>CAMQGK010000549.1:13030000-18017500 GCA_947000775.1 Pterois miles | reverse complement strand
GGATGTGTCACCACTTTGGCTCAGACAAAAATAGCTCAACAACTATCAGCTGGATCATCATGATATTTTCTACAGTTTTCCATGGTCTTCAGGGGATGAATCCTGCTGATTTTGGTCGTCCTCACATTTTTTTCCTCAAGCACCACCAGCAGGTTAAAATTCTCACTTATCCAGTAAAAAATCCCAGCATCTAATCAACAGATTTGACTTAAGTGTGGTACAGACATTCATTGTTCCCAGAAGATGAGCCATATTGTCTTTGGTGAGCCCTGACTTTTCCTCTAAGGTGGGCATTTGTGGTTTTGAGTGAATTGTGGATGTATTGCCATGAGATTTGGTACAAGCGTAACTGTTCCCCTCAGGATGAATTCTACTAGCATTAGTGACCATCATCAGGTCAAAATTTTAACTCTGGTACAATGGTTAGCTGTCATTTTGGAAATGAAGTCTTCCTATTCAGGGTAGCTATAATGTGGAACTGACCTAGAGCATCTGATTGAATCAATGGAAAGCATAGACTCTGAATTAGAGTGGTAATTTGTGTGAAACTGACACTGCTGAGTCACTATCACACAAAAAATAAAAGCTTTGATTGCAAATTACATCTGTACATCTGTTGTGGAAAAATGGCTGTCCTATGTTTAAATCCAACCATGCATCCAATATTTGACACTGGCAACAAACCAGGGTGTGAAATCCATCAGCTTTGTATGTCATGTGTATGGCAGTGGAAAAAGCTGCTCATATTGTGTCAGCCACAGTCAGGATTTCAGGAATGACTCAGCGAGCTACGGCTCTTGACGCTGATGCTCAGTTTTGTTGTGAAGTGTGTGCGTTTTATCAACATAAGGACTGAGTGGACTTAGTACAGCTGATGTCCTACAGGAGTCATCTCCTACATCTAAGGGACTTCACCAAAATCTGTCAGAGCAGATCAAGAAACATTTTTGTGTGGGAATATCCAGCTTCATAGATTCTGACATGAATGCACATGAACATCTACTGATGTGCTATAACCTCTGTCACATCTGGGCAGTTGCATCAACATTTTCTCATGGTTCCTCCACTGGGAGTGAAGACAGCTGAGGGACAGAAAGAGAAATTGCCCTAGTTGTGTATACTTATACTTGATGCGTAAAGAAACATTATCTAATATAATGCTGATAAGGGTCAGAAAAAGAAAACAGCATCCTTATGAGACGTCATGTAACTCGTCTCATTAATTCTGTTTAATTCCTGTGCTCTCCTGTGAACAGCTCAGTTGGGATTAGCGGAGCTGACGGCCTCATCGGGACCAAAGGATCAAGCAACAGGTGGATACAGATTGTTCCCACCAAACTCTTTAGATTCTCTTTGTCTCTGGTCTTTGTCTTTCAGGGTGTTTTCTATTCCTTCCTCTTCCCCCTCTTCCTCTCCGGTCTCTGCTAAGTGAATGACTTAATGGACTTTGAATGGGTTTTTAAGAAAGCCAGACCTCTGTGGTTTGGAGAGCATGTGATGGTCAGGCAGGCTGAGTTTGAGGTGCTGCCACACATCTGCATTATGCAGCAACAAAGTGGTTAGGATTACTTCCTTTAAGACATCTAAGACAACATTTTGACTTGATTATGAGTCCCTCAGTGAGCTAAGTTGTACTGACCAAACCGCAATAGATGGATTGTTTTTAATGTACTGTACATACTGAGTATGAAGTGATAAATTCTGCAAAAAATGTATTGTAAAATTAGCTTTTCAATGGTTGCACATCCTGTGTTGTCCATTTGCTTTGGATCAATGTATCCAAAAGTTAAATCTGCTCTTATAAATATCTTTATTGATTTTAACAATGGATAATATGACATAATGTGTGATGCGATACAGTAGAATCAGAATCGCTCACTGTGACAAATTTACATAGAATTATCATCCAACGCTACAGTCCCTCTCAGCTCTATGGAGTTTTTTAAGCATTTTTAAGCTTGTGGTTTTGGTTTTAGGGTCTGCAACTTTACTGTTTTGATTCATAATCACATAGTTCACCATCAGTGTTTTTTTCCACCAGCAGAAGAAGCTTATTTTTAATAAAAAAGCTCTAAAAGCCATCCAACAAAAGACTGACAATGTTAACAACTTACTGGTGAACATAGTAGAAAACCAAACAAACCAAAAGGGAACGTGAATATTGGATTTACATGCATCAGGCGGCCAGAAACTCTAACGAGTGCTACAGTTTCTCTGTTGCTGATGTGTAAATGGGCAATTGTTTGCTAACAAGTTTGTCATATCAACTTTATCTTGTTACACTGCCCCCATGTTGTCAGCAAATCAATTAACTGTGGTTAAACAGTGTTCTCAACCCAATCTCATGGGCTGGCTGTAAAAATGACAATCCCAACTGGACCAGGGGATTAGAGGAGTTACCATAATAGTAGAAAAAAACAAACCAAGTATATCAACGGAAAACTACTTCCCAGAGCAAATATCTTGACATTTTCACGTGTCATTATCTTATTTTAGGTTTTTCGCGTGCCATTCAATAGGAAAAACATCATGGTTGAGTTTAAAATAACTATGTAAACTAAGTAAAATGCATACATAGACAGCATAACATGAGTATGGGAGACACCTCACAAACAAATTTCAAAATAACACCAATCTTCTGGTTGATTCATGGTTTAACACCACAGTAAGTGTCAGCCTTATGAAATTGATGCATATTTTAGTCTTGCAGTAAGATATCTTAATATTTCATATACAGTCTTCTGGTTGATAATCATGTGTTTGTTTGACCTCTCTCACTTTTTATTCTACATCACTAGCTCTATGTGTAGCATATTTACACAAATGCCTTTGCATTGCAGTCTGTACAGACTACATGGCATCACATCACATGACAAAAGCAACAAAGGGGATGTTATTGCATGCAAAATTATTTATAAAATATTGTGACAGTTGCCATTTGGTGAGACTGAGCTGGTACTCTACAAATTATTATGTTTTTAAATATTCATCAATGCTTTCTGTTCTTTTAATATACATGCATATTCAGAATAACAGTGGATTGCAGTGATTACTCTATTTTCTCCGGAGCAGCAGCTTTAAGATAAGATAAGATATTCCCTGGAAGAGAGTCCCACAGTGGAGAAATTCACATTTATGATATGAAGGCTCTCAGACTAGTTGTTTGTGAGTGTCTCGGGTCACAGGAATGAGCCTCCAAGGTAGGAAATATAAAAACACAGAAAAAAAAAAGATTTCTTTTGCAAAATCATTTCTTAATGTGGCAGTGGAAAAGCTCTGTGTTATATTTCGAACAGGATGGTTGACAGTCTCTAATGACAAACATACTATACATTACAACTGTGCGCAATGCATACAACACTTACATAATGGAAAAAACTATAATGGTGTGACCTGCTGATTTGGACTAAAGGAAATCCCTAAATTAAAGAAAAACACCTACATGTGTCTTAATGGAGTGCTGGGCCATTATAAACTGCCAAAACAGCTTCACCATACACTCACGTTGACTCAAGAAAGTGTGTGACACTGATTTAAATTATCCCGGTGGTGTTCATTTGGGTTGAGGTGTGGGACAGCCAGGAGGGTGTATCCATCGCAGCTGAATTGGCAGGTTGCAGCACCTGAGCAGCTGTTTCCCCTTTTTAAAGAATTTAAATTGACACATGGTCCAAGTTCCTACACCTGCAACGAAACAGTAGTGCACTGTAAAATATCACTGCTTTGGCTTCCCATCTGCATCGCTGTGTTGATCAGATCAGGACGTGCCCCTCTCCTGCTCCTGCTGGATTGTCTTCCCTGTCCTCACAAGTCCTGCTGGAGGTATGATATCGGATGACACATTCCCACATTCCCAGTCAGGCATGGGAGAGCGGAGTGGGTGGGCACGATCTGGCTTCACACGTGCCTCGCTGCCCCTGTTAGAACTGGCCCACGTACTGTAGATCAGGATGCAGACACCTATACGCAGACGATCCACCTCGAGATGCCCTTGAGTCCGCAGCATGGGATCTGCTCGAGAAATGAAAAAGCATGCACACATGTATGCTGAGATAAGAAGACAGGCTCAGGCTGTCGACCAGATTAAGATGATTATCAGATCCTTGTGAGAAAAAGGTT
Organism: Pterois miles; assembly: GCA_947000775.1. Classification (NCBI taxonomy): domain Eukaryota; kingdom Metazoa; phylum Chordata; class Actinopteri; order Perciformes; family Scorpaenidae; genus Pterois; species Pterois miles. The sequence goes on along the minus strand of CAMQGK010000549.1, from coordinate 18,013,381 downwards.
TCTAGACAGAAAACAGACAGCGATAAAAAAGGAATAGTTTGACATTTTGATATTCTCATGAGAGTTAAGATCAATACCACTCATCAAATATGAAGCTATCACTAGCGGCCGCTTAGCTTAGCATAAAGACTGGAAACAGAGCTCTCATTCTTGGCAAGAACGCAAATAACACCAGACTTGACTTGGATTTGCAAAAAATGACTTGTGAGCTCTGCTTTTTAGTTCATGATAGTATACTTTGTATACTTTAAACCATAGTACTGATAATGATTTATGTATTACATAAAGAGACTTGCTCATTTCACGATTTGACTTGATGATGAATTTAATGTGTTCGAGCATTGCTCTACAGTTAACAGCTAATCAAAACATTGATGAACTGAAGTAAATTCATATCAAAACATCCTTTCACAAATTCACACACTTTAATAGGTTACCCTAACAAAAACTAAGCACAGCTACAAACCAGGTACTGTTTTCTGTAGGGCTATAAGGCAAGAATACATAATTATACTTTTCTTGAGTATATCTTGATCAAAAGATTAAGTAAGTAGGCCTATAAGCCAAGTATACTCAGATTTTTCTGTATACTTGTCAGTAGTAAGCCAGGTATATTCAGACTATAAGCCAAGTATTCTTAGACTTTTCCATATACGTCTCAGTATAAGCCAAGTATACTCAGACTTTTCTGTATACTTGTCAGTATAAGCCAGGTATATTCAGACTATAAGCCAAGTATACTTAGACGATTCCATATACTTGTCAGTATAAGCCAAGTAAAATTAGACTTTTAGTTTGCAGTTATACTTGTCAGTATGATCCAAGTATAATTAAGTATATCTCTTATAAGTACATAAAAAGTAAATTGAAAGTATTCTCTTATTTGAAGTTTAAAAAAGCATACTAATAGCTCACTTGAATAAACTTCATTTTGGTAAGTTGCTTTAAACCCTCAGACATTTAGACAGTGTAAGCCGTCCTTGACTTTTTTTTTTAACCCAGAAGCTGACAAGACAACATGTCTGATCACACTGCCGTGAAGTCCTTCCCTGAGCTTTATGAAGTGTCTGTGATGTCCATGCTCCCATTGTCACACTCACTGTGCTTTTACAACTCCCCATGGGACTCATAATCCACAGCTCGACAGAGCAAAGGGTGAGAAACGGGCGTCAGAGGTCAGCTAACTCACTGGACTGACAACGGCTGTTTTACAGTCGGAAAGAATGGCTTCACACATGCCTTTGAGGGAAGATTTTAGTGTCTTTTAATCACCGTGTGTGTGAGCGAGAGCCAGAAAGTGGGACTTACACTAAATCTGTGTCTAATCCATTTCCCACAGCCTCTCCACATTTTGGTATCCCTGGTTTACGACACCACATCCACATGTTCAGTGCCGGCTGACTAGTAAACAAACGTGTTTGTGATGTTTATTGTTTCTGGCTTGAGGTTTTACCATCTAGTGTATGGTTTCATCATGAAAAAGTACTGTTGAACTACCCCTCAGAGCACAGTGCTGATTAAGGACAGATCTGCTTGTAACAATAGAAAAGATACGAGAAAAGAAAGACAGTTGGACCTGTTGTTAAAATGGCATAAAGGCCTATAGGTTTTTGTCGGGAATAGAGTAACGGAGGCTGTATGTTACTGATATCACTGATTTGATTGTATCATCCTGGGGTGGGGAATCTGACTTACTCCGCCAACTTATAAGACAGCATTCCCGATATAAATAGGACTTAAGGGATGATGGAAAACAATAATTTCCATATTGTTGGCTATCATACCCTTTTTAACCCAAAGGGACCCCTACTCTGATTGCACGCCTCCGCCCATGGATCCAATCAGTTAAATGGTGGTGGTCCACTGAGGAGAGCCGCTGTTTCGAAATGAAATTTCATTGGAAAACAGATGAAATGATCTCATTCACTGGATATCCAAGAAGAATAAGGATATTTTGTCAAAGTCTGTGTCACTGGGTGGCTGGTTATTAGTGTCACAGGCCATCACCTTCAGCCTGGATTAAATCTTCATAAAGAGCCTGAGCAATGTCCCAGACTAAACTCCATACGACAGGATTTAGTGAAATGCGTTTAAATTAGCGTGTGATAGTGCCTTAATGCCTCTGACTTATTTTTTTCCCCCTCCTTGGCCATGTGAACGCTGCAGCCAGCCAATACAAACTGGATCAGGCTAATAGTTCCGTCACTAATGGATGTTATTGTTGGGTAATAGGAGAATTCACTGCCAAGCTCTGTCATGTGTTAGAGAATAGAGATGGACGAAAGCTTATTGCATGTATACCTGCCTTACACTGTAAAAAACACATTTCTACTCTGAGATGCTTTTCGTATTTAGCAGATATAATTTAAATTTATTCCAAAGCATATAAACCTACTTCAACCTGCTTTTTGGCCACTTGAGGGCAACAAAAACAAGCTGAGAGCACAACACTGACATACTATCACAACTTGAGTTTATACGGTGGACATGTTAGCAAAGGACATGTACATGTAATAGCAATATTCATGCTACTCTTACACTTCTTTTCCACCAAAATTAATGCATATGCAATTTTTTTGAACACGTGAAACCCACTAAAAATAGCTGATAGAGTCCTTTCCCATTGCAAGTGTGCTGTGTCATTGCACTGGCCTTTCTGTTTTATTTTTTTCCTGGAATGTCATGTTCAACTTCACAAATGCACCATCTGGCACCAGAAGCAGGGTTAGCGAATGTTAAGGTGGTTACCACTTTTTTTTTTAATACATATATCTGTTGCTTATTCAGTGTCTCTTTCGAACTCTTAAATCAGGGTTGGGGATTGTTGGAACATCGGAAAGACTAACAAAGATTGTTTTGCTGAGATTTATTTAGTTTTCCGAGTTTGAATGAAGCATGTTTTACGACAATCAGTGAGGTAAATTTGCTCTCTGTCAATGGAGTCTGTTGGCTTTGAGGAGAGCATATTAATTGTATGTTTTGTACATTAACAAATTATATAATCGTCTAAATCTGTTGATTTTATTTCCTATCAATTTCAATGCATGTCAAATAGCATCGCACCTGAAAAGAGGCGAATATTAGCATGTCCACCCAGGTGTCATATCTCCATCTCTGCTAATCGGCGCTGGAGCCAATAAATACCCGTGACTACTGCAAAGCCATTTGTACCGGGAATGAATGCTGATTGTGACCTTTCCCACTGAAGACAAAAGCCAGATGTTAGTGGGTTGAGGCTGCTTGAGTTTCCACCAACTCCTGAAGGTAATATCTGGCTCTATAGCTGTTAAGAACCGACACATTTTTTACAGTGTATCTTGACTGCAGGCTTTCCAAACTGAGGCCAAAACAAAGCTTTATCTTGCGATCTGACTCCTCAGAGCTTCTGAGCCTGTCTGCTTTAGACCAAATGCCAACATGAGATATCCTCCATCTGACAGGGGTGACACCTACACTTGGAAGTACTTTGTGGCATTAAAATACTTGCTGTAATAGAATTAGTTAACAGTGTAGTCGGAGACACTTGACACGTGAGATAAGGATGGAAACATCCATCAGCAATTTCTTTTTTTAAATTTCAACTTAATGTCGTCTAAGATTGAAAACATGTGTACATTAACATTCCTGCTAAGGAAATCTTTGTCAAACGGTTTAATCATCAGCCTATAAAAGCTCCTGCTGGTTTGTCTACTTAAAGTAGCTTCAGTGTGCTTTCAGTTTGGGCTTCAGTGTGAATCATTTTGAAAGAGCAGCTGTCACTTCTGTTTTTTCAGATGATGGATTTCTTTTCATTTTGGAGGAAAATCAATAGCATTCCACGTTGCCCTTCCTGCACACCTGGTCAGAGTAAAGTGAAAAGTTGCATGCAACACTTTTAATGACAAAATTTCTTTCGGCAAAAAAAAAAAAAAAAAAAAAAAAAAAAAAAAAACTCAATTTAAACAAAACCGAAAGCTCTCAGATAATCAACCGAGCTTAAATTTCCCCTTTAAACAAATCTCATGGATAACAGTTGCAGCCTATCTCTGCAACAACCCAGTCACAGATCCACCAGGGAAAGGGAGAGCGTGTCACAACAGATCAGCCGTTTGTTAAAGACAGAGTCACACGCTAATGGCAACAGTGTGTGTTTCTCTCCCCGCAGACACCTCGGCAGCCGATAGCCATGTGCGTTCCCGGCTAGTTCTGCTCGTACCCTGCAATTTTCCAAGGATAACTGGGGAGGTTGTTTCCACGCAGGGGTCAAACACAAACACAGGGGCATCATCTGTGAGCAGGTTCAGGAGGAGTTCAAGGGAAGCAGGGCATCGTTTTCACAATTAGCCTCGCTGTAAGTACTGAGGCCCTTTGCCATGATTGAGGCTTTTGGTTTGGAGCACAGTGTTTATTGGCTCTATTATGGCTGAATTAGAGCTGGTTTGACCAGTTCATATTTCTTGTTTCTTTGTGTGGGACTAAACTGTGATTCAGATGGTAGATGTGCTTGCATGCTTGTATGTGTTTCGAGTAGATTTACATGGCATTTTTAATTAAATAAAGGATAAAAACTGAGCTTTCATTATCTTGGGTTTCTAGACACGTTTCTAGTATGGCTATTGGATGGTGATTTCGGGCTGTCTGACAGTCGTTCTACAACTTTGGTTCAGTCTGAAACATCTAAAATGTTGTGGTCCCCAGGGGATGACTCCTGATGAATTTTGTAATATCTCTGACTTTTCCTCAAGCACTATCAGCTGGTCACAGTTTTCACATACCCAGTGAAATGCATCAACATCTAATGGACGATCAGAATTTTATATTTATGGTTCCCAGATGATGAATCCTACTGACTTTGATGATGATTATGGAAAAACTACTGGCCTGATTTTCATGAGACTTAGTGGAAGGGTGTAGTATGGGCCAAGGAAGAAGCCATTAAATGTTGTCATTAACATAACAATATAGGGCATTTGGCCTTGGTGGAGGTCTATGGTCTCCAAGTACTCAGGTTAAATGTATGCATGCTAACATAAGCTAATAAACATAGTAAAGATTGTACCTGCTAAACATCAGCATGTTAATAATGATTATGTTTCCATGCATGAAATATTCTGTTTTGCCCTCATTACACTCAGCTCTTTACATGGTTAATGAAATGAGTATTCCACTAATATTCCTGTTTACATACAGATGTGAAAACTGATTAACATAACTGGTGGCAGACACAGCCTCCCTCTTTCATTATTTCAACCACCTTCTTAAAAAGGTCGGTGTAGCGATATTTGCACATATCCAAAAACCTGTTGATATCCAAGTCTATCACAATGTTTCCAAGTAGGTGTGTTTCTCCGTCCGACCAGGGATGGGGGCTTTTCTTTTGGACATCATTGCTGCAAACTCTCGCTTAGATGGTTTGTGGGCAACGCACAGAACTGGCCTTAACAGTCAAGAGACAGTGTGTCGCAAACTGCCGTAAATACCCCAAATGAGACCCATTATGTGCTGTGTACATATCCAAAGAATGTGCCTGAAACCTGAATAATAGTGGCGTATCCCACAAGTCTGAATCAGCAAATGCTCCTTTCTAAATGAGGCCTAATTCAGAATATCCAAACGGAATATGCCGTGAACATGATCCGTATCAAATCTGGAATAATAGTGTGCATGTAAATGTAGTCACTGTCATGGTTAGTATGTTGTCTTGCTGGATATGAGTGCAGCCTCACAGAGTCGACTCGAAGTGTTGTTTAAACCCAAACATTCAGCTGCTACCTTGACTTTATGCATCACCCAAAGGTGCTCCATTGTCTTTATTTCTTTATTGGTGGCAGGGTGAAAAGGGCAAAGAGGACAGGAAAAGAAGGAGTAAAGGTGCCTCTCTGTCTGTCTGTCAGATGTTTTATTCATTTTGTATCTTAAAGCCAGATGGAAAAGGTTTGTTACGCAGCCTGTCATATAAATTCTTGAGACACTGATTCGGGTTAAGCATGGAGAGAAGGGAAATCAAGGGTTATTAAAGACACTAACCATGGACAGAGTGTGATATTTTTCTTCTCAGACAGCAGAGGAGACGGAGAGAAAGTTTAAAAAAGACAGTTTGATGCATTTCCTTCGAACATGTCAGCTATCCCATAACTCCTTGTTTCACCTAAAGATTTAGGGTGGATCTGGACAATGCTTTTCGCACTTCCTCCTCTTCTTCCGTAAAGGTGTGTGTCCAAAGGGAGGAAAAAAATCATAAGGGAAGGTTGGAACAGGAGGGCAGGAGGTTTAAGGGTACTCAGACAGGACGGGGAGGTTACGGCAACAGGGGGAGCAAAGGGCAGGGAAGGTAGACAAGGGTGAGAAAGGGGAGACAGAGAGGAGAGGAATATGAAGTGGATGGGAGGCAGAGAGGAGAAAGAGGAGGAGGGGGGAATGCTTTAAAGTGTCTGGGACAGATTATCCTTGGAAGGCAATCAATCTTCCCCGGGATTTAAAACGACTGCAGGGGGGCAAATGCACGCACACACATACATGCACACATTGAGAGATCACCCCTCTTAACCTCGTCTGTCTCTCTTTTTTTAATCTCTCCATCTCTCCTTCCACCTTCCCTCTCTGTATACGCTTGAAGTTTCAAGTCAATTGTAGATAATAGTGTTGTTTCTCAAGGTGTGCGTTTGAACCTGGGGTCCCCTCGCACACATGGCTGCAATTTCAGAAATGCAAGGGAACGAGCGACATAGAGACGGAGAGAGAGACAGACAATGTGGTGGTGGGAGGGTGGGGGTTCTGTTTCGGGGGAACATGAGGGTGCATTTAGCTGTGTGGAGAATCGCTGGATCCACGTGAGCATTGGAAAATAAAGACAGTCTGATCCGCAGATGGTCGGAACACAGTCCTGTATTGTGTCAACAACTCGGGCCCCAATAAACTTTGGCACCCCGACTGGATATGTCCAGGATTCTCCGCACATTTGGAACTCGGCACAAAAACAGCACTATTTTTCTTTTTGGCGTAATTATTTGTCTGCCTCACTCCCCAGCTTTCTAAAAATCCCAATATTCTTCCATCCCCTCCTTGACAGCTTCCTGTCTCCGTAAGCCACATATCAGAGGCCATCTGTGAAAGTCTGTCTACTTAGTATGGATGCCATGATGACACGCTATGTAGCAAAAATCAATCTGCACAGCAGCAGGTATAAGACATGGTCAGACACGCAGACAAAATATGCTGAGAGAGGGAAAAAAAAAAATGATTTAATTAGCTTGATGTCAAATGCTGGAGCAAATCATCTCAAGGTGACTGAAGTCAATTGAAAAATCTGATTTATTTTAGATGACTGAGCAATATAATCTCTATCTGAGATTATGCAAATTAAAAAGAACCATTAATTTGCACAGACATGAGTGAAATGTTAAAACTTCCTCTTAAGCTTGTCATCATGCAGATTCATGTTCAATGTGCAAAGGTTTGTGCTCCTGACTCTAGGGTTATAAGTAGTTTAGGTGAGCAGTCGCTTCATTCAACAAAATGAAAAGTGAAGAGCTTCAGCCATCTCCAGCACAGTTTACAGACACAATACCTCTGGAGGCTTAAATAGGCTGCTGTCACATGGACAGCAGCAGCCAATCAGGAGGAAGGATGTTAGAGGCACAAGGTGTTTTCAGTCAACTCATTAGGAGAGCACACTCACTGAACACAGCCTTTAGCGTCATCAGTCACACCTGCACTTTCCCTACTATGCTGTGAAAAAGACCTACCGTATATATGTGTATAAAATAACCCAGACACATGTCTGCACATCTTTGCACAAATGCACAGAAATATTTAGGCAGGCTTATGACATATCTTATAGCTGAATTGTTCACTTAAAAAATGTATAAAGCTAGTAGTTTTTGAAAATATCTGGGTGAGATTTATGGAGTTTTTGAAACTAAATGTTTGATAATCAATGAATATAAGAAAGATTATAAAACTGGAGTAGCCATGTGTCCATTAATTATTTTCAACACTTTAATTTCTGTAACCTCTGTATATTTACCTCAATTACTGTCATATTTGTTAACCTTTTCATTTGATTGTGTACTGTGCTTGTTGCCAAGATGTACCAAATTATTGGGATGTAATGTAAAGTGAAGAAGTGTGAAAGTGAAAAACCACAATAAATATACATTTATAAAAAATGTCCATCACTTTTTAGCATCCCTTTCTCCTACAAAATTAGGAATTAGGTTCCCACACATGTAAACTTTATTTCACAACTACTTTTCAAGATTAACATATTTTCTTCTGGATTAACTGTCACAGTTTTAAACACATGGTTAATGTAAATTGAAACAAAACAAAAAAAACTTGGTAAGTTTTAGTAAAAAAAAAAAAAAAAAAAAAAAAAATATAAAAAAATATAATATATATATATATATATATATATATATATATATATATATATATATATATATATATATATATATATATATATATATATATATATATAATAACATATATATTTATATATATAATAACTCATAAAAACTCAATGCAAACATGCACACACTTGATCACACACAAACTCAGACCAACCGGTCAAACTAGGCAGCGCTGATCAAATATGAATCAATATTCTGTTACTTTAATGTCTATTTCTCTCATCAGATGGTTTAGCTGTAAAATGAGAAAGTTTGTGACCTGGCAGCCATGTTGAGATCAGTTGAGGAAATACCAAGCACTGCCCACCAGCTGGAGCACAGCCAATAGGAACGCTCTTTCTGAAATGACCTGTGATCAAAGTCAAAGTCTCTTGTCTCAAGCTAGATTTTTTAAAGCCTGAAAACAGCCATGAGCGGATGCAGCTGTCTAATTTTCTCTCAGAACACTTGAATTGCAATATACTGAAAGGCTATGAGCTCCTATGAACTTATAAAAGTTGGTGCTATACTGTAGGCTACGCATGGCTGTAATCAGTGTAAATAGAGTCGAGGAAGCAGAGGTCACAAACTGGAAACAAAACAAGTCGCACTGAATGTCTAACCATTTATGAGAGAATAATGGAGAGACATCTTTGGGAATCAGTTTCAGTCGGGCAAGACTTAACTGTTCCTGCGTGGCAGCTAGTATTGGTCATGTGTCATGTTGTTCGGGGATGAAGACAATATAAGTATATATGAGAAGATGCTGACAGCAGAAACAGCATCAGTCATATGAATTAAATATCATCAACTCTTTTTCAACAAAGGGAAAATCCACCTCAAACGAGCAGAAAAATGTTTTTTGCAATTGAAACTTTAGGGAATTTTATTGTTTCCACACAACTTTTCTTTTATTTCTTCAAAATACGGCATGAAAACAGGCACTGATTAGCCATTTCCCTCACACCACACACAAGGATCCTTCATACTGTGGTCCACAGCTTTAGTGTAAGATCTGTGTTCTGGGGTTGTCTTGCAAGACATAATATTATCATTATTAATGGATCAAACTGGATCAAAAGTCTGACAGCACACAATTACTTTTTCCCTGAAGACTTACTACTTTTTCATTTGACTAAACAATAACTCTTTAATCTTTAGATCTTTTTTATTTTGAATGATGATATTCAGGTGGAAGAGTTTTATGCATTGCATTTCACTCTTAAAATATTCTCCTCGGTGAAGAATGGACTCCTTGTCGAAAGGCCGGCCAAGTGTGGCTCCACGCTGCGATGAATTGATGCCATGGATTTTGAGTTAAAACCCAAATCCCGGGATTAAATCTCTCTTTTTTTGCTGTGTCAGGGTGATTGATTCCCGAAGCTATAGAGAGCATTTGGCAGAATGTGGAGGATGACAAACTCTTTCTGTGTGTTCACCTCCAAGTAATATGTTTTTAGAGATGTGAGGGCAGATGACACAGTTAGTGGAAGAAGTTAAAGAAATTTTCACGCGGCGTGAAAGGAGGCTGTGAACAAGAAAGTTTTTTTTCAGAGAAGGCCTGTCCTTGACTTTGTGCATGTTTCCAGCTGTGAGATCACTGTGAGCATCCATCTTTTTTTTTCTTCTCATCATCTCTTCCTGTTCTCTTCAGCGAGAAGACTCACACACACATGTGGACACACACAGATGCAATCACCCTGTCTGTTCAGCTGCCAAGGCTAAGTGCCCTGAATCTGCAAGATCTCTATCAAATTTGCAGACCTACGGAGAGCAATTTCTCAGTGGGATTGCACATGTACGTGCAAGTGTGTGTGTCTTCTCTTTGTGTAGATCTTTGTATGTGTGTGTGTTGATCCTCAGTCTGTGTGCTCTCAACTCGGACCTCTGCCACGGCGTTTGTTAGCATTTCTTTGTGCTCAGCCTTAAGACAAACATCTCTTGGCAGATCGCATCACATGTTCTCCCTCTCTGTTTAACACACACACACACACACACACACACACACACACACACACACAGTCATGTTTCCATGACTTTTGGGGACATTACATTGACTTACATTAATTTCCTGGAGACTTACCCTAACCTAAATGTAACTGCCACTTGCCTAATCCTAACCTCAACCTAAATCTAACCTCACCCTAAAATATAATGTTTTACGTTATGGGGACGTGCATTTTGTCCCCAAAAGGAAGGCAAGTCCCCACACTCTGTGAACAACAGAGTGTAAAACTGAATTTCCCCACTGTGGGACTAATAAAGGAATATCTTTCTTTCTTTCTTTCTTTCTTTCAATGTGACTGTGTAAACAGATTCATGTCCCCACAACATGAGTAATACACACACACACACACACACTGCAGTCTGTTGTCCCTGATTGATAAGATGTCTGCTGAGAGGTCTATCTGATCATTTCAACATGCTTGTGTTGACTGCGGTGTTGCCTGGCTTCTTTTCTTCTTCTGCTCCTTTTACCTCTGGATCCCTTTCGCTCTCAACTTTTCTCCCATTTTTGGAGTGCGTCAGTCATGGAAAATAGAGATGTGTTGTTTATTGTTCTACTGTCATCTTTTCTATCTCTTTCCTTACTTTCAGCTCTCTGGCTGGCTACGAAGTTGGTCATCTGAGAAATGAAGCTCGCTCGATTGTTGCTCCCACTTTGGATAAGAGCATCAGTGAGACGCCTCAGATGTAAATGTTTATATAAAGAATACAACATTACAGTGGATTGCATGAGATGTAGGGCCTAATGAAAAACTGGCAGGAGTTCACAAGTTTTTTTCCTCTCAAAGTTTGTTCAGGCAGAATGTGAAGGGAATTTTAGTGGTGGCATGATCGCATACAAATCTGACCCAAAGATACAAGTAGATGCAAGCTTGAATTAGAGTTTATGACTAATTCATGAGCGTACAGCATCGAGGCTACGGGAAAAAAGGAGAGAAATCAGAAAAAGCTGGTTGACTGAGATCAGTCCAATGTCACGTGAACACACAGACTCCAGACACCAGTCAATGTGTACGTTGCTAAGCGGAGGTTAAAGTGGGATCTGGCAGGTGGAAGAACCCTAACGGACAACCCATAAAGAAAGCACATGAAAAATGAACTCCTTTAACATTATCATGTATGAAACTGACAAGCGGATTTATTTACTTATTGATCAAAGGTGCTGGAGCGCCTTTCTGGATCATCCTGGCCCACTTTAACCCCTGCTAACAAGCTACAGTTATTTGCTTTACACACATACAGGCACTGTGTAGCCAATATATACATATACTGTAGATACACAGCTTAAAAAAAAGTTCAATATTCATTGTTTGTTATTTAAGAAAGTAAAAATGTAATATCTTCAAGACTCATTACACATAAACTAAAGTTTCCAGCATTTGTTTCATTTTAATTACGATAATTACAAGCTACAGCTCAAAAAAGAAAGATAAAGGTATCTCAAAATATAAAGATTACATGGGGAAGGCCGCTGACTTGGCAGTTGTCCAACACCCTCCACAAAGAGGGTAAGCCACAGAAGGTCAATGCTGAAATGGCTGGCTGTTTGCTGTAGATAAGCATATTTCCAGAAATTTGACTGGAAGGGAATAGTGTGGAAAAGGTGTGCAAGCTATAGGGATGACCGCAGCATTGAGAAGATTGTCAAGCAATGCCGATTCAAGGATTTCAGAGAGCTTCACAAGGAGTGGACTGAGGCTGGAGTCAGTGCATCAACAGCCAGCATCCACAGACGTCTTTAGGAAATGACGAATACAGTGGGAGGAAGAGGAGACGTGTCATCCGTCTTTCTATACAATCTATGGAACAAGCGCCCCCAGCAGTTGGTTCTATGGCTTGCTCAAAGGCACCTTAGTAGTGCCCAGAAGGAGAACTGGCACCTCTCCAGCAACTTGTTCTGTACAGGGACTTGACCCCGCGACCCTCGACTTCCCGAGCCAAGTCCCATGAAGGGAGCTACTGCCGCCTCGAATGAAAGATTGAAAGCAACACAGATTCTGAAGTGAAGTTTGTCGCCTTTTTCACCCTCTCCATCTGTCTTTTTGTCACCTCAACAGTCGTCACTCTCACTGTAAACCCATGACCGACATCCCTATTTGTCTGACCTCTCTCCTTGTCAGTCAGCTTGTCACTGCAGTTGTGAACCGCTGCCACTCATTATTATTTTTTTTTTTTTGCTTTAACCCGTTTCTGTCTGTGAGCGTGCCTGTAGAAATCTTCCACCCATCAGTGGTTTGTCATCAGTGAGGACTGGTTTTGGCTCGTCTTTCCTGGGCAGTTGCTGGAGGTGCTGTTTAAAGTGGGAGAGACTCTTGGCGATGCCGTGAATCACATGTTGCTGCCTTGATAGATGTTTGAGGAATGCCCCGAGGCTATTTCAGTCTCCCCCTCTCCCAGCCTTCCACCATCTCCCCCTACTCCTCATTTTTTTCTTTTCTCTTCTCCTGTGACTCCTGTAGTGATATAATGACAAGCCCACTAATGTGACTTTCCCTTCCTCTTTCATCAATCTGAACTCATTCCACTATGACAGACAGACAGGAGGGATCTCCCTGAAAGAGGCCCAAGTGTGTATATGTTTGTGTGAGTTTATGTGATCTTGTATCCGGGTGAACCAGAAAACTATTTCTTTCCATTGTCATAAATCGGCCATGAAGTGAGGCACTGAATATTATTTCAGTGGCAGACGCAATAACTTTGTAGCAGCAGGACTGTGTTTTTAATAGCGTTTGATAGATGATATATGAAAACGTTTTACTTTCTCAGCAACATAGACACATTCTTAGCAGTAAATCAGGAAATAATCACACCTTTTAACTTGGTGTGTAGGTGTAGACTGTTTATTATTGTATTTCACAATTTCTAAGGAGACAAATGATAGAATGCAAAAACACAAGCACATGCATACTATTTCTATTGATGTATTTCATCTCTTTCGACACTGAATGATAATATGTTCATTTACCGTTTTAGCGGAGCGCTTTCACCCTGAAAAGTGAAATTTTGTTTACGTTTTGAGTTAAATACTAATGTTAGCATCTTAGCATGCACACAGTGACAATGCTAGCATGCTAATATTTAGCCATAGACTATAGTATTTAAGGGGTGGACATAGTCACCATGATGTCACCCATCGGTTGGTGGACTGCCATTTTGAATCAAGTTTTAGCAATGCCATCCTGTTTTTTTGCAACTAGAAGGGACACGAGAGGGTTGAGCTAAGTACAACTGAACGCTGAACTGAAAATACACTGTGAAAGGGTTAAAGATGTAAGACGAACACACAGACAACTCCCTCCTAAATCATATCCTGCTTTATGGTCTGTCTGACTCTAAATGGGACAATAATTTCCTTAAAATACATCATGCTGTATTGAAGAAGACTTGAAACTAGAGATTGAGACCATAAACGTGTGTTTATAATGTTTACTGAGGTAATAAATCAAGTGAGAAGTAGGCTCATTTTCCCATAGACTTCTATACAATCAGACTTCTTTTTGCAACCAGAGGAGTCGCTACCTGCTGGATATTAGAAAGAATGCAGGTTTCAGGCACTTCAGGTGCTTCACTTTTCAGAAGTGGAGGTTGCCCACTGTGTTTAGTAAGTAATATTTACCAAGCTCTACCTGTCTTAGTTTAGCATGTTAGCTTGCTAACATTTGCTAATTAGCACTAAACACAAAGTACAGCTGAAGGTGGTGGGAATGAATAATTTTGCAAGTATTTGGTCAGAAAGCAAAGTAGATAGATTTCTCTGAAAAGGAAACATGTGAACCTCATGGTGACGCTAGATGAAAAGTCAAGGGATCACCAAACTCACTGGGACTCATTCTCTGTACACAATTTCATGGCAATCCATCCAATAATTTTTGAGATATTTCAGTCTGGACCAAAGTGGTGGCCCAATTGACCAGCGAACGTTTCCATTCCTGGTGCCACGTTACAAAAACAGTAACGAAAACAATTCAAGTAACGTAACTGCACTTGATGGAAAGCACACATAACCTCTGACTTCAGCTTGTGTGGCTGAAATCAGTATCTTCATCAATGAAAAACAGTATGATGCAACAGCGTGTGTTGCCTTCGTCCTACGTCAGCCCCTTTCCTTTAATCGATACAGCAACAATGGAAACACTGCACCATGAACGACGCTCCCACGGTTTAAAGGAATGATGTAAAAAACATTAAATCATTTGTCTGCAGTGGAAAAAGAGTCGGGGAATTAGGAAATATGTAATATCAGACAAAGCCATAAAGGCAGTATTGAATGAGTAAACCATTTTCTTGGTCTCATCTAAATGTCATTGTGGCTTCAGCTGCAGTTTGTCATTCTTCTGTAGTTTTCTGAGTGTCCCTCTGAGTTTATTTATTGTCACTTTTTCAACTTCCTTTGTTTTTTGTCTTCTCTCCTTCCCTCATGATCTCCTCCTTACCCTTTTCGTTTATCTCTCCACACAAATACATTTGTCTTTTTTTATCTTCTTTTATCTTTTGCTCTCCTCCCACTCTAGTTCTGCAAAGCAGACACGACCCTGCTGTCCACTCCCACATTATTAAAGTGGTTCTTGAAATCACATTAACCTAATGCATGAGGGCTATATGCACCTCATCATATGGGAGCTGAACTCTTAAGTAAGCATCATGACATTTCCTCTGGATGAGTCCAAGATCAACACATCTGATGAACCGCTCCATGAAGTCTACCGTTAGCTCTGGGTGCATCACTCTTCCAGTTGGGTGGCCTCTACACCATGAGAAAAAACGTCCATGTTTCAGACATTTTCTGACCTTTGACCTCTGTCTGCTGACCTGCTCCAGGGTTTGTGTCTGGGGTGTAACAGTGAGCCAACAAGCACACTGAGAGTGAGATAGTTATCATCTGAAGTGTCTTGAGGAGGGATTGGCTGGTCTGAATTGTTGTGTGTAGGTGATGGGTGGCAAGCGTTTCTGGGAAAATGGTCACTAAATGAGTACCAAAGTTTCTTTATTTTTTCACTGAGGTTGACCTCTTTCTATAAAGTCATATGCCGAATAGATAGTTTTGAGTGTGTGTGCGTGTAATGCCTGGTGTCCCTGTACCTCAAGGTCCGATAATCCACTTGTCAACTGACCGTAAAATCGAGTGTGTGGTCGCCGTGACGGCTGCTGCATGTGTGATGTGTGACATTCCTGCCATACCAGACGATCACGCAGACGAAGAGAGAGAGAGAGAGAGAGAGAGAGAGAGAGAGAGAGAGAGAGAGAGAGAGAGAGAGAGAGAGAGAGAGAGAGAGAGAATACAAGAATAAATGAGCCTGTTTTCGAGCTTGAAAATCACCAGTGTGATATCTGCGAAAGCCAATGCTGCTTGCAACATGAGTGTTAAAATATGCTAATATGAATGAGAAATGTGATATATCCAGTAGGTGTTGACCTGAAATTCAGAGAGAGATCCAAAGACGTGACACTGACTACGTTTACATGTACACAAATATTCCCTTTGGATGTTCTGAATTAAGGCTTATTTATTAAAACATGTAGGATATTCCCATATTATTCTGGTTTTAGGAGCATTCTTTGCACATGTATGCAGCACATTCACAACTAAGTACATCTGTATTGTTAAAACCAGCTAGCCAACAGTTTGCAGAGATGCATGCCCAAAAAAAAAAGCCAACATTGCCGGTCAGAGGAAGAAACACCCCTACTTTTAAACTTTAAGACTTGGATATCAACAGGTTTTTGATATTTGCAATTTCTACAATGACCTTTTCAAGAAAGTGGTTCAAGGAATGAAGGACTGTCGAACAAATCCACCACTAGTTGTGTTAATCAGAGAATGCACGGCTGCATGTAAATGGTAATAAGTGGAATATTTATTGTTATTAGCCATGTAAACAGCTTAGAGGGAATACTGTCTTTTTCTGAATAAGGGCAAAAAACAGAATATTTTGTGCATGTACATAAATGTGATTGAACTTATACTGTGGGTTATAGATGGAGACTAGACCCATGTGTGTATTGTTCACTGAACTCCTAGTATATCTATCTAAAATTCCCTATGAGCCCCTCATCACGAGTGCTTTACATGAACTACAGCCAAGCGTTTAAGGTTGATATTTTAGGTGTTGCCATTTTGGAAGATTTTTAATGAAGCACCGTATATCTCTATCTGATGTCACCAGTAAATCTGTTCTGTAGCAGTTTATTTAGTTGCTCTCTAACTTCTAATAAAATTCCTCCATTTTCATTTCCCAGATCCCTCTGTGCTCCTTAATGCTCGCAGGATATTCGTCGTTAAGCCTCTCAAGATGGCCAGAAAGCACAAGAGCATCTTAAAACAATTACGGGCCTCGACATCATTAAAACAAAACTGTGTTTGAATGGGCAAAAAAATGAGCATGATACTGTTTATGGGTAAAGGTGTTGCTTGGTAACCGATTGAGAGGGATAATGTGAACGGAGGATCAGAGGAAACACATTTAGACCTATCATTCCTGTTTTGTAACTTAAACCAGAGATGCAAACACACACAGAAGTGCACACACGCACTCGCTGTGGTCAGATTTATGACGTCCTCCAACATAACAGAGACAAATGGTTGTGCATAGTTGTGTGAATGGGGAGATGAATGGTGAAGCTATAAAACAACTCATGGGGAAGGCGCAGCTGACATTGTATGTCTTATCCAGCCCTGCGACATGCCTTCTGCCATGTTGCATGAATTTGATGGTGTTTCTACGAGCCTGCAATGTTTGTGGTTCAGTGCTTATTTTACAGCTCATTTGATGTATTCGAGTAATTGTAATTAGAACATAAAACCAAACCAAATACTGCAAAGTAAAAGTTTAGTTTGCTAAATCATGCAAAGTGGCAAAATGTTTTTAACTCTGATTTGATATCATTCAGCTCCACCTTCATGATCCAGCAGGTTACAGTCCTCAATAGTTGGTTCCTCATTCCTCTGTTATTGATTTAAAGTACTCTCAGCTCTCTTTTACTGCTCTGTCTTATAGAAACCACATCCTCCTCCTATTGGACGGATAACCGCCTCATAAATCAAAGCAATAAAAAGTTCTTGTTTCTTACATTTTCCACTTTTCTTTCACTCACATCAGTTTTTCTCCCCTCCTTTCTTGCTCTAAATTATCTTGTCTTCATCCACCTCCCTCCCTGTTATTCTGTCCCTCCTTTTTTTTAATTAATTTTGCACACAAGCTAAAAGTTTCTGGGCAGAAGTTTCGCGTTCATAACTGACTGAAAGGAAGAAATACTGTCCTCCTAACTGTTCTGCAATGAGCCTTTCCACGCTTACTCAGAGAACCAGCAGGAGATCCAAGCCAATGGGAAAAGCATTTTCACAACTCTTTCCTGCAAGCCATGGCTCTTGAAAAAACACATACATGTTGGTCAGCCAAACGTTTCCCTATTCACTTATGTGTTGCAATGAGAAGTGGCTTGGAGCCAGAATCCTGTGGTGGGATGAAACCCTGTGAGACCACTGAGAATCTCTATACAATGCTATAGTCTTCTCTCAGAAAAGGAAGCAATCTTGGTTGTTCTTGAGAGTGCAAACACTTATCACAGAGCTACAAAATTAAGTCGTGTGATGACTTACACTTCCCACAAGCATCTGTTTAACGCTGCGAGCTAAAAAAAAAGAGGCGCCTGGTGGACACAAGGCCGAGCTCCATGTTCACACTGCAAGCAACACCATCAGCAAGTCAGCGGAAGTCCATTCACTTCCTTCTGATGAGAGACCGGGGAAACTCAGCCAATGTGTGGACGATTAACACGTTTGCTGGTAGAAAAAAAAAAAAAAGATGAACAAACTGAACTTATTATGACAATCACCCATCAGCTGTCAATGTGATTTTCAAAACCCTTGCTTTGCTTTTTGGTGTGAGTTTGTCTCTGGTACATCAGATTTTCAAGTGAAAAAAAAAAGATGGTAACTTATACCAATTCGGCCTACATACTTTATTAATGTGGAGTCTTTCAATGTGTGCATTGAATATACTGTAAAATTAAACCAAATCATTTGATTTCCTTGCTGCACATGTCTGACAGTAAAATCTTCCAGTGGAGACAATTCACTACTACTACTACTGCTCCATAAGTATGACCATTAAATATGGATCTAAAACTAGCAGGTATTTACTTAGCTCACCATAAATACTGCTGCTGTTCACCAGTTAATCGCAACAGCATGTGACCATAGACTGTTTATAAGAAGTGGACGTGGTTACATGATTTCACCCATTGGTCGGTGGACTTTTGAAATCTCGAATTTTGCATTTTGGCTGTCACCATCTTGGTTTTTTGCAACCAGAGGTGACATGAGCGGATACAGCTAAGTACAACCAAGACATTTTTAGATGACCAAAAAGGTTATAATTAGCTTTCATGAAATGAAAACACACTAAAAGGGTTAAAGTTCAAAGACAACAATACAGACAACTCCCAGACTGGACAGCGCTGTAGTAGCCTTAAAGCATACCCTGCTTTATGGTCAATTTGATTCTAAATGGTAGCATAATTTACTAAATGAGCATCATACTGTTTAATAAGACTTGAAACTAGCAATTGAGACCATAAACTCATGTTTACAATATTTACTGAGGTAATAAATCAAGTGAGAAGAAGGCTCATTTTCTCATAGACTTCAATACAATCAGACTTCATTTTGCAACCAGAGGAGTCGCCCCCTGCTGGCTGTTAGAAATAATGCAAGTTTAAGGCAATTCAGCATTGGCTTCACTTTTGTGTGGCTCCCCACAAAACCACAACTTTATGTTTAGTAGTTGGGCAGCATATTAATTATTGAACTTTAGTAGACCCACTGGTAGGAATATGCAAGCTGTTTCCCCATTTCCAGTCTTTATGTTAGGTTAAGCTAATTGTCGCTTGGCTCCAGCTGTATACTTAGCATGCAGAACATGAGTGGTATCAATCTAATCATCTCTCAGCAAGAAAGCAAGTAAACATATTTCCCAAAATGCCAAACTAGTAAGTTTTATTTTTTACTGGTGCCTTCTATATACAAACAGCTGCTCATTGTTAGTGATTGTCAGCTTAAATGAGGTTGCTGTACATGTTCTGTACTGTATACATAGCGTAAAGTTAAAGGTTTGTGGAAGGCCAACCTCCTCAGGCATTTCTGAGTCGGTGTGAGTGATTTACTGTCTACTGTGGTGAGGAAAATGCCTGCCAGAGAGATAGTATCAGCCCTACCTGGAGACTTATTAGAGCCCATCCCAGTCCATTAGTCCATTATCTTGCTGTCTCCCATTCTTTCTTTCTCACAGTTTCTCTTGACATTAATCAACATTGCTATACAATAGATCATTTGTTGGACTCCGCTTCTCTCTTTGTTTCCTCCTTCCTTCATACCAAGTATCAAACCAGACGTTTCTCACTTGGGCAATTACTCAGACGACTGCAGGGTCAAGCTGGTCCTCCTGCCCACGGCTACATTTCACCTCCTGGGAATGAGTGATGAGCTCTTGAATGTAATCACAGTCCTGCACGGACGCCATATTTCCCACTTAGCTTCCACTTCTCAGTTGTTTGAAAAATTTTGCATTAGGCATGTCTGACCTTTTTCAAAATTTGGCAACATCTCCGGTTACTCATACAAATTGCCGCTAATAATTCATATTTAGGGAGTTTACAGCGATTAGTTGATGTCATGTGAAAACTGCAGTGTCTGTAACTTGATTTTTCATACTTGAACTGAACATTCATTCGGACACTTACTTTCTTCAGATACACATTTTGACAAGACAAGTTACATTGACCTGGGTGAGGCTATAGCCTGTAATTAACTGGAAAGAGTGTGGCCGGACATTCCCTATCTCCACATCACAGAGATAATAGCTACATTAGCAGCATCTCAGAGACGAGACGTAGTGCTGCATTTGGCTGGAATGTGGCACTGACCCTGATAAGGAGACGGCCTGGACAAGCTACAGGGAGAGCTATGGGCTAGGCACTAATATACAGTATATTTCCCTCCTTTCATGTGTCTTGTGTCTTTCTCCCACTCTCAGTTCAGATGAAACAGAACCAGGATGTGTCCTGTGACACCCTGATGCACAGTGTAAATCCAACAGTGTAACTGCCCTACATGGTGCGTATGTGAGTTATAACCCTTTGTCTGCTCACAAAGTGGCATGAGAAATGAAGCCAATGCAGCAGTGCAAAAAACTGCAGTTCACTGAATGGCCACATGAGGCTGGCTCCAAAACTGTGTCACTCCCCATTGACCCCCATGTTAAAATGACCAACTTCACAGGAGAAGTAAACATGCTTACAGCCTTGTACAAAAGAACACTTTTTGGTCTCAATAGCTAATATCCTCGTTCATGACTGTATGGGGGTGAATTTTTTCATAACCCGTTTAAAATCATATTAAGGCATAAAGTTATGCATGACTGAAGATGTGATTACTTTGAGTGAGCTGTGGATACCATCTCAGATTGGTTGCATCCATTTTTTTGTCCATTTTTGGATTAGCTAGGAGTTATTTTTATCTCGGAAATCGGAAAGGCAGAAGTAGGAATGACGTCATATCCTGTACAAGTTGAAAAACTTAATGGGATTTGCGCCAACCAGGTTAGCCATTGTTAGCAGTTGATAATGCATTACTCCTGTATTTTGTGCATAAAACTGCAGCAATATGTCAACAGATAAAAGGTGGACAGTAGGCTACTGTGTGTATGACACAAATGAGACAGAAGTGCTATATACAGTGTATTTCTACAGCTTAAACTGTTGATGCACGGAGGAGCCATGCTTTGAGGTTTGGATCGGTGAGGTTTGTCCAACTTTCCGAGTCGGAAATCCAATTTTATGGGGCATTCCAGTTGAAATTTTCGAGTAGGAACTCAGAAATTTTGACTTCCCAGTTCAAATAGAAAGCAGCATAAACCTGTGTCGTCGCAGCCAAGATGGTGGTGACCGCAGCCAGTCCTTTGAGCTTCACAACGGCTCTTCAGAAACCTTAGGGTGATGTCACAGAGACTACATTTGTATTTCATAGTCTATGCTGCCCACACAATGCTGGCTGACCCCACCATGACCATACTGTAATGCAAAGGTACTGCAGCTAATGGCTGCCCACACATGCACACCCACTCACACTGATAAACACACATTCACAGTTGAATAATAATATACTATGGTGTGTGAGATAACTTGTGATAAGACTTATTGGCAAGGACACGCTGTTTCCCTCTCCTTGTCCATCTTTAGTTCTTACCTTTTTTTAATTATCTGTTTTTTCCATCCTCCACATGTAACTCTGAGGTCAGTGTTTGGCATGCAGTGCCTGATCGGTCGACCTGGGCTAATCGCGTACGTCTTTGTGTGTATGTACATGAACTTGCGTGCCTGTGCCCACAGCTGGAGTCTGAACATTGTGTTGGGGGGAAACATTAGTAAATCCTGGCTAAGCAGACCACATCCTCTTCACCCTAAAGCCCTTGCAGGTAATGAGACAGGGGGGGTATTACCTCTTAAAGGGGCAGCAGGAGATGACATGGGCAAGTGAGATTCATTGCCAAAAATCCCGTCCTACTAAACAGTTTTCGGCTGTACAGGAGGAACTGTTGTCCAATTTATTGCAGTTTATTAACTTGTGGCTCTCTTCCAGTTCATTAACCTGGGTATTAACCTGTGGAGAAGTTTTGGAATTGCACTGTTTTACTGTTTGCTTCATGTGAATCCCTCCAGCAGAGCGTATGTAATGAGAAGCAGAGGTATGCACAATTTTTAAATGGAGCATTATGATCTGTCATCAAATTAGCTTCAGCTGCACATCCTCACTTCTGTACTCATATGCGTGTTCAGCCGCAGAAGTAAGATGCTAAATGGATGTTATTTGAATCAGATTTGCATTCAAGCATGCAAACACACAAACAAGACAGTGCCAATGACAATACTAATTTGAAATGGATTGGGCAGCCACCAACTGTAATGTGCCTGCAAACACATGATTAGAAAGGTACTGAGTATCCGCTTAGTGTCATGTGAAAGTGAGTGGCCACATTTACAAGTGACTGCCTTAAGTGGCAGTTTGCAGCACCATGGGAAAATGAACCTTTGGAAAAAACACAATTTGCATGCTTTTTTTTTGCCATGAAATTCAGATCATTCAGTGTCCCAAATATCTAGCACACATTGGTGCAGTTAAGTTTAAATAAGCTATTTCTATTTCTATGGGGCGGCAGTAGCTCAGTCTGTAGGGAGTTGGCTTGGGAACCGGAGGGTCACC
This sequence comes from Pterois miles, assembly GCA_947000775.1. Classification (NCBI taxonomy): domain Eukaryota; kingdom Metazoa; phylum Chordata; class Actinopteri; order Perciformes; family Scorpaenidae; genus Pterois; species Pterois miles. The sequence continues at coordinate 17,990,749 of CAMQGK010000549.1, read as the reverse complement.
GGTTCAAGTCCCGACATGGACCAAGAACTGAGTGTGAACTGGGAGCTGGAGAGGTGCCAGTTTACTTCTTGGGCACTGCCGAGGTGCCCCTGAGCAAGGCACCAAACCCCCAACTGCTCGGGGCGCTTGTCAGGAGCAGCCCCCTCACTCTGACATCTCTCCATTAATGCATGTGGCATGTGTTTCAGGTCTGCATGTACCATGTATGAGTTTAACAGAGTGTAAATTGAATTTCCCCACTGTGGGACTAATAAAGGTAGATCTTCTTCTTCTTCTTCTTCTTCTGGGTAGAAATAAATTAGAAAGACGGAAACAGTTAATCTGGAGCAAGGTAAAGAAAAACATGGGAAAGAGTCGGCTTAGTGAGCGTATACTGATTACCAGCATGCTAACATGCTCATAATGACAATGCTACCATGCTGATTAGTAGTAGCAGGTAAATAGTATGTTTGCCATAGTCGCCATCTTAGTTTAGTGTGTGCTGAGAATGTCATTAGTTTTGCAGGTATTTAGTCATAAATTAAAGCATCAGATAAATCCATATTTTGATGGATGAAGTTAATGGAGTTGTTAGGTAAAGGATAAGGGACAAAAATTATCCTCCAGAGTCAGAAAATTATCCTCCAGAGTCAGAACTACATCCATAGCAACGGTCTGTTATAAAGAAATAACAGACTATAAAATGCTGTAATTGACCAATCAGAATAGAGTATTCAACAAAGACATGTAATAATTAAGGGATAATGTACAGCGAGCCAAGTCCGACATCAGAGCTGCAGCCAATGTAAATGTAAAGGCAGTGTATCCAATGGCTGTAAAGACGTGTACGAAAAAGAAAAATTTCAACCTCATGTTGCCTCAAGAGGAAAAGTCAAGGCATCACCGAACTCAATAGGATTTGTCATCTTGGGCCCATGAATGTCTGCACAACTTTCATGGCGTCTCATCCATTAGTTGTTGAGATGTCAGTCTGGACCAAATTGGGCGAACAATTGACAGACGATGTCTTGCACATTCTCAACACAATACATTATGCTAACTCATACTGAGACAGCATAGGTCTATGCATTGACAAGTACAACAAGTCCATTGTTCCAAAACTCAGAAAACAAAAGTATCCTTCTTCAGAGTTTGTTGCAAACACCAATACATATGTCATTCACATAATGTGTGATACAATATAATGCTATTTTGTTTCAGAGAGGGGATGCTGTGACCACATCCTCTCCTCAATAAAGGCTTATGTTGAATCCCCTCAGTTTGATTTCACTCCCCATTGCTGTTTGTCTTTAGCTTAGTGGTATAACATGTCCACATCCTGCCTTCGAAGCTGCAAGGGTAAAAGAATAAATAAATATATATATATATATATATATATATATTAGGGCTGTCAGTTTAACACGTTAATTAGATTAATTAATACGCTGCAAATCAACGCGCTATAAAAATTAATGCAATTAATCATGAGTGGCAAGTCAATGCGCAAACATTTTAAATTTGGCCCATTGAGTGACCCGTAGGCTGCAGTGGCGTCACTTCGTACCTGCGCCACTAGTCAAAAGCAGGGTGACTGACAACAGAGATGGACGCGACACAGGAGAGCGAGGCGAGCCCACTCGGACCTTTCACTCGGACTCGGACTCGGACAAGGAGGAGCAGGGGCCTCGAGCCCGCTACAAAGCTGAGCCGTGCATTGGAATGCATGAGTGTCCACTGGAGTGGTGCCAGCTCACGCAGGAGCTTATGAACAGCTGTCCTCTCCTCCTACCTGGCTACCGCTGCCACGTCTGGGCCATGTGAGAGACTCTTTTCACTCGCAGGTAACATCATTGAAAAGAAGAGGGCAGCCTCACACTCAGACAATGTAAACAAGCTTGTTTGTCTGAGCAACTGGCTCAAGGACAGATAGAGTTGTCTGTTGTCAGTTCCTGTAACGTTAGCTGACCCTTTTAAAGGAAATGCTGTTGGCATCTTGCTATTGATGTTGCCGTATTTAGAGGCATGTTATACTATTCATTTTGAATTGCTGTATTGAGTCAGCTTTAGTATTCATTTTGATTGAGAGTCTGCTTATGTGCCTATTTGAGACTCAGCCTTATTTTATTTCTGAATTTTATTTATTTTATTTAACTGTATTTGTATTGCATTTTTGAGAAATGCATCTGGCCTAATTGGTTTGCTGATGTGCTTGACCTTTTTTCTTTTGAATTTCATTTATAAAGCACACTTAACCAATAAAAATGTGGATTTCAAATCTTCTCTTCTTGGTGTATTCTATTGATTAGTCATGCACTACAATTTTGTAATGTCCTAGAATTCAAATTCTTTATTCGGGGGCCTTTAGCAGGTATGAGATTAAAATGCGATTAATTAGATTAATTAATTACAAATCCTGTAATTAATTAGATTAATTTTCTTAATCGCCTGACAGCACTTATATATATATATATATATATATATATATATATATATATATATATATATATATATATATATACATGCATGTACTCTGGAGTCACACACTGTCCATCTTAACACTTTTTGGGTAAGTACCAGTGAACTGCCAAACTTTAAGCTTCAAACACATCCACAACATTCAATGCCTGTTGCAGCGCCAAGTTTGTCATATGGAAAACACAGTGATTATTGCTGTTTATTGCACAGCACGATGCAGGTATCCCATCGCGACTGACATTCCTCATAAAGTACACCACATGTAGTATTAGAAATTTCTTCAGACCAACAACATTGAATTTAAGAAGTCCAACTTTATAACTCTGCTGGCAAACATTCTCACTTATTGCAGTGAAAAGAGGACTGTAAGTCTGAATGTTGGAGTGAAAAGCTTGTTGAGATGAGTATTTTTTTTTTTTGTGGTGAAAGAGATGCCAACTGAGGACAAGGCAGCGGGGAGGAGAGCGGCGCAGAGGAGAGCTGGCTGTGAGCAGACATAATGGGAACCAGGCCTGGTGGTAGAGAGGTAATTAAACTGCACAGCACAATGGCGTCACCACTCGTAAACTCTTCAAGAGATGTTTTTACCTCGGAGCTTTTCCTTCTTTTCCTATTGACTCCCGTGTATCCAAGATCTGTAAAAAGTGATTGCGTTGCACTTGGAGGCAAGATTCAGATAAATACCATTAACTGTTGGGTGGAAACATAAGCACAATGTCCACTAAGTCCCTGGGTAAAGATTCATTTTCAGAGGTAGACTGAATTAGCAAGTACTCCACTTTTGCTGTCGTTTTTCATGCTCATTTCATAGTTAATGTACATCTTCATCATAGAATACATAACTTAAACCTTCACACTAAACCTTATGACTTAACACAATGAAACCCACTGAAGAAGTTCACGATAAAAAACATCAGTGTTTTGCAAAAGAATAATTAAGATTACTCAGCCAACAATATATCTGCCAACAAAGGACTTAAAAAAATACTTGTGAATGTTACTGATTTTCCAGTTTCCCCTGAAGCCAGACAAACTCAAAGATGCTGTTTTCTATGTCTGTCTCTGCTTGCAATTTACTTGTGGAAGCAGGTCGAGATTAGCCAAGTTTAGCCCAATTGTTGTATGTCTTGTAGAGTTATGTAGCTATTCAAGTGGCAGCTATATGCTCAAAGAAGAAGCAGTGTAATACTAGAAATGACTGGACATGTCATGCCATTAGATGATATCAAGCTACACTGGGCATTATTTTGCTAATAACGAAGAATCAAGTGATTTTGTGTAATGTGAAAAGGGTCATCCTGCAGAGACTTATCACCCAACTCTGCAGTTCTCCTCAGCTCTATGGAGCACTTTAGTATCTTTGAGCTCATTGTTTTACTTTTGCAGCCAACAGCCATGATGAGCATTTATTTTCAGTGAAATCATATATTTCATTAAGGAGCTGGTCAATTCTGGACTTTAATTCGTATTAATTTTAAAGTAGGTGAGTATTATGCTAATATGTTACCACATTGTGGAAGAAAAAGCAAGACTTCAAGTGAAAGGTTTCCGGCAGTTCCCTTCATTTTTAGCATTTTTAGTCCCCTTTGGTGTAGATGTTGGGCTTTGTAACTTTTTACATGCACAAAAAAACGAAATAACATACTAAAGGAAAGGGGGGAAACATTATAAACAATGCATAATAGGTCCACTTTACATGTTTTTTTTATCTAATGTGTAAATTTCAACATGGACAATAACGTAATATTGTATTGTAAATACACATATCTGCAGTGACAGTTAATGTGTGTACACAAGGATTGATCAAATCCATCTGATGTGTAATTTCTTTGTAAACACTGACATTATTGTTTTGATGAATGTGTAATGTGCAGCTCAGGTAGACCAGCCATCTTTAGAAACGTCATGGTGTATATTGCTACCTCTCTGTGGAAGCGGTACTTAATTCCATAGACAGCTACTAATTGGGCTGAGGTAAGCTCATTATTCAACATATCTTCAAACTGCATACAGAGAAGTAAAACCGAGTTCAATTTGCTTTATTTGCAGCCAAACCAAACTTCTCTCTTAGCTTCAAGTATATTAGCTTTTTAAAATGATAAACATGTTTGGGATAAAATTTATCACTTGCACTTTTCTCCCACTCTCTCAAATGGTACAGTCGAAGTGAAGGCACACCTTCATACCCCAGGGCTTTGGGTGTGTGTGTGTGTGTGCTTGAGTGTGTGTAAGCCTATCACCCTGAGGAGGGTGTCAGGGTTCAGGGGGCATCAGGAGGGTGCAGGTCATGACCTGCCATGTCACGCTCTAATTGTGATTGTCATGTTGATGGAGAGGAAAGAGACTGGAAAATTAGCAAGCTAATATAAATTTTAATGATAGGTACTGGGCCGTGGAAATGTGTGTCTGAGTGTGTGGGAGTGTGTGTTTATGTGAGTGTGTATGAGAGAGAGAGAGAGTTTGTATGTGTAGGCGAGGAAGAGAGTGAGTTATTTTGTCCCGGGGCAAACGGAAACCATTGTTTAAGCCACAGCTCTTGTCTCGTAAGTGTTTGCTGTTGTGGGAATGCTGCGGTTTTTGGAGTCACAGAACAAGAACGTAGTGTTACACTAACAGAAACGGAAACAAAGTGAAGAGGAGAGCGACAGCAGATGGAGGGAAGAGGAGAGTTAGAGAGGGAGAGCTGCAAAGACAAGAGACAACGAGGAAAAAGACTTAATGAGACACAGAAAGACACAGAGCCAGTAAGAATTTGCATGCAAACCAGAGTTGGAGATAAAATAAACTAGGAGAGAGAAATATAGATAATGAGAGACAGATACACAAAGAGGAAAGGCAGAGTGATGCAGTGATGTAGGGAGACATGCAAAAAAAACAAAAACAGAAAAATTGAAAAAGGACAAGGGAGAGGTGATTCCTCCCATGCCTGTCTTTTATTTTTCTGTGATCTTTCTGTCTCAACCTCGGGCTGTGCATATCCCCAGGCCAGCCCGCTGTTGGAATTTACAGTCCGGTCGGCCTGCCTGCTAATAAAACACATGTGGACTTGTAGAGGAATGGGGAGGGACGGAGCCCTGAGAACAGCCTCTCTCTGTATCCCTGTTACTTAAAGCACACTCATGCATGCACAGGAACAAACCCATTCATATGTACATATAAAGTATACTGTACGTGCTAATGCTGATGCAAACACATTCACATGCTTGTAAACATGTTCACTGCACATTCAGTAGTGATTAGTTAGTGTTTCTGCTTCTACAATTCTACTGCTGCTTTTGTTTCTATTACTTAATAAGTATAGATATGGAGGATATTATGCTACCACCACACGAAAACACAAGGTAAAGAATCTTTTGTTAGCTGACAGAGTTGTCATTTCCTTTACTTTTACACCTTTTCCTGAAATATTTACTGTTGCTGTTGGTAATTGTTTTGGTCTTGGTACAACATTTTTCCGTTATTATACAGGCTATGCTAATGCAAAATACTGCAATGTATCATAAAACAAAAGTAAGAGCCATGCCAGAGCAATGCTTTGGGCTAAATGCTAGTAGCAGCATGCTAACAGCAGGTTTGGGATGGGCAGGTCAAAAAGTGACAAACAGCATTTTAAGTAAGTTATTAATAACTTACAGAAACATTATGTGCAAGAGTCCACGCTCCACCTTTTCTTTCCATTTCTCTGTCTCTCAAACACACGCATACACACAGTAAGTTGCACTATAATACATAAAATCGGCAGTTTGCGGGTCTGATTCGGGTAGTTATACATGAATATTATACACATATTTTTGCAGTGAGGATTGGCTCAACCAAATTTCACCTAATGATGGCACTAAATGAAAAGTCAGGGGATCACTAAAGTCGTTAGGATTCTTCCTCTGGGGAACATGAATTTAATAGCAATCCATCTGTTCAGATATCTCAGTCTGGACCAGTGTGGTGGGCTGACTGACCTGACATTTTCAGCCCTAAGCTGCTAGTGTGGCAAATAAATACAAAGCAAAGATATAAAACGAAGGCAAAACAAATTCAAAATACCATGGTGATTTGGAATAGAGGCCCACAAATAATCTCCTTGCCTGCCATTGATAACCATTTCTAAACACACAAAAGCTGTCCTGGAGTCAGATGAAACCATATATGCCAAATTTGTAAAGTGGATCATTGGGGGATTAGGCTACAAATGTTCCACACATGTCATTGATTTTTACTCGGCAAAGTATGAACACTGGCCCGAGCAATGTGGACTCAAGTCCAGCTGAAATCAGTCCTGTATGTTTTTCCTGCGCTTTGCTCCAAATAACAACTGACACAGAGAACACATGCAGCTCTTCTTTATCCATTCACAAAACTGTGGCTCACCGTCTACCCACTGCTAATCATAAATGTACAGAGTGTCTCTGTCGTGCTTGTTCTCTCTTTTTTTCCCTCTCTTTGTCTTGTCCTATTATTTCTCTGTCTCTGTGATTCATCCTCCAGCTGTCCACAAAATGTGTCCTTGCTGGGCAGATACGCTCAAGGATGATCCCCCATGAAGAAAAGCTTGCAATTAAATGCGTTTTATATACTTGCCTCAAGAGGAGTGTGTGTCTGACAGAGCAAAAGAGAGTGTGTGCATGCTTGTGTCATGTGTGCTTCCAACTGCAGGGGCCCTATTGAGTTTTGTGAGACTCCAGGGGGGCGAGAAGAGAGACAGATAGAGAGCCCTGTCACCAAAACCTCTCAAACTCAACCTCTCTCCTCGTTAATCTGCAGTCCTCAGAGAGTCTGCAGAGATGCATGACTGTGTTAAAAAAATATGTTCAGGCTAGCCCATTGGTCAGCATACCTGGTAAGTGATGGTAACACAGGTAGTCATCCATACTGTATGTCTAATATAGAGCTGTAAGCACAACATTCCTGTCTTAGCTTTTTAAGTTAACATAGTAAATGTGTTAGCTAACAGTCGCTTATTTACACATCCAGCAGTTATGGAGCAACATTAGCATTCAATTGGAGTTATGCTTTTTTGTTACAATCCAACCCACAAGTTTGGATATGAAGTTGCTCCACTATGTCCACCAGCTACACACTATCTGTATTTCGGCCGTACGGTGCTGTGCAGATACCGTTTAGTTGTTTTAAATGCCTGCGTGGTCAGAGGCATTATGTTACAGTTGTCCATCCATCATCCACTTCGATTCATCATGAAGTTGAATTGATTAGATTTTGGAGGTCAAAGGTCATGGTCACTGTGACTACACAAAACAAGTTTTTGGTCATAGCTCAAGATGTCTAACAGGATAAAACGATGACGTGATGACATTTTGGACAGACATGGATGTAAACTGCAACTTGACTGGTTGAAGGAGGCATGTCAGTTTTGTTTTTCTCCAGTGACATGCTACAAAACAACTCGGAGGAAGCAATGGAGCCTTCCAGGCCTCTTACTCAGATATTGATATACTGTCTATCTCTGTCATGGCAGCAACAATTACCCACAGGATGTGATTAAATATAGCAAGAATAGCGACCGAGTGGTTCAAGAATAGCTACCGACTGGGTAGAGTGACCGACCAAATGAGTTGAGTATACCGAACCAACTATACCATCACCTATAGCAACCGACAGTCATTTTGCAGGAGACAGATGCAGCAGAAACAGGGTTCCTCATGTGATCTATTTTCATTTTACACAACATGCAAATTAACTTTCCTAAAACAATAATTCAGATTTTTTCTTCAGATGACATTAATTACAAAACTAATAATGTTTTGACAATAAATAAGTTAACATTTTGCTGTGATGGTTGTTTCGTACACTAGTTTATACTTCGGACCCCAGGGACCCTAGTCGGTAGTCCGTGTGTGTTAAATATGTTGGTAAGATGAGGGTTAATTATATTTTTAGTGTTGTTTGTCTTGTAAAAAAACAATTACAGTTTGTACAATACTATTAGCTTAACTTCTCTATACATTACATGTGCAATGTTGGTCACAAGCACATATACTGTACGTGATGAGTCAATGGTTTGTGAGACTTGCCACTGAGATACGATCCATTATCTGTTTCATAATTAGAAGGATGTAAACAACGAGACGGCGCAGACCAGGCTTCAAGCACTTCTTCATTGTTTCTCAAGCTGTCCCGCATCATCTGGACGTACAGACGGAGATGGGGGGTTGGGATGCGACTGGGGTCACATTAAGGCTAAGGCTCAGTCTGTACATTATTAGGATGAAGACAGATAATGGTGGAGGGATGGGGAGGGGGGTGTCTTGTGATTAGATAGACTGTCTTAATGTATATCCAGCAGAAGCATCCTTTGGACATGGAATCGGCCTCATTGCAAGTCCTAGATAAAAATTATCTGCAAAATGTCTAAAAATATAACATGAGGAAAACTTGCAGACGTAGCATCACATATCATGAGTGGAGGGATGGGAGTCCACAGTACTGGGGTCACACACAGTACAGTACAATAAAAGGGTGTCATGTCAGTGGAAGGAGGGGCTGGAGCCGTTATTTGCTCGCTGTCTGTGTATTGTCTTTGTGTAATCTGTGCTAATGAGGGGGACGGACTAGACAAGGCTGCAGTATATAGGGCACATTATTACACTCATTCACCTCCATTACTGGAAATGAATGAACTGAATCACTTATTTGTGGCTCATTAAAACATATAAAGTTCAGGGCTTATTCATGTTCTAGACATTGTGACTGTGTGTCATTTTGTTATGGCAGCTTTTACATTTTTATGCCCACGGTGGATATCTCATTATAAGATGTGGGGCCCAGCAGACACAGGTCTGTGGAGGGGCTTTTGACCCACCGGTGCTTCAGCCGTGTCTGACAGCAAACCTCCAGGGACTCATAGTGGATCTTCTCCTAGCATGTAAAAAGGAAATGGGTATTAAGTTCAGGAAACTCCCCTACCCCTTCTGTAAGTTATATCAACTGTGTCCTTGACTGTCAGTGTTTATCTTTTTAGACATTTATAGTTCTCACAAATAATAAACCAGTTTGTCTGAATTGGGGTTCTCGTTTCTCTCTAACCAAAGCCACATCAGAAAAGTCTTTGAACCTTTTCATTTCTTTAATTTTCTTTTTTCATTTGATAGTTTTCAAATTATGTTTTTGTAAAAAGATCATATATAAAATCCCCTTTTGTTCATGTGAGAGATTTGGAGTAAATAATGACCTAAATGCATGCTGATATAAATCAGAAATACTAAATTGATCTCCAGGGGCGTCACAGTAGCTGTTGCATAAACATAAAGAAATACAAAAAATTAAAAGAAGTATGTATCATGTAAATTATGTACATGGTGCTACAATATAAACCTAATACATGGACTCAGTAAGTACTAAAATCAAAAATAAGTAAATGAGAATATCAGAAATTCTTTATGCAGATCCCCATTAGCTGCTCATTTCTAACTTTGGCTCATAAATGGCATTACAGCTTATCTTGAAGACAAAGTTCCCATTTTACGTCCTTGTGGTGCAGGTTCTTTTCACACGTCTGTCCTTTGTGTGTTAAGTTCACAGTCGTGTGAACACTGAGTGTGGGCTGGGCTTGTGTAAATGTGGTTTACATAAACCTATAATTGCTTTCCCATCCTTGATCCCATGCCGCAGGCCTGTTCCTCCCGTGTCATGCTGCCGCAGTGTCAGTAACATGCCAAGCCACGCTGTTACATACGTAATTGATCGGTCTCCATGGTGACTGACGTGGAACCTGAAGAGTCATCACTCCAGTGATCTTATTTCTTATCTGATTGTCATAACTGTGTAATTCTTATTAAAACAAATGAAATACAGGATATACTTTTAGTAATTTGAAATGCTTCAGGTAGCATTTGTCATTGAGAGTAAGATTCAGTTATTTTTGCCTAAAGTCCACATATTTGGAGAGTTACTGAAGAGGACATGGTAATGAGATGAGCAATCAGTGAACCCATCACAATGTATTTATATAAAGGCCACTGTGGTATTATCCTAATGCAGGATGTCTATTCAAAGAAAAAGAGGTCACACTGAATAAAAGAAAATGGTTTTCATTCCATTATAAATAAAATGCTGTCTGCCCCGGGGCCCATCTATTTATGCCTTTTGCAGTAACAATGGTTTTATTTGAAATTATTTTTTAAAAAATGAATGGAAACATACCCTGTATGGAGGAAAAACTTTTTCCTGCACATGCATTAATCATAATATTGTAGCAGCAGGTTTGAGCAAATTATATCTGTAAATCATAACTATAATTCTGCTGTAAACGATATAAAAAAAAATGGCCTGAAGTTAGTGAGGGTGAAACTGTGCCATGGGTTGAAGTATGTTAAAATAAAGCATCATTGCCACAGGTGCACATGTGTTTCAAGGTCTGATAGTTTGAGGAAAGCTGCAGTTTGACAGTTACAAGCTGAGACTGATGGGCTTTTGCTCGAGGACGGAGGGAAAGTCACTCAGAGTTCAGACACATCTGCCTGTCTGTCTAACTGTCTGTCTATCCGTCCATCTGGCAGATGATCGATGCGGAGCATCTCTGTGCATAATGCGAAAATCCCAGCGGAGTCAGCCAGAAAGGGCACCGCTGGAAGTGAACAACAAGGTTTAAATGGCATGGCACTGAAATTTGGGGGGATTTTGGCATTCAACTGGCATTAAGCTCGTCAAAATTAAAAAGGTTAGAGGCAAACTCTCTGGAATGGAAAGTGGATGCAGTCTTTTATAAGACGTCTGTCCAGTGTGGTCTAAGGAACTACATACACATAATTTTCTATGGATTGTTATTTAAATATTTATGCCATATATCTCTTGATTAGTCACCCTCCTGTAAGAAATAAATGTCATCACACCCAGCATGACTCCAGAAATAGTGAGGGATCTGGTGAGCTAGGAATGCAAACACCATGGCGTGATATTGACATTTTGCAAATTCAACATGTGATTATTGAGCTATTATAACAGCAGCAAATGCAGCAAGACTATAATAGCCTGGAGGAGATGATTTATGTGAGGTTCAGGTATCAAGCACAGACACACAGATCTGTATTTGGCCATTAATCTGAATATACCAACTAATAATTACATATTTCTACAAAGATGATAGAGTGAATGTGTTGTGTGAAAGAGAGACGATGTGTCATGCTGTTGCTGACTGACTGGCCGATACTGTGGACTTATCTGTTTTTGACAAACGTGACTGGATGAATTCATCTAACGCGACACACACATCCTACATTTTAGATATACTTTAATCCAACATGTAAAGGCTTTGCATGCAAGTGGGGTCCTGCTGGAAGAAAGCAAATAAAGAATCATTTATACGTCCTCCAAATTAAACAACGTAATGGGTTGTTGCCCATTGCTAGTGTTTTCTGATCTGGTGCCACAGTGTTTGTCACTGTCTTCAAATAAATCATGTGACCTTTTCTGCTCTGCCACTGGGTTTAAGCATAAAAACTTATTGGTTAAGGTTAACATTCGCTACATCCGCCTTTCCTTCTGACAGACAATATCAATATTATTATGCTTGTGTACATAGATAAAACTCTCTTCAGAAAGCTGAAGTGAAAAAATTACCAAGATTCTCATGTAATGTAACAGTAGTTGAATGCATGCAAATGTAGTGGGGAAACAATTATTTTTTTATGAAACTGATCATAGTTTCTATAGTTAAAATAAAGAGATTTCAATAAAAGCATCTGCAAAGCATATGGTGGTGACACATACAGTATATTACTGATGACAACACTGCATACACTGTTATAAGAACAATAACATCATAATAATTTAAAGATATAATATTTAGGAATTAACTAAAAACAGTGTGATACAAAATAATCCCTGTCAATCAGCATTTACCGTAATCTCTCAATCATACCCACTAAATGATGGTGTCTGCCCTCCGCCTGGATTTCCTCTTTTCTTCTTATTCTGCTTTACTCTGGACGCTTCCGGGCATCAGACAGCCTTTCGACCCCACAATAACAGTATGCAGGGTGTGCAGCCCCTTCAGGTGATCAAATAAAGCTACATATACTCCATTAGCTACAAAGCCGACATATTTCTCTGATGAGAACGGGTTGTTGGTTCCTGCAGGGTCGAGCAGAGTTAGTTGTATGTTTTAGAAATTGACTGCCATGAAATAATCCGAAAATAACTTTTTACTGATTCGCTGCTTTGTTCTCACTAACACCGCTCTCTCTCTTCAGTCACTCTATGGCTTCCTCGACCATCGCTGCTCTCTCTCTCTCTCAGACAGTTGAGCTGAGGAGGAGGAGGGGTTAATTTTGAATGTGGTGTGTTTACAAACAAGTCTTTGTGTCTTCTTGACCTCCAAACAATCCCTCAATGTACACAAAATCCACATAATGAATGTGTGGCACACTTAATCCTGCATGCACAGATTACAAAACAAAGGGCTGGCTAATCCTGTGGCGCTACAGAATTTTGAGCATCCTTTATTAATGTACACAGCTCTTTGTATTAATGAGCCTCTATATACTTAACAACACTCTTACTACTTTCCCACAACTGTGCCAAACTTTAGCCACATCACTCTCAATGCCTCTCTTAATGTGGTGGATATCGGCCCGCCATAGCCCCTCAGGCTGCGGATTGATGTCGTCTGCATGCCACCTTGTAATTAACACATTTATTTTAGAAATGCTTTATAAATAAATTTGACATTGCTTGATGTGATGGATGTGCGGTTAGGTTCATGCACTGCAGCAGACTTCTGAAGAGCGTAAAACAGCCCTGTTAGTGCCTGGCCCTCATATTTACATTAAGCTTTCAGCTCCAGGGGTGCCACGCCGCTGGTGGTACGGCTTTAATGAATGCCACTGCAACACACACATGTATGCACACAAGAGACAGCATGCATAGGCTACGCACAAAGAGAAAACACATGCACGTATGTATGCGCGTGCACACACTCGTGGTCACTCAAGCAAATGAGGTTAATCAAGCTGGGATGATTCAGCCCCCCTTCAGCTGGAGTTGTTGTGAGTGTCCCCTTCTTCACAGTCGGCGCTGCAGCTGGATGTCTTGATTCCATCTCTTCCACTTCGCACTGGTCCCCTCGGCAAAAAGCCAGTGGGATTTTTACAATACTACATGTTTTGTTCAGCAAGATAATCCTACCACTTTTATGACTTTTGAAGTATGAATGCAATCGCCAGAAATATAAAGCTAAAATAGGCTAGAAACGAACTACACCACATTCGCATGAATGCAAGTATACCCAACTGGGCTATAAATTTATTGATGGGTTTTATATCAAAATCCCAATAATGCACAAGCATTATGCCTGAAATAGTATCATAATAAGAATTATATGTTTTGGTATATTTATTGAACTATTTGCTTGAATGTAGTGAGGTTGGACCATTCAGCCTTTCAACCGTTCAACCTTAATTTACAGCAGTGACTTCAACCAAATGTTTTCTGCATGTGTTGATCACATCTCAACATTGGCCAGGATGAATTACAGACCACCTCCCCATACAAAACTGTTTCTTTATATTCACATTTCCAGAATGACATTTGTAAATACTTCTTCAGATTTGAGCCCTGGATTGACCTTGACAGTCATTTAGTGGCTTTAGATGGACATCATTGCAGACTGACAACAGGGTGTTCATAATGACAAATGCTAAAATATTACAGGATGTAAGTTAGTATTACACATTATAAGACAGGGGTATTATATTAATATTAAATTTAGATTACCGGTAATTTTCTGACCTTTATTTCACTCTCTGGCAATAAGATTCCCTCCTGCTTCCAAGTAAATCCAGCTGACAGGACTGGGCATGGTATTGTGGAGCTAGAGGGGGCAAAAGGAAATAGGCCACACTTTATGTTATCCACAATGGTCATTTTCCTCCCTGCTTTCCTTAACTAACCCCCCTCTGGGCCTGGAGAGAGTGGCTGTGCTTCTATATGGACTGCATGCTTGGCCCAACGTTGGATTTCATTGTGAGTCAATGGGGTGTGAATAACAAGCAGTTGGGGCATTAAGAGATGATCTGCACAAAACAAAACATCAGAGGGTGTGAGGGATAAACTGTGCGGGATTGGAGAGGTTTCCACACACTTAAAGATCACACAGTACAGTAGAGAGGTCAAAGAAGACCGGATTAGCCAGAAGCCATTCTTTTGTACGTGTTTTCAGTATTGCTGTTTTATGCATTTGTGCTTTGTGATTCATCTGAAATGGATAGTGTTCACAACTTGCATTATTGAGAGCTTGGCGGCATACTCAGAACTCACATTTGAATTCGTTCAGGCAGGGCTGCAGCCTAAATCAGCATATGTTTTCATGTTTTCTTCCCCCTCCGCCTAAGTCAACAGTAATCGGGCCAGAAAGTCAATGAATAGTGTCTTTATTCCACATGGATGGCTGCAGCAAAGATCTACTCAAAAATATCACCTAGGTGGTCTTAGTTCATGTGCAAACCGGAGTGGGAGTGAATTACCGACCGAAACTGTGTCTTTTTATTCAAAACGACAAGATTAGCTATGCATAAAACAGAAAATTTGTTTCAGGTTACCTTGAAAACTGGATTTGGAAGGAGCCCAGTAACAACATTAGGAGGCTGTGATGTGATTACCAGACTGTTGGTCGGCACAGAAACGTGACTTTAAAAGCTGCAGACTTATGATTGTGACACTCTCAGTAGCAATCAGTTTAACTGTTGGAGGTGTCAGAGCTGTGGGGTGCCTAAAGAGGGACATAATCAAACATGATGTATGGTTTTGTGTTGGACTGGGAGCTGGTTGGCAGGAAATGCACATCCATCAAACCAACAACCAACCTATTTAGTCTCTGACTGAACACTTTAAATTGTGTTTAATGTGATTGACTTTTGCAAAAGGGCGTTTCCAAACCAAATTTGCAAGTAAATCCTATTAAGTAGCCTTGTTTTGTGTTTTTGCATTTTGGCATTTGAAGGTCATTCAGAATTAAAGTCAATAGGTGAAGTCACTATTTGTGTGACGCCGATCAGGGCAGGCAGAACTGAACTCAAATGCATGACTCAGGCAACAGGCAGTTAGAAACAACGCTGGGTCTTTATTACCAGAAAGTGGTCGGTACACGTGTAGGCAGTCAGACAGGGCAAACAAATCCAGATCGGCAGGCAAAAACTCAGGGACGGAAAGACAAGCAGAACTATTGGTACACGGGAGTAGCAAAAACACTGGAAGGTACGCTGGTAGGTCTGTCACGAGTGATCAAAACGAACTGGCACAGAAGGGCAGGGGAACACAGCTTAAATACCCGTGAGGGGAGTGATTAACTATCAACAGGTGAACACAATCAGGGCGGGGAGAAGACGATCAGACGCAGGTGAGTGGAGACTAAAAGTGGGTCAGTGAATCCATTCATTCGGAGGGGCGGGGGCATGCAGGCAGGAAGTGAAGTGCACTGAAACGAAAGGGAGGATTAGGATTTCACAATCAAACAGGAAGTGCTCACATTGAACATGAAAACAAAGGAAACCCATCACCTAGACTTGACAGACGTCACAATTTGTTTAAGTGACATACACAAGACAAAGGAAAGGTGGTATGTATGTGAAGCCTTGACCATGCTAAGAATCTACAGCCATGTTAGCAGATCTGTCAGGCTGTACTTAGGCTGCATTCACACCAGATCAGGCAGTGCAGCAAAAATGCAAGTTGTTCTCTTCATTCTGAATGAGGTAAGTGTGTTTGGGATGCAGCTACCGGAATAAAATGCAGCTCATAGAAAAACAGAATTAACTTTTGGAGAAACAAAACATCATACTGCGTTGGCCAATCATGTCAAAAGACGTCACCATCACAGTTAATGGGCCATTAAAGTGACTCATGCAGACCTCTGCAAGTAAATCGCCATATCTGGTGTGAATGCAGCCTTTTGTGATGTTGTGTGCTAAATGCTAACCATAGCATGCTATCATGCTCACAGTGACAGTGCTAACATGCAGATATTCAGCATGCTAACACTTGCTAATTAGTACTAAACACACAGCTCAGGCTGATAGGAATGTCATTTTTTCCGGTATTATTCGTGGTGCTAAATGCAAAATTACAGGATTACAAAAGTGATTGCAGTTCATCCTCTGGGGACAATGAATGAATATTTCCATAAACAAAAAATATCAACCTCATGGTTAATTTATTTATTTCCATTAATTGTTTTGTTTTGAACTATGTATTTTTTTGTTGATAATATCCAACAGATATCTTTAAAACCCAAAAATGTCATTTCAAAAAATTTCATGGCACATAAGTTAGGGCATCACCAACGTTAGTGGGGATTTATCCTCTGGTCACCATGAATGAATGAATGTACAAACTGTCATGCCAATCCATCCAACAGTTGTAGATATATTTCAGTCTGGACCAAAGTGGTGGAGCTACCAATCGACCAACACTGACGTCTACAAAGCCATGCCACTAGTGTGGCTAAAAGTGTTATCTGTTATCCCAGAACAATTGTGCTGTTAAGATATACTGCAATGAGTTTACTGGAGTTTTCCAGATATAGTTGTTAGTTTTAGTTTTAGGAAAGAAATCTTTTCTTTTTCTCAGAACTCTTGGCAAGGAACGGGAAACCTCAGTATTTTCTGCAAGTTTCTGTCAAATCCAAAACATTTCAAAACCATTTAGCGTAACACACGCGACCTTGTGAATGTCTTTGTTTTGGTTGTGGTGAACTGAGGTCACTCTGTGTTGTGTCCTCAGGCTAATAGCGGGTTAAATGAGCCTGGCAAGTTGCAAAGAGGCCAGGAGTCTGTCTGAAGGGTCTCAGAGCTGATTATTGAGCAGATGTGGTCCAACATGATGCAGTTTATGCGATAAATTAATCTGCTGGGATGAATGAAATTCTTATTTTGCTTTCTTGGATGTTGCCTGGGTAAAGTTTGGGCTATCAAGTTCGATGTAGTGTTCAGACTGGTGAGTCAAGTCTGTAGGTCCGGGGTGTCGCCACTGGTTGCCCCGGGGAAAGATGACCTTTGCCCCCCCCTGGTAGCCAAGGGGTCACCAAGCTTTGACCTCTGCAGTTACAAGGGTGCATTCCCACTGAGAGGGTTGAAGGCCTTAAACCCCAAGGTCGCAAACACACACTCAGACAAACAGATGCACACACACACACATTCACAAGCATAAACACATTGAACATACCCAACGTGCTCCTGCTCTCCTTTGCCGAGTCAGCAAAAACAAACTGCTCGGTTTTGATAATCAAGTTTGACTTTGAAGGTTTTCTGTGAACATTATTAAAGTTCCCCCCAGAGTCACCAAGTCTGGCACGGCTTTATTAATTAGTGCAATGAGTAGCGAATGATTTACGGTGGGAACCTTTGGTGTCAGAGTTTAGAGTGGTGGAAATAGGTATCATTAGTCTCCGAGACACTCTAAGTAGTGGCCATATACACATAATGAAAGCTTTCATTGGGAATCTGGAAGGTGAGCAAGCATGTGTGTGTTGTGGCAGTATGATATGCTTGAGAGTATACTGTAAATATTATATGAAGATACTCCACTAACCAATAGAGTGCTACAGGAATGACACAGTTTTAATGAAGAGAGTTTAAAAAAAGCATGACAAATAAAAACAAGGTTGAAAAAAAGGGGGGGGTTAAGCGATCATTAGTTATCAACTTAAGTTTCACTGGAATAGTAAGAGGGATGAAGGAATTTTATACCTCTGTTTTAAAACAATGGGAGTTTTAAATCGCGAACTAGATGGTAGGTGGTGGTTGATGGTTGTAATTATAATGTATTTTTGAAGAACGCAGGGTTTGAATTGGGGTTGCATTCAAGAGTAAATTGTATTTTAATTGTAAATTTTTCTTTCTAAATACACTTAGCAAAATTACTGGTCATTCATCATGTTTATTTCCGCCATGTATGTTTTCTTCACTTGTCAGGGGAATGAGTGCATCGATTATGTTTCACCTGCTCTGTCCCCAAGCATCACGTTATGGTCCGGTTGTAGGCCATGTGAGAGTTTTATACCTAAATTAGTCGTTTAGCAAATAATTTCCAAACTGCACTTAGAATATGTGTCCCAACATCCACTATGTTATGAGCGTCTTCATGTGAAGATGTGAAAATCATTTAAGTATTTGTTGGTTACTTTATTTATCTATTATTTATATTTATAATTGTGTATATATGTAAATTTCATGCGGTATATAAGGCATATATATATTGATATATGGTGTGTGTGTGTGTCATCTGATATGCAACACCTTCCAAACTAAATATTATTATAAATCATTGTGCAGTATTGTTATTAGAGGAGAAGGGGAGTCTAATACTTATCTTTCCTCTCCTTTTCCTTGTTGATTTTTAGTTATTTTGTTTTGACTATTGTTATCTTTGCTTTGATTATTCTCATGGTTTTGTTTTCTTTTCTTTTTTTGTTCAATCTACTTGTAGTATTACTCAATCATGTTCGAAATAAATCATTCATTCATTCATTCAATGTCCTTGTCAGTGTGTGGCAAACGTTACATAGACAAGCATCTGAAATGCAGTCATGGTTGTGGCACTGACCTCCAAAATCTGCACACAGCGACTGTTTTTTAGGCTATGTAGAAAAAGGATTTTCCTGGTTTCAGGGAATAAATAGAGAGGTTCAGAAGAAAAAATGGTTAATAATAATATATTTTATAGTCCAGCTGGACATGTTTCTACAGCAAGAGTGATACAAGTATCCCCACAACAAGCTGAAAAGCAACAGCTTTCTGTTTGTATGTAGAATTAGCCAGTATGTGTTGATGAGATGATGGAAGCACACTCGATTATTATTTATTCCACTTTCTTGTGTTATCACAGAAAAGAACATATCTTTAAAAAAATATCACAAACAGGGAGTCATTACATTGGAGTAAATAACACATGATATACTCCATTGATTCTGTGAGTAAAGAGGGAAGGGCTGAACCCAATACACACTCTGTTCTCTGTCATGGTGTAGTAGTCAATGTAATTAAATTGTTTTTAACAACTTATGATAATTGCCACTATTATCATTGTGTGTTTTGCATATTTAAAGGTGGAGTTGGAAAAACGTTGCCTGGTCTGACGAGTCTCGATTTCAGCTGCGACATTCAGATGGCAGGGTCAGAGTATGGCGTAAACAACATGAAAGCATGGATCCATCCTGCCTGGTATCAACGGTTCAGGCTGGTGGTGGTGTAATGGTGTAGGGGATATTTTCTTGGCACACTTTGGACCCCTTAGTACCAACTCATCATTGTTTAAATGCCGCAGCCTACCTGAGTATTGTCCATCCCTTTATGACCACAGTGTTTCCATCTTCTGATGGCTACTTCCAGCAGGATAATGTACCACGTCACAAAGCTCAGATCTCAAATTGGTTTCTTGAACATGACAATGAGTTCATTGTCACCACATCTCAATCCAATAGAGCACCTTCGGGATGTGGTGGAACGGGAGATTCGCATCATAGATGTGCAGCTGACAAATCTGCAGCAACTGAGTGACGCTATCATGTCAATATGGACCAAAATCTCTGAGAAATGTTTCCTACACATTGTTGAAAGTATTAAGGCAGTTCTGAAAGCTATAGGAGGTCCAACCTTTTACTAGCAAGGTGTACCTAAATATTGTGGCCAGCGAGTGTATATACATGCTTGTGTATGTGTACCTTTTTATTTGGCTTTGTTTGGCTCCCTTTCTCATCAGGGTTACAGTATTTGGCAACAAGTGTACGCACACAAAATTTTCTGCTCCTCGTCTTTTCCTCTCATTCATTCGTCCTTTTATCACTTCCACCTCCTCAAACCTCCAAATACGTGATGACCTCATTCTCCATTTTGCCATTTCTTCCTCACCCCACATGACCTGTCTCCCTCCCACCAGTATCTGTCTCCACCTTTATGTTTCCATTTTATATACTAATCATTTATTTACTTAGTGTTCCAGTATTTTCGGTGTCCTCAAGCTATGGCCCGCTGTTTCATAGCTAAAGGTTGATGAGTGTGCATACCAAACAGTACATACAGTGATTCTCTAAATAAAGCAGGTTGATGACTTTACCAGGCTGTACGAGTAACCATGGGAAAGTACAATGTGCTACAGTACGCTGATGTGAAGCAATACTGTTTCATAATGTACTTTTGTATAGTTATGTCTGTATCTTTCTGTGCAGCTGCTGTCTTGACCCTGTTCATTTCAAAGAATAGTTAACGGCATACTTACAGTCCCTGACAAGCTCATTGCTATTTTCAACCTCTCAAGTATTGCCATGCTTTTTGTACAGACTTTCATGGTCCCCCACCCTGGTTCGTGGACTACAGTTTTGAAGCCTCAAGTTCGGCATTTTGGCCTTTGCCATCTTGTTTTTTTTTTTTTAAGCTTTTGTGGAGCTCAGTACAACCCGATGCTGAATAAAAACATTTTTATTTGACCAAAATGTTACAATTAAATTTCATGAACTGAAAACACACTGTGAAAGTGTGAAAAAGACAAAAGCCCCAGACTAGAAAACTCCATGGTAGCGACCTGTCAAGTATAAGATGGCCACACCCTAAAGCATACTCTGATTTATGGTCTATTTGACTCTAAATGGGACCATGATTTACTAAATGAACATCATGCTGTATTGAAGAAGACTTGAAACCATCGATTAAGATAATAAGCTCATGTTTACCATGTTCACCACACTCAAGTGTTAATATGAGCAATGCTTTCTGCCCACATGTGTGCTGCTTAGCTGCCAGCAGATAAAACTACAGTGAGCTTGCATGACAAAACTCAGCAAACACACACTGGCAGTAAAAAGCAGCCAATTAACCGCAGACCACACCAGTTCATCATTAACACTGTGAGTCTCTCAGTGTGTGTGTTTGTGTGTAGACAGAGGGATCTCTAACCTTATGTAATTGGTCCATATCCTGTCGGCTTGTCATCTGTTAGTAAATTAATCATTAAGTCCTGCTGCTGTACTGAACCATCTCTGGCCTCTGTGTTTTTTTCAAGCTGTGCGTCAAGCTGTTCTTTTATATAATACTAAATCCAGTGCTTCAGTGTAAAAATACTTTTTGACACTTTCATTCTTCTCTTTTTTAAAAAAAAGCTGATTTTATCTGCACTCACTGTGCACATTTAAACACCTCTGAAGGAAAAGAACCAAAATTAGACATAAACCAAAGGCTCCAGGAGGTGGAGTAGCATTTTGGGATAAAATTAAGCGCTTATCCACAGGGCATCTTCTGATAATTTCAGTCCCTGGAGACTCATTGATCTCAGCGGCAGGTTTTATCTCGATTCCTGTCTTCCCTGCTGTTGCACGCAGATGGTTATGCTCCTTCAAACACTTTAAAAGCTTCCTTTAAAAGCACCTTTAGGAGAGTGGAAGATGTGTGCTTTAGCAGAATGTATTTTTTTTATCAGTTCTTGTTGTTTCTCTTGGTGTAAATTTTTCTCTTTTTCCTCTCAACACACACACACACAGACTCTGTGGGAGTTGGCTGCCATGGTGGCGGAGTGTGTGTGATGCCAAGGCAGCAGCCTGGTGCGGCAGTGATGGTGAGTCATAGCTAGCAAGAACACAGCGAGGAGCCATAGCACTCAGTCATTACATCACATGCTCACACAGGACAAGGTAGAAACCAGGTGCAGTGCAGATGCAGCTTTGATTCAAATTAAAATCAGTATGTTGGACTCCGTCTCTGTCTATTTGCATATTTCTCTCATTCCTCTGTGTGTGTTTATTTCGTCTTCATACTTCAAAGTTACATGATTTCCAACCCACTCAAACACTTGGCCAAACAGCACAATCTTGCAGTTGGGAGCAGAAGACAGCATTAATCCTCCTGGTGATCACTTTGTTTGCATACTTGAGGAGATGGGGATGCCGCGCTTGGTTGCAGAAATCCATGGTGGCGCGCCACATGCATGAATGTGTGCGTTTACGTCTGTGCGCCTGCATTCACACTGCAACTATTTTTGCACTGAAAGCCCCTATTAATGATCTGGAGATGTGATTAAACACAGGAATCGATGACTTCCCCTGTTCTCGATTCGCTAACCTATAAATATGAGCTGAGGCGAGCACAGCTGGTTAGCGCAGCACTGCGTGGTACTGCTCTGGTGGCTTTATGCCTCATTGGACTCTAATGTAGCGTGGTGAGTAGCAGCACAGATCAGGTACAGTGAGTTATACTTGAGACCAAAATCAGATAGTCGTCATTTGAAAATTCTGAAATATTTTCAACTGTGCTGACCTCAAATACATAGAGGTCACAAGTCCACAGCTTTCCATTTGTTGCCATTACGAGCCACGTGTTCACTCCGTGTTTGAGCTGCTCTGATCGTTCAGCTCATCTGCTGTAAATCACTGTAATGAGACTGTTTGCGGCGCATCCGCAGCACAAATGCAAATAAACCAAAATGATCTGACAAGATGTGGAGTCATAATGACATTTTGCATTCCCTGTGCTGCAGCGGTGAGGTCGTAAACAACATACGGCTTCCCGAGGGTGGCATCTTTACTTACAGATTTGTCATGGGGTGCACTGCTACTGACTCTCTCGCTCTTTTTCTTCTCCGCACACACCTGAGCCCACCTGTTTGTGTTATTCTACACCCAGCAGCGGCGCCGGGAGAGCTCAGGCAGGTGTAGCGTTACATCACTGACACACTTTGCCATTAGCTACAGCTCATTAGGGTGCTTCTCCACTTTGCTAATCACTGTTTAGGAAGTTCTACTATTACTCTGCTGAGCTGATGTTACTACACTGAAAGCTGAGCTGTGTGTCATTGACTTGTGAAACTGTGATATATAATGTTTTCTGTGCAGGCAGCTTGAGAATAGATGGCATTAAACAACCTCCTATCCCGTATCCTCATACAGTGGTTTGTGTGATACGTGCATTTCCTTCTAATATTCAGCAGTGTGTCAGTTTACGCTCATTACATCCACATAGTCTTTTCAAAATAAATTTCTGTCCTCACAGGAAACTACTTGGTTAGGATTAGGAAAAGATCAGTTTGTGTTAATATAACTCCAGAAGTGGCGTAACTTAAATACCGAAGTTATGTATGTAATTTTCTCAGACTTCTATACAATCAGACTTTGAAATGATGGGGAAGGAAGAAAGAAATTTAAGGCACTTCTGCGTTGGCTTCACTTTTCAGACCCAGAGCTGGCCACCTGGTTGGCATGCTGACTTAAGTCAAAGCATTACAGCCTCATAGAGCTGCTAGCATGACCACAGACTTTGTCTTGTACACTAATACCAGATTGAACCAACAACAATCAGCACTTTTCTTTTTTATAATTTGATTTTTAGGAAAACTCACAGCTTATAAATAACCAGGTTATTGAATCAAATGTCACTGTTAGATTCTAAAGCTAGTGAGTAGGCTGAATGTGTTTGAGAGACCCATAGATGAGGTCTAAGGTTCAAAATGCAGAGCAATTTTATTTTCTTTGTAGATTTCTTTGTAAGTCTTTATGTGTGTGTTTGAGGATGCACACAGCATGGCTGAAGCCAACAAGAACAAAGGGAGCCAGGCGGTATGTAGAACCTCTCAGGTCACTTGGGTGAAGTGATTGCACCTGAGGGGGGCGTGTCTTTTCCAGGTAGGTGTGCTGATCTCCCTGCCTCAGGTGTGATCATTTGACCTTTTGATTGGGACTTTAACAGTTACCATGAAATGCTTGTCAAAGCCTAGAGACTCGTATGCTCACAATATTTACTTTTGTGAGAATAGTAGGCGTTACCTTCTTCAAATTGCACCTTCTGTTCACTTTTCATATTTTTATGGACCACCTGCCTCATGAATGAAAATCCAATGACCTCTTTTCCTCCAATTAAATATGAATTTATGCAGCACAATCACACTGAAGTGTTAATATGAGCAATGATTTTTGCCCACGTGTTTCTGCTTAGCTGCCAGTGGATAAAAGTACAGTGAGTCTGCATGACATAAATTAGCAAACACACACTCACGCTGACAATGACAGCAGAAAAACTACTTGGTTAGTTGACAGATAAGTTAATGTTGACCTCTGGCTTTACACAGCTTTATACAGTGTTTTTTAACCCACTCATCTACCCCGACCTCCTCCTTGCGTGGCGTTTGACAGTTTTTATAATTCCTGATTATATGCACCACCTACAAACTGATTTTGTGGGATATATAGGAATTACAGTGCATTGCTTTTCATTGGTATAGCTACAATATAATCAATGTATGAGAACAGCATACATTAAATGAACCATCTCTTATTTTGCTGGACTTTATGTGCTATCTGTTGACAATAACTATGTACTTAAGTACAATTTGGAAGTAGTTGTACTGAAGTATTTCCATTTTATGCTACTTTATAGCAACAGTATAGTATTAAGATGACTAAATGATGAAATGCAATCTCCATCATTTTTACTGTATGTGTCTGCAGTACTGCCCTCGTCCCATTCCAACATGTTCTCACTCCCCAACTTGTCAAATACCACATGCCACTTGATCAATGCACCTCGGCATTGGAGATGACACCAGGGGTGCCCTTCTTGTGTTACTTTTGGACAGACCAGGGACGGCGTGTCAATGAATGCCCGTTACATGTGTGTCCTTTCAAAATAAACTTCTGTTTTCACAGGACGCTAGGTTTAGGCAACACAACCGCGTAGGAAACAGTCGTGGTTGACATTAACTTCACCGACTGTTGACTCACGTGACTCATGTGAGTAGCAATACTGACAAGTCCCATGACTAAAGACTGACGTAACAAAATAAGTCAGCGTTATTTTTAGTTTCACATGGGACAGCGGCCTCCTAGTTGAAAGTTTGTTTGACCCATCCAACACCTCTCCCGCCCACCCTTAGCAGATTCTAACGTCAGCTGCTCCAACCGGCGAATAATGCTGCACACATTGACAGCCCAGTTCGTCACATAGCCTCCTGGTGCTAAAGGGTGCTGCCTCCGTGAGTCAGTTTCCAATGCTGAGGGCCACTTACCAAACGAGTTGGGGTTGTCAAGTCAGTTGTGAACACGGTCCTCTCTGCTGCTGCAGAACTACTGACTAAATGGAAACTGTGTTTGGATTTTTAATGTTTATTTCTGTGTTTGGATTTTTAATGTTTATTTATAGAGTCATATACAGTATATTTAACTATATAGCACATATTTTGCACCATCCTGATGCCCCTCTGCCAAGTGTTCCACTGTTTACTTGTCTTAATTCACTATTTGTTGACGTGTCTCTCCAACAGACTCTATACCAAAACAAATCCTTGTCCATTTATTGTCCTTGGCGAGTAAAGTGATTCGGAGTCTGATTATGAGGGTGTCGGGGGGAGAGGGGGCTTGGCTCGGCGTTGCTTTCAATACTTCTGAGAGATGGATGAGAGACAGAGGGGGCAGAAAGTGTGAGAGACAGAATGATAGATGGACCAGGCACAGGGGAGGCATGTTCAGTGGATACGAGCCAAGATTTTTGTCGGAGGGTCTAAACCCAACAGGGAGAGCTTTCTCACATCCTCCCCTGAGTTTCAGCCCCTCCCCTCAATGCTGTACGTCCCACCCATATTCCCCCTATCCCTCATATTCCCCCCCTGTCCTTCTCTTTTTATAGCTCTGCCCTCCCCTGATATTCCTCCATCTGTCTCTGCTCTTCCCTTCCTTCCCCGCCGCCGTTCTTCTCCCTCTCTCCTCCACTCTCCTCACAGAGGTGATGACAGAACTTCCCTGGCACGTGTTGCGCAGATGAACCTCCAGAGTCTCTGGACACACACCAACACAGAACACATGTTGAATGGATTAAATCAGCTGTACCATACCCACCTGGGCTGAGGAGACGGTGATGGAACGTACAGTGAAGTCTGCAGCCGGTCTACATGTCTTACACTGAAAGACTCTTTACTGCCTTGCTGGTGTCCCATTTTCCCAGTACCATGCTAATGCTTTAACTGCTGATATACAGTCCTGTAACTAAATGTGCATCAGTGTCCTTGAGATTAATGTTCAAGGAGTAGTTTATACTGTAAATACGAAGCTCCAGCCAGCAGACGATTAAGACTGGAAGCAGAGAGATACAATAAAAGCACATCTTGTCATTTTTACACAAGGAATAACATGTTAATTTTGAGCTTTAGGGGTACTGAAGGAGGATTTTGTTACTTTTGGACAGAGCCAGGCTAGCTGTTATCTCATGCTACACTAAGATAACTGGCTGCTGGACAGTCATGGGTATCAATCCTCCAATCTAACTCTAAAAATAAGTGCACCCTCCCAAAATACCAAACTATTAATTTAATTTGGACTCTGAAAAGGTTCAGCACTTGTGTCTCACTTGTGTAATTTACAAATAGCTACTTAATGTAACCCCAGTTCTCTGATAATTGAGTGAAGTGTAACTTCAAATTGTAAATTTGCGTGGGTTTTCTCCGGGTTCTCTGGCTTCCTCCTACAGTTTAGGTTAATTGATGATAATGGTGACCTGTCCAGGGTGTACCCCGCCTTCGCCCAACACCAGCTGAGATCGGCTCCAGCCCCCCCGCAACCCCTAAAGGCATAAACGGTTGAAGATGGATGGATGGACAAAGCGCTCAATGACTGTATAAACCAAACCATGGGTTTGTTGAACCCTTGCACCACTATCAAATACAGGACTGCTAATTAAGACAGAAGATGCAGTTATCTGAACTTAGGCCTTCTTGACCATTAAGCAGCCTGCCTGTGTTATGGCTTCATATAATATAAAAATATCATTCATTTATATATTTTGGAGCTCAAACACATTGGATATGGTTATGTTTTTCTTCTCCCTAATGTGCAAAACAAAGCAAAAAATCAAAAACCAAAACACAAACTGAACCGTTGGCGTGTTGTATCGTAGCACCACTACTATAGATCCAGTTGAAACAGGCTACAGTTCACATCTGACATTAAGACTGTGTCTCAGGTAATGTATGTGAAGAAACTTTTAATTGCAGCTAATTCAGAAGGAAGCACAATTGTGGATGCATACACGGCTACTATGCTGTGGTCAGTCTTTGCAAACTGGATAAATCTCCACATAATAACTAAAACTTAGAGTTTGGAAATGGATGCATTCTGTCCTGTAACTAAAAAGGCAGACTTAGGGATAATTCAGGGATGCATTATCATTCACACAACACTGCACATGTGGACAGAGGCATATGTGAGATCTGCCTCTTAGGATTCAAAGCTCCATCCAACATTGATTTTTCTGCCAAATGTGGACAGAGTCAAAGAAGCTTTAAAGTCTGAAATAGCCTTAATGAAGCAGCTAATGCTTATACATCTGTTTTTGAGCTCTTTTCTACTGTCTTTGATTTTTTATGATTAATGGAACATGGAGAGTGGGTGTCCTCTTGTGTTAGTATGATTGTGCAGATGAGAGAAATCGTATTTTTTCTGCTTTCTCTGGATTATGTCTCGTAACGGTGCTGGCAGTGGACGCAGACCAACTCTGAGCATTAGAGGTTCAAAACCACTGAGCTCATTCAGCCACTGGACTTTTAAGTTTTCTGTCGTCGAGCGACGGATATCAAATATGCAAATGTTTTTTTTAAGATTTGGAACAGATGACAGTTTCTGGTCATAATGATGTAATGCAGAAAAAGATGCATAACTCATTGAATTTCAAACATATTAAAACAATGTGATTTGGTTCAGGGCTCTGTGAAATTGCCAGACACATTTTTTGTTGCCAGAAAGTGTTTTGTTTCTTCTCAAAGAAAAATAATGACTGCATTATCTGGCCAAAATCTGCACTTGTTTTCACTCTTTGGGCCTGTGGGAGCCTGGTTTTCTGCTGGACAAGGCTGTGAGCATTAGTTAAGGCTATATAGCGCACATTTCACAGGGTGTTGTTTGATAGGAAGGCATAAAACACAGCATTGCATCACCACTGTATATATCATAACCTATATGTTATGAGGGCCGGATCACTGATTATATACATTCTGTGCATACATCATCTGAAACATAACACAGCAATGAGATTCTGCGAATGTGTGTGGGTAAGACGTCTCGTTCGTACATCAGAGAGCCTGTCCATGTGTGTAACATGTGTTTCTTGTTGGGTGTCATTGAGTTTCGTTTGCCTATCTGAGCCAGGCTCTCACCTTTAAAGCCTCTGGGTTTATGTGCAGAGGGAGATATGAGACAGGTTTGAATAATAGATCGTTCTTATGTTACCGATGCAAAGAAAACTGCAGTGCTTGACTAAATGAATGACAGGGAGCAGGACTGTCCATTATTTTTTGACCACCCACTGTAGCTTTCTTGACTTAAAGGAAGAGTTCAACATTTTGGGAAATGAGAAGATGAGAAGATTGATACTACTTATATCTGTAAGCTACCGCTGGAAGCAGGTTTAAGCTATCACAAAGACTGGAAATCACAAGCCTGGCTCTGTCTGACGACAATGTATCCTCAAACAACAGATTGTATGACATTTCATGTAAATTTACTCCTCATTTTTTGGATGTTTTCCTATGAATGTCCAGCAATGTGTCAGTTGCCGCTCAAGCATACAGTCATAAAATGAACTTCCATCTTCACAGGAAAAAACGTGGTTAGGTTTAGGCAACAAAATGACTTGGGTAGATTTAGGAAAAGATTGTAGTTTGGGTACGGTTTGGGTTGCATGACTATGGAAGTAGCATTACTTAAAGTACGGAAGTTACGTGACAAATAAGTCAATGCTGACTTCTGGTTTCACGCAGGGTATGAACACTTGTCTCGTGGGCGAAAGTGCAGAATGTTTTTTTTAATCTGCACTAAAAACAAAGCGTATAAACAACATGCAGTTTTATAGTGGTTGCAGCCTGGCTAGCTACTCCCCCTGTTTCCAGTCTTTGTGAACTAACCTTAGCTTAATATTTACCATCCAGACATGAATGCTACTGATCCTCTCATTTATCTCTCTGCAAGGGAGACAATATGCAAATATCCCAAAATGTCAGACACAGTCAAATCAGAGTTCAAGCTTCAAGCCTGATAGCATATTGTGTGCTGTTTCATGAAGATCAACTGATATCACAAAATTAAAACAAATAAAGTCTGCAATTTCCTTTGATGGACAAGATTATATTACCGTTGCCAAGTGGATAACGAATTGTTTTGAACAGCAGTTTGGAATTGGACACTTCATCTACAAGAGACAGACAGAGTCTCCTGGGACACCACCTTCAAAGGCTTCTCAAATCAAGTATTTTCCTAATATGTTATCTGCCTTTGACGTGCTGCGGTCTGGGGACTGTAGGGAGGGTTTGACGTGTTTGGCTGCAGTTGTTACAACGGCAGGAAAATTCATTTCTGGACTGTCAAAGACATTTGTTCTCTGTGGCCTCCCAAGGCGAGAGTGCAATTCAAGGTCTCTCTATACTCCTCTTTTCCTTCCCTTTCCTCTCTATGGTCCCTCCATCCTCGCTCTCTTTCACCCTCCCTCCAATCTCCATGAGTCTTGCCCTTGGCTGACATATCCCCTGGACTGTGTGTGTGTGTGTGTGTGTGTGTGTGTGTGTGTGTGTGTGTGTGTCGTACATGTGTGTGAGACATTCCTCAGTATGGTCCAGGAGCTCCGGGCTGTCACACATTTCCTCCCTGAGGCCTGAGTCCTGAGGAGGGGGAGGAGGAATAGGAGGGAGGTTGGTTCACAATACTTTTTAAATAAAATGTGCACAGGTAGGTTATTGTGCATTTAGTATACACATAACACAAACAAAATCCAACCGGATCCTCCGGTGAGCATGAGGAGTTGAAGATTGGTGGTGTGATATCACGCACAGTTGACAGGTTACTTCCTTTATTAGACTGAAACATACCAGTGAGGCCCCCAACTGTCATTCTATCCTTTAGGTGTGCATATATGTGTGTTTTCAACTTGCCTAAATGCCTGATGTTTGCTTTTTAGCTCGCCTCAGTAAGCGCCAAGTCAAAAGGCTCATTTGTTTAACCCCCCCATGTGCTCACAGACACAAACACAGAGGCGATTGTTTACTGGTAGGAGCTCCTGCTGAAATGACATAACTGGCACAGAAGTCACTTTGCAGATGACAATGCTACTGTAGTTTGGCTTCATCACCTCTTCCTTGGTTAGTAAATAATACTGTAAATGTGACAAAATACACCCAATGTGACATCCATTTAAAATTCGCTCCTTTGTTTTACTGCTTGGGGGAGTTGATCATATCTTTGGGTCTGTGGAGGCTTAAAGATTAGACAATGTCATATAGGAGTGGTTTAGCATTAACTCAGTGAGGTAATCACTTTAAGATCTATAGACAGAGAAGCATACGAGAAGTCCATATATGGTCACAGGTATGATCCAGGCAACGGAAAACATAAATGTATTAATAGTGCTGTCAGTGTCGAGACTAAATTGACAAAATTGTAAATTATAATATACATAAAGATGGAGGGATGATGATGAAATAAATAAACACTGTTTATCATGCATGGTACTGTATATCTGCTTGGTCTATCACTCTTTAAGGCCCAAGCCAATGGTCGGCCGTCGGACAGTTTGGGGCCATTGATGATCGCTGTTGGCCTAGTCAGCCCATGTCAGAGGATTTTTGGCCAATTCAGCATGTCGAATGTGTGAAAGTGATGTGAAAATGGTCAGCAGATGCTGTTTTGCTTCACATAGGTATAAGAACAGCTTGTACATCTGCCTCCCTCGGTCTTCCTCTTTCCCTTTTTCAATGACGAGTACCGTGACCTGCTGGTGTGAAGAGTTATTTCAATCTCACGCAGGCACAGAATGTACATGGTAGTTGGCCGTTAGCGGTAGGCTTGGCGGTGTGTTCAGGTGCAAATTTTTGCCCATGATAAAGGCAATGTAAGGCGACTCAAAGGTCAGCCTTCGCCGTTGCTCGTTCTTTGATGTCGGCTTGGTGTGTCAGGGCCTTCAGAGTTTACAGACGAAGTGTTGATGAAGGTAAACCTTGTTGACAGCAAATGACCCGCCACAAATTTCCTGAATCTTGAGTTACAGGATGACCAACATTGCTTCTGAGTTTGGGATTTCACTGTCTTACTGTATAGAGCCCTGAGGGGGAAAACGCCACTCCAGAGTCACTGTCAGGTGTTACATTGCAGATGTGGATGAGGTTTCTCTGTACGCCAAACATTAGTTTAAGTGGTCTTCGCATTTACATATCGTAGATGTTCAAGTTAAGGGTCTGGATTCTGGATCTTATGGTGCACCATCAATGGGAAGGGAAGAAATGTGGACTATAATGGTCTGATGGAGAGGTTTGATTGCTACAGTTGAGCATTTTTCATCTCAGTTTTATTTACATACCCCTAAATCACCAATTTGCCAAAAAGGACTTTTCAGTCTGTACAGGATAAAACATCTTCAGACCTTTAATTTGGACAAGGAATAATGCCACTGAAAGAAATGTGAACTGGGGGGGAAAAGGACAAAAGGAAGTAATTCATCATAAATGAAAGCATCACCCAGATGTCTAAAGCATGAAATTAATTACGGACACAACAGAACACATTTATCTCATCGATAATTTATTCTTTTACTTTTGCACAAGATTGTTTTGCCCAAACCAATCCGGAACCAATTGTTAGCAAACTCGAAAGCAAATCAACCGGTGATTGCATCAGTTATTCACTTTCACCACCTCACCATTCACAAGCTTTGTTAAGGGCCACCTTTAAATCCTTTATGTAGAGTCAAGTGTGGGTCTCTTGGCTCGCCAGTGACTGACACAGCCAGTAATTGTGTTCAGGAGTGGGGATGCAGCAGGAAGCCGCAGGCAGCGATGTGGTGACTTCCAGCCACTCGAGCCAAGCTTAACGACCACCCAACCTAATATGGTCAAAGCCTCAAGAGTTATACCGTCGGGTTCTCGGGGGTTCAAGTGCCTGACAAAGTGCTCAGGTATGTCAGCAATGGTGGCTTAGCTGCTGGAGGTCCTGACTGCACTGATTGGAGGTAGCACGCCGGATGTGATGTGTGCCCGTTGCCAAATTAGGGCAGACTGAGAGGTATCACCATAGGAGTTGTTTTGTGTGTGTGTGTGTGTGTGTGTGTGTGTGTGCAGGGACTGAATGTGCTTTGAGCAATGAACAGCACATCCCCCTAATGGGATTAACATTTAACCAGTGCACTCACTCGCTGTCACACACCTGTCTGAAAAACACACCACACCAGTGAGTCAGGAAACAGCGTTCGCCTGTATGTGTGTGTCCCTGCAGGGGGGCACCGACTGTTGATTTACTTCATTCAACAATTACCACTCAGAGGTGGCAGGAATTCCAGAAATGAGGAAAGATTGTGTTCCAGTCCATCCACTCGGAGCCCTTCCTCTCATAAAAATACCTGAATTAGTTGCATTAGTTGGCTAAGCCTCTCTTGTGTCACACCACATCTCACCCTTGACGGTCCACTCGTCAATCTGAGTTATGTACTTCCTCGTTAGAAAGATTTATGTTGTGCATGCAGGTAGGGGTGAGGACAGGACGCCGGGCTTTATACAGCAGTTGTTTTGGTTGTTAAAATGGTTTTGAAGTTTGACATTTTGTGAAATATGATTATCCTTTTTTTTTTTGCCAAGAGTTAGATGAAAATAATACCACTAATGTCTGTACAGTAAATATGAAGCTGCCGCCAGCAGCCACATAACTTAGCATAAGTCAAGTATTTATGCTAAGGGGGAAACAGCTAGCCAGCAATTGTACACCTCAATATACTTTCTGAGCTGCTGTTTTTGTCATGAATACTTTCACACAGGAGGCGAATATTACACAGCAGAAAAGCGACACTTCTTGTCAGGATGAGGCTGATTTAGCTGAGCTTTCGCACCACAAAGGCATCAACCAATCACCCTGTGTCGGGATGAGATGCTTCTATATTTAGTAGTCCGAGCCATTTCAACTTTGACAAAAGCAGCGCAGACCGGATCCACTCCATTTTTACCTTTCACAATAATAGCCCTAGACATACGGTATCATATTCACAGGCCAGTATTTTGCATTTTGAATCATTTATTCATCAAACCCCAGGTGTGTTGTGTGTAGTGAATGCAAATAAATTAAAACAAATGGTGACTGAATTTGATTGAAATTTCACAATTTAATGTAAATGTATAAAAATCCAAAGCTCTTTCCCCTATTCCAGAAAAAAAGTTTATCTCCAACAAAAACAGGCCACGTATTCATAAATATATGTATAAATGGCTCCAACAGAATTTGACAAATGGACAACGGGGTCATGCATTCTGTAGATGCTTCCAGTAAGTGTAACTGAACCTCCTCCGACTTGATGCATCTGATGACAGCTCAGTGATAACAGACAGCGCATCCCCCTGACCCCCATTCTGCCTGTGGTAACGACAGAGATGACACAGGCAGATAGACTAATGACGGGGGAGAAAGACGACATATTACAGGTAGATAAATGTGATGAACTACGGTGAGTGAGGAGACGTCCTGTTTAGAAATGCAAAGAAAAGGTTTGTAGATTTTGTAGAAAATAATTTTATCAATTAGTTATATATTGTTATTATTATTACATACATTATTTTGTATTATTTAAAAAATGTCTTCTGCTTTTATCTGAAGGAGACAGAAGCTTCACACTGAGTTTATTTTAGTGAGACAGTCAGAGGATGATTCAGATGACAGTCCTGTTCACTGTCTCCTCCAGATTATGTTTTTGGGGACGACCGGATGGACCATTACACGAAACGCAGCCCACGTTCCCACACAGCTTGACTGACAGTTTTCCTTTAGGGCCAAATCTGGAGCCACTTAGCTCATTCACACAAAGGGGGTAGGAGGTTTTGGAGTTGGGTTATACAGGGTCACAGAGAGAGAGAGAGAAGGGGCCCGGTGGGTCACGACCAGGAAAGGAAACAGATTTTCTCAGATATTTTCTTTCATGTATCGCTTGATGATCCCAAACTATTTTCACCAGCTAACCACAATTTGTGCTAAATATGTGGATTCACAGCTCTTGGCTTTTGGCTATTTGTAGTTTCCCCAGCTGGTTGTTTTCTCATCAGTCTGACATACTTGGGTTACATGACACTTTTATGCAGAAAAGTCACTTTAAGAACCAGCCCAGTAGCACAGCTGTTCATGAAGTAGTCCCGAAATTCATTGTATTGATCTGTGTAAATAGACACAAATTTCATTTAATTTTTTCATGATGGTTGGCACAAAATCAATTTGTATGTCATCCATGTAATTATGAGATGGGAAGTAGCCTATAGAGACCAACGAACGCCATGTCGAGATGAGATCGGGGTGGATGGGTGGGTCATAAAACACATTTGCCCAGGAGGCCGGTGTTCCTACCCTTGTTTGAAACCACAAGTCAAAGTTGATGTACTTGTCATGTAACTTCCATACTTACGTTACAGCACATCCAAAGTTATTTAAACCCAAACCGCGATCTTTTCCTAACTATGTAGTTAGTCACGTAACTTAGTCAAGTCTTTTCCTAGTCCTAAAAAGTAGTTTGTTGCCTAATCCTAACCAAGTCAATCTATTCCTAAGTTTTATTTAAACTAGAGCTAACATTGACATATGCGTCACATGTTGCTGGACAACAAAAAGGGAAATTTGTGTCTATGGACACAAATCAAATAGTTTAAAAATGTGACAATTTCATTGACTGCTGAGAGACTGTGCTGCATTGTGTGGTTATTATGACCGGACCAGTCCTATAATTATGCCACATTTTCTTGTTTAACATCCGCTGCTGTAGCGAACACTGGACCCAGTTAACATGTCCACTTTTAAATTCATCACGAAACAGACGCAAAATCATGACCTTCTTTTTTTCAGCTCTAACAAATATGCCAGATTTCTGGGATAACTAACTAGGCCACTGTATGAAAGCTGAGCCTGGTGTAGATGCCTTATTCTGCTTCCAACAACCAGATCTGCTGATAGGAAGATAACCACACCATGCAGCAGTTTGCCATTCATTGCTCATGACATCCAAGCTGCCGTCACAAAGCACGCAGTCCCACATCAATCTGGATTGTTTTCAAAGCAGTGTTCCATAAAGAGAAGAGAAGAGGGAGGGGGGACGGAGATAAAAGACAGAATCAGAGATGTGCGATGTGCTGCGCCTGCCTCTGACACTTTCATCAACCGTGCTGTGTTTCCACGCACCGCAAGGTGACAGGGGGCAGGATTTACTGACCCAGAGGCCCCTTTTGTGCTCTCCACGCCACACTGATCCTCTCTTCCTCTCCGGCTGCATGTGTAGAAGGCCTATAGGCTTACCTTTTATACCCCTTTCCCTCTCTCTCTCTCTCTCTCTGTCTGCTGTAAATAGGCTTAATGTTACAGATGTCTGTGTTCGAGACACAAAGAGACGAGGCGAAGCACAGAGAGCGGCTCTATTCTGCGTCAACGGCCGGGAGAACAGGTGGGAAGAGAGCAATCAGGACACGGAAGATGATCAGATTTCCCACTAAAAAGTTCACCTGTGTTTTAGCATGTGTGTGATGTGACGCACAACAGGTGAATTGAGTGGTAAGAATAGCTGCTCAGTCAAAGAGACAAAAACAAAGCTGGTATAGCTAGCCGGGATTACTTTATTGCACATTTTTCAAGGCGGCAATGAAATATTTGTTTACATCTGTTGCAGCCACACCACTGCTTATTTTCAGCGTTTGGTGATCTTCCAATTGAAGCTTACTCCACTGTTGCACTCAGTGTAAGTCCCTCTGGATAAGAGCTAAAAGACTAAAAGGTGAAATGTAAATTTAAGTTGTAAATCAAGCTGTCAGAGCAGCAGCCAGCAGGGTGAACGAGGGCGTCCGTGGGTCCCTCGCTGTGTGGGCTGGCTGACTGGCTGGCAGGGACAATAAGCCATACTGTTTGACCCGCTCCGTCTGTGCCATTGCCAGGCTCACGGACATTCAAACAGCTCTCTCTTCACTCCCCTGACTCTATGACTGAGAGTGAAAATTTGATCCAAACGCAATGTTACACAAATTAGCATCTGCTGCCTTTTTTGAAGACTCTTTATTACATGATGTTTATCCATCTCTTTGACCAAAAGAGTTAGCTTTTGGACAAACGTGACCTTAAATAGTGTCACGAGAATGGTTTTGCTCAGTCTGTGCATGGCAAGGAGTCACTTTTTTCACATTAGGTCATGTGTTTTAGCATAGATAGTGTAGCTCAAGGGTTATCTGCTCTAGAAATTGAGCTGAACTCGCTCAGGGAGTGTGACAAGGAATCCACTCTAAATTTCTGACTGAAAACAAATGTCAAACTAAGGTTAACACAAAACAAACAATGGAGGGGATGAAAGAGCCATGAAAGCAGCGCATGGATGTATGGCACATGTGCTGTCAAGGTGTTGAAGGGGCAAAAGAAAGTGATGCAGGGTGGATATCAGAGACAGCACATGGACTGGCTTTTATAACCTGGAAGGCCCAGGTGAACTAGATCAAGCTGACGACAGCTGCTGAAGTTGGCCAGGATGGCCTCTTAAAGGAGACATACATGTATCAAGAAGAAATCACTATTTCAGTGCTTGCTCACATACATCTGGGTATGTGGAGTGAAGACTGTGAAGTAAGACAACCCAGTCAGTTTTTGAGTGCTGCCTAGATCAGAAAACATGTGATTCAACAAGCCATTCAGATTTGGCTCCCTTTCCAGTGTCACATGCAGGCTCATTAGAACAGTGATTTTCAAAGTGGGGACCGGGGATCACTGGCAGAGGGTCCACATTTAATTTAAAATGAGTCTGAAATATTGTGGTTGAAAAGTTTTAGACTACTAATCCTACCAATGGCATCTAAGGTCTAAGAATACAAATGATAGTAGCATATGCTGAATGAGGGTGCTGCTTATGAGTTGTCCTTGGAAAATTTTCTCCCCTGCAAGTAGTCCCTGGCCCCAATAAGTTGATGATTTTTGAACATTAAAGCATGTAAACATGTATGAACCAGAAAATGAGCATGATATGTCTCCCTTAAGACAGGGAGAGGGGCATCACAGTACTTTAACTGATGATCTTAGTAAAGACAGTAGACTTGTCAACCTCAAGAAAAAAAAAAATACTGCCGCCTGCATCACCCATCACTGGAAATCAGCAACAAAACAAGCCAAACTGAGTGTTACTGAAATAACAGTCAAAATGCAGGTTCAACTCTGTGGGAACATCCATACTATATAGACATAAAAGACAAAGCTTCTCTGTTACATTGACAGTGAGCCCCAAGAGATAGACATTCTTTCTTCCCGGTGCAACCACATCCCATATTAACCACTGGAGGAGCACTGGGTGGTCTGTTTAGCATCCTGAAGGACTAAACAAAACCGATGGACATAAAACCACTTGTCACTCACTTTCCAATGAAGACACTTCTGGATTATTGAAATACTGGACATACATGGTGTCATATCTGGCAGGGCTTGGTAGTCTATAATATACTGTATGGCATACCATATTATACCTCCACAAGTGGGAGTTTCAAGGGGCTACTGTGCGGTGCATGCATGGAGCATGTGAGCATCCATGCTGTAGATAAATCTGATGTAATAGTCAATCACAGACTATTTTTAATGTATTTGTGACTCATAAATCCAATCAAGTAGTCCTTGTAAAACTCTTGGGTATAATTTATGAGGAAGAAGTAAACCCAGAGGACATTACACCTACATAATTGCGGCTGTATTCCTGTGGGTGTCTCTATAGTGGTCACTAATGAGTTTACAATGACCTTATCATGCTTTAATGTTTGTTTTAAACACATAACTATATTCTTTTGGGAACCAAGTACCTTTTTGGAAAAAAAAAAAATCACGTAGACTTGATTACGCCTCCAAAACATATCCATAAAGTCATACAGTATGCTGTGTGCCTGTGAAGGAGGGAGTGTGTTGAGGAGGGAGAGAGAGGAGGGAGAAGGGGGGGACTTCATGTTTGAGCCAATAGGCGCAGAGCAGCGCTAATGTAATTTCTCGACGCTTTAACTTGGTGCCAGAGCTGCGCAGCGCTCAACCCTTCCTTGGTGAGCGTCCTTCTCTCTCTCCCTTTCTCTCTTTCCACGATCATGCACTGACAGACGACATCCACTGAGCTGATTCAGGACTGGAAACGGCACTGAGTTGTGATTGTTGGTTGCAGTCAGCCCGGATGCCTCCAGAGTCGTGATTTTGTTCTGATAAACGGAATATTCAAACCCCGGACCAAGTTGTTGCCTCTGAGGTGAGTGTGTGTGAAGTTTTTTTTGGCTCAGAACTATTTTAACAATAATTTATTACTTTCTAAATGCTGTAAACTCACTGTTTAAGTGCACATAGATAAATATAAACATGGAAGTCAATTCTGAAGAGTTTTGGAAATCATCATGTACCAGTGAGATTAAGGGATGGAAATGATTTGTCTCTCCATGACTTCATGGCCAGACGCACCAAACCGAGAAGAAAAGAGTTAGTTGAGGCTCTGTGACACATTATTTTCCCTGAAGGAGGAGAGAAAAAAGTGAAACTGTGGCTGAGTTTGGGGGGATTTTAGCTCGGAAAAGTGTGTGTGCGTAAAGACGCACTTAATGGAGGGTTGCATGTTGGTTTCCAGATGTGTGGACTCAGCTGTTGCTTGTCACTCAGGTGGTCTGTCTTTTTCCTCTTTTCATGCTTTCTTCAGAATCACATCACTGTTGACAGACCATAGAACAACCCAGAGAAACCATTAACCAATGAAGGAATTTTCTCACATCCAATCATATATCTGACTTCACTCTACTTTTAAAACAGGTGTACAACCATTTAAATCGTTAATTTTACTCTCTTTCAGTGCAAATTGTTCAAGATTATATGATTGTGAGTCTCTCCATTTCATGTCAGTAATATACTTTGTTCTGAGATACTGACTTTTGCCACAAATTGCATAGAAATGCATTTAAATAACATAAAGAAATATGTTTAAACACTGAATATGAGTCCTGTGATGGACTCTATTTTCAGTGCTGATCAGTGATCTGTTTTGAAGCTAGTGGTGGCACCTAGTGGTGGGAGAGATTTGTAAAGATGCTTCAGAGAGGGCATTGATGAGACTTGAAGAAAGCTTCAGTGAAACACCTTCGATTTGACCTTGAATTTAAAATTATATTTTGGATATTTTGTAGTAATTGCTGACAGTGCTCTCAGACCTGTAGAGTTTTCATACCATGCAGGCTCGCTCGCTGTAACTGAATGACCGTGTGGTTAGCTGATCCAGGATGACAGAGCAGCCGAGGAGGATCAGGTGACTGAGGTGTACCCCCCTCTGTGGGAGGCCAGTCAGCCAGACTCAGACTGTGCTGGGCTTTGCTGGGGGTATACACTCTGTAATGCTAAGCCTTTGTTAATGAGTATGTATCTGTGTGTGTGCCCTTGTCTGTGTGTGGTACTAGCTCGCTGAGAAGAACCTGCAAGTCTGTTGCTTTGTATGCTTGTGTGCATGCATGTGTTTTTCTGTGTGTCTGCATATGTGTGTGTTTGTGAGAGAGAGAGAGAGAGAGAGAGAGAGAGAGAGAGAGAGAGAGAGAGAGAGATGGGTGTTTGGACCCAGGAGTTATGCTGCTGTTAATTGGTCAGCCATTTGAGGCACATGGGAGACTCAAGTCAGGCAGTAGCTGAGGTGATCGGCATATTTGGCTCGACTACCGCCCACCATGGGACAAATCACTGATTTTAGACCTTTAAAGGATGCTGGACAGGGTGTTTTGTCTCTCTATATTTCATTTGATTAATGCCACCATCCATAGGAGATTTTAGGCAGGAGTTTGTTTAAAGAAATAGTTTTGGGAAATAAGCATACACTTAGTTGCTTTTGTATGTCTGTAAGCTAAGTTTGTAGCTAAACCTAGCAGCTGGTTAGCTTAGCTTGAATACTGGAAATGGGAAACAGCTAGCCTGGCTCTGTTCAACACTTACAAAGCTCTCTAATCAACTCATTAGATCTCGTTCATTTAAGGTACAGTCAGACAGGCGGGAAATTAACATTCGCCTCCAGATCATTTAAATTCTGGAGTGAAGGGGTTAAAAAAATGTTCACTTCTGGCAGTGAAGCGTCCTCACATTCACATTCAACTTTAGTGAACTTTCAGTGTGAATATCGTCTCGGCAAGCGATGGTCACTCATCCACCTTTACCCTTTACATGTCTGGAGTCTTATCATCACCATGACCAATTCCTTCGCTAGATAACCGGTGTTTGCCTGGATTGGGCTAGTTTCCGTCCAGTTGTGCTATTTTTGATTAAGTTGGGCTGGTAGAGGACATTTGGGCTGCTCTCGTCGACATTTGGCAGGGTTTTGAAAATATTGAAAACAATACTTTGTGTGCTTATCATGTGTTTTCTATTGCACATGTAATGACTTTATGATTTTACTGTTATGATTTGGGCTGAATTTATTGTATTGGTTTTAAGTTGTGATTGGGCTGAAAACTGTCATCCTTATCTGGCAACACTATGCAACCAGCAAATATATTTCAATTTTTAGTATGAACTGAACAAACAAGATTTAAAGGTGCTAGGCAGATTTGATTGCTTTTGGATAGAGCCAGGCCAGCTAAGCTAAGCTAAGCTTTTTTTACTAACTTAACAAATGAGAGCCAGAGTGAAAAAGGTTTTTGTTTAAACATGTCAGCATGAGGAGAGGAAGAAAATGTCCAGGCTGAGGAGGATATGATTCAGAGGGGAGGATGTGAAGCATTTCTTGAGAAGGTGACCTTTGAGGTTTCTACAAAAGACAGAATGACTGGACATGTACCATCATACGATTATGAGCCAAGCGTTGGCAGGAGAAGTGGACATCACAAATGTATGCTGACTTTTTTGTAGCTTTGCTCTTTTAAGACCCTTTTTTGACTTTTTGTTTAAATTGACTCACTTTTTAGAGCAGTGTCTGTCGAGTCTTCATCCTACAATTCTTCATTTTCTCACATGCAACCCAGATTGTCATCCTCCAGCGAGGGTTTGAATGCCAGAGAGGA
Source organism: Pterois miles (assembly GCA_947000775.1). Lineage (NCBI taxonomy): Eukaryota > Metazoa > Chordata > Actinopteri > Perciformes > Scorpaenidae > Pterois > Pterois miles. The sequence continues at coordinate 17,949,316 of CAMQGK010000549.1, read as the reverse complement.
AATCCAGCCTGGAGATTGTTTTGATATTGTTGGACACTCTCCTGGAAAACCTTTTTGCTCGGCGACCAAGGGTGTTCTCGATTTAGAGCCATTGGCTCCTCGGCTGAAACACCTCATCTGATCGCAGCAGTAGAGCTGTTTGAAGCGCTCACGATGTGCCGTGTTTCACCTTTTTTATGTGTGAAGCTGAAGAGATTCACTCCAAAAGGGGATTGTTGCCATTTAAAAACAACATGGAGATAAATTCTGCAAATGTTTAATAGATAGCTGGTTACCTTAATGCATTTTGTTCCCCTGCAATATTGAATTTATTGGTTTATAGAGCAGTTTATCACATTTATAGTGCATAATATCATAAAAGCGCACTAATAATGTATATATTTTGGATGGTTTGCTGCTGTCTGACTCAGGAGGGTCGCAGCATTCACAGATTTCTTGTGTTTGAAATTGAGCACAGATTGGCATTAGATTAAATAAATGGAGCCAATAAGATACATGAATGTGTATGTGTGTGTGTGAGTGTGTGTGTGTGTGTGTGTGTGTGTGTGTGTGTGTGTGTGTGTGTGTGTGTGTGTGTGTGTGAAAAAAATAAAGAGGCCTCCATCTATTAGTAAGTCAACACTGTTCTGTCTATGCTGTCTCTGTAAGCCTAATACCTCAGACCAACCTGTGTACACACAGGCAAGTTTGTGCTGTCACACTGGAATTAATCGAGTGTGGGGTTGTGTAAATCATTCCAAACCTCAGAAACACACACACACACACACACACACACACGCCTGCCAAGCAGCTATCCCCTGTAGTCGTGTGTGAAGGGCCAAACAGCGAAGGGCCAATCACTGAACGGGAGAGCGAACAATGAGAAACAGACCTTTCTCGGAAGAGCGGAGATTAAACAAGTCTCAAAGTGATGTTGTGAATTTGACATGGGAACCACCCAGTTACACCAGTTATCAGCAGCTTTATCACTGGTGCAGTGGGAGATTGGTGCTGGGACCAACCTTGACCAAGCACATTCCCTTGTTACAGGCTTTTTTATTGCATTTTATAGACTAAACAATTCATCAAGAGATCAGTTGAAAAAGAAAAGCTCAACTTTCACGGGATGAAAAGTCTGTCAGGTTGATCATGTTTGAAGGAAATATTGCACTGAAAATGGCTAAAGAGAAGCTAATACTGTGTGTGTGTATATATTGGCCTGCAGTAGCCATAAACCATGGCTATGGTGAAGGAGCTAAAGGGTGCAGTCTGTAAATGTGTCTGCGGGGGGGTTAATGATGGCGGTCCTTGATGTGCGAACACTAATCGTGATCCTTGTGCTCACATGAGTGGTTACAGACCAAACCCTGCAGGCCGCACTGGCTCCACAAGCCTGGTATTATGGTCAACTTGTGGCGAGGAAACATAATCTAGGGCTTAGAAGAATATCAGACGCTGAGTAATGGACTCTGAGATGGAGAGTTGCACTGTGTTAAAACTTGCAGAACTAAAGTTGCCCGCAGCATTTGCGAAGCGATGCAACACTGAGGCGTTGTTGAGAGCTCCCGACTCGTGCCTGCGAGTGAGAGTCGATTTGGCACCACCTTAATTACCCATACACACAGCTCTATTTGATGATGATTAAAGCCACTCGCCCACACACACCTGCCCAGACACTGACAGTCGCCAGTCCCAGTGGTTATATAGACATTAAAGGTGATGATTATTAGATGATAATGATTAAAAGGCTTTAAAGCTCAAGTAAAGGAAAACAGTATAGATAGAAGCACAGTCATATAGGAAGACACAACAACCACGTAATTACTCTTCGTCAAATGACCACCCTGAGGCAGAGCACAAATGATAGCTTCCAGTTTTGTTTTTGATTCGGATAAAAACATAAAAGGTCTCCATAACAGATTCTGGTTTGTTGGGCGCTACATCACTCGTACAGTATTGCTGTAATTCCAGTGTTGACGATCGTGTTGCAGTTTGATGTTTGGCGGTTTCACATTTTAAGCTCAGATGAAGGGGCACCAGTACTAAATTCATCAGATAATGTCACAAATCATTGCCACAGAGCGTGGCGTCAGTGAAAAGCTGACAATTGAGACAAATGATTTACATGTAACAGTGATGTTGTGAGCCTATAGTGAGTGTGAACAAAACATGGCCTTGTTGCATGAAAACGATCTACCTTGCAACTGTTTGCATCATGCAAAGAATATATTTTGAAAAATGCGTAAAAATGTGTGACACTGACTCTTTTGGCATGAAAATAGTGGATAACAGATGCAGAAAGCCATTACTGAGCCATCGTCGGTTAGAAATAGCTCGAAAGGACAGAACCGGGTGAAAAACAACATTATTATAATTGTTCATAAATGCCTATTAAGGGGACCTCTTTATACATGATTTTAGTGTCAATGTTTGGGTGCGTGCATCAGAAAAACATGACTTGGCTCCTGCCTTCCCTCTTTAAATTGGTCTCATGTGTTGGACAGTGTGCTCCTGAGGCTAAGACGAGTTCCTGAGCTGAATATCTCAACTCAGGTCTAATCAGGGACAGTCTGCTCCTTTCTTCCTCTTACTACTTCACCTCTCTTCCAATATGCATGAAGCTTCAGATGGCACAGGATGTTCTCATGAATCTTTCCGTGGCCTAATCATTGTCAGTCTGCTTCAATAAACAGAAGCAGATGAGGTAGAGAACAATTCTTAAGCTTTGCGACAAACGTAAAGGAAGACATCCACGTTAATTTGCGTAAAATCTTCAGCTGTTGGGTGGTCGTCCGTCTCTGCAGAAGTCTTTGGGGACATGTCCTATCTGTCACTTTATCTCCATCTCACCTCACACCATCCCAAAGGAGTACCAGCCTCTTAATTCACCCAAAGGGAAAATGGCTCCAATCTGATGCCACTCAGAGTCAGGAAATGGTCTGTTGTGATAAATAGTGTATAAGTGAGGGTGGGGGGAAATTACAAGATTGTCAACAAATTCGCCAACAGCTGCACATGAGCTTTTGCTTCAGCACTCATACGAGTTCAAAATGGACATTAAAGCTGCTATGAGTAATGTTATTTTTTTAACGAGTGATCAAATGGCTATGCTTAATGTGAAAGGGGTCAATTATGGAGAGGCAAAAAGCTGATACATTATAACCTGAAAATATTTTGTGAGGCAATAGTGTATCGATACATGGATGTCAAGTGTCAGACTTTTAGTATGTAAAATATTAACCTCTGAACAACCCAACAGTGGGCCCAGCTGCTATTCTGTCTTTCATAGGTTGGAGCGAGCTTAAAGCTAGAGTGATCGTACAGGTATCATATGAAACTAGAAAACTTCGGGGATGATTGGTATCAACCATGTCATGTTAGCTTGTCGTTTAGGAACATAAATAACGCTCCAAATTTACACTTTTGACGAGGAAAAACTGGCATGGCCACATTCAAAAGGATCCCTTGACCTGAATGAAAAGTCTGAGATTAACAGAGTGAAAACTATCTTATTAGATAAAACACATGTTGACAAACTGCATTTTGCTGTTGAAAAAAGGTAAAATATCGTGTTAATACTTAGTTAATTGCAAAATGTTTAAAATCACAATAAGATCATTCCATGTATTAACTATCGTGATAATATTTTATCATGGGGCCTCTGGTGATTCCCATCCCTTGAACCCATAAATGATTGCAATCCTCTCACAACTACGGAGTGCTTTAGCGCCTTTCAGGTTTTTTTTTTTTTTTTTTTTTTTTGGTTTTCTGGCCTGTAACTTCACCGGTGTCACTGTCATGTTGGCAACAGCAGACAGCTGTTTTCAAAATGAAATGTTATATAAATTCATTGTAAGCACTAAACTATCTGGAGATCATAGCGGAGCATTTAGCAGCTAATGAGGTAAATATTTCCATCAGGAGTTGGTGGAGACCATAGACTGGATATCAGAAGTGTGCGTAGTCACCATGATGTCACCCATTGGTTTGTGGACTACAGTTTTGAACCCTCGAGCTCAGCATTTTGGCCGTCGCCATCTTGTTTATTTGGAACCAGAAGTAGGGTAATTTTCTCATTGACTTCTATACAGTCAGACTTCTTTTTGTAACCAGAGAAGTCGCCCCCTGCTGGCTATTAGAAAGAATGTAAGTTTAGAGCACTTCCACACTGGCTTCACTTTTCAGAACTGGAGGAGACCAAAAACAAAGCTAAAAGAGGAGTGAATATTGAACTCCAAATGAATGTTAATGTTGCTCTGTATCTACTGGATGTAAATAGGCAGCTGTGTGCTAACATTCATAAAGTGCCAAAAAAACAAGTTATTTCAAGTTTAAACATTCACATTTGTGATGCACAAATTATGCCAGGAATTTCTAGATTGCACATACTCCTCAAAGGGAAGTCTGCACCTCCTTATAAAAGGTACACTCTCTTTTTAAATAACCTCTGCTTCCATTGACAAGCACCCAACTGCTTTCGTGCTCTGTGGCATGTAATCAAACAGCAGTGTATCCTTCAGCTAGGACAATTTCATCTCCAAGAGGGGAAGAATGTAACCGATACCCACCCCTAGCAGTTAGCTGATGAAAGCTTGGGGCTTTCCAAGCACTCGTCGCAAAATCAACACAAACAGTGATTTGACAGTCATCTGGGTTTCGGCGCTGTGAGATCCATCCGTTACATTTTTTTTCTGCCTGAGAAAGGGAGCTTAAATTGCCACTTGCATTAATGAGGGTAGTAAATAAATGTCTTTTGTGTTTACACTAATGACCTCAAAAACCAGACAGTAAACCGGGGGCTAAAGGCGTTCATTATCTCTAACCAGCCACCCGTGAAATCCAACATGTGCAGGCTTGTTTTTGTGCACATGTATGTACCCGTGCTCATTTCCATATGTTTTTATTTATTCAGTTCCTTACACGTATCTGTTAGGGTGTGTGAATGAGTGTGTTCCCTTCAGAGGAAGCTCTCAAGAATCCCCTTCAGGGCCTTTCAGACATCTGGTTGCGGATGGACAGCTTATATCTCCCAGTAATATGTCCAGTTAAGCCCCTGGGAGCCGCCGCTGTGCACATCATTACAGCCCTCCGACGGCTTTGCTTGGAACTTTGCTGAAATCCTATCGTTTGGTTTAGAGGGGTACAAATATGCTGTATATCCTTTTTATACTACTTCCTCCCCGGTCCGTCTCCCATCTGTTGCAGATTAGTCTTCAGTGTGTGTTTAGAGAGTTGAGCCTGTCGCCGAGTGGGACAGATAGTAAACCCAGAAGGTTTTAGTCAGAACTGTCAGGTAGGTCTGAATTAACAGAGGCCAACTGAGGATATGGCCGGCTGAGAGGAGCAACAAGGGGGGGAGAGAGAGACAGCATGAGGGTAAGACAGGCTCCAAAATTACACAGCGAGGCAACCAAACGGTTTGTCTGTTTACCCATGAACCTCAGGCCCGCTACTCGAGGGTCAGTGTGGAATGCCAACAGCGGCTGCGTGGCCAAATTCAACCACAGTCCCTGAGAGAGGACAGGAGGATGGGTGGGGGGGGTGAACACCCCACAAAATGGCCAGTCATGCCACTTTCCTTATGATACAGTTTATTTAAGCACCACGCTCAAAGCCACTTTCATATAACACATAGCCTCGATATCTGTCGCCCTCGTGGCATCCAAACCTGCTGCCAGAGCTAAGCTGCTATCACTCAGCATGTGTTGTTATCTTGGCATCGCTGGCTCAGTAACCCATATAAAGCTTAACAAAAACGCACCTTGGGAATCCTGCTATTGGAGCTAAAGGCTATATGGTTTCACACACAAACACACCCTTCTCCAACACTATGCTGCCTTTAGAACGGTACCAGCCCCATGTAGGCCAAACTGCAGCCCGAGTGTGACAAAGTGCCTGGGGCCACAAACCCGCTGTTCCCAGCTCTTGTTGCGTTTCCAATACTAAATTATGGGAAAGTGAGGGCACTGGTTGTGTAATACACAGCCGGTTTGTGTGTGTGTGTGTGTGTATGTGTGTGTTTGTCTGTTCCGCTTGACTGATGCGCCATCCCTTCAGGGTCCTGTCATTAAGCCTCTGTGTACACAACCCCAATCCCTGGCCTACATCTATCTCTTATGCAAAACTCATGTGGGATTCACACACACACCTACACACACACACACACACAAACACACACATAAACACAAATGGCTTTTGCATACTAAATGTGATGCAATACTGCAGCTGATCTTGCATATATCGGTTGTAACTGTCTCTACGTTTGCATCTGTTTTTTTATGGATTTGTTTTTCATAAGCAATGCTTCCGTCTAGTTTGAGTGACACCGCTCGTTAAAGGCACTGACTTTTCTGTTTATTTTGGCTGAAATGTGACACACTGTAAATCAGATGGATACCTAGATTGATAGAGGGAACAGTAATAACAATGCTGCATCATTCTCAGGTCATGGAAGCCAGTAGAAATAATAAACATGTTGATTTCTGATAACTGCAGCTGGAGTGTTTCACTTTTATTTTCCTGTTAAGAAAAAAATTGTTTCTTATCTTTTATTGTAGTCTGTCGGCACTACATCTGTGGCTTAACAGTTTGTGAGCTGGAATATTTCACCATTTACCTTATATTTAAAAGGTCTTATTGATAACATTTTTATGTAGACAAATATTTTGAAAAAGTTTTTACATCCACAGAGCCTTTAAAAAGGTGGTGAGGAATAAAAGTATGGTTAGCCATGAAAGAAATGATTGTGAATTAAGCATATTAAAAATTTTGTCCGGTCCAAAATGAAGGTTTTGTTTATTGCTTTGGAAGATATCGGACATTTGGTTCCCACTTCTAACAACACGCATCTCTAGGTCGTCAGTGTAGAAAAAAAAAGCATAAATTGCTGAGATTGACAGTGAGTGCCTGGTAATGACTTGTTGTGAAGTAAATGCAACAGGGAAGGGAGAATGTGACATCTAGTGCCTGAATGTTATCAGTGTTATCAATCGCCTTTAATTAAAACCCTGTGCTTTTATTACCATTAAAGTGAAGCAACACTACAGTTCTGCATATTTTTTTCCTGTCAACAAGAACAAGACAATCTGGTTCTTGACATGTTTCATTTCTATCATCAGTCCATCACTCACCACTGCTCCTGTTATAAATATCTGCCTGTTCTTTCTCTTCTGTACTTTTATATGTGAGGCAATATGATCGCAGCAGCCTGGGATTTATTAAGACGCTTCAAACACACACACTCCTTTCACAGCGGTGGTTACAGTGACCTCTGGCTTTAGTTAAAGGAGGAATGCATCACTTAACAATATCAAATTAATGTTGGATGGGATGCACAAGATACGAAACAAGTCTTTCAGACGCACACGCATGCTGTAGTATCATGACAGTAGGTTCCTATTATTTCCTAATAGGTATTACAGTTTTGTGAAGGTGTTTCACACTTACATTCCAGCTCCTCAGTGAAGTGGTGAGAGTGTGTGAAAGTCCTCTCTTATTTCATGCAAATTCCTGGTATCATAAAGGATTGTGACACTGTGGTCAGTGTGATCCTGTTGAATGTTTCTGCCTATTTTAACTCCACTCATCATTGAGGGCAAGATACAGGAGGCTCCTCTGTGTTGCAAAATCAGACTAAAAAATGAACAATTCATTAGATTTGGCAGGTATGCAAACTTGTCTCAATATATGGGGCAAAGTATAAACAGTATTAAGAACACTGTGGACACTGCATACTGCTCCCAAGCTGTACCAAGTACAGTATAGTGCAGCCAGTATTGCACGATGGAATACGGATGTGTGCATATTTTAGCATACCTTAGTTACCATTGTTTTGAAATGCAGAGAATTAAATTTCATCATCTATTATCTGTTGTTTTTCCAAAGTGGATATACTGTATAGCCTAGTTGCCATGTATCCAAGAGGATACTTTGGCTTGGCAAGGCATTTTAGCCTACAGGGACCATCTAAGACTTGCATGCAGTCAGATTCAGGTAATGACTCGTATTAAGCTGTTTAAGTGAGGTCAACCCTGCCAAATCATGAATATGAATGATAATGATTAACAATACTTCTAGACATCAACGGGTGAAGCCTCTGTACTGTTTTTGCCAACCCTATTTAGCCCTGAAATGGCATAATTCCTCAACATACTCTAATCAGCCTGCGAGTAGTGAAGGGATTTACAGAAAATCCACTCAAACGTCGCAATAATTGGCTGCATATGCCGGGATATAGGCAGAACCGAAAGCACAATAAAGATTGACAGATACACATGTAAGGCTGAACAGTAGCTGCATTGAAAGCTGAAATTATTTTCATTTTGCAATGATTTATCCAAAATGTGATGCCTACTATTTTGGAAGAGAATGAATAGAACGTTTAATAGCATCTGTTGGATGCATGCTGGCGACTGAAGTCGGCTCTAGTTTCCAACCCCGAAGCAGATTGCTTTATTGATTTTGTGAGAGATCACAAACACGGGTCCACATGCAAAGGTTTCCTGTGTAGTCAAGGAGTTCAATTGTAAAAGGTAAGTTAAGTTGTTTTAGTACAGTTTGTGCAAATTTACAGTTATGTTTAACCTCTAAAACAACTTTAAAACAAGACAACCAGGGGCTTGACAAATGACATGGAAAAATGGGAAATACTCACCTATGAATATTATATATCTACGGCTTTTATTGTGAAAGGTAAGAGGTTCGGACAACAGAGCCGCCGTATTGTTGTTTCCCAACTCAACTCAGCTTGTTCTGTACGACGTGATTGGTTGATGCCTTTATTCATGGTGTGAGAGTTTCTTTTTTGGCGAATAATATTTGCATTTGGTGTGAAAGTATTCATGGTAAAAATAGTTTGAAAAATTATATTGTGTGAATTAATCACATGAAAAAAATACACCAGTGTAATGCCTTCAAGTCTACAGCAGCCTGTTAGCAGCTTTGTGAGGTTGTAATGTTAACATTAGCATGCTAACATGCTCACAATGACTATGTCAACATGCTTATGTTCACCATCATAGTTTAGCCAAAGAGTATAGAAACAAAGAGAAGAAATGCCTGTGCAGCCGCTGTTGCCATTGTGGACTGAAAACGCTTGTTATATTTATAATATTTTATTGTTCAACACAGGTCATTTCAGTAGAGTATGACAGTTTAGTTTTACTTTTGTATGTCACTTTTTAGACATTTTACTGACGTCAGGTAGTCGCTTTCAGTCCAAAATGGTGGAAACGTGGCTTTGCTGCTGGGCGTTGATGTTGCAATGGAACAACCAATTGACTTTCACTTCTTGGCAATACGTTCTTTATTAGTGCTTTACCATGTCAACATGTGCTTATTAGCACAAAACACAAAGTCCAGCTGAGGCTCATGGGAGAGTCATTAGTTTTGCAGGTATTTGGTACAAAAGTGTACTAAGCTCACCAAGGTCCTTGATATTCATGAGTGGTGACAAGAATGTCAGTACTACAGTAAATTTCATGGCAATCCATCTGATAGTTGCTGAGATATTTTGGTGTGGGCCAAAGTGGTAGACCGACCCAATGAACCAAAAATAGATCAGCATTAAAAATGGACTGTCCATGCTGCATTTTACTTATAAATGGTTTAAGTAGAGGTCTGAACAAGAAGAATCTTTACAGATGCTCCCTAAACCAGTCCCTACCTAAGCTCCAATCACAGGTACTTGACAATTTCCTGCATTTTATAGCACTTTTATTGCTGCCCCCATTGTCCCAGAGGTGTGCAGGTAACACCCTGCAGTGGTTAACAAATCTCAGCAGAGGGTTTTATGACTAGAAACTTAAATCACACTCGGCCCGGGAGTGTCAGGGAATATTAACACGGAACTGGCGAGACCGCTGTGCAGCACGACGGACCTGATATGCAACAGCGAGTCGAGCTGGCGGGCCTTGTTAGCGAGGGCTAAAGATCCATTTCCTGGTGTGAAAAGCTGCTGAGAGGCGTCTGTCGGTGTGAATGGGGCTGAATGGGGACATCGTAATGGATGTGAATTGAGACGTAGATCAGAGGTCTTTTTGTGAGGCAGATATGTGTGTGAGCTGGTTTGTCAGCCTTTGTGCATATGGTCTTTGGAAGTGGGACATTGCTGAGGATACAGATATCTTTATATGTAAAGATACTTGTAGAAAGATTTGTCTTGTGGATGTTGGTGTAACAACAAATGAGTCCATATGACATAAGGTCATAGAGAGGACTAAAACATTCAAATATACTGTGACCATGTAGTCATTAGAGGACAGTCTTCATTAGAAAGAAATTTGACTTTCAGAGTTTGAAATGATTTTGTTTGTCTGGGCTTGTCAGCTTTGGTTCAGCTGCGTTACTTTTTCAAGATTTTTCTTGCAGCTAACCATTATCCAGTTTGAACAGTTCACACGGTCTCTTTTCTCTTTATCACAACAGGCTTTTCAGGCATTCAAGTGTGGCCCTTAAGAAGAGCCACAAACATTTTTGCCTTTAGACTTGGTGGGACAACTTTTCGTCATTTCAAGCATACACTAGCCTTTTCAAGGTGGGGAGACAAGTAACATGACTGGTTTACCCACAAATTATATTTAATTGCCGATAATTTATAACTCCACCATGCCGTCCTCCACACCCTTACATTTAGCAGAATTATATGAACATGGCATAGCATTGAAAGTTGCCATTGAACATAATAATTATGCTGCAAGACCTTCCAAGCCTACGATGCTTTTATTCCAGTGTAGAAGTGCTATTTTATTTTATCAGAAATGATCGCCGCACTCTTTTTGAATTTTATGATGAACTGTCCCGCAACAAGTTGAGACACATCACTGCTGTCCTTGTTGATTTCCGTTTTGAACAACCAAAGGGACGTCACCCCTGATATTTGCATTCTAAGGGGTCAGTTAAACCCCCTTCTTGCCTCCTGGGGATGAAACACAGTAGTGGTAGTAGAGACCAGGTGTGAATGACTGTTATAAATGAAAATGCAGCACATCTGCTTAGCACAATAAAAGGTTAAAGAAAAGGCCAAATTACCAGTTGAGCTCTGTTCCAATAGATGGGTGAAATGTGCAGCCAGAAGGAGTGAGTAAGCGTATGAGAGGGTATAGTCTAGACTCAGTCTTGGATTTCAAGTGTAGAAAAAGCCACTAGATCTTGTCTGAAGCGCAGTCTAAAGCTTTTTGCCAAAGAAAGAAAACTCTGCTCAGAAAGTCAGAAAGTTGAGAGACTTGATTGAAAGGTTTCAGCCCAAATTGCATCTGACTTTACTGGGCTCAAGGTTAGACTGATTTTTTTGCCTGATAATTGCCTGTCCTAGAAACATTGTGGGTGCATCTATCAGTGTTAAATAGCTGCTTCTGAAAGCACTTGCCATTTTTCAACATTAAAATGGTCACATTTAAAGCAGTTGTAGCTGTTGGTGAAACTTTGTATTTTTGTATACTCACTATGTCTGCATTACGCTTGTATTCATAAGCCCCGGCGTCAAAGGTCACTGCATAAACCCTCCATTTGTTAGTTCGTGCTCAACAGTCTCGGGCATGTGAATGAGACCTCCATTCAGCACATGTCTACCGGCTTTGCAGAGTGCTGATACATGACGCCTTTCCTTATAATGACCCATTAAAAACTGTGGTTCATATTGTGAAGGGAGGGAGAGAAGACAGAGGTCTGCGGCTAAGCTAAATTGTGATCCCACAAATTAAATAGCCAGTGAATCCAGAAATAAAGAATAATGCCAAAGACCTCTTTCCTTTTTTTTTTCTTTGGCTTGTATAACATAAACAAACTGACACCTTCTGACTCCATTTTAAAGAACTTCGGGTACTTTGTGCACCATCTCGTCTCAGAGAGGAAGCAGAGGAGACAGCAAGGTCAACTGTCCTCTTGTCTTTTCTAAAGCAGCATGGGTCTTTGGCCTCAAGCCCAGGCCCAGTCTGAAGGACTGATATCTTGCTATTGTGAAGGGTAAAGCCAATCATCCTCTGGTCTGTCCTCTATACACACCACAGCATTCCTCACCCACTCATTGTCTCTTTTCCTTATCTGAATTAAGTACTGGTCACAAAAATAGAGCTTTTTCCTCTCTACCCCTCTGCATATGCAATGCATATCCAGATAAATATCTCAGGAAATTCAACGCACATCTTTCGGAGGGTTTAAACACAAAGTGGCTCTTGCAGAGCAGCGCCAAGACCCATGGAAAACTTGAGAGCTTTTCTGAAAGGTTTACCCTCTGACTGGACTGCCAAGCTCCTCTCTCTCTCCTCTCACTCAATTTCAAATGTCTGTTGGCATGCCAGGAAAGACGGCTGTGTTGGCGACGCACATAGACGATCCCATCTCTATGCACGCAGAGAATCTCTTGCTCTATCTTGCTCTTCTAAGCCGGTTAACTATATGGAGACATTTCTCATTTGTAACAGGTATTTTGGCATGTGACAAACAGCTCTGTTGCCCTCTCCTGCAAAACACTTTGTGGGGTTGTCAAGGGAGAGGGTGTCTTTGTCTGCCGGACAATTGGGTAAACTCATTTGTCATTTTAGGCTCTTTAAATGAGCTGCTTTTCAGCCTTTCACAATGACGGATGAAGCGGAGCTTGTCCAAATAAATTACAACAAACTTCCCCAGGCATATCAAATGAATTGTTTGTATTTTGTCTTCTGCATTGGTTTGGAGCAACATTTCACATTTTATCCAATTTATAATTGAGGTGTCCCTTTACCACAGTGTCTCATTTTGGAGCAAAACTCTTCACTTCTACTTCTGCCGGATTGTCAGGAGCTTCCTGAAAGTGCTCTTTGACAATAGCGTCATTGTGATTGGCTGAAGTGAGAGATGAGGACGGGGGACCCCTCTCCTCTCGCTCATTCAGATCCCCAAAATAGGAAGGGGGTGGTGGTGGTATTAGTGGACAGGGTGAGCAGACAGATCCCCAGCGTGAGAATTTCCTGAGATGGATGAGGCCGACTGGTGAGGAAGCACAGTCAATATTTAACTGGGAAAACTTCAAGAAGATGTGAGGAGTTTAGTTTTGGAAAAAGCAATCATTGGCTCCTTTTAAATGATTCAGTGCCTCTAAATCAGGGTGAGCAGGGTGTTAATATGGTGGCAAACACATAATTAAGTGCATATAATCAATATTTTTGCATTAACAATGAATCACATGACTACTGTGATGTGAAAGCGGTCACTCGGCTCATTGTTTTGGTTTTTTGGCATGCAACTGTTTGTTTTTAATATGGCATAATTTTTGGTCTCAGGAGGAAGTCATTTTATGTGAAAATGCACTAATATCCCGCTATTTGGTACCATAGATTGTATATAAGAAGTGGGTATAGTTCCCACGACATCACCCGTTGTTTTGTGGACTGCCGTTTTGAAGCCTCATATTCAGCATTTCAGCTGTCGCCTGAGATTTTTAGGCAACCAAAAAGGTTATAATTAACATTCATGAATGGAAAACACACTGTGGAAGGATTAAAACTGTAAAACAAAAACATGGACAGTTCCCACTGTGAACAATGCTGTAATAGCGACCGTCAATCACAAGATAGCCACGCTCAAAAGCATACCCTGCTTTATTGTCTATTTGGCTCTAAATGGGACCAAAATTTACGAAATGAACATCATGCTGTTTTGAAGAAGACTTGAAACCAGCAATTGTTGACCATAAACACATTTAAATGTTTACTGAGGTAATAAATCAAGTATGAAGTAGGGGAATCTCCTCATAGACTTCTATAGAATCAGACTACTTGTTTGCAACCAGAGGATTCGCCCCCTGCTGGATATTAGAAAGACTGCAAGTTTGAGGCACTTCCACATTGGCTTCACTTTTCAGACCTAGAGTTGCCTACTGTACAGCACCAAAGAGCAGACACACAAAGTTAGGCAAATGTTATAAGTTAGCCATAATAACTTTTTCACAAGTTGAATAAAAAGTTAAAAATAAAAGTTAAATAAGTTTAAAAAATCTACCTTTTAAAAGTACCATAATTTGCCTCAGCTTTGTGCTATTAGCCATTCTTTAAAACAAGGATTCATTTTCATCAAACAGCATTTATGATCAAACCCTACATGCTCTTAATTAGCTCAGATTTGTACACACATGATCAATTTTGTTTTGAGCTCATGGAGCAGCTGAGCTGAGAAAACAGCATTAACTGCTACATGATCAAATCAGCAGCAGAGTAGAAATTAGTGTGACATTTTTAGAGCAAATGACATGAGATGCCATAAGACTTGGTGATCCCAGGAAGAACTAATGACAGCGAGAGCAGGAGTGTGCAGTCACTTGGATTATAAATAGACATTTTGTTTGGAGGGAAGTAATGAGCAGTGAACCTGGTGATTGTGATGCCACAACTGTATATTTAAAAAATCAGATGCAATAAGCTGATTTACACTTTTATGCTTGCCTCAAAAAAAAAAGAAGGCAAACCCTGTTTTCTTTGTGAGTTTGAAATTGAATTTGGATTATTCACCCTTCACTTATTTCTTATAGTTGTCTGACTTGTAGAACAAACATTTTTTTTTAGAAAGAAAAAGAAAGAAAGAGTTCGAGAGTAGAGTGAACATGTCATCTGGCTTTCAGGAATCCTGCAGCCAAGTTGGGGGGCTGGGTGGAGGACTTGATGTCACTCTGGTGGAGGAGGAAGGGGGTGTAGAGATAGGTGGGGTGTTGACTCTGAAGTGTGTGTGTGTGTGTGTGTGTGTGTGTGTGTGTGTGTGTGTGTGTGTGTGTGTGTGTGATTGAAGTGCAGCGGCAGGCGATTTGCTCTGGAGGGGAGGAATGAGGGAGGGGCCGACAAGGCTTGGCTGCCCCATGAGCACACATCCACTCACTCCCACACGCTCACAGGGATCAGAGGCACTCCAGATAGAGAGGTCACCTCTCTGCCCTCCGTCTTCGCTCTGTGGACCTCATATTTTGCTTTTGGATCGCTTTAAAGAGCTGCAGAAAAGCTGAAAGTTGCGTCTTCTCAGACTTCCCTTCAAAGCTGACGCTGACTTTCAAAAAAAAGCCTGAGCCGTTGGGGGAATACTTCCTGGCTGATCTGGATCTGATTAGAGCGTGGATCCGTTGAGCTTGATGCTGCTGCAGACATGTAGCTAGAGAGCTAGAGCAACTGTGTGACCTGGGGGGATTGTGGAAGTGAATGAGAGCTTTATGCAAAAGGTGGAAAGAGAGATGCTTTTCCTGGAGGTAAGAGGAAAATAGATGAGCTGAAACTTGCAAGGATATTGTTAAATGAATGAAGAGCACTTTTGCAGCTCTGCTGTGGAAAATGCTTGCACTTCTACCATTGCTTAGATGTATTGATGAGGAGGCATGCAATGGGTTGTGAGTGATTTCTTTCATTTAAAGCAGTGCATCAGGTGTTGAAAGCTTGATCCTGCATGTGTGTATTGCTCTATTTGTGATATAGTATGTCTGGTGTGTATAGACAGTCTTCATGTGTCTGTGCAGGTGGTCTCACTCCAGCTGTGTTAAGTCTCCTGTGCACCCCCTGACACCCATTTGGCCTTAAAATAACACTCTTCACCAGTCAAAGAACGATGACCTCGGCCTTTGAACTCCACAATTTAATGGTTTTCCTAAAGTAAATCCCATGACATTTAGAAAAATAGACTTTTTTTCACTGTTTTGGTTCCAGCAAGCGCTCCACATCTCCAAATCTGTCATTTGAATTAAGTGCAGGTAACTACAGCTGTAACTGCTCTACCAGTTTGATATTATCTCTTCGCTGAGAGAATCTGATCCACTTTGGCATTAGATCTTGGTAAATTAGGATGTATTCCTTTAGTTTGCCCCAGGTTGTGTTCATTTGAAAATCACACGTGTTTGACTAAGTAATTCCTCGGTGAAGGACGGACCCTTTAAAAGTGCCAGTTAGGCGGGGGAGGCGCACCCGGTTATCCGTTACCCGGCTACATCTGGCCCGTGTTTACACAGACCCAGTGTTGTGACTCTTTAAATGCCTTTTTCAAAGAGTTTCCCTTTTTAACCCCCCTTAACCTCCTCCTGTCACGTCTCCACCGTGGCCCGGGTTCAGAGGAGGAATGGTTGGACATTTTATTTTTGTTTTTCGACAAAGACGGCCATTGTGTTATTGCCAACGGGTGACATGGTGTAATGTGAGTTGCTTGTGTATGTTGGCTCAGGAATCCACAGTTACCTTTTTCCCCATAACTTGTGGGATGAGGAGGAGGAGAGCTGAAGGGCAGAGGAGAACAGATACCAGGATACCAAACTAGAGCTGACATTATCATTTTAGTCATTTTTCAAGCAAAAATGCCACTAATTCTCTGGTTTTATCACCTCAAAAGTGAGGATTTACTGCTTTGTTTTGTCATATATGGCAGTAAACTGAATATATTAATGATTTTGGACTGCAAAACAAGCTACTGGAATATGTCATTTTTGGGCTCTTGGTGGTTAATGGGGATTTTTTTCTGACAATAAAAATAATTGAATGCCAAACATTTAAATTAGGATGGCAACTAATGATTATTTCCTTTGTCGATTAATCTGTTGATTATTTCCTTGGATATTGATAGTTGTTTGGCCTATAAAATGTCAGAATATTGTGAAAAATGTCAGTGTTTCCCTAAGCCCAAAATGACATGCTCAAAGGTGTTGTTTTGTCCACAAAGCAACGATATTTAGTTTACTGTCATAGAGAAGTAAAGCAACCAGAAAATATTCACATTTAAGAAGCTGGAATCATGCGAATGTGAAAACAATACAGTCACTATAGTCATAGCCACTTTGTAAAATTTGATGGCGCTCATGCTGGGTGGCCCTGTGGCTTTGGGTGTCACATGGTGGAACAGCCCACGTGTCCATTCACAACCGTCATGTATACATATTTGCTGTAAATCAAACCTGCACAGATGCTTTAGTGGCCCTTTAGTCCTAAACTCCAAGCTACACAAATATGTCTCACAAGCAGCGTCGTTCCTCTGAGATAGTGGCTCAAAAAAAAAAAAAAAAATAAAGTACAGAACTTTCTGGTCTCAACTAGGTTAGGGCGAGATAAAGCAGAGCAGGTCAAGAAAAGCTTCTGGGTGATAACATTATCTATCCTACCATAAAACCTGATAGATTAGTCACTGAAGAACAAAGCAACAGTCAAATACCCCTTTTGTTCTGTGATAAGAGCTTTGGTTTGACTTTTAACAGCATTTTCTAATCTGTAAATTCAGTGTTTTGAGGCCCTGGGCTTCATTCAACTGTATGTTAATTGAGGGAGTGCTAATATTTCCCCAGTCTTGCTGCTTTTGACTACACAACCAGGGAGGTGTGGGAGGGCTTGAGGGCGGCACAACAACGGCGTTTGGCTCGTGAGTTCAGTTGCAGCTGACCTGTGACCTTTGGAGGGGGCACAAGCAAGACAATCATTCTTTAAGGGATCAATATCATGTAACTTTTAAAAGGAAAAGAATGAATTGCACAAAGTATGTCAAAGAGGTGGCAAAGTACTTAAAAGGGATTGAAATTTTAGTTTTATATATTTTGTATCTGATAAGGGACTGTTTAAAAATTATTTGGAGGGAGGAGGGAAGGGTCAGAAAAGAGGAGCGGTTATGTATTTTTTCTTTTTTGCTAAAGGGAGGGTCATCAATATTTGAGGAGGGCAAGGGAGGGTCTTTAATTTCTCCTTGCCTCAGATTTATACTTAATTTTACCCCTTTCTCGTAAAATTTACTGTAAAGTAAAATTAAATCAAATTTAACAGTTCCATAAAAATTGTTAAATGAAAAACATGCAAGTTTTTATTAATTGATATTGGTAACAGCTGTTAATTTAGGAGCTGCTGTTTAATAAGTACAGAAGCTGGACGTATTGGTTAACAAGGTGCACCATTTGTTGCGTTTATCACAATTTTGGCACTTGCTAATTCCATTTCAAAAGTGCAATATGGGCTATGTAAAAGTTATTTCTCCTTTAAAGTACTGAGCTTGAAATCAGGGTTGAGTTGAGAGTTAAAAAACACATATTGATAATCCTGGGAGGATCTTGCTTTTATTTTTTGTTTTTTTAAAAGTCAAACAAAGTTTAGCCTCCCCACAGCAATAATTTTCATACAGTTCCTAAGCATCACCAGGCACAAGCACAAGTAGAAATTTAATGACCGCTCTAGTCACAGTTAACAGATTTAACGTTTAGTCAGTAGAAGCCATCAAGACCCTAATGTCCCTCGTAGCGCTGCTGTTGTGTAGAAGATCAAACCTACATGAAGTTTTTAGGACCTGCATGAAGTTTCTGACTGTTTTTCACCCAAACAAGTTCATTCTGGTACATATTTGCATGTCAAAGAGGCAGAGTCCAGGCAAATCACAAGTGTCTTTTTCAACACCTCGGGACCAAAGTGCTGTTATCGGGCTGAGGGGCTCTGAAGAACATGGTTGCTGAGATAAGAGGGCTACTGCTGAAGGCGGGAGACACCCAGCGACGAGACGATTAATCCCTATTCATGTAACAACAGTCCAACTGTTATCAGCTTGTTAAGAGGAAGAAAAAAAAAGCTGCTGAAAGTAGATTCATGCTGCAGCAGTCTGAGTGGACACATGCAGATTGGTTTAAATGTTGTTTGTCTTTTTTTAAGATTTATATCACCACTTCAGTTGTTTTTTTTTTTCATTTTCCTGACGTCCATTTAAGCAATAGTGATTTCCTGCACATAGCTGCTTACACGTGTTTCCCAGCCTTCAGTACTTTGTAGCACAGTAGATAAGAGCAACAGATGTTTGGTGGGTAACAGCTGGAAATTTCTGTCACATCGTGTTATGTGAAAGCATTTACAATCCTAGTTAAAAAGAAATGTACCTTGTGTACCGTTGTTGACTAATGCACAGCAAATAAATACACAGATTTGTAACCCAATATAGAAAGTAAGGTTTTAATGGATATAAATCACGTGTCTGACAGAACTGTTTTATCTTCATGTGCCCTTCATGGAGTGTAAGAGTACACCTTGTTGGAAAAAGCATGCAATGATTTTCCATTATATATCATCCTAAGTTTGTCTTAAGTTCCCTTTTAGGGTGATCAAGTAGTATTTTGGGCGCTTTATCAAGTATGATTCATGATTCTGTAATGGATAAACAAAGGAAGTATGACAAACTACACTAATGGTATGGAAAATAACAATAGTTATTCTTGAGTGTGACTCAAGGGGTTGAATTGTGAAAGCACGGTGTGATCTGTTGATGTGATGTGATGTGATCTGTTTTCCTCTTTTTGAATGCATGTCGTCTTTGCTCTTCTCAAACTCTTACAACACCGCTGAGAAAAAAATATCTTGTTGAGAAACTAGACAGGCATTAACAAAATGCACAGGGATTTACATTAAGTGTCAAAAGTCCTAGATCAGCAGTATCTCCCAACCAATCAGTGACAAGATAAAAGCCAGAGCTTTGGGTATGAGTAAACAGAAGGTACGTTTTGTAAATGTGATTCCTAAATCCTCCTTTTAATCCTCAGCGCCCGTGTGTGATGAACCTGGAGCGCAGCGAAAGAGGGGAGCGCCCTTCTCCTCGAGGCCCGGACATGGAGCCTCGTACTGGGGGGAAGATGGGGAAGATATCCGTGGGCTTCCAGAGGAGCTCCACCTCGGACGACGACTCTGGATGTGCGTTGGAGGAGTATGCGTGGGTGCCACCGGGACTCAGACCTGAGCAGGTAGGATACATTTTTCCCCAAATTACTTAATATGATGGTTTGTCTTCTTATAGGTGGTGGAGGATGAGACTATAAACCAGTTTGCTAACAGCATGGGGTTTTAGTTCAAACAAGGTTATATGTGCAGACGTTCTGCTCTCTATGCCAAACTAGCGGATTAGTATGCAACATCTGGCTATGGATTTTTTCCGTATTCATTAGTGTGTATTCCAGATACACATGTTGCTCAGCAGCACATCTCAGTCAGAAACTGTCTCCAGTAGGTTCCCATATTTTTACATGGAAATGCACAATGACAAACAAAATTTTGTCAATGTTTCCTTTGTCCCTGTCAACAGGAATTAGCCTGGGCAAACACTAACGTTTCTAGTCTCTTGCTGTCTCTTGTGTGTGGAAAGATTTCACAGTCAGATGCCTGGGACTGGATTGAGACTGACATGTTTGCCCCACAGTGTGGCAGAATAAAAGGACACGCATAGCAGCAGTTATTCTGCAATGATATCCAGCTCTCCTCTGCAACACGTCTCACTCATTTATGTGATCTGATTGATCGTGTAACAGGAAGACAATAATGACAATATATGGTCTTTTCAGTTTCAAAAGTACGAGTGTGGCAGATGTAAATTCTTTCTGTCTTCTAAAGTTCATTTGTCGGTCTTCATCATTCGCAGGTCCAGATGTATTTCTCCTGTCTGCCAGAGGAAAAGGTGCCATATGTCAACAGCCCAGGAGAGAAGCACCGGATCCGACAGCTCCTCTACCAGCTGCCGCCACATGACAACGAGGTAGAGATAATGAGACGCAGACAGTGACAGCAGGGGGTGTGATCAAACAGACATGCCACCTTTTTTTTGACTCCTGTGGGGCCAGTCAGAGAATCTTAAAGCTTATATTTCTTCTTTCAAATGTTGTCAAAATCTGATCAATGTGTCAGAGTTATTGCAGCTGAGGGATGGATGAGTGAGAGGAAAGAGTCTAGTTTATTAAGCGAAACTTTTGGTAGGGTCCAAAAAGTGTCTAGCACTTCAACTGTCTCTGGCAACTAAGGTTGGGTTCACACCTAAAAGATCCAGTTCCTTAACCAAACCAATGCAAGGATGATACGTTGTTTTGGTTTTACAACTGGTCAGTCGTTCAGACAGATGGCGGGTAAAAACTCAAAAAAGACAACAAACCGCTCCTAATTTCTAGCTGGATGTCGCCAGTCATGGAGAGACGTCAGGTTCTGTTCATGTTGGTGTTGATGTGGAGCGTATCTGCAGCGGTTATTAAATAATTTATTAATGCTGGCATACCTCAGTGTGTAGCTAATTGTGCCGTGAGTCCAGGTTTGTCCCCTGCCACTCGACACTTAACAAACATGCTAAACCATTCACCAAAAGAGGAAGAGGAGGCGTTCTTTAACCAATGAAATAACAGATAAAATTCTATGCCTCCTGTGATTGGTTTGAATGGTGTTCACACCAGAAATTAACTGCTACAGAGTTCACTTGACAGCAGTCCGAGAAGCTCGCCCTCAAGGTGGACCAGGGAGTCATTGTTTGCACCAGGGTTTGATTCCTGCATTCACACCAACCCAAATGAACCGCACCAACGGGGTAAACGCTTCAGGGTTCAGTTAAACCAGACTAAACAAGGCTGGTGTGAACGCATCCTGAATTTTCATTTGTTTTTATCTGCTGAAAGTTCAACATATATTTCAAGTGCTTTCATTTCTTACTCTTTAAATGACAGTTCAACTACTTTTATTTCTTATTTTTCAGCTCACTCTTCGACTACTTCCAGGGCTAACATACAAACTGACAATTTACCTGCTTACAGAGCTTAAACTTCAAACTAGAAAATGCTAAACTTTTGGAAGGATTTCTTTGCTCGCTGCTGAAATTTTGCCAATTTTTTAGAAATACTGGAAACAGTTGAAGCTGCAGTAGAAGTGGCAACCAAACTACAAATACTGAAAGTAGCCTCTGAAGTGGCAGTTAAAATGAAAGTTCTGAAAGAAGCTGAAGTGCAAACACTGAATGAAGTAGAAATGATATTGAAAGTGCTGAAAGGAGGCAATGACCTGGTTTAAATTCAAGCACTGAAAGCAGTTGAAATGTCAATCGAAATAAAGGTGATAAATAAAGCCGGAAGCGGCAGTTGGGGTGGAAAGACATTAGTGCCAGGTGAAGTGTATAAACTGACAGACGGTGTCAGTCAAAGTGTCAGTGGAAGTGTAAGCAGTCAATCTTTAAATGCTTTCACTAATTACACTTCAACTGGTTTCACCTGCTTTTGCCTGTGACTATTCAACAGACATCAACTGCATTTAATTTGTGTACAGTCTCAAGTACACTCAAATGTCCTTCAGAAAATTCACTATTTTGAATTTCATTGTAATGGGACTGTTTTTGGGCAAACGTTTTTTTACAGCTGCTTGTAAACAACATTTAAAAGGTTTTTTTGTTAAATGAAAAGCATGTCCTCAAAGCAAAATATGTATAATTTTGGTATCAGATTAACTATAAGAAAAACCTATTGCCTTAACTAAACTATATAGCCAGCAGCTGAGAAAAGTCTTAATAATTTTGCCGGCCTTTTCTTGCTAAATTGAAACAATTGCCACATTCCCTCAAACCCGTCTTGTGACAGTAAAGCACATGCCAGCATCTCTCTGTAGAATCGCTTTATGGTGTGTAACCCAGCACTCCTTTCACATCTGTGTTAATAGAGTTTACATTAGGAGATATGGTGGAGGGGTTATCACCGGAGGGGAGGGACGGGTGGGGGCTTCTGTCTGACTGAGGTGGTCTCTGTATACACACATGGAAGATACACAATAGGAACACTCAACACACACACATACACAGTGTTTGTGCAGTTTTATGATGTTTGTCGGCAGACCTGGTGATTGAGGGCGCAAACTGCCGGAGGATTCCTAGCGTAACTGTGGTTGGAAGGGATAAGCACGCAGTGTGTGTTGTGTGTGCAAAAGCGAGAGACAGTGTGTGTGAGCTCACACACCGGCATCGTTTACTGTTGTTTAGAGAACAACCGAGCTGGTTGTTAGGATAGTCTTGGTCTTTTATCTGGGCCTTCATCACCATCTCTAAACACAGAGGAAGAATTTGTGCATTGCTCACGCCATCCTTTCAACACAGCTTTGAGGGGAATTGGCTTTAATTAAACGCTTTTTTCCCAGCCCTATATGGACTGCATTTTATATACTTCCCCAAAAATACAAGGAAAGATGGAAGCTGAACTATCAGCACTAGTGCTAAATTGACCTCTCTGTGCTTTTACTTTGACAACTCCACTCATGTCTCTCCTTCTGTTTTTCCCAGGTGCGTTACTGCCACTCTCTGACGGAGGAAGAAAAGAGGGAGATCCACATGTTCAGTGCCCAGAGGAAGAGGGAGGCATTGGGGAGAGGAACACCCAAGATCCTGCCTCGAGCTCTCCACCACACTCGCTGTGAAAATGTAGGTGCCACACATGGATACCCATGAGCACACATGCTATGCACACACCACTTGCATCATTTAGGGCTCATATAGCCATAAGGTAAGCTGGCAGTGTGGGTCTTAAGTTATTTATATCACAAGCAGCTAACACCCACCATCCCATCCCATTGCACAGCAACCTCCGAGGCACAATACTGATTGGCTAATGCAATGGTTTTAATCACGGACATAAACCTCCTCATTAGGGTGAGAGGGGAAGCGAGGAAATTGGGAGGCTCATGCTCAAGCCGAGCGGAGAAGCCAGTTCCTCGCGAGGAATTCGGCACATTTCCTGCCGCCCATCTATATCTCAGCATGACAGACTGCAAAAATGTACACGTTAACAAGTAATTCTTGCATAGTCTTACAAATCCTATTTTTTCCAAACAGGTCACAGTATGTGGCATATTATTCCACATCAACTGGTGTACTGTAATTGCATGCAGCTCAGCTCAGTGCATGCAGCTGGTTTTAAGACTTTCTGGAAAGGAGTTGGCATGTTTCTGCATTTCAATGTTCATAGTTTTTAGAAATCCATCAGCTTGCTGAAACGAACCTTGACTTTGAGGAAAAAATAAACACCTAGCTCTAGACATGCTGGTTGATGTCATAGCGAACACATTGGAAACAACCCAAAACGACCTCTGTTTCCTATTTTTGATTTGATGATTTGATTTAAACATAACATCCAGTACAACTCAAGATGTACTTAATTGTATTTCTGAAAAACTTCCTTTCAATGCAACAAACATAAATATTAGTGTTATGTGGCTTCCGGGAAACTGAGCCCTGACCAGTGAGTAAACCATATCCTGTGCCAGGCATCCAGGAAGTGCAGGCTAGCTACGTTAATTCCCCTGGACAGGCAGATGAAATCTGTCACCACTCAAACACACATGGTACCACAGTGATGCAAGGTCACATGCACACACACACACACTAAAATGAGACATAGGAACACCAACACACATTCTTCGACATACTGAACATGCATGTGCATCCATATATATGTTCTGCAAACACACAACCACCCGCTGGACATTCATACACATACTGTATGTTTTCAAAAGGATATATCACATGTACACACATTCACACACACTGTCAGGCTCCAGTTTCCTGGTGGGGACACACAACACCCCCAAGTATCCAAGGGCCCCGATCCGTCCACCCTGGTAATAATGGTTAACAGCTGGGCATGCTATCCTTTAGCTGCCTATGGGTGTCTCATAGCCCTGCTGGGTTATATAAAGATTTGTGATTGCACGTTCAGACACGCTCTTACGATCTCTGTGGAGTCATATGATCTTTTGACTGAGGACCAAGGCTAGTGCATTCTGTTCAACCTTATGGCACAAAAATGTTGTCCAATTCCTCAGGAGACCACTGAATTTGAGTTAGCATGTGTCCCACAACCTTTGTTGGTAAAGTAGTTATGATAGGAGCATTAGATTTCAGTATACTGCTCCCAAGTCAACCCATTTACTTTTAAATGGGACCTATTATGCTTTTGTGCCTTTTCCCTTTCCTTTAGTACATTATATACTATAGTATTTTTGTGCATGTAGATGGTCTGCAAAGTTACAAAACCAAAAGTCCAAGCCAAAGGGAGTTACTCTCCCCTACAGAAACACTGTTAATGCAGCCTGAAACACCTTACGTGAAGTGCTGCCTTTTATTACCTAAACATGGTGATGTCACCAAGTCACACAGTTAGCCACGCAGCTAGGTTGGTACGCCCTCAAACAAAGCTAGTTTGAACAGAGCTGGAGTGGAGTCTGAGCACTTTGGTTCAGTTGAACAGTCAGAGCTGAGTGGGCCAGCTGTCTGGTCAAAGCAGACTGGACTTTTCAAAAGGGCTGGGCAGAAGGTCAAACCGTGTGTTTCAGACAGATAGTGAAAAGATGTGCTTCAGCACAGTTGGTATGAGAAAGCAACAGTTTTTTATGAACATTGAAGCATGAAAACATATTCTAGTAGGAACCCAAAATACAAGTATCCACCTGAAAACATGCATAATAGGTCCCCTTTAAATGGTTATTTTGCACCTGCCACCATGTTAACACAAAGATTTCTACTCAAGAAGACAGTAAGGCAGGGTTGTCACAGGTGCAGTCAATCACTTTTAAAAGATTAAACTTCACAGTCCATGTTAGCAACTGTTGCTGTATTTGTGCTGTTTGTCACCACTGGTGGATTCTCTGATAGTTTTCAATGGATCATATTCCTTTGGCACTTGCAGTATGGTCACCTGTTGTTTGGCCTTCTTTGTTTTAGCCTCGCTGCAAATGAAACATCAGCTGATATGTGATATATTTTGAATAGCTATCTCCATAATCACTCTTTTGTTTATGTTGCATTCCTCATGTGTCACAGGCATCGACTGTACGGCACATCCATTTTGAAATATCATTCCTGTATGTGATTGTCTCTGTTTATCTCCACAGTTTCACTCTCAAGGTAGCACACCAGATTTATTATTAATGTGAGGCCATAGGCTCAATGATGATGCCCTGCGCATTGTAAGCCACTTTGAAAAACTGCAACAACAAGACCCCTGAAATATAAATCTCATGGATCATCTCGTTTGTGTTTGTCAGTGTGGAGGAGGCATCAATGGAGGGGAGATGGCAATTTTTGCCTCCAGAGCAGGGCCGGGCCCCTGCTGGCACCCAGCATGCTTTGTGTGTGCCACATGTCAAGAGCTGCTGGTGGATCTAATATATTTTTACCAAAATGGCAAGATCCTATGCGGACGACACCATGCTGAGCTTCTCAAACCAAGATGCTCGTCATGTGATGAGGTAAGATGCAGTAATAGCAGCACTAACCACTCAATGTTTTACAATGAACCATGGCAATGTCAAGTTCGTAGAGTTCCACTGAACCAACAATGGCATGTCTGTTTCCCTGCAGATCATCTTTGCAGATGAGTGCACTGAAGCAGAGGGTCGTCATTGGCACATGAAGCACTTTGCCTGTTTTGAGTGCGAGACAATGCTAGGGGGGCAGCGCTACATCATGAAAGATGGCCGGCCCTACTGCACTGGCTGCTTTGAGTCACTGTATGCAGAGTACTGTGAGGCCTGTGGCGAAAACATTGGTGGGTTGAAGGCCTATTTGTGAGGCACTGGTTTATTTGTTTGTCTTGGGAAGAAAGAAGTTTTTTATACCCAAGGTTGAAGTACCATATCTAACCTTATGTTCTTTTCGTCTGCACATTATGATCCTTTAGGTGTTGACCATGCCCAGATGACCTATGAAGGTGTACACTGGCATGCCGCAGACCAGTGCTTCTGTTGCGCCCAGTGCAAGACATCCTTATTAGGCTGTCCCTTCCTGCCAAAGCAGGGTCGCATCTATTGCTCAAAGGCCTGTAGTCAGGGGGAAGATATTCACGCCTCTGACTCATCTGATTCTGCCTTCCAGTCTGCTCGGTCACGTGAATCTCGGCGCAGTGTACGCATGGGGAAGAGCAGCAGGCCTGGCGAACAGTGGAGACAGTCACAGCTGTTTAATCCCCCCGCCGCCGTTCCCTCATTTGAGTTTAAGTTTGGAGATGGAGAGGGTGATGGAGATGTGGATTGCGACATTGGTATCGTAGGGCGCAAGCTGGCCCGTCTAGGCCTGGAGGAGGAGAGGTTCTGGAGGGAGCGGGAGGAGCAGGATGCTGGTGGAGAGGAGGATCCAGAGGAGTGGGCCCAGCATGAGGACTATATGACTCAGCTCCTTCTCAAGTTTGGTGACCGTGGGATGTTGCACCAATTTCAGCAGCCAGCCCTAAAATCTCCCAGCCCTAGCAGTGACAGAAGCAGGCTCATGAGTGTCTCTGACCCCTGGCTAAAGCCTGATACTACATCTATGGGGGTTTCCGCCTCCTCTCCCACCACCCCTGCCAGTCCTACCCAGAGCCAGACTTCCAATCAATCCCGAGCCAACAGCCTTAGCCCTGGACTGATGAGCAAGAAACACCTGCCTGAAATGTACTGGGCCCAGTCCCAGGATGGGTTGGGCGACT
The DNA here is from genome assembly GCA_947000775.1 of Pterois miles. Taxonomy (NCBI): domain Eukaryota; kingdom Metazoa; phylum Chordata; class Actinopteri; order Perciformes; family Scorpaenidae; genus Pterois; species Pterois miles. The sequence goes on along the minus strand of CAMQGK010000549.1, from coordinate 17,922,150 downwards.
CAGCCTATGGCAGTCATCCAGGTCCAGCCAGTGCCAGAAAGATCCAAGAGCTGGAGCTGGACCAGGATCAGGACCAATCTGGTACAGGAAGTCGGACCTTCTGGCCAGACAGCAGGCAGTGGTATGAAGATTCCCTTGAGTGTATTGCTGATGAGCTGAGGCAAGCCGACCAGGGTGCTGGTGACTCCATGGATTCCCTGGCGCTCTCAAACATCACTGGTAAGGAGACTACTGGTTGCATGTGTTCCGTATAAAAAGTGCTTTCTTTTTTATATCGAACAGCTGTTTAAATGCGTCTCTCCTTCTTGCTCATTTTAGGTGCATCAGTGGATGGAGATGGCAGGGATAGACCTATAGTCTACACCCTTGCCATACAGGATCCCTCAGTGGCAGATGACTGCGAGAAGATGAGCAACATGGGGACCTTTAATTCATCTCATCTTCACCACAGTGCCAACTCTCTCAACCTTAATATAGAGAAGGGAGATGAGGAGGCAGCTTTGGCAATGAGAGGAGGCACACCAGGAGGACACCTCTCATTGTCCCCAGATTCAGAAGGCCTCGCTCCCTCCTTTGTCCATGCCCCAGCTCTTAGGAGGAGCAAGTCCCAGTCTAGGCCTCCTCAGATGGTCAAGTTCTCTGAAGACACTGTGGACAATGGATATAATGATAGATTTGATGTCAACATTAGAAAGCATCCCATGAGTGAGAGGCCACAGCGGAGGGCGTACTGCCCAGATGAGATGGGCCGAGAAAGAAGCCGCCCAACGAGCCACCATGGGCACAGCAGGCAGCACCACCACCGGCAAGGCCGGCACCACAGGAGTCGCAAAACCCGCTCGGACAACAACCTTCACATGGTGCCTTTGGAGAAAGCACAGAGGCCATATGAACCCCAGCAGCAGGGTCTGGTGAACCCTCCTTGTGGTGCCATGCTCCATCCTGCACACAGGCTGGCCTACTCCCAAACCCGATCTGACTATATGCTTCAGGGCTCAGCTCAAGGAGATCCACGAGTTGAGCATTTCATGGGTCTCTACAGAGATGACGATGACTGTTGCTCTACTTGCTCTTCCTCATCATCGGACTCTGAGGAGGAGGGCTATTTCCTGGGCCAGCCAATCCCTCAGCCTCGAGCGGCTGGGCGCTACTACGCTGAGGACTACCCTACAAGGGTTACAGCCTTCTCGCCACAGAGCCATGACTCACAGACTGGTCGCAGAAAGAGCCACCGCTCCAAAAACTGTATCATTTCTTAATGATACAACCGGTCAGAGTACATTTAAATTAGAGGCTGCATTAAACTAAGCAATAAAGTCAGATTTTCTGATCATTTTTTGCAGATCAAATTTGGGTGTAGAAAGGCATTTCCCATGTGCACAAACTGATTATTATGCCCCAATAAAAGGTGCATGGCCAAATATCAAGATGCATATCATATTTTAGGCCCGAATCTACTGAAAGAAATGAATCCAAACTGTTTTGACAGATCTGTGTAAATTATAGTCAGAAAATCAGTGTTTTGTGTCTGAAAAGTTGGCCTATATACTAGGTCTTATTGAATTTTAGCACTAACGTGATGCATATACTGGTAAATTTGGAAGCCTCTGTCTTTAGACCAGAATGCAGAGTTGGCAGAGTGGCGACAATAAACATTTGCTTTCATTTCAGCATTTGCCATTATGTTTTTTTTAAAAAAATGTTTAATGTTCAGTTAAAGGTTTTGCACCAATATCTTTGTGTGCATTACACATTGTACACAGAGACTAAGTAGAAAATAGACACGAACCAAATAATTATTTAATGCATAATAGTACAAAATGATAATGTATATACTAAGTTAAGATTTTAATACTGGTATTTTTATATCCGTGGTTTAAAGAATTGTTTCTTTTGAAGTGTATGAAAAAAATAGCAGTTGTAATGGTAAACAAACAGACCTCGTTAATATTTTATGAGAAACAAAGAAGGTGCCACTTCATGTACTGTGTTCTTCACAGTAAAGTGCCATGTTACTCAGTAACAATGTGTATTATTATTATAACATACTGTATATTCCGCAACTCTCACTATTGGTGTACAAAATATGAAGCGAATGGCAGTAACACTTTCTTTTTCCCATATTCAGCTGAACTGTTCACTACCCTTGCTCTGACATAACCAGCTAAATGCTTTATGATGTAAAGACGCTTGTAATAAATATTTTTTCTCCTCTCACAGCTTTGGGAATGATTCTTTTTCCTCATTTGACATATTTTTAGTTTCATTTCATTTAGTAACTCAGATTGTAGTGATGTTTTTCATCAAAGAGTTTATAGGATTTTGTAGTGCAGCATTGGCATCTACAGTATACTTCATAATAGGGAAATTGTACTGGAGAGTACAAATTTGGAGTTGAAAATCATTTGCTAGCATGCATTTAAAATTTTAAGCTGATGAATCAATTTGAATTGTAAAGTGAGGCATTTTGCCAAATTGTTGAGTCTATACCATACTAAAATACCATAATATATGTATGTCTGAGAGTATGCCAGTAAACTGATCCTGATCTTCTGTGGTGTCGGTGGGATATTTAAATAACTTGTGTTAATAGATCACAGCCAAACAAAACTTAAAGTTAACAGAAAAACAGATTTACTACAACCTTCAGAGACACCTCAGTTTGTGCAAAGCTTTGTCTCAGTGTCATCAAAATAATGAAGCCTCCTGCAGATTTTTTTTTCTGAGTGAGATTGAACAAAGTTTGAAATACAACATGAGACAATGAAATAGTAAGTAACCAAACTGGCATTTCTAGACAGTATAAATTTATACAATGGAGAACTGTAGAATTAGCAGCACCAAGTCGTACATCTGACTGCTACAAAATAAAAAATACATAACTAAAAATACTACAAAACAAAACATCGTCTTATCTGGGTTTTCTTTTAGAAAAGTGTGATTATGCTGCAGGAGTGACTCAATTCTCCACATATTTTCATCAAAATTGGTTAAATAAGAAAACCCATGTTAAGCATTTCCATGTGAAGTGAGACATTTGAAATAGAGAAAGTGTTTTTTGCTAACATTGACCGTGAAACAACTTAACATTTTACAACATCTTTTGACAAATTGAAATTGAATGTAAAAAATGGTCTGATCAACACTAACACTGTCCATCCTCATATACAATGCAACACTGCATCCTCGCTATGTGGAGTTGTTCTTCAGGTTGCTGTGCTGTAGAAACGGCTCAAGTCCAGCAATCCAAAATGTATTCGAGATATCCATCAGCAATCAATCCTCTGTGCCAATGTGTCAGTAAGACGAGCTGTGATTGGCCCCTGTCTTTGAAAGTTTATGAGCCGCCAGTGTCGTTGATGGAGTGGTCGAGTCACAGACGGATGGTTCTGGCTGCCGGACCACCTCGTCCAGCTCGGTGATGAAGTGCTTGAGGTCCTCCAGGCAACGCTCGCGGATCTCCCCGAGGTTCTCCCTGAGGGGAACCTGCAGCTGCTTCTCCAGGTTGGGGTCTTTAGCCACCAGCATCTTTACCACCATGCCAAATGTCTCACAGTCCTGCCGGTAGACCTGAAAGTGGATAGGAATACGAGTAAGAAAAGAGGTTTGATGCACACAAATGAATTAAATAGAAGGGATGTCAAGTGATTAATATTTAATCACGATTGTCCTCATCGTGACAGTTAATCATGATTAACTGCAAATTAATGACATTTTTTATCTGTAAAAAAATTTACCTTGATGGGAGATTTGTCAAGTCTTTCATGCTCATCAATATAGGAGTGGGCAAATATGCTGCTTTATGCAAATGTTTAGATATATTTATTACTGGAGATCAATTAACATAGAACAATGACAAATATTGTCCAGAAAACCTCACCGGTACTGACTTTAACATAAATGCTCAAATCATAACTCAAGCTCAACAGGCAACAACAGCTGTCAGTGTGTCAGTGTGCTGACTTGATTTACCTCAAACTGTATGGGATTATCATAATGTGGTCATGTTTGTGGAACCCATTTTCATTCACATATCTTAAGGTCAGAGGTCAAGGGACCCCTTTGAAAATGACCATGGCAGTTTTTCCTCGCCAAAATTACCTCAGGTTTGGAGCATTATTTAGCCTAAGCTAGCTAAGCTAATAGGACATGGTTGGTACCAATGGATTCCTTAGGTTTTCTAGTTTTCATTTGATGCCTGTGTCTTCTCTAGCTTTAAAACTGAGCCAGCTACACCCTCCAAAATGTTGATTGTGTTAACTCAAAGAAACTTAAAAAACTAGCTATAAAATTAGTAGCATTAAAACAAATTTGCATTAACGCATCATCACGTTAGCTTTGACAGCCCTATAAAAAAAAAAAAAAAACAAGGTGAAAACTTTACTTTTTCAGTAACCACATTTCTATCCATTTGTATGCAGGGTTTAGGACTGAAACCTATAAGAGTCTTAATTAAGGAGATGAAAAGTCATTTCCTTCCTGCTTGACCTGGCGCCTAGGTGTAAATATTCCAGTGTCATTGAGTCTTAGGTGATCATTCTGGTGTCAACACACATCATGTAGTGTCAAAAGATAAACACCTCTCCTCTCAAGTTTAATAAGCCCCCTTTATATAGGACAGGGTGGCCCAAGAAGCAATAAAACCCCACTTTAGTGGTGTCTCACAGGCTTATAACAGGTGTTAGAGGGACTATGAGGAAGAGGCGCTGGGAGCTGCCATTTCACACAGAGCCTCAAATATCTCATTAAACAATGGAGGGAGCTCACTGCTTCCATGTAAAGTGGTTCGATTTGTGGAAAAAAAAATACCAAAAGCAGATTTGTTTCCAGCTCATGATCCTTCACATGAGTCGATAATGAAATTCCAGAGGGGGAAATGTCAAGTCACCTAAACTGATGGTTATATTTTGGATGCCAGTTTCCATTTTCTAAGAGACGTAAATGCTCCAAACATGCTGTGGATGTATTCACACACATCTGGTTCTTTGTTGCATCCCTCGTTTCCTGCTGTCCCTCACTGTCTGTATCTAATAAAAAGTTTAACATTTTCCAACAAACGACTAAAAATACACATCTAACATGGGGAAATTTTCTAACTGGACAGTGTCATGCTCTGTCTCTCAACAAAAATGGCCATACAAAGGTCACAAGGTCCAAAATGACAGACTTGAGACACTCGCACCTCAGTTACTGGATTGCAGCTCTCTCCTCTCTCGGTTTATCTTCATCTGTCCCTCCACTATTTCATGACACATTTTTCAGTCTCTCTGTGCCTTGTTTCGTCTTTGTCAATGATGTGGAAGCGAATTAATCCACTGATAGGGCGCTTCCGATGACGAGGGCTGTGCGTGGATCTGTGCGTTTACACGTGACTATGTGCATGTTAAATTAGGCCAGGCAAGGGTGAGTTTCAGTCATTCACCGGATGCCAACTGTGGCTTCTGTGCTGCGGGGCGTTCAAACTCACTGACTTATTTATAGCTTTTCATAATGTCCCTAGAACATAAAGTATGGCTGGAGTAGAGGAAAAATCACAAATAAATATCAAATAGTGCATGTCCTCGCAACGGCAGATGGCAACTATCCAAAACCTGCATTAGACAAAGTATGAGCATTGGTCAAATCAATATGGTCAGATCCATACTGTCCCGATATTATCAGCCATGTAACTTTAGTGAAGACGATTTATGGTGAAGGAATTAGACCAGCATCTCTGCCTTTATGCAACTATGATCTTAATGGCCTCCCTCTTGACCTACAGCAGTATTTTACCAGTTCTCCCTCATGGTGTGACCTGAACCGAACAATAGTATATGTTCATTTACAGGAAATTTGTGGGGAACATAAGGACACAAACAGCTTCAGGAAAGGGTGCTCACATAAATTGAACACATTCTGGGCGTTTCTAGCTCACATCCTCATGATCAAGTGGAAGATGTTACACAACAGTCAGACTAACAAATCTGCACAAAAAACAAATCTGTGATAGCACTCTGCTGTATTTAGTAACAACTCATTGCCCTTTAACTTTCTTATCAATGTCTCATTCAACAGCTAACTGATGACAGTGAATTTATTTATCAACCTTTCGCAGGAAGTGTCCAATCAAGTGCGTTGACAACAACTTCTGTGAATACAGGGAAAGTCGTTCCTAGATAACAATGTGCTGAAAATGTACTTCCTGTATTCAAACACACTTCCTGAAATCCCTCCCTTTATCCAATCAGGAAGGGAAAACGGGCAGTTCTTGACTTTGGGTGGGGCCTCTCCAGATCTGTCTCTTGAGAAAACTAAGCTTTAAAGAAGCTTTTAGAGGTTAGTGAGCGTGTGAGCATGCCTGGCTTCAGTGAAAGAGTCGAGGCCTCGGTCCAGTTCTGCCATCTTTGTAACTAGGAAAAAAAAAAAAAAAAAAAAAAAAACTGTCTGGTTCTCTGTCTTGCAGCCAAATATATTCCTCAACAAATGAAATAAAACTCCCTTTGTATCACAGCGTGGACTGTGAGGACCAAAACATAATACCCTTTATTGCCTCTCATGCCTTGTCACTCACTATAACCAGTTAGTCTGTACTGCAGCCAAAGTCAACTCCAACAATGAGAACGGGGTTCAGGTTGAATTTCAGCGGAGCAATTTCACTTAGCTACACAAACACACAGTGAGGCACTGGTATAACGCTGCCCAGTACAGTGTCTGGCCTGATGATGGAAAGTTCAGCTTGTGTGATCTGTGAAAAAGTGTAGAGACAGTTACCGAGGAGCTACTGCACTGGAGCGTGTTTGTGTCCATGTGCACAGAAGAGATGGCTAGACCAGATTGGGTGCAGAAAGCCAAACATCTGGTTGACGAGTGGCTAAACACGAGTGGCAACTGTGACAGAAACACCGCTGTGACTTTGTTGTTTCAGCCTGAAAAAGAAAGTCTGACATAAGAGTGTTTAGCTGTGTATTCTGGGCATGGTGTGAAATTAATACCAGCCACCAGACAAGTGCTTACTGTATACGTTTTCCAGTGACCACTTTGGCAGGTAACCAACCATCACGTAAAGGCCATTCTCTCTGGTTTTGATTACTAACAAACAAGACAGATGTCCTGGACCAGTTCTTTCCATTCCCATTCATCTTTCCTTGACAGAGAGTAAGGAAAGATGCTGCAACTTTCATTTCTAACCTGAATGTATGTGACAGAGTTGAAGCAGACTCAACTCACAATCACGACGAAACAAACCAGCCTCTCATGACACAGAGACAACCCTCATGCAAGTGTTCTGGATATCACAAAAGCCAAAGAAAGGGACGGGAGGAGGAAAAAAAAGCCGATAATCATCCGTTTCTTCAGACAATTCCAAAGAATCAGAAATCCTGGCAAGAAAAGCTGAAACTTCATATCCCTGTGAAGATGGACTACATGATTCCCTCTGGTTTTTCATTGTAATCTCCTCTTTCCAAAGGTTAATATCAAGATTATAGCAAGGGGGCATGAGTAATACTGACAATGGAAACATGACAAATACATTATTCTTGACATGGGTCTTGGTAATCATTTTCCAAGATACATACTGCATGAAATCTAACTCCATTTGTCTGTCTGTATCTGTTTTATTTGCATATCTCGCGTCTCATCTGATTGACTTTACTCTTGACAGGTATATTGCTGGGGACCCAAAGACGTGCGGTGTTGCATTTGGTGCAATTTGGTCTATTAATAAACGTTTAATAAACAAGCACAGCATTCTGAGCAGCAGCAGGGAAGGGGCTTTAGGCCTCCGCAGACTGATACAAGCCTGTCGTCCACAGCGGGCAGACCGCGGTCTGCACCCCAAATGGGCACGAGCCCCCCGACAACGGAGACACAAGCCCCGACAACACTGCCAGCAGCAATACCGGAGTATAACGGGAATAGAGCAACTGTTCTGAACAGCTGCGGCTCATTGACTGCCGTTCGCTTTACAATTTTTCTTCTTCACTTCCATGGAGTCAACACGAGTGGGATTGAACCAGAGTGTATTTCACCGGTGTGACAGTGAGTAAGCTGCGCATGTTTTTCCCCCACGTAAGACAGCATTTCCCCAGTGTAAGACTTGATACTAACTTAAAACAATAATAACGCTACCAGCACCTAAATACCTCCGCGAATTAAATCCATGCTGTACTTTATATTATATATAATGTTATGTCAAAGCAAGCAACCAGTACACCCATTTGGAAACTGCCTCCGCTAAGTGTATTTCACAGATGTTTCTGACTACAAGGTCAACTACAAGGTCAACAGTGACCTAGGTGTGCTTTTTCCTGTGAACTACACTGTATTTAACCAGTGTTTATGACCGTGAGTAGCTGTGACTTAGGAGTGCGATGCAACTTTTTCATGACAGGTGTATTGCTCAGGACCCAAGGAAGCACAGTGTTGACAGTGAAGTTGTTTGTATGACCGGTCCTTGAGAAAGCTGCAAGCACCAACACCACAAGCCAAGCATTTAGCCCATTCTGAACGGACACTGCACTCGTAACCTGAAAACATGAAATCAGCCTCACACAACAGAGCTCGAGGAACGCGAGGAAACACTGACGGGAGGAGAAAGAGACAGGTTATAAAACAGGCCAGGAGCTGCAGCGTCAGCAACAACCTTATAACAGCCTATGGGCTCTGTGGCGCAGCTCAATGTGAGAGCGCAGCAGTGTGTGCTCCAGGGCAGAGCTGGCTTGGGTTTAATGGTCTCAGTAAAGCAGCGGTAGCGCTTGCTGGTGCAGGAATGGCCTTCATTAGATAACTGAGCAGAGCTAGGACCTCAAGCCCGGGGTGGTTTTAGCGCTGTTAAGCTCTCGATTTATTGAACGTACAAATCTATACCATGCCTGAGCTTTACTTGCGTTTCTGCTTTCGTTTATGTGCTCCTGTACAATGCACATTATCCTTCCAAACCCCTGTGTGTGGGCCCATTTGCATTTGTTAAGATGAGTCAAACTGACTCATAACTCTCTGACGGAGAGTTGTGATGTTTGAGCCGTGCGGGATATTAAGCTGGTGGAGTGTATAATGAGCTGTTATGCCAGTCAAGATGGCAGATTAACAAGAGCCACCAGGGAAATGGTGATACATTTGGCAACCATTTACTTTGCCAGATAATTAACCATCATTCTGTTCCAAAAACTGATATCTGGCCAGTGAATTTTAGGATGTACCCACCACTGTGATTGGTGGACAGAAAAAGTTAATTTCCTGCCTTGTTAAGAGCATAATAGGTGGCTGTTCCAGTAATGCCTATCTCGTAAAATAATTCACGTGTGAGTAAGAGACGTCAAGGCCACCATACGTATGGGATCGTTTGCCAAGGGTACAGTACGCATCATACATTAACCAAGTTGACATTTATAGAAAAGTCTTGTAACGAGAGGATTGGAAATGCAGCCATTTTCCAAAAGGGGCAGCTGAGAGCCACTGGCACAAAATGCTCACTTTTATATTTTCCTTTACAAATGCCACATGAAAATTTGTGAAAAAAAAAATATATGCAATGCTGTTGAAAAGCTCTGTCACAACAGGGTGTGGCCCAAAGTTGAGAGATTGTAACAATGAACTTGCTGACTAACTGGAGTCAGACAGGTACCTTCTCTATCTCCTGAGCTTTGGCTGCGATGGCCCGGGCTCGTCGTTCCTGAAAGATGTCTGTAGTGGGCTTTTGGCTCTCCTCCACGACTGGAGCAACCGGTGGCTCCTCTTTTTCTGTTTCGGGAGGAAGGCTCTCCTCCTAAAAAGAGATAGAGGGTGAGTCACTGCTCAGGATGACTCAGCACTGAGCATTAACTGTGACAGCATGAAAGAAATGAAAGTTTTTAAATCACAGCAATGTATGGCTGATAGTAGTACATTTTTAAAAAGACAACTACTACTGCCAAGATAACAAATGACTAATGCTAGTAATTACACAGTACAGAGAATGGGAAAGGATGAAGGTCAGCAACTTATAGTGCTCAATCATATACGTATAATCAGTGTTGGCGCAACGCTATAACTTGACCTACTGAATGTTTGACTTAACAGCAAAGATGTGGTTGATGAGGCGTACCAAAACTGAAGAACTAGATTATATGTAGACGTTAAGTGCAGTCCAATTACATCCGTAACTAGTCCAAGAATCAGGCTACATCCACACTTTCAAAAAATATCTCCGTACAAACAAGCGTTTTAGAAATAATCTCCATCCATACTAACATGGCTGAAAACATATCACATATCATATGACCACTCATGTACATTGGGCACACACACGCATGATCGTTTTCAAACTAAAACTGCGTCAGCAGCATTTTCAAACATCTCTGTTTTGGGGTTCTACAATGCAGGAGTAGTGTGGATGTAGCCTTCGGGATTCATAGCAATTACAGCACTAACAAGCTGTGTATTATGCCATATTCATCACAACAGATGTGGACCTTCATATTGTACGCTGTTCTCATTACACTTACTTTTCTATGTAAATGTTATAATTTGATATTTCAGCTGTTTTATAACTTAACAGGAAATCTGGCCAGACAAGCTGTGATGAGCCATCTAATGGATAGACTAGAAACTCTAGTACCCACAAATATTACTGTGAAAGCCAAAAGAAAGAGCAAAAGGGGAGAAATGAGGCCAACTTGGAGCACCGCTCAATTTCTTTTGCTCATTTCCTGATGCTATTAAGAGTTTGAAGGCCAGGGAGCAGAACTGCCCAGCCATGACTAAAGTCCACTCATACATTAAGGGAAACGGGCCATGCACTAAGTCATGTTAAATCTCTAGATAAATGAGGAAAGAAATCACAGGGGATGGTGCATCACAAAGCCAAGTGTGGTCTAAAATAAAAAGCACAACTCATAAAGCATCATCCAATTATTCCTACGTCCAAATCTCTCCCTGAAGCTATGCTTGGGAGATGTCCAATGTGTACGACGGTGCATCTTGTTCAGCCTCCTTAGCTTCAGTGAAAATATATCCTTGTCTGGATGTTTCACTTCAACTCGCTGGGCACAGCCCAACCTGGAAGGGATGCTCCATCATCAATATAAAGCTTGGCAGATTCAGTTTGTGCAGATTGGACTCAAATGAAATGTCATCAGCCGGAAAGGTATGGGTAATCTCTTTTCAATGTAATACTAAAAATGAATTTAAAAAAGGTTATTAGACCTTAAGTACTTGCTTGGTCTGGTGAACCATAAACTGACCTTTAAAGTCAGGATTTAAAATGTGATTTCTTTCTCCCACTGATGACAATGCCATGCACATTCGTGGAAAGACACAGTAAATGTTTTATGATCACAGCCTCAGGATCAAACCACAGTTTTCGTCATCTAGCAATAACGTTCAAAACACATAAAGAGACAATGTAGTAGTAGAAGAGAATGGCACCAATCTCTCCAAGAGACGGCTGACAAATAAATGGTCATGAGCTTGTTACCATAATGTAGTTAGAGACATTTTCACTCTGAACTAGGGCTGTATATTGGCAAGAATCTGGTGATACATTATGTATCATCATACTAGGATAACGATTCAATATATTGTAATATTCTGCGATACTGTAAGCAATATGTTGCGATTTCTTTTTCTTTAATTTTAGGAAAACTGTAATAGTATTTTCATTCAAATATCTTGAGGTCAGAGGTCAAGGGACCCCTTTGAAAATGGCCATGCCAGTTTTTTCTCGCCAAAATTACCTCAAGTTTGGAGTATTATTTAGCCTCCTTTGCAACAAGCTAATATGACATGGTTGGTACCAATGGATTCCTTAGATTTTCTAGTTTTCATTTGCTGTCAGTAACTTCTCTAGCCTTAAAACTGAGCCTGCTAGACCCTCCAAAATGTTGATCGTGTTAACTTAAAGAACTAGCTATAACTATAACTGAAAGAACTTAGTAGCGTTACAGCAAACTTGCGTTAACACATTATTGCCTAAAAAATAGAAAAACATGGTGAAAACATTTACATCCATTGTATGCAGGGTTTAGGACTGAAACATGGCAACAGTCAGAGGTCAAAACCCAGGAGTCTGAGAGTCTTTCCAAGTTTATAACCAGTGTGACTGCTTGCATTTCTTTATCCTGTTTGCATGACCAGATCTCAGCAATTATCTTGGTCTCTAAAATATTATCATACTAAGATAAGATAAGATAAGATGAACCTTTATTAAGCCCCGGAGGGAAATTCGGGTGTCATAGCAGCATCAACAACAACAGTACAGATAAATACAGTACAGTAAAAAGTAAAAGAGAAGGTGCAGTGAATGAAATAAGGTGCAATGAAGATAGTTGACAATAAAAATAAATCAGTAACAGTAATAAGTAAAGTGCAGCAGGTGGTGAGTATTGTATATGCACAGCATATGTATATGTAATTATATAATTATATGTAATATATACATATATATATATACATACTGTAATGACAGGAACTAGCATGAAACCTTCTGGTGACCTTTCCAGTTACAGGGCACACTCTCCACCCACTACGCCACCGTGGCTCGCAGCCAGAGCCGGAGGTGCTCTTTAGACCCCCTCTCTTGTGTCTGGGATGGCTCCAGAGAGCCTGCGTGTGTGTTTGTTGAATCCCCACAGCAGGCAGCGGGCCGGGGCCATAAGTGCAAGCTTTACTGGGGGCACACAGCGCAGGCCTTTCATGTTGGACAAGGTTACGGGTTTGTGCCCCCCAGAACAGAAAAAAACAATGCACCACAGGCTAGATCAAACATAGCAAAAAGCAGCAGTGTGTAGATATCTGTGTGTGGTGGGGCAGCTGATTGGTGGGTGGTTTTTACCAAATAATACACATAAGGATGTTGCATCTTGTAATTTCTGGAGTTTAAAGCATGCGCATGAATTTATATCAAAGTGGCCACTATGCCAGCCAAAGGATGATCCAGTGAAAATATTTTTAAATACAACATTCAAATGACCTCCAGCATGTTCTGAAAAGTTTCTAAAGGCTGCTAATGCAATAAATAATAAGCCTGCTTGGACATTAAGGCAGCATTCAAAGATGCACTTTTATAGGCTTTTTGATCAAAGAGAATATTTGCACATCATGAAAATGTTAAAACTGTTTGCCAGTAAATACAGGAGCAGTGTAGTTTGGAAGAAACACTGGCTGGTAAACTGTGTGCTTTAATTTTATTTAACCAGTCATATCATATGACGTGACTGTTGACACACTGGTTGCTGATCGGCCATCAAAGCTTTTCCTGTGACTCCTGTGTCACGAATCAATTTCTCACAAGCACAACGCCACTGACCAGCTACTTCAACTAGATAGTCACAGCTACCAAACACAGTCAGTCATACCCAACAGAGAAAAAGAGAGGATTGTTCATTGTAAAACGGTCTAAACACACCCCAATGAGGTCCACTGGGATTTCTTCCGGCTGCTTTGCGGCTAAGAGATCTGATGATAACGCTGTGACTTGGGCTACTGACTGAGTTAGCCTCTTCACTTCTGGGTGGCCACAGCCAGACGCACTGCGCCTAAATCACATCTGATTCTATTTACACCCCTCTGCATAGTTAGAGATGGATGATATCGGAAAAACAAGAGATCTACATTGAATACTTACTCAAAACGGTAAAAAGTTGTTTTTTTTTTTTTTTTTTTTGAACAAGAGCACTTTAAGAAAGCACAGCTCATACTTACATCGACACTTGAGCCCCTTTCCCTACACCATTACAAGTTCTAGTGACTGAAGTCTGCTTACAGCGCAGGTAAACAAAGCACAGGCCCGATGGCTTTTATGCTCTGCGTGAGGGCCACTTTAAAACCCATTAACATACTTCAATGGGACTAAACACTTATTAGAAGGATGGAATTTAAGAAGTTCCAGATGCATCCTGCTGTACTGTGACAGAGGCGGCGTCCACAAGACAGAACAGGGACTGAATTACTGTATTTATGATAAAAGACAAAAAGCTTATATTTATGGAAAGAAGCAAAGGTCATGTTATATCTTCCTTGTTATATTTTTGTTCGTTCAAGTCAACTTTAAAGTTGTATTTTGGGTTTTCAGTAGAACATGTTTATGTGGTTTAATGTCCAAAAACAATTTACTTTTCTCATACTGGCTGTGCTGAAAAGCCCAGTCTGCTCTGATTGGTCAATCAAACCAATCAAACTTCAAGCGAGCCCTTTCAGGAGCAGCGTTTCAATGGGGGAGACTAACTCCACTTGGCGTGGACTTTGGGCTTTGTAACTTTGCAGACCTTTCACAAGCACAAAAAAACTATATAACACACTGAAGGAAAAGGAAAAAGCACAAAAAGCAAAATAGGTCCTCATTAAGGACAAAAAAAATTGCAGTTCGGTACCTTGTTTGAGGTTGCACTGTGTGGGGAGCCTTCTCTTGACAGGCCAGGAATTTTGTCTGGAGAAATAAGAAAAGGGACAGAAAAGTTTGAGACTTGAGTGAGGGGAAAAACATGAGAAAAAAAATGTGGAATGAGAAAATTATAAACTAGGGAAAGAAGGAAAACAGCGGGAAGCAGAAACTCAATGGGAAAAAGGGACAATTAGTATGTCTGGAAAGTAAGTTAGTAGTATGCGTTTATGGTAATCAGGATCCCGGACAGGTACCTAGGCCAGAACATCTGGAACAATCAAGAAACAGATGGTTCATAATTGTGCCCCAAACTCAAAATCGATCCCCAACCATCGATCGGACACCGCCTCCTCTCTCACTTTCCATTTGCTCTTCCACTGACTTCTCTCTCAGCAGTCCATCCAAGGCTTTGTAGCCAACCAGTCAACTCTACCAACAAAAATTAACTCTGAGGACCTCGCTTTGAAACAAAACCAATTCCGATATGGAAGCTTTGGCTTCAGGAATATCAATCAGACACCCAATACCCCTTTCCCACTTCATCCACACACAACCTGGTGGCATCTTTATGAGGCCTGACAAAGTGGCAGACAGAGCGGGGAGGACGGCCGGCTGCTGGACACATTATGTGTCTCTCGGGTTACCCAGACTGGGAATAGGTTAAGTTTAACGAGTGTAACCTTTGTATATTTCTGAAACAAATCCGCTGCATGTAATTTCATCTTGCAGTCATTGATTTGTATTGAAATAAATCAACTGAAAGAAATGGTACGGACACTACACCACGTACAGCTTTTCAATCCTGTCTAGTACTAGACTGAGCTGTACTTACCAGTCATCTTGCTCTGAGAATAAGTCTCTTCATACCCTGCAAGAAGACCAAACCGTTGTCACTGGCTGTGTACATAACGAGGGCCTCTTATCTTAAAGCAAGCACACTCACTACCCTGACACTTTCCTTTCAAGAGGCTATGATCATGCTAAAAAGGTCCAATGAGCTCATTTCATGAGTAAAATGCACCAAACAACATGGAAATCTAAAGGCTAACTCTGAAGATGGTAGCAGCCCTAAATGACACTGTACTACTGGTGGAAACAGGGAGCTCAGTTGGTTGAGAAGTCTACAAACAACATGCAGAAAACAAAGGTTACACTACCACTTTACAGTCCAGTTAATCTAAGATTTATTGCTGACATGCTGGGGTATTAGTTGTGTGAACCTGACACCCAGTGTCAGTAACATAAATAATTAAATTAAATGTAAATCTGAGATGCAAATAGGCATTTATAAGAGGCTACTGTTTTAGCATGTTCGCTGTAGAGTTTATCCCACTGGCTGCATTTAAGTACAGCGTCATGCAGCTTTGATACGGACTGTAAAGCTCCTACACACTATCCTTATCAAAAGTGTTACATCCAAAGCAGACAGTGTAATGTTCATTTGGTCTGATGACTTTTAAAAAGTCACCCTCCGACCTAGAAAATCAAAAGCCTTCACAGATCAGTGTAGGAACCATGGAAAGTGCTAACATACTGCCACAACAGGTAGTAGAAAGGAACCCAACCCATTGCAGCAAAGTCACTACTAGGTACTAATGGAGAAACATAATTCATGATGCATTACTTCAGACCTGGGTGAAAGAATTTCAGTGTCAAATAGGACATCTATGTTGTGAGAATATTTTAGGGTTAATTATTATAATGATGTTGTATTATATACATTTTATTATAATCTGTAGGCTTAAACTTGATTTCGATTCCTTCTGTCCTCCATCCTTGCATCCTTCTCAAGAGTTAGTGGCCGATATCTTTGGTGTATAGAAAGCTACGACCTTCTAACGTACAGTATTTCTGACAAGGATGCTAGGAGACAAATCAGCTTCTTGTCACCCAAGTCCAAGCTTGTTCACATGGCTCGACGTGCTGTACAGACCCAACGTTTCATGTCCACTCTGTTGAGGAAAGAGCGCCCCCCACAGGTGCTCAGAAACACCTGCATGACCCTCTGGACCGTCCACACCTGAAAAGCCAGTCAGCCAAATTATCAGTCAGCGACATAATAGAGATCTTGACAATGCATGCATATTTTAGAGGAGATTGCGCTTAAAATGTGTTCTATGACATATGTTGCAGCTGGAGGCGGTGACTGAGAATTTTCTGCTTCATCTTGCTAGTATTGTTAGATGTTATGCCAGGATGGACAAGGATGGGTGGGGGCGGGGGGACTCTAAGGGTTCTACATACTCTTGCCTTGCTGTGAGGGAAACGGCAGGCTCTTGGCTCGGTCTGGTGAGTAGCCTCTGCTGCTGACGCTGGAGCCGGAACGACTGTGGGGGGAGCGGGCCACCTCTCGGCGCACGGGAGAGCGCTCTCTGAGTGGAGGGAACGGGGCCGTCTTTCTCCTGTAGTGGTCTCTGTCCTCCCTGGGGAGAGAATGTGAGGGCTGTCATGACTGAAACACTCCTAAAATATTTGTCCTAACATAGCACAACACTGCCATCTAGCATTGAGACTTAAACACATGTAGGTTTTTAATTCCGACCACTAGGTGTAATCGCCAAGTACAGTGACCCTCGTACCCTCTGTCCAGGTTGAGGATAGCTTGCACTAGTGTGTCTTCCCCGCTCTCTGGGAGAGATCTGGGCGCTGGGTAGATGCCCTGGTTTCGCACGTTATGAGGAGGTGGTGCGCGGGTGCTGAGGAAATAAATGCACACAAATGTGTGGTCAGTTGCAGATACTGTGCAACATAGCAACAAATACCAATTTGTCAATTTGTATTTAGGTTTATACAAACAACCTTAAAATACCAGTGCTGTCAGGATTATGTATTCAGGATATGGGTTGCCTCACTGGGATGTGTGAACCCTTATCCGTGGTCAAGATTTAGTAGCATGTACTTCTTCCATATGCAACAAATGTCTATTTCAACTCACACTAACCAAGTAAAACTGCTTCAGTCTCTTCAGTTCTCTGTGAGGATCCTAACCTGACAAGTTCAAACATTTAGCTAGGCTGAACATATACCACCAGTATTAATGCATGGAAACAAAAATAACAGAAAGATGATACTTATTGCTAACGGATAAACAGACTTTCCAGAGAGTCTAAAAATGCACGAGAAGCTCAAGGCGTTAAATTCTACGGTATATCAGTGTTTAATGTGTGTGTTAATGGTCACAGGGTAATATAATAATGTCAACTGTACGATATACAGATTTACTTATTAAATGTTTGGAGTGAAAGCTGTCATTTCTCTGTCTGCCTGTTAAGTGGTGAATCTTGTCTGTATAATTTGTCTTTCTGTGCTGTTTTCACACTGTATCCAACAATGGATCTTTAATATGTTACGTTATGAACCATCCAGACCTCTCAGGTCATCTGGCTCAGGTCTGCTTCGTGTCCCCAGAATCAAAACTGAACATGCAGAAGCAGCATTCAGTTTTTAAGTACCAAATATTTGGACCAAGGTCCCAGAAAACTACAGAACCGCTGTAACTTTTAGTTCTTTTAAGTCAAAGCTTAAAACTTTCCTGTTTGCTGCTGCCTTTTATTAAACCAAATAATTATCTTATACTGCACTATAACTTGTGTGTTATTCACTATTTTAGCTTCTGTTCTAGCTTTTTCGTTGAGCTTGTTTTTATTTTCTAACCTTTAACGTTTTAATTATGTCTTAATGTTCTTTTGCACTGTGTGGCAGTGTTCTTAATTGTTTGTGTAAAGCACTTGGCCGTGCCCTGTCCCTGAAATGTACTATATAATTAAAACTGCCTTGCCTTGCCTTTAAGTTCGGCACATTAACCTACCTTCAGTGTTGAAACTATTGAGGAAATTAAAGATGACGTAGCTGAACTTAAGACAGCATATTATACAGTATAGTGTCATGATAGGTTGTGTGATCCTATTTCACCTCTTTGTTGTTTTATCCAGCTACGTGAACTTCAGTCGGCAGTTAAATATGAACTCAAATATATAATTAGCTTTGGCACTGTCAAACAGTACAGGTGTGCCCTGAAAACCTGATCAGTGTTCTCAATAACGAACAAGGAACAAGCGTTTCCCACCATGCTAATGCACCCGTTTTAGTGTTTTCCTATACTCTGACATACCTATATAAAAAAAAAATCAGCATTACAAAATGATGCTTTTCTTCAAAATCAAATCAACAGCTGGAAGTTTCTCACCATTTTAATACAGAGACTTGCTGTATGCTTTTTTTGCTTTTGCTGAATGCTTTTTTTTTTTTTTATATAGTATTAAACTACAACTCTTAGGTGACAAACGTTACACGCAGGTAGAATAATGACAGTGTTTGATAATGTCATCTGTGGTCAGTTCGCTGTGGCTTGGCCCATTGACAAATCATAACATACATTAACGGAAATGCCTGAGTGGATCCAGAGCCAAGGGTTTTGAGTTAATGTCAACCTGTCAGGTCAGTAGACTAGAATTTGGCAACCCAATCTGTCGCCTAAACAAGGAGACTGTTCAGGTTAGACTCGTAGCTGGGCAGAAGGCTTGTTTGACCTATAAAGGTGTGGAGCCAAGTGAGCACGGAGAGTGCTAGAAATGGGAATAGGATGAGACAGGCCTATATGGATCTGACAGACCATGATCTATAAGTGCTGTTATGTAAACAACACGCTGAAAACGGAGGCATATTCCTGAAGAATCCTTCTTCTTAGCCTAAAACTACAGAACCACTGGAGGAATTAAACACAGACAACTTGTTAGCACACGAGTTCATAGAAAAAAAAGACTGTCCCCTGCTGACCATAATGACGATATCCAATTCTAATGAGTGATACTGCATTTGAAGTAAAACTTGGTAGACAAGATTCATTTTTTGGATAAGCAATATTAACTGTGGGTTACCCAAAATCCATAGGCCGCCCTGTGTGTGGGTCTTCTCTGGGTCCTCTGTAAGGATAATCCTCCTACACAATAAACAGAAAGTAAAAAAAATGATTAAATTCATGAAAGATGGCATGCTTTGCTGGCATGTTTTTCAAATAATCTGATCACGTCCTAAACCACAGATGTTATAGGAGTTTGTTATAAATAAATAAATCAACTACAAACAATGTAACAAATTTTGATTTTTAAATGTGCATTTAACTTCCATACATCTAGAATTTCCCCTCCTACAGTTTATGGAATAGTATCTCATGAATTCACCTTTAAACTGATAAATAAATATGGATACAAAGATATAATTTTTAGTAAAACACATCCTGAGGAAATGTCACTGAGTTTGTCAATTGGCTATAAAGATAAACAAAAGAATACTGCAAAAGGGGAAGGCTGGAAAATATTTAAACTTGAACCTTCTACTCTAGCGCCCTCAGTTGGCCAATTATGAGTGTGCATATTAAATCAAAATGATATGTAGTTGCAGTGTCAAGACAAACTACTTCAATTGCTCTTTACACTGATGTAAGTGATTTAAAATCTTGTCATTGTATCCAATTTTTCTTGTACAACAACTGATTACTGCGGGTGTGGGTGGGAGATGGTGAGAGAGCTGTCTGTGTATTTGCAGTGTACGTTTGTTATGTAATGCTGGTTTTGTCTGTTTGTGTTTTTGTACTTGTGTCTAAAGGACCCCCTCAAAAATGAGAAGCTACATCTCATGGTGCTATCCTTTCAATAAGTTCAGTTTTATTTCATGTAGTTGACAGTCATTATTCTGGCTGTATCTGCATTTTTTGCCACTTATGTTTGTACCATGCTTGATTATTTCTTGTACATTCTGTAGTTCTTTTACCACTGTACAGCACTTTGGTCACATTCTGTTGTTTTTAAATGTGCAATGTACAATGTACAAATAAACTTGAAACAAGCAACTTGAATTCATAGTTGTTTGATTTCTTCAGAGTTGAGGCAGTTTTTGAAAGTCCATATATACAATATATTTTTTTAATCTCTGCTGCGCTCATTTTTACTACAGTTTATCTAATTGCTTCATGTGTATACAACAGTGTTAGCTGTATGACATTTACGTTCTCACCCTCCTTGAAGGTGGACCAGTTCTGCGTTCAGCAGGGAAATGAATGTTGTCACCATGGTAGCCCCGCTGATCTTCATGATAATTTCGTGGGCCTCCTCCATTCGGGAAAAAGCGTGGACCTCCTTCGAATTCGTACCCACCGCGGTTGTAGTCGTCCTCTGGTCTGCCAAAGGGACCCCTCCTCTCCGCTCCCGCAGCTCCCCGTGGGTATGGACCCTACCAGGATTGAGACATTTTAGGAATTTTACATTTGCAGTTAAACTTGTTGTTTTAAAAATTGTTGTTGGAGGGAATCTTATTTTATAAATTTCTGTTTGAAGATGTCCGTCGGCTGAAATTACTCACAACCTGGCTAAGGAGTTCTTCAACTGAATTAAATATCTAAGGAAAGCCATGGTATACTTGATCAAACCTAGTTTGTACGATGTGTTGTCCGACTACGTCAAAAGAAAAAAAAAACATTTATCTTTAGTTAAAGTACAAATATACTTTTAAAAGAAGTGGTTTGCCATATTTTAGTCCTCCTTCACCAAATATGTATACTGGCTGCATGGAAGACCAACTTGTTGTTTTTATGTGCATACTTTTGAATGTGATACAAGTTTATCAAGAGAAGAAAACAGACTGCAGTGCCACTTTGCACACACTCACCGGTCTCTCATTTAAAAAGCGATCATCATACACCTCTCGTATAGTCCTTTCTCTCCTGTAGGTCACTGCGAAAGGCAAACAGTGAGAGATGCCGTATGTATGTACATGCAATCCTGCAAGGGTGGTTCAACAAAATAAATAATGCAGACTAGTTTCTATATTTACTGACAGTGTGTTTGTTCAAATCAATTTCTTTAGGACAGCAACATTCTTGTAAAAGACAGTATCACCAGGTATGCAAGAACATACAGTGATTGTCTATATTTAAATTAATGACAAAGATGGACCGGACAAGGCTGTCCTCATGTGAAAGCATTTTGGCTCTTACATGTGCTATATGATCCTGTTTTCATTTTATATCTATTTATGCAGTAGTGGCATTTCTCTTGTTGTTATCTTGGTGTAAAACAAAACAGTGAATGCTAAGTGATGTGAAACAATGAATGTGCTGTAAAGGTTAATCACTAACTTACTTTTGGACTCAAGGACCTCTGTGAATCGGGTGGTAGAGAGAAAATATGATCTTCGACAAACTATAAAAAGATTCAAAAAACAAAAACAGTGTCACAGACTATACACTTGGTATAAATATGCATGCAACTGTTTAGGAAATAATCTCCATAATTCAGCCTATAAAAGAAAAAAAATTGAGATGCATCTTTTTTTCCAGTTATTTCAGAAATACGCAACACAAAGCTCCCAATCTCATCTCATGTCTAAAATAAAAAAAACGCTGTTTGTCCATGTGACGTGATCCAGCAACAGAGCTGGCTGAGGTTTCTCCCTGCAGAATGGACTGACCTATGGATGAATGTCCATTTGACCAACACACCATATTAAACACAGCACTAGCTTGACAGCACCCAGTCGATACGTTACAAAAAACACTGCAACATGTTTTGTGTGGGTGAATGTACTCCTAACTAACTCCACGTAGAAACGACAGCTAGCATTGCTAATAATTAGCTAGCGTCCACATCTGCTGCAAGTTTAATTTAATCTCAGAGCAAGTTAAATAATCAGTGCAGACACAAAAAATATGTGCCGGTACGTATTGCATCTTCTAGATAAACACGTGTTGAATAAATCACATTAACAGCCATTTATTCCACGCAAATCAGCAAAACAACCTCACCTTCCTCTATCGTTTAGGTAGCTTAGCCTGTCCCGGTAGCTAGCTACACGGAGAACGTGTGTTTTATTGGACGAGGGATGCGCAGACGTCATCAAGTTGCGACGTGCAGACATGGCGTTTGTTGCTGTTTGCTAAATGTTAGCTGTACACAAATACGCATAAATCTGTTATTTTAAACACATTTAGATAATATTCCATCGGTGGAGGCTGTGTTGGTGAGTTATTTCATTAATGTGTTCAGATGTTTGTAGTTAAGTGAACTTGTCACGCGACATGAATGGTGTAGTTACCAAGCTAGCCAAGTAGCTGGTTGTGCATTAAACTATTTTTATACTCATTTGGCTCTTATTTTGTTTTACAGTGTGTCATATGCGTCCACTATGAGCGGGGGTTTGGCACCAAGCAAAAGCACTGTGTATGTGTCGAACCTGCCATTCTCTCTTACCAACAATGACCTACACAAGGTAAGTTGTGATCAGTGTTATGAAATTATGTTAATGATGCTTTCACAAATGAGTCAAATTCCATTGTGGTCTCTGAATCCAAGCAGCTTCCTCACTGAATCAATTTGTCTCATTTCAGCTATTCACCAAATATGGAAAAGTTGTAAAGTAAGTAATAACTCTGTAATAATATATTTTGTATTATTTGTATCATCTTACAGCAATGTGTAACCAAACAAAGTAATGAATGAATAACCACTACAACTATCAGTTAAAGGCTCTGAATACTCTTAATATTTATTACATGTTGTATCCCTCTGAGACCCACAAAAGACCCATTTGTCTTTTTTTTTTTTTTTAGAGGGGATGGGGTTAGCAATATGTCACATAGAACTTGTGGATGTCATCTAAAAACTGGGAACCTTTTCTGTTCTGGAAACTGCTCAGGAACCCCCTTATCTTCAATCTACCTAGGACAGCCATCCCCTGAATGCTCTAGGTGTCTAGTTTGTGACAGTAACGTTTTATGAGGCTGATTATTATAGAGGTCACCATAGGTCATTTTATACCATGAGGTCAAATCTCAAAAAATGGTCTCACTACAATGAAATGGCAACTATGGGGACTAACATCATCACACATGAATGCAGTTGGGCTCAGTTGGGATCCACAAGAGTTTCAGCTTTACAGTGATAGCCAATATATGCTATTTCAAGACTGTTAAGGGACACCAGTATGCAGAAATATTCAAACATCATTTGTGGAATAGGCAAAAATAAAACACAGGGGCAGTGGTTAGCACTTTCACAGCAAGAGGGACACAGGTTTGAATCCGGCTTGGGATTCTTCTGTGTGGAGTTTGCATGTTCTCCCCGTGTTAGCGTGGGTTTTCTCCAGGTTCTCCGGCTTCCTCCCACAGTCCAAAGACATGTAGGTTAGGTTAATTGATGACTCTAAATTGCCCATAGGCGTGAATGTGAGCATGAATGGTTGTCTGTCTCTATGCCAGCTGGAATCGGATCCAGCCCCCCCACGTCCCCAACGGGATCAGCGGTTACAGATGGATGGATAGCATAAATAACACATTTATATTGCATGATTTTCCCCCAAACCTAGATCATAAATTGGGCATGTATGTAAAAGGGAGACCCATAGCTACCCATAGAACCTATTTTCATTAATATATCTAGAGGTCAAGAGGTAAAGGGAAATGGTCTTTCCTCGCAAAAATTTTGCTCAACTTCGGAGCGATATTTAGCCTCCTTCCTGACAAGCTAGCATGTTTTCTAGGTTCATATCATGCCAGTATCGTCGCTCTAGCTCTAAACTGAAAACTGAACTTGCTATAGCCTCTGAAAGACAGTAAAGTCGGTCAGAAGAAATCCCATGGCTCTCAGTAGGTATTAATAATTGTCATGCTTATTTCAGGGTTACAGTCGTTAAGGATAAAGACACTCGCCAGAGTAAAGGGGTGGCGTTTGTTCTCTTCCTGGACAGAGAATCAGCTCATAACTGTGCAAGATCAGTGAACAACAAACAAGTGAGTCTATCACATTAAGACCATTCGTGTTCGCACATACAGTATGTCACAGAGCATAAGTTGCAGCCTCTGTCAGTGATGGTTCTTTAATTGATATTCACTTGTCAGAGTTACAAAAGTGTTTGTCTCCCAGTTGTTTGGCAGAACGGTGAAAGCAAGCATTGCCATAGACAACGGGCGAGCAACTGAGTTTATAAGAAGACGGAACTATACAGACAAGACTAAATGTTACGAATGTGGGGTTAGTGCATATTTAACATCTTTTGTCTTTAGTGAGCTTTTTTCTTGCCTGAATGGAAAACATATGGAGAAAATCATCCCAAACGTTTGATTTTGTATGTTTTTAAATTAAACATCTCAGGATACAGGTCATCTGAGCTATGCATGCCCCAAAAATATTCTGGGAGAGAGGGAACCTCCAAAGAAGAAAGAAAAGAAAAAGAAGAAAAGGGTTGAACAACCTGAGCATGTGTAAGTATTTTATAGTGCGAGATATTGTATATTAGATTATATGTTAGATTTGTAATTTTGTAATTACTTTACGTTCTCCATTTTCATAGTGAAGAAGAGGAACAAGATAGTGAAGAAGAGGGAGAGGACCCAACCTTAGATAGTCTGAGCCAAGCTATAGCTTTTCAGGTAAGTGTGCAGATATAGATCTCTCTTATAAAATGCAACACTCCCCCAAAAAGAGGAGAGCTAGTCAGTAACATGAACAGTTCTTTGAGATTGAGGCTATGGGAACTGGAAAAGCTTTCTGCATTTTAAACGTTATTATCGTTTAGCAGTGTCATATTTCTTCTGTCTTTTGTATTCCTCTAGCAAGCCCGTATCGAGGAAGAGGAGACGCAGAGGAAGCAGGCACGTTTGTCTCAAGAAGACGGTGCTCACGCTTCAACGTCCTCAGACTCCAAGAAACCAAGGATCAAAAAGAGTGCGTACTTCAGTGACGAGGAAGAGCTCAGTGACTAATATTAATAATAATAATACACAGTTTGGACATAAGTTGTTTGTCAAATATTGCTTTATTTTTGTAAGTTGTATTATACAGTGGGAATTCTTCCCATTACACTGAATCTTTTTTTTTTTTTTTATTATTCTTGTACATAGAACTAAAGCAGTTTTCTGTTTCTAGAAATACAATAATTGTTCTCAGGTTGAGTGTGTTTGTTTTCTCTGCCTTCAATAAAACCAAATTAATTGTTGGTTGTTCCAGTGTTAAATGCAGAAGCAGATAAAGAATGCTAAAGAAAAAAGGTTATTTACTACTTTGCTTAGGCTGATGAAGTAATTACAAATAGGGAACAATGCTTGAAATATCATTTTTTATTCATCATTTATCAATTTAGACATCGGATTGTATTTTATATATAACAAATTGTCCAAAACAAAAAGTCATAATCGGTGATGTGTGTCAGTTTAGCATACAGTTCTGTATTTTGTATGACGAGTTTTCTACTTCATACCAACAAGGATTAAATGATTGCCACAATTGGAATGTCTGAACTACTTGCAGTGATCTAGATCAGTAGATCCCAAACTTTTCATGGACCCCATTTGCTAAGATTTGGTTCCTGGGTCTTCCATATGATGGGATTTTTGCTTTTAGATGTATTAAGACCAAAATTGCCACACATTCTGTCATTGTATGACAATATTTTGTCACTTTGAATTGAATTATAGAGAAAACCATTGATCTAGACAGTATGTAAATCCTAAATATTACAACAGCTAAAATGTATTACCGTAGTTGTGGTTTCCATGCGGTTAATTTTATCGTCGGGACATAGTGGATATCTAGTTGATATGAAAATGTTTGGGAACCCCTGCAGCCTTCAGTCTGGGGCTCAGCACCATCCTTTGAACACCAGCGTGATAGATGAGAGTCATGGGAATTGTGTTTTTGTGATACTCGCTTGCGTCAGCACGCACATAAAGCGAGGGATTCCCCGATGTTTAATGCGCCTATGATCTAAACTGCTGCGGCATTTCTGCAGTCCGCGAGTCAAATGCGACGTTGCACGGATATGAGACAATTCCCTGCACAGTGAGCTGATATGAGCTGTTAACACATCGCTGTAGGCGCAACATTGGCTTCTATGGCTTTTGTTGCCTTTAAGTACTGTCGGAAATTAAAAAGATATACGTCTCACGACGAGGAGGATGGATAAAGAGATGCTGCAAAGAGATATTTCTCGTATCTGTGTTGTACCGCGCGTTAATGTTCCTTATTTGCAATTTATTTTCCATTTTTGTTTTTGAACAATTTTGTGAATAAGCTGCTATATGCCAACAGTATTTTAAATCAAACAGTATGTATTTTTTAAAAGTATTTTTGCCCTTTTTAATGTGTGCAAACACGCATAGGCTACATACGGCTATCCAGCTTAAGAAAGCGTGTTAACGGGTCACGTTTGACATAATAACCAGTTAATATGGACATTTAACACACTTAGTACACAGCAGTACGAGTTTACAGCGGGTACGTGGAGGCGGCATCGATTCATCAAGAGGAATGTCAGCCTCGGGAAGTAACCCAGCCTCTGATTGGCCACGACGAGTCATGTGACCCTTTCCCAAGCGGAGTTTCCACGACAGCTGGAAGCCGAGCGGCACAGGCGCATCGCTTCTTTGCTAAAATTATCGGAAATAACAAGACTTCTGCTCGTCTCAGCACCTCCAGATAAACCCTGGTCTGGCATGGGCGACAAGAGGAGTCCCACAAGGTAACCACAGAGTCAGTGCGCCCGAGATATTCAAGCTAGCAGAGGGGAGCGGACATCGACAGGCGCACGGAAAAAATGGGTTTTCTCCACGGTCTCTCTCTCTCCTCTCGCTCTCTCTCTCTCCTCTCTCTCTCACTCGCTCCCACTCTCCCTCTCTCTCTCTCTGCATGTGTCTATGTTCGCGTGCGGGTAATGTGTGTGCGCGCGGGTGTTAAAACCTCATCGCCAATTACAGTGTCGGATCACAGCGCGCTCGCAGATGATTTCCTAAATCCTATAGGCTTACCCAGATGTTTGCTATCGATAGCCTTCGTGGATGCAAGCTGAACTCACTCTCCTCCTTTCGCCCCCTTTCCCTCTTCTCTCTCCCACCATCTTTTTTACCTACGTTTGCTTTTTCTCTTTTCTTGTTTGTACATTTTATTGTTTTAAAGGCCGAAGCGTCAACCGAAGCCCTCCTCCGACGAGGGGTTTTGGGACTGCAGCGTGTGCACGTACAAGAACACGGCCGAGGCTTTTAAGTGCATGATGTGTGATGTCAGGAAGGGGACGTCAACAAGGTAAGGCGATGGATCTACACTACCTTTGGGCTTTTTTTTTGCAATAGCAGGTCTCCAAGGGGGTCCTATGGGACTCCCCCTCCCAACAAAATGAGGAACATTGTAATGTCACCGTCACCCATCTTCCTCTCAGCAATTTGTGCATGTGTACAATGAGAAAATGAATTATTGTATATTTTCAGATAATGAAATCTTCCCTCTGTTACTATTCTATAGACTACTTAGATAGTAAACAAACATGGTGTGGGCTAGTTCTTTTATTGTAGTTTCCTCGCAGTAATTGCATTTGTGGTGTGTGATTCTGTGCAACAGATATGAGAACTGCTTTATCCGAGTTTTCCTCAAACTCATCCCATTACCTTTGAGCAGTGCATTAGTCTCCATGTTCACACTGACCTCCCTAACATGAGGAAAGAGGGATGTCTCGCTCTTCAAGCACACATCCATCTGAGATTATATATATATATTCTCAGATATGGAAACTGTTACTATTCTAAATACAGTTCAGTGAGTAAACAAACAATCACAGCTTTTATTGCAGTTTCCTGTAGGGATGCACCGATACCAAATCGGATATCAGGCCGATACTGACTCAGATAGTTGGATTGGGTATCGGAGACAATGGGGCCGATCAATTCAATTCAATGTTTATATGCTACATACATTTAATACTGGGATTTTAATTCCTGTTAAAGTTTTGACCAGTTTGTTGCTGCATTAAAATGTTCACATTTCAGTTGTAATTAATGTTTATGAAGCTTTTTAACCAAGTTGCTCATGCACAGTATATTATTTTAATAAATATCAATTCAGTAAATGTTTATTGATGTATTTACTTGTTAGGAAAGGGATGTTTAAGTCAAGCCTGATGTTGCCTTACACATAACAGAATGCTACAAGTCACTTCAACACAGTGAAGCATACAGCTCATGAATTAAACACTGGTATCGGATCGGTACTCGGTATCAGCCGATACTCAAAGCTATCCCTAATCGTTATCAGGACTGAAAAAAAGTCGGATCGTGCATCTCTACTTTCCTGACAATAACTGCATTCATGCTGCATGTTTGTGTGCAAAAGATTTGACAATTGCTTTATTCGCGTTTTCCTCAAACTCATTTTAATTCTCTTTTTGCATTTCCTCTGTGCATTAGTCTCCATGTTCACACTGACCTGGCTCGCTCTTTAAGCAAACACACATCCATCTTGTTGCCCTGGAGATATTTGTAACAGATGAGGGGGGGGGGGTTTGCTGCCAATAGGCAGAACATGAACTCTCACACAAACACACACACACAGACACACACACACAGGTGCTCGAGCATAGAAATACACAGCATGACGGTACACACATACTGGTTGGTGTTTGTCCAGACATCAGTGATTTGAGTCAGGAAGTGATTGTTATCCCTCAGTTGAAGTCATTATCAGGATGAAAACACAACAAAAGGGTGAAGGACAGGAAGTGTTAGGCTGTGGGAAACACTGTGTGTCGTTACATGATCTCCCTCTTTAATGTATCCTCTTCTGCATTTGCACAACTTCCCCCATGATTTAACGACAACAGCACATCAGCGCAGTTGTCAGCTTTGCAGAATTGTATTTCTTGTGTCGGCACATGCACTTATCTCCCTGTGTGTGTTTTTGTGTGCGTGCCCTTGTGCGTGTGTGTGGGAGGGCTAGTTGTGAAAAGAGGTTGTCAGAGCAGCTGCCAGACAGACAGCCATAGCTCATTACTATGCAACAGCTTAATCAGCCCCGCTGTCATCAGAGACACTCGCGTACAGATGCACTCAACATGCAAATTTTACACATGACTGCGTGCGCATCCGCACACAAACATTCTTAATACACGCGCCCGTGGTTGCACACTCGAGTGCACAGTCGCCGCTCGCGCAAACAAAGCGATTGAGCGGCAGACATGCTGTTGTCATAGGGTTCAGCTTATTGCGGCTGATTGTTGAGGACACTCCAGGGACTCTGTTCTGTAAAAACAAGCGGCCTGCAGCTTTGCCAAGAACCTGTCTTGAATCCTCACGTCACCAAAAAAACTGTGACACTCTTTGTCTTCCCCATCTGGGCATTTTTGGGCAAGTTGGCAAGGACATGGAGTTCCTCGCTACACACCCCTGACAAATTTAGTCTGTGAGAAGGTCTTATTTAATGTTAGTGTCTTCCCAGAGAAGTTGTGTTTGTCACGCTCTTTTGTCCCCAGAAGGCCATCATGCACAAACCACCACACACTGCACCATAATGGCCACGCAGGTGGTCGCAGCTATTAGCGGGTCGAAACAGGAGAGACAAGTGGATTTCTCAATGAGCAAGCCAAAGATTGCAAAGGGCACATGCAGAATATAAATGTAGGACACGACAAAGTCCCTCGCCGGTTGCTAAACAAGCACGAAGTAATGAATTAATGCTCGACGCAGGCACGGGGTGTCCAGTGGTTGTCCCGTAGCCTGAAGGTCACAGGTTCGAGATAGTGCAGGATCAGTGGAAGTGCTACTTATCACTTATCGGTTGAAAACACCACCTAAGTGACAGAATCAGTAAGTAGGGAGTTTGCATGATCGCTGTCAAAGAGATAAAGATAACTGTTTTATGAAGGTGACGTTAACCAGATCTCGTGGCCTAGATCCCTCTTATACGGAGAGATGATCTACTGCAGGGACCCAAAGCTAGCGGCTGATTGAAAGCATCATCGTCGAGGCTGTGAGTTTGATTGAAGACAGGAATACGTCAGCAAGATTGGACTCGCTTATCGGAGGAGGAGGTGGTGGAGTGAAATGGAAGAGAGAGAGATAAAAAGAGGAAACAGGCTGATGTTTTGCTAATTCTGTCAGTGGCTAGGGAGTCAAATTTGAGGGACAAATGGGACTTGCAGCTTCGAAGCTTGGACTGTATTGCAATTGATGTCCGATGTATAAATCCCAAAATAACCCATGAAATAAGGACTAATTCCACAACATTATTAACTATTCATATTCAACATTAATTATTATTGGTATCCTCAGACAGATATCACTGTTTGTTGTGTGTAGAGGTGTGCCTGTTCATAAATGTGCTGCAGCAGCACTGAAATGGGGGAGATGGAGACCGACAAACAGAATAACATGTCAGTCGTGGCGTGAATCTTAAAAACAATATTTCTCACCGCAGCGTCGTAGCCCTAAAAATGGTATTGGGGACAGCCCTAATTTACACAGCACAAAACAGAAAGGAGTGTTTAAACATTCTCTACTCTTTTTAAAGAAAATGCTCACTGGTTGCAAACGATGCAGTCGTTTGTGCAGATTAATATGGAAAATATGTTGTTTTTCTGCGGCGAGCTTACAGTATTTAATTAAAGCTGTCTTAGGGGAGCTTTGGGATCGCAACATATCATGCAGCCTCATTACCTTTAAGACTTTTCCGAGACAAAGTAGGAGAGGCGTTTTATCTTCCTGCGACTCTTTGGGCTCAGTCCCAGCCTTTAAAAAAGCTGCCGCGTGATAGATGAAAGTTACGGTACAGTGGTTAAAAAAAAGAGGCCATTTGATAAGTGCAAGGTCACAGGTTTGATTCCTGCAACGGCTGAAATACACCCAGCAGAGCAAGGCCTCCCTCCCTCCAGCGGACTCATTACGACTTGTCCTGGATTAGAGTGCCATCTTAATGTTTAAAGGTGGAAGACGAGGCATGTGTCAGAGTTAATGCTCCCGTCTGGTGTTTGGAATAGCTTGAATAAGCTGAAAATGTCATGTGAAGTGGTGCTGACAGACAGTAGTATTTGGCTAAGGACCGTGTTTTGGTTTGGGTTTAACAGCTGAGTGTAATAGAGCAGCGGTGTGTGTGACCTTCTCTTGTGTCTAGCCGACACCACCTGCATCTGTTTAGCTTTGACAAGTCGGGCCCGCCGGGGATACACTGTGTGTGCATGCTCTGTTTTCAGGAGCTTGTTTTGCAGCATTGTATTTCTACAGGTCAGGACAGTGAGCCTGATCATGCTCTGATTAGTGCGCTGTCTTTGTTTGTGTTCACTTTCTCCCTACCTTTCTCTCAGCTAGTCCTGTTTGTACATCTTTTTCTCTCTTTTCCAGCACTTGAACTTAACCTAGGGCGTCTCTCGGTGACAGATTGACTGATGTGCGTGTTTTGTCAGCTCCACCTAAACAAGCACAAGCCTGGTTAATTTTTTTTTATTTTTTTTATGTTGCTTTCAGTATGCCGTATTATGGATTATCTAGTGGATGCCAGCATTTTTCATTGAGTTTACTTATCATACAAATAAAATGGAAAACACCCTCAAAACAGAGCTGGGACAGATACGTATTAAATAGGAGTGTGAATCCCCAGAGGCAACACAATGATGTTATCACGGATCTTATTGCGATAAGATATGTTTTTACCTTTTTTCAAATGCACATTATGCAGTTTGTCAACATCTGTTTTATCTAATAAGATACAGTTTTCACTCTGTTCATCTCAGACTTTTCGGTCACATATCTTGGAGGTCAGAGGTCAAGCGAACCCTTTGAAAATGGCCATGCCAGTTTTTCCTCACCAAAATTCAGCGTAGTTTTGGAGCGTTATTTAGGTTTCTTCCCGACCAGCTAACATAACATGGTTGGTAACAACTACCAACTACTAACAGGTAGTTCTCAATTAACCGTTTAGTCCAAAGAATGACAGAAAATAGTGAAAAATGCCCATATTTATTGTTTTGTCTGACAAATAAGCAAAACCCCAAAGATATTCACTTTCTAAGCATATAAAACAGAGAAAAGCCACAAATCTTCTTTCTAGAACCTGTAGCCAGCAAACTTGGGACATTTACAGAAAGAAGACAGCAATCAATCACATGTAAACTAGATCATGTGGGATAAAATGCCACCTCAGAAATAAAAAAGGAGTACAGTGGAAAAAAAGAAATATATTCTGATGTAGATATGAGAAATTAAATTGATGCCATTTCAAAAATTTCCTTTGACCTTTACGAATGTAGCCACAAATTGTATGCAGTCGATGTCCATTAGAAATATGAGATAATGATCAGCCTGCTGGAGCCATCTGATCATGTGAAACTGTGTTACACACACTAAATGGATGGTTTGAAATTTGGGACTCAGTTGCAAAAAGCAAAAGGATTATACTTCTTTTCTCTCTGCACTGGTTAAAATGTGTGCAACTGCTCTTGAATACAAATATACAGTATATAAATACATGATACAAGATGCTACCTGTTTGAAATTCAGTGTAAAGTGAATTAACTGTACTTCCATTTTATTCCACTGCCTGTGTTTACACATACAGTCTTGAGGCACAAGATTTCAGTTTCCTTTTAGCAATAAAATCAATTAACAATATCAGTTACTGCACCTTTTTAGAGGGTCAAAATCCTTTAAAATCAGAAACTAATCTGATTGTTTAGCTGTCAACGTGCAGGAGAGAAAGCTTATTTACCAGGCGTAACCAAAATGCGCAGCCATTTGGCTGCTGCATTAATGCCAGTGTTAATTTCCCCAATCTGATTACACAAAACGTGCAACTAGCAGAGAGCAACACACTTGGCTCTCACCCTAGAGCCCTGTCGTACTGTTCTGCAACACCTTTGCTGCTAAATGTCAAGTCATGCAACGTCCATCATCAGAAAAGATCTTTTTACACATTCTTGGTAGTGTGCACTCTTCAGTTTTGGGGGGCAGGATCTGCAGGTGAGAGTGACAACATGTAGGCTATCAGTACGATGATGACTGCAACATTAAATGAAGTGATTGACTGCTTATTACTAATCAGCATTTGACCACATCCTCTTATAAGTCGTCTTAGTTGTATGGGTTTCTGCTTTTAGCGCTCACACAGTATACAAACGGCGAGTGTACACCCGGGACAATGAAGCTGGCTGTTATCACGTCACGGCGGCTCAAGATTATGGCTACGTGATAAGCCTGTAATTACTGCGGTGACACTGATGCATGACATACTGCTCTATGCGTGTGAAAGTGTGTGTGTGAGAGAGGAGAATGTGGTATATAGTGTGGCTAGCGGGCTGTAGAAGGTGTCATAAACCACAGGACGTGGAGAGCCATCTGTCACACACACACACACACACACACACACACACACACACACACACACACACACACACACACACGCATGGCGGTAGCATGTACAGGCAGGGAGAGACATTAATCATCAGGTTGGAGGAGCTCCCAGGAGCGGCCTACGACCTGCTGATAGAAAACCTGACACACACCTACACCTCGATGGAGAGTGTTTGTTCAACAGGGCATAAAGTAAGCTATTTCACAATGATCTTACAATCAGCACAGATCAGCGAGATGAGATGTGTTTATAGCAGCAGTAGCACTCTCCAGTGCTTATTTGCAGTCCATCAGCTGTCCTCTGGGCTGTTTGCTCATCACACAGTGTACCCGACAAATGTTAGCAAGCAGTCCAAACATCTGCAGGATTCTGCACTGCTGTCTTTTGGATTTGGAATAATGGCCAGAAGAGTTTTGAAAATGTTTCAAAATAAGACTTAGTCAAAACTACAGTCTGCTGTTCATTTCTAAGCAAAACACTTGATTTTTAAGATAAGTACTGTGGTGATCCTTTTCATGGACCTTTCTGCCCTCACAAAGCACTTCACCTCCCAAACACGTCAGATTTGGATTTGTTACAGCAGCAGTGTTTTGTTTTATTAGGACCTGTCCATCCAAAAAAACATAAGACTTGAGTGGTTTGACAGTTGGTATGCATAGTTTGGTAGGAAATAGTTCTCAGTCAGAGAAATGTGAGTAATCTTGTGGGTATATTTCGTAATAGATGATGCAATTTAGATTTTAAAGTGGATTTTTTTTAACATTGACAGGCTGAAAAGACTAGAGATACCTTTTCAAGCTTTGAAAATATTTAAAGACTTAGTCCAGAACTCTGCAGGGTTGGCCTTAAGACTGCCCTCGCTTTCAAAGCAAGACACTTTAAGAAAAATACTGCACCAACATCTGTGCACCTCCTTTGTGTGGACCTTTCTGTCCTTGCACAAACACTCCACCTCCTGAAGAGGTGAGATTTTTTTTTCTATTACAGCATTAGAGTTCAGTTTTATTAGGGACTGCCCGCCCAAAAACACAAGTGGTTTGACAGTTGGCATACATACCTTGGTAGAAAGAGTAGCTTTGTGGGGATATTTGGAAATTTAGATTTAAGAGTCGATTTTTTTGAAGAGACTAGAGATTCCTTGTCAAGCTTTGAAAATATTTCAAAATAAAAGACTTCAAAACCATGAAGGCTTTGCCTAAAGACTGCCCTCACTTTCAAAGCTCGTCTTTTAAGATAAATACTGCAGCGACTTCAATGCACCTTCTTTGCATGGACGTTTCTGTCCTTGCGCAAACACTTCACCTCCTGAGGTGAGATTTTGGATTTATTACAGCACCAGTGTTCACTTTTATGAGGGTCTGCCCAGCTGAAAACATAACACAGCTGAAAACATAACACTCTGGCTTCTACTTTTTGGTAGAAAGTAGTTCTCAAATCAAATTTTGTGATTTTTGCTTTATGGGTTGAGAAAATCCACATCTTAGACTAAATATCCCATAAAAGAAACATTGGATATCTGAAAAATGCCTTGTCACAAAGCTGAAACCAGTCATAGCCGCTGTGATTTCTACGTCATCTTTTTAAAAAGGTTATTTTGACTCATCTATAAACAAATTCTGGCTCACACCATCTGTATTAACTGCCGAGTCTCTGCGAGCTGCAGCATTTATGACCCATTTGTCCGCTGTGGCAGAAACTTGACGGTCAAACTGTCCTGAGTCATAATTCGACCACCCACTGAATGTGTTATGTGACCAAATCAGTACCAGAGGAGACGTTTTCTGGCAGCGTTGGTTGGGTCTTTGACTGCTTTGTTGGTGGAGGGGTGTGAGGTCAGTGAGTGCATCAGAAGGAGGGAGGGAGATAGCGATAGATGGTGTGTGTGTGTGTGACATATTTGCAACGAGGTCAGCCAGAGTTTCCCTGTCAGTGAAATGTGTGCAGGATCAGTGGCAGCATTTCCAGCTCCTCCAGTCTGCAGCACAGGACCAGTTTGTCTTAAGCTTGCTGTTAAAGGGCCAGTATGTAACTTTTGGGGGGATCAATTGCCAGAAATGTATATATCATTAGTATATAATCACCTAAAAATAACGTTTTCATTAGCTTAGAATGAGTCCTTCATATCTACATAGGGAGTTGGTCCTCTTCACATAGTCCGCCATATTGCTTCACCATGTTTCTACAAGACTACATCGCATTGCTCGCCAGACTTCAGTTGTTCTAGGTGAACCACGTTACCACAGTTTTGCATTCTGCGGCCGACATAACCGCAGTCTTGGAAATAGAGGAGTGAGCGGAGGGGTACTCGGTTGGTTGCAATCTGCAGCCACACCACTAGATGCTGCCAAATCGTACACGCTGTAGCTATAAAAGTAAAATGATGCTTACTCTGTTAGAAGCAAGACAGAATGCAAGAATGATCTTTTTTGAAGTAATGAAACTTGAGCAGAACTGGAACATAATGGGTGAAAAGGAAGGACAATGAACTATTGTTAAAACATGCCTGTATAAATAGAGTACATTAAAAAAACAAATATTGTAATTTCCTTTTTAAGAAAATCAAATTTGGTGTATTTACGCTTCCTTGTAATGTCCTAATTTCCCAGTGTGGGACTCCATTAGCTGCTTTGGAATAGATGGCAGCAAATATTGATCAGAACAACAGTTTCAACACGCTGTATTAATGTCAGAAAGAAAAGGCTGTTACATTAGGCACAGAAATTCCTGCTGGAATCAATAGAAACACAAACACACACACTCGGCATCCAGATGGGGGCCAGTAGTGAAAGGCTTAAGTGCTAAGATAATAACCATCTGATTGGGTTAACAGAGGCAGCTCTGTTTAGGTCTGCTGCTTTGCCTCGCGGAGTGATATTAGCTTGTCTCCTCCTTCACCTCCAGGTTATTGAGCCGGCTCTATTAGTGAGAATCGACTTCATTGTTATACATGAAGAAGATGGGATGTACAAAACGTGTTTATGGTTTAGCCCCAATCGCTCTCAGGCAGTCTTATTTTGAAATAGAAGAGAGCATAACTAGCCTCAGGTGGTGTGTGTGTGTTTTTTATTTGTGTCTTGAATGCACAACAAGCAAAACACACATTCATAAATCAAAATCAAATCATAATCAAAGGAGGTTATGAATGAGGCAGCCGATTGTTTTTATTTTTGGGAAGCTTGGCCCGAGGGCAGGATGGTCCATTCTGCTGTAACAGTTGCTGTTTTGTGTGTGAGCTTCAGTAAATTCAGAAAAACAGATGTTTTCGTCATTATGTTGGTTTTAAAGGATGTCAAGGAGTGCCGCAAATGACTTGAGCTGAGGAGTTGGAGAGGTCTCGTCTTTTATTTTTTAAAAAAAAGGTGTCAGCAGTTCTGCAGCGTCGTGCTGACAAGACAGACATATTAGAGGATCTCCACATCTCCTCTCTATCAGACAGTTATGTAGGCCAAGAGACCCATTTGCATTTCACTCTAGCCTTGCTAGCATCACTGCAGCATGTTCTGTGAAGGCAATGATAACTCCGGGAGAAAAAAAAAAAAAAACTGAGAGAGACTCTTTGAAGCTGGGCCCCAATTTAGGTCATCCCAGAACTGTTAAACAACAGCTTTGCCCTTAGAACAAGACAGCAGACCAGCAGCCCCTGCTTATATAATTATTTCCTCTTTGAAAATGGGGTAGAAGCCTCTAAATTAAGCTAAATAGGCCACAGAGGCTCTTTTTGGCAAAAAATGTGGTGCATTGCACTTGGCCAGGTGCTCCGACTAGTTTTGTGGATGGATTTTTGTCAAGTCCAGTGCATTTTGTACACTCTGTGCTCATACTGTGTTTCACCCTTGTACTGTAATTACATTAGCCAAGTGCAAAAGGATATTTTTTTACAAAAGCACCCGGAGGCCAGTGTTTTATAATTGCAATACTTTTCAAAGGGTTCACACACACAGGTTAGTGTACTTGAGTGAAGCTGTTGAACCAGAGAGTTACAGTACGAGAGTATCAATGCAGTGTTTAGCTTTTATGAGCAGTAGTTTAAAGTAGGTCTGTCAAAGTTACCACGCATTGCTAATTCGCTTTTTACGCTGCTGTTGTCTTTGACACAATCCATCGTCCAGAGGTTGTAGTGGGCTCAGGTTTAAAGCTAGAGCAAAGATACTGACATCATATGAAACTAGAAAACATTAATCTGGTACCAACCATGTTATACTAACTGTTGCAAAGGATACTAAATAATGCTCCAAACTGGTATGACCATTTCAACAGGGGTCCTTTGGCCTCTGACCTCAAGATATGTGAATGAAAATGGGTCCTATGAGATTCCATGAGTCTCCTCTTTACAGACATGCCCACTTTATGATAATAACGTCATAGTCAAGTCAGCACACGGACAGCTGTTGTCACCTGTTGGGCTGTCATGTTATGATTTGAGAATATTTTTTATGTTAAATGCAGTACCTGTGAGGGTGTATTTGTCATTGTTTTGTTAATTGATTTATAGTAAATATATACCGTATTTGGGCTGCACGGTGGTGCAGTGGTTAGCGCTGTCGCCTCACAGCAAGAGGGTCGCAGGTTCGAATCCGGGCTTGGGACTCTTCTGTGTGGAGTTTGCATGTTCTCCCCGTGTAAGCGTGGGTTTTCTCCGGGTACTCCGGCTTCCTCCCACCGTCCAAAGACATGCTGTTTAGGGTAATTGATTACTCTAAATTGCCCGTAGGTGTGAATGGTTGTCTGTCTATATGTTGTCTGTCTCTATGTGCCCTGCGATGGACTGGAGACCTGTCCAGGGTGAACCCCGCCTTCGCCCAATGCCAGCTGGCATCGGCTCCAGCCCCCCCGCGACCCCTAATGGGACAAGCGGTTGACGATGGATGGATGTACCGTATTTTTTGCACTATAAGGCGCACCGGATTATAAGGCACATTAAGCGAAACGAAACGGTCAGATAAGTCAAACTTTATTCAGTTCATTTAATAACTCAGTAACTTCAATAACTCTCAACATTTTTCAGTTGTAACACATGAAATACAAAACAAAACACTCACTTTTCAGTTCATTCCTCTTCCACAAATCCATCAAATCCTTCATCATCAGTGTCTGAGTTAAACAGTTGAGCGATTTTAAGTGTGCCTATAGTGGAAAAATACGGTACATACATTTGCATTAAGCAAGCCTATTTACCCACTCCAGTGTTGATAAGATTATCAAATAGTCCTAAGGTACATTTGGAACAGATAAAAATGTGCTATTAACCATGGACAATCATGTCATTAATCCTGATTAGATATTTGAATTGATGGACAGCCCTAGTGTAGAGCTTCTATTTTGCAGATACTGGCTGATGTGTGTTTCCAGTGTTAATTTTTAGCTCAAGTTATAAACCAGACTGCTCAACGGGGCTCAGGAAACACACTGTGCTCCTCTCATCTGCGGTGTGTTTGCATGCATGCATGTGCACAGTCACATGCATGTGTATGCATTTATAAAAGCATGCATACACATTTTCATGTGCACCCGTTTTTGATTTGCATACGCCACTCAGGCTTTTTGGTGCAGTGTGTGCATGCTGCGATGTGCATAGAGCACATTCATACATGCATAGATATAACTGTGTCGATGTGTGTGTATGTGCATGCAAAAATCGGGCACTAGATGTGCAGGCTCTCAACAGATGGCCTTTACAGCACACTCGCCTCTCGGCTAGGGCTCTTGCCAACCCCTAAAACACACACACACACACACACACACACACACACACACACACACACACACACACACACACACACACACACACACACACACACACACACACACACACACACAGACTCCTGCACAGAAATACGATCACAGCCTTCATGCATTGCAAACTGTTGCCAGACCAATTGCATAATGTATCATTTTTTGAGACAGCAGGCACTTGCGGAGGATGGAAATGTGACCGTGAGGAGGAGCATTTTAGTTAACCGTGTTCCACTTTCTATTTGATATTGGATATTTGCCTTTTAGCATTCTGTGGAGCCTGTGCATGAAGGTGCATCATCCTCACTGTATCAGGCAAAGCATCGCCATCAGCGAACACAGTTTCTCTGTCATCAATAACAAACCAGAGACTTTTGTTGCAAGGCAGCGGATACTTTGCAGTGTGTTTTGTACTATAGTGAAATCTTTAAATCCATCATGGAAAACACAATTACACAAAAGCCACAAACACAATGATTGTGATAACGGATGGGAAGCCGGTGAGGGAACACGTCTTCTGATGCTGCAGTAGTGACTAATGGTGCCTTCGGATGGGGAGTCCGTATGAACGCCCCTCTCTTGTGGTTTTCATGACCTTGTGTGGAAGTTTCTGAAAGCTCAGAGTTCACGAGTGACGCGTTTGTTAGTGTCAGAAATGGCGGAGAGGCCATGGAAGTATTTTTTTTTGGTGCATAACAAGTGAATATATTGTCATTTTAGTTGTATATTGTAATTTTTTGTAATTTTTTTTATCAAGTGAGGAAAATTTTAGTATTTCTTAACAGCTGTTTCACCTTTGCATTTCATGCATTATGTTACTCTGTGGCTTCTAGACGCCGACAGTAACGTTAATATTGCTGTTGCTTAGCAGCGGCGTTCTCACAACTTGAACGCCAAGCATACACAACTTCCCATGTTGTAAACACAAGCCCCAGGAGGCTACATCCACACTAACAATGTTTTAAGGCTGTTTCAGAAATAATTTCCATCCGTACTACCACACCTGAAAACGCTTATGACATGAACATTCACGTACACTGGGCAGATACATGCCGGCGTAAACAGGAAGCAGCGCTGGACGTGCCCATGTAGGCAGTAATAACATTATAAAATGCAGAATTAACTGCACAAAAGATGCTAGCATAGACAAAAAGGTCAG
Organism: Pterois miles; assembly: GCA_947000775.1. Taxonomy (NCBI): domain Eukaryota; kingdom Metazoa; phylum Chordata; class Actinopteri; order Perciformes; family Scorpaenidae; genus Pterois; species Pterois miles. The sequence continues at coordinate 17,881,769 of CAMQGK010000549.1, read as the reverse complement.
TAACCCTTGTAATTTGTTGTCCATGCTGAAATTAAGCACTGGTGGTCAAGGTCGATATTGTTTTTTCTGGGAAAGGTTCACATGATGGACCGTGACATTTTAGGGGCTCGAAAACGGCAGAGAAGTGTACACGCTGGGCATAATATAGCAAAAGTTATGCGTTTTAAAGCGTATTTGTGTGGCTGTAGTCTAAAAAGAAGCAGCAGGTGATGTGCTTTATGGCTGCTTGCACCCTCGCCTGGAGTTAAGAGACCAAAGACTGCAGTGCAGGAGAATTTGACCACATTCTGGGAAGAATGGGGAAAAACATCTTGGGTGTGACCTTTAATAAAAACCATGACGCACTGTGGTTGATCTCAGAGCAGATCTCACTTCTCTCCTTCACACACAACATCACGGCACTCTGAGTCTCATGGATTTCTTTGCAAAAGCAAGTAAATAATGCCTCTTATGCATCCTGAATTCAGTGGATTTTGCAGACTTATAATTCCTGTCACATCTTTGTATTCACCAAAACAGATCTCAGCTTGTCAGTGTTTATCCCTCTGAGCCCTAAAACAAGCCTGTGCAGGTACACCACCAAATATCTCACAGATGACTGAATCCTGGGTTTTATTCTGAATGTGGTACCAGTGTTAAGAAGACTTCAGCAGCACCGTCCTAACCAGCACTGGCGCCGATTATTGGCTCCTGATTATGGCGGTACGCTAGCATGAAGCCATGTGCTCACTGTGATTTTCCCTCTCATTAATCTGCCACTCTGTCTCTCCCTCTTTATGCCTCCTTCCTCCCCACGGATCAGGAAGCCTCGTCCCGTCTCCCAGCTCGTCTCGCAGCAGCAGGTAACGCAGCAGTTTGTGTTGCCCTCGCAGCCCAAAAAGGAAAAGAAGGAGAGAGTAGAGAGGGAGAAGAGCGACAGAGAGCCGGCGCTCAAGAAGAACAGTCACAAGAAGATGAGGTAAACAAGCTGACACGGGAGTTGGGGGGGATCGGCGGGAATCAGATATGACAGGGATGCATGAATAAACACTAGAAAGTATAGATGGTGTTTGTGTTGCCACCTGGAGTGATGTGTTGACATATTTCATAACGACTTCAAAAGATAGATGCAAGGAGGGTGGGAAACACCATTTCAAAGCAGTGTCTGGGAGATGCTTTTTGGAGTTTTCAGTGACACTGTAGCAAAAAAGATCAAGGTGCTTTCACTCACGAGGAGATCAGATAATATTTTTTAGGCCTGGGAAGATACGCTTATCTCCTGATTCGATACTATCACAAAACCTGCGATTTTTAAGTATTACAATTCACTATTGCGATTTATTGTGATTTTTGTTAACTTTTATAGTACTAGACCGTGGGAAAAATGTAAAGCCTACATGTCTAGGGACTTTGACTTCGGCAGATTTTGAAAAATCTAAATTAATACCAATCCAAAAATGAAAGACTAAAGACATTTATCAATCTTATTTCCATATATGTATTTTGTATCTACAGTTCCCTTTGTTAACACCTTATTTTGAAACCCGGATGTAGTCATGGTATACTGTTCTTCTAACTTCACCAAGTCCGTCGCTAGCTCTGCTGTCAGCTCCGTTCTCTTTTTGCATCCATGGTTGGCTTCATCTGGGCCGTTTGAATGCATTTAACATAAATGTCAGTATATGGTTGCTCTACAGTTGTAGCCTCAGCCACACCACAGACCACAGAGATGCGAGTGGTGGATGTTCTTGACTACACGTTGCCGCAATACGATAACATTTCCTGTCCATGACAGAGTTAGCATGCAGCTTTAGCCGTGATGTCTAGCTCTGTTTTTCCTGGCAATATGTAGTGTTTACCACTTTGGATTTAAAATGTGAGGGGAAAAAAATGAAATAAAACTCACGATAGATAGATGAATTTATTTTTTTCTCACCACTAATATTTCACCAGGGCTGACTGATACAAACTCTCATTTCCATTCACTCACCAGGCCAAGGTTAAAAAACATCGACCGGAGCAGCGCCCAGCACCTGGAGGTGACGGTTGGGGACCTGACAGTCATCATAACGGACTTTAAGGAGAAGGCCAAGCCCTCGTCCACCTCTGCGACGTCGTCCAGCTCTGCATCCGCCGCCGACCACCACAGCCAGAACGGCTCAAGCTCAGAGAACACAGAGAAGGGGCTTTCCCGCTCCTCCTCGCCCAGAGGAGAGGGGAGCTCGGTCAACGGAGAGTCCCACTGAGTCATCCCTCCCCCGGCCTCCACCCACATCTCATCTGCATCCTGCCTCTACTTCAGAGCTGCACATTACCGACTAAAACTGCTTTCTTTCTTTTTGGATACTGCAATTTCAATAGGAGTTGTGGCCGAACACATCAGATTGGGCGAGTTTCATCAGTTTAAAGATTCTCCACAGTGCTGGAATTCTGCATTTAGGAAGCAAAATGAAACACCTTTTTTGCTCCATCTTCAAAGGTTTCTGTGATCTACATTTTCACTTTGGTGTAATCGAAAAGGATCCCACATTGTTTCCAAAAGACAGTTTTATTCTGATGAAGAACTTCCTCAGAACTGACCTGAGATATGTCTGAATAAATGTTAAGGTCCTGTGCGGTTTCCTTCTGATGCACCTGCCTGTCGAGGCTTTTCTTTATTATTTTTGTGCAGCCCCACTCTTGACATCACCTTCGTTGGCCGGCAGAGTGATCTCTTCTTCCCCCATGTGGAATCTCTACCTACCCCACTATAAAACTGAACCATCAGTTACACCCAGTGTTCCCACGCTGGACCTTCAACCTCACAGCAAACCTCTGCTCCTGCTCTCGATTACTCTCAAGCTTTTACTCGTGGACTGCCTCTGCTGTGGAGTGACTTTACGTGATGCAGCATAGTGGCTGTACTGTTTTTGGGTAACGTTTGGAGCAGGATGTTTAGTTCAGGTAATGCTTGTTATGCCCGCATAAGGGCATCGAGCAGGTTTTAATAAAAGCCCTCTTTTTAAATGGTGTGGGAAGATATACAGTAGTAAAGGAATTTAAAGGATAATACCGGTGTTTTTTTTTGTTTGGTTTTTTAGTTTGTGTCAATAATTTACATTACCCCTCTTTTTGGTTTGTATACAGTTGGAGAGCCAATCATTCATTGCAGACATATATTTTGTACAGTATATAAACTGCAAACCTGCATTAAGTGATATTTTTGATAAGCATAAAATCATACATATGCAGAGAATTAGCAACTCTGGTTATATGCAACTTAAAAAGGGGCAATCCGCAAGATTTCAGTCCAGGTTGATTAGACGGCACCCTGTTTACTGACAGTAACACTACAGGTCGCAGAATACTGGCGGCAGCAAAATTACCATGTCGTTGGTCTTTTTTCACTATTCTGTGAGCAACCGTCATCTGATTTTATGCCGCGAACAGAGAAAGTGGTTGCTTACATTGTTGTGAAATCGGAGATGTGCGGCCTAACAGCACATTGTATCTGCTACTTCTTATTCCATTACTCTTTGCAACATTTCAAATTGATCCGCTGTCAAAAAATTATGAAAATCACCATTTTTTTTTCTTGTAGACCCATTTGTCAAACTCATTGACATTGCATTTCCTCGTGATAAAAGTCAACTAGTGTTTTGCTAGTCAAATGCTTTTAATGTGAAGCAGCAGCAGTAGGAAATGTTGGGTTTGCATTAGCTGTAATGTAATACAGAGTTTTTTGTGGGACACCAGTTTGTAATACTGCAAATATATACATATATATTGCAATACTTTTATCAGTGGGCCATAGGCTCAGTCACCATCGTGTTACCTCCTTCGGTGATGGATACTGACTTAAACATCAATTTGAATGAAAATCTTTGAGATTACTTTAAACTCATGGTTTTGGTGTCCTGACCAGTACATAAACTAACCATAGACTATCCATGTCCAAACCAGCTCAGACAAGCTGCTGTTATACTACCTGGCCAGCATGAAATCAGATACCAGATTACCTAACGAGCTACTAGCAGAGTACATATTGGGCTAATACTGGTCAGTAGACCACAAACACTAATCCAAAGAGAAATGGTTTAAGGTTTATGTTGATATGTATGTAGCTATAACAGCTGTAATCTGTCTCTCAGGGCTTTGTTTCTTTGAGTTGATTTTGCAGTCTTGCTGTACCCTCAAAAAAACATCACTTAATGTAGCTTTAAGACTTATCCAAGCTTTGTAATTTATTGCAGTCAGTTTGGTCATACTTTGTGTCGCATTATAAGTGCATGATGTAGATTGTGTCACCAATCACTGATATTGTCCATGTTACACTTGGGTTACTGTCAGTCACCTGACTGCTGCAACATTTCTTCAAACATCATATTTCTGCTTTTATTTGGCATATTTTCTCCAACAAGAGCAAACTTCAAGCCAGGTTTATCACAGTAATGTTTTTTTTTTCTTTTCTCAAGACAATAAAAAAGAGTTGACTACAAAATGAGGATGTCAACTAAATGTAGACGGTAGTTGACGGACAGTAGCTGTAAATGACACCGGGATTCTCCTTTAAATTTCTGCTGCACAAACAGGGCTGCACCTGCTCAGTGGAAAACCGGAGGGCGCTCATGCTGTTCTTCCCCCCACTTGGACCCAGTTTGGACACAGCATGGTGCTTCTGCAACAGGAAAAGGGAGCTTTGACTCCTGGACATGCATAAAGCTGCGGTGTGAGGGACTTCAGAAACTGTTATATTCCTCCATTTTGACGTAGCAGAGAGGGGGAGCTTTAGAGTATACTAAACCCCCAGCAGAACAACTATAGATCAACCTAACTACACAATAACTTATGAAACCTGTAGAATACTACACAGATAAAATGGATATTTCTAAAATATTGTACTACAATGTTTTGATGTGGTTGTATTATCCATCATAGCAGTGTTATTGTTGAGATTTTTACTTTAACATTTTAGCACAGATCCTGAGAACTGTCATGGCATGATAATATTATGGTCTCGGTATATTGTGGGACAGGCTATGTCTCTTAGTTTGTTAGCATTGTTTAATGTGTCTCATAGGTTCACCACACTAGCTGGGACTAGCTGTGTGGACTCTTGAGAGCCGTTCGGACAAAACCTTTGTTATTCGGTTGTGGCAAAAATGGAAACACACTTAAAAATACTGTATGTTGGTTGTCACTTGTTGATATATTTTTGTTTTGCCATGCTCAGTTGTTTTAAAAAGTGTGAACTTGTTTATTACATGTCTGAATAAGAAAATAACAAAATTCAAACAAAACAAATTTTGTCATTTCATGGAGGTGCATGCATGCTTGCACTTCTGTGTCACTGGTTTGCTAATCCAGCCTTTTTCTAAGCAGCTTGTTGTATGTTCAGCTCCATCTGGTGAACAGCTCAATAAGTGCCACTTATCCTCAACATGTGCGGGTTCAAAGGCCCAGAATGCAACTCTGCATACACTGAAAAAGCATGCATAAGTTTAATCAGAAATCTCCATGATATAATTATTACAGTAGTTATGAGCATAAGGTATGGTTTACACACTAATTGATCACCCACTATATCAGTCAAAAACCTCATTTTCCCCACACTAAATGAAAATGCAGTTGACATTCAGGTCTGCGGTCTAGTGGAGCCACATCAATAGAGACCACTAGTCACTTAAAGCCATGAATGGGTCTTTTCAGAGGTGAAATCAATTGAAAGTTGCTGCAGACACACAGCCTGACGGGGGGAGGGAGGTGGAGGAATCAACTTTGCTTATTGCTCCCACCCTTCCCCCATTTAAGGGTCCCAACCTCCTGCTGCTGTTGCAGTGAAGCCCATCAAGTGAAACTGGTAGAAACCCGGATGTTTGTTATGGCCTTCAAAATAAAAGCCTAAAAATGTACTTCTAAGATGTAGGGTGACCAGATCTCAACCAAATGTGGGACAGAGAGTATGTTGTGTGGAACACTGTGTCTACAATTTTGATATAATGTCTAATTTAAATAACAAATGTTTCTAATCTGCCCCTTATCCTGTAACATCTCTATGCTTTGCCCCAGTACCTCCATAGATAGACATCTGTTTGAGCTGCACATTTCTTGTGAGACTCATGTACTATATTGCTTCATCTCGTATTTCCCCTTTGTGAAATTGAAAAATAACTCGCAAATTTCACAAAAAACTCTGAGAATCGCCTTCCACTGGCTTAGAAATACATACACGTAGATTCATAGTCTCTGTTGCAGCTGCTTTTCCTTTTCTTTTCATCATAGTCTGCCTAAATCTGCCTAGCTTGTGACTTTGCTGTGACTTGCAATTTTCCCTGTTGGGCATAACTTAGCAAAGATGGCAAAATGTTAAACACAGCCCCGTGATGATAGCCTTCCCTGCTTTTTTCACAGTTATTGGATAAGTCAGATTTAAAAAAAAAAGCATCTATCCTGCAGTGGTTTGACTTTTGAAAACTAGAGTCAATAAGAATGTGGGATATTGTCTTGATATGTGAGACAAGGGATAAAACTGCTGTGCAGTCCCTTGTAAAGCTGGACACCTGGTCAGCCAACTAAAATGGTGCTGAAGGACAGTGGAGTATTACAGTATGTGATTGAGATCACAAGCATATCATTTTTGTATGAGGGTATATTCCCAAGCCTCCCATCTTTCAGGAGTAAATGTGTCAAATGTCAAAATTTCTGAACTTGCAGGACGGCAAAACATATCGCAAATACGTCATCCCTCCCTCACATTATTCAAGAACGAGCATGTAACAGCACACAAGCGATATCTGAACTAGCTTTCCAGCACTGGCATGAGCGCTAACATGATCCGTTACAAAATTTGAAAAGAAAAAAGTTCAGATTTTACAGTGCATTAACTGCATAATTGGGTTTGAATGTCATAAATGCCCATATTGACCAAGTAAACATATCCAATTTACCACACTCCTATTTTTTAGCAGAAATGCTGACTCAATGCATAAACATGGTCTTTTGAGGCAGTAAAGACCTGAAAACCCTTTTAAGGTGGCTGGTGAGTGAGATGTGTAAAATCTAAATTATGTACAGTATCAAACATATAAAGTGAGCACAAAGGCATATAATATACTTCGAGTAAAATAATAAATAATGACTTATCTTCCCAATATTTTTCATTGGACAAGACATTAACTCATTCCTTCAGATCAAATAGACAAATAACATGTTATTAAAACTAAAATAGTATTCACATTTTTATTTAAATTTCCCAAAGCTTGGTAAGTGAGAAAAGAGTTGCCGAGCGTCACCATGACCACTAGAGGGCGTGAACACGCCTGCTAAGACCTTTATTTTTTAAACCTTGACCGGAAGTGCGTATCCACTGCGACGAGCTTCACAGTTATTATTATACGCTAGTTTCTATGTCATGACTTTAGCTCCGAGTTGCGTTTTCAATCACCAAAATGCGGCGTTACATCCGTGCGCTACTGCTGTGCACGGTGTTTGCCGTGTTTTCGGGCTTGTATGTTTACAGTAAACTGTTTTACTCGGACGCGTCGGCCGGTCGGACGGGACCGAAGAGGGCTTTCATCCCACCGAGAGTCCCCGGAGGCAGGCGAGGGGCCGCGGACAAAACCGGGCCCCGAAGCCCACACTGGTACAATAGGTAAGGCTGAATTTTCAGGTTTTTCCTGCTTTTACGGGGTATAAAATGAGGAATACATACATTTCATACGATAAACGTGAGTATAGATGCAGATATCCGCTCTTTAATACACTTGTGGTGTATAGGAATGTGACGCCGACTGACTGAACGGCCCGATGCAGTACTGCTAAGTACTCTTCATTTAGCTAATTTACATCTTTCTGTGGGTCGAGACAGCAGTACTTTGACAGGTGTGTGACCCCAGGTGCAGCCATCCCGATGGCTCCGTAATAACTGATACATCACTAAAGCTGCACATACTGTTATTCACCCCCACGGACCAAACTAGCTTCACATTTTGGCTAATTTTCAATGAAATTTTCAAAAAACAAATGAAAGCACATGGAAAATGTATATGCAAACATGTGAAGTAATCACTGAAACTTCGGCTTTACTACAGCTTTGTTTTGACACCTGGCTGTTATGTTTGGGTTTGAGGAGGAGGATGAATGGGGCTAGTAGAGGTCACTGCCATCATGGCTGCAGGCAAGACTGGGACCAGCTAGTTAAGATAATATCCTTATGTTATAGCTACTGCTACTTGTTAAACCAACAGTGATTGGTCTTTTTGCCTAAAATGGCCTTCAGCTCTAGTTTATACCAGGACAAAGACATAGGTGGTTGTCAGTCAAGCTCTAATCTGACTAGCATTATTTCAGACAGAAGAAAAGGTACTTAAAAGTGGACTCAAAAGTTTTAGCTCCTGGATGGTTCAACTGATGTCAAACTGTTGTATGATCAGCTTTGGGACTTCACTTTTTCACGGATTTATTCAAGGTTCAATAACGTTTTATTTATCAGACACATACTGAGTTTGTGCAGTGAAATGTGGGGGTGGTAAAGATTTTGCTAAAATGGCATAATGCTGGTGGATTGACATTGATGTCAAAATGCAAAATCATGCATCCTTTGTCATCAAGGGTCATAACAAATCCTAACAAGAAAAAACATGGCTGACACCTTACGCCACCCTGATGACTTCTGTCAAAACCAGGTGACTTATTGTAACAGGTGTTCTACTCTCCATCCTCTCTCTCAGGTACATCATGCGTCAGCGGGGTCAGGTAGAGGCAGGTGGTGGCAGCGTTCAGAGCAGACCCGAACCTCCCATGCACCTGGCCGTGGTGACCTGTGGAGAGAGGCTGGAAGAGACTCTCACCATGATCAAGTCTGCTGTGCTTTTCAGCATCAAGCGCCTCTGCCTGCACATATTCGCTGAAGATCAGCTTCATGCCAGCTTCATGGAAGCTGTGAGTAGCAAATACTTTGAAAATAAAGTGTGAAAACTGCTAATTGCTTGCTGTTGTTGACTGTGAATGACCCAGAGTTTGTGTTGATCATATCCTGTGCTATATACCCCTACTAGTAATTTATTGTGTTATCTGTGTCCCAGTTGGAGTCGTGGCCTGGTTTTATTCGCTCCAGGTTCAACTACACAGTCTACTCCATCAGCTTCCCCAGTGAGAACGCAGCCGAGTGGAAGAAACTCTTCAAACCCTGTGCTTCTCAGAGACTCTTCTTACCTGTGAGTTTCTTATAGAGAGGACTCAGCATGAGAACTGCAGGGGAAACACACATCTGACATCACAACATCATTCTTAATAATTTGTTTTTAAGAGTTAGTTGTAAAGACCAAACCCAAGTTAAAAAACTGCAAAACTGGGAAGCGCTGAAATAGAAAATATATGTTTGAATCCTCCAGTAAAATCAGGATTGGCAGCCATAAAATACCAGTTTTATTTGCTAATTTCACTTTTGGTATGAATATACTGTATACTTACAGACTGAAATATATGGCGGTGAAATTGACTGCTCTTGTTTATTACTGTACTGAAATGTAATGTTTCCAAATCACTGAAGTTCATCTTTATGCAAGATAGAGGGTGAATATATTCTGTTACCTCGAGGAAAATCCCCTTTGTAAGGCCACTGCAGAACATACCGGTAATATGCACCACTCATGTCACTCACTGGAGAGCATCCACATTATTATTATTCTCAGTGACATCTGTCTTTTTCAATTTATGCAGCTAATCCTAAAGGACGTTGACTCGATCGTGTACGTCGACTCTGACATCCTCTTCCTGCAGCCCGTAGACCGTCTATGGGCGTTCCTGTCCCAGTTTAATTCCTCCCAGCTGGCTGCCATGGCCCCAGAGCATGAGGAGCCCCGTATCGCCTGGTACAACCGCTTCGCCCGCCACCCCTTCTACGGCAGGACGGGCATCAACTCGGGGGTTATGCTCATGAACATGACAAGGATGAGGAACATGTTCTTTAAGGTAGAGCTGAACGCTGAAGACGCATCCAGGAGAGATTTTTTTTTTTAAGTCTGTTTGTATTACTAGTATTGGCCACAAGATGTCCTCCTTCTGCTGCAGTTGTTGTGCACAAAGGTCTTAGAAAGGGTGTTGCAATGTGAAGCTCCCAATACTTAACCACTTGACAATATAGTATCACAGTAAAGGCATTGTTTTGACTGTGTGTATATGTCTATGTTGACAGAATGACATGACGTCTGTGGGGCTGCGCTGGGAGGAGCTGCTGATGCCTCTACTTCAGAAATATAAACTCAACATAACCTGGGGAGACCAGGACCTCCTTAATATCATTTTCCACCACAACCCTGGTAAACCTGCACGCACTAATACAGCACATATCGCATGTATATCTCCATAAGCAAATGTATTTGTTAAAGTTAGACATTATCATACTCGTCAAAATCTGCAGGGTGCCTCTTTGTAGCACTGATTCGTTGACTAAAGTGGTTGTGCACATCTATTCACAGAGTGCTTGCTAGAGTTTCCGTGCCAGTGGAATTATCGTCCAGATCATTGCATCTATGGCAGCAACTGTGCGTCAGCAGAAGAAGATGGCATCTACATACTGCATGGAAACAGAGGGGTCTACCATGACCACAAACAACCCGCCTTCAGGGCTGTTTACGACGCCATACGAAAGGTAGGCACGCATTGGTGTGTTTGTGTGTGTGAGATGTTTGAACACACTTTAAGGCATTTTGAATTCAGCTACAGTTTCGGTCTTTTATTATGTTGGTCACATGTTCAGCCAGGACATGGTTTTGGCACATTTATGCACCGTTTTGCTGCATTTACATTGAAGTCCCAACAGCTGATGCATCAGCTGTCAAGGTTAATGTTATTTAAGGAAGCTTTCACAAGCCAGCATTTAGTCAATTAGTTAATTGAACTCTGGTGCGGTTCAGCTGCTGGTGTTGTTCGTTTGGGCGGTCGTGAATGGAGGAATTTTACTCCGGTTCAGACCAAAACAATCGAACCAAGTCTGCTTGCGAGAAATGGTCTTGGAGAAGGGATTTGTGCATTCAGTAGATCAGTGCCAAGTCAAAGTGAAAAAACTTTGACAGCATCAAAGTATGCAATTCCCTGCACAGAAGTGGCAGCTCTCATGATGAAAAGGATAAATTTGCTCCTTTCTAGTCTACACTCCCCTCAGCATTATTTTTTATTTGGTCCGCTTTAATTGGCGTACTGTAAAACTGAATCAGACTAAATAGAATGAATCCAGTGTATTAGTTTAACTCTGATCTGGACGAGGCAAAGGGAATATAGCTTGTGAAAGTGCCCTCAGTGCAGAAAATTAACTGCACTTCTATTTATCTTTTAATTACCTTATTTTTTTTTTTTTTTATCTCCACACTGGCCTGGGAAGGCCTCGGGATCCCCCAGTCAGAGCTGGTTAATGTGACCCGGGAAAGGGAAGTTTGGGGTCCCCTGCTGGAGATGTTGCCCCCCGACCCCAGATAAGCAGTTGAAGATGAGTGATGAGAGAGAGAGTACTTTTTTTTTTTACTTTAGCCATTTTCATCACAAAAAACAGCTCCTGAAGATGTCTTTGCAGTTTTTTGTGATCTATTTCACTTAGTATTGAACACTAAATGTAGATAAGACGTCATTCTACGATGCATATCTACAACTACATTAAATTAAAAAAAAAAGTATCTTAAACATGAACAGAAAAAAGACTTCCATCTCACAGACATCATTAAATTATTTTGGATTTTGAATAGTTTATGCGACTATCATCTTGTCTTAAAAAACATATTTTCCCTTGTTGCTGTCGAAGGAGCTGCCTGATATTAACGTTACAACTGGGCGATCTTCAAAGAATGATCAACTAGTTCCCAGTGATTATGGAAAAACATTTTGGCTTGAAATTGCCATCCCTAGAGGAAAAGCAGCCTCATATGGGAAATAAAGCATCCACCCACAACAGTGACTGAAAACAAGCACCCAGTTAAAAGTCTCTTGGGTCCATTAAAGTTAACAAAAAAGAGCCTGCTGAGCCTTTTCTGAGTTGTGGGTGTAATTTAGTGCAACATCTGATGAGAGGAGGCCTTTTATAACCTCAGTGACACACCTGCTCTCCTCCACCACCCTGTCCCTTCACCCTCCTAGATGAGATTTTGGATTGGTGCTGACCCTACGGCCCGTAAGTGTTTGCGACATCCGATTGTCTGCATTGGAAAACAAATATTCACCGTCTCCAGAAGGTTGGAGCGAAAGCTAATTTCCCCCATGAGGATGTTTATGGGTTGTTTACCAGCAGTGTAATGATATTGACGACACCAGTGGCATTTACTTAATGAAGCCATCAACGTTGGAAGTCTCATTGCTTTCCTATTAACAAAGCATTGAACGTAGATCAGAGCGATGGCTGATCCATACCATATCCATGGCCTGCAGTTAAAACTGGGGCTTTATAGGTCAGGATCAATTACAGGAGCAGACACACATGTACCTGAGCTGCTACAAGTGAGTGTAAACCCCCACAAAAGGGGCCCGTAGCATGCACTAATTTCATAGATGGGTGATTAAGCGTGGTTTGCCAGAAATATGGATTGATCTCATGCGTGTTTCATCTCACTGGACAGACCATTTCATCCATTTATTTCTTGTTCATCTGCAGCAGAACCACAGGCAATCTTTGGATAGTACAAGTCGGAAAACTGGCATAACTTTGAAATATATTGTAGTATAATATACTGTATATACAATATATGCAGCTAAATATTCAAGAACAAATAGAAATAAGTAGGGCTGCCCCCGCATAGTTGATTAGTCAACTAATCAGTTGTTTTTTTAAGTCAATAAGTCATTTTTCATGTTTTCTTTCCATGCAGATTCACTTATTTTTAAGAAACTTGTGAGCACATTTAAAGTGGTGCTTTTGTGTGATTCTTTGGTGAGAACTCAGTTTTACAGATCTTTATGTGTTTTCTTTGGTTGAGTACAGCCCTCAAATTCAGGTTTCAATCATCCACGAATTTATTTGCTCTCACAAACAATTGCCTCATGAGAAGGAGGACAGGCACAGTATAACCTACATTAAACATGGCCCTGTGTGCAAGCCTATGCTCCCACCAGCCATTCCAACCGGGCTTGTATTCACTTACTAATAAAACGTCTCACTTAATAGGGTTCAGCTCAGAGGAATGCCAATCTAAAATGGTCATACAGAAAGGCAAGATAAGCTTCTGCAGCAGAGACAATCTGGCAAAAGTGGGAGTGCTGGTTGGAGCGCACATATATACTGGGGCTGATTACCAATGTGGAGCAGGTGTGTGGTCAGGTGACAGGTCAGGGGAGGGTTTGAGGCGGGAAAAACACAGAGCACAGCTGAAGGACATATGAGGAAATCAGGAGATGTTGCTGATATCATTAACGAGGGCTGTTTTCCCCCACATTTTTACCTTTTTTTTGTTTTTACTCCTTTACAAGCTTGATGAAGTTATTATTACTTGCCTGAGCTAAGTAGACACAAGATAGACACAACATAGAAACAAGATAGCTTTCTGTTAACCAAAATCACAAAATGCCTCCCCACTATGAAGAGTAAAAATCACTGAAAAGCCAATCAGCAAATTAAGGATGTAGTCATGTCCACGGCAAGACAGAAAGCCTGATAAACATGTCATTTATGTTGGGCTACAGCAACTAATGATTATTTTCATTTTAATCCTTCACTTTAATTCACTTTAATCCTTCCTGCTTAATCTTTTAATCTATAAAATGTAGGGCTCCAATTAATGATTATTTTCTGGATTAATTAATTGCTTTTTGGTCTATAAAATATCAGAAAATTGTTTATCAGTGTTTCCCAAACCTCAAGATGACGTCCTCAGATGTCTTGTTTTGTCCACAGCTTAAAGAGGAGGAGTGAAGAAACCAGAAAATATTCACGTTTAAGATGCTGGAATCAGATTATTTTGACTTTTTTTTTCCATTAAAAATTACTCAAACTGATTAAATTATTAAAATAGTTGATGATTAATTTAATAGTTGACAACTTATCAGTTAAGCTCTAATTAAATGTCACAAAATAGTGAATTCAAAATGTCTCTCTTTTTTTTTTTTTTTTAATCTGACCAACAGTCTAAAACCGAACACATTCATGTTAAGAAGAAGAAGAAGAAGATCTACCTTTATTAGTCCCACAGTGGGGAAATTCAATTTACACTCTGTTTTTTAACTTATACATGGTACATGCACACAAACACACACACACATGCAGTAATGGAGAGATGTCAGAGTGATGGGGCTGCTCCTGACAAGCGCCCCGAGCAGTTGGGGGTTTGGTGCCTTGCTCAGGGGCACCTCGGCAGTGCCCAAGAGGTAAACTGGCACCTCTCCAGCTACCAGTTCACACTCAGTTTTTTGGTCCATGTCGGGACTTGAACCGGTGACCCTCTGGTTCCCAAGCCAACTCCCTACAGACTGAGCTACTGCCGCCCCAAAAATGATAATAAATATAAAATTATATAAAATGGAGAAAAGCAGCAAATCTCACATTTCAGAGGCAGGGACCAGTGAATGATTAGAATTTTGATGATTAGCATTGATAGATGACTTTAATAATTAATTGATCATCAAATAGTTATTAATTTAATTTCAAAGCCCTATAGCCATCCATTAAGTCATTAATCATGTTTAATTTCTTAATTTTTTTTTTTTCATAGCAGCTGATATTGTTAATAAATTGGAGACAAATGTACATAAATCAGTGTCCATGCCCTGTACCGTCACACAAAGAAATGGGAATCCAACCAGCAGTGCTCCTCCCTGCCTGTCTGCCCGTCTGTGCCTCAAACAGACCACAGCAGTCTGTCCGTCATAAAGCATCTCCTCCCTCCCTCCTGCTGCAAAAAGCTGAGCCCGGGAAGCAGCAGTTAAATTTTACAGCCGACGGTACGTTTAGAGTTGGAGTCTGCACACCAACAGCGCCCCATCAGCCACACAAAATCAATACACCAACTGTAAATGCAACTTTATGACCGTGCGGGTGTGTGTGTGTAAGTATCTGCTCGTAAAAACGCTGTTCTCTTTGTGACCCAATATCAGGGACCCAACCGCAAGCAAATGAGCCGGCATAAAAAATGGTAATTCCCCTTTGATTTCCTCGGAGCATTGTAAAGGCTGCTTCATTATTGGGAAGACATGAAATTTCTTCTGTAATCCCCGGTTATCACTGGACGGTAAGCCTATAGCATAAAACTGATTCCAACAACACTGGCTGCTTTATGTTTTGCCCGGCTGACCGATCAGATTAGATTTGGAGTCCCTTCTGAGTCTGGCATGCCTTGCGGATTCAGTTTTTAATTTATCCAGGGAGAGATATACTCCAAGACCAAATGCTGCCCGAAGCACAACTTTGCTTACTTACTGAGGGAATCTGATCAATTCCACAGGAACAGTAGGAGGTTGAGAGCTGTCCTTGGGGGAGTTTTGATAGTAGTTTGGGATTTCAGCTGCTCATTTTCCAAGCCCACTGCTCCAACCTTTAGACAACCACCACCCCCGCCTTTCAGCTCTCAGGAAAAGTGCAAATCATATTTCTTGGCTAGTCTTCAAACTGTATGATTCTGCCTTTTTTATGTCCAGTACAGTTCCTTTTTATCAGGACGCTTTTTGTTTTCTGAATGCCTCAATATGTCAGATCCATACATTGTGCTTTGGAATTAGGGCTGCGTATCATTTAGCAAAAGATATACATATAGTGTATATAAGAAGTGGACGTAGTCGCAGTGACATCACCCATTGAATTGTGGACTACGGGTCTGAAGCCTCGAGGTCGTCATTTTTTTTTTTTTCCAACCAGAGAGAGGATGGAGTTAAGTACAACCGAACGCTGAATAAGACATTTTTAGACCACCAAAAAGGTTCTAATTAACTTTCATCAACTGAAAACACACCGTTGAGGGTTAAAGTTGTAAGACGAAAACACGGACAACACCTAGACCAGACACCGCTGTGATAGCAACCTATCAATCACAAGGTAACCCCGCCCTAAAGCATCCCCTGCTTTATGGTCTATTTGACTCTAAATGGGTCCATAATTTACTAAACATCATGCTGTATTGAAGAAGACTTGAAACTAGCAACTGAGACCATAAACTCATGTTTACAATGTTAAATGAGGAAATCAAGTGAGAAGAAGGCTCATTTTTTTTTTTTTGCAACCAGAAGAGTCGCCCCCTGCTGGCTATTAGACAGAATACAATCTTAAGGCACTTCAGACCCCGGAGTTGCCTGCTGATTGACTACTTCATGGCTGGCGAGCTCAAGGAACTGTTCATTCACCCAGCTCCCCAGCTTAAAGCTGCGCCATTAAAATTGCTCCAATAAAGAAACAAGCTGTGTTTTATTTTAATTACGGCTGTAGGCTACTGAATGTATTTTTCCACATTCAAAGGTTCTATTGAGGTTTTCGGATGAAGCCTCGAATGTTGGAAATCCTGGAAAAAAATCCTCAATTTGAATAAAGTGACGAATTAGATTGAACGAGGCAGTCTTTTTTATTAACTCAACTTTCATCTCGTCAGTTTCATTTAATTGCTGCTTGACCACCCAGCTAATACAGGCACCTCCGCTGTGTGCAGGGAGTTGAAGAGAAAAGTTTTTTGACTGCAGTGAAAATGTTTTTGAAAGTTGCCAAACACCAACAAATATGGATTAAAGCAGAATATTTTGTGAGATAAAACATGTTAGGACTTATGGAAATTATATCCTCTATCTATGTGTTGACTTTTAGACTTATTGGAAATATTTGGAACATACGAGTCCGAAACAGTCCTACAATACACAGAGACACCCTGAGGTGTCACTTGGTATACTTTGAACTCATGGTGTGAGCAGTACAGAGCGAAATTGGAGCGGGAGGTGAAACAACGCTCCAGCTTTTTAATAAATTCACCCCTTCCACTCACATTCCCACCATTTTTTTCAAGATCTGGGCACAAAAGATCAATCGAGGAGTCAATACTACTTGGTACTGGGTTATTTCAGTACCCAGCCCTATTAATAATTTATCTTTAGATCATCACCAACTCACCGGACATACGTGCAATAAGGACTCTTGTGCAACTATGTCATCTGCTTGAATTATAGGAACCGGACAATTATTTATTGATATAATGGACATACTTCTGGCTTTATTTTTATTTTTCTTTATTTTTCTTGTCTTTTTCTATTATGTATATACTAAATTATTATTTTTTATTTGTATGAATATTGTTTTTAAGTCTATGCTTGTCTTCTATTGCACTATCCACTTGCTGCTGTAATGGGTAAATTTCCCCACTGTGGGACTAATAAAGGAATATCTTATCTTATCTTATCTTATCTTATCAGAGCAAATTTAAAAACTAAACATCACACCAAATCTAACCTGTGAATTATTGTCATTCCAGTACTCTTTTGGCACAGACCCAGTGACTTCTTTGCTGGATCCACTAGAGGAGGAGCTGTTGAAGACAACACACACTTACTGTGGTAAATACCACACGCTCCTCACCAAGAGATTGTCACACAGCTTGGCAAACATCAACAGGAAGGCCCCACGTGGACGGTGACAATACTGAATCAGGGATGGGATGGAAGCTGGGTGGCTTATTTCAAATCTTGCGAGCTGAGCCCTGACAACAGGGTTTTCTTTTGACTGATGTACAAAAAAATGCAACCACTAAAACTTTACCTGACAATGAACTGAGTTGTCCAAAGATGCATAGAGGACTTGGACAACTAATGAGTGGAGCTTTTAGCTTATTATGGTGAACAGCTGCTCCTTAAGACAGTTGGGACTGTCTCAAACTGAGACTAATTACTGCTCACCTTGTGTAGGTTGCTCTGAATAAGAGCGTGATGTAAATGCCTGAAATCTATTGTAAATGTTGCAAAGGCCAGTTGGCCTTGTAGCAAAGATCTGAACGTAACAGAGAAAATATTTACTACAGATGGATTTTTTTTTCTCCCAGGTGTTTCTTCTACAGACTTTCAAAACATTTTATATTTTACTGACAACTGGGGATTTTTATTTTTTAAAAACCAGCAAGCATCTAGTCTCTTCTTCCGATAATGCTCTCCTTACAGTGCCTTTGGTTACCGACTAATGGATAATAATCCTCATTGTGCAAAAGATGTGTAAAAGTTTGAAAGAGAAGCTCTTAACTTTCCATATTGGAGAATGTATTGAACTTTGTGAAACACTCTTATTATTAAAAGAGACAAAAGAATCATATCAGAACTAGACAGAGGCTTTCGGCAGGGTGATAAATGCACTGGACCACTTTTTCAACCTTCAGAAACCACTTCAGTATCAACAGGACGGAAGAGAAGTAGTTTCAGGGAACATGCATGAAATAATTAAAATACTTTCTGAGTTTGTAAAGTGATCATGTGAGTAATTTAGTTCCTCATAACTGATATTATACAGTTTGAACCTCTATCAGAATACTGTTGACCCAAAATAACAAGCAAGCAAAAAGGTCATTTTTATGTTGTGTAATGTCAAGTGTACAATTTTGTGATGTCAGGTCATGTTACTCTACACAGACATTTTGTTTTTGTGTCTTATAAATTCATACATTTCATATGTGAATTTGAACAGGAATGTTTCTGTCACATTGCTGGATAATTAGATGTTATGTACTTTTTTTAGCTTATAATACACAGTACAGCCAGCATGTATAATGCAGAAAATTGCTATTTGAATAAGCTACAATTTCCTCTCCTGATGCCAAAGCATTTTTGTTTTATTTCTATCATTTTGGGTTTGCACCGTTGAATGTATTTCAAACACGAAGGGTTGAAATCAAAATGTTATTATCGGTGTTTCCGTTGGTATGGTTGTAATGTGAGGATCCTCTGTGACATGTTTACTGGTTTACATGTCATGTGCTGTGTTTTTTTTTTGTTTTGTTTTGTTTGTTTGTTTTTTGCATTAAAGATCATTTGAGTTTTGTGAGATTTCTGCAGCAGTGTGTCTTGTTTCACCACCAGAGGGTAGCGTTTTGTACATGTCCACCAGCACTTAGGGATCACCAGTATTGTTAGAGTACTTTTTGAACAGTATTTGTGTTGAAGGAGAAAAATATAATTTATGACCAATGAATAAATTTAAGGGGAAAGCTACTTAAGCAATTTTTTAAATCGCTACTATCTTTTATTATAAGATAATTTCAATATTTATGTGCCCTGTTACATCAGGCAAATGCAAACATTAGCTTTTTATCTTCTTACCAACATAAGTCATCTTTGTTAGTTGAATCCATAAAGATCTAGCATGAAGAAGACTGATGCCACGTTTCTATCGCCTCCTAGGGCGGATCAATGGACTTGCCAATAATCTATGACTAGGCCACCGGAGGTGCTACACGAGCACTGCTTCACCTCCGAGGCGCTCGTAAAGTGTAAGTGATGGACCAATAACGCAGCCGTATATGTGCCTGTCTGTGACACTGTATGGCATTGACTATGGAGAATGAGTTTATGCTTATTCCCATTAGGTGGGGGATACAACCGTGCATTTATGGCTCCAGAGGTAGTTTGATTCATTGCACCAGAAACATCCTTCATTCATCACTATATATCCGTATGAGAGCTTATCAATTACCTTTATTGACCTGTGTGCTTAAATGCAACATGTAACAGGGCGGGTCCCCGGGGAAAGGGAGACAATGGCTTGGATTGAGCACCATGTTGAAAAATTCAATATCGCCCATCCTCCGAGGTTTCATTTTCCTGAAACTACATGTTTTATATCGTAATAAATAACTGATTTTATTCCTTTTGTGCTGTCGCGGTTGGAAGAGAAACTATGTAAAATAAATATGTGACCTCCAGCGTTTAGAGTGGGGTCAGGGTGGGTAGATGAGTAGAAAATAGGCCCATCACAAAGTAATTAAATGTGTGTGTATGTGTGATGGAGAGAAACAGAAATGGATTTTTTTTTTTTGTAAATCCAGGTAAGGTTGGCCATTTTTCCTTTTTTTGTTACAGGACAAAATGTTGAAAAGGAGAGGTGAGTGTGAAGTGGGAGGACAGAGACGGCTGATGGAGTGTGTTAGTGATGAAAGAAAAGAACAAGGCTGTCATAGCCAATACAGCAATTAGGGCACTTTGTTGCCTCAGAGCTCCCTCTTTTGGTTATTGCTTTCCTCAAAACAGTACAACCCATAAGTGGTATCATCAAAAGAAAACAGCAAAAGAGAGATTTGTAGAGAAACAAACGTGTTCCAGACATGTGCACCATGTGGATGTTGCAGTGAATAAATAGTGGGCTAATTATGAACTGTATTCATTGATCAAATAGGGTAAACTACCACTGAAAAATAATCTGAAATTGATAAATGCCACATGAGCCGAAAGAGATAGATAGATTCAATGTGAGAGATCTATCTTATCATATTTGTAACTGGTCAATGAGGAACCTTAAGTCATCAACACTGTGGCTCTCAATGCAGTTTTTAAGAAAGATTTTCCAATAAAGCACAAGTTAAATCAGTTGATTAACATGGAGCGAATCCCAGCTGGCATTGGGCGATGGCGAGGGGTTCACCCTGGACAGGTCGCCAGTCCATCACAGGGCATATAGAGACAGACAACCATTCACACTCACATCCACACTACTACTGCATTTAACAAAAAATATGCTCAAATCTTGACACGGCAAACTGAAGCCCAGCAGGCAACAACAGTGTGTCAGTGTGCTGACTTGACTCGCCCCAAAATGCATGTGATTATCATAAAGTGGTCTGTGAAGGGAACACTGGTGGGTACCCATAGAACCCATATTCATTCACATATCTAGAGGTCAGAGGTCAAAGGGACCCCTTTGAAAATGGCCATGAGAGTTTTTCCTCACCAAAATTTTGCATAATTTTGGAGCATTATTTAACCTCCTTCCTGACAAGCCAGTACCAGCGGATTTCTTCGGTTTCATACGAGACCAGTATCTTCAGTCTAGATTTAAAAATGAGCCTGCAACAACTTAAAAATTGCAAGTTGCATTAATGCATTAAATACATTTTTGGTGTTAAAACCACCTTCGTAAGTATGCCTTATTTCAAAGTGGTATCCGTGTCAGCATGGGCATTGGGAGCTTCATCCGTGCCTGTATACGTGTGTGATTTTTAATGGCCGTATGCTTTGATTTTAAGTAGAAGTTCCTTTAATTAATGTGACTTGCCATACAAAAAGACAACTGTCTGATTCTGACAGCTTGAATAAGTATATGGATGCATAATGCAAACATGTTCAAACACCTATACAGTGAGCAAGGCTCGAAAGGCATCACAAACACGTTTATTCTATGTACGTCTGCTCTGCACATTTGAGCATGTATGTCATAACGTACTCGTGGATTGCACAGCAGGGGGTCATTTACATGTTGTAATAGGGTCTACATATCACTCTGCCGTAGGAGATGTGAGAGAGAGGCACACAGGCCTGAACGTTCCCCACAAACAGAGCGTCATGTTCTGCACTTTCTTATTTACATGTGTGCGACTGCGGGGTACATTTGATGCCCAGTGAGATGGAATATGACATCTTTGCTCATAGTGACACTGAATCTGTTTCAGTGCTTCGCTGGGGTTCATCATATGAAGAGAGAGCGAGAGAGTGAGAGAGAGTAATGGGTGTTTCGGCAGATTGGTTTATTTACTTCACAGCTTATTTTCTGTGTGTGTTTGTGAGGATCGACACGGCAAATGCCACGCAGTCAAGCCAAAGGACGTCTCCGTCCAGCAGATCTGGCTGCTTTCAAGGGAGTCAGGAATGTCCAACTATTATCAGGCTTTCTCCCAAATGTGATCCTCGTTTTTGTCCTCATATTGAATGTACGTTCCTTCCTACTTCCTTTTCATCTGTTTATTTTAATCATGTCTTGCCTATCTTCTTGCATTCCTAAATTCTAATCCTTCCACATTATTTCTACAAAATCTACCTCTGAGATCCACCTCAGTTTCTGACCTAGTTTCTCACGCCTGATTTCTTTTTTGTTGCACCCATCAGAGGGCATGCAAACTTCCAAAGACAAACCACACTGCAAATACAAAAATACCCAATGTGCTCATCAAACATGCTCACTTTTTTTTTAAGAAGTGGCAACAGAATGCTTTCAAAGACAGATTGTGCTGCAGTCGTTCTCACCTCCAACCATTTCAAGAACGCCAGTGTGAGTCTGTACCTACTTAGAAATACTAGCCTTGGGGATATGAGCTCCTTTGCTTTGTACTAGACCGCAGGCACACATAAGAGCCAAAACCAGGCTGCAACCATAAGACAAACGCATCCAAGGACAGTATGAGACGTTATTGTCTTTTCAAGCATGTGAGATTGTTGAGTTACTGCTTGCAACAAAATGAGAAGCTCAGGAGGGCTTCTGAAGTGGTTTGAGGAGCACCTGGATCCGTTATAGAAACATTAAAGCTAGCAACAGTGTCAACAGCGCACAGCTCCGTGAATCACATCTTTTTAAAGGAAAAGTCTGACATTGCGCTTATTAGCTTTTTCTATGCTCTATACCATCTTGTGTTTGCATGTTTAATATAAAACTGCCACCAGCAGGTAAGCTTAATCATAACTTTTACACTTCTCTTTTTGTACAGATAAAACTAATTCATTCATTAGTGAGCTTTAGGACTTTAAAACTTTTGGATTGAACCAGGCTAGCTGTTTCTGGCTAGCTGAGAACATTGATATGAATGTTGAACTATTCCTTTAAGATCTTTGAATGTGTTCTTCAAATGTTATCCTCTGATCTGAATGAGCGCTAACAGCGGTTAGCCTCATAGATGTGGGTTAGAAGGGGCATGCTACGTTTACTTTACTTAACTTAGAAGTAAATTCAGAAGGCCATTATCATCTATTCACATGGTTGAATAGATGATAATGGTCTGGTACACTTACTCTGGGTTCCCCTGACAAAAAGCCAATGGGATTTTTCCATTGGGTTTTAGGTTATTGCAGAAAATGAGCTCTGTGGTAAACACGTTTATGATACATGTTTTGTTCAGTAAGATCATCTTCACAAATCAACATCGTTTTTCTTATTTTTCAAGTGTAAAATAAAAAGCTAATGCTAAGCTATAAACCACAGTCGCCCGAGCGATTAAGACATATAAAGGCTTCAAAAATCGCATGTAGGGTATATATTGATGTATTTTATGGCGTATAGCAAAATGTTAAAAACTCTTAAGCTTGTGTTAACCACAGACCTTATTTCAGGCATCTAATTAAAAACCCATTCAAAAAACCCATTGGCTCCCAGACATGGGAACCAGAAGTGTAAATGCTAACTCATTTCCAGGTTTTAGGACTCATTCCTGTTGCACTCTATAATGACAGATACATTACAGTGTGATGGATGGGTCAAACAAACACAGGAAAGTCCTGTCAGGAGACTGTTTGTGTCCTGTGAAACCAAAACTTGATGCTGACTTATTTTACCATGCTTGTTATGTAACATACAGTATGTGCTTCACTTTACTTTAACCTGAACCATAATTGTTTCCTAAACCTAAGTAGTTTTGTTGCCTAAACCTAAAGTTGTTTTGTTTCAACTTAAAACGTTGTACTTGTGGCAAGTGCAGTTTGGCTGGTCTGAAGCATTACAATAGTAGTGATACACCGATAATGCCCATTCAATGACTGATAACAATGGAAATGGGTGCTGGACTCTTTGATGTGACCGAAAGGCAGAGGTTTATTTCTAAAACAAAATATTTATTCTACATTTTTTGCACAGAGTGTCAGCAAGGTGGGTACACAAAGCTACACATTTATATGCACATGTGCATAATACATACTCACACAGGAAATGCATACACACACCATCTGCTCTCCCCCGTCTATAGATCCCATATAAACTTAAAGCCAAAGCAGAGGGGCGCCGAGATAGAGGAGCTGACATCAGAAATGAGAGTGACCATGCCGCTTTTATATCCAAACGTACCCTGACCTTCCTCCTCTTCTCTCTGCAGCATCCTCATCCCACAACAATAGATTTCCCATTACCGCTCCCTCCATCACTCCATCCCTCAATCACAGCTCGACAATATTTACCCCCAGAGTGGTCTGTTTCAGAAAATACCTCAGTGCGTACTTGTGTGTGTGGTCATGTGAATATATGTTTGTGGCTGAAAAATGATGTTATGGAAGTATATACAGTATGTATGAATATGTGTGTGTAGCGTCAAATGTATAACTTTATTGTATTCCAAAAGCCCAGAGCTTATCTGCTGCTTCTCCTCTCTTTTTGTACCCCAGTCTCTCTTACTCACACACTCTCTTTCCCCTGTGAGCTTTTCAATTAGGTAATTACAGTGGCAGTGAATAGAGCCTGCCTGGACACTGTCGCTCTATTGTAGAAGCACCTGTCCCCCCATAGACAGCAATTACCTGCCAGGCTGGAGGGGAGTTGGAGGCTATTGTCTGTGCACATATATTTGTGTGTGTGAAACAGCGACTGTGTCTGCATGGATCTACTCAGTCTGTGTGCATCGTAAAGCAGGTGTGTTTGTGTGCACACTCATTTCAGCGCTACAGGGTCTATTGTGTGTGTCTGAGCTGGCGGTGCAAGATTATTCTTAATTAGTCATATTATGTGACAGTGTTGGTGGGAGATTTAGAAAAATCGATTTTTATTTGCGCTCATTTTCTCCAACATTATCAACCTAACTTTCACCGTGAACAAGTGGATTGTACGTGTTAAGCGGCAGTGTTGCATTCAGGGTATCCGACGGCTGTGCAGTGGGAGTGTGATTTTGCCTGGAGGAGCTCCGCTACCGCTGGCGCCTAAGAGCAGCAGCATTCATCACGTTGTCAAACACTTTTTAGCCCTGCTATGGAGCAAATTAAAGTGGGTTTTCTCTCAGTATGAGCAGAGCAAAGACAAAAATTGGAGCAACGTCAGAATGATTTGAGCGGCGGCCACTCCAGTTCGCTCATAGGCTGCTGTATATCTGGCCATAACAATGGTGCTCGCCAAAAATGTAAAAGTCACGGAAAGACTGAAAAAGGAACACATCACGCATTATAACAACATCAAATTAAGTTACACCCAAGTCGTGTGTGGAGAAGTTACAAACTCAACAGGGACCCATTTATAAAAACATTGCTTTGCAGTCTGTCAAATTTGTTTTAACACTACTAATTTCTTTAAAGCATTCATGCACTCAGTCCTCTGGAGGTTGTACTGGGTTCACTTTTAAAGCTAGAGTGAAGATACTGGTATCATATGAACTAGAAAACCCAAGGAACCGATTGGTACCAACCATGTCATTAGCTATAAGCTCGCAACAAAGGACATTAAATAACACTCCAAAGTTACACTAAATTTTGGCAAGGAAAAACTGTCCATTTTCAAAGGGGTCCCTTGACCTCTGACCACAAGATATGTAAATATAAATAGGTTCTGTGGGTACCCACCAGTCTCCCCTTTACAGACACGCCCGTTTTAAGATAATACATACAGTTTTGGTTAAGTCATAGTCAAGTCAACACACAGCTGTTGTTGCCTGTTGGGCTGCAGTTTGCCATGTTATGATTTGAGCACATTTTTGATGCTAAATGCAGAACCTGTGAGGGTTTCTGGACAATATTTGTCATTGTTTTGTGTTGTTAATTGATTTCCAGTATTAAATATATACATATATTTGCATAAAGTACAATGATAAGAGTACCTTTAAGGTACATTTTGAAGAGATAAAAATGGTGTTATTAATTTGCAATTAATTGTGATTAACTATGGACACTAATGCAATCACTATAATATTATATATTTGAATCGAATGACCTACTTGGCAGTGGTACTTGTAATTAAAAAAAATCCATAGGATACTGTGTCATCTATTTTAGCATCTCCAAAAAAAGAAGATGGTGCGATGTACTGGTTTCACTGACAGTTTAATAATAAACAGAAGGCCATACAGGTTACTGTAGCCGTTAGCGCTAGCTTTCTGAACTAGGGTTGTGTCAGGAAGGCGACATGCAAGTTGTGAAAACTTATAGTTAAGGTTAGGCTATGACCTTGAGGTTAGACACTGAGGATATGATTGGTCAGTGGGAAGCGAGTCTTACGAGAGTTTTTGCAGGTTTTTACAATTTGCAGGTTACCTTCTAGACAAGACTGTGAACTAGCACTGGATAGCTGTTAACTGATGCTCCAGAAATCGCATTCACTATATAACAAAGGACAAAAAATGTCTGCTCATCCTCCACTGGATTAACTTTGCAACAAGCACACAGTTAATCTAATGTAAAGTAGAAATTCTCTAACAAGCAACAAAGATGGTAAAGATGCTTTTGAATCCTGCTGTTTTCCTTTGCATTACTGTGTTGGTGACGATATCACACATCAACATAAAAACGTGGTGTGAAATGCCTCACTTTACCGTTACCTTTGTTTTGAACACACTTTTAGATTCATGTAGCCTCTTTGAACAAGCAAAGAGTAAATTTAAAATAATTCATAAAATGTGGATGATAACTGCAGTTAGCCAATGGCATGGAGTGCAAGGAAAATACAATATATGATGTATTAAAAGTTTTGACTACCTATAATAACTTATCTATATAGCCTAATAATTGCTATGTGCAAAGTAAAGCTGTGCCAGGAGAGAAGAGATGCTTTTGAATTTGTCTCCTTTACAGGCTGTATCACACCCAAGTAAATAATAATTATGCAGTGTCATAAATATGAAAATAGTAGGCTATACCAAATGGCAACCCCAGTTCCTTGTTGTTCACCCAGGCAGCAGAGGTGTATTTGTCCAAATGACACCCCGCTGAGTCTTGTGTTGGTGTCTTGTTCTGGCAGCTCCCCGGTGTGTTAATTCACACCTGGGTCCATTTTATAGTGAGCACCTATTGATCTGCTTGAACACACATGTAAGGCTCTAAAGCTCTGTTAAGACAACACAAAATGTCTGCTACATATTGATGATGTGTGTGTGTGTGTGTGTGTGTTTCACACTGTACAATTCTCAGTAACACCTATTACATCTGTTCCCATGACGATAACGATCCAGTTGGTTAATTAAAGCCCTTCACTTCCCTGTTGTATTATGTGATGGACGGGTTAAAATGTGCACTTTGGGCTTACACGTACAAAAACACACACGTAAACATAAATGCCATAATTTAGTGATGCGGCTAAGTGGAGGACTCTAAATGCTTCACTGTTTCTCAATCTGTTTACAGCTCTATTATTTCCCCAGGTAAAAGCAGTGACGTGTGGAGACGATTTGCCGTCACATACTGCTTTGTGGCTCCTAAATTATGTCAATGAGTAAAATGCAGAGCAGCTAATGGTTAGGCATCTTGGCAGGGCTCCAAGTCGCCGTAATCAAATGCATTCAGAGTTTATCAGCGATGTTGATCAGGCTCAGCGCTCTTGATGTTCCGGGCGGAGGATGTGAGACAGGATATGAGGCTGATGGTTGTGATCAATCACTGATAGCATCGCACGGGACTAACGAGGCCTCCTAACGAAGGAACATGGAGAAAAGGATGTAACTGGGAAAAACTCGTGATTATCTACCTCGAAGATGGATTCATTCTGTCTGAGGAGAAAAGAGGAGAAGTGAAATAAAAGGTCAATACTGAAACACTGCAAGGCAGTGAAGTGTTAAGAAAGACAAAGGCTACAGCGAACAGTCATGTCTCCTGTCAATGAATCCCTGAGAGACAGCTGAAAGCTTATATGCTGTCTGTTATGTATGATAACATAGAATGTTAATGATCCCAAACTGCATGACCCTGATGCTTGATTTACACAGTGAAAGAAATGACATAGTTTAAAGAGCATATACAGATAAAAATAATATACTGAACATGGTAAACAGGTTCATAGCCAGGATTTTAGAAATACTGAAGTCATGCAACCCCTCCTCCCTTAAAACATGTCTTATTGTTGTCTTAAACATAAAATATAATTTCTCTACCCAATGGTCCAAATGCTCTGTAATTTAAAGTTATTGTGAGGAACTTTTAACTGGTTATGAAAGTCTCAATTTAATACTGATGTCTCTATATGACCTACATGAGTAAATGAGACCATAAGCGAGAAGACTGTTTATTTCTAAATAGTTATTCTTAATTCTTGTCATCGATGCAGCCAGGATTTCCTGCAAAATCAGACAAAATCATGCAGGTCCACCAGGAGCAGAGCTTTGTCTTGCTGCTCCACCGTCCAGCTGGAAATCAACACCACCACCACGCTGCTGGAGGCCCAGTATTCATAAGGAACTGTGTAAATTACTGGGGTGAGATTGATGAACTTAAGTAGCCTATTAAACTTGTAAATAAATAACAGTAAATTATTATCAATAAGAGGAGCAAGGTATATCGGATTCATTTCAAAATTGGAAATCCATATTGCATTTTAAAGTGCGCAGAAGACTATGATTTACATATTTACCAAATCCGCCTCTTTAACTCTTCGCACAAACTGTTTATCTGCATTCAACCAAAGCCTGCTGGAACATGATTGGTCAATATACTACTCAGACTACAAAGGGAAACCAGAACCTTTTGGATACCAAACTCTTGTCCTATAAGCTACAGATTCTGCTTTCATATTGTGCAGATATCTGTTCATAGAGATTACCTATGGAAATTCAAGTACTTTTTCAACGTTTTTATTCTGCAAAATAACATCTCTTTTCCCAAGTCAGAAACCTGCAGCGGTGAGGCAGGCAGAACCAGCCTGCGGATCCTCCTGCTGGGGCGAACATACGAAGGGCACTTCAGCTGCTCAGACAGGCCTCACTTTGATCTGGGAATGCACAGAGTCCTCGGTGCTGACAGCTTATGTAAGCAGCAGATCCCAGCCCGCCGCTCAGATCACCGCCACTTTGGGGAAAGGAACGCTTCTGAGAGCACGGACGTCATGACACGCTGGGAGAGAGACAGGGCCAACAAAGCAAAAAAAAAAAAAAAAAAAGACACTGACACATGCAGGTCTTGAAAACGCAACATCTCAATTGAAGGAGAATGGCGGCGAGGTCTCGGGCATTTCAAACATAACAGTACGACTGCAGTCAAGGTCGTGGTGCGACGTGATGACTTCCCAATCTTTACTGCCCTGACGGTGAAACAGAAGTGAAATCAACGCCCTGAATGCCATCCGATGGAATGATTCCACTTTCTAAGGACTCATTCGTTAAGAGGTTAATGACTCGAAATGGAAAATTAATTTAATGTCCAATGGAACATTCCCTGCGAGTGTGTGTGTGTGAGGGATGGACCGTGCTCAGCCATCGGCCTAATGTTCTTCAAAGTCAAGATGAATGGACCCCTCCCGTCTTCACTGAACTCCATTTCTGCTATACTGATCATAGATATGGGCTGTTGCTTTTTTTCCACAGCCAAGATTCAATTTATGGTTTAATTAACATTTTGGAGCCAAAAAGACACTCTGATGTGTTGAATAGAGCAGCTGGACCAAGATGTATTTATGGATATAGTGAATTGAAAATGAAAAAGGACAGAGATTTTGACTTCGAGATTATTATATCATTTCACTGAGCCACATATATGAACTCACACTCGACAGCTGGTGGAAACCTTTTAGTTAACAGTACACTAACAGTAAGTAAGTCTTTAGTGGAAGACTAATTTACTGTCAGTGTACTGTTGACTAAAAAAACTCCATTTCCTTGTTCACTGGGGAGCAATAAAAGCAGATGGCAACTGAAAGTATCCATGCATGCAGCACGATGACAATTTCTGATCATAATTTACTCCGAGCTCATCACAGTAATGTTGTGTTTGCAGAGTGCTTAATTCCTTTTTGATTCAGTGCCATCATAAAAAGACACAGTCTTTGTGGAAGTGAATACTATTTCAGTTGTCAGGCCAGCTACAGGCTTACTGTCAGTTATATTGGCCAATGCAGATTAAAGCTTTAAATTTGGATTGCTAGTGATTCAGGCTCTCAGTATTGGTCAACAGTGATTAAGCTGTCACTGCAGGGCAAGGTCATTTCCGCTTCCTGGTAATGTCTTTTGTCTACGTGTTTTCAATATCTAATGGCGATTACAAACTCGAGCCAATTCATTAGTTAACATCTATAAAATACAATGAATGTACAAAATATAAGGGACATCTTCAAGTCATTTTCAATATCCTGCATTTCCTTTGCTACATAGTGCGGATTTGATAAAGGGACGTGGTTTCCTGGTGGATCGGTGGTGTGGACTGTGTGCCATGTGGGGACGTTGAGTTCAACTGTGGAACAGAACCTTTGCTGAATGTCACCCTGTGAAATCTGTCGTACCTTTGTTCACCTTTATGATCTAAGAGAGATGAAATGCCAAGGGTAATCAATAAGAAGAGCTGGGTCTTATCTGGATTTCCCTCATAGTTTCACATAATCAAGATTATGTGTTTTTATCCAAGCTGGCGCCATGGCTTTAGGGAAGGTGACGTTGGTTTGTTCACCAGTTGTCATTCAGTAAATTCAAATTTAAATTTGGGCTAAGCAGTACTTTGGTTTGTGACCAAACACTTCTACTGACATTCCTGTCAACCTCTGATGTATTTTGTTTAGTGTTAATTAACTAATATCAGCAGGCTATGATAATGGTCATGGTAAATATTATAGCCTACCTACTTCATCGTCTTTGCATTTAGTCCAAAGCACCACTGTGCCTCAATACAGCCTCACATGACTGTAAAGTGTTATGACGTGTCAACACAGGAGGCCAAATTGTTTTTCCAATGATGAAGTCATGAAGCACCAGAAAAGGGCGGGTCACGCCTTTGCCATCCTCGGAAAAAAACAGTACATACAGGAGGTGTTTCAGCCACGTTTTCCACTTCTGTTTCATGTTTGTTTTGTGTGCATCTGATGGAACAGATATGCTCCTATTTGAATCAATCCAGTTGTCTACAAAGGTCCCATTTCACTTGTAGTATACACGTGTAAATGTGACATGAAGGATATTGTTGCGCTTCTGGTCAAGTTTCTGCCGTTTAACCACAGTGATTGCCTGTCTGACTCTGATCACTGCCGAAATGTGGGCAACCTACACTCAACGCTGTGCCTGAACACATCTTATACAAACATGGAGGACTGAAGCTACATCATGTCTGGAATGTAACCCGCAATTTGGGAAACTCTGGTTAAGATTAGGCATTGACCTTGAATGGTTAAGGTTAGGATAGGTCATCGGGCAGTGAGTCTCATGATTTTTCACCATTTTGCAATAACAATTTTCCTTCTAGACTCGATCCTGAAACTGCTATGCTGACATGCTGCATTTGTTGCTGTACGGACACAAACCACCAGCCTACTTCAGCTGTACCATACTGGCAAGAAAAGAGTTTGCTATCAGGTATTCTTTTATTTTTTAACACAATCCTACTTGTATATAGTATGAAAATGTTATATAAACATATAAACAGTGGTAGCCTACCACTGAATATTTACAGAGAGAAGTATTTTATTTCAGCTTTTAAGTCTCTTCTTCACCTTGGAAATAACAGTTGACAAAATAATCCTACCACAAGGTCCATTTAGTAGCTGCTGTGGAGTTTTCAGTCATATTACTGAATTTAATAAAAGTTGAGCTTGAGATATGCATTGCATGTGTTTGGACCAAGTACATTACAGTATGTGCAACAACCTGTGCTTCAGAGTGCCTTTGTCCCCAATATACAACACTTAGCGCTGCTCAACACGTCATTCCATTATATATAGCCTTATACTGTTGTGTAGACTATACAAATGTTAACAAAAGACTACTGACAGGGTATACAGCGAATTGATAGATTGAATTAAGAGGGAATTGTAGAAGGCATACAGTGATTCCTAACAAATGGCTGCAAAAGAATTTTCCAAGGACTTCTTTCTTTGGTTTTCTATTTTCTGAAGTGTTTATTCACTTTGACCAGCTGTGGATGGTTCCTTCATTGCCATTTCACTCTGCAATGTGTGACAACAGTGAAGCACAACTGAGCATTTGGCTGCAAGTATGAATGCTGGCATGTGCACATGCTCAAAACACTGCATGGCATGATTCAGGCTTATTGAAGATTGAGGACTATATATATATATATTGTTTAGATTTACGGGAATAATTAGGGAGGAATAATTACATCCTCTAATTGTGCCAAGTCCGAGCTCTCGAGGGAGCAACGCTGCTCCTAAACAAAGAGAGATTAATAATGAAATGATGAGACGCGGACTATCTGAGGATGATGCGCTGGGAGGGGAAGCTGTGATTTAAAGATCTGGACAAGCTGAGACTTAATCACTTTATCTGATTGGTATTTGAAGCCATGAATCTCAATTAGCAGGCATTAGGATCTTTTTCTGGCAGTTATGCGAAGTCCATTTCCGTAGTTGGACCCTGCCAGGGTTAATATACTGCATCCATGGAAACATTTTGAAAACTGCCACAGACAATATGAGTTGTAAGATCTTAATTTAGGATGCAGAATATCTTAATGGTATATGGTATTTCATATACTTTCATTGCATGTAGATCTTCTGTTTGACTCACACATTTTAGATTATATATTAATATCATATATTAATATAAATTATGAATAGCAAAAATCATAAGTAAACGGTCACAGAAGGTTTACGTGCAGTGAATGCTGACAGCTATAAGCTAGCATAGCCAAATGTCTGCTGGAACTGGTGGGTTATAGCATCATTTTCTATCTGCATGTTGCTCTGGTAGGAATGTATACTGAACATGTTACACAGATAGACTGTAATACCTTTTTCTGTGTATTGGGAATGTAGTGATGTCTAATTTATGCTTGATTTATAAGATATCATATAAAATACAAATACAAAAAATACAGTAAATAACTTTTTAAATGCACATATTTAACAATCAAATCCTTAAATTTATACTGATGTATCGATCAAGAGGAAGTCAAAATCTGCTAAAATCCAGGTTTTAATCATCTCATAGGATAGTTAATACCGGTGTTTTTTCAGTTTATGTATGTAAAGTAGTGGTTTGACAAACTGACAAAATATGTCTTTCTTTAGGCATATATTTTTTTGCAATTATGCATTTAAAATATATTAATAACAGTATTTGTATTTGACTAATTTCAGAATAACAAAAGTATTTTTTGTAAAATTACACAAAATTCTGCTCTACTTTTATCAATAAATAATACTTCAGGTTTATGGTTAGTTTAGTTAAAGTTAGCGTACAAAATCTGTTTTTAAGAACAGATATTTAGTGTTTTTTTTGTTAAAACACACAACACATTTTAATTAACAATTCATTCTTGTAATTTTAACAGGATTTTCATGTCACTTTGAAATACAGGGAAACAGTACATATACCAGTGAGTCATGCATCAGTAGATCTGTTATTTACACTAAATCAGCACTTTTCACCATCAATGTTGCTGCTGCTGTTGTTTCCTTTTTGACTTCTAATTAATGATTTCCCATTGTCTATGTTGCTTTGTCTCTCCATGCTAGCCACTGTGTACTGTATCCTCTTGCCTTTGTGTGCCTTAATTATGGCTGAATGGGAGACAATGAGTCTTTTAACTGATAGGCCTTTGTCTCAGCTTCCAGCTCCTCTATCATTCCTCACCACAGGTTCTCAAAAATGGCTGCCTTTGTACCTGCTCCCAATTATTAACAAACCAAACGGTCGTCCTGGTTACCTGCAGATAAGCAACTAGGCTAATCCAGTTAGCTTGTTATCTCATCAGTCGGAGGGTAAAATGAAAGATACTGGGAAATCACCAAATTAGCTACTTTGTTGTATTGTCCCTTTGTAAGTATACAATCAGCAAAAGACAAAAAAGATTTTCTTGCATACTCTGCAGCTGAAATCCAGTTTTACCATGCTTTTGATTTTTTTCTGTAATATTTTTTTGGGAATTATTCACATTTTGATCTCCCATTTTTGCTCTCTAGGCGCACAAAACACTCACACACCCAGTTTCCACAGAGCGTCTTCAGCATCACCTGGGGTAGTTTAGAAGGAATGCTAATCTAGGATTCAGTTTGATAATGCATCCATGAAATATTCACTCTCCTCTCTCTTGGCGTGGATTTTTTTTTGCATCCTACGGTAAGCTGCGAGCTGCCTCTTTGAGGCGGCACGTGTGTGTGATATTGGCTCTCGGGGAGATGTGTGCACGGATGACATCGGGGGAATCACTCAGACGAGTATGCTACTTGACAGTTGCTCGCCGCAATCCCGATGCCTCTCACCTGAGGCGCAGACGCCAACGTCCTTCAAAACCATCTGCCTGTCTTTCACTGCTAATTGATTTGTCCTTGAATGGAAGTGTCTGGGAATGCTTTGGGGAGAATATGTACTTTGACAGATGCTCTGCACTTGAATGTGTACCATACATGAAAAAAGGCGGGGCCTTAACTGGAAGGCGCTTTAGGGCGCCTGGAGGTGAATTAGTCGTCTTTGTGGTGCGTTGAGTTGTTTAAAGAAAGCGGCGGGGAGCTTAATTGTGTGGCATCCTAGCAGCAGCAATCTGGCTTGTTTTCTTGTGCTTCAAAGTACATTAAACTCTTCCTCTCTTCTCTACAGTATATCTCTCATGCCCTCTAGTCGCTCCTTAACTAAGCCAGCACTTTTCACACTCTTTAGGGATTCATGCTTAAATGCAAGAAAACACTATCACAGGAGGGGGTGGCCTCCCTGCCTTTTTGATTCAGCCTGATAGTGCTTCCAAAACAGCTTCCCATCATCAAATGCCTAAAGCACTGAAGTCAATACATGTTTTCTGACACAATAGTAGTATGATAGCCCACCCTTGGTGTGTGTGCTCTTTTTTCAAGCGGTAATTAATTCAGGAAGTGAGGAATTATTCAAAAAAGAAAAAGGCTGCGAGCCACGAGTTGAGCCTTTAGTTTGAGCTCAGTGCTCGTAGGAGGATTCCTCCAGAGCTGATGTTTTTTTTTTTTTTTTTTGCATAATTGCACACTAAACCTTATTGCACCCTCCTCCTCTAAAAGGAACACCAGCCCTCGACTCGCCAAAAAAATGTCTGGAAGAAATGTAGGTTATCATCAGCATGATGTGCTATGTGTTAACAAGAAACTTCATAGGCTAAGTCAGAGGCAGAGGGCTGTGATATTCACAGATCCTCTCAGAAGGGATTTCAGCGAGACGAAACGCACAGAATAATTCATGGTTCATCATTGTTGAGACACATCTACCAAAATCCTGAGGATATAAAATATTTATAAGTGTTCATTATGCCGTAGTCCAGTGTAATAGAAATATGCAGAGACGCTTTAAGACATGGGCCATATAGGTGGTCGCCTAGGACTAAAAAAAAAAAAAAAAATCCAGTGGGTGCCCTCACTCATTTTCTACATTTAGGTAACAAATGCACAAATAATAAAAAAAAAAAATTTCACCCCTGCAACTCTCTCTCACACTTTTATATGTACTTATTGGTTAATAAAAGTACAAATCGTAGTGAAAGTGACTAAACACTTTTAAACTAACAATATCAGGCACCAAATGTTTCTTTATATTATAATAAATAGTGATTTATGAAAATAAAGATCTTAAGTTTTGTCTTAAAACCACTGTGATGTCTGATGTGTGTTGTGGTTTCCGGGGCTAGAGTTAAGGTCGTTTCACCTCGGGCACTAAAAGGGCTAGAGGCAACCCTGGAAATATGAGCATGAAGTAGAGGCTGTTTGGGGCCACAAATAAAGGAATTTCAATTATCACATGTAAGGTGATATTAGACCCACAAGAATCAGCTCCTGCTGTCGCATCCTGCTCTCCTAATTATCATACCATAGGCTCCAGCATGTGGGACTGAGTGAGTGCAGACTTAAACTACCCACCAATAATTGGCGGTCTCACTCTGAGGATCTTTTCCCTGGTGCTTATATTGAACAAGGAGAGTAGCTAATGTATTGGTGTATTGTAGAAGTTACAGACAAAAAATTATTGCAATATACATGAAATCTTCATAGATGCACTTTTAGAAATAATGCTACTTGCACAACAGCATTCGTTTTTGAGCCGTACACAAACAGGCAGCAAAAGAGTCCCTTGGCCATTCGGAGACGAGGCAAAACAATAGAGGGTTTTTAAAAATGCAGGTTTAATTATTTGATTGTACCTGTGATCGCTTCCCCAATAACCTAATAACGGCGTGGATGTCTGCTGGGGATGTGCATTGATTCCTGGGAGGCTGCGGGCTGCTGAAGAGACGATTAACCATTTGCATTTAGATTGTGTGTTGACACACAATTTAGACATATGGCCCTGTGATTCAGACACAGGGAGAGAGAAGCAGGGCCCGAGAGATAGAAGTTGTTCATGGGGGCCCTTAGTATGTGGCTGTACACACGGTTGAGGTGGTCCAGTGTTAATAGCCATGTCTATCTCGCTCCCCCATGGCTTTCCTCAGGTCTTTCCCCTATCAGTGATGAAGGATTGGAGGATATTGTAGCATTAGCTCCACTGTAGCTTATTGCTTATTAGTTGGCTTCGACACCCCGAGGAGAACGTGTGGGTAAATATAAGGGGGATTTAAGAAGGTTCCATCTAGTGAATGGATGGATTACATGATTATGGAGAGCCCTGCAGCAAGGCTTCCATGTTAGGAGACACAAACAGCTGGATGAAGAGAAAAACATGGAAATACAGTGAGCAGAGGAGGAGAGATGGGAGGAAGACACCTTGAATGTGCACTGATGTAAAAATCAGTGTTACTGTAGTGTACTGTAGTGGTAATGGTACAGTGCTCCAGGCAAATGTGCAAATGTTATATAGAGACAGTAAAAAGAGGGTCTCATTTTCATAGTTTTCATCATTGGTTATGAAAAAAAAAATTACTTACTAGCTTACCAACTGTTGTGATACAAGGAAATGCAAATCTGTTACACAGGAAATAGGCCTGAATTTAAACAGACTTTTATACTTTAAGCTGTAAACACAAAATTGACATTATTACCATTAAGTTGATATGTCAAACTTGTTAGCAAACAGAATATATTGAGCAATATTAGCATTCATTTGGTGTTGTGTTTCAGGCCACTTGGCAAAATGTAAGTCCAAAACTCACTATTTTTCTTTCTTACTTTCTGTTTTGGGCTCCACCACCTCTTGTGAAAAATATGTTGCTCTCGAGCCACTAAATGTTTCACTATTGCTAGCTGGTTGCTAACTTTGTCTCTTTGCTGTTGGGCAGGTAGCTTATGGTCAGTCTGAACTTTTTCACTGAAATAAGGTTAATGAGAGCTGAGTGAACCAAAAAAGTTGTCAGCCATTAAACCCATAAACTGTATATTAGAGCTGGACATGGTCACCATGACATTACCCATTTATGGACCTCCCTTTTGAAGCCTTGAGTTTGCCATTTTGGCTGCCACCATCTTGGTTTTTGGCCACTGCAATCTTGCTTATTTGCAACCAGAAGTAACACAACAGGGTTGAGCTAAGTAGAGCCGAATGCTGATTAAGACATTTTTGGTGACCAAAAGGGTTACAATTAACTTTCATGAACTGAAAACACACTAGTAAAGGGTTAAAGTTCTTAGATGAAAACACAGACAACTCCCAGGCCAGACAGCACCATGGTAGCAGCCTGTCAATCACAAGGTGTACACCTTAAAGCATACCGCGCTTTATGGTCTATTTGACTCTAAATGGGACCATAATTTATAAAATGAACATGAAACTAGTGATTGAGACCATAAACTCATGTTTACAATATTTACTGAGGTAATAAATCAGGTGAGAAGTAGGCTCATTTTCTCAAAGATTTTTATATAATCCATCTTCTTGCAACTAGAGGAGTCGCCCCATGCTGGCTATTAAAGAGTGCATTTTTAAGACACTTCTGCATCGGCTTCACTTTTCAGACCCCAGATTTGCCCACTGATTTAAACCAAAACAATGAGTTAAAAGACTCTAAAATGCTCCGTAAAGCTGTGGGGATCTGCAGTCAGTGCTGGTTTGTCACTTCAAGCGACTCCTTTCACATTACACATAGTCATAACAATGTTGCTAAGAAGTCCACAGGTCTCTTGCAGAGCTGCTTCATAACATTACTAACCAATGGACAATATTCAGGTTATTATGAATATACTCACTTATCTGGACTTTTCTGAGTTAGCCAGTGGACATACAGTTGTAGTGCATGTGCTTGTTTTTCTCTCCCTTCAGTCTCACTGGTAAACATGGCTATCCTTTTCATAATTCATTAATATCAATGTATCACACTTCATGTGTATTTAGAGTAATGTGTACAGAATAACTATTTACTTGAGAAGTGTTATAACTCAAGTGTTAAATATTAGATGCATTGAAGATCCCAGCTAGATGAGTGGCTCATTGTCTGTAAATACATTTACAGCCTATGTCTTCTCCATGGTGCGTTGCCCACTGATGTCTCTGCAGCTCATGTTCAGCTTTGGACAGCGACTCAGCCTCACTTTGTCAAATGCCAATTACTTATGAGACAATTACACTACCAGAACATGAGAGGACCTGCTCCAGCAATTACGGAAATCTGTCGATGTGATTTGATGGTGATGACTTACATGACAAAGTCTCTCATAATAGTGACAGAATCGACCGGAGTGTGAAGCATATGTAAGTTTTTTAAATCAGCGCAAGAGACAAATGCAACACGTACAATGTAAGCTGGTTTGTCTTTATCGACTGGTTGTTCAGCTGATATTTACAGAGCTCTGCTGTGTGAAACAGTTAATTAGCGTAATCGATCGCAAAGCAAACACTTCTCTGTCATGCTGTCAAATAAGCTGCTTTGGTCTAAAGCAGTTTTTATTGATATCCCTCGATATTTCTTGTGTTTTCTTCT
This sequence comes from Pterois miles, assembly GCA_947000775.1. Classification (NCBI taxonomy): domain Eukaryota; kingdom Metazoa; phylum Chordata; class Actinopteri; order Perciformes; family Scorpaenidae; genus Pterois; species Pterois miles. The sequence goes on along the minus strand of CAMQGK010000549.1, from coordinate 17,842,994 downwards.
TTTCACACCAACTTACTTCCCTCACTCAGATGAATCTTTTATTGATTTCAGCCTTCAAAAACATCGTCTTTGCTTTGCTGCAAATGTCTAGAGGTGAATTTTGTGTTTTCAACCTTTTTTGACTAGATTAGTCAGAAGATAGAAACAAGTCAGCAACATACAGTATAGTCACCTTGTCCGTATATAACCCATCTTATCTAGAGGATGTACAGTATATATCATTTAAGTCTTTCATGGAGGTTTCAGATTGGCTAAAGTCAGTTTGTCAAGGGAGAGATGGACAGTTTCAGAAATTTTCATGGATAACTTCATAAATGAATGATTAAATGGATGAATAATTGAAAGAAATGAAAAATCTAAAGGAGGACTTTTTGCTTAAACTTACTTACATATCCATCTTTTAACCACGTTAGCGGTAGCTATAAATGACAGCTGTCAGTTGGATTACCATGACATTCATGGTGCTTAGAGGATTAACCCTACTGACTTTGGTGATCCCCTAATTTTCTCTCTTGCACCACCATAAGGTTTACATTTCACACTAAGCCCAGTCTCACCAGTGACACACCAATTTATAAGTAACTTTACGTGCAGTCATAATGCCGTTCTGGCTATTGCTGTGTCATTTTACACCATGTAGTCTGTACTGTCATACCTGCTAAACATCAGCGTGTTAGCACTGTAAGATTTTTAGTATGCTGACTTTAGCATTTCGCTCAAAGCACTGCTGTGCCACACAGAGCTGTGAGCATGGCTGTAGACACTTGAGTGTTGGTCTACTTAACTTTTATATCATATTTGGTACTTTGGCTGTTGTCATGGAAACCGTTTGAGATTTAAAAGTCCTCCCTGCATCATTGAATGTGTATAGGGTACATACTGTAGTTTCATATCACTGTACATTGGCAAATGTTGATGTTTGTATACAGTATGTATACATTTTCCTCATTCTGTCACTAATGTAAAGGCAGCACATTGAACAGCTTTTAATTCTTTTCTGTTAATTCACTAGACTTGTATGCTGCTACTTTAACCAGTCTTTCACCTCATTTTTCTCTCCATAAGTGGCCACGGGTCCAAGTGACTCGATCACAACATCACAGTGCAGCTTCTCATAAAACCAGATCAATTACTCCAAGTGAGACCTGATTTTTGTCTAATTTCCTGTCCTCTTTTTCACAGCTTCACAGGGACTATAGGGGAAGGGAGCACCATCTGTGCCTGAAAAGAGAAAACACATTCTCTCTGTGTTTACGTTAATCTCATGGACGCATTTGTTCCTCTGGAAATCCTCTTGCCACTGAAATCAATTTGCTTTCATCAGGCCTAATGACACTTGGTTAGGGCTGCCGTTTCCAAGTAGGCCATTCAGGGAGCTATTCATGGAGAATGAAGTAACTTAGTGAAAACACTTCAGTATCCAATGATCCATATGGTCAATAGACTTTGCTGAAAGGATCAAACATGGGCACCCCCCCCCCCCCCCCCCCCCCCCAATTATATATCTGCTTTTAAAATGGGAAAAAATTCCTAAGTGGCATATTCTTTTATTTACTTTGTCTTTTATTTATGCATGGTTCTTTATGCCGCCAAAACCACATTTATGCATCTGCAATACAGCTGTGACAGTTGACGCATCAGTGTTAAGTGTTTTTCATAGCTGTGTGGAGAGTTTCCAGCCACACACACAGCACAGCACTGCTTTGAGCAAAACAATGCTGATGTTCTCCATCTTAGTTTAGCCGTGTGGAATGCTAGCTCTTGATAATTAGCACTAAACACACATTACAGCTGAAGCTGATGATTACACTCTGTGACACATTAAAAGTGAAAACACAGCATTAGAATCTGCTATCACTCTCAAACTGATTGACTGGTCCCAATAGAGGGATGCTGGATAATAACTCCAGTCCAAGTTAATACATTTTTAAGATTCATTTACATCAGTAGTGTTAGAAACACTGTACAAACATCTTTAAATTGTATAATATTGTATTATAAAACAAAAAACAACTTCATGTTAATGCTGTTAATGTGAGAAGATAGCAATAATATTACACCAATATTCAACCATTCTGGGGATATTTTTGTCAACAATTAGTAGAAAAGCAACACATTTAATTACAGAAAAAAATATTGACAATAAATTAGTAGAGAAATATTACATTTATTTACAACAAATTTGAAGAAAAGTAATGGTTATTTACAATAAATCTGAAGAGAAATAATGTATTTATTGGCAGTACATTTGTAGAAATGATAGTTATTTACAATAAATTAGTAGAGAAATAATTAATGTATTTACAGCAAATCAGAAGAAAAATAATAGTTAGTAATTAGTAGAAAAAAATGTAAACACATAGTTTGTAATATCGTAGCAGTGAAGAGTGAGGGGAAGCTGCTTGGGTGTTGTGTTACAAAAAAACAAACAAACAAATACAAGAAAACAAAAACCACAACATCGTTGCCTGTGGGGCAGACTATGGCCGTGCACATACTGTATGTGTGTCCCAAGCCACTGACTGTGCTGCCTTCAGGTCCAGCCCTTGCAGACAGGAAAACACAAGGCTGCAATAAGGCAAGCACTGTGTCATTTTCTTTCACTCCAATTTCTTCAACAGGGGAGGCAGTTGTTGCAGTTGTGATTTTGTGTCATCTAAGAGTGCTCCCTGGTCCTGCTGTCAGGCTCCCAGCTGATGTCTGGCTCAGCCTCTTCAGTGTCCATTATCATCACTATGCAGGTGTCAGGATGATGGGAGCTCTGAGGGAGGCTCTGCAGAACCTCCAGAGATTTGATACACAGGTCTGCATCCAGCTGCAGCATCTTCATGACCAGATCTACTAACAGATTTTGGTTGCTCTGATGTCACTTTATCTCCATCACTTGCTTAAGGTCATCAAGACCCTTGAGTCTGATGTATATCTTCAGTATAAAACCCCATCTCAATAGGAAACTCCTCTGGGGTCTTTATTGCTGCTTGTGAATTAATAGCTAGTCCAGGATACAGTGGGTAGATCTGCAGCTAGCAGGTCCAGAGACCACATATTGATGACCTCGTTAAAGGGAATGTGTGGCATGACTTCTGATGCTTTGTACAGAGACACCAGGCTGAACAGTAGGCACATGATGCACCAGGTCAGAGTCAATCATTTTCACTCTCAGTGTCTGCTACTGGTCCCCAAACATAACTCATTGTGAGGCTTGAGGTCTGCATGTACAATGCCCATGGACCTCAGGTAGAGAGGGTTTTGGCTATAATCGAACACAGCTCCGTCAGTAGAAGACCCTGGTTATTTCTGTCCTTCTACAGGCTTTGATAAAGTAGTTCAGATATGATATCTGTCAAAGAAAAGCCATTCTACCTCACGATGGTGCAGGACTCTGGATCCAACTGGTTGACTGACATTTCCATCCCTAAAGCCATGCTGCTAGGGTAGCTAAAAATCAAGGTACCTGCATTATAAAATAATGTATTTTTTTAAGTTCAGTCCCCCGTCACTTATGGCCATGATATTCTGCTACAGTCTACTGCCATTACTGTTTGTTCCCTTCCTCCTGGAGGTCACATGCTCCCATTGTTTTAACAGATCCATTAAAAACAGCTTGGGAAGACGTACTACTGTCTAGACTCATATAATACATTGTGGATTGCAGTTTTCCCTTAACATGACAATCACTTTTAATTAAACTACTTATTTTGGTGGCAATGCATAAGTGAAAACAAAAGCTGTAGAAAAGACTACTAAATACATCATGTAGTTTCTTTTAAGAGACAGATTTGTGTTTGTATTATCATGTAAAGTAAAGTGGATGGATACCTGGTCTTTGGTTGACAAAGATATAATTTAGATATTTGTATTGTTGCAAAACAGACCCTATGACGCCCTTTAATTAGTGCTGTCAATTGATTAACATATTTAATTGCAATTAATCACATGATTGTCCATAGTTTATTGATAGCACATTTTTTATCTATTCAAAATGTACCTTAAAGGGAGATTTGTTAAGTATTTAATACTTGTTTCAGCATGGGAGTAGAAACTATGCTGCTTTATGCAAATTGTAATTGTTATTGGAAATCAGTTAGCAACCCAAAACAATGACAACTGTTGTCCAGAAACCCTCATAGGTATTGCAAGTAGCATTAAAAAATATGCTCAAATCATAACATGGCAAACTGAAGCAACAGGCAATAACAGCATGTCAGTGTGTTGACTTGACTATGACTTGTCCCAAAATTTCATGTGATTATCATAAAATGGGCATGTCTGTAAAGGGGAGACTGGTGGGTACCCAGGGAACCCATTTACACTCACATATCGTGAGGTCAGAGGTCAAGGGACCCCTTTGAAAATGGCCATTTGCGTTGACGCGTTATTATCATGTGACTGCTCTACTTTTAGTAGAACATTTTGAAAAAACTAGCCTGTGAAAAGCTTGTTTTTCTCACATCTTTTGCTTTGCTTAACAGAGCATTGAATCCTCTGAGCAGGGCGGAGATGGTATTCCCAACACAACAACCTCAACTGAGCCTACCAGAATGGCCTGCAGTAAACCAGTAATAACTGGGAAAGATAAGGAGCAGTCAGCCAGATCAATAATTGTGGCTAATCAAAGCCCCGCCTTTCCGGGGGGGGGGGGGGGGGGGGGGGGTGATAATCCAGGTGTCAGATCGGCAGGATTATGAAACCAGCTGAAACCGCATTTTGTCACTGCTGAGACTGAAGAAAACTACTTGAAAAAATGCATTATGCTCACATTGCATATCTTATACAAGTGGTTCCAAAGACTGTAAAAGTTAAAAAAGACAAATTTCTTAAAATGAATCCAGTTGATTTTTAAGAGTCTAAATGAAAATAACCAGCGGGAATCATTAGCAATATTCTCCCAAACACACCAACAGTGCCTCACTCAGAAAATCCTAGAAAGCCATTCATATACCATCTTCTCCTCGCTCCCTCCATCCCACAGGAACACTTACAGCCTCTTTGTTCCTGCCATCCCACCTCTTCAGTGTGTATTCTGTTCCAATTATCTCAAGTGTTAAATCTGTGTCGGGACTGCATGGTCCTCTGAATATTTTATATCATTAATTAAGCTTGAGTTGAGCCACCTTCACTGTTTCCACCAGAGCTCTGCGTGAGTTTTCATTCTATAATCGCAGCTCTTTATGTTGCTTGGTCTGTGGTAGCGGAGGCACCAAAATAAAAAATAAAAAAAGGGGGACAGGGACGATCAGGTGGCAAAAAGAGACTGTCTTCTGTAACACCTGGGTCACAGGGTTGATTGACCCAGATATTGAACATCTGCTTACTTGCATGCATTGTCATAAATGTTGTCTTTTCTGAATGGGATGCCGCATGTTTGGGTAATGTCATCCAAGTGAGCAAGCAGAAAATTAACCAGAAAAAAACAGAAATCCAGAAAGTACAGGCTCTGTGTGCGAAGCCTAGACAGAAACGGGACAATAAATCAATGCAGGGAGAATTATAAAAAACAAAAAATATTGACATTTCTGTTTGAAACTGACTGAAGTTCCACAGGAGTACAGTTAGTTGTCCTTCATGAGGAAAAAGACGGTGAAAAATATCCATTTAGTTAATTAGAAGTCTGAATGAGCCATTAGCGCATAATTGAGGCCGTAAATAGAGGTTTAATGAATGGAAAATTATCAGTCATTACCCCACCCTAATCAGTCATTTATTCCGTAATAAGACACAACTCTTGATTGTGCTGCTGCATATTAAAATATATGACAGACTTGTTGGCACGACAAATAACACTGATTGAACAAAGAGCACAATTAGGGGAGTTGTGATGTACTGGTATTGACGAAAACCATGAAAATTAAATATTGATCAATTTGTTTCTTAACATAATGGAGCATCAGCTGAGGATTATAATGGCATATTCTCTGAAGGACACACACAGTCGACACCCAAACACACACACACAAAATGTCACCCACTCCCGTCACGTCGTCTAAATCGGCGTCTCAGCGAAGAACACCTGACTTTGTTCTAGTCCCACTCGTTTCGCGGCTGCTTCAAAGGCGTCGTTAGATTAAAGAGAGCCGGGATACCTGGATGCTTTTTCATCTGTGCTACTGTGCAGCGCGAGGAGGCCGCTCAGCTGTTGGAATTTGAATGAGACAGATCAAGATGAGAAGAGGAGTCAGGATTCATGGATTTCACATGTACGCGTTTGTGTGTTTGGGGCGGCATCCTGCCGCGAGGATAGCTCAAGATTTGAAAGAATAAACAGCTGTAAAGTTTCCAACAAACACCGACCTAACTCTTCCTCAAACACTGACTGCTGAATGAACAAAATCCCCCAGATGTCTTCCTCATGGAGCACTTTGGGAAAAAAAAATCAATGGATCTTACCTGGACTGAACCTATTTATTTGTACACTGTTTTCTACTTTTTCTTTGCTCATTTTCTCTGTTTTTCACTCAAGTTGTTTGTTTTGCTCTTGTCTAAAGGTGCTGATGAGTTTTTCTTCAACTTACTCTCAAAGGAAAAGCAAAAGGAATACGTCACATCCATTAAAGGAATAGTTTGACATTTTGGGTAACACGCTTGTTTGTTTTCTTGTCGGTGAGAAGATCAATACCACCGTCTCATATGAGAGAGATATCAGTCAGCAGCGACTGCATCAATCCAGCTGGTATCAATAAAGGATTTCTTTTATAATGCCATGCTTTAGCACCTAAAGGCTCAGACACACTAACGCGACAGAGAACTAGCAGCGACGAAGGCCACCAGTTGCGTCACCTCACGTTGCATTTGACTTGGCCAGAAAGTTGCACTCGAACACGCTGCAAGGACGACAGCTGATGGCAGTTTACCACATATGTTCTGCGCTTACGTGAGATTAAATATCTCTTCATACAAAATGGGAAACCGGAAGACTGAGGACTGCAGATTTACAAACTGTTTTTATATGTACATGAAATAAAGTACTGTTTGCTTACCATTTTCACATTACTCTCACTGACCACTAATTCTAGATGGCCATGTCGTGAAAATATCTGGAATGGTCAGATAACATGAGGATGAAATATTAGAAAAGCCTGCAGTGTGCCATCTTGATTTTACTCATTGGCATACTTTCCCCAAGTCCGTTTCTACTCTCGTGCACTGATTTGTTTGAGCCGAATCGCCAAAGTGATTTCTCTCACCAACAGGCGCCACCGCTAATTCAACATGCTGAATCAGCTGAAAAAAACTCAAATTAGAGTTGGCGGTGCAGGACACCGAAAAAACTAGGCTGACGGACACTCGCCGATGGCCCCAAACTGACCAACCGTCGGCTGGTGTGTCAGGGCCTTAAAGGTGCTGGCGAGTTTTTCATCAACTTATTCTCAAAAAATGTCACATTCATTAAAGAAATAGTTTGACATTGATATCACCATCTCATATCAGAGAGGTATCAATCAGCAGCGACTGCATCCATCCAGTGGGTATCATTATAATGCCATGTTTTAGCATCTAAAATATAGATGCTTCTTTTTTGCGAGATAAGACTGGGTTTTTCTGTGCTCATGTCAATATTGAAGCAAAGGCAGCTCTCCATTGAACAATCCATTTTTACTTAGTTAAAGCTGGTTAAAGTTATTTTTATAAAACAGTCACTATATCCTGACATAAGTATGTGAAACAGGTAATCTGAAAAAAATCATGTACCTCTGTGTCCTGTGGTGCTCTTAATGGCATCTGCAATATTTCACAGACTGAAGAAAAACAACCAATCAGAGCCAAGCTGGAATCTCTGAGTCTCTGAGCAGCTGACGATCACTCTGATCAACGGGTGAGAAATAGGCAGCACAGTAGTAAGATTGATTCATATTTGATCAGCTCTGCCTAGTTTGAACGTTTGATCAGAATTTGCAAGTGACTGATAGCTGCCTCCATTGAGTGAATAGCCAATAGGAACGCTTTCTCTCTGAAATGATCTGTGATAGGCCAAAGTCTCCTGTTATGAGCTAGATTTTGCCTAAAAACAGAGCCAAGAGGAGGTGCAGAACTGTACTTATCTCCCAGAACACTTGAATTACAATATGCTGAAAGGTTATTATGGATTTTTTTATACAATGATGCCAAAAATATTCCTCCTTCTGCAGCTTTAAAGGTGCTATTCTCTTTATATCGTGTTTTAAATGGGTTTCATGGGCAAAGTGTGCATGCAACCTAAGCCTCAGGGCCTTAGCATTAAGCTATGTACCGTAATATGGTCATGCCATTGTGCTTCACACATGTATGGAAATGCAAGCCTATTTCAGCATAGGCCACCACACCATACCATGATCAACATCCTTACTATGCACACTGGGATTAATCATTTATAATACTACGCTGCCTGCTTCGCTTTTTCCTCAGTTCTTGTGCCACTTCTGTCACAGGGATATAACCGCTTGGATATTGTACAGGGAGATGGTAAGCTGTGAGGAAACGTGGGTGCAGTGCTTTACCTGATTTAATGTTATGCATAAAAGCCCCAGCAATGGGGATGCCAGTCTGATGTCGCTCATTAATTCCTCAGTTCAGTGGGCTGTGGACAGACACGACAGATTGACAGGGGATGAGGAGACTTCACCGGCATCTCCTTAATGCTTTGAAATGGGGAGTATAGTTTAGCTTTGATGCTTCCTATCGCTAAATGGACATGCAACCCCCCCCCCCCCCCCACACACACACACACACAGTCAGTCAGCCATCCCAGTGTGAATACATGAATACAGTAAACTTCAGCGTTCAGCGACAGGGTAAATTACCATGTGTGCTATCAAACCATAAAACATCAAAATGCTTGATGACTTCCTGTGAGTGTGGATATGGAGATCAGCAGGCTTGGTTTTGGTACGGCCTGGAGGCAGGTGGAGTATCTACTTCCAGGTGCGGCAATCATTGCAGCTCCCATTTAACTCTCCCATGTGTTCAATTAGCAATAATTTTCTCTATAATCACTCACAAACTGAATCCATGTTTTTAGAGCATAGCTGATTATCGATCAGTGGCAGCACTTACATCACATAGATGTCCCTGCATTATGCATCTTAGATAAATAACCTAAGCCTCGTCTCATGTATTCCTTGCCTGCTGACCCCACACACACGATCAAATGTGTTGCTCTCTGCAGGAGACAATACATCTTCTTCACAAAGAGCACATTTTATCATAGAGCAGGGAGATGCAAGTGTTGCTCTTGTGCCTCTGAAATCCAAAACATGTAAACTGCTGGCCCCAGCATGCATAATGCAAGCTGACCGAGCCTCACTCAAAGTAAATCACTCAGGACTTTGAAGCTCTGTGGTGTTTGACACTAAGCAGCAGGGAGGATGATGTGGCTGAGATGGATTTTGTCAGGTAAGTTTTTTTTTATTTCCACAGAAAATGTGTCTACTCTTTATGGAGAGTCCTTGGCACTGAAATGGCTCAGTGTATGGAGGACGTCTCTTGAATGCAAAAGCGTTTAAGACTGTTTGGCTGCATGCAATCTCTGGGTCTGAGAAGTGAAGCCGATGTGCCTTAAACTTTAATTTTTTCCAAAGCCAACAGGGGGCGACTCCTCTGCTTGCAAAAATTGGTTTGATTGTATAGAAGTCTATCAGAAAATGAGTCTACTTCTCACTTAATTTATTATCTCAGTAAATATTGTAAACATGATTTTATGGTCTCAGTTGCTACTTTCAGGTCTTCTTCAAAACAACATGAAGTTCATTTAGTAAATTATGGTCCCATTTAGAGTCAAATAGATGATACACAAGGGTATGCTTTATGGCGTGGCTACCTTGTGATTGACGAAGAGTTTTCCACCTTTTCGTCTTTAACTCTTTCATAGTGTGTTTTCAGTTCATGAAAGTTGACTTTAACAGCATTCGGTTGCATTTAGCTCTCATGTCACTTGTGGTTGCAAAAAAAACAAGATGGTGACAGTCAAAAACCAAGATGGTGACAGCCAGAATAAAGCAAAGCTTGGACAAGTTCGGGACCATTAAATTAAATGTTTGACTGGATGATGCTTAATGAAAAGTCAGAATCACCAAAAGTATTACAAGTCATCCTGAAGAGGGACATGACAAGTTTGCACAAATTTCATGGTAATCCATCCACTAGTTGCTGAGATGTTTTAATCCAGGACCAAATGACCCACTGCCATCCCTAAAGCCACACTGCTAGTGAGGCTAATAAAACATATTATATTAACATGACAAAATATTAAAAAAATCAGAAAGTGTTTTTTCTTCTTTTTATCATTATTATTGTTTTATTACAAATATCACCATCAACAAATACTGAACTCAAGGCCTCTTCAATGAACTTTACAGTGAAAAGCAGCAGGTTTGAGTTGAAAGGCTGCAATATGATACATTTCCTCGACTGCCCTTTCACAGGGAGCCACTTAATGTGAAACATTTATGAGACAGACCATAAAAATGAATTTACAATAAATAGAAATAACAGTAAACAATATAAATATGAATCTATTTAACATTTTAAACATAATTCACACATTTATGGTTCGCAGTAAGGGTTACATAAGTCAGGATTGAATTAACCAGGAATTCAAACACTCGATATATCAGAGTTTTGACTGGGAGGTGAGGTAAAACTGTTTCAAAAAGCCCTCCCAGCTCATGGATAACATGAGCTTTTGAGATAGCATAATTGTATTTTCAGTGCTTTTAAATTTTGCAGGAGGAATAAACCGACAATAACACAATGAAAGTGTTTTATGAGATCACGAAGTTTCTCGTTTCTCTTTATGTTGGTCTGGCATACAAGGCGTCCACAGTACAATCAAATAGTGTCAACTCTGATCTTAATGGTTTGGTGATACAAACATAAATAAAAAATTACAATAAATTGTTTACAGTACATTGACATTCAGTGTAAAAAAAGTCCTTACAAAAAATTACTGAGTTTACAAAGTGTGAAAAATATTGTTTTTTCCCCATTATAAAAAAAATGCCACTTTGAACGAGGCAAGTGAAGTCGCTTCATATGCAATGAAACACAAGAATATGGAGTACAGAGAGACAATACATACTGTTTATGAATTTATTGTGTTGGTTCTGCACTTTTTCTATGAGTGAATTTGAACCAATATGCTACCAAAATCATCAATCAGAAGCCAGTGAATTACCAAAAGTGTAAAAACACTGAAACGTTGGCTGAGGTTTTGTAATGATAGAGTTCAAGGTGCAGTATGTAGGATTTGGTGGCATCTAGCAGTGATGGTGGATTGCAACCAACTGAAACTTTGTAGGGAAACTAGGGTGGCCGAACTTGAAAATGCGAATGGCCCAATCTAGTACCATTGTTTGGTTTGCCTGTCTGGTCTACTTTAGAAACATGACGGCAACCTCCATGAAGAGGGTCCACTCCATATGTAGATATAAACGGCTCATTCTAAGATAACAAAAATGCAAATACTTTATTTTAAGGAGGTTATACACTAAAGAAAACATTATACCATTTCTGCCAGTAGATCCCATTAAATACTACTCACTGTTCCTTTAAAAAACTATTTAGACATTCATAAAGTGAGAGTTACATAGTTGCTGAGGGATGCTACAGAACTCCTCCAGCAATGAAATCAATCAATTTTTAATTGAATTTCACACTTTTGTTTTTTTTGTTTTTTTTTTACATAAAGCAGTAGTTCCTGAAATGCTGATCTTAAAGTGTTCAGTACTGAGAAATATGCAGTACTGTATGTGTCTGCTAGACAGTTGTGACAGATAGGAAGGCGTTGTGTACTTTGGAGCCTTCTGGCACTCTAGCCCCATGGCTCATGAGCTCCTGGATGGTCATCCAGTTATCCAGGATCTTTTTGTTTCGTTTCTTCATCATCTTTTTGTGACTGAGCTCCAAGATATTGATCTCCTTCCTGCCTTCGGCTCCACTGGCCGGCCCCTCCTTTAGACACTCGAGGCGACTCTTTTGCATGAATTCCCTCCTCTTTCTTTGCTCCCTGGCCCGTGCCAAGTGCTGCTTCCTCTCTTCTTTGCTCCAGTAGCGGCCCATCTTCATCTCGCTCATAGCGTCATCGTCTGTGGTCATGCCTCCGCTCCTCTCCTCTCTGATCCTTAGCGCCCGCTCCCTCAGGATGCGGTCACGAGCAGGCCTCCGAGCCACGTAACGTGTACCGTCAGCCCGAACTTTGACCTTCCACTCTAGACGTGGTTCTCCAAGACGTACGCTTCGGTGCACGGGATCTCGACAGACACTGAGCAGACTCAGCTGGCTCTGGGAATACTCCAGGGATGAGTGCTGTTGAAGCAGCTGCATGTAGCTCTGCAACACAGAGAATATTTTTAACACATATGTCTTCAGAGGTGTGTCACTCAAAGGCAGATCAGCATTCGGTAGACATGTCTCTCTTTTATTTTATATGATTACACCCACCTGAAGTTGCCTGGATCCTCCCTGGCCTTGATAGGGGGTTGTCTGATAAGAACCATAGGGAAGCCCCCTCTTGGAATCTCTGGTCCTCCCTTTCTTCTCACACCTCTCATCATCCGCAGGCAGGGCAGGGTCTGACTCAGACCGGGAAGGGTTGCTCTGGTCTGGGCTGCTGGAGATAACAGGGCCTGGGTCTGCTGGTCTGCTACGACTGGGTGTACCCTGGGGTTTGGGGATAGGGATGGGGCTGGAGGGTGTGGAGGAAGCCATTCTGAGGTTTTTCTGGTTGGTGATGCTAATGTGTCTCTGCAGAGAATGATCAGGAGATCTCTCCATACCTAGCGGTGTCGACCGTGCACTCTCTGCCGTGTTGTAGGCACTGGAGCTGTCCTTCTCCCGCATCCTGTCGCTGTCTGACCGCTCTGGGTATTCATGGATGTCAGCCAATCTGCCATGACGCTTGTGTCCATCTTTGGGGCTCCATCCTGGTGATGCAGGTTGTGAAGGGTCCAGCTGGTGGGCCTGGCGGAGCTGATGTGCCTGCATGATGCTCTGGCATTCCAGCTCAATGCTGCGCAGTTCCTCATTTAGCATTCTCAACTCCTGCTCCACTCCACTCCCTCCTCTGACACTGTCTACCACATCCCCATCCACTCCTTGCTCAGTGACACTACACTCTATACTGTGTCGAATGGAGTACACCCCACACTCACCTCCATTCCGGATTTGACACTTGAGCTCCAGGAGTTGCTGGAAGCGATTCTCTAAACCTAGGATCCCGCCTCCACCATTGCAAATACTGACTACCCCTTCATGACCTTGGCCTTTGGACAATGTCCTCGGACCCTGAGTGTCCTGTGGCATTACAGTCCCTCGTCTTGTGTGTGGATGCTCTGCCCGCCATCGCTCCCTCAGGCAACGGGCTGGGTTCCTCCTGTGGAGTCTAGCCAGCAGTGGTTGGTGCTCTGGACTGTCTGTACTGCGACCAAACCCACTGTCTTTGTCTTGATTGTTGGAGGAACAGGTGGCTGTGTCTGTCGTCATATCCTCCTCAGCTAGATGCTGGTGTATGAAGAGAGATAAAAACAGTTACTCGTCCTCAAGGGCAATTCAATTCTCACAAGACCTTATGTTTGTTGCAGTTCATGATTGTGTTACACTGTGCATTATTAAAGAAGAATGATCAGCCAAGTGCCAATGCAAGAGGTAATGTGCCCTGTAAATAGAGAGTCTGAAAGATTTTCATGGTGGAGACCAGAGTTTGCATCCGGTCATTAATGCTTGTCATGTACCGTAACCGTGATCTCTCTATTACCATAACCTGGTAGTTTGGTTGCCCAACCTTAACTGCGGCTTATTTTTCATAGCCAATGAACTTGCCAATGAACCAAAGTTACCATGCAAACACTGGTTAATGTTGGCATTGGATTTGATATCATGGTTAACTATATTTCAGAGTTTCATCAAATCCTGTGCTCTTACTATCCTTTTTCCTCTGCCACAGTTTCTCCATTCCTACCCTGTAACCTTTCCTCCCACTTTCCCTGACACCCTTCTGTCTCTTTTATTGGACATTTTTTGTCCCGTTTTGATGCATTTCTCAGCTTACGCTCTCACCTCATCTCCCCTGTCAAAGTTATGTTCCTTCTGCTTCCTCCTCTCCTCCAGGATCTCCATCTTCAGCTCCTCCACAAACTCCTGTTGCTCATCATCCAGCCATACTTCCTCCTCCAGCTGAAATCACAACATCTTGTCAGTGTGTGTGTGTGTGTGTTTGTGTGTGTGTGTGCAGAAACTCTACACAATCACGCTTGACAGTTTGAAGGAAAGCAAAAGGCACTTAGCAGGCAGCTATTTGACATGACAGAGGTTTTCAAGAAAGTGCAGGGAGCCCGTGTAGGAGTGGGAGTGTTTACCTGGATTTCTGGTCTTGTCACCAGTAGCATGATGCTCCTTGCTTCTTCGCTTGACAACAAGGCAACAGCTTTCTCTCTGTCTTGCACTTCACAGCCATTTATCTGTAAATCAAAGACAAGTATAAATGGTCATGTTAAGGGGAACAAACTTGCAGAAAGTCCCAACCACACACCAAGAAAAAACCTGTACTTTTATCATCATCATCATCCATTTAACTGACATGAATGAAAAGATGAGTGTAATAACCATTGTTCCTATTCTTGCAAGACACACCTTGAGTAATGACGCCTTTTTCTTTCACTTTTTTCTACCCATTTTCTCCCTTCATTAGTCTCTTTTGACACCTTTCTTTCTCAGATCTCTCCATCTGTCTTCCCTCCTTTCTCCCATCTCTTCCTCCAACTCCGTGCAATCCCTGGGAAAGGCATGGGCAGGCTGCATGCTCAGTAAGGGGAGTCAATTTAAGTGCGTAGTCGGACCTCACGAGAGTCTGCTCTCAGCACACATCCAGACACACAATTAACTGTTGTCTGACAGGTGGCGTTCATCTTTTCCTCACTAGAGTAATGGGCCTGTCAGCAGAAGATAATAGGGCCAGCGGTACAGCAGGCCCTGCTCTACACAATCACTCAGAGTACTGGGCCATAGAAACACTATGGTGAGAGAATGGAGGTAATCAGAGAGAGCATGTACAATAAATATAGAGAAGAGGTAATGTTGGTACACTGTTGCTCAGACTGGGAGCAAGTTGAGATGATGCTTACCGAGAGGACGTCCAGGAAGTGTATATCAAACTATATTTTATGTATTTATATATTTTTTTATTCGTCATGCTTACTGCTTGCTAATTTCAATAATAATCTTGTTTCAGAAAATCAAATTTACATAATGCAACAAACAAACATAAATAAGCAATCACTCCTTTTTGCGGGAATGCCATTGCTCATAGATGCACTTCATTGCCGTAGGTGGTGCTCCAGTGGCTCATATTGTTAGTACCTACAGTATCAGGCACTTGTCTAAACCATTCAACCATTTTGTTCAATTCAAATTTTGTGCCTTTGTTAGTTTTGTAATTTTCTATTCATCTTTTCAGGGCTAACACATTTTAGATGCATGCAAAATTATTTTAAATATAGTGACAAACAAGCCATTGTTATCTTAATTAATCGACTATCCTGGCAACTAACCAAGTACAGGATCTCTACCAATCCAGCTTTCACCCCAACCATAGTACAGTGACCAAGTCTCCATTTTAGTATTATTTGATTTGGATTGGATTATTGGTATCTGGGTCAGCACTAGACTGTTTTTTAACATACAGTACCTCAAAAGGACATGATTTTAGTGTCTGTCTTGTTTTTTGCCGCATAATATTTGCACTTGCACATGTGAAAGTAGTCATGGTAAAAACAATTAAAAAATATACATCGACAAGCAAATTTATTGTAACAAAACAAATGTATTCATCACCATTTTTTTTTTACTTCTTACTGGTTGATTGCTGATCTTGATTTTCATTTTTTATTCCTACTTCTTAATGGTTTTATTCAAATGAATAATTTATGTCTCTTTTAAATTGTTTACTCTTGTCTAATGTTTTGTCTTCACGCTCATGTTTGTAGCTACAACTTCACACATCGTACAGCACATTGTGTTTCCACCTAAAATGAATTTGCTATGTAAATTGCAAGTTTTGCTTGCTCGCTTTGCATTGCATTAAAAGCTCACATTGTGTGAGTTTTATAACTTGACAGAAATGATAAATCCATTGTAACTGTGTTGGTTAATTGAAGTGCCAAGAATTAACTGAAAATCAAGGTATGGTAAATTTGTCTCAACATTTTGTTCCCCCTTAAAAAACAAAACCACACGGCTCTGTATTATAATGGCCCTATCATACAGGAAAATAATTGTATGTCAACAAATAACAGAGACACTTCAGTTGCAAAGAGGTCTGTAAGCCATCGGCACAGCTTACAGAGAGTGTGGCACTAGAAGCTTGAACAGGCTCTCAGGAGTAAAGGCAACAGCCAATCAGAAGGAGGGCAGTCAGAGGCCGAAGGTGTTTTTAATGAGCTCATCAACTAGTTGGGGGAGGTCAGGCCTACAAGTGTGTATCTGCATGCAAGAATATGCACAAACATCCAAAAAAAATCCAGGCTGAATTTAATAAATGGCTCATATAATAGGAAGTACCATCAAAGGAGGCTCTTAGGCACAGACAACTTCTGATTAAGTCTTAACGAGGGACTGTTCACCTTGGCTACTCACACCTGGTGCCACTAATTGCTAAGCCTGGAGTCAGGAGTGCAAAGCTCTCCTATATTCCAGTGGGAAAACAATGGGCTCTGACATTATTTTGTGTGGACTGGATACTGATCGAACGTAGAAAAAACTGTTCATATAAGGCTGCAGCATTTTAGCTGAATCTGTTTAGAGAGAGCTACTGGGTGTTTTTGCATAATGAGACAGACTGAGACAAAGAGGAGTGCTAGAGATGATGTAGTGCCTGGTGTAACTGCGACTAAGGGCTTTAATTTCCCCAGTAAAACGAGGTGATTAAATATACATATGCTTGCCCGGACAGGAGACACCAGCTGCTTAGCAATCCTCTAAAACGGCTGCCTTGCAAGCAGCTTGGACGATCTAAACAGGCGTGTTTCAATACAGAAAAAAGAAACAGGAAATCCAGGTTTATTTTGTTTCTTGGTAAATATGAAGCTGATAGAGGTAACAGCCTGCCAGCCACTAATGTAAAAAATATTGAGGGTTAAACCTATACATGTGAGCTTGTAATATAACCTAGTATGAATGAAAATAAGTACCTGTAGAATACGATCTCCTTGCTTGATGCGTCCATCTCTTGCTGCTATGCTGTTTGGCTCCACCTGCACAAAAAAGCATGAAAATCAATGCTGACAGACATTCTCATTGTGTATCTATTTGCTCCAAAAAAAAAGCACCACTGGTATACCATTTCATCTCATTTCTGTTGTCAGGTAAAAAGTTATGTTTTTTCACCAAGAGAAGCTGCTTAGTTTCTAAGTGACAACCTCGTATTTTCCATATAATTCAGGTTGGTGCTGATATGTATTTGTGCTTCATCCGGAGTTTAGCAGCAGGTGACTTTCACTGACTGAGGTAACATGTAAGTCATTGACACACAAAAGAGCATGTGACTTATAAATGGAAAAAACAACAACAGTAAAAGTGGCACAGTTTATGGTGCAGACATGGCTCTATTTTAGTTGAATAAATAAACATCTCATTTCTCAAAATGCATCCCAGTGGATATGCAACAACAATACAAGCCCTCAAATTTCATGAACTTTGTTGTTCTTGCTTTGAAGATCAAGAGAGATAGCTACATGTGGGGAAAAGTGGAAATGGAGAAAAGAATCATGCACTTCCCAAAGTCGCACCGATGCTATGCATACATTTTAATGAGGGAAATTAGCATTTGTATCTTTTTTTTTTTTTTTTATATCAAACATACAAAAATAGATGTCAATGGGGAGACTGCTTTCACAATCTGTTGAGGTTTGGCAGGTTTTTATTAACATTCAGATTCTTCATCTGGTTCAAGAAGAGCAGGTGGAAAACCAGAGGAATAGCTGGCAGAGTTCACAGATTTATATGCCTGTAATTCTATAAAGAAGCTAAATAGCGTTACTCTGCCATTTATATCCTCATAGCAGCTCTTACTTTTCACACTTCTGTCATTTTTTTGTTCATAATGGGATTGAAACTGCACCTGCAGTCAGATTAAACCTTTTTCTAATTCAGTTTTTAGTGCTTAAAGCCCTCATAATTCATTCAGTTTTGTCTGGTGCAAGTGCAATACTTTGTTTTCATTTTGTCTTATCAACAATTGTGCAAGAGGATTTTTTTTTTTTCCTGTAATATATCCTCTCTGGTATTCAGAGTAATTGTGTCATTTAACATACTGAAAGAGAGGGTTGTCGCTCAGAGCTAATTAAAACCTTCAATTAAAACACGTCAAAGGAGGAGGAATGAGACTGGCAGGACGGGAATCACATTTCAAACCTGACTTCCTCTTTGGTCATGCGTGGCTCATTCAGAGTTGATATTTGACTGGCAAACAATTTTCTCTCTTTCCTCCCTCATTCAGTATGACTTGCTTCAGGGTGTAAAGATGGGAATTCAAATGGGATTTCATGCCATCTTTTAATAACTTCCTGCTCCAAAGGAAGCTGATTATGGGACCCTGAGTTTGATTCAACAAACACGCAGACCTCATTGGAGATATAGGTAATTGTGTGACAGAAAAAAGCATCCATCCATCCATCCATCTATAACCGCTTATCCTGTTAGGGGTCGCGGGGGGGCTGGAGCCGAATAAATCCTAAAAACAAAATATGATAACTAGGGCTGTCAGTGTTAAGGCAATAATAACGTGTTAATGCAATTTTGTTTTAATGCATTAACACAACTTGCAAGTGAAGATACTGGTATCATATGAAACTAGTAAACCTCAGAAATCCAGTGGTACCAACCATGTCATACTTGTAGCAAAAACGAAGCAAAGAAGGCTAAATCACGCTCCAAACATGCGCAAAAATTTAGTCAATGGCCATTTTCAAAGGGGTTCCTTGACCTTTGACCTCAAGATATGTGAATGAAAATGGTCCTTTTAGTTACCCGCAAGTCTCCCCTTTACAGACATGCCCACTTTATGATAATCACATGCGGTTTGGGACAAGTCATAGTCGAGTCAGCACACTGACACACTGACAGCTGTTGTTGCCCGTTGGACTGCAGTTTGCCATGTTATGATTTGAGCATATTTTTATGCTAAATGCAGAACCTGTGAGGGTTTCTGGACAATATTTGTCATTGTTTTGTGTTGTTAACTGATTTCCAATAACAAATATACACATACATTTGCATGAAGCAAACATTTGCCCACTCCTATGTTGACACGAGTATTAATACACTCTTACAGATAACAATCTGCCTTTTAAGGTACATTTTGGACAGATAAAAAATGGGTGATTCTTTTGTGATTAATCTTGGTTAATTATGGACAATCATTTGATTAATTGCGATTAAGTTTTTTAATCAATTGACAGCCCTAGTGATAATACTATTTTAGACCTGTAAGTGTCAGTGTAGGAGGACCAAATAACGAGAACATCTGTCCCTACCTGGCTGACATAGATGCTGCTGTCCTCCTCATCGTCAGTCCTGTAACACAGCGTCAAGCCAAGCTTCTCCTGGCTGTTCTGCCTGCACAGCTCCACCTCCTGTGTCACACACAAACAAAGCAATAACGTTTTAAACCAGACATGTTTTCCTGTGGTGCACCTGTTACATTATGAGCCCAAGTTTTTTTTTTTTTTTTTCCCAGTGGATCTAATGGATTCCAAAGCCGTGTCATTTTCAAACACAGAGTTTACACATCTGTTTTACAGCGCAGTTGAAACGATAGCACCCATGGGAGATGAGGTCCAACTTGTTTTTTTATGCTCTGCATCACCATCACTAATCACTCTGGGACCATTGTGTTGTTCTGCAGTCAGAAGTAGTGAAACTGCTTTAGGCAAAGAGGATCTATGCTGATTTTGCACTGACATATACAATAGAAGAAGAAGAAGAAGAAGAAGAAGATCTACCTTTATTAGTCCCACAATGGGGAAATTCAATTTTTACACTCTGTTAAACTCATACATGGTACATGCAGACCTGAAACACACATACATGCATTAATGGAGAGATGTCAGAGTGAGGGGGCTGCTCCTGACAAGCGCCCCGAGCAGTTGGGGGTTTGGTGCCTTGCTCAGGGGCACCTCGGCAGTGCCCAAGAGGTAAACTGGCACCTCTCCAGCTACCAGTTCACACTCAGTTTTTGGTCCATGTCCGGACTTGAACCGGTGACCCTCCGGTTCCCAAGCCAACTCCCTACAGACTGAGCTACTGCCGCCCCCAAAAAAAGTGCGACTCCGGTGGGACAACCTCTGTCCCATATATGCAGACAACCTCAAATGCCTGTCTCTCTATTACACACACATACATGTTCATAGTTACATATTTATGAGGACTGCCCCTAACCTTAACCATAACAACTTAACACAGCTTTTCTTTGTTTCTTCCATGTCACGGCAGCAGCGTAACTTTGGCAGCAGCGCAACAGCGACTGCCTATTGTTCCGACAGCCCATTTTTCTGCCACCCCAATTATACAGAATGACATCGGAACTACCAGATACTTTAACTCGTTGCCTTCGTTGCCTGAAATGGTTGGTTAGATTTAGGCATGAGGAGTGAGATTAGTTAAGTTTAGAGTAAAAAAAATCAGGTTAAATCAAGCAGAGGTGGAGAGGTGGGTCATGACCATGGGAGGGAAAAAATATTTCGACCAGGGTGGTCCGATGCATCATTTTGCCTTTGGAACAATAGGAGTTTGTTTTCAGGTTAGCAGGCTGTTGGACAAATGGGCTTTCGGTCCAAAGAGATATTTATAGTATTGGGGCTTCAGAATAATAGGCCGTCAGAACAATGGCATGGCATTGCATATTAGCACGGCTAACATCTTAGTGAGAGGTCGTCTATTTACACATCCAGCAAACATAGAGCAAAATTAGCATTCATTTGGAGACAAGTACTAGACACTCCTTTTAGCTCTTCTTTGTTCTCCACCAGCTCCTGAGGGAACTATCTATATCTTTAGCTGCTAAATGCTCCACTGTGTTCAGCAGCTACTTACTAAATTTGGCAAGCATTGAGTCCTGAGCAGAGTAGTGGATTTATCGAAGCTTTTACTCTGAGAAAAGCTGCTTGCTGTGGCTGGAAATAGGGTTGAAGAGAGCAAACCATGATGGTAATAAAAATAGTTAGAAGACGCTAACGCTCTTTAGAGGCGAGGGGAACTGCAGTAAACAAATCTTCTCCCATTGCACATTGTCATTTTTTCATTATCTATATAAAAATGTGAATTAGTACAGCTTTGAGGAACTTCCCATGCATTCTTGGTCTGCACAGACTCAACCTGGTTAACACCTAAAGGTGCAATAGTCACCACACTAGAATAACCCAGCACAATAAACATGTACATGCGACACAGTACACACACACAAACAAAGCCCCAGCATGTGTCCTGTGCATTAATAAAATGAAAGCCTGTCAGTATCAAACTGAACCCAGCATGTGGCCACATACAGGGGCAGGTCTTTGATGGCTATACTGATGGTATTTCACCGACTTGTCCCATCCCACAGGAAATGTCTCTAAATTTAGGCTCCTTTTGATCTCTGCTGTGTATAAAGGTAATCACATAACGATAACTCAAGGGGTAATTTTTATTAACCCCATGCTGTCAAATTCATTTCAGCACTGTGAGGTTCTGAAAGGTGGGGAGTGGGGTAAAAAGGGGGGGTGACGGTTTAGGGGCAAGAATTCAGCCCCAGCGCCCTTTTTTTGTGTCATGGGAAACCACGATAGCAGAGATTGACAGGGGGAGTAATTAATTTCTGTGGCATTTAACCCCCTGTGCAGACAGCCCTGACCTTCAAAGGTTGGTGTGTGTTAGGAGTTTATAATATTGTTACTCCATGCTTACATGTACACTGGCTGATTTGTACAAACCCTGACAGTGAAATAACAGCTGCATACAGTGAGATCAGACAGCACCAATGCCTTTATGTCAGTGCACATTGGGCGGTATGCTGGATTACTGGAGTCAGTTATCATGCTATGAAGCGCACTAGTGAAGATGCGAAGAGCCATGCATGCTGAAATTATAGAGAGGCTCCATTAGTGATGATTGGATCCTAATCTGTTTAAATTATGGCGCAGCGGTGATGTCGAAACTATTTTCATGTGGCCCACAACGCATTGTGACAGTTGATGGAATTTCTTCATTTACAGTATGTGGTTTCCCAATTTCAAATGGGAGAAATACACCACATTACTAATAAGAAATGGGGACATGTGACAATAGGTGGCGTGCTGCCTTTTAGAGCCACATTAAACATCTGTTTGTAACATTTCAGTCTAATACTGTGTGCACTAAACAGTTACTTTATGTTTCATTCAAAAGAAATGACTGCCGTGTCTAATGTTCATTGGCTCATTGTTTCCATATTGCAGATGATGACATCCTTTCAGCTGCCGCTATTTTATGGCGACAGTCTTTAAAGCGTATGATAACTCAGCCAGGAAAAGCTCACAAATGACAGGTTTCCCGTTGATACTGTTGTATTCTGCTTCTTTCAGATTTTCTCTTCTGCTTTGGTGCTACCTGGTCAATGCACACCAGTTTGGTAACACATTATGGGAGCCTGGCTCAACAGGAACCGTTTAGTGTTGGCAGCCCTTTGAATTGTGACAAAATCAGGCATCAGGGTTATCTTGGATCGGGTTAAAGACTATTGATTTTTATTGATTTTTAAACGCAAACCTATGCTACAAACTGGGGCTGTGGATTTAGAAAGATGTAGGCATTTATCAGGCAGTAATAAAGATATTATCTAGGATTTTGTGGTGCTTGGCCCATACTAGAACCTGGATATTGTAGCCTGTGCTGCATTGATGTTGACCATTCTTCATTTATGATTTCTAAAAAGTGGTATTACATCTTTCGTTTTTTTATTTTATCTGCCTTCTCTGCTTGTACTGACAAAGCTCAAAAAGACTCTTTAATCTCGTAGCACTCTTTGCACCAGTATTTTTTTTAATAAACCCAGCCTTTGATGATCCATAATTAAGACATGGTTTATTTTCACTAATTCGGCAAGCAGTGAACTGCTGTTTTCTGTTGTCAGTTCATTAACAGCACTGTGTGTGACCTGATCAAACGGAGCATTCATTAAAAGAACAGTGGGTAACATTTAGGAGGATCTATTGGCAGAAATGGAAAATAATATAAATAGTATGTTTTCTTTAGTGTAATCACCTGGAAATATGAACTGTTGTGTTTTTGTTACTTTAGAATGAGCCGTTTATATCTACATAGGGAGCGGGACCTCTTCAGAGCCTGCCGCCATGTTTCTACAGTAGCCTGGAATGGACAAACTAAAAACTAACTCTAGATAGGGCCATTCATATTTTTGTTTCAGCCACCGTAGGTCTCCTACATGCTGTGCTTAGAAGTTCAGTATAGTCTCAGTTGGTTGCGGTCTGCAAGGTTCAATGTTGATCTTACACACTGCACCTTTAAAATCTGCCATCATTCAACAATACCTTGCCTGGGAAGTAGATATAACTATCCAAAATGGGATTGCAATTGATATCCATGACAGTATTTCTAGTATAACTGTGGTTATTGGAATGGCTTGCTAACAATCAAAGGTATAAACTTGTAGCTCTGAAACTCATTTTCTACATCTGCTGTCAGCTACTTGGTGCTAGTTTGGCAGATTTGGCAGAAGTAGTAGTAGTAGTATTATGACAGCAGGAGTACCCATGTGGACAATCAGTTGGAAGTGAAGCTAAACCTGTCAGAAGTAATGTTCCTGGGAATGGCAGCCCTATTCTGTTTCATCCGAGAGGAAAGCCATTCGTGTTTCAGTTAGATACACATGGATGGACTGAGGTAAGTGGGGATGACTGATTTGGTGTGTGTATGTCGGGCAGGTGGGGAGGATGGGGGGGTTGACCATATGTGAGTGTGTGTGTTGTAAAGCTGGCCTTGTTCTGATAGTACTGCTATTACCACACACAAGCCCTCCAACCCCCCTTCCCACCCCTGACACACCCGGAGACTCTTTCATCCAGATGACGGCATAAGGTATAAGGCCACAGCTGGCAGCAGAGGAATCCTAATGACCCACAATGCAGTTCACTGGACCAGGAAGTGCCTATTAAACCAGGGATGACCACTGACAGTAGCAAATGTCACCCATCACTGTCACCTAGTATGACCTCAAGGTCCAATATCTGTGTGGCATGATGCATCTGTTACAATGGAGACACTTGTGTGGACAGAGTGTATGGCCATTAGAAAATTTTAGGGTACTTTAATGTATCTTCATGAGACAGTTCGTTTGATATCTTATGAAAAGTTATTCCTCAATTTTGTGCATTTTCCTATGAATGTCCAGCAATGTGTCAAGTTCCACTTGTTACATAAATATAGTCTTTTCAATATAAACTTCCATCTTCACAGGAAACAATATGATTAGGTTTAGGCAACAAAACTACTTAGTTTGGTTTAGAAAAAGATTGACTTGGTTAGGCTTAGGCAGCAAAACTAGTTAGATTGAAGTAAAAATGAAGTTGGTTAGGTTTAGGCGACAAAACTACTTAGGTTAGGTTCTGGAAAGATCATGGTGTGGATTAAAACAACTCTGGAAGTGACATAACTTAAGTTCAGAAGTTACATGACAATAAATCAACGTTAACTTCTGGTTTCACACAAGATACCAACATCAGCCCCTTTGGCGAAAAGCCAGTGGTTTTTGACCTTCCCATTCCTCCCGACCTCGTTCTTTGGTGGCCTCATGGAACCGCTAGCATGGCTGTTCATATAAGGTCATGTGTTAAACATTAATACTGAAGAGCTGTCTCATCTACATTTGTAATTAGGGGCAATATGGACTTGTATGATATAACACACGGTGGTAAATGTATACTAATAAGAGAAGCGTAGCTTTAATGCATGCTGTTTTGTGAAGAAGCACAAATTGTGCCGTTCCAAACTAGAAATGTAAAAGCTGTAAAGGTTTAGTTGTTTTAGGGATATACAGTATAGTCCTGTATACCATACACCAGACTTATGTCAAAAAATACAGTAGATAAGACTCAATATATATATACCATACATGGAAGATAATCCACCAGTCACAATTGGACATAATCTAATTGATAATTAGTGCAAGGTTGCTTAAACCCATCCAAATGAACAGTGAGTGCTTGCATTTTACCACATAACATTCACAGATTCTGTTCAGCTTGAAGTGGCTGTCTGAAAGGGGGGCACAAATATTTGTGAAGGACAGTGCATGGTGAAAGGGAAACTAACCGCCTGTGAATGAAACACACTGGTAATTCAACAGGGAGGCCTTTCAGAGAGGGATTTTCTTTTAGTTCAATTATATGAAGAATGGCCTTCGATTTTAAACCCAGGGTCTTTACTATGCTACGCAGAAAAGTCTAAAGCATGGATGCAGCTTTCACAAGGGGCAGCCAATTTCCTTGTTCTATTGCTGGACAATTTTTCTAGTATTGCTGTGGGACTTGTGAGCATCATACGTCAGGGTTAGCCTTGGATTTTCTCCTGAGATTTTCTATTACTGACACAACAGTGGCCTCTTGTCAAACTGTATTCAATCTTGTTGGAATGTGTTGGAAATCTGAAGCTACAAATAGCCCAACAAGCATTTCTATTGCAAAAGTAGCACTGAGTCTGATACAGCATCATCAGACAAGCTGCCAGTCTGCTGAAAGCATCCTTTCCAGCACCCACCAAAAAAAATAATAAAATATATAAATATAATATATAAATAATAAAATAAAAAGGTAAAGGTAAATAAAATGGTAAAATAAAAGCACCAGAGGAAGGATAATCAATCGTCTAAAAATGGAAAGGGTTCATCCTCTAGGGATGATAAATGTAGTTGGTAAAATCCCATCACAATTTGCCTGATATATATTTTGATATTTCTGCTTTTTAAACTATGTTTGGGGCATTTTATGCCTTAATTGGATGGCCAATCATACAGAGATGAAAGGGAAAAAAAAAGGAGTGGGGGTGGGGGTAGGGGGTTGTCATCCTCTGTGGACCATGACAATTTATACCAATCAAATTATCTTGTTCTGGACCAAAGTTGTGGACACAAACTGTATAACAAGTAGACATAGTCACTGTAACATCTCCAGTGGTTTGTGGACTGTTGTTGCGAAGCCTCAAGTTTGGCATTTTGGCCTTTGCCATCTTAGTTTTTGGCAGTCACTATCTTGTTTTTTTGCAGCCATAAGTGACATGAGAGGGTGGAGCTAAGTACAATCAAATGCTTAATAAGACATTTTTAAGCAACCAACATGTTACAATTAACTTAAATGAACTGGAAACACACTATGAAAGGGTTAAAGTCGTAAGAGAAAAAAACAGGCAACTCCCAGACCAGACAACACTGTGGTACTGACCTGTCAATCACAAGGTAGCCACGCCCTATGGCATACCCTGTTTTATTTGACTTTATAATGGGACCATAATTGACAAATTTAACATCATGCTGTATTGGACAAGACTTGAAACTATAAATCAAATGAGAAGCAGGGTCATTTTCTCATAGACTTCTATACAGTCTGATTTGTTTTTGCAACCAGAAGAGTCACCTCCTATCAGAAAGAATGCAAGGACACGGCAAACACATGTTGTACTGTCTCAGTACAGCATGCACTCATACAGCAGAAAAATTAAAATCCGTACCTCATACTCATACTCTTCAGTCCTCTCCACCTCTGCTGGGATACTGGACAGGTACTCTGGACATTCATAAAACTCATGCTCCATGGTGTGGATGGAATGACAGCTAGAGAGAAAAAAGAGGTTAGGTTAGTTTAAAGACTGTTTATGTATGTTCCCATATGCTTGTGTTTTGGTTGCTGTCACCAATTTGAAATAAGCCAATAAAGAATTGATTGGCTTTTACTGTGTGAGAATGATGTCAGCATTCCAGTTAAATTAGGCACATGTTTTAAATGCTTTCTTGGAGGAAAAAACAAAAAAAGGGCTCAAAAAATATCCTGATCTTCAGTAGTTATCTCATTTTGTCACAAAACTCTGAAGAAGAGATATAAACATCAAACAACTGCCCCATAAAAGCCATGACCTCTGTAAATTGTCACCACGATAACTGCCCCTCCATAATCATTGACACAGACTGGCAGATTTGTGGTGTTATAGGACAAATTGATTTCATCTACTGCCCAGCAAAGCCCTATAAATAGCCCCAGAATGGACTTAGCGCCAGAATGCCCGCTCCATCAGCCCAGTGGCTTTTAATCGCCCAGCAAAAGCTCCCATTAAAGAAAATGGATGTAGCACACAGAAGCAATTATTGCATGCGGCTTCGGCTCTGCATAATGATATCACAGCGACAAAGTGCTCAGCTATGCTGGGGGTTTCAATACTATGATACAACTGCTTAATTACTACCATGAAATGAAAGAACAACGGAGAAGCCTAGGGGAAGCTTCAGGTTAATTTGGGAGGGAAGAAAAATATTTCCTGGTTCCAGTTAACAAAATATGGTGTATCATCCTATCATCGCAGTGTGTACCATTAATATCCATTTTAGAAGACAGAAAACTTCATTGTGTCTAGAAGGTAACCCTTAAGTTGCGAAACTCTCGACCTTCAATAGTTAAAGTCAGGATAGGTTGTCGGGCAGTGAGACTCGTTTTTGCAAATTGTAGGTTACCTTCTAGACACAACCTGAAGTGTTTGCCCTTACCTGTCAGACAAAAGGAAGGGACAGATGTCAGGGACGGGCGGAGTAGCCGGCCGAAGCTTTGCCAGCGCCATGATGTGCTCAAAGGTGATGTCCGTTTGCGTGCAAACGTCCACCACGCACACGTCCTGTGTCGCACCACCGTGGTTATGCGCAACAGCAGCCGTGGCTCTGGTGGGGGTTCGCCGGAGAACCTGGACAACGATGGGGTCTCGCCTGATGGCCTCCACCACTGCCTCCTCATGGTCGACCTTAGAGAAGTTGCGTCCATTCACCTGGGAGACGAGGAGACCAAATCATTAGGACACCGTGGTAAAAAGATGCAAACCCTCTTCTGTTCCTTTGTCTGTGACAATAATTGCACTCTATACTGTCTTTGAAAGGAGGAGACTAGACAGTAGGAAGTGAAAGCACACTTATTAAATCAAGCTGCCTTTTTTTAAACCCCCATCCATCCAAGGACGATATGACAGACATGCATGCTCTTTTCAGCAACAACCTGTTTCACATTCACACCTGGGAGCCTCACAGTACTTTTACACGTCTCCACAGTTAGGTGCTGAATAGCTTCCAGTAAAAGCAACTACAAGTTAAGTGCTTTTATAAAGGGCACTTTGGCAGTAATTCTTGATGGAGGGAGCGCATTGCATATTCTCCCTTGTTTTTACCCACACGGTACACTTTCCCAGCAGGCTCAGACATTTTAACTGCTGTCTACCTCCTCACATGCGCTTCTCTAACCTTTTGCCAAATTTACACAGACTGTATAATGTACAAGACTGCAGCATTTGCTGAACTAGGAAAAACTGTTTAATGAGTGCATTTTATCTTGTTCTGTTTTGCACCAATATTCAAATCGATCTAACTCAAATGCATTATTTACATTGCATTTCTACCATTAAGCCCATTAGACGTAGCATAATAATAATACTGATTTAAGCAAGTGAGCAGCAAAGTGGTGGGCGTAGACCATGCTCCATTGGGAATGTCAGTTTTAGCAAGCAGCACCTACTTAATTTGCAAAATCAGAAAAAGGTTGAGCCACAAGGGAATCGGTGGAGAAGAGATGTCACACTGGCAGCTGCCTGTGTGAAAACACACACACCTACGAATTTAAGTGGAACCCAATTAGTTTAACCTCTGCATGTCAAGGCTGTGAAGTTCATTTTCAGCCTGTCACATCCGGAAACTGATTGTTTGCATTGATTTCGGATGACTGTCAGAGTGTTTGTCAAGGTCTTAAAATGTGGATGCATTTGCCTGATGTCAGCATCATTATTGGGAGAACAAACTGCAAATATGACAAGCTACATTTAGAAATGTCTGGTTTATATTTTAGCCTGGTGGAAAGGCTTAGTAGCAGCAAATTGGACATCATATTGATGGCATTATAGACTATTTCAGAGTTGTAAACATTCCAGATGGGTCCCAGTTTATTTCCCATAGTAGTGTATGTGAATGGCCTTGTCACATACTGCCCCTGGGCATCACTTTATTTTCAGCATCAAAACCCTTGGCGTCACTTTAGGATTAGTTATATGTTGTACGTTTGTACAATGAAAATGACACTAAACATTGTGAATACGGGACACAAACAGGTGAGTGTAACGTAACCCATCTGTCAGGAACAGCAGTGTCCTGGATGAAAGCCCTGTATTTGTTGGATTCATCTGCTTCCCCTCCCGCCAACCCAGTTTTACTTTTTAAACTACGTCACCACACTCCCAGTGCACTTTGCCTGGTAATTTACTGTCAATGGGCTTTGTAGCCAGTGGAATGCCCGATGCATCTCATCTCATCAAACATCGGTGGCTGTGACAAAGCCTGTCTTTGATGCCCTGGGATTGGGAACAAACTGGAATGGCATCAGCTTACAAGGATGTAAACATGGATTCCAACTGTGACCTAGCAATGTAATCCTGTTAAAATGGTCTATATGCTCTTCTTTTTTGATGTCGGTATAAGACACTAGACCTTGCATGGGTGTCCACTGTGTTCTAATGGCATTGGGTACCCATCAGTAAACATCCTACCACCATCTGCAGCTATAATTGCAATTAACTTACGGCTGCATCCAACCTGGTGACCTTTCTTGTGTTTATGCCACATAAAAGTTCTCCTCCGCACACATTTACTGCATTTTATTGCCCTCTTTGAATATGTTCATCTAAAAAAAAGTATCGAGAAAGTTCCACAACATTTTTGAGTTGTAATGAGGTCCAGATGGACACATTAATCTCCAATCAGAGGGAATGCTCTGGAAAGCATCTACACCTGCCCGTGTGTTTACCTGCTGTTGTTCCTCCATTCAATCTGCCTGTTGATGAGCTAACTGGGGGCTGATTAATAGCCAGCAGATGTGACAAAGACCAGGGATAATGGCTCAGAACGCAAGAGGTTTTATGTGTGTGTACGCGTGTGCAACACACATTTTGTACATCATATACACTGAATTTACAAAGCATTACGGATAATTAAACCACAAATGAGGAGATAAAGAGGAGCATACAAGTTGGAGAAGGTTTTTAAAAGCTTTGAGACAATTGAGATGTAGACTGGGAAAAATGGTTTGGGTTCAAAATCTGTTTTTCTTCATATATACATACATTAGAATTTAAATCATTATGTACAGTATCGTTATGTATGAGTTATAGTACCCATTCTATTTTCCATTTTTAATCACATAGTCTACATTAAATCTTCAGTGACACTGATCAATAATCAAACATTTTCCATATGTGTCATTGAAATACATTTTCAGTTCTGTGTATGATCCATAGACTGTTCATAAGAAGTGGATGTAGTCACTGTGACGTCACTTATTGGTTCATGGACTGCCGTTTTGAAGCCTCAAGTTCGGTATTTTGGCTGCATCTTGGTTTCTGCCCGTTGCCATCTTGGTTTTGCAACCAGAAGAGATGCGAGAGGTTGGAGCTAAGTATAACCGAACACTGAATTTTCAGGTGACATTTTCTTTGCAGTTTCCTATTATTCTTATATTATTGTTTACTCCTGCAACTGTTTTCAAAAAGGGATTGTAGTTTAATTTAGTCACAGTATGGGATTTTCCTCACTATCCATCTGTGTGTGGAAGTGAGTGGGCATGGAAGCTATGAGTGCAAGTACGATATCCGGACTGAGACGTGTAGGTGTGAAGTTTCCATCAATATCAAACAGTAATTCCAATTTGATTACAACCTCCCTTTCTCATTACTCAACCGCACTTCTGTGACCGAGGTGACGGAGAGACAATATCAACTCGTTGCATCATCTGACATAACCTGTGAAAGCTCTGCGGGAACACTAAAAATACTAGAGTTCACGGTAGTCTGTAGGGATGGCTGTAATGAACCAGCAGCCTTCATATACCTCTCAAGTTAAAGGTTACCATTGCCAATAAAAATGGTTCCCAGTAGCCCTAAACACAAAGCTTCTTGTCTGTCCAAACACTCTTCCCTTAAAGGTCAAGGTTCAAAGTGGTGTGCTACAGTGTGGGAGGGCAGAATATACTGAAGATTATATATGTGTGTGTGTGTGTGTGTGTTTGTGTGTGTGTGTGTGTGTGTGTGTCATCATTGATCCACAGCCTTTACTGAAAATGTCATTTGCTCGTTATTGGCCCACTTCGCCCTGTATGTTTGTTATTACTCCTTGAGACACTTATTCCTTGTTCCTTTGACTTTTTTATCGATTTGAATTTAAAAGAAATGTTTCATATAAAAAAATGTCATATCTTAAGACCTGATTATGGACAGTCAATGTGATCTGCAACAAAATATTTAGTGGAAAAGGAAATATATGGGTCAATACAGAAAACTCCATACAGGAAAGAGTTGCTCAGTTTGTCGCAAAACTTTTTGTCGTAAAGCAGATGCAAAGAGACACAATTCATATAGGATAAGATACCATTCAGCCGCTCAGTTTGTGGTAAAACATTTGTTCAAAACAGTAATGAGAAGGTCATTCATAGAGCATCATTACTCTTTTCTGCTGGTGGTTTCCATTCTTGCACTTTACTTGGTGTGCTGTTTTACTATGGTCTGTATGGTCCACATGGACAATATTGTGCAGAAATATATTATTAATTCTGCACAATATATTGTGCCTATGGCCTGTATATGTTAAATCAGATGTCAAAATGTTGGACTCAGTTGGACCAAATAGGTGCATTTTGGCTTGTAGGGCAGAATAATGTGGTAGGCAACCTTTACTCACAGCACTGTGTCCTCTCTCCCCTCTCCTCGCTCTGAAGTCCAATGCCTATTCTTTGATATTTCGGCTCTTGACATAACGCTGCAAAGAATTTTAAGGTCACATGGATAGCAAACTGTGAGTCTCAGCTACCAGCTATTAATGTCACATTTTGCTGCCTGTGATGCACCAATTACACACATCATTAACTATACGGGGTTACGAGCAGACTGTGGTGTGGTACATGTGTCGAGACGGGGTTGAAAGTAGCACACTGAAAGCCAATCAGTGTCGGGCCTGAGGCTTTCAATATGCTATGAGAGAGGGCTCCTGTCAACCTTTTAAATGTGTCACAGGGTTGAATCAGTTGGCCACTAAGATTGCTGTGCTGTTTCCACTTTTGAATACAAACAGGAGCGATAAGGAAAGCCCAGAGATAACAATTTATTTGTGTGTGTGTGTGTGTGTGTGGAGGATGGTTGTGCAGAGAGATAAGAGTGTGATGGAAACCACTCAACCTCACAGCTAAATCTGACAGATATGGTGTCATTGTGAGCGAATGGAAGCAGACTGCACACATAGTTTAAAAATTACATCAGCTCCCCACAGACATGAAATAGCACTACAATGCTGTTGTTTGCTTTAGCATGTTTGACTGAATTACGACAGTATTTCAGACTGAATAGGCTTGCAATGGACCACAAGACAATAAGCTGTCGAGAGACCCCCTATTCAACACCGACCTCGTCCGCCTCTGAGGAGACGTGGCGCGCAACACCAGCAGCAAGCTTTCTTCCATAAATCCCCCAGATCGTGATTTTTTTGTGAACTTCCATTCAGTACAAGCAAGATTGTTTTTACATTGAAATTGGCATATTGTGATGAGTGAGGAAGCGCAGGTGGTGTGCACCAATAATCTGTCAAATCTCATTTACTCTTCCTCCTTCAGCTGCACTGAGATGGTTCAGGAGGCCGCTCTCGTGTGGTGAGGGCTCACTGTCATAAATGTCTCATTTCAATAATAAAAGTCTCTGACAGGCAATATCACCTGGTGCAGCGGAGGCAAAGAAGATGATGGTTTCATAAATTTGAGTGGCAGGCTGTGCAACTGGTGGGCCATGCTCGGTCAAGTGAATCACGTTGACCCTTGCCTTGTGTCAGATGAGGATACCACAATGTTACTGATGTATGCATCCAAGGCAAGCCAGCAAAACAGAGTGGACATGGTTGAAACAAACCTTTTTGTCCCATTCTTTGATTTCATACAAAACATTCTACTGTACGATCAGCTGAAGTTCCACATTATATAATAGCTCTAAACTATTTGCAAATGGTCAATTAAGGATTTAGAGGCTAATTAAATCTGCAGTTGGCAGAAAGTTTTTGGCATCATTGGGCAAAAAATCCATAATAACCTTTCAGCATATTGTAATTCAAGTGTTGTGAGACATAACTAGACTTCTGCACCTCCTCATGGCTCCGTTTTCAGGCTTTAAAACATCTAGCCTGTGACAGGAGACTGACCAATCACAGGTCATTTCAGAGAGAGTGTTCCTGTTGAGGCTGGTGGGCACTGCTTGGTATTTCCTCAACTGATCTCAACATGGCTGCTGGTCACAAACTTTCTCATTTTGGCAGGTTGTTTTCCTTCGGTCTGTGACATCTTGGAGATGCCATTAGGAGCTCCGGAGGACACAGAGATTACCAGTCTCATGCACTACTGTCAAGATTTAGTGGCCGTGACAATAACTTTTTAAAATCATATTTGCTCAAATTCTACCCACTGCTGCTTTAAGTGTACCACACATTCCTGCACACATACGTGCTTATGCACGCACTACATGTATTTCATCAGGATGGAGGCCAATTAGGCTAGCCCAGTATTTAGCACATCTACTGAGTGCAACTTTCAGTACCAAGGACAGCGCCCCAGCAGACGAAAACTGATGTTTCGTCTCTCCCGAAATCCACCATACACAAAACACACGTACTGCATTGGTGTAATATAATTATTGATTGTCAGATACCTTTTAAAACTAAAAATAAGTTATGTCAGAGTGCACAAGTGCAGGCTGCAGGCTAAATGGCCGACTGTGACACCTTCTCTGCCAGCTATTGTTATATTGCTACCTGGCCCTCTTAATACCTTTTTGTCAGCATTTCCACTGTGCAGGACCAAAAATGTACTCTTGCAGTGTGCAGAACACAACTAGTACTTTACAAAGCAAGAAGTAAGCTAAGCCTCCTGGAGCTCTTCAGAAAAAACCTTCTTGGCATGACAGCTAACCGAACGGACAGAGTCTATCAGAGAGAGCTACAAGCGTTATAGCAACATGACACATTGATTGATTGACACGTAAACAAATCAGCGTTTAATTCAGACGGAGGGTGCATTTATGTAGTTATATTGGGTTAATGAGTGGGAGTGATAAACACCTATGTAAGTGCTGAAAACAAGTAGAATATTATTATTTAAGTTAGGTTGAAAACAGGGACATTTACGTTTTCTACATATATTTCTTTATATTTGTAGATACTTGATTCTGACCGGGACAATCCCAGACAAACCGGAACATCTGCTCACCATAGGTTGGACTCAGAGTCAAGTTTATCTAAAACTGGAGTTCATTTGGGAAGCTTTAGGATGTTTGTACTACTTGCTCTGAAATGTTTTTTTTTTTTTTTTTTTACTTGGAGGTTGCCCTGATTCTCCTCAGTGAAGGTAGAAAGTGTCATGTTAGCATCTCCCATTGTTAGCTAGTTGCTAACTTCTGCCATGTTGAAAAAACCTGAAATTTCCCTTTAAGGTTTTTCAAGGTTTTGTAAGATTACATGCTACATTTTCAGATTGTAGATATCAGTGAACAGTGAGTTTTCTTATGACTTTTAAATTGTGCTCAGACGTCAGAAGGGGGTGGGGGGGGACTGATATTCCCTTTCACTTAGGCTACTGTACAATTACAGCACCTGCCATTTCAAAGGATATAGAAAACCCCACAGCTGAGAGTGGATAAAATGTATAATTCACTACAATTATAGTCAATTTCAAGCTGAGTATGATGACTCTGTGGGGTAGCTAAATGACTGCTGTTGCGTTGTGATGTGCTCCATTTGAGGAGAGAGGGATTGCGAGGGGCAAGGACGGTTCGTCAGCTCCTACATCTCAGTCGAAGTGCTAAATCTTAACCTCAGGTAACTCTTTTCTAATCTTGAAAGTAACAGATTCACTTCAGGAATAGAAAATCCCTGACTCAACATTAAAGTCTGTGAGGAGTTAGTTAAATTTCACCTCTGTTGTGCATTTTCAGCGTGACTTGTTCGTCTTTCCCCAATCAGAAACTGTTCACTATGCATTATAACCCTCCGCTGTTTTACATTTCTGCATCGCACCAATTAATCAAAGTGACAAGGTATTTAATGAGAGGCAATTAGAGTGTTAACCAAAATGCAAATCAGATGGGGAGAGAGTGGAAGAGGGTGCGAGAGATGTGTTTGTGTTGGTAGTAGTGGGCTATGTGTGTGTGATAAGCTATGCAACGAGTTCATGGAGATTTTGCTCATTGCTCTTATTATCAGGACCCTTATTCACTGAATAGTTTCCTGCCTGTGGTTATGTGCTCATCTGCAGCCATGATTGCATCCATGTCCACGCCTGCGAGTGTCTGTGCAAGTTGTAATGAGTGTCCTTCACAGTTTTTCACAGACATGGGCGCCCTCACAACAGGCAAAAACAACCAATTAGTTCTGCATGGAGGAAGGCCGCATGACAACATGAAACATGGATTAAATAGCTGCTGTCGGGACGGATGTTAAGTAGCCCACTCAGGTCAATCCCTTGTACATCACACAGTATCTGTGTGCAGCAGATAGACTGCGTTTTCTCTTAGAATCGCTCTTCGCAGTGCTGGCTTGTTGAAGCTTTTTAAATCTTCACTATAGAGGGAGCGTTAAAAGTAAAAATGTATGATCTTTTGGCAAAACAGTGGCATATGCTTCAAATGTTTTGTTTCTAAACAGGCTGGTGCATTGTCCTTCAGCTGGTTATCCTGCATTCAAGCCCTTCCTCGTGAAGCAGAAGTGTCCTTCAACAAGATCAACTTTGTTGTTCTGCAGCTGATCATCCATTACCTTTCAATGGAGGGGTAAAACAAAACAATTTCCAGAATCACTTCAGACAATCTTCAACATAGCTGGAACTCCATTTTGCACCAAGAACCCCTATAAAATATAATATGTCTCATCACTAAAACCTTTGTCCCCCATAAAATCAAGGTTGGGATCAGTGCTGCTGGCAGGCTTCTCATTTTTTACATTTTATAAATTGTCTGAACATGTATTTTGTGAGGTAGCCAAACTACAAAAAGAACCGTTTGCTGTTATCTGGTAAAAGAGATTAAAATAAGACAGACAGTCCTTTCTAATCCTGAAAAACCAAAACGATACAAAGACCATCAGAGTGATGAGTCAGTCAGTCAGTCAATAAACCATCTAGAGTTAGTTGCCTGTGCATGCCATTTCCAGTCACGCTAACTAGGGAGCGGTCCAGCACTGGTATGATTTACCAGACGTTATTATTACCATAAGTAGAACAACTACACATCCATCACTAAATACTGTATAAATGCCGCCTTTGAATGTAATGATACAAATAATGTAACACTAATTTTAGGCATCTCAGTAATGTGGTCACTCAGTGTCTGGTTGTCTGAATACAGATGAACTTTAAAGTTGACTTCAGTTAAAATATTAATAAAATATTCGCCGTTGTCACAATCTCAGTAAGTCCTAATGAAATGTGAGTACTCTCTCACCCTATTTTTCATCAACATGGTTTTCTAATTTCTTAAAAAATCTCATTTCTGTAGTGTAATCAATAACAAAATTGTATATTATTATATGTTTTACAAAATAGAGGATGTATTTTTGTAGGAGGTAGTTAGCATCGCCCTGGTTTCCTCAGCAAAAAGCTTGGAGCAGTTGGATTTTGGGTTACTGCAGAAAATAAGCTTTGTGGTAAACAAACATTTATGATATGTGTTTTGTTCAGCATTGCTGGCAGTAAAAATCTAACGGCCTATACAGCTATGAAACTAACTACGCTACGGTCGCATGACTTCACATCACCACCACTAAGCTAAAGGTGGACTAGTATTCGGCACGATGACATTTTTTAGTCTCCCATGAGTAAGATATTTACTGGTGTATTTAACGTAGAACAAAATCTCTTAAGCTTGTTTTAACCACAGACTTTATTTCAGGCATTTAACCTAAAACCCACTGTCTTCGAGACAGGAGAACCAGAAGTAGGACTTCAGTGAATTTATTGGCGAAATAGCTTACAGGCACGTCCAGATAGACACAATTGATATATATGGGGCTGGATCTAATCAGAGGGCATGGGGAGCAGATTGACTGGGTGAAGCAGGTCAGGAGAGGGAAAGGGGTTATAGGAGGGGCAGGAGGGAGTGGCAGATTCTGAAGTGACATGGAAGTTAGTAAACAGCTAAAGCACACAAGTATACTGGGAGATCCAAATTCATGACACTCTGGGTGTAGTTTAAAAAGTATGGTTTATTGTCACCCTTGGATGGGCTACTAATTGGCCCATTTGACAGCCTCCAACATGTCTCTTGATAATCTTTTATGGCAGCATGTTTATGTCTCCGTCTTTAAAATTACTGGAGTTGATTTTTGATCTAATCTTATTAGTACGTTTACTGTATTTCTCTCATTCTTCTTTCTGTGGAATGATTTTTCTTTGTCTTGCTGTCAAGATTGGTGTTATTTCCCCCTTTGACTGTCATTGTAACTGCAAGTCATCGTGGTTCATTTAGACTCATTGGGTAAAACCCCTGTATATTTGCCAAAGCACTCAAAAAAACAGACAGTACATCACTTTCTGTTTCTACCTATGTGTTTTTTGTGTGTGTCTCGAGGGTTTTCTCCTCTATAGCTCTTCACACGTCTATCTTTCCCCACCCCGGCTTGGTAGTAGAAACATGCACGCACACATCAGAGACGGCTGACTTGTGACTGTCATTCCAAGCAGCCATTTCTGATGTAAGAGGGGGGAAATCAAAGGTTATCATCTGTCAGGGAACGCATTAAGAGCCATCTCATTTCCTGCTCTTTGTACCACTTCCAAATGCAAGGTGCGCTTCCTTTCAATTAAGCTTCATGAATACAGATACTTCCTCACTGGTGCAACCTTGGAGTGAAACATGAATTTTCTTCCAATTTGTGTTTGGATTACAATATTTTCTTTTATTAGTAACACAACAGCATATGTGATACTTTAAGGGAACAACCTCCTACTGTATCATCAGTGAAGTAATCAAAAGCGCATGAAGTCCTATTAAATATTCTTTATATGACTACAAGCCCAATGGCGAACATCAAGAGGTTTGCTTCACACTGCTAATCCACATTTGTATTCAATATCTATTGTAGCCTGGTAGTTTTCTTCATTTTCTCTCCTAAAATGACAAATGTCTACTGTGTGGTAGGCTCATACATCATGGCAGGGCCAATGTGTCTGTGTTTAACTAATAGGCTCTGTGTCCTCAAGCAGCCACGGATGGCATGGGTTATGACAAACTGCATCAACAAGACATTCATTACCCTCAACATCCTAGCAACCAAATCACAATTACCCTGATCCACGAGTGAGCATCCTTCCAGCCCCGCTGCCACACTCTTATTCCTCGCACACCATGTCGGCAATGCATAAATTAGCCTCCTTTTGTCACATTGGGGGGTTGGCGGGTACGAGAATTAGCTCACTTTGTTTGGCTTTTGATGAGACAGGGTGCGCTGACTGCAAAACTTCTTTACTGACAAATCAATAGACACTTTCATTTTCACTGCGTGCATCTGCGTGCATCTGTACTGGGGATGTTTTTGTGTGCACATTTTACATGTGTTCGCTATGTGTGTGTGTATGTGCATCCATGCAGATAGTTGTCTTGACTGACTAATGTACTCGGCCTGTGCCGTGCCAGGACTCTATTGTTGCGCTGTGTCCTCCCCACAGTCATTAGATCGCCATTAATCTCTCATCTGCCATTAAAACAACAGCCAGCGAGCTGGACTGAACAATACAGTGGCCCTTCCTCCAGTTCCCTGACACATACTAGCAATGAGTTTGAATTAGGCTCTCGGGGGTCACAAATTAGACCCACATTATTCATCCAGACGGCTGAGTTCACAAAGAGGTTATGTGTTACTCGAAAGCTGAACATACATTCTCCATCCAAGTATGGCTACTCTTGTACTGTATTTAGCTTAAGACTGGTGATATTCTTTTCGTCAACAATACCAACAATGAACTGATCTACTAACAAGTTTAGTGGACCTGATATATTGCAACTTATTTCTCCATTGTTGTCCAAAAAGAAGGGTTAAAACACATCACTGAGTCACTAGGTGACACATTCTTTCATCACCATGAACCTGGAAACTGAAGTTTATTTCAGCCAATCCTACAAACACCATTCAGCCATAACCAAATGTGTATTTATCCGCTGCTGAAAATAGTCCCCAACAAATGGGTAACTTTCTCCTGTTTGAGTCATGTTTGTTAAAAACTGCAGTGCCCAGGTGTGTTAGGAAGTTATTGAGCCTTGTGGAAAAATTAAATTATAAATGTGTGACCCATTTTTTTTTAAATATTTCCTTCAGTGGGAACCAATGGACATGAGTGGCTGATTTTAGATGTGGTGATGGCTCTTAAAAAGATCCCTTTAAGTTTCTACTGCGCTTGTTTTCGTTCATGAAAGTGACACCACATGCAAACCTCAACCTCAGTGAAGAGAGACTGAATGAATGCTGACTGAATACATCAGAAATTAGCATAGCCTCTTATCCCTTGAAGTATTTTGTATACTCATAACTAAGTAACAGAAACACATTACCAAGTTCATAATCTATTTTTTAAAACTTTGATTTAAGACAGGAATTTAGAGGAAACAGCATTGGGCACTGCACTCAATCCTAATCTACATCATAAATCAGTGGGGAAATGTTAAACTTAAATTTAAAATTCAGAAAAGGGGGCATCTTCACTGAAGCAAGTCTTGCTCTGAATCTTTGTTATTCACATGAACACAGATTGGTTCAAGGCATAAAGAGCCAGCTCCGGATGCAGGGGCATAATTAGCAAAACATGCTAAAGCTTGGAAAGTGAAAACATTTTACTGGGGAGCAGGAAAATTAAAGATTTATGTGCTGCTTTTTGCATAAAATTAAATATTTTTAAGAAGCCTGGAGTGTGAACTTTCCATTTTTTCCCCTCCTCCCACCAAACCTTTGCCTTTTTTCATTTTAAAGTGATGCATGTTTATGTTCACTGGAAGCACCTAACCCATTACCATTATTCATAACACGAAGCTTCCCCAGTCCGCCCCTTTGGTGGAAAAGAAAAACGACCTCACACTCCACTAACTGTGAGCGGACGAGAAGAGCTTTTCCTGCGATGCAAAATACTTTCCTCTAAACCCATGGTTGGTTAGTTAAGTGAAACACACTGTGGCGCAATTTACCCCTCAAATCAACCTGCCTCAATCAAGACTTAGACTGTATTTACAATTTCAGGCAGGTGAGTGTAAGTCTACATTATGACTGAATGGCTAATCACATTACCAACATTTTATCATCCGGATGATTAGTTACTGCACTCTGGTAATTATCAGACTATATCACAGATTGACTCTAAATCAAAAAACCATTTCGCAAAATGAGTCACAGGCGTAACAAGACCGTGAAGCATGTTGTAATGATGATGACTGACTATGAACGTTTGCATTCAGGAAGCTTTTTAACTTCATGTGACCATATTTTGAAGGAATATATTCAACCCTGAACCCAAACAAGAATGTTGATGTTGGACTGTTTTGCCAAATTGTGGATTGTGTTCAGTGGCAGCTTTTTTTTTTTTAAACATCCAATGCCAACACTTTTATATTCTTGCTTTCTAAGGTTATGGTAAGTTAAAAGGTGCATATTATTGGTAATGTGTGACAGTATAGCGAACTCCGGTCATGCATTAGTCAGACATGCTCATACTCATCCACCACCCTGACCTCCACACCATTACTTTCCTCCTTGATACGTAATGGAAGTGTAATTCATGACACTGTTTTAGTACACCAAAACCTCTTAGGGGCAAAAATCAGAAGATGGTTGGGTCAGCAAAGTGTGCGACTTTGACACGGGAGACTGGTCTCATTTACCTACAGTCACTTGTTCCAGAGGTCAAGACTGAACTGTCAAGCTAAACCTTCCAGCGAACATGAGCGGGAAGTTGTAAAAGCACTCAACATAATGGAAAGTTTCTGTTGACAGTGAGCAAATGCTATTGACTGATGTCATATGGTTTACAGTGCTGGGGGAAAAAATAAGTAAGTGGGCTTTGAGTGTAAATTATTTGTGCTTTTTAAACCAAACCAAAGGTTGCAGTAGGTTCAGCTTTGAAGCTTTAAAGCATCAGGATACAGACATCATATGAAACTAGAAATCCCAAGGAATCTGTTACCAACATGTCATACTGTCTTGTCACAAAGGAAGCTAGATAATGCTCCAAACTTAAGCTAAACTTTGGAAAGGAAAAATTGGCATGGCCATTTTCATTGTCCTTTGACCTCTAACCTCAAGATATGTGAATGAGAATTGGTTCTATGGGTACCCACAAGTCTCCCTTTTACAGACATGGCCACTTCATGATAATCACATGCAGTTTTTGACAAGTCATAGTCAAGTCAGCACACTGACACACTGACTGCTGTTGTTGCCTGGGGTTTGAGATTGCCATGTTATGATTTGAGTATATTTTTTATGCTAAATGCAGTACCTGTGAGGGTTTCTGGACAATATTTGTCATTGTTTTATGTTGGTAACTGATTTGTAATATGAATATATATACAGACATTTGCATAAAGCAGCATATTTGCCCACTTCCATGTTGATAAGAGATTAAAATGAAGAGATTAAAAATGTGTGATTAATTGGGATTAAATATGATAATTGATTGACAGTCTTAGTCTAAACTGCACCAACGTTTAACCATAGCTTTGACATGGTAAAATATTCACATATGTAATTTGAGAAGGCATACACGTTTTGTCACATATTGTCTTTGGAGGCCTTGTTAAGTTCATTTGCAAATGCAACCTGTATTTCAGTTGGGCAAATGAACACTGTCTTGGATTGTTCTTTACAGTTTCTTTTACTGAAACACGTATCTCTTGGGGATTTCTGCTTGAACAGTCCTAGATATGAAGTGAATTTCTTTTAGACATGTTGCTCTGCACTTTTGGGAAAACAGCCTACACCAAGACTGGTGTTGGAATACGAGAGGACGAGCAGAAGATAGCCCCTTGACTAATATTTGTGAATTGTTCAACAGAAAAAGCATGTCATTCTTTTACAGTCTTTACAGTATTCTCAAGACACTTGGTTGCCATTGTGTTTGTTGCTTTGAGCTGGACCATTATGTGCTGCCTGCACCATAATTCATTCATTTCCCACACCTAACAAGATTCAATGAAACTGTGCCACTGAAGACACAATCTAATACATCTCCTCAAACCAACAACAACAACAAAGACCCATCCACAGTGCTCCAGCCATCTTCCATCCTGAGGGCATTTCCCACATCAACACACGGCTTATGGTTACACCCCGCTCTGAATGCAATCATCCCCCCCTACTATGCAGATGGTTTAGTGTCATTCTATCTGTAACTGGACGCGATGCCAGGCTCTGAGTGGGCCTAATGACTCCTAAACCCAAGTTGGTTAAGTGGGAATTCAACACCAGCATCCTGCTGTAACTTAATCTCCTTTTAGACCACCTGGATCCACCCCTCTGGGTTCAGGACACACTTGGCAGTGGCAGTGCAACAGCGCATTTGCATTTTTTAAACATTTAGATAAAGACACATACTGTATGCAGAGTTGTTTAGATTTGACAACATGTTGTGGAGCAGATGTCCATGAGAATAAACGTCATCACTGACACTACAAGCTATAAATGTCCCTGACTCAGGGCCACTGTTCTTTGGAAATAGATGAAACAAATACCCCTGAATGATTATGCATGATAGAGAAATTCTTGGCAAAGAGAAAAAAGTCTTTTATAGTTTAACTGACATTTGGTCTCAGATGAAAATTGTGCATTCGCTGCCAAAAGAGCTCATCCAAAGATCTGACAGAGAGAAATTTTATGCTAATATGGAAGATGTTAGAGGTTTTTTATGTCTCAGAAGTTGTGTTTTAGCATTTTTTTTCTCCCTGAAACAGCTAAATGTCTAGGGGGATTTTTTTGTGTACATTTCTGCAGCACCGTGTAGCAGCAAATGTCTGCAACATATCCGTAACAGCTCCAGATGGTTTGTCGTAACATCTGTCTAACCTGACAAAACATAGCCTGCAGCGTGCGGCCATAAGGTGCATTATTGGGTTATTGTGGCACAAGGTTGGCTTCAAACCATATAACAATCACCAGCTGACAGTGCGCACAATGAGACTAGACAAAATTTGGGTCTCCCTCCCACACATGATTGACAGACTGTCTCCATGTCCTCCATCACTACATTCTTCTGGGTTTTCCCCAACACGCAGGGAGAATTTGTGGCACCGGGGTCACGCCAAAGTGTATTACTGAGTCGGATAGGCAGACAGTGAGAAACAAGCGGGGAGACAGACAGGGGCACTGGGATGGAACGGACTTGAAACTGTGTTTGGCGACTGATAAGTGATGGAAGGAGGAGGAGGTTAAGAAGGAGAATGGGGGGATTTAAAGGACTTATTGATGGCTCGTCTTTTCTCACTCTGATTCTCTCCCCTCATGCCTTACTACTGCACAATCTTCCCTTATTTTCTTACTTTCGCACACCTTTTCCCCTCCTCTACCTTTATTTCTTTCCCTGCACCACCACCCTCCTCACTGTCCCCACCCTCTATCATCTTGGCCAGGCCACTTGGCCGATTGCTGAGTATGGTAATCAACTACAGGCTGATAACAACTGATAAGTCCACTTGTCAGGCACTGAGAGCGTGAATGACATTTTTACACTGTCGTAAAAAAAAAGGAAAACACATCGTAAAGCTGATGAATGGATGGACCCTGTGTGGTACATGAATGTACACAGTATGTGCAAATAGGCATATCTACCTCTTAACAATGCCATGTAGTTGTGTGTACATGCATTGTGTGTGTGGAGGAGAGGTGGGAGGATGGAGGGGGTGAGGGGTGTCACTCTGCCCACATAAAGGGCTTTCATCCTGGGCTTATCAGAGCCAACGCAGGGGGGATCGTTGGCTGGTGAAGCGACACGGTGACTATTGCTGCCCCCCCATACACGTCGGACCATATTCCCCTGACTTTGTGATTCCCCACCCCCACACGTACATACACATTCAGCAAGAAAGTGGTGCATTTGC
Organism: Pterois miles; assembly: GCA_947000775.1. Lineage (NCBI taxonomy): Eukaryota > Metazoa > Chordata > Actinopteri > Perciformes > Scorpaenidae > Pterois > Pterois miles. Next base: position 17,798,618 of record CAMQGK010000549.1, on the reverse strand, counting down.
TTACAGCCAGATCCACAAAGAAAGACACCAGCCAGACATGGACATTGATGTACAGAATGACAAGCTGTCTGTCATCCACACAAAATCAAAAATATCTCACCAATCTATTCCAAGTTTTTCCACTCATAACACCAGGGTGCTGTTTCCCATATTAACCTGATGCTTAATAATCACCCATTTCCTGTTTCCAGTGTTGGCCTGCGACCAGAAGACGTGCTACCCACAGCGCCGGGGCCATATGCACCTCTAAATCATGCGGTATTACCGCCACGCTGTGCTCCAACGAGCAACTATAACCATGATGGAAGACACCAGATGATCTGTGTTCAACAGCAGAGTTCATTTCCATAATGCTACGTTAACATTTTAAGGAGGGAAAAACCATTAACCTAAGTTTATTTTTTAGCACCTCTAAAAGTGTGATCGTTAATTTCTTTTCTTTTTTGCAGTAGATAAAATAAGACAGGTTTAAATGCAAGCAAAGATGTATGTTCGAAGAAAGCTGTTGCAATACAAAACTGCCGTTCAAACTCACACACAGCAATTGTCTGTGTATGAGAGAGAGACTTGTCAAGTGGAATTACATTCACAGGTGAAAAGGTCAAACTCACTGACCCGTGTAGACGGGAAGACAAGTTGTTGGGCTGAAAAATGCGGGGGAAAAAATGGAAAGGTCACTTCATTCTTTACTTTATGAAAAAGCTCAAAACCCCATCAGAGAAACAGGAGACAGGCAGTTCAGGACCAGTGTTGTGCCTCTGTGGCACATGGACAGCTGATGAATCAGGTGATACTACCTCCTTTCATCCCCTGCTGGTCGTCTGTAGCACATTTTATGACCCAAAAAGAGGTGAGAAGATTATATTCATTAACTTGAATCTCAGACATCTATCATGCATTCTTGGATCACAGAAATATTTAGCGATTTTGTGATTTTTCCATTTCCATTTCTCTCCACAACCTCTCTGGCCGAAGTGTTTCACGTCCCTATTATCGAGACGAAAGTCACGGTCCAGGTCTGAGGTGGCCATATGGAGGTGACGGCTGTGTGGGTCTGACCACAGCTTCCCCTGCTCTGTGTGCCACTCTCTGGACACCATAGGGTGATGGTGGGAGGCAGGATAACGGGGTGACATGTCTAGCCCCCTTCATGCTGTCTAACAGGCTGGACATGTGGCACAGCATCTGTGTCCGGAGTGTAGGCTCACACCAAGTACTGTCCTGGGTCACAACCATACCAACCTACCACATACGTACAAAGAGGGGGAAAAAGGTGCAAATGAAACTTAAAGGTAATATCCTTGTGACTGTGGTATATGATACAATAATACAGAACACATGATCAAATATTGTGTTCCACAAGACGTGAAATGTGTGCATGCGTTAGCCTTTGTCTTCCTCATGAAGTTCAATGTGTGCATGCATTGTTTTATATATGTATGGGTTCACCATTTCAATCCCAGTAAAAATGAATACACAAATACATCGCTGATAAAAATGCTTACATAATTCTAAGTAAGGGGTTTGATATAATAAATGCCAGCCCGTTGTCATTCATAGGGCGTCTAATATCAAGGCTTTGTCACAGCCACCTGCGTTCGGTACCCCCGCACAAGGTACCCTTACCTATAATGTAAACCCATCCGTGGCAACAGTAAACCCTCTGAGAAAGTGCGTCAGGAGTGTGGTGATATAGTTTAAAGAGCAAAAAGGCACACATCAGGTAGGCGGGAGGGGAGGTGGATGGGACCAGTAAACACAAGGCTTTTATCCAGGTAACCGCTGTTGGTGTCATAACATTAAGTGTCATCTTTACTGTACAAATGTAGGAGTTTTAAGCCCAGCCACGTAGTCCTTTCCTAAACCTAACTATAGTGGTTTTGCTGCCAAATCTGTGAGTGACGCCAAGGGTAACTTTTGTGGTTTTAATGCAAAAAATAAAGTGATGCCATGGGGCTTGACAAAGCAGCAGTATGTGTTGTAAATGTGTTTCTTTATGCGATATATGAACCAACATTCAATAGATGAACTCAGCCACACAATGAACTGAACCAGACCTGACTCAAACTGCACTCAGCAAGCCATGCATTTGCTTGGTTTGAACCTGAATTAATCAATAATTCTTCAATAGAAAATATACCCTATTACACAGCAGAAATGCAGGGGAGATTGACACACAGAGTAGTTAGTGGCATTTGTATTGCTATGCGATACAATAGTGCTGACTTCAGTACAACTAATAGGACAAAACCCATGTGTGTAGAGAGGCTCTGAAGCCCAGAGGCTGTGGGACAATTTAACACAGCCACAAGCAAAATACATGGAATGGCAATTTCAGTACAGCCACAATGGAGCCCGGCGGTGCGAGTGTGCACAAAAAAAAAAAAAAAAAATCACAAATGAAACTTTGTATGTAAATGGTCTAACAAGAGTCATAAATCTCTCAGTGTGGCCGCCGGGCAGCGGGGGTTGTGCAGCCAGCAGTCCTGTCAGAATAGTGCAGCTGTGTGAACAGAGATAGCTGTCGTGGTGTTGGAGACATTATGAGGGCCTGAGGGTTGAAAACTGGAATTGGCCTCTGAAATGCTCTGTTAGGTGCTGAAGTTGAACAGGTCTGTTCCAAACACTATATATCCATTTTTGGGGGAAAATCATTAGGCTGCCATAAGTCAAATATAGCTGCAATCCATTTTGTCATTGTTTCATCCACAAAGGGAATTTCACATTTAAAATGAAGAGTCTACCCAAAGGCTTGTTCACACCTGAATGTGGCACAGCAGAATTAATCTGCATGTTTATGCAAAATATTTGGTTCTATAAGGTTGTGATGTAGTGACTAGTTGGTGAACTACTGTAGCTCGCAAAGTAGCCGCTAACTAGCCCGCCACAACCAGGCCCGTGCTAGTGCCAGTCAGTCATGATAGCTCCCAGAGATTCTCTCTATTCTAAACAAGCCACCAGGCCAACAAGCTTACTAATTGCTTGCTTACTGTTAGCAGTCTTACTAGTTCAGTCCTCTAATGGGACAAAATATGTGCACATTATAATTGTTCTGCAAACCATTCTCCTTTGTGGAGCTGGAAATGGTGCAACATAGCTCATGAGCAATAGTTTCATCCATTTTGGACTCTCTGTCCCCTGAAAGATCAGCACTGTCAGGGTAGCTTGATTTTGCTCAACGCGAGCAAATTTGGAGGTCAAAATTCACCAGAGTTAAACTTGATGTGAAAAATGTGCACCACTCAAGAGTTGGAGGCTGGCTCCCATTCAAAGAGTTGCTCAATGGCGCATGAAGCAAAATGGCTCGACTGTTGAGTGATAAAGTACCCAATCTTCCAGTGATCTTCTGCATCCATAGGGCCACTAGAGTAGGCACACTAGCGTTTTCCTTTAACCCCACTTCCCAGCCCTTGGTCCAGCCTCAGTGAGGGGGCTCATTCACACTCTGGATTTGGCTATAAGAGCATATTAGAGCTTTCACAGCCAATTAGACTGTTGTCAGGCTATTAATTAGGCATTATTGGTCGCTATAAGCCCCATATATTTGGGTCAGTAGGGAGGGGCCTACTATACCCAACACAAGACTTTCACCCAGAGTTTGCATCCCGTGTGAAACCAACAATGTGTAGCTGTCTTTGTAGTTATTTTAACCCAAAACAATGCATTTTGTTTTTTGTTTTTTTTTTGCTGCCTAAACCTGTTTTTTTTTTTTTGCCTAAACCTAAAGAAATTGGAATTTTGTGGACTAAAACCTAAAGAAGCCTTTTTGTTTGTGTTTAAAACGAGATGTCGCTCATGTCAATTTTGAGTTTCACTTTCACTTGACCCCCATCTATGATGCTTATCTATTTAATGGTCTGATGACAGTTGAATCGGGTGACTTTAAGGACCCAATGATTTCTCAAATGTATCATCGCTCTAACAAGAAACTACACTGGTCTGGACTCACCAACCAAGTCACAAGGGAGTGAGACGCACACATCACTTAAGTATCTAGGGACGAACGAGGGAATTACAGTTCATCCAAAGCTCTAGTCCAGCGCCACTGTGCATCTGTTATATCCCTGCTTCAGCTGCAGTATCAGCATCCTATGTCTTTCCACTGGTATAATGAGCAGGTGGTGTCCGGTTGTGTAGCACCGTTGGAAGTACAACAGAACAAAAACACTTTTAAAATAATGTTTTGTGTGTGTGTGCCAAAGTAAAACGAGAGAGGGGAGAAACAGATTGCTGAGAGGGAGGAAGCCAGAGGGGGAGAGAGACTAATGAAGGTTATAGAGAGGAGAGAGTATGAAAACGGAGAGAAGAGAAGAAATGAGTCTGGGATGATAAAAGAGAGAAGAGACAGAGGGATTGTTGCGGAGTCTCCCTGGATTTGCAGAATCCTCTCAGCCACGAGTTTCAGGACAAAGTCACACTGACACACTTACTGCCTGGTGAGCTCTGTCTTTTTCTTTCTTTAGCACAGTACTGAGAGCTGTAGGTGTTCGCCGACTGTCACATATGTGCAACAGCAGAGCGTTTAACACACACACACGCACACACACAATATTGTTGGATGTCTGCCACAGCGACAGGACACCTACAGTGTGATGCGGAAATAGCAGGAAACCAAGGGTCATTTTTATGTTCTCCACACAAGAGCCATGCTGTCTGACAAAAGCATGCATCTTCTATGTTAGCAGTAAACAAAAAATAATAAGTTAAGAAAAAGGCGGGACTTCAAGCAAGGCCTTTCAGGTAGTTTCTCTCATGGAGAGTAACTCCCTTTGGTGTAGACTTTGGGCTTTGTAATTTTGCAGATCTTTAACATGCACAAAAACTCTATATAACACACGAAAGGAAAGGGCAAAAAGCACAAGAGCATAATAGATCCTCTTTAAAGGAATAGACACAACTAGTTAAGTTAGCAGAGAGGACTGGAAACACAAAAAAGCTGAGTGCCATTTTTACACTTCGGTTTTGTACTGATTTGACAAGCAAGATGGTGAACTTAAGAGGTGCTGGTGGGTGGATTTTGTTATCTGTGGACAGAGCCCCGCTACCTGTTTCCCTCCATTTCCAGTCTTTGTGTTACGCTGAGCTAACCAGCTGCAGACACGAGTTAAATCTTGACTACACAGGCATAAGTGTGCCATTAACCTACTCATTGAACTTTCTGCAAGAAAGTGAATGTATTTGCCAAAAATGTCAAACTATTCCTTGAAACTATATTATTTACCATTAGAACTTGGTGGGTCACATCCTTTTATATAACTTTAAATAGCCAATTAAAGGTTATCTGCCCTGTGGGTTAACATACTATACTTATCCTTTTGTTCTAGCCAGTTTATTCAGTTCACCTCAGTGGTATCAAAGGAGCCATGACCTCCTAGGGTTTCCTTTAACTGACATGACTAATTTTCTTGCACACCACCTAGGCAGAAAACACAGACATCCACCATCTCATTAAAGCATGGGGGCATTTACTCAGAGAGCGTAATGAGCTTCAGACTGCAGCGCTGTGAGTAACGTTCATGAAAGCAGCGTGTAGCTGCGATATGATAATGTATGTCTTACATTTTACAGAGCCCATCAAAAGATCATCAGCATCAAAATGCAGCCTTACTGTCATTATCATTGAACACAGTAAGAGTTTATTTCCCACCATTGCTATAAATGCACACACTTTGGATGGCAGTGCATCATATGAAGATAGTATATCTTACATAACAAAACTAGCGAACAACAAAACTGCTCGCTCTCATTATGCTGTATCCAGTTTCCCCGCTGTCTGTAACCGTGTAAGACACTAAATGATGAATGAGTCCTCGCTGCTGGCCTCGTATCCACCCGTACTGTACTTCAACAACAGAGAAAACCCAGAGCATGTGTTTCCCCACAATCAGCTCCACACATACAGAATAACCATATCGCTGCTGATGTAGTAAACCACATACCAACAATTCATGTTAATCTCCCTCTGTATTTGAATTTTAAATTTCACATGAAACCTGTTCAAATACGACTCTTTTCAGTGAGCAACCAGGGAGAACAAACACATGCCTTTTTTTCTGTATCTAGAAGGCATGTTGGAGATATGCATGTTTTATCGGTGGATTCACACTTGCTGACACTTCCTATCTAATCAACACATTCCAGCCAAGCCCAGTACAAGATGACAAGTTATACATTCACAGTGTTTTATTGCTGATTATGACAACATGATCGTTTGTGAAGGTAATAACGAGAGCGTGAGTCTTATGTTTGATTTCTGCCGATATATTGGGGGGGGGGGGGGGGGGGGATTCTATGAATAAAAGGGCCGAAGGTCAATGAACTTATTTGACAGATAATGCAACATACTTCTACTATTTTTCCATGACAGCAGCGATGTGAAATCTGTCACATCAGGTCAGAAGAAGCAAACAAAGAAAAAAAAAAAAAAACGAATCCAGTTCTGACAGAGAGGAAAACAGCAGAACACATTTTGCTGGTTCTTCTTTGAACTATATTGCTTCTAGACAGTCACAGGCAAGAGGAGATGTGATGAATTCCCCTGGAGCCAGCGCGGGAAAAAAGAGCTGAACTTGTTCTCACATCTTTTGCTGCTGAGGAGAAATAACTAGCTCTACTTTGATGGAGAGAGGAATACACACATAGTGTACACACACTGGCTCTCCGCCTGGCTGCTTGGAAATAACTCATTTTTCTACATTTCTCTCATGTCCTTCTCCCATTTCTCTCCTGGGCTCCCACTCTCTTTCTCAAAATGACTCTGACTTTGTTCAGCTCCTTCTTCTTATTCTGTCTCACTTTTCTTGCTCACTGGAGGGAAATCAAATCATTCCTGCCATCATTATCATCATCTCCTCATCCCACCATCAAACCTCCTTCCTCTGTCCTTTAAAGTCTCACTTACCTGTGCAATCTCATACAGCAGTTTGTAGTGTTCCTCCCGTTTCTGCAAGGTGCACAAATTGCAGCCCATTCTAGTTGTCAGGGAAACAGTGCAGAGTGCCCGCCGGAGTGTGTGTGTGCCGTCTGCGGTGTGTGTGAGCTCCCCCTGGGGCGAAAACACACTCGGGCTCCTCTTCCTTCGGCTCCCCCTCTCCTCTTTCTCATTCGTGTATCCTCAGAGATGCCCTCTGTCGCCCCGAGCGCAAGAAACACACACACACACACACACACACCCACGTGTGTCAGCTCACTGCTTTAGTAGAGTTCCTTCAATGTGTGTGTGTGTTTGTGTGTGGAGTGTATCAGTGATAAGATAAGCAAAAGCACCTGGCTTCTCTTTGCCTGTCACTCCTTCCCTTGATTCTCACTTGCATGCCTACATACACTCTCCACCACCTCCTCTGTCAGTGTGAGCACACACTCGTACGGCACACACACTTTTGGCTCAGGGAGACACACCTCCTCCTGTGGCAGGCTGCCTTCACATGCTCCTACTCCTGGCTCATGAATAGACAGCGTCCTCATTGGCTGTTTAAGGGAAAGGGGGCTGGGAGAAGAGGGAGGGGACTGGTCCTATCTTGGGCAGGTTCAGTGTCTGAACATCAGTGTTGCTGCTTGCGAGGGAAGTGAAGGACATGCTGTGTGTGTGGATCTGTATTTGTATGCTCAAGAGTACATATGTTTGTGTGCACAGATTCCACCAACACCAAAAATCCCCACATTTCAGTGCAGAATATTCAATAAAAGGAGTTTAAATGTCATCCCTACAGTTAATCAAGTTGCTAAGAGGGCTATTTATCTGTGCCCACGTTTGACAACTGGATTTGGCATAGAAATCAATCTCATTTGGATTCAATCAGATAGCCTTTTGCACTCAGTACAATGGTTGGAGGGGTAGTGTTTAGTGGCTGCCATAGATTTACAGTCAAAGAGTGATAGTCACCAAACAGATGTTCCCTCTCTCTCTCTCTCTGCTGGCAGTTAGACAAGGGCACCGGACCGGGCTGACACACAGGAAGAAACACAGACCGGTATTGATTGGCTACAAATTAGCTTCCAGCCCAACTGGCCCTTCTCCGCCAGGGGTGAGGGGACAGAGGGGGGAGTGAAGGAAAAACGAGGGAGAAGAGGATGGAAGACTGTACGATGCTGTTAAGATAAACTGAGAGAGCAGTGATGGATTACAACCCTGGCACACTAGAAGTGATGCTAATTTGCCAAAGCAAATGTGTTGTGACTGAAATGTAGTGCTGCCAAGATTACATTTTCAATCAGCATAATGAGGGGAAGTTGTCAGTGAATGTTTTTATGGTTGCGTTTAGGCACTCGCAGCACTTGGTTAAGGTTGGCCTTGGTCTAATATTAAAAAATGTGACTTGAAGAATGAGACACTTCATTAACATTTAAAGGGCCAGTGTGTAGGATTTAGTGGCATCTAGTGGGGTGGTTGTAGATTGGAACCATCTGAACACCACTCTGCTCACCCCTCTCCAAGACTGTGGTAACGAACCGCTTAGTGCCGAACCGTGGTAACGCAGTGGTATCTTTAAGAACCTTACCATAACAATGGAGGCCACTCCCTATGTGGTTATACAATAAAGGGCTCATTCTAAGCTAACGACTAACAAAAACAGGATCCTTAGTATCAGGTGATTACACAGTTATGAATATTATATTCTTTTCTGCTAATTTTCAAGAGAAGATAAGACAGCTTTTGGACATATCTCTGGAAACACTAACTAACCTTCGGGGGGGGGATTTGAAAAACATCAATAGGTGCATCGTCTACGAACAATGATAGCTCTGGTTATGAACCATTAGTGATTTAAGACATATGTCCTTTTACGAGATTAAACATTTGGGATGAGTCATCATGCTGTTAAGGTAGCAAGCTAGGCTAACTAGCTTCCACACAGAAAGTGATATAGCTTGTCAACATTTCCATTAATAGATGTTAATTTTGGCTCATGATATTTTAATACCCACTCAAGAACAATTCAAACTAAACAACAAGGATATGCTGATTTCCTTGAAAAACACAGGGCCTGAACCCTGATGTTGTCCTATACTTTGTACGCCATCATCTATCTGACTGCCTCCATACAACTTGAGTGTGGTTGAATATTAATACACTCATACAGTATAAATGAACATATAGTAGTATTTAATTTGTTCCCCTGGATATGCCTACAAATATCTTGTTGTTTGTGTTCTGTCTCCTAGCAAATACAAATAAACATGTATGTATATATTGTACAATAAACTGCCGGAAGGGACATTATAAAACACATTGCTTTGTCCTGGGAGAAGTTCAGTCAGCTGTTTGCAACCTTCAGCATCATAATGGGAAATGTGGAACTCACTCACTTTTCTGTCTTTTCAAGAGGTCAGTACAGTACACGCTATAGAATAATTTATTTTACAATGAAAAGCATAGATTGCACTAACGGTATAAAATCTGTTATGAAACGTCCATTCCAGGGGCAGATACATGCGGTCTGCATGAAGAATAGCCGTCACCGCTAAGACTATGAGCACAGAGCACAGATGCGTCATCCTCCTTATCACCAGTCATGCAGGTACAAGGACCATAGTGGTTCAGTCAAGGGCGTCGGAGCAGATTCAGATACAGCTCCCCAGATAACACTTAACCCTTTCTGTCCGACTACTCTTGTCCCTTTCTGATGAGGTCACCGCTTTCCTCCGCCGACCCCTGAAGGTGACTTCTCAGGGGTGACATCATCGCCATAATGAACTTTAGGGTTCTTCTCTTTTCTTTCATTTTCTTTTTCTTCCATTCTCTCACTCGTTTCCGGTGCTGATGTTTGCAGTCTGAGTGTAGGATTAGCAATGCTACCAGACCCTGGTTAAACTGCCACTGCTCATCCATAATCTCAGATTTGCTGATGGACACAGAAAGCTAAACATTTGCCAAGAACACACAGTCACACTCATATAACACAACAAAAATGTGAGATTTTCCATCTTATTCCTCCATTTAACACTGAAAGCAAAGTAAATCTGAGATGTTTCTGCAGAAGGTGACATCATCATTGTGGTCATTTACGGCCTATCACCGTGCTTTTTATTGTTCATATCACCCACTTTCTATCGTGTCTACAATTCCTCTCCTCCATTTCATCACCCTGTTCTACTGCCTCAGCATATACCGAGACACCGGACAGATGTCTGGCTCATGTTCTCATATAAAATTGAAGAGACTCGTATAACTTTAAGAGATATGGGATTTGAACCCTGCAGATCAGACATTATATGGAGAATATTGCACAAACAAAAGGCACTTCCTCATCTTTGATGTGTGACAACAGGACTTCAGCAGCAGCAGAATAGTGTCATACCTGTAAATTTGCATGTTCAACAAATTTTCTGACAGGTAGTTAACTTTAAGGTTAGGAGGCCTGGCACTGGTCATTTCATATTTTATGGTAAAGTCCGTCAGTGTGATCTGCCAGTCAGTCAAAGGTTAACCAAAAATAGCTTGCTGCGGGGGGAAAATGTTGCACTTCAAAGGAAGCCGGAAACACCACATTAGCATAATGTCCTATATGGCTGTGATTGAAAGAAAATTGGCCACTCCGTACGTTCCTCTCTCAAAATAGAAACTTGTTAGCTAAGCTCTGAACCATTTCGGCCTTCAATCTACAGTAAACCTGAGTTTAAACTTTTTAAAAAGGAAATTCTGAAGGCAGTCAGATTTCTAGGTATAGCAGGTAATTACTGTTGCGTGAATCCCTCACCGAGATGTTCAAAGGCTACAGTATCCTTGACGACAGACAGAGCAGTGTGTCATGGGTAGAGAGCGGATCTAATCAGGAACGATGATCACGCATTCGGTCTGTGCTCAAAGGCCTGCCCTGCAGAATACCAACAAACTGCTGTTAAATAAGTTACCAGTGGAAACTTTTCTCTCACAAAGTTGCCTCGAAGCACGTCGGCGTAGACACAATCCTGGACGCGACACAATGTTAGCGGACTGAAAACACCTCCAGGACTCATAAATCTTGGTTTTATGATGATGATCTGAGAGTGTCCTTTATGCAATGTCATTTATGATTCTCTTGGTCTCAGTTGGTATTCAAAATGGCATCAGATTTTGTTTGAGAGAAGTTAGATACGGAGCTTGAAGCAGCAATTAAGGTGATAATCATGCAAATTAGTTTTAAAGCCACTAAGAATGAAGAGAGTGGTGTTGTATGAAATTAGAAAACCTAAAGAATCCATTGGTACCAACCATGTCGTACTAGTATGTCACAAAGGAGGCTAAATAATGCTCCAAACCTGCGCTACATATTGGTAAAGAAAAACTGTCATGTCCAATTTCAAAGGGATCCCTTGACCTCTGACCTCAAGATATGTGAATGAAAATGGGTTCTATGGGTACCCACGAGTCTCCCCTTTACAGACATGCCCACTTTAAATGGATAAGAAATATGTGATTAATTGTGATTAACTACAGACAATCATGTGATTAATTGTGATTAAATATTTGAATCAGAGAGCCCTAATGGGAACATCATTTTGTACGAGACAGGGTTGCAAGTATGCGGTTGTTTGCTTATATTACCAGATCTGTCAATCAAATGTGATTAAACCAATGTTAAATGCAGTACCTGTGAGGGTTCCTGGGCAATTTATGTAATTATTTTATATTAACTAATTTCCAGTAATATATACGTATACAGTATTTTCATTTAGCAAGCATATTTGTCTACTCCCTTGTTGAGTTTTAAATACTTGACAAATCTCCCATTAAAATATGTTTGAACATACATCAAAAATGTTTAATTAATTTTCAGATTAATCAAGATTAACTATGGACAATCATGCAACTAATCACAATTAAACATTTCAATCGATTGACAGCTTTAGTTCTGATGTTAACCTTGAATTAGCAGACATTATTCTAATGACTCACTGCATTGTCCAGTCCAATTAGCTGTTTTGACTTGCTGCTGATATGAAATAGCTATTGTCAAAAGATTCGATCAATTCTCAACCACCTGTGGTGATAAAGTTTGCTTCTAATGTGACTTTTAGATGTCACGCCATGTATGGAAAGATCAATACTAAAACAGCAGCATTTCTGCTTGCGTAGACAGCTGGGCGTCTCAAAGCCAATGGCGTGAGAAGAGCTTGAGGGCGACTCAATAGCTATAACCCATACATTATTTAACACTCTGAACCATTCATCTAGGTAAAAACACGATTAGAGTGCTACTTACAGCACGCTGCTAAAGGCCGAGGGGAAATGATGGTACGTGATGGTAATTGAAAAGCGGCGTCCTTTTCTGTTTTTTGTTCTAGTAATTACATTGTAACTATTCATTACCGTCTAATTACTTTGCAGGAGGCCAGCGTTCAGATCCAATCCTCATAATGACTGTCTTTCCTCCATTCATTGTGTCCTGATCCAGATAGTTGAAGTAAAATGACTGACTCTGTAAAAAAAAAAAAAAAAAAAAAAAAAAAAACAGAGCCAGAGTGACTTCAGTCATTTAATTATCAAATAATGAGCAGAGTTAGAAAAGAAACAAAAGGTGGTCAAGCCCACAAAAGTGAGGAAAAGACAAAACATTCAACAAAACACAGAGACCCTTTTTGTTCAGAATTTGCAGACTGCCACTCGAGCAAAAATATTCATTATTGAGTTGTTGTAGAAACAGTGTGTTTTAATGTCCAGTCTTAGTTATGTCCCCTTTGAGCAGTTGGGCAAAGCGAGGTAGACCCATGCACTCAAATTCACACATACAGTATACACAAATGGACATAATTAAACTGCTCAGAGTTTGGCATCAGACAAACCGTGGCAGCCATTAAAACAACCACATCACTGTTGAATCAGTTGCTAACACTTTCTCTGCCACTGCTCCATTGAACAAGGCTATTTAGAAAAGCAAATGGCAATTCTTGAACCACTGTGACTAGACCCAGAGGCATGTTTCCCACTTCCTTGCTCACTATTCAATATAGCAACTTAACCACCACAGTGCAGCATGACCAGAGGGAATTTGAGACCCTGATGGTCTCTACTCAATAAGCTAGCAGCCAAACTGGCGTCTTACCAGCTGACCTCACACCACGTTGGCTGGGCAGGGTCACGTAGCCCATAAGGCTGGAGTTGTCCTCAGGCACTGGGACACAGGTTCAGATTTCCCTCCACAGACTATTGAGCAGCTTTAATACACTCAAAATTAGGCTGTGATTTAGTGCAAAGAAGTGTTTAACTACTCTGAACTGGTTTATGTTTTTTGGAGTGGCTCAAGCGCTGGCAATGGCTATCCAACACTTTGGTCCAGACTGATATCATAACAGCTATTAAATGGATTACCATGAAATTTAGTACAGACATCTAAAGTGACCAGAAGATGAATCCTAATGACTTTTCTTGATCCCCAGACCAAACAGTCTCGTCCTGCATTAGAAAAGTATGCATGTATAACATCCAAAGAGCTAATTTTTAAAAAATGCCAAAGCATCAGGGACAAGAAAACACTGAATTTGTCAAAAAAGGATGTCTATTAAGTATGTATGATTGTTAAATATATAAAAAGACATAAGACAGAGAATTGCATTTAAAAAAAAAAATCCAAAAAATTACGGGGAAACTCATTTCAGATGCAATTTTCACATTAAATAACCTGCTCAAAATTCATCAAAATGCACATTTTACACTAACTTCCTGCAGTTTTTGCCTTAGCTTTTGTACAGTTTCAGTTCTTCTGAACAGTTATTGTTAAACATCGATTATAGAAATATCCATACATGTCACTAAGTTAGGGGTCATCAGTTTACTCAACTGTAGAAAAGGGGTCCCTCTGCTCAAGCACCTTCAGCAGGTCAAAGTTTTATCCAAATTGGTGGACTGCCACAAAATTCTGTTTAGATTCATGGTCCAAAGAGGGTGAATCCTAAAGACTTTGGTGATTCCCTGACTTTTCCTGGATCACAACCACAAGGTTGATATTTTTGGCTGTGAAATGTCTCAACAACGACTGGATAGAAATTTGGTACAGACATCCTCCTCAGGATGCCCCTATCACCGAGCAACACTATCAGGTCAAAGAATTGTTTGTTGAATACTTTGGTTCATGAACAAATGCACATTGTGTTTAGTGCTAATTAGCAAATGTTAGAATGCTAACAAGCTAACTGAATGGTGATAATGTTGACATTATACTTGCTAAACACAGCATGTTATCATTGTCATTTTGAGCATGGTAGCATGCCAATGCGAGCATTTAAATCAAAGCACCACTGTGCAAAATGCAGCCTCATAAAGCTGCCAGCATCTTGTTGCCTTTCATTCATTCATATTATGATTATCATCCAGCCCAACAAAAATATAGCAGTGAGTTGTGATCACAGCATCTAAGGCAACTGGAGCTCATCTGCCACACAGCTGTGTATTTGTGCATAAAAGAGATAGAGGGACATTACTATCTGTGCTTTTAGCCTGAGGGTGTAAATATACACCGATACCCCCATTCCGTGCAGTCACACATTTACACAGGAGTGTTGCTGGGCTCTGGGCCTGACCCTGATGTGTTAACCCAATAGCATAGCTCCAATAAAACTGATTAGAGAAGTCTTCCCCTGCTGCTCCCAGGTCCTGCTGCTGGACTAATGGCACAAGTGGGCCTCTTAATCTTTCCACAACATCTGTGCCAGTATTGAACCATAAGAATGGATGGAACACCAGGGCCAAGAGAGACCCGAGGGAGAGAAGAAGATGGATAAAACAGATATATATCTATAGACCAATAGATACCTAGATTTGTCCATCTTTTTCTAGTTGTGCTTCTCCATCTGAATGCTGTGCACATCATCCTCTCCTCCACTTGATGCAGAGCGCAGGAAAACCCGGGCCAGCTGTTCCTCCATTGTCCAGGTGCTTAACAAGATTATAGAAGGGCACAAGGCCAGCCGCTTCCACACACTCACACACACACACACACACACACACACACACACACACACACACTTCCATACACAGACTTAACCCCAAAACTTCAAAGGTAGGCCGAGAAGCACAAGGACACATCATACCTCAGCTTTACGGCTTTAAGGGATGGAGCCAAGCTTGGCCAAGCATGCAGACACACACACGCACACACACATAGTATTCAGTCATCAAAAAAAAGTGAAAGGCAATAGCCTTGACATTTTATTCTTTCTTGAAAAATAATTTTTGCTAGCACTGGATTCAACACAATATACTCACCTACAGGGTTCCAAACCTGGGTAATGATGTGCTTCAAAGCAAATGGCAATGCTAACAAGCTGATGATTAACAGGCATAATGTTTATCATGTTCACTGTCTTAGTTAGGTGTTCTAATATTTGCTAATTACCAATAAATATAAAGTACAGCTGAGATATTTTGGTCATAAACCAAAGGATTGGACAGCAAATTGAAATTTTGACCAGACGATGGAATTAAATTAAAAATTCAGGGCATCACCAAAGTTATTGCAATTTATCCTGAGTGGGACATGAGTGTCTGTACTAAATGTCATGGCAATCCATCCAATAGTTGTCGAACCATTTCACTAAAAAGACACAAATGTCAACCTCAAGTCATGAGGATTTTTCCTTTGTGCACCATGGATGTCTATACAAAATTTGATGACATCCAGTAGTTGTTGAGATATTTCAGTATGGACCCAAGTGGTGGATACAACATCCCGCCGACTGACATTTCCATCCATAGTGCGTTGATATGGCATGGCTAAAAATAAGGTGTCAGGACTAGATAAACCATTAAATAACTTCTTAAGATGTGTAGGTCAAGCATTTCCTAGTAGTAAAAAAGGTACCTTGTTGATTTACAACAGTAAGACAATGTGAGTGGTTCTTTCTGACATGAATGCACAAACCCCTTTTCTCTCTGTCTTCATTGTGTTATCCTGGAAACTGTGCCCATCTGGTGCACTTTTGATCTGTATCACTCACTCAGTTTGGTTTGGAAAAGATCATTTTTGCACTTTATATTGAACAAATACACTACTTTCTGGCTGAGGGAGCAAACATCTAACCTCTTTCTTCACTGTGATTTACCACAAATATAACAGTTGAAAAAACAAAGTCCAATTTTGGCTGAAATTCAAACTTCTTGGAGGTTTGTTATATTATAATATATGGTATCAAATAGTGTTGTCATTTTATCAACCAAGGCCTTGATTACTATGTTATGCAAAACTACCTTTTAAAAGGATACTATCTTGACGCTATATAATATTTTCTATGACTGGGAGGCACTTTAGATTTTTCTTTGGACAAATATTTCACAGTCTTACTCTCTTTCTGCCTCCCACTCCTCTGCTTTCCCATCTTCCACATGCACATCCTCCCATGGCGGAGTACAGCCCTTTCGATTTTTATCAGTGCACCGGCTGGGTTTAAAAGGGCTTCCCTGTTGTGAATTAATGTGGCCTTAATCTGGCCCCCCACACGCTGTGATAAAGCGGTGTAAGAGACGGAGCGTGTTCGGTCAGAGGACACAAGATTAGTCATACACCACTGAGCTCGAAGTGAGGCCCGCCACTGTCGCGTGCCGTCTCACTTCCTGGTTCCAGCTGCTGGTGCCCCCTTTTCCTGTCTAATCTTGATTGAGGACAAGCTACTGCCTGCCAGGAAGATAAGGAAGTGTCCATTGTCTCCCTTATCCTCCTTATGTCTGTATATTATAGTGCTACTTATGTCAATGTGGCAACCTGAGGTGTGGTCAGAGCAGGAAAGCACTGAGAACAATGGCTCCATCTGGAAGACAAAATTAAAGACACTTGTTCAGATCTCTGTAAGCTGAAGAATTAACTTTTTTCTTGCACTTAGCCTTTTTTGGTTGCTGGAGCAATGCTAGAAACATGGTCTTCTGTCATTCACACACAAATGTTGTGACGTCAGCTCCTTTACATGGCAGCCCACATTGAGTTTACATTTGAATGCCTTGTGCGTTACATTGCATCTGTAACAACAGGGGCCCCGAGCCCATGTAGCGAATGAGCACACTTATTGATTTGGGGCCCTCTGTGGCTAAGGGTGTGGCAAGCTAACTGGCAGCGGTTGGCCTTAAAGTCAATATGCTCAATAAAGTGCAGATTGTAGAACATACAGTAATTTGGCAAATCCCAAGAAAACAGATCTATACAGGGTAAATCTATACAGAGGGTCAGGTGGGTGGATTTCTATTACACAGACATAAATGTCTATGAGTTCTGTAATCACAGTGGGTGATTGACATGCATTGTTTTAATTGACATTACAGCAATTATAACATATACAGTTTGACCTGCAAGATAATAATGTTAACATTCCTCCTACAATTTTGGAGCAATGTCCAATGTTACACTTTTTATTCAAAATGCTGCATATACTATATGGAGTGAAGGTTAAAACGTTAATTATGTGTAATGCCTTTGCCATGTTTGGTTTCACATGCTTGTAATGGGATTGGATTGGGGCCTGAATAGAAAATCTTTACCTGTTTCTCTTCCTTATTCAAATCAATGTCATTCTTCATGTTTTAGGCAGTGGACAACTCAAGGACTGAAAAGTGAAGCCAATGCTTGAGTGCCTTAAACTTACATCCTTTCTAATAACCAGCAGGGGGCGACTCCTCTGGTTGCAAAAAGAAGTCTGATTGTATAGAAGTCAATGAGAAAATGAACCTACTTCTCACTTGATTTATTACCTCAGTAAACACGAGTTCACGGTATCAATTGCAGCAGATGTTCCTTTAGTAAATTGACTTAGAGTCAAATAGACGATAATGCTTGGTATTCTTTAAGGCGTGACTACCTTGTGATTGGCAGGTTGCTACCAAGGTGTTGTCTGGTCAGGGTGTTGTCTGCATTTTTGTCTTAGAACTTAAACACTTTCATAGTGTGTTTTCAGGTCATGAAAGTTAATTGTAACACTTTTGGTCACCTAAAGATATTTTATTCAGCATTCAGTTGTCCTTAGCTTAGCCAAGCTTTCGTGACATCTCAGGTTGCAAATAACCAAGGAAAACCAAGATGGCAACGGGCAAAATGCTGAACTCAAAAGTTTCAAAATGGCAGTCAACAATCAATGGAAGACATCACAGTGACTACATCCACCTCTTATAAACAGTGTAGGACTGTAGGTCAGTAAGTAGCAAGCCTTGAATCCTGTGTGCAATGTTTGACTTGCAACTAGGGCAAGGCAAGGCATAGGCCATATAGGCGGTTGTCTAGGGCACCATCCTCTAATTGTTTGTTTGTTTTTTTTAGTGCCGGGAGCCACCTCATTTTCTGCGCTGAAGTAACAAGTTTTCATCTTCCTGGCCTCATTTATTTGTTAATAAAATTGCAAGTTGTAGTGAAACTGACTAAAATATCAGGGACCAATTGTGTATTTATATTATAATATAGTTATTTATGAAAATAAAAATGTTTCACCTGGGGCACCAAAAGGTTCGGGCTGGCTCTGCTTGCAAGTTAATCTTAACGTGGACGGTGAAAGGAATAGATAATGAGATAGACATGATTTTAAAAAGTAACTTACAAGTAGTTCAGGTTGTTGCATCATGACTGTCATAAAATCACCAGATAAACAAATCCAAGCATCACACTGATCTGTTACCCGATCCACCCCAAAGAGCTTTTTATTTTATGTGTTGCATCTGCTGGAGAGCCAAGGGGCGTCTGGGTCCACAAATGTTCCCCATTGTTGTTGCTTCTTTTTTTAATGCTCACAATATTGCCAGATATTTGGAGACAGGATGTCTCCAAAATGATCCACACACAAATAAATGTGATTGATTGCTTGATTGACTGGGCGTTCCTTTAGCACCCTGCTGGTCCCAGTCTTCGCCAAAAGTGACCAATAAAAATTTTACTGTCCCCAAGATGGCAATACAAAAGAGAAAAAAATATCTTTATGAGGAGAAGATGGCCCATCACAGTCCAACTGAATGGTTTAATATCATTCTGCAATATATAGCATTTATGTGCAACAAGAAAGCCTTAAAAGCCCCAAATTACCAAAATGAAATAGTAACAGCAGCTTCACTTGCATGCCTATGATGATTGTGTTAGAAGTGATCATTTTTTTTTAGGAGGAATCTCATAGATTTCATATGATGTACGAATACAGTGAGTGAACTTAAAATTCAAGCAACAAGACAAAAAGCATAAATTCGCAGGCTGTGCTTTGTAAGTAACAAATAAAATGCTAAACAGTAGCCATCTGTTTAGCATCGACATATAGGTAATTTCATAGATTATAGACTACATGCTACGTGGTTCAAAGCCGCCTGAACACAGACGGTTTGGTGAACGCACAAAGCTCTGACACCAGCTCTGTTATGACCCCAGAGGTCAAAGAGGTGTATGGATCAGATGGCCTCAGTCTTTACAATGCTAATGAGGATTGTGGAGGACCCCTTTTTCACAAGTAGTATAGCGTATGGCAGCACACACACACACACACACAATTTTTATTGACGATATTCATTCTCTGACCCTTAACCCTCATCAACCTATATTAAACCTGATCCCAATTTAAAACTCAAACCTGAACCCTAGCTCTACCTTAAACTATTCAAGTGTTAAGTAACTTAGCGAAACATTTGTATAGAAGCTGCTGACCTAGTGACTATTCACAAGGCAATTTTGTGAACTGTTGGAGCTGATTAGCTAACTGCTAACTAAGTCAGTCACAAGATCTCCATTCAGTTTACTTGCCAGGACAATTTGTTCATCATTGTACACCATTTAGTGTAAAAAAAGTTAATAAAAAAAGGAAGGTAAAGCTCTCACTAACAAGCTGGATAACTCACTAACAGTCAGTTAAACTGTTTAGCTTTGCTTGGTCACCAACAGGATATTGTATTCAAAAGACCACCTTCCCCATAATGATTAATGCTACGGCACCAATAGACCATATAAAATATCAAAAATAAAAATATTTTATACAAGCTATAAGTAAAGTGCTGCAATGTCAGAACAGTCTAATGCAAACAACAATAAATGGACTTTCACTGTAAGCACTCGGGCTTTTGTAACAATAGAGATGACACGGCATCTTGGCTATGTGATGAATGTTTCTGTGCTGAGCAGTCTGCTGTTCATCTCAGTAAATGGACCAGGGGTCGCCTCGTTCCCTGCCCACCAAGAGATTTGCAGAGATGTGGAAGAGGGGCGACATGCTGCAGGTGACCCCTCCACAGGAAAGCAGAGATAGAAGACAGCAGACCATATCTGACAAGTAGGCAAATACTAAAGACTTTTTATTTTAATGTTTAAAGCGCTGTGCTATTGCATTTTGTGATTATTTTCTATTAATATTGATGTTCATGAAAAGGGTTTTGGCACGCCCGGCCAAGTGGCACTATCCATGGTACTGAAATGGGGATTTAATTCTGCAACTAAAATTAGACATAAAATTAGACATTTAAAACATAAATTAGCATTAAACCTTATGTTTTATTGTGTATGATCACATCCCCTATGTGCATGCATGACAAAAGGATATATAATATATAGAATAATAACCTAATTCAAAATTATTCTAGAAATGTTAATTTAACAGCTGCCTAACAGGCTTCATCTATATAGGCTCACTGATTTGTGATTTATTTTCAGAAATACAAATGTTTCAAAAACATTACCCTCTTAACAAGTCTCACCCTGCAAAAGACGTATTTGTGCCACTCCGACACGACAGAGGAGGTTAAATAAAATTGATAAGTGCAGCTAATAGCCTTAGCTACAATAGCCTCCGCCATTTTGGCTTTCTGATGCCTGAAGGTCAACAGCGCTTTCAAGACTTGCTATTGGTTAATGCCGTAAATTCGCAGGTCAAAGTTCACCAAAATCAGACTCCACGCCAAAAAAAATATCTATTGATATACAGTACATCCCCCTTGATGAATGAATCAAAAATCATAGCTGTGTGTGACCAGGCCTTAACATGAGCGCACTCACAAGGATAGCGCTATGAGAACATTCAGCTGTGATGTTTACAGCTCTCTTTTCACCTTATAAAATCTCTTGTTTTTCTAATCCAGCAGTAGCCTTGTCAGTTGTTTACGATCCAATATCAAACCATTCTTTTTACAACCACAGGGATGGGGGGAAGAAGGTCAGAGTGTAGGTTTTTATTGGTACATTCCAGTGGTTAAAGTCATAATGCTGTCAAAAGCATTTCACAGCAATTTAACTGCTTGTTAAAGGCATATCAGCCTGTCTGATATGATTGAACTTGTCACATATTCATGAATTAATACACCTGTGTGCATAGCATGTGCCATATGTTTTAATCAAATCAGTCTCATTTAAAAATAGTAGGGTGCCTGGCACTGGGGCCTTATTTGTTACCTACCTCACTTTACTTGACATCATGCCAGGGTTGTCATAGCAACCTTGCAATATGACAGAGCTGATGACAGAGGAGCACTAAGCGAAGATCTGTCACTGAAATAGCCTCATATGGTGGAGCCATGCTATAATGGTGTGTGTAGCCTACCTGCGTCTGCACACAGATGAATCAACACACTTCTTCTTCTGCTGCCTCCACAGAAAAGCCAAATCATTTTGGTTTGATTTGACCTGGGAGTTCTGCTCTGACCACAAACATGACAAACAGGCGATGTCAAGTGTGTTTGGACAGTGTATCTTATATTGATGGCAGACCAAAATGTACAAGGCTCATCTATGTGGTTGTACTTGACTGAAAGTCAGTGTCGCAGGAGTGAAAGTAACTCACAAAAAGACGTCTGGCACCAGTAAAACACATCTGACAAACAATGTTTGAGAAGTGCCATAACTTATTTTGTTTTTCACATACATCAAGCATTTTTTCATTGGATACTGTAAATCTCTGCTGGTCTTTGCAACCCAGATCTCTCTGGTGGAGAATATATATATATATATATATATATATATATATATATATATATATATATATATATAAAAAAAAAAAAAAAAAAGATATAGATATATATAGATATATAGATATATATATATATATAGATATAGATATATAGATATATATATATAGATAGATATTAGACCTGTAATTATGTTCACATTAAAAATGCAGTGTACAAGCACAACATGCATTATCTTATAGGCTACTCCAGCAGGACGCACTCCCAAAGATGCCCTCTCTATATGCCCTGTTTACTGTCAGTAAGATAACAAAGACAGCAACAATAGCCTAACAGAAACTAGAGAAAATATAGCGAGCCATGCTGAACAAGACAGCAAACCACATAAGAAATAATGCTAGGATTTGACACCATAGATGGAAAAAATTGTGGTCAAAGGTTAGTTTGTTTGCTAATGTTAATTCTACAACATATTTTAGGAATAGCTAGGCAACATGAGTTGTTCTCCAATTTCTTTGAACATACTACATTAACTTAAAATCCGTAAGCAACACACGGGGAAGATTTTTGGAGGGAGGTCAAGATTTCTGAGCTTTCGCACCATGAAGGCATCAACCAATCACGTTGCGCAGAACTGTTGTTACACCTATATTTGAGGATGATAAAGACAAGTCTGAGGCTCCGTAGTCACAACCAAGATAGCAAATTTTCCTTTCAATCTTGACAAAGGCAGTGCATACCCGATCCACTCCCTCCATTTTTACATTTCACAATAAAAGCCACAGAGTAGAGTATTTTACATCTTTGTGTTGTTGATTCATCACATCCCCGGTGTGTAAAGGCCTTTACCCTGGTTGCAATTGCTAACTGTTGCGTTGGACCTCAAAGCACTCTAAAGAGCCAAGAAGATGATGCGGCACATCTCTTGCCGCAACGAAGCACTTTCTTCTTTTGTTGACCTTTAGTGGTCAATTCATCAGAACAGAGCATAAGGGCATGTTAGGGTCACACTGTGTCCCAGTGGGGGTCCTCTTTGGTCAAAAAGATCAAGATGTTTAAGAGGCTTAATCTCATGAGAGGGAAGCTTGTTTAGTGGATCCACCACACCACAAGGTCAGAAAGGTGTCAGAGTTCAAAAGGCACTACTCAACCTTTCATTCCTACTTGTCAGTGTTCTTTCTTCTGTGAAAACAATCTCACCAGGTGAAATGTTTGAAGAAAACAAGTTCTTCTACTTAAAAAAGTTGGAGTTTAGCCCTGAGGTTGTCATCACAGTATCTTGAGTAAAACTACCAGAATGGTAAATAGCCCCTGGTCTCTGATTCCACAGCTCTCTGCAGACTCAAACCTCTCATCACCTATCACTCTTGGATTTATTATTACGGTGTTTTTTCCATTTCATACAACATTTCAACAGTGGTGCAAAGCAGTACATCCACCCACCCCCTGTTTTCTATACAGTTCAGTCAACTCTAGAAGTGTGCTGCTAAAACATCCAGACATACCTGACATTGCTTGTTTTTTTTTTTGTTTTTTTTGCAGTGCAGCTGTAGCAAAGCATGTGTGTTAAGGAATATTTGAACTAGGTCTGATTCATCTCGCCCCTTTCACTCCAGATATTACCATGTGTTACTGCAGGGGGAAATTGCTTTTTGATTGGTTTTGATCCTCATACTTTTTATATCAGGTTTAACACAGAAAAGAGAGAACATATAGCAATACCTACGAACAATAGGCAAATAAGAAACTATCTGAAGCACCCAGATACATTTTAAACTTAGTCCAAACATACTGAAGAGTATCCATGTTATTTGTGTGGTTACTTGATCTGAGAAGCCATGTTTGGGTTTCATGATAATTTCAGCTTGGTCTGGGCTCGCGGCTTCCATGAGTGTCCTCAAGTGCTGCAGTGGCAACCAAGACCACTCAAAGCTTTTAGAGCTTGTGGGATAAAAATATGAAGAGCTCTATTGAAGGTCCCGCCATCCAATCATGCCAAACATAGTCATAGCTGGATGTAATATGTCTTAATGGCAGAATATCATGTGCATTTAACAGGCTACTTCTACAGTATGCTCAGGTCTCTTTGCTTCCCCAGCCATTATGTTTTCATCACTACCTCTAATTTTCAGAGGATTTTTCAGTATTTATCCACCCATCCATCTCTTGCTCAGGAAAGCATTGTGGCATCATGACATACGAAGAGGAAAAAAAACACCATGTGTATTATGAGATGGCATATCTGCAAAAAGAATAGAATAGATCATTTCTCCTGATTAAATATTATGTCATTGTGACCTGAGCATAGAGCTGTAACCAGATCCCCATGAATTTAATATGCAGTAATGTAATCCTCCCACTGTGGCTTTGCTGAAGATAGAACATATACACATAGTTTCATCACATCTCACTAAATAACAAGGCAAGTAGGAGCGAGAAGGTCGTTTGACAGAAACACTTGATAGAAATAATTGTGGGAGTATCTTTGATAAAAGGTATGAGCTGATAAAGTAGACTAACTGAATTAAAGATGGCCCCAGACCCACTGAAAAATTTGTGGGCTATGGTCCGTGTCTCCACTGACCTTAGAGCCACCCCTGTAACTTTTCACTTCTTGATATCTTAATAGATATCACCGTAAATCACAATTCCAACCAGCCAGATGTCCTCTGACTCAGTGCCCCATCCTGTCCCAACATTTCAACAGTAAATAAGTCATAAGGAAGAAAGTCGCCATCAGGCCACACAATGACTGGTGTGGTGATTGGCTCAAAGGGATCACACCGTCAAAGGTGGCGGTTTGATCCCTGATTCCCACTGTCTGCATGTGGAAGTGTCCTTGAGTGAGACACCTCAAGTTGCACTTTACAGCAGCCTACTGCTCCTAAATGCTTAGGATGGGTTAAATGCAGAGTTCAGATTTCATGTATTTACCTGTACGTACAGTATATGATGATTGTTTATTATGGTCTGAAAAGTGTGGAAGTGTCTGAAAGCCAGCAGGGGGCGACTCCTCTGGTTGCAAAAAGAAGTCAGATTGTATAGAAGTCTATGAGAAAATGACCCTACTTCTCGCTTGACTAATTACTTCAGTTAGCATTGTGAACACGAGTTTATGGTCTCAACCACTAGTTTAAGTTTTCTTCAATACAGCATCATATTCTCGTAGTAAATGATGGTCCCATTTAGAGTCAAATAGACCATAAAGCAGGGTATGCTTTGGGGGGTGGCTACCTTGTAATTGACAGGTTACTGCCATGGCACTGACCAGTCTGAGAATCATCTGTGTTTCCGTCTTACAATATTAACCCTTTCACAGTGTATTATAAGCTCATGAAAGTTAACCATAACATTTGGTTGCTTTAAAATGTCTTGTTCAACGTTCAGAAGTGCTTAGCTCCACCCTCTTGCATCACTTCTGGTTGCAAAGAAACCAAGATGGTGACGGCTAAAATGTCAAACTAAAGGTTTAAAAAAGGTAGTCCATAAACCAATGGGGGACGTCATGGTAGCTAAGTTAACTTCTTATGTCTTTGAAGTAAACATATTACTTAGAGTGCACATTATGCTCTTGTAAATAGAGATGGTTAAATAATGCATTAGACATTGAAATCTGTCCTCTAATACTAGCCTAATGTGTTTTGAATAAACATCAGATGCCAAAACTGTAAATGTAATTGTCTTATACACTGTATTTTTCAAAAATACATTTCCTAAAATGCATCAGAGGAAATCCACTTCTTTAATGAAACATCTAATGACTACAGTTGTGTGAAAGGTAATCATGCTATTTCCTCTTTGTAAGTCTCTGTAGTTATCACACCCTGTGTTCTGTATTGTGGTACCATAGATGACTCTGAACAAAGAATTAGTGCGATAGTAAATGGCTTGACTATTAAAATTTTGATTTAGAGGGTTATATGATGTGCTTAACAACCCTACCGACCACTATGGTTCGCATAATAGCCTGTGGGTGGTGTGTATGGAGACTATAAAAAGAAAAGCATGTTGGTATGAAAAGCAGAAAAAGTGAAGAGTAAGATATGATAAGAGGAGACATAAAAAGTGGTGTACAAAAAAAAAAGGGGGCAACAGTAAGAAAGAAAGATGGATAGATGGAAGGTCCATTAATTGATGAAAAGACAGGGTTGGCTCGGCCCACTCTGGGTGAAACAAATAGCAGTGGCTCTGTCAGTATCAAGTATATGGTTTGTCTCCCTGTCTATCCATGCCCGTCATGCTCCCTGGCTTCCAATGCATGACAATTATCTCGCTCCAGACTGTGTGGACAATAAAAAACAAGGCTGCATGAGATGACACCCTGCCAGTGTTGTAGCACAAAACTTTAACTGTCGTCAACAAGTGATTTGTGCCAGAAACTATTCTTGAGATTTCCTTATAATTTGGTGTCGGAGTGACTGTAATGTCAGTGTTGGTCTTGAGAATGGTAGGTAGTGTGAGTGGGAAGAATGGAAAATCAGCATGCAGGCATTGATTTTCCAGACTGGCCACAAAAAGGAAAAACACAAATCATTTCATTTATCACTTTGGATTCTGTGCAGACAATTAGTACACAAAACACTGTGCTTCCTCCCTTCCCCTACAGAGCAAAGAACAAAGAGACCAACCAGTTTGCTACCTTCCAAGTGCTTTTATACCCTGTCACCTGCTCTCTGTGGCCAATCAGGGAGGATCTCTGGAATTAGTGCCACTTTAGGCCAGGTGGGAGTAATGTGCACCTTCCTCTCAGCAAGCAAACTCTTACATATTGGGAGTGGAGAAAATAGGCTCTATGACAGTCAGTCAAAACTACATGAGAGCTGGAGGAAAAATGTTAGACAGACTATGTTTACACCATAGTGCACCAGAACTGAAACCTTGCTTTCAAATCTTAAGAAGTTCTCTGTAAAAGTAAAGATTCATGACTAAATAAGCAAGAGTAAAAGTTTTGAAAAAACATACTAATAGTAATATGTATGGTAAGAGTTTTTAACAGTGTTTACTGTTAGGTGTGGTTCAATCACATCTGATTTACAGAACTGGTAATGTAAGCAATCTGTGTCTGATTCAAACATTTAATCACAATTAATCACATGGTTGTCTCTAATTAACTGTGATTTAATCACAAATTAACCACACAATTCTTATCTGTTCAAAATGTACCTTAAAGGGAGATTTTTCAAGTATTTAATACTCTTATCAACATGGCAGTGAGAATATATGCTTGCTTTATGCAAATATATGTACATATTTATTATTGGAAATCAATTAGCAGCACAAAACAAAACCCTCACAGGTACTGCATGTAGCATAAAAAATATGCTCAAATCATAACATGGTAAACTGCAGCCCAACAGGCAACAACAGCTGTCAGTGTGCTGACTTGACTACTTGTGCAAAACTGCATGTGATTATCATAAAGTGGGCATGTCTGTAAGGGAGAGACTGGTGGGTACCCATAGGACCCATTTTTATTCACATATCTTGAGGTCAGAGATCAAGGGACCCCTTTGAAAATGGCCATGCCAGTTGTTCCTCAACAAAAGTTTGGAGCATTAATTAACCTCCTTCACCACAAGCAAAAGTTCAGGCAACAAAATTATTTGGTTAGATTTAGTAAAAACATTGTGGTTTGGCTTAAAATGACTTAAAAACACAACAAAAGTGCAACAGTTGATTACATTTCACTCAGGATACTGACAACGGGCTCCTGAGGGAAACTTTGGTGTTTGTTGGACCCACCACCTCTCTTCCCTCCCACCAGTAGCAGACTTTTTCGCTTGTTATACCCATTATTATTCCATAATGTTTTTATTCAATGTAGCTTTCCTTCATGTCACCTGATCTGCGCTGCACTACGTCTTATGTCAAAGAGTCATTAACACATAAAGGCATTTGTGATACAGAAACGATAAATGTAATTCACAACAAAATAAGTTTCCTTCCAAATGTAATTGAGAATGCAATTTAGTTGTATGGCAGGGTAATTTTTAGAAAACAGAGCTGCTCAATTGTCATCACAATGATTCAGATGTTGCTAAACTCTGATTGGCGCACAGAAGTACAACGAGACATCACCTTGTTTTAACTAAAAATAAAAATAATCAAACTGTTCCAACTTTAGAAGATAAATTTTCTGGTCATGTTGGACCCTTTTTCTCACAGTGAGAAGGTGACTGAGAAAATGGGTTTTCAGGGTCTTTAAGCTTCGACCCTGCTAACACATGTCAATGCAAAAGCAATTTGTCCTGCGCATATAGCAACTGTCAAATATAAAATGTAGCATCTCAAAGAACCTTCAATAATAAATAATGGGGTTGCTCCAATTATCCCCTTCACAGTGTCTAATATGGATTTATGGCTTTGGTCAGAAGCCTTTGTGTCCCTTCACAGGTCATAAACTGGGAGTCACAAGAGGTCAGATGAACACTGAGGTCACCTCGAAGCACATCTCCTCCACCCTTTATATTCACGGTTATCTTTATAGGCGCATTAAAGAAATCTACCTACTTCAGGTGTACCTTAAAAGAGAATGTTTTCCTTAAAGTCGTATTTTTGTAAATGAATAAACAACAGCAGAGATTGCATAAGGAAACCTGAGACAACCTGCATGTTGAAAACTCTTCAAAGCTGTGAAAGAATTTGACTTTCTCATTTACAAAAGCTTCAAAGGCCACACAGCAGGATCTGAGAAATGAGATATTGGATTTTCCCCACCAATAAAAAACAGCGTAATAAATGGATTTGTTGTATTATTTAGCATGTTTTTCACTTTCAGACTTGGAGCACTCATCTATTCCTCTTATTAGCTCAGTAAAAATCGGAGAGGGTATTATATAAAAGTGGCAGCATTTATTTCAATTACTTATTCCAATCATCTGGAATTGGTTTCGCCTCCATCTCACAAACAATGACAAAATAAAACAAGCACCATTAACTTCACACACAGACATACACATTGCTTATACACACAATTTTACATGCAGAGGCACACCACAGGAATATCATCTTACTAATTAATGTAATTATTACAAATATTAAATAATAGAAAGCAATTTGTATGCAATCATGAGATGCTTACACCTATTAAACAACACAGTAGGACTCAGAGGGTCGGGTACATTTGTCAGTGTCTAAGCAGAAGATGAAGTACATAAACACCATTGATGAGATGCAATAGAAATTACAGTTGAGGACTTAACGGCTAAAAACAAGAAGTAGTTTGACATTTTGGGTGATTCTTCACTTTGTTGTCAGGTTAGATGAGCAGATTGATAGCTGTGGTCCATTAGCTTAGCTTAGCACAAACACTGCAAATGTGGACATAGCTCGCCTGGCTATGTCCAAATGTAAAGTTAACGTAGACTGCTTGTTGAATCCTGTTTTTCTTTTCTTTTTTTGCTCATTGATCCCCCTCTGTTTAAGCATATTTATCTATAGACAAGTAATAAAAACAACATGTTATTGGCCGAGATACATGTGGAGCTTCGCTGTTGTTTCAGAATAATGGCCTGTTTGTTGTGTGTAAATGGGGAGCTGTCCAAAGTGCTGAAACGGAGCAACTGACATGGTTCCTTAGCCTGCCTGCCTTTCATGGCTGTAAACAGAAATTTGGTTTCTTCACAGCTCGCTTGGCTGATTTCAGAGAATATTCATAAATTCAACAAAATATCTAGCACTAGTGTTACGTTCCTGTGTGACTGCTGTGATTGATAAATGTATTCTCTGATTTTTAAACAATTGCCTTAGGTTGTTGCAAGTTAGCCTCTCTGAGGCAATTGCCAAGAGGTCCTGCAAATTTGGATAGTACAACATAGTCTACCATGATGATTTATTCACACACACACTAACGCGATTGATTGAAAGCACATTTTGAAATTGTTATGAAGAGTATTATTAATAGGCTGATATTTATACCAAAATAGGCTTTATATCATGATTTACTGCAAAAAAAAAAAAAAAGCAATTGTCTGTAATCAGTCATTCAGCACTCCCATGTAGCCTGAATGGAGTGATCATTGACTGTCGAATCAGGCTCCTTAGAGCGAATGGACTGTTCAGGGTCACCCCTAATATTTTTAGTGTTAAGTAGTTTGACACTCTGGGAAATAGACACATTGACTTTCTTGCCGAGTGTTAAATGAAAAGCTGTTAGCATAGTTTTTTTACTAATTAAGACTAGAAATAAACAAAATTCAAGCTTAAGTGGCACTTTAGTGGGGGGTTTGTTTTTGTGCTAAGCTAACCAGCAGCTGGCTATAGATTCATATTTTCCATACAGATCTCATCTAACACTCATCGTCCTGCAAAGTATTGTGCATAAGATTGTATCAGACAGCCTATTTTGAAGAGTAATACTGTATTTCATTAAGGCACCATTGAGAGATACAAGCGTGTCTGATAGGCTTTAATGACCCAAACTATTAAATGATGTAGCCAAGTACAGTGCACACATAGTGTATACTTCAAAGGGCACTGAGAGGAATAATGAGTGAACCAAAACACTAATTTCTAACAACATGTGGCTTTAATGTATTCTCTTTCATAATTTTTCAATATTTTTCCTTGGGTTCATCTTAAAAGCTGTTTTTTTTCACCACAATGTTGAAATTTCGTTAAAATTTAGTCCATTTATGATTCTAGTAATTATACGAAAATGTATTATTCCCTTCAACACATTTTGACAGCACTTAGTAATCTTCATTCTTTTCCTCGGTCACATTAGGATACACTGTAGAGGCACATACCACATTTTCCTCTTGCATTGAAAAGTATTAGTGAACTATGTTTTATATCACATGTTCACATCAGTGCACTACATGGGGCACAGCACTGCTCGTACACACACTCACTGATCGATACCACAGCCAGCAGCTGTGTTAAGGGTCTGCAGGTTTGAAGGTAACCTTGTTTAAGGATATAGCCATGGAGCTGTAGAGGCTGATAGAGATTTGTGTTATTTGTTTCACTACATCCTTGTAGAGGGGACCTGTTGACCCTTCCGTTCAGCTGCTGATTATCTTTTTCACTGGCAGAGAAAAATATGTTTCTCATTATGAGCATTGGAGATTGATTGCGGTCTTCTTGCTTCAGCACAGTGTGTCTGATTGGCCTGTGGTGGAGATAATTGCAAGTCTTGTTGTCAGAGGAACTGGTTCTTGTACGCAGGCTTGTCAGGCCGGCTGCCCACAGGAGAGCCCAGTATTGTAATCCCTCTCCAGGTCTTCAGGTCAAAGTTTTATTCTTCACTGCACATGCAAATATGCGCCTCTGAACAATGCTTTCTATCTTCATTTAAGGCAAGAGTTTCAACAAATAATAATCATTATAGAATGAAAGGTCGGACAGTGTTTCTCATGAAAATGAACTGTGTGCTGGTGGCTTCAACGCTGAACAATAACTGCTGTCTACTCTTTCCCTCTTTGATTTTCTGTTTTAATCTCTTTATTCTTACACTTATCTATTCTGTTACTCTCTGTGTTAAGTCCATATCATATTAAACTTGCCACTTCTTATTTTCAAAACAATCTTAGTGCTCTGCTAGCTTTGCTCTCAGCCTAGCCTAGCCTACTGACTATCTTTTCTTCTCTCTATCTTTTCCTATTGTTCCCCCTTTGTCAGAACAGCCTGTTTGCACAAAAGCCGTGTGAATGGCATGATAATGCACAAGGTGTTTAGCATGCGATAAGAACGCCTTTCTTGATTGCAATGCAAACGCGTCCATGTATAAATGCTACAGAAAGAGTAAGTGACATAAAAAATGCGAGAAATACCGCTTATGATGGGGGGATGGGCAGGTTGATGGGTCCAATAAATACCGAACTTCTAACCAGGAGACTAACATTTTGTAAGTTACATTAGTGACATCCATCATGTGCTTTTTAGGGACAATTGTGACATGTTTTTGGTAATTAGATTACGTACTTATTTTAAGCCCAACCATTTTTCTTCACCAAAGTTAGTGGTTTTCTCACTTAAACCTAACTGCAGACGTTTATATGGTGTGTAATAGACATGTGAAAAGCAGCACACAAATCATAGCATGAAGGCTAAAATGCATACTCATGACACATGGAATATCAGTGTGATGTCGTGCTATTTATATACCTTCCCGTACAACTGGGTTGCTCTGGAATAACCTCCCTGCTGACATCAGACTGACTCTAAGGCCTTTAAATCCATAAACTCATATTTTATAATTTCAGTCACTTGCTTATGCTTTTATTGCTTCAGACCTTGTTCTTTCTCTGTCTTTGTGCTTGTTTCTTTTCTGTTTTTGTAGTCTGTTGGCGAATGGAAGTTGTTCCATGTTAGTGTTGTCAGCCAGATTGATCCACGTTCCATTTTTTTCCATGTTAAGAGTTTTTTGGGGAGGGAGTTTTTCCCTTTTTGAAATTTAGGGTCTAAGGATGGAGGGTACATATTGTAAAGCCCCTTGAGGGAAATTTGTGATACTGGGCCACACACTTCACATGAAATTGACTTGACAGAAAGTTCTTGTTCAACGTCAGTGCACCCAAAACAAAACATCTGTTCATATCCCGTCTTGTAAGTAAAGCTTTTCAAAAACTGTTGTAGCTTCCTGACGTTTCGTTCTTTCTAGGCTGGTTAGTCCATATGCTTCCTCTAATTAAGAACTGTTTCAAAGAGCTCCAGACGCACTGCAACAGCTTTGTACCTATCAGCAGCCAAAATGTGATCCGTCGGCCGCGTGCCATATTTGATTTTCAGTGACGAGTTCTGCATGCAGAATTTGGCAGATTACCCCATTATCTGCAAACAAAAAATCTCCAAATTATGTGTGACAGTGTGTTGGGCATAAGCAGTGAGATAAAGCAATCTGTTAAGTGTGTCTGATTGTGTTTGCTATACTGAAATTTGGGGATAAATAATGACTGTGTAGTTCACCATGTTTTCACCAAAGCTTTTAACCTTTCAAATCTATTGATGTGAGATTGATCAGTGGACAGGTCTCTAACAACTGCTAACAACCCATAATTACTTATTATTGTTAGTTGTGCCTCTGACTCAGATGTGATTGGGGTCATTCTAAAGGTTAACGCTCACTAAATAATCTCCATGCTCTGCTGGTATTTCTGCATTATTTTCACCACCACGAGGGTATCTTTAGTCAGGAAGAAACCGTGACCAAAGCATGCAACTTTAAATAAGTACTGTGAAGCATGATTGCATGACTGCATAACCAAGAACAAACATCTGTCAAAAGCTTACTTACTCACTGACTTCCATGTATATTTAAAAGTATACAAATAGGGGTTTAACAGATTGCAAGAGCTCAACAATGCAATAACAATGTTAAATTTTATATAATAAAACCCCCAAACCCCAGAGAAACTAGCAGCCATTTTATGGAAGCTAATGTGAAGCTAATTTTGGAAGCTCACGGGGATCCAAATGAGAATAAAGATAAGGAAATGACTAAGATCATAGCAAAGCTGTAATACTATCTGTCAATACAACGTGATCGAAAGGTAAGGTGTTTAAATGCCACTTTTAAGGACATTTTGCATATCACATCACGCATTTTAAGCTTTTCTCCTGTCATTTAAAAGAACAGTGTGTAGGATCTGGCGGTATTTAGCAGTGAGGTTGCAGATTGCAGCCAACTGAAACTTCTCCCATTTGCCAAGCACGTAGGAGAACTACAGTGGTCGATGCAAAAACGTTAATGGCCCTTTCTCTAAAGCCGTTGAGTGTGTGTATGTGTATGAGGGGAGTGCATGGTGAAGCAAGCGAGAGAGAGCGGCGGTAGTAGGAGCAAGTAATGTTATCTACTCCAGCACTAGTCGTTCAGGACTACTGAAGAAACATGGCAGACTCTGCGGAGAGAACCTGCTCACTATGTAGTTATAAACGGCTCATTTTAAGGTGACAAAAACACAATGATTCTTATTTTCAGGTAATTATACACTAAAGAAAGCATACTTAATATTATAGACCATTTCTGCTAATAGAGCCCTCTAATTGTTACACAATGGTCCTTTAAAGCCCATTCCTATTCCCAACTCATCACATGCAATTTCAGACATGTGATCAAACTACTTGGTTAGGTTTAGGAAAAGATGAGAGCTTGGGCTAATATAATGATGTTTGTTATGTAAATTACGTCCAAGTTAACTAGTCAACGAAAATAAGTCTATGGTTGATTGTTGTTTGTTGTGTTTGACCCACCCATTCTCCCTATACAGACCTCTGGAGCACATGCTCTGACTGTCTATTGCCACAGATGGAGATGACACATGTAAAGCAAAAAAAAAAAGTGTACCAATAACAAGCAAAATGACTGACAGGCTGGTCAATACTAAATGAGGTGAATAGATAAAGTATGTACAGGATGAAGTGAAAGATAAACAGATCATACTGTAGGTCAGAAAAGAATACCTGGAAGATCACGTTTGCAATAATATTATTCCTCCGGTTCTTCTTGGGGTCAATCAGATCTTGAAGAGTTGTTTGCATTAAGGCTACAGTAATGTATCACTGTCTGACCCTATTACCCCAAAGCCCCTGCCCTCTGACCTTTAACCTCATCCCGACGTTCCCGCACACACTGAGGTCACGCCCTCTGTCCGTGATTGTCACTAACCTTTTGCATGGAAAGGAAAGCATGTACAGGTCACAAGAGGTTGACAAGCCCCACTTGTTAGCCTTCATGTGTTTAGCTTGTATTGTTGCAGTGAAAAGTTGAAGGATTGAGTGTTAAATTCATTATATTTCTTTTCTTTCATCAACTCATCACTTCAAACGCACAGTGTGGTGCCCCAGTCCGCTGATCCACAGAGCACACCCTGTACATTTTAAGGAGTGTGAGAAATAGGTTCAGAAATCAAACCTGACAAAAGGTAGTCCAGAATCGATGAGTGAGGCCTCACTGTGCAAGGGGTTAATGGTTTTTCAAGACAGAGGATTGCACATTTCTGTTTTTCGGGATTTACTTTGTTGTGTTGGACAGCATACAGAGGATAATGACAGGAGAGGTGAGGTAAAAACATGGTGTCATGTGAACCCAATCATGGACCAAACTCAAAAGTTTGAAGCGCAGCACATAGCATGTGGTTTTGTGTGATGACCCATGAGTGGCCTGGTGTATTTGAAGAGATTTGTTCCAAAACAAGACATTTTAGTATAGCTACAGTCTCCTCATAAAAGTACTGAGACTGAGACAACTTATGGTCAAATGATAGGTGAACTTAGGCTGTTGTTTGTCAAAAATAAATTATTTGTGCAAATATCTCATCACCTATATAGACATATTGACACATTTAAACCTGCATTAATTCAAACTCTTTGTCCCATTTTTTTCCAGTGTAGTTAAAATATAACGATGTGTCCTTGTGAAGTGTCCTTAAGACATTAAATCCCTACTTTCTCACACACTTCACAGATCTAAAAAGCAAAGAAACACCCTCTATTTGATGACTTTGAGCTTCATACAATCTTTTATCCAAACAGAGCGATCCAAAAGGAGAACTGTATAGCACTCCTCAAAGAAAGGGCTTATTTAAAGGCTTACCCCTTCAAACAGATGATATTAGCAACTAATCTGCTCTCACAGAAGAGCTCTGGTGACATCAGCAGGGAGAGAGCTTAGAGACTCAGCTAATTTGTGTAATGTTCAAGAACAATAGGTAGAGGGGCTTCACTGTGTCATCCATCAATGACTAATGCAAAGCTGAGGAGTCATTTCTAATGGGAATTATAGGACATGGTTCCTATTGTGTGAGAGGAGTTATGTACAATGAGGTGGTGATGTCATACTGGGTGCATGAACATCAGATCTGTCAAACCTATTCCTCCCTGCATCCACCCTCTCCATCCTCCCTTGTAGTAATGGAGCGTTGGCAAACTCACAGGTCTTTTTCAACTCTTGGCAGAATTGAGCAGTTTGAGCAAATAATTTAGAGACATTAAAGCTGCCCCAGTCAATATTTCTATATCAACAGTGGGTGCAGAGAATTATCCAGCTGGTTAGACTGTTATCAGTTCCTTAAATGTGAGTTATCAGTGGTTATAAGCCTCATAAATGTGGATCAATAAGGTCCTGCTACACCCACTGGTAGGTTTTATCATCAATTCACATAGGTGATCACGGAAAGAAGGAATAAAAGAAGACAACAGCAACTTCTTGTGACCGTAGTAATAATGACAGGACGAAAGATGATTTCAGGCGCTG
Source organism: Pterois miles (assembly GCA_947000775.1). Classification (NCBI taxonomy): domain Eukaryota; kingdom Metazoa; phylum Chordata; class Actinopteri; order Perciformes; family Scorpaenidae; genus Pterois; species Pterois miles. The sequence goes on along the minus strand of CAMQGK010000549.1, from coordinate 17,762,610 downwards.
GATAGAAAGCATGAAACAACATATGAGGTGGAAGGTGGGTGGCGATGAATGAGACACAAAACATGCTACTTTCACCCAGGAGTCCAGGATTCACATCCCATGTCAAACCAGCATTGTATAGTTGTGTTTGTTTTCACAACTTTGGGTTTCCAAAAAAAAAAAAAAAAACACAATCTTTTTCCCTAAACTGAAGTAGTTTTGTTGACTCAAGCTCAAGAAGAAATTTAAGTTTCACTTTCAATTTTACAATGTATTAGGTGTAGCAGGCCCCTATTGACCCACATTTATAAGTTTGCTAACGACTGATAACACCCATTTAATGAATTGAAAACCATTTAGCATTTTACCAACTTTAAGGCATCGTTTAACCCATTTTTTTGGCTTTACTACCCACAACTTTATTGTCTTGGTTCACTATCAACGATCTCATCAGCCTCATTTACAGACGCAACTGTTTTCTATGAAAAAGCTCAGATTAACCCACTGTACTCCGACACCAAAGAGCAGACTAACAAAGTTAGCGGCTAGCTGGTGAACATAGTGGAGCATTTAAAGACCCAGATATTTTCCTCAGGAGTTGGTGGAGACCAAAAACAGAGCTAAAATGAGAGTGGACTTTTTTCAGGTGACACTCTAAATCAATGCTCATGAACTGTTAGCTACTGTAACAAGTTTGCCACAAAAACTTGATGATGTGATATCATGTGAGCTTGCTGTACTGCACCCTTTTTTAAAATGAATGCAGCATGTTTGGGACTTATTTGGGATGTAGCGCTCAATGCAGAAAAAACACATCAAAATATCATCTAACTATTTTATAAGGCAATGTTCCAAGATAATAAATGACATTTCAGTCACTTTTTTTCTGAGTGGAAATGGAAACTTTGTCCATCCATCCATCCATCCATCGTCAACCGCTTATCCCGTTAGGGGTCGCGGGGGGGCTGGAGCCAATCCCAGCTGGCATAGGGCGAAGGCGGGATACACCCTGGACAGGTCGCCAGTCCATCGCAGGGCACATAGAGACAGACAACATATAGACAGACAACCATTCACGCTCACATTCACACCTACGGGCAATTTAGAGTCACCAATTAACCTAAACAGCATGTCTTTGGACGGTGGGAGGAAGCCGGAGTACCCGGAGAGAACCCACGCTTACACGGGGAGAACATGCAAACTCCACACAGAAGAGCCTCAAGCTGGAATCGAACCGGCGACCCTCTTGCTGTGAGGCGACAGCGACACCACCGTGCAGCCCCTGGAAACTTTGTATTTATTATATTTTTGAATAGTGTGATTTTCAAAATTAAAGAATGCCTGTGTCAAACAATCCAAATGTAATTAGAGATATTGCTCCAAATGTGTATGTGATGACAAAATATAAAGTAGAAATAACATTTGATCAGCGCAGACACCCCTGCTGGGTTTGTCTTTTTTAGGTCTTGACATAACTCTCTTCAGCTTATGCAACTCATCCCTCTCAGAGACCAGCATAAACAGAACAGATGTTTCTACAACCAGTATACGGCGATGTCATTAAATAGGTGACATTACTGCATGACAGGAGCACATAAGCATCCTCACGTGGAGTGAAACTGGCACTTCTGAGTCTCCTCTTGGAGAGTTGGTATAGGAACTTACTAAAGAAGCAACCCAAGCATCTGGTCTGCTGTTCATTTTAGCACCCAACTGTGGCACAGTCTGCAGCCTTAAACTCCCCCGAGGCTCCTACAACTGACAGATGGCAGCAAAGGAAATCAGTCTATTTATGTGCCCGTCTGTGTCTGTGTGTGCACATGCACATTTTCCTGCGTTTGCATACTTGCTAACACATTTGTGTATTTTTCGTTCCCTCTATGTTGTGTATTTGACAAGTGGTCCATGCAACGCTGAGATGTCTCTGCTTTGATATGTGCCTGATTCTCTCCAGGTGTTAACAGAGTTAAAATGCCACCTCAGGAGTGCAGTCAGAGCTGAAGCTCGGAGATAAACACCATTGAGCTGTGGAGGAAAACAGATGTTTTGTTTGGTGATTGTGAATATTATTATAAAGCCACAAGCTGTATTTACTACATTCTTTTGTGTCAAACAGCATGCAACAGATTTTTTAAGAATTCAATATTATAGTATTCGTAAGGTTGAAATATTTGGGGTAATGCAACTCTTTCAGCTTTTCAGAAATTAAGCAAATGCAGGTTAAAAGATTTCTCCAAGAGGAAAGGACATTAAAAAACTGCAAAATTCGTCTTTCAGCAGCGACCCAGAGCCATATCCATTAGCATTTTTCACTTGCATAGCATAATTTGATGCCTCTTTTGCTTTGAGCAAGGACCAGTCATTAAAAATGCATCTGTCTCAGTTAAGGTGATAACACATTAACTCTCTACAACACAAGGCATATTCACCTCTTGTATTTACTTATGTGTGTAGGTAGCTACTGCAAAAATGTTCAGCATGTAGCTTCACTGAGCCTTTGTGAGATCATAATAGAGTGTGAACTAGGCTAACTTAAAGAGGCACGCCACTGATTATGTCAAAGCCACTGTACTGGGAATACTACACACCCTGCAGAGATATATAATTTTAATATGAACACTACTTGGTTTATGTACTTTGTGTTTAGTAGTAATGACCAAATGTTTACATGTTAACACGCTACACCAAGATGATAAATGCAGTAAACATTATGCCTGCTAAACATTCACATTTGTGCATCACCTTAATGAGCATGTTTGCCTGTTGATGATAGCATTTAGCATTAGTAGAGCTCTCACAGAGCTGATAGCATGGCTATAAACTGTAGTAGTAGTGCAACTTTAACTTCTAAAGGCCTTTACACATTGGTGGCATTTTTTGTTTTTTATTGTGTGCGATTGATTCACACGTCAATATATTTTTTCTGATGTTTTTGTGATGAGTATTTTCAAAAAGCAACATTTTTTTCCACTCACATGTCATAAGTCATGAACTCGGAGCTTTCCGAAACTTTCAAGGCTGTGACACATACAACATGAGGGGGGCGTTCATATGGGTCATAAACACGGTAAACACGACCCCATTTGAAGGCACTACTTGTAACCGCAATGTCTTCCAATGGTTGCCATTTTGTTTTGTTTTTTTGCAACCAGAGCTGACACAAGAGGGCGGAGCTAAGTACAATTGAAAGCTAAATAAGACACTGTCACATCAAAAAGATAATAATGAACTTTCATTAACTGAAAACACACTCTGAAAGGGTTAAAGTTCTCAGCCAACTTCCAGCTCGGACAACGCCATGGTAGGGACCTGTCAATCACAAGGTAGCCACGCTCTAAAGCATACCCTGTTTTATGGTCTATTTGACTCTAAATGGGGCCATAATTTACTGAATGAACATCATGCTGCATTGAAGAATACTTTAAACTATCAATTTAGACCATAAACTCATGTTTACAATGTGTACCGAGGTAATAAATCGAGTGAGAAGTAGGATAATTTTCTCATAGACTTCTTTACAATCAGACTTCTTTTTGCAACCAGAGGAGTCGCCCCCTGCTGGCTGTAAGTTTATGCTTCATGCTTCTAAGACCTGTAGGTAGCCCGCTGGTTGTGCAGAACAGGTTGAATTGTCCCTCTATTTATGAAACGATGAAACAAAGACAGCAAACGTTATTACTCCTTTCAACCTTTAGCCCTTTTTTCGTACATGACTTGCCCTAATGGAGGCATTAACATACTACATTTTGTTGGATTTTGGGCAATTTTACAATACAACCATAATACTCACACATTACACTTATCAGCAGGACATCACAACTGTTTGCTATCAGTGTCACAGACAAAGAAAGGGGACCATTGTTATAGCTTACAATGTGACATATTTGTTACTATTTGGCCCACATGGGGAAGTCATCATTTATAGGGGGTGACATATTTACTGCTGTGTTGTTTTTTCAGTGGAAATAAAATTTTATGACTGACAGAGAATTTCTTGTTAAGATGGACAGTGCCGGCTATGTACAGACGTGTGTAACACAAGAAGGCACAATCTGTCACTTTAGTTAACAATGCAAGAACTAACGGCAATACTAGTGTTAATGCAACTGCTGTGTTCACAAAAGAGATGGTTTCTGTGGCTGAACCTGAACCAGCGACACTTGACGCAATCTGTCAGCCTTCTTGACACCAGTCTGCAATGATGTGGATGAAAATGATTTCATGCAGCTTGCTGTCAGAGAAAAAAAAGTCCCCAAAAGAGCTGCCTTTAAATGGGAGACAAAGGACTATGCAGCTCACATACAGATGCACAGACAAAATACAGACACAGAGGGCCCATCTTGCTGTGCATCTGTTCCCACTTCAGATTCAGATGAAGACAATGATTTAGTTTGAAAAAAAAAGACATTTGAAGTTGGCATTTTCATCGTGGCTCACAGTTGGATGTTTTTCAGCATAAGAAGGGGAATTTGAACAGGATATTTTTGTTGGGCGTAGCTCAACAATTGTACTTTCATGCTATAGAATCCTTTCTAAACTTTTACTTTAAGATCTTCATGTTATTTCCTCCCTGTTGGAGAACTCTTCCCTGTGAATAGGGAATATGTGATATATCCTGACATTATTCTCAGGGTGTGAGGCGGGATGGAGGTGATGATTTCACCTCATGGGCACTGAGTGACACCACATCATAGTGTGGTGTCTTTCAGAGTCTATCTTTCCCTCTGTTTTTTTCCCTACAAGCTCGTTTCCTGCCTCTCTCTGCTTCCACCCCCCAGCTTTTCCTTCCTGACAACACAGGTATCACATTCCTCTTTCATAAAACTGACATCTATCCTTCACTACACGGCGCTCTGTGTGACAGCTGAGAGTGCACCATGCTAATGGCTGAAGCCCTTCTTTCCTGTCTACACCAGATACAAGGACAGATTTTTAGCTGAGCAGATATTTAATCTTTTTTTGCAAAAAAAAACATGCATGTTAGCCATTTAACTTCGGCTTTAATCTTACATTCGTATTCATCTTGCTTTAGAAATTTGAATATCATTCAACCTCAAAGCATTTCAGGAACAAGGACACTGCACTATCAAATCCTTAAATCTCCACCCTAATGACGGAAAGACATTAGGGTTCATCTCCTGGGGACCGTTGAAATATCTACCAAATTTTATGGCAAACCTTGAAATAGTTCAAAAGAAACTTCACGAAAAACCCAACATGTTAACAGCACTAGTGATGCTACGGGAGAAGGCAGGGGTAGTCATTACGGATTATCACCTGGGGAACATGAATGTCTGTATTAAATTTCATGGAAATCCATCCAGTAGTTGAGATATTTCAGTCTGGACGATGAAAGTGGTTGGTGACTGACATTGCCATCCCTAGAGCCACGCTGTTAGTGTGGCTACACATTTTTGGTGGAGATGTCCTCACTTTTACAGAGAAGTAATTTTCTGTTTTGTCTTTCATGTCAGTGAAATATCCAAATCTTAGACTAAATGTATCCCAGCAGTGTCCTTGGCCTCTACAGATGTCAAACAACGACAGCTGCTCACGGTGTGTCTTGTATGGGTCATTTCCCAATTTCGGCAGTTGCACTGAATGAACATCCCCTAAACAAAAGCTGAAAAGGAATTTATAGCAATAAAGGTTCCTGGCTAAGCAGACATACTGCTGTTAATCTTTAACTGGACTCAAAGAGGATTGGAAACTGCTTTTCTGGCATCAGCGATACCAAGTGTGAGGCCTGCCAGCACAAGACAGAGAGGAAGAGGAGAAAGGATTTGCCAAAGCAGACTAGGGGGTCCTGGTACAGGGAGAGCACAAATCTGGCAGGGGGCTGATGAGCCACACAAAACCAAGCCACACAATACAACCTGTCTGTTGTTATTTCTGAGTTTAGACAACACTGCCGGCGTATCTAGGGAATATTTCCACAATGAAGCATCCCAATTTAGCCAACAGACAGGAAAAACTTTTTTTGTGAGAGTACACAATGCTCTGTAAGCAATCAGTTCCCTTTCAATGCCACACAATACAGCTAAAATTGTTTCCTTCAGCCTCAAGGTGCGCATTCCTTTTGTTCTCTTATGGAGCACCTACATCAACCATCAGCCTGACAGAGTACCACCAGCAGAAAGAGGGATATGTGAAGGAGCTATTTTTCACAGGGTAAACAGGGTCATAAACTATCCATAGAGGAGGCAATTACTTCCTGATCTGACACCGCTACCCATTTCAGCCAATCGAACAGCAGTAGGGGCCCTCCAACCGTGCTCTTACAGGCTGCTAACCAGGTTAGCTGCGCTGCTAATACAGGCCAGCTCTGCCTTGCCAAATTGGTCCGGGAGATTTAGTGTGGCTCTTTCCAAACCCTGGGAGCCATCTGATGTTGCTCAATAGGCTTCTTCGCTCTGTGGGACCTGCAGGAGTGGCTTCTCTAGTCTGGGGCTAACTAGCTTGCAAGCCAGGGGGCCCTGCCAAATGTATGTGATTTATGGGCCAGTGTGAAGGCTAATGCAGGCTGCTTTGCATATGTCCTGGTTTGGCTTTATTTGGAGCTTTCCCACCTTCTGGTGCTTATAGTATTCATAGCATCCTTCTTCGTGTTGCAACATTGCTGCTAAATTATAGAAAATGTGTTTTCTATTTATATTTATAGCATGCTATTGTGCAAAAATGCAGCCAATGGTATATGGCTAATTCAGAAAATGGTAATGGGGCTAAAAGGGCTGAGAGGATTTGATAAAGATGCAATGAAGAGAGGTAGGAAATCACACAGGCTGAACCTGCTTTGAGCACCAAAGGCTCCATTAAATTTATTTACGTGCCTCCACCATCACAGGTCCAACCTGACAGCGAGTGAGCATCTTCTGATCAAATGGAAAGCAACAAAGGGAATAACTACGTAAATAATCAGCTGCATTGCACTGCATCATGGGAGTATACCTACTGTGGGATTAGTATACCTGGTGTCAGGAACAGAGTGAGTTTATTGGGCAAGAGTAGGGGCAAATACTTATTATGTAGAATGGCCACCTTATATATATTTCACTGGTCGATTATAAGTAGTACTGGAGCATTTAATGCTGTAGCTCATTGAGGTGGATCCTGCTTTAACTGCTTTTTACAGGGTGGCTGTGGCTCAGGGGTGAAGCAGACCATCCACCAATCAAAACGTTGGCAGTTTGACCCCTGGCTCCTCTGGTCACATGTCGAAGTGTACAACAGCAAGACACTTAACCCCAGCCTGCTCCCAAAGGTTGTGCCATCAGTGTGAATGAGTATTTGTACCTTGCAGGGCAGCCTCTGCTGAGTGTCTGGAAGACTAGAAAGACACTATATAAATGCAAGTCTATTTAACATGTTGGACAGTTTACCAACAAAGTGTCGTAGAATGAGCCCTTCATATCTACATACGGAGCGGATCCTCTGCACAGATTCTGCCATGTTGCTCTGACACTGGTTCTGGAGAAACCCTTTCACATTTTTACCTACAGGTCACTGTAGTTCTACGGCATGCTTGTGAAACCACGGTAACGTGAGCAGCACAGTGCAAAACCATGGTACCGCCAGCTGCCATTATATATCGCCAATTCTTACACACTGTGCCTTTATGAATAGTACTTGAGTTATTGTATTTAGTTCATCACTGGTTATGGTTGATTTATTCATGTATTCATGCATTTTTTGATCATTTCATTTTAAGCTATTGTGGAAAACCTTATGGCTGCTGAATTGTCTCCTCATGTAACAGGTTCCCCATATAGGTTACATAAAGGTGTGTGCCGTAACATGTGCTGCTCCTGTCCTGTTCTGAGATGAAGCATTCACACATCAAACCACTGCATTAGAATATTGTCACCACTCACTGTGGCGATGCATTTTATTTTGATCATACAGCCAATGCCAGAGTTTAGTTTGCATATGCATCCTTGATCAGGCGAGTTGACCATATCACCTTTCTTATTTACAGTATAATAGCCCAAGGGAGTGAAGTGCTTCCTGCACATATCTTAACAGAATATCAGTCAGACCTACCACAAATAAATCCACCCGATAAAGCAACATATTAGCAGCATTTCATGTCTTGCATGCACACAGTCCTCTTTGTTACTGACCGCGTTGTATCCAACTTAGCTAACCAAGTTGCCCCTCACAGAGGAGGGGTACTTTTTATCACAGTGTCAAGTCACAGAGGCAAAACAAACCCACGATGTATCTTCTGAGCTGCATTATTTGAAAAAAAAAAAAAAAGGAAATAATTTCATGCTATATAGAAAAGCACTGCTGTGTGGAGGAAGACTCACTCTCCTGCCAAAGAGGATGCACCTCAGTGTATCTGCTGGGCTTGTTTGTAAATGATGGCAGCATTGATTTCAGCCTCACATGGGATTTTCTGTGTCGAGGTAATTTGTTTGAAGGGAAGGAGGTAAAATGGGGGAATTGCCGGTAATGGAGGTGGAAACAGGAGAGATAAAAGCCTCCCACAATGAGACTAACTGTACAGTATGCAAGCAAGCGCACTTTAAAGCACAAACAAAAGCACACAGATGTATATATATTTATATATATAAACCCATATTGCATCGGAAAATATATATGATGGTACATATGAATATTATTGCTGTGAAACAAAGAACACATACAGAAAATAAAAACTTTGATTCTTAATGAGAACGTTTTTTCAGTTCTGTATATATTTATTGTAAGGAAACTATGGATGATATTGAGGGTATGTCACAATTCACTTTAGAAATAAAAAAAACAATATTGAGCATGAGATTGGACCAAATGAGACTGGAAATGTTGATAAATGGCACATGGATATACTGCCATCTGCTGATTGAAATCACACATCACATTTCAGTGGAGGCTATGAGACAGTTCATAAAGTCAAGGAGAGAATTAAAGAAAAATGAAAGTCTTTCTCCACTAAATTTAAACTGAAACTAGGAAAAGTAAGCACCGAAACAATATAAAATTATATATTTAAAGAGGACCTATTTAGCTCTTTTTCAGACGCATACAGATGCATTTTCCGATGCAATATGAGTTTCTGCTAGAACATGTTTATATGCTGTGCTGCAGCACCTGTTTTCACCCTCTGCCTGAAACGTCCTGCCCCTCCATCCAGAAAAGCCCAATCTGCTCTGATTGGTCAGCTGGCCCACTGTTGTGATTGGTCAACCAAGCCAAACTCTTCAGACTCCGCTCTAGCTAGCATTGTTTGAGGACGTGCCAAAATAGCTGCAGAATAGGCAGGTATTATGTGAAAGTGGTACTTGGTGACATCATCACGTGATGTAGGAAAAGGTGGGACTTCAAGCAAGGTGTTTCAGGCAGTTCAGGAGCAGTGTTTCTGTTGGGGAGAGTAACTACCTTTGGTGTGGACTTTGAGTTATGCAACTTTGCAGACCTTTTACATGCACAACTTATAATAACAATAAAATTATATAACAGAATAAAGGAAAGGGGAAAAGCACAGTAGGTCCTCTTTAAAGTAGTACTTCCTGAACTCTGCTGCTTTAGAGAAATAGTATCTAAAGATGGTTTCAATATTTTCCAACATTTGGAAAAAATTGTTGATTGTTGTTGATTTAAAAAAGAAGATCAGATCAGAAATGGTCACATCCACTGTGTTGAAAGCAATGTAATTGGCTCATCAAAAATGAACTGAAACTCAACCAATGAGACAATATAGATTGTTGTACTCTGTTTAATGGTTTTGCAGACTGACATAAAGGAAATTAGCATACACATGTGATATACAGCAGTTTCTGTTCAAGTCTGGCCTCAAATATTACATTTTCACTTTCAGAAATCATCATTGGTCTCACAGGGAAGTTGTCATTGAAAGGATATGGCTTTCATTGCTGCAGAAAAAACTAATTTTAATTGTCTTCTATGTGCATGATTCTGGCAAGAATGGCATTTTATTTAACAAATGATTGTGGAGAAAAGGCTTGTTTAAAATATGTGATATACTGTGTGCTCCAACAAAAAATGGATAAGAGACATATGTTCATAAAATCTATATATACAGTCACACATCCTTCTCTGCTCCTTCCACACCAAATACAGTGATTATCATACAGCTCTTTACATACTATTCATTGCTAGATCATCTGAGAGATTAATAGTGCTTGTCATAAATAACATTCCTCCTTTCTGTGGGTTAAATTCTGCATTGGTAGTCTACTGTTTGCTCAGTTCACTTCAACTCCAAACAATGATTAGCTCATAGAGGAAGTTGAAGAGGAACAGGCAATATTGTAGTTGTCAAATGATGTGATGCTTCATTCAGTAAGTAACTTAAAAATGATTTTTCTGAATGTTTTTATTTCTAGCTTAACACACACATATCATCAGTTATCATCTGTCGGTCTTCATTCATTTTGGCTTTGTCACAACACAGGTATGGACGATGCAGGAATCCTCTGTAGTTCAGCTGTACTGTTGTGTTGTTCATGTGGAAGATGAAGTAAGTCCAGGAAAAAAGGTCAGGGCCAACACCCAATGCTTTTTTTGTGAAAAACAACTTCCTGTGTCGTCTTGCACCAGAACAGATGTACGAAGAGTGTTTGGAGGTGAAGACTGGATCTCTTCTATCCACAAAGAGTCTATTATATACATGTCACTTGTGGCAGGGCAGCTTAAATTTCCAATCCCACAATGCACAATGACAGCAGCACCAAAGACACCAGGCTTAGAGTAGGCGTGATTATTGATGCTTTACCTGAGGAAGCAGAAACAACATGAGACAAATGGACCAATAGGACAAAACATACTTTTATGTTGATGTTGTAGCCTCACCCTGAATCCTAATCTTCCTGACTGGGCCATCCCCTCCTTCATACCGGCCGCGGACCATCAGCTCATAGTCTCCGACCTGAGGCATGGGGAAGTCCATGAAGTGCCAGCCAGTGATATAGACTTTCCCATAGATGTAGCCCGTCTTTCTGAACATGACCTTGAAAGCAAAAGGAAGTGGAGGTTTTCAACATTTCTGTTATTTCCATGTAGCTCTGGGATTTAGTGTTAGATCTAACGGAAATAAAACATTTATTAGGCTTAAAGCTTTCCACACCCACCTTATAGTACAATGGGAAGGAAATATTGCCAAACCAGTCATACTGGATATGATCCCACCACACATACAACCACTGTCCTGTCCAGGTAACATAGCGCCACATCCTGGGAGGGTCTGGTGGTGCTGTCGACAAAAACACAATTATTTATTAAGACCACATGTAGGTGTTTATTGTCCATAGATTTTGAGTAATTAGTCTTACGTGGTCTCTTTGTGAACATCTCACAGTGTTCACCAGGAGGTCCGAGGCCGGCTCCATTGAAGGCACGGACCTCAATGAGGTAGTGGGAGTCTGGCAGCATGTTCTCCAACCTGGTCTGGTTGACTGTGGCTGCAACAAATATACGGTTTGCTCCCGGCTCCGGATCATCGTATTTTCTCCAGTATTTGATCTGGTAAGCAAGAAGGCAGCCAAAATGTTGCAATTAACTTTCATAGCATGAAAACACACTGTGAAAGGGTTTAAGTCCCACACCGGACAATGCCGTGGTAGTGACCTGTCAATCACAAGGTAGTAAGGCCCTAAAGCATACCCTGCTTTTTTCATCTATTTGACTCTAAATAGGACCATAATTTACTAAATGAACATCATGCTGTACTGGAGAAGACTTGAAACTCGAGTTTGAGACCATAAACTCATGTTTATAATGTTTACTGAGGTAATGAATCAAGTGAGAGGCTCATTTTCTCATAGACTTCTATCTAATCAGACCATTTGCAACCAGAGGAGTCGCCCCCTGCTGGCTACTAGAAAGAAAAAAGAGAAAGTTTAAGGCACCTCAGCATTGGCTTCACTTTTCAGAGCTGGAGGTTACCCAATGGGACAGTTTTAAGTAGTTGCATCATTTCAGAGTGTATAAACAACTCTTCAAACAAAGTTGAACACATCCATGGACAGACAGTAGAGCTGGGATGTCTTTGTGTACACCTTAAGACCTTTTTGTATTGTTTGTACAGAATGCTTTTTTACGTTTTTGTGACAGAAATCTTCAGTATGAATTTAAAAGCTCTGTACCTGGTATCCCTCAATGTACTGCTGCAGGCCTGTACCAGTGTCGACCACTGGCAACCACCAGACCAAAGCTTCAGTGGAGGACACCGGCCTGGCATAGACGTCTGTCGGAGACTCTATAGGTACTGAAAAGTCAGACAAATGGATGAGGGAAAAAAAAAAGTTTAGCCATACCATTTCCAAGGAGATGTATGACCTCAAAATTAAAACCAAACTAAAAATAAAACCCTCACCATCTCTTGGATAATAGATGACCTTGGTTAGGCTGTACGGTCCGTCTCCTTTCACATTAAATGACTTGATCTTCACCTGGAACTCTCGGACCTGGAAATCTTCGTCAGTGGGAATGAAGTAGGAGTCCCTGTGAACGTAACGCCTCGTCTCAGGGTCTGAAATGGTCTCGTACCCCCAGTCGTAAGCATCATGAGGCTTGAATGCCACAATGTAGCCAAACTTTTTGCCGTAGAAATACCACGGCTCCACGGGCTAAGGGGTCAGGAGTGGAAAGAAAAAACACCTCTTTTGTTAATGCAGGGATGTGTCCAAATATTTTTGGTTTCCTATAAGGTTGATGAACTGAGTGCTTACTTACAGTCCATGTGATGACGATCTCACCATTTCTACCTCCATAACCTGCCACATCAGTGGGGGAAACCACTGGAGCTGAGAAGAAAAAATCATCTTTTTAACCCCACACCTGTCCTGACAGGTCAAGATATATGTCAAATATATGTCAGATATTAGTATTCTCTCCTTACAAGCATCCCATGTTTTGATCTTGAGGGAGGGGATGCTGGCCTCTCCGGATCCATACTCGTTGGTGGCAATGATCCTGAACTGATACTCCATCCAGGGGTACAGGTCTGTCACTTCTGCCCTCTCCACATTGCCATCAAGAAAGGTTGGAGCTCAAGGAGACACAAATAGCATGTCATTTGCTGTGACTTTTTTCGGTGCAAGTACATTTTACTTGCAGGTTGAAGCAATCAGATCCAATAAGGCCAGAATGCTGGATTCAGAGTGAGTTGGCCCCCTACTGGCAGTGACTGGTACTCACTGGTGCTGGCGTCCTTCCAGTCATCTTCATTCAGGGCCCAGAAATGTCTGGTCTGAATGGTGTACGAGAGAATGGGGCTGTTGTGCTCTGCTCCTTTAGTCCATAACAGCTTCACCCACGTATCCCCGATTTCCTCCACCCTGATCACACCGGGAGGCCCGGGAACACCTGGATCAGGGAGGAAAGGCGCATGGTAGAAGGCACCGATGGTCTGCTCCGCTTATTCTTCTGTTGCTCAGGATAAGAATATATACCAAACAACTTAAATGTAATTAAAAATCAAATCATGGGACTGACCTACAACCTTGAGGTCAGCATATGCCCTATCGCTGTCCACCACTGTCTGAGTAATGCAGGTGTAGCGACCTTCATGCCAAATCTGGACGTTCTTTATTCTCAGATCACCGCTGCCATCTTCACTCTGAACATCAGAAAGTGAAAGCAAGGAGATAAAAGAGAAAGAGACGGAGCAGTATATCTGCCATTAGCCAACAATATCATTTGAGTGTCAAGTGACCAATTGTGAGTATACAGTCTTAATGCAGTATAGGATGAACCATCGTCCTACCATAACGCGTTCGTAGTGTTGCCACTCTGAGTCAAAGTCGATGACCCTGAAGTCTATGGACCAGATGAATGTGATGTCGAGCATGGGGTCGTATGAAGCGGCGCACCTCAGAATCACCTCATCACCAACCTTTACCTCTGTGTCTTCAGGTGGTTCTGTGATGCTGGTAGCCTCTAGGGAAAAGACACAAGCTCATTATACTAATGCAAGAATATATCACTGTAAACGTTTGCTGTAAGTAAAGAGGACCTATTATGCATACTTGTATTTTGGGTTTCTACTAGAACATGTTTTAATGTTGAAGGAATGCTTTATTTTTCTCATGCTGGCTGTGCTGCAGCACACTCTGTTGTGATTGGTCAACTAAACCAAAGTCTTTGGACTCCGCTCCAGCTCCACTCTAACTAGCTTTGTTTGAGGGCATGCCAAGCTAGCCAATTGGTAGATATTTTGCAAATGTGTTACTTGGTGACATCAATTTGTTGCAAAAGAAAAGAAAGGACTTCAAGCGAGGTGTTTCAGGCAGTTAAGGCAGTGTTTCTGTGCAGGAGAGTAACTCCCTATGGCTTGGACTTTAGGCTTTGTAACTTTGCATAACTTTTGCATGCACAAAAAAAATACACACATATTAAAGGAAAGGGAAAAAGCACAACAGCATGATATCCTCTTTAAATGTGTACACACAAATGTGCACATGTTCACAGACCTGTGATGGTGAGATAGCCAGAGCTATTTGCCTTTCCTCTGTCATTTTCAGCAAAGCAGGTGTATACGCCTTCATCATTGCTGGTGGCGTTGAGGATCTCCAGACTCCCATCGAACATGATGGAAATGCTAAGTGAACACAATTAAGTTAAGCTGCTTGTCAGTGGATGGACAACGCACACTGTATAGGAGGGCCTTCTAGTACAGTGTTTAATGCTAATGCTGACTGACCGGGAATTGTTGAAGAGGAGCTCTTTGCCCTTCGTCCAGGTGTACCGCGGTCTAGGAGCAGCTCGAGGTTTACATTCGATTACCACACGGCCATCTTTAGCCCCAAGAAGCTGCTTCTTCAGAGGATTAAACTCGAATGTAGGAGCACAGGCTGAAGGGATATCAAAGTGTGAACTCATGTTTAGTTATTGCTGTCCTCCTATTTCATGATATTTTCTGGTTTGATTTAAACAAAAAAAAAACACTTCCTAATATGCAGTAAGTCAAAGAGAGTACATTTTCTTGAAAGGTCTCACCAATGACTCGCAGCTCTGCGTTGGCGTATTTGATGCCCCAGTAGTTCTCAGCAATACACTGGTACATCCCTGAGTCATCAAAAGTGAGACTGGAAAACTTCAACTCCCCCTTCCCATACTGGAACACACAAACAGAACCCAAATGTTGAGTTGATACCATATACTCCCCAATTTCTTTAATGGCAGGTGACAATTTTTTTTTTTTTTTTTTTTTTTTATACCATATATCCATCTTTGTACCAGCGGATAAAAGGGAAGGGCTTTCCTGATGCCACACAGCGCATGGTGTGCTCTGAGCCGATGTCGATCTGAGTGTTGTTGATGGTTTCCGCCCATTCTGGAGCAGCTGAACAAAGAAAACGGGGATGAAAATGATTATATGCAACACAATATTCAAATCTATGTGGGTCTGAAAAGTGAAAATGACCCTACTTCTCACTTGATGAGGTAATAACCTCAGTAAACATGAGTTTTTGGTCTCAATCACTAGTGTCTCCAATACAACATGATGTTCATTTAGTAAATTATGGTCCCATTTAGAGTCAAATAGACCATAAAGCAGGGGATGCTTTAGGGCGTGCCAACCTTGTGTTTGACAGGTTGCTACCACAGTGCTGTCCAGTCTGGATGTTGTCCTTGTGTTTGCCTTACAATTTTAACCCCTTTCAGTGTTTTCAGATCATGAAAGTAAACAAACATTTTGGTTGCCTAAAAATTCAGCGTTCAGTTGTAGTTAGCTCCACCTCTTATGTCACTTCTGGTTGAAAATAAAACAAGACGGCAACAGCCAAAATGCTAAACTCAAGGCTTCAAAACTGCAGTCCACAAACCAATGGGGGACATCACAGTGACATCCACTTCTTATATACAGTCTGTGCTAAAGATCTACTTTTGTTTTGGTGGAATCAACTCTAAGAAAAAGTCTGTATACTACATCTATACACTTGACTTGTGTCGGTTCAAGTACACTCCAATGAAATCACTTACACTCCACATACAGCCAAGCCTTGTGCCAGTCCTTTCCTTTAGTGTTGATGGCTTCACACTCGTATGCTCCCACGTCTTCGTACTGTACGTTGTACAGATGAAGCACAGCCCCTGATTCACTGATCTCATGATTGGGTGGGAGGTCTGTGGCATCCACCTTCCTCCAAACAATATGAGGGATGGGGCTGAACAGACAGAAAAAGAGAGACTAAACCTGTGCCTATGTGAAATCAGCACATATCTCATTAACTTCATTAATTAAGTGCAGTGAGCAAACACAAAAATGAAAACGTACTTCCCCAGAGCAAAACACTCCAATGTAATATTAGAGGCCAGCATGGCAGTAGTATCTGGGAACTTCACCCTGATGTCTGCTGGGTACTTTCTCTCTTCACCTTAGGAAAAGAAAGTAAATTATATCCCAAATGTTCACTGTCACAGGTCAGAAACATGACAAGAGCAAACTTGTCGTCTTCTGCATTTGTTTTCTCTCTATATTCTGTTGTGCAACATGTGTAAAAGTTTTGATTTTTTTCTGCTAACCATCATCAGGAGGTAAGGGGATGAGGGGGATGAACTTAGAGAAGACGCTCTTCCCGATGACAGGGCTGGAAACGAAGCAGGAGTAGTTTCCCGCATCCTGAGCTTCCACTTTGGAGATGTACAGGTTCCCTGTCTTCTGGGAGACAAACCGACGGCGATCTGTGTACAGGAAAACTGGAAACTCGTTGAAGATCCAGCGGTAGGTCACCTCCTCTGAAATGGATAAAGATCGAAGGACAAGTCATTGTTGTTATCGTCACAGGGAGACTTTACTTTTCAAATGGGGACATGGAGACCTGTACTGTACGTACGTGGCCAGGCTTTTGGAGGGGCACACAGCAGAACAGCCCCCTGTCCTTCTTTGACATACACTGGGTCTCTTTCTTCCTGGGGGAACTCCTCCACAACTACATGATACGCAGATGAGGGGAAAATAAAAATGGATAAACAGTCATTTGTTTCTTCTGTGACACCAAGAAGAGTTATTTAAAAAAAGGGCTGGAGAGCAGCATCAGAAATAAGTACGACTGCCCCGCTGAACCAGCAGGGGTCACTTGCTCACATCCAAACTTGACCCTGGCCTCCTTGCTGATGACAGTGCCGTAGATGTTCCTGGCCACACACACGTATGTCCCTGCATGTTTTTTCTGTCTGGGGTTGGTGATAACCAGGTTCCCCCCCACAAGGCTGTAGTGCTCATCTGGCTGCTCCATCAGCTTGATTTCCCAGTTATCACGGCGCCACCTAGCAGCGATACAAAACAATTCTAGACAGAGATACCGACTCACACCATCTCATAGACCCATGATATCAAGTTCTTCTGTATGGATGCTGTATGTTAATCTTCTTTAGGGTAACCTGTATGAGGCAGGTGGGTTTGCTCGTGCCCTGCAGTTCATGGAGATTCTCCCATCGGGTGAGTCTTCAGTGTAGACCACATCCACCGGCTCCTCCTCAAAGATGGGACCATATCCAGTTGCATCATCTGGCAATTTACATAATAATTAGCTACTGATTTAAAATTACTCATGAAATGTGACATATGTGCAGCACGCCCTGTTTTTGTCCTCACCTCCAAAGATTCGAGGCTCACCAAATAGAACCGCCACTGCAAAACAGAAACACGGTAATATCAGCTAATGATGTGCAGGGTTTACTTGACTTCATTTAAGGGGGTAAATGGTATATTTTCAGGCATCACTGTCTGTGCCTCTTACCTGTGAGGCTGACAGAGGACGAAAGCGCCAGGAGCAGTAAAGCAGTTGAAGCCATGACGGTCAACAAATCAACTTATCGTAGCCACGTGAGTTAAGTGGATGGACAGAGGGAGGCAACGACGAAGTGGATGGACAGGACATGAACTGGAGAGGGCTGAGTAATAGACAAAGAAAAGACGTTGTCACAAACAGATTTTTTTTTATATAATAAAGTTTTTAGTTTACAATGATTTCCCCTCATTATATGTGTTATTAAAACACTAATGTGACCCTCAAGATACAATACCAGACTGACGACTGGGTATGATTTTCCATACCAGAAACAGAGTGCAGAACCTCTCTGCACGTATAAATGTTTCAGGATGTGAATGACTCAGCAGTACTCTGCAAAGAGTCATGCAGAGTGTGTGCACATCCACGAAGACGTGCACTTGCAGAGACACTCGGCCCTGTACTGTGTGTGTGCACACTGGCACATACCAACACGCTAGGGCTGTCTGTGAACCAAACACTGCTGTACCTAGACAGCGCCTACTGCACCGTTACACATCATAGCAACAATGCTGTGTTTGGACTCTCACTGTTAGACAGGATATACTGGTAGAGACAGAGATATTAAGAAAGAGAAAAATCTGGGGGAGGGACATGGAGATATAAAGCTGGATGAACCCAGGATTGATAAAGATGAACGGGATGATGGGATGAAGTGGGGGAGGGTTGATCTTTGTACTGTGTACACTCGTAAAGCTCCCAGTGGAGAACTTAATGTCTATGCCATGTTGCACCGCAGAATACATTGCAACACAAGGAAAACATCTGTATGCATTTTTTGTGCTATTTTAGTGTACAGTATGTACAAACTTAAAGTTTTGGTTCCATCACATAAGCACCCCATTGCAACAGTTAAAATCCATCAAGCCGAATCGGTATCTGCACCCATACTGACTTGGATTGATTGTTGGCCCATGATAGGACTGATCCACATTAATCATCATAAATGATGATTGACTTCTTCTACACAGTCAGATACAGAATTTACATTTAGGAACTGGTATCTGATCACTACTCGATCTTAGCAGATACTCTTCACTGAGGTATGGAAATCAGTGTGAGGACAGAAAAACTTGTAGGGGTGCACTCTTAAAGCATATTGTATCATTTCAGATAGTATATATCGTAAATGCAGGCCAGGCAAGTATGTGAATTTAGGTCAAATATGGAATGCACTAACATCAGCGGTCCAAGGGAACAAAAGGCAATCATTAGGTGTATTTTATACTAACAATCACCTAAGAAACAAAAGCTGAAAAATTCATTTATGTTTGACTGTAGTTTTAAACCTCAAAGACAGCATTAATGTCATTAGGTCATCTCCAGCAAATAATCTGACCTTATTACTTGTCACAACCTGACCTTCTAAAACTATGACTAATCTTGGCATGTGGTCAGTAGGAGCTACAGTATCAGATACTCATTCTAAGCCACACACCACAACAAAAATCATCCAAGATGCATAAAACTGCACTGATCAAATTATTGTTGTCAGTTAAAAAAATGGCTACTATATTTTGACAAAAAAGGTACAGGTAAGAAGTGTGGTCGGTACTTTTATATTGTTTACTGTAGAGTTTATAGGCTAGCTGAGTTTTCTTGGGGTTTACGTTCACTGATGAGGGTACGCTAGCTGAAGTAACGTGGTTACTCTAAAAGGCATAACAGACGTAACTAAATCTTTATACTAAACAGTGATCTTGAAGCTCAGGCTTCGTCTGATAATCTTCTTATAAAGTCACAGGCCAAGTCAGACAGTAAATCAAGAGGAAATCAGGAAAAAAAAATGTGTTTTAAAGTAAGATGTTGTAAATATTGTGGCAATCTACAGTAGCCACCATCTGACACCCAATGCCTGTATATCCTACAGTTAGCCAGCAGCTAGACAGTCTCAAAATCCTTTGCTGAGTCATTTTGGATGTATGAAAAAGAATAATAAAAGGCCAGACAGCCACCTCCCATGTGCCTCAGCAACCATGTTTGTTTCAACCACCAAGAAACGGAGCAGAGAGAGAGAGAGAGCAGAGGCATGCACCTAGCTATACCACACATCCACATGCAGAGATTGCAGCACTGACTCCTCACTGGCACTCTGATGACTCAACACTAATATCACAACAGTATGCCAGCAGATGCAGCAGCAAAAAGTGCAGCCTCCTCTGCATCTGTATGATCTGAAAGATGGATGGGGGTCTCACACAGACAGTACTGTATCATAGGTGAATTTCAAATCATTGCAAACATTATTGAAAAATCAGTAAACTTAAATGCCAAAGCTTCCACACTTACTTACTTAGGCTTTGTATATAGATGCAGCAATCTGTTCCACCACTAATTCTAATCAATTCATCAGTGTGTGTTTTCATGCGTTTCCCCTGGCGATAATCCCATCACACACAGATCCTCTTTGGACAGACCAAAGCGAAATTTAGGTCAGCACACGTATTAAGCCCAGCATCTTAGCGAGTGAATACCGTGGTTTTGCTGTGTGTTTTTTATAGCTGCATGCACAAAATCATATTCTGAATTCATGTTTGAATTGAACAAGAGGACATATCCCAATGGATGCTGTTAATCTGGAGTTTTCTGGGTTGATAGAAGTGGGCTTCTTTTGATTTGCTTAAGTGCTGGTTCTGGATTTCTATTGTGTATCACAACAACTGGAAAATGTCAAAATAAAGGCATTGAATTAAACCAGGCCTCGTGAGGGGAGACCATCTTCCAGCCATGACAGTTTGCTTAATCCTTTTGACATCCATAAAGGGAGGTGGCTCAGTTGTTCTTGGACTCTCATACATTTTGCATTTTTCTGATGCCAAGAAGTAACTGACATTGACAAGATGTACCGTTTCATAATCTGCAATATTTACCTTAATCTCAAACCAAAAATATTTGATGTAGTGACAGATTTTATGGCAGTACAGTCCAGAAAACAATCAGTGTTTGGTTTTTAAAGGAGTTGCCCTCTCGCCCAGGAAGGACATTTTGCCCTTTACCAAACAGATGCCATGGTGCATCATCAGTTTACTGCGCCCTTGACGCATGCAGCATCTGACACCTTCACCTTGCCTCTCCCTGCATCCACAGAAACACTTTCTCATCTTATGCGCAGAGTGAGAAGCTAAATCAGCCTTTAATCAAACAGCGCTCACTTCGTCGCCAGCAGCCTGTAAAAGTAACTGCGCAGCCCCTTACATCACTTAACCCCGATGACGACTGAGCGGCACCGGTAATTCACTGCTCTGCATTGCGGTACTCCTCCCGTCCTGCCGGTCCATTTCAGCTCCACACATTTCACTTTATCCTCACTCAGTCCAGACACAAGAGCCAATTAGTTCAACCACATACACTGTCGCATGTGGTGTCGTTCTTACCTTTAAGGCAGATTGGCGAAATCTCAGTACACCTCGGCACAACTGGACCCGAACCGCATCGCCCCACAGCCCAGCCGGCGCCGGAGCGTCCCGTTCATCTGAACTTTTCTATTGGAGGAAAGGGACTGAGTGACACCTCTGGGTGGCAGCGAGGATGCGATTGGTCCATGAGAGAGAGGATGGGAGGGATGCGGGCATCATGCTACTGCGCATCCCAGACTGAATAAAGCCTTTATGAGGAATCTGTTTTTAATAAACTGTGCGCAGCATAAGATATTATTGGATTACTTTAGTGCCGAATACTTGATTGAAAAACATCAGCAAATACAAGAATTACAAGTCACTGCACTTATGAACACTCCATCGGTCTTACAATGAATATTAAGGTGAATTTAAATAGTTGGGACATAAGGAAAATTATTAGAAAAGATGCTGTAGTCCATAGAGTCCATATCTTACTTCCCACCATGTGCTGTGCATCATAAATGACCCTCAGATCAATCTATTATTCATGTCAGATTACACCAGGAGTGAATGAAATATGATTTGGTCCTCTGAAATGGGACTGTTTTCGATAAAGACAGTCAAAGAATAGGAATAGTCCACATTTGCGCTGCACACTTATATATTATATATTACATATTATAGACATTAGGGAAAATGTGGTGTTTGGTTTCTTCATAAAGCTCAAAAGGAAGACAATTATTTCTGATAATAAATTTGATATGTTGTTTTCTTAAAGGATGTTGTGCAATATGTGAAACTACTTTCTAATCTAACCAAGAAAAAAGACAATAGATAGATGATTAAATTAATTTGTGTTCTCTTTTGGTATTGTTATATTTGGCTACTATTCCCTGTATACTGAATCTGAATTGTTTTTTTTTTTTTTTTTTTTTTTTTTTTAGTAAAGAAATAATTGTTAGAGATATTGTTGCCATATCGTTACCTGCCATTGTTTTTTATGTAACAGAGAAAAACTACAGTTATTAATTTCCACTAATTTACAGTATGCTGACTTAGAAATTCATATACAGTTTAGTGTCACGGTTTTTATGGGTGCCCGCTGGTCCCTTGCCTCTTGGTCCTTGGGGCCCCGCACAGCATGGCCCGTGACTTCTCTACTTCTCTCCCACCTGGCTCCTGTCCCTTGGGCTGGACCTGCACCAGTCTGCCTCGTACTTGTACTTCACACATCCCACACCTCACTGTATATAATTTCTTTTAGGCACATTTAGGATCACAACAGCCAGGGTCCTGTGGATAGGTGGTGGGGGGTTGGTGGTTTGTGGGGTAGGGTGGATAGCAGTGCTCCACAGCATTGTGCCCTCCCCACCCCTCTCCTGCTGGCCCCTCCTACTCTCCACTTTTAATGCAGCACACACACTCACAACCTCGGGGGTGGTCCGGCCATCACAAGTGGCTTGGGACTCTGGCTCGGCGCAGGTTGCAGAGTATCCAACCTCTGTTGCCCTCCGGCCCGCCCCTTGCTGCCTCACCTGCCCTCCCAACTTTTAATGCACCACATTACACTCAGGTGTGCACTCAAACACGGTGTAGGGCGAATGCTTCCTCGTCTGGGATCGAGGAAACATAGTAATAGGGTATTAACGGTGTCACAACATGTCATGGCCTAGCTGGTGGGACCCAGCCCTCTTGGGCCTTGGGGCTGTGGTTGTGGACAAACATCCCGGTTAGTGTTGCTGGGGGGCCCTGGGCTCTGGGGGTGGTGGTCCGGGGGGCTCCGGGGGGCTCCTGCGTTCCTGCGGGTCCCCCTGGTGCTGCAGTTCCTGTGATGTTGCAGGTCCGTGGGCTCGCTGTGCTCCCTGGGTTGTTGTGCTGGTGGTTAAGCTGGGCAGCATC
This sequence comes from Pterois miles, assembly GCA_947000775.1. Classification (NCBI taxonomy): domain Eukaryota; kingdom Metazoa; phylum Chordata; class Actinopteri; order Perciformes; family Scorpaenidae; genus Pterois; species Pterois miles. The sequence continues at coordinate 17,739,635 of CAMQGK010000549.1, read as the reverse complement.
CTTCCTGCTGCACCTTCAGCCTTCACACTAAACTCATGCCCTCTACGCATTCCTCCCTCACTTGCGTCCTCTGGCAGCCTACTCTATATCTATAGCTACGTTATTATTGGCTCAGTTTCGGCGAGGGCAGACCAGATTTTACTGCGCATGTGTTGTACCGCCAAAGATACGATGTGTTGATGATGTGTGGCCCAGCCTTCTTCCTTCTCAAACTTCTCAGTTGGCAGAGAGACTGAAGTGCAGAGTACGGCTGTCATTCAGTTCAGGAAATGGGCAAGCGGACACTAAAGTAGAGGATCCACTAGCGTCGTTTCACTCTGCTGTGTGGGAGCATTACGGACTTGGTGTTATGTATGACAGTGATGAGAAAAAGTGATGGATAAAACGTCAACTGTGCGTAAGCACTGTGCAACACGTGTGGCTTTATGCAAGCAGCAACACTTCCAGTATGATGAATCATTTACGGAGACATCACTCTAGTGTGTCCGTTGATTAGCCTTCTCCCAGCAACATTTAAACAGCCTCTACATGCAGACTCAGAGCAAAAAACACAACTAAAGCAGTCCTGGAGGACGCTGGATTTCAGCATGATTAGGGTACTTGAGCCATGTGGACAAACTCATCTTCTTGCAGAACATGAAAACAGACTGAACAGAGCGGCGTTGTTTTGAAACAGTGTGTGTTTGGTTTATGCTGCACTTTGTTGATGGCCTTAGCTGTTGTTTAGCCTCTGTTTTAAATACCAGGGAATAGAGAGAAATATGTTACTGTTGTTAAAAAAGGTCTAGTGCTGGCTGCCCTGATGCACTTTTTGTTGATGGCCTGAGCCTATAATTTCTTTTTTATTTATTATTTTTAAATAACACAGTGGCACTTGTTCCTTGTCTTGTCTAATGTTGTTCAGGCAAACAGTTGACTTATTTTGGCACATAAATGTAAAGCTGTTCAAATTTAAATTAAAATTTGCCCCCTTGCTGTGCCATAAATAGAAGAAGAAGAAGAAGAAGATATTCCTTTATTAGTCCCACGAGGGGAAATTCAATTTTTTCACTCTGTTGTTAACTTATACACGGTACATGCAGACCCGAACACACACATGCACAAACATGCAACAATGGAGAGATGTCAGAGTGATGGGGCTGCTCCTGACCGCCCCGAGCAGTTGGGGGTTTGGTGCCTTGCTCAGGGGCACCTCGGCAGTGCCCAAGAGGTAACTGGCACCTCTCCAGCTACCAGTTCACACAGTTCTTGGTCCATGTCGGGACTTGAACCGGTGACCCTCCAGTTCCCAAGCCAACTCCCTACAGACTGAGCTACTGCCGTAATAAATACCGTTTACCACTGTACCGAACCGAAAACCGTGACCCCAAACCTTGAAATTTATGAACCATCCCACCCCTAGTTGTGACCTCTAGGATAATCACAGTCTCATGAAACTTTATAACCACAAACTAGAGACCTAGAGCATTTAGAGGATGGATGTCTTTCCAAGCTAGATTGACAATAAGAGGGTTTCTCAGCAGTTTTCAGAAAAGACATGGTCACCATCCAATCACTGAAAAATGCAGTTCTTGCAGAAATCTCCAAATGTCAAGTTTTTGATAGCAAATCACAGCATGCCTTTTTCTATGTTGTTCCTCAAGGTCTTGGTGTCTTCATGTGGTATTCTGAGGGGATTATTGCTAATTTTTTTATCAATTCTCAAATGGTAAAAAATGGTTAACTTTAGCACAAAATCTGTGCAACAAATGAAAAACACAAAAATTGCTGTAATGACTCATGAGACATAATAGAGCATGGGAATGGTCATCATATACTTCTATCATAATAATGTTCTAAGACATTATACACTTACAGTTTATTTTAATGAATATTTTTTACTGATTTATGAATAGATCAATTTGACACAACACTGGGCTTCATCTCAAATTAATCTTCTGGTTCCCAGCTTTCAGATGATATACACCATTTACACCACTTCTATGTAACATAAGACCCACTGAAGCAGTGTTTCCCTGCCGTTTTTCTTCGGGGACCCGTTTTCTGTCAGAGTTAACTGATGATCCCTGACAGAGTGACAAATTTTATGAATATTTCATATTATAATCAATGCATAACACAATAATAGAGAACAACTGACAAACTGTACAATTAACCCAAATAATGAACACAATAACTGGAGGAAGTTGTGAATTTTTAATCAGTCAGTTTTCCCTTTATTTTAGGGACCTTTTAGGGAATATTTGTTATTTATTTATTTGATAAAATTTTGTGTTTTCTTCTCCCTGATGCTTGGCCATTGTTCTATTAACTCTTTGGTTGCTGTCACTGCATATTTTTCTAATGCAGGACGAGGTTGTTTAGCAGAGAGGGATGGCTCTGTACCTTGTGGTCAGGTCTTCACCTTGCCCTTTTACTGTGAGATTAGTTTTAAGTTTTCATTTTAAATAATCCCATTTTTAAATATAAAATATACAGTTTCCCAGGCTGGAAACCAGTGCCCTAAAGACTCCCTGTCCCCCCTAAAAAAGACAAAAATGGGTTTGTTGTGGGTCTCCATGGGTAAAAATGTTGAGGTTTTTATTCAACAGCAATAACTTGTTTCACTATATAATACACAGAATGTTCATCTGGAGTGTTTTAGGACTTTTATTGTGAATGTCAATGAAAATAGCTCTTCCTACTGAGGTGCTCTATAGAAAATCTTACATAATATTACCACCGTATGATGACATTTATTTATACTTAATACTATAGACAGTATATAGTTTATATAGTACTAGAATGTGTTGAAAAAGACTATAATAGCATTGTAATGTATTTTAGTCTGTGTGAACGTCAGCAAAAGGAAAATAGTCCGGAGCTGGAGGTCTGTATGGTTGCAATTGCTTAACACACTGTTTATGAAGACTGATTTTTATACCAGCTCCAGAATAAAGAGGGAACCAGAGCAAGAGCGAGTCCTGTGTGGCCGTTCTGTCCTTCCTGCACCACAGATGTGAGGGGACACGTCCACCACAAGTCCACTGTCTCCAGATCCCTCGATGCAGATCACCTGACTAAGGATGCAGTGTGCATTACAAGACGTTTGTGGTGGAACATCGTCTGTCCTTGACTGTAAGTTACTGGTTGAACTGTTTGGGTTTACACAAGCCTGACTTTAAGTTTCCGCATGTTGTGCCCCCTTGAAGCTAAACAGCTGATCGTTCCAGCTCCTTTCAGGCGCCCACGTACAAGGAACGTAAAGCGTCGTCCAAATGACGCAAATATTGCCTTGACGCAGTTTAGCCACTGTTTTTTTGACATCACCATAGAAACAATGCAGAGAAGATATAAATAATAGATATTTGTATGTGGTTTGACTGGGTCCATTGGAAGAGATGTGGGTGCTTTGCCTGTGCTGCCTACAAGAGATTGGGATATAAGCTCTGGTTGGGTCACCTATGGGGCAGGATCTGTCATTCAGCTCCCAGTGGTGAAAGTGACAGGTTACACCAGTTCAGCGACATGATCTACCAATTAGAGTCACAGATAGAAGAGTCTGTTGCAGCCAGACTTGTGTGTAGTGGTGCTATTGGTAATGTTGACCACAGTTGGTGCTTCTTCACAGCCAATTCACTCAACCCTGTGGCAATGTGAATACACTCTGAGAATACACACTTAAGTGTCATTGTAAAATAAGACAGGGAGCCTGTTGTTTTCTACCACATCAGAGAGAAAATAAAGGTTTAAAGCGTCAGGGCAGACACATGGAAGATATTTTAGAGGAAATTACCTAGATGTTTGTGAAGCACTGCCCAGATCCAGAGCTTGCATCTGTGTTTAAATACAAGCAGATGTACTAAAGGCCCCAAAAGGAAATTCAGGTGAGGATAGATGAACGTCAGTGGGAGCGAGTGTCTTCTGTGAAAGTGCAGATGCCTAAGGCTACATTCACATTACAAGCAAATGTGGCCCAAATCAGATTTTTTTCCTCTCATGTGACAGATCAGATTATTTCAGAGTAGCATGGACACGGAAATCTGATTTTTATCCTATCAGATCTGGGCCTCCTGTGTGGCCTTAAGTTTGATAAATATGTGATTGCTGTGAGAGCGGTCATAGCAGAATTCATGTGTTTTTCAACATTATACTTTACCTCACTATGTTATACTTACCTCACAATACAGTGTCCAAGTGGTCTGTTGAAACTACAGAAGTTCCCACAAAAGACTTTTTCTATATCAAAATCAACAAGGCCTCGCAACCCCCCCATTGAAGCTTTTGGTGTTTTAGGATTTTTATTGTGATTGTCAAAGAAATCTCTTTTTGCTTAGGTGCTATAGAAAATCTTACATAATATTACCACTATACGATCACGTTTGGTTTGGACTAGAAGGCGTTGAAAAAGATAATTGTAATGTGGAAATGAATTAGTGTTTTGTGAAAGTCAGCAAAAGGAAAATAGATCTGTATAGTTGTAGTTGCATAACACACTGTTGATGAGGACTGTTGTTAATTTTTATACCAGCTCCAGAATAAAGAGTGACTCCATCCTCCCTGCACCATGGACACCACAAGTCCACAGGTAAATCAGCAATCTTTGATTTCAGACCCTTTACATGTAAATGTATTCTTACTTGGACTTTTATTCCAACTATTATTAACAGCACATGTACAGTATGAGCATGTGACAAACAAAACCTTTGAATTTATTTGGAAATTGTCATTTTAATCTGCATTTTAGTAGTTAGCCATCATCTATTAATGGGTTATCCTTTTGGAAAGATACTATATGTAAAACTACACATTTCAGTATGAGAATAGAAGATAGATGCGACAGCACATATTCACATACACTAACTGTTTGTTAATCCTCTTGGGATTAACTGTTGTTGGTTCATCAATGTGAGGTTGTTTGACAGATAAAAAATGTTGTGTTCATACACTAGGTGGAGCTAAACACACTCCACTTTCCAGTGCATGCATAACTACAAAGAAAAACGGAGCAGATTTGAAATCCTGAAACCAACATTTATTTCATTTTTTTTAAACTTCATTTAAAATACAAAATATTTTGCAATATTATATTGTAGAGTAAACCATTTTGACAGCCGTTCATGCTTCTCATGTAGCTTCAACATTAACCAGAATGTCATATTATATCATATCATATACTGTATATCCTACTGTATATTCACCAGTCACTATAACATTGTTTCCAGGGTATTCACGCTCCAATGTGCCAGTCGGCTTATTCGTCCATGCCATCCATCCTTCTGTAATGCTCCAAATTACACTTTTGTTTTTTTAGGTGCACACTTAAAAAAAGATGTCAATTTCATCTGATGTCTAGTTTGGGATGACATGTTTCCAGCAGGCTGCATTCAGACACCAGATGTCGTCGTAAACTAGACATTTCAAATGACGCATCCTATTTTAAGCGTGTGCCTTTTTATAAAAAATACAGAAAAGGTGCATGAACTGTCAGAGACAGAAACAATACAGGTGTCACAAGAGCTCAGTCACAAGTTAAATAATCTCCTTTGATACCTGAAAGGCTAAACATTTGAGCTAGCAAATTCACCTGACATGTTCAGAAAAAATAAAGAAATTTCACAGCAAATTAAAGAGTGAAAACTGTAAATAGTCTCATCTCACGCAACGCCCACCTACCCATAATGCAGTGGGGCCGTTTGAGCTTGAGCTCTCACCTCTGACCTCAAACACATCTGCTCTCAAGTCAAGCCGTTATTTACAAAATACAACAAAAATATCTACACGTGGAAAGCAGACACATCGCAACGTAAAAACTTGATGCAAGTTATGATAAAACCCAAGACGTGGAGATGTTTTCTGGAAAAAAAAAAGCTCTTGTGTATCCTGTAGACACACATCTGAACTGTTATCCATGGAAAAGCGATATTATACGTCACGCACGCTGTTAACATAGTAGCATGCATGTGCTGCACACGCACACACACTCGTGCACCCGAACATTCACACACAAGCTTCATTCATTTACAGGAATAGAAAACTCACCGAGTGCTGCGCTCAGAACGTGACAACATACACAGATATAAGGTTAAATGCATAAACCAAAGTCACCAGTGTGTTTTACCAATTGCGGTGAAACAAGCAATATTTTCATTCACATAAACAGATACACTTGTTTCCACATTCAGCATCATTACGCAATTTTTCCGACCCCTTCATTTTTAAGTGCTACCAGTGACAGTTAGTCCCGTCTACCAGATGGCGAGTCTGGTTCCCGTTGGCAGTTACCTGGTGAGCAGGTTGGCAGTAGTTTAGTTTAGAGGCTCCTCAAGATGAATGTGTTCTGACCTCAGGTTTCCTACACATTTCCATATTCCACGCATTTCCTTTTATTCTGAGCTGGGCGGTATGATTTGATGGTCTGTTTGTGTAACATATGGGCTGATGATAACTGGGTGTATGATTGTCAACAAGTCCATAACTATCTGTAGCTGAAACTTAGTCCTTGCAACTAATGCCACTAGTGTACAACCACGAAAAAGGTCATTTTTGAAGTAGTTTTCAGTGCTGTGTAGGAAGCCTGTACCCCAAAGTGAGACTCTCAGAGGCTGTTTTAAGTTAATAAGTCTGCATGGATGTTTCTCAAACTGAGACACTCAAAATAATGGGCCTTAGTTTTTTAACATGCCCTTATGGACACAGTCTGAAAAGGCTTATATTTGCATGAATTTCAATTGTCTTTTGAGTAATACAGGGTGGTATGCGAAGTATTCATGAACTCTTAAGAACTGCATTGAGCTCAGGTCTGTCCTGTCTGTGTATGACAAGGGATGTAACTAGGGATTTAAGTCACTGTTCTCTACGAAGGCACTAGAAACCGTGCTGAAAGGTTCTTGATCACCAAAATCTAAACATCCAGAAACTAAAGTGCGCAACACTTAACTGTCTTTCTGCCGTCACATAAGTGGAAATGCTATTGGAGACCAACCCAGTATCACGCTAAAGCATGTAATAGAGCTGCCTGTTCACCAGAGGATGTGTCAGTGTCATGTTTTGTCTCGCAGATGTGAATATTACATGCCTGTATTAACGTGCAGTATCAGCAGGGGAAACAAAGCCTCTCACATAGGATTGGGCAACAAAACCACTAAGTTAGGTTAAGGGAAAATGTCATGGTTGGACTTAAGTATGTTAAAAGTAGAATGCATACACAAACAACTTAACATCAGTACGGAAAACCCTTGAATTCCTGCAGTCTGCATTTAATTTGGTTCAATCTCGTTTAACTGAACTTAAACTGGTGTTAAATGCAGAGAAATCCAAACTGATGCTTTTTTCAAACGGAAAAACAATACCATCTGATCTCCCCAGAGTCTCCACTGCTCAAGGGTTTCAAATTGAACTGGTCCCAACTTATAAGTACTTAGGAATCCTCACTGATCAAAACTTGACTTTCACATCACACATTGAAAATCTGGTATCCAAATTGAAAATTAAATTGGGGTTCCTTTTTAGAAACAAATCCTGTTTTTCCCTCCAGGTGAGGAAATATCTCATTTCAGCAACATTTTTACCAGTATTGGATTATGGTGACCTGCTTTACATGAATGCACCTGACCAGAGCATCAAGAGGCTGGATACTATATACCACTGTGCGTTACGTTTTGTTACTGGCTGTGGAAATCTGGTACACCATTATTCCTTTTATGCTGCTGCTGGATGGACATCATTGTCTGTCCGCAGGTTTTCACATTGGTTGACTCTCATATATAAATGTCTCCTTGGACTGGTGCCTTCATATCTCTGTACATACTTGTGTAAAAACTACAGTCAATATGGCCTGCGCTCTCAAGATGTTCTACAGATGTTGGTCCCAAAGGTCAGAACGGAGCTCGGCAAAAAAGCGTTTAAATATGCTGCTCCGTTCTCGTGGAACATTATGCAGAAGGACCTGAAACTGTCAGAACTTATCACCATGGGAGAATTTAAGTCCATTTTATAAAATCGAGAAAATAGCACTATTGGTCGCTGTAACTGCTCCTAAATTTTTTTGTCCTTGAGTCATTTTGATACTGACCTGTTTGTGCAGCACAGCTGCTGTTGTGCTGTACATATAACTGCACATGCTATTTGTTTATTTGTCTGTGGTGTGTGATTGCTGTATTGGTCCGTTTGTATTGTTTGTCATTATTGTTGAAATAACTTTCTCTGCTGCCCTCTTGGCCAGGTCACTCTTGGAAAAGAGATTTTAATCTCAATGAGTTTTCTCACCTGGTTAAATAAAGGATATAAATAAATAAAAAACATGATAAATGTAACTTGCAAAACAAAGAGGTCTCCCAGTTGAAAGTTTTGTTTGTTGGACACATGCACCTGCCCAACCGCCCACCATAAGTGGGCTTTCTCACTTTATATACTACGCAACAAGCTCTGAAGTTAGACTTGCGTAAATACAAAACACTGCACCTTCATGCAGGCCTGTAATATTCACATCTCGGTGACATAAAACGTGACACTGTTGCTAGCCAAGACTTCTGATCGACAGATGTGTCTGGTACACGTTTTGCCATGAGACTGGGCTGTGGAGACAATGGTGGGTATAGCTCTGACAAATGCCACAATCACCTAAAAGAAAGGCCTGCACGGTGGCCACGATTTGGGGGGGTGGAAGCACTGGACAACGACACTGGATCAGTCACACCTCTGCTTGTGTTCAGAAGCAAGAAGCATAAGTTCGGTGGAAAGGAACACTCGGGTTAGAGAAGCAAAAAAAAGAAAAGCTTGAGAAACATGAGGCTAAAAACAGGCCGTTTGGAATAAACATGGGAGTTCTGGTTGGCTGGCTGGCTGGTGACCGAACGCTGAGTTGAAAGTGTTTCTGGCCACGTTTCCAGTGACTACAAATGGACAATCCTGACCTTGAAATATAGCTTCTCTTCTCATCTATTACATATGTACAAACCGTTCATCTGTCTCAAAGACTTATCCTAGCCTCTACTTTGAGTCACGCATTTTGAAGCAGTATCCACAAAAACCCTGCTGCCATTTTTTTCTTCCTCTATATATCAAACGCCATTTAACACTTTGACTGAAAAACAAAACAATAAAAAGGAATACCCAGTCGCTAGTAGGCGTGCACCATATACAGTCTCAACACACAGCTCACCTCTGCAACACCAAGGTGGTAAAACGCTTAATAGAATCATGATTTACTCCATGCGGAATATTTATGAATGTGATTCGATGCATATATACCTGCCTGCGGGTCACGTATTGTACTTTGATAAAATATATATTTGGATACGTCGTGTTTCGTATGTTTGCAAAGGAGATCAAATGGCACTAACACTCACACCTGCTCAGTCGGAGTGGTTAAACTCTGGTACATTCCTTCTGCTCTTCTATATTGCTTCCTCTATCCTTCCCTCTTCTTGGAGTCCTCGCATCCCTCGTTTCACACCTTCCTTCAATGGTTATGGGGGAGGGGGGTGTCTTTGCCATGTTGAGTGCGTGTAGATCAGACGAGGTCACAGTGTGACAGGGGCCGGCGGGTTGTGGAGATGAGGGTGCAACAGCAGTCTTGGTGACAGGTAGCCGTGGCGAGGGCCACCAGAGTGACAGCCACCATGGTAGAAGTAGGTGTCCACAACGGCTGTCACCTTAGCAACTGTCACCACAGCGATGGTCACATTTGCCAGGGTGACAAGGAGTGGCCATAAGCAACCGTCGCGCAGCCAAGCCGCAGGCCCCTTCGTTAGACAAACGAGTTCATGGCGTTGACGGGCGACGGGGCCTCCGAACTCTCGTTGCCTTCGTGCGTGTCTTTCTCTTTCTTGCCGCTGTACTGGCCGATGAAGGAGCCGTCCTCGTTGAACTGTCCGTCCCCGCCCTCCCCGTAGTCCACCAGACTGTCGTCGCTCTCGTCGCGGCGCACCGTCCCATTAGACGGCGTCCGGCTGCCCTTCAGCGGTTTGTGGTCCTCTGTGTCACTATAAAAAGGGTTGGAAAAGGTTGGAAGGAAGTGAGAGACAATAATTCATGCAGGTTGTTGAACTTTTACTGCAGTGGTCAGAAACCATGTCGTCACACAGAGGACAGGCTGTTATCCAAGCATTAGCATTTTACTGTAGTAATCTGGCTCTTCCACTGCACAAATACCACTTATACTGTATTTAATATGACAGCATATGCTGCAGTTGTTGTGTACAGTTTGGTACCAATGTGCTGGTTGACATACACAGCTGCTCAATATAGAAAGGGTTATTATAATGTACAGTAACAACAGGATGCCTGAAACATTGCTCTCTGTGGTACTTGTACAGTGGAGCTGCTCAGCTTTAGTATTTTATGGTATTATCTTTAGTGTTAGTGCTGTTTTAAATCTGGGTGATGTTAAGATTTAAGGTTGGTGACCACTGCTATAGATTTTGCAATCGCGTGCTGTTCAGTCTCTTGCAATACTTTACCGTCATATACAATTTTTGTAATGAAATGAACCAATATGCTTTCAGTTTACATGCAATAATCAAAAATGCATTTATGTTTCAGTCTCTTTCCCCCCCCCAACATAAAGCCCATTTTCATTTGGTCTAAAACAATCCTATTCCAGTCAATACTAGGCAAGCTCTACAATCTGAATCTAAAACATTTCAACTCTATTTTCAAGCCCAATGCATTTGTGTTAAAAAACAATAAATAAATAAATGGCGGAAGCTAGAAGTTGAAGCAGTCATTTTTTCATGTTAAATTTCGGTGTTAATGTTGTAACAGTGGTTATGGTGTTGAGTTTGTCAGTGAGTTTGATGATACGCATAGTCAATCAGATCAGTTTCCCTCAATTCAAAGACATAGCTTGAGGTGTTTTCTAGAATTGCATGCTGGGTTTTTACCGCCATCTTGTCTTACCTCTCCATAGACCTAAACTCGCCAAAAAAAAAAACAACAAAAAAGAATGGAAGGACACATGAAAAGCAATTCATGGGCCACAATGAGTCTATGCTCTTATGCACAGACAAGACAGAAGCATGCGTATGGAAACATTTAAAGCACAGTGACATCCATGTTAAGGTAAAAATACATTTCACTCAGCAAAGACTTTGTTTCAACTTTGAGGAGCCTTCAGTCATAGAATCCTCAAAATTCAGAGAGAAATGGGATGAAAAAACTAAAACTACGTCACCATAACAGAATGTGTATTAAAGCTAGGGTTGGTGATGTTGAGAAACTAGCAAGATATGCTAATGTCTAAAAATTTACAACCAAAAAAAAAAAAAAAAAAAAATACACGCTCAATGATGCCATCTTTTTTCCAATGACTGCATCTGAATTGTCGTGACTTAACCATCCAATTATTCAATAACCTCGCTTAAGTTTATTTAACATGTTTACAAGAAACTCTACTTTTCCTGTCTGTATGGCCTGTTAATACCATGTCACGTAGTCACATTGCCATCTAGAGTCCATTGGTGGTAAGACCCCTCTAATAGCAAGTACCGCAGCCAATAAAAAGTACTGTTTGAATTCCTAGTATCCTGTTTTTACCTCATTACTAGCTTTGAGAATGCCTTTTTGATTTGTAACCTGTTCTATGTTTTGTTGTGACTGTTTATTAGCCATGTATTTACAGAAATTGATTTTTTTATTGATAGGTAAATCATGTGTAGGAACACTGATTATGGACAATAGTGGTGAGAAAATGTGATTTGTGCGCTCAAAGTATTTAAGTCATAAAAGATGGAGAAAATCACTATTCTTTTTCCAGAGATTTATTTCGTCTTTCTTACTCGTCTAAAGTCAAGCATTTAATTTAAGCATTACTTTTAAAGATTTCCTTTTGTATTTCAGAGTTTCTGACTCCATACTCTTCAGACCAAGACGACGCTAGCCTGGTTCAAGAAGTGGCTGTGTTGCTGATAAGCTATAGCCTAATCCACGTTTGCTTCAGTAGCCTCCCAGCTTTGAAGACAGAATCCAGAGGCCAGCTGAACTGCCAGCAAACTGTTGTTTTAGCGGCCACCACATCTCGCTGAGGGGCGTGAGGCAACCATCGGAGAAGAAGCAAACTTCTGGACCAATGGGAATTGATATCTCTGCACAAAAGAAGGACAATTTCATCCGCGGGTATGATAAATAGTTGGTGTTGAATTATTAATATCTAAATTCATGTCTTAGTATAGCGTTTGCTCATATTCCAATAGAATAAAATCCATTTAATTCATTAATTTCATGTTGATTCATCACCTAATTTATTAAATTACATTTAATTATAAATAAATAATTTACTGCCAAAGTTGTTTGTCCTATTTGTTTCAAAGCAGAAACTAGGATCAGTGCTTTCAGACGTCTCTGTTCAGTTTATGAGATTGATGTATTTGTTAAGCCGCTGAATTATTTTGCATCTGTTAACCTCTTTAAGGAGGTGCTGCCCCATAGATTAAGAAGTGCATTAATTAAAGTTGTCATCACCTGCTACATCAGCAATAGGCCATCCCTTCAGGCCTCCATCCAAAGCCTCTCCCCCACAATTATCATTAAGAACACAAACAACAAACATGGCTATGGTTAGGACTCACAGCTGTCAAGCTAGCAGCTTGTGGAAAACTCAATGAGTGCACGGATATAGTGCACATGGGTAGGTAGGCAGTCATATTCAGGCCAGATAAAATGATTGGATGAGCTTATTACACTTTTCTATCTTTTTTTGTTAGAACATTTGATTTATTGATCGCTATCAGGAAGTAATGAGAATTTCAGCAAATACTGAATTTTGAAGAACATTACCAACCCGAGCTTTAAACTTGTTTTAAGACCAGTTAGCAAACAATAGACTTGTTAAAGTGGACATACCGTAAAACTGCAATTAATAGCACAGGCTTTTCAACCGGCATATATACGTGTGTGGGATGGGTCTTTAATTCCTTTCACACAAAACGCTTGTCCAGCAAAGATGGGAAAAACTATCAAGAACATTACTTGTATAAAAATTAGGTTATTGAATGACATGAATTATGAATCACTCATATGATCTAGCTCTGAGACCATTCAGAAGGTTTGTTTTACGGCACAATGACTGGAAACACCCGTCTTTATCCTGTTAAAACCCAGCTGTCTGTCAGCGACGAGCCAGCCTGATGAGATGGGGACGCCCTGCACAAAATATTTACAACTTGGATTAATTTTAAAGAAAAAAATGATTCTTTTGATTAGTGGACTCTTACAAACTAAAGGAATATAAATAGAAGAATGGACACATTTGCATGAGTTTGAAGCTTAATGTTGACATTGAAATTATGAATAACTTAGAAACATTGCATGCCTTCTCTTTCTTTCCATCTCTCTCTAACACAAGCAATGCGGCGCTCAGCACCTCTGACTGTAATGGTCTCAGTCGTCAGTACAAAAGTCAACATTTATTGAAAAAGAAAGATTACTATCAACATTTCCAAAATTCACAACACACTTCCATCCAACAAAACACTCTGCTTCAATCCGTATTTGTTGGTGTTTACTTGGAGGCACGCACCTAACGGCACAGTCTAGCAGCAATCAACGGCACCATAAATCTGAATGAATTACACTTTGGACGATTGAACTGTGGAGAATCTAATGGTGGATTATGTCCATATTGACTAAAATTACCTGATGTCTAATTGAGACCTGCTTTTATTTGTCGAAACGTATACCCATGACCAGCGAGTAAAAGGGATCGTCTAGTTAAGGCTCGGCATTTAATTGAAGTTTTACGGTATTTTGTTTTGTTGATTAATGTCAGTGTGAGTTGGTCACCATAAGAATCAGAGTGGTTCAGATTTTTGCCTTGCCTCTATGGAGGGTTTGATAATGGCGTCTGGTGGGGGGAGTGTCTCTGCAGCCTGGTACAATGTTCTACATACAAACTCAAATCAGGACACAATGGACGAAAAAAGAAAAGAAATCTCAAACACCTATCTTGGTCGTATGTTAGTCTTTACCCATCTCTTACCTGTACTCTCCAAATGTCCCATCATCCTCCTTCATAGGCTGGATCTCCGGGTCTTGGTGAGCATCTTCTTTCTCTTTCACTGTTAGGTTACACAAGTGTTTTTTCAAATTACCAACCATCCATATGAATAAACTTGAAATTACAGGATATACTGATGGTGTGCGTTACCTGGATATTTGCCACCCTTGTTCCTCTTGATGAAACACACTATAAGGAGGACCAAGATGAGGAGAGCGATGGCGCACATCAGTCCGATAAACCAGCCCTGGGTGGCGATGTCTACCTGCCGGCTGGGCGCAGCTACACATGCAGAAAGGAGGGAAAGATGGAGACAAACAGTAAGTATAACTGTAAGTCCAAATCTCAATTCAGGCTGCTAAAATGGTGGAACCTGTCGTCTTCATGGTGAACAACACTGAGATTAAAAGAAGCTGTAAACACAGACATGAAGTTGAAAAATGGGTTAATAGGCAACGATTAGGCACCAAAAATATGACAAAAAGGGAAAAAGAAAAGCCAGTAAAACAGTAAAATAATGGACCTCTTGATTGATGATTTTAAGTGACATGCATCAGACAAACTTGATGGTAACTTCTGACATGCTTATTATGCTAACGAGCAAACTAACTACCGTACATTCATGTCTGAATGTAGCATTGTATGTCTGGTAATGAGACAAACATGAAGGAGAAATGAGAAATTAAACACAAAGACTGTCTATTCTGAGGCATGCCGCCTCACCTGGCACCGCCACCAACACTTCATCTGTGCTGTGGACCGTCGGGTCGGCGGGATCTCTAGCTACCACCCGCACCTTATATGACGTCCCTGGCTTTAAACCTTTTATCATATGCCAGTGTGAACCGTTTACCAACTCCTTTTTCCAGTCCTCTTTACCTAGAATTGGTGAAGCGGATGGAGAGGAATTAGATTCGCGGAGCCTTAGGGAAAAACTATTTGAATGTTGGTATCTTAACATGAGTTTTGATGGTTAAATTATTATGTTATCAGATTGATTCAATTACAAAACAGCCAATCAATGCATGCACTTTTGAGATGACTGAAAATATAAAGCAAAGCCTTACTGTTTTCTACAATATATTCCACATATACATTCTTATGGTGTCCAAAGTAATCCCAACTGATCACCGCACCGTCCTCCAACATGGACGTGTTAACTTTTCCAAACGCAGGGCCGACAGGCGGCACTGAGCACACAGAGGTAAAGGAAAAAAATAAGAATAAAAAAATCAAGGCATTTAATTGCAAAATGTACAAATTTTACAAAGTTCTTAATATGAAATTATATTTGTTGAAATAACATTAACCCTCTGAGACCCACAATAGACCAGTTTGTCTTTTTAGAGGGTACAGGGGGTCTTTAGGGGAGATAACAGGTCAACAGTAAATGCCACATAAAGTGTTGAAGTGGTGTACGTCATCAGAAAGCTGGGAACCTGGACATTAATTTGCGATGCAGCTCAGCACTGTGTGCCAAGTTGTTGCAGTTATAAATCAGAAAATTTAGTGAAAATAAATTGTAGTGTATTATGGTTAAAGTCTATGATGTCATAAGTTGCAACAATGTTTGGGTTGATACCATTTGATACAGATTTGGTGTTAAATTCAACCATTTTTTCATTGAGAATTGATCAAAATGATGAATAATCGCTCCAAAATACCACATTAAGACACCAAGGCCTTGATGAACACCATAGAAAAAGCCATGCTCTGATTTGGGATCAAAAACTTTCGACATTTAGAGATTTCTGCAAGAACTGCAATTGGATGGTGAGCACTTATGTTCTGGAAACTGCAAAGAAACCCCCTTATTGTCAATACAGATATGAAAGCCAACCATCTAGTTTGTGGTTCTAAAGTTTCATGAGGCTGTGATTATCTTAGGGGTCATCACAGGTCATTTCATACAGTGAGAAATTTAAAAAATAGTCTCAGTACAATGAAATGCCTGCTATGGGGAGCAACTAATACAATATAACTGGGCTCATTTGATCCACAAGAGTCTCAACTTTACAGTGAAAAGCAATTTATGTAATTCCAAGACTGTTGAGGGACCCCAGTATGCAGCAATATTCAAATACGTCATTTTGGAATAGGCAAAAATAACATATTTGTGCTGTATTTAAAAAACAGCATGTTTTTTTGCCCAAAACTGCATGTGATTATCATAAAGTGGGCATGCCTGTAAAGGAGAGACTCGTGGATACCATGGATGCTGCCATAATTTATCCCAACTTTGCAGCTTTATTTAGTCTCCTTCCCGACAGGTTAATGACATGGTTTTCTAGTTTCATGTGATAGCTGTACCTTCACTCTAGCTCTAAACCTGAACCTGCTACAGCCTCAGACAGACAGTAAAGTCGGTCGTGTTGTGGGTCTCAGAGGGTTAACAAGAAAACATATTGTCCAAAATGCCAGTGTTTAGGATAAAGCTGGCTGGCTATTCTACATTGCATGTCAATGTAAGAAAAAAATGTCCCACTATACAATACACAGCAACATTGTTTTGGCTCTAGGAGAGTCAGATCCTGCCACAACATAGACACAGGTCAGTTATATAGTTGTATAAAAAATGGCCATCTCAGTGAAGACTTATATTAGTTCTCCTAAAACAAGTCTAACAAGACATTACCAGTTAGCTGAGAGAAATCCAACTTCCCTAAACTTGTGAAAATCGACCAAAGTTTCTTTTCCTATTCATAAAACTAAAATTTTAAAGCCTCATTTGCTGAGATGGATCATTTTTTGCAGGCAAGGGATATATTTGGCGAGGTAGAAGGGGATACAGGGAGTGCTTGTACCCTTGTGAAACGGGGGAAGCGGAGACTGAGTGATGGGGGAGGTTGGGTGAGGGGGCTCTGTAGGGCCTGAAAGAACATGGAAAAGAGTGAGACAACACGCATACACAACACTGTAGACCGCATACAGTGAGCTGCAGGGCCACTGTTTCACAGAGAAAGTTCCTGCTGCCATGCCGAGTTAAAACATGCTGCAACGCCTCTAAATCCTAAGATTCAGAGAGAAGTTAAGCTTCTGGTTCAGTATCTGAACAAATGAAACTCTGAATCAAAACACTGCAGCATGCATACTATCTTAATCAAATTCTACTAGTTCCTATACACAATCCCTCGATTTATAGCATCAGCCGTTATATACGTATATATAAAGCATGTGTTAGTACTGGACTGAAACATTCAAGCACCATGCGTGAGGCTTCAAATGAAAACATGTTCGTTTGAAGACAGCAAATACGAGAAGACTGCAAGCACAGCTACTGCTAAAACTCCAGTATTTGAACATATGTGGCAGTAAGTGCAACCTATTCTCTCAGAACAGGACACAAGCAGTTTGCTTGCAGATGCCATGGAAGTCTGTCACACTTACAGTAAATCTTATTTATTCACTTTTCACAGACATGCTAACTTACTAACATGCATGGATATTTAAACTATGCAAAGCTTTTTTTTTTTCTGTCTAATGATATCTGATGGTGTGAATAACATGCAGTTGCTTCCATTGGCAAACTTGGGTTACCTTTGCCCGCCTCTACAGTGGGCTGAGTACGAACTTCAGAGAGAAGAAAAAGAGAGAGGTAGAGGGGGTATGAGGTGGGGAATACAATAGTGTGGTTAAACTCAGAGGAATCCCTAATATCCGTCAGAGCACTGTGATTCTGACCCTTTCACTCTTTAATTTGTTTACTTAAATGCCACTAGAAAGGACTTTTCCTCCCATTGAGGTTGTAATTTTTTACAGTTGAAGCAAAATGTCTAAAATAACTCACTCGTGTCCATGACTGTGAAGGCCTCCTCTGTGATGATGGGGCCGGAGCCCTTGATTGTCTTTGCAGTTAAGTAAAACTTGTAGAGCATGCTGGAGTTCAGGTTGCTCAGGGTAACGGTGGTCTCGTTGGCTAGGAAGGTCATGACCTTGACTGGTCCCAGTTCACTGGTGTTGTTGACTGCAGAGACAGTTACAGGACTGATATGAGGAAATTGAAAGGTCATGGGTTTGAAGTCAGGAATCCTTTGCACAGATGCTGTATAATACTGTGTCGGACACAACAGGCAGCTGGTAAGCCTACCTTGTTGGTATTTCAGTGTGTATCCAGCGAGGCGTCCATTGTTGTTCAATGGTGGGCCCCATTCCAGAGTGAGAGAGTCCAAACCAGGGTTTATGGCATTCAGAAAAGAAGGAGGCCCTGGGACTGAAAACAAAAACAGAGCAGTCAGGGTCTGGGCGTTGCACAGGACCATTCATGGGACTCAGCATATAGTAGAAGTGAATGAGGGTGCTTTCACAAGCCATAGTCTGCTTGGTTTGTCTTGACCAAATCAGAGTGAAATTGATACTTTTGGTTGGTTTTCTATTTAGCCTGGTTTGGTTTCACAGTGCACACAATAAAGCGTACCAAATAAAAAATTAGCCGAGGGGCGTGTAGGATAGAGCTGCCAATTCTATGCAGACAATCGTGGATTTTGATATATTGCTGTTGAAGTGTTTACACTTGGACTTGGCACAGATACACTGTGGGCACAAATCCTGTCTCCAGTTTATCTTCAATGACAAACGTCACTATTTATGCAGACTTTATTTAACATTTTCTACATGTTCTCTTGGGCCCACATGTCAAGCAAACTGTCCTCTCCCACTCCTGTTAAGCTCTCATTTACCTGTGTCCATCCCAACAAATGCCTGTGAAAGCAGCCTGCATTTTGGTTTGCTTGGAAATGGTTCAAGACCACCTGTTGCAAACAATCCGCACCAGGGGTTGAACCACACCAGAGCTCTATTAAAACAGACTAAATGTTGACATGCGAAAGCACCCTAAAATCATGGGTGTGCAGAGCAGGGACCTAAACTGTTGGGGCCTTTCCATATTGCCAATGCTGAAGAGCCTTAAACCTGCGTTCTTTATAATAGCCAGCAGGGGGCAACTCCTCTGGTAGCAAAAAGGAGTCTGATTGTATAGAAGTCTGAGAAAATGACCCTACTTCTCACTTGATTTATTACCTCAGTAAACATTGTAAACATGAGTTTATGGTCTCGGTCATGAGTTTCAAGTCTTCAATACAGCATGATGTTCATTTAGTAAATTGTGGCCCATTTAGAGTCAAATAGACCAAAATCAGGGTGTGACCACCTTTATACCTCCATTATAACTTTTCAGCATATTTTAATTCAAGTGGTACCCCAGGTTAGGCAGTTTCCTAGTAAAGTTAAAAAGCCAAAATATGGAAATACAGCCCTCATTCTGCAGCTCTCCTCTCTCTGACCCTCCCACCAGGCGAGTGTGGGCATGTGCTCACACTTTGCACAGTGACCACCATTCATTTCAAACATCATCCCGATCATCAGTGATCCTACCGCCATGTTTTCTTTGAAAACTTGTGGGCTAAAGCCCTCTCAGATGATAAACAGTGATTGGAGGCTCTAGCGAGCTACAATATCAGCAAAATGTTTCAGAAATGGAGAAAAAAATGTTACCAAGTCTGGCCTTCCTACAGGATAATCTACTGTTGAATCAGGCTTTCACTACGTGCACACGCAGCTGCATTTCTAGAACAGCCAATAGGATCACTCTCTGAAATGACCTGTGATTGGCTAGTCTCTCGTCACAGACTAGATTTTCTAAAGCTTCAAAACAGCCAAGAGGAGATCAATAAATTAAATTTTCTCTCAGAACACTTGAGTTACAATATGCTGAAAGGCTTTTGTGGAATTTTTGCCCAATGATGCCAAAGATATACTGCCTACTCCTGCTTTAGCTCATTCTCATTTTAGCTTATTCAGCGTGTGGTTGCACTTAGGTCCAACCTCTCGTTTCGTTTCTGACTGCAAAATACCAAGATGACGATGGCCAAAATGCCAAACTCGTGGTTTCAAAGAGGCAGTCCAAAAAACAATGAGTAACGATTATTATATAATATTATATTCAATTTTTATATTTAAGATGTTTCCTATGGCTGGTCTGAGTGGTCGCTAGGGTAAGTCGGTTTGCCATGGCAATTCTGGGTGGATTTGTTGAGTGCTAGATGTGGCAGCCATATGTAACCGTACACAGATATAAAGGTTCTACTGTATTAAAAGCCTGGTTTAGTGTAAGTGTTGTTGACCCAATTAATATTTGGAGATACAGTAGTTCCCAACAGTACAGTAGTTGAGGCCTGCAGAACAACCATGTCTGCCAATGTGAGGCATACACACCTCCCTCAGGTGTCTCAAATCTCTTGCTGGCACTGGGAGGCCCTTCTCCTTTGTTATTAAGGACCCTGACGGTGAGGTTGTAGAGGCTGTAAGGCTGGAGGCCTGGCAGACGTCCCTCACTTCGATTCCCACTGAACGTCAAAACCTGCTCCAGCTGCTCCGTGTCCTCCTCTGTCTCCTGCAAGCCACGCTCGCGTCGGTAGTACACCTAGAGGAAACACAGCAGGGGTTCATTCTTATATTAGCCTAATGTGCTTTCCAGCTCTGTTATTTCCCCAGCATGGTGAGGGTACCATACACACATGCACATAGGTTTATGATGAAAAACCGGGCTTGAGAGAGTCTTATGACCTGGGTCAACTTCCAGGTAAAGTGATCAGAATAATTCAAGCTTGGCTAAAGAGCCTCATTTTTAAAGGTTTAAAACACTGAGCAAATAAAACACAGATCACATCAATTCACAATAAAAACAAATATCTATTTCAGGTAGGGCTGTCCTGAACACTATTTTTTGACCCTTCGATGAGAAATATTCAAAGGTATTCACACACGCAGCATAGCAAGCTGACATAACTGAGATTTAACTAATAATTGATGCTGGACATGAATAATATTGGATTATTCCTTATTTCACAGGCCATTTGGGGATTTATACTTTATTATTGCATACTACAAAATGAAGCATTCAAATACTGATCTGGAGGTGGATTACTGTAGCAATGGTCGAAGCATTTGGGTCAGCCCTAATTTCCGATCCTGTGTAAATCCTGCAAGGTTATGTATTTTACGGCAAAAAACATGTTTTTTAAAATATAAAATACCACTTAGTTCTGTAAGTGACATAAGTGACATTACTGTTAAAACACCCTTCAAATTGGTTGACTGAGGATTTCTGGGAGTTTGTTTAACTTTTTAAATTCCAATTACATGACTTTCATAATGAACGCAAAGGGTCAAAGTGCCCCTTTCACGGTGAAGCTACAACCTTGGGTCAAACTTGAATTATTTTCACTGGAAACACATGTTGAACTTATAATGTTGGACATTTTTAGATAAATTTCATATATGCTGCCATGTCACAGTGCAGCAGTAATGAGGGACTACTGGAGAAGAGCACTGTTTCAGTTTGGTTTATGGATTATAACACTGCTCATGCTTGACGGTAAAAGCCACTTTGAAACAAAATTCCCCAAACATAAGCCTGAATTACTGAAGTACATCTGACTTAAATGGTCATTTTGCTTTCTCAAACAGCACGCAAACATTCAGCAAGATGTTACGGCTAGTGATGGACTGCTGACACGCGAAGCTCCGGTGCAGGTGTCGTAGCTCATGAAGCAAATGTATCGAAGCTCAGTGCCGAGGCGTGGTTTGGTCACATGACTTGTGACGTTCGACACACTTGAGTGACGTATGAAGCATCGGAGTGCTTCGAATCACCTGATTGGTTTGGTTTGTCATGTGAGTCACTTGACGGGATCGAATGTGCTCTGGGATTGGAGTCCCTATTTAATGGCGTTCAGTAGAATTTTTGTTTCGCAGAGCAGGTTGGTTTTGTGTCGTTTCAGTTCGTTGCTTTGACAGTTAGTAGTGTTGTTCCAGATTGATTGCATATTTAGACAGACACACACAGAGACACACAGACAGACAGATAGATACTGTAGATTCATAGATAGATAGTTAGGTACATAGATAGATGAAGCCATCAAGGAAAAGGTCCCGTGTATGGGATAGTTTCCAAATGTTGCCGGATAATAATAAGGTTTTATTTTTATTTCAGCTGTATTTACACTGGAAAACTCCCTAGGCTCCTCTCTAACGGATTGTTTCACAGGTCCAGTGTATGCTGTGTGATGCGAGGCTGTCATACAGCAACAACACCTCGTCCTTGCTCAGGCATGGAGAAACTTTATTTATTATTTATTAAATAAAAGCTCATAAAATTACACAAGCACTGTCACTGCCCTGTCTTTCAAGCACAGCCACTTTACCCACACACCCATGAACCCATTTATCAATGAACCTGAAAACATACTTTGCCCAAATCCATAATATGATCTGTATTTGCACCAACCCCATGTGAAATGGCACCAGTCTCAATTTGTACATCTCATGAATGTAGCAGCAATATTTAAATATCCCATACCACAAGTGAAGATCTATTTAGGGTTACATACAGATATTCCAAATTAGGATCATTTCATCAATAATTATTGTCAAAATTACTGTAATATTATTATTGCGTCCGCTACAAACATATAATCATCTAGTGCAGTCAAGCAGGAATGTGTATGGACAATCAAATCCAAAACAATCCATGAACCACTGGGATGTGTTGAGCATTAAATACATATGCTGCAGAATGGAAAGAAGTTTGACTCTTCGACACGTCTAGTTTGCGCTTCATTTTAATGACCAACAGATGTCATCCTTGAGCACTGTGTCATTGGAGCCTCGAGCAATGAACCAGGTTTTGTAAAAATTGTCGAAGCTTCAACAAAGCCTCGTTCGGCCATCACTAGTTACGGCACGTTTCTGGACGTGCAGCTACACACTAAATGTGCAAGAAAGCAACAAATGCACTCACACGTTTCCACACTCCCAACCAGCACACATCAACCCACATGCTTCATCACAGATTTTACAGACTAAAGGAAAGCACTGCCTTTATATACACGCTCAAAAATGGCTGCCTCCTATTGTCCAATGAGCAATCGACACACACATGGCCAGCCTCTGAGGAAGTTGTACCCAAAACACATACATGCCAAAATAAAACCCTGGTTGTTTTATGTTTTCCCTTTCAATTGAATTAATGAGTTCTCTCATGTTGGCAGTTAAATTAAGATGTTTTCATTTTATTATCTTTATTTTCCTACATTTTGACAGTGTCGTTGGTTGTTATTTACTGTGCATGTTATAGTGATTCAACTTTAGAAACCTTATTTTGAAATATCCGTGTAGGTGGCGCAACATCCTGAGAGGTGGGCAATATGTGTCTACACCTCATTGGATAATTGAGAAGGTGTCAGCCATTTTGTGGAGTGCATATATAGACCGAGCTTCAGCTCATTCTGGCTTCATTCTTGCGTGTGTGTATTGGCAGCAAACAAGTACATGCTGTAGAAATGACCATTTAGCGAACAATACCTTGTATCCCTGTAGTTTTCCTCGAACTGATTGGAAAGAAACAGGCTCCCAGTGGACCTCTGCAAGTGTACTGTTGTGAACCATGATCTGCACACTGTCAGGAGCAGACAAAGGCACTGCAGAGACATATGAGAGAGGCAATTTCAAGTCACAAGACTAGTATCATGAAGTAATATAAACTGACTTCTACCTAACCAACTGTAAGGCTTAGAGGCTAGAAAGCATCAGCGTTAGTGTTCAAAAGTAGTTAATGTGAATGTTCAGTCACATCCCTGAGAAGACATAACACATTATTGCAACCCTGTCTCCAACAAAATTATATCCCCATACAAGTAAACTGCAACTGAATTACCTTTTGAGGGAAAAGTATTTTTCTCCCAGATCAGTTTTAAACTTGGCTGGAAATTCTAGACAAAACTTTGTTCGGTTTAGTATATTTAAACAGTGGACAAATGAGCCATCCACCACCCTGACCTCCTCACTACGCAGACTTCCGCGGACTGTCATTACAAAATTATCTGTGATACATCAGAAAACAACATAATTCACAATGCAGTTTCATTGTATGGTAATGTAATTGTTAGGCATACAATGAAATTTTAACAAAATGGCAACCTATGTCGACTGATCCCTCAGAAAAATATTTTCATATTAACACTGAATCTAATGACTACTGATCCCACTGTGAATCAACACTTCTGCAGCTTGAGGAGCTTTAACCAAGTATGCAGAATTTAACCAAGTGTGTTTTGACTACTGGTGACTTAAATTGGTTTAAACAAAACTCTAAAAAGCATAATAACTAGCAGGACACTCGAAGAGCGCAGTGAAATGCTCTATTTCACAATGTTAATGAAAGTAAAAGCAAATTCACGTATCTGCCACATGATTCGGACCTGCGCCAAAATTTAACGGGTTCTTCCTTGGCTCATGCTACACCCTTCCAAGTTTAATAAAAACTGGGCCAGTAGTTTTCTGTAATCCTGCTGACAAACGAACCAAAAATAGAGGTACGGAGGTAATTGGTTCACTCACAGTCTTCTCCAGAGTATCCAATCACTACTTCAGGCTCTGGGCCGCTGCCATAATCATTCAAAGCTTGAACCTTGATCTCGTAGGGCACGTAGATTGGCGTTCCAGACACCATGAATTCGGAAACGTTGGCCACGTTCTTTGAGGACCAATCCTCATCCACGTCCTTCTGTCTCCACTGCACCTTGTACTCCAGACCGGGTCCATTAGCTTGAAATCCTGTGAGCGACTATACAGACAAGTTTTGTTTTTTTGTCAGTTGCTGGGAAAAAAAAACCCGTACTGAAACCTTTTAACTTGACTTTAGTGAACTATTCAACACCTTTATGCATATACAGCCCAAAATAACAATCAACGATGGCTTACCTTCCAGGAGATGACTAAGTTGCCAGGCTTTGTTCCTACTCCCTGAACATCTGACGGATTTTCATCAGGAGCTAAGAAAAACAAGACAGAGATGATACGAACAGTGACTGTTTTGAATATTTTAAATATTGCAATACTTTTTTTGTTCTGGAGGGTAATCATATCAATCACCTGCAGGGTTGGTCCTGTATTGGCTTGAGGGCTGGCTGGGGTCGCTGTAGCCAACGTGATTCAGAGCCAGGACTCTGAATGAGTAGTAGACATACGGAGAGAGGTTTAACCGCGCCGTAGTGCTAGTACCAACAACATCCGTCAGGTTGATCCAAACTCCTGGCTGGTGGAGCAGATCCTCGTATTGAATTGTAAACTCTGGGGGAAATAACAAAAAAGATTCAGGGTTCAAGAACTTGTTGACGGGGTAGACACTGCCTCAGACAGAGGACAATAAAGAACATTTCTTACTGATAATTATTCCTTTAAGTTAAGTTGAGTCAGCAAATATTTAACCATGGTGGTTCATTGCTCGCCAAGCCAACTGCCAAGTTCCCGTCTTTATTCCCACAAAACCACAGTCGCTGCTTCCAGAAACATGAACTGTATCTGAACTAACTGCACAACAGAGCAAATATGAAATGGGGAAATTTGTTTTTCGTTGGCAGTGATTATAGTGCCTTATTTCAAGTTTGGCAGCAGAAAAGTGAAGTGTATTTTGAGAAACATGTCGTACTCTGTGTGGGACTGTTGTGTTCATCTCCGGGGATCCAGGTGAGCTGAACGGTCCTCTCTGTCTGGTCAGTCAGTTCCAGGTCAGTCGGAGGGTCAGGTTTCTCTGCAAACACAACGGGGAGCCCAGAAGCACAGAAAAATAAACTCTCTATGCTATTTCATTACAGCAAATCCTTGCCAGTGTTTCAAATGAAAGTTTGACAGTAAATGAGGTGCAGGCTAATTTACCGTACTTTGCCTACTCTAGCTGAAGATTGTCTTTTTAAGTCAGAATTTTTATACTTAAACAGATTTTTTTTTCTTATGAAAATGCTCATGGAATAAAAAAACTGTGTACAAACATCACTGTTGTTCAATTAATGTTATATCTTAATTAAATAAAACACAGGAGGCAGCTTGTAAAATTTTATAATTTTGTCAGGAAACCCCTTTTTCTTATTGTTTTAAAAGTGCAGTATTTTGTACATGTATACATTTTAAGACCATGCACACCCACTAGACCTCAACAATCAATCAGTCTGCACACGGCCACGTACACCTGAGAAGGAGTCTGATGAGGCAGGCTGAATGAAAACACCTGTGTGGGTGAACCATGTGTGCTGAGGCTCTGCATTTTTCACAATGAAATGAAACTCATTAAATTGTAAAATCCACACCCTATATAAATTAAAACTAAATGCAACATCAAATGGTACAATATGAAATATAACCAACATAAAATAAACGGAGGTGAAATGGAGGGTTTTACAACAGAACTTGATGACTGGGTGATGGGGGGAAAAAAAAAAAAAGCTATAAAATCCTAATCTGTGGACATGTTTACCGTAGACAATAGCTGGAGTGGGAGTAGCCTCTGAGACAGCGAGGAGCAAAGAGTACAAGAAAAGAGTAAATGTCAGTGACAGATATTAGAAACAGCTGAAAAGCAGGAAAATAGTGTGGCAATGTGACACTAAATTAGATCAGAACTGATACCAGCGGTTACTGACATTTGAAAGTAGTGGACAGTGATCAGAAGCAGGGCGTAAGAAAAAAAGGACTAATTCATTCCTTTGCCCTTGTGTTGAGTCTAAACCATTAATAATTTCACTATTATAATTTCTTCAAAAATGTCTGGATTCACATTGTTTTTCTACATGCCCAATCTTGGACCTAACCTGTTGAGTTTAAAAACCCAGTGAATGCACTGTGAACGTACCTACGACGGTCAGCATGGCGCTGGCTGAGTCCTGGTCGAGGGTAGTGTTCATGACGCAGGTGTAGGTGCCCTCATCTCCATCGGTCACGTCTTTGATTGTCAGACTGTCCGCTCCCACCTCAAACCTGATGGCCGAGCATCACAGAGAGAGGATGCATTTTTCTTTCCTCCAAAGTCCATCACTTTTTTTTTCATGGTACAAAATAAATCTTAAAATGGAATAAATTAATCTGAGTCTCAAGGTGTTTGTACCTCCCATCAGGTAGCTCTGCGTTGTCTTTGAGCCAGGTCATGGTGGGAATGAGGGATGGGTCATGTTTCACTTTACACTCGAACACTGCACTCATTCCTCTCTGCACCACCCTGTACTCTGGCTGCTTCAGGATACGAGTGGGTTCTGGGAGAAAACAGAGTTTCTACTAATAAATAATACAGCTTGATGATCACATAACCTAGTGGTTATAGAGACCTAAAATATAATTTCTTTAAGAGCTGTAATAGCTTTAACAGTTCCACCAATCTCCTTATCTGACCTTTAACCTCCAGGTAGACATGGTTCTCCTTGATCCCCAGGTTGTTGGTGGCTATGCAGGTGTACTTTCCACTGTTCAGTGGCTGAGCCACATGGATCTCCAAAGTACCATTCTCATGGATCACATAAGGGTCACCACTCTTAATGCTGGTCTGACTGTCTTTGAACCTGCATAAAAACAGCAAGTAAACAACATTGGGTTTAAGTATTTAATGGTGCCGTGCAGCAAAATTGGTGGGAAAATAGCTAATCTAACAAGACTTTGAGTCTCACTGGCATTGCCCATGGAAACCTGATCTGAATCTTACCATGTGATGGTTGGTATTGGTGAGCCGAAGAATGCACAGTGAAGTAATGCAGGGTTGTTGGTGATGACCTGGTACACTCGGTTGGGTGGAGTAAGCACCCTTGGTGGCTCAGCTAAGGGAAGAAGCACAACATTATCTAAATCAGCATCTGCCCCCTCTCACACACTGGCCTATATATCCCAAATTTACCATCAATTCTCATATTTCTAACAAAAGATGAACTCACCAAGAACGTTGACGAAGGCGTTAGCCATCAGGTAACCGAATTCGTTGGATGCGTTACATTGGTAGACGGCACTGGAGCCTGATTGCACATTGCTAAGGATCACAGTGTCATCATCCACCTTCCGACTGTGGTCCTCTGGTGCGTCTATAACCAGACAGGATATATGGTCAAAATCATAGAAAAAAAACTTCATTTCAACTGCATTACAGTTTTGTGTATGTAGAAACCAGCACATAACTATTCTGTTGCATTATGTGAAACTGGAAATAATATCGTGCACTGGGGAAAAAATACTGCAGGGATTGGGAATTTAATTCCCACTACAGCTCTGCATGTTTATTTATACCCTCTAATGCTGTTGGGTACTTGGACATAACTTGTGTAAATGTAGTATAGTATTTGTGAAAGTGTAGTCTCATTGTACTCACTCTCTATGGGGACTCCATTGACAAACCAGCTAATCTTGGGTTTGGGTTCCCCATTAACTCGACAAGTCAGGATGCCTGTCTCGTTCGGGGCGAGGATCAGGTTCCTGGGAGCGCTGACCCAGAAAGGAGCCGCTGTGGATGACAAACAAAATCAAAGAGCAAGATTTTTGAGAGAGTGACAAAGAGACTATGGAGCATCTAGCAACATGATGCACATACTTTAGGGATGCAGAAATTTTGCATTTTTTTAGCAGACTAAAAAATTTTTACCAATAACAAACTCTGATTATAAAATGTTGCTAGTAATGATCCCACTGTGAGTCAGCACTTTAGGTCTGCTGCTTTCAGTGCATCATTATGCTTTGCCAGCTCTTGAATCTAAGACACCAGCAGACCAAACCAAAAGTCTCCATACAATCCTCGTAAAACTTCAATTTATTTTAAATTCCCAAACTGAAAAACAGAAGAAACATGCATGTGCGCATACATTTACACACCTCCCACAGGTGTCTATGAGAAACATGAGTTATGAAAAGGGGCAATGACTCCAACGAGTATACGACAACTAGTTCATGAGTTTGGCCATGGTACGTGAAACTATTTGAAAATGCACCTTTTTGTTATAGGCTTCACACCTACACACTTGACCTCCATGCCCTCCGAGGGTGAAAATTGTGGCCACCAAAGGTTGGAGAAATTTTGTCAACTGACAGCTATAGAACTGATGCACCGATTGAATCAAGAAAATAACAAGGTTAACCTGCATACCTTTGACAGTGACCTTGATGATGTGGTATGCAGTGCCCAGGTTGTTTGTGGCTGTACAGCGGTAGTCGCCACCGTCAGCTTCAGTCACATCAGAAACCTTGAGCGTTTTCTTGAAGTTATAAAAGGACATCCTGCTGCTCGGCAGCTCTCCTCCATCCTTCTGCCAGGAGATCTCTGGAGTGGGCCTGTCACAGAAGCAAATACAACAGGATGTTTGTTTTTGTGCTATTTCTGCATTTACCAACCATTTGTAACGTTACAAAAAGGAAAAACTGACATGGCCATCCCTTGACCTCTGATTCAAGATATGTAAATGAAAATGGGTTCTATGGGTACCCACGAGTCTCCCCTTCATTTGTGGGCTAATATTTGAACATCAAGTCAGGAGTGCACTGGGCAAGATGGATGACAATCACAGGCCATGACTTATGCTCAAATAGACTCTCGTTCTGTTGTAGTTGAACTTAACTGGAACATCAGAACGAGGATATCTTGCAGACGAGGAGGCTTAGGAACTTGGGAGCATGGTAAAACAGCCAGACAACAGATTCTTGTAAAGCACATTCTTATATAAAACAAAAAAATATTTATTCCATGTCAATTATAAATGTAGCAGATGCCTACTCACAAGCCGTCAGCAATGCATTCCAGCTCTAGAGTGTCCCCTCTCAGAACCATCTTGGAGCTGGTGGCGCCCAGAGGCGTCATGAAACCGGGGCGACGCTCCCCCTCTGGGCTGTCTGAACACATGAGGACACACGACTAAATCAGAACCAGACTGCGACATCAGACTCGAAGGCTCGTCTTGCCACAGTGTGAGGAGTTGGGTGAAACCACGAGCTCAGAGGGAAGGAAATATGTAGTAGAAACAGACACTGTCAGTGAGGAGATATTAAGTAGATAGAAGGGATAATAAATGAGTGACCTAACACAATATATGATTTTTTTTTTTTTTCTTAAAGCCTCATCTCACACTGTATGAGCAGCATCTCTGAATCAGCGAGAGGAATCTCCCTGAGAGGAGTAGCCTTCAGCGTGTTGCTATAGCAACACAGGGGTCTCATCTTGGAGGAAAGCCACCCCCAGCCCCACACACATCCCTCAGAAGTCCTTAATAGAAGGATCTAGATGTCTAATATCCCTTTGCCAAAAAAAGGTCAGGAAATAGATAACGAGTGATCCAGTCATTTACTTCAGAAGGTGGAAAAAGATGTTAGAATACTAATATCATGCTTCATGTGTGGCCATCTTGGATAATCAAGGGTGTGCTTGATGTAGCAGATCATGAGATCAGTCCTAAGTGTACTTATGATTCCAGGGTAGATGCAGTTAGCTGACATTTAATGTTAAGCATGCGTTGTTGCTCAGGCTTTCTGCACACAGAGGCGGATAATGCCGTTTTGCCATTTATATATTAAGTATTATTCATTTATATTGACCAAAATCTCTATTCTTGGACCTTTTTTTTCTTGCATAAGAAAACAATGAAGGAGTCGAAATGAGAGAAACCTGAGGAAGTTTGTTAATCGAGTCACAGAGGGGATTGAGGCCAAGTTAAGGGCGAGTGTGTATGTTGGGTATGGTTAGGCCAGGCAGTAGAAACAGGGCTGGGTTCACACTGAGGGGGCTGAATGGGAATAAACCAGCAGCACTCACCAATATAGAAATCAGTGATATTGTATAAAGCAGCCACAGTCTCATTCATTGTTTCCACTGTAATATAACAGAAAATCATTGGCATGCAAAACTAGGAAAGAAAACAGGAAATGTTACTTCACAAGGGCTTTTTTTGTATTCGCCAATGCATTAGCTTGTGACAATGCATTGTGGGTATGTTGACACATTCTAGGTATAACTACAGTTACATTGTGAAAACTGTTCTATTGCTAGAAGCACTTAAAAGGTAGAATACAGAAAGAAAAGCACAAACATTCATCTACGTCTAATACAGTTTTACAGGAGCAATACATGGATTTGAAACACAAGACCCCACTGGTCACAAAATGTGATTGAAAATATCCTCAAATGTGAAATAAAAGGGGCCATAAAAAGGGACATCTTGAACGATTTGCAGTAGTAACCAGAAGATGAGAATGAAACTGTGCTATATGATCACAAATCCAAAACTCAACTCTGCAAGTGAAGTTTCTTTTTTAACTAAATATATTGTTACAATCATATATGTCTGTCAAAGTCAATGTGTTAACGGAAATTTGTTTTAATGCCACTAATTTCTTTAATGCATTAATGCAATCAGTCTTTCTGAGGTTGTAGTGGGCTGAGCTTTAAAGCGAGAGTGAAGATACTGGTATCATATGAAAATACAAAATGAATTAAACGGTACCAACCACGTCAATAATTATTCTGGTCCCTTGACCTCTGATCTCATGATATATGAATGAAGATGGCTTGTATGGGTACCCACAAGTCTCCCCTTTACAGACATGCCCACTTTTTGATAATCACATGAAGTATGTGGCAAGAAAATTGGTTCTATGGGTACTTTAAGGTAAATTTTGAACAGATAAAAAATGTGATTAATCTTGGACAATCATGCGATTTATTGCGAAAAAAATATTTTAATCGATAGACAGCCTTAGTATCAAATGTCAAATGAAAAACTAAAACAAGCTCTGAGCAAGTAACATTCAATTAATTCAATGACTTACTGTCCAGCACGGTGACTGAGATGGGCTGTTTCTGCTGGATGGTTTGTGTGTGAGGGAAGCGAGCGTAGCATATGTAGTCACTCCTAGTGTCTTCTGGGAGAACATTGGAAAAGTACAAGTCTCCATTCAGAGCCTGGGACACTCGTTTGTCCAGCGGTAGCCTCTGGAAGTCTGCAGGACGGGGAGGGAGAGAGAGTTGGACACAAAATGAAAAGCAATTTCAATGGAAGTAGCTTGTTTTTTAATTTTACAAACAAGAGAAAATCTTTCAGTTTATCGGGTTAGTTAATGGTTTTCTGGGGGTCCATCAGGCCTATTTTTCATCAATCCACAAATACCTCATCATTTAACCAATTATGTAACAGATTTGTCATAAGTATGCATGCACATGACTCACTGTTATCCATCCAGAAGATGACAGGTGGGGGAAGCCCTGCAGGAGGCCGGCACTGCAGCACCAGGGAGACCCCCATCTGCACCACGATGGCCTCATTTCTCTCCTTCGACCACAAGGGGGACCCTGCGAGTCACAAACGTCAAACAAAGGCACTGGAGGCTCCACTTGGCTTCACAAAGTATGGATAATATGAATTCATATTTACTAAAGTGGAAGCTAGGTAACTCAAAAGAATAACTATCATCCTGTAGTTGGAGCTCAAGCCTTTAGAATCTATCCTAACAATGGAAATAATGTAATTGAATATAATGAGAAGTCTTACTGGACTGTCTGATGACGATGCTGTTGGATACAGCCGTGCCGTGCTCGTTGTGTGCCGTGCACTGGTACGTTCCCTCGTAGGCCTCGGCCTTCTCCCCGCTGATGTCTATGACCAGAGTTCCTGAACCGGGCTTCATCAGGACTTTGGAGTCTTTCTCTACGTCAAAGTGAGACCCGTTTCTTGTCCATGAAAAGCTAGGATCGACAAGAACCATAATAAGGACCCGAGCACCGACAACGAGGACCCTATTGAAACTGCAGGAATTATTTTTCACACATATGCATCACATTTTTTAGGGCCTTAACATGTTCAGAAAATTGTTTAGCTTTGCACACTTATCAGACGCGGCCCTTCATTCCAGTTTCACTTGCATGTATGAAATATTTTTTAGGCAGATGTAACATGTGAAGACGCACAAGCCTCTTGGAGGTATACCTTAAAACAAACAGGAAATCAGGAATTTTGAATTGAACGTGCCATTTTTATCTATTTTTAATGTTTTCCAGGCTGTGTACTTTAACAAACTCCTCCTACAGATTTAATCAGAATGACTTGAAATGTTTTCATCGAACAAACTTGATGTGGCGTGGTAGCCATTTTGGGCCATTCACCATGAAAAGGGAAATTGTTGTAACTCCAATAGACATAGACCAATTTGCCCCAAATTTCTCAGGCATAAGGGTCCAATCCTGAGGACATTTACATTAAACTCCACTTAGCAGGTTGCGCAGATGAACCTCAAATGTGGTCAGAAAAGCCTTAAGTTTGAAGCATTATTATGAAGATTGTGAGTTTCCATTGAACGGTGTTGCTGTGGCATGGCGGCTATTTGACGTGATTCGTCACAAAACAGGAGGTTTTTGTAACTTGAGCATACTTTGTCAAATCTGCTCCAAATTTCTCAGCCATGACGGTCCAGGCCTGAGG
Organism: Pterois miles; assembly: GCA_947000775.1. Classification (NCBI taxonomy): domain Eukaryota; kingdom Metazoa; phylum Chordata; class Actinopteri; order Perciformes; family Scorpaenidae; genus Pterois; species Pterois miles. Next base: position 17,706,401 of record CAMQGK010000549.1, on the reverse strand, counting down.
TCATCTAAATGCAAATATAGACATAGCACTTATGTTGGCCCCGCCCCCTTTCATAACTCACATTTGCCGTAGACTCTTGTGGGAGGTGTCATTGTACTCTGCAAAGTTCCCGTTTTATTGGTATGGGTTACCTTGTCCCTACACATTATCCACGCCCCCTCTCATAATGCATGAACGGTTTGTCATTGAATCTTGTGGCAGGAATCGTTGCACTTACAACAACATAATATTAGCCTGTTTGTTCAAATCGTTACAGATGCATTAGGATCTTTTCATACAGACTGATTGTAATCACTGATTTCAGCGCAGCGAGTTTGGTGGGTTCTAACTTGATTCAGGGGCTGGTGGCTCTAAACTGTCTAATTCACTCTGCCAGGTGTGTTTTCTCAAGTGGTCTCCATGACAATAGTTGCTAGGGTGATTGATATTTCCACACTGCTACAGGTCGCTCTAAGAAACAGATCTATAATTTCAAAGAAAGGACCAAAAAAACTGAATGGAAATCAGTTTGCTCTTGATTTCTGGAGCTCTTTAGCAGATCATTGCTTCACAAGCTTTGTCCCTCAGTTACACTGTTAACCGGAAAATCAACCAGTGACATATGCTCACCTAGTGTGCAACTGGGATGGATAAACAAGCATTAATGGGATGGTAGGGGTGATTGTCTCACCTAGGATGAGGCTTCCCCTTGGCCTCGCAGTGGATGACAATGTTCTCCCGCGGATCAAAGATGTAATCCTTTGGGGACTGTAGCGTTATGGTGGGGGGTTGGGGCACTGGAGGAACATGAATAGAAGCATATTCAGATGCATACGGTGAAATGTAAACATAGCATGCTGGGGGCTTACAGAATCAAACACGTGCAAGCAACGTGCAACAAGCATTCACACAATAACACCATCTGGAGCTGCAAACAGCGATCTGATGAGATAACTTACTTCTGTGATCTGACAAAAACCAAACATCACTCCAAAACAAGCAAGTCACACAGCAAGTGTTGAGATAACAATGTTGCATGCACATCTAATAGTTAGAACACACAAAAACTAGTTAAAATAAGTTTAAATGCAAAAACTCAACACTACAGTAGAAGTCACAGCAGTGTTTGAGTCAACTTACATCCTTCCAGTACTTTAGCTTTTTGTCCAGCGTGACACGCCGTACCACAGTGACAGAATATTGAGGAAAGGTGTTAGTTTTTGAGAGGTGTAAAGCACAGGTTCAGGTGAAATAGTTGCACATTCAAGTACTTTTAAGCATTTTACTGAGCCTGCCTGAAGTGTGGCAGAGATGATTTCCCTCTTTTTGTGAATACTTCTGTGGCTTCATAAGGCAGGTGCAATCAATGCAAGAAAAGTAGCTGAAGACATCATATCACACAGGATGTGCGATATATAGGGAGACGAGAGTTCTTCAGAATTGCATTTCATAACTAAAAGTCACCAAATCGAATCCATGCTGAAACGTGCAAAGCTGAAACGCAAGAAAACCACTAAACCGCTACTCAGTCTGCAGCCATTTTAAAGTCCCTTTAGTGACCCGTATTGGCTGTAATGTTCATTATGCCCCACAATGTGAAAGTGTTACGGGGAATTTCCATTACAGTTCTCCATACAGCTCAAAATGTTAATGCAGGTGGGATAGTTGGGGAAGGGAAGTTTTCAGAATGTATTATTTGTGGTAATCACAGTAAATGTGATGTTGATATACGGACAATACTTACGATCAAGAGGCACTTCCAGCGCTAAGGTCAGGTGACTCAAGAGTGTTAATAGCACGGCTCCAGAGACTGGCGCCCACATCCTGTTCCTGTCCATGGTTGGGGATGTCACGATGAAAACCTTTTGTCCAGATTCAACGACACGATCAGGGTAGTCAACAGGGTGACGAAGTCTGGATCCACACTACAGAGGGGTACAAAAAAAGAACATTACTACATGGGCCACTAAAATAGTATTTTTTGGTTTTATTTAAAGGGGCTAAAAACAAGACTGGGAGCATTTCTGTTGCCTCTCAAGGGGTCTCAACATTGCAACGGCAAGCCCGGCACCTCTCCTAATGCTAATGGTGCAAGCAATGGCGACAGTGTTGACAGAGCTAACATTGTTTACCTGAGGGGGAGCTGGAGGCTGGGGGCTATTGGTGCCTTCAAATGAAACTCATGAGCTTGTGTTTACAACATGGGAAGTCGTGTACATACTCTGCTTGCCGTTCAGGTGGTTAAGTCGCTGCTAAGCAACGGCAATATTAATGTGACTATTGGCATCTAAAAGCCACAGAGGCTAACAATTTATCAAGCGGGTAACATAATGCAGTAAATGAAAAGGCGTAATGACAGAAGGAAAAGATGAGACTGAAAATATAATTATAAAATTACAAAGAAAAACTGACTGAAATTACAATATATTCATTAACTTCCATGGTCTCCACCACTTCTGATGTAAATGAACATGTCACAGCTTGTGTGTTTGATGCTATATTAATACTCTGGATATGAAATTTAGCAACTTTAATGGAGCCATTTAAACTACATGACTACCACATCTCAGTGTGTATAAGATCAGTCCATAAAAATGAAAGATGTGTGGGTACACAGCATATTTAGTCTGAACCACAAAGTTCAGTGAGGCTCTCAAAGTTCAACATCCAAACTAGGGTGTGTAAGTCACGAATCACAAGTGGCGTGTCCGTCGGATAGCTTGCCAACGTAAAGACTTGGCAGGAGGAAAAGTCCAAACAAACTTGTTTCCAGTCTGCGTAACTTAAACACCTCAAGCATCCTGCACTTGTCAGCTATATATTCTATAAATAAAACACACTGTGCATTCCACTACTCGTACTGCCAGACTATTTAGCATGCCAGATAAAGATTTAGTATGTCCCAATACTGTATGTCAACTGCAGTATGCCAAAAATACCACAATGTCCTACTACATCTGGTAGCATTTTGCAGTATGCAAGCCAGTATGCTTTTCTAGTCATTCTGACAGACAATCCTCTGCAGAGCCAGCAAGAAAGTCTTAAAAGTTTAAGGTGCAATGTTATGTCCAATACTATGCATACTGCATTCAACAGTACATACGTTCTAAGGGCAGCTGCAGTATGTGCTAAAAGTAAAAGTATGCGATTTGAAGCGCACAGACTCATATGTTAGGGCAGTCTCTGTGGAGTTTTTTGCCGCTAGCACTGCTCTCAAGACAAGATAGCCACTGCTTGTTAGAACATCGCATGTGCATCACTGAGATGCCCCCCGTCCACCACGTGTTTGCCTGTAAACATATGGCATGTGAGTGCGCTTGGCCGTAATAATCTCAACTCTGCTCAGCAGATATAGCCGTACACAGATTGGCGCACGCATGCACAAACACACCACAAAGCATCTTTGTCATTGTGTCACATATATCAAGTTACACATGAGTGCAGGCCCACGGGCCATGAGCGCTAGCTTCTGTTATGTGGTCCATCAGAAAGAGACACAGATCGATACATAGAGCCATCACAAACACAGAACCATATTATTAATGGGATATTGTAAACTGCACCATGGGGAGCAGCGAGTGTTTTCAATTTTTGTGCTCTGTCTTGCAGTGTGGCGGGGCATTAATTTATTAGCAAATTATATCACTGTACAGATTGCATCAAGATACTCCTATGCACGTAATGTTTTTTATTAATCTTTCTACACACAATAGCACATTTTTCATGTTTTGAAGACTATACATTCATTATCAGTGCTGCGCTAAATGATTTGCTGAAAGACATTTTTTTTCATAGCATGAGCCGGTTGAATCAGTCGCCAAAGGGTGACAGTAACTCCTGCCAGCAGAGCAGAGATGGATTTCAAGGTGGAGCAGTGTGCTTCTGTCAGGTAAAATGGCTCAGTCCACCCTGACATCTTCATTATTCATGACTAGCACATGCATCTTTGCACAAATATTGTAGACACGCACACACACAAATACAGAAATACGCAGGGGGTTGAAGTCTTCAGAGGCATTTGAAGGTGAAACTATCAAGCTCTCTGTTGGATTCAGGCCTGTGACGTCTCTACTCTGCTGGAGAGGAAGAATGCCTGATGACATAGGGAGAGTGCAGTAATGAACACACACACAGAAAGTAGTGTGTCAGATGCTATCTAGCTGAGTTAGGCAGAGTGTGAGCTAATACAACCCCAGGACACAGCTAATTACGCCGACACGTCCAATTGGATATTACTCTCACTAGTTAAGAGGGAAGACAACAGAGAGAGAGAGCAATACAACTGCATGCAGTAAATGCATGCCATGCATACTAAATCTTCTAATCTCATTGTGGAGGAAAAAAAAATGAATATGATATCATGCATAGCCTATCTTCAGATGAATTACAATAATGCTCCATGCTGCTGCAGCAGAAATGGCTTCCCCCACACTGACACACACATTAAGCCGTGCTGGACTTCTGGCCATTTCCTCCCAGAGAGACACTGAAGCCCATTCACCTGGTTAAAAGTGGGACTTTTGTCTAAAAGGTAATGAGTGACATGAATAGAATGTAGAAATGGGTAAAAATGAAGCAGATGTTCAAAGCATTACAGATGATGGAGAGGAAAGGGAAAGAAACTGTGTGGCCTGAGGGAAGAGTGTGACAGGATGTGTGAAAAATGAAACTGATCAGTCGCTTGACTGATGTTCTCATTATAAAAGTAGGACCCGACCTCTTCTGGATATTTTTTTAGGCCTATAAATATCTATCTGAGATCATTAAAAATCTGTAGTATCAGTTGACAACAAACTTTATTGTCAGAAACTTAAAGCTGCAGTGCGGACATATGTGAACGTTTGACATTCAAGCCCTTGCCAGACAAGTTTACAAAATTAATTTTAGCCTGTAGATGCCAGAACGCTCTGTAATTTGTTGTGGTATCTGGTGTCTATGGCTATGGAGGACAGAACCTGCCAAAATCAATTTTTTCCATCTATTTTTGGCAGATTCCATCCTCCATATGTGGCGACTTTCCCACATCATTAAACAATATTAATTAATAAAAAATTAAAGTGAAATATACATAGAAATGCTGCAGTTGATAGCTCTGAAACCTTCTTTGCATGTCATCCCTAATATGTGACATATACAATATATGAATGGCCTATTAGCATAGGTAGGGCTTAATGGTCAAGATCTAATTTAATGTAGACACCCCATCAAATGGTCCCTATTAAATGAAGCAGTAAGATTTAAATCATTAGTTTGTCAAAAAACAACCTTGAAAGAAGTTGGATATTTTAGGGGATATGCCTATTCGCTTTCTGACAAAGCTGAGACCATTGCTGTAGGGCTGAGACTAATGATTATATTCATTATCAGTTATCTGCTGATTATTTTCAAGATTAAAAATGTACATCCTAGTTTCTTTAAGTCCAGGATTATTTTAAATCTCTTGTTTTTTTTTTTTTATCAGTCCCAAAACCAAAGATTAATAAAACAGAGAAAAGCAGGAAATCCCCATATTTGAGAGGCTGAATATAACATTTTCTGCTAATTTTGCATGAAAAAATGATAATTTATAACACAACTAACTGCTGCAAGTCTTAAGTTAACTGGCTACTTGTCCGTCCATCCATCTTTAACCACTCATCCTGTTGGGGATCGCGGAGGGGATGGAGCGAATCCCAGCTGTCTTTGGGTGAAGGCGGGGTTCACCCTGGACAGGTTGCCAATCCATCGCAGGGCACATAGAGACAGACAACCATTCACAACTACTGGCAATTTAGAGTCATCAGTTCACCTGACTGCATGTCTTTGGACAGTGGACAGGATGAAACTGGAGAAAACCCACACTTACATGGGAGAACATGCAAACTCCACACAGAAGCTGGATTCGAACCTGTGACCGTCTTGCTGTGAGGCAACGGTGATAACCACTGCACAACCGTGCAGCCCCTGGCTACTTGTATATACAGTCAAAACTTCTGTAAAAAATCTCCCAACATGGAAATAAAATATAATCGTAATTTGTGCATCTGTCATGTCTGACCTGGGTCTCCAGAGATTAACTGTCCGGGGGAATGAATGAATGAATAAATAAATATATTAATTAATTAATTAAAAAAAAAAAAAAAAATCAGACAACACAGATGACTCCCCAAACACAGGCACAAACACAAAACAGACGCATACATAAAACAAGCTGCCATGTGCAAATGTCAACATCTCCATATTTCAACAGCTAGAATGTCACGGTGTTAACTGGTATAACTTGCTGAAACATTCACATTAGAAATTGCTCACAGCCTTTGATTTGTATGATCAGGCGACATAAAGCTGCACTGTTGACCTATTTAAGCAAAAAGGACAAACATGCTTTCATAACGGTTTGTCCGTGCGGCGTGCTTCAGAATGTTTTTGAAGCCTGTTGAGTGAATTTATCATAGTTACAGAAGATATTTGTCTGGCTCTTCCAGAAGCACACATTACAGCCTAACATTCATCCTTGAGTTACATGGGTAATATCATTTCCCATTGCTCATTTTTGCACAGGTCAGAGAAAAAATAACCAAAGATGATGACAAAGAGGACTCGAATGAGGATGAGTGGGATGACTCTTTGGCTACTGGGCAGGTCATCTCTTATCCTCCTCTTCTCTGACTCAGAGGTCAAAGTGTCGCTCTCCAGCTCTGCCTTCCCATCTTCATTACTCTATCCTTGTCTCTTTCTTTTAACACTTCCTGTCATCCTCCCCCTATTGCAGTGTTGTCTGGTCATCAAACTGATATTACTAAAAGAGGTCTCAATGTTACATTTGCATGAGTGAACACGAAAGTTTTAAAAGAACATTTTAATGGATGATAATGGCAGACGTTCACTAGCCAATCCTACATGTCTAACCCTTATCCTCACACAGTCTCCTAAATGATGTCTGCCTTCTGTCGGCCCTTTTCAAGCTCAGCAGCGAGTTTGCAATCATATCCCAGGAGTCTTCATTAATGGATGAGTCAATATTACTCATACCCATACAGAAAGCCATAAAACTGCACCACAAGACCATTATATAAGTGCTTATGAAAATGTAATTCAGTGGTGAGGTCGCACAGCAGCTATACGCTTCAGAATTAATCCACCGTCTGTCCCTCCCCACACACTTTCAGTAACCTGGATCTATTCCCTTCTTTTGCTCTGTGCATGTGGCCTGAGCTCAGCACTCAACGCTTTATAAGGGGTTCCATCCATCCATCCATCGCCAACCGCTTTTCCCGTTAGGGGTCGCGGTGGGGCTGGAGCCGATCCCAGCTGGCATAGGGCGAAGGCAGGGTTCACCCTGGACAGGTCGCCAGTCCATCGCAGGGCACATAGACAGACAACATAGAGACAGACAACCATTCACACTCACATCCACACCTACGGGCAATTTAGAGTCATCAATTAACCTAAACAGCATGTCTTTGGACTGTGGGAGGAAGCCGGAGTACCCGGAGAAAACCCACGCTTAGGCCGGTTCCCCCCCCCTCCCTCTTCTTCCTATACACCCCCTCCCACCCCCTAACACTACCCCCCCACAGGGAGAACATACAAACTCCACACAGAAGAGTCCCAAGTCTGCGACCCTCTTGCTGTGAGGCGAGAATGCTAACCACTACACCACCGTGTAGCCCTTTATAAGGGGTTACTGAAAGTAAATGGCTGTAGTAGCAGTTTAAAATTATTTGGCAGTGGCTCACTGTACAGTGAATATCGAACATGATGGCCCTTGGTACAGGAACACCATGTACCCACATACTTAACAGATGTATCTGTTCATTTTCACTTTAACCAACATTCCCTTTGTAATCTCATTTAACCTCATAGCTGCGCTTTACATTTGAAATTTAAGTCATAATGTCACATTCTGAGAAATACTATGCTAAGATGAGATTTCCTGTTAAGTCAGGTGAGAAGCTTAATTCAGCTTAATTTTTTTGGTCAGTATTGAGATCATGATTATTCAACATAATTACTCAGACTTTGGAAACATCATGAATTTAGAAACAAAATATTTTACAAGCATCAATGTGGTGCACTTTGAGAGAAATTAAGAGGCTAGATCCAGGAAGAAGTTTATGGTTTAAACAATTTGCAATTTAATACAATTTAATCAAAACGCCATTGGTTGTTTGAATATCAATGGTGATGATCACTGCCACAAAGCATGGTAAACGAGACGCTGGGTGGGTTTGCCAACAAATCGTCACACTGATGTCCGTCCCATCCCTCCCCACAGGGAGAGCGGGATCAAGTCTGGGTGAGGGGTGGCGTAAAGCGGCACCTTCACCCAGGCCTTACCAAGCCGACCGAGTCGGTCACGGCACATTACCACAGAGGAAATGCACCTGACGAGGGCCGGCCAGCGCCGACGAGGGTTCCCCTGAGGGGATCGTCCCTCACGGCCATTGGCCTGCCGAGTGAGGTGAAACCGCAGGAAAGGGGTGCCCTGGATTTACAAGACAAAATGTGAGCGTCACTGCAAAACAAAATGTTTGCACAATAAATGTTTTATATCGATGATCTTTTCATACTTGCTGGAAGCTAAAATCAGAATTGAATTTTGATTAATTGCACAGCTCTAACCCTTGGATAGACACAGGCGAGTTGTTTCCCCGTTTCCAGTCTTTATGCTCAGCTTCTGCTCTCGGTGAGAATAAGCATATTTTATCCCAAACTGTCTGATTATTCCGTTTGAGCCCAGCATAAGCAATGTGTTGTTTTACATACTGCATCTCTATACTTGAACCACTTTATTAACATGCTGATTTGTTGGAGAGCTCTTCTAATAAGTTAAAACCAACATGTCTATTAAGACATATGAGTTACGTTCAGAGTCACTGACTATTATTTGCTCTCAATGAAATGACCATGAAAAAAAATAGTCACTCGATATCTTCAGTATGGATGAGAACAGACTTTGACTAGTACATATAAAACCAGAGCCAACGGTTCTCAACAACAAAAAGTGACGTGAAGCCTGCTGACACATACCCAACAGTCTTCCTGCCTCTCAGTTTGCAAACCCTGAAGGAACGTGCTAAGTTGGTCAGTCCGCAGCCTTCAGTCACACTGAGAGACACTGAGGCCCGACAGCCTGATGAGGCAGATGAGGGGGGAGGCAGGAAGGGAATTAGAAAGGGAGGGGAGGTAGTTAATACAGTCATCTGCAGTCACATCAGATCCCAGTGACAGAGATATTTCTGAGACAACAGACTCAAAGTCGGACCGCTTCCAGCCAGACTGGACTGGATCTGATGCTCTCTCGGCTGCAGCTCGGTACACACATGGATCACTATTTGTACATAAGCACACTGATGCCAAAATGACTGTTTGTATAGTAGAACTTGCAGTCTTGCGTGAAATTAAAATCAACATCAGTTGTATTTTCTTTGCGGGATGAAATTTCACTCCTTTGGGTAGACATCCAGCGCATGCATCATAGCACACTAACCAGACTACAATGAACTGTGGTGGACTCCATCAGTCTGAGTGTCTCCAGTAACCAGGTCACTAGAATAGGAGCTCTGAGCCATGAGAGTCCCCAGAAACACTGAGGGAGACTGCAGCCTACATGTGAAGCAACCGTAACCGCAAATTCACTGCTGACATTTGAGAAAGCAGACTTTTATACTTTTGTTTGGGGGGGGATGTGCTTCTGAACTTCTTTAAACAACCTTAAACTGTAACAAAAACTGAACTCTCTGAAACTAAAGAGATACGGGGAAAGGAAGAGGACAGAGACAACCTCTTATAAACAAGTACACAAACAGTACAGAGCGTTGCTTAGGACACCAAATAAACGCCTTCGTGCAACCAAAGCCTGAGGTCAGAACTTTACAACTTATCGCAGTATTTTGTAAACTAATCCTGCAATCGTGTGTTAGAAGTAGGAGCTTGAGTCCAGCAGTAAATATCCCTTTTCTTGTTTTAGTGTAGGTAGAATAAGTCCTTGATGCTGTTATCTTTTAGAGAGTGAACAGAACTGTGAATGAAGCTGATTTATTTGGTAAACAAAGTCTTTAAAGCTTTCTTTTAGCTTTGGTTTTGGTCCCCACCATTTCCTCAGGTAAATATCTGGCTCTTTATCTGCTAAATGCTCCACTATGGTCACACATGTAGTCGCTAACTAAAACTGTTTGGTGCTCAGCATTAGAGCTTCCTGCTGTCAAAGTTAACGCGATAAATTTATTTGAATCACATTAATTTCTTTAAAGCATTAATAAAATTGATCTTTCAGAGGTTGTAGCAGGCTCAGTTTTAAATCTGGAGTGAAGATACTGGTCTCATAAAATTAGGAAACTTAAGAAATCCACTGGTACTGGCTTTTTAAGAAGGAGGTTAAATAACACCAAAGCTGCACAAAATTTTGGTGAGAAAACTGTAAAGGCCATTTTCAAAGGAGTCCCCTGACCTTTGACCTCAAGATAAATGGATGAAAATGGGTTCTCTGGGTCCCCACCAGTCTCCCCTTTACAGACATGCCCACTTTATGATAATCACATGCAGTTTGGGGCAAATCATAGTCAAGTCAGCACACTGACTGTTGTTGCCGGTTGGCCTTGAGTTTGCCATGTTATGATTTGAGCATATTTTTATGTTACATGCAGTACCAGTACCGGTTTCTGCACAATATCTGTCATTGTTTTGTGATAATTGATTTCCAATAATAAATATATAAATATATATTTGCATAAAGAGGCATATTTGCCCACTCCCATGTTGATAATTAAATACTTGGCAAATCTCCCTTAAGGTACATTCTGATATTGCGTTTTTAAGACACAGGCCAGGGTTAGGGGTTGAACACACCTCCAGTGTCTGTAGAGGAAGAATACAAAGTGTAACAATGCCAGTGGATGAGAGACAAGAGGTGTATTCAACACCAGGAGACACAAAGACATCTCCTCTGTGTAAACACACAAAGAAAGGGCTGACCCCGGGTAGAAAACTCCAACCTGCTCTCAGCCTCTGTATCTGCCAATTTGATAACTTTATTGGCCGTCTGCTCTGTCTCTCCTTCCCCTCATCTTTCCCTCCTTGACAAACCCCCATCAAGCAACCAGTCTGCTACAAACAAAGCCTATTGTAAGGTGAGAAAATGGCCCTACTTCTCTGGGGCAAAAGCCTCGACTGGAATTTTTGATCAGAAATGAAAACAAGGGGTAGCACTGCCTTATGAATCCGTCTTGATATATGGGACACTATTCATTCTAGTTTCATATCTTTTTACTGAGTTAAGTATTATTTACTAAAGTACATTTATGCTGTAGACAATAGGTGGATAATGTTACACTATCCTTACCTTGGAATGTAAGCAGAGACATCACATTAAGGGTGGGAATACTCTCCACTCGGCACTTACTCCCGAGTGGAGAGTGAATCTATCCAGGTGCTATGACAGGTGTATTTTCTGCTTTAAAAAAAAAAAACAAAAAAAACTTGACACTGGGGAATACAAAAGTGAGGTGTGGAGTTTATTATATAAAAAAAAGAAAAAGACAATAACGTCTAGTGAGGATGAGGTCACGGCATACTTGCATTACTGGTGTGTTTTTTTTTTTTTTTTTTTCTCCAGGGAAATGTTCACACAGAATGCACCAAACACAGTATGTCCACAGATCCAACCCAATCTCAATGGAAGGCGTGAAAATACAACAGTATTGCACTATTGTGTTATTTGTATGCCACGCAAACATCCGCAATAAGGTTCACGCAATAAAACCACTTAGGTTAAGGAAAAATGGTTGGGCTTAAAATAAATACGTGAACTAAGTAAAATACATAAACAATGGAACAACAAAACACAATCACAGAAATCACATCATGAACATCACTAAAAGATGTGACAATGGTTATGTGACAAATGTCACTAACATAACTAACAAAACACATACCAGCCTCATAGTTAAAAGTTCGGTGTCAGTTGGACCCATTTCCCTCCCCAACAGTGGTCCTAATCACTTTTTACACTTTTTATAACATTTATATGTGGATACTTTAACTTACAGTCAATACGGGATACAAGGCGTACAAATGGCACATGGAAATCTTGCGTATTATCGTGGCTTTCATATGCGTTTTCTTACAAACATGCTGTCAGATCAGTCTGTACATTTGATTTCATTTTACCAGGGAAAGATCATATCGGTTTAGCCAATTTTATGACAACACAAGAATTACAGACACTTTTGCCTAAAAGATGATTAGTATATTCTTGTAAGCAGTTTAACTGTTGCTCAAAAGCACTTCAGCCAAGTTTCCTTGTCAGCACTGGAACCAACAGCTCTCCAAATACAACTTACAACTGGTCCATTTAAAGAGTGACGTCACGATTTAACTGCTGACTTCATCGGAAGCCGTCCGCCACATTGGAAGTTATTGTAAGAGGAGCTTTCACTACACTAACACCACTTCTTTGCAGTGAAAGGACAGAACTGGCAGCCTCTTTGTCTCCAATAGCCCCCAAACCGGATCACACACAGCCACCTAATCAGAACAAACCATCTCAGCCTCTTTTTACAAACTCTCACACACACACTCGCACTCACACAGAGCTGGGCCTTCCCTTTTTTGGGGTCAGTTTTTCTAGCACCATCCGCAGAATCCCCCAGCGCCTGCTTTTCTCTGAGGCTTTGTGAAGTGCTGATGGTCAGCATGCCCCACCCCCCCCTCACCATCCGCACCTCTACAACCACCCCGTGGGTGCTATTGTCCTTCATGTTGTTTACCACTGGGATAACGCTGAAACGGCAGAGGCGTTCTAGGGCACAAGGTGATGCCTCCGGGAATGAAAAATATGCCCACAGCTCAAGCGGGTGTAGTTCCTTACTGCAGTATGCAATAATAATAGAAAAAAAATGCACATAAATGTTGGGAAGATGTTGGTTTTAAACCAATTTCCTAAATAATTCTGCTGTTTTCAAAAAAACAAGACTCATTACAGACAATGGGCAGTGTCATCTGCTTATGTGAACGCAAAATTCCTAACTTAAATATAGTTTTAAAATTTGGGGTGTGGTATGGTAAAGTCTCAAAACACAAATGTACATCTACATTTGACCAATTTAGCCAAGTTCTTAACCAAGGTTGCAAAAGATGGTAAAGCTTGTACTGCATATGACATGACAGGATACCAGAGCAATATACCTGTACTTGGACAGAACGAGCGCACAACAGGAGAAGTGAAAGTTTTTGTTGAAAGTTATTTATCTATTTAATGTCATTCTGTGTAATTCTATGGTTTAGCCCTTTAAAAACGAACATAACACAGCTGGCCGCGGGAGATCATTGTTTGCAGATGCTTTTTAAATCGATGTAAAATAAAAACATAATGAGCATTCATTCTGTTTTCACTGGAAAGCTAAGGTTTCTGTCTTTTGCTTCATCACATTGTACGCTTGTGATGACCTCATTACATTACATGCAGAATGCAACAAAATGTGCCTAGTTCAAATAACTTATGGAGTATTAAGAAATATTTTGTTCATGTTTCTACATTTACAAAACGTTTGGATCAATATGTTTTGAGTGTTTATTTATTGACATTTGATGGAGTTTTTTTGCATTTTAATTCATGAAAATTTCAATACTTTCAAATATCATAGTTTATCGGCTGACGTAACCGCAGGCAATGGCAGACCATTTCTGTTGTCAAAGGGTTAACAGTGAAATGCAGACACACAGATAAGTCTCTGGTAATGGTGACGACCACAGATGATCTGCTGAGCCCTCCTCCCATAACTTAACCCTGCTGCTGTGAGTTCCCATGCTTCCCCCAGCACTCTTAAACCCCAGACATGAATAGCCAAAGAAGTATCTTATTGTCATTTCCTGTTGCCATTTTTCTTTTTCCTATTCAGGGAACGTGATCGGCCCTGCCTTTCATTCCATAACCTGAACCTTAACAGCTTTGCTCCGGGCACATTCAGTTAACAGCGTGATCCTCTCTGAAAAGGTGAAAACATGGGAAGGGTAGATCACCTCAGAGGGTGTCACACCTGCATTGTTAACAAACAGCAGTGTTCATCTTGTGAAAAAAATAAACACCTGCTTTGGCAAAATGATAAAAGAATAAAGCGCTTACCTACTTCTAAACTAAAAATACAAAGGATGATGTATGTCTGTGAAATATAGGCAATGAACATTCAATATTAATTCAAATTATTGTAAAGTGTGCAGCGTTACTGACTTGAATCCCTTTGAAAAATGATAAATGCTCAAAAACAAAGCACTGGACTCAACCATGTGTAACTCATCAAAAGCCATTACTGATAGCTGCCATTAAAATTCACTTCATCTGACATCCAATTACAGCCCTGTGATATTTGGACAATTGCACGCATTTTGCCAGGCGTATGGACCTGTTTGTTGGCTGCCGGGGGGCTTGGCTCGGTGTTGGGTGTGTGCCCATGTGCGAATGAGTGTGTGTGTGTTTGTGAGCGCATGTCTCGCCTGTCTAAGGTCATCTCATCAAAAGCCGTGAGCTCAGCCAGAGCAGAGGGCCATGTTGGCTATGTGTGTGTGCAGTATTTGTGTGTACATGTATTGTGTACAAATCTGTGTAGATATATGGAATTAAAACTATAAACTGAATCTGATGTCCCATCATTTTCTAGTGTATACAGCCATACATTATTTCAGGATATAGAGATATGGACGTAACAGAACAGTCTACATTACGGCATTAACACATCTGCAAAATCACTTGGATATAAAGTGAGAAGCATGTGCAAGGTTTTAATTTGTTTTACCCAAGTAAACTGAACAGAAACCAATGGCGATAACACAAATCTATCTAGTAACTCAGAATATAGTACGATATGTTTTAGATAGGGCTGACAGAAGTTACCGCAAATTTGTTTAAATGCCACTAATTTCTTTAGTGTGTTAACACTATTATTTTAGAGGTTGTAGCAGGCTCAGTTTAAAAGCTAAAGTGAAGATACTGGCATCATAAAACTAGAAAACCTAAGGAATCCACTGGTACCAACGAAGTCATAGCTTGTCGTGAAGGAGGTTCAATAACACTCTGAACACTTGCGTTAATTTTGTGTAAATTTTGTGTGTAATTTTTTGTTTTGTGTTGTTAATTTCCAATAATAGATATATACATATGATTTTGAAATACTTGACAAATCTCCCCTTAAGGTGCATTTTAAACAGATAAAAAATATGTGATTAATTTGCATTATTAATCATGGTCAGTCATGATTAATCACAATTAAATATTTTAATTGACTGACAGCTTTAGTTTTACAAAATGTTCAGCCGTGATGTATAATACAAAAAAAACTAGTAGCTGATGGACTAAACCATGCAAAATAAAAAGGATAAAAGCACCTAAAATCAATAGTCAGCCTCATTCTAATTCAGCGTGACAGTGTGAACGTGGCCACATAAATCCAGCTGGGCTAGTAAACCAGTCAAGTCTCATTGGTATTCCTATTGCTAGGTAAAAGGTATTGATGAGCAGATAGATGCACGTGGCCTTGGTACGTGACTTCCCTATGACATGAATCACTGTTTGTGTGTCCTTCGGGGAAAGATTGTTATACATTTATGGCTGCCGTTCCTATACATCTTTTCCATTTTACTAGGCCTGATCAAGCTCTGAAGACATTTATAGTGGCTTCATCACACCCTTCAAAGGCAGTGTATGGGACGCTCAGCATACTGATGTTAGTATTACCGACTATGTCAGTTACTATTTTTAGGCTCTGTTGTAGGGCTAAAAATGTAAAGTTTTTCCTCATGGACTGTCAAAATTGGTATCATTTTGTTGTGTGGGGTGCATGAAAGGGCACAGTATGCCAATCTGGCCAGTATGTGTTGGTAGTGGTGAAAGGTAAGATATATGGTCAGACTGATCAATGGACTGGCAACATCATCAGGGCTAGCGGAGCAAATATAATGCTATCATGACAAGGGACATGGGTAGATCAAGCTGAAATTTTGATCGGAGAGAAAAGTGCATGATGGGATGGGAACGGGGCAGGAGGTGAAAGGGGGGAGGGGACTGATTGACACATTATGGCAGCGCAACAAGCTGGCATGCCCTTTTTTTTCTCCTCCACCCATCTGTTCATCAGGATTACTCATATAGAGAGGGGTGGAGGAGGAGAGGCGAGGTTGTGGGAGGGCAAAGACTGGGTGACGAGAGGAGATCATCATCACAACCTACAATAACTGAATTCGAACCAGCTTTTCAGTAAAAAACTGCTGTGATAATGACTCAGTGTTAAGATTATGGATCAGTGCAATATAGTAGAGTGCTCTCGTGGGGCTATTCAGGTAGCAGTGGTAGTAATGGGAGGTGGAAACATTGTAGTGGTGTGTTATATAATACTGCACTGCAGCGCCTGCTCTACTTAGACATACACAGCTCCCTACTGACAGATATGTTTTATGGGTTTTCCACATTGCAGAGGCAGCATGCTGTGCACTACAGGCCTGTTATCTGTGGAGTTTTCTCGTAAATAAACAAAAAGCTCAGTCATTGAAATGCATTGCGAGTATCCTTGAGGTCTATTTTTGGATTACTGAAAAAATGTAAATAGGTTTTCCGGAAGTAGATGAACAATTTGCAGTTATTTGTGTGTTAAATAGCATCTGTGCACTGTTTTCCCTGCTTTGTGTTTGTATGTCATGCGTCAGCAGGTGACGCCAAGACATGTGGCTCCTATTTTTCCAGTCACACAAAGTCCTCATCAAAATACATGCTGGGTATTCATATTGTAATAATTAGGGATTGATCATAAACTCTTCAACAAACAGAATCAGTGCTTGAAGTGGAAAAAAAAATAGATTTATTCCTATTCATTAATTATTTCTTAGTATATTATACTGATAGTCATAATCAGTTGTGACTATATTATACCTGGGCTATGCACCTTATATAAGCCTATAATACTCCAATAATATTCCAACTGGAGCATTATAGGGTTATGGGTTAATAATTAGTATAGTGTTTTCCTGTGTTGTTTGTAGTATTGCGCTATAATATATTACAGGGTATCTATAGCTTGGAATCAGCCAGGCAGGTAGGTATGCATGCAGAGCTGAGAAGTGTGAGCTCTTCATTCAGGTTTTAGGAACAGTGTCTCACTCAGGATGCTCCAACATATTATACACATAATGAATCTCAATAGTGAATAACGGGCTCCAAGCAGATACTGGATTTGGGGCTCCTCCTCCAACAAAATTTGAAGGATTTTGACTTAAAACTATGCAATTTTACACAAGTGGACCATTACTATTAGCAATTCTGAAAATAATTGCCCTGTAAAATCACTCTATAAATCAAAACCGATTCAGAAAACTTGTTAATGTTTCAGTAATATTTGTTCACAACTAAAAAGTTATGGCAAAGCAGGTGAACATTGTATTGATATGCATGAACATAAGTCATAAGTGCAATAAGGACTCACACAATTATATCATCTGCTTAGATTATAGGAACTGGACAATCGTTTATGTATTGATATGCTGGACATATTTTTGGCTTTACTTTCTATTATGTATATATTTTATTTTATCTTTATTAATACTGTTTTTTTTTTTAAATCTATCCTTCTTGTTTTTTGCACTATCCACTTTGCTGCTTGTAACGTGTGAATTTTTCCACTGTGGGACCAATAAAGGAATATCTTATCTTATCTTATGAAAGTGAAGGTACGCCAAGGAGTAAAATGTAGAAGTATTGGCCCACTTTGAGCACTGAACACTGAACACTTGAGCCCAACCTGACACCACATCCACTCACTAATATTCTTTCACTTCCCCTATGAGTTCATTTCTGCATCAGTATGAATGTAAGTCTTCTTTTGATCAACCATAAGGCAACAAAACAAGTCTAAAACCTAAACAACACTAAAATCACAACCACAGGGAGCCTGAAACAGGCATCAAACTCCTATACTTTGCTGGGCTGACACCTGCAGATACCAAAGGGGGAAAGCCAAGACTGCAAAGGGTATAAATCAGTCCCTGCCAGCTGAAAGACACCAGCACTCAGCACTTTTCATCCATGCTAACTGATCTTTCTAATTTGAAGTACAGCCTTTACAAACACATTTGTAGTGTGGTCAGTGACAGTCACACTATGTAATGTATATCCATTTAGTGCAAATACGTATCCAATCAACAATGCTGTAATAATGAACATGGCCCATATCACTGGGACACATGCACAAGGCCAGACATGCCACCAGCAAATAAATGTGATTGGGTGTTCAAGGGAGACATTGATTCACCAACGTAGGAGCAGAGAATAACAACATCACAAGGCACCAAGAGCCAAATAATGGATACAATATTAAAACAGAAACTACAGTATGTTCATTTGCAATATTTAACTTACATGTGGGGATTTAATCTCAGCTGCTGTCGGTCTTCAGGAGGTGGTTCAAACCTGCAACAGTGAAGAACATCAGCCATTAATGGGGCCAAAATTAGAAAATCCAATCCTGTTAGACAAACCATTTCTATAACGCATACAATATATGATCATAAAAACTATGAAACTACTTTATCTCCAGTGATATTATGTTGCATTGGTGTTTTCATTTCAACTCATTTGGCAAAGAAATGCTTAGTCAAAGTCCTGTGCAGCTTACATTCATGCAAATTTGAATCAGCGTCCTCACTATCAGCATCAGGACATGAACGAGCTCTGAACAGAAGTCCTTGCAGTAAATGCAGTAAACACAATATAATTGAGACAAAGGGACATATTTGGTTCTTAGACATGAATCCATTCATCAAAAGCAGGCCAGTGTCCCACGCACACAATGCTACATGAATACATGGGCACATCCTCCCAGCTCTCCAGGGAATACCCAGTAAATGACTGTGTCTTGCTGAACATGAGGCCCTTCAATCAATAACCAAAATGTCTCTAGTCATTTTTATTACTTTTACCTCCAGCAGGGGACACGCACAAATGACACAGTGCCCCCCCCATCTCCCGCCGTGACCATGAATGCATTATCATAATCTCCAGAGAGACTCTCCATTCATCTCACATTAGCAAAACAAATGTGACAGACAAAGAACGGTGGTCCATTTAGACGTGGATCCATTAAAAGTGTAGTTAGCTCAGAGGAGAAAGACCCGTGGATTATATGAGTAGCCATTAATGAGCCAAGGTCGAGCTGTTTGAACTCATGGTGTAATGTAAAAGATGAGGACGGGGTCTTTGAACTCCCCGCGGTGACGAGGGTGAGTAGCTGCTGTCACTGAGAGAGACCGATTGGAGGAACGCCAGCGAGCCAACCCCAACAAGCCGTTACCACGGAAACAGAAGAACGTAGAAAGAGAGGCAAATGGGAAAATTTGCTCATGTCTAACATACACATTGGAATCAAACTTAATCAAAGTAAGTTGACCTGAACTAAGTTGAATTGAATGAATTTACTAACCAGGACTGAACTGAAACAAACTGAACCGAGCTGATCTGAGACGAGAAAGGGCAGAGACAGATGAAGGGGAGAAAGGGAGATGGGGAGATGTTAATGAACAGAGACAGGGACGCACCGCGACATCAGAAAACCCCGGCAGGAGAGGCAGAGCGAGGATGATGGGGGGAAAGAGAGAGGGAACGCATGAAAAAATGAAGGGCGAGAGGGAATCAGAAACATGCATTATTAACGGGCAAATCTAAAAGCGCTTCATCATCAGAGGGCGAGAGAGAGAGAGAGAGAGAGGGGGAGGAGAGAGACGCAGGAAGGAGGGGAGAGCTGGGAGGTGGCAGAAGAAAAAAAGCTAGCAGGCCTGACACCAAGCACCAGCTCACTGCCATGGAGACGACAATGAAGAATGCTATTTCCTTTTTAAAGGCATGCTTTGATTTTAGGTAAAATATATTAGACAGATGAGATTGACACCACAAGATGGTTAGCTTTAGCTTAGCTTTGAATAAAGACTGAAAAAAGGGAATAACAGCTAGTTGAGCCCTATCCAACTAATTAACACATTATCTTGTTTGTGTAAGACGAGTAGACAAGTGTGAAGACAAAAATTTGCTGTTTTTATGGGGGGTTGTGTGCTGGATAATTGTTGGCCAGGAGCAGTGATTTTGAGTCCCTGCGAGTTGCAAAGCAAATTAATTGTGGCAAGCATTTGTTTCAATCTAGGTAACTGGCTGCTGGTGGTGCCTTCATATTTAAAGGTCTTATTGATTACGTTTTTATGTACACAAATATTTTCAAAAAAATAATACATCTATAGAGCCTTTAGAAAGGTGCCAAATAAAAGTATGGGTTTTTCCTATAATTCTGATTGAGTTAATCATTTTAAAGATTTCGTCAGATCTAAAATGAATGTTTTATCTCTGTGGCAGATTATAAGTTCCTGCTTCTAACAAGGCTTGTGAGCCAAGAGTGAAACGACGTTGGTATCATGTGGTATATCTGGATCATCATTTAGTGTGAAAAAAAAAAAAAAAAAAAAAACAGAAATGGCTGAGATTGACGGTGTCTGGCAACAGCTTGTTGAGAAGTAAATGCAACGAGGGAGGGAGAATGTGACATCTAGTAACTGAATGTTATCAATAGAGCATTTAACAGACAAACATGAGAGTGGGATCAATCTAACTCTCGGCAAGAAAGTGAATAAGCGTATTTGCCAAAATGTCAAACTATTGCTGAGAATATCTGTAACACATAAAACATTATGTAACATCTGTGTGGATGTCTGCTGACCAAACACTGTAAGCTGTCCAAGTGTGAAACTACTATGTACGTATTGATTCTAGCACACTTCATTTTGAACAAATTGACATTACCTGCCAACCAGGACAGCAGAGCAGCGACCTGACAAGCATTGTATTTAAAGTATAATATATAATACAGTATAATGTTTCTGGATCTGTTTGAGCCTTCAGAAGAACTCATGAAGCAAAAATAGATCTGATTCGTTCACTTCATCTTCAGCGAGGAGCTAAAATATCTCTATGACAACGGTGTGAATGTGAAACGTAAGCTCTGAATACTCAACCATCCACTGAAGACAGAGGCCAGTGTTTCTCTGAATGTCCTCATACCAACTATAGTGATGTCACTGTCTGATTACTAAAACCGTATGTCCCAAAGCCCACAGCAATAAAACTCTGTTTTACTATCGATCTCCTGTTTCAATTAGTTGCAAGAGTTTATGGATCCACTGGGAACCAGCACGCTGCATGTCTAAATGTTTCTGTGTGTGGTACATGGGGTGATTTTGCACACTGTGATAGAATAACTGACCTCAGGCATGAATAGAAATGTGGGTGTGTTATCACTTAGACTGAACACACTAAACACACTTAACACATACCCTGACCACGTGTCCTCCACACCCACTTCTACCTTCACCTGATCCTATACAATATTAACACACACATGCATATACACACAAACTGGTAAATTGAAACAACCCTAATATCACTTCCCCATTAGGAGGTTAATACACATAAACCCATACACACAGGCAGATATTACTTTGAATGTGGGTTGAAATGACTATTGGTGACCAAATGTAATTCCAAGTACAGCTGCAATGATTAGCTATCAAATGAATCACGAGCTACTCTGATAATAAATTAATTGGTTTCAGTCATTTTTAAGAAAAAAAAGTAGTGCTTCTTTAATGTGAATATCTTCTTTAGTCCTCTGACAGTAAACTGAATATCTTTGAGTTGAGGACAAAACAAGACATTTGAGGGCGTTGTCTTGGGCTTTGGGAAACACTTTTTTTTTTTTACATTTCATAGACAAAAGAACTAATCAATCAATCAATACAATAGTCAACAGATTAATTGAAAATGAAAATAATCCTTAGTTGCAGCCCTAATTCTAAGTTTCTAATCTAAGGAAGAAGAGTATGCTTTAAATTTGCTGTAAAATATAAATAAAGCCTTTATCACTGGAAGTAGCAGAGACACTGCCAACATTATATAAACCGGACTTTCTGTCTACTATTACTTTCATAGTTTCACTGCTTTCAAAATAGCCATCCTTTTGTAACTTTTTCAGTTTGAGCCAGATAAAATAACATGATCTAAATGGATCCACTCATGTCTCTGTCCATTCTCTCCCACCAATGACCAAAGTAAAACAGTGTAAAATAATCTGTACTGCTTAAAGCCACGGAGGGCCCGGGCTGCCGTGAATGAAGTCAAGACTTTCTCACTCTTGAGAACACGTTCCAGACACCAGTTGCCCCGGAGCTGGCCAGTGCAAACAGCAGAAAACACAAAAGCAACACATTTGCTTCTTTAAACAAATATAGGGTGTCAGGCAGCAGCGCACCAACAAAGGAAAGAGGTTGAAGGCATGTGGAAGTGGCTTTCAGTTTAAAAGTAAGAAATAATAATAAAAAAAAAAAAAAAAAAAAAGTTTGGCACATTGCCTGGCAATGCAATGTAAAGTACATTACGATCTGTCAGCTGTGGAAGAAGTGGCACCTGGGCAGCGATGACAGTTTGTCTGGAGCCTGAAGGTGTATTTGACAAACCATCTGTGTGATGAGATTTTGGTGTAGGCCTTGGGGTTATTTATTACCCCGTGTGTGTGTGTTCTGGGCTCATGTACATCTGTCTACATGTATGTATCGTCACAGAAAATGACAAATGACCTAATTAAGATAGTCGCCAGGTTGGGTTTAGTGCACCGTGTCATTGTGTCGTATAGATAAACACAATGTTCCCCGGTGCCTTACAAAACCCCCTGGCACATAAATAATTAATTGGTTTGATGTTAGGGCTGACCAATATATAGATATATCGATATTTTGATATGAGACGAGATATCGTTTTCGATTTTGGATATCATAATATGACATAGGTGTTGTCTTTTCCTCTTTTTTTTAAAGACTGCATTACCGTAAGCTGTTCTAGCTGTTCTATTATTTGGCTTTACCCTCTTAGTTATTATAGCCACATTACTGGCGAGTATGAAAAATATCATTCTGCAAATATTTGAAAACACAAATAGTAAACCATACAATACTTTTGCAATATCAATATTAAGGAGTTGTACAAAAATATTGATTTTTCTCTATCGTCCAGTCATGTGATGTCGCTTCCCATAGGTGGTACCAGGCTTTACAGGTCATACAGCTAAAAAAATCAAATTAGGTATATGCATGATTTTCCTGGGGGTGCGTATAGTTAACAAAAGGGGACCCAAAATAGATCCCTGGTGGACCCCTCAAAACAGAGCACAGTTTACACAAAAGTGTAACATGTCAAAATAGCATGATCTTTCTTGAGGTAAAGCGAGACTGAAAGATGCCACAAGCTTGTGTCAAGATGGCCTTTACTGCTGCTTTTGAAGTGCCGACCGAAGAGTTCAAACTCACACATTGTGTATGTGTGTGTTCGACACAGACACTGAGAGGCGGGGGGTTGGTAACCATGGCTATTCAAAGGTTTTTTTTTTAATTTTAACAGTGTGTGAGCATCCTTCAGATGACAGACAACACACACAGTCCACAAAAAGAGCAGTCAGAGGGAGCTGGGTTTAATCACAGAGATTTACTGCCCCCTGAAAGTTTTTTTTTTTTTTTTTCTTCCTCCTGGAGGTTAAAGGGACGATTCTCCCATCTCCACAGTTCCCACTCGACAACACACAATGCACGCAATGGAGTCATCAAGAATGTCACGCACACACAGACGGTAAGAGCAAGATATATAAATCAAGCTTATGGAACAGTAGGAAGTAGCATTCCTGTGCTGCTGATCCTCTGCTAAGCTCTCTCCAGCTGAATGGGAGCATATTGTGAAAGTGTCCAGGTGTGGGAGCTCTCTGGGGATTGGATCCAATCATCTGAGTCATTTTACGGCCCCGACAGAGGGAGAGTATGAAATTGAGAGGGAGAGGAAACTTGAGAATGATAGGCATGAGAAAACAGAGGAGAAAGGGAGGTCTGGAGCAACAGCACGAAGAAACAGTCTGTAGATAAAGAAGATCTGTAAGCTGACTGAAAAAGACAGTTTGGCTACCATATGATGCTCCATTAAATCAGTCACAGTGACAGAGACCTGTGGTCGAGTTTGATTTCTATGTTAAGGCAGGGTTTCTTCAGGCTGTGCACGGGTAGCTTTACATATGCATTATAGAAATACTTCATGTGATATTGTGTGTATTATTATTACATTATGTATTATCCAGTATAGAGAGGAAGAATCATTATAGCAAATAACTATGTCAATGCATATCGACTTGTGAGTAATTTAAATAGATATGGAAAAAATGTGAACTTATAAATTTGGACTTTCCCAAAGGATAGCAGTAATACCAATGCAGCCTTTTAGGTGGCCACTGACTCAGAGGAATATGAAGCTTGACAAAACAGCCCAGGGCTTAAAGGGTTAATGTAAACAGTGCACCTAATGCTAATTCAGCCATCATTAACGCACAATACACAGCAGTGTTTGGCCTTGAGGGCATTGTGCATATATGGACAACACTGTAAACAATTCAAGCAATCAGTGTTAGAGACGAGATGGAGAACAGCGCCAGGCAGAGATGGACACAAATGTGATAAAATAATGTAAAAACAAATTGGATAGGACTCTCGGTAACCAATTATTAACCGACAAGATTAGTGCCTCGCAGTGTATGAGCACAACAGACAACTGAGTCCTCAGTTCAGCGTCAGCGTTATAGCCTCAGTGCTGTGTGTAGCATCGCAGACATGCAGCCACTTTCCCAGTCTCCACCTCTCTTAAGGTGGATCAGCTTTTCTCCTTAAAGTGACGAGAGGCTCCTGAATTTTGCTCAGATTTTTAATCAATACATCAATTAATTCATTATTAATACTTCTTTTAATTGTGTTACTCTGTTAATTATTAACATCCGTAGTCATTGTACTTTTTTAATTCTCCATCTCTCAAAAAAGACGTGACAGTGGCCAATATGGCTACAAGAAAAAGCAGTGAGAGGCTGTAACCAGCATTACCAGGGAGAGAGTCAAGCAGAATAACACCCAGAGTGCTTCACCGAGCAGAGCTTGGCCATCAGTGACGTGACATGTCAGAAACGCGCTGGAAAAAAAAATGCCCATGAATCCAGCAGCACCCTGGAGACCATCTATCTTATCTGAAGGAACAACACAAAGGGGAAGCAAGGGAAAGACAAAGATGGAGACAGATGGAAAGTAGTGAAAATGAGTGGAGAGCAATGAGAAATGGAAATGTGGAAATGAGTGTGAGGAACAAAGAGGCCGTTGACGAGGGAGGGCAAACAGTGGAGGGTATGAACCTATAGGATGCCTGGGAGACGTCTAATATTGACTAGTGCATATCTCCCACCTAACAGAGAGGATGAGGCCTCTTAATATTAGCAACACCGGTGGAGAGGGATTTCTCTGAGTGATCTCATTAATTTAGGATTCCTCACACAAACATCAGGCTTAAAACTGTGACGAGGAAGCTAACACAAAGGCTGCTCAGACGCTCCACAACGGCTTACTGTGACAGTGAAGTGCAGATATTACACTTGCTACATTCTGTTTGGCAGTGAAGCTGTAACCATGTGAGATTACTATAAATGGGATATCACTCCACCGCATGGAGACTAGTGATGCCAGATTGTAGCTTTATCATACTGGGAAAAGTCTGTGCACGCTTCTCACCCTTCTGCTAGTCTCACACCACTCAAACAAAGCAACTCACAGCTGTGTAATTGGTGTATCCTGCAGCAATCGATGCCACGCATGAGTCTTTGAAGGAAGATCAAAACTGGAGATGAGCGGTGGCAGACGATGGCATTACTGAATTTGCTATTTTTAGAAAATATCAAGGAACTACATTTTGGGGACTGGTGTTTTATCTTTTTGTATGCCTCTCTCTGGGTTCCTGTGTGCATGTAAATGTGAATATGGAATATGGATAAGGCTATGCCTTCTCACAGTACATCACACATGATATTTCATGTCAGTCCCAGCTCTGGAGCTCGATGGAGTTTAGAGGGAGGCTTTGATCATCGGTCCAATTGCACCTTCACACAGATTATCCCAAGGTGAAACCCAGCCATACTATACATGGAGGGATCACTAAACTGCCTACTGGACACTGGTTCAGGGGGCCTCTAATGCTCAAACCAAATGTGATGCGAATATTCGAACTTGCATTTCTTGCACTAATTTGCCCACGGGATCACAAATGGTATGTGTCAACATGGGTGTTTTTGGACACATGGGATCACCTCGATTCCCAGCATTGGCACCTGATTGAACAAACACTTTCACTCATGGCCTGCTGCTCCCAGCTTTCAAACTGGAACCAACATGGAGGCTCATCAAACTTTTTTTTCTCGCATATCACAAAAACAGCTCAATGAATTGTGTTTCTGAACATTTTAGGCATGAAAAACGCAATGCAGTTGCTTAATCTGTCGTCATTTTAGACTGACAATGTTTAGTTTAATAGTCTTTCGGGAGTTTCCAGAGGCGGAGAGTCATGCAGGACGGCCCTGATTTGGATAAAGTAGCCTAAACCTCAGCTGAATGTAAATGAGGACCATCTCTTGACATGTAATGTGATACATGAATGCATTGCACAGCCTCTAATGAATGGAAAGGACTGATCCTGTGGACACATACCAAAAGTATTTATTCACATCATGAACATGCCACAAGGACACAGGCTGCACAGATATGAGCAAATGTGGAATCACGACAAGGAAACGTTTGGATCTTTTATACTCTGTGTGGGTTTCTGCTCACGCCAAACCAACATTCTCAAAGCTTTCAAAGTTCTCCATTTTCTCCTCCCATCTGTGTCCATGTAGTTTAAAAAAAAAAAATCCGGATATGCATGGTGGTGTACTGGAGGATATACGAAGATATACCCACCTCTTTTTCTGGCGGTTTGCAATATGCCCACCTATCAGCCAAAAAATCCATTGGAATATATCAAATACCCACTTCCTCCTTGGTAACTTACCCATCGCTACCTAGTAGTACATCCACCTCATCAAAACATAAACTTACAAATGTCATATACAGTACATGCATGAAAACTGACCTCTGCATTTAACCCACCCTAAGCATGTAGGAGCAGTGGTCTACTGTAAAGCACCCGGCAAGCAACTCAGGGTTCATTATCTCGCTCAAGGACACTTTGACATGCACCCAGTAGGAGCTGAGAAATCAAACCTCCAACCTTGTGGTTAAAGGACAACCCACTGATCTTTTAGCCACCCCCCCTCAGTGGCCACTATACCACTAGATGTGCACGGACAGGCAAAAACCTGCGGCATAGCCATGAAAGGTTGTGTAACACACTCTCAACCCTTGAGGATGCAGCAAGATCTTACTGTACCTTGATGGATTCCAACAACAGTTTATCAACCATGGCCAAAATAGCCATTATTGCTGCTTTGCACATGTTGTGGAAGTCCCATATACATTGAAAAGCCAAACACTGTCCTCTCTGGGTTCATAACATCATCCAGAGGTGCACAGAGCTTGGTGAATATCAACAAATATATAAATGTATTGCAATGATCATCATTGTTAAGAAACATATGCTCCACATTTCAGATGGGACAGCATGGGCAGTTTGGGCACCATAAGATCACAGCGAAAATAGTGTAATGTTAATATGATGCATAGGGTGTGCATGATTGGTGATGTGATCATCAGTGTGTCTGCGCATGGCTAACACAATGTGACTAATTACACTCCTCTCAGCAGCTCCACTAGACTGAATGTGAAAGCTCTAAAACACACACTTCACCAGACCGGCTCGACTTGACATTAACAGTCCACTTCTGAAAAGGGACTTTGAACAAACAAAACAAGCGCGCTACCTAAACCGCAGCATTAAGCACTAGCCAGAGCTCTCGTGTGCTTTTGCTTTTGTCGCATTTATAAGTGCTGTATCTGTTTATGGCCCTTGAGGGCGGATAAATACTCGACAGCCTGTTGTGTGGCTTTTGCCTCCGTTGCTCTCAACTTTATTAATGGAGAGCCTACATTTTATGGGCAAACAAAAGAAGCCTTATGCAAATGTTTCTGAGGCCATCCTGGACTATGTGACTGCTGTGATTCGCCACCTCACATGAGCAGCAAAATGAAAGAGCTTGGTCAGACTTATTTGTATGCTGTCATGGTTCAGTAATGCAGTGATGGTGTTGCTTCCTAGCTGTGGTGTGCAGGAGCAACGTAGCACAAAGTCACACGTGCATGATCTATATATTGCAATTCATACACATGAACCCACGCACCAACCTTCTTTATTTGCTTCCCACCTTTGCCCTTATTGGCTTTAAACAAATTCACAATGACACAACACTGACCTGCAGTCAAATCCAGAGATCAAAACAAACCACAGACTCAGCCACACCTGTCTGAGGCCCAAAGAGTTGCAAGTTTTACAATATATATATATATATATATAATATATTGACCTTAAACTTTGGATAAAAATGTCTGACAATGACAATCCATTAAGAAAAGTCTCTATGTGTGCAACAATAACCTCATAATTTGACATTAATCTTGGAACTACGGAGGACTGCTTATCCTCCGACACCCTGATGTGGCTTTTGGAGCAGGAGAAATCAATATTTCAAGAGACAGTTTCTTTCACACCTGCCAATCTCTGACCACTCCTCTAATGACTATAATCAACACTCCTGCCCCTCTTCATCTCTGGAGAGTAGAGTCAAGAACATCAGGTTAAATAACATCTGAAGCTAGAATCAGCCTGAAATCTACTTAGATCATCTAAAACATGACTGGTTCAAAAAGGGTTTGAATGAATTAACCCTCTAATTAATTATATGCTTTAAGGCAGCTTTCAAGGCAGAAACCATGCTGATTTAATCACCCTGCTTTCTGCATGCTGTTTGGTTCTATTGCAGCAAAAGGCAAGATTGTATCCCTCTAGCTATACCAACATCTACTACCACAACATGGATGATCTGAGGAGCATGGGGTACGGATACAAAACATGTTTTCCCTGTTAAGGCTGACATGGACCTGCAGGGTAAATGTGACTTATGTGTAGATATAGACCTGTCCTTTCTACAGACTACAAAATGTCCACATTAACATGCATGTATGAGAAGCAAAGCAATGCTGAAGTGCCTTAAAATTGCATTCTTTCAAATAGCCAGCAGGGGGCGACTCCTCTGATTGCAAAAAGAAGTCTGATTGTATAGAAGTCTATGAGAAAATGAGCCGACTTCTCCCTTGATTTGCTACCTCAGTAAATATTGAAATATGAATTTATGGTCTCAGTCACTAGTTTCAAGTCTTCAGAACATCAGCATGATGTTCATTTAGTAAATGATGGTCCCATTTAGAGTCAAATAGACCATAAAGCAGGGAATGCTTTAGGGTGTGGCTACCTTATGATTGACAGGTCACTACGACGCCATTGTCGCCGTGTAATTTTAACCCTTTCACAGTGTGTTTTCAGTTCATGAAAGTTAATTGTACCACTTTGGTCGCCTAAAAATGTCTGATTCAGCATTCGGTTGTATTTAGCTCCACCCTCTCGTGTCACTTCTGGTTGCAAAAACCCAAGATGGCAAAGGCCGAAACACCAAACTCAACGCTTCAAAACAGCAGTCCACAAACCAACGGGTGACGTCACAGTGACTATGTCCACGTCTTATATACAGTCTATGTATGTATGTGAAGTTTTCTGACACACTTTCTTAACGAAAAAGCATCTTTTATGCCTCAGTACTAAACCAAATAACTGTAGCTTAACATGCACAGTCCTTATATGCTCTGTGATGGACCTCTCAAAGTAGCAGACCCCAGCAGCTTGCATTCGATCTCTCATTGCACACATACACACAGGCGATACGCTATTCACTGCTGCCAACAAGGCTCTACAGCCTTGTTGACCAGTGGTGCTGAGCTTGTGGCAGGGCCAGACGGCACATACCCAGCTGTAAGTCCACAGTCCGCACTTACTACTCTAAAAACAGATGCTGTCTGAGCTGATTTGTACCTCGCAGCAAAGCAGCCCTGGATTTACATTGGGGTGGATGGACATTGGGGTTTTCAATATGATACAACTGGTATTCATTGTTCATTTAAGAGGATCTTTATGATTTTGTTGCTTTTCTTTACCTGAAGTGGAGGAGAAGACAGATTGAGCAAAAGGAGGTATTCAGCAGGTTAGCAGTTCTGTGCCTCTCATGCATCTTTTAGCTGTGGTGGGAACTGAATCCCCCTTCTTCAGGGTAGAGGGGGCTCTGTCTAACAAAATGCCCATTTGACTGCTGGGATTTTGGCTAACCACGATAAACAGAGTTAACCCACTCCAGCCCATGTTAATGAGCTTGTGAAGGATCACACGGCTGTCTACAAACAGGGGCTTCTGCTTTCAGTTGCCCCCCGGGTCCCCGTGCCTAATCCCGGGATCAATAATCTCGTTGTCAATACAACCCTATGCACTGACACTTAATGATTTGTGATATCTGATACACACTATTAATCAATGTGAGTTAATGTGAATGCTCTGGTGTGGGTCTAGGGTGAGAAAAGCCAATCACGAAAAGGTGAAAGAAAACGGAAATTGACAACAGAAGATGAAACAACCATAAACAAATACTAAACCTAATTTTGAGGCTGCATCCATCTCCCATTTCTCTGGCAGAACAAGGACAGTACATCCCCCAATCATCCCAAATTCAACCCTGCTACATGTAGCATTGTGAGTGCAAGTGACAAGAGCTGGAAAGCGCTCAATAATTCATCACTCAGTATAGTATTTTTTGGCCTGGCTTTGATACACCAATAGAGCGGCAGTGCTTCTGAGCAAGAAGATATATTTTTGCATACTACATGTGAGAGGATATCAATTATTCACCTACAGTCAGTCGTTCTGGGTAGCTTGCAGCACACTTACAAGATGACAGTGAAGACAAAACACCTTAAAAAAAATTCAGTACTACAAATTAAATAGCAGCCAAAGTCAAAGTTGCTTAAAGTTTTTTTTAACCATTTTCAAGTGTTAATTCAATGTCTGAGACAGTATAAAATATTCCATTATGTACAGTTGGTGGCGTTCCTGTACATCCTTTTTACTTTTGTAAAATTGTTATGCGGCAAGATGAAAATTAAATATCACACAAACACATGAAAGGTGTATTATTAAAGAGGAATAATGGTCAATGGACTGAAAGAATCTGAACAGCTTAATAGGGCTGCAAATAAATAATAATAATCATTATTAATCTACCAGTTTTCTGCATTAATCATTAAGTTTATAAAACGTCTGAAAATTAAAAAAAAAATACACCCTGGCTTGCTGATTCATATTGTTTATTTTAACAATCTAACAACAAGAATTTTTCATTGTGATTAATCTGTTGATTATTTTCTCCATTAATCAGTTAATTGTTTTGGTCTATAAAATGTCACAAAATGTTGATCGGTGTTTACGTCCTCATATGTCTTGTTTTGTCCAGAACTCAAAAATATTCAGTTGTCAGAGGAATTTAAAAAACAGAAAATATTCACATTTAAGAAGCTGATTGTTTTTCTTAAGAAAATTGCTCAAACCAATTAATCAAAAAAGTTGCAAATTAATTGTTGCAGCTCTACATATTTCAGTCAAAACCCCCAAAATGTATGTTCATTATTATAAAGAAAACGGTTTTTAAAAAACAGCATTATATTCATATTTGAGAAGCTGGAACCTGTAATTTTAGGGATTTTTTTAAAATTAATCCAATGTCAGACTCCCAGCTGATTCTCTATGAAATTATTTCATGCAGAAATAAAGTAAAGTAAAGTAAAGGCAGAGGTAAAAAGATGGATGACTTCCACATTTCACAAACATTTTTGAGAGCAGGCTGGTCACTGCTACAACATTTATGAAGCAAATTGTTGTTTACATTGTTATCAGCCTCCTGGGCACAAAAAGAAGTATTCTGTTATTTTCTTTGTTGTCAGTCTGATGTATGACAGACACACATCAGTCACGTCTTCCCTGAAATCATCAGGCTCTGAGGAGAATAAAGATTTTTGTGTGATTAGATTGATATAATTGATAGGGAGGTAATAGAGAGCTGGGTAGCCACAAAATGCATTACAGAGGCATCAAAACTGTGCTACATGTAACCTTAAAATATCATAAAATACAGGGTTCTGATGTGTAGATGGACAGATTTGAGACTTTTAAAGACAACAGATACAACTGTAACATCATCACTGACTAAAGAAGTGACAGTTCATGCGATCCAACACTTGGGACACTCCCTGGACACCTGATAGCTCGTGCTACCTGGTTATGTGAGTGTTTACGTGGAGGAAACCAGCGTGGGAAAAGTTTGTGATACCCATTTCAGAAAAGTAGCTGCTTTTCCACATATTAATGGGCCTTTTGTAGAGTGAATATCTTGCAGATAATATATCACATAGCTGTAATGGATGACTGGTTTGAATGAATATCTAACAAGGTGAAGGGGTTTCCTGTGCTTTAGAAAGGACACACTGATACAATACTGGTGGTCTTTGACAGTTTTCTCTTCTTTTTCTCATCTATATTTGTTGGCAAAATGATGTTCAGAGGTATGCCATCAAGACAAACATGGACTGCCTCTTGTTGAAAAAGATGAAAACATCAACAGCACACTGACAGCTGATGTTACCCGACATTTCCATTAAAAACTAGCAGAAACTACCAAAAAAAAGAAATTTGCTGCATGCTTGCAGCCAGTGGGCAGCAGCCGAGCGCTGGATAAAGGTTAAATGGGCTTTGTGAGTCATGGATCAGAGCAGAAAGTGGAGGAGAGATGGAGTGGGTTGAGGGTCAATACCAGCAGTGTGTATATGGTGGGAAAATGCTGGGAGGACACACTGGGGAAAAAAAGCTGGGCAAGCAGGCATCGCGCCGAGCCGTGTACAGCCCTCCCTCCAAGGCATGGAAGTGATAACAATTTAAAGAACGTGGATGTGCTTAAATGTCATGTTGGATAACGTCATTTTTAGGGCACAAGCTTGTGACCATGGCATTCCCATTGAACTTGAAGAATTCAATATCGTGAGACAAAGGTAATCATATTGCTATCAGCTGAAGAAAAAACACTAAGTTCATATGGCTTGCAAGCTTTTTAAAGAGGGATCAAATGGCTACAGATGCAGCCACCTAGAGTATCCCTTCTCACCGACTGCCAGCCAGTTTCCAGCCAAATTCCTGTTAAAAAGTACTAATCAACCCACTGTACACTACCTGTCCAGCATCAACGTCAATTTAGTGGCTAGCATGGAGCATTTAGCCGCTATAGAGCTGACTATTTCTATATTAGGGCTGTCAATCAATTAAAATATTTAACTGTGATTAATAACATGATTGTCCATAGTTAATTGCGATTAATGACAAAATTAATCGCACATTTATCTGCTCAAAATGTACCTTAAAGGAAGATTGTAAAGTTTTTAAATAATCTTATCAACATGGGAGTGGGCACATATGCTTGCTTTGTGCAAATATATTGTTGGAAATCTATTAACAATGCCAAATATTGTCCAGAAACCCTCACAGGCACTGCATTTACCATTTAAAAAAAAAAAAAAAAAAAAAAAATGCTCAAATCATAACATGGCAAATTGACTAGACTTGATTATGACTTGCCCCAATCTGGATGTGATTATCATAAAGTGGGCATGTCTGTAAAGGGGAGACTCGTGGATACCCACAGAACCCATTTCCATTCACATATCTTGAGGTCAGAGGTCAAGGGATCCCTTTGAAAATGGCCAAGCTAGTTTTTCCTCATCAAACTGCACGTTTGGGGCGCTACCAGTAGTACCAATGGTTTCCTTAGGTTTTCTAGTTTCATATGACAGGACTATAGCTTTAAAACTGAGCCTACTAAAAAAAATGAAAGAAAGAAATGTGTCAACAAAATTAGTTGGCTGTTAATTGGTGTTAAAAAAAAATTGAAAACAGGTATTACATTAACATTGACAGCCTATAGTTAACAATTAGGTTAATTTCTAAAGGATAGGCACTGGCCTGGTGATATATTTAGTGAATTTACATGTTAGAAATAAAGTCATCTAAGGTCCTACATGTCTGTATACACATTTTGTTTTGTGCAGATGATTTAAAACTAGCTGTGAGTATATCATCACTGTGTATCCTGGCAGCCTGAGTCGGGACATCAGGGTTATCTCTTCTCCGCAGAACAGACATCAGGAGAACAATCTGATCCTCCTTCAGATCAGCCTCAGCTAGAGTTTCAAAGAGAAAATTACTGAAAGTTTGTTTCATGCTGAGCCGATATCTACATCTTCAAATGAAGTGCGGCTGTCTCATATCTCACGTCCAACTGTAATAAGCTAAAGTGCTACAACAGCAGCTGGGGGTGCTACAAAAAGACAAGGTGAGTAACGCAGCCTGGCTCTGACAGGACAATGCAGAGTATCTGGCAGCCCAAAAAAAAAAAAAAAAAAAAAAAAAACACCAGCTCAGCAGTTTTAGGGGTGAAAGAGATGGACAGAGAGGACAGAGTGGCTGGAGTGACAGGGTGGAGCATTATCACTGATGTGAAACGCCATTGACTTTTATGGGCCGATGTCCAGAGGCATCAAATGATGCTGAGCACGAACAAACAGGATATTACTTATTCTTACAGTAAGTTAAGGACTGCACCATGGTCTGTTGACAGGCAACATGCACTGAAAGTACATTAAAACAGGTTTATGTGCTGTTTACAACTGAAGGGCAAATTATCATCAAACTGGCTTTTGGACCAAAAACTTGTTTGCTGACATTTTTCAGTATGACTCAATATACTGTAAGCAAGACAATATGCAAAAATTTTTAAAATCCAATTTTAGGAAATCTGCACATAGTACTAAGAACACTCCACCTTATGTATAAAATCAGAGTTAAACTAATAACATGGATTACAGTGCTAGTATCTAGTGGCGGAGGGCTGAAACAACACAAAATGAACCACTGTCTTCTACAAATCCACCCGACTCGACTGTTATCAGGTCATAAAATCGGCATTATCAGTCGCTATAGGCACCATAGAGTTGGATCAATAGGGGCCTACTGCATTGTAATAGCAACACATCCTAACAAGCTGTAAAACTGAATGAAAAGTCACCTTCTGAACACAAACAAAAGGGCTTCTTCAGGTTTAGGCAACAAAACTACAACTTCTTTAGGTATAGGTAAAAAAACAATTTAGTTTAGGTAAAACATCTTGTTTTGGGTTAAAATAACTACAAACACAAAGACAACTACATATTGTATGTTTCACATGGGATGCGTACTCCAGTCTCGTGGGTGAAAGCAGTGTTTTGTCCCCAACCTCCACCCCTGATGGAGTTTTACACCGTCTATGCTACAGCACTGGACTTTAGCTTCTGTTCCTGTCATAATTACTGCAGTCGCTAGAGGTCAGGTTTTGTTTTTACTCCTTCTTTCAGTGATCTACCATGTGAATACATGATAAAAACTACTAGTGGATGTAGTCGGCCCATATTGATCCACATCTATGGGACTTATAGTAACTGATAATGCTTATTTAATAACCTGACACCAGTCTAATGGTCTGGCAAATTTCTGCATGTAAACCATTAAAAATCTATCGTAATTTTGTGAATCAGAATCACAAAACATAATACTGCAATACTCAAGTCTATCAATATTTTCTTACACCAATGCTATTCAAATTGTCTTCATAATTCTGTGGAGCACTGGATAGTGCAGCACTGTATATGTGATGTCGTGGGGGGTTTCCCCTGACCCTGCACCACACAGTGTGGGCATGTGGTTTATACAGTTTAAATAAAATTAAAAGCTGGAATAAACAAAGCATATTTAACAAGACAGCTGCTACACAACGCTCTCTTTCTCTCTTCAAGGCCCATAAAGACGAGCATCTGTCTGCCTTTAATTGGTCCATCAGTTAGCAGACACATCTTTAAGCTGATAGATGACTTTCCAACACTGAGAACTGCTTCTGTTCTCCGTCCTCATCATCTGCTCACTGGACAGTTTATCTTTTTCTACAAAGACATTCTTTCAGTACAACCAGAGGGCGCTTATTGAAAGGAGGCCTCAGAAAGGCCTTATCTCCGGGGTCAGACGAGTAGGATCGAGGACACATGCCGGCTCCATTGAACTGCTGTTTCCCACACCATCCACAAACTGACAATTAGCAGATGCTCCATATAAAGTGTCTTACTAAGAGTTCCCCTCTAGAAGCAACTTTTACTAAATAACGGGGAGACATTTATGGATACGCATGGTGAAATCATGCACCAGCATATTCTGCAGATATAAATGCACCCTAAGGTGTAGGAAATGACACCAGTCTCGCACATCAGGGAGCATTAGGGGTCCTGCATCTGCTTCAGGCCAATGAAATTCCTTAAAAAGCAATACATAATTACACACTCTGCAACTCATGTGTAAAGACTCTAAGATAAATTCTCCATCAAGCTAATCTCTCCTCATGGCTGGAGGTCAAATGAGAAAGGAAAATTCAATCCTCCCGTATAAAGTGATGATGCAGTCCTCCCTCCGCAGAAGAAAAACATCCATAGCTGACAGATTCAATTATGGCCTGTAAAAACATCTTTAATAATCATTGTTAAGGCTGGTTGGCTCACGCCTGTCATGTGACGCCGGTGCCTTGAACCAATTGGGCGTTTGGCGTGATAAGAGGAGCTCTTCAATAGCTTCTTCTTTGACCCAAATCCTCGCTAATCATTTTAGAGCTGTGACAAAGATTCTGATAGATGGGGGCTAACATTATTTTTAAGCCTACTGTACAATGAATTAAGCTCCTACCACTGGGATTTGAGCATTCCTCCTTTGTTTTCCTTAATGCTGCTTAAAAAAAGATATATGTACAGTGTATACATATATATACACAGTACATGCCATATGCCTTTGTTAAAAGTTTACATATTTTCTTAAGCTATGTGTGGATTTAACATGATTGGGATCATCTGCCATGTTGAAAACAAATAATCTTTGCCTGCATATGGCTCAGTGTGTAAAATTAAATCAGCCGTTCAGATGGATATTGCTGTTTTTACAGTGACAGCTACTACCAGTCTGGCAACTCCTCTGCTCTCACCCGATCTCCCATCTGTTGCCCACCTGATCCACACAAACAACTCATGCGGCAGACTCACACCTACTGATACAGTCTATTCTAAAGAGCCTCATAGGACACTGAAAACATGTAACTTATTGACCGTTTAAGCGTATTTATCATGTGAGTGTAAACATGTTTATATGGTTGTCTGTGTGTGTGTGTGTGTGTGTGTGTGTGTGTGTGTGTGTGTGTGTGTGTGTGTGTGTGTGTGTGTGTGTGTGTGTGTGTGTGTGTGTAATACAGGAGTGGCATGCTATGTCTCCTTTTATTAATCTCAGATCTGTTGTTCTACTTCAGATGCAGCCTTACACAGCTGGTGATCGCAGCAGATCGTCACTCCTCTTTACTAGACTCCTCCTCACTGCAGCTCTACTTTCCTCTTAGTCATTCCACATGTTTTTCTAACTCTTTCCCCCAATACTGCGAGAGCGCTGGACAATACGACAACATATAATGTGAAAACCATATAAACATGTTTATCATATACTGTATATTTTTCTATATCGTGTCTATCATGAGATAGGCAAGGCCTATATCTATTTAATTTTCTGTAATATTTCACTTAAAACTGTTCAGTTCAAATGAGAAAATACTCAGTAATTTTCATTTATAAGTATTTCATGAACACTGGAGTATACAAAATGGATGGTTATTACATACTGTATAGCCTATTTATGTATTGAATTATCAGAAAACATGTAATAACGTGATATATATCGCTATCCAGATATGAAATTATCTACTGTATATCGGGATAGAAGATTCTGGCCATCACCCAGCCCTATAGCCTATTGTATTTTTCAATTTCTCCTTTCCTTTCGCTCATCTCCTTCGCTTTTCTCTCCTCTCCTTCCCTTTTTTATATCCTTTCTGTTCCTTTCCTCTCTTTCTCCTCTCCTGGTTTCTAAACCTCATTTGATGACTTAAATCATATAAAATGATAAATAGGGAGACACCAATCTGACTTTTTCAGTCCTGCTATTTGGGTAAGTAATCCGAAAACAGCATCAGTGCATGACTTTCAATAAACTGTATATACTCAATACTGAGATGCTGTGTAAGGTGTTTTAATGTCGAGCTGCAAATAGCAATTATTTTCATTATCAATAATTGTGCTGATTATTTTCTCTAAGTCATTTTCTCTACATGATTGTCTATAAGATATCAGAAAACTGTGAAACATGGACATCACACTTTCCTAGAGCCCAGGGTGACTTATTTAAATACATATTATAATTATAATATTTACCCGACCAAGAGTCCAAAACCCAAAGATACTCAGTTTACAATGATACGAAACAAACAGAAGCTGCAAACTTTCATACTGGAGTTTTTGATTGAAAAGTGCCCAAAATGATTACTTATCAGCATTGTTGCAGATTCATTTTCTGTCAGTTGACTAATAAATGAATCAACTTTGTGTCAGCTTTAGTTTAGTGTTTAAAGATCAAATCACATTGCTATATCAAACCTGTATACCTGATGTTAAAAAGCTGACCTCATGCTGAAATCAAACACAGGTGGAATGTTAACAACTCCTCATATCCTTAATTGCGCAAAAACTGTGTCTCTCCAATTTCCAAGCAATAACATCATCTCAAAAAAACAACAACAACAACAAACCATCTGTCTTTTTATAGAAGGCAGCAAGAACAGCAGCATCTGTTCTCTACCATCAGAAATCTACCAGCAGCAGACTGCCCACTCCAGACACGCCCGGCTTTAACTTTACCCCATTTTCCAATTCATCAATCTTCAGCCGGTCATGCTAATTTAACATGTCCTGGCCCCTTAATGAAAACAGCCACCCAAACATGTCTAGCTGTGAGCCAAGGCTGGGGGGTGTTTATGTACCTCCCCCCCAACCCACCATCATCGCCACAGGGTGCTGATGCTATTAACCCAAAGCACGCAGAACTGTATATGAGGCTAATTGTATTAATTTGGCTGCTACATCTTCCATATATGTGAGCCAAGGGTTTCTATATCTACACTGAGATTAAAACCCAGGATAACTTCATTAACACATGCACCTGCATACTTGTGACGGCTGCGTATGTAGGGAGTGGGCTTAACCTCTAGGGATGAATTTAGAAAAGAAGCATTGTTTCCTAGTTGCAGCGGTGCCCGAGGCAGTGCAGGGACGGAGAATCAAAACCATAATTGCAGCAGTGTTACAAATGCATAAAACATAATGCAACATTATGCAGCTGGAAAATGCAGATGTGCAAACTCATTTCTAACAGTATTTCCTCAGTATATATCTGGGATGGAACTAAATCCATCTGATCCATATGAGCTGACGGTGATACTAATGATGATAATGATGCCTATGTTATGGTAGTCATTTAGTCAAGAAAAGCAAGTATTTGCTGATTACAGGAGTTTTTTTTTCACTGTAAATTCAATATCTTTGCAAACCATGGCATTTAAGGTCATCACATTAGGTTTTCAGAACTCATAAGGCATTTTCCTCGACTTTTGAGCTAAAAGAAATAACTGATTGGTCATTCAACAGAATTACTTTGATACTCAACTAACTGCTTATGTCATATTTTATACTCAAATGTCAGCATTTGCAAATTGTTCTTTCTCTTTATATAATTATAAACTGAATATCTTTGGATCTTCTTTGGAGACTTTTTTAGGAATCACCATGGGCATTAGGAAATTGTGTAGGGCTGCACTAACAATTATTTTCACTGTTGATTAATCTGATGATTATTTTCTTGATTAATTAGTTATTTGGTCAATAATATAGCATAAAATGGTGAAAAATGGCAGTTTCCCCGAGCCCAAGATGACATCCTCAAATATCTTGTTTTGTCCACAACTCAAAGATATTCAGTTTACTGTCATAAAGGAGTATTACAGGAAATTTTCACATTTAAGAGCTGAAATCAGAGAATTTCGACATTTTCTTTAAAAGTTATTCAAACCGATTAATCGATTATCAAAATAGTTGATGATTAATTTTAGTTTATAACTAATTATTTGTTGCAGCTCTAAAACTGTGACAAGCAGTTTTCACCCTTTTTTCTGTAATTTTACAGAACCATTAATTGTTTAATCAGGAAAAAATAGGTAGAATAATTGAGAATAGGATATGCCAATTAATCAGAATCTCAATACATAAACTACACAAGAGGCTTCCTTCCATGTTTATCAAGCTAATAGAAAGAGAAACGACTCAATGAAAATGTCATCTTTAAAGATAATGAATGGATACAGTTTTTTCACTTAAACTGATTGTCTTTTTCTGGTTTGACAAATGTCACCTGAGGAAAACTGACAGAAAGTTGACCTCAACCATAATCCCCAAAACGGCCTGAAAGCCAATATTATGCATCCCCCGTATCTGAAAATAGTGTCATCACTTAAGGCGATGGAATGAGAAAGAGAGCCCACCATAAGCTCCGTCACCTGCCTGCCGTCTAATGGGCCGTGGATAACTGGGGGAGCAGGAGAGTGACGATGACACTGCATCTGCCGTGAGTAATGGCTCAGTGCTGGCTCTGCACCGGCAGGTCTGGGGAGTTGTCACCGTAGACGGAGGTCACGTCTTGTGATGTCTCTTGGCGGGGAGGAAAAAGCTCGCCAATGTACAATACCTGCCATGCCACAGCAGTGCATTTCACTTTCAAAATAAAATGCACTCCTTATCATACTAATTGATTAATAGCTCAGATAGATTAAAATAAATGATGTTCAATATTCTAAAAATAATTTTAAGGATGTTTAATTTGATATGCTTGAACATTTTGACAGGTAGTAGGAAAAGCACAGCTGTTACCAATAACATTAACAGTGACTCCGCTCTATTTCAGTGGCTTCATGGCCTTCACTTAATGTGATTGTTGACACCTGGGCTTTCCCTTCTGTGACATGAAATGACAATGTCCTCTGTGGAAAAGGCCGATTAGTGATGTCTATATCTTTAGCTACATTTTCCGTTAATGTCACTGTGATTTACAAAGGTCATAATACAACTGCAGAGAGCTTCATCCAAAGGTTTTTTTGTTTTTGTTTTTTTTAGAGAGAGAAAACAAATCAGTGAAAGTACATGACATACCTCCTCTCTTGTCTGAGCTCTAATTACTGTATATTCCCTAATGCATGAATACTGACTTCCCATTCACAACGACTGATCACAACTGAATACAAATCTTCACCTACATATAAAAAAGTGAATGTTTAATAAGATAGGGACCTGTTTGCATGTAGTATGGTTGACGGTCAAAGTAAACATGTAATTGTATCATACACTGTTACACCTGCTGACTGCAAATATTAACACTGCGTGAAATAACACTTTCAATTCCACATATTCAAGACAGTGGGACTCTTAATACCATCACAATGACTCTTCCTTGGTTTGTAGTAAGGTTTAATACAGTACCAAGCATCTGTTATGTATCTCCAATCAAACACATGTTCCTTGTAACATGTGGCCCCGATGGAGAAATAAACCACAGGGCAACAGGACAACTCTACATACATCTATCACCTTGTTTCTTTAAATCACTATGTGGAAACAATATAGGCCTTTAGTACAGAATGATATGCAGCAATAAGGGACACATGACTTATATACAGTATATCACATTCATACCAGCAAGCATACAGCTTCTACCGTGACATAAACTGATCCTAATCAATTCAACATTTTGAGTATACAATGTCTGAAAACAGTCTAACTGTTCACAATATGGCAAGAAAAAACAGCAAATCATCACATATAAGAAGCTAAAACGTGGCCATTTTCCTTAAAAATCGACTGAAATGATTAACTGATTAATTGAATAATCCTTTCAGCACAAATACTGACTGCAAATGCTCATGATTAGGCTCAGGATCTCTTTGGAAATGGTAGTCCAAAAGCTGAATCATCTTTGACTGTAACCAATCCAATGTCAACTCCGACTGCAGAGTAAACCCTGAATACTGTCTCTATTATGCCTTTGCACAATATATTTCCCTATATTTGACAATATTTTCATAGAACCATGTAATTTATTTTTATGGGAGAATCAATGGAAAATATTGATCAATAATAGAACAGGCTCTTGCTCCCACCCCCTGCGCTGATCATCGATAGACACCTGCTGACTATTCATATCTACACATTTAATATGTGCAAACAAAGCCTTACTGCTGCCTTGCTTTCAGTGAAAGCACTTGGACTGACAGCTAGAGGAGCTGAGCTACATCTGGCAGCATCACTGGCAGACATCTAATAATCCGCTCAGCCTGCGGGCCTGCCTGCACCGGCCGGCGGCAGCGACAATAAGGACAGACGCTGCTGCTGCAGCAACCTCCGCTTATTGCATTCATTCAGTACAACAGCCGGTTTCCACATTGCTTTCCCTCCGTTCAGGCTGCTGCTCAAGGTGCAGTGCATGCAGCGCAGTGAGGGTGCAAAGCTCTGCCTCTGATCAGCAGAATAAAGGGAAAAAACACGACAATCGGCGTCCATATTATTTGCACCTGGTCATCCTCGTCAGGCAGCACCACCGGGATGCTGGGGCAAATAAAAACGACTTCACGCAACCACTGCACCATTATCATAAAGCGTATCTTGCTACTGAAAGCAGGGGAAAATATAATTTTCATCTTCAAAATAAAAAAAGATAGGAAAAAAAGAGAAGATGGATATTCAAACTCACCGTCTGCAGCAAC
Organism: Pterois miles; assembly: GCA_947000775.1. Classification (NCBI taxonomy): domain Eukaryota; kingdom Metazoa; phylum Chordata; class Actinopteri; order Perciformes; family Scorpaenidae; genus Pterois; species Pterois miles. The sequence goes on along the minus strand of CAMQGK010000549.1, from coordinate 17,663,643 downwards.
ACGGCTCCTGTTTCCCCCCTCCGGCTGAGTGTGTGTTGATGCTGTAGAAAATGATGAGGTGTGTTAGAGGGACTGAGCCCGGCCAGTGTGTGTGTGTGTGTTTATGTATGTGTGTGTATGTGTCCGCCCCCCCTCAGCCGCTGCAGCAGCAAGCTGTGGTCCACACGGGTCCTCGGCTCTCCTCACCAGCAGCTCCCCCGCCGCCGTCAAAAACCAGCAGCGGCAAAGATCGTCTATGCTTTCGAGAAGATGGCACACACCAGCAGCGAATTTGGACAAGTTTCCAGGAGCGGTTCGACACAAAGGGGTTATTTCTTCTCAGCTTCACACACGTTATTTTCATGTTTTGTTTTATTACTGGAATCAAAGAGGAACTGCATTCATAAACAGTGGCAGAAGTTAGCCTTGCAAGGGTGCTCGGTGCATCATATTTCTGTACAGTTACACAATAAGTACATAATAAGGAAACAGAAGTTTTATAGCGCAAAGCAATCCCACTGTATACCTACATTAATATTAGTTAAATTGTATGCAAGGCTGTATTTAATGTTATTTTGGTAGCTGCATAACATATCAGAGTGAGACTTCTTTGTTTCTATTCCATCTGTCAGTCGGTGCCAATCCGGTGCAGAAAGAAATCGCAACTACAGCGACCCTGTTTTAAAGAGCGGCAGCAGTGGGACCTGCAGACAGATACAGCAGGTGTGAAGTAAACAATAACCCTGCAGAGCTCTATTCATGGATCTAATGAAAGCTCTATATAGTCCTGAAATAAAGTCACATGTCGCCTTTTGTGTCTGTCTGTTAGTAGTAGGCCCTTTAATCTATATTTCTTGAATTAATTTTATCCGTTCCTTTTAATATTTAGAGTTGGATTGCCAGACTTTAAAATGTCAAAAGCAATTCAGTTACTGGCTCTTCTGGTATCTTGATGGATATATGTGGGAAATACTTAATGCAGAGGAGTGTGCAATATATTATAACAAATGTAGTACTTTAAAAGGTGCAGTGTGAAGGCTTTGGCAACATCTCGTGATGTGGTTGCAGATTGCAACCAGCTGAGTACCCCTCTGCTCACTTCTCCCTTCCCAAGACTGTAACAGCGTTCGCCTCGCTCAGAGGCCATCCTGACCGGAAGAACACTACTTTAGGAGCAACGGAAGTCAGACACTGGATGGCGGTACCACGGTTCTGCGGCTCACATTACCGCAGTTTCACAGGAGTGTCAGAGAACTACGGTGGCCTTCAGGTAAGGTAAAAACGCCAAAGGCTCTCGCTAGAGCTAGTGTTGGACTGTAGAAATATGGCGTAGCGACATGGCGGACTCTGAAGAGGACCTGCTCCCAATGTACATGTGAAGGGCTCATTATCAGCTAACAAAAACACAGCAATTCTTAATTACATGTCATTAAACACAAATGAAAACACAGTTATGAATATTGAATTTCTGCTAATTATAATTCTTGAAATCCTACACTTATCCACTTTTCTAAGACACCCTGGACGCTGATGGGTTTGGTGGCGCTGGCCGTGAACTGCAGCGTCCCTCGATTCACGCCCAAGTAGGGACCCTTGTTCCGCGTTGTTCCCCATTTCCTGCCATCTCTCTACAATCAACTCCACAATAGTTTTAAAGCCCCGCATCCGCTCTAACTAACTCTGTTTGAGGGTGTGCCAAACTAGCCGCTAGGCAGGTATTACGCAAATGTGTTACTTGGTGACATCACCACATTACGGAAGAAAAGGCGGGACTTAAAGCGAGGTGTTTCAGTCAGTCCAGGAGCAGCGTTTCTGTGGGGGAAAAGTAACTCGCTTTGGCATGGACTTTATAACTTGGCAGACCTTTTAAATGCACAAAAAACAACACTAAAGGAAAGGGGGAAAAAAAGCACAAAAGCATGTTGGTAAAATGGATTTAAGGTGCTGGTTCTGGATGTTTCCCATGTCAGACAGGTGTTTCTCTGCTGTCCACACTGGACAGGTGTCTCATGCAGACAGAGACACGGTGGTGCTGGTGTCAAACGTCCCACTGCACATTACATTATAATTACCGGCCCACCAATCCGCATCACATTTTGAGCTGCAAAACTCACACGGCAGCTGTGTGGCCACTCCCTCCCACATCACTCAGGTCCAAGTGGGACAGACCAAGCATGTCTCACACACATTAAGACCCTGTCATCAACACCAGTAACGTCCACTCTCTCACTCTCTCTGTCTACCAGTCAAATGAGTGGTGGAAAGAATATATCTGACCTCTGTTTAAAAGGCATATTTTCACCATCATTTAGTTTCCTCACATGATAAATGCATGTAACACTCATCCAGGCCGAGGGGCTTTGGCATTCGCCACTGTCGTGTGGCGCTGCTACTAGTAATGGTGACAAGTCCTGGGGTAAGGCTGGGACCAAGACAAAGAGGAGTTTTAGCAATGGAGCTCTTCTCGCAAAACATAATGATAATAACATGTTGTGTCTGTATGTGTGCATAAGACTCCCAGAAACCTAACAAACCTATGCACTCGCTCCAGCTTTAATTGTTTTCTGTGGGTGTGACTGAGACAACTTAATGTTGATCTAGAAGATTTGCGTTTACACTGTACAGACGTTGCAACCGTTGGCACAGACAGTGTTGTTTGACATTCATGCAGGGCTGTTGGACAAATATGATGTGTGTGTGCGGGTGTGTCCCCCACTAACCCGACTGGCAGAGATCTGCGGAGAGCCACACCACTGTGTAAACGGTTCTGTCGTTTCTTGTCAATGGGGAGATGTGACGACAGACAGATGTTAGTTGTTTTTTTTTTTTTTTTTACAGTGCGACATGACAGACATACCACTGTGGAGTGTGAAATACTCCACTCCAGGTGCTTTATTTTCATTTCTGAAACGATCTACTGCCTCTCTGTTAAAATCAGTCCATTATACTCCAGTTTATACAGGCCAGGATGTATTATAGTTTGACAATGCCTCTTTGACAGATACCAGCTTCCATTCTGTTATCGTTCACACAACAGCTTTCCTAACTTGGCCAGAGAGCTACATATCCTGAGATGACCCAGGTAAGAAGACGGGGATTAGCAGGAAGAAAATGTGAATTTCCTCAAGCCCTTTTGGCTGATTTTGTCCTCTGCGGTGACAGATGGTATGCGTGAATCGTGCGTGGGCTTCACAGACACACTTTAGGATTTATTTACTGGTTTACTTGCATCATTAGAGCTACTGTATCCTCACAGTTTAAGATCACCTGTTTAGGGGTGGCTCTTGTTACATAACCGTTGCATCAACAGCCCATTGGGTGAGGTTCTGACACTGCATTGCATTTAAAAACAAAGCAGAGCTATGACAAAACAAGACAAGATAACTTGTACAAACTTCTTCTTGCATGCTGCGCTGCTGTTTGTATAAGACGGCACATCCCGGCAGATGTTGAGCTAATAAACGCTGCGTGCCTGGAAAAAAGGGGAGAAAAATTGACTTAAATTTGAAATAAAAGAGGTCAACTGCGTAACATTTCTGCCAGATCAGGGACAATTTTAGGCAAGCGTGGGCGCACATACATTGGGAAGATGGCAAACCAGAAGGGAGTTATAAACGGTTGCTAGGGAACACCGTAAGGCCAGACAATCCAATTCTGCTTGAGGAGGAGGAGAGACGGACAGCTCCTGCCACAACAAGCAACTAATAGTGCTGTGGTATGAACTATATATATTTCCCACTCCTTCATGTAAACACAGCCTGGCAGACATCACTTTACCTTGGCACTTTGGCCTTTCATGCTCAAGGAAATTGCCAACAGGATGAACATTGCCAGAGAGTGTTAATCTCATGGTCACCTCATTCGTCTGGCTTGACTGTGCTTGTCACAGACACTCAGCCTCCACACAGCTGAACAGGAGACTTAAATAATACTTAGTGCTGTGTTTGACAGGAATTTACCCGCAACCATTAGGCCATTATGTAGTGTCTTTATCTTCAAAGGGTCTGTTCACTCAAATCATGTAATCCATGTGGTATGTAGTCACTCCGCCATATTGGGGAGATCAGGACTGGCCTGTAAACACATAAGTGACTGGGGGAGCTGCTGTTTCTCTGGTTAAAAAGAACTATAACGTCTGCATCTCTAAACCAATTTCAAAGAGTCGTTCTTGCATTCAAGCGTTTGCAATTTACATGATTACTGCAGGTTTGATCCCCCCCCACAAAAAAAAGACTTTTGGTAAAAAACAGCTCAGTATGTTACTGCTTCCATTTCAAGGATCATCGACTTGTCTGTTGATATGGTTTTAAAAAGTCACACTCTCATGACACATTTTCCTTTCAGGATTTTTCACATCATCAACATTACAATTTAAATGACATCTTTACAAATCATTTGCTTCCGTAGTTCATCAGTAAAGAACGCACTAGCATTTGTTACTGTTAGCAAATCCTCAACCAAAGCTAATATTAACTTATAGCTCTTTGTGTCTAACATAACATTGTGTTTAAAACATGAAATTTATGATGTCTAATATCGTAAACAAAAAAGTTGATGTCATGTCTTGAGTTTTGGAACAGTAACAACTCTCAGCAAAATTTCCACCATGTAAGTAATTCAGTTCATGTAACGTTAAGCTTAGCTGACGCTGATAGACACTCTTGAACATCTAGCAGCGATTATTGCCTATTATCGACATCTTAACAAGAGACACTACTCCTAATAGATCATAAATCCATGAATATTAAAACGACTCATTGAAATAAGTTGAGAAATGGAAATGTTAGTGCTTTTTAACCAGAAAAACCACAGCTCCCCTGTTCACTTGTATGCCCCTTTGCATTACAACGCTGGTGAAATGTATATTATTCCAACATCCCATCAGCCCATCATGAGGTCCTTAGTAACATTAAACTTAGACTCTGAAGCACCAAATCATCACAGAAACACATTTTTTGCCATGTTGCCAGCTTTCAACCTAGATACTCTTGTAGGGTGCAGCAGTGTTAACCCACTGAAAATACCCTTCTAGAGCAAGGCCAAGTGTAGGCAACACAGCCATAAATCAGACCTGGAGGTTTGAGTGAAGCTCAAGCTGGTATTGGAAAAAAGGGCCCTCAATCTATCAGTCAAGCCAGTTATAACTTTGACAGTTGTTGCGGAGGTCTGTAGGTATGAATCCTTGTGGCGTATTGTTTGCATTGATTGGGGTAACAATAGTGTGACTGGGAGGAATGGCGCAATGGAATTTGAGTGGATCTTCAATGGGATCAAACAATAAAGCAGAAAATCAATGTGAGCGATCGGGGGAAAAAGGCAATTCATCATAGGACACTTCACATTCCATTGTGACAACTCTATTGTGGTGCTCTTAGTGATGCATTTGTGTTGTGTGTGTGTGGCACCAGATAAAATAACATGACATATATTCCCAATCATACAGAGGTCAAAAGCAAACAAAATTTGAAAAGTTTTATTTTTCATGACATTTTCTTTTCGCATTCCACTGAGCAATAAAGGGAGAAATCAAAGCAATTAGGATTCTCATAATGTAAAAAATGTTAAATGTAAAAAGTGTGCAACGACATTAAGGGCTGAGGAATTCAGGCTTGAGCAAGGTTAAAGGCAAACACTTCTTACTGAATAATGGGCCATAAAGGACAACATGCTTTGCACCTTGAGGAAAACAGTAATTGCATTAGGATAGCATGAGCATCGGAGCAGAGTTCACTGTCTGCATGTGCCATTACGGCACAGCGAAACTGAGAAATCAGCAGTATTTCTTTCATGTATTCTTATATTCTAGCAAGAGAGCTCAAATAATTCATAATTCAAGTATTATTCACATTTCTTGGTTAAGAGCTCTATTTTACAAAGTGCATGAGGTCTTTCTTTTGTACAGTGCTAGAAATAGGCAGTCATGTTTATGTTTCAATTACATCTTAATGTATTTAAATTACGGGAATTGCAAATGAAAGTTTTTTTTTTTAAACACAATAACTACAGTTATTATATCCCCATTAATCTTCATAATATAGTATATTACTGTCTTCAGTCAACCAAAAATTTTAACCAGGTTAAAATTCATACTTTTATGAACATACATTTCCTTTATCTGATCATTCAAGTAAATGATTTCATCATTATTGTGTCTCCATCAGACACATTCTGTCCCACACAGAATAATTTGTCATTTCACACTATTATTTACAGTATAGTATTGTCTTTTTTTAATGAAGAATAATAGTTATAAATTTCAGTCCTTTTAGTGTTAGGTAGATGATAATCAAACCATGTAAACAAATAATTTATTAAGTGTCCAGGTTGCCTCCTAATCTATCACATCTTGAGAGTTTTTACACTCCATGTCTTCTTACCTTAAAAACTCACTCGTGGTCACACTGTTGCCAAGCCGACAACTACAGCTTGGAGGCGAAGGGGAGCCCTTCGTACATGTCGGCCTTGAGCTTGGCCCACTCAGCCAGCCTCTGGATGGTGCTCTTCTCTTGGCCCAGCACGCTGGCCGCCTTCCTCAGCTTGGCCTCGTTGCGCTCCAGGTAGCGCTCCCCCTCGCCCTTCAGGAAGTTCAGCTTCTCCAAGCGGCTCTCGTTCAGCGGGATGTCCTCGCTCATGTAGGGGTTGAAGCGGAAGTACGTGTCGGGGGGCAGGAGTGCATCCAGCATTGTGTGCACCTCTGAAATAAGGATGGAGGGGGGAGCCTTTAGCTATAAATTATTATCAGTAGATTATTATATTTATATTTACGTTAGCTATTTGTTCAAGGTATATATTAATAGCTACATATACTGTCGTTGTTGTTGAGTGTCGCTGTGTTTTCATTAATGGTTTGTTTTTTTTGGGATTTTTTTATGTACAAGCTGCTCTAAGCCAATTGCCCCAAGAGGGAATTGAATAACATATATAACACAATAATAAGTGGTTTCTAAGCTGAGAGATCACACCTGCGACCACACACCTCTAATCTGTGCTTTATACATAAATGTGTGTTTGTGCGGTCTTACCTTCAGTGTCAGTGGCACTGCTGATGACGTGGCTGAGCTTGGTCTTGAGGCTCGTGTAGGTTGTGCTGTTCTTGCCCGCCGTCTCGTATCGTCCGGTGCCTAGAGACAACACACACTGCAGTGGTGTGTTAGGCCACAGACACTTGCACTCATGGATGGCCAACGCTGTGGGGTTGTTGATGAGGAGTCCTCCATCCTAAAGGAGAAGACAGATGGGAAGGGTAATGATAAAGGAAAGGAGAGCCAACCAATGAAATGAAAGACGACTGCCATTTTCATCTCCTTCGGGTTTCCAAAACTGTAAAGTCACCTTCAACATAGTATCAGTCAAATATGCTTACAACACAAGGTTAAAGCACATATAGGACACTTTGTATGTGTAGAACGTGCCTCTAGTTTTAATATATTTACTGTGACAGCCTGTAGGGGACAAATGAGGTGAAATAGACAAGCTGTCCTAGAGCGGCACAGCTTTGGGCCGGAGGAAAAGAAGCTCCCTGGCCAGAGATGTGCAGTGCTGGCAAACAGTCCTGTTTATCCAGAAGTAAACAAGTAGAAGACACTGTCTTTTTTAGCAGCTATCAGCAGCTAAAATTTATGTTTTTTGGGGACTTTGGTCTGGTCTTCAGCTATACAGAACTGCTGCATTAATCTGAATTAACGTTATTGATAAAACAGTTAAATCTTGACTGACTTAACTTAGAAGCTAATTCTGTGCATTATCTCTAATAATGTCACTGGATTCATGAAAGAGTTCCTGATCTAAATGGTGCAAACAATGACAGAAAGAGGACAGTCAAGCTGAATGGATGCCTGGACGGATTTAGTCCTAAATACTCTCATTCTCAGTCTTTCCCCGAGTCCAGTTTTGGACCATGTCCAACCACTGAAGGGCTTTTGGCTCAGATTAATAGAGACGGAGAGTGTGGCACACATGAGGTCCGACCCTCCCCAGCAGAGCGGGGGTAAAGGTCATTTCCATGCCTCTAGATGGGGTAAGCAGAAGAAATGTATCTAAAAAGCTTAAATCCACTCTTTCTTTTGGGACAAAGCAAACAACCATACAGAGAGACAGACCCGGTAAACATGGAGGCCGACAAATACCCCAAGAAGCGAGAGAAATCTACCAGGATGTTACCTTTCATCTTTTATAACTGCTTTTATGAAATTAGCTACTTTTCATAACCTTAACTAGTTCAGAAATACCTGAACGGGTTTAATATTTTGTTCAAGGGTTAGACTGGTCCACTCTGCTGTCCTGGTATCATTCTCAGCCTATTATGAAGCTTTTTACCCTCAGGTGTAAGCTACTGAAACAGTGGAACAGAGCTCACACTCTTGAGACAGCAGGTTAATTACACAGCTGCTCCTCAGCTCTGACCCTCGACCTCTCATACTGGAGGTCTCACCTAACTGAATGACATCCAGCCTGCATCCAATCACAGCACACATACAAAATCCTCACATAGGCAAATGACTGCTATGGCCTGATAATGATAATTTGCGAAGTTAAAGAATTAATCAAATCAAATAAATAATAAAATAAATAATAAAAATAATTTAAAATATTTAAATTGAATTTTTTATTTCTACGTTTTATATCTATATATATATAGATATCTATATAAAGATATCTATATCTATATATATATATATATATATATATATATATATATAAAGATATCTATATCTATATAAAATATATATATATATATATATATATATATATCCTAAGAAATACCGCTTCTAGTGCTGAAAAATAGAGTAGTAGTGAGACCGGTGGGTGGCAACGGCAGCTCAAACTGTTGATGAAACACTATGCAGCTCCAAGAGGAATGTGGAGAATAACACACACACACACAGACACAACACACACACACACACACACACACACACACACACACACACACACACACACACACACACACACACACACACACACACACACACTTTCCATCTTTCCATCCCAGTCCATGGGAAACAACTCAAAACAGACACTTTCTGCAGATATGTGAACAGAAATGTGCAAATACAGCACACAAAAGCATATTATAAGTGCAAATTAGGACTGGGTGATATGGAAATGATATAAAAATATAAACATAGACATATTTATATTGTTTTGATGATGGATATCGTCATATTGCCCAGCACTAATGCAAATGGAAATGAAACACACCTTGCATTAGAGATAGTCATATGAACCATATACTGTATATAAATCAACATCTCATTATTATATGCAGTAGAAATTCTCAGTTCATGGAATAACGGCAGCTAATTTCAAAATGACTCCATATCATGCTATCTTGCTCCAGTGGAATGAACATTTTAGCTGATTTTAGATTGATCATGAGGTAACTGCTATTTAACATGCTAATATTGATATGATCAGAATTGTGTCTTGTTAATACATCAGCAGCAAACATCAAATGAGTTTTCGGGGTGAGAGGTTACTGGTACATTTGTTACTTTGCTAAACTTTTGCTTGGGCTCAGGCAAATTACTAGTAGACCACTTGTTTTCCTTTCAAACGCAGAGGAAAATCAAGGCTTAGGTCTGTAAACATGCAGTGTGGTATCGGAGATAAGGATCTGTTAATGACTAAAACATTGTAAAGGACCATCTACCAGGACTCTCCCATTAGGAAATGGCAGGGGAGAGAAATACTTGTTAGAAGCAGGGACAAAGTTAATTTAGCCTAAGTAGGTTATCAAAATGAAGCTAAGCCTTGAGCATAATTGCTACCCATAAAGACCATCTAAATATATCTGGCCTAATAATCAAACTTCATAAAATGTAAAATGCGTGTAAAAACACACTCTAATGATATTGGAGCATTATAAAAGATCAGAGTGGCAGAAAGCAAAATACATTAATGATGCAAACACTGTGGTGATTTATCAGATGCCTCAATAGCCTGCTTTTCATTCAGTGACCTCCTATTTAACCTATATAAGCTACCATTCTTGAACCTTAAAAAAGAAAAATGAGCTAGCATCCATTACCTAATGCACTATGTCATTAGTCAGTGTGAGAAAGTAAAGGAGTGATGTAAAGCTCATTATACAGAAAACCACTAAAATGACATTTTATCACAACACTGTGCAGCCCTATAGCAGATTCAAAGATCTCCAGGTGGTGATTGCTGATATTTAACATTGATCCAAACATTACCAGACCATTTATCCAGCTGCAGATTGATTTTGTGTTGTCTTCCTCAAACATACTTCAGCAGGACACGGTTTAAGGGACACTCACAGGCTTTTACTATTGCATTCCAAACATATCAATTATTATTATTACTTACTATGCATTTTTTTCTACAGCTGTCAAAGTTAACGCAGTGACACACTAATGCAAACTTGTTTTAACACCACTAATTTCTTTACCGCAACTCTGTTTTAAAGCTAGGCTGAAGATACTGAAATCATATGAAACTAGAAAACCTCAGGAATCCACTGGCACCAACACATTTTAGCGAGGAAAAAGTAGCATGGCCATTTTCAAAGGAGTCCCTTGACCTCTGACCTCTAGATATGTGAATGACAATGGGTTCCGTGGGTACCCACCAGTCTCCCCTTTACAGACATGCCCACTTTATGATAATCACATGCAGTTTGGGGTAAGTCATAGTCAAGTCAGCACACTGACACACTGACTGTTGTTGCCTGTTGGGCTGCAGTTTGCCATGTTATGATTTGTTGTTTGTTTCTAGACAATATTTGCTATTGTTTTTAACTGATTTACAATATTTAATATATACATATATTTGCAAAAAGCAAGAATATTTGCCCACTCCCATGTTGCTCATAGTATCAAATAGTCCTATTAAATACTGAAGATATTAAATCTTCTTTTAAGGTACATTTTGAATGGATAAAAGATGTGTGATTAATTTACAATTAATCATGATTAACAATGGATAATCATGCGATTAATTGTGATTAAATATTTTAATCAATTGACAGCATTTTTTTCCTATTTTGGACCACCTGAAATATACTTTTCGACTGCGTTGATCTGACAGGAGCACTGCTGGACCGAAGTCTTCCATTCATTTATTTATGGTTTATTTGGCATCATTGTGTTTAATATGTAATACCAGTCCCTAGAGGGGCTTTTATGAAACTAATTTCTCTGCGAGCAGGCAGGCCAAGTCATGAGAGGACAAGGCCTTTGATGTTTAGGGGGAACAGGCTGGATCCAAGGACTCTCTCTCTACCTCCATCTCATTCTGTTCACTTTCTCTGTCTCTCAGACTCTTGACAGCCAGTGGACAGGATGCCTTCAAGGTTATGGGTTTAGAAAAGTGAAACAAATCTACATGCATGCCCTTGATACGTGCCCACACACAAAGCACAGAGTGTAGTGTATGCTAAGTGCTTTTATTTTCGGCATTAGGCAATGCAGTACCACAGCAGAAGTTTATGAATTAAGATTTCAAAGATATGACCCTCTCACAATAAACTAGGGCTAAGAGAAATGTGCCTCTTTGATTACTATTACTACCTCCTTTATCAAACTTCAATACTTAAATTCAGATGACTAAACTAAGATGAACCAAACTTGGCAGAGACATCTCCCAGTTCTCTCAGTACAGTGTCATACCTGATGGAGATCTTTTCCCAGGACAAATTCCTGGAAGTAGCCCGGGGCGGCAGACGAGGCCCTGATAGCCTGCCACATTTTGTGGTTGCAGTCTCCGAGGTAGTGGGATCTCACTCCTGGCATGAGTCTGTAGTTCCTGAACACGAAGGCCTTCAGAGGTAAACCCCTGTTCACAATGGTGCTCACTGCTGACACCTGGTGGACACACAGAGGGGATATTTACAGATGAACATGCCAGGTCATGTACAGTATATTTTTACACTTCTTGAACAAGCTGGAGTTTTGCTGTAAAAAATAAAACTATTTAAAAAAAAATTCTTTATTTTTATAAAGATCTAAAAACAAATAAGCTTTTGTGTCTCTCTGTATGGTGATAATGCATATAAACATCCTCAAATAAATGTAACCCTTGCACACATTAAACAGTGTAGAGCTTAAAAGGCATGTGGCTTACTTTAGGGCAGTGTGGGTCCCTGGCACTCTCAATCATACGCCCCTCACCCATCCGTTCCCTAAATACAAAAACAGATTAAAGATACAGGCAAGTAAATATAAACTACCCCCACTGTCTTTGAAATCACGGATGAAAGAGAATTGTAAAGGAATAGAAAGACAGGGGGAAGAGGATGAAAGAGTCCTGCAGACTAACTTGAGGATGTTTTCCCATATTTCACTGTCGTAGAACGCGTGGCTCCAGCCCATCTTTACGGTTCCAACGATGACATTCTGTTTGAAGACATCTGAGCCCAGCTTTCTGTACATCTCCTCGCACTCCTCCAGGGGGATCTGAAAAATTCCCAGCATGAAGGCCAAAATAGCACCTAAGGAAAGATGGGAGGAACATGTGTGATGTGCCAGTGAGCAAGGGAGTATCAGGAGTTAACATACATTCCTTTGTGGGGTTAGTGTTAGAGAATACAACCGTCGAATGGATCACTAGTACAACATTTGTCTTTAAGGTCATATTACACTAACTGTTGCCTTACTTATGTTCTGACTCCAAAAACTCACTAGCTACAACCTTTGGCCATACGGACAAATAATGTACATCATTCCTCGAACCTGCACTGTCTTTGGAGTCCCACCATTAGCGCTCCCCAGAGGCCAAGTAAACAGTTTCTGGAAGAAATGTATTTTCATTATCACATTTTATATTCTTCATCATTCAGTCATCACTCACCACACAGAAGAGCCCCAAGCCGGATTCGAACCTGTGACCCTTTGCTGTGAGGCGAGAGTGCTAACCACTGCACCACCATGCAGCCTCGAATGAACATAGTACGGGATTTTATTTGTGGATTATTCCTATTATTTACGAATGAACACACGTTTCTTGACCTTTCTCTTTTGTAATGACATGATATGGTCATTATAAGGGTCAATTTCTGTATAGAAAGAACAGCAGCAGCAGCTGAAACGCAGCCAGTGTGGCCAGCAGATGTGTGAATCACACAGCTGCCACATTCGTCAGGCGTGCAGTGTGTTCCAGGGCTTAGAGTGGCCAGCTCAATCCCCGGACATGAGCCCCGTTGAAAATCTGTCTATCAAAAGGTCTGTTTCAAAGCATAAACCAAAGAATTTAGAAGAATTAAAAGTAGTAATTCAAGAAGAATGGGACAAGATTACCCCTTAACAGTGTGAAAGACTCATGCCAGCCAGGATTAGAGCTTTACAGCGTGCTACTGGCAGGACAACTAAATATTAATTTGCTGATGTGATGGTTTATTTATCTTTTGTTAAGTTTTGAACACGTTCTCTGTTATTTGCTGACTTTGATACCATCCATGTTGAGAAGTGACATATTGAAACTGTGAAGAATTTAGATTTGTTAGTTTTTCTTATAAACAAACAAAAAAATATCATTTGTATTTGCTCGTGTCTGTCTAATGCAGCCACACCTTTTGAAACACAAAAAAGATTTTTTTCCACAAATGTTTTATGATAATATTGAGACTGTGTAAAATTTTAAATGAAAATGAATGGTTAGTAGTGTTGTTCAAATACATTTTATGTTACATTTGTTATATCTTCTCTTCACATCCCAACAGCAATCAACAAATCAGCCATCTGTGGCTGTCGCAGGACTGTAATAATCCCGTCCAATCATTTGATTTGACCCAAATGTATAGCCTGGACGAGCTACCTGCCTGTTAACCTGCACACACTCATTGGAGTCTTCCACAAGCTGCTAGTTTTACAGCTGTGAGTACTAACAATAACCAATAATTGTTGTTTACGTTCACTATGACATGTTGATGTCCATAATTTGGGGAAGTTGGGAACACTGGACTCAGTTCTTCAGTTAGATAACTTTTAATTTCTAAAAGCTAGTTTCTCAAGATTACCAGTCATACCTTTAAGTCTCGTTTGTGCTTTTGATGTAAAACTTTTATGCTGCTGTCTTGGTCAAGACTCCTTCGAAAGGGGATTTTAAATGGGAATATATTGGTAAACAAAAAAAAAAAGTAAAATAAAAATAAATTTAAAAAAGACTGAAAGGAAAGAAAAAATACAATCCCTCAACTGTGGTGACAGCATACCTGTGCTGACTCCACAGATGTAGTCGAACAGCTGGTGGACTCGTTTGCCAGTCAGGCTCTGCAGTTTATAAAGAGTCTGCAGGGCCAGCAGTCCCCTGTAACAATGGCACAATGTTCACAAACCTAAACATATATTTTTAAGAAATATTTTTTTTTGTTAGATTTTGAAGGTGCTAAACAAGGGATTGGGAGTGTTTCTATTGCCTCTCAATTGCTCTCAACATGGCAACAACAGACCAACGGCTCACAGCTAACGATGCTAGCAGTAACGTATATGATGTATAACTTTACCTTGTCCCTCCTCCATCTATGGTCAGGACCCGAATCCCTCTGCCTTTGACTGGTTCGGTGTAGCCAACCAGGGCCAGTGCTTCTCTCACAGCAGCCTGAAGCGGGAGGTCTCTGGCCTGGCGTAACCGCAGCAGGCAGGGCAGCACACTCTCCTAAAGGTCACAATCACACACAAACATACTGACTGCTAAAATTTCCCACTTAAAAAAATCTGACTACTGTACAACACATCTGACAGGGCTTGTTGAACGTTTTTTTTTTTTTTTTTTTTTACTAACCTTGATAGCGACACCTCGCGTCTCGGGGAATTCCAGGAGGTGATAGCTGAGCTCCTCCACTCTACTGGTGAGGAGCTTGACATCAGTAACTCTCTGCAGGCCTTTCGCCAGAGATCTGGTCCTGTTGTCTACACTCACCCTGGCTATTATCTGCATGACAAATACACACCATGTTCAAAACATTACAAACCATCTGATAAATAAAGCCCTGACACATTTTACTTTAAAAATGTCTACACTTTATGAGACTTAAATACCTTGCAATACCACATGAAATCATAGAAAAGATTGTTTGCTACTTTAATTTTTGGACTGCCTCTTGCATTTAACTTTCATTAGAGCCATACCTTCTCTCTTTGAGTCAACGGCTGTTGCTTCACTTTCTCCTCCTCGCTGTGCATCTTCTCTCCTACTTTGTCAGTGGGCTCTTCCACAACGGCTGCTGAAGATGTCTCTTTTTCAGCTGCAACACTTTTGGAGTCACCTCTGAATTTGGGGACCAGGGGTGCGATGTAGCTGCCGACAAACGCCTGAACACTGGGCCGAGGGTAAGACAGGTAGTGGGTGAAGCCTTTTTTCGGGGAGGCAGCAGGCGCGGGGATGGACTGAGCTGCTATTTCAGCTGCAGGGATGTCAGAGGAGGGTGCCCCCACTGGAGGACTGGGCTTTTCTGACAGAGATGGAGACGGAAGGGGAGGGGGAGGAGAGGTAGTGGGTGCTTCTATACATTTAGTCTCTGCCACTGAAGACAAAATAGGAATGTGGTCCCTACTTGTCCGAGCAACAGCGCTGAGAGTGGGCTCAGACACAGGATCATTCCCTTCTCTGTGCTGCTGCGGTGGTCTGTCCTCTCCTCCTTCCTCTTGTGTGCTGGTGCCAAAGTAACTATTGATGTGTTGAGCAAGAGTTTTGGAGATGTCATCCATGTTGTTGGACAGAGCCGCTGGGTGAAACAGCTGCATGGTTTGCTTTGCCACAGTTGAAGAAGAGCTTGATGCAGACACATTTGCTGCTGAAGCTAAACTGGATGTGGACTTCTTTGTTGCAACAAAAGGATTTTCTGTAACTTGCTGATGTTGCTTGCCTGACTCTTCCTCTGCCGTGCTCCTCAAACCTTCTTCCTCTTCTTTCATGGTGGTTTCAGGCGACGAGGCCGTATCTGCGTTGTTGTTAGAAGTGAAGGCCTCGGCTTTGCCCAGAACCTTTTCCGCATGGGTGCTGTCAACCGTGACGCTGCCCGGCTTGAGGCGTGAGAACTTGGAGATGAGGTCTGTGCTGCCTACTGCCTTGGTGACACTGTCGAGTGTGGTCCTGATTCGCGACATGCGTTTGCTGGCTCACTCGTAACAGCAGAGGAGAACTTGAGGTTAATCAGGCAACTGGATGACATCTGTGTAAAATGATGCTGCATTCTGGCAGGTTATCTGCCACCACCAGGTTTTGGTAGCAATTCCATTTCAAAGGAAAATAAGTAAATGTTCTGCTTGTTCTGTTTCCTGAAAAAAAAAAAGATTGAAAAGGAAATTATTTAAAAAAACAGCTTTTTCAGATGAGCAGGCATACTACACTGTAAATGGAAAGTGGGCCAACAGAGGGCTCCGTTTGCCACCCCACGCTTCCTGGTAGCCATGGAAACTCACACAGATGTGACAACAGCTTTCAGGCTAACAACTTAGCGAAAACATCCAGCTTCAAGAGGCCCTGTATGCTGTTCTCTGTTACAAAGACATGATGGAAGAGGACCTACATTCATCAAATGTGAATTTCAGGACAGAATCAGCTCAACTTGTGAAAGCTTTGCTGGAGAGACGCCGCCACGCTGTCACGAAGGAGCAGGCGGATGGCTCTCCGGACAGTGAGATGAAGACTATTAACTGGGTTGCTGGCAAAGATTTTACAGCCGAAGTGGGGAAAATGCAGATTGGAGAGTATATTGAAACATGGGAGATGCAGCCCCGCTGGCTTTACAGTCTGGACTTCCTCTGCTCAACCGAGGACGAGCACCATACCTTCTACCACTACCAGGCCCGCTTCAGTACCCCGACCTCACGGAAGCCTATTCAGGGGACAGCTAGCGTCTATTTCGCAGTGGACATATCTGAAGTCAAACCCCAAACTGTGCCCGTGGAGGTGCGCTTCATAGTGGAGTCAAACAGGCTGGTGCACACACCCGGGAGGACCAGATTCAAAGAGAAATGGCTGGCGGACGTTATCGAGAGCAAGGCGTTGCTCCGACGAGCGGTGGACATTTGACCAACTGGCATGTGGCTAACTAGATAGGAAGATTTCTGGATCCTTCATGACATAAAAATGACAAGTGTCGCAGCGTTAAATCACACATAAGGGCTCTGAATTTCCCGTTACCCTAATGCGTATCAATTATAAATGAAAAAGTAACGTTTGCTAGCTTAAACAAGAACGCTAGTTAGCTAAGGGCAACTGTCAGCTAGCTGGGTTAGCTGTGCCTGACTTGTAGGTTTTGTTGGACAATAACGTTAAAACCGTTGTCTAAGTTAAGATAGCGTGTTAAAGACACGTTATATAATATGCATAACACTTTAAAAAAATAAACACTTCTCCACCATGATGTTTGAAAGCTGACATGCAATGTGTACATTGAAACGTTAGCATTAAATTAGCTGATGTTAGCCTAACGTTAGCTATTTAAGAGTATATTGAGTTTTGTCGAATTTTATGCAATGTCACAAAATAAACACAACTTTTTCTTACCATACGAAGCAAAGACCGTTTACTATGTTGGCAAAAATATTTCATTCAATGTGGTGCTGATACAACCTACATGTATGTGTGGTTCTAGTTAGAAAAAAATAAACAGGAAGAAAAGCGGAAGTGACGTTTTGAGCCCTGTACGGTGCAGTGCAATGCTTTATTTGTGACACTAGGTGTCGACAAATCATTGGAATAAAAACAACACGCATTTCACTGCAAAAAAATGACAAATTACAATTTAAAGATATTAATAATCCACAGCACAGTATGAACAGTATGTTTATTATTTAAAAGAGAATATATTACAGTTAATGAAACCCATGCTCGATCCCAAGTTTTATCAACGCCTAATGCAATGCCACACAAAGCACAGGTGTTACTAATAACCTTAACAATGGCTCTGTTGTTTTCATGTGTTGCAGTGAGAGTGACTGTGAGTCAGCAAGCACCATACCTGCAACCTGAAAGCAAAGCAAATAAATGGAATTCACCCATCATTTATTTCATCATTCACACCTCTGCTTTTCCTGCAGTGACAAGTCAAAATGTCTTCAGTGAAAAAGACCTATTAACTGGCCCCCTCTTGAATAACATGCACATGTGCACACGCCAGTCAACCAGTTCCTATTGTTCATAATGGCTTTTAGTCAGCAGGGCAAAAGCCAATGCACAACACATTTGTTTCCAAATAATAGTTCTCAACAATTCACATGCTGAGAATTTTGCAGTCCAAATGAAACAAGTGAATCAAAGACAGCAATTATACCATACTATTGTATTTATTGTTTTGCACGCACAGCATGATGGCATAAATAGAAAAATAGAATAGCATTGCGTCAACTATTGCTGTTGCTTTGGAAGCAGTGCCTGCAACTTTTTCAGGCACAATATGAACTCCTCTTAAGAACAGACAGTTTCTAGTCACTTGCCATAGGCAGCACAAGGTATGATTAACGCTGGACACAGTTATATTCTTTTTGCTTCACGCCCACGCCACCTTTTATTGTACAGTATCTTGTCTTGACCTAGAAACCTATGCTACATTTGACATGGGTGGTGGCATCATTATTATAGCTTCTTCTTTTGTTCTCCCTGCTCCAGCATGGTGATTACTGCACATGTCCCTGTCATCTACTGCACTGGTAGCTAGTCTAATGCAGTTGAGTAGCATTATGGGAAATGCAGGTGCAATTATAGAATAAAAGTCAGGATATCTTGGCATCCTTTAAACATGTCTCTTGCAAGCCCTAAACTTTATGATTATGCCATACTAAATATTCATATTTCTTCTGCAACTTCAGCTGTAGGCTAAATATAAAAGTCTAAATTTATGCTGCTTGACACCCTTCAAATCATACTTCAGCAATCAAGTTTGGCTGACCAAATGTTTAACAAGATGTTTAGCCATCAAGGTTCAACTAGTGTATTGGTTGATTTTCTCCTTCTCGACTGATAACCCGATCTCACTGATCCAAGGACCATCTGATGGGGTCACCCATCCGTACGATTTTCAGGGTTACATCGAAAAGAAATGCAAGGTCTTCACAGTGGGCCACACATCACACTTACGGTAACTGTGTGACAGAACAGTAAGCTGTAATTTCTTTCAGCTCTTTCCTACATTTCTTTCCCTCCCTCCACCAGCTAAAGGTCAGAGCTTTTATGGCAACTCATAATGCAACTATCAAGCCTGTCTATAATGGCAGTGAAGCATACTCTACTTCTGTGTAATATTTTGTTTACACCATTGTGTTGATCATTTACATGGGAAGTTTGAGGATAAAACATGGACATTTGTTAAGATATAAAATTGTAAATATACAAATACTAAGCATGACCTCATTTTCTATCACAGAAATTACTAATACACCTGAACATCTGTTTACTGCTTATAAGGTGAATAAAGATTATGTGTAATCTATGACGGGATACAGAAATTTTAGCACTTGTTAAAATGCCATTAGAGACCCAAGTCTGAAGTAGCATTATTAAATAAAGGTTCAGAGGGAGGATTATTTGGATTACAATGTGTATTTTGAGGCTAAGAGTGTGATGATTACATAATAGCACGATTTTTTTTTTTTCTGTCATCTGGGTACATTCTAGTTTTATTTAATATGTTTGTCAGTGTCAGGCTTATGACATACCGAATCAGTAGTCACTGACTCCCCCTCGCCCCTTCAAGTCGATGGCTTCCCCTCCTCATATCCACTTGGAGGTAAATGTCGAGATGCCTCTGGACCTACATTACAATATTACAACCTTCAATATAATGTGCGTGTACGCTAATTGAACCCAGAAGTGACGGGAAATACGGGAAAACACCAGGAATTAAATGGGTTCCAGCAACAACAGCTCAGAAAAGCCACCAGGTGAGGAGGTGTATGAGCGTTTTGCGCTCATCAGAGCTGGGATTTTGGGTTTGATTTTCGTGCTCGCAACATGTGGCAACCTTTTCTTCTTGGGCACGCTTTGGAAGAAGCGCAAAAGGAACACAAAGACCCAGCTGTTCCTGTTACACTTGTGCTTGGCGGATCTGGTAGTCGCCTTTTTCCAAGTCCTACCGCAGTTTCTCATGGAAATTACGCACAGGTTCCGAGGCACAGACGTCTTGTGCCGCTCAGTGAAATACTTGCAGGTGGTCGGGATGTTTGCCTCCTCGTACATGATAGTGGCTATGACCATAGACCGGCACCACGCGGTTTGTAAACCGATGGTTTCCTTCTTGAAGGGCTCGTTTAGGAGATACCTCTCCATAGGCGCAGCGTGGCTGATCTCCTTCGCTTTCAGCTCTCCTCAGCTCTCCATCTTCTCCCTCCAGGAGGTGGAGGAGAACCAGTTCGACTGCTGGGCGACGTTTATTGAGCCGTGGGGGAGCAGGATCTACATCACCTGGATCACCCTGTCAGTGTTTGCCCTTCCTGCAGTCATTGTGCTCTATTGCCAAATAAGAATATGCACAACAATCTACTTCAATATGAAGAAAAAGGCGCTCCAGGCAGGGCGCGCGGGCACGAAGGGGGTGTCCAACGCGATGCTGAAGACTGTGAAAATGACATTTGTCATTATTATGACATATACAGTGTGTTGGAGCCCGTTCTTTGTTGTCCAGTTATGGTCTGCATGGAGTCCCAGCAGTGCGCCTACCCAAGGTTTGTCCACATGAGATCCCTATCCTTCAACGACCAAAGATAACTTTAACATGATATTTAATGTCATTGTAGTGAAGGCACATTTTATATAGTCACAATGCATCATTTTCTGCCACCTTTGTAGAGTTGTTTAAACATTTTTCTGTATGTCTTTATGTCACAGGTCCAGTGTTTGCCATCATCATGCTGCTGGCCAGCCTCAACAGCTGCACCAACCCTTGGATCTATCTCTACTATAGCTAAAAATGCATGAATTAACCTGGATATATCTCTACTATATATAAAAAACTGCATGAGCTGCTGTAGTTACCGATGCTTCATGGCAAGGAATACATGTCACCTAAGATTAGGACTGTCAAAGTTAATATGTTAATGCCACTAATTTCTTTCCCCCCTAATTCAACTTTTATTTTTTTGGTTGTAGTGGGATCAAACTACAGTAGAAAACATAAGGAATCCATTGGTACCAACCATATATTAGTTTGTTGAGAAGGAGATTAAATAACGCCCAACTTGTACACTAAATTTTGGTGAGGAAAAACAGCATGGCCATTCAAAGGGTACCCACTACCCAGAGTTTTATGAATCTCTCCTTTACAGACATGCTCACTTTATGATAATCACACACACACACACACACACACACAAGTAACTGTGAGGGTTTCTGGACAAAGTTTGTCATTGTTTTGTGCTGTTAATTGATTTCCACACAGACATACTCCAGACAAAGTCCATCATGGATCCTGTGTTTTAAATATATTTAGTGGTGTCTGCATTACTGTCACCTTTGCTGTATTAGCTTAGATCTATCTTGGCATCTTCCAGTATTCTGTTAGTTAATGTTTCAGTGTTCCCACAAATAAAACATCCCATCATGCATGAGAAAAGCCCATATTTCATATGTTTTGGCAGAGTAATTTTCAGCTGTGAAAAAGAAAAGACATGGTGGCATATTAAAAAAAACTCCAGCATCTTTTCCCCGAGCACAACACTAACACAAAGCACAATTCCACATGCAGCGCTGGAGGAAATCCATCCATCCATCCATCGTCAACCGCTTATCCCGTTAGGGGTCGCGGGGGGGCTGGAGCCGATCCCAGCTGGCATAGGGCGAAGGCAGGGTACACCCTGGACAGGTCGCCAGTCCATCGCAGGGCACATAGAGACAGACAACATATAGACAGACAACCATTCACGCTCACATCCACACCTACGGGCAATTTAGAGTAATCAATTAACCTAAACAGCATGTCTTTGGATGGTGGGAGGAAGCCGGAGTACCCGGAGAAAACCCACGCTTACACGGGGAGAACATGCAAACTCCACACAGAAGAGCCGCAAGCTGGAATCGAACCTCACCCTCTTCTGTGAGGCGACAGCGCTAACCATTACACCACCTGCAGCCCGCTGGAGGAAATAATATTTTCAAAATAAATCTGCATTAGAAAAAACAGTCAAGACATAGACTTTCTGGATTTTCTTTCTACACTCAGAGGAGCATAATGCCAGGCGGTTCATGATCCACAGACTCCTTATTTTTAATGTTCTGTAAATATTTCTTATGTAATTTAGTGTAAACTGCATGTGAGCTATTTGCATCTCATCCCTCTGCTTGTATTGCTTTGCCTTTTTTGTTGGAACAATTCTGTTTCAATACAATAAATAAATAAATGATAATTTACTATTTACAGCAGTGACATCATCCTCTTATATAATAAATATATCTTAATATGCCTGCAACAGACAGGGGAATCTGAATTTGTTCCAGTAGCATATATGTGACTGACCTGTTGGAGTTCGTCATTGACAAACTCGAAACAGACTAATTGAGGAACATGATGAAATTTTATTTTTTTAAAAAACATTTTATAAGATTGACTTATAAGGCTTTCTGTGTATAATCTTTTACTTTAGCCTCATTGTTGGGTCTGTTATGTATTGATTGCTGTTATTTTATCCTTAGTCCTTTTTGACTGATCATCAGTTTCATTTTCCTGGTTGTGAATGGCTTTGTAACTTTAATAGTGTGTATTTCCAAACAATGATTAATATCAGTACTCTACTGTACTTTGCAAAGACTAAATCCTATAAAGATAAGTATCAAAGAGACAAAACAAATGGACTGTGATGACGTTTTGTTTTCCTGCCGAAATGCGGACCAATGTGATTACAACAATTTTGTTTCATTACTAATTTAGAGAATCCATCTCTTAATCCTTGCCAGGCCCTGCGTCGTTCTTCGCCATGGAAATGTGTCATCTTGTAACCTTTATCATGTAATGCAAAACCCTTGAGTCATTTGAAATTGCATTTCAAAAATCCTTTCATATGTGGAAGCAATCATATTGTAATTAATCTGAAACCAATTTAGCATCTGGCCTCACAAGCAGAAATTCCATCATGCCATCATGAGGGTATACAGAAATGATATAAGGCTTGATGTGATGCTATGCTTAATTAAAAGCATATCAAGTGTTTTTGTCATTCATGGCCACAGATGGCCAGGTCACAGGTTAAAAATATGTTTTCACATGGTGTCAATCCACCTGAAACTGTTCCACAGATTGTGTGACCAGGCCTGCTGATGTGCAGAGATGGCCTATGGCACATCTCATCCTGGAAAGCTGCTCCAAATAGGATTAGGTACCTCACTTGGCCAAAATACTATGATGACCAGTTCAGAGCCCAAGGGTGGAAAAATGGGAGATAAATCCTAGAGCTGGTTCATGTTCATGTCACTGTAGGGGGGTTTAAAACAATTACCAGGGACATAACGGACACAAACACAGCCCACGAGTGCACATTTTAAGAAACGTGTTTACAGTACCCTTTCTTCTACTTAACATACATCCATTTTTGATTTTTCTGTAAAGGACTTGAAGGAAACTGCACAGAATGACAGGGTGGTGCCAGTAGGCAATCACTCACAGCCACAGAAATAAAATGAACCCCCGTGCCTGTGGACATGATTGCTAGTAAACACCAATGTCACTGTCATTATGCGTGACTGGTGTTGTTTGAGCATGATTGAGAATTGATTTGATGTGTATCGACACAGCAAACTGTAGCTGTTCCAGTCCAGTAACTGCCAGAGCTTAATCATTTTTTGCCACTTGTGTATCAAGGATTTCAAAAGGTTTCAAGCATGATTCATGGTGAGTCATTAATAAATTAGGATAACATAGACAGAATGTAGCGATCATAACTAAGATCCAATCACGTAAAACTGTAAACACTGTATGTATCAGTAATGCATAGCAACAAGGTGCTGAAAATCAATGTTGTGTGAAGCTTTGAAATACTTCCTGAGAAGATGGTCACACAGTGCCCCCATGTGGAAAAAAACAGATAAAACAACAGGCCTTTCTAATAGCAAACATTTTGACCTGGCATAGTGGGAAAAGCACAGGTGTTACATGTCAAAATGTTTGCTGTCATTAAGACTTACGGATATGAAAGTGATGTTGCAGAACACTGAGTACCAACAGAGTTTTACAAGACAGTTTGTGCTGCTGTGCTTTATGTATGTAAGCATGTGCAACACATCAGCTAAATAACAAATCCATGCACACCTACAATCTCATTTCAGAGTCTGTAGCTTGCAAGATCAGAGCAACATGGATGATATATAATCTTCTAAAATTTTCTGCTTCTCTTTAAAAACAGCACTGTCTCTCTTCAGGAGGGCTACCTCAGTCTCCAGAGCATGAATTTTGGCCACAGTGCTCTCCTCCCTGCGATCCAGTTCCATGATCTTCGCATGCAAACTCAAGATCTTACGCCAAAGTTGGTCTTTGTCCGTGTCCGGTCTGCAGTATGAGTGCTCGTAAATGGATATGTGTTCTCCCTCGTAGGGTCCATGCTCTTCCAAAAAGCAGGCTTCGTCCTTGACCGTTTCCACAGGGACAAAGTTAAAAGCCTGGCCCAGCGCTGCTTGGAGGGCAGCCGCATCCACGTTTTCCTCGCCGTCCGAGGAAGGGCACAGTGTGATGCAAGATGCTGTTGGCATTCCACCGTCATCTGATAACTCACAAGCAGCAGTCCATACCTCTAAGAGATCTGAATGACAGGAGATGCCAGTGTCTGACACCAGAGAGGGTTGACATATCATCTCTGTGCTGTTTGTTGTACCTGACTGAACCTTTTTGCATGCTCTGCTCAAAATGAGTGGCCTCTTGCTCAGCGAAGAATCAAATCCTGTGGGTTTAATGTCAATGTCTAAAGTCCTGGGTTTGGCCTTGGGGCTTCTTTTCAGGGTGGTAACATTTTTCTCTCCATCCTGAGATAAAAGAAGACAAGTCTGGTCAATCACAGGAAATGCAAAGTAAAAAATAGGCTTGTTGCATACCCAAAAAGTCCTGATGAAAGTTTTTGGTATTTTCTGAGTGAAAGCGCTCTTCCTCTTTCAGAAATGCTTAAATTAACACCAATAACTTGGACCAGAGCTACGATTGTGAATGTGTGGTGAGCCCTTACAACATGTTAGAACCGCGACAGAGTGTTGAGACAGGTAAACAAGACAGATACATACATCCTCAGTGGAGGGAAATATTGTTGGGATTGCTGTGTTCTTCAGGTAGCGGATGCCCCATCGAATATCGAAGCAGTCCTCCGTAAAATGCTCACTGCACAGATACTGATGTCGACTCGGGGTCCACTCCTCCCGCTTCATGTTGTCCACCCATTTCTGAAGCCTGGACTTGTCTTGCAATGGAAACCTGTGGGGGATAACATACAAACAAACTCTTCTTGGTTTTAATATCAATGGTCATTACACATACATTATGTACGACTGACATGACATTGTTGTTAACTTCTCACTAGCTCTATAACAAATATTATCCATGACTGGAGATGCTCAGAATAACACAAAAGAAGCACCTGCCGCTAAACCAAACATATATAAACTCAGAGACACACAGGAAAGAAAACAGACAACATACGGGTAAAAGCTAATTCTCTTGTTGTCTTGTTTAGACGCAGTTCCCCCGCGGTTTCTGCAAACTTTCACAGCACAGTACCGTGGCATAACTGCAGTGAAACTACAAGAAAACGCTTTACAGAGGCACGTTTTTTGCTAGCATTTTTGAAAACACAAAACAGCTCGTAAACTGTCGCTTCCGGGTTGTGGTCCATTTGGCGGAAATGACGTTTCCTTAGTTTCAAGATAGTAACCGTACCACCTATACTCACAAACGGTTGAACATCTAGAGAAATAAAATAAAATAAGCACAACTCTGATTTAAGCATTCAACACAACTTTCATGCATAAAATAGGCAGGACATACACATATGAGCTAAATTATATATTTTACTGGGCTGAAAACATGTTTTGTCTCATACCTCCATCAATAATGCAAAAACAACAGAGCAAAGCGAAGACGGAAGTGTACGCAGTTTACTATCTTGTTGTCTTGCTTCGTTTGTGTTATTTCTAAACTATCCCCATTCCACGTGCGCACTGTTTCCACCAATCATAGCAAGCATCGTCGCTCCGTTAAGAAATGGACCAATCGCGTTGCGAATCGTGGTGTTACCGCTCAGGAATGCATATCCGCAAAAACCGCTTTCCGTCATTTCGCATCAGCTGGAGCTGTGAGCCGCAGATAGAAGTAACCTCGGGCTGTTTTTGTCGCCTCGTCTCCAGGTAATCCTTCTATTCCAATACGCATTAACGTTATTTGACGTGCGTATTTTACCTAAATAGAGTATCATTAACAAGCTTTTTGAAGGCGGGGCTGGTTTAAGTTCTTCCTCGTTCCGCGAAAAACAAGGAGTTATCTTTTCAGCTCAACGCCTCTCTGTTGAAACTAGCTAGCAAAGTAACGTCATATAAGCCTAGCTATATTCTGACTGCTCTTTGAATAGTCGCTACGCAGATATTGTAGTTTGAAACCGTTTTTTAAGTCGTGTGAAACGTGGTTTTAACCGAGCTGTCAAACTGCTTTATTCACAGCCGCACAGGTGCCAAAAGCAGCAGTATGGCCACATCGCAGTCATTGTTGCTGCTAGCAGTGCATATTCTGCTGATCTCAGAGTTCATCCTGGCCAAGAGGGACTACTACGACATACTGGGGGTGCCCAAAGATGCCACTGAACGCCTCATCAAGAAGGCCTTCCACAAGCTGGCCCTGAAGTACCATCCTGACCGAAACAAGGGCCCAGACGCCGAGGCTAAGTTCAGGGAGATAGCGGAGGGTGAGTGAGTCATTCCAGTTACATTGTATGTTTTTGTAAGTTTTTCCATGACACAGTGGATCTTCAAAAGGAATGTTCTTCGTTGAAAGACACTCCTATCAGCAGGCTATTAATAGCTCGTCTTGTTTCTTTTGAGAGGTGACACATGCTCATGATGACAACACTGTGTTTACATTTATTTATTTGCACACCATTTCTCTCTTGTTATAGAAACAAACAGACTGCATTGCTCAAGATTTAACTTAAAAATGTTTTTTTTTGATCCACGGTGTTTTAGCAATCAACACAATATGTGATGTAAGGTGTCTTTGTCTCTACCAGCATATGAGACGTTATCAGATGATAAGAGGCGGCGAGACTACGACCAGTTTGGCCATGGCCCGTCGCCAGGGGAGGGCCATCAAGGGGGAGGTGGCGACTACAACTTCAGACAGCACTACCACTCCTTCAACTTTGACAACATTTTCAAAGACACTTTTGGCCAGCAACACTTTCACTCCCACGCCCACTCCCAAGCCCATGCCCACTCCCAAGCCCACGCCCACTCCCACTTCCACAATGACAATGAAGCGAACCAAAAGAGACACTTTAACAACCACTTCCAGGCCCACCAGGAGGCTATGAACAGACATAAGAGGCAGTTTCAGCATGGGGGCTTCGGTGGAGGAGTCTTTGATGACATGTTCGAGGACATGGAGAAGATGTTCTCCTTTCACACGCACACCCACAGTTCAACGACTAATGGCGGATTCCAGAGCTCGGGGAGGCAGAACTGCAGGACGGTGACCCAGCGTAAGGGCAACATGGTGACCACCTTCACTGACTGCTCCTGAGACGAGCAGGAAACGGTGCGCTGCAAATTGCAGCCACTGCGGGACACTGCTGGGTTTTTAAGTTGTGGTTTTGGAATTTAATGCTAATTTATCATATGGTGGCTTTTTGTAATCTCGATGTAATTTCCTCTGAACAAATATCCAAGCTGACCTGTTAAAAGGGATGCTTCCAAGCAATAACTCACATTATTGCTCATAGCACACATTATTTAGCTTTCCAGGTTCATTATGTTTACTTGTGATGGTATAATCTATTAGACTCAGGTATGGTCTACAGTTAAAACATAATTTGAACTAAGAATTTCTTTTAAGAGCAATACGATCTGTTATAATACCACAAAACATTCATTCTGCAGCTAATCAGGCCATACTGTTATTGTGCTCTCAACATAAACCTCTTTTAAGCACTGTACTCTGAACTTGTACATTTTATCTCTTGGTTTTTATTCACTGTCTTAAAAATTGGCAAAAACGACAGTTTGAGTCAAACAAATTTCAATTTATAGCGCTTGCATCAAATATTTTTGAGACATGTGTGCAAGTTGGCCATTATCAACTGTTACCTCGTTTTAGTTTCTTCCTACAGAGCTTCATCTACCTTCACTCAGTCAGGGTAGGAAATTAACATCAGTCCCATGACAGACGCTGGTAAACTTAGCCTTGGGCAAAGTTTGTGTACTCTCTCAGCTGTTTTGTAACTAGTTGCTTTGATGGTTACAAAAACCTCCTGGAGTCACCAACCAGTGAAGATGAATGGTCTGAAAAGTTTCCTGAACTGATCATAATGTGCAATATTTAGCACCTTAGCTCTTCATGTTGCCTATCTTTCATAGACAGTGCTGTGCTGATGTCATTGTCTCATGTCTGCACTTTTGTTTTTTTATGTGTGTGTGTGTGTGTGTGTGTGTGTGTGTGTGTGTGTGTGTGTGTGTGTGTGTGTGTGTGTGTGTGTGTGCACTGAATGTTGATTGGTTGTGTAATGTTTGGAGGAGAAATAAAAAGACTGAAGAGCTAATGTATGTGTTTTGTATTGGGAGAGGAAATGTGTTGAATTAAGTAATTGGTTTTAATCCTAAATCTGATTTATTATTTAATTAATATTAATCTCAATATAAATAGTTTTACCTGTCTGTTAGAATATTGTCATTACATTTGCCTTCAGGCCAAACACTCATGCAAATTTATTATAAGATAATTAGTTGCCAGACATTAAATTTGATCAACATTTTTAGCCTTCATTATATCGAATATTATAATTTACAAGCAGTGAGTAACTGTTCAGTGCTTTTTGGATGTGTTCCTTTACTATACAGTAGCCTGTAACTCTGGGGTTGTCAAACTTTTTGAAGCCGGGGACTCTTTACAGTGGAGAACCGCTCATACATGTTAGCGTAACACTGATTAGCTTATCTTTACTATCTATTGTACTCTCATTGTAATAATTCATATTCTAAAATCTTTGTGAAGTGATTCATGACAGATTGTATCATATCAGAGTTTCTATTGGCTCAAAGCTAACATGGGTGGGAGTAATGGACACAATATGCTTGTTTTAAGTTACTTAAGTACGATTTTGAGGTACTTTGCGTAGTATTTCCATTACACTTTATACTTCCATGTCAAAGACAGGCCACTGTCATGTTGCCGCTGTCACACTACCAAAGAGTTTTGACTACATTGTTCAGGACACCTGTCACCACAGTTACTAGAATCTACCATCCCCCATCTGCAAATTGTGAGGCCATGGAGGAAATTGACAAATTAATGTTATTTCTGATCTAGTTATTTTGGGTGATTTGAATTTAGACTGGCTCTCAAAAAACTCTGCCAGACTACAAGAACTGTGCTTAATCTACATCAGGTGATTTCTAGTTCTACATGACCAAACAGTCATTTTAAATCAACCATATTACAGCATATAAAGTATATAGCACATTCTGTATTAAACAGTCCACACAAGTACCCCACCAGTGCTCACTGCTCAGTTGTATGTGTTAAAATACACCAGACTAACAACAAAACCATGCATAGCGAGGAGAAAGGATTTTAGATTTTTTGACCTTGAAAACATTTTTAACCATTTCAAAATGTCCTTTATAAACATGCTCCCTGTAAAAGTTTTGTGTAAAACACTATTGTATTTCTTGGTTTACCTCAAACATTTCCAAAGCTTTTGTTGTCAGAGGTGCAGCATGGAGGACAACCAAAACCACCAAACATATATCTGACTGGCAGAATAATAGTTACCAACGGATTAACCGGTTCAGGCTTATTGAAACAGCCACTCCTACTTGTCCTTGTTCGCAAATGCCTCCGGCAATGCATCAGAGCATTGGAAAATTGTCAAGTCCCTCCCTTGCTCCTCTCTGAAATCAAATTATAACACACAAATAAAATGTGTGAAGCTATTAATCATTATTACCTTCAGTTTAGGTTTACAGTAAACTAGTCAGTTTTAACCTAAAAAAAATCAATTTGTCCGCATAAATTTGTCCCTGGAGTCTCTAATAAATTATCATTACATAAAGGTGGTGATCCTCGTGACTTAAATAACTACCTGACCAATCTCAAAATTTTCCCTGGAGTCCCTAATAAATTCTCAACTGAATTTAGATCAAGTCACAACAGCAGCTGAATGCGTACTCAACAATATTACTGAAGCCTTAGGGAACAATACTGTGCTGCACTTTTCATAGACCTATGAAATTTTAACCAGCTCCCTAGGGAGGCGCCCAGGGGGCATCCTTACCAGATGCCCGAACCACCTCAACTGGTTCCTTTCAACGCAAAGGAGCAGCAGCTCTACACCGAGTCCCTCACAGATGGCTGAGCTTCTCATCCTATCTCTAAGGGAGACGCCAGCCAACCTCCACTTTCTTATCATCACAACAGTGTGCTAAAGTGAATGCAACACCGCCCCCGTTGTGGCCTTCACTGCCCCCTGTGTGGCAGCGCACTCAACCCCAGCAGTTACCTCTGCCGGTGGTGAGGCCACAGGATGGAGAGGAGTGGGGTGCCACGTCACTTTTTTGGGCTGTGCCCCAGGCGCTCGCTGATGGGTCCTCCGTCTGGGCGTGACTCCAGACGGCTGACCACAGTATTTTAGTGAAAAACTACGTTCGATAGGGTCCATTCTTGGTCCTCTTTTATTCACAATCACTGTCTCACAGTCTGCTTTAGATACATTTCAATTCTCTCTCATCAAACAAACTTGTTTTAAAATCTGACAAAACTAAATGATTGTTATTCTCTAGGTCACCTAAGAGTATCCATCTTACTGCCTGTATTCAAACCATTAACGGTTGTGAAAATGAAACTGTTGAACGTATATAAATAATATAAATGTAAATAGTTCGGTCAGACTTGCTTAAAATATGCAAACTAAAACTGTAAAAATTGGATTTTTGTGTAGAAACAAATCTCTCACAAAGCTCTACCACAGTGTGGATTCTCTGTTGCTACTAGAAAGACACTGTAGCGCCTTTCTAGTTTTATAACCACTCATGGTGCTTTACACTACATGTTAGCATTCACCCGTTCACATACACATCCATACACTAATGGCAGGGACTGCCATACAAGGTGCCAACCTGCCCATCAGGGTCTAATCTAAATACTCACAGCCTTCAGAGTGATTTGGGGTTAAGTATCTTGCCCAAGGACCTTTCAACATGTGGACTGGAGGAGCTGGGGATCAAACCGCCAACCTTCAGTCTTTCCCAAAGACTTGGAAGGGTGAGATTTTATTAGGGTTGTCAAATAAATTTGCAAAATTCCAACTACTATTACAACATTTATATCTGCAGAACACCTTTGAGTCAGAGATGGGAGTCTGAATGTTCGCATTGTTCTGATAATTGCAGCCTATATCATTCAATCTAATCTGAAAGGGTAGCTTACATTCTGCTTGTTTTGAGAATGAAGAGGTAAAACTGAGAGCATGTTAACTCCACCTAAATGCATTTAGCTGGTCTCATTTATAAAGTATTCAGCATCTGTATATGTTTTCAATGACACATGCATAAAACAAAGCTGTGATTTATAAAACGTATAGCTCTTCAAAATGGCTGGTTTACAAATTCAAAATAATATAAAGTGATGCAGAAATGGCAGTAAAAAATGGTTGGGAATGTTCATTTAAGCACAGATTTGGAGCCAGCGAAGCTTTCATCCAGTCATACCAACAGACCGTTGGTTACATTTTTGTTCACAGGTCATTTGGGGTTGAAAAAAAAAAAGATCGACATCTCACTGAGCCTCCCTGTACAAATAAAGGATTAAATTAATTTCAAGGGGAAATATTGTACTTTTTTACTGTACTACATTTATTGGACAACTATAGTTACTTTCCATATCTATGTTAACACTAAATATAAATTATGATTTAGTATACAAAGTGATTAAAATTAGTTCCACAGTAATATAATATGATTCTGACATGGACTCTTTTGCCTAACAAGTACTTTTTATTTAGATACTTTAAATAGAATTTATGATAATACTTTTATATTTTTACACTACTGCTTTTACTTACATAGAAACTCTGAATGCTTCCTCTATCACTGCCACTGAGTGTACTGAATTGACAAGGGTGCGTTTTATAGAGTGCTACAGGAATGAGCATTATAGTACTTCCAGGTCCTTCGTCTGGAAGTCAAAAGTTTTTGAGAATGAGTGTTTAATGAGATGCCTGAAATAAGGTCTGTGGATTACACAAGCGTAAGATAAGTTAACGTTTTGTTCTACGACATAAAATAAATCAACAAATGTACTTGGCTCATGTGACTACAGTGTTGTTTATTTATAGCCTCATGTTAGGTTTTTACTTCTGGTGATTGTATTCACACTTCAAATATCAAAACAGGGGCATTCATTTGTGAAGATGATCTTGCTGAACAAAATGTGTATGTATAATAAACACATGCTTGCCAGAGAGCTTAATTTCAACGACTCCTTATCTTTATTAAACTGGGTTTCCGACTCATCAGAATACTGTTTTTTTTTTTTAATAGAAATCCTTGCACACATTTCATACTTTACCGTACAAGTCTTGGAGTCAAATCTGAATCACACCATTTGTGTGTCTTGCATCTTTTGCCTCTCTGTGTGTGAAGGTTTCCATGGTTTGGATCCTCGACCAGACAGGACTATTAAAATCAAGAGTTATTTTTTTCTGCTCATTAACCCCACCCCTCTCTCACTCTCTCTCACACGGACTTGCATACAAGAGGCTGTCTCTCTTTTGGATGCAGTGTATAAGAGTCTGCTTGCATGAATGCTTGTTGATTAATCCTGCAAGAACTGCAGCAGAAGATCCATCATGATACCTTCAGTTACACTCAACCATGGAGCAAAGATGCCTATTGTGGGTCTAGGAACATGGAGGGTAAGGCTGAACATTTCGTACTTATAATAAACACAGTTTGCACTTGATAGTTCGTTTGTGTCTTACAACAACATCTCAGGGGTTCTGTGGTCTATAATCCATCTTTACTGGACGTGACAGTGATGCTTATATCGTTTTCACCTTGTGAGTGTATGTGTCTGTGGACTGGCTTTTTGTGATGGCAATAGTGCCACAAGCATGCAAGGTATAGTCATGAAATTTTAAAGATGTGTATTTGGGATCAAAACGAAGATTGCCATGGTCTCATCATGTAGCACAATAAACCGATTCGCCAAAGTCAGTCCAGGACACAGCTGCCACCGACACCAATCTCATTCACTGTATTGATGCTTTGTAGTAAAATGTGTGTTGACAATGTATGTTCACGTTGTGTTCTGAAAATAATGACCAAGAACTGTTACTGTGTTATGGTACAACTCATAAGTATGATATACAGTATGTAATCTGTTTTTAGTTTTATAAGTGTTAAGTATGTATCCTATTACCCTGTGTACTTGTTGGCTGCAGGTCCAAAGTCCCCAACTTGTAGACAAGAACAATATGTTCTTATGTTATCAGCATATGACCATGACCTAACCCAGTTAAGTTCATAAATATGTTATTAAAAAAAAAGAAAATGCCACGTAGACAAAACCTACTGGTGGCAGGTACAACAGATGTCAATGCAGCCAACAATGCTCAGATCCCCTGAAATGCCCAACCAATACCACCAATACAATCAATCAAAAAGAGGGGTTCCATAGAAGAGGAGGGCCAGGAGCCCCAGAACTGTATAAAAGGCAATGCAAGACTATTTTGGCCCGGGTCGTCAATATGCTGTATTCCTACCTCTGTAGGCAGACCCAGGAAAGGTTGCTGAGGCTGTTAAGGTGGCAATAAGTGCTGGTTACAGGCACATCGATGGCGCTTACGTGTACGAGAATGAAGGAGAGGTTGGGGCTGGAGTTCGTGCCATGATTGACAATGGAGTAGTTAAGAGGGAGGATCTATTCATTGTCAGTAAGGTACTGTATATGAGTGTCACGACATGAAATGCTGATAAGTCCTTTTCCTCAATTTGTTCAGTAGTTATCTCCTTTTGTTCTTTCTTTATTCTTTGTAAACTACTCAAAGGTTGAAGTCTAATTTGTGAATGAATACATTAACAAAATGTTGTCAGGTTCTTTTCTTTTTGTTCATTCCTCTCCAGTGTGATCCACATAAATACTACACACTCTCAGGAACACTAGATGTATTGTTTTTCATAGTTGTGGTGCACCTTCCACATTCCATCTCTGGTGAGGGGAGCCTGTGAGAAGACACTCAGCGACCTGCAACTGGACTACCTGGACCTTTACCTCATGCATTTCCCTATGGGAGCCAAGGTTTGGATACCACTGCCCTGTCCTGGTCATAGAAAACAACTGGTGGTAAAACCACCACCATCAAGCTTTAGTATATTTCTCCGGTCTAAAGCTGGGCATACACTGTACGATTTTAGCCTGCTTCTGGCCCGACTTCTGAGCCACAAGACTCATTTTAGAGTCAGACTGAATTTCAGCTTCGTCAGGCATTGTTTGCCATTCAGTGTACAGGGTGGGGGGTAGGCTACAATTCATATAGCTTGTAAAACGTAGCTAGCTTACCCCAAATTCTCTCTGCAAAATGGACAAGCAACACTGTCCACATCTTGTCCATCCTGCGAGTCTATGTAATGTTACACTGCTTTTTTTTTTTTTTTTTTTTTTAGACATTTCAGCAGACAGGATGGCACAGATGATCAAGGCAACACGTTTCTGCCTTGTTGGTAATGTACACGTACAGATCTCTGCTAGCAAGCAAACTTTACCCCTCTTGGAGCCTTCAAACAAATCTTTATTGACAACTGTAAACGGCCACAATGGCTCTCAGGGGCTATTTTACATGTATAGTGCGAGCACTATCGTGTGAGCAAATAAATTGTAAGCTTTAGCTTTACATCGCAAATGATTTACTCATAAAGTCGGAGTAGAAGTCACACAACTTTTCTAAAATCGTACAGTGTATGCCCAGCTTAAGGAGACTTGACATCAGAGAATTACGCAGCAGCTAAAGGCCTTTCTGGCCTTTCTAAATGCTTCCCTGCTTTTTACCTCTGCAGCCAGGTGATGAACTTTTTCCGTTAGATGAGCATAACCAGCTAATTTCTGATGGAAGCAACTTCTTGGACACCTGGGAGGTAATTTAAGTGACTTACATAGTCAAAACTGACTTGCTGGCAGCTTAAAATAAACTAAATATGGACAAATAAATAAGTTGAAAAACAAGATGCATAACATCCATGTGCAATGTGTCTCAAAGGCCATGGAGAAGCTGGTGGATGCTGGATTGGTCAAATCTATCGGCATCTCCAACTTCAACAAAGACCAGATTGAAGCCATTCTCAACAAGCCAGACCTCAACTACAAGCCTGCTAACCACCAGGTACAAAATAAGTGCACCATTCAGCAGTACAATATAAAAGGAAGAAAAGAAAAGCTCAAGCATTTGGGTGTTCTTCCAGATTGAGTGCCACCCGTACCTGACCCAGGAGAAGATGATCAACTACTGCCACTCAAAGGGCATCTCAGTGACAGCCTACAGCCCCCTGGGCTCCCCTGACAGACCCTGGTAAGAGGCACCTATCATGCACAGCGCTCACACAAAAGTGTCAAAAATATCTCATAACTCATTCTTCTCTGTTCTTATTTACAAAAGGGTCTCATCTGATGATCCCTGTCTGCTGGACGAACCTAAGATCAAGGATATTGCTCAGAAGTACAACAAGACCCCAGCACAGGTAAAACAGATAGATAACTAGAGCAGAAGTAGTAGGTGAAAGAGTAGATAAATCTACATAGCGAGCAGGTCCTCTGGTGCTTTAAAATGTAACTCATGAACTTGTGTTTACAACATGGGTAGTCTTTTACACATTATGCTTGCTGTTCAAGTGGTAAAATCGTAGGAACATTATTAACTTTACTGTCAGCGTCTATAAGCCACAGAAGCCAACAATTTAGCAAGCTAGCGAGTGGGTAACATAATGCAGGAGATGCAAAGGCATTATTGCCTATTAAATTATGAAATTACGAAGAAAAACAATATGCGACTAAAATTACAATATATTTACTTATGTACCAAAAAACGAACTTCCGTGGCCTCCACCATTTCTAACAACATCAACAAACACGTCACAACTCTTGAACTTGAAGTATTCAGAAACTTTCCACTTACAAGGCTGTGAATACCACAAGAGGGGGCCATTCATACAGACTCCTCTCGGTGAACATGGTAAACACGACCCTATTTGAAAGCATCCCTCTTGCGGAGTCTGCCATGTTTCTATAGCAGCCCAGAACAAACAAACCAAACTGCGTCAAACGAGAGCCTTTCACGCTTTTGCTGGCACTGGAGGCCACTTAGTTCTGAAAATCGCTTGTAAAACTGCAGTGACGTGAGCCGCTGAGTGCAAAACGTGGTACTGCAAGCTGACTTAAGCTGCTTCTAAAGTAGTGTTATTATGAAAAGGATGGACTGAGCGAGGCAAACTGTGTTACCAGATTTGCACTTGGCTGCTCACGTTACCACAGTCTGGAAAGGGAGGAGTGAGTAGAGTTGGTTGCACTTTGCAACCACGCCACTAGATGTCTCAAAATATTGTATTTCACTCTTATAACTAAGGAATGACAGTATTGTAAAATGGCCACATACATATAGTGAAGAAACAGATATTGTAGTGAATGATATTTGCATGTGTTTCTGTGGGGGGCTGACACTGATATCAAAGGAACCCCCCCAAATTGTCTAAAATTAAATTAACGCTTCATTTAAAATAAAAAAAAAAAAAAAAAACAAAAAAAAAAACAACAGAAGCGGAAGGTGATGAGCGGAAGGTGAAACCAGGTATATATACTGCTGGGTTGAATCATGCTGATTAGTGTTAGCTGCAGTTGCCCCAGGGAGGAAACAGGGAACCACGCCTACCTGTGCAAGACATAACCAGAGACAGACAACGGGAGACAAGACAGAAAACAAAAGGGCAGGGAGAACACCAGGAAAACACTGGGAAAAACTGGACCTGATTCCAGGATGTAATAGTCCAGAAAGAGGCCTGAATAATAATGCTTAAATAATGATATTTTCCCATCAGGTTCTCATCAGGTTCCACATTCAGAGGAACACGATTACCGTTGTCAAGTCTGTAACTCCCCATCGGATAAAGGAAAATTTCCAGGTATACTCATCTTAATAGTTAAGCAGCTAATTGTTTCAGTCTGTCCTTCAAATCTCCTCTACTGATACAGGATCATTTTCACATGCAGATTTAGGAAAACTAAGTTGAAATTGAATCAGCACACTTTCAAGAGATATCAGCTTTACAACTATTTTGTTAGAGGAATTTGGCATTTGGCAAAAGAATTGGATTATGTGCTTTACAGTTCCATTGCAGCTATTTTTGCTTGAAGCTGTTCTTTCTCTTTCAGGTGTTTGACTTTAAGTTGAGTGAAGACGACATGAAGACCATGCTGAGCTTCACCCAGAGGAGAGAATTCCCATTAAAATGGTGAGTAAGAGACAAACGGAGCGATATGACAATCACAGGCATAAGAAGGTTTAACTAAATTATTTTAGGTTACTGCACCCATTATCAGTATCTCAAGCAATGTTCAGTATGCCTTTTCTCTGCAGGGCTTCAGCACACAAAGACTTCCCCCTGAATACAGAATACTAGCTCCTCAGACAACATGCTGCACCATTTCTGCCTTGCATCGACTACTGAGCTTTCCTTTTATTCAAAATCTACACGCTGCACTCACAACAACAAATTTGACAGAGCCTGAATTACTATGCAACCAAGCTTCTACTGAACCATTTTTGCATAATGCTCACAATTGAAAGAATTAATTTAATGAATGTATTGAACACATAGGTGGTTAAAAGTGGAGATGGTGGTGGGTTGGCAAATAAAAAAAAACTGAGCATTTATGCAGTGTTTGTAACACTGATTTACTTATCTGCTAGTCCCTTTTCATGATGTATTTGTACTGCCTCACCATTGCACGTTTGCTGCATTTCTTAATGGTTTTAACATGAACAACCAACATGTGTTGTATAAATACACTTGCTTTGCCTGTAACATGAATCATGTTGTGTTTGTGGCAGAACAGTACACTGCAGTATGCGATAACTGCCCTGATAGAATACTGACATTTTTAGTTGAACTTTTCTCCAAGTTAACACTTTGCTTGTCCAACCTTCCTGCTACCTCGCACCAGAGATTGTTTAACCTTTGTTTTTGTTGGCAGAGTTTCTCATTGGTATTTACACTTGCTCCTTGATAATCTCAACTAAATCACTACAATACAAAACTCATGAAGTCATTTGAGAGCACCTTTGGTACATGGAACCAAAGTGTCTGTTACCCATAATATCTGTTATAACCTGACTTTACAACACTATATGATGATCAAAGCTACATTTTATTTCCCTAACTAAAGATAAAACAAATGGAGCATTACATACAGTATATGGATATACATTTAATTGTGGCTAGTGTGTAGACCTGTGTGTCTACAGCAGCTCATTCATTCCCTCAGTCTCACTATTAGGGTTTTCTGACTCGCTGTGGTCACAAACTTACATTTGCCTCGGTGGTCTCTTCACAGCTGTGTAGGGAACTTGCACAAACTTGTTTTATTTTCTCCCACAGGACTTTATTTTGATGCTTCACAAAAAAACTCACATGGGAAGTGAAAGCGACTATTTTGTAACAGGGTTAATACACATGATGATAAAGTGCCATCAATGACTCACAGCGGGAAGTAATTTGCCATCCTAAAAGGTGTGTCGGTATAATAGGTTCTGCATTTCACAGAGATAACGGTGCTTTTAATTTTGCAGTTAAATGTATATGCAAATGCACTGATGCTCAGTTGAAGACAAAACAGGTTTAGTTACATGAGTGCTACGAAAAATGTGTTTCCACTTAAATACTGATTTTATCTTTTATGAGATTTTTTCCTCTCACGTGTGCTAACTACAAATATAAGGTCCATGCTTTTAATGCTAATCTTGTTTTCAGAATTAACTCAGAGCTGTAACTCACTTTAAAAATGCTGACTGTACTGAGTATGGCAACCTTTTCCACATCGAGGACCAGATAACTGATTAGTCTACAGAGCCCTGTTTTGTTCCAGGGTCCCCCATCTGATAGGATTTTTGCTTTAAAGGCCCTCACACACCAAGCCAACAGTCGTCATTGTCATTGGACAGTTTGGGGCTAGGTTTTGCGGTGTGTCCGAACGAATTGGTGCAAAGTCAAGAAGGTATCATCATAACAACGGCGTGCATATCCGGTCTTAAGTCTTCTGGTTTTCCTTTTTGAAACTAATGGCCACAATAGTCATACATTCTGTCATTATGTTCTTATGGACAGTGAAAAGAAATTACATTGACTTAAATTATTCCACTTGTTGCATGAGACCTCCTGGAACAAGGACTCTGGGGGGGGGGGGGGGTCACCAGACATTTAGACTCTTCAGTAACTAATAACGCCACACTGGCCACAAAGTAATGAAGTCGAATTTACCCTTGAAATGAGAAACTTGTGTCTGCAGGCTGACAGAACAGAAAATGACTATATCAGGAAAACAGAGAAATACTCAATTATACTAGTGTAAAACTCATACTCATAATGACCCAAATTTCAATCAATTGAACATCTCAAATTGGGTATAAAGAAGTCTTAGGAGTGTGTCAAGCTGGTTTTCATGAGGACAAAACAGATCACTGATGGAGTCAATGTTGTAACATGGAAATAAAAATCTGCTGCAAGGTCACACTAACTTTGCAAACACATCTAAAGAAAAGGAGAGAGCAGCATTGAGGGTAGAGAAGCAAACTCCAGGACCCACTGTAAACCTGTGGAAAATCTGCAGGTTTCCTTTCAGAATTCAGTGTTGAATGGATAGTCCTTGTGCTTTGTGCTCCTATAGAGAGAAAATAAAGAAAGGGGGTTTTAAAATGTTGTCTGACACACCTTTTAACAACATTACAAAACAGAAAAGAAAACTATATGTGATCTCACCAATGCATGGGACAGGCTCTCCAGTTCCTGTTAAATCCTAGTATAGTCTTCATTTCCTTCTCATTTAGTTCAAAGTCAAACACCTGCAAATATCAAACAATGGTCTTCATGTAGGAGCCAACAGGGTAATGGGTAAGTGATGCACATTGAGGGCTAATCCTTGAAATTATCTGAACAATTTCTCAGCTAATTACTTGGAAATTCTCCTGAATGCGCTGAGGTGTGATCGACTTAGGGATCACGATCACGTTCCTCTGGATCTGGAAGCGGATCAGGACCTGGCAGGGGAGGAGAAAGGGTCCCAACATGTGAATGTGAACAGAGGTCATGACTGGAAGTGTAATAACAGTGAGGGCCATGTGCATGGTATTCTTCTTTAAAAGGGGCCAGCTATGAGGTTATTGTAGCAAAAGTATTTGTACTTTTGTGCGCATTCAGATTTGTAAATGTGTAAAAAAAAAAATTCCATATGGTATTTAGATTTGCAATTGTACTGAGATTTGTAAATGTGAAAACAAATCTGTAAATGTGGACATAAATCTGTACAAGCAGACAAAACTGTAAATGCATACATACTGTATATACAGAGGAAACACTTATATGGGACAGAATCATTCCTATACAATCACTATTTAAGTTATTTACTCATTTTGAGTCTTTTCATAATAACATTTGCAAAAATATTTTAAAAATACATCAAACAAGCGTTAGTTTACTTTCTTGATACTTTGCCTCGCGGACCAACTTTCCAGTTAGAGAGCTGTGACTGACAATGCGTGCGCACTGATATTGTGATGGGAAAAAAAAAGAGTCATTTCTTCAGAATAAAAACCAAATGTGCACGGGGAAACAACCTGTGGTTGAACATGCCCTTGTTAAGTGGATTGACAAAGCCTGGTCACGTAATGCCCCCAAAGGAAACTTTGCCGATGCTCAACCGGCTCTGTGGCACACGTGCAGATCGCCGCCTGTCTCCCTCCATGCTGCTACAGCGTGAGAGAATGAGGAGCCCCGGCGAAGCGACGCCATGCATGTGAGCTCGCCCTGCAGAGCCGGCCAAAAACGGCAAAGCCTCACCCTCACCCTGAGCGAGCCAGTAAATAGCAAAGCAGTCTGTTTTATTACTATGTATACATGTAATAAATATAAAAATGTCAAATAGATGGTAATCAGGATGAGAATTATGCCCAACAACAACTATTTGGTTAAACTAATCATCCACTTATAGTGATTGATTAAACCGAAACAGACATGATCACTATAAACGATTTCCACTGTATTAATGGCTGAAAAGTCAAAGTATTTTGTCCAAGAGCTGGTAATACAAACAAATCAGTAACAACTCTGCAGATTCCTGCACACATTTACAAATCCCAGTATGTATTTAGAGATTCTTTTGCACATTTACAAATCAGATTACTTACACGTGGATTGAAATACAGTTACACAACTCTCCACACACATTCACATACAGTTATGCTACAATAATGGGCCTAAAGCCAGCTGCAACAAACTGAAACTTCTCCCGTGCCCAGCGTGTAAGAGAGGCCGGTTCCACGGAAGAGGATCCGCTCCCTATGTAGATATAAACGGCTCAAAAACAATTCTTATTTTCAGGTGATTTTACACTAAAGAAATCATACTTTAATAATAATATATAATGTATTATTATCATTATTAATACTAATATGTTTAATATCATATTCCAATTCTGCCAATAGATTTTTCATTCATTCATTTTTGTGTGTGTCCACAACAACTATTTGAAGCTTTGTTTAGTTCAGTGCTGTACCTGAGCAGGTGTCTTCTTGTGCTTCTCAGCGATGGCTTTAATGGTCGGTTCTTCCAGCAGTGAGGGGTCATCAGGTTTAGCCCTGCAATTTAAATACATCATCTGGTGTTATATACTCAGGACCTGCACATGTTGTATTATTTAGCTGCCAATCAAAGGGAATTCAGACGAATAAGAGAGCCCTAAAGACACCAAGTAAAAAATAATCTGCGAACAACAACACAAAATCAAACAAAAAAAAGCAATTACCTAATGTCTAAATCAGGACAAAACATGCCACACACAGACAAATTACATAAACACAAGAGGAACAATAGTCACAAGTTGAAACTAACCAAAGGAATATGACAAACATCATATTGACTCAGCATTTAAGCAAGTATGACCCACTCTTGTAGAAGTGTGAAGATATAGATAGGTTCTAAAATACAAGTCCTGTCTCATGTTGTTTTGACATAACTGACCAGGGTCTGTCTGGGGAGCCCAGGGGGCTGTAGGCGGTCACTGAAATGCCCTGAGAGTGGCAGTAGTTGATCAGCTTCTCCTGAGTCAGGTAAGGGTGGCACTCCACCTAGTGAGACAAATACACAGCTATTTGGGTGCACTGCAGAAACCATGGAGTGATGTGCTGAATTTTGTATGTTTAACTGTCCAGCCTTTGAGTTGCATATACATATGGTTAACTGCCTATTGTACTGATATGACAGCATTTTAAAGGATAAATTCAATACATGGGAGTCCTTTATTCTATGAATGGTGCTGTAATCGAATATACAACAAAACTAGACAAAAGAAGACATTGATGGTGAAGGATGGTTCTGAAAAACAGCAAAAATATAAGGTCACCCCCTCTAATTGGTCCAGCCTGAAGGGATGCTGCTGTGGCCATTACGGATTAACAAGACATTTATTTCTCAGACCTGATAAGAGGAGACAGATGATGCCATTATGGCTCCTTGACCTTTCAGAATCGCAGTCTTGACATGAATCTGTTTTCTTGCTGCTCAGTAGCCTTGAATCAAACATGTTGCATGGAAAAAGGTGGCAAGTTTATACAGCAGCATGAGCCAATTATCAGGTATTGTTATTATGTGTTATTGTACCTGGTTGTTGGCAGGCTTGTGTTTGAGGCCTGGCTTGTTGAGAATGGCTTCAATCTGGTCTTTGTTGAAGTTGGAGATGCCTATAGCTTTGACCAAACCAGCATCCACCAGCTCCTCCATCCCCTGAGGAAATTTAACACAAAAGACACCCTTGGATGAGTTTTGGCTTCGAGACTGTAGGTCATACCAGATCCTGTTTAAAAAGGTCACACCTCTAATTTGTCTACAATCCCAGTCAGAACTTCATTGCGCAGGTCGTGTGCAATCACATTTTAAGCTTGCACTAGTCAAAACTTATCCCTTCAACTCTGTCAACTTTCAGTGTATCTTAAAGCTCCCCTTTCTTTCTGATTTCCACAGACAAAAATGCTAATATTCCATATAGCTTTTTCTTTTTCCTCTATAATGCATTTGCATTTGCTACATTATGTTACCCACTTTTTAGCTTGTTAAACTGTTAGCCTCTCTGGCTTCTAGACAACGTTAATATTGCGTTGCTTAGCAGCGTGATCTTACGACCAAACCACTTAAATACCACGCATACTCTGTACACTTCCTCATAGCGTATGACACATGCAGCTTTGTTATGCTAATCCCTAACAAACTGACTCTTATGTCTGATACAAGCAAGTGGTTTGTGTGTTTATCTCACCTCCCATGTCTCCAGGAAGTGAGTATCATCACCGATCATCTCTCCCGCGCTGTCAAGAGGGAAAAGCTCATCGCCAGCCTGTAACATGACAAAGTGATTAATTGCCCTCAGGTTTATGCCACATTACTATGACACTAACAATATGGAGGCTGTGCATACCTGCTCAAGGATACACATGACAGATTCCACCTGAATCATGAGCACACACATATATTTTCATACATTGCTGGCAAGACAAATAGTGTGCCTACCTTGACACCCATGGGCCAGTGCACCAGATAGAGATCAAGGTAGTCCAGTTTAAGATCACTGAGAGTCTTCTCACAGCTTTGCCTCACCAGAGACTTCTCATGAAAAGTGCACCACAGCTGTGAAATGAAAGGATGGGAAAGTCAATATGTCAGCACACTGTGTGCGTTAATACTGTATTTGTGCACGCAAATACAGTATTAACACACAGTGTTGTGGGAGAAACAATAATAAGAACATGCACATGTACATTATGCACCCACAACTCACCTTGCTAACAATGAAAAGTTCATCTCGCTTGACCACGCCGTCCTTGATCATGGCCTGAACACCCTCTCCCACCTCCACCTCATTCTGGTAGATAAGCGCTCCATCAATGTGCCTGTAACCTGCTGAGATAGCGGCTTTCACCGCCTCTGTGACCTTGCCAGCGGGAGACTGGCACAAGCAGGGACGGTTAGTTGTTGTGGTATACAAAGTTTAACCATTATTCACTAACCCTCTAGTGTCATCTAGACATATTGTGCTAAAATAAAACCAAGGTAAATATATATTTAGATGGAAGTAGTATATTAATGATTCACACTTTGCTTCAGTGTAACCC
The DNA here is from genome assembly GCA_947000775.1 of Pterois miles. Lineage (NCBI taxonomy): Eukaryota > Metazoa > Chordata > Actinopteri > Perciformes > Scorpaenidae > Pterois > Pterois miles. Next base: position 17,619,118 of record CAMQGK010000549.1, on the reverse strand, counting down.
ACGAACAAATTGCGCGAAAATGCAATTGCGTCTTATCTAAAAGGAGTTTTAGTTCCTCATTGTGTGCCTGAGTTTAGTTAGTGGGAGTATTTGGTTGGAAGAGAGTCAAAAGATTAGTTAAACCTGCAGTAGCCAAAATATTTTTGGCATCTTTGGGCAAAAGCTCCATATTAACCTTTAAGCATATTGTAATTCAAGTGTTCGGAGAGAAAACTAGACGTCTGCATCTCCTCATGTCTCTGTTTTAAAAAAGTCTAGCTCATGACGGGAGACTTTGGCCAATCACAGGTCATTTCAGAGAGAGAGCATCCCTATTGGCTGTTCATTCAATGGAAGCAGATGTCAATCACTTGTGAACACTGATCAAACTGTCAAACTAGGCAGCGCTGATCAAATATGAATCAAAATTCAGACATTACAATAACAGAATATTGTTTAATATTTGATCAGCGCTGCCTAGTTTGGCCACTAAGAGACGGCAGGCTCCAGCTCAGCTCATTTTTCCTCCGGTCTGTGAAATCTTGCAGATGCCATTAGGAGCACCAGAGGACACAAAGGCACATGATTTTTTTTTTTTTTTCATATTAACTGTCTCATGTACTACTGTCAGGATATACTGACCGTTTCAGAAAAAAAATCATATTTGTTTCAGTTCTACCTACTACAGCTTTAAGTTTCTGTCTTTGGGTGTCCTCTGCATTTCATTTAACCTTACTTTTTAGGAGCAATCAACAACAAACCAACAACTGAACTCCAATTCTTATTTTGGTATTATATTCATAATACTACTTTACTATTAAAACCCCATCTATGTTGCTGGTAATACTACTCCACCTATAAATACATATTTCATGGAAGACAAACATGGTGCACCCTTCTCAGACAAGTATAATAATAATGCTAATATTAAAGTACACAAAATCTCGGGGTCGTGTCCTTAATGTAAACGAATGAAAGGCTGGAAGCTTAAAAAAAAGCACTTTAAGGATTACTTGAATTATGTAACTAAATATCTGCACACGACAGTCATGTTTCTAGAAACCTGCTGCTGGAGCGCATGAGCCACGGTTCAACCTTATCAGCCATCGTTGTACCAATTTAAATAAACTATCAACCCACAGTTAGGAGTAAAATAAGATGGGTTTATATTGATATATCGGCAGGGAAATTACAATAATAACAATAGTTTCAACTCATCCAGTTATGTAATGGGCTTCATTCATGCTTTTCTGTCGACCAGTCCAGCTAGCTTAGTTAAGTAGTTAATTTTTGACTAACGCTAGCTAGGAAAATGGAAAGGAAGTACAGAAATAAACTCACCTTCCATGTTCCCAGTCCCAAAATAGGCATATGTGCACCGTTGTTGAGTTTCACTGTTGTTGCCATCTCTGCAAAGGTCGAGCAGACTGTGTCTGAGTGGTGTAAAGCTAATGCAGAGCGCAGAACGAGCGGAGGGAAGGCATCGTCGATCGATTAATGATGCCTTGCACTTTAATTTAGGCGAGGAGCAGGTTGGTACCACTTCTTCATCTGCACGGGGGGTTTAGTGATTCTGGGTATCAGAAGTATCAGAGCTTTGCACTGTAAAAATATTAGTACAATCATTCAAAATTGTGCACGACTTAAGAAAAAAGTATTCAATTTAATTGTGCTTCATTTTAAGCTACTTAAAGTCTGTTCAAGGTTTCACTACTTCATGTACAGCCGGTTTAATCAATAACGCAACATAAGTAACTAGAACACAGTATTCATTTTGAAAAATGAATGGAATAGGAAGACTGGTTGTTGTTGTTGTTGTTGTTGTCTTGCCTGTGTGGGCTGGGCACCAAATTGCGCAGGACACTCAACTAAACAAACCAATCCAAAAATTAGGCCCTGTTATCTGTCAGATAAATATACAAGAGTAAAAGAGTAAAACATAGTGTATGAGGCAAAATTGAATTTAAATATTTAAATAAAGAACCAAAGACATGGAAATTATGTGCATTACTTAGGTGAATGTGCAGCTACTTTCTGCCTGCTGATTGGATGCAGTCATCGGGACCAGCCTTTAACTGCACATGATAACAAAGATCACTTTAAACTAGGGTCATTAATTAAAATATTTTATTGTGATTAATCCCACAATTTTCTGTGATTAATCCTGAATAATCGCAGTAGTTGTTTTTAATCTGTTCAAAATGAACCGTAACCTCGCTTTATGTAAATGTGTATATATATTTATTTACTGGAACTCAATGAAGAACACAGAACAAATATTGTGCAGAAACCCTCGCAGGTACTGCATTTATCACTAAAAGATATGCTCAAATCACAACATGGCAAACTGCAGCCCAACAGCTGTCAGTGTGTCAGTGTGTTGACTTGACTATGACTTGCCCCAAACTGCATGTGATTATCATAAAGTGGGCATGTCTGTACAGAAGAGACTCGTGAGTACCCACAGAACCCATTTTCATTCACATATCTTGAGGTCAGAGGTCAAGGGACCCATTTGAAAATAGTGATGACAGTGCTAGTATGACATAGTGGGTAACAATCGATTCCTTAGGTTTTCTAGTTTTATATGATGACAGCATCTTCACTCTTTAAAACTGAACTGTCCGATACAACCTCTGGAAAACTGATTGCATTCAGGTGTTAAAAAATTAGTGGCATTAAAGAAAACAAATTTTCATGAACGTGCTATTATCTCATTAGCAGTTGACAGCCCTCTTTAAACCCTTTCCACAACAGAAAAAATGCATATTAGGGCTGGGCATTTTCTTTGAAATCAATAATTTAATATTTTTTCCAGTGTATCTCTATGGGAAATGGATGCAAATCACAAACTGAATGAATGTAAATAATAATAATAATAATCAAGGCATGACTGAGCTATTTTTCTTAGCTGTTCTTGTCTTGTAAGTGACATTTATTGGATTGGGAACCCCACACTGACCACATCTGAGATCCACTTGCCAATTGTTTAGTTTTTGCTGGTTCTGTCATAGAACCACAAGGGGGCACCATCACCACATTTATAAAACGTGAGCCCGTCAACTCAAATCACCCAACTGAGACTCAGAAGTAAAATAATTACATATTTTCATACATTAGCTAATATGGCCAGTAATTACAGTGATTGATCAGCACTGTTCATTTCACTTAAGGCACTCAAAAACTCATTTAATATCTGATTTAACTTAATCCATACGGAAAAAAAGCTCTAGGAACAAGCCCTGGGTATGTTCATTGTCCAGTGTGTAATGTAGGAGGTAATATTCTTTTTAATTAGTCTATTATTTTGATTACAACGTCCTCGTAGCACTATGCTTACACTGTAAAGCAGACTGTGAATGCACGCGCACATGCAGACCAGCTTTAAACCCCAAGAGACACCTGAAAGAGGGAACAAATACAGGGTGTCTTCTTTTGTCAGAATCAGATAAAACCTGACAGACCTTTAACGGAGCCATTCAACACTCTGAGCAGAAGATAAGAGAGGGAGAAGAGAGCAATATAAAAAAACATACAAAGGGAAAAGTTATGGGAGCCAGCAGCCGCTGTGTACCTCACAATGGCTCTCGCTAAAGTTTGTGTCTCTTCTGATCTTCTCCCAGCTGGACGCCTGCTTTTCAGGCCCCTGTCTCCTCTGATCTAACTTCAGACACTGGAGGGCCTTTTGCCAGCCTGCAAACTGTCAAAGTACCCCAGGAATCAAACACCGTCGCTTGCTGTCATGATCAAAGAACCACAGGTAAACCAGACACAGACACAGCCACATACAATTGCCATCTAAAAGAGGGGGGAAAGTTTTCATTTCAGAGGCTCTTATTTTGCGTCTGCGGGCGGATACCTCTCCACTGTACTGAGTACATTGATTAGAATAAAGGAAAACAGGCATTTGAAGATATGACAGAGGCCCTGAGTAAAACCAGGTGCCTCTCAAGGAAACTTTTGGACAAAGAGTGTAGACTTAGCTGAGATTTCAGAGAAAGACAGGGAATGTTCATATGTTGATGGTATGGACAGACAGGCTGGTGGCGTGACAAGTAAATACACATTGTATATCTCAATGAGCAACTGTCTCCTTTTCCATTATGTTCGGCCATAATGAATGCCCAGTGCAGCTCCAGGTGTCCATTCTTTCATCGGCTCTTCATCAGATCAGACGCTCTACCGGTAAGACCGGACCTGTCCCGGGGAGATCAAACACCTCATTTCATTTCATGGCCTTTGCTCTGTTCGCCCCACCTCTTGTCTCTCCCATTGGCCTTGGCCTTGCTGTCTTTCTTCTTCTCTGTTTCTGCCACAGTGCCCTGGGTCATAATCTCCACCCATGAATCTAATGACGAGTGTCAGCTCCCGCTGAGTTCACTCATGCACTTGCATTCCGCACATACCGTCTGTCGAGCAATAACAAGATCAGGGAGAGAAATCCCTACGTCATAAGTAAATCACGGTAATTTGTCAAGTGCATTACATGTTCTTGGATACACTGGAGATCACGGGCTGATTTGAAACCTGCAGACATCATGGAAAATAATGATCCCACTAATGTCTGGATTAGATAGACTGTCTAAAACTGAAACAATTAGTCAGTTCACTGATTGGTCGATTGGTGGGAAATTAATCAACAATTTTCATAATTGCTCAATTGTTTACATATTTTTTAAACATAAAAAGGTGAACATTTGCTGTCTTTTCTGTCTTCTATGACAGAAAATTTTATATTTTTGGGATTTTTTTAGACGAGTAACATTGTACATTTGTAACATCTTAAAAAAAAAAAAAAATCATGAATCCATAATTAAAATAACGATTATTTGCAGCCCTTGAATGATTATATTGATAGCTAAAATATTATACAAATATAATCAAAAAGAAAAAAGTGGAACACACATGTATGCTTATGTCTTGTGCTTATGTCTTATTTTCAGAATAACAACAATCATTGACATCATTTCTAAAGAAAATACGAGGTAAAATGTGAATATTTGCAGGTTTCTATGCCTTCTATGACAGTAAATCTAATATTTTGAGGGATTTTGGTCTGTTGGATGAAGAGAACGAGCAATTTGAAGATGTCACCTTGGGTTCTTTTTTCTGTTTTGTAATATTTTACACACCCGAAATATTAATTAATTATTTGAGAATTAAAGTAATGGTTAGTTGCAGCCTTTAAATGATTCTATTAATAGCCAAAAATATCAGAAACCAACAAAAGTAAAATATGATCAAAAAGAAAGAGTGGAACACACATATGCTTATGTCTGGATTAGACAGACAAACTTGTCAGCTAAGTGACTGGTCAATCAGTGGAAAATGAATCAATGGTTTTCAGAATTGTTTGCTTAATTTCTAAAGCACTTATGATGGAAAATGTCAAAGTTTTCTTCAGTATTTTATGACAGTAAATTTAATATTTTGGGGGATTTTGGTCTGCTTTGGACGAACAAAATTTTGAATAGTTTTGAAGAGGTCACCTTGGGTTCTGAAAAGTGCTGCACATTTTTCTTTATTTTTGTAATTTTATATGTCCAAAAAATTGACTAATTAATCGCGAATTAAAGTAATGGTTAGTTGCAGCCCTTAACTGATTCTATTTATAGATAAACATATCACAACTCATCATAAAAAATATGATCATATACAATGTTGAACTTCTTTTCAAAATAGCAGGAACAATGCATGGAAATGATTCACGAGAAACACTTTCAAAGATTTGGCTCATACTTAATTTTATGGCACTTTTCTGCACAGGGTTATGTGTGAAAATGAGTTCAGGCTATTTGGACAACGTAACGTTACTGCTAAAGCTCTGTAATGACGCATTTTGAGAGGAAAAGGGTCATCGCAAGCACGCACAACACTAACACTCTGGCATAAAACACATCTAATTTCAGACAGCAGAGGTCTTTAATGCCATTGATGTTGGTGTGTGAATGCTCACAGCATTAAAATCGTGTTAAGGTTATGTGAACAAGAGAAGTGGCCGCCTCTAACAGAATAATTCAGGCAATTTATTCAGTTAAAGTCACAGATTATAAAACAGGTATCTTAAATCAAGCACTCTGTTCAGAGCCGTGATATAAAACCCACATAACACTGCTATGACCCTTTGCACTATCACACTATCACCACTTCATAAAAAAAAAAAAAAACAGGGTCAGGGTCACAGCAGGGTCACTCCCACAACACCAAACAGGTTAACAACAAGTTAGCAGCCAAAACCTGCTAAAAATGATTAAAGTCTATGGAGGAGTACATTGAGCAATGCCCAAAAGAATCCACCTACTGAGAGACATGCAGAGCAACATAAACAGGAGGTTTCACAATGTTGCCCAGAATATGCAAGCAAACAGGAACGCATCAGAAATACATTAACCAAAGCCTCGGCTGCACCCCGATTCAGAAACTCTGAATCTGTGGCAGGTGTTGACACGAAAGACATTAAATAATTGGCAAATGAAAGTCTGGGACCGGAGAAAGTGGAGCAACATCCTTGCCAAGCCAAGCAACACACCTCCACCAAACAAAAACTTTTCAGTGGTTACACAAATAAACGGCAACATACCAATTATGTAAATGAATAATGAAATCAATATAACCCTAGCCTGTGATGAAAAAAACAAAACATCCTAGCTGTTAGTTCCATAGGTATGAGCAGGCAGGAGGGCCTATTTTATTGTGAACACTACTATTTATTAATAAAACCTATTTAAATTGGAATGTGTCTATAACTTTCATAATGCCATACTTGATAGCTGTTTTATAAAAGCACTTAAAACAATATATTGTGATTATATCACAGCTAAGGGGCCTTGTTTGGCCTGTTGTGAGCTATTGCTTAAAGCTGCAGTTGGTAACTGAGCAAATATGGTAAAAAGCGATATCACTATTTAGATAGATAGATAGATAGATAGATAGATACTTTATTGATCCCAAGTTGGGAAATTGTGGTGTTACAGCAGCAGGTTATCAGCACAATAAACATGAGAGAATATACACATCTATGTACACATAAAAAAGAGAATATACACATCTGTACTAAGTGTGAAGTATATACAGAGAATCTTGTTATAAACTAATCTAATTCTAAGAAATGTAAACATTATACACTATAATAATAATAAAATAATAAAATAATGATATGATATAATGATATAGTATATAATGTAATGTTGTACAACATAACATGATATGTATGTATGATATATATAATATAATATAAGTAGAAATAGATATATAGATAGAGATGTGGTATAATAATATAGTACAATATACACGACAATACACAATATAACTTAATGTAATACTGTATAATGCTATATAATACACCTGACCAACACTTAGCTGGGGGTCTATTAATCACACTAAATATAAAAAAAATATCGAAGAAATAAAGAATAACACTCTCTATATACAGTCAGTAGTGCACAAGACAGGTAATCTGTGTAAAAAACAAATCATTCCTCGTCTGCTCCGGATGGCACTTGCGAGGTGTCACTGCGCTGAAGGAAAGCAACCATGTTTTGATTGGTTGCTTTCAGTCAGGAACAGTGAAAACTTGCAGATGCCAACAGGAGCACTAGGAGGAGGCAGAGGAACACGATTTTTCAGAGTATCTGTCTCATGCACAACTGGCATGAAATAGTGACTGTTTTATAAAAACAGCTTTATTTTATCATATTTGTTCAAAGTTACAGATTGCAGCTTAACTTAACCCTTCAGCACATTTGGAGTTTTTGTTAATTTCCTGGATTCCTTTAACACTTTTACCACTTTGGATCACACCTGTCTTACAGCACAGTATTTGCTTTTTTCAGTTGTTACTATTTGCACTAAACACCACAGACATATTTCAAGCTACTCCTTACAAGGGAGTGTTGTAATCTTTAAATTCTTCTAGATGGTAAGAGTATCTGGTTTTGGTTTGTCTGTTGTCTGGAAGTGCATGTGACAGAGTGTCTTCAGAGTGTCCTCATATCACCACAGGGAACTTAAGATATTTGCTACATTTCTTATTCTGATGAGGACGATGTGGAAATTATGAAAGCAGAAAACTCATGCAGTGTCTCCTCTGTCTTGTTTCAGCTGTCGCAGTGCCCCTGAATGCTAGTATTTAAAACAAGCACAGACTAGAGATCATTTGACATGCAGGTCAATTATGTCTATTGACCTTGTACATGTTTGGAAAATGTTTATAAAGTGCAATGGATGCAACTGGACTTCTTATGTAAAGTCATGGTCTATTTTTAGCCATGCTAGTGGCGGGCCGTCCGCCCACCGCTTAGGTACACTGTTTGATGGATTACCATGAAATTTTGTACAGACGTCCATGTTTCTCAAAGGATGAATCCTAATGACTTTGATGATCCCCACGACTTTTCCTCTAGTGCAGCCATGAGGTTCATGTTGGATTTAAGTGAAATGTCTCTACAACTATTGAATGGATTGCCTTGAAATTTGGTACAGACATTCTTGTTCCCCTCAGGATAAGTTATATTAACGTTGGTGATCCCTTCACTTTTCACCTAGCGCTATTATCTGGTAAAGGTTTTAATGTGTCATATACTTTTCTGACCAAATACCTGCAAAATTAATAACATTCTCTTCAGCCTCCGTTCTATTTTGTGTATAATGCTGATTGGCAAATGTTAGCATGCTAACACATGGGTAAACATTATCCCTACTAAAGCATTAGTAGTGTCGTAAGAGCACAGACTGTATATAAGAAGTGGACGTAGTCACTGGGACGTCACCCATTGGTTTGTGGATTGCGTTTAGAAACCTCAAGTTTGGCATTTTGGCCACGGCCATCTTGAGTGTTGGCTGTTGCCATCTTGTTATTTTGCAACCAGAAGTGACACAAGAGTAAGTACAACTGAATGCTAAATAAGTCATTTTAAGGCAACAAATGTTTAAATTAACTTTCATGAACTGAAAATACAGTGCGAAAGGGTTAAAGTTGTAAGACAAACACACGGACATCTCCCAGACTGCTCAACGCCGTGGTAACAACCTGTCAATCACAAGGTAGACACGCCCAAGAGCAGACATGCCGGCCCGTATGTCTGGCCCGTGTTTAAATTTCCATCGGCCCGCAGCCTCTGTCATAAAATCAATAATATGTGTCCTGCCACAATATCAGTGGGCAATTGAGGAGGTATGCAGTAGACATCTCAACAGCGCTTTTGGGATTTTGCAGCTATTGAAAAGGAGATCAAGTTTTTTTGCTCTCCTTTCTCTGTGGACCCTAATGACACTCCAGACCACCTGCAGCTGGACCTCATTGAGCTGCAGTGTGATGCCGAGTGTCGCAGTCGACACCTGCAACTCCCTCCTGTCAACTTTTACCGCCAGCTGGATAAAGGCAGGTTCCAAGAGATTCGAACATTTGCTAAGACAAGGCTTAGCTTGTTTGGCTCGACATACTTGTGCGAGAAGACATCCTCGGTTATGAACTCATCAAGAACCGCATGAGGACGAGATGAAGTGACTCTCACCTGCGTGACATCTTGTGCATCAGAACCACTGCTTTAGAGCCAGACCTGGTCTACTGACTGCAGTCAAGATCTCAGTGTCACCCTTCACATTAGTGCAGACAAGTTATGTGTTTAGTCTTCTGAGGTGAATAAATTAGAAAACTGTTTTTTTGTAATGATCAAAATCACAGTTTTGAATATGCCCTGAGTCTTTTCAATCCAAGTATCATTTGTTCTTTTGTTTTTCAACTGACAATCAAACTAGGTCTTGTAAACCCGACAAATTAAATGTTGTTTTCATATTTATTGATAACAAACATTAGGGTCTTAAGAAACAAATATACAAATACTCAACATTAAATATTAAAATCTAATTTGGTCCGGCAGCCCATTTTTCAATTTCCTATTTTTGATCCGAATCTAAAATTTAAATACATTGTTGTTTGATATCTGATTCAAAATCAAATAACATGTTTTGTTTTTCTGATTTTTGATGTTAAATTGAAAAATAAAAGAACAAGTGTTGCACAGATTCATAAGATAACTGTTATCCTGTTAACACGTTTTGAATTTAGAGGTTAGTGAATTTAAAAGAGTGATTTTGGTAAAAACTTGTTCAGATTTATTTGTGTTCTGTCTGAAGAAATTGTGGGAAAATATGCCATTTGCAATAAAAATTCATGAAGTAATTAAGTTGCATTTAAGGTTAATGGTTCAAAGAATGTCAGACTGAATAGTTTCATCATTTTAACCTCACCAAATCTGCACCTGAACACCCCTTCTCTAGAGCATCCCCTGCTTTATGGTCTATGTGACTCTCAATGGGACCATAATTTACTAAATGAACATCATGCTGTATTGAAGAAGACTTGAAACTAGTGATTGAGACCATAAACTCATGTTTACAATGTTACTGAGGTAATAAATCAAGTGAGAAGTTGGCTCATTTTCTCATAGACTTCTATACAATCGGACGTGTTTTTGCAACCAGGGGAGTCGCCCCCTGCTGGCCGTTAGAAGGAATACAAGTTGAAGTTACTTCTGCTTTTCCAAATATTAAAAGAAGTAAAAAAAAAAAAAAAAAAAAAGTAACTTGTGAGTGAGACACAGAAAGACAGGTAGACAAAAAGCTGAAAATGTATTTCATTGATAAATTTTAAATTTTTCATTGTTGTTTGCATTTGGAAAAATTCATTAAATTTTGTATCTTAAGCTTCCTCATCGAGTGAAATCATACTGCAAAGTAGCTTGGTATGGTCCAAAAATGAGTGATAGTGATTGTTTCATGATAATTAATAGCATGTGGAAATTTATCTTTTAGCTGTCTAGATCTTTCTGATCTGGATCCAAACCACACACACTATAGTGTATTTCCACATGCACCTCCATACATATTGTGAACACACAGCCTTCGCCTTGCCTGTGAGCAGAGGTGTCTCCTCTCTGGCCCCTCAGACATGCTTTGGTTTTTGGCTTGATTAACCACTTAGTTCAGTCTCTCAGACACAAGATTGCAGGGAAAAAGCAAGTAATGAAGTGCTTTTGAATTTGCATTCCTGAGAGCTTTCACAGACGCCTTGATTTCAGTCTGCTTTTGCTGTTTGTTCTTCGTCAAGAGATGTCTGCTATTCTAACGGTAACGCGTAACAAGTGTCCATCCAACCTCCTCCATATTGCTCCCTCATCAACCTAACTGCCATGAATAAACACAATCAACATGCATCTGAAGGGCAATTTGGAGGCTTTTTCTCTCAAATCGTCCCTGATGGGTTGTTCATCATTGTCATTATGCAGATTACAGTGTGACCGTGAATGCAATATCGGAGCCCTTTTCCTCTGCAATGAAATGTCACCATTTCATAAAGCTGACCAAAAACACTTGTGTGTTTTGTTCTTAGGAGTTGAGCAGTGCTGATCAGTTATGGACAAACTGTCTCAAGAATATGAAATTAACAGAATTCAGTCTACACTTGAAAGTCAAGCCTTTATTTTTAGTATCGACCTTGATAACAATATCAGAGTGTGTGCTGTATTATCAGCTGAAGTATCCACTGTAATTTACCAGGTAAGTGTCATGATTTGGTTGAGAATCTGCAGAATCCCCATCAGAACTGAGCTATCTACCTCAGACAAGCATTGTAAGACTTGTGTAACTTTTTTAACTCCATTCGATTCATTTATGAGCAACCGTGGTTATGTAACATGATGACTTGCCAGAATCTGTGATTATTTCTGTCTCAGATATGGGGCAGTTTACGTAAAAGCTTCCCTTTGCACCCTGTTCCCGAGTGCCAGAAAAGAGGAAACACAGTTTGGTTTAAATCTGCGTTCCTTTCACTAGTCCATCCTTCCAGGAATGATTAAACATCAATAGGAGGTAGACCTACCAGCAAGTGACTTATAATTTGGACATTGATAAGCAGAAATTCAGTGTGCAAAGGGGATCTGTCTTCCATAACCTTCAAGTTTAAAGGTAATTAATTTGAAGTTTCATTCTTTGCAAAATACAAATAATACTGTCCAGCAATGTGCTGTGACTTAATGTGTAGTTTATAAAAACTGTCCTTGCTGATATTTATTTAGAGTGAGGGGAAAAGAAACCCATCACCTTCACTTCTCCCAAGCAACATCCTGTTTGACAGGAAGTTCGTTAGTGGCAGGTTGGACTGTTGTATATAAGGAACACATATTTGTATATACCAAATATAGGAATGTATATCATTTGTGTAGATAAGTACTAGTAAATTAAAATTGCAGATTGTTTTAAATATATAAATAATTCAACGTGATGTGAGAGCAGTTTCAAGAAAACCTGCCTGCTCATCCAATATGAGACGACACAAACCTTTCTGTGAGATTTGATTTTGGAGATGACAGTCAATGTTTATGATCATAAATAGTCCACTAGTTATAGTTATCACAAAATGAAGATTAATCATTTAGCTACTGAATCTTAAACATCTGAAATCAATATATTTTTTGATTATTGTCACTTCATTATTATTCTTTTTCGACATGTTTTTTTTTTCTTAACAAGTTTTAGAAATTGATGCGATGTAATTAAAGTAAATTTCTGTATATATATTTTAAGTGGTGGAAGAAGTGTAGAAATACTCAGTTACAAGTAAAAGTCCTGCATTGAAGAATATTAGCATCAATATGTACTTAAAGTAATGCATAACACATATGATACTATTACTTACTATAAATTGAATAATAATTATTAATGCACTCATTTTTGTACTATATATGCGGTCAGGTAGCTCATTAATCCTCCCCAGGATTCATAATATCTAAATTTAATATATTCATACTATTAATATAAATTAGTAACACGCCATCATTTGTTTGATTGTATTTTCTATTATAATCGGAATCTGCAAAGTAACTATGCAAGTATCATAAATGTGGTAGAGTAAAAAGTACAATATTTCCCTCTGAAATGTAGCTGAGTAGAAGGATTATGTAGAAGAAATAGAAATACTTCAGTCCTAATACACTAGCTGAGTAAATGTAGTTAGTTCTGTCTACTGCTATGAAACATTAAAAGACATTTGCTCCTCTCCAATAAAGAAATTACCTCAGAGCATCCTTTGTTTCCTGGTGTCACTTTGACATGTCTCGTGTGGGCATATGTTTGTCTGAGTGCAGCTTTTGAGACATCAGAATGACACAGCGGGAAAATTGTTAAAGTTCCTCATGGGGTACTTCTTCATTTTTTAGTCACCTGATATTATTTACAATATATAACCAAAAAAACCCTGTGAACTTCTCTAATCTTGCATCATGGGAATGTTGTTGTCAGACCTTGCGTGAGCAAGTTCGGGGCTGCGGAGGGGGAAAACCGTGTGGACGGAGTGAGCTATATGGCCAAAGAGGGTGTGTAAAGGCCTCATGGGACAATGAGTCACATTCAAGATGACTAAGTAGTTTCTTAAAGAATCTTGAAAAAAATGTCACGAATAATCCAAGAAAGCAAAAAGTATTGAAGTATCGGATCTAATTAATTTTGGGATGAAGGGTTTTAAAAGTTTATTAAATCTTCAAACAGATTTTTTTTTTTTTTATTAAAGATGAACCCAGGTGGAAGGATTTGTGCCAGTGGTGTGTCGCTGTGCAGTGTGCAACAGCAGAGACATGTATGTTCAGAGGATGGGGAGCAAACTTGGAGTAGTGTGCAGCGTAATGGAAGCGTGCAGTGTTACTTTGACTTTACGATTTATGCACAGGGTACTCCACGATTTTTGCAACTGTAGGGACAGCGTGAGTCATAACTTATGACAAATAGAAACAGACAGTTTATGACACACACACGCCTTCGCAAATGTTCGAGAACCTTTTTTTTGTTTTTTAATTAAAGTTTGCAGAGGCGTAAGTTGCAGTTTCAAGAGGGAAATGCAAGCATGAGGTCTTTTTTTGAGACGTTGAATGGATGTATACAGCACCATCTGGTGGTCAAACTGGAAATGACAACTTGGACTTTATTTATACTTCCAAAGAAGTGCATTTATTTATTTATACCCAGTCCATGCTTGTTTGACTTCCCCTTGAAATTAATTATCAAAATTTTGATAAAATAAAATAAAAATAAATGTCAACCATGTTAACTATAATTAGTTGTATGTATCAGTACTTAAAGGTGAGGTTAGTTAGTGTGATGGAGAGTAGAAGAAGAAGAAGAAGAAGAAGAAGAAGAAGAGGTGGTCTGGAGGGAGTAATGTGCTGGAAGAACGTAAACATGGTCTGCTCTGAGGGCTGACTTCAAAGTGAGGCTGCGGTAACCTCCTCTCAGCGGTGGCGTGCACCCTTGACCGATGAAAAGCGAGAGTGAATGTTCATCCACGGTCTACAGCCTCTTCCTGAAACTACTCTTTGAAGTCACAAAATGGATCTGATTGACTCGTGAAGTAGACACGTATAGAATAGAAATATGTTTGACAATGCACACCTTTGTTTCTTCCAGCATAACTACATTGAGTATAAGCATAAAAACGCTCCCCTTTGCTCTGCCTTTCTAATGTGTTGTGGTTACCCATAATGCAATGGGACTGAAACACTATGATCGTTTTTTTTGTGAGCAGTTGGCACATTTATTTGACAGGTGAGAGGTGCATGTATGGTCATGCAGACTTAGCAAGGCGAGGGAAATGTATTTTATTGTTAGTGCCAATAATATATGTTTTAAAATATATATTTTTTTCATCTAACCTTTATCTATACAGGTAATCTCATTGAAACATGGGGTCTTATTCTAAAGTGAGACATGTCTGCGATGCAACGGCAATACGGCGCAAAGTTACGGACAGACAACAGAGACAAAGTAGAAAACAAATCATAAAAAGTACAAATGCCAAGGTGGTGGTTTAAAACTATGAGTTGACAAGAGTACAATGGTGTGTGACGGATTTACAACCAGTTCTGAATGTCACAACTCCATGATAGACGGGGTCCTAGAGATAGATTTGGTGAGTTGAAGCATTCATGTACAGAACGTCCCCACAGTCTTCTCCTGGGACGGTCAGAACAATATATATCGAAGCCATCAATGGCTTCCAGTATAGACTTGGAAAGCTGAGTCTCAGAACAATTAAATCAACACTGGTTGATGAAGCCCAAATATCATATATCATATCAATATCATATTCATTTTAGGAAGCAGAATGTGATATTGTAAATGTTAAGAATGTCGTACTAGCTTGCACCAGTAGACTGGATACGAAATAGATCTTACAAGAAGCAGCTTATATTATGCTAAGAATCAACATGGAAGTTCATCTTGTGAGCATCTACATGAGATATTAATAATGTGGGGAGAGGCAGAAAGTTTTTTGGCATCAATGGGTTTCAAAAAATCCAGTCTGTGAGAGGAGGTTTGCACTATAGATAATGTATTATGTGTAATCCTATAAACAGTGCAGATTATTATGCTTTTATGGAACTAAAATAGCTATGCAACTAAAGTGACATATTGAAATATAAAATATTTTTTTTTTCGTACACATTTTGCATGACTTCTTTAACAAGTTATGTCACATCAAAGCTGCATTTAAGTGACTGGAATCAGAGCAAATAGTCGAGGAACAGTTAAACCATGCAGGTTTGAAACATGGTGACCTCAGCTCTTCGCACACACTGGATACACTCTGTAATAACGACCTTGTGTGAGGGGTGTACGTTAAGAAGACTTGGCCGGTGTGATCAGTGATAGAGGCTGGATCTCCTGCGTGTCTGAGCTCTTCATCATTATCTTGGCTCGCTGACTCATGTCTTGAGCACAGGGAACAAAACCCTCGCGGCGGCCTTGTTCCCGACGCAATGGGACGCCGGGAGGGGACAATACGAGAGAATTAGCGGTTGAAAAAAGCAAATAAATAGGTGCTTCAATACATGACGGCCCAGCAACAAAGCCCACTGTGGATGAGAGGGAGAGAGGGAGGGAGGGAGGGAGAGAGAGAGAGAGAGAGAGAGGAGAGAGAGAGAGAGGCCTTGATGAAAACAAATAGTGGAGCTCAAAGGGACGCAAGGGTTGAGCGGATTGGAGGTGATGATGAGTGGAGAACTGTACAAAGTAGTACATCTATGGGAAAGGTTTTAATGAGGCAGACGTGGGTGTGTGTGTGTGTGTGTGTGTGTGTGTGTGTGTGTGTGTGTGTGTGTGTGTGTGTGTGTGTTTTCTCATCTGTGACACAGACACTCAGAAAATCCTCAGCAATGATACTCTGAACTTCCTGTCTCCACATGGGTGGGTGAGGATTTGTGTAAATGTGCAACATGGATGGACAGACAGTCAGACAGTAGTACAAATTTCAAGGAACTTCCTTCGAATATTAGTAGATGTGTTAAAAAGTGGCGGTGTATAGTTGGTCAATACAAGTAAAAAAGACACAACTCAAAGTGGAAATTTAAACTATTACTTTAAACTAATTGAGTGGGTCATAATTGCTGCAAAAATCCAAAACAAAAATTAAGTATCTAAACAATAACTTAAATAAACTTGCGAACTGCAACTGGCAAACCTATGTCACTGTTCAACTAATAGCTGGACAAGTTCAACATACTTTATCAAAGCAAATAATGTCACACAATACTAGAGGATGTAAATTAGATTAGACTGAATGTTGGACAGATGTAGTGTGCACTTGGTCAAGTCTAACCATTTTCTTGTTTCAATAAAAATGGCTGCCGTCTTCAACAGCAAATACTATTACCAAGTAAACATAAATTAGGTCACACTGCTCTCGACCAGGAACCCATTTGGCCCACTGGTCTGCCTCTGGGGGCCAGGGTCCATATTCCTGGGCTTCTGGTTTAGCTAGCAGATATCTGGGCCAAGATTCCTGTTCCCTGCGCTGCTCATTGTTCACAGTCCGATTACCAACTTGAGATGCGAGAATGGAGTTGGAGTTGAGACGACATGTACAACTGGATTGTTTCACAAGTAGCCACTCTACACCGATCAGCCATTACAACATGACCACAGACAGGTGACTTGAATATTGATTATTGTTACAATGGCACCTGGAAGAGGGTGGGAGATATTAGGCAGCAAGTGAACATTTTGTCCTTGAAGTCTAAAAAATGGGCAAAGCGTAAGGATGTGAGCGACTTTGACTAGAGCCAAATTGTGATGGCTAGATGGTATTTCCAAAACTGCAGCTCTTGAGGGATATTCCCGACCTGCAGTGGTCAGGACCTATGAAAAGTGGTCCAAGGAAGGAAAACCGGTGACCGACGACAGGGTCATGGGCAGCCGAGGCTCGCTGATACACGTGGGTCTTGTCCCATTGCCTACAGATTCTCCATGTGACTGTAGAATCTGTTTACAGAGATCACTCGACCACAGACTTGTCTTTGTGGTTTTGCCCAAGATAATAAGCAGACTGTAGCTACACGATTTGAGTTTTTGTTCACTGTAGCTAGTCCAGCTGCTGAAAACACCTGCACAAATACTGATAACACCTTTACCAGCCCACAGACTCTTTTAACATTTCACTTCCTGATTTACACTCAAAGAACGTGGTTTAGCAAGTTCACGACTATCGTTTTGATGGTGAGGGGAAGTACTGCTTGTCCCCAGTGTTGTGACTGAGCAGCTGCTAGTAGCTATGGTAGTTCTGTTGAACTTGGTGGTTCTGGATTTAGCATGAACCTCCGGGTAGCTAACTAAACTGGACAACAAAGTATTATGCTGCAGGAGTCATCAACACAATTGGTTACTCAGTCGGGGGAATTATCTACCTCTCAGCACTGCCACAGTGAGCCCTGTAAGGTGTGATCATTTTCATCCATCGTCAGTGTGTGAGGTACTTACAGGCAGTCAGCCCACACATCTGTAAATTTCATTAAACGAGAAATTTCCTCATCTTCTACATTGTTGGTTAATACAGGCCTTTTTCCTATAACGTCACTCATCTAGATGGAGTTCCGTCACTAATGACAAATAAACAAGTCAGATCGCAGAGGGTGTGAATCAGGCCTGCAGCCCGGTTTCCTGTAATCTGCTCCATCTTCAGAGCAGCAGGAGGCCTTTAGTTCTACCGTCCGTTCTCAGTTGGATTAAAAGCATGTCAAACAGGTTCAAATGGGGGTAACATTTCGTGAACAACCAGAGGATCAGAAGATAGTGGTATCATGAGTTCAGTACATCACATTAACTCTGCTTATAGCGTTATGTGGCCATTCGACAATCAACAATGAGCCACGTTAGCAGAGGTACAGTAAATTTATTAGGGTGGAGGAGAGTTACAATAAACCAGATGATCTAATACAGTTAATGTCCTAAAAAGTGGCTTTCTGAAACACACGGAAATTTTGATGTTGAGTTTTTAGTACTGGACTAAATTAAAAGAGATTACCTACAACAAACACAAACATTTCAAACTCCACTAATACATCAAAATTCTTTATTTAATTACTTGTATTTCAGCTTGCCGGGACACACGTTGAGCCACAAAGGACTTTTATTCGCCGAATGACAATTGGACGGCAGCTGCCTCTTCCAATGCTGCCAACAGTGGATTAACATTCCTCACTTATAACACTGTCACACACAAACTGTGTATGACGTGAGATAATGAACACAAGTTCAAAGTGAGAGCGTGTTGGTTTTGGGTGAAGACGTTTTGTGGCCGTCACCGTTAACTCAAGTAAACGAAGGTAAGCTGCGGCGTTTTACGATGGGTGATGTGGTTAAACCTAAAGTTATTAGAAAAACCTTTGTGCGAAATTTCACACAGCTCTTAAACCCGGGTTGAGAAAAGTTTTAAAAGGGTTTTAGTCAACAATAACTCATATGTAAATCCAGTTTTTGCCTCTTCTAAGAAAGTGGTCAAAGGCCCGTACACCAAGATGCTCTATGTCTCTGGAAAACTTCATTTGAATTTAGGAAACTGGCATTAAATTTACCAAAATGAAGTGCCACATAATTTTACAGTCAATGGTTCAGTTCAGTATGGACAAATTCAAATGTTTGAAATTCAAATATAATCCGTACAGGTAAGAAATTCATCTTTGACCCTGAGCCATTTGACCGAAATACACATTTTATGGGTTAGCATTGGAGCAGGAGTAATTGGGTGACAAAAGCCTAGCTGAGTGGCATTCCCATACCCATAAAACACTCTTCGTGTGTTAAGCCAGTTAATTGTTATTTAAGAAAGATGCCTTGCTCATGGGCTAACAGAGAAGCTCTCAAACCCCAGACAAAGACTCGGGCTAAACCCACACAAACAAACCACTTGTTCCAAATGAGCATTGTTGGAGGAATGCAGCTAGGTGGACAAAACCCTTTCTCTACATTTACAAAAACCTGTTTTCTCATGCCCACGTCATCTACACATTTTTACGCAGCGCCAAGAAACTTGCCTGGCAAGTTCCACAGCAAAAAGTATTCTGCAATGTTGGCGACAGAATAAAGGCAATTAAACAGTTTGCACCGCGCTCGGACAGCCAGGCAGCCGTGTGCCTTGCCAATTAACCTCCCACATAAGAGGAGGGAAGCAGAAAGAAGAGAATGTAGAGATTATAATCACACACATCCTCTTTGTGTTCAATCAGTTCTGCATTGTAGCAAATGTAAGTGTCTCCTATTTTGCATGTATTCTCTATTAGTACTCCAGTGGCAGTGACAGCTAATTTGCACTCAAATATTGTAATTTAGATATGAAGTCCTTACTTACTTTCATACTTGCACCCTCGGTTCCCCCTGGGACCACTGGCTATTGACTGTTCTCCCCGTCTTATCCACTTCTGGGCGAGTTTCTCCAGCGTGTTCCAGCTGTGGCCCATCACCTTTATTTCAGCCTTCAACAAAGAAATTAAGTGGTATGTTTTAATTTGTATCATGGCACCACTGATGCTCAATGCTAGACTTTTTTTGGCTAGAAAAAAGAACAGAAGTCTGAATTTCTCCAGTTAATTAAATGTACCAAGCAAAGCACTGCATGTGATACGTGCAAAATCATATATTACATCTGTATCTAGTTTCCATTTTTATTTTAGCGGGGCAGTTAAGCATAACAATTGTGCATTTTGCCATGAAAGCAACATATTTTGCAGGTAGGTTGTATGTTATGAAAAGATATAGATATTGGGGCGCTGCAAATTTGGTTTTATTTGATTTTATTATTGTGTCATGGATAAATAACATGCCCAGCCCAGACTGGCATATAAGCACCATTAAGAAATGGACTTAAAAAGAAAATAAAGAAAAGACAAAGGCAGAATCCAGAGTAGCAATAGAAATTACAAATAATACTCAATAAATAAACCAACCTGATGTTTTTTCCACACTTGAGAAACAGTATTAAAGTATTCAAACTAAATGGCTATTTGATGGATTTTGAATACAAAAGAAAACGTAATTCTCATTTTTTCAACTTTCCCTACTCGCATACTTTGCTCAACCTGTGGTCCTCTTGGATGGTTTTAAATCTACCGACTTCATCTGAATGGTTCCTGTTCTTAACTGTGCAACTAAAGACTCCTTCATAAGTTTGCTGTAATTCAGTGACATTATTGTGCTTTATTTGAATATATGTTCGTAATTTTGGTTTCAACAATATATCTTTCAACCACTTTTCTTCAAATCTAGCAAGCAACTTTCCTCTGATGGTGTTCATGCTGCATGACAAATTATTACGATACATATACTAATACAGACTGATTTTATGACTCTTGATTTATTTCCAAGCTGAACAAGATGAGCTAATCAGATGTCAAAAGATCACATTTTTCCCTTCACAAAAACAAGGGAACCAAATAAAAGGAGCAAGGTCACATCAGGGTCAAACTTTACTCCCTTGCCATCATGATATACTGGCAACCTATAGAAGGGCAAGATCTTCAGCTTTTCGTCGGTGCCTGTCACTTTCATTAGCAGAAAAATTGACAGAGATATCGCTGGATAAAGTTCTGGATCAAGAAACCTCTAATCGCAGTTAAAGCAGTTCGGTAGAACTTTGGGTTGTATGAGTACCGTATTTTTCGCACTATTAGGTGCACTTAAAATCGCCCAACTGTTTAACTGATGATGAAGGATTTGATGGATTTGTGGAAGAGGAATGAACTGAAAAGTGTTTTGTATTTCATGTGTTACAACTGAAAAATGTTGAGAGTTATTGAAGTTATTGAATTATTAAATGAATTGAAAAAAGTTTGACTTATCTGACCGTTTTGTTTTGCTTAATGCGCCTTATAATCCGGTGCGCCTTATAGTGCGAAAAATACGGTACTAGCCCTTGCACTGGCAACAGGTCTCTAAATCACACGTATGCATTTTTTCACAGCGCCTAAGCCAAATGAACGTTTTGGTGTCAGCGTGCCACTGCTCTCAGCCGCAATTCAGTGGAGCAGCTTGACACGAAAATGAGAATATCTAGTCCACCTTAAATCAGAAGTGACATTGCGCTTCCCAAGTGCTAAGGTGACTAATATCGTGAAAGATCGTCAGCATAGCATAGCCAAGTGACCCCCTCACACGGGACATTATCGTCCATGTCGACTGCAATGATATTCCCAAACGGAGCTCGGTAAAACTAAAACGTGACTTCAGAAATCTCCTCCTCAAGGACATTTTAACTTTTTCTCCTTATCTCAGACTTGAGCCTCTTTTGCCCATGATTGTATTGACCAAAAAAACCCTTCCTATCACAAGCAAACTACTGGCTTGATAAATATATTCTGTTTTGCAACAAAAAAATGTAACGATTCATACAGAATGATGGCAGCAATGTTTTTCCAATGAAACTGGCTTCTGAGTTTCTATCAACTGAATCTGGTTAAGCCACAGCCTCCAAGAAGCTTTGATCAGGAGCATGCTGCCTGCTGTTACCCCAGCCACACAAACAGCCAATTGTGTCCATCCATTCACTTCATGATGGGAATACTAACATTTTATAGAATTAAATCCAATGAGCGGTCATGAATTAATTTCCCAAATAAAGCCCGGCAAAAATACTATTGTCACTGGAGTTAATAGATTTGAGAAAAAGGATATTTCCAGAACAGGAGAAAATACTATCAGAAATAAAGTTCTCAAAACTGATAGCAGACTTTGAAGCTCGCAGGCATAGAGTTTAAAAAAAGATGGTGCGGCCGATATAGTTACTGTACTTCTTTGGGAATCCACTGATGTTAAATACGGCAGTTGAAGGCAAGTAAAGGATTCTGCTATGGCTACAGAAAAGTACATAATGTGGACATGACAGATATTCAACCCTGTGACTAATATGTGCTAATGTGGTTGATAATCGGTGTTCCTTTAATGATTTATAAGAAACTGTCCAGCATTCAAGATTAGCAACCAGTAAAACTATATGCATCCCAACCATTGTAATCAGCTCCAATGTACAGCTGTATAAAGTAACTGCTGGAACACAGTTTTTACTACTGAACATAAATGAGTGTAAACCGGCAAATCCGAGTACACACGTCTCCTTTCTGCCGTTTCGTTTCCCACTCCTTAACGACATATTCACTGAAAATAAATCATGATTTAATAAGGATATTATAACATTTTCATTACAGAATTGGTTCATTTACTGACAAATTTTTATTTCTTTTGTTTTTGTTGCCAGTTCTGAATTATCATGTTCCAGTCGTGCTACAGCCCAGACAACCAGTGGGTGATTAGTCCGAGAGATGACGGACAGGGGTTTTATGACTCTGGCCAGCATCCACACAGCTGGCCTCAGTTCTGCCCCCCTTGGCCCAGCAGCACCGTTCATCATTCCCGCTCTCAGAGTCCCTATGGTGGAGCCTACACCAGAGCACAAATCCCTGTTTGGTGCCAATACCAAAACACATGGAAGGTAGGTAGCCACAACAAAATGATATGATAACACTGTATAAATGAGAATAAGAACATTCATGACTCAGTTATGTATCAATACGAGTCTAGAGCTTGCAACTCGGAGAGGCTGTACTCATATACAGAAGTGTTTGAGCCTAATGCCAATACCAGCATGCTAACATGCTCACAATAACAGTGTTAACATGTAATCCTGTGGGCAGTCTCTGGGTCAGAAAAGTGAGGTCAAAAGTGAAGTGCCTTAAACTTGCATTCTTTCTAATAGGGGGGCGACTCCTCCTGATTGTATCTGAGTCTATGAGAAAATGAGTCTACTTCTCACTTGATTTATCACCTCAGTAAACATAAACAGGAGTTTATGGTCTCAGTCACAAGTTCAATACAGCATGATGTTCATTTAGTAAATTATGGTCCCATTTAGAGTGAAATAGACCATAATGCAGGGTATGTTTTAAGGCATTGCTGAGATTGACAGGTTGTTACCCCAGCGTTTCCTGTCTGAGAGTTGTCTCTGTTTTTATCTTACAACTTTAACCCTTTCACAACATTTTGGTCACCTAAAAATGTCTTATTCAGCATTCAGTTCTTCTTAGTTCCATCCTCTCGTGTCACTTATGGTTGCAAAAAAAGATGAGATGGCAAAAAACAAGATGGCAACGGCCAAAGTGCCGAACTCGAGGCTTCAAAACAGCAGTCCACAAACCAATGGATGATGTCACGGTGACTACGTCCACTTCCTGAATACAGTATAATGATCCACTTCCACTGTTATGAAGATCAGTATGTACTGTACCTCTATCTTGCTATTGTCTACCTGCCTAACCGATCTCCAAATAGCTGCTCTGTTTTTTCCTGTTTATGTGCATTATTCTTGTTTTGTTCCTCTCAGTCAGTCAGAGTTGTGATCACAGGGGCTGCACGGTGGTGTAGTGGTTAGCGCTGTCGCCTCACAGCAAGAGGGTCGCAGGTTCGATTCCGGCTTGGGACTTCTTCTGTGTGGAGTTTGTATGTTCTACAGTATCCAGTCCAAAAACATGCAATTTAGGTTAATTGATCACTCTAAATTGCCCGTAGGTGTGAATGTGAGCGTGAATGGTTGTCTGTCTCTATGTTGTCTGTCTCTATGTGCCCTGCGATGGAATGGCGACCTGTCCAGGGTGTACCCCATCAATGTGAGTTTTTCTTAACCACACACCTCTCCTAATGGCCCATATATCACCACAGGTATGCAATTACTGAACTGTCTGGTTAAACAAATGTCACATGTATAATTACGAAAATCCGTCAAATGCATCAGCTGTCATAAATGTGAAACCCAGCCAGGTCGGAAACACAGCGGGACTCCTCTGGTGAACCTCCCCCTGCCTGCTGCATGTAAACAACATCAATTAGGTATTATTGTCTACTCATTACAGCCATTTAGAGGCCTTTGAGGCCTTTGAATAAAAAGGTTAATGAACCGGGGCTGTAACAGTGAAGATCACCGTTGTAGAAATCCACCTATTGTGTTTATGCGAGTCTCCTCAATTGCTGCGTTCAGTGGCAGTAAATTTGTGCGTAACCATCTGATACATACGAGCCTGATTCTGACTATATTGCTGTGATTCACAGACATTGGGATCCATTTGAATGAACTCTGTGTTTTAGGGGGCATTTCCTTGGAATTCAGTCTCTGGGGATTGTAGCACCATTGTCCAGGCGACTGAAAACCCCACACAATGTGCTGACAGATCACTGAGGCATAGCCGGCTACTGCAATTACTGTATGCCACTGGATGCATGCACACTGTGTGTATTCATGTGCTCCTGCATATATGTGCGTTTCTGTTAGATTGCACGAAGATTGCAGATCTCTTTTGGGACTTAAAATATGATCTATTTTCCTGCTTTGCTTTGATGCAAAAGTGAGACTGAATTTTGGATGTTTGGGATACGTTGGGGCTGTTGTGAAAGGAGCCAAATGACTCCCAGATCGGCTGTAGTTGTCTCTCAGGCTTTACGGAGGGAATTCCTGGAAGGGAGATATGAATCAGACTATCAGAGGAGGAGGAGGAACCAAAAACATCCCTACATTAGATGGATGACTGATAGACTTCAAAGCTGTGTTGCAGTATGTTTTCTCTCTTCCGTAGGAGGCCTTTCATGTGCTAAAGTTGCCCTGGTGTGTGGTGTGTGTTTGTGTGCATGAGCAAATGTGTGTGTGGGTGTTTGTGAGTAGATACTGGCCTCAAGGTAGCCTACAAGCTCAACCCTGTCAATACCTGAGGAAGAGAGTTAAGATAGATGCAGATACAGGTGGAAGCCACATAAAAAGACTCATGCCATCACCTTAACACAAATGCCTTAATGATGCCATTAAGAAAAATCTACTTAGTTGAATATTTGCGAAAATGTCGGTGTTTATCACATTTTGGTCTGGAAACAGTAATACCAGGTACTTCCTAGGCAACAAATGACAAACATAAAACCACCTATGTTCTATCAGTTTTCTGAAAATTTATATTTAGTTCATATTTGACCAAGCATTTCCTGTTTACACGCACAGCAGGTGCCCAGAAATCATGTTGCAACAATGCCATAATCGGTGCCAGTACAGGGATTCACCAATACCAATATTTATATATAAGATAAGATAAGATAAAATGAACCTTTATTAATCCCCGGAGGGAAATTTGGGTGTCATAGCAGCAGCAACAACAGTACAGATGAATACAATTTAAGTAAAAAAGAAGGTGCGATGAAGGAAATGGCAATAAAATAAATAATATTAAGTAAAATAGTAATAAGTGCAGCACGTAGGTGGATATCGTATATGCATATCATATATATGTAACTATATAATTATATGTAATTATATACATTTTGAGCCAGAAATAAAATACGGAGCAGGTGATTGGAAAGTCACATGGGGGTCAGACCTTGGTTATGGAGCCCGATGGCCACCAACAGAAAGGACTGACCCAGATGGTTTGTAGTGTGCCGAGGGGACTCAAACAGCTAGACAAGATACTGGTGAAAATGGATCAATTCAATTCAGTTCTATGTTTATATAGTATACACAGTATATTATACTGTATACTGTCATTTTAATTATTGTTTAAGTGTTGACCAATTTATTGCTCCATTAAAAAGGTTTACGCTTAAACTGTAATTCTTGTTCATTTTTAAGATTTTTTTTTTTTTTTTACCAAGTTGCTGGTGCCTGATTTATCATTTTAATAATACATAACAATTCTGTAATTTATATCGCTGATACCCAAAGCTCAGGTATTGATAACCAGTCTCACGACTAAAAAGTAGGATCGGTCCATCACTTGTTAATTATGGACATTTTCAGTATTTAGACATGAAATATAATTATATAATAAATAAAAATATTGTTTAAAGGTACATTAATATGCAGCACTTGTCTTTGCATTTTCAAAACTTTCACCACACCCCTATCGGCTCAGGCTAGACTAGGCTGGACTATACACAGCTAGCTCTACTGGTAGTAAGAAATGAACTGCTAGTGTCCTAAAACATCGATCAGCAGCTCGGATTACAATCACAGAACCCCCCTTATTCTGGATGATATAATAATAACATGAACACGTATGAAAATCCACCAGTTTCCTTCAGTTTCAGTTCCGTATGACAAACGTTGCTTATTAGAGAGTATTCTGAGTCTACAGTATGAAATCACAGCAACAGGGTTGTGTTTGGCCAGCAGTTTGTTCCCAAATCACATCTGGTGTGTTCTGAAACTGCTGTCACATACATGCAGCATCGAGAGTCACACTACAACTCAAGGCCTGTTTGTCTAATATCCATGACAGAGCCTATGAGTCACGGTGGAAGCGGACACATAGCTTTAGTGTGTGGTTGGGTGGCGAATGAATTAGAAAATTCAGCTGGCCTGCTTGTGCACACTGTGGCAATCAAAGACAAACGCAGTGGGCCGTTTGTACATTTTGTCTGTGCAAATACACTCAGTTCAATCTCACAACCGAACATCAAGAGAGGAGAAGAAATAAGAGGAATGTGTGAGACAGGGAGGGAACACAGAGGAAGAGAAGGGTGTCCGGGCAGCAGGGACACTATAGCAGGCCAAAGCATGGGATTGGTTCGGACCACCCATCTGGACTGGCTGAGCGCCTGGGCTGGCTGGACTGTTGTTTGCCCGCTGGACTGGATGCACGGATAAATGAATGGAGGGATAGAACAGAAAAACGTCCCGAGCAATGATTCAGATAGATGGAACTCTGTGCTGGAAACATTAAATATGTCAATGCTATCACCAGCACGCAATTACAGTTCATTCCTTATACAGGAAATCAGTTCAGCAAAGTTCAAGTTCAGTTCATCTTCATGTGTTGTTCACGTCACCTCACAAAAAAAAACTGTAGGCATGTTAACCATTTATCAGATCATCAATCCATCCATCCATTATCTGTAAATGCTTATTCTATTCAGGGTTGTGTGGAGCTGATCCCAGCTGACATTGGGCGAAGGCGGGGTACACCCTGGACAGGTCACCAGTCTATCACAGGTCTGAAACATTAGAGACGGACAACCTTTCACACTCACATTCATACCTTAAGGAAATTTAGAGCAAGTCTTTGGATTGTGGAAGTCGGAGAACCCGAAGAAAATCCACGCTAACATGGGGAGAACATGCAAACTCCGCACAGAAGAGTCCCAAGCCGGGTCTGAACTTACGATTCTCTTGCTGTGAGGCGACAGTGCTCCTTATATTATACAGGACTTCATAATTTACTTGTAAATAAATTATCTCATAAACTGCAAATACTGAATTATAACTAAATGAACTACCATAAAAACTTACTGGAGAGCATCTTGCGAAGGGATCACACCATATGCAACGCCAAATTGGCCCTGGGGCATAAAGTGGAGGACCAATAGCCCCTTCCCGACTTCCTTACTTCCGGGAGCCTTTGGTCAGACGACACCCATCTTTGAACTCAGCTTTCATTTTGATCTCAACTATACTCCGTAGTGCCAAAATCTGTTCTCAGACATAACTAGAATCATCGCCTTTCGGATGAATGCCTACGCCAACCAGTGAAGTTGCAGTTTACGTCCACATCTGTCCAAAATGTCATCACTTCATTTTATCCTATTAGACATTTGTAAAAAATTGTCAGAATTAGAACATGAATTATAGAGTTACGGCCAAAAATGTGTTTTGTGAAGTCACACTGACGTTGAACTTTGACCATCGAAATCTAATCAGTTCATCCTTGAATCCAAGTGGATGTTTGTGCCAAATCTGAAAAATTGGTGGCGTTCCTGAGATATCACATTCATGAGAATGGTGTATTGGACAGATGGGACAACCCAAAAATAGAATGACTCTGGCACAGCTGTCACGGGCATGAGGCAAAAACCCCCTTGGCAAAGTGCTAAAAACCACTTCCTGATACAGTAGGTGTCTCCTGGACTACATTTTGCCATGATGACACACACAGAGACTCACAAGGTGAAAACAATTTTGAAATGCAATTTTCCTTTTTATTTACAGTATGTTTAGTATTGGCCTCCTGCATCTACTTACAATCCATTTCTATTTTCCGATATGAACACGAACCTCTCATTCATCAGCACAGTAGCTACTGGGAGACAGTCAAACAGTAGGGAGAGTGAGAAGTTAAAGGTATATTTGCAAATTAGATCTGTCTTAAAAAATGGTAATTACTAAATATCAGACTGACTGCACTAAACCTGTTTTCTGACCCTCTCTGCATGGTTGACTATCAGTCTGAGTTACACAGCATACTGTAAATGAAATTAGCTAATCAAATGAAGCCTCAGACTTAAATTGTGTCTTCTGTGTGACCTGAGAAAGTCATCCCTAAAGGGACAACAGTCTCACTTGTTTTTCTTCAGCTCACCCCTATACAAGCTGAACTATACATAGATAATGTACTGTAGTTAGGATGCTAATAAAGACGGCTTTTTTAAAGTTGTTGGCATGAAGCGGTCATTGGCGTGTAAAGGAAGCACTGCTTTTTTAAACATCATATACTCACTGATAGCTCAGAAGCACCGTAGTGCTTGAGCATCAGTGTTTGTTATTTCAGATCAGCTGCAATGAATAAATCATTCCTCTATTGAACAAAAAAGATTTAGACACAGTTACTGCCACTTTTTGATGTTGCTTATTGTAACACAATAGCGATGAAATGACTCTTTTGGAGAGATTTTCCACAGAGGTCTATCCCCTGACCCCTTCTGATATGGCAGGGTTATCTAAGACGCTAATCGGATTAGACAGAATGGCCCTCTAAATGTTTCACGTTCGGTTCTTTAGCGTCTCACACATGGACATAACTCCGTCCTAACAACACACACGTACACACACACTGCCACCCCTCCGGTCACCCTTGACCTCCTCCTACGCCGATTGCTCTGACAACAGCAGAGATCAGGCCATTAGGCTGTCCCGATAATTGACGCGCAGAACAAAAACACAGGCCACTTCTGGATAAAACATATCATAATCCCTCAAGGTGGCGCGGCGGGGGGTTTCAAGGCCACCAAGATAGCTATTCACAGCATCCAGAGACATCGGGGGACCTCCGGGAAAGACATTGTGAGGTGTTGGTATGAGACTTGGTATGACACCCCTGGGAAGAATGGTGATTAGTAACGAAGAGGATTGACTACACTCTACAGCATTTGTAGAAACATACCCATGGCATTGGCTAATGCTTTCTTAATGCTACTAATGTAAGTCAGCAAGTAAAGATGTTGTGGTTTAGGAACAAGTTCGGTCTTGTTGCCACTGGAATTAGCCTTTTGCAAAGACATAAACATCTTGGCTGATTTATGCGATGATGGATCAATTCTCAACAACGCATTGTTGTGATCAACCAAATTGGTTTACATCCTGGGTTCAAAACAGCCATGTGAACGCCTTCGATTACCACCTGTGCAGATGTTGATGATGACAGGAAGATAGTCTATGTAAATAAAAATACATTTCTCTCGTCTGTAGCATATAAACATTATGTGTTTTAAAGGATGCACAAAGCTGACTGGATACAATTTTCTGTTAACAAAAGAGGAAATGTTGTTAATTACTTCATCTGCCAAGTCTAATGGGCATCCTCTGGGTCGGAAAAATGAAGCCAACGTGGAAGTGCCTTAAATTTGCATTCTTTCTAATAGTCAGCGGAGGGCGACTGATGTGGTTGCAAAAAAGCAAAAGCTAAGATTGTGATGGACAAAATGCCAATCTCAAGGCTACAAAACAGCAGTCTACAAGCCAACGGCTGACGTCATGGTGACTACGTCCATTTCTTACATGGCAAAGTCACAAAAATGTTGATCCTGAAAGTATCGGTAAAATGTTCATTGACTTTTCGGATCTTGCAATAAAATATATGTTTGTAACAAATTCATCTTTTATTCTAATTATGTTTAAAACAATTTCATACTATACATATGTAATTTCAAGGGGACACTGTGAGACAGGATTCGGCAATCATTTTATCTTTTATCGTGAAGATCGCCAGCACCCATCATGAATACAGTGTCCATGTTACAAAATAATCTACCAGACATATTTACTTGCACGTATTTAATTGGGAAATTCAATGCAAATGCTGTGTGCAGATCTGTGTGCAGATCCACTGGAATCAATGAGGGGGCTGTTTGTTTATCTACATCTTTCCCATTTTGATTGCTAGAGATACAGTCAGTGGGGGCTAATGATTGTTATCTGGACTGGTCCCATCAGTGGATGGGAAATGGAACTGTATAGACCTTCTCCTCAGGAGTGTGTCTGTGGCCCCCAATTGATTTGTGCAAGTTTAGATTGAAAACCTGATTGCACCTTTGCCATTAGTGCTTCCAGAGTCTACAGCTTATGTTTTTGTTTGGTTCTTTAGCAGCTTTCTTTATGCTGTTTTCTTTGCCTAATCTATTTTGTTCTGCTCTTTAACTTTGATGGTTAATGTTCTATTTCTGTAAAACTTGTTGCGCTTCTGAACATTTATGCAGCACTTGCACGTGAGCAAATTATTTTTTTGTTTTGTTTGGCAACTCTTAATTCCTATATTAATTAGCATCTACTGTATGTACTGCAGGGACAATCAGTCGTACTGCTTTGTATTAAAGTAAAATCTTGAAATGGTACTTCAGAATGTTTCTTTATACCTCACATAGGTGGATGGATAAGTGATTAGGTTTTGTATGGCTAAGATCAAGCAGTGAAGTGATCAGTGATGTGGTAAAAGGCCATTGTTCTTACTGTGTTAACAGACAATGACGATTAGTAATTACCTTAACAGCATGGGCCTCATCAAGCCCTCTACTCTATACTCCCACTCTTCAATCCCCATCTCTTTACATTCACATTTTCCTTCCCCTCGACCACCATCACAAACATCACCAGAATGGGTTTGTGTCCTGTGGCAGTTTTCATTGTTTGTCCTATTTGGATGGCAAGATTTTGAATATGGCACTATGGCTATAACCGCTTGTGTTATCAATCGCACGCAGAAAATGGAAACTTGTGCAGCATTCTCATGATTTTGGCTGAACAGAAAGAACATGGAAGCCGTCTGTAATTCAAATCAACGATCAAATCTACTTAATCAAATCCGAATTCCTTACTTAATGTTTTAGGTTTACCTTTCAATACTGGCAAGGAACTACAGACTAAACCAGAAATGAACGCACGAGGTGCAGTTTACATCCATGTCCGTCCAGAATGTCATCATTTCATCGTTATCCTGTTAGATAGTTGTGTAAAATTGTCATAATTAGCAGAAGAATTCTTTAATTATGGCCAAAAAACATGTTTTGTGAGGTCACAAGTCCAAGAGGACGTTTGAAGAATGTGGACGTATGTACAGACGGACAACCCGAAAACAAAGACGACACTTTTTTTGTGGCAATTAACGTTCACAACTTATAGCTAAAGCCTGAAAATGATATGAGCAGCATATGAAATGTTCATTAAGATATTCCTTTATTAGTCCCACGAGGGGAAATTCAATTTTTTCACTCTGTTGTTAACTTATACACGGTACATGCAGACCCGAACACACACATGCACAAACATGCAACAATGGAGAGGTGTCAGAGTGAGGGGGCTGCTCCTGAAAAGCGCCCCGAGCAGTTGGGGGTTTGGTGCCTTGCTCAGGGGCACCTCAGCAGTGCCCAAGAGGTAAACTGGCACCTCTCCAGCTACCAGTTCACACTCAGTTCTTGGTCCATGGCGGGACTTGAACCGGTGACCCTCCGGTTCCCAAGCCAACTCCCTACAGACTGAGCTACTGCCGCCCCCATCCACATTCAGTTACCAGCTGTAGCCTACTGTACTTTGCCGAATACTGAAATTATTAAATTGATCAGATTAAAATGCTGGTATAATATGAATCGAAGAGATTTGTATATTGACGTCAGGTGATCAGCTAGACCATTTCTCTAGAGAAGACAAATAAAAACAGATATGATCATATTCTCATAACTTCATTGAAAGCTGATCTACAATAATGTCTTAAACTTCCTAAAATCTATGACAAATGTAGACAGATTTTTTTTACTACTGTAGATTTAATGACTTGGTCAGCAACATGCATTTTGTCTGTTGTGACTAGCGACTGTATATTCAACCTTTTCACTGATGCTCTCTCTCACCACTGGGCCACACTTCCTCTGGTACTGATGCCATCAGGGCTAAAACCCATGCACCTAATACAGCCATTCATCCAAGCATTCAACCCTGGGCATCACAGGGGCCCCTGCATACTACATAGCCTTTATAAGATTAATGCAATGGATGGAGCAGGTGTCTGCCAAAATTCCAGTCCTATTTAAACCTCAGGGCCCATACCAGCAACCTAATCCTATTAGGCCTAATTGAGTGAAGTCGACAGTCTTTTTCAGTTAAACTAAGTTCACGCACTAATAGGATTCAAAAGGGGGCAAAAAAAGGTACAGCGTTGTAGTGGTAATGTGTGGCTGGGGAAGTGGACAGTGTGCGTCAAGGAGCGAGGACTGTGTGTTGGGACCAGCAGGGGCTTCCCGCTGGGTTGGGGAATCTGTACTTAAGGAAGTGGGAGGGAGTAGGCTGGAGGTCTTCTCTGAGGCTAGATAAGCTCAGAGGGGTGAACAAGAACAACATAATTGGTATTCGGGAACCCCTAGTGAGTTTGTGTTTATACCTGTGTGTTTCTGATCCATGGATGAGGATATCTAGTGTGTATCCTTGGATACTTGGTCCAAAACGAGTGAGTTTGATAGGATGCGCTGCATACACGAATACAGTCGCAGTACTGTCACATTGCAGTAAACAGTCATAGAACAAAGGGGAAATGAAATAAATGTGGTCTAAAAGCATGAGTGAAAATGATCAAACATTCTTCTGAATGTCATCACACGCAACAGATTTCATAAAGTCAAAATACAGTATATCACATCCCATTAAGAAATTCACAAGGCTAATCTTCATCGTCAAACAAGCACACACAGCAAATCAATACAACTTTCTTTGACTTTTTAAGGGATGCAAAGAAAGCCAAAACACCTTTCTGTCTTAATTACTTTCCCATTATTTACTCTAGGATATGCACTTGCATCAAAAACTTCCTGGTAAAGAAAAGAAAGCAACCACAAGATATGATCTACACTAACACATGCTCAAGACAAAAGACAGTAGGAAATAACAGCTTAAAACACCAAAAAGCTTGTCACCTCATTGACTCCTCCTTGTTTTTGGCTTGTGGCTACTACATGATCTTATCAGGGCCATTTGTTAACATCTCTTCCCCTTCGTACCCAGCTGAAAGAAAGTTTTTCCTCTGAGGCAACTGCACAATTAGTTCTTCTTGAGGGCAAAACTGAAACAAGACGATTATGTACCAGCATTAAAAGCTCACATGTAGCATATCCTTCACCTGCTCACACAGTAAAGTGCAATTTATTCCTTAAAAATGTAGAAACAGTGATGAGGCCCACTTTGACTCTAAACTATGTAATGCGTTTCCAATGGTCCGTTAAAACTGGCTCAGACTGTGACAAATCCACAGGAACAAAGTCTTTTCAGTACTTATGGGAACTTTGCAAACAAGATCTCATTCAGTTTATTTAAACTGTACAAAAAAAACAAAAGTGTAAAAACTAAAATTTGTGGTTTTGTGGGCAGTTACAGTACGTGCAGGACTATTTCTGAACTAACCAGCTGCTGGCTATAGCTTTATATTTAGCATACAGACGTGAAAGTGGTATCAACCTACTCATCTAACTCTCATCAAGAGCATGCATACACATGATTCCCAACATATCAATTTTTCCGTTCATCCATGCATGACTATAAAAAGTTATACTACACTCCTACTGTATAGTACTTTATAATGAGTAAATCCATTCAAATAAGGCTTTTAGTAGCTTCATAACAATGCATGAGATGAGTGATGCTCAGCTGTCTTGCTTCACACACACCCACAACAAATTAAGGAGGTCAGAGTGGGACACAGTGTTTAAGCAGTGGCGTCAGTGACACAGACATGGCCTGAGGACATAACCTTTCAGGGCTGCCCACAGCCAGACAAAAAGACTCGAGAGACAAATGGTTAGCATATAGGCTTTCAGTGACCTTACGTGGCCTTCTTTCATGAGGGACAAATAAGTAACAAATGGACTGAAGAGAAAAGTTGACTGCGAATAGGAAGTGAAAAAGCTGATGATATCTGAACTTTTAAAGTCACAGGAGTGAGTTCACAGATTGTTTATTAGTCCATGATTTCTCAGCACTTTGATTAGATTATTGTTAGTTTAACTTTGTCAAAAAGAACTACATTTTAGCCTATTTTTTGTCTGTAAAATTTTAATCAAATATTAATAGTGCATTGTTAAATTTTTCTATAATTTTTTTAATGAAAAAAATGTGTTTTCACATCAACACATTAACACAACTTGTGATTTTTAGGTTGTCGTGGGTTCAGTTTTAAAGCTAAAGGGAAGCATCATGTGAAACTACAAAACCTAAGAATCCATTGATACCAGCCATGTCATGCAAGCTTGTCACAAAAGAGGATAATAAAACGCTCCAAACTTGCACTAAATTTTGGCGAGGAAAAACGGACATGTCCATTTTCAAAGGGATCCCTTGACCTCTGACCTCAAGTTTTGTGAATGAAAATGGGTTCTGTGGGTACCCACAAATCTCCCCTTCACAGACATGCCCACTTTATGATAATCACATGCAGTTTGGGGTTAGTCACAGTCAAGTCAGCACACTGACACAATGACAGCTGTTGTTGCCTGTTGGGCTTCAGTTTGTCATGTTAGGATTTGAGTGCATTTTTTTATGTTAAACGCAGTACCTGTCGAGGTTTGTGGGCAATATTTGTCATTGTTTTGTGCTGTTAAGTGATTTCCAACAATAAATATATTTATACATCTGCATAAAGCAATGTGCCCACTCCCATGTTGATAAGAGTATTAAATACTTGACAAATCTCCCTTTCAGGTACATTTTGAACAGATAAAAAATGTGATTATTTGCCATTAATCGCTAGTAACTATGGACTACCATGCAATTAATCATAATTAAATATTTTAATCAACTGACAATAATTTTTATGTCTTGAGGCGACAGCTGTTGTCATCTTTGATGGTTTGATGGTGTTCTCGTCCCATTACGAGGTTAGTGGAAAAGTCCCTGTTTCCATGAATATACCTTGTATCTACACAGTACCCAGGGGAGGACACTGTTATTAGGACTATACTGTTTTCATCTGGTGCACATTTATCACTAAAATCTCAGAAATATTAATTAAAGCAGTAAAAAGGTCTCTAAGATATGGACACATACACTTACTTCCTAGTTTTTCAGTAACTTGCAGGCAAAAACAGTATATAGGACAGCTGATACGGCTCCCAATCAGCTGAAAACTATAAGTAAAAGTTATTTACTTGAATCAAGGAAGGATAGGATTGAATTTAAATTAAGATAATTACCTCTAAATCTATCAATGTTTGCACCAGTAACCATTCAAACTATTCCAATGGCACTTTCCCCAGTGTTTTACAGTGTGTTGTGCTGTCTACCTCAAGAGACCTTTGATAAACAATACATTTGAGATTCAACCCTCCATAGTCATGGTTCAGATTAAAGGAATTATAGACAGCCTGAGGGATAATTAAACCATTATACTGTTTGCTGTCTATTCCCCTAATCATGTTAAAGAAGGATGCTTTCACAGACATTTCCTAATCTGATTACATCTGATATCACTTGTAGAACAGCTTTGCCTTTGTTTTCTATATCTTTGTACCCGTGTACATTTTTTTCCTCTGAGGCAGACTGTACAACTAGTTATCCTGCGCCTGTTTCAGTGTTAAAGAACAAGATATGAGCAATATATTTCTTAAAACTGTAAAAACAGTTGGACAATAGAAGATTGGGAAAACGTTGCCCGGTCTGACGAGTCTCGATTTCAGCTGCGACATTCAGATGGCAGGGTCAGAGTTTGGCGTAAACAACGTGAAAGCATGGATCCATCCTGCCTGGTATCAACGGTTCAGGCTGGTGCTGGAAGTAGTCATCTTCTGATGGGATAGCAGGATAATGCATTATGTCACAAAGTTCATATCATCTCAAACTGATTTTTTGAACATGACAGTGGGTTCACAGTACTCCAATGGCCTCCACAGTCACCAGATCTCAATCCAATAGAGCAGCTTTGGGATGTGGTGGAACAGGAGATTCGCATCATAGATATGCAGCCGACAAATCTGCAGCAACTGCATGATACTATCATGTCATAATGGACCAAAATCTCTGAGGCATGTTTCCAACACCTTGTTGAAAGTATGACACAAAATATTAAGGCTGTTCTGAAGGCAAAAGGGGGTCCAACCTTTTACTAGCAAGGTGTACCTAATTATGTGGCCAGCGAGTGTATATCGGTTAATGGAGAGCCACTGGGGGTTTGGTACCTTGCTCAAAGGGCAAACTGGCACCTCTCCAGCTATCAGTTCACACTCAGTACTTGGTCCATGTGAGGAACCGGCGACCCTCCGGTTTCCGAGCCCAGTCTTTACGGACTGAGCTGCTGCCACCCCCAACTGATGACAAACTTGCTTATGAAAACCCATGCGAGAAATAAATATATTGTGTTTTGTATTTGTGTTTTGGTGTAATAAATCAATACATTCAAATAAGGCTATTTTTTTATTAGATGTGTTTGTCAAAGTGTAGAAGTGTTAAGTTAAATGGCAATTCAGAATATAAAGAAGACGTCTAGAAAGATCTGATTGGCTAGTTTAACCTGAGAAGACCTTAACTGTCCTGAGTCCACCTCAAACACCAAAGATATACGCCCAAATACTGTATGTGTGTGTGTGAGAGAGAGAGAGAGAGAGAGAGTCCAGTGATGAAGACTGATCTATGAAAAGTCAGGACGGAGGGAAAAAGACACACAGCTTAGTACAATGATAGAACCGAGAGAGGGAGGGGAAAAAAATCAAAGAATTGGAATAATTGGCATAATTCAAGGTGACTGGGCACAGTCAGGGGGAGTGTCAGCGTTGGGCGAATCTTTTGCCATCCTCAAAGAGAGACGGTCTGCACAATTAGCCACGCGAACTCTGACCCCGCTCAGAATAATTAATGAATAACAGAGGGAATAAAGACAAAAAGGCGCAGAGCGGTCTGGTTGAGTGGCGAGCGAGGGTAATACATCAAAGAATGCCGTTAATTGGCCCTGTGGCTTTCATTCTTTGCCCTATTTCTTTCAATTCATTGACTCAAAATAATGGGTTCAGGTTCATTATCAACAGGTCGTAAGCCCTGGGAGTGCCAAAATTCAACAGGAGAGTCAGGGGTGTGTGTGAGTGAGTGTGTGTGCGTATGCTTGAGAGTACATGTGTACAAAAATGTGTGTGTGTGTGTGTAATGGCTTAGCTTTCGCCTGGCCCCCCAAAGTCCTGACGACATCAATCCCACACAGGGAAGAGTTGTATAGTTGTGTTGAGGAGAGAGCAACAGGCCGCGATTGTTAGTTTTTTTTTTTGTTGTTGTTGTACAAGAGCATACAAGTTCAGTTTTTATCCTGCGTGTTTGTGAATGCTGCAAGTGTCGTCACGATGCTGGAATATAACTGGTACGGGCAGGTAAGTGAAGCTGACAAACCTGCAACGATGCTTTCAGATGTAAACTGAGTGTTAACGTCTGCTCATGAGTGACGAGGCCTCCGAGTAGCGGCAGTCAATTAACAATTAATGGATTAATAATGTAGAAGACCACAATAAGGCAATGATAATTTATTTTTCAAATAATGCAGATTTACAACTGTATTTCCTGGACTTCAAATCAAATTTCCTGAATAATATTTTTGTGTCATGTGCCTGTTTGTTTCCAGCAGCTGCAAAAGGACTATGACAATTTTGTCAGATGTGAAATTAAAATAAAATAAAAGGAGGCTGAATTATGTGGATTACAATCTCTGTTGGGATGTTCAAAGCACTGCACTGTACAAAATATTTGACAGGAAGACACTGACTGATGATGTAAGGAGGAAAAAAATGATGTTATTACAGTACTTGCCAACTGTCTGTTTGGGTACAGACTCATGAAAATAAAGTAATAATAATAATAATAATAATAATCTGATAAAATTACAAATAACATTTGGTGATTTTAAACAAAAAATTAAAATTTCGCTCTTTTGCATTATTGTAAGTTCATTATGTATATGTTGGATAAAATTTCACCACTGTACAGTAAAAACCTCATATCTCCAAATCTGGTGTAAATGGGCTATGAAGTTTCAAATACTGCATGTGACATCAACCAAGCGAGTTATCTGGAAAATGCATCGTCACACAGCTGAAACCAGGAAACTGTTTTCCTGAGCTCATAAAAAGTTTTGGACATTCGGATCTGTCTAATTTTTTTAATTTCTGGCAACACATTAAATACTGTATTAGACAAAAAAAAAACACAAAGCAGACTGAAAAAAAAAGTGAACTTTTCAAATCATACATCACTTGAAACTTTAATTTCACTTTACAATTAATGTTGCTATTGAAAAATGTGAGCTTTCATTAACTGTTAATAAAGCACAAAGTAGAAAACTCAACAGTATTTTCTTATAGCTGCACATGACATTCACATTGTCACACCTGTAACCAGCATTCTCTCAGCATCTATTGACTATTAACCCATTTAATCCCGATTAAATGCACATTTTGTTCTGTTCAAATTGTACCTTAAAGGGAGATTTGTCAAGTACCTAATACTGTTACCAACATGGTACAGGGCAAATATACTTACTTTATGCAAATATATGTATATATTTATTGTTGGAAATCAGTTCAAAAGAATGACTAATATTGTCCAGAAACCCTCACAGGTTCTGCATTTAGCATAACAAATATGCACAAATCATAACATAGTAAACTGCAGCCCAACAGGCAACAACAGCTGTCAGTGTGCTGACTTGACTATGACTTGATCCAAACTGCATGTGATTATCATAAAGTGGGCATGTCTGTAAAGGGGAGACTCGTGGGTACCCATAGAACCCATTTACATTCATATATCTAGAGGTCAAAGGTCAAGGGACCCCTTTGCAAATGGCCATGACAGTTTTTCCTGCGATAGTTTGGAGCGATATTTAACCTCCTTCCTTAAATTTTCTAGTTTCATATTATACCAGTATCTTAGCTTTAAAACTGAGCCCTCTTAAACATTATTGCATTAAAAAAATTAGTAATAATTTGCGTTACCGCTTTATTATCGCACTAACTTTGACAGATCTAGTTGTAATGTTTCATTCTCGTCCACCCAGTTTACTTCTCTCACCTTCAGCATGTCTGTTTAGTTCCTTGTCTGTGGCTCTCATTATTTTGTCCTTTCATCCAATAATAACTTTCAAGGGTTAAAAAAAGTGCAGTTTTGGAGCAAAA
Organism: Pterois miles; assembly: GCA_947000775.1. NCBI lineage: Eukaryota > Metazoa > Chordata > Actinopteri > Perciformes > Scorpaenidae > Pterois > Pterois miles. The sequence goes on along the minus strand of CAMQGK010000549.1, from coordinate 17,579,410 downwards.
ACCCCAGGTCATGTGACGTTACTCCTACTCACGCACAGAACCAAACACACCATGAAAGAGCGAGGGGGGAGGGGCAGTTAACTCAATTACCGTAACTTTTTCTGCTCGCGGCACGTGATTTTGTGAGGAAGACCTCGCCGCCGCTTGTTACACACACTGAAATATTTCAGCCATCCTCTCGGCCTGATCACATCGCAGCTTGTTTTTTTTTTCTCTCTACTAAGTCTTTTACTGCCATACGAAAGGGTTCCCATACCTGGGTGAGCCATGTCAAGCAATTAATACCCTGAAATACGCCTTTTAAGTGAGTCTTTTGGTCTCTGGGGCTCCCCATTGTGATGAAACGACTGATGTCGTCTCACGTTAGCCTCGCGCAGGTGCCTTCTCTGCCTGCACATCAGATCATTAACATAACCAGAGATGGAGATAAAGGCTGATGGAGATAAAGAGATAGACAGAGAGCGAAGGAGATAAGGTAGAGATAGAGGGTGAGAGCAAAGAAGAGTAAATGGTGGAATAAATCAAGATATGTTTTTGGTGGGACTTGCTTTAAGTCAGACTGCACTCGTGACCTCTGGATAGTTCACAGTGCTAAAGACGTATGCAAACAATGACACTGTTAATGTCTGCGACTGCATTATACAATAAATGCAAGAAAAGTCTTTCACGGTGGTGTGTTCAAGGATGTTTTCAGATCAGTCACATTCAAAAGCTACAATATAGTATGAGGAAATTAAAAAATAAGAGAAACAACTTTGCTTTCTGTTGATGAATATTATGCAGATTTTTACAACCACATTAGCCTATAAACATCGTATAACTTTGACAAAAATAGACAGATAATGTAGATAGATGTATTGTGTGATGGGTTACCTATGTTAAGCTCAGTTTGTGTAAGATGATTTCTATAACATGCTGAAATGAACGGAGACCAATTGCTGTTTAGAAGGTAGGAAATCAATCTAAAAACGTTTGGTATGCTTGAGAAAAGGGCCAGCTGCAATGTGAAGCATATACAGTTTGTATGTAATGGGTTAAAACATGCACAAGCACCAGCGAGTCCCTTTAATCCCTAATGCATTTGTGCACACTTGCATGTGCACAGTTTGGATCGCGCAGCTCAAACACACCAAGATGAAAGTGATCAGACAGGATTATTAATTGCAGGAATTACAACAAAATGACATGGTTATTTTTTGGTTCACTGCCGAGATCTGTCATTGTGAAAACTTCACAGACATCGGGGGGAAAAACAGAAGTGAAGCAGCATTCGTTTTAGTTCAAGCATGCATTATCAACACATAAGTAGGATGAATGCAACGCATGCTTGAACACTGGTGGGAGCAGAGGAGAGTAAGCTATGTGCAGAGAGGTTACCACTGATGTTAGAGAGATTTACAAATACGCCTTTTTCTAAATCGTAATTTAGTGAACTGAAGTAGGAGACATCGTGGGACCTGCTTGAAATATTTTATCTTTAAGTAAAAGTGCTAATGCTATAATATAAGAATGCTCTGTTACAAGTAAAAGCCCTGCATTTAAAATTTTACTTGACTAAAAGAATAAAAGTATTTCAGCATCAAAATATACTTTATGTATCAAAAGTAAAAGTACCAATTATGCAGAGTGGTCCGTTTCTGCTATTGGATTATAATTATTGATGCATTAACAATACAGAGCATCACAAATGTTGTAGATGTTAAAGGTGGAGCTGGTTTTAGTTACTGCCATGTGATGTAGTGGGGTAGAAGTACAAAGAAACTTAAAATGTACCTTGTACAGTACTTTAGTAAATGTACTGACCACCGCATGTCATGTTGCTGTACGCATTGTAAAAGTATAATATCCACATAGTTTTCTCACAATCTTAAACACTGACTGTTAAAAGGATTATGGTCATTTTTCTGACACTGAGGGAGGAGATGGGGGGATGGATGAGCATTCATGTCCAAAGCACAGGACTTTGACAGCAGAGGGTTTGTGTCTGGCATCTCTAATACTGCTGCCAGACAAGAACGTCAACAGTGGGCGTAAATCGTGGGGTGTGGAATCATCCAATACAGATGTTTTTACATTTTTTTCCTTTCCTTGACTAGAAGACACAGGAGTCCCAGGACCAGCAGACTGAGAAACAGTTTTTTCCCCCAGGACATAAGACTTTTTAACAGATAACTCCGACACTCTCTCACAAAAAGTGCTATAAAGACGAGCAATAATTCAATGCAATATGTGCAATATAAAAAAATACAATATATATACATATACTAGACAGTTTCCTTTATGAATGTTTAAGTGATGTGTAGTTGCTTCGTCCTGATTGGAGGTTTAAATCAAACATACAGGACCAGTTCTGGGTTCAGATCATTCAAGTTCCCAGTATAAAGCTTGTGCAGGACCTGTTGTTCGGTGCAGCTGTTTAGTTTTGTTGAACCTTATAGAGTTTGGCGAAAAATAGCGGCTGGCTTGTGCATCAAAGGCGTGCATGGTAGTCTACAATGGAAGAACTGGCAGTCACAGAAACACTGTAACACACTTTGAACTGGCAGCAGCAAAATGATGGAGAGTCTAAATTGAACTCAGGCACAGCTAATTACCCAATTTATCCGAGACTGGCAATTGGGGATGAGTGGGCGGCTGTCGGAGTAGCATGATTCAATAAAGGAAACAGAAAGTAAATAGAGAAATTCGGAACTAATTAATTTTGATAAGCCTATATTAACAAAGAGGAAAAAAAGGAGATTTATATGCTCTTTATTACACTGGTTTTGGCAGGATGGAGATGGAGTTTCTAAGTTAGGTGGAGATTTGTCCTCAGCAAAAGACTGCAAACTGCTCTGTATTTAGAGAACTGTTACATTTATTAATTTGGAGCGAGATTGAAGCAAATACAAAAGAAATGTGATGTAATGCCATGATGTGTCTGATCTCCTGGCCTTTACCTCTCAGTCCCTTCACTTTATCTGTTGATCTTCCTCTCATGCACCTCTGGGATGAAGAGCACTGCCCTTCGTCACAGCAGCTTACCGATTCAAACGGCTGAGGCACAAAGATAGCCAAACAGAGCAAACAAGCAGCTCATTGTCCACACCACTAACCATATATGACTAGTTCTGGTAAGGACAAAGTTGATTTAATTTTCTGCTTAGTTCTCATTAAACAGCTATTGCATTACTTAATTTCCCACAATCAAGTTAACGGAGGAGGGGTTATCAATATCTCCACCAAAAGCTTTTGAACAGTGCAAATTTAGCCCACAAATGCACTTTATGTTGGTTAGGGAGAGTAGCGTCCTCTTTTTCATGCCATGTTAAGCTTCAAAGGTCAGAAAAGTTGTATTGAAATATATTGTATTTTGATCAACACTATATTCACAGGAAGCTTAATCAAATGTATTTTCTTTGAAATTTGCTTAAGATTTGCAACTTTTAAGGAAAGTAAACGCTTTTCCCGGTCACTATTCACTGTATACTGTAGTGGAGTGATTCCCCAGTGATTGTGGAGAAGATGAATTCATTTAAAAACAAAATATAATTCTGATTTGTTTATAAAATGTTTCCAGGTACAAAGTCAGGTGTAAAACCTAAATACTACATGCTGCGGTTGAGAGTGCACAAAACCTAATCTAACAAGCAAGCACAGAAGTCTAAAACCAGCTATAAGTGATGGATAAATGGTTGAAAAAGGTAACTTAAGTAGATAACTTAAACTAATGGACAAACATTTTAAAATAGTTAGCTAAAAGTAATGGCCAAACATTAGCTAAAAGTAATGGAAAAACAGCTAAAAATAATGGACAAACATTTTAAATAGTTATCTGACTGATAACTAGTTAAAAAACTAAAAGTAGTAAAAACATGGTTGAAGTAGGTAACTTGTAGTGATGGATAAATGGTTGAAGTAGTCAGCTAAAAGTAATGAATAAGAAATAGATAACTTAAAGCAATGGTTAGCTAAAAGAAATGGAAAACAGTTAAGATAATGAGCTAAACTTAATCGACAAACACTTGAAACAGTTAACTAAAAGTAATTAATAAATGGTAGAAACAGATAACTTAGAGTAAAGGATAAATGGTTGAAGTAATTTGCAAAAGCAATGGACAAACGTTTGACTAAATGTCAATGCTAACTGGTTAAAAAGCTAAAAGTAATGCTTACTTGTGCGGCTTTGTCCAAATGTCTAGAGATTATTATAGCGGATACCCTAAATAGTGGACTCAACTTAGCCCACAATGCATTGTAAAACATGTACAATTGGGGATTTAAATGACTTCCACAGCTAAAAGGAGCGACCGGAGTAGACCTAAAGTTGGCATCCGCTGCACTATTATACAGTATGGCTATAGAAATAGAAAAATATCAGTTAGGAAATACAAACTGACAATGCAGATACGCGTTGGTTGGTTTTTGCTTGAGAATCTCTTTTCCCAGACAGTTACATTATTATTGAGTCCGTCTTGACCATTAATTCTTACCATGCTTCAGTCTGGACCTTCGTATCATATTAATCTGCTGAAGGAAAGTTTCTCTGTGCTGACCTTAAATCTCAGTTCACAGTGCACATACAAGATTGTTTGGAAGCCAGTCATGGTCCAGTACGCAATATAGACAAATGCGAGATGGAAACTTGAAGCCTCCAGCGAACAAGCAACTCTTTGTCCACAACACAAACCCTATATGACTAGTTCTGGTAACGTCAAAGTTGATTTAATTTTCTGTTTAAGTTCTTATCAAACAGCTCTTACATTATTTAATTTCCAACAATCAAGTTAAGGGAGGAGGAGGAATCAATATCTCATCTCTTTTATTCAGTCTGAGCATTACTTTCTGTCATGTTCTCTGCTTCAACAATACCTTCATGTTTCATGAAGTTCCTCCAGAAATTAAAATAATTTAAAAATTACTTTTTACTACACTATGCATTGTTTTCTTATTAATCCATAAAATTTAATATTACTTTGGACTACGGGGGAAAAACACTGAAACGAGACAGTGGTATTAGTGTATTTCAAGTCAGAACCAGGAGTTTTTCTTCATTATTCTGTTTCAGTAAAATCCTGGATGACATTATGGAAGAATGGTCATAATAGAGGAGAAATGGACCTGAGGCTAAAATACATCCCATACAGTGTAGCGCTGACATTTTACTGACTTTAATCATTTACTGAAAAAAATGATGGAAAAAGAGTCAAAACACTGGATCAGGTGTTGGCCCCAGTCGTCTTACCCTTATCCTGCTGGCACCACTCATTCACACTGTTTTTTTTTAGCTTGCTGAGCTTGATGGTGACTAACAAGATTAGTAATTTGACCTTTTATTATGTCTAATATATCTCTACATTACCCCACAGTGGTATCTCTTAGTGTTTCAGGCTACACTCTGACCTGTAACCTGATTTCTTATCTTAGATGCTGTTTTGCTTCTTTTTTAAGTTATCATGTACTCTGTTATCTAGGACAAATTCAAAACAAAAAACAATCCATGCTATTCTTGAACTAAAAAAAAAAAATCTTACAATTAAGATAAGAAATATTTTTAAATGGTCCCATCTACAGAACTTCATAAGCTTCTTTTGAGAGTGTGATTTCTCTTTCAGCGCGTTGAGCATTTTGTCTTTAGGCTGTTGCCCAGGCTTGAAAAGGCCTTTACTTTGGTGAGCTGGGCCTGTCTCGCAATCAATCATGTGCATAATTTTAATAAGACTTCATCTTCATAGTTATAGTTGGAGCCCACCAGGGGCTTCTTTTCACTGTCTGCCAAAGTGAGAGATTAAAGTTGTCTACAGTACAGCTTTCTGACATCATTCAGGGAGGCAACGCAAAGCACCGGTCTATCCTGTTCTAGCTCACTGGACAGTGAGGGTCAAGGATGAGGTGCCGCTTTCAGGACCACAACCACTACACAGTAGTTTACCCACAATCCTCTGCTCTGTATTGCTCAGCAGCTTTGCGGCTTTGGACCTGCCTTTGAACGGTTAAGATTAGCTCCTATTTCGCTTTGTTTGTTTCCTCGCATGTGTCGTTTTATCACTGTGAATCCAGATTTGGTGATTTAATATTTCAACTTTATTTGAAGAATTACATGCACCCTCACGCCGTTAAAGTGTACGATTTTTAGGCTGGCCCGACAAAAATATTGTGGGCACAGGATAGGACAGTAGTATGTGAAAAGGATGCTATAATTCGGTGGCAACATTGACTAAAGGTCTTAAAATAATGTGTGTCAATGTACTGACTGTACAGAAGATAGCGGTGGCAATCTAGCAATGTACCGTACGTCCTCAGAAATCACCAGGAACTCCACTTCTTTTACTGCAGTGTCCCTTCTTTCCTTTCTACTGTCTGACATCTTTATGAAGTTGATTCAATGTAGAACAGTAAAAAACATACACTTTTTAAAGGGATAGTTCATATTTTTGAAGTGGTGTATGAGGTACTTATAAATAGTGGGTGTATTACTTACAGTAGATGACGGTCGGCATGCCCCGAACTTGGAGAAACAGCACCGGAGAAAAGCAATGCAGCACTGTCGATGGGACATCACCCAAAAGAAAGGCTCACCTAAAAAGAACAATATCCGTTTAAGTGTATGCTATATTTAAAATATTATCACCGCTTTATCTTGCCATCAGACAGCTCTTTCCTTCTCCCTTGCAACTTGTATGCAATTATGTTACATCTAAAAGGCGTTTTGATTAGTTTTTTTATATCTGTCATAGCATATTCGGTTGAATTTTTGTTAAATTATTCCTGAACAAAACTAAACTGGTACCTGCAGCCTTATTTGAAACTGCTCTAAGGCCCAGTCTACATCATTCAGCATGGTAAGATGTTATCACCTGTCAACGTCATTAGCTTGGTGTTAGCTAACGAGCATTTAGCCATGCATGTGACAGCATGATCGTATTTGAAAGCTTGGTCGTAGATGCTGGTAACCACTGTATAAGGCGTCAGAAAACACAACTGTGATTAGTAATCAATTATGATTCATCAAATTGTAACTGATGTTACCTTTATGGGCTGTGTCTGCACAGTATTGCATGCATAATAATAATAAACCAGTACTGACACCGATACACACTCAATAGTTTAGATGGCATACTGTGCATCCAGAACCACGAGCTAAACTGTCAACGGGACATCGGAGAACATGTGTAACCTTCATTAGTGTTTGTGTCTGTGAGGGAATGTGTGTGTTCATGTGTGTCGAGGGGCTGTGATGTCTCAGGTGCTCCTGTGAACAGGCTCCTTTTCACTGCTCACAGAGAATAATGTGCTCCGACTGATTTAGCAGCAAAAATTGTATTATTCCATTTAGTCTAATCACATCTCCTCTGCACTGAAGGAGAGGACAGGCTGCACTGCATCCTCCCTCTCACTCAGCTCTCTGTTGACGACTGCTGCCATGTAACGTAAAGTTTATTTGTAAAATTGGAAGAAAATGAGACAGTAACAAAGTAGAAATACTTTGTTAGTGTACTTTAGCATGTTATTTACATTATGTCTATGATAACTTTGATATATTTGTTTAAACAGAACTTTAGCACACTGACAACTACTTGCTACAAAACAAACTTGTTTTCTAAACAATAACACACCTTTCTGACACTTCAGTCCCTTGTCAACATCAAATTTGTAGCTATGAAATGAAATAAAATACCAAAGTAATAGCTGTTATCTTACTAAGTAGTCTATTAAACTGTTAAGGTGCTTTGCGTCTTTTTTGCTTTTCAAGATTTACTGCTTAAATATATTATATTGTTTGTATTTTGTTTTGCAAATGTTAATTACAGTGTAGGAGATGCATTTAAAATCTTTAAGCTTTCACATAAACAGTAAAATCTTGTTTTTTTTACAATCAAAACTCCACTTGGGTAATTTTCCTTCTTTACTCCAAATATGAATTTTGATTATTTTTTACCCCAATGTCGAGGCTGACCATTTTCATAAATTCAATATTTAATCAAGGTAACAAGTGCACACACACTCACACAGTTTCACGTGCAATCCAGTTAAAATGGCTATAATATTTAATTCATATGAGAATCATTAAAAGTGCAGTGCTGCCGTGTCCATTATGCATTCCTTTTCTAGCAGGATAAAACAGTCCTCAGATGTGGGAGCTGCACTTTGAAGTGTTGTCTCAGAAGCAGGCCAACTCTTACAGGAAGTCCCTGATGTTTAAAACATGCCATGCAGGGGGACTAACAAAGGTGAGCACTTGTGGCTTGCCCCAAGATGAGCCAAAAATGGCCAGCCAGGAATTTGGCGAGATCTGATAGATCGCGTACATACACAAAGCCAACATCAAATAAACAAGAGGCGGACAAATATACACGTGGGTAATGGCGGAGTTGTAAGAATACAAAACACAGTGATGTGCATGTATCAACAGACCTTCAAACAGCAGCAAAATGATTTGGACACCGCTGGCTAAAATCTAGGCTTAAAATCTGGAACTAATTTCCATAGGCCACGTAAATGCAGGTAGGATAGAAACACCTTAACCTGACACACCAGATCGTTTGTTAAACAGAAGCATCTGAGAGGCATTTCGTCATTGGAAACTGTTGGGTAAATGTCAGGCACTTTCAAAAAATAACTGGCAGGTGATTGGATGAACCATCTGTCAATCAAACTCTTGCAGACACTAGTCAGGAGAAGAGTGAAAACATGCCATCCTTGGCTTTTCTTTCAATGAAGAAATATTCTCCAGTTCTGAATAACTGATGCTATTGCAGCATCTACGCTAACCTCTTCAGGAGCCGTTGCTGTTTAGAACAAACAGTTGCCTATCTGTGACGCGTCACAAACATCTAAGCCACGCCCCCACAGCTGCCAGTAGCTCCTCACAGGATGCTGATTAGTCCGTGCTCTCGCATTACTTGAAGCCTGACGAGATGGATTTTCATATCGCGTGATCTCATGAAATAGTGAGAATCCAGCTACCATGCAAGGTAGAAACAGCAGTATTCAGTGTTAGCATTGTTAGCTGTACTGCTAACATAAAAATGTTGCAGGTGAACATGGTGCAAATAAAACAAAATGAGCATTTACTTTAAAGGAACAGTGTGTAACATTTAGGGGGATCTATTAGCAGAAACAGAGTATACTATTCCTGACCATATTTTCATTGGTGTATAATCACCTGCAACTAAGAACTGTTGTGATTTCGTTAGCTATAATGAGTCCCTCTATCTACATAGGGAGTGGGTCTTCTTCATGGAGTCCGCCATGTTTCAGCAGTAACCCCAAAACCAACAAACCAAATATTGACTATAGAGCATTTTGCCTTTTTAGGTTACCTGAAGGCCATCGTAGTTCTCCAAAATGTTCGCAAAAACAGTGGTACTGCCTGCTGCTGTCTGACTTCTGTTGCTCCTAAAGTGGTGTTATTATGGTAAAGATGACCTCTGAGCGAGGTGTAGGGTGTTATCACAGATTTACACTCTGCGGCTCAAGTTACTACAGTCAGTCAGGTGGTTGCAATTTGCAACCACACCACTAGATACAACCAAATCCTACACACTGTACCTTTAACAAAATGTCTCAACTCTCTTGATTTGTTTTGCTAGTTCTGTCAGGGTTTTAAAGCTGGACTCCACATTCCTGTATTCAATAAGTTCTTGGCTTCTGGTTTAGCTGATTGTTTTTATTATCTAAAGGTTGGGACTACAGGGAGGCTTCGCAATGATGACCCCCGTTCAGTTTTGCTGTGTCCAGGAATTCTCTGAGAGCCATTCTGGGAAGGCCTGTATCTCCCTTTGTTGTGGCCTGGCAGTGACTGGGACATGATAACAATTTTGTGTGAGCGCACATCTGTGTGTTTTATATTTGCACACATGCACAGATTACATTTCTGTGCGTTTTCCCAGTTGAAGCCGCGACTGGAGTTTGATGGTTAGAAAGCCCTCCAAGGGAAGTGGGTGTCATGAAGATAACCTGGGAGAATGTGCTGAGCTGGGCTGGATGTTCTGCAGGAAGGAAAGTGTGGTGATCCACAAGCAGGAACTCACATTCTGTCAACTTATTACATGCAACCCCCCTAACTGCCATCTGTATTTCTGCCTCTGTCAGGCCTTTTCCCTGACCAAAAACACACAGACGTACTAACACACACACAGGAAACGGCCCGTGCGGCTCCCAAATAAGCTGATGTGTCATGCCTTCCTTTCCGATATTTCTGCAAAAGCTCAGGAAGGAGGCTGCAGCACCTCTCTTCTTCTTCCTCTTCTTCTCTCTCCTGTCTCGGTGAGACACAGCTGTAGCCGTGACAGTTCATGTTCTTCTGTAAGAATTTGCAGCTCCCGTGGCGGGAGACGCTGCCACTCTGGGAGCCATGAGTCGCTGCTGTGTGGTCAAAGTGATCACCTTGACAGAGATCCAGCTTCTACAGGTAGGGGTGGGTGGGGGGGGGGGGGGGGGGGGGCGGCGGCTACAGGCCGGGCAAATCGGGACGAGAGCAGATATAGAAAATTGTATGCGTGTGTGTTTGCATGTGAGAGATATTGTGTGAAAAAAGGCATGCTCTTACAACCAGAATAAGTGAATAGCCAGTGTGGAATGCACATTTTGTGATCAGTTTGCTGTCCCTGTCTTATCTTCCCTCACATTTCACAATCTAGGGTGTGCGGTTACAGCTATTTACTGGTTAGCAGGCTCAGCAAAAACACAGTAAGCATGTCTGTGAAGGGCTTTCTGTTCCACTTTCATCTTTATCTCTGTAGATTCAAGATGGGGGGGGAAAGGGATAATTGAACATTGCTACTCTCAATATGTCAATATGTTGTAAAATGCGACATTTTACAGAAATGAATCCAAACCTCCTACAAGGTTTTGTCCATAATTTGTACAGCTAGCTAATGTCACCATCACCCGGTGTTTCATAAGTTGTTGGATTTTTCTGAAGTGAAAGGAGAACTTGGGTAAGACTGAAACTGAGTTGGGCAAGAGCTTTTCATTTAGAGGGAACACCTGTGAGTTTGTCTGTTACAATGGCAGTGTGAGTGCAGCATTTTCAGTGGGACTTAAGAAATACACCTTTTAACTTGGAGGTAAATTGCACTGCCATTAAATCATTTCAGGCTGAGGAAAGAATATATTAAAGTGGACTTTTAAGATTTAGCATTGAGTGTCTGTAATCTAAAGCTGTGTTTTATCTTATAGCGGAGAATCTGTGATTTTAATTGGGAATATCTAATGTGCTATCATGCAGGATTAATGGTTATTTTCTTTTGAAGGAAATAGAGATGTGATATGCTTTATAGTTGCAGTTTGCGTGTATCAGATACATATTGTATGTAACAGCAAGAAAAACGTGTGATGTCACTAAGCAGAGCATAGTAGAGTATTTGTTGGGTTTTGATCAACCTGCTGCATTCCTGCGAGATCAAACTGTCACACACAAATTATGTTAGTGAAAGAATTAGGAGAGGCTTGATTGGGAAAGAAAGGGAGAAATAAGCTGTGCCTGTTGAATGAGGCTGTCTGGTGCTGACATCTTTATTTTAGCCATTTGAATGAAGATAATGAAGTTAGGCAGATGCAGCTGATCTACTAATCACGGCCAAGTTTATATATTTTGACAGGATGCAGGAAGTGCAAACTCAAACCAGACAAATATAATTTTGTTGCCGTGCAAAACTATCAGGGGCTGTCCAGAAAAGCAAAAATCAAATGCACTGACATTGCTTTGATATCAGTGAATTGGGATTTTTTTGCCTGTATAGTCTCTGCAAAAGGCTTGCATGTCAGGAATAACTGTGCAAATGTGTGTAAATGGAAAGTGAACCTGTGACCTCTTCTCTGCCAGTAACCTCAAACACTGCCTCAATTGTTGAAGCAGGTGCTGGTAGCCACACTGAGAGAGAAAAACGCAAGTGTCTCAAACATCAGTATATAGCCACCACAATCCCAAACTTGATCCGTGATTGATTAGATTCTTATCTCATTCCTGTCCCATGTGTATGGCGGGCATTGATAATTTTCAGCATGTCCGCTTCACACATACACAGGCCCGGCATTGTCGGAGTTGGCCTCGGTGACTGAAGCGCCATTACCTCTCAAATCTAATCAGATTCCCTTAAGTGGATAACAAGCGTGTCTCCGGCATTTACAGTAGTGAGAAAGCTGAAGTGAAACCAGGACAAACCGCGGCGCTGTCACACAAAGCAGATGTGGTGTGTGTAGCAGCCCCGGCATCCCTCCTGCTATCCGTAGAGGAAAAAAATGTTGATTGGCCAACAACTGGCATCTTGTTTGGCCTGGAAAAGTCAGATAGGAGCTCTCAGTCACTACTGACAAGTTGAGTATTGTGACAAGCCTGTTCTTAGTTAGGTGGATGAGTGGTGAATAAGCGCAGTTAGTCTAGCTGACGTTGAGAATTTAAAGCCGGGTTTCAGTACAATCCCATAGTTGCCATAGCTGAAAGTCCCTACGGTTTAGCCTTCAGAGTCGTGCTAGCTGTTTTCTACCTTTTGAGCAAAAGTTGCACAGCCTGTTTTCTCCATCATCTCTGGTCATGTAGCACCAATTTTAAAAATATCTGTGCCTTTCTACTGCATAGAAAACCTAGTTTTATGAGACCATCTTTCCAGAGGCGAAATACATCTTTAACCCATAAAAATTTTGGTGCTAGAAGTCTGAAAACAAAACTGGCTACTTGCTAGCGAGCTACTCAGCAACATCCAGCAACATAACTTTTGAGCGAAACATATTCTAACGTTACTTCTTAAAAATGAAAAGTTTTAGGTTAAATCACAAGTAATAAAGTACAGTTACTCAAATTAACTTCACTCAGGGCTTACCAGACTGTTCTAGCTGTTCTATTATTAACCATTACTCACATAGTCATTATATCAACATTACTGATGATTATTCGTCAAAAATGTTATCGTCTAAATATTTTGAAAAAGCACCAGTGGTCAACCCTACAAGATTGTTGCAATATCAACATTGAGGTATTTGGTCAAAATTATTGTGATATTTTCTCCATATCACCCAGCCCTACAGCATTGTTGCTTACCTGACTTTCTTCTATCTCTAAATGATGAGCTGAGGTCAGTCATGGAAAAAAGTATTCATGTAGTTATGAATAACGTTCAGGCTAGCCCATAAAGCATGCTATTTTGACCAGCGAATGGAGTACTTTTTAGAGGAAGTAAAAAAAAAAAACCTGGGTAAAAGACACAGACAAGATGATCATCAATAACTGATAATATTAAGGAAATAATACATCTACTTGTATTATTATTAGGTACACCCAAAATACTGTCCAGGACATAAACTAATAAAGTAAGTAACAACAGTGAGCTTCTTTTTAAACTCCACACTAGTAAGTAAACTGGACATTTTTAGGTGAAAATAGCCCTCAGTAATAAGGACCTCAAATAGCTTTATCGCAGTTATTGTTTGGGAAACTGATGAAACTAAACTGTCTACATTGAAACCAGTGAATGAATGAAAAGACTTGGTTAAAAATGGCAATAGAGTTATTTAAAACCCCCTTGGGAAACAAGGGTCAATTGTGCTGCCACAACCCCTGGAGCAGGCAGTAGAGGACGTCGGGAGCTGACCACTGATTGGTCAGTCGGACAGAAAAGGGTGGTCCGCATGAATTAGTGACGGACGCTAAAGGCAGATATCCAGCAGTGATCAAACCCTGGGCGATCTGACAGTCCAGTGTTTGAAGTGATTATCATGGTACGCAACATAAAGGATTACCCCCAGCTTTGGGCCTAATTAGTTCACTTAGGGCCCTTTATAAGACTTAGGTAGGCGACTGGGAAGTACAGACACTCACTGAGAAGTCAGCAGCTCAACAGGATAGCAGCAGCAGCAGATCTGGATCTTTAAAGTTGACTTGCTGCTACAACCAATACAAACCAATCTGAAGATTATCTGCTTTTCTGAGAATGCCACACTTAACTGACTGCAGTTACTACACGATGCGGGACGCAACCAGAGCTTCAAATGTAAGGACACTGAAATTGGTAAAATGTTTGGTTTAACAGCGCTCTCACGTTTTATAGTTTAACGTATTTGTAAGGCTTTTAGTACAGGGTTGGCGATCTTCAGTGCCGGCTGTATGTAAATGTATGTACTACTGCAGATTAATTGAATATGAAAGTAAGCAAGAATCATTTATTTGTTTATCAACGTTCAGTTCAAAGCTTTTTCTATTGACCCCATTTTTCAGTCAAAAAGTGGTAGTAAATTTACAAAATATGACATTTTACTTGAAAGGGGTCTTAAGAATGAGTCTTAATTCTCATAGATACTTGCTACACATGTCAAACATGACTGGCTTAAATGTACGCAAATACAGCTCAGCTGTAAGTCAGTAAATTTACTCTGCATAAGTGACTAATAATGGGAAACACTGACTTGCAGCTATTTCTGTGTGATGAATTAGATCATCTCGCGAAGCCGACAGCTGCTGTGAACTTAGTCAGCGCTGTTTCAGTTGTGTGAGGAACAACGCACAGTTTCTCGATTTTCTATTTCCTTAACTTACTGAACTGGTTTCTTTTCACTTGCAGGTACAGAGCCACCTGGAGAACTCCAAGTTCCACCTCCACCAGACCCAGAATCAGCAGGTCAAGCAGTACCTGACATTGGGCTCCAAGCTGGCCTCTTCGGCCGGGCAGGGCCACGCCGTTCCGCATCCACACGCCCCCGGCCAGCCGCTGGCCACCGTGCCGATCATGAGGAATGGACACATGGCCTCCGTCAGCGACGGCAGCAACCCCAACAGCCCCGTTACCCTGCTCACTATGGCAAATCACGACAGCGAGGTGAGTGGACTTATTGAAAAAAGAAACTGTGGTGTTGCTGAATATATGGAACTGAAAACTCAAAATGTGCCCGGCAGTGACTGGAAAAGAGTGAAATTGCAACAACAAATTGGAACCGCAGGCTTGTTCACAAACAGATGAAGTGCGTTTCATAATTTTTGTAGATTTCACAACATTCTTCACATGTTCATTTATTCTGCCATTTGTAAGAATTCTGTCTAAGTCCCTCTTTAACTCTAAGAGAGAGAAATCATGGCTGATTCTTTGTTTCCCAATCTTTTACATAACAAGCATTTGTAACCTGTAAAATTTCCATCTGGACTGGGTTCAGCTAATCATCTAAACAAAGCGATGCCATTATTGATCTCCCTCTCTCTCTGATGTGTTCATCAATAACTTCAGACATGCAGTCTCTGATGAGAGAACCCTTTCAAAGGGAGGAATCTAGTCTGATAACAGATGCATGTTTTTTTCCCGCCAACACTGCTAACTAACTTAACGACAAAGCGGTGGAGAATGTCTCTGTTATTGGATTAGTCTCTCGCCGGTCCCTCCCTTTCCTTGTGTCTATTTTGGTTTGAATGTTTCAAAAGATCCGACTTGGACAGTATTGATCCCCATCAGCCCTGTCCATGAGTACCACTGAAATTACTGTTTTCTTTTAGTTCCCAATGGATGAAGTTATTGATGACCTCATTAGTCTTGAATCCGGTTTCAATGATGGAGGCTTGGATTGCATGGAGCCTAACATCATAATGCAAAGCAATGTAAGTATGAATCACATTAACAGCTACATAGTAACACAGTTTTAACTGAGAATCAGCAGTTTGAAGGTCCTTTGTATTGATTTCTGCGCAGCCTTTGTGTTAACCTGGTCTCATCATTGCTGTCACTGTATGTCAAGTTAAGTTCCTTAACTAATGACTTCTGCCTTTTTTAAAAGTTGAACAGGGACTTGAAAGTGAGGTTCTTTCACCTTAACATGTAGGCACAGGCTTGACTTGCTTGGGAAAAAGGGGACCCGTCTTAGATTGGGGTCAGCTTAACTCTGGAGATGAGTCAAAGTTCATTGGGGCTTAGCAACATTTCTCACATTACTCAAGAAGATCAACAATGCAGATTAAGTTAAAAAAGGAGGATGTTTGTGGACAGAGGTATATACTCAGAGACAAGAGTAACTGAGGTCCACTATTGGGAAGACAACTGACTAGGAATGGCACCACAGACGAGCATTATCAGTGGAATTCATGGCCAAGAAGGAATTCAAAAACTCCAGGCAAGAATGTGGGACAAGGGGTCCATTTGGCCCGAGAACATAGCAACACCTGAGCCAGATACAGGGAGGGTTTGTGGGATGGGAGCACTGGGTATCTGGCCTAACTCCTTAAATACAGAGAGAAGATTGGCAGACAAAGAATCGCACACAGATAAAGTGACACGCAGCAAAACACAACAGATACTGTGACAGAGAAGGAATGAGAGAGGGAGGGGAGGGAAAGATAAGGCATGGGGGAGGAAGAGGAGGAGGAACGGGAGAGCCCGTGGGTTTCAAATGAGGACAGAAGCGCGATAGAGGAGCGAGAGATTTTGTTGGAGAGAGTTACTGAGCCATTGGATTGGACTAATGCATACACTCCCCATGGGCTTGTTCAGAAATGATACCATGCTTAAATGGATCAATTCGTCCTAATTAGTCATACAGCACGATGCATCACGTCGTTTCGCCATGTCAACACATCCAGGAACACAGATGGGAGAGGGACTGAAGTGATTACAATAGGAGTAGTAGGGGAATTGTTGCAATCTTTCATTTTGATAAGCACTTTTGTCCCCTCCTCCTCCTCCTCCTCCTCCACCTCCTCTCTCATCTTGGTGAGATAATGAGAAAAAAAAAAATGCACATGCAAACCAAACCAACTGCCGATATCTGCAGTTTCTTCTGTTTTGTTTCTTCTCTTACTTTCCACTCCTTCCCATCTCTTGACTTGACATGCAGCCTTATCACGTCCACCAGCCTGGCAGTTCAGATTTGACACACACACATCGCGGACAGAATTGGCTGCGCGCATCGCGGAATGCATGGTGGGCTTCTGTAGCGTTTTCCCATAAATACACAAATGCGAATTAGACACACATGTGTGTCAGCACGCCATATCTTGACATCTCCCCGAGTCCGTGAAAAGACCGTCATTATCGCTAGAACTGATGCATGCTTTTCCCAGACGAGAAGAGACCCGTAGGAAAACAGTTTGCCTCTGTTCCAAGCAGTTGGCCTAGCTATCCTTTTCATCTAATGGGATGCTATTTTCAACACAGAGCACATCTCTGTGTTAGGGAGCACTTTCAAGTGGAGGGGTTCTGAAAATGCTGGCATTAGCAGATCAAGGGACTAAGTCTGGACAAAGCAAACCCCAAGAGGGCTGCAAGCCTGGGTTGTCAGCTCGAGGATGACCCTTTATTGACCTGGTTTCAGCAAAGGTTAAGTTCAGGTTGTATTTACTCTATAAAACAACAAGCGCGGTAGCACTGGGTTTGCCCTGTCCTGCTGAGGACACATGTGGATACTACAACTCCCCCGCTGGGAGGTCCAATACCAGAGGCTGACAACTGCCCCTGCAAGGCTCTGATCACTCCATTCACCTCATTTCTGCCAATAATAAGCACATCCTCACAGCAGCTAAAACAACTATTTGTGTTGTGGCTTTTGTCAAATGCAAATGTTTTTACCCCTGTGATTGACACTTTCTCTTTCTTTCTCCCCCCTCCGTATATCTCTTCTTCCTAGGTGTCCCTCAGTGGCAGCATGCTGGACGTCTATGGGGGTGAACAAGGTATGAACGCCCCTAATGGTGGAATGAGTCCCACATCTAACCCCACAAAGCTCACTGTAAAAAGGGAATACACAGGTATGAACTCATACCATAGCACTGATCAAACCACTAACCATTTAATGAGTAATCACACTGATGTAAAAGTTAAACTCACCGGCTGTTAGTAGAAGGCATTTGTGGGAATTAAAGCAAAACAAATATAGCATTAATTGAAGCTCTGGGTGGGTACAAAGAACAGTGTGCCAGCTAAAAAAGGCAACGTGTCTGTTCCTGTTAAAATCAAGTCCAATTACGCGCATCAGGCAAACAACTGACAAACGTCTAAGCCGATTTGTCCGGTGTTTGACAAACACTGTCCTTCTTGTCACTGGTTCCGTTAATAGGCCGTAGAAACGTGTAGACTTTTTCGTCACAGTGCAAAAAAAAACAAACAAAGGGCCCCTTTAAGACAGTTCTTATTAATGTCATGCATCAAGCAAAGAAGTCTAATTGATTTAGGAAATAGAAAGGATGCCAGAAGAACCCTTCACTCTCAACGGGGCAAATAAGTAAATTGCCATCTGTTTCATTCGAGTGTGGGCTTAGAGGACAATGGGCTGTTACAGAGTTTAAATTGTCTTGATTGAATCAACAGAGACAAATTGGGAAATCCAATCTCAGGTCCCCAATTATGTAATTTGGTAGAATGTGAATACAAATATGGATGTGCTGGCATTTTTTGTCCCCCTGCAGAAGAAAATTTGCTAAACTGTCTTAATTACGGTAGTTTAAAAAGTGATCCCCATTTTTTTTTCTGTCAACAATGAGCTTCAGACATGCCGGAGGGGATAAACTGGGCTCCATTCAGTGTGTGCGTAAGGAGGTCAAGCTTGTGTCTGTGATGTGGGGCTAATGCACGGAAACTCCACATTCTGGCTGACCCCGGCGCTGAACTCCCTCAAAACAACTGATTGTGCGCCTCCTGACTGGCTCTTTTGTGGCGTTTTGTGCTTCGTTGTTTTTCGGTTCCTACATTAGTGTGAGTTACTAATCGATTCGTTCCCCTCTGTGATTTATTTTTCGTCACAGAACACGACACAAGAGTGATGGCCAAAGAGAGGCAGAAAAAAGACAACCATAATCTGAGTAAGTGTCTCCCGCTGCCTTTCAACTCCCTCACAGTTTATCATCTGAATATGAGTTATGGCTAGCCTTTAGCACAGCAACCTCCTAATCATCGCTTGATCTTCTCTTTTTGTCCTGCTTGCTTAGTTGAAAGAAGGCGAAGATACAACATCAACTACAGGATTAAGGAGCTGGGGACGCTCATACCAAAGTCAAACGACCCGTAAGTTGCAAAATCTAAATGTATTTATTGAAACAATACCCTTGCTTCGCTTCACTTCATGTCAACTGCAAGACCTTGTCTGGTGAGGAAGCATATTAAATTCCAAGCACAAAGACACTCTAAATGTTGTTCATTGAATTCAAATGAGTACTCAAGCACATTTCAGTCATATTTCAAGGGTGCACTTGAACTTCCATTGTAGTCAGCGCTCCAAGAGCTGTACATCCTTTCGCTGGGTCCCAGCAGTTCAGCTCAAAGCATGAATGATGAGGAAAGGGTCAAATACAAAGAAGCAGGCCACACCATTTGAATCAAAGTTTGAAGCACAACTGGAACATAGAGACGGAGCGTGGAGCCGAATTGAAATCCACCGGCCATCTCTCGCAATTGAACTTTGCTTCAAATTTAAATGGAAGGTTGGCGTTGTCATCGCGCCATTAACACAAGATAAAAGAGATTATTAGCGCTGATCAGACCGACGTCTCACTCGTGTGGAAAAGGACAATTTTACTACGGCTCCCCTTTACTTTTTTTTTTTTTAAAGCAATAATATCTGCAAAAGAATGACTTGCACTCTAGCACCTCAAGTCCAATGCTCCATTTTCTCCTCCGTCTTCCTACTTAGCTCATTTTCCCTCTACCTATTTTTACTCGAGGATTAATTTTACCGAACAAGGAGGTACGAGAATGGACTTTCCACATAGCTACTTAACTATTCTATTAAAATTCCCATTCAGTGTCCCCATGTAATGTCCAAGGATGAATAATTGCCCCATGTAAATCACCATTTCTTATTCATATCATAAAAAAGGGGGGAAAAACCTCTGTGTTAAAACTTTTCTCCCGATTTTTTTTTTTTTTTTTTAATTATTATTATTATGGAGGATATTCTGCCGACATCAGAGGGTTCTGTGTAAAAGGTTATCTTTTACATTTCTCCTTTCTGCAGCGACATGCGCTGGAACAAAGGCACCATCCTGAAGGCCTCGGTGGAGTACATAAGGTGGCTGCAGAAGGAGCAGCAGCACGCTCGGGAGCTGGAGAGCCGCCAGAAGAAGCTGGAACAAGCCAACAGGAGGCTTCTGCTGAGGATCCAGGTAATAAAATACAACTAAAATGTGTTTAGTGATGCAGAATGAGGCCCACAAATCGAGATTATTTCACATTTTAATACTGAATATTCGATTAAACCACTTAAATTAGATATTATTTGCAGGACAACACAGTTAAATGTGTTGTGCTACAACTATGTTAAACGTGGCAATGAGATACTTAAAAATACACTGTATATTATGACAAGTACCCAACTGTAGACTTGATGTCTTCTCATGTTCCTCTACCACAAAACCATTGCTGTTCCTAATAAATATAAGTTTACTCCTTTGCACAAAGGGTTGGTCATTCAACTCATTAGTGTCCCACTAATATCTTGGCACTTAATCCCAGTTCAGGATCCAAGTAAACTTCCATTTTCACATTATTGATTTATTTAAAAACAGCCTCCTCCAGGCATGTAAAGCCCCTTTCTCCACTGGACAAAAACCCACAAGCATCTGACTTTTGTCTTTAGCAGGAAAAGTTATAATCGAGTCAGACAACAGTATTTTATTATTGCTGATCGTCGAAGCACACTTTGTTCAAACTCAACAGGAACAAAATAAAACTCCTCAAAACTGTCTTTTCACTGTTACCACAGTCACCAACTCTGGTTTGAGAGTTTGAAAGAGAGACAGAGAGACTGAATAAGCAACCGAAGTAACCACCATAACATTTTCACTGTTTACTGACCCTGCTTTCAGTACCGGGACACAGTGGGGGGGGGACCCAGAAAGGCCAGTATAACAGCATATTTTTAATATCAGCACAAACTTTGGAGGCAAAAAGGTAAATGCAAACCCAAAACTAGAATTAGATCCACAGATTAGAAATAGATATGAGCACTGATAGAAGAGTTGCTTAATGCATGAACAGAGGGGCGTGCGTACACCTGCCCACTTTTACAAAGATTGTGGTTTATCGGATCTTACTCCAATGACGTGAAGAACAACAAAGTCTATAATCACCTTCAAAGATGACAAAACTATCCCGGAAACACGGATCACTACTGACGTTAAAAGGACAGTGAGCAAAGGTCAAACAGGGTGTTGTGATGACACTGATACATGATTAGTGCTGATCATATACTGTGATAATAGTGTGGGGGGGAGGCCAGTGTGCGTCACCAACCAAACTCCCTAAAGTCTGGCTCACTCCAACCTAACCTCAGTATGTGGAGAAGGTGTGGTGGTGATGTCACGAGGACAATTTTGTGGGCAATCACACATTTTTATGTATTTACTCAGATCTTATCTAGACAAACATGCAATGAGATCTTTAACTGGTTTCTTTTCCTTTCTTTTCCAGGAGCTTGAGATCCAGGCAAGAGCACATGGCCTCCCAAACATGGCGTCAGCCTTGGTGACAGCTGAACTGTCCTCCCATCTCCTCAAACAGCAGCAGCAGCAGTCATCTCCCCAGGCCCAGCAACCCCAGCAGCCCCAGCAGCCGCCCCTCTACCAGGAGGACCCCAACAGCGACTACCTCCAGAGGATAGCCGGTGTGCCGTCGTCCATCCCCGGTGCTACCGGACCGCAGGATCACATCCCCATCGCCGACGGCTGCACCACGTTCTCCGACCCGCTGTCCCACTTCACAGACTTCTTCAGCGCCACCCTCAAGGAGGAGCACCGGCTGGATGAGATCCTGATGGACGACCCGCTCTCGCCGTTTGGCACCGATCCCCTCCTCTCGGCCGGCTCGCCCGGGGCAGCGTCCAAGGACAGCAGCCGCAGGAGCAGCTTCAGCTCGGCAGACGGTGACGACCTATAAGGGCGCCCTCTTCGGTGACAAACTCTTGTTATCTTCTCATGACAACACAGTTGTGATCCTCAGTGGGAAAGGGCATACACAGAGCCTCCAAAACACAGACTGACGGCTCCCAACGTACAATAATGACCACACACAGGGTTGCAAGTAACTTAAATGACAGCTAAAACACCTGACAGTGCCCTTCAAAGTGCCATGTGTATATAAAGTGTACAGTTCTTGTTGACATAGTGGGGTTGGAGCTTGTTTGGCCCCAAAGCTTGCATTCTCCAAAGCTCAGCAGGACCAGAAACAGGTCGTGGACCTCCTGCTCCTCCACCTGCTCTTTTTTACTTTACTATAGACAATGAATATGTTTCTCTGCCTCCCCGACAGAGCAGAAACAGACTCACAAGAAAAAGGGAGACATTTATCAGCCTTTAAGTATAATATAAATGACCATGTCTACTGTTTTTCTTGGTAAACACTGTGGTAGCTGTACACTGTAACATATGTAAAATAACCACTGAAAACCTGCCTTTAAAAAAAAAAAATGAAAGTACTAGTACTTCACAGAAGGACTGTAAACAGTGATGTGCCTTATTCAAACTCTCGGTTTTGTCTTAAAAAAGATATGAACATGTGACTGATGTACTCACCGCAATGCCTAATGTGTCTTTGGTCTTGTCTGTCTTTTCAGTGTTTGTTAAATAAGTGCTTATGTATTTATGTATGTTTTAATCCATGTATTCCTTGAAAAAGATATATATTATTATCTAACACTTTTTCTATTCTTAGTAGGGGTGGGAAAGATATAATAAACCCCTTTCTTTTTGGTATACCTGATTTTGGCTTCTTGTTGGAGTCTGCATTCATACACCTCCAATACAAAATACACACACAAAAAAAAAACAACTTTAACAGCAACTGCTATTCTTAAATGCTACATAAACTACCTTAAAGGTGTTGAATGCAAGATTGGGAGCATTTCTCTTGCCTCCGCATGGCTCTCAACACAGTAGCTGAGCCGGCAGCGAGCAGCTAATGGTGCCAACAGATTTAACTGTGCAAACAAGGACAACGCTGTTGACAGAGTTATCGGTGACGGGGAACTGGAGGGCGGTGCTACGCTTACGCAATGACGCTGTGGGACGGCGGTTTCAGCTGATAGCGCTGTATGAGCGTATGAGTGGCAGCAATTAGCTAGCCAGTGGGGCACACATGCACTAAAGCAGGGCATACTACATTTTTTGCAGGCAAATTTGGGCCAACAATCAGCAAAGCTCCAACTTTTTGCTGGCTCTAAAGATTATCTTGGCAGATATTCTTGGGGTGTGAGCTATGTTAAGAGTGTTTTTACACCCTAGATCGGCTCATAAGTTCATTCTGGCCACAACAATTTCAAATCGTAAATATTAAATTATTCAGTATTTAAGATTGGATATGCTGTTGTGTGTGGATAACCCCGAGGACAGTCGATGATGCAGTCATGTGGGAAAGAACAACTTGACTGAAAAGGAAGGTCAATAACCGCTGTCATGGCGGCCGCGGCTAATGCATGAGCTAATGCAAAACATGACGCATAAAGGAGTAGTAAGATGTCAGGAGGACCTAATTGTTACGCGTTTATATGTTTCCATGACTTTGTCCACTTTTTTTTGTGAATTTTCAGTTACAACATTGCTAATTCTTGCTGTACTTCATCCACTATGTCTGTTCATGTTTGATCGGGACGCATTTTGCGAGATTCACGTTTTTTTTTCTTTTTTGTTATCTGTACTTTTCTTGTTCATGAAAGAAATGTGATCATGTGTGTGGTGTGTTGTTTTGGCCAAATTGTTGCTCACCACACAAAGCTATCAAATTTAACATAAGTTGTCATGTGTGGGTATCTCACATTTTCAATATCTGTTAAGTTTTGAAAAATCTTGTAAAACAGCAAAAAGCGCAGAGAAGCTCAGATTTAAACACAGGTTGGCATTGCACCTCTATATTTATACACAGTAAATGTTTTTTTGCTGCTATAATAATGTTCTGAATTTCAAATTTAGCACCTTCAAGTGTGCAGCAAGCTCAACACATCGGGGGTAGAATCATGATACAGAGTGACCACTGAGCTCACAGTCATTTGCTGGTTGGCAACAGGGCTAAAACAGCGAACAAAGCCTGAAAAGTTTCACACTGGAAGGTGAAGGGGCCGGCTTACAAGGTGGCTGATTGGCAATGAGTGGCAGAAAGGAGGAGAGAGGAGGGAAATTGGATAATAAAGACAAGTAGAGGAGGAGTAATAATTCTGATGAGCCCACTGTGAGCTGATGAGCCCTTGAGGATGAATAATGGCGAAGAATAAAGAGCTGCTGTGAGAGCGGTTAGCTGAGAGCTCAGAAAGTTTCCTCTGAGGTAAGCAGCGCGAATATACTGTAGGAATACGATCGCAAACTGTTTGTATCGTCAATAAAGTTTGCTGAAGAAAGTTTGTGAAAACTTCGACCTCATTATAATCACAAATCTTACACTGTTTTGTGTTCAAAAATCATTCATCAACATGTAGTTTTCTAATCTTATAGTCATGCATTAATAATACAACAAACAGAGCAGTTGAAAAAAATACACACACACACACACACGCCAGTACTTCCCGAATGGATTTCTCATCAAAGCCTCCCTGAATTAATGTTTTAGAGTGTTATTAGTGTGTGTTTCTCTGTAATGAAATCGAAACATTCCTCGCTTGCATCTCCTCTTTAACCGCAAATAAGCCTGAACCAATCAATCACTATGGAGTACAGCCGACTACAAAGTGGTGAGTGATGTTTATGGGTAATTGGCCAAAGCAGTTATGGAAGGTAAATATAGATTTTTATGCAGAGTGTCTAAGAAAGAGTCAGCATGACTGAAATTTCAAAAGGCTCAATTTACATTTTGATTTTCAGTGATTTCTTTTCCTTTCTCGTATTACCAAACGTGGAAAAAATACACAAATTCAATTAGCGTAGCGCAGGAATTGATGAAAGTCAAAGTGAGGGAATACAAATGAATACCTTAATGAAAGTATTGACAGTAATACACATTCACATAACTTTTGAGGCTTATCTCAAGAGACAAAGCATTCTGCCCCAAAAGAGAAAAGTCAGATTAAACTTCCTAACTCATTCATTTCTCTCCATATCAAAAGGCTATTATGGACAAAGTTCAAGGCCAGTTATGCACAGGCTTCAAAAGGAAAATGTGGTCGGATGAGGCAACGGTGACATCAGAACAAGCGACTTTTTATTTGGAACATCACAGTTCATCAACCCACGGGCTTGGAAACTCACAGGAAGCTGATGTGGCAGAGTGAAACTGAGAAAACAGCGCAGGTATCCGATAACGCCGTTATGTTAGAGGCATTAGCTGCAGGGCAGGTTGTAAATTTGGACGTGTAAAACAAATTTGGGGAAGTTTGTAATCCTTCAAACCTCTCCATCTCTCTCTCTCTCACGTCCTTTGCTCTCTCTCCTTCATAGGAAACAGATTAGCTAGTTACAATATCTGCCAAAAACTGTACACCTTGTAAAATAATCTTTCCATTCCTTTTTGTGTTACTAATGCATACGCAGCAAAATGGTCTCCCCAAAAGAATTACCTCACTCCTCAGGATGAAAGGGCTGCTGCTGTGTCGCATTTCAAACAGCAGGTGGCAGCAGTGGACTGTGTTTTATTCATCACACTGTGCTCATAAAAAGAAACCCAAGGCAGGAGTGTGGTACAACAGAGAACATTTGTGGTGGATTATTTAAAGAAAAAAAAAAGCCAATCAAGTAAAATAAAAAGTAAAAGCTGCTAAACAGTACTTTCACATATGGAATAGTACCATGCTAAAGTCCACAGTAGTCCCTATACTTCCCCAGTATAAACTGACAAATCTAAAGAAGGCAAGTGATGTCGTGAACCTCACAGCGGAGTCGTTCTGTCACCAAAACAACGTTGTCAGACCTCCTGCCACCCACCAACACTGACACCACCACTGAGCAGGAGAAGCTGTCACCTGTGCAGATGCCACAGCTGCCAGCCTGCTACAATGCGCTCACCTGTCGAGCCTGCCATTGGCAACTCTTAATCACCTCCCGCTGAGGTGACTTCACTTCGGAGCACGCCAAACACACACACGCACGCACACACACACACACGGAGCGGCACGCACTCGCACACACAAACAAGCCTAATCAAATGTGCTTGTGTGCAAACACAAAATGTGCACAAACACACACATATGCATACTACATGCACGTGCACAGGTGTGTATCTCGTTGCGCCTCGTTGCCACACATACGAGGAAGCTAAGGGGGGAATAAAAAAATAACCACCTAAAAGCCCTCATCAGGATCTGGACTGTGACAAGACTTGTGCACAAATTAGGTGAAATTTGAGTGGGAATAACAATATGACAGCCGGCAGTGAGGCACCAAACATCAAGTGTCATATCTATTTTCAGCCATGACTCAGAGCTGTGTGACAAACAACACCATGCCGCTTCTCAATCAGTCAGCCCGGCTCCTGGAAATGTGGTAAACTAGGTAGGCCCCGCTTGAGTTTTCCCTTTGGGAAGAAAAATAAGAAATGATCTGAGGTTAAGGTCAAAGTTGAAATTATGAAACTTACATTTAATGATTAGGAACTCTATCAATATTGTCTCCTCAGTGAACTACAGTAATCCATCCCACGGTTCTTTAGGGCATTGGCCTCCATGCTGCTTTTATTAAGGACCACACCCTGACCAGCGCTCCGACAAACTCCCACGTCACTAGACTAGCAAGGCCCCACGTGCATTAACGATGGAACACAAGAGAGATGAAATAAAAAAAAAAAAGTGGCCGGGCCTTTTCGAGATGCTATAAAATTAATGCGATTTCCAGAGTTTTTATGAATCGAGCCAGATGCCAAATACATAACTTCAAACAAATTGACTTCCAATTATTGGTGCGGCGCACCACTTCCAGATGTGCAACAGATGGGGGCCGGGGCGACCAAAGGTGTCTCAACCCGCGCTTTGTGCTATTCCGCAGTAAAACGGCAGTACAGTTGTATGTGTTTTAAATCACTGTGGGGCTGTGGGCTGGAGGTGAAGGGAAGGACAGGGGGGGATATAGCGGAGGAAAAATGAAAGCACATCATTAGGAAAATGTAAATCTACGCAGCACAGACAGTAGAGCTCCATGTGTAGCATTAATACAGCCTGATATTATGTAAAGGCAGATGAGATGCCGGGGCTGAAAGCTGGAGCTGTATCAAGGAGGTGGGGGATTCAGAAATGTAAATGTTAATGTGATCTCTGCTGTATCTTCCAGTGCTGGGATTAAATGGTAAAAAGGAACAATTATGGGACTCGCTTCTTTTTTGTGCATATGTTAATAGCTTACAATATCCTTGCATGCATAAAGTACATTAGATATGATTAGAAGATATCCACAATACATAGCTTTATACACTAGAAGGTTTTACAGCAGTCATAAGTAACGCTGCCCTATGTTCAATTGTTAATGAAGTCTCTTCCTGGAAACTTTCAATAATTTGATTAGTCACTGTTAAAGCTACATAAAAGTAAAACAAATGTGATTCCGGGTGAGAAAAGTAGCTGAGCATGGACTTCTTTTCACTGCAGAGGAAACTAATAGAATAGCCAATAGTGGTACGGTGTCCTGGGAGGGTCATGGCTCTGATCCCATTATTACCACAGACTTCGGCCCGGAGGGAGACAAAAAAATGGCTGTGTATTTTTCCCAGAGCCCATACTCAAGCAGTCTACTGGGGCCCTATCTACTTAACTAGCAGTCTGCCGTAGCACCACAGGTCCCCCCACCCTATGATCCTGGAGCCGGGGGGGAGCAAAGAGCTTCTCCTCGCCTCCTCTCTGTTTTCATGTATCTCAGGCTGTCTATTCAAATAACAGCAGCGAGCGGGGACCGCTTTGCTCGGCCATCGTACCTCAGCGCTTCCTTTAATTCCCCTCGCTGGGTCGGAGTTGTATGCTAATCCAACTAGTGACTAGTTCCTCCCCTCTCAGGTCTCTCTGCATGCGCGCACACTCCAACACTTTAGCCTTGTGTAATCTGGGTGACCTTGGACTGAATGGAAGCTGCTCCCTGATTGATTTGTAATTCAAAAGAGGCAGCGATGGCCACTGTGCCCCCCACCGCCCCTAACGCCAGGAAACCCCTCTGCCACTCCTACAAAATAAAATAATAAAATATGGACATTTAAAAACATTCCAGCTCATTTCCTCTGGTTTGGTGAGTTATAAGGCTGTGTATTGGCATGAATCTGGTGATACCATATCAAGATACAGGGGTTACGATTCAATATATTGCAATATTATACGCATGATTTTTTTTTTTATCTAATGTTAGGAAAACTGTAACATATCACAGTCACTACATTCAGAGCGCACATACAGTGAGGGCACACCTTTTGCTTATTAAATGACTGGAAATCAATACAATGTGTTTGAGAATCAATATCACAAAACAGAATACCGCGATATTTGATTTTTTCTATATTTTCTTACACCTCCAGTGAGTTGCAGGGGTAGCATGGGTAAATGTCAGATTTAGGCATGGAGGTGAGAGCATCAAGACGATCATCATTAGCAGGGGAAGATAATTGGCACCGCGTGGGCCCCTGCGTTTGGGTGCTCTGATGGGCATCTCTTCTGCATTATTCATCCATCTTCTCTCTCCTGTTCCCTCTCTCGACCCAGGCCAGGCGCTGGGCCTCAGGAGCCGGACTCATCTATTATAGATGGGTAATTGTTTATTAAATGCAGGCCTGACCCTATTATGCCTATTACCCACGTGCAACGCACCAGTGTGGCTGGCAATCGTCTGCGTTTTTCCATATTCTAGAAGATCTGACGATCCCGTCGAAGGACGTGAGGCCGCTTTGGCATGAGCAACTGTCAGCGTTCGCGGCTGAGGATGGAGAAAGGGAAGGGGGGAAAAAAATCTGCAAAAAATGAAGATGCCAGCAGGGAGGAGAGGAGAAGAGGATGATGAAAAATGAAGCCAATGCCCGTGTGGCTGCCACTGGCCAGAGAAGTATCTAGTCTCCGTCTCCTCCAAGGCTCGGTGGATGGAGGCAAAAAGACAAAGGGTGAGCTAAAGAGATGCTTTGCTTCTCATTACACTGACTCCTAATCTACCTTTGCCCTATCCTGGGCAATCCCTGCTCCGGGCGTTTGGAGGCTAAAGCTTCAAAGTAGGCGGTTTGTCCAAAGCGGATTCATTACCTTTAGATAGGACTACCAATGAGCCTGCTAAAATGTCACATTTAAAACTCACACGGCAGCACCAGAGCCAGGCCGAGCTGACACTAGAGGTCAGTGTTGTAACAGAGTTCAGACACCCAACCTCTTCAACTACCAGACAACAGTGAGCTTAAAGCAGACATTACAAAAGATAGGAGAGACTGGCAAAAATAATTCAGGTAATGGAAATGAATTGAAATGAAATGATTAAGTTCAGTTAATTACTCGGTAGCTTAGGCAAATCAGCTTAACTTATATCAAAATCATTATTTCAGCCAGAATGGCAGATTCACTGGGACGATATTTCGCCAACATGTACTTAAACCAGTGTATGTAAAGTAGGATGAGGCTAATGGATTTGATCTAATACATGTGGCACACGGTGTGGTGGCAAAAATAAATGTGCTATTAGAAATTATAGTGCTGGAAGGAAACATACAGGGTCAATTTGGAGCCACAGATGGTTCTTTGTCACTGTTCACCTCAGTATCACTTTGTGAATGACAGTCCTGCTAAACATCAACTTCCTGTTCAGGAAAACAGTTAAAAACCGTTCACTCTCATTCTGTCAGAGAAGTCAAAATACTCACTGAGACGTCTCTACAACACCGAGAAGAGAACGGAAAATATCGCCTGGCTTGGATGTACTGCTGTGCTGCGGTATGATGTAGTGATCTGCACGGTGGCATGTCACTGGTTATTGGCTGGGTTGAGAGTGATTAACATGGGGTGTTAATTAGTGGGTCGTCAGGAGTGGGTGTGTGGCTAACGACACGGCTCCGAACAGCTCGGTCACACACAAACACACATGGCGCAGCTCAGGCCTTCTTTTTTTTTTTTTTTTTTTTTTTTTTTTTTTACAATGAATTTTACAATTAGCGCTGAGGAGAATCATTTAAATTACATCTCTTAATAAGTTTAATCAAGGACTAAAAGGGAGGTACTGGAAATGAAATCATTCCTACAGAAACACAAAAGCAGGGGACTTTAAAAATATATGAATAATATCTAAATTATATGAAGAAAATGTGGATTTAAAAACAATTCAAAATTCCATTTGAAATTATGTCATTATGGTTTTTTTGAGCAGCTAACATAACAGATTAATAACGATGTAGCTGCTGAGGTTGTGAAGAAGGAAACTAGTGACACATGTTGTTTTTGGCCTAAACGAAGTGTTATTTACTGATAAAATCATCAGCACGGAAGAGTGTTGTCCTTTGAAATTACTGCCCAAAATATTAAAAAATGTTAATGGACTTTTGTATTAAGTGGAGCACAAAAAACTTTAACATCTTAAAATAATAACAAAGAAAACTAAATAAATGGGTTTGAAAACAGCATCAAGTGCAAATCAATGACACATTATTTACAATCTTTTCTAATTTAATAGCACTTGTACAGAAATAGAGGCAGCCAGCAGGATTTCCAGGAGCAAATTTGTCGTAACGCTGTTGAGTTGATTAGAAGAGTGAGGGGAGAGTGACAGAGAGAGTGAGTGAGTGAGAAGAGAGGAGGGAGTGAGTCGAGCCACCCCTCTTCCCAAAGCTTATTTATTCCTCCAGCATCCGGCCTGCTGATTAGGCAGTTACAGACACTCTTAATGCCTCCCCACGATGAATGAGCTGCTGCACTTTCAATGGGCTTATCTGTTGTGCTGTGTTCAGTAAATAATGCCGCAGCTGTCGGTGGCCTCGAACGCACCATCCACGTTGCTAATGCTACGTTGGGATTAGCTGCGTTGAATGAAGTCTCGTCACCGAGACAGTGGAAGCTCCAAACAGTTTACAGGACCCTCCGCCCCGAGTGGAACAAATAGAATGTAATTAAGGAGAGATGAGAGCATGGAGGAGGTGTAGTTAGACAGGGATGCACATGCACTAACGCATGCACACACAAACACATACTCTCCCACAAATGCAAATCTCTTTGTCAGTTGCCGCGCCGTTTTAATACCCAGAGAGAGTAAAATACCTTTTTTTTTCCACATTATGGAATTTGTCATGTTCAGTTGGAGCTGTCATAGCTAGAACAGTGTGCGCTAATGTGTGTAATCTGCTTTGCAACACATCAATTATGATGGATATTGCTCCGCCGCCATGCTTCCAGGGTTTTTTTTTTTTTTTTTTTTATACAAGCCTGCAGGGGAATCAGTCTTTTCTTGTTAGGCAACCTGTTTAGTAAATAATGATCCACTTTGAGGCCCGGGCTGATGCCGTATAATGTGATGTGTGCGTGTTTGTACACATGCAGTGTGTGTGTGGTGGTGCTTTGGTGCACAAGGATCAAGCCTGCTAGATCAAAAAACACTTACGTGCAGGCTGGAATTCAATCATGCCTTGTGCTGTGTGAAAAAAATAAAAAATAAAACACGTCACACGGAGAAACCTAAAGCACTTCTGAACGTGCTACGAGCCCACATGTAAAAACTATAAATATTATCAGTGACTTGTAAAAGTATTTCCAGAGCTGTCTGAGCTAACAAAGAGAAAGAAAGATAAATATTTAGATCTTACACTGTGTCAAGCAAAATTGATTTTTTTTTTTTTTTTTCAAATCAGCTTTTACCGCTTTCTTTCTTGCGGGGATGCTTCAGGGGTGCACATACACCACCTCTCCTCTTCCTCCTGTCATCTCCTCTCTCCTCCTCAAATAATACCACCGCTATTTGTCTGTTTTGCTACCTTTATCTCCCTCTGTCCCGAACTTTTCGCTCCTTTCTCTTTCTTTCTAAAGCAAGATCGGCTCGTGAACCCCCTTTGCTCGTGTTATAAATGATGTTTCACCGCCTCTTGCTGTCTCCAGGACGGGGCGGTAGAAAGCACGGAGAGAGTGGCACAGATTTAATCTTGTACTTGCTCTGAAACCACTGGGTGCACTCCATTTCTCTCTCCATCTCAAAGTCCTATTTTCTTCCAGTCAACTGTAGATCTGAAGGCCAGTCCTCTTCAAACAATCCCTAACTTTGAATCATTCACCTCCTGGTTTGCTCTCCTTCACAGGCGCAGTTAGTTAACTTATCCACAGCAACCTCCGGTGACCAAAACAGTAGGGGAAATGGTGTTGTCTGACAAAAACAGACATTTTTCACTTAAGGGACAAAGTCGTCTAAAACTCTGGGCCCACCCTGCATGCTGGCTCCTCTCAGATGGAGTTTGCCAATACGCTTGGGATGGGCTTTAGCTTTGGGCCCTTTGGGAACTGCGGCGGATCACACGGAGATCCCTGTCAGATCCCCTCTACACTGTGCCACACTTCTGTCAGTCGGTAAGTCAGTCCGTCGGCAAGCCAGAGAGGCAGGTAACAGACGGGGAGAGAGAGGCCCTTCACTCCTAGATGAACACATTCTTTAGTGTCAGCATAAAACCCTTAGCTGCACTGGGACCCACTCACAGACGCTGCTCTGTGTATGTGTTTTTTATTTTGTGTGGGGTAGAAGTGTATGTACCCATTCATGTGTCTTCTGTCGAGAGTGAAAAACTGCTGAGATTTTGGTGGCTTAATCTGAGATTGGGGACAGACACCACTGGATATTCTATTTACTCCGTGCGAGTTGCTCCCTGATGTCCCATAAAGCCCCTCTCCTCTGAACTAAGCTGGTCAGGGTTAAAGCTCCCCAGCGACAGGGAGACTGAGTACCTGCCCAGAGTGTGTCAGCGTCTTTATGTGCATCTGCCCCCCCCCCCTCTGCAGTGTAATGGCTTTATTTATGAAGTGGCACTGGCGGTAACAGGCAGGCGATAAAGGAGGAGATAGTGCAGCAAAGCCGCATCGTGCCATGCCGTGGCCTGCAGCCATGCTATCCTTATGGCTTTTAAAGGACTGATACCATTTGATGTTGTGTGCTCATCATGTGAGTGAGGAGCAGGAGGGATGAGGTAAATAAATACCGCTGCTAGAGGGGCAGGAGAAGGTAGAGGAGGTGATAATTCACGGGGGTTTCTTTACCCCAACTACTCAAAGCTAATATAAATAAATAAAAAAAAAAATTAAAGGGAGCATATCATGCAAATTTCCAGGTTCATTCTTGAACTTGTGAACTGTCTCTTTAAGACCGCCTCCCAAAAAAGCCCAGGCTCTGATTGGCTGGTGAGAAAAACAAGTTGCACCTTTGCAAAGGTAGTTGTCAGGCCGTGGGCGATATATTCTAATGATCCTGCATGTGACATAGGAAGGGGAGCCAAATCTGAACGACTTGTTCAATCACATTTCCTGACCTCGGCAGCCCACAAAAAAATGACCAGTTGTCTTCTTTCATTTGTTTTATATTATCTTATATTTTGTTTGTGCGCTGAAAAGAGTTTTTCATGATGTATGCAGATAAATACAGGAAACTGTATCCTAAAATTAAAGGAAAGAGGAGCTATTAACTTCTATTGTGCACTTATGACTCATGCTGCTCATTTTAGCGCTTTTGGTCAATTTGTCTTATTTTTCACATGATGAATTCCGCCGTGATTATGGGCCAAAAAGTGTAAGTATGCACCGCTAATTGCTGTAACATACAGTGAAAAATGGTCGTTGATTTCTTCAAATTAAGTGACAGTATTTTTAGTATAGTATTAGTATATTTTTTTTTCCCACCAAAACATGACAAGAAAAGGTGGGGTGTTTTAATGCAGTAATAAATGCATACTTATTCATGAAGGCTTCATCTTTCATGTGTAAGGAGTTATTGTGTTTTGACACTACTGATTGGTATGAAAATACTCATACAGTCATTGTAATTATGTCATTGAAATTTGTTTCTAAAAAGTTGTTATTCTTGTTTATTCAAGATAGCCAAGTTTGAGTGGCAAAAAGTCAACTTTCTTTTTCTCGAGTACGAATGATTTTCTAGAAACCCACCTGCACCTGGTGCCCACTCTCTCTCTCTCTCACACACACACATAGACAGAGGTGTGCCTCTAAAAACAGAAAATGAGGACATTTCCTCAGTATTCCCCAAGGCAGCGGCCTGCTGGCCAATGAGACCAGCAGGTTTCCTAGAGATGCAGAAACCTGTTGAAACACACAGATCTCATTCAAACTCTTCTGCCTGTCCTCCCCTTCCTCTCTCTCCCTCCTGCTCGCTGTATTTAAAGTTTTGTGTGAGTAACCTCTTCACCGCTGAAACCTCTGCTTCGACGCACCTGCGCGCCGGGCAAACCCGTCATTAAAATTAACATATGACTTGCCGTTAAAATGAGCACATTCGCCTGTGTTTTTCTTTCTCGTCGTGCCGTTTCGAGCAAACTGCTGAGTGAACTCAAACAGTTCTCTAGGGTGCCGTTCCTGCGTTGTTTACCTGAATAACTAATGTGATTTACTGTTTCTTTCAGGCCCTGTGACGGCAAATTGATGGCGTCTGACTGCGACCGACAGTGCGTGACGGCAAAAAACAGAGATGCATTCACACGCACAATGAAAGCATGGTTTTAATGTAAACCAAATGCCAACCCGAGCGCCGTCGCCGACCAAAATATCTCTGCAGAAAGTAGATTTGTGAGGCAAGGCTGCTGTCATCACAACCACCTCGAGTGTGTATCACAGAAGACAGACGGAGAGTAAAGAGAAGAGGAGGTGAAGACACTTTGTCTCTGCTCATGACTCCCCAAGACTAAATATAGCGTCTGGCTTTTGTAGCCTCCGTTAGATCCCATAATTCAGTCTGACCCTGATCTGAAGACAAAGCAGGAGCGTACCGTCTCCTTTTCTGACTGAGTTATGCCTAAATTTACAGCTAAGACAACAGAGCGTGGGGCTTTCAGATGTGTCGTCTCAGTAAACTGCTCGTTTGTTAGCTAGAGATGTTATAATCGCTGTCACGCCGAGGTCCCATCTTGTTTTGCCAGGTGGACGGGGGCCCTTCCCCGCCCGGCTCCGGCCGACTGTTTTGATCCAGAGCAGCTGGCAGGACGCGATACCCGTTTAGTCTGAGAAATCAGCTTGTGCAAACAAACACCTCGCTTTCTCCGCGGCCCCGGCACAGGCCAGTGCATCTGCCAACCATTATAACCGAATATATCTGCCTTGTATCAGCAATATGTAAGCCAGGTCCTGTTTCCAGGCCAGCAAATAAACAAAACACGCCTGAGGCATCATTATCAAAAATGATACGGCTTACAAAGTCCACCTGCAATGCCCACAGTGACCCAGTGTGCATACCCCATCTCTCAAGGGGGATGTAACAGGTGTGGTTATGCGTGCCGCAGCTGACAAGGTTAGGTGACATGCCTTTAAGATATGCCATTACCTCATATTCATTTTTATTCATTTATTCATCAAACACAATTCAAAGTTAGTCTAACAGTGAAAACTCGAACTTATGGAAAACTCTTGTAGCCTCCCTGACACATACAACGTACAAACATGCAGCCAAATGGCGGTATGTTGTCAGTCATTCCGACGCAAAACTGCCAGACTGATGAAAAAAAAGTGCTGCGTTAAGCAACTCTGGAGTGTCACGGCGGTTGAAGTTAACTTGTAGGCCTACTGAGCACTTCTCCCCAGAGTACAAACTTGTTACAAAGTCAGGAAAAGCGCTTTTTGTGTTGATGGAGGGAAACTGAAAGCCACTATAGTGAGGACTTGGAAGCTTGGGAGACACCTTGCTGCACTGTGAGAGAGACGGGAAGAAAGAGGGAACAAGAAAGTGAGAATAAGGGCAGATTGGAAGGTAAAGAACGAGGGGAAAGTGAGGCATAACATATGAGATGGAGATGGAACGAGAGAAGAGTGTGTGTGTGTGTGCAAATTAATGTGGATGTGAAAGGGTGAAAGGGAGGGTGGGTAGTTTTTGGCTTGTTTTCCTTGGCGCACCTGCCCCGGAGAAGCAGCCATGAACAGGAAGGTCTAAAAGTTAATTACATCAGCTGTCCGAGCCAAAACAAATGTCAGCCCCTGATGGACGCCGCAACACCTCCTCGCCTCTCGCTTACCTCTCAGCTGGCACTTTAAGTTAAATATCTCTGCACAAATGACCTGGATACAAATACAAAATACACTCTCTCTGAGATTAAGTGAAATGTATTTACGTTGCTTGCTTATGCTTAAATTCTATAGTATTATGATTAGAAATACCTTTGGAGGTGGAAACCTTAAGTGGAGCCCATTTTGTATGTTAAGGAATGTTTTTATCCACTTCTCTACTTGTTTCCCAGAAAGTCTCTCTGGGTCTGAGTCTTTTCCCCCCAGCTATGTTCATTCAGCAAGCCTTGTTCCAAAGCACTGCTCCCGGTCTTTCTTGCCTCTAAATCATTCTTAATTTCGCAAAGTACCTAAGGGTGCCCTTCCTCGCCCAGTGCTTCTACCAATCCAACCCCTCTGGCCTTCCCTGCAACGGTGTCCAGCTTCAGCTAGTCACACGCTCGACCGTGAGCCTCCATGCCATTTAACCTCCGAGCAGTGTGGACTTAAAAACACCCGTTATCTCTCAGTACACTCTGATGATCCCTGTAACATTAGCATAACTTAACCCGGCACCTCTGGTCAGCCTTTATGAGCACAGAGCGAGAATCCTGTGACTCGTAGAAGAATATAATGTACTCTACCATGGGGTCATAATTTAGAAATACACTGTATGAATAAAGCTTGTAGTATATTAATATCCATTTGATGTGTATATTGTGTGCATGCTTTATCCATACACAGATTTCAACAGCTGACTATATACTTTTTTGAACTCAGATCCCTCCCTACAGCAGGATCTTGCAAAAAAGCAAAAACACAGGATCATCGGCAAAGAAGTTGAACCTTGGTCAACTTTTGCCGCAACACAATGGAACATCATCTGGCAACACACTGACCAATCAAATGCAAGCATGTAGACCTAGATTACTTTATAACAGGGCTGCACGATTGTGGTCTAAATGATAATCACGATTGTGATTGTTCATAGATTTTAGGGACAAAATATTTTCATTGAACTTTCACATTTAAATAATTAGAGCTCTGCTTCTTTCAAAGTCCGCCACTGCAGGGTGCATGTACAGCGACATGACAGCTCCCAAAAAGTGAAGCCAAAACATCTGGTGGCTGGCTGTTAGTCTATGAAGCTCTTGATTTGACATGCAGCAGAATTTTCTATGAATGCAATTTAAACCTCAATATCTCAGGCGATCATTTTCATTTAATTGTGGGAAATCAAAATCGTGATTAATATTTCATTCATTGTATTTTGTAATAACAGTGTTATTCTACTCTTTACCTCGTGATCATCAAGATGAAAAAACCTCATCAAGTTTCCAGAGTTGTAAAATCTTGTCTCGTACCTCAAAAACACCAGGCAGCAGCAAAGTGTGACTCGCTGTAATGAATACATTTTTCTACAGCCATTGCAGCATGTTCATGTGTTTTTTTTTTTGTTTTTTTTTTTTGGGGGGGGGGGGACTTTGTAACATAGGTCAACATGTCGGAGAAGTTGCAGGACTGAGGGTATTCTCTGCTACTCTTTGCTGCTATAACTGTCCCCAACTTTTAGCTTGGCCGCACTTCAAATCCAAACTGCGATAGACATTACACAGCAGCTTGCTGCATGCTAAACTTTGCTGCTGCTCTGGCGTGATTTTGGTGTCACAGTGAAATAAATTATCGTGCATTGTGGCATCTGATAAGCCTTCAAATTCATGAAATTCAAACTGGACTTCCTGGACCTTATAGCATATTCTTATACGTGCCTATAGCAACAAGAACACACCAGCCCAGCCTTGTATCCTATTAGCTACAATATAGCAGCTACAATTAATATTACTGTAGCTTCAATATGATCCATAAGCTAGTGCGCTAATCAGAAGTGCTTACAACTAGATGAATTATTACACCTGAAAACCCTCTGAATGCTTAGGAGGATAGATTTCTGTGATGAAATACAGCGTTGCCTTGTGCATCTTTCTTTGGTGAAGGAGGAGTGGGTGGGCAGATGGGAGGAAGGCGGCATGTCTTGCATTTTCCTCACACTGTCACTTCCAGCATCCTCTCCTCTTTAGTCTCCTCTCCCCTTTTCCACTCATGGCGGGAGCAGTGCGTGGGAGTTGCTCAGGAGACATCATCATGAGCCACTTCACACGAGTGCTGCCTTCAATCAGCCCTCGAATTAATATTAATCATTTCTCCGTCCCCCCACACAACAACGCCTTTCGCCTCCACGTTGTCGCTGATAAATACTGATGTGACGAGCAGCAGAAAGTAAAGGATTTACAGATGTATATGGACGTATGTCAATGACCACACCTTGGGCATCTCTTTCTTTCACTCTACGACATCTTTCTGTCCCGGCAGCTTCACGGTTCAAACCGCTGTTCAAGACTTAATTGTCCCTAATCACTGCTGAAGGTCACAGCTACTCAGCAATACATCTCCCTTCCACTGCCCTGTCCGTCTCATCTCCCCTCTTTTTCCAGTCCCCTCCTTTCCTTAGCAACCACCATGTTACCTTCACGGAAGAAGACACTGAAAGCAACTGTCCATTAGAGATCTTCAAAAGAAATAGAAAGTGTAATTAAGACTTTGGACTTTTTTTCCTCACTTGGAAACATCTACCGCCTTGTTGTTACAGGCATGCTGTTTCCAAGTGAGACAGAGAGAGAGAGAGAGAGAGAGAGAGAGAAAGACTGAGAGATGGGTAGAAAATATGAGCCCTGAAATCAGAGGTGATCATCCAGAGGAATGTTTGTGTGTGCATGTGTGAAAGCGAGAGTGCTGAAGATGGCTGAAGGTCATGGAGACATTGAGGCAATCACACTAATGAAAACAAACGAGGGATACAGTTGGAGGGAGAGATGGAAAGAAAGGAAGGGACAGAGACAAAAAAGAGAGTGGTAGTGTGTGTGTGTGTGTGTGTGTGTGTGTGTGTGTGTGAGAGATAGCCTGCCTTGCCTCAGACTAATCAAACACAACGCAGTGCTATAAAAGGCTGGTGATAATGTACGGTGAGCGCTCACACCCTGCCATGTACTGTTCTTTTATTTACATGCCCTCCTAACCTTTAGTGAGACTTGAGGCACACACACACACACACACACACACACGAAACGCACACACACACACACACACACACACATATACACACACGGCAGTAGCAATATGTGAAGGTTATTCCTGCAGAGGTATGACAGTGTTTATTCAGGGCTAGCAGGCAGACTCTGTGACATTCAGCTTGGAGAAGATGATTAATGCTACAACATACATAGGCACGAGGAAAAGAAGAAGAAGAAGAAGAAGAAGAAGAAGAAGAAGAAGAAGAAGAAGAAGAAAAAGTAGTAGTAGTAGCAGTAGTAGTAGTAGTAGTAGTGTTGCACCGGTGCTTCACAGAAAGCAGAGGCCTTTTGTAGCCACACGTACGTTCACTTGTCTTTCTTTAGCTAACTGCGCTACATTTGTGTGTCTCCAAGAACGGGTTGAAATTACAGTGATCATGACTCTTGATATCTGATGCTTTGTCAGTTTTCATATCAAAAACCCCTAATTTGTTCTAACATGTTTTAATATAAAGAAAAAAGAAGAGCGAGGAAATAAGGAAGGACACAAAAGTTGGATTCTGAAGAAAAGAGAGGGTGGGCGTGCATGAGATGTAAGTGAATAAAACCTCCATTACCAGGCTGAATGTAAAGGAAGTGGGTTTTTAATTAACATCGCTGCTAATTAACGAGTGGTTACAGATCAAAAAGTGATACAGAGGCACGTGGAGATGTACAGTGTGCACACAGCTGCACAAATTACCTCATACACACACACACACACACACACACACACACACACACACACACACACACACACACACACACACACACACACACACACACACAATGACAACGTAATCGCACTCACCTAATCACACGCTATCCGAACCAATCAGCAAGCGTGCGGACCCAACGGCTTCCCACCAATAACATGAGGTACAGATCATTGAGACATAAGGAGATGATCAATAAGCAGAGGGCCAAGCGCTGCATATAAACCTTCCCAGAGGAGAGGCACTGCCTCGGGCAGAGAGGAGAGTGAGGAGCTGTGTAGAGACAACGCTGCAAAACAATGCAGAGGTCATGATTTTCTTAAAACAAACCGGGGGGGGGGGTGGCTTTCAGATTGAATGGTTGATTTAAAATCTGAATAACCTTTCATTAACCACCCGCCATTCTGCCCGCAGGTTGCTAACATTATGTACAACTTTCACAGCCTTAGCATAATGAAACATTAGAGGGAACCTATTATATGCATTTGTGCTTTTTCCCTTCCCTTTAGTTTGTTATTTAGTTCTTTATGCATATAAGAGGTCTGCAAAGTTACAAAGTCCACACCAAAGGGAGCTAGTCTCTCGAACTGCGCGAAACACCTTGCTTGAAGTCCCGCCTTTTCTTCTGTAACGTGGTGATGTCACCAAGTAACACATTTGCATAACACCTCCTTAGCAGCCACTTTGGCACACCCTCAAACAAAGTAAGATAAAGCAGAGCAGGAACGGAGTTAAGTTCGGTTGAACAATCACAAAAGAGTGGGCCAGCTGACCAATCACAGCAGAGTGAGATGTTCAGGAGGCGGGACCCAGAGCTCAAACAGAGCGTTTTAGACAGACGGTGGAAAAGAGTTGCCCACAACACAACCGGTATGAGAAAAATAGAGTATCTTAAACATTAAAGCACGTAAACACGCTGTTGTAGAACCCAAAATAAAAGTAAGCACCTGAAACTGAACATAATAGGTCCTCTTTAATATCAATATGTAATAAATGTAATAAATGTTGGGGGCGGCAGTAGCTCAGTCTGTAAGGACTTGGGTTAGGATGCGGAAGTCACGGGTTCAAGACCCCCATGGACCAAGACCAACTGGTTGCTGGAGAGGTGCCAGTTTACCTCTTGGGCACTGCCGAGGTGCCCCTGAGCAAGGCACCGAACCCCCAACTGCTCTGGGCGCTTATCAGGAGCAGCCCCCTCACTCTGACATCTCTCCATTGACATGTATATGTACTGTGTGAACAACAGAGTGTAAAACTGAATGTCCCCACTGTGGGACTAATAAAGGAATATCTTTCTTTCTTCTTTTTAAATGTATTAATAGGTTAGACTACCTTCTTTTGGGTCATTTTCCAAAACAATACCCTGTTGTTTATAGAATGCTGGTATAATGCAACTGAAAACTTAAAAAATGGGAGGTGCAAGAGGTTAGAATACCAGTTTGGGGGTTGATTTATGCAGTAAAAGATAGGAGTGGTTTGGTATAAATGGGGTTGAAAGGGTCAAAATATGAGAGCGAGACAAAGTGAGAAAAGAGAAGTGTGAGTCAAGGAGTTATGTTATTATAAAACTAGTATGTACAATATTTGATTGAACCTACCACCTAAATTAGCATTTGATTCAGAGAACTGTAAAAACTGTCAATTCTATTATATTTACCACAGAGAAAAGTGCAGTTTTCAAAACTCGTTCCAATACCAAAAAACATGACGAATGACTCCATTACTCCATCAGCAAGAAGACAGTCTCTCTCCAATCTGGGAAAGTTGTGAAGCAAGTTACTTTTAATTGGAAAATTACACCAGCCATTTTTCACTCGCTCTTTGAAAAGTTCAAATTTAAGGCCCTAAATGAATCGTTTGGATTGATAAATGTGACACTTATTTGGCTGATTGGCCCAGTCAACTAACCACCCCGTCAGTCGGGCCAGTCACTCCAACAGTCAGCAAACCGTTAAATCATCCAACGAGCCGGTCGCCCGGGCAGCAAAAAACAAACTGACTCAGCACCTCTCCGACAGCATCCTGGCTGAGCTGAGCTGCTCTGCGCCGGCCTATTCCACTTCAGAGGAAGCCCTCTAGTTTATTTTTCATTGGAAGGGGATTTGGCTGCTATCAAGTGGTAGCAGCCCAGTATCAAACGCACGTCTGGCTTGTAAACAGGCAGCTGGCAGCTCTCCAAGCTCCCCACAGTGTGCAGCGCGGCCGAGCCGAGCGGAGTGGAGTTGTGACACTGATCCCACCCCTATCACTCCCCAACAGCCTGCGCTAATAGACCCTTCAAACACTCTCACCTCTATCTATATTTTATTTGAGACATGCCTTGTCTGTTGTGTGTGTGTGCATGTTTGTGTGTTTGCGTGCTGGATGTGCATCGTGTTGTGTGTGTGCATGTCTCTCTGAATGAGGTATCTTCTTTATTGCTTGTTGTTGACATGGATCCCTTTAGCCCTTAACAGGAGTCAGCGGGAGGGCTAAGCTGCTAACCAGCTACTCCGACACACACACAGAAACTCACACATTGCACTGCTTCACCAGTCGAAAAGCATTATTCAGCAGGTCAACAGCCACTCTCACAGCTATGGAGTGTGTGTTTGTGTGTGCCTGTGTATACAGTATGTGTGTGTGGTTGCGCTCAGCGCTTCAGGCTAAGGCACTCAGAGTGAAATTATGTTCTCAGACTGGCTCCGTGTTGCCCTCTTTATCCTGACAGGCGAGGAAACAGCCACAAATAAATAAGCAGAGAGCTCTCTCCCCAGACGTGACCGCCATGGCATACTAGCACTCCACAAGACGCCGTGAAGAAAACAGAATTGTATTTTATTGTCGGGGTGGCAGGGGACTGTGACTGGATAAGCATGGAGTATTTGTTGCATTTGTGCCTGTTAAAGTAAAGCTGCTTCTGTGGGGATGGATGTTAAAGGGGCGTGTGAGGACACAAAAAGCATGGAGAAATCTGCTGCTGGGGCAAAGGGACATTTACACTTTTTAAATGCAATAACACTGACTGCATATTAAAAAAAAAAAATTTAAAGCGTAAATAAGAGGTTTCAATTATTTTGTTCTCAAAAAGACTATTGAAGATATTTATGGAAATATTGTCTTATTTAAAGCTAAAATATACAATGCTTTTTATGTAAGATATTTGTCACCTGAATCATCATGGTGTGTTATAAAGCACTATCACAAATGCTTTCACTTATTATGGATCTATAGATGGAAATATAGACATTTTATTTCGGAAACAATATGTACCGGAGTCAATGGCAAATTTTTTTGACACTGTTTGAACTGCGGCATAAATTTGACATGGGACGTTTCTCAATTTAAAAGATAATTGTGAAGTGAAGAAAGTGGCAGTTTGTTGTAAGTATGATGTCATATCAGTTAATTTTGTGTGAAACCGCTCAGTGAACTACCTCTCTCATCTTGCACAACATACATCACTAACACTAGCTAGCTAACTGCTATGTTTCAAGCACAAATGTAACGTTATCTTACCTGATGTGTTTTATCCAGCGACTCCAGGTCTTTTTATCAGTCGGGATGAGAGAGAGCGGGTCAGACCCGATGCTGATGTGAGCACATCACATTACGTAACACAGGTATCATCGCTTCAGCGAGAAGGCATCATTACACTACCTCTGGGTGTGTTTCAGTCTTATACTTCAGTTTTACAACAACCTGTGACGTTCTTGACTTGCACGGTTATGTTTTAAATTGACAAACATCATATGTGTGATTCATGGTGCAATTCAAATAGGATGAAAATAATATTTGTTCCTAGCCGGTGACTATTTTATGAAAATAAGGTCCCATGGTGGTCAACCGGAAGGGGTGGGACTTCACCTCTCTATCAAAACTCTGCCCTGGTTGTAGTTGGGTGGAGTTATGCTGGGATTGATGTGAGGTCGCCAAATTTAATGAACCAATGAGGATGATGAAA
This sequence comes from Pterois miles, assembly GCA_947000775.1. Lineage (NCBI taxonomy): Eukaryota > Metazoa > Chordata > Actinopteri > Perciformes > Scorpaenidae > Pterois > Pterois miles. The sequence continues at coordinate 17,535,680 of CAMQGK010000549.1, read as the reverse complement.
GTGTAACTTCTGTGCAGCAAACTAAAAGGAGGGTCAGGGAGCTGTCAATCAAACACAGTCTTCAGAAGAGGTCTATTTATGGAAACTCCACCATATCCAACATATACTCATTTTAAATACTAACATTTTTGATAAGGATTGATACGGATGACATTTCAACTACGTAATGGCGACACCGTTTCTAAATGACCTCAAACTAATCTTTTCTGCACTTTCTGCACAACGCTTTCTTGTTTCTTATCTGGCAACATGACACAATATTTATCTGTGATAAGCTAATATCTGGTCATATATCAGTCCAGCCGATTTATCAGTTTGGTTCTGATTATATCCAAATCTCATGCTGTCTTCATTAAAACATCTTGATCATATGCAATGTGAACCCAAGCGACTTCAATATTTTTTTTAATCCTGATCCACTCCATCAGTCATCAGATGTCAAAGCTTAAGTGCGTTTTAATGTCTTATGTAGCCCTATCATGAACCTGCATTTTACATAGTAAATACAACCTCCTAAAATCTTTACACAAAGGTTTCCAAACTTATCATCACTCTAAACAGCGATAAGCTAATGTGATGGCTGACCTTAGAGGTGATTCAGTTCATACAAACAAGGTCTTGTTGGAGAGACAAGCGCACACAAAGGCAGAGGCCTCGTCGTACAGTTTCGTAATGAGCAGCCATTTTGAGTTTGCTTATAGCCAGAGGGAATCTAATCGATTTTTTTGTGTGTTGACAGCGGTTTTTATTTAAATGTCCACAGCTATAGACAAAAAAAAAAAAAATAGAGAAAAAAGTGACTGTTCAAATGGTGGCTGATGATAATGAAAAGAAAACCCCCTCCCCAGCTGGCCTATAAAGGACTTACAGAGAGACATCTTTGAAGGTTCTCCTTCAAAGCCCCGGCTTGCCTCCACAGCCGCATCAGGGGATTTCTGTTATTAATTGAAGTTAATTTTCTGGGATATCAGTTTGCTGGGCACGTGGGAAAGATTGATAGCCCCCGCGCGTCTCCCGAGTGTTGGGATGTGGAGGGGGACGGGCGAGAGGACAGAGAAATGACACTGTTCCCTCACCATCCCACAACCCGGCTTTCACTTTTATCATCCCCAAATCAAATTACAAACATCGGAGGCCAACCTTGGCTGGAGGAGATTTCCATAAGATTAATTAGGCCGGCTAGCCAAAGACAGAGTGGGCAGGGGAAATATAAAATAATAAATATAGGAGGGGGTTGGGGGGGGGTAGCAGTGATGGGGATGGGGGGTTGGTAGAGGGATGAAATGTGTGTGTCTGTGTGTGAGAATGGGCAAGTCAAATGGACAATGGGTAATTAGTGCAAGCAGCAGATTCTCAAAGGCACGGGGAGGACAGCCGAGCGGGGGCTCTCCGTTGGCCCCGTGATGTGGAGGGCCGTACGGCGGGGCCCACATTTAATTAGCGCCACTTTGATACCCACAGGAGTGCCAGGGGCCCGGGGGCAACCTAAACAGTGACTGACAACCCCGCACCTCCGGACGCTCCCTGCTCTCCAATTATAGATGCACCAAGCTGAGAGGGCCCTGTGTAAACCCTCGTAGAGATGAGCTCACATGCGCACGTGCACACATACACACGCAGAAGGCATACACACCTTTGTACTGCACAAAATGCCCAAACAAGCCAGCCAACCAGGCAGCTGGCTCCAGCCTCTCCCTATTTGTGCGCTACAAATTGGCATTTGGATTAAATGGAGCTTGAGATGCCCTGAAGGCGGGAAGAGAAGACAATCTCTCACCTGGCCTGATCTGCTACCAGAGCAGACGTTTAAAATGAGGATTAATTTTGGTGGTGGTGGTGGTGCTGGTGGGGTGGAAGCATCAGAGAAATCCTCTCCCTCTGTTTTCTGAGACAAGGCGCATTAGCAATAACACACACACAAACACGCACACAAAGCCTTGGCGTGCCAGTGTACAATCTGCAATATTAATGTGTGGAAGCGAGTATGAATAAGTGACTGGGAAGCGGGAGCTTTCGCTGTGTTGCGCTAGTCTATTTTTAATGTGCAGGGATGTGCCTGACACCACAACATTTTACAAGCGCTTGAGTTACGTGAACAAACAATGCCCCGGCTCCATGAATTATGCAAGTGCAGTGTTTTCATCCAACCCCAAAACACATATTTAGTAAACAAACTGCTTACTCTTTAGCTAACAAGATGTTTGTGTAAATAATAGATATTCAAATCTGTTCTCCCGACAGAGAGGAGGAAATGTAATTTGTTGTATTATTTAGCACGTTCTCCTTTCTCCTCTCGCTCTCTTGACTCCCTCGCTGCCAACTCGCGGCGCCTCGTTGACAAACATAAATGAAAACATCAACAGCAACACAACAGTTGTTGTTCTTTCTCAATATGCCCTGTGAAAACACGTCTGTTTTGTTTTTTTTTCCCTCCCCGGTAACAAGCCGCCTGTCATAAATGAATTACCAGACTTTGAAATATTAATCCACACGACACACATCCCTCACAAGAGGGGAAATCTGAAGATTTTCACGGTGACACGACACAACGCTGATGCTTAGATTTTTAATCAAAAGAAATCAATAGGATAAATGTATGTAAAAAGATGGCAGCACGAACAATATGGCATCTAATCACATGCCTTTGCTTGTGCTGTCAGAGATAATTCCTCTACAAGTCTCTTATGGGAAACCACAGTGGCGCATCCAGTCGTGATGAAATAGGGAGACTTTTCTGGAACAGATTGGTGTCGTTGCCCTCGACGACGACGCCGGCGTACACAGCGGGCCGCGTCGTGTTTATCCAGGGAGCGGGAGGTTGTGTTGTTTCATCAATAAAGCTTGTTTGATTGGGGATTGCCTTTAATCGATGGAGGAAATCAAACAAACAGAGACTGCTAATGGCTGGATAATCTGTGACAGAGATGTGAAATCCACTAAAAGCCCAGGGGTTTGATCCACCTCACACCCTGGGCAACGGTGGGGGGGCATGGAAAACGTGAGCGCTACCACACAACGGTCTGCCTACACATTAAAGCATGTGCATGCTAAGCGAGAATACACGCACAAACAGGTTCAAATGCATGCAGGTGATGCACACAGGGACAGGAAAACACGCATTTCACAATGTGATATTTACTGGAAATGACACACAAAATCACAGACAGCAGGTAGGAAACTGTTCATCCAGCCAGCTGTCTCCTTATTTAGGTTCGGTAGTAACATAACATGATAATGATAAATATCCTATGGAGCAGACCTGGGTATTATACAGCCCGTGGGTCGGAACCGGCCCGAGAGGTCACAGACCACACAATTTTACTCACAGAACTAAAAAAACAGTAAAGAAAATAGCTTTTGTTTTGAAATGTTTATGTGTGTTGTTAGTGTGCTTCTCCCTGTCACACTTGACGTTGATGTAAATTGACATGAGTGATGTCTGAAGTAGCGTCACCGCTGTCATGGACTATTAAGTATTTTTTACGGAGGTTGACGGTAAAGCGGTGTGCTTAGTTTGTAACATGTGGCTGTATTCAAAGAAAACAACTTGAATTGTCACTTTAAGACAAAACATGCAGAAAAATACAGAAACGTGTCTGGAGATGAGAAGGAGAGGACAGCCGAGGGGCTGCTAGCTAAGATACTAAAGCAGCAAAGGACTTTTTACAAAGCTGCATGCAACGGAAGAAGGAAATGTAAGTGTTAATGTTAAGTTAAACATTAAATGAAAGTGTTAATGGTAAGTTAAATGTGAAGATTTGTTAATGGAAACATTACTACCCTAACCAGTCAGTCCTGAATGGTTCAAAGACTCCTGCATATAATGTAATTTTCTTAATAATATGCTGCTTGGAGTGATTTTCAGTATAATAAATGCTGAAAAATAAGTGCACAGTATGTTTCCTATAGTGATCGAATGGAGGTTACAGCTGACAGTATTTGTTTGGCCCCCGGCAGCCATGTAGGTTTCTCATGTGCCCCCCCCAGGAAAATTAATTACCCACCCCTGGTATAGATAAATCCTCATTTCTACTTCACGAATCAGCCGTTCCTCGTCCACTGTGGTGTCTTCAAAGTGAACGGCAAGAATATATATAAACAACGCATCCGACAAAAGTTCACCTCAAAACAAGGACACTGTCTTGGACAAAATGCGCTAAAAATTAAATATTTGAATTGTTTCAACCGGTTCGTTTAGCGTGAATATTCAAATGTCAAACTGTGTTTGGCCAATTTTGACAGCCCTAACTGATGATTGGTTTGATGTTCATGGTTTCACTTTACACTATCCTTCTGATATACAACATACTGTATGTTTATATGGAAAATCTCTTCCAATTTAAGTGGATCAAACGTGTATTTCTTACAAATGGTAAAAACAGGCAAAGCATGTTTCAAAAATTATGGAATCATAATTGCTATCATGGTTATGATCATTGTTAACATTTTTTAATTGATAAAATGCTGCGCTCTTATAGTGACAGACTCTGGAAACGTACTGAAAATATTTCAAATACTTCCTCCACTTTTGGTACACAGCCTATATTGTTTGTATTTTAGGACATCATGCTCAGACCAGGCTACACACACATACATACAGTATATATTCACTGAGCCCATACTGCAGGGCTAACGTCATGCCCACCCATCTCCACCACTAGCACATTAGCCCATTTGTCACAGTCCAGGCCCCCGAGGTAGTCCACAGAGTCGACCCTCTTGACCCAGACACTCTCTCACCCAACTGCCTCCAGAGCCTGGGGTGTCCCTTCTGTAACCACCAACACCCCCACCTACGCTACCCTCTAACCTCACATACTACCCCCCCCGTCTACGCCAACCTCCTCTCTGTCTACACATGCAGCCTGAGGAACCTAAAGCAGCACCAGATGGGGCCTCTTGTTGCCACAACAGGCAGTCATGCATTTGTAGTAAAGCAGCCTCTCCTGCGCTCGCTCTCCTTTGCCCTCTCGGCCTCTCTGTTCGCCTTATACATATTGATGTACAGAAACTTGGCGCGACGCATAGAAGTTGACTCAATTCGTGTAGACCCCCGACAGCTGTCAGACATTACATCCAATCAGTTTGGCTCTAACCAGCCATTGGGCAATGAGCCCAGACTGCTGAGCACCAATGGCCTTTATTGGAGACGACAAATTGGGCCCTCTCAAAAAAACTCGACCATTTGCTCTGTGTTGCAATTTGTCACCGCTTCGCCTACATTCTTTGGTGGTCACCGACGGTATATCACCTTTTCCCAGAGGACACGTTTCCACATATTGCGTTAGAGGAGCTGTCACAATTTCCCCACTTTCCCTGAACTCCTCTTTTTTTTGCAGTCTTTGCCCTCCATCAAAGCACCTCTCATCCGGTGATTGACAAGAGGAAGTTTCCAGCATCTGCTGTTTATCCAGCCTTCACATCCAGATGTCGCCTTCTTCGAGGTGACAATAGATGAGACGGAGCTGTCACATAACGACGAGCATCTGATCCCATTTGTTATATGTTAATATCTGTATACGCGTATAAATCAGTGATCATCAGGTTGCCAACTGTTCACCAAAGGTCTCCGCAATCGTCTAAGAAATGTTCCAGTATTGTTGTGATGTGATTCAGTCACACACTGGAAGGTATAATCAAGGCTTTTCAAAATCAATCTTCCTATGCATGGATATGCAAGATCAAATCAATATGACTGTAGGGAATAAGCTAAACGGGACTATGTGGTTCAATGTGACATTGCCTTCATTACTGAATCATTTCCCTTTCTACACTCTTTCCCAAGCCAGTGTTTACTTCACTTATCATCAGTCCCTCTGCCAGTTTACACAAACTGCATGGAATAAAGAAGTCACAAACTTCACATTAATCAGGTATTGTCGGGCGGGGAGCAACGTCAGGATTCGGGCACGCAAACTCATGCTGAAGCCATCAAGCCATCGACCGACACCGCGCCTCATCCGTCCCCGCAGCTGCAATCCATTATCATTTGTTATAGATTCTGTATATCAACAAGGAAAACATTACATAAAGGGTTCCATATGGTCGAGAGACGCCATTTTGTGCGTTGGACACTAAACGGTTTGGAGTAATTTAACATGATCCCTTCGGAGAAAGAATCTTGCCCCCTTCCAGCGAAAATTTCTAACAAAAGACACAAAACATGTGGTGTTGATGCATGCAAGTGCAATAACATTTACTCTGCAAATCACTACCACATTGAGCTGCCTTGTATCAGGTACGTTGCCTTAACATTAACCGTTCATACAGTAAATTGTACCGTATGTTTCCACTAATGAAGGAACAGCCAAAAATGTATCCACACATTTTTTAAGCAATTAATAGAAAAAATGTTGCAGACATTTCCTGTTTGAGCACATTTAGTGAATAATACATCTATATCAATTTGACATTTAAGGAGTCAAATCCCCCTATGTGTACAATATGCATGCATCGCTCCTGACAGAAATTACGCCTGTTGAGTGAATTTGTCTGCATGTATTTGTTTGTTGGCAGGACTGTGTGTCTCAGACCTGTTGCATCTTGGCTGTTGGTGTTGGCTGCGACCCAGGATTTCCAATTAAGGCTGAATGCCAACAACATGCTGGCTGTATCATCATGTGTGCCAGGCAAATCATGGGAGCCTTTGCACCACGACACTGTGCTACATTAAGGTTTTAATGGCTATCAGCTCGTCACTTAACTGCTGTAAACACCCCGTCAGTGAACTGTGAGCGGCGCACGGCAATCTGTTGGTAAATTAATGAGGAGGGTGTATGTGTGTGTGTGTGTGTGGGGGGTGTTCCCGCCCAACACTGGCACTGTGCCAGGGTCAGGCTATAGAGGCAACAGGCTGGAATAAAAATGGAGGGATGGAGGAAACAGGTACGGCACACGGAGGAGTAGAGTGTGGGAAGACAGGAAATAAGGAGAAACTGATGGGAGACTGAGGAAAAAAAGTTACATGTGAGAAGATGGAAATGGCCCTCCTCTACATCAAATAACTCCAGTCAACAGCCACCACTTGGTCATAGTTCAGGCTGTTCTCAAACACCATCTGTAGCTATACCTTTAAAAAGTAATGCGCTGTAATTCATATATATATATATATATATATATATATACACATAATGAAATCAATTTGTATGTAATCCATGCAATCGTGAACCAGGATGTATAAAGACTGACAAATGTGTAGGGAGGAGGTCGAGGTGGAGGGGTGGGTCAAAAAACAGCACACTTTTGCTCAGGAGACTGGTGTTCATATCCAGTAAGAAACCAGGTCACTGTTGAATTATCTGTCATGTAACTTCCGTACTTAATTAATGCCAATTCCATAGTTATTTTAACCCAAACGTTGACTTATTTTTCATGTTACTTCCGTTCTTCAGTAACAACACTTTCCAAGTTATTTTAAACAAAACGTTGTCATATTTGTCATTTAACATCTGTACTTGAGTAATGCCAGCTCTGTGGCAATTTTAACCCAAACAATAATATTTTCCTAAACCTAGTAGTTTTGTTGCCTAAACCTGACCAAGTATTTCAAGCCGAAGTTTATTTTGAAAAGAGTGTATGCATGTAGGAAGTTGAAATTGCCACATGTCGCTGGATATTCGTCACACGTTGCTGGACGTTCGTAGGAAAACACAAAAAAGGAGGAATAACTTTTTGTAAGGTGTCATATGAACCGTTACATGAGGATATGTTGCACAGTTTCAGGATGTAAAACTTTCCTGCTCAAAAAAATGTACAGACTGAATAAAAATCGGAATAAGAGCAGCAAACAAAAGCTAAAAACCAACAGTTTATTACTCTTATGCTACATCGAGGATCAACACGGCTGTATGAGTGTGGTTTAGATCTCACAATGAACAGGGTTCCAGCCTTCACCAGCGACGCTTCGGCTGAGCTAATTCACTAAATAGTCTGTGTGAACAACCCCTGGCCCCACTCCACCCTTTTTCCTCACTTCAAAGTAACTTTATTAGGGGAGAGATTAGACTGCACTTAACCTCTAATGATGCCATATGAGAGGCTGAAGAAAGAGGGTTCTGCACGACGCTGTTTTATTTGATAGTTTCAATATGAAGAATGGAAGGAGAGCGGCGGGGGGAGAGGAGCGAGCGAGAAGCATGACAGCTCCATATCTGAAAGCAGCGTTCTGTCGCAGGCGGCCCGCCACCACCCTCTCTGACGATGTACAGCTGGTTTCCCCTCCCTCTTTCCTTCACCCCTCTCTTTCTGTCTAACCTCCTGCAATCCCTTTTTCTCCTTTAGTCAAACTCCCCCCCCCCACACACACACACACACACACACACACACACACACACACACACACACACACAAAAAATAGGCCAAGGTAACTTGCCAGCACCTCCCCCTGCCCCCCTCCCCTCCCCCGGGGTTTGTGTGATATTTAACTACGGCTACAGTGGCATTTACTAATTTTATATGTGCAGAATTTATGTCAGATTCTTATTCAGCGAGAACAGGGGAGAGGAGCAAAGGTGGCTGGCTCCGTGTCCACTGTGTATACACTGGTATTATGTGAACTATTCACAACACGTCCACTGACACGAGCATCGCTATTTTGTCTATAACGCTGCTGCTTCCCAACCCAGGTGCCACAATTAAAGCCTAACCTTAGCATTTGGAAAGGGAGGCATGAAGGAGCCAATTTGTTGTCAACCACGCGCCGCGACTTCGATGTGAGAGTGGCCAATAGAGGTATTCTCTCTGTCGTTTTTTTTTTTTTTTTCAGAGGGAGCTCACAGCTCAGGGGCCACATCTTGTTGACAGGGGCGCGAGGTCAATCAGATACTACCGATACAGCGACACAGGCACAAGACAAAGACATGCAGGCACACACACAAACACACAGAGCCATGCACATGTGCGCACATAGTGTACAGTGAAGGCCTGCATGTGCACGTTTCCACACATAGACACAATATTACGTCATTTACTTTCCCAAAATAGTAACTCTTTACTGAATAAATCTTCAATGATTAAATGCACGCATATGGAAATACTGCTACAAGCTAAATGCTGGTTACATAATATTACTTACATTTTTTTAATGCAGCAAAAAATTGGTCAAAACTTGTCCCCATTGTCATCAATATCTGATACAGCTATTTGAGTCGGTATTGGCCCGATATCCGATTCAGTATTGGTGCACCCCTTGTCTGCAGAGGTCCGTGTAGGGGAGACCTGGGCATTATATGGGCAGCGGGCCAGAGCCGGCCCCTCGTGATGGTTCTGTTGGGCCTGGGAGGTTGATATAAAACATGCAGTAAAATATGTGTGCTTAGTTTGCAACAAACACGTGGCTGTATTCAAAGAATACAACTTGAACTGTCACTTTGAGGCAAAACATGCAGAAAAATACAGAAACCTGTCTGGAGATGAGAAGGAGAGGACAACCGAGGGGCTGCTAGCTAAGATACTAAAGCAGCAAGGACTTTTTACAAAGCTGCATGCAACGAAAGAAGGAAATGTGAGTGTTAATGTTAAGTTAAATGTTAAATGTAAGTGTTAATGTTAAGTTAAATGTTAAGTTTTGCTCATGGAAACATTACTACCCAAAACAGTCAGTCCTGTATGGTTCAAAGACTCCTGCATAGTGTGATTTTCAGTATAATAAATTTTGAAAAATAAGTACATTTCCTATAGTGATAAAATAGAGGTTACATCTGACAGTATTTGTTTGGCCTTGAGCAACAATCTGGGTTTCTCATGTGACCCCCCAGGAGAAATAATTGCCCACCCCTGATGTAGGGAGTGGGTAGGTGTGGTGGTGGGTCAACAAACACAGGACTTTCACCCAGGGGACCGCTGGTCATGTCCCATGTGAAAAAAGTAGCTTCATAACGTAACAACCGTGGTCACTTTAAGATGTTTTTTTTAACTAAACCTAACCAAGTGGGGTTTTATTTGTTTTCAATTTACAACATTAATTTAAAACTGTGATCATAATCCTGGAGAAAATACATCTTTGAGAAGGCAGTTTAGTTGCACGGGATTGCAGGTTGTGATTGGATAGGAGCACTGCCGACAAAAACAGCTCCTGCCAACTTGTATCAAAAATATTAATTTCTAAGAATCAAAACTTAATTCAACTGGAAACACAATGAAAAAATAATAAGAAATTGCAAATTATGGATAGCAACAAACTGCTGGTTACATATGCAAAAACAAATGCATTAATAATCAGAGTAACATGAGTAACACACCCAGTAACACACCCTTTGCAGATCACCCTGGAAACCGGAAAGAGGTCATTATGACATTCCCAGTTTAAAATTTATGACTGAATCACAAAGTCAGGCAGCTCTGAAAAGAATAAAATCACAGTTTAGCACAGAGCAAAAGACACAGATAGAGAGAGTGAGTTAGAGAAAGCAAAAGAGAATGAAAGAGTGAGAGAGAGGAAGCAAAAGAGAGTCGAGATGGGGAAACAGAGCGATAAAAGGAACTGCCTGAAAAGGGGGTTCAGGAGATTGACCTGTGGGGCTTAAAATCAAATTGCAACGGTATTGTATTCCCTCCCATTTCCAGTACGGCTAGTAAGCTCCTTATTGATAGACGAGAGATGAGACCACCCATACCTGGGGCTCATCCTGCTGTCACCGTGCAGGATAGGCACCGGGAGGAGGGAGAAATCACAACACATGTGGGGCCCTTTTCTATTTTGCAGCCAAAGCCAAAGCCAAATCCCCGGGGTGGGATCCCGCCTCGTCCCCTCAACTCAATAAAATAATTAGCTTTTGGACGGCCCGGCGTTAATCAAGCTGCTCTAACATATGCAAAGGCGAAAAGAGGAAGAGGAAAAAAAGATATTCATTTTTTTATCCGCCTTTTCACTTGGCAAACCATGGCACTTTTATCTGTAAAAGTCGCTGATGTGAGGTCTTTTTTTTTCCAGATTTCTATAAAACATACAGCACAGTCAGATTGCTTTTTAATTTTATGTTTAGTCTACAGGAAGCCAGATTATTACTCCCCGGACTGAAAAGTAAATGAGAGAATCAGCACAAACTGTTTCGTTTCAAATAAATCTGCTAGGTGCTGCAGAGAGGGCACGTCATGTGAAGATTTTATTTAAATAAACCCCTCTGTTCGAGATTCCTCTGTGTGCAATTGCTGCAAATGAAACATCTGTTTGGCTGTGGCGTCGCAGTCGAAGAACGCCCCGACAATTACAACAGCCCTCAGACAAATAAGCAGCCATGGCTGGGATGCATTAAAAAGCTCAAAACAGATTTTCTAGTAGCACATTTACAAAGGCTTTGTAAATAACCCAATTGCTATACAAACACTAGCATTAACTTGCTAGTTTCATATCACTTTTGGACACCATTTATTTGTAATTGCACAAAAAAAAAGACGCAAACAAAAGAAAAACTGGAGGAAAATATTCCATTTCTGAACTCAATGGCTCTCGCAGAAACAAAATCTTATGCAAATGCATGAAAAGTGATGCAGAGGTGAAAGGAGGCTGTCTGACAACAAGTGAGATGCCTCTTCTCTGTGGAGGCCTTTCCAAGGCGATACTGTTGGAAATGGCACTAAAATATGGGGCGCTAATTTAAGGCCTGACACATTTCACCATCTAATTTTCCTATTGCTACACATTACAATCAGGAGGTTGCAGATATGTGTTTTACACTCACCCCTTTGGGGATTAATCAGTATTTTCACACCTACTGTATATGAAGGGCAATTGAGCTTAACCTTAGATATGCAAATAGCCCCTTTCTTTACATGCTATACTGAAGAATGTATTTCGGTTGAAAGCAAAAGGTCACAAAGATGACTCATAATGTCAGCGGTACAGTTACAGTTTTTCTTATGCTGCACTGAAACGTCATGACGAGATAAAGCAACAGTTTGGAGAAGAGAGTAAACCCAACTGTCAGACTCTCTCCTGGTGGTCAAATACCTCACACTGTCGAAACTGAGGGCAGATTCAAGGAAAACCTTGAAAAACAATATCGGTACAGTACCGGCTGAGAGAAGAAACAAATCAATGCGCAACAGTCAGATACACCGAGGATAAGAGCACTCATAGAGCTCTTATCTTTGAGAGAGAATCCATGAGAGCACTCATAGATTTTCTTTTGCGGCAAGCGTGAACTCATACCGAAATGCTAAATAACGACGACTTCTATACGCTCCACCAAAACAGAGAGAAACACACTCCCGGCCCCCTCGTCTTTTTATATTTTCTTTCCGTCCTCCTCCGGCCCCCCTCGCCCAAAGCTCACATCTCTAATGCATGAACCCATCGCCAGGCATTGTGGAGGAATCCAGCATCAACCAACAAAGTGTTCAATAAAATATGGAGGCATGGCGTTCAAAGCCATGCTAAATGCACCTGACATGGGGGAGAGAGAGCAGGACGAGCAGCTCTCGTCAGATAGAGGAGGAAGAGAGCGAGGAGCACATGAGAGAGGAGAGGCTGAGGGGAACTGCTGAGAGGAATATTGTAACTTTCAGATCATAACACTTCCACTGTGGCTTGGGAGCAATGATGGTGGACTGGTGGCTTACACTTGAAGAGGACCCCCTCTCTGTGTACTGTAGATATAAACAGCTCAATCTACGATAAAAAAAAAATGATTCTTATGTTCAGGTGATTATTCACTAAAGAAAACATACTTATTAATACTCTGCCAATAGATGCCCCCAAATGCTACACACTGGCCCTTTAAATGAAATGTATGTGTATGTGTTGTTTAAAGGAATAGTTGGAGATTTTTGGAAATACACTTATTTACTCTCTTGCCCAGAGTTAGATATGGAGATCAATACCAATTTCACCATCTGCACAGTGAATATATAGCTGGAACTAGCAGTCAGTTAGCTTAGCTTAGCATTAAGACTGGAAATGGGAAAACAGCTAACTTGGCTCTGTCAAAAAGGTAATAAAATTCACTCACTAATTAACATACAGTATATCTTGCTTTACAATTCACCAGTTACAGGTAGTTAGTGACTTCCTGGGTCTCTTCTGGTGGCTTGTCAAAGAAATATTCTGGGACATAACTCCCAGTAAAACAGTAAATTTTGTCATTTTTACAAGCGACACATTGTATAACGTATACGTTTTAGGGCTGTCGGTTGTAGTGGACTCAGTTTTAAAGCTAGAAAGAAGATACTGGTATCATATGAAACTTGACAACATAATGAATCCATTGCTAAAAACCATGTCATATGAACTTAAATAATGCTACAATGTTAGGCTAAAATTTTGTGAGGAAAAACTGTCATGCCCATTTTCAAAAGGGTCCCTTGACCTCTGACCTTGACCTCTGACCTGAATGGGTTCTATGGGTACCCACGAGTCTCCCCTTTACAGACATGCCCACTTTATGATAGTCACATGCAGTTTGGGGCAAGTCATAGTCAAGTCAGCACACTGACACACTGACAGCTTGTTGCCTGTTGGGCTGCAGTTTGCCATGTTATGATTTGAGCATATTTTTTATGCTACATGCAGAACCTGTGAGGGTTTCTGCACAATATCTGTCATTGTGTTGTGTTGTTAATTGATTTCCAACAATAGATATGCTATATGTACATACATTTGCATAAAGCAAGCATATTTGCCCACTCCTGTGTTGATAAGAGTATTAAGTACTTCATAAATCTCCCTTTAAGGTACATTTTGAACAGATAAAAAATGTGCAATTAAATTGTGATCAATCTCGATTAACTATGGACAATCACGCAATTAATTGAGATTAAATATTTAAATTGATTGACAGCCCTAATAAATTTATGTTAATTAGTGATCTTTACAGGTGCTGATGGATATATTTTCTTACCTGTGGACAGAGCCAGGCTAGCTGTTTCCCCGTTTCTGGTCTTTATGCTAAGCTAACTGGTAACTACTTGTTTACTGAGCAGATATGTGTGAGGTATCCATCTACTCCTCTAACTCTCGTCAAGAAAGCAAATTAGCCAAAATGCAATTAGTTCACTGAAGGACAAACTGCAATAAAATTGATATTACAGATGTTTTCCATATTTTCATTGCTGAATTACGACGCCTCACTGCTTTTTGACGGCACTGGCTTGTATGGAAGTGTGTGTCTGTCTCGGTGTGTATATATGTGAATGGGTTACTGAGGTAGAGAGAGAACAAGAGAGACAGCCAGAGCAGGGGAGATTGAGCACAGCGGACTGTGTGGCCAATGATGTCTGCAGATCATCATGTATCATAATTACCCGCAGCAGAAATTAGAGTAGGGATGTTGAAATTTCCATCATGTCTGTTTTCTTTGGGCCTCGCGCACCTAATCACCTCCAACGGAATGCGGCTGTCAATCATCGCATGACTCCTGTCCTCAATCCATAATTCCAGCGTCCCTCGAGTGGCGCTGCCTGCTGGACCAAGCTGCCTCGCACATATAGAGACAGACACACACACACACACACACACACACACACACACACACACACACACACACACACACACACACACACACACACACACACACACACACACACACACACACACACACACACAGAAAAGCCATGCACAATGTCTTGTATTTACGCACGCAAACACGCCTGTACAGTACACACACAAGATTAGTTAAGAACAAGAGGCTGAACGCAAGCAGCCAAATGAAATAAATAAATAAATAAATAAATAAATAGATAAATAAATAAAATACAAGCTGGTGTTCTCATAAATTTTAGATGACAGGCTGATATTGATTGGGGTGTGTTTGAAAAAAACAAGTTATATCCATGGCCCAGAGCACTGAACATGCACTCTGTAATAATTATTTATGATATATTTGGAGAAGGGCCCAGTGATGTTCTGGCATAATAAGCTGGAGCAGACTACAGACTGTAATCACCTGGGTTATCTTTCAGTACCAAGGCCGGATAGAAAGCTTGCTTTGTGAGCAATACAAACTTTTATTTTTTTTAAGAAGCTGACAGAAATAATCAAAATTTTCTTCCCTTATGATAGTTTGGGGGTCAACTCTAGCTATTTTCACTAAGGACTACAGTAGATATTATACTGATAGAGCATATGCCCTTAATTGAAATGACCTGAAATTAATTTTAATCAATAGAAGAAGATCTTGACATGTTCTTGACCAGACAGTCGATGCCATCTGTAACCAGACACCATCCATATATAACCATGCTCCATTAAAATTCAATTAAAGCCACTAAGTCTGTCTGCGGGCCTGGACAAGAATGGCAGGTGGATGATCACCCTATTTAGTCTGCTTTGTGACACCAACCAATCTTGTGTTCAAACCATAGACTGTCTATAAAGATTTACAACATGACAGCTCCCCAAAAGTGAAGCCAAAACATCTTGATCGCCCCCTGGTGGCTGGCTGCAGTATAGGTCATAAATCCCTCCCCTTCCATGTTAGTGGATGGGACATGGACCAAACTAAATGTCAAATACATTTTCCCCAAAGATGGTTTCTGTCCTTTTAGGTAGTTCTTATCAGACTGATGTATGTTCAAGTGTTCATTTTTCTGACAAGTTTGATTTTAATGAGTTATTTGATGCTATAAAAAGGGGGGTCGGACGTCATGATTGACAGCTGTGATTGACAGCTGTCTGACCGAAGTAATCCTGCAGCTGGAGGCTCGGGAACTGTATGAGAGAGGACATGAAACTTTTACTTTCCATAACTGTCACAAGTCTGAGTAATAGAACGTGTCAGGCTGATCATAAATGTAGTTATAGATATCAATAGTTGTATTAGTTATAATAAGTTGTTTGGTCTTCCTAGCCAAACAGCTACCGTGGCGCTAACCTAGCAGCTAGGGGGCTCGGGAGGATGTGTGATCACTACTGCGCAAACTCTGGCTCCAAATGACATCAAAATCTCAAGATGGCAGCTCCCGTATCCAGGATATTTTAGTTTCACTTTTGTACAGTGGGAGGAAGTGGAGATGCATCACTCATCTATATATACAGTCTACGTCTCAAAGTATAACAGCTTGATATCAGAGATGGAACCCTGATATAACCAGTGTCGTCAGCGAGGACTTTGCAGCGCATTCAATATCTACGTCTGATTTGCAAAATGGTTGGATGCCACTATAAGCCCCAGGAAGATGAGAACGGGGACCTGTGGGTGACAGGTGATGCACTTCACATTTAACAAGCTTACACTCCAGTGTGTCCGTACATACAAACAGGACCTAAGTAGCTTGGAAATCAATGGCCTCTGAGGGGGAAGAGCAGTGTCCCCCCACCACCCACACGCCTTCATGTCTGGCCAACGAGAGCTTAGACATTGCTAATCCATGTTTAATATCAAGGAAGTGAAGCACATGATGAGGAAGGGGGGCGGGGGGCCAAAACACAGAACCCTCAGATTTCCAATTTGGAACAAATAAAAAATTGAACAGTAATGTCACACTAATCAGGAGCTGTTGTTTACATAGCCGTGATCTCTGACTCGATGTGTGATGATGTTTTCCTATGGGGCCTTGGTGTGTGTGGATGCTTGTGTACGTGCATGCGTGTCTAGATTACACTGGGCAGTTTGTTGACCGGTTCCCTCCATCCAAACACAGATCACTCTCACATGCATTAAAACACAGTTGGTGCTCTTAACTTGTCTGGTATGGGGTTTCTGCAGGCAGCAAAGTAATTTCCTGTGTCGTCCATATTCTGTGAGATGTCCTAATGACTTTGAACAACTTTTGGATAGCTCTGAAATCACACACAACACATAATGTTTTCCACATGTGGAGAGACTCATTATCCTGATCATCATCTCTAACATCTGAAAATATGATCAGTCATTACTCCAAGCCGTAAAACATGTGTGGATCGTCCTTCAAATGCTTTCCTTTTCAGGTGTTTCCGAGTAACCGTGAAACTACTTTCTGATCTTACAGCATAAGGCAGGTGATTCAAACCCTGCAGCCTGTCTGGGGCCCTCTTGTTTCTACCAAAGATCCTATTTGTAGTTTTAGCAAATGTTACCAAAACCGGAGGAAATCATGCATTTGTTAGGGGATTTGGTCCTAGTGAGTATGTTTGTAATGTGGGAACGTGTCGCCCAGTACAATGACGTAACTCATTAATGTGATTTTAATTCATGATTACACCCAGACTGCCAACAGTTACAGTCCCCGACTTTAATTATCTTTTTAACCTGTGAATTCAAACTCGTCTGCACCAAACGCACATGCACAAATCTCACAAACCAGTTATGCTAGGTCACACACACATGCACACACACTCAAACCCACAAGAGAGCTGGGGGAGGTTCCTGCAGAGGTCAGTATAGCAACACCAAGGATCAAAGACTTCTTTGACTTCACAAGTGTGTGTGTGTGTGTGCCTGTGTGTGATGTGTTTGTGTGATGGTGGACAAGGCTTGTGTGTTGCCCGCCGCAGTAAAACTAAGCTGGGCAGCAGAAGAGGAAGGACTCGTCTCGAGTTGGCACAACAAATCTCACTTTTTTATTATTTAATTATTTGTATCGCTGTGTTCGCCACATCTGCCTTCACCTGCCACCTCGAGAGCAGAAACTAAACTAAAAAGCTGAAATTATCTACTTCAACCGAAAAAAGCCGTCGTGAGATTTCCTTTGTTAATTAATTCCATGCTTGTCATTCTCGTAAACTCTGGATTTCTAACACGTACCGTGTACATGTGTAACACACATATGAGATGAAAAAAAAAAAGATAAAAAAAAAAGGAATCAAGAAAGGTTGTGTTGCAGATAGGCGAGTGGTGGCTGGCGAGTGGTGGGGGGGGGGCGGTGTATAAGAGTATTCTCCACTCCTCTGGTTTTAATTGCAAGGTGCAAAAGTGAAATGGCTGTGCTACGTGATAGTGTTATGAGGAAACAGGGGTGTCAATGGGTGAGGGGAGGTGGCGGAGGGGTGGAGAGGGGATGATGGGCAGACGGCAGAGTGGTAGAGCGGTGCTGAAGGGTGGTGGTGGTGGTTGGTGGTTGGTGGGGGTGGACCTGGGGTGTGTGTATGGAGGTGACAGACAGGAGTGCAAGTCCCCAAGGTGCTCTCTGAGGAGCAATAGATAAAGATTCTCTGGGGAAATTTCTCTCATTAGTCCTCAGACACAGTTCAGTAATTCAGCCGTGTCAGGTTACCGTTTGTCATAAGACAAACAAAAAAAAGGTAAATAAATCAGTATGAGAAATAATTTGAAAAGCACATCTCTGCATCTATTATTTGAATGCATCACCTCAAAAGCTTCAGCTGATTTGAATATCCTGTCATCAATTGCATGCAGCACTTCCACTGAAGGCCAATATGAGCAAACTGTATGAGATACTTATCAAGCGGGGTGGGGAAACAAAATCAATTCATCTATGTATCACGATTTTTTTTTAATGATTTTGAAATAGACTTTTTAATCCCAGAATCGATGTATTTGCTTCATTTGAGTCTATACAAGGAAAAAGGTAAAAGGAAGTTGCCGCTTTTATTATTGAGTAATGTGATGTCCTATCCGTTCCGTATCCGTCACCAAAACAAACCGCAGCTGGCCACAACAAGCCGAAATGAGAAAGTAGGAAACAGCGGGATACGACTTGCACTCTCTCATTTTAAACAGAAAGTGGTAAACACTGCACATGCAGTAAAGTATGGAAGTACTTTGGGTTTCAGACATTACCAGGAAAAGCAGAGTTAGATATCACGGCTAAAGCTGCACGCTAACTCTGTCATGGACAGAAAATGTTATACTGTGGTAACATGTGGTCAAGCCAGCGTCACTCTCATCTCCGTGGTCAAATCAGCCGACGCTACAACAGTAGATCACCCGTACACTGACATTTATGTCAAATACATTCAAACAGCACCGGTGACGCTGACAATGAATGTATAAAGAGAATGGAGCTAACAGGAAAGCTAACAACGGACTTGGCGAAGATGGCGGAAGTATACACGAGTGATGACGTGCAGTTTTCAAAATAAGGTGTTAACGAGAATTACATATGTGGAAATAATATTGATTGGGTTATATTCACCAGAAGAATGAAATGTGACACATCTACTATAGATTAAAAATAAAATACCAATAATTTGTGAGGGAAATGTCTATTCTTTGATTTTTTTTTTATAAATAATTCCTGACAGTGACTGATATATTGGACATCAGGACATCTTTGACTCCATATATGCTAAAAATCAAACATTTTTACTGTATCAATTTAGAGATATTCCAAAGTAAAAGTCCCTAGAAGTGCAAGATTCAACTTTTCTCATGGTGTAGTGTTTAAGAAAGTAAACAAAAATTGCAATAAATCGTAATATTTAATTGCAATACTTACCAAATCGGCACCCAAGTATCGTGATCGTATTGAATTAAGAGATAGGTGCATCCCAGCCCTACTTATCAACCCCTAATAAGTCCTCTACCTTACCTTTAATGATTAAATGAGGTTACTCCCTCAGAGTGGAGTATTTCAAACTGGAGGGCGGCAGTATCATTTGGCCCCAACACCAAGATGAATATGCTATCTGTCTGTTTACCGATTCAGTAGAATGAGTGCAATCAAGTGGGCTGAATTCAAAGTGAGAAGATACAAAAGGAAGAGTTATGATGTTGACACCAGAGATATAGCTGGAGTAAGAAAACACTCCGGTCTAACCGGGTAACATATTAATCTTGCCACCAACACGGCCTGCAGTTATCTCCTCCGCACAAGAGCTTCTCCGGCGAACAAAAGAAGCTCTTCCTCAAACAGCGACGCAAGTTTTGGACATTTTTATTACACTGTTAGCGGCATCAATTTTGAGCAACAAAAGGAAGCCCCCGCTTGTGTGTCACCTCTGAGACAAAGCCAAACCAAGACAAATGAATTCCTCGGGCATGTGATTGTTTAAAACGTGTGTGTGGGGGGAGAGAAGGGGATCTATTCTTTCACACATCTTCTTGACACAACAGCACAAGATACAACGAATGTGCCCTTTCCGGGAGACAGAGACACTACCGGGGCGAGACAGACACACAGTTGTGACAGTCGGGGGGTAGAGGGGTGGTGGGGACCAAATGAATGAGGAAAACTCAATCCTCATTTCTAGTTCATTATATTTTCAGCATTGTAATCAATAATCACAGACGCCTGCCTGCCTCTTCCTCCTCCTTTCTCTTCTTCTGTCTGGGAATTAATGAATAATAGAAACATCATGAAATTCATTTTCGGGATCATAATTCTAAAAACCTGCGAGGACCATTAGTCTGAAAATAGATGCTGCTTGCTGTTGGCCTTTGTCACCCCTCCTCTGCTTCCTGTAACTCTCAGGCCGTCTGCATGCCTAAGCAAGGAGGCCAAGGCCTTTTACCCCATTGTCAAATGGAAATGGAAGTCTGTTTCTCGCTGTAATTGCTCCTCTGTGTCTGCATCATCTTTACCGACGAGAAAAAGCGAAGACGAGACGGAGAGCATGAGAGGCCTGCTTGCCCTCTGCTATACCATCACCCTCAACAGTCTATTATACCTGACGCTCCTCATCTCACTCATTATCCTCGCGGGTTAAAAGGTCAGACCGTACCATCCCGAGTGGTCATTTAACTCTTCTTAACACAACAAAGAATGCAGATGACATCGCTGTAGCATAAAAAGGTTAGGTGTAGCACAACCCGGAGAAGTCTCTGTTGGCTCACTCATTGCATATTTAAAAAAAAAAAAAAAAAAGACTTAAATAAGCGCTTCAGTCTTCCATCTGTTGGAATGACCGGTGGTTTGCCTCTCACCGTTCGCATGCAGGGAGAATAACAGTTCAGCCTTGTGGCAACCTTGGATATATCCTGGGCCAGTGGTGTTTTAATACAAGCACAGCTCCCACTTTATGGATGCCTTTGTATTATTCATACTATGAGAACTGAGAGGCGAGAGGTGAGAGACTGTGGGCTGGGTTTATGGATACTGTAGCGCCCAGCAGCAGCAGCAGCAGCATGGTCCGGCCATGGGAGTAAGAGTAGTGAAAATACTTTGAAAACCACATAAACTTTACCGTGAGTGAATACTGTTCTGTGCTCGGGGCCACACACCAACATTACAATTAACAAGGGCTCATTTTGAATACACTTTATCGTTCTTTTGGGATTAACGCACTGCTAATATATCACATCCTTCCTTTCCGAATTCCTGTGCCAACATCGAGCGTAATGAAATTGGAGTTGCCTGTAAATGTGTTTCCTCTAGCAGGCGAAAACACGCACATGTTCTTCAAGCATTGTGCCTAACCTCTGGACTCCAAAAAACCCACAAAAGAAGAATTATTACACCCCAAGCAGGGTTGGAGTCAGTCATGCGCCGCTGTTCAGTCCTGCCTCTGTCTGTGATGGCACATTGATCAACTGCACGTCCTCGGGCACAGCCGCGCTAGCCGAGCAGAAGCAGCTTATAAAACACTTTTAACCAAACTTCAGGGCAAACCGGTCGGAGGATAAGTGCATTTCAGACGAAGGGGTTGTGTGTGTGATTTCGTCTAGTGTTTGCTTGACAGTGTGTGGATGTGTGACTCTTGTGTGTTTGAGCCGGAGGGAAGCTGTGTCGCGGCACCTCGAGGCCCATCTCAGAAACAAGAAAGTGGGACAACCCCCTGCCACATGTGCTACACAACAACTTCATTTAGAACAGCACAAAGTCAGCACAAAGTCGTTACAAGACGGGTCTGCCAAGACAACAAATTAATCTTCCCATTGGCTGGTACGCACGCAGCATTCATCAAAAAACGGGTGATTTTGACACGCATAACAAACCCAATACAAAATACACAAAGAGTGGATATACTGAGGATTTAGTATGTGAGGAAACACACACCAGAAAGCTACGAGGGAGAGACAAAGATACAACATTGTAAGAGATTATGACTTCTCTCTTCATTTGAATCTGTGCTCCAAGTTGAATAACGCTATTTATAGAAGTGGCTTTGGAGCTGCTCTGAGAATTATGTAAATTCAAATAACATATTCTTTATATCGGAGTGAAAATAATGAAGGTCCTATAATGTGTTCCTTGTAACAATGAACGGGTTTGAGGAAATTTTCTCCAGACCCTGATCTTGCAGAACAATGCCTTGTTCATGGACAATTAAAACAAAGAGCAATGGGGTTCTGCTGGGACACGCAATGAGCAGAAATGTCCTTTATGGCGCGTGCAAATTGTCCCCTTTTTTACAACGGTTGAGCAGGCTCGACCTTAAGGAAGAAAAATCATACAAACGCCCCTTTTCATCTCTCTTATTTTCTATGTCTTTTCATGTACATTGTCTGTCTCTATTTGGGTCTTCTCTCTCTTACTCGTCCCATCTTTCCCTCCAACTTTTTACTCGCGTATTCTCACCCCTACCTTTTTTCAACTGTACATGATAGCTTATGGAATAAAACACCATTTGAGTCTTTCATCTTCTGCCTGCTTCCCCGTCTCACTTTGCACTTCTCTCCCAGTCTTTACTGGCTTGTAACGAGCCACGATTCATAGCACATTTATTTTAGATGCTACCTCGTGAACCAACGGGAAAATCGATAAGGCCTGTAAAATCTTAGTTGCTGTCTCAGAGTTTGTAACAGACAATATTAATCCAGCATCTTCCCATGAAATGGACACACCGCTTCATAATTTTGCATATTATCAGTCTCAAAGCCATAAAGCCACTCAGTAGTAGGAAATAGTGAGCTACAGCTGCAAGGCACACAGCCCTGTTTCCACCAAGAAGTTGAAGAAGTGAAGTGAAGACAACTGCTTGTATACTGGACTGCACTGATATAGCATTACACTCATATAACATGTTTATATGCACACTAATATTCCACTATTCCTCCGAATATGACAAGATTCTGAATCTGATCGTTGACAGTTCAAAAAAAGGATAACTGACTGATTTTGTGATAAAGTTACACAACTGGTCAGCTGAGTGTTGGAGTTTCCTTACTGGCTGTTGATAAATGAGCCCGTCCAGCGTGACGCGTCTGGCTCATTGTGAAACTAGGCGATCTAGTTCTAAAATGTTTACAGAAGTAGATTTTGGTGGATCCTTTAGACAGAATGACAGAAAGTTTACGAGCAGGCCGCCATGTTGTTTCCTGTTTGAAATGGCGAGCAGAAAGCCAGGGAACAATGAAATGCACGATCGGGTACGTCACCGTTTGAACAGCCAGCTGAGCAGAGCAACGCGTCCCCTAGTATCCTCACTGAACCTGGCGGACATGTCTGCTGGATTTAACATTAAAGACATGACCACTGACTATCTGTACAACAATTTAGCCACAAATTCACAGACTGACCATACACGCTCCAGAGATATACTCAGATTTGATCGAGTCTTGCTCCACATATGCAGCAGTACAAAACTAGTAAACAGACTTTGATGTGTAAAATCTGTTGGGTTTCCCTTTAAGACGGTTGATAAAATAAAATGTAATTTCACATAGGGAAGTAAAAAGGTGACCTACAGCATCCTATTTTTTGTTTCTTTGTTTACATCTGAAGAACAGCAGTGGTGTAATGCAAGTATCTAAAGGTGAAAGGACATTGTTAAATCACCCTCACTTTGACTGTTCAGTCCTCAGATCAGCACTGTTCCTCTAATACATCACTTCAGTTCACAGCAGCTTTTTACTGCCACAACTGCATAAATGAAGCTGTGTAAATTGCAAAAATCTAATTATTTTTTGACACATTACTGTGCCCACAAATAGAAAAACATGTGACAGCTGTGGCATTTTTCTTTTCCCTCTCCTGAACTGAACATTTATAGAACAATTTATGTGTTGAACTAATTTTAAACCTCTGCTGAAAACTAAAACACATTTATCTTCCGTACGTTTCCATAGTATACCCGCAGACTTCATTTACAGTATCGCGATTTGCCTTCATTATACAAAAACACATTCATTAAACACATACAATAGACACTAATTACAAATGGTCTAATGAGAACACCTTTTGACATTTAAGATAAGGCAAATAGTATGAAGGCAGGATGTGTGTTTTAATGAGTGTTTACTCTGAGCATGCCTGATGAATGTATGTTTGTGCATCTATGCATGCATGTGTGTATTTAGAGAAGAGATGAAAAGGTTAATACAGATGTGCAGGCAGGGATGACAATGCCAGGGGCTCAGCGGTACAGTAGGAGAAATCAAGGGGCCCCGAGACTCCTTTCCTCTCCTCCTGTCGTACATATCTCGCTCTTTTTTTCCCCCTCGTTCCAAACCTCACGTCCTCTTCCCGAGGAAACCATGTGACCTCTGACGGCCCTCGCAGTCATCCATCCCCGCTCCAACGCTGGTTAATTAACGACAGCGCAGTTTAGGCTTTTCTGCTAAATAGCCAGATACTGTAATCAAACTGCACGATCTGACAGGCCGCGATACAAGCTGCTAAGCAAAGAAAACCACTTGCTCGCTCAGAACTGCAGCAAGGGGGGAGAAAAAAATAATTACGTTCAGCCTGGCCAATCCAGTGTGTGAATGTGCAAGTGTTGTGTGTGATAAAAGAAGAGGGCCGCAGAAGAGACACACTATTAGGGTCAAATCGATGGTTCACAGTTTGGTAGAGAGAGGGATGGAAGAATAAAAAGAGAGACTGACCAAGAGGCAAAGAGACAAAAAGCAAGGTCATCGTGTGACCTTTCCCTCCGACCCCTCCCTAGACATTTCTAAATTGTCCCTATTGACAATCAACACCCTGGAAAGGTTATGAGAGACATTTATAATCAGTCTTTCATAAGCTTCACAGCTCAACACCTTTCCTTTTCTTTTTTTTTTACCCTACTTTTATATCACTCACGAGGAGGAATGAAAAAGGAAAAGGAGTGGCGAAAAATATAATATGGCAATTTAGCTAAGTAATTACAGCATTTTACTCTCAACTACCAACCACCTACCCGCGGCTCTGTTGGCAGAGAAAGCTAATAATTCAATTTCTCGGTGACAGTAATTGTCAGCCGGTGTACCTAAAGGTCATATCAGTCACCCAGGAGAAAGGGAAGGGAGAGCCCGATGACACAATCACACAAGAGCAATTTAACATCAGAGCTAATGGGAGGAGTGCAGCGGTGATAGACAGAGAGAATAGCAGAGAGGTGGAGAGCAGAGGAGCTTGATCGGATGACAGAAACGCTCACGTGATGTTTTGATGGTCAGAAGTCTGAAAAACTTTTTTTTTCTCCTGTTCACTCAAATGCTTCTTTTTTAATGTATATTTTAATCTCTTTTACGGCAAACACAAATATACGGAGTTTATTATTTGCTATGTTTAAAAAAGGAATAGTGGTATCAGTGCTACACGTTACTATGTAAGAATGTGGATATTAGGGCTGTCACGATAGAGATTTTCACTACACTGGCCAAAATAATTCCCGATAACAATATCGCGATGTCTATAGAGAATTTTGTGAATAAAGTAAAATAAGGCACAAATGCTCCATCAAATTTAATTTTGTGTGTTTGGAGTTTTGTCTCTTTTTTTTGGTAAATAAATAACATTAGTGTAAGACAGTGGAGAGAGTCTATAAGCATACAAAAAGATAGTGGATGGATAGTGAAAAGACGATTTTTCACATTCCCTGGCATTTTTTAAGTGTAAAGAAGAGCATTATTTACACAATATTATACATGTGTGTATTATTAACATATCAAGATTTATTTTCTTTAAAACATCGCAGTTATTGCCAATACCGGTATATTGCGACACCCTTAATATATAACTTTTAAAAAAGCTAAAAATCTGCAAGTTTTCATATGATTCATGGAGGAATTCCCCAATTAATTGCTCTACGAATAGCAAGGCTCACTAAAATATAAATTAAAATCCTCGCTCGTCAAACAAATAATACATTTACAGGCTGGAATAAAGCATCATTTGTTTTTCTGCTCATTTTGGATATACAGTACCGCATGAATTTAAGTCCTAAAAACCCATTTCTTGCAGGTTTTCTTCTCTTCCAGACATATGTATCCTGTATAAATAAAGACAAATCAATAATACATGCAATGAAAAGCTTCAGAAGTTAGGGAGTCAGGACTGTGGGAGAGGTAATGAGAGGGCAGCCTAGCCTTTGAAGTAATTGACTAATACAGTAGCGGGTATTAAAGTCATTGAGTGCCAAAAGGGAGCAGGCAGCCGCTTGACCCTGAGCCACTTTGGACTAATCTAGCATTCAATCCAGCGTGTAATGACTGTTAGAGCTGTCAATCCTCTGGGCTCTCTTTCTGTCTCACACACACACTCACATGAGCACTCCCACTCCTGAACGCACACGAATGTGTGCACACCCTCACATGCATATATATAAGCAAACCTCTCATTCTTTCTGTGCCTTGAACAGTGTAGGGAGAGTCTGCTGGACAGCTTGCCTTCAGTGGATAAAGCCAGGGATCAGGGGCTATCCAGGCCATCTAGAGACATCATACCATGGGGAAAGAGTGGGATATTTTTTTTGGAAGGCCAGAGGAGTCTCTTTCCCTCCTTCCGTGACTGTGTTTAATACAAATGTCTGCAGAAAGTACAAGGTTTGAGAAGAGAGGATTATTTGAGGAAGGAGACTTGTTATAAAGTGGCACTGGGATAAGCAATTTGCTTAACCTCTCCACCAGGCTGGGTGTACGTGATCAATAGGTTTAATCCACGCTGTGAAATGTCCACACGGACCGGGAAGGGGAGGAAGAAGACTTCAAAATTAAAGTCATCAATTAGGTCTCCTCTTAATTTCTTTGCTTATTGTGCTAAGTTGATAGCTGTATCAGTAGTGTCATTATTATTTTTACTTTGTTGAATGAGGGAATTTTATTATGCAGTAGAGCAAAAATATTCATCTTATCATTGATCATTGCCGCCAGTTTTCCGATTTTCTCAAGAATTTTGTCTCAAAAGAGTTCCCCTGATACACATTAAGCATACAGAATATTTAAATATCAAGTATAACACTTGAGTACTTGTGTATTTCTATTCTATGCTACTTTACACTGCTGTTCCGCTGTGTTCCCACTATATTATTGTACTTTTTACTCCACTACAATATTGTTACTTCTCAAAAGTATGCAAATTGGTTAAAATCACCAGCTTTGACTGTTATCAGCAGATTGAATGGGGGTTAATCTGGGGTTATCAGCCTCATAGATATGAGTTAGGAGGGGTCAGCTAAACCTAGTAGTAAGTTCAGAAGCGTACTTATTTTAACGCAAACCACAATCTTTTCCTAAACCTAACGTCACGTTTGACTTTCACTACGTGGGAGGTGCAGTTTGCCATTCAATCAGCTGACAACATTTAAAGTGGGTGTTAAAATTAGCTACACCTTGACCTGCCATAACACTGAAATACTGCTGACACATTAATGCATCAATAACTACAAGTACTTTCACTTTTGATATTTTAAGTACATTTTGTTGCCAAGACTTTTGCACTTTTACTCAAGTAACATTTGGAATGCAGGACTTTTACTTCTAATGGAGTATTTTTACAGTGTAGTATACTCAAATATGGATCTGGGTACTTCTTCCACCAATATCTTATATTAAAATCGATACATATCATAAATCAATACAGTCCTCGCAGGTGCGTCTTCACTGACAGTCGGCACTAATGGTGGAAAACTGCTTGCATTGTTTAGTGCTCGACTCTAAAGCTGTGCTTCAGCATTCCACAGCATTTAATGCACAATACTATAATTGAAAATAGCATTTTTTTTAATGATTTTATCGCAAGTTTTCAGTCACATGTAGCCATCACATCAGATATTTTAGACAGAATGGATGAACACACAATACAAACAAGTCGTTCAGCATGTGGTCTGGTGCACATCAGTGAAGCAGCGTGCGATAAGACATTTAATGAACACTCCTGCTACACTATGGGCGCCTATAAGGAGTCCGTCAACCATCCACTGACTCACTGCAGTGTCTGCAGCCCTATCACCACACAAAACGACACCTGTCACACTGCCTGAGCAGCAGCTTAAAAAAAAGAGAGAAAAGAAAGCCAGAGAAACAGAGGCACTTCACAACACTGTCATTGCCATTCATAATACGCATTGGCGTATAAAGAGGGCCATTAGGGGCCCCAACCTGGGAGCCATTAAATCATTTTAAATCATTGTAACATCCCATTAGTGTCAGTGGTGGGACCACATAATAGTCTGTATAAGAGGGATAACCACAAGACGCTCCATTTGGACTGAGTCACACGGGTCCTCTCTCCTCGTCTCCTCTGCTCTCCTGTCCTCGTCCCCAGATCCTCACCTCCATCCTGAGGAAGTGAAGGGTCACTAGTGGCTGGAAGTGCCAGCCCATACGTAGGGGACCTTAGTGGGGGCTTTTTCCCTCTTGGCTGCAACTGCTGCTTTGAATCACAAGGATGAGGAGGCTGCTGAATAGGGAACACTGCGAACCCACCCCGATGAATTAGGCATGATGCAGGTAGTCTGTAATAGGCCCATTATGCTGCCTTTAGCTGTGTCAATAGGAAACAGGAGAATTAAACCGGGAGTTGTTTTGTCTGGGGGAAGGAAGTCTATGTCTGATTTTGCTCTGCGTGTACTACTGTATGTGTGTTATAAAAATCCATGCACAAAAATAACTATTAAGTAAACAAACTAGCTGGAAGAAGCAATTATTTTACAATGTACAAGCATAATACATAGCTTGTAAAAATTATACAACACTATCTTCATAGACATCACTTATTGTATATATTTATATACAATATATTTATAATGTATACGTTTAATTCATACATCAGCTATGCTAACCTTTCTGAAAGCGTATTGCTTTCTTGCAGAGAACAAGATGGAAAGATAGCTACCACTCTCATGTCTGTACGCTAAATATGAAGCAAGAGCCAGGAGATGTTTAGCTTAGCATAAGAAATAGCATAGCAGATAACCCACCTGACAAAACCATGACTTTATATTTGAGTTTTTGTACAGAATAGACAAACAAGATAAAAGGTGTTAATTTGAGAGCTTTAGAGGAGCTGGTAGGCAAATAATGGCTAGCTGTTTCCCCCTACTTCCAGTCTTTATGCTAAGCTATGCTAATCAGCTGCTGTTTATAGCTACATAGTGAATACATAGTCAAGAAATCAGTCTTGTAATTTAAAGGAGCAGTGTGTAGCATTTAGGTGGATCTATTGGCAGAAATGAATTTAATATTAATAAGCATGTTTCCTTTAGTGTTTAATCACCTGAAAATAAGAATTAACTTTTCGTTAGAGTAGAATGAGCCGGACTCTTCTACGGAGCCGGCCGCCATGTTTCTACAGTAGCCCAGAATGGACAAACCAAACACTGGCTTAAGATAGAGCCATTCACATTCTCACATTTTTGCATCAACCACCGTAGATCTCCTACATGCTTGGCAGACAAAGTTTCAGTTGGTTGCAATGTGCAACCTCACCAAGACGTCCCAACAAATCCTACACACTGCACCTTTAAATTTCAGCAAGAATCTGATTTCCCAAAGTGTCTAACCATTAGGCGAAGCCAATATGATGAGGAGCGGACCCACACACAACAGTCCTACTCATCTCAACCTAAAAATGTGTTTTATATGGCATCAGAAGGAAGTTTACTGATTAGAGTCAGTAGTCAACCAGGTAAAGTTTCACTGCAGTTCAACATAATTGCCGTCCGTATAAATCTCACAGGTGACAGGGACCCCTGCAACAATACAAGCCAAACCTGAAAATATGTCAGGCTATTGTAAGCTTTGAGAAAAACTGAGTAAAATATGCATCTCTTCACTTCTCTCTATTTTTCTCTGCTGGATGATAAATAGCTCATTCAGCAGACCCTTGGTGTGCCCTCAGAGTTCTTAAAGGAACAAAGCCATGATGAATGGATCAATGCCAGCGGTCCAGGAAAACAGCTCTTCCGGCCGATAAAAAAGATTTGCCAATGACAATTGGGGGACAGCGGTGACCCGGAGAGTGGGTCTTTGGGGTACGGCCCCCCCAGAGGGGCCCCGGTGATGGAGCTAGGATCACCATTAGGGGGAAGATTAAGTGGCCCCGGCTTCCTCTCTCACTTAATTATACATGCAAGCCCCCTCTGTACCGCCCGCCGCAGCACCTCAGAAAAAGGCAGAGTGCTCCTTTGTCTCAGCCACTGGCCGCCACTTTGATTGCTTATTGGCTGTCTCTCCTGACAACCGCCGGGCACAGAAACAACTCCCATTGGCCAAGGTGTCAAGAAAGCAGAGAGCGAAGGATAAAAAAGGATAGAGGGGGAGAGTAAAGAGAAGAGAAAGAGAGAGTTGGATGAGAGACAGACAGCAAGGGAAGATGTGCGTATTTAGTTTTCATTACACTGGGAGCTTCAAGAGGACGGGGGAGGAAAAAAATGTCCTTGTCAGAATGGGAAGTCTCTGGAGGTGCTGGGAGGCGTGCTGGTGCCATCCACCGACACTCAGCTGACAAATATGGAACCCCTCAAAATAGAGCAGTTCAAGCTTGAAAACAATGGCTTATGAATAAACAACAGGGCCCGAGAATCCTGCTAATAAACAAAATGATACCACTAGGGGCTGAGAGGGACAGGAGGCAAGCTGTTATATGCTAACAACATGCAGCAATACATGACGATCATTGCCCCAATGGCCCAGCTGGACTGGACTCTCTTAAAACCAGTCAAATCTTTCCTCAACTCATTCTCACTACAAAAAAAAAAAAAGACCATTTGCAACAAACTGGGGCCTGATCTCTTTGCCAGATCGTTGCACACACTTTAAAAGCGCTGATCAGAGGCGAGGCGAGGCTACATTGTGGATGTTAAAGCGCCTAAATGAATCTCAATGATGATGACTTCCATCCATAGCTTTCTGTGGTTTCAATTCCCGATCCACACCACATGCATCCAAGCTAAAGTGTTCCAGCATGTTGACGAGAAAAAACGGCTTTCCAACGTAACACAGGAAACATATTTTTATATAAGAGGACATTTAAAAAAAAAAAAAAAAAAAAAAAGGAACAGTGAACACACTCTTAAGATTGGGTTGCGCAAAGGACAGTGTCAATAATTAATGTTACAGGCAACTCAGCTTCAGTGTACTCATCATGTTTTAAGAACATAACTGGAGATGCTGTTAATATGTAATGCGACTGCAGAGATGCTTCCCACCCCCCGAGTTTTCGCGGTGAAAACAGAGAAATCAAAGTTTATGTCCTGAGGCAACCCTCGAATCAAACGCAGACCGGCACCGCCAAATCTGGGACCATTTAAAATGGATTATTTGGTGTTAGTGGGTTAATAGCTAATCAATACATGTTCCAGTGAAGTCCCAGTGGTCTAATCCACCTAATCACATACAGTACAAAACAGCTGGGGGAAGAAATGGGGATTTCAAAAGAAAGACTCCCCAGTAAAGGTGATAAGGTAGAAAACAATCTATATGCTGGGAATCTGAAGCTTTTTATGAGACAGTGTTCCTGTAATTTTGAATTTTACCAAAGCACAAATCTGAAGACATTTTCAAAATCGTTTTTCTTATCATTCCATATTTAGTCTTTGGGCACATTGGACTGCTGTTTTTTCTATATATTTCATTAATATTAGGAAAAAAACAATAGTCTCATGTGCCCAAAGACTAAATATACAGCCCAGTCGTGAATGACACGATAATGCGCAATGCAAAAACGTGCAATAAGAACGCCGTTCTTGCTTTAAGCGTGTCACTTTCATGCCATGTAGTCTGCACTGCGATGTGAATGCATTCATGTGACGTAGAATAAAAAGGGAGAAAGACCGCTTAAGGTGGGTGGAAGGGGAGGTGGATGGGTCCAAAAAAAAGAAGGACTTTCAACCACGAGACCAGTGTTTGAGACCCGGTGTTTAGTTTTGTAATTTACTTGATGTTTGTGTGTTTTTTAGTGTTAAGTGTTTTCCCTATTGATGTCACCTTGTTTCCGTACCTATTGTACTTAGTTTTACGTACTTATTTAAGTCCAACCATGACATTTTTCCTAAACTTCAGTTGTTTTGATGCCTAAACCTAAGTGAGTGGTTTTGTTGCCCTCTGCTGGCACTGCATTTTCACACACATATGTAAAGTTCACGCCTCAGCGAGGCAAAACGTGACACTGACACGCTATACTCTGGTGGACAGGTGGGTCAATTACACACTGTGGCGCAATATCGGGTTGAAATACAGTATGATAAGAAAATGTCTGCATCTCAGAAACTACAAGGAACAAAATTAAGTATCCAAGAACTCAAAGCACACCTATGCAGTGTAAAATAAATCACATGGAAGACATTTAATAAACACTGTTATCATTTTTCGTCATTATTCAAAAATCCTGACTTCTCATGTGATCTAAAGTATATCCGAACCACATTTTGACCAGTCAGAACAAATGTGTATGTTTTTCTTATCATACTAAATATAGTCTTTGGGCAAAAATGGGTTAATTAAGAAATCCTAAGTCATGACAATAAAAACTTCTCATCAAGTGAACGTCATACCAAAAGAATACATTACATAATAAGCACTGACATTGAAAGCCTACCGCTGACTTTTCCATTTTAGTATCGGAAAGTTGACTGAGAATCTGCGCCGACACGTTATCTCAGCCACATTACTGCTTTTAGCAGTAAAATCAATAATCAAAGCAACTGTTTACTATTCAAGCAGCCCCGTCAAAGCGCGGAGCAGAATTAGGGGAGTGTTTGGTTTAGACTAAGAGGAAAGTTTGCAGAGAAAGTTAAGAGCCTGCATTCACTTATTAGGATTTTTGGGCATTTGCATGGAAGTGGAGTAGCTCTCTAAATATTGAGAGGTTAACTAAGGCATGTCATTTTCAGAACATAAAAGTCTATGCAATTCTGCATTAACATTTATGCCCAAAAGCTATCTATTATTAAATATAATTTGAGAATGATGAGCTGAAAGTGACATTAATGGCAGTAACAAGATTGATATACTTGGACTCAAACTTAGACGCTGGCACATGTACACACCCGTGCACATGCATGGGTACGAGCATGCACGCACACACACAGCAATACTGGATACCTGTATAGTCAGTGCTACAATGTAAAGCAGACAATTTATGCATACCAATTTCATATTCCAGTTTAAAGGGAAGTACAAAGACTGGCATTCAAATAACTACTTTTAGATGATTTAGGAAATGTGATTTATGAGCATAATTGTTTACATAATTCATAAGATGATTATCACACTACTGCGCATAAATTATACCACTTTCATCAAAGCCAGCACGCAGTTGTCTGAGGTTTATTTAATATGCATTATAATCATAAATCAAAGCAAGCAACACTGATTTTGACACGCTGTACGACTAATCACTGTTTGAGTTTCTATCATCAAACACAAATACATGTTCCCGTCTTAACCAGAGCTGCGGAGCCGCGAGCGAAATCAATAGGAGAAAATCAATTAGAATGTGTTTGCATGTATGGATTGACACCTTGAATCATCAGTCCTATTGATCTCCTCCACTGTGATCTTCATGAAACCCATTTGTTCCATCTAAAGTTTGCTCATCCAGCCAATACGTTGTTCTTTCTCCTCCCCCCCCTCTGGTTTGCATAAACAATGGTACAGAAGGGTCACAGGACTTAGCGAAACACATATTCAGCTCCTTTCAAAATTAATATTTTGTGGAGGAAAGCAAAAAATGGAAAAAAAAGCTAAAAATAATTTCAGTAGAAAAATGGAAAAGTGTTGACAAATTGCTACAGAAGTCTACAAACTGAAGCATTCAGACAAACTGAATGATGATCCAGTTCTAAGCTGCGAACCACCCCACCCTGAAACAAAAAAGCCCTGATGAACATCCTTGTTACTGAACTGATTGCAGTTAATTATAAATTATGCAGTCATTGTGGGCCCACAAAAGAAGACATCCCCACTCTGCAGTCAGATGTAATTACCAAAGTCAGGCGCACTCCACTGTGTGTGATCCATCTGACAGCCAACGCTGACTGATGACCTTCCCCGGTAAAGACTCCCTCAGTTGGGTCGATGAACACATGACACACCCACCCTTCCTTCTAAACTTCCTCCCTCCAAACATCTCTATACCTGCTCATGTGACTTCTCCCCGGTGTTCGGGCACAATGCTATTGACAATTTGGATCACCAAGCCGCCATGGCTGCTCTTGCCTATCCTTCACAGTCAAGGGTTTATCACTCTACATTGCTATGCGGGGCAAAGAAATATGACTCCCACGTCAGCGGGTGGCAGAAAGGACTGGGCTTTGGAGTACGGAGGAAGGGGAGGAGAGGAGCTAATTTGACACAGCTCGCTTGGCTTGCCATAATTGCTCCGTCACTGTCAGTCCTTGAGAGGCCTTCTCGCCATACAATTTGGACACAATTACCAGCCGTTTACCAGTGGCCGTTATACCCGTCGCCCTATCCCCCTCCCCACCCTGAAACCCCGCCTGTTCTCCCGTTTGGCCGATGGCTAGGATGTGCCATGCCTCATCAAACGCGGATGCGGCCCATTAATGAACACTGTTAGCATTTCTCTTAAACTTCTCCTGCCTCTAATAAACATGCAGTGTTCCATGAAGGAGCATTGCCATCCTCGTGACATGATATTTATTGTCTGCGCTGGTGGGAGGGAGGGAGCGCGGGATGGGAGGACAGAGGTGAGGGGAGGGGTTGGTTAGAAGTGAAGAGAGATATATCAGCGATGAGTAGGGGAATGAGGGAGGGGAGGTGAACAAAGACAGATGAAGAGGAAGGGAAACAGACTGGAACATCTCTTTCTGCCATCACACTGTTAGTGGCTACCGCTGCATATACATATGAATTCACCTCGGGGCTGTGTCGTCATTTAGAGATTTGAATTTCCACAATAAACACATCACAAAGACCTGCAGTGTTGGCTCTTTGTCAGAGTTGATGAAGTCCTTATGTGCAGTGTTTAAAGAGGACCTATTAAGCTCATATTTCAGGTGCATATTTGTATTTTGGGTGTCTACCAGAACATGTTTACATGCTTTAATGTTCAAAAAACGCTTTATTTGTCCCATAGCAGCTGTGCTACAGCACTCCCTCTGTCTGAAACGCTTGTTTGTGCTCCTGCCCTCCTGCTCTGGTTGGTCAGCTGACCCACTGATGTGACTGGTCGACCGAGAAAAAGACTCTTTGGACTCCACTCCAGCTCTGTTCTAACTTTCTTTGTTTGAGGACGAGTCAAACTAGCCACTAGGCAGGTATTACGCTAATGTTTTACTTCATGACATCGCCACGTTGCGGGACAAGCAAGGCGTTTCAGGCAGTTCAAGAGCAGTGTTTCTGTAGGGGAGAGTAACTCCTTTTGGTGTAGACTTTGGGTTTTGTAACTTCGCACACCTTTTACATGCATATTAAAACTATATTAAACACTAGAGGAAAGGGGTCCCCTTTAAAACTGGTCCTGACAAAAAGAAAATTTAAATCAACTTTTAATATTCAAAGCTAAAGTAAACATTTGCAGTTCACCACAGATGCTTCACTGTAAAAACTCTCCAGCTGTGCCAGGGTAAGAAGGAGAGAAACAGCTGGAGGCAAGTGACATGCATATGATTGCTTGAAAGTAACCCATGACACTAACATGGGCCAGCCAATAAGCAACTACTACTGATAACTCATTTTCAAGTACTATAGTTGTCGATGACACTACAGTTCATATGTGCTCACACAGATTTCACGCTCACATTGTAAATTTCTCCACTGTGGGACGAATAAAGGAATATCTTATCTTATCTTATCTTATCTTACACAACAAAGTCACACTCGGCGGGAACGTGATCGCCTTCTGCTTTGCACTTTGACACCTGTTTTGTCATCACTGTCGAGCGCAAGCAGAGAGAGAAAAACAGAGAAAGCAAATAAAATTTTTTTAAAAAGAGTCGGAACAAGGGGAGATAAACAGCAGGCGGGACACCTGTGGTGACCTAATGGCGTCTGTGTCCTCTAAAGGGCCTCTCATTTCCTCCTCCGGCCCCGGGGCGGCCCTAGTGTCACAGCGAGGTCCGTTGTTACTCAATGAGGAGAGTGTGTGTGGCGAGGGTGTCATCGTCTATCATTGTGCGCCTGCCTCTGTTTCCTATTCTGAAGTAAATACACACCCAACACAGAGAGAGGTCATGTACGTCTAAGCTCAAAGACACACACACAGACTGAAGCACACAGCTCAGATGATTGTGTTGCATCTCAGGAGACTCCACAATCACACGCACCACCTCTCACCTCACCTCTCAGACCTGTAGAAATTAATGAAGCCCTGTGCAACTGCAGTGACAGGCACAAAATGGCCGCTCATTAATAGCTTGCTGTCACAGGGGCCATTATGACACAGCTACATATTACAGCTATACGTTCCTGAGGCCACTGATGCTAAACAAATGATTACGAGAAATAGCTGCGAATGGTCATTTTCTGAGAATCTACTGTAGCATATTGATGTTTGAAACTGTCTTTGTAATGTGCCTCTAACTCTATTTGCATAGCTTTAAAATCAGCATGAAAACAGCACAATGCTTTTCTGTGCGGACGTCTAATGCAAAGGGCTGTTAAAAAACAAAAAAAAAAAAAAAAAAAAAAAATGAGGACAAAAGCAAAGGGATGCTAACTCAGACAGACTCGCACAACACAAAGTTACGGCACAAACAACCCCGGCAGGAAAAAACTTTTCATGTCTCTGTGGAGATATGAGCTGGCATCGTCCTAAGTGTTTGGTTGCTCACCGTATAAACTCATTAATTTGCTTAATTATGAAACTCCCTATCAATTTCCCCGCCCTGGGAAATGTTCAGTGGTTGCAACAACATAACGCATTTAGAGGCTATGTTCTCACTATCACATAATAAACAAACAGAAAATACACCAGGGCCTGATTAAAGGCCTTTACACTACAGAGGAGGAGAGAGAGCATGAGAGAGAGGAGACGGTGTTTGTTTCTCTGCTCACAGATGAAATTGTTTCAGCTTGTTTTTGACAGCTACAGACGTGGTGGCTATTATTGAAGGGGTGTGGGGGGAGGCTGGTTGTAATAATTAAAGCACACCACTAACCTGAATAAATTAATGCTTCCTTTGTGTGTGTGTGTATGCGTGTGTGCGGGTAAATGCGAGTGAACGCTAATGTGCAACCGCACGTTCAGACAGGCTTTGTTCGTCCTGATTAATTTTTTGTTTCTTGTACAGTTTGTATGCTTGTGCGTGCAGCCACGTTGTGTCCATGCAAGCATGTGTGCGTGAGTGTATGATAAAAGTGATGCATGCTGTATTGTGATGGCGGAGCTGTTTGCTTCCTTCTCGCGGCTCACAATCCTTATCTCATGAATACAAATTAAAAGTTTTAAGCCTTTTACTTTTACTTTCCATTCTAATTGCTAAGAAAAGACGAGAGCAGAGCATTTTATTAGACATACTGTAAGTAACTAACGATCTCAGGATGTTATTGCAAATAAAGTAGCAGCCGAGTCCTATATTCAGCTATACACTGCAGCAAGTCTGCATCGGTAAACGTGTGTGTTATACTATGTAGGTGCAAGAGCATTTGTGTTACCCTTTGGAAAATCTGTATAATCATATGCAAATCTTATAGTATACATGGACACAAATAAGTGTCATTTCACAATGGCACACTCAGTATTCAAAAAGGGATAAATGCCAGAACACAGACAGCAACCTCCAGGTCTGAAAAGTGATGCTAATGCAAAAACAAGTCTGATTATATAGAAGCCATTGAGAAAATGAGCCTACTTCTCACTTGATTTATAACCTCAGTAAACATTGTAAACAAGAGTTTATGGGCTCAATCAGTAGTTTCAAGTCTTCTTCAATACAGTATGTTGTTCATTTAGTAAATTATGGTCCCGTTTAGAGACAAATAGACCATAAAGCAGGGTATGCTTTAGGGCCGAGCTTCCTTGTGATTGACAGGAAATCACAGACACAACAGACCTGTCTGTATTTTCGTCATAAAACTTTAACCCTTTCACAGTGTGTTTTCAGTTCAGGACAGTTGTAACGTTTTGGTCGCTTCAAAATGTCTTTCTTGTGTCACTTCTGGTTCCAAAAAAAAAAAAAAAAAAAAAAAAACAGCCAAAAACCAACTGTACATTCCAGTGCCCATACTACCAATACTATTTAGTATGCCAGATATGAACATTTAGTTTTTCTCAATACATAGTATGTCAGATGCAATATGCCAAAAATACTAGGTCACATTTTGCAGTATGCAAGCCAGCAGGCTTTTCTGGCTATTCTGACCCACAATCCTCTACAAAGCAGAGATATGAGTAAGAGGGTACTGCTGCTGCAGGATGTACTAAGAGAAAAAGTAAAAGTATTTGGAACATAGCCCAATATGGCGACAGCCAAAATGCCCAAACCAACGAAATGTACAAACTAAGGGGTGACATCAAGGTGACTACGTCCATTTCTCATATACAGTAGATGGGCTTAGCAGCAAAATGTGATCTTGAATATTCATATAGATTTGTTTTCTTGTCTTTGTTTATACCCACAAAATTGAAATTTGTGGATGATATATGAATCTCAACTTTTAACACATGCACAACAAGCATTTTTTTAATTCAAAGATTAAATCTGTAGCTTAAATGACATCCCTCCCATGTTCCAACCGAATCTTTTGAATCCATTTACTCTGTCGTCCATTTCGAACAGTAGCGGCGCATTTAGCCCTGATGTTGACAATGGCAGCTTAGCTGAACAGTGGTAAAAGGGAATATGGTGACACACATTCGCACATACGCATGTACTGCATGCATGCAAGAACACACACACACACACACACACACACACACACACACACACACACACACACACACACACACACACACACCGGTAACTACACCTGTAGTTATCTGTATGTATGAGGTACCCACATACACACACAAAAAAAAAGGGAGCAGGGTGGGAGGCTCTCGTCAGACAGGGTAAATCCCATTATTTGGCCCTCATCCCAGAGAGTGAATTGAGAGTCAAGTAGGATGCATGTGGTAACCACAATGAAATTACAGCTGCTGTGAGGCCGAGCGCTGCTAATGCACCCCCATTGTGTCCTCGAGTGCATCTAAATAAGCAGGGGTAAAAGGCAGCCGGTGCTAGGGCTGCCAGGGTTACATGGTGTGTGCATGTCGGTGGAGGTAAATGGAGCCCATGATAGAGGGCTGTATTTAGGATTGATGATGGGTAACCTGTGGGGACCACCTGATGCGACTTTGTTGTATGTGGGTTTATGAGGTTGAGTGTAAGTGCAGGTGTTTGTGTATGAGTGTGTGCAGGTCTGTGATATTTTCCCTCTT
This sequence comes from Pterois miles, assembly GCA_947000775.1. NCBI lineage: Eukaryota > Metazoa > Chordata > Actinopteri > Perciformes > Scorpaenidae > Pterois > Pterois miles. The sequence continues at coordinate 17,496,398 of CAMQGK010000549.1, read as the reverse complement.
AAAAAAGGGAAATGATTCACTGTCACCGTGTACCTGTAACTCAGAGCCTGCAAAACGCTCCAGCGTGACACTGAAACCAGACAAATGGAGCAAAAGCCCTCTGTGATGCTTTTACCTGTAATAAACCTGTGTTCCTGTGGTTTCTCATGTCCTGCACTAGTACAGAAGTCGGCTGTAGCTCACAGGCCTTTGCTCTAAGAATGAGGCAAATTCCTCTGGATTAAAAACAGCCTTACTCTCCTACAGCACAGTAACTAGGACGTCAGCTGGGGGGGGGGGGGGGGGGGGGCAGAAAAAGTGAAGGAAAAGATGGAGGGGAAAAAAAAAACATTAAAACTGTCAGTTGAAGATGCAAAACAGAGATCCGGATCTATCCATTATGAATGAGATATATTTGAAAGGTGGAGGCTGAATATGAACAGCGAAGAGAGGGAGGAGGAGGACACTTACTTAGCCCCCCATACCCGACAGCGCTTAACCCTCTCGCAACCCCGAACCCCTGCTCAACTCCCCCTCCTTTCCCCTCAGCACAAGCTCCGGTTCATCAACAAAAGCCTTTGTACAGTCAACAGTGCTGTTTTTATTCATGTTACATTTATCTTCAGAGCTGTCCATCAGGCGCGGCGGGGACGGCTGATCTAAAACAGAGCCTTTACGCTCATGACAGGAGGATAGAGCCGTAACTCTGGAATGCTAACCTCCGCTGTTATTTGGCCCGCAGAGAGAGAGAGAGAGCGGGAGATGGAGGGGGAAAAAAAGAGAGAGGATACACAGCCTAATGACAGCTACAAACACAGACGTACCTTTGTTCCAGCTCTATAAAACAGCACACTTCAGTGGGATACGCTTTAGCTTCCATGGGCCTAATCAAACTTGTGTTATTTAGACTTCAAACATGGCCTCCGAAGAGAGACAGGGAGCGAGCTAGGTGTGTGTCTCTTGCTAATAGCTGCTAGCATGATTCGGTTAAGCTGCTTATTTCCGACATAAATAATGCATCCAGGCAGATGCGCTTGACTTTAGTTGAATATGAATCGCTCGCGTGATTGACACCGAGGTTTGTTGAGCGCCGAGTTGATTCCACAGTCTCACCTTTGGAAATAGGCCTGTCTCATTTAATATCCCCTATGTTAACATAATTATGACAACCAGCACTGATTCATGCGCGTGTCTGTGTAATATCCATGACAAAATTAGGCTACTATTTTTCAAGGGGGGTGGGGGGGAGCAGGCAGGATAGATTTTAGTCGAGTATCAAAGGCAACTAGATTGTCTGCCTGTTTAGCAGCTAAGCCAAATCAAATCAGAAATAAGAGGACTATCTTCGGTTTAATTCTGGATACTTTCACAAGACACCCTACTTACCCACCCACAAACCCTGCCCCCTCTTAGCCCCCTTTTTTTTACACTCATTGATTCCAATCAATCAACGCTAATTAAGCAGGCACCTATACACATATATGTCACATGCTAATAGGGTAATGATATGGGCATTTAGTTGGTGCTTTAATCTTATGCTACTTGCAGCTAACACATAATGACACTCTCTACCCAGCCATGGGAATATTTATAAGAGGCCGCTGAGAGTATGTGGACACACATACACACACACACACACACACACACACACACACACACACACACACACACACACACACACACACACACACACACACACACACACACACACAGGCTCAGTGTATTAAACCTTATTTACAAGCTAACAGCTATAACCATTACCGATACGGTGGCGGAGGAAACCACATTAGGTTCAATGGGCCAACAGCGTGTAATCCGAAACAATAAAATGTAAATTCGAGTCAGTCTCGCACTAAAAACAAGCACACATGGCTCATCTGCAAACAGATGAACATCTCTGTGATATAAGATGTTTTTTCTCCCCCATTCTGTCTCTTTTAAGACCTTGGCGAATCAAGGAATGTTTCTCATTTCGTTTTTAATCCCCCCCTCAGTGTTGAGGTGCTGTGGATAAATACATTGCAGGCTCCTTTCCCTCGCATAACCCGTGGCCCTCCCCATCCTGGCAAAAATGAGCACACAGAAATGGCTCACAGGCAAGTACAAATAGCTGAAAGTCAGCACAGAAGACAGAGTATAAATAAATACCCGTAACTGGCCAGTAGTGTTGATGATTTTGAATGTTTTGATGCCTATAAGTTCTACTTGCATATACATTAAACCACAGTTTTTCCTCTGCATCTTGCAGAAGAAACTGTATGGAGGAACAAAATTGATACAGTACAGTATTGTCATATTTTAGATGGCAATGTTGTATAAATAACCAGACATTAAATATTGATATATTATCATATAAACTATGAACCTCTTAACAATGTGATGCTGCAATTCTGTCTCTTAGATGTTGCAGCTGGCTCAGTATTAAAGTTACAGTGAAGATACTGGTATCATATGAAACTAAAAAAAACTTTATTATATTCATCATATACTGTACATAGAGGCACATACATGAAATTTTACTTCTGCATTTAACCCCTAGGAGCAGTGGGCGCCCAGGGAGCAACTCGGGACAGTAGGAACCGGGGATCGAACTGCCAACCTTGCGGTTAAAGGACGACCCGTTTTACCACTGAGCTGCAGCCGCTAAATAATGCACCAAAGTTAGGCTAAATTTTGGCGAGGAAAAACTGGCATGGGGTCAAAGGGGTCCTTTGACCTTTGACCTCAAGATATGTGAATGTAAACTCTGAGATGAACAGAATGAAAACTGTATCTTATAAGATAAAACAGATGTTGACAAACTGTGAATTTGCAGGTGAAAAAAGTGGCAATAAGATCATATCGTGACTTCAAAGCTGCAGTGGGTAGAAATGGAGCGAATATTTAAAAAAGTTATTTTCAGAAAATGGCCACTAACTGACAGTAGTGCATGAGACAGGTAATCTGAAAAAAAAAAAATCATGTGCCTCTGTGTCCTCCAGTGTCCTCTGGTGCTCCAAATGGCCTTATCTGCAAAATTTCACAGACCGGAGGTAAACAACCATCCATCCATCCATCGTCAACCGCTTATCCCATTAGGGGTCGCGGTGGGGCTGGAGCCGATCCCAGCTGGCATTGGGCGAAGGCGGGGTTCACTCTGGACAGGGCGCCAGTCCAACGCAGGGCACATAGAGACAGACAACCATTCACGCTCACATCCACACCTACGGGCAATTTAGAGTCATCAATTAACCTAAATTGCATGTCTTTGGACTGTGGGAGGAAGCCGGAGTACCCGGAGAAAACCCATGCTAACACAGGGAGAACGTGCAAACTCCACACAGAGCCGGATTCGGATTCAAACGGATTCAAACCTGCGACTCTCTTGCTGTGAGGCGAGAGTGCTAACCGCTGCACCACCATGCAGTCCAGGTAAACAACCAATCAATCAAAAATCAGAGCTGATCTGGAGTCTTGCCATCAATCACTCGCAAACTCTGATCGAACGGTCAAAGTAAGCAGCACTGATCAAATATGAATCAATATTCTGTTACTGTAATGCCTATTTCTTGTCTCAAATGTTTTCAGAAACATCTTGTAGTTACTGTTTAACTGAAAAAATGTGAAAGTTTGTGACCCGGCAGCCATGTTGAGATCAGATGAGCAAATACAAAGCACCGCCCACCAGCCTGAGCACAGCCACTAAGAACAATCAATAGGAACGCTCTTTCTTAAAGCCTGAAATCAGCCATGAGGAGGTGCAGAAGTCTGGTCCAAGTCCAAATTATGCCAAAAACATTTGGCCTACTGCAGGTTTACGTATTGTGATAATATCATATCATGGAGCGATATTCCCAGTAAAAACACAATGACAATCCCGAGCCAATGTCTGACCACAAACTACACATGCACTGTCAACTGGCATATTTATGTTACCACAAACTGCCATTTTGTTTCTCTAGCTGCTTTTATCCCATTTCATTTTCATGTGCAGTGCAGAGACTCGAAAGTCACGGGTTGGCTTCAAACTCATGATGTCACGAATCCACGGTATATGCTCATTCCCCTGCTGAGCCAGCAGGACGCCTCGGGCCGGTGTACTTTTCTCCATGACAATACTGTGGAGAGGTTCAGGTGGAGAAGGGAGCCTGAATCTTTTTCCAGCAGGAAGCACTTCACCGACTGAATGCTGAGTTGTTATGACTGACTGGGGCCGTGCATGGAAGACGATTTGACGTACAAGGGTTCAGATTTACTTCAATTAAAATGAACAGATCCATTCGAATATTCACTGTGGTGACATGTGATGCTCTAAATTGTCTAGAAAGTCCTACTTTCTTATCATGACTAAAAGATTCACCATTTGCCAGCCTCATTTCATCCAAGGGACCTTTTCTTTCAAGACCGGAAAGATTTTTTTTGATAAAAAGTGAATGCGGCTTTTCTATTATCATCCTATATGATTCATGTTGTTAAATGTGGAGGGCTTATACGTTACTTCACCCTCGTTTAGACTCACCTTGATGACAGAGGTTCACTGCAGAGTCCAGATGACGCGCTTCCTCTGCTTATTCTGAAAGACAGTCAAGGTGAAGGAAGAGCAAATGTAAGATCATCATTTGACAAGCGATATCATCATCATCAACACAGACATGGAGAAAAGTTTCCCGACTTCACAAACACTAAAACTAAATCACAAGCTCTGTCCTTGCAAGCCCTTACATGGGTCTTTGTTGCTGCCAACAATCTGCCTCTGTGCAGCTCGTCTCTCCTGTGCTAACTCTGTTGTGTGATATGCCGAAAGAACCTAAGGTAAACTCGGTGGTGTTTGTAAGGGAGTTCTCCCCCCTACTCCCGAGTGATCATTATTTGATCTTGTTTAGTTCATTATTCATCTTGAGGGAGCCGGTTGTGACTTGTGGATAAATGCCATATGAAAGGCATTGTGCGTCGAGGATGCATCCTCACTTTTATCCCGGCTCCCAAAACAGATCAATTAGTAAAACTAAACAGTAAATTATTAATCACGTTGCTTTGTGTCCCCGTTCCATCACCGAAAGAAAACAGTTCATTAGAGAGAGAGAGAGAGAAGCAAGGGAGGCTGGGAGAGGGGGGTGCGGCGTGATTGAGAGGGGCTTTAAACCAAGCTGATGCTGTGTGAACATTTGAAGAAAAAAGAGAGAAGAATTATCAAGCATGTCCATCATTCCAGGTAACTTCCAAACCACCCCCCCACCACCACCACCATCCCCCTTAGTCCCCTCCTAAAAATGACGTGCACTCATAAAACGGGGTCAAGCAGTGGAGGAGTTCAATGTCACAGCCGTCATATACATTGCCCGTTGGGGTGAGTGTGATTAAAATAACACACAGGGATGTTTCATGTCATGGCGAGCAATCAGACCATATTTGCAAAAAATATTCAGATCAGATGAATTTTAATGAGGTGTACACTCGAGGGGGATACCGCTGCCAGAGCGCTGGGGATAGAAGGTGGAAGCGAGCCCGTCCCCTTATTTGCCAGAAGACAGCAAGGTACATAAACTTTTTTTTCCCTCCTTTCTCTCTCCCTCTAAGATGAAAAAAAGATCCAAATTCAGGGGTCCACTCAGTGTTCAGATTGCTCTGCTGTTCGGAGTTGGGCAATTTGAATAAATTATTCCAAATAAGAAAAAAAAAAATCACTCAGTGGGGTTCATTTTGTGAGAAATTATATTTTCGCAGGAAAGGTTAATTTTGAAGGGAGCTTGAATGACTGAGAACTGGGGGGGGGTGCGCAGAGGGAGTGACGGTACAGGGGGGGAGAGGTAGTAGGGGGAGGCACGAGGAGCATTGGGCGTCAAGGAGGAGAAGGGGCGAGCGAGGGATGGAGGGAGGGGAGCAAGGGAGGGAGGCAGTTATTAAAAGCGATTGCATTGCCTCCCGGATGTCTCAGGAGAGCAGAATCAGTGGAGATGTTAAACCTTGCTTGACACCCCAGTTGGATAATTGTGGGTGTGGGAGCTAATCAGCGGAAGATGTCTCCTCAATTTAAATCTTGTCAGTTAGTGAAGATTAGGCCCTCCTGTCCCGGCCACCATTAGCTTTGTTGCATGTCAATGCGCCGGTGAGGGTGTCCGCCTGGTCCGGCTGCAAGGGTAAAAAGAGGGAGCGTGATGGAAAAACCCGCTAGATTTATTCCAGCTAAAACCAGTATGGCATTTTGAAGAAAAAACCCATATGAAGGGGGGGAAAAGGGAATTTATGCAGCCTTTTTGAAAATGCATTTGTTACTACTGACCTAACAGGGGGACCCTGTGGAATAAGAAATGTAGTACGGGGATGTGCTCCAGATTTTTCCTGCAAGGAAAACATCGGCGGGGTAGTTAAATATGATGTCGTACACAAACTAGAGGCCAGGGAAGCAAATTAGTGAGTGTTTGCAGGGAATATATAAAATTAAGGGGACTTATAATTTCGTTAATGCGCAGACCAACCGATGTCATTAAATGTGTCCCTGTACACATGCTGTAAGCTCTGTTAAAATGTTAAGTTATGGGATGAATTTGGAAATCATAAGATCCTGATGGTAAGACTATTAAATGACTAATAACCTGTGACAGTGTGATCTCATTAACAAAAATGTGGGGTTAAAAGGAATGATGGGTGGAGGTGGCTAATTCAAAAATGCACTGTAGTGGATTTTACAGCTCAGGTCTGGCTGGCTGCAGGCCACGGCTTTGCATTCCCCCCTATGGTAAATATTTGTAACAGATTTTTCCTGCAGGACAATGGCTCCTTTCACTTAAGCAAGTCCGCGTAACCCCGGAGCGAACGCGAGGTCAGGGCAAATAAACAAGGCGGCCGTGCCAAGCTGAGCAGCTCCACTGATTCCTGGGCCGGGCCTGCTGCATACCAGGCCCTCTGCTCGCTCTCCTCCTCGCCACCGCCGGAGTCTGAGTGCTGACAGATGTTTCGAGCTTTGGCTAAAAGGGAAAGGGGACTTTGAGAGAAAGGGAGCTTTACTCCCTCTCGCTCACATTTCCACATCTTTTTCTTCTCATCTTACCTCAAACTGAGTGTTCCCAACGCAGGCTCTGACACCTAAAACACAAATCATGAAAAATAAATAAGAAAATGATCACGACTACATCTGTGTAGCACCAGTATGATCTGCTGTGAGCATGTGTGTAACCCGGGTTATAATTACCAGCTGCACAGCCATGCAACCTGGGGTCAAGACCCCCTGAGTGTGTGTTTAAATGTGCCTGAGAAAATGACACTACTCCACACAATTAGTGAAGCTGTCCACAGGTATTTCTGTGTGTCCGTACATACACACGTCAGAAATCATGATGTTTCAATACCTCCCAACCCCCCCCAGACCACTTCTGTTCTGTCGAAGCAGTTAATACTAGCAGCCTCAAAGAGAGAGAGCTACCGCCGGCTACCGCGAGGTCTAACGAGTTCAAGGCCCCCGTTCAGGCCTGAGGCGGCACACGGTAAACAGTTGTTACCGGCTGTTTTTTTTTCCGGCGGAGCCCAGACAAAAGCCTCTCTGTGTGAGAAACAACAGCTACAGCTGGGCCGAGCATGAGTGAGACATCGATCCGTGAGCTCGTTCCTTTACACCCCTCCGAGCGCTCGTCTGGCAGTCAGCAGGAGCGGCAGCGCATTCCAGAGCTGGGCACTGCACTGCAAAAAATATAACCAGTCGTTTAATCTGGTGCTGAGTCTTAAAACCCAAAAAGAAAAGGAATAAAATAAGTCTATAATGTAAGGTTTTTTTTTAATACAAATGCAGGTGGAGAATAATTAACTTTACAGCATTTTTTAAAAAGAGAAACAAGATTTAAAGGGTCAATTGCACTATATTTTGGTTGCTTCACATTTATATTATTTAACTTATCTGATGCACTATGATGACAATAATAGGTGCTCAAGTACAAGAAAATGTACTACTATCTTTTTAAAGATACACAAACTGATAAAGATAAATATCTTTTTCTAAACAGCGATGCTTGACAAATGCACATATCTTTTAAAATCTATATTTATATGTCGAGTGCTCTCCTGAAATCACATTGGCCATGAAGGACCCAGTTAAAAGTATCAAAGAGGGGGCAGACAAGAGACTGGCGTTTAATCTAATCTACGTTCTAATAGTTGGGGAGACATTAATTATTGATAAGGCCGGCAATTGATTGGTTAATAAGATAATGTAATTGAGAAATGAAAATCATCAGAGTTGAGTGTGTGTGTCGGCTCCGATCTGAGCCGCACTAGGTGGTGGTGGTGTGTGTGTGTGTGTGTGTGTGTGTGTGTGTGTGTGTGTGTGTGTGTGTGTGTAGGGGGGGGTCTTAGGGGATTGCCCCTACATAGGCTTCCATCATTACTGCCACACTATAAAAGCAGAGTGGTGATTAAAAGGACTTGATTGATTTGACTCTCATTGGGATAAGCTGTCCTCGTTCCGTCACTGGGCTCCGCCTGCAAAAAAAAAAAAAAAAAAGTGTGTGCATGCGTGCTTGTGTGTGTGTGTGTGTGTGTGTGTGTGTGTGTGTGTGTGTGTGTGTGTGTGTGTGGAAATGTATTCAGCATGTGTCAATGCATAAAACCAAATCAAATGATTGATAAATATATCTGTATGAGCACATTTACATCTCGGAAATTTCTGTGCACGGAAATAATGTTGACAAATAAGAAAATATTAGTTTAGATTTTATTTAAGTTCAGAATATATATGCGTGTGTGTACCGGCGTGTGTATTTAACATATATATATATGTATACGAGTGAGTCTGGAGTTGCAGCCCAGCCACAGAAAAATGTGTGTGTGTGCGCACGACTGTGTATCCATGTCGTCAAGAGGTGGCCCCACTCCCCCAGTTTTCACTCGCCTTTTGTCTGCACTCTGTACTGTACTCTGCTGCTTGAACACACACACACACACACACACACACACACACACACACACACACACTCAGCTCTAACCCACCCTGAGAGACGGGAGACAGACCCTGCCGCCTGACACAAAAGCTATTGATTTTACTATCTGCTGCAATGAATGATCTTCCTCGGCCAATTTCTGAATTTAGAAATGAGTTCAATACTAATAATGATGGTGGAAGGATTCTTTAAACTGTTGGAGTTGAGGGGAAAAAAGAAGGAGAGAGAGAGAGAGTGGGAGAGAGAGAGTGGGAGAAAGAAGAGGAAGGAAGTGAAGATTTGTGTGTGTTTGGCTTTGGAAAAAAGAGCGGATATGATTTCTCGCCATGGGTGAGATTAAATAAAGATGACACCAATGGTTTTAACAGTCTAAATTACTACGTTCTACCCTCAAATACAATTACTCTTATTTGGCTTTCCTCAATGGGTTGATAATGGAATAAGTCAGTGCTGGGATTTGTCTTTTTTTTATACTTTTAACAACTTCCAACTTTTATATGAACAGTTTTCATCCACCTATTTTCACGCACCGCTCTTCTGCTTTTTACGACGCAATTTTCAATATACAGCATTCTTGCGAGCTTGCTCCTTAATCCATTCACATATTTCATGCACCATAAAGACGCAACTTAGTTCAGTTTCTATTTTGCATCGCACAAATCTTCCATAAAATAAAATACAAGAAAAAAAACAGGCACATAAATATTTAACATAGCCTCTGTTTAGATGAGGAGAAAGTATTTATGTCAAATTAAACAACAGATATGGCGAGATGCTCAACAGCAGCAGCCTGGAACGTTTCCTTTCTAATATTTCATTTCTGGGTGCACATTATTTTCCTGGTTATTCAGAAAAGTGCCATAAAATACGTGTGGAACGGCCACGTTAAACCTTGCGTGTGGTGATCGTGCTGTAAAAAGTGTGTGTGTGAAATACAGACAAAGATGTGTGCATGTGTGTACGAGCAAAAATGTGAATTTCTATATGTTAGTGTATATGAATGTTTGCATATGTGAGCATCAGATTTTCTCTCTCCTGGTCTTTTATTTGGGCAGGCAGGCAGCGGCTTGGTGGGGTGATGTGTGTTAATCAGAAGCCCCGTGGCCCCCGTCGAGGCGTTAATTCAACCCCCCTGTTACAGAGAGGTGTAGATTAATAGATAAGGGAGGTCTACGCGAGGGTCAGCGCGATACGGCCCTGGCTGTGTTCGCCCGCTTGTCAGACACCTGCCTGGATTAAGCCGCTGGCTTCTCTCTCCGTTGTGCACAGGTGAGAGGTCAACCATTTACCCAGTTCATTGGTCTCTCATTCAAGGTTTTCAAGGTGGGGTGGGATCTGCATAAAGGCTCCGGCATCTGTATGCTTGGCGGGCTTCGTCTGCGTGGGGGGTCCTGCACCGCGAGGTGGAGGAGCGGACAGGCGATGCAGGATCTGCCGCGGAGGATTACTGTAAATATACTTTGAGACTCGAGGGGAGATGGAGAGCGGTTACAATACTGGAAATGAAGGGTGTTTTTTATTTAATTTATTTTGTGTTTTAATCTGATTCCAGCTGTACAGCAGAATAACCTTAACACGGGGAGAATGTTTTCTTCTTTTCAGGAAGATTCCTGGAGTAAGGACAAGAAGATCCTCGGCAAACAGAAAAAAATAGAAAAGGGGGGGAAGGGATAAAGCACGTTGGGGGGGGGGAGGAAAACGCATGAAACTCTGCAAATTTGACTTATAACAAGCAAAATTACACCCTGCTGTCATTTAAATTATGGCTGCCCTCTATAAAGGTGTCTTTTAGGTGCATTAATTGAATTCGGCACTATTTCCCAATAATAATCTGTAAAGTTCAGCCGTCCATCCTTCATGAGATCCCTGCCGCGTACCAGAGGAGTATCTATTTCAGTGGCTTAATTTATTTTCATGATTCGCCGATAATGACGGCCATGCAGGCTGTACATCAGAATTAACCTTCATTTCACTGAGGTATATTACGATGACAGTCCCCGACGCATTTCACCTACACAAAGGGCATTCTCTCCCCCCTCTCTCCTCTCCGTCTCCCTCTGCCTCCTCTGTCGCTGCCCCTGCTGTATAATCATCCTCGGCAGACCAAGATTGTTTGATAGCTGATTAATTTTCATAGGAAATCAAGTGGCCAGCTCTTTCTCTCTATCGCTCTCTCTTTATTCCCCCCCTCCAAACACATATTCTCCCCAACAATGGTGAACTGTGACTTTTTCTGTCAATTAGGTGTTTTATTTAATCTCATCTAACTTTTTTTCTCTAATAAATTGCATCTCCTCCAACACCCCCCCCCCGCTTCTGATATCTCCAGCGTGGTTAATTTATTTTGGACGATGCCGATGTAACAAAAGTGCTGTAAATTAATCAAGGGACATCAAGCGAAAGGGGAGGGGGGAGGGTCCTTCGCTCGCTCCTCTGTCTCTAATTTCTATGCAAACCATTAAGTGTCAGATATAGATTCCACCATTTGCTATGGTCTCAGTCAAAAGATTTCATTAGGGACCTGACGTCACGTTCTCGAAGGCAGCGGCGGATCATTTCTGTCCTATTTTTTCCCTCATGAGCTCTTTGTTCTTCGCCCCTCTGTAGGATCCTGCCACTAAAAAGGCCCCTATGCAAATGACAATAATAGATTTCGCTAAGCGCCGCCGCAACGGGCGTGATAGCCTATTTAGAGAGAAACCAAAGAAACATTCAATTTGTGGCATTAACCACGGCACACGCAAAGGTTGCCAAAAAAGTGATTAAGAAATTACAGAATTGGTCCTCTCTGCTTGAAGTTCTCTTTCTTCCTTTCCCTTTTTTTTTTCCTCTCCCTCTCTCATTGACATGACATCTGTAATGAGGAGGGCTGGTAATTAGAATATTCTGGAGAGGTGAGCCCTGCTGGAGCTGGCAGCCAGAAGACTGATCTCTCTCTCCCTCTGTCTTTGCTGTATTATTTCTTTCCTCTGTCATAAGGACACGGAACAGACAGAAAAACAGCTGTCTGATGACCAGACTCTCTATGGATGCCTCTCACTCTTCTTTGTGTGAATGTGTGCGAGCTGTTCGGAGCCCCTCTGCCAGCAAATAAATATAATCAATCTCCCATTTACATACAAATAGGCTTCTCCCCTTCATCCTAATAATCTGCCCAGCATCCTCAGAGTGGGAAAATAATATTCACTCCACACGGCAATTCCGTATTTATCATTAGATGGCTTTATTGATTGTTTTTTTCCCTAGGATAAAAAAAATTTTCCACTTCATTTTATTAGAGGATATTGAAGGCATGTTGAGCTGACAAGGCACATACTCTTCATTATTTCCTGCCCAGGGATGATTATGGTTATTGACACTGTCACGTCTTCCCCCTCGCCATCAGTTATCACTGCTTACCGCGCCGAGATCCAGGAAGCCGCAATACGGGAGGGGGGTGTGTGGGGCCACAGGCGTTCAGAACATTATCATGGGCGTTTAATGGGTGTAAACTGCGGGGGCGCTGCACGGGTGCGGCTGCGTGTCGCTAATGTGGCTCATTCCACTTTGTGTCATGTCGATGATAGTTGTGTGTGGGGTGGGGGGGGGGGGGGGGGGGGGGACCGGCGGGGCCCTGACTGAGTGTCAATCCCACTTTGGACAAACAGCCCTTCTGTCAGTGCGATCGCTAGCGCCAAGGGGCATCCGACACATCCATCATACATACAGAGGGAGGAAAGGAGGAACAAGAGACAGACTTGTGAAACTTATTAAATACTAATTACTTATTGCTATCTAATTAAAACTTATCAAAGTGGAGATCTAGATGGAAACAGACAGAAGAATGCTGACGTGATTATGATTTTATCAATCTACTGTAGGTCTCTTTTAAAATGAGATCTTAAAGGGGCACTTTGACATTTTGGTTCCTAGTTTTGTTTTTCTTTTTTTCCTCTGTAACACATTTGTGTTTCCCTGATTGACAGCCAATCCAATGTTTGTTAAAGCGAGGTGAGAAATTAGAACAAAGAATCCTTTAAGCGCCGAAATGCAAATGAGAGGCGGAATCTCACCCAACTTGCGATCAATAATAAATTGTCAAATTGCCATCTGTGCGACAGTGGCAACTGCATCATGCACTATAAAACAACTGCTGTTAACATGCTGCGTAATGAGCAAATTAGCCAGCGTGGCTATTCTTAGGGACCACTATCAATAACAACATCTGTTAGCCAAGTTGATCTCGACCACAACTTGTCACATAATTAACTTGTCACTCGTTAGTGTGATTACTTTCCCCAAATAGGCCTCTTACACTTGGCTGGATAGTGTAATCTCTTTATTTTCCCAAGCATCAGAAGAAACAGTGGAGGTATTGCTCGAGTTACAGGTTCCCCAATCCCCACTCTGCTGTGTTAATTAGGTCTTAATGGCCATTATTGACTCATTAGCAGACATTTGGGGATCGTTTGGAGCTGCACTGACCTCAAACAACTCAAATGCCATTCTATCAGTGATGACTGTAACCTACTCAAATTAGCTTCTCCTAGGTTCAAAAGCCTTTCTGAATAATTAGCAGGCATGCCTTTAGATTAAAACCACTCACAAAGCCAGGTTGTTCTCATACAATGTTAGGAGCTTTACCTTCAAAAAGTAACGCGCTGTAATTCATCTATGTCACCACAAAATCAGTTTGTATATAATCCACATACTCATGAACCGGGAAGTATAAAGAGAAACAAATGTTGTGAAGGACGGAGCTCGGGTTGGATGGGTGGGACAAAAAACACCAGACTTTTGCCCAGGACACCGGTGTTCATATCCTGTGTAAAACCAGAAGTCAACGTTGACTAACTTGTCACTCAACTTTAAGTTAAGTTACATCACTTCTGGACTTAAATTAACCGAAACCACAATGTTTCCCCAATTCTAAATAAGTAGTTTTTTTGCCTAAACCAACCTAAGCAGTGTTGTTACCTTAACCTAACTAAGTACTTTTGGTTACCTAAACCTAACTAAGTACTTTTGGTTACCTAAACCTAACTAAGTAGTTTTGTTACCTAAACCTAACTATGTATGTTTGTTGCCTAACCCTAAGTAGTTTGTTGCCTAAACATAACTAAGTAGTTTTGTTGCCTAAACCTAACTAAGTAGTTTTGTTGCCTAAACCTAAGTAGTTTTGTTGCCTAAACCTAACCAAATCAATCTTTTCCTTACCCTAACCTTAACTAAGTCATTTTGTTGTTTCCTGAGAAGACTAGAGCAGACATTAACACATGCTTCACGTGCTGCTGGACATTCTGAGGAAAATGTACGAAAAATGAAGAATAACTTTTCATAAGATATCATACAAACCGGCATATGAGGATACGCTGACTGAGCACTGCAACGCTCATGTTTCTTCCTAGTACCACCGAGGTAAATTAAGGTATTGTTTTTAGCTTAGAGGGCTTGGCTGGACAAAGATCCTGTGTTTTGCATCAGAGCATTTGCACAAGGAAGTTTGTTCGGGTCTGAAGCATGAGTAAATAAACACATTTTCGGGATACGCAAAACAACCATCAAGTCCATTTGTTCTCTACTAAGAACTGGCTCAGCTTGAAAACCGATTGTGTAATCATGAGTTTCCTTTGAGATTAAAAGCAGTTTGATCAGCATCTAAGTCACACCAGCATGTGTGTGCCGTCTAAAACAAAAGAAGACAGTGAGTGAAGGTACAGTAAAAGATCATCAACGGCTGCTGACAAAGTGGTGCAATTAAGATGAATCAGGATCTGACAAAATGTTTGTCTGAGGTGTAAACACACGAGTCAACAGCACTGAGAGTGTAGAGATGGGAAACAGCGGAAACGGATCACAGCGTTTAACAGCTTGTCATAATCAAACAGGATCATTAAAAATGTAGAAATTCCATGGGAGATTAGACTCTGGACGTTTGTGTTGATGAAGGCGGAAAAAAAACAAGCTGTTTCTTTGCAGTTTGACATTTCCTCAGCAATGACTACTACTGATAAAACACTTTGAAACAACATCCAATGAGGACAAAAAAGTGTCTAAAGGCACGTGTGATGGCATAGGTGCTGCAAGATGATTTACCTGCTCTTCACCAGCCACAAGCACCTCCTGCGATACCTCCACCTGGCAAGACAAAAAAAAAAAAAGCAAATTAACAAAAACTGTCATTTAGGAATAACGATGGGACAATGCGCTGCAAAATACCTATGTTCTTTGAAGTCAGCAAAATTATATATACACACTATATATATATATATATTTTAAAAAACTTTATATCTAATTAAAATGATAACTGCATTCTCATTTTTCAAACTCTCATATCCTGAGGGCCAATTGGGATGAGTGCTTTTTTTTTTCTCCCATGCAGCTGCAGCTTCCCTCTCTCTCTCCATCAGTCTGTCTCTCCCTCTCTCCCCTCACTCCACTGTGGCTCAGTGAACTGCTCCTACAGCAATATCCCATCATTACCATCTCCCCAGCTGAGCTTCAGCCAGCCATTATCATGCAGCATTATTAATCTTCTTGTCTTATCAACTTGCAAATCACAAACCATTGAGCCTTATGGCGCGGTTTGGGGTGTGCCGTTATTCATTTTGTAGGTCTACCTAGCCTCCAAGTCTTTCTAATCACCTGACGATTGTCACTCTCTCACTGTAGCCCTGCCCTTCTCCTGGACCCAGTGCTCTCTCTTTCTCACCTACACCTGCTACATCTTTTCTTTCTTCCATTCACCCACACAGACACCTGCACATACGTCTCTTCCTGTCTTGGACATACATATATATATATACACACTGACCGATATGTATCAAAAACTAAAAACTACCCAAAGTTGCCATTGAATGTTTCCTCAGATATATACTCATCTTCACTTATTCTTTGATCAAATACTTTCTGATCTAAATCCTAATTTTCTTGTTTTATAGTACTTTAGTTCTTGTATGGAGGATTTTGGAAAGACGGAATTCAACTGAGTTTGTCTGCTTTTGGTTGATGGGGAAAAAGGGTTTAGTTCAAAAACATGTTTGTTAGGTATCAGAAATCGCAAAGTTGATACTGAATGTATTGTATAATATAAGCACTGGTATTGAAAAAAGTATATTAATACAACTACTGTTCTTAAGAATACTTGTACCTGCTAATTTCCATTTTACGCTACTCCTACTTCCACTTCACTGTTACATTAGCAATAATCATTTGAAATAAACATTATTAGTTTCTAATAGAGCTGTTACTAACAATTAGTTTCATTATCACTTAATCAGCCGACTATTTTCCAGATTAATCGATAATTGTTTGGTCTATAAAATGTCAGAAAATTGTGAAAAATAAGGAAAAGTCTTTAAATGTCTTGTTTTGTCAGTCCAAAACCCAAAGATATTCAGTTTAATATGATATGAAACAGAAAAGCAGGAAATCTCTGACTGAAACCTGAATTTTCTGCCATTTTTGCATGAAAAATTTAACTTTAACTTTAAAAAAATAGTTGCAGATTATTTTCCTGTCGATCGAGTAATCAATTAGCAGCTCAAGTATCTATAACAAGATTCATAGTTTTAGATTAAATTACCCATCAGTATGTAAAATAGCGAAAATTAACTCCACCAGGTGCAACATTAACATGCTGCTTACATTTTAATGCATCAGTAATAATAATTAAATTTCCATCCATTATTATTATTATGTATGATAGCACTGACAGGTGCCATTCTGCATAATGAATACTTTAACTTTTGAAACTTTGAGTACATTTTGTTAATAACACTTTCTTGCTGCTTTTACTTTTGCTACGACGCGTAGCCCTCCAAACATAGACAACTACCCTCTTTTGTTTCAATTTCTACCAGTATTATTATCCAATCAATCGTTCTCTTTTCTTATATCATTCTCTAAAACAACAAAAGCATTAACATTAGCTGCTGCTGAAAGGAGTCGACGGCAAGTAGGATAAATTTTCTTAATGGGCGAGCATTAACATGCGTCTGGCCAGAGCTGACCCCTCTCCCCGACTCATACGTCCACTGTGTTTCTGTCATCTCTCCCTGCTGATATTAGTATTCGAAGGGGGAACGGAGCCGAGTGTAGAGGCAAAGAGAGGGAAAGTTTCTTTAAAGACACACCATTGACCCCTGATTCTTGCTCTCGCTTGAGTTTGCTTTTCTTCAGGGCTAAAATATTCACCCTGGAAAATACGCCGTGGCTATGGCTATGCTACTTGAGGAAAAATGTGTGTGAGAAAATTGCAAGGAATGTGTGCTCCTGTGTGTGTGTGTTTCTGGATTTGCATTTCCTTTGAAAACTTTGCATGATAAATCACCTTTTTTTGCCCCATAGCTCATTAAGCGCCATACAACAGGTACTGAGCATGAAATATTTAGCAGAAGACAAAGTGTTTCATGTGCTCCTATGGACCCAGCTATTACCCAGGCCTTTCGCATAACATCCGCTAAAAACAGCCCACCCTTTGATCTTCATTAATATCGTTTGGTTAAATATTTCAAATATGCTTTCGTATGTTTGATTAACATCTTTCAGAATTATTCAGTAAAACAGAGATTAGCTATGAATGTTCGACTTCTAATGATGAAACTGCGATTACCCACCCGTCACTATCAATCCAGTGACGCTCAGGGAGGAGGGGTAATATTTTATTTGATCAGTAATATATGGCGATGCATACTGGACAGTTCATGAAACTTCATGGCTCAACTTCCCCCCATGCATTCAAATATGTGCTTATAAGCCCTGGGTATTAATATTCGCGTTGGGTGTATTTTAGAGCACATTTCAGAGCACTGCGTGCTCGACATTGTAATTTCCAAGCTTATCTAATCAATTCTGCAAGCTCCATCGGCCTCATATCAGGCCTTGTGAAAGAAATCAGCTCGGTAGCACCTTCAGAACACTTATAAATAATGAAAAACAGCTTTTTAAAAAGAAAGAAGCGCTTAAGGAAAAAAAAAAAATGTTGATTAGAAAAGTGCCTTTTATCCGTGCCTTCAAATCTTTCACATTCTGAAGATGCGGAGGACTCCGGGCAAAAACCGCGACGAATAAAGTACCCCTATCTGACCAGAAAGAAAAAAAAAGAAGTATTAATTTTTTGAGATAAAAAGTGCTGACAGCACAGAATGAGCCAGGTGGTATTTGGATATGAGCGGTGGAGATGAGATGAGAGCCCAGAAGATCACTTTCATCTTGTGTGTATGGAGTTGTCCTTGAAAACTTCTCTGAACTCTGTGCTGTCTGGAGAGCACCGTGTTGCTTGTCTTGGCATTTCGGTCGTTTGTCTTTTCTCTACGCGCTGATTTTGTCGCCGACATGTCAAAACCAGAGTTTGACCCGAGCGGTGAGGGTCAGTCGATTCGCCAGATGAGTGCAGTCGTCGTCATTTACGGGCGTATGTGTAGCTCTATTGTCTGAGGGGGGGCGAGAGAAAGTTGAAACATGGAAGCAGGGGAAATGGAAAGAAAGGAAAAAACTTTAACATGGTTAACAGCATGTGTCCTATTTTGTCATGCTGGCGCTGTGTGGGGGTAGGCGGAAGATGGGCAGGGTGAGCGAAAATACAGAGATTTTTATGCCCATCTATAAATTAGGAGTGGTGGGTTGATGAGCAGTGAAGGAGAGTCGTGTCTTAGCTCAGAGAGACAGGGAGAGAGAAAGACTGTGCTACTATAGCAGCCAGATGATACATTACACACACACAATGATACACTGAGGTCCTGATGACAGTTATCCTGTTAGGCTGTTATAGAAAAGACTGCTGGGTAACACACACACACACATGCACACACACAGCTAGCAGGCACTGAGGCCCTTGTGCATCTCCTCCGGTGAGGATTTGCATTCTGCTCCTGGCAGGTCGACCGACAAATTGCCCAGGCAGCCGCGGGAGACGGAGGCTCTGGCTGAGGGGAGAGACGCTGCTCAGAAAGCGCCTCATCCGTCTGATACTCTCTGTGGAGACGCTCCCGCATCACACCTCACGTCCACAGGCGGGACTGATAGGGGGCGGACGGGCAAGGACCGGCTTTTGGAGACCGGAAGGCCTGGCGGCCATGGCCGGACCTTCCCTCCCTGGGGCCAGGAGGGGCTCGGAGGCCAGTGTCCCCCCCCGAGCTCGCCTTAGGCCAGCAGCCCTCGGGCTATCGTTCACAAATCAGCCCCCGTTTTCCCAATCAAAGATGCCGACTGGGGGAAACTGGCCCAAAGTGCTGCTTAGTGCCTTGAATAATTCACCAACTGAAATGTCGTCACACAAACGGACCATCCACAGAAATTAGAAGAAAAAAGATACCGGGAGACCACCGCAACTCTGACCCTGACCACACTAATTTCAGAAACACTTACTTAAAAGAAAATTTCAATCTTTAATCAAATGACATAATGAATGGCAAAGAACCGGGTTAGGAGATGAGCAAATAGGAAGAATTGCAAGCACTCTGGGATCAAAGTGATTTTTTTTTGATTCCTATATTTTTACATGATTAATGATAGAGGGCAGTTCTGCAGCCCTATTAACAAGCTCAAGTTAAATAGGGCTGATGTAAAAAGACTAATGTTGAAACTGCTAGTAATGGACTGTTCGAAGATTCTCGCCGGACTGCATTTAGCTTCCATCAAAGGGTGAACTTGAGAAAAGACGTGCTCTGCCCACAAAACAGGACTTTGACCAAAATTAGGATTCAAAGTGATTAAAAACCGCACAGTCAGCATTTAGACAAACTCAATACAGTTCGCCTTAAGTGTGTGTGCACAAAAGTGTACATTCAGAAACAGAGTCCAGGCGTAGAGGCTGATTAGCCTGTTCACCCTGGTCCGAGTGCTCCCCGTGTCGCGTGCCAAATAACCAGTCAACATCTTCCTCCTGTATACCCAGGATACCAAGTGTCAACAATTATCACACCCAGGTGCCCATGGCCTAACATGCCTGCCTGCCAGACCGAGCCAACCCCACCTATGGGCTGGGAGAGCTGGGGAGAGTTGGAGCCGCCGGGGTGAGGAGGACAAAATTCAATAGATGCTGGAGAGAAAGTAGCACAGGTAGTTGAGAAATATGAGAGGACGAGGAGAGAAATAAGGGGACAAAGGAAAGGAGAAGGGAAAAAAAAAAATGGACAGGCACCCTCCAAAGTGTCAATGTTACCTACATAAGTGCCAGTCTCTGAGGTACGCCACACTGGTTTAATAGATGTGTGTGTGCGTGTTTGTGTTCAGCAGGTACAGTATGTACATTCCCGGCTTCCCCCTTGTGTTTGTTGCCGCGCTGCCCTCTCTCCCTTTCCTTAATGAGGCTGGACGCGTGGCTGCCTCAGCACCTGCCGTGGGTGGCCACGGGGTTAATCCCGCCTGGCTTCCTCTCTCACTCCGTCTTCCGTCGCTCTCTCTCTGCTATGCCTCTGGGCTGCTGACGGCAGCAGGCGCTGTATGGTGAGGGTGATGAGGAGGGAGGGGAGGTGACAGGAGGCGCAGATACCCCGGGGTTCCCCCCTCCAGCACGGCAGAATGAGTTGTACCAGACGCCGCTGGATACCTGACAAGCGGACGCCTTCATAAATTACCAAATGAAGATTGATCGTGCGCACCCCTCACCTCTTTTTGTGTCACCATAGGCAGGGAGACGCACACCTATGCATGCGGCCAAACAGACGAGATGTTGACACGTGAAGATGCACAAAAAAACACACTGTAAACACACACAGTCATCTGCAGCTGTTGTCAGGCACCACGTAAAAGTGATCCAGCTGCTTCATGCTCTACCAGCTAGGTAAATCAGTCAGTCAGCTGGACAGTCAGTCAGACTGGTGATGCGGACTCCATTACAGGTCCTGTCAGCAAGGCCAAGCTGTTTTATTCATGGAGGGGGCCGAAACATCTGAGGAAACTGTGAGGATGGAGTGAATGTGTGCGATTAAATCAAGAAAGATGTGAGGAAAATGCACACATGGACACGCACGCATACGCAAACACGCCATGGCAAATGTTAAAATGTATAGTCTCTGCATGACTAACCCTAACATCAGTGTGTGCTGTGCTGAAAGTACACTGCTCTTACCCAGGTGGATAAAGGGGTGGATTTCAGCGGCCGTTCACCTGAGATTGATGCCTCTCCATCTGATGCGTAAAGATCATCGGCGTCAAACCACCCCGCCCGCCACTGTCCCATACGCCGTTAAAACCGTCCGCATCAGCAGAACGTCCACAACACACACACACTCAGAGACGTTAATCGACTTGCAAAATCACAATCAGAGCATTGTCTCTCTCTCACACTCATATACACACACACACACACACACACACTCCGTCTTTCTCTAATGCATTTTTTTTTCCAGGGACAGTAACCTTGCCTTGCAAGTTGCTTACTCAACAGACCTTGTTACGGTGTGGGCGCTTTACCGCTCCTGCCTCCACTGAAAGGTCAGCGCTGTCGCAGCCGATCTCATTTCAATGGGGGCCCTGCTCCGTTTATGATCGGGCCATTATCATAAGCTGATTCACAAATTGGTGCGGTAAGGGATGATGGGATGAGGGCCATGAGGTGCTGGGTGGGTGAAGGCAAGATAGAGAGGGGTAGCGAAAAGAAATGTGCAAATGGTTATGCGGCGAATACAGACAACAAACTGGTCAGAGGGGCGAGCATGTCTCTGACACTGCCTGTCTCCCATCTCCTATCTGCACTCCTCGTGTTGGCGTTAAATTGGCAGCGCTCCAAATGAGAGACAGAAAGAATGAGAGAGAGAGCGGGTGGAAAAAAAGAGAAGAGTGTAACCTCCTAACTCCCTCCTTAAAGGAGCCTTTTACATGTGTAGACACACTAGAATGACTTGAGGGCCTGTCAGCGAGCAGGAAAAAAAGAGCCGAGGAGAGGAGGAAGAGAGGAAAGAAAAGTCAAATAAATCTGACTGATACTCTCCTCCGTCGGTTGGCCAAAATGCCAGATGCAATGTAAATCACGATGCGCTGACTGTCCGTCCTGGACCGAGCTGACATTACCCCACCAGCTGTCTCCGCTTTACGATTTGGCCAATCATCTCATCAAGAGGCGCAGGCGCGGAGATTGATGTTTATTCAGAACCGCTCGACATATTTCAGTTACACAACCAGCGAAAGAGACACTTTTAACATTAGTCAAGGCCCCGTAACTGAACCCAGGATAATTTAATATGCCATATAGGGGACACGAGGAGACGGAAAAACGTTTCCAGCATATCCATTTATCTCTGTGCTATCTAAAACAGTGGCCAGGGAAGTTTAGAGAGGGTCAAGTTCGTGGTTCCTAATGGTTTGACATGCCTTAATATTCCTCTTAAATATTAATACTGTGCACGTTTGATTTCCACACAGTTGCTATAATGTGCCATAAAGGGCGCCCATTCAGACCTTATAGGCTGCACGTGTGGGGTCCGACTCTTGAGGTGTGCAGTAATGACAGTTATGAAAATCTAACAAATGTACCGGTTGAGTTTCTGGCAGGAAGTCAATACTGCCGAAAACTCTGCCCAGGCGGAACCGCATGCTTTGTTACCTAGAGCTCGCCGTCTGACAAAAACAGCTATTCTGAGAGCAATGGAGGGAAATGGTGGATTGTATAATGTCATAGCCATAATAACCAGTATTATTACAACTATTAAACTGAAGTCATAAGTCAGGTTCAAATGGACAAAATAGGAGGGACAAGGTAGCCAAGGGGAATGGCAAAAAAAAGACAAATTCCTTTGGCTTTCTTCCCAAGCAGCATGCATTAGCAACAGTGTAAGTACTGTTTTCTGCCCTGCTTTTGACCCTCGGGAGTGCACTGACTTCACCCAGCCGTCAAGACTATGCAACCTCATGTATATTTCCACAGGTGAGCAGTTAAAAATGTTCCCAAAAAGCTAGGTCTGTAATGAATTACTGGCTGGCTGTCATTTCCCCAAAACATCCTCCATATCTACATAATCAAACCTCTGAGTAAAGAGAAGAAAAGACAAGAAATATATATAAATAAAAACCCCACAAAGCCACAGTGTCTCCCTGCTCAACGCGGAAATAACGGCAAGTTTAAATAATTCTGGAGAGCGGCTGGCCAATAAATTTCCGAGCAGAGGTTAATTTAGTGAGGGGAAACCTCGCCGCAATTACCTTGTTCGATGCCTCCCCTCCGAATGCCCTCAGGGCCCCGTCTGAAATGTCACCCAGGAGGAGGGATGGAGGGCTGGTGGAGGTTTGGCGGGAAGGGAGACCCACCTTCGAGATGCAGCCATGAAAAACAAGGTAATCAGGACAGGCTAAATGCTAACAACAATGGAGTCCTATTAGTGTCTATCACCGGAGTGGGGGAAATTACTCTCCTTCAATAATCATCCTCTCCCTTATAATTTTCATCAGATTTTCTATATAAATTAACTTTAAGGAGCACAGCGAGAGAGAGAGAGGGATGGTAGAGACAGATGCAAATAAAGACAGCGAGAAAAAGAGTATTATTTTTTCCAACTGCCTCAACTAATGTGATTTTAATAACAGCTGCAAAATACTGAAATCACAATTAGTAATGCATACAGAACAACCACTTTCTTCTGTTTCAAATGGCATACGTGTATTTTGGTTCCATGGCCGGGGATGTCACACAGTTGGTGCCTTACCCTGGGTCCTATTTCATGTGATTTTGTGGATCAGTGACAGAATGACTCCCCACTCCCTTCATCATCCACCACGCTTGCCTGCCAATACACAGGACTCTATCTTTATCACACTCCCCCATAAGCTCTGGGCCCAGGCTCGCTATATCTACTGCTGAGATCTGGGATGCCTGTAATTACCGCGCTATCTACTCAAATCAGCCCGATCCAAATCTTTATTTCCCAGAGGCCCCGGCCGGGCTCCTAGCTCGCTCTTACCTCCCAGGAAGACACAGCCAAACGTCTGTGCTTTTTAATCAGGCCTCGACTCAAGCTGTTCCAGCCGAGAGGAAAAAGGCGGTCAAGCTGTGCCAGTGGCTTTTAGAAGGTGAAAGGTTTCGACAAAGTTTTGCCCAAATACAAACACTGACGGGCTGTTAATTCAAACGGTGCACAGTTTGTTAGTCAGGTGGGAGTAATACATATTCTTTTATACTTCTGTCTCATGACACATAGTTGTCTGACTTTTGAAAACTCAAACAACAAAGTCCAGATGGAAGTCATTAGTGAGCTATGGTGCCCTGTGATATTATACAGCTCTAATGACACAACAAGGAATTAGCAGAGCTGAGATTTTATTTAATTAAGCACCTGAGCTTTGCAGGGACAAATCTTTTTATTGGCCGTACTGTGGCTCTGACACGGATGCTAATATTAGCTGAAATAAACATGTTTCCCATGTTTCACTGTCAGTGAGTTATAAAAAAACACATAATCAACCAAGAGGGGAAGAAGCTCATTTGCACTTCAGAGGTCGATTTAGCAATCTCTGCAGGCCTTTGCTTATTTGCCCGTCGCTTCCCCGCCCTTCTGCATTAAATGCTAACAAACCCAAAGCTGCAGGAGTCCAAAAGGCCCCACATTAGAATTTATAAACAGTTTAAAAGAGACATAAGCAAAAGGCATTCACACAAACACCATCAATATTTCACAGCTCGTAACATATCCACTCTCATGTGCAGTTACATCCTCATCTGGAAGTAAACGGCGCTTTAGCCCGATCCAGTTAAGCTAATTGATTGTGACTGTTTGCAAAAACTCCATGAGCGGGATGCGAAGCCGGCCCCCCCTCCTCTTCCTCCTTAGAAAGAGAGAAAACATCTCCACTGAGGCTTTTTATGGTGTATGTACAAATAAAATCAGCCTATTTGATCAGCCTTCAGTGTATTGGGGGTACATTCAATGAGTGTGTCAGTCTGAAGTCTTTTCACTGTCAAAGAAATTACTCGTGAAACTCAGAAAAGATGTGATATATTGTAGAAACTGTAGCTTGTCAGGAGGAAACTTGTTTTCATTTTGTGCTACGAGGAGTTAAAACAGAAATTTCAAAGGAGGAAGCAGGCTGATTTTAGCTACAGGTATAGGCAAAACAAAACTGCCTTCATGTTGTGGAATAATCACATCTCTCAGGAAGAAGCAAAAAAAAACAAAAAAAACACCTCATTTATAAAAGTAACAGCCCAGCATTTATTTGACACACAGAGAGGACAAAAAGTGCATGTACCTTTCGTGACTGTGTGCCAAATAAATTAGACAAGCAGCTTGAGCAAACCCAAAGGTCTAATTATGTACACAAATTCAAAGGACATAATGTATGAGGAGGATGAGGGAAATGTTAGGTTAATGCCGCGCAAAGCAGGAACTCACCCGCTGATTTGGGCCCAGAGTGCGGGGCGAAAGAGTGTGCAGCATCCTGAAGGAGCTTTTGAAGTGAGCATTGTATTAGAGGGCCCCTGCTACAAATCACCTCCTCGCTGTTCAGACTGAGCGCTGCCCAAACACCCTCACACACACACACACACACACACACACACACACACACACACACACAGTACATGCATACTTGTAGCCAGATGCATACACGCGCTCGGAGTAATATTAAGGAGTGAGAAGTGAAAATAACGAGAGGAGAGCAGAGGAGATGAGAGAGAATAATGGAAAGAGTGGGTACTCTCTCCTCGGTAGCATGCTACGGAGGACACCCATTTGTTTCTTTCTTTTTTTAACTCGGTATGGAAAATGGTAAATAGACAGCTGTGTGTGTGCTGTGAGGACAGTCTCCAGTGTATGCAGAGGTTCGTTGGGGATGTGTGCCTCCACTTTCTAATGCATCACTTATTTTTTTTTGCGTCTGCCGGTGTGATTGCAATGCTAATCAAAGCCAAACTTCCGCAGAGGGATAACGCTGTTACATCTCTTAACACGGCACACAGGTGGTAACCGCTAAAGAAAAACATAAAGACCCGTGAAATCCGTCTCCTCCTCCTCCTCCTCCTCTCTCAGGTGGATCGCTCATTAAAGGATCGCTGTACAGCAGGTGTTTGGTCACAGAGCGTTGAAGGAGAGGGTGCTTGAAGTGGCAGAAATCACAAAGTGGATCGGATTGCACGTGTAGGCGAGTGAATGGGGGAATGCAAACACACACACACAAATATGCATTACAGAAATGCAAGTGCTCACAAACACACTCAGGGGAGGTTGTGAACATCTGCTTGGAGCAGGTCTCTGTAGATCTGACTAACGGAGACTTAGAGTCCTCTCTGTCCCAGTGTGGCCTGCTTGGGTGGGCCTCCTGCTGCTGATTCCAAGCTATTTTCAAACACTATTCGTAGCTATACCTGCAAAACTAAAAATGAATGCACTGTAATCCATATAATATCCACAAAATAAATTCATTTGGATTTCTATAATCCAGTGTTTATAATCCGTGTTAAATCAGAAGTCAGCATTCATTTACTTGTCATCTAACTTCCGTACATAATTTACGCCACTTCTGAGTTATTTTGACTAAAACCGCAACTTTTTCTTAAACCTAACAAACTTAAGATCCGCCACTACCAATGTTATTTTAAACCAAACCACGATCTTTCCCTAAACCTAATTAAGAACTTTTTGTCACCTATATTCTGTACTTAAGTTACGCCACTTCTGGTGTTATTTTAAACCAAACCACAATCTTTTCCTAAACTGAACAAAGTCATTTTTGTCACGTAACTTCTGCACTTATATTATGCCACTACCACTGTTATTTTAATCCAAACCACAATCTTTCCTTAAACCTAATTAAGTACTTTTGGTCACGTAACCTCTGTACTTAAGTTTATGCGAGTTCCAGAGTCATCTTAACCAAAACCACAATCTTTTCCTAAAACTAAGTAGTTTTTGTCATGTAGCTTCCGTACTTAAGTTATACCTCTTCCAGTGTTATCTTAACCCAAACCACAATTGTTTCCTAAACCTAAGCAGTTTTTGATACGTAACTTCCAAACCACAAGTTTTCTTAAACTTAATTATGTAGCTTTTGTCATGTAACTTCCGTAATTAAGTAACACCTCTACCAGAGTTATCTTAACCCAAACCAAAGTCTTTTCCGAAACCTACCTCAGTAATTTTGTTGCCTAAACCTAACTAAGTAGTTTCCTGGGAGGATGGAAGTTTATTTTGAAGTGGCCATGCGTATCTAATGAGAGGAAATTGACACATGATACTGGACATCTGTAGGAAAAATAACTTTTCATAAGATATCCTCTGAGCAGTTGTGTGAGGATACGTTGCTGATTCTCACACACCAACACACACATACAGAAACACTGGCTGGCAGTGAGGGAAAAGGCAAGGAACAACTCTTTAAAAAAAAGAAAGAAAAGTATGAATGAAAGAAAGCGATAGAAAGAAAGAAAGTTACAGTTGCAGCGACACCGGAGACTCTCCTTCACACTACAGATGTCAGATGATGCTACAGCAGTAGTGCTCTCTCCCCACATTATGATAATGCAATAAACCCTGTGGAAAGGCAGGTCGCAATACTTGTAATTTCCCCCTCTCCTGCTCAGCCTTCATGTAAATGCTGCCGTCTGGCTCCATAGGGGGGCCGGAGTGCAGCCTGCGCCACTCCGCGCTGCACCGACGAGATAATAGCAAATGTGTTTGCAGGGGATGCTATTTTTACGCAGGGATGCCAGATCCCATTCCTTCAGCACTTTTTTTTTTTCTCCGATTATTTCCTTGCCTGTCCTCCCTCCTATCCCATCCTGCCCGCCCGATTCAATTAATATTCAGCCAAAGTAAGTATGAAAGTACAAAAAATCAATTTATCATGCTTCAGAATCAGGTCTGCTGTTCTTTTGTGATGGTGGAACAGTGGTTTACATACGCCGGGTTACATCGTTGAAACCCCTGTCTTACATTGTAGTCTGCTTTTGTCTTCCTTCAGTCCCAGGGAGGATGTTGTCTTCTCTTTGCTGCCAGGGCTATGACAGCCCAGCATGTGTTTGTGCAGGCATACCATGTATGTATGTATGTGTGTGTGTGTGTGTGTGTGTGTGTGTGTGTGTGCACAGTTGTATGTGGGGACCACTTGTTATTCCCAGGGTTGGAGCTCGCTGAGGCCTGTGTCTCTGTGTGTTTACAGCTCCGGGGGCTTGTTGCTTCCTGACTACAAGAAAAGACTGATGAATAAATAACACCCAACTCTCTCTAGCTCTCTCTCACACTCTCCGGGGCCTTGAAGTTTGTGTGTGTGTTCGCGTCTTACCGCGTGTCTGCCCGCCTGCACCTGTGTGCACGATGTGTACAAGCATCTGTGTTTGTGACCGCATGTGTCACAGTGTGTGTGTTTGCGTCTTCGGCATCTCTCGGCGGACCGGGCTTCTCCCTTCATCTCGCTGATTCCTGGCCCCTCTTGGCAGGAAGCCGTCAGAGAGGGAATGCCAGGGACAAACATACGGATGGAGGGGAAAACATCCTCTTTATCCCAGGCATCGGTGGGAATAAGCAGAGTGTGTGCGCGAGTGCACGTAGCTAGCATATGAGTGTGTGTGCCTGTTTCTGTGTTAGTGGAAGTGAAACACTAAGAGACTGAGAGGATAGAGAGACATCTAGAGAGAAAGGGGAATGCATTAAAGACGGTGTGTATTCTCCTGAGTGACACAACTATAAGGCTCTCCCAGGATAGGCCTTCATTAACCTTAGCCTGCTAATTTCACTCACAGCACACTAACTAAATGCCATTTATTTATCCAGACTGGCCATGCACGCATATACTGTGCTTGTTATTGCCTTGGTGGAGGGAATCACATGAAGGCAATTACAACTAATGCCCCAACCAACAAATAAAGACCTCTTTCCAAGTAATCTTTAAGTGATTTTTTTTTTCCTGCAATGGCCATAAAAGAGTCTCTTGTTAGCACTATAGCAGCCAGATATTCATTTGTCTCTCGCGGCTGCTTATGAAACGTGAGCAGAAGGGGGGAAGCGGTTTTATTTACACTGCATTATGTTACATCAAGTGGTTGTGCTCAATTAGGGAAGCCGTCACAATGGTTTTAAGTCTCTAATACAGTCTGCTGAAAGGGACCATGACTTGCTAATAGGGTGTAATTCCTTTTGTATCTGTATCCGTGTGCAGCAGTTGGGAGGGGAAGGAGAGGAGGAGGGGGGCAAATCCGTATCATCAGTAAAAACAATGCATCAATTAAGCAATTAGTGAGGAACAAACTGGGCAGCTTTCCAAACCCTCCCAATAAGGCACTGTGCCAAGGGGGCTTGTAACGTTCATTATACCCACATCACAGAGATGGAAAGAGAGAGAGAGAGTGAAAGAGAGAGGCTTGCCTTTCATTTGTAAAGTGGAGGCATTTGTCTGCCAGCATGGAGACGTTTTGTTCCGCCAGATGTGCTTTTTAGCGAGGCCACATGGTCGGTCAAGGCTGGGGAGAAGGTGTGTGAGTGCCAGCCTGTGTGTGTGTGTGTGTGTGTGTGTGTGTGTGTGTGTGGGAGGGGGGGACACCAAACGGCCTCTTCGCTGCCATCTGATTAATTAAGACTTGAAAGGGGCCCAGTGGCAGCAGGGTTTTAATTGTGGTAATTGGGGTTAATAAGGTGCCATTACATGCGCTGATCACAAGTATTGTTTCATCCAGACGGGCAAATTGAGCGGGGTTAAACACTGATGGTAGAAAGGATGGGAGGAAAAGGGGAAAGAGGTGGTGAGGAGGAGGGAGAAGAGGGGAGGCAGACTTGGCAGCCATACATGCCACTTGTTTCTGCATGTTAACACCATGTAGCCCCTGTCGGGAGCCGAAAGGCTAATATACTGGAAACTGCCTCTGACGGTTTTTAGCTAATCAGCAAATCTCGTCGTTGGTTTCAAATTTGGAATTACAGTTTATGTGAATCAGAGTTTCAACAGTTTCAAACAGCAGCATAATTACATTTCAGAACGGCATGTTTAACAAAACTATATCACCATGATTTAAATAAATTCTGCTCACATTTTTTATGCTTTATTTCGTTTTTTTGCATAGAGTATATATCATTAGCGTTGCCTTCTGTACACATTTTGCAACTTTTCTCCAATCCACAATAAACTCGCTGTTTTGGGACCTACGAGTGGAGGCTCCAATCATGAACTGCAGCATCCCTGGGTAGATCTGGCTCGGGACCTTCTTGCATGTTGCAATGTATCATACATTGATTTGCATGATATCTCATGAAAAGTTAGGCCTATTGCTAATTTTCATGCGTTTTCCCACCAATGTCACCAATGTGTGTTGACTTCTGGTTTCACACAGCATAAGAACACTGGTCTCCTTGGCAAAATTGTGGTGTTTTCTGACCCACCCATCCACCCAGACCTCCTCCCTATGCTGCGTTTGTTGTTCTTTACACTTCCCGGTTCACGATTACATGGATTACATATAAATTGATTTTGTGGGATATATGCAAATTGCAGTGCATTACTTTTTGTAGGAAGCTACAAAGGTATGAGAACAGCCTGCATGTTGACACCATCGAATTTCCTATCTCTCATTAGTGTCACCACCCAATAAAGGCGCTGAATACCTCAAAATCTACATGAAAAACACATGCACTCTTTCCAGTTGTTACTTGACCAAGCACTGTGACAACCCTCAACTTCTACTGCGATTAACATCAACCAAAGCAGCTCTGACCTGACCATAAAACATCAAGAAACTACAACAAAAGCACTACACTACATTAAGTATAGTGACTCCACCATCTAGATTTCTCTTTATCAATTTTCCATTTTTCAGCAATTACAATCCCTGCAAGATTCTCCCATTAGTTTGACTGTCAACACAACATTTTGCCTGACATTCTCCCACACAGGCACCAGAGAGAACCTGAGCGGCATTATGTGAGCTGTATAGACATGTTTTTACTCTCTCTCCTGTTCAGCTTGTCTTGAGGTCACACAATATATGGCATACTAATTAATTGGTACAAGGACAATAAATGTATACAGACGCTAAAAGATGTGGAGAAAATCCATGCTGTTCTCCTTTCAACAGGTGTGCACCTTCACCTCTGATTTAAAGTGTTAACAGTCTCACATTTTATGAGTGAGATCTGTGGAGACAGGAAAGAAAAAACAATATCCGGTTCGCCATCAATCTATTGTAGACTTTTTCCTGCAAGTCCACTTCAGAGCTAACTGCATCACTATCTGTAAATCATTTGTAACACATGCATAAAAAGGACAAAGTTCAATACTGACAGATGACAAAAGTGCAAAAAAGTACATGAAGATCCTGTGATATTTTACATAGCTGACATATTGTGTGTTTTATAGATATCCTTCAAAATAATATGACATCTAAGATTAAACACCCTAGAGGTCTTAACTGGCTTTAATACTATTTTTCCCCTCTGTTGGAAAGTTGTATACATCCTGAGTCTCTGAGAAAACAATGAAGTGCTTTACATCCCCCTCCCACCGTGGACAGTCATTTTGGGTGTGCCTGAGTGATTTGAGCTAACTTGGCAAAGCTCTGTGGAGTGTGTCTTCTTTACCTGCTGACAGCTAGCACAGAGAGAGAAAGAAAGTGAAAAGACGGATCATCCCTGGTGGTTTTTGTGCTGTCCTCTGCTCTACCTTTCTGTCAGCTTGCCCAGTGGAGAGACAGAAGTACGCCAGGCCAATTAATCAAAGTCAGATGTGGCTGGATGCCTTGAGTCACTCATGATCCCTGTTCTACCCCTCCCTGAACCCCCCACAACACACACACAGACAAACACAGCACAGACTTCTTCCTCCCTCTCTCTATGTCTTTACCTGTCTGTGTCTGGCTCAGAAAGTGTTTCAAGAACACTTTTTAATGCACACACACAGTACCTCTACTGCATGACACACAAATATTGTATTACCATGCTTTTCGGGGACCTGCTCTTCCTATATTGACCGTAAACTCACGCATTAACCTTCAAACAGCCCCGTAAAGATGCGAGGATCAGCGCAACGTCCTCACTTTGAAGGATTTTACACATCTTTATATCGTGGTAGACATCAGGACCCGGCAGGTGAGACTTGGGAGTGTAGTCTTTTCAATGGGATGTAAAACAGTGAGAACCTGCCTGCCTCCCCTGTGACCTCAAAATGCACAGATCATCTCCCTCGCTTCTCTGCTTGAATTTGCCAAAGTGGCACTTTTGCTTAAAAAAGGGAGTTTAAGAAACAGCAGATTTAGAGGCACCTCGTTGTCTCCCGATGTCACGTCAAACGCAGCGCTCACCTCCACACTTTTTTTCCCCCCAATCTGACTCTCATTTACACTGAGACTCTTAGCACATTATAAAAACACTTGTGCAATCGAAAAAGTTTCTTTTTGTGTGATAGACACATTTGTCTTTATTAAATACAGAATTACATTAACACAAGTTAACAATATAAATCACCTGCTTTCACCCTGAAACGACCAACCACAAGAGCTCTCATGTAGCATGGGATCGTCGATGGGTGTACTGGGAAATTCAGAATCACCAGTTTTAAACCAGGTCACTGAGGTGGTTGGCAGATAACTATTAATATATCTTGTATTATAATTAACACAAATGCGGCCCAATAGAAGAGACTCATGCTTAACTGAAATATCCATTACAGAAAGGTACTATCCAAGCTAGAGATGCTAATTTAGATACGGTCAGTCACATCAGCAAGTGTCCGGTGAGCTGTGTGAGTGTGACAGAAGTGAGTGAAGGGATGTCGGTGGCATTATAGCTGAGAACGTAGCAGTGCAGTATGTGTATAGTTTATTTGTCTGAGACCCAGGCCAAGCTCCTGTATCTTGCAACACTGGCTCAGACTCACTTAAGGTAGGCTGTTGAGTAGTATGAAGCTGCATAATTATTAACATCATTAATTTAAGATGGAAAAACGTACAGCCTAAAACTGCAGCACACACACACACACATATGCATGGCCCACCTGTTGATTGGACTACCGTTCAAATGCCGCAGGCCATGCTGTGGACATTCTTTAAATGCACCGTCCATTTGACACTAAAATAATGTTCACATATATTTTTTGTACAGAAATTCTGGCTGGGGACATCTGTTGCATGTTATACCCATCTACCTCTCCCTTCCTGTTTGCCTCTATACTATTAACTGCTCAATAAAAGGCAAAAATGCTACTAAAAAGGAGACAACTTCGACAGGAACAAAGCAGGTGATGGCTCTGGGGGACAGGACTTCACTCAGCTGTTAGCTGTAGCAACTCAGCCTAAACTGCGTAAGGGCTGCGACAGAAAGTCTGCTGGTCCGGCGGGGAGTCTGGGCGGTCCCCCAGGATCAGACCCCCGGTACGTGGGTTTGCTGAATTCAAGTTGCTCTACGAACTGCAACAAAAGTACGAATCATTATCTTGTTTCTGCCACTTGGTATTTAATCTAATAAACAAACTAGCAAAACATGCAACATGTTAGCAGCACAGAAAATGCAACATGGCCAATGATATGTGAAGATTACAAGACAGAGGCACTATTTTGACCAGCTCTCAGAGTTTCAGCAGTTTGGTTGAATTTTGCGTATTCTTGCGCTGTTAGTAGTTGTTTTTTCAAATACAGCTGATGACTGTAAATTCCGATTGTATGGACCAAGAATAGAGGATGAAATGCTGCCCTCTATTTGAAAGAGAAACGTATGGCCAGATCTTACAAACTGTAACTTAAAGTTACATTTTAGTGAATGTTGCTTCCAGGCCAAGAACCACTCAAAGTTATACCAACACTTTCATGCTGTAAGTAATGCTTGTATTTAACGGCAGCCACTTTTTCACCACATTTACAGTATGTACACACACTCTGCATCTGTGGTTGAAGACTGAGATAAGCTGTTTACGTGACATGAGTAGGGTAAGTTGGTGATTATGGACATAAAGGAAATAGATTACAGCTGCAATTTGCAATTCAGTGGAAAGAAAGCCAAGGTAGAGGGAATCTATTTATATGCAAGGTGACATTCAATGCAATTATATGGATGTACAGGGGGTTAAAAGTGACGCGAGTATAGGCAGCTCTTCATTTCCATCTTTGCTTTCCCTCTCTTCTCCCCTTATCCTTCTGTCCTCCCTCTCTCCTTTCTCTTCCCACTCCTCCTCCTTCCTTTTTACTCCCCTCAACACCCCCCCTCTGACGCGGGAGCCAGATGAAGCTCTAATGGAGTCTACAGGGAGCCAGCATTTACCACATCTGAAGCGAACAGGCAGGTCTCTTCTGCTTTCTGTCCCACCGAGGGCCTCTCTCTCTTTCCCTCTATGCTCCCCTCTATTACCGCCATCTCCAACGGCTTCATCCGCGAAAAGCCCTCAATGTTGCATCGTCTGCCCCGGTGAGCCATGCTAGCCAGACTTAGTTTTCTTCTGCCTCTGTTTGATGTGTGCCAATGTTCAACAAGCTCCTTTCTTTTGTCGAGACACTTCCGGGACACCTGATTTTAGACAGAGATAACAGCTCAGGCTGGGCTGGTGGGGACTACGTTCTTATGTGGTTGGAAAATGGAAAGAAAAAAAGCAAGAGAAAAACCCCACCGGCTGTGACAGCATTCCATGATCTTCCACAATGGAGCCACTGGCGTGTATATGTGCTTTTTCCACAGCCTCTGTATAAACACAGCCAACTCCTGTTGCAGTCCCCAGGGGGTGAAAAGCACACAACTTTTCTGGATCCTCATCTTTTTTCCCCCCCAAAACCTCAGCAAGTGGTGCAGAACAATAGCAAGTGAATCTGACGGCGACCTACTCTAGATAGAGTGGGGCCGTGCAAAACAGACAATGACCTTTAAAAGACAATATGCTAATAAATAGCCGTGGCGAGGGCCTCGGCACTCCACACAAAGGGACCTTGGGAAACCGGCAGAGTTTTAATCAGGTGCGGCTCTTTTAAAAAGAGCCTGTGGCCACATAATTGATCCCAAAAGGTAGGTCCCCGCGCAGAACCTTGGGATGCCGTTCCGTTACTATAAAGAACTAATAGCGCTCTTTGTTTTGCTCTCCGGGAGGATGGGGAGATTTAAATCTACTGTATATTCTTGTGCTACAAAGGCCACAAATGGTAAGCATTTTAATGATGAAAATGTTTTGATGTCTTACACCTACTGAATATGGAAGAAGGACGGGTGTGTGTTTTGCCCCTCCAGTGACGATGCATAGGCAAACAGCCTGGCCGAGATAAAAAGGCAAAGCGATGGGAAAAAAAAAAAGTCACTGAATCAGTGTTATTACTGATTCGGTTGGGAAGAATCGTGTGTGTGTGTGTGTGTTTGGAGGGGGTGGTTGTTAACTTTCACGCCAAAAGTGCCCTCCTTGGCTAAATGTGCTGCTACTGCTGCTGCAGCCATTTCGCCTGGAGTTGTGAGAATAAGCATTAGGATTCCATCAGCATTTCTGTCACTTCCTTAGCAGAATATGCACAAATGCACATACACAATGTAAGAACCGGGATACAATGTTCCACAGGTTAAAAGAAACGATTACCCACTCCTACATTACACATCAACATAAAAAACGCCTGGAAAAGGGACACGAATTATCCCTACAACAATTAATCTCCTCCTTCCCTTATGAACGCTGCCACTGATTTAGCGATAAAGATGAGATAAATGAGTGTGGAGCCTGCCAGTGGTTTCAGTGTGGCTGCCAAAACGCCATTCCTGACTGCAGTTATAGTCAAAGCTTTTGTCTGCCACCGCAGTGTAAACACATGTGAACCCTTGGCAGGAGAAAACACGTCTTAGCTAAACTGTGGTTTACACTGATTACAGGCTTGCAGATGCTGCAGATTCTGTCAGAGAAAAACATTACATGAGGACGGATCCTCCGACTTCCAGTTGTCAGGTGAAACCGCAGCCGCCTGCTCCTGGCTCTGGTTATATTGGCTCTGGTGTAAAGAGAGCTCAGACGTACAGCTGGGATCTGTTGTTTATCAAGCGCTGCCACAGTTTCTATGCTCAGTTTAACGCTTTTTGAGATGAAACTCCAAACAAAAGGTGGTTCTCAAGTTTTGATATTGTCTGCTTTGGTGGAAACGGGACAAAACTTCATTGTCTGTTGCACAGGGGGAAAAAAAGACTATGGACTGTGGGTTTTAAATGTCTGCCCTCTTTGTAACTGAGGGAGAGATCTCTGGAAAATGAATCAGGTAATTGCATTACGCTTTTCCAGTGCCGTAAAGAGATCATCTTTCCCAGCTGGGTAAACGCATCACACGCAGCACAAACATCAACTTAAATGTGAAATATTACACCGATCAAAGCACGATACTCCAATTTATTCCTTGCAAGTGCAGCATAAACACTGAGGAAAAGAGCGGAGCAAGAAATCAAAAATATTTTTTATGCTGGGCGCGCTCTGAATAGCAAGACTGAAGCCAGCCCTGGAAGACTAAAAACATAACTTTTGGATTTGGAATAACAGCTGAATCAAATCAAATTACCTTTTTCTGACTAAGACTAAGGCATGCTTGCAGCCTAATTCATCACACTTGAATAAGTGGTGTAAAGCTTAATAAATATCACATACCAAACATTTTGTGCCAGGTCGACAGCTAAATGTTTCCTTAATTGTCACAGGATTAATGGACAATACAGTCGCTCTCACAATTTTCAAATTACCAGCGTTCCCTTTAATTGTCAGATTGAAAATCCAAGGACAGAGCCCTTTTACAACGCCTCCATCATGCTAACATAGCGCCTTGCCTCCAAACCATCCCATAAAATCCCATCGCTGCACTTAATTGTTCAATATGAAGCCAAAGCATCTGAGGTAATTCAAATGTCTTTCTCCGATGAATATGTGCAATTGTCCTCTTTCCCTATTCTAATTTAATGCCATCTGGGGAAGGTGATTGGCTCCGTGTTGCCATTGCTGCCAACCGGGGTCAGCCTAACCATCAAGCGCTGTAATTGAGTAGTTAGTGGCAATTTTCTCCCCTAATTTCCATCTGCGGAATCCGGGCCTGGCATGGCAAATAGCACATTACACAGGCACGATTGTGGCAAAGTGTAATAACATCGTTTCCACAGTTTGAAAACTTCCCCCGAACAAATGAGAATCACTGTGGCACATGTCATTTCAAAAAAACTCCTTTCCTTCCTTCTCCCTGCACTCATCCTTCATCACACACACACACAAACATGTAAGGAAACACACACTGGGTCGAGTCGGTGTGCAGAATAATGCGGTGACGTCCCATTAACATATAGATAATTAGCTGCTCCGACCGTGGCCCTCCCTTCAACATCCTAATCCCCTGACAAAGCCTTTGACTACCACTATCACAAACACCATGTTGACGCCAACGCAGCTCTTAGGAGGCCATCTTGTTTGGCTTATTCACCATGACACGCTCCTATCGGAGGAAGATGAAGGAGGTGATGATTTATGAGGGCGTAATCCATAACCAATGCCATTCCTTGTGTATTTTCTGGGGGAAAAAGCCGGGGTGGAGTTGTAAACTAATGGACCGGCAGGTTTGAACACTGCGACTTGATAACTTTGGCTCGGAGATTTATTGCGATCGTAAAGCCACGTCAGGGACAAAGAAGAGTGGAAATATGAGTCGGACTCCAAATGGCTAGGTTATGGCACGGAGTTTGACTCAATGCCGAACACATAGACACATGCAAGCACACACAAAGGGCTTTATATTCCCATTTCATCATGTAGACGCGAATGCTTTATTTGAACTCTAAGGATCTTTCTTCAGAAATGTGAAAAGGATGATTTTAAGGAAAATGTTATTTGGAGTAATACATTAAGTACTGTCAACTCGAGACATGATTTTCCCAGTAACATAAATTTGCTTTTATAACTCTAGAAGGAAAGACTCCCTGCTTTTCCCTCATCTCTTCCCTTTTTTTCAAACATTTTGTAATTACTTTGACGCACTACATCAAAAGCGAAGTAATAATAGTTGTAATTTAATCTATTCACACAAGTCATTTTCATAAACTCCTGCCTCTCCCTGCTTAATGTGCGTTTCATTCATTATTGATCACACACTGATGATGTGGTAATGACAACGGCATTGTTATTTCCCCCCCTCTTTTATTCTTTTCCTTAAATGTAGACCTTGTGATTCAGGGTTTTCATTACGGGCAGCACACCGGGCCTCTGGATTATCAAGGGCAAACAAAAGATAATTAACATGGAGGAGGATTGTGGGACAGTCCCCCCCACCCTGAGCACCACCACCACCACCACCATCACAGTTTGACACCATCCCTCCACAAACTGTGCTCAAGGTTCACTACATCCAGGTTCTTTGCACACACGGTGGAGCTCCCCCTCAGTCAAACAGCATAATTACTGAGGACTCATTTCGCTCCTTTCATTTCATTTCTCCATCTCCACCCGTCTCTCCGCCTCCATCTATTCTTTCTGAATGGAGATCAAGTTACTAAGATTCAGGTCAAAGTTGTTTGAAATGGAAGACTAGGATTAGGACTCAAAGTGAAAACATTACATGATGATTTCATTGTGCATATATCAGATTCTTGAGTATGTGACGATTGTAAAGTGCCGTCATCACATTTAAAGCTTTTAGTCGACAATGAGTCAGAGTGGCGAACCTTACCTTAGTTTATAGTGAGCGTTCAGTTTCTAGATCACAAACAGAAACAA
This sequence comes from Pterois miles, assembly GCA_947000775.1. Classification (NCBI taxonomy): domain Eukaryota; kingdom Metazoa; phylum Chordata; class Actinopteri; order Perciformes; family Scorpaenidae; genus Pterois; species Pterois miles. Next base: position 17,457,936 of record CAMQGK010000549.1, on the reverse strand, counting down.
CCAAAAGGAAGGAGGTAGTGAATAAAAGAAAGGGGCATAACGTCACGTAACAAACAATTAGGAGTGGGAATCACAAGAGGAATCCTGATGCGATACTAACAAGATACAATATAATCACAATACCACGTTATCACAATATTATCAGGATGCAGTATTATCACAATATGATATTATCATGATACAATATCGCGATACAATGTTATCATGATACGATATCACAATATGACATTACCACAATGCAATATCACGATATCAAATAACACAATATTACCGTAATATAATTATCACAATACAATATTATCACGATGCAATATCACGATACAATAGTACGATATCAATATGATACGATACAATACGATATCACCATATGATATTATTACAATACCTCCGTGATGATACAATTTTATTGCAATTATAGTATGTATGTAAAGTAAGTACGCAAAGAGTATTGCTCTAAGATATATTGCATTACATTGCGATTTATTACTTTTTTTCAACTGTAAATTATGCAGTCTTTCAACATTTGTTTTATCTAAAAGGATACGGTTTTCACTCTGTTCATCTTAAGAGTTTCATTCACATATCTTGAGGTCAGAGGTCAAAGGACCTGTTTGAAAATGGCCAACTTTGGAGCATTGTTTTGCCATTTTAGGTTTTCTACTTTCATGATACCAGTATCTTCCCTCTAGCTTTAAGACTGAGCCCACTACAACTTGTGAAATAGAGGCCGGATTGTTAAGAGGTTAATAGTTTATATAATAAAAGACTGATAATTGATTTCAGTGTATCCATACAGTAATGCATGTAAAATATCAAAACGCTGTGCTGTATCGATCTTTTCCCCCACTCGTAGAGGAAATGTAGAGGCATTCTTGCCTTTCTCACACCACTAGAAATGTATCTCACATTGTGTCTCTGGACTTAGAAAAAAAGTATAAAAAGGTGATTTGCATGTCAGTGTTCACCCGTTTTTTACTCTTCTATCTATCTAACTACATCCTAACACAGTACTGCATGAACATTTCATAGATGTCCACCTTTTACTGTATGTTAGCAGAAAGTCACTGTTACTATCCATCCACCCATCCATCCGTCTGTCCTCTGGCTTGTCTATGGATCTGTCTTCCTGTCGAGCCTCCTCACTCGCTCCCTTCCTGCCACACAACCTAAGACCACAGTAGTCTTGCGACTGACTACTCCGAGTGAAAGCCGAGGATTTTTATTAAGGAGTAGGGACAGCATTCATTTTTTAAAACCTCCTCAATAAAATATCATACGGTCGCTCCACATTCCTCAGAATTATAATGACATGAATATTTAAATTTAAATGCATTCTGAGCACGCCGGTTTTTCTCTTCTTCACAACGGCATCAGATCTCATTTTCTACTTAAGCTCCTCCATCATGTTTATGCATATCCACATGCATGATACATATCTCGTTTTTTTTTTTTTTTTTAAAGCTTCTTAATGCAGGCCTGATAATTTTGCTTGACTTTAATGGGGAATGACTCCTCATTGGCAAGCTTTTCTCTTTAAGACAAAAATAAAAAAAATATGATCAAATGCCCCTTTCATGTGGAACAGAGGCTGTTTTTGAAACTTCTTACTCCCTCTCTCCCTCTGTTGCCTCCGCTGCGAGTAAATAGATCAAAAAAGGAGGCGCAACTTTATATTCTAGTTTTGAAGCATTCTGTAATTGGCCACATTTAATTGATATCCCTCAAGCCCATAATTATAATGTAAAAAAGAAAGAGAAGGAGACACAGTCCTATATCACAGAAATGCTCCTTTACGTTTTTTTAAATGAATACTTGATGAAAAATATGTCAGAAATGGAAGAAAAATAAAATTTTATGACGCATTTTAACTCGAGAATGGCAAGTATTGATTGATAATTTCGGTGTGTGTCGTTATGTTCGATAACGGAGTCCTTGAGGCTGGAATGGACCCTTGTGAGTTTCACTCTCTGGGAGCTCGTACTCTCTGATCTCTCCTCCTCCTTGACAAGGAGCTATCGCTTCCCTTTCCTGATGGAGAGGGAATGGTGCACAGATAAGACTTTGTCATCTGCAGTATGTCTTTTCTGACACACTGTAGATGACTCGGTTGGACTCCAAGAGACGGTTAATTGAAGGAGACATTAAAAACTCACTACTGTCAATCTATATCTCTGGCTTCTACAGATAGGGATGATTCCTCGATCTTGTGATGGGTGCTGGCAATGCACATTTGCAATGAATGTCAGTATTTATATTGTGAGCCCAATTCATTTTAAATCTATTGAGACAAGGTAATTAAACAATTCATGTAGGAAGACTGTTTTTAACTGAGACTAGTAAGAAACAAAGAACACATATATATATATATATATATATATATATATATATATCAGGCTGATGTCATACATCATTTATAGCTATATCCCACAAAATCAATTTGTAATCCACATAATCGCAAACCAGGAAGTATAAAGAGCGACTAACAACACATAGGGAGGAGGTCGGGTGGATGAGTAGGTCAGAAAACACTGGATTCTCTCCCAAGAGAATGGTGTTCATACCTCATGTAAAACCACAATTATTTTTGTAACATAACTTCCGTACTTAAGTAACACCACTTCCGGAGATCTTTTCCTAAACCTAAGTAGTTTTGCTTCCTAAACCGAGTTGTTTCCTGTGAAGATGGAAATTTATTTTGAAAAGACTATGCATGTAACAAGTGAAAATTGACACATGTCGCTGGACATTCGTAGGAAATGACCTCTGTCCTCCAGAGGACTTAGCCACTATTACAAAGTACTTGAGTCCAAGGGGGCTTTAGGCCTGGGTGCCATAAATTTACATTATTAAGCAACTGTAAAAGCAAATTTCTATTCCTCTCTCAAGGTGGAAGGAGAGGAGGTTGTGTTGCTCTGACAGAGGAGAGGCTCGTTGCTGGCTCTACCTGTTTAGTGATGCCAGGATCCACATGTTCATACAATTATGTTCACATTATATGTATTAGTTTTCATCATATGGATTGTCAAGGTTGTATTTTCATTTTGTTGTTACTCTGTACACACGATATCTATTGCACGTCTGTCCATTCTGGAAAAGGGATCCCACCTCTGTTGCTCTGCCTGAGGTTTCTTCCATTTTTTTCCCCTATTAAAAAGGGGTTTTTTTTTGACTGGGGAGTTTTTCCTTATCCAACTAGAGGGTGGTTCTGTAAAGGACAGAGGGTGTCGTATAGACTGTAAAGCCCTGTGATTTGTGATGTTGGGCTATGCAAATAAAATTGACTTGACTAGAAAAATGCACGACAACGCACAAAAAATGAGGAAGAATGTAAGATATCATAGCGTAGGGTTGCGTAGGGTTGCGTACTGGCAAGAATCTGGCAATATGGTATGTGTCATGACATAGAGGTTATGATTGATTATCACAGTCCCTGTAACATCCAACATCATAGCACTATTTTGAAAGGGCACACACACACACACACACACACACACACACACACACACACACAGAGGGTGCATCTCTTTGCAACTGAAATACAGTATTGGCTGAGTTAGTCTTTGCATGTAATCTATTTATCAAAAATCAATACACTGGTTTTGAGAATTGATCACAGGACATAATATCATGATATTTGATAGTTGCTTACACCACTTTCATACGAACCCTTGTATGAGGATACGTTCCTACATAAAGCAATCAAATCATTTCATTCTCGTGGATCTCATTCCCTCTGTGGTTGGTGGAATTAGTGAGTATACCGTAAACAAAAGCGAGGGGCATAAAGCTTTAAAATAATTTGTCCTCCTGTCTGGCAACCTGTTGAGCAAAAGAGCACCAGGTTTCCATCTGCCTGTCTGTGTGGTTCGATCTTACTCAAGTGTCAGAGCTGTTGAGATAAGGAGAGATGGCGAGGCTAAAATTAAGGACACGGCACCTCGGACCTGCGCCATCAGAGCTGTCACACATATGCAAGAGCCAAGATAACTAAATGTGCCAATATGAACAAATGTGGCAGGACTTAATTTACACTATTCTCCTCAATGGAGACTTTTCCCTCCATTTGGCCCCCTAAATCTATGCAATGACAAGTGACCATGGTGGAATATTGAGGAGAGGACAGTCAACTCCATAATCGCACCACTGTGCTCTTTATCTGTCAGTCTGTCATGAACAAGAGGGAGACATTTTCATCTGGGGAGACAGAAATGACACTTTTTTTTTTCTTTCCAGGTGCCGCGATACCGAGGCTTCTATAGGGAGCTGAGCATGATGACAAGAGGCTAAAGAGGGCTGAGCGGGACCAAAGAGACAAGATCAATTTCAGTCCTCTTGATCCCGTGACCCTGGAGCCCAGAGAGAGTCTCTCAGGGAGTCCCAGCTGAGTGCGCCGAGGCTGGGCGACTTTGAAGTTGGGTCGGGGGAGGCTGGGAGGTTGGTACTGTACTGAGGATTGGCTGAGGACTGGAAAATACTGCCATGTGTGTGTGTGTGTATGTGCCCCCTGGTGTGTGTTTATGCCTGTGGAGAGGAATGGGAGGGTTTGAGGTAAATGACAGTAACATGGTCACATCCTCGGATGAAATGATGAGACAGAGGCAGATGGGGGTACTTGGCATTTCCTGCGCCGACGAGGCCGGCTTGTTTGTTGGTGCCTAATGAGCTCTCGGACTCCTTTAATGAGAGGACTGAATCCATTATCATCATCATTTCAAAAGGAGGCCCTGCGCTCTAAACAGCTCCCCACATTAGCGGGACTCACCCTCGTTGCACCATTTGATCAGCGGAGGCAGCAGGGGTTTTGACGCACACACATACACACCCACAAACCCGTCCTTGTTAACACACCCTTTATGCGGCCTTGATTCGGACATGCATGCAGATGCACATAAATTACCTAAATGGCAGACGGAATGAGAACATAAATGCACTTTCGTTAGATGTAGAAACAGACAGATTTTAGCAAAGGAAGAAGGAGAAAGCAGGAACTTTGAAGTAGAACTATGATAGAAACTAAAACAGCGCGATGACATGCTGAATAAAAAGGAGGGAGGGATGGAGAGATGAAGTGAGAAAAAGAGCTATAGAGCAACAGCAAAATAGGGCACCCTCCAGAAGCACAGAGAGAGAGGAGAAAAGGTTGCTATTCATAAATAAACACAGAGTGCATAGTGATATAATGGCGTGCCAGCAAAGAGGGACAGATTCCATTTCCATCGCCTTCACCACCTTTTCCAGCGACATCAAAGGACCAATTAAGGTCCCAGTGAAGCTGGCCGTCAAGGCTGCAGTGAAGGTCCTGTCAGCGTTAGCCTGCCCTCAGTGCTGCTGTCTCTGTCTCAACCTTACACTGCTGACACTAGTGACAAGGACCCCTTACTGAACCTGCCTGCCTGCCTGCCTGTCTGCCTCAATTCCGGTTACCCAATATATGCATTTCCCCCTCTCGCTAGTTTTGTTTCTTTTGTCCCGCTCTTGCTTGTCGCACCCCTTGCACCCTCTTGCTTTCTTTTCACCACCTGCCTCTCTTTTTTATCTTTCTGCATCTATTCCTCTCGGTTAAAAGCTTGACTGTTGCACAGCGCCACCCTCAATGGTACAGTACAAGGACAAGCAAATAGCTTTCTCAGAACTGATGTGAGAGAAGAAGAAACACTCTCTCTCCCTCTCTTAGTTTGATAACTTCTTCGTTGCACCGTTCACCCCCCCCCCCCCCCCACACACACACCCCCCCATGTCCTCCTCATGTATCTTTGGAATTACTGAAATGTTAACGTGCCTTTGCTGCCTTTGATATTTAAGACAAAAGGGTACAGATGTGCAGGCTGCATGCGCGCAAGACACGGGGCCAACTGGAAATGGAAAAGGAGCTTTAATCTCACTCTTTGTCATGCTCCAAAGAGTTCCTCCTCCCTGTGTATTTTTCTGAATCTCTTTGGTTCATCCTTCGCCTACCTCTCTGCCCTTTTCCCGCTCGCTATTCCCGCATTCATAATGGTGCGGCACGGCGCGGCGCCGAGAGAGGGTGGGCAACAATTAATGAGTGGCTGTTTTTTTTTTTTTTTTTTTTTTTTCAATCCACTGCTCACATTGTGGTTGGTACAATTGATTGCGTCGCTGAAACAAAAAGCATAACAGGAGGTGTTATATTTCTGTGACGGAAGAAGAAGCACAAAAGGAAGATTTTAACACTGGGATATTAAGAGACGTGGCTTTAGGGATTGATGGCTTTGGCCTTCCTGGTGTAATAATTACATTTCAACTTACAGATTTATGTTGCTGTCACCTTCTTTATGTTTTAAGGAGGGAAATTAACAGGATGGTTGTGACATCCCATACTCGTGCACCAGCCTAATACTGATACACCGTAGTATCTGACATCATTGTATCATTGTCAGTTGCCTGGCATAGTTCCACCCTGAGGACAACAATGATACCATGGCACAAAGGCAGCCATGCTAGTCTCTCTTCCAGCGATTCCCCTCCCTCATCTCCCCTCCCTCCCTCCCTTTGGTATCTTTCTAGTGCAGTGGCCTCCGTTTACCACCATAACCCAAATTAGCTGGGCAGGCGTTATCCTCTTCATCGTCATCGCTCTGTGCCGTTAGGAGAGAGGGGAGGAGGAGGGAGGAGAGGGGGAGAATGTGGCAGAATTTCCTTTCTGCCTCTGTGACAGCGCTATCTGACAGCGTTTTACATCTCCCCTGCTCTCCCCTCACTACACTCCACTGTCAGACAAAGAAATTAATACCCCCAGTGACTGTGTTTTAATTAAGCAATTTCATGCAAATTACACATTTTAGATTGTCAAATAATATACTGCGCAAAATTGTAGGCAGGCTGATCTGATATGCATGGAGTGTTATTCTTCCAGGCACTGTGCATACATGGAAAATGAACAAAAATGCTAATTTCTAATCTATTATGCAAACAGTAGAGATACTTACATAGATTTTCACGCCTTTCTCGGATAAATACGGCTCTTGAATTCTATGTATAGAACGACTGGGTTTCTTAAGCAGTATTTGCCATTGTTATTTATCTTATTTTGTCTTTAATTCTAATCATATCTCTTTTAACTTTCCAAGCACTGTGTACTAGTATTCCTTAGAAGCTGTGGTCTGTGCAGCAGGATAACGCAAATAAACAAAAGCAAAGCAAATAAACATTTGGAGCGAATTTTTATCATTAAACACTGCTTCGAGATCCCACCGAGAATGAATAATTAGGAGAAAACTGTCTGACAATCAGAACAACTTGACATAGAAAAAAACTCCTATTTGAATATTCTCTCTCCTAATATAGCAGTCTAATGAAACGTAGAGCCCTAACTAATATTAGTAATCCACACTACTCTCCATCTTTCCCCATTAGCACATTGAACTTATTTAGAATTCATTATAATCCACAAGCCTTTTAGTACACTGGAATCAGTAATGATGACAAAATGAATATAACATTATACTTTATTATAGCCGACTTGATTTAATCTGAGGTTTGCCGCCGTGTGAGAGTCCTCAGAAATACCCCTCTTGAAAACCGCGGGCGTCAAAAAAGTCAGTGTGCGCAGGTACAGAGTCAAAAAGCAACCCTTATAACTGAAAGCTTGAGGAGGGGTCTTGCTGTTTCTTTGTGATTCAAATTCATTTAATCAAAGGTTTGTTTCTATATGCTGCCACTTAATAGTGTATATTACTGCATACAATGAGACTCCAATGAATTGCAATCAATCCAGTGCCCCCCTCCATTTTCCTCTGAAGGGGAAAAATAGCAGGATAAGAGCAGGAGAAGCCGAGACTAATGGTAGGGTATGGGAGAGTTGTTGACGTGCTTCCTGCATATTCAGAACAGTGCGCCTTTCAACGGTCGCACATTCATACAATAACCACGACTTCTTTTATTTTTTTTTTTTACCCCGTGGTATAATACAATCTGGATGAACAATAGGGAAACATGTTCACCATGCAGTCTAAAAACGTTGTGTGGGGCAATTACGGGAGCTTTGAATATTGCTGCTCGACATGACGCTGCTCGCAGGTCCCTCGACTGTGCGCTCCCGCCGTGAGGCCCTTTTTACATTATGCCTCTCATCTCACTGAAGTCAACTCAGGTCCAGGCCACCGGAAGACGACGGTCACTAAACAGCTTCTTGAACTCCTGCAAGCTTCATCTAAGGCGCAGTGTGGCGGCTCAGGGTTCGGTGAATACCGTGTGGTGGCGGAGGCGAGAAGGGATTGACGGGTGGGGGGGCAGAGGGCAGGGAAGGATGGAGGGCTTAAAAAGAGATAGAGATGAAAGAAAGGGAAAAGAATTACATAAGTAGAAACTCTAATGACTATTTACTACTAGGATGTGTGCAATCCGTGCATTTGAACATCACCTTTTTACAGTATTTTCTATTACATAATTATACATGCTGTTAATAGCACAGTTTCTGCACTAAAGGAGCTAGTAGCTAAATAATTAATTAAAGCACATGCCCAACTGCATGTCTGTCTTTTTGACCACCTTTTTAACCTCCTCTCCTCTTTTCTTTGTCCTTTCTTTGTCTCATCCTTCTTTTTCTCCCTTTCAAAGCATCCCTTATTCACCCGCCACACTGAGGCGCTACCCTCCCGTTCCCTCCAAACTAAAACAGTAACCTGATAGAAATTCAAAGCTCCATCATCATCATCCCTCTGTGACTCCTGGGTGAACCTTCGAAAATCACTCGAGGCCAGGCGGAGGCAGTGGGGAGGCCGGGCGGAGGCCAGAGACTTTGGCGAGACAGAAGAGGGAGTCGGGAGCTGGCGGGAACCGTCCGCCGCACACTCCCAACCTCTTCTCCGGGTATTAGACGGTGATTAGAAGATTCGCCGTGCCATCTGATTACCGCATGGCAGCAGCCTTCATTGATCCCAGGTGGGCAGAGGGTAAATGTTTATAGTATGTCGCTCGGGTGTAAAGCAATTCAAACGCAGCAGTCAAACAGTGAAGCCCGAGCCAGGGGACCGAGTGAGATTAGAGCTGAAACTCAAGTCAACGTGGCAGTGACAACAACTTGGCAAAGAAACAGGAATGATGTAATAGGATAAACAAAAGGGTAATGGAGTGTTGGTAGGCATCACAAGGCTCCGTCATGACATTATATCCCTGTAGTGTAATTACCGCAATGATATTTCGCAGATAAGGTGCCATGCAAGAATTGTCCCACTCAAATGCCAAAAAAGGTTTTTAAGACGGCTTTGCAAAGTGAGTAATGAGGTATGCTTATTGAGTACAAGATTACTCAGAAGGTCATTAGTCACACAGATTGTTGGAGAAAATATCACAGTAACGCTCTGTTGTCGGCATGCAAATGCGAGAAAGAGAGTGAAAAATAATAATCATCTTTGGTTGCAGGACAATCTCCGTCAGAGCATTACTCAAAAGTGTCGAGAGGGCAGGAAAGTGGAAATCGTTGCTTCTTCTTCGTCGTATTGAAAACGAGGAAGCAAGAGGCAAGACAACAACGGGCCCCGGTGTTGTGCTTTGCTCATTAAGTCTGCCCGGAAGGTAAGCCAATTGATCTGCAATTCATTCTCACAAGCGTTAAATCGATGCGGAGAGACATGAAAAGCCCCGGGTTTTTACGACTTCAGTCAAAGATTCCTGAAACGCTTTGTAACGGCAGATAATGGTAATCTGCCTTGTTTGTGACTCAGTACTGAGCGATCAATATGGTTAAAAAAAAAAAAAAAAAAGGGGGAAAAAAAAGTCATGCACCCTGAGAGGAAGTTGATTTGAATGAAAACAATAGAGTGTCTATGTTGTCTATCCACATAGATCAGCGATGATTATACACGCATCTCTTTCTCGATGCCTTACAGTAGAGCACTCTAAAATCTAAAATCAACCCACTTCAAGATAAATGATCACAAACCTTATCCACTTAAATATAACCCTCTAATTGTAGCGAGACCTCCATCACACACGCAAACACCCAAACAACAGTGCTCCAAGTACAGTATGTGACACCTGAGCGATCCATTACAGCTCGTTCCATATTGATTGACAAAGTAGCAACATAAAGTAATTATAATTGATTCCAGATGAGACTTAGCCTGCCATACACAGATCCTCCTCCTCCTCCCTTTCTCTCTCTCCAGCTCACTTACTGCTTGGAATCTGAATAGGGAGCTCGGGTAATTAGGTCACGCTGTTAAATTTTTAATGATCTCTGAAATCATATTCATGCTCACAGTGTGTCAGGTACACGTACAGCCAGCCCGGAGTGATACATCACCATTCTATGACATGAACAGAAGGCCTTAGCCATTTAATTGTGTGACCTTTTCGACCGAGCGCCGGGTGAAGCCATCGGGAGAGAGAGGTATTTAGTGGGGAAAATGAGTGATTGGGTATTGGTGAGATGTACAATGCACAAGCTCGTCATAATAAAACAGACTCATACATTTTCGTGTGTGTGTGTGTGTGTGCAGTTCGAAGGTGTTTTGCGAAGGAGGACTCCGTGTTGAGGTAGTTTGATCGTGGGTTTCCGTGCTGCATTTTTATGAAGGTGGCGGCTCTGTCGTGGTCGAGGTTGAGGCTAAAGGTTATTGAGGTCAGACACGGAGACAAAGGCTGGGAACATGGCTGGTAGCTATCCCATAATATGTAATTACAGGCGATCATCATCTTTCTGATGGAACATGTGGGAAGAAAGGCAAGAAGGGGAAAAAAATCTACTGCATATTGTAGTGCTATTATATTTAGTATTCTAGGAACTTAATTTCCTGCTTAGTAGTAATAAATTAACTGTTTATACAAACGTATACTGCCTGTGAGTTGTGATAAAAATAGCTGTACTGAACCATGGATGTATTAAGAGAATGGATACAGCGTTGGAGGCGGGGCCCGTCCATTCCTATGAAAGTTGCTCAGTGGTGCATGAAGTCCATGGTAGACTTCCAGGTCTGGAAAAGTACCCGGATCTTCTGGGTATTCCGGGTCTTACTGGGCCCTAATGCACATGTCCGATACGCAGAGTAACGTCATAAACAGATAAACAGAGGAAGGAAATGACTGTGGATTTTACAACTTTTAGGACTTACTGATTTAAGTAAGGACTATTAGAGTGTTCGTACTGCGGAGTTGGTTTACCTCAAAAAAAAAAAAAAAAAAAAAAAAAGATCCGCTGAGCTACAGATGTCTCTTTCTCAATGTAAATCTATGAGTAAAAGTCCAACAGACAGTCCGACAGAAACACAGCTTGTTTACGGTGGCTTGTTTGGAGTATTTAAAGGTGGTCATGAATTTATGATATACTGTAACTATGTAGTTAGTAATGTAATTATTACATTATGCATATCTTGAAATGATGGAGGCATGATTTTTTTCTGATATTTTTAGAAATTTTCAATAAAAATACAGTAACTAATCTGGTAAATCCAGAGTGATATTACTGATATGTTACCTCCGCAAAGGCCAAGGGTCTTAGGCCAAGGAGGTCACGTTTTCACATCAAAATCTGTGAAATTAAAGTTGAGTAAAAACACCTTTGGGACCGCTGAAAGGGTTTCGGTTTGGGCGAGTTTTATTTTGTTTCTGTCCATCTGAATGAAGTGTTTTACGATGCTCCGCTATGTACAGCAGATCTGTGTGGATACATGTGGATGATGGCGCAAGCTGAATGGAGGAGGGTCAGCCATAATATTAGGTCAGCATGGGAATCCTGACCGGTCTGCGGCTGTGCAGCCCTATATGCAACAAACTGCGATATACTGTGTGTTCTGACACCTTTCTGTCAGAACCAGCATTAAGTTTTTCAGTAATTTGAGCTACAGTAGCTCTTCTATTGGACCTTGTCACCGGTTTTCCTTCCTTGGACCACTCTTGATAGGTCCTGACCACTGCAGACCACAAGAGCTGCCATTTTGGAGATGCTCTGACCCGGTCGTCTTGTCAAAGTAGCTCACATCCTCACGCTTGGCCAAAATTTTCTGCAAGGACAAAATGTTCACTTGCTGCCTAATATATCCCACCTACTGCCGGGTACCATTGTAATGAGATGAACAATATTATTCATTGCACCTGTCAGTGGTCATAATGTTAACGCAATGGCTGATCGGTGTATATGTGAATTGTAAAAATAGAACAGATGTTTGAATATTATGAAAATTAACATTCAGTTGTGAAAAAACAATGCAGTACTGCCGCAGCTGTTAGGTCAAGGTGAATGAGAAATAACTCAACAACAACCGTATGATGATTACGTTATGTTGTAAATAAACCATGTACCTCTCAGCTGTGCGCTCGAGATCAGATTGAAGATGTAACCGTTTAAAGTTGGGTGAGTATCGGCCTACTTGCTATCTTCTGACATCTAAACACAAAACACATGTTTATATTGCCATACTTACTGGAAACGTGCGATTTCCGTTTTTATGTTGTGTGTAAATGGTAAATGGACTTGCATTTATACAGTGCTTTTCTAGTCTTTCGATCACTCAAAGTGCTTTGCACTACATGTCAGCATTCACACATTCATACACTGATGGCAGAGGCTGCCATGTAAGGTGCCATAATCTAAATACTCATTCACACACCAATTTGGGGTTCAGTGTCTTGCTCAAGGACACATCAACATGTGACCGGAGCAGCCGGGGACCAAACCACCGACCTGCCCTACCCCCTGAGCCTCCGAGCCTGTGACACTATGGTCTGTGCTGTTGTGTGTGGCATGAAACCATTATGTGTAAACGCATGAGTCATTTTGACCGGCAATATTGATATTCGAATAAATCAAACTAATGTGGGCTTTTATCATGCCTATTTTTTGAGTCAGGCAGTTCCACGTTGTCTAAAGTTTAAGACATTTCATCAGCAAAACTAATTATCCTTGGAAGAGTAATGCCACTTGCTGCAGATTGGTTTGTGGCCACTCTTGGTCTTGTGACACACTGCGAAAGGAAAACAGCGATTGACCTTGTGCTTAATCTCTTTTGGGGACTATTTTAAGCTTAAATCTGAGCTGAGAAAGTCTGTGGAAACTCTCTTGACCTCTTTCCACAACACTTTCAGATAGTCTCTCTTCATACATCAGTGGGTCAAAAGACTTCACAAAACTACATCGCATACTGGAGAATGACACAGTGAGAAACAGACTGAGAGCTCACAAGAGTTGAGAGGGAGTACCTTGTTCACCTCACACATGTAAAATCCTTCATTAGTGAGTGATTGTCTCATCCTGCGCCAGCATCTGACAGTAACGTGGGCTTGATCCCCTATAATTACCCTTCCCATGGAAATGATTGCATCTTGAGTTTCCAAACTGACAACTCTATTTGGACACAAGTAATCCGCTTTCTCGGCTGCGGCTGATACCTGAGCGTAATCTGCCCAGTCAAGCGGCAAGGAATGGCAGCACGCTCTCTGGCAGCCGCGGCATGAAACACAAACGATGGAGCTTCTCCCCTGTTGCACTCCGGTAATTTAGCCCATCTTGGGTTTGTGGGTTTTGAAGCATGTATTTTTTTTTCTTTGCTTCATCATTGTGGGGGTTTGCATGGCTGGTAGGAAATGGAGATGTAAATGGGGATAGGCTGCCAGTCTATGTAGAGTGTGATGTGATCCGCAGATTAGCTCGCTCCGGTATGGTGCAATCCAGAGATCAGATTAAGCTATGTTCGTCCACCAAAAAGTGGTGACTGGATTGTAGGCTTTCAACAAAGGATAAATTGCACCACTGCTAAATACTATCTCACATTATACTAAACCCCTCCTCCTCTCTCATATAAAACTACATATTTCTATTTTTTCTCATTATCAAACAGCAATTTTGACTTCTATCAGCTTTGATTTCAAGCTCTTTCACAGCAGACACATGATAAGAAATTAAAATGGTGTATTGGACAGATGTGGGTGCGATTTTTTTGTTGACTTGCGATATCCTCTGGGAGTTCAGTACGTATAAGTCACACTGAGACTCTTGTCTATTCATAGCAGTAATTTGACACAAATCGCAACACATACAGAAGGTGTTAAAAGCTAAACCAGATTGTGGAAATAAATTGTGGATGTGATGCATCTGTGAGGAAAAGACAAAGACCAGGGAGAAAAAGAAAAAAAAAATCAACAGAGCCTAGCAAAGAGCAAATTAATAGAAATGGCACCTTAAAACAGACTTAACAACTTGGTGCTTTCCATTCATTAGCTTGCCCTGCCGTTAATACATCATTGTGTGAGAGGCATGAAGGACAGGCAGTGACGGGATTACACCCCCTTCTAATAGCACGTTGCTGAAATTAAAATTCACAGGGAGACGATGCATCGGGGAAAAGTGAGTGGAGGCAGTTTCATGATGGAGTTGGGAAAAAAGAGGATGTTGAGGCACGGGGGATGAATAACAGGATGAAATGACTCCCATAAATAGAGCTGGAGTCTGGAAGGCCATTAGGCACGATGCAGCCAACATGACAAGGCAATGATGCCGGGTAAATACTCGCTATTTATTCATTTAAATATCGTTCAGCTGGCTGAAATAATCATGATGAACAACCCGCTGCCATAGCAGAAGATTAAGGGGCCAAATAAAATGCAATGATATAAAAAACAATTTTGTGTAGCTCATTTACAGTGGGGGGAAATACCATTTGACACAGACTACTGTAGCAGCACTTGAAGCATAACTGATTTCATTTTCAGCTTTCTCTAAATCAGGAGGGACTAACGCGATCAGCGTTTCACAGCCTGTTTATGTATTTATGTATTTATCTATTTACATTACCAAGGGAGTTGTGGTGAACGCGTGGTTGTCATGTTTGCAGAATCCCTGTTTGCTAATAAGGCTAAGCCTCTTCTTATGAGCCGGCAGCCACAGAGCTAAGCTCTCCCGCTCTCTAGTTGAATATCTGGAGTCAAAAGAAAATCAATTGACTAATAAGAGAGGGTGTCACAGTGTCAATATCTGCTTTTTACTGGATGAAGATGGGGTGTTAAGGCGAGGGGAATGTGCTCGAGAAGCCGTAACTCAACAAAAAGTAGACGCTGATGAGATCTGCCATCCACTGAAGTCCGTCGGCATTCGACAAATTGTGATTCACAAGGTGAAAGATGAAAGAAAACATGTCTGATTGTGAGACCGGTTTCTGCAGATATTCAGAGAAAGACACAATAATAGGAGGGTCTGAGCCCTTTCAACTCTGCTCACAAAGGGATGAGTCCCCAGAACGTCTGGTGTTGAGGCCACGGCTGGAAAAAAAACACACTTTTTCCTTATGTAGCTGTGGCTCTGTGCGCGTGTGTGTAGACTGCTGTGTTAAGACACACTTAGACAACGTTCTGGACAGAGTTGTGCCACCATGATTTGATGTCTCAGTGCATCTGAGGTCACTCATAAGAATGTGTTTACGTAGAGAGTGCGAGTATATTTGACTTTATCTATCCTCCCTCTCTGTCCTCTCTCTCTGCCCCTTCTCTCTGTTTTTAATTATTTACAGTTTCTGAGGAAAAAAAGAGAGAAATAAGTAGTCAAGCTTTTGGACATTCCTGATGCTGTGCTGCACTTTCCCTCTGAAACTTCATGCATATTTAAAGTTAATAAAGCATATTCCTTACCTTTTATCCAAGGCTTTTTTAATGCAGGGCATACAGCGAGAGAAGTGTGTGTGTGTATGTGTGTGTGTGCCAATAGCTACTCGCAATAAGCCAACTCTCACAAAGACAAATCAAACCTATGATCAGCACCACCACAAATTACAGCCAATTCCTCAATGATTCTCTGACCTCAGACCGAAACTATTGGACAGTTACATCACGTAGTGCCACACATCCTGTCAAAGCTCTTCTTTAGGTGCTATCACTTGTCTGCCACATACAGTACAAGTGTAAAGAGTGAAATAATGACCAGTGAGAACTTATGAATAAATGAAGCAGTGGGGCAGTTGTACCATGGGGCGGCGGTAGGATTAACATCTGGATGGAGTATTTAATGACAGCTATGAGACGAAGCTTGTGGTGAGCACGTGCAATACGTATGCCTGTGCATTGATGTTTGTTTTTTTTTTCCGCATTACATTTCACTGTGGGTTCCACACTGCACGGTGGTGTAGTGGTTAGCGCTGTCGCCTCACAGCAAGAGGGTCGCAGGTTCGATTCCAGCTTGGGACTCTTCTGTGTGGAGTTTGTATGTTCTCTCCGTGTAAGCGTGGGTTTTCTCCGGGTACTCCGGCTTCCTCCCACAGTCCAAAAACATGCAATTTAGGTTAATAGATTACTCTAAATTGCCCGTAGGTGTGGATGTGAGCGTGAATGGTTGTCTGTCTCTATGTTGTCTGTCTCTATGTTCCCTGCGATGGACTGGCGACCTGTCCAGAGTGAACCCCGCCTTCGCCCAATGCCAGCTGGGATCGGCTCCAGCCCCCCGCGACCCCTAACGGGATAAGCGGTTGACGATGGATGTATGAACATTTCACTGTTTTGAAAGCCTGGTATAGGGCTGAAATATAGTGCTAAATTTATTTATGTATTTAATCTGTATTAACAGGGACAGTAGACATGAATAAACATTGCCATAAACATGCCAAGAAGCTATTTTTCATCTGTAGTCCCTGGAAAGATGTTACAAAGTCACCCTAAAAACAGAATGTAAGACTATTAAAATGAAAGATCATTATAAGCATGTAGCGTGATAACAAAAAGAGGAATACAAGTCAAGACACTGCTGTACTACATTGCCACTATGAAACACAAAAGGACATAATAAAAGGAATATTAATGTCAATAGTGTAAAAGCAGCTGTCTTGTGCCCAATAGTTGGGTTAAATATATGTAGATCTGACACAATAATCAATAAGGCGATTAATGAATCAACAAAGAATTAATCTGCTGTCTGGTTCCAGCCTCTCAAATGTGAGGATTTGCTGCTTTCCCAGGGCTCAACAGTAAGGACTGCCCGCTTGCAAGGGGCAAGTAAAATGCCACGTCGGGCTACTAAATTTAGCGACTCACTTCGATCGTACAAGTGGTAAAAAAGAATTACATACATTGTTTTTTCCAGAGCTTATAGCTTAGGAGTGAGCCTTCTTATAGAGCACATTATATGGTGCAACACTTTTGGTCACCTTTCATTGTTTTTAAATGTGCTGTTTTGCACAGTTTGCCGGAAGTTTGAGAACAAACTTTAGTCTTTGTTCCAGCCATCTGCAACCGCTTATCCCGTTAGGGGTCGCAGAGAAGCTGGAGACGATCCCAGCTGGCATTAGTGGAGGTAAAGCGGGGTTCACCCTGGACAGGTCGGCAGTCCATCGCAGGGCACATAGAGACAAACAACCATTCACGTTCACATTCACAAATACAGCAATTTAGAGTCATCAGTAAACCTGCATGTCTTTGGACTGTGGGAGGAAGCCGGAGAACCCGGAGAAAACCCACATGAACATGATGAGAACATGCAAATTACACGCAGAAAGTTGTTTTTGGTAACAACTAATACATAACACCATTTGTATAGGGGCAAGTAAAAGTTAACTTTGGGCGAGTAGATTTCTAACAAACTTAGTGTTAATTAAAAAACATCTACGTTGAACCCTGTTTCCTCTGTTTTATCACTGAAAACTGAATGTCTTTGAGTTTTGGACTTTAGGTTGAATAAACAAGCGATTCAAATACAGTTATAACCAACAAAGAACTGTTGCATGTCAAACTGCTCACTTGTCTGTGTTCTTTGCAGAGCTTGACCAACATGAGCATGGCCAGCTGATTTAATCAGAAATATCTTGGTCATATTTTTAATTATTAACAAAATTTAAGAGAATTATTATCATATTTTTTTATTCTCAAGCATCAATATCAAATGCTCAGTATCTGTCCAGCTCTAGTGTTTTGTGTGTGTACAATACGTGCATAAGCAGGTACATGTGCACTTGTGAGCGGTCTGGTCAAACCGAGGTGTGTGTGAGTGCGTAGGAGGGGGGCGTCTCTGCTGTGAACAAAAGGCTGCTGGATGGAGGATTTGGAGGGAAGTCTTGACTGGGGATCCTCATAAATCACTGGCCTAGCTGCTGGATTCTGACAAGCCTGTATAGCTTTATCTGCTGCTGCTGTTCGCTCTCGTGCCCGCCTGCCTGCTCCGTCTCCTGTTTATGCATATCCAGTGGATATCCCACCTCTTCCCTCTTTGGATAGCCCTCCTCCCTCTTCCTCTCTCTCCCCTCCTTTCCTATCTCTTCTGTTGTCTACCTACACATTTGTGTAACCTCTTCTCTCTTCCTCACTCCCTCCAGTTCCCCTCCAGTTGGCCTGGTCTTCTCAAGGCCTGGCAAAAACCTAGAGCCTCGCAAACACCCTCTTTTCCTCCTCTGCCTGCTTAATTGATACTGCTGGGGCAAAAAAAAAAAAGATATATACCTCATAACTTATTTATGCTGCCCTTTGATATGTGTGATATTTAAGAAGGGTTAATATGTATAGGGTTAATCCTTGAGGAGTATGATGTGTGAAATTTTCATGAAGTACTGACCAATAAGAGATTAAATGAAATAAAATGAAAGTTGGAAGTTTCTGGCCTCTCTCTGTGGGATGTTCGCATACCCAATATCAAAATCAGGGAATGAAATCAACTTTGGAGGAATTTATTTTTGCTATAAAATCTGAATCAAACTTTCCACAGACCACATGGGAGAGCTTGCACATTTGTCTGCTCGTTATTTCTACAGGGAAACAGAAAGTTGGTGATGGTAAGTTTTCCGGATATGGTGACTCTAAAACCAAAAATGCATTCATATACATATGCCGTTTACCTTCTGCTTGCATGTGTAGGCACGATATATGTGCGAACGCCCACGCACATGTATGTATAGTCTGTGGGTTGCTGACAGAGGGAGAGGAGACCAGGCTCGGAGGCTGGTGCGCGGAGGCTTGTGGGGCTGCGGTCCCAGCATATTCATAAATCAGGCCTTTCAGGGAGCTGTCAGAGGCTCCATAATGAGGGTCATTACTCAGGCAGGGTGTCAAAGCTACTATCACAGGGACCCGTCCCTGGAAATCACACTCACTCTGCTCCTTGTTAAATAAACAGTGCAGTATACAAAATGGCAAACAAGCTGAGGGTCAATCTGATGCAGTGCGGGGCCAGGCAGGCCTCCAGAGTAATTTACCCTCGGGGAATACCTCTCGGCTGGGGAGATGGATTATGGAAGGCCCTCGAAGAAGATTAATGGAAATAAAAACACAAAAAAAGAAACAAGAAAAGAAAGATAGTGAGAGAAAAGGAGGGATGAGGAATTTGGAGAGTGATGGACGGACACATGGATAAAAGAAAACAACAAAATGTTCCCATTATCTGCACTCGACGCATGTGATCCGACATGCATTCTTCACACAACGCAGAAATATGACTATAACTCAAGTTTGAACAAAAAAAATCCAATACTGTCAGAGCGGTTTTTTGCTGACATGAGGAAGTGGCACCTATCTCTGGTCTGAGCTCACAGTGCTGATGTAATGGCCTAGTAATAACAGTGTCTGAATCTCTGTTATCAAATATTCATCCTTTTATTGCCTTGCTAATATCTAACACACAGCTTTATTAATTTGGGGTGGTGGAGGTGGTGTGGCTCGGTGGGTAACGGCAGATTGGAGAGTTGAGATAAAGGACGCGGACGTCTGAATTGTCTCTGGAGTGTGAAAGTACAATCCCTGTGGACTACAACTACTCCTGCGTCTTCTATGGAGGCGGGTCTTTATTTTAAGTTAACTATTGTTAATTATTCACATTTTTACTCCAGATGTCATGTTGGCACACATCTTTTTTACTCGCCGTAACCATTATGAGGTAATTTTACTTGTGTCAAAACACACTCATCTTAATACACCAGTAAAAGAGCAATGAGCAGTTGTTAATATTTATACCTTTAATCTTGGTTGTAATATACTACATCATATCTCTGTGTGAGAGGGCATGCTCCACACACATATGCAATATTCAAGTACGCAATATTGAATCCATCTAAAATAACTATTTACAGACTAAAAACTTCCATCAATAAAGGGTGTAAATTATCGATTATGTTTAATATTCCAGACCTTGTTCAGCTATGTAAAAACAGTGCAACTGTCACACATGGGGATCTATTCAAGGACAAAATATTGCATACTTCCTACTGTAGCACGGATGTGCCCTCTTCTCTGTTCTCCCCGCTAACCAAACAGCTAGGAGTGCTTCCTTTTTTTTCACCCACTGATTTTCAGCTCACCTACCTGAAGGCAAAAAGATTAATCTTTTACATCTGTGAGTTTTAGACAGGCGCTCATGCTGTGCGAGACACTGCTAAAGCAGCCAGCCCTTACGCAACGCCAATTAATGATTTTGTCATTTCGGTGACGGGGGGGGGGGGGGGGGGGGGGGGGGGGGGGGGGGCTGCTGTGAGTTTTGTCAGTGTACTTTTAAAGGCAACGACTGCCATTGTAATTTGCGGCCATCTGTTTCAGAGGGAGGGAGGGAGAGAGAGAGAGAGAGAGAGAGAGAGAGAGAGGGAAGTGAAGCTGTGAAGAAGACAGTAGCCGTGTGATGATGCGTTTGTGCGACTAGCTGGCGTAGAGTGCACACTGGCTGCCATGTCTTGGGGACATGTGGGGAACATATGTTGTCTTGGAGCCCCAGGGCTGACATTGAAGATGAGGAAAGACAGTACTTCAAGGCAAATGTTTTCCCTGAAGTGAGGCTGCCACAGCCTATACAGCACCGAGTATTGACAAGTCTCCCGTGGACCACCAAATGTTGAGATTTACACACAAACGTAAAAAGGGCGACTAACACCGCTACCAACTGAGATTTCCCCAGACTGCGAACAGAGCGGGACACATGCCTCCCATGCCCAAAAAATGGATCATTTCATCAGATTAGCCTGGAGGAGATGCATAATCACACATGTTACTCTACACGCACCTGCGGCTGCGCTCGTAGCTGTAACTGTACTCTGCTGGTACCACGGCTGAGCTGAGGCCGGGGAACGCTAAAGACCATACATTTCAGTGCAAATAACATGCTGCGTTTGTGGCGCTTGGTACTGTGTAATTACTGCAAAGAAATCCCTTCATGCTTCTGTAGCAATTTGAGATAATGTTGTACAGCATATATGCACTTCTACCATTTCAAAAGTCACTGTCTTCTGCTTCTCCTTACAGCAGTAAATGTACCCCATAATGACTCTATCCTGAGAATAAATCTGCTGGCCACATGGCTCATTATGTTTCATAAAACTTAGTATCCATGTTTTATATACTGCTTTGAGTGCATATGCTGTGCACTTAAATCTAACTAATCAAACTGTACCATAAGAGCAAAGTTATCATGCTGGTATGTGGCGTAGTGATTAAGGTTAGACAAATACGGCACAATCTAGCTAATCTTTCCATATAACCTGATGCAATGGACGGAGGTAATGCAAGAGAAAAAGTTCTGACTTTTAAAAGCACTGGAGGAATTTATTTAAAGCAGCAGTGTTTAAGTTCTGTCTAATGCATATCCTATTCCTCCGTGAGTTTGACTTAAAACATTTCACACTCGCAAATGTAGGGCCCCGCACCGCCACCTTGATGGCTGGCTGAGAGCGACACGATAATTGACCCAGCTTAATATCGCTGAGGTGTTTGTATGAGAGCGGAGCGAGGGCCTTCATTAGGGGCCTCGGTAGCGGAGGGCCTAAGTGTCTCACTCCCTTCTCCCTCCCAGCTGCATTCAGGCCTATGATGAATGGCTGTAAGAGATGGACTGCTGCCGAGGGAGAGTGCCTGACGGGCCCGGGCAAAGCCTTGGATGATGAATAATGACTCTGTAGCCATTTCCCCACAGGAAGCCCTCAGACTCCTTCTACAAAGGAAATCCAGTTGACAAGCTCCCCTTAACCAGGGACCGAACCTTATCACGGCTTGGTGTGGCTGGGGATCGCTCCGAGATATCGCGCGAGACATCACCTGCTTGAGACAGGATTCATCATTTCATCAAAAGCGGGTGCGGCGTGTGAACCGGGCACCTTTGCTTTGCCAACCGAAGCTGTTCAGAAAGTCCTTCCTTTCTGAATGAGGAAGAAGAAGAAGAAGGAATCTTCTGCAAACTGTCTGTGAGGACTTCTGAAAAAGAGTGGGCAAAAACGAGGCGAGCAGGAAGAAAACGATGAAGGGGGAAAGGGAAAAAAAATCAGAGTATGTCTGCAAATTAACTTTGACTGCTCAACAAGGAGCGTGTGTTGACAGGGGAGAGAGATGATCTGATTTACTGACACAGGCAAAGGATAGGAAAGAGAGCAAGCGGAGAGGCACGCGAGACAAAACAAATTCAATCATCTTTTCCATCAAGAGGAAAAACCTTAGCCTTTCCTGCGCAAAAGACCCCCCCCGGCTTAAATCAATTGCAAACAAACCTGATTCTGCGACGAGACACGGGGGGAATAAACAGTAGCTTTCAATTTAATTCAGCCCCGCGCCCTGGGAGAGGAAAACTTTCATCCATCACTTTCATGTGCCTCGCAAGGCATTCGTAACTCTGAGCGCGTGGTGGAATTGGTGACAGAGACGAAACGGTAAATACGTCTCAACAAGCGGCGCCGCTGACACAGTCAGCGTGTTTACAGCCGTGTACTCTTGACAGCGGCGGCGGATGGCAATACCTCTCTGCGTCTCTGTCAAAGTACAGTAGGGAGATGCCCTGCAGGAGGTTAAGTGTTTATATCAACCCTCTTTTAAGTCTTTCATATACATCTGAAAGATATGCTGTGAATCTGTTATTGTAGGTGGTTAACAACACGGCGATGCGTATTTACTGCTTGTGTTTAAAGATACTTCAGGGCATTAACCCATGTGTGCCTACATACTATATTTGGTATGATAAGGAAAAATGACACAGCATTTGTTCTGATTGGTCAAAAGTCTTGGAATCTGGTACTGACATACTTTAGGTAAGTATGTAACAGTATAACTGACATTTTAAATCACATTAAAAGTTTATTAAATGTTTTCCATACGATATATGTTTTTCACACTGCATATGTGCGCACATCTCTGATATTCTGTAGTTTCTGAGATACAGGCATTTTCTTGGGACTACTGTATTTTTCCTAAAATATAATGGAGTCTAGTAATAGCCCATAATACTACACAAACACTACACAGTATGATGAGAAAACTCACTTTTCAGCCACACGGTTTTGACTGACTTTGAAAAAAGCATTAAAGGTAATAAGTGCTTCTGTGATGCATGTTTGCATGTTCGTAACATAAATTACATTTTTGGTCATTTGATTATACAGTAAATGTGCATGACTGCGACGCCTGCTATTAGTACACATACTGAAAGTTCAGCAATTAATTTGTCAGCCTTCGAAATGTTTTGCCAGTTTCATTGCGTGCCTTTATCCCTGGCATCAAGCAATGCTTTCTTCCTCTTCTTTCCAACTTTTTAGTTGTTATCTCTGCTGTCTAAAAACTATCTACGACTTTTAGCCCTCTCCGTTAAGGCTGGAGACAGAGAGGCAGCTCTGCAGACCCCGATCCACAATCCTGTCTCCATGCATTGTGTCTAAACGGGTAGGTGGTCTATGCAGTTACCTGTATCTGCCTAGCTTGCCTTGCTGAGAGCTGGGGCATTAATCTGCCCTGACTGATGATGAGCATTAGCATACAGCACGTAGCATGCTGAAAAGTGTGTGTAAGTGGTGTGTGTGTGTGTGTGTGAGAGAGAACGGTAAGAGCGAGTGTGTTTAAGTGCAATTTTTGAACATGCGTGTGAACGTTTGCGAGTCGTGTCTGCGTGTGCACGCGTGTGCGTGAGTACAACTTCTACCCCCCCCTTCACGACTCGCTCCGACCACTTCCCCTCCACTTCCTGTCATTAAGACACACTCAGCCTTCCCTTCCCCTTCCTTCAAAAATATTCTCAGCAGTTTTTTGTCAATCCAGTAATAATTCAATTTAGCAGGACTGGCCAGGTTGGGACTGCCATTAGTTTGGAGGAGGTGATTTAAGATTGATGACTTGTGTCCCCTGGGAGTCGATTCCTCATCTTTTGGTGGGGGGGGTGGGCTGAGGGGAGGTGGTGGGGGAGGGGGAGCCTGCTTGGTGGCCGGGGCTCTTCGGCTGCACCGGGCGTGGGAGTCGTCGAGCGAATTAAGGTTCTGAATTGATTTCCTCCAAATTTGAGCTGACTAATGTGACAAGTGGCAGCTGTGAGCGCCTCACCGCCGCGGCCTCGGCTGTCTCCTCTGGGCTCCTCACTGTGACACTGTGCCGATGCAGGCAACGGAGGGAGAGCTGCACCGCTGTTCATGCAACCACACACACACACACACACACACACACACACACACACACACACACACACACACACACACACACACACACACCGGGTTCACATGGCCACATCTCAGGATGGAGACAGACAAAGACGTGCAGCAGAGGCGCCGCAGAAATACGCACCCACACACACACACACGCGCAAAGCAAGTGCGTACACATTTACGCGCGCCGCCACTCCGCCCCTGTGACACAGTGTTGTGCGGAGCTGCTCACCCATCAAACTCAAAGTCAGTGACACAAATTACAGCCGAGGACTGGATGAGGAGAGCGTTGCTTGGCCTTGACACGCACACACAGATGCACCCACACAGCTGCAACGCTGACGCGCACACACACACATACACACACACACACACAGCGCTGACAAGGAACAGGTCAACATGATGACACTGGTGAATAATTCAAGAGAAAACTGAGAGTGAAAGAGAGAGCATAGTGAACAGAAAGAATCGAGAGAGATGGTTGATATATACAGTAAATAAAAAGAGTGGAGGGAAGGCATCACTCTGAATGCATACTGTACATACTGTGCTCCTTTATAAATCATACACCTTGTCACAGACCTTGTATACCATCATGAGGATGTTTTATTCACAAGGGTGCTACAGAAGGTAAAGACCCATTAATCCATGACTGCAGTTATATTTCCCACTGCATTAGGACAAGCTTTGTATTACAAATGTGCCTTCTTCAAAAAGCACAGAGAAATTCACTCAAGGCATTTTCTCCCCCCCAGCAACAAACTTAACGGGCAGATGACGTATTTGTTTTTAACGGCTCCCCGTCTCGCCGCTCTGAAAGTCACCGCAGGTCTGCCTCGGCCCGTGTGACAGGTTATAGACGGCTTAGAGGAACAGTAAGCAAACAGTGTCTTTTTTTTTTTTAAGAAACAAAAAAAATGTGCAGGCCTTGACGAGTCAACGTTGGAATTGGCTTCACGCATGAATGCAGCCTTTAAGACAAAAGCACCTCAGGAGATAATTACAGTGTCAAGCATACCCTGCCAAGTGCCTGACGATTGCCCAATATTTAGCTTTAATTAAATCAAAGCAGAAATGTAATTTCTCCTGAGTGAACTCCACACAGAGTGGATTCCCAGAAACACACAACATGGCTGAGTAATGCGTTTCCTTTGTCCCTGTCACATTGCCTACCGCTTGTTATGGCCCCAAACCCTCCGTGTCCTGGAGGTAGACTAACTTCCTCACAGGAACAAAAAAAAAAAAAGGCTTCTCGCCGCGGCGTACTGCAGCTTTCTCGCCTGGTGTGTTTACATGTGTGGAAAGAAAAAGACGCAAATTAGCCGTAAACAATTGGAAATTGTGTCCGGGAGCGTTTGAGCTGTGATTCTGAAGGGAACGGTGTCGAGAGGCTGCATGCTGGGATGCTGCTGGTTTTTCAACCAAAGTAATTTGCTTTGTTCAAAGTCTTAAAGCTCCTAACACCTGCTTTGTAAAGTGTGCTTTAACATGTCTGACTCATTTTCTTTTAACTTTCAGAACAGTGGCTGCTTTGTCATTTGTGAAACCGGTACAATGGACCTAATACACACTGAGGTAGGAACAATTAAGCCTTAATAGCTGCAACTCTTCAGTACATCACCAACCTTTGAATATGAATACAAACATGGAGTTAAATGCACTTATGAGGTGAGAACAGGTGAGGAATAAATACTGCAGAGTCTTAATGATCAATGATAGTGATAAAGTTAAGCTGAGTACCTCTAACTAGTGTTGCTTGGTATACAGATACTTGGAAGGTACTGCGATACCCTGCGTTATTATTACCAGTGTTTTAAGTATGTGTTTTAATACAAGCAGTGAGTTTCATCGATGTGCGACAGTCGGGCAGTGTGTGTGTGCATGGCTCTGCTTCGGAGGACGCCATTATAATTGTCCTGCTGGTGGGAGCAAGCAGTCAAAAAAAAAATAAACTGTAGTGATAACCAGAGGGATGGAGTCAACATATGAGGCTGAAAAGAAGATTAAAGCAGGTCATGAACTGCTCTGAGCTGCTATCAGCACAACTCCCTTCAAAAAAAATAGAAAAACCATGCAATTCGGCACACACATAATCCACCAAACAGCACCTGTTAAAATATTATTTTACCATGGTGGCAAGAGCGGCATTCTGGACACACCTCGACACAAAGCGCCACTTTCTACAGTTGCTGTTGGTTCTTCCTGATTTTATCATCTCCTCGCAGAACTTCACTGGAATTTATCGTCATTTTGTGGGTGTTTTGCAAGTCTCCCGCTGTCTACTGTGCTGCAGCAACACTTTCCGCCTGAACTGTTGCACCAGCGGAGGTGCTGTTTTACAAAAAAAATCCTTATTAAAGGCTGTTTAATACGTGATATCTGGTTGCAAATATAAAAAATCATGCTTTGTCAAGCACAGGGGACATGGGATTACTGTATTCTATCTACTGTACATTTTTAATCAATACATTTTTATGTTTTCAATTAATTCCATATCATTATTATTCTATTACTTTTCCTCTTATTTTACGTTTTTGTCATGGTATTGTTTCAGTATCATACCCAAATATTTAGGCAGGGTGTCATATCAATGTCATAACTTCGGTATTGTGACAACATCTCCATTATGTTTCCATAATATGTTGTGCAGAGCTTAAGATTTTTCCACTGTGTGCATGCAAGCGTATATGTTTCTCTCCTTTAGACCAGGGAATTAAAAACTGCCTCTGTCTGTTTGGACTGTACTACACAGCCCGCCAATGGCAAAAGGTCAACACAAAATTAATATGGGCATTAATATTCCTAATGCGAACCGGCAGCGCTCTGTGTGTCAAAGTTTGGAGTGAGGTCTGCACAAAGTTTAATAAGACCTCTCTGTGTGTGATCTGTGCTCAGCACCTGGCAAAGTTCAACACACGAGTAAATGTAGACGCACACACACGAGCAAGGCGTAAGCGTGAGCATACAAACACACATTGTGAATTATGCTGTATAAGTGAATATTATGAATGTCTTTGAAGCTACTGATCAGCACAGAGTGTAGCGGTGTGTGTGTGTGTGTGTGTGTGTGTGTGGGGGGGGGGGGGGGGGGGGGGGAGCTAATTGATTGTAAAACAGTTTAAAAAGTGCCTCAAGCGCAAAAAGACTGAAAGGTTGTGTTGAGTGTGACGGGATGTAATTACTGTTATGATGTGGGGAGGGATTTGGCTCTACAAATTCCTTTAAACTGTCTAACACTGTATGTAAACACTGCGGCACTGCTGCTGAAAATACCAAAAGCAAAGAGAGTGGAATAGAGTAAAAGTGCCACTGCGTGAGACAATCATCTCTGTGGTTGCATGTGCAGAGCTTTATTCATTCTTTGCACTATTTGTATTAATTACACTTAAAGAATACTTGACTATAGATGTTTTTATTTTATTTCTTATTTTATTGGTGCTTTATACTGTATTTATTTACACAATAGCTATGTACATACCTATATCTTTCAGTACTTATGCACATAACCGTTCTTTGTTTGTCCAGCATTGTTGTCTTTGTCCCTGGCAGTTTTTTTTTTTTTTTTTTTCATTTTAAGTGTAAGAATGCTGAGAGATGCATAAAAGCCGGAGTCGAATTCCTTGCATGTATGTACTTCGAAATAAAACTGATTCATTCACAACAGCATTAAATACCAAGTGACAGACATATAACATTTAAAAGAAAGCATTTAAAGTTTAAAAACGAGAAAAATGTTATTTTTCTGTGGCTGAAAAGAAAGCCATTTATGCACTAACGCAGGAGGCTCCCCCATCTGTTGGGCTCTACCTGCTGTTATTTATGCAGCTCCTTGTTTAGGAATGCACAAACGCACGTGTGGCTAATTAATCCAGCCGACAATTAGATATTGTTCCAATTGCAGCTGAGCGCAATTAGCACATGGCGGTCTGCATATGCCGGCGACGGCGCAGATTAGGCGGAGATGCGGGCGCTTGTTAAAATCTCTTACCTAAGGTCACTTGTGCAGAACTCCTCCTAATGATCCTCTAAATGTTGTTGATGAGGAAATAATCCATTTTTCCTTTTGTTAAAGCAGCGCCTTTAGAGTTTGGAAACCCGGTTAACTCAGTAATAAACCACTTCATTAGCATTCTCTGATTACCTGGCGTGCTTGTCTGTGGCGTAAAAAAGTTGTTGGGAAGAGATAGAAATCAAATAGCTGCTAGTTTTTCTCCCCACAATCCAAGACCACCTCAAAGTTACACATGCAACTTTTGCTCCAAAAAGCGGTACAGTGAAGCAGTCATATCCAATATGCTTTTCACTGACTCTCACGGTATTCTATGGCCAAAAAAAAAAAAAAAATCCCATTATTTTCTCCTCTCCAAGAGGTTTCTCCCATCGTCCTGTGACATATGTTGGAGGCCCCCATTTGTGAGGCCTCAAGAAGAAATAAAAGTAAAGCGAGAGAGGAGAGAAGCTAAGCAGTGAAGCCTCACACCCTGATCAGGCTTGGCTGGACTGTGTTTTTTTTTTTTTTTTTTTTGCCACAGCAGTTGCCTGGGTGACGCTTCACAGACCGCGCTGACCTTCCACAATTTCCAACCGTCAATCTAAATGGGAGCCCCTTATCTCATCTCCTCTCCCACTCACACCCCCTTCTTTGTAGATGTGCACATCTTTTTATTCTAAATCCAGTCATTATTGTTCCTCTCCACTGGCCAGCAGGAAAAGCCCTGCTGAAGTTGGAGAGTTAATTGAGCATGTCTCTCTCTCTACTGCTGGCTCTGAGGGCTAGTAGCGACTGGCTCCACTGTCTGGCTGCTTGGCTTTGCCGGCGAGCCTCTTTCTGCTCGACGTATTTGCCTAGATTGCCAGTGCGGGGCCTGGCTGAGGATGTCTTGTCTGCCGGACTTCACTTGAGCATTCATGTCTCGGCTGCGGCAGCATCCGCTCATTACGGAGAGAGAAGTGTCAGAACCGGAGAAACCAGACGGCTAAGACTCCTCTAATGTAATCTGGACATAGAACTTTTTCCTCCTTAATGATATGATAGCCTGACTTTATTTGAACTGGTGCCTTGTCAGGCCTAACAGCTTGAAGTTACAGGACCGCGGAGCTCCCAGCGCTGCCGGACGAAAGACAGAATTTAGCCTAAACTGCTTTAATATGCAAATCTTTTGTGCTTTTATGATATAAAACTCACATAATCTAATCATCGAAGTGGTACAATGTTACCTTGGCAACAATTAAACAGACACTGAACAGACTGATATATCTCAGAAAGATTTAATCCGAAATGTTTTCCCCTCCTTCGGGGAACTAAAGGTGAAGCCAGTTATCTGCCATTATTTGGTTTAAAACATTCCCAGCAGTATCCAACATCTCTGCCTATTTGATTCACTTTGAGCATGTCTCTCTCCTGGATGCATTCATCCTCCCTAAACTCCTGAGTTGGAGTGGTTCGCCTCAGGCAGAGGAAGCAATAATGTGAACCCTGGAGAGCTATTCAGAGTGAAGAGGAGAGTGGAGAGGAGCCTCCTCCACTGTTCTCCTCCAGCGGGCCGTTTGGGAGGCTAAACGGCGCCGATATCCCTTATTAAACCATCTGGCTGATGCTAATTAGATTATCAGAGATAAAGAGAAAGAGTTTTCTTTGTACATTTTAATGAGATAATGTGTCAGGCAATTGCGAGGGGAAAGCGTTATTTTTCGAGTGCAGAGACTTTTCAGGTGAAAGTGTATAAGAATGAACAGATGTGGGGGAATGATTAATAGTGCTTATCCGGAAACATCTTGCCTACATAAGAGGAAAAAAAAAGATTAGGAGA
Organism: Pterois miles; assembly: GCA_947000775.1. NCBI lineage: Eukaryota > Metazoa > Chordata > Actinopteri > Perciformes > Scorpaenidae > Pterois > Pterois miles. The sequence continues at coordinate 17,427,836 of CAMQGK010000549.1, read as the reverse complement.
GTAAAAGTCTAGGCCTTTTAGTAGCTTCCACTGCATGAACATTCAAAAAGTGCCTCCCTTGGCTTCAAAGACAATTTGGACAAAACTTACCCTCAAATACCCTCCTCATTGGTAGATGCTTTGCGGTATCTGAAAAAAAACAATCTGAGCATATTGAGTTATTTTTGCAAAATCTTTAACTGAAGCTTCAGTGGGCGGAAACTTTTTGGCATCATTGGGCAGTGACGGGAGAGTTTGGCCAATCACAGGCCATTTCACAGAGAATGTTCCTATTGGCTGTGCTCCAGCTGGTGGGCGGTGCTTGGTAGTTCCTCAACTTGTCTCAACATGGCTGCCGGGTCACAAACTTTCCTATTTTACGGTTAAACGTTTGAGAAGAAAAATAGGCATTACAGTAACCGAATATTGATTCATATTTGATCAGTGCTCCCTAGTTTGATCAGAGTTTGCGAGTGATTGACAGCTGCTCATAGACGGCAGGCTCCAGCTCGGCTCTGATTGGTTGTTTTCCTCTGATCCGAGCACCTGAGGACCCCAAGGGACATGATTTCTTTCAGATTATCTGTCTCATATAGTGACAGCTTTATAAAACTAACTTTCTGTAACCATATTTGCTTCATTTCTACCCACTGCGGCTTTAATTAATAAATCAGCTCACCAAAAGGTCCTGAAGCCGTCCAGGCACATAGATATTGAGGCTAAAGATAGTCTTGGATGCTCTTACCCCTAATGAGAGTGAGGAGGGGGACTATTGATTAGGCTTGTCACCAGAGAAGAACATAAAAGTACACATTCAATAAGAGACTTCATATCCCGTTCGGCTAGTGTAAAGGTTAAGTGCTGGAGAATATCGCCAGGATCAATAATTGTCTGCAACTTCACGCATGGTCCACTATCCCTGCTGCTGCTCAGCCTTCACAACACTAACTGAAGCCACATATGAAATGCCACAGGAGGGCTTATGGGACTTTGCAGCTTCTGTTTGACAGGTTTTTTTGCATGCAGCAGCCCCCTTACTGTATATGCCTCTGAAGGACTGGAATGAAGATAGCGTCGTTGCACGCCATCAACACATTGTAACAGCAGAAATTGGAGCTTATTAAGATTTAATAGCCTACGTACATAAACCTCTGCGTAATCTCCTCTTACAATAAATAACAAACTCAATTTCCCTATGGTAATGGAAAGAGAGAGGCTCCTTAAGGAAGACAAATGAAGGGTTTGCAGCAGCGAGTAACAACATTAGCTGGCTAATTAAACAACAATGGAGGATGCCGCTGACTCTCGCCATAATTATGCAATGTGGTTTAATGAAAAAGGTTAACTGCGCAGAAGAAATAGAACCTCAGAGTCTCCCTGCGCCAGGCGAGGATGGCTCCCAACAAACACAATCCCTCCTATTTGTCTCCCTCTTATCGAGGCAAAGTGATATGCATTTTCTGCAACTGCATTGTCTCCTCCTAATGGCAACTCTATCCACTTCACAGATGAATGCACGGTGAAATGGAGAGAGCAGCTGTATTATGTGGCCCACAGTAGTGCTGTGGGTGACTGCAGTGCTCAGAGACACAGCTAACTGTCAGTGTGAACGAGAGGACGAGAGAAACACACATATACAAGTTACTGGAAGTATTGTTCAGCGATCGAGATCAGTGCTCACTGAGCATGTGATGTGTTTTGCAGTAGATGGACCAAGCCTTTGTTTTGCAAGTAGTGAGTCAAGTCCAAGTCAAGCCCTAAGTTAAGACAGGCAAGTCCCAAGTCAAGTCCCAGTTCAAGACTGACAAGTCCCGAGTCATGTCCCAGGTCAAAAACAGTCAAGTCCAAGCTAACCCCATGCAAGTCTAAAGCCCATCATGTCCCATAAGACAGGAAAGTCCCAAGTCAAGACAGGAAAGTTCCGAGTCAAGTCCCAACTCAAGACAGGAAAGTCTTGAGGCAAGTCCCATGTAAAGACAGGCACCTCCAGAGTCAGAGCAAATCAAGAGTTGAGTCCCAAGTCACGTCCCAAGTCAAAGACAGGCAAGTCCTGACTCAAGTCTCAAGTCAAGGCTGACAAGTCCCAAGTCAAGACAGCCAAATCCCAATTCAAGACTGATAAGTCCCGAGTCAAGTCCCAAATCAAGACAGGCAAGTCCAGAGTTGAGTGCCAGGTCACATCCCAAGTCAAAGACAGGTAAGTCCTGAGTCAGGTCTCAAGTCCTAACCTTTGAGACTCCAGTCCTAAACAAGTCATAATGCACTCTTCACCAAAAGTAATGCCATTTATATAATAATAATAATAATATACTGTATTCAATTTACAAAAAAAAAAAATCAAAAATGCTTTAAAAATGTGTATTCATTTGTTAAAGCATGTGCGACTGAACTTAAACATTAAACAAGATCTCAGGAATTACATGTCGACTTGCTGGGAATGAAAGGCGTTACCGTTAGTTGATTCAGAATATTAATTGATTAAAGGTACACCTCTTAAATAATTTTTAATCTTTGGGCTTTAGAGAAGGTCTAAATCATTTTCATGTCAAAAGGCTCAAGTCCAAGTGAAGTCATGAGTCATTGGTGCTAAAATCCAAGTCAAGTTGCAAGTCTTTTTGGATTTTGTCAAGTCAAATCTAAAGTCATCAACTCGACTCAAGTCACTGACTCGAGTCCAGACCTCTGGTAGATTCTGTGCGTTCTTTGTTTTAAATGGGGTTTTTTATTGTAACAACCCAAAACTACAGCCTATTAGTCATCTGAACCAATCTCACCTGAACACAATGTTTTTCTAATATGACTTCAAATGTCATTTCAAGCTGATGTGAACTGACTCCATTTGCAATAATAGGATGTGGAGGGCTTAGTTTGTTCTACGCAGAGAGTCCTCTCCTGCTTCCTCTCAAAATGCAATTAATTGCGGTTTCATGCTGTGAGGTGTTCATGGCTATTCCATGTGGACCCATTTTCATGCAGACGCTTAAATATTCTATTAATTGATAATGTAAATACCCTTTGGGTTTAGAAGATCTCCGATGCGTTGCCATAGAGCCATGCTGGAGACTCCTGCATGTGGTGGTTTATACAGAAACACTGTTAGAAAGAAAAAAACACCTGTTTTGCTCCTCTTTTCTGAACCCCATGACCTCCAGAAATGTGGGTGTCAGCTTATTTTAGATCAAACCTAGACTGTTTTCTATATTGCGGGCCATGTGCCCATTTAGACACGCTTGTGAAAGTGTTTTTATTGCGATGGAGGTTGCACTTCCAACTGTTGGATTATGTGCTCGCTTCAAACCCTTTTCCCAATAAAAACCTTGGGAATGTTGGGAACGAGACGCAGGTGGATTCAGCAAGGACCGGAAAAAGAGAGACGTGATGTAGACAGATCAGCTTCAGTTAGAGTGGTTGACCAAACGCCATCGACTGATTTTCTGATCTGTTTATCACCACTCTAATAAATGCATAAATTGTTATCATCACTCACTATCATCATTTATGAGGATATGTGTCACAGTTTGTACTCCATTAAAAGATAATTCATCACGTTACAGACTGACAGAGCCAAGGTTGCATTTAACTAATTAGTTAGAACAAGAAAGAGCAAAAAAATTGCAAAATCCTGAGCAGAGACATCTAAATGTCTTTAAGGCAACTGTGAAAATGATGCCCTGGTCAACGATGATCTCTATACAAAACATAGAGTAAAACTAAAAATAGCAACATCATACTCCAACAACTGACATTAGCCAAGTTTCCATTCAAGAGTCAATTGTGAATTTGAAGCAAACTTTTAAATGTCGCAGAAAAAGAAATGCAAATTAGGTTTGTTTTCATCAACTACTCTGGAGCGAATAAACTCTGCCACAGTATAGTCTGGTCAGAAGCTGGCGCTATAGGCTACATTATATGCCTTTATTACACAAATTTGTTGAACAATCAGTTCTGATTGGTCAATCATAGCATTCTACGGTGTGTTATTTCTTCATAGGAGACTGCTGTTATGTATAACAGACCATGATGACCATGACCATGATGTCGGACTCGGATTTTTGTGTGATTGATTTCTTAAGTAAGTAGCCGTGTAATAAGAGAGATAATGTACAGCTAGCGGGTCATTGTTGTGAAATAAACCAGAACCAGAACCACAAACAAAACAAGTCGCCTTGGCCATCTAACCATCTACAAGACAAAAAATGGAGAGAGGTCAAGAGGGCAAGTTTTAATTGTTCTTTCATGTCAACCAATATTGGCTATGTTTTATGCTGTCTGGAGAAGGAGACAAGCATTTGCCCATCATGGGAATATCCAAGAAGACACTGACATCAGAAACAGCCGATCAGTCATTTGAGTTCAATGTTCGGAACGTCAGCATTTAATCAGCATATCACATTTAGCGCATCAACTCTCATCTCAAGACAAAAACCACCTCAAGCGAGCGTTACCATTCCAGTTTTGCCGTTTCCACACACCTTTTCAAATGCGATACTTCAAAATGTGCATAGAAATATGTGAACGGAAATGCAGCTACTGATTACATCAACAAATGTCTTGCATGTACACTCATTTCTATGGCTTTCCCTCACACTCCATGCTGGCATTCTTTCTATTTTTGCTAAACTTGATGATCGGATGCCAGCATTGTTCAAAGATTAAATTCATACAGAGCACAAACATTTGAACAAATTTACAAAAAGGAACAAGCACTTCCAAGACCAGGACTGTGTTTTATAAATGTTTTATATTAAACATTAGTGTGACAAGGGAACAATAAGCATTTCAGCAGATGATTAAAAAAAACGGCAAATATTCAGCTCATGCCTCAGATGAAGTAAGGTAAGGAAGTTGCTTCTTGTGCGTGTAGGCAGCTACTAAAAGCATTCGCTAGCGCTATGCTGCATGCAATCTCCTGCTGAGGCAGCCTGTTATTTATTCACAGCAGAGCTGCTGCCGAGGAAGGTTTGAAAAAACAACTGTAATGATCAATTATACAATTCTGTGATTGTACATATTGTATAAGCGTTAATTATTCACTAAACAAAGTGACATAAAAATCCATTAGTGTTGCTCTTCCGCAAAACAAGAAATTACTCCCAGCATAAGCCCAATCTTAGGAATTATGTTTTATTGGTGTGGTGCTTAAAAATGCATGATACAAAATATTTATCTTTATTTTTTTTCAAAGGCTTGGGATGCAAATCTCCGATGATGAGCTCTAAATGGATGGTGTCTTTTCAAAAATGTATGCACTGCACAAAGCCAGCTCTCCCAGCATGCAGTGTAAGAGGCTTTTTTCATGAATTTGTTATGAAATGTGGGTTGACAAATACGAAAACATGAATATTGAAAGCATTTACAGCATTTCGCTTTATGAGTTGACACAATTAATATGCTGATTAAAAGCCTACAGTTCTAAATTACTGTGCGTGACTGTATGTGTGCGTTAGTGTACATTGTGTGTGTGTGTGTGTGTGTGTGTGTGTGTGTCTGTATTAGGCACTTATAATGCATTCTGCAGAGAGGAGCTCACTTAGAAAACATTCTTGTACCTCAAGGCTTCATAAACACACTTGCATTACATAGATAAGATGCTGCTGTGCATATTGTACAACTCCAAAATGTGCACTCATTGCGTTCATCAAAACCCCCATGTCTTATTAGAATGGAAGTGCATTAAGCTTTAATACAGACGCCAGAGAAGCCTAAACACAAGTGAGCAGCGGCCGTGTGAGCACGCACACATCGGCGACGCGGACACAAAAGGCAGTCAAAAGATTACCATTTAAATGCTTCAATATAACCACGCGCGTTTGATTCTCGAAAATTATAACAAAGCAACGAGACAGATGTTGAAAGAACACATTGATAAGCAAATTTGCAATGATGTTCTTTTGTATTTGTGATAGAATGAGCCACAGTGCACGCTGCAGTTTGACTATTTGACAGAAAAATCCAGAACAAAAGATGCAAACGGATATAGCGAGCCGCAGATGACATTTCAGGGGAGAAAAAAAAAATATATAACTGAATTATTTCCTAATAGAGCACATCTACAGTAATTTTGAATTCTCACTCCCCCTCATTCTTCTGCGGGTAACACACCTCACTGCAGGGAATTCCACTTCTTACTCTTTTAATATTCAGTGTTTGACAAAAAAAAAAAAAAAAAAAGCCCTCCGCTTTACTCAGAAAGAAAAACTGGTAAGATTGTCAGAGAAGAAAAAAAAAAACGATAAATAGCACTACAACTAGTGTGATTGAACCTTGTTGTGTGAAGATCAGAGTCCCAAAATCACACCTGACAATTCAAACACCAAAAGTTATACATACACTTCATGCGTCCCCTGTCTCGCTCTCCGGGGTGCTGCTTTATTAATGAGTTCGACACATAAAAAGCATCCCGAGGACGGGAAGTGTCATTCATCAAAAAAGGGCTGTTTTTGAACAGTCTTGGCGCATGTTAAAGAATTATTCTCTTTCATAAAGGACAAGAGACAATCAGTGATTGCCAGAGTGTTTTCAGATGACCAGACTGTGGCTCCTCATTCTCAGACATGGCATGAATATTGTATGTAAAGTGTGCAAAGTTGGGTTTGCCTGGTGGGAGAAAGGGAGGACTGAAGGCTGTAGACATTTGGTGCTGTTCATTATGACTGTTTGCAGTGTGTGGTTTGCCACTGTGTGTGTGAGAGAGACAACATGAGAGAGTGATTAATTTCATTGATTTAATGCAATGTTTTGGGTAAATACAGATAGGTGTAAACCACAAATGAGTTGAGCAGATCAATGGAATTGATTTTTTTTTTTTTTTTTGTGAATAAACTTTCAGTCTGGCTCAATAAAAACTGCTTTCTCAAGACTGACCTGCCAAGGCCGGTAATAACAAACCACGATATGACAGGCGAGTGAAAGCCTCACCGCACACAATACACACCATAAAATCAACCTGCAATCTCTTCACTAACCTAAAGATATACACACATACACACACAATACTATAAATAACACTCAATAAATGTGTGCCAGCTCATGCAAAGGGCGCACATACACATATGTGCATCACAATCCCACACACGGGCACAAATGCCAAGCAATGACACACACTGAAGCGCACACACACTGCTCTACTCCTGTGTGATCTTGCCTGTGCCTTCCTGGACTGGAACAAATAATGGGGGGGAAGTCGACTGTGGGATTTTGAAGCTCTCCCTGTCAGTGACACTATGTCAGCCCCTGCATCTCCCTCTACCAAACACACACCTTTGCTCACCCCCCTTACTAAAACAGCATAGGGAACAAGGCCTTTGAATAATAAATACTCCCAAGTTTCCACACAACTCCGGCCAGAGATGCCCGTCCGCAAACAATGTTGATGTGTAGAAGAGAGGGGAGCCATAGAAGGAGCCCTGGATGAATACAAGATACATGTTCAGACGCAACACAGGACTGAACCGGGGGCTTGGAGGGAAGCGAGTTGGGCCTGCAGAGCAAGAGAGCTAGTGGCCCTGAAACTTCAAAATCCCTGTGTACACACAGACAACTGACATCCCTGCAGAAGGTGGTACAAGTGCAACATAAGCAAAAAAAGTTTGTGAAATCTGAAGGGAAATTGGAGGAAGGGGAAATGCCTAACGAGAGCAACAATGCAGGAAGAGTGACCAAATTTTAAAGGTGATTCGCATGAGTATAGTGCTGAACTTCCTGATGAATATGTTTTGCCCAACTTTTCTGTCCACACCAAAAGAGGTCTTGACAGAAAGTATCTTTCCCCAGTCAACATGAAGAATGTTGAGTACTTGGCAAAATGTCCCAAAGGCCATGAGGCATACAGTATTAACAGCTTACCCGTTGGAGGGATGATGACGAACTGGTCTTCCGTGAGCAGCACAAGGTGGCCCCATACTTCACTCTCCTCCAGGGGTGTAACAGGGGAGGGTGAGGCTCGGCTTGATGAACAGGGGGCCATTGTAGTGGTTGATGTGTCCATCGTCGGCCGATATTTAATCCTCCGGTTCCGCAGCGTGCCCTGAACATGACAGAAAATCATTAGGCACTGTGGGCTGTTAACTGTCACATGAGTGATTGAATAGGCAGTGAGCCATGGAGTTTTGTATGGCAGTTAAACGTCTGTCCTGAAGACTCGCCGTGGTGGCGGTCCATTGAGGTCAATGATGAGGCAGATTTGGCGGACAGCCACTCCTACTCTCTGAGGGATGGAGTTCCTTGATGTCTAACATCTGAGGAGGGAGCAACTAGGGGTCATGCCAGCACGAGCAAGTACCTCTGCAAATTTTGAGATACTTGACTTTACTAGTGTTTTTACCATTTTCTGCTACTTGTACTCCACTACCATTCTGTGGCAAATATTGTACTTTTTACTGTACTATATTTATTTGGTAACTTACTACTTCCTAGGGTCAGGGAATGCTTCGAAACTTCAACCATTGCCATGGTAACTGACCTCCAAATCAGCATGTGAATGCTTCATTTTTTGCTTTTTATACACATAGATTATTCTCAGACAGATATCACTGTTATGTGTAGAGGTGGTGTGTGTACAGTAGTGCAGCAGCGGCGCTGTCTCAAAGCTCTGAATACCTTCAAATATTTCTCACCGAAGCAGATTTTCATTTTCATAATACTAAATAAAGCTCGTACATTCCAGCCTGCAGTCGTTAAAGCTATTTGCACAACGAGGCTCATATAAACATCACTAACAAGGATGTATTTATTACAGAAGCTGTACATTTTGTGACATATGCTTTAGAAGGACAGCCTCTGGCATTGAACACATCCAAGTGGGCAACAATATTGTCTCAACGGAGAGTCTAAAAAAAGATACTCCATGAAACATTTTTCATCTAACATCTAACCTCTCGCCACACATACATCCTCTACACCTCCTTCCCTGTCTTTTCTTTAGCTGAGCTCTGACACCCAGACCTTGCTTAGCTGGTCTCTATACATAAGCTTGGTTGTGTTATCCACCAGAGCTGGATCTCCATACCATTCCCTTGTGGCCTGTCTGTGTCTTGGAGGAAGCAGGAGGACCTGACTCCCTCCCTGACTACTGGGTGGGGTGGGGAGGGGTGCAGTCCGGTTTAAGAAGACGGATCACAGATGCCATTAACGCCAGATAATTCTGCCTCTCCTTTTCACCACACTACATGTTCATTAAAGTCACTGCTGTTAAATGTTTCTCTCCATTTCCACTTTTTTATTAAAGGAATACATGAAAGAGGGAGAAAAAAAAGAGGTAGCGAATTGTCAAATTATAAATTAAGCTGCTGCTTCAATTATTTGCTTGGTTTGATAATAACATGGTTAATTTTTGAATGAGGTTAATTACAAGAGGGTTAATGATATTCTAATAAAAAAAACCTAAAAACTCATCACATTTTCTAACCTAAATTACACCGGCATATGCCAACCAAATATTTTCTTCAATTAATTCATAATTGTTAATAAATATCTTACAACTCAAGGGGCACGCGGGCTGAGTCCATGTTTTGGAATGACATATCTGAACAGATTCCCGACACATTCTGTAACAATAATTGCGATAGCTGACTTCTCACCGGAGGTAATCTGACTCTTGCTGTCTTTGGTAGGTGGCCAATTTATTTCATGAAGTGGGGCAGATATTGCACTTGCTGCACATGGTGTTATTGAGTGTGTGTGTGTGTGTGTGTGAGGGAGGGAGAGAGAAAGATAGAGCGAGAGAGGGACAAACAGGGGGCAGGTAGGCGTGATCGCTCATTCACACTAGAGCTGCTTGACGTTGAGCCCTACGGGGCATGATTACTAGGCCCTGGGTGATCCTTCAGCTCTCCGCCTGACACTTGCTGCCTGTCCCCTTCCCTCGCTCTCCTCGCATCCCACCCTCGTCCTTCTTCCCTCCTCATCCATCCCGTCTGTAACTCTTATCTCCCTCAAGTTTTTTTTATGTTCTCAGTGTTTTATTTACTCCCGTAGTCTTGCGTCTGTCTTGATAATGTGTTTCTGTCAGTCTGATAAATAAAGCTGTTTGTCTTTTTTTTACAGTGCCCAGGACACTTACAGTTAATGTCTCTTCATCCACCTCGGCAATTTATCAGACTTCAGAGATGCGTTTACTGTGTATGTGCGTCCCCCGCGGCACATTTCAGTAAGGCTATTAGATTCGTATGCTGAGGTGTAAGTGGTGTGTACACTACAGACTTATGGGGTTTTATTTTTGTCAGTAAAATCTGCATCTCTACATTCAAATTATAGGTATTTAGTACAAGCTTCTATCCAGATTAACAGCTTTCTTACTTAAAACCATTTCTGCTCAACTGAGGTGGCTATCCATGTTGATTGTTGCTGGTGTAATTTGTTTTCATTGGACAGTTTTTACAGTTTGCTCTGTGATTTTGTTTGTGTTGTAAAAACTACAACAGGCCCAGGCTTTAGACGTACATCTATCTGACACTTTAATGGCCATTTTCTTCTCCTCCACCACCGCCATCAACTCAATAACCGTCTCCGCGAGGACAAATCGTGTAGCAACATCTGGTAAACCAAACAGCATATGATTTAATCTATCTATTAACGCTTCGTCACATTAAATTAAGAGGCTGACACCTTAGTGTCGTGGATCAATATGGAAATGCTAGCTGAGAATACTGGATCATAAAATCTGACCCTCTTGAGCAAAACACCATCCATTCACAAACTCCTGGCTTCTGCCCTCAACTGGCTGTTGCTGTTGTTATGTCAAGGATCGACTGAAAAAAGTAAGATAAATGTATTAATAATGCATTTCTTTTGAAATGAAAGTAACAGTAATTCATTTTTAAGACCTCCAAAATTGAATTTAAGACATTTTGTAAGATTTTAAGACATTTTGAGGCCTTAAATTTGGGTTGTTGGAGTTTTTAAGACCCCATAGGAACCCTGTAATGATTCAGGATATTCTGAATTATTCAAATTGGAGCATTTCCCAATCAATATGTGTGATATGACGATAGTATTTGGGTTTTAGGAGTATTCTTTGGACACGTACTGTATACCGCACAGAATATGCATCTCAAATGTGTTTGTGTCACATGGCCTCTTGCTCGTTCACGGTCAGCTCTGCATGTTTGTACATAATCCAGCTAGCCAACACTTTGCAAGGCTAAGGTAGAGATGTATGACCACAAGAAAAACCCACATCTCTGGTTGTAAAGAGAAACACAAAGAGAGAGGCTGTGGACGCTACCAGTGAAAATTTTTGAAAAAAAATCCCATTTTAATGGAAATAAGCAAAATAGACTAGTCATTCCACTTTTCCATATTTTGATTGCTAATCAGAATATGCATTGACTGCATGTAAACCGGAATATAAGTGAAATATTTATTTTCATTTGCCATTTAAACAGCTTATTATGAATACTGTCTTTTTCAAAATAAGAGCAAAAACCTTAATATTTTGTGCATGTAAACACTCAAACATTTTGTCAGTGGAAAGATGCACATCAGTGCCTACATGCTCAGCTTCAAGTCAAGTATAAATGTACATAATGAACTGTGATACTGTGATAAAATGAAAAAGTGGCGACAAATCACAAAATGCAAATTTATCAGTCACAAAAATGTCCTGCAGAATAATATATTTGGTTGCTGCAGAATTCCCAGCCAGTTCACGAAAACAAACGAAAAGCCACTAAAGCAGTTTGTCAGGTTCATTGTGATAAAATGAATCAAAAGTAGTAGTAAGGCAAAAACTCAGGACAAAGACTCCTTCGTTTGATGCTGAACATCAGTCTCTTTTTTGTCAAAAAGTTAGACGGAGAGTGAACAGATAAAATTGCTTGAATTTGAGCCGATAGTCTCAGGATTTAATCTCCTCTTGTTAGAAGGACACAAGGGACTTGTGGTGACTTCTTTTGGGGGCTAAAATATTACCATGATGGGCTAGCAGCAGTGTCCTTTCATGCTCTATCCAACAGAGTTCATATAGACATGCTTGGCTTAAAACCACCTTGTTAACAAAAAAGAGAGTGAACAAAAAAAAAATTGCACTCTGTAAAAATCCTGACACTTCTGCAATGTGCGTACTTGAATTTTTCAAACACTTGTCTTTTCTTTACCATAATAGATGTCAGTTTCCTCTGATGTAGCTCAAGTAGGGGGAGCGAGCACGTAGGGTCTCACTCTTTCTGCATTTGAAGCTATCACTCAATAGCGGATCTGTGTTGTTCGACATCAAACGGAGGAGACATTCGCGGCATCACCTGCAGAGCGCTCCAAAGGGATGAAGCAAAATATCTTCAAATCACTTGTCCAAGACATTTCCCCCTATTAAGGCTGCCTCCACACAGACTTTAAGGCGGAGACAGGCCCTTTAGATAAGCTAACCAAACCCGAGTGTTACAGCTGGGAGATCACACACACAGCCTGTGTTCTGTTACAGAGCTCCCTTACGATGGCACGCCATTAAAAAAACTAAAAAAAAAAAGGTTAAACACTCTTAAATGAGTAGAATCACTTAGTTTCTCTTGAAGCACACAGCTAAATATGTCATAATGTATGTCACAAATCATCACACATTATATCTGTTTTACACAATGAACAGAAAAACTTCTGTTAATTTCTCATAATACAAAGATGGGAATTGTTTTATTTCATTTCTCAGAATTTTTTAAATGGACTGAAATGAGGTTTCTGGTCACAAAAGCTTAATTTTCAGTCAAATATCTACTGTCATTTTGAGTAAAAGCTAAAGACGTTTCAGCTCTTCTTCTCAGCTATCATATCGGTATGAATGTGTATGACTCCCAACAGTGAATATGTGGTTTCAGCGCTACACAGTGCTACTGTAGATGCAGTGTTGCATGTGAGTGTGTGTGTATGTGTGTGTTGTAATCTCAGCAGCAGATCATGTTTTCCAGGCCTCAGATGAGGCAAAGCAGCTTTGGCAGCAGGCCGTTTCATCTCAGGCACTGGGGCCCAAAACAAAGAGAAAATGATTGATTGGATGATGAATTATTTAGAGGTGGAGGGCTGAGGAACGAACCAGCCATGCTGGAGAGAGAGGGGTAGAGAGAGCAAGGAAACAAGAGAGAGAGAGTGGAGTTCAGCTTCCCTTTATCACTTTCTCTCCTTGTAGAAGATGGGAATCCGAGTAAAAACTTGCCCCTAATTGTACTAATGCGTGTCACCGCAAATTTGCCAAAATAAAATATTGATGTGGACGCAGTGACAGGGCTGTGCAGTGCCGAGCGCTGATTGGAGAGGAGGGGTGTTTGCTCAGGGATCTATAGGACGTTTGAACCTACATGTAACACTATACTGAAGACAGAGGGGGGAACCAGCCCTCCTCAGCACCAGACAGCCATCCGCTCACTGCACTCGTCTGCATCTCTACGCTCATTTATTCAGGGAGAAAACCACTATCACTGAATGTTTACCTGCAAGCTTACCTGCAAATATTTGAATGGCAGCATTAAAACAACACTCTTCCTAAAATGTCAGCGACAGAGCGGTGCGAGTGAACGCAGCTGCAGACCCTTATGTGATGCCCAGTTGGACCACAGGGGGCACTGATGTGATATGTGAGAAAGAGTGGAGAAAGAAAGAGAGAGAGAGAGAGAGAGAGAGAGAGAGAGAGAGAGAGAGAGAGAGAGAGAGAGAGATGGAGGAAAAGAGAGTGGGGGAGACAGAGAAAGGGAGAGAGGGAGGGAGAGGAAGAGAGATGCAATGAGGCAAGGCTACAGGGATGAACGCAAAGCGTCTCTCTCCCTCCATTTTTTCAATATCCCCTCCTCATGAAATTTCATTTGGATTGTAAATGTTCAGTAATTTACCATCATAAATGTGTAATGGGCCCCTGAATCCAATGACATTGTGCTGGCTAATCAACTCATTTGAAAATGAATATAGATCTATTAAAGGGAACTCAGCATTTCCCCTTTGTTAAGACTGGCATGCTGTCAAACATGGGAACACTTCCTAAAAGGGTTTTTTGGAGAAAAAGAGGATCCTCTTCAGGGAAAAGGAAAAATAATCTATTCATCAGATGTTTTGATCTTAAATAGCGATGATGAATGAGATTAAGTGCTCGTGCTAAAATCTGATTTGTTTTGTCATTAGAAATCTGACACGTAATCGACTTAAAGAGAAAAGGAGCTCATTTAAAACCTCATTCAAAAAATAAAAAAGCGGGGACAGGGAAGTTAATGACACTTCATTTTCAGCTGGGAGAATACAGCAAAATTAAATTTTTGAATTTTAAAGCGGTCCCACGGCAGACAGGCACAGAATCCTCCAGAAAACATACAATAACACACACACACACACACACACACACACACACACACACACACACACACACACCAGGATTACTGCTTCTTATCTATGAGAGACGGGGCCTGAGGCGCTACCTACAAACACTTAATCAAAAACCAAGTTCAACTCGTGGCAGCCAGTGACTCTTAGAAATAAGGAGTGATGGAGAGAGTGCCGAATGCAAATTGCTAAATGTTGGGAGTCTGTCAACGTGTGTGCATGTGTGTGTACAGTATGCTCGACTCTCACAGCGAGTAAATCAGCCCCTGGTAAAAACCAATACGTTACAGTGTATATGTGAATGAAATTCACAGAGCTTTGACTGAGCATCAGTTGGCCACTTTGAGGATCCACTTACAGGCCTTCCATTGGGCCACAAGACACCTTGAGACAGCACCAAAAGGCTCAATTTACATATTAGTATTCTTGTCAGGTCAACGCTATGTCTCTCTTCCAACTTTTCAGGAAGTGATACATTATTATGTAGCTTGACATGCTAACCGACAGGATTTGAGATGTTGAGATGAACATGAATGACCATAGACAACCTCTAATCTTAAAGGAGTAGTTTGGATGTTTCTAAGTGGGATTGTATGAGCTACTTATCCAAAGTCAGTGTATTACCTGCAGTAGGTGACAGTTGGCCTCAGTTTGGAGAAGCAGACAGAAGTGTACACTATATCTAAAATATTTTCACTGGTTTCACCGAGACAGCTATACAGTCCATGTTCTCAACGGGGATATGTCGTCTTTAGCTACACTCAACACAAAGCCAGACTCCATTGAAAAAAAAAAAAAAAAAAAAAACGTTGATTTTTGTAGGTGGGCCTTTCTTTAAGGAGGCCACAATATGTTGTGCTGCCGGCTCCGTCCTGTAACTCCTGTCTGCTTCTCCGAATAGGGGGTGTGCCGACTGTCATCCACTGGAGGTAATACAAGCTGCTATTGGCCTCACATCTTTAACCTTAAAAATCCAAACAGAGGAATAAAAACACATTCATGAGTGTTCACAAAGGTTCTTGATTAGTGTGCAAACTGACCTCACACATGCACAATGTTCATATATAAAACAGCAGACTAAAGTTTTGTCATCAACGTCTATCACAGAGTGGCACTGTTCTCCATTTTTGTTCACTTTCTCCCCAGCTCTCCTCCCTTCACACTCTTACCTTCCTCTCCCTCTCTCTCTATTTCCTCTCTGCCCATTTCCCGCTCTCGGCCTTGATGCAGCAATCAAGGAAAAGAACTCATTTATCAGGTCTGATGGCAGCAGGGGGTGTATTGTGCACTGGTGGGGGGGTGCTTGGTTAGCCTGGATGCGTGGCTTTAGGCTACTGCCCTGTTGTAAGGTCATTGTAATTAAGTCTTGGCTCACAGTGGTTTGATTGTGCCTTTGAGGTTCAAATGTCTTTCCCCTCCATCCTCAAAAGTCCTTTCCAGCACCACTTGCTTATGAGATCATACAAAAAAAGTCTCATCCCACACCAAATATTAGGCTCAGTCTGTGAATATTGATTTATCTGTGGACTCAGATGGGCTGGAATGAGTTAGATTCCCCTAACTTCCTCGGTGATTACTTAGTGGAAATAGAATATTAGAGTTTCAGTGATTGCTGCAGATGGAAAGCACAGAGCTTGAAACGAACACTTAAGATTGCTAATCTCAGATCCTAAACTTGCTCCAACTTCAATTACAGGACTCTGGAGTGAGAAAGAGAAGAAAGGAGATGACCTATTGATAAATTTACAGTATATCTATGCCTGTACATTTCCTACTCCTGCTCTCCATTTGTTTCTTTGCTGCCTCTTGCATCCACATTTTTCAACTTGTAGTCTAAAAAGTAAAGAATACATTAATGTCCTCAACTACTCCAGTCGTACACTACATCAAGTCCAATCCAGTAAGAGCCGTCTGCTCAATCAAGCCCCTCCGTGATGGCAAACTGGTCCAGATGTGGTTTGCCAGTCCCCACGTCCTCCGTCCTTTTGTGTACGTCATTGCCCTGAGTGGCCCTAGGTGGTATGGAGCTCAATCCGTACGACCTTGGTGGATGGGGGGGGCCCGGGTTAAATCCCCCATGGACCAAGACCAACTGGTTGCTGGAGAGGTGCCAGTTTACCCCTTGGGCACTGCCGAGGTGCCCCTGAGCAAGGCACCAAACCCCCAACTGCTCTTTACCATTCTGACATCTCTCCATTACTTGTATATGTACTGTGTGAACTGTACTGTATGAACCAGAGTGTAAAACTAATTTCCCCGCTGTGGGACAATAAAGGAATATCTTTCTCTTTCTTTCTTTAAGCTGGGAAATCGACCCCCCCCCTACTCTTTTACATTCTCTCTGCTCTTTCCCTTCTCGCTGTTTTCCTTTAACTGGGAAAGACCTCGTCGACCACCAAAAATTCCTCCTGAAGTTTTTACTGAACTGAGTGAACTGCTGACTTATACTGTATGTCAATAGAGTGGCTCTGCACTTTATCACCTAGTGCTTGTTGTGCTCCTGAAAAATGCTCATTATGAGAGCTCAAATTCAGCATTTCTGGTAACAAGATGCATAAAGCTGGGTGTTATTGCTGATGCAGTTCTCACACAATCGTGATTTAATTCAGCCAAATGCTGAAAAGCATGTTAGGGACCTACAATAGCCAGAAATCAATGTGGAAATGAAGCATCTTTTCAGAGTAGAAATCCAATCTATAACACCGTCCAAATGATGAGATAGATGTATGATATATAATACAGTCAGCTAAATGAATGTGATGTGTGTGTGAGGTTTATCCTCTTTGAGAGACTAAACTTCCTGGGAAAAAAGTTTAGTAAATGAGACATCAATAAGTGCCTGACAGGGGTCAACATAGATGACATCCTGTGGGGCTACAATGTCCAAACTCAACTCAAAAACAGTGTGACAAAAACCATAGCGCCACAGAAGACCTATGGGATTACAGAACAAACTAAATACCACAGAGGAGGATTCATATAGTTTTTCCAGGACAAATCACATGTTTGGAAAAACCCACATTGTTACATAAGCCTACAGGCCACGCACAGGGGCCACTAGCTGGTGACGCTCCACTATAGAGAGTTTTTTTCTAGTTTCCAGGACATATGTTCATCAGTGCAGACGCACACACATACATGGACGGGAATTCAGTCCTTGTATATCGTGGATTCTTCCATGACCACAGTCATCGCAGCGACTGGGAAGTTACTGTTCTCACAGGGAGGACAAAAATTGCCAGATGATGCAGGCAGACGTCCAGCTCCAATACCCTAAAGGAGGACCTCTAAAGGCTTTTACAGAGTGGGGGTGCTTTTTGTTTTTGTAAGATTAATTAACACGTCAATGTATATTTTTCAAACTATTTTGGTCACGACTATTTTCACACAGAGCGCAACACTACAAGAAAGCAAGGTTCATATTTCAATCTTTCACACCGATCTTTCATAATAAAAGCCCTAGATATATAATATTCACAGGTGAGAATTTCATATTTTTGGTGTTTATTCGTCATGCTCGCAATGTGTAAAAGCCTTAAGTATTGGAACTAGGCCTCTGCTTCATTCCTTAGTGCTGTCAACAATATCAAAGTATTGATACTGAATATTTGAAACGATTTCAATACACATTTTTCGCAGTATCAGTACACCGATACCGGGTGTGCTTTCTGCTCTGTCTTTTCTCCAACAGCGAGTTGACACGCACACACCGCGCTATTTATCTTTTAATAAAGATCAAATATTCTATGCACTCATCATTGTGCCATATATATATAATTTCTTTAAAATTAGAGCATATGAAAAAGAAGTTTTGCAACCATCTGTGCCATCTTTGTGACATGATGAACACAGGCACCCGACAACATACAAGGCTCTTATTCCACTTACATAACACTGTGGGATTATAACTTCTTTTTTTTTTTTTTTTGCCTCAAAATGCTCCTCGCACATCTGACAGCGGGCTGAGCTGCATTTCAACTAGCGGTGTACTGTGGCGTATCTTTGAACAACCAAACAACTCAAGTGAAGTGCCTGCAGTCCTTTAAGCACTTTATCCTCAGAGCTTCATTGGGCAACAGACAGGCAAAAAAAAAAAAAAAAAAAAAAACAAGACAAAAAATGCAAATGAACTCCTCAACACTTCTATATGCCATTCAAAACCACCACAAAAAAGCAGAGTACATTTAAAATGTTTTAAAATGCCAGACTCATAACTGCACTTTACAACAACGCGGAGGGAAAAAAAAAAGATGAAGGAAGTGATAGAGAGTTTTCTGAGGCTCCTTGGCGTCGCGTTGGGGATTCCATGTGTCTCATCATCTTGTTTAGAGTGCATTAGCAGCCAGTGACACAGCCTCCCTCCCTCCTCATCGCTCTAGTTTTCTTGTTGTCGGGCAGAGTGTCCTGAGGCAATAACAGCAACCATCAGCACTCCTCCTCCTCCTACACCTCCTCTTCATGCAGAGATACACCAGGGCCTAATTTTCCATCAGCAAAGCATGAAATCAAGAGAGAATGCCACACAACAAGCACTCTTAAGAGAGGACACTTTGCCAGTTCGCCCACCCATGCAAGCATAGCGCGCAAACACCGACACGCATGCAGAGACGTGTCCTAACTTCTGAATAAATTATGAAATCAAGTGGATGCTAAGCTAAAGCGACAATCAGAGGCTTGTTGATGAGAGCACGCAAGTGACTTTGGGAGATGGTTTTACAAATTTCATGAAATTAGCAGCCGGTTGTTATTTTCAGACTGTTTTTCTTTGCTTGCTGTGACAAGTTGCAACAGAGATAGAAAAAGACACAAAAGTAATGAGCAAAATTAACATAAAGAAATCAGCTGCACTACAGATAAGTTGCATGTTGGATTAAATGATTCAAGGATTTTGATTGAAAAACACTGGCTGCTCTCAAGTCAACATGTACACAGAATACAAAGTATGCAGAAAATTGGAAATATTGGAAATGCTGATATCTTGTCTCATATTCATCTTTTGATGTAACACCCAAATGTTTTCAGTGTACAGCAAAAATAAGGAACTGGCCTCGCTGTCCCAATAGTTTTGGAGGGGACTGTACGTCACAGCTGCATGAGCGTGAGGAAACACAACAAGGAGGTAACAGTGATGTTTTGTAGTCTCATTTAACCACTAGTCAGCGACTACTTCTTTTAAGACATATAAAAGCTTCAAAATTCATGAGTGGGATATTTACTGATGAATTTTATATCGTAGAACAAAACATTGAATTCTCTTCAGCTTGTGTTAATCACAGACCTCATTTCAGGCATCTAACCAAAAACCCAAACAAAAAACCCATTGACTTCCAGATGAGGGAACTGGATGTGTGAAAACACATTTCCAGTTTTAGGACTCATTCCTGCACCGATCTATAGAATGGCCAACTGTATGGAAAGTTTGTTATGTAGAGAATAACAAATGAGCTAGAGTTAGAAAGCAATTTCAGACTCGGGTTGGGCGATATGTTCAAATTCTCCTAACAGCCACCGTCGGCCCAACAGCTGCCGATTGCTGATATTCACGCAGGTGTGTGTGCGGCACATACAGGGGGAGGGGGAGTCCCCAAACAACATTTTGAGCGATCAGATTGAAGATTATCTTGGTTTTAAACCGGATGCAAGGGGCCGCACTGTGGTGCAGTGGTCAGCACTGTCGTCAGCTAGAGTTTAAATCCAGCTTGGGGTTCTTCTGTGTGGAGTTTGCATGTTCTCCCCGTGTTAGCGTGGGTTTTCTCCAGGTTGTCCGGTTTCCTCCCACAGTCCAAAGACATGCAGGTTAACTGATGATTCTAAATTGGTGTGAACGTAAACATGAATGGTTTTCTGTCTCCATGCGCCCTGCGATGGACTGGCAACCTCTCCAGGGTGTACCCCGGCTCACGCCCCCCGCGACCCCAAACGGGATAAGTGGTTGCAGATGGATGGATGACCGGATACAAGTGGCAAGCCAAAGGACCAAACTTAAATTAAGCAATTTGGGGTCTTTCCAAACGTACAGTGCTGGCAAAAGATTCCAACACTACTATTTTGTATGAGCATTTGCAAAAACGCCATCCTGCTGCTACGCTAACACCAAAAGCAGCGGCTTCCTAAACTGCCATTGGAAAACACTTCACCAGAAATGACCAAGAAAAAAACAGCTACAGTACTCTGTGCTCTGTAAGACTGATGTTTTCCTCCACTTTGTCTACACCATTACATTTGTATGGACACATTCATATCCGTGCATAGCTAAAATATAGTCAAGAATACCAACCAGGTCACATCAGTATATGGAGACTGAGATCAGGTCTTTATTTTCTGACATGACAGTTCACGCATGCTTCTGAGCACAGCCACACACTAAATATCTATCTGAACCGGACAAGAAGAATAATATAATGACAGAAGAGCAGAACAATAAGCTCCTTTGAGGGGGTTCTTGTGACTCAAGAGGGCCAGCAGCGTTGCATTTTCAGAGCAGACACACTGGGCATACGTTATCAGAGACCAGGCTAGGCTAAACTGAAAAGTACTGTATCTTAGTTTTCTATCAACTGAAAAACAAGGCAGTTAGTTATTAGGACAGTAACACTGACAAACACTACAGAGAGTGGAAAACTCTGTCTCCACTACACACAAACACAGAGAGAAGAAAAAGATCTCACAGCGCTGACTGACAAAGATGCCCTGCAATATAGATGACGAGAACAAAGCTCCCCATAACAAACTCCAGTCATATTGAGACGATTTCCTTTTCAATAATGAATCACCATCAGCATCAGGCGTCAATACTGCCTCTGTGTGTGCCAGCGTGTGTGTGTGTGTGTGTGTGTGTGTGTGTGTGCGAGTGTAGGGGGAAAAAGAAAAAACATCTATCCTCAACGAGAACAAAACTTCTATATTTAATCTGCGCTGAGAACAAGCAGGCATGCAAAGTCAAAAACAAAACGGGGATGGCAAGCTGAGGCTTTATGTGGCATGCAAATCACATCCGGACCAACCAGCTGCTGTGAGCTTATCCCCCCAACATCTTTGTGATTGACAGGATTTTTAAAATGTGTAGATTATAAATATTTATAATTGACTTAATATTGACTGTATTCTCTCTGTTTGGTTGAACTTGTATGGGGGAAAAGAAAAAAATAAGGCACAAAAAAAGCTTTAATTTCTAAAAAAAAAAAGAGCCACAATCCAGTTCATCTGTAGCTCCCGTCTTCACATAAATTACCCTCCCTGTGCACCCCATACATAGTGTGTGTGTGTGTGTGTGTGTGTGTGTGTGAATGTTCAGTAGCCTGTTTTCCTCACTGAGGATAATGAGCATTGCTTTGAATTTTCTGGAGTTGTCAGGTCTCCTTGAGAGTTCGGCTGTTCTCAGAGAGGTCAGCACAGTCACTGTAAAGTCAGGCTCGGGTTTATAAAAGGTGACAGTTGGAAACATGGGGCCGGATCTCCAAAAAATTACACCAATAAAAAGCACCACGAGCGAGCCTAATCATGGGCTGGGATGGGAGCCCAGTCTGGAGAAAGGGCAAATATTTAGAGTGGTGTAGCTGGGGCAGAGCTGGCCCGCTGTCGTACCTCCTCCTGTACCCGCCGACCTCACACTACCCCACTGCACATTTCAGCATCCAGTGTTGCTCTATAATCCTGCACATTATTTTCCAGAAAACATTAATAAAGCTGGAGCCGACCTCAATCACTTCTTTACTGTGCTTTGGTTCTGGTGAGAGGAGGACATTTTCAGACTTCCTGCTTGTTTTTTCTTAACCTCTTACTGTTACTCATTTTTAGAGGAGTAGTGGTGAGGGTAGATAGAGTCAACAGTATATGTCACACAGAAGTCGTGTACAACACCTGAAAGCTGGGAGCCTGAAGATTAACTTGAGATGCAGCTTAGCATTGTGAACCAAGATATTCTAGTCATTAATAAGAAATAAAAATCAATTAATATATTGATCAATTTGTTAAAAGGAATTGTGAAAGTGTACCAGGGCTTAGAACATTATGATATGAGTTTGAGTTTGAGTTAGTGCTAAATTTAACCATTTTTTACCACTCTGGTACTGATAAAATGATCAATAATCCCTCCAGAATACCACACTAAGACACCAAGACCTTGAGGAACACCATAGGAAAAGCCATGCTGTATCAAAAACATCTGCAGATCTGAAGACATTTGCAGATTTCTGCGAGAATTGCATTTTGCTACTCAGAAATCTCCTCATTATGCCCCCTTAAAACATTTGTACACAATGCAAGAAACTGCATTGTCTTTGCCCCAAACTGCATGAGATCATAATAAAGTGGACACGTCTGTAAAGGGGAGACTCGTGGGTACCCATAGAACCCATTTTCACTCATATATATTGAGGTCAGAGGTCAACAGATCCCTTTGAAAATCTGCAAACTTACATCTGTAGTGTTATTTAGCCATTTTGCTGACAAGCTGGCACGACATGACTGTCTGGAAGACAGAATATCAGCTGGGACTGCAGAGTTTTAAGGGCTTAAGGCTCTTCTACTTATTTCACAAAGCAAAATGTCATATTAATCCACTGAAGATGACAATCAAGATTCAAGGTGTCGTCACACAGTCCAGCTCCAGAAGAAAACACTCCCAGTGTAGAACGGGGATGGGCCCCGACCTCTAAGAAATTGAAATAGCTTCTTGGCCTTTGATTGAATTGCGCTATGTGAGCTCACTACTACCCTGTATAAGCCCTCTCTGTCTCTGTCTGTCTCTCTTTCAGCTCCACATCAAAAAGGCCATCTGCAGTGTATAAAAAAAAAAAAAAAAAAAAAAAGGCCAGCCAACACACTGTGCACTCCCATCTCATCCACAAGTTTCCTCTGCCCTGCATCCAGACACGGCTCTGCCCACCGTCTCATCAATTTTCCCCTTTGATTTAATCACCGAGTGAAACTAAAGTGGCATTACAAAAAGTTTTATTTTGCAACAAAGCAAGTTCCACGACTGAAACTATCTGAAAACCCGAAGTTCTGATCAAATATAAGAAAAGTCTGCCAAACAAACGCACAAGGATTTATATTTACAGTCTCAATAATGCAAACTGCTTTCAATCCCACAGAGCATTAGGATTTAAAGTGAGCATGAAACACAAACCCTTCAAGCAGATTAAATTTCAAATCAAGCAGGCCATGTAAATGATGTGGTGACAGGGGGCCCAGTGCAATTAGCATGCCAGGCTAGTGTTAAAGCAATTAGGCAAAACAGACGGCTAGAGCACCAGGGCTAAGCATGGGAAGGGAGGAAGGACGAATATTTCCATATTGTTCTTCAGGACATGAGTGTGTGTGTGTGTGTGTGTGTGTGTGTGCATCTACAGTTTGTTTGAGGCTGTTCGGCACTCGACTTGTTTGTGGATTTCTCAGAGGGAATCAGAGGTTAATGGGAACTAGACTTTGTTTACTGACAGCCTATCCAGCCATTTTGGAGAGCAAGGGGCTGGGGGAACTAAATAACAAATGCTGTGTTCCTTGTAACAAAAAGAGAAAAAAAAAGGAAACCGTCTCTCATGTTGCTTAGGGGAATCACAAAAACATTTACTGGTAAACAAGCCCAGAGCGGAAACTCTGGGAACCACTTTGGGGAAAAAGCAGACATATTTGGGCAAATCTCTCAGGTGGAGCCATCAAAAGCGGTGTCGGCTCGAACACGGCGACGTGGCAGAAAGGACCACCTGGAGACGGGGAATGACATTCGTTTGAGCGTAAATTACTCAAACAAGCATGCCGGGGATGGCATTTAATACTTGATGTTTCCCAGGGGGAACGCTGGTGGATGCCTCTAATTCAAACAGCGAGTTATGACATACAAACACTCGTGAAAACAAACACATCGCGCGGCAAGTTGTGGATGATGCGACGCAGGGCCTTTTGGGATGCAAAGTGGGACAGCGACTCATCTCAGTCTTCAGCGACGTGGGAAGAACGGCAGTAATAATGAGGAGTAGGGCGTAAAATAGGATTTTGCTGTTGTTATTTTTTGTTTCTGTGCACAGAATCTTACTCTGTTGTGTTCTGTGCACAGTCCAATACGCTACAGGTATGCTACAGTATACAATAAATGTTTCTGGTACTGAAAGGCACTTTACATTTCCTCCCTGCACAAGTCAAAGACCGCACTGAGCAGGTACCTAGCTAAGAAAGTTTCACATTAAGGGTAGTTTATTACATTCTAATGCAATCCAATACAACAGCCCTGTAATGACTCCTACTGTACATCTTTCAACCTAAACTTCTTTCGGCAGTCGTAATGAGCTCAGCTTTACAGCTAGAGTGAAGATATTGGCATCATATGAAACTAGAAAACCAAAAAAACTGTCACCACTAGCTTGCTGAAAAGAACGCAAATTATGCTCCAAAGGAGAAACTGAAATGGTCATCTTCAGAAGGGTCCCTTTGACCTCTGACCTCTAAAGATGTGAGTGAAAATGGGTTTTGTGGGTACCCACCAGTCTCCCCTTTACAGACATGCCCACTTTATGATAATCACATGCAGTTTGGGGCAAGTCATAGTCAAGTCAGCACACCGACACACTGACAGCTGTTGTTGCCTGTTGGGCTGCAGTTTGCCCATGTTTATGTTTGGAGCATATTTATTTAGGCTAAATGTAGTACCTGTGAGGGTTTCTGGACACTGTTTCCTCTTGTTAATTGATTTCCAATAATAAAAATATAAATACAGTTGCATAAAGCAGTATATTTGCTCACTCCCATGTTGATAAGGTACATTCATTTGCGATTAATCATTATCGATCATATCTAAGAACAATCTTGATTAATCACATTTAAATATTCTAATCGATTGACCACCCTAGTCATCGCTACATACAGTATGTGGTCAATTTTGAGAGCAAGTGTTGAATGTAACTGTATTATATGTAGAGAGGTGTTTCTAATGAGGGTAGAAAAACGTACAAGACTTCGAGTTAGTGTTATCCATGAACTTAACTGAAACATGAACCAGATGGTAAATGTTTTCAATGCTACAATATTGTCAATTACAACATAAAATTGAATTTATGTCATTTAAGTTAGATAATTTAGGCTTAAAAGGGAGTTAAACATGCAGGCAGCATAAAACAACCCGATGAAACCAAAAATTTGCACTAATCTAGTTCCTTTTCACAATCATCCATTGTCTGCACACATAATGGCACAGGGGAAAGGTAAACGACGTGGTTAAAAAGGAAGTGACTCATTTTGCTGACTCTGAGTTTTGCTGTGTGTCTGGTAGCGGTCACAGTGTTTTTGAAGAGGTTCAGACAACAATGCTCAAGTGTGTATATGTTTCTTTTCCTGTCACATTTTCCTGCATGCCATTAAAGTGTGTGACCTGAGGGAACAGCCAATCGGAAATTACATATGCCAGAACATGTACTTTAGTCTATATATACGTGTGTGTGTGTGTGTGTGTGTGTGTGTGTGTGTATGCCAGGGGTTGCTTAGATACTACTTCCAAACCTAATTACAGAACTCAAAGTGTATTAAGGCAAGGTAAATAATAAACTTCACAAGCACACTACAGACAAACAAACACTCATACATTAAAAATGCAAAATGAGTGTAAACACAGCAGCAGGAACACAGAAAGCTGCAATATCCTACTTTTTCTGTCACATATTTTAACAATGATTAATAATGTGCTCCACAGAAACCCAGCTCATTGTGTAGCCCTTACACAGACATTTCCTTTAAAAAAACACCTTAATGTTCACCACTCAATTAACTGAAATTTAAATTAAATGGAGTTTCCAGAGACTGTACTAATTAGTTCCTGTTCACCGTCATGAATGTATGCTATGTAGTACAACCCATCAGAATATGTAGCGCCATATGGTCGACATGGCCTATGGGGCTTTGTTAGAATTACCTCATGGAGAGAGTCCAAGCCAAGCAGGTGAAGCAGTGTTTTGGTTGCAGCGTAGCAGCAAGCTTTACAGACAACGAGGGAGACAAAGGGTATATTTTTCTACGAGTTGAGAAAATGTGTGTGTGGGAGGGAAAGTTCCTAAGAACACACTACATGAGAAGATGATCAACAAACAAGGTCAAACCCAAATAGACAGAAAGAGGAAGACGCGCTCATAAAAACACCCAAAACTGAGCAACACAATGAAGCCTGGCTCGTGGCCAAGAGAAACAAATGACATGATGTAGCCGACTACTGTATCCTAGTAACACAAAGACCAAATAAAAAAAAAAAACAATGAGTGACTGCAAATCACTCCCAGACTGGGGCATTTTCCCTCCACAACAGGAAAGATGACAGCGCTGAAAGATGTTTTTCACACCGCAAAGCACAAAGCATGCTCAGTGCTAACTTGTTAGCATGATCGTTAGCCAGCTTGGTAGCATCAAGCTTTGGCTGTAGGGTGACCAGGTGTAATATTTTACGAGGGACAGTGCATCATTTTTATCCCTTGTCCCATGTATCACATTTTGAGACGACGTCCCACATTTTCATTGGCTCTAGATTGCAAAAGTCAAACCACTGCAGGACAGATGCTTTTCTGTAATCTGGCTTTTATTCAATGGCTGTGAAGAAAGCAGGGAAGGCTGTCAACGTGGAGCTGTGTTTGCTGTCAAACTGCGCACACAGGGTCAAGTGCAGGTTAACATTTCGCCATCTTTGCTGCGTTATGCCGATTGGAGAAAATTGCAAGTCACTGCAAAATCACAAGCTCTGCAGGTTTAGGCAGAATATGATGGAAACTACCACAAAGAAAAAGAAACGCAGCTACAACAAAGACTGCGAAACTATTTCTATGTATTTATAAGCCGGTGGAAGGCCGTTCTTAAAGTTATTTTTCAATTTCACACAGAGAGAATATGACAAGAAGCAACACAGTTCATGTGAGTCTTGCAAAAAAAAATTGTGGCTCAGAGATATGATGATCTACAGATGCATTCAGGCAAAGCATACAGATGTTACAAGATAAGGGGCAGAATAGAAATGTTTATTCTTTAAGTTAGATAGACATCAAAACTACCTCTCAGCCTTGGTAAGGTGTCTCATATTGTCCAGTCCTCCAGTAAATGAGATAGAAAAGCTAACTTACTCTTCTGGTCACACAAACATCAAGTTAACTGATTAAGTAGCGACACTGTTTCTACACACTGATGGACAAATACAGTACAGTTCATGAGGCATAAAAGAAGAAGGATATCTGATATATATCTGAATCCTACTCAGCTCTCAGCAACTACAAAATTGCAGGGTTCTGTAGACACAAATGGCCGAGGGTCTCGCAAATCACTGTAATTGCACATTTTGAAATTTATGTCTATTTACACATGTAAGCCTCCAAAACCTATCAAGTCATCACTGTGGATAACATCATGCAATCTATCTGTCAGCCTGACTGGATATATAAGTTTAAAACTGTATTTGGAGGCAGCAATATAGGGTTTGTAAGTACACTGAATGGCCTCTACTGAGACATTCAGTTGGACTTTTGAGCCTGAGAGTCCCACATGGGTACGCAAGCTTTATACCTTGGGGATGGAAAACTGCATAGTTGAGTGTAAACTGATGATCAACTGAGAGCTTGGCGGGATTACGCTGTGGCTTCCATGACTGTTTTATGACACGAGCTCCCCATTTTAAAGAGGAGTGTGTGCAGTTTGAGGCACGGTATGGAAGCAGAGCCGTGGACTCCAAATCTACGCTCTCCCAGCCCAGAACGCAACCGTTTTAGCCATCACAACACACTTTGATTATAGGAAAAGTATCATGTTATACACTACAAACAAGCAAGAACACAGAAATATATACACTGCAAAGGGAGACTGGCAACACTGGCTCGATTTGTGGAACAAAGTTCGGTGAACTTATACAAGAATCCATCTCAGGTACAGTCAGAGAGTGGATGTTTGCTTTCACCTGTCACACGCAGCCATTTCCTTAAT
Organism: Pterois miles; assembly: GCA_947000775.1. NCBI lineage: Eukaryota > Metazoa > Chordata > Actinopteri > Perciformes > Scorpaenidae > Pterois > Pterois miles. The sequence continues at coordinate 17,399,624 of CAMQGK010000549.1, read as the reverse complement.
TTCCAGACTATCATGAACAAGGCTCGAGCTTAGAAACAAAGGGCCCGCTAACAAAGCTTCCCATGGAGAATTGACTGCGGCCTTGGCTGCTATTTACATACAGATGCAACTGGAAAGAATTTGCATAATGTTTTTTTGAAGCTGGGTGCTCAGGGGAGCAGCATTGTAACATATTGGTGCCTAATGAACTCTGAAAAAAATTGATTTTCCACAGAGTAAATTAAGAAATGCATTATAGCTGTTAAAGCAATCTTAGGGGAAATCGGAGCCTTCCTCTGCTAAACTACGCTTGATAAGTAATAAATTATATGTTACACTTATTTGCTTTAATTCATGCTAATTTTGCCCAATTAATGTATCACTGTAGTTCTGAGGGCAGCCACTGGAGATTTAATTATTTATTGGATTTTGTGTGGATGTGCTTGTATTGTATTGTTGGCATATGATGCGTGCCTGAATTTTGTACAGGACTGTTTGTGGATATTGTGCCGTACGACATGCGATTGTAAGTTTAATTGTAAATGTTTTTGTGAGTGTCTATCTGCAACAGAGTTAAATCCCATGTCTTCTGGGACTTCCTGACAGAGGCCTGATTGTCTGTGACTGCAGACTCTCAAGGTTTTGGCTCCTTTCCTCCCCTTCCTTCCTTTGCTTCCCTTCCCCTCCCTTGCTAGCTAGAAGGGTGAGTCATTGTTTACAGGCCTTTCACTCTGCTGTCCCTATCACCCTGCCCTGACGCTACTTTTCCATTTGATCACAGCCCCCGCATGTGGCGACATGACACCAGGCCTTGGCCTCACGTTTCCTCCTTGAGCCGTCTCCCGGGCTGACGGCTGCTTCTGTCCGCATGATGATCTGACTGCAACTGGCTGCGTCTTTTCATCGCTGATCTCGATGGTTTACTTTTAGCATTAGGCCGCGTGACTGCTAACGCACATGCATGTCAGCATTTATGTTGCCAGGGATTAAACGTGTGACCATCCATACCCTCATTAGCCACTAAGCAAACCTAATAGAGCATAATCAAGAAACACAGGATTTCTGAGTATGAAATAAGAGGAAGAAGGGTATTTAGGTAAAGTGAAAACTGTCACTTTTGCTCCTCAATGGATATCAGCTGTCACATGATTTAGAGCTGCAGTGTGTAGAAATGGAGCAAATATGATTTTAAAAAGTTATTTTTATAAAACGGTCACTATATCTTGACGGTAGTGCATGAGATCAGTCATGCAAAAAAAATTACATGCCTCAGCCTCAGACCGGAAGAAAACAACCAATCACTCGCAAACTCCGATCAAACACTCAAACTAGGCAGCACTGATCAAATATGAATCAATATTCTGTTACTGTAATGCCTGTTTCACAGCTCAGATGTTTTCAGAAACGCTTTGTAGTCACTGTTTAGCTGAAAAATGATAAAGTTTGTGACCTGGCAGCCATGTTGAGATCAGTTAAGGAAATACCAAGCACCACCCGCCAGTGAGAGCATAGCCAATAGGAACGCTCTATCCCTCTGACAAGACCTGTGATTGGCCAAAGTCCCCCGTCACGGGCTGGATTTTTTTTTAAAGCCTGAAAACAGAGACGTGAGGAGGTGCAGAAGTCTAGTTGTCTCTCAGAACACTTGAATTACAATATGCTGAAAGATTATTATGGGATTTAGCCCAATGATGCCAAAAGCTTTCTGCTTACTGAAGCTTTAAATACAAACACACATATGTACACACACACATACACACACACCTTATTGGAAGAGCGAATGGAATCTCAGGCCGCTGCCGAATGTTCTTCCACGAGCATTTGGCGAAGCTGCTGGAAAAATTTACTGTTGAATTAGCCTTTTGTTTTAGCAGGCCGTAGCAGAGAAAAGGCCTCTGTGTCCCTCCTCATAACCTGCGGCGGAAGACATTCCCCCCTGTAATAGCAATGCACAAGACTGCTAATATAAAGTCAGTTCAACCAGAGAACTTCAAACAACTATCAGAAACTTCATGCAAATTCAACTTTTACTAAGGCGATCTGCAAGCGTACCTGTGCAAAACACAAATGCAAACAAGAGTGACATGACGGCCCAGTTAGCTATCAGCCCGCTGTCAAACCTAATAGGAATTAGAAGGAGTTAACGCTACTTTGTTTCTCTCCCCTTCAAGTACTCTCTCTACCCCTGCACTCACTTCTGAGGCATCCACTAAGTATCCACCCCTCATCAAGCCAATATTAAAAAGCTTAGCTGGCAATGGTTTTTCCAAGTAAATTAGAGAAAACAAAATCTCGCAGATTAGTCAATTAAGTGGCACATTAGCCCGAGACTTAATTAAAAGATAGCAGGGCATACAGTCTTTAAGGATACTGAGAGGCGACGGGAGTGTTTAAACAGCAGATTGAACAAATGGCACTTATTAAAAACTTGACTGCAAGTCACTTGACACCTCACATATCCCCTACACCTTGAGCTACATAAACAGAGTGTCAGCTCCCTGGGTTCCCGCTATGCAAATCTCCGGGATGAGGCAAAGAGAGGAAGTGCACTCGTCACACAGCATCCCCGCCTGGAAACGTCAAGATGCCCTCCTACAATTGGCAGCTTAGCAACCACAGCAACCAGAGCAGAAACACAACGTTTACTATCTCATACTTTTCTTCACCCCACTTCTGAATAGAGGTTATTAATGTTTTTTATTTTTAAGGCGAAATAGAAGTTAAACCTGCCAAAAAAAGAAAGTGAAGTCAGGGTTGGGATGCATCTTGTAACACAGGAAGTGTGTTAAGAGGTTTGGCTCCAAAGAAAATGTATTCTCACGAACACAAACCCCTTCTGAGATAATATGTGTGTGTGCATGCTTAGTGTCAACCTCTCTTTGAAAGGCATCCTTAATTAAACCTTTTGTTCTTCCAAAATGACAAAAAAAAAAAAAAAAAGCCAAGCCGGGCGAGCAAAAGGCAGTTATTGTGTCAAGAGTGCCGAGACTGAAGAGCAAGGTACACTAAAACATCACAGTTCACTGCTCGTGTTGCCATCTCCCCGTCACTTTCTATCCGGAACAATGCGACAGCTGACAGCTCGCACCCAAGAATTATCACGCTAAACTGAATTATTTCTGCCACGTGTTAATTTATTAACAACCTGTGCATGCTCTAATGTAGCCTGCATTTGCATATACATTTTTAACCTGCGAGCTCAATCGTCGTGAATATTCTTTCGGGGTGGGGGGTGAGAATATTTCAAACCGCCTTTTGTTACACCGCGATTGGATTTTGAAGATTGGGGTGGAGGAAAAAAAGATAGTAAGACACATAAATCTCACACATGTCTGCAGGGCACATATTCTTTAAGGGCAGATATCTGCATTTCATCACCTTGCAACATATGAGCTGTGGCACCTCCGATCTGAAGCCTCCTCCTCCTCACTTGTTCTGCGCCTTACTAGCTCTCTCTCGATCTCAAAGAGGCACCTACGACTGCTTTCGGATTGGCTTCAAATACTGCGAGCTGGCTTGTTTAGATGGCTCCCCAGGACTTTTTCTGTTTAAGAAGAGCAAACATACAGTATTAATAAGCACCAATGAACTATTCATATCTGGCTTCAATACACTACACGGAATAAGTAACCATGCATACTCGCAGATATATCACAATCTGTAAACTAATACTGGTTTAAATATTTGTGTTTTTAAAGCACGTCATACACAGAGTATGGCAGATTTGATAATACACAACAGCCATGTTCTAACAAATATCCTATCAATGTCAATTATCACCTGGCAGACAACAAAGATCAAGAAAGCTGGTATCTTGGGAAAAAAAAAAAAAAAAATCACACCTTAATCCACCTTAAGATTCACCGTCGCTCGCACCAGATGCACCATTAAACATGCAAAGAACGTATCACCCAGCTAACCCACTCCCATCCACCTTTATAATAACAGATGCTTCCTGTGGCCTAAAAGTAGATGTGTTTATAAAAACAGCAATGCATATTATACTATAGATCATTTTTGTTCATGTTTATATCTATTTTTTCTACCTTTTTCATTTGTTTTTTAAAGTATTTGTCTCTTTAACATATACTTAAAAGTCCTAGTATACTCTAAAAATATATTTTACAATAGAGATTTTGTTTTACTTGTCTTAACTTTGACATTTTTCAATAGAACCGACAGCAAACTCCAGTTTCTTCCAGTGTCCACCATGTCACCTTATTTCAGAAAAAAATAATTACAATTATTTTTTTGATCCTGTTTGAATTGCACCATGAATCACACGTTTGTCGATTCAAAACATAATTTTGCAAGTCAAGAAAGTCACAGTTTGTTGTTAATCAGAAAGACACCTGCAAGTCGCATAAGTGACGTGTCTCTCCCTGAAGCTACGATACCTCTGAGTTTTATACTGGGATGTACTCACACCAGCAACGGGTCTGAGTCTTTCTGTGTCTTCCTGACTGATAAAAGACCAGGAGTCTCTGGAAAAAAACACATCGGGTCACGTAAAGTTACATTTGTGTGTGGAACGTAGCTAAGTTAGCTCGCCAGCTAGTGTTGGTGACGTACATGGTACGAGAGATGTAGCACACTGAGCGGCTTCACACAAAACGAACTACTACCACAAACTGTGACTTTCTTGACTTGCAAAATTATCTTTAAATCTGAACAAACATTGCATTCATATTTTTTTCTGAAATGAGCTCCCATGGGTCCACCAGAAGGCGTGGGACTTTACATCTCTATATTTAACATCCTAGTTACTAAAGATAAACTCAAACTGCTTTCCACCAATGAAACAGTCCTAATGAGGACACAGTTTTAGCTGTTCTTTTTATTATTTTATTTTAATTTCTCTAAACCTGGGCAAATAAAACCAAATCAGTATAGATATTAAGAAAGCACTCAAGGTAAGTGAAAAAATGTAAAATTTTTGTTTGTCATTTGGATGTTCCAACGCTTTAAAGCTCCACACAAAATAAACCTATAACATCACATGTACAGTACGTGATAATTATATGCATGAAACAGTTAACCTGACAATGAATCCCTGTATCACACACGTTAATTTACACTAAGTTTGTTTCCGGATGAGGATGCGCGCAGGTGTTGCCGATGCACACCTGTAAACTTTGCCTCTGCATCGAATTCCCAGCTGCATGTGTACAAAACACCCTGTCGGTGCCTTAGTTACTTTTCTTTTAATCTGCGCTGCACACTTTACACATCACCACGAACAAACTGTCACCACAGTGGCAGTTTGTTGCTGAGCGGCATGTAAACAAAGATGCAACAGGAGATGTGTATATTTGTAGCAGATGAAACAATTAAGGGCGTCTGACAGGCAAATAAACACATTTAGGCAAAGCATCTGGTCTTATGGGGGGGGGGGGGGTTATCGCTGCTGTATTGTTTGTTGTACAGACGTACTATATAGCGGGAAAACATTTTAACAGATCTGATAAACAATTAATGCTGTTTATTTACTCGTTAAAGGAAAAGAGGAAACAACAACTCTGACTTAGCCCGAGCAGAATATGGAAAAACGCTCATGTGACCGTGTTTGTTTGATCTTGTGATGTTGCAAAGCATGTTAGAGCCAGCCTATTTGTGTGTTCATGTGTGTGTGTGTGAGGCTTTGCCTGTCAGTCATGTTAACTCAATGTGAAGAGGCTGCTCCAAGCGGAAAGTTGAGTCCTATATATTTGCCACAATGGCTGGTGTTATTAAGACCTTGATCCGTGTTTTCTTTCTGCATGGAGGGAGGTAAGCTACTAGATGCTGTGTGTGTGTGTGTGTGTGTGTGTGTGTGTGTGTGTGTGTGTGTGTGTGTGTGTGTGTGTGTGTGTGGGCGGGTGGCTTGCTTGAGTCGGGTTAGGAGGAGACAGACACACAAACACACATCTCGGCTCTGTAAACATCCCTTTTTTCAAAACCACAGTGAGGGAAGTTTTCCGTTTGCGTTTGTGCTCAATTTAAAGCTTCTTTTTTTTTTTTTGGTGGAAGCTGTGAAAAATAAATAGTTTGATGTAGGAAAAAGGTCGCTCAAAAGAACATAAACATCCTAATTTATGAAAAAGAGTATTATGCGACAGAGCTATCAACCTTCTCTGACACTGAGTTTGCCTCATGAACTGTTTCACTTGGCAGGACTGGAAAATCCAAGCAAAAGACGACTATTGATTGCAACCCAAATTGCAAAAGACAAGCAAACACTTCAGTGTCCTTCTTGTTTTGTAAATCTGCAAAAGACAAATGGAGCGACTGATTTGATCACAAACATATCCTCCTGTGTATGGGGTTGTAAATGCTCAGATATAAACTATAACAGAACAGGCACGCCTGCCAAACAACCTGCCAATCATCCGCGGGATCCAGATGACTGGAGGCTAGTGGACGACCGCGTTCATTTAAGTGATGTTAAGAACAAACAATCAAAAGTGCTGCTCGGGTAGACCGCAACACGTCCACATCAGCGACTGACATGTAACAATGGTGACATCTAATTTATAGCTCAAGGAGCGTGTACAAGCAAATAAACAGGCATCCCATGGTCCACACGTCCCTCTCAATTTGCCTCTCCCACGGTCTATTGGCTTTCAGACGCATGCAGGGGAGGGAGGAAAATAGAAAAGTTGTGCAACTTTACGCTGATGTCTTATTTACAGGCCCTGCTTCTGTTACTTTCTCTGAAAACCTGTGCAGGCATTCGTAAAGCACAAACCTCGCACAAACAAAAATATTCCACTTGCACGTACAGTTTAAGATGCCACAACATCTGAACTGGAGGGGGGAGCGAGGAAGGAGGGGATGTTTTCAGCACTGTCGAGGAAGAAAGGAAACGATTTGAAGACATCTCAGCATCTCTTCTCTCCTTTCATTCCCCGTCTGATTCTTGCATTCTCTCAGGCAGATGTTGTCAGCGCCGTGTGCACGGGGCACGAAACTTTGAACCTCACCGTGCCCCATCCACGGAGCTTCTTTTTTTTTTTTTTTAAGCTTCAGTCTCGTGATCTCAATGTAACCGCCGCGTTATCTTCGCACCGCCGTGGCGACGCCTCCAGGTAACAAGGAGATTAGAAGCAGTCAGAGGCCCATGTACCACAGCAAAGCTTTAGCAAAAGGGGGTCTTTAAATATTTAAGGTGTGAGTACGATCACACATTGTCACTCTGAGAAGACAGGGGAACAAAGAATACAAATGTTTCGCTTGGAAATCATTTACATTTCATTGCGGAGACTCTGTTCTGACACTGATGCAATTTCTGAGTGTTGAATTTGAGGGTTTTTGTATTAAAAGTATACAAATTTAACAGACGTGCCACACTTCCTGCTAAAAATAAACCCTGCTAATGCAATCTTTATGCACCTTTCCTGTTGGCAACTGCATCGACAATTTGTGCGGGAGGAATAACAAGCAAACAAATAACACGTGGCGCAAGGAGGCGGGCTTCTTCGGCCTCTTGTCAAAGTCAATTAGAGTCCTCAGGTAATGACCCTATTTGCATTGTAAACCAGGGCCTTGTGTGAGAGGGCTAATGGGGCCACTACCTGAGGAGATTAATTGAAAGTGACATTACTTGAACTCTCCTCTTTTTTTTGCCCTTGCACGCCTCATCTTATTTTAATGTCGTGCCACAAGTCTAAACAGCGAGGTCAAAGTCTTTGCAAACTTTGACACAAGTGAGGAGGAGGAGGGGGAAGGACATTAGAGCAGCTACACATGTCAGCATTGGGGGCTGCTCGAAAGAAAAAAGGGTGCTGCGTGATTTTAGGTTTTACAGACAGAAATGCAAAAAAAAATGCATAGCAAAGGCTAAACAGCATTATGTTTACTGTCCTCTATGAATAGGGCTGTCAAAGTTAACGGGACAATAACATGTTAGAGTTTTAAAGCTAGAATGAAGATGATATCGTATGAAAACTAGAAAACCAAAGGAATCCACTGGTACCAACCAGGTCATACCTGTTTGTCGAGATAAAAGCTAAATAAAGCTCAAAACTAAGGTTAAATTTTCAGGAAAAACTGGCATTGCTATTTTCAAAGTGGTCCCTTGACCTCTGACCTCCAGTTGTGTGAATGATAATGGGTTCTATGGGTACCTACGAGTCTCCCCTTTACATACAGGCCATTTATGATTCAGTTTTGGGAAAGTCACAGTCAAGTCAGCACATTGACAGTTCTCTGATTTTCATTTTGTGACATGTTGTGATTTGAGCATATTTTCCATGCTAAATCCAGTACTTGTGAGGGTTTATGGACAATATTTGTCTTTGTTTTGTGTTGTTAGTTGACTTCCCATAATAAATATATTTATAAATTTGCATAAAGCAGCACATTTACCCACTACCATGCTGATAAGAGTACTAAATAATTGACAAACATCCCTTTAAGGTACATTTTGAATAAATAGAAAATGTGCCATTTTGTGTGCCGTAATGCAACAATGCATGTCATTTTCTGCCGCGCTTCGAATTAAAAAAAAAAAATGCCACTGACAGTTATCGTATCTGTATAATTATATTTAATGACTCGCAACACAATATTAAAAACATATCAAAATGAACCACATCAGTGCTAGCTGCCAGGTAATGATGGCTATCATGGATCCTATGGATTGACAAGAGGATACATTTTCTGCTGTTTGACAAAAACAAGCATTGATGTTCCATCTGGAAAAATAATAGATGGTGAATAAAGAGAAATGTCACACATTGCCACCCCCTCTTGTCCTGTCTAATTAGTCATATTATATGTAATTACAATATGCTTATAATCTTATCTGTACACAACTCTCAGGTCTGCCTCTAACATGAAAATGAAGGAAACAAAACACCATTAATGCTGCTTTTTCCCTCCCTCATATAAAGCAACAGCACAAGCAGTAATTTGTTCTCATGGCCGAGGGCAGCAGACTTTCATTTTCTGAGTGAAAGAGTTGCATCCCACCCGATTGAGCAGGAAGAGGATGGATGGATGGATTAATACTAGTCAGAGGTGGCCACCGCCGCCACACTCTAATTCATTTAATATTGTAAGAGAAATGACCTTGAGATCAGAGGAGTGCTGAATTTTTCCCCAGACGGCAAACAGAAACAATGGAGCCGTCCTTAATTGTGACATTACAATCCGGCACACATTGAGCGATCAGAGGGGGATTGATTAGAGGAGTGGAAAGGTGGACGACTTTGTGAAAAGGTCACTGCACACTCTACCTGGAGTTTTCAACCCTCCGCCTCCTCTGCGAACGCAGAAGAAAAGTGAAAAAAGAAAGAAAAAAGTACAACTCCTGTGCGATTACAGAGTTTCTGGACAGTGATATTTCCCCCCCAACGCATTAGTGAGATAAGATGGTAATTTCCCAGGGCCAGGGTGTATCCAGGCAGAAAATGATAAAAGGAAATAAAGATAGAATGGAAAGGGGGGTCTCCTCCTCCTTGCTCCGCCAGCAGGGGGGCCGACGTGGAGGTTAATTGAGGGGTTAACAGGGGGTGGCGTCGGCTGAAGGTCAGACTGCTGTTCCAGCCAGCGGGAGGTCCCTGCTCCCTGATGAACTCACTGAGTGTTGTTGGCCATGTTTCCATGTTAGTGCTAACGCCGCTGCCAGGTGAGCACCCTTTCTAATACAGAAAGGAGCAGAGGAGGGCAGCTGTGAAGGGGCAGAGTTTACAGATGCGGCCGTCAAGAAACTCACACTTTCTGCTGCCACATCCACGAGAAACAAGGAAATAAAAAACAAGCGTTCAGAGCACACAAGTCTTCCATAAAAGATATGCAAGTCTGACATTCTGCTGCAATGTCTGCAACCAGTTGCTGCAATAACAATGCACACTGAGCAATGTCAAAGAGGACTAGACACTAATAATATGAAAGAGGAAGTTTAGGATAAATTTGACACAAAATCCGCAGCAGCAGAACTATTACTTACAAGACAAATGATAAAGTGGAGGGAGATTACATCAGGGCTGCAACTAGCAATTATTTTCATTACCAAGCAAACTATTAGAGATTTTCTTGAGTGATCGATTAACCGTTTGGTCTATGAAATGTCTGAGAATAGTGAGAAATTCCCATTATAATTTATTGTAATTTATCACAGCCTAAGGAGATGTCTTATATTTGGACAAAAAATCCAAAACTCAAAAATATTCAGTGTATTTTCATATTTAAGGAAAACCAAGACATCTGGGAAGCTTGAATCAGCAAATGTTTGATGAAAATTACTAAAATGATTATTTAACAAACAAAATAGTTGTCTAATTGCGAAAAGAATAGAATATTTCCAGATGTTATTGTAAACTACTGTCAAACACAAGCATGACACAAGTGTTTGAACTTGATACCTTAGAAATTAAAAGACACGACTGCCGTTAATCACTGCAACAATTAATCGATCCGTTAAATAAATCGCTAACTGTTTTGATAATCAATTCATTGATTCAAGCTATTTTTTAAGAAAAAAAAAGTAAACATTCTCTGTTTCCAGCTTCTTAAACGTGAATATGGTTTCTTTACTCCTCTATGAAAGTAAATTGAATATCATTTGGGTTGCGGACAAGACCAGACATTTGAGGACGCCATCTTGGGCTTTGGGAAACACTGATCAACATTTTATAGACCAAACAACAATAAAAATATTCATTTGTTGCAGCCCTACATACAGTATCAGCAAAGGCAATGACATTTTAAGGTGACAACAGCGTCTTTTGCAGGAGTTTTACCACTAATCTTGCAGAGTATGAAATACAAAATATAAATAACAATATGTACATCAAGGCACTTTTTGGTTTTTCCCCTGGGCCCAAGTGCATTGAGAAGACTTTTAGTCTGACATCTGCAACATAATGAAGACACAAAAATGTATCATTAAACGAAATGTATGCAAAACAAACAAATCACACATTTTTTGTAAATGTTTTATTTTTCAAACGTTCTCTTTGAGATGAAGATAATGTACAAAACTAAGAAAATGAGCTTTGAACTCCAAGTTGAGGAATGATGCATCGAGATGAAAATGAGAAGGATCAAGTGTTAAGGCACAGAAGAAAAAAATATAAAAAACACACAACAGTATAGTATAAGAGGACAACTACTGTAGCTACATGTTTTATCTTTTAGATGAATTCTTCACATTATCTATCGTGTTTTCTTGACACTCTTGGCATGAGTTAATCAGAAACATGAAAATGAGGTTTACTTTCTGCCCATTATCTGTTGCAGAGGTGCCTATCCGACCTCCTTACACACAATAACAGTGCGCCATTAAGACGAGCCGCACATGACAGCACATTATCTTTGTTGGCGTTAGGAAGGGACATCTTTTTGTAACCAGTTAGCAAGCAGTGCTAATGAAGGCCAGCACTAAGTATCATCACTTAAACAACATCAAAGCGGCTCTCCGAGACAAGAAAATGACTCCGCTGGTGATTCACCACAAACTCATCTCGAGATACACAGAATTAAGGAACAGGAAGGGAGGGGGGAGAAAACTGCCGTTACCCTGCATTAGTTTACCATTTCAACATGACAGTTCGTGATTTCTTTTTTGTATTGAGTCACTGGGCTTGATACCCGAAAGCCGCTTATATGGCGACCAGGGTCACCATTTTTAAGTCCGTATCACACCCCACATGAACGGAGCGCAGTTCAACAAGTCATACTTTATACAGTATGTATGTAAAATAGCATAACAGAGAAGACTTGGACCAGCTGACAAAGCCTAATCGACGGCCAAAATAAGAGGAGGACTCGTAGAAATAAAGCTGTACACATTGTTTCTTTATGCTGCCGTGAGCTTTTTTTTTTTTTTTCATTAAAAATGTGAGTATTTGTGCTTTATTTCCAGTAAACCCAAGGCCTCAAATACTGCCAAATCAGGAGAGAGATAAGTCTTTGGTAAAACATGTTTTCATAGACCTTCCAGCATGATTTAGCAAACAAGTATGTAAAATGTAAATGTGCTTATCAGCAATTTTGTGCAGTTTTTTTTTCTGGAACAACAGACCACTTCAATTAAAAGAAATGCTTGAAATATAAAAGTAAAAACATCCTAAAACAGGCACATTATTTAGTTTTGGTGATAGAAAGTAGCATTTGTGATGTCCTCATTCACCTTTGGTATTTCACCAGTTTCAACTGCTCTACAGTGCTACAGTAGATAACTGTAATGAAAGTGTGTTGCAAATCTACAATAATGCAACTAAGAACGTATGAACTGTCACATAAACCTTTTACAGTGTTGTACAGTACTAAGACCGCAACTTCAGTTTTGGAGCATTAAAAAAACAATAACACATGTATTGAAAATTAAATCAGAGTAAATAAAGCATTTTGTTTCGTGTACGCAACACTTTGGTCATCAAAACGACTAAAGAAATGAGATACAAGTAGACAGCATTCCTGATGTAACAACAAAATCTTGCTGTAGGCAGTCTGTAATTATACGGCTTACGCAAAGGATAGAATATTTTAAAGGGCACGATGAGTAGGATTTTCATAAAAAAAAAATAATTACTCGTACAAAAACATTCCCTCTCAGTCATCACAATGTATGTCTGTATCTGCAGAGACTCGGTCCTCTGCCTGGATTTTCCCTTTTCTTGTAATTTTGCTGCATTTGGGACTGGTGTTTCCGGTGTTACACCAGTTCAGGCATACACGGATTACATTACTTGCCCTTTTTACAGAAATATAACCCATTTAGTTCATTTTCACACATCAGCACAGTGTCATTAATACACAGTTGGACGACAGACGCTACAAATTTAAAGTGAAAGTGTCTACTCCGTACGGCGTCTCAGCGCTAAGTCTTTTTTCACACACGGGACGAGAGAGAGTTGACAGGCAAGATGATGGCGGAGGATTTGGTGTCAACGTGAAAGCAAAAGCGTTTATTTGGCAATATTTTGGATATAAACCCAAATGCTATATGGGAACCATAGTGTTAGTGAGGCAATCGCCATGCAGAGGATGGAGCAGACACATCTGGTGCACACAGCACAGCGGCGCCAGGTGGAAACCTGCGACCATGCAGTGAAAGCTCAACGGACAGGTCTGACACCCAGCCATCGAACGTTGAAGGTCAAAGTAAGCGCTCTGCATATATTGAGCATCATCTTGTCCGGTGTAATCAGTAACAACGGTATTGTCAGGTGTTTATAACGCGGTGGGAAAATTTCCTCCCCATGACATCCTTATTTGCGATGTTTCTGAAAACGCAGCCACCAGGTGCCAGGTCGCGAGCATGCATCCAAAAGGAAGATACGAAAATGGTGTCCATAGTGTCAATAAAAACAGCAATAGTAAAAAATGCAAAGCGGACAAAGCTTGTTCCAAAACAAGAGTCAGACAGGGGGGTTGGCTTTCACTATAACCCTCAGTGAGCCAAGGAGAGGGGATCAGCTTTGAATGTTGTGTTTCTAAACCACAAGCAACAAATCCTACTCATTGTGCCTTTAACAGAAACAACTTACTAAACACTGAAGAGGCATGCTCATATATCTGGAGATTCTTCTAGCTCCTGCTGAGCTGGTTTTGATGGAGAAGCCCAGTGTCAAAATAAGCATGCTTTACTCAGCCACACCTACTACTGCGCACACACTTCATCACACATTAAAAAAAAAAGGACATTCATAAACATACGTTCACCATCACACGCACACGTTCCCTCTGTTTGTTGCTGAATTTAAAGTGACAGCAGCAGCGGTTTCCTTCCATTCTTCCATCCAGAGTCCAGTTATCCCCCCGCAGAGACACGCTGCTGGTCTACACCAGCGCAGGCTTCCCTATGTGGGGAAGCAGATGCCGCAGCACTCCATACAGATTTCCAGGCAATCTGAAGACTCGCAGCAGGCATCCATGATGCCGCAGTCCATGTCACAGGGGCAGTTGCAGTCATCGCCCAGGTCGTCGGCGCAGCAGCAGCAGCAGCAGGCCTCTGACGTGCACGCGCCGCACGAGGCCTGCGTCGCCACCATGTTGCAAAGTGTGAGGAACTCGCAGAAGAGGCAGGCCAAGATGCAGTGGACGCAGCAGTCTGGGTCAAACCAGCCAGGGTGACGAGTTGTAAGGTAAAATAAACATATAAATAAAATAAATCAATAAAAAAAAAGACACAGAAACACACAAATATACATAATAAAACTGAAGTGTAAATGCGCAGTGCAGAGCAGGGTGAGTGAATGAGGACGTGCACGCTGGGCAGGCTGACGGGATGAACAGAGTAGGTGAAAGGGTGAGGGTTAAACGGGCGGGAGGGGGGCTGAAGGAAATACGAGAAATTCAAAGACATGAATTCCTCTCCTGCAGTTTTTGATTAACAGCCTGTTAAATAATTGTGGCATTATCATGCAAACTGCTAGTTTGATCACACAAAGATGATTAGCGAAGTCCAAGAGTCTCCCCCGGTAAATAGGTGGATTAATGCTGGCAACGCTCACACCTCTGATTAACATTTAACCTCCTCGTCTTTAAAATAGCTGACGGCAAGTTTCAGCTTGTTGTTGCACGGCAATAACGGGTTCCCCTTTAAATTACCAATACACCCATTAACCATCACAAATCTGCTTCTGAATGGCTGAATTAGTTTCATTAAAATGTTTCTGTCTTGAATAGGTAATGAAAAGGAACAAATTAAATGTTTTACTTCCACGGTATGCAAGTAATGCCATGTAGTGAGTGCAAGATGCAGAGTAAATCCTCCAGTCAGAAAATGTCATTAGATGAAAAGTTTTAATTTCTCTTCAATATAGTTATTTACAGTAATTTAACCAAATTAAAATTCATTTACCTGTTTTCAAGAAATTAAGACAATCTAAAGTTATCAGTTTATAAAAGCTACTTTTTCCAAATAGTTAAATTTGGAATAAAACTAAGTGAAATGTAGGATACAATAAGCCTGAGATAAAATGGAGAACAATGATTGTTTATTCACAGCCCACAGACTACGTCACAATTTATGTTGTCATGCTCCACACCAGAACTTTCTGCAGTTGGATCGAAGTCACTAAATCAACTAAATAGCACTCGGTAAGTGTGCCTGGCATATACTCCTTGCAGCTGTCTCCTTTTTTCAACCAAGGCCAGTGCACCGCCACTGCTTTGGAGTGTTAAAAAGACATGATGTGGATGGATGCAGGAAAAATAGCATTACAAACAGGGCCACATTTGCATAACTTTCATCAGCCCATCTAGAGCTGTCAGAAGGGGCTGTTACTGATTGGGTTAGAGGGAGAGCGAAAAGGAGGAGAGTGTGGAGGATGGCATGGGAAGGCAAGCTGAGGACCGCTGGATGCTCATGTTTGATTAATCAAAGTAGAGGGGATTTTTTTTTTTTTTTTTACCCTATTTTTGCGGTGCTCAGGGCTGCAGAGCTGACCAGAAGCACTAGCTGACTGTGATACAAACAAGATATAGAAGGAACATGAAACGAGGAGCAAGTGCGTACGTGTGTGTGTGTGTGTGTGTGTGTGTGTGTGTGTGTGTGTGTGTGTGTGTGAGAGGGTGCCTGAAGTTTGAATGCATCTTATTATCCTTATCTGAGGCCATAACACTGGCAGTGATGGAAGATGCATGAGAATAAATTCACTTCACATCTGGTGTGGACATGCAAGTAAATTGCAGTTGGGCAGATTGCGGATTTGTTTCATGCTGGTATTACAAAACTTTTACTACATTCTGGCATCCACTGTGGAGTATGTACTGCTATCTGAGTGCTACAAAATGCCACTGAGAACAACAATAAATGCTGCCCGGCCAAAGCTCCACACACCAAACCTCAAAGTTCAGCCTAACAAACTTTGAAGGACCCAGAGGGTATAGCCCAGCGTTCAGAGTGTAACAGTAGGCTGTGAATACGGTATAAACACAGTACATAGACATTAAGCAGCGGTCGGCCATCTCAGCTATTCACTTGGATGTATAATTCAGCACCAGCGATTAGTCTGGATCCAGTAAGAAGGAGGGGAGCGGGGTGGGGGCCGTATACTGTACACAAGAGAGCTGGACGCGAGGCACATCTCCGCAAAAACAGAGAGAGATGGACAGACAGAGACACAGAGTGAAACCAACCAACAGACAGACAGAGCAGCGCACACTGACACTGCTCCTGTTTAATGTCAGCGAGCGGCGATGAAGCTCAGAGTTTGCAGGGGCCAAAAACAGCATCCGACGCCTCTGAGGAAATAGTTTGAGACATCTGGAAAGCTAACATCAAAAAAAAAAAAAAAAAAGGGAGCGGCATGACACAAAACAAGCTGGATGGTCCTCAGAGCGGCAAGCTGTGCAAAACATTCACACTCACAAAGAGGGAGAGAGAGGGCAAGATGGACAGACAAGATGAAGAGAGAGAGATTGATCAGACAAAGCCTTGGTGGCCCTGGAGATGTCCACATGGGTAAAGAGGGCTGGATAGTGAAGGTCTACAACATGCACTTTAAATCGGCCTGTTTATAAAGCATGACTGAGGGAAAAGTCAAATCTAGAGCTTACACAACACAAACACATCAAGGTTTACAGCTCAGGCAAAAACTACGCTTGCGGCCTCGGCCCTAAATCTCTAAATGAGGCTAAAGCAGCTTGGAGACCTTAGCTGATTACACACAATTACTAAAAAAATAAAATGAAAAAAACATAAACTAGATGACAAGAGTTGAGACAACCCACCCCGCTGAACAAAAGCAGCGTGGTAAATGATTCCTCAGAAGCGCCAGCGTTATCACAGATTGGCTACGGTGCCAACGGCGTGTGCCAAGAAACACGGGGAGCGGCAGAGTCCCCAGAGCTAGCTCCTGCTAGCTTACGCCTTTTATTTCCTGTGTTCAGGGGGCTGTTTAGGAGGCTAATTTCACAGGCAAACAGATTATGTTAATCCGTGTAAACATTCAAACACCACAGCTTGGCTGTTTTCCGGGGGGAAATAAATAGTTGAGAGCGAACATATTGATTCTGAGAGCTCTCGCGTCTGCAAATAAGCAACACAAAAGCCATAATGAGACAGACTTGTTGAGCTGCTGTTTTATTTTATTATTTTCTCTCTCTCTCTCTCTCTCTCTCTCTCTCTCTCTGTTCTTTACCAATTAAGATGCTGAAAACATGATGTGTGTAGAATATCTCTGGTGGATGCATCCCACCTTTACTTGCAAGGTGTTGTGGATGTGTGCGCCTTCTTGTTTTGTTCGCCTGCAACTCCATCTAATGCATATTTCAAGTCGAGAATCATCAAATAAAGATCTGACTGCCCATTTTTCTCCCTCACTTAAACTTATATCTCAACTGGACCATTGTGGATCTTTTAAAAACACATAACATTATATTATTTTCCATCTTCACCTTGGAGTAAAGCATAAAAAGGCAAAACAGCAAAGGCCTTGGGCTGGATGAACAGATAGGAACTGCCCTTGCCTAAACCCTCATATTGTGCATGCTCCAGAACACAGAGGGAATACGTGCATGTCCACAAACACGAGCAGCCACAGAGTACAATAGCTGGAGGAGGGATGCAACGTTAATGAGGGCCAGGGTGGTGCTGACGGGACGCAGGGAGAGCCAGAGAGGGCCCAGAGAGGTGTGAGGGGCCGTGAGGGGCCCGAAGAAGGCTGGTCACGACTTTTAATAGGCACCCCGTGCTCTCAGGCCTCGTTAGACGGTCACACCTATCTCCCCCAATGGAAAAGGATCAGCCGATCGCCTTCATTACTGGACTCACCTCGGCCTTGCACCTGACAAAGTGACGGCTTCCCTGCATGGCAAACGCACTCTCTGACTTGTTGTTAAAGAAAATAAAAGCCACAGGAATGGGATAAGATGTCATTTTGCTTGACGGGAGTGATAAATATGAGAGGTCATGCACTCCCATCATTAAAAGGTGAGAAAAGATAAGAATTTATTATCAATATCTTCGAAGGTATTATTTCAAGAGAGTAGAGAAATCACTTTGATGGTGATGGCTTGATAAGATATCATTTCAATGTGCGATTACAGATTAGCAATGACCTCATCAGGCACTATCAATCGATTAAAATAACTAACCCTGATTAATCAAATGATTTTCCAGAGTTACTCATTATTAATCAAATTAATTGCACATTTTTCATCTGTTCAAAATGTACCTTAAAGGGAGATTACTGAAAATCAATTAACAACACAAAACAATACATTGTGCAGAAACCCTCGCAGGTTCTGCATTTAACATAAAAAATATGCTCAAATCACAACATGGTAAACTGCAGCCCAACAGGCAACAGCAGCTGTCAGTGCGTCAGTGTGCTGACTTGACCATGACTTGTCCAAACCTCATGTTGATTATCATAACATGGGCATGTCTGTAAAGAGGAGACTGGTGGGCACCCGTAGAACCCATTTACATTCTCATATCTTGAAGTCAGAGGTCAAGGGACCCCTTTGAAAATGGTCATGCCAGTTTTAACTCACCAAAATTTTTTACAGGTTTGGAGCGTTATGGAGCCACTTTTGCAGCAAGTCAGTATGATAAGGTTGGTACCAATGGATTCCTTAGGTTTTCTAGTTTCATACGATAGCATCACTCTGGCTTTAAAACTGAGCCCGCTGCAACCTCCGAAAGACCAGGCTTGACGGCGGCCCATTGGATTTACAAGTGGTTAATTAAAAATCGCAAGTTGTGTGAATGTGTAAAAGAAAATTTGTGCCGTTAAAATGAATTTGTGTTATTGCATAAACTTTGACAGCCCTAAATTTCCTGCAGAATGCACAGTACAGAAGTGTTAATTTTATTTTATTTTCAGTCTTCATTTTATTTACTTTTTATCTACCAATTTCCAGTTCTAATCTACAACTCTACAGTTTTTTATGACATGGTATAATGACTGGTGTTTTTTTTTTTATTTGAGAAAAATACAGACTAGTCTCCATTCCTGAGAGATCCCATGGCCGAAGGAATGAATTTATGATGTGATGGGATGCAGAAAGAGAAGCATGCAAGCTAGCAAGCGTTAGAAAAGTTAGTATGGGTTTGTGCTCTCTTTTCCTCGCTGTCATGATTACCTTGTGTGTGGATACTCACCCTCTGGTAAAGGAGGTTTCTGTGAGCCCGTGGAGCTGCCTTTACTGCGCCGGCTGCTGTCACTGTTGACTGACAAGCTGGACCTCAATTTCCTCTCCACCCTCTGTGACACAGGCGTGGACGGCTGCTTCCTGGGCTGCTCCGTCGCCGCGGTCGCCACGGTCGCCGCCGCTCTCGTGCCAGGGCCTGACCCGCCCGTGGCGGCATCCGTTCTGATGCTGGCACCGCAGGAGCACGTACGCGTGTGCATGCCGTTGCCGTTACTCAGCGCAGGCGTGCCAGTGCTGTTGTGGCGAAAGCCATTTTGGTCCTTGCCAGAGTCTCCCTCGGCAGGCTGCGAGGCCACTGGCTGAGACTGGGGTTGAGCTGGAGACGTGGAGAAAAAAATAATTTCATGTTTAGCGAAGATCTGGGTATGTAGTTTCAGCACAATTACATAAATCTGTATTTAAGGACAGTTAAGTGACTGTATTTCCTTAGAGCATTTCTTGCATTTATTCAGCTGAAACACCTGCAAGCTCAGGGTCTTAATACAAAACAAAACAGTGAGACACAAAACAGAAGGCTGCTTAAGATAAGATAAGATAAGATATTCCTTTATTGGTCCCACAGTGGGGAAATTCACAATGCTTGTTAGTTCATTCATGTGAATGTAGAGAAAACACTGAAATACATGAACATCAAAAGGAGGAAATGGTTTACTTTAATAACTTGCTTAATATTTGTAGTGTCTGTTTTTACGGAAGACAAAGAGTTGTGGATTCCTTTTACCCTTAAACACGTGATAACCCTCTAACTTTATTTTAACTGAAGGGAACTTTATCAGCACTCTGCACTTCATACCTTTCAATCACATATAAAGTCGCTGAGGCTTGTGATGTTCAGCTCTAACAAACCGAACAGTAATAGAGACGCACCACTCTCGGCTAAATAATTCTCAGCAAATCTTGCCACCATTTCCTAACATGATCATATCGATCACACGGCAAACATTTCAACCCAGAACGACAGAAAGAAGTGGAGAGATATAGGAACCTTGTATGTGACAGGTTCACAAAAGCCACCGCTGTAGGCAGACAGACGTTTGTGGGAGCAGGTGAGTTAAGACAGTGTGCGAAAAAGGGAGATTAATGCGGTAAAAAGAGAAAAAGAGCTTGTGATACTCTGTGCATATACAAAAAAGCTGCTGTCTGCAACGGTAATGATCTCCTTTCCTCTGAAAGCTCAGAGATGGCCTTTCTAAGTGTATGTGTGACAGCCACAGAAAGTCAGGAGACAGCGACCTGTCTGATAAGAAAGAAGGCGAAGGATGTGAGTGAGCAAAGGAGGTGGCATTTTACCAAGGAACACCTGCACATTCAGCTCTACTGGGAGTTCCTCCTGCATTACCTTCCCTCCACATCAGAGCCACCGCTCGTGTGCACGCGCCCGCCAGTGCATGGTTAACTTGAGTTTTTGTGAATTATTCATCTCTTTTTAAGTCTGTCTGTGTGAACCATTCTTGTTCAGTTTTTTTATATGCTATACTTTCTGTATATACATTGAATATATGGTATCTTTACTGCCATATTCCGCCTTACTCAACAGCTGTGTACCACAAGCTTGTTTAAGTGTTTTGCAGCTGTCCAAAAGTCAACAAAAGTGAAAATGAACTTAATATGAAGCTGGAAATTTCTCTCCATCTATATTTTCTTTCTGTCAGCTCACCAACAAGTGCAATTATGGTTAACAAGAGAGAGAGAGTGTGGGAATCGGGCCTCACGCTTTTTAACAACACATCACCCTGGGAGAGGCCGGACGTGAACGTGGATGTAAAACAAAGCAATTAAATACACACACTGGGTTTTGCCTTCTCCTCATTCAGGCTTCTGCATGCTGCCTCGATAAACAAATATAGACTTTAGGGATCAGGAATCCATGCAATTTGAATTAGACAACTGGGCAGCGCACGATAGAATTCATTATGCAGTGATTTAAGACCAGGTTGATGGATTCTCTTCTCCCGAAGACAAAAGCCTTGCAGGCTGCCCATGACAATGTGGGGAGAGACTAAAGCTGGCTAACAAGGAGATCCACAGTGGGCTACATATGTTGTTGTTCTTCAATTTTACCTCTGACAGCTTGCCACGTTTTCTCGCCCCTTTTTGATATATATATATGCGCCTATTTTTCTCATCAGTCGTTTGCTTTAATGCTTGGCAAACCATTATCATAAAGGAAGCAAGGAACATGCCATAGAAGGGTTTTCTACACATCCACTAACTTGTCAAAGTGGTATCACCATAGACAGTAAATAAGAAATAGACGTAGTCACCGTGACGTCACCCATTGGTTTGTGGACTGTTGTTAGAGAGTATAAAGGCAGAGAGACAAAACTCCGGTGTTTTCCTGTGAACAGCCGCTGCTACCATTTTTGGCTGAAAATGCGTTTTTATATTTATAGTATTTTACTGTTCAGCACAGACCATTTTGGTAGAATATGACAATAGAATAGAAATTATTCAGTTTTACTTTTTTACTGCCATCTGATAGTCGCTTTCAGTCCAAAATGGCAGAAATGTAGGTTTGCTACTGGGCGCTGATGTTGCAATAGAACGAACAATTGATTCTTGGCAATATACATTCTTTGCTGATATTTTGAAGCCTTGAGTTCGGCATTCTGCATGTTCATGATAGTCACATTTGCAACCAGATGTGAGAGGAGAGGCCTAAACTAGACATTTTTAGACCACCAAAAAGGTTATTATTAACTTTCATGACCTGAAAATACACTATGAAAGGGTTGAAGTTGTATGACAAAAACATGGACAACTCAGACCGGACAACACCGTGGTAGCGACCTGTCAATCACAAGGTCACTACGCCTGAAAGCATAACCTGCTTTATAGTCTACTCGACTCTAAATGGGAGCATAATTTATGAAATGAACATCATGCTGTATTGAAGGAGACTTGAAAGTAGTAATTTATTGAGGTAATAAATCCAGTGAGAAGTAGGCTCATTTTTTCATATAATCAGACCACTTTGTGCAACCAGAGGAGTCGCCCCCTGCTGGCTACAAGTTTTTTTCTTTTACTTTTAGGACCCTGGAGTTGCCCACTGGGTATCACATTATAGTGATCTGGTTGTACTCCTGTAACTTCAGGGTGCACAGACCAGTAGTTCATCTTTTTTTTTTTTTTTGCCAGAGGCAGTCCACTCACTGTTACAACAAATGAGAATCACAAACCAAAAGTTCGCGATTCGGCAAACCACTTCAACCAGGTTGGTACTGTTAGCTATTCATGTTTTAAAACTGGCACCAAGAATCCAGGAATACAGAAATGAATATCAAAACGCCAACTCCTTTTTTTCCTCTTTTCTCGCATTATTTCATCTCTCAAACGTAGCCACAAAAAGCATTGCTGACATGAATAAAGTTGACGGGGGAAATCCCTCTCTATAACTAATGATTAACATGTCCAAACTCATTTGCAAAGATCCCTTTCACACAAACAAAGCACAACTCACCGCTAACAGCACAGTAATAAATTCACCTGTGTCGTGAGTATAGTCAAGTAAATTCAACACAGCAAAACTCCTGTCTAAAGGATGACAGTTCTTAAACCAATCGCCCATAGTATCTTTCATAATAACACAGTAGTTTTTCCCATCTTGGTTAAACGAACGAGCTCACACACATGAACATAAACACACGTTCATATACAAAAAGGCCAAAAAGTAGACTGGGAGGCATAATTACCTTTCCTTTTGAGGAAGTCAAGCTTTCAATTTACCAAAGTATAAATAGTTATTAAGAAACCACCACGTAAAACCAAGAGCATATAAGCAGCGACTCAGGTTTCTGACACACTGCAAAGCCCTAAAAAAGTGGTTCAAGTCTGCGGAGTAGTGTGCCTCAGTGGCAGGTTCCTGGATAGCCTTTATTTTTATCCTGATGAACGTGGCGACGGAGATGAATGGACACAATGGAGTAATATTCATAATCATTGATCATGATAATGATGATACTGTCAAAGATGGCAATGACAGACTTGTACAGTCACCATAAGACGAATGAAGATGTAATGAGAGAAAGCAGAAATACAGTAAGTCCTGTTGGAGTTATGCTACGCTGGCAAGTTGGTGCAACAAAAACTTTCACTGTACCTGCAGTGGAGTGAAAGAAAAAATATGCAGCATATGTTGTAGATTAGGGGTGTCAAACTCGTTTGAGTTCAGGGGCCACATTCAGTCCAGCTTGATGTCCAGTGGGACAGGAAAACCACTGCATAGTAACCTAAAAATAATAACACCTCCAGATGTCCCAAATGTTACAAGTACATTCTGAAAATGATCACAATTAATGAAAAACCCAGCTCATTTAACTGCAAAATAGATGTTCAAATTCAACTTAATGTCTGATAATTTTGACTTACCATGTCAAATTTTGGACATTAAATGTGACAAAATATCTCAAATTCAAACCTTGAAAAAGGACAATCTCAGTTTTCATGTTAACTATACATATCTTTCAGTCATATCTTTTAAGTTTAACTTAATTCTCTTAATTACGACTTTCTTTGATAACTTACAACAAATTTGACTTAATATTTCATCATTTGGCTGCCAATGTCAAAATTCTGACTTTATGAACTTACATTTGGACATAATTCCCATTGAAAGTCAGTAATGTGAAAAGTACTTCAACATTAAGCTTTAAAAAATTAATTTTCTGCAATTTTTACACTTTGCAAAGTCATCCAGTGGGCCAGTTTGGACCCTTTGGCAGGCCGGTTCTGGCCCTCGGGCTGTATGCCACCCTTGTTCTAGAGCATTTGGTTGATCAGTGTGTAATATAAAACATAAAATATACTGTATATTCAGGATCGTCATAATATATATTTTAGAAGTGCGTATACTGTACAACTTCTATGAGCTTTTACTATGGGTTTTGTCTGTTTTTTCACACAGTAGAAGTTCATAATTTCAGGATAATTTCATGCACTAATGATATTTTTGGGGATTTGGCTAATGAGTGCAAATATGACCTGTTAATAAAAACCTGACGGTGCAAAACAGATGCATCGCTACTGCATTGTTCCGACTGTAACAGTCATTCCCAAAGAAAAGTTGCAGTTTTATTAGGGTTGCCAAATAAATTTGCTGAATTTATCATGTTTTATTTAAGATTTTTATGAGCAGTTCACCTTTGGGGCACATAAGAGCATGAATGTTCGTGTTGCTCTGATAATTGTACCCGACTGATAACACTGACTCTAATATGAAAGGCTAGTGCACATTCTGTTTACTGATGAGAGCCTGTTAGCTCCACCTAAATGCATTCATTTGGTATCATTAATAAGTATTTAACAAGTGTATATGTTTTCAATAACATCCAAACAACAAAGCTGTGATTTATTGAATGTATATATCTTTAAAACGGCTGGTTTTCCTAATCAAGATGATATAAAATGATGCACTAAAAATGGTCCAGAACATTAATTTCCGCCGGAGCGGCATCAAAATGTGATATGAACAACTCCCAGCAAGTTTTTAAAAAAAATCATACGAGCTGTGCCGTTGCCACAAGCTTGCAGAGATGGGTAGGTGTCCTGAGATAACCGAACGCACACAACCTGACAGGCTGCATTAAAACACCATGTTTTTGGGAGGAAGAAGTGGACACACACACACACAGACGCTTCAAATTGGACTTGTAACCGCCCTATTTCTAGCGCATCAACAACTGTTGAGAGTGTACATTTGTAGTTGAATAAAACATGGTACTCCCCTACACACGCTGTCACACACATCACAGGGGAAACTAGGGGGTGAGTGCTTCTTGACTGTCTAAGCAGCATCCCAATTTGGTCCCAGCTACTAGTAGCTGACAGCCTCAAATATCTAGGGAGCATTTTTAAAAGGCCAGTGTTTGATGGATTCATGAAGAACACACAAATATAATTGCCATTTGTCACTGAGTCTTCAGCGGCTGCGCCACACAGGGACCGAGCGCCGGAGTGCCTAGAGAGCGCCGGAGCCACGCCAGAGCTGTGCGCTCTGTATGTAAAACTGAGTATATAAACACCTCCGTTTTTGTCACAGAAAATAGGTCCTACAGGAGGGAGCTAGAAATTGTACCCAAAAGACAGAAGAAAGAATATATATGTATGTATAGTACACAGTATGTCACAAGCCTACTGGATTCCCCCACACACACATAAAGGCAGACCTACCAGGAAGAAATATGCATGCATGTCAAGTGAAGCAGAGCTGTATAAACAAGTATTCTAAAATAGTCAAGAACATGAAAATATAACACAGAGGTCAAACAGGGCAGTATGGAGATTCTCATTTGCACACCGCTACGCCGAGAGTCGCAGGTAAGGCAGGGAGCGGACTGAGCAACCACGCACAAGCTCTGCGTTTCTACGGCTCGGTCCTTTTTAATATTAATGCCCCTGAGACAAGGAGAAAGAGGGAGAAAGGTGTTTGCCTAGGCTTATTAGAATGCCCATCATAGAGAGCATACAGTTATTCAAATGTCACATCATGTCAGCCAAATAAACACCGCAATCCAGATCTTGTATTTATCTCCTAATAGCCCCTATTACACAATGCAAGGAGTTTGCAAGTTAACACTTTATGAGGCACCTTTATTTTTAGTTATGGGCCGCATGCCTGGTGACAGTTAGCTCTGAAATGCTAATTCTACTAACATGGCCAGTGTTTTGTTTATCTTTCTGTGCCTTGTATTAGAAAAACATGTAGATTTTCTGCTCGGCTGGCCATGTACCTGCATGATTGAAATGCTAATTTGTAAATGTGCAATGACCTAGCCAGACTCCGCTTACCACCACCAACATACCCCCCTCCTCTCTCCGCCAAAACAGCCCGAGGTATCATCTCTCCTCCTAACAAACAGCAGTGCATGGAACAGCCCTTGCCTTTCAATCCAAAGGGATATATTTTCTCATTAGAAATTATACATCTTCCCTGTCCATATTTATAGACGGAAAACCAGGGGAATTATACTGCAGAGAGAGTGAGAGGGACAGACAGAGAGAGAGAGAGAGAGAGAGAGAGAGAGAGGAAAATAGTACAATGAATGTTATTACAAAGGGCTCTGATTGAAATTTTCCTTGGGCATATCAAAGCCTCGTTTACCGTTTGACCTTAAACTCCAGGACAAGGACTTTCTTTATTGTCTAGAAGGACGCATCGGAAGGAACAGACGAGCAACTCCAGGATCATCATTCAAATGTCCCAGCACAACAAAACCCACCCACTGTGATTAGCATCAATATAGATGCAGATATCAGCAGTGTGAAATGAGAGCAAATTGGTGATGTCAACTGGCAACCAAGAGCTAGCGTTTGATTAGAAAATTAGCGGTGTAAAGATGTGGGTGCCGCGCAAACTCTGTTTACACAGAGTGGATGGCGACCTGACACGGGCTAACAGAAAAGTCACTTGTTCCAACAAATGGGAAAAAAAAACGTGATGCCGGACATCACGCGGCAATCCAGGCCCTGTCAGTTCACACACACGCACGCAGTGTTTTGTATTTATCCAAGATAAAATGGCGATGATGACGGCAGCACGGACGATGATGACCGCTGAGGATAGCTAAATTACCTGCTCTGATATTGGATCCTCATCAGCCAAAATGACAAGCTCTGTGTGTGTGTGTGTGTATGTGTGTGTGTGTGTGAGTGTGTGTGTGTGCGTGTGTGTGTGTGTGTGTGTGTGTGTGTGTTATATGGCAAACCTGCAACAGAACTCTATTAGCTGTCTTCACCTGTCAAGGTTGATCACATTGTGTAGCGTCTCATTTAAGCAGGAAACATCACATTTTTTTGGTCTGTTTTTTTCCCATCCCATTCCAGGGCAATCAGTCAATATTGCTCAGCTCGTTTTTCAGCGGTGACATACTTATTTTCCACCCTGTTTTTAATTCTCTGCGACAGTCGTTCAAATTTGGCTCCTCCAACGTGCTGAAGGGGAAGTGACACGGAGAGACAGAGCTTAATATTATTTCCAAAGCCCCCCGACTACCACTGCCGCTGCCGCCTCCACCCAACAAAGAGAGAAGCAGGGCGTCAGGGATTTACTAATTTCAAATTTTGCTGCTGATTGAGTGGAAAAAATAACCCCCTCGGACCTTGTTCTGCTTAATTACATTTTACAGTAGCAAAGGCAACTTGAAAGACAAGAGCTTGATTTGACGCCGTGAACCTCTCAGCGTACTCCATGCATGAGGCTTGCTAAGGTGTGTGTGTGTGTGTGTGTGTGTGTGTGTGTGTGTGTGTGTGTGTGTGTGTGTGTGTGTGTGTGTGTGTGTGTGTGGCTGGGATGGAGAGTGGTGGTGGGGGGGAAGGGAGTCATCAATTATCCTTTGATTTCAAAACGGAACATTTTCCCAGATTAATATGTCTGACTGCTATCTAAATCATTGAGAGTCCCAATGAGGTGCCATTTTCTCTTACATGAATCACGTTGAGGGGAAGTCATTCACACTCGCCCCCCCCCCCCCCCCCCCCCCCACCACCACCACCACACCCCCTGAGCTCCGACCACAGAAGTCTCCGGTCTCTTCCGCTGTTGTGCGGAACTTGGCATGGTGCTAATTTGAGTGCTGCTAATGTAGCATAACGTGAGGTATCAGGGAGCGTTCAAAGCCTCACAACCTGGCTGCTGCGAGAGACACTAAACGGCACCTTATTCTCTTCCTCTCCTCGTTTCTGAGATGAATTTGTACGAGCCTGTTTCTGCATTAAGCTTTGTCAAATGCCTTTTATTCTCCCTCAACTGTTTCTCACCATCCGAGAGGGGAGGAAGAGTGTAGTATAAAGTCAGCCCGAATGCAGTATCTTTAAAAAGCTGCACATCTTGCACGGATTTAGGCTTTACACGGCTAGCTCCCACAATTTCTAGAAAGATCAATTATGACGTGACTCAGAGCAGGCCTGAGGGAGCTGCCAGGCTCCATACTCCAAAAAAACATGCTCCACCCTCTCCTCGCTGACGACTCAAAACAAAAAACGGAGCAACAGAGCAGGAGTGAACGGGAGGGGGAAGAAGGGAAGGAGGGGAATGGGGGTATTTTCAGTTTCAGTTACATCGATGACTCAAATATTCCACCAGCTTCAAAATCTCCTCGCTGAAGTAGAAGTTCCACAGGAAACTCACTTGTTTGAAATTCGACGGCAGGCGCGCGGGCATGCACATGCGCACATTCGTACGCATATACACAAAGGCATACACATGCAAAACGGCAACCACACATACCAAATAAGTACAGTGTGCATCTGCAGCAGATCCACTAACGCAGCCACTATGGAAGTCAGAGATGAGGATCTGACAGTAGCACTACCACTCCCTAAAAGCCAAAATACAACAGAGGTCTGTCTCTGGGTCAGAGAGGGGATAGACAGTCTATCAAAATACCCCCACACCTAGTTCCTTTATTTGCTCAGTATCAATCTCAGCATTAACCTTCTGCTAATGGGACAGCTGTGGGTCAGCGCCTTGCATCTTCGGGATGCCAATCAACGGCCTTAAGCTGAGAGATCAGCCTTCGGGACAGAGGTGCTCGTCTGCCTCTGAGTGGCTTTTTAAACACGGAGACGCCTGTATCGATTTTAGCTCTGGCCTGAAAGAGAGGAGGGAGGTTGGAGGGGGGTGTGTTGCACTAGCCAGGGCCTGTGTCGGCTGTCTGTGTGTCTGGACGGGAGCCATCCCCTGGTCCCCGGTCACCCTCCACCGATCAGGGGGCCTGACAGAATGACCTAGCAGAGAAGGCACTGAACCTGCAAACATGAAGGGGGCAAGGAGCTGGAAGCTCAAGGGGGTCGGGGCTGGGCGGGGGCAACATCAGCAGAGATCTCAGTAATAGAAAAGGGTTTTAACCTTAATGTTAGGAGCCAAAACCCTGTTAGAGGCCAAGTAATCCCCCCTGTGCTGCTGTCATTTGAACTGATTTTTTTTTTTCTCCCTCTCTGTGCGTGGCTTGTGAAAGGCACTGACGCTGTCTTGTGTGGCATTGGTTATGGAGGTGGTAAACAGGAGCCGAGCAGTCCACCTACCTCTCCTGTGCTAAACAGACTATCTATGTGATGAATTAATTATTAGGGCTGTCAACGCTATTGCAATAATAACGCGTTAACGCAAATTTGTTTAAACAGCAGTCCTTTTTTTAAAGCATTAACGTGACTTTTAGGTTGTAGCAGGCTCAGTTTTAAAGCTAGAGCGAAGATACTGGTATCATATGAAACTAGAAAACCCAAGAAATCCATTGGTACCATATTATACTAGCTTCTTGCAAAGGAGGCTAAATAACGCTCCGAACTTTTTTAGGGGGTCTCTTGACCTCTGACTTTAAGATATGTGAATGAAAATGAGTTCTATGGGTACTCACGAGTCTCCTCTTTACAGACATGCCCACTTTCTAATAATCACATGCAGGTTTTCTGACAATATTTGTCATCGCTCTATATTGTTAACCAATTTCCAATAATAAATATATATATAGTTGCAAAAAGCAAGCATATTTGCACACCTCAGGTTGATAAATCTCCCTTTAAAGTACAGTTTCACCAGATAAAAAATATGATTAATCGCAATTAACTAAGGAGAATCATATGATTAGTTGTGATTAAATATTTCAATCGATTGATAGCCCTAATTATTAGAGATTCAAGTAACCAACGATACAGAAAGTAGTTCAAAAACTGCACCCCCTCAACCAACTCCAATATTATATTGTTGCATCCTTGTAAATACATACACTTGTACTTTTATATAGCTTACGTTTTGGATGCAGGACTTTTCTTTTAGGGACTTTATCTTGAGAAGTAGTGAGGTATAAGATCTGAGTATTTCTTCCACCACTGCAGATACGTGCTGCACAAGAACCAAATAGAGACAAAGGTCAATTGATGTTAAAACGACATCATTCACATTCAGATTCTCTGCAATAAAGAAAAAAGATGCAGTCCTCCACCACAATCAAAATCCATATATGTTGCCTTGTATCGAACATAAGTACTTCAAAGACTGTGGTCCATGAATTGACATATGCATATCTAATCACTCAGCTCAAGTATTTTGAATATCTTTTTAAAAAAATTAACAGTGAATAGGCTTGGGCACTTCGGGTAAAATATGCTAATTAACACACTTGAAATTTCCCATATGAAATCTATCTGCACCAAGACAATGAGAAAATAATTACAACAGAGGTAGAATTACAATGGCCATTTTAATCAACCCCTACACTAGCATTTCACCCTATTTATACAGTTTTTGATTCCATGACCCACTGGTAAGTAATCACTTGAAAATTATGGTTCCGTTTATAATAGGTCTGCGCTTTAGACACATTATTTCTGCAGAGACAGGGCTCGGAGGATTACAATAAAGATATGAATCTTGCATAACAACAATCAGCATGCACTTCCTGTGCCTGAGAAAAACATTATGGGAAAAGGAAGAACTGGCACGAGGTTAAAAAGTCTTTAAGTAACTTTCGAATATACATGAGGCGAAGTCTGAGAATGTTGATTCGACGCTTCAGCAGATGGTGACATCAATGATGAAGAGGCACTTGCCCTTTGTTTTATCTTACTCTACCTCTGCCGACTGTTTAGTATCATAACTTTATAGGTTTGTATATAAATCTTAATTGTTGCACCATCAAGTAATCTTTCCTTGCAAGAAAGGTGTAAGTATGAGTTAAACAATCCCTTTTACTGGGTTTATTAGGGGTCACAAATTCACTTCCAAAAGGTCAATTCTGCGCACAGGTAATAACCTTGAAGGTGTGCCACTAAAGAGTCCAATCAGGGATTCACACAAAGGCCACACTCAAGAAAAAAAAAAAAAAAAAAAAAGAGTCATGTTATTTGACCTTCCTCTCTCACTACAGAATTTTCCTAAGATAAAAAACAGACCTGTTCTTCGGGAAGCTAGTAAGGTCACCTTTATCAACCACAGAAGCATTTAAAAAGAAAAAAAAAAGTATTTGACAATCCGGTGAATAATGTGACGATTAAAGTCCTAAAACTGGTGCTGGGTGGTAGCAATTTATTCCGAGGCAGAGGGGCCGGAGAGCCGAGGCCCTGTTTGCAGGAGATATCAGCTGCTTGAAAACCCAGAACGGTCTCTTGAGGAATGTCTGTCTCCCCCACAAGATCCTCCCCTCCCTCCCCCAGGATGGCGAAGCCACAGAGGAACCGTTCACTGACAACGGCCTAACAGGAAGGGCAGAATTTGTACTTTTTTTTTCGCCTAACAAGCCGCAGTGGTTGGCAATCCCGGGAACCACCGCATCCTTTTTTTTTTAATTCATGGTACAGCATTCATAGTGATAATTTCAGCTTTTTAGGTCACACTTTGATGATTAATCATGTGGCAAACTTCAGTTGCTCACTGTTTAATATACTCTCCTGCACGCTGTGCTGCATGAATAACACTTTTAAACTAATATGGAACCGCTGCCATGTTTACGTTCCCGCTTTAAGGGGGCCCACTGGTTAAAAAGACAACTTGTCAAAACAATGTTATCATGACTGAAATGGGATATGTGCTGTTATTACAGTATTACAATAGGCTTCCTCTTGTTGTGAAAAGTCGCCGTCCACACACTGTACACAACCTTTCAATCGCACAGCAAAGGGGGAAAAAACAGCAGGATGTAGGCAGGCAGATGATTTCTTATTGATTTCCTGTTTAGGCGGTGAAGAGGGCTCTCAATTACTGCTGCCAGGGAGCAATCTGATTGGTCACCTCGACAAACAGAACCACAGCGACACTATGACACAAATAGGCTAGCTTGAGCCCCAGTAAATGTAAGACTTTCAAGCTTTGATTTAGAGAGGGGTGCATAAAACGCTCACAAAGATTATCATTTATTATCATAGCACAAATTTGGGGTTTTGTCTGCATTTGACATGACTATTTATGTTCTCCCAAAAGACATGCAGCATATCTTCATCCCTCTAAAATTCCCCTACCAGACAGTGTGTGTGTGTGGCATGAGAACGAGAGTATGTGTGGTTGTTGGGGAGGGGGTGACATCAATTACAACGCAAAACTGTTGTCACAGGGGCTTATCTGCTGAGATGAAAGAAAAGCATGCCTCCCTCCAGAAGTGCAACACTCCACACACCTGCCAAGCTAGAAAGGACCCCTTGACAGAAAATCCTTTTTTTTTTTGTGCAACTGAATCTCTTTTCCTCGCTGATTCGGTAAACAAGCCACCGGCAAGTCATTAAGCTTGATACTAAAAAGGCGCCCTGGAAAAGTTAACAACCTAGAAACAAAAGAGAACTGTTGTGGCGAATGCGAACACAATCCTTATAGCTAGGCACTTAACATGGATGGAAGCAATCAGCTGCTATTAGCCTTTGCTGACACATCTCACTCTTCTTAAGAACAATAAAACACAAAGCTTTTAGCCACTTTCCTTTTGTGACCCGCAATTCGTAGCTCAGTATCAAGTCACTTTATTGAACAAGAGTGCATCTAGACTTAATTAGACCTGCTCAAGCAATTCAATGTCAAATAATTGTTTGCAAAACCTCCCTGAGTGAGGACATTTGCATAAAACAATGTGATTATTTCAGTGTTAAAACACAAGTTTCCAGAGTTATAAATCAGATTATAAGACACAGAAAAAAGCCAACCATCATTTCACAATCTAAAATCTGTTATTGGTATAGTAGATTACTGGTAGGAACAATTCCTGCCATGTTGACTTATCCTGAAAGCTGAATGACACTGTTCCACAGAAAAATGCCTCGAGCACCTGGCACAATTCTTCTCCAATAGGTAAATGTTTGGTACGGGGGAAAAAACATTGTGGCTAAGTCGCAATCAGTGCGTTGAAACGGCCAATGCCAGAACCACAAACAGGATTTCCCCACTTCCAAAACAGTGGGCTGCGGGTTGGAAGGAGCGACAAAAAAAATGGAGAAACAAGCCAAGTCTTGGTCATTATGGCAGAATGAGAGAGCACGCATATTACCACTCACTTGCCAAGAGACCATGATGCTGCTATCTTGATATTTTAATTGGAAACACTGAAGCTAATATTTTAGTTGGCCGTCTAACCCTGCCTCGCGCATGTACACTTGTGCGACTGTCATAACAACTACAATTCTTGACCGTCGGAGCACGTTCATGAAAGAGAAATGAAATAAAACAGTTCAGCTCAACCATCTGAGTCTGCGAAAGCAAGATAATCGTTTTCATTCTCTCTCCAATTAAACAGCTCATTGTTGTTTATCATTAAAAATAACACCAGGATATACTTCTGTCTTCCCACAGCTTTCCCACGTCGTTAAAAACTTACTTCTTACGGGCTCTCGATAATTAGGCTTCTCCTCGGTCACGTGTCCTCCGGCGGCTGGTTTCCTGGGAGACGGCTCTCTTCCTGACGATTCATCTGGGGTCACACAAGCATTTACTGTTAAACATGGTGGAAGAAGGGAAAACCTGTTGCATAGAAAAGTGAAGCAGCAAAATATTATTCTACATAGAGACGAAGAGAGGTTGTATAATTCAATATTATCCTTTTACCGTTCTACATTAAAGTGCATTACAGCCATTCCTTTAACAGATGTAAGCTTTTCACTGCAGGGTCAGCCACAGTGGACAAAATATGAGGGACAGCTGGACGAGCCAGAGGTGCAAAGGCCATTCGGTTTATTTTTGCCAGAAAAAACACAGGCCGCTGGCAAATGGTTGCACAACATGGTGGGGCGGTTCAGGTAAAGGCCCTGCCAGAGCTCTGGATCTCATTTTCTCTCCTTGTGTTCCCGGGCGTGCTCTACCTGCCAAGCTTCTTTTTTACTGCCATAAAGGCTGCATTCATCTAAACTGGAACAAGTATGCGGGCAAAGACTCGAGGCCAGATAGCTGAGCGAAAAACACGAGAGACAGTTTCACTCATCTCTCTAAGCCGCGTCTTCTGGCTCCTTGACTTCAAACTCGCTGACGCTTTGCACACTGCTGCTTTGTTCAGTAAATAAACCTCCCACAGTGACTTTATTCACTGGTCTGGTGCCAGATGCCCTGCTCAGAGCCCGCCCCACAGTTTTTTCTCATAGCTTGCAAGTTTTGCAGTGACATACTGTCTTTTGAGACACTTTCACTGTGATTCTAGTGAAGAATGATTCAGCAGAACCGAGCAATGTCGTTTACCAAAGCTTGATGCGTTTGTTCCAACACTACAACGCTCTCTGTTTGTAAGCAGTGATGGATGGGGGAGTGGAACGGATGGGCGCAGGCCAGCAGCCCTAGATAGATATGGCACATATCTCAGCTCGGAGCTGATGTATGGTAGCGGCACTTGCGTTAGCAGTACTGTGTGATGCATCGCAGTATTTAGTGATCACAGTTAGAAATAAATTGCTCTATTCTCAGTACATCCACAGTCCCCTGAGAGGGGGAAATCCAGTCTTAACTGCGAGCGCCTCTTTGAAGGTCCAGCGAAAATCCATTCGCAATCCAGCAGCCCCAGTGATTGCTTACTTTGTCCTACTTTGCTATTTTTTGACAGTGCCATAATGATGCTTGGTATAAATAGGATGGTTAACGGTTCATTGCTTGTTTGAAGAAAAATGAAAAGGGAGGGGGTGTGTGTGTGGGGGTGGGGTAAGCTTATTTTACATGTGATAATCTTAGGGGCAACTAGAAAGTTAATTAAAAACTATAATTGGTTGTGGTTGCTGTTAATAGTCACCAGGGCGTTTCTTCAGACTTTATTGAGGGAAAAAAAAAGCAAAAACATTATCGAGGCTTAACACTGGAGCACAGATACTGATGTGTACTTAAAAAAAAAAAAAAAAAAATCACATGAATATAATTTAAAAAGACAAGGCTGATATTGTCCCAAGCAGAACGATAAACCCTGATGCGCACCAGTAATCTGACTAATTTTCTAAAAACGTGGGTTTTCTCCTTGTTTTCGCCCATGTTTGACCCTGCGAGCAAGTTCCTGACAGAATATGTCACTGTTATTTATAGCTCGGCCTCATTGCTGGTGCACTTGGCAAAACGCTCCACAAATACGCGCAAGAGAGAACTTGTTGTACACGCCAGCCGTGCATTTATATAGCGGGGTTTCTAACATGTTTGAAAGACACAGAGCGTTTAAACAGACACATTTTTGGCATGTGGACCAAGAGGATTTGGGTGAGAGGCCCAGAGCTGTGCTGCTAGGTGTGAACCATTGCACTATGCGTAGCTTCTTTACACTTTATGAAATATTAGTTACATTACATCTTGATGATGGGACCCTCTTGGGACTCCCAGACCCCACTTTGGTCACCTCAGCTTCACTTTGATTTCTAGCTGTTTCCTGTGTGCCCTTACCTTGTAAAGCTGGCAGCAGGGGGCTCGTCTCTTGCTGAGGGCCCTTCCCTGGCCCTGCCGGCCCGTCCGGATGATGGACGGTCTCCTTGGACATGAGACAGTCGTCTTATTGGGACACACACGGCAGAAGAAAGAAGCTCGTCCCTTCCCTCAGCGCTGTGAAAACCAATGTGTCATCATCCGCTCAGGCTTGAAGACACAAAGCAACACCGTGGTGTCATTACTCAGCTCTCAGACGGTCGTCTGCTTATTCACACACCGACGACGTGACGTCGAGCTGCAGTAAAACTTAGTGGAAATTTCCCTTCTCTCGCCTTTCACGTAAACTTGCAGTAAAGCCTCCATGTGCAGCCCATTTGTTCACACTTTACCAGACAGCGACGCTAGCTGAGTTTCTAGCAAAAAGCGGACATGCTGCTTATAAAGCGTAACTTACCTTTCAAACATGTCAACTCCTTCGATTCAAATCCGACTCGCTCCCATCCTTCCTTCCTCCGACTCCTTCCCCGGGAGGAAAACTACGCGAAAGAGGAGAAACTTCGCGTCCAAAACTTTTTCCGGTAACTTTTAGCAGACAGTGTGTCCCAGTCCCACTTTGTCCAGACGCTGTTGACGCATAAAAATATCAATAATAGTCCTCGCGGCGCTTTCGACGGTCAGTGGCGGCAGTTTTCTGACGATACTTCAGTTGCGTCTCTAATATTTTCATCATATCCGGATTCCTGCAGTACAGCAGCCGGAGCACCCACTCTTCCTCCTTTTCTCTCCCTCTTCTTCCTCTTTTTCTTCTTCTCCTCTCCCCTTTGCTTCCCTTGGCGGCAGAGAGGTGAACAAAGCCCTCCCTGAACATGTGTCCCACAAAATAAAGTTAGGAAAGACTGAAAAACAACATTTATCGGACTATTATCGTTGTATATTGTACATTAAAACATGTGAAAAAAATATTTACAAAGTATCTGGCAAAATGTCACATTTAATTAATTAAATAAACATTAGGGACTGGGTTTAACATTAAACACGGGCTTAATTAAACACACCCTCAGTTGTCATGGAGTTTAATTGATATCACGTGACCTATGAAACTTGTCACGTGACCTTTCACCGGAAGCGAGTTTACTTTATATATATAAAATTTATTTTTTTTGTAGGACCTAACCTAATGAACATTTAAAGGAGTTACTGGATTTTTTTATTCAGTTGTGTAAAATGATTTTGAACACTTCTGACGAACTAATAACTAATAAATAATGAAGTATATCAATCAAAAATAATAATAGAATATAAAATATAACTCTACAACAAACAAAAACTACAAAACAACAGTAGTGTGATAATATAAAGCAGATCAGTGGCATCAGATGGTTTGAGTGATCTCAAAATGCCATTCAGTGAAACTTCATGTTTCTACAGTCTTACATTGCCTAAAAGTGATTAATTTAAACGTTGCAGTATGATTTAATAACCATAATGTTGGGGTACTAAAAACCAGGTCTGCTTTAATAGCTCAAAAATCCTATGTAGCATTGTTTTATCAGCTTGAAACTTCATGACATTTTCAGATTTTATGAGAATGGCTTATAAACATCATGAACAGAACTGATTATGTTTCACGTATTCAGATACCCTATAATTGGTCAAATACAATGTATTTTCATTATGCTCTACATCTGTGGTTGTGTTGCTATAACTTTTTAAGCCCCCAAAATCCCAAATACATTAAGTATATCAGGATTTCTTTTATTGGAGTTTTATAACATCCATCCATCCATTTTTTGTTAACGTTTATCCCAGTTGACATTGGGCGAAGGTGGGGTGCACCCTGGACAGGTCGCCAGACTATCACAGGGCTGACACACAGACAATCACTCACACCTACAGGAAATTTAGAGTCAATAATTAACCTAACCTGCATGTCTTTGGACTGTGGGAGGAAACCAGCGAACCCAAAGAAAACAGAGTTTTGTAACACTTTGTTTATAAGAGATTTAAGGTAAGATTTAGGGAGTTAAACCTCTAGGGTATAATTGACCCCAAACAAAAGTGAGGTTACTCTGAAGGATAACATACTGTACATTCCTTTGCCTGAGAATGTACTGTGCTTCATTGAAACTTCAAGTATCTTAAGTGTTGTTGGTTGGATCCTGGCCCCTGGCCACCCTTATCTTTATCTTTATCTTTTATAAGGATAAAACTGCTGCAGGAAGTCAGCTGGAAAGTTAGCCAACATGAGTTAAAAGTTCAAACAACTATAAATATAGGCCGGCATTATAATCCAAACAACCTCTTTAGTGCCAACATCATCTTTTACTTTTCTCAGTTTCAGTTCATATAATTCACTTTGAATAAATGGCACCGGAGCCCCATGCTGTGTCCTCTGTATGGGTATTGTTAGCGCAGTGTCTTGCCGATTGCCATCATAGCCATTGAACCCTATTGGTAACAGTATAAGTGAGATTTAAGCCTGGGTAACATGTGAGTGTGGAGGTGATTGATGTGAAATATGCCCTCCCTCATTGACTGGCTGAACTCCATTTTCTGCTCCTAATGCAGAAATCACTCCGGGTCCACGGCATAATGATTTACGATGAATCTGTGTCAATGTTGAACTCGGCAAACCCCACGTAATCCATCTTGCAGATATACCTACCTACCCCGCCCCACCTTGCCTGCTCTCCCGCCCGTCCCCTTGCTTTTCACGATGGGAAGGTAAGGAACGCGCCTCTCTCTCTCCCTCTCTCTCTCCCTCTCTCTCTCCCTCTCTCTCCTCCTCTCTCCCCGTCTATAAGTGTTGAATCCATTACAGGGCTGATGTGTAATCACAGAGGACCTCTGTGCCCCCTCAGACTGTAATTACCTGGATACAGATACTCCCTCACTCCATCCCCTAGAGCTGCTCAAAGCCAAGAACTCTGTTAACCAGCATGCAGTGCTTTCAGCCTGGGTGGCAGTGTGGAGATATATTTGAGAGATGGGGCCTGTAAGAAAAAAAAATCAGGGATAAAATTGCATTTAAGTAATGGGATTTTGACCTTGCAGTGTGTAATGGCCATAGTTCACCTCGGAGATTGAATCATGCACAGAGCAAATCAAAGCCTGAACCTCGAAAAACTGACTGCAAGCCCCCCCCCCATACACACATATGGAAATCTTTTGAGGACTGTACACGCAGCATGACTGCACCGTGAAATCAACCCCCGTTGTCTGTCTTTGTCTCTCTTACACAGTGACATCGCTGTTGCTGCTGACAAACATTATCTTGTGTGTGATCATGTGCATAGTGTCGCCCCCTCCCTCCCTCCCTCCTTCAAAATAAGTCAAAGTGGAGCCGGCTGTGTAGACACAGTAGGCTGTCACACTGTGTCAAGCGGTGGTGTCAGCGTTGCATCTGTTGCAGTCACATCTCAGAAGACACAAGGAAGCGTCTCTCTGTTGACTTCATCTGTTTGTTTGGCAGCCCGCCTGATTGCTGGAGTGTGTAGTGGCGAGGAGAAGCGCCGGCTCAGTTGGTGCACATGCCGCCGCCGACAAGCCTAATCCTCCTTTTTTGCTGGCAAAGGAGGGAAACAGGGTGCCCAAACAAACACTGTGGCATCACCTAACACACACTCATACATCCCAAAACACTGTAATCCAAGCATTATAAGTCTTTGCTGCTTGTCTTGAATACATTATATGTTTAGACTCTTTAACTATTCCTTTAAAACGCTGATAATAGCCCCCCTATTCCCCTTTTTTATAAACATTTCCAAAAAAAGGTTTTTTTTTATAATATTTATTTTAAATTTAAAAAGAGAGAGTATACTTTTACTTTCCATATACTTATCAGAGATATACTCAAGTATATCCTGATGTTAACAAGAATACAGAAAAGTATAAGTATACGTGTCTTATATTTGTACTTTATTTGGCTTGTAGCTGTGCATATTTTTTGATAGAGTGTGAGAGTTTGTAAACAGGTGTTTGGATATGAATTTACTTCAATTAATCAAGGTTTTTTTTAACGTTTTTGAATTCTTTGTTCTCTCTGGATACATGGGAAAAATTGATTATTTTATCATCACAAAACATTGAGTCATATAGCAAAAGGAGTAAGTCTCTTTAATATATAAATCATTGGCAAAGTACTATAAGGTAAATGATACAAAGTATACTTTCATAAACCAAACAGTGGGTATAAGTATATGCAAGTATACTTGCAGTATAAAAACTATTAATCTAGTTTACTGAGTACTTTAATGTGTCCTTTCATAAACTAAAATGTGGGCTACAAGTATATTACTACTAAACAGTGTACTTATTTACTTGTAGTATAGTTTATAGTACAGTTGCAGTACAAAATACAACACAGATGTAAATTGGTAATGTACTTAAAGTGTACTGTTCTTAGACTTAAGGTATACTTAAAAGCATACTTTTATAAATCAAAAAGTATTGAAGTAGTATGCATACAAGTATACTGATATATACTTACTATATAAAGTATACTTGGGGGGAAATATACTTGAATTTTACTTAAGTATACCTCATAAAATAAACTTGAAGTATACTACTTTTATGTGAGGGTAACTGTGAGGCTCCCCTGTCATCACAAGCTTCTTGCTGACCATTTATTTTTTGGGTTTTTTGTTACAGAGTAAAACTTTAGCAGAAACTTAGGTGAGAAGGAAAAATGGCTATAGGACAGAATATCTGTAATTATCCCTAACAAGCTTATTCCTTAGCAGGCTGCCACTCTAATAGAAATGCAGAAGTTGGCCCATGTTGGCCTCTGCGTCTGCTTTAATGGCCGGGCGAAGTTGAGCTCAGGTGTCGCTTTTAACAGCAAGAACCGCCACCTGTACCTGATCAAATCTTCAAAGATTTTACACACAAGTCCGCACACAGAATGAGTAGGACTTAATAAGTAAGGCTGTTTTGAAGCTGACCGCGACACCAGCTGAACCCTGACGCCCTCGCATGATTAATAGCATTATGGTAAGTCTTTCTTTCCCCCTCTCTAAGTAAAGGATTGTTTGAGGCTGTCTGATCAAAACATTCAATCTTTTATTGGTCCAACTGTCAAAGGAGACTTTGTGTTTGGAAGTTTGAGTCATTCTGTCTGGATGAGGAATGGACATGAATAGGGACTCATTACAGAAAAACCTCTTTATGATCAGAATAAAGCATGTTACTGCGACTGATTTGTATTTCAGTACAAACAAACACCAAATTCCTGAGAAGCAAGGACTGTGGGAGTTGAAGAATATATAGCTGCACATCTGGCCTCCAAATTTGGAGGGAGAGAAGCACTTATAATCAGTTGCAAATGTTCACACAAAAGCACCAGACTTCATAAATATGCATCCTCCAGATAAAGAAAGAGAATAGCAGGTGATTGACGATTAATACTGACGTTACTCGGCTGGGTTATCACAATAACTTGGACCCGGGAGATGTGAAATCCACATGTGAAGAAGAAGACGCCTGCGCCACAGCTTTAGAGGGCGAATCAAAATGGCTTCCGCCCCGGCTCCTGGAAGAATACGAGATCAAAGTTGACATCCATCTGTGATTAATTTAACTTTATTGACAATCGGCCAAAGTCGCCGAGACAGAAACTGTGTTTGACCCATCATTCAGGCTCATTGCTCTGCCACATGTTGATGTTTTGATGAGATGTGAAAACCAGATTCAATCTCGTTTCCAACTTTAATGCAGAGACCACTTGAAATGAGGAGTAAATACTCACACATTGCCGCACTGCATGCCAGCACCTCCTCTTCATTCCTCCAGTATCACAACACATGGAACAAACACGTCTCACATGATGACATTTTACACTGTGGGAGTGCCTTACGATGCTATTTTACATTACATGTGTGCCACTCAGGCTCACAGAGGCGTTGACTTATCAGGCTCTATTGTGACAATTGATGCAACGTTACAAATTCGTGACAGAGATGACTCGTAGCTGCTTATGTGATCTGAACCTTCAGGCGCACACTTAGTGAGAAACGCTCATGATCACTGCGACTGTGAATTAGGAGTAGCAGCTTAATGCTTGAATGAAACTTGTTTTTCTCATGTTATTTCACGGGAACCAAAATCCCTCTAACTGAATGAATTTCTGCAAATGCTTTTACGCCAGAAAGTTTTTCTTCGTCCTTCGCTGCCTTTGTTGTCCAATGTGGAATGATGATCAAAAATGTCAGACTGTTTGGATTTCTATGATCTCCTTGCAGATTTTGCGATTAGCATAAACCATAAGCCGAGCTAAAGCAACACTGGCTAAAATCACAGTGGGATCCTTATTTGTTAATGCGTGACGCCTCATATAGCCTGTGTGTCCTGCTTTGAGCTTCCTCACATGGTGCCAGCGGGTACCCCTGAGTCCTGTTAGCGAAACCCCCACGGGCTGAGGCAGATCACATTTTACACCGTGCAGCCACCCACATGAACCCAAATGATACACAAACAAAGTGCAAATATGCTCCCATATTCATGCTCTCACACACACATATATATGCAAACACACACACACACACACACACACTCCCTCCACAGTCCACAAACACACCTATTCCTTGATTAATTGGATGCCCTGCCTAAGCTTCCCAGATTAGGCTTTGACATAGGTTATAATTAAATAAGACAAATTCAGGAAGTGTACGAAATCTCTCATTTTCCTGAACAGAAATGTGAGTTTTAATTTACCTCATGCCGAGGCGAGCTGTGGTCACCTGCAGAGAGCCAATTCGCCGTGCATCGCTCGGCGCATGATGTCTGGCTTGGACAGAATGCGTCGTTAAAATAAACCCCCCAATGCCAATTTATGGAACAGCGGTCAAATATTTATCCAGTTGATGAGCTGGGCTGTGTGTTCCTCCCCGACAATAATTAAAGACAAACCCGAGCTAAAGGTGAGCGGCAGCCATGACATCACTTCACTCGGATGGCCTGCTTTGAATAGTGGACAATACAAAAGATGTCATGTGTGTGTGTGCTGCTTTCTTGTGTCATGCATGTTAAGCAGAAACGGGGTGCTCTGGTTGTTTTTTCCTGTTAGCATGTGCTGATGCATGCTGGGTAAACACCCTAAATGTCAGAGGAGCTGCTTTTCTAAACTAATTTAACCTCCTCAACAGCTGCAAAGCACGGTCAGTGTGGAAATAAATGAGCTTGCCTTGTTGATCTGAACCTTTCACCTCCACCAACAACCCCCTCCTGCTCGACATGACGCAGTGGAATATCGGTCTCTCATCTGGAAAAAGGAGTATATCCCCATCTTCCACTGCACACACTTCAAAGATGTGAGAACGATGCCCTAATTCCCCCCATATGGTAGCCTGCTCAGCCAGCGGAAGCTGTATTGAGACGTAGGCATGAATGGGTATGAATGGGGCGCTGGGTTTGTGT
Organism: Pterois miles; assembly: GCA_947000775.1. Lineage (NCBI taxonomy): Eukaryota > Metazoa > Chordata > Actinopteri > Perciformes > Scorpaenidae > Pterois > Pterois miles. The sequence continues at coordinate 17,356,846 of CAMQGK010000549.1, read as the reverse complement.
GCTGTGGGAAGGGCCTGTTGTGAAAGCTGGGGTTTCACAGCCTGAGGTGCTGCGTGTGTCCAATGAACAGCACTCAGCACCCTGGGATAACAACGAGAACAGAGCAGTTGCGAAAATCAATAAACTGCTGGAGCTCTCCGTGGTCTCCTTCATATAGAGAAATAGCAGCATGCCAGAGTCTCCACTCTTTCTCTTCAGATTTTGTTTTCATACAAACACACTCACATGAAAAAATAAGACACATAGAGTGAAGAAAGGTCAAAAAAAGTGTGCGCCAGCCCAACGTACAGTAAATACTAACTGTAATCTTTACGCGCTGAGGATATTTCTATACATCTTCGAGTTAAATATGCCCTTATAAATGTCACATCTAATCCGTGGACTCACAGCATTAACGTGGAGATTGCGAGACGTGCATGGAAACAAGTCAGGGCGGCAGAAAAGGGGGATTTTGCAAATCTCCCATCAAAGTTGTCTAATTATGTTAATCAAGAATTCTCCAAATGTCAGTGTCGCTGGAGAGGATGAGATTTGGAGAGAGGGTTCTGTAAATGATGAACCAACCAAATCAGCCGGACCACAATGATAGTAATGACATTAATTAATTAAAGTTGGACGTACAAAAGAGGCAGGCTTAAATCATGGGCACACTTCAAGAGTGAACACATGAATTAATATCAAGAAATCAATTTGTTGCAAGATAAATGTTTTCGTAAGGTGAATCAGCAGAGTTCGCTCAGCGTTTATGGAAACTGAGAGTTTTGTTCCTGAATGAGAAATCTGTCATCTGTAGAGCGACATCCACTAGAACTCACTGATAGAACGAAATTAATAGAAGTGTGTATGAAACATATTTCCTCTACTGCTTAAATGAGAAAATTGAACAAAACACATCCTAGTCTGAGACCAGTTAGATGAGATGGTTGATATATGATAATAATATAAGGCTACATCCAGCAACTGGTTAGCTTGGCTTAGCAATAAAAGCTGTAAACATAGGGGAACAGCAAGGCTCACAAATTCCACTCCACCCACCCTGAGATGGCATCCAGGACTAATGTACTTATTTTAAATGATACTTATGATACGTACATGAAACAAAGCAGCGTTCACCGACCATTTTCACGCCACTCTCACTCACCACTTAGGTTTATTCCAGATGGCCATGTGGTTTTGAAAATACATGTATACTGATGATCAGATGAGATGAAAATTAAAAATGAGCAGAGTCTTCTGAGTAGGTCCTCTTGACTTTACTAATTTGCTTGCTTTCCTCATTTCCGTTTCTCTTTTTGTGCACTGATTTGCTTAAGCTTAACAGCCAATCAGAGCGATTTCTCTCAACAACGGGCAGACTTCGCCTCACCAAGTTTTTTTGGTGAAAGCAAAGTGCGACAGAGTCGAGGGTGTGTCAAACAGTGGGCGTGTCCTGTAGTACTGTGCACCCACTTGGATCTATCACCTGTGAAACAGAGCTAGGCTTGGTGTTTCCCCCATTGAGGCAGGCTCCTGCTCATTCCTATGAAAGTTGCTCAGTGATAATGAAGCCAAAACTACCGAGTATAAAATAACCCAGATCTTCAGCATCCATGGGGACCAAAGTGCACTACTGTTTCCATTAACCCTGCCTCCCAAGTGCTCGGCCTCGGCTTGCTCAGGAAAATAACTCTGGATTTGGCTATTAGTGCATTTTACAACTTTAAGCACCTAGTGATTTAAATAAGGGCTATTCAACTGTTTGTACTGGGAAGTTGGTTCAATTAAAGGACTGATGTCTTTAGCAGGATTTGGCAAAACTAGTCCATGCATTTATCTTCAGCCGACTTGACTGGTGTAACAGCGTCTTTACTGGTCTTGCTAAAAAAAATCGATCAGACAGCTGCAGCTGAGTCCTCACTGAGACCAAGAAAGTGGATCATATCAGTCCAGTTCTGAGGTCTCTGCACTGGCTCCCTGTCTCTCAGAGAACTGATTTCAAAATACTCCCGTTGGTTTACAAAGCACCAAATGGTTTGGGACCAAAATACATTTCTGATCCTCTGTTATGTTATGAATCATCCAGACCTCTCAGGTCATCTGGATCAGGTCTGCTTAGTGTCCCCAGAATCAAAACTAAACATGCAGAAGCAGCGGTCAGTTTTGTTATGTGCTATACAAATAAAGCTGCCTTGCCGCTGACTCTTTCCGAGTGTATCGGAAAGTCTTTTTGGGCCCAATGGCATCACTTGACTAACCCTGACCTGCAGCTATTAAGCATATTACCCAAAATGTCAAACTATTTCTTCAACAGCTACCCTAATAGTATGTTCTGAAAATAATTCCTATTTTTCCAGTTTTCTACAAATTACCTGTATTAATACATGCTAAAATGTTCAGTTTGGGTGTAAAAAATGAGTGATCTTCACTTTGATAAACAAAGATAGGTAGTAAATCAATCAAGTTTCTGAAACATACTAAATCTAACAAAAGAATTACCAATTTAGTCTTAACTAGATAAAATATTAGTCTACTGTGCACAGTGAAACATACTTTTAAGCACCAGACTTGTGTGTGGGGGATAAGCTACAGTAGCAGACATTAAAAACAATCAAGCTGTTTATTGTGTTTGCAATAATTACATCTTTAACAGCGGGAGGCTTTTTCCCTCTGATTCTTTAATTTGATACAGTATCGTCTCATCACCGTGCCGCAGGTTAGCCACATAGGGAGGAAACATTAATCTAATCTAACACTTCATTCAAAACTCCAGGGGATCCTCGCTAAGTGTTGCAATCTCTGACTATTAAATTAATGTTGTTGTTTGTTTCATGACGGAACAAATAGGATATGCTTGATGAATTAGTTCTATCGCTGAGCAGAAAATTGGACAATTTAAATGATGCGCTGCAGCGCTTGTGGCATTATTAACATACCTGTGTGCAATATTGAATGACTAACAGACTGGCATTTAAATATAGTGTAATCACTTAATATTAGTATTTATATCAATTTGATGAAGTGAATCATATTGGGCCTTGGAGCTTTTCGGTGATATATGATCATTCACATTAATAATTTGTTAGATGTGTTTCCAGGACATACTTGTAATTCTTGATTACTGACGGCATGTAATGCAGGTGATTAAAGCTCCTGTTACATGCATTTTAAATGGGGCTGGATGAGCTAAAATGTAAATGAAAGATGCTTTCATTTTAAACTTAAACTTATGTGTGATTTGTAGCGGTCAGCGAGGTGTCAGCTATTCTTTAGGACACATACACAGCGTGTTTTTAATTCCCATAACACCACAGAACTCTCTGGAATGGGCTTGAGACAGATCAAAACATTATGCCCCATTTGCATGTCATTAGGAAAATGGAAAAGCCACCCCCCCGTGGGTTTAACCCCTTATAAATATATTTAAATATATAAATATCATGAATACATTAATTGAAATTGCCCTCACAACACAACCTCTAAAAGCATGCCACAGTCCCACTGTGGCGCTGCTTTGTCTCTCTTGGGAGAGGTCATGTGCGCAGATGGCTCCGTGCACACCTGGAAACACAAAAAAATCATGACAACTTCTCCACACAACTTCTCCCTGACCTTCTCATAAACACACCAGGACTCCACCCTCTATAAAACAGTCACACACACATCCTTCCTCGCCACCCACACCTCTCCCACCGCCACATAATCCCAGCTCTGACTTTACAACGCAGACTGCCTCTCTCTGTCTTTTGCAACTTTCCCCCCTCTTTTTTTTTGCTCCCTCGCCTTTCTCTCTGTTTTCATGGATCAGCGGAGAGAGCAATTACATCAGCGTCGGTCTGGCGGCCTGGAGATGAAGAGCTGTGTGGCTGTGGGCAAACACCTGGCCACGGTTAGAGGAGCAGAGCAAGAAGGAGGAGATGCAGTGGAGACAGATGTGCTGCAGGTTCTCCGGGCTGTGGGGAGGCCTGGAAGCACAGTGTGTGTGTGTTGGAGGGGGGCTTTTGAGTTCTGATGGAGAGCGCTGAAGCACAAACGTGAGAACCCACAAGATGTATGTGTGCCTATTTGTAAATCATGTGTGGTTGAGTCGATTCAGCGAAGCCCTAAAACAACCCCCCATCACAAGCAGTTAACATTACAATCCTTCACAGCAGTCAAAACTCCGCACCGCCACAAGTTTCAGGCTATCCATTCAGCATGTCTGCCTTTCTACTTATTGACACAGCCACGGCCATTTGCATTACAAAAGGAAGCTGTTTGAAAATATGCACAAAACATGTCATCTCTGATATAGCTTCAAGAATGCTTCAAACATGCCCAAAAACACAGACACCGAAGCTCAAATGTAAAGAGGACAATAGAATGTAAAACACTTGCTGTGCTGCCATTTCCTCTTGTCTGTTGCTGAGGGATATTTAAGTTTTATGTGAAGAGAGGAAGAAAGAGTGAATGACATAAAAAAAAGAAAAACAGGAATGAAAGACACTGAGTGATCGAGGGAGTGAGGTTGCGTGAGGATCACAGAGCTGCTCTTTGACCTCAGTCTAACCTCCAGGAGACCTGAGACAGACATGTGGTTGCCATCTGGCCTGGCTTATACTATTCTATTATACCAGCTGATTTATGCTTAAATGCTACTTGGATCATGCTGCTATGGCTGATTTAGCTTTAGTTTGGTTCTTGGCTCAAGCTGGTTTCACTCTCTTAAAAGTGTCATACATAAAGAAACTTACATTTTTACATACTATATATAATAACAGTTGTAGTGGTTGTATAAATCACAGCAAATAACCAAACTTTGGTTTACCTAAAACATGTTATTTGATTTCAAACTAATATACATTAGACAATACAAAGTGTTTGCTAAAGTTGGTACATGGCAATTTCTATTTTGGGGAACTCCATTTAAGGGCAATGCTGGATTTTTTTACTCCATTACAAGATTACAGTTACTTTGCAAACATTTTACATGCATACATACATACATATATATAGTAAGGCCATAGAATGATAGATTGATTCAACTTTAAAAAGTTTTAAGACACTTGGCCCCATTGAAAGAATTAACTTAACTCTATCCTTTTAATAACTACTATAGAAATATAGTAGTTATATAGTAGTAGTAGGAATATATATATATATATATATATATATATATATATATATATATATATGTGTAAATGTCACAAGAAACCAAGTGTTTTCATACAAGTTTAATTAACTGCCTTTTCTATATTTAAATTTATTTTTAATTACTTTGTAATTATTATTTACTACTATTTATTAGTATCTAGTATCTAGGGAGGGTTGTGAGTTTGTTGGAATGGGTGTAACTTTGTTGAAAAGCTTCTAGATAAGTTATATATATGTATATATATATATATATATATATATATATATATATATATATATATAACATATATATATATATATATATATAATAACATATATATATATATATATATATATATATATATATATGTTTTTTTTAAGTTTTTAATACCCAATTGAAGAATGGCATCTGTACTTTTTTAGCAAACCATGTTGGCACAAAATTTTCTTTCTATCCTGTGCAGCCACCCCGTGTTTACACATGCATGTTAAAAACTGACACTGAGTGCACATGAATCATAACAATATAGAGTATGTTTTAAGTGGCACTTAAGATGGAGCCGAGTTGGGAGCTTATGCAGACCCAAAGTAGAAAGCTGCACTAATTAAAATGACAGCTTATATACATCCAGAGAGACAAACAAGTAAAACACTAGTGTTGTAAAGGACAGGCAATGTAAACCACAGCCTCTCTTTTTAGACTGTTGGCAGGCAATGAACAGGGTGATGGTGAGTCTGCTGCTACGCAATCACCTCCAGACTTCCATTTAAGTTGTGGAAATGTTATCGGGTAACATAAAAATTCAGAGATAGATAGGGTGTTTTTATAATTTGCTGTCAATGTGTGCATGTAAAAGCCAGACATGCAACAACGCAAGGCAGATGCTGACTGCTTTGGCTGAGCAGTGGATGAAAAAGTTGGAGCTGCAGGCCTGCAGCGCTGCTAGCAAGGGTGACAAATGCTGGTCCTATCTTAGCAAATTTACTGTCAGGACATACAACTGGTGTCCAAGCAAAATCACTTGGAGCTCCACCAATGAGCTTCAAACACAGACCTATACAGTCATCTACCAAGAGGAACAAGAAAACTAACTGTCTATTTTCTGTGATTTAAATGCTTTGCTTTCAGCTTTCCCCTCAACCCTCACCAGTCCCTCATTCTCTTCTGCTGAAAACACCCCCACAGCGTGATGCTGCCACCACCATGCTTCACTGTTGGGATGGTACTGTGCAGGTGATGAGCGATGCCTTGTTTCAATCTTACATCAGATCTTGTTTCTCACAAGCTGAGAGTCCTTTAGGTGTTTCTTGCAAACTCTATGCAGGCTTTCATGGGTCTTTCACAGAGGAGAGGCTTCCATCTGGCCTCTGTTGGATGAAGAATTATGGAGGCCACTGCGCTCTTGGGAGCAGTCAATGCAGCAGAGTTTTTTATAGTTCATCTCTGAGCTCTGCAGGTCATTCCTTTGACCTCATGGCATGTCAGCTGTGACACCTTATTTAGACAGCTGTGTGCCTTTCCAAATCACATCCAACCAATTGAATTTACCAGGTGGACTCCAGTCAAGGTGTAGGAACATCTCAAAGATGATTGAGACAAATGCCTGAGCTAAATTTCAAGGATCACAGCAAAGGGACTAAATACTATCAGTATCATAATAATATCATAATTCAGTTTTTTCTTTTTAATAAATGTGAACAAAGTTTTTTCTGTGTCATTATGGTACAATGAGGGCAGATTAATGAGGGGGTAATGAATTTAAATGATGTTAGCGTACTGTAAGACTGCAACATAACAAAATGTGTAAAAAAGTGAAGGGATCTGACTACTTGCTGGATACACTGTATTGGTGTTTCATGGGAAATATATAAAAAAAATCTGAAAATATTTGAAAGTACAGTATTCAAAAAATCTCCCTCATATCAAGTAAAGTACTGTGAAAGAGTTCCTTTAACTGCAAATAGGGCAAAGTATTATAATTCTGTCTGCGTAATAAAAAGTGAAATGTACGTTAAAGATAAATATTCTCTCAACTGATTATGCAGCTGGAATGACAAGCGCTGTACATAAAAGCTTTGCAACGGCTGTAAAGGTTTTTATATACAGAGAGCAGCTGATAGATCTAGCTGATGTAATTCTGGCCAAGGATGCTGGTCTTTGTTCGCAGCAGCTCTATAACCCGACTCAGAGGCACTTGTTGCAGAGGAGCGTCGAGCCACAGCACGCCTCCTTGCCAATTAACAGTAAAATCAACCCAAACAGATTTCCAATTGATAAATCTTTAATGATACCAGGGATTTTACACAAACGCACACTTGACAGTGCTAATTTAAAGCAAATAGGAAGCTTGATTAAAAATCCCCCAGGCATGGTGGGGGGAAGATAAATGTTTGAATAATTTATCAGATTTAATTGACATGACTGCGATGTTGTAAACAGAAATGTTTTGATGTTCGTAATGCATTTTGACGCAATGAGATTTTGGGACGCTTCCAACAAACGGAGCAGTGGAATTTGGGAAAGTGGGGAGAGATTCGTGGCGAGTGGGGGACTCCAGGAAGTGAAAGAGAGAAAGGGGGGATGTAGGGTTACATCCGCTGCATGTACAAGCATTACTGGATATTTTATCATAACAAATAAATCTAAATAGATAAAGGCAGGAAAATGCTGGGCTATGATAGGCAGTGAAAGTGATCAGCAAACACAATGATACACAAGCCTGGGAGCCAGCCCGAGGCTACAGCGCTGTGGTTTAACCCCAAGACTGTGACTAAACAAGGATGTAAATATTGCGAGAACTAAGAGAGGAAAGAGGAAGACATGGGGGGGGGCACATATGGTGTTTGTCACAGCACTACACACAAAAATACAAGCATGCAATATAGACAGAAACAGAGTGGGGTGGTAATAAAACATGAAAAAGATGATGGAGAAACCTTGACATATTCCACACGCTCATGTTTCAATAGGGACCTTGCAGGGGTTACGTGGCCGGCAGGTGCAGGGCCACCACTTGTCCGATAAGACACCGATCTGCATGTGGCTGTCCGCCTCCCCGTCCGCCTGGTAAACATCCCGGTTATCTGCAAACAAACAGAGTTTACTGGTGACTATGAATGAATGCATCAAATTTTGATGGGACTGCCATGTCGGGCATCTGAATGCATCTCCACCATGATACAACGTACACCTGAATACATGAATAGCCAACAAGGAGGCCCTCGCTGTTTGTAGGGGGGTAATGTTGACTGAATTTTTAAAGATGTTATTTTGATTTGACACGACTGCTGGCTCAGTGGAGTTCGGAGGGGGCGAGATACAAGAAGACAGGAAATCTTGCAAGGCGGCCAGCGTCTGGGGAAGGGGCAGCGTAAACAGCAGTGGGAGAAGCTAGGGAGGACGGAGACAAAAGACAATCAGCTGGTGAGGGATGGAATCACCATATTGACTGTCATGGGGACAGACTGTATAGAAAAAGGGAGGGGGGAGAAGACAGAAGCCAGCAGATAAACAGATCCAAAGATGACAGGCTCACAGTGAAAATCCTACACATAAAAACATAAAAGCACCAACACACAAAGGCACCCAGATGCAAAGATGCATTGTGGAATCAGATGTCAGCATTACAGACAGAAACATAAAGTCACCTAGACTGCCTGAAGGTAATGCAAGTAATTGGCACCATTTGTTTTTTCTTACACCTTCAATTCACTCCCAACAATGACAATAAGAGCCACCGTACTGCACACACAATGCAGAAAGGTGGCTAGGAGCGAAGCTGACATGACAACACATGCGTTTATGTCGTCTGACAATGTATCGCTTCCACATCAAAGGAAAAGCCTCACCTTTTGCAAAGCGAGCGAGGGCGAAATAAGTGGAGGCCCTCGCTTTATTAACTCCCAATCAATAAACATGCAGTCGGCGGCAAGGTAATCAGGAAACACTGGCAAATGACCTGACAATGTATCAAAGCCGACGCTCCGAGGCGACGGCACAAACTCTAACAAGCATTTTATTACCGGTAGCTGTTACTGACATTAGTCAAAAACCAAGAGAGATAAAATAGAATAAGGAATGCAGCGTGGCTGGCTGAGAGGGCCCCTCAGCTGAGAGTGTGCACCTCGCGTGTTTGATAGCCGCACGCCTCCTCTTTGATATGATAACAAATATAAATTGTTTAAGAGCATCAAATGGGCAGCGAGTAAAGAGCAGGCTTGCTGTGACAGGCGTCTGGTCTAGGGGGCGATGAAGCTGCTTGTCCACAAATGTGGGCCGATTATTTATCGAATGATGACTTCAAGTTTTGGCAGAAACAAAACTACTGTATGTTGTGTCACTGATGTCCAGTGTCCCACAGTGTGGTGCAAGAACAAGATTCTTTACTTAAAGGTGCAGTGCAAATAGTTGAAACTTCTCCCGTGTGCAAGCGTGTAGGAGAATTACAATAGCCGACACAAAAACCGCAAATGGCCCTTTCTAGAGCCAGTGTTTGGTTTGTCCATTCTGACGTCAAAATTCTATTTATTAGTACAAAAGCATTATCAGCAAAATGCACTTAAAATACCAAAGCTAAGCTAACTCAAATGGACCTTTATGTTAACTGTGCAAACATGAGTGATGTCAGTCTCCAGCAAGGAAGCGAATAAGTGAATTCCCTAAAATGTTGAACTATTCCTTTAACTGTCCCCTTAACCATCAGCTGTAAAACACATAATGAAGAAGCAACAAAAATATCTCCCTCAGAAAAACAGTAACCTATACTAAAAGTATAAAGTAACATGAAATATGGGTATAAAGTAATCTCCATTAAAAGTACTCCAAAACAGTACAAACAGTAAAAACACACTGTATATGGTATAATTAGAGGGTGTGGGTTTGTGCTAAACTAAGCTAAGCTAGCACAAGCTCAGCTAAGCTAAGGCAAACAGAGCTTCGAGTTTACTGTATAAATATGGGTGGAAGCGAATAAGTGAATTCCCTGAAATGTTGAACTGTTCCTTTAACTGTCCTCTTACCCTTTAGAAGTCAAATACAAATAGTGAAGAAAATACTAAACATTTTCCTTTGAAATATATTACAGTAAAAGTATAAAGTAACCTAAAATATAGATAAAAAGTACCCCCAAACTGTACTTCAGCACAGTACCTAAGTGATGTACTTTGCTCTTTTCCACCACCTCATTGCATTTGCCTGTAACCACTCTCTTACAGTTTGGGGGGCTCGTTCGGGGCCGACTCCTCACCCCATGGATTACATACAGGTGAGCAACGGAGATTGAAACTCGCTCCTCCCGTCAGCTAATTTGTTTGTTTCGTTCTGGGGCATAGCTTATATTAAAAGGAGATCCTGAGCAGAGCAGCGGTGGGGGAAGGAGGGAGGTGGGGAAGGAGGGAGTCAGGGAAGAAGGGGCGGTGGGGAGGGAGGTATGAGTTTACAAGCCCCAGGTACGGTGAATGGGTGAGTGAGAAGATGCAGAAAAGAAGGCAGTGAGGAAAAAAATCTCATCCAAATAACTTTCACCCCGTGGGCGCTAAAATGCAAATCGCAGATCAAAGAGGTTTGGAATGGAAACTAGCGAGATTGGGAGAGAATATCATCAAGCCGGGGTTATATATGTATGTTCAGGATGTGAGAGAGACATGCTGGACCCAGGTAATGGAGCTGACCTGTACTTGAACACTGCCCCCCCGCTGCCACTATCATTTCGCCGCCTGCCTTCTCCCAGGATTATAGCATGTACAGTACACTGGAAAGTAATTTACTTTCTCCTTACAGTACCTTTCTTCCCTTTCTGTCTCTCTCTGTTTATACAGCCTTTTCATCAGCCCCTCAATGTGCAGTTTACACAGACACAAGCCTCCTCTCAAAGCAGTGGCGAATTCCCCTTTTGCATGTTGACACTGGATTGATGTTTGGCGACTACAGTGGCCTGTTTGCATGTCGCAGCTGTTTTCCCCTTGCCTCAGCACAGGCGAAATGCAGAAAACGGATTAATGTCAGGAAAGAAAGTGAAGAACAGAACAACAAGCAGCGTTGGATTGTGTCTGCATGGCGAACGAAGAACTGTTTGAGCGGTTTCATTTAGTTTTACAACTGAAAATGAACAAATGAAACCTTCCTAGAACAAGATTAAACATGTTAAATATGGACCTACAGGTGTAAATACAGTGTGTTCACATCTGCCTTTACATACACAGAGAACATACAGTGAGTGGAGGGGTGTGGGCTTGGCTATAGAAAGGAGTGGAAGGATGTGACTGTACCAAAAGTCTCTCCACATTAATGCCTAATTAATGTCTGTCTCCCCATTACTGTCTAATTAATAATTCATGTCCATCTCATCCACCTGAAGCTGTCATAACTTTTCTTGTATCCTGACATTAAATGTGACAGTATTGTCTCGGGGAGCAGTGTACTTTTGTTGTCGGTGTCTGACTTAAACTGGCAAATGAAAGCATCTTATAGGCTTTCACTATGTAAACAGATTATTATTTTTATCAGCATTTCAATACTTGTTTTCATAAATGCAATTAACAGTTAGAACTTACAAAAGTTTATAAGCAAACCTTTACTGAACAAAGAGAAAACACTGGCATTAGAAATTATTAAAAAAAAAAAAAAGATGAATAAATAAATAGATAAATAAATAAATAAAGGGGGGTAGAGATATAATAACTATGTTGGACGCTGTATTCATGTTTAGATTTCTTTAGATCAATTTACATATACCATGGATACTGGCGTATATGTGTACACATCATTCCCATATCAACACTTATACATTTAAATAAATACATTAACATACACATATTTCACATATACACATATACATACCCATACAGATATTCATAAGTCCATATTATACAAACATATACACATACAGTATAGTATATACGGTACATACTGTATATACATGAGTGCATATCTACACATACATAAACATACGGGTATACTAACAGAATATTTCAAGCAGGGTGTATATTTTCTGGTACAGATGTCACAAATGGCCTACATTAGGATATATGACATAATTCCTGGCCTGTCAGCATGTATTAGCAGTGTATGACGTCACCTTTTGTTATCACAGGTAAACTGTCCCAATCTTTTTTAAAAACTGGGGAAGATTACAGGAAACTGTCTGGGGAAGACAGGCGACGCGATCTAAACCTCTAGACTGAGACTTAGTCCAAAACATACAGAAGCAAGTTGTTAAACTCTGGTATTTAACTGGAATAAAATCACTGGAACACTCACCAAAACAGTGAAGATGACCTGGCACAGACAAAGGAGAGCACATGGACTAAAGACACAACGGAGGGTGATTAGAAACAGGTGAAACTCATCAGGGCGGGGCATCACACAGGTGGGAAACACACAAGGTGAGCCCGCCAAAATAAAACAGGAAATAACAACTGGAAACCAAGGCCTAAAAGAAAGAGGCTGGGACACGGTTTTGAGCTCTGCTGTATGACACATGCGCACTGTAACTGGAGCTGCTGGCGGGCATTGCTATTGGCTCAGTTTCAGTGAATGTAGATCAGATTTTACCGTGAATGTGTTGTACCCCATAGAGATGACGCGTTGATGACATGTCCTCTTTTCACCCTTCTTGCTGGAAACAAGGAAAACACAACATGTAACATTTATACCTGTACAGTAACAACATGACAGTATGTTTCCTCCAGTGGTGGAAAGTATCTAAGTACTTTACTCAAGTACTGTACTGAGGGAAATATTGTGCTTTTTATTCCACAACATTGTTTCTCTTGTGGTGCCTTCAAATAGGACTGGTGACATGGGAAGTCGTGAACGCGACACGCGTGGTGCTCAAGTGGTTAAGCCGTGAAGAACATCGCTGCTAAGCAACAGCAATATTAACGTTACTGTCCGAGTCTAGAAGCCACAGAGGCTAACGATTTAGCAAGCTAGTTGGTTACATAATGCAATGAATGCAAAGGTGTAATGACAAAGTAAAAAGATGAGGTTGTTGGGTTTGTCAACATTTTCCTTAGACTTCCAAAGAAAAACAATATATGACTGAAATTACAACATTCAGTTATTATGCAACGAAAAATGAACCTCCATGTCCTCCGCCAATGTCAACAAACTTTCAAGGTCGTAAACACCACAAGAAGGGGGCGTTCATATAGACTTTCTCGTGAACACAGTAAACAGGACTCCATTTGAAGACGCCATAATCTACCTACTGTATAAAAAGTATTTAACATTCTATCCGAATACTTCTTGCACCACTGATTTCTTCTTAATCTTTAAATTAACACCATCAGAATCCATCTTTATGCCAAAACCCAATAAACCACCAACACACTGCACAACACTGCATTGTGCCGTTTAAAAAAGAAACATCCATACACATGAACAGAAATCCCATTTTTCCTCCACAAAGCGAAGGTTAATTTCCCAAAGCGTCAGTATCTCTTTTCAGAGACGGCGTAGGTTTTTCTGTGTGTGCCATCTGCATCAGCACCAAAGCCCTCCACCGATGTGGATTAGCGGTTCGCAGCACTTTGACTCTCGCTGCCACAGGATTTCAAAACACAGCTGTTTTTTTTTTTTCTTTTTATAGTTGGTCAGCACAACCTGTGCACGACCACACTTCCTCAAAGACGCAGTATCTTCTGCTCTTTCTCTGGTGGCATTTGCTTTTGAATGTAAATCCTTAATCCTCCCATCTTCCCTTTCCTCTGTGCACCTTTTCTTTGTATTTGTCCATCCATCCTTTCTCCCCTCAACCTGCCTGGTGTCACCTGCTTTGTAATCTGATTACTTCACGCCAGAATTAGTATGTATATTTAATGCATTTTTTTTCCTGTTCTCCTCTCTGTCTTTTTTTATTCTTTTTAAATCTTGATGAGTGATGCTGGGAGGAACGGAGACGGGGTGGGGTTTGCTCTCCTTGCATGTCTGGCGGATATGCCAGGGCCATGCTAATAAATGACAGCTGATTTATGCGTCTGTATTCTTTTATTTATAAAAAAATAGCAAGCAGGGCTGATTTCTGATATTAATAATACAAGTGGATCCACTTTGATTAGGCTTCTGTGGAGAGCTGTGCATATTCAGCATTACAATTAAAGCCTCTGATGTGAAATAGGAATGACACGCTAATGAAGCGAGCTAGCGAGCCTGAACCGCGACTGTCCAACAGCATTACGGTCCATCTCGGATGAAGAGTAATTATACGAGGAACACTGAAATGTCATTAAAAATCTTCAGTAAGTGATTTAACCCACCATTCCTCTCTAATGCTAGATATTTCTGCTTTTTTTTCCCCCCTTTACAACCCCCCAACCCCCACACGTTCAACTCCCAAGGTTTTCCTTTTCTTTAAAAAAAAAAAAGTCTTTTCCACAACTTCTTCTTCAGAAGTCCCACAAACAAAAAAAGGCTTCTTAAAACACAAACATATTGAGATTTGAGACAAAAAACTGCATTGTCCTAATTTAATTGCAGAACTCCGTGGTGCCGGTGGTGGTAGGTAATTGAAATCATTCATTAGAAATTCCATTATGAATTGGTGATTAAGGCCAGAGGTGATTACCATGGATTAAAGATGATAGTTGGGATTTTTTTCTTTTCGGCATAACCTCTCCAGCCACCTGCACGCTATCCACCTCAAACAGCCCGATTTATCACGACTAACATGTAAAGGGAAGACAGAATGTGAGAGATATGACGTGTGGAAAAGAGGGGAAACACGGGCGATAAAGGGAAAAGAGTGTGTTGTTTCTAAGAGGATTTACTTAATCTGATCCCGTTCTTGTATGATGTGCTCATTGTCGCGGGGCAAAAAGCTGGAAGGGTTGTTGTTGTTGTTAAAGCATAAAGCAAACAAACAATGAGCTATATCATGTTACCATATCATATTCATTAGTCTCATTGTCAAGTCTTTTTGTGCTTGTGTGTCTGTGTGTGTGTGTGTGTGTGTGTGTGTGAGAGAGAGAGAGAGAGACAGGGGGAGAGAGACCTGATATGTGTGTGTGTGTGTGTGTGTGTGTGTGTGTGGTAGATAATGCCACAGGCAAGAATTCATGAATATCAGCAGTTTCTCACCATTTTGTTGGGTTAATCCCTTGTTTCAGTTGGAGAAATAGGCATTTCTCTTGCATACATTACACACCGGTTCCTGCACATCACATCTACACGAAAGTGAAAAGTACCTTTACGTCAGGTCCCTCTGATGTAATGATGAGTGAAGTTTTATGTATCGGGGTCACACAGTTTTTTTGTCTATCTCAGCAGCTCCTTTCGACAGAGTGGAAAATCAGACGTGTGGCGACGGGGCAGGTGGATTCAGGTTTACATTAAAACACAGTGACCAATGGAAAACACAACACTGGGGCAAGCTTTAAAGAACCTCATGGGAATTTTTGTTCTTATTTGAAAGTCTTCTGATTTGAAAATGTGCTGACTGTGAGGTCTCAACAAAGATTTTTTACATTTAAGTGGGCATAAACATGACCTACCTAAACCAGAAAATGTACCAAAAACTCCTTCACTGCTGAGACTACAAACACGACTTCTCTGAAGGCATCTGACGTGGAGTGCAACGCTTTGTGGCACCCAACTCGGCACCGGGTGGGGCGGGGAGCGGGCGCAAGCGAGTCCCCTCGCCCGCCACCGAACCGTGCATCATGCCTCCGAGCTATGCAATTATTTTCGCACTGCGTCCAATATCAACTTGAGAGCAATGCAAATTATTTAAGACGCGCTTTTCAGGGCTCGCAATTATAATAATGATGATCTCAATTAGCGTTGCCATTGCCTCGGACTATTTAGCAGGCAATTTTGCAGCCTGGGGGCGAGGGTCTTCAAGGGAGCCGACACGCATCGTCAGGTCCGAAGGGGTGGAGAGAGGAAGAAAGAGATGGAGAGAGAGAGAGCAGGCACTCTTAATCAATAAACTGAGACACTGGAGATATTTACCACCCAATCCCATGAGGGGACGGTTCATAAATTGACCTAATTGGTCAGTGTTGAAGCTGAAACGAATGATGCCAGGATCTAATTCAAAAGGGCAGCATGTAAGCCATTTGGCCTCCATTGTATCGAGATATGCTATTCCATGTCAGGAAGTTCAAGGAAACGTAATTGCTTGAAACATGCTCATGTGCTTTATCCCGAAAGTTAGACGAGAAGATTGATACCTCACACTCATTTCTTTAAGGTCAACACGAAGCTTCAACCAACAGCTAGTTAGCTTAGCTTAGCATAAAGACAAGGGATCACAAAATCTGCCTACCAGTAGCACAAATTTTCCCGTTTCCAGTTTTTATGCTAAGCTAAGTCTCCTGGCTGGAGCTTCATATTTACCAAACAAAAATAAAGAGAAAGTATATAAACTTATTCCCAACAACTGGAACTATTGCATTAAAGCATTTAAAAAAAATTAACACAAATTTCAGTGCTTTCCCAGCCTCTCATGTAGTATACTGCTCTGCCACTGTATATTAAAGGGACTTCTTTTCCCCCCGCCATTCATGTGGAAAAGGCTTGCACCACCAGCTACCCTTTCTTTTATTCATCGTACTGTAAATAACTCCACTTTATGAAAAGCAGCCAGTGTGACTCACGGATACCTCTCTAACCACAACCCATTATTATTTCATGGCCTTTGAAAGAAGGGTCTATGGCAGGCGCTCTCACACTTTAATGTCGGAGCTCCCTCTGATGTTGTGTAGTACACAGCGGCCCTTGTTGCACTGTATGCGATCCCTCACTTGAATTCACAAACACTTGCAAGTGCATAAATAGCACGGAAGACGAGTGCCTCGCGAGCTAGCTAATGCTCTGGAACGCCATTGCTGAGGAGATAACAGGAGCCTGCCATGGCTGATGCCTGGGACTGTCATTGGGGGGGAAATGTGTCTGTGTGCCTTTATGAAAAACGCTGTTGTTCTGACCTCTCATGGGACATCATATGGTAAGGAAAAAGAACATGCATCAGCGTTACGATTAAATGACCAGCGGACATGATTCAAAGGGTCCCACGGTGTCCCAGAGCACCCTTTGGAACGTGTAGAAGGCTCTCGGCATACAGACGAGCTAATGGGCAACCTATTGGTCATGGTAGATTCAGTTTGAATCTCAATGAGGGTGTCAGTGTGTGGCTGCTCCATGACCGACAAGGTGCGGTAGGCCTGCTGGAGTTGATTTAGCCGCACGGCCTGTCATAGCGTTTTATCAGTCAACATCCATCAATCGAAAGGCTAAAAGGCGTGTTTTTTTTTTTTTTCTTTTGAAGTGTCAAGAGGGAACTGCCGTCTCGAAGATGGATGGAAAATGGAGGACGTCTGATGAAATTTCTTTGTTTTCTCTCCATGATGCAGAACCTTGATGGTAATATTTTTTTACATGAGCATTACAACAGACTTAACAATGTGGTTGGTGCCAAAACCACTTTCGCAGCATGTAGCCCAGAAATGAAGCCTAGCTGGGTAAGCCACTTCTTACCACAGCTTTTCAAAAGGTACACAGCAGTACTGGCGTGTATACTGGGACATGCTTGTGGTACATGAAAGCAGTGGGCTTGAATCATACAAAGGCTAAACCCATTACAGGTCCAGAGGGGTGGGCAACGCAGTGCCTTGTCCCGCTCTTTCTAAACAAGACTCTAGGTGCTGCAAGCTGGAACAAAGCCTTGTAACATATACATTAAACTTTAATTGTTTTTTCTTCCTTCACATCTCTGAAGTAGCAGCTCCTGAAACGTTAAAAAGTGTGCTAGATTTTCATGGCTGTGCCTTTGTAGAATAAAAGATATATGTGTAACAGCAGAGGGGAGAAAAAAAAAGTAGTCTCTGATGCTGGAGGTAGACAGTTGCTTTTCAAATTCCAAGTTTTGGTCCTTTATTTTATTCAGCAGTGAAATGCCATGAATACAGAAAATAATAACGTCTGTTACAATTCTCAACCATGACCTTCTAATGTCAGAGAACCTTTAACGTATGGACACAGTACACAGTAATGAAAAGTATCAAAAAAAGTAGTTGAATCTCGATCAAAAAGGAAATGAAACGAAACAAAAAAAAAGTTTTCACCAATTACATAAACATATGTTTGCTACAGTCCCAATTTACTGTATACATAGGGGGATCATATTCCCAATTATTAGAGAAGGATAGCAGTAGAAAGGATACATGACTCAACTGCCAGACATAATGCTTCATAAAGTATGCACAGAGGTACAAGCAATAAATACACACATTAGGTTAAGCCTTACAGCTACGCAAAGCAGATGCAGAAAAAGCAGGTTTGCTATTCTTAGCGAGCAATGAGAGAGAAACAGTAAAAATTCAGGTAAGTCAGAAAAGAAACACTGAGATTTTTTTTTCCTCTTAGAAAAAAGTCTGGTAAATTTATGGGTCCACCAACATTTTTTTTTACATAAGTATGCACAGTTATCAAAATACAGACAAAATCAACCCAGAAAATCCAGACAATCCTAAAATCTAGTGGAGGAGCAGATCGCAGTTCTGGAGGTCTTTCTGGTATTATGTGCAAGCAACTATTTTAGACATTTTTTTTTACTTAATTTATACAAAACCCATGCAAATCTACAGGTAATATGCATTCTGTGGCTGACAGGTTTTATCCCTCCCAAAACAGTATATCTGAGGTAACGCACTCCTTATGCATTGTACGTACATTTAGGCCATCGTCCCGATGATGATTTTTATTATATTCTTTTTATTGGTTCTTGTTTCCAGTCCACCAAATGATTTTTAGACATGCATTTTTTTAAAACACAATATTCCCTTACAGGTAATCTATACATTATCATTCTACAAATGTTTGAGGACAACCTATTACAATGCAAATCTTCCGTATCTTGACGCAGGGAATGTAAACGTTGGTTCGAGCCACGTCCTATGAGACAAGCGCAGTAAAGTGTAACAGCTCTTGTGGCGTTCTAATAACTCGTGCAATCTGTCATTAATTGTTCTGAATTTTGTTGTGCAGAGGTAGAAGCTTTTCGAAAGCCTTTTTGGGTAAGTGGGAGAACCCTTTTTTTCTCTCTTTTTTTTTTTTTTTTTGAAAGACGCAGCGTCCTTTTTATTTGGTGTGATAAGATTATTAAGGACGTCGTCTTCAAGTCGTTTTGCTGACTCCAGCTAAGTATTGAAGGGATAAGCTTTGTTCCTGGGCCCAGTACCCTCTTGACGTGGAACTGGCATGTGTGTGTGTGTGTGTGTGTGTGTGTGTTACATGCTGCGTGTTTGTACAGTACTGTACGTGTTAAGCTCTTACAGCCAATCCCTTGGCTCGGCACAACGTTTGAAAACAACATATGCACAGTGTTTCCATTTTGGTCGTTACAGCACAATACAAAGCCACTGGTCGGTTCTTTGACAGCGTACAGTTTCTGTTAACCGAAACAAGGTCGGCAGACCGAAAGCTCGGGGTCTGTGTGTGTCAGCATGTATGCTAGTCTCTGACAGGGTGTGTGTGGTTGTTTTCTTTATCCCATAACAAGAGGAGGCAGAATTTTGTGTAACTTTGGTTTACTGAAAACAGAAATGACCATTAAAGCAACAACACTTTTCTAGATGACATTAGCTGCGAGGGTTACCTATACAGAGTACACCAGTGCCAACACCAGTTGTATCTATATAGTTTAGAAGCTATGAACCACACACAAACGCGTATTTGATGACGTTAAAGCAAATATCACCTAGAAAAGGTTTAACTTTCCCCTTAGATATCCTCTTCTGCAATGGCTATTATTATTTGCTTTTACAATGGTAACCGAGCCATTTCATATCAACTTGAAAATTATGACTTATTTGGCTTCACTAGATATTTTTTTATGTTTGGTTAGCGATGTTTTCAGTTTTCGACGCGGCTCGGAAAACAAAAACCGCCACGGAAATAAGACGCGACATTATTTTGACAGTCCCACTTAGAACATTAAATATTCACCAGGTTAGAAAAGAAAATGAAAATTAAAAAAAAAAGTCTGCTGTGTAATGCATAACTAAAATAAAAATAAATGAAAATACAACACAATGTTTCTGCACTTCCATTGAATACACAAATGTTTTGGTCATGATCCACTTTTACAGTTAGCTGCTCTCTACCAGTCAAATCACAAAAAATGCCTGCAGTTCAAATATGACTCCTTTTTTACCTACAGTACGTCTGGCAGAAAATCTCCAAAGTGGACGTTTCTATGAGTTATCAAATTACACATCAAAATCAGCATTTATTTCCTCTCTCTCTCTCTTTCTCGTGATCATCTTTGTATATAGGGCTAAATGAAACAATCCCAGAGGTTATTCGAAGGTAGTTTGCGGAACAAAAGCTTCTCTTTGTACTTGTTTAAAGTCGCAGAAGACGGACCAAGAGGAGTTTGGTTGGCTTCTGTCTATAAGCTATTGGCCATTGCTAGTGTTGGCTTTGGTTTCTAGCTGTTGCCTGTGACTGTTTGCAGGTAGACAAAGCTTTAGAACGAGGAGGTAAGGAGAACAGCGAGAAGGAAATTATGCGGAAATGCATTTTGTTTTGTAAATGGTGCTTTATACAAACTATTGGTTTTCCCCCAACTTAATTTCCAGTTTTTTTGTTAAACTTTAATCACAAACAGATAATAGACTGGAAGCCAACTTTTTTTTTTTTTTTTTTTTTTTTTTTTTTCTTTTCTGGACAGCTGCAACAACAGTCTTGGTACCGCAGTTCTGGTGTGATTCAGGGAATGGCATTTACAGTTGGTGGTGTCTTAAAATCAGATTTTTGAAATTAACAATGGTAGAAAAAGAAGCTAAAAATAATATACTGGTTTTCATAATAGTAGCAACATACAGGCAGTGACACAAATTTCTGAGACTACTCCTGTGCAAATGATAACAGAGCAACAACTTGAATTGAACCAGCAATTGTCTCTAGACATTAACAACTACTGGGAGGGAGGGGGGGGGTTGGATTATTCACAAACATAAAACGTCTTCCTTTTTGGCAGTATATGAGGCCGCTAGCTTTCAAACTGAACATGATTCGCTCATTTGTGTCATGTTTTTTCCCCTCATCCGTGAGTCTGTCATCCTTGTACTGTATGTGGCCACGCCATCTCTAATGAAATAAAGAGTTAATTCTTTTTAATCAGACATCTCATGCCTGGTTCATGTGTGGGGATCCCAAAGGGCTGCAACAAAGAGTTCCTTTGGACCGGTCTCCAATCCGGATGCATGCTCAATAAATAGTCCCAGTGGTGAGAGAGAGACAAGGAGAGAGTCCGCTGTGGTTTGCTTGGACTGTGGAGTGGTTTCTAGTCTTGCGGGAGGTCTGTGTGAGAGAAACAGTGCGGCTGGGTGGAGGGATACGTCGACCAAAAACTGTATCCCAGTCACTCCAGGTCTTCTGATAAGTTCCCTTCCTCCAGCTCCCGGTCGTCGTCCAGCTCTGGACTGTGATTGGCCGTCGTCACCAGTGACATCGGACAGTCGTCGTCATCCATGTTGAGCGGCTCCTCCTTCACGTGAATGGGCTGCCTGTGGCACAATCACATTGATGATAAATGTTAGATTTTTATATGTTTCATGACAAAATTCCTGCAGCCAATAAATTACCACAAAAATTTACAGTTAGGACAGTAAGAAAGTATAATAATGCAAAGTATTATCACTATAATGTAGTGTAAAAGAGAGAAATGGTTTCTGCAAGGGCTGTCAAAGTTAAAGCAATAATAATGCATAAACGCAAATTAATTTTAATGCCGACAATTTAACACAGCCGATCTTTCTGAGGTTGTAGATACTGGTTGAGGTTACTGGAAACCAAGAAAACATAATGAATCCACTGGTACCAACCTCGTCACACTAGCTTGTCACGAAGGAGGTTAAATAATGCTCTGAAATTTTGGTGAAAAAAACCAAAATCACTACTTTCAAAGGGGTGAAAATGGGTTCTGTGGGTACCCACGAGTCTCCCCTTTATAGACATGCCCACTTTATGATAATCACATGCAGTTTGGGGGAAGTCATAGTCAAGTCAGCACACTGACAGCTGTTTTTTTTATGCTACATAGGGTTTCAACAATAATTGGGACAATATTTGTCATTGTTTTGTGTTGTTAATTGATTTCCAATAATAAATATGTACATGCATTTGCATCAAGCAGCATATTTGCCCAGTCCCATGTTGATGAGTATATAAGACTTAAAAATTAAAAATCTCGCTTTAAGGTATATTTCTGAACTGATAAAAAATGGGCGATTAATTGCGATTAATCATGGACAATCATCCAATTAATCGAGATTAAATATTCTAATCGATCGAAGGCCCTAGTTTCTGCACATGGAGTACAAAATGCGGTTTTCAGCTCCCAGATAAATATTTTGTTGCATCACAAAAACAGACAT
This sequence comes from Pterois miles, assembly GCA_947000775.1. Taxonomy (NCBI): domain Eukaryota; kingdom Metazoa; phylum Chordata; class Actinopteri; order Perciformes; family Scorpaenidae; genus Pterois; species Pterois miles. The sequence goes on along the minus strand of CAMQGK010000549.1, from coordinate 17,334,376 downwards.
ATAACAGCCATTACATGCATTATCTAGTGAAAGAAACAACCATGTTGTTTGTGAGACGCTAATTCGACATGATGCCTCACGTCTACTGTAAGTAAGTGCATGAAAATTGCATGAAAAACGCAGCCCCTGTAAGGCTGATAAGCTGTGATGTTCCAGACATGTTTGGCATTTAAAAGTTTACTGATGACACCAGGTTGAAATACATGAAAAAGGAAAAAAAGAGTGGGGGGGTGGAAACAGGCCACATGATAAATAATGGAGAATTTCTCATCCCTGAGCCCCCTGGAGCAAAGGCAGAGGAGAGGCTTTTTTATCTAGTTAATAGAAAGCGCAGCCACTCGTTAATATGCAGGGGCTGTGCGTGTCGCTCCTCAAGAGGAAAAACCGGCAGCTAGGTTCTGCCATTAATCAACTTCAGCCCCGGCAGTTCGCTCGGACACCATGATACATGTTTTTAACTCTAAATGGATGAATATCTTTAGCCACTGTCAATAAGCGCTGGGCAGGAAGCAGCAGCGGCGCTGCGAGCAGGACGACTCTCCCTTCAGAGCAACACAGGAGTGGGCGGGAAAAAAAAAGTGTTGGGCGACTAAAAAGAATAATAATGCTGTCACACACAAACAAGGCATAACATGATCTGGGGCCCTAGTCGGGGAAAGGGGTTTGTGCCATGATGATAAATCTGACAAAACCTAATTATTTCTGACACATCGGATGCATCAGAAAATCCCTGTAGAGTTTGAAAAGAAGAGAGTGGGGGGGTGGGGGGTGGGGGTGGGGGGGACTTATCAAGTGGTAGTACGTTAGTTTGCGTCTCATAGCCTCTCTCCTGGGTTGCCTTGATCAGTGGGAAGGGGGGAGGGCAGGGGGCTTTGAATTTGAAAAGAATTTTAAAAGGTACAGATGACTTTAATATTCAGAGCCAAATACTGTAAATTAATATTCTGATGTGGTGGGATGAAGAGGGGAGCCTGATCTTAGCAGGATGCAAGCAGAGTGATGAATATTTCTGTTTCTGCCCCTCTCATTCATGGAGGCAGCGAGAGGTTACACAAACAGAAACACCTCTTGAAAAGATCCATTTTCATTAAGACGGAAATTCAATTCTGTTGTTGTTTAGTGAAATACAGTATAATAAGACCATTTCAATTATTTAATGTCAGCTAATGGAATCCAGATAGGTGCTAAGAGGTCTGAAATCCAGTCCAGGTAGAGCTGAAAAATGTATTTTTATTTTTAAATTTATGAAGCCCGTTAGGCGTACATTCATAGGCTAAATAATAAAACACATTAATCCATAATGAAAATAACAGTTAACATTTGTGTATTAATATACTTTATAATTGAGTCCATCACCGAAATTATTAAGGACAAAAGTACATGATAATACTTTACTAAGTCCCTCTAATTAGCATTTATAATATGGCAGTACGATACGTATCACGATACAGGGGTTACAATTCAATATATTGTGATACTGTGCGCAAGGCAATATATTGTGATTTCTAAAATATTTTTTTTGTAATTTTTAGAAAAAATGTCATAGTATAAAGAACACACCACCATTTCCACGCAATCAGAACAATGGGATCTGCATTTGTATTAATCTCAGGATCGCAATAGCGTTTTTGATAATCAATAGAGTATCACAAAATATATTGCGATACTCTATATTTTTGATATTTTCTTACATCCAGCATCTTAGAAACTCTTTATGAAATATTTTTTTCATAAAGGGTTTAAAAGACACGATAATAATGTATTTGTACAAACTAGGATGTATTAGGTGCTTTATATATGTACAGTGTTTGTCAGTATTTTGATGTATTGTCATGTATTATCTATTCAGCGTCCACTCATGGCTGTCCATAGGATGCATTATAGTTGTTGACAAATACATTAATAAACACTTATATCTGCTTACAACCACATTATAGTTTCTATTTCTATGTTTCTATGCTGCTTACCAAAGGTCGCCTTATTCTAATATGCCACTCATAAGGTGTTTATGTGGCTTTGAAGAAAAAAATATGCAGGACCACATTCACAGGCCTGAGCTTTCTGACACTTTATTAAAAATATGTGGATGAGCCATTTAGTGCTTAATGGCTAGATGCCATTATTGAGTCACTCAGGAGTAAACGCCGGACTTTGCGGTGTAATAAATACGTGGTTCTCTGCCTTTGTGTGTGTGTGTGTGCGTGTGTGTGTGCTCTCGAGGTGCCTGCTCTCACATCAATTGGAGATTAGCACCGGCAATCATGCGGAGGTATGTCAGGGATGCAAATAAGGTCATTAGTCCACGGTCCTAATGGTAGGTTGGGGGACAGGAGAGGTGGTGTGGGGAGGATGAGGAGGGGGAGGCGACGGCAGGGGTGAGGACTGAGGGGGCAATCAAAGACATTCATAACATCTCACTGTGATTCATTAACTAACACCAAAGAGGGGTGGTCGCCAAACTATTTGATGTGACGGCACAAGACACAGCTGATAATATAAGAGCGATTTTATTTGCTTTCATCAGCATGAAGTTGGGTTCTAGGAATAAATGTTCGACACTTGTGAAGCTGCTAATTTGCTCACGGAAACCCTGATTTTACAGCTGCAGAGTCTTTCCTGGTATACAGTACTACTTCTTTTAACCCCTTAGGGTGTACATGAGCGTATTGCATGTGCATAAGCACAAGTGCAAAACTTAGGCACACACCCAGCACGGCCTGGGGCGATCCGGTTTGTGGTTAAGCAGCTAGCATTAACCTTCAGACGTTGAGGGGAAGGAGAGGTTTGTCTAATTGTTGGATTGACTTGGTGGGTGCTGAGGAGTTCCTCTCCTGAGAAAGGCCTTCAAGGTGATGTACTATTTAGTTTAGTGCTACAAGCCACTCCATTATTTAAAACAACATCCTGGAAAAGCCTGTCGTGAAAAACACATTTCTTCCATTTTGAGGTTGTCGTGGCTGTGTAAAGGCAGGCGGAGATGGGAAGGAGAGGGATGGATGAATGCATCCCATTCTCCGAAGCCACTCATGTCAGTGTCAAGGCGGCATGGCCAGAGAGAAGAGAAAGTCAATGCTGTCCGGTTACTAAAAGTTAAATGACCTGGGGGAGTGGTAACACTGGGATTCTGTCTAGAAATGAGCAGATTTGCTCCACTTAACACCCCATTTCAGAGAGGGGTAAACACGTCCAAATAGATTAACGTATAGCCGTCTGGTAGGGCTAACCAAACACTGTTTTCATCTCACAGATGGAGCCTGAGTGCATCATTTATCCATTACAGCAGTGGTTAGCTAACGTGGCCTGACTTTGCAACATGATCTTTGATGGACAGCAGGCGAATAATTTCTGTTTGTCTCGTGCTTCTTTCGCCGCTCAGGCAGACCCTGCGTGTGACATCACCGTCTCACGCTGTTGCCTGAAACTCATGAGATGAATTTTTTAAAAACACTCTCTTTCACTCTCAGCTCCATTAAAACAGAGATGGGGGGAAAGGGAGAGATTTTTAAAGTAATTACACTTGCTCAATATTAATAGGAACAGTCTTGCATAAAAAATAGCAGCTAAACCCCTATAATGCAGACGGTGGTGTAATTAAAGACGAATGTGTAATAGAGCCTATTTATAGAAGCAGAACTAACTCCAAAACGTCAGGCTCACCTCAGGTATTAGGAGAGTGTCACTGAGTATGCTTATGATACAATACATGCTGGAAACTGAACCTTGCCCTCAGGTCGTGGCATACTGAAGAACATACTGGTACCGTGGGTTGAATGTCAGGCAATTAAACTAACAAAGGGCACAAGGACAGCGAGTGAATTCAGTGTAGGAGTGGAGGTGGAGGGTTGAACATGTGCTTGCACTCTTGGATAGGTAAAAATGTGAGCTGTGTGACACAATTATCTTAGGAAGGGACTCTAGTTTAAAGGATAATGAGTTCACTTTGTTGGTGTACATTCTTATTTTCATACTGATTTTGTTATAATAATAAATCTATATTCAAGTAACAGGGGTAATGTATAGGAACTCACATGTGTACTGGTGGGGAGTATCCGGGGCTGCTGTGTCCGTTGGTGTCCAGGTGGTCGAGTGAGCCGTTGAAACCCTCGTGGGCAGAGTGCAACAGGGTGGGGGGGCTGCCGCTCAGCGTACCTGGGGGGCTGCCGCCCAGCAGTCCCGGCGGACTCCCACCCAGCAGTCCGGGTGGACTCCCTCCCAAGAGTCCGGGCGGACTTACGCCCGTCAGGATGGACGGGTCTCCGCCGAGGAGGCCGTGGCAGCTCCCTCCCATCGGGCCCGTGGAGCTGCTGTTCATGAGGCCGGGGGTCCCCAGCAAAGGCAGGGAAGTCTCTGCCAGGGCAGCCTGTATATTTGAAGGAAACATTAGGAAGGATATGATAATCATGTCAAAAGGAATATAGTATAAGAGTGTAAAGGGTAGGAAACAGGGAAGGTGTATGGAGGGAGAGAGGAAAAGCATATGGAGTGATACAAGAGGAAAATGTGGCAGCTGAGAGAATGAGGAGATTTAACACAGTAATTATTAAAACACACTTGTCTCGAGCTAAAGTTTTTCTTCTGTTGCAGGCTATTTTTCCCCCCGTGACACCTTGCTGACAACCACCTCCCCCCAGCTGCCATTCATATGCCCTTGTGTGGTGTGGCTATTAAAAAAAAAGTCCCCCAAAACTTTACCTCAAAATAATAAAAACTCCTGACACTTTCGCCTGCTGCGCATTAAAGTTATATACAGTGATTAAATTTTTAAAGTTTTTGCCATGAGCACCTCGCCGGCGTACACTATGAAGCCAAATCATTTATGACAGCTTAGATAAATATTAATGCACATGCCCTTGCATTTGCACATGCCACTATCAATCTAGGGGTGGCTGCCACAGCTGAAAGGAGGGAGAAAGAAGGGAAAGAAGGAGGGAGGGTTGCTTCCTGATTCGACCACAGGGTGGCCTTCTGAGTCTGACGGGGAAAGAGAGGAAGGTGTGAGAGGAGGGATACAGAAACACACAAGCAGAGGGAAAACTTGCTTGCGCTTATGTGTGTGCGGTGAGCTCTATTGTTCGCGGCAACCACGCTCATTCAGTCACTCATTTGGTCAATCATTCAGGCAGCAGTCCTGCCTGTCAGTCAACTAAACAGGCAGCTGGTGAGTCAGAGGTTCTTTGAGATGTTTGGTTCGTACCTGTAAGCTGGCGTTTAGTGCAGTTCCATAGCCAAGACTGGAGGGCAGGTTCTTGACAAGTGATGGGCTTCTACGTGTAAAGAAACAAACAAAAAGGAAATTAGTTCACACTAACTTGTTCAAAATGTTAGCAATTTATACAGAAAATATAATGTACAAAGTACAAATTATAGCAGGAAGGCTACATAGTGCATTCAATTAACAGAGAGAGAAAGAAATGAACAGAAAAAGAGACAGTGTTTCAAAGTAGAGGACTGAATTGGGGCCCTCTGATCCCCTGTGATCCTCTACATGTCTTTGACCTTCAGATCTAGATCTAAGCAGAGGTGACAGACTTCGTACCCTGTGATCTTCTGCGACCTGCGTTTCTGGTACTCCATCTCGTCCACCGTCCACACCGCCCCCTTCACGTTCTCCACGCGCACAAAGCACTTGTGCAGACTGAGGTTGTGGCGGACAGCGTTCTGCAGAGAGAGACACAGGTCAGGGAGGGATGAGGTAAGGAACGAATCATATTCATTCATTAACTGTCAAGAAAAGAAAAAAGAAAAAAGAAGGCTTGGAAATTGATTTTTTTTTTCTCGCATTTTGAAGAAATTCTTAACATTCACGCACCATTGATTTAATTAGTAAAAATTGAGTGAGAGCGAATGCTCTTACAAGTCCTGCACACAGTACATATCAATCAGAGTAAGTAGGCTAAAAGGAGGTAATCAGCATAGCGAATGGCTTATGGTGGTGACAGAAGTGGTAATGCCGGCCTTGATAATGGTGATGTCAGTAACCCTTTCTGCTCCAGAAAAGCATTTCTTTTAATGGACACATCGCTTTAAAGATGACAAGAAAAAAGACAGTCATCAGGAGGCCCTTGTATCAGTGTGTGTGTGCAAGAATAAGGAGGATTAAGGTGAACTGTGTCTGACATCTATATGTCCAAATATTCTCCATGTGGTGTCACATCGGGTGTTGAATACATGCTTACATGACACAATTATCTCTCAAAGCCGTATTTAAATTAAAACAGGATATATCTTTCTCACTAGGAAGGTGTTTTCATTAATTACAAAATAAGGAAAACCTATAGAAAATAAAAGCCCCCTTATATTAATATGGCCATATGACCATAATTAAAACATGCATCAGACTCTACAAATAATAACCTTGGCTTTAATATCCCTGCCTCTCATATTTATCATCTCCCCTAGCTCGCTGTGTACTGCTCTTTCTCCAAGAAAAAGGGATTCAAAAAAAAAAAAGGAGAAAAAAACTCATAAGCAGATCTCGCATCTGACCTGAAAATCCCAGGATTTGATTGATCTTAATGCCCATGGCTCTGAATATGATAATTTTAATATTAATGAGCAAATGAGCAGTTTTATTATGCATGCTATATAGTTAGAACTAATAAGCTTCTGGGTGAGAGGAAAAAGAGAGAGAGTGGGGTGGTGGGGGGGATCCCTCTTTTGAGCTGATGAGACCAAGCAGAGATATTAAACTACCTTTCATTTCTTTTCTTCTTCTCTTTTTTAAATAAAAAACAAATTCGCTCTGTTAATCAAATGACAAGCCCATCGCTGATCATCCCGCTAATGCTTACAGAGGGAATTGTGGATGTAAATAGATCACCTTGGATATTGTGCGGGCTGGGAGACTAGATGTTTCTAATGTCATTGTGATATCATTGTATCACAGGAACAGAGGCAAAGAAACCAAGACACGGTACATACGCATGCGGTTGTGTTGTTTGTTGCAACAAAACCTCTGAGAACATATCTTGTCATAACATTATTACACAACAAAACATGGCGCAGACTGTACCCAACAATCTGGAAAAGGGCACCGATCTATTTTTTTTTTTGCATGCCCTCCCTGAATTGGTGATCACACGCCCATGTGCTCATTTGCATCCCAAATCCAAATTAATTCACTTTGCTAAATCTAGTGCCGCGCCACGTCTTGCATGCTGATGAGCGCCGCCGGTTTGAGTTTTCCCTCCAGTCCTCTCATGCAGCCACAAAGGCTAACGGCGGCTAACGGATGACGCGCGGGGGCCACGGGATAAAACGCGCTGAAGAAGCTCGCCGAGGCTTTCTTTATCAGCAGGCGGACACACTTCTGGTTAAAGCATGTGCTGCGGGAAAGACATTTTTTACCATCTTTGTGGAGGTGGACAGGACAATAAAGTTGTAGGGACAGATATACAAATGGGCCCTTTTGTGTGGGTAAATAAAGAGTGCTCCCGCCATGACAGGCCAATTCTCACTTTCCTCCCTGCTTTAGTTCCACATGAACACACCCTTAACCCCTCTCTTAGACACAGTTTATATGTGTGTGTACATGTGCATCTTTGGCCTACCGCCCCCCTTCACACAGCTGAGAGCTGGTTAACAGGCAAACAGCCATCTTTCTTCCTAATTAACCAATGATATGCGCAGGAAGGTGGTTTCGGGAGTAGGAGGTGGGGTGTCTCCCTTAACAAAAGGTGCTGATGATGGAGTGGCTGCTGTATAATTAGTGCATCGCAGCCCCTTTCCTCTCCGCGCCAAGCCTCTGCTATTAATTGCACCAAATTAGAAAACGATATCTGAGGCAGAATAATTCCTTCGGCTGTCATTTCCAAACAGAAAAGGCGGAATAGCGGAAAAAATAAATAAAGGGGAAGAATGGGCTCTATTTGAGAGAAAGGTTAGAAAGAGGGGGGGGGGGTGCTTTCTCTATGCTTTCTGAAGGTTTTGACTTCACCGAGAGGACGTGGTAGTCTTCACGGTGGAGGAGTGAAAGGGCACGACTAGGTGGAGGTGGAGGGTTCATCAAGGTTACCTTCCAAGTTGCGGCGTTGCGTCTGAAGTAGGCGAACGTGCGCGTGAACCAGCTGTAGATTTCATTAAGCGTTAACTGCATGTCGGCAGAGTCCATGATAGCCTGAAATGAGATGACATCAAATAATGGTTTACTAACGAGACCGTGCAACACACACTCACACACACCGACGGATTGAGAGAGCTGCCACGATTCATGCAGCAATTAATTTTAATCTAATCAGGCAAAGTTAATTTATTTCCCACTCACCTGTCTTATGAGGGTTGCATAAGTAAATGGCGGTCTGACATCTGCGTTCTTATAAAACTCGTAGTTTGGGGCAATCTCTGGAAAAATAAATACTGTGTCACCACCTGAAATAATTGGTAAATTTTATTCCTTTAGGTATTGCATTTACTCAAGGTTTCATCAAATTAACAGGGGGGAGAAAGAGAGAAAGGGGAGAAGGGGGGAGAAAAAGAGGGTGGGGTGGGTAGGGGGGTTAGAGGGGGCACATCAAATCAGCATTTTCTATGTCTAACAAAATGCATTTTTAATTAATCTCTCTCGTGAGAGATCTTAAACACTAATACAGCCATAAAATGAGATCCGTGTAGTTAGTTAGACTGAAGTTGAATAATTTATATGTCTTCACGCTAAACACAGAGAGAGTAAATATAAACATCAAAGACGGACCGTTTAAAATGCAAAGCTTAATACATGGCATGTCTTAATGTAATAAATATTGTATTTTTTTCACCATTATTTGAACTTAATTAACATTCATGTAATATTTATGCACAGAGGAAGTTCTTGTCTATTTACATATAGAGTGATTAAACAGAGGCTTGCTTTTAGAAACCAGCCAGACGTCTCACATTGGTAAGACCAACAAGCCTCTGTGCATGTGTGCGTGTGCACTTGCATGTCTGTGCGCATTAAAAAAAGTACTACAACACCATTATAGGTTACTATTAATAGTGCAGTGTTCAGGGTTGAGGTTTCACATGTAATTTGCAATTTCAACATTATAATGTCATTAAATTTGAATACAAATTCAGTTTACAGGGGGAAAAAATCTGTGTTCAAGTTTCTGACTTGAAATTCAGACACAGAATCAGAATGTGAGCTACATTAAAAGTGTTATCGATAACATTTTTATGGAGATGAATATTAAAAAAAAATACATCCACAAAGCCTTTAGAAAGGTCACAATAAAAGTATGGCTTTTTCTGAAAAAATACTACGATTGTGAATTAATCATTTAAAAAAAACTTTAGCGGGTCCAAAATGAATGTTCTGATTCACCCTGTTGTAGATGTCTGACGTTTGTGAGCCAATAGTGAAACAACGCTGGTATCATGTGGTATCTCTGGGTTGTCAGGTATGACTAAATGGCTCAGATTGATAAATGCCTGACAAAGACTTGTTGTGAAGTAAATATAATGAAATGGGCGAGGGTGAATGCGACAACGAGTGGCTCAATGTTATCAATAGCACCTTTAACATGTAATACCCCAATGTCAAAAGACTTTTACATCGGGAAACATCGTGTGAACAGATTTGCTTGAAGGTGAATCGGTTGTGCAGACCGAACATATTTCTTTGTCGTGTTCAGTGCTGAGTAGTTGGTCCTACCTGACGACAGAGGCATGGAGTATTTGTCCGAGTGGCGTCTACGCATGGCTCCCATGCTGGGGACGTTTGCTCCTCCCAGTACTGACGGCACCTGGGGCATGGCGGCCATGGGTGTGATAGGTGCTGTGGGCGTGGTGGGTGTCTGAGGTAAGTTGGGGGGCGACGCTGAGGGCAGGTTCTTGGACATGGTGACGCTGGACACCAGGTTGAGCTGGCGGTGGAGGAAGATAGAGGCAAAGAGGCAGATGGGAGTAGCAGGGAGAGAGAGGGAGGGAGGCAGAGAGAGAGAGAGGAAGGCATTATTTTGTGGTGCGTCTGACAGAGCCGAGTGTCTGCTCTCCTCCTCCTCTAACACAGCTGTGTTTCCACTAACAAGGCTCGTGGAGAGGAGCCAGCCCATCTCCACTAATTACAACCACCAAATTGTATCATAAGAATTCTAATTAGAGCATGCTGTTCAAGATTATCCAACGATCAGCCTCCGTGTTATCCCAGCCCCATCTCTCTTTATCTCTCTATTTATCACTCCCTCCCTCCTCCGTCTCCCCCACTACAACCACCCATAATCTTTCCACACTGAAGCAACGAACTGCTAAAACCTTGTTCACTGAATTGGGCTACAGGGGGTTATCTGAGCCTGGTCCAACCCAACTCCTCACATGCTCTACTTTGGTTTGAAAGGGTGAACCCAAGTTACTACTATGTCCCTGTTGTAATAGATCTCACTCAAAAATCCTGCTATTACAAGTGGAACCAGTGAGAGCGTAATAACGCTGCTACTGTAGATAAACCCATTCATACAAGACTAATACTGATCAAAATGATAAAACATTGGGGGGAAAAAAACACAGTATCAGGATGTTTTTTGTGGCAATATTGTATCGATATATGTACATAAGTACAGTATTGATCTTGGTATCAACCATGTCATGTTAGCTTTTTGGAAAGAACACTAAATAATTTTCCAAAAAAAAAAACAGCCTGGCCCTTGACCTCTGACCTCAAGATATGTGAATGAAAACACTGAGTGAAAACTGTATCTCATTAGATGAAAAAGATGTTGACAAACTGCATATTTTGCAGTTGAAAAAAAGGTAATATATCGCAATGAATTGCAATATATCTTATCGCAATACTCGGCGTATCGATTGTATCGTGACTTAAGTATTGTGATATCTTTCCCATGGGGCCTCTGGTTATTCCCACCCCAATAAAATATCACCAACAACTCAACTGGAAGTCATTATTACAGTTATAGTTGATTTATCCAGCCTTCCAGTGCATGAGGAAGTAAAACAAGTAGTAGAAGTTGATGTTCTTGTTATGGTGACTCCAGACACACTCCCATTCACTCTGTCTCTGTCTCCTCCACTCCTTCAACATTAGAGACCAGAGAGCGCTAAGTCACCTCTGGCACGAATGCCAACTGTGCTTCGCTAATCGTCCGGCTTTTTTTTTTTTTCCCCACCACTTTTGCGTTTGCTTTCCCCAAATCTCATGTGAGAGGCTCTAACCGACTGGAAAATTCCTAACTGACCTTTTAGTCTCTGCGCTAATTTAGTTGGAATGGTAATGACATCGTTACATATTCAAACCAAATTGCCTTAATTGTGAGTCCACAAGTGGAATGCATTCGATGCCAGAGTTTTGAATTAAAAGCGACTTGAAAGGAGGAAGGGAATGGATGGGGGCCGAAGGCGCTGAAGGGATGGAGGAGCGAGGCTGAGGAGTGGAGAGGTATCGGCGGTCATTTGAGGCATGTGTTGATAAATACGATGAAATGTCAAGTTTGAGAGACTCCGGTGGATGTAGGGGTTTTCAGATGATAATTATATGCCCACTTAACTGTAATGAGCTGCTACAGTGATGGGCTGGGACAAGGGCTGGCTGCATATACAGTACAGGCCTCTGCTGAGTACAGAGCTGGGGGGTTATGGAAAGTCTATACAGCTACATATCAACAGGTCTGACTGATTATACACAGACAGAAATACATACCTAAAGCAATAACTAAAGTCATGTACTGGGCATTGTTTTTAGCAAACTATTAATGATTGTTTATTCCCTGCATCCTGCTACATGCACCCAGACCAGGCACTCAAGTGTGAACATCCTTCTCTCAAAAGGGAATTTGATAAAACCCGCATACTGTTTCGCTCAAACTACGCAAACTAAATTCAAAATAAACACCTCTGTGTGCGTATAGGCATGTAATGTTAAAACATCATTCCCTGTTCCTTTTTGCCGCCTCTTCACCTACGAGACACGGCAGCGAGCGTGACATGTTTGCAGGCATGCAATCCCGTTTTTTTCTTTTGCAAAATAGAATTGATTACAGTCAAACGGGTGGAGGAGTGAACGCTTTGTCGCCACTCGCTCATCTGAATACCCACTCAAGGTAGAGAGAGGGAGAGAGAGAGATCTTATTATTCGGAACTTGCAGCCTTGCTAACTTTGATTCTCATCCATCCATGGTATGGCCAAAAGGTAGCATTTAATGAAGTGCGATCCAGAGAATAAATGGGGTCATATTGGAGACAGTGCACCGGTGTCTTGTATTTGTCTGCCACTGGTTGTTCATTGGTTTTGCTAATGAAAAAACAGGACTTATTTCCAGCCCTGATGGGCTAACACAGACTACTCATATTTATCAAATGTCTCATCTGTTTCTACTGGCTGTGAATCCATGCTGCCACTTCAAATCCATCAACCATCTCTCTTTTGTTATGTCACTTTCGGTAGACACAGGCGCCAAATCTTCATCTTACTTCCCCTTAAAAAACAGGGGGAGCCTTAAAACTGAGGACTTAACTGTTCGTTTAAGAATTCTGTCTTGCCCCCACCATCAAATGCAATTAGCTGCTCTTTCATGTGTGCTTTATGTAATGCAATACTTCATTAGCATCATTCATTCATATTCAGGCGTGGATTATAGGCTGCAAATTCTTTATTGGACAAGATGGAACCAAGCTGCTGGAGTTTTGAAGATTAAAAAAAAAAAAGCTACAGAGAGAAAGAGAGAGATTGAATAATAAAAAGGGAGTTTGATTCCTGATGGAATTATGGGATAATTATGCTATCTTGTGATTATCTACATTCTGTGATGAGAGGTGATGAGGAAAATTATTCTATTGAAAGTAGGCACTTACTAAGCAGCAGAAACACGCTAACAATGTTTTGCTCTCAAATATTTCAAAACGTCTAAAACGGGAGAGAAATAATGTTTGCAAAAATTCTTAATATTAAATTCAAATACGGGTTGGGGAGAAATGCATTTAGAATCAGCCCATCTAAAAGTAAAAGGCAAGAGAAAGAAAAATCATTTTTCCCCCTTCACAATTTTGGATTTCTGTAACCAATTTCAGCAGCACTGTGGGTATTTATGTCAACATCACATCATCTTCTACCACTCTACTGTAATTTTCAGGTGTTTGTTGTTAAAATGACATATCTTCTCCGCTCTCATTCCACTGTTGAGTGCTACTGTGCCCACGGAGCCAAACAGTCATCAGCAGCCAACAGGTTGTTTTGGCTATTATATCTATCACAAAGAAATGACCCTGCATTTTAGCCAAGGACTCCGCTGCTCTGCCATCTAATACACTTGCAAACTCTATTGTCCTCTCACGGCGCACAATACCTGATAAGAAGCACATATAACTCGGTGTTACAAAATCTCATTCCCCTGTTTCATCTTCTGTCACTCACTCGGCACAACTGCCAGGTGGTTAAACTGGTCATTTTCTGTGTGCGTTCATAGCCGAGGCTGTTTACGGCGGCTAGAGCAATATGCACTCACTGGTTTGGGAGATGACTTGGGTTCCGAGGGCCGCATGTGCAAGTGGGCCATCATCGCCTGAAGACGCTCACGTTCTTTAGAAAGCTGTTAAGAGAAGGAGGAGAAGAGAGTACATTAGAGTAGATTAGGGGAGAGGACAAAAGGATGAGAATATGAAACTTGGTGGTAGAGTGAGAGGACAGAAAGAAAGAGGAGGTTTCATGTATGCCAAGTGAGAAACAGTTCTGGTGGTGATGTGAGGAGAATAACAGGGGCTAGGGGGAGGATAGGGTGCACACAGGTCAGGCTAAACAAATAGCATTTCATCTTTTTGTCAATAGCAAAAATTTAGGTCAGCGAGACTCTGACAGTAACAAGCTAGTCAGGCCATAAATTAGGTGGTCCTGAGTGTCTGCTCAAAGTCCTGTGGACACTGTTAGGGGGATGGAGCGCAGCCAGCAGCTGCCGAGAGGTGAAGGGGTCTTCCAAACAAGGTGCCAGGCGGCCCCGCCTCCCCGGTCCAGTTAGTGGCCCCGGCCATCGCCTATCATCAATCTAATTCACAGGGAGTGACAGGGACTGGACCGTGTGAAAGGCCCCCACACACCCTTAATATACACACAGAAACACAGAGAAACAGACAAGCAAGCAGGCGTGCACACACACACACACACACACACACACACACACACACACACACACGAGGTGCACACATACACAGAGCTGGGCCTCATTACTAGTGACGGCTCTCATGGAAAAAAAAAAGAGGGAGAGAGGAATGGTGGGAGTAAGGAATGAAAGAAAAAAAGGGGGGAAAGAGGAGAGACAGGACAGACAACACAAGTGCACTGTAATTGGTCACACTGTAAAGCTTCAATAGCTTTGTGTTTCAATGAAAAACAACACAGAAAATGAAATAACATAACTCTTTTACAAGCTAACAGAATTTATTTAATCTTAAGACCAGTATATGCGGGAGGAAATTCTTAGCTTCAAGCAGGCCTTAGGTCTGGTAGAGAGAGCAAGTTGGATCTTTTTATAATGTACACCCTTTTGCATCATATACCTAATGTTTAGTAGTAGTAGAGTATTTATATCTGACCCAAAATACGCAACTGTGCAAAGCATGCTGGCCTGGTTTCAAGCAGCAGACTGACTATTTCCACCTGTCACTTTCTTTCTAGTTTAAAACATACGTATCTATTTGTTTCTAAAGGAAGAGGAGCGTTTGTCGGCAGTGCTGAGTAATAATGTCGCTCAATCAGCGCTCTCATTATCTAGCCAGCATGACTTCTTAATAAGGTCACGCTCCACCTACTGAAAATAGTTCCCTCCTTTTGAGCTTTCTTCAGGTGCAAAGTGCAGTTAATTAACACAGCAGACCGGGAGAGATGCGCTCGTTATTAATTGGAAAGAAGAAGACGACAGAGAGAGAGAGAGAGAGGAAAAAAAAAAGAAAGCAGAGGAAAATAAAGCACACGCTTAATTCAATTAAAACGGCCATAATGGCTTTCGTTGTAAGGCCCGAGGATTCCTTTGTTTAGTGGCTTTGTTGAATTCAGCAGGTCCTGCTTGTCTGGAAGTATTAAGCAGACCACAGTGTGGCCTTTTCTCTCACTCATGTAACTTTCAAATTTTTTTGTTTTGGCTGGATGATAAGTGACTTAAATGAGTTCACTATAGGAGAATGTGACAATGGTAAAAATATAACAATACATAAAGCTTTGTTCCAACTCTTGCTCTTTATTACTTGACAGAAAACTTACTTGTATTTCCAGCTGCTGTACGACTTGCATTTGGACTCGACACTGGGCTGTGCTCCGGTCGTCGAGGGCGTGTTCACTGTTTAGGTGCCTGAAGAGAGAGAGGAAGATGGTACACACTAACTTTAAGAGGATCTGTGCTTATTTTCAGGTGCATACTTGTTTGGGGCTTCTATTAGAACATGTTTACATGCTTTAAAATAAAATTTAAAAAAAAATGCTTTATTTTTCTCATACCAGCTGTGCTGCAGCACCTCCTTTCACCCTCTGTAAACCCTCTTTTTGAGCCCCTCCCCCCCCCCCCAAAAAGCCCAGTCTGCTCTGATTGGTCATCTACCCACTGTTGTGATCTGTCTCCAATACAGCGCAGTTTTGTTTGAGGATGTGTCAAACTAGCTGTTATGTAAACGTGTTACTTGGTGACATCACCACATTATGGAAGAGAAGACAGGACTTCAATCAAGGCGTTTTAGGCATGGATGTATAAAAAGAGCTGGATTCAGCTTTGGAGGCGGGCTCCCGTTCATTCCTATGAGAGGTGCTTAATGGCGCATGAAGCCAAAATGGCTCGACTGCTGAGTGATAATGTACCTGGATCATCTGGCGATCTTTCGCGTCCATTTTGCCCATAGAGCAGGCACAGTAACATTACTTTTAACTCCGCCTCCCCGCCCTCCCTCCAGCCATGGTCAAGGGCTCAAACTTTTAGGACTTTTGATTTATGGGTGCCTCTTTCCCGATGTAAGTCTATGGGAAAAAGTATTTTTGGGCCCATTTTCTGCATCACGTGACGGACATGGAAGCTGTATTGCCGCCGCTGCCACCATTCCTGGGGGTTTGATTTCACACAGTTCATGAGCAGTGTTCCTGTGGGGAGAGTAACTCCCTTTGGCATTGACTTTGAAATTTCCAGAACTTTTCCATGCACAAAAAAACTATATAACGCACTAAAGGAAAGGGGAAAAGAACAAAAGCATTATAGGTCCTCTTTAAAATCTATCAAACACGTCACAGCTAGCAGGAGAGAGCTACTGTATTCGTTTCCACCATTATCAAAACTGTGGAGGATAATAATTACAGTATCATCTTCACCACTGTTTTTGTTTTAATGATAATATTTCTATACTGGGGTAATCATCTATAGGACACTGTTAGGAAACCATTGTTCCACTGTAAAATGAGGTAATTAGAAGTAACATGACGGTGTGTGTGGTGCCATGTTTAACATGACAATGGGCCTGCGCCAGTTTAGATGGCTAACTTCGGCGCCACCCCGAGCGCTGCTTTCTACAGAGAATAAAAGATGCCAGCCCAGCAGAACGGCTTTGTCTCCTTCGTTTACCGAAAACAATACACACAGTTTAACACCGGCAACATTTGACACACAAAAGCGACTGAAGGTGCATTATCCAGCAGCAGCGGCAGCAGCAGCAGACATATTAAATGTATCTGGTTGTGTTTGCCTCATTAGAAGAAAAAAAGGCAGCCAGACAGCCATAACAGTCAATGAGGGTTTTTGTCTTGATTGGATTTCGTCTGTGGGACACAAAAGGAGCCTCACCATTAAGACAGACCTTTATTCCTGGTGAAGCACACATATGCATACACACATGCACACACATACACAAATATGGGGCGAAAAGGGGTTTCTAAGTGTTATGATGCCGGGTAATGAGCCTCTATCTAAATGATCATTGGTGACAAACTCACAAAGCAAGCTTTGAGGAGGCATGCTTATGAAATGCCAGAGCTGCCACTTTATCTCCAGTAATTATAGGTTAGCTTGCAGACCCTTCAATGATCATTTACAGCGCTGCCTCCAGTGCATTAGAGAGAGTACAAAATCTCTCTCTCTCTCTCTCTCGGCTTTATCTAAGAACACACACACTAGCTTACATTATCATGAACTCGCACAAACACTGATTGGCCCACAAACACACACACTCCCACCACATATACCTCCATTCTCTTCCAACACCCCTCACTTCTTGTTTATCTGCAATGTGCAAAACAAGAACTCATCGAGCCGGATTCTCCCGGCCTGCCAATCAAAAGCTGAATAGAACATTTGTAATCACAATAGCTCTGTACCTTTCAATTACGCCGTGCACATTTTAAAACCATTCCATGCAGACTTTTGTAACCATTTCGGGTCTAATGCTCAGAAATGTTTCATTATAAATCAGGAATGAGGTAGCATTAAAAAAGAGGGAGGGGCGGGGGAGTGGGATGGATGAGGGATAGCGGCGGAGAGAGGGGAGGGACGAACTGGTTGGATTTCTGCAGCCCTGTGCCTAATTGCTGTTTCAGAATGCGCATGCAAAAAAAGGGGGCATTACATTAATCATTTAATCACGTCCCTCGCAGGATGAGGGAACTAATGTTGCAAATACCCTTTTCATTTCACTGCCCATAATGCTATCTTATGCACTTGATGTATGGCGTGTGTCATGAATTACAGCTGCTTCAAAAGCACAGAGCGGTCTGCTCGCTGTCCCTGAAGATACCTCATTACAAAAAAAAGAGAGGAGGTGGGGGGGGGTGTTTATTAAGTTTGCCTCTCATCGACAAGCAGCTTGTTTTTCTTAGATTTCGTCAATGTGTGTGTGTGTGTGTGTGTGTGTGACAGTGGTTAGGCCTCTCATCCATGCGCACACCTTCCACTGCTGGCCAGTTAGCGAGGCGATTACAGGCAGATTACTACATGCATTTATGAAATATTCAAATGGCAGCATGTCCTACTGTGCATTAATAATGCCACACAAAGACAAAAAGAGGAGGAGGAGGGGGATGAGGAGGACGGGCAGATAGAAAACAATAACGAAGGAACACCTTATTTACTGAGATGTGGGTGAAAAAGTATTTTGTGTTTGTCTCCTCTTCTTCTCTAATTACATAAAATCCCTTTACTCTCATCTCTTATTTCATCTCCCTCCATCCCTTCTCTCTCATATGATTTGTTTCTGATCCTTTCTGGCTTTTGGTTGCCTATAATGATAAACAAATCAGTCACCTTAACTGTAGCATTCTTTTAAAAGTAGAGGTAGGTGGATACACATCTCAATGTCAGGCCCGGCTGCCTCCTGTTTATGTTTACTGTTCATGCCTCAGTTTAGAGGAACATTGATTTCTGCCTTGAAGAGGGAATAACTCGTGTGATGACGAGACTGTGTGTGAACAGGGAGGAAAGGATGGGGATTGAGATGGAGAGATGTGGCAAAGAGAGCAAATAAAGAGACAAAGAGAGTGATAAATAGACGGGGAGGGGGGAGGGAGAGGTGGGACTGATTTCTTTTTTACTGGATGCTGCAGTTTCTCTCTTTTCTTAAGAGAAGGGAACAAAACATCTCAAAGGTTTTCCCCCACAGCTGTGTGTATGAATATGTATAGGCCATCAACGTCCACTAAGGGCCCAATAATAAATCTACTCAAGCCAGCGTATATGGATGGTACACTCGTGCTAATTGTCTGTGTGCATTATCAGGGGCTGCGAAGGCTCAGCAGAGAATAGCAAGTTAGGCCCCCAAACTGTCTACTGGACACATGGCACACAAACACACACTAAATTCAGTCAATGTATACACACACACAATAAAAAGAAGCATACACATGCACTGTACACCTACTGGCATGCATAAACAAGCGAATATACGAACACACTCACACACTCTCCCCATGGTGGTGGTGCATAAGTAATGCCCTCCGTTTTAAAGGTCTTGTCACAGCGCGGCAGACATGTGGAGGGGTAGAGTCGAGGGGAGCTCAGCTATCCAGGGGCCAGGGGCCTGCCTGCCTGCCTCCACTGTGTGTGGATGTGTGTGTGTGTGTGCATTACATAGAAAGGAAGAAGACACTCAGCTACTGCCTTGTGGGTTTAATTAGCAGTGGGTTACAGACACCGACGTTCACGTTAGCGGCTGAGCTTGCCATTTTAACATGGAGCCTGCCTTCCTGCCAGTAATAAGGAGAGCAGATGGGTGACAAGAGAGTGGAAGAGTTAAGCGTATGTGTGTGGGAGCAATTATCTGTTTGTGTGTAGATGAGACTGGATCTTATTGAGGTAGGAGGATATATTGATATATAAGGTGAAAAAGGCCAAAAGAGGGGGGACAAGGTGCGTATTGGGAGAAGAAACATGAAACTGGATGTGATAATCACGCTTTTTTTGTTTGTTTAGAAGCATGAAATCAAGTGTAGTGGCCTATACAACAACGGCATTAACTGAGGAGGTTATTGTGGGCTGAATTTTTAAGCTAGAGGGTATCATATGAAATTAGAAAACCAAAGGAATCCATCCATACCAACCATGTCATCCTAAGTAGGATTACTAAATAAGGAAAAACTGGCATGCTGATATTCAAAGGGGTCCCTTGACCTCTGACCTCAAGATATGTGGATGAAAATAGGTTATCTGGGTACCCACGAGTCTCCCCTTTACAGACATGCCCACTTTATGATAATGACATGCAGTTTGGGGCAAAAACTATGCAGTTTTTTGAATGCGGTTTAAATGTGCGATTTTTGCCTATTCAAAAATGGTGTGTTTGACTATTGCTGCATACTGGGGTCCCTACACAGTCTTGAGTTACATAAAATGGGTATCCCTGTAAAGCTGAGACTCTTTTGGGTCCAATGAGCCCAATGTCTGATGATTTTAGTCCCCATAGCAGCCATTTCATTGTAGTGAGACCATTTTTTGACCTCACTGTAGATTGCCAAATAGGGGGTTTCTAAGCACTTCCCAGAACAGAAGTGGTCACTATTCAATCGCCGAAAAATGCAATTGTTGTAGAAATCTCAAATACCAAATCACAGCATGGCTTTTTCTACTGTGTTTCTCAAGTTCTTAGTGTCTTAATGTGTATTTTTTCTTTTTTTGGAAGGATTATTGATCGTTTTTAGCAATTCTCAAGTGGTAAGAAATGGTTAAATTTAGCTACTGTTGACTTTTTATCTACCCCTGAACATCCTCTACACCAAAGGGGTTAAATAAGTAGGAGGTGTTGTACAGATAAGGCTAAATGTTCAAGCATTAACTGCATTTTCTTTGTTTTAAGTCTACCATTAAGCACAAAAATAGCTCCAGCACATGCACTAATAGCATTAATGTTTCACCCTCTCTATTTCTCAAGTAACTAACACAAATACACACACACACACACACACACACACACACACACACACAAAACCCCAACACCCACCACTCAAGAAACATTCCCAAGCAATATGATTTCATTTTGAACTTCAGAGAGCTAATTCGGGGTGCCAGCCACCTTGCGGCTACCTTTTCCAGGTGAGAACACATAAAAGCACACTGAAGAGCTATTAAATGCTGATCTTGACAAGTTTCTTCATGCAACAAAACAACAGATGACTAAACGTGTCACCGCCGCTGAGCCGAGCTCCTACAGCGAGCTACGAGACGCCAGCTTGACTTGGGTACCCCCTCCCCGCCTCCACCTCCCCGCACACGTAACCTACTCCCAACTACCAACATCTAAACTGTCATCTAAATCTGACACCTGCTTTATGTAACCCCCGTTTAAACTGTGCCTGTGTGTGCGTGTGCGCATCGTGTGTGTGTGTGGGTGTGTGTGTAGCCGACTGGCATCTCCGGAAACATAAAAGGACTCCCTCTGACACAGACAATCACTGCTCCCAGGCACGCCACCGAGCAGCCATCTTTGTTCTGATGACGAGTGTGCCTTCTTTGTTGCCGCCTGTTTTCATGTGCTGGCTGGGTTACAGTACAGAGCAAGCCTCTGACTTGCAGGGATGTGTGTGTGCTTATGTGTGTGTGTGTGTGTGTGTGTGTGTGTGGGGGGGGGGGGGGGACTGAACAAGACACTGTTCTGTTTTGTAGCAAGCCAATGTTCTTACAAAAACCGTCTGCCAACCTGTGCTCTTGCTTGAAAAGTTTGAAATCTACCTGTCTTGTCTTCCTCGCTCTCTCAGTTTGTCTTTACAACCCTGCATCCTTTTGCATCGGCTTACCAGCTTACCAGGCACATCGCTTTATACAGTGTATCGCCTAAATAACCAAGCTAAGCTACCTAGACGCGGTATCCTTAGAGCACACAGACTTTGCTTCTGTTTGTGAACAGAGTGTACAGTGCAGAGGGAACAGACTGATGTCTTCTTTAAGTAAGTGTGCAGAGGTGATAGGACAAGATATCAGGAAATCTGCTAATCTGAAACGGGCTTTCCATCTCACACACACGTTTGTTCCCAAGCTGCAAGGCAAACTCTTCCACCTGGACACGTGTAGTCCGGCATTGCACACAGCAAGCTGGCTTTCCATAAGCATGGCTTCTAAAATGATGCCTGTGGATGTTCGCTGAAGGAAATTGACGTTGACATGTGTGTGGCACATTTTCCACAGGGGATAAGCAAACACACTCGTCACTTGGAATATACAGTATGTTCACCTCTGATTCATTTAAAATCCATCGCTGTCATTGTGGTTCCTTTGAGTGCATTGTACTTGTTGATAGAGTGTGAAAATGCAGCTTAATGTCATGTCTGGCTGCGTCTGGTAAACACAATTTTTATTAGAGTCATTTCTTTTCGCAGTTGCACCTTTTTAGCTTTAATTCACAAGCTGCTGTAGAATTAGCAAAAGCCTGACCTAAATCCTGCAGCAGCTCCCCCATGGGTGGACTAGTTTCTTGTATCAGTAAATTTTTTTGAGCTTTCTGCAACTTATTACAGTCACTACTGTAGAGAAATGCATAATTTGGAAAATACGCCGGAACAATGTCCTGATTTCAATAGTTTATGCGAATTCACATGGACATTTACAGCCCGTGAAAAACACTCGCCAGATCGTTATTTCACAGTTAATTACAAATCTAATTAGAATATTCAAATTAAAGCTTTCCCTTTCTTTTCTTCTCTGTGTGAGAGCAGGGAACCAGGGAAAGAGTGATAGTGGGAGAGAGAGGGAGAGAGAGACTCTCAGTGAGTGGCAATGTGATAACCTGTAATCGGCAGTGCTGCAAACACCTTCTTCCTTTGATGTCCCCCCACTAACATCCTGGCAACAAAGCCGGCCAATTACAAATGAGCTAATTAACTAAATTGTTGATGGAGCATGAAGAGTTAATTCGCTCTGGCGCCTGCACCATGACAACAGTGAATGGGCGCCTTTGTTGTGGAGGTAAGTGTGCGCCCGTGCGGGTTGCCATTAGCTTTTTGACGCTTTCCTCACAAACCTATCAGGCCCTTCCACGCCAGGAAGGAGATTTGTTATGGATCAGAGTTGGTTTGAATCCCGCACTGCTCGAGCTGAACCCTGTCAGCTGGCTGTCTGGAAGGTCAAAATGCGCTCTTTTGAGAGGCGGTGATGTTTTCTTTGTTAGGCCCCTCTGTAGCCACAGAAAGGATGTGCTGTATTTTGTGTTTCACATTAAAATAGATATTCGCTTCTTGTATAGACACACAAAACCCACCATGGTGAAGCAGAGCATAACATCTACGTCTGCGCAGCAGGTTCTTACTTCAAAAACTGTCCGAAGTCCTCGCAGATGTTCTCACAGCCGGGCCACTTGCACACACCGTGACCATACAGGGGGTGGGTCCCTCCACTTTCTTCATGTAGTGAACTGAAGAAAGGGGAAAAAGAGAAAGAAAAAGAAAATAAGCAAACAAGAGAGCGAAAAGAAGGAGAAGAAGGGGAGGGTAGCATCAGGTACAGAATCTGAAAAGGCTTGTGGACAAGTCTTGAGGTCAGTTCAGTTGAATTATTCAATAACCAAGGCCAGAAAGGAGAGCCAGAGTGAAAGAAACATGCACATTAGGGCTATCAATCTATTAAAATAGTTTTATCTGTTCAAAATGTACCTTAAAAGGAGATTTGTCAAGTATTTAATACTCTTATCAACATGAGACTGGACACATACGCTTGCTTTATGCAAATGTGGATATACAGTACATATTGTATTTATTATTAGAAATCAATAAACAACACAAAACAATGAGAAATATTGTCCATAAATCCTCACAGGTACTGCGTTTAGCATTAAAACATATGGTCAAAGTGCAGCCCAACTGGCAACAACAGCTGTCAGTGTGTCAGTGTGCTGACTTGACTTTTCATTCATATATATCTTGAGGTCAGAGGTCAAGGGAGCCCTTTGAAAATGGCCATGACAGTTTTTCCTCTCCAAAGTTTTGTGCAACTTTGAAGTGTTATCTAGCCTCCCTCCTGACAAGCATGTATGACATGGTTGGTACTGAATGCACTGAATAAACTGAATGTTTTACTTAACAAATATATTGGCAGAGGTCGATTAAAACAGGAAACCTTTGAAAACTCAAATGTAAGGAATACTTCATATGTAACTCTTCATCACCAATCGATCTAAATAATCACAATCTGCAACTCGATTAAGTTAGAGACAGCGTTGACTAATGTGTGAGCTAACATCCCCGATGGAAATCTAGAGTGAGCTGTAGCTCTGTCTCCACCACAGCCCATCTTGTAAAGCCATTATAGGGAGGAGGGGTGGACGCTTTCAAGTAAACATTAAAATCCAGACAGCCATATAATTTTCATCAGGAGATTAATACTCTGTGTAACTTATGTTCTTTTGAGGACAGTGGGGGCAGAGGGGGGAGCTGCTCTGGCGTTTTTCAAATGGCACCCAAATAAGTTACGACCCTGCCTAGACAGCACATCCTATTAAAGATGACAGTTTAACCTTTAGGCTTGGCACTGGTGTGTGCGTATGTCCTGTGTGTGAAAATGTGAATGAGGCGGTACAGTATGTGTGTGTTTGTCTGCTTATAGGTTATGCCTGTGCGTGTATGTGTGTGGTCGATGGCTATGTGCATGTGTGTGGCCCGTGAATGTGTGTGCGCGCTGGCAGAGCTCACACCGTGTTTTTACAGAGGGGCTTTCCCCGCATCGATCCGTGGCATGTTAGTAAGCAGCGCTCCTGACAATACTCCTTGTTCGATCATTATGAGACACCACACACCCCTCGGGACACAGCCAGATAAAACGTCTTTTTTTCCCCTTCTCTTCTCATTCCCTCTCTACCTCTCTCTTCCTTTCCCTCTGTCTTCTTTCTGAAGGTATCTTTTTCAAGCCTCCTTTTAGTGGTACAGGAGAGATAGCATCTACTTTAAACCAATTACACAGCACTTCCACCTCCAGTGTGAGTCTCTACCGAGCATCCTCACACACACACACCGCTACCCTAAGTCCTTATTATAATATCGCCCAAGAAAAGCCTTTGAATAATGCATGGGCCAGATAGGCAGATATGTGAACAGTCAGTGTTTTGGTGCTGGGTGCATTTATAAAAGACGCCATCACAAGGATAAACATCCTGGAAATGCCACTCAAGGCATCACGTATTCTGTTTACATGACAAGCACGCAAAGAAGGTAATTTTCAAAAGAGAAAAAAAAAAGAGAGAGAAAGCACTAAATACTTAATGTACAAGGAGGTTACCTTGTCTCGCCTGCCAGAGAGGCTTGTTGTAAGTGCGCCTGCCTGCATGGCTTCCTCTCCCTGCTTTTGATATCTGTGTGCAAGCTAAGTGCGTTCAATGGCACACGTGTTGTCCCCTGGGAGAACGAGGCTTTTCTTTTTTTTTTAATATTACCGAGACACTAATAAACTATTGAACAAATAAACAAAACATCATGTTTTCCCTCTTGTAACAATGCTGTTATTTTAAACGAGGACAAACACTCTGGATGCGGCGTTCTGATGTGCATTGAATCACAAAAACAACAACGGGTAGCAAACAAGCCGCTGTAAACTTTTCATCTTCTCTGCCTTTTTTCCTCAGAGCTGCATTAAAAAAAAAAAAAAAAAAAAAAAAAAAGGTGGGTGGATGACATTTCAATTATTATTTTTTACCTCTCTCGCTCCCTTTCCCGTTCCCGTTCCCTCTCTCTTCTGTGGTTGAGGGCGGGGGACTGTCCGTTGGCGATGGAATGGTGAGAGATGGGCGGCGATGCTTTGGCGGGATTGGAGGAGGAGGTAGTTGAGGAGGAGTTGTTGGTGGACAGGTCTAAACCGCCGCCGCCGCCACCTCCCCCGCCGGTGCCGGTGCTGCTGTTGCTGTGTTTGATGCCGTTGTCCTCCATGCCATGACTGCCGCCTCCAGTCACGTCCTTCCACAACTGCTGGAGCTCTGCGGGGCTCAGGCCAGCTAGAGGAAACAAGAGGGAGAGGAAAAAGATAAACAATGGAGAGAAGAGAAGGAGAGAGGAAAAAGGTGTTGTGGAGGAAGAAGGTGAGAGATAGAAAGAGAAGGAGACAAACAAGCAGTATTTAGCTGCTCAGCTAAAGTATCTGGTGTGAGACCAAAGCTGCAGCCTAAACTTTATTCAGCAGCCAGAAAAGTTGTCTAAAGCTGCATGACTCAAGGCCTTGCCCTCAGTGAGACTATCATCCCATACTGCCTCACTTTAGACCTGAATTTGAACTCGTACTGTACTGCTCAGTAAAACCAAGTGTGTTTTTCTTCTTCTCTGCCCAGTCAGACCCTCAGTCTCAAAGATTTGTGTGTTTTCAACGTGGAAGAACTATAAAACATTGACTACAGTGAGCGTTTGCAAGATCCATCTGAGATAAACAAGTTTCACTCACTGCTTGTTTTCAGCTTGGCAACTAATTAGGCAATATTCACTTACTTTGATTCCCTGCTAACGTCTCCCTGCCTGTTGTTTTCTGTCTGCGCCATTTTGGTGGTAAACAACAAACATAGGTGTTTACTTGGCTCAGGAGGAGAAAATGGAGCCTGCTCTCCTCTCTCTCTCTCTGTCCTTTTATTCTTCCTCTTCCCTGGCTCTCAGTGAAGGCAGTAAACAACAACAACAACAACAACTGGGGAAAGAAGGGGGAGGCAGGGGAGCGGGGGGAATAGAAACAGAGATGGAAAAACAACAAACAGAGCAGAGCTGAGAGAGAAATAGACAAAGAAAAGAACAATCAGACAAGAAGAGAGAGAGAAAGGAAGAATGGAGGACTAAAAATGATCATGTGGAGAGTTAGGGACAAAGTGGATGGTGGAAGAGCATACCAATGAGGGGGAAGGCAGACATACAGACATACTTAGAGATAACGCAGGGGGGACTCAGGTGCATACCAATGAGAGAAACAAAAACAGGCAGGATGGAAAGACAGAAGAGGAGTGGGACAGACAAGCGTGGAGATGGAAGACAGAAATCTGACACTGAAAAGAGCAGACACTTAACACCTGCAGGCAACACACACAGGAAGCATGTGACCACTACGGCTGCGAGTCACGTGCTCGAGATTAACACATCTACGTTCCCCTTCTCCCCCTTCCCTCCCACTGCCTCTCCTCTGCTTCCTCTTACCTGGCTGGGGCAGGGTCTGTCCGGGCAGGGCGGCTTGGCCGGGAGCAGGCCCGGGCAGCGAGAGCAGGCCCTGCCGCTGCATGTTGAGCAGGTGCTGCTGCTGCTGGAGCTGCTGCATCTGCAGGAGCTGCTGCTGGAAGACGAGCTGCTGGGCGGCCAGCTGCTGCTGCTGCTGCTGTTGCTATAGAGAGGAGGAGGAGGAGGAGGAGGAGAGGAGCAAGAGAGGAGTGGAGAGGAGAGGAGAGGAGGGAGGGAAAATTACAGACGAATTAACAACTGAGAGAGTGGGAGAGAAGACGGAGCGGTGTTTGTGTTGTGTGTGTGCGAAGAGTCTGCACTCACTCGCCTCTGCCGTGACCTTAACTATACCTCTCTGCCTCGTCTCTCTGCACGCGCTCCCTCTCCGTCTGTGCTCACTTAGTCCTGTTCTTTTGGGCTGTACCACAGTGTTGTTGCCTTCTCCTCTCTTTGTGTGTGTCTGTGAGCACACACACAAACAGACACAAAGCTGTGCTGATACACCAGCTCTCAAGCCCGTCAGTGTATTTGGCTCATGATTGTGTATGATACTAAGCCTCTGGTATAATCCCCTCATCCCCGCAACCCCCTCCACCACCCCTGATAGTTAATTGTCTCGCCTTCACTGATGGTCTGTTACAGCTTATGTGGCCAGAGGGAGCTGGCAGAATGAGAGATTTACAGCATCACGTGCATGTGGATGCATGGACACAAGCACAAACACACCCATGCGCACACAATGCCCCCCCCCCGCGCACGCTTTCCACTTCTCGCTGCCTCACAGAGTTGTTTATCGCTGGGCCAGACAGGCAATTGCGTAAGCTCTGTGCAAAACAACAAAAACAACAACAAAATGGAAAACATCAAACTCAGTCGCTGCAGCAAAACAAGTCAGAGAGGGAGTGAATTTTAAAAAAAGCTTCCAATCTAAAAACTCAGGTAATAATTGGCTATAAGTACACACTATTAGCTAGCGTGAGGTCAAGAGATGATGCACGTAGGTAATGTTTTAACTGCGATCTTCTCTCCTCTCCATATACATGTGTATGTGCATACAGTACACCATTATGGGTTTCTGTATTTGTATCATGGTGGACCTGGAAGTGGAGGGACAGTGGTGGAGGGGGAGTAAAACTTATGATGCGCTCACTGGAAAACAGGCTGCATAATGGAGTGATGGAGGAAGGTAGTTTTACCCTCCCTCCCACCCGCCCCCCTCACCCTGCCTCAAGAGAAATAAGGGAGCAATTTCTATTCCATATTTGATGGCGGGGCCCCCTGAAAAACTCTATTCACAAATCCAAACAGAAACAAAGCCGCCGGGAGGTCAGTAGCGGCTTCCTGTAGGGGCAGCATAATGGGCTGCTTGAGGAGACACTGAAAGGTGCAACACAGAGAGTGAGAGAGAAAGAAACGGCGAGTGTGTGTTTATGTGATACCCTTTTTTTCTGATCAATTTAAGTGCTTCCGCACGTACGGTATCGTCTGGATGTGGCCCTGGACGGCTGCACAAATGTGGCTAAGGTTGTCATCCTCATCTCTCCTTCTCTGATAGCCAAAAAGAACGAGACTGTCGACCGGCTGCCTGTCACTGTGATTTATGAGCGGCGTACGCTGTAACTTTGGCGGCGGTGCATGTGTTTGTACGCCTACAGAAACAGTTCATTAACGAGTTGGACCGAGGACCCTTTGTCTCTGGTCTCCGTTCTATGAATCAGTGAGCATGTGTGTGTGTGTGTGTGTGTGTGTGTGTGTGTGTGTGTGTGTGTGTGGTCCATGTGAAAGTCACATGGCAGAGTTCATTAGTAGTGTGTGTTTGGGGGTTTGTCTGCTCACTAATCACAAATTAACCAGTAGATTTTGTTCAATTACAACAAGAAAATGTGTGGTCCTGTTTGACAAAATGAGGATGGATTTTATAGATTTCAATATTTATAATGAAATAGTCCCATATGTTTCCTTATCTAAGTGTTTAGGTCTCCTTTTTAAGCACTGACTGTGTAGAAAACCCATAGGCACCTACCTCTTTAGCCTGCTTGCCAGGGTGCTGCTGCTGGAGAAGCTGCAGATGAAGCTGCTCCTGTTGTTTCTTATAAAACTCCTGCAGGTGTTGCTGCACACACACACACAACAGGCAGAGAAAGAGTAAGAGAATGAGTAAATATATATGTGTCTAAGTATACGTCTCTAAATAGTCTCATATACAGTATAACCCTAAATAATGCTGCAGTATTCATAGACCACTTTATGCCATTTTGGGGACGTATAACTTCTTGTAATTGATTTACATGCGAAAAACCTCAAAGCAGACATTTTCTCTTAAGCCCATACTCCTTGAGCTCCAGCTGGACTTCACATGTAGGTTTATGCAGAAACGGTTTCGCATTATAAATAACATTTTCTACTGCTTTTGGCATTTTTATCCTAGCTGTCTTTCACAGTCCTCTCCATATGGACTTTTAATAGTCCCGCAGTTCTGTAAGGGGCAACAATTCATCATGTTAACTATGCGTTTGGCTGCCAGGGCGCGCTGGCTTCCTTTGGAGTGGCTGAAATAAACAGAATAAAACCCTCTCAGGAGCAGGTTTGCTACATTGAACTGATTCCTTTAACACACATACTATGACAGCTATTTAGATAATGATTTCAGTTTTATTTCGTATAATCTTCAGACGGCTTTTTGGCCTGAAAAAGAAGCCAGTGGAACGCATGGTCCAGTTCTCTGCTTTCTGCCGTAGAAATATGCACATGGTTTCACAGACAGGAATATTAAGCCCTTGGAGCATGTTTTGTAACGCTTGCTGTAGTCACTTAATCAACATAAATCAACAAGAGAACTTCACTCTCTGCTGCTGACTGAGGACAGGTTTCCTGTTACCCTGTGATTTAGGATTATGGGGGCTTAATGTTCTGTATGAGGGATTCCAGTTAAAATGATTCAAAACTTTGCTATATTAAGACTGACCAATGGTGGACTCAGGATGGCTGAGGGGCAGGGGCCAAAAAAATAAAAAGGGCACCAGCTGCAAGTGGTGGGGCACCAGTGGAAGGGCAGCCGAGAGGGCACTTCATTGTATTTTTACTATTACAAAAACACCCTTGAGGGAACTTCATAGCATTTTCTCTGCTGGAAGGATACCCAAGAGGGCACTTCATCGTGTTTTTACCACTAGAAGGAAAACCTAGAGTCTACTTCATTGTGTTTTCTCCACCAGAAGTTCACCCAGTGAGACTGACCATGTAAAAATGATGTAAACTGTAAAACTGCAGTGCAAAGGCACACCACTGTACTGAAACCAAACCTAGAGTCTGAGCACTGTTAATGAAGAGAAATAATCAGAATGACTGACACTCTTAATTAAACAATTCTCTTTCCCTTAATCAAATCTGCGAATGACAAATGCATTTCAACTCTTGACACGAGACTGTGCCAAGTGTGCGCTTTCTTTCTCAAGCTGATTCCAAATGTTACATCATCCATCCATCACCTATCATTCAGCTCCTGGTGCTCAACCCAACGGCGCCCTACTCCCTCTCTAGTCCCTGATGGATGCTTGTCAGGGAATTGAACCAGCGACACACTAGAGACGGTTAATTAGAGGTGACGCGAACAAGTATGTCAATTTCAGATTCTTCTTGGTAAAGCGTGTCAAGGACACAGGAGCCTGTGGTGAGTTGGCATGAGCAGCTGGTGGCGGCAGATCACGGGAGTGACTCAGGGTTGTGTTTAAGTGGATGTTTGCACACACACCAATGCCAAATGAGGGTGTGTCTAAAGACTTAATTAAGTAACAACATGTAATTGTAGGTCTGGGGCGTGTATGTGTCCCTCCAGGTCAGTTTGAATGTACTGTATGTTTGCCACTTTAGATGTGGGTACATGTATACTTGTAGGTGCTTGTTTATGTGCATCTGCAGCCTGCTGCTGATGGGGCACAGCTTGCATTTAGGTGTGCGTGTGCCTGCATGTGCTAGAGAGTTTGTGCGTCGCATGTAAGTGTTAGTGTGGGTACTGTACCTGCTGCAGCATTACAGCCTGCTGCTGTTGGAGCAGGGCCTGGAGCTGCTGGGGGGAGAGCACCTGCTGCTGGAGGATCTGCTGCATCTGTTGCGGCGTGATCACCTGGGGACTCATCATGGCCACTGACACTGGAACCTGGACATGGGAGGGTGAGAGAGGAAGGGGTGGCATGATGTAAAGTGGGTGAGAAAGGTAAACAATGTAAAGGCGTGAAATGAATGGAGAGATGAGTAAAAAAAGGGAGGAAGTTGGAAAAACAGAGCATTATAGATGTACGTCAGGCCTACTGGCATGGATCTACTGGGAGCGTGGTAATTGGTGACTGAAAGGTAGGGAGAGCAGGCCTCTCATGGCCGTGACGCTTGGCAGCTTAGAGGAGATGCTGAAGGACAGATGGGTGCTGTGCCTTTGTGTTGCTCATCTTATTTTGCTCTGCCTCCACCCCCGCTGGGAAAAAGTGAAAGATTTAAATAGACGTAGACCTTAATTAGCAGGACCCTTGAACTCCCCCACTTTAGTGCGCCTATCAGTGCTGCTACTGTGGAACAGCATGAACGCACAGCTCTGAAGTTGATTAAAACTACGCTGATGAAGTGGACACATGAGCATGATGAGGAGGGTCATGGCTTCACAATATTTTAAGTTGGGAAGGGAAATATGGACAAAAAGACATGAACACTGCTGTTTACTGGAAATTAACTTTTTTGTCTATCTGAAACTGTGGCTGGTGGACTCCAAAATCTACCAGCCAATCAATAGATTAGCATTGTTTTTTTGACTGGTGAGTGAAGCAAAACTAGCAGCCACTCTAGCAGCATATTTTACCAGCATTTGGTGGCTGGTGCTAATTTCAAACCCTGGTTTATGTAGGAGTTTCTTTACTAAATGCCTTCTACAGTGAGCACGTTTTTTAAGTTTTATATCCTTGCAAAAGCACAACTGTTTCTTGCTCTCCGACGACGTGCCATTTTGAAAAATGTATGTCAGTTTTAGGAGATAATCATTAAAACACCAGCTGTCAAACTGCAGCAGGAGAACTTTCGCCAAAACAAAACAAAAGATACATATCCTGTATTTCCGCCAAATTCTTCTAAGACGGCAGCGCGAGCCACATCTGAGGCAGCAGGATCAATAGACGAAGGATACGTTCCTCTCCGGTCTTTGATTGTGAGCAGCGTGCACAAGTTCTAACAGGGGAGTGTGGGCTAACAAGTCGTATCATGGAGTTTCGGCTCCTTGTGGCTGCTTAAAAATTTAACAACTTTTGTCGGGAAAAGAAAAAGAAATTTTGTTGACTTTTCCGTGGTGTTTTTGGAAGATAAAATCAACACGGGAGTGAATGATTTAGTGTCTAACACACTGCAACAACACCAGTTGATTCTCCTTACGTACATACACTTCACTAGACTGATTGAAGTGACTCTTCCTTCTCTATATGACCTTTAACAGGTAATTCAATCAGCTTCTAGCACAACAATGCACTAATGTAACATTTTTTGCTGCATCTTATCAACAAAGATGCTTGAAAGACAAGCTTTATGACACAATTAAAATATCACCATGTAGTAACACCTTCGCTGACGCTAATTGCGACAGTGTTTGGCACAGAGCTGCCATGACAGTTGCTAGCCTATATGGTGTGTCAAGGGGCCAATAAGACATCCCTGTCCTCATCGCCAGCTAATCAAGCTGCCTTGATTACTTTCCATGCATGTCTCTCCTCCTTCCCTCCCTCCTTCTCTCTCTCTCTCTCTCTCTCTCTCTGTCAGGCCTTGACATGTCCTTGTTTAGCTCTCCTCTCCTCGACGCCTACCCCCCACCCCAGGTTTTCCCCCCTCTTTGATTAGCCGAGACATTTGCATGGTCACTACACATTTTTCATTTTAGAAGTCATTATGCATTAGTGGCTCCTGATCGCCCGCCTTGACTAATCCTGATGAACTGAAAATCACAGCTGAAGGTCAACTTCCAGCCGGCCCTGCTGCACATTCATATTCATATTCAAACAAATCCTGCCTCCATTGTTCATTAGGGTCTTAGAGAGAAGGGACTCCATCTAAGGTGGGAGAGGTGATGGTGGTGGTAGAGGAGGAGGAGGAGGAGGATGTTGTGGTGGTACATCTCTTTTCTTCTCCTGGACTCCTCTATGCAAGAGTGCCAAAAGAAAATGCATTCACAATAAGCGAGGTGGCGAACAAAAGCCGTCAAAAAGTTGCAAATTAAACAGTCTGTGTGTAATTATGCAAATGCCGTGCTTACACCTTCAATGTTATTAACCCTTAAAGGTAGATTCGCTAGGTAAGTAATTACCCCCGCAGTCACTCCTGGTTTTGTGTTGTGGATGCCGTGACAATGGGACGAGTGCAGCTGAGAAACAACATGAGTGATGCACTCATTAAGACTATTAATTGGATGTGAGCACAAAGATGTTTTGGTTCACAAAAGGGATGCAGGCTTAGACATGCAGGACTTAGATGTATGTGCATGCATATATAAAGTGGAATTAACTCTGAATTGCACTTCAAACTGTTATTTCATTGTATATATAAACATTCTTAGTTAGATTCCTGTAAATGAAAAATGCAGGATTGCAGCAACGTTGAGTAAAACCAAACAAGGCTTCTACAAAGAACAGCAAACAACCAGGTTGTGGGATTGGAAAGTTCCTTTTACACTTTCATTAGCTTTTTTTTAGAGACGTAATGGGTGATAATCATCTTCATTTCACCGGTGCTCCAAACAAAAAGAGGGGAAGGAAAAAGGCAGCAGGAAGAAAGAGAGGGGAGAAAAGGCAGTGGCCCACATCCATTGTGAAGTGCAGCACAATGCTAATTCCAGCGTTTAACTGCATGCTTTTCTGCTTGACGTATCGGAGGCTTCCAAGATGAAAGCAGATAAGTAATTGCTCTCCTGGTTCTTATTCTTCACTGACAACCCATAAATTTAATTTTACACACACGTTCATTTACATTTTCGAGTATATGACATGATAATTGCAGGAATATAACACCTCCATTTTGCAGGATACTGCACGGGGGCTTGATTGACGTGAGCGGTGAATTGAAAGGAACAGGAGGCTGAATTGCCTCTCCTAGAAATGATTTTGCCACAACGGGATAAAATTAATGAGCATTTACGAGGGCAACGGCGGTGGCGTAAACATCCGCACACCCGCGAGTAGACTCGCTCATAGAAGAGGAGCCATGATATCCAATTGGGCTGTGCCTCTGTAATCCAAAAAGGATAGATTTCCAACACCAGTGCACAAAAAATATTAATGGGATTTATTAAATGGCTTGAAATTAGCTGCAGCTCATGTGGCCAGTGGGGACCTTAATAACAGAAAAGGTGCTTCTCCTGGTTTTAATGGAGCACATTTGGATGGAAAAGAGTAGTTTGCAAATTACTTTTGAATGTCTTTGCTAACATCAGTAAGAAACATGCATGTTTTTAACTGTGTTCACCATTTGAACTCCTATTTGTTTATGTGCCTCGATGAGCTGTATTGACATGAACTTTGAAGCCATGTGGTTTGCCCTCAGAGTTGAAGAGCAAAACAAAAGACCTTTAAATTGGCTCCTGATGTGAAAACACTGGTGGGGCCCTTACCAGAACAAGCAGATCATTACAGCACTCTTGTCACACCCGCAGCCTGTAACCAGCCTGTCCAATGCAAAAAGCAAAAGGTCAAGCTCTTCCGGCGGAAAGCTCAGGTATCTCTCCCAGGCACCCGAGCCTCTCGTTATGTTTGATTTAACTGCCATTAAATACAAAAACACCAACTCCAACTACCTGGACCAATGGACTAATGCACTTTCAGCAATTACACCCACTCCACTGTGTGGCGCTTTATCTTTACAGCCATGACTTTTTATGAAATTACCTAAAGCAGGAGATAAGTGGTGTATCAGAGTTCAAACTTAAACAATTAAAGTCCAGCAGAGAGGAATTTCTTTTATTCGATTTCCTTCTATATGAGTCACTTAGCGGTAATAAGCAGGGGGGACTGGTGATTAGATGTCGGCCGTAAACATCGCGGGGGCAACGAACACTGGGCGGTTATCAACCACAGAGGTTGTTCCTGTACAAAGCACTGGACAGGGGACTGAGCTGCGCTACAGACACTGCTTCAGATAACTGCGATGAGGAATGGAAGGGTCCTAGTCGGTAATTACTGTGGATCCTTGGCAGGGAGAGTCGCTGCTAATTAAGCCACTAGCTTCATTTCACACACAGGAAGAGAGCGAAAGAAAAAAAAAAAGGGAGAAACCCCTCCACCGCCACCCGCCCTTATTTCATCTCAATCTCCTGAGCATCCCAGAGGGCCCAAACTCAGACCCCCCTTGTAGCTGGTGGACTTCTGACCTCTCAACTCCCTTTCAGCTGACGCTGCTCATTTACTAGCCAATTACTGACAAATATGGCCATGCAATTATTGATAGCTGGGACTCTCCACTCGAGGACCACTGAGGCCATGGGGCAGCTGGCCTGGTGAGTGCCTTGCTGTGAAGTTCAAGTCTGCGAGAAGTATGTGTGTTTACTATCACACAGGAGCCACACGAGCTCATGTCATGTCTTCAGCTTAGGGAGATCAATACTCCAGATTGTCAGGACTGAAGCTAAGTAGATTACCGAATGTTTTCCTAAATCAATTTCCATAGCAGTGCATGGGAAGTGCAATTTATCATAACATAAAGACCCATCATGCAAAAGCCTCTAATAAAAAAAGCCTGAGGAGATTGGGACGGGCTTAGCACAATTTCCATATTGATTTATCTCTACATGCAGATAGTCATTGATTAAGCCTCTCCAATGTAGTGCACAACGCTGTAGCCGTGTGACATTGCTTGTGCACATTGTTTGTGTCATTATCTGGACAAATTGTTACACCTTTATCATTAAACTGGTGCGATTCACTCCCGACTGATTCCTCCCTGCAGGTGCACATATTTCAAGAGTAAATGGGAGCGACAGATAGAGGGGGGGAGAATGAAAAAAGGAAGAGAGAGGAGAGTGCTGAAATAGAAAGAAAGTGGGGGGGGGGGGGGGGACACTTCCTTGATGTTGCAGGTAATATGGCCTCCACTGGATCAGCCTCTTCATCAGTGACACACAGTAAATTACAAGTGCTTCAAGCAGCTCAGTGAATTATAGTTCATCACTTGGAAAGGCTTTCCCCCTCACCACCGGGGCCCAGGCGTATCAGATCTGCCGGTTAGGATCCAATTAACACCCTGGCCAGAATCATCTGATTGCATGTGTAAGGGCTGGTATAACTCGTTTATTGCACCCATGTATCTTCTGTCACAAGGTAAATTTGTTGCTGCTACATCAAAGGTCTGAGCTACTTTTTTTTTTTTTTTTTTATCCTTCCCTCCCTCTCACTTTCTCTTGATCCCCCCCAAACTCAGCTACCTCGCCTTGGGGTTGCATTTCAACTTCTTTTGCATCACAATGATGAACCTGCTCTGTCCTCGCAATTTAGCAATCTTGTCCTGTAGGTGTTGTAAATGCAGGGGGGGAGAGAGAGGTGGGGACGGGGAGAAAAAAAATCTTGTTTTCTGGTTACAAAAGCAGTAACCAAGGGTGTTTGACTTAAAATGTGCTGACGCTTTTTTTCTCTCTTCTCTCTCTCTCAGAGTCAACAGAAGTTTTCCTCATGAATAACATAATATTTTCCCCCCTCTCTTTTTTCCCCTTCGTAGTGATAATTTTTCTCTATTTTCAGATGCAACCAGAGGGGATGCAGTGGAGAGATATATTCAGAAATGTAAATGTGAACTAGCATCCTTTAGCCATGCACGCCGGAGTCAGCTAACCTATACTCGAAGCCAGGCGTCGCAGCCCTTTTCCCTGAATCTGTGTGCGTGTTCCGGATGAAAGCCAATAAGCAGATGAGTTCTGCTATCGAGGTGATATTGGCTCAGTGGTAACAACGCGTGGACCTGACCTTTAAAAGTGTGACGCTTCCTTGGATGGCCCAGTGCCCACAGCCAATCTGACTGGCCTGAGCATGAAGCTGGAGAATTTACAGAAAACAGGGCTGAACCAACATCCCTCCCAACCATAAAACCTTAAATATAACATATTTAAACATTCATAGTTAGAGCCGAGCATTGCACAGATGGGGACTGAGGTTATTAGTCTTGTAAAAAGGTATTCACAGCTTGATAGTGTGAAAGGGGGAGTCGCAACACTCGCCCTGTGGTGAGCTCTCAGGTTTTGCACAGTTAAGAAGTAGATCTTAAATAACGGGAGGAGAGATCAGGGGGTACCTTCACACTGTTATGAGGGGGGTCATTCTAGCTGTTTTATATGTGCCCCCTGACATATAGAGGTGGTGGGTGTGTCACAATAGGACACCTCGGGGTGACATGTTGTGAGATTTGGTAAGATTGTCAGGTGTGTGTGTGTTTGGGGCGCAGTTTAAAGGTCCAATTAATGATTATTTTCATTGTTGATTATTTTCTCCATTAACAAATTTGTTGTTTGGTCTATAAAATCTCAGAAAATGGTGAAAAATGGTTCCCACAGCCCAAGATGATGTCCTCAAATGTCTTGTTTTGTCCGCAACTCAAAGATATTCAGTTTACTGTCATAGAGGAGTAAAAAAAAAAAACAGAAATTCCCATTATAAGAAGCTGGAATCAGAGAATCTTGACTTTTTTCTTAAAATATATTCAAACTGATTGATAGATCAGCGACTAATTTAATAGTTGACAACTAACTGATTGTTACAGCATGGTTACAGTACTTTTGGTGGGATTTCTAGTGAATCCTGAGCCAATCCTCCAAACATGGAGCACAAAACCTGCTCCTCTGGCAGATGTTAAGCTGCTTTAAATCCAGCTCTGCCCTGCTCCTTATCAATAATGATCAACGGAGCCACTAACAAACAAGAGCTGCGCAAAGTCACTCCCAGCTTTACAAAACTTTAAGTATCTGTCATTGTGTATGAGCGCAGGCCTTGTGTAGATGCATTATATGCGTGTGGGTGCGAGCGAAACAACTGTCAGATTCATAGGCCACTGTAATCCTCTCCGCCTCTCCTTGTCCGCGTTGCTTTATTTGTATTCCAAATGTCAGTGTATAAATGCATTTCAGAGGGGGGATATTGCCACAGAGAGGAGCAGAGAGACGAGAGGGTGTTGTGTGCCTTGGGAGAGCCGTGTAAGCAGCATGGCGGAGGCAGGGGGGGATTTACAGGGAGAAATAGGTGTTTATTGAGTGCTCCCGTGGGCTTACTGTGTAATAATAGACCTGTCACATTACGCAAATGTGGAGAAGCAGCTTGCGCGTGTGTTTGTATGTGTGTTTGTGGGACTGTTTTTTACATGTGTGCGTGTGCGTGCGAATGCCAGAGCTGCCTGCCTCCGCATCATCAACTCCTGAGAAGCAGCGATGAGCGAGCGGATAGAATTAGTCAGGCGAGAGCCTTTAGCCGCTAATACGCGTAATTAAAACTGCAAGCTGAGGCACTTAGATGCTTGTGTACTAAATAATTTACATGCCATGATCTATGGATCATTTCCCGCTCTTAAATACCAAAGATGGGGGAACAAGAGGGAAAAAAAGAGTGGCAGAGGATTTATCAGTATCTCTGCCATAAGCAGGATGTCATGGTAATATTAATCCTTTTCCCCACTTTCTGCTGTGCTAATCATACAAGGGGATCAATCCGCCTGATTCCTCCAGTGGAAAACATGCAGCTTGATTGCCATTGACTCTTATCAAGCTCGTGAAGCTAATAAAATATTGCACTATAGCACCCATTGTGGCCTCATAATCCAGGTAAATAATGCAGCTTTATTGTGTAAACTCCCTCAAGACAAGAAAAAAATCTGGTACTGACAAGAGGAAAGAAATAACACAATAAGAATAGCAAAACAAGGCTTTTTAATCAAGTTTCTACTGCTTTATACTGATATTTGCACAATGGAGTATTACAGCTAAAATGTCATTTGAAATGAGTGGATTCAAGGGCACACAGCAGCATATTCCCACTGTAGAAACGAGCCCTGTTTGTGCGAGTGTGCATCACTGGGAGAGTCTCTCCGATGACGCTCTGCATGGAGACTTTTTTGGAACAAAGAGGTGAGGATGTTAATAAAGGCTGGATCAACAGATGGATTAACTGGGAGCCGATCGGCAGGCCCTCTGATTCATATTGATTCATATCGCCAACGCGAAGGCAAGAATGGAGTAAGCAAATGTAAATATTCAATATTTACCATCTGCTGGGTGTTATTAGAGGCAGGGGCTTGGACACGGGGCTGACAGTTATCATGCACCCACACTGCTCTCGTTCAATATTGTTCCTCCTGCCATGTATGTATTGTACTTGGTGACTATGCAGGCATTTGTAGATCAGGATCCCATTTGTTTGAAGCTATTCGCCTTGGCATACAGAACCTCAAACGGAAGAAGCGCAACGGACCCCGACAATAAGCTACGGAGAGCTTCTGTTTAATTAACAATTCTGTTTTCCCCCCCTACAGCTAAATAGATACACTCAAATAAATAAACTCCCTATAATTCTGATGTCATTACGTGTGAATATACTGATAATATTAACACTCCTGATGAGGTTGAGTCGAATTATTTAAATGCAAAAAGCACGACTGAGTCTTTGCCAACCTTATCTCTTCGCCAGTACGTAATTAGGCACACAGGGGTGTGACTCCAATTGAAGGTGTCGCCATTGTTAGACTCTGTGAAAATATCAACGGGTGAGGTTAACGCCAATTTCCCTGACATTAATGAAATGCACAGAGCCCCCTAATGAGGTAAACCATTGCTCCTTGATAGTACTTATTAGCAGAGTGGAGGGCACAAACTCACGCACTTCAATTTCAAAACGGCTAAAAATAAATTAAATAATAAAAATACTAATAATAAAAACATGGAGCAGATGTCAAGGGGGGCCTTACATAATTTGAGTCAGGAACTAACTGTCTTGTTGACTTAAACGAGTGGAATGAAAAGACTCGCCAGTGTGAGAAATATCTTAACGCCGGGAAGAAAGAGGATGTGTTAATGTGTATATGTATATGTGTGAGCGCATCCGACTGTTCGTGTGAGTGTGTGCATGTGTGTACAAGTGCGACCTTTTCCAAATCACTGACAACAGAAATAGACAGCTCTACGAATCAATAAGGCAAATTAGTTGTGAAGAGTGGAAGTGACAGGCAGTTAAAATTAGCTGTCTGTGTAACCCACTAGTCAGGCTGACATGTCTTTCAAATAATAACTAACCTCTGGAACAACAGTACTGTGGACCTAGTGTAGAAAGGCATTCAGATCCTACCATACAACCTTTGGGTATACTTCAAGAAAGAAAACATAAAAAATATTGCAATAAAATGTTTTGTGATGCCATATTGATTCTCAAAAACACTGTAATTGTGAATGAATGGTTTACATGCAATCAGTCATGCACCTTCTCAGTGTGCGTGCCCTCTCAAAGTAGTGCTATGATGTTGGATGTTACAGGGATTGCAATAAATGCAAATGCAGATCCCACTGTTGTGACTGCATTAAAAAAGTACAATTTTTTAAATCATGTTTTATGCATATGAGGGTGTGTTCTTTATATTATAAACAGTATTCCTCAAATTAAAAAATCTGAAAACACGGCCTTCCTTGTATCATTTTAACGCCACTAATTTCTTTAATGCATTTTCAGGTTGTAGATATGAAAAAATAAGGACTCTATTGGTAGTAACCATCTCTCACTAGCTTGTAATATATAATGCAATAAAAATTATCGAGGAAAAACTGGCATGGCCATTTTCAAAGGGGTCCAAAGAGGACCTCTGACCTCAAGATATGTGAATGAAAATGGTTTCTATGGGGACCCACAAGTCTCCCCTTTACAGATATGCCCACTTTTTTTACTTGATAATCATGCAGTTTTGGGGCAAGTCATAGTCAAGTCAGCACATTGACAGCTGTTGTTGCCTGTTTGGCTTCAGTTTGCTTTGTTATGATTTGAGCATATTTTTCAAATGCAGTAAACTATGAGGCTTTCTGTACAATATCTGTCATTATTTTGTGTTGTTAATTAACTTCCAATAAAACATATATACAAACATTTGCATAAAACAAGCATATTTGCCCACAGTGTGAATACTTGAATACTTGATGAATCTTCCTTTGAAGTACATTTTGAACAGATAAAAAATGTGCAATTAATTGGGATTAATCACGCTTAACTATGGACAATCATGAGTTTAATCGTGATAAAATATTTGAATCGACTGACAATCCTAATCGCAATATACTGAATCATAACCACAGCCTTACTTTACGTATTAATTACTGTCCAGTTTGATGGAGGCCTCACTGACAAATAAAATGTATACTTCAAACTTTGCTCTCTGAGATGCAACTGTGTTGTATTTTTCTCGTGTCTACGTGACGCTTAGCTTCCTGGGGACCGGCTCGTCCAGCTTTAGGATTCCAACGGCAGGTCTGCGGATCGCAAATCAAACACACTTGTGGAACAGAGGAAATCTTCTTTTCGGAGGAGCATGTATTATGGATGGACTTAAGAGATTAGACGGTAAGGCTGCTTTACCTGCAGTGGACGCTGCTTGTCCTGGCTCTTTGGAGATTTCAGGCCACTGCCTGGCTGCTGCAAGAGTAATTGCCTCGCTGCTTGTAGGGCCTGGGAAGAAAAGGAACACAAGACAAAAGACATTGTGAAAAAAAAGAGAGATGGGAAAGGAGGGAGGGAGGGAGGAGAAGAGACACTGAGAATAAACTATTAGATTTCCTGAAGCTGACAGCAGAGATAATTCACATTTTTCAGGGACAAAAACAGTCATCTGTGAGTGAAAACCCTGTCAAATATCACCTGGTATTTTCCACAACACATTGGTTAACACTACGTTGGAGATACGTTTTAGTAACAATTCACACAGCTGTGATCAAGGATAAATACAGTTTGTCTAGAGCACCCCTGAAGAAGAGGGTGGAAGGGGGGTGGTGGGTTGAAAAAAAAAAAAAAGACAGAGTGTCAGTAGAATTGACCTGTCTAGTGTGTGCTCAACTGAAATACCCACTTCTCTCGGCAAATTACCACCACATTTGCATATTCATAATATCAATTTGAAGTAGAGGCAGCGCCATGTGAAGTGTCCCTGGGAGCTGTAATTAAAGTTGACAAAATCAACATCAGATTACATTTAGAGTGAATTAACTAGCAGCCCAGGTTTCTCTCTATGCATTAAGGATGCTTATGAGCATAGCTGGATAGAAACATGTACATAGAGAAAGAGAGACCTTTCGCTGTCTGATGAAATTAGCGCACAGCTGTTTACACGTTAGAAAAATCATATTTGTAAATTGTAAAATTTGTCATCAGCAGCGTTTGATGTGTTTGCCAGACATGGAGATGATAAGAATCAAGAGAGGCTGGGATGTGGCGTAATTTATTTCTCCAGGGTTTGATGGGATTACAGATCCCCTCCCGCCTGGCGGTGTGTGTACTGGATGTGTGTGACGACGAGCAAGCGATCTCCAGCTTCACAGGTACGGCGGCAGCTGGGCTAGCAGCTTCACTCCCCGATTCTTCAAGAGCAGATGGATGAAAGAGTCTGGCAGAAAAGAACATTGTGCACAGCTGCTACTACTGCTGCTGCTGCTCCACCACACAGCCGTGTATTCCTCAGGCCCACAAGCATCAAGTGGGAGAAAAAACAAAACAAAAAAAAAAAAAAAAAACAGTATGCACACACACAACACAAGACAACAACTTCACAGGTGTTTTGATGAAAAAAGAAGAGGACGAGTAGGAGGAGAAGCAAGAAAAAAATAAATAAATAAAACTAAGATGGAGAGAGTGACACTTCCTCAGGAATCAGGGGTGCTCATTTTATTTTCTGGTGCTTGCCAGTATCCATGACAACAGCTGCCTTGACAGTGCATGCATATGGCGCAGCTCTGCCAGCTGGTGGGAACAATGTTTGAACTAGTACATTGAGATCCTGAGCAAACAAGAGAAGACGGGAGAGACAGAGGCAGTAAAAAAAAATGAGAAGGAGGGGAAAAAAAAAAGTTGCCATGTCTTAACCCCTCAGGGAACGCAGCCACCTCCTGATCAATTATGAAAAGACAGAGCTGGGGGGGTGCTTGAAGAGGTGGTGGTAGTGGTGCTGAGGAGGGTGGTGGTGGTGGTGGTGGTGGTGGTGGGGTGTCTCTGTCTGGGTGCTCAGGAGGAGCCAGGCTTTCTGAACTGAAGTAAACAAACACATTACACCGGCACTGGGTCCTAACTGCATTGATCTGTCTCCTTGGTAAGAGGAGCCTAGTCGCCATCGGGTTATATGTGTGTGAGTGGGTGTGACTTCTGTAAGCTGAGCTATGGCCTTTCCTCACAACACACACACACACACACACACACACACAATCGTAAAAGTTGCCTGTGGTGGCGTCATCATCTGCGGCCACATTCAAAATGGATGGCAAATCAAACAATGCTTGACTTCCTCTTGTCAAAAAGACAAAACAAATTCCTTGAATGCAGCCAATCACTTTGCTAATTAAAACATGGGGCCTAATTAATCTCACCATGATTGGTGAATCAAAGTAATTATAAGGTTTACTGAGTCCTGCACACACTGTAGTTAGAGAGGGAAGGCTGCTCAACGACGAGCGCAACCCGAGGTAGCTGTCAGGAGGAAATGTTTACCGTTCTGTGAATCAATAATGACTCGCTGTGTTATATCCAAAGTCGAAAGAGAGAGCCACTCGATATATTACGGTCAAGAGGACAAAGAAAGAGATGTTGTTAAGTGCACTTCCAATATCCATGGCCGGTGAATATGGAGGGAGGTGCAGGTATGAGAGGTGACACACAGAGCAACTACACCTGGTTTCCAAGTCTGCTCACACTACTTCTCCCAACATAACACAGACCTTATCAACACCAGCTGAAGTTTTCCAAGAGAGGTTTGTCATGCCTGAAACTGCCTGTCACCTCTTCCGTGGAAGTGGGGTCTGTGAGTGTGGAAGGTAAGGGAGAAAAACAACAAAAAAAAAGTCCTGTCCGTTCACTTCCACCGGCTCTG
Organism: Pterois miles; assembly: GCA_947000775.1. Taxonomy (NCBI): domain Eukaryota; kingdom Metazoa; phylum Chordata; class Actinopteri; order Perciformes; family Scorpaenidae; genus Pterois; species Pterois miles. The sequence continues at coordinate 17,290,749 of CAMQGK010000549.1, read as the reverse complement.
AGTATTCAGCCATTACAGTAAAAAGCACCAATTTGTGCCACCCACTCCCCACTCCACAGAGATGGCAAGCTCATCTCGAAGCAAAAAAAAAAAGCACAAAATGCCAAGGAAAGTCATCAAAAGTTTGCTGAAGAGCCGCCGGAGCAGACAAAAACACAGACGAGTGCGGGGTGCGCTGCCTATTTAACCTGGGTTGCTATGCAAGAAAAAAATGACATCCCCCAGTCTATTAATGCGCACATTGTATAAACAGCACAATGTGACACATTCTTCAGAATGAGAGAGCAAGCCAGACAGAGAGAGGGAGAACGAGAGCCAGGGCCCTGCTATATAAATAACAAGGCACTCAGAGGCATATTTGATGTTGATATCCATCACTGAGGTTGGAAAAAAAAATAAGAGGAGGGAAAATAACACACAGAGCGACGGAGACCGCGACACGGGGATCCTTATGAAAATAAGATTCAGCCCAAATGGATCTGGTGTAATTGGTTTCAGATAGTGAGGTCAGGAGAAAGGCGATACAGGCGACTATTATGCGAAACGGACTGAGAAACAAGAATGTTTACACAGGCATTCCTCTGCTACATTAATAGGCATGCAGAGATCACTGGAGAGGGAGGAGAAGGAGAGAGTGAGAGGAGACTGACAGAGAGGGGAAGAGGAAAAAAAAACAACATCCATTCATCCCTCCCTCCTGCTATCCTCCACTCTGTTTAGACTCTATACAGAACAGGGTAATAAGGAGCACCTATCACAATGCACCTTTGTAAGGAGCACGCAAAGATCTTAAACAAGCATGAAATACATTAGCAGGCCCTGCAACACTGGGCCAAACCATTACAAATCTCCAGATTGCTTATTTTGTGTGGCGGAGGAGGGAAATAAGCCATCCACGAAGAATGTCACTCTTTCAAATTCCACCTGGAGACTGCATGATATACAGCCGTGACATTGGAATTGGATATATCTGAGAGCGGCTGTGACATTGTGTTTGGACAGTGCAGATCACTTCCTGGCTTAGGGTCACGTTGGGAGTAGTTGTTATGAGGGGATATATGGGAGATATTGGAATGATGACACTGGTGTGAAATAATAAGCCGCCCTCGACAGGTACGTCTTCGCCGGGCCTCTGCGCGATGTTTCAGGAAGTAGCCGTAAACACGGCGTATCAACTGTTGATCAATAAGAAATGTGTTGTATCAGGGTACTGTGGTGTGCAGAACAGATGTTTTGTGTGTTTGTTGTAGGGAGTAAAGGGCTGCTGTTCAACACTAGGCTGTAGGCCAGAACAACTCCCGTCATGTTGACAGCTTTGACAACTCCCACACACACATTTGCTCTTGGTGTGTTATTAAGCACACACACATACATACACAGCACCGCACCACCAGGCTTATCTATCTTTGCTTCCAGGAAAACACAGACGGCGAAAGAGACGGGGGGAGGGAGGGGGGGAAAAAAGAGGCAAAAAAGAAAAGTGTGACACTTTATTCAAGCTGGAGGGAGTCGCACACCACGGAAAACAAGGCACAAACAGTTTAAGCTGAACAAACAAACATGGCTGATTGGACTGAGGCTGCTGCCGGCCCGCTGGCGAGGGAGATACGCGCTGACACTCTCCACACCAAAATACAGTATTTACACCCTATCTTGTTATATAAGTGGATTCAGGGCAGATGGATGGATGGATACGGATTTGGAGGGGCTTCTTGGAGGGGATCGACAAATGAGAAGAGAAGGGGAGGAGGATAAGATGTCCCATACAATGTCTGAATGCAAAAGTGGGGCCTGAGTTTGTGAAAACAAGCAATGTGCGACCAGGGAATAGTGTCGGCCCGAAACGGGCTTCACGCAAGAATAGGAGAATGGATGCAGCTGGGTGGCGTTGAGACTACAGAGACTGTCCTGACACGGTTGCACAACTGACAATACAGTATGTGTCTCTTAGAGCTAAAACCTGAGATTTTGTAAACACAGTGTCAGAGACGCTAGTGGAACGAAGGCAAAACAGTGATTCCTTAAGTTTGGGTGCGATGAGTTTGAACACTCACGGCTAAATTAATGCAAATGCTACTTTTTAAAATATAATCAGGTCAATGCTTGATGAGCGAGGGCTCCTATGGTTGCTATTGATCTCATTCACCTTAAGTAGAGGGACTGCTATCCTTTTCATAAAGGTCAGAGCTGCTGATGACGCACCAGTGCCTCAACAATGGCTCCAGACTCGGTCCCCTTATCGCTTCCACAAACCCACACGGAGCACAATACTCACCTGGATTCAGTTGCCTCTGCTTGGTTGAGTACTTGGAACAGGAAATAATAAAACAATGACCTCTTTTCAGACACGGATAGTAGCTGGGGGAGTTGCAGCAATGCAAACAAACTAGGGCTGTCAATCGATTCAAATATTTAATCATGATTAATCGCAAATTAATCACATTTTTTATCTGCTCAAAATGTACATTAACGGGAGATCTGTCAAGTATTTAATACACTTATCAACATGTTAGTGGTCTAATATCCTTGCTCTATTCATATGTATGTATATATTTATTATTGGAAATCAATTAACAAAATAAAACAATCACAAATATTGTCCGGAAACCCTTTCAGTTACCGCATATAACATAAAAATATGCTCAAATCATAACAGAAGATTGCAGCCCAAAGGGCAACAGCAGCTGTCAGTGTGCTGACTTGACTATGACTTGCCCCAAACTGCATGTGATTATCATAAAGTGGGCATGTCTGTACAGGGGAGACTTGTGAGTACCTGTAGAACCCATTTTTACTCACATATCTTGAGGTCAGAGGTCAAGAAAAACGACCATGCCAGTTTTGGCCAAGTTTGGAGCATTATGTAGCCCCCTTTGCGACAAGCTAGTATGACCTGGTTGGTATCAATGGATTCCATGTTTTTCCATACTTTTCTAGTTTCATATGATGCCAGTATCTTCACTAGATTTAGAAGTGAGGCCACTACAACCTAAAAATCTTGTTAATATGTTATTACTGTGTCAACTTAGACAGCCCTAAATTAAGCATTGCCTCAGATTTCTGCAACAACTCTGAACTATTAGGATCCCCACACTGAAGAGCACCAGTGGGACACCTTTTTATGACTTAACACATGTAAATGTTGTCAAAAAGGCCGTTGCAATGTGACAACTGGATTTCATTTTTTTGGATGTCAAATGCAAATGAAATAGCTGAACGTTGCTAATGCGAAACTGCCTTAAGGTGCACTACCAAAAAGGATTTAGGCTTTAAAAAAATGGTACATTGCTTGACTGACAAGTGTATGAACATATCACGTCAGCTCCACCCATGACCCCTTCCCATTACTCAAATTTGGATTGTCTGGCTCCAATAACTGCTGGGATCGGGGCCACCAACAGAAACCTATGGGCGATTTCTCAGATGGCGCTTCCATGAGAAACTAGAAAGAAGGAGAGAAACCAGAGAGAAAGAAAGAAAAGGAGAATTTGGAAAGTACGTAGGAGTAATGAGCATTTTAATGTATGACTCAATAAATCAACAGTCAGTGAACAAGGGAGGGAGCGAGAGAGAGGGAGGGAGAGGTCCATGGAGAATCTGCTCGGGCCTCAGGATGGAGGTAAAGCTATCCAGCAGAACAATGGGCTTCTGTGTCCCACTCTGCTATCTCTATCTCACTGTTTCCAGCTACTTCAGCTTCATATAAAGTGCTTCATCCAAAAAAAAAAAAAAAAAAAAAATCAGCCTTGTGTTCATTTATTGTTGTGGGCTCTTTTTCTAAAGCAGATAAAAGGTGTTTGGGAAGAAAACCTTCCATATTGATCGCTTGCTCTCTTTTCACCTCTTCACCACACTTTGAATTCAACTTCTTCCTCCCCCCCCCCTCCCCTCCTCATAGCTCATAACACATTATTCATTTCTTCCTCTCATCTTTCTGTCTTTCTCACCCCTCTCTCCCACGTCTCTCGCCCCTTGTTTATTGATTCTCTAGATTAAGAATTCCTGGGGTGGAGGATTGTAACACACAAGCATCAAATTATTTTTGGGGTGTGCTTATTTGCCTTTCCCTTGCATCTATTTGGCCTGTGTCTGTAGACAATTATGCCTACCCAGCCTCAGACTCAGGTGCTAATAATGAAGGACAAATAGAATCATATGTGTAAACTTCCCCCACTGATGAAAATTTATATTAACTTTCTGCCACAGTAAACAGAGCTGCATAGCTACACCCTCCCAGGAGGGTTGACGAGATGAATTTGCTCGCTCCTACCCCAGGAAGAAAGCTCGTTGGCGGCGGCGGCGGCGGTAGGAGGGGTGTCGAGCTCCATTGTGTAACCTCGCACTTATTTTTCCACTAACGAAAACAAAACACGGGTCTGTTTTGCCCATCACAGATAAAGTGTGTGTTTATGTCTGTGAGAGGGAGTTGAAGAGTGCATATTCACCAATATGTATGTGTCTGCTGAGACGCTGGGAGGCCGTGTGCCAGCAATAACAAAGAGCGCGGCCTTGCTGACGTTCACTGCAAACGCTAACATTCACTGACACCCTGCCTCTTGCTGTTATCACCATTCTGTGTAAATACAATGATGTATATGTTAAAGCAAGGGGGACTAATCACTTTCAGCTCCCTTTAGTAAAAAAAATGTAGTTTTTATCAGTGTAGAAAGACCTGACCATACATATGAAATACTTGCTTATTGGCTCTCAGTCATCCAGATGTCATAACTGGTTCTATTCTTCTGCCAATTGTCTCAGTGCATCTCTTCCCTGCTTCATCACTTCAATTCAGTTCACCCCCACAACGCCCCTATTACCCCGGCGCTCTGTCTCTGCTGGTGGCTCTAGCAAAGTCTTTACTTTGACCTGTGCTGTATCGCTACACTTAGATAAGGTGACAGCAGGCGCATTCAGCGACGCTCTTTATCTACTGCTGCTCTTAGAGAAGTCCTTTAGAGCCCGACGACTGAGAGCCACCACAATACACTATCACAAAGAGACAGAGCAGAAGAAAAATGGGGACGGACAGAGAGAGAGGAGGCCGAGGAAAGTATTTGTGGAGGTGGAAGAAGGGAGAGGTGTGTGTGTGAGGTCAAGTGTTCTCTTTACAAAAGCAAAGCTGGCATGAGGTATGAGTGTTCAACTGTGCGGCCCCCTCCCCAACCCCCAAAAAACACACAAATACACACATTCCCTCGCTATTACACACTCTTTCTCTTCCCTGAAGCGCTTGATTTCCTCTTCAGGTGATTATGATCCCTCTCCTTTTCACAGTTCCAGGCGAGTGGAGGTCACACAGCTGGATGAATACCTGATATGAAATGTTGCATTCGGGCCAGCCGTAGTTCATTTGGAAAACGTGCTGAGCCAAATGGAAAATAAATGGAATTGTGGGATGGGAAGACCATAATTGCATGTATCTAGTTTCTTATAAATAAATAGCAAATTAAGCTCGATATCAGAAAGTAACATTTCTAAAAAACTGTGAACTATATGCAATGCTGTATTTCTACGCAACTTAGGGTTTTCTCATCTTTCTTGCAGGCGGCTCAGACACAGAATGAAGTTGTTTTTCGTGGAGCTTGTGTCTGTCTTTGTTGACAAGGCCTTATTAAGAGAGCTCCCACTCCAAAAACATGGCCAGAGGCGACTAGCAATCCGACTGTGGCACCAGAGAGCAAGCAGCCGCCGAGGAAGGAAGAGCTTGTTTTGTGCAGAATGCCAATACCGATAGATGCTGCAGAAAAGATGGATGTGCTGACACCAGATGTGTGCACAAACATAAAGACCGGAGGTATAGTGGTAAATAAAAGGCTGCTGCATCCTGGGTAGGTAAACTGCATTTAAGTGTGTTTACCCTCTATTAAACCGCTGATAATGACACACACAGCACAGCACATATACACTCAAAGTCTACACAGGAACACAAAACAACGATTAGGAAAGCTACTGAGTGTCAGTCATCCATCTTTTTGGCTAAAAAGGGGCTAAAATCCACACTGTGTGTGCACGTGCACTGACAGAAGCAAACCAAGTCTGTATGTCTGCTCGGTGCATGTGTGTACATCAGATCCTGTCCTGGGGGTTTCTGCTGTTGCAGGTCAATAGCGTGATTGTCTGTCTGTCTCGTCCTGCAGAGCTCAGGTTAAGTGCTGAGTCTAATTGTTACCCTGCTGTTCAGGGGTCGATGAGAGAGCACCCTGACCTTAGCTGGAAATGACCTCACCTCACCTGCTGCATGGCTGACATACACTTCACAAAACATCGATTTTTACATACTGTAAACGGGACATTCTCCAGCCTGTTCATTTTTCAGACACTTATTTTTAGTTTTATGGAAACTGATTAACAGTCACACGTGTCACATTGCAACGTATCCTCATACAACGGGTCATATGATGTTTTTTGTGTGTTTTCCTGTGAATGTCAAGCAACACCTGTCAATTTATGCTTGTTAGATGCATACAGTCTTTTCAAAATAAATGTCTGTCTTCACAGGAAACAACTACGTTAGGTTCAAGTAACAACTACTTGGTTAGGTTTTGGAAAATATTATAGTTTGGGTTCAAATTAAGTAGTTAGGTGAAAAATAAATCAGTGTTGACTTCTGGTTCCATGAACACTGGTCTCCTGAAAATGCAAAAAAACATGGCATTACTTTTTGTATGTATGGCTACGGACAGCATATGTGTTTGCACATCACACAACTGTTTATAGCTTTGCATAAAAGCCATCATATAGTTTAAACAACTTTATGTGACTACTTTGTCTTGCCCTCAGTGATGATTGCTCTCCATAGCAGGTGGCGTATCTTTCAATGAACGCCACACTTCCCTTAAAGATCAACTCAATAAATAGCCACTACATCTGCCGGTGGAAGGGCTCGCGGGGATCACATCCACTCCCACCTCTCCTCTCTCCGTTGCTTTGCTTATGTAACACCTATCTTTTTCCTGTGCTCCTCCTCCCTTTCTTCCATCTACCCTGCATTGCACCTTGGTGGTTGTCTTGTGAATATTCCAATTACAGCGATGTGTGTTTGACCTTTAAGTGAGCTGTGGAAGATATAGTTATCTTCCTTCCACTCTGACACGCAGCGTCTATCAATCAGTGCTCATCACCACCACCACCACCACCAGAACAGGCTGCTAGACTGAGCTGGGTCTGGTGAAACATGTTTGTTACATGTGTGTGTATTTGCGTGCGTGAGGACGACATGTAGAGAGGGAGCTATCACGAGCACAGACTGTGACTGGGGTATGGTAGGCTTGGAGAGTCCCAGAGATAAATATGTAAAAATGCATGAGGTTTGTGTGTGAATACATAAATGTATACCACATACACACAGACAAAGAGAGAGAGAGCGAAAGAGAGATGTTAAACATTTTTTTTTTCTTTAATCTGCCACCAGCCTGACTGAGCCTTACTTCCATAAACAAAGCCTTTCTTCCAACAGCATCCTATATCACGCTTCTAAGAACAAGCGAGCGTGAGCGGAGTCATACTTCTTTAGTTTCATTCTTGCTCCCCGCCCTTTTCCAAAGGGCTAATCTACATCTTTCATTGAATCAAGAATGGAAATTCACAAGAAATGCTTCTTTTTCAATTTCATGCTGAAGTAGCTCAAGTTAGTGGATGTAATTTCTCCTAACAAGAAAATTTATCACTCTGTCGCACAATTTAGGCCGCCTATGTGAGAAAAAGGGGGCCTCCTTTCTGCAATTTTTTTTCCTTGGGCTTTGATAAATGTGCCAAAAGCGTGATCACTCCCTTCATAGCGCTCCGTACAAGGACAGAACAATTACAGTGGTTATTAAGAAAATAAAACCTCTGGTTGAAATTTGTATGAAAGATAAATGACATATCATTTAGCGCTGCAGTGAAGGAATTACGAAATTAAGTCAGGACTAAGCCAAGAGGGGGGACGGGGGTTGTTTTACACATATTGTAGGGCCCTCAACTTCTGAATTATGTCATGGTGCAGACACAAGCTAGTTGGCACGCAAAGTTCTTTCTAACACAAAGAAAATGGAAAGAAAAACACACAGGGACTTCCACATTTCAAACTTGTGCCAACAAAGATGACTAAAATTCTGGGAAAGACTAACAAGGCACAAAACTCCTATACATCCATTTGAAGTTTTGTGCAAATTATGATTATCAGGTTCACACTGAATTGGATGATGAAGTCCAAACAGGTGGAAAAGGAATGCATGAAAAACAGTATCGCTGAAACAATACCACGCATGGCCAAGCCACCGGGCTAATGTATATTTATCATGTAAACTTCTGATAAATGCATACGCAGAAATAATCAAATCTCCGGGTTTCAATTGGAAGATTTCGCGCCACGGACTCAAGCGTGAAACCAATATCAGCTTAGTGTCTAGTCGAGCTTGAAGTGCCGCTCCTGGCCCCGCAAAGCATGTTCTGCATATGCTCGTGGGCGTCGCTTTTATCAGGGTGGAACAAGCAGCTTTCCAGTGCTATCGCTGATCAATTTGGGTGAGTTTAAGTCCCGCAGTGTGGGTAAATAAGCAGTGGTTAGATGTTGATGAGGAGTGGCAGGGCTGTTTGAGCAGGACCGTAGGCTGGAGAGAGGTGGGCCTGTCTATCTCTGCTGCAATGTGACTTCCATCATTAACTTCAGGCTACAGTACATCTTCTTCTCTGCATCTTCCCAAAATATCAATATATCCCCCCAAAGGACTTGATTGCAAGTGGATTTCTTTTCATAAATCACTTTATATATTTGCGAAAGTGTTTGCTCTATTTCCCCATATTTAAAAAACCTATATCAAATAATATGTCTGACATTATTATAAAGTTGTAAATGATACAGATGACAGCAAAGTGAGGGCCTAACCTTGGCTGATACACAATAAAAACCAGCAGCCTCAGTTCTAAAGCCCGCAGTGAAGAGAGCCAAAGCTAGCGCTAAGTGACATGTCAGTCAGTTTGTCTGTTTGGAGCCTTCAATTCCCCACGGCCTGAGCTTATTTACTGCATTTGTATGAAAAGCCGTGGAGAGGAGAGAAGGGCTGAGAGCCCTGGCTGGCTCTCTCTTACATATGTATACAGTGTTTGGAGGCGTAAAGAGCATCTCCCCTTGCAGCCTGCTAGTGTTACAACTACAAACAACTTGGGAGGAGGATGGAGCCATTTATATATTCAAAAAATGGGTCAGGGATGAAGGTAATCGGAGCAACAGAGAGTGTTAACAAATGCAAAAAAAAAAAAAACTGTGATGATACCTGGGATCTGTTAGCCGAGATTCTGGGCGCATTAGAGAAAGAGAGCACCGGTGACATTAAAGATGCTGCTACTTTTTGCTAGTCATCTTCTTAACCAGATTTGAAGTCATTTTAGTTTGAGAAGGGGAGGGGGGTGTACACACAACAAACCATCGGGCATGCGTTTCAGAGTCTGATTTGTTACTATTCATGGCTAAAGCGGAGAGGAACTGTAATACTAGACATGCTTGTTAAATTCACAACACTCCAAAGCTGCCTTCTAGCAAATCCTGTCTTTTGGTTGTCAGCTTAAGACACCCCGGCATATGCATATGTAGGATTTTTAAGCTCTGTTAAATGGATAGTGGTGTCGTGGCCTATCAAATGACTATAAGCTACTTGCCTTTTTTGGGGGGGAAGGGAAGCATTTACAGAAAAAAAGCAAGACAGCAATGTGTTACCTTGTATGGACACACGTGTTTTCTCTATCCTCCTGATTAGAGGAAAACAGAGCCATTTACATGTGTATTTTCAGGCTGCGGGTGACAGTAACACTCCCCGCCATATTTACGGCTGGTACTCTGTTTAAGCCAACGACAGGGGAGTGGCAACAAACAATGACAGAATGCCTGTTTTCAATTGTGAGGCCGCGAAAGATGATGCGCCATTCACCGCCGAGGCAGTTTGCAAATAAATTATTGTGGAGGGTATCGAGCTGGAGCAATTGCTCAGTCCACTCGGAGTTATGTGCGAGAGTGTGTGTTTGTATGAGTGTGTATGCATGTGTTTGTGTGAGTGGACTTATAGATCCAGTGCCATTTATTTCCCAGAGCTGGAGCAGGGCAGTTAGGGAGGCGTAAAAGGAAATGAGTTGTGAAGTGGCCATTGATCCTGGCCTGCTGCACTAGGTTGGCTTGAGACCGCGGGACTATCGGCCACAGTATGTGCAGCTGAATGGCTGCCTCTTATTTACACTGAGGTGGTTAACCCTGACCCAGTTCATTTATCACTGGGCTAATGCGCTACGCAGGAAAAAAGGAAAAGAGAAAGAAAATGTGTCAGATCAAACAAAAGGTCTAGACTGAATGATGCCAACTGCCTTCCATTCAATGGAGTTTCTAGGGGTATAAAAAATAACGACTATCACGGTATTATATTTTGTGATAGTGTATCGATTCAATCAATAAGATTGTTTATATAGTTTACATGCAAAGATTCCTTCTCATTCAATTCTTGGAAGTTACCAAGCACAGGAGTGTAAGAAAATATTGAAAATATCGAGTATCACAATATTTTGCTTTGTAATACTGTATTGACTCTCAAAAACACTGTATTGATTTTATAGTTATGTATATAAAAAGTTTGTTTCTATAGTTTACATTCAAATTTTAACTCATTCAATACATGCAAATCACCAAGCACATAGGAGTGTAAGAAAATATTGAAAATATTGAGTATCGCGATATTTTGTTTTGTGATACTGTATTGATTCTCAAAAACACAATATATTTGATACAGTTATATATAAAAAGTTAGTTTATATAGTTTACATACAAAGTTTAACTCTGGCTCAGTACTTTATTTAACAGGCAAAGAGACACCCTCTCAAAGTAATACTGTGATATTGGATCTTTGTAATGAATGGAAATGCAGATCCTGATGTTTAGATGGCATAAAAAATTCTACTGTTTTAAACTCAGATTGTATGCATATGGCGGTGTGTTCCTTATACTATAACAGTTTTCCTAAAATTTTATGTAAAAAAAAAAAATCACAACATATCGCCTTGCTTACAGTATCTTAATATATCCCAATATATTGAATCGTAACACCTGTATCATGATACGTATTGTATTGCCAGATTTGTGCCAATACACTGCCCTAGCAGTTTCTGTTTTACTTCATGTTTAATTTCACATGAACAAAAAAAAAGCTTGTCACAGCATGTGGCCTCTGTGGCATTGATCTGATTACACACAGTGTGATGTGTCTTTTTCTACCTGTGCTGCCCTTCGACCTCGACTCCACAGCTCCCAACCGCTTGAGCATAAAATTGCTATAAGTGTTTATTTCCAGCAGATTTCACTCTGTCTATCTCTCTCATCCTCCTCTTCTCAATTCCTACATTTGCTCTCTCTCTCTCTCTCTCTCTGTCCCTTTCTCCTCGTCTCTCTTTCAAGCCTTGCAGCTTGACATTTCGCCGTGCTCTCGGGGGACTCCGGTGCGAAATGGAGTTACTGGGAAAGCGCCACTGTAAATTCCAGGAGGCCACATGTAATGTGTCTTAAACATAGATGGACAGGCCAGGTTTCGAGGAGCTGAAGAATGAGATGGTGGAGAAAAAAAGAGGGAGAGGAGGAAGAAAAAGAAGTGGCGTCTATATAGATAATAGAATAATACTGTGTTTTGTCTGGGGAAGGGTGAGCAAACAGTAGCTATGCTGTCATTCACACCCTATATCTTTAGTGTCATCGCAAAGGGGGGTGGACTACAGGCCTATATATCACTGGCCTGTATGTACTACCCTGTAGGGACTGTCTACCGATAGCCCGGCTCGAATGATGGCTTTCATTGTAAATAAGTCAGACACAAGGTTTGCCAGGGAAGAGCTGTCTTTTCACTGAAAGGAGAAATAATTTTACAAAGACATACACTAACATTCTGCTTCCCTAATGCTCCTCTAGCCTTTACAGAAAACCCAGATGACGGTTAACAAAAGGCCCCTTTATGAAATCGTTCATATTTCAGCGGAGGTCTGTCTCCTGTCCTGAGAGGTGATTGATGCATCAGGCCAGGGCCGGTGTCTTATTTACACAGTTGAGTGGGGCAATCTCAGGCCTGAAAGATAAACCTAATGAGCTTCTTTGTGTAAGGGTGCAAATGAGAGACGCCATCCTCCCTCCCTCCTTCCCCTTTTCCATCCAAAGGGACAGTCTGGGTGATTAGGCCTTTAAATTATGCTCAAGGGCAAAGCCCAGATTTGCATCTTAGGTGTGTGTGTCTCTCAAATACAACGCAGAGAGAAAGACAGTGAGGCAGGTGAAGGGCAAAGAGAGAAAGATGCTTGAGGCTTGTTTGTGAGAGGTGATAGGTGAATACTGTGTGTCAGTATTTTAAATATTTAACTACACTAAACAACAAACTTGAGTTGTTAGAGGGAAGTGAGTCTGTCAAATGAGTGTGCACGCACACACACATACATACACACACATTGTCATTTTGTCCTTTGTCTGTGGGGGCAACTTTCTCCCTAATGACTTTCATTTTGGGGGAGAATTTCATTTGCCCCTAAACCCTAAATATTACCCATCACTTGCTGTCATAGTCCTCATCCCTTCTATTTCCTCCAGCTAAACAGCTAGGAAGGCAGGTTAATTGCTGTCACTCTCAAGTTGGACCACTGCCTAGCTCTCGTGTAGCGACAGGGGTAGCCTGGAAGTAAGATGGCACCTCGGCGCACTTATTGTAATTTATGTCAAAACGCTGCAGTCATTTAAATGGGGTTGGATGGTTTGCATTTTGCTGCATCATGTGCCTCAGGGAAACAGTGAAATGTCTACAACCAGTTTACCAACATGTCGAACTCGACAACAGTCTCTTGTAAACTTAGTTTTTGTGCAAAAGTAAATAAGACACATAATTTACATAAAATAAATAATGTAATAACAGGTATAAGCAACCAATAGCAAATAAATGTATGAATTGGGACAAAAGATTTAAATCTGTAAATTTGGGCTGTGTATTGGCAAGAAACTGGCGATACGATACATGTCATCATACAGGGGACAATATATCGCGATATATCGCAATACAGTAAGCAAGGCTATTTTTTTTAAATCTAATTTAACCCAACACCATATGCAATCAGAGCACAGTTAAGGATGCACCAATCTGACTTTTTCAGTCCCGATACTGATAGCGATACCTGGGTTTTGGGTATCGACCGATACTGATCCGATATCTGTGTTTAATTAATAAACTGCACAACTCACTGTGTGGAAATGACCAAATCAGACCTGACTTAAACATTGTTTAGAAAACAAAATGTAACAAATAAATACACAGACAAAATTTTACTAAATTGTATTAATATAATTAAATCGTACACCTGCAACTTGGTAAAAAATCTTCAAAATGATCAGTTCTTAAAATTCAATTGCAAACCTTTTTAATGCAGCAACAAATTCAGCTAAATTTAAAAATCCCTATAACATCCAACATCATAGCACTACTGAGAGGGCACATACTGTATACTGAAAGGATGCCTCTCTTTTCAAATGAAAGTATTGACTGGGTAAATCTTTGCATGTAAACTATTAATTAAAAATCAATAGCGTTTTTTCAGAATCTGTACAGTATCACAAAACACAATATTGTGATATTTTCTTACATCTCTTCTGTAAAGCACCCATTTTCTCATTACGTCTGAGTTCAGTGATCTGGATGAGTAGTAGCTTGTAGTGACAGAAGGTTGTCCCCACAGCTATCTAGAGGTCTTTGGTTAAAACCACAATAGATAAACCAGAGCCTCCATCTTGCTCTAAATATCAATACCCTCCGTACAGTAGTGAGCCCATTTAGAGAGGGCAGTAGTCCTGAGTATTGGCTCATCAATCCCACTGATAACCCTGGCAGGATTAAGTCTACACACCACTGTAATCAACTAACAGCCTCATTATGGGACATTATGGTATAGATCCAAAGATCAATGCATATAGCTCCCATGTACATACATATAGCAGCATATAATATTAAAACAATGATAAATTGATTGGTAATGTGAGCTCAGCACATTTTTTTGAGCATGGGGGCTTTTATAGTGATCATTTTAGCATAGTAATTAGGGCTGAGCAACATTCATCATTTTGCTCTGATACATATCTGCAGCTGGCAAATTGCAATCAGATACAGTGGGTATCTAATCTGTGATCTCAAATCAAATTAGGTCTATTTAGACAACCTTGGGAATGGAGGTGATGAAACCCTGACAGAAATTAGGGGATGGAAATTCAATTGTGACACGACGGTTATCATTCAGATGCATGAATAAGCGAGTGTGTGGCTTTCACAGCTGAAAACAAAGACAGATTGTGTACAGGATTTGCAATAAAATACATTTGAGGGAAAAAAAAGTTAGCTATCAACATCTGAATATGGAAAAAATTACTCCTGTGTAACTTTGTCTTGATCTGTGTCCTATAAGCCTTTGGCCGAATTGGAGACCTTAAGATGCTGCTTTTCTAATTATAGCTGCAGGTGGTATTTTGGAGCTGCTAGGTAATGGCAGAACCCACAGGGACAGTGGAGAATTCATCAGTGCTTATTATTAATCATCCCCCCAGCAGCGTGATGAGAGACTGGAGCTTCTATACCCACTGGACCACTCAATGTCATTCCAAATATGGGTGGAAAATTACACCCAACAGCCTTCCTACAAAATGGACTCAGAGCAGACGTGGACTGGAATTTTTTAGCTGCACACAGGTGCAAAAAAATGAAATGAAAAAAAAAAAAGTGCAAGCATGGATGGATGGACTCATGAATATATGACCACAAGAATGCATGCTTCATACATGCTGTCATTCACTTTGCCAACATCACCTTCCTCAGATGAGCACACTGCAAAATAGCACAGCTCAAATCGTCGGACTGCGCGCTCTCTCTCTTCCGAAGAGATGCAGCGTGAGCGCGCCACAGGAAGTGTGTGTGAAGTTAACAGCACAGGGCCCCCTGTTTTAAAAAGCCTCCAGAGACCTGTTAGCTGGACCGCTCATTTCAATGTGTCTGTCTCTGAGTTGGGAGAAGGCTTGGGCTGGCCTCTTTTATAAGGCGCACACTGTCATACAACCACCGCCCCCGCCACCCTCAACCCCACCCACCCACCCACCACGAGCTCTTAGCTGTACGTCCATCTCACGGACTTAACTAGACACTTTATGCTTACGTCGCTTTTCTCTATTAGTGCCTTTTTTTAACAGCACAGCTTCGTTGAGTTAACATTTACACACACATTCACACACACTTTCTCTCTGCCTACGTCAAAAAAAATTAAAATGATTTAAACTTGTTTATTTTACAGAATTGTAAATTTAATAAAAACACTAAAAGTAAAAGATATTTTTACAGAATATATTCCGTCTGCTTTCTAGTGCAACATTAACGTGGGGTCCTACAGTATGCTATCTTCTTATCTTGCTCTCTATCTCGCTCTATTTTATCTGCAGAGAGTTGCAGCACAGATAGAAAGCAGTCCTCTACCCAACACCTTCAAATGTAAAAGAGTGATGACTGAGAGAGGGAGAGAATTGACCCCAATCAGGTGTGTGTGTGTATATGGGAAGAGTGGCAGGGTGGTGATAAATGGGGGGTAAGGCCACAGTGATGCCGCTGCAGCCACCAGCAGGACCACTGGGGTTGCGCTGTGGATGGAGGATGGGTGTTGAGCTGGAATGGGGGGATGGAAGAGGTGACGTCCGCGGGGAGGGGGGCTGCAGGACATGATTTTGCTACCAAATACAGATGCAGACACACAGAAACACATCAACCAAACTGACCACAGGCTTTCAGCTGCCTCCAAAACTACACGCACACACAAATACACGCTTGCATGAAAATTCCCCATCCGAACGAAAAGGACAGCGCGCATCATTACAAACCGGCGGCGTTGTCCCCCATCTGCCCCGAAGCATGGCCCTCTGACCTCGTCTCCCACTGCTCTTTTGGCAAACTGTCAAAGCCATCATTCACCGTGAAAAGACATGAGAGACACTTGACTCCTCTACTCTGCTGGCGACTGACTTTCACAACTCCTGCACCCCCCCAACCACCACCTCCTATCCCCCCCAGTTCATTCACCCTCAACCCTTACAATACAACATGGATATAAAGACGTTCAAGAGGTTGAAAATGGAGCATAAACCGAAACAATTCAGTACGATCAATACAATAAATAAGGGGAACATTATTATCAAGAGGGAGAGGGAATGATGTCACAGTGCGGTTTAAAAAAATCTAAATGACTTTCTAGTTGAGGGAAAGTGAGACTGGATGCAAATTAGTCGTCCCGGTCAAAGGTTTCTGTGCCGCTGGTGGGTCTGTGGTCAGAGTGTCTGAGTATCTGTGTGAGCCTCCAACTAGTGCCGAGTTAGGAGGCCCTCTGGTGGAAACAGCGCTGCTATGGCACATATAACACGCACACACACGACCCAAACTGGTCCGTACGACGCTCCAATGCACACATTCTTTCCCTTTCTCTCCTTTTCTAGCTGACTCTCTTACATGCACACACACTCTCTTTCACATGGCCTCACACTGCTGCAACCAGCTCTCTCTGTAAATACAAATTGAAATGCTAAAAAATACACACGTATATATAACCAACTAAAACACTGCACAACATTTTCATCACTCCACAGGCGACAGCTTCAGGCAAAACATGCTGACAGCATAACAAACTACCGAGAAAATTTACCAACAACACAAACAGCCGATTAAATAAACAAGTTTTTTTCCCCGTGCTTAAAAAAAACCCAAAAAAACTCACAAACAATGCAAAAAAACATATTTCATTGTGCCTCCTGTCTATGTAGAAGAGCCCAGCGCTGCCTGAGCAGAGAGCAGAGCAGAGTGGGAGAGCGAGGGGAAAACAGAGTGAGAGAGAGAGAGAGCGAGAGAGAGAGAGAGAGAGAGAGAGAGCGGCAGAGAGACGAGACGGGGGAGAAACACAACTTACCTGCTGTTGTTGCAGATGCAGCAGCTCGACTGTGCTTACTTCGCTGCTCGTGTCACCAGCGCTTGATCTCCCATCTCTACTGCCAGCCTCTAATTGGCTGCTGCTTAGGGTGCTCATTCCATTTTGACTCATTGAACTGTTGCTTATTGTCTCTGTGGCCGACTCCTGCATCATCATGATTTAAAACCTAGAAGTGATTAAGAGGCACCGGTTAGGGCTCTTCTTGTTACAATTCCCCCCTTTTTCCCTCCTTTTTTTTTTTTTTTTTTTTTTTTTAACGCTTCCATTATCAAGCCCTCGGCCCCCCTCTGCAAATTAAAGCATTTAAAGAAGAGGGAGGGGGAAAGGAAAAAAGGGTGGGGGGATGCAGGAGGAGCAATTATGCATTCATTGTGTAAATGAAGCAATACAAAGAGATGCACATCCTGGTGCTATTTAAAATGGGAGGGGTACCTACAGTACATGTTTTATAAAATTTGGGCATAAATCTTTTTAGAAGATATTTTATCACCATTGTTTATAATAAAAATACATTTACGGAGATAAAAAATATGCTTGAACAAATATCTGATTCACAATTGATTCTTTATATCTCCCTCACACTTTAGGACAGCCAGGCTACACAGACAGAGAAACAGAAGCACTCCTGAAATATTTGACATCTTGAAGCTGTCAGATTTTTTAGTGTGTGTCGCGTCAGAATGAAGTTGCCTAATGACGCAAAGCTAATCATGCAAAATTAAAATTTGGTGGAGGGGGGAGGAGGGAGGAGGAGGAGGAGGAGGAGGCACCGAATCACATGGTGCAGGGCTGGTGATGAACACTATAATGGGTTTGTCATCTGTGCTGTGGCTAAATAAAATCTGCCAAAAAAAAACCTTCCATAGGGGCACGATGCTCATATGTCATTCACTGGCTTGACCCCCCCCCTTTAATCAAACCTTATATATCCATTTATTTTGTGATATTAAAAAAAAAAAAATCATTGCTTCTCTCAACAGGACACAATTAAACTGAGCTGCAATCAAACTTTATTTTAACAATAAATATATATTATTATTGAATTAATTC
Organism: Pterois miles; assembly: GCA_947000775.1. Taxonomy (NCBI): domain Eukaryota; kingdom Metazoa; phylum Chordata; class Actinopteri; order Perciformes; family Scorpaenidae; genus Pterois; species Pterois miles. The sequence goes on along the minus strand of CAMQGK010000549.1, from coordinate 17,272,713 downwards.
TCTCGGCATCTATTAGATATGGAAAACTGGTAAAAGAGAGAGGGAAGAAAGGGAAAAAAAAATCTATCACGAATATCACTAATGATTGTGCTAAAAACAGCATAAATTATGCATATTACCTCCTCTCTCTCTCCAGTAATAAATGTTTTATCATTTTCCCCTGCATTTAATGCTCTGTACCTTCACTGGGGCAGAGAGGAGCCCCGCCAACATCAGTCGACGTTCTCACAATAAATAAAAAGACACTCAACAAAACAGATCTAAAAATTCACAACACTATTTGGCAAATAATTATTCCTAATATTTAAATTTGAGACAATTAATATTTAAAAGGATAAAAAAAAAATACTGTACTTTCACAACCTTCTGGAGCAAGTTTGCTTTCAAAGGCTATGTCCGATCAGTTTTGCCACCTTCATAATTAAAAGCACCTTATTTTTTAAAAATAAAGAGCAAGAGCACATCCATGCAACCAAAGCGGGACGAGCGCTGATTACTAACGTGTGTGTGCATGTGTTTTTCTGAGCATTTGTGCCCGGCTCACACGGGTACTGTGTGTATTCTTTGGCCAGTAAATACCGTTTTAATAGAAGTGTGTACACGTCTTTCCTTGTGTGTGTGTTTGACGAGGGGCAGATACAGGACAGGCCTTAAAGGATGTCCACAGCCAGGATAAACAGGATCCAGGCAGGGAGAACAAACAGGGCTGAGCTGTTACACAGAGCAGGGCGACAGCTGCCCGGGACACAAGTAAATAGGGAAGAGGCCAGGACAAGGCGTGCTTGTGAACAAACAGGCCCCTGTTAAACACCGCACCGCTCACTACTGATGGAGGGAGACACACAGGAAAAAAGACAGAGAGAGAGAGGAGCAGAGAGGAGGGTGGGGGGTGACGGAGAGAGACAGATGAAAAGAATGAGAGAGAGAAAAGGAAAGTGAGTGGGAGGGAGGGAGGAAGGTGGTGGCGGTGGTGGTGATGGAGGGGGGGAAGACTGGCACAATGTGACATCCAATCCGGTGATGAATCTCAGCATAAGAAACTCAAGGCTGCAGCCGAGATCAGCCGGCTAATAAGTATTCAAATTAGGCATAAATTTTACATGCCCAATGTTTAAAATATTCAGAGAAAGACTGTCTGATTGCCTTTACTACAATTTTATGAACATTCTAATGGAGCCTGGATCTCTCTCCTTTTTTTTTTCCTGCTTTCTTTCCTGGAACAGCGATGGATGTTCAGAAAACTTGAAGACGTATGAGACAAGGAAATAAGGATTTTTAATAACATCTGAATGCAATGCATACTACTACGGAAATCCAGGGGAAATGGTGACTCTGATATTAACAAACCAGTGAAATTTGCTTTTAATGTGCTTACATGTGAAACATTAATATTATTAAAAGAAAAAAAGGGGTAAAAATGAGAAATTATAGCTTCATTAAAAAAAGAAAAAAAAATCAGGCAGCGTAATTTGAATTTAATACACAACAGCTTAATCTCGGTGCCATAATCTTCTCACCCTCCTCCAAAATAAAATCGGTGCAATATGTCTAACTGCAACATAATGATAATGCAGATATATGCAAAGTGTATTCGCAGAGATCAGATGGTGCTTTAACCTTAATGACAGCGGTGAGATAAATTAATTAGCCATCTAAAGGCGGCATTCAAATCTGCCAATTAGAATGTCAATTAGAAACACAGCCGGGCTGCAATGATGAGCGCGCAACCGAGCTGCGGATCTGACTGTGGGGGTGATGGAACTGTCACACACACGCACACACACACACACACACACACACACACACACACACACACACACACACACACACACACACACACATACTACAATGCTCAAGAGAGACAGATAGTGACAATACTCGGCACCTGAGGGTGTAACTATATGCATGCGTGTATCTACATTTGTGTGCCTACCACGGGTCCACCATGCCCTGTACCCTCTCCCTGAGGGATACCAGCCCTGACCCTGGATCATCCTGTCCTGAACCAACTGGGTCGGAAGGAGCAGCGCCACCCCCAGCTACGCAACACCGACTGGGGGCCCTCGCTCTCATCTGCGGCCGTGCTGGCTGCAGCTTTAACGCCGCATGAGTGAGGCTGCCGGCTTGCCCGCACGTGTGTTTGACATCCCATAAATTGCCGGTGTCCCGCGTTTCAGCACACCCTCTATTTGATGCTATTTCCTCAAGCCATAATCTTCCAATGAGGGAGAGCCGAGACCACTTATTATCGTGATCGGAAACAGAGAGGAAGGCTGTTATTGCGCTGGTAATACGCTGGTAATTCTGCAGATGTATAGCTTTGGGAAGGAAGATGATAGTGATACTGAGTGTTTAGGTTGCGGGGTGGTGGAGAGATAGTGAGAGACAGAGATAACTCTGCGCTCTCTAAATTTACCGTCGTCAACGCTGATGGCTCCAACATTTCTATTAAAGGTGGAGGATCAGCAGAGAGACAGGCATTTCCTGATGAAGCTAAGATATACGCGGACAAGACACTTTATTTGCAAAGCTTCACACCAGTTCCAGCTTTTGTCTCTTGCCTTGTGCAACCATGGCCTTGCTTGCTATTCCTCTTCAGCTTGAGCAAATATTTACTCTCGAATCTTGCACTACGCAAATCTGCCTCTTCCATCAGGTGTGGGATCTGAGAGAGGGTCCTGACGACGCATTTGGCCCAGAGATTGGGAGAATTTCTCCTCTTTTCTTCCCAGAAGTGACACAACAAAGGTGTAAGGAGAACTGAGCCTTTCATTGCCTCATACATGCATACTCTCTCTCTCTTTTCCACACACATGCACCTATCATTAAAGGGGAAAGAAGCAGCCCTCCATCTTTGTTTGCGAGCTCTAAAAGCCCTTAATGTAGCCTCATTACCTGGCCTGTCTCCCGCTCTATCATGTGCAGTAAACACACACTATGACACTGGCCATCCATCTAGTGGGAATACACAGCTGTCTGCTGTGCTCCAACACTGTCTGGGGAACACTGGGGAATTTAACACACACACAGTCACACACACATGTTACGTTGTTAACACACAGCGGGCTTGACACCGAGTCTCTGGCCTATCCATTTTCAGAGTGAGGATGCTCTCCACTGTGTCTCTGTGAAGAACACTGATCCATTCGCTCATTTTATATGCATGAGTTGCAAAAAATATTGCAAAGAAAGAGGGTTGGGGGAAAAAAAGTGACCTGTAAATCCGTGATCCCAGACGTCTGTCCATTATCAGTTCACATTTCAGGTGGTTGGAATTCTTTTGCTTTGTGAGATCAAAAAAAAATAAAATAATAAAATAATAATAATAGAAATTACATTTCGCAGTCTGCTGACTCCTCACAGCTCCCTGATCAAGTCGAGATATGGTTACCATTTAAAATAATCACAGATTCTGTGCTTGAGTGAAATTAATTCATCATTGCCATAAGTTACTATGCATACAAAATAAAGAAGTAACTGGGCAAGGGCAAGGGCTCACATATTCAATATTTCAGATTGCTTAATAAATCAAAATGCCACATATGTGCTGACTTTAAAAAAAAACGCTGCTTAAAAGCACTGCATTTCAAAAATGCTAAATCTATGATCTACGACCAAATAATGGAGAACAAAGAAGTTTAAAATAATCAAAAACTACACGGAATAAATTTATGCCTTCAAAGAATCTTTGATTATGATCATATGTTTGTTTGTACTGGGGTGTGTGCTGTAATTTTTTGGTTACAAGTTGTAACAGTGCAGGGAGACCACATGCACTTTATTACAGCCTTCAGCTTCAGTCTGGAGTCGGAGATGGAAAAACGACCACTTGGAGAGCTGCGTTCGACAGAACCCAGTCCCCCGGATTAAGTAAGGCAAGCCAGGCTGCCGTGCCTTAGAATTAAAAGCTTCCTTTTGGCACTAAAGGGCTGCCATAAAAGAGCATTAATGACTACTTCTTATAAACCTGTGTATGGTAATGGTTTCTGCTCTCAGATAGAGGAATTTCAAAAGTGGTTCACCGGTGAATGAAGATTGCTTTGGAAAAAAAAAAAGGGGTTGAAGAAATCATATTTACAAAATCAGGAGAGGGGCCAAATGAAAAGAGATGAATATGAATAATGGACTTTTGCTTTTTTCCCGGGATTAACATTATTCAAAGCAACAGAATCAAATGTGGTTATCTCCTGTCCAATGAGCCCTACATTGAGAAAAACCTCAGTCAAATTTCAATTCTTCATTTGAGCCGACAATAAATCGTAGTTCTGTGATAGGAGACATTCAGTCGAGAACGTTCAGAACTTAATTCTCTCCTATTTACAATAAGGAGATGAGACAGAATAAGATAAAAGACAGACTATTTGCCACAGTGTGTAAGTGTCCCTGAATGGAGTGTGAGTAAGTGTGTCAGAGTCAGTGTTTGTTGGAGTACAGAAAAGGGAAAAAATGACAAAGAAAAGCAGAGGAAGGGGTGTAAAGTGCATGTTCAATTGTACGGTCTGCACAATGTCTTCTTAGAATCAAATGCAAGAGGCACTCGTGAATAGTGTGCATGATACCATGTTAATACAAATTCATTTTATATGAATACAACCAGCTCTGAAATAGGACAAAACAGTTATTGTACATAGGCTATCCAATTACTCATAAAAGAAAAGGGTATGTTAAATTGAAATCAATGATGAATCATTCAGTAAAAAAAGGGGAAAATATTTTAAGATGAAATATAATTTCCACTACTGCAGCAATACGTCCTTCTTAAATATATCACTGTAGCACAGCACGCCCCTCGCAGAAAGAGAAAAAGAGGAGGAGAGAAACTACTTTTCTCCTGCATTTAGGCTCGTCCCATATCATTTCCACGTTACACATCAGGCGCCTCGTTCTGCTGAGGCAGGAGACAGCCCCCGCCGCCGTGGGTGAGCAAGACGGTGACGAAAGCTGATCAGTCGGCTCTCATTTGCATATTTGCCAATTCCATTAATTAACTCGGCCCACCTAATCAGGGCTAATTGACCTATAAAGAGGGAAGGCCTCATTGTCTCGTCCAATCATCTTTACCACGAATAGGGGAGGTGCACCGGTGAACGCAGGGTACTTCCGACCTAACTATATTTATAGAGCGTGGAAGTATTCCACTCCACCTGAGCTAAAGCCATCAGGACTGAGCTGACACGGAGCAAGAGTTGGGAGACAAAAAAGGAAAATGGACAAATTTTTTACACTGCCTTGTGGAGGGGAGAAGAGAGGAATCAGAGGAGCTAACGACAGTTGGACGGCCTGACTTGGGTCCTCTCCGCAGCTCGGCAGATCCAGCGGACAGGCGCAGGGAGCGAGCCGTGGCCGGCACACAGCTACAGAGACATAGCTCATTGTGACGTTTCCAGTTATTTCTGGTTGATTAGGGCCATTATGTCTCCAGCTCTGATTTATGTTGTCATTCCCCCTCAGCAGTCCTGCATCGATAGATCTTAATGAATTGGTAAATAAGGGTGAAGATTGCAGTTGACAACACCGCAACATTCCTCATTCATACCAGACAAGATTTATGTAACCAATTAGGAGCATAACAGGGGGGACTGGTCAGGAGAAAAAATAATCTGTCCACAGGAAAATTACCAAAGTCGAACCCACGACAAAACAGATAATGGGCCATCTTAAACACCGGCTTAGTCACACTTTCTCCATGCCCGGTTCGGGACTTTAAAACTGCTCGGAAGAGAGGATCACTCTTGCTTTTCTTAGCATTTAGAAATTGATTTTATAAAAATATGCAGAGACGAGTTGACAGCTCGACTGCACCTCTCCATTTTGAAAACACACCCGACTAGTCAATCCACATCTGAATAATGTCCAAACCAAAGATGATGATGGAATCAACAGATTAAAAATTAAGCCCTTGCCAACAAAGCACCACTTTGATATGGAAATATTAAATTCAAGAAGCCACTCTCCCCCCCCCAAACGAGCCAACACAGAAATGTGAAGTGAGGGGCGTGCATGTGTGTGTAGTAAGTGTGTGTCGTGGGGGCACACAAATCAATTGTTCACTTACTGTTTGATAGAAATAATCATTTGCATTTTTTAATAGTCTCATATTTCCATTATTTAATTTCTCCACACTGCAGTTCTAGGAATCTGTTAGCAGACAAAATAAAGACCTCTTTGTCATTAAAAAAAAAAAAAAAAAATTCAGATAAAAGTGCTGATCATCAATAGCCGGCGACAGGCCAGGAAGACCCATAGGGCAGGAGTGAACAGAGCTGGAAAATTAAAGCAGAGTGATACGGGAGCCGGCTCCTTTCAGCCTCTCTCCCTTCAAGCACATGCAAATGAGGCCGTGCTGCTTAACTGCATCATTTATGTGGATAATAGCGGCATCATCATTACGGCAACTCAAATTAAATTACATCACAATTAGCGTAACAAAGTGATTGGTTAAACTTTCAAAACAAATAACGTGGCTCGGCTAATGAACGGTGCTAATTGGGAAGCGTGCATTCTAAATAAAACATGTAGGTAAACATGTGTTTTAGTTAAATCATTTTAACATTATTTTTTTTCCTAACAAAATGAGACAGACGTGGAAAAAAAAAAAAAACAACAGAAAAAGAAGACTCCAAACTGAATATTGCCAGGGGGATTTGTAAGCTGAAATATAAAATCTGTAGCATTTAATTTTATTGCGCTAAAGAAGCTATTATATGCCAGACTCTGGAGAACAATGTAAATTATCTGCCTTCAAAATGGAGTTTGGCCAATTCTCCATGTGAACTAATCACATAGCTCATTATGCATTAGGGTATTAAATTATGAAGAGGAGTCCCTTTCGCATTCCTGCACAAAGCCCTATGAAATGTTAATAATATGCCCACAATAGCCCAATACCATGCCTTGCTCACCCTCATCAATATTTAAGTAAACAAATTATCCCACTCGCCTTTGATAAAGATAATTAGTGCTTCACCGATTATCGGTCTTGTGACCTCTCTCCTCTTCAAACTAAACATCTGCTCCAGAGATTTTTTTCTTCCACACCGCGAGATGGGAGAAAAACAAATAAGTCAAACTTCAAGTAAAAGCCAGTAAGAGCTTTGCCCTCTCAAAACACATCTGCAGCTGATTAATATTTGATTGTTATTAGCTTGTGAAAGGTTATACAGTGTTTAACCACAGTAGTGAATCTCTGTCCTCTTGATTTTAATGATCAATGATTAGCTTAGCGAGCAAAGTAGCGACATCTGAAAAACACAACTAATACGAGAGCAGAAAATACCGAGTGAGTTCACAGCCACATGCACACACTCCGTACGGACACACAAAGCCACATCTGTGCACACGCTCACTTATACGCAAGCACACACACACACACACACACACACACACACACGTAGAGGCACACGCACACACACTGAGCCATTCATCAGCACTAATTAAGCAGCAGATTAACAGAGCCCGCAGACCAAGGCTGCACGGTTACACAGTGGGACAAGCAGTGGGGAAGGCAGGAGACGCAGCCCGGCAATAAAACACAACCATTAAACACAGCCAAGAGCCTGGAGTCGACTACGGATGACACAGGATTGATGGATGGATGATGGATGGATGATAGATGGATGGATGGACAGAGTCTGCCTGACTTTTTTTTTTTTTTTTTTTTTACCTGAAGGTGAGGAGTGCCAGAGAGCTTGACCAGAGAACAGAGTGCTTGCCTCTGCCACCGCCGAGGGTGTCTAGAAGCGACGGCCGCAAGTCGACTGGTGTCACCCCGTGGAGAGGCAACACTATCTGTGTCATCACTTCAGCCGTGTTTATGGGGGATGGCATCATAAACAAGCCAGCTCCCCCCCACCCCACGCCAGCCGCCACCCAGCCCCCGCCCCAGTTCCCCCGCTCCCTCTCTCTCCTCTCCCTCTCGCCACCTCACCACCACCACCACCACCACCACCACCACCACCACCACCACCATGCCATTCATGCATACTTAAATCATCCTCGCCCCATTAAAAAAAAAAAGAAAGCCCAGACGCCTCTCCTGACAATTATTCTATCATTTCCAGTTGTCACCGGGGCAATTACCGACCGGGGCCCCCTGTGCGGGTCGGACATGCAGGCCCGATAGGAGAGGCTTGAGTTGGGGGAGAGAAGGGAAAGAGTGGGAGAGGGGACAGCGGAGGGAGTGTGTGTGTGTGTGTGAGTGTGTGAGTGCATGTGTGTGTGAATGAAAGGGGGGGCAGTGTACAAAATGGAAATTTATGACAGAGACACGGTGGCTTCTTTCTCTCACTACACTGGAAATAATTAGACCATCATTTCTTATGCCTGCCGCTGATGAAATATATCACAATTACTGGAAAACGCTACTTATCATTTCATTCCCTATTTTATTGGAAATGAGAGACAAGGCAATTATTAGTCACATCTGTATTTTACTGTCTTTTAATTTAATGCTGCATCTGATGATATTTATTTACACTTTTTGCAAGAAAGTATAAAGTAAAATTTCTGTGCATTTGGGCACAAATGTGTAAGAGCAGTGTGTGTGTAGGTAGTGTGTGTGTGTGTGTGTGTGTGTGTGTGGGTGGGTCCTGTGTGTGAATGAGAGAGTGTGTGTGAGGGGGATCTTCACACAGGGAGTGCTGTGACTCCTTGCAGGATGCTCGCCGGCTCTCCCCTTGCACCTCGGCTGCGTGCTTACCAGGCAGCTCGCGCTGCTCTCGCTCTAATCGTACATCTGCTTCTCTGAACACTCTCGTCTTCTCTCTCTCTCTCTCTCTCCCTCTCTCTCTCTCTCTCGTGCACACACACACACACACACACACATACACACACACTCTGGCACACAACCTGCCTGACTGGCTCTCTACTCTGCTCTGTGTACCCGGCGTCGTTGAGACAAGAGGGAAACGGAGACAGGAGAATTGGCTGGAGGATGCCGCTACGAGAGGTGCGTTCGCCTCGAAAGGTATGTGCGTCTGGCTTCATTCTAGCACAGTTCAGTGCTTTTCTTTTCAGCTCTGATTGTGTGCATGCCAAAGTGTGTGTGTGTGTGTGTGTGTGTGTGTGGGAGATGTAAAGGGTCTGAATGGGATTAGTGAAGGGCTGAAGCGGCAGTCGGTAGCCTGTGCACCGTGCTCTGGCGGAGAGCGTATAGGGCTCTTAAAAACAATTAGCAATATCACATCCATGCGCTACCAAGTAACACGCTATCACAAAGCACTACAACAATACCACAAGTACACATCCAAACAAAGTCATAAATAGACTGCAAAAGAGAGAGGGAAGGAGTGACAGATAAAATGACCTACCTTTAAAACAATGAGTGAGAAATCCACTCTTCCCGGTAAGAAGCATTTGAAGAAGTATTCTCAGAAGCCTGGAAGCATTACCAAAAATGAAGAGAGGAGGGAAAATGCCACTAGTAGGAATCAGAGCATCAAAAGTGGGAAAAAAGTAAAGAGAAACCAGCTGACGCTTACTGTCAAAGACATCAGCAGAGAAGTATTTACAGCGGTATTTACAGTAGTGCGAGGGGAGAGCACCTCTGCCTGGTCACGTCTGAGAGACAGTTGCCGTTTCAGTGCCGCCTAATTAAAACAAGTCAGGCAGCCCCACTGGATTGTTTTGACGCCTGAGGACCAATAGTACACAAAAACCAGTGGCTTGATCGGAGGGGTAGGGGGGCTGGTCGCGGAGGGGAGCGGAGAGGGAGGGGGCGGAGGGTGGCGAGAGTTGGCAAAGAAATGGTGAGGGGGGTGTAACTGTGTGTGTGTGTGTGTGTGTGTGTGTGTGTGTGTGTGTGTAAGGGGGGTTCAGAAGAGGCGTTTTGTAGAGGAATCTGAGAGGGGAGGGAAACCACAAAGGTTCAGAACTGGGGAGACCTCCACATGCAGACTTTTTCTTAGACAAAATACTAAGATGATGCTTTTCGAGGGTCTTTTCTCAATGTGCTACCAGCACCATCTATACTTAAGATATTTTAAGTGTACGCCTGGCCAAACTACAAATTCATTCTTAACACAGTTAAGAGTCTATAAGTTAATATTGTGTTAAATTAAAAAAAAAAAGAGGGAAGACAAACATTTCACAGCTTTTCCCCTCAGCCACAGCTTTTTAAAAGCTTGGTTTACCACTTGATAAAAGGCAAAACGTGTCTGTACAGATGTCTTAACATGAGGATTCAGTTATTTGAACAAGTCTCTCCTAATGAATTAGTTCAGTATCTCTAACTGGGACCGCAAAAACCGCCGGTCCCCGCCGTCTGCTGAAGAAGCAGACGAAAGCTGAAGCGAGCTGAATTAAAGCTGGGCTATGGGCTCAGCCATGCTGAATGTGATGTATCAACATGTTTCTCCTACTGTAAACAATGCACAACAGGCAATGAGCTGGAACATTTAGGGCTAATGGTGTTTGCCAATCCTTTTGTCAATTTTTTTTATTCCCTCCTCCCTCCCTCTCTCCCTTCTTTTCTCCTTTCCTCCTCTCTCTCTCTCTCTCTCTTGCATGCCACAGATGTTTTTCTTAGTCGCTCCAACAGACAGGAATCTACTGGCAAGAAGAAAGGCTCGGTCTTCCCCAGGAGAGAGGAGCACAAAGCCCCCAGTCTGCACACAGCAGATGCAGAAAGCCAGTCCATCTGCCACCAGCTCGCTCTGCCACATGGGCCTGAGAGATTTAATACAAGAGGGGACTTTTTCTTTTTTTTTTTTTTAAACATCTGCCTACATAAGTTTGTGCCATATACATAGAATCAAATACAAACACACATCTAAATCTGGCTCCAAAATTCATAGTTACACACTGACAAACACACGCAGGCAGCCACAGCAAGAGGTTATAGAGAGTGCAAGAACTTTTATGTTTAAAGGAGAGGCACCCACGGCAACTATGACAGATTTATTTAGGAGAAGATGTAGCCCCCTAACGTGGGGTAAAGACCACTTGAACTCGCAGCTCTGAGCGCAGCACTGGCATGATTTAACAGGCTCTGAGTAGCACATTATCTCCCAGGCTCCGCGGGATCATATTTCAGCCGTATGATATCGTTATTTAGAGACCAACACAGGCCGAAAGATGTAGCATTTTCATTAGTGTCAACTCTGTGAGCTCTGAGGCGGAGGAGGGTAAACACTAAACAATCGTGGCAGAGCGAGGGAGACGCTGGGAGTTGAAGCAAACGAGAGAAGGGGGGATGACAAGAGAAGCGAGAGAAAAAAAAGCGACAGAGAGGCGAAGGGGGCTAACATTAAACAACTGCTGTTAATTGCTCTAAGCATCCACATTATGCCAGTAATTTCTCCCATTTCTCTTTCAGCGTTAAGGGCTTCAGGCTAGAAAGCTCCTTCAGCCCCTTTAATAAACTACTCACAGTGCCTCGCTGGAAAAGACAAACAAGAGGCCCCTGGCCTTAGAAACATTCGCTTCACTAGGGGGAACGCTATGCCTATTTCTACACATCTGTGACAACTGTGTGCCTCCTCCCTTCAGGTATTTATTCCCCTTGTCTCTTCTTCCAGTGCTTTCCGCTGCCAAGGTCAACGGAGACGAACAGGCCCACCAGCGTCCTGATGTGGTGGCAGCAGAAAGGAGAAAGGGGGGGTAGACATGTGTAGCGGGTACAGTGGGGAGGGGTGAGGGAGGATGGCAGCAGCTGGTTACCAACCCTGGCAGCAGCAGCAGCAGCAGCAGCAGCAGCAGCAGCAGCGGCGGCGGCGGTGGGGGAGCAGTGGATCTGTGATGCTGTGCAACGCGGCGACACAACGACGGATGTTGCTCCCCGTCTCCCGGCACTGCTATCGTTTTCACAGTTTATACACACGCACTACCACTAACTATTAATTTTCAATTAAAGCCACCGTGAAGTGCATTGCCTGCGGAGCGTTAGACAAAGTCAAGCGCCCATCACAGCGGCTTCCCTCGCCATTTCTGCCGCCGACACTTCAGCAGTACCGAGCTGCCACAAAGTGCATGCACTGCCATGAGCTTTGTCAGTCACTTGCAGCCTTCAGCCATGTGAATCACCTCTAATTAACCCTTTAACAACCATTAGCCTAATGATAGTGAAATTTAGGTGGGGAAAAAAATGGCTAGTATGTGCTTAAATAAAAACATGCACGACCTTTTAAATACACAAGTGGAATGAGGACAAAAGACAAAGAGACCAGAGCAGAAAGACAAAGACTTCCTCTGACTGTGAGTGTTGTGTTTACTGAAGAGCATCAATGATGTTCACTCTGTATTGGGAGGTTATCCATTTGACTCCCCTCCTTCGTTGTCCATTCTCACATTTAAGAGCTAGTCAGACAAAATGAAGTGATTTTTACCGTCTGTTAAAATATGCTCAGCTGCCCCCTAACAACTCCCACACGGTGATAACCACCAAAACGTTCTGAAAAACGTATGAAACAGAGCACACACATCAGCACCATTCATTAGCAGTCACACAAATGTTCCACAAGCACAATTCATGAGCCACTTAGTCCTGTCTATAAATAAATAAATAAAAAGCCAAATAAGGCATGATGAGGGGGCAGGGCTCTTTTTTAGTCCCGGGCAATGCTGATCACACGATGCTGCTCATGGCCAGAGAGCAGAGACCATTACGGACCAGTGATTATATAAGTGGTTGGAAGGCAGCACCATTTTAATATACTGTACTTAAGCACCAGGGTATCCATGGCAACTTGCCTTGCACAGTGCATTCACAAAATCCCTAATGAAATGCCTATTAAGTGGCTGATAATGACAGTGTCCAAATATATTTGCATATGTATTTCACTGCAAAAACAGAGTGGTGAATGAAGGTAAAGACAGGCCTGATTACTGAAATCACAATAATAAATATGGTGATTCTGTTTTGTTTGTTGTTTGTGGGAAATATACACTTTCTACACACTTGCCTTTAACAAAATTTATACAAAAAAATAGTGGCCATGGGTGTGAATTGAGGCCTCACTGCCTTCCTCTGGGAGCCTCCACATGTGACTTCCATTTGCGACTTTGGCTGGGTGCCCAACAGGACATCCCTGAGAGAGTGTTTGCTTGACTCAATATCAACAGCCCGAGTAAGCAGCCGGGGGGTGTTGTGTTGGGGGGGAGGGGACTTTCTGGCCAAGCTGGGCCTCGGGTTCCTATTGAAAATAAACCAGGCTGTACATTCATCGGGCCCAGAAATATCAACACGCGCCGCAAGGAGCCACGTATAGCACTCAGCAGCGTTCCGCTAGTGCCTCTCCAAGGCTTAATGATACCTGCACCTCCCCTCCAGCTGCTTCTGCAGACACCGCCGCTGCACACAGACAGCAGGCGGGCGGGGAATTAAAGTATACATTACAGCAGAAAAATAAAAAGAGATCAAAATGACAGAAGTCAGACAGTTCAAGCTGACCGGGCCTCTTGAAGCAAAGGAGCTGGTAGACTAGCGACAGACACTCCAGGTTAAATTGGCCCTCCTGCGTCTCCTCTTATTTTCCCACCACCACCACCACCACCACCACAGCTGCCTCCAAAGCCCAACCCCTCCTTTCTTAAAAAAAATGGTTTTTCTTCAAAAGCGTATTTGAATTAAATGAGTTGCTGAAATCAAAGGCTCGGCCGAGCCGGGTAAATTTAAACAAGCAAGTGCGGCTCACAGCAGTTTACCTGTTATACAGCAGATTGGAATTAGATGAAAAGAACGGAGCACGGCAGACAACTTCCCTTTATTCACAGTAGTTGATTTTATCATATAGCAAAGGCGGATGCAGTTTAAATTAGATTCCTTCTCAGAGAAAAGTATGTTACTGAGTTGTTGTTTTTTAATGTTCCCGGCCACTGAGATGTCATCAAGATGAAGGAGAAAAAAAAAGTGAGATACAACAGTCGCCTCACACACTTAGATTTCCTGTTATGGATGAATCTGAAACCCATTTATGACAGTGATCTGTAGTGTCTCCAGCTCTGCCAAAGAGATTATCATTCCCAGAACCGTGGCTACACAGTTGAATGGCAGCAGGACAAGCTCCACTGGCAGTCAAAAGAGCACAACACCTGTATATGCTATGCAACAACCGCTATCTAAGACCCGAGGAATCCTGTCGATGCATTTGCAAGTAGCAATGAAAAATACTTCCATGAGGGATGACAGAAAAATTAAACACAGACGCTGAATTAGATAATGGAGAAAGTTTGGGAATCATCTCCAGAAGCTGCTGAGGCATGGAGCGTTGTGCTGGAGAGTCCTCCGATTACCTCGGCCTTCTGACTTACTGCTGACGCAGTGGCTATCCATTCATGACTAAAACACCATTCAGCTAGACACCAATAACACCTCAAAACCCCCTATGATCAAATTAATTCAGGAAAACGGCATTCCAGCGAAGAATAATAAACTCATTATGTGGAAATTTCAAACTCTCTCTATTCTCCACACCGCGGCTAATTCTAACCTAATTTTTACTAGCCACTAATTTGAGGGCGAAAGGCGGGGGGATAGGAATTACATCTGGAGGTAATTCATTGAGTGGAACTGAGCCCAGTGGAGGCTACAATACTCCCCCCACGCACACCGAAAAAAAAAAAAGCGAAGGGAAAAAAAAAAGAAAACAGAGAGACAGACAAGACATAGAGAAGGAACTATTTAGGTGAGTGGGACTTCCGGAGCACTGAAACGACACTTTGCACAAAAATGTTTTCATTGTGCTGTCACCAGACAGGCTGGAGAGAGTATGAGTGCTGCAGAAAGACAGACACACTGATAAATAGGATTTTTAGGAAATATAGTTTGGGCTCCTCTAGACAGCTGCACTGGTTCACCATTTGGTTAATAGTAGGGCTGTCAGAGTTAACACAATAATAATGCATTAACGGGTATTCGATTCAACGGCACTAATTTCTTTAACGCATCAACGCAATCTGCGATTTTTAGGTTGTAGCGGACGTTTAAAGCAAGAGTGAAGACGCTGAAAACCTGAAGAGTCACACTAGCTTGTCGCAAAGGAGGCTAAATAACGCTCTAAACTTGTGCTAAATTTTGGCCCATTTTCAAAGGGGTCCCTTGACCCCTTGACCTCTGACCTCCAGATATGTTAATGAAAACGGGTTCTCTGGGTACCCACAAGTCTCCCCTTTACAGACATGCCCACTTTATAATAATCACATGCAGTTTGGGGGCAAGTCATAGTCAAGTCAGCACACTGACACACTGACAGCTGTTTTCTGTTGGGCTGCAGTTTGCCATGTTATGAATTGAGCATATTTTTTATGCAAAACGCAGTACCTGTGAGGGTTTCTGGACAATATTTGTCATTGTTTTGTGTTCTTAGTTGATTTCCAATAATAAATTTATACATACATTTGCATAAAGCAATAAATTTGTCCACTCCTATGTTGATAATGGTATTAAATACTTGACAAATCTCCCTTTAAGGTACATTTAGAACAGATAAGAAATGTGGGATTAATCGTGATTAACTATGGATAGTCATGCGATTAATCGTGATTAATGATTTTAATCGATTGATAGTGAGTTTAAGGAAGGGTGTTGGGTTAATTTTGCCTCTACAGTTGGGTGCTGCAGAGTTTATGAGGACGTCTCCCTCTCAAGTGACCAGCTACATCTGGGCTGCCTAAGTGGGGCCACCTAATAAATGGCACACTTTTCCAATGATCTGCACTTTCAAAGCGCTGAGTAAAGGGTATCCAGCTGTATCAGTTTCACTGTATGGATGGGAACTCTGCAAGGAAGTACTTGCGAAGACCAGAAGTGGACGTATTTGAATGATTTTTCTTGATAACACCGAGGGAAGTCGCGCTGATCAAATTGGGAGAATGAAATGTAAAGTTTGGGCTCCCAACAATCAGGCACAGTGGAAAGAATCCCTGCAGGAGGACATTAACATGTGATAGAGAAACTCGCCTCAGTCCCTTCCACATGCGAACCCCCTCCCTCCTTGCTCTCCGCTTCCATCCACTGTGCCACCCCTCCAACACTAAATGTGTTTTCCAAATGAAAATAAACGGAGTCCGACTGGTTCGAGGCAGTCACACTCTGGAATATGAGATCAAATAAAGGCTTCTGTGGAGGCTGAAAGGAGAAATGAAATGGCTTCTGAGGGGAGATGTACCGAGTAATAAAATTACTCCTTTATATCTTCCTAAACAGCGCGTGTTCCCCTGGAGTGGGTGAGGGCTTCACTTTGGTCAAAGACAAGTATGCAAGTGGCAATTTTTCCTTCAGGCAAGATTCCCTGATACACTTCTTGAGACTTGCAATTTTCTTGAAAACGAGAAACTATTTCGGCAACAAGTTAAGCGGAACTTTGGAAGTTTCACTTTGATGATGTGCCGGCACACGCTGTCATTGAAAGGTATGTTCCATTAAATTGGAACAGCAAGATGATTCATAAGCCTGCTGCTTTTCAATGAGTTCAAACTAGGCTGAAATGTTCGGAGGAACGCTTGTATTTTTGACTAAAACATATAGTTGACTCGGAGCTGACCATGATGTCACTACTTGAAATTGGTTAGCTATTCCAGTTATACAAGCGCCATTCCATTTGGCATTGGAGGGGAATTTACAACAAAAGTATGAATCTAACTACTTAAAATCATGCGATTGATTTGTATTTTTAAAAAGCTGGTCACAATAATATTCAGATGGACTTTTTTGCATTGGCAAAAGGGTTATATTAGAGGAAATTTGCAATTGGAGAGAATACATTATAGTTCATTATACAGTAGCTATTAAACCTTCAGTAAAAAATGCTTTAGTACAAGGATTGAGCCACTTATCATACCTACTCACTGCCTTTAAAAGCTGTCCATGTTCAGTACTCTGAGTGGCAAAAAAGCAATCGCTGATGACTTTGAAAATAGGACTAGATGTACAATTTATCAAAACAGAAAAAGGCTGGCAGAGATTTCAGAGAGTTGTAACTGTTTGTTCAAAAATCACAGGAGAAAGGGAGACCGCAATTTAGGGGTTTAAAAAAAAGAAGAAATTCAGCGACACCATTTTTTAAAAGTTATCAACCGAGTGGTTCAGGTTATACTGTCCAAAAAAACTACCTTAAAAAATCTAAATATGAAAATGGATTCCTCTAAATGTTCACAAAATGTTGCATGGATCAAGAAGCCTGTGTAGCTATATGTTTTTATGCGTTCTCTTAATGAGGTTAATCTAAGAAAAAGATACAACAAATTAAATAAATTACATGCAAGATGCACACAAGTATCACCCGTTTCAGTTTGTTTTATGCAGTCTTGACATGTAATTAAGTGGTTTACACCAGCTTGATGATGTTTGTGCCATGACTACAAATTAATTTCCCTTCGTGATGCAAAATATAGAACGTTATTCTCAGTGACAACCTGCGAGACTGTTGTTTACAAACATATACAAGTAGAGATCAGACTCATTAGAGATCTCGTAACACCGGACCCCGAAAACAGTGCGCGTAGCGTGCATCGGTGGCTTAAAACACTTGTCAAGCTATCATCGTGGATGACTTTTAATTTACACAAAGGCACCCAATTATACTTGGAGGCAACGTTTTCAACACTTTGCGAACTTGGAAACATCATTAACTTTCTCTCTGTGTTGCCTTTTTGGCCCCTGTTGAAGCCTGTTCCCGTCTATTCAGGGAGACGAATGGCAAAGGGGATGTTTCTGACAGCTTAAAAGTACCCATCAGCTGCCTGTGAGACATCTCTCCCTGCACATCCAGCCCCGAACCTCCCCAAACAAACAGCAGGCTCCACTTCAAATACATAGCAGGACTATTAGGTAATCTTCTCCTTTGTTCACTTTCCCTGAGCTCTGGTGACTAACCTCAATCTCTCTCTGTTCCACCTCCTAACTTTAAGCTGACAACACAACACTTAATGCTGCCAGGACTATGGGAGGAGTGCACCGTGATGAATGTCTATCTGGAAATATGCTATCTTACGTATTCAAATGAGCTGTTGTGTTATGATGACAGTACCGGTTTGGTTTTAAAGTGAGGGGGGAAAGAGAAGCAGCACAAGGGCTCTTTGTTTTTGGAACGGGACAAATCTGAGGTTTCCTTTTTGGATACTCAATATCCTGCAAGGTACAAAACAGAGTTACAGTAGTCTAGTGTCTGGGCTTTTTTTTTTTTTTTTTTTTTTGGGGGGGGGCGCGACTGCTACGTGTGTCTGTGAATTGTTGCATGCTTCTTAGTCGATTGCTCGCGTGAGTCGCTTCCAACAAAGCCTGGGAAATCAATCAATCTGCGAAGAAATACCTCTTATGCCAGATGTGGCACTTGAGAAAAAAAAAAGACTTAAAAGACTTGTATTAGGGACTCTAAGGGTCCAAACAGTATGAAATGAAATATTTATTACAAATGAATCAAGCTGTCAAAATGCTACCTACTCCACTTTGAATTCCTGCTTGTTATTTTAGGTGGCTTCTCTTTAGGCGTAGCATGTCAAATCTGCAAGTACACGTCTCACTGTGAAATATATCCCAGCTATTTACTTCACCAAGGAGAATGAAAGACAAATGTTTCATTAGCAGGTGACTTTTTTCTTTCTTTTACAAGTCTTCAGCAGTTCCGCTCCTTCTGCGCACTCTTGCATACACCGACTATAATTATAAATGCAACGCTTGCTATAGGGAGCTGAACTTTTCACACCTTTCAAAGCCACAAAATTGGATGGTTTTGTGGTTGTGCAGCTGCCGCTCCGCGCTAATGCAAGGCGGTGTCATATGAAAAATATTCCTCTCCCCAAACCACAGGGCTGGTCATTAATGAAACACAGGCCGCGCAGTGAGGTCATACAGAGTCTAGATTTCAGCAGCCACACTTAAAAACCGCTCAGAGAGAATAGAGAAACATGAACACAAATCAGATTCCAGCTCCAAGGACGGGGGGAAAATAAATAAATAGAGAAAAGGCACTGGCCCCCTCTCACATTTTCCCTCAGCGCTCTGCAAACAACCGTCAACTGCAGCTCAGAAACAGCTCACAATGAGAGCAGACTAAACAATCTGGTCCCGGCCAAGGAAAATGCTAAGCAACTCTGCACACAGGATGTCTCACCCTAATTGCCAACTATCAAATCTCACAATGGAATCCATCCATTTGGCAAAATCTTCATAGCAAACTTTGGCAATATACTTTTTGCTTTTAAAAGTGTCAACTTCTGGGATGAGAAGACAGGACGAAAAAAGGTAGAGATGGGGAAACGCAGTTGTCGAGAGAATTTCATTTCTATCTTGGATTTGCTGGGGTTTACTGAGCTTACAGGAAAACTAGCAGGGCTGAAATGAGGAGAAAAACTTTGATTAGCTAGAGGTGGTAGGGGTCTTGTAAACGAGTGATTAAAATCCTCAGTATTAAGATAAACAGACTAAATAGGTCCCCGAAGACGTGCACACTCAGGAAGGAGAGAGAAAGAGGGTAAGGCCAAGTCAGCAGAGAGACTGACAGACTGGAGGTGGGCATGGGAGCGTAACTGGAGCCTGGGGACTGGTATAAGAAACAGGGTTACCAGGAAGGACCTGGGCTTTAAACAGGAAACTAATGGACAGTCTCCACCATCCACCATGTGGCATTGTATTTTCTCGCCAGTCAAAGCCACGCTCGCAGAGACCCCATGACTTCAAACAGCCAAAATAGCAGCACATTCATGAAACAGAACAGAACTACTGGGAATTAAAGAAGGCAGGGGGGAAAAAAAAGAAAAATGCGCACACACAAAAAAAAGGTAGCGGGCCTCGACAGCAGATGGTAAAATTAACATTTCAACAGTTCCTTCCTTTCATGTAGGTCTCGGCAGAACTTTTTTGAAAAAAAGTAAGAGGGGCTTGGGTTTTGCTAAGATAGAGTGGTGTAGAAGGCATCTGGAAAAAAGGGGAAGAGGAATATTGGCTTATTGCTCCTGATGGTCCACCTCAATGAAAAATTAAATAGGTCTGTTTTGCAGGTTTCCCCTCTCTAGAGTGCCCTAAGCTGTGTTATGGAAACATCATCTTGGTAATTTATACGCCACAGAACACCTGGTGATGAAAGAAAATAAACTCTTCCTCCTTTTCTTTTTCCATTTAAAACCCCAACACTATGGCTTTGTGATTTCTCCCTTTGATGTTGCTTTTTAACGTCCATCCATTTAGCTTATTTTGCAAGAAGTTGGCATCTACTGTAGTGTTAAGTCGTGCACAAAATGCTTGTCGGATTTAATTTTGAAGTCTTGATATACACTTCAAAAAGGTGGTGTAGAGATGCTATCGTGGAGAGACTCGAAGACGGAGGCACCTCTAATAAAGACCCAAACAATGGACAGCCTCTCTCATTTCCAACCCTGTCCAATGGAGCGTCTCAGTAGTACCCATTAATTTGGACACAGTTCTGGCTAAATTACATGTGTTCCACCTCTGTGACATTTTAAATGCAATTAAAAGCTGGTTATGGAAGTGTGCGCGGACTTCCCTGTGATGAAGGGAAATCACCGACGTGATTAACATGCAAACGAGCTCACGCTGGCAGACTAGATTGGGGTTTGAAAACCTCAATTACTTTTGTGTGATTATCTATTTACCAGTACACAGATTTCCATTTCTCATCTCCAGCCACGTTCCCCCATGCACGAGCCTCAATTATACGTGGCACACACCTTTATTTATGATGTGCGCGATGCTGGAACACAAGCTCGGGTTATTTTTCACTGTGATATATTGCGTCTTTAAAAGCTGGGCCACCAGACCAACGCTTCCTAATGCTGAACCATTTGCTTTGTGAGCACTTAATATGATCTTGACCCCCATCGCCCCACACACCCCCAATCCATCCATCCAACCTCTATTTAAACTCTGTTTAATCCTTGTTAGACCGCAGGGACAGTAATGGACAAAGGGCAACCATTTTTTCCCTTTCAACTGAATTTTATGCTTTAATAATTTGTATTTATTTCTAAACTATAACACTACCAAAAATCAAAGCCATTTAAAATACATGAATTACTGTGTCTGTGTGCTAGTGTGTGTGTGTGTGTGTGTGTGTGTGTGTGGAGGAGGGGGGTGTATTCTGGAGACTAATTGCAGGTGAAAATCTAACTATATTAAGTGGTTAGTTGAGAAGAAGGTGTGAGATTGATATGAACTGCAGAAACACTCCAGGCCTTATAGTTTCTATCATCTTGTTGATGTAATTATTAAAGCAACGCCTGGCAGCACACGACGAATGCAATTCAATTAACTTAAACTGCTGAATAGTGACCGCTTTTTTGTTGTTGTTCAAATTTACATTAAAATATACTTTACATTTTCCAAGCAGGCAAGATTTAAGATGCAGAATAAAACCCTCCAACTTTCATTTAAATGAAAAGAAGAAGCATCAAGCTAAAGAATGAAAAAACACACAAAAAATTAATGAACTACAGTGCAGTAACGGTGCCAACATGTACTTGCTTTTCAATCATTTTTATAATGATTTTTTTTAAAAAATGATAAAATATTATAGTGCATGATCTTATTGTTTTGTAGGTGTTACTGCGTGTTTCTCGGTGCCCAGGGACGGGAAGAGAAAAGGAAGACACATATCTGTGGCACAGCCGGGCTTTTTCACATTGTGCCCAGCATACATAAAACATGCCCTGTTGCTTCAGCTGGAGCAAAAAGGAAAACAGTGCCATCAAGTGAAATTTCTGAGGATTCCTCAAACTCCTCGGCAGATAGATCTATCACCTTATCGATCTAAAGAGCAGAGTCTTCTCCTGTAAATGTCAATTAATAGTATTATCTATCTAAATTAAGAGATTTTTTTTCTTGTCAAACATATATTGCATCACCTCACATATTAAACCTTAAAAAGTATAATTCTGATGTATTTTTTTCAAAAAATCTTCAAATCTCTACCCTAGATGGGAACATTAGACACAAGAGCGCCTCCCCCTCAAGTAGTGAGATGGTAAGACAAGAAATGAACATGATGCTTTGCTGGCTTCACGTTCAAAATCCTTATGAGGTACCACAGGAACAAAGGGAATCATTATTACTATTTGAACTCCAGGACTTGGCTACAACACTGGTATAAGGTTGCTAGAGTAGGTCGAGAAAATGTGGATAGAGCATACTGAGGGAGTGAAACCGGTGGTGACGGCTAGAATCATGAGTGAGAGAGAATAAAAGAGACAGAGAGGGGTAGAGCTTAGATAATAGCAGATAATGGACAATTAACTCGGGCTAGTAGTGCCGGCTGCAGTGAATAGCAGCTTGTGGTGCGGCAAGTCCCCGATCACCACTCAGCCATATTCACATTGGGAATACAGGCGATATCAAGCTGCAGGGCTACTGGGCCTCAGAGGTGTACACGCTGCATTAGCAATCTCCACAATGCCTTCAAACAATGCTTGATACCAACAAAGTGTCCCAAAAGTGCGAACACAAGCACTCCGCCGATGGGGAAGTCTGTGGTGCCATAACCTTGCCCATTGTTTCACGTCCTTTCACCATCAAAATAAACCCAGGAGCCGCAAATCCATTAAAAAAAAAAAGAAGTGACATACTGGCATTCTTGGGTGCAGTTAGCATAAGCAATTAGCATAATTAAACCTATATAAAAGCTAATTGCATAAATAAATGAGTGAATGTCACCTCGGTGCATCACAAACAATGCACGCGTTCATATCAGGGGGCTCAGAAGTGTTTTAACTGCCCACCCAGCCCCCCCCCCCCCCCCCACCCCCTTCAAGCTCCATCTAAATCTATTGATCTGTGAAACACAGGGACCCAAGGGAGGCAATTCACTTAATATCATACATCTAATGATGAGATGAATAACGATTATACCATTTGGTAATTAAACGTCTGACAAACCATTTCGCCGTCTGTGCGTCAGGAGGGGTCGCCGGAGGTCGCAGCGATTGTTTTTCATTTCTCGCTCGGCACGAGAAACGTGGGAGACACGTGCAGGAGGTAAGGCATGGGGGTGGTGGTGGTGGCAGAAAACAGTGCATGACACAATGGTGAAAACACACTAATGATTGTTAGCAGCTATGGCACTAATCCCTAATGCTGTCAAGACTTTGAAGGGAAAACAATTTGGAGGGAGCAAAGGAAACGGAGGAAAATAAAGCCAGACAAACATCTTAGCTTCCCTGGATTTCTTTGTCTTCTTTTATGTATTTAGAAATCTCATTAGCTCGCTTCTGTGTCCTTTCACAATAAGAGAGAAGCGAGTGAGAAAAATAAGCCTATATTTATTGATAAATACATGACAAGGGAGACGTAAAAGACGAGGGTTATATACAGACACCTTCACTCTTTGGAAGAATGTATGTGATCCAGACATCCACGCACTCTGAGAGACAATTTACTGTCAACATCCACAACCCTAATCCCTACTTACAGGCAATAATTACCCAACATTGCCATGTCAGTGTGTTGCTGTGTGGATGGGCAAACTCCACAGGCCTGTTTGGGCTTATTCTTTAACTGTAATGCAATGTATACAGTATGGGGTTACAAAACATGCACACAAATGTCCAATCGCGTTGTCGAACTAGCCTAACCCTTCCATCCGATCCTCAGAGGGCTAACAATACCTTTCTTTTGTATCTGCTTCTAGCGCATTCACACAGCATTAACTGACAGAGGGATGTGTGTCATGCTCCTGGCTCCTTATTGAATGATAGCTGGTAAACATTGTCATTCCAAAGAGAGACGGGATTAAAGCCTGCTTCGCCCATTGAGGGGAACAGTGCACGGAAAGAGAACTGGAACAATAGCCAAATGGAGGACAGTATCACAAGGGTCCAATGTCTGCCGTGATGAATATGTGGGAGATTATAACCCATTCCATCATTTCCATAATGTAAAACTCTTCTTTCTTCTTCACCCCGCTGACTATTCACTAAATAAATGAGAAAACTATCACCCGCGTAGAAATATTGGACAAAAGGCAGAAGGGGAGGGAGAGTGAGTTTTGAATGACCCCCGTGCCTTTGACAATACAGGCGCTGTCCGGACACATTCGGAGGCAGCGGAGTGAGTAAGACCTGGTAGAGTATTTATCACTGGGCACAATGCAAATGTATTACCCTGTCACCTATACCACTTTACGGTGCAGAATGGAACCACGGCGAATACAAGGAAGTTTTATATAATACCAGGTGGAAGTATGAATGTGGTGTGGCTTTACTGCCTCGCTAGCACTCTAACCTGAGGGATCATTCAGCGGACCCTGGTCTAAAACCCTGTAGCCACAAAGAGTACGCCTTGCATTTAAGCAATATGCTAACTAGCCTAGCTAATGAATCTTTCCAACAAAAATCATTTGAATTGGACCGAACGGTTTGAAAGGACTTGTGAAAAGAAAAGTAAAATGACAGAGTTCAGAGTAAAGAGAGGGTGAATAAAAGAAGTTGAAATGATCGAGACTACCTCTGGGTGAGTTAATAACTTTTCTTAAAAGACTTTTTGAACATCTGTGGAAGCTATCTGGTTAAGTATGGCTTCCGGGAAGCAAAAAATAAATGACCTTTGCATTATAAAAGTTAGACTATATGCTGAGTATATGCTATGGACTGACAATAAAAGTGGCCACTTGACTGCAGGGCCCTTGAATCCAACTGTTACTTTTCTAGAGAGCTCCTCAAAAAACATTAAACTTGTGAAATTCCTGAGCCATAGAAAAATATCTCCCCACCCCGTGCTCTGCCCACACCTCAACATCGCTGACACCTTTTCAGCCATTCACTTGATGTATGTGCGCCTGTTTATGTGAAGGAGAGAAAGTGTGTGTGTGTGTGAGTGTGTCATCTGCCCTATCACTTCAGTCTATTCCAGAGATTTCTCCCATGGTAACCTAGTTTATTTACTTTATCTACAATATAATGCTTCAGTGAGCATTAGCAACTTTGAGACACAAGTTTCAATCAGTCGTCTAGCGGGCGGCGCGTGCACGCTCGTGCGTGTGCTCGGCCAGGTGCGGCGAAGAGATGAACACCGCCGCTGAAGAGATCGCGCGGCTTTAAACCCGAGGACTGACAAAGAGGTCCCGAAATAATACAAAATAAAAACGAACAGCGGGGATAGCAGAAAAGGGGAAAGCAGAGAAGAAAGCCAGAAAAAATAAACTGTACAGGACAGCGGGGAGAACAGCTGAAAGGAAAGGTGGTGGTAGAGGTGGATTTAAAGAAAATAAAAGACAGAAGCTAAATAAAAAGTGATATTGTGCTGAGAGACAGGGAGGAAGACGGACAAAGGGAATGATAGAAGTAGACAAAAACAAAGTGAAATAGAAAGGGAGAGAGGAAGAAAAAAGGAAAAGGAAAGGAGACAAGGTGCTCTCCCTGGGTAGTGTGGAGCAGGTCTTGTCCAATAAACACAGGTGAGCAGCTCAACAGGCCAGGACCACCAAGCTGACTGACAGCTGAGAGCTCTCACTGACCGCCAGCTTTATGTTACATGACATGAGGAGTGCAACTCAACTGACAAAAGAGAAACTGCCTGCACCTCTCAGAGAGTGGGAGGTAGACGGGTCTGGCCAAAGCGCACACACACATACCCTTACGCACTTGTGCACACTGTTTAAAGCAGCATCCATGCACTGTGGCCACAAAAAACATCCACTCTCGCGCACACCCGGACGGGAGGAACGCCGTGCTATTTCCCTTCACAGGTGAGCAGGAGGAGGAAACACCCCGGTGCTTCGGTTACTTAGCGGGAGAAAGTGAGGAGATGTGTGGTGGGGGGGTTGAATGTATGCTGTGTGCCGACTGAATCTTTTCCACATGACGGGCCTCGGGCTGTTTTTGTCAACTGCACTCTTGAGCGGCGAGGAGTCAGGTAGTGTGACCACATGATTGCCCATGAGGCACTGTGGTGAGAGAGGGAGAAATGGGGAGAGAGAGGGAGTGAAGGATCGTGGGGCCGGGGACAGGACCGATGCGGCGCGCATGATGAGGTGTAATCACAAACCCCATTCAGAGTGCAGTGGAGTTTGTCAACATACACACATTCACATTCCACTGTCTGTCAGCTCTCTGACCCAAATCGAGCATGCTGTGTGACTGTGTGTTTTTACACACACACACACGGATGCTTTCTGCCCATTTCGTCTCCAACCAGGTAGTAACAGTTTCACTGTCTGTCTGGGCTTGTGGTTTGCGGTGAGGAAGTCAGATTCCAAGCTCTTGTAGGATTTTCGCTGCCGCCTGTATCCCTTTTCAGCCCGTGATCAAGTGATCATTATGAACAAAGGACTTGGCTTGTTGCCTCTGGAGTAAAAGCTTTTTCAGTGGCTGTGACCGTGTGGTTTGATTTGAAACTTCTACTTAAAAAAAAAGAGAGAGAGTGAGTTACAGCGGAGGGCACTATCTCATGAAGGAATCTGAAGAATGACAATAAAAATGTGACTTTCATAATAAAAATATGTGCAGTTTAGACACACATGCAATTAAAACTTAATATGCAAAGAAATATATTCTGAGCGAAACAAGTTGACTGCTGTTGTCATTCCATTTAAATGCGCATGAAACAAAATCTCATTACATACATAACACGGAGCAGAACAAACAGAACAAACATCTCATTTACATTCATACCAGCCTTCTTTGTTTCTGATTACTAAAAGCTGCAGTGGGTAGAATAGGAGCAAATATGATTAAAAAAAAGTTATTTTTATAAAACGGCCACTATATCCTGACAGTAGTGCATAAGACGGTAAATCATGCGCCTCTGTGTCCTCCGGTGTCCTCTGGTGCTCCTGATGGCATCTACAAGATTTCACAGACTGGAGGATGCAATGATGCCAAAAACGTTCTGCCTATTGAAGCTTTAAACAACGTAATGTCTGTACACCGTATTTATGTTATTTCACCACAGGAAGCCAAAGTGTCATTGCCACAATTTTTCTTGAGGTTGATACAGTAAGAACAACAGAGATGTGTGTCCTAGAAGCCAATTTCTGGGTATAACATACAGTATGGCGTTGGGGGAAATAATATATACACCATAGCATCACTTGACAATATTGTATCGATACACGGACGTCAATTATTGATCTTTTATTATAAACTATTAACCTCTTAACAATCCCTACTGCAGTTCTGTCTTTCAGAGGTCGTAGCGGGCTCAGCCTTACAGCTAGGGTGAAGATACTGGTATCATTGAAACTACAAAACCTAAGGAACCGATTGGTACCAATCATGTCATGTTAGCTTGTTGGGAAGAATGCTAAATAATGCTTCAAAGTCGCGTTAAATTTTGGCACGGCCATTTTCAAAGGGGTCCCTTGACCTTTGACCTCTAGATATGTGATGAAAACTCTGAGATGAACAAAGTCAAAACTATATCTTATTAGATAAATCAGATGTTGACAGATTTGCAGATAATAAATGCATATTATTAAGTATATTGCAAAATGTTTAAAATCACACTAATATAAGTATCATGATAGCATCGTATCATGAAGCATCTGGTGATTCCCACCAAAATGTTTCAAATACCAAGAATTTAGCATTGATTTGTCTCAAGATTTACACTGTAACATGCCGTCTCTCAGATTAATAGAAGTCATCAGTGGGGTTAAAATAGTGCAGATTTAGTTGATGTCACAATGACAGTTTCTCTATAAAACACTGGACTGTGAAGGGCTAACATAAACTGAGGGCTGTGTGTGTGTGTGTGCAGGCTGAAAAACGAAGGTGCGTGACAGTTTGGTGATAACCCACCGAGTTCAATCTGTCAAGACAATCAGCATTTAGACCTCGGGAGAAGAATGCGCGACTGTATGCGACTGATTCATTGGACGCGATCACCTGCGAGCGAAGCCACTCATAATTCTTCCCACCTGAAGTGAGGAGTTCAAACTAATGTCAGGCTGCTCTGATGTCATGCCTGCCTCGGGTTGGGTTTCACAATAATATCAGGCTCTTGGAGGGATGCCATCGAGTCCGGCTTCCGCACCAAAGCTTTCTCCAATTAAGTCTCGGGGAAAGAATAACACGTGAAACACTAGATCCCTGCTCGTTTATAGAAATTAAGCTGGGGCATGCTGTATTTGCAATCAGTCATTTCTAATATGAGATGTGCACATACAGAACTATTGGAGGGGCCTCAAATATGCTGAGGGCAAATTTATCTTTTTATCCCTTCACATATTCTGCAAAATAGCATGAATATTTGTCATTTTAAAAACAAATGGATAAAAGATAAGAGCGGGGGAAAGATAAAGAAACAGCACAGGCAGCCACGAGGATCAATAGACTCATTGAGCCTCTTTATCTCCTCCTTAAGAAATGATGGCGATCCTCATTGTGAGCCTCCTCATCTCCCCACTTTCTAACTCCATTCTCATGGCAACTGTGCACTCTGGACAAACACTCTCTAAGCAATCTCATTTCTTCACTCCTCTGTCGCCGTCTGCCCTGCATCTCTACATCCTCTCTTGTTTTTTCTATTCTGTCCCCTCAGTCATTTCTCTTTCACATCAGACCTGCATAACATAAATACCTGACACTTGCCAAGAAAAGATATAGTACAGAGACTGAAATGTTCATATGGAGTAAGAGATCTGGACTGAATTCAGCCTTGTTATGGTTATATTTTCAATGTGTGATGGGTTTCATATGGGGCCAAAGAAGAATATACATCACAGGTGTGAAAAATATTTCCTCTGCGGAAATAGTGTAAGTACGGTTCCGGAGCCTATTTAAAAACAGGACAGCTCCTAATCCCAGAGATCAGCAAAGGGCAGGACATCATTGGTCGATCCGCTTTTGCTCCAATTTGCTCACAGTACGGCACTATCAGACCCCAAACCAACCCTCATTAAATCGAAATAAGGAAACTTGGGCAACTTCCAAAACTTCCAACTTCTCTCCCTCCCTCTTGCCTAAGTGTGGAGACAAAACAGTGGACCATAGAGAGGACGGCAGCAGGTCCTTGGGACTGAGAGCAAAAGGAAGGAAGAGAGGGAAAGTAAACCTTTGATGAGTAAGACTTTTTTTGTTAAGCGAGGGGGCTTAACTTTAAAATATTCTGGGTGGCAGTGAATGGGGGATTGACCAATGGCCCTGATCTCAGCCACACACTGGGGCACTGGGGTTAATGGTGGATAAAGATTAGGGAAAAAAAGGGGGGTTGCTTTGCCTGATCTCCATCCACCCCCACACTCCATCCCACAGTTTTCACCTTCTCCACCAATCCCAAATCAGCTACACAATGGAGGCTGCCAATGGGGAATGATCTGAGTCCCTTTGATTTCTGCCTCTACCCCCTCGACTGCTCCGAGTGCCCAGGGTAAAGACCCGTGGAGGTTCCCCCTGTTTGCCCACTCACAGGGACCACAGTTAGCAGGCTCAGGGAAACCATTTGAGGATTGGAAGCAGAATGACAAGAGGTCTCTGATCTATGACAAGAAATCAATTTCAGACTGTAAATGTGAGCAGAGGGCTGTTCAGTCCAAACTGCAGCTTCTTTAAAGCAGCCAAAGATATATTTAATTACTGGAGATTTTTATATACGTCTACACTGCAAGTACGGCTTGCAGTGTTCGGGCAATTACACTTTTTTGCGATGATTAGGAGGACTTTTTTAGGCCAGCAGATATGCAGTAAGAGTTCATCTTTGAAGATTTATCTGAATACTAGACAAATTAGGAACTAATATTTAAATCTCTTTTAGGTGGAAAAGGAAATGTGGACTCTGCTTCACTCTGGAAAGATAGGACTCTTGGGGAGGTGGACTTGGTTCTGCAGCCAAGCCACCCAGCATCTTCGCTCCTGCCCATCATATCTGTACCTCAAAGGGGCTTCTTCACGATCGTGGACTAAGATAAATACACTTCCTCCTTTAGGTTAGGGGTAGAATATCTGAATAAACCTACTGTATGGCCTGGATTCAAAGCAAACGGACAACGATATCCAGCTTATATAAAGTTGAATATTTAGGCAGACATATTAAAACAATTCATATAGTAATGATTGATTACTGAGTGACATACATATCTGCAGCAAATCATCCCATTCATCCCCATCATTCACACACAGCACTCTTTTCTCTGCCATGTGTACTTTATGTACTTCCAAACAAACACAATTATATGTTTTCTTCTCACCATCACTACATCAAAGTGTTGGGAAATGAATGTGCATGCATGGATGCATGAGTGTATACGTGTAATCCAATCAATAGAATGGCCACCTTGGTCATGATGGCGGTATAATTGGTGATTCTCATTACGTGACCTGAGATTCCTCACCCTCATTTGTGGACTGACCTGGTGACAAACACCATCTTGTGTCATTAGCTTGGAAAAGGGAGTTTAGCAGAACTACAACGATGCAGGATCAATCAGAGAGTCGGTTTTATTAGCTATTAACTGATTAACAGATAATATTTAAAAGGGCTGCCCCCCTTAGTCAATTAATTGGTCCTTTTGCTTTTAGTAGATTTCTAGGCTTTTTATGCTTTTTTTCAACTTATTTCTAAGAAACTTATGAGCACATCTCCGGTAAGCGTAAGGTTCATAATGGCATTTCAGTGAGATTCTTTGTGGAGAAACTCAGTTTTACAAATCTGTCGACTAAATCAACTAATAAACTGGTTGACAAAATCATATGTGTTTCATATGAATTTCTTAAGTCAAGGACAGCCCTAATATTTGATATCACCTATATATTTCACTCATGAATGTGTATTGTTTAATATTCAGCTGAGAAATGCATTCAGATATCTGATTTGGTTTCTGAAATAACTAATGAAAATGTACATGAATCTCCCACATCCCAACATCTTTTTTAATGATGGCATTTTAATGAAGTTATGTCCATGTACTAACAAGTATACCTTTCTCATACCTAGCTCTGCTGTTTTGTCATCTCAGCGTTACTCTGAGGCCATACCTCACCAACAGTTATGTCTGATGTGGCTCATTATAGTGGACACATCTATCTGGAGGGAAAAAAAACACAACACCAGGCATGCAAGGACAACGAAAACTGCTTTCACTTACCACTTTGGACTTTACAGTGTGTGTCGTCTGCTTTTTTCTACGGGCGCAGAGTGTGCATATTTCATCCTGGAAAAAACGGGGAAAATTGATGTTTGGACTGAAAATATGAGCAATATTGAGCAAAGCATACCAGGTACACAGTGTTCACTTTATCCAGTTCTGTTCGGCTACAAATCTCAATCAAGACATCAACAAAGTAAATCCGAGCTTGCCCACATTTGTCGGCCATAATGCATATCATAACTTCTAAGCTAAGAGTAGATTGAAAATCCTTGGGGTGTGAAAACCAAACAGGCACAGCTGAAAGGTTGCCCAGTGGAGGGGGAATTCTATCAAGGTAGACAAGATGAAGATTTGTTACATTTGAGTGGGGGAATGGGGCCCCCTTGACCTCCACTAGCCACTACAATCACCCAAACACGTTCAGGCTAACAATACTATAACGCCACAACCAAAGACACAGTTGGGGTCTTGATAAAACTAAATGAGTTTATCATTTTATTCATACAAATAAAGAAGAAGAAAAAGAAAAATGATCTTGAGAAAGCACTGTAGGTGCCTGTTAATTTTAACACTGATCCTTGAAAAGACACTGCTAATGCTACTCTAATCTTTCTCAAGGTTAAGGATTCTTTGACAGATGGACATGAAAGGGACCATGTTCAAATACTCACCCTAAGGGAGAGAACTTGCTGTTGTTGTCCGTCACGGGAGTGGAGGGAGTCCAGCGATGTCGGCTATCTGAGATAAGACAACAAAACAGAAAGTATATCATTAGTCCAGAGCTATTCGTGAAATGCTGATATGTTTCCGAGATGCATTCAGAGCTGGCGCTGACATGTGTGGGCTCGATTGGGTCTTGCATAACTATTGTCTGTGTGGCTTGTAGGTGAAAGCAATAAACAACAAAGTGCACCTGGATTTTGCAGTGAAGCATGAGAGCCTATGTGTGTGAGTGTGTGAGTGCATGCACAAACAGGCAACGTGCAGTACAGTACAGCAGCTACACACACACACTCAGACACACACACACCTCACTCTAGTTAAAAGGTGCAGTGCCTGGAAGGCTCAAGCTCTCAACGCCAAGTAAATCACACTATTAAACTGACACAACTTATTTCTCATGAACTGTAGGTCCATTCAGCCGTCTCCATCTTTACACCGTTAGTGTTGATGATTTCTTGTGTTAATCACACAACTACAGTAAATAGTGTACACAACGTTTTAACTGCACCTATGCCACGTTTAGAGCTCAGAGAATTAGGCAAAACATAATAATAATTCCCCTCGTTGAAAAGCGCTGTGGGGGCAAATTTCTGCTGCCAAGGGCACAAAATGGCCTGGATCTTCCTCTCTGAGACTTTTTTTTTTTTTTTATCCCCTTTTATTCTCCCAGAATTCCAATGACCCCTACAGGCAACCGACGACTGCTGAATTCTAAGGAATGTGCTCTCTGAACTGTACAGAAAGCCCTCAGTCCGACGAGCACAGCTGAAAACAAAACATGCCAAATGCCATAATTTTTCACTGTTTTGAGTTTGTGGAAAAATGTTGCACAGATTGCTGTGCAACATTTTCTCAGTACGGGGGGGTGTGAGGGTTAGCGGTGAGGGTGGACACCAGAAACAAAAAAAAGTTTAGGATCATATAAAATCACATGGTTAATTCGCATTTTATACATCTGCATATTTAGATACATAGTTAAATGAAGTATTAAAATGAACAAAAATCTAAATAATGTTGTGTTGCTGCATGAATGACTAAAGCTGTCAAGCTGTGAATGAATCTGGCGATATGATATGCACCATGATACAGGGGTTATGATTCAATATATTGTGATACTTTAAGTGAGGCAATTTTTTAAATGTAATTTTAGGAAAACTGCTATAGTATAAAGAACACTCCACCTTATGCATCAGAGTAATCTGAGTAAAAAAGAGCATAGCACTAGTTTAAGAGATCGCACACAGTGAGATTGTGCATATTTTTGCAAATGAAATATAGTATTGACCAAGTTAATCTTTGCATGACAACTATTAACCAAAAATCAAGTGTTTTTAAGAATCAATACAGTATCAAAAATCATAAAACTGTGATACTCGATATTTTCTTACACCTTAGTGAAGAAAAGAAAACAGAAAGTTTTAAATACGATTTAGATATAAAACACTATTTCAAGTTAAACTTAAAATGATTTGGTGCTGAGCAGACTTCAATATCACAACACCTCTGGGCTGTGCAGATGTCATATTTTATTCACTGGAAAAGCATTAGGAATGCTATTAGTCTGTATGACCTCCAATTCGTGGGGATTTACAAATACCACACATATCTTTATGCCAAATACAAAACCACTGGTAAATTCTATCAACTTATAAATATGGCAAATGCATTCAAGTATTCATGAAGGCCTAATAATGCTATAGGCTGATATTTACATAAAGCGTTTGTGCACTAAGTCAAGATAAACTATTTAAGACCCGGACCACAAATACTTCCACGCTGCAGAAAAAGGAGGGTCCTGCGATGAAAGAGGACATTATGCTAACAAGTCAGATTACTGTACACAATAACTTTATCTTAAAAGTAAATACCATCCTTGGTGTTGGAAAAAGGGGGGGGGGGGGGGGGGCATTATGGAAAGTCACTGGCAATATTTCTGTGGGGACCAAATGCTCCTTATCAGTGTTAGTCGAGCAATTCAGGCCTGCCCGAAGAAAGATGAGTCTTCAAACTCATTCTATTCATGGTCAGACGTGTAATTACCCTCAGCTCACAGTCTAGACGTAACCGCTTTCACAATATTTAAGACCCCCTATGCAACGTGCGGACGCCGGCTCCTACCGCCGAGCCCTGCGCGTTAAATCTGTGGGCAGATAAATTAGTGAAGAATGCAATAAAATAGACACAATGAGAGGAACTTTATCCTCCCCGCTGCTAAATGAGATTTCTTTGAAATGCAGATCAGTGGCTCTAGATTAGTGAATTTTAGCTGCTGTCAACATCATAACAAAATACAAATGCGATTGTTCGCCGGCGCCTTATCTCCTTGCTTCCATCTGCTGGCTGGTTATTTACTCCCCCCTGATTTACTATGCAGATCTAAATAAGTCGCATCAAAAGGAGGGCTTACTGCACAATGCCTTCTTAAGCTTCTACATCAAGGTATTTGAAAAACCGGTAGTCACATGAAAAGGCTGCCCATCAAAGGCACATCTCTAATGAACTCTCCCATATCAGAGGGGGCTTGTGGGGCCTGGCTTTAATGCCGTCTGTGTGGTGAGAGAGGAGCAGAACTACAAATCAGAGCCACCAAGCCATGGTGGGGAAGGGAGGAGGAAGACAGAGAGGGGGAGAAGAGAAAGGAAAGACAGGAGAGGGAGGAGAAGGAGGAGGACGGCCTCAGTTATCAGATGAGATTAACTCAGCTGCACCGGGACTAGTCCTTGGTCTTTCCATCCATCCATCAATCCATCCATCCAGCTCTTTGGTCTAGGCAGAGGAAGGCACTCATAAAACGACTACAATAGCACTAGATTAAGTAATAATGGATCACTGGACTTGGCCATTCAACATGTAATTTCAAACTTTAAACAACCACCTTCACAGTCAACTTAAATGAAGTCTTCCTTAAAGCTTCAGTAGGCAGATTTTTTTTGGCATCACTGGGCAAAAAAAATCCACAATAACTTTTCAGCATATTGTAATTCAAGTGTACTGAGAGAGAACTGGATTTCAGCACCTCCTCATGGTTCTGTTTTTAGACGTTAATAAATCTAGCCTTTGATGGGAGACTTTGGCCTGTTCCTGGTTGGCTGGTGGGCAGTGCTTGGTATTTCCTCAACATTTCTCAACATGGCTGCCGAGTCACAAACTTTCCGATTTTACATCTAAACAATAACTACAGGATGTTTCTGAAAACATTTGAGGTGAGAAATAGACATTACATTAAAAGAACATTGACTCATATTTGATCAGCGCTGCCTAGTTTGACCATTCAGTCTGAGTTTGTGAGTGATTGACAGCTGGCAGGCTCCAGCTCGGCTCTGATTGGTTGTTGTCTGTGAAATCTTGTAGATGCCATTATGATGACACCAGAGGCACATGATTTTTTTTTTTCTCAAAATACCTGTCTCGTGTCAGCATATAGTGATCATTTTAGAAAAATACTTTTTGTTCAATCATTTGCTCCAACTCTACTCTCTGCAGCTTTAAGGCTTTTATACATCTGGACTGCAGGAAAATCAAAGAATATTAATAAATATCTGTTCAAAAAAAAAAAAAAAAAGACAAACCAATCCAGTTCTCAGAGGGAGATTCTTGGACTGACTGTCAAAAACAGGAAAAAAAAAGCATCCTCTGCTGCCGCCCCCCTCATTCTCCCCAGGTCTGCAAACAGCCTTGCTAATCTCGAACAGAGCTTTTGCATTACGCTCCTGCAATAACCTTTAATTTCATGGTGTATTTGTTGCATTCAGAGCACAGGCCGGATTACAACCGACAATCTTCAGACTTATACGGCGAAAATAAACTGCATGGAGAGATCATGATCTGTACCACCACCCACCCACCCATCATCGCCGCCACCATCCTGCTTTGTAGCAGTGTGCCTGGATGAAGGGGGGACCCCCACCAACAAGCATGCAGTTTACCAGTGAACAATTAGCCCCGGAGCAAGAGCGGGCCCGGCACTGGCACATGTGGTTAAGAGGCGAGCGCTGCGGGAGAGCACCAGATGATGAAGGGATGAGGATTGGGAGGAGGAAGAGGAGGAGGAGGAGGAGGGGGAGAGAAGAGGACAGTGACGGGGGGGTGTGGAAGGAGGCGTGTTGCGTGTGCCAGACACGCGTGTGCCAGTTTTTGGCTACTGGGCACGTCCTTCCATCACTCACGTACAGCTACTCTTTACGGAGAAGATAAAGCCACATAATGGGGCCCCCTCCTCAGGTCCAACTTTGACTCTGGATTTTAGGAACCAGTCCAGATTGAGCTGTAATGTGAAGACATCCGACGGCTGAGTCGCTTTGCTGCAGAAATCCAACTTTTCGTTCCTCCCCTCACCCCGCCTCGAGCGTCTTCCTGCTGTGTAGCATGCCAACTGGGCCCAGTGCCAGTCGCATTTGCAACCACAAGGGACCCTTGTCTTTTTGCCTTGTCTAATGAAATGACAAAACAACAGATTTGCATATGCAGAAACAGGTGTTGTAACAGGTTTGACTCTTGACCCGAGCCATGTTCAAGAGAGAAAAAAACATGCATGAAAAAACTAAAAAAAAAAGTTTATGACCAACAGCTGCCTGGAGGTATTTAGGCTCTAATGGGCACTCGAGTCTGCACCATCTGCCCTGCTGCTTGCCAGAAGTGACAAACTAAATTAAAAACCACTCATCAAATATCATAAAAATAAACCATTGTTTTGCTGCCTCCATATGTTGTGGCCGTTTTATTTCGTTCTCACAGAGTAGCAGCGACGGAGGCTGAGCTCTGAGGCCTATAGCTGTGATCCAGGGAAAATCCAGAGAGCCGCACAGTAGCCTGTAATTACCCTCCTGCCGATCCGCTGTCTTCAGACCAGAGCCCTGCGTCATCCTACACATTATCCGGGTCCATCCTCTCCACATTACAGAGTAGAAAACCCAACAGAGCCAATGTGGTGAAAACAAGGTCATTGTTTAGAGTAAGATTCGGGGTTGCCATCAAAGAGCACGAGCTGGGTGTTCAGATGGTGAAAGGAGATAAAAAAATCACTACACTATACTTGCATGTAACTAGATGACTGCTATTTTGCTTTATGCAAATTTGTATTTGCCATGCCAGAAACAACAACTGTGGCATAGAGTGTGTTGCTGTGAGAAACAACCCAAACTAACAGTGATGCCTCTCTGCAAATGTCAAATGTCTCTCCTCCACATTTTGACCAAATTATGTCCTGGCCCAAAGGGCTCGACTGGAAACATTCCTGTTGTCCTTTACTGAAAGACACAGCTACTGTACAACACCCTACTCCACCACCCAACCCCCCACTTCCATGTTTTCCTCCTGTTTTTATTTGGATGAGTGAGACAGAAGGAACAAACCTGAGACAGTCGTGACCCTGCGCGAGTGTTGTAACTTGGTCTAGAGCTATGCCGGCAGAAGGCAGCACCATATGCCCTCAGCCCCGAGCTGGATGCTCTTTCTGCAGCCTAATGTGCCTGTCAAAAACTGTTACTGTCATCAACCCCCCTTCCATGTTTTTTCCCCTCTCACAACATGTTTGAAATAAACAATTTTTTTTTCCTTCCTTCTCTCTGTGTGTCTCTCTGGGTAAAGAGGAAAGGTCCTTGGAGATGGGAGGCAGAGTAAACGCAGCTAAGTATTGATGTATCTATGATCAAAAACACAAGCGGCCTATGGCTGAAGCTCAGCTATCATAGCCATGATGCACACATTAAAAACTAACATTTTTTAGATCATTACCCTCTAATTGTCAGATTTTATCAAACTGGAATTAACCCAAAGAAGTGCAACTTAATATTTCTGCATTTTTCATGTATACAGTATCTGTTGTCATTACTAAAAGATGCCAGGGATGTCTTCATAAATGCCCTTTAAACAATGGTTGACTTCACTGTTACCCCACAGTGCTGTCTCACATGAGGTTTGACTGTTTACGAGTGACAGGCCGATGGCTGGATGTGATCTGAGCAACGGTGACCTTGCCTTTTACCACGAGTGACCCTCTATCTTTAATTCAGGGCAAGACCCCAAAACCAACATTTTTTCACACCAGGACACTGTCCATCTGACCGTGACTTGAATAAAAGCTGCCATGCTTTCACACCACACTGACCAGCAAGTAAACATGCAATTGTTAACTCGACGAGGAACAAAAAAAAAAAAAAAAAATGGAGGGCAGAACAAAAAAAAAAAAAAAAAAAAGCAAGGTCTGTAGCTGCTGTTGGTGTAATGTGATTCAAATAAGTACATAGTTTACTGGATAAACAGACCGACAAGTCAGTTTGTGTTACAGGCCGAGCTAATGCCAGCTCAACGGGAGACTATTAAACCACAAGGTCACCATCGAGACTATGGTGCCAAGAGGTGAACTCTTGTGAAAAAGGCATAAATTATCTCAAGGAAATATTGTGTAAGCAAACCAAAAGTTTGTTTTATAACTTAACACGCATGTCCCTTTCCATTTCAGAATCTGACACACACGCAAGCCAAAAGCTACACTTTCTGTGGCTTCACAGTCCTCGGAGGGAGGCATAATGACATAAGGTTTAATATTCGCAAAACAATCTTTGCAAGATATTTTGACACTGGATTGTTTTGGTCAGAGTAAATATGTACCGTGTAGTCCTTTCAAACTTGGCCAAAGCAAACCCATGAAAATAAACTCAAACAAATTCTCCATGTGACTATGAACTGAGATGAAACAAATGGCAGTGTGAAAAAAAAGAAGCCACTGATCAACTCTTTCCTCAGATAACTCGCCCTTGTGTGGGCAATCTCCTCTCTAATCCCCATCCCCTGACCCCACCCTGCACTGCTTTCTCCGGCCAAAGAGTCACAACGTTTCTCCCTCACAACAGCGTCGAGTCAAGCTTAAGAAGTGACCCAGGGAGCGGAACTAAAAAAGTCTGAGTCTCAAGACTCTTAGGAACTGTGGCACAAAACATCATTACTGTGATGTGGATAATTACAGTGCGAAAGAGGTGGCCTCTTAAGCATGTAATACACTCTTTTATCTTAAGAAGTCAATCTCTCCGAAGCTGACAGCTCGCAGTATATGATCCCAGTAAACAAATACTTTTGCGCGGCACAAAAGTGCCATTAAAGGCCAAAACTGTCAACACAAATTCCAGTCTTACAGGGGAGGAGGGAACCAAAGTGGGCGAAGGGGAGGAGGGGAAAAAAAGGACTTGATCACTTCTGGTTGCTTTAACTTGCATGGAGGTTGTCATGGAAACATTTCTATGAAGTTAACTGGGGTAAAACCTGAACATTTGCCATTTAATTGCCTTTAAGCTTAGTAACAGGGCCAGGTTAGCTATATGTGTAAAGACGCTGCGTAGGTTTACATGGATGGGGCTCAGTGTGAGATGTTTAGAGAAGTGAAGCTGGTGCACCACTCCCTTGATTTTCTTACCCATTTTCCCCCCCAAAATGCAGCAACACCTCAAGGGTTGAGCGAGCAGTCTGTTTCATTACAGAGGTGTTGGGGGATGGGTGATGGTGCAATTCAAAAGCTAATCCAAAAGTGAGCAAGTGTTTCATTGCCTATGAGAAGTACTCTGACTCAAAACAGAATCGATGTGCTGAAAATCCACTTTCTGGACTTGGACGTGTGATTCTAAACTCGCCATTTTGCATGTTTCTGCACACAGAGTTTTCCCTCAGAATTAAAAAAATAAATCGCAAAAGCATTTTCTACTGCAGCTCAGCAGGAAGCAACAATTTCCATATCCAAGACAAAATCATGCATCAACCGGTGTTCATTGAGCTGAAAGCTGAATCTTAATATTGATAAATGATTGAAACGTATGACAGGGTATACACATTAATCCTGTGGAGGACATTCATTTTCTTATTACCATAATGTAGAGCACGACTGCCCGATGATAAATGCAGCAATCAAAAAATGGACGCAGAGTGGGGAGAGTCGGGGTAATAAGTGCACTGCTCCCAACAACGGTCAGTGTTGGAGGGGAGGCTAATGGCAAGTCTCTCTCCATCTCTCCCACCACTGCCTTGGGGGGGAAAATGCATCCTGTTGTACAAAAGTCTAGTGACCTTCCTTACTGCACACACAGCACCCCAACAACAAGTAAACAAGACTGTTTTAAACATGCTTTGAGAAATGATTACAGGGGCCACGTCAACAAAGGGGCTGATTGTGCACTGTCGATGACATATTTCACAAGGGGCATTTATTGCCGCCTGGCCTTTGAAGAGTGAGAGCTGCTGAGTGAGGGGGGAACTGGCCCACACCTGCATAACTGAGGAGGGAACACCTGTGCACCCTGCGGCTCCAACAAGGAGGGTCGATCCAGCTAATCCAGGGGTGAAAGCTGATCAGAGGACAGGCCGGAAGAGTTCAGCAGCTCCCCACTATACCTTGTTAGTCTTACTTTACCACAAAAAAAAAAAGTTACATGAATTGATTTTTGGCCACAGTGATTGAGCACAGTGGCAAGACAGAGAGAAATAACCAGAGGAACAGCAGAAGCTGTTATACATGGGCTTTTACTGTTTGGCTAAATCAGTTAGAATCTGAGATCAATCGTCATGAATTTTGATATGCTACCAGCATTCCTGTTTGTTTCTGGACAAAAATGGAATATAAAAACGGAGCAAGCAAGCACGGTAGGTAAGGTGTTGACTGCTGATAATCAGAGATATTGATCATGCAGATAAAGCATTGATAATTACAAATAATAACAGCCTTGAATTGCATTTCATTTTTTATGTAAAGCTGGGACAATCCTATTTTAAAAACATCAGGAGTGATATGTAAAAAAAATAAAATGTGAGCCACAGATGAAAATACAAAATGGTTTCAACACTAAAGGAATTTTTAAAAAAACTGCAGTAATCCTGCAATAATGCAGTAATAAATAAGAAAAATAAGATGCCACATTGATTTATTATGTGATAAACATATAACAAGTTGTATCACAATTAATTTACTTTTACTTGTGTTTAGCAATTACAGCAATTTAGCAATAATCAATAAATCACAGCAAACACTAAATAGATCGCTTTCAGTGACATTAATGCAGATATAATGTGACATTATATGCCGTTAAATGCGTGAATAGATCAAATAAAAATATAACAGGGCAGTGATCAATAATATTACCGCACTTTTCTGAATAGAATAGCTTTTTAAATTAAGTTTTAAGATGTTGTTTATCACTTGGTGGTAAATAAAAAGCGTTTATAGGCTACCATTTGCAAGCCGCATTTATAAATTGAATTAAATGCTGAAATAATGTGCAGATTGGAAACAATAATCGGCTTTTCAAAAGTCAGTGTTTGGAGCAGGCGAAGCCTGGACAGAGCTGTCCGGAGGTCCAAGCATGAAGAAGCCCAGCTACAACAGCCTATAGATGAAATACGTTAACAGCTGCTCGGTATTTAAAAATCACGGGAAGTCCACGCACAACGTGTAAATAATAATGCTGCACGTGAAGTTGCAAAGCGCAAGATAACACAGGACAAACTTGTGGCCGGCGGTCCACTTCCTAATTTAAAAAAAAAAAAAAGTCACAGAGTGCGGAGAGAAAAAGGCTCTTGGGCAGAAAAACTTACCAGAAAAAATGGCAGGTAGCCTATATTTTCCTCTCGGTGTAAAGTCAAAGGGACACCAGGTGAGAAGTCGTCCCTCTCTGTGTTTGCAGAGATCTTCACACGTGACTGTCCAAGTTCACCATAGCGCAGAGAAAATGAACAACAAGCTGCAGAGTAAATAAAAAGCTGGAATATTCCTCCGCTGGGCACCGCTGTCGGAGACACACACTCTCTCCTGCTGTCTCCCGTCAACGCCGCTGTTATTACTAATGCAACAGAGGGAAAGCAGTACACTGAGTCCTGTTTGAATGACGCGCAATGCGAGGAAGACGCGGCTTGTTTTTTTTTTTTTTTTTTTTTTTTGGCGTTACGATTCAAACACACATCAAGCCGTATCCCCCAGCAAGCGAGTGTATTTGGGACTAGAAAACCCCCTCAGGGGAGGCACTTGCTTGTGCGCGGAGGTGTGTGTTGTTATTTTTGGGCGTACTGCGACCCCGTGTGACGTCAGGGCCACCTGCTATGTAAACAAAAAGTCGTTTTTTAAAAGTTTGTTGCCGCTTTTTCAGACGTTTCTCGGTGTGGGTGTTTGTCCGGTAGAGATTAACGGAGCGTTGAGCGTCGTGTGGTAGGAAGCTTCCCCGGTAGTCATGCGTTGCTGCTGGGGAGTGAACCGGTAACCCTCCGGTAACGGGACGGTCCTCCCGACCCAGGGATAAGTGCCCTATCTGAGCGGGTCCATACCAAGGAGTCGCTTTACTGCAAAAAAATCAATAAATATTCCAGTAATATTTCAACAAAAACTTCTATCCTACTTTTTCTGATATCATTCTCCACACAGCAGCCGACATCAAACCCTATAATATTCATTTTTAATCTTTAAGATATTCTTCTAGGTGGTTGCGCGTCTTCCCTGTCATGTTTGCGCATAACTGCGTCGTTCACATATTCTGTTATAATTCTGCATACAAGTAATTTGCAGTCATTGACGTGGGAATGAATCAAGAGGAGCTGCATCGCTGCAAAATTAAGATAAAATGTGTGTGACTGTGTAAAGACTCAGCTTCAGCACCGAGTCAGGATTTATAGGTCAGCATCACTTATGGCACTTTAAATCAGCCAAAATCCATTTTACATGTACGTTATTCATCAGTTTGCAGAGAAAAATAGACCTATTAATCGTCAATCAATGGTAAATAGCTTAGAAATTATTATTAATTGTTATTATTAGACGTAATTTTAATGTAAACATAAGTTTAGATTAACTCAATCTCTGTTAAATCATTGGTAAAATAATTACAAAAATAACATGATGTACTGTTTGTCTGGAGGATTTTTTTCTTTTCCACTCGTTCATACCTTCACAAGATAATTTAGCCTATTTATTCATTTAATAGTAGATCCGAAGCCAGTCACAGTGAGCTGTATTATAAAGGCTTTGCTTGATTCTGTCTCGTCTGTCTTTATTCTCCTTTTTTTTCAAACCGCTGAGACGTTCACGGTCAAGAAATGAATGACCAGATTATCATCAACTGAATAAAGAAAGGCTGGCTGGCTGGCTGGCTGGGTGGGGGGCAAGTTTTATAAAAATGTAAGAAACGCGAGAAGTGGATCTCTACTGTCAACATTTTAAATTATATATTCCATGTTATTAATATTATGAATGACTAATTGTGGGATTTGTGCATGAGAGGCTTCTATATCTGAATTTTATTATTATTATTATTATTATTATTATTATTATTATTATTATTATTATTATTTTTACATGAAAACACAGCCGATGTGTGTTTGTGTGCCAGTGTGAATTTAAATTGCGTCAATAAAGCGGAGATTTTTTTATTGACTTAAAATACTCGATATCTCCTTATTAGTTATTAATGTTCATATTTATATTATTGGGAAATCCTTCCCCAGTAGGCTACTTTTTAAAGCAAATAATATGCGACACGGTTGCCATACAGTATATACAGAATGTCCCAAAACTGGATTGGCTTTAAAATAAAATACAAATCAGAGAAATTTTCACTTGATATGATAAAAACAACAACATTGTTTTAGTTGAAAATATGGGACAGGCGTATTTTATGATCTAACATACAATAATATGGTCTAATTGATTTTTGTGTTTATTGTTTGTGTTACAAATCCTACAATAAATGCTATAAAAATAAATAAAAAGTAGCAGGAAACAACATCTGGGAAGTGATGAGGATGAGAGGGGAAACCAAGTATGATGGAATCGTGGTCGTTTGCTGCCACCTACTGGTCAATGTTAATGTCAACAGTCTGTCCAATGTAAAGCATGAGACAATGAACTGTAAATAACCGAAGTTTTATTATTTCACCA
Source organism: Pterois miles (assembly GCA_947000775.1). Classification (NCBI taxonomy): domain Eukaryota; kingdom Metazoa; phylum Chordata; class Actinopteri; order Perciformes; family Scorpaenidae; genus Pterois; species Pterois miles. The sequence goes on along the minus strand of CAMQGK010000549.1, from coordinate 17,229,123 downwards.
TTCCCTTTATATTGAATTGTATTTCTCTGACACTATCTGCGTACTTTGAACTCATCACAAAGAAGCGCAAGCTAAAAATGCAAATTAATGTTGCTGAGGTGTAGACTAATCTGACATGTAGTTTACTCTGATCACATAGTGCCATCTGCTGATACGCAGTAGACGTACAAGTTGGCCACTGAATACATTCAAAGGTTGACAAAATAACATTTCTTAATACTATTCGAGTGAAGTTTTTTCTTGTGCAAGTTGTTTCTCATATTTTTCCGCTTCCTTTCCCTTAAAAAGAGAATAAATATTTTGGATTCACTATTTCAGACTGCATGCATCAACATGTTGACTGTATTTTAAAATATTATATTAAACTATTAATATATAGTATTTTTAACACTTAATCATACATCTGCCTTTAGGAAAGTTGCAAATGTGAATTTCTGATTGTATTTAAAGACCAAAACTGCAATTAAAAGTAAAAAGAGAAGCTCTTTGGCTTTCAGACGCAGAACAAAGGGTCCTTTAAGGGCAAAAGCCTGCTCACCTACCTGTGAAGGATTGTATAACCAGCACTAAAGTCTATTTACAAGATATACTGAATTTGGGGTATAGTTTCACTGGATATCAAGGATTAGTTGAACTTCCTATCCGAGATGGTGGCACGCACACGCAAACTGAATTCACTACAAAGAACAGTCTTCTGCTCCAAGATGCAGTGAACCTGAAGTTTGAAAGCTGCCCCCAACAGCAATGATACGAGAGGATGTGTAGATGCCATTTCTCGATTAACACAGGGGCCTTTCACGCACAGTATCAGCACTAATAATTATTTGAGACATTATTGATCTCAGCAGGGAAATTATCTTATTTTTCAGTGTGCACATGGAGGTCAGAGGTCAGAATCAGCTTCAGAGCACTTCCTCTGCAACAGGTAGGGTGACATTGTCCTGAGGACACTTTGGTATGTTAGCCAATACAAGTTTTTTAACTGGGGCCCTTCAACATTTAACAGCGTTACCAATAGATAAAATTATAAAATAAGAGTTTCTTAGATAAAGATAGCCAATATTTGACAGCTGCTTTCATATGTGTAACTATTTATGCGTGACAAATTATAGCAGTTTGCATCCGATTCAACCGCTATCTGGCCATCAAATAGGTGTCACAATAAGCACCATAGATGTGGGTCAATATTGGCCTACTATCCCTGCTATGTTGTAACAGTCAAAGAGAAACTTGAAAGCAACACATTCTAACACATTGTAAAACTGAATGAAACTTTATGTTTTGAACACAAACAATAAGGCTTCTTCAGTTTTAGGTAACAAAACCACTAACTGTTAATTTTAGGGAAAAGCAGCCTGATTTGGCTTAAAATAACTTCTTTTCAAAAGCGAAAGTGAAACCTAAGGCTTGTGAACAACTAGACTTTGTTGGTTTCCCATCCATCACCCTTGACCTCCACCCCAAAAGGACTTGCATGCTGTCTATACTACAGCGCCTGACTACGGTACCACTTCTGCTCCTGTCATAATTACTACAGTCACTGGAGGTCGCTGTTATGTTCTTTTACATCTTCTTTCAGTGATCTTCCATGTGAATAGATGATAAAACCCACTGTTGGGTGTAGTAGGCTCCCATTGATCAACGGTGCTTTTAGTGACAGTTGTCAAACAGCTGCACCAGCGGCTCTGTGATGCTGAACTTAGGCACAGTGGCATTTTGATATTCATAGACGATGGTGACACGCTTAGCATGTTCACCATCTTAGTTTAGCATATTAGCGTGCTAACATTGATTAGCATCAAACACAAAGTACAGACAATGAGATAAATGTAATTAGTTTACAGGAACTTGGTCATACACTAAAAAAAATCTGATCAACTTAAAATCTTGACCTGATGATGGTGCTGGATGAAAAGTTAAGAGATCACCAAAGTCATTACAGTTCATTCGAACATGGACGTCTGTACAAAATGTAATGGAAATGCAATCAATATTTTATGAGGTATGTCAGTCTGGAGCACAGTGGAGGACCAACCACATTTTTTTTAAATTCAATATCCAGTTAAAGTAAATGAAATATCATGAGAGCTAATGAATATTGCCACCAGGTGGTACTTCAGTTTTCCAGTTCTGCAAATGCTGAAATAATCTCATCTGGATCTCATAAAGCTGTCCAGCTGTGTACTTACATGAACAGATTAGATCATATGGTAAAAAAAATGATATCTTACATGGCGGTCTTGGTTATCAACTGGCCACCATGACCAGAAGACAATGCATCATACAATTTACAATGTACATTATACCACAAACATGGACCTGTGTGCTTTATAAAAGCTACATTTCCCTTTATTTATTTTGTAACTAGCAAACATATTGTGCGAGGATAACTGAGAGGATAACTGGCCTGCCCTGGTCTAGTTATATGTGTCCTATTAATAGGCCTGGCTCAGACTCACAATGTTCAGCTGTAACCGAACTCCATCTGTCAAGTCACGTCCTCTCCCTGCTCTCCCTTCTACAGTATCACTGCAGCCAGGCTAGGGGCACTCTGGTCTGTGCCACCTCCGAGCCAGACAGACGGCAGGACGGGCGGACAGCTGCCTCTCAGACCACCGCGCATTATGGAGGGTCTGTACGTCCAACCCTTGGAAGAGGACGAGGTGGTTATGGGGGAGGAAAGTGACAGAAATGGAGAGCAGGACGAGGAAGGATTGAAGGCCTCGTCTCCAATGGGTTCCACTACAGACGAGGAAACAGATGAGGACTCCGAACCAGAAGCCCCGCTGGTCAATCGGAGGAAGGTGTCATTCGCTGATGCATTTGGATTCAACCTGGTGTCGGTTAAGGAGTTTGACAATGCTGAAGTAACAGAGACAGAAGTCAGCCAGCCCCCTGAAAACGAGGCAAGCCATTACTTGGAGGAGTTCTACATGTCCTGTCTGTTTACAGTCCCCTCATCCCCAGAGGAGCTGGACCAGAGGCTGCAAGCGCAGATGGTTGAGCTCGAAAGCATCGAGCTCCTTCCGGGAACCACCACACTCCGTGGCATCATCAGGGTGGTCAACCTCTGCTACACGAAGTCTGTTTACGCCCGCGTGAGCCTGGATCGCTGGACAAGCTACTTTGACCTGATGGCAGAGTATGTGCCTGGATCCAGCGATAGGAAAACAGACAGGTTCACCTTTAAGTATACACTGGTACCTCCCTTTGAGAGAGAGGGGACCAGAGTGGAGGTCTGTCTGCGTTATGAAACTTCAGTGGGCACTTTTTGGGCTAATAACAAGGAAATGAACTATGTGCTGTTCTGCCACAAGAAAGGACATGTAAAGGAACACGGGCCTCAAGTGCAAGAGGAGAGCGCCAGCTACAAGAGCAAGAGGAGCTGTCTCAAAGCTAACAGGTCAGAGAACCCAATACTGAATCTTTTTTTTTAAACATGCCTCAGCTGAAGGCAGTAACATCGTGCTTGTGACAATAGATGCCATTACATAGTAATCAATATTCAAATAAAATGGAGGTTATTTGGATCCACCAGTGCAAACTTTTCAGAGAAGTAAAGCCATCAAAAGTTTTTCAGCCAGACACAAGAAAAGGTCCGAAATAACTCTCATTTGCTGTGGTAGGAAATTGAAGCTATGCTGCTCCTCTTATTAAGTGGAAGCCGGCCGGTCAATTGTGTGTTTACAGTAAGCTGTTATGTAACTTTTCAGTCATGGATGTTTGGACTGCAGAACACATATTGCCCATTTAAGGTCAGGTGTCTGTTCAGGTTTCCATGACGTCTCATCATAGCTAAGCAGGCCAGTTATGCTTACTTTATCCTCTTTGACCCTGATTCACAGATAGTTTTTATGCTTAGGAACAATAATTCCTGATTATACATATCTATGCTTGTTCTGGTCGGACTTGCTGCACTCTGAAAGTTATGGAAACGTGATAATATAACAGACAAACACATTACAAGCATTAAAAAAAACATTAAAGATTTAAATAGTCTCAGTTACAGATATATGCTGTCTCTCTTACTGTGTGTATCATAATCACAGCAGGTAAAAACAACAGAATAAAAAATGAGATGTACTATACTGTAGATAAAGGGGGAGCGGGACAAATTAAACACTGAGCCGTGAGACAGTACATGGTTGTTAGTGGAAAGTGGGTGTCAGTGTGAAAAGCTGGAATGATTTGACCATCCTTCACATCACCACTCTACACGACATTTAATATCCACCTAACACAAGGAAATGCAGCCAACATGAATGAACAGCAGAAAAGTGTTTCACTCATTTTGGATCGAAGCCCCTCAAAATACAACAGAATGTAAAAACCTGAGAAACACTGAAACAGAGTGATTTAACTGTGAAGCGTATGTGTGAGTTTATGTACTGTTATTCCAATTTCATTTTCAACCATAGAAGGGAAAGTGCAGAGGTAAAGACCTGGGAGACCGGTAACCCATCTACAGCTGCTGCAGGTGTGTATACTATATTATTCTGAAGGCCATACAGTATAACATGATGAAAAAAAATACTGCAATACTGTACTATGAAGCAGGATTTGGGGTTAACGAGGTAACTTTGGGTTTAACCCTGGGTTTTCAGTCTGACAATGGTGGTTCACTTCTTACTGGATTAGATTGCCATGGTAATTTATGCTGAACACCTATTCTGCTCCAGAGCAGGTTATGTTGCAGATAAGAGCTCAAAGGATGGCATGATAATATTACACAAATATGAAGTCATAATCCAGGCTGAAGTCAACACAGTTTAAACTGACAATTGCAGGAAGGACAGCTGGCTCTGGGCTTTGAGTGCTTACCGCTTTGATTTATGTTTTTATATTTATTTTTTTAGTTGCTTTCAAGTCCGTTTCACACCGCCGGAGTCGCGGACACAGCTAAAAGAAGGCTCAAATAGTCATACACACCACAATATTATCAATATCATAATGTAAACTACTGTAATCTATTCATTCATACTATCCTGAAAGCAATTTATATATCACTGCTCCATCTAGATGACTTTATCTGACTTTTGAGTATTCTATTAAATTAATAAATCTGTTCATTTACACATTCATGCATGGAATTTTTTTTTCTTTTTCCAACTGTCCTTGTATTTGTCTAATATTTTAGCTTACTCTTTGCTTGTAAAATGTGCCACTCTGCTGACAGTAGACTTTTCCATCTTTGTGACTGTTCATATGCTGCGAACACCACCCCTTTCATGTGAACACACTCAGCCAGATTGAGAAAACCCTGGGCTGACTTACTGAGTCGATAACCACCTTCGTAGCACCGCTTAGCAGGATCTTATTTGTTCGGGTTAGTTTAGCCAGATATGAAAGGATAAGATATCTTGGGTATGTTGAACTTGTTTTGTCGCACAGGCCTCTGCTTGTGTATGCGCATATTACGAGGGCATGCTGGGAAACCACAAGGTGGCATGTCATCACAGAAAACACCAACTGCCTGCTAGTGGTAATATAAATGGAGTATAAAATTTCAATTACAGTATAAATAAACATGCTTCCACCTTCTGAATCTGTTTTATACAAACAATAAATACTTATAAGACAGGTGTGTAGTAGACCGCAGAGATCCATGACGGGATTGCAGCACATGCTGTGACGGACATCCCACTCATGGCAGAAATGAGCCTAGCAACAGACACAGCAAATTATATTTTGTAGCAGCTAGTTAGATAGTAAAATAATGGTTGCTATAGCTAATTCCATAAAACAGTACTAGACTTTGTTGACCAACTGGAGCACAGATGGGAAAGTTCAGATGTCTTACTGGTGTCCTTTCCTCACGGTGGAAACTACAAGCTAGCTGCATAAACTAATACTGGAAGATAAGGTGTCTTATAATAGTTTATTGTTAACATGTTATAGATTCAGAAAGTGACAGCATGTTTATTTATAGTGCAAATGATGCTAATATTCTATACTCTACACCCTAATGATACTGCCACCCTATGGTTTCCTGGAACGTTATCATGAGCGCACATAAGCGGGTATTTTTTTCCATCATGTTATATACCTCCAGAATAATAGCATTATTTTAAAAAATGGCCGCTGTTCCCCTTTAATTTTTTTGTGTATGCATGAGTTAAATGTCTGTAAAAGTGTGCAAGCAATTTTGTCTTTTTTTTTTTTTTTTTTTGCAGAGGCAGAGGCCACACATAGAGCTGAGGAGGCTAACAGAAAGAACAGCACAGATATACAATCATTACTATACCATCAAGAGCACAAACCTTTGGTGAGGTTCATTTATCATGATTTGGGGGGAAAACAACATGCTTTTCTTCGTCTCTGAAAAAATGAAACACCAACATCACCCAGAAGTAAATACTGCTTACAGCAAAACAACTCATGATCACTGCTAAAGAGATAAGATAAGATAAGATAAGATATTCCTTTATTAGTCCCACAGTGGGGAAATTTACAAACAAACACCATGTCTCCAGCTGCAGATAAACTGTAAATATAAAGTGAGAAAGTATGAGTGCTCTTACTGTGAAGACACAATAACTGAGCCAATAGATGCATGTAATACTGCACAGTGCTCAGTAGGCCCCAGAAGGATATGGAAAGTCAGCTAACCTGACACTTGAGAGCATGTCAGAAATGTGCAAACTATTAATAATAAATGCAACCTGCTTGTGAAGGTGCAGGGGAGTTGATGATGTAAACAAAAATAGGCACATGTGCTGAGGTTGCAGCAGTGTTGCAACACATTGCATCATCATGGTGATTTCATATGAGAGAATACTCAGTGAATGGGCCATTGCATTCATTTTTGTCATCAAGCCAGTATTGGGATTTGAAGTAGCAGATGGCTATAAAGACTAGCAAAACTGGTAGCCTCTGGCTATAGTTCAAGTAGTTCAAGCATTAACACTTGGCCTGACATTTGACCTTTGGCCTTTTCGACAGGTGGATAGCATAAAAAGCAGGCACAGAGCAGCACGTTTGGCACGTGTGCAGGACTTCCTCTCCCAAAGGAGGCAGCAATTACCAAAGACACATGACTCAGCTGATGGCCATATAGTTTCTCAGGCTTTGCCAGCGCTGTGGGGCAACTCTGAAAACTTTTTCAATAAATGCCAAAAAAAACAATCCAATGAGAGTCCACAGGTGCTCACGTACCATCAGATTCCCCTGCTTACACTGGACTGGAACAACGACAAAGCCCATCCGTGGGGGGCGGCTGACATGGATGACATCTGGACTGAAGGAGCTAAAATGACCTTGTCAAATGCGTCAGAGGAAAATATAGAAGATACACCTTCTGTCAATGATATGTGGGGGACTTTTCATAGCGATACAGATGATACGACTGCTAAAGAAACCTCCGTGTGCGATGTATGGCAGGCATTTCTTAATGGGCCGAGCTGTATGGACCATTCTGGTGTTCCAGAGTCAGAGTGGCTGCAGACGGCAGCGTCTGTGTCTCCCTCAAATGACAAAGAGCCCAATGCCCAATATACAGCGAGCAGTCAAGAGTGTGAATTTCAGGTGGGCACGGATACACCCACCACCTTGCATACGCACACCTCAGCTTTATGTCAGCTGCTGTCAAATACTTGCGAAATATCATTGGATAATGTTGCCTTGAACACTGAAGACCACCAGCCAGCAGAGGCATGTGTCAGCAGCCCAAGAGATGACAACACTGCGACACAAGATGCATCCCAAAGGTCACAGACAAACTCCGCAACAGACACTCGGCAGGAATTTAGCCTCGAGGGGGCAACGCCTGTGTCCGAGGGCTCTGTTGACAGCTCAACTGAGTGCCACAAGCATGCGATCAGGGAGCGAGAAAGAGAAGGAATAATAGGAAGAGCAGAGGGGATAGGAAAAGATGAGCCCTTCACACCACACACAGCTGACTTAGTAACAAGCTCAGGGGAGTCAGAGACAACAGACATGACAGCGATGCCAGAGTCTCAGAATGCCAGCACCGTCGATAGGATCTCACAGGGAGCAAGGCTGCATGAGGGTCTTTCTTCCAGCAGGGATGGGGAGGTTACAGGTACGGCACACAGTGTGATGGATGACACGCTGGCATTTAAGGGGACAATCACAGAGGGGACAAAGGATGGGGAGAAGTTTGTCTTTTCCACATCCAGACAAGGAGTGGAGGAAGGGATCATGAATAACTCTACGGGAAATAAAGTACCTACAGATGAGGAGACATTTAGGCCACAGAAAACAGGAGAGTGTGAAATCTCCCAGAGGTATGCAGATGAAAAGCAGCATAAGGAATTCAGGCTGAACCAAAACAGTGAAAATCCATTACAGGAGAATGAGAGCGCTGAAAATGAAATAAGACTCGCACAGGTAAATGCAGATGAATCCAATCCGAGCCAAACGTCTGAGGAGAATTTCGAGCAAAGTCAAATAATGGCATTCAAATTGGAGGAATCAGAGAGCAAAGATGTTGCATCAAATAGCAAATACTTGGGAGAGGTGGAAGCTTCCTATTGTACAACAAGCAATGAAACAAATAGACTAATTGGTGCAGAAGTGGGAATTATTCAGGTATTACATGAGGAACATAATGAAAGTGCTTTACATCTTAATTCATCATGGCAGAAGGGAAACACATCAATAATTTCAGAAGTACATAATAAACAGTCAAAGCCAATCAAAGCAGGGGAAGAGGGGTGCATTCAGAGCGAGGAGGACTCAAATGTACTGAAAACTCAAACAGGTGAACATGTATTAGTCTCAAATCAGACAGAGAAAGGAAACAGTTTGAGTTGTGACATAATAACTGAGCAGCAGCAGGGAATAAACCCAGCACCAGAGACAAAACACATAGTGGAATCAAGGGAAATTAAAAAGGTCTTCCAAGGTGACCAGGGTACATTCAGACCTTTTCCAACAGATAAATGCAACCCAGACCCTGTGGAGGTAGAAATGAGACGGATTCATTTGCAGGATGATATGAAGGGTCAGGAAGAGGATGTAGGCTGTGAAATATGCCCAGAAGAAGTGAAGGGGAAGAGGAACGTTGCAAGGAAAGACATTTCAACAGGACTTCAACACCAACCTGAGACATTAGAAAGAACAGAGGAAGATATGAGTCAGAGAGACAAAGATGAGAGGGTGAGTATTGGAAAGGTGGAAATAGAAGAGCTGGGAGAGTTGATGGGTAATGTGGAGAACCCTCAGGGGGAGCGCAAGAACGCACCAGCTGAACTGAAAGAACAAGAGTTGTCAGCAGAAGCTGAGAGCTCTCCATGTGTTGAATATCAAGAATTATCAGAGGGAACAAAAGACCCCATTACAGTAGAAAATACTGTTGCACTTGAAGTGATAGAGTCGGGATCGGAGATGTTCATCGAAAGATATGTAGAAGAATTGGTCAGGGGGATTTGGGAAGAGGTGTTCAGTCGGAAAGAGCAGGCCTCTAATAGAGACATAGATATTGGTGATGGGATGGGGGGCAAGCTGGCAGATATACCTGGTATTACACAAGATTGTCTTTTTGAGAAAGACTTCAGTGATGCTTTGGATTCAGGTGTATTTTCCTTGACAGAATTACCAACTTTAAGTCTCTGTCAAGGCCTAGAGCAAGCCTTAGCCAGTAAAAGCAATGAATGCTCCCCAAAAGAGACACGTCAGTCACTCGCCACAGCAGAACCAATTCTCTTAAAATCACAGACAGATTCGAATTCAAGTGCTCATCTCAGTCAAGATCTCACCCCCATTTTAGCTGCTCAAAGCAGGCAGTCATTGACTGAATCGGCCCAAAGCTCTCCGAAGGATCAGGAAAATTACACTGGAATACGAGAAAGATCAGTCAGCCGTCAGGAGACAAGTGGACAGAGAGAAGACAGTGTAGTCGCCCACAGGGAGAGTTTTAATCAATCAGCACACCCGGCTCACAAACATCCAAGTTTCAAATTAAAAGAGTCCGACAGCGTTGTATGGTTGATCTTATACATCCTCAGTCACATCACCAGACTTCTAATCTGCGCTCTCTTAGTTGCTGGATTCTTCTTCATCGTTTCCATGTATGATTTCCCGGCATTATTGTTGCTCTACATATTTTCATTGGGCTGGTGGTTTTACAAGTGGAAGAGGCATCGAGTGATGGCGAACAAGGTGATGGTGGGATAGTCTCTGAGTTATTAAGAGAGAAGGACGTGTGTTAAATCTGCTCTGCGTAGCATTTCTCAAACATAACTGTCAACTGGACTATAATGCCCCCACTAGTTATTCAGACTGGTGAGAGCATTGTTGAGAGGATCTGAAGCTACAAAATTTGGGTGCAATAAAACAAAATGCTACGCACAGCAGTTGTAGAGAGTATGTGTGTGTGTGGTTGTGTGTTTTTATATTTGGTTGTTTCTAACTCTGAGTTTAGTGCAGTGGTTCCCAACCTTTTTTATGTCTTATGGCCCCTTGTCACTCCTGGCAAGTCTACCAAGGAGTGACTTTTTTGGTTTAGAAATATCCTTTAAACGATTAGTATTAAAAAACGTATGTGGATACCATAAAAAATGTTTTTATTTTCCCCACTTTATTCCTCTCCCATTATGTCTCATGGCCCTGCTTTTATTATTATATTATTACTATTATTATTCTTGTGACCCCTTGTGGTGGTCCCAAACCCCAGGTTGAGCACCGCTGAATTAGGGAATCAGGAGAGGTTTAATCTGTTGTTAATCAAATCAACAAGCAACTTAACATTCAAATTTAAATAAAAGATTTTTTTCTTTGATGAAATTTCTATGAAAATCCACCTGATGTTGAATGTGTTAGTTAATGGTGACTTAGTGGAAACAACTATGTGTATGATGTGTGTATATTTGCAGTGTTTTATGGGCCCAATATCACTTTATAATGGAACAAAGTATGTGTTTGATCCTTGTAGACAAAGGTTGTCTTTACTAGCGGGGCATTAGAGATTTGAAACATGTCTTTCTTTCCTTGCTTTTCTTCAATAAAAGAAAAACAACTTGAAACTTTTCTGAAGGTCTTTTACAACATTACGTTTTTGTAAAACATGTTGATTCATTTTGTACTTTTTTTTTAGATCCAATATTTTATACTTTAGTACATTTTGGCCAGACTCATGAAAAATGACACCAGCAGGGAAAGTTTGGAAACGATTTATTTCAGGATACTCAACTAGAAATAACTGGCTTCACATCAAAATGTTTATTTATGGATGCAAAAAAGTATCCTGGATGTATCTGTACCATATTACCATTTTAACCTGTAATCTGCTGATTACACTCAACTTTCTAGTTGTTCACAGGAACTTTTTTAGTCCTTTTGTAAATCTACTTTTAGGGTCTAATTTCAGATATTGTCAAATTCAATTAGATAAATTGCTTACTTGTACTGTATATGGCATACATTTATACAGTGCATTATGTATTTTTTCTTTTTGCGTTTGATATCTTATAATTGTTTCATTTACTCCTTTTATTCACTTAGTACTTCCCTGGAAAATACCAAAAAATAGGCCATTATTACCCAGCTAACCTTCTCTATAAGTCTATCAATGACTTGATGTGTGACTAACTTGTTGTTGTCTGCAACATAACTCCTTCCTGTTTAGTCATTATGAATGTTACTGGATTTAAGTGTCACCTAGATTGTGGCAGTTCGAAGCTTCATCCATCATTGCTTCACAACGAGGTGGAGTGGGACAAGGTATATAACGGTGTTTTAAGCTTTAATGGTGACTTCATACCTCAAATGAATGCTCTGGTCAGTACAGTCGCCTCTAGTCTGATTGGAAAAGATCATAATCATTGTTGGTAATTGTTCACAGACTGTGTATTAACAGCCAAATACTCTTTCAGTATTACTCGTAAGATAAGTCACTGACACCTTCACAGACCGGAGGGATCAGTCAGCAGGTCTCTGTTCTTGGATTTGAAGATTGCTATAAAGGTAATTTAGTCATTTCAAGCAACTTAAAGCATTAAGAAAAAGGTCAGAAATATGACGATCTTTGAAGGATAGTGTCTTAAGAAGTTTCAGCAGAATTACAAGTTGATTATCAGATAAATCAACTCTTTGAACCTTAGTCTTTAAAGTGAAAACCAGCTGGCTCCCATCTTTGCCTCTGTCTCTAGGGATTCATTTATCGTTTCCATTTTAATGTCTGCTGACAAGAGCTGGAATTAAGTGAAATTCACATTGCAAATAGTCCATTTCATCCTCGCTCATGTTGCTCATTTGACTTACTAAAATCACTATATTACAAGGTTAATAACACAATAGGATAAAACTCAGGCTTTTGACATTGTGATGTCCAATTCACTGCACTCGCCAGATGCTTTTCCAAATGGACGTCATTTGGGAAACCGTTTTTTACTGTCGGTACCATGTTGACATGGCATGTTGTCCATCCGGTAACGGATGATTATAACAAGCAAGTGCAACAAGTGTGCATAAGAGGAAGTGCATTATACAGTATTCATACTACGTTAGAGGTTTTGTAATGTAATGGAAAATAATTCTAATTTATTATCAAACTGCGTTTTAAGAGACACGGGGCCTTTCAATTATGATAACTGCTATTAACCTTGATGATAATTCAAATTTGTCGGTGACTCTGTAGCCTTCACGCACACTGTGGTATATATGCAGTAGTGCTGCCTGTTCATTGTGAAGTCAGTAATTGAAGTTAATCATATTTCATTGCCGAGTTAGAGTAATGGAAAAACGTCCAAAATTTCTTTCGTCAGGAAAAAAAGATGTTTTTTTAAAAAAACTTTCCTACATCTGCAATAATGTGGAGTGGGTGGAAATAGTTCTGCATGTATGCACATGTGTTTTGATAATGTGTCTGTCAGTTGAGTTTACTTACGTACTGATGAGAAAAACAGTCCAGCAAACATCTGTTGGATGGCAATATGCCAAATGGTGGCCATGTCCAACCCCAAAACCCCTGAAAATACAAAAAACATGATTATATGGTGCGGGGGAAAAAGCTCATTTCAGCTTCAGAAATGTATTTTCGATACAATGCACTTCACAACTAATAATGATAAATTGTCTCGGCTTTCAGTGTGGTACTATATTTACACAGATGCTTCAGAGCTGGTGAGGCTGTTTATCTGCTTATCCACCACAAGCAGAGAAGTATCCCTGTGTGACACTGTGTGCGATAAAGTGGCAGTTTGAGTGACACTGCGGTTCAGTAGAAGTCACTTGATCCCGTCTGGGGTATGTTGACCTTTTGTAAACTGGCCCCGATCCCATGCTGACTACTTTTGCAAACTGGCCGAAAGCCAGTGTTGGCAAAGAGGAAGGCTACTCTTCACAGGGCACCGCTCTGAGAATGCAGTACAAACCTGGCACGGCCACTGTGGTGTGTGCAGACAAAAAGTAGCAGTGACAGGAAGAAAGTGAGAAACGAGGACAGAATCTTGATGAGCTGAGGCAACCTGGAGGTGCAAGGCTACTTGTATTATTTACTAAATGACATGCCAACATGCATGAACAGAAGGATTATAAATTAATCAGCACCACACTAGGTAGAGGGATACACATTTATAAATCCAGATGGTAGTTAGTTAGGAGACTTTAATATCAACAAATCCAGAAACTGTGATAAATTGCTATCTAATCTAGCTGCCTTTTTACCTGTTTAGCAAATATCAAGAATATTAACATGAAAAAGGGTCTTCTTTGTATGCCTGTTGTGGTACTTCTTTAAGTGAAAGTGACACATTTTAAGAAAAATAGGTGCCAAAACTCAAGTCTTGATTTGAGATTTAACTGATTTTTTTCTTAGCGGAAAGAAGAGCCTGTGTAACTTGTACCCCGGTTCAAATGAGGTCGCGAAGGGTCCCTGCGGGTGCAGAGGAAGACGCGTTGATTGAATTTCTGGATCACACTCCAAACCTTGTGATACAAGTCTTGACTAAAATGAGAGCCTATCATCATACGTTGACGCTCACATTACAGTGTGTATACAGGGTTGTGTGTGCTGGTATGCGTTTCTGTACACGTGCGTATGCAAGGCAAACTATAATAAGGATCGCAGCCGCTGTCATGTGAGAGATATTCTCAGGACTGCATTCCTGTATTAGTAGCATCAGTCATGAAAGCTTTTAGAGATTAAAGTGTTTATTGGTTCTTCCTACAGTTGTCTGGTGCTAATTTGGGGGGGTTAATTATGTAACAAAGACAAAATGATGAAGAACAGGTATAGAATGGCTTTATATATTATATATGTAGAGAAAACCACTACAATTAAGGACACCCATGATAAAAATACATACAATACAATACATTTTGTCATGATATTGTTGCACACTTTGGATATGAGTGTGCACCAACAGCTTACAGTGGAAAAAAAAAAAAAAAAATCTAAAAAAACTAGCTGCAATGCTATATTTCTTCCAGCAGATGTCACTGCAGCTCCACTCTTCAAAGATGTCTAAACCCAAAATCATAACTGTTTTTTGTTGATACGAAAATAATACAGGAATCGTGTGATTACCTAAAGCAAACATTTGACACCGTCTGCATAATCCCAAATTTCTAAGATGTCATTTTGCATGATAAGTAGAGTCCGACCCAGAAAAGCGACAAATGCATGACAATCTATTTTTCATCCCTGTGGCAAAAATCACTGTGCAGTGAAGTGTACTGGCGGGGACGAGAGGGTGCATGAGGACACGGTTTGTGAGTGGATGAGAGCGCAAAATGAGGCAGGGCCGTGTTGTGCGGCCTGAGGGGAACAGAGGCACTCTGCTGACAGATTGGAGACCAGACAGACTGCATCGTCCACACTCTCTCCAGTCTAGGGAACCACTTTTATTCATCCATCCCTCCTTCGCAGCCTCCATGTCGGCTCGGCTCCCTCAGCCTCCCACCTTGTCAGCCTCACCCCCCTCCCTCCTTTGCCATCTCCTTTGCCTCCCTCTCAACCAAATCCACATGCCTGCCCTTACCCCTCGCCTCCCTCTCTGACTCCCCTTAGCAACTCGACATTCCCAGATGTCCGCTGGCTCTTGCATCACTGAGACAGCCAGGCTTTCTGCTGTTGTCACTTGGCATTTGAAAGCTGTGCGTGCGTGGGACACTATCACCTCCCATTCAACACTAATTGCAGTATACGGACTGCTGGAGGATTCATCTGAGAATAATGCAGCAGAGTGGTACCACAAGGTTTAACATTTTTATGTGTTTGTTATCAGATTAAAGGTAGTAACTGATTAATGGGGGCACATATCAATACAGTCATGCACCTGATCATTTCCTAAACTATTTACTTAAAAATATAATGCTACTGTTGAAATAAATTTCATCTCTATAGAGATTCAATGTGAGAATCAGAAATTGATTAACAGGCTTCCTGTTGCTTGCACTTGTGCTCACACTTCGCAGACATGAACGAGCATCAGTGAGGCAACACACGAGAATGAACGTGTCCATTAGGGGCCGTGAGGGGGGCCTGGAGCCAATCCCAGCTGGCACTGGGCGAAGGCAGGGTAATACTGGACAGATCGCTAGTCCATCGCAGGGCTCATGGAGACAATTCACACTCACCTACAGGTAACTTAGAGCCATCAACTAACAGTCTTTGGACTGCGACAGGAAACCAGAGACCCTGGAGAAAACCCACCCTAACAAAGCGTTCCTTCCTATTCAGAAGGTCTCATTTTTTAGGTTAGCTTACAACCTGTTCCCTCATTTGAAATAAAAAAAAAATGATTTATACGTGTAAAAAGTTACATGCAGTCCCTTTATCAAAATATGAACATCTTTTTGAAATCAAGTCTATTTTTGCATTTTAAACACATATTCCATTTTTCATTTTATTCATCTAATTCAACTTTTTATGGCATTCATTAGAAGTGCTCCTACTTGCTTTGCAGCATCACCATCAGATGACAGAGCTGTTGTCATCTTTAGTGCTGTCGGCCGGGTTTGTTTCATCAGAGTGAGGAGGAGGTGTGAGAAAAGAATGAGGAGGAAGATGAGCAGGTGAGGAGGAGGAGGAGGAGGAGGAGGGGCACTCATGAGGAATGCTGTATAACTGTGTACATGAGTTTTAGTCAGATTTAGTCACGTTTTGGCACCAATAGTGAGATAGCACCAAAACAATCAAGAAAAAAGGGAATGACATAGTATTACACCTTAAACATTTTTTGGACAAAATAGTCTCACCCTCCTTTTACTTAAAAACAAATAACACAAGCGCTAGGTGAAGAGTGACTTGTAAAGATGGACATTTTTTTTGCTGCACACTGGATCACGATGAGCTGTTTTTCTCTGCTGTCCTGCGACTCAGCCGACTAATACAAGGAGACATGCCATTCCTGAGAAAAATTTCCCTTCGGTGGCCCTCTCTGAACCTTGTTGAAAGACCACGGTGCCAGGCAGCGCTTTGTTCTCTGCAAGCAAGCCAACACTAGCCGTTGTTCATTAATATTTTCAAGGCCAGAAACCCCAAAGCAAACAATATGGACACATGTAGCCAGCAGCCCAAACATCCATCCTATATGTACAATATGCACAGAATATGCAGCTGCTTCAGGGATTCAACACTCATTCCTTCCTTCTTATTCTGCATTAATAAGTTACTGAATCTTACTTCATTTTCACATTATAAACAGCAACACACTGTTAACATAAGTGGTGTAATGTAACAAAGTATTTCTACTTTGCTACAGCACCAGTATTTTTTGGGAGTATCTGCACTTTGTGTTACTTTTACAGTGGTCCTAGCTTGCAAGTTAACCGCAACGTGATGGGCAACTGCAAACAAAGTGTTCTCAAAGCCGAAGTTAAGTTTCGATTTCCGCTCAAGTCCATGCACATTGCCGTCAGATCATGGCACATGCTACCTGTGACTACGAGGGAAGGTAAAACTGGATTTTTCTGCCCATGTTAAGAGGAATAATGAGGGCACAGTCACACATGCGTAAATGCAAGCGAGTGACAGAGGTTATTTTTGAACTTTAAGTATTTCGTAGGTAAAGATGCAAATTGACTTCGCAACCGGAAGCAAATATTTTTTCCAGACTTTTGCTGGTGTAGAATTGAAGTGAACAAGTTGGATATTAAATGTGACCGGGCAATAAACTTCATACATTCATACAAAATTCTGACTTGCTTGCTTTTTTATGAACAGCATTTACTTGGACTTTTACTTTCACTACTTAAGTACAGTAAATATCAAACACTTTAAGACTTTTACTCAAGTAATATTCTAATAGATGACTTGAACTTCTTCTAAAGTCATTTTCTGGGTCTTTCAGGTACTTCATGCACCACTGGTTAATATTGTGATTTACTTGCTTGTACATGTTTATGACAATAGAAAGTGTATAAACCCAATAGTGTGGTTATTATGCCTTATCCATTTTAACTATGGTTCTCTCTGTTTAGCTCTAACTTATCGACTGTTTAATGCCAGAACAGCTGAATGGTTTCAATGCCTGACAAGTAGAGGACATTTGTGAAGTCTTCATGTTGCCATTTTCAGCCTCTTCCTGGTTATCGTGCAAAGCAGTAACCAGCACGACAGCGTTAAGACAGCAGGACAAGCACAGGTGTTACTAATTACTAATTAACAATGGCTTTGTTCAGTCCCAGGAAGCCACAACAGGGCCACACTGAGCCGGCACACACAATACCAGGAACCTGAAGTCAAAGCCGCCATTCATTTTATTATTTACACATGCATTTCCTGCTGTACTGAGCCAAAATGTCTTATGTAAAAGAAAAAAAACATCTCAATAAGCATTAGCAGAATTAGTATTAGCATGAGTGGAATCAAATAACCCTGTATCTGGAACCAACTAATTCAGCTAGTCTTGTCTACTGAAGCTTTTTCTATTGTAAAAGTTGAATATACTGTATAGTTTGAAAATATATCTAATAAAATGTGGAACTTACCTTTAAATGGTGCTGCTGTCTTGTGAAGCTCTGGGAAGTAGGCACTTTGGGTGCAAACATTAGCACTTCACAAATGTCAAATGTCAGGAGATAAATCCCACTCAAAAAAAACGCAACATAAATTGGCAGATAAGTTATCTGTCAGTTAAAGTGGACTCACAACACCCTTTGGAGGGCTCGCTAACTCTAGTTGGCACATGGTGCCTTCAAATGGGGTCGTGTTTACCGTGTTTACGAGTTGGGCCCAACGCCGCCCTCGTGTCGTATTCACGACCTCATAAGTGGAAAGTTTCTGAAAGCTCCTTGTTCATGACTTGACGTGTTTGTTGACGTGAGAAATTTATCAGTGCATGAGATAATTTTATACAGTATATTGTGATTTTAATCATACATTGTTTTTCTTGGTAATTTGAGGAAAATGTCGATATTCCCACTGACCTCATCTTGCTCCTCTGTCATTGTGTCTTTCTTCGTTATGTTACCCACTTGCTAGCTTGCTAAACTGTTAGCCTCCGTGGCTTCTGGACATGGACAGTAACGTTAGCATTGCTGTTACTTAGCAGCGGTGTTCTTCACGACTTAGCTGCTTGAACGCAACGCATATTGTGTTGGTGACTTCCCATGTCGTGAACACAAGTTCACGCGTTCACTTGAAGGCACCATATATCCAATAAAATGTGTAACTTACCTTTAAGCGGTGCTGCTCTCCTGTCAAGCTCTTGAAAGTGGGCACTTTGGGTGCAAACATTAGCACCTGACAAATGTGAAATGTTTTAAAAAACATTTTAAACTCTATGATTCTGTTCTGTCTGCCATTGTTTTGTCTTGCTTTTGTTTGGCCTCATTGTTTGTCTTTCTGTTATATTACCTTGCTTTGCTTTGTCTGTCAAAGCACTTTGTAGACTGTTTTTAAACGTTCTATATGAATAAAGTTATTAATATTACCTCATCACTAGTAGATCTTGATGTTGTAAATATGAGGCTAATGTCGGGACACAGGAGTAATGTAGATATCACTATTTGTGTGCAAACATTGCTCAGATATGTTGAGTCAGTAGAGGTTCTAGCCCAAACACGTACTCTCTGATCCTCTTTATGCTCTTTGGTTAGTCCAATCCCAGCATCCACAGACAGTTTCAAGCTTAAATGTTATAAATAACAAAGTTTATTTTCCTCTTGCAGTGTTTTCCACCTGGCAGAAAATAAAGTATATTACTTCCATAGCAATGCATTTCCAATAAAAAGGCCTGTCATCACCAGCATTTTGACTGATGACTTAATGCTGATCTAGTGTCTGGTGAACTGGAGTGGAAGCTTATTCCAGTAAACAAAAACTCAAGAACACATATATCTCTTTTAAAGATTAACTGCACTCAGTTATAGCACATAATATATTACAAATATAAATCAATATGTCCCTTTTTAACAGACCTAACTGCAAAAGCAAACCCAAGTCCCTCTAGTTACACTGATAAGAAGAGTTACTACACCTCAGGCTAGTAACCGTCTATTTAACCGGGCTTAGCCTTGCTGTTCTACGTTTTCCAGCACCGAAATTTAAGACCAAAATCTTGAGGGAAAATTTAAAAGCAACTGTGCAAATTGGTAAACTGAATGAGCTGAATTTTACCAGAGCTTAGCAACTTGAATGGAAAAGCCAGCTCATCCCACGAGATCCTCCTGCTGTCGAATGAACAATGGACCAAATGGAAAAGTGACCTTGTGTTGTCTGAGCAACAAAATCACCTCAATAGAAGTTGTAAATGTATGGTATACAAAGCTTATATCACATTTATTTTCAGAAAGTGCTGTACGGAAGTGCATTCAGATAAGTCAAGGACAAAGAGGCATCTTTACGCTGACATGAAGGTAAAGGTAGCAAAGGGTTAAGAAAAGCTTTAGCAGTGACCAGGCAGACCCAGAGTGTTTTACAGTCGGAAGACAAGCAGTCGGCCTCTCTGAAAGCCCTCAGTAAATCTGTCTGCATGCCATTTAGAGCGTTGGCCTGACCTAAATGTCAGAGCAACATTTGACAGAACCATATAACTCACTTTCACTCTCCTACTGTCTCTGTCCCTCTTTGGATCCTTTCTCATTCCCTCTGTGATGTTGGTCTTACAAAAGGGTTAAATCACTCAGACACAGCTAACGGTGTCTGTTTATTTCGCAGGCCCTCAGGCTCCCGTTAGACTAGTAAAAATGGGAATTGCATGGGGAAGGGCCTGCGAAGCTATTGACATTCTCTTGTATGTTGCTGAAAAGCCTAAAGATACACATTTCTGTTGTGGAGTCTATTAAAAAAAAACACTAACAAACTTTCATTTTGGAGATTTTTTTTTCCCCAGCGTTTGCTGTATAATACCCTCGTCCTCTGTATGACTAGTCAAAGAGACATAAAGCAACATTATCCGCTGATTTTGTTGCCTGCTCTTTACAGCAGACTGGGATTTTGAGGCTGAGAGTTTTGGACAGAAGGGACAGATTTCAGTGTGATTCATTCAGTGAGTTTGGAGCCAAGGTAAACTGTGTCATGTTTCGTGCCTGCGTATACCATATGTGTGTGTTTCTGTGTATCCTTGCGTGTGTGTGTGTGTGTAGCCTCATTTCACGTGTTTGTTTGCACCCATATTAACGATGACGTTGCATGTGTAGGAGTCAGTCTGTATGGGTGTGTGAATTGCTGCAGAAACTGATGTGTTTCTTCTGTGTGTATTGAATTATATGGCCGTGTGTGGGCAGTTAGGATTACACAAAGAGCGCACCATATTGAGAACCAACATATTGTTGGCTCACACGAATGGGTTTTATCACGGAGAGCCTTCACCCTCTCTCATGCGCTCTTTTTGAGGATAAGGTCACATAACGAGCATGATCTGTCTCTTTCTTTTGACTTGCCTTCAATCGTTTTCCTCATTTCAACATGTGTTTTTTTTCCCTGTCTGTTGCTACCTAATTCTATCCTGCATTTCACCCTGCGGCAATCTTCAGCTGGTTATATTTTGCTGGTTTGAATCAAAAAATGGTGTTGACGTAACAAATCAAAATGCATTTCATCTGGCTCAGAAATCACACTCTTTTTTTTCAGGGTAAATTCTGAGTTTGACTAAGCAACAAGTGTAACAGGAAGAATCTTAATCTCAGCAGTGCAATTACATAATGTTTAGTTTCCTTATACTGAAAGGCAATGCTTTGTCCACTCCACCGTTTGCTTTGTAACACCAATCATCCCTTTGATGCTCTTGCTTACAGCCACTTCCTCTCCTTTTCTTCCTGTTTGCGTCCCTACTTCACCTCCCTTTCTCTTCAACTATACTATTTCTCCCTCCTACCTTCCTTTTCCCCCCACTGATATGCCCAGTAGTGATCCTCTCGACTTGCCACACAAGACCACTGTAAACATACGCACACATACATGCATTGCCAGGTTAATGACGGACAATGGATGAGAGTAAGACACAGATGGAACAAACTACCAGGGGTTGAGGAGAAGAAGAATTAAGGGCATGGGGATGGATGATTGTGACAGAAGGATTTAAATTAAAGACATAATTTTTGAGGAGCCGCAAGCCATGATGTGGAAACATGAGGTAAAGAGGTAAAGAATAGGCAAGTGTTGGGAAAGAAAGCCAAAATGGACAAAATTAGGGGAAAATATGGGAGATGTTGAACAGAAAGATGGACTCTAAAGGATGTAAAGAAAGAAGGATATGCTGCTGCGGATGAGGTGACCCTGAATCCAATCGATTTTTACAGCTCTACTACCGTTAATCACCAGCACAATCCTGCGTCTGTCCGCCTTTATATGTGTGTATGTGTATGACAATCTGCTCGGCATGTGTTTGTGTGTGACTTCACCTGGACAACGTGTTAAAGTCCTCAGTGCAAGTAGCTGTATAAGCACCTTGTGTTACATGGAATCCAGCTTGTGGTACATTTATTAACCATCCACACACACAAATGCTGTGCACATAAACTCTCACCTCCACTTCACACCTATCAGGAAGAGTAGAAATGTTGTGTTAATGGTGACTCAGATCCAATAAAGGAACAGTGTATGACATTTCGGGGATCTATTAACAGTAATGGAATAAATATTCATAACCATGTTTTCATTAGTGTATAATCGCCTGAAACTACGAATAGTGTTTTTGTTAGCTTAGAATAAACCTTCATATCTGCACAGGAAAGACCTCTGCCATGTTGCTCTGTCATGTTTCTACAGTGGCCCAGCATGGACAAACCAAACACTGGCTCTGGCGAGAGCATTTGTGTTACCTGTAGGCCACCGTAGTTCTCCAACACGCTTGTGAAAGTGCATTAATGTGAACCCCAGAGTGCAAAACCATGATCCCACCAGCCTCCATCTGATTCCGTTGCTCCTAAAGTAGTGTTATTGGTAAAGATGGGCTCTGAGTGAAGCGATCAGCGTCATCATGGTTTTGCAATCGGCAGCTCACATCACCTCAGTCTTGGAAAGGGAGGAGTCAGCAGAGGGGTACTCACTCGGTAGCACCACGCCACTAGATGCAACCAAATCTTACACACCTTCAAAAGTACTGGGTACTAAAAATACAGTAAGAAATCCTAAGTAAACCATCAAAATTATGACAAAATTTGACCTCAGACAAAGTTTCTCACAACTATTGGAGGGATTGACATGTTGTGGTTCTCACTGGATGAATCCCACTGACTTAGGTAATTATCATAGCCAGTCAATCAGACCAGTCTTAGTATAGGGTTGACACACTACCATCCTGATCTTGTTTGTCTTGTTGTGTGCCCACAGGATTTCGCCGAATAGACACGCTATTTTGTGATCTTTAACAAATATTGCCATATCACATTAAAAGCAAAAAGAAAAAACAAAAACACAAATCATTCCTCTAAATTCTGCAGATATTCATGACAAAAAAATTGTCAGGTTCTGTTTAGGTCTGCTAATCAGATGTCTGTCACAAGCAGTCACTGTAACACTGCCCCCTGCCCTGCACCACACAGACTCCTCGTAGAAGGCTCTGTCTGAGCCCCGGGTCCCCTGGGTCTGATTAATGCTCTCGCTACAGGACTCCCAACGGGAGATCACTCACACAGCATACACTGCTGTGCTTTATATGCATGCACACACACCGCCACATACTGAGAGTACAACATGAGAGCTGCTAAGCATGCCTCCAGAGTTAACAAGGCGATGGGAGAGGACATTTTCCGTATAGCATGTTACCTCATCAGTGGGTGCGTGTAAGAGTGTGTGTGAGAGAGATTGCACTATACTTTCACAGCACATAAAAATAATGTTGTCTTATAGCAGACCAATAGATAATAAAGTTACTGTTTTTCTCTAAATTATAGTACAAAAAGCAATTTCTCTGCTGCTACTTTTACCGGAGTTCATCACAGTTCACTGGATGTTGTGAAAAAGGGGGTACCTCATGATTCAATTCAAAGATTTAGTGGACAGTCACACACAGGCACTATATATATGTATATATGTGTGTATATATATATATATATATATATATATATATATATATATATATATATATATATATATATATATATATATATATATATATATATATATATATATATATATATATATATATATATATATATATATATATATATATATATATACAAATATATATATATATATGTATATATGTATATACGTATATACGTATACATATATACGTATATACATATATATGTATATATATATATACTACCCCAATGCACCACAAGAACGCCAAACTCTTTTTCATTTTAAGCTCATCTGATGGCTCACAAAGTGATGTATATTTATCTCACCAAGGACAAATCAGTCAAATTCTCTTTGTGTCTGGGTAATGAAAGGGGTTCAATGCTGTTTTTTACCAAGCAATTTGGCTGAATGTTATGAATTAGTTTATAAAGTCTCAGATTGTTGGTGATATCTGTTTTATGGCAGGTTAGTCTACGTCTTAGAAG
Organism: Pterois miles; assembly: GCA_947000775.1. Classification (NCBI taxonomy): domain Eukaryota; kingdom Metazoa; phylum Chordata; class Actinopteri; order Perciformes; family Scorpaenidae; genus Pterois; species Pterois miles. Next base: position 17,205,261 of record CAMQGK010000549.1, on the reverse strand, counting down.
TCCTACGTTCACACTGTAAGGGCAGGGAGAGCAAATATGTATAATATTATGTATTATATAAAAGTATTGGACACTGTAAACAACATACTGATGATTTTCCTTTATCAAGATTTAAAATTGATAGATAGGAAAGGGCAAAAAAACTAGCTTGTGATGCTACAATAAAGTATGGAAGCTCTGAGGCCAAGTGAGAGAAAACATTTTGAAAAGTCTGATCTAAATTGTTTTCTGTCCTGTGTTTATGACTTAAGAACAGGTGAAAAAGGGTTTTGCCAGGATAATCTTTCTAAGCTCCTTAATTTTCTCCATCTGTGTACGAGGTGGGAGTTTTGCCAGGTGAAAAAAAACAGGCTTTGCCAAGATAATTTTTCTAAGTTACTTTTTTTCATCTGTGAAAACAGGTACAAAAAAAAAAAAGGTTTCGGTAGGTAATTTTTCTCTTCTTGTCAGGATCATTTTTTGTTGTGTTTGTTATTGTAATACTTATTTTGGCCACAAGAGGCTGAAGTGATAAATGATAAAAACATTCATGTTTTCTTCTAGGTGAGTTTTAATTTACAAAACTTGCTAACATAATATATATACCTTGAGTTTAGAGTCCATAGGGTTCAGCTTTGTATATAAATTTATCCCCAGAAGACGAATCTTAACTATACTGCCTTTGGTGATCGCATGATTTTTATCCAGTCTGGTCAAAATGTCTTTATGTTTATCCAATAACTTGGTTTGTGACCAAATACCTGTGAACTACAGACATTCCCATCAGCCTCAGCTGGACTTTTAAAAAAAAAATAAAATAATTAACAAATGTTAGCATGTGAACACGCAAACACAGCACTAACTGCTAACCATCAGCATGCTAACATTGTCTCTGTCACTTCATTAAATATTCAACTTTCACAATCATGATCTGGCATATCTGCAACTACGATGAGCGATCTTAATGACTTCACGGTTTCAGCCAACATTTGTTGCCTATAGACCATCTCACAGTGGTAAACTTGCAGTGTATGTGAATGACATAAGCTGACAGGAAGTAAACATGGACCCAAGCTGTTGCCAAGTAATGCAATTGCGTTGAAATGGTCCATAGAGGAGGCAGGCAGTAGTTTTACTGTAGTAACCCTATAGTTGCCATGGTAACACACGTTCAAAGAGTGATGTCTGACTTGCGTGCAGACCTTGTTGTTAGCAGCGTCATAGAGCCTGATATTGAAAGAGAAGGATGGACGTAGAATTCATCAATATTTAGTTTAAAAAGGAAAGAATTACGGTTCCTGTGAGAGCCTTTTCATTTATTGTTTTTCTAATAGATACCACCGATAAAAGAGATACCCACACACTTAGATCTATACGGTGTTACACTGTTTGAGCTAACAGACCTTTATCAGAGCATATCACTGAAAGTATATCAAGCCTCTCTTCTTCACTGAGCTGAAATTATGTCTCTGGGAAGCAGCTATTATCCTCCTCTTTGAGGTGCATGAACTCACATGTACACATTCAGACTCTCTCAAAAGTGTACAGTAGTTCTGCATCTCACTTCTCTCCCTTTAACTCTCCCTCTCTCTCTCTCTCTCTCTCTCTCTCTCTCTCTCGCTAACAAGGAGAGAGTAACGGGAGACAGGCTGTTATGGTTCACCAGCTACGAGGCTAGTGAAATGTGAGAGGATGGGAGTGTGACTACAGTAAAAGCAAAAGAGAAAGGAGGGTTGGAATGGATATGGTGAGAGAGAGAGAGAGAGAGAGAGAGAGAGAGAGAGAGAGAGAGAGAGCAGGCTGCCTAAGTCCAGTTTCTCTCATTGCTTTTTACACCAATTGATTTTAGTTTGAGTGACAGGCGAGAGGAAACAGCACCTCAGCCTGCTGCTGTCAGCTTATGTGAATAACTGCCTCTCCACTCTCTCTCTTCCTAACTTCCCTTCCTTTCTTCCCCTGCTCCTCCACACACACTCCATCTTCCTCACCAACACGCAATCAATGAAAACACACAACTGAGCCCCGATCGTACTCCAGTTCCCCGCGACCTTTGGTGAACTTCCTGCCCCGTCTCATCGGGTGCTGACACTTTAATAAGAAGACAGACACCCTTTCTGAATATAGGAGCACTATATCGCAGTAAAATCTGCATCAGAATGCAGATAAGCTGAGAGAAATGAACGGAAAGCCGTGGAGCCCACCTGTCAACGCTGCCATCAGAGAAACAACATATCATAATCGCCCCAGCGTCGGCGGGCGCCTGCATACCTTGTTGGCGAGCAAAGCAAGAGGGGGCGGAGAGTGAAAGCAGCTTACAGTGGGACTGCTGTGTTGCCATGGCGACTGTCTTTGCATTGAATCGATCGAAAAGAGATGCTTGGATTTCACACACTTCCCTGCTTTTCTTTTATTCCAGTCCTACTTTATGTCTTTCTTCCTGCGAGCCTTTGTTGCCTTCTGTGCACACAGCACATCACGCACATTTAAAGCTGCAGTGGGTAGAATTGGTGCAATGATTTTAAAAAGTTATTTTTGTAAAATGGTCACTATATCTTCATGCATGATGGTGCATGAGACAGGTTATCTTAAAAAAAAAAAACAGTGTCATTCTGTGCTCTTAATGGCATTTGCAAGATTTCACAGGGCGGTTGAAAACAACCAGAGCTGATCTGGAAGCTGCCGTCCAGCTGCCCTCTATGAGCAGCTGTCAATCACTTGTGAACTAGGCATCAAAATGGTCAAACTAGACAGCGCTGATTACATATGAATCAATATTGTTACTGTAATGCCTATTTCTTAACCCAGTTACTCTCAGAAACATCTTGGCTTTTAAAGCCTGAAAACAGAGCCATGAGGAAGTGCAGAAATCTAGTTTTCCCTCAGAACACTTGAATTACAATATCCTGAAATATTATTATGGATTTTTTGCGCATATTTTGGGTGCAATTAACAGAGGTCTTGTCCTTTTCCTTCCCCTGTCACCATAGTTTTGTATTTGTTGGATGGAAGGAAAGATGCATAGAAACAAATCAGGTTCCTCATGCTTAAGAACTGTTCTAGCATGGTAAATGTGGCTGATACATACAGAATGGTAATGAAGGAATGTGAATGTGGCAACGACTTTTGACTTCTCCCCAGGTCGCCTTTGAGGATTGACAGGTCAAGTCTCAAAGCCTTGCATCATAATCAACAAAGACCTCAGGCTCCCTTTCATTCTGCTGCACTACAAACGCCAACCTCTCTCTCTCTGATGAGTAGATAATGATAAAAGTGTAAGGTCTTGTATGATGTGTCATCCCAATTATCCTTTGATCAAATTGCACCTCCGAGGCAAAATAAGAAGGACAGCAGAAGATTAGCAGGCTCATATCGTAGCATTAGAATGGACAGAAAGGGGATCGTGATGATGATTCTGGAGCAGATGCTTGATCGCTGGGAATGTTTTATGTGTGAACCGCGCTACATTTCAGAGCGCTTCATGATTAACACTACCAGAACTGATCCGCGGATAAATGAAGCCTTCGCCATGGTAACAGATCAGTTTTAGAGTCTCATGCACTGTAGCTATGCCTATTTCCATGACAACGCTCTACAGTCACCACCTAAAGAACGTCAGCTAAGTGATTTTAGTCGGCTGATTTTTTTTTTTAACTCTATTATCAGCTCTAGGGCCTGAACTGCTTGTTTACCAACGCAAAATCATACTGCTATTACAAAAGGTTCAATTCAGTCCAAGCTCACCAGGCAGCATCTGTGCCACTGGAGATGGCGGATCACAAGCCTGACAGGCTGAGTGCAATGTGCTGTACGTAAACACAGGGAATATGAGGTGTGACCGCTGTGATATATAGTGACACTAACAGAACGCTCATTTACCTCCAGTCTCAGCAGGCATGTGAGTTGAAGAAATACATGTATTTATTCGACTTCTGTTCCCAAATCTCTCTCTCTCTCTTTCTCTCTTCCCTCATTTTGAAAACAGTGGTGGGGGAGGGGGTGGGGGTGGGGGTGGGGTGGGGGGGATTCCATTTGAACAAGCCTCTGTTTTGCTTGTGGGAGACAGCTCGACTCAGAGAGAAAGAGGAGAGAAAGGAGGAAGAGAACGTGAGAGGTGTCTTCCAAGCACCAGATGACTGCAGAAACACGGCGAGCATTCCACCAATGGCAGCTCACGCATTGGTCGACGCGTGGAGGGTTTCCACGGCTACCCCCATCCTTCCTCGCCATCAGGCCTCTCCCTCGCGCTCTCTCTCTCTATCTCTCTTTTCCCTTCAATCCTCTGCCTTGGAATAAATGTCAAACGGCTAATAAACACAGCAGCACATGCGGCTGTGCCAAATGACCGCCATAGTTGGTCATGTTCTGTTAGGCAGAATACATACTGCTGATGATTGATGTCAGGTTTGTGGGGAATTCATTTATTTATTTGTTTTGTTCACAGTGGAGTTCACTGCCCTCTTAGCTTCAGCACCCTATTGTACACATAACACTATATAAGTAGTTTTTAGATTATTTTATAATATGGAATTTAAATGCACAATCTGGATCTATTACAGACGGGATCCTATTGATATTTTCATGCAAAAATCATGAAAACTGATGTGATTTAATAAAAAAAAAAATAGGCTGTTAATTTGCATAGTGGAGTAAATACAGCTAAAAACAGTACTTCAAATGTCATTCTACGCAGTTACACTGTGTCATGGTACACTGGTCCAAGGCACTGTTGGACAGTCACCACCCCCTCACTCTCCAGCTCTATGCCAAGCACCCTGAATCAAAGAGATTTAATGCTCAATGTGTTTTTATGAAATTACATGTGGGCTGCAGGCTACTGTCCAGTGTACAACATGTCCAGTACTTTCCCCCTGCGGTGCATTTGAGCTTGTGCTACCCATTACCATGAGAGGAATCTTTGAAAAAGTTATGTGATCATATTTAAAATGTGATGGTCAGAGACAGCCCTCTATGCAGATTCATTAGTCCATCTTAATACTACTAAGAAAGTGCAGGGATGAATATCCAAGCTGTTAGATGTACAGTACGTACTTACATACATATTTATGCTTATGCACGTACAGATGTGCATGCATGTGAGCACACAGCACATGCCGTTAGATATTGTATTCTTATGCATTTGCATGCATGTGGGCAAGCATCTGTTTTTTTTTTTTCTTCTTTTTTTGTTGTTTGGTTGTAGCAAATGAAATTCTACATTTTTGCCGGCGTTTGGATGTTTGATGTGAGAGCAAGCAGGCGGTCCGCTCGGCTGCTGTGAGAAGTGGCACACTCGGATCATTAATCAGACTCGACGGCACAGCGGGTGGAAGGCAAGCCACGGGAGAGCCCTAATGCATGCAAATGTATACTCATTTTGGGGGCAGGTTGAGCCAAGGACAGAACCTAGCCAGCAACAGAGAGAGGGAGAAAGAGAAGAGAGAGACATATCACAGCTCAAGTGTGGGCCTATTCATTCTGCCGTGGTCCAATACAGCTGAAGCATGAATGACAGCGGAGAAAAGGTGAAGCAGGACAATCAGCTAGCTGAGGTAAATCCAGATTCCCACATTGCTTTAAAGGCTCACAGTAGATATTATATAATATGTTATTATGATATGGAATCACGGTAATATTTGACTGGTCAGATCTCATATCAGCAGCTATATTATCTCCCTCCTCTTTAGTAAGACATAACTTAACATGACAAATGTAGGACTAAGTGCTGACAACTGAGGGTTCAGCTTAGCATTCCAGCCTTTATTATTCTGCTCAGTGCATGAGCCTCATTATGGCTGGGATTGTACCTTGGTGGAGATAACCTTACACGACTTTTTGAGGCGAACCCTTTGGAAAGGAGCTCGGGAATGTGAAGCTATCGATGCTGGTGGCATGATGTAAAGAAACAGAGGCACCACAAATCCTCCCCACAGTCGTCTGTTGTCATTTAGGCTTGTGCAACAGAAGGTTTGGTTAGCGTATTTTGCAGTCATGCTTGTAAAATAATTTAAAAAGCACCTGTGTGATTATCAACCAACCAAACCCAGTCAGGTTATCCTGCACAAATGTCCAGCAACATGTGACTCCCACTTGTTACATCTTGAAACAACTTCCTTATATTTGAGCAAGAAAGCTACTTAATTAGGTTTACGGAAAGATTGATTTGGTTAGGATCAGTCAACAAAACTAGTGAGTTAAGTGTAGGAAAAGATTATGGTTTGGCTTAAAATAACTCCAGAGGTGCAGACACGTCTGGTTTCACATGAACGCCTGTCTCCTGGGTAAAACCTGGTTGTTTTGACCCACCCATCCACCACGACCTCATCATCATATTTCCTGGTTCATGATTATGTGGATTACATACAAATTACAGTACGTTACTTTTCTTAGATATAGCTACCATCCAGTATATGTTAGTACAGGGGAAAAACACTGCCCACCACCACTGACCATATGCCAAGCCCAGCTCCCCTGAGTTATTGTTGCTAATATCAAAGATTTCTGTACTCGTGCAGTCAATGTTTACAATGCAAATAGTGGAAAATTTGCCATTCGACATTCCCATGTCTTCAGCAATGGCAGCCTAAACCAGTGATAAACTACGATCAAACAGTTGGTGTTTAAGGCAGGGGATAAGCAAGCAGTCAATTGGCACTGTTAACGAATGGGAAGCCAGTGAGGGATCATACTGTATTTCCTTTTCACTGCAATGGCAACTCCTATTGGTTGGTCTGGACAAATGATAATGGGCATGGATGTCCATGTACTGTACATTATTACCTAGGGTTGTCTTTGAGCAAAGAAATTCTTTGTCAAATAACACGCATACAATTTTGTGGACTAATCAATTACTGTAGTTGATTTAATCAACAGATCAGTAAAAAAGTTTCCCCACAAAGTATCACACAAAAGCACCACCTTAAGTCTTGTTTTTACAGAGATGTGCTCATATGTTTCTTACATTGAGCATAAAAAAATGACTTATCAAATAAAGAAATATTAGTCAACTAAGACCAAAAGGACAGTTGTCGAGGGAGCAGCCCTACTGTATTACAACCTCCCAGTGTGTTGAGATTACAGACACAAAATAATATTGTGTTACAGATTAGTTAATGCCCATTTTAAAATGATGTACTGGGGATTAATCTCAGTGATCCTCCTTGAAGTTCTTACTCCTGTGTTTTTATTTATTACCTCTTAGATGTTACAGTGTCGCAGTGAAGTGTCCCAGGAAAACATCTGTCCCCTGAACTCATGGCTCATGAATCAAGGTTTCACCCTTTCATTTCCCTGGATAGATGGAAGGATGGATGGAGAGATGAAAAGATGGAGCGAACGCACAATTGTTCTGCTCTTGCAAACAGGCCATTCAGGGAAATTCCTCGGGGAACAGAGCTTTTTCAAGGTTGCGTCCTACTCTGCTAGCTACCTCTGTGTGTGTGTATATGCATGCCTGAGTGCATGTAGTCCTCTGGGTCTCAATAACGTTCAGTCAGGCTGATATCTCCCCCCACAAAGCGCAAGCCCTGGATGTGTGTGCGAGTGTGTGCTGACTCGGCCAAGTGCCAGAGGTTCCCACAAGTCTCCCAGGTCAGATGGGGGGTCAACAGCTGTTGGCTAAGAACGTTCTCTACGTTCATACCGCCTGGCAAGAGAGCGAGGTGCAGACATGCCAGAAGAATGAAACGCATGACAGTGTTATTGTTCTGTGTGAAACAGATGACTCTTGGAAGGAAAATGCCACTCTGTGAATGCATGCCTGCGTTGTGATTTTACATAACACAAACACTTGCCATCAAAAGGTTGCAGGCATTCAGGCTGTATAATGACTTATGCGATAAGGCTGTGTTTGTCTGCATAATTCACCCAAGCTCGACAATATTTAATAAGCTTTACTTTCAATTTTAATCATAGCATTCCAATTTTAAACCTCATGAGTTTCCATTGCAGATAAATGATAACATTTTTTCAGTGCGGCTGTGCAGAAATAAAAATTTACAGTGAGGGCAGCAGTTTTGTTATGACCCTGAATTTAAGATGAAGTTAATGCAGTGGACCTCATTCCTTTCCACAAACAGTTCTCCCCTGCACGACATTGTTAAAATATACTATTCCACTCCCCACTTGTTGTTTTTTTATTGTTTGTTATTCGAGCAAGAAGTATATGGAAATTGGCCTGAAGGATTTCAGAGGTTGGCAAATTGCATCTCCAATCAATGCCAGGACTCTGCTAAAAATCTGTGTAAGCCTTGTGTGCAAAATCATGTTTTTATAGACTGGAGCAAAAGCGCTTACAAATAAACCAGACAAAGCAAAATAGGAATCATTATTTCTTTGCATTGTAAATATTTCTTCCGGGCAGAGATGGCAATGCCGTACAAATGAAGGCGGGATGATGGCAAAGGAAAATTAATTAACAGAAGAAAGTGAGGAGAAAAATATAGCGCGGGTTCATTTTTGTGTTGTTTTTAAATTAGACTCCAAAGACATCTCCCCTGCTGTTACGACGAGGTTGTGGGGATTATGTTATTAAATCCCTGACATTGCTCCTGTCTCTGTGGTCCTGGCACCATCTTAGGGAACCTTATGTAGCTTTAGTGGACACACGAGTGTGCACATATACCCAAACAAGAGCGCCGGCACGAACATGAGCCTGACACAAATTGCAGACAGACATCTGGAGCAGCCCAGGCCTGTCCACTGCGAGGCAGAGGAGACAGAATTATGTAATGCTTTGGTTTAAGCTAAACTGAAACAGTGACCCTGAGCCATTGGCTCTTTTTGTAAGAAAGGCACTAGTATTTGGTTAATAACTCTCTGAGTCTGAATGAATGAATACTGCTATTTTAATAAATACCAATATTATTCGATGAAAGCTTTGGAGAGCTGCTAAAGTTCAGTACTTTCAAGTGTGACTCTTCCCAGAAAAGTTGTATTTTGCTTCTGCAGACATAACAACATTACAACATTTTTGGCCTAAATCATTACAGATTATGCAAAATATTGTGATGATTACTGGTGTTTTCGAAACTATTTCAACCAGTGTTTATTTTGATCATATTTCATCATTTATTCTATTCTATGCTATTTTAAGGAAATACATCATTGTTAAGATACTGTATCCAGCGCTGTCTCCTAAAAATTCTGGTCCCATACAACAAAACTGCATGAATTACGTTTCAAGGGTATTTTGTTACGGATTATGTTAATTTTTGTTGTTATCACAAATACGTTTGTGATGATAAGGGAGGAGACTGAGGTGGTGAATGGGTCAAACACAGGACACAACAAGACTAAACTAGTAAGTAACGGAAAATATATTTCCCTCAACTTTAATTTAGAATGCAGTTTAGTTGTATGGGAACGTAATTTTGTTTCACAGGGTTGGCTGTATCATGGCTCTTAATTTATCCAGCTTCTGAAGTGTTCCCTCCCCACCTATAAGCTGCATTGTTCTCTGAGAAAATTACAAATTATTGGTCATTTATTCCTTGTCTGTTTCCCTAAAGAGCTCGTTTGCTATGAGGGCACTGGCAGTCCTTTATAATAGCACAGTAATTTGCGGCATAATATATAATGACATCCAAGGAGAATTCTGAAATATGTGCCATTGACTCACTTTTGGTACCAGGTGCGTTTCTGGATTTTGCTTTCCACTGCAGATACCCTGTCAGTGTAGGTGGGACTCTTAGCTGATTGATGCAGCGCATGATGCTCCATCCAGCGAGCAACATCTGCCCTTCGTCAGTTGACCATGGTGTCATTTTGCGGGCTGCCATTCTTTTAAAACTTGGTCGAGTGAATAAAAAAATAGCTTGGCTATTCTAAAAAACTGCAGGTTTGCACACACGCCCCGTGTCATGTCGGTGACGGTTCTCTCTGACCAGCCAGTGGTACTATCCACAACTTTTGCCACTGGAAAACCAAAACGGTTCCAAGTGAGTCGAGCCGTGCCGTACCACGCACTGGAAGCGCAGCACTTGTCAGACATTTGGACCCACAAATAATATTAGAGAGCTTTTAGCACTCTCCTGCTAAGTGAGTACATCTGAATGCACACACACAAACACACACAAGGTCCACACTTCTTACTATTCAATGCTTGCGAAACATCAGAGGTGTAAAAGTATTTCCTAATAAACCAGGATCCCAAAGTCCCAGCATTAATTATAATGATCTATAAAACAAAATTCTCTGAATTCCACTTTCGACAGCAGCAAAAGACAACACACACTAAGTCTCTACAGTAATGCTCTGTGCTGTTTACCATCCTTTATCAGAGAGTGTCTGAAGGGTTTGAGAGCTGTGACTAATGCATGGATGGCTGAGTCACCACAGCAGAAAGACCAATAAATATAGGCTACTCCACTAATACATTCATCCCTCCAGCTGCAATGTTACACCTGTTCTACAGGCCAGATACTGCTAGTTTTAAGGTAGATTTCATTATGGAGTGGTGAAACAATTTTGCTGTTGAATTCTTGCCTGCTATAGATTAGTTGACTCGCCGTTTAGGCTGTTTGGATAAAGTGTCATAACAAAGTCAACATACTTTTTTTTGGTTTGGATGATGTGTAGGAAGGCCGGTTGTGCTTCTCGCTCCACCACCTCCAGGTCTTAATAAAAAAATCTTTCTAAAGAGATTAAAGAGACACAAATGATGTTCTGACTAGTTTAAATGGGATGATTCACTCCACTGTAAATTTGAATACACTCTTAAAGGACAGACTAAAGAGCAATGCTGCCTCAGCCACAGGAATTCAAAGTGCTAAGCTTTATCTATGCATGTCTGTGTGTGTTTGCTGGACACTGACATTATGTTGTGTCATAGAGCACGACTAAGTGCTGTAATGGATTTGGGCATGCTAGCTGCTACACCTTTCCTGAATACAGTGGACAGAAAAAGTCTACACAACCCTGTTACAATGGCAGGTTTTTGTGATGTAAAAATGAGACCATGATAAATCATTTCAGAACTTTTTCGACCTGTAATGTGACCTAGAACCTGTACAGTTTAATTGAAAAACAAACTGAAATCTTTTAAGGGGGAAAAAAATAATAAAAACCAAATCAAAAGGTGCGTCAACAACGTATTAGTTTAGGGGTGTGCATATTTCTGCAACCAGGTCATTGTTGTTTTTTTTAATTTCCAAAAACTGTTTCAGTTTGTTTTTCAATTGAATTGTACAGGTTATAGGTCACATTAAAAGGCGGAAAAAGTTCAGAAATGATTTATGATGGTCTCATTTTTTTACTTCATAAAAACCTGGCCCTTTAACAGGGTTGTGTAGACGTTTTCTATCAGCTGAAAATGTATGTTCTCACAAATTGGGAGTGAGAAGTATTATTTTCAGTGTCAATGCAGCCACGCTGTCCACGATGAATACAGCTAAGTGAGAGGAGTGCATTGTAAAATGTTGTGCCGAATGTTTCAGAGCAAATACGAATCAGGATTCAGCAACTAGACTGTTTTGGTCATCTAAACGTATGAACATTTAAGACATGGAATCCAAACCAAGGATTCTGTGTGCCCTTGTTACATTAGCGAAAACATCAATCTGAAGCACTTTTACACACAAAATCTCAAGGTAGCATCTTCGCTGCACTGACACAGAACTGAATATATACTGTATTAGTTTTCCCTCAGGTTGATTGACTCTGCAGAGGATGTGCCAACTCGCTCTTAGTTGCATGTCAGTACTTCCCAGTTGGGATACTATGTAAAGAGAGACTGTGAAGTGGTTTTAACCCATAATAATGATCATAAATTACATCAACAATGTCTGGCAAGCCGCTAGACATATTTCAGTTACACCTATAACATAGTGTGAACCTGTATGAAAAGTCAGACTTTGGTGGTTGGTTTTGGTGAGCATTGACACCAATGTCTGACACGATACAAGTGGTAGCAGGCGATATGGAGACGATACCATCTAGATTAGTGACTAGAGAGAGTCACAAATGCCAATATGCATATGCAGCCACTTTCAATGTTCCCATTCATTCTGTGAACACAGGGCTTTGGAGAGTGTATGTGTACAGATTGTGTGTCTGCACCGTGTAAAATCCATGTGTGTGGACTATTAAATGGACCTGCTGAGGACAGTTACATTGTCCCCTTGTTGCCTCTCTCTGCCAGATAGCCCTGTTAAAAGCCACTGTGGAGGCTAAGTGGCAGGGTCATTTGTTACACACAGTTTTATAGACTGCTGTGAGAACACTTAAACTTTACTCAGTCCATGACGAAGCCTAGTTTTTAAATAACATTCCCTGATTAACTGGGAAGATTGCAGCTCTTAAGTGAATCCCGAATTAAAGAAAGGCGCATGCATCTTGATGGCTTTAGCTGGCTAGTGAACTTTTTAGTAATCCTGGTAGTCATAAGGAAAAGGTGCACCAAAACAACATGTTCAAGGTTATACCTCATTACTCATTCGTTTTCTTATAAATATCCAGAAACACATCAATTTTACGCTTGTTACATGCAAACAGTCTTTTAAAAACAAACCTTCCATCTCCACAGGAAACAACTTGGTTAGGTTTAGGCAACAAAACTACTTGGTTACTTGATAGTGGTTTTGTCATGTAACTTAATTGCTTAAGTTACACATTAACATTAACATTACAGTGCTACTTACTTTTGGTAGGTGTAGTTACGAATGGTGCATGAGAACAGTCTTACCAAATACAATCTGTGCACAGATATGCTCTGTGGATGCTGGCCAATATTTTGCACATACTATACAAAGCTAGTGAAAGTATTCACTTTCTGATCTACTGTACGCACCACTAGAGATAGCAGATGGCGCCTCTCCATCAGTGATCAATAAACTGCACCGTTTCTTTATCACATTATTGTTGTTTATGCGTCATTATAAGCATATAAGGGTGACTTGAGGAGGGAGAGCAGGTTCAGTGACTTGCTGAAGGACACTGACAGATTCATTGGTCGATGCAACACACTAACCTGTGACTCTCTGGATATGGCAGCATGTCTCTAACCGCTAGGTCCTCCTGTCGGTTGCAGATATCGGCCATGGTCAGTATATGGAGCCCATAGTTGATCCTCTGTAGAGCAGCACTCGACCTGGCTGTTGGGAGAAAGGACAGACGTAAGCTTAAAATATCTCCCAGGCTTGACACAGCACTGCTTCAGCTGCACTCTGTAATTACCAGCAGTGCAATCAGCAGACTCGTTAATTTCCCCTGACTGACAGCCGCTGACGGCTCAATTGCAGAAAATGCACTGGTACAACTTCATAAGTAAATGGAACTGACGTCCTGAAGCATTCTTCAGCCTGCACTCAGAAAAGTGCATAATATTATTATGAACACACGAAGACACAGTTACAGATAATGTTCTTTTCTGTCTGGCAGCCATCGAGGTACATGTTCCCAACAGATCTTTCACATACCTAATTGAAACGATGATGCAAAAACAAAAACAACAAAATAGCGAATATGAATTCCTCTTCTTTCCTCTTAAGAATCTCACATATATCACATACAGCTATACACTCTCCCTGCAGAGAGCTTATCTTATATAACCTGTTTAGGGCGGTAGCGAGGTCCGGCACATGGACGTGCTTTCTGGTTCTGCAGAAGTATTGATTGAAGTGTAAACCAATGTAATGTCCAGAATAGACACTCCACCAGCAAAGTAATTGGGGTGAGTGAGCCAGCAGAATTGGCCTAGATAAATAGGTCACTTAATAGGTTGTTTACGGCGGCGATTCGACATGATGCATGAGAGAACAAGCGGCAAAGGGGTCCAGCTCAAGCCGCTGCGTGGCACAGGTGCAATCGCTACGATACAAAATGAGAGAAATCACTCAACTGGAATAATTTATTTCTAAATATATAAGGCACATATTTTTGGCAGAAATGGGCTGAATGCAACTTGGGCGCACCTTTAGAAATGTTTTGGAATCGTGATGAATGCTACAATATCTAGTCACATTGAGGTTATTTGTCTCTTTCAGTGTGTTGTGATAATTCCGTCGCACTGCTGAGCCATCTCGGTTATTCATTCCTTTTCTCCTCTCCACTTTCACCTGATGTCAGACTGCTCTTCCAGGGCCTTTCACTGCAGCTATTCTGTGTCCTTCTTTGCACACAGTTGAGACCAAACTGAAAGGGAAGCAGCCCATGGCAGCAAATGAATGAAAAGAATGCAAGGTCAGTGAGGAGGGAGCAGTGAGGAGAGCATAACATCAATACAGTTAAAGCTAGGAATATGACTCCCACAAAGGCCACCCATACTGCCTGAGATGTGTATGCTATCATGGTTTGCTTTTTGAGACCCTTCGTATAAATGTTATATCAGGGGTGAAGGAGGCTATCCCGTTGGTTTGTGGGCGCTGAAGCCTCAAGTCCCAGACTTTGGACAACGCTGTTGGTAGCGACCTGTCAATCACACAGGGGGGTAGTACAACAATCCCTAAAGAAGACATTTTTAGAGTTATAAATAACTTTCATAACTGTAAACTGGAAACAACACAAACCCCACACTGACCACCCCTTTGTTAGCGACCTCTCAATCACAAGGTAGTCACACCCTAAAGCAGCTTTATGGTCAAATTGACTCTAAATGGGACCATAATTTACATAATAAACATGTTGTATTGAAGCAGACTTAAAATTAGTGACTGAGACCATAAAATCATGTTTACAATGTTTACTGAGGTAATAAATCAAGTGAAAAGTTGGGTCATTTTCTCATAGACTTCTTTACAATTAGACTGCTTTTAGCAACCAGAGGAGTCGCCCCCTGCTGGATATTAGAAAGAATGCAATTTTAAGGCACTTCAGCATTGGCTTCACTTTCCAGCCTCTGGAGTTACCTACTGGTCAGCATGATAACATGCTCACAGTGACATGCTGATGTTAAGTAGGTTTAGCATGTTCTAGTTTAGTGTGTCAGCATTAAAATTTACTAACAGGCAGTAAACACAAAGTATGGCTGAGGCTGATGAAAATCAGCTTTTCAGGTATTTAGTCATTAACCAAATGGACAGTTGGAAATTCTGACCTGATGATTGAGCTTGATGAAAAGTTAAGAGAGCAAAGTTAATTCATCCAGAGGAGAACACGAACGCCTGCAAGACATTTCATGTAAATATACAGAAACAGTAGAGAGGCTGATGAGGAGATAATGAGAAGCAGGTGAGGAGGTGGGTGGGGATGGTCAGGCAACTGCAGAGCAGATGAGGGAAGTGGGAACAGGTGAGTATAGATGGGCGGGGCAGGCAGGTGATGGGGAAAGAAAGGAAAGTCGAAGAGACCAGAGGAGGAGGAGCCAGAGGAACCAGAAATGTCTTTTCATCGCTTCACTGCATTCATTCATGCCATTTTCATTTAGCACAGACCAAAAAACACATTTACACACAGAAAAATACAAGAATAAGTGGCGAGATCTGAATCACAAGTACATTGATCATCGAAAAACACAATGAAAAACTCCACATACTTGTGAAAGGTTTGTCATCTTATACAAAAACCATGATAATCTATAATTAATGTGAATTCCCATGTTTTAGCTTTAATGTGACAGCTTCACTGGTTTATTTTTAATGCTAAATGCATTGTAGAGCTGCAAAATGAATCAGATCAAATCAAACACTCCAACCCTGACAAAGCAGCGTCAGCGTGACCTTCATCAACATCTTTTTTACTATTAATGTTGCTTTTTCCATATTTCTTTGCTTTGTGCACCGCTATGGCCATTACTATAAAGAAATACGCTTACTGGCCTTCTGATACCTCTCTAGTGAGTGGTATCAATGTTTTCGTCTAGCTCTCTAGAAAAAGGTAAAAAGTGCAATTTCCAAAATGTCGAACTACTCCTTCAACATCTCATGTGCACACACGGATTATATCCCAAACAGCATCACTCATCATACCAATAAACAGCACTTTATTATTCTCCTTTTATGTGTGTGTGTGTGTGTGTGTGTGTGTGTGTGTGTGTGTGTGTGTGTGTGTGCTCGGACAAACATTTCCATGGAAATGAACACCGCAGATGATGAACCAACCACATCACTGCATTCATCATTGCGAGCCACAGAGGTGACATTTACACCATGACAGGGAATGTGATGAGCTATCAATCTCCCATGCATATACATGTGCACGCACTCACACATGCTCTGAATAACTGTGATGTACTCCGCTGTCGGCCATATTTGACGCAGGCTCCGCATTAGTGTGCAGCTGAAGAAAACTTGATCACCTTGAGTAAATCAGCGCTGTACTGTTTCCCATCTATTCCGAAGGCGTCCATCTATTTTGTTTTGGAGAGGCTCATCAGTAAAACAGATGCTAATGAACTGAAACCATTTCAACAGCTCTCCAAGAACACTATAAATCCATAATAAAAAGGAAAGTATATCAACTAATGTATGAAAAATGTAAAAAAAAAAAAAAAAAAAAAAAGCCTGTTAGAGTTAGTCAGTTTGTAAACTGAGGTTTCCTCCCAAGGTGATTAATTATTTTATTATATGTTTTAAATATTGTGTAATAAATTACTTTGATGTGGTAGTGGTCGTTTTTGTGATATTATATATTTGAAATAAATCTCTCTGTCAAGCTTAAGGCACACTCCTGCTACAGACTGCGAGGACTCATTTCTCTAAAAAACTCCACTGGGAAAATCACAGGGAGAAACAACCACCATTATGACAACCATTAAGTAACTCTCTTGATGCTCTGCAGTAATGTGATGATGCTCTTAGCTTCGTTTTGATTGCAATTTACTAATACGCCACACTAAATGAACCTTGCGGTGAAATGAAGTTTAAAGACTGTGTTTTACTGCGGTTGTTTCATTTTAATGTTAAGAGTAAATACTTAAATCAATATTTCTACATCAGTGAGGAAAAACATTCATCAAAAATGTAAAAAAAAGTTGGTCATAGAGAAAAACTCAGCGAATTCATCATCGGATTTGGCAGTCTCCCTTCGCTTTATGGAGCGTATTAACATCTTTTAGCGATTTGTTTTGGTTTCACAGCTGTTTTCACCAACAAAACCCACTGTATGCTACCTGCCCCACAAAAAAAAAAAAATAATTATTGAAAATAATTTAATTTTTTTTTTTTGAAGAGAAATTTTTCTCCCCTCTCCCAATTAAAAAAATACTCCCCTTCTTCTTGTTTTTTATTTAGTTTTTTTATAAAAAAAAAAAAAAAAAATATATAAAGAAAATAATTTTTTTTTTATTGTTTTTTCCTTCCCCCCCCAAGTGGCCAAAAAATGAGCTTTTGCACACATTATTCTTTTTAAAAACAAACACAATTTTTTATTCTTTAAAGGAACAGCGTGCCACATTTAGGGGGACCTATTGTCATATAATGGAAATTAATTATATTAATAAGCATGCTATCTTTAGTGTATAATCCCCTGAATATACTGGCTGTGTTGTCATTATGTTGGAATCAGTCATTTATACTGGATCTACATACGTAATGCAGCCTCCATGTTTCTACAGTAGCCCTGAAAGGACAAACGAAACACTGACTAGGGAAAAGGGACATTTGCTTTTTCATATTTTTGCGTCGGCCTCTGTAGTTCTCCTACACACTTGGCACATGTGATACAAACCATTATGGAGATAAGTTTGGCTATGTGAGACTAAAACCATTAAATGCCAATCTAGGAAGAAGGTCCCTGATCAAAATACACAGACCGGGATGTAAATATCCTCACACTCCTCCAACAAGCCCATATTTGATGAGCAGTGATATTTACACAATACTGTAGATTGATTTCCAGCCTTCCAAGCAGCCATTATTTTCCATTCATTTCAGTAAATTAACCTGCAGCGAGTGGGACTTTCTTGAGGAAGGAAGTCAATCACAGCAAAGGTCTTGAAGGGGAACTTATTTTTCAACCTGGATATTTTTTCCCCTGTTTTTGTGTGTAGCGGGGACGGCAGTTTTTGAAATTGGTCCAGTATTGAACAAGAGTGCTTTCCATAATTTTGTCAGACACTACTGGACACTGGACCAGTTTTTTTTTTAATTCTTGTCCCCACTAAGACACAAAAATATGGGAAAAAGTAGAAAAATACCAAAGTTCCCCTTTAATTTTGGTAAAATAGCCTAATTCTAATGATTTCAGGCACTGTTTTCGGTTTCTTCCTGTGTTCAAGTGCTTGTGGGTAACTGACACCTAACACTTGGCATTCAGCTGCTCAAAAAAAGAGAAAAACAAGCTCTCAAATATCATTTTAACATAGCAAGAAGTGAAATTATAACTGTATATTGTATGATGATAACATTACATTGACAGCAGATGACTAAATATTCACTGGGACAAATTATCTCAAGCTAAATTTGAGTCTGCATAAACAAAGCAAAAATGCAGGGATGAATTGATTACCCTTTAATGCATTATACAACCGTCAGCGTAACACTCAGATGCGAGATTGTCAACCATCCACCCTCAGACTCCCTCTCAGCTTCCAGTATGAATAGATAATTACAATGCGTCATTCATCTTTTTGCAGGTCTTGTGATGTGTTTCGGCTCATCCCACATCCCCAACAGTGTGTGTGTGTGTGTGTGTGTGTGTGTGTGTGTGTGTGTGTCAGTGTGGTCCATCCCTATGTTACACAGAGCCAAGCTGCCCAGGCTCAAGCCCTCCTAAGTATTTTAACATTTCGAACATCGCCACAAAAGACACAGGAAAATCCATTTGTCATGTCCCTCACAGTACAATTCATTATGGATGGGGCACTGAACCACTACAAAAGCAGCAATTTCTTTAAAGGGTCAGCCTTTCAGTGTTTTCTGAGAAACCAATTTCGGCACATAATTAATCTTCAGGGAGAGATGTTTTGTGCCGTTTGGTAAAGGTGGAACTCTGTCTTCACTGTTGCGGAAAGTAATTGAGAATGGATGATGCTTACAAAAGCAAGGACTCTGAGAACTGGCCTTTTCATTTCATCGTTACCTCCAACACATTTGAGGACAGATAACCTGAGCATAGTCTCCTTGGCACAGTAACTAAGTACGGAAAAACATAACTCAGGCAACATGGAGATAGAGATTTAATCTGGAATCGTGGATATTAAAATAGTTGAAAGCTATCTTGATTCAACAAATGTTCAAAATATATGAAAGTAAAATTGATTTATGCAGCTATGATACATCATGGTTTTCCATCCACAAACCCACGCACACACAATATTTTACATCCCAGTACAAATGGCAGTTGACGGTGATATTTTTATGGAGCACCTCCCCTGCCAAGTAGCTATGCCACTGATTTCCTGGCAGCCGGTAGCACTTCAACTCCACTGAGGAGAAGAAACATCTCTTAAAGTCAAAAGGGAAGGGATAAATAAAAAGTGGTGTCACTGGAAATGCACACACATAGAAACTTGAGATTAAATTACTACAGAGATTTTTGCTATGGATATGAATTTATAGAATTGCTGTTTGTTTTGACTTGTAGTACAGCATACTGTCAAAACTGAAATCATCAAAAAGACAAAAAAGTTATTATTCACACAGGCTATTAAAGTCGTGTTTGCCAGAGGGTGTACATTTATGATTCATAGTGACACTCTCAGTAATTTCATTGGTACAATATCTGCGTGGGCGAGCTCTAAAAATTACTCATTATCACTTCAATTCAACAATGCGGGCAGTTAACCAGCAGGCCGACACCGAGGGGCCCAGTGACCCCGTAATATTTAGCCTGGACCTCCCTTTGGTCCTCTTATGTACATATTTCACCTCACATTTCTCAACAGAGAGGGGAAATTATAATTATTCATAGCAGTTATAAAATGTAAGTTAGCACACTGAGTGAGTGATTGATGAATATTGTGTTTATTGATTTTTAGGGATGGATTGAATTTATATCACACTTTTCTGGTCTTATAATAATAATAATAATAATAATTTAAACCTTTCCAAATATAGTTACAAAGTGCTTGCACAGATAAAATTCAATACAGACACATTTTTTTTGGTATATTTCCAGATTTTTTCCATGTACTTAACCTATACACTGAACATTTTACTGCACTACGGTCCATATAGTTTTTGCTACAGTACACTATATGTAGCATTTGTATTTTTCTCTTGTTATACATTTCTGTTGTATTTTAGATTGTACATATTTATATGCTGGACATATTTAGCTTTACTTTCTACTGTGTGTATATATTATTTTATTAATACTTTTTAAAAAAATCTATGCTTCTTGTTTATTGCATTATCCACTTTGCTGCTGTAACATGTGAATTTCTCCACTGTGGGACTAATAAAGGAATATCTTATCTTATCTTATCTTATGAAACCAACAGTAAAAGAACAAAACACTGAGACAAAATAATGAGAATGCTGAAACCTGTAACCTGTGGTATCAAACAATATGTTCCAGAGACAACACATAAGCCAAAAGAGGACAATATAGAGTGTGGAAAAGGTGCACCAAGCTGTTGCCTCATGGGTATAAAAACGCCTTTTTATAAAAATGGGTTTTTAAAAGAGATTTAAAATTGGTTAGTTGGTGGTCTTAGTGACCACTCAAAGCACCGATCCCAGCAGACGCTGGGTGAAAGCGGGGTACACCCTGGACGGGTCGCCAGTCCATTGCAGAGCACATAGAGACAGATAGTTAGTCATCAGTTAGCCTAAACTGCATGTCTTTGGACTGTGGGAGGACTAACATGGGGACACTAACATGCACTAACATGGGGAGAACATGCAAACTCTGCAAACACTGGAACCTGCGACCTTCTTGCTGTGAGGCAGCCCGGTTCTTTCACAGATATGTCCAAAAATGGTTTTATCCCCTTTGGAAAAAAATAAGAAATCTGTACAATAGCTGCAGAAGCATTACATCCTAACACAAAAATAAAAATGAAAAGTGAAATTTCACTTTGACTTTAAAGTGATTAAGTCATGAAAATACATTGTTTCTCACTGGTGCATGTGCATGCTGCACAGACTGAGTCCTTTTCAGTGTCTTAAGTGTACACATTTAGGTATGGGGCCTTCAGGTGCTGAGCAGCACATTAGGATGCAGAACACATAAGTAAGGAAGATTAATGTCACTGTCCTGGCCTGTTTGACAAACACTCTCATCTCTGGATATTCTCTCATCCTCCCACTGATCAATCACCAACACTGCTGAGATCCCGAGTAAATGCTGCTGCTACTGCTGTGTGTATCTGCCAGTGCAGAGTGTGAATCTGGAGGACATCTCTGATGGCTTAGCGCATTAAAAACACCTCTCAAGTTGGGTTTTATGTTGTTATTAAGAGCTAAAAATTTGCCTTAGTGTGGGGAATAATTCCAGGAATATACAAACAGATAGCAGATTCTGCTGTATCACGATTTAAGTTGTAAATAAGAAGCTTGTAGTGGCCATGTGGTCAGCCAAATGCGATTTGTATGTATGTGTGTGTGTGTGTGTGTGTGTGTGTGTGTGTGTGTGTGTGTGTGTGTGTGGTGAGACACATTGCCAAACAGACAGCAGGACCAAGAAAGAGAGTATATGATGATGAGAAAGTGGTACGAGCGAATACAGGGAATGTGCGCCTATTCATCTTCTCACTGGGAGCAGCCAGGTACAGAGGTATGGCAGCCTTACAAGGTCAATATTTTACTTTGGCTTGTGCTCACTAATTAAATTACAGGCAAAGTGCCCCATGAGAGCCCACACAGAGATATAGACCCTGAAACCACCCCCCCTCCACATACACACACACACACACACACACACACACACACACACACACACACACACACACACACACACACACACAAGCTCTGCAAGCCAAACTATTTGTAGCATGAGCTGAGACGTTGCTGTGTTTAGTCATCGCAACATGTTTCAGGAGATCCAGGGTTTACTGAGGCATGGCAGAGAAGGTTGGAATTGGAGATAAGAGCGCTTTTAGTGTGAAAATCTCTTCCTGTCCAAATTGAAATAGTAAAATGGACTGGGGAAGTTCACAAACCGTGAGGTAGCTCAGTGTGGAAAGTCTTGTAGCTGTGTTTGTATGGCAAGCAGTTTGACATTTAATAGCTAAGCTTGACTCAGTTAACATTAGAGATATCCACACATTGTGAGTAGTCAGAGTTGTCATTCAAAATATCTCTAACGTCAAAACAACAGTTAGAGATATCTGTAACTCAGTTTATCCTAAATAAACAGATATCTCAAATGTCATTATGACCAGTCAGTTGTTGTGCATGACGCTGCTCATGCAAGGCTTCCCATTGGATATCGGCCCAGCAACGCATCTGAACAGTGTTAGCAGAAGCTTTTGCAAACTTCGGTAAAGTTGTAAAGATATTCACAGATTCCCAGAGAGCTTTATTCACTCGAGAGTTGTGGTAGAAATTTACAGCTTATTTTAGATTTATTGTCCCCAGACACACTTTATACAGTAAACCCATATGGCTGCAGTACATCAGTGCCATAGCATGTTTGAATAACTTCCACCTCCTACTTGCTGTAGCTGCTAACATAATTCAATTTATTTTATTTGTATAGTAAATCACAAGTTTGGTCGAGGGGGTTTCCAGTCTGTACAGGATATGACATTCTCTGTCCTTAATTACAGGTATCTGCAATGTCAATTCTAACTCGTCATAATTGCAGTTCAGGATATCTACAACATCATTCTAACTAGTCACAATTTAATTTTAGATATCTAAAAAGGACAATGAGGGGAATTAAACATATCTGGAGCTGGAATTCTGACTAATCAGAATTAAATTGGAGATATCTGAAAGTGAAGTTACTGTTGCAGATATCCATAATTCACATTGTGGATATCTGCAACTGAACTGTAAATATCTGTAATGAGCAACCCCACACACATGAATGGCAAAAATAGTTTGAATCGTAGAAGTCGAAATGTAATTACGTATATCTGAAATTAGTTTTAAATAGGAATTAGGGATATCTTGAATTAGAGTTTTGACTGGGTTGTAGATATCGCTAATGAATATCCCGTTTAGTTATTAAATGTTAAAATGTCTTGCTGTTGTGTTTGGCATCAGATCTGACCTTGACCAACAAGTGTCTCACGCAACATACAGTAATAGCTTATGCATGTCAACATGTGTTTGTCTTCGGAGGGAATATGAAGCTGTTGATGAGCCTGACTGATGTAAAATAGTCTCCTTTGTTTATAGCAGGGCCTGAGGGGCAGGGACACTAAGCACTGACAGCCTGTCAGCCTAATCGTCACTAATAAGAGAGGCGATGTCACCAAACCCACTCGCTGCAGAAGAATTTGTTTGAATCCCAGAACCAGTTTGATCTGTGAAACAGAAATCAAAACAACAGCAGAATTATGTAATTATTTCTGTGCCACAGGGCTGAATGCCTGCTGACATGTACTGCAGAGTGAAGCTTTCAGGGAAATCCAGAGGACACGGGTTAGAATAAAGCAGCTCTGCCATTGGCTGAGCGCACCAGGAAGTCCAGTCGCTGTCATCTGACTGTGACGCAGGCGCTTCCCGAAAGTCAACAGCAAATCGCGGAAATGCTCAACATGGCTCCCAAAGTTGAACTCACAAACGCTGCAGCAGCGATCGTCTGGCTGCTGTTTCTGTCTCTCATCCCCCCGGTGGAGGCTTACGATGCGGGCGACGCTTTAGCGCTGCTCCTGGGCACCATCCTGGCTGTGGTGGGCTTCTGCGCCTTCCTCGGCTGGTACGCACGGAGGCGGAACGGACAGCTGTGAGAGAGACACTCCTGTCCTGTCATGTTACCATCCACCGCATTAATACCTCTCTGTCTGATCTCATACGGACCTTCTGGCATAAGGTTTGTGTCGAAGCGACCGATAAGAAACGTGCCTTATTGGAATTAATGCGTCACGCGCAACGGGAACCACGTGGACTCTGTTGCAGAAGGTGGAGGGAAACATCCAGGAAGTCCAGGAGCTGTTGTATGTTGCACTGCTGAGATTAAAGACCAAAACACTGTTGCCTTCTATATCAAAAGGCTGCTGCAGTTACTGAATTTCATCCCAAGGATGCTTGCATTCCATATTACGCATTATTTCCACGCTTGGATCAACCACTGTGACTTCCTGATGTGCGTTCATGTCCGGAATGTGCAACCACAACGCTGTCATTGTTTAAAGCACAATATCACAAGTGTGGTTACATGAAAATAGTCAAGCTGTTGTACTTTCTGCTGCTTAAATGTGTGACAGTAGCTCAGAGTAATAAATTGTTTCATCTGATGCTTCACAACTTTGCATGATATTTGAATGAACTGCTGTGTAATCACATTTCCCTGCTCTTCTTTCATTAAGAAAGAGTGGAAAGATCTATTATCTATTTGGTGAAAGGTTTGTTTGCAGACTGCAATACAAATGTGTCAACATTCAAGCCATCTTCAGTGGCTTAGGGTAGTCACACTTAGTACCTCGATCCCAATATAACTAAAAATACTGCGTTACAAGTGAAAGTCTAGTATTCAAAACCTGCCTTATGAAAAGTACAGAAGTATTATCAGCAAAATATAATTAAAGTATTGAAAGTAAAAGAAAATTCCCCCTGTGACTGATTATATTATGATGGGTTCACTGGTTCCCAACCCAGGGGTCAGGCCCCTCATAAGGGTCGTAAGATCTATATCTGACGAGTCGTGAGATGATTATGTGGTTGGAAAGAAGAAAATCAGACAAGTTATGCTATATGTGTAATTATCTATTTTTTTAAAACTAATGTTATCATCAGAAAAAGTTGTTTGCATGTTCTGCCTGTGTTAGAATGGGTTTTCTCCAGGTGCTCCAGGTTCCTTCCACAGTCCAAAGACATTCAGTTTTATTGATAACTCTAAATTGCCCATAGGTGTGAATGTGAGCATGAATGGTTGTCTGACTCTATGTGCCCTGCGATGGACTGGCGACCTGTCCAGGGTGAACCCCGCCTTCACCCAATGCCAGCTGGGATCATCTCCAGTCCCCCGCGACCCCTAACGGGATAAGCGGTTGCAGATGGATGGATCTTATTTGTGAGCTGTTAGATATTTTTACCTCTTTCTGCCCCAAATGCTTATTTAGATGAAACGATCTGAGGACTTTAGAGAGGAACTGTCTCTTTGGAAGAACTGCAAACAATATGTACAGCCAATTGGAGCCGATCACAGCTTACACCGGGCGATAGTCTTAAATATAGTGGAGATGAAGTAAGTGCATTAAATTTAAATACTCCAGTACCTCAAAATTGTCAGCACAGTACTTACTTTGCACCATTAGAGCAAATATAATAAGCTTTATACTTTTTTAAACCTAAATTATTTATCAAACGAAACTCTTTCTTGTATAGAAAACAAAAATAAGTGACTAACTTTATTATAACTGGGACCTTGGGATGATACACATCCAGTATGTTTACAGGGCTGGTGCCAAAATGAGTGATTGAATTTGAGAATATTGGGACACAAAATCATGAAGGCCTTCACTTTAATTTATGTTTATCTGGATGGCAGTAACATAGTTTCTTTTGGAGTAAAATGAATCACAGTCTTTTCTGTATCTTCTATCTAAAAGTACAGTGTCAGTCTATGTGCCAGTCTGCATTTATTATCAGTGAGTGGTCAGCTGTGATTGTAAGGGAGCCGGCTGAACGTGTTGCCTCTAAGCCGTATTCCTGTTTTAATCATAAAAAATAGAAACCTACACATTGTCCCTGACTATGTTAAAGCTGTAACGCAGCAGTGACACATTTCCAACATGTATGACCAATAAAATAATCATATTTTACAGCCCAGTTAGATACAAGGCCAACGTTCCAGTGTGTGCACACTCGTGTAGGCCTACATGTGGCTGATTGAATCATCGCTGCTCGTGACATCACTCCTCTCCATACATGGCTGAGAAATCAAATCCTATGAATTTATCATGCTGCCCGGGCAGAATGAACAACAGGGCTCAAAGTGCTCATCAATTATACATATACAGTACAGGGGGAAGTCATTCTACCTTGAGGTGAGCTAGGTTCCCTGATTTAACCCTTCGCTTTGTACATAATGGTCGACATTTCCGTTGAGTGAAACATGCATGAGCACCATAAAAGGCAGACAGAGAGTAGAATGCTATAGCTTGATACATCTGAGGAGGAAAACACTGTAATAAAAGATATATATCTTTAGCTTTTGTATAATTTAAGTTTTATGTTATTTTGTACATGTGATTTAGATCAGTTTGAAACCGTCAGGATGATGATAAAGATGTATTTTTCGTGTAAAACTTTCAGTAAGATAGTAATCAGTTACACTACACGTTACAAGGGGAAATAATGAGTACTGTTGTAACGCAGCGGCCCTGTTGGGCAGATGTTACCGTGAGAGAGAGAGGGAGCTGCTGCTGCTGCTGCTGCTGCTGCTGCAACAAGAGACAAGACGCGTCTTGGATCACAAATAGGGATGCAGGGCGCATGCGCACTGGGCTCCGTTTACTGTAGGATATTCACCGTGGAGGAAAAAAGGGGGCAGGCAACAAATCAGGCTTTTTAAAAAACAGCAAAACCCCGACTAGTGCAATGTAAATAACGTCCAGGAGGGAAACCAAATCGGATTATCAACAGGTAGGGCTTTGATTGATCTTGTGATCGGCTGTCTGTGTCTCTCTCTTTCTCTCTGTCGCTCTTTTTTTTTGGCCTTGTCTTGTGTGGTGGCTGCGATTCTGGGCAATCCATAGCGGGGGGACTTGGAAATGATTCCAGTCTAATGGATGTATACGGATCCGCCACACTGTTATGCTTCAACCGGCCGATCGGGATGCGAGGACGATGTTTTTTTTAAACTGCTGTGTTTTTTTCACCGAAATCTGTCGGATTCAGACGCGCGTAGAACACTCGGCTGACGATCGGAGGACGCATTTAAACGCGTAAGTAGCCAATATTAATGAGATCAGATGTTACCACAGGCTATGTGCCATTTCTCAAACAATAAAAAATATAAACTGAGCAGAATATTATTACCACTTGGCTTGTTATTATCACTTCCTGAGTGGAAATCACACCCGCGCACCAACAAGGCAAATAATGTCGAAATGCGGCTTTAGTGTCAGTATTATTCTCTGCGTAATTACTAATATAAAAGATGATCTGGAAAATCGACTGCCCTAATGAGAACACTGCTTATCAGCGTAATCCGGTTAACCTTTAATCAACACAAAAATGCTTATTATGTATGCGCCCTCCGTCGATGTTCCACAATGCATGAATGAAAGCAGGGCGAGTTTATTCGAGGAGGCTTTAGAGAGAGAGCCGTCCTCTGTTCTGTTCTGCAGGGTGTAGGGTGTGATCAAGAGGAGCTTATTTTGGACTGCATTTCTCTTAATGTTTCACCGAGCGCTAAAAATGCGCCCCCTCCCCTCAAAAATCTACCCAAACCGAGTCTTTTTGTGTGTGTGTGGTCTATTCCGTTTCTTCCCGAGAGGTAAAAATGCGTCGTTTTCGTAATGAAGTCTGGCATCTTTTGTTCGTGAAATTCCTGAGCCACTAGAAATAATTGTATAACAGATTAATGTTTTAATCTAATCAAGCTCCATCACTGTCTGTGAAGTATTCAAGCTGAGGCTGAGCTCTGCACTGTGCCACTCTAAATGTGAAAATGTTAAATAAATATATAAATAAATGGCATTCAGGCAGAGGGAAATTACTGCTTATCTTATTCTAGATGCAGTTGAAAAAATGCAGCTGTTGTAATGGACTGAATGCTGATGGGTGGATGATATTTTTCAGGGATTTTTTTATAATTTTTTTTTTTTTTTAGGTGTGATGAGACAAAGGAACAAAGGATGCCTTAGAGGAGAGGTTGCCTATATGCCTGGAAACCTCTTCAAAGCACACCGCCAAATGGATCTAACGCCTCCCCCCGCCACCTCTAGATCATGATACTTGGCTGAAGCTACTCCGCTATCTTTATGATCCCTCCTCCATCTATGGCGAACTATAGCCATGCAGGGGACCACACCATCTTGCAGAATGTCTCTCCTCTCGCCACGTTCCTCAAACTGACCTCCCTGGGTTTCATCATCGGCGTTGGCGTGGTCGGAAACCTCCTGATCTCCATCCTGCTGGTCAAAGACAAGAGCCTGCACCGAGCGCCCTACTACTTCCTGCTGGACCTGTGCGCCTCCGACATCCTGCGCTCCGCCATCTGCTTCCCCTTCGTCTTCACATCGGTCAAGAATGGATCCGCCTGGACGTACGGCACGCTGACCTGCAAAGTGATCGCCTTCCTGGGGGTGCTCTCCTGTTTCCACACGGCGTTTATGCTGTTCTGCGTGAGCGTCACGCGCTACCTTGCCATTGCGCACCACCGTTTCTACACCAAGAGGCTGACCTTCTGGACCTGTCTGGCTGTCATCTGCATGGTGTGGACATTGTCGGTGGCTATGGCATTCCCACCGGTGCTAGATGTAGGGACGTACTCTTTCATCCGGGAGGAGGACCAGTGCACGTTCCAGCACCGCTCATTCAGGGCGAACGATTCGCTGGGCTTCATGCTCCTGCTGGCACTCATACTCCTAGCCACACAGCTGGTTTACCTCAAGCTCATCTTCTTTGTCCATGACCGTCGGAAGATGAAGCCCGTCCAGTTCGTGCCTGCCGTCAGTCAGAACTGGACCTTCCACGGGCCAGGCGCCAGCGGGCAGGCAGCTGCCAACTGGCTGGCCGGGTTTGGTCGAGGCCCCACCCCGCCTACCTTGCTGGGCATCCGGCAGAACAGCAACGCAGCGGGTCGCAGGCGTCTACTGGTGTTGGATGAATTCAAAACGGAGAAGAGGATTAGTAGGATGTTCTACATCATGACGTTTTTCTTCCTGGCGCTGTGGGGGCCCTATCTGGTCGCCTGCTACTGGCGGGTGTTTGCGAGGGGACCCGTGGTCCCTGGGGGCTACCTGACGGCGGCCGTGTGGATGAGCTTTGCCCAGGCTGGGGTCAATCCTTTCATCTGCATCTTCTCCAACAGGGAGCTGCGGCGCTGCTTCAGCACCACGCTCCTCTACTGCAGAAAATCCAGGTTACCAAGGGAACCCTACTGCGTTATATGAAGGTTTTTGCTGTGTTTTTTTCTCATCTATGTCTCTGTTTCCCTGATTGATCTTGATCTGGGCTTGTTCCCATTGTACAGCGCACTCTCTCTTCTATCTCTCTTCTCTTCATCCTCCAGTTTTCCCGCTGTTCCTCCTTCTCCTAACCCTTGTTTTCAGAGGTAGAAGGTGGACCGCCAATCACGAGGCTTCGCTGGGGTGATTGAATACGAAGCCTATCAAACGTGGAGGCTGAAGGGAATGGGAATGCGCAGGAGGTCTGGATCCCCTCCTGTGTTTATGTTCTAGTAAACAGACATCGTGGAAGGCCATGCCAATGCAGAGAAGCAAAAAGTCCAAAAAAAAAAGAAAAAAGAATTGAAAAAACAATAAAAACAAACCCTCTTGCTTTGGATATTTTGAAGATGCGTTATTCTGTGAGGTGTGAAATACATAAAAAGAAAAAAGAACAAAAAACAAAGAAACGATACCTCTCAAGGAATCACTGGAAATGTTTTACATTTTAAGAGTTGCACTAAAAAGAAGATGTAAAGATGCTTTTTTTTTCAACAGTTGCCAGTTGCATTTGCAAGGACAACTTTTCTTTTGTTCTTTTCCCCCCTCAAACTAAACAATGAATGCTTTAATTTGCAACAGACTACACAATCGCTGTAAGTAAAGCAAAAAACTGTTGGAGTACACCATCACAAGAGGATAAAATGGTTTTAATGTAAGTGATATCTTTTTCATTTACCGGGGCGGGGGCTTAAACGATGGGGATTTACAATGTGTGGTTTTTTGAAGTTGCAGTTTAAAACTAGAAATGATTTCTTGTAGTTTTACGATCCATACGTCCCTAGTGTCTGGCATTGTTATTTTCTTATCACCTTTTTACAAAAAAAAAGATGAAATGGTGTTTGGATTTTGAAAAAAAAAGTTGCTTTTAAGAACAAAACGTGTGCTTAAAAAAGACATTGAAGAAGTAGTTAAATGTTTCATCATATCCATGTACCTAAACACTATCATATTGTTACAGTATTGTTGATGCCACTCCGGGTGTTCTTGCCTTAATGGTTATGATATTGTCATGTTTCTTGGTTGTTGGGTTTTATTTATTTCATTCACTCCTAAAAAGTTGTTTTTTTTAGATGCAAGGGGAGTTTTTTTTTTTTTTTTCCTTTTTCACATCAATGTGAAGTGCATGTCCATTTTTTAAAAGCTGGTCCACTCCCATGAGCATCACAGGCCATACACTGAGCAGCCCATTTTGATTCTGCAATGGTTTGCTACACCCCACAAAGTGCTCAGAGCACAGGGAGTGTGTGTGTGTGTGTGTGTGTGTGTTTCAGAGCGTGTGTGTGCTGTGTGGATCAGACAACAGTCACTTCAAGACCAGAGCCTTAGTATGAAATCTTGCACAATTTGTAAAAAACTGTAAAAGACAAAAAAAAAAAAAAAAAAAAACGACATTTAAGGCACACCGTCTTGTTTCTACTTTCCCTACATTTGCTCTCTACTGATTGTTTTCAATGACTTACTTTTTTTTTCTCTTGTGGCCATTTTAATATTTATTATTATGTATTCTTTTTTGTATAATATAGATAGATTGTGTGTAAGTATGTGAGTCTTTCAGTTTGAAGTCCCGAATGTGAGTACAGTTTTCAGTTAGGATTGCATTTGCTGAAAGTTAACTGTGTAATCTGTTGCTTTTTTGAAAATAAAAAAAGTTTCCATTTTACGACATTTGTTTTTATCCCTCTCATTGGGCGGAGAACATACTGTATGGCCACGCTAACAGCTGGAAAACATCTGAAAACCCCTCTCAGTACTGGAGTGTTTTAAAATGGTGCTGGGTCAAGTGATGGCTTTGCCAGCATCCTCCCCCTACAGGTCAAAGATTTCCATTTTTGTCTCTAGAATGTCCCTTTTTGCACCTGAATTCGTAAGTTGGGGTAAAATCATCACTGCTGAGATGTTATAATGTTCATATTTTGTTCTTAATTGACTAATGGTGGTTGGTATTTCTACAAGGATGTTCTGTGTGCCATTTGGTAACAGTCTCGTCATATGACAAAAGTGATAAAATGTTTAAATGTGTCTTTCCTGGAACACAATCTTTTCTGTCATTTGAGTCCTTGGGACATCTTGGCAAAACAGAATATATGCCCGACGTTGTCATTGAGTGTGAAGAGTGTCTGACATTTAATGGGAATAATCTCCATGAATATATATCCCTGGGCACGCTCACCCTTGCGGTTTTTCATTCTGTGTTAAAGGGGAATACCACTGAATTTTAAGATGTAATATATGCGACTCCCATATGGATGGAATAATGGTGAAGCACTCTGGATTAATGAATGCCCTTGTACTGAGCCCCGTAGCCACGAATGACATAGTGGTTTGTCCCATTCCCTCATTTTTAAGGTCACATTGATGTGCAGCTGCATAGAAAATGAATTGAGGAAACTATGGATGCGAGATCTATTAAAATATGAAGCATAAATGAAGCCCATTTTCTCAAATGCATACTTATTTTGCAAGATATTTACCCTCTCAAATGCTTCAGTAATAAACAAATGTTTCCAAATTATATCAAAAGTTAAAAAAAAAAAAAAAAATCCTCATACCTTCGCAAGGATGCATTTGCTGATGAATTTATTAAAAAGGACCTATTATGCTTTTTTTCAGGTGCAGGTTATGGGTTTCTACTAGAAACACTCTGTTTGAGCTCCTGCCCCGCCTCCCGAAATGAAAAGTCTGCTCTGATTGGTCAGCTGCCCCACTGTTATGACTGGTCAACTGAACCAAACTCTTCAGACTCCGCTCCAGCTCCACTCTAACTGGCTTTGTTTGAGGGCATGCCAAGCTAGCCGCTAGGCAGGTATTATGCGGATGTGTTCCTTGTTGACATCATCACGTTATGGAAGAAAAGGCGGGACTTCAAGCAAGGCATTTCAGGCAGTTCAGGAGCAGTGTTTCTGTGAAGAGATTAGCTCCCTTTGGCATGGACTTTGGGCTTTGTAATGTTGCTGACCTTTAACATGCACAAAAAACTATATAATACACTATAGGAATGAGAACAACGACAAAAGCATAATAGGTCATATTTAAAATGAAAAAAAATTAAGGCCATTGGAGGCCCTCTTATTGAACATTAGAGTCAAGGCTACTAAAGGCTAAGGTATGCTCATTCTTAAATAGAGTGGTATTTCTCTGTAAAAGAAACTCATTACAGTATGTTGATGATGTCTGAAAGCAAATATGTGCAAACAGAGTGTGAAATGAATAATACAAGATTTATAGCTGCCAATTTTGTGTGATTCAGACATCATTGTAGCCTTTTGCTTTTGAACCAAAATGTGTTCCACTGTCCTATTTTATTCCCCACAAAAAAAAAAAATATTGAATTAAATAATGACCTGAGCCTCGGTGCCGGAAAACACTGCATATGATGCTGAAATGGCTTGTAAACACTCCAGGTAATTGTGTGCAGGTTTCTGCTGATGAGAAGTATCTATTAGGGGTCCATTTTCATTACGATGTTGGCAATTACTGTTTTATTTGGACATTGATCATTTCATTTTGGACCCAGAGAGGCAGAGTCAGGTGTTCTGAGAGCATTTATTAGAATTTAAAGGAAGGTTTGGGTATCAGGAAATGCTCCGGTTTTATGTCTTTTTTCTTGCTTTTTGTCAGTCATGAAATCTGTTCAAAACCTCTTGAGACTGAGATTGGTGATGATGAAACAGAAAAATGACATTTTGTGGGATTTCATCTTTAAACTAGGGCTGAAACTGTGTTACTTGAGACTGGGGCAGGAATTAACATCCCACTTATGTATATTTTAGCCTCATTCAGCATATGCAAATCACAAACTGTGTCACTTTTGAGCGTTGGCCCATTTCCTTGCGTGTTCATTCTGAGTGTCCCAGTAATTCTGTTTCCCTCCATGTCTGAGGGAAGATGACAGGCAGAGGTGGTCGGTTTGAAAGCGGTTCACTCTGGCAGACAAGCTCTCACATTGAACTCTTTTTTCCCCCTCCGAGGTAACGCGTCTCCCGAGAAACATCGAGAAACATATTGTTCATAATCAAAGCAATTAGGAAGCTGTAGTCTGCTGTACCATCTGACTGGGATCGGTTCTTTGCACTTGTGTTTAGATCACGGAAGAAAGCGAAAGCGGGTCGTTTTTGTGAGGCAATTACAATGCTTTGCTGGAGATACTTTTCATTTAACGATCAGAAGACTTTTTCTATTGGATTTTGGCTGCCAATGAATCACACAACCATGCCTAATTCCATGTCACTCTCCTTGTATCTCTGGGGATTTGCGCACACAATTTCAGTTTTTTAATGGACTGCAAATGGGCTCTGGAAAAAAGCATCTCACCCTAGCCCTCATTTGCTGTCTATAATTTGAGTAAATACCATCTGTTGACTGAGAAACATTGGCTTTTTTCTAAAAGGGGGGAGCTCATCTAATGTAAGCCTGTCTGCATTCTTAAGCATTTTCTATTTGTATAATGCACACCAAACCTTAATTAAAGTGCAGTAAGGGTCCGTGCCGAGAAGCACTCAAATATGAAAAGCTGCCTTGAATGGAATGGAGTGGACGACTCAATCTTCTGACAAGCTACTCAGGATAAAGGAAGAATTGCTTTCTGGTTTGGCATCACCCTACTCTGCATATTTGTTTGATTGTGTGACCGCTTGAGAACGGAGCTGGAAACATAATGGTTCAATATGCTTTGCATAATTTCTCCAGGGCGTTCATTTTGTTTTGTGAAATGACATTTACTTACAATGTGTTTTCGTGGAGTTTTCCGTGGGATGTTTGGTCAAATGATTTACTCAGCTCTTTGTGTGTAAATGTACGTTTAGTGCAGGAGTGTGGTTCAGCGACCTCATGACAGTGTCGGTGTGGCGGCAGGTTTTCATGCATTCGTGTTTATCCTCACTCACAGGTCAATCCACTATCAGTGTGTCACAACAGTCCTCTTTTCAGCAGACGACATGGTTAACAGCCATAAAACTGCAGAGCTGCAGTAGTTTTCTCTCTAATGGCTTTGCAGCTTTGTGGCTAATGTGCCTCAGCAAATTGGTAATGGTCAAATGAATGTTAATGTGAGGATCACAAATGTGTGACCGTGTGTCTACATGTGTAGGTGTTACTAAATTTCACTATTTTTGTCTTTTTTTTTTTTTTTTTGCTGCTGCTGTTAGAGTTTAAATCTGCCCTGCTCTCTGTCCATTCATAATCCAGTGTTACTATTATAAATAAATGTCTGTCATAGAGTGCTGCAGGGATGATGTATTTTTGTCGGCCAACCAGGAAGTTAACATTGCCCTGGGTTTCCTCAAACAAAAGGCCAACAGGATTTGTCCAGTGGGTTTTGATTTATTGCAGAAAATAAACTCTGTGGCAAACAAACTTTTAATGTACTTAAACATATTGTTCCGTAAGATAATCTCCACAAATGAACACCGCTTTTATGATTTTTTAAGCATGAATGCAATCGGCAGAAGAAAAACCTAACGTTAGGCTATAAATGAACTACACCACGGTTGCATGAGCGTGAGTGTGCACGGACGAGACGTTTAGTAGTCTCATTTAGCCACCGTAAAAGCTTCAGAATTCACGAGTGGGATATTTACTGACATGTTTTATATTGTAGAACAAAACGTTACAATCTCTTCAGCTTGTGTCAACCACAGAGCTTATTTCAGGCATCTGACTAAAAACCCATTAAACAAAAAACACTGGTTTTGAGATAAGGGAACCAGAAATGCTAAAAGGCTGATGGTTTAAGGGCTCATTCCTGCAGCACTCCCAAAGCTATTAGATATAACCAGAGCAAAGACCCTCCCCTGACCCTTGAGACTTTTGCCCCTGTACACCTTGTACATTGCTTTCACTCCCAGCCTCCCCTGATCCCCCTTGACCCTCTGGCCCCACCCCTTAAAAATATCCCATGTATATTGAGGTCATAGTAATTATTTATCACATTCACATGAAAGAAATCTATCCATACCAAACTTTAGGGCTTGTTGACAGTAGATATGTACACACACACACACACATATATATATATCTCTAACTAGTGACATCCTTAGAAGCCATAATCCATTACACTTGAGCACTGAAGGACTTGTGATCACCATGAGCTGTTGACGTCTCCCAAGGGAACATGACAGCATTGTAGGAAATGCAATCCATCTTAGGTGTATGACATTGAACTGCATTTATGACTTCTTGTGGAGCTGTCCGGGTCCTTCTTAAGCTTCTATCTTTCTGTCTGTCTGATTTTCCTGTCTGATCATTTCCATTGCTGATTCACCCTATGGCATTGACCTGAAAATAGTTAGATTGTTGTCTGAAATTAGCAGCCCGGTTGCACTAAATGACGTAAGGTAATCTTAAGTCATTTCGCATGCAATAAGGGCGCTCTTCTTGTTGTCGACATGCCATTTGTGCACCATGTAGTCTGTATTGACTGTAATGTAACGCATCCACATAAATATGCTACGCTCAGAGCTAGTGACGTTGAATAAAAAGTGAGAAAGACTGCTTATGGAGGGTGGGAGGGAAGGTAGACGGATCCAATAAATGCAGGACTTTCAATCGAGAGACCGGTGTTTCTGTCCCATAAAGTTATTTTAAAGTTACGTCAGTGAAGTTTGTGACGTGTTTTACTTCTGTTCCATTGTTTCCGTATGTATTTTACTTAGTTTACGTACTTACTTAAGCCCAACCATGTTGTTTTTCCTAAACCTAAGGATTTGGAAAGTGGTTTTGTTGCCTAAACCTAACAGGGGAATACTGAAAGGTAGTTATGGCTCAACAAATATAAATGACAGAAATGATGATTGGATTTAATAATTGCTAAATCTTTTTGGATTTGAATGGATTTAGATGTTTGGCTTCATGTTGTTATTGCCACTAATCAAATGTGAAGACATGTAGAAGAGCATTATTTTCCAAAAATCATTGTGAAAGAGGTGGTCACTACAGTGGACTGGACACCATGCATTAACAGAGCCAACGACGTACGAGACTTGTGTAAATGTTTTATATATGAAGCACGTCCTAAGTTGTTATATATTCCTGTAGTGGACACTATGCATGAAAGGAGTTGAGTAATAGGAAAGCATGAGTAATTAATCACCTGTGGCCTCTGGCGGCTCCAGTGACCTGGTCAGTTTCATTCTCTGGCGAATGTCCTGACGGCGCTCAGGTGAAAAGAAGTCAGATTGTCGTGTGATATGAACGTAACACCTACGTTTTTGGAAAATATTCATATAGGCTTTGTCACAGAGACTACATTGTAACATATGCCTATAGTGGACACTGTTCAAGCAGGCTTCTTATGCATAATCACACTGTGAACTATGAGGAAGTTGCTAATGAAAAACATTGCGAATGCCGTCTGCACCGTATACTGCTAGCCAGCTTATGTATCTTTATAAGCACGCTAATGCCAAATGGCGATTCAGTTCCCTCAACTACAAGATGTTCCCTCACGTCAGTACTTCTGCCGATGCCATCCATTGTTCTGACGGCCCATGATTCTGAAACCTCATGTCCTACTCTGACTCTGATTGGCTTACCCTGATACTCTTACTTTACCTCTTACCAATCTCATACCTAAAATAAACCAACCCAACCAACTCAGGGCTGACTCCTGGTCATTAGCTTAGTGTTGTCGTCGTCTTCTTATTCATCGTTTTATTTCCACTAGATGCCAGTAGATTTGACGCTTTGTTCGACGAGGTGGAAAACATCCTTCAGAGTGACAGTAATAATAAATAAAAACACAGATACCAAACGATACAAAGAACTTTCAATTATAGTGGTGGGACATCTAAAGGCCACTTCTGTCACTAAATCAATGTCACAGACAATGTTAGCAAATCCTTTAGAAACAAGCATGTTCCCTTAAAATGTTTAATTTGGATGATCTGCAGAATAACAACATAAATATAAATTCAGCCATAAAATCTGAATATGTGTAAATCTCCTACAGCGTTATATTCTGATAATACAGTATGCACCCCAGCTAATGAAGAATAAGATGTCATTGGGTAGAGATGCAGGAGGAAAGAAGGTCCAGTAAAACACAACATAATGATGATTTCTGTTCCCTGGTGGGGCGGCCCTGGAAAAAAATGTTGCTGCATTTATTGTCTGACAAGCTATTACAGGCAGCGCAGGCCTCTGAATACCAATGATCAACAGGATGCCTGATAAAAATTTGCAAGTGGATAAAGATTCC
Organism: Pterois miles; assembly: GCA_947000775.1. Classification (NCBI taxonomy): domain Eukaryota; kingdom Metazoa; phylum Chordata; class Actinopteri; order Perciformes; family Scorpaenidae; genus Pterois; species Pterois miles. The sequence goes on along the minus strand of CAMQGK010000549.1, from coordinate 17,167,981 downwards.
TCCTCATAATATCTCAGTCTTTATGTCTTCATTTCCAACCACCACCCTCCCAACTCCTGCAGCCCATCATGCAAATGCCTTATATAAAGAATATCCCTGCTTTAAATATTAACTGATTAAATTGCGGATGGAGCTTCAAAGGTTCCTTCCTGCATATTTAAACAGTATTTTTTTTTTTTCTCGCCCTCTCTCTCTCCTCTGTAATGTGAGATTCAGTGGTTGAATCATTCCTCTGGAAATTAGCTTGGAGCAAATTTTGAGACTTGGTTCTATCTTTTGCATCACACCTGTACTCAGTAGATGGAGGTATCTCTGGGCTATACTGAGGTTTCTTCTCATGTTCTGTTACAGCTGCTTATTAGGACAATGACATCTTTGTCAAACTGTAGTGTGGACGTTTTTAGGCATGATTGAGCATTTGTGCTGCTGCAGAATGGACACAAATGTACTTTTTTTGACATTGCATTTACATTTTGAGAAATTATTCGCTTTCTTGCTGAGAATCGGTTGAAAATATCAATACCATTCTTTACATTTACATTTGTAACTTTCTCTACTGTGGGACTAATAAAGGAATATCTTATCTTATCTTATCTTACATTTTTCTGGTCTGTAGACTGAATATGAAACTACTAACAGCAGACGGTTAATTTAGCACAATGACTGGAAGTAAGGGGGAACAGCTAGACTGGCTCTGTCCAAATATAACAAGTCCACTGACAAGCACCTTTATATCTATTTTTTTTCATTTGTACTTTCAAAAATTAAGCGTTGTTTCATGATGGGCTACGTGTTTGACTATTTCTTATGGGGGTCGCCTCTGATTGGCTGGAAACTTGTCTCAATAAAGAAATAGAAATAAAATGTGAATTATTGGGCTTTAATGGATAAACAGCGATGCCAGATGTACAAAAGTTATTGTATTTGTACGATAACTGTCCTCTGTACGACGTATGATCAATAATGCCAAAAGTGCCATGATGTATAATAATTTCACTATTTTGCTTACAATTGATAATTGGTTTCAGTCTGCACTGTCTCATTAGTCTATGTGTTCTCATGGCCATGACTGGCGTACGATAATTTTCCTCAACATACGTTAATTTTAAGCCTCTTGTACGATAATTTAACATTTCCCATCTGGCAATGCTGGGGCTTACTACTTACCAAAAAGAAGCTTATTCAAGTGTGCTATTAGTATACTTCTTTTAAACTTTTAAAAATATATTAAAAAGTATACTTGGCTCATGCTAACAATTAAACAGGAAAGTCTGAGCATACTTGACTTCTACTGACAAGTATACAGAACAGATTAAGTATATTTGGCTTATAGGCCTACTTGTAATTAATCTTTTGATTGAGATTTAGGCCTACTTCAGTATATTTGCCTTATAGGCCAACAGAAAGGTATACTTGGCTTGTAGTTGTGCTTACTTTTTAATAGCCTGTTGAACTGTGAGAGCGGCTGCTGGCTTCATGTTAGTTGTACAGACATGATAGTGGACTCAATCTCTCATCTAATACTCAACCAGAAAGTGAATCAGCGTATTCAGAAAATGTGGAACTGTTCGTTAAAACTAAACTAAAAGCTTGGTAAGGATCCCTGCTTCCTATACACTGTTTCTGCTCTGTTGTTGCACCCGAAGACGGAGCCGTTGTGACACATGCAGAGTTACAAGTGGCTTATATGTTTGTGGTTATTCCTGCAAGTGTGGTTATCACGGCAGCACAGAAACGGGAAAAAAAGAGCCAGTGTTCCGATACCTGCAGTAACATTGTGTACATTGTGTTGTGCAGGATTGAGCTGCTTATAGGAATGTAAATGTTGCGGCATAATGTCATCATGTTGTGAATGGATGGTTTGAGCAGTGGAAACTGCTGCTGCAGTGTGTTGAGAGTACAGGTCAGGATGTAAGCTCACACAGGTTCTGTTTCTTTACTGTTAAATCCTCTTGGTTGCGGTGGGAGTCGAGAGTAAACACGTCCCCTTTCGCTGCTAAGACTTAGGATGAGTGATGGAGCCGCGGATAGATCATGATTGGTGGGTTAGTGCTTAAGCACATGTACGCCGAAGTTGGAATATGCGAAGAGCGAGTACTGGTTGGGAGTAATCCTCCAACAGGGATTACCCGTGTCTTTCAAGCTAGATTAAAGGGTCCCATGATACCCTGTCGAGTCCTGATGGGGAATCAATGCGCCGGATGACAAATTATCAGCATCGTCATCTTTGTCATCTTCTCTTATCGTCGTCTGCGTGATAATGAGTGGTGGGCTTTGCACGTTCATTCTTCAGGTTTGGGGAGGCTGACCAACAGCGAGCCAAGTGGTCTCTTGCTGTGTCTCTGCGAGTTGAGATAATCATCTTATCCACCACGCGCCACACACAAACACAGGGTCTGAAATGAGGAGATCTGGATGACGTACCTTATCAGCAGAATGGAAAAGAAATATTTGGGTCACATGCAAATTGAATAGAGTGTTGTGATGATTTTGGTTGCTGATGGTGGTAGCATATGACTGGAAAATGCCTCTCCACCAACAGACTTGTCCTTTTTATTCCACTCAAATTAGAACCAAGCGTGTAGGATAAAACTGACAAAACTAGCAGGCACTGCAAACATTTTCCTAACAGACTAAAATATTCAAAAGCTGCTATCTGGCTTATAGGGGCTTTCAGAGTATTATGATTCGCAGCAAGGAGGCTGAGACGACCATATTCTCGTAGCACTGTGTTTGCAGAAGGGCAATCTGTCGTGATGCAAAGCCAAACATGTACATTATGGTGCCTATTTACAACATGCAACCAGCTGCTTACATCTGCTCACAGCAGGGCATGACGGCCCCCAGAGGAATGGAGAAAATAAATATTAAAGAGAATATATACATTCATTCAGAGATCTTTTTAAAGATCCAATGTTCTGAGGATGGCATTATTTATTTATCTAATTTTTCACGTCATGGCAATTGGGGGAAGTGTTTAGGGGTGTTTATGCAGCCGATTTGTTCCCACTAATTCGGCATGTTTTGTGATGAATCCAAGGGCTTTTGGAAAAGCGGAGGAGGGGGAGGGGAGGGAGTTAATCCACTCGTTTTCTTGTGTTCCAGCCTGTTCAGCACACTCTCCCTCCTTCCTTTATTTTTGGAAACATCTCATTCTCGTGAGTCAGGCCCATCGTGCTCACAAAGGCTCGGTCTAGCAAGCTCTCGCCTCCTCCTCCCTCTTCTCCTCCTCTCTGCCCGTGTCTCTGCCATTTATGATATTAGAACAGAGGAGAGGCGAGCAGGAGGAAGCACAACTCTTCATGTCTCTTTCTCAGACGGAGAGGAGGAGAATTAATGCTTTGAGAATTCTTAATTCACCATATTTGCATAGGGGACAGGTGATGGATGGATGTGTGTGCAATCGCTGGTGTAATAGCCGGCTGAAAAGGGGCCTTGAGAAGGTGACAGGCAGCGATTTCTAACCCAAGACTGCAAATTTAAAACTGCATTTATGGAACAAAATCAATGTGATGATGCAACCACATTTTTGGCATCCATCTTAATTTGTTGAGTAGCGCTGATGGCAGCATTGATTGATGACACCCGACTTGACTGATAATCGTGTCGCCTGCACTTCTGTTGTCCATTTTTCTGTTGTCCTGTTGTTTTACCTGCATATAACAGCAGTGGTTGCGCAGGGACCCGGCTAATTACCATGTTTGCAATGCAGTGTCATTTCTTTGAAGAGTTTTCTTGCAAATAAAGAAGCAGATCACTTCCAGGAAAAAATCTGCTGAATTAAGTTGCCTTGGAAACACCAAATTATACAACAAATGCTTACATCATCCTACTGCCTGAGTTTGGGCTCAGAATTCAGGATTAAATGGCTTGTCGAGATGGACATCTCTGCTTGTTTTGTGTTTCATAGCATTTGCAGAAGACTATATTTGACTCTTTCTGTTTGTGCATGTGGGAACAGGATGATTCATCTTTCTTTGTGCTAATTATAGAGATAACCTGCTGTAACAAATCAAACGTTTTCTGCACTGCACAAAAATACTAATAAGGACTTTGTTGTGCAGGATTTAATTTGGCTATAGGCAAGAGCTGAATGTTAAACCATTATTTGAATGTGTTGCTGTGCTGTTGTATTTTTGTTTGCCTGTGCGAGTTGATCAAGAGAATAGGTGAGCATCCCTTGGGACTTTATTTGAACTTTCTATGGATGCATATCTGCAGGCATCATATCTAAATTTATCAGCTCTCTCGGAGTCTGTGCTACATCCTTTAGGTTGGGAAAATAATTTATTTTCCTATCGTAATCACAAACCTCTAACGTGGTGTTTTGGAACAAAGTGGCCCAGCAGCTTGCCTTAAAAAAAAATGTTGCTTTCTACTGTAAACATGGTCACAGTGAAAAAGTAATTTTCTACCTTCTGTGTCCAAGGGATTCAATTTTCCTCTTGAAGAATTATATTTGCCGCATAGATATAATAGCTTTCTTTTCAGAGACTGATTACACTGTAGGTATTTGCACAATTTATACTCCAGTTCGCACATACAGTACAAGCTTGTAGAAGTCTTTGTAGCATGGTTTATTGTGTATTTCCCTTCATATGCCATGATGTATAGATCTACAGTGCATACAGTAAGCACCACATGTTAACTGAGATATACCTGCTCGCTGTGCATTGAACAGTCCGTGATGCATTTTGCATCTTTGTATGGTGTTAGGAGAGCAGTCCTGAAACAGAAAAAAAAGGCCCCCGAGCAAAGCAGTGCAGAGCCATCATCATTAGTCACCAACAACAGCAGCACACGGCCCCTCAAAGCGCAATGCTGTGAAAGTTCCCCTCTGAAACACTGTGGCCATTCCTCCAACCGCTCGGTCCCCAGGTCCCTGTGGGCCAAATGCTTTCAGACACTTCACATAATGCAACAGAAAACCTGCAACCCCAGTAAATCACAGCACTATTGCATCTGCTTTGGTTGTTTGCATGACGTGTGTGAACAGGAATTCAGGGTCGTAATCATATTCAGCTGGTACTGATTGAATTACGCTCTGCTTGTATTAGCCACTTGCACCTGAAATTGAACATAAAACGAATTGTTCTGTGCTTTGTATGTGATATGCAGATTGTTGTACTTATTATTCTAGTTGTACATTAGGGTATAACAAAATATCTAAAATATTGGGTATCGCAATATGTTTTGTGATACTATAATGATTCTCAAAAACATGCAAAGATGAACTAAATGTCTTTCATTTATAATGAGATGCACCCTCAGTGTAGTGCTATGATGTTGGATGTTATGGAGTCTGTGCTAAAGGCAAATACAGATTCCACTGTTTGATTGCATAAAAAGGCATACCTTTTTTACTCTGATTTTATGCATATGGTGTGTGCTTTATACTATGACAGTTTTCCTAAACCAATGAATATAAATAAATAAATAAAAAAAATCGTAATAAGTCGCCTTGCTTTCAGTATCGCAATATATTGCAATTAGGGATGTAAATAACTAACCATTTAAGCGACATTAAGGATTGTGACGAGTTAATGCGATCTGTTAAACTGTTAAAAGAAAAATTAAAAATTAAATAAAAAGCTGAGCAGAGGAGTTGCTTGTCACTTAAAGGAGAATAGATGGTACACCTTAAAGGTCAGCCTACCTTAAGTGGGTCTAAGCTGGAGTTGCCAGACACAAAAGCTTGGCTTGGGTCTGAGGAGTTGGTAACATTAATTCACAGACAAATAAACTGCACACACTGCGTTCACAGCTGTAATGCTACTGATAACTTCATACTGTCGTCAAATGCACGCGGTCTGTGGGACACTGAAGTTATGCAGCCCTGACAGACCATATGTGTGAGACGATGGTGAGTAAGAAGTTATCAGTAACGTTAGAACTGTGACTCAACTATTCAAAATTAGTATCCCTAATCACAATATATTGAATTGTAACACCTGTATTATAATATGCATCTTATCAGATATCCAATACACAGCCCTATCATACATTTCTGTTGTTTTTATTTTATGCAATTCTGTATTTGGATTATAGTGTAAATGTGGCCCATCAAAATCTGAAGTATAGTCCCTACAGGCCTATGCTTAAGTTTTAATAGCCACACTATGAAGGCAGATATGAGCTGTCATCTGTGTTGACCTGTGCTGCCCCAGGATGAACATCCATTTATCAACATGATTGTTAAGGTTTAAGTAGAGCGAACTGTGAGTCACCTCCCTTGTGATTTTCTTTTTATACTAAATCTATCATCCACTCAAGTTTAAATTGCATTCTGCTTCCCTGCTGAGCCTTTCCCCATTCTCAGCCCTCTCAGAAACACAAGGAAGGGATCATTTTAGGTCTCTTGATGTAAGAAGATAAACCTCACATTGCTGTTTTTTTTTTTAACATTAGAAGTCTTTATTTTGCATGAACCGAGCTGAACTACAAACAATCTGGGAGACCAGCGCAACAAAAGGACCTCCTCGTCATCTCTTCCTCATTGCTTCTTTATAGTCTAAGATTAGATTTCTTAGAGGATGTTACTTTACAGTTTTGCCCCAAGCTCGGGACAGAAGCAGCTGAAAACAGCAAATGTTCAAATCCTCTGCAGCCAGGCAGCCTCTCACCACAGTCTTGTGTGTGACATTTATGAACTTCCTGTGATGTTTTAGAAATAACTCCTAAAAGGGTTTTCTTGCCAGGATTTTCTTCCCTGCTTACCACACAAACAACTCACCGCTCACAGCTTCCTGGTTATGAGCACAGCGATGACTTTACATAGTGGGGGATGCATCTTTAAACAATCAGATTGCTGCTCTGTAATTGCGTCTTATATAACTTGTGTTACAGAGCCATGCATGCATGGCCGGGTTCGGCATAAACAGAAGCGCATTATTGTGCTGTTTATACAGTAGAGTTGAGACAGCGTGTTGGGATAGACTGCAGGCTCCTGACCTCAAATAATAAACTAGAAAACAGATGGGTGAATGTACTTGACCACTGCATAAGTCTTTTGTTATCTTAGTAAATGCTTCTGTCTGACAGATGGGGTCGGGTCAGGTTTACGTTGTGATTTCTCAGAGTCCTGTTTGTGCTCAGCTACTGCCTTGTCTGGGATTATGATTTCCATTTGGCAACATTAGCTTTTTAATATTAATATTTAATATTCAAGTGCTCCACTCTTCTCACAATGGATGCAGTGGTGGTTGTTATTACAAAACATAGTCACAGTTATTTAATAAACAAATCACCATGCGGTATTGCTACAAAACACATTACCGCCTAAATAAGCAGAAGCATTTTGCATCTATGGAGACCCAAAGTGTTCAGAATTAAACTCATAACTAACACACTATGAAATACTCATTTAGCTACAGAATGTATGAACTGTATAAAATTAAATGAAAGAAATAAATATATATGGAAAAATATAATGTAACATACAACATTGTGGTCTCCAAATGCTGGAGTGTTGGGACACCAGCATAGCGTGACCAGATCTCAACAAACCAAATGTGGGACACGTTACCAAGGCTGAGAGGTAGTTAACAATTCTGATATAATGTCTATCTGACTTAAATAATAAACATTTCTATTCTGCCCCTTTTCTTGTAACATCTCATGCAGCCATAGATCACCACACCTCCTCCCTCACATTTCTTGTGAGACTCATATGAACTATTTCAGTTAATGTTGTAATCCCCCCGTGTGAAATTGAAAAAAAAACTCTGAGAATCGTCTTCCACCAGCTTATAAACACTTAGAAGTAGTTTCACAGTCTTTGTTGTGGCTGCTCTGTCTTTTCACTGTGCTAGTTTCCATCATATTCCACTTAAATCTGCATAGCGTGTGACTTTGCCGTGACTTGTAATTTTCTCCACTGGGCACAGCGCTGCAAAGACCACTTCTGACTTTTGAAAACTAGAGCCAGTGAAAGTGTCGGACATCCTCTCATTATGTGGCACGTGGGATAAAAAAGCTGTGCAGTCCTGGTAAAGTAGGACACCTGGTCACCCTAATTGGACATGAGGTAACCGCAATTAGCGACAGAGAGACAGATCTTTCCACCAAAAAGACTTTATTTTAGATGAACTTCCCCTTCTGTATCATCAAATGGTGTATTTTAGACACACTGGATGAAGACACAGGAACAAGTCTGGCTGGTAGCAAGGCAAACAGAGGACTGTTACCAGTCATAGGAGCACTGATTGTGTGCAGATTGAGCTCACCTGTGCCGAGTTGGGTGTAAACAGCACAGGTGAGCCTGTTGCTCCACTCAGAGCTCATCAGGACTGTGGCAGGCATGAAACACTTTCCAACATTTATTTCTTTCTCTTTAGTTCTTCATTACAGCAGTTTTTAATTTCAAAATGTCCATCTTTAATGCCATTTTTTCAATTGCTGTTTTGTTGCTATAAATAGAGGTTAAACAAGACAAGACAAATACAATATCATAATGCCACTGGCTGCTGCTTCATTCTGAATGACCTGACAACAGCCCAGTTGCACCAGCAGTTTGTGAAACAGTCACACAGTTTCATTTTTATTATGTAATTTGTGTAAATGAACCAGGAAGTGTAAAGCGTGACAAACACTGTGTAGGGAGGATGAGTGTGACAAAAAACACAAGACTTTTGCCCGAGACACCAGTGATTGTGCCCTGTGTAAAACCACAAGTCAGAGTTGCTTTATTAGCAATGTAATTTGTAATATATTAATCCAAATCATGATCTTTTCCGAAAACTAATGAAGTAGTTTTGCTGCCTAAGACAAACCAAGTTGACCTATTCCTAACTCCTAATAGTTTTATTTTGAAAACACTGGAGCAGAAATTGATAAGTGCGTCACATGTTGAAAGTCGTGCTGAGTGTCATGAAAAAAAGGGACATTTTTATCTATGTACATGAATCAAATAGATTCAATTTCAGGACTATTCCACAAACTGCTGAGTCTGTGTTGGACAGCAAGAGGATTGGAAGAAAATGACCTGCCATAAACTCTTATTGTGAAAAGAAGCAGTATGTAATAACATTTAACGAGCTGAGTTTTATTGGATTATTCCACAGTTTTATGGTTATGGTATACTGTATATTGTCTCTATGTCTATGTGATTATTCATTTCATGATATTTTATTATTTCTTTTATTTCCAGTTCTTGAGTTTCCATAGACAGCGGCTGTTGTTGTGGTTTTTCTAACTGTCATCCTGGCATCCATTTAAGAAAAAGTATTTGGTCGTTAAAAGAGCATACACGACTTGCTTTGAGGAGTCAAAACAAGTTAAAGTATGCTGAACTTTGTAAAAATCAATACAAGTAAGCTGAAAATATACAAGGTTCTTTTTGGTTGTAAAATCTGCCATTTTGCCAGTGAAAACACACCATATTCACCTGCCAGCCTAATAGAGTCATAATGCCAGGGAAGGGTGAGCCAGTCCCTCCTTACTATACTTTAAAATGGTGCATTAACAACTTGAGTGCATACATTTTACGGTATCAGATTATTTTGTCAATTTCAGACTCCCGGTTTGGATGGCTGGGGAAATTGTTCAAGCACACCTTTATGCCACTCATCACATTTTCTATCAAGCTTATTTTCTCAGCATTTATTCTCTTATACAAATTAAATCTTAACCATGACCATTAAGATGCTTTCTGTCTCTATGTTTGAAACTAAATTAAATCAGATTTCTTTTATTTTGATTCAAAGCATGATAGGATTTTACAATGGTTATAATTGCCGGACTATTTCAAACCAAGTGCTGTTGTGTTACAAAGCAAGTTTTGCAGTCTTGCTGCATCTCCCAGGTCAAGAAGCTCTCTCTGGCTAAATTATATCAGAAATTGTAATAACTCAGTCCAGTCGTTTCAGTGAACACTGGGTCACATCAGCACTAGCAGCAGCAAGCAAAAAGTCTATGTGAATGGACACCAAAATAAATGGCTGAAGGTTGAATGGAGGAATGAAATGCTTTTTTTTTTTTTTTTTACATCACATTCCATCTACATCTGAGACTCAGTCTTTTGCAACATGTTGTGTAGTGTGCATGCTATGTGGTGGAGTCTAATGATGCCAATGATAGCCAGTCTCTGCATCTGGCTTTCAAGACCAAGATGCTGTAACACTAAGCGGCAAGGTGGAATTGAAATGGGTTTGGCTTGATTGAGATATTGCTGAACTACAGTATAGGCACAAACCACAGCATGGCAAAGTGTCCATAACAGCTTTGCTGCACAAATTAGCTTTAAAAGCAGCGAAACTCTGTCATTCCCTCTAATTCTTTCATGTAGTCGAGTGTAATGTACGAAGCGGCTTCATACATGTCCACAGCCTTTCCACACTTCCCATTCGGTGTCTATGGAAGCAGCAGTGCAATGCATTCTGGTAGCATTTGAAAGTAACCGTTGTTGATCCAAAATAGACAGATTCAGCAACTCCTTGCCTTATTCCTCACATAAAAACACGTTTTGGTGAACAATTTTTGTGATATTAGAGAAGAAAGTTTCCAAACGAGCTTCCATGTTGGTCCCGGTTTGAAAGCTGGGAACAGCAGCCCACAAAAGTTAGCGTTCGTCCAATCAGGTGCCTATTGCCTTGTGTCTGGTGGCAGCCCATCAAAGCGAGGCAATCCCACACGCTAAAAACATGCCTTTGTGGACATGTACCATTAGTCTTGTTTAATCTCCAAGAAGCACAAAACCATTGTATTCCAGCTATGTATTTGTACGTAACAGCAATATGTGACGATGAGTGAAAATTTGCCAAAGCGAAGGCGGCAGACAGTGAAACGCGTATGTATGAGATTAGTTGGGAAACGTTGCATAAAATACTGGGGGGATTGTAGTGTTAATATAATCAGTTCCATCAGCAGCTTGCTCTGCAGCTGAGGGCTACGGTGTGTCACTGATATGATTACCTACTCATCCAGAGCTCTGATCTCATTGTTCCCTGACATGGAGGTGACTGGATAATACATGCATAATAATGTAGGAGTGTCCTGCAGATAAAGCGCTGATGGTTGCAGTGCAAACATGTTGAGATCAGCTGAAAAAGATAAAAACATCTGATTCTGGTACACTGCATTTCACATACTTGTCACAGGACCTACAAAGACAAAGGATATACAGCCAGTTTGTGACAAAGAAGTTGGTAACAACTGGCTGGTTGAAGTGAGTTTAAACCCTTAACTACTAATATTTACATGAGCAACATACCAATATGTATTGGTCGACAAGGGATGTGTTTTTAAGCTAAAAGCACCAGACAGTGGTTGTGCTGGCTCTTTTTGTTGCTTAGCAACAATTGAAAACCAGTTTGAAGCGTGCCATTTTTTTTTTTTTTTTTTTTTTTTTTTTGCTGAAATTTGAAATATTCTTATCCTCAAAGCACCATGCACTGTTGGAAATGTACAACAACAACAGCATGTCCTTTCCATGGCAAACATGAGATAAAGAGGTCAGCACGGTGAAGACAGAGTCCTCATTGATGTGCAACCTAATTGTCCCAGTGGTGTTTCACAGCGGCTAATAAGAGACGACCGCAGCTCAATTGGGAAGCTTCCAGATATAAATATGCATTAGCATGGCCTATGGCATTGCTGGAGTTAAGCGTGTCCTTGGTAAATCAGTGTAAATGGAAGGAAAAGGAACACACACTGGTACAAAAACAGTGTCACGTCACTGTGCTCGTGCAACAGCCCAAACACTTTTTCATGAGAAATGAGAAAATGCAGAGATGCTTGAGTGAAAATGAAGAGATGTTAAGGAAATGAGGAAAATAATTGCTCTTTTCTTGCTTTGTGGCTCCAGCATCAGGCCCGGTCCGTGTACCTTGTTAGCACCAAGTAATCCAACACATTCTCAGTCTTAACTCATCAAATACCGATGCTTGGTCAGTAGCCCTACACTTAAAACTATGATGCTCTAGCCATCCCTCTAGTGGCAGTTTTGTAAGTTAGGTAACATCCATCCATCCATTTGCAACCGCTTATCCTATTAGGGGTCACGGGGGGCTGGAGCCAAGCCCAGCTGGCATTGGGTGAAGGCAGGGTACACCCTGGACAGGATGCCAGTCCATTACAGGGCACATAGAGACAGACAACCATTCACGCTCACATTCACACTTATGTGCAATTTAGAGTCAACTTGCATGTCTTTGGACAACCGAGGAAACCAGAGAGCCCGGAGAAAACCACACTAACGCAGGGAGAACATGCAAACTCCACAAACCTGCAACCCACTTGCTGTGATGCTAACCACTGCACCACTGTGCAGCCCAGTTACATAACAAAACTACTGTAAAATGAGTTAACGTTGACTTGGTTTCACAGGACACAAACAGCGCTATCCAGGGAGAAAGAAAGGACTTCTCACCCCAGTTGCTCAAGTAATGACGCAGATGGGTTGACATTCCACAAAACCACAAGAAAAATATGCAAATGCATGTCATTCTCACTGGCAAAAGAGGCAGCAGTTGTGACAGCAAAATTGCATTCCTTTGGCAATGTCTCCAAAACTGAAACCTTTCGGGAAAAGTTTCAGACAGCTAAATAGCTGTTTTCAGACAGCAGTCCCTGTAGCTGCGTAGCTCCATCTAAACAGACAAGGCAAGGAATGACAATAGCAAAAGGTTTGTTTAATTATAGAAGTGTTGCATAGTGGAAGATCATTGTAGTGGTGATTTTGGGTAATAACTTTCAATTTTGATTTCTTATCAGCTATAGTTTTAACTGGACCCAGTTGCATTGGAAAGCGAGGTCCCCGTATAGTGTCTCTATGATGTGAGAGTAGAAAAGAGCGTATAGCGTGCCAGTCTCATAATTTCAGAACCTAGAGATAGAAGTAGAGCTATACAGTAGCTACAGTAGTATATTGTAGACTGATAGCACAGATAATGAGCCCTGGGCTACATGAGGGGGGGTCTTCCCTGGGTGGTTTACACTTGCTTGCTTCTGTCTGGTACTTCCCTGGGAACGCTAAAGTGGTTCAATGAAGCGTCAGTGCTGTCAGTTCAGTGTATGCTTTCTGATTGTAAGCCGTCTGTCCTTACTCAAACCCACTGAGCAAACCCTGAAAGTAAAGCCCATGCATAATTGAGTCATCTGGACTGAAATAACAACTATTAATTCAGAGGGGGGGGGGGGGGGGGGTCCTCCAGGGTACTGTGAATGCAATCACAGAGCATGGACAAAGGGAGATGTCATGTTGGCTCACCAAGTGGCTTTCGAAACTCGTGGAGCTGAGCTGAATTATGCTTGTGACAATTCATACAGTAATTACAGCAAGGAGAAAAGTGAAAGGTAAACATGTGAATCTCAAAAGCCTCTGGGATGGTACTCTGTTTCTTGGCATCTCGGGTTTTTATTAGGAGAGCAGGGTTGATGCTCAAACAGGCAGTGGCTGATAATGCACATTGGCACATTGGCACACAATGGCTTTGAAAATGAAACTGTCAGGCTGAGGTAGTGTGTCGATCAGCGGGAGAGAGCTTGAGTATTTCTGACTAGTCTCATCTGGTTTCTCTCCCTCTCCATCTTTCTCTCTGCCATCCTACCCCAACCCCCCACCCCTCCTCAGACAGACATATTCTCATCTGCAGTCTTACTGCATTGTGTTGTGCAAGCTATAAGCTGAGGCTGCCTGAGAGTCTCCATGGACATTTTTCTTTTGACTTGGCCTCTCTCTTTTTCTTTTCTTGCTTTCTTGCTCCAGTATCGGGCTTGGTCCATAAAATTTTATCGCTTGGTCAGTAGCCTTACGCTTCAAACTGTGGCACTATAGCTACTCCTCTAGCATCAGTTTTGGATGTGTCAGCCATGGCGTGTCAGTTTCCACTCTTAACACTGCAGCAAGGACTCAGTACATGGTATGCCGGGCGCCTGCTCTACCAGGTGCGCTACACTGGCACTCCACACATCTTTTCGGAATAAACATATTTTTAGTAGGGATGCACTGATACTGGATTGGATGCAATGCCCCATTCAGGGTCATGGGGAGGCTGGAGCCAATTCCAGCTGACATCGGGTGAAGGCAAGATACACCCTGGACAGGTCGCCAGACTAGTACAGGGCTGACATATAGAAACAGACAACCAGTCATGCTCACATTCACACCTGTGGGAAATTAAGAGTCAAAGTAGAGTCTAACCTGCATGTCTTTGGACTGTGAGAGGAAACCGGAGAACCTGGAGAAAACACACTAACACAAGGAGAACATACAAACACAGCAGCACCCCAAGCCAAGTTTTAACCCGCAACCCTCTTGCTGTGATACGACAGTGCTAGCCATGGTACCACAGGGCAGCCCTATACTCAGTTCAGTTCTTTTCCATACTTTTTTATAGATAAAGATTTTATAGTTTGTATACTAGAAATACTTTAGACTGGAATTTTAATTGCTGTTTAAGTTGACCAATTGGTTGCTGCATTAAAAGGTTTGCATTTCAAGTTGTTGGTTTTAAGTTGCTAGTGTAGGATATTTTTTAAGCAAAGCAATAGTTAAGTCAAGCCTAATGTACCTTACACATAAATATCAGATGAACACTCAGTATCGACCAATACATTGCAGTGTACTGAAAAAGTTGGATCATTGCATCCCTAATTTTTAGGTTTACTTACACAACAAAAGAAGGGTATTAGTTAGGTTTAGGTCCCTATTTAGGCCTTGGAAAAGTTGAAATAAGTATGTTTGTTACATAAAATAAGTATGTTATTTATTATGTAACCACTGTTAAATATGTATGTATGTTACATAGTAAAACTACTGTAAAATGAGTTGATGTTGACTTGGTTTCACAGGTCTCCAGGGTGAAAGTCCGTTGTTTGGGTGAAAGCGTAGTTTCTCGCTTAGTCGCTCTAACGCTCAAGTAATGACGCAGACGGGTTTACATTGGAGTTAGTTGAAACTCATGAGTTGGTGTTGAGTTACTTTGTCTCATACGTTAATGGATGTTAAGGGGTGCCTTGGTGCGTTGGTGTCAGACACTGCGGGGGTACTCACTAAGCACTAGTATTCAAGGAGTTGGGAGTGAGAACAGGTTGTCTATAGACCTCCTGATCAATCAGCGTTGTGTGATACATGCAGTCTAGCTTCTTGTGATCATGTGTATGTTGCTGATCTCATCAGTGGGGATGTCTTAACTTTTTGGTCTTTTGGTATTTAGTTATTTGGCACCACATAGTGTGGAGCAAGAAGATTGGACAATTCTAAAAGGGAGGAACCCATGAGTCTCCCCTTTACAGACATGCCCACTTTATGATAATCACATGCAAGTCATAGTCAAGTCAGCACACTGACAGCTGTTTTTGTTGGGCTTGAGTTTTGCTGTGTGTACTGAGCATATTTTTCATGCTAAATGTGTGAACCTGTGAGGGTTTCTGAACAATATTAGTCATTCTTTTGGGTTAATTGTTTTCCAATAATAAATATGTGCATGTATATTTGCATAAAGCAGCATATTTCCCCACTCCCATGTTGATAAATACTTGACACATTTCCCTTTAAAGTACATTTTGAGCAGCTAAAAAATGTGTGATTAATTTGCGATTAATCGCGATTAACTATGGACAATCATGTGATTGGTTGTGATTAAATATTTCAATCAATTGACAGCCCTGATTTATATACATTTAAACAGATCCTGTTACATAAACTGCAAGCATGTTTTCAGGAAATATAGGCAGAAATTACTGAAGCATTTCAGTTAATACTCTGTATCCAGGTCTGTGATGGTATTAAACTCTTCACCGCAGGACAACACTATTCCACTAGAGTATACCTGCAGGCTCCAAAAAACTTTCCCTTCGCCTTTTCAAACAAACTGTGCCTTTAAAGAGACTTGTAAGCCTGCCTCCTCAGCTATGTGATCCTGATCCGATCCATCGAGCGCAAAGAGGAAGCTGTTTGATTGTGGAGCGGGTTCCATCCATTCCCACCCTGACCACAGACATGCAGGTTACAGTGTCCCTGTCTGCCTTATCTCCCGATGCACCGGCTCGACTTCAGACCCACGAGCTCCGGCCGGGCCCCAGCTCAAGATAAAGCCCAAAATAGACCACTCTCGCTGACAGCAAGGCAGCGCTAGATAAGACTGTTGTGTCCACAGCTTTGAGCTAGAAATGAAGAGGGGAGGGCAGGAACGGTGTGCGGGAGAGACAGTGAGCTAAATATTGTTGTGGTGAATGCATGGTGTTGATAGGATTTTATTGCTATTGCTCACCCGTTGACCCTCTTAACTCAGCCACAGATAAGGTTGTAGTTATAGAAATGCACAAATCTGTTTCCCCCTCTTTTTTCTCACAGCTGAGGCCATTGATTGTGCTTATTGACCCATGTAGTTGAAGCCCCAGCCAATTTGGTCGTCATGGCTTACAGCGATAAGAAAATTACCTTGCACCCTGTGGACACCTGTGCGTGCGTTCGCATGTGTGCACGTCTTTAAACGTTGCTCACCTATAGCTTATTATTCAACCTCTGCCAAACTGCAAAATCTAAAAAGGTTTTCCTCTGCTGGCACGCAGAAGCCAATCAATAGCTGTGTGTCTTAGTAAATTAGATCATGTAGACAAGAGGCAGTCGTCAGCAGAGCCATCTCAAAGTAAACCCTTGCCTGGTTAGTTCATTCTCCATTAGACAACAGCTGGGAGTAATTGAATTGGCCTGTGCAGTCTTAGGGCTTGGCCTTCGCTTTTTCGCCTTTGACAGCATATATTCGGGTCTGATAACTTTATACGCCAGCCAAGGGCCAATATATACGTACTTTTATGCATCTAGAGATAGTGTAGTGGTTAAGATCCTTACAACCACAACCAAATGTACCCTAGGTTCTTGTCTCTTCAGTGTCTTAAGACGCTTGCAGCATTGAAACCATCTATACTGTATGCATATATGTATCA
The DNA here is from genome assembly GCA_947000775.1 of Pterois miles. Taxonomy (NCBI): domain Eukaryota; kingdom Metazoa; phylum Chordata; class Actinopteri; order Perciformes; family Scorpaenidae; genus Pterois; species Pterois miles. The sequence continues at coordinate 17,151,094 of CAMQGK010000549.1, read as the reverse complement.
CTTATATGACAGATAAGTAACAGACCTCAAGCTGTCTGGGCTGCCAGACTTAATAAGACACATCTCTCTTAAATAAGTTGTTGTGGCAATGATGAGATGCAAGCTAATTATCTGCTCCGGGCCAATCAATGACAAAGCCAGGCTTCGGTATAGAAAGAGCACTAGATAGGGAGAGAGAAGAGAAAGAAGGAAGCACACCCTCATATAGAAAACTTGCAAATCAAGAATCTTTTTAAAGTATTGCTGATGAAGACTTTTAAGGCCTCTCGGTTCACGTAGTTCTACTCTAATATTAAGCATTGAAAGCATAGAGGCTAATTAGGACACCATTAATATACCCCTGTCTGCCACCCCCCTCCAGCCTTAGTATGCCATAACTTGTGTATCTGTTGCTGGAAGGCCAAAAATGCCATTTTTATTTTCTTTTTTTATACATTACTGTGGCTACTCCACTGAAGTACTTACATTTACATAATTAGAGAAATAGGACGGAAAAGAGGACGAGCATGGGTTTGAAACCTCCAGCTCTGAGACCTCATATTTTCCAGCTATCAAACTTTATAACCTGTATGGCATTATGGTACAGTAGGCTTACGTCAAGTGGTTTCCTTGTATGTATTTATCCTGCTTTTCAGAGCTTGCAACACAGCGACAATTTACACCCTGCCCAGCTAGTCCTCTACAATTTTACAATGAGTTTAGGGTAAGCGAACCAAAGTCTCTGAAGAACTATTCACATCATCTTTCCCCTCACAGATGTTTTAAAACTGCCAACCTTTCAGTCATGAGCACGTGCTATGTTTATTTTTCCCCCCTACTACATTAAGCCTCATGTGCTTGTAAGTTGCACCGAGGTAGGGTTGATGCTCGCTCAGACGGAAAACATTACAAGCAAATGTTTCGTTAGGAGCAAGTATTCAGGCCGTTAGTGAAACATTAGTGGGCTTTTTATAGTCTAGCACGCAAGCTGCATTACAACTTTATGCTTCCATCATTTCCATCTTTAGACTCCTCAGAGTCCAAGTCAGGTCATTTTAATTAAAAAAAAAAATTAAAATGGTCTTTTATTGCTAAATAACAATCCATAAAAGTTCTTATCTATATGTTCTTACCCATCCTTGTCCCACAAGACACAAGTTGGCGCATCAAAACACTGAAAGAATTTCACTGCATTTCTAAAAGCAATCCTAGAGCTGCTTAAGCCCAAAACACACAGATCAGGTGGCCTGTTTCTTATAATCGCAAAGTGGAAATATCCATCAACATAATTGCCCCATCGCACAGCTCTAAAACAGGAACAACAAAAACTGCTGTCTCAACATGCAAACCGGGGGAAAAGTATGAGCTGAGTATTTTTCTTCAGCAACTGCGAGTGTCTTTCTGTGACAAAAACATCCAGCGGTGTATGTGGCCATAATCCCATGTGACATGGGCAGTCAAGGGGAAAGGGATTGGAAGGCTCGGAGAAAAAGACAGAGGATGGCAATTCTGAGTGAGAGGGAGAGAGACAAACAGGAAGAGAGAGAGAGACTTCCCCTGTCCTTGCCTTGCAGAAAGACACACATTCAAGCTAATGCTCCCATTTATATATCTCCCTTTTAAAGTCCCCTGAAAAGATGGGTAGGGGAACCCATCCCCATCACTTCTCATTTAATTCATCCCCTTCATTTGATCCACTTTGCTCAGAGGTGAGCTACTACCTGAACTTGCCAGAGACAGTTGGCCAAACACGGATTAAAGCAAAGCACCGCAAGGGAGCACAGCTAATACTGGAGCTCCTCTCTGTCAGAGCGGCTGCGTGGGAGTTTGGTTTATCACGTCTGGGAAAGTGGTTCAGTGTGTTCAGACAGCAAGGTGTTGATGATGAAGACGTGGTAGTTTGAGGGCGGGACAAGCGCATACAGTATCATTTATAATCCTTTCCAATATATCCATATAGGCCAGCTGTTAGGGTACATGTTGAATTTCTTCAGGCAGTCATACACATTTGTAGCTATACCTCCAGAAGTAATGTACTGTAACTTCTGTTATCTCTGTGAAATAAATTATGTAATGCACCGAATGGTGAACCAGAAGGCATAAAAATCAACAAACACTGCATAGGGAGATGGTCGGGGTAGATGGGTGGGTCAAAAAACACCAGATTTTCACCCAGGAGACCAGTGTTCATACCCCATGAAACCAGAAGTCAATGTCTGTACTTAAGTCACGTCACTTCTGGTGTTATTTTAACCCGAACCAAATTAATATCCTAAACCTAAAGTAAGTAGTTTTTATCGTGTAACTTCCATACATAAGTTACACCACTTCTAGTGTTATTTTAATGCAAACCGCAATTTTTTCCCGAAACCTATAAGTAGTTTTGTTGCCTAAACCTAAGTCATTTTGTTGCCTAAACATAACCAAGTTGTTTCCTGCAAAGACAGAACTGCAGTTTGAAAAGACTATATTCATGTAGCAAGTGGAAATTTGACATCTGCGTTACTGGACATTTGTACAAAAACACACGAAAAATGAGGAATAATCTTATGTAAAGATATCACACAAACCGTTGTGCAAGGACACGTTGCAGGCCAGGGTTACATTTATCATTCATAATTGTTTTAACAGTTTTTCAATTAAAAAAAGATTTACATGTTAGATCAAACATTTTTGAGAAATGAGCAGGTCACGGGCATATTTTAAACTACAGAGAAGATCATTCTCTTTGATTCCAGTTTTTCCTCTTCCAGTATCTACTATTTCATCTGTCGCTCCTCCTCACCCCGCTGTCTTCCTGCCCTCCATCCGTTGCTCTCTCTTGCTGTCATCCTTTATACCCCTAGCCACTCTTTTGTTTATCCCTCCATCTCTCCCTGTCCCTCTCCCCCTCTATTTCTCTTTGATAATGGCAGGTCTCAGCGCGGGAATCTGCCGCCATCCATTCCAAGCAGCAGGTAATGGATTGAGCGTGGGACCTGATCTGGCTATGGATGAGCCAGCCCGTAGGTGTCTGAGTGGGCGTTCAAATGGAGAAGCTCGCCTAGAATAACACACTTTGTCACCGCGGGCTTTGTCTTCACAGATCTTCCATGTCCATTGTCGGTGCCTCCCAACCCCCATCACCACTCCAAAACACCTCACCCCCCATCCCCTTCAAAGACAAAAACTCTTTAAAACAAGTCAGCGGCGTGCCAACATCTTCCCGTCTGGCTGGTTAAGGGACATTTTGATGCTTCCCCTTAGCATTCCTTAATCCCGGCAATGTTGCACAAGCACTTCTTCACTTTGATCTCTGTTTTTAACAAAGGCACAAAGAAACAGATGAAGACGGATTGTAAGAGCCGATGCCAATGTCACGCTACAGAGCTAATGCCGAAAATCATAAATTGTCCAAACAAGAATGTTCTCAGTGGTGATTCTGGCAGCTAATAGATATTGTGCTCCAAGCGGGTTGTGCACCGCCGCTGAGGAGCAGAGTAAATGACTCCAAAAACCGCAGGGATGTTGCAATCTCCACAGAGTCCTTGCAGATACCTGGAAACCAATATAAACCAACATCTGGTAATGAATTATGGATGGAGATGAAATGCATGTACTTGGCCTGTCTCTCTACTGGGGATGTTATTTACAGTCTCATAGAAATATGCTTCCCATCATTTGCTACATGACATCTGAGATATACAGTCATGGATTATTTCCGAATATGATGTTCTGAAAGAATATTTTCAGTCATATCTTTACATTTATAGCCTAATATACAGCATATCTCATTCTTCTAATATAATTGTTTCCTATGCGACAGGAGCCCAGGTAATTAAAATGTGTTTATCTGTTGGAATAACCTTTGTTGCCAGAAAAATATGGCCAAGTGCCAGACAGAGAACTGTGTTTGTGGGTATACTTGTGTAGATATTTGTGCATGTTTACATATTTGCATATGAGTGTGCATGCTGGCAGTGATCCTAAGTTGTGTTCATGTGCTGGAGCATGTGTGTGTGAGTGTGTGTGTGTGTGTGTGTGGTGTGTGTGAGATGATGGAGGCACGGTGACTCTGCCTGGAGGCTGCAGCCACCCCATTGTGGGGGGTTGAACACGAGGCCAGACACCTGTTTTTCCCAAAATGAATTATGAAACAAACCCAAGCGCGTGTTATTCTCCACACAGCTGACAACAGAGGCCAAGGCCAAAGACCTGAGGAGAGACAGAATGAGGCTGGCATTATGGAGAGTGCTAAACAAGAAGATATCCTGAGCGAGACAGCACGAAGGTTATGAGTCCCTGTTTACTTTAATAGACTCTTATAATGGGGAATGGAATTCTAATGCTCTCTGGCTGTGCAACTCAATTAAAATTGCTGGAGAGCCATTCAGATCTTATGAAATATTCATTGTTTATAGGCAGTGATGTTTAGACAACTCATGGAGTAAACATTATACCAAAGATTATATTAATATATTGTGAGTCATATATATGCTTTGTATCACGTTTTAACCTTCAGCGTGAATGCACACACAGTCATTGAATCAGCATCAGTTGATTTTTTCTACCACATATGCTTCTGGTGGGAAAAACAACATCATAGCAACTGCAAATTGGCTCTAACAGGCTCATCTTTTCAATACATTTACGTGGCATTATCTATTTATACCCGCCCCCTTCTATTTATTCTCCTGTTCCTAATCTGATATATAAATTTCCTACCTCGCTAATTTGTACAGATGCCTCACCCTGTCAGGCTGCATCTCCCTAAGCTATATCAAATTGCTCCTGAAATAAACAGGGACGAGAGAGAGCATTTGGCTTTTACCGCAGTGTGTGGGCAGCTGTCGACTGCACCCGTGCACTAACCTGCGCCCGGCGATGTCACACACGCCACCCAACCGTCGCCAAGATGCCTCTTTGATAAGCTAGCAAGCCTTCTGTGCTGCGGAGAGCATTTAGTCTCATATTTAGCTGTTACATTCCCTGGATCTGTAACATGCTCTGCAAATGTGGTGAGATAATTCCACTTGTTTATCATTTATGTCTTAATATTATTAAATATAATCAGTCTGGAAAGTTGGCTGATTTTCATGTTTCATATATTATATGCATACTCTTGATGATACACAAAATAGTTAAAGCATATTCATGGCAAATTCCTTCACTGACCGACATGAACAATTTACTTGAAAACTTTTGTCTTTTTTCTTTATCTGTGGCTAACAAACACATAATGTAGGCTGGCAAATGCGGATGGATATGGTCTGACGGTATATACAGGATGTATACACACACACACACACATACACCGTATACACGTTTATTCACATGTGAATCCCCCTCAGAGGAAATTGATTATGAGTTGTAGCTCACTAATTTGGTGAGTTGGTTAAAATATTTCCAGCTAACTTGTTTTAAAATGTGAACCCATTAGTGCCTGTATGAGATGCACCAGGCCTTTAAACTAACTTCAGTGTAAACCCATCCAAATCGATATTAGACGGTCAGAGTGACTAACTGTAATGGCTCAAGGAAACAGCACAAGCAGGGAGGAGTCTGAAACAGGCAGATTTAATGAAATTTATTTTAATCAAACAAAAGGTCTTATTGTTTCCCAAAAAGACAGAAAGGTACAGCTGGTAGAACACTAGAGAAAAAACTTCAAGTGGCATCGAAGATAAACTGACAAAAGACAAGGGACAGCACAGAGACTGCATACACAAGGAAAGGAAGGAGATAACAAGGGACAGGTGACAGCAGCGCTGACGAGGAACAGGAGAAACTCATAAGGGCGCCACGGGACAGACAATCACACAGGCGGGAAGCAAACAAAGGCAAGAAGTAAAACAAGACAAGACATAAGAGAAGAGGACTTTAAAACTAAAACAGGAAACAAACTAACAGAAACCTCGGCCCATGACACTGACGTAGTATATGTTGTATAAAGAGTAAGTCTGTATAGCGTGTCCCGTTTGAAACCAGGTCAATGTTGACTAAAGGGCTGTTCACATGCCAACTTTTTGTGCCCTAAAATCAATTGTCGTCAATGGACATGCAGAAGGCGCGCTCAAAAGTGAGAGCAATGCCGTCACGGCACGCGAGTGTTCCCATGCCAACAGCTACACCCACACATAAAGACGTTTCAGCTTTTGAAACGCAGCAACGCATGACGTGATGAGGAGCAACCAATCACAGCTGGCAGATATCTTTTCTGTCATCCGTAAATATCAGTCTACAGTTAATATTTGGAGGAGATGTTAATAATTTTAGTGCAGAATCACCCATCGCTTAACCATCTGTCCCACAGCTTCTGTGTCCCACTATTTTACTTGCTTCACAACATCCGGTTGAAAGCTTAGCCAAATTGAAAGACAAATTGAGCAGCAAAGCTACTGTGACTGATTGCCATTGCTGACAATCTGTTTATCTTTGTTTAGACTGAGTTTAGCTTAGTGAGTGAGGCTTACTGCAAAATCACTGCAACTTCACCATCATCGTCATGGCAGCACACAGGTTTTGTTGCATTGTAACGGCTGGGGAAACAGGAGCGCAACCTCTCAATTGTCCTCTTTTTTTTGGAATTTTTCACATTTTTAGATGCATCATTATTATTTTACCTTGCGTAACTTACATACTAACACCATGTACGTAAGGAAAAATTCAATAAACCTACATTGGAAGTTTATTTTGAAAAGACACTGTATGCCTGAAATGAGTGGACCCTGACATGCTGTCCCTGAAACGTCCAAAACTGACATGAGAGGGATAGCTAGAGCGTCATAGTTTGAATCGTAGGGCCACTGTACTAGCCTCTATGATGAGTTGGGAGAATGTGTTGTAAGCACTTAGACATTGTTTTGGTATTTTGAGAAATGCCAGCGCTTGGCAGACCAGCTGTACCTAGTTACGTTTGCTAAAACATGATTGCTTGATGACCAATATGTAGTATATTTAGAAGAAGAAGAAGAAGAAGAAGATCTACCTTTATTAGTCCCACAATGGGGAAATTCAATTTACACTCTGTTAAACTCATACATGGTACATGCAGACCTGAAACACACATACATGCATTAATGGAGAGGTGTCAGAGTGAGGGGGCTGCTCCTGACAAGCGCCCCGAGCAGTTGGGGGTTTGGTGCCTTGCTCAGGGGCACCTCGGCAGTGCCCAAGAGGTAAACTGGCACCTCTCCAGCTACCAGTTCACACTCAGTTTTTGGTCCATGTCGGGACTTGAACCGGTGACCCTCCGGTTCCCAAGCCAACTCCCTACAGACTGAGCTACTGCCGCCCCCAAATATTAATATTATATCATATAATATTAATATTAAATCATAAAATGATATGTGATCAAAGTGTAAGGCAACATGCTGAATTGAAATACTGACAACGCCACATCCAGTATGTTTTCCTTTTTATATTTCCATTCCGGTCCAGATCCGTGATCCCGTCCACAACCCATTGCCTCATATGAAACAAACTGGCATGCAAACACAGCTTTCTGCAGCCATGGAAGCTAGCTAACAAAGTGGATCAACAGAGATAACGTTAATGTTTGATTCTACCCGAACTTAAGCCTCGGTACATCTCTCTGTGGTCCATGTTTAGCTGGGTTATCAAGGCAGCGAGTATTTGAGACACACAGCAGATGAAGTGATTAAACAGATGCAAATGCAGTCCTGTCTAGAAGGTAACTCTCAAATTGTGAAAACGTGCTAACTACTATCAGTAAAGCCAGAAGCACAGAAACGCAGAAATTATTATAAAATAAAGAGGAATAAGACATTGATGAGATATATTTTTGCAGCATGGCATGTCACAGAAAGGCACTCCAAGCTCACAAAGTGCATCACATCACAGATGGATCCCAGAGGATGTGAGCATGAAGTGATTTCCCTCTGCAGTCATCCTAGCAGCTGTATAGAAAGGGTTACATGATGTTAAGCTGCATCCTCAGGAGAGCGTCTGTGGTTATGTGGATGGATACAGTGTGCCGTAACAGTGAGAGATATGCTGCATAACCTTGGGGTCAATTTATAGCAGATAGGTATGATCTTGGGTTGAGAGAAAAATTATGATCCAGTGAGTCTACGTGTTACAGGTGAGCTCATGAAATTGGATTACAATGGGTGGGTTTTATCTTTAAAATGCTCAACATTTGTCTACATCCTTTATCACTGTCATGACAGGCATGCCTGATAGTGCTTGAGGTACGTCCCTAGTGTTCAGAAGAATTTTATTTTCTGGAGACAATTGCTCCACCCAGGGTATAAGGATGTCATGCTCCGAGGCAGGTTAGCGCTGCTCCTCTAAATATCATCATTTACACCTAGCGGTTACATGTTCTGCGCTGTCTACTCAGAACACATCAAAAGGAGAGACGGCAGCTCAAAATACCATCAGTATTTCATCATTAACTCTATTATACACGCAGGAATGTCAATTTGCATTGCTTGTCACAGGCAGCCAGAGGGTGGCGGGGCGTCTGTCTGTCTCCCTGCGTATTTGTCTAAAGACAGGAAGTGGTTGACATACTCAGGAGGTGTGAATTTCCTACCAGTGATTAATTTAGCCCTTCCTGTGGCGGCAGCCTGCCACGAACATTTCCTGGGTCCAATTTGACTCTGATCAACACATTCACAGTGAATGCCATCTGGTGATTCGATTCTGACAAATTACCCCCGTGTTGTGCTTGATAGCGTCTCCAAACCAGCATGTTTATTTTCCTTTGGTGTTTTTTTTAATTGTGTAAGTGGGGGGGGGGGGGGTAATATTGACCCGACTTGCCGCTGAGCTGACGGTAAAGTGAAACCGGACAGGCAGCGGTGCTAAATAAGTCTGTCATCCTCTTCTCCTGGAGGGATTTGTATTTGATTTGTGTTGGTGAATGCGCTGAACCTTCATCGGGTTTGTGGCTCCTCACCTGAAGGTTTCTCTACAAGTCGAGTAGTGTAATAAGGAGTTTTTGCCGTGCGGGTAAAGCCTCCAAGCCTTCTAGCCACCAACTTCCTCCCCTCTCATGTTGTTGTCTTTAAGAAGTCTTTGCAGCTCAGAGAAAACGCACAAACATGCGTGGGCAAGAAGACTATAAGGATGTGCTCATATAAATTTACATACACATACAGATGCACACAGGCTGAGTAAATTGGCAGTGGTTTGCTTTTCAGGCGAGGTTGAAATGAAAATATTCTAAGAAGATAATCACCAATTGAGAGAGCAGCCACCGCCAGCTTCGCTTCTGGTCTCCGACAAATACCTGTGGGGAGTTTAATTGCGATATCTTTTTGCTGTAATGATAAAACATTATAGACTGTGTGTGGCTGTTTTTCCACCATCCCACACTGCACACACTTACACACACTGGTCAAGCCACGCATGGCTGGCTTCCCGCCTCACATGGGCTAAAACCTATGTTTAATTTCCATTCTGCTGCCGCATCGGCTGCCCTGTAAATTATTAATGCGAATCGGCGGCGGCAGTTCATTTTCGAAGCTCTGTATTTGTGTCAATGAAAAAAGGAAACAAACTGAGATGAGAATGTAAGGAGAGAGGGGAGGGAGGATGATGGCAACGTAAAGAGAAGTGTGGGAGAAAATGGAGGAGATTTGAGGTAAGGGGAAGAGGGGGGAGTCATCTGTGTTGTTTGTCATGCATGATAAACTAACACAGGAGACAGGAGAGGTGCTCATTTCAGCAGAAATAGTAGCAGAAGAGGAAGGTGTGATGCTGGAGGAAAACCCAAGAGGTAATCAAACAAGGGAGCGGATCCTGACCTCCGTGTTATTAACGCCACACTCTGCTTCAGGTGGCCTCTTGCAGGTCACGGGGCAGCGCACAGCAACACAGCATCATCCTCCCTCTCCACCACCTCTCTGAAGGCTTGCTCATGAAGGGAAATGTTATATTTAGCTGAGACCAGTATTTTGTTTGTTCACTAGAACCAACACTGCCCTTGGAAAGCAGCCAGAACACTGCAGCATGGCCTCCCCCTTTCTCTCTCTTGCTGTCCCTCCTCTCCTCTCTCTTCCACTTTGCTTCCTCTGTCAACCCCCCCCCCCTACTCTTTTCTGTCTCCTTCTCTCCATCCCGTCCTTTCTGCTCGTATCCTCCTGTTTCTGTCGTGAGCACAGCACAGCAAAAACGAGTCCAGTGCCACAGCAAGTAGCCGGCGTAACAGCCTCCTCCTGCAGCACACAGGAGGAGGGGGGAGATTTATTGTGACACTGTTTGGGAGATGACAAAAAATGAAAACAATTGTCTTTTCTCCTTTCCTGAAGCACTTAGTGGCAGAATCTAAACAGGGCTGTTGTTTTGGTTCTATAATCAATACATGATGCCTTTATTCCACACTGAAAATCAAAATACAAATACATTTTTGTACAGATGTGCAAATACAAGTTCAATACAAAATGCAATCAAATCTCTTTTTGCTTGATCTTGTTTTCCTCGTTTTTTTTTATTTTTCTGATGAATCACCTTGGCAACAAAGTGATCGTGATGGGAGAGTGGGAGTCATAATTTGGAGCACTTGGTGTAAAAGCTTGACATTACAAAAGAGTGTAAATGTGTTACTGACCTATATTCTCAGCCCGCATATAGAAACCCATCCTATGAACCAGATCAGCCCATCCATCTGCTGTAAGTCCCTCTCCCCAGAGCCCGGTGGGAGGTAACGCTGCGCTGTTTCTACGCTGTGACAGGTGGAGCCCCGACTCTAACTTGATTCATGAATAAATTGTCACAAAGTGATTTTTTTGCCTACCCGCATCTCCCTCAGGTACTGTATCATGTGTAGGTATATGTGTTTGTGTGGTGCTGTGTGCATGTTCATGTGTGTGTGGGGTTTGTCTGACACATAAATCATCAACATAATTATATTCAGAACAATGGTTTTGAACAATGTCATACCCAATTACTGTAACCACCATGATTCACAGTTAGACCGAGGTAAACAGGTAAAGAAGCATCAAAGTAGGTCGGAAGTAACTGCAAATGCTCAACTTCGTAACCTCAAAGATTCTGTCGAATTCCTTAAGGCAGCGGTTTATTTTTTAAAAGCATATTGCTCTTTTCTTCTGGCAGAATTCCCCAAACCATGAGAGGTAAATATGAGCAGTGAAAGCATGAAATATGGGATTTATTTGACCGTTACATTTTTTATTTTCTTTTTTAACTCAGAGAGCCTACTTTACCTTTTTGGAACAGTCTCTACCCATGTAAACAAAAGGGATATGCGGCTTTGAAATATGTAATATTTGACTTGAAAACACATTAGCTGAAGTGCACATTTTTGACATAACCGTTACCTGAAAGCAGCGACGTGTTGTTTCATAAAACAGTTGCAGTATTAAGCAATACCCCCTCAGTGGCTATTGTTAAATGACGTTTAACATTTGAGATGATAATAAATCTGTTAATCAGACTAAACTGCTATCTAATTTCACTTCAAAATTTTAACTTAACATTGTTTTCACAATAGCCCTAGCTAATATCTGTTCTGTGGACAGCATTTACGGTTGCTTAGCTTGTCTAGTTAGATAGATTGTTGTTGCTCATTTAAGACCATGTTAACATAGTAAATGGGTAGGGCTGTAGTACCATTGAGGTCCTTTGTATTTTGGTGGAACTTGGGAGTTTTAGTAACCTCTGGAGACTTTACATTCTACAGCACAAATCATAAATCATAGCACAGAATCATACTCAAATATGAAAAGTTATTCCTCGGTTTTTGTACATTTTCCTACAAATGGCCAGCAACAAATGACACACATGTCAGTTTCCACTCTAGTCTTTTCAAAATAGACTTCTGTCTTCACAAGAAATAAGTTGGTTGGGTTTAGGCAACGGAATAACATTAAAAGACTGTAGTTTGGGTTAGAATAACACAAAAAGTGGTGTAACTTGAGTAAGGAAGTAATGTGACCAAAACAACATGGTTGGGTTCAGAAAAAGATGGTATAAGTGGTATAACTTAAAAGTAGCATGACAAAAACTACATAGTTATGTTTAGGAAAAGACTGAGTATTAGGAGAAAAGTACACACAAAGTGGGGTAACTTATGTACAGAAGTAATGTGACTTCATGTATATTACTTGGTTAGGTTTAGGCAAAGATTAAGGTTTGGTTTAAAGCAACACCAGTCACTTAAGTATGAAAGTAACATGACCAAAAATACTTACGTTTTGGAAAAGATCGTTCAGAAGTGACGTAACATAAGTACAGAAGTAATGTGACAAAAGCTACATAGATTTAGGAAAAAGTTGTGGTTTAGGTTAAAATAACTCAAATATGGAAGTTATATGACAAATAAAAAACTGGTTTCCCCAACACGAACACCGGTTTCCAGGGTGAAAGTCTGTTGTTTGTTGACCCATCTATCCACCCTGTCACAGCATTTGTCCTTCTTTAAACTTCCTGGTTCACCATCACATGGATTACATACATACTGATTTTGTGGGATGCAGTATATAGAAATTACAAGGCATTACTTGTCGTCACATCCTGAACCCACAATGAACTCTATGCTAAAGCCCTGTCAAATAGGATCCTTCACGTTTCAGAAATGTCAAATGGTGAACCATCATAAAATGGACTTCTTGCACTAGTACCTTGTTTACATTCGATGCTGCACATCAGCAGACAGCACAGTATCCTCAGGCTCATCAGAACAATCTGCTGTTCGCTGCTGTTCCCCAACGACAATGTTTGCAACAGCGACACTGAACACACAAAACAGTTGATAATAGGTTGATAATACCCAGATTATATGGATGTAGAGGCGCCCGCACATCAGACATGAGCAAAACAGTTACTGGTCTGGAATCAGCAAATAATCACATCAGATGCATTCCCCTCAGTGTTGCAGTCAGTGATGCTTCTGCTTGGAGAAGAAATCAAACAGCTGTCAGGCAAAAGGTACTGTAGTATAACTGAACACCTTTCTCAGCATGTTAAGCAATTTGCTTTCCATGTGCAGATTGACTATTCTTTTTGTTAAAACGAATGATGAGGACTTGATTTCACTTCCACTCTCTGGCAGGATCTTGTGTGCTTTTATCAGCACTCATAACACAGCGTCAGTCCTGCATGTTACTCACACAGAATCATTGGAAAGGAAGCCCGCAAAAAATTGTCACCATTTCCATCCTGTTCCCTGCTATCACTATTACTGATACAGAACATTTTATGAACAGTTGGTAATTGAGTTTGGTGGACTTATGGCCTCCAGTGCACTCTCAATAGATGCTGTCCAAACCATTATTCAGATTTTCTGGAAATGAACCATCTATGAACCACATTGCCAAGGGATAAAAAAATGGATTCAAAGCTTTTAAGGAAATTCCTCCCTCCCTTTCCTTCCACTCTCTTCCTCTTTTGGTTTCTTCTCAAAGAAAAAGGGCTGGCCTCGACCTACGAGCTGCAGGCTTTGCAGTTTGGTGGTGGTATAACGCCACAGAGCCGACAGAGTTTCACAGTGTCATTTTAACCCAAATGTTTTTTGTTCTGCTGAACTCTGCCTGAGCGCACTGAGTTATTTCCTCTGCCCTAACCCCCGGGCACCGGCTGCCACTAAAGCAAAGAGAAAGTCTAAAACTAGATGTGACTGCAATGGCATAGCACTACAGGCATGAAAGAAGATGAATACACAGGTTAAACAACATTTTTTTTTTACCTTGAGACTGTTCCTAATTCTTTATAATTATAGGCAACTCTCTTTCCTTGTATGCCAACAGCTAAACAGTTAAATGCTGTCATATACTGTATGTTATCATTTCACTCACATCACTTTTATTTAAAGGTATTTAAAGGTATAGTTCAGCATTTTGAGAAGATGAGATGATTGATACCACGTCATGTCTGTACTTTAAATATAGGATAGAGCCAGATGGTTAGCTTAGCTTAGCATAAAGCCTGGAAACAGGTATCAAGACGTGTGAAATGACCAAGTGGAAATGGGGTCTAAAGGTCTTTAAACACCAAGTCCATATTTTTTCAAATGCACATTTTTTGAAGCTGTCACCCAGTAAAAATGGTTAAGCAGCGAAACCTTGCACATTGAGTCTGATGACTTTTATTATTGTATTTGTTGTGAAATTTGCAATACAAAACAAAACTGAATTAATTTCATGGGTGGCATGCAATGGCTAATGCTAGTCCCAAACAGGGCTAATGAATGAATTACATTAGCAAGAAGCTACTGTTTAGCTGCTTAGAGCACAATCAATACTGTCTAATCTTACGTACATCCTTTGTTTAGAACCATCCATTCCAAGCTACTCTACAATCATCTACCTCCATCTCCGCATCGCTGCATTCTTGTATTTCTTTATTGCAAAATGCCCTGTGCCTGGAGATCATTTTGGATGATGACGTTTGCATGAGTGAGGGAAAAATGGAGCGGGAGATGGTTACCAGACCCAGAATACGATGGAGAGATTATATATCTCGTCTGGCCTGGGAATGCCTCAGGATCCCCCAGAAAGAGCTGGAAAATGTTGCTGGGGATGTCTAGAATGAGCCAGTCCCGGATAAGTGGAAGAAAATGAATGGATGGATGGATGGATGGATGGGTGTTTGCAGGGATGGTGGCTCTGGCTGGTCAAACAACCCTCTTTTGCCTTTTGATGGATCAAAAAAACATTGAGCCTGAAAACTTTAATGACAAATGAAAGTCGTGTGTAAATATAACTAACATAACATGAGGTCATATTCATTTTTAAATGGGTGACAAGTTCGGATGAAACATACAAATTTAGTGTGCAAAGGCCTTAACTCTCTGCAACATAACCAATAAGTGAATTACTATGGCTTTAATATAATACAGCTACTTAAACTGAGTCATAAGCCTTTGCAAACAATCCTTGTCACAAGCAAGTTCTCAGCTTTTGGGTTTGCGGCAAATTGTAGTGTGATAGTAGATTTTGCACAGCGTGAAAACAAATGCAAATTTTCATTAAGGATATATGCACATCATGATTCTTTGTATGTTTTCTTTTTCTATACAACTACGGTATGAGAAACAAGAGTTGACACAATAATATGGCGGAAAGGAAAACACACTGAGAGCATGAATTCTCTTTTCAGCTGGCTCTGAGATCTTCAACCTTAAAAATGCTTATCGCAGTCAACAGACAGAAACGACTGTGACACATGCTTTTGTCTCAGCCCACGTCCACCACTCCTACCGCTCTCCCCCTGTCCCCCATTTCCCCCCTTCCTTTTGAATGCACTTCTATTATCATGGATGCTTCCAGAACAAACAAACAGGAATCCACCAATTAGCGCTGTCAGCCTGCGCCCTCTGTGAACCTTTCTGTTTGCTTGAAAATATATCAGCTTTAACGATGTGACAAGAAAGGGCTGCCATACCAGAGCCGCATTCGCTGCAAATGCCCCGGTTCAGAACGTCAGCGTAATATAGCGTTGTCTGGGAAAGCTTCCAGTGATACGGCCCACATCGCGCCTGAAGCTAAACGAGAGCTTCTGCGCAGCCATGATGGGAGGATTTCAGACTGTCAGAGCTAAGCAGTCTGGCTCGCGCATTTGGGGAGTCGTTTGTTAGTTTGCCTGCTACAGTCTGGTCCAGCTACATCACTGCAGAGTGCTTTGCCCCAAGACCAACTTAATGCAGCCTTCTGCAGTCCTGAAGCATGCAGTAGATCCTCACTAGCATTATCCCTTCTGCCTCTCTCAGCCCATTGCACTCACACAGCTTTTAGAGCGATAAAGATTTAATGTAAATCATCCACAAATTGAGTTGTGTAAATCCAAGAATCTGGGGATGCACAGCCAACTCCTCCCGAAGGAAACAGCAATGCTGAGCATCAAATGAGGTCTGTATCCTGTTCTGCAAATCTGATTAATGAGCTTATGCTGATTTCCATACATGTGTTTAATGTATGGCTCACTGTGCACTGTCGTCATTAACAAAGACTTGGCGTGCCACCTAATGAACATGTCAAGACTTCCTGTCCTCCCCCTAAAGGAAGATATATCATTACATATGGAAATGAAACCAAAGTTCAAATCTGGCTGCTTCCTTCGAACACACTTGTTAGGCACGCCACAGTGCACAATCTGGCGGGGAAAGCTCATGTTTGGGAAGGTAACTGCTAAAAGAGCAGCTCATTTCTAAAGATTTTTAGTTTGGACTGATTTGGTGTGATCCCTCAGTTTCTAAATTCACATTTTCCCCTTTTGGACTTAAACATGTACGCTGACTAACCATGCTTTGCTTTTTTCTATAATAAGCCTCTACTCGACCATGTTGATTGATGACTCCTGAGCCTAAACCTGCGTTGTAGCTGACTTGCAGCATCACCTTGCAGCATTGTTATAGTTTGAGTTGTTTATGACTACCAGCTGGTATATCTGCATTGGGACGGTTGGTCTATTTATCACAATTTGAATGCATGTAACAGAGAGGACGTGGTTAAGTATAATAAATGTGTAGACATGAAGTAAGATACTGCAAATGTATTGTAGAAAAACATGCAAGAGGTACATAAAAATGTTGATGGTGGCAGCAGCAGCAGGGTAGCGGTGATAGTCGGGTGGCTTGGGGGGTTCCAAGGGATGGCATAAATTTTTTGCCATATTTCGTTAAACTCCCACAGTGTCAGCCCACCCACAGGCGAGTAAACAATCTTTAGGCATTTTGAGGTAATTATAATACTATTAGTACCATAACAATCTGGTAAATGTGTGCAGCACTTGGAGAGAGCAGATGACCATAAGCAGTTGTCATTTTTTAATGCACAGGAGAGCGAACAATCTCGTCTCAACAGTCATGTTGTCTCCTTCCTGCTCTCTTGCACTTTAAAAATGTATACAAGTAATGTATTTATATAATAGCCATACCAGTAGTGAAATGTGCTAAACTGACTTCCTCACATCCTCTTCAGAGCTGTATGGCTTTGCTGCTTCCTGCTATCCCTATATCTTCTCTTCAGCCCTTCGTCACCTCCCATCATGCTTCATTTCCCTCTAGATAGCCCCTACACACACTCCTCTGCATCACAGTCATCCACAGTCATTGTCTCTGCCGATGTTTAACCCAAGAGCCTCTGGGATTCTTACATAAATGGCACCCCTTTCCCTGCTGTTTATTCCTCCAGATATTCCCCAAAATACCTGTATGGAGAGTAAATACTCAAAATGTCCTCTCAGAAAAAGAAATTCCCGAGCTCCTAGCAACACGTGTCAGCTTTTCCTTTCTCATGTATGCCAGTTTTAATGCACACCAGTTTGAAATCCAGCTCCGTCCATGTGTGTGTTTTTCCCGGGCACTGCATATAATCATGGCTTTTCAGAAGCCCCACATTCCAAATTATGAGTGAGAGTCGCCAGTGCCCCGGCGCCCTGCTCCACTGCATCTAAATCACCTAATTTCAATGTCCCACCACAAGAAAGAGCACAGCTTGACAGCCTCGGACAGTTCTTTATTGGTAACTGGGGCACTGCGGGGGGAGAAAAAGTGCATTTCTCCCAGCCATCTGTGGGTGAGTCATGACCAGAGTACATTACAGATTGATGTGTCATTATCAAACACTGGCCTGCTGGCTGTGAAGAAGAAGAAGAGAGGGACAGACGGATGGGTGCCAGGGATGGAGAGTAGGAACTGGGATGGAGGATGATGGAGGGCAGTGGGAAAGACGAAAAGGCACAAAGGGGAATGATAGGCCTCGATAGAGAAGTATAAATGTGCCAAAGTTTTTGGTAGAGGGACCCAAATGCAGACAACAGGGTATGGTTTGACTTTGTTGTGCCATTTATCTGTGCCACACAAATTATGAGTTGATAAGCTTTTCTCAATAGCACAGTGTTTTTCTATCAAAGAAGCTTGGAAAAACAGAAAAATATGATCTCCATACTCATTATAAATGAACTAACTGAAAAAGCAATTACATTACTTTATTAATCACACAGCAGCAAGGGTAATTAGTTAACGCAACACGACTTATCACATTCAGTTTAACTCCGCACAGCTCCTTCAAAGGACCCTAAACAACATGGCTTTTTCACAGAAAACATTTTTACTTGAATAGTAAATTCACAGGTGTTACTAACAATATTAACACAGGCTGGATCCATTATTTTTATGTGCTTCATGTGATCTTCTGCATGTAATCAAAGCCGAACATTAAAATTTGGGTCCAAGTGTATATTTTTTAGTATCTAAATGCTATTCCCCAAGCCTTCGATTACCTGACAAAGGTTTCTGCAATCTCATACTATACACTACATACCCAAAATGTCTACTAGCATTCAACATACTTTTGTATGAATCAACAGTATGTATCTTTTCGGACGCACTGAGCAGTAAGTAACTCGTCACTTCCTGAGAGCATTCTTGCTGGCTGGAGACGTGTAACCATGGTAACCTGTGCCAACCTCATGTGACCAAAACCACGATTTATGAGAAGTCTGAACTAATTTAAAATATATATCACGTCAAGCAAAGAGAAATCTTACTCTAACACTTGAAGTATCATTGATGGTACAGAGCTGTCCATCAATGTCTGTTATGAATGTTGTTGTCACTATCGCATTGCATTGTGGGGTATTTATGCCACCACAGTGTCCAGCATTGCATACTGTAATATTTCACAGGATATATTATGCAATTTGCATAGTATTGGTTTCATACTATAGTTTATCGACACACAAAAAAATCCCATTTACTGTTTCAGTGTACTGAACACAGTGTACTGTTTCAGTGTACTAAATAGTACGTTAGTATGGAATTACCTGCATTAATTTAGACGGCAGTGAGGATGCTGCCATTTTGGAGAAGCAGATAGAACCAGCACAGAAGCTGAGCAATGTAGTGCTGTGTGGACACTGTGTTAGTTCGAATGCGAAAGTCACACAATAACACAAACAAGCTAAGCGATCGATGCCGCCATAGACCAGCGACTCCTGTGTTCTGAGAGGTAAAATTACTGTTTGTGTCAATGGAGTCTGGTGGACTTTGAAGGAAATGTTACAGCTTCGGTTCCCTGTCAGAAAGGGTTGTCTTTCAATTTTCTGTACTTATGATATGCACATTTCAGTTGATGCTCAAAACCAGCAACTGGAAGCAGCCGCAGGGCTCTCAGTCATTTGTGTCCATTTCAAAAGGTTTCATCCAAAGATTCAAAATGAAAGAATTCCTTTTTTCATACAGTAACTCCTAATTCATCAGTCAGAGAGTTTGCCAGTGAAGCAGTACAGTATACTGCTTATGTTCCTGTTTTTTGCTGTCGCTGGTTCATTATACGGGATGGAGGCTCCTCGTAAAAAGTGAGAAAGCCCGGTCTGAATAAACACTGTGCTGTTTTACGACTGAAAACTCTGCAGCAGATGAACCGTGCCAGTGATAGCTCTGCCGGGAAATGGAGATACGGAGAGAAAGAGGGAAACAAAACAGCACTGAATAAAGGCGAGGATTGATTTTACTGTGTTTCACCCTCTAACCCCTCCAGGAAAGACTTTTCACAATGGGCTGTTAACGCCACCTCTCTCTCTCTCTCTCTCTCTCTCTCTCTCTCTCTCTCTCTCTCTCTCTCTCTCTCTCTCTCTCTCTCTCTCCCCAGAGTAATTTCTATGCAGACACATATTTGGTTTGTGCCTTTTTCTGAATGCTCCGACTCAGCAATACAGTCAAATGTAATATTCAAAGTACCTTCTGTATGTGAGGTAATACACCAAGCACTCTTTTAACCACAGTTTCTTATTTGCTCACTGGGGTTGGACTTTGTAATAAATCCTCATATAGCCTCAGGGCTTGTCATATATTTTTCTTTCATTTCTTTGCTTTTCATTTCTTCCAGACGCCCCCATCCCTCTCTTTCTCTCACACTCTGGCAAAATCCCTGTTCTCTTTCAAGTGCTCTGCTAATCTAGTCTAAGAGAAGCGATCTCTCGGTTGAAACACACACACACACACACACAAAAAAAAATGTTTCTTCTTTTCTCTCAATCCTCCTCCTCACCCTCCTCTCCTCCTACTCCTGTTTTTTTATATTCCCTCCACCTCTTGTTATTAGGCTGAGAGCTCACGATGACTAAAACACATGCTTAATCGCACAAGATCACAACAGCTGTTTCAGGGAGGCTTTTCGTGATAGAAGGTTGCCGTGGCGACAGCTCGACATGCCTCTTGCTCTCTCTCCGTCTGTGTGTGTGTGTGTGTGTGTGTGCGTGTGGTGATTGGCATCCCTTTTCTAACGCCACTCCACGCTTGCGAAAGAGAATGACTCAGGACAATTTCGTCAAAATGGCTCTGACAGCACGTCGGAGCATTTTATGATGTGCTGGTGACTCAGAGAAAAGGAGGTCGCACAGCGGCCCTATGTAGGCCTTTGAATTATGCATATTGTACTGGCTTGAATGCAGACAATTGAGAAATATCACTTAAAGCTGAAATGATGATGACAATGGCATATGGCTCAATGAAATTGCATTTACAGAGCAATGACTCATCCCAAATAGGAGTAGGAAAGTGAGAGCGCATAAAGAATATCTTGCGTTTGTTTACAACCCAGTTATGTCTGTCTATAAATGAGAGCTATGCACCGTATCAGACAGCACACATCTAGTAATTTGGCTACTTTAAAATGTGAGCCCTCTTTTGAAATAATTACACCCAGTAGCCCATTGCCAAGCCTAATTATCTTATTTAGCATTCCCTCTGAATCTCCATGATGTAAGAGCAGCCTACATACCGTAGAGCATGTAAGCATTTCCGTCTTGATGTTTATAATGACTTTCCACAAAAATTATGCACTGTATGATTTGGACTATTTAGACTCAGCAAAGGGGACTGAACTCCCTCGATACAGTATGAGTCAACCAACATTAATCTTGTTTTTAAAAGTACGTCAGCAGCAAGGTTCGAGCAAAGCACGTCTGGAATTCAGTGCTCATGTTCTGTTTATGATCAGAGGAATGCTGATGGAAAAGCTTATGAAACATATTAGTCCTGCATAGCTTTCGAGCCTGTAGCAATTGTTTGCTGTGTTTTTCAAATGTTAACCTGATATTTCTAGATATTACATTCCAGTCAGGGTGTTGTTGCTGAGTGTGGAAATGAGATGCATGTTCGGTTGTCAGCCACTCCTGTCAGTAGGACTGGCATTAAAGACATAAAGCGATAGAGATTCTACCTGGGATATAGAAAACAAACATGGCACAGGATGTGGTGTTTTTAGGATGGATTATCACCACATTGCAAGCTATCAAGCTATCAAGTAGATAGATACAAAACACCTTCTTGCACTTTTTCTCTGATTATTTAAACAGGGTTGTATAAATTAAGAGAAAAGTCTAAATCTAAATCTTGTTATAGTTCAAAGTACTTTCATACCAACTGGGCATCTCCCTAAGGAGGTGTTCGAGGCACGACCAGCCGGAAGGAGGCCCCGGGGAAGATCCAGGACTAGGTGGAGAGATTATATCTCCACACTGGCCTGGGAACGCCTCGGGATCCCCAAGTCAGAGATGGTTAATGTAGCCCAGGAAAGGGAAGTTTGGGGTCCCCTGCTGGAGCTGTCGCTCCCGCGACCCGACCACAGATAAGTGGTTGATGATGAGTGATAAGTATTCTCATAAAACAGGTCATGTGATATCTTGCAAAAAAGTTATTCCTCCTTTATCGTTTGTTTTCCTACAAATGTCCGGCAACACGTGTCAATTTCCGCTCGTTACATGCATACGGTCTTTTCAAAATAAACTTTCATCTTCACAGGAAACAACTTCCTTAAGTTTAAGCGAGAAAACTACTTGACAAGAAAAGAGTGACTTGGTTAGGTTTAGGCAACAAAGCTACTTAGTTAGGTTTAGGAAAATATTGTGGTTTGGGTTAAAATAACTCCAGTAGTGACGTTACTTAAGTGCGTAACTTAAATAAATCAATGTTGACAAACACCAGTCTCCTGGGTAAAAGTCCAATATTTTTTGACCTACCCATCCATCCCAACCTCCTCCCTACTCAGAGTTTGTTGCTCTTTATACTTCCCGATTATGTGTATTACATGCTAATTGATTTTGTGGGATATATAATATAAGAGAACTGCCTGTATAGTTATGCAAAAACATTTACATTAGCTTTTCGGTCATTTTGCCTCCATAACATGTCTCGTTCAAACTAAAGGAAAGAAAACATTCAATATGTAGGTGTTTATTTTACCACACTATTTGTGTCTGTAGATTTCTCCTTTATTAAAAGTTAGCGTTACATAATGTTTCATATGCCTAGTTAATTTAAGAAAACTTAATAATACCAAATGCCAAACAAAGAATAATAGTCTTGATGTAAGTGGTCAACTGGGAAGTTTCATGGTGATATCTATTAGTTGATTTTTTTAACACTATTCACCTGTAGTGTGTTGCAAAATATGGCATTTTACAATTTTCTCAAAATGAGATTCTCTCATAGTCTGAGCCAGAAATCTCCACTTCAGTAGCACTTACATATGCCAGACTTCCCAGTTTCATTCCTATCTATATTCCGAAGGTTTTTACAGAGGGTCTTGTTCATATATCATTCATAGCCTATATATAATATTTTATTCCTAAAAACATGGCAAAAAGTATTCTTTTTTTATGGCTGTTGACAGTATTTTCTGATTTATGGAATGATAAAAAAATATATATATATCCAAAATTTCCTCTGTAAAAACCTTCAACTCTTATATGTCAACAAAATGAAACAAGAATTTTTAACCTGGTTTTATCCAGAGTTCAGATTTCTGTTCTGGAAATGTATGCACACAAGATAATGCTTCACTTGTATATTTACTCATAACATTTCAGAAAGCTTGTAATACAAAAAGTAATTGCCTAAATGTGAGTAATCAACTGAGAAGTTTCATGGTGATATGTTAGTTAAATGTTTTACCCTATTTACCTGGGGAATCGCCCCTTTAGTACTATATAAGGTTAAATCCTCACCATACTAGGCTACATGGCTTACTCTGTTCACTCACACAGGTGTTTTCACTTATTTTGCTTAATGAGACCTCTTCTCAGGACTGCGTTTGATGACATCTCTATAACTCTCCTTGATTTCTGCAACTGTTAAGGCAACTCAGATTTTAATGTTTCTTTTTAACTATCTGGTTTTTGGTGGCCTTTGCAAACTGGGAGCACAGCTCTGCCCAAATCCAACCTCTGTAATGGTCTAATCAGCCAAATCAAAACACCTATGTGAGCTGTGAGGATTATAAATTGTTACATTATTAAAACAATCCATGATCTATTGACAGAAAAAGATATAACTGTCAGCAAATAAAGTCATTAATGGTATTTACCATCATTGGTTACAGAAATGCAATTAAACAATATAGCTGTACATCAGTGGGAGTGACTCACATTGTGTAACATCAGTGATTTGATGGTACTGAATGTTCCATGACTACAGCAGAGGACTATTTCTGTACACTAGAGCAGAGTACACAGGTGCTGTCCATGAACTGATTACTGTCTATGGGGTTTAGCTGATATGTGTACAGAGTTGAAGTGGGTAATTGTGGTGAAATTTGCAACACCAGTCGCAATGAAATAAAATAGAAGTTTAAAAAAATGCATGTAACAATCAGGTTATGCAACTTCCAGAATATAACTTATCAAATATGCTGCTTAAAGGACATAAGGACACATCTGTAGAAACTGTGCAGCACAAGTGGTTTAGCTTTAATGCACATAGATGTGGATAGTAGAACTGAGCAGACTCTTACTTTGGGTCAAGTGTCTGATTCATTTTGTGGCTTCAAATGAAACTTGTGAGATCATGTTTACAACCTGGGAAGTAGTGTACACAATCGGCGCGCAATTCGATTCGTGTCCGACTTGTTCTAACGTCACACACGTGGGCAACAATAGCCTCACGAGATCAATACAGCTGCAGTTTTTAGAGCCAGGTGCCACAGTTGCTCTCTACCGACTGCATGACACCTGACGCCTGATCAAAGAGCTGATCGGTTTTTAGCTTTGGCAGCAAACACCACATGTTACGTTACATAACTGTAATATTTAACACTAGATTGTAGGTTATTAGTTTCATGTTGTGCAATGAAGGTTTCATCTGTTAACACATTTTGTGTTAATAATAAATAGAATTATAATAAAATAAGATAAGATAAGATAAGATATTCCTTTATTTGTCCCACAGTGGAGAAATTTACAATGAGGGCTATTTACATAACACTCATCAAAAAGAGTGTTCATTACACAGTGCTTTACAAGGTAGACATAAACACAATGACGGACAGAATCCAATGCCAGATACATGTACATTTCCACATATATTTACAAACAAATATACCGTATCTGAACGTGTTCTGCAAACTACAAGTAGCCTACCGATCGGATCTAGTAGGGGCACTTTTCCTGTGACTTCCTGTAAATTCTTTGACGTCTACAGAAAACTGTCCGACTTGACCGCTGCTGCATGATCTTGTCTACATTCCGGGAGAGACGCAGTTCATCTCGAATGAGTCTGTCAATCTCCTTTCATTTTTTTTTTTTTACAACTGTGACACGTCGACATGTCCTCCGCGAGAAAGCTCTATATTTGTCTTGTATTTTGAAAGGCGTCATTCACTTGAAAGGTCAGAAAGAGACAGGTTAGCGCAGAGGTTTTGAAACAAAGTGAGAACGGATGAAGTAAGGATTGCTCAGCACGAGAAGTGTAGTCGTTATAAGCTTTGTTAGTTGCAAATGTGTGTGGGCAGGTTAAGTTGTCACCTACAGGCCAAATGTTCCCACTTTCTCTGCTTAAAGATGCATAACCCATCTAGTTTTAGTGAATTTATGACTACAAATGACCATTCACTCTTCTCATATCTCAAATAAGCTTATACTGTACATACAACAACATGACATCTCCCCAATAATAATATATTGCATTTTAGAAGTCATATTCCGGCCAATCAGGCATGTCTGTCTTTATGATGTGTTGTTATTACTGCTCTAATGATGCATGAAAGGGCTTAACTCACTTACCTTGACGTTGTGTAAGCAGCGTATATGTGTATTTGTGCTCTATTAAAGATGGAGAGGGAGAGAGAGAGAGAGAGAGAGAGAGAGAGAGAGAGAGAGAGAGAGAATGATTTTGAGATGCAAGCGACAGAAAATGGCATGAGTGGCACAATGAAGGAGAGAGAGTGTAACAGAGAGAGACAGAGAGATGATGATGATGAGTACTGCGAGTATCTTCTGTGAAGTGAATCATCAGCGAGCGCACAGAAGGCGTCCTAAAACCCAATGCCGCCACTAGTTGTGGATGACACATTCACAGCAGCATTTTCATAACTTCATAACATTTGCGCACACAATCAACAACAACAATGTCTCTAGCAATAAACATTTTTTATTTGGTCATGTTGTTTGCAAATGATATGTTCCAGTAGTTTGGTTTCTGCCAGACAAATACTCTAACCGTGTTCACCAACAATCCTGAAAATGACTCAAACCCTCTTCACACCAAGACGAGTGTGGACACTTAGTCAGTTCTCTGTCTCTGAATATGAGTCACTCATTGCTCAGTTATCACACTTTAGATGATCGGAGTTCGAGTGATCAAGTTTCCTGTGAAGGTTTGCGTAACAGTTGTGTGGGGACAACTGTACGGAGTAACCGCAAGAGTCCGTGGGTATTAAACTACTGTGATCTTAAGTGACTATATATTTTTTCAGTAATACATGACAAAATGGTTTGTGTGTCACTGGCAGCAGGATGCCTGAGTCTACTCACCTAGTTACAGTCACTCTGAGCTTCAACTGCATTTGAGCAAGACTTTTGGGGCAAATTCACAAAAGAGTCGTGCAGGTTTCGCAGTCACTAAACCTATGAAAATAAAAAAACTAAGTAATTCTCAAAGCATCCACAAAGAGGGAAATGCACCCCTAACTGTGCTGCCAATCAAATAGTGTCTCGGTGCTAAAGCACTATTTAATATTATATCTTGGTTATATATTGGTTATTACATTAGTATTAAAATTAAGTAATATTCAGGCATTTGCGGCAAATTGGCCAAAGATGAGCCCAGTCTATAAAAAGCAAAAAAGGCCTGAATCCAGTCCAAATGTACCCAGTGTGTCCGGCCTATTGGGTCCCGACAGGTCTCTGGCTCTGGCTTACTCTCACCCCTCATAACTGAATCATTGGCTTCACACCACATGGATAACTTTAATTAGATGCAAAACTTTAGTGGCTGTGTTTGCACTGTAATATTGCTAGCGCAATACCTTTTGTGAATCGGACCTTATGATCCCTAGTCTATAGCCAAGCCGGTCGCTCTGCAAGGTTGTGCTTAGCGGTGCTTTGAGCTGAATGCTAATATCAGCATGCTAACATGTTCACAGTGACAATGTTAACATACTGATGTGTAGCAGGTATGACGTTTGCTATGTTCACCATTTTAGTTTAGGCTTTGGGCAAACATTAGCTAATTAACACAAGGGCTGACATGACTGGTCAATTATTAGTCAATTGACGAAACCAATTATTTTGAAAATATTTCATCATTTTCAAGCAGATATGCTTATTTGTTGCTTTTCACTTGTGAGGATTTGCTGCTTGTCTTATTACTCTCTTAGTAATCTGAAGATTTTTTTGGTTTTGCAATGCTGACCAGACAAAACAAGCAATCTGAAGAGGAGATTGTGACTGACATCATGAACATTTTGGGAGATACAGTGGTGCAGTGGTTGGTGCTGTTATCTCAAGAGGGTCACAGGTTCAAACCCAGCATGGGGCTTTTATGTGTGGAGTTTGCATGACCCCCCATGTTAGTGTGGGTTTTCTCCAGGTGCTCCGGTTTCCTTTCATAGTCCAAAGACATGCAGTTTAGGTTTTGTTGACTCTAAACTAACAGTAGGTGTGAATGAGAGTGTGAATGGTTGTCTCTATGTGCCAGCCCTGTGTTAGTCTGGCAGCCTGTCCAGGGTGTAACCTGCCTTCACCCAATATCATCTGGGATTGGTTATCGTCCTCCCATGTTCCTGAATGGGATAAGCGATTACAAATAATGGATGGATGGCTCATATATGTTTTTCTGAGATTTATTTGACAAAATAATATGCAGAATAATCAATAATGAAAATATTTGGTATTGCAGACCCAATTAGCACTGAACACAAAGTACAACAGTTTGTCATGAACCAAAGTAATGGGCACATTTTGACCTGATGATGACACAACATGAAAAGTTAAGGAATGTCATTCCAATTTATCCTCTTGGGATTTTGCAAATTTCAGTCCAAAACCTAATGGTGTCACTAGGAGAAACATCATAAGGCTTCATTTTCTGGGGACCGTAAACATCTGTACAAAACTTCATGGCAATCCATCCAAGAGTTGCTGCGATATTTTCAATTTGGACCCAAGTGGTGGTGCGACCAACCAGCACTGACATTTCTAGAGCCGTTGCTATGACTAAAAATTTAAAAGTTAAATCAATGAAAATAAAAACAGGCCAAGTAGAATCACTCCAAGGCCAAATGTTCAGTCCTTCCTCTGGACAAATTGTACCTTAATCAGTTTTAATCCTCTAGTCTACATTTAAACACTGTGGTGATGCATCTCTTTTCTATTCTCTGCCCCCTTCCCTCCTCTTTTTCTGCTATCTAGGTTGGAGTCAGTGGGGTTTTTGGCTGGCGGACTGGCCAACAGATGCTGATTTGTTAAACCTGAGAAAGCACAGTGAGACTCCCAACTCTCTGGCATATTTTCCTCTACAAACCCACTTTGCGCTGGTGTGGGTGTACTGCAGAACAGAGTGGATGGCTGTCATGTGACCAAATCTTTGTCTCCCATCCATCTGCCGAGGCGAGGCGAGCGCAACTGGACTGTGTTCTGTTCACACTTGACAAACCGCTGACTAATCCAGGCCAATTACAACACAAGCACATTAAAGATAGAAGTCAAATACCTCATTTGTGAAACCGTGTGTGTTTAATGAACAATGCCATTATCATCAGCACCGTTGATCACAGGCAGAAAACTCATTCAGCGGAGGGGCACAGGCGACTTTAAGGGAGTGTGCAGCATTTCTCACAATGGCACAAACAGATTCATTATTTGAATGGTAATTTTCCCCCCGTCGGCACAATTAATGAATCAGACTTTTCATCGTCACAGCTCAGTGGGACTGAACAGGTCGGGTTATTAAAAAGTCATTGCAGCTTCACTCTGCGATCTCAGGCAAAGGATTAAATTAGATTGGTAATGTATGATTGCCCTCAACTGGTCATTATATTCAAAGTTCATGTTCGTGGAGAAGCAGGATGTCTGTACTTTTCAGGTGTATGCTAATATCAAGCTGAGAGATTCAATAGAGAGCTACTATTCTCCCTCTCTTATGAAACATAAAGGGACATTTTCACATATCAAATCTTGTTTCATCCAGACAACTTCCTCATCTGTCATCATCTGTGTGTCTCATCTTCGGCACTGGGGATGAAGCAGCGT
This sequence comes from Pterois miles, assembly GCA_947000775.1. Lineage (NCBI taxonomy): Eukaryota > Metazoa > Chordata > Actinopteri > Perciformes > Scorpaenidae > Pterois > Pterois miles. Next base: position 17,122,678 of record CAMQGK010000549.1, on the reverse strand, counting down.
AATGGCTGTTTGAATTGATCCCCGCGAAATGACACAACGTCTCGGCAGATGAGGCATTTGTCCTTGTCCTGCCAAGATGGTTTGTCTTTTGAGCAGGAAGTGACTGTGAGTGGTGGATATCACTTCATTTCAGCATTAATAATCGGCAGAGGGGGATTTATTTTTACATCCTCTCTGTTGCGATACTGAATGTGCCTCCTGTCTTCCCAGAAGTCCCAGAACCCTGAATGAATATTGTTGTTGGGGGAGAATAACAGAGGGAAGGAAAATGACTATAATATTCCTGCCCAGTTGTACAGCAGTTTGTGAAATCGTCACAAAATTTTATTTTTTTATTTGTCTACATGGACATGAATTTCACATTTTTTTCATGATGGTCAGCACAAAAGTAATTTGTTTGTAATGTAAATGTGAGTCAGGAAGTATAAAGAAAAAAAACACACGACTTTCGCCCAGGAGACCGGTGATTGTGTCCTGTTTGAAACCACAAGTCAAAGTTAATTTATTTGCCACGTAACTTCCATACTTAAGTTACAGCACTTCAAGAGTTATTTTAACCCAAACCATGTTAGGAATGTGAGGTCTTAGTCTGTCTTATGTTCTGTGTTTCATGTTGCATGTGCATGCTTTTCTGTTTTGCACTTCCTGTTTTATTTTGGCATATTAACCTCTCCTCTCGTTTCAGATCACCTCACTTCCTTCCTGTCGATTTTGATGTGTTTGCCCTATTGCTTGTCTTCCGTGTACCGAACCACTGTTTGTATTAAAGACGCCGATTTTTGACTTAGACCTGTTTCCTCGTGTTTGCATCTGAGTCCTCTGAAGCCTGTGATCACGCACCATAACAAACCATCAGTCTATTTCTAAAGCTATGTAATTTTTGTGATGAAACTTTTGTATTTCAGTAGCAGTACTTAATTGTTATTTTAACCCAAACCACAATCTTTTCATAAACTTAACTAAGCAGTTACATTGCATAAACTTAACCAAGTCAATCTTTTCCTAAACCTAAGTAGTTTGTAGCCTAAGCCTAACCAAGTTAATCTTTTCCTAATCCTAAGTAGTTTGTTGCCTAAGCCTAACCAAGTCGATCTTTTCCTAAACCTAAGTAAGTAGTTTTATTTTGAAAAGGCTGGAGCGGAAATTGTTACGTGTCACATGTTGAATGCCGTGCTGAGAATCACAAAAACATGGGAAGTTCATGTCTATGCTCACAAATCAAATAGATTCAATTTCACGAGTATTTCACACATTGCCATAAGTCTTTGTTGAATAATGTCAGATTTTGCGTCTCCTTCAGGAGAGGCAAAACTCAACAAGTCTCTTTGCCTTATCTGCTTGTTCCTTCTGTCTCTCCTTCATCAGCATCGCTGCCCATTCCTTTCCCTCTAACTCAAGTCACAGGCCCTTTTTTCCGAAATTCATTTCAGTCTTGATGGATATACTAAGCACCAGCAGCTTTTGATTTAGGCTTCTGATGCTGTCTGCCTCTCCTAACATCCACTTTGGGCGCAGCGCTCCATCACATTGATTTCTCTGAAGATGAAACCGTGATTGAACAGACCTCTCCTGGCAGCTGAGGGGCCCCCGCTTGCACCTCGCACTGTTACAGCATATGAAGGAGGAAAGCCAAGGCACCCCATCACCTGCCTGGCAAACGACGCGATTCGGTGCACCTTATGACCTACATCCAGAGATGACTCTTTTATGTAAAATTAGCTCTTTCTCAATTCCTCTGAACCAAACTCTCCATCTTCGAGATGAAGGATGCAGAAATGTAGTGTGTGATTAAATGGCTGCAGCTCAGTCATTTGCTCGGTGATGCTTACAAAGTCTGATAGATAAATCCCAAGTGACCTAAAGAGTGGAAATAGATTTTTTTTTTTTCATATTTTGTCCTCCACTCTTTGAAGGCTTTTCAAATCACAGCTTTTTTTTTTTTTGCACAGGACTCTTTTTACTTGGATGATGATTCTGCGGCATACTATTTACCTCCAATGCCAACGTTCAGAGCCAATACAAGAAGCAGTGTGCCCTCTATGAAATGAAGCAAAAACTAAGGGTGTCAGAGTGGTGAATATGTGTGTGTGTTCGACCTTCACATCCCATCTCAAGCCAAACATTAATGTTGTTTTTAAATCATGATCTTCCCCTAACCTCAACCTTAAAAGCAGCCTCCTTACCCAAACAGCAACAGCTTCTGAATGCTGATTTGACATTAGAATACAAATGTAAATTAATATTTATAATTCACACTAGCATTAGTGTGAGCATGCGTGTTGTGGTGCGTGTGTGTGTGTTTGAATGCACACATTCAGGCACATGCAGGTGTGGATGTGTGTCTGACATTAGAAAGAAGGTAGCGTCTGCATTATTCAGATGAGCCTGTCTCCTTTAGTCTCCTATATCCCTTTCCTCTCTCTCACTCCTATCCTTGTGTAACCCTCGCCATTTGTAGTTACTAAGTAAGTTGCTTACTAAGTATGGTTTTCTTTAAATAAACTTATAGTACTTTGCCAAATATACTTACTTCGATAACTTCTCTATATACTTGCCAAGTACACTTTTCTGTGTATTTGTCAGTATAAGCCATACATATACATAAGTATCATTTTGTTAAGTGTATCTCTGATAGGTACATAAAAAGTAAATTGAAAGTATACTCTTATTTTCAGTTTAAGGAAGTAAACTAATAGCACACTTCATTTTTGTAAGGGGACTGGTGTTAGAAACTGGAGTTTTTTGGTTCGCCCAATGCCAGCTGGGATGGGCTCCAGCCCCCCCGCGCCCTTAACAGGATAAGCGGTTGACGATGGATGGATGGATGGAAGTTAAAGTACATTGTGACATTTGTGACATGTTTTCTCGTTTTATTTATATACCTGTCCGCGGTGTGGTGGTTATGGCCTCTCCCCCCCCCCAAAAAGAGGGCCGGGGTCCCTTCCCCCCTTCCGCCTTTTCTTTTTGGGGTTTCATTTTCTCCCCCTCTTAGCGTGGGTTCTCCCCCGGCCCCCCCCCTCCCCCCCCCCCCCCAAAAAATCATGTTTTTGTTGTTTATTGATATTTAAATTTCCCCGTGGGTTGTATTTGTGTTGGTATTGTTTTTTTTTTTTTTTTTTTTTTTTTTTTTTTTCCCCCCCATGGGCCCGCCCCCCCCCCCGGGGGCTCCCCCCCCCCCCCCTTTCCCCCCCGGGCCCCCCCCCCCCCCCCCCCCCCCCTAATGGGATAAGCGGTTGACGATGGATGGATGGATTTACATACCTTCCCATGTTTTACATAACCAGTAGTGGTAGTAATAATAATAATAATAATATCTTTTGTAATGTTGGGACCAAAGGGACCACATTTCCAGGTCACCATCTATAATACTCCCATTTCTGGTTGTAAAATGGATTGAATTAGGATCAATCAATCAGCTCCACTCTTGTTCTCTTTAAAAGCATTACAGACTTCTGTAGCTGCACCACAAATGTCTTCCCCCACGAAATGGATGTTATTATCCAGGAGGTGCACGATTTTGAAGCACACATTCTGTGTGGCACCATTTTTAAACATTTTCTACTCACAGTAATAAAATGAGATCAGCTCATTCAGTTAGTTGAAACGTTTCAAAGCCATGCAGAGGTCTTTCATACATGAATGCCTTTCCTAACTAGGGTGTGATATGAGCCTGCTCTCATTCCCAGGGTGTCAAATACCAAGACTTTGTCATGGCCATCAGCATTCGATAGCGCCACACATTGTACCCTTTAGCACCAGTATGACACGCACTGGCTGTTCCATTAAAAATAAAGTAAACCCATCCACGGCAACAGTAAATGCTCCGAGAAAGTGTGCAGTGCAAGGTAACATGGTTATAAGAGCACAGAGACACACCTGGTGAGTGTGGATGGGTCTAACAAACACAAGGCTTTCATCCAGTTGATTGCTGTTAATGTCCTGTGCGTTCCCGTGCGTTAAGTTTCACTTTCACGTTACAATCAGCTATTCGTTTGTGTCCCTTGTTCACAACATTCAGTGTTGTTTTCACTGTACAAACAAAGAGTTTTAAACCCAACCACGCAGTTCTTTCCTAAACCTAACCACAGTGGTTTTGATGCCGATATGTGACAAGTTGGGATGAGAAGGTGTTGTTACATAGTGCAGAACTAAACTGTGCTAACATGCAAGTGCAACTTTAACAGATAAGCAGCATTGCAGCATCTGATCTCTATAGCTGTCATCTGTTGCATTCCCTGCCCATTTCTGTATAAAAACAGGCACAGACAGCAAATAAATTTGATTTTACATAATGAAACTGCTGCTGTTCTTGTACAACATCACCACTCTTGACCTGCCTTGATATTATTCAACGCTTTTATTGAACTGTGGGGAAATATTTTCTAGGACATGTGAGAGGATCCTCCATTCAAAACAGATTATATTTTACTGGGAAATTAAAATTTAAAGATTGCAGCTCAGGACAAATATATCATAGTACATTTCAGTGTTTACATTCTACTCCAAGCCATAAACACTGTGTGAGAGGAGGATTGTATGCGTAAGCAGTCGAGGAGGCTAAAGCACTGTGTGTTCCCAGTTGTGCCTTGTGTCAACGTCTGATCAAAGCAGCACGCTCACTCACACACACACACACACACACACACACACTGAGGAAAAAATACAAGCATAAAAAATGCACACACATGCATGCATTGGGTTGCTTTAGTGTACCCTCCGGGTATTGAGTAAGCCTGCTTCTTGATGTTCCCCTGATCGTTACATTTATCATATTGCATCAGTATAAAATCCTAAATAAACCTTTTAACAGGCTTCTCCTCAGTAATGCACTGAATAGGCTTCTTATCCTAGAGGCCAGTGGGTTTATCGTGGTATACAAAGCCCATGATACACACTTTTGTGGTGTGAGTTGCATGATTGGAGCAAGGAAAAGGTTTTTCATGGGTATGAATTACCAGGAATATACAGTCACAAACAGGAATTTTACTTTGGGGACATTTTGCAGGTTATTTTAGAGACAAGTTGATTCAACAACCCATATGAAACAGCCATTTTTTCATCATCATCATCATCATCATCATCATCATAATGTGTTTTAAAGGTTCATCCACTAAAAAGTTTTGTTTTTTCGACAATATATTTCAGGCAATTCAATCTGAACAAAAACCATCAGTAGTGAAGACAAACTGAAGCTTCACGTGTAGCCCAACAGCCAGCATGCATGACTTATATCTGTACATTTCTGAAATGTTGAGTCATGAATATTGTATTTACTTAGTAACATCCTGAGTTTACTTGAATCAAAAATTAGCATAATCAAATCAATATATTCTTGGTTTGCTTATTTTTTAAGCTTGAGAATCTCTCACATCTATTATCATTATTATTATTATTATTATTATTATTATTATTATTATTATTATTATACATTATTATTAATGATTCATCTTTATGTATTTGTTTATTCAATTGTTTATTCATTTACTCATTTATTCATTTATTATTAGAAGTAGTACTAGAAGTAGTAGTAGTACTAGTAGTAGTATTTGACATAACTTCTTGATGTCAAGTTGAGTTTAAGAGGATTCATGTGCGGTAATATCAGCAGATAGTTTGAATTACATCTAGTCATCTAGTTCATTCTCGATTGCCCGAAAAGCGAAGGCTTGAGTATTTTGGCACTTGCGAGATACCGTACGTCGGAATCCGGAAGCACAGCTGTTGTCATCCAAACAATCAAAATGTAAGCAACATTTTGATGATAAAGATATTATGCATTAATTTTTACAGAACTTAACTACTAGTTTATGCAAGTGCCGGTACTTGTTCTTTTGGCACCCAAAGAGGCAGCATTAAAACGCGAAGCAACGAGTTAGCTAACCGAGAACGAAAAGTAAGCAGGGAGGCTAACAAGCAAGTTAGCAAACTTCCCGGCTGCAGTGCCACATCGTCACAAACTGACAGCAGGGCCGCAGTCACTTTTTACTGGGTTGATAAGATGCTAAGCAAATTTATGTTTGTCTCGACTGTTTGACTGCGTGTCATTGTGAGTTAGCCTTAATAGCGTTACGAATTCTAGCAAATTACACTGTAGCATATTCTTAGCCATTATTCTCCTATTAAGCCATTTTACATGAAGTCAGGACTTTGTAAATAACGATAAAAAACGATTATTGAACAAGTCTGAAGCTCACAATATCGTTAATTAATGAGTTTGTTGAATGTATGATGTAACATGTATTAGTTTGGATAGCCTCACCGTTGGATAATGGATATGTATTAATGCTAACTGGAGTAACACTGGTTTTTGAATTATTCACAGGGGCTGATTTTGGAGGATGTCATCAAGAGGCACAGTCCTCTGTTTGCAAACTTGTTCAAGTCTAGAGGAGACTGTAAAAAATTGACTGTTTGGTTAAGTTTTTGTCAAATCAGCCATGGCGGATCAAGAGGAAGAGGAGCAGGAGCTGACAGTCGATGATGGACCCAAGGAGGTGGACGTGTTTACATCAGTGCGTTGCCTGGGTTACCTGTCCAGCGTCAACCTCCTTGTGGCGGTATGCGTTGGCATGTACGTCCGCTGGGAGGTGACAAATGAACCAATGATCCTGGTCATCTTCATCCTGGGTCTCTTTGTCTTGGGGATAGCCAGCATCCTCCATTACTACTTTGCCATGGAGAAAGCCAGCCTCAGCTTGTTCCATTTGTGGTTTGGCTTTTTGCTCGGTCTTCTGTGCTTCCTCAACAGCCCTGCCTTGAATTTAAATGTCAAGGAACTGGTGGCCAACTATCTCCTGTTAGCCAGTGTGGTCATGAAAACAGTGTGGGCTTTAACTGAGCGAATATGCAGCTCTGTCCGTTACAAACCCACCTTGCTAACATCACCTGAGTTCCTGGAGCTGCTGGGATTTGGCATTGCCAGCACTACCATGCTTCTTCACAAGTCGGTGGCCATAATAGCCTTGGTGGTGGCCCTAGGGTCTCTCATTGTGGACCTGAGGATGAAATCCCTCCTGGCTTTGCCTAACCTGGCCAGTTTTGCTTTGGTTACCTCTCTGGTGTTTTTCCAGGCCTTAGGCATCACAGCCAACCCGTATGCTTTAGGCTGCTACCTGGGCAGGCTGCTGTGCGAGCCCATGTTGGATGTGTACTTCAGCGGGCTGGGGCCCAGCGAGCGCTGGATACCGGTGCTCTCCCTAGGGAGGGTGTGGAGGATGCTGTCCCTGCTGCCTCTGAGTGTGATTGAGCTGTCCTTCTTTGTCCTGGCTGCATTAAAGGTACACTCAGCATTTTGCAAAAAAAAAAAAAAAAAATTACATTTCCATGATGTGAGACTTTGGGGCTTCTGTGTGACTTTCACACTGTCATTCCTTAAAATTTGTTACCATTATAAATAGCATTTTTGAATGACAGTGTTTTGTTTTTAGTGTTTAATGCCACTTTTCTCTTGCCTTCCATAGCTCGGCCACTTGGACCTATGGTATCTGGTGATCCCAGGCTTCTGCCTGTTTGGCCTTTTCTGGTCCATCTGCCACATAATTCTGCTGATGACTATATGGGGCTTCCACACCAAATTAACTGAATGTCAGAAGGCCTGGCGGGCCCAGCGATCCAGTAGCCGGAGTCTTGACCAAGTCATGGCCTCCAGGGGCATCCGACACTTCTGCCTCATTTCAGAGCGGCTGGTGTTCTTTAGTATGCTGTCAACGGTCATACTGGGAGCTGTGTCCTGGCAGGTAGGAGACACGAGACATTACTACTACTTTACCTCATATCAGAAATATGATCATCATCAGAAACTATTATAGTTAAGTTTGCAAAGCATTGAAAGATAAAAATGTATCTCTTGGTTGCGTTCAGTCGATCAGAATCTTACAGCTCTCACAGAAAAACTTCTTCATGACAAGGCCTCTATAAACATATCATACACCCATGTTATAAACTCTGGCGAGAGACGCTAGTGGCAGTGTGTAGTTAGTAAGTTGCTCCCCAAGCAGAGGCACTTCTGCTCTCATGTGGAACCAATTTAATTAGCACTTTAATATCCCTATCTGCTTGCATAAAGAGCAGCAATAACTTATTTAGCCTTATTAGACGTTTACCTTGTCAGAGTCTCATGGGCCTGAGTCCTAATTTGAAATCTGCACATTGTTGATGTCGGTTGCAAATTTGCCTGAGAAAGTAGGAGAGTGCCGGCACTCACATTTGAGAAAGTAGCTCTTGTTATGTGTGGTTTTTGACGTTTTACAGCTTTTTATTTGCCTTTGCTGTTGAAATAGAGTATTATTATGTGGTCAACCACTTAAAATCACAATTAGAAGAGAGTCTGTGGAGGTTCTCATTCATCCAGGTCATGTTCATTCTGGCAAAAATTGAATCGAAGGCAACTGGACTTAGATTTGTCTCTGAAGACGTTTCGCCCTTTATCCAAGTGGCTTCATCAGTTTGAACGTTGCCTTCGATTCAATTTTTGCCAGAATTATAAGAGAGTTATTTTTTCAAGTCTGTGCAAATGTTTAAGAACATATTTGCTGTGTTACATTGGATTCACTGTTTTCAGAAGTCAACTTGTAAAACACAATGCTGTTAAGCTATTCCCATAGTTTGAGATCAACTACTGCGAACCAATTCTCAGTCTGTGGGAACCACCACCCATTTGCATGATATTGTAGTCCTCCTTTATAGAGTATTGTACCTTCTCTGCTTATAATACAATATTCAGATGCCGGGGAATATAGTATTATATGTTTAAGGGCTAACTTCATAAGAGTTCAGTGAATGAGTGTAACACATTTTTCACCTTGGGCATACCTCAGGCATTTCAATATATTCTGCAAACTCAAGTGTGGTTCCACTTAACCATGCAGGTTTTGATTTGCATTCTCAGACACATTGCTGTGCTATGAAATCAGAGTAGCTTTTTGAGGATGTTAAATTGCATCGCATACCATCACAGTGACTCAGGAAATTGATTGCCTTGAAAGCCTAACAATGCTTTTGTTGCACAAGATCTGCTTTATGTTTCTACATGGTAATATGTGTTTGTGTGAAAGTGTATTTGCGGGGATTGTGCAATTTTGTACGTGGCTAGTTTAAGCATTAAAATCTAGACTTTAAGTACAAGAAGATATGATTATAATAGTTTTATTCCTGAGACTCAGGGCAACCCAGAAAGTGCAGGTTCATGCACTTTTCACATGCAGTAATGATTCTGTTTTGAATTGATCTTTGTGATGTATGTTTAGTCTGCTGTCATACACTGCATCGTGTCTCCATTTGGTTAGGTCCTGTCGTGTTTTGTCCTGCCATAATAACACTGTGTCAGTCCTGTATTGTGTAACTGTCTTGCAAAGTGTCACCACCAATTAGCTGGGTCTGATTGTCTCGGTACAAGCTGTAAGTGATGAATGAAAGTGACTCTGATTCTTTCTCTTTTTGCAGCCCTCCAACGGCCTCTTTCTCAGCGCCCTGCTGGTGGTGCTGCCTCTGGAGTCTCTGACCCACGGCTTGTTCCACGAGCTGGGCAGCTGCCTGGGGGGAACATGTGTTGGCTATGCCCTGGTCATACCTACTGCTTACTGCAGGTACTGAAGAGATGTATACAGACTTACACAGACACACTGACTAAAAACTAAAATTTGCAGTAGCAGCAAACAAACAGCATAGCTTTCTAGTGAGTGGTGTGGCAGCAAACATGCAGCAAGAGAGTGACCAGAGCACTGACAGCGTAAAGGAATACTACATCAGATACTCACTATGTGTTACCTTGAATTCTTTGAGACAGCTGTGTTTTTCTTGCATGCCTCCACAGAGAATCCGAAAAATGGAAATCTAGCAAACATTTCCTCCATTACCATGTATGTTACTATGTAATCTGGACTGTCTGCCAACAGTCCAAAACCCCAAAATATGCAGCTTACTATTACAAAGGAAAGGCAAGTCCTCACAAATAAGAAGCTGTAACCAGCAAAGATTTGGTATTTTTGCTACAAACATTACTGATTGATCGATTATCAAAATAATTTCAATCAATGAATCCATTCACTGCTTCATCACTGCTGTCAAATGACTAAATGAGAAATCATTTAAGATCTCCTTAGGTCTCCATCACAAGTATATTTTCTCCTGGTGTAGTTGCAGCAGCAAACACAGCCCATTTACATATCTAAACACATACTGGGCTGCCTTTGCCCCACATCGAAGCCCTTCTTGGCATCCCAGGCGCTGGTAAAATGATCACTCATTCCAACTCCCTCCACAGTTAACACAAAACCAACTGGATAAATAGGCCAATAACTATGCATAAACATGCCGCTAATGTTTGGGCCCTTAAGGGATCATTCCAGTGCTCCCTCCGCAGCATACTAAGTTGTTCAGCTGGAGCCGTTAGCCATTAGCTGCTGCCGCTGCCTCTCCCAGCGCCCTCTCAGTTGTCCAAGTGTTGTTTTTTTTTTTTTAAATAGCCTATGTAGTTTTGATGATATCTACATATCTCCTCCTCTTAAACAGCGAGAGCTAGCTATCCAATAAACATTAGTGCTTCCATCTTCAAGAGCCACTCGGACAACTTGAAGTCTGGCCTTGAGAGATTTTGGCTGGTATATATGTTTATGACCACTCTCTTTGTATTGATGCTTTTGGCTGTTAGTTAGCTTTAGCATTCAGAGGGGCTGCCAGCTTTAGTGTTTAACTCGCCAGGTGATTTTGGATGCAGCCCCATGTCCTATTGGAGCCGTAGATGCTCTGTATGCAAGGCCGGATGTGCAGGGTCCATAGGGAGGAGTGTGAGCATGATGGGAATGCAGCAGTGTATAATCGGCTGTTTGATGGCTGCAGATCATGTTTTCACAATGACAAGAGCCCCACAGGGAGATCAGAGAGATAGGGGTGAGAAGGGGAGGTGCGCAGGGTAAAAACAGGGAGGGTGAGATGATGGGGAGAAAACACAAGGAGAGAGCTGAGGTTGTAAACAGCAAGGGGTGGTGGTGGTGGTAAAAACGAGAAGGGACAGACGGAGCAAAGAGAGGGGAGGGATTGTGAAAGAGGGGGAGCTCTGAGAGAGCTGTAGAGAAAAGGACAGGATTTTTTAAGGGTGATAGAGAGAGTGTAACAGGGAAGATGTGGTCTGAATTCTCAAACTATAAGCCTTACTTCCTTGGGCACCATGAGATCTGAAAAGATGAGATGGTTTTAGGGGAACGGGCAGCTTGGCAAGCAATGCAAAGGTTGCAGCATGACCAAGTGTAATAAAAAAAAAAAAAAACTAACATACATTTATGTTATGATGAAAGCTGTCTTAATAAACAAAAATGCTGATCTGATTCTCCAAAAGCACTCCAAAGAATCTAAACTGGAAAGCTAGCTTAACACAATGAGTGTCCACGTTTAGATAAACTTGTTCTCCTCAAGGTGAGGTTGAAGGTGATAATGGGGGTACGGAGCATAATGTGATGGCAGAGTTATGCAGATGTCTATAAGAGTGAAGTATGACTTTGGCCATGAATAACATCAAGTCCAGAGATGGAAAGAAAATGTATGGCTGCACTGAGTAGCTGCCAGCCTTGACTTTGTGTGTGCCCCTTCTATGTTATCATCCACTTGTTATTATCAGTCACACGCACTTTTATGAAATCACTTTTCCTTCAGCTATCTTTAACCTCACTTCCCATTTTCATTTCTTGTCACCCTGCTCTATTTTTCTCTCTATACCCCTGCCTTTTTTTGCCATTTTCTTACTTTCCTTTCATTCATGACTTCCTTTACATCCCCGAGGCTAATGTCATTTCCTACAGCAGTGATCCACCACTCCATCTCCTTTCTCCCATCTCCTCTCATCCTCTGTCTCTCTGTCTCCTCTCTCCCCGGCGTTGCAGACTGCTACTCCTCCTGTCATCCTCTGCACTCTGTCTCCTCTCCCCGCTGTGTCAAACTACCAACTTCTCACTCATTCATCTCTCGTTTGCTCGCGCCCCGTCTCTGTGCTCCTGACAAGCCATCTAACTTGAGTCTAGATAAAACAGAGGTTTAAAGTTTCATCTCTTTCTTCCATCCAGCGCTGATGGCCAGCCCACTCTCCTACCACCTGAGCAGGTACAGCAGCTGAACACGCGCTCAACAGGTATGCTGAACAACGTGCAATGCCTCTTCTCCCACCACATGATCCAGACGTTTGGTTGCGACTACTCCACCAGTGGCGTCACGCTGGAGGCCGTGCAGACGAAGCTGCGCAACTTTCTGGAGCTTCGTACAGCAGACGGGCCCCGTCATGACACTTATCTGATTTTCTACAGTGGGCACACACACAAAGGCACCGGGGCTTGGGCCCTGACCGGTAAGATCCCCACAGATTTTGTCTTTTCTTTACCTTATTGGAAAATGATGTCTTTGCCCTTAACTCCCCTCTCTTATTTGCTCATTTCATTTCTGTGGATGTTGTACAGATTCAAACTTGAAACTTAGACCAGTAATTTTCATGGTTATTTCATCTGACTGATCTTTTTCACTTGACTGCAATTCAAATGCAATTTGGAAATGCAAATTTCCAAATGACTCCATTTGCTTACCATCCTAATCAAGGCAAGGCAATTTTATATATGTAGTAGCATATTTCATTACATTAAACTCAATGTGCCTTACATTTAAGTGCATACATCAACAAGTAACATGAGATTATAGTCAATAAAATACTCTTGTACCCCAAGGGGTACTTCTGAAGTTGCCACGGAGTACGCTGAAAGATTGTTGTTCATCTAATATGAAAAAAAAATAGAAATTTCAAGTTGATTAATATAAATATTCACATATTGAGGCAGGTGCAACAGCTGAACGTTAAATGTTGAAATTGGGAGTGTATGAAAAGTAGTTTAAAAAGTAGTAGCAAGTGAGCAGAGAAGTCTCAAATTAGTTTTAAGTTATTTCAAGGAACTTTTAACTGGTTATAAAAATGTGTCAATTTCATGCAGATGTCTTTATTTGACATATGACAAGCAAATGAGACCATCAACGAGAAGATTGGTTATTTCTGTATAGTTATTCTTAATGCTTGTCATCGGGTCTGATTTCCCAGAATCAGACAAAAGGATTTAAAGCCTGCAAGTTCACCAAAAACTCCTTTAGCTGAGCTATGATGAAAGCTTTGCCTCGCTGCTCCATCACCCCCCATTGGGAGTAAACACAGACACCATGCTGCTGGAGGGCCAGGCCATATTACTGGGCCAGCTGCAAGGAAGGGAGGCACGGGAGAACCAGAACCAGGAGTGCCAGGGGCAGACTGTCAGACCCTGATGCAGTAAAATTTAGGTTTTCTAAAGGGACGCTGGTGTTCAGAAACAATACCACTTTTGTCCACAGGGACCGCCAAATGCTCCTAATAGAAGCTTCATTCATTATCTGTAACCATCCATCCATCTGCAACCGCTTACCTCATTCAGGATCGTGGGGGGGCTTGAGCTGTCCCAGCTGACACTGGGCGAAGGCGGGGTACAACCTGGACAGGTCGGTAGACTATCACAGGGCTGACACACTCACATTCACACCTACGGGCAAATTAGTCGACAGTTAACCTCCATGTCTTTGGATTGTGGGAGGAAGATGAACAACCTGGCAAAAACCCACGCTAACACAACACATGCAAAGAAGAGCCCCAAGCTGGGTTTGATTGACAGGTTCAAGTTGAAATTCTTAGTTTAAGATAATTAATAAATGGCTGAAAACATTGACAGTTCAGTTGAACATTTCCACTTTGGCTTTATGAAGAGTGTTAAACATCATTCATTTTAAAATCAATTCAGATGAAGAGATGTGGAACACTTTGGTGGCGTCCATGAAGGGTTACTTGAGTTCATCGGACAGAAAAGGTTATCACAGCTGTCTAAAATATGCTGCTTTATTAATGCAAGGTATTATGATTTATTATTGAACATTACATGTTCTGAGTAGCTTAATTCACAAAAGAAGACGAGCACAGTTGCTTTGACTTTCATGTAGAACAAGAATAATTTATTTTGGCATTTACTGTTGCATTTTTTCACAGCAGGTTTATCTATGAAAGCGTGCCTGCAGGATGATGAGAGCATCAGTTGCCTCAGGTGAAAACAGTTTTTGTAAACATCATAAAGATGAAATAGCCACTGTCAATCATCACAATGAAGAGTGAGTTGCATATCACTTTTATCTCTTTAAAGTTAAGTAGTAGTTATCACAAATTAAAAGTCAGTAATTACAGAGGAATTGACTCATAGTGGAGTGCATCAAAAATTGAACATAATAGCAGTGATTACTGCAGAGCTGTTGCGTCGGATGGCAGGTAGATATTGTATTCTCCCAGCAAACTGAATTTGCATTACAATCTGATTTCCATTCTTTTCATTCCCCCTCCTCTCTGTCAATCAAGAGTCTGATTTGTAGAGTAATCCAACAGGGTTAAAATTGCTGCGAAGGACTCGGCACAGAAGTTTGGTTCCAGTAGAGAAGCTTCAGTGACAGGTTCAGACGGTCCGCTGTGACACCAGCATTCCCTCAACAGAAATGAGAATCACAGCAGGTTAACACCGTGTCAGCTCCGGTGCCTCTGTTCAGAGATTACTTGACACATTATCTCTGCATGCCGCTGCAAACAAGAAAGAAAAAAAAAAACACCCATTGAAAAGATAATCACTTCCCTGTGTCACCATCCTGAAGGGACGTTTTCAGTAGGTGTTCAGTGGATAATTGCAGCAGATTTAAAGTCATATTTTCACTACAGTTAAAAAGACTTTGTGTGACAGTGTTGTCCAGTCCTAAATTATACAGGGGAAGAAAGAGGTATGTTGTCTTTACTCTGTTTATCACAGTGGATATGCTGGCAAATTGCTTTAGTAGTATAACAGCAGTGTTTCTAAAATGGCTTGTCGTAGATTTTTTAGGCATGTGGAAAGAGACCAATTTCATATCTAAATATAAATCTTGGTGGAGTTGCTCAGTCGACAGTAGGAGTCATTTTCCTCTTCAGCAGGTATTTACTTGCCTTCCTACAGTAAATGAGGTTTTTGAGGTAACTCAGATAATTTGGTACATCTGTTGGCGAGGTACCACACAGCTCTGATCTTTGTACTTTGAATCCACCATCTGGAAAACAGCATCTTTGTGCCATTTGTGTGGCTGTGATGACAGGAGGTAGACTGACAGACAGTCCCGTAAGTGTCAGAGTTGACAGGTTTGATCCATGAAAGCCACTGTGTCCATCAGCAGCCATGTGTCCTGTTGAAATGTCCTTGAGCATGATGCTCAACCAATAGTGGCTCTAAAACCGCCTCTGTATATATCTATAAGTAATTTGATGAAGAGTTTAAGTTAATAAAAATGCAAATGATGTCATTCAAAAACACTTTTAACCCTTGAAACAGAAATGTCGTTACATTAGTATTTTTGCTGATTGTGATGCTGTTATGCGTCATATCCCTAACATTTATACAACCTAAGTTACAAGGTTATATTAGTCAAAAAATCATAACTGACAAAAGTATTGATATTGTCATAAATTAAACTAACTAAATACACACACAAAACATATTGATCCAAAAGATTTCTAAATTTAGAAAAAAAATATTTCTTTACACTCCATAAATTATTTGAACTTTGCACAGTTTGTAGTTTTTGAGTTATGAGCCGATAGAGTGCAATGGCATTTCAATAGTTTCATGAGCATTTAATGATAACAAGCGTACAGCATGATGACACAAAAGACTGAAGCCTTAGCTTTCTGCTGCAAAAAGAATGAATGTTCCAGCTATTATGGTTTTTATTATGAATCGATTTAAACGGGATCATGCAAACAGCGATCTCCTGCGGCCATACGGGGCAATACTCTGGCATCATCGCATTTTACCGCATGTAATGTAACATAATGACATTATTATGAGCATACAATGTAATGACATGAAAGACATAAGTCTTAGCTTTCCACTGCAAAAACAATGAATGTTCTAGTTTTTACGTTTTTTTATTATGAATCCATTTAAACATGATCATGCAAAGAAAGGTCTGACAGCCACGGGATGTCTGTTTTTAGAGGTTTAATATACAAAACATAGGGATACTTGAACAAAGATTTATTATTCTTCATTCCCTCTCATTATCTAATCTTGTGTCCTGCAGGAGGTGAGAGCCTCCACCTGGCCCAGTTGCTGGAGTTGTGGAAGGAGAAGAACGCCGGGCACTTCTCCCGTCTCATCCTCGTCTTGGATACTGAAAATGCCCTCCCCTGGGTGAAGGAGATACGCAAGGTGGAGGGCGTCTATGTCGCCGTGCAGGGGGCCGAGCTGTCCGTCACCAGGGTGGACCCAGAGGCCGGGGACATCCCCCTCCTCGGGGACTTCACCGCCGAGTGGGTGGAGTTCAACTGCAACCCGGACAGCGACACCCAGTGGTCAGAAAAGGGAAGGACCGTGACGGCCATGTACGGAGTGTCCAAACGCTGGAGCGACTACACGCTTCACCTGCCCACTGGGAGCGATGTGGCCAAGCATTGGAAGACTCACTTTCCCAAGGTTACGTATCCCATGGTGCACCTCTCCAACTGGTGCTGTGGCCTCAACCTGTTCTGGCTATGTAGCGTGTGCCTACGCTGCTTCAGGAGGTGTAAACTGGCCTGGTTCCCACCAGCTGTACTGGACACTGGGCAGGGCATTAAACTAGTGCACTCTTAGATAATGAGGGTTTGTTTCTTAACAGCTGGGTGCGAGGTGTTTACATTAAGGAAAAATAATACTTGTGTACTAATACTATATGCACATGCACACAGAGTAAAATATGGCTTCTGTCAGACAGGTTATTCAACTCCTCCCAAATTTGTTTTTGCATAATGTTTAAAGGGTGGATCCATTATTTCATCATGAGCATTCTTTAGCTTTCTTATATATTCAAATCCCAACATTTAATTTTTGGTGAAACTGTATATTTTAGCATGAACATGCTATTTTTCCAAGCCGTTCTGGAAACTTTTTCCCACATTATCTGACTTCATGTACAGAATACAGAAATATTTCTATATACTGTACATGAAGGTGCACCAGCAGCGCCCGTGGTCTGCAAGTTAAAATTGCTACTTTTCTGAACGTAGTCTGGTGGCTTTGAAGACAGCGATATAACGGCTTCGGTTCCCAGTCGGAAAGGTGTGCAAGCTGTCTGATTGCAAGGTAAAGTTGTGAAAATATTCTAAATACAGCATACACTTAAACTGATATTGTTTTTTGTTTGTTTTTTTTTTTACGTGGCTAAAATGTGCTTTTCTGCTGTTCCCGTCTACAGCCATTTTACTTCGCTGTCAGACAGTCCTTTCCTACGGGAACTGAAGTCTTCAAAGCCACCAGACTACATTCAGAAAAGCAGTAATTTTACCTTGCAGAATGTGGGAACACACATACGATCCCACTTCAAAAAATCCGGACGAAACCTTTCAGTTATTTCCATTCTAGCAGCTAGTGCTAGCGTTCACATTATTCATAATCTTATTAATTAGTTTCGATTAGCCTACTTTGGTAACCTACGTCACTGCTTTTTAAAACAGCTGAGTGGGCGTTTCTGTTTGCAGATGGACCCGCCCTTCAATTGCTATGATGCAGAAATGCTGGTAGCAAAACACCGGCTCAATATTTTATTGTTAGAGTTAGAAACCATATAAAACATGCTTTTTATGGTAAAACCATATAAAGTACATAACTATGGTTTCTTAATATATGCCAAGGAAAACAACCACATTTTGTGTATTTGTATAAGTTTATTATATTTTGGGGGCGCTACATTTTTGAACACTATTTTGCCATTGTTGCATAATTATTTTTTGCAAAGGTTTTCTGATTATCTTTTTTGTTACCATGTGTATTTTTTTTGAATATTATAGTGCCTTGAAGATGGAGTTGGGGTCATCTTGAATGCCTAATTTTTATATGTAAATATACAGTATATAGCCTCTTTTTTATATCGGAGGATTTAACTTTGAGGCTTAGTGTCTTCCTAAAGACTTTCAACAAGATAGACAAATAAAACTGTTTTGGGGCCGAACTCACTGACCCTCTGGTTACGGCACAGTCTAACCACGAGGTCAACCTGCCAGTCTTGCTGTGGGATCTTGTCATCATCACTTTCAAACATCTCAGACATGCATTTATTCCTGAATTGAACCAAGATAAATGCATCCTGTGAGAGACCGTATGTAATCACCAGACATTGGCCCTGTGTATTGTGCCTCATCCTGCTCATTCACACAAATTAATTCAAGTTGAAGAAGTCATTTGCTCTGTACAAACACATTCAAGTCTTTCTAGCTGTTGTCCTTGCTACGCTGTGAAAAAGTGACTTGTCATGCAGAACGACAAATCAAGAACCTCCCAATGCTTTTTATTGGTGCACTGACCTTAAGAACTCATTCTGACTGTCCTTTATTTCCTGCTTTATTTGCTGTGTTGGATCTCCCGCCTACACAACCCTTAACTCTGGAGTGGATTGCTGCCTTAAAGTGTGTGTTTCACTGGGACGTTTCCAAGAGGTCAAGTGGCATTTTACAAGTTAATTCCCCTTGTGCCTGACAATGTCAAAATTAAACTTGTATAATAAACTGATTAAACATTGCTGTCTGGTGTAAGAGAAATGTGGGTAGGGAATAAAAATAAGTTTGATTACATGGAAGTAGAAAAACAACACATGGGAATAAAATGGAAAAAGAAGTGGTAGACAATCGGCCAGGCTCATTTAACATGACTGGCTTTACAGACGCTGAACAAATATAGACTCTGCTCTGTGGAAACGCTAACACTGCCTGGCAAATATTAGGATTGTGTGCTGAAGAAAAATGGGAGTGTAAAGGGAAAATGAAACGATACATGACACAGTATCTCTGAGGGATTTGTTCGCTGAGCTTTCACCTCAGTTGGTCCCGGTGACCGGCCCGGATGTGTGTCCGAGGCGCTGCTGGGTATTTTACCGGTCTCAGGAAGCAGGTCTGTGGTCTGGCTCATGCCTGGAGGGCAGTATTAGGCACAGAGCAAGGTTTGGGGGAGACTTTGGAAAGATGAAAGCGGACATTGGAAGCAGCGTTTCATATCGGGTTTCATCCATAACGGGGAGAGTAGAGGAGAAAAATGACATGAACCAGAGCAACCTTTCACTGCCCTTAACATGCTGTGCTTAGGTGCTGTCAATACCAAACCATTAGGCAGGTATGAGCTGTAATACGAGTACTCACTGTGGCAATTAGTGCTAAAAAAACAAGAATAAATGCCACCCTGTGTGGGTGTTCTTGTCATTGCTGCGTAGCCTGCAAGCTGCGGTTATAGCTAAAGTCAGGGATTCATGTATATAACGGGAATATTAGATTACAGGGCCGGATTCATCTCCTAAACTGGATTAGGTAATAAAAGAGTCAGCCGCCTCTGAGGCCCATGAGGATGTGCTGAGTCAGAGCCTGCCGCACACACACACACACACACACTCAAACACACAAACTCAGATACATGCATTGATACAAGCGCACACACCGATTCTCTACTGCCTTTCTTCTCTACAGCTGAGTCTCTCGTCTGTGGGTAATTACAGCCTGTCATGGGGCATTACCTTCTAATACAGGCAAAGTGATGTGCCTGACACTCGCCTGCAATTTATTTGGGAGAATAGATGTGCTTTTAAAGCCCAAGTTGCATCTTAGCACTGGGACTGCAGCACCAAATACATTAGCTCTGTTAATGTTTATTCAAATCTATCTGAAGGCACAGCAGGGGGTTGCAATTTTGTGGCTTTTTAAAATACATTTCAATTTCTTTAAACCTTGTTTTGAGAGTTTTTTGGTGTTTAACCATTGTTCTATGTATTATTATCCTAAATGGCGTCTGAACTCTGCAGACAACACGGTTTGATAAGAGAAAATTAGCTTTCTGACTTTAAGTGTGCTGCCATCCTCCATCGCTTCTAAAACTCAGTGACATCCAGCGTGCCTTCCTTTTAAGCTAAATATACTAGAACCAGATATATACATGAATGCTGAACGTCCCCTTTTCGCTCCCTCTCCTGGAACAGAAGGAGTAATGGGATGAGAGATCACAAATTCAGCAGCATCACCATCCCAACTTTGGTGCGCCGCTTTTCAGGAGGCCCGCTTGCCGTGGCTCACAGTAGGCTCGACATTGAAATGTCAAAGCCATTATCTCAAATTACAAGGGCTGAGGATGCGTTTAGTGGCCGTTTAACCGTGCAACACTCCCCTCTATGCAGACAATCATTCGGAGGAGGCTGCCAAAATCTGCCTGCTCTCAGGCGTCTCTTTCAACGCAGCACTTTCTCTGAAGCCCATATGGTCATTTCATATCTGATAGTTTGCATCAGATACTACGTTGTTTGGGCAAGACCCTGCAGGGCACGATTAACTTCCTGCCAGGATGTTGGAAAAGAAAATGTTAGGGATAGTTTAAGGAATAGTTTGACATTTTGGGAAATACACTTATTCTCTTTCTTGCTGAGAAAAAGATTGATCCCACTCATACCGCTGGTAAATATGTAGCTGGAGCACTCCGTCAGATAGCTTAGCATAAAGACAGGAAACAATGCAGAAGTGCACTAAACAGCCAGCAGGGGGCGACTCCTCTGGTTGCAGAAACAAGTCTGATTGTGTAGAAATCTATGAGAAAATGAGCCTGCTTCTATTCAATACTTCAATACAGCATGATGTCCATTTAGTAAATTATGGTCCATTTAGAGTCAAACAGGCGTGGCTAATTTGTGATTGAGAGGACGGTACCATGGCATTGTTCGGTCTGGGAGTTTTTGTTTTACAGCTTTAACCCTTACACAGTGTTTTCAGATCATGAAAGTTAATTGTAATCTTTGCTCACCTAAAATTGTCTTATTCAGCGTTCGGTTGTACTAAGTTCCACCCTTTCGTGTCAAATAACCAAGATGGCGACAGGCAAAATGCCAAACTCAAGGCTTCAAAATTGTAGTCCACAAACGTCACAGTGTGACTAAGTCCACTTCTTATATACAGTCTATGGTTCTATCAAAGTACCTGGTACTTGGATAGTATTTCTACAGCTGCAGGTCCTAGGAAGTTGCAGGACCCGACCAAGAAATAGTCCTGCACAAAAAAAATCCTATAAAAAGGCAATTTTTCATTTTTATACTGCAGTTTTGTGCATACAAACAACACATTACATACTGATAAGTGAGCTTTAGAGGTGCTGGTTAGCAGATTTTGTTACCTTTGGACAGAGAAAAGCTGTATGATAAAAAAAAAAAACTCTAACTAACTAGTTCTTGGCAAGAGCCATCCATCCATCGTCAACCGCTTATCCCGTTAGGGGTTGCGGGGGGACAGCCATTCATGCTCACACTCACACCTACGGGCAATTTAGAGTCATCAATTAACCTAAACAGCATGTCTTTGGACTGTGGGAGGAAGCCGGAGTACCCGGAGAAAACCCACGCTTACACAGGGAGAACATGCAAACTCCACACAGAAGAGTCCCAAGCCGGACCTGCGACCCTCTTGCTGTGAGGCGAGAGTGCTAACCACTGCACCACCATGCAGCCCCTCTTGGCAAGAGCCAAAAATGTTTAACTAGTTTTGTAACATGTCTGGTGCCATATCCGCATGATCAGCTGCTTTAACTGGAAGGCAAAAGTTTTGATCCTCTCAACGTTAAGCTGAAATGTATCGATTTTCAAATTCAAGGCAGAGATGTGAAGAGATTATTCATGGTACAAGGATTGGAGTTACTCTGGGTGAGGATTTAAGAGCTGATGTCGGAGGGGGGTGGAGCGAAACAGACCTTGTAGCCTCAGTTGTAAAGGTCAAGATTATAGCAGGATAAAGGAATTGAGTATTTTGTGGAGTACTGTGTGGACATCCGGACCTCCTTGTCCTATTGTCATCTTGGCCCCATAAACACATAAAACCCCTTCACTGTCTAATCTGGATAATAAAAAACACAGGTTAATATAAATATGAGGTGTGCGTGGGGCCTTTTCCAGGTGTGTCATCAGTATGGATTGCAAATTTTGAACTCATCCTTAATCAAACTTAAGTGCTCTGGATATTGGTTCTTGTAAGCAGCCAAATATACTTAGCATGAGCCAGATGATGCCGATATGCTTGATTCAATTAAAAGTGTAAATCGGAGGCTAACAAGACTGTCAGCACTGTGGGATCGGAGGTTCGGTAATTAGCTTTGTTTTCACAGTTGGGTTGAGATGGGACAGGGCTAGGCTGAGCTAGGCTAGTGAAACAGATGAGTTTCCTATTCTGATCTTACAGCTGGGGACTCCAGACACCAGCCAAGTCAGCCAAAGCAGGCTTCTGCTGCTCACGGGAACTTTCTTTTTATGTCACCTGGGCTGAGCTGGATTTGGATGGCTGAAAGTTTCCCGCACTGATAACAGCTTAAATACTTTGGATGTAATGGCACCGCTCTGAACACAGACTTTTTTAGTGTTGTTTACTGAACGTTCATTGTGCAAACAAGTCAATTAATCTCACTTGCGCATTACTTCTGCTGTTTTGAAGATTAGACCTTACTAAGAGGATTTCTTCACAAAAAACTCTTAACAAGGAATGGTTTGGAAATACGCTTATTTGTTTTCTCACTATGAGTTAAACAGTATGATAATATTTATACCCAGTAGGTGATTTGTTCATTTTTAACAGGGGAAATGTACCTGGCTCTTTTTGTTTCATTCACCCATGACTAGTGAACCACCCCATGAATTAATTTTTGGGTTCTGTGTTCTTTAATAACAGGGCGGGATGCAGAGATGAAGTCACAAATATAAATCTGTCTTCTACTTCATCACCATGGACAGCGCCATGGATTCACAAATACAAAGTACTGTCTAACTACTGATATTTCAGAGCCATGGTCAGGCCATAGATTGTCAGTCAGATAAAGGATAATGAATTAAGCAGACAAGTGGTTGGCAGGTTAACAAGGGGCATGCATTTTGCTCAGTTTGCCAATGATAGGCAGATTTTGTTACCGCTGAGAGTCAAGCTAGCTGTCTTTCTAATGTTTATGCTAAGCTAACTTGCTGCAGGCTCCAGCTACATCTTTACCGTAGCTTACAAACGTTAGAGTGGTATCGATCGTATCATCTAATTCTCAACAAGAAAGCCAATAAGTTTATTTCCCAAAATGTCTGATTGGGCAACTCAAGGATCTGAAGAGTGAAGCCAATGTGGATATGCTTAAACTTGCATTCTTTCTAATAGCCAGCAGGGGGCGACTCATCTGGTTGCAAAAAGAAGTCAATACAGCATGGTGTTCATTGAGTAAATATGGTTCCACTCAGAGTAAAATAGACCATAAAGCAGGGTATGGCTACCTTGTGATCGACAGGTTGCTACCACAGTGTTGTCCAGTCTGGGAGTTGTGTTTTCGTCTTCCAACTTTAATCATTTCACAGTGTGTTTTCAGTTCATGAAAGTTTATTATAGCCTTTTCGGTCACCTAAGAATGTCTAATTCAACATTCAGTTGTACTCAAGGCTTCAAAACAGTAGTCCAATAACCTATGGCTGATGCCACGCTGACTACGTCAACTTCTTATATACAGTTTATGTTTCAGGGTTACAATCCCATAAAATTGTTAATGATGGTAGAAAAAAGCTGTAGTATCGTTACAGGCAACCCTGCATGGGGGGTGCGGTACAAGCCTGCATATTATGATGGATATACAGTTGGTGGATTGTGGCGTACTGGCGTCTATTCTGTGCAATGTTTGAATGTCCTTATGAAACCTTTTATTGAGCAGAATTTAAAGTCAGACAGAAAGCTCACCTTGCTCCCTGCACTGTCTCTCTATAGACTCCTATCCTGCCTTGAAATTGTCTCTCCAACTAACGCAGCGCTGGTGCATGACTCACCTAAGCCTGCTCCGCCGATCTTCAGTCCGTCTGACTGCCGGTAAATGGGTTATGGAGACGAGCTGAGGGTCTCTTCTCAACCATGACATAACAACGCACTCAGGCACCAACGGGAGACGTACCTGTTTACTGCCTGTAACAAGCAGTCAGCCGGCTTTAAGTGTAGCTCAGGCATTGAGAAAGGTTGGGTTGAAGGGGGATTAAGGGATGGCTGCTTCACAACATGATAGTTTTACAAGAGGTCTTTTGCTCTCCTGCATGTTTATCAGGGGTTGTGTTTACTTCTGCACTTGCAGGCAATTGCTTGTCTTGTAGAAGTGTACCATATGTGTGTGTGTGTGGGTGTGTGTGCTGCTTTTTACACATTCATGTCATATACATTCAGTGCAAGAGCCGTTCAGAATGTATACCATGACCTTTCCTCAGAGGCAGAGAAAATCCTGTAGGAGATTTGAGTCGAATTTGTACTTTGAATAATAAGAGAATCCTGAATAAAAGAATTTAAGCTCAATTTTGGCCAAGGCTTCATTATTGATGTCTCCACCTTGCAAGTTTGTGTGCATGTGCGTGCATGAGAGATCTTGCACACATTTCGCTCTCTTTGTGTGTGTGTGTGTGTATGTGTGTGTGTGTGTGTGTATGTGTGTGTGTGTAGTGTCAGCAGAACCCCAGGGGGTCCAGCAGTAGCTTGTTTGATTGCAGCCTCACAGCTGGCTCACGATGTTAACCAGCCGGGCTCAGAGTGAAGTGAAGAAAGAGGCAAAAATCTGAGGAATGGAAAGCAAAGATGACCCGATAAATAGTGGGGGGGACAGCTTTTATGTTTTTTACTGTACAGCCAAAAAAGGAGAGAAATGTGAGAAAATCAAGGCTAGGAGAAGAGGAAGGATGGATAAAGATAGATGGAGGCAGGCAGGTGTGCCCATGGCTGTGTATCAGTGTGAGGCAGTAGGGGAGGAAAGAGTACACCTGTCCTCCAGTGATCAAACACACTCACATACACTCTTTCGCTCTCAGATATATTCCTGCACACACTCAATACATTGGACACATACAGTATGTGCTGCAAGAAAGATGCTAGTGTCCACACAGACAGTGTTGCCAGGGTTTTACAGTGGGATTTAAAGGCAGGCTGAGACCTGCACTCATTTTAACCGCTGCTGTCAGAGCCTCATGCTGTTGGGCAATTGGGCAACGGCATGGAATAGCCTAATTCAGATGACTGGATGTCCCTGAACAGAGGAAACATGGAGACAGAGAGGCAGGGAGACACTGTGGAGACCATGGTGTTTTGCGTGCATAGGTGTTAGTATAAATGACAAAGAACGAGAGAAGGAAAAAGATGAGAAAATACTCTCATACAGAGGCAAGAAACACAATCCCGGCGAGGACGGCTGTCATCCATCGTTGAGTGCAGTGTGGGAACGTTCCAGACTCGTCTGTTCTGGCTGGAGTGAGACTGCTTAGAGAGAGAAATTCACCGAGAAAGAAAAGGAGACTGAGGGGGGGGGGGTTTGAGGAGGCGGAGCGGCAAGAGAGAGGAGCAGACAGTGAGGAAGAGAGGAGGCAAGACACAGAGACAGATGAGGGAGGAAACGGAGAAGTAGACTGTGTTTTTTGGCTGTCAAGTGCTGTGTTAGGGGCTGAAAAAATAACCTGTTGCTACAGTTCAAGTGCAGCTATTCCATTTGGATGAAAAAGGCTTTCTTGCTCACTCATTTGTATGCGTACAGTGTTTATGCAAGCCAAACTTGTATCTGTGCCATATTCTGTGTGATATTTTGATCATATCTTTATCTTCGGGATCTTTAATAATAAGTACTGTGGTCTAAATTTGCATGACCATATAAAATCTAACTGGTCATCTTACCCTTGGGTGTCAGGGTGACCTAGTAGGCACAAACAAGAGAGTCACATAATTATAATCCACGGTGTCACTGTGACATTTTTGCCAAACAGTGACAGTGAACTCCTCCCTGTATATATGTGTGTGATTCCAACAGATTAGCAGACACACACAGCAGCTGTTTCCCCTTGTTTCCAGTCATTATGCTAAGCTAAGTGAACCATCTCCTGGCTTCATATTTAAAGTGCGTTTACAGGTCTTGTTGAGCACTGCTGTGTATGTGAAAAAAATGTTGTACGAAGCCTTTTTTTGGCTACAGAGGAAGCTGCACCAAGCCTGAATTGCCTTAAGTGATGTCACTTGAGGAAAGTTTGAAAATGAAAAAAATCAGAGGGAGTGGGGTTAGAAAGACCTGAGCATGCCAGACTTCTTGAGGCCTCCGGCTCAAGGCTACATAAGCTGCTGTTGGCAGTCGAGTTGCATCTTGGGTAATTTAGCCTCCAGGTTGTGACAGGGAAGAAGAATGCATAGAATAAAAAGATATCTTCTGTTCTTTGATTCTTCACTGTGGTCTGGTATCAATCTTCTCATTTAACGCAAGTATTGTTTTCCAAAACTATTCCTTAAAGAAAAATAAAATGAATCCTCTAAACATGACAATGAAAGGTGCAATGTGTAAGATTTGACCAGAATTTCAGTTTAAAACGCTCAAAAAATTAACTATTATCAACAGAATTGGGAGAGGTAAGTTCTGGCATTATGTCAAATACATCAGCTTTAACCCCGGCCCCGACCCCCAGCCCCCGACCACCGCCCGTCCAGTCAAAGATTTCTGAAGCTCTTGGCAAGTGACCTTTATCACCATCCCAACAACCCACTCCCAGCAAATAACCATGTTCGTCGGCAAAGAAAAGACGTGATATAAAAAGAAGCAAAACAGGAATAAACTCTGGGGTGGCTTTCCACCAATGGAGACAGCTCTTGGCAAGTAAAGAGACAAGGTTTGATGCTGAACTTGCAAAGTTTCTTTTAAGTAACATCCATCATTGGCTATTTTGATGTGTTTTCTTGTTACTATGGTCTTGCTAAAGCTGAGCTAAGCAAGCTATAACGTAAAGCCAACACCACATGTGAAGATAATAAAATAACAGTGTTATTTTGACCGTCTCTGCACTTTGGTCAAATTCTGCATAGTTTTTTCATTTTGTAACTGATAACTGTGAATTTATATTGTATGGACTCAGTAACAGACCAACTGGGGTTGGAAGAGAGATAAGAGGAGGATGGAAGGAGGTGAAATGCTGCCCCCTATTTGTTTAGAGCATGTTGCCAGGCGTTACACATTGCACCTTTAAACCCTGATCTTCTTCTGCAGCCAGATTGCTGTAACCCTTTTGCATGTGAATAGTCACTCCCCTTCATAGAATCACATCCAAATGATGACCCTTTTAATTTCTACTGAACAAGAATTGAAAAGCATCCGTGTTCTTAAACAATATGCTTTTAATTAAAACAATCGGCAAGTCTTTTTTTTTTTTTAATTAACCAAAGTAGCATGTGTGTTAATTGCCCCACTGATCACCATGAATGAAGCATGAAACCAGCCGACCTGTGTCGTCACCTGAGGGCTCGTTGCATTTTAATGTATAAAATGTGTCACACAAAAGAAGTTTGCCTGAATAATTGACTCATTTCTTATTCAAAACACTGAAGAAGATTAAACCCTCTCTGAGGCAGCCCTGCTAGCAGCGCTTTAACAATGCCTTCAAGGACACCGACCAGGTCCAAACTGTTATGAGAACAGTTTATGTTTTTATCATTTTTTCGATAGGTCTCTTTGATCACCTCCCTCCTTGACCGTTAATCTGCTGCTGGCCCTTCCTCTCCTCTTTGCCATAACCGCTGCACTTCACCTCCACTTGTTAAGCCCATGTTTCAGGTTGAGCTGGTTTAACACCCGGCCGTTGATCATATTTGGTTTAATTACCTCTGCGTGGACCGGGGGAGCATTAGAAATCATGACCTGATGCATATTCAATAAATTGACTGAAACAGCAAATGGAAAATAGCTACCCTATGATGCGTATTCATCTGTGCACTGCGAATTTATGCAAGAATGACCTTCAGATGTCATCTCTCTCGTTTGCAGGCAAAAGAAAACAGAACTCCTATCAATATGAGGTGAAGGGAGCCTTATGCATGCTAAGTACTGCCTCATATACTTCTGTCTGTAACTGCATGATATTAGAAATATATATCATGATACAGGGGTTACGATTTAATTTAATGTGATGTATTGTGATACTGTATGGCGATATATTGTGATTTTTTTCAAATATCACTTTAGAAAAACTGGTATAGTATAAAGAACACACCATCATATGCATAAAATCAGAGGAAAAAAATGACTTTTTTACTGCAATCAGGACAGTGGATATGCATTTGCATTTGTAGCATCCAACATCATTGCACTTTTGCACATTTTAAAAGGGCACAAACACTGAGAGGACTCATATCTTTGCATGTAAACTTTATTGAATAAAAATCAATAGGGTTTTATAAACTGTACCACAAAACATACCCGATTTCTTTGACATTATCTTACACCCCCAATTAGAGATGAGTAATGATGCTATATACACTGGCTTTAACATGTGTGATATCATGTATAACCCCAATGGAGATATGGAGGATCATTCTTCATGCATATCTCTGCTTCTTTAAGCAGACTTGGGATGCTATATGTTCTACAGTAATGGCCAAGCAGGAAGCAAAGTCTCAAATTAAACATAGGAGAATCAAATAGACCACCAGTTGAGCTGATCAGATATGTATTGGCTTCTTGCACCACCGAATAGAAGAGAACAAAGAGTTACGGGTCACGAGGGAAACAAATGTCTCTGAGCTGTTGTGTTTTCTGAATGTACAGTAGTCTGTATTTCTTTTTAATGTGAAGGGCCTGAAAGAAAAATGACGATACAGTCTACCTCATATGACACAAATCCAGAGTTTATGTTTCCAATATTGTTGCTATTTTTCCACACTCCCCTCAACTTGTCACGATAAGACGTGCATTTGTTACCTATGGCTCATCTTTAATGTCTATATAGTAAGTTAGACATATTTTTTTTTTTTACAATTGGTAGAAGATGAATGAAAGTCCAGCCCTGACCTGCAGAAACAAATGGCTGCTGGGTGCCACTGCATGTTTTCTTTATTTACTCATCAATGATGTTTACCAGCGGCTAAGAGATTGACGCTATGACATCAGGGACTGACTTTTATTACCGGTGGGTCCTTTGTATTCCTGGCTGTCCACTGCGAAAAAGCTTTCTATTGATTGTCTCAGAGCAGGGAAAGAGGATTTGGAAACATGTACAGGTGATGAAAAGACGGCTGTCCCTGAGGAATGCATCAACCTCTTTAAAGTGGGTGTTAACAATGCAGGAAATGACTTAAATGATCTTTTTTTTTCTCCTCTTTTGTTCTTGTATTTTGTCCTTTGTGTGTCCGGCTGTGTCCCCTCAGCTGTGTGTGTGTACCATACACTGTGTGTGACCGTATAGGGCAGGTTTACACGCATGCACAACCGCTCCATACACTTCACTCGGGTGAACTGTGTGCACGTTTATTGGCTTGTGCTGCATGACAGAGAATTAACTGACTGAATAACTTAAGCTCTCGCTGTGCTAATTAAAACAGCGTGCACTCGCAGTGATGGTGCAGCCATGGCGAGGCTGTAATTAATTTCTGAATGGACGCTTTTTGGACACGAGGATGTTCTGAGGACTACCAATGTCAAAACATCCTGTGTAGTCTGACTAAAGGTATACCATTGTTAAAATTAATTAATTAACATTGAGCAGAAAACAAATTAATTTCTAGTCCAGTCTGCAGGCTCTGTGTTTATTGTTCTTTTTTGCTTTTTGTGTCTGCTAATGAGTGATGAACAGATTTCAAAGGCAGGGAATATTAAATATCTCTTGCAGCCATCTCCAATCGCATTATTTAAAGGCCTGTAAACATATTCCCTGTATTCTCACAGTGGTGGTTAATTAATTCAGATGTTGTATCATATTCCTGTGTAATACGGCGAGGAGACTGCCAACGAGTCGTCCTTGCCAGTAGTCGTATAATCAGTCAATAATGAATTTAGACGGCCCATGTGATGGCTTTGCTCGCAGAATACGAACTCAAAGCAGTATGTGTGTGTAAACAAGCATGTATGTCTGTGCGACATGGTAATCTAAGGAAACGCTGACCCAGAAAGCCGTACAAGGAATGTGAGGCATTACCCTGTCGAGCTCTCCACCCCACCATTCATTTCCATCAAGACCTGTAATAATGCTTGTACTCGTAGCTGAAATTGCTTTCTGCCTTTCGGGTCAGTACAACTGGACTGTGGGATGGGGGAGGGTGTTGTTTCTATGTAAGTGTTTTCTTCTTTTTTATTTTTTTTTCTTTTGTGGTGGTGGTTAGCAGCCGGGGCCTGTGGTCAGCCACCATGCTACAACCATATTAGTGAGGTGATTTATATGTGCAGAAATCCCAGGCAGTCTTTGTAATGGAAGTTTACAACAGCATGATAGAGTGGTCTCCTGGTGGACTGTGTTGCTCACATTTCTATATTTTTCTCTGATACTCTCACACAAAGCATTGAATTTATTGGCGCTGTGAGCAACAGCATGATGTAGCCATATATTCCTCTCAATTTCTGTCTAGATACAGAAGGAAGACAACCCTTTGCTGCCGATGACAGCAAGGCAACAGCCTCTAACAAGAATCTATACAGTTTCTATGGCAGCAGTGAATTTAAAACATATTTGGTGTCACAAAAAAAACAACTAGTGGCTAATCTGCATGCAAACCTGCCCCCTCCGTGATTGGTTGCAACGTAATTGGTAGCTTTTATTTGACAGCGTGCTGATTGACCCGCCGTGACATTTTCAACGATGTCGCACCGGCTTGTCAGGCACTCTGGGTTCCGCTTGAGAAATCACGACCAATCACGCCGAGTTATGCAAAGAGCTCTCTTAGAAATGTGAAGAGCTGAAACTGTAGGGGAGGCAGCTCGCGATCAGTTGAACTCCAATTATTAAAACTTTGAAATATTCTTCTTCTGAGTCTACTCTTGAGGCATGACTGCATGGAAGCGGCACACATCACAGATTGTGCTCACACCCTTCTAGTGCTTCTTGAACACAGCTAAGGGCGAGTGTTAAAACGGGTGATTAAGCAGAAGCTGATTGTCGTCTCCCTGAAATATGTAGAGAAGCTGGATCAGCTCCTGTAACAGCATTGTCATCAGCATCTATTTTATCAGGACAAAGCTGCCTAACTCTGCACTTTACTCTTGTTCACTCAGACGTGAGCACAGGCCGAAACTCACAGCCCAAATGTTTTTGGTTGTGAAGGAATAGTTTTACATTTTGAAAAATGAAAAATTCTCTTTCTTGCCAAAAGTTAGATGTGAAGATTGATATCACTAAATATTATCATTAAATATTAACATCAAGTTTTGTGAGCTATTTATCATCTACTGTATATATTAATTAGAGAGCTTTACAGGTGCTGGTAGACATGGAAAGTCTTTATGCAAAGGCATAAAGCTAGGCTTAGCTAGGCTAAGCTGACAGTTTTCGGACTGTCGCTTCATATTTACGCTGAACAAAAATATGAATGCAACACTTTTGTTTTTGCTCCCATTTTTTATGTGCTGGAGTCAAACTTTTTCTATGTACACAAAAGGCCTATTTCTCTCAAATATTGTTCACAAATTTGTCTAAATCTGTGTTAGTGAGCACTTCTCCTTTGCTGAAATAATCCATCCACCTCAGATGTGGCATATCAGGATGCTGATTAGACAGCATGAATATTTCACAGGTGCGCCTTAGACTGGTCACAATTAAAGTCCACTCCAAAATGTGCAGTTTTATTACACAGCACAATGCCACATATTTTTGAGGGAGCATGCAATTGGCATGCTGACTGCAGGAATGTCCACCAGCCATCTGGACAGCTGATACAACAATCGGTTTGCACAACCAAAGAATTTCTGCACAAACTGTCAGAAACCATCTCAGCTGCATGCCCGTTGTCTTCACTGGGGTCTTGACCTGACTGCAGTTTGTTGTCGTAACCGACTTGAGTGGGAAAGTGCCCACCTTCAGTGGCGTCTGGCACTTTGGAGAGGTGCTCTCCTCACGGATGAATCTGGTTTTCACTGTACAGGGCAGATGGCAGACAACGAGTATGGCATTATGTTGGTGAGCGGTTTGCTGATGTCAACTGTAAAATTTCTGCAACTGTGTAAATTTCCCCACTGTGGGACTAATAAAGGAATATCTTATCTTATCTTATCTAACATTGTGAATCGAGTGGTCCATGGTGGTGGTGGGGTTATGGTATGAGCAGGCGTACTGTATGTTATGGACAACAAACACAGGTGCATTTTATTGATGGTATTTTGAATGCGCAGAGATACCATGACGACATCCTGAGGCCCATTGTTGTGCCATTCATCCCATAACCCCCATTCAGATTTTTTTTCTAAATCCCTTTTTTTTCTTTTTTTTTTTTTTCCTTTTTTTTTTTGGTGTCTTTCCTTTGTTTCCTCCAATCCATTTCCCACCCTTTTAAAGGAGGGGGCCACATTCACAGCCACAATCATAACATATAACTCTTCATAAGGAGATGTTTCCACTTTGTGAGGCAAATGGTGATCACACCAGATACTTACTTGTTTTCTACAATGGACTTTTACTGTGACCAGTCTAAGACACACCTTCAAAAATCACAATGTCTAATCAGCATCCTGATATCTGACATCTCCTGTGAGGTGAATGGATTATTTCAGCAAAGGAAAGGGGTTACTAACACAGATTTAAACAAATTTGTGAACAATATTTGAGAGAAATAGGCCTTTTGTGTACATAGAAAAAGTTTGACTTCAGCTCATAAAAAATGGGAGCAAAAACAAAAAACAAAAAAGCAAAAAGT
Source organism: Pterois miles (assembly GCA_947000775.1). NCBI lineage: Eukaryota > Metazoa > Chordata > Actinopteri > Perciformes > Scorpaenidae > Pterois > Pterois miles. Next base: position 17,089,950 of record CAMQGK010000549.1, on the reverse strand, counting down.
GTTGCATTCATATTTTTGTTCAGTGTATAACAGAGAGTGGTATCAATCTTTTCATCCAAAGGCATTTACACACCAGGGGTGTGACGTAGCACAAATATGTGAAATACTTGCGCTACGAATATTATACTGTATGTCTAGGGCTTTTATTGTGAAAGGTAAGAACAGAGGGAGTAGATCTGGTCTGCGATGCCTCGTTGATCCCAATGTTTGTACAACCTCTGTGTCCATTGTGTGAAGTCACAACACAGCCCAAAAAGACTTTTTCCTGTAGACTTACATTGAGAAAGAGACACCTACAACTTTTTGGAGTTAAATCATTAGGTCGTAAAAGCTGTAAAACCTACTATTAGCCAAATCCAGAATTATTTCCTTCCTCTTTTTATAGCTATGGAGAGTCAGATCATGATGACAGCGCAAGCCGTGACATTGGGCCCCCGTGACCGAGTCATGTGATGAGCGGATGCTACTGCGCTTATTGGACATGTGCCCAGTAAGACCTGGAAGACCCCAGAAGATCCAGGTACTTTTGCAGATGGAAGTGGGCTATTTTCTGTCCCCACTGAGCAACTTTCATAGGAAGGAACGGGGCCCCGCCACCAAGGCTGTATCCAGTTCTCTTAATACATCCATGGGTTGAAAGGAGTAATAATGTGTTGTTGAACTACTGGGTCCGGGTGACAGACCTTAGCGGAGCGCCAGGGGTCTGATCTTGGGAAACGGCCCCAACCAACATTTATTCTCCTCTGTTGTGTGGACATTAGTTTTTACTCTGTACCATTTATAATGTGTTGTTTTTATTGTATGACGTGTACCCGACGTGTAACTTGCTGCCTTCGTGACCACATTGCCATTGAAAAAGAGATTTTATCTCACCTGGTTGAATACTAGTTACATAAATAAATAAAAATGATAATGTTATTAAAATCCAGGCCCTGGCCAGATCTTACACATTGCACCTTTAAACAGATAACTCTTTCTTGAATTTGTCGGTCACACACAGGGTTGGAGTGAGGTGAAAGAAGGATACAGTGATTGTTGTGTGTGACTTCAGCCTGACAGGTGCAACCAAACAGTGAGGTCTAATCAATCACAGTGTGTACACCACACGCCCACACAGTCCTGAGAGGAGGTCAAATCAGGCAAAATAAGTGGAAACACCTGTGTGGGTGCATCATGACTGTGTAGGGCCTTCATAAGAAAAATCCACCTCAAAGCCTGCTCATAGTTTCATGTGATTCATCCTCTCTTATCTTTTTTTTTTTTTACTGTGCATTACTAACACATCCCGTGGTTCCAGACCTTGCTATTCCTCACCTGCCCACCAACTGTTCTCAGTGTGTTTCCAGCTCTGACTCATCTCCTGATCTGTCACCTGTCTGCACACCTGCTCCCCATTAATCATCAGCCCCGGTACATATACTCCCCGAGACAGGAAAGCCCCGTTGCTCTGGACAAATATCTTGTTTTTATGTTATATTCTCACATTGAGGTTTCTGTCAGATGGAGAATATGTGTTTCTGTCTTTTCAACAATGTGAAATCTTTTCTGTGTGATTATTGAGGGTCAGAGCAATGCTGTTTATCCATAAAATCAATTGTTTGGCACCAAACCTGAGGTTGACATTTTAGGTGGAAAGGAAATTTCTATTATCAAGCCTTTGTTGTATCTGCGCTATAATTATTTTGACTAGAGGTCATGTTGTCCACATTTGGCCAGTCAATAAGAAAACGACACCACCAAACAAACTAGGCTCATGACTTTAATACAATGCATTGACAATATTTGCTTTTTTCTTGTGAATATAAAGCAATGAATCAGTTGTGTGTCAACTGAAAAAGACAAAGACAATAGTGTTTTATGGCTGAACATGGGCGTCTCCTTGACAAAATCTCTCCCCACACTAGAAAAGACCTAATCTTTTGTGATATCCACGCACTGTTGAATATTTGAGTCCCATCTTTATCGTCTATGACAGAGGAAGCCTCTGTGAGCAGTGGAAACGGACTGGACTGCAGAGGATACAGAGTTAGAGCTGTCCTGGGCCATAGGGAGTGGATTGCCTATTTGTTGCATCACTGGTTTAGCAGTCGCAGAGGAGGGTAGGGAGAGTGGATGCAGGGCCCTGAAGGAAGCCACAGTCTCCAAACTTTTTGGGAACCATTATTGAGTTTTTACAAAGTGGCTCTGTGGACATACGAAGCAGACATGGAGACAAAATTGTGGGCATTTGTGTGGGTGAGGGGAAAATCAGTGGCAAGTTCCTTATAGTAATCTCTATAAACAGATTCTGAATTCAAGGAATTGGAAGCGGTCAGGTTTCCGTTTGTCGTCTGAGTAGTATCCAATCACATTGGAGCACATTGGTTGAATTTAGGTCTGTGTGAAGAGCAAAAGAGGCAGAAAGCATGGGCTGAAATGCAATCCCAGAATCCACCAGCTATCATCTGAAGATGATTTCACTTTTTGTTGGTTTAAAATTAGCTTGTAAACTGGCTACTTGTGAAACAATCACACCATCTCTCAACAACTACAGTGTCACATCTCAAATTGCTAATCGGACTGTAAACAATGAGCAATGGAAAAGTCTTGGCCTGCATATCCGCTGGCTACACCAGAACCCCGAATATATCTGTTAGGAGTGTCAGGTCTTAGGTTTTATTTATTATGTTGTTTGTGTGCACTTCTGGTTTTATTTTGGTGATCCTAACTCTCCTGAAAGACGAATGACTGACACTGCATGACCTACTTTCACTCACCAGTCACCTGAGTCTGATCGTCTTCCCCCGCCCTGATTGTGTCCACCTGTCTCTCGTCAGTCCCCTCACTAGTCTTTAACGTGCATCTCCCCTTCCTTCTGTGTCAGTTCGTCTCGGTTCCTCTTGTGTTCAAGCGTTCCAGCGTTTTTTTCCTTGTGTTCTGATCTCCTGTGTTTTGATACTATATATTTTTTGACTCGCCGTTTTGGATTTTGTTAGCCTGCAGTCTGATTCCTGTGTACTGACCATTTGCTGTATTAAAGACGCTGATTGTTTTTGGAACCACCTGCTCTCAGAGTTGTGCTTTTGAGTCTTCTTATGCATCGTCAGGCCGATACCCGATGGGTTCCAAGATTGCATTACCAGTGATTTAATACAGCTTTGATACAGTCAAAAGCGAGCAAACAACAAACAGTGACAATAATATCAATGAGATAAAATTGTGCTGGATAACATGTATGCACTGATTTCCTTTGAATCTCTTGTACTTAGGTTGGCAATCTGAATCCATTGTGATTAGAACTTTAAGTGGCTTGTGATAAATATGTTTCAAACAAACTGCTTTCACTGTAGGTGGATAATGTGACACTTCCTGGTGTTTTTAGGTAGTCACAAAAAAAAAAAAAAAAAGATACATAGACAAGACATAACATGAGAAACTCACTTTTCCAGTGCTTGTGCACATACATTTGGGTATCTGGAGTGCCTGCCAACCCACAAACTGTGAAGTAAGACAAACCAGTTGGTTTTTAGAGGGCTGCCTAGATCAGAAATCATGTGATTCAACAAGCCATTCAGATTCCCCTTCCTATGTCACATGCAGGCTCATTAGAACGTACTGCAAACGAAAGAGATGTCTCCTATGAACATGAAGCCGAATCCAGAGTTATTTCCCTTCGTCCGTTCGTGTGAATGAGCCCAAGACTGAGGGCTGGAGTAGGAGTTAAAGGAAACACCACTGCGCCTCCTCTATGGGCCCAGTAGATGTGAAAGATCACCGGATGATCTGGGTACTTTATCACTCTGTGAGCCATTATGGCATCATGTGCCTGTGGGCAGCTCTCATAGGAATGAACGGGAGCCAGCCTACAACGCTACATCCATTTCTCTTTATACATCTATGGAGCTATTTTTGCAAAGGTGTACCATAGTTTTCTTGCGAGCCAATCAGAGCAGACTTTTTTTGCACGAGGCTTCAAGAGACAGGCACAGCGTTTCAGACAGAAGGTGAATACTGGTATATTGAGACAGACAGTATGAGGAAAGTAATGTTTTGTTTTGTCTTTTACATTACAACACGTAAACATGTTCTATTAGAAACCCAAAATACAAGTATGAACCTGAAAATGAGTATATGTCCCCTTTAATATAGCAAAATGTGATTTATTTATTTTCTTGATATTATCTCAGTAAGTTAACCTAGAGAGAGCCTTATTAAAAGCAGTATAAATCCAACACACCCTAGATATTGATTAAAATTCTACATGAATCCAGAAAACTGATGAGCTGCTAATGCCTGAGGAGCTCTGGCGGCAGGTACATGCAGCTCACCTCTCTGGCCAGCAGCCAGCTTTCATCCAGGCTGCAGCCACAGAAAATCTAATACAGATGACTTCATCATTTTTGCCTAGTGACCTTTCTGGCATCTCTTCCTACTCCACTCCTCCCTCTCCTCCTCCCCTCGTCCTCCTCCACACATATGCACATACACACACTCCTCCTATACAACCTTCCCACCGTCTCTGCAGCTCTTTCAAGGCACACCCTGCCAGTGTCTCTCTGTCGCTGTATTTCTATCTCACCTTGCCTCCCTTTCCACCACACCTCCTCTCATCCCACTCCCACACCTCTCCTTCCCCCTCCCAAGGGCATTATTCATCGCGAGTTGAACACAGCTTCAAGGTTAAGTGCCAGCGAGTGTGCTGCCCAAAACTCTGCTGAGTTGCGCCCGGTGTTGCCGCTGTCGCTGCTCTCATTTGGCAGCTGCACTGATCACATCTCATCCCAAAACCAATGGGTCCTTGGCTGCCGTCGCTGCTGCAGGCAAGCGTAAGCGGAGGCAATCAATAGGTTTCAATATGGCCCTGCTGGCGACTGTGAATGAAACTCAATTTTATTTTGCAAGATTGTGCATTTATTAGATGAACAGATATTGATGGCAGTATTGGCAGGCTGCTCCTCTCCAATACACACACACAGGCCAGATTTGGTTTAACAGCAGAGGCTGTAATTCAACTGTAGATGGATCAGTATTTTTATAAGGACATTACCACTGTCCTGGAACGAGCCAGGTGAATAGCAGCCTGTCTCTTAGTTTGATTATTCCCAGATTATTGCTGGCTCATAACAGGCTTCTTTCCATCATTTCTCTATCCTTTTAGTCATACTTTATTATCATCTATATGAGCCAGATCCTTTTAGCTTTTTAACCCTTACATAACATCACTTGTTCCCTGTGGTCAGGTAGGTCAGTGTCTCCCAACCAGGGGTAGGCAACTTTTGCCATTTCCAAGGACTATTTGTAAAGACTGAAGAGAATCTGTGTACTATGTGTCTATGTACTATATCCACTTACTGAGTCTGCTGTAATGCTGTGTTCAAACTACAGGCAACACCGCAACGTCATACAAGTAATTTTGTAAACAAAAAGTCATAAAAGAGCTTAAGTATTATAATTATATTTCTATATTATTATATATTTGTTTATAAATATTATTAGGAGGTAAGTGTGCATGGGTAGGTCAAAAAATACCAGACTTTCATCGCTTTCACCGGCGTTCCTGGCCCGTGTGAAAGTTCATGTTCCACGATCTTTTCCTAAACCTAAAGTAGTTTTCTTACCTAAACATAACCAAATCAATCTATTACTAAGCCAACAGCAACTAAGTAGTTTTCTTGCCTAAACCTAAGGAAGTTGTTTCCTGTGAAGACTGAATTTTATTTTGAAAAGACTGTATAGCGAGCGTATTTTGCCACATGTTGCGGGACATTCATAGGAAAATGAAGAGAAAAGGAGGAATGAATATTTGTGAGCTATAATACAAACCGTTGTATGAGGATACGTCGGATGGGTGATGGTCTGTGAAGGGTTAATTCTTCAGACAGGGCTGTGGGGGTACATTAGAGAAAAAGGTTGAGATCCACTGATGTAGGTCATCTGAGGAAACACAATGTCAGGTTTTGCGCATGCTGAGCCCAGTTAGGAGTTAATGCAGTTACAGAGGATCAGGTGTTTTTCCCTCTTCATTATTTGATTAGGACCACTCCACTGGCTGAGTAATCAAACCATACATAACACACACAAACATACACCAGGTGAGCAATTAAAACTAGTTTAATAGAGGCCTCTCTCATCCACTCTATCCCTCTTGCCCTTTTTCTTGCAGACACAGATGGATGCATCACTCTTCTTCTCTTCTTAACATTCCCTGAAAACACACTCATGCCTCATTGTTTAGATTTTCCATGTAAAGCCTACAACTATCCTTGCCCTCCATTGCTCACCTAGTCTTCCTCTCTCAATCTCAGTCTCTTGCTCTCTCACACACATGCACACACTCATTCGTCCTCCACAGCCTTGGGGATGAGGTCAGGTGCTTTCAAGGTGTTTGGGAGCAAATCATCTATGTTTACTGACCCCACAGCGCCAGGTATAAGGCTTTACTTACAGCTCCTGAGACTGATGTCTACTTCAGGGAAGGAGCTGGAGAGAGATTTTGTGGGATCATTAGAGGAAGAGGAGAAGCCTCTGAAGAAGTGGGTGTCTTACTATATATACTAAATATTTATGGAGCAAAACATGCAAAGAAATGCACACAAATACATCTCCCACATGGCTTTATTCTGCTGACTTAGACAAAATATGCTTTTGGTCATTCTGCACAGTTTGTAAGCATAGTGCCATGCTGGGAAATGGACACATTACCTGGTTCAATTATATTTGACCTTCACTGCAGGTTACTTTCGATATCTTTATTTTTTTTATTGGACTAACATTTTCAAAGCATCTGAGAAGCGCCTGCAGTGTGAGGACTGACTGTAATGTACTGCTGTGTAATTTCACCTTTCAGCAGAAATATTTCCATTTCGTTTTTTTATGTGTAAATTTCTCATCCTCGGCATCCTCGAGAGCTCAACTGTCTTTGGCTGAGATATGCGTGGATCAATTTTGTCGAGGCTCATACGCTGCGCTGAGGACAACCTTGAGACCAACAACGCGCCTGGTGATGTGATGCTCTAACGAAGGCTGCGTAGTCAGCTGAGGACACAAAGACTTGAGTTATTACTTTCATATGTGGGAGGAGGAGGAAGAGGAGGAGGAGGAAGTGAAGGTGGAAATGAGTTACAGACTTGAACTCTCCTCCTGTCCCGGCTCATTTTCATCTCCAAATTACCTAGCCTGGCCTCGACGCGCAATAACTGTAAATCACAGCACGGGAAGAAATGATTTTGCTATTTCCAAAGGGCACAGAAGCCATGGTGGTGAATAACAAGATATGGGACCAAAGAGAAGCAAAAGACTAATTAGAAAGCATCAGTAATGAGTAGGGGGGGTCTCGGGTTCACGGCCACCCACCCAGAGGTTAATAGATGAAGGGAAACTCGTACCACTGACATCCCATTGACACTGATGCTCATTGTCTCTGAATATGCAATGAGACTTCTTATTCATAAAGTCTCCCTCTTTGACAAAATGGGAACAGATGATCTGTATTACATTTACAAGCTCCATCATCCTGCAGAGTGGACAGGCTTCTTTTCGCTTGTCTCCAGGAGGAGCCAAGCAGCCCCCTTTTGATGCCGAGAGTTGTTTTTTTAATTTCAAAACATCAAACCCGATTTCCCCTTGTCAAGAGCTGTTGTCATAGCGACTCATTGACTGGCTGAGATGAGCGCTCGCTCTCATTGGATGTGGTTAACATCTCATGACTGAGTGAATGAGGCAACGTGACAGTGGAGACTTATGATTTGGTTCATTATATTCCGCGACCGACATTTCCTGGCACCTGAAATAGCACCTCAGCTGAGTTTTTATTTTGTCAGGGAGCACATTATCCTGACTGAAGCACCTTCTCTTTGGCAGTGAGGAAGCGAAGCACCTCATCAAACTGATTTTCATAATGCGATTATCCTTGTTGATTTATGCATAAGACACTAGGTATATTCCTCGGTCGCATATTAGTCTGGGAAATGCAAACGCATAAACTTTATCTCAACCAAATTTTTTCTTTCTGTATATGGCATAAACAAAGTCTCACACTATGGAGCAGAACAGTTCAGAAGTAATATCTGACATAACGAGGGATGGAGACAGATCAGTGCATGTTTCTTCGAAGAAAGTTTAATGAACTGACCCTCATCTGTTAAAGCGGGTTCCTGACTTCTTGTGGGTCAAATGGAAACACTAAAGTCATACAAAATGAGATTCAGATATACTAGATTTTGTAGATAAGTCCCTGTATATCTATAAAAATAGGACATTGAGACACATGGGGAAAAAACAATTTTTACATGGTCATAATGGTCACCTCCTGGATATGACACGATACAACAGACAGTACGATACGAAACAATGCAGTACAATACAGTATGAAACAGTACAATATGATGTGTTGCAGTACGATATGATATGATACAGTATGATATGATACAGTATAATACAATACAGTATGATACTGTACAATACAGTACAATGCAATGTGTTCCAGAATGATACGGTACAATGGTATGATGCGATACAGTACAATACAATGTGATGCAGTACAATACAATGCAGTATGATACGATAAAGTACAATACAGTATGATGCAGTGCAGTACGATACGATACAGTATGATACAACACAGTATGATGCAATACAGTATGATATGATACAGTACAATACAACGCAATACAATACAGTACGATGCAATGCAGTATGATACAATACAGTACAAAAGGATGCGATGCTGTACGATATAATACGGTATGATGCAATGCAGTACAATACAGTATGCTATAATACAATACAATACAGTATGACACAATGCAGTACAATACAATACAATGCAAAGTACTCACATCATGCCATGAAGGTATTGCACAACCGCTGCAGCCTCAAGCAACGTTATTTAAAATTTTGAGGCGCAAATAAAACAGTTGAGTTTACATTGGGGTGCACTGTATTGTCTGCAGGGTACGAGCTGATACTGGCCGTGGAGAATATGGGATGGATCACACAATATTCTCTGTGCTTGCCTGAGAAACGACTGCTCCTACATTGAATGGACGGAGTGCTAATTATCCCTCCCTGCAGTATGTACCAGACGAGCAAGCTTAGATTTTAACTGTACACCTCTGTAATCCAGCCTGGAAGAATAAAAACATCAAACAAGAACTTTGTCATTATGTAAGCACAATGAAACTGCAGCTGCGTCAGCTTCAAATGGTGCTTTGTATAAAAAGACTTCACATAAATTTATTAGGAATACATGAGGCACGAATAATGTAAAACCATCCACCTGATTGCTTCATCATGTATGACTATGAGCATGTTTCTGTGTGCGAATTTATGACGCATGTGTGTGTTTTAACTTGTTTTTATCCTTTTAAACTTAAATGAGCCCTGGTTTGAAATGAAATTCCACTGTAATAGATCGGCAGTATTAAAACATTTTTTTTTTTGCTGTGCAGGCTTTATGTACCATTAGAGAAAGAAGACTTAAAAAATGCTTTTTACTTTAAGCAACTTATTATTAGTTTTCATAAAGTGGCTCATTGGGAGCTTTTGTGCCAACCAAGTTCCCGCTGCACAGAAAGACCTCGTCGTCACCATGGTAACTCTGCTCCCAGGGGTGAGCAAAAGGTTTCCATTTGTGTACAACTTCTTCAAAACATCTCAATTTAAAATGTTCAGCACAACATTTCAGTTAGCCTCAGTGAGACACTAACAATTCCCAGATGCAAACTTAAAGCCCAACCAGACCAAACAATATTTATAGACAAAATAAATACATTTTTTTTGCTTCATGTATTTCATTTTATTCTTCCAACCCGATTATATAAAGCATGCAGGACTGCACTTAAATGATAGCATTACAAAATAACCAGTCTGATTAGCGCAGTCATTCAACCATCACCACATGATTTGTAGACGTAGTTAGTGTATAGGATGATGCTCAAGTGACAATGATACCACAGCTTATTTGTGTCATGCATCTGGTTTAAAGTGTCCTACAAATTTCCTCTGTATCATTGTCTAATGAGTTGTGATAATGACTGCTTGCCCTATTTTCTACAGCAGATGTGAGCTGCTGTCTATTAGCATCTTTTATTTCTCCTTCTGGACACTTTTTTTAGCTGTAGATACTGTCAAACAGAAAGTGTTTTTCATGGAGGATTATGCCTGTAAACAAACTGTCCCAAATTAAAGCAGCAAGCACATCACTCAGGTTATTTTTTATAACAAAGCCGGTTGCTGAAGTTTCTTTTTTTTTTTCTATGTCTGTAATATATATTATCTATATTTTTAATTAATTGCTGTGTTTGTTTCAGCTGGTTTGTGAAAGCACCTGGAATCTGTTATCCATCCATCGTCAACCGCTTATCCCTTTAGGGGTCGCGGGGGGGCTGGAGCTGATCCCAGCTGGCATTGGGCGAAGGCGGGGTTCACCCTGGACAGGTCGCCAGTCCATCGCAGGGCACATATAGACAGACAACATAGAGACAGACAACCATTCAATTTAGAGTCATCAGTTAACCTAAACGGCATGTCTTTGGACTGTGGGAGGAAGCCGGAGTACCCGGAGAAAACCCATGTTTACACGGGGAGAACATGCAAACTCCACACAGAAGAGTCCCAAGCCAGAATCGAACCTGCGACCCTCTTGCTGTGAGGCAACAGCGTTAACCACTGCACCACCGTGCAGCCCTGGAATCTGTTATTTCAGCTTTTTTTTCCACCAGCAAACAGTATAGTCAAGGATTTTTTTCACTTTATATTTGATAAAGTACAAATGCTGAGTGTCGTAACACACTGCTGTATTTATTAGCACCTACTTGTCAAAATCTACAGACCCAAAAAATGAATTGTCATGAAAACATTAGTCTTCAATCTTGGAAGCAAGTGATGAAATTGACATATTGCAATGCATCATGTCAATGTTTACATCCAACTAGTGTATAAACTTCATTTCTAGGAGACAATATTGGTACATCCTTTCCAGTGAGTTCCTCTGGTTTCCTCTTTATTTTATTTGTCCACGACTTTGTTTTAACATTATGAGTTGTTTCTTCACCTGTCCGTATCGTAGGTGTCAAATAAGCAAAACATCTTCTGTGTGTTCTCCAATTCTGCATTAGATTCCCAGTTTTTAATTGGTGCATCTTTACATGGATCTACTGTAAATTTAAAGTCAGACTGTGGAACATTTGCTGGGCAGTGGCCAATGTGACTTCAATTGACAATTACAAGATGATAAATGCAGTAAAGTAGTGTAACAGTATAACATAACTTAAGCATGAAGTCAGCAAGATGACTCAGCAGTGTCAGAAGCCCAGTAATTTCTATCTTAATCTTACTAACACTGGCTAAAAATAGCCACTGAAAGCTACCGCTCATACCAGACCAAGTGAGGCTGTAGCAGCAAAACTCCATAGTGTACTGAATTAAACAAAGGTGTGTCATTTATGAATGCAACTTTTTCTAGTTTTCAATCTGAGTTCCACACATAATGTGAATGAAAAACAGAAACAGATGTAATTGAGATTTTTTGGTCACTTGGGGCCAACTAAAACAAGCTATAAACACAACCCTGATATATTGCCATTTTTAAGGTTGTTACAGCAAAGTCGCTAGCAAACACTTTGCTAATTAACATATCTAGTAGATATACTGACATTAGCGTTCATCTGGAGATGTATTTTTAACCATCTAGTGAATTTAAGTCCAATATTCACTATTCTTTTTGCTCTGTTTTGGTCTCCACCAACTCCTGAGGGAGATATATTTCTCTTAAATGCTTAAAATTGCTAATGTTTACTAGCTAGCGTACTTTGTCATTTGGTGCTAGGCAGGTAGCTACTGTGGGTTTCACAAACAGGTGCATGTAGTCGTTTGAACCATTGTTAATATGAATATATTGATTATAGGAGCTTTAACATTACTGTACTGTATTTCCTTTTATGGTTTAGACAAATAATTTTCTCTTTCCTGTATGATAATTCGCTCTCACGTTTTTGTCATATCCTAATCTAATTTCTATCAGCATGCACTGTTTCAACCATGGCTTTATGATTATTCCTCTCCCCCATATATGTTACTGTGTGTATTGTATGGTTTTATTTGTTGTCTTTCCCTTGTTCCTGTGTTGACTGAGTGTGTCTTGTGTTAATGCATTCACAGTGTCCCCATTCTTACTTTATTTCTCCTTTAAAGAAGTAAACAGTGCTAATCTGATTATTTACCCCTTCCGAGTTTATTTCCTTTTCTAAAGCGTGAATGTCGTCAAACTTTTTAATTCTATGCTCGGCCTCAGACAATAATTCATCTTGTGTTTTCCTGGATTTTCTTCTGCACTTCAATTTCATGTGTCTTACTACACTGCCTGAAAAACTGGTACTGACTTTTTAAAAACTACTCTTTGATGTGTTTTGAACAGAAGCCCTTACCTTTGTTATTCTGCTCTCTCATCATTTTCTACCCAAGTAGCTTTTGGTGAGGAAAAAAAAAAAACATCTGCTCATCCTTGTCTTTTGACACGGTCTGATCTATGATGAATCAATACAGCAATATTGTGGGGAGCTTTTTGCCTCAATGCACAACTGCAACTCATCCAGTGCAATGGATCTAAAATCACTCTGTCACTTTCAAGTCCTTCAAGCTTTTGTATCTTGTCATCCCTTTCTTTTTTCTGCTGTTCTCTGTACTGTTGAGTGTACATGGAAGAATGGCAGAATAATGGAGGAATTTGACTGTGAAACAAATAAGTGGACACCGTCATCCTTTTTCATGTATTGCATTAGGATAGCAAAACCCAGCAGGCCTGATCATTGACATCAGGTCTGGCACTGGGCGATATCAAAGATGTCTATATGTTACTAATGTAGCTCTTATAAATGTTGAGGCAATACAAAAAAACAAAAGATCAAATCTATGAATAATAAATTGGATATTGTCTGAGATGAAGTTATGTTTATGTCAAACTGTGCCATTTCATCAGTCGTGGTTTATTGCTTTTAGCAGAACTGTTGGAAATTTTTACCACTTTAGACTTTAATATGTCAGATGTTGTTTTGAAGAGAGCTGGAGCAATTATCGGACTAAAAAATGCTGGAGGAGTACGTTTTCTGTGCACTGATCCTTTAAATACAGCAAACAGGGCTGAGTCAATGGAAAATATTTAGGCAACAGAACAACATCATTAACAGAAGGATATGAACAGTGCTGCAGATTACATATTTGGAAGAGGGAACACAAACAGATGGGAATGCTACCCATTCATTTCGAGACTCGTTCTCTGTGTAATTTCTTGCTCTGTTTCTACGGGTCATGTTTCCACCGTGCACAAGCAAAAGCTTTGTTTCCACAGGGTCTGAACCGATAACTGTGGAGCTGTAAAGTCTCATACGAGGTTATCTGGTCCATCTGCTGGCAGAGTGTTGTGCCTCAAGCTGTAAATCTGCATGTACGTGTAAAGCAAGACAACGAGGGTAGTAAAGGGACAAAACCTGTAAGTGGATGAATGTGTCTTTCTCACATCCTTCTGCTTTGAGAACAGTTCAGGTGAGAGAGATGGTCACAACCAACACTGGCATTTCATTTAAGCACACCTGGGTAAATGGAAACTGATCTGTTCTTAACCACGGGAACACAAACCATCCTCATTTCCACTTTTTTGATATCACTTTCTGTACATTGTCATGCATTATGCATGCATTATTGACTTTGAATCTATATAGCACTGCAGGGCTGATGTGCTTTTGCTAAGCATGGGAACATCAGGGTGGCCATGGTTCAATGTTGGAGGGAGCTTCTGTAATGTAATAAAAAATTTATGTAATCTGTCTGCTATGATGAGTTAAACTAGAACATAATGTGGTGTACAATACTAATTTATATACGTTAATCATCCGCCATGTTCCATAAATCCACTTGACTTTCATACATCAGGTACAGCAATGTGGTGCATGCGATGTTGTTGTCATTCTGCTGGGTAGTTTTATATTGATTGTTGCTGATGATGATTGCTTCGTGATCAGATGTGCGCTGCCTGTGTGACTGTGAGCGACAGAGAGAGTGATGCATATAGTGTTCACGTATTGACTCAGCTAGGTCAGAGTTTAAATATGCAGCATAATACAAGGCCTGATTGGTTCATGAGTTTGCAGTATCTGATCTAATCTATAAATGTGTTGTCATAGTTTACTCTCAGCGTGTGGACATCATGCACTCCTGGACATAAAATCCGACTTGTATTTGTAAAGACTGACATGAAAAGTCATTTCTTCTAATGATTATCTTTTTTAATGCTTGGCTTAGCTCTGCACAAACACAGAGGGTAAGTTAGCCTGGCTGTGTTGAACAGTTAAAAAAAAATATGCCTAGAGCACATTTCAAGCTAATATGTTCTCATTTGTTTGATCTGTTCAAAAGTTTTGGTGTAAAAATGATCTTGAATTTTAACTAAGCATCAACAAGTAGTTCAGGTTAGGCATTGACCTTGAATATTTATTTGGGGGGTAGCAGAGTGGTCGTGGACAATACTGGTGGGTCGATCCCCGGTTCCTACTGTCTAAACCCTAAGCTGCTCCCCGGGCGCTTTACAGCAGCACACTGCTCCTCAATGCTCAGAATGGGTTAAATGCAGAGGTCAGATTTTGTGTATGTATCTGTGTGTACATGACAAATGTAATAAAGTTGAATTTAAGGTTTGGCGTTGACCTTGTATAGTTTAGGATAGGTCGTTGGGCAGCGAGTCTCACAAGAGTTTTTGCACATTTACGCAATTTGCAGGTTACCTTCTAGACGCAACCTGTAAAAAATGGCCTTTTAATGGTGACTTTTGTGCCACGTCGTGGAGGCTTGTTGTCACCACTTTGTGTAAAGCTAAGCTAACCAGCTGCTAGCTGTATGTATTTCATACATGGAGTAATATAACCTTAACCGAACTCAGTATTTAACCTGAAGCTAACCTCCACAGGAAATGAAAGATGAAAATGGAGCATCCAGTTTGTGGCACTGTCCCATAATCGCTGTAAATAACTAATTTCTGTTTACAACATATCCTTCTAGTTTGACCTCATTTCAGAGACTGTGCTGGTTTCAGGCTTCCACACAGTCAGACATGCTGGAGGATCAGCTCTGATCCTGAAATGAACCCATCACATCTTACCTCAAGGTCTGGCTGTATAACAAGCACCAAGTTTTCTTGTTTCAGCTTTTGGCAATAAGCAAAGATGTTGTCAGGAAAAAGGGACCAGATTTATTTTTGTTAGCATTGCCTGGTGGGAGTGCAAGTCTGGCAAACCATAAATGCTGAGGACAAAAATACTGAATGATTCATTTTCAATCATTCGCTAACCAATTTTATAAGGGAAAAGATTTGATAGGAGAGCTTGCGTTGGGGGACTTTAAGTGCTTCTGAGTTTCTATTGAGGAAATCATTTTGAGAATAAGGACGGCGACCTCCAGCACACAACAACACTGTGAGACAGCCAAGAGACATGAAATTATGAGCGTCAGACACTTCATTTCCTGTATTCGGATGATTTTTTTATGTACCAGTATCTGGTGGAAATGTCTTTATTTATGTAAAGGAAAAGACAAAATTAAAAAAAAAAAAAAATTAAATAAATTTCTAAATATACAAATATAATAGATTTTGATGCAGTAAGACTCTCAGGCATGCTGTATTTATTTTCAAATATCTATTCTCCTGTAGATCAACTTTTGTCATTTAATATTATCCCCAACACACATGTAAGCATGATTTACTCTTCCCTCCTCTTTTGTGTCTTTTATTCGGGGAAGTAACCTGTTACTGCATGTGGCACCAATTCACCTCTATGATACATGAATTAATTCTGATTAATGCATAAATCCCTGGTCTTTAAAGCTCATATGTGTTTCAGCTCTTTCTGCTCATGTTCAAAACTATATGTCAACTTCCAGGAATAAAGTCATAATTTAATGGGAAAAAAGTCAGAAAATTTCAAGAGGTATTTTCCAAGTAGTATCCTCCTCAGACTGCCTGACAGACACATAACCCTGTCTATAAGCGAGGGGATGTACAGCGACACAGAGCTGCCAGTCTTGTAATATTACATTCTAATTTAATTCTCTAAATCTCAGATTATTATTTTACTTCATTGTAGTTGACAGACTTGAATTTCTTGTTCTCTCACTAATTTGTGGCTGTATTAGAGCAGGTTTTTTTTAATTAAAATTATTGGGACATTTAGTTGTCGCTGGATATTCATAGGGACATGTCCCTACCGTCCCTACCTACACCCTTGGGTGACAGACAGAGAAACTGGGTTTACCCAGAACACTGACTGCCTCAAACCCCTTTAACTACATCTGATACCACAAGCAAACAGTTGTGTTTGGTCTTTTAACAGGGCTGAACTAGAAAAGCACTCGAAGAGTGCAGACCTCCACCAAGCACCATAGTTTCCCCCCTGGCGGTTTCTTCTGGATCTATCTCCTCAAGTTAGATCAAATTCGTTGACGTACTTCAGATGCGGAATTGTCTCAGCTACACGATGCCGCTTGTTAGAAATCTCTACCTCTAATATTAAATGCACAGTAGATAAGATAAGATAAGATGAACCTTTATTAATCCCCGAAGGGAAATTCAGTTTCACTCATCATCACTCTGTTGGTAATTTCACACAGTACACATACATGCATTAGTGTGAGGGGGCTGCTCCTGACAAGCACCCCGAGCAGTTGAGGGTTTGGTGCCTTGCTCAGGGGCACCTCAGCAGTGCCCAAGAGGTAAGCTGGCACCTCTCCAGCAACCAGTTGGTCCTGGTCCATGTTGGGACTTGCCCCCAGGCCAAAATGTAGTATATGTAATGTAGAGTACCCCCATTTTTTATATAAATTGCTATAAAATCCGCCATCTGGATCAGATCTGGATCAGCCTTTGGGATTTGATAGAAGTACACATTGTAAATCCCTGTGTCAAATTTCATGAGCTTTGGGCAACAATTACCAGAGATATTGAGAAACAATTTTTTGGGTCCCATTGACCCCAATGTTAACGAAAATTTCAAAGTGATCCAGAATCCAGGATTTCTTCCGGATCACCCGGATCCGGAGTCAAAATTATATCAGTTCTTCCTTTTCACATTTTCAACACACCCTGAAAATTTCATCAAAATCCGTCCATAAGTTTTTGAGTTATCTTGAACACAGACAAACAAACAGACAAACGGATAAACGCCGGCAAAAGCATAACCTCCTTGGCGGAGGTAATAACACCACTGTCCTGAGCTGTTAACAACCAAACTGTTCTTTGTTGAAACACCTTCACTTTCACAGTTTGACTGTGGTTTCATCAGTTCTGTGAGGACCAAACTGTGGTTCTGAGGCCTGTCACAGTCCAACGCATGTGTTTTAGCAGCTCAGAGGTGTTGAAAACGGTAGTGTGTATGACCAATGGATCTGGCTAAATCCAGTTATTTTCTATCTTGCACCTACATGTGGTGCGTCATGCTCCATTGTGAAATGTGTAAGAACTCATTCATTTCATCAAATTCAATGTGCACCAGTGCACCAACTTTTTTCTTTAAAAAAAAGCCAGTATTTGAAGTTATCAATGCTCATAAATGTGTTAAAAGTGGTGAATGGAAGCCCGGTATTCATGTTGAATGATGTTTCATTAGGTCCTGCAGGGTGTATCAGGCTCTACTGTGTAAATCCACTGAGGCCTCTGACAGCCGACACCATCTGTAGCCCTGACGTAATATACCTTTAAACTGCCTTTGAATCGTACGCTCACCCAAGCAAAGAGCGGATACTCTGTAGTCATATATCTATATTGTATCTGCTCAAGCTGGCCTAATGGGCTTGATAGGCAGATTCATCTGAATATCATGGCCAGTCGTCCCATTAACATCACTGTTCCTCTAGTTCCACTAGTTTTACAAATACCCACTAGTTAGAAACGGCTCTGGTATAAATAACTTTTCATGAATGATTTTTGATTGAATGATGGGATTTTTGCATATTTAATCTTTCAAATTATTCTGATAACCTACATTTTTGTTTGTAGAAAAGGAGACAATCTTGCAGTTTATGTGTTGCTCTCAGCCTTTAACTCAGATCTGTGGTAGGATTTAATGCATTGAAATAAGATGTAATATATGGGCCTTTCATGATAAAAAAAAAAAGATCTTGAAATTATCTGGGAAAAGTCATTTTGAAGGAAGGACTAATGCTCAAAGGTAGTATTTTGTCACTTTGTCCCTATTTCTCACCGAAACATTACATATTAGGTGAAAACAAAAAAACTGAATTTCCCTACCAGGATTAATAAAGGATCATCTTATCTTATCTTATTTATTGTGTCTATATTACGTGTTGTGAGATATTTTGACCAATAATTAGGCAAATATACTTAGATATTGAATTTCTGTCATTTTTGATGATTTTAATTTTAGGGTTTTCTACTTGGTTTCAAGTTCAAGTTGTTCAAGTTTTTCTTGATCTCATTAAATTATGAGCTCTGACGAAGTGTCAAAAAAAGCATCCATTGTTAAGTATTATTATTATTTTAGTGTGCAAATTTTAGGAGGATCTATTGAAATGGACTGTCATATTAAAAGTACGTTTTCTGTAGTGTATTATCACTTGAAATTACAAATTGTATTTTTGTTAGCTTCGAATGAGCAGTACAGCTACATAAGGAGCTGGTCCTCTTCACAGAGCCGGCCGCCATGTTTCTACAGTAGCCCAGAACAGACAAACCAAACACTGGCTTCAGATAGGACTGATCACGATTTCACGTCAGCCACTGTCATTCTCCTACACACTTGGCACATGCAACCTCACTGCTTGATGTACACAAGAGCTAAAAAGTCAAAACCACTGCTTCAGATGTTGCCAAATTCTGATTGGTACAGAAGTATGTGACATCACCTTTTTTCCAACTGAACCCCGCCCACTTCAATACATCAAACCATTGAGAAAAATAAGGACAAGAACACAAATACAGAAATCCCTCATGTAAAATAACCAATTTCGCTCTATCTTGGGCATGTTATTTTGTGTTCATGTTAATGACATTGCTCATAGTAAGAGGGTGATAAAGAAAATATGTTCTCTGGGCCTTTAACATTCTTGTGCACACAACTTACACATACCATTATTCCTCTCTGTGGTATGTGACGTGTCTTATATTTGACAGCAAAAATGCTGCTATGAGCCAGATTTGCACTATAAGCATCTTTACACTAACAAAGCAATCAATTCAGGTCACACATGCTGACAAATATCCACACACTCACACTCCCGCACACAGAAGCTGAGGAACGGAGGCGTAATAAATCAGGTATGAAAGTGTGTGTTGATGTTAAGTCATTGAATGCCTGACGTGTGTGATGGATGTTTTTTATGTTCTATTTTATAACCATATACGTGAGATTTGTAGGCGAGTTGCATTTATAAAAAGTATTTTACTTTCTGGCGCAACATAAGAACATATGAAAGAGCTTCACCGACATATATTTCTGCACATGGCATTGACAAAGAAAAAGAAGATCTGCAGACAAGGACAATACAAGTACAAGAGTGGAATGTTTCCTATTATAAAATCCAGCTTCCTGTCACCAGAGAGGTGAACAAGGAGCTGCAGTAAACAGGCGAGGGGTGACAGCGTTGATGGAAAGGAAAACAGCTGCCTATAAATAACATCAACGCATTCAACCGGCCCTTGTAAAAAATGATGATGGAATACATTTGAACCCTGACTGCCTGGTAAAAGGAGTGACAGATATACGGTGTACAGCTAACTGACGATAATTGGCTTCTTCTGAGCTTGTGTGTGCGCCAGTGTTCATCTTTTACTGGAGGAAGTGATAAAGATAAGGTTGCTTTGCAGAGGTAGAGAGTGATGGTACTTTTGTTTTTTATTGGAGTGGTAGGCAATAAACCAGTAGGTACAGTTTTGGTGATTTGTAGGTGAAAAGACATCTTGTCATTTAGGTGTAAACTGTAGCATTTCTTAAATTAAACCTGAAGTATGTTCATATTTAAGAAATATTCTTAACAGTTATCGATCTTTCTCTCAAATTTAATCCTGTATTAATTGATATGCCTTGATGTCAAAGTACAGTGAAGGAATCCAGCAATATTGGAAACCAGAAATATAGCCTCTTGCCCCAGGTCTGGTGTAACCAGTAGATATCTGGGCCAAAACTTCTGCTTCTTCTTGTTCTGCTCATTGTTTACAGTCCAGTTATGAACTTGAGATCGGAGAAGTTGAGAGATGACCAGATTGTTTCATAAGTAGCCAGTTTACACGCTAATTTAAACCACTAAAAAACTATATACTTGAAATATAACTTGTGAGCTCATGGTTAGGACATGGGTGATGTACACAAGTGGTTAAGTCGCGACTCTCATGAGAACACCTCCGCTAACGGCACTATTAACGTTACTGTCGACACCTAGAAGCCACAGAGGATAACAATTTATTTTATTTTGTTTATGTATTTAGTTCTTTATTTCTTCACAAATCTGTGAAATTCTTATTGCTTATTTAACACACACAAGAAAAAAAGGGTAGAGGAAGAGAGAATAATAATAATAATAATAATAACAACAACAATAATAATAATAACAACAACAACAATAAAAAATGACTCAAAGATAAAATAAATTTACAGTAATAAAATAATAGGAAAAAAGTGTATTTACAGTTAATGTACAACAGTAAAGTGACTGCTTAGTGCAAGTGGTAAACAGAGTATTGTACAGGTGCACAGTATTTGACAGTTCTATACAACTAAAATTACAATATATTAACTTATTATGCACCGAAAAAAAATGGCCTCCACCATTTCTGACATTGGCAACATCCCAACCCACAAATCCTTTCAGAAAATCTCTACTCAAGAGGTTATGAATACCACAAGAGGGGGGTCGTTCATATGGTGGTAAACACGACCCTGTTTAAAGGCATCATGTTTACTTGCATTCAACCACAGCCTGCTTGAAGATGATTGGTCAACACTACTTGGACCGCAAATGGAAACCATTATTTCAAAACTGTATCCCGTTGCAGAATTTATTGAGATTAGGAGTCCAGTAAATTTCTAGATATGTTTTGAAAAATAGCATTATACTGTATATTTCATTGGTTCCCATACTGGGAATCAGGACACCACAAATGACTGTAAGTAATATGAGGGGTTATTACATTATTAACAGGATAGTAAAGCTGAATAAACAAAAAATATTTCTGTTTAGTTTCTCTAATCTTTGCTTTTTCCTTGTGAAATATTGGATAAAACAAGGAAAAAGTTGGTTGATCTGGTCAAATTGAAACCGCTAGCTTGGCTCTGTCCGAAGGTGCAAAATGTGCCGCTATACCAGCAAATTTTTGTACCTGCTTCCAGTCTTCATGCTATGCTATGTGAAAATAATCACCTGCTGGCTCTAGCTTCATATGTAGCATGAGAGTGGTAAAGATTTCCAGAGTTACCATCCAGTAATCATAACTGAGGATGTCACTTGTAATATTTCAGGATATGTCCTTTCGTCTCTTCATGTTCTTCTAGAGGCAGGGATGTAAACCACTATACTGGACATGGAGGCGGCCTGTCTTGATGGTGTGGGTGTGTGTGTGCTGCAGGAGGGGGGGGAGCAGTCAGCCTTGCACTGAGTGACCTTGTTTAATTCAGCACATACATCGCCGGCGCTCTCACACATGCACGGACGCACACAGCCAGAGGCGTGCAAACACACAGTCGTGCACACACGCGTGCTCGGAGTCGTGCACGCAGACACACAACATGGACGTGCAGACACACTCGAGCGTGCTCACCCTGGGGCCGAGGACATATTTTGTCATTGGTGCTTATCAACGGATATAAACCACAGACAAGAAAAGTGTCCGTGTGCTGCTTATGCTGGCTAGTCTACACACAGTTTCTGTTCCACGGTTATGTCCTTGTGCTGCATATATATACTGTATATAAATTACCACTGCATAGGGTATATACTGTATATCACCCTCATCCTGCTACAGACAGGTGGGAATCAATATATTGCTGTGATCATTTCTTACTAGAATCATCTTTCATATGATAATGTGGATAGATCCATACTCAGAAAATGATTCCCCCCTTGATTCACCTTACAATACCTTGCCTGCTACGATAAAAGCAATAAAAAGGGGAAAAAAGCACCACTGTAAAGCTGAGCTAATTAAATTGGATGAGCTGAGTGTAGCGATAATAAGAGTAATGAGAGATCCAGTGGTTGGTATAGGAGGAGACGGGGAAAACATCTTGAAAAGCTTCCTTTACAGAGCTGGCCAATCCAACTGGTGAGTTCCTACGATGATGAGCAGAGGCGACCAATCAAGTCGCTCATGCTGAGCCTTGGCAACAACCTCACCGGCAAACAGTGTGATGTGTGAATGCGTGTGTGGATGGGGGGGTTGCCTCTACATCTGTGTGTGTGAAAAGTGTCTGATTGTGCAGTCTTGTGCGGCTCGTAACATCTCCTATAAAATCTGCCTCCTTTGTATTCAGGTCTTGTGTGTGAGCTGTCACCCAGCCACTGCCACATCTGTCCTGATCTACTGTGTACATTGAAGACTAAGGCTGAGCCGTTTTCATCCCATGAGTGACAGATTAATTGATGACCACATGAATTCATTATTACGATCTCCTATAAACACGCCAGACACATACTGGCCTGCACACACAGGTGTGTGCCTGTATATATAGGATCGAACGGAAAATTCACCCCAAGTTGGGTCAGGGAGAAATTGATTGTAGAACAGCTGATGTACAGATAAAGGTCCCCTCTGGCAAAAAGTGAAACCAATATAAATCCAGCATAAGGCTGAAGGTAGCTTTTGGTTCTCTGAGCAGACCGAGATCAATGTGAGACACTTTATTTAATCCTGCCAGCCCAGGACAGATATTTGTCTGTGGGACCATTTAAGTCCAGTTTTGGTTGGCCCAGACAGTGAAAACCTGCTTTCTTGAGTCAATAAGTTGAAAGA
The DNA here is from genome assembly GCA_947000775.1 of Pterois miles. NCBI lineage: Eukaryota > Metazoa > Chordata > Actinopteri > Perciformes > Scorpaenidae > Pterois > Pterois miles. The sequence continues at coordinate 17,066,969 of CAMQGK010000549.1, read as the reverse complement.
TGCAGCGTACACACAGTGGCTATGTTCAAAGCAGATAGATAAGCTGTGAATACTGCAGGCCATAACATAAAAAATCAGCATAGACACTCCAATCCATTTTAAACCTGTTAGGGATCAAACAAACAGATCTGGCTGCAGCTGAGGCAGCACGCATGGTTCATATCATCTCTGACCGCTTATACACCTGAAATTAGCCTTCATTCTGAGCTGCAGATCATGTTTACATTACATTATAATCTAAGTATAAATGCACCTGAGATAATACAAACCAAAATCTAAAAAAGGACAGAGCTGACAAGAAATTAGGGGTGAGACAGAGGGATGACCTGCAATAATGGTCCCTGGCTCAAACTGGCAACTTTGCCTATATGATCAGAATCTTGGACCTGTAGATGTTCAGGATGTAATGCAAAAATCTGTCAAAAATTATCCTATATTGTCCAAACTAACTATTGACATGCTCAGAGACCTTTTGGTCATCCCCTTTGGTCATCCCTCATAGCTTTTATAACCTCCTGAAAACCTCAAAGTTTGTCAGCACATTGGCAGGAAAGGGCATATGAATGCCACCATAATGCCCAAGGCCTTTAGTGTGCAATAAGAACGCCTTTTCTTGCTTTTCACATGTCGTTCGTACACCGTGTACTCTGTCCCAACTGCACTGTAAATGCATCTACATAAATACGCTTTGGTCAGAGTGGCATAGAATAAAAAGTGAGAAAGAGGAGGTGGATGGGTCCAACAAACAGGACTTTCGACCAGGAGGCCAGCGTTTTGTTTTGTAAGTTACATTAGTGACAGTTATCATGTGTTTTTAGTGATGTTTGTTACATGTTTTCTCTACTTATGTTGTTTCTGTACATATTGTACTTAAGTTTGTATACTCACATCTTTTAAGGCCAACCATGACGTTTTTCCTAAGCTTAACAAAGGTGTTTTGTGGCCTAAACCTTTTACAGTTACCGTAGTTTTTGTTGCATGGCACACACATGTCATGTGAAAACAGTTTACAAATGACATGTGAAAAGCCTAAAACGCATCCTCATGACACGCAGAAAGATGTATGTTAAATGAGAAGCCAGGAGATGGTTAGGTAAGCTTAATAAAACAGGGGAATCAACTAGCCTGGCTCTATCCAAAGGTAAAATATCCTATCCGACCCACCAGAACCACAAAAGCACACTAATTAAAACGTTATAGCCTTTTGCATTTTTAAATCTGTACAAAAACAGGCTTTAAGGGGTGTTATGTGCTGGACTATGCTTAGCTTAGCATAATATCTGCCTACCAGCACCTTTAAAGCTAAGCTAACCGTCTCCCGGCTGTAATCTTATAGCCTATTTAGTGTACAGACATGAGAGCTCAGCAAGAAAGTGAGTAAGCCTATACTAAATGTAATACCAAATTCATCCTTTAATTCTCTATTGTGCTGCTGGATTCGCTTGCTAATACAGGAGTTGGTCACATGGATAAAATGACAAAAATGTGCTCCAGTTCCTGATTTATTTTCGAGCTGTATAGGGTGTAGTTTAAGCAACTGATAGTGGGAGCTGACAGGGAGGGGAACCCTGCTATCGCTTCCCTCCTGTCAACGAAGTACAGCCTGCGATTCAGCCTCTGAGTCAACGCTTTGAAAGAGGAGATAAAGCCTCGGCCTCCCACGTGTGCAGACTCAGCTTCACATGCCAAATTCAAGTGTGTATTGCTTCTATTTGTTTCGGATGTTTTGGGGGGGAAAAAAAAAATTCAAATTTGGAGGTTGGAGTCTAGACGTGTGTCTGCCAAAAAAGTCATTTTTTGATGTGTAGATGCATGCATCTCTGTATGTGGGACTGCTGCTGCTGCTGGACACGAAGACAGGTGTCGTCCCCTTAACTGTGGCCTCTTGCCTCCTCTCTGTGGCATCATCCGGCGAACAGTTGTCAGCCCTGATGGGGGTCTGCGCTTGTCACTGGCCTCCATCACAGAGAGAGAGGGAGAGTTTGACTGTGCATGTGCACTCGTGCACGTGTGTGTGTTCGTGTGAGTGTGCCTGTGTGAACGTACAATAGCTGTGAGTCACACAGTGTGGGGGCTACAATGCATCTGCGCCCAGCACGACAAATGTGTACCGCTTGACTCTATTTCAAGTCTACAACCACATTCCATATGGTGTCAGATTTGCACACCACACCGGGCTATAGGGCCTGCTCCGTTCTGCTGAGAGATGAATGAGATGTGTGGAAGCGTATGTTTTATCGATACTGTGCGGGGTCATACATTCACTCCGGTTCAAAACAGAGCTGTTGCCTGAACAGCTCACACAAAGGGCGGACGTCATTTTAAATTTGATAGTAAATGAGCAGGGAGCACATTAGTAGTAGCAAAGAGCAAGTGGATGAAAAGATGTACTCATTTGAGAATGTGTATTTTTATATAATTCGACAAAATCTTACATGCTTTAACCTTAAAATCCATCCCTTGTATCATCAGTTATGCTCAGTTTCAAGAGCAGAGGTGATTACTGTTAATTCAAGTGTTGATACAGCAGACAGCTTAATGGTGAGCAACTGCCACCATCTGGTGGAGTTTAAAATTACACTCACCTTGACATCATTATTAGTGTCATCTAACATTGTGTACATTTCACTGGTGTCAACAGCAATGTGAGCAAGATTAACTCTGTGCATAATTGCATCAGGGCTTTTCCGTTGAGATGATCATAGCTCGTGCTTTGTTTCCTCTCATGCTCTGGAAAAGCTGCGACATAAATACACTCGATTGACAATGATGTCAGCTAAAAACAACATCACCGCAGCCGTAAGAGAACCATCAAAACTGCACTAAACGGCTTGTAACATATTTTTAAACCACGCTTTTTGTATTTGTGTATTATGTCAATAATTCATAATGCACTGTTCATTATTTTCTCTAACTTGTGCTGAGTGCGGGTTCTGCTTTCAATGAGATTGGAAATTGCACATAAGAGAGGCCCATAAGAGGTTGAGTAAATCACTCACAACAGAGTAAACACAATTTGTATTCCTCTCAGAGACATTTGTCAAGTACTAAACTAATATTGAAGCTAAAGTGGCGATGTGCATTGAGGTATCCTTATGCAACGATGCTATCCTTTTCATGGAAGAAGTAAACACAGATGGTAGTCTAAGTGCATACAGTATGCACTTCATAAGATAGGACAAGATATTCCTTTATTAGTCCCACAGTGGAGAGATTTACAGTTTTTAAGTTATATAAATCTAAATAAATAATGAAATGAAAATAACAATACATTAAAATACGTAAATCAAAATACATACGTAAATAAATCACCCAACTGACCTTAAAGACATTTCGAAATCCTTTCGCTTTCTCAGTTTCAGCAATGCCTAATAATAGTAATAATAACAATAAAAGACAGAGATTTGAGAAAAAAACATAGATAAATTATATAAATCTAAATAAATAACAAAATGAAAATCGTAAATAAATACATTTAAATCAGTACATTTAAATTATATAAATCAACAAATAAATAAATAACAAAATTAAAAATAAATAGATCAGTAACCCAACTGACCATAAAGTAAAGTCCTTCTCTTGCTTTTTCAGGCGGCAGCGCCAGGTCACGGGACCTCGAGTGAAAGACGTCCGGCCTCGGGCCATTAGTGTGACTCCATAGAACTCTGGTCTCCATGCATTAAACATGGACTGCAGCATAGACGTTGGTAGCGAGAAACAGGGACTAAAGTGTATGACCAGTGATTTATGGCTCAATATGCTGCACTTGGAAAAACAGCTAATATCTTTCTCCTGGGAGTCTGCCAATTTTCTCCACGTCTCACTTCATAAGTAGACACATTAACATTTCTCACTTTCTATTTACTCTCCCCTCCTCTTTGGTAAATAAGTGCTACACAAACAAGTAATTTATTCTTCTGGCGACTTTGTGATGTGTTGCAATATCTTAAATAATGGAAAACCATCCATCCTCTGTCTCTATGGTGATGTTGCAGCTCGATATATCAACGCAAAGGTCAGGTTAAATAAAACACGTCTAGGCAGTCAATACAAACACAGTGGTTGTCTCCAGGGTTATCATGTTCCTGCTGTGGCTACCTCTGCCTCCTCACAGCTACATAATTATTCCACAGCTGATCTGATGCAGGGTGATGCTCTCCCCAGAGACCAACCAGAGGAGCAAGAGATGCTTCGAGGGTTACGTCATCTCATGTGCATTACAAAAAAAATCGCACAAACAAAGAAAACATCAAGATTCTCAGTGTATTGTGGCACACTGACCCTCCAGAAGATGACAGAGAGCGGGTTAAATCATCCTCTTGATATATGTATGCAGCATAATTGAAGTCATCGGCGGCAGCAGCCATTTTATCAGTCACAACAGCAAGCCCCTTGGCGTGTTGGGATGGAGAGCACACACGCAGCACTCATCCGCTGACAAAGTGCCGCTAATCTCTCTATCCATTTTTCATCGTGATAACTATACTGTATGTGCCTTGCTTCGGGGAGCAACTGGGGCTGGGAAAAGGGAGCTGTTGGAGAGTGGAGGAGGGGGAGAGGGGAGTAAATGTGCAGGTGGCACACTAGTGTCAACATCAGACATATGCAAAGAAACAGGCTGATCTATAGTAAGTGCAGCGGTAACAGCTGCTGAGACGCCAGAAGCACACAAGTGGAATAAATACATTAACCTGGTTTGCTATTGAAAAGCATGCATCTGGAGGGTGTGTGTGTGTGTGTGTGTGTGTGTGTGTGTGTGTGTGTGTGTGTGTGTGTGTGTGTGTGTGTGTGTGTGTGTGTGTGTGTGTGTGGGGGGGAAATGTGTCCGTCTCTGATTGTGTGTGACTGCCAGACATGCTCAATGTTTTGGCTTGAGGCCCTTTTTGGCGCCAGTGTGCGGCACGATGAATTGCTAACTAAAGTCAACATGGGATTGCCTAACCAGCCATGGCAAAGACCAGCTCACAGTGTCTGTGTAGCGCAGCTAATCAGACACAATGCCACATTGCAACAATCAACTCAAATGATAGATAAGGCTTCTCGGTTAAAATCAGTCGCCTTGAAAGGTCAATTGGCTGAAACCAAAATGCTCATTTCAATCACAATCATATCAAACAGGCAGCAATCAGCTAAAGTGAAGAAGAAGAAAAGAGATTGCATTTGCTTCTCCGTAAATACAACCTCTGAGCTGTTTGCTTTGCTCCACCACACAGCCACAGGTGAAATCCCACCCACCACCATCGTCTGTTTTGTTCCACGACTCCTGAGGCACTCTCCACAGCAAAACCTCACGGAGGGAACCGCTTAACCGGTAAGTCAATGGAACAGTGAGAGCATTCAGTCTTGTAAATTGCACTGAGCGCACGACACGCAAATGAAACTAATTATCGATTAAACTGAAAACACCTTATCACGTCTCCTGCTCCTCATTCATCCCTCTTAATTACGTACTGATGCTTTTGCTTTGCAAACAACACACTGTGGTGAAATATGAATAATAACAATGGACCATTAGCATTCTGCACACTTTCATACCTGCAAAGTTAAGAGAGGATCTAAACAAATGTTGGTGTTTATTTACGGTGAAGCCATAAATGCTGGGAGGAATTTGTTTTCCACCCAGAAAATTGAACAAAAACACTGAAACTAATATGGTCTTTTAATAGCAAGTATTACATTTAAGTAAACACTGAGGAATCGGATTTAAAGCTGCTGCAATCAATGTTTTTTAGATTAACAATGGATTAAATGATTATGTGTGTGTGAGAGCGGCTGATAGTAGTGAGGATCCCACAGAGAATTATCAGTTCCACTCGGCTCTATGGGGCCCTTCAACATCTATGTATCATCCGTCTATCATCTAGTTGCATTGTGGGTAACGTAAGCAGCAGGTTTTGACAAGAAAGAAGAATGCGTGGGAAAAAAAAACAAACAGTACAAATAAACAGAAAAAAATGTTATACTGCATCAGTTTTGATGTCCATCTGCAATTTGGCACAAACGTCCACCTGGACTCAAGGATGAACTGATTAGATGTTGGAGGTCAAAAGTCACTGTGACCTCACGTCCGTCCCATTCTTGTGATACCTTGGGAACGCCTTATTATAATTTCTTCAAATATGGCAGAAACATCCAGTTGGACTCGAGAATGAACTGATTAAATTTTGGTAGTTAAAGGTCACTGTGACCTCGCAAAACACATTTTTGGCCATAACTCAGGAATTCATGTTAATTATGACAATTTCACACAAATGTCTAACAGGATAAAATGATGACGTGATGACATTTTGGACAGACGTGGATGTAAACTGGACTGGTTGGGTGGAGGAATAAAACCGTGAGGCAGTAATAGTAACTAGTAACAGTCTATCATGAGTCCAACAATGTCACAGAGGAGCAATGCTGAATCTATGGAGTCCTTTTTAGACGTTTAATTGAAACCTGACTCAGCCTGGCATAAAGGCCTTGCTTTTCAAGGTAATCACCTCCAAAAACATAAGCTAGTTTTGGTATTACTTTTTTTTTTATCATTCTTTAACAGTAACACACCATCAAAGTTGTTGATGAAGGGGCCTATACATCTTTATTTCTCTCCTACCAAAGACAACTGAAGCAAAGTAAATTTTAAAAATCCTCAAATCCTAAAAAAAATTTAAATCCATCCTACTAAATCATTTAAATGACACACATTCAAGAGGCAAATAACTCTTCATGTAATCAGTGTCGGCCAGTGCAATTTTGTTCAGTTTAAATATTTAAGAAATGCGTACAAATACCTCTCTGAGGTTTGAGCCACTCAGAGAGAGACATTCCTGCTCTCAACCTACAAGTGTTTCACTGGTCCAAGAACAACCAGAGGTGGTTTCGACCCCTCGGTTTGCTTCTCAGGTCACAGAAAGATGCACAGTCTCACTCTCGATCCACAAATGTTAAGTCAACCGCCGATGTCTGGAAGTTACAGACAAGCCAACCACAACTTTCCGTTTTTGGCAGCAGGAGACAATGGTGTGCTCTGAGAGAAATGGGAAGTGACAGGGAAGAACTTTACAGTGTGCCATTTGGCCGAGGCAGGCAGGCAGGCAGTCAGCCTCTGACACATTTTCTCTCTCGCTGCGTGCCCTTCGAATTTTGGGGGGTTGACGGGTTTGGAGGTGATGCAGACTACGATGTGTCAGAATGTGTGACAGCACCGCTGACAGAAAATTTTAAATTCAATGAAGAGACAAGTTAATATTTACATGCAAATTTGTGCATTTGAAAAGGAGCAATGAATTGTGTTTAAAGCATCAAACACAAGTGATGTTCATCTTTGCATAGATGCATCATCCGATCTGCTGAGTCAAAATCACAACCATCCTCTGGGAGAAAGCCAAAACACAGGCCATGAAAAATGCAACTCCATGTTGCAGCTTTCTCCGGAAGGTAATATTGTTTCACCTGAGGTATGAGGCTGCTGAATGGGTTGCATCGATTCCAGGATGACTGTGTGCTTCAAACTCCTGGGTAACAGGCCAATATTATTGATGGGACTATTTGTAGCTTTGTGACATTAACCTTTATCATGCAATACTCGCTGCTGTTATGGACTATTTTTTTTTTACTGCCCTATAAAAAGGAGCCGCCTTCAACTGGGACCCCGGGGAGTAAATATACTGTGTACAATCTATGTTGCACCTCCATTATTTCTTCAAGTTTCACTAACTTATATCAATAACCTGAGAGGTTCCATCACAGAGGCTCGTATCTATGTGCAGGTAGGTACAGATGGGGTGTACAGCTCAGTCAGTCTCACTATAATGCCACTGTCACCTTGGCTGCGAGATCCTTCACTTTGATATGTCGAAGTAGCAATAAAATGAGATTTGTGCTGGTCCTGTGCTCAAAATGACCTTCATATATCTGCCAGTATTTCAAAGAGAAGCAGAGACTTCTGGGTTCCAAAAATCACTTTCTTACCCTCTTCCAGTGAGGTTTCAGGTCACTTCCCCAAAAGCTACCGTCATTTTTATTTTCAACAACAGGAAATTATGTTTTTGATCAACTATTGTTAGTCAGTCAGCCTCATTAGCTATGTTTACATGGACACAAATAATCGGAATAAAAGCCCAATCAGATTAAAAATGCTTCATGTAGACACGTCAATCGGAAGATTCTGTTCAGATACATCCCATTCGGAAAGAAATTTCATTCCGAATGAGAGGTGGTTTATGCCCATCGTTGTTCCGATCGGCGCCCATGTACACGCACACACATTCGGATCATGATCGGATGATCGGATCATTTTATTGAGTGTTCATGTAAACAGTGGATTTGGAGTTTCTGATCAATCGTGGTTCAGATCAAATTGGAGAAATTCGGCGCCTGTCGCTTCTGCGTCAGTCAAGTGTAGTGTATCATGTTGTAAAGAAGAGGAGGATCCATTTCTTACAGCTTTTCAGTGTTTATTTCACCATCCTTGCCCTTTAGATTACATACCCCATACTAAAAAGACGACACAATATCCACTGAGGTTCTACAGAAATAACCTAAGGTTTAAAAAGGTAGTGCAACTTAATACAAATTCATCAAAGGGTTAGATCAGTCACAACATGCATCTTGACATTGCTATGAACTAACTAGACCTACTAGGTGCAAGACGAATGCTGGTAAAATTATATAACTTATGTTCAAAAACAAAAAAAAAAAAAAAGAAAAAGGCCACTTAATATTAACATGAGGAGAAAACAAATATACACTATATGTACAACACCACTGTTTGTGTGGATAGACTACTCAAAACATATTGCTTGATTATCAAACACTCACCTCCTGCAGGTTTGAAAGGAGGCTATAAAGATTGTCCACTACAGAGCATCAGTGATAAAACCACCTTTCAAGTCTACACAGGGTGAGTGTTTGATATTCAAAAGGTAGATTTCAATAGACACAATGTTGTGACAATTCATCTAAAAAGCAGGGAAGTCTGATAAATAGGGTGTTAAAGTGGAAAAAAAAAGCTAAAATTCTCCCACATCCACCCTCTTGTCCCTGAACTTGCTTCTAGCCTTGGTCCGAGCCTTGAACGCAGCAGAGTTGTGGAGATGCTGGAAAAGAGAAAGAAAACGGTTAATTAAAAATAGAAGAAAAGCTTCAAGTATACTGTATGTTAATATTTTTTCAAAAATGAGATGCAAGAGTTTCAAGTGACACAAAGTAAATACCCTTTCAAAGCGAGAGATTTTCATGGCCTTCATTGTGGCTGAATCAACCAACACAGGTGGTCCCAGTTCAAAAACGTCTCTGATGAATTCATTCATCTTGATTAAGAGAAGTAAAAACACAAAACTCCTTCAGAAAACATTTCTAACAACCATTACCATAACACAATACAAGCGGAACATAAAAACACTTGTTAGCTAATTTTAGATACCGTTTACAGCCTTATGTGCTCTGAAATATGTTCTATTGTTTTATCTTCACTTGGGAAATGTTGCACTCGTCCACCAGCGCTGGCCGCCAGCCAAACTACTTTCCAACCAGCTACTCCTAATGGCTTTTTTTTTTTTCCTTCTACAATATTATCCTAAATCAAGTTGTAAGTGCTGTCTTCCTGAATCAGGCAGGCGTATACATTTTCATTGTCTTTTAGTGCTGAGTCAGTGCAGGAGAAAAGAGCTCCTGTTACACATCATCTAACACAATCTCATGATTCTGCAGTGCAATTAAATCAAAATGTCCACTCCAACATACCTGGAGGTGGTAGTTCATCCCAGAGCCCACAAACTCCCTGAAGGCGTCGTAAGTCCTCTTTCTGACCCAGCTGTCAATGCTCATGCGCTCTGTCCCAAAGCGAATGGCCTCAGACTGGAAGTCGCCCTCCTGGAAGAAAGTAGATGTCGGTAAAAAAAACTGAACTCCTGCCAGAAACCGATTCTTAAACTGTAATCGTAATCCTCCTATAAAGAAGGTCCACTTAATTTGTCTCAACTGAAACACAGAATCTCTCCAGGCACCTGAAAAAAGGAAGAGGCATCTAAAAAGTAACTTATAACCTACCAAACCAAGGTGTTGTCACCCACCTCAACAGCCTTGAGTACGTCCCTGAACACTGACCGCTGCTTCCTCTTGTCAGTCTTGGCTCTGTGCTTGTTACAATCTGTGGCCAATGCGTTCAGTTTGTCACACAGTTCATCCCAGTCATCAAACGCAAACTCCTGAAGGGACACAGACAAACAAGTACTGCATTCATGACCAATGAAAAAGTAAACAAAATAAAAAAGGAGAGGCATTTACGGCAATGAACTTACAGCATCCATGTCTCTGGCCAACTCGAAGAGCAGCGCAATGGTTTCCCCTGCAGCAATCCTCATGTTGACATCCTCACTTTCCAGCAATCTTGGCAGTTTAGGCAGGTGTCTGCAAAGCAAAACACATGCAGTCCAAAATATATCCATCAATTCTTACATTTTTCAGTGCTTCTCTGGGTTGCAGTTAGATAAAATGAAGCGTGGTTAAGGTACACTGTGAAACTTCATTAAGGGGTTGACAACAGTGGGTCTTACTTGCGCAGGATGTCTTTGAGCTGGTTGGCAGTGCAGATGGTGAGCAGCAGAGCCCAGGACAGCAGGGCGTTGGTGTGGAGCTGGCTCATCTGGGGACTGATCAAAGGACAGGTACCATCCATTCTCGCGTAGGACCGGGTGAACAGGTTCTCAAAACACTCCATGGTGGCGTGCACGTCCTAGAGCAGGAAGCAGCAGAGATCTTATGCACACTGGCTATTAAATGCTTTGTTCAAAAACACAAACGGCAGTCATCACAAATAACATGTTTACCACTATGTGATTACTCGAGGCACGATTGAGTTTAGCTGCCAGTGCTGTTGACACGAACATCAAGACTGAATGAGGCATGATGTCACAACTGATAATGAGTACAAACTAATGACTTAAAAAAGGCTGTAGAGGACATGCCCTCAAGCCCAGAGGTGTCAAACCACAGAAAAAGACATCACAAATGATCAACAACTTACCAAAATGTCATCTTCTGCAACTAAAGTACAAAGGCCCAGACTTGTCGCAACCTATTAGAGAACGGAGAGATTTGTTCAGTGAGCTTTCCACAGTATAAAGATGTTTCAGATAAACCCAGACAAGTAAGAGGTGCAGTGAGGATGATTCTGCAACCTGTCAACAATGCATTCTTTCAAAAAATATTTGCTACCAACAATATCAGGTACTCACAGCCTGTCTGGCTTGTATGTTGGCTGATCCATCTGCCAGGATGTTTTTGAAGATTGGTTTCAGGGTCTTGAACACCTCCTCACTCTCGATGCCCGAGCCCAGCTGGATACACAGCAGGCAGGCTAAAGAAGCCGCTGCCCGCTGCTCCTCGCCTTTGCCTTTTGACAGTGAGAGAGAACATTTATCATGAGTGGAATTGAAGAGATAAAAATTACCATATCATCCAGTAAATAAAAAGATTGAATTAAAATACTTGTACAACTATAGAAACTGTACTTCAACACTTTCTGAACCACTGATATAGAAAAGACAACTAAAACACCCATCTGCTGCGCCATTAGAACAACAGGACCCGGTTGCTGGAATAACACTTTAATGATCATTTTCTTGTACCTTTCTTGAGGCAGCGTTCAATGCTGTCTGTGATGGTCATCCTTCTCTCTGAGATGAACTCATACAGGATCCGTGTGGCCATTGCTGTCTTGAGCCCATCCAGCGCCCCTTGTCTGGTCTTAGCACTGAGGAAACAGGAACACAAACATTCATTATTGCTCTTATACAAATCATTATGTCCCTCCTTCAGCATCAACCTGACTGAAGAGTGATGCATAATGGTGAAATGGCAGGATAAAATATATTTTCAAGAAGAAATTAGCCCATGTAAAGACTGAGCAATTAGATCAATTTCAAATTAAAAGTTTCTGAAGTATTATTCCGTGAGATAAGATGTAAGTCTCAGTAAATATAACATTTAATGTTAAGTAAAATACATTAAGAAGGTTTGACTGCCATCTGAAATATGGATTGTGTCAATGATTCTTGTCAAAATTATTAAAAATATCTATAATATTGCTTATGTGTTACAAGCTTAAATTCCTACGTGGCAGTGGCAGGGATGAACTCCATTTTCAACACTGAAGATACCTTTTTCCTGTAACTGACAGCAGCACTCTAAACTCAGGCTAGTCTTCCCAGAAATAAGCCTTTTTAAACCACATTAGTTACACCTACTTATGTATGTTTCTGGAGGCTCTTTGTCAGTACTTTAAGGATATTATTCCACAACATTGTACATGTATTTTTGTTAAATTACTTACCGGTACTCATTATTTTTGCACTACTGATATGAATTATATTACCTCCTACTGTGCAAACAATTCCAGTGTGTCTCATGTAAAGGGAAAACTCAGCACAGATGTGTATGCAGACTGCTGAAAAGCAGGCAGTGCTTTTTATTACCTCTTATCAACCGTGCTGTCTATGAAGCCCTTCAGCTTGTACTGGAAATCCTCCTGGGCTGTGTCCTCACTGGCCTCTCCACCTGGCAACACCACAAGATGTTATGCTTCACTTTTCTGATGTCAGTTACTGGAAACAAAACATTGGATGAACTGCACTTTTCACTGTAGGGTTCTCTAACCTTTTCTTGAATTCAAGAAGAACAAAAACTGGTTTTACTCAATACCATGCTCAATGAAATCTAGCACATTGCTTTTTGATGACGAGTGTGGACAAACTGTAAACACTGACTCATGCAGACACAGCTGCTGACAGCACAGTCAGCACAATACTCTCAAGTTGAAACAAATACCTTTTCCACCAAAATTTTCTAGTGTGTCACATTTGTGCCTGTGCTCTCAAAATGATCTACAGATGTTGGTCCCAAAGGTTAGAACGAAGCTAGGCAAAAAAGCTTTTATATATGTTGCTCCTTCTTCATGGAAAGATATGCAGAGGAACCTGAAATTGTCAGAACTGATTACTTTGGGGGAATTTAAGTCCATTTTAAAGGATCGAGAAAGTGGCACTATAGGTCGATGTGACTGCTCTTGATTTTCTCACTGAATTGTTTTGATAGTGTCCTGTTTGTGCGTTATAGCCGTTTTTGTGTTGCATACAAACTAAATATCATGCTCGTTCACTCGTGCTGTGTGACTGTTGTATTTGTCTGCTTGTATTTGTTGTTATTGTCGTACCAATGTCTGTGCTGCCCTCTTGGCCAGGTCACTCTTAGAAAACAGAGTTTAACCTCAATGAGTTTTTGTCACCTGGTTAAATAAAGGATATACTGTATATATTTGATGTCACAAACGTGTCAGATCACAGGGTTTGCAAAATATAGAAAGTAGCATGTAGGCCAGTGAAAATGTCATGGGCTAACAATGTTCGAGCGCTGCTTGGATGGAGACGGACAGAATTTGTGGCCAAGATGACAAAAAAAGCAGCAGAAAAGGTGCGGAAACCCCCATCCGGGTCTCATGTTTCCATCACTGCCGATCAGAGTTGGAGCCGATAAAAACATGCGACTTCTACAGAGTCATTTGTTGTGGGAATGAATGCCGTTTGTAACCATTCCCACTAAAGACAATACCCAGATGTTAATGGGTTTTTTGTCCAGTGGGAAAGGGACTAAATACTAAACCACATGTAACTGTCGTTCTACCGGCAGACCTCAGTAGATGTCGCCCAGTGGGCTAACCTTACCACAAGAGTGCGTAAGAAGAACAACGTCCTAACTGAGAGAATCCGTGCAGACACAATATGCAGATTGGAGAGACAGACATAACTTAAATTAAGAAATTTTGTGTATCATTTGTTATTATTAAGCGGTTATATTTCATCAGATGGAGGAAAAAGAAAACCAGCCAAAGATATTGGCAAAAAAAAAAAAAAATTGGCACATATATCGGCCATTGGCTGTCCTGATTCTGTTTTTTAAAAAAGAAGGCATCGGCCATGAAAAACCCATATCGGTCAACCTTTATATAATACCCAGGGGCCGTATTCCTAAAGATTCTCAGCGCAGTTTAGTGGCCAAATTCTCATTTCATGATGTTTTCTTAAAATTTCCCCTAAACGTGAAGAGTAGATTCTAGTAAAGATAAAAGGTATTCCTAAAGAATCTTAGCTCTTAATAGAGGTCCTAAGATGAGATCTGTTAAGAGCAGGGAAGAGGATTTTTAAGAGACTTAAGAGTGCCCTAAGCAGAGGAGAAAATGGCACACAGAAGAGGCAGGAGAGATATTCCCCCAACACTGGATGACAGTGAATTAATTAAACGCTACAGACTGAATCGTGCAGGAATCATGTTTGTGGTTGATCTCATTAGAGATGCACTTACTTCTCCAAACCAACGCTACAGTGCAATATCACTAGAAATGAAAGTCATCACAACACTGAGGTATTTAGCAACAGATAAAATGCAAAAATGACGACTTGTTTCTGTCACAACCCTCCATCAGCAGGGTCATCAAGCAAATAAATATAACCACCAACATGTGAATACTGTGCAAGTGAGCCTGAGTTTTCATGCATTTTGTAGGATAATTTTAAAGTGTAACTTACTATTCATTTAACAGATATTTTCTTTTTATGTAAAATATTATTTCAGATTAGATTCTATGATTCAGTCTTTTTAGGGTTAGTTAGGAGCTCTCAGAGGATTCTCAGAGTCTTTAGGCATACAGGCCCAGGTGTACACACAAACCTACCTTCATCTGCAACACTGGCAGAGTCACTGAAGCTGCTGCAATGACTGAGGGTCTCAATGGAGACATCCTCATCACTGAAAGGCTGCACATTTCCATGCTGCCCCCCTGAAAAAAAAACAAAAACACAGACATAAGCACATAAAATATAGTTTAGCCTAATCAAATGAAATGCTTTAGTACAGCATAGCAGGTCTGGTTGAACCCATTATGTAACCACAGCTACTGCACATAGGTAGTGTAGCAAATACTGCAGTTATCTAATCTGTCCTACGTATGCCTTACCCTGCTGTACTTTCATTATCTCATATGAAAATGCACCATGTTGTCAGGGTCAAGGGCAACCCACACTTCTGTTGACTGTGTAAACAAAACATTATGTTCAGGCTGGGACATGGGTCAACACAGCTGAACTTTTGTGACATGACAGAAGCGCTGACAATCTGGCAGAGTGATAAGTCTCAGGTGCAAAACTACTGTTGAGAATAGACAGTTTTGGTCCAATAACACAAGAGTGAGCAACAACGTGCGATGGAGGGCAAGGAAGGAAGGAAGCTCATCTTTTTCTTTCCAAGTCTACACCGGATAGTACAAGTGTGTATCAGTCCATTTAGAATGAAACCTGCAGATACAATACACTCCACAAAGACACAATATCTGCATGGTTTCCAGTCTACGCTGAATATTTTAAAGGTCTTCCTCAAAGCAAGATGAGTGTGGGAGAGTTGTGAAAATTCACAGTTAAAAAAGGGTGTGAAATTCATGCATCTGCTCCATTTCTCAAAAGTAATAAGCTTTAATTGTGAATTTTGATGTGAGAAATGTCCAATAATTAATACAGAATGGGTAGTAAATTACTTCCTGTAACCAGACTCAGACAGGCGTCTCTGTTTGGCCTGACCTGAATTCACCCCTGGCAGACATGCTGGTAAAGCTTATCACTGTAAGCCACGTTTTAAAGTAGCCACACATGTGAATGAAATTACTTAAATTAGCCAACCCATAATAGACGCTATAAGAAGCACTGTCCGCTGTTTTTAAAAAGGCCATTTTGCTACTTATAGAGGCTATTTCTATGTGTTGACGTGGACTCTTCCCCCACGACAGCTGATTTCTGAGAACCGGGGCGCCGCCTCTTTTCCACCCCGCTCTCTGGAGTCCAAAATGTCCGCCTTGTCTCGCTAAACAGTAATAACCAATATATACACGGTTATCTGCCTTACATGGCAGTTTAAAGTCCGCCAACTTTAGTCGAAAATGGATGCTAGCAACGTGAGCTAACCACAATTCGGCTAAAGATCAACTAGAGACAAGCTTCAGACGAGACGACCTCACTTTATTTAGTTCAAGCTAGCTAACAGACTGTCTTTAAGTTAGTGCACCCACAAAAAGCCATTTATTCATCTACCGAGGCAACAATTACGGCCACAGCTGCCAAGTAAGTATGCTTATTTAAATTAACTTTACCTAGCAACAAAACAGTATCTTGCTAGTGGGGAGCTGACATTAGCTAGCTAGCTAGCTAACGTTAGCTTGTAATATGCAACAATAGAGTGCTCGCATTAAGTATAAATCAATTTATGATAATTAAACAAGCGTGTCAAATATGAAGCAAAAGCATATTGTCGTATGATGGCACGTTTTTGTAAGATCGATGCTTTGTGTGACCGTGGCTAGTTAGCTTTGTGTTTTGACGTAGGCCAGCCTCTGACGTTTGTAGTCCTTAGTATAAACACGTTCAACTCTACTCAATGGACTCACAACACGAAAAGAACTACGACTCCCGTCAGCATGGACAAGTCAAATAAGCAAGGCCAAAGCAATGCGGCCGCTCGTTTACTTACCCCTGCTGTTCTTTTTCTTGGTCCTCGGCATTTTCGTGCAGATAAATATATGATTTGATCAAAAATCAGCCAATACACGACCAGCTTTTATTATATTGTCTCGTAAAATGAAAATATTCCCGTGGCACAGCGGATAAAAAGGAGTTGAAGGCGATCTTGGAGATAAACTGTTGGCCGAGACGATACATTTTCCCTCATAAACCAGGGCTGCGTAAGGCGAGGGCGGCTCCGAGTATTTATACCGGCGGACAAGTCACGAGGAGGTTCCCCGGCATCGCCGACCAATCAGGGAACAGCATCGAACGTCGCGTGTGTTCGCGCGTGAGGCAGGAACTGAAACGTGGGCACAATGCGTATTTGGTTATTTTGGTGAAGTGTGTATCTGTATGTGGTCATCACCATTTTAAAATTTGAAACCTTTGCTCTTTAATAAAACAGTGGCTGAGATGTGAAGCCTAATACAGTGATTATAGGAATGTGTGGTGCAATAGAGACAGTGATCAATGGTGGAAAGGAACATTATCAGATTGGACTTGCATCCCTCTCAGTGTACTTACACAGCAATAGACAAACAAAGCTGGGAAAATACAGGTAAATGAGTATTTAGGCCTACACAAGTAGTGAAATTATAAGAGTTTACATGAATAAATAAGCAAAGTCCAACAATAAAATGAGAAATTAAAAAGCCTATGTGCACATCAAGTGTTCTGCAAGTTGCAAACAGTTAAAATAGTGCAAAGAAATACATCATGAATGGATGTACATGGGCTGATGTGAAGATGATTATACATCTAAATACTAAAGAGCTGGTGGTGGATTTCCGCAGGCAAACTCATCCCCCTCCAACACTGGTGAACATCCAGGGATCAGACATTGAGATGGTGACATCTTATAAATACCTGGGTGTTCACCTGAACAATAAACTGGACTGGACAACAAACTCCTCTGCACTCCATAAGAAAGGCCAGAGCAGACTGTATCTGCTCAGGAGACTGAGGTCTTTTGGAGTGCAGGGGACACTCCTGAAAACATTTTATGACACTGTTGTGGCATCAGCCATATTTTATGGAGTGGTTTGCTGGGGCAGCAGCATCACAGCTGCAGACAGGAAGAGGCTGGATAAGATCATTAAAAGGGCCAGCTCTGTCCTGGGATGCTCTCTGGACACAGTGCAGGTGGTGGGAGAGAGGAGGATGATGGCTAAGCTGTCATCCATGATGGAGAAGGACTCCCACCCCATGAGAGACACCATCAGAGCTCTGGAGAGCTCCTTCAGTGACAGGCTGCTACACCCTAAGTGTACGAAGGAGCGTTACAGAAGGTCCTTCCTGCCTGCAGCTGTTAGACTCCACAACCAGCACTGCTCCCAGTAAAACCACATATCACAGTCACATTCACAACAAACTCACCGGACATACGTGCAATAAGGACTCATGTGCAACTATGTCATCTGCTTGAATTATAGGAACCGGACAATTATTTATTGATATAATGGACATACTTCTGGCTTTATTTTTCTTTTTCTTTTTTTTCTTTTCTTTTTCTATTATGTATATACTAAATTATTATTTTTTATTTGTATGAATATTGTTTTTAAATCTATGCTTGTCTTCTATTGCACCATCCACTTGCTACTGTAATGGGTAAATTTCCCCACTGTGGGACTAATAAAGGAATATCTTATCTTATCTTACTGTATATCTTACTACATGTAAGACAGTGACAGACGACATGTATATATTAAAAAATGTGTTCATTAAAAACTAAAATTCGAATCTATAATGAGAGCCGTGAACATTTTGGCGTTAGAGGGTCACTGGCATTTAATTGTTCATCGGAGTGATTCATCAGAGAATAGGCTGCATTAACTGCACTTCTGTATAATGTTACTTTCTACTTCTACCTCAATTGCATTTCTGAGGCAAGAGGAGAGTAGGATAATCAATAATTATGATAATAAACTATATATAATGACATAACACCCATAAAAAGACAATTCTGCATAATGAGTAGGATACTCCTACCTTTGACACTTAACTACATTTTGCTCATAACACTGATGAGATTGTACTTGTGCCTCAGTAAAATGCAGTACTGTAACATACATTTTGCTATTGCTGCTTTTACTGAAGTAAAGGCTTTGAGTACATCTTTATGGAGTAGATGGGATTGCAAGGCATACAGCGAATCACCTACAGTGACAATGTTCCTCTGTGATGCCGTGATTGTAATTATTTACTTCTGGAATGCAATTGACTCCATGATGACAGGGCTCTGTGATGCAAGTGATGTTGTCATTTTCTGCATCTGTGATTCAATGGACGCTGTGATTAGAGGACTGTGATGCGACAGACAGTCCTCTGCTGCAGTTAGAAACTATGATTATAACCTGCTGTGATTACATTCTGAGAAACATCCCAGGTAACTTTATATAATGATATGGACTCATTTGCAATGCAGGATATGTATACTATTGTATGCTGCAGTTAAGATGGATAAAACAACACAATGACAGCTACTTAATAAATATTAATTTGTACAGAGGTGCACTTGAAGCCCATTTACCGTTAACAGTTATTCATCAGCGCAAGGGTGTGAAACTGAGTGTTTCATCTTTCTTTCTCTCAGAAGAAAGTGACATAAAAGAGGTTTAACCTCACACTGCTTCAGTCTTGTTGCTTTGTTTGCAGAGGCACAAAGAGTTTAGGTATTTCTCAGACTAACATAACGAGAGAGAGAATAAATTCCAGTTTCATACACCTGCAGTTAGTGGCAATTGTGTCAATTCTCTGAGCTCAAGACCTGAGTTATAACGTTTAAAGCTTATTTTAATGGCCAATTTGATTCCCGTAGTCGCTGAAATGTTTATTTGGCCACTTGTGTGTTGTGTTCTGTGACCCTTTCTTATGGCGCAATAGCTGAAGAGGATAATGTTCATAACATAATTGTTATTTTTCCATCTTTGCCAACTCTCTTTATTGTGTCACTAAAAACAAGGCCAGTTAGTGCCATATATAATAATAATCACTGGTGCATTTTAACCCAGTTATCCAGCCAGATGGGAAATGGTACATTTCCTCAACTATATGTGCATCAGTGATGCATAAACTTCCTGCACAGTAAAAGCCGGGCACATGTCCAAATATCTGTAGTCCAGCTGTCATGTTGGGAGTTTGGGTCTGGATTTTGGGCATGTAAAGGAACAATGTGTAGCATTTCAGGGGAGCTATTAGCAGAAATAGAATATAATATTCAGTGGTGTACAGTATAATCACCTGAAACTAAGAATTATTGTGTTTTTGAATGAGCCCCCCATATCTACATAGAAGCCCGCCATGTTTCTACAGTCGCCAGAACAGACAAACCAAACAGCAACACCTGGAGGCTGCCGTAGTTCCCCGACACGCTTGTGAAACTGCGGTAATGTGAGCCACAGAGTGTAAAACTGTGGTACCGCCAGCCGCCGTCTGGCTTCCTTTGTAGTGATGTTATTATGGTTAGGACGGCCTCTGAGCGAGGCAAACAGCGTTACCGCCGTTTTTGCACTTGGCGGCTCACGTTACCGCAGTCTTGGACAGGGAGGAGTGAGCTGAGTGGTTCTCGGTTGGCTGCAATTTGCAACCACACCACTAGATTTCACCAAATCCTAACCACTTTATGGGATACTGTGTTGTAAGGTATTGCCATTATTCTTCTGTCACTCTTAACTTCGTTGTCAGTAAAGCAAACTGGCTGCAGCTAATTAAATCTTGTGTTTTAGGGAGTTTTCAGGTCAAATACAGGACGGCTTCACAGTTTGCACTAACATATGCTAATATCCTAATGACCGTTTATCAAATCTTGGCCAAACAAAGAGCAGAGATTGAATCATCCAGTTAATTATCTTTTCTGGCTTTTCTTATTTCAGTCACTCTGCATTTTTCTTGACAGAGCAGAAATAGTTCAGTCTTTGTTACACAAGTGGTAAAATCTCACAGATGCAGCCTCCATGCTGCCGTTCCCACGGCCCAACTGTCAGCGGTGTTCCTGCCAGCTCAGACCTGACAAACATCAGAATATATAGGCTTGCAGAATTCAAAGCTCACTTTCATTTTTCATGCACCTCATGCCCGACTACTGGGAGGTTTCCAGGGCTGTTTCCTGAACACATGATTGATTGACTTGATTTTTTTTTTTTTTTTTTTTTACAAGACTTTTTATCGTGTAGTTGTCAGTTTTTATTGTATTTTCTTTGGAGAAGCGACTGCCTTGATCCACCAGCACTCTCAAGACGTGGGTGGACTCAAAAACACATTCAGCAATTTTTTCAATCTTTTCTTTACTTTTCAAATAGTCCTGCCAAAAGAAGATTTCTCAACATATCCTGCCAAGACATCACACAAACTTGAAAGTTCCACATGATCAACATCTTATAAAAAAATCAAAAATAAACTTAGAAAGAATAAACAGTATCTGCTTAATTACCGGATGTATCAGTCAAAATCTATGTATCTATCAAAGATTTGACAGTTTTTATCGTTAAACATTGCAATCATCCTCCTTCGCAGACTAACTCTGATATTAAATGCATCAACAGTATAGCAGTACTATAATGAGTAAGCACAGGTGATCTTTCTTTGTGCCGCCTTGAATATCTGAGGTGACAACCACTTTTTACCCTCAAGATGGCCCACCGCAGCACTGTACTCTTTTCCAGGAGAGGCTAGTGTAGCCCTTAGGGCACTGTGCATGGACAGAGCTGCTGCTCTTTACAGCACTGAGGTTGAATAATTCATGATGAGAGGAGCTGGAGTGTGTTAAGTACACACAATAACACATAGTTTAAGGTCAAGTTCGAGCTGTCCACACAGTATGATAGATTTTGTGTTAAATCATTTTTAAAGACACATCCTTTGATTTTTTTTTTTTTTAAGGGGCCCAATAGTACCCCAAATCTTCAAGTTTACTCAGTGCTAAGTGGTCATTGTTGAGTTTGGGCAATACAGCAAAAGCTGTGTGTAAATTTTCAAATTCAAAGGGGTCTCTTGACCTCTGACCTCAAGCTATCTGAATGAAAATGTCTCCCCTTTACAAACACGCCCATGTTATGATATTTGGGGCAGAAAACATGCTTTTTTAATGCAGTACAAATGTGTCGTTTCCTCCTATTCTGAAATAATTTAAATATTTCTGCATACTGGGGTCCTTAAACAGCCTTGAAATTACATAAATTGGGTTTCATTGTAAAGCTGAGACTCTTATGGAGCCAATGAGCCCAACTGAATTCACGTGTGGTGATGACAGTAGTGATGATCATAGTAGCCATTTCATTGTAATGAGACCATTTTTGGTGATAATCGCAGCCTCATGAAACTTTACAACCACAAACTTGAGACCTAGGGCATTCAGAGAATGGATGGGTTTCCTATAGGAAACCCATCCTTATTTCATTATACATATATGTATAATAACAATAAGGTGGTTTTTGAGAAATTTCCAGAACAGAAGTGCTCCCCATCTAATTGTCGAAAAATGCAAGTCTTGCCAAAATCTCCAAATGTCAAAAGTTTTTGATACCAAAACACAGCATGGCTTTTTCTATGGTGTTCCTCAAAGGCTCTGTGCCTTAATGTGGTAATAGTTACTTTTAGCACCAAATCTGTGTAACAAATTGCTGCAGCAACTTATAGTATGAGACATAATAGAGAATGAGATTGACCATCATACACTTTTATCTGAATCTTCTAAGCAGCTATATGCACACAATTTATTCTTATATTAATTAGTCTGTGTTTATTTGTGATTCTTGACTCGAAAAACTTGACAAACAGAGCTGAGCTGCATCTCAAGTTCATCCTCAGGTTCCCAGCTTTCAGATGATGTTCGCCACTTCTATGTGGCATCTACTGTGAACCTGCTATCTCCACCTAAAGACCCCCTGTAGCCTACTAAAAAGACAAAAATGGGTCTATAGAAAAGAGTGGTTTAATGATTCAATGGTTTTAATGATGGAATTATTATCCTGCTAGTACAGCATTGCTAAATTTAGACACACTTACAGTGAAGGTTGCCTGTAATGAACTATTTGGTTGATGAGGACTCAACATCCAGACCACGTTTTTGGCACTAGGGGGAGCCATTCTGTTTGAAATTCAAAGGACATGCTTCTCTCTCTGCAATATAGCAAGTGAGATTCCAAGAGATGCTTTTTGATCCATAATTCATTGAGTCAGTGAACTGTGCTCACTGCTGAGCTGTGTCTTGCATTAAACGTTTAATGGGCTGGAGCGTGCAATGTAAATATCAAATCAACCAAACCAGTTAAGATGTCTGCAAAAATTTCAAAATACTGTGAGTAATGAAAAAAGCAGATGTTATTTTGGAGGTGGAGGGAGCTGGTTTAGGCGAGCCGAAGCAACGTGTAGTGGAAAGAGAGAGAGAGACAGAGATCACCTGCCAGTAAAACCAGCGTGGGAGTGAGGGAAAACAGAGCAGCCCAGTGTCAGCTCACTCAGTATGCCTGACACGTTGCATCAATGGGCACAAGCCCTGACCAACCTAATGCCACAGGAATACAGATCATTACCAATATAACAGATAGCAGGGAGAGACAGCAGATAATGGGAAATATCTGAATATTAATTTCATGTGCAATACTACTGTTTTTAAATAATTCATAAATGACATGGCCTGGAGCAATGTGGTAAGGCTGCATGGGGTGGGGAGGAAGCGAGGTTAGGAAATGATCTCAGGTCTGTGGGTTGATGGAAACACAATGTCAAAAGCTTAGCAGAGGTGATCTTTCAAAAACCTCAAACAGTTCTCTTTAAAATTGAGCGGTGTGCTTTCTGCTCCTTTTCTTGTCACAGGCCTCTAGAGACCTCGAGGTGAAGTGGCTCCACTTCCTCAACTATGTGGTGGTAAGAATTTCAACCAAGCAAGATCTCATCTGTATTCATATAATCTGTAGTTTGTGTAAAGGACTTTTAGATATTAATTTATTAGCTATTAATAATTCACTTATCCAGCATTTACAATGTACGTTTACAGGAATAGCTCCACTTTCTGCAAAACGACCTTATTCACTTTGACGCTGACAGTTAGATGATGAGATCAATGCCACTCTTTTGTCTGTACAATGAATATGAAGGTACCGCCAGCAGCCGGTTAGCTTAGCTTAGCACAAAGACTGGAAGCAGGGGGAAACAGCTGGCCTGGTTCTGTCTGAAGGTAACAAAATCTACTACAACACCTCTCCTAAAGTCTCCGCTGGTTGCCTGGCAACCTTGCGACAAGACTCAAGGAAGTTACTGCTGCAGGCTAAGAAATAAGTTGCATCCGAAATTGCTTACTAATATGCAATTTAGTACACTAAAACAGTATATGAGTTTTTTTGGTTTTTTTTACATGAATTGTTTACTATTTCCGGTGAAATATCACAGTACGTCGGTATAAATATCCCATAGTGCAATGCGGTAGTAACAGTCACAGTCATAACAGACATTAACAGATGGCTCTGTAATGTCAATGTTGTTCTCCTTTCGGCTGCTCCCCTCAGGGGTCGCCACAGCGAATCATCATAGATTCACATGTTTGGTTTTTGGCATATTTTTTGCCCTTCCAGACGCAACCGTCTGCTTTTATCCAGGCCTGGGACCGGCACAAGGGAGACACTGGCTTGTACCCCCCTTGAGGCCGAGCTCTGTCACATCAATAATGCTTCAGTTATAAGATTCCACTTGGCTATAGGTGTAATATATATTTTTAAAATTAGTTTAGACTTTATGATTCTAATAAATCATTGTTTGGTCACATGAGGTTGGGACAGGTTATGAGTCTCCAACCAGCAAGGAGGCTCTCAGGATGTGACAACGTAAGCAACCGTTAAATGAGTCCGAAAATATTCATACTACTGTTTCTTCACACAAAAGTATGTTGAACAGTAGTACACATATTGGTATGTGCATAGAATGCAATTTTGGACACAGCCATAGATATTGTAAAACCACAATTTCTTGCTTTTTACATTTTATATTTTTGTACAGATTAAACAAATGAGATATACAGTGTTAATTATTGAGCTTTCGAGGTTACCTTTGGACAGAGTTAGGCTAGCTGTTTCCCCCCGTTTCCAGTCTCTATGCTAAGCTA
Organism: Pterois miles; assembly: GCA_947000775.1. NCBI lineage: Eukaryota > Metazoa > Chordata > Actinopteri > Perciformes > Scorpaenidae > Pterois > Pterois miles. The sequence continues at coordinate 17,042,285 of CAMQGK010000549.1, read as the reverse complement.
AGCTAACTGGCTGCTCGCTGTAGCTTTAGAGTGGTAGCAATCTTCTCATCTAACTCTGCAAGAAAGCGAGTAATTGGATTTCACAAAATGCCAAACTATTCCCTTAATTAAAATATGACATAATGATATATTTCTAAATTCTCCTATCGTGCAAATTAAAAATATAGGCTCTATATTTCTGATTCAGTTGCCGTGTTTACTCTTCATTCAGGGATCATGGCACTTTTATCTTGCCATAAGTGCCTTCCTGATTGTGTGAATAACACTCCTAACAAACTTGATTTAATGTGACCTGTGTAAAGAAAAAAAAAAAGAAACTCACACTGTATCATTTGGCATCAGCTCCACTTGGCTTGGACACCACCGGCCGTAATTCAAATTCATATTATTTATCAAAACAACTGCTGTTTGATAGAGGCACGGAGCTCAAATTAGAGCATCCAGCTCCTAATTACAGTCTGTTAGTCACTGGCTGAATCCCATATTCTTTCCCCTCATTTTGTTGTTTTGAGAGGGGATTAGCACTTTATCAGACAGCTTAATATGACAGCCAGGCCACGCTTCTGTCACTGTAATTACCTCTCCATCCCGGCACACGTTTGTCTTATACTGGCTCATATTTTTCAACTTCAATCTCAATCCATTAACCTCCAGAGAGATTGAGGGGCCTTTGTTGTGAAGATGTGGTGTGTTAGACCTCTAGGACATCTAATATGGATTTTAATTGATCAAAGATGGAGGGGGGTGCAATAAAGAGAGTTGGTTGAGGGTCGGTCAAAAACACCTGTATGCCCCGACTCTGCTCTGCCTTTTCATCTCAACTTCAAACCTAATCACACTCACAGCAGAAAGTCACTGTGTCCCAGCCTCTATTTAAATAGCTATCGTCAAATTAGTTTGTCTTTAAAAACCAGCCACTACTTGGTCTGCTGCGATAATAAGTTGCTTCAGTTTACCTTAAATGTGATTTTAAGGTGAGCTTGTATCTTGCTTTGAGCGAGCAGGTGGGATCATCCATTTACTGCAAAATCTCAATAGGAATCTGCAATGAAAGCATTTTGCACTCCAGGTATGTATGGGCTTATCTGAGTCCTGGGGAAAAAATCCATTAAGTCCCACAAGCACATACTCGAGCACACACACACAGCAGATAAGGTAATGTCATTGTCATCTGGCCATCTGATTAAGTAGATTAAAAACACATTTAGGGACTCCTTGTGGCCCTGGTGGCTTTGGGTGGGGGATAAATGGCACCCTCTGCTCTGTCCTCATTACCTGCTGCCTTCTCTGGAGGTAGCCGCAATTTTCCACCGACAGGTACAAAATAATGTAAACACCAGCTAAATCAAACTAATTACTCAGAGGCAGCAAGCTCCACAATTCCAACACAAGCATCCAGACATATTTTTACCTGTTGTAAAGCACGTTCCACTCACATTTCTTTGTTTCTATAACTCATTTGACCAAGTCCCGGAATCAAACACACCAGCCACTTGGATGTGACGTCCATTTTGCAGGTTTCAACAGACAGATCGGTCGAGAGAGCCCTGGGCATTGAATCAATAGAGGGCTGAACTACCTGACAGCTTGTTCAATTCCATTTCCTCAGAAAAGCCCCTTTCCTATTATAGGAATTTCCTCTATTTTCTCCCTTCCTCCACTGTGGGAGAGATTGTGGAAAAGGTTGAAAGGGAAACACTTGAAAAGGTTCACGCAGGAGGTGCAGCCACCAGGAGAGGCTTGCTGAATAAATTGTTTGAAGTTAAAACACTGTTCAGTGATGAGCTCCAAGTGATTAAACTCATTTCAAATGACAATCTTCTCCAGCAGTTACCCTAAGGTTGAAATCATAGTTAGTTTCACTTCAATTCTAGATGACAGCCTCACAGATTAGTACACAGAAGTAGGAAAAAGCAAATAAATAATGCCATTAGTAACATATGGCATCCTCGTAAAGAGCCGGTGTGTAACGTTTAGGGGGGATCTATTAGCAAATATGGAATATAATATAACTGAGTGTGTTTTCATTAGTGTATAATGACCTAAAAATAATAATAACTGTGTTTTTGTTACCTTAGAATGAGCCCTTTATATCTACATACAGAGCGGGTCCTCTTGACAGAGTCAGTCGTCATGTCTCTGCAGTAGCCCGAAGGGCCAATCAAACTGAAGTTTCAGTTAGTTGCAATCTGTAACCTCACCACTAGATGCCACCATATCCCACACACTGCGCCTTTAATGAAAATACTGTTCATGGGTGCTGCTGGAGTGTGTGTGTGTCTGGGCAGGCAGCAGCCTTCCAGACAAAGGAATCCCATCTAAAGAGGACATACACCCAAAGGCTATTAAAACAGGCAGACGATCTATTGGGGAATCCGTAGCGCTGAATGACTATGCCTCATTGTTATAATCCAGCCTCTTATTTTCCCCTGTATCTCTCTGCATCTTGTGCAACATTTCTTTTCATTTTCACGTGTGTACTCACAAACATCTCCCCTTCTCTTTTTTCTCTGTGTGCATGTGCCTGTGGGGAGCACAAACACTGGGATATCGAGGTGCCTATCGACCCATGCAGGATTATTTGTACCATCAGAGCTGAAAAATATCAAACCCCTCTCACTTTTTGCCTGGAATAAAAATCCAGATCCAGATATAAGACATATGAGAGGGCTGGCCACAGAAGTCCACTCTGCTTCCGTCATGTAAAATGGTATTTCTTACAATAAAACATAAATATTCAGGCCAGTATTTAACGTGAAATAATCCTGGTCTGTGTAAACCTCTCAGTCTCGAGACATTGTTTGTTGTGTGGATTTGCGCCCATTCGGGGCTATGAGGGCCGCCTCTGTTTACCATACCACTCCGCGTCAATGCACCTGCTCTCGCCATACAGAGGACGTCTAGTGTGAATCCATTTTGAAACCCATAATAATCCATTTTAAAGGAAGGACAGTGAATGCATTGTACAGCCCAGTCTCAGAGTCAAGCTAGTGTAAGTCATCAGGGTGGAATCACAGTGTGGCAGTATTGAGATATTTGAAACAAATCACAGACAGGACTCTGACTCATTGATGGAAGCTACAGTGGAAATGGTCAAGCACCACACAGAACTGTATTAAGCTAAATCTAACAGGAAATTATATGTTTTTGTATTTTTTTGATAAGGTGGCATTTACAGGGCATAAATGGTCTAATGTGAAAGCCCACCAAGTTGCATCATGGAAAATGTAAGGTCACAAGTTACAGGAACTAAAAGTGACGATATGTTGGCCTCTGCTGCTTTGAGTTTTGACCACTCTTTTTAAAATCTGTCGATTGTAAGTCCTCGTACTTTATGTGTGCAAGAGGGCTACTTGATCCTGATGATTCTGATTCACAATTATTTTTACATTCATCAGGAAAGAAAATCTATATTTGTCAAAGTCACGTCCGTCTGACTAAAAGTCGCTGGATCTTTAACAAGATGATGTTACACATCTGAATAGCTCCTTCCTATCTGGTGTCACCCATTTACTAATCATCCAGTTTTCCAGCAAGTCAGACACATTGTGATAGCGGCTGATCTTAGTCTGTTAGCCTTGACAAGGCTGGACAGAGGTGAGGAAATATGACTCCAAAGACACAGGACTTCAAAGAAGACAAAAACTGAGACAAGTCTCAAAATGGGCCCAAGTTCTTTTGGCTGGATTTGGCTGCAGGAAGTTAGTTGGGAAACTCCACGCTGTCATCTGGTGTCCAGTGAAGTTTCTGTTCTCTTTTCAGACTTCTCCTTTCAAAAGCGTCATTAGCTTAGATAGATAAACGGCAATAACAGAGCCAATCAACATCATTTACGTGTGTGTGTGTGTGTGTGTGTGTGTGTGTGTGTGTGTGTGTGTGTGTGTGTGAGAGAGAGAGAGAGTGCCGCAAAAGGTTGCAGGGACGCAGCCAAGCAGACGTTCTTGGAGTTGCCTGGCAACCCTGGAGCCACAAAGAGGGGGAAGTGTGGTGCGTGTTATGACGCCTTATGTAACTGCAGGAATGAGTTTCAGGACAAAGAATGAAATAATCCATTCCCACAACAAGTTCTCTTTATAGTACCTGGGAAAACAAAACTGAATGTGTGAAAGAGGGGCTAGATTAACAACACCAGCATTGCCAGAATGTAACATTCACTCAAAAGTCTTTTTGATTCGTTTTATATAAACTAAATATATCAACCTCTCCCTCATCCTTGGTGATGTTTTCATTTCTGTAGGTCAGCACCTACTGTGCGCTGCAGGGCACCATGCAGCAAAGCCATGAGAACCTCCGGTGAACCTGCGGTGAGGCTTGGTGGGGGATTTCTTCTCTCCAAAGCATGCCTGCCTGGGGAGCCTGGAGCTTGGGATAAACACAGCCCATGAGTACCCTGAGCTAGATTTTTCCTGCAGTGTGGAAGATTATAACACCAGGGAAGAGAGGTAAGAAAAGATAGGGGGAATTAAGGACAGAGAGAGCAGGGAATCTGGAGGAAAAATTAAATAAGTGGGGAGAATTGATGGGCAGCAGCTGGAGATGATTACGACTCCCAGGCTGAATCTCACTATGCTCCAATTCCCTCGTTCGCACATTCACTTGATCACTCGTTGACACCTTAACCAATGCAGATGGAAACCCGTGGTGCACCGCGATAGTGCTTTCCAATAAACTACATAAGATATTTATAAAGCAGAGAGTGAGTGAAAGAATGATAGGAACAGCTATAATGTGGAGAGTAAACATCGGACTGGGAATGCATCAGGTGGACACAAAGTAGGTGTTATCTGCTGCTGTCAGCATCATAGATGTGGCTCATTAGGGGCTTACTACACCCAATAGTAGGTGTTATCATCTATTGACATGATAGATCACAGAAAGAAGGTATAAAATAAGACAACAGCGAGCTCTAGAGACTGTAGTAATTAGGACTGGAGCAGAAGGCGAAGTCAAGCGCTGTCGTAGAGACCAGTGGTTACCAAACCTTTTCATATTAAGAAGCCCTAAACTGATTTGATATGATTTTGTCTCAGGGTCCCCCATCTGATATGATTTTTGCTTTTAGATGTTTTATTATATAAAGTGTATGAAACCTGTGACCAGATAGTGATACATTCTGTTATTGTATTATTATGGATGGCATGATAGTGAAAATAAGGTTTTCCCATTTTTACTGGGGACCCCCTGGAACCCCCTCTAAGATCCCTTTGAAAACCACTGATAAAGACCGGGTGAAACTCTAACTCTAACTCTAACCCTAACCCTAACACAAAACACAGGGCTTTCTCCCAGGAGATCAGATTTTGCATCCCATGTAACAAACAATTCCTAAATCTAAAAAAGTTGTAGGGATTTTTTTTTGCCTAAACCTAAAGGCATTTTTTTTTGCCTAAACCCAAAGAAGTTGTCGTTTTATTCCCTAAACCTAAAGGTTGTAGTTGTTTTGCCTCAACCTAACTGACTTCTTTGTCTAAGCCTAAAGTAGTTTATTGCCTAAACTTTGCTGTTTTCTTTGCTTAAACCTACAGAAGTTGTAGTTTTTTGCCTAAACCTAAAGAGGCCATTGTGTTTGTGTTAACATAACGTTTCGTTCAGTTTTACAAACATGTTAGAACGTTTTGCTTTTAAGTTTTGCTTTCACTTCTACAGTGTAATAGGCATAGTAGGCCCCATATATGGTGCTCATAGTGACTGATAACGCCTATTTAATGGCCCGAAAACAGTCAACTCAAATGCCATAGGCAGCTGTTGGCTAACAAATACCCCATGTCATGTTTATAATGTGATGATGCATTAATGTTGTGTTTACAGCTTGTCTTACTGCTCTCAAGATGGCCAAGAAAAATAAATCAGTACTGCTTTGATGACCTGGGTGAGGCATGTCGAAATTTAGTTGGAATATATTAAAAAGTAAAAGACCAGACATACTCACGTAGATAATTCCTGAAATAAACAAGCTAAAATGACAGCATTAAAAGTGAGAAGTGCAAAAAAAAAAAACTAGTCTATAAATGTATTACACAGGTTCATTCTGTATTCAGTTAGGTATCTTGATGGCATACTAATTCCCTACACTGACACAGCTCTCTCTGCCTGATCTCTAACGTTATTGCCACAGGCCACAAACAAAGATAAGTAAATCAGAGCTTCCTGGCATGCTGGCAACTCAGCCCAGAGCTCTGAGGACTGGGTGAACAGATAAATAAAGAGTGTTAGAGAAAGGTAGGAGAGAGGAGAGAAGCTTGGATCAAGTAATTATTTGAAGAAGTGATGCTGTGAATACACAACTGAGTGATGGTCCAAACAGAAACAATATGTAGAAGCAGTCGTGGCGGGAGGCATGAGGAGGTCAAGTGAGCAAGGCAGGGGAGAGATAATGATAGAGACAGAGAAATATAGTAATGGCTGTGGGCAGTATTTAAATGAGTGTGCGTGGCGGTCCAGTGCACAGATTGTCTGTGAATTATTACCACTGTGTGCTCACTGGAGCTGCTTGCCTGCTGGGCCAATGGGCACTCAGTAATTCAGAGAGACAGAAACAAAGAAAAGAGGGCAGGGCCTTAGTATTATTATTAAGAATACTATGTTATATTATATGTTACCTGTTTTCTTAAAGGTAATGAATTAGTCCAGAAATACAGTACGTAGTATACAGCATCATATAGTGTCTCAATGGGCTTTACAGGTTTCAGTATTTCCTGACCCAGCCAGCACTCTCAAAGTAAACAATGAGAAACAAAAGAGACCCCTCAGATAGCTAGAGCAAATAAGGAAATGGCAGTTGTGAACCGAAATAGAACCGCATTACAAAATACAACAGATTGTCTAATGGAAAAATCTAAGTATATGATTATCCTATATTCTTACTTTTTGCAGTGTTGCTTTCCATCGTGTCTCACCCTGTCTTGCTATCCCCCCCTCCCTGTTTGTGCGTGAGTGTACATGTGGAGAAAATGAGCTCAGATCTCTATAGCAGAGTACACCGGTAAGGCCGTGGGCAGCAGCAGGGCACAGGGCCCCTGAGTCCCAACACCACCACCAATACTGCTGCCCTCAGCCAAAAACACACACACACACACACACACACACACACACACACACACACACACACACACACAAGACCCATCTGGGAACTCAAACAGCACACATATCTGTGTGTCTGTGTTTCTTTAGCATTTGTGTTTGCTGTTGATATCTGAAAAGGTGTGACTTTATGATAGGGCTGTCAACGTTAACGCGATATTAACGTGTAATGTAAATTTGTCTTAACAGCACTAATTTCTTTAATGTATTGACACAATCAATCTTCCGGAGGATGTACTGGGCTCAGTTTTAAAGCTAGAGTGAAGATACTGGTATCATAAAACTAGAAAACCTAAGAACTCCATTTGTATGTGAAAGAAGCTAAATTATGGTGAGGAAAACTATCATGGTCATTTTGAGAAGGGTCCCTTTGACCTCTGACCTCCAGATATGTGAATGTAAATGGGTTCTCTGGGTACCCACAAGTCCCCCCTTTACAGACATGCCCACTTTATGATAATCACATGCAGTTTGGGGCAAGTCATAGTCAAGGCAGCACACTGACACACTGCCAGTTGGGCTTGAGTCTGCCCTCTCATATTTTGAGCATTTAGCATAAAAAATATGCTACTGACAGACCTGCTTCATGGATTATGTTGAAATACATGCACATATTTTTCATATTCACATACATTCCAGGCTACTGTATTGTAACCAGTAAGCCACCCTGCGAGCCTAATAAAAAAGAAACTTCTTACTGCATCAAACAGCAAACCTTTTCAAGCATTTCATATTGCAGTGGCAGTGCCTGTGTTGTTTGTCTATTCTATATCCAGTTTGGTTCTTAATATGTTTTATAGTCATGTCCAATCATATCTTCTTTAAATTCATCCTTCCCTGTCATAAAATGGCACTTCTGTATTTTCTATATCATTGTGCAAACTAACCACATTATCTCGACTTAGAAATAGCATTCAGTAGTATGTATTATGTATGTATTATTTTTTTTTTTTTTTTTTTTTTATATTATTATATTATATAATATAATATATTATATTTTTTATATATATTTTTTATATTTTTTTTTTATTTTATTTTATTTTTTTTTTTTTTTTTTTTTTTTTTTATTTTTTTTTTTTTTATTTTTTTATTGTTTTTTTCACCTCGGTCTTGGGGGGGGGGGGTAGTTTCTCTTTTTTTATTTTGTTTTCTTGCGGGCCGGCGCTTCCCTCCCCCCCCCCCCCCACCCCCTAATTTTATTTTGTTTTTTTTATTGGGGGGAGTCTTTTCTCCTTTTCCCCCCCTCCCGCCCCCCCCCCCCCCAACCCACCCCCCCCCCCCCCCCTCGGCGCTCCTCTGGCGCACCCCCCCCCCCCCCACCTCTCCCCTTTTTTTTTTTTTTTTTTTCTTCTTTTTTTTTTTTTTTTTTTTTCCGTCCTTCTTTTTCCTTTTTTTATTAAAAAAAAAAAAATTTTAAAATTTATTTTCCCCTTTTTGGGGCAAATAAAGGACTATCTTCTTCTTCTTCTTCTTCTTCTTATTTATTGTTTGTAATGCATCCTCCAAAGAGCAAGTTCCTGTTTTGTTTGGTGTGCAGTCTCATACTTGTAGGCTGAATGATAGTAAACAGCAGGTGAACAGCTGGCTGAGGAAGCTTTGTCTTTTCCCACCTGGATACTTTTTTAGCTGCTAAAGGAAACTCCATAAACAGCCAGCATGGCTTCGATGTAAAAAGACAAGCTTATCTATGTGTACATCAGATTCTTGCTTCTCTTGTCTGCGTCTGCTCGATCACTGCCTTCATCTACAGTACGCTTATACTGTTGCCTCTCTGTCTCGCTCTCACACTGTCTGCCCCCCCATGAGTCTGTTTTCCTTCCTCCACTTATTGATTCTGATTTTGGCACTAACACAATGTTCAAGGGAGTGTTACTTCCCGCTGAGGCAACTGGCTGTTTGTGTTTTACCCTATATGTGTGTGGACCCCCCTCTGCCTCTGCTTAGGCAGTAGAAACTCAAGACATCACTACTTGTAGTGTTGACACTCTTCTGTAACAATCCTTTTGAGCTGTCTTCTTGAACTAAAGTAGTGTGTGAAACATGGCTGGAATATCTGCCTTTTTAAGCTATAAATACCATTTCATGAGATCTGTCGTACTGTATATATCTGTACACACAAAATGTTTAATTACAAATTGAAAGATTTTGTTATTGGCATGATTTGACTGTTAAACTACATCTTTGGCAGAAAAATGATGCATCTAATCCACCCCCAACCTGCCTTGTGTATCAAAAAGCCTCAACTCTCTCCAGAGAATTGCCGGAGAATTCATAATTTTCCAGCTCTCTCCTCCTCCAAGGTGCTTTTACCACAAATCCAGCCTCGTAATGTATGCAGCCAGCACACAGATCAAAGATACATAGATCACATTTTGGTAGTGTGTGCATTCGTACATGTATGTGAGCTGCTAACAGGCATGCATGTGTATATCTTCAAAAGCACCGTGACTGTAGACCCCGAGGCAAGAGGGCGAGGAATACAGGTTTTGATGTCAGACGCCCCTACAGTATGTTCCGCCTTCATGCAGCCACATTATGCTGCTCCAGCGTGAAGGTGAGTCACCAAATGTGATAACTCAAAGCAGTTTCTGATCACTGACCTTAAGTAAATAGTTCTACATAGCATATTTCAAGTCCTGCTAAGACACCACTAAGGGCCTCAGGGTTATAAATAGGGAGAACGCATGGCTTCATCACATAAAGGGAATATGACTTACTGGAGTTTTGTTGCTACCGGTCAAGAACTAGTCTGGTACATATCCTGCACCGCCTGGCTCCACACTTGGGTGAGATTTGTGTTTTTCTTTATTCTTGCAATGATTGGGAAAGTATATTTAACCAACACCCATCTAGATAAACAAGATATCATGTATTACTTGGGTGTCAAACTCATTTTAGCTCATGGGCCACATACAACCCAAAACTGATCTCAAGTGGGCCAGACCAGTAAAATTATTAATGAACAATGATGAGGATGAGGATGAGGACAGACTGCAGTTTCCTCAAACCTGCCAACAATTCATTTAGTTGCGAATTCTTGTATGTAGTCCGATAGTGGCGCCGACTATTACATTCATTGAGCACTGAAAGGTGCTGTGAACACACCAAGCACACTGGCTTCCCATTTACCTGTGTGAATAAAAAGCAACTGATCTATTTTTCTTGGAAATCCCTACACTCTGCGACCAATTTGCTCCTTTTTGACAAAGACATTCTCCACCGGCGGCTCCAGTAGCCTACGCTTGACAGTTTTGTGTCATGTAGCCTCTACGTAAACACATGGGATTTACAAATTATATCCAGCATAGGGCCTGCTACTCATATCAGCACAATCCTAAGTGTACAAACACGAATAGCAGTGTATTTTGTTGAAAAATTAGAATTAATGACTTCTCTGCAGTTTTCACACTTTATAATATCATCCAGTGGGTTGGATTGGACCCTTTGGTGGGCTGGTTCTGGCCCTTGGGCCGTATGTTTGACACCCCTGAATTACACTTAAAAGTGTTGGTAGGCAGATGTTGTTATCTTTGGACAGAGCCAGGCAAGCCATTTCCCCTACTTTTTATGCAAAGCAAGGCTTAGCAGCATCAGTCTTCTCCTTGAACCCTCAGGAAGCACATAAGTGTATTTCCCAAAATGTTGAATTATTCCTTTAGCACATTGTTTAAAGGGAACCTATTAAGCTTTTGTATTTTCCCCTCTTCCTTTAGTGTGTTATCTAGTTTTTCATGCATGTAAAAGGTCTGAAAGTTACAACACCCAAAGTCCAGGCCAAAAGGAGTTACTCTCCCCCACAGAAACACTGCTCCTGAGCTGCCTTGTTTCAAGTGCCGCCTTTTCTTCCTTAACGTAGTGATGTCACCAAGTAACACATTTGCATAATACCTGCCTAGAGGCTAGTTTGGCACACCCTCAAACAAAGTTGTTTAGAGTGGAGCTGAAGTAGAGTACGAAGAGTTTGGTTCAGTTGACCAATCGCAACAGAATGTGCCTGCAGACCAATCAGAGCAGATTGGGCTTTTTGGGAGGCGGGGCAGGAGCTCAAACAGAGCATTTCAGAGAGAGGGTGATAAAAGGTGCTGCAGCACAGCCGGTATGAGAAAAATAAAGCGTTTTTTGAACATTAAAGCATGTAAACATGTTCTAGTAGAAACCCAAAATACTCACATGCACATGAAAATTAGCATAATAGGTCCTCTTTAATATATCATCCACTGATTGTGTAGAAAGAAGTATTTTCACAAATATGTGTACCTAGTGTGTAAATCAAATCATTCTTCACTGCGTTATCATTGTTGGTAGTTTATACCAGAGACATATTAAGGTGTATTGTGCCATTTCCTGGCACTGCGCTGCGCCACACTCATTTTATTGATTTGGTTTTCATTTTAGAGTGCTGGATGTCATGTTTGGTTGATAATAGACCGGGATGAGCATTCAGTGAAAAATTGCCGCAATCACAGCAGGGTTGCTGTTCAGAAATAGAGCACACTGTTGTAAGAAACCGAGCCAAAGGGCTTTTAAAGGTTATGTCAGCACTTGTGACAGTTACAGGAGAAAGGAATATCTGCCGGGACTCGGCTCTGTCTTTCAGGCCAGAGATGATGGAGGGAGATAGAGGACAGAAAAGTGACTGTGTTCGAGGGAAATAAGAAAGCCTAATAAAGGCAATGATCGCAAGAATAAAAGGACTGCTGCTTTTTATCTCCTGGATTAAATGTTGGACTGTCATCCACAGTGTGCTGTTAGAAGGGTTTAAATTTCCATTTAGGGGGAATAAAATCTGTTATTGTAGGAACAACACCAAAGCACAGAAATAAATTGCTCACCTAACAGCATTGTGGTCAGGCACGTTGGATACAATCTATTTACTTCCCCCTCACAGGGATGTACAATAGTTAGAACCGAGGCATGATAGGTCTGCGTGGATTAAAAATACTCTACCTGAGGTGATAAATCCTAATCATTGGAAGACAGTCGCTGTTTCATTCCCACTGTCTATTTCTCCAGGTGGCAGTCCGTCAGTCTTTCTATCACCTAACCTCTCATACAGCAGTTCATTCACCGAGAAACAGCCATCTCCTCTTGCCTTGTAGCTGCAGCTGCATCTCAAATATTAACCATAAAAGACGCACTGGTTGCAGAAGACATCTGACAGTCAAGGTTTTAGGACAACAAATCAAACCACGAGGGCCTGACACAGAGGCGCACACAGGCCTGATAGCCAGCTACCCTGACATTTGGAAGAGAAGTCTTTTTGATGTGGGAGGCAGAATTGAGCTGTTTTTTTTTTTTTCTGTCTCCGTTTGCTGCAAATCTGTCCAGAGCTGTCTCTCTCCCTTTCTCTCCGCCTCTCACTACATGTCTGTTTTTGTTTCTGCCAGTTTCATAATTTCACTCCTTTCTCTCTTTTTCCTGTGTGTTTGTATCTTTTATGTTTCTGTACGCTTGAAATAGGCCCCTGTACGTGTGAGTGTTGGTTGAGGATATCTCTGCATTGCACTCCTGTCTGCAGTGAGTGGTGCAGACCCCTTCACCTCACTGTCAGAGGGTTATCAGAGTAAAGCCTGGTGCATCTCCCACTGAGCCAGGAGGCACAGATCTCGCCTCCACCACCTTTCATCTGTGCGTTAATGCAACCCCACTGAAAGCACACACATATTATTTATTTGCCACTCTGTCACATTCATTTTCTACCCCCTTTCTTCTTCTTATAAAACCTTATTTCTAACCAGCAATTTGAATCATATTCGCGCTTTTTCAAGTACATTTGATACACTTGAACACGTGTGCAGCATATCCTCTGCCGTTTATGAATGTTGATTTTGTAGTGACAATTACTTGCTATTGACAAGTGTTGATTGGAGTGCTGTTTGTTCAATGAGAGCAAATACATTTCTTGGTTGAGTGTTCGAAATGATCCAAAAAGTGTTCATTTGACTCCGCTGGCACCGCAGACATTAAATGATGAGTTTACATCATCAGTTAAATTAGCATTGATTATTTCACCGGGTTAACATGTACACAGAGTAAAATACAGACTGCTGTTGTCAGCACTTACCAAAAAGAAATCTATTAAAGTGTGCTATTAGTATACTTATATTAAAAATAAGACAGTATATTTTCAGTTTACTTTTTATGTACTTAAGTAATAAATATACTTGCATCATACTAACAAGTATGCAGACAAGTCTAAGTATACTTGGCTCATACTGACAAGTATACAGAAAGGTCTGACTATACTTGGCTCATACTGACATATGGTCTTTATATTGTGTGAAATTCATAAATGCATGATTTCCTCTCACATTGTGCTGGTCTGTTGTTCATGACAGTGCAGTACAAAGACCTGTAAATGATATATGTATACAACATGTGAGACCAGAGTGCCCGACACAGCTTCTCGGCTGTTTCATATCCTGCTGAGATTTGTAATTCTGTTGACTTATCTGTTCTGATCAGTCTTTCCTGCCTCTGGTTTTGCTGACAGGCCAAAGCCACTCTTTAGTACTCAACCATGCTCTAACACACACATAAGAAAAGCCTGAAGAATAGCCTTAGCCTTATAGCCTTATTTGTAGGCTTTCGTGTCCTTCTGAACAGTTTGAAACATGGATGCAAAGAAAACAACAGAAATTCTCAAATTACAAAGATGTAGTTAATCATCTGTCTTCTTTGAGGCCCCAGAGGCTGTCAGACCTTCCCACTAGCATATGGGCTCATCATAATAACCACTAAGATAATCATATAATGTCGGAAATCCCAGATCTTGATCACCACCGAAATGTGATTAACTGATCCGTTGACCTTGGGTTATCTCTCCACCAAATTTGAGTTAAATGAAATCAAAGCAGCAATGTAAGATTAGTACATTTGTTGACAGATTGTTCCAACATTTAGAAGCCCTGATTACCAATCACACAGATGTGTGACTTTAGAATATGATATAAATGCCATGCAAACACTCATAAAACATGTTCACACAGCCTTTCATACACCACATACTGGCATATTCACTGATATCATATGCCACAACAATTTCTATAATAATTTCAGAGCTATATGGAAATTCGCATTTGCCTTCAGGATATCAACTCATTCTTTCCACAGCCATGTTTATACCAGAGATAACTGCTGACTCTCAGCTAAATCTTAGCGTTAGCGATTATGGTATGTAATTCCAGCTGGTGGGGTTGATAGCACTGCATGCTGTCACAGGTGTCGCAAGCCACAGTTAAAGGTATCACCATGTTTTTTATGTTATTAGTCCATGTAAACCTGCAGCCGTGGTAATCACAGCCCTCATGACATTTTTATGCACCGTTTGGAAAAGCAGAAATTATCAGCTCACCCTGTAGCTAGTGAATCTTATACACCACCTCTTTGTGTGGATTACAGGATGTAGGTGGGGCGGGTACACTCATCGCAGCACAGACTGCTCCTCACACCAACACCCACACACCAACAGGCGGACAGAACGGCTAAACACCAACCAGAAAAGAGCAAACAGCACTTAGCTGAGAACTGGTCGCCTTGTTGCCAGTCTGTGGTTTTACAGATATGAGTAAGACAGATGACTAAGCATACAACAAAACAAAAGATTGCATGTTTGTGCACATGGACTCCTTACGTGTTATTTAATCTGCTGATGAATCTTTCATTTTAGTAACAGTCAAAACAAGTGGATCAAATCAGGAAACTGTGTAGCTTACAGTTTAAGTCCTCTCTTCATCTACTGACTTTCTTTTTGTTGGATTTTCAGTCGAGTTTTGGTTCTATGCTCTTTCTAACTATTCAGATCCACTTCTGTATTTCTAATAATCCACTTTTAGCACCTAAAATGTTGTCACTTCCTTTATACAAGCTCATTTTTCATGGGAAAGCCCATTGCTTTTGCTGAAACAAGTAGTAATATGTTTTTGAACTAGGACTGATTTAGTCAGTGAATTGTTGATTTGCCAGCTGAAATGACAACTGTCTCTAGATGATTATTGCAGTATATCATATGATGGTATATTACATATATTAGCTATAGTATAGTATGTATATTATCTTCATTAGATGGTTGAAAACATTGTCCCCGGCTGACTCGTTTTAAATGAGAGACCCTTTATAAGACTGTTAAATATGCACGTGATGGCTACATACATGATATGCCAAAAGCAGCAAAGCATCTGCTGTATGGCAGAGTAGAGCTAGTTAGTCCTCACACTGATAATACTATACAGTGAAAACTATAATTGAAATACTATACAGTGGATAAGATAAGATGAACCTTTATTAATCCCCAGAGGGAAATTCGGAATATGATATTGTGAAGGTTTTTTTTTTTTTAGCATAACCTGTAAAAAATAATGTGGCATGAAATGCTCCTTGTTTGCATGTTCTCCTCGTGTTAGCGTGGGTTTTCTCTAGGGTTCTCCAGCTTCCTCCCACAGTCCAAAGACATGCAGGTTAGGTTAACTGATGACTCTAAATTGTCTGTAAGTGTGAATGTGTGCGTGAATGGCTGTTTGTCTCTGTGTGCCCTGCAATAGACTGGCGACCTGTCCAGGGTGAACCCCGCCTTCGTCCAATGCCAGCTGGGATCGGCTCCAACCCCCTCCCGCAACCCCTAACAGGATAAGCGGTTGAAGATGGATGGATAGAAATGCTCCTTGGCCTTGTAAGTAATGCTGGGTTGGGCACTACTATGGGTATGAGCCAGGATCGTGTCTCAGAGGTAACCCGCAAATTAAAAACTCTCACAAGACTTGCTGCCTGATGACCTATCCTAACCTTAACTATTCAAGGTCAGTGCCTGACCTCAACTATAACTATATGTCATTTCCTCATTATAGCAATCTCACAACAGTTTTCCAAATTGTGGGTTACCTTCAAGACAAGACCCTGGATGGACATGCTAAACATTGCAGTACACACTGTTAAAACCATTTCTTACAGACTTTTGTATTTTTTTTTGTTTTCTTTTTTTTTTTTTTGAAAGGCTGGATTTAAAAAAAGAGACAATCCTCCAAACTTTAAAATGTGAGTATCGCTCTTACAACAGCCCCATGCACACTGCTTCGGCATGTGGACAAATCCAAAGCGTGACAAGCGTTGCTAGTGTCCAAAGCATTGCTAAGCTATGATTGGGCAATCTATGTTTTTGTGAATGTCAGCTGGATTTCAGCCATTCATACTCACACTGATTTTTATTTCTATATAAATTACATTTTTATTTCTAAGTATGTATACAAAACAAGCCACAGTGACAATTGTTTTCTGTGTGTACGTGTGTGATGGTGCTGTGATGCATGGTGCATGAAACATGTATGTGGGTCGGTGGGGGGGTGTGGGGAGGGGACGCATTGCCAAGAATTGCTTTCAACTTGCTAACAGATACAGCCATTTATGACAGCCATCTGTCTAGCATGTGTGTGTGTGTGTGTGTGTGTGTGTGTGTGTGTGTGTGTGTGTGTGTGTGTGTGTGTGTGTGTGTGTGTGTGTGTCTGTGAGTCCATACACTCGCAGGCACAATTATGTTTCCACTGGTGGGTGTCGGGGTCCAGGTGGCTGTATACTGTAATATTGCACCCACAGTGTGCAACAGCACAAGGGACACTGGAGCCCTGTAGTGCATTTACAGTAGTTAGTAATAAAAACACATTCCCAATTTGGGGCCTGCAGTTACCACAAACCACGTGTAACCTGAGAACAGTGAGGCTTTTAGGGTTACAGCTCATCTTGGTAACTGAAAAGAAAGTGGTTTCACTGGCCGTGTCCAATACAGTCTGTCTTCTTTTGTTTACAACACCATAATCATCATGGACGAGAGGACCACTCGTAATCATACAGCGCTGTGGAAGTGTTTAAATGGAAATGTCTGTGATGATTGTTACCAGGGTGGCAAATGTACACATGACATATTTTATGGGCAGCTGAAGAGCTTGTCTTTTCTTAGGCTTGTAGATTAAAAAGACCACTTCACAGTCTAAAGGAGACAACAGATGAGGTTTGGTATAATGACGACTGACTCCACTTGTTGATATCTTGAAACACGATCAGGGCTCAGCTCTCATGGGCATCAAAGATCTTCGGGAATGAGTTGAAAACTGAAACCCTTGACTGAAGAGGCAAAGATTTCTTTTCAAATGTAAAAAGAAAAAACAGCTGGAAATATCTAAAATAACTATCTTGCCCGACTGCAGTGACTCATAAGCTTGTTGATGGTAAACGTTTTGGGTGTATCAGAGAAGCGGTTAGACTAGATAAGAGAGAACATGGGAGGAAACACCGTACTTTTCAGTCTTTTGATTCCCACGGTGAACACTTTCAGGTGACAGGATCCATTTCTGTACTGGAAATCAGATTTTTATAGCTTCTGAACGCAATTTTGCATATCAAACCGATGAAAAATCATCCATTGGTGCGTTCCGTGTTGGTGTTAAGGAGGGAGACGAAAGAGGTCTATTTTTACATCCAGCCAAAACACAGTTTGATGTGAAGGCCCAGCGGAGAGGAAGAAAAAAGTAGAGCTGATGTGCCGCTCTCATCCAGAGTCTCTACTGCAGATGCTGCTCTATCATTCATGTTGTTCAGATGGAGCCTGTCAAGGCTAATGTTTAGATATCTAGCTCAGATTTCTGGTAATACATCGCTTTTTATTGGTTTTGAAGAGTTTTTAGCAGCAGTAGGCCTAGAAGCATAGCTTGAAGGATTGACATGGGTTGGTCGGTCCATCACTTTGGTTCAGACTGAAATATCTCAACAGCCATTGGACAGATTGCCATGAAATTTGGCACACACATTCATTTTCTCATTCATATTTGTTATTACTTTTATCATCCCTTAACTTGTTTTCTAAAGCAATAATCAGGTTGAAAAAGTCCAAGACTTTTACGGTTTATGACCAAAAACTTAAGCTAATGACATTCCCGTTGGTTGCAAATATACTTTGTATGGGTTAGCATACTAACATGCGAAACCAAAATGGTAAATATAATATCTGGTAGAACCTCAGCATGTTAAGACATTGTCATTGTGTGCATGTTGGCATGTTGACGCTAGCATTTAGCTCAAATCCGCTAGCATGTCTGAAGACTCTTGCACTCATTTGAAGATTTAAAGGTACAGTGTGTAGGATTTGGCGACTTCTAGTTGTGTGATTGCAGATTGCAACCAACTGAGTATCAATGTGACTGGGCTTTTATGGGTGGATTATACCCTAAGAAGGCATTACACATTACACTGAAAGTGCACATGACTAATCCATTTCGAAGCTACATTAAACATGCCAATACTGAAAATGTGCTGCTGTCTAGGAAAGGCAACGTGATTAAGGCCATGTATGAAGATCCCTCATCAGAGTTATTGGGCTGTGAAATCCATCCTTCATATGGTACAATCTACAGAGAGGGGTGCTTTTCTTGTAAGGTACAGGCCTATTTTCATGGCTATATTTAGAGGACTGTTTACTGGAGGTGAAGATATTGCCTGCTGCGTGTGAGCTGAGGGAGGCATATGTTTTTCCCCCCATCTGACCTACACTTCCTGGTGCGAATTAAATCAAAGCTGAGGAGTGCTGAGAAGAGGTGATAGGCAGTGGTCTCATGAGATAAACTGGTGCCGTTTTAGCTCCAACTGGCCAGCAAAGGAAATCAGCCTTGTGTCGGCTCACTTTTTGACCAATAAACTGGTTGTAGTTATAGCGGTTTAATGCCCAAAGGAGGAAACCAGGTTTGTCGTTCAATGAGGCCTGAAAGCTCTACTCTGGTTTGAAAACGCATCACTGACCATGTCGTCTCACATCTCCTTTACAACTTGTTTGTGTTCCAAAAGAAATGGAGTCCTGGCTGATGCTGAAGCAAAGAACAAATCTCTTCTCTCCTTTTTGATTTATGCGCCACAGATGTTGGATTTATGTGTGGCCACGGGCCAGAGATGAAAAGAGACTGGTGGTTGAGTGGCGGAAATGCTGAGCAATCTTCAGAGCCCATCTGGGCTGGTGGAAATGACCGACTGCCATCTTCCCTCCATCAGCTTCAGTCGCATCTCCCCAACTATGACACCCACAAGGGAACATATGGGACACCTGATGAAACTCGGAGCAAAAATGAAGAAGTGTATGAACGCTGAGGATGGACAACAGATAAGAGGAGAGGGAGATGAAGGGATGAGGGGAAGGAGAAACTGAGCCCTGAACAGAGTGCTGGGTGACTCAACCTGTCCTCTGTCCACCATAATCCTTTCACAGTGTGGTCAGTGAATAGATACGCCATCTTCCTCTTCCTTTTTTTTTCCATCCTCAGCCCCTTGGCTGCCACTTCATCATTGTCTGTCAGTCTGAGGCTGACAGTGTCACATGGTTTCACATCACAGACATCAAAAGGAGGGTAAATTTGTGTCTAAATATACTGAAGATTTGTATTTTCACCCACACTGGCAGTGTGGTTCAATGGATGGCAATTTGATTGGTCCATCTGTTAGCTGGTTAACCACTTTGGTCCAGACCATATACCGTATATAAGAAGTGGACGTAGTTACCATGACATCAACCACTGGTTTGTGGACTGCCATTTTGAAGCCTCCAGCAGTCCGGCATCTTGGCTGTCACCATGTTGAAGTTTAGCTGTCGCCATCTTGTTTTTTTGCAACTAGACATGACGCAAGAGAGAGGAGCTAAGCACAACCAAACACTGAAAGAGACATATTTAGCCAACCGCAATCTTACAATTAACTTTCATGAACTGAAAACACTCTGTGAAAGGGTTAAAGTTGTAAAACGAAATCACAGACAACTCCATGGAAGTGACCTGTCAATCACAAGGTAGCCACTCCCTAAAGCATACCCTGCTTCATGGTCTATTTGATTCTAAATGGAACGAAAAATTATTAAATGAACATCATGCTGTATTGAAGAAGACTTGAAACTAGCAATTGAGACCATAAACTCGTGTTTTCAATGTTTACTGAGGTTATAACTCAAGTGAGAAGTATGCTCATTTTCTCATAGACTTCTATACAGTCTGACTTCTTTTTGCAACCAGAGGATTCGCCCCCTGCTGGTAATTAGAGAGACTTGGTCCAGACTGACATATCTCAACAACTACTGGGTGAATTGTCATCACATTTTATACATAAATTCATGGTCCCCAGAGGATGAATCCCTCTGTCTTTGGTGATTCCCCAACTTTTCATCTAGCGCCATCATCAGAGAAATGCTAGCTTATTATGCTATTGGTTGACAGTATAAAAACAGTGATGAAAAGCATGTCATCACTGTTCTTTCCAAATATTACAATCTCACTACAAAACACCACATCATTTCAGTCAGGTCATATTTTGCTGTAGGCAGTTGGCAGCTCTGTCTTTCTTATCTGCTCCACCCCTGTCGTCTTGTTTAACATTGCTGTATTTTTTCACAACCAAAATGTAATGGCAGCCCAAAGTTTGAGCAGGGATTCACTGATGTAGATCACATCTAGTTTCCACTTTCTAAAAGAGCACACTGGCTCCAATCTCCTGTCCTTGCAGGGATGAATCCATTGGGCTTCTGTCTTACTTTGCTCCCCGGCTTATGATTTATTCATACATGGAGTAGAACATTCCAACAATCCCCCACACCCACCCTTGTATACCCACAACCCCCAACTCTCCAATCAGAAATATCGAAGGAGGCCGGATGGGGATGAAGCAGAGCAGCGCTGCAAAATAATCCAGCTCTATCTGCTACTCTGCTTTTTAATTATTACTGTACATACTGCATTGGTATGTACAGTGAGAGAAACAGGGCGGAAAAGACAAGGGGATGACCCATGATGCCCTAAGCACATGGCTTGTTCTTTAACCTTCCAAGCGAGCAGCGAGCCTCGGGTTGCTTGCTTTTTCATGGCACACACATTCATAATTCACCATGTAAACTACAAAGGTGGATGGCTAAGTGGACATGCGAACTAGTGATGAGACAGAGAGAAAAGAGAGGCACATTTGACACTTCAAAGTATTTTAATGCACCATTTGCGGCATGGGAAATGAGCGTGCATTAGGATGGGTTTTTACATGAAATAATCCTTTGTACTCAACACAACACCAGCTACACTCAGGCAGATGATGAGAGTTAGTAGGAAATGAAAGAAAAACGGGGGTGGGGGTGTATGGGTGCTATGGATTTATTCGATGGTGAGTACATGGCTCATAAAAAATGTGTGACATTGGGTGTGCATGTGCTCCCCAAACTCACTCTTTCGTGCACACATGCACACAGAGAGCTGTGTGTTCAACTCTTTCATTTTGGTTTTGGAGCTCCCTGCAGTTTTCTGCTTCCTCTCATGCAGTCTCATGTATTTTTCATGCACCAGTTGTCCCAGTAGAAGGCCGGTGTGTCCAAGACGGGACTCTCCGCCATTACAAGGTCATTTTCTACACTAATACACTCAAATGAGGGGTCTAATGTGAATGTGTGTGCACGTCTTGTTATAGGTGGAACATCAGTAGAAAGCACTTTCTTTCTTTCTTTCTTTCTTTCTTTCTTTCTTTTCTTTTGATTGCTATCACGATGCTACAGATAATGTGATGTTCATCGTGGCTGGGTTATACTACAACTCCCAGAATGCGTTGCTCTTAATTCTTGCTGCGCTGACTGTGCTGCTGCATTCAAGTACCCCTCGGAACGTCCGGATTTGTAATGCTCTGCTGCTGTTGATGCGTTATGATATAAAATAACAACTCAGGTTGGACATCTTGTTGAATTGTATACTGTATATTTATAGGGATAAAACATTCCGTCACTTTGCTGAGCCGTGGCAGACTGAAGAGGTCTAATGTAAGTTCTCATCAGAGTAAAACTTGTTTTATATCAAATATTACTGTAGTTTGGTGGATTTGATCAAATGTGTTCTGTTAGTAAACTAGGCTACATGTCTATATCAGTTCCATTGAAAATAAAAGGTCCATGTATAACTTGCAAGGATAAACTAGTCTGCTAGAAATTAATCACAACAGGATGTGAAACTCAGATGAAATGGTCAGACAAGCTAGCATGTTTAAAGTTAATAGTGTTACTGTAACAGTTTGAGTAAGAAAAATAACTAAAGTTGGTGGTTTCCTTTAGCTTAATAGCGAACATTAGCTCATCTCTTTATGTCAAAAACAGCCTATTAGTTTATTTTTTTTTAAATAGGGAAGTAACTTCATGTCAGTAACAACAATGTCACACATACAGTAAATTTAATGCTGTTCATCGACCGGTTCAGTCTAGCTTAAATGTGTGCTGTTACTGTTCAAATCATTAGCACCAATGAAAACGTACAGTATGCAAATACAGTCTGTAGAAAAGCTAATAATACAAAAAATGTTGAAAAAGTATCACATGTCGCCTTAACTATTAACTGCACGTTAATCAAACAGCTTAACGGTTAAATGTTGAATGAAGTATTTAAATCCGCTAATTTAAACATCAGATATTGGTACAGCTTGCATTTGGCGGGGGGCCTCAAAGTGCGCTGACCTCGTAGTCTTCACATTTCCGACAGCCCCAGAAGGCAGCACGTCTCCGTACCACTGCGAGCAGCAGCAGCAGCGCTTTCTCTGTCTGTAACCTAAACAATGACTCCTACTACGGACCGGGGGAAAGCACACCAGTAGAGAATGCGTTCCACACCACCAAAACCCTGCGTTTCGCTGCTATTCACACCGCTCACATAAATGTGCCGACCGTAAACATGTGGATACCTACGGAACATGAAAAATACGGCGTCGGTAAGTTTATTACCTTTCTGTTTTTTTCTTTTATTTTGTATAAAACTGCCGCGTTCACGCACATTCAGTTTGTAGGACGTGTGGTGTCTGGAGGTGAACTGATGATTTCCAGCGCTGCGAATTGTTGTGAGTGATTATTTTTACTGGAAGGCAGCATCAGCTCCGTTTCAAACAGCCCATGATGGGAGCTTGGGTTGCATCTGACTGCCACATTGCAAAGCATAGGGTTGTCGCTCTGACCCCCCATGGTTTGCTAAATGAACAGCCACATTTAGATATTTTTACCTACTCGTGATTTCCCCTATTAACCCCTTGCGGTGTCGGGGTGTAAATTAGTGGGCTATCTTGACTCAGATGCTTTGTTTTTGCTTGTGTTATGTTGTGTGTTTGAATGGGGGCGAAATCAGCTGCTTTCCTATCAGCATATTTTGCGCAATCTCTGCCAATTCCTAGAAAGAAATACAAATGTGAGAAAAAAGCAAAATATTTCCTTTATTTTAGTGTGTATGAATTTGAGATTGCATTGGACCTCTAGGGGTCCTGGAAATGTGTGTCTCCCTCAGTGCATTGTTCCAGGCAGCCGGAGGAGGCTCTGGATCAAACACTGAAGTGAGACAAACAAGCGACAACAACGCAGCCGAGGCCAAATGTAGGGGAGAAATACAAATCCCACACAGACTTTGTCCTGTTGGTGCGGTTGGAATGTCTTCTTTGCTCGTCCCTACCCGCAAACAGAAGGGTCTCATTGAGATGTGGGCGCTGAGAGGCGGCTTAAATGTCTCATAATTATATTCCCCAGAGATATTGGTGTGCAGTGTGTGATGCTCTGGTCCCTACATGATCCCACAGCCTCAGTGGAAACCAGCCAATGATCATTTTGTAACCTCTGCAATGATACCAGGAAATAGTGGCCAGTAAAAACCTCTACTACAACTGTGATATGATAATAAGAGATTACACATTTTTTCCTCATTGTGCTCTCTTTCTTGCTTGGTTGCGTGAAACAGCAGGCTCCTATTTTAAATGTTGCTTACTGTCTAAAAACGCCACCTCGACCTGAAATCAGTGAAGCACAGTGAACCAGAAAGTAGCCTTTGGCCTCTCCGTCACACTCTGTGGCTTGGCCACTTGACTGCTGAATTTTCCCTTCTCTGTCCATGTCCATGTAAAGCCCTAATGCCCACCAGTATAGTCGCTGTGCAGTTATATTACACTTAATCCTGTGCAGGGCAAAGTCCCCCAGAGCCCACGGCTCTTGTATTTGATAGGGCAGAATAGATTTATTCCATTTAGCCTCTTAAACCCATCTCATTCTGTCAAAGTTCACTTGGCTGGATAAAAGGAAGACATTTATTTTGAAGGCTAAAGACTTGTGCCATTGTCCCCAAACTGCAAGAGGGCGCTCTGTTAATTGAATTAATTCTCTTTATACCATTTTTCTTTTTCAGTAACAGCAATAAGACTCATTTAATTGGCTGTGATTTAATTTCTAAGACATGTTTTGGCAACGGCACACTTCTTTGTGGCCTGCTCCTTGTTTTAGGAAGGAAAGTAGCGTGTTTTCCTGTTATGAAATTCGGGTTACATGATACAAAAACACACACACACATGTTCTTTTTCAGTCTGCCGTTTTGAAAGCTTGGTGTGCTTTTGATCTTTGGTTTTGTTCCTGCTGTACATTTTCTATACATGTCTGGAGAGGAATTCATTCACTCTGTTTAAGTGGATCAGTGGAGACTTTAGAGAGACCCTTCAGTGCTTTTAGGGGTATCATAATTGTTGGGTCTTGCTGCAAAAGAATCAGTTTGCGTGACGTGTTGCTTGAGCTCGTCGTAAGGCAAAAGTTTTCATTGCTGTTCCGAACTGCCACACTCGAAGTCTGTGTGAGAAGTTAGCTGTTATATTGGTGGTCGTGATATGACGTTCATTTATATTTGGTGTAAATATGAGGATAGCAGCCTTTCCTGTCTTGGTTGTAAACCACAGACTGTATATAAGAAGGGGACATAGTTACCATGATGTCACTAAAAGGTTTGTGGACTACGGTTTTGGTGCCCCAAGTTCGCCATTTCGGCTGATGCTATCCTGGTTTTTTTGCAACCAGAAGAGACGAGGAGGTGGGGCTAAAACAACCGAACGCTGATTAAAAAATTTGTAGGTGACCAAAAATGTGACAGTTAACTTTCATGAGCTGAAAACACACCGTGAAAGAGTTAAAGATGTAAGACGATAACGCTGACAACACCCAAACCAGCAACACTATGTGACCTGTCTATCACAGGGTAGCCACGCTCTAAAGCATACCCTGCTTTATGGCCTATGTGACTCTAAATGGGACCATAATTTACTAAATGAACATCATGCAGTATTGAAGAAGATGTGAAACTATTGATTAACACCATAAACTCATGTTTACAATGTTTACTGAGGTAATCAAATCAAGTGAGAAGTAGGCTCATTTTCTCATAGACTTCTATACAATCAGACTTATTTTTACAACCAGAGGAGTCGCCCCCTGCTGGTAATTAGATAGAAAGCAAGTTTAAGGCACTTCAGCATTGGCTTCACTTTTCAGAACTGGAGGTAGCCGCCTGTTGTGAACAGAAATACTGTCGTTCTGCCTCCCTTCAGCTGGTAAATCACTGCATGAAGTGGCCATGAATGTCGGACTGGCACTTGTGGAAAGTTACAGAAATCGCAGTTCCTGTCGGGACAAATGTAAAGTTTGCAAAGCTGTTTGACCTTCTGACGAGCACTTCTGATGAAGCATCCTGGCGCCAACACAAAACTGTCCAGGTAGCCCTGCATGAATCATTTAATATTCATCAGATAATCCCAGTGAAATGAAAGACTTTTACATTTCCTCTTTGCTGTTGGTTAAATGTTTGTGGCTGAGCATGGTTATTGCAGTGTTACTACAAATGACCAACGATTTCATTAGCTGGTTTCCAAGCTCCCTTCTTTTGCAGTGGAAATGATAACCAAATGTTTATCCATGTGGCAAAATAATCCCACATCAGCAATGATTATTGAGCCTCAGATTGAATTTCACCCTAAATTATTCATGCTAGGAGGAACAACTGTTGCCTTTCCACTAGTCTCCACAGTTTATAGCACAACAGTAGAATTAACATCATTGATGCACATCTGTTTTTACTTTTCTGTCCAGTCCTTTTGGACCTTTCATGAATATTCGTTCTGGAGAATTGCTGCGATATCTAAATATTGGTACAAGTAAGTCCCTACCTCAGCCATTTTAAATGTGATCTCCTCCAGGTGCTTTCAGTGAACATTTTATCCTCTTTTGACAGGGAGGGCTGGCTAACTAAAAGGGCTTGGAAATCCTTGGATCCTTGCAGGAACATTTGATCTCGAGCCAAATCGAGATGAGATCAGAACATCTCACTGTGTAATTGGAAGGTTGCGGCGTTTGATGTCGATTCGCCTTACTAGCAGAGTGGGGCCCTGTGAGGACGGGGGGCCACTGCCACTGATGAAATATGAATGGACTATCGGCGAGCTGATGTTAAGGCGCCCATTAGCCCACCAGTGGAGTGATTGCTGCTTTTTAACCTGGAGCAAAAAGGTTGGAAGATTGATGAGATGATGTTAATATCTGATACCTAAATGGACTTGGGATGTGGAGACATTAGATTGAGCCAAGAGGGAGAATCTTTTATAGCATGTTTTTGAACACAAAGATGCGGTAGCAAGTAAAAATGATAAGATCCGTTAGCAGATGATGGCATGAAGTTAGATGGTGAAGAGTTACTGGATGACAGATGTACCAAAGAATGTCTTTCCAGTACACAATGGATAATCTGTCACTGAAGACAAACACTTTGACATAATCACCGACTGCAGAACATACTCGAGGCCTCATTGTGTCGTGTTTAGAGTGGACGTGGAGTTAATGCTGTAGACAGACAGAGTGAGGCCTTTCTCCTCATTAAGGCCCTCTGATACAACCAATCAAGCATGTCATTGCTCATCATAATTTAGACACCTAATTAAACCGTTTTAATGAGCTGGTTTGGATTTGTGTGCGTATAAGTCGAATTCTCCAGAAGCTTGACTTTGTGTGTTTCATTCTTTGAGTGGCGTGGAAAACGTGACTGGCAGCATCAGATAACGCGGCCTGATTGAATGTTCCTGGCTGCGATGGAGGGCCGATGTCGGGCCTGAGGGTTTCCTGCTCTCCCATGGCTGACATCGCTGGTTCCTCCCTTGGGGGTATGTCGCTGTGGTTGTTGGGGGATGGAGGAGGCGGAGGGGCTGATGGGTGCTGGCGCGTGTCAAGGTTGGACTCATTGTCAGGGCGTCTGCCCTGCCCTGTTACCCCCCAAATTCGCCCCCTCCTCCCTTACCCCCTTCCCCACTCCATAGGGGATTAGCAGGTTGTTTTGGAGGGGGCCCCGAGGCCCATTCCACCATTATACCCATGATTCCCTAATGCAGCAAGCCCCAGGGCGATGTATGTGAGAGGGTGGGGGGAGGGGGGAGGCGTGGTGAGGTGAAGCCTACCAGCTTGTAATTGCTTCCTCGCCCGGCGCTGCCTCGTCTCCATCTGCAGAGATAGCACCCCTTTTCCTCCGTGTGCGCACACGCATTTGCAATCATTCAACATGGAGGGAGGCCGAAGGAGGGCTCCCTTGTGAATTGAACAGATGCAAAAAAAATGGAGAGAAGAGAGTTAACCACCCAGCCCCACTACTATACGCAAGCTGTTGTGTGTACAATAACGTAAGGGTTAAATAAATCTACATGGACATGTGACATATTGATGGGCTCAGTGAGCGTTTTATTCATTGCTGATTCACCCCGACAATAATAGCCACTGTAGCACAAACATGGCCTGAGACGCGAGGACGGAGTTGGAGAAATGCCACCGCTGGTTCGTTTGTGTTATCTAATTAAATCATGCTCTATTTATTACGAAGCCCTCAATTATGATAGAAAACACGCAAACCACACAGTCTGTTTGTTTAGATCCAGAATCAGGGAAAAGAAAATCATGTCAACCCCGTTATATTTTGTTGAAAATACTTTAGCTTTTTTTTTCTTTTCACCTCTTTCCAGCTTTATCACCACAAACACTGGGGATACCCTTGTGGATCCCATTGGACATGGTGACACAAACAAACTAATATTCTGTAATCGTCTGTCCACATCCTTGTCTAATGTTGAGACAGGTCGACAGGTACACTCGCTGAGATGGCCGAGTGATTTCCAGTTTACCACAATGCATATGGCTATTATGATGGCCATTATTTCACACTGGTTTGGCATGAATTATTAGATTTCAAATGCTTTGTCTGTCTGGCAGTTGCTGAAATCTTTCTCAGAGGCTCACTTGCACTGTTTTTTAGATCAGAAAATGAAATTTGGTAATGAGATTTTCTTTCCTTTCAAGATACTGAATGAAATTTGTGGTCGACCTTTTTGGCCAGCTTCACCGTTACGAAATAGTCTGTGCCTGTAGCAGCAGGCCTGTTGTGGTGTAGCACGGTTGTGGTTTCCCTTCCTCGATATCAATCCGTGATCCCTGTGTGAGAGAGGTTAATGGGATACGTCCTATTAGGGATTCAGCAGCTTAACTGATCAGTAGCGCTCCTGTGGAAGTGTGTGTGTGTGTGTGTTTGTGTCATCTGCGTGGGCTGGGGGAAAAATGACTGACATGCTATTTTCATAAACGAAGGGCGTCCGCCGGTGACAATCACTGTGATTGGCGGGTGAGAAGAGCTGTTTATGCGTCAAGAGACACTTGTTTTTCGTGCTCATTTGTGGCAGAAAAAAAAAGCTTGCCTGCGCCGGTCCAGCATCAGTTATCTGCGTATGTGTGGCTGTAATCCAGGCTCGGGTGTATTGACCATAAAGGAAGTGTAAATTGATTTGTGGGAGCGTTTGTGTGAGTGACCCTGCGCATCGTAATGACCTCAAGGCTTCCATTTTCCCATAAAGCTTGCTTCAGTAATAGCTGCTCACCCTGAAGTTACTAAAACCAGTGTGTTTAATTCATCATTAACACGATAATAAAAAAGAGTAGTTATGGTCTGTTCAGGATAAATCTTTTAGCATTAATGTATTATTGATGGCTAGTAAAGTGTCAAGGCTTGCTGAAAGGACATCTGCATAATTTAAAAATGTAAAAGGCTAATGGTCATGGTTGTCTCTGTCTTCAATTACCCTCTCAATTCTTGAATATAGAGTTGGCCTCTAACGCTCTCTTTCACAGTCACATTGGGGGATGTGGAACCAGAGGAGACTCATACAGACTGCTTGGTCCTGTTCTTTGTTTTGCTCTGCAGTCTAATCTATTTCTCTGTGAGATGAGTGATTCTCATCAAGCCACATCTGCACTAGTCGACTACATTTACATGCACACTGATATATTATTCCAAATATGACAGTATTCTGAATTTGATAATGTAAATAGCATATATTGTTTGGATATTCTGGCCTTATTTTGAATGGAGCATTTTGCGATTAAGACATGGGGGATATGCTGATATAATTCAGGTTTTAGGGGCAGTCTTTGGACATGCATGCCGCCCATTCAGAATATGCGTCTCAGTTGGGGTTTTTACAGCAATTGGCAACGCACGGCCTCTTGCCTGTTTACAGCTCTGTGGGTTGTACACAAACCAACTAGCTGACAGTTTGCACAGATTCATGCCCAAAAGAAAAGCCCACATTTCTGGATGGAAGGAGAAACAGGACTTAGAGAGCTACAGATTTGTAGCCTTGTAGGATTTATTCACCAACAAACAAACTGCATGCACGCTGTCTGCTACACCTGCGTTCACAGCTACAACGCTGCCGACAAACCCACACTTCTCGCCGCCACACACACGGTCGGAAACTCGCTAAAGTTATGCCGTAGTGAGCATGTGTGTGACGGCGGTGAGCGTGAAGCTACCAGCAGAGCTACATCTGCTGACGTAGCACAAACATACACACTGTTTGTCGGACACTCGCTATTGTTAATACAGGCAGGCAGTGTCGTTACGCCGGGCAGACACATAGCTGACAACCTGTTAAACTAAACTAAATGTGTGGTGGAGATTTTTACTACATGTCCGCAGCACGGTGGCTGCTAACGCTCCCTGACGGTGAACTGGAGACAGTGAACGCAGCATCGTGGCTGCTACACTAACTCCCCTCATGGTAAACTGTCTGTTGTGCTCATACACTGTAGCTGCATGCGAGGCACTAATCTTGTTGGTTAACGGTTAATAATCAGATAACAATCGGTTAAGAAAATTTTCCCCAACAGACACCACATTAAACATTTATAAAACGTCTAGCCTATTTGTGAAGGCATTCTCTAAAAGCTCTGATTCTCCATGCACTCTAAAAGGCATTAAAAACACCATTTAAAACCGTATATCCTCTTTGCACTGTAAAAGATCGGATTCAAATTGTATAAATCACCAGCCTGGTGTGACAGTGATGCCACAACGGACTAAAGGACTAAAGATGCATCTACCAAGATAGTTTTCACAAAACAGCTCTGGCCAGTTCCTCTGAAAAGCATCACATGTCACTGGGGACTCTGTCGGGAGTTTATCAGCAGGGCGACGGTCAGCATTAATGTCTGCGACAGACACAGAGACAGAAGAGGGTGAAAGGTCTTCTGACAGAAAGCTTCTGGGCACCATTGCTCGATTTTGACTGGCCGTTTACCCGCAGTGCTGTCCACACCTTGCTGGCCACCTCATCTCTTCCCCCTTTTGTCTTGTAGTGCCTTAATTATATGGAAATGCTTTTGTATTTTTGTTTTATTGAATTGGTTCCTTTTGCTTCCTGTTTCCCCTTTTTGTATCCTCTTCTCTCTCCTGCTCATTCTTGCAGAGTGAACTGTTTCCAGAGACAGCAGATCACACTGTGATGACCCTTATCTCACTTTCTGCCTCTTTTTTCCCCTTCATCTACCCCTCGTTCATTCCTTTTCTGTCTGCATTTTTTTCTATTCCTTTCTTTCAATAGCCCACTTCCCCCTATCTGTGCTGTGGTCTGTTCCACCTTTATCTCGCTCTTCCACGTGTCTCTTTTTTCCCCCTTCCCTCCTCTGGATCCACGCTCACCTGTCCCAGATATCCCCAGATACTGTGTGTGTTTGCCTCGTCTATCCAAGATTGCATATTCAAGGGTGCATGCATGTATGTAGCTGTGCATATCTCATGTTGCACACGTCAGTTTATGTGCTCGTGTGCACGTTTTGTACGTAGTGTTTCTGTGTGTGTGTGTGTTTGCGGTAGCCTCGGTGGACTGGAAATCTGAAGATGATAAAGCACTACAGACGCCCCACAGGCTTTGGAGTAGAGCTGTAGCTACAGCAGATGTTATACATCTTTTTGTTGTGCTACATACTCCACTTCCCATCAAATCCTACTGAGCGTGTTTCCTTTTGATGGAAGCATATCCTTCTATAATGAGATTTGAAAACACTCAATGCTGTCATTTTGAAGTTGTTGCTAGTGCAAAATATATACTCACAAAGGAGACGCTGCAGTGGACAAAATCCAAGCATTTTAGACCCAGGATGCTGACTGTTTTGAAGACATCAAAAGGGGATTAGATGGTTACCACAATGTTATACACACAGCTAGAAATATCAGCTGACTGTTCCCTCCCTCGAACAGCAATCGTTTTTGCAGTTGCTTAATTGCAACTGTATAGAGTATGGACGGTAGTGTCTTTACCGCCTTTTCAAAACCAAAACACAAAATCAAAAACGGTTTATGTGTAAGCTGCAAATGTTAGCGTGCTCGGCTGACGCAGTGTTGTATCCAAGGCCAAGGAGCACATCAATGTCACATTATTTTTGCGGGTTACGTTAAATAGAAGAAGCCCCAATCAGGACTGGAAGACTTAGCTATGTTAGCAGCTTCGTTTCTTTACCTAGCGCAGACTTGTTACCAGAAATAGGTTTACATTTGCCAAATTCATCAGTTTGTCCTATCCTGAAAGCCCTCAAACCATGAAGCATTTATTATATTCAGGATATAAACCTAGACTCTGTTGTTTGCACAAGTAGGGCTGCAAGTAATGATTATTTTCAGTGTCAGTTAATCGGTCGATTATTTTCCCAATTAATCGATTCATTGTTTTGTCTATGAAATGTCAGAAAATGGTAAAAAAAAAAAAAAGGTCAATCAGTGTTTCCCAAAGCCCAAGATGACGTCCTTAAATGTTTTTGTCCACAGCTCAAATATATTCAGTTTACTGCCATAGAGGAGTAAAGAAACCAGAAAATATTCACACTTCAGAAGCTGGAATCAGAGAATTTGGACTTTTTTCTGCAAAAAAATTACTCAAACCGAACAATCGTTTATCAAAATAGTTGGTAATAATAGCTTAGAATAATTTAATTTCAATAGTTTAGTAGTTGGCAACTAACTAATCATTGCAGCTCTATGCCCAAGTATGTTTTTCTATAATAAGTATCTGAATCAGAGATGCTAGAGCAGACCTGGGCAATATACGGCCCGTGCTCTGGACCCGGCCCTCGTGATGGTCCCAGCCAAACCACACAATTTTACTTAGGCAGATAAAAACATAAAAAGAAAATAGCTTTTGTTTTAAAATGCTTGTGTATTGTGAGTGTGCTTCTCCCTGTCACACTTGACGTTGAATTGATGTGAGAGATATTTGTCACCTGCTGAGTGAAAGTACTTCAAACTATCTATAATATAATAATCTATAATAAGTCACGGACTGCTAAGTTTTTTATTTTTTGCAGAGGTTGGCAGTAAAGCTGTGTGCTTAGTTTGCACTAAACATGTGGCTGTATTCAAAGAATACAATATGAACTGCCACTTTGAGAAAAAACATGCTGAAAAATACAGAAACCTATCTGGAAATGAGAAGCAGAGGACAGCCAAGGGGCTGCTAGCTTAAATACTAAAGCAGAGAGGACTTTTTACAAAGCTGCATGCAACAAAAGAAGGAAATATAAGTGTTAATGTTGCGTTAAATGGAAAATGTAAGTATGAATGTTAAATGCTAAATCTAAGTGTTAATCAATGGAAACATTATTACCCAAAACAGTCAGTCCTGTATAGTTTAAAGACTCCTGCATATAATGTAATTTTCATAATAATATGCTGTTTGGAGTGATTTTCAGTATAATAAATGCTGAAAAATATGTACCTTTCCTATAGTGATGAAATACAGATTACTTACAATAACCTAAATACTCACAGTATTTGCTTGGCCCCCTCTGTCCTAGAACAAGATAACAGTCTGAACTTACATTTTTCTTCATCATATTTATAATACTAGAGCTAACTAACTCTGGCCTGCAATACATGAAGCTGCTCCTCTGTACTTCCATATCTTCTGTGTGGATCATTAACTGATGAAAGCTGATTTTATGGTCTGGGACTTGCAGTTTTAACAGTCTTTTAGCACAACATCATCTATATAGTCGTCAATAACATAATTAAGACCCTTTTCATTGTTGTTGCTTTTCATTGTTGGAGTCAAACGGAGGCAGTGTTTTCAGTCACCTCATGGAGTGAACTGCTGTAGCGAGCTAGCTACAGCTGATAAAATCTGCTAGTTAAAGCTGACCTTTTCAGTCAGCAAAATCAATGCTCGCTGGCTAGAAATGAGAAGCCTGCTTTCGTCTATGTCTGCGTGAAACCAGTGACCCAATGTTTCAAATATAGCTGAAAATTTCAGAGTGGTAAATCTGCCACCGCGCATGTGCTTGAACAGAAAGCTTGACAGGTGAAGCAACTGTGACTAAAGCCGACGGGGCTTATCGATAGATGCAGAAAAATCATTCTACTTCACATTTGATTTTAAGGCCGTTGCTTTGAACTGTGTGCAGCAGGCTGACATGTGGTATGTTCACGTTTCCCTGGGTTTGGTTTCAGTCCCATTGTGTCTGTTCTATTTATATCCTTGGTGCCTGTTTTATCAGTGTTTTCTTAATGGAGGAGGCTACAGTGCAGAATCAACATAAGAATGACACTTCATCCTTGTCACTTATGCTCCGCTGTCGAATAATTCTGTCTCTATAAAAAGTGTCGGTGTGAATTTTGTTGTCTTCTCTTGTCTTCCTGTCTATTCATCTTCCTTTTATGGTCCTACTTACTCTCCGTGTACACATATTTGAATCAGAGCGATGATCAGTTCAGAATTGACCATAAAAATCGGTAAACAGAGATGCTTGCACACACACACTGCAGGTATGCCATATTAGCAGTGTATATTGACTGTGGGCTCAAGAGCTGTGGTAGTGACATTGATCGGTGTAGATCCCCCTCTCTCTTCTCTGAGATTGAACTGTTTTCCCGTCTCCATCACTCTCTCTGTAAAGATCACATTGGGAGGATCGGCTGCTGCTTGGCTGATTTCTGGGCAGCAGCCGATCCGACCTTGGCTGCTGTTAGCCATCTTATTACCTGCACAATGTGTGTGTGTCTGTGTGTGTATACTGTGGTTGAATCGGTGGATATACAGACTTTACATTTGATCTTTGTCCCCTTTGAGGTGCATGCATGTGTGTGCGAGCGATCTGTTTCCTGGCCTCGCTGTGCCGTCGAGATTATGCCCTGGTTCTCCTCTGCACGTCAACCTGCTGCATGCGAGGTGCTGGCCCGCTGCCCGTCCTCCTCACCTCGCCTCTGTCAACTCCCCTCACTTCCTCTCTCTGCCCGCGCACAGGAAAGCCAGTTTCATGTCAGGTTGACTTTCAAAAGGGCTTTTCATGGCAGCCCACTGCCGCTCGCTTGCTCGCTCTCGCTACAGCTTCTTTTTTTTTTTTCTTTTTCAGCCAATTTGAAACTGAATTGTTGAGGCCGATTGCAATTGACTTTTGGCGCGCAAGACTGCTCAGCTGATTGAAATAGCTTTACCCTATAGAAGGAGAAGTTATAGGATGAATATTTAGGTGTTTCTTCATTTAGATATAAGGGGCAAAAGAAACGAGGACTTACAACTTTGATTTGAGATTAACTCTCAGTGACAAACCACCAAAAGTACTTTGAAACTGACTGTTCTCCTCAGCTGAACATTTCTTATGAATTCCTAAATTAATTGTGTGGGTGTTGCAGAGTGTTATTGCCTCAGAGAGTCTGTTTAATTCATCAGGTTGACTAAACCTCCAACTGCGACCCAGTTCACTTCATACGTCTCCTCTTTTCAAGCCATCCTCTCTTCGGGGACTGTTCCCATTTGGAGTGTTTATCCAGTTAAGAGGAAAGCCTTCAAACCACGCAGAGACAGAAACAGATCTCTCAGTTAAATGATTGTCTTTGTCTTGAATTAAAAAGTCCCCCAAACCTCTGAGCCACTGGATTATTTGAAGTTTTGTTTGTCTGATGGTAGAAGACCAAGTGTCTTCCCGTTTCCTTCCTCTCATCGTTGATTGAATGGGGCCTTTTCAGCCTTCTTCTAGCAACACCAAACGTTGGCATCGCCGAGCATTGTAGGGTTGATTTGCTTTGTTTGTGCTCCTTTCCTGGAAGAGGATTGCTTCTGTTGATTCAGTACGCTGGGGTTTACTTCTCCTTCCAGTTAAGAGGGAACTGCAAAGAGATGGAGATCTTTGTGTGCATGTATTGATTAGTGAGAGGAACCAAGCGCTGATGAGTTGGACACAGTAAACTCATTATTGATGTATCCACGGGACACATCCTCTTTTTACCCTGATAATGATACACTGTGAACAACAAATCTGTGTTGAAATCGACAGGAAAAGAGCTAGATAACGTTAGCTGTCAGCAGCCGGTGGGCAGCATAGTCCTGCTTGACTAAATAAATGAGCTAACAGCTCACGTTATTGGACGTGACATTATGTTACATTATGATGCTTTCAAGCTCTATTAAGTAAAAGTTAGTATGGGACAGAGTTAAATTATAACATATCATGAGGCGTTCAAATTCAGTCTTATAAAATGGACTTTTTGGCCAGTATGCAAATGGTAATAAAAAGTGTATGTTGAAATACATAGGATTTATTATTTTGTTTTTGCTTTTTACCATGGTCTCAAACTGAATCGTAGAATTTCACTGGTATTGGTAGCAACTATTAAATTTCTTGTCTGTACACTAAATATGTTGCAGGAGGTAGCAGATGGTTATCTTAGCTTAGCATAAAGAATGCAAAGCATGAGGGGAAAAACCATGACTCCCTCCAGCACATCCAAAGCTCACAAATTAATATGATAAATCTTGATTATTTTATCTGTATAAAAATGGATTTAACAAACATGAAAGGCTAGCTGTTTCCCCCGGTTTCAAGTCTTTACGCTAATCTAAGATAAGCTAACTGACTGCTGCCTGTAGCTTCATATTTACTGCACAAATGTAACAGTGGTATCAATCCTCTCATCTATCTCAGCAGCAAGAAAGTGAACAAGCGTAGTTAGATGAGAACCCAAATGTTGTTATTCAAAGATGTGTACTGATGTTGCACCAACTGTCAGATAGCATGAAGAAACACAGCAGTAAACCAGGCACAAGGGTCACTCCAGGCACTGGTATCAGGTTCTTTTCTTCCTGCCAGGTGTTACCAAAAAAGACGACATCCAACCGCTGTGGGATTGGCTTGAAGTGGGCCTGTTTGCCACAGGGCTAACCTCCTCTCCAAGCATCCACCTGGTGTCTTTATTTCCCCCCACTTTCCACCAGTCGCACCCTCGGGGGGGGGGAGGGAATCTGAAGAACTAAAAGCGCAAAGTGGCGCTGCTAAAAGCGGTTGAAATGGATCCCCTTTGTGTGGGGGCGAGAGGGGAAATGTGAAGGAAAACCCCCCACTGTGGCAGCCTTTGTGCGGAGGAGTTAAAGCACTTGGTCTGGGCGACGGCGGCGGATGGACACCTCAGGCGGTTGGTTCAACTCAGCAGAGGAGATGACAGGAGGGAAGAGTTATTGTTTGTATGTATGCTGGCTATGTACAGAACGTAGGCACAAAACATGATCCTGTAGCAGCTTCCCTCCCAGCGGATGGTTCTCATACCTTGTGAGGCCTCTGGCTATTCTTGCTAACAAGCAATTTGTGTTGAGAGCTGGCCTCAGATAAAATATACAGACGCTGGCATGGAAATAGTACAGAAGCTTTGATGCGAGTGACAAAATGCCCACTTCTACTGGTATTTATTGTTTTTTGACAGCAGATGGTTTTGTTGGTCAAGTGATAAAATACATTGCAATTGTGGTGGTTTGTGTTTCATCCCCAAGGGCATCTGAATTTTAAAAATAGCATCGCAGCCTGGCTAGAAGTATTTTCCCAGAGAGTAATCTCTGCTGTTAATGGATCAATAATGGAAATCTCTTTTTGGATCATGTATCCCCCCTACCTATTTATCTAGAGCCTAATGACCTGTCAGTGGTCCATTTTGACCTTGATGATCATTACAAAGCCCAGTATCATATTTCAGTCTTTGAGCTTTTTGAGGAAAGATGCTTTCATGTTGTTTCAATGGATAAACTTGTAAGAGTAGCGAGACGGATAGCCTTCAGTGCTTTATGTCTCTCGTCTTAAAACCCATCGCTTTTCTTTTGGCTTTGTTTAAGCAGCACCTCTAGAGCTCACTGGGACGCAGCTACAGCAGCAAAGCAAGGCGTATTTGTTTTCTATCACCCCCCCCAAAATAAACTTAATTGGAGTAGTGACGAGGAAAACACGTTCTTCACAGCCAGGATACATGTGAGCGGCTCGCATGCCATAGTAGCAGATGCCCGATTTGAGGCAGAACTGTGCATTGTGTTTCCTTCCTGTATCTCTCTCGGTTCGCTCAGACCAGCTCGGGCCTTCTGCTGCTATGTCGTGCTGACATAATGAGTATGGGGATGCTAAAAATACTGATGCACAAATGGAGCATGCTGCACTGCACACGTTTATGACATATGGTTTTAGCATGGCCGCTGATGCTGCTGTTGTTTCTCCGAAGCAGAAGAAGAACTTCTTGGCTTGTGATTCTGATCAAAAGTGCAGCTGTTTTCCTTTTTGAATCAGCTTCCAGTAACCTGGACGAAATATATTTATGACTCCTAGTTGCAGCTTTTTACATTACAATATCTACAGGTACAAGGAAGGACATTCCATCACATTCTGCGACTGCATTTCCCCGAGCTTGTATGGGGTTCAAAGGTTAGTGTGGTAATGGTAGCGATTGAATGGGTGCTTGGAGATAGGCCATTGATTTGTAGGGGGGAATGTTTCCAGGCATCATCAGTGGCGATGCGTCACTCATATTAGCTCCCCCCGGACCCTCATCTGGATTCCAGCCATAATCCTCTTTGCACAGGCTGTCCTAATGCACTAGTAACCTCACCACCACCACCTAAGATTACAGACTGGGTGTGATTTGATAGATATTACACCTAGTACAGCTGATAATATTAATATTTATTTTTGAATGCGAGAACAACCATCCTGTCAATCTGTACAAATCCTTCTTCCTTTGTGAAGATTTGCATCCCATAACCGCTAACCGCATCTTTATTTACATTAAATCTAAGCATAGTCCGCTGATTTGCTTCCTTTTACATGTGTGAAGAGCGTTGAAGCGTTATGCACTTAATTAAATGTCAGTTCCAGCATCTTATATGTGACCTTGCATACAATACATTTAGGGGGCTGCAGCTAATGATTATTTTCATTATTGATTATTCAGCTGATTATTTTCTCAATTAATTGATTGTTTGGTATATGAAATTTAAAAAAATAGTGAAAAGTGTCCATCATAAGTTCCTGAAACCCCAAGATGATGTTTTCAAGTGTCTTGTTTTGGTCAACCAATAGTTCCAAAGATAGTCATTATATTATTATATACAGTAAAACAGAGAAAATCGATAAATCTTCATAATCGGGATGCTGAAACTGAAGAATGTCTGGCAAATTTGGCAAAACAAAAAAATACTTAAATGATTCAGTTGGCAATTAGTTTTCCCGGGAATCAACTATTTGTTTTATAGTTTCAGTTGGAATATTGTGATATATCTGTATCAGAAAAACATTCTTATAAATATTGTGACATTTATATTTTTTCCACCAAAATTAGGGCGTATATGTAGGTTTTTTAAACATAAAAAAATCTACTAAATATTACAGATAATATTATAAATATTATAGATTTTCCCATTGTGCCTTTCTGTTTTTTTTTCTCCTGGTGTGTCATGTTCAGTGTAACAGGTTTAAATAACAGTGAAAATGTTTGTGTTTTGTTTCTGTCGAGTTTGAATAAATTGTGTTTCGCAGTGATCAGCGAGGTAAAATGACTGTTTCTGTCAATGGAGTCTGGTGGCTGTAAGGAATGGTATGTTTTGTATGTTAATCAGTTATAATAATTGTCCAAACCCCTGTTGATTTCATTTATTTAAATTTTCTCTTCAATACATGTCACACAGCACCGCACCGGAAAAGGGCCAGAAATTATCCATGAATGTCACGTTTCCATCACTGCCAATCGGAGCTGGAGCCGATGAATACATGTAACTGCTGCGGAGTCATTTGTCCCGGCAATGATTTTTTAAAATTTTCGTACAGTTAGAAAGGGGCTATCAAGTTATATGTTGTGCACAACATGATAAAAGGAACATGTGAATGAATGAATGTGCTTTAAAATCACTGTAATCTCACTTATCTTGGCCTAATCAATGTCAGTTTATGTTTATGTCAGCCATAAATTACTAGCTATATTACAGAGATCCCAAGCTCTGACTGTGTGGGTATTTATAGCTAATATAGGCTGATTTCAAAAGGTTTACCATATATGCGCTTAATTATCCTAATCATGATCCGCCAGGCTTTACCGAGCGCCACAGAAACGGAAGTGAGTAGAATGTGAAGTGAGGGAGATATGAAAAGCAAAAGAGAGGTGGATAGGTATGAGATGGAGGAGGCGGAGACGATCAGACAGACGCAGAATGTGATGACTGACGGGTTGTCAATTGATGGTCCACACGGTGTTCCCTCCTCAGAGCTGAGCTGCCAAGGCTGGCTGGCAGAGCAGCAACCCAGTGTGTCTCGATCTGGCCGTTTGTGCTTCAGGAGCTCTCTCTGCAGCTCATTAGAATCTTTATACTTTCTTCCCCCTGGGGAGCAGCAGGCGTTGAACGGGCACACAAATGAGGCTACCTTTCTATTTTGTATAATGGTGTTCACTCGCAACGGTGGGAGGAGAAAAACAAAGATGAAATTAATCACTCTCGCCTCGTCCCTCCCACCTCTCTCATCCCTCTTTCCCCTTCAAGTTCACAGCTCCTGCAGACTTTTTAACTAGTTTTATTTAATTACAGACAGCGTCAGGGTGCACACAACTGCCGCTGACCTAAATCAGGAAACTGGGGCGTTTTTTTTTTTTTTTTTTTTTTTTTTTTTTCCTCATCCCCTCCACCTTCTTACTCCACTTTATTGATTTTGTCTGTGTGGACCCGAGCACGAGCAAATTAGCCGAGCACGGCCATCAGTTTGACACTGCCTCCGTTTTGCTGCTGCATCTGAAATAGACTAGTTTAGCTCCCTCTCCATCCCAATTTGATCTGGAGGATGCGCAGAGGAGTTATCCATTTGGGGTCCCCGACAAACTGGAGGGCAGTCTCTTTGTTCACACTGATGTCGTCGCAGTAATGGAGAAGATTAAGGCAAAGTGTGAAGCAGCTCCTCGGGCTAAAGCAAAATTCAAAGCAGGCACTAGGGATTTTCTTGTGTGACAGTTGAGTATCGGTTAATTATTTTTCTGGTCGAGATGGCTCTGGTGGCTACTCTCTCTCTCTCTCTTTCCCGCTCAGTGTAGCTCTTGGCTGTGTGATTTCCTACGTGGTTTGCTTTGACAAACAGCTCCACTCCGCAGTCCCCTTTTACCCGAGTTTGATTCCTGGAAGAAAGCGTTCCAAACCACGGTGGTTCACTCTCTTCTTTTTCTCTCTCTCTCTTTTTTTTCCATCTCTCCGAACCCAAAGTTCTCCGACCCCAGGAATAATCCTCCTTGATCCACCAATGGCATGCAGCGCACAGGAAAAATAGCCCCGACGACAGCTGAACCCCTTTAGCCCCGCAGGAATGTTTGGCCATGCACACACACACAGGCCATACATTCAAACACACAGTGCAGCACAGTGTGGGGCAGAACAGAGCGCTTCATTCTAAAGATGGCTGTTCCTGAATCAGCCGTCCGCCCTTGTTTACATTAGCGCTGTCGACTCTGGATGAACATGAAAGCAAATTTGGGGCGCGAGACACCTCTTGGTTTTTTTTTTTTTTTTTTTTTTTTTAACATGAGGCCTACATTTCCTGACAGCAAGCGCCGTGCAAGAAGAAGCACATAAAAGGAAGGAAATCCACCTCCTACAGAAAGTCATGTATTGTATTGTATTGTAACACAAATGATTCCCCTGATTTTTACAAACCAAGTTTGTACAATAAGAATACTTGTTTGCTTCCTTGTATTTTCCAGTGTATCAGTGTTTTCTGATTTGCCCCATTACTTTGGTGTGTGTGCATGTGTGTGTGTGACATCCATTATTGATCCATCTAAGTTAAAGCAGATGTCAGACGGATTGGCATGCCAACAAACCACAGAATCCGACCCTCCAGTTTTCAGTGTGCGAGGCTCTCTTTATAGGAAAGAATGAGAGTCAGCGCCAGTATAGACATGGACACACACTCAATCACACACACATTCATACTCCATATCTTGTGGCTCATGGAAAAGCAGAATGCATGTCACATGAAAACATTTTATTTTTATTCTGAGGCTTGGGCCGCATGACAGATTGCGTACTTGTCATATTTCTCGGTTCAGTCGGCCCTCGTCGCTGCTTGTCTCTATCGTGTCATTGTTAGTGACGCTCTATTGTAGTCTCCGCGTTAAATGGCATCCTCTGCTGTTTCTACTCCGCTGAGCCTGGATGGACTCGTGGCAGAGCTTACAAACTTTTGCTGTTGCTTAGAATTGCCTGATACCCAGTGGTACACCCCGTACTTGGAAATGCCACTGTTGAAAGCCTCTTTGTTCAGAAGCCCTGAGGATACTAAACTGTATTGGTAACAGATTTGCATTCAAAATCAGATTATGGGTTTGCAAAGCAATAGTCCATACCTTTTTTGCAACAAAATACTTCAGTCAGAGTCAGAAGCACAAGAGGAAATGTAGTTTAAGGACTTATTAATGCTTGTGATTATGCTGATTGTACTAATTTCCCTCTTTATTAAAGCTATGGGATAACTCAGACATCTCTCTGAGTGTTAACCAGAATTAGCTGTGTTTTACACTGTGGTTTTGTGTGGCATGGTGTTGCTATGTTGATGCAAGCTCAAGTGTTTGTTAATCTAGTTTCTGCCTCAGTTGCTTTTCCTCTTCTTTACCCTCTCACCGCTCGTCAGCAATGTATTGATGGAAAAACATGGTGTTCAGTTAACACATTTATTAGGTTTTCGTGGCAATATTTTCTTTCGCATTGGCACAGATTTATATCTGTTGTAATATCATGGCATTTAGTTTGGCTTTTATCGATAATTCCCACTGTGATATAGTGTATGTTTAAAGGTGGATATATAGGGAAATATTAAAGTTATAGTGCAGGTGTTTTGAGGTACTTATCCATAGTCAGTGTATTACTTACTTTAACCTTGCGGATAACGTCTTCACTTTAATCTGCAGGTGACAAACACGACGAGAGCTTGACCATAACTGTATACACTGCACTGCTGTGTTTGTAACAGTGTTCATACTGCCATCCGTCTCACACACACACATGTTCCCTCTCTGTCTCTCAACCACACACATTGACACTCATGTTAAGCACACAACCCACGCACTGAGTTGTTCATTAAAAGAGTTAATTATCTGTTTGACACATTTTAGTTTAAAAAGCATCTTAAAAACACATAATTACCCGATCATCATCGCTTGCAATACACCAGCAGAAACCGTACACCTGTTATGGATAAGTACCTCCTACAACCCCACTTAAAAACACCCAAACTATCCCTTTAAATGGCAAAATGTATACACATGGCCACAAGCATACTCTGTTGAGTGACTATCCAGCGAAACATCTAGCTGCTCTGCACACACACAGTTAATGCTTCTAACTAGCCTCTTTACCATTAAACAAATCATGCATCCATCCATCATGAATTACATCCCTCCAGTCTAGAGTCCATTTGATTTGCTGAACATGTTGTGCTTCACAGATTTCCCTTCAAGTTGTCAGCTTAGCTGCTCTTTCTTATGTTCAGGGAAGCAGACAGATTGATTCCTATTGTGAAGCAGTGACTATAGCTAGCTGGCTGGCTAGCTTAGCTGAGATAATGCAGTATGCTCCAGTGGCTTGTATTTGTGCAGCACCTGCCATCTGTGTGTCCTTGAGTGGAGCCGCTATGTGTGTGTTTCAGAGTTACCCCACGCTGCCACTTCCTGTGAAGTGTCTTCAATTGCCCCGGCTGTGCTCGGAGGCTATCGCCGTCTGTCAGCGAGCGTGTGCTTTTGAACAAGCACGACATCGTCGCATGCACGTGTCCTGTCCGTGCACGCGCTTCAGTCAGCGCTCCTTCCCGCGTTTCGACCCCACGCCGTGAATCTGAGCACACATCTAACATCCCGGGCCTGCACGCTGGCGGACGACCCACACTGTGATCTTTTCATTCACTCTGGTGCTTTTCATACACTCCCCAGCGACTCGAGTCAGCA
Organism: Pterois miles; assembly: GCA_947000775.1. Lineage (NCBI taxonomy): Eukaryota > Metazoa > Chordata > Actinopteri > Perciformes > Scorpaenidae > Pterois > Pterois miles. The sequence goes on along the minus strand of CAMQGK010000549.1, from coordinate 16,998,810 downwards.
CTGACGCTTCAGCGGCAGTAGCTCAGTCCGTAAGGACTTGGGTTAGGACGCGGAGGACGCCGGTTCAAGTCCCCCATGGACCAAGACCAACTGGTTGCTGGAGAGGTGCCAGTTTACCTCTTGGGCACTGCCGAGGTGCCCCTGAGCAAGGCACCAAACCCCCAACTGCTCTGGGCGCTTGTCAGGAGCAGCCCCCTCACTCTGACATCTCTCCATTGACATGTATATGTACTGTGTGAACAACAGAGTGTAAAACTGAATTTCCCCACTGTGGGACTAATAAAGGAATATCTTCTTCTTCTTCTTCTCTCTCTTATACAGTCTCTCTGTCTCCACTTGTCACTGAGCTCTTTGTTTTAGCTCCTCGGGAGGAGAGCGGGATGAAGGCCACTAGGCCAAGTGAACGTATAGAATAATGACTCGTGTTTGGGATACTCGTCCAGTGGGATTTTCAGTTTATGACGCTTCTTTTATTCCCTCCTCTGTTTTGGGTTTTATCTTGTTTGCAACAAACTAGGCTAAATAAGATTCTTGGTGGTTGGCAGCAGGATTGCCGACTTTGAGCCGACATGAAAACAAGTAACGTAATTGCTTCAATTGTCTTCAACTCTATAATTAGCTTCAGCCCTATCATCAACAGTGTAATTTCTCCCTCCTCCCCCTTTTCTTTGTCTTTGTCTCTTTTTCTTTGCTCTCTAGTTTACTGGGAGGCTTAGCGGTAGCAGCATGGGGTCATTTCTCCGTGACTGGCTGATATTATGCTTCAAAGGGACATGTACAGTCAGCCTCATCGCTAATGGAAGACTTATGATCCGAGGGGGAATTAGATGATAATGGCTTACGAGGTTGAAGTCAATATTATCCCCATGGTCCACTGCTGACATTTATTTTCAGGATCCATCTTCTTACCCTCTTTTTTTATACGTTTATCCAACTTTTTCTCTCTTTTTTTTTCAATTTTACCATCTTCCCCATCTTCCAAAGTCACCCCTTTCACCATTTTCTCCTTCTCTTCTCTCTATTACTTCCTTGTCCCTTCATTTTCATTAGTTCTTCGACCCCTGTTGATCGACCCAACTCTCAGGCTAACCTATCCACTCATCCTTCCCTTCTCTTTATCTGAGCTAATCTGCTAATCAGATGAGGCAGAGGCCTGCCTGCCCATACGGACGAATTTAACGCAGCCTCTTGCTTCTCTTTTTGTCTTGAACACACATCTTTAACAGGGCCTGAATGATGCGCCTACCTCCCGATTCGATGCGATCATGATACTTGAGTGACGATTTGATATGTATTGTGATTCTACAAGTACTGCGATTTGATATTATGATTTTTTTAACACTAGACCATGAGGAAAAAGTTGAATCATACACATGTAGGAACTTTTAATTTGAAATGTATCTAAAGTAATACAGTAAGAATATTTGATATTCAGCATGTTTGTAGTCAGAGATGTCCTAAAGTCCAATATGTCAGGTATTATTTATAATATTTTTTTCCAGCAATCCAAAACTCAAAGGATAAAGACATGTCCCTCACAAATTAGTGTTATTTTCCTTTTTATTTATAAGGGACATGTAATGTTTTATACTTCCAGTGAATACAATCCATATGCTTCTGCTAACATCGCCAAGAGCGTCGCCAGCTCTTACCGTCAGTATATGGGTGCTCTACTGTTGTAGCGTCAGCTGATTTGACCACAGAGATGCGAGTGGCGGCTGGCTTGACCGCACGCTACTGCAGCAGGATAACATTTCCTGGTCGTGTCATAGTCAGAATGCAGCTTTAGCCAAGAAGTCTAGCTCTGCTTTACTTGGTAAAGTGTTTTCATACTTTACTGGATGTGTGGTGTTTACCATGCTGGATTTAACATGTGAGGGTGCAGGTCGTATCCACACAGACCCTCCACCGTTTTCTGCTGTGTCATATTTGCCGTTTGCAGTGTTTGCAGCGTTCGTTTGTTTTGAGCGATGGATACGGAACGGATATAACATCATGTTACTCTGACGACGACAATAAAAGCTGTAACTTGGTCCTACATCTGCATAGACTCAAATGAAGCAAATATATCAATACTGGCAAAAAAAATGAAAAAAAAAAAATCAATTTCAAATCCACCCCCCACCCCTATATTAACACACATCTGCAAACAGACACACACATACAAATACATATTCTATAGGTTCATTAAAATGCCACTCAGACACCAGGTTGTAATGAAATGAACCTGTAAAGTGTCTCTTTTCATTTCCTCTCTGCCCTCTTCACCAAAGCCCTGTAGGCAACATTTATTACCACGCATGCATGATAGAACTACTCTTCAAGTCCATTTATGTGTTTATCTTTTCCTCTTTAGCACCAGGAATCATGGACGGATCTCATTCTGCAGTGAGGAATGCTGAACAGTAGTTTTAATTTTAGCTCAGAGGAGGCGTTTGTGTGCGCTATTGAGTTGCTGAAAGTTCACTCGTCGTCTGTGGGCTTTTGTGTCACCACTCGCACCCTACAATTGAGAGTGTGTTGGCGATGTTGTGTCGGCACGTTGCCTTAACAACAAACCGGTGTTCGAAAACACCCTGCATCTGTGTGTAATAAAATGCGTAACCGGTTCCCAGGCTACTCATGCAACAGTCCGACGGGTTTAACTAAGAAGAAAGCCTCCATATGGACGTTCATGGCTCAGTGCAGATTCAGAGATGCTGGGCTACACCCCCACCCCCGCTCTCAGCATTAACATCATGCACATGGGTGTGTTTGTGTGTGTATCATGTGCCTCAGCAGACCTATGAGTGCAATCTCATGCATGTGTGCATGCTGAGATGCTGTGTGTGTGCAGTACAACATGCTTTTCATCAGAGTGGGGTGGGGGAAATATCTTTTAATGAGGTGATAATCGCCAGCTGTCTGGTATGATATGACAGAATCGAATGGTATGATAGCAGCAGCACATTAACACAGTAACACATGCTGGGTGTACAAATGAGAAGCATCCTTCAAACACTGAGCCCATGCATCGTCCTCAACCTATCATTCAAGAAAGCATTAACATTACAGTTCTCCTCCACTCATCAACCAACTCAGATTAAAGATATACTGTATGTTTTCACTTTGAAATACACTAGACTTTAACAACTTCTTAATTATTTACTTGATTATGAAGCAAGAGCACCTTGGGATGGATATGCAAAGCAAAATTAATTCCATAAGCTGACAGTCTGGCATCAAGGTGTCTATTGCAAAGACCCTGGTAGCATCTTATTCATTGCTTCTGGGGCATAAGCATGTATAAATTTATCCAAAGGTCCACCGCTCCATATTTTCTGCATCCAGAGGATGATATCTTGCATAATCCCACAGAACATCTTAGATAACTGATCACAGACTGATTTAACGTGGATTCAGACCAAAATGAGGCCTGTGTTAAAACGAGGCAGGGGGCCACGTTGGTGGAGGCGTTTTGTTCAACGTACCAGTGAGACAATGAATTACAATCCAGTTGGATTAACAGTTTAATTTGTCTCATTTGAAATTAACTCAAAAAATATAGCCTTCAAATGGGTTTGCATCATACAGTCCAAGTGATGGGTGACAAATTAAAGTATGAAAAACACCAGTAAAGGAACAGTGTGTAGCATTTAGGGGCTCTATTGGCTGAAATTGTCTATCATGTGACCAGAGCGTTTACCTTTTAAGAAGATGTCTCTGTTTATTAAGTCTGAACAAGAGCATCTGCTCAAAATGTCACTAACGTGCCAACAAATTGTACTTAAAGGGAGCTACAGTACAGTGTGAGGACTTTTTCTGCGTTTGTCATTACAGTAGCCCAGACCAGTCAAACCAAACAGTGGCTCTAGATAGGGCCACATTTTACACACTGTACCTTTAAATGGTTAAGAAAGGCGTTTGGTGACTATGCACCCGCCGCCTCCACTGTAGCTCAGTCCAGCAACTCTCTAAGTGATGGACACTATTTTTGTCCAAATATATCCCTCATTTGGTGTTTTGTTGATGGTGGTGGAGAGCACTGTGGCCTCAAATCGTGTATCATACAATAGGAGTGAGACTGTAAAGGCCTGAAGGATGTTTTCACATCACTTTCATCATCATTCACTCTCCCTTCGCAGCCTGTATGGGAGCATCTGTTATGTTTCTCCACTAATTTATTCAAGTCTTTCCTTTAATTTGTCATCCGTCTGTATGTTTTGGCAAACCTGCTGTTGCCCTGACAATATTTCAGTCTCAATATCTCTCTTTCTCTATGTTCTCTGCTGTTATCTAACAAGTGGGAGCTTTGCTTTTTTCTGATCTGTTCCCCTGCTTGAATGTCATTTTCCGCCAGTGTTATACTGAAGTCATGATAGCTCTCGGTAACTATATGTTTAAACAGGTTTTTGTACATTCTGCGCCTGAAGCTGTTGTCACAGTAAAAAGCCTCAGAGCTGATGAATGTATCAGGTTTTCAAGATGTAAATATGTGAGGAATTATTTAGATTTATTTTCCACATGTTAGCCCCATTAACTAAAGTGACAGTAGGCAAAATGAAAGCACTGGGAAAAGCATATTGTAATTCAAGTGCTCTGAGAGAAAAATAGTCCTCTGCACCTCCACATGGCTCTGTTTTCAGGGTTTAAGAAATCTGACGGGAGACTTTGACCAATCATAGGTCATTTTAGAGAGCGTTCCTACTGGTTATTCATTCAATGGAGGCAGCTTTCAATCACAATCTCAAACCAGGCAGCGCTGTTTGCTCCGGCTGGTGGGTGGTGCTTGGTATTTCCTCAACCGACCTCAACATGGTTGCCGAGTTACAAACGTTCTCATTCATTTTTACAGCTAAACAGTAGATTACAAGATGTTTCTGAGAGCATTTGAGGTGAGAATTAGGCATTACAGTAACACGACATTGATTCATATTTGATCAGAGCGCCGTAGTTCACAAGTGATTGACAGCTGCTCTGAGATGGCAGGCTCCAGCTCGGCTCTGATTGGTTGTTTTTCTTCAGTCTGTGAAATCTTGCAGATGCCATTATCACTGTCAGGATATAGTGAAGGTTTTATAAAAACAAGTTTATTTTAATCGTATTTGCTCCAGTTCTAGCCATTGCAGCTTTGAGGAGGGCCCGGCGTTGCAAAATTCACCTGTAAATCTACAATTTCTACTGCTTAATTCACCAAGTTTATCACTTCATATATAATTATTATCAGTGTCATGTATCCTTCTCTTCTTCTCTTTCACCCCTATGATTGATTTAACCCTTGTGTGTGTTCAGCTCCTTGCTCTCATCCTCACCTCTCTCCGCCGGCATCTCTGTTACCCTCAAGCTGCCGAACAGTACATGAGCAAACAACGTGGAGTGAGATACACGAGCGCTGACAGCTACTTATCTCTCCTGCCTCTCTTTGATTCTCCCTCACTATTTCTGTTTCTCCCTTTCATCCTGTCTTTTCTATTGTCTCTCTCCACCGCTTTGTTTGCCATTCTCACTGTTCTGCTGCCTTTACCTGTCCTTCACCTTCTCTGTCTGTCTTTACCCCGTTTCACTCCTTTTACTCCCTAGTCAGCACAAATCCCACTAGTGTCTGTACATCTATAGGCTTGAGGCTGTGGCTGTAGGCTACGCTGCACTGTCTCTCCCATTTTGAGTCTCCTGACAGACACATAACACAAATAAAAAATCCAAACTAAGCCGTTTTAGCCCTGCTCTGCTTTAAAAATCCAATTGATTTAGCTTCACCTTGGGGCAGCGTTTTCCTTTTTTTTTTTTTTTATAAAGGCCACACCTTTAGTGTTTGAAGTGGAGCTACGAGACAAAAACACAGATGCTGTTTTTGGTGGATTTTGTTTTATCACTGTTTTCATCATCGTTTCGTCATCCTCAGTGTGGACCTGACTGCTACTTAGGCTGCCATAGCCTGGAGCTATGAAAGCAAGCGTGTGTGTTTTCCAGCGGTGGGTGAAGGTCTATTGCCGATGCCATGCCAGTGAGATGCGATGCCGACAGCCAAACAGCTGCCAAATGCATCGTGAATCTATGTGTATTGCGAATGTATGCATGTTTGCATGCACTCACGAAGGTCATTCATTCTCAGGTATGCACATGTTCTGTTCGAGCCACATTCACGTGTTCACTCCGTTGATTTCCTGTCAGCTTCGGCTGCGCGAGTGTGTTTATATCTGCATGTGCTACTGCAGCACGAGTGCGTAATTTGTTGTAATTTGATTCAAGGGAGCTTGAAGTGCAGATAGAGGTCAGTCACACCTCCTCTTCCCTGAAAGCGAGCGGTTAGGGATGGTAGAGAAAGAAGAATAGGAAGTGAGTCAGACTGAGAGAGAAACAGATTGATGCAGTAGGTTTCATTTGACACTCCCACTTTTAACCGTTATACCTGAAGGAGGAAAAACAGATGTTTGCCTGCTAGTCTTTCTACTTTTTCTGCTCCATCTGTCAGTGGGAGATGCAGCCTACTCTCCACTTATCTATCTCTGTCCCTCCGATTTATCCCTCCATCACTTTCCACAATCTCTCTCTGTCTCCCTAAATCCTTTTCTAGTGTTGCTTTATCATCAACCACACCCACACCCTTCATTTTCCCTCCTCTCCCTCTGTATATTTTAGCCTTTCTTCCTCCACTCTCCATCTCTCTCTCTGCAGGGTGGGAGGATGTGTAGGCGCCAGTGTCGGTGTGACTTCAGCTGCTATTGAAAATCAGCGCTCTGTAAAGTTGCAGCTCACAGCATTTGCATGTGGAGTGTTGAGAGCATCAGAAACAGGGAGAATATAGAGTGTGGTGTTGTGTGATTTGTTGGTTTGTTTATTGGATATTTCTGCCTCATCAGAACTTTTTTGGTAGTTTTGGCCTCCATTCTGTGTTAACATTGTACCCACCACATTAATTGCTGGACAACATTGATCTAACTATCTTCTACCATTTTTAATTTTGTCCGAATCTGATTTTTTTGCTACTCATCCTATAAATTTTGAGCGATCATCACCAAATTTGGGACAGAGCATCTCTGGACCAAGTTGGAAATAGTAACTTTTTTAGATTTTTGATATTTCTTACAGTTTTGCCATAGCTGTCGGCAGGGCTAATATTATAAAAAAGAGTCATATCTCCTGAATGCTTTGTGCTATTGTAATCATATTTACTTGACATGTTGACCATGGCAAATCTAGTGCCATTTGGCTAATCGGTGTTGCTATAGCAGCATCATGTCTGTGTATGTACAGTATGTATGACTGCCCTTCACATATCTTGAGAACAGTTCATTTTACCAGCTTCCTGCTTCGCGGCTACAAGCAGCCTTACCACATTTCTCGACAACGCTGCAAGCAGAACGTCTCGGGGCCAAGCAATCTGCCCTCATCGGATGAGCAAGTGCCCCGAACGTGCACTGCACTAGTCTAAAAAAAGAAAAACAGGGTCAGACAAGCAGTCAGATGATCAGGCAAGTGTTTGTCAAAGCTATTTGAAAGATACAGCTAAGGTGAAATGTAAAATTACAGCCCATGCTGTCAGTTGTAAACACACACCACAGTACTGTACATGTTGAGTTGTATGCACCTACACTTCTCCTGTGTAATGAGGGATTATTACTATTTTGCTTTCAAATATAATGGTTTTGATAATGTTGCTTCACTGTTATCACCCAACTCTGCAGCTCCCTCAATGCTGCATAGCGCTTTAGAGTCTTTCAGCTCGTTCTTTTGGTTTTACTGCCAGCAACTGTCATGTTTTTGTTCACCGACTCTCACTGCTGTCATCAAACCTCGTTTCCAGGCAGCTTGATAAATCCACTGTCCACTATCTGCTACTACCAAACAGCAGAGAGACAACATTGCTAACATATTAGCCTCAAGTGGTCTTGAAATCAGTTAATGCAGCTTTAAATGAACAACATACCTGATGGAGATGATGAATTTCCCTTCATACTTGACTTGTTTGGTGCACTTTGGGGTATGTATGTTATTTACAGACATAAAAACACTGGAGTTGACGTCTGGTGGAACCTCAACAGGCTTCCTCTTGTCCTCCAGGGAGAGCTGGCGTCAGATCGCTTCCCAGTGAAATCCGGGCTGGTTTGTTTTTGGCAGGAATGTCATTCAGCCCAGTCACAGGAAGTGTCCCTCACGCACCTCATTGGCTGCGACTACTGTAGTTATCCCCGAGGTATAAAACAGATGAACCACAGGAAAGTGATACGGGATTAGAAGGGAGTGCTGGCTGGAGTCTGTTTTGGTGTACAAACCGCTGCAACACTGGTAGTCACTGCTTGATGCACAAGAGGGAGAAAATGACAAATGTATGCAGAACAGGTGAGATAAAACCTTCCAAGAGGATTATAAATAATCATCTCATCTCAACTCTGGCATCAGTGGGCTATCTAATGCATGCACTTAGCTAGCTTTGAAACACATGCAGTCAGATTAATGCCTGGGAATGAGGTGAGGTTTAGTGCACTGACCTATATTTCTATTTAATCTGAGTCATTTATGATTTCTCCTACTCAGGCCAGGAGGACAGACTGAATAGTGTTTTTGTTGCTCTCGGTTGTCCTGCTCTTTATATGATGGGGTAAAAGCTAGTGTTACTTTAGCGGGTAATCACACTAATGAAAAAGACAATGGAAAAAAAAAGTGTTTTTTCATGTTGAATGTAAACTGAAACCTCACCTCCACTGCTTGTATTTATGTTGGAGTTCTTTCATGCATCAGATACTGTTGGTATAAGATTCACATTGATACTGAGCTCTGAGTTGCACTTTTTGTCATGTAGCCAGTTCAAAAAAAGGAATAACATTCCTCATACAACTCTGCTGCTCAGAGAGCTTCTGCTCCAGCGCTGCGATTTGGGCGAAAGGTTATATTGTTACTAGTGATGGCGGTTAACCCAACTGCTATCTCCACACGCACAAAGGCAGCAGGAGGAACCTGGCGGCCGGCGACGGAGGGAGCGAAATGAAAGCCGTTCCCCCTGGGTGATTCCGTCGGCCTGGCTTTTGTCTGCTCCGCCTATCATCACACTTTTATGTCTGCGCACGTGTGTTTTCGTCTTTTCTCCGTGTTCACCAACTGCCAAGTCGAGTTCTGTTCAAGGCCGCTACTTTCAGCCGCCCGCCCGCGCCCTCCTCCCGTTGCCGACCCCTGTTGCTTCCCCTGCTTTAAAATGCATGATGCCACTTCCCAGCATTCCAAGCAAAGAAATCACCTTTTTGCGGATGCACACGAGTGCACACGCGCCGACTTAATCTGTCTCCAGCTCACGCTAAAGCTGTCAGATACCTCTCCTCCTGCACTGTCACACTTTGTGTGATATTGTGTGTGTTTTGTGCCTGGAAGTGTGTCTCATATATGCATAAACACGTCTTTGTGGTTTTCTAGCTGCACACCATCCCTGAGTAAGTCCTCGTGTGTTGTTAACCACACTCGCACTCACTGCCTTGAATCCATGAGGCGGTGGGACACTACAGTATTTTGACATGATCTGGAGGCATTTTAGCCCCTTTTTTATCTCACCACACAGAAAGATAAATGCCTGCAGCCTTTGGTTTGGAACACAGCGTGCATGAATTTGGCAAAGACAAAACATAGCTGAGCTAGTTTTGGTCCGAGGAGGAATGCTTTAGTCACATTGCTGGAATCAAATGGAGCTTTTGGTTTGGCAAATGCAGCTCTGACAGTGCTTATGATTTTGGACAGTGGACACGCAGAATGTGCAGCGTGAGGAAGTGAAGAGGTTTATTGGTGTTGCTAACTTTCACTTCTGTGTTCGGTGCTTTTTTTAAAGTGCTCACCTTGTAAATGTGTAAGAAACAGGATGAAAACAAGCATTGCTTCCTCATTCTGGATACCACTTTTCCTCCATTTTTCGGAATAAACTCATTAAGCCGTTATCTTACAAATGTGTGTTTGCATGTTTCATAACGCTCACACGTATATTCCCACGCACAAATTAGATATTCATGATCCTTGTCCAATGGAGGCCAGTGGAGCACCATCAGTTGATGTGTTGCAAAATTAGCATATTAATGATATAAATGCTGTATAATTAACACGTGGGAGGAGATTATGCACATTAATCATTGTCAGATCAGTCAGAGAGAAGAAAGGGTCAGGCTAATGAGGTTAAAAAGCACATTAATGAGCCCTTTGAATGAAATTTGCTTTGTGGTTTAGTACAAAAAGCTGGTAAAAGCCGTGGGCTGAGACAGAAATCAGTAGCGTCTTTAATTTTTTTTTTTTACTTTACTGGTGAAATCTCTGTAAAATTGAGTCTAGCAGCCACACAATCTCACGCTTTGATAACTGGCAATATACCTGCCTCGTTCAGTCGTCACTTTTTTTGAAGGAGGGGCGCTGGTGTTCATCTTACTCGGGGCCCGTGGCAGCGTTTGTTTTTCTAAGGGGCTTAGGCATAGCGTCGAGCAAACCAAATGTAACGCGGTTTGACAGGCCTTGACTCCAAGTGGCAGCCTGAAACACATGCAAGCCTAATCCGAGCCAGTAGGCTTTCTAGGGATCTCTACTTACTCAGCAGAAAGCACTCGCAGACTACCAGCACACATAAAGTCCTTATGGATTAAGGCGAGGTGAAAGTGCATTAAAGAGATCGAAATGCAACCTCTGACTCTGGCTCCCATGTGGACACAGTCGCTGTCAGTTAATGAATAGATGATTTTCACTCAGTGCAACTTTGTTTGATCAAATATGCGAGTCAGTACTGCAAGTAATGATTATTTTCATTATTGATGAACCTATCAATCATTTTGAATAATTAATCATTTTGTTCATAACGCCAAAATTAAAGAAGCTCAGCTGAAGTTCCCAAAAGCCCAAGGTGACATTTTCAAATCTGCAATTGGTAACTCTGAGCAAATATAATATGATTATTTTTTTTATTATTTTTCTGTAAGTAGTGCATGATAATCTGTGAAAAAAATCATGTGCCTCTGGCTCCTCCTAGAGCTCTTAATGGCACAGCTTGACAATTGGCTTGATTTTTTCCAACGTGGCGACTGAGTCACAAACTTTAGTATTTTACAGCCTAACAACAGTACAATAAAATGTGTTTGTTTGAGGCAGATGAACAGGATTTTTTTTCACAAATTATCTGTCTCATGCACTTCTGTCAGAATATAGTGACAGGTATAAACAAATAACTTCATTACATCTGCTCAAAGTTACCAACTGTAGTAGGGATGCTAATTTTTAAATTTTTTTAAACCACTTTTAACCTCATCAAGTGATTATTAACCATTAACTGGCAAGATTAGTGCATCTCATGCAGAAGTGCACCAGCTGCAGTGTATGAGCTCAGCAGACCATTGAGTCCCCAGTTCACCCGTCCAGTACTGTGTGTACTGTTGTGGACATGCAGCCACTTTCCCAGTAAAAGTCTCCACTGCACATTTAGTTTAGTTCAGCAGGTTGTCAGCTATGTGTCTTCCCGGTGTAACGATAGCGAGTGTAACGATAGCGAGTGTCCGACAGAGGGCGCGCTTGTTTGTGCTACGTTAGCAGCTCTACTGTTGCTGGTGGCTTCCTGCCTAACACATACGGCCTGTCGCTGTGGCGAAAATTTAGCAAGTGTCCGACAAGCCGTGTGTGTGGCGGCGGTGAGTGTGGGTTTGTTGGTGGCGTTATACCTGTGACAGTGTGTGTACAGTTTATTTGTCAGTGAATGAATGTTACGAGGCTACAACTCCTCCGCTCAAGACCCCAGCCAACTTCCTGTATCTGTAACTCTGGGCTCTTAAGGTGGACCAGCATTTCTCCTTAAACTGACAACTCTGAGTTTTGCTCAGCTTTTTGATGAATTGCTAATATTTCTTTTAATTGTTAAACTGATGGCGTTATTTTGTTAAAATGCTTAATGTCGGTCAACGGTTAAATGGGTAATTCTTAACATCCCTAAACTGCAGCTTTAAAGGGGCCTGTGGAAACCTAATATGCATGAATTAATTTTCACAAAAAGGAGAACCAACCCAAAATCAGCCTAAAATAGTCAGACATGTAATTAGACCAGTTTAACAATACAGTCGACCCAAACAGAATAGACAAACAAATACTGGCATCGGCATAATGCACCTCCAGTTAACAAGCAGCCGCAACTGACGGAGGAACAGTACAGGTCATTTTTCATGCTCCTCTTTGTTTTGATCGTGATCAGTTTGCAACTTCTGGATCTGAGAAGTGAAACCAATGCTGATGTTCCTTAAACTCGCATTCTCTCTGATAGCCAGCATGGGGCGACTCCTCTGGTTGCAAAAAGAAGTCTGACTGTATAGAAGTCTATGAGAGACTTATTAACACACTATCCTGAGACCTAAAAGAATACAAGCGCACCCTTGTATGCTTATAACAGGCTAAAACACAGCATGGCTATAATAAGCAAAAGTTGTCAAAACTTTTCATAATAAACAGCAGATTTTACATTTAGATGATGATCTTTTTCAATAAATTATATTTAAGTCTATATGTTATTTAAGAACAGGGTGAGTACTTGATTTCAACATCACGATTGTTAGTGAATATGTTGACCTTTTCACCTTGGTTCAAGATTTATTATGTTGTCTCAGCATTTCTCTTTATGACCTTCACACCGAGAATCCCAGAGGGACGTTCTCAAGCGTTGATGGAGATGGGTGCTGCCATGTTAGCCCCATGAAGACCCAGTGTGACACCCTGCATCAGTGTTAAACCACCAGCTCTCCACCAGAGACCTTCTGAATTTAATTTTAGCCTCTATATTTGCTCTCTGCTCCTCTGTTGATGCATTTGTCAGTTTCGATTCCCTCACCTCTCTTGTTTTCTCTTGAGAACACTGACAATATACATAGTTTTTTCCCTGCCTCTGTCTGTCTTGTGTTGTTGTGGTTCTGTTTGTTTACTCTTCCAGATTGCCGTCTCTGTGTAATGTCTAGTTTGGAGATGATAGTCTGGTCAAGAATAGCAGCTTCCTTGTCATGACCCAGTGGACTGATGTCGCATAGAATCAGACTGTGTTTGGGGGTGTCAGAAAGCATCTGAGTTTGCCTTTTGGTGGCTGAAATGTTGGTCATTTGGAGGCCATCTAGAGACTGGGTCAAACAGTTCAGTAGACGGGCAATATTTGTGTGTGTTCTTGTCTTAACTGAGCATCAGCAGGTCTGCTTTTGTTCAATTCATGCACCAGTGGCATCCACTTAGAAGTGCTATGTTTGTGTGGGCAATGGTCCGTTTATAGGATTTCCCCCCTGCTATGCATGTTTTCGGACCTTGTGGTTGAACAGCCATGAATATCATCTTTCTTCCCATTACTCGCTGTCCTCTTTTTCCGACATAATAGTACACATGCCGCACCCCCAGCAAATGAGACAACACAAACAACAAATCAATTCCTTGAAATATAAGCACCTTTGCGGTCTTCTCGGTGCATCATTTGGCGGTTCGCCAGCTCAGACTGTTGACAGGCAGACAGTCAGAGGCAGACGGATGACAGGCCGTCAGAGGCAGACGGACAGACAGCAGCTGGCTTGTGGATTGACGGGCAGGAAGCTTTCATTTCACGGCAGAGAAAAAAAGGCGACTTGAAACTGAATAATTTAGTTGACTGCAGCTGGGAAAGTCACTTGGATAATTCATGCATCGGGCACACTTTGTGAGTGTAAGTGTTTGCCGTGATTGCCTCTGTGTGTGCCTGTGAGTGATTGGGCTTTGAACGAATCACAAAAAGTAGGCAAAGTTTGGCATTTTTCTGCGCGTGTGTGCATGCAAGCGGTCGGCCTTTGAATGGATTACAAAGTCAGATGTGAACTTGTGACAAATTCAGTGTAAAGATGGTGTTGCTGCAGCTCAAGGGATAACAAGGAGCTGGCAAAGCTTCGGCTTAAAATGCAGAACACACATACAGAGAGTTACAGACAGCACAGTGTCTAGCTGCTGTTTGATTTCATCAGCAGACTTTCAGTGTCAACATGAGAGAGTGGGTGGATGGGTAATTCATCTGACTCCTCTCTTGGGTAGTGGGCTACTCTGCCAGAAAAAAAACAAAATAAAAATAAAAACTTAAACACCGCTGGTAGTCATCCTCTGATTTGCTGATACTTCTCTTTGATTGCGTCTTTTTTTTGTTGCCATTTTTCATTTTATAAAATACCCGCATTTTTAGATGGTGCTTCAGTTGAAACTGATTTTCACCCAAACTTTTTACTATTTTTTTGATTTTCAAAGTAAATACTATTAAATTTGTGAGTGGGGCGCCTGCTCTACCAAGTGAGCTATAACAACACCCCCTTGGATTTTGAAAGAATAAAAAACAATTAAGACTAGGGCTGTCAATTGACAATTTTATGATTGTCCATAGTTAATCACAAATTAATCACACATTTCTCAAATGTACCTTAAAGGGAAAGTTGTCAAGTATTTAATACTCTCATCAACATGGGAGCGGGCAAATATGCTGAATGTTAGATGAGTGTGTCCTCACATGCAGCGGCCTTCTGTGGCCAACAGTCCATGAAACATCACCTGCTGTGCATGCTATCCACACTGTTTGTGCTCTAGATCTCCTGGTGCAACTCACTGTGTCTCTAAATTGGGCTGGATTAAATATAATCCCTCTCCTGCGGGGGAGAAAATTCTGTCAGTGCTGTTTGGACGGTGCATTCAGGTACACTGGAGAACCCCGGAAGGCAGAAGAAATGAAATTCTCTCGAAACACTTTTGCTGTAGCGCCGGGGATCCCTCTCAGTTCTGCATGGCAGAGACTCTTGTTATATGTTTCTGCTCCCAAATCCCAGTAAAGCTCTTTTTCCTCTGCATGTGTGTGTGTGTGTGTGTGTGTCCATGTGTGAATGCATATCTGTGTCTGCTTGCATACAGTGCTGCTTGAATGGGCTGCTTGTGTGAATTTGCTGTAAGAGTTTATGTGTGTGGAATGGATATGTCTGTATCTGTGCAGTGGTTGACATATATGTGTGTACATGGAGGTTTAAGAGTGTGGGTTAATATATATCTGTGTGTATGTGTGTGTGTGTGTGTGTGTGTGAGGCTGCAGTGAGCGAGTCAGCTCTGTTATAGCTCTGTTATAGAGAGCTTTTTTGAAGCGTTGTCAACATTACACTGCCACAGCACAAAGTAGCATTCACTGCTAATGGACCATCAGCATCTCTCTGTATAAGTAAGGAGCTAGTCCTTACTTATTCTCCTTAATATTTCAGGCTTTACTTCAGTATTGTTTCAAAACACTTGTGCAAACTAAAATCTTGAGGCGATATGTTCATTATATTAGAAACAGTATCCAGACTCTTGTGTTTAAGATATCATGTCATTTCATAAGTGTTTCAGCCTTTGTGCTCCTTCTGCTTGATTTTAAAACTCCACACCTTCACACTGTATGTACATAATGAAGTTGTAATTTCTCTCTCTGCCTCCTTATTGCTTCTTAAAGGGGTCCTCAGTAATTTTGGTATTGCTCCTTCATAAAGTTGGGAGACTCAACAGACAGATTATCTCATACAGGGTTCCCGCAGGGTCTTGAAAAGTCTAAAAAAGGTTTAAAATCAAATAACATGAACTCAAGTCCCCAGAATGTCTTACAATGTCACGAAATCTCTTAAATCCAATTTTGCTAGGTCTTAAAAATTCATTAACGTTACTGTCATTTCAAAAGAAATGCATATGGCAGCAATGATGATATTGATGTTCCAATTTTCTTTCATATCCTTAATACTTGCCAGTACGGATGTGAAGTAGGTCTTAAATTGCATTCATAGTGGTCTTTAAAAGGTCTTTAAAAGTCTTAAATTTGACTTGTTGAAACCTGCAGGTACCCTGTTATAGCTCCAAGAGTGGGTCAAGCTTCAAAAGCCCTGGATCATACTCTTCCCATAATGCATCTGTATTAGCTCCCTTTATCAGATCCTCCATGCCTGGGAAATAGTCATGTCTAACAGCCTCACACCCACAGTTTGTTACAGAGGCTTTCTGTTAAAAATGATGTAACCTTCGAGCCCAGTGCGAGATAACCCGATCACGTCATCAGAGGCTATTTTTTCAGACTTCAGCCCATTTGTGCCCGCAACTGAATTTTTAAATATCTTTGGAAGTGATCCCTTGACTTGCCAAAGCACAAATGTGAAGAAATTTTCAAAATCGGTCAAACTGTTGAAAAGTGAGTTTTTCTTATACTTCATCTAGTATTTAGGCACGTTTCTGATGTTGTTGTTTTTTATTATATTTTAGGGAAAACAGTCCCTGTCCCAAAAAGGAAAGAAAAAGGGTGTTTCTCCAAAAAGGGGGGGGGGGTGGGGGTTAAAGGGGGCAAATAAGATTTTTGGATTTTTAAACCCCTAATAAGTTGAATATCAAAAATATTCACACATATGCAGTGTAAAAAATATAATTAATGTGGAAAACGTTTAACAAACAAAATGTTGCCATTTTTTCTCATTTTTCAAAAATGCCGATCAAGACTTTTGACCAATCAGAGCAAATGTGGCATTTTTCCTTTTCATACTAAATACAAAATCACAACTGGGTTAGAAAGCATGTCCCTTTCTCGTCCATCCCTACATCTGCTCTCCATCTATTATGATTTGATTTGGAAAACAGAAAACATGTAAAGGCTTCACCTGCCTGTATATTTGACTCCTGGAGGATAACACGGTTCCTTTGCTCCTCTTCGCTCCTCTCGAAGCTTTCATTATGTAAACCATAGTTTCAGTAAGGGGGCTGTTTCAGATCAGTAGAACGTGGTAGAGATGTTATTTTACCACCTGTACGTGTCTCTGAGGTGGTTTAGAACCACTGAAGTAAACAGGCCAAGGTGAATCAGAAAACAGGCTGCTCCTTCTATCGCTGCATCATGCTGATCATGATTTATGACCCCTGAGTGTTCAGGACTGAGTGGGTGGTGTGGCAGTACTGCAGATGTGTTCAGACTGCTGTAACAGTCCTTACAGACCTTCCAAAAGTTCATGTCTTTCTCTTTTCATTGTTTGAAATGGTAGCTTTTGAATAAAAATTCAAATTCATATATTCTGTGTGACACATAATGTATTTCTCTAAGATTGTTTTGTGTGGTACTATTTTGAATTTGTGCACAAATGCAGTGATGTTTTCTTATTTATATAGGCTATTATTTTACTTCACCTACACAGATTATTGATCGTACCTCCTCCCTCTGTGGTATTTTCCAGAAAGGTTTTGTATTTCTGTGCTTAGGTCTTAGGACGTTTTTCCTAACTCTGCATAACTAAGCTCAAATGAGTAACTCACATGGGTGTTTTCTGTCTCCTTTTTCTTGTAGTGCTGGCCAGTTTCCGAGGGACCGTTCAGCATGGCCTGCCGCTGGAAATCGGAGACACGGTGCAGATCCTGGAGAAATGTGAAGGTACAGTGCACACACTTTGTGTATATTACTTTCAAATTAGTAGCTTTCTGTGGGAACGAAAAATTAGAAATGAAACAAAATAGTACATGTCAGGGAAAGCAGTCGCTCTCACATGAGTAGTGAAGGGAACACATGCATTTACACGCTTACAAAATATTAGGGAACACTTCCTCTTTTTATTAAATACACAGATCTGAAAGCAGGCAGATATCGCACTTCTCTTATACATTTTTTAAGGATATTGAGCAGCAGCGTGTCCACAATGGCGCAACACCATGTCTGTGATGAATGCCTGGAAAAATTCACATTTGCTACCATTTCCTGCACCACAGACTGGCCGTTTTTGCTGTCTTCCTGCCCACTCTGTCTGTTTTTCTCCTCCACTCTGCTGTCTCGTCCACACTCTTTTTGTGTCCTTCATGTCCTCTAATCTTTCTCTGTCCGTAGACTTTTTTTTTTTTTAATATCCAGGATGATGTGAAATCATCTAACCACAACAAAGCCACACCATTATGCACACCTTAACACAAATAAGCAGCCATGCACGCCTCCCTCTTCCGGAGCTGTTGACACACTCCGTCTCACTTCCTGTTAGGAGACGCACTCGCGCAGAGAGAGTCAGCCAGCGAGCTAGTCAAGCAGTCAGTCGTGCAGCCAGCCAGCCAGAGGGTTGTGATACTGCGGTAAAAGGCCCAGAGGAAGTAGACAATAGCACAGCCAGCGGAACGCTTGGCCCAGAAGGGAGGAATAAAATCAAAATGCTGCCAGCAGCGGGGAGGCTGAGAGACGAGCTGCTGACAGCAGAGGAGACATACTAATGGGTCTGCCTCATGTCGAGAAACCGTCGACACAAAAACACAGGGGCTTATCATGTGAAAGTGTCTTTGCTGACATGTGGCTCCTGTCTGTAAGGGCAGGCACCACCTCAGTAATTGATTTTTGGCTTGGCACGCCTTTGGCTCTTTGGCAAACTTTAGTTAAGTTCCTGACAGCGGTGAATACATTTGGCTGAGTGTACAGTAGAGTTAAAGTGTGATGTAAAACGGCGGTTCCCAGCTTGTTTCATCTGATGTAGCCCCACAGCCCTAACAGATGAGTTCAGGTAACCCTTCATGAACACCGCCTCGTGTTTCATGTTCCAAATGTGTTTGTTTCAAATGATTTTAAAGTGGATGTTAGTTAAACTTACATAGAAGTGAATATTGGTACAGTAATATCTTTCAAATAAATGAAATCAGTGTTTAGGTCTGGTTTGTTAAAGTTGGCATTTATGCTACTACATACGTGGCAGAAGATGTCTCCACTGTTTCCACTGTTCTACTCCTCTTAGTCGATTTGTTGACTAATCGCTCGTTTTGGTCGTAGTCGACTAGGATTTCTGTAGTGTTTTTTGGCGTTTTTCATGCTAAATGACTTTCAGTATTTCCAAGACACTTCTGAGCGCATCTTTGATAAACACAGGATTTAATTTGGTGCTTTTGGGTGATTTTTTGCTGAGAATCTGAAATTTGTATGAGTGTTGGTCAACAAACTTTTGTTTGTTGGTCGATGACGATATTTTGTCTATTTTGCTCACTTGTTAACTAGGTTTTGTGCTTTCTCAATCCCAACTTGTGGCGTTACAGGTGTTACAACTGGTTCAGGCTGGTGGGAGGTGTGTATGAGCAGTCAGCCTATTGTAACAGGTAGCTTACTTGTTATTATGAGGATAAATTTACTAAAGATCAGGGGCCGCTTCCACAAAACACCTTTAGTTTTCTTCTTAATTATGACACAAGATCCCTTAGCATAAAATCTGTAAACCAATCAAAGGGGCTGGAAGCATCATTACGCTTATCTGTTCAGTCTTCTGGGGATGCATTTATTTTCTTCATTTATTGCCCTAAGCTCGGCCATGTTGCAGTTAAGACAGAGTCAGAGGCACCTTAAGCTTTATGTCTTTTAGCACAACGTTTTAACTAACTTTAAGGGACGCTGCTAAGCAACGTCAACACTAAAGTTACTGTCAGCATCTAGAAACCTGAGAGGCTAACAATTTAACAAGCTAGCAAGTGGGTAACAGTGCAGTAAATGCAAAGGCATAAGGACAGAGGAAAAAGATGAGGCTGTTGAGAATATCAACAGTTTCCTCTGACATGATATAAAATCACTAAGAAAAACAATATATGACTAAAATTACATGTTAACTTAATATGCACTGATAAATTAACTTTGATGGCCTCTGCCATTTCTGACATCAACAAACAAACACAAAAACTTTCCTCTTTCAACGTCACAAATACAACAAGAGGAGGGCGCTCATATGGACTCTTCTTGTGAACACAACCCCATGTGAAGGCACCAGGATTCCTTAAATATATGACCAAGATAAGGAGAAAATCTTTCATACTTAAAGGGTGTTTTGTGCAACCAATTTAATTTGAAGGAAACTTTACCTTGGACTTTAAGGAAAATCTTAAGGTGTTTTGTACAACCAGCCCTGCATCATATGTTTTAAAAGTCCTTCAAGGATACTTGAATCGTTATTGGAATCACTGATTGAAAACATGGGTCGGTTGTCACGTCTTGCTGATCTCTTACAGACAGTGCTGCCATACTTCACTGACCTATAATGCTTCAGAAACCTGTCACAGTACTTGACCTCTGCTACTGAAAAAGTGACTCATCTAGGAAATACTGAGCATGTGATCCACAGCGCAGCAGACCCAGACAGATTACTCAATGCTATTCCAAACATGCACGCCTGAAACAAATCAGGGAGAAAACACTACCTAAGTTACAGATGCGCCGGCGAACCCCAACAGTGATTAGGATAATCTAATGCATTTACATTTGAGCTATTTAGCTAATGCTCTTATCTGGAGGGACTTACAATGACTGGAACAGTGGGATGAGCTTAAATCGTCAGTTTTGAGAGTAGAATCGGCTCAAAACATCCGATATAAATGTATTAGATTGTTTCTGTCAGTACTGGGATTTGCGGAAGCATCAAGCTCGTACTAATTAGGCTTGAGCTCAGATTGGAGGGTGTAATGGTGCGAGAAGAGCGCGAGCGTATGCAGATTTTTCACCTTTTCCTCTCGCTGCTTTATTTTTCCACACCTGCTTAGACAAAGCATAGTGACATTTACAGGTTTTTCAGTGGTTTCGCTTCACAGGTTTCTTCTCTTCACTGTGCTGTGCGTTAGCCTGGTCACTGCAAACACAGGTTGTTAAAAAAAAAACAACATGTACTGCAACGTTGCTTCTATGATATATGAAGAAAATCTAAAACGGTGTTTTTATCGACAGCGGAAAGTTGATCAGTTGTCACTGAGATGTCTGAGTCCCCTTTTCGCATGATACTGAATTGAAATAAAAATATATGTCTGCTGGGCGTGTTATGATTGTTTTTGTACATACATCTGTCAGAAGGATTGGATCATTATCACTGAATCACACACACGCATCTCCTTTCCTTTCTATTATTAAATGTATAGTATTCCATATATCTCAACCTTCTCTCCTGTTCACCCTGCAGTCTAAGCCACATATAAAGATTTTAAAGTGTATTATCCTTAGTAACGTACTGTAAATTAAAATGGTCCTTTGTGTCTGCAGGCTGGTACCGAGGATTCATCTTGAAGAATCCAAATGTCAAGGTGAGCCAACATTGGAGTGTATGCGTGTGTGTGTTGCTCGTCTTTAGGTTGCTTATAACTCATTTGTACCCTCATTCAACCCTAATGCTCTCTGTCATGAAGGGTTTTTTTATTGAATGCTGTGTCAAGAGCCAAGTGTCCCCAGACTTATCATTTTAGCCACAACTAGCAATTTTTACCCGCTGAGATGACACCTCTCAGGGACAGATTTCAGCAGCTGTACTGTGGTTAAAGCACTCAGCATGTTCGTAACATAAGCTGCATGTTGTTAGCTGCCGTCCCTGTATCCATCAAATGCTAAAAGACCTACACACCTCGGGTCCATCCACACAGTGTTTTGTCTGATTAGAGCAGAACTGTTTGGGCATTTGCAGACGGTGCGCTCACTCCTAGTATTGCTGCACCTGCTACCTGGCTTACTGGGCAACCGATTCAACTGTTATCAGGCGATTAATTGTGCCTTATCGCTCACTACAAGAACCACAGGTTTGGGTCAATAGGGGCCTACTACACCGACTATGTTGAAAAAAAAATGAAGAGCAAACTTGTAACAAATGTGCTATGTCAACCAGAAACATGTTTTAACGTGTTGAAACCTGATTCACATGTTTTGAACACAAACAAAATGGCTTTTTTAGGTTTAGGCAACACAATCAGTTAAGTTTTGGGAAAAAAATTATGCTTAAAATAACTTTTTCAAGAGTGCAACATTGTTGTTTTGATACGGGATATGTATCCCGGTGTCCTGGCTAAAACCCCTGTGTTATGTGTCCCATCCATCACCCCCTTCACCGTTAGAGGTCGCTGTCGTCTTCGTTTATTCCTTTTTTCGGTCATCGGCCATGTGAATTGATGGCAAAACCTGTTGTTGGGTGCAGCAGGGCCCTACTGACCCACATCTATGAGCCTTATAACCACTGATAACACAAATTTAATGGCCTGATAACAGCTTAATCTGCTGCGCTGGGACAGTTAAATAGTATGGAACCATAGTTAGTGTGTTATTTCGGGCAATGACGATTCAAAATGTCTGCAATGAAAAAGGTGTATTAGTAGGAGTTAGAGCAATAGTGGGCAGAAATGAAATATATATGATTTAAAATTTATTTTTATGAAACTGTCACTATGTCCTGACAGTAGAGACAGGTAATCTGAAAGAAAAACATCATGTGTCTCTGTCCTCCGGCGCTTTTAACGGCATCTGCAAAATTTCACAAAACAACCAATCAGAGCTAATCTCAAGCCTGCCGTCTCTGAGCAGCTGTCAATCACTCGCAAACTCCGACCAAATGGTCAAACTAGGCAGCGCTGATCAAATATGAATCAATATTCTGTTACTCTACTATAGTACTATGCCTATTTCTCGCCTCAAATGTTGTCCGAAACATCTTGTAGTTACCGTTTAGCTGGAAAATGAGTAAGTTTGTGAACCGGCAGCCATGTTGAGATTTGTTGAGGAAATACCAAGGACCGCCCACCAGCTGGAGCACACACTACAGCTAAACAGTAACTACAAGATTATCTTCTTTTTGCTGTATATACTTTTACTGTATATACTATATCTACCCTATTATACGTCCTATAATAGGGTAGCTAAATTTCATGCTCACATTCTGATTGGCCAACTATTTGTATCACAAACGCAAAAAGTGCTATCTATAATTTCAAAATAAAGAAAGAAAGAAAGAAAGAAAGGTATTCCTTTATTAGTCCCACAGTGGGGAAATTCAGTTTTACACTCTGTTGTTCACACAGACAGTTCACACAGACAAACATGCAATGGAGAGATGTCAGAGTGAGGGGGCTGCCCTACAAGCGCCCAGAGCAGTTGGGGGTTTGGTGCCTTGCTCAGGGGCACCTCGGCACCACTTTCCTTGCTCAAGACCAACCAATTAACCCAAACTGACAGTAATGGCGGTGATGGCTTTCAGAAGCTCTTGTGCAAGAGAACAAATAATAATATAAACCAAGGTGGGAGTGAGGAAATGTTTTGCTCACAGTCTGTGTGTGTTTGCATTTATCCCCAGATATTAAATGCAAGTTCTGCTTTGATCTCCCCAAGTCAACAGGGAGCAACTTGCAGTTTATTAGCGTCAAACGTCTTTTTTTTGTCTCCTAAATCCCACCGGTCCTTGCTTTTATCTCTTTGTTTGCTCTCCTCTCCCTCCGCTCCCCTTCTTTTAACCCACTTGTTATGCATTATATTGATTATGTGCATCATTATAAACAGAACGACTTGCTGAGCGTCAGGACTTCTCGTTAACCTGTTTATCTTCTCCTCAAAGGGGATCTTCCCATCCAGCTACATCCACTTGAAGAATGCCCATGTCAAGAATAAAGGGTAAGTAATGCTGTGTTATTATTCTCTTCTCCCGTCCCTGTGTGTCACTGAATAGGTTTTAACTCTACTGTGTGCGTTCCCAGGCAATTCGAGACGGTCATTCCTGTTGAAGACTCTGTCATCACAGAGATGACGTCGACATTGCGTGACTGGGGTGCCATGTGGAAACAGCTCTATGTGGTAAGAAACACACGCACAGTTTGCATCGATTTAAATCTCACTACCGCCGAAGCGAAGCTGCCTTTTTAGCTTTCTCGTGAAGGGAGTTTATTTGGCTCTGGGTAATTCAAAAGCCGCAAACAGTCAAAGCTTTTTCATACACATTCATTAGGTGGATTGATTGTGTTTGTGCCCTATTAAGCTATCTGGGGTGCTGATTAAATTGAGCTGATGAATACTTGCAGATCAAAGTGCATAAATTTGTGGCGAAAAAGCAGCAGGACACTGGAGCTAATTTGCACAAATCCATTTTAAGTCCTTCTGTCTGCCTCTCTCTGTGGGTCGCCCTGTTCCTCTTGATGTTGATTTGGCTCGCTAATGTGTGTTCTGTCACTTCGTTTTCACTTATGGTTTTGTTTGGCTCGATGCAACTCTATATTTTCGTCTTCTCGTCTGTGGCTCTCCGTCTGTCTGTCTGTCATCCTTCTCGTCAATGTCACTTTCAATCACTGCCTTTTGACTGTTTCACTCCTCCTCTCTGCTCATTCTTCTCTTCTTCGTCCCTTCCCACTGTTTTCTATTTTCTGCAGAAGAATGAAGGGGATTTGTTCCATCGACTTTGGCACGTGATGAATGAAATCCTGGACCTGAGGAGGCAGGTGCTGGTGGGCCACCTCACCCATGACCGCATGAAGGACGTCAAGCAGCACATCACGGCGAGATTGGACTGGGGCAATGAGTGAGTTTATTCTTCCTTCTCAAATATCTATGTTTTTATTTCTGTTTTTCTATGTTTTAGGACATAAATCATTCATCAGTTAAACTTTACTTCTAGCTTTAAGATCATTTTTTTGCATTCTGCTCAGCCATTGCATTACATCCACATTATAGTATTGCATGAAAATAAAATGCCAGTGACAAGATGCTTGCTTGAGAGCAGCAATCCATCGACGGGAACGTTCAGTCAGCCTTATTTTTTTGTAAAACTTTTTATTAAATGGTAATGCAGTTGTGTACCAGAACCATTTTGCTTTTTGGTGCATTCATTAAAAAACTAAGGACTTGAAAGTTGGTTGCTGAACTGCTTCTTTTAACTTTTAAATGCAAAAAGCATCCTTTCACATCATTTATATTGGCTTATTGTTTGTCTTCCATCCGCCCGTATTTAGGAACATTTCAGGGAACCCAGAAACCATTTTAGGAACTTTACCTGTGAAACTCTCGAAACCAGGGACTTTATTTGGTTCAGTGGGTTGTGTGCTCATGAGCGAGTTAACGTCTGGACCTCACTATCGGCCCATTCGTCCGTGTTTTCTTCCATTTATTTCATTACAAACTGTTTGTGGTTTGTGTGGGCTGTTGTTTACTCAGCTAACAGGTTTTTAAAATGGTGGTTGCCGGCGCTGCGGTGGTTCATGTGTTTGACCAGTCAGCGTCTTGTTTCACTCATGTTTCCTCTTGTGCTGGGAGAGTACCTGCTCTGAAATAGGAGCTTAAAAACTCCCTCAACATGATGGTCTAAGAACTGCTTACAACACAATAAAAAGGGGGGCTCCAATAACTAAAAAAAGTCCCTCTGGTCCGAAAACCTAATGTTTAAAGTGGATCGGGTATGTCTTGGCTGATACTTATTTGGTGTATCGGATCGATGCACTTCTAGTTCCTGGGGCTTCTTCATACCTGTAACTTTGTGGTCAAAATAGCCAACAAATGTGATTTTCTAACGTCAAAAACTGACTCTAAAATGTTGAGATTCCTTGAATGCACCACTGATGAATCATCCCCAGCCTCTGCTCACATCTACATAACCACATTATGACCCTGTCTCCTAAAAATAAATGAATAAAGTAAATCTAACTTTATGTTCACTGTGAGGGATGACCTGCAGAGAGTTTAAATTCCCCGAGTTTCTGTTTCGTATTTTTACTGTAACTGCCAGGAAGGCAGTTCATTTAATGTAAAAACTTCGACTAAAGTTGGGATGTGGTTATCAATAATATAAAACATATTCGTAGCTAATGAGAAACAGTACAGTATGGTCTAAAAACAAGTTGGCTCATTTAACATTAGTCTAACTTACCAAACACTTGAAGCAAACATAACTTTGGAAAATGAATCTCACATTTCTAGACATATTTTAGGAAAAACAGGAAATCGTAATAATACAGTTTACTCGGTTTTCCAAGGTAGAGCTTTCTGCAGCTCTCTTCCTTCTCTCCCTCTCTGAGTTTTTCTTCCATCCTTGCTCCGCTGTCTTTTGTTGTCACCTACCATCCCTGCAGGCACACTCCTCGCTCAATCAGGTCTCTCTCTCAGTCCTCCCTCTCTCTTTCTTCGCTCCTTCCTCTCCATGCCATGGGGGTGAAATAATAAATTTATCAACTTGTGTCATTTTCTCTTTATGTCTGTCCTTACCCTTCACTCTCCTTCATTCCCTTGCTGTGGGCACTCCTCAAACATGCACACACACACCTCCTTAGCGATTAAATGGGTGGACAGTCCCAGCCTAGAGGAGGATAAGAAGAAGAAAAGGAGAGGGAAGTGAGAGGGTTATAGGATGGAGAGGAGACTTGGGAGGAAGAACGACAACAAGGATAGAGTACAAAGCAGGGGGTTAAGGGGAGAGGACACCTTTCCTTCACCTCTTCCTTAGAGGAGAGGACGATCTGTCAGGATTATTTAAACCTAAAGTGTGTTTGTTCACTTTGTTGTCGATTCTCAATTCAGTCAACCTCGTTTTGTCCGTCCCAGACTACTATTGTAATATGTGTCTGTATCTGTATGTAATTCACTTCCTCACTCTCTGAATCTTTGTGTTACAGACAGCTCTGCTTGGACCTGGTCCCCAGGCGAGAGTTCAGCATGGTGGACCCCGATGAAATCAGCGTCACAGAGCTTTACAGACTGGTGAGTAGTCTCCCAACCCTCCACGCAACATTGAACTGCTTTGTTCTCGGAGCAGGGTGGTGAAATGCAGGTGATTTAAAAGTGTCTGCTCTTTCTGAAGTGTCCACGTATAAGATGCTAAATCCAGCTCATCACGCAGGTCGTTCTTGTACACTGTTTGTCGCTAGGCCTATGAAAAATAATGCGATATAATTTGTATATATCCCACAAAATCAAGTTGTATGCAGTCCATGTAATTGTGAAGCGTAAAGATTGACAAACGCCATGTCAGGAGGAGGTCAGGGTGGATGGGTGGGTCATAAAGCACCAGACTTTCACCAAGGAGAGAGGTGTTCATACCCCGTGTGAAACCACAAGTTAGTGTTGATTTGTTACGTAACTTCTATACTTAAGTTATGCCACTTTCTGAGTTATTTTAACACAAACCAGGATCTTTTTCTTAATCTATGTAGCTTTGTTGCCTAAACCTAAATAAGTTGTTTCCTGTTAAGACAGAAGTTTATTTTGAAAAGACTGGAGCACAAATTTGACACGTGCGTCATGCTGGACGTTCGTAGGAAAACTCATGAAAAATGAGGAAAACCTTTTTGTATGATACATACAAGCTGTTGTATGAGTATACATCCCGTGTACTGTATAATGGACAGTGTTGTTACAGGCTTGGTCCATGGCATCAGATTGGACTGATGCTATAAACCTGTCTGTGATTTGTCTTTTTCTTTATTTAGCTTAATTTAATTCAGTGCCTGGCAAACAATTAGCCTCTGCCATTTGTATGTTAGCTTGATCATGTTTCAACAATCTGGTTACCAATAATTTTACCCAAATATTTCTAAAGTATAAAGGATTGATAAATATAGGATAGAGGCTACGCCCCCAAGCAAATCCCAGCAGAAGATAAGTGGCTGTAGATAATGGATGGATGCATTTACCGTACTGCATGTACTCTATACAGTGTTTTATTTACCATTCACACACTTACAGCTGCTACTGGCATCAAGCAAACTGCTTTATACAACACATGGTTCAACTGGCTGCATCAGACAGCTGAAGGATGTTTTACTGGTCTTTGTCTGATCCAGCTAACCTCTAAGGTGATGTGAGAATCACTCTTTAGAGTTCACATCACATCTCCACCTAAGCACACCTTTAACAGAGGAAGGTGGGGATTGACTTCACAATTTTGGCTTCTGAAAATATAAAAATTTCGACCACTGTTTAGGCCTGTCACAATAATTAGTATATCGACTTATCACACAATACATGGACAGGACCGTGATCATTTTAGCTGACCTTGATATTGCCCGTATTTATTGTTTTAGTTGTGTGGTTTTATTTTATTCACTCACTGTCAACCGCTTATCCGGAGTTGGGTCGCGGGGACAACAGCTCCAGCAGGGGACCCCAAACTTCCGTTTCCCGGGTCACATTAACCAGCTCTGATGGTGTTCCCAGGCCAGTGTGGAGATATAATCTCTCTACCTAGTCCTGGGTCTTCCCCGGGGCCTCCTCCCAGCTGGTCATCCCTGGAACATCTCCCTAGGGAGGCACCCAGGGGGCATCCTTACCAGACGCTATTGGCTATTGTGAAGAAGAAACAACCTCACCACAATGTGCATTCAGTAGCTGTTCTGGAGCTTTCAACTGTATCGCATGATTTCCGCGGCAGATTAACTTTGCCTGTAGTTGTCAAAGAATTGGAGATGTTCAAATTTCCACTTCCGTTGAGCACTTCAAGGACTTCTTCATCTATGTCGAGATAGAAAGTTCATTCTTGACCTTGGGAGCAGCAGTTGGGGAATCGACCTCAGCGCTGTATTGGAGCTTTCGATCGCATCACGCACTCTCCCTCCATTTTTCTCAGCACTTTGAGGACTTCATATCGGCTTAAAAGTTTCGACTGAAAGATTGAAAAGAATATTTCCGATCTAACGGTGCGCAAAAGACGCTTTTTCCACAGTGTTAATACACAACAAAACTGAGTTTGAGAAGCCACTCAGTGGACTACTTGCACCAGTGTTGCATGCAGAAATATAAAATATAGCTGAATATCTGAATCTCTCCCTTCTCTGTGCGTCTCTATACCTCTTTTGCTCATTCTCTCCTTCCTTGTTTGCTCCCTGCTTCCCTTTCCCATTTTCTCCAAGCCCCGACCGCTGTTACTATGGCAACCACTTCTCTGCCCTGATACAGTGCGTGGAGAATTGTATCACACACACACACACACTCACACACTAACACACACACTGTGGCGGCTTTCCTTTTGCAGGGTAATTGAGGCTCTTAATCCATCTGTTTCTTTTTTTGTTAGTCAAAACAAAAGCAGGCATAGCAGGATGAAAGCTTAATGCACCTCCATTAAACAGCGTAGAAAATGAGCAAATGACTGCAGTTCCCCTATACTGAGACAAGATAAAGGGACTGGCGTTCACATACAAAAACACACACACGCTCGCCGAGCGAGAAACACCGAGACACAAAACACCGTGACATCGAGCCCAAATTACGTCAATACTTTCCAGTGAGATCTTTGTTTATGAGAACAGCTTCTTTGTTTCCGTCGTGTGCTGTGCTGCTGTGGTGTGGCTTAATTAAACTGAGACGGGCATTACCTGGTGTGTGTCTGTATGCCTGTGTGTGTGTGTCTGTGTGTGTGTGTGTGTGTGTGGTGAAATGGCAGTGGGGTGTTACTGTGGAAATTATGGGATATCTGCCCAGTGAGAAATAAAGAGGATAATCAGAGTGATAAAGGAAAGACATTCAATGCAGTGAATAAGAGACATTTCATAAATGTCTATAGACTTATTTATTTATTTATGTATCACATTATGTTCTACTGTGATGTTACAGGCCAAAAGAGTTTGTAGCAACTTTTCTAAAAGACTTGTGCCAAGATGTGTGTCCATTTGAAAATGATTGCGCAATAAATTGTGGTAACGTTTAAAGTTGCAATTGCGTAGCACCCACCCTCTGGTTCCCCCCTCACCTCACCTGCGAGCCACCGACTCAGCCATCGCCACATTCAGTGCTGTGCAGAGGCAGTAGAAATGGCAAAAAAAATAGCCCATTCTTGCATTTAACACCTTTAACAATTCAAATGATGTTTATTGTGAAAGGAATGTCTTATAGTGAACCCAAAATAATTATCCCTGCCTCTGTTTGTTCCCCTCAGCTCTACGTAGCACTTTAGCATCTTTTAGCTCATTGTTTTGGTTTTACTGCCTGTAACTTTACTACATTGGTTTGTGGTCGCCACTCGTAGCCTGCTAGCTCTTAACAGCAAAAAAGCTACGACTGTGTAAATTTGCTGTACCCAATAACATGTTAGCGACGAGCTGTCAAGTGAACCTAGTGGTGCATTTAGCATCTAAAGAGTCACATGCTTCCCCCAGGAGATGGAGGAGACAGACCAGAGCTAAAATGAGGGTGAATGTTTGACTTACATTTACATAGGTCCATCCATCCATCCATCGTCAACCGCTTATCCCGTTAGGGGTCGTGGGGGGGGCTGGAGCCGATCCCAGCTGGCATTGGGCGAAGGCGGGGTTCACCCTGGACAGGTCGCCAGTCCATCACAGAGCACATAGAGACAGACAACATATAGACAGACAACCATTCACGCTCACATCCAGACCTACGGGCAATTTAGAGTCATCAATTACCCTGGAGAAAACCCACGCTTACACGGGGAGAACATGCAAACTCAACACAAAAGAGTCCCAAGCCAGAATCGAACCTGCGACCCTCTTGCTGTGAGGCGACAGCGCTAACCACTGCACCACCGTGCAGCCTATTTACATAGGTATGTGTTGTAATTTGTTCAGTATTGTTAACTTTAAAAATGGTCAATTGAAAGCTTGGTCAAAGCGATGCATGACCTGAGGGCCGGCGCTTAAAGGACATGTTCTAGTGATACTTTGTCCGTTCTATTGTAGGAAGATAGAGAGAAGAAACTTTATTCAAGATTATCTGTGGAGACTGAAGTCTGATGTTTAGTTGACTTATTTGACTTGACACCCTTTGAAGCGTTTTATTTGGTAGTAGCTTTAAAGTGAGAGGAAACCTTTGATAATTGGCTCCCCAGTCTCATGGTAAGTCCGCTCAATTGCTAAAGCTGTCAGTAGAGCAAAGGCAAGACGGCTTCAAACTTCCCATTTTTGTCCCTGGAGCGCGAGTCCAATATGGAGCGTGAGCGGAGCAGACCAGACCTTAGATCCCAGAGCGATGAATTCATTAACGGTGGCAGGTGAGACAGCAGTGATGGATAGCTCAGGCCTGGCCCCGGACATGTGGTAGTAAAATTTCCTCTGTGGCTTCAGCTAGCGCTAAAGTGATACAGGCTTGTGTAACACAGGTCTCCCTCACACGAGCTTAAAAGAGGGACGAAAAGAGGCTTAAATAGTGATGTAGAAGTGAGTGATGAAAGGCAGCTCTGTTGGAGGGATGTAGAAAGACTAGAAGTTCCTCCATCACCTCAGTTTGACCCCCTCTCTCCTCGTAGTTCGTCAGTCTCTCCACTCCGTGCTGCTTCATGCTGTTTAAGAAGAGTGAACAATAATGAGACAGTTGGGAAAGCACACACATGGCCATGCTCTGTCTGCTCATCTCTCTGGTCCTCTCCTTGTTTCCCACAGCACTGTATGGACGGCCGGGCTGTCACGTCCATCTTTTGTGTCTCGTCATGCCGTAGCTGCCATACAGTATTACCACACACTGCTCAGGTCGGGACAGCTTAAATGACACACTGAAAATAACCCTGTAATAAAATCCCACAGCATAAATTAGGCCTTCCCAGACCTAGTCATTCTGCGTCAAAAACCAGCAGTTGTGTTGAGAATAAGCGAAAACAGTGTTAGTGACTTGTTGTTGGAGCGTGTTTTCATCTGGGATCTCACATAGGGTAGAGCAGTCAGGACGAAACAAAACACATTCTTCACTTTGACAGATATTACACTTGTAAAATGATTTGTAGTGGCATTGTTAGTGGTTTTTCATATGTTTATATTTATAGTACAGCCAACTGTTTTCCAAGGCATATCATAAATTTTAGATTGATTTCTTACCCTCTAGGCAATTGCCGTTTATCTCACATTTCACTGACATAAAAATGTCAGCTTTCAGAGACTTAAACCTTTTCTGAGGTAGCAGGGTTTGTCAAAGCAATTTGGGTATGTGCAAAACACTGAAACATCAGTGCCTGAATAGAACAATATATTTGTAATGAAGGGTGTATGTTTGGGTCATATTTGCGAGGTTTTATTTTTTATACCTCTTTGCCCGCAAACAGCTGTGGCATCATGTCAGTCCGATCGTCCGTCCATACGTTCGTGTGACTCATTCTTGTGAACGCCAGGAGGGAATATCTTCAAATGTGGCACAAATGTCTACCTGGACTCAAGGATGGTTAGATTTTGGTGGTCAAAGTCCAAAGGTCAAGGTCACTGTCACCATACGTCTGTCCCATTATGACAATTTTAACTGACTGGTTGGTGGAAGCATGAAACCGTGAGGCCATAATTCAGTGATATATTTCATTATCCCTTAAAGAAAAAGGGAAGATTGTTTGCCCATTTCTTTCAATCACTGCAGTATTCTACATTATATAATTTGATTCAGGAACATGGACTATGAGCCCAAGTAAAACTACTTAATCTTAGCTATCTAACTTCCGTGGAGAGACATTATTCTTTATTATTATTCCAGTTTGTGTATTTAATCAAACAAGCTCCTGTAAAAGATCCCAATTTCTTCCCACGACCTTGTGTTTTGAAACATACGGCAGGTTACCAAGAAAATATATCACAACTTCAGAAAAGCTGCTGCAAATTCACCAATTTCTGACTTTTGGCAGCTGTCAAGTCACAGATGTCCCTTAAAGGAAAAGTTAAACATTTTGGGAGATATGATGAGTTAGATGCGACACTTAATACCACTGTGTCTGTATCGTGATATGTAGCTAGCTTAGCATAGTTTAAAAACTGGAAACAGCGAGCCTCACCAGTCACCTGGAGGCAAACCCTGTGAAGTACTGCTTTATTGGTTTTATGCCTTGAATTTTGTGCAGATTAAACAAACGAGACATAACATGTTGAGGTTTGGATGTGCCAGTAGGTGGATTTGTTACCATTGCACAAGTCCGGCTAGCTGCTTCCCCTTTTACAGTCTTTGTGCCAAGCTAAAATTAGCGGTGAACGTGAAATCGATTTTTTTAATAAAGCAAATTTGCGTATTTCACCAACAACAGGGTTCCAGCATGGTTGCCTCTGCAGGACCAGCCAACAATATATAACAAAATGCAGAAAACAAAACCTTTTTTTGCATATAATCTCTAATAATCTATTGTTGGAGGTGATTAGTAGCAATTTTCCCTTTGTGTGTTTGACTCTGTATGTGTGGCGGTGCTTTACTGCACTTCGCCCTTGCATTTCCGTTATTCTTTCCCTTTCTATCGCTCCTCATCCCCTTCTTGCCTCCTCTTCCGGTCTCTTTACATCCTACTACAGAAGTGAATGCGGAGCATAATTTGGCAGTGGCTCGACTGGCCATCTGGTGCTCTGTGAGTGTGTATGAGTGTATGTGTCTGTTTGTCCTTGTATTTTTGGATGCTGACAGCAGATTAGGGTGAACCTCTCATAAACAAAGCTGCAATGTGTGTGCTGATCTGGATGGTATTTACATCGCCGCACCACGCTGCGTGACGCTTTATTGATCTTTTTGAAATAGATTGTCTTAATATAGCATGTAATATCAGACACTAGTGCCGATGCACTAGCAGGCGTGGAGATGTGACTTCGTGCTGCATTGTTTGACCGCTTGCATTTATATTCAGTGCAAATTTCACTGCTTCGGTGTCTAAGATTAAGCAACCAGTTGAAAGAGATGCAAATCACAGCAGTATTATTTTTTTTTTTGTGTCAAGAAAATAATTAACCTACTTACAGATAAATGCTTGAGGTAAATAAATAAGAAAGAGTGCATGTTTTGGTGCTTTTATACTGGATGATAAATATGTTTTGAATAGGCTATAATACCTTTGTGTGAAAGCCCTTGTATTGTAATCTATAAATACTTCCTGTATGTATAAAGTGCTTGTTTATGTGGATATCTATATGAACAACAAAATGTGCTTCCTGTGTCCCGTTTGTTTCTTTGGCACCAAGACAGCAACAAAAAAATCATCAGACAGTACAGCTCGAACTCTCACATCTTAGCCTCTGGTGCTGCTGACAGTCTGCAATATTACACTCAATAATAACTTGATCTATATCAAAATCTTTGTCTTCAAATATATATGCAAATCTGCAGCACAGCTCCTCCCAACTGTGAGGTGTCTCAGAGGGATATTATTTATCTTTGATGGGGAAAATCCACACAAAATACAGCAGCTCTTGAATGTCACTGGTTAGTATTAAAAGATATGTAACCACATGTTGTTTTTCCCCGGTATTAACTGTATTTGATGAGCTCTGATCCTGCGTTTGAGGATCTTTCAGGATTTAGAGCTTATGGATTTTACAGTTTTTTTAACCTTTCCAAATCCATCCCTTCAATCCTGGATCAGAACGGCACAATATGTTTTTTTTAATCAATTTCATTTATTACATTTTTGCATTTCTGTATAGTTGCAGATTTCCCTGTTCAGAATACCATTAGTAAATCAATCTGTGCTGATATTGTCCTCTCCTCGGCAGATGGAACATCGGCATCGTAAGAAAGAGACCCCTGCACCCGCTAGCACCCATCACCTGTTCGTCCACGTGAAGAGTCTGATGAGCGCCAATCTGGGGGAGGAGCTAGAAGTCTTTTTCCACATTTATGATGGACGGGAGAACCGGCCGCTCAGGTAGACACATCAGAGGAAAGAATTCCCCATCATTTTACAAAGCAGTGATGGGAAATGCATCACTTTTGTATACTAGTAACAATGTTTGCTTCATTATTAGCTTATACATTCTCATCACTTTGACATGTAGGGAGGTTTAACTCCAAGTGTAGGTGTAGCTCTATACCAGAGGTGTGGACTCAAGTCACATGACTTCGACTCGAGTCAGAGCCACATTTTTTATGACTTTAGAGATCCTTTATTGACTTGTGCGGGACAAAACTGACTTGAACAAACTCTATTTCTAGTTACTCTGTTTTTAAAATGACATTAGATTTGGTGAAGAATGCATAAGGACGTTTTTAGGACTGAAAGCTCAAAGTTTAGGACTTGGGCAGCTGTCTTGACTTGGGACTTGAGTGCAAAGACTCGAGACTCGCTTATGACTTGCAAATCAATGACTCTTGGTTTTTGAACAAATATCAGTATTCAAAAGGTTAAAATAGCTGTTATGCTCATGTGTTTTGGATGCACAGTCCATAGCAATGTAAGTTAGGTGGATTGGTCATTTCAGATGAAAAGTATGAATATAATTAGAGCAGTCCTCCTGACAACAGAGGGGTCTGACATCAAGAAGACCGCTCTAATTACAGTATATTCAGGAAGATTGATTAAATGAATGAAGCAGGTTGTTAAAGCGCACTTGGACACATAAAAGTGGGCAAAGCCGTGCTATTTAGTCATATAAAAAGTGTACGTGCCATCCACATAAAAGAGCCTTTCACCCTGGGAGTCTGCACACGTCACTTGCATCACACACACACACACACACACACACACACACACACACACACACACACACACACACACACACACACACACTGTCCCACGTACTCCTGATGGGACGGCGGCCAAATACAAGACTGTGTTTAAACTCCCTGGTTTCATAGTTCAAAGCGAAGAAATTCCATTTCATGTCACAAACAAGTGGATTCGTCAGGCGAGGGAAATGAGTAGGCTGAAAATGAGCACGGCAACACTGAAACTCCTTTTGATACGTCATGCTTGCATTTGACGCGTACTCTCCGCCCCGAGGGGTCACATCAGCAGAACAAGGGTGACATTGATGGGACAGATTGTTTTCTTATTTTGTTTCTGCGTATGGTAGCTCGACTTCTGGTTGTATTGAAATACATTATTCATCACATCACTGGAAGAAAATCTAAACTTTTGTGCGAACTTGGTTGACCTAAGTTTCTTTAAACCTTGCACGGAGAGTCTGTGGTTTCCTGATGTAGTCTATCTGAGAGAAAGATGAGATTTGCATGTGTACCACAAGCACACACAATGTATCAGTGGATCAGAAGCTCAGATCAGATCTACTGTAAAAGGTTTGGCAATAATAAAGGTACAATTTTGCGACTATTCCCAGCCTGTACTTTGTGTTAAAGTGGGTAATTAAGTCCAGTGGTATTATATTAAAGAGGACCTATTATGCTTTTGTGCTTTTCCTTTTCCATTAGTGTGTTTTATAGTTTTTTGTGTGTGTAATAGGTCTGCAAAGGTACAAAGCTCATGCCAAAGGGATTTACTCTCCCCAACGGAAACTGCCTGAAACACCTCACTTGAAGTCCCAAGTTTTCTCCTGTAACGTGCCGACACAAGTAACACCAAGTAACACTTTTGCATAATACCTGTCTAGCGGCTAGTTTGGCACACCCTCTAATAAAGCTATTTAGAGAGGAGCTGGAGTTGAGTCCGAAGAGTTTGGTTCGGGTGATCAGTCACAACAGAGTGGGCCAGCTGACCAGTCAGAGTGGACGGGCTTTTCAGGAGGCGGGGCCAGGAGCCTAAACTGAGTGTTTCATACGGAGGGTAAAAAGAGGAGCGTAAGCACAGCCGGTATGAGAAGAATAAAGCATTTTTCAAAGTAAATCTTGTAAACATGTTCTAGTAGAAACCCAAAATACAAGTATGGTCCTGAACATACATGTAATAGGTCCTCTTTAAGTTCCCCTTGAAACATATACTGTACATGAATTTAAAGTGGATTTACTGCTCATTCTCCATCTTTAGTTGTGGAGCTATGCTGTCACAAATGTTGTATACTCAACATACATAAGTGTATGTCGACAGAAAGTCGTCATGCAATACAATAATAGTAAATAATATAACAAAGCTACGAAACCCAGGTTTTTCCTCACAGTTTATCTTGTCTCCTCAATCGGTTAATTACAATTTTTGTGTCAGTTTTGGGGGATAAAGGCAGACAGAGGCCTAGACCATTGTGCCTTAGTGATTCTGTCTTTGAGGAAAATCTTGCAATGGCTGCCGGCCAACGTTATCTCACACTGTCTGGTCACACACATAAACAGAGACACACACACACCCCTTTTACGCAAGATGCCTGGCATGGAGCCATTTCGACACTTCCCTCTGTGCTGGTTTCTGTGTGTGTCAGAGACCAGATGGGGGTCCGACCAGTTGTCTCAGCACCATGCCAACACCAGCAGCCCCTATGCACCATGGTAGCTCCTTTGTGTTCAAATACAGGCTCCTTGTCTGGCTTTCCAGCAGGACACACACTGTGGCATACTGTACCATGCTCGCACATGATCCTGTTGCTCTTTCTGTAAGTGTTGGTGCTATTCCAGATCAAACACACACCCTTCATACTGCCTTACTCTGTTCTCTCAATACATACTTGCACTTCTAACAAGGTCATCCGTGGATAAGTGGGCATGTACGTGTGTTTTCTGTTCATTTGGTGTGAACAGCAGAGGTCCAGTGTGTGTTTTTGACATGTAGTTGGTCTGGTCTTGTGTGTTCTCTACCTGTTCACCTCACTGTCTTGTCTAGTTTTTATTTTCCACGTGGCCTCTCGGGCTGGTTTTAGGTTTCTCGGCTAGAAGGGAGGGAGGCAACAGTGGCAGTTAATTTAGCCAGTATTTTACACGCCAGTCGCTCACTATTACATCCCGCCTCCACCCCCTCGTCGGGCGAGTGCACAGCTCCTAATGCAATCATCGATATCAGGAGAGGGAATGGCAAGCTCCATGTGAGCCCAGAGGGGAGGGAAATCAGCCATTCATGTTATGTTAATTCGAGCGGTGATAGAGGGAGATAAGGTCCCACTGGGGGACACTGGTCCTCTTAGCTCGGGTGATCAACACGCTGCAGCTGTGAGGGAGAAGAATCGGTGGTAGGGGAGGGTGCGTAAGAGACGTACATGTGTGTCTGTGTTTACAGG
Source organism: Pterois miles (assembly GCA_947000775.1). Lineage (NCBI taxonomy): Eukaryota > Metazoa > Chordata > Actinopteri > Perciformes > Scorpaenidae > Pterois > Pterois miles. Next base: position 16,961,313 of record CAMQGK010000549.1, on the reverse strand, counting down.
AGTGGCTGTTAATTGGCAGTTGGGGTTTTGACAATGGAGCGCTAATTAGGGTTCGGGAAAAACGTGCTCAAGTCTCGTGTCTAATGCATAGAAATCCGTCTCCATATGGCTGGATAAATGGCCTGGAAAGTTACAGAGAGCAGCTAATGAGGAACAACTGCATCTAAATCAAATTGGCTCTCAACTGGTTCATTCCAATGCAGGCGATGAAAAGGAAAACTTTACTGAAGGAATACATGTTTGAAAAATCCTAAACATTTGTATAATTAATTATCAGGACTTTAATTAATTCAAACATGGGCGCCCACTGCCCTACAAAACACTGAGCTCCAGTGCAAGAAGCAGCCAGTTATTTACATCATGGAGGAGACGACTTTAAAGCTCTTGTAATAAGAGCTTTTAATAGCTCAGACTAAAACATCCTAATCCATTGTAGCCATAAGCAGCATGAAGTGAAGTTATATAGGATCTGTTGGGGGTAAATTCTGCTCTTGTGTGAATGGGCCTACTGTAGCCTGCGCTTGCTAACCGTGCCAGAGACTTGGCTCATTGTCAGGCACTGGTGCATTACAAGGTTTTCTCTCTGCTTATCGGTGGACTGTGAAAGTCACCTAACTGGATTAGCCCTCAGCTTGCCAGCCAGGATGAGACGGGCCCAGCAGGATGCCTCCGCCGCCTCTCTTTGAGCGTGTGTGCGAGATAGACAGAGAGGACGGAGTATAAAGAGAATGAAAAGACGATCCGTGCCCGTCCTTTCTGTCTTTGCCCGACATGCACTTAATTTCCCGCTCGCACGAAGGCGGGGTGCGGGGCATGTGAGGCCAGAGTTGTTATTTCGAGTCAGCTCATTCTTCTCTGTGAAGCGCTTGAATTTCACATTCTGAGGCTGCGCTGTAGAGGATGTGCAAACTATCCAAAGTATGATTCAGTGTTGTTTAGACAGAAAGCCAGATTTACTTTTCCAATTGTCTCAGTGTAGCTGCTCTCAGTTTTATTTTTAGCCATGCTGGATGGCAAGGGATGGCAATGTGGGTCTGTCTGTTGGTTGGTTGTTCTGTCTCTTTGGTCCAGACTGAAATATCTCAACAATATTTGGATAGATTTCCATTGTATTTTGTACCGACATTCATGGTCCCCAGATGATGATAGAAGAAGAAGAAGAAGAAGATATTCCTTTATTAGTCCCACGAGGGGAAATTCAATTTTTTCACTCTGTTGTTAACTTATACATGGTACATGCAGACCCGAACACACACATGCACAAACATGCAACAATGGAGAGATGTCAGAGTGAGGGGGCTGCTCCTGACAAGCGCCCCGAGCAGTTGGGGGTTTGGTGCCTTGCTCAGGGGCACCTCAGCAGTGCCCAAGAAGTAAACTGGCACCTCTCCAGCTACCAGTTCACACTCAGTTCTTGGTCCATGGTGGGACTTGAACCGGTGACCCTCCGGTTCCCAAGCCAACTCCCTACAGACTGAGCTACTGCCGCCCCCAATTGTCCTGACGTATCAGATATTAAACTGATAAGAACAGATACTACACTTGATCTTAGCCAAAAGGCCGAGAAGCGAATGATGTTCTTAATGATTGTAGTGATCCCCTGATTTTTATTCTAGTGCCTCCAGAGGGTTGAATTTTGTTGTCTTGAGTGAAATGTCTCAACAACTACCAGACGGTACAGACCATACACTGTTTATATAGATGGACAGCCATCTCCACTTCCTCCCATTGTACAAAAGTGAAGCCAAATATCCCAGATACGGGAGCTGCCATCTTGAGATTTTACATCATGTGGAGCCAGAGTCTGTGCAGTAGTGATCGCGTAACTGGAGCCAAGGTGTCAAGGTCCTTGCCACACACCGGCCCGAGCCAATCATGAACCGTGCATGGCCACAGCTTATTAGTGATTAGAGAATCCCAGCTGTCAATCATGATGTCACACACTTTTCACAGCATCAAATAACTAATTAAAGCCAAACATATCAGAAAAATTACTACTTGAACATACGTGTGTGTGATAAAAACTACCTAAAATGACAGAAACCACCATCAGGAAAAATCTTTTTGACGTATATTTTGACGTTTTAGTTTTGCCCATGTCCCATCCACTAACATGGAGGGGGATGGATTTATGACCTATCCTGCAGTCAGCCCCCAGGGGACGATTGAGATGTTTTGGTTTCACTTTTGGGGAGCCGTCATGTCGTCCATCTTTATGCACAGTCTATGGTACAGACCCTGAGGATGAACTGAAACTTTTGTCTTGTCTGACTTTTTAATTTGACTAAATACCTGTAAAACCAATGACATTCCCATCACCCTCAGCTGTACTTAGTTTTAAGTGCTAATTAGCAAATGTTAGCATGCTAAAACGCACACCTAAGTGGTCTGCATGGCAAACATACCTTCTAAACATCAGCATGTTAGCATTGCTATTGTTAACATGTTAGCATGCTGACATTAGCATTTAGCCCAAAGTGCCACTGTGCCTAATTACAGCGTCACAGAGTTGCTAGCATGGCTGTAAATTCTTCGACAGAGGGAGGTTGTACGCGTCTTGTCGAATTGTTATTGTGCACTAGCATTAGCAAAGCAGTTATGCTGGATAATGTCAGTACAAGCAACTCATTCGTTACTAAACTATTCCTTGTAATGTACAAAAAAATGCAGCAGCAACCAATCAGGTACACATTGACTCATCCAATTGCTGTTTCTGTCTATTTTGTACTTTCAATTACACATTTACCAGCACATAGCGGCTTAATTTTGTCCTTTTCTTTTTGCATTCACCTTGCTAATCATAGTCTCGGTCTAGCCCTGTCACAACGAGAAGGGTTTTGACAACCAGCTTGGCAGTTATGACACTGAGGTTGTACATTTTTTGTTGTAACCCGTCACTATTTTTGCTGACAGTCCAGTATCTGAGCTAAAATGTGTCAGTGAGAATCTACAATATGCAACAACACACTGAATATTTTAGCAGGCCATGCCGGAGGAGCCACGTGTTGATGTACTTTTTGTCAGATATGTTCCAGACTTTTTCTGTTGGGGATTTGGTTCAGTAATTCAAGGGTTGTATATCTTTTTCTCTCTGTCTCTGATCCTTCCCTGCCTGTCTTTCTCCGTCCTCATATTCTGTTTCAGACAGCTTTGGTTTGAAGCTTTAACTTTGAAGTGTTTTCTCCAGTGCCCACGGTTCAGAGCTTGACATTTTTGACACTGTTTCTAATCTTTATGCTGTTCCTGTTAGCAGCGGCTTGGATGCAGTTGTTTATGCTGACACCCAGCCATCACTCCTGACCCCATTCATCTCAATGTGTGTCCCCTCCCTCTTGTACAGTGAAAGGTTCTTTGTCAAGCTGAATAAGAGCGGGTTGCCCAAGTCGCCAGAGAAGACAGAAAGACAATGCACGCTGTTTGTGGTGAGTAGCAAACATGGCTTTGCATTTATAAAGATTGACTGGGAGCAATTTAAAGCTATGTTCAGTAAAGTCACGCTCCATTACCCTGAAAACTACGAGCTAAGTCAGTCCCCTGTAGCTTGTTTACAGTGATTGAATCTAATGCTGAAGTATGTTTTCCTGCTTTTTTCTCAGGATTTGGGAAGCAGTGATCTAAGAAAAGATGTCTACATCGTTGTGCACATCATAAGAATAGGTGGGAGTTACGATGCTGCTTTTTACTCTAGTGAGCACTCCATGTCTTTTAAATCTCTTGGGCTTTCATAGCAGCGCTGTTATGACTGTGGATGTTTCTTTGTGTGTGTGTGTGTGTGTGTGTGTGTGTGTGTGTGTGTGTGTGTGTGTGTGTGTGTGGCAGGGAGGATGGGAGCAGGGGAGAAGAAGAATCTGTGCAGCGTACAGTACAGGAGGCCGTTCGGCTGTGCTGTCGTCAGCATCGCCGATCTCCTCACCGCTGACTCCAAGGATGACCACCTGCTCAAGGTTTATGCGTAAGTCACTGTAAATGACCAGTATTCAATACAAAGTCCTTTCTTAATAGTCCTGTGTTCTGTATTGTTTGTTTAGTTCATACAGAAAGTGTGAAAGCAACAGGTTGTGGCAAAGCTAACTGTCTCTCGGCTCTAACTTAATATTCAACAGACACATTTGAAAGTGGCATAGATTTTCTCATGTCAAGTTTATCAAGAAAGCGTATAAAAGCATGTTTCCCAAAATGCAATGACAAAATTATAGCAACAAGTTAAGCTTTTATTCTAAATACCAGCCACACATGTCACAAAACAGATTTCAGTCTTCAGAAACTCAGTGCTAGTCATCTTTCAGTCATCCTGTTAGCTGGTTGTCTAACTGAATAATACAGCAGTATATACTGTATACAGACATTTCATAATAAAATTGTACCTTTTCCTTTTGTACTTCAGTTTTTTTTGTTGTGCCACAACTGAAAAGACTCTGTGGTCCAACCTAGTCTACACGATGCCCTGAGGGAGAGAGAAGGCTGTAGTCGACACAGTAGTTTGACCTAAATTATAGCCAGATCAGACTGACTGGCCAAGCACATTTAGCTCAGAAGTAAATACAACCACTTTCTTTATACCTGCAGTAAAACCACAGAGGTTTTAGTAAAGTTTTGAGCTGGATGTTTTCAGAATTAGGTCCAGACAAGACGTCATTATAAATACTGTAGGAATTTGTTTACTTGTGGTGCCCTCGTTAAATGTTAAAACTGTTTGTAGTCACAGTCAAACCCATAAGTCTTTATCAACCTGTGACTCATATGGCGTAAAATGTGTGTCATCTTCCAGTGGATCATACAGTACATGTTACATACATTACACACCACCACTGGCAAAGTATATCATGCATCAGGGCCGCAGCCATCGGCCTCTGCTGCATCGATTTTGACCATTCTTTCATTAATACTTTAATGAAGTGAAATACTTAATTGCTGGAGTGCCCCTTTAAGTTGAAAATCTGTACAAAATATTTATTTCCTGTTACTCATCTTTCTGTCTCAGGTGTAACACAGAGAGTGAGTGGTACCAGATCCACGAGAATATCATCAAAAAAGCGAACTCCAGGTACAACCTGTCGGGCTCCAACACTGGTAAGAACCATGTGTTTCATTCGTTCAGTCATTAAACAAGGGGATTTAGTAATGCTCAAGCTGGCATCTTTAGCTGTGAGGGATTTAGTTTTAATCCAATGTAATGGTTCACTTTTTGTTGAGTTTTATGTTTTTATCACAAGGGAACAACTTTCAAAGCTCTTAGTTCAATAGTGTGGTGATAATCAGGCTTATTTCTTTCACAAAACCTTCATTGTGCCACCATGACAAACTTAGCAGATCAGTTTCATCACCAGTCTCTTACCGTGCAATAGTCAGCTTCCGGTCAGTCTGAGTCGTGTTTATGTGGGCGCGAAGTTCCTCTTTAGTGGAGCAGATCAGTCTTCACATCGTCCTGTCTGCAGGAAGCCTGCTGTTGCAAGTGCATTCAGATGAGATTTTTTATTATATATATAAATAGCTGCATTCGCACCATACTGAACAACAGCATCAGCAGTTTCCCATAGCAACAGGTTGGTGGAGAATCAGAACATTCAGTTCTTCAAACCTCAAAAGAAATGTCATGTGACGTGTGGAGAGGTTTGTTTCGCAATGACATTCATACTCAGACTCTTATAGATGCAGCTGTTATGGGAGTCATATTACCCACATTTTTGTGTACACAAAATTATAGCCCAAGATGAACATCTGATTACGTCCTCAAAATATAATCTACAGCGAAGGAAACTTGAATGGGGTACAAAGTGTGAAGCGAGAAGATGCAATCATGAATTAAACAGTGTTGGCTGGTTTGCAGCTGTTTACATCAAGGGGCAAATGTACAACCAACAGTAAGCAATCAGCTTACAGTTCATCAGAAGTTTGTCTTAAAGCTGATTTACATAATACTTTCTGTGCAACGTGGCTGCAAACTTGCTGCAGGCTGTTATTTTCATAAAGAAAATATGAATTTTGCGTGTTGTAGTGGTAGTTTGGGTGTTTTGAAGTGGGGTTGTATGAGATACTAGCAGACAGGCGTTGCTGCACAGAAGCAAAGCAATGTACTCCTATGGATGGCAGTAAAATGGATTTTAGCCACTAAAAGAAAGACTCACCAAAAATAAAACCAATATCAGTTTTAGTGTGCTCTATATTTAAAATATTTTCACAGTTTTACCTTGCCATCAGAGTGTCCTTTGCGACGGGGAACTGAAGCCGTTGTTTCAGCTATGCACTCACCAAAGCCACCAGACTCCATTGAAAAAAACCTGTAATTTTACCTTGTAGAACACACGGGTTGCTGGTCTGTCGCTGCTTTGATCAGTTAGTTTGTCTGTGCTATTATGTGACTTTGGTGAATCCAAACTGTGAGAAAACTATGAAACTAACTGATCAAGGCAGCTGTAGACCAGCAACCCCCATGTTCTGCAATGTAAAATTAGCGTTAGGGTTAGTGTATATTTAGACTGATATTGATTTTTTTAGATGGGCCTTTCTTTTAGGAGGCTAAAATATGTTTTGCGGCCGGCCCCATTCCTTGCGGTAACTCCTGTCTGCTTCTCCAAAGTGAGGATGCGCCGACTGTCATCGACTATCATAGATTTTGTGCTATTGTGTGACTTGCATGAATCCAAACAAATCAAAGTCACACAATAACACAAATTAATCATTCTGCAGGGTAATATTACTGTTTTTTCAATGGAGTCTGGCTGCTTGGGTGAGAACATGGATAACGGCTTCAGTCGTCCATTGGAAACCTAAACTGTACAGCTGGCGCATGGCAAGGTAAAGCGGTGAAAATATTCTAAAAATAAAATACACTTGAACTGATATTCATTTTGTACGCGAGCCTAAGTTGCCGAAAATACGTTTTGCTGCCAGCCCCGTACATAGCAGTACATTGCTTTGTGTCCGTGCTGTATCTCCTGCCTGCTTCTCCAAAATGGCGACCGTCATCTACTGTGGGTAATACACCTTCTATGGAATCAAAAACATCCAAACTATCCCTTTAAGTGAGTTCATTGTCTTCTCACATCTCCATCATGTATTCTTATGGACCACCATAGCCTGGTCCATAGAAAGAGGTTGCTAATTGTTTGAGTGAGAAGAAATTATAGGAATGTCAATAATCTGTGCGACTGATCTACTGACTCAGCTCCTCTTTTCACCTCCCCCCAGAAGACCAATAATTAATTACTCGAGGAGAAGCCATACAACTCCGGGACTTGAAATTATCATGAATAATCGTGCATATAGGCGTGTGCAGTAATTAAACTGAATGACACCAGCCGTTTAACACAATCTGCGTTATCCAAGCAGCATCTTTACGCTACGTCGCTTCAAAACAATTGCAGCATCCAGCTGAATAAAACTTCTATATGACAGTGCTGCTGCTGGATAGATGGAGACGTAAAGTAAGGAGCTTTGCATAGCTGATAAGTGCAACACAAGACTAAATTAATTTCTTATAAAACATAAAGCAGAGGAATGACACTAAAATAGAAATATAACGCAACCCCTGTCCTGTTTCCTTATCTCGTATTGCACTCCAACAAAATCTTAATCAAGGTCTTATATCAGCTTTATTTGCTATTTAAAGTGTTGACTGACTATGTTATCACAGCTACGCACATGTTATCAGATTTAGTTACAGATAGAGCAGACAGATAATGTGGTGCATTCATTGTTGATGGTAAGACCTTCAGTAGATGACACTGCAGACTCTCAGTTAGTGTTTCACGCCTGATGGATGGCGGTGACATTTTCGAGCTTTAAAATAAACTTCCTGTAATCACAACCAATTAATTAAACTGATTAGGAAAACAACATTACTGACACAAGACAGCGTTTTTTCACAGTATTTACTCAAAAGGTATCCAACATACTGTATAAGTGTTTGCTCCAGACTTTAATTTGAGAGCATTATGCACACTGTCCTGCACACACATCATGAACATATTTAAGTGAATTATTTTAAAGAGTTGCTCCCGTCTTTGGCTGCTGTGTGCACAGTTTATCGCAAACACTTGGATGTTAGCTATTGAGTAGCTGTCAGCTAAAGACATTGATCCAGCAGAACGGCTGATTAGCCTCTGGTGCTTTCTCTTTCAAAGTGCATTAGAGGAGAGCAGTGCATCTTTTGTCGCAATATTCTGGCATGCATAATTCAAGCACAAATTAAATTCCCACCACTTAACTAAATTTGACATTGTTCGTATAAAGTGAATGCTTTAATCACAAAAACAGAGGTAATAATTTAAATATTTAGGATAATGAGCACTGGCTATTAGTTATCATTAATGTACTATGAGCACCATTCATCTGTCTGGACCAAATTAATTCATCAGCGTTTTATTGGCTTTGACAGTTTGGACTGTTGTTGCCTCTTTTAATTTCTTCTGTCTCTTTAATTACATGTGTCACACACACACACACACACTTGCTCGTACTATAGTAGCTCTGATGACAGTAGTGTCACAAGTTGCAACAGCATGGTATCATATCCATTTATGAGGATACATATTCAGCAACAAGTTTGACGTCAACCCCAAAAACTCCAGGAAACATTGCTAGTGCAAGCGCTCAGATTTCCTCTCTTTCAGTTCTTAAATCCCTGTACCTTAAAGGGATAGTTTGGGTGTTTTTAAGGTTGTATAAGGTTCTTATCCATAGTCAGTGTATGACCTATAGTAGATGACAGTCTGCGCATCCCCACTTAATGAAATTAATGTTCTGATGTGGACGGGGCCGGCAACGAAACATATTTTAGCCTCCTAAAAGAAAGGCCCATCTTAAAAAATATAAGCTATATTTAGAGTATTTTCACCAGTTTACCTTGCTGTGAGACAGCTATACAGTATATGTTTCCAACGGGGAACTGAAGCCGTCATCTATGCTCTCACCAAAGCCACCAGACACTGAAACAACAGTAATTTTGCAACAGCACCGACAAACTAGAGGACAGACTCAGTAACATTAGTTAGTGGTCCTGGTTCAGACTGAGAGGACAGACTCAGTAACATTAGTTAGTAGTCCTGGTTCAGACTGAGAGGACAGACTCAGTAACATTAGTTAGTGGTCCTGGTTCAGACTGAGAGGACAGACACAGTAACATTAGTTAGTAGTCCTGGTTCAGACTGAGAGGACAGACACAGTAACATTAGTTAGTGGTCCTGGTTCAGACTGAGAGGACAGACACAGTAACATTAGTTAGTGGTCCTGGTTCAGACTGAGAGGACAGACTCAGTAACATTAGTTAGTGGTCCTGGTTCAGACTGAGAGGACAGACTCAGTAACATTAGTTAGTGGTCCTGGTTCAGACTGAGAGGACAGACACAGTAACATTAGTTAGTGGTCCTGGTTCAGACTGAGAGGACAGACTCAGTAACATTAGTTAGTGGTCCTGGTTCAGACTGAGAGGACAGACTCAGTAATGTTAGTTAGTAGTCCTGGTTCAGAGAGAGGACAGACTCAGTAACATTAGTTAGTGGTCCTGGTTCAGACTGAGAGGACAGACTCAGTAACATTAGTTAGTAGTCCTGGTTCAGACTGAGAGGACAGACTCAGTAACGTTAGTTAGTAGTCCTGGTTCAGACCCAGAAGACAGACTCAGTAATGTTAGTCAGTAGTCCTGGTTCAGACTGAGAGGACAGACTCAGTAACATTAGTTAGTGGTCCTGGTTCAGACTGAGAGGACAGACACAGTAACATTAGTTAGTGGTTCTGGTTCAGACTGAGAGGACAGACTCAGTAACGTTAGTTAGTAGTCCTGGTTCAGACTGAGAGGACAGACTCAGTAACGTTAGTTAGTAGTCCTGGTTCAGACTGAGAGGACAGACTCAGTAACGTTAGTTAGTAGTCCTGGTTCAGACTGAGAGGACAGACTCAGTAATGTTAGTTAGTAGTCCTGGTTCAGACTGAGAGGACAGACTCAGTAACATTAGTTAGTAGTCCTGGTTCAGACTGAGAGGACAGACTCAGTAACATTAGTTAGTGGTCCTGGTTCAGAGAGAGGACAGACTCAGTAATGTTAGTTAGTGGTCCTGGTTCAGACTGAGAGGACAGACTCAGTAATGTTAGTTAGTAGTCCTGGTTCAGAGAGAGGACAGACTCAGTAACATTAGTTAGTAGTCCTGGTTCAGACTGAGAGGACCAGCCTGGTAAGTGATGTGTAAGAAATAATGTCAGTGCTGATCAGTGTTTTGCTGTTCAACTTAGCTCTACAACATTCTACATTAGTGTACGATGTACAGGTGAGTAATGTTACGTTGGTGAGTCAGCTGCTAAAACAAGTTTCAGTTGCACTGCCACCAACATGACTCAGAGATACAACTAAGGCTACATAAATAAACACTATTATCTCGTTATAGTAGACTAAATCTCACTGCAGCAACGTGCGATATTCGGACATTTTCAGCGGTGTAAGTGGCAAAGTGGGCACGCTGGTCAACATAGAAATAGATCGTTTCTGAGGGAGAGGAGAACACAGCTCAGCTCACTGCAGCAGCTCTGCGCTGTGTCTATGTTTTCCTCTGCCTGTCTGAAGTCCGGTCATCCTCAGTGTTGATTGGCTATTGCTGATGACGTGTAACCAATCAGATAATGCTGTGGGCAGGACATTGAGCCAGTCCACACAGTGGGGACGAAGTGGAGAGAACTGACAGTGGAGGGTGATCAGAGCCAAAGTAGCGCATTTTCAAATCAATTTATCACATCTCCAGAGTATTGTGATATTGTTTTCGTCTCAACAATGCATATTGTCACATTTTTATATTGCGAAATATCATGCCACGATATATTGTCTCACCCCTGTCATCTACTGTAGGTATATGGATAAGTACCTCACACAACCCCACTTCAATACACTCAAACTATCCCTTTAACTGTGCTCACTCTACACTCAGAACAGCTATGCACACGTTTTTTTTCTGGGTACATCCTCATCTTAAAAGTCAATTCCTCCCGAAAGGGCAATTATTCCACTGCAGAGCAACATTACGGCACAGATAACACTTGAGTTACTTGTCTAGCTTCGACACCGAATGTGCAAACTGGAGAGAGAATATTTCATCTTTAGCAACCAGGTCAGCGTCTCCTCTCCACTTTGTCCCTGTGAAAACGTCCATGCAGGAGTTATGGAACGCTATGCATAATTTAAGGGCTGCAATTTATTACACTTAGTGTCAGGAGGGCAATTAAAACAAGTGCGCAGTGGAGTGAGATAATGTAATGTGTATTTATTTGTGTACATGTTTGTACTGTATATGTGTGCGGCCTGCCATCTTTGTATGAGTGTGTGTGTCTCGCTGGGTGGTTCTCCTTTTAAACAGACCTGGCAGTAGGCCAGAAGTCTCTTATTAGCAGCCAATTAGCAGGGGAGAGATGAATGCGCTGCCCTTAAAGTATAAAGAACACTGGGCTGCTGGGTAATAAAGAGACAGACAGACAGTCTATGCGGAGAGACAGTTATTTTGTTCACATGCAGACCAATGACTACCTCATTTTCTTTACCCGTGTGTTTCAGGGTCATTGGGGCTTTTCTTTAATCGAATTCGAAAGGCGAGAGAGGGAGCTGACGCGAGGAGATGGCGATTTTGTTTACGCGTAGCCCAGTAATACAAGGGATTTCATAAGAATCTGGCTCTGCATGAGTCAGGTCAGGTAGATAATTCAGCTCCCACCTCCATGCGAGCGTAGGCAGTGACAGAAGAGGCTGCGACAACTCCACTGTTTTGTTTTTGTTTTTCTATGTTTTTCGTGAGGAGGCAGGCCGGGTGGGCTGAGAGGGCAGCAAATGTTGAGGGTGTTTTTGTCAGCGTCAGCTGCATCTACCAAGCAGAATAGTAATGAAGCTGGTTTGCCTAATTGTAGCCCGGCAGTAGCTTTTAGAGCCTGTCTGTGTGTGCGTATGTGTTCGTTTATGTGTATAGAAATGCCAAAGGCCTGATCCACATTAGGGGGCAGGCAGATTAGAAACACATCTCTCCTGGACCTAATGGGACTATCCTTCTATTTCCCACCAGGCTTTTGTGCCAGGTTGAACACACTGTAGATGGACTGTGTGTGATTTTTGAATTATTTACATCAGAGGACTGCGCTGTAGAGTGTATGTTTTTTTGAGTTTGTGTCAGAGATGTCTCCCTTGCCTCTTAGTGCTGAGCTGTGTAGTTCAGACCAGCATCTGACTGACGTATGTCATATATGTCAATGTGTAATTTATGGAAAAAGGATCTAAACTTTGCACTCACTGGAAAACTAAGCCTAAAACCAAGGCAAGCCTCAGTAGTTTGGCACTAAGTGAACTCATGAACCTTCCATCACACAGAGAAACGTGTAGACAGTAGACAGGTAAACTAAAGCTAAATTGTTTTTATATAGATATGTATCTGTAATGTATGTGTAACCACTTTGATTAACAGGACGCGTGGTAGTTAAGATTTGTTATTCCACATAACACTATGAGGCTGCAGTTAAGTCAGATTAGCTAAAACTTCTGCTAAAGAAAAGTAGCTGAATGTTAGCGGAGTAGCCACTACTTTTGTCTTAAGTGGAATTTATGTGATTTGGTGTGGTTAATTGTAAATTAATTTTATTTTATTGATTTCACCATAAATATTGATAGTCAACACAGTGCCATTCACCAGACATGTATCTAATAATCAAAATAGGTTTATTTTCTTAACCAAAGCAATTTAGTATTTTGTCTGAGCATTTTCCATTGCCAGGGCTCAACAAGAAGGACTGCCCGTTTGCCCCGGGCAAGTGAAATGACATTTTGGGCTCGTAAATGTAGAAGCTCTTTTGTCTGGTTGGCAAAGTGTTGAAAAAGAATTAAACAAAGCGTTGTTTTCCGGCGCTGATGATGGAAGTAGGTAAGGAGTGAGATATCTCGCTTCCTTGTCATCTCTGTTAAGAGTTGCACATGCACACCAATCGGGCCTGACGATGAGTAAAGACGAAATTTATGACTTCAGTTAACCTGGAAACATGAGTTTAGTTGTGTGGCATTAGACGATGTGGGCAAAACGTAAGATTTAAAGATTAAACATGACAATTAACTTTGGTCTTTGTTGTTATTTGATAAACACTAATAAATAAAACTATGTATTTAGGGGCAAGTAAAAATTGACCCACTTGCCCGACCAAGGCAAGTGAAAAAACATTAACGCTGAACTCTAACTGCATTGCAGTTTTTAGGAAATATCTAGCTTTTATGGCAACAATTTTTGCAGTAAAATAATCAGCTTAAAAAGGTGCAAAATGAAGGCGTTGCAACATTTTTCTCTGATACACAATTTGTTGGCAAACCGGAAAACTTACACACACCTTTTCCTGCTCCATGCCTTTGTGGTGCAGTGAATTTTGGCGTCTTGCTAACAGGTTTACAAACAAGTCACGTTGCCTTGTTGACTCTCGGTGACTGAAACCTCACGCAGCTAATGAACCGTTTCACCATTACCTTTCAACTTTCCCAAGAACATGCACAACAATAATAATCACCGTCATCTTGTCTCTTACGCACTCCCTTGCTGTTAATAAGCTGTTTGTGTATCTGCCTCTCCTCGACGTGAGCATGGACAGGCGCGCACACGCGTGGACATCAAGGAGATGCGTTTTGAGCCGTAAATACAAGTCGCTGCTTTAATTTAGCTGCGCTGACATTTGGAGTTATTGCATAAGGATATTGATTTGAGATGACAGCCTTTATGTAGGATTTCCTCTTAATAAAAAAGCTAGAGATGACTCACAGGCTGTTTGCATTTTTGGTTTATGTATAATGTGGGGGCGTCTGCTTACTTCCGTACACATAAGCATCGCTGTTGGCAGGTATAACTGTAGTCGTCTGGTTCAGAAGTTCATGCGGCTGTAATAAAACAGAAAATATGGCCTAGTGAATCATTTTTTTTTTCTGCGCATAGCCAATACAAGATTGTTTATTGTGCTGGGAATAGGGTTATGATATATTTTGAGCATTTTATTGAGTGGCAGTGGGCTAAGGGAGGGAAGATCAAGGCTGTAATATAGGAATATGCTATTTCAGAATTTGAATTTTGTTATTATTTTTTTTGCCAGGTTTGGCGGTGGCTCTCCAGCTCCTCCACGGGGACATAGAGCAGCTGAGACGAGAGTACATGGTCCTCTTCACGAGGGGCGTGTCCATCACCAGGAAACTGGGCTTCTCTGATGTCATCATGCCAGGTGAGACACCACAAACAAGCTCACTTGCACAAGCAATACGGTGCCAAGTTGATTTTCAGCTATAACCGTCCTTCAGTATGAACTTCCTCAGTCTTATGGGCACAAGATCATCATGGATGTCAGCTGTCTTTCCTCTTGCTCAACACAGTCAACTTCTCTTTAGTTCCAGTTGTGGATTAGCATTTTATCCCTGCACATTGCTAATTTAAGAAACAACTTCATGGCATTCTCTAGACATTTTGAATACAAGATCAAGCCCATACTGAGTTACTTTCATCACTCCTTCCTAGTAACCAGATTATCTTGTGTGGTGATCTCATTGTGCACCAGTAGCAAACTTATTCAACCAATGCCAACGAAAGTCATCCAAAATGCCCAGACACACCGAACTGACATCAAGGAACTAGAGGTGCTGAAGGCCAACTGTTGCTTCACCTTTGTGTTGGCCGCTAAGTTGCATTTAAGCACACCACAAACACTACAGCCGTCGGCCAGTTAGCACGCACGTTCTGCATCTGCATGAGAGGAAACAACTCTCCACACCAGCAGGTGGATGCTGGACGCTGGGAAACCGGGAGACCGAGCCAAGCTGTTATTATGATACGTTCATGAAACAACACCACTCTCACTCACTACCTACTTGTTAGCTTGCTTTCCTCACTTGCATTTCTCCTCTTGTGTACTGATTAGTTTAAGCCGAACAGCCCATCAGATTGAGTTCTCTCGCCGACGGGCTCCATTGATTCAATATGTTGAATCAGCTGAAAAGCATCCATCACGGGCAGACTAGAGCTGACAGTGTGGGACACATCGCAAAAACTAGGACGACAAACACTCTCGGATAGTCCCAAAACCGTCGATGGCCAGCCATTTTTACCCTTAATTGATATCCCTCTTTTTCAAGATTGGTGCTTCACTGTTATATCTTGCCCCAGTAGTCTGGTTTAACGGGAAATCAAATTAAGGAAGAAATTGTTTAGCAAAAACACTCTTGTAGTAACATCAGCTGATTTGCCAATCGATTTATCGTCAAACCATTCAGCACTAACATTTTTGGTGCTGAGCAGTCACTGCTGTGGTGTTCTTCCACTACACATCCCAGAAATAACTTGGCTATCATGCAGTGACATATTTGTGCTTTGTTTTTCTGTTGAAATTGTTTTTCCCCATTGTGACTATTTCTAATTAGACAAACCACCAGTTCTCCTTCCATCCATTTATTATTGAAATCACTTATCCTATCTATCACACTGCTACTATGCATATAGATGACAAGTAAATTTACGTTCACACTTACAGACAGAAACAGGACCACCTGCAAAGTGCTGTTACTGCTGTTGGAGACGAAACACATATAATTTCCCATGCATCAGATCGGTATAGCAACGACTTACCAGGCCGCAGGTGTGAAGACACAGTCATAAACTGGAGATTCAGAGTGCTAAAACATTGAATTCTATATAAAATGTCAAATCATGAAATAATATTGTAGCTGACACCTTTTGAGGCTATAAACTTAACATTTTCTAATATTTGTATTGTATACATTGACCTGCCTTATAGCATCTACTGTAGTTGCCATGGTAACACTTGACACCCCTACCTAATGTGTGAGAATGATATTTGATGCCACCGACGGGTGCCATCGAAAAGATGAAATATTCAGTTTCAGGTAGATAGGCATTGCTTACTGTAGATAGCTTCTTCTCTAAATGACACAGACCCCTGCAGAGACCCTCAGGCTTAGCTGGACGGGATCTTGTTGCCATGGTAACAAGTGTACAACCACTTGAATGTAAGACGAAACCTGGGAGTAAAGATCTACATGTTTATATGTACACATACTTTGGGGGGAAAGCACTGTTAGAATTAGCTTTCTGGCTCTTCGTCTGCTCATTCATTTATGAGAGCTGGACATTGGGGGACTTTTTCCCCCCACAGAAGAGCTGTTCTTTTAAATAAGTGAGGTGTGCTTGTCTGGTCACACAGATCAAGAGGAAGCACAGACTGTGGGTCCCCCAGCGTCTCACTAACACAGATTTATGTTCACTGTCTCTCTCTTTGTCTTTGTCTGAGTACAAACCCTTAATGCTGAGTGCTCTCACCCTTTCTGCCTGTGTAAGTCTGCCCTTGGGCTATGGAAACCGTCTCTCTCTCTTTTTCTGTCTCTCTTTTCTGGATTTGTATCTCACTGTGTCTTTCTCCAGCTGCCCTTGCCCCACCCTCTCCACTTCCCTTTTTCCTATTGTACATTAAAAATGTGTCTGCCTTCCTGCACTCCGTGGGTGTTTGTGTGTGTGTGTGTGTGTGTGTGTGTGTGTGTGAAGCGAACATACAGCAAGGGTGTCTATACAATGCCCCATGTTGCCGTGGTTACTGTTATTAAGAACAGAAAATCAATGTTGACCCTCGAGACAGAAATATGATGAGCGCACACACACTCACAGAGGTTATATAGGGAACCTATTTAACAATGTGTCTGACCACAGCTTGGCTGCAGAGGAAGCAGGCCTATCCTCTTTCTTTACCCAGAGCGCTTTGCACCATTTTAACTTCCCCCACAGAAGGAAGTAAATGTGTGCTTGGCCCAGTCATTGTACTCTCCATTCAGCTGCAGTTATAACAAAAAGATGTAAAATATTACATCCTGGGATTATGTTTCCGAACTGTTTTTACAGGTTGCAGCACAAGAGACACTGAGTTCATTGTTTAAGCACTAATTCACAGAATATTATACAGTGTATGTACAGGAAGGGACTGTATTTTATTTATTTTTAGCATGTATACTAAAGTTGTTGCGTCCAGTACTGCCCAAAATTTGGTATCGCGAATACGCCAACTTATGTTTAATCGTAAATCTTCTTCACTGCTCCAAAGCAGTAGCCTCGACTGTGATGTCGCCCTGGATGTATCATAGCAGCAGCGAAGAAGAACTGACGGCAGGTAGTTTGTCAGGTAACAACAACAGTGGAGAGTTACAGTCAGAGCGAGGGGGATGTGTACAGTATGTAAAGGCTTTTGTTCGAGGGGTGGCACTAGTTGAACACCAGCAATCTTATAAAACATTGATGATGACACCCTGCAGGACAAATTAGCACATGGGCTCCACTGAGGGAAAACAGAACAGTTATTTATTCCTCGCGTCATTGATGTATGATCTTTCTCACTGACAAAGTCCTTCTCTGTATGTATTTGTTCATGTTTTACAAAGGGTTTAACCTGAGCCAGGCCATACAACAAAGATAGTAATCCTATCACATCGTAAACGGTCAGTAGTAAACAGCTGTTAAATAATAATACTGTAATAGTTATATTTTTGTAATGCATTGGTATTGGAGTCGGTATTGGGAAGGAAAAAAATGGCATCTGAACATCTCTAATGCATGGTTGTTGATTAATATTTTGGCTAGTTGAAGATCGAACTTGAAACCTTGTGGCTATAGGTTGAACTATCTCAAACTAATAGTTTTCTTCATTGTGTTTTCTTCTTAAACTGTATATTTGGACCAGATATGCACTTAGCCTACATCTGCTTGTGGGAATGAAAAGTGTGTGGTAAAGAAGAATGCCACTGATTTTATTGCTAAAGTCTGTCTGCAGATTTTGCGGAGTATTACAGGTTGCATGTGTGCCAAAAAAAACTTGTATACAGCATTTAATGCCTCCAAAAGCAGGTATGGTTGTGTCTGGAAGGTAGCCCACAAATTGCAAAAATGTGCAAAAACTCTTGTGTGACTCACTGCCCAACAACCTGTCCTGACCCTAACCATTATCGGTTAATGTCTAACCTTAACCACCTTGTGAGAGTTTTGCAATTTGCGTGTTACCTTCCAGATCTGATTAATCGCTTCAAGTGATGTCATTTTAGTCAGCGTTGGATGGGGCTGAAAAGAAATGAGAGAAAAGTGAACTTACCAGACCTCTGAAGCCCGCTCCTCATCTCTACTTGAGGCTACAATAGCTGCTGCTAGCATTACACTGGTTGCATTGCGGGGAATGTAGTTGCCAGCTTTTGTGAAAGGACAAAGATGGTGCGGGATTAAAAAAAGATGATATATCTGGGTCTATGCTTCATGTTTTTTGACAATGTTATGAGTGCAATGCTAAATAGGTGGAGTACTACGGCCTTGTTACTCTCCTGCAATCAAAAACTATGGATTTTAGCAACCGAGCCTACTTTCAGCAGATTTTAAATCTTGTCCTGTAGCTGAGGCTTAGATTTCACGTCAGCAGAAAATCTATCATTCAGTGCCACTAATCTAGATGCTGTCCGCCCCGTCATGAAGCATTACGCTAAAATTGACGTCAAGCTGCTGAGAGATCATTAATAATGCTTGCTCGTATGCATAATCAATGCCTTGTTGCCTCTTTTACCTTCCTGTTCCTGCAGGAGAGATGAGGAACGACCTTTATGTCACGCTGGAGAAAGGCGAGTTTGAGAAGGGTGGGAAAAGTGTTGCCAGGAACGTAGAGATCACCGTGTACGTGCTGGATATCGATGGACAGATCCTCAAGGTAAAAACATTTTTTTTTTCTTATTCCGCAACTGTTTATGTCTCCATTTTGCAAGAACCACTGGGAACATATGTCATTTTTAACGATTAACCACTTTGTTTAAGGCTAGTAAATACCTTATTTAAGTCCTTAGTTTTTTTCATCTTATTTTGGAGCCAAACTCTTCATTTAAATATCGCTGACCCAGATGAGAGCTAAGTGTCTCTCCAGTGTGTTGCCCATTTCTGGTGCAGCGCTGTGACAGTCTGCTCATGTGGTTTCCTGCGCTGCCTCGGCCTTGAACAGAAAATAGACTCAAATATAACCCTGCTGCTACTGCCGCTTCCACCACATGGCATGCAACCCTCTGACACACATGTAAACCATGTCATTCTCACTTTATTGGCATTTGTGGTGTGTGGATGGTTTGCAATGCACTCCTATCTTTTCATGTCTGACTCATTAATTCATTGTGTCCTTCCAAATCTGCCCCTTACCTCATCCTTCAGCCTGGCCACTCATTTCCTCTTTTCACTTCCTGTTTTTTCTTTTCATCCTGCCTCTGCCTTTATTCACTCTCTTCCTTCTTGTCTTTCAGAGTCACGTGGCTGCTGGTTCTGGTGAACCAGGTGGGGATGAGTACCACTCCTTGGTGCTGTACCACAACAACAGCCCCCGCTGGGCGGAGCAGATCAAGCTGCCGATCCCGGTCGACATGTTTCGCGGGTCGCACGTCCGGTTTGAGTTCCGACACTGCTCTAGTAAGTGTGAACAGGAGTGTGGATAACTTTAAATTATCTAGGAAGGGTCAAGTGAACACATCTACCAGTTTTTCGCGCATTTTCGTGTGTAAACGCCTGAGGTGCTGCTTTCTTTTTCAGTTGATTATCCAGGGGAGTTGGAGGTAAAGAGGTGTTGTTGTGGAGGGAGAAGAGCACAATAAGTATTTCACTGCCAACCCTCTGGCCTTGGGTCCAGAAGCTGCTGCCACCCCCAAATAGATTGTGTAAAAGTGTGCCCTTGTTTAAGCATTTTCATAATGAGACTAGTTTGTCCAACTTCTCACCTCCTAATGAGACAAAACTTGTTAATTATGACCAAAATATAGCTCTCACTCTCTTTGTGGGCTGCGGCAGGGAGAGGGCAGTCACTTCTCATTCCTAACAAGCTGATATTATTATGCCGTTTGCAGCCAAGCTGGGAGGCTGTGTGGCTGTGTGCAGTAGATATAGTAGCCTTATTACTGCTCGCAGTGCTAACATTGCTACCAAGGGCTGCCCGTTATGAGCCTGTGGTGACACCAAACCGAGGAGACCATATTACACGTCGGGCTCCCAAATTCTGGGACAAGCTGCCTGTAGAAATGTGATTAGCAGACACTCTCATTTTCAATTACGGCAAAACAGATTTTTTTATGAATATGCTTTTCAATTCCATCTTGTTTTTGCACTCATTATGCAGCAGGAGGAATATTTAATTTGTTTGTAGGGAGCCCAGTGTTGTTCCTAAATGATGCTAAAGGGGACTGTAAGAAGCTTCCAGCGTCAGCAGTGCAATACTTTATTTTATTATAGCTGATTGTTTGTTGATAGGTTCTGTAATATTTCAAACAATTGAAACTATTTGCAGCTCTTTATTGTTGGAACTTCATTGGAGCAGCTGTTTTTTTTTCCTCTCACGAGACGTTTAAACATACAAAATTATTCCTTGTTTACAATTTAAAACCCTGAATTCCTAACAAGCCCCAAACTATTAAATTGTACTATATAATAGCATAGTGTACAGTGGTTTCAAGATATAAAGTACATCCATCTCTACCTGGTCTGCCAAGCTCAGCAAAGCCTGAGTTTCACACAATACCACTTAATCTTTCCTAATCTCCTGGCGCCCGAGGCGATGAGGGTTTATAGATTAGAAAAGAGCCACACACACTACAAAAAAAGCAAAAGTTTGCAGTCTTGAGTCTTGTAAGCAATAACTTTCCTGGTATAAAAACTTAATCACAGCAAAGCGAGACAGAAATAACATGGCTATGGTGCGGTACCATTTCAGTTTAATACAGTACAACTTGTGCTGCTCCTGGGAGAGTGAACACACTCAAACACACACACAGCGGTCTGGTAGACGTCGCTTGGTGTGTTGCAATGAAAGGAAATAGAAACCTTGCTAGCGCTACACTTCTCACTTCACGCTGTGCGCACATTAGCACTTTATTGCTAAAGCAGCAGATTAATCAGATTACATGTGTTCATAAAGCAAATTATGCCCAGAGCTTCCAGAAAGCTTCTTAAAAACAGCAGCCTGCATTAATCAGACCCTCGAAGAGCAACTTAACGGCATCTAAAAATCTTGTTTTTACTGGTGGTTAAAGTTGTGTAAGTGTACTGAGGATGTGTTCAATGCACCCTAAACACATAGTTAAGGTTTTGTTTCTCATCAGATGCATTATGTGCACCATTGAGGTTGAATAATTTGTTTAATGCATTTTGTATTTTGTAAAACATTTGCAAAGTTAACTTACAAAGTCAAGAAGTTTGTGTTCATGTTTGCTAGCTAGAGGTCGTGCATTGCAACATTTCTTTGCACTCTTCCATCGTCGATCAATGGAATAATGTAAAACCTTTGACAGGAGTGTGTACACGGTCGACAGCTTTTCAGCTTGGTGTAGGTTTTACATTAAGTACAACAGGGATGTCTCAAAAAATAATACTTCAGGAGCAAGTCAGTGCCAAATTTCTGAAACCGTGACGATTCCCATTTTTTCTACAGTACGCAGGTACCGTAGATACCGTCAGGGCTTGGAACTAAATTTATGATAAAATTTATGTGGGATGCAGTAAACTCACTGTTGATCCATCCAGGGCACGCACCCTGTTTTTCGCTGATAACACGTCATTGTGATTAACAAATCTCAGCACAAGAGCTGGTTAACCTTAGCAGCGAACATTAACTAGCTCTCGTGCTGCCAATTTCAACATGGGAGGTGCCATTGATTTACATTATGATGCGTTCAGGCTCTGTTAATTAAAAATGAGGTAAATTCCAATATTATCATGATGTGTTAAAATGTAGAAATTTGAATAAATCCAGTTGTGTGAAGATGTTTTCACAGCACTATGAGATAGATATCAGAGAGGGAATTATGAGCTGTTTAACTTCCTAACAAATACCAGTATGCAGACAGTAATAAAGGAGTGGATGTTGAAGAACATGGGATTTATTGTTTTACTTTTGTTTTTTTACCGTGGTATCAAATAGGTATCGAGAAGCGTGGAATTTTACTTTTATTGGAATCGAGTACTAAATTTCTGGTATCGTGACATCCCTGAAATAGAACACTGAAGGCGTTCGTATTGCATAATCTGAAAAGAACCGGTTTCATAAGATTAGTCTTTGATTTGTTTATTGTCATGCAGTCTGTGCTTGTTTATTTTGGACTCAATGCTGTGTCCATGTGTTGTTGTTTGACAGCTAAAGACAAGGGAGAGAAGAAACTGTTTGGCTACTCCTTTGTTCCTCTGATGCAGGAAGATGGCAGGACTCTGCCAGATGGCACCCATGAGCTCATTATCCATAAGGTAAAACCTTCATACCCTCACCACAAAGATCTGGACTGAACCACATGCAGTCAAATTGACTGTGCGCTTTGCAGGATATTTGTTTTTGGCACATGTATGGTGCGTAGACATTGTTCTGCAGGAATATTCATCTTTATGTGTCGTTCCATCTAAATTGTAATCTTATTGTAAAGCAATAGGATGTGAAAATTAAAATTTTCAATGCTTTTCCACTTATTTTTGTTACATTGGCCTTTATCAGTGCGCCATGGTGCCCACGTTTAAGTCCTTGCACCGCACATTTGACATGGTATTTAACAGAAAAAGTGCACTTTCAAAACAGAAGATTTCAGTAGACAGAAAAAAGCTCCATGGTCATTCAGTTCATTGGTAAATTGCAACTTAGTGATCCTTTTACATGAACCCACTCAAGTGTTTTGCATCACACCGGTGTGTCACCAAGGCTACCTCGGATGGGATTACATACTGTACAGTATATGATTATGTGAATCACTCGCTCTAAATGGCAAAATGCGGCCATTCTGTTATCACACTGTTTGGTGCAGCGGGGCTGACAAACCGCTCACATCGCTCCGTTACAGACCCACTGGCCCATGAGTCATGTCCTCTTACATAACATTTTAAAGCTGTGGGGTTGAATTGAACCACGAGTGAGTGTCAATGTATGTGTGCTCTGCTTTTCCATTGTAAGAGACACACAAATCATTGGAGGAAGTCTCTGTATTTAGCATGACCTTTACGTCCTACAGACCTTAAGACGCTTACACTCATCTTCTCACACATTTTGGTTTTGAAACATCAAAAGACTAAAGCAAATAAAATGCCCTGTTAAAAGCTACTGCAAGACTGTCTTGGGTGTAATTCAGAATAATTGCAGACTGCTTGGTTTTCCTCAGCTGCAGGCGAAGGGTGTGTGCATAAACCTCAGGCTTTGCGGAGGACAGAAAAGCATGGAGTGCATTCATACATTTTATTGGCAGTGAGTCTGAACGGTGACCAAAAGTCTCATTATTTATTTTCAACAGTCTTTAAAAGCAAAAACTCCTCCTTTCATTGTCTTTTTTCCTGTCAAGTGGCCAGATTTAATTCTACTGAAACCAGCTAACCTGAACCTGCCAGTTTTAGAGGACAACTCGGGCAGCCCAGTGTGTTCCCACCATCGAGAGGAGGGGAAAGGCCCGTTCTAATGCCAGATGGAAGTTGCTGAAAAGCTCAATGAAACTGGCATGGCCTAGTTTCTCCTCAGACCCAAAATAGACACAGAAGAATCAGTCCAAACTGTGTGGTAGCTTTTGGAGCTCAAACAGCCTCAGCTGGAGGCATTAAGGCAGCACATTAAATCCCAAAAATAACAACTGTGATTGATAATGTGCAATAGCTTAAATGTCTCAATCGTGATTGATATACAGCCTAAACCCATACGTCTCTAGAAACCTATCACATTGTTATATTATCATAAAAATTACCCAATAATATTTCAATGAAATGTTTTGACAAATTGGCACTGAAACAGTGAATGCATTACTTTTCGACATTCTTTCACTCCTCTCCGATAAATCCTATGTGCCAGTTTACAAAATGTGTTTCTTTTCTTTTCTGTCCTTCCTTGTTTCCAAAGTGTGAGGAGAATACCAGCTTGGCAGAGTGCACGCGCTACCTGAAGCTGCCGTTCTCCAAGGCCAACCTCCCATCCAACAACCAGACACTGAAAGGCACCAAGGAGTCTTTCTGGATCACCAGCTTTCTCTGCTCCACCAAGCTCACTCAAAATGGTAAACTAGACTCGGGGATTGACATTTTTTGGGCGCTTGCCCGGTGAGGTGTTTTGGCTGCTATGCTCGAACTCCTGTCACATTTTAAAATTGGAGTTGGCTTTTACGCTAGCTGGTCCTGTGCTTCGGGCTTAGAGCTATATTACTGCCAAAGATAGTCATCGTCACTTCACAAAAGGCTAACAAAACTGTAAAATACCATGTGTTAGATAAACAAAAAGGAGCAAGTAACAAGTTAAGTGCAGGTGAGAAAGTGATATTTCATTCCAAACCATTCAAATGTGTGAAGAAAAAACTGTTATTATGCAGGGTGGTGGAAATAGCTTCTAGTTTGCATTGCTCGCTAATGATCATATAAATCTTTGCTTTCATAATTGGATTGCAGAGAGGGAATAATAGTCTTATTTCAGCAGGATTAGCTCATATCTGATAATGTTTATCCTCATATATACTGCAGTAAACAATAGCCAACAATAGTTACAGTATAAAGTGTGAGTTTGTAAAGCCAGTGTTGAAGTGCCTTAAAGTTGCATTCTTTCTAACAGCCAGCAGGGGGCGACTGTAAAAAGAAGTCTGATTGTGTCGAAGTCTAGTTTCAAGTCGTCTTCAACACCGCATGCTGTTCATTTAGTAAATTATGGTCCCATTTAGAGTCAAATAGATCATAAAGCTGCTTTAGAGCGTGGCTACCTTGATTGACAGGTCGCTACCATGACGTTGTCTAGTCTGGGAGTTGTCTATGTTTTCATTTTTTTTTTTCAGTTCATAAAAAGACAATATATATAAATACAGTAATATTTTGGTCACCTAAAAATATCAGCTTTTAGTTGTACTTAACTCTTCCCTCTTGTGTCACTTCTGGTTGCAAAAAAGCAAGACAGCGACAGCCAAAATGTCGAACTCGAGGCTGCAGAACGGCAGCCCACAAGTCAATGGGTGACGTCACGGTGACGTCACGGTGACTACGTCCACACCCTGTATACAGTCTATGTTCACTGCGTTCCAGACCTCACCAGACACTGTCACTGTTGTACCAGAATAAAAACAGAATATAACGAAATAGAAACAGAAACACTGCTGGCACAAATTACTTGCAACAGGCTGTTAATTTGCGACTACATTGTTTATGGAAGTACTGCAGCGCTTTTGATGACAAAATCTACTTGACAGATTGGTAAATGCAGCCTTGCGCGCACACAAACACATGCGCACACACACACAGACACAAATTCACACATGAAGTTGCAAAAAGACACACTTCAGGTTGAGCAGAATCCAGAGAGACAGCTAAAAGACTTTTCTTCTCGAGGCTTATGTTTTATTCATGTGTATGTCTGGGGACCTTGGCTCAGGGAAAATGACTTTTTATCTCCTTTATCCCGCCACACTTGAAAATGTCATCATTTGTTTGGATTCTGTGGAGTTTTTGGGGCTATAATTGAAAGGTGTGGTGATGCTTTGTGATCTGAGGTGCGTGTTGCTCTCATAATCCGGCATTTTCCACAAACAAATAGAGATGGGTCTTGATTTTTTGTGCTTTTCACTTCCGTTTGTCTGTATCTCCTTCATTTACGGTTGTATATCTCTACGTCTGCATCTTTTTGTCTTTCTCCAGGAGATATGCTGGACCTGTTGAAGTGGCGAGCCCACCCCGAAAGGATCAACGACAGCCTTTCTAAGCTGAAGGAGATCGATGGCTCGGAGATTGTCAAAGTAGGCCCACAATGAGATTCTGAATTGCTCCCGCTGTCCTGGCATTTTGTAGTATTGATTCTCATTTGATTTCAGTCTGCATGTTTTTTAAGTTCAAGTTGAAAGGGTGAGGATGCTCAAATATTGAAATGTCAGGTTAATTTGATGCTGCAGCTCACACATACAAATTCCCTTTTTTTGCAGTTTCTACAAGACACTTTGGACACCCTCTTTGGTATTCTGGATGAAAGCTCTCAGAGATATGGGCTCAAGGTGTTTGATTCACTGGTAAGTAAGTTGTTCTAATGACTGTTTTTCTCCTTTCTTCATATGTCAAGCACACTCTCATTGAGTCAAACACAGAAAACACAAACTTACTGACGGAGAAAGATCTAGTGTTGCCACGCCACAGACCTCGCTGAACCAATCTCGCCCCGGTCACGCTGCTCTGCGCTGACAGAGCGAGGCCAGCGATCGATCGCTCTCTCTCGGACTCTCTTTGTCTGTGCGTCCCTCTCTCTGCATCAGTCTCACACTTTCTCTCCTCTCAGCGCGGCGTTATCAGTGATGAAAAGGTCTGGCGAGCCGGGGCAGTCATCAAGTTTTTCGTTTTGTGGTTTTGAGATCAATCCAACAAGTCTGACATGTGGACTTATCTTCTGTGGTCGGACTAATTCGGTGCACCAACAACCTGACCTGCACACAGGGGAAACATGGAGTGATTTGTGCAGCCACTGTCAAAATGGTTTTAGCTTGGTTGTTTTCTGTACATGTTAACTTACCATGAAATTAAAATAGATTTTTATGTTGTTTTATCATATATATATTGCGCTTGTCGTCACTTGTACACCAGTATCTCGCCCAACAATGACAAAAACATTGTTTAGGTGGTTTTCTTAATGGTATTTTAGAGTTTCCAGCACTACTGGCTACAGTAAACGCCAATCAATATACGCAACAAATCCTTCCCTAGCTTAATGTTTTTATGGGAAATATGTTAATATGCTGAAGCACATAGCACTCTGCTAGCCATTTGATGGGAACTTTGATATCTCTCTTTTAAAATCTTACTATGTTGTCCTCATACCTGATATATTTGATACCTTTTATCTCTTTTTTTTTTCTACTGAAACTGTCTGAAACTCATTTACTGATACCAATGATGGACGATGTTGTTTCTCTGTGGAGTGGGATTTCATAACATGCACTTTCTCACCATGGATGTCCCATACAGGTGTTTAAAGTTTAATGTCAAGGTGAAGATTCATGTAATAATGACAATCTGAAAGCTATTATTCATAATATTAGCTGTCATTAGCACTTTGCTAACAAAATTACATAACCGCAAATTATGTTTTTTGTGAGCGTAGCTTTTATTTATTTATCATACACATTACATTTAGAATATGTCCATTTAGTGAAAATGCGTGCAGTCTTGAGTCATTGATAACATTAAGGACCAATCAGTGGATTAATCGTAATTTAAAAAAAAAAAAAATACACATTTTGCAGACAGTAGCACGTGTTTTTTCCTCAATCAAAGCTCGATTTCCACAGCGACAGCATGTTCTCTGACAATGCTTCCTAGCCCAAACATATAAAGACGTAGAGGCTAAGACATATAAAACACATTGTATATCATGAAATATCAGATTACATGCAGAGCCTGCTCATAAAAATAATCTCCACTATATAGTTTTTTTAAGAAAGATGCACAAAAGCAACTAAATGTTGCGCTGCAACAAGAGAATAATACTTAAATTTCTCTCACAGCGTCCCATTTTCTGCGTATAGTTATGTAGTTACTCTTGTTGAGGAAAATTAGCACGTCGACGTGGTCAGGTCAGTATTTCACTCATCACGTGATCCACAGTGTATGATAGTGTTGTACAGTGTGAAATACTGTATGTCAACCATAAAGCTCCTTGAGGGGAAAACTGTATTTTAAGGGCTTAAAAAAACAGAGTGTCACAAAAACTAATCTTGTCTGTTTATTTCCAGGTCCATATCATCAACCTCCTCCAGGACAGTAAATTCCAGCACTTCAAACCAGTCATGGATACCTACATCGAGAGTCACTTTGCTGGAGCTTTGTCCTACAGGTATGTGACGTTTCAGCCTCTGCTTCTCCAGATGTGGCTGTTCAAAGCAACAGCGGCGCTTTGGGCATTTAACAATGCAGTCTAACCCATATATTGTATTCTAATGACATGCACATCACATGTGCAGGCAGCCAGAGAGGCCAACCTGTATCAGTGCTGCGATTTAGTCAACAGAAATGTGAATGAATGCTTATGGTGCCCCCTGGCTGATGAAAAGTGAAATACCAAATTGCTCCCTACTTCCTCATGTCTTCTTCTATCTGTCACATGCACACACACACACATATTCACAACCTGCTGTTCTCACCAGCTGTCTCCTTCACACTCTCTGTACCTGCTAAGATAACGTGCTGCTGGCGCTGTCTTCTTCATCCCTCTTTTTTTTTTTTTCCTCCTGTCTTTCACATGCACCCACACAACACTGCTGCCACAACCATCTGCTTTAAACTCCTTTACCTGTGATACAGTTTCATTTCGAGGTGCCACGCCTTAATTAAATTATTATTATTAGTTAAATTAAAGTTATTAACAGGGAAGCAAGATGCCATTCAGTCCTTATTAGACAGAGAATCTCCTCTCATTCATTAATCACTGTCTGCCGTCTTTGTCACCGACTTACTGTTGCACAAAGAGGACCCCTCTCTTGACGTATCTGCCTCCATTTGAAGAGTTTTATTCTAAACTTCCCCAATTAAAAAACTGAAACAAACAGCTGAATGCTATTATTGAATTTGTCTGTCGTCCTAAGATCATTACTCTCAGCAGTGACATTTGAATCAGCCGTACTTATGAAAGACTAGCAAACAAGCGCTCTGAAATTGATTTGCAATGCAGTGTTTCATATCGATAACACTGCATTGCCTCATCTTTATTCGCTAAATCCGGTGAGAGAAGCCATGTAGCGATGTAGCAAGGGCTGAGTGGTGATACTGTGTGTGTGTTTTCTCCAGGGACCTGATCAAAGTACTGAAGTGGTACGTGGACCGCATTGTTGACGCAGAGCATCAGGATCACATACAGCAGGTGCTCAAGGTGAGACTTTTGCAATGACACACCCAAAGGCAGCCAGAATGATGATTTCCAGACACACTATCGTACATATAGTATATACACCATCAACGCTGATGATACAAACAAACTTGCTCCTTCCCGCTGCCACTCATCCTAATTTATCCCCCCCATCAGCAGTGAATACACCGCACCACCATTCATTATTCCCCTCCTCAATCTATTACGCTGCATGCAATTTTAATCAACAGAAATGCCAGTGCCTCTGGTGTTGGGAATCCACACCACATTATTCTATTGACTCATGCAGACGCGGCATCAGAGAGGCACACTGTGGCTTCTGTACTGTGGTTTCCCTTCATTTCACGCGGTACATTCTGCACCAGAAGTAAATGTTACTCTGTCATGCAGTAAATAATAAATGAGCAATGCACTGCAGATATGTTCACAGGATTACCTTGTACAGTATGAAGGATTCATAGCATGTCAATAGTCTTTTTTAGAGCACATCCTTTAGAGAGGTTTAGTGGAGTGAATAGAAACTTAGAAATCGAAGAAATAGAAATCTTTCGACAACTTTGCAGTACTTGTCTAATAAAAAAAAAAAGCAAAATACTTTCAAAGCACTGTAGTACAGTAGATAAACTCCACTATAAATGAGTCAGATGATCTCATAATGATAATAATAACGATGACTATACTAGATGAGGTGTTCAGACTCCTTATGTCCTCATGTCCACTGATCAATTGTCCAGTCGCTGATTGGTAAAACACACACACAGTGCCACTGCCTAATCTTCGTCAGTCTTTAAACCGCTGTGGAAACACAGACAACAATGGGCTGAAGGAACCTTTTAGTTCCTTGAAAAGTAGTCCCGGGAGTAAAATTACCTGGAACTTCTTGGTGGAAACCGGACTATTTTCTAATTTATGAAGACATAAAACAGAGAAAAGATGCAAATTTTCACTTTTGAGAAGCTACAGCAGAATTTTTTGGGCATTTTTGCTTAATAAATTACTTAAAGCAGTGCATTGATTCTGACATTTCAACAAAAGTGTAAACCCCTTTTTGCTTTCAGAGAAACATCAAGTCAAACTTTGGATGAAATGCATCACGGACAAAATTAAATGTCACATCATTCTGTAAACATCTCCGCAGGAAAGGAAGTCAGACTTGCTCGGCTTTTTCATCTCAAAACAGATGATAAAAAAAACTGTTGTTCTTTCTGTCCTCCAGGCCAGCGAGTACATCTTCAAATACATCATCCAGTCTCGCCGGCTCTTCTCACTGGCGACCGGAGGCCAAAACGAGGAGGAGTTCCGGGTCTGCATCCACGAACTCTTCATGTCCATCCGCTTCTTCCTCTCGCAGGAAAACAAAAGCACCAGTCCCGTCGCACAAACACAGGTGTGTGTTCAGAAGTCTGTGACATGCATCTACAAGTCTCAAATCCCCTCTGCGATCATAACTGTGCTTCTCCATATGTGGATGTGCAGCCTGTTGGTACTTGTGCACCACATTATGCTTTCTGTCTCGGGGACCTCCTGTTAATGCAATTGTGATAGGTGAGAAATTGTCAGTAATTGAATTTCATGCTGCCAGAGGGTCTGGAGTCGGAATAGGCATTTCTGTGGCAGCTTTTCCATTTCCGCTGGGAGGTTTGCACAGCAGGGCGGCCGCCTTCACTGATTTCCAACAAGCAAACCAAAACAAACAAGATAATCCTAATTACACACCAGAAACAGATGCTTGTGTGGTTTATTTGGGCTTATTCGTGCACACTTGTAGGGAAATACCTGCATGGTTTGCCTCCTGTGTATGATCTGCTTCCCTCTCTTCTTTTTCAGCTGCTTTCTTCACTTTCTTCCCCTTTCCTTGTTGTACTTTATTTGGTTGCTTACTATTCTCATTTGCCTCTTTTATTCCCAATCATTTCTCTTTAGTTCATTAGAATCATGTACTCGTTTAATCGACTAGATTTGTCTCAGTACTCAAGTCAGACAAAAGCTGTGTTCATTCCCCTACGTCAATAATTTATTCCATTTATTGTCTTGTTTGCTTCATTCATGTGCCCTCACCCTGAACATATGATTTGTTCTAGCATTAGAGGGAAAATAGTTCTCATCTTTTCAATTACTTCTTTTCACAGCTCATTTGATCAATTATAACAATCAACTCAAGAGACTTGTTTTAAATCCCCCAGTCACTTTGTAATTATTTCACCTCACTGTGAGGCTACAAGAGCGAGTGTAACATCCGCTATTGTGGTTGTGTCCCTTCCACGCCGTCTGAAAAAGCTCCACTTCATTCCTCCGCTGACTCCTGATCTCGACTAATCTGTATTCTCGACACAACAGTAGCTGTGGGAAGATGCAGGCCGGGCTAACGCTAATCCAAGTTAATCTGTGACATGTGGGCGCACACACACACACTGGCCCAACACACACATTGTAAATCCATGTGCTCATAATTTAGCACCTGTAACCTGAAATGAGTTGTAGTTTTCATCAGAGGATGACATCTCTCATCACACAGTGATGTTGTTCCATCAATACTGGAAACAGCATCTTGCCAGAGTGGTCGCTAAACATTGTAATTTATGAAGTAATTGTCAATAAGAGTTTCTTCTTTCCTTGGGGGATACAACTGTCTTATGGAACTATTAGTTCCTCAAAAAATTATCACAGGATTTCACAAACCTTTCTGACCCGTGACCCAGTTATTATGTTCCAGATATGTCACGTACAGAGCAATTAAAACAGATAAGAGTTATTAGAGCATGTTTCATGCATTTATGCTAATTCCCAACAAAAATAGATAGCTAATAGAGTTTTGTTTATCATTCTTCTTCGAATCCTGTCAGAGTCTAGACCCCATGTTGATAGAAAACCTGTCTGAATTAGCCATGGAGCCTTTAATAAGTACAAGCGCTATAGAAGTCTTTTTTGCTCCATCTGATCTGCTCTTTTGTCAAAGTAAACACCTGTGACAGTGAAACAAAGCGATGCTGAAAAACGGCCTCTATCGTCTGACAGGATTTCCCAGAAAAATGACGTAAAAAGAAAAAAAAAGTGTCACGTGGTGACTCACCTCTAGATTTTAGTAATCTTCATTTTTCAATTGAGGCTGACACAACTTGACATGAAGAAAGAGCGTCATACTGAGAGCTACAAACAAGCGACAGACAACAATCCCCCTGGAGTAGCTCTTAAATTGAATCCACATAATCCCTGACTACCAGGCCTGTGATTCAGAGCACAATAGTCCGTATTTACCTTTGTTTTCCCAACAAAACTGCTCTCTACAAACAGACGTATATGAATACAAAGAGTGTTGTGGTTGCCTTTTATTTCTCTCTTTCACAGTTTGTTATTGCCAGTTTTCCCAATCACCTTGAGAATGGAGGCCTTTTCTAAGATTAAATAGATATTATGTAATGCTGATTTTGTGGATAATGTTTTGAAATTACTGAACAAACACTACACGGTATATTACAGTTTGAATGTGTCTAGCTGTTAACTCTCAACAAATTGATTCCAGTCTTTGAGAAAAATAAATAATTTGATGATAATAGATTCACAGCGCCTCCAAATGATTTAGTATTTCCCTGCTCTGCCCAGGCGGTGTTCCTGCGGACGTTTCCAGCTGTTTACGGCGAGCTGTTGAAGATCTTCACGGTGCGGGAGGTGGCCGGCTTCGTCAGGGAGACGCTGGGCAGCTTACCAACCGCCGTCCACGCCGACTGCCTGGAGGCTGTCAAACTGCAGTGCATTGCCAAGACGGTGGAAAGCCAACTTTACATTAACCCAGGTAAAGACTTGTTCACACAAACAGATGCACAGTTTGATACGCGTGCTTGTAAACATGCTGAAAGCCTGATAAGGGAACATTTGTGGGCAAATAACACAAATACACAAAAAAGGGCTTTGCACACAGATTATGAACAGAGGAAAAATAAACAGCACAGAGGGAAACAAACAGATTTGAACAGCTAGATTCGTCTGCAAAATGCAGACAATAATCTAGTACGTTTGTCTTGCATAATGTACAAACAGGCTATTAGTTCATATTATACGGATCCAGCAGTAGAGTCATTTGAGAACACACCTTGTCTATTTGTTACCCTACAGTGCATGTCATTAAATTGTTTTTAATAAAGGCTGTACACTAGAGAAAATTACTGTCAGTGTTTTATTCCCAGCATGCTCCCAAAGGCTTCTTGTTGCAAGAAAAACAACCCTCATGCAAATCACATGAATGTTACACATGAATGAAACGCTGCACTTTTGTGAAAGCAAAACAAGCACTAGTACAGCCACAGAGGATCAGTGTGTTTTCCCGCTCCTTATATACAGTATGTCATTCAGTCCTGGATGTGTGTGTTGCAGAGTCTAGGTGCATCCTGTTGCCGGTGGTGCTCCGGGTCCTCCAGGCACACATGCAGGAGCAGAGAGACCTGGTCATGTGTGCCCGCATCCTCACCAGCATGCTCTCCCTCATCAAGAAGGAGGAGAACGGCACCACGGTTAGTATTTCAGTGGTCTTTGGTTGCGGTTGTACCGCACAGTACAAGCCCACCTCATCCTTTAAAGGAATAGTTCGACATTTTGCTTTCTTGCTTCGGGTTAGACGAGAAGATTGATACCACTCGCATGTTAGTATGGTAGATATAAATACACAGCTAAGAGCTTAGTTTAACACGCTGGAAATAGGGGGAAATGGCTAGCTTGGCTCTGTCAGGTGACAAAATCACAAATTCTCCTGTCATTGGGCTGGATTTTGCATATGCATGCATAAATCCCCGTAGTACATAGTTTAAACCCCCCAGTGTTCAATGCCAGGAAATATATCACTTTACGGATAGATAGAAAAACCACCATAGATATGGGAGGGATGTTACGCCATAGATATAGAGCTGTTTTTTTATACTTTTTTTTTTTAAAGTGAAAGTTCAAGGCCATATTTAGCTAACATTGGTAGCATGCTAGCTCTGAAACAGGTCGAGTGTATGACGTTCATACGTCTTGTAACATAGTCATAAACCTGCTGAATATGCTGTCGAACTTTTCACTGATAAAATGATATAAAAGGCCTTTATTACAATCATCATATTATCATCATCAATCAGTTATTAATTTTCAAATTGTTTGGCTAAATGTGCCGTCAAACTTTTTATTTGAAAAAAAACAATGAAAAAGAACAATATTACATTGATCAATCAGTTATTAATTTGCTAATTTCATTGGAAAGAAGAATAAATGCTAACCCCTGAAGATAGCATAAATGCTCACTCCCTGTGGCGCACAGTGCATACGGTCTATCTGTAATGTGCTACAAAAGTTAAATTATTTCAACATACATGAGGCAAATTACGGACTGAAAAAAAAAAAAAAAAACAGTAGGAGGTTCCCATAGGAATGAATGAACTTCTGATTCCCATACATACACAGAACTACGTGGAAACAAGGTGTAAGCTAAGCTAACTAGCTGCTCATGTAGGTTCGTATTTGGCATACAGATATGAGGTTGCCATGCATCAATCTTCCCATCCGTCTCTTGGGCAAGAAAACAATTTAGCGTATTTCCTAAAAAGTTGAACTTCTCCTTTAAGCTAGTGTCATAGTAGAAAGTTTTAAGCATATTGTTGCATAAAACTACTTTTACTCTTAAACTTCCAGGAGATTTTTGACATTTTATTATGGATGAAGTGACTTTATAGCTGGACATTATCCTGTACAGAATGAATAATAAAGAACGAATTCTCTTTGCTTTTCTACAGAACTGTACAGACAAATTAGCATAAATTGCCACCTTAATAACTGGAAAATAACTTTAAAGGAAGTCAAAGCTAGGGGAATTTTTCTTAAAGCAATTTCCTTGCCAATACATTGCAATAGCAGATTGCTTTGTTGTGTATACGGTCAATTAGTCTTTGTAACAAGGACATTGGCAGCCGTGCAGTTCAGTAATGAGACCCATCAATTTAGCAACGGGCATTGTCGAAATGGTAGTCACTTGTGTGTTTGGCTAATGTGTGTGTGTGTGTGTGTGTGTGTGGCAGCTCAGGTTGCCTTACTTGCAGTGTTGGCTGCTAGAGGGGCAGCTAGTGGTAAAGACGCCCACTAGGACACACACGTACAGACAGCACACACCCACAGACTGGCACCACATCTAAAGGGAAGTGACAGCAGTGGCAGCCAATGTGCCAGTCTGAAGCTCCGTCTCATTATCGCTCCGTCCAAGACCTGTCTGTCTTGTCAGGGGAGACTAGAGGGAGATGCACACACACACACACACACACACACACACACACACACACACACTAGTTTATCCTCCACTCTCTTTGAGTTGCTTTTCATCTTTAACTGTCTCTCTCTCCTTTGTATTCCATCTTTTATTCGTTTCCATTTTCGTCTTTCTCTATGAATACAGAGTTTCAGATAGATTGTTGCCTTGAAACTTCTTATTAGACCCCAAAACTTACTGGTCCAAGACTGATTAAAGCTGCGATGAAAGTAAGATTATCAGGTAGAGAGTGAAGACTTTGTCGCCGAGGCCGAATGACGGCAATCGTTGTTTATTGTTCAAGGCTGTGCAGACAGATAAACGCAAATAGAATGCAGATTAGTCAAGATAATTTTAAGGGAGCATCCATACATGACATTTTCGGTCTTTAATGTCTTGTGTATGTAAATAAAGTGGTCGTAAAGTGTTCCTGTCGCCTGTAAATCATGTGTAAGTGTTTTGTCCTTTGTGTAGGAGCCGGTGGTCTCTGAAGAAGTGGAGCTAATTGTAGAGAGCCTGCTGGGAGATTTGCTGAGAACCATCCTGGAAATTAGCAACCGGCCCCAGCCTGCTGGACCTGCCATGAGACTGCAGTTCCAGGATGTCACTGTATGTGTGTTTTACCATGTGTGTGCGCTTGCGACTACAAATTGTTTTGGGACTTAACTAAATGTGCAGGAGTAATTATAGATTTAAAATTGAGTTGGTGCTATGGCGAACATAATTCTGCTAACATTATTACCATTAATGACAATAATTAAGATTTATAATACAACACATCACGAAGGGGGAATGGTGAAATGGACAATAATGAGATCATCATCATCATTGTGTGATGATGGAGACTCGAGGAGGGGGTTGTTCCACTTGTAATAGAGCTCTCACTTGCCAATAGAGGTTAATACGGGGCATTTCTGCAAATTCAATATAAAAGAGTGCTTCCTCTCCTATTTCATGTGGCAAAGGATAAAAAAACATCCTTTGTGAAAGCACCATAGTCCAGTGTTGATGTCGCCATGCCTCCTACTTGACTACTTTCCACATAAATGTTTAAAACTACAATAGCACAATTAATTTAGTAATTTACAATGTCTTGTCTCTCTGGCGTTCTGTTTTATTTTGTCAGGGGGAGTTTGTGGCGTGTTTGTTGGCCCTCCTGCGACAGATGAGTGACAGACACTACCAGCAGCTGCTGCAGGCATTCAACAGCAAAGACAACCTGAGGGTAAGACCACCACATCCGTCCATCTCTGTCTTCCTCCATCTGTCTGTCCATAGCAATGCTTCTCTTTCTCTCTACCCCTCTAACTGAGACCAGATCAGTCCCTTTTTAATCCTTTTCTAGCCACATTGCTATATATTTTGTTATTACTTGGCCTGGGTGTGTGTTGGCATATGGATATTGGGTGGAGAGGGTGAGAATAATAATAATAATTTTCTCCCTGCCCTCTTTGAGTCATCGCTCCTCACTGCTCTCTGTCTCTCTCTTAAAAAAGTTTTCAGAAACTTCCCACTTAACAAGTGACTCGCTCGCTGCACTTTCAGACATTTCTGAAACGTATGCACACGTACAAGTGTGTTTATGTATACAGTATACTGTACATGGAAGTATTTGTGTGTAAGGGAGCTGTACTGCCCAGTCAACGGTGGCAAGTTACAAAATGAAAAAGAGCAAAGAGACGTGAACACCGAAGAAGAGACAGATAATGTTAACGGGGTCACAAGTTCATCCCAGCGAGAAATATTAAAAGGCTGAATATCAGAAAAAGTAGAGTTGATATGCTCTTGTTATTATGAGAGCACGTGCTTGAGAAGGACTTTTTCACACTTTATTTCTAGTACTTTTATCAGAAGTATGCAATTAAGTGTCTGGAAGAGATTGAGCAGCCACTGGTAAAAGCAGATTCAGATGTCGTTAAATTGAAATTGATTTCAACCGAGAGACACTGGATTTCATTTTTTCAGCACCATGGAGAGAGGCACACATAGAAATCCATGCTACACATTAATCCTTAGATTGAAGTATGTGGCATGTTGGTAAATGTGTGTGATACATTTATGTACAAATATCTATGCTTCTTAAATTTATTTTCAGTGGAATTCATAATGTAGTGTTTGTAGAAAGTCACACAATGCTGTTCTTCACCTCTGCCTCTATTATTACAAACATTTAAATAACACGTACGCAACAAAACAGCTGTGAGTGTGATGTAAAACAATGATCAACAAGTGTATTAAATCCTAACTCAATGACTTTGAATGTTTCAGCACCACTGAGTGATGCAGACAAAGCCTGCAGAAGAAGCTTGAAATTTAAGAGCTTGTCTTTCCGGTGATAACGCATCCTCTCTGTGTTTGTGTGTTCCAGGACTTTCTCCTTCAGATTTTCACCGTCTTCAGGATCCTAATCCGACCAGAAATGTTCCCTAAAGACTGGACCGTCATGCGGTTGGTCACCAACAAGTAAGACCACACACAACTGTGCACACACAGAGCCAGCTTTCATCTGCTGAAAGCATATGTAGACAGAGTCTGCTCTATCTCCATGGACAGTGTGTTCCTCCTCTCTACAGTCTCTTTTAAAAGGTCAGCTGTCATCAGTAATCCTAGGTGATATCTCTTTATTACATGATTCTACATTTCAGCAGCAAGCTGGAGATACAAGGTCACGATGCCATTTATGTGCTTATTGTTGTCTATGTTGATTCTCATTTTTTTTTTTTGTCATAATTTGTTTAACTCCTAAAGCTGAGGGGTTGTCCACTGTGTACGCTTGTGGCTATTTGACCTCTCTTGTCACATTTCTTCTTTTCGTTTAATAATCTGGATTTTCTGAAGTCGTGTGTGTGCACATAAAGCAAAATAAAAATAGATAAAAGTAAATATTGAACCAAACTGTCAAAAAATACGATTATCAGCTGAAAAAGTAGGAGAATTTAAATGTAGATTTACCCCCATCAGTATGGGATGTAAGTGTTTTTTCACTTTACCTCTACAAATGGTCCATTTGAACAGCATCTAAATTCATGCATTTCCTGCAAGTTAGCACAGTAACCCTCTCCACCTCCTCCTCTCTTCCTCTTGCTCTTTTAGTGTCATCATCACAACTGTCCTCTACCTTTCTGATGCTCTGAGGAAAAACTTCCTCAATGACAAGTTTGACTACAAGGTAGGTGTGTGTGAATGTGAACAGTGCTGCAGTGAGTATCAAACAGCCTCAACCACCAACAGACATTCTCACTCAAACAGACACACAGGCAGATACGCATTTATAATCAAAGCCATTAAATTATTTAGTTTTGTACATCACACTCTTCAAAACAAAAGCCTTTAGAGACTTTAGAGACACAGAGCTAATACCATTAAGACAATTGGCTGAGCATGATTGTTTAAAGGATGCTTAGCTTTTTTGTGACTGAAATTAACAGCTGATTACTTGAATTAAAAGCTGCTGTTGTCCAGCATAACATTAAAAACTCAAATCCGTGGATACTTGTGGCAAATTGTCCTGTGTTTTTGCTTGAACTCCTGAAAGTTGGTGACATGATGCTATTTTTTCGCTGTCATTTCCAGGTGTGGGACTCGTACTTCTATTTGTCTGTAATATTCATCAACCAACCCTGTCTTCAGCTGGAGTCTTTCTCTCCCTCCAAGAGGAAGAAGATACTGGAAAAGTAAGTTTTGCTTGTTTGCGAATGTGCATGCACACACTGCTGCATATGTCGGGATGGCCTGTAATGAGCCATCCTACCCTGCTGCCGTTCTCTGTCAAAATTCACAACAGTCACAAGCGCACACACACAAAGTATACTGTAGGCCGCATACAGTATAATGGCTACTTAACATACTGTTCTCACCGCTTCTCCCGGTATTTGCCTGCAGCAGGCACACATTTCTAACCATGATGTGTTGTCATGCAGGTATGGAGACATGAGGGTGATGATGGGCTGTGAGATCTTCAGCATGTGGCAGAATTTAGGTAAGATGATAAAACATTTCAATGTGCGTGGTTCACATGGACTGTATTCCTGAATTTACACCTCAAAACCACAAGAGAAGAAGAAAAAAACTGTTGAGCCCCATTTCCACCAAGAAGTTCCTGGTAATTCTAGTTCCTGGACTACTTTTCAAGGAACTAAAAGGTTCCTTCAGCTCACTGTTGTCTGCATTTCCATAGTGGTTTAGAGACATGCAAAGATCAAGCAAATTAGTCAGCTGACATATGAAAAATCTACGTGACATGGTTGCAGGGGTGCAGTTTGTCCAAAAAAGCATGCTGGAAACAAAATAAATGTTAGGCTTTGTTTTACTGCGCCGACATTTACTGCTGCATATATTTACTGATGCACATTGGATGAAATGAATGAAATGCAGCGGAGGAAAATGAAACTAAGAGCATCTGTCTCCACAGTGCATCATCTGTTGAGTGTTTTATGGTTATTTATTTGTGCTTTAGAACGTAAGCGCCATAAAACAGCATCGCCACGCTGTCTCCCTCTTTTAACGTTACCGCTCTCTTTCGCAATCTGTCTCTCTTTTTCTCCAGTGTCAGGAGAGTCAGGAAGCTTAACTTTACTTTCAGTGTTATCAAATGAAGAAAAATGCTCTCCCCTCGCCCTAAATCAATACTAGATATAATTCATGGTTTGTGAATCAGCAGTGCACAATTTGAAGCCGTTGAAGCAGCGGGGCTGTGTATGTTAAAACAGGAAGCGACGGTCATCCCTGCAAACACCCGGATAGTAACTGTACTTTCAGAAAGTAGTATCCCCCAACCAGAGCCTTTTTTCAGGGGTGAAATGTACCTGTAAAATGTCTACGCTGGTCCCTGCCATCAAAACGCAAAGAGTTTCTCAAAAGGTTTCTAGTTCCAGGTGAAGGTTCCTGCTATGGAAACAGGGACTATAATAATATTTAACTTTTTCCAAGCGGTGCTGCAGATAAAATACAGTAAAAGCAACTGTCTGTAGGCATCTGTAACAACACGGCTGCAAAATATCTCCATAGTTCTTCGTTTTCTGAAACTAGTGTTCTTGACGTCGCGCGTCACGCGACGCACTAGAAAATAAAGACAAATAAAGTCTGTATTATTTCTCTACGCTGATGGGAACTAAAATAATCTCTCAGCCTTTTTTTTTTTCTTTATATCGACAACTATTTGTCACCATGGCAACCACATGGATGCTCTCAACCTTTTGTTCTGCTCAGTCTGGGATGGATCTGTGCAATTTTGTGTTTTATAATAATAATTTCTCGTGTTTTTATGTGTTTTCAAGTGTGCCCATTATGAAATACATTTTGAAGTCACTTTATTTTGTTTTTATTTGATGTCAATGTGAATGGAAGCCTCCCCACTAACGCTAATGAATTTTACTGTAAGTAACACAGGCGCTGGGATTATTATTAAAATACAGCATCAATTTGCTTGGAGTGCAGTGCACTCAAACCAAATTATCCGAGCAGCCAGTGGTGGAGGAGAAGAGTGCTTTCCAGAGTCGGCCAAATTGCCTCTGAAATCTGAAATAAAAAAATTCACTATGTTCAGGATAAAGTGAGAGCCTAACCTCCATGTTGTCTCTCCTCCAAGGGGAACACAAGCTGAACTTCATCCCGGCGATGATTGGTCCGTTCCTGGAGGTGACGCTGGTGCCTCAGCCCGATCTGAGGAATGTCATGATCCCCATCTTCCACGACATGATGGACTGGGAGCAGAGACGTAGTGGCAATTTCAAACAGGTACACAGCTGTAAAAACGGGAGCTCAACATCAGCAACAACTTGCCTGAAACTTATATTTAATCGCAAGCTTTACATGCAAGCTTAAGTCACCAGAGTTAGAGTTTCACAATATTTTTGTTAGCAGCAAATATATACTGGCCTCATAATTTTGCTCAGATTACTTATTTGAATTTGTTATGTTTATTGGACATTTTCATCATCAAATTATTGTAATGGAAAATATTAGACTTATTCTACAGTTTAGCCAAGTTACCAAGCCACATGTTTAGGACAACAGTTCAACCACAGTAATGTTGGCTGTTAAGATTTTAGGAAATTTTTGCTTATACTTATTAGTTTTTGTACATTTTCACAACAAGTAGAACATATATACTGTATATATTATGGGATCCGGAGATGAGGAAAGACAGAAAAAAATGCTAAATATTAAACAATAGAAACAAACAAATCAAAAACACCAGCCAGAGTCTTTCGAGCATTACCAGAGGTTACAATGATAATGTACAATAAAACAATCAAGAAAATCCCAGCAGCATTATGGCAGAGACACCAGGCTCTGTATACTTGGAACTGGTGTGTTTTTAAATGTGATATACACTTGAGGTGTTATAATGGCCTAAACAACAGTCACTACTTTTTATTATGATTAATCCACTGCAATAAAATAAGAATACATTACTGTCTTTTATTGTTGTTTGATGTTACATTCAGGGACACTAAGTCCATCTCCAGTTACAGACCCAACATTTATTTAATTTCAATTGTCACATTGGACCAGTGCTTTTAGGTAATTTGATAATAGTAACAGATACTCTTTCACATAACTGTAAAATAATGTGGTTGAATGACTAGTTTTAATTTTTTTTTCCCCACACCATCATGCAGCGTGATGATGGCGCTGCACTTTTTCATGATTCCAATATTAAGTCATAAAACGTAAAAACATATCAGAGGCCTTTACTTTGACACATGATTGACTGTTCATTTTTAAGCTCTAATCCACCCGTGCTGCTCTTCCCCTCTGCCATTTTATCAATATTGTCTAAACTGTCAGACCCTTTCAGATTGAAATGTTTCTTTTTTTTTCTCACAGGTGGAGGCCAAGCTGATCGACAAGCTGGACAGCCTGATGTCTGAGGGCAAAGGAGACGAGACGTACAGGGAGCTCTTCAACAGCATGTGAGTTAGAGAAAGGAACGGCAGCAGAAACAGAAAATATGGGAACGAGGGGCAGACGGGTGCAAGCGTGCTCGCATTTGTGTAATTACCTTGGACTTTAAACGAAAAGGGATTGGGCATGGTTGCCAGTTCGTTATGTAACTTATTTGTCCCATAGAGCCACTCAGGAACTAGCTTAACAGCAAAATCGAACAAACAAAGCAGCTGTTTGTTGAGCCCAACAGCCTAAATGTGACTCCCAGCTCATTTGCCTCAATAAATGTCTGTTTTATCTGTAAGTGGACATGTATTCAGTTTTGAAAATGAGCTTCTAACCCTGGCAGCCATAGTGCACAGATAACAGCGTTAATGCTCCTTTACCTGAGTACAAAACCTGTTAAATGTGTTAAGATGTTAGATTACAGACCAATCTGTCAATAGGGTTTTTTTAACTGAAGGTTTTGCTTTCAAATTCACGAGTAATAATGAGTAGGCAGTGGCTTGTTCCTTATTGATAGGATAATAATGAGAGGTAAGTGATCAGTATTCACCTTCATCTCCACTCACACCTCCTCCTGTGGCCGGTCCGTGTCCACTCTGTCCTTGTGTCTCCAGGTTTGTGCTCCTGCATGCTTAGTGTACTGTTTGTGCTCACGCTAATGTGTGTGTTAGTGTGTGTGTGTGTGTGTGTATCCCTGCTTCATATATTTATGTTCACCTCCACATAGGGCTACTGTACTATATTTCAGCCCAACATTGAGCTTCTGAAAACATTGCATTTAATGAAGCCATTTTCCCACATACATACTGTATGTCTATTCTACTATCACATACTGTAGATGTGAATTTAAGTGTGACTTTAATAAGTACTTTATCAGTATGCATCTACTGTAATTGTCCCTTTGTCTTTCATAGTGAATCATTCTCTTTCCCATCATTTTTATATGTAAAACATTACAGAACATAGTGTTATATCCCTGCATATTATTAAAATATATCTCATCTATATTGTGCAATATTACTATGCATTAGGAATTATTAGTATTAAATTGCAATTATCAAATTCAGCCTTTGTTATGCTGATGTTTATGATTTTAGCCAACTATTATCTTTTCTTGCTTAATTGATTTATCATTTTGGTTTAGTTTCTTAATTTGTTTTCCTGCTACTAACTCCACTAACCCCTAAACTAACCTGTGTGAGTGTGTGCTGATATTAATCGTATTAATATTAATTTATTCCGCCTATGCTTCCCGCCTGGAGTAGAATTCCTCTGTTTGGTCCGTACCCTAGGTAAGACGCTCTCCTCTTTGTTCTCTCTGTGTCGTCTGTGTGAAGGGGGAACAGCGGGAAGGGTAGAACTTAACCAATCATCAATTTTAAAAACAAAACAGATTGAACTAATGTGATTATTTTAGCCACCTCGGGCATTTTATTTTGGTAACTCCCACAGGCAGGTCAGTAAGCATAGGTGACACTGGTGTGACTGGGATTGATTTGCTCTTTGCTTCGCCTCCTTTTCTTTTGTAGTAATTTCTTCTCCCCCCCTTCCACGTCACCTTTCCTTTCCCATTTGCTCTCTTTTATCTCCTGTCTCTTTTGCTCTTAACATCTCTCCATCTTGTCCCTCCAGTCTGCTGAAGAAGATTGAGAGAGAGACCTGGAGGGAGAGCGGCATCTCTCTGATCGCCACTGTTACTCGCTTAATGGAGAGATTGCTGGACTATAGGTGAGAGTGCACACATACACTCCAAATCATGTATACATGCTTATCAATTTGAATTATGTTTGTGATTTTTTTTTCCCCCTCATTGCAACTTAAGTCATAGCTTTACGTGTCTTATGATGTTTCTCTCATAGGGATTGTATGAAGCTGGGAGAAGTGGATGGGAAAAAGATTGGATGTACTGTCAGTTTACTGGTGAGTAGCAGTCACTCCGACAGTCTGCTTGGTTGTCCGAAACTGCAAAAGCTTTTAGTATCAGTGCAACTGGTTTCCGATCAATATCAGGCCGATACTGACTCAAAAACTGGCTGAAATATCGTTGACAATGGGACCAATTTATGCAGTTTGGTTCTATGTTTATATACTATGTGCATATCTACTTGAATTGTAATTCCTGTTATTTTTGAAGATTTTTTACCAAGTTGCTGGTATGCGATTTGTTATTTTAATAATAAATCCCAATTCAGGT
Source organism: Pterois miles (assembly GCA_947000775.1). Lineage (NCBI taxonomy): Eukaryota > Metazoa > Chordata > Actinopteri > Perciformes > Scorpaenidae > Pterois > Pterois miles. Next base: position 16,917,082 of record CAMQGK010000549.1, on the reverse strand, counting down.
TCGTCCCTAATGCCGACTTGTTTTTGGCTGTTACAAAGCCAGATCTTCAACAGAATTACTGTCTTAATTTATCCTCTAGCTGTTCCACCTCGCTTTCACCTTTTATGCTAAGCTAAGCTAACCTACTCCTGGCTGTAGCTTCCTATTTAATGCACAAGCGTGAGAGCGGAATCACTCTTATCTAGCTGTTGTGAGAATAAGAAAGTTTGCCACCGGAAGCGAATGTTTTTCCATCCCTTCGCTTGCATAGAATGGAAGTGAATGGGCGTGTGACCGTGCTTTAAGTCTTTTCAGTAGGTTTTACCTTCTTAAAATTCTGGGCAGTCTTCGTTTGTGCTAATTATAACAGAATATACAGTATGAGCACAGTAACCATAATTAATGCGTCTTCTGCTGCTGTTACAAGTGCTATGAAGTTTTCACCCTTTTGTTGATAAAGAATTAGCCAAAAATTAGCAGTTATTTTATTCAGCTCAGACTGTTATACATAATTTTATTCCCTTTTTATTGTTGTGTGTTTTGTAGGATTACATTATAAGTCTCTGTGATTTATGGTTTGAAAATATAACTTCATGTAAAGTGTAATTCAGCTGACATCTTGACTCATACACATAACAAAACTCTGTTGTTTCTATTGTCAAGCCCTTCTGCCTACTATGTTTTTCCTTATATAACTGCAGCCATCTGTAAGAGCACCTGGGTGTGTGGGCAGATGGATCAGAAGTCATTGCTATTCAGCAGCTGAAATTTATTGTTGCAACTCCTCTACCATACAACAATCTGTCACTTTTAAAAATCTGTCCTCATTTGCATCTCCGACTCTCTGCATAATTTTCTAAATCCCTCTCTTCCTTGTGATTCTGTTTGTCCTTAATCATAACCGAACCACCCACCGCTGCTGTCAGAACTTCTACAAAACTGAGCTGAACAAAGAGGAGATGTACATCCGCTACATTCACAAGCTGTACGACCTGCACTTTAAAGCACAAAACTACACAGGTACGTCTGAAGGAGTGACCGTAACATACAGTGTGTGTGAGCGAGGGTGTCTGCATGTGTGGGAGATACAGTGTTGTGGTCAGTTAGGGGAGACCCCGAATAGTGGGCTCTTCCACGATTCAGGAGCCTGATCGGACTGCCAGTCTCACAGTTGCAGTGGGGGAAAAATGTGGTTCCTGTCTGGATATATGGGAATGCTGAATGTCTGATTTTACATAGCATTGCTTAGTTTCTTCCAACAAATCATAATATACAGCATATTTTGTTGATACCTTGTGCTGTTGATAAAAATATGAAAATAACGTATTTGCTTTCAACCAATATGGGTCAACAAATCAGTAAATTACATTGCACTGTCCAGATCTGTGGGAGCAGCATCTGGGCGATAGCCTCAGAACGGCTAAATAACAACATAAAGCAACTGTTTCAAAATCAAAGAATGCATTTATTAATCTGAGCACTTACAATAGAACGCAGCACTATCTTTGTGCTAATTATTTTATAACTGGGGTCTAAAATTCTTTTTACAACCACGAAAAGCTAGCAGGTCTATAGACGTCCTCTGCACTGTTTCAGTACTCTGGACAGCGCCCGCACACAACAAACAACGCTGTCCCCTCATGGCGGCGGGTCCAAAAAGATATTATATATTATAAAATAAATTCTTAAGTCAAGTCAAGAAGACATATGGATTAATTGAGTGTTTCAGCTTTTTGTCCTATATGGAAAAATTGGAAGCCAATGTCACAAATGAGAATATGAATCAATGAACAAAAAACAAAAACACGATTTGATGAAAAGTTGACAATAAGTAAGATTTGACCAATCAGATTCAATGTAAATTCTTAGTTGGGGACGCCCCTAGTGTTAATATGTGTACCTGAGTGCCCTGATCACATTTTGCAGGTGGAAAATGTTTTTTTTTTTTTGAGTGCTAATGTAAGTTTAACACAAACCTTAAACTGTACATAATATAATATTTAATAGTACAGTTTACATTAATGAAAACTTAGCGGCAATCTGAAGTGCAACACTAATTTCCATCCTGCTGGTTTCTGTTCAGATCATGGTAACTATGGTTGGTTAACTCATATAGATCCCGTTATCTAACAACTGTTACCACAATGAAAAAAAAAAGTCAGGCGCTTTTCTACTCTGAGTTGAAAAAAATTCAACTCTGCTGCAGCTGTCCAGAAATGCAAAAGCAGTGCGCAAAAAGTTTTACCCTCATTGAAAACAATTACGAAAAGCTACCCACCCCAGCCTGCTAAAAAGCACTGTATGTCCAAACGTATTCTTCTTAACTGCTGCCATTAGATGTGTATAATCTCCTGACTGCTTGTCTATGTGTGTGTGTTGCAGAGGCATCGTACACCCTGCTGCTGTACGACGAGCTGCTGGAATGGTCAGACAGGCCGCTCAGAGAGTTCCTCAACTACCCCATGCAGAGCGAGTGGCAAAGAAAAGAGTACCTGCACCTCACTATCGTCCAGAACTTCGACAGGGGGAAGGTGAGCTTGAACACTTTTTCCCACACTTTACGTTTGCAGTACTTTGTTGACTGTTCAACAGAAACAAGAAAATTCCTCTCTTCAGCACTTTTTTTGGCACACTATAACACTCACTACCTTTCCCATGGGTATACAAAGACAGTTGCATACAGCTTCTCAGTCAGATTTTGTGTAGGTGTTTTTAGATACCAACTCTGAGAAACATGGTACATAGGAGCTTCAAAAGAAGCAGGATAAGTGACTTTTAAACATTGCATGTCATGCATATTGTAAAACTGAACTCTGAATCATATCTAGTATTGAAGCACAGCCTTATTATTAATGCTCCATTTAGAATGAATACATGACAGCCACCAATACATGGATTTTATCCTCATAAGCTTTAACACATCCATTAAACATTATTACTCATGGCTGGAAGATGAGAGAACTAGAGCTCCCGCTTGTTAAGAGGAGGTGTGACATCGTTCGCATGAAATGAAATCCCTTCATAAGACAGCCGAGCTGTGAGCTATATGGAGCAAGAAAAATACGTGTCACTCGCGGTCCGACATTTAATTTCTACCTGTAGTGAACTGTGACACCGGCTCGAGGCATCAACACCTCCTCAGTTTAATCAGATGAATCGCCGGCAGCTGTAATTAAAGCAGGATCTATTTCGTCCCACAATATCCTACGCCGTTCCTTTAAGAAATATTGTGTGTGGGAGATGATGACAGTGAGACTGACGGGTGAAGCGTGACTTGCATAAGCGGTGTTGGTTTTAGGCAGCAGCTAAGAATGAACAGTGAGATCGGCTGCTTAAACAGAGCTCAGCCGCTTCAGCGTGCATTCGAGAAGTAGTTCACAGGCTTCTTTTTTCTGTCTTCCTCCCACTACTCCTTTCTACTGACTTTATCTCTTTATCCTAACCACATTTGCCCACAGTTTTGCACTCTCAGGGAAAAGTGGCATTATGGAAACCCTCCAAAATTACACACAAAACCTCCAGCATCCCTGATGAAATAACACAGCTCCACGGAATCATTAAAACCACTCCCATCGTTACTCATAGTCCAATTTCCCTTCACATTCACAAGCTCTGCCATCTGCCAGTGCTGCTGCACAGGGATCAGGAGGCAGCAGGAAAGGAAAGCTTTTCATTTAATTAGCAAGATGGCTGGGTGCTGCCTGTACCTGCATGGAAGAGGTTAGATTTGACTCTTGATATTGCCGTCTCAGCAGTGCCACCCAGTGGGGGAAAACGGAGCTTAGCAGCAACCACTGCAGAGTTTCATTTAACCGTCTATTCAAATATACTAAATCAAAAGGATATGAATGAACTTCCTTTCAGACAGGACACAGCGAGCATGAGGATGAATAAGTGTGTGTTTTTATGTCTTCAGTGTTGGGAGAATGGCATCATCCTGTGCAGAGAACTGGCAGACCAATATGAGTCGTACTATGACTACAGGAACTTGAGCAAGATGAGGGTGAGTTGTCCATAATAAACAGGCTACAGAGGCACCTCCTGAAGAAATGTTGTTAGCTGAAGTCTTAGCATGTTCCTAGAAAACTAGGAAACACACAAAAGTATTTTTATTTATATATACCTACTATTCATCTGCTTTAAAATGACTGTTGTCAATACATCAAATCTCTTATTGATTGTACATTGTTGATTTATATGTAATAGATGATGGAGGCCTCCCTCTATGACAAGATCATGGACCAGCAAAGACTAGAACCTGAATTCTTCAGAGTGGGTTTCTACGGAAAGAAGTTTCCTTTCTTTTTACGGGTAAAGAAATCTCCATATTCTCCTCTTCCCCTTTGTCAGGAGCAAGTTGAACAGAGTCATTCTTTCACCCTCTCTAAATAAGAAATAGACCTGCAGGAGGAATTAACTTTCCTTATATAAGACTCCTCCAGTGTGAGGTGACATTCAGCTACTCTTATTCAATGCCATTTAATGATGTAACAGGCCCTGTGGTGTCCTTGGTTGCAGTTTGCAGTCGGAAGCTGCAGTTGAGACGTGCGACCACTAGATGTCAAGCTAACCCCACGCTGCGCTCTGCTCCTCCTACCCCCCTCCTCCTCCCCTCCACCTCCTCTGCAGAATAAGGAGTTTGTGTGCCGCGGCCATGATTACGAGAGGCTGGAGGCTTTCCAGCAGCGGATGCTCAACGAGTTCCCCCACGCCATCGCCATGCAGCACGTCAACCAGCCAGACCAGACCATATACCAGGCCGACGCGCAGTGTATCCTTGACTATAGAAAGAGGAGCATACTAAATGAATTCACAAGGGTTGGACCACGCTGAGCAGTCATGTGTGCAGAAATGCATAACAAATGACAACAGCACAGGATGGATGCATATGTGTGCATGCACACAGAGGCAAACACACAGCATGCTTTGTGTTTGCATTCGCGCAATTTCCTGTAATGAGGCACATACTATCACACACCATGCCTCCATCTATTTCTCACAATCTTTTTCTTGTCATTATCAAAGGCTCATTCACAGGAACACACAAACATGCTGTTCTCAATACTACGTGCAGCATACAGAATTTCCTTTGAGACAAACGCACTGTGGTCATACATACTAAGGGCCAAATTTTCACTGGGGACAAACTTTTAAAAAAAATGCCTCACTCACATAAATCTAGATAAAAGAAACTGTAAAATGATGAAATTTTTATACAATAGTCATCTGGGTTGCCTTGGTTATTTCATTGCACTCATACAGTAACAATAAGCTTTACAAGCAGTAGCAAGTGCTTCAAGGGCTTTTTTACCCTTGGTTTTGTCTGTCAGACTACATACTGGATTTGAATATCAATAAAATTTATGCTCTTTTCAATAAAGAGGTTGATCCAACATTGTATTTCGTATGATACTAAATATGACTTTAAGTAGGGTTATGACATTAATAATAATATTTTTGGTTAAACCACTGCTGTTATGAAAAGCACAATTTGATAAATCTTGAAATGCAGTTCATACAAAACACTCACATCAACCATTTATTGCAGCAATATTCATTTAAAATAGAGCTCAATCGATTCAAATATTTAATTGTGATTTATTGCATGATTGTCTATATTTAATCAAATAAATCAAAATGTACCTTAAAGGGAGATTTGGCAAGTATTTAATACTCTTATCACCATGGGAGTGGGCAAATATGCTGCTTCATGCAGAAATATGTATATATTTATTATCGGAAATCAATTAACAATAGCAAACTCAGGCCCAACAGGCAACGACAGCTGTCTGTGTGCTGACTTGACTATGACTTGACCCAAACTGCATGTGATTATCATAAAGTGGGCATGTCTGTAAAGGGGAGACTCGTGGTTACCCAGAGAACCCATTTTCACTCACATATCTTGAGGTCAGACGTCAAGGGATCCCAAATTTCCCACCGGGGATTAATAAAGGTTCATCTTATCTTATCTTTGAAAATGTCTTAGACAATTTTTCCCTTGCCAAAATTTAGCTTACGTTTGGAGTGTTATTTAGGCTCTTTTGAGACAAGCTAGATAAATTCCTTAGGTTTTCTAGTTTCATATGATGCCAGTATTACAACTGAGATTGCAAGTTGTTAAAACGAATATGTGTTCGCGTTATCTTTGACAACTCTAATTTAAAGGAAAAGTGTGTGATTTTGGGGCTGTATTAGCAGAAATGAAATATAATACTCGTAACTTTGTTTTCTTTAATGTACAATCAACTGAAACTAAGAATTGTTGTGTTTTCGTTAGCTTAGAATGAGCCCTTCATATCTACATATCGTCCTCAGGTTCTGCCATGTTTCTACAGTAGCTCAGAACAGACAAATCAAACACCGGCTCTAGAGCGAGCCTTTCACGTTTTTATGTTACCTGAAGGCCACCATCGTTCTCTGACACGCTTGTGAAAGTGCAGTCACAAAACCGTGGTACCATCAGCTGCCGTCTGACTGCTTTTTGGGGCTACTGTGGCTCAGAGGGTAGAGCAGGTCGTCCACCAAACGGCAGGTCAGTGGTTCGACGGCTGCTCTGGTCCCATGTTGATATGACCTCTAAGCGAGTCAAATGCATTGTCACAGTTTTGCACTCGGTGGCTCACATCAGTCTTAAAAAAGGGAGGAGTGAGTGGAGGGGTACTGATTTTGGTTGCAATCTGCAACCACACCACTAGATGCCGATGATGATTTACATTACCTTTCTTTTCTTTTTTTTTGGTAAACCACCTTTATTATGAGAAGCACAATCTAATATACCTGTCTTTTAAATGCAGTTCAGTCAAGACACTCGCGTCAACCATTTATTGCTGTGAACATACATCTGCTGATGCCTCTGGACACATCAGTGATGTCCCTGGAATCATCAGGTGTTTTGGGTCTTTCAACATTATACACCTTCATTCAGGTGACCTGGGTGGGGTTGATCGGACCCCAGTTTGTGTCCAGATGGCAAGCTACCCTGACTCCGTGGCTTTCCTCTTTTGAGCCACGAAAACCACGAGAATCACGGAGTCAGAGTAGCTAGCCATCTGGACAACAAAACACATTTTTCTTTAGCCTGGCACCTACAACATTTAAACATCTCAACATGGACGCATATTATACAAATAGAAACAGACCTCAGCGCTGCCGTGTGTGCCAAATGTTTATACGTGGACATACTTGATTGAACGGTGCATGGAACAAGTCACAGACTCACATTGAGAGCTATACTCAATATGGGAGCCTTTTTAATTATTCACAATAATGTATGGGACAACTGTTGGCCTGTATAGAGGGACAGCGTGAGGGAATAGCAAAGACTTAGTGGCATAATGACACAATGATTCTAGAGAGCAGCACCAAAAGACAGCCAGATGGACGACAGACATGGAGAGACATGTATGGATGTGATATGTTTGCTTCCGTAGTCTTCTCCTACTGAAGAGGACAGGCATTGTCTGAATGAATTAGCACACTGCTGTGTTATCCACAAGTAATGCTAATCTATCGAGTCTCCCCGATTGCTCGTCCATCTGTATATCCTTGTTGCAAACACTCATGCATATGAATGTGTGTACATTAGCTGTCCTAACTTGTACGTCTCAGCTCAAGTCGCTCACGAGTGTCGAAAAACACCGCATCACTTCCTGCTTCTCAATTGCTCACAATGACAAGTCGTGTGTTTTTTGAGACGTGTGTGAGACCAAAAAAACAAACAAACTGACTTTTCTTTTGTGTCTTTGTTTCTCTGTGTAGTCCTCATGCTTCTTTGTTCCTCTTTTGTAGTCAGAGTGCACTTATCTGTTGTTAAGAAATAGCAAACTAGCTGCTTTTGGTAGCATTTGTTTTCTTTGTGTAGTGTGAGACATCTGCGGTATAGGTCCGGGGATTGTTATATTGGCCCCTAATAGTGTATCCTTGGCGGGGTATTGTTTCCACGTGGATGCAAATAAAAGTGTGTGTGGCTAATGAAAGAAAATATATTGCAGAACAGATGTGTTTATCTCAAAGCCACACACTTAACCACCCTGTAAACCCCTGCCTGTGTGTGTCTTTGTCCTCTGTGTGAACTGCTATGTCCCATGTTCTTTCAGGTCACTGAAGAATCCTTCTGAGTCTCCAACACTTTCCCTTGTCTCTCTCTCGTGCACTTTCCTTAACTTCCGGTGCTTTCCAGACCTGCAGATCTACGCTGTAACCCCGATCCCAGAGAGTCAGGATGTGCTGCAGAGAGACGGAGTGCCTGACAACATCAAAAGCTTCTACAAGTTCAATCACATCTGGAGGTTCAGATATGACCGGCCCTTTCACAAGGGCACCAAAGACAAGGAGAATGAGTTCAAGGTACGGTGGGAAAAAAGGAATTCGCAAGAAAGAAAGATGACGAAGATAGACAGCCGCTGACACGCAAAGCACATATGCACTATATACACATGGTGAGAGGAGAATGCGACTCAGACATTCCTCTGCATTTATGTAATGTCATCCCCAATTTTTGAGATATAAAAACGAGCTTTTAGATATTGAACCAGTATTTTACAGCTTGTGGAGTAGCTGTAAAATGTCATGTGCTATGAAATAAACAGTGCAATATCTAGTTTATTTAATATTTCAGAATTAGCATTTGCAGACCAATGTGAAACCACTTCATTTTCTTCCTTCTCTACCTCATTCATCGATCATAGGCTCGTGTAGATAATGATAGTTTGAACCTGCGCCCAGGTATTAGTCTGTGTGTGGTACATGTTTTATTCATCATGACTCTGGTATCACTAATTATACTTGGGTACTAGTCAGAGCTGCACAAATAAAGTCTTTACAGTCACACACATGCAATCCCACACAGCTGCACACATTCAAAACACACACGCACGCCACAAAGTCCCTGATGTTAGGCTCATAAATATTCAATATGAACACACACATACACACACGCTCTATGCAGTCATTTCATCTCGGGTCCATCAAAGCTATTTGGCCAAATTTAATCACGATATCACATTTCCATCAAGGCTGGATATCTCTGGCCCTCAGGTGGGAATTATATGTATGATAAACTTTTGCATGGTGGCGAGTGCCCCCCAGCCGGGATGTGGTTGCAATCTGTCATGATAAAGTAGAAAAGAACGCCGTTCGCCAAAATTCAACACAGAAGATTCTATCTGCAGAAAAAAAAAAAAAAAAAACATGTTTGCAGAAAGGTCAAGACTTTTATTTTTTGCTTTTCCTTTCAACTTCCTGATCCTAAACTGTAGTACATGTTTGGTTTTTTTCAAGAGGTGTTCAGGTTAGTTTCTTGGCCTTAAAAAGCAGGAAATCAATAAAGGGCAGGCGGGTTATGTAGAGAGTCGGAAGACCCTTCTCAACCTGAGGACACTGGATCGATACCGCATGTCAGCACTCATCTGCTTTGCTGGAGTGTCCTTGAGCCAGACCTAGCCTCTAAACTGAGCTTAGAATAAGTTACCTTAGTGCTAATTTGCAAATGTCAGCATGCTAAACTAACGTGAACATGGCAAACATTACGCCTGCTTCATGTCAGCATGTTAGCATACTGATATTAGCATTTAACTCAAAGCACTTCTGTGCCTAAATACAGCCTCATAGGGACTATTATTTTTGTTTGGATTCAGCGTGAACGCTAACACTGAATTCACATGAGAACAGTGGCAAAGCGTGGCTTATGAACCGCTGCGGCGCCTGCCTGGCGAGCTGCCCAGTGAGCTGCGGCCATTTGATTCTGAAGTGACGTGCGGCCAAATAAAAGTAGGGAAAAGCTGAACTTTTAGCGGCAAAGTGTACCCACAGCCAATCTGTAAGAAGGTCCGGTGACTCATGTGACATGATGTATGATACACAGAATTTCCTCCCACCTGTAACACATGAACATGCCTCCCAGCCACAGAGAAATATCTTTATTGCGGCGAGCCACACTTCTCCACGGTAAATTCAGTGTAATTTTTGTCCTTGGAAACAGTAGCTTAACAAATAAAACAGACAAAATAAAGCTCCAGCACATAAGTGGACCTTGAGTTAAAGGTGCTCTGTGCAATATCCAGAGCAGTGATATAGCAACAATATTGCAACAAGCATCTATTTGCTATGTAAATATTGATCTACTTGAGCAGAGAATGACGTCTCTCCCTCCCTCGCTCTTTCTGTGCATGCTTTTAGTGCATGTTTGAACATGTGAGTGTGCCCCACTGGCTCACATGCAACCACCACTCTACTGCTCTCATACGGCGGATACGTCTGAGAACACCGTCCGCGGAAGCGTAGCACCCTCCCATTGGTTCCCCCTCCAGATTAACACTGTTAACTGTCAGCACTGTTGCCAGAGTTTCCTATGTTAGCACTGTTAGCTACGAACCGCCAGCTCGGCCATCGCTATGTTTAGAGCCGTGTGGAGTCAATAGAAATGCTCCCAATCTTGCACCTTTAAGAGTTTTTGTCAAACTATTTTTTTAATAAATTGGTGGATACGTTAATCTATAAAATGCCAGTAAATGGAATACACAAATTACAATTATTTAACTGCTTTCCATTCTTCATGTCTCTAGCTGTGTTAAAAACAAGAATACTGTAGCGTGAACGTTACTGTAGTTGCTCCACTACAGTGTGAATCTATTATGTTAACAGCCTGCTGCGAATGCTGGAGTTTCCATAGTTTACGTGCTGTCAGAATAACCTTGTGGTATGTTGGCATACTGACAAGCTTGCTGGCTGACAGGGTAAGTGGTGGAACATGAATGACGATATGAGATATAAGACATGACATCTGACCTACGCCTTAAAGTGGGTGTTTGGCAGAAGGTGTACTCTACATGTTTCCCTTAAACTACATACACTGTAAGTAATTAAAATGTGTGATGCCTGCCAGAGATAGAGCACATCAGGCATACGTAGCTATGGATTTAAATGCGTTTTAGCAAGAAGCTAATACTCCCGACTATTATCATGTGTTAATGCAGAGCCTGTGGGTGGAGAGGACAACTCTGACACTGGTCCAGAGTCTTCCAGGCATCTCCCGCTGGTTTGAAGTGGAGAAGAGAGAGCTGGTGAGTGTGACCACCTCTTATGAAATGACCATGAAGACGTAACCGCAAACAAGAGACACTGTTATAACACTTTTGTTCCGCAGGTTGCAATTTAGAGCATTGCCGGCCAATACCAAAGTATCGATCCAAGTCATTTCATTGAACAACAATAATGACCTAGTCCATGACTTTGGGGCTATTGGACACATTTCATTTCCTCCATTGAATAGATAAGACGGCGTGCTAAAAATGTAATTACTTTGCTTTGATTGCCAACGTCCAATTTTTAAAATTGATTTTTGTATTGGGGCATTTTTTTTTACAAACAGTTAGTCCCTGTTTTTTGGCCTGGAATCGCTATCATATTTGACACGAGTCCATCGCTGCCCGTAAATCCCCTCAAACACTTTCTGTCTTGGATCTTCTCATTGGGATCTCTAGGGAGTGGGAGGATTTTAACTGCTGTTTTGTCCAGCGTATGCAAAACATAACATTGTTGTTGGTCTAAGCACATATTCTTCAGCGCATAGCTGCTGAGCGTGGTGTGAAATTGTGGATTGTGAACCCAGTGTTATTCTACAACGGTTATGCAGTGCAATAGCATATAAAAATACAGAACTGGCAAAAGCTCTATTAGCAAGAGGATTAAGCTTTGTGTAAGTCAGAGAAAGAGAAAGAGGGGGAGTAAAAAATTCAGGATAAAGGGAACAACATTTTTTATGTATCCCTGAGTAAATGCAAAAGTGACCATGTACTAATTGTGTGTTATATAATGACATAATACAGTGTGTGCCTATACATTAAGCTGCTATCATCATTGTGTTAGTATTAGCAATGGCTCAGATTACTACGTATATGTGCAAGGTGTTGCAGGTAGTGATAAAACCATTGGTAATTATCACCCAACTACACATTTCCTATCAGCTTTGCTGAACATTTTAGCATCTTTCAGGTTGTTGTTTTGGCAGCACTTTTTGTTGCAAGACCTGAAAAGATTCACTGTACTCTACCAGCCCAGCCCTGAATTTACGACAGACAAAGTAAGCAACTAGCTGTGGATTATAGTGACAGCAAGTTCCCTCTGGAGTTGGTGGAGACCAAAATAGAGTAAAAAAGAGCATGAATATTCATTACATTCATCAGGTGGTAGAAACACAACTCTAAATAAATGTGAATGTTGCCCCATATCTACGGGATACGTAAATAAGCCGCTGCTGGCAAACAAGTTCACCATTTAAAAATTAAATGATGATAAAATACATAATAATTATTTATAGCTTATTTTTCCGCTGCCCCAAGTAGCCAAAATTGTGTTATTATAGGTTTGCAGTTTTTTTTCCATAATAAGATATCCACCGAAAAATTCGCTGACTTTTCAGTTAGATCTTAAAGGCACAACGAGTAGGATCCTCTCGAGCTAAGTGAGGGTTACGGTGCTCGCCAGCAGGTGAAAGCCGACCCCAGATTCCCTCTCATTTTGGAACAAGCTCAATCTGCTTGGCAACTCGCCCCGCTGTATTTGCGGGGAGTGTTCGGTGCTGTCTGCCTCTTTTGAACCTCCATCTTGGATGCATGCTTACAATCTGGCACCAATCTGGCTACGTTTTTATAGAGGTCGATGCCCAGAAATGTCCCGAACACGGCAAAATAAGAAAATACAGACAGAGGGCAAGCTCTCTGCGGATACAGACATAGCCACACACTTCTAATGGGTCATAAGTGACGATTGAGAGGGATTATTTTCATATGAGTCTATACATTGTCTTTTAGGAAAATCCTATTCATTGTGCCCTTAAGATGGAATTGTGTAAATGTTTTGCCAGAAATAGTGAATAATTAGTTTCTTTGCAACCGTTTTTGTGTGAAAATTTGTTGAGCATGTGAACGCCAGAAAGCTCCCTTTAGAGTAAAGTGTGTTTATTTAAAGTAGCCCCTTAAAACGCTTTAATTTTTCTCCAACATCCCCCTTCGCAGGTGGAGGTAAGCCCGCTGGAGAACGCCATCGAGGTGATCGAGAACAAGAACTTACAGTTACGCACATTGATCACCCAGTGTCAGAGCCGGCAGATGCAGAACATCAACCCCCTCACCATGTGCCTCAACGGGGTCATCGACGCCGCTGTCAACGGGGGGCTGGCCCGCTACCAAGAGGTATGTATGTATGTATGGATGGATGGATGTATGGATGGATGGATGGATGGATGGATGGATGGATGGATGGATGGATGGAGGATAAGGTTGGAGGGCTTTAGAGACCGTGGAAGGAGTGAGGAGCAATGACATATGGATTGCCTAATGATGCATGAAGGTGGGCTTTAGCGGAGAGACGTATGGACAAGAGAGCGTTTTGCGGAAGGAGGAGCAGATGAACAGATGGATAGATGGATACATGAAGGTTTGAATGTTATGGACGGATGGAATGGATAGATGAATGGGAAGCAGGAGGGGCTGGAAGTGGGGAAATAAGATGGATGAGTAATGGATGGATGGATGTGAAGAGAAAGAGGGGTCAGGTCAGAATATGGCAGATAGAGGAGTGGGAGGATGGAGTATAGAGAGATGAATGGCTAATAACGGCTGAATGAATGAGATGGGAGTGTTTATGCAGCTGCTGTATTATACACTGAAGTGGTAACAGACAGACACACAGATCGGTGGAGAAAAACTGGAATGCTGTCAATCCCGCTGATAATCATTTGCTTCTACTGCTTCTCCAAAAGACAGTAGATAATTGCAGGATAACAATACAGTCCAATTTCTTAACCAGGAGGAGCTCTATTGAAGAAAAACACTTCTAAAAACGGTTTTTACTCTCAACAAAGTGGACTCAGCGACTTGCTTGTGTCGCATAGCAACCGCCTTTTTCCACTGGGAGCGCGTGTGTGGGGGGTGCATGTGTGTGCATGTGTGGGCAAGTACTGTATGTGTGTGTGTGTGTGTTGTATATTGGGTTTGTGCAGAAGAGCGTGCCTCTGTGTAGAAGGAACCTATTAAGGTTTGTAGGATACTTGGTAGAGCGGCAAAGGCCAGGGTCGCTGAAGTGCTTTCCACCTTTATTGCCATTATTTCGACAGAAAAATGATGGCATACGGAAGGATTTTAAGCTTCCAGTATACTTAAAGAGCAGCCTTTTAATTTTATACACTGTTGGCAGCATCGTGCATGTGTCTCTGTGTATATAATTATATAAAAAGTGGCATTTCTCTGGTTAAACTTGACCACCAGCTTCCTTCAGACATTTTTAATTTGTATTTTTGTTTCATGCACAATTCGAAGTGACACATATTTCAATTATTTAGCAGGAAGCGGCGAGATGGGGGCTGTTTCTGCAGCAAAACATACTGCCACCGATGTCAACACTCATTTTTCTTTGCATGCGATACCCAATGGAACGTGCCATAAAATCTAGTAATATCCTCACCTAATACCGATTGACAGCTGTGGAGGTTCGCTCGGCTACGAGTGAAGGAGAAATTGTCATTATTAATATTCAGATTTATTGCTTTAGTTTGAGTTGGAACCCTTGAGGGCGAATGCCGTGTGATTTATCCCCCCTACCATTCCATCTCTAATTGGACTTTTCTAATGATTAACTGAGCTACTCCATGGCAAGGACTCACTCCCTGCAGCCCGGCGAAAAATTTCCATCATTCGTAGAAGATTATTGATTATTTTTTCGCTGCCTTTTCCGGAGGTCCTTAGATGGGATTTCCTGCTGAAACGCAGCCCTTCTCTCTTTTAGAATTACTACCTTGCCGCTGCTGCATGTAAACTTTATAGCACATCGCTTATAAATAGCGTAATAACGTTTATGCAATAAAATATTTTTCATTTCTTATCCGTCTGTGTTGCATGGTTTAATAAGAGAGGGATGTGATATTGTGCAGTGCATACTAATAAATGCTATCTTGATGAAGATTGCCATCTGAGGGTGTTTGTCTGGAATAATAATATTCCTTGTTTTATTGAGGACTCGTAGTCTCAATGCATTCATTGACAGGGATCTACGTCTGTGTGTGACATGTTTGAAGCAGCGTCTTTGCTGTCTAACTGTCATCTGGCTCTGTCTCTTTGGAGATAAACAGCTGTGTCCTTGGGAGAGGAACTGCGCTGATCTTTTATTTGTGAACTCCCCCTTTACCTTTCAGTCCCTTATTTTCTGTTTGTGTGTTTCCCTCCTTGGCAGATTTGAAAGCAGATTGTGAGCCAAGGCCTTTCATCGGCTCGTCGTCGCTCCTCTATGTGCTCCGATGCAGATTGAAAAGGATTTAACATAATCTTTGTTGATGTTGAGTGTTGATGGCATTGTAAACAGAGAGGGACTGGCACTTTAATGTATGGGTGCCACTAAAAAAAAAAAATGGTTATCGTCATTCAAAAGCACACCAGGCCATTTTTCATCTTATCTGTTTCTCCTTGAAGTTGCCTTTTTTTGAAGGAAATGTCTGGAGGAGCGAATAGAAAGCGCGGTCTGAAACCCATAATCAAGAAGTGTGATGTTTCTGAAGAGACATGATCTGTAACTAACATGAATGGACGTGATTTGAAGAAAGCTTTTAAAATTTAGTCCCAAAATTGGCCCCTAAATGAAAGTAAAATCATTCCTCTGATCCCACCATTTGGCACCGTGTTTTTCTGTCTATTTTTAGCCGTTGTGTAATTTTATTCTGGTCCCTGAACTTGACAATAATATCACAGCACAAAAACCCTGAAAGGAACATTACACCCCACTTGAGCTGAATGTTAGTTTACTCTGGATATTTGTTCCTGTATGTCTTTTTTAAGGATTCAACAAAAAGTGTGTGGACACTAATTCACTGTGTCAGCTCAGCGGGGATTCAGGTAACACTGAAGCGCAGAAAGCCGACCGCCTCAGCTCCCGGTGTGCGCATAACAGATGTTCTGCGTTTTGTCTCCACGCAGGCCTTCTTCGTGAAGGACTACATTATGAATCACCCGGAGGATGGCGACAAGATCGGGCGACTGAGGGAGCTCATGTTTGAACAGGTCTGTGATAAAAGACGTGTGTAAGTGTCAAATGTATTCTCATAATCAGTTTTAAATGCACAGGAAATAAATGAGAAGACCATAAACTTGATGATCAGAAATAGACCACCTTTTATCAAACAGCAGGTTTATCCTCTGAAACTCTCTCGACTCAAGGTCCATTTCCTGGCTTGTTTTAGAGCTTTCTCAATCTGCAGATGAAGATTTTATGATGCGGATGAAAGACTCCCGAACAAATGAGGAAATAGACCTTGAGTTGCCAGACGGTGCTAAATTTTTGAAGAAGATACCTGCATCAGAGTTCAAAACATCTGATAAAAGATTATTTTCATCTAAACACGTATTATCTACAAGCATTTATGATAAGGATCCCTCAACTCAGACCAAGATATGTACTAATATATAATTATATTATTATAACACATGTATGTGTACGTATTTCTCTACTGCATTTTATTGGTCCAGCTCTTGCTGATGTAACTCATTTTTTTTCCAAATATTTACTGTATCTCATCAAGTATGTTTTCTTTAGTGTACAATCACCTAAAAATGAGAATCATATTTTCATTATCTTAGACTGAGCTGTGTATATCTACATAGGGAGCAGGTCTTTTTTACATTTTCACGTTTTCACGTCAGCCACCGTCGCCTTAAACGCTTGGCACACGGGTGAAGTTTCATTCATTTGCAATCTGCAACCTCACCACTATATGCCGCCAGATCCTACACGCTGCACCTTTAACTTTATTTTTAAAGGATTGTGACCCAGATGTGTACAAAGTGGAACATTTTTCTGCGAAAAAATTAGGTGCATTGTTCTGAATTTCATTAGTCCAGCTCTAGTACCTCTATCAGGTGAGATTAGCTTGCCTGTATTTAAATTATTTGAATAACTAGATATTTATTGTATCCTGTTCTTGTTAATAAGTTTAAAAAATGCATAAAATATGACTAAACAAAACTCAATTTGTCAGCTTGCAGATTAACACAGATGAAGTGGGAAGAATAAGAGCTCTGTCATTTCCATATATTTTATCTCTACACTTGTCCTCAGATATGTTTGTTTGTAATATCCAAAGATGTTGAAGAGGTTTTTTGCTTTACAGGCACACATTCTGGAGTACGGCCTTGCCGTGCATGAGAAGTTTGTTCCCCAGGACATGAGACCTCTCCACAAAAAGCTAGTGGATCAGTTTCATCTAATGAAATCCAGTCTGGGCATACAGGTAGGCCACAAGACAGGCATGGTGACACTTCAGGACATCTTTAACAACGTATTTCAGAGGCATTTGTAAATCAGTGAGTCAAATGTCAAGTTAAACAGAAGGTATTTTTTGTTGATGAGGATCACTTATGTATTAGGATGATTAAAACAATCCCATTTGTGTTAATGATTTTCCTCAAATTATTAAATCGCTCATGGAAGTGCACACAGTATGTGACAACAGCAGCCCACCGCTGTGTTCAGACTTTCGGGTGAATGACCCCTTCAGCGCTCCGAGGAGCAAACCACCCTTCATTACACACACTTCCTTCATCTGCATTTGTGTGTATTTTATTTACATCACGCCGGCGCCAAGCATTTAATCATGTGCACTGCCTCTTCTTCAATTTAAAACCCCAGGAGTTTCCGGCTTATGTGCGTGCAAGCCCAGTGCACTTCACCAACGGGAGCCCGCGAACATGCAGGAACTCGGTGCCCAACATCATCAGCCCAGACGGTGGCAGAGGGGTTACCAGGCGGAGGTAACGGCCGCTTTTGTTCTTTTATTTGTTGCATTTCATTGATATTACGTCTTTCTCTCTGTTTCTAAAAAGCTCTTTTACTCAAGTATGAAGTTTCTCCTTCATATTTTCTCACCTTCCTTTGCTTTTTCTTGATACACCACACTTCTGTCTTGGTTTTTTTTGCATCCCCACCTCACCTCAAACACCACGCTCGGTGCCTTTGCTCTCTTCTTCCTTCCGTTCCTCACCAGTGTGGCTCCATCTGGGCGTGCAGTAGGTGGGGGCGGCTGGCTGGCACCCACGGGGATATTTCTGTGTGGCCGCCGCGAGCCGGCGGGCACACTGTGTGCACACGTGTGTGTATGTGTGTGTGTTTTCTTGATGTGTTCAGTGACCCTGCCACTCTGTCTACCTGCGACATTCTGCCTCCACAGTCTGATCCCAGGAGGCGAAGCCACAAGTCTCCCAGTGGCATTTCACGTTTTACTTACTGAGTTTTGATTTCTATGTTGTTTGGCAACACAAAAACAATGTATTTCTTATAAAATCATTTTTGGTGACCACTTCTGCTTTAACCTTCCTTTAAGAAACCCACTGTGTTTGTTCTCTAACCTTTCTTTTACACTTTTCCCAGACAAGTGCTTGATGGAATGCTGTGATTGCTGCATCGATTATCTTCTTATAATCTGACATTTTCTGTCCCTGTTTGTCTTTTACCCCTCCCTGCCTGCCTTTTTGTCGGCTTTTCATGCTGAACTTTCGGTGAGTGAAACCTCTGCAAGCTAATGAAACAAAATACCAAAGCCGTTTTTCCCTTTATCGAAACCCACCGTAACCGCCTCTCTCTGTGTTTCTCTCACCCTCAGTCTGCCCAGCTACCCCGCGGTGAACCGCTACTCCTCGTCCTCTCTGTCGTCTCAGGCCTCCAACGAAGTCAGTAACATCACAGGGCAGTCGGAGAGTTCGGATGAAGTCTTCAACATGCAGGTAATCTCCCTCTCTCCCTCATACACACAACCGCACAAATAACTAGATTGAATCCACATCCCAACATTTGACCTCCTACACCCTACAGGTTTCACAAGCAATTTTTAATCCTCCTCACTCCGTTCCACCCTCGTTTCTCCTCTCCATGTGACCCTTCCTCTCTCGATTGTCCTCTCCGCTTGTTCGGAGCTTTTGTCCGGCAAAGCAAATTGTCGTGATTATATCACATAAGGACGCAAAGCTTTGTGTGGCCCTTCCAGGGAGCTTGCTGGAGTTGGGCAGTAATCTAAACTAGATTTGGCCAATTCAGAAAGCTGCCGACAACGTCTGGCAAGCTGTCTGGCGCACCTGGCCTGCAAGCAGAGGCAAACACGAGAGGAAAAAGGCTGTTGTCAGGGATCTGACTGAACCTATTACAGTATTATATTTGAACATCATAGCTTTTATTCCATAGATCAAGTACAATTCACTGAATGATGTCCCAACAGAAAACTATCATTGCAGAATATGACAAGTCACAAAGTACATTAAGCTTTCAACCCCCACCCTCCTGGAGACTACTGAGGTTTCAGTTTCAGTTCGAGGGATTGTACATGGATGTTTTTGTTTGTCTGTTTGTCAGTGACAGTCTAAAGACTTCATCACATACATCTAAACTTCTTTTTCTATACTGTATTATAAAGGAAACTAATTTATTTAATGTATAGAATCTACTTAATATTTCATACTGTTCTGGTTCATGTTAGTGATGTTGTTGTTTCTCCTACAGCCCAGTCCGTCTACCTCAAGCCTCAGCTCCAACCATTCTGCCTCGCCCAATGTCACCAGCTCAGCCCCCTCCAGTGCCAGAGGTGAGAGCTGCACTCCTCAGAAAGCACTCATTTTTACAACATTACACACTGTAGGCTTTTAGCTGATATTTCACTCCAGAGTGACTCCCACAGACAGAGCAGGAAGACAGAGGTTCAGCTGCACACACTGAACGCGGGGCCTGAACTTTCGACCTTTCAAGCGACACGATGTTCTCTCCTGTCTGGCGAGGTCAGCGGGGGTTAGCCGACAGCTAGGGGAACGCGAGCGGTAGAGGATGATGGGGTAGAAAGAAGAGAACAATGAGGGGAGAGGGTAGAGGCTGGAAAATAGAGAGAATACGAAATGAGCCGGGATGAAAAAAATGAAATGGGCTGAGACGTGGTGGTGACAAATGCTGTTGAAAGAAACATGGAGCGGGTGAAAATGCAAGAGAGAGTAAGAGATGATTACAGCGCTGTGGAGCATCCCCTTGGACCTCAATACAATATCCAGTCCAGCACAGGCCATTCGAGCCGTCTCTACAGTGTGGTGGATTGTGAATATCTAACGCCTTCTGTCTGTCCGCCCTCTTATCTCATGTTCAAATGTGCAAACGTGTTTCTGCCTGATCCACATCATAAAAAGTGAGGATATATGAAGACGTTTATGGAAGCTTATACACTCCCCTTTGGCAAGCTGCTTGCAGCGGGCAGCGCCCTTATAAAAGGGGCCTCTGTCTACCCATAAAGCCTGTAGAGAGTTATTGCTTGTGTGGTCTTATCTGAATGATAGCCAGCGATGGGTATCTCATATTCACATGATAGCCTTCCAAGTGCTATCGCATTCGCTAATGGATGGAGATCTATACAGTGGCTAACAGCAGAAGAGGGAAAGTGCTGTGGAAATGCGAGTATTTTACATGTCTTGTACTCATCTCGGCACGTGTTACATATGTTTCTGTGTCAAGGTTTAGCATGTGTCCCTGTCTGTTGTACTGTAATTGTCCAGTGGTGAGGAGGTGAGGGAGTGCGCTAGGAGGGAGTGAGGAGGGTGTGTGTGTGTGTGTGTGTGTGTGTGTGTGTGTGTGTGGGGGGGAGGGGGCAGGCCATTTATCATGTTGTAGAGCTAGTGAGGCTGAAAGAATGGTAGAGAGGCTTGGAGGGAGAAAGAGAGATTGGCCTTTCCTGATTGCCAGTATTTGTGGGTAATAGTCTAACACCTTGCTGCTATTTGGTCCCTTATGCGCTGCACATGCTCTTGCGCGTGCGTGTGGCGTTTGTGTGTGTTTCTGCCGTAAAACATCTCATACCGTCCGTTTCCAGGTTCACCCCAGATGGCGGAGAAACACAAGCATTCCAGAGAAAACGCCTGTCTGTCGCCGCGAGAGCGACCGGTCAGCGCCATCTTCCCCAACCCCCTGGACCCTGCACAGGTTAACACACACACACATTCATCCACACACACACACACACACACACACACACACACACACACACACACACACACACACACACACACACACACACACATAAGGTGTGGGTGGTATAACCACATTTATCAGATCCGGCTATAACTTGTGCTCCATTATAGAATAGATTTTAATTGTCGAGTCAAATAACCGTCACCCCTTTAGGTTAAAACGAACGGATATTTGCATGCAAAGAACTAGTGGATAAAAAATCGATACACATAGATGAGCTTTTGACCTTTCAGTGACTGAACAATGAGGGAATATGTCTGCGAGTACAAGGAAAGTTTGAGAATATGATCCTGCTGTCACATACCTTGTTCTATATGTGGTTTAAAGAAAAAAAAAATGAAGACATTGTTCCCTGAGGCACTGATTATTCGCTGCACTAATGCAATGGTATAGCAGCATGCAATAGCAGCATGCACAGTAATGATGCGTCTAAACCATTTTGTGTAATGAGATACTATAAAAATAAACCTAATTTGCGAACTAAAATGAAAATGTTATTGTTCCATGGGTGGCGTCACGTAAGCCTTTTAGCATGTTAGCGTCTCCAAAGAATCACAGTCGCGTCATGGAATGAGAAGAGCTATTTCAGGCACCATCGGTTGTTGTTGCAGGTCATTTTCTCCGTAGACTATGACAGGTGACTCACAGGTGATGTACTTCCAAGTCCTGCATGGTTGAATCATCGGTACAGAAGGTGTGAAACAGCATTAGAAAATATCTTTGATAAACAGCTGTACATTAAAGCATAAAAGTTAAAGGTGACAACATTGGTATGATTCAGCCACTAGATGTCACACTCCCCCGCCTCTGTTCTGTTGCATTCACTTCACAACATGTGGTTGCCAGTTTGTTGTACAACCTGCACGTTTTATAGTTGTGTACAGTGAGACTCACAGGAGGCACACAGACATATCTAGTGATGAATCCTTTATGGTATAGTAATGAATTTTGCAACATTCAGCTATACATTAGCTATAGATTTAGGTTACTTTAACCATGACTCCCAAGGTGCATTATGGCAAGAAACATCCAGTCACCAAGCTCAAAATTTGTTGTTAAATGGTGGGCGAAAGCTTAAAATTACAGTGTTGAGAAGACTGATAATACTGATAATTTAACAACTATGTTGCTGTTTTGTTCCCATCTGCAACAACAAAGTGGTTTGAATTCACTACAGCTCCTCTTCTCCATAGCAACGGCGGCCAAGACTCGTGTGTTTTGTAGTATTAAGGGCCGTCTGTGTCTCTATATAAAGTAACACTGAGAATATAATTAAAAGGAGAGTTTGAACAGACAGAAAGGGGAAACACTTTCCCACTCTCTATACTCCTTCTATAAGCAGATGGACATATCCAGCCTGGGTGTGCTATTTCTTTTGTTCCTAGGAGGGTAATGGAAGACGAACACTCATTTTTTTTTCTCTCACTTGCGGCTCTTATAAATAGTTCCACCTGTCTTCCAAATGTCTGATTTGGAGTAAGACAAAATCTATGTATGTTTTGATGCTTTGCTCCTTTTAGTCGTGTTTGCCTGACTGCAGCCACTCATAAGGTGCATGCTGGGGCAGGAATCAAGGTCACCTTTGTGCTATATAACATATCTCAATGGCTGACGGGAAAAATTGCCTCCTGGACAAGGGCGCATGCCACGAGGCCTTTTGTAGCAGAGAACTGCTGTTTTTCAAGAGCAGCAGTCCAGCCGCTTTGCCTCAGTTTCAGTGAAGGAAACATCCCAGTACAGCGAGAACGAGAGCCAGCAAGAACAACGTGATGTTGCAGTGTCTTCTTCTCTAGCTGAAGGGCAGTATGTAACGCAATCACACACTCCATCCTCGGTGACAAAGCTGCTGTAACAGAAAAATAATGTTTTTCAAGGCCTTTCATTTCTTACGGCCGACACTACTGGCAAAGTTCCCCTGCTTTTCTTACCCTGTTTGTGTTAAATCGTTTTAAGTGTCCAAATGAATAGATGGTGGGAGGACTTGCGATTATTCCCAATCTGAGCGCAGCTATTAGCTGCTAATGGAAAATTGATTATTAACAACATTGATCACTTGTAGCATTTACTGTAATTAGAGCAACAGGGTAAAAAAAAAAGATATATTTTTGAGGATGGAGGGCGGGTGCTCACCCACTTCTACAAATATCACACCACTGCCAGACATAAAGGTCATTACGCATTCAACAGTCTCTCCCTCTGACTCTGTTGCTGTCTGTGCCTTCCTCTGTCTCTTCTATTGAATTTGTGAGGGGGAGATTTCACACCTTGATATTTATTTTAACCGTTCAATATTCAATTATTCCTCTCTGCGTTAAAGCTGGCATTTACCTATGTTATCTCAGATCACACTGTGTCTCGCTGTACATGTTTGTCATTTGGACTATTTCTTCTGTGTGCAGAGAGCTCCTCCACATCAGATAGGCGATACCACTTTACCAAGGAGCGACCCCAACCTCTCAGCACCAGACAAAGGTAAAACACTATGTTTAGCATATCTCTCCTCCATGCACTCATGACGATCCACATTCAACACCCTTGAAATATGCTCCCACCTGCAGGGAATCCCCTCCAGCAGAATAATAGCGCCAACGTGAGGAGGGCAGCTTTTATAATTTAGCGCTTTCCTTACTGTTAGCGCAGTGATGCAACAGTCACAGCATCTTACCTATTACTCACCGCCACTTGCACCGCCATCCGGGGAGGCGGTCATCTGTCCAGACATGCGGTGTGTGTGTGTGTGTGTGTGTGTGTGTGTGTGTGTGTGTGACACTCTGGCCGCAAAGTGACTGGAGGCATTTGTCTTCACACAGCTGCTTCAGGGAGTGCCTCGGGATGCACACACACACAAACACATATGCTCACACACACATACTGGGCTCCATTTTCCTCCGACTCCTGACCAGACACATTGTCTAGACTGCACACTGTCTGAATTGAGACTGAAAAAAAAAAAAAAAAAAAAAAAAAAACCTGAACAGTTTGATTGCTTTTCTCTGAACTTGGACAAAACTGAGAGTAAAATGCACAAATGAATTTACTTTCCATGAGTGCTGCTCATGAACACTTTGTGAAATAATTAGGGATTATAGCGGAAGAAACACCTTAAATAAAGAGCGTGGATGTGATGGCTTCCTTGTGACTCACACACCTTTTCGTGTGACTCGAGTGTGATCTGTAAATAATGCAGTGAGACGTAGATGAACTGCCGCAATATGGTGACACGACACCTTTATGCATACGGCAGTGACGAAAGGTGCTAGAATTTACACGAAATCTGTGATTGTATTGAAGTGTTTGCCACATTTTCTGCATCAAATTTTAACTCCAGATGCCAAATATAGTGTTAAAACATGATATGATGCTCCCTAGACTCTTAGTTTGCAGTGAAGTGAAAACCAAGCCTGTTCAGCAGCGGTGTCCGGAGGCATCGGACTACCACAACTTCATAAACTGTGACCTGACCAGTCACCCTGACTGCGGTTTCAATAGTGTCTGATTACATTTTATTTTTACAGAAATGTCTGCACTCAAAGTAGCTCCTAGACTTTAAGTGGCTACTTTAAGGGCTTTAAGTTTGATTCAATGTGACCTATAAACCTGAAGACTAAACAAGAACAGTTTGGGATTTCTACCAGAAGTGCTGTAGTGTCGGGTAAATGGTTTATTTGTATTTTATAGTTTATTCCTGTTGATATGAAATGTGCATTCAGGAAAACTTATTAGTCTGTTTTCACAACAAAGGTGCAAGTGTGGCATTGCGCAGAACAAGACCATTATTTTCCTATTTCCTCGCTCTATTTGAGGACATTTTTCACAATGAAAACAACACTATGATTAAATTCCTTTGTTGTACTTATCGTCAGAATAAATACTACACAGTAGTGTAAAAGATGCACAAAAGGGCACATGAACTAATTTGTTTTAATACAAAGTCTCATGCAAAGTCACTGACCTGCGTGTATTTTACATTGTAAGCTTTTAATTGGTAAAATAATAAAGTACTCACAATTATCAGTTGTTCAGAGGTTTGTTGAGCTGCTTGACCTTAAGCAACGTCTATGTCATGTTAGCTAATGTTACCGTTTCTTGGAATAACTAAAGAAACACAGAAGAAATACCAATTAAAAATGCATTACTGGCGTTCATACAGTAGGTCGTTTTAGTGTAAGGTTTAGGTTTTCTAGTTTCATATGGTCCCAGTATCTTCACTCTAGCTTTAAAAACAGCCTGGTAAAACCTCCGGTTAACCTCCCGTTAAAGAAATTAGTGTCGTTAAAACAAATTTGCTTTATTATCGTGTTAACTTTGACAGCCTTACTTAAGAATTGAGCATGAAGGCTCACTCTTGCCCGTGAAAATAGTCGCCTGACGAAACAATTTCAATAGAGTTCGACAGAGACACTCTCACTGATATAGTGTCTTTTCATCTTTACTGCGCTGCGTTTGTTATCATCTCTTCAACACTGACAAAACAGCTTGGTTCTGTCTTTCTGTGGTAACGCCAACAAGCGAGGAAAGAGAGGAGGAAAAACATGACTTGCAATCAAAACACCTTCACTTCATCCTACACTGTATGCGCTCTCGCACATTTGGTGAAACCAGTGTTCTGACTTCATCACAATCAAGTCCTCATTCTTAATTTGTTGCCAGTTATCACACCATCCATCTGAAATGTGTTCTCCATGCTGTCTTGTGTAATCCTATAACCTGTTGAGTGACTTGTGATGTTTCTGTGTGCTGTAAGTGCGACCCACACCCAGTAGCTGGAGCCTAGACAGTGTCAAAGAGGGCGCTCCATCCTTCTCTGACTCTTTTGGCAAATTGCTATGCCCTCCTGTACCTCCTAGGCCACCACACTCAGGTAAAGTGGCCGATCACGGTGAATTCTCCGATGAAGAATGATACTAATTTTCCCACTCCGACTTTTGACACCTGGTGCTTGTCCCACCTCCTCCTACTGTGACATTTTCCCGTCTGAGGCTCTCAGCTACTGTTTCCTGGCTTGCTGCTCCTAATTTCATCCCCATACACGATGGCAACAGCATTTTCTTTACTAACTGGATTGAAATGCCGATATTCTGGCATGAGATGTGCGAGTTCAGCTGAGAACAAGTCTGAAAATCTCTGTGGACTTTGAGAAAGCTGAAGTCATTCCCAATTGAAATTCCAGTCAATTCCTGGATCTGTGTTTTTTCTTCTTCCTTTAAGCCCCCCTGAGAAATGCATGACATTACATTTCAGCTACACTGTTCTCCATCATCAACTCAAACTGTATTTTAGTTGTTTACTTATTTACAGATGCAACTGACTTGACTTATTCCCCAGTGCTTTCTGATATATTGTGCTGCCCAGCAGCGTAATAAGCAGATGGAGTGTTTCACCCCCACACACACACACACTTTTTCTGCCCTCATTGCATAGAGCAGTAACAGCTGTTGGATGTAGAAACAGCTTAAGGCAGCCTAAAGGACCTGCAGAACATCAGCGCTTATTTGATTCATTGATGCTTTAAGCCACTGGCCCTCTCAGCTACATGTGTGTATGTTTGCATGACTCACGCTGTGTCATCATGGTGAATGGAGGAAAAACGGCCCTCTAATTTGAATTTGCCCTCTTTTCCTGTCTCATCTGTTTGTCAGCAGGCTCCTCGGCTAAAAACATGAGGTCGCAGTCTCCTGTCTCCGCGTCCAGATCGCCGCAAAAGGTTGGTTCTGTGTCTGTCACTCACTTCCTGTCCGTTTCATGAGTTTTGGGCTTTTTTTTTTTTTTTTAGTTTCTCTTTCTTTCTCTGAGACAACCTGACCTTGCTGGGCCGCCTTGAGGCCTTTATTCTGCTCTGTAACGTCTTACCGCCTAGCTCCAGGGTCTTTGTCCTTCTCTGTGTCATCCCGAAGCCTGGGAGCTTTGCATTACTGCTCACTGAAGCTTCTAACTGCTCCAGCGCTGCTGATTTTGTAGTTTTTTTATGACACCACTGTCCCGAAGAGGACTCAAAGCGGGACTGGCCGGAGGGCAGTCATTGTATTAACTGAACATACACCTGGTAGGCGCCAACTGTCCTCCGCTGTGTTTAATTCAAGCTCTGGGTGGAGGCCACCACCTGGCCTGCTTGCCAAAAATATGCAAAACCAGATGGATTTATTCAACTTCACTACATGTACTGGTTAGTGAATTTAAATTTCAAAGACTGAGCCCTGTTTGTTATGTTTTTTCCGTCACTATTGATGCTGTTAGACCTGTTTGTGCTGTACTGAATGTTCCCCTCAGCATCTCGACTGAGATGTGTTGAAACACAACAAGACCCTGGCCTTGAGTGTTTTTATATTTCTCTGCAGTTAAACTGATAACTCTCGCTTTGTCTCCAAGCTCTGATTTGTTGTTAATGAGACTCTTAGTAGTTAATACCAGTCTGCAGAAGCAGAAGGTCCAGGAAAGATTAACTAAGCGCTGAGTGAGCTTTTAATGAGGAGTAAAAAGTTGTTTTGAAACTCTGGTGAACTGAAGCTCGTCTCCTGCCAACTGTTATCTTTTGTGGGTTTGTCACAAGCAACAGCGCTAAGCTCCCAGCTTTGTTAGGGGTGCGATGTGTTCTTACATGTGACAACTACCGAGACTGTGTGTGTGCTTGCCTGTGTGTGTGTGTGAGGTGGAAAGCGAGAGGGAACGACTGAGAAACCAAAGTGTGAGTGACAGCTTGGCACTCAGCATGCTCTGTCAATCAGATTTGTGTGTGTGGTTAGGTGTGTGCGTGGCGGCACGTTTGTTTGTGGCAATAGAAGAGGCCTGGAGTGAAGTACCAAGCTGCCCATCACAGCACAGCCAGAGACGGATCCTCCATGGACCTCCAGCAGGCCCCCATTATCTGGCACACACGCAGAACATGCGCATCAGTCAGTGCAGCCAGGGGCCCATTACCAGACCACAAACCCCGGGACGGTAGTGAACCTGCAGAAATCACACGGTGCCAGGCTGACAGGGCTGCACTTGCTCGCATGCGGAGGTAGAAATGATATTTAGTGGCAGCCTCTCTCCGGAGAACTGGGTCAGGAGTTTAAACTGCTTGTCAGCACTATATTAAATACACAGATTTTTCATCAAGCTCGCCCCAGATGTGAAAAGGTTTGTCCAGTCGTGCATGTCAAATGGCTACCTCTCTTAACGCTTGCCCCCTGTAGCATGAGCAATACAACCTTACCGATCAATTGTATACTCCACTAGATCCAATTAAATTTCAGCAGATATAATGGCAGCATGGTGTAATTGCTTAGAAAAACATTTTGATGAGTGATTGGGTTTTTGAGAGGGGGAAGTGCGGCATATTGTGTTTTTTCGTCTCGGTGCACAGAGCCGGTTGATGGAGTGTGAAAACCTGGCCCTCTCAATCTGTTCACCAACTCTCCTTTTTTTTGAGAAGTATTTATTATTACACAGTTGGGCTGTGTCACACATGTTGGAGACAACAAAATAGGGGAAATATACAATAATTATTTCGTAATTGTAAAATAATGCCATGTTATGTTATTTTTTTTCAGACGTCAAACAAGTTTTTGCCTCTTTCTAGTGAAATGCTGGATACTTTAAAGGTAGTTTTCAACCTGGACCCTGTTGTCCCTTGGTTTTGTGTCAAAATGACTAATTTTTGACACAGGTCCAGTATTTAGGGATAACTCTGTAACAAGCAGCCACAGATGCTTGTTTTTGCCGCTGACAGGCTCAGATTGTTATCATGTCTGACACTATTATGGAAAGGACCCTAGATCCGGTCTGTGTGTTACTGTATCCGAGTCCTGTTAAAGGACAAGTCTCGTTGTGAAACCTGTATACTCAAATAAATAAGGGTGGTCATCAAATTCAAAGACCTCATCCACATTGTCAAAATCATCTAAAGATTTAGCCGCTGACATTGAAAATCTTTTAGATAACTAAGCTAAGCTTTCTGTATTTCTGCATTTTTCTTTTTTTTTAAATATATTTCATAGACCAAATCAATTAATCAAAAATTAATTACAGAGTAATCACCAATTTAAAAATCGGTACTTGCAGCCCTAGTTTGCTGTTATGTTAAGACAAAGAAATGCAGCAAATCATTACAATAAAGACGATGGAAGTCAAGTCAATTTTATTTGTATAGCCCAAAAATCACAAATCACAAATTTACCTTAGCGGCTTCACAATCTGTGCAGGATTCAACATCAATCTGTGCAGGATTCAATGTCCTTTACAATGCGAACCTTCTCATCGGTTAAGGAAAAACTCCCCCGTAAAAAAAAAAAAAAACGTGGAAAAAAGGAAGAGCAACAGAGGAGGGATCCTCCTTCCAGGATGGACTGATGTGCAAGAGTTTTCCTGGAAACATGTAATGTTTGGTATTTATGGTAAAAAAAAAAAGCAACAGGATTTTCAGGAGCTGTTATGATGCTATTCAAACAATTAATTCATCATTAAAACGGTTACCAATTTATTTTTTTGTTGTTCAGCTAATCCATTTATTGACTAATAACTTCAGCTGCTTCATTTCAAAGGGTCAGAGGTCAAAAAGTTTGTGAACCTGAAGAAAATATCTGTTTTTCATTTTTTTTCTCTCCCTCTAGACCACAGTGCCACCTTTCACCCCTTCGCCCACCGAGTGTCAATCCACCAGCCTGGTATCCAACTCCCCCGTCCTCTCCGGCAGCTACAGCAGCGGGATCTCCTCGCTCAGCCGCTGCAGCGTGTCGGAAGCTTCGGGCACAGAACTGCCCACAGGCGACCACCCGCCCCACCAGCTGCCCCCTCCCACCACCTTGCCAAACTCCGTGTCCAGCAGCTCAGACGAGCCGATCCGCAGGGAGAATAAAACGCCTCCCCCCTACAGCGTGTACGAGAGGAACAACCCACGCAGGCCTGTGCCGCTGCCCCACAGCCTCTCCATCCCCCCGCAGACGGACCCCCCGGCCCTGCCGCCCAAGCCTCACCAGCTCCGCACAGGCAGCATGAAGCTGGACGGAACCTCTGACCCTCGAGTTCCCAGACCGAGGCCTCTGCCCAGGAAAGTGTCCCAGCTATAGGTGCTGGTTCGGGTCCAGGTCTGGAGGAGAAACACACTGGCGTATTTTGCACTTTTCTATTGGGCACTCACTTGTTTTTGTGATCTTCAGTTTGGCATTCCTGACCTACACTCCAATAAAAGACACGCGCCTATAGATTAACAGGCAGTCAAAAAAAACAAACTGAGGAAAGTGTCAAATAATGAAAGTTTCTTTTTGTATTTACTAGAGGGCATTGCATTGACTTTGACTTGGTCATTCCGCACTTTTAGCTCTAGTATGTATAATAGGTCACCACGGTCAGTCGCAGCATATGTTTACCAGAACACTCTAGAAAAACACAGTTTTGATAGATGTAATAATCTCAAATATATGTATATTGGTATATATGAGAATTGTTTTTGCCTTAAGTATTGGAAACAGAGTCTTTTATCCGTGAGTCTTGCACGTTTTTTTTTTTTAACGACTCCGTACATTTGTATTCTATATGGCAAAAAAGGTGCTAGAGGCCTCGAGTATGCATTTCAGTGAAGTGTAGTAGAAACGGGTGTGTTCCCATAGTCATATCCACACAAGCAATGGTGCATAATAGTTTAACATGCCAACAAAAGTGTATCACTATTTTAAAAAAATGCTGTTTTTACCTTCCAGCTTTTAAAATTCTGACAAAAAGGACATTTTTATGCAGTGCTATAAAAATGGTAACCAACTTTGGCACAGTAATGACAGCAATTTTGAGGCTTATTTAACTCCACGTGGTTCTATGGTATGTAAATCAGATAACGAGAGGTTTTGAGTGGGAATTTGTCATGTTAACAAACCACTCTACTGCCCTTCTCTCTCTTGAATCTTAAAATTAGCCTCTTACCAAAAATTGCCCCCACATTAACAATGAAACCATGAGCCTGGACCAAATACACGGGTAAACGCTGGTGCAATTGCATGCTTACTGTAGAAGCTGGACTTTGCCTTTAACCATTGCCATTTATGTGAACACACCCTATCCCTCCTGCATGACGTACATGACAACAAGTATTGTGCCAAAGGAAAATGTACAATGTGCAAAGAAAAGAAACTGGAATCAAGAAGTTCGGAGATGCTCAACTGAAAAGACATTTTTAATAAAGAATTTTTAAAGTGATTTCACCCCAAAAATCCTAATTAAACTACAATCTACCGATCAAGACAAGCACAAACAAGACTTAATCATCTGTATTATGATGAGTACTGTTATTATGAACTCTCTATTTGACAGAGCAGTAATTGGAACAGAGTTTCGCTGTCAGCAGCGACCTTAAAACACACAAGGACTGACACTCTATTGAAGAAATATTTACAAACTAATCATTGTCAAATATTTGTACAGTTGAGATTTACTTTGTGTTTGATTAAAATGATGGACGTGAGTTGACTGCACCATAAATAGTTGCTCAGTTCAGCCGCGTTGCGTTGCTGCAGTGAAGTAGGTGTTCTGTGGCAGGCACATTTCACATTGTTTTGTAAAATAGAGGCATAAAATATTCATAAATCTTAAATTCTGTGCACCATTTTAATTTGTGGAAGGGGGGGTTAGCTTTAGTATTGTTTGTATGTTTCATTTTTGTATGGTTAATTTACTTTTTGATTTGTTGTGAATTTTTGAGATTAAATATTCACATTAATCAGTACTTGAGAATCTGTAAATTATATGAGATTAATGTAAGTATGCCAAATATAAAATTTGTGTATTACAATTAATGTAAATATTGTGTTTTTAACAAAATGTAGCTATAACAATTTACAGCTTTGAATGTAATGTTGAAGCAGCAAATTATTATTATAAATGTTCAAACTTTTATGGTTTTGTGAGTGTAGAAAAACTAAGGTCATGCATAATGACACCTAACACATTTACAAGTTCAATAAACTGCCCTATGTAATACAAACGGACTGATTTCTACGTTATGAGACCTTGGAGATTTGTGACTTGGGATTTGTCTTCTTTTATGGGGCATTGAAGTTTCATATACACAAATACTCTGCTAGTGCTAGATCATAACAGACATAATGCACCCCCGGAACTTAATAAGTGTACTACTACTTAATTAAGTATAGAAGCAGAGACGAAACACTTTGTAAGTGTTTTTTGACAACAGCTGTTGCTGCCATTTTGGACTGAAAATGCTTATTATATTTATAATAGGGCTGCAAATTGCTGGCGGGGAGCCTAATGGAATGTAAACCTATAACCATTTGAAAGCACAGTTAGTTTTCATCTAAAAAAGTTAAAATTTTGTATTAATGCTGCTGTTTGATTCAGCATTATTCTACATTTAAGGCCAGTGGCTGATAGAATAGTTTTAAAATGGTGTTTTAATTGCACTTGACTGGGGAGGTCTACAGATTAGCAGTATCAAGGGCGTCCATTACTGGTGCCTTCACACGCGGTCGTGTTTACCAAGTTCACAAGAAGAGTCCATATAAACGGACTATTGTAATTTTAGTTGTATGTTCCTTGTCGTGGTACATTATCATAAGTCTGAGAAAATGCTGAAATTCTTTTGCATCTGTTGCATTATGTTACTCACTTGTTAGCTTGCTAAACTGTTAGCCTGTGCGGCTTCCAGACGGCGACAGTACCGTTAATGTTGCCATTGCTTAGCATCGGTGTACTATTAAACGCCAAGTGTATTAACTTCCGAGCTCAGGAGTTGCATTTGAATGCACCATGCGCCGACGGGGCGCGACTGATTGACGTTATCCTGCTGCAACCTGATTGGCTGCTTGGTGTTGTTGTCATTTACTGTAGCTATCAGAAGTTGAAGTAACCGAGTAGCAATGAAAAATATGGATGAAGTGTCTTTTACCGCGCTTTGGAAGAAAACCTCCACATTAAACAAGTCGGTGTCCACCAGCTGCGAGACATTTTTATGAACCAAAGGACTAGTATGATTATCAAAAACGGCTAACTACTAGCTTGTCAGGAGACAGCTTTATTCGGAGAACAGGTATGTGCCCAGTCAGTTAATCACGTGTGTCACACTGAAGGAGATATGAAATAGCTCATTATGTTATTGTGCAATGTTAATTTGTCCAAGGTAAGGCTGCAACTTTTTCACCTAAAAACCCCAGTGAAGATGTTTGAACCTTACATGGGGAAATGCATACATTAATTTAGGTTATGGTTTGATTTTCAGCCATGCACACAGCTGGCAATATCAGTCTGACACTCATTTTTTTGTGCACAAAAACATTACTTTGGTTTATGCCCAAATACTTGCAAAATTAAAGATACGCCCATCAGCCTCTGTTGTAACGTTACTTTGTGTATAGGCTAATGCTAAAGAGCAAATTAGCATGCTAACACGTGCAGTGAATTAAATGAACACAAGTAAGCTCGCAAGCTGACGAGCATTAGCAACGTGGCTGTAGTGGTGTTTAAATAATGGTCCATTTCTATCGTATATAAAGGTGTTAAATATATAACGTTAATATTTTTTTTTTCACGGAAGATATTTTGGCTTGTCACCTCTGGGAAAAGCACAGGTGTAAATAATGATATTAATGATGGCTGAATACCATTTAGCTGCTTTAATTACAGATTCCTGGTTCAGTGCATGCGGGCTCACTGTCACTCTCACTGTAACACATGACTACAACAGAGCCATTGTTAATGTTATTAGTAACACCTGTGCTTTTCCTACTATGACAAAATGTCTGAGAGACAGGCCTGATCTTGAATTATTCTGGTGGCCTTCATATACTGTAAGTTAATGACCATATTCCTCCTAAAATCACACCATCACCTGCCTGTTATACATTGTAATATAGCAATCTGGTCTACAGGGAGTCTGCTTTCAGGACTAAAAGAATAGTCTCATGCAGTGTACACCAAATAGTATGTAGGACAACTCATACATTTGAGTGGTCACTGAGTTTTGCTGCACCAAAGACAGAACTATCAATAACAGGGCTGTACCGAATATAATTTTTTGGACTTTGAATCTTCTGTGAGAAATATTTGAAGGGATTCAAAGCTTCACTTCACTTTGCGGTGCGATGTGGTAGGCTGTCATGTTCTTCTGTCTGTCTCCATTTCCACCTTTTCAGTGCTCAGGACAGTCCTCTACACACAATGAACAGCGATAGCCGTCTGAGAATAACAACAGTTAATAATGTTATGGGATTATTCCTAATTTCATGGCCTTTTTGGGATTTATACCTTCTTCTTCCATCCATCGTCAACCGCTTATCCCGTTAGGGGTCGCGGGGGGGCTGGAGCCGATCCCAGCTGGCATAGGGCGAAGGCAGGGTTCACCCTGGACAGGTCGCCAGTCCATCGCAGGGCACATAGAGACAGACAACATATAGACAGACAACCATTCATACTCACATCCACACCTACGGGCAATTTAGAGTAATCAATTAACCTAAACAGCATGTCTTTGGATGGTGGGAGGAAGCCGGAGTACCCGGAGAAAACCCACGCTTACACGGGGAGACGCAACACAGAAGAACATGCTGGAATCGAACCTGCGACCCTCTTGCTGTGAGGCGACAGCGCTAACCACTACACCACCGTGCAGCCCCTCTTCTTATTCTTCTTCTTCTTCTTATTATTATTTTTATTTTTTATTATTATTATATGTTGTACATCTCCGGTGGACTGGCAACCTGTCCAGGGTGAACCCCACCTTTGCCAAATGCCAGCTGGGATCGTCTCCAGCCCCCCCCGCGACCCCTAAAGCAGTTGCAGATGGATAGATGGTTATGTATATATACATATATAAACAAAAAAAAAACCCTGAAGAATTCAAATACTGGTTTTGAGGTTGAATACCATGGAAAGGGTCGAAGTTTTGAAGTATTCGGATCAGACCTAATCAATACACAGACTTAAGAAAATCTTTAAAATCATAGTTTATAGTCATTGTTGAACTGTGATGTGTTTCATGTCCCTACTTTCAAGTGGTTTTTTTTGTCAGGATGTAATTGGCTCAGTTGTTAATCTGCTCCTCGGCCATGCGTTAAAGCATGCAGAAACTGCCCCCTGGTAGACACATGGTTCAGAGGGCTGAAGATGAGTTACTGGTGTGTGCTAAAAGAAGACAGTCACACAAGGGAGAAAGTTCCCAGTTCATCACAAAGCATTTAATTACCCCACCACCGCAGTCAGCACAACAGTTGTGTGTCGATGGGGCTGCACTGCTTGACCGAGGGACCTTGAACAACTGGAAACTGTGTCAGTGTGCGTAAACTGTGTGTACTCTCTCGCCTATAAACATACTGTGTGCGCAGCACGGCGACAAGCACACTTCACCTGTCAGCACCCATCATAATTGTTGGTGGTTGGCTGTAATTTGACAGCAATTATCATGTCAGGAATGAATTCCCAGCTAATCGCAGAGTCTCCTTGCAACAGAGGGCGCATACTGTAGCGTCAGGAGAGACATGTCTCTGCCATTCAGGAAGCCTGAGAGAATTATTGTCCATTACAAACCTCCACAGGCTTGTCAATCTGCCCATTATTGAGAGAAAAGCTGCATTCTGCTTGTAGTAGTGGCGAACAAAGCCTGCTCTGGTTTGTAAGGAAGTACAGATAGCTTCCTTACAACAAAAGGAGCCATAGCTGGAAGGCACAGAGCTGTAATAACATGTAAATATTTTGAACCTGCAGAGCTCCTTGCAATTGTAGAGATGTTCAGCACATTTCTGAAAGATGCAACATTCATTACATCCAGCACAAGATTTTAGCAGAACAGTTTAGCCCTATTATAAAAGCACTAAACATCCTCCGTTTATAGCATTCATGGGTGATGATACATAATTATCAGGGGAAAGGCAATGCTAGGTATTAATTTAAAGTTGCCTTGGGCAAATTTTGGAGAACACACAGCCGCAGAGAAACCCAAGGTGTTTGTCTCGCTCTGCAAATCTCTCCAGGGAGAGGAGAAGCTAGAGCAGCTCTGCAGGGAGCAAAGAACCTCCATCTCAGAGGCACACTGAAGAGAAGTTTCAAAAAGAAACTCACAAGAATAGATAGCGTGTTTTATCTTTCTGCTCCACTCGTATATCTGCTCTGTTGTGTTCAGCAGCTTATGGGGGGATTTTCACCTGACAGCTTCAAATACTCCAGGTTGTTTTTAATGGCACGATGAGTGAAGTTTAATTTCTTGACTTGCGCCGTCCTCGGAGGAGGACTGTTGCCTCAGCTGAATGATGACGAGTTGACTGCTAGTTTCAAATGCTTTGAATGCTGAAGAGGAGTACAAGACAAAAAGAGATCAGGGGGAATGCAGGCATATGTGTTTGCACATGCACGTACGTACGTGTGTGTGAATGTGTGTTTTTGGAAAAGACATACTGTATTTCTTCCTGCAGATTTGTGCAGTAGTTTTATAAAATGACTGTTGGAAGGTGAAGAGCAGAGTTCAAACTTTGTGCTAATAATATAGTATTCACCCTTTATGACACTTTGTGGCAAATTTAGTTTCTGTGCAAAGTAAATGTTTTGAAAAAAAAAGACCTTTATGGTGGTACATAAATAAATAAATTAGATTTGACACCTTTTTATAAATTCACAGAGGGAAATAGTAAAAAACAACAAAAGAGACAAAAAGGTAAATGAGTGATGCCCTTATAAACAAGACCAAGAAAGCAGGTTATGCATTGACATTAGTAACAACAACACAAAAAAACAAAACTTTAAATATGTCAAAAATACAAGCCATATCTCAGAAAACAAGCAAATATCCCATGTCATTTTTATGTTTCACAGCACAGAAGACCATAATTATTTTGTGGAGCATCATCCATAACCAGTCGCTTAACCCATTTTCTTCTTTTCAATGTATTCATTCATCATCTGTACATGAAACCTATATGCATTTCTAAGACCTACTGGTATCACTAGATTATTGTTTTTTGCATTTCTATTGGATTTAATTCATTTTAAACCAGCTCTATCCACAGTATTTGGTGTGGCATACATTGAAACAGCCCCTGTAGAATATTCAGTATTCATGTAACAAAGTAAAGGCCTAAGCTACAGACCTTACAGGTCAGAAGTTACTCAAAACTGTATCCTGTGAATACCTTTGTTCATTATAATGTAGTAGATCATTGTGCATTCAGGGTTAAACCAAGGGAGTTTTATTTGTGTGTGGATGTCAATCTGTCTTATTCTTAATCTTATTATTAGCATGTATACATACTGACAATATATATATATATATATATATATATATATATATATATATATATATATATATATATATATATATATATATATATATATATATACACACACTGTATTATGATGCTTCCAGTCAATGTCAAAATTGGAAAAAAAGACAAAGCTGTGGCAGCATTTCACCCAAAATAGTATTAACATTGCTTTGTATGCTAAGCCAATGACTGTTGAGACTCTCTTATCCAGCACTTGAACCACACCACTGCAGTTCTCTCATTATCATATGCCCCTATCCTTTCCGGTGAATCATCCTCAGAAGGTCAGCAAACGGTGACCCAGTTTACTGAGCTTCCGTGCCCACTACGGGTTCTCGATCCCAGCTTCCACTCCAGCCCCGGAGGTTCAACAGTCTGCACAGCAGGATCAGAGGCCATCTGCATGAAGACTTGCATCAGGCCAGCCATGCTAAAAGGTACTGCTTTGCCCTCATCCAACACCTCGCTGTCATCCCCTCTCATTCTCTGTGGGGGTGTATATTAAAGTAAATGGGAGGCTCTCTTCATCTCTGCTGTCTTGAGTGGTCGCCTTAGTTCTGCCTGGCTAGTTCAGCTGTTTTTACACACATGAATAAACAATATATAGATATACATACACACACAGACCTTTCCTTTCCTTTCCGCTAACCCTAACCCTAAACAGAAATAATTATCATTATTATTTTAAATTCTGTTTAATGTTTTGATTCTGTTTTATGTTCAGTCGAAGGAACCAGTCCAAATGGATCCAGTGTCAGAGTACTCAGGCGGTGACCTGCTCCAGCCCACCTGGGCCCTGACGTTCATTCAGCTCCAGCTGGTCGAGTTGGCCAGGGACTGTGGAGACAGTCTGGTCAGCTCCCACTACTTTGTGGAGCTGCAGAATAAACTAAAAGAGATTCTCCACGAGGTAGGCCTTCCTTTCATTTCACTTTCAATTTCAGATAACAAACAGGAAACTTTGGACAGATCAGATTGACCAGAATATTTGACAAAACCGATTATGCTTTTTAAACATTATTAACAAAGCACTATGATGCCTATCTCAGTAGTAACACATTTCAGTATATTAACATACCTGCATCATATCAATCATATTTTATCAGCCTATCAGTGCCTATTTTGATCCACAAGCAGATAGTTTATCAACTATCATCTGAGAAGCAATTAAAAGGAAGGATGGGTCCGTTATTTTGTTTTGTTATTTTGAGTTTTTTTTATATATTTCTGTAGTTTCCCAGCATTCAGCTCTGACAGCAAGTTCATATGTTTTAGCGTCAAAATGCTGTTTCCTCAAGCCTTTCTAAAAACTTTCCCACATGACCTGATGTAGGTTTTTGCATGATGTTACTATACAGTATATATACATCCTGCATATACGTCTGTGCATTACATACAGTAACTTCGATGGCAGTCGGCCTGCTCCCAGTTTAGAGAAGCAGGTAGGAGCACCAGCACGGAAGCTAAGCATTGTACAGTTTTGTGGACTGCTGTGTAGATGCCACAAAGTTTAAAATAGATATTGCAGTGGGAATAAAAGTTTTTGGAAGTTCTCTTTTTGGCCGGAGGTGCTCTGAAGCGGCAGCCTGATGGGAATAGCTGGAAGGAGTGGTGAAGGGGGAGTGAAGGGTTCTTAGTGATGAAGTTTGCCTTTCTTTGTATCACATGACTGCAAAGGTCTGAGAGTTGGGTTTGAGGGGTGCTGGTGATTTTGGTTGCATGATTCATGGGAGTTTTCTCTTGCTTTTCTGTATTGGTTTATTCTGTCTTTTGTCACTTAAAGGCAGCAGTATGCAAGATTTGAGCAAATATGATTTAAAAAAATAATTTTCTATAACGATTACTACATCCTGATAGTAGTAAATGTGTCCTCTGGGGCTCCTACTGGCATCTGCAAGATTTCACAACCAGTCAGAGGCTTGCAGTCTCTGAGCAGCTGTCAGTCACTCACAAACTGTGATCAAATATGAATCAGTATCAATCTATTTCTAGCGTAAAATGTTCTCAGAAACATCTTGTAGTTACTGCTAAGCTGCAAAATGAGAAAGTTTTCTCTGGCTGGCAGATGGTGTTGGTGTTTCCTCAACTAATCTCAAAATGGGGACTGGCTCCCAAAACTTTCTGAAGTTTGCGAGTAATTGACAGCTTCCTCCTTTGAATGAGCAGCCAATAGGAACGCCCTCTCGCTAAACTGACCTGTGATTGGCCATAGTCCCTCGTTTTTGAAACCTGAAAACAAAGCCATTAATAGGTGCAGAAATCTAGTTTTCTCTCAAAACACTTGAATTATAATATGCTGAGAGGCTGTTTTGGATATTTTTGCCCAATGATGCCAAAAATGTTCTGCCTACCCCCACTTTAGATGGAGAGGTACGTATTCAGCAGCCGAACAAGTTTTTAGAGGGCTTGTCTCTGTTTAACAAGTTGCTTTGGTTTTTTCCATCAGCTAATACAATTATATATAAGAGAAACACAGTAAAGGCCTGGCACACAAAGACTTAATACACAATTGAGCTTTTAATTAAACTTAAGCATTTTAATTGTGAATGGGAATTATGTCATTGCCAGCTAAACTGGATAGTCCATATTTTGAAATAAAGAGAACATTTTCCATCCTAAAGAGAAACAAACCATCGACAGGGAAACCATTGGGGAATAACTCTATGGCGAATGGTGAAATCAATCTGAATTTGAGCCAGAGAACAGCGAAGAGGAGGAAAGTAGGAGAAAAAAACTGAAAAATGTAGATGAGCAGCATTCAGGCAGACTAGAGAAAGCAGTAGCAACACGAGGGAATACAAAATAATTTTGGAAGTTGCATGAAGGTGCAGAAAAAGGGCTGAGTGGAATCAGAGTCTATAGGGGTCAAGTTTCATCAAGCTGCAGTGTACATTTTGTTGGAACCGTTGAAATGATCTGTAGATGGGAAAAAAGCTTCTTCTCTGCCAATCGTGTGTTTTTTTTAAAGATATTCTGGTTCTATAAATACAAGTACATTTAAGATTTGTGTATATTCACTGGCATCCAACATTTACTGTACGTTTGTGGCAAACAGAGTCTTAAATCAGAGATTGGCATCGGAGCTAAACACAGCTGCAAAGCTTGCAGCAGCTGCTTGTATCTCCCTCGGATTTACAATCTGGTTATGACTTCTCTGCAGAGTTCAACAGAAGCAGTTAACTGGCCACTAAAAGAACAGCAGAAACACTTTAGTTTCTTTGCCGTTCTGCAAACTTTTCATTTTGTTGCGTGTTTTTCAACTGCCCCCAAATTGTAAATGGTGTTTCAAAAGAAAGCGGCATCAGAATTTAGCGCCCTGGTGTGTGATAGACGGGGAGGTGGGGCTGGCGGCGGGGGCTAAGCCACGAGAAGGATAATGCACTGCTTCAGCACGCATGGTTTGATTCCTGCAGGAGAATGACTTTACTGGGCTATTACCGCTTCAGCTAAACAGCACTGGATTGTTCTTTTGTTCTGGCAGTGAAGCTCTGAGGGGGTTTCTCACAATGAATTCCTATTGATTTTTCTGGTCATGTCATCAAATTGTATGTGGCTTGAATCGTGACTACTGTTTTCTCATCTGCTCCCTGAGGTTCCTCTCCTCTGTTAACTTTTTTTTATCCTATTTGGATGAGGCAAAACTAAACAAAAGCCAGGGAGAATCAAAGCTGGGATGAAAACTGGAAAATCAAAGTAAACATAATGAACGGACCTGCCGTCTAAGTCACTTCTTAAATAAAGTTCCTGGACATAATCCTCAGCCATGTTTTGTTTTCATTGTTATTAACATTGGACTATAAAATGTTTAACGCTGGAGTTTTGATGGAGGTGGTTAGGAGATGCAGTTCTACCGTACGTACGAGATGCAGCAAGCTCCCGACTTAAAACAAGACTGTAACTTTTGAAAGACGAAACAACACAATCTTTCTCTTGATAGTGATAAATCAAATTCATAAGCAATAAAACAAACTACTGCTCAATTTAGTTTAGTAGTTTAGCCATTATAGCCGTGTAACATGTAGCTTATGGTTGGTTATGTTGGCTAATATGAGCAAACTGCAAATTTAATGTTAAGAAACTATAAACAAACATTCGTATGTAACTGACATTACTGTCAATTTCCTTACTTTCCCAGGACTAGTACATACATGTCATAGATAAACCTTCAACACTTATTATGAAAATGAAAAAATAAAAGGGCAAATTTTATTGTATAGCACAAAGTAATACAAGGCAATATAAAAAGACGCAGACTGTATGGATGTGGTCTAAAAACATATTAATTTAATTAAGTGGAAGATAAAAAAATAAGCTGCAATGGAATAAAACTGTCAAACAGAAGAATAATTGCAATTACAGCGCAGTGAGAAAATGTAATGTAATAAAATGCAATGGCAAACAGGAAAGTTATAAATCTTGGTTTTAATATTGCTGAGAGTTGGAGGATCAATTTTTCAGGATGTATTTTTCCAGCTTTGTTTTGCAGAAAATTTTCTCTGTCTTGGCAACTCTGGGGACTTTAAGCAGACCTGTCTCCGATGACGTGAGAGGTCGTCATAGTTTTTAACATAGCAGCCAATCAAAGATGTATTTTGGCCCTTAACCATTCAGTGCTTCATAAATTAATTGTAATATTTAAATATCTGTTCAATGACTGACAGGAAGTCAGAGCAAAGATCTGAAAACTGAAGTGATGTGCTCTACTTTCTTGGTTTTAGTGACTAGAAGCTGTCTGATCTGTAGTAGACAGTAGTTGAGCCTGTTTAAGACATGTTTTTCTAGGTCACACCGAGACCTTGCTGTATTTCTATTTTTCTTTGTATTTCTAATGTGATAGTACAGTAGTCTGATTTTGTAATTGACTGACAAAACAAGGAATACAGTAAACACACCGTTCCTCAGGATTATCAAATGATATGTTTCAAACAAATTACATCTGCAAGGGCTGCACGGTGGTGCAGTGGTTAGCACTCTCACCTCACAGCATGAGGGTCGCAGGTTCGATTCCGGCGTGGGACTGTGTGGAGTTTGCATGTTCTCCCCGTGTAAGCGTGGGTTTTCTCCAGTCCAGTCCAAAGACATGCAGTTTAGGCAAGGTTAATTGATGACTCTAAGGTTATTGATGACTCTAAATTGCCCGTAGGTGTGGATGTGAGTGTGAATGGTTGTCTCTCTATATGTTGTCTGTCTCTATGTGCCCTGCGATGGACTGGCGACCTGTCCAGGGTGTACCCCGCCTTCGCCCAATGCCAGCTGGGATCGGCCGCTTATCCCGTTAGGGGTCGCGGGGAGGCTGGATGGATGGATTACATCGGCAAGCTTTAGGTGATTGAAGGATAACCCACAGCCGGCGCGTTTTCTGTGTGAGGCCAGACATTGTCGGCCATGTCAGGATACACCAGTGTCCTGTTTCCCAGCTTCGATCTGTGTCAACTCTCCAGAAAAGCAGCAATTTTATCATATTTACTGCCCGGATCCTGGCACGGCTGCTCCCTCTGTCTGCATGGTGTGTTCAGTGTATGTGCTTTGCATCAACTGATGAGATGCAACAGTATGCTGACTCTCCCTATTATCATAAATGATAAATCCTAATTGTATATTGTAACACTATTTTCAAAATGTTCTGGCTACTTCAACTAGCATCTGTAGGCACTGTATGCTTTGGTAAGGCCGTCCGGTATGCACATCAGGCATCTTCTCTCTAACTCACTCTCAGTGTGATGCTGCAGCCATCTGTTAATGTGCTGCAGTCTTAATTATGCTCTAATCACACTCAAGTCAATCAGAGATGAGCCTGAGCCAACTGTAACACACCTAGCAGAGTCTTGACCGATCAATACGATCCTCCCGGGGCTATTGGAGCTCTCACCAGCTCTGGCTCTCTCAGTCACTTGGTCTTAGCACACTGGTCAGGAATTGTGACTTGTTTTGATAGAGGTGTTGTCGTACGTGTTGTATCTGAAAGCTAAATATGTTAATATCTTATATTTATGCATTTCATCTCACTCAGTATAGGTGTGTCATGGCTAAGTGGTCTCATGGTCAGTGATCCAGCGCTGACTGCTCCACTGTGCAATGTTGCTTCAATGCATATGGAATGGTGGGTGTATGCTAGTAAAACACCAT
Organism: Pterois miles; assembly: GCA_947000775.1. Taxonomy (NCBI): domain Eukaryota; kingdom Metazoa; phylum Chordata; class Actinopteri; order Perciformes; family Scorpaenidae; genus Pterois; species Pterois miles. Next base: position 16,873,709 of record CAMQGK010000549.1, on the reverse strand, counting down.
GTCTGTCTGTTATGCTGTCCCAGACCTATTTTTTATGTGTTGAGGTTTTTTTGGACAGCTTGGAAAAGTGATGTATAACATCAGTCGGCCTTCTTGTATGGTTTTGCATAGCTGTGTGTAACATTTTCAAGCAGTGTAGCAAGTGAAGCCAACACTAACAACAAAAATTGCATTTGAAAATAATGAGCTGAGTGGGTTGTCAGAGTACCAGCACCGTAAGCTACTTTCATCTTGAAACTTCCCTGAACGTACGGCTGGTCCTTATAAATCTAATTTCTCTCACCGTTAGTAACTTGAAGCCTTCATAGCCAACTCACCTTTACTTTATGGATGGATGCCATCCGAACAATGAAGAGGTTTTTAGAGGAAGAAAAAAGCATCATATCCAGCTATACAGCATTGTGCTACCTGGAGGTTCTGTTACAAGGTCAGCAAGGGTGTTACTGACCAGCTGCATCATGTAACCATGTCACTGAGAAGCCATTTTTTAAAGCTACAGTGGGTAGAAATCGAGCAAATATGATTTAAAAAGTTATTTTGATAAAACGGTCACTATGTCCTGAGAGTTTTGCATGAGACAGGTAATCTGAAAAAAAAAAAAAAATCATGTGCCTCTGTGTCCTCCGGTGCTCCTAACATCATCTGCTGGATTTCATAAACCGGAGTAAATCAACCAATCAGAGCTGAGCTGGAGTCAGCAGTCTAGCTGCCATCTATGAGAGTCGGCTGTCAGTCACTTCCAAACTCAGACCAAACGGTCAAACTAGGCAGCACTGATTAGATATGCATTAATATTCTGTTACGTTAATGCCTGGAATCATGTTGTAGTGCATGATTTAGCTGTAAAATGAGAAGATTTGTGACCTGGCAGCCATGTTGAGATCTCTTGAGGAATTACCAAGCACCGCCCACCGGTCGGAGCACAGCCAATCGCTGAAATCGCTGAGATTGGTCGAAGTCTTCCGTGACGGGCTTGAAACCAGAGCCATGAGGAGGCGCAGAAGTCTCTTTTCTCTTGACACTTGAATTACAATATGCTGAAAGATTATTATGGGATTTTACTCAATGAAAGCGGGGGGATAGGGGGCGGCAGTAGCTCAGTCTGTAAGGACTTGGGTTAGGATGTGGAGGACCCGGGTCAAAAATCCCCCATGGACCAGACCAACTGGTTGCTGGAGAGGTGCCAGTTTACCTCTCTTGACACTCGGGGGGGCCCCTGAGAAAGGCCCAAACCCCCCACTCCTCTGGGCGCTTTTCAGGAGCAGCCCCCTGAATCTGACAATCTCTCCATGCTGAAATGATATGTATTATGTACTGTGTACTGTGAACAACAGAGTGTAAAACTGAATTTACCCAATGTGGGACTAATAAAGGAATATCTTTCTTTCTTTCTTTCTTTCAAAAAAGTTGCCTGCTGAAGCTTTAAAGCATAACTAGTTGTCTTCTACCTAAAATTATTTGAATGCATGAGACGCAGTTCATTTACCTGCCAATAATTTGAGTGATCTTTCCAAATTTTCTGCCGTTTGCAGTTCGGCTGTGCACCGTTTCACTCAACCGTTGACATTCAGCTGACCTCATTCCATATCATCTCTGTGGTTCAAAAGTTCACGTGAAGAGGTGCCTGTGCACCAAGCATTAGTTGTCTGCCCAGTCTGCTCTCTCTCCCTCAGCGGGCTATCAGGGCTCCATCGGAGGCTTGGCTCTAATCTGCCGGCTCGGGGGTGTGTTTCCTGCGTCGGGGCTGTGGCCCAATCCATCTGTCTTCATCAGTGAGCCGGGGTGGCTGTGGGTTTGGGCCAGCAGGACCCCACTAAGCACCAGCTGCTAGCTGCCTTTTACACTGATTCCCACCAAGTGGGACATATTTACAGTACAGCAATCTGCCTGGTAATATTGGAGGACCGCTCAGCTTTAGCGCCTGAATTTTTCCTTTTCCTCAGGAGGTTTTGTCCTGTCTGTTAAAGTTTACCCTTTTATACTCTTAACTCCCTACACAGCGTGTACTTTGTGTCTATTTATCAATCTCTGTGTCATTCTGTCAGCCTATGTTACGCCGCATCGCTCATATTTCAGGGAATAGAGGTTAACACAAGTACATAAAGGGTGTGCTCATCAGTTTGTTGTTGGTCCTTGACACTAGAAAAGGCTTTGGCCGTTTACAATTGATGGACCATATACATTTAGTTGTGGGTTTAATGATGCTGTTTATTTACCAAGACTGCCAAAGATTTCTCTTGAAGTCTCTTTCTGTTCCGCTTTGCTCCACTCACACATGAAGCCAAACAGTTCAAGGACAATCTATAGATATGAAATTATTATATTTTCAGTTGTCATCCCAACCATTATAGCTGTTGCCATGGCTCCAGTGTATGATGGAGAGGCACGCTTCTTTTATCCCACCCTCTGTCTGCCTGTGACGTTCTTTGTTTATTGTCCATCCGCTCATCCATCCATCTGTCCATGTTCTAGATCACACTTTCACTAAAATTATGTAAACACAACAACCACAACAACTTCTGCATATCCCTCACTGGCTTTAAGGAGAGGTTTTGTTGACAGCTCCCCATAATGAAAAGAAAGAGCTTCTCTATAATCTCAGCAGTTCAACAAACAGTACTTGAATGCAACTATTTGCTCAAAGAAATGATGCAAAATACTACCTACTACTACTTCCTGTGCTCAGTCAGTAACAGAGGCAGGTGGTGACCCTGCAGAGTGGGTCACAGTGACTGGATTGATTTGGAGGGGCTGCTACTTAGCATGGCAAGACACTAAGCTAATTACCTCCCTTATAAACACCAGTCTGGCCTTTCGCTCCTATTGAATAAGGCCACAGGCTCTGAGCGATGAGACTGGGCTGCAGAGGCCCTGCGGCTGAGGCTCCTTCCTATGGAAATCAATTTTGGTTTAAATGGCAATGAGATTAGCGCAGTACTGATCTGATGCTTTGATTTTCTTGTCCTCCTCCCCACAAGCTCCCTTTTCTATGTCAGTATTGTCATGTGAGCAAATGTAGAATAAGTAGTGTGTCTTCATCAGAAATGAGAATTAGGGAAATGCCACTTGAAAGCGGCAAATCATGTTCTTTATCTTTTCAGCGATGCTAGCGGCATGGCTCTCTCTGCCAGTTGGACCACCACTTTAATCCAGTCTGAAGTATCTTGGAAACAACTGGATGGATTGCCATGAAATTGGTCACAGACGTTCATGTTTCCCTTCGGATGAATTGTAATAAGTGCTGAATTTCATTTTGTCTAGTACTTTGGTTTCTGAACAAGTACCTACCCATCGGCCTCAGCTGTACTTTCTGTTCAGTGCCTATTAGTCAGCAGGCAACCTCCGGATCTGAGAAGTGAAGCTAAAGCTGAAGTGCCTGATTGTTTAGAAGTCTATGAGAAAATGAGCCTACTTCTCACTTGATTTATTACCTCAGTAAACACTGTAAACATGAGCTGATGACCTCAATCACTAGGTTCTAGGTTCTAGTCTTCTTCAGTACACCATGATACTCATTTAGTTAATTATGGTCCCATTTAGAGTCAAATAGACAATAAAGCAGGGGATGCTTTAGGGCGTGGCTACCTTGAGATTGACTGGTCGCTACCACGGCGTTGTCTGGTCTGGAAGTTGTCTGTGCTTTTGTCGTAGAATTTTAACCCTTTCACGGTGTGTTTTTAGTTAATTAAAGTTAATTGTAACCTTTTTGGTCACCTGAAAATATTTTATTCAGTTGCAAAATGCCAACATGGCAACGGGCAAAAACAAAGATGGCGATGGCCAAAATGAACACAAGGCTTCAAAGGGGCAGTCCACAAACCAATGGGTTACGTCATGGTGACCACGTCTGCTTCCTATGTACAGTCTATGTAAGTAGCAAATATTAGCGTGTTAACACATACCAGTAAACTGAGATGATCAACGTGATATACTCGCTACATCAGCATGTTAGCATTGTCGTGAACAAAGCATTTAGCTCAAAGCACCACTAGTACAGCCTCACGGAGCTGCTAACATGGCTAGTCATGCTAAAATTATATAACCACGTTTGAGGAGGAACTTAAATTAGTTTACAAAAAAATAACAATAAAACGATAAAATACAATATTCTTGCCTATTTAAAACATTTTTTAAAGTTTGATACAATGGAAACGTGCAAAAGTTTGTCTTATGGATTAATCCAGGATTAAAAAGCTGTTTTGGCAAAGTCCAAGCAGATCCATGTGACACTAAAGATTGTCCGTAGTATGCTTACCTCAGTATAATCCATACATGCAGTTCACGTGTATGACAGCAACAATATTCGCTTTTATTGCTACAGTAAAATAACCTTTACTGAGACATATACCACAGTGTTACTGCACATGGGATATACTACTATGCACTTAGCTGACATAGATGGAGATTGTATGTCCTTTGTGGTTTCAGCAAGAGCCATCAGCTCCATACCTCTCCTGGAGCATATGCAGTTGATGCTCCAGGAAATAATGAAATATACCTGCTGACGTGCTTTCATGTGGCTAGTCTGCTCTTGATGTTTTCAGCAGCGAGGGATGAGGGTAATACACTCCAGTGTTGTCAGTCACACTACAATAAACCATGATTCGTGACAACAGAAGAGGTCCAATTCATACTGATGGTACAATGACATCTCTTGGCAGGCCAATAAAAGAAAATGTCCTGCCCACCATCTTGAGTACTGCTATAGTGAAGAATCATGATGGGCTGGGTTGACTGGAGCCCAGGCGTGTGTATGTGGTACAGTATGGTGTAATTGCAGAGCATTTTCACAGTGATTTGTGTGTGTGTGTGTGTGTGTGTGTGTATGTGTGTGTGTGCTTCTTTGAGAAATGGAAGTGTGAGTGTACATTTGTGTTCTTGTGTGTGTGAGCTGCCAGCATTGGCAGGCATATAGCGTGGAGGAGGTGCCACTTTACGGTGCCCATGAGGCACTTATGGTATTTGCAGCTAACTCTATTTATGTTTCATGCACATCAACTAAACTCTAGTGCAAGTGACAAGTCTTGTAAATATATGAACAGCTTAGCGAGGTGCCTATTTAACTATGATATATTGTGACTGCTGTAGACATGTTTAATAGGGGCTCTTTGTGCGCATGTGTCGATACAGATTTGGGCGTGAATCAAAGAGAAATCGCAGAGGGAATCGCAGCCTCTCTGCAACCAGCTGAGCAGGTTGTGCAATATGTACAGCAGGAGAGAGGTGGCGTCAAGTGGGAATAGTCATCTCTCTGCCTGGAAGAGAACAAAAGACAGGCTCTACCTCAGGTCTCATTCTAACATATGAGGAATGAGATGGCGTCTCTTCTGCCCACCTCCATTTCTCTGGGGTTGCGGTACACTGACAGTGAGCAACAGAGGCTAATTGTGTAGGATCCAGCCAGACTGAATTTGCATCGGCCTCCTTTTTTCTGCCTTTTTTGGCATAGCTGTCTTATTTTTGTAGTTTGTCAAGGGCAATTGCTTGCAATCGGAGTTGGATCAGGCACTGCAAAGGCTTTTTTCTTGTTATTGGACCCACTCTAGTCATCACTTGATTGAAGTCTGCTTTTTTGCTCCTTACCTATGTTGAAACACAGCCGAAACACTGCCTTCCTGCAGCATGTTACTCCGCTTTTCATCATTTTCTTATAATCTCTCTCTCTCTCTCTCCCTCTCTCTCTCTCTCTCTCTCTCTCTCTCTCTCTCTCTCTCTCTCTCTAAAGGATTATCCCTGAACCTTAAGCTCGTGTTCCATCCTAACTGTGTCAAACTCTTAAGATATGCAGTAAACAACGCCGGCATCACAAAGCAGAGTAGAATAGGGACTTTCCATATGTGCAGTGCTCGGGACAACATGCATGTTTCTCTACGGAGAGGCTAACCTTTAAAATGTTAATTGTTGTGCTCCTTGTTTAACCATGGGAGAGAACCTGCCTCCTAAATATAGCTGTACTTCCTGTCCATGCTCACTCAAATAGAACAAGGCTGGTTTCCGTTGCATAGGGATGACATTAAAGGCCGCTTCCCACAGGACTCTAACATCAATATTCTGTTCACATTTTCAAGGCAATGTTGAGCTAAAAGCTGTCCTGGAAGTTTCGTGTTGTGTTGATAGTATGAGAAAGCGAACATGGAGAGAATCAAGTAACATATAAAACAGAGCGTAAAGGCCTCTTGTATGCTTTTGTCGCTTTTTTTCCCATGTTTTTCATCTGAATCTTTGTATTTCTACACCTCCACCTCTTAGTCCAAACCCCATTTCCTCCCCTCCCTCCAAGCCTTTCTCTCTCCATCTCCCCTCCAGCAGATGATTTATTATGCCCGTTCAGTGAAGGCATCATAGCGCCTCTGAAAGCAGCATGCCGTTTGCAGGGCACCAGCGGTGCCTTTGTCTGTAAGGCACGCTGCTACCAGCAGGCCTTTGGATGCTTGTTGCCTTTTCCACTCTCGAATTTGATTGCCGCAGAGAAATGAAAGACACATCATACCACACCCCACGTGGGGGGGCAGAAATGAATATTTCCCTTTTTTTTATTCGCTGACTGCCTCATTTCCCTTTTTTAAAGACTGATTATCTCCAGTCTAGAGGTAATATCAGATGGAATTTGTACTTGTGTCCGGGTAATGCTGTGAACGGCTGTCGTCAATGACGTTGATTTCACAGTATGTAAGATTTCACTAGACTCTCTTATTTCTGAAGACTACAGTTAGTGTGCCCCACTGTGTGATAAATTGTGATACTTGTTTTTTAAAAATTAGAAAGAAATAACTGCTGGTTTTGTAGATCTTGGCGTTCAGATGGAATTTGCAGTGTGTTGCCTCGGCCTTGTTGTCTGGGCAGAGGAGCAGAAACCTTTAGATAATGAAAATCATTTAGCATGGTGTCTGCATCAAAAGGGCCTGATTGCTTTGAATGTACCATCCTGTAACGCTCCCCTTTCATAAGCCTCTCTTTGTTGGCAAAGGGGCAGATAAACAATATTCTACACAGTAAAGTCTAAGTACATGAGTCACTCTAGTCTGTTCTTCTCACTGAACAAAATCAGTCTCAATTTGCTTCTGTCCACAATTGAGTCCTTAACTACAAGCCTACTACAAGCTCCCAGCGCAGTAAAAGTGTTAACCTATTTCAAATAGAAAAGTCAAATAGAAAGTTTTATGAATTTTCTGGACTGTGAATGTTCTCATTCATCCAGGTCATATTCATTCTGGCAACAATTGAATCGAAGACAACTGGACTTAGATTTGTCTCTGAAGACGTTTGGCTAGGGTTGAGTGTATGCATGTCAAAACAAGAATAAGGCAGGATGCTGCTCTAGAATGAGGAAACAAGGGTTGACTGTTGCCATGGTATAACTCTAAGTCACTATTCAACTGCTTATACATGCACTAAATGCAAATATTAGGGCTGGAATGGTTCACAAAATTGAATGAAAAGAATTAGCAGACAAAATGTTTGTGTTACATCATCAGTGAGCCGTCCCAGAAGAAGCCATGCGAGCCCAAGCCATGACAATACCTCCACCGGGTTTCACAGTTGAGCTTGTGTGTTTGCGATCATGAGCAGATCTTTTCTTTCTCCACACATTAGCTTTTCTATCACTTTGGCAAAGGTTCATCTTTGTCTCATCAGTTCATGAAACTTTGTCCCAGAACTTTTGAGCCTCGTCTCTGTACTTTTTGGCTAATCCCAATCTGTCCTTCCTCTTCTTATAACTGACGAGTGGTGAGCATCTCCTGGTGTAGCCTCTGTACTTTTGTTCCTGAAGTCTTCAGTGAAAGGTTTGTGATACTTTCCCTCCTGCCCTCTGGAGGTTGGTTTTAGGGTTTTTCTTTAAGCTTTCACAATGTTTCTGTCATCAACTGCTAATGTTTTCCTTGGTCTACCGGTTTGACGTCTGTATACCAGTTGTTTCTTCTTCAGGATGTTTCAGATGGTTGTACTGGCTATGGCCGATGTTTGTGCAATGGCTCGGATTGATTTTCCACCTTCTCTCAGCTTCTAAACTGCTTGCTTTTCTCTCATAGACAGCTCTCTGCTCCTCATGTTGCTTATACCTTTTTAACTATAAATGCAGGCAAAACCCAAAGCTGAAACGGAGAGTAGACATTCAGCGCTATTGTTTGAATAATCAATGTAATAGGACACACCTGGGCAACAAAAACACCTGTCAGTCACATGTTTCAAGAATTTTGCTCACTTAAAAATGGGTTGGTTCAAACAAGCGGTGCTATCTCCTAAGTTGTATAACAGATAGTTTGAAACAGAAGCTGAAATATTCATCTCTTATCTCATATTCGTCTTTTGATGTACACTGTATATATATATTTTGCATTTAGTGCATGTGAGTCTGTCTGTTGTGCCCCACTGGCTAGCAAATAGCTGCCGCTCTGCACTACACTCATACAGGCAGTTACCGATGATAACACCATCCCGACCCATGAAATCATCGCGGAAGCGTAACACTGCTTCCCCCAAGGTAAACACTGTTAGCTCTGTCAGCACTGTTGCCGTTGTTAGCACCATTAACTGCAAGCCACCAGCTCGACCATCTCCATGTTGAGAGCTGTGTAGAGGCAATAGATATGCTCTTAATTCCGTATCGAGCACCTTTTAAGTAGTAACGCAAAAAACAAGAAAAGTGTAGCAATGCGCCACAAAGGCAGCAAAGAACTGCAAACTACCAAACATACAGTAGATGTAAACAATGCATCATATACCTCAAAAAGTCGGCTTTGCAAGTGTGTCATGAACACATTCATCATGTCTGTTAGACCTCGAGGACACACTCAGCTTTACTTCACAGGACACGTTTAAGGTTAGAGAAAGATCATTGTTTAAAAAAGTTTTCTGTTAAGTGTTGCCCCGTAATAGGAGGTGAATTTCCATCTCCTGCATGAAGGTAGGATATAATGTTACATCCACGACACCGACCTCCACGCCCTTACAGTACATACCGTCTAGCTAAATAAAGCATGAACTACCCTCTACGTTTTGCTCTGGGTATAAATCGTGAGCTGTGGAATGACATGCGGGTGCCTCCTAGGAGACTGGGCTGCCAAAGTTACTGTTTCACTTAATAAATAAGCCATTAAAGCTGCTCTAATCAATATTTTTTAATAAACAATGGCGTTCTTTCACATTCAGGTGGCGAGCACGGTCGTGTCACAACATTCACAGTTATACATCATCAAAGTAAATTGGCACACAATTAAATGGAATAGGTTGATCTTCACAATAGAGATGTGGAGATGTTGTTTTCTTGGCTCAGACATCAGGGTCGAGGGGAGCCACAGCACACTGACCCCATCAGAAAAACGGCTTGTTTGCTCTAATTAGAAACATTGAGGGCAAAGAGTCAACTGCAGAAATTAAAATGAAAACCTTCAACTATGTTTATCGCTACGTCTGAGTTTTGAAAATGCACTAATTTCTAATTCATGGGAACAAACAAACCTGCCTAATGTAAGCTTTGTGAAGGAGCAAATCCTCCTGGACTTCTCATTGTTTTTTAGTGATGGGTGACCAATTAATGTAGTTCGTGGCTGTGGGCAAACATGCTGTCAATGCAGCTGTTTGTTATGGAGCTTGTTGCCTTCACTGTAATAAGTTAAACCTGCAAGAGCTGCTTGACCCCTAGGAAATACATTCATTAACATCAACAACAGAATTCATGCGGCAAGACACAGAAACTGCTTGCGGTGGAGGTGATGATGCGGATACAATAGAGTCAACATTGAAAAGGGCAAACAGCTTTATAAAAGATGAGGCCCTGTAAGTTATTTTGAATACAAAGAGAGAGGTAATACATACAGGAAATTAATTGAGATGTACTGCCCTCACAGTATTATCTACATTGTGTGGTACTTTGATGCATATTCATGATCCGTGGGATTTTCTGTGGTTTTGTATGTGTTAGGTTGAATTCACACACCCCGTCTTCCCCCTACAGGTGTTGTTCATCTTCTGGGAGCTGGAAACGTGGCTGTTAATTAACTCGCTGTCGATCCCACACTTGTAGCTCTCTGTCAACACTTCCTTTGCAGGAATAATCTAAATGGTCAGGGAAGTCGCAAGTTCACACTTCTGTGAGCATGTGTGACCCGTATATGTGTGTGAGAAACACACTATGTCTACATTAGGCCATCTAAAAACACGTTTAACACACTGTCTTTGTGGGAAAACGATTGGAGTCCACATTTTGTTTCCAAGTTGTGTTTATAGAGGCATCATTAATTCAGAATATATTTTTTCAATCAATATATTTTTTTCAAACTTGTTTGAGTTGAGTGCATTCACACAATGCGAATATTATGCGGCAACAAAGCAACATCATTTTTTTTTTTTTTTTTATTTCAGAATGAGTTCAATTTTCTGAGCTTTTGCACCATGAATAGTTGCATCAACCAATCACGTTGTGTGGAGCAACAACGCGGAGGCTCTGTAGCCTGAACAACTTTATTACTCTGTTCAACCATGACAAAGGCAGCGCAGACCACATCCACTCCTACCGTTCTTACCTTTCACAATAAAAGCCCTAGACACATAATATTCACAGGTGAACATTCTGCATTTTTGTATCATTTATTCGTCGCGTCCCTGTTGTGTAAAGGCCTTAAATCTGCCTTCACATGCTTAGAAATTTGCTCTTTGCTCACTACGAGGCGAGGTGCGGAGCCTTGCAGCACGGCACAGGTATTATATGTCATAAAAAGAGTGTGCAAGGAACACCATTCACCGTTTCTAGGCAACAACAACAGTCACAGCTGTTATCTCATTGGGTGCACTTCAAAAAGTCAGAGGCAACCAAGGTCAAAATTGAAATAATTTGAACTTTGAGCACAGCACTTGGTGGCAGTTTCAAGGGGCTCACCACGCAAAGAGTAGTGCTTCCATGTAGTTGGGAAAAACAAAGGCACAGCCAGCGCGGTGGTTTTTTTTTTTTTTTTTTTTTTTGCTGATCATGTATGGGTAGCTAGAGTTGTCATTATGTGTTCTGTTTTTCTTTTATTTTTTAGGTTTAATTTTATATAGTTTTGTTGTGATTGGATAAATTGTGTGTAGGAAAGTGTGTTGCTTCGTGGTCTGGGAAGGTAGGGTTAATAATGTCTCTACAGTGGATAGAAAAAGTCTACACACCCCTGTTAAATTGCCAGGTTTTTGTGATGTAAAAAAATGAAACCATTATAAATAATTTCAGACCTTTTTCCACCTTTAATGTGACCTATGGCAAACTGAACTCTTTTAGGGGGCAAATAAAAATAAACTAAAATAATGTGGTTGCATAAGTGTGCACACCCTTTTATAACTGGGGTGTGACCGTGTTCGAAATTAACCCATCACATTCAAACTCATCTAGTAGTCAAAACAACCCCCCCACCACCACCACCATCAATTAAAGTGACTCTGATTAACCACAAATAAAGTTCAGCTTTTCTAGTAGGATTTTCCTGATATTTATGTAGTTGAGTGTTACAGCAAAAGCCATGGGCTGCAAAGAGCATCTCATTGTTGAGAGATATCAGTCAGGAGAAGGGTACAAAAGACTTTCCAAGGTATTAGATATACCATGGAGCACAGTGAAGACAGTCATCAGCAAGTGGAGAAAATATGGCACAACAGTGATATTACCAAGAACTGGATGTCCCTCCAAAATGAGCCGAGAAGAAAACAGATCAGGGAGGCTGCCAAGAGGCCTATAGCAATATTAAAGGAGCTGCAGGAATCTAGTACTGGTTGTGTACTACATGTGACAACAATCTCCTGTATTCTTCATATGTCTGGGTTATGGGGTAGGGTGGCAAGATGAAAGAAAATCACCCAAGCCCTGCTAAAATTTGCAAAAAAAATACATCAAGTCTCCCAAAAGTATGCGAGAAAATGTGTTAAGGTCTGATGAGACCAAGGTTGAGCTTTTTGGCCATGATTACCAAAAGGTACATTTGGTGCAAATACAACACAGCTCATCACCAAAAGAACAGCATACCCACAGTGATGCATGGTGGTGGCAGCGTCACGCTTTGGGGCTGTTTTTCTTCAGCTGGAACTGGGGCTTTAGTTAAGGTGGAGGGAGTTATGAACAGCTCTAAATACCCGTCAATTTTGGCACAAAACCTTCAGGTGTCTGCTAGAAAGGTGAAGATGAAGAGGAATTTCACCTTTTCAGCACGACGACGGCCCAAAGCATACATCCTACTGAAAATCTGTGGGGTGACCTGAAGAGGGCTGTGCACAGGAGATGCCCTGACAGATATGGAGCACTTCTGCAAGGAGAGTGGGCAAATATTGCGAAGTCGAGATGTGCCATGCTGATAGACTCTACCCAAAAAGACTGAGTGCTGTAATAGAATCAAAAGGTGCTTCAGCAGAGTATTAAAATTGTTTGTTTTTCAGTTGAATTGTACAGGTTATAGGTCACATTAAAGGTGAAATTATTTGTCATAGTCTCATTTTTTTTTTTGCATCACAAAAACCTATTTAAACAGGGGTGTGTAGACTTTTTTTATCCACTCTATAGGGGTTTTTTCTTCCCTTTTTTGTGATGAAGCTGTGTGCACAGCACTGTATGTTGAAGGTCTATAAATAAGTGCTGCTTTTGTAATGTATGTTGTGCACCAGAGAGCATCAGGAATGACCTCTTCTAGTAAGACTAAAGCATACAATGGCTGAAAGGTAGCTTGTATGAAATTGCACAAATGAGGATGAGCGATTTGTCCTGCATTTCTTGTATGAGTGGCAGGAAAGTCAGAGATTGTTGTTCATTAGAGTCATGCTTTCTCCTGTTTACATAAGAGGAGTTTCTCGATCTCAGAGCAAGTGGCTGTCCGTCTGCAGTGCTGGTCTGTTTCAAATAAGATGGCTTGGCTGCTTTGCACCCACTGATGTGTAAGTTCCGCTTTCTACTGCGTGACTTGGCTCCAGCCCCAAGTCGCTTTGTTTAAAATGTATGTCTGTTTGTGTGGAGCCCTAAAAGTAGCGGTTCGGAGCGATTCACTGTGAAGTTCAGTCATCAGAGAACGGATGGATGTGAGGAGACAGCTGGAGCGATGCAAGCACACACATACTAACACACACTGTGGTCCTCGGGGATAGTATGCACTGTGCCAGGTAGGACAAACACACAATTCAGGCATGCGCACTAGTGTACACATATCCACAAGCCCCTTAGGCTGACATACATAGAGCCAGGGCTAGTTCAGCTGGGGATGAGAGCTGACTGAGCAGAGCCAAGAAAACACAAGGACACAGGCAGCAAATTAATCTATAATTTGTAGGAAAACAGCCTTGTAAAGGAAACATAGTATTAAACATGCTTATGAGTTTGGTAAATGTACAAGGATATAACGTCAGAATTATAAACTGATTTGAATATTGGATCCAAGCTGTCATTTTTTATCTGCTCAGGTGTCCAATGTACCTTTGTCATCATTATCCAAATAAGATGGAGCCAGTGGTTTCCCTTTCTTCCTAGTTCAAATAAATGATATCCAATCGGCTTGATGTTTTCCCAGGAGCATTTGTTCAGCGGATCCGTTTCTTGCTGTTCCAAACAGAAAATATCCTCACAGTCCTCTGCTCTCATAGTTCCCATGTTTATAGATGAGGTTATCTCAGGACATGCTCATGTAAGGACACATCTCTTAACACCCAATACCCGTTTCTAATACGCCGTGATGCCAGCAAGCAAGCAAGCAAGTATTGAATTACCTTCAGTGCTCTCAAATGGCCCTCATGCATCAGCGGACAGGGCAAGTGATGTGTTGCTTGCTTGAAAAATTGGACTTTCACTCTATTTTTGCAGCATCTCACAGAATCGCTTCACCTCCAAGCATGCCAAAACCAACAGCCCACAGTCAACCTTACCTGCCACAACATTTCCCGGATCTGACTCTTAAACCTGTGGACATGTTGAGCTGGAAAACACCTTTCTTCAAAGGGAATAGGCTGTCTAAAAGAAATAGCAGAAAACACTCCTTTCTGCAGTAGACACTATAAATACCACACACTGTAAGTGATGGGCTGTAACATCCACAGTTCCTTTCTCTGCAAATATCTTTGTTCTTAGTGGTGAGAATTAGCCAAATCACGTCGGTTTCTTTGTCCTGGTTGCTCTTGTGGGTTTATTATGGGCAACCTCGGTCTGGCAATCTAGCTTACAGGAGGTATTCCTGCACTGTGGTATGGACAGGAAACGCTGTCCGAGGAGACCAAAAAGTATGAATTTCATACTGGGGCTGCAATTAACAATTATTTTCATTGTTGATTAATCCACCGTTTATTTTCTCAATTAGTTTGTAAAATCAGTGTTTTCCCATTTGATGACATCTTAAAATGTCTCAGAGCTATTCTTTTTTTGACTTTTTTTCTTCAAAACATATTCAAACTTTATTATCAAAATAGCTGGCAATTAATTTAATAATCATTGCAGCTCTGTTTCATACCAAAAAGGCTATAACTTTGGAAGATAATTTAACACATTTGCATGGAGCAAGGACTTAGTACCGAGTGTTGTATTAAGATTAAAAATGTAAGATTTTTTTTGTCCGCTCTTGCCACATATTAGCTTGTTCGCTGTATTTTGGAGCAGGTGTTGAGTTGTATCCTGAAGTGTATCGTGGGACATGAGTCAGCATGAGTCACACTGACTGCTTCTCAAGCTTGGCCTTGGTTTGTTTAACAAGAATAAAACTGTGAGACCAGAGTAAATTGTTATTGGTTATGAGCTTCTTAAGCTTCAGACTTCCATTTTAAGAAACTCGGATTTGCACTGTTTTTGTTGTTGTTGGAAGACACATTATTAACAACCATAAAACAAAACCCCTGCTCACAGTGACTAACTATAGCACACAGCCTCGGAAGGATTATAATTTCTCCACACAAAACAAGGAATCATTTTTCTCCAACAAGTCCCTCAGGGCTCAATCCTTGGACGAGTAATATTGTCCTTTTTAAGGCTCTACAGTGTGTGTCCACCTTGCCGTGACGCCACAAGACTGCATTAAACTTTTTTCTCATTCTACTGATGACCCTTAGCGATTTTAGTTATCTGCTAATTACCCAATGTAAAATGATAGATATCAGTATTATTTGGCTACAAAGCCGTGAGAAACCATTTTAAACAGTTAATGCGTTTCAAGCTGTCAGTTAAAGATCCCAGCTTGACTTTGACCCTGAGTTCTCCTCCAGTATTAGTTTCCAGGGCATCATTGTTCCACCTCTGTAATAAGCCTCCAAGTTAAGAAACATATTAACATTAGGTTATGCTAAGAAAATGGAGCAATGCACACTCGTACACAGGCTTTGGACCATATCACAACATTTTGTTGAATGCTTGTTTTCCCTTCTTTTCAGTCGTCTTTTAATCTTTATTCACGACGCCTGTTCTTTGTTAAGCACTTACTGCTTAAGAGCACTTTATGAATAAATTTAACTCAACTTAACAAGCACATCTGCTTTTAATAACTACACTAACCTTTCCACTTTCTGCTCTCCCTCCATACATTCTTTTTAGTCTTGTTAGAAAGGTTGTGGCGGAGGTCCAGAAGCATTACGAAGACGACATCGGCCCAGTTACCCTCGTCACTGATCCTCCTCTCTGCAGCGTTTCTCTTCTTTAAAGAAACTTTTCCACAACCTTGTCATATTCAGCTATTGCTAGAAGATTACTTTTTTCATCTTTTGTTGTCAGAATGCACACCAGCAATGAGCATTAGGTTTTGTAGACTACCAGAAATGAAGCCCTATCGCAGGTGCGTGGTAGAATAGAATTGCTAAAATAGTTGAAATACCAGTGTTGAACAAGTCTGCGCAACATCAGGGAAATGAACGCTTGGTACAGTCAGAGCATAAAAAAATGGCGTCTCTGTTCGTCAAATGTGGCTGTTCTAACCAGACTACAGCAATATTAATGCACAGCAAATTTCTTGCTCACTTTAGACAAAGCATTGTAACTGACACCATATGATGCACATAAAAGCAGCTGTTTGTTTTCTATTTAAAATCCTGCATATTGACGGTGTATTGACATGTCAACTATTAGAATACAAGTGTGTTATGGGCACTGTTATGTTACTGTGTTTTGGACTAAAAGGATGGAGGACAACAAACACTGATGATTGTTTTTACCCTTTGTTCAGTCCTTTAGCGTATAAAATGCCAGATAAGCCCTCCAAAATTTCAAGTCTTAGAAGTCTTGCTGTTTTGCAGGCCTGAGTATTCAAATCCAAATCAACCATCATCAATGCACAGTGTAATTTGATTGATAAATAATGGGAGGTGCCCTAATATCCCTCCTTAATACAGACACTCTTCATGTTCATAACAGAACCAGGAGCTTTGGTGCTCCCACTTCACTGCAAATCTAGACAAATCACTTTTAAAAAACAGTTTAATCTCCATTAGCAGCCCAGAGGGGGCAGTGTGTCGCTGTGCGGAGGATGTTGAGCCCCAGGTCAGGGGGAAACTGCAACATTTATCCCCTCTTACATCACCTCTCGTCTTGACAAAGTGCACTGAGCGCTTCAGGGGCATACTAATTCGCCTGATGTGTATTAGCTCCCCATATCTGCCATTCAACACAATGACAGTAATTTGGCATAAAGGTGAAAACAGGTCTAGACCGAATCGCAGACATCCAGTCAGCACAGACGCTGATATTTAGCTCAAGATCTTTTCTTGTGATGTTATAGAACAATGTCTAAATACAATAAACAGTTTACATACACAAAATGAACACATGCACGGACCCACAGGTAGAGAATGAAAGCGATTATTGCCATTTTTCTGACTTTATAATCCTGCATATCTGCTGAAATTTGACCCATTTAAAAGGTTGGAAATGGATGTGTGTTGGAGGGCTGGACTTGAATATTTGGCGAATCGGTTATGCATTTATTGTGTACATAATCAATTTTCAGTTTCAGTGTTCAGATATTTGTTGTTTTTTTTACCCCTCTGGACACATGATTTCAGCGCTATGATGTCCATCTAGCCCACGATTTGATTTGACTTTTGATTTGAAGATTTCAATTTGCGCAATTAGACTTTCAGTTTAAACATACCATTTTTTAACCATTTTTAACCGTCTTGACTCATCAATACATCATTGGTTTTATGCCATCAAGTGTGATTTCTTCTTTTATTTATTTATTTATTTTTTTTGGGAATGTACCACACTAACGGCTTGGACACACTGGGAACGTCAGGAGCATATGGCAGCATTGTTTTGCCCACATGAAACCAGATTCGAGGTCTTGCCTATTTTTAACGCACGCTATTCACAGCAGCAACAGAGACTGGAAGTGACGGTTTGACGGTATATTAACATCATTCCCTCAAGTCTGACCAGTCGCCCAGTCCCTGCCATTGAAAAACACCCCAAAAGCACCACCGTGCTTCACCATTGGGAAGGTATTGGGCAGGTGATGAGCAATGCCTCCAGATATAACACTTAGAATTGAGGCCAAACAGTTCAATCTTGGTTTCATCAGACCTCAGAATCTTGTTTCTTATAGTGTGAGTGTCCTTTGGGTGCCTTCATGTGTCTTTCACTGAGGAGAGGCTTCCATCTGGCCAATCTGCCATAAAGCCCAGATCGGTGGAGTGTTGCAGTGATGGTAGTCCTACTGGACGTTTCTCCCATCTCCACACAGGATCTCTAGAGCTCAGCCAGAGTGACCATTGGGTTCTTGGTCACCTCTCTTACCAAGGCCTTACCAAGGCCTTTCTCCTCCAATTGCTCAGTTCGACCGGGAGGCCAGCTCTAGGGAGAGTCCTGGCTGTTTCAAACTTCAGGCATCTGAGTAGAGCAGGTCGTCCAATCGGAGGGTTAGCGTTTCAATCCCTGGCTCCCCCAGTCCACATGTTGAAGTATCCTTGAGCAAGATACTTAACCTCAGAATTACTCCTGAAGGTTGTTTCATCCATGTGTGAATGAGTATTTAGATTAGATAATGACAGGCAAGTTAGCACCTTCTCAGTCCACTCACTGTGTGAATGGGTTAATGCCGACATGTAGTGTAATGTGCTTTGAGTGGTTGGAAGGCTAGAAAGGCGTTATATAAATGCAAGTCCATTTCTAGGTTCTAACTGCATCTCCTGCTTCCCTGTGCAGTTTCAAATATCTGCTTTATTTTTCTGTTTCACTTCCAGCTGCATAGGAGTCTTGTTTAGTTGCTGTTGATAAAAAGCCAACATTTGGGGGAAACAAACGGCCCCACAGCGAAAGCAGGACCGGAGAGACCAGACACAGTCAACCAACGTTCAAGAAAAAAAGTAAGTGCTCAACAGATATTGACCATCATCTTTTTGTAAAATAAACAAGTAAACGAATAAACAAATTAACCGGTGGGAAAATTTCCTCACCATGACATCCCTAGTTGCAAGCTCTTGGTAAGATATACAGTGTCGTATTCAAGTTTTTAGACTAGCACGAGTAGTCTGGGCTGGGGGAGCCTCTGAAGCTTTGGATATTTACTGTTGATTGTTACCGAAGCTCCAGAGGCCAAAAAATGGTGTTCGGGACATCCCTAGTGTGCTGTAATGTGACATAGATTGCATTTTTGTATTTGCTGACATGTAAATATCTAACTGCCTAAAATAGAGCTCATGCTACTTTGCATTTCTGATTGCAGACTGTTAAATGCAAGGTTAAATGTCTTCCTTAAACTACGATACACGACAACAATTAGCGATGTGTCTTGGCAGTCGTAGCTCCAGGGGATTGATCTCTGTGTCACAAAAACAGACGCAAATTTTTTTGGGATGAGAAAAACTGATTTTTTTCAGTCAAAAGTCTTATTCGGCATTTCAATTTCAAACATGTTTGTTTTTGGTGCAGATTGTAATTCCCACACATCATTGATATTCACTCTTGAAAGCAAATAGTTCAAGGAAACATTTGGCTCCACAGAGACTTACTCACTGAATACCCTTCATTTTCAAGAGACGGCATCTGACTCAGAAAAACGCCTCATCACCGGTGGCTCCGTGAGCCCGTATGGGGCTCAGTGCCTCTTTTAGACTTTGTCATGCCTGCAGTAAGGGCCATTACAAACCTGATTTATTCAGCATGCTGCTGTGAGCACACCCATCTGCGAGTTGCCTGTAAAACTGATTCGTGCAAAGGATCAATTTCCTTCTGATGGTTCTATTTGTCTGTGTTCCTGCTCGCTAAGAGTAAGTGTTGCAAGAAATGTGAAATGGGATCTCATTTTCAGCATGGATCCATCATCTGCTGCATGCCTTGGCTTGATATAGTATCATTATTGTACATCAGCCATCTAATTTTAGCTTTGTCTCTCTTCCGAAATACAAATCGCATCTTCCGCTTCACTGCATGGTGTCTCGCTCCCGACCACAGACACATTTTCAGGATTTTTCATTTGTTTAGTGTCATCATGTGAAATGAAATATTCATTGTGTTGTAGTAAATGCAGATATGTATGCATGTACAATCGAAAACCAGGCAAACAAACTTTAAAAGACCAAGTCCATGACAGGATAGTTCATTCAAGTTCCATTTGCTGCTATCTTGGTGCATTAGCATACTTCAAATGCAGGCTGTATCTCTGCTTTTGTCTTTTTGTCTCACTCCCTCTCCCCTCTCCAGTGCCAACTTCAAACTCCCGGCACCCACATGCAATAGCAAAAAAAAAAACTAAAACCAAGATGTCTGGTTTATTTTCACTCTCAGAAACATGACAGATGAAAAATAGAGGGAGAGAGAAAACATTCTAGGCAGCGACGACAGCTTTGGAGCCTTGGAGAGCCCACTGCAACCAATCTCAGCTTCACAGGCGTGCAGTGGTGCGCTGTGGGAAGTCCGGGTGGCGCGCTGTCGTGTTTCAGGAGGAGAGGGAGAGAATGAGAGAAAATGGCAGCAAATGAAGTTGGCGGGCTGTGGAGTATTGTTCCCTCCTGCTCCCAGTAATGAACAGACTGGGGAAATTGGTCCCCGGTGGGCCCCGGGCCTTCTCTTTCTCATCTGTCAGGTGTGTTCGCCACACATGGAAACACACACATACCTGTGCACACACATACATGAAGATTGCCTGCACACACTGGCATACACTCCAGCATGCATACTGTAAAGAAAGCCTTACTCTACGACAGACTGTATTGAGCAGACAGGGCCGTCTTTCATCCCTTTGTGTCTGTGTATTGGGGGATGTCCACTGCATCTTCACATTCACTTACAATGCCCTGCTGGTCAGCTGCAGATGGAGATGGATGATGGTACACAGTATCAGCTATTAGGGCTTACGTTCAAACATAACCTTCCATGATACAGTATATAGCTCTTACCTCTTGTACCTCAGTGTTTATTGACCACAGCTACCTTCTGAGCCAGAAATAGTTTGTTAGTAATGCTCATCCATAAAGAATAAAACAGTGTTACCTGATAATGCTCCATTGTGAGCAACAAATCTGTGTTGAAATCATAGAAATAAACAAAAGATACTTGGCTGGTTTAAAAAAAAAAACAAAAAGACTGGTCAGTATTTTCTTACCGTCTGATCATCTTATCTTTCACAGATGAGATCCCGAGATCTAAATACCCTTACACCAATCCGCACTGCACAGATTTTATTTCTACAATCAAGGATACAAACTTGATATCGGTAAACAAACTCGCACGGGCACTGATTGAAACTGTAGTAACTGTCAATGATGACCCGATCCTTTACCGTTCGTCTGTATTAAATAAATAATAATAAAATTTTCACCAACGGCCATCATTTTTTTTAGAGAGATACTGTTTTGTTGATAGTCTCAATGAGTGAAAGGAAAACCTAAAAGCTCTTCTCAGAAAGACAAAATGAGAATATTCATCAAAATGTTGAATGATTACATTTATAAAGTAGCTTATTTAAATTTCTATGGATTAAATGACACAAAAATGTGTATATATGTATGTAAAATATATATATTGATATTCTGATCAAACACCCTGACCCTTCTGCAGTTAATAAAATCTACTAACAACAGTCATTTTAGCTGACAAAATCCTTTGTCATTTGCTAGGAATGGGAAGACTGCTTTTGTTTACTCCGTATTGTTTTAAAATAATCCATATTTCGAGCTGTAGCTGTGCTGCTGTTCTAATTGTAAATTCTATATGTGCAAGAACAGAAAGCTTGATGTGGCAACAGTAACCGAGGAACTAGCTAACGGCGAATTGCTCTCACCCCAGCCAATCTCTTTCTCTCACCAGTCAGTGTGCTCCCCTCTAGTATTAAACATTCATCCTTCATGCTAGGTGTTTCCAGCTTTCGTTTCCTCCTCAGGCTATTATAAAAGTGCTAATTCCTGAAAGAATTCATTTAAACTTTAATTGTGGCCAGTCTTAAGAGGATGACTCTGAGTCACAGATGAATGCAAAGGCTCTATTAATACGTTGTTCCTCCCGCATTATTATTCCTGTCCGTCTGTATATTTTATTCATGAGTCTTACTATACTGGTGAATGAAAGGGGATTTCAGCTTTGAGAGTGACCATGACCACAGGAGAGGAATGAATCCCAGAAGAGGGGAAAAAAAAAACCCAAAAATGCTTAAATGATGAGATGATCATTGAGAAAAGGGGGCCCTTTAGAGCTATGCAGAGCCATGTTTCTTAATATATTGAGCGGGATTGTGTAACTGAAGTAATTTCTGGTATCTCTTGATCCTCTGATTGCAGTAATTAAATTGCCCAATGGAGGAGTGAGAGCTTGGCCTTCACTTCCAGCACTGTAATGTCCGCCCCCTCTTTAACATGGCAAGCGTTATGACTCATAGGGCTTCATTACAAACAAGGCTGGGCCCTATATGTAAAATTAAAGGAGTGTTCTCACTAAAAGCATTGACCTTGACATCGCTATTATTGTAGCAAGACGATGAGCAGAATCTAGATCTTTTCTATCGCTTCGTGTCTACACCGAGTCTGTCTTTTTCTGTTCCTCAACCTCTCTCCTTCCCTCCTTTATCATCCTCCCTTTTTCTTCTCTGAGTGACTCGGCTTCACATCAATCACAGCAGTGTTTATTGTCAATGAAATATTTAATACAAGAGGGCCTGTGTGCACAGATTGTAGATTTCATCTCACCCTGAAAGGATGTGAAGCGGAGAATCTTGATCAGTTTTTTATATTATTTCTGTGGTTGGGCTGGGATGCATGTTCACATCTAAACGTTCAGGTGAGATTGGACACAGCTGTCAACACGTAAATAACATGCCTGGAGGTGTTTAACGTGGGGGTTATGGATATTGAAGAGACAGTCCTGTGCAACGCGCAAGTACAGAAATAAAAACGCACCGAACAAAACATGAAAGACCCACTTTGCAAACCTGTCGTCACAAATATAGCAAAATGTGAATCGATATGATGGTAGCTTTCTCATTAACTTCCATAAGCCTTGCCATGATTTGATCGTTCCCAGAACACTTTCTTTTAACCTCCCCATCTAACATTTATAAGCAGTGTATAAAAACTGAACTGATTTATGATATGCATTTTAAGTGGTTATTAATGCAATTGTCAACAAGTACAGCTCGTCTTATGAAACACACCTAACTGGATAATTAGTTCACTTTACAGTATATGAATGTTATGAACACATGTATGAACAGTTTTAAACCTGCCTGTGAAGGGTTTGTGTGTGTGTGTGTGTGTGTGTGTGTGTGTGTGTGTGTGTGTGTGTGTGTGTGTGTGTGTGTGTGTGTGTGTGTATAAACAGTTGTTACATGCTGTTTGTAATACACTTTAACCATTTATACTGTATATATAGTTTTATATATATATAGATATATACAGTATGACTATTGTTATATATTACCATATATAGTTTAATATATATGATCTTTATTACAGCTATTTTTAATATTATTATTTAAATATGGTGTATTATTTTAGCATTCATTAACTGTTTTCAATTAATAAACTCAACACTGTAAAAAACTGAAGAAACAGTTTAATTTCACATGTATTTATGTAGGGGCTGCACGGTGGTGTAGTGGTTAGCGCTGTCGCCTCACAGCAAGAGGGTCGCAGGTTCGATTCCAGCTTGCGGCTCTTCTGTGTGGAGTTTGCATGTTCTCCCCGTGTAAGCGTGGGTTTTCTCCGGGTACTCCGGCTTCCTCCCACCGTCCAAAGACATGCTGTTTAGGTTAATTGATGACTCTAAATTGCCCGTAGGTGTGAGCGTGAATGGTTGTCTGTCTCTATGTGCCCTGCGATGGACTGGCGACCTGTCCAGGGTGTACCCCGCCTTCGCCCTATGCCAGCTGGGATCGGCTCCAGCCCCCCCGCGACCCCTAACGGGATAAGCGGTTGACGATGGATGGATGGATATTTATGTACCTTTTCAGTACTTTTTAAAGTTTAGTTATCCTTCTATATAGATTCTGTATCATAATAGCTCCTTGTGTAGCACGAAGGCATAAGGTATAAAAGTTTAACAGAAAAATTGGGGATTCTTTTAGGAGCCAGCTTTTGATATTTTGGGAGGAACTAAGGCCTCGTATTAAAAATTGGAGAGTATTCAAGTGTTAAGGAGAACACATGGCTAGGGAGACAGTAAGCAATTTACTAGCCAAGTTTAATTAAAGTGCTGCTTCGGATGCATTGCACTGCAGCCTGAGTGGTCGGACGGCTCTGCGTTAAAAAGGCTACTAAAGCGGGTGCAGGGGGAAAACTGAGTCGGATTCAGAGAAGTAACATAGTCTGTATGTGTGCGTATGTGTCACAGATACTAGTATATATTCTAAGTGTCAGCAAATGAAGATTAAAAAAAAGTATGACAGTTGAGAGGAATGCTGACTAAATGCAGATAGTAATTTGACTGTACGTTATTATGGCTGAATAGAGCTGGTGGGTGAGCGGCTTTTCTACAACACACAGTATAGCCCAGAAAATGAAAAACTAAAAGCTTAAGGAAATCATGCACCTCAGTAAACATCCTCAGATATACTAAATTATAGTAATTTTGTGTCGTGACAGAGTATAAATTTGACTTATTGCACCTTTTTGAATTGTCTAGTATTTTAATGGCTAGACAGCATGGCTACGATGGTGCTTGTGAATAGAAGAGCTCAGACAGATAAAAACAAAGAGGCGTTCTTGCCATTATCTGCTGGCTGCTAGTTTGCAACTAACAACTACTTTATTTTAGTAGTTTTGCCTCAGGAGCTCTACAACCCTGCTTTGAAATTATGGACTGGAACCAGCCCAATCGCCTTTTTGTCTATATGAACTAGGAGTTTGGACAATTCTCTCGTAAACTTTGAAAACAATTTCCGAAACGTGAAGCGTTGGATAACAATGGACATTTAATGCTTCCTCAACAGAAAACAGAGCATTCATAGCTGGCGAAGGAGGAAGTCTGTCAAAAAAAACAAAACCAAAAAAAAGAGAAAATGATAATGGACGGAAAGAACGCCTACTGGGCTTAAATTGAAAATAAACTGCCGGGGACAGTGTGATACAGAGAGATGTGGAGTGGGTGGAGAAAGATCACTTGGCTATAAGCACCCGGGCCAAATAGTGGAGGGGACGGACTGAATAAGCCAAACCGCTTTTAAACAGTTTTGACACAAGAGCCCCGGGCCATCTACTCACTGCACAGCCCAGTAGGCTGCCCCAACAGCGGCCCACCTACTGCCACCCACACACCCTCTAATGGCACAAACTGCCCACATCTCTCCATCCCGTAGGGCCGCTGTACGCTCGCTGTAAAATGTAGACCTCCGACAGGCTGCTGCACACAAAAAACACATCATTTGGAGAATTTGGAAGCACTTTTTTAAATGTATACAGTGCGCACAGGATTCCTTTTCTAGTTCTTTGACTTGCTTTACAGCTCCAGGATGAAGTACTGTATAGTACAAATACACTGCAAGTTATGCTTTCAGTAAGTTTAGCTCAAATATGCTAATACTTCTAAAGCTCACTAATTACTGAACCATATTATACCTTGTTTGTTTCATCCATACACAAAACAATATATTGCCTTGATTAGTGAGCTTTTGAGGTGTCATATTTTTGAACTTTGATAGAGCCAGACTAATGCTTCCCCCTGCTTCCAGTCTTTATGTTGAATTAATCATATTTCCCTTCTGCCTCTGGCTTTATACGTGAAGCAATTCTTTGACATTTCTTGGAAATAAGCTTGTTTTCTTTCTTTCTGGGAGTTAAATGAGAAGATTGATACTAATTGAGTGTCTAGCTTAGCATAAAGACTGGAATCAGGGAGAAACAGCTAGCCTGGTCTGCCTAAAGGAAACAAAATCTGCCTACCAGCACCACCAGATTACATCTTGTTTGTTTTAATCCATTCAAAAACCAGGTGTAAAAATGGAAAGTTGTGGTCTTACAGGGGGGGGTTATGTGCTGAAGTGTTTCTTGGCTGACAAGCTAACTGACTGTTGGCTGCAGCTTCAGATTGAACACATGAACACATATGAGGGTGGTATCTATTTTTATGCCTCCTCGGCAGCTGAGGCCGGAGACATTATGTTTTCGGGTGGTCCGTCTGTTAGTCCGTCTGTCTGTCTCGTCCATTCTTAAGGATGAACTGATTAGTTTTCATGGTCAAAGGTCAAAGTCACCGACCTCACATCCGTCCCATTCTCGTGAACGCAGTATCTCGGGAACCCCTTGAGGCAGTTTCTATAAATTTGGCACAAACATCCACTCAAGGATGGACTGATTAGACTCTGTGGACAAAGGTCAAGGTGTCTGACCTCAAAAAAGATTTGTTGTCAAGTCAGCTCAGTCAGACTTTTTAATTCCCAATTAAACTTCCTTTTAGTGTATTTAAAGAGCAGCTGAGGACACGGGCACCAGTGCGTACACAGCAGTGTTGGCATGATGACTTGAGTAGAACTAATAGGAAGCAGAAACACAACACAGACTTTTAATTTGGAGGCATATTTTGAAACAAAGAGGAAGGCTCTCTGAAATGTCAGGTGTGTTTAGGCTGCCTTGTGCTGCCTATTCTATTTAAGTCTCCAAAATGCTTTCAAATGTACCCATCCAACCACTCAACCTGTCAGTCCTGACAGTATGGTTACTGCCAATAATGTGCATCAATCCCTGCATAGCTGTAGTCTGTGCTTGATGCTATGCTATGGACAATTTGGTCAAAAACTGATTTGAAAAATGTTTGAAAGCTTAGTTTAGTACTCTCTTTCTCGCTCTCCAGCCCCTCATACTCACACACTTAAACGCTTGAGGACAACCTCCATCACACTGACATTGGTAGCGACACTGATGAGACAACTAGGCCACTGCTTTGACACATTGAGAGCGAAACGGGGGGGGGGGGGATAAGGCGTAATTATTTCTCTTAATTTGTGCCACATCATTAGTTTAGATCAACTGAAAATTAGCACCATTAGAACAGACTGTTGACATTGACTGTTCTGACCCAAACTTGTATTTTTAAAAAAGAACAAATGACTCTGGATTTAAGTTTAAGTGCAGCTTGCGTAGAATAAGGATGGACTCATTTTAACAGCTGCCCTATGGAGAGGACAGAAAAACATCTGTTTTTGTACCAAGGACAGTTATGAAGATTGATCAGTCAATTTGCAATGACTGAACCCTATCTCCCCTGAAAAATTGTCTCAAAGCATGTGGTCTTAAAATAAAATTGCCTCTGTGCAGAGTGCCTCTGCAGCGTTGTGCGCAGGTGCTCACGCTATGTATTTACACTTCTTTTTGTGTGTGTGTGTGTTTGCATGTTTGATCGCAGATGTGTTGGTTTTTTGTGTTACGTGCACATGCGTGCTTTGTCGTACATGGGCACCGCCTGTATCTAGGAGCTGTCCTCCCTGTCAGATCTCAGGTATTTATAAACCTCGACAGTAGAAGACAGATCACCAGGCCTCAAGCTGCCACACATCCATCCTTCCAAGGGCTTCCAAAGACAGCCTTCAACACGAATTACTCATTCCCATGCTGCTACAAACCAAATTTTCAGCTGCTTTCCATTGTTTTTTTTGTTTTTTTTGCCTCGCATGCTGTTGGGGTTTGCGTCAGCGGGAAGCATCGGTGTGGTGATGTCAGCAGAGTTGCGTGTATATTCAGAGGCGCGACTTTGTTTTCTTTGAATTTTTCGCTTTCCCTCGTGCCACTTTGAATGACACTGCCCCCTGTGTACACTGCTTACATTTCCTGCGGTGCACTGTCTGCCACCTCACGTTGGTTTCGCCTGTGTTTGTTTGCATATCTGTGAACACCTCTCTGTGTGTGGTGGTGTCTGAGAGCACTTGTTGTGTGGTGTATTGGGGAAAATAGTCTTTTAGAGAATTGTGCACAAGCTAGATTTGCTGAACAGTATCATAAAATAATTTTGTCCCGTTTGTTCGCAAATCTGATATTGAAATTAGGAAATGGAGTATTCTAAGTGGGTCAGTTGGGCTGTTTTATTTATATATTTCCCTGTTGTGGCCCATTGTGGATTATTGTACCAGATGCATTCTGTATGTATGAACAAGACAAAGGAGGATATTTACTAAGAAAATGTTAGAAAATACCGTCAAGCGCACAAAATGTTGCATCACTGCAATTTTTAAATTTAGCAGGGTATTTACGATGCTTCTGAGTGTGCTGTGCATAAAAAGTATTGAAGCGCAGAAGTGTTTGCTGCATTTGAGCTCGCTTTTGGGACTGCAAGTGTGTGTTCATCCCGGAAGGATAAGCCTTTGTGTACCGTGAGAAATGTTAAACAGCCTGATGTTGTCAGCTCAACAAAAAGATCAGCGATTGAGGTAAAAAGTCTAAATCAGTGTTTGTCCCTGCTGTCGCTCTCATTATGTACCTGTGTGCTGAAACACTGCTGCAGATTTTACATAAATCAGGTGCTGAGAGTATTTATATAAATTTCCTCTCCACAGTCCCATCTTGCATCTCTAAACAGACACACTTTAATATATATATATTTCATGAAACAAAACATGCAATTTTTAGTAAATGTTAACACCTATAAAATGGCTTTTATAAAAAAAGAGTCTTTGACCGACAGTCTGACATTGGGCATCCCTAGAGCCACTCTGCTAGTGTGGCTAAAAATATTAAAAGTTTTCACACCAGACATCTGAGCCCTCTTGTCCAGTGACTATTAAATAGGCATTAGCCTGCAAAAGTTGGCAGGATGCTGGAAGGTTGCAGGTTCCAGTCCCCAGACCAAGCAGGAAAGTAAATGAGTAATGCTGTCTGAGTAATAACCACAGAAATCACATGCTGAAGTGGCCTTTAGCTAGGTGCTTAATCCCTGACTGCAACAGTAAAGCTGCTTAGTTGCAGGAGACAGGAAATGACTCTGGTTACTGTAAGCAGCCTTTGGATGCGATGTGTGTAAATGTTTAAATAGTTCCAGGAGGCCGGAGCTCAAACAAGCTTGGGTGTTTAGCAGAAATCCCTGATTAAAAATTTGAAAATAATGATGAATGACATACTGAAGATGAATGTTGGCTGTTCTCTCTATTGCAGTGATGTTATCTTAAATATAATATGGTCAGGGTTCAACTTTTCATATGTTGGATTTATGTCCAGGTTTTTGTTACAGTAAGTAGGGTAAGAAGTGGTTGAAAATTTACAAAAGTTGCGTCTACTTTCAGAATATAATACGGAATAATCCATGTAATTTCCAGTTGTCTCCTCTTTTCTCTCTTTCTCTCCTTTTCACAGCTGTTTGCAAGGTTCACGCACCTGTTTTCTCCCGAGATATACGCATCTCTGCACAGAGCATCCCTCCTATCTCATTTAAGGTGTGGGTTGCCCTTAACAACAGCCGAGTTGCATGCTTGCTTCTGCCCTTTGTGGTACTTGCGATGCAGTACATAAAGTTGCCCTCTAAAATGAGCCATGGGAATGGTCGCTGCCACTGCGGGTTATAATTGCATTTCCAACCACCAGTGGAAGATGAACTGGTTTCACCGCCGGGGGCTTCACTTAACTTTACATTGTTGACCTCCTCGTCCGTCTCCTCCATATCCTCCTCACCGTCAACTAATTCAGTCGAAACTTCAGTTTCAGTCTTTTAAATAATGACTAATGTTGCAAGCTAACTTTAACTGTCTAACTGTCTCTCGTTCGCTCTTGTAAAGTGATGTCTTGACGGCCCTTTGACCTAACAAGTGGATCACATGATTTTTTTCCAACAGACATTGGTTCAGCACAGTGACCATCATTGTTATTCACACACATGCTTTTATAGATATTTTACACTTCAAATATATCTATTTTTACTAGCAAATGTGAGTGAAGCGTGTTTGCCGTCTCGCCCTGTAGGTCACATGTAGCGATTGGCCCAGTAGTTGCATAACAGAGTTGTGCAGCCTATTTTAGACCATACATCTCGTGTCACATACTAGAATATAGTCACCGCTAAACAAAGACAACCTCCTCTTCACCATACACTGAAATCCAACCAGCATCACATTTCTGTACTGCTATATGAAGGTGTAGCTCTCTGCAAGGTCAGTTGGTGTCTTTGACATTTTATGACTGAAAATGCAGTAGCATTTATGAACTCTGTCCCTGACTTGTCTAAATAAAGCCTTTTATATACCCACTTTGACTTAGTTATCACAACATAATGAAAATACCTCATGTCCAGTTTGTCTGAACATTAGGTGTAATCCATAAATCTCTCCTTTATCTAATATGAAGTATGATAATTACATCTAGATTTGGGATGGATGATGTTTTTTAAAGCATGTTTGTCAACCTGATATTGCTCTGGGTATTATTTTGAGTCTTTTGAACTATATTGCTTTGGTTTTACAATAAAAAAGCATTCTGCACGACACCTTTAGCTGAATGGAGATCATAGCAAAAAAAAAAAAAAAGATTTTGTTGGCATAATCCCATCAATGTGGATCTTATTGATTCATAAGCTAGAATTTTTCTGTGATTCTCAGAGGATCCAGGAACGTGTTACAGTAAATCCTCTGAGATACATAGATGGTACTGCGTAAAATGCCAAGAGATGTACCGGCTGAGTCCATGGACGCACGCTTGCACACACTAATGCGGTACGCTTGTGGTACAGATACACCATCATTTTAACTGACCGCATGTGGGATTTTTCCACCTGTATGATGGATTGTTTCCTTTATCCTCAGGCGGTTTTGGACCTTTATTTTTGGGCCTGCTCTACAAAAGGGAATAGCCACCAGGGACAACGCTGCCTCCTCTAATCCACCAAGTTCTAAATCTCCAGTATGATTCCAGTCTCAAAGAACAATGCACCCTTGAGCTTAGGGAGAACTGAGAGGCAGATAGAGAGACGGGGGACCAGAGAAATGGGAATAGCGAACTACTGAAGAGAGTTGAAAAAGTGAACTAAATCCTTTGTGAATACAGAATACCGTGTCCAGAGATGGCATATTAAGGTTCGGTGGATGGGCTTCTTTGGCCTAGAAGTAGTCGTATTTTGCTATTGTAACACTTGTGCAAAAGCATTTTTTTATTATTCTATTGATGTTGAATTTCATCAGTCCATTTTCTACAGCAAATCCGAGGTTCATGTCATCAAGCACAATCCAAAGCTGTTCAATTGAAAAATGTATTTTTAAAAAGGTGAATGAATGTGCTTTTCCAACACCATAAAAAGAGACCAGATAAAAGAGATGTGAGCTTAAGGAGACACAGCTAGAAGAAAGACCTTGTGAGAGCATGGTACACTTAAGATACCAGTATTTCGAGAACACATACGTGTGAGCACAACAGCAACGTTGGCAGGCTCCTATGGAAAAAGGACAGGAATCCCTTTAAACCCACCATCCCGCCTGGATCAAGGAAGAACAGCTAAACTCCCCGTAGGTTCATTGAACAAGAAGGGAAGATAAAAATAGGCCCCCTTTCTTCTGACAAGGAAAAATGTCCTGGGTTCAAATGAACCTCCATTGAAAAGTCCTCCCTCCAGGCACTTTTTGCCTGAGATGTGGTGGGCAAACTTTCAGGCTAAAAGCCTTGTCCTTGACTCTGTGCATCTCTTCTTTCTCACCTACTACATCTCTCTTGGCAGAAAATACCCTCACTTGATCATCGTTATATAGATATTTTTACTTTACTAATAACTGGCTTTTACTTGATTGTTTGCTTGGGTTATTTGATACCTGTATATAGCACATTGCAAATAGTATATAGTATTCAGTATATTCATATATTATTCATTTTTCCCTCAAGTGGCAGAGGAGGAAAAAAGCAATTAACAGTTCTTTTAAATGAAATCAGTACTATTCAGACTCACACAAGAGAATACTGTATCACAGCCTTCCTTCAATGATTTTGTGATGATTTACATATAACACGTATTCTAGTCTATCCTGTGTATCTTCCAAAATGTTTGTTGCCCACAGTCTTTTCAGAATAAACTTTCGTCTTTACAGGATACAACTGTGTTAGGTTTAAGCAACAAAACTATTTACATTAGGTTTAGGAAAAGACTGACATGGTTAGATTTAGGCAACAAAACTAATTATGTTAGGTTTAGGAAAAGATTGACTTGGTTAGGTTTAAGCAACAAAACTATTTCCGTTATGTTTAAAAAAGATCGCCTTGGTTAGGTTTAGGCAACAAAACTATGTTGAATTTAGGAAAAGATCGACTTGGTTTTCCTCCATGTGGCCTCCGAGCATAAATGAGTTTGACACCTCTGGGTTAAGGCAACAAAACTATTTCCGCAAAGATCAACTTGGTAGGCAACAAAACTACTCATGTTTAGAAGAAGATTGACTTGCTTAGGTTTAGGCAACAAACTAGGTTCAGGAAAAGATCATGGTTTGTGTTAAAATAGCGGTGGTGTGACACTTGCGCACAGTACTGAAGTTATGTGACGAGTCAATGTTGACTTCTGGTTTCACAAAGTGGATGAACACTGGGAGAAAGTCTGATGTTTGTTGACTCACCCATTCACCACGACCTCTTCCCCACATGGTGTTTGTCACTCTTTATACTTCCTGGTTCACAATTACATGGATTACATACTATTTGATTTTGTGGGACTTTGTATTCCAATACAGTACATTACTTTTCAAAGGTAAAGCTATGAACGGTGTATGAGAACAGCCCAGACTGTAATGCCTGTGTATATCTGCCTATCACGACACCAGTTTCAGTGTGAAGCTGTTGTAGGCAGGTTGGAAACATCAGGGTGGATGTCTGTTGGCTGTTTATTTGTAACACTAACACATTATATTTTGCAAATAGGCTCCAGTGTTTTCTGTTCCTGTTCAGATTGGGCACCTGGCAAACAAGATCCAATTTAAGGCTGTTCAATAGTCTACTGTATTTCAATTTTTTTAGATAGTGTTGAGTGGATAAGATTCTGGCCCTGCATGTTGTCAGGGACACCCCATGCTATATGTACTTCACTATTCATATGGTCAGAACCAACAGTATATTGCCTGCAGTTGGGTAAGGAGTCCCAGTAAATCCAACTAGAACGTAGCCTGCACATCATCAGGTTATTTAGTAATGAACCCAGTGAGCTGTGGCTACACTCAAAGCGCCTCATTACTCCCAGTAGATCACAACTTTATTATTGGCCATCATGTCAGAGTAAATGTGTGATATATGTGGTTCCAATATAACATAGTGAACTGTAACGTAGCATTAATTTGCTTCATTTTGCGTCAGAGATTGCAGCCAGTGAGCGGAACAGTAAAGGGAGAAGGAGAGGCTGTGTTGAGCGGAGTTGTATATGGGTTTGTGCTGTTGTAAAGAGCTTTTGAGGCATTTGTATAAATTATTCAATCTTAATCCTCATTTTGAAATACAACAAACCTTCCATGTTGGCAATAGGTCTTGAGAGCGATGTGGTTTGAGAGCAAGAATGGGCCAGCGATGCCATTATAATATTCTCACAGGAGCATTTTCTGAATCTGCAACAGCATTGAATAATGAAAATGCCTTTACCCAACAGATTCATTCACTCTTTAAACGGCAGGGGAATGTGTGGAGGAAGTAGAATACCTGATGGTAATTTGAATTTGCCACTGAATAAAAGGTAGCTACTGGCTGTAAAACACCTGGGCGTGTATTTCAGGTCTGTTTTGTCCTTCTCAGATTGTGTGCGTGTCAAACCTGCATATGAATTTGCATGTTTTTGCAAGCTAAAGTATACAGGCTTGAATATAATATTTGAATGCATGCAGGAGTGTGTGTGTGTGTGTGTGTGCTTTTGTGTGTTTGAGACCTTGTTAAAGACTTCGAAGCGCACCGTGGCTGTATCTCTGCTATGAAAGTGAAAAGTGGGGATTCTTTACTTAAGCATGCCCCCTTTTGGCCCCTGAAATGTGCGAGCCTATTTCCGCATAATGGCTCTATCGCGTAGCCAGCTCCCATGGGAGCCTCGTTTCTCGCCCCGCTCTGCTTTACTAACCCCCCCTCCTTCGCAGAAGTGTGATGAGGAGGAAAGAAGGGAGCGAGTGTGCTATACAGCGCTATGATGAGTGAACGCTGATGAGGGACAGTTATTATGCAGAGCTTATTATTCTCTCTCTGCACTGGGGGGGATTGTCAGCAGCGGCCGCAGCTATTCATTAAAGCTGTGAAATATGACCCAGCCCATGATATGTGTACATGTGCGCGTGAGTTTGCCTGAGGGCCAAGTCAACAGATCACTGGAGCTTTTGTAGCAACTAGAAGTCACATTCACTCTTTAGACTTGCTGGACACATTTACTTTGTACTACTTGTCTGCGCTGCCTGTTTTCCCACTTATTGTGGACACACTTGAAATGAAAGTGCTAAAAAAAACTGTCCGTTATAATTTTTTAATGGTCATAATGTAATAACTACAATAGAAGACTTCTATTCCCTAAATACATCCTTTTGGAAAGCATTAAATAAACTACAAGCACATGTACCTCTTCAGGCTGCAATCCTTCCCATCGTTTATTTATTTATTTATTTATTTATTTATTTGTTGCTTATCATATCTGTCCCTAGTGTCCTTCCTGCTGTGGTCACTGCAGTACATGGTTGCATTAGATACTTATTATCAGACACTGCACTATCGTCAATGGAACTGATGGCAGACGCACCACAATAAAAGATACCAACTGTTTGTTTTACCTACAATAATGGATTTTTAGAGCGTGTTGGGGAAGCAGAAACAACACATTCAGTCCTTTAAGTTGTTACGCTGCTGTTGTGTCAACAGGACCTATACAGTGGGATGTTACGATATCAGAAATTTAGTAGTCGATACCAATGCCAGCCAAAGTTGCGCGTTTCTCGATGCCAGTTCGATACCATAGTAAAAAACAAAACAATGAATTCCGTGACCTTGAACATCCACTCTTTTATTACTGTCTGCATGCTGGTTTTCGTTAGGAATTAAGTTATTATCTGTTTCATATTGCTGTGAAAACATCTCCTTCACACAGATTTATTCAAGTTTCTCGCCAAAAGCTACATTAAAAAGATTACATTTGAATACATTGAATTTTACTTCAGTCAGTAGATATTTTTACTGAACGCATCAAACTCACCTCCTGTGTTAATGTGGGGAGACATGAGAGCTTATTAATGTGTCGATAGGGAGTTTACTGCACCACAAACACATTTTCTATCATCTCTGGGACGGCGTTAGTCTCGGGCCCTGACGGTACCTAAGGTACCTGCATCGTTTTTACAATTTTGGCATTGACTTGGTTCTGAAGTATCGGTTCTTGTGACATCCATATTATACACATGCATTAATGGAGAGGTGTCAGAGGGAGGGGGCCGCCCATGGACAGGTACCTCTGGTTTGGTGCCTTGCTCAAGTACACCTTGACTCCGTACTTTGTTCAGGGACTTGAACCACCAATATTGGTCACTACAAGTAAGTGACCCCTTTCATATAAAAGTATTTGCAGTATGTGATCCATTGTTAATTGTTAAATTTTGACCTACTCTGAGCAAACATCTATCTATAGTGCTAAGCTGCTTTCCTCTGTGATGACCTTTTTTCTAATTTGATCTCTAATTTGTGCTGGAAGTGAGCAATTAACTTTCTAATCACAAAATGCTGAGCTCTCAATATGTTTTACTTGTAACAACCAGCGTGTAGGTCAAAGGGATAATGTTTAAGTAAGTGGAAAGTGGTCATCGAGTGAAATCTAAACTTCTTTACCTCTTTCCTCTGACCAAACCCCCAACCTGCTCCTTCTTATTAAAAATAGGTCAAAGACCCTTAAGCCCCAGGCAATATGGGCCCCAAACCTCTAAACCATCTCGCCCCAATCCTCATTACCTATCACCTGGTGCTTTAATATCAAAGCCCACCCCTTCCTCCTTTTCTCTGCTCTTTTAGCACCGTCCTCCCCAACTTCCATCATCTTGGCCCTATAGCCCTCACCTTCAGCCCCCCTCCCATACCCCTGCCTCTATCTGCCGTTTCCTATCCGAGATGATTTTTACAGTGATTAATGCAAGAGGGAGGTTGAGACCCTGCTGCTGGCCCATCTCAAATCTCCAGCCTGCTGGGGGCTCGGGCTCATGTAAAGTGCTCCTATTTTAGTCTCCTTTTATTGCTGTTTTTGCATCTGTGTTGCTGTAATCCACAGCTCAAAGCATGGCACAATTCGCTGGCAGAGTTCAGTGAAATATGGGAAAACACCTTACACAGCGGCACGTCTTTGGGGTCTTTTCAGTGGTGATAAAAGCGTCATGGGATATGTGAATTAATTGCTGGGTGTAAATTGTCTCACAGTATATCACATTTAGAAAGTGTGCTACTTAGTTCAATGCTCCATTTACCTAAATTTGCTATTTGTCACTGGAATCTGTCTGCCTGTATATACATATAATTATGCATTTCAACATTTCCTGAAGAAAGGTGAAATATCTGACAGCTTCAGTGCGGGCTTATAGTTTTTGTCCATGTGATTCTGCAGATCTGAGCAACTGTTCATCTCCATGGTTTTAAATGACAGGTCTTGGTGGCCATTTTTCATGTGGTTGCTAGGGTAACAGGTTGAATCAAAGAGGTGTTCACAACTGAGTGTATGTGTGGGTGTGTGCGCTGCCCACTGCTTGTCTGCATGACTGTAACTGCGTGATTATTTGAGTGTTTCCCAAAGGCTCAAAACCTCTTTAACGGGTATGAGCTGTAGAATTTGTTCAAACAGCAACCCAATTGAATAAGAAGGTCAATGACTGAGTGTTTTTGGATTACGGGGATAATGATCATACCGACAGATAAGGGCTTCCTCAAGGCTGCTAAGAAGAGCCTGTCTGCACAGAGGACTGCCTCACATCGTGCCTGCAGTAGAAAAATCATGTGCGTTTGTATGCAGCGATTCCTTCAAGCTTGTTTTTCTGTTTCTTGTAATCATCATGAGGGTACAATCAGGGTTTCAATTTTGCCAATTCTGCCAGTGCTTTTGTTGCCAACACTGAGACTTGTTACGCTTTTTATTGCAGCGCATGGCACCTTTCTGAAAGTGCCTGCATGGCCCACAGGCACTTTCAGAAAAGTGCCAGGCTTTAATTGGCGAGCCAGTGATTTTCTGTTGTTGGGCCATTGATTTTTATTTGCATAGTTATTTGTTGATGGATACAAAGCCAGTGGCAGTCTATTGATCAAGCTTGCAGAGGCAGCATTGAAGAGACGAGGCAAAGGGAGGAGTGAGGGATTAACCTTTAAATTAGAAATTGTAGACCAATATTATAAAACACATACTGACGCCCAGTGCCAATGTGTTGTATACATACTACTTTTACATTAATGCAACACATTAAATTAGTCACATTGTTGTTGTTGTTGTTTTTCTGTGAGACCATGGGTTGCTATGAGTGTGTGGTAGAGATGTTGCAGTGAACAAGAGATTTCTTTACATTAATCAAAGGTGCTTTATACAATATCCAGAGCATTAATATAGCAGTCTACGTGGTCTGTCTACCTGAGGAGAGAATGACGGCGCTCTCCTACTATGTGTTGCAATCAGAGGTTCTCCTTGCTTTGTTGACGTAGCCGGGCTGGCCTTATGTGCTTTTAGTGCATGTTTGTGCATAGCCTGCCCCACTGGTTAGCTCATAGAAAATAACACTGAGCACGTCTCCAAATCTTGAGAAGTATCAGGTGCCAGGCAGCAGCGAGAACAGAAGGAACAAAATCTCCAGCATTCACAAATATTTTTTGGCTATTTCACTGTGTAAAAGATTTTTGGGCCGGGCCGCCAGCCACTGAGCATTTCTGACATTATGATATACAGTTTACAAGCATAGATTATTTATTTTTCTTTGTTGGGTCTTTTTCTCAATTGAGACTATAGAAAATGTTTATGAATTACTGTTTGGTTTTATGTGTCACCATTTTTATATTTTTTGTTTTTGGGCTTTCTAGATGTTATTTAGCGTAGTGCTGGTTATTTCGACTGTTTTTTGCCACGCCTCCTTAGTTGTGAGAGGTGTTGTCTGGGCGATGCATCCACAGATGCATCCTATTGTGTAATCTTCCAGTCTCATCCCTGATTGGTGGCTGTGTCTCACCTATTGAAAACTGACTTTGCGTTTTGATTGTTGACGAAGGCTTATTGCCAAAACGCGTTGCCCCGTATGATAAAGCAGACTCTGCACTGCTCTCATATGGCGGTTACTGCTGATAAAGCCATCCCGACCAACTTCATCGCCTCTAGTTCCCTCCCCAGGTTATGCCTTACTGTTGCCGTTGTTTGTGCCGTTAGCTGTAATGTGCTGGCTCAGCCGTGGCCATGTTGGGAGCTGTGCAGAGGCAATAGAAACATTCATAATCTTGCATTAAGCACCTTTTCATTGTTTTTTATTCAGTACTTTTAGTCTGCATATTTGAGGCATATAATTGTTTATTTCTGCAGTAACAGGCAAACACTTTCTCACACCTTTCAAGAATGCTTGTCTTATTGATAATCTTACAGATATAGACTAAGAATCAATCCACCGTTCATGAGTCAATTCAAAGTAACCAAAAATCATCAGTGTTGATTGTCAACATCACAGAAACACAACAGAAATGCCATACGTGTTGAATCAGCACTTTAATATCTGATGTAGTGTGGAGGTCCCTGCTCATTCCAGTCCCTAAAGATCATGCTAGTGTATGGGAACAGGTAGGTATTTTCAGTCTCAGTTCTGCTCAGATTGTCTGATTATAACAGAGATTGTAGTTATTTTTCAGAAACTCCCACATTAATCATAATCTGGAAGACAGGCCTACTGAAACAGTGGTACCTTACTGGGGCATTTGTACTTTTGTTCAAAGTAGTATGTGTTAGTATCACAGACATTACAGTATCAGTGTTAGATTTAAATCTTGAAGGTCAGGCTTGACATTGTGCTGGTTCAGCAGTAGGTCCGGTCACACCTGTGTCTCAGACGGTGTTTGTGTTTACTTCTTGGTTTGTGTTGCTTTGCTTTAGATCAATCCGTAGCCAGATTAGCTTTGTTTAACAAGGTTTCTGAGGCCGACTTTGACACTTATCGCCTGCTCTGTCGAGAATTTATCACATTGAGGAGAGCCAGCGCAATCCCACTCAATCCCCCATCCATGCTCGCACCAATGACAAAGGCTCTAAATGGATTAGTGTAGGTGATTATTGCCATTGTCACCAGTCAATAGCTTTTGGGTACATGTTGTGTGGTGTGTATAGTGTATAGTGTGTATGCGAGACTGAGTTGGTTTGTTTAGCCTTCCATGTTAACACCTAATGAAAACAGCATCCTTGTAAGAGATTTAAACGCACCATCTCCACCCGGCAGAATGAGATGGTGCGAAAAATGGAGAGGCGAGTGACGGGTGTCTGTGCAGTGTCATGGGTATTGGTGGGGGGGAAGCGATTCACACTACAAACTGCATCAGAGACCCTTCCCCGCAGAGAGCGAAGGAAATTGCCCAGAATGAAGATGGAGGGAGAGGGTAAGGTGGGTGATTGTGGCGTTAAGGTGGCGAGGGGGGAGTCTTGGCCACAGATCAGTCAGCCAGGAGGACCGGTGTTGGACAGGACACGAGAGTGAGCGCAGGGAGATGGGTAAAAGATGCAGGCGGCGCGAGAGACTGGGAGAAGGAGAGAGACAGATGGATGGAGGTGTGACGGAGGCAGCAGGATATCAACAGGGGAGGAATTGTGCTTCAGGAGCTCACTGCCAGAAATATGTTTCCATCATGCAGATAGGAGGAAAGGAAAAGAGGCAGCGAGAGGCGAGCAACATGGAGCTATGTATTGCAGAAATGGCAGGGGGGTTAAGAAAGGGTTAGAGAAACCACTATAAATAGTAGACCCCTGAGGTGATGATTTTCAGTGGGTTTTAGTGCACAGCATTATGTGCAAAACAGGGAGGTAGTGTGTGAGTGTGTGTGTGTGTGAGGTCAACTGAAGTGCCTCTGAATATGACGGTCAAATAAAAGAGAAACAAGCACAACACGGTGTCTCTGACATCGTGTGTGCAGTTATCTGGAGTAAATCATGTACTGTTGAATGAGTTTCCCTGGAATGTGTGCTCTTATGGTTTTGAAAATCTCATCCAGGCTCTAATTTCAAAGGAGCAGCACACATAGGAGCCATATCTTGAAGGTTAGGGGATGTAGTATAAGCCATATCTCAGTCACACACACTTACAAACTCCATGCTCACGTCTTTTTGTGTGATTTCGAACGCTGTTTACTTTGCGGTTATTGCTTTCTCATGCAGCTCTCGAAGGACAGACTGCAGCGAGCATCGCGGGGCACTCCTGAGCTGAGGACTCCTTTTAGCATCGGTTTTCAAGCCGGTGTTACCTATCTGTTTAATTAGCAAACATCATGCCAAGTTGAGCAGTTTACAGAGGACTACAAGTGAAAACTAAAGCCGTCGGGGGTACCAGGCATCACAACGGGCAAGATCAAAATAAAAAACAACATCCTCTGCCGGTTCCTCCCTTTAAATGCAGAAATCTCCAGAGTGGTTGAGCTGTGAGTGCACAGCATTACAGTATGTTCTTCCCACCCATGCTGATATTTAGCCAAGTAGTCATATTATGCTTCTAGAAAGCAGGACTATGACAAATACGATTTTAAAAGTGTTTCTACTAAGTTCCCACACAACAAGGACGTTTATTCATAGTTTAGTCTACCACGCATAACACAGTGCTGTAACAGCAGCTATAAGTATGGTTCCTGTGAATTGCTGGAAGTATGTCATAATATCACAGCAGTAAGAGCTTCTATAACGTGACATGTGGCAGAGTGAATATGCTGCTCGGGTATCATCTTGTCAGGCATACGATCTGATTGTTGAAAAATGAATATGATTTAGCAAACAGGTAGAGGACAGTTTACCTCCACCAGCACCTGATTCACTAGCATTGTTCGGTCAGGAACAACAAAGAGAAAGAAGATTCAACCATGCTCTTTTGAAAATGTAATGTTTTTTTTACCCCAATGGTATCCAAACACCCCTGACCCATGGCAACGCTCTGCTAGCTAATATGAGCAACAAAGCAGCTAATATGAGTTGTAAGATAGCTAATACATCCCTCAAGATAGTGGTCAAGTGTGGTTTTATATGATGGACATTGTTAGCTAGTTCACATCACATTTGATTTGATGAATGTATTGTATGTATACACCTTCCAATCAGGTTGAATCATCAAAAATGACTTTAATGTAAGAATTAGTTTTGAAATATTTGGCATACACCAAGAAAAGAGCAATAAACACAGAAACAGAATATTTTTTTAAAGGTCCCTATTGTTAAAAAAATATTTTCATGTCTTTTTTTATTATAAAGCAGGTTTAAGTGCTGGTGAAATTATCAAAAAGCTCAATCCTCAGAGAAATACACGGTCTGTATTCAGAAATTTTGCTTTTAAAACAGGCTGTCAGGATTTCTGTCATTTTGTGATGTCACAAACATACAATACTGAGACCATTTCACAGTTTTCTAAATGTGTCCCAGTTTATTGGTGCCTTCAGATGGGGTCGTGTTTCCCGTGTTTACGAGATGAGTCGTTATGAACACCATCCTCATGTCATATTTACGACCTCGTAAGTGGAAAGTTTCTGAAAGATCAGAGTTCACGACTTTGTTTGTTGATGTTTATGAAAATGGCGAAGCCCATGGACATTCATTTTTCAGTGTATAATAAGTTAATATTGTGAATTTAGTCATATATTGTTTTTCTTGGTAATTTTATAATGTGTGTGAGGAAAATGTTGATATTCCCAACCACTGCACCCTTTTCCTCTGTCGTTATGTTACCCACTTCCTAAATTGTTAGCCTCTGTGACTTCTAGAAACTGACAGTAAAACATTAATATTGCCATTGCTTAGCGGTGGTGTTCTTCACGACCACTTTAACGCCACGCCGATCATGTACACAACTTCCAGTCTCGTAAACAGTAAACATGACCCCATTTGAAGGCACTATTTTTCTGGTTGAAGTGTATGTGAATGACACCAGCTGACAGGAAGTAAATGTTGACCCAAGTCATTGCCTAGCAATGAAATTCTCTGAAAGTCCGTTAAAATGGACTGAAATGGAGCATTTCAGAAGGAGGGTAAATACAGGCATATTCAGGCAGCAACAATTCAAATTCTATATATCTGCATGTATTTTTTTGGCCGCTTGGCAGCAGTACAACAAGCGCTAAACAACACTGACCTCATGAAGTTGATATGGTCAATGTGTTGGATATCAGTTGCCTATTTACAAATCAGGGAGACATGTAGCAACATTAGCATTTGCGAGTCACCTGGCAAAGGTAGTGTTTTGGTCTCCTGCATCTCCTGAGAGAAATATATGGCCCGTTAGCTGCCAAAAATTCTCCACAATGTTTACCAACTTGTCGCTGGCTTTTTCAGGTCAGCGATGGAGGTAGTGTACAGTGGGTTTATCTGGGCTTTTTTGCTGAAAACCGCTGCCTTTGATTGGATTTGGGATTGATCAGAGCAGTGAGAGTGAACCTAAACAGTGAAGTTGCTGGGCATGTAATCAAAACAATGAGCTGAAAAGATGCTGAGGGATCTCATAGAGCTGTAATTCTCTGTAGGTTTATCAATATGAGTGATTCTTTTCCCATTACATGTAGCATTTGTTTTCCATCGTTAATGTAAAAATGTGTCGCTGCTGGCCAACGTCACCTTGTGTCTTTTTAAATTAAAGTTGGCTGGGGAGTCTTTGTCAGTAGCTAATAACGTAGCACCATTGCTGTGCAGCACTGGAATGTTATGGCCACATCTAAAAACCAGTAGCTCAGAAAGGTCAGTGTCAAGGTCGGTTATTCCATGTTTTGTGTTTTGCCACCAGAGTTCATGGAGAATGATCCCATAAATCGGTCGAGTGCTTTATTGGCTGCTGTAGGACAGGTGCTCCTTCAAAACCACTCAAACACGCTGAACCGCACCAAGTATTTGGAACATTTCTTATTTTAGTGAAGCACAAAGATGAAGTAGATGTTGATAAAAGCCATTATTTACTACATTATTGTGTTATCACTCAAGGGTTTAAATTGCTTCCTATTCTTTGGAAATAATGATTTATTTTCATTTTAGTCTGTGGATCGTTTCAAAAGAGTAGGTATCATCTTCTAAATCTCATTATGGACCAAAAATCTTCAAATATGAACTCATAACAACAGAGGAAACATTAGAATATGGCTGGCTTAGCCCCGGGAACGTCGTTCTCAAAGGCAGTATGAGTTGTGAGGTTTGAGAAACCATGTGCAATTTAGCATGAAGGCAATTTCATACTTGCAGCTCCATTTCTCCCTGCCAGCATGGAGAGGCTGGCTGAAAAGCTCTTGGCACATTCTGTTTTAATTCACAGGCACAAATGGTTAGTGGGAAAACAATCCTGGCAAAGTTATCTGTCAGGATGCTTGTCAGCGTCCTTTTTTCTAGTCTTCCGCTGCATCTTTGCGTCATTGTGCGCTTACTCACTCTTCCATCGTCTTCCATTTCTCCATCCTGCAGTCACACAGGTACGCGAGGTCCTTTTTAAAATGATGTGAATGCTTCGGTGGAGCCGGTTGGAGTTCAAAACCTTCAGCAGGAGCTCCTTATTGAGGGCAGCACCCACAGATTCGCTTTCCTTTTGGCCTGTGGTTCCACTTCATGGACCTACGCATAGCTCCAAAAATATATCTTGAACCATCTTCCTAAAAGTCAACATACAGTATGAGCAATCCAGTTAGTTCTGACAGCTTTTATATTTAGATGACATCTTTGGTAATTGCATTTCCCAGAGATCAATCGTGCAATCAAGCTGCTTGGCCAGTGCCATGCCATCTCTTTCTCAGAGTTTTGAGAAATCTGAATTTGTGTCAGAAGATCTTTGCTTTGCTCCGTCACGGTGGGGCCTACTGGTGCTTCCTAGTACTCATGTCTAATAACATACTGTTGATGCTGAGTTTGTTTCCTCTTGATATGTCAAATAATTCAGCACTTTTTTGACTAGTGCTGCTGCAATTCAGGGAAAGATGTTGCTCTTTTTCTGATTACACTGAAAATCCACACATCTAAATGCTGATTACCAGAGCTCATTTATACTGTAGCATATAATACCTTTAACTGTCATTCACTTATTAAATGTGTTTAAATGGTTATAGTGATTACAAGGTGTTGCTTAGTCCTTTCTTCAGTGAAAGTTTCAAGTCTGTTTCACCTCTTGATGCTGGCCGTTGTTGGGTATGATCACAAGCACGCTTTGTTAATCTCATACACCGCTTGTAGGTAAACCTACGCAAATCAATGATTCCCACAAAATCAATTTGTATGGAATTTACATTATCGCAAACCAGGAAGTATAAAGAGCGACAAATGCTGTATAGGGTGGAGGTCAGGGTGGATGGGTGGCTCAAAAAACGCAGAGTTTTGCCCAGAAGAACGGTGTTTGTGCCCCATGTGAAACCAGACGCCAACGTTGATTTGTCACGTAACTTCCATACTTAGGAAACGGCACATTTGAAGTTACTTTATCCCAAACGATGACCTGTTCCTAAACCTAATTATTTCTAACCAAGTTGTTTCCTGTGAAGACGGAAGTTTTATTAAAAGACTATATGCATATATTGAGTGGAAATTGTCAAGTATTGCTGGTCATTTGTAGGAAAAAGCACAACAAATGAGGGTAACTTTTTGCAAGATATCATACCAACCGTTGTGTGAGGCCTTACTGTGTTACACCTGTAACCACACCTAACAGGGATATTACAGTGTACTGTCACACCTTGATGTACATGTCTACATCACTGCAGCAAGGGAAGAAGTTAAACTCCAACTTAAGACTGGCTGAAAATCTTGTTTTTTGCTTTCAGTGTCATTAATTTGTCCACCCCAATTTTACAGCAAAAAGTGGTCTTATTCATTGTTAACATTGTGCATCATTATATTTAAAATGCCAATAACTGCATAATTCTTTCCCAGTTGCACCAAAATTCAGACATATTCAGTTCCTTTTATACATTATTGGGGGAAAACAATATGATCTACATTCGTGTCAGCAGTCGTCTTTGTTTTCGTCTCATTTTCAAATCATAATTGTTCCTGTGATTGTTAAAATGCTGCTCTTTTTTTCGCAACAGCAGCACAACAAGGCGTTATTTGAGGATCTGAAACGAAGCCTGACAACCAGTCGGAGCGTCGGGCTGTGTGGCCAGAGGGCCCTCGCACCCCGCTGAGCTCGGTGAACGGACAATTGAACATAGCGCTCGCTTGTCCTCACACATTGTACTCGCACATAAACACAGAGACAGGCAAAGCGTAACACAAAACACAGACTATAGCAGGGTAAAGATATGCTGCTGTGCAAACCCACGGGCGAGGGTGTAGACGGAGTTTGTGTTGATGTGCGGATACGTGAACGGTTTCATTCTAAAGCTCTTTTTGTCTGGTGTTGGATAACAATTACCCACAGTGTGTGTGTTAAAAGCACATTTGCTTTCATTGTATTCA
Source organism: Pterois miles (assembly GCA_947000775.1). Classification (NCBI taxonomy): domain Eukaryota; kingdom Metazoa; phylum Chordata; class Actinopteri; order Perciformes; family Scorpaenidae; genus Pterois; species Pterois miles. Next base: position 16,828,819 of record CAMQGK010000549.1, on the reverse strand, counting down.
TCATCTTGAATACACACACACACACACTTTGCTGGTTGTGGAAGCGTCTACAGCAGCTCCTCTCTCCTCCTACTCAAAGAGATGAGTCAACCCTCGATTTCTGTCATTCTAGAAATAACTCATTGTGGATGGGATTTTATACTCTATATTAGTGTTTTATATGATTTTGTTTATGCAAATAGAATGCACACTAAAATAGAAACGCTTTTTTAGCTTTTTGTTAATTTCATGTAGAGCACAACCTGTTTATTTGTATGGAATTTACTTAACAAATAACGTCAGACTTGACGCTACTTGACAAGTGTGTCGGCTGCATGGAGAAGTTGGGGACTGTCCTGCCTTCATCTCCGCCAGCAGGATTTCTGAGCTGTCAGAAGGATAACAACGCGAGGAAGGTCACGCTTTATAATGTTACCTGTCAGCCAGCCAATACAGCATCGCCTCGGAAGAAATTTAATTAGCTTGAAACAGGCAGCGGGGAGAGAGGCGACATTAAAGGGATTGAACGATAACCAGCTTTTAATCCCGTCCTGGCGAGAGAATAGAAGAAAAGAGGGAAAAATCGTTCTCCATCGAGCAGTCGTGACTTTGATGGAGGTGGAATTCTTTTAAGGTGATATGCGGTGTAATTAGTGATGCGCATGTGTTTACAAGATAAATAAACCACCCTCACTCGCCTTGAAGTGTAATGGAAGCTTCCTTAGAAATCACAGGTTGGCAAAGATCGAGCTCGCTGAGACAGCTATTTACACCATGTGCTGTGGGAGCCCAGCAGGAAAAGCTTTTAGTGTTGTTTCCAGCATATTCGGATGCGATTGTAGTCATGTTTTAGTCACTTAACATTAAATCAGAGTGTAAAAGGAATCCCGTTAATGTACAGTTTGAAAAGACCTTCAGGTTTTACATGATGACAAAAACACCGGCAATCGTGTATTCTCTCTCGCAGCATTCGAGCAAGGTCTCCCGATGTGTGGCATTTTATTGCAGCACGCTGATGTTGTAGTACTTTTTCAGAAAGACCTGGATTTGTGACCACAAACACCCACTCAGTATCCTTGAGCAAGAAACTGAGAGCCTACCCTCTGTGACACACCCTGAACCCTCAGCTCGGTCACTCTTGTTTAAAATACCCATTTCCTCTTCATAAGGTTTTCTTTGTATTGTGCACCTGTAAGGTTTACATATTATTTGTTAAATTATTTTATATTCCAATATGTCGTTTTGTGTAAGAACTAGGGGTGGGATGGTTTATAAAATTCACAGTTTGGTTCGGTTCACGGTTTGGGGGTCACGGTTTTTGGGTCAAAATAAGTCAGATGTTTGTCTGAACAGCAGACAAGGCTAACATAAGGAACAAGAGCCACTGTGTTATTTAAAAATAATTAATAAATAAAAACAAATTATAGGCTCAGGCCATCAACAAAAAGTGCGTCAGGGCAGCCAGCACTAGACCTTTTTTTAACAACAGTAACATATGTCTCTCTATTCCCTGATGTTTAAAGAATAATAATAATAATAAAAAACACAGAGGCTAAGACCATCAACATAAAGTGCATCATAAACCAAATACACATACACAAACACCGCCGCTCTGTTCAGTCTGTTTTCATGTTTTTCTGCTAGAAGATGAGTCTGTCCACATTCGGCCCTGGACGTCCATCCGTCTGTAGTCAGAGCTACGTGGTCTGTGTTGGACAGACGGTTCGGTAATTACTGTGCAGCTTATGTGTCTGTGAGACGGCATATTATAGCGTGGCTCAAGTACCCTAATCATATGCTGAAATCCAGTGTCCTCCAGCACTGCTTTAGTGGTGTTTTTGCTCTGCATGTAGAGGCTGTTTAAATGCTGCTGGGATCATCATATTGGAAGTGTTGCCGCTAGCGTAAAGCCAAACGTGTTACACGGTGCTTACACACAGTTTTATCCACCACTTTTTTCCCATCACTGTCATACGTAACACCAAATCTGCAAAGCTCCCACACAGCAGAACGAAACAATGCTGGTGGTCTTTATCGTGCCCACTCACCATTTCCTGTCATGTCATTTTGTAATCACAGCCGTACTCTGCACTTCATCAATGTCTTCGCCAACTGAGAAGTTTGAGAGGGAAGGAGGCTGGGTCACGCGGCATCAACGCGTCTTTTGCGGTACAACACGCGCGCAGTCCGCCGAAATTGAGCCAATAACAACGCACGACCGCAGCTTCAGTTACACTGCGCATGTGTGATACCTCGTTTTCCTGTCCACCCGTGTCCCAGCCTTTTCACATTGGCTTTGATTTCTAGTGTGACAATAAACGCAGTGAAAAAAATACACTATCAGCCTCATAACCTATTTCAAGCGGACCAAATGGTACATACAGCGAACCGAACGGTTTGTTTTTTATCCGAACTGTGCCCACTCCTAGTCAGAACAGTTTTTAGTCGTTGGCCTTGACGAAGCGATCACTGCACTCAAAGTAAAAGCCATTTGGTAAGTCTACATTGCTATTCAGCACATAGTCAGCGTTACTTCACAATAATGTGGCTTGATTAATAAAATAACTCAGACACTTAATGAATAGCATGGACATCTTCCTTATGTTATCAAAGGTTGTGTAATTGCAGCATTTCTTCCATCTTCAGCCTTCTCTCATAGAGGTGAAAAACATTTGTGGGAGTTTGTACAGGCTATGAGCTATATATGTACGATGGCACAGTATTGTAAGAATTTTTCACTATTGTACAAGACCGTCAGTGACGTTAATTACATTAGTGATGTTACAGACAGATTTTGTTAAGCACATTATTGACTGGTCTTAAGGCTCCATCGGCCAGGACAGTCTCATTATTCTAGTCAAGGCCCATTATTGTGGTTATTTGCCCCAAACTAAATTCCGGTCTCATATGTTTCTCATCAAATAGTAGACAAAGTCCATACTAATAACTTTGTTTTGTATTGATCTTTAATGATAAACAGATGTAGCTGGTAATGTAATACATTTCAATATATTTCCCACTAATCCCAGACTCTGTATTGCCCCTCATCTCCTCCTGTATCAGAGGATTATTTAGCCCATTCTACTGTCCTGTTCCACTTGGTTCTTTACTATGTTATCCATTACTAACTGAACCAAAGTCGCCTGCCTGCTAAACATCAGTTTAGCTCAAAGCGGCACTGTGCCTAACTACAGTTTCTCAGTGTCGACTCTAAGGGTGTTTGTTCGGTTCGTTTAAAACAAACTCAGGTCAGTTCGCCCAGTCAGTACGGTCCATTTGGGCTGGTGTGAAAGCTGTTAATGGAAGTCTGGTGCTGACCAACCGAACCGAGACCGCTTGAAAAGGTTGGTCTCAGTCCGCATTCAAGCAGACTTTTGTGGTTTGTGGTGTGAAAGCAAATGAACCAACCGCAAGATTTTAAAGTAGCAGTGATTGTAGCATGATTTCAAAAGCAAAACTCAAAATCTGTTGAGGAAGCGACCTTTTCATTAATCTGTATGCGGCCATGTATAGCCTATACATCATTTGGTAACCATGGTAACACATATCAGTGCAGGGATTTTCCCTGATTAATAGGTCAAAAGCTGTTAAACTGGAGTGCTTGTATCTGACTGGTGTGTTTTGTAAGTCCATTAATTCCATTATTAAGTGTGTGACAACAATCCCACAGTAGCCTAACAAGCCCAGAATCACGACCGTACAAGACGCCCCCTTTTCGTCCTGTCTCTGCCTGTTAAGTCATTATTCATAACATTATGATACTAATAATGGTAATAATCTGTTATTTATGTAAGAACTCTTGACACCAAGGAACGTGAATATACACATCAGAAGCATTTAAGTGCTGCATAATGTTTGATTTTCCTACATGGGTCCTGATGATGCAGGAGGACAGTCGCCAAAAACTGTACAATCAGCGAGTTACCTGCCAGTCGGTATAACTTCCTGTATACTCCTTATGGATGGTTTGTTAAAAAAAGAGCAGAACTAAAATGCAACATATTTTTCCCTCTGTCCGGTGTGTGTGAATGTTTGTTAGCTCGTTGCTAACTTTGCCATTTGTCGCCAGGAAGGTCAAGTGCAGCAGATTTATCAGGCCTTGGTGTCGGCTAACAGCTGCTTACACGAGGGGAGAGTGGCTCCAACTCAACCATACAGATGCACGATGTGAAAACAAGCTAAAAGAGGTGCAAAAGCAGTAAATCTACAACAGGGCTGTTATTTTAAAAAACCCATCACTTCCAGTGTGCCAGAGGGTTTTTCACCTAGCCAACAGTAAAAGCTGTAATGAACTGCATATGTGTTAAACTGCTCTCGCGTGGCATTGATTTCTATGATTACATAAGAGATAATTATTCCATGAATGAAATTCAATCGGGCTCATGAACAGAAATAAGTATTGGCTCTATCCAGAGAAAGCTCGTCTCCCCAGTGGGATATCATTTGCCTCGCATCCCTTTAAAATTCTAGTAAACATGATCTGCATGCAGCATATTGACGTCAGATTACATAATTTCTGATGTTCAAATTTTCAAGCATTTTCCTCCCACTGATCCCAGACTTTCAGAATAAGTTTTTTAAAGTTCATGGTTTATTAATTAAACTACAAGAGGAAGTAACGCTGCTAATTTGAATACTACACAAACCACATCACTCACCAGCCTGTCCGCCTCGCGCTATCTAAAGAAACAGAACATACTTCTGTGTTTGAGCTCCTGTTTTTGTGTGTTGTCATTCAGGGCTCCTCTTCCTCTAAAACATTCCCTCTGAAGCACTTAGCCTAATTAGAGATCATTTATTCCCCAAACTAATCAGTCCAAGTGTTTTTGTGTCTTCTAAAATAATAACATGAGAGGAGGCTGTTGCACTAAGTGAGGGTTCAACAGCCCACGCTGCTTACTAAATTTGACTTGCATGTTGCGTTTTTTTTTTTTTTTTTTTTTTTTGTCTGCGTGTTTGTGGGGTTGCTGTTATGCAAACCGTAGCATAATTTGATTAGTGGCTAGAATATTATTACTAAGTAAAAGACGGCGCATCGTAGGATTCCTCTTGGTGTAGCTTCATAAATGTTATCTTGTGTAAAAAGACATGGGTTGTTGAATGCTGCTTCTCTCCCAATCTGGAAGCAAGAAATAACTCAGTGTCGTTAAAGTCTGCAAATTCTTGATTATATACAGAAAAGAGTTGGAGGCAAACAAACTGATTTCAAAATTTAGTGTTTTTGATCCGTTATTACACGGCTTTGTTGAATACTCAATTCTGATTGGTCAATCATAGCCTTCCACGGTCAGTTATTTCTTTATAACAGACACCATTGCTGTGTAACTAGTATAACTAGTAATGAAGGCTGTCAGATTAATGTAGTACAGAAAAAGTACAATTTTAGCCTTTAAAGTACAGTGGAGTAGCAGAAAATGGAAATATTTAAATAAAATAGATATATATATATATAATTTAATCTAATTTTAATGAAATACCATTAGTAGCCTAATGTATAATTGAGTAAATGTTCATAGCTGCCTTCCACTACTACCCAGATGAATATAAAGTTGGTTTGAAGTGTCTGTGGAAATATATGAGAAAGCTATTGACACAGATCTGAACATTTAGGATTTAGCATGCACTTTTGTGACAACCCCTGACCTCAGGGACTTCAGAGACACAGAAGTTGCTGACGCTCTGTTTGGCCGTCACGTGTCCATTGTATATGCTATATTTTTCACATTTATATTTCAACTGCTATTGTGGCGACAGGAGGAAACGTATAACACGCATAACACACACACAATTGTCTGGCAGCAAATAGTGTGCAAATGAAATTCACATTACTGTAGGTCACTGAATTCATTTCTGAAATGGCAATTGGTATAATCTCTCAAGGGACTTGTTGTGAGTAGTGGGCCACATTTACCCAGTTACCCTTACACCCCAGCGTAGATTAAGGAATACATTTACCCACTATCAACCCATCAACTCCAGACCATTTGTTCCCTTTGGACGGTATGGATTGAACTGTTTTTGTCTGCAGTTAATTTTAACTGGGATGAGGCCGGCTGTTAAAACAGCATCAGAGGATAGGCCAAAAGCTTTTCCTGGAGAACAAACATCCTCCCTCTTATCTCGTCCTTTTTGTTTTATGAAATATGCTTCCTCTCAGCTCATTAAGAGAAAATCTGTCTTTTTCCAGCCTTATCCTCTGTGATCTGAAGCAAAGAACTCAGTCATTCAAAGTCGACCTTGATCTGCAGGCTATAGCGCTGTACGAACCACATTTGAGTTTGTCCAAAAATTCAGTATTCTGCCACACACTGGAAGGCTTCAAATCTATTCAGTTTTCAAAACTTTAATATTTCAACAGAGCTAAGGTCAGTAAAGTGAAACAAGGGTTCCCTGTGAAGAAGAAGATCTGTCTAATTTAATGCAGTTATTACTGAGGACACTATCAAGGCTGCTGCTCCTCCTGCTGTTATACGAATATTCACAGTGTAATCTATCTACAGTGAAGTATCAGCACTGCAACACAACCCCAAACACTGCCCTCCAGTGCTGAACTGGCTCCAGCTGTCTCTCTCTCTCAGAACGACCTTGCAAAGACGACTCTCCTCTTTAACCCAGAGCCGTGTAGCTAGCTCAGCGCTCTCTCTCTCCCACACCTTGTCCCCATTGTTGCTGATCTTATCGTTCAGCCTATCAGAGGACTAATGACCCCGGCAATCGTTGCTGACCTGTCGGGGGAAGTGCAGCTGCCAAAGAGAAGGAAGGACAGTCCATTAAAAGATTAATGTAAGGAAGTGGACACTGTCCTCCTGGACCTGTGGAGCACTACAGCAGGAGTGGGGGAATCTGATTTATTGTCGTTGTCGTCCCCCCTCCCCCCTTCTCACATGCTGAGTAGGCAGAGAAGGATGAGCGAGGTGAAACAACTTGCTTTGTCATGAACAAGTGACTGCAGGGGTGTTTGTTTTAGGTTTAAATCAGGGCTGTCAAAATTAACGTGAAAATAGTGTTAACACAAATTCTTGTTAATACCATAATTTCTTTAACGCACTAATGTAAATTGAAATTTTTAGGTTGCTAGTTACTGGTGTCATACTGCACAGGTGTGCCTTAGGCTGGGCACAATAAAAGTGTTGCCCGTGAACTAAATGTTCATTTCTTAATCTGTCTCCAAAGACATTTCTGAGAATTTGGCAGTACATCCAACCAGCCTCACACCCGCAGACCACATGTAACCACACCAACCCAGGACCTCCACATCCAGCATCTTCACCTGCAAGATCGTCTGAGACCGGCCACCCGGACAGCTGACGCAACAATCGGTTTGCAAACTGTCAGAAACCGTCTCAGGGAAGCTCAGCTGCATGCTCATCATGCTCACCGGGGTCTTGACCTGACTGCAGTTTGTCATTGTAACTGACTTATGTGGACAAATGCCCACCTTCAGTGGCGTCTGGCACTTTGGAGAGGTGTTCTCTTCACGGATGAATCCTGGTTTTCACTGTACAGGGCAGATGGCAGACAACGAGTATGGCGTCATGTGGGTGAGCGGTTTGCTGATGTCAACATTGTGAATCGAGTGGCCCATGGTGGCAGTGGGGTTATGGTAGTTGCAGGCGTATGTTCTGGACAACAAACACAGGTGCATTTTATTGATGGTATTTTGAAAGCACAGAGATAATGTGATGCAAATAACTCTGTGAAGGAGATGTGTTGCACTGTGTGAGGCAAATGGTGGTCACACCAGATACTGACTGGTTTTCTGACCCCCCTCCTGTTCAGTGCCTATTACTGTAAATGTCTCAGATAAACCTGCACATTTTGGAGTGGACTTTTATTGTGACCAGTCTAAGGGACACCCGTGCAATATTCATGATGTCTAATCAGCATCTTGATATGCCACATCTGAGGTGGATGGATTATTTTGGCAAAGGAGAAGTGCTCACTAACACAGATTTAGACAAATTTGTGAACGATATTTGAGAGAAATAGGCATTTTGTGTACATAGAAAAAGTCTAAGATGTTTGACTTCAGCACATAAAAAATGGGAACAAATACAAAAGTATTGTTTATATTTTTGTTCAGTGTATAAAACTTGAAAACCTAAGGAATCCATTGGTACCAACCATGTCATACTAGCTTGTTGTGAAGGAGGCTAAATAATGCTCTAAACTTGTGTTAGATTTTGGCGAGGAAAAACTGGCATGGACATTTTCAGAAGGGTCCCTTGACCTCTGACCTCAAGATATGTGAATGAAAATGGGTTCTATGGGTACCCACGAGTCTCCCCTTTACAGACACTTTATGATAATCACATGCACTTTGGGTCAAGTCATAGTCAAGTCAACACACTGACAGCTGTTGTTGCCTGTTGGTCTTGAGTTTGTCATGTTATGATGTGAGCATATGTTTTAAGCTAATGACGGTTTCTGGACATTATGTGTCATAGTTTTGTGTTGTTCATTTATTTCCAATAATAAATGTATACATCAGCCATAACCATTCTGACCACTGACAGGTGACTTGAATAACATTGATTATCTCGTTATAATGGCACCTGGCAGTGAGTGGGATATATTAGGCAGCAAGTGAAGATTTTGTCCTTGAAGTTGATGTGTTGGAAGCAGAAAACATGGGCCAGCGTAAGGATGTGAACGACTGACAAGGGCCAAATTCTGATGGCTAGACAACAGGGTCAGAGCATCTCCAAGACGGCAGCTCTTGTGGGATGTTCCCGGTCTGCAGTGGTCAGGACCTACCAAAGGTGATCCAAGGAAGGAAAACCGGTGAACCAGTGACAGGGTCATGCTGGTTCTGATAGAAAGGTGTCAGAATACACAGCGCATCGCAGTTCGTATGGGGCTGCATAGCTGCAGACCGGTCAGGATGCCCATGCTGACCCATGATCTTACAATGGGCATGTGACCATCAGAACTGGACCACAGAGCATTGGAAGATGAATCACATTTTCTTTTATATTGTGTGGACGGCCGGGTGCGTGTGCATCACTTACCTGGGGAAGACATGGCACCAGGGTGCACTATGGGGAGAAGGCAAGCCAGTGGAGGCAGTGTGCACACTGCAAAAATGGTTCAAGAATGCTTTGAGGAACACAGCAACAAGTTCAAGGTGTTGACATGGCCTCCAAATTCTCCAGATGTCAATCTATTCGAGCATCTGTGGGATGTGCTGGACCTACTCAATAATAGGCAGGTGGCCATGATGTTATTGATTGTTGATTCCATAAAACAAGCATATATGCCCACTCCCTTGTCCCATTAATCGCGATTAACTATGGACAATCATGTGATTAATCGTGATTCAATATTTTAATCGATTGACAGCCCTAGTTTAAATTTAATAATGTATCCTTCTAAGATGCCAATAGAAATACTGCCTTTGTGAGTGCCATTACAGCTTTAAAGGTTAAATATTTCATAGAGAAAAAGTGAATGCTTCCTGTTTGGCCTGGTATTACTCAGCATAAACTTAGCTTTGGAGCAAAGTCAACACCAGGGTCTGACAGTCCAATTAACCCATGTTTTTAAGAGAACACACTACCCTATTCATCATTCAACATACAACAATTAAGCAGTCTGTTACTTTGGCAACCGTTTTTAATATTTATTCGATCAAAGCGTGGAGTGGCATGGACCCTGCAACCTACCTCCATTACTCATGAGTGTGGCATAATGTTGGCATTTGTGCGGGGAAAAAAAACGTTTCCCATTATATGCTTTTAGTAAAGATTTGCTGTCAAGCTTGAGGAGCCTTGTTTCCCTGGCTCCTTTAGTGAGGGCCTGAACTTTTATAATGGGCACACACAATGACGTCTCCTGCACCGCATGGGTACCGGCAGAGCTGGCTTACTGCTGAGAGAGAAATTTAAGGAGAGAAATTATTCTTCACTTTTGATTGTCAGGTTAGCGTCTCTCTATTGTTGACAACGTCTGGGTTATGTTTAGCAATGCACGCAGCTGGATCTGCATATTGTTTGCTTAAACGACAGACAAACCCATGGGAAAACCTACGTTGTTGCAGAAATGTATATGCATCTGTTCATGCACACATTTAGGATTCACTTACATGCTAAAAAGCTATTTTGGGCATCCACGAATTCTCACTAAAATCAAATTGATATCCTTAATAGAAAATAGCCTGTGAAGGTTGGCCTCAGGAACGAGGGTAATCCACTTCACATTTCCTCCTCCCTCATCCTCCACCTCCAGTTGATTGTATCCAGGTTAAATGTTAATTGGACGAAATCCCAGACCTCCTTTGTTTTAATGGCTGCACTTCTCATTTTCTCTCTCACCGCTGCACTCGTTACACATACTGTAGAGTTTTAGGAGAGATGGATGTGAATGATTTCGCACACAGCTCGGCTAACTCTGTGGAAGGCTCACTGTCTACATTCCTCAGTGGATCATAATGGGCTTTCTTACCATTTGCAGTATTTGCACCATTAGGCAGTGATGACTTCGCATCTTACCCTGACTGAGATTAACAAGGCTGTCGGATGTCAAATGACAATAAATGGGCTACTGAACCTGGCAGACCTGTTGTACTATTACAGTATCAGCAAGTCCAATGAAACACATGGACTCGGCGTTCAACACCTCATCAGGTGGTGACAACACATTATAAGACCGTGCAGCGTGCAGCATTGCCGAGTTGCTCGGCATTAAGAATAATACGCTTTGATGCTGACCATTTAACAGCAGCATTAAAGTACATCGACATTCGCTGATTTCCTTTTTGCCACTTGGGAGCAGTGGAAACAATCAGTAACTGTAACGATGATTTATCACATTTAAAGTGGATATGAGGAACTTGCAAGCAAACGGTTGTTTATTTAGACATCCAGCAGTTACAGAGCAACATTAGCATTCATTTTGTGCGTCTGACCACCTGGCTTCTCCTTTTAGCTTCGGTCTGGTCTTTACTAACTCCTCAGAGAAATATCCGGCTCTGTATTTCCAAAATGCACCGCTATGTTCACCAGTTGCTAACTGTGTGCCACTTGGAGCAACTTTCACATTTCACACATAGTAGTTTGAATTATTGTTAATATAAAAATACTGATCATAACATTTTTGATCTTGTCACTGTACAGTAGCCATGAATCCCCATAAGGCAGGATACTGTAGGTGCCTACACTTACATAAAAAACAAGAACAAATGATTTATCTCAATGTAAAATAATGAGCATTAACATTTTAAATCAGTCGGAATACAGTCGCGAATACAATAATTATCATTACAGCAAGGTATGTTCCTTTACTAAACTGGATAATCAGCATGTGGAAATTATCATACTGTAGCTACCCAAACAAAATCTGGATTAAAAGTAAAGCTGAGTGATTATTCTTCATGCCATTTGTTGCAATAGCTTGAGCACTTAAATTACAAAATGTGTAGTAACATCTTAGCGGATATAATAGTTTCTTATTAGGTGAGTCAGGTGGAACGTCTCTAAAATGAGTCTCAGCCCTTCCAGAGACTTAATATGTGTGTGTTTAAATGATAATGATAAGAACAAAATCATTAATTTTAGATACCATATCACATTTCTTTGTTTCAATTACAATATCACAACTGAGAGACCCAGATGATGTCTACAGTAGTGTCATATCACAGAAAGTGTGACAGCAAAACAGAAATCATTTTAATGCACATTGTTTACTTTCACTTTCTCAGGCCCTGGAGAGGCAGCGCTCACATAATATTCAAATGATGAAGGGTCAACTCATTACACAAAAACGAAAATCACCAGCACAAATGTCACTTTCTTTTGTTTTTCATCTCAGACATGCTAATACTGTAGATTGCGCTGCTGTCACCGCCGGGATGAAGTCGGTGTCAGAAAAATATACAAGAAAAAATTAATTGGGTTGTTTCATGCATTTCAGGTAATGTGTGTGTGTCTGTCTGTCATGGTGACATTTGCACATAAAATCTATTTTTTGTACCACTGTAGGTCAGAGTAGACAGTTGCATAAAGCTCGGAGCTCTTTTTCTTACATAATTTCCCGCCACTGTTCACAGCCACAATGGAGAGTGACAGCAGGAAGGAATGTCAGGCATAATGCAATTTGATCTATAAAATCTCATCTCTAAAATAGATCTGAAAAAAATCAAGACAAATGACAGAAATAACTCAAGACTTAGATCAATATTTGGCAGCTTTTAAATAACTTTAAGCGATACTACTCTATCTCTAGTCTATTTTTTTTAGTATAAAAGTATCAAAAACATAAAAAAGAAACCTACTGAGGGCCACCAGTAGATATATTGGATTAAATTTCTGTGGTTGTTTTGTTAGGATCTGCTGTAAGACATTTTCACTCCTGGAATTCAGCTGTTTAATAACCACAGAGTAGGCGTTTAAAGAGTTTAAAGGGTCACTCAAGTGATTTAACAGTGCACTCACATTTTGTTGAGGGACTCACAAGAGACGGATTAAAAAAGGAATGGTCAAAGTCGAAGCAGCAAAAGCTGAGACATTTGGACTTTAAGTTCCTGATATGACTAAAGCAAAAAACAAGAAAGAAACGAAAAAATCCTACAATTCCCATGGTGCAACTCAATGGCATAGTTCATTAGACCCTCTCTACCATATAGAAAACCACGTCTTGCATGCTCCAAGTTCTAACAAAGGCTTTCTGAACCTGAGATGACCCTAATTACATCATTCGGGGAAAATAACCTTGATTCTCACAGGTTGAGTAAAATGTTCGTGTGTAGAATCGGTGGAATGCTCCTTTAAAATATCTGGTTCTCATCAAGGGTACAGGCATCTGTATGTAAAGATTTCACAGGAAAACTTAAAGGACCAGTGTGTAGCATTTATGGGGATCATAATATCAATAACTATCTTTTCTTTAGTTTTTAATCACCTGAAATTACAAATTTTTTTGTTTTTGTTCCTTTCGAACATTAGTCACCAACAGGCAGACTGCAGTCCATGATATTACATGCGAGTTAAGCCATGCGGCATGAAACTAATCAGTCAATCAAGTCTGTCCATTCCAGGCGGTAAACATGGTGACTATTCAGTGCAGACAGATGAGAGAGTTAAAGGAAAGTTACACATGAAAAGGCAAAAGAAAGAGAAAGAAAGATATCGATACAGGTAGAAAAAACATCGCCGGAGAAAAGTGAGACGGAGAAACGGACGACCAGAGATTATTATTTGAACATACACAATTTTCACATTTTATTTATTTTCTCTTATTTTGAAATGCAGCCCTACTTTTATTTAGTTAATGAGAGCACATTATTCACATCTGCAGTCATACATACTGTATATGTTCAGTTCTGTTACGTGACCATAAATATTGTCAAAACGTTTTCGAATCGTACTGAAATCATTTGATTTGACAGTCAGGTATTGATTACATGCAGATGTTGATACAACTACGAGGCTACTTCAATATATGTCACACTAAATTTGTAACATTTTGATCGTCTGGACCTTTGTTTTTTTCACCTGGACCTGGACCCCTGCCTTAGAATGATTTGTTTATATGAGCAGGTCTTCCTCACAGAACTGGCCGCCATGTTTCAACAGTAGCCCACATTGGACAAACCAAGTACCGGGTCTAGAGAGGGCCATTGGCCTTTTTGCATTGACCACTGTAGTTGTCCTGTATTGTTGGCACATGGGAAAAGGTTCAATTTATTGCAATCTGCCGCTAGATAAAGCCAAATCCTACACATCCAAAACTCAGTGAGAAGAAGAAAAAAAAAAAGTAAGTTGGGTCTGGCCAGGCAGGGAAAAGGACGAGTGGTAAAGCGCACAGAGAAAAAAATCCAAGAGGTCAAGGATTCAGTCATTCTGGAGTGCGGTCAAAAGCACTAAAAGCTTTATGCTTTAACAGGATTGTTAGGCAAGATACCTCAAGCCTCACTGGCTCATGTTGCTCAGAGCATAATGATTGGTCAGTGGGGTGTTTTATATGCAGCATGGGTAATTAAATCGGTGGATACTGTTCTGGAATCGATATGAGCCCAGTGACATAAAGTATTACCACTGAACCGCTTTGTGTATGTGTGTCCATATGAGTGTGTAGGGGAAAAAGTGAGAGAGAGGGTGAGGACAGGCAACATGAGAGGCGGGGAGCAAGGGATACACTGGGCAGCACAAATTGCAAGCTAAATTTTTATTATGACAGATGAGATGGGTTATTGGAATCCAGGCAAGACTCTTTGACTGTAGATGCCATTACAGGACACGGCTGCTTTAAATCTGGGTCACCTATCGACTTAACCTCACATTGGGCATCAGCAGGGCCTCATTGCCGTGTAATTATGCCTGGAATAAATAGGGCATTTGGCTTGTGGCACTACACCACATAACGTCTGGTATAATGGACAGTGCGGAATTCATTTGTTCTCCTCTGTTCTTTCCTAATCCCTCCTCTCAACCTCTATTAACTCTCTACATTTTTCATTTCTTCCTCTGAGCCCCCTTCTACCCTTTGGTTTTCAAGCCATCATTGTTTCTGTCCTTTTTTCGGAGCTTGCTTTATCTCATTCCCTGTCGTCCTTGAGCAGAAGGAAGAGGGGGAGGTCGTCGTACAAGCCTCGGAAGGAATGCACCATTAAGAAAGAGTTGTTAGCAAAATACTGTTCAAGATGAAATTAAAGACAATCCCCACTATGTGAATTCAACCACCGCAGCCCAATTAGAGAGCATAAATATTCTCTCTACACTGAAACCCAAAGCCTCCTTATCATCCAGCCTACTGTTGTGGGAGTTTTGAAGATATTTTGGGTGGCCATTTGGCTCCGTAATGCCTGTTCAAACCAGATCTGAGCACAGCACATTACTGCCTGCAGAAACAGTGCTTCTGGTGCTTTGGCCACACAGCAGCTGAAAAAAAACCCTCCCCCCGAAGCTGCTAGCAGGGTGTGCTCATGCTCGTGTGTGACCAGCTTCCTTTGTGTCTCTTGCTGTGAGGTGACCGGCTCAGTAATTGGTCCTAGAGGCTTTTTACCTGGCGGCGTTGACTGGGCATGTCGGTGACTTTTTCTTTTTTTTTTTTTTTTCCTCCAACTCCAAATGGCCTCATTGGCCATTTAGAGCTCATTACCACTACTTTTACAAACCGTTTCAGCCTTCATGAAAAGGATTTTTTTTTGTCATTAATTAAATGTCAGATTTGTGTTTGTAGAAGTATGCAAGCTATTTCCATGCACATCACAAAGAGAGCAGACGTGCATTCCTTTGCCTTCATTAGAATGGATTCTGTACAACTTTGCTTTTATTAAAAACAACAGGGGTTGCGGTCCCCGCTTCTGCTTTCATTGTTTTTAATCTTTGTTAATTAATTTGAAGACGTCCTGATTAAAATAATGGAATTGTCGGCGAACACAGCGTCTTAAGCTTATGTGAATTGAGTGCAGCTGTTTGAACAGTACATATAATGGATATTCAACAGCTAAAGACTTTGGGGAACGCCTGGATCCAAAGCACATGCATGTTTTTAAAACCTTCAGTATAGTTGAATCCTCTTTAGTGATTCTGAGAAGCACTCCTTTTCTATGTTTACTGCATATGTTCTGCTTGAGTGGGCTAGTTTGGATGTGTAGAAAATCTATTGGTTTTACCTCTTTTATACTCTTCATACTGTGGATGATGTGGAATATTGCTTTCAAGCTGCCTCGTGATATCAGACTATTGATCATAGGTAAGTATCAGGATGCAACACAACTACCAGAGAGTTGTTGAGCTGGTGCAAATGTATATTCTGGGTTGTTTAATCTTACACTGAAGGTCATGCACTAATTTATGCACTACAGTCATTATTGCAATCAACAAAAACTATAATTTACTTTATGGCTGAAAGGGATGGAGTTTGCCGTAGTAGCACCTGGGTTCTTGTTTTCTCTGGCAGTTGTGGCAGCAGCGCTATACAGGCTCATCTTCACCATGATAACATTACATTGCACCTGTGCTGACAGGCCAGATGTTGCGGGAAAAAAAAGGCATCCACAGAGCACAGATGTCTGAGAGTAATAAAAGTTAAAACTCAATTGGCACTACAGATAAAACAAATCAGAAAACTTTTTTTCCTAATAAGCGACCTCTTGTGGTCATGAAAATAACGACTGCTGGTAAAGTGTCCCAAAACCTGGTCCAGACTGAAATATGTCAATGAATAGGGGATGCTTTGCTATTAAATATTGAACAGAATGCAGATGATGAATCCTACTGACTTTCGCGATCCCCCGACTTTAATGCTAGCACCACCATGAGGTTGACATTCATGGTATTGAGACAGCTATCGCCACAAAATTTGGTTCAGACATTCTCGCCCCCCTCAAGGTCCATCCGTTTTCCGTCTGGCACCATTATCAGGTTAAAATTTGGATTTATCCTGTAAGCTTCAGTGGTATGTTGTTTGCAGTGCTATTTAGCAAATACTATGCACGCTAACATGCTAAATTAAGGGCGGCTCAGCTGCGTTTCCTCTAGAAATTTGAGGTCTGGCCTCGTCATCGTTTGACTGTATATTGACATCATATCAGCAGCATAACTACAGTTTCAAAGTCAAGGATGGATGCGTCTGGATGCGTCAGACAAAGAATTTCAACTAAGCGACCAGCGTTCGAGACTTGTGTTCGTGTCTCAAAGTGTTGTGATTTTTAAATGACACTAGTCACATTTGTAGCTTTGTGACATTAATACGTATTTTACCATGTTTATTTTAAGCCAAACCGTGATGTTTTTCCTATCTTTGCCTAAACCTAATGGAGTGGCGTTACATGTATTGCGAAAAGCCTTTTAACAATGTTAAACCTGTGGCATATAAAGTGTGTTATCCTGACACATGGAAATGTGCTGTTTATATGCCTTCCCATGAGACTGGGTTGGAAAAAACACTGCCTTGCAAGGAAATGTCATATTAAAAAGTAATGGCCAGAATAATCCATGTTGAAATAACAGAAGCATATTTTCTGTAATACCTTTTGAAGCATTCATCTGTGTCAGGATCATTACTGTCCAGATTTCTATTCCAACACTCCTATCCTGCTCAGCGGGCCTGTTTTTTTTTTTTTTTTTTTTTTTTTTGTCCGCTCTAAACAGGGTGTTCTGGTCTGCTCTTGTCTGTCCGACAGGCAGGCAGCTAAAAGCTCATTTTGGGTACAGCGAGTCAGAACACATGGAACCTGTGG
Source organism: Pterois miles (assembly GCA_947000775.1). Taxonomy (NCBI): domain Eukaryota; kingdom Metazoa; phylum Chordata; class Actinopteri; order Perciformes; family Scorpaenidae; genus Pterois; species Pterois miles. The sequence goes on along the minus strand of CAMQGK010000549.1, from coordinate 16,811,658 downwards.
TAGAGACTCGGAGTGCTCATCTCCGCCTGACAGCAGGCAGTCCCTCAAGCATTACCGTAGTTGGCCGTGACTGATTTCTCTGAGGCAGACAGAGCCACGGGAGGCTAAACGCTCTGCTTTGGCTCGTCCGTTTTGATTTGCTCTAGACGTACGGCTGTTTGACATTTTGTCTTTTCTATGTGCTTTCTTTGTATTCACACAGTTAGCGGCAGTTGTTTACACTCAGTAAACACCACTAAAGGACAGGTTAGTGAGATACAACCAGGAAATCATTTTTAGATGTGTGCTTTTAGATGACCTTTCTCCTGGCTTCTCTCAATACTGCACTGCGTGCTTTCTCCATTGTAAACGTGACTAACAGCCTCAGAACGCTGTAACCTGCATTTAGTATTCAAAACATTAAAATATAGATGATTTTGTTTTGTAAGTCAAGGTCCCTGATGCCTACTTTGTTCTCAAAGCACATGAAATGTTTATCTGTGTGTACGCAGGTGTCACCTGTTTAGCAGATGGTGGACAGAGCGACAGAATGATTCATGCTGCACAGGATGTAGGGAAAACACATTATATGTATCCAGTCAAATTTATTTTTTTTCCTATTTGCTGACGATCTCCTATGTTGACTGTGGGAACAAAGGGGATGTACTGTACATGGCTTTTGTCATAGCTTTTGTGCACAAACCTGAAAGATTGCGGGGGAGGAACAAAGCATTTTATTTACTTTATTGTCAGTTTGAGCTATAGGAGGATGTTTACGGTGACAGTCTGCCAATAAGAGAATAGACATCCATGCTCTGAGTAGGAATGGATAGCGCCGGAGACCCTTATGGCGTATGTACACTGCAGAACAGTTGCCAAGGCGACGTTATCTCCCATTATCCATCATTGGAAGCAACAAATCCAGGCTCTATTTATTGTGTTTTCTCAGAAATGGAGGTGACAGATAGCGCGATGGTGGAGAGAATACATTATTGATCAACACAAGACCCGACTTGTGCCCTTGTTCGTTCTCTGATGGCAATCCCGCAGGCCGTCCAGTGAGCAGAGCGCTTGGGCTATCTTGTTCGATGGTGGTTTATGGGGCCTGTCACTGGGATGTGGAGGAGCATGTACTACAAAGAGAGGCCGGGCCGAGAGACTCCCCAGGGAGGGAGGGGATGCGACAGGTGGGGGTCAGAGGTGGCAGGCAGTGAGTAAAACAATCTAGGGCTATGATTCCTGCCTGGAAGAAAGAGAGTGGTAGAGTTTGTGCAAGTTGTGCTGTTTGTGGAGGGTGTAGTAGTCAATATATTATTCAACGTAACGCTTTGAGCTGGGGATAAAGAGAAAAAGATATATTTGTCTGTACCATAAGCCATTATTCCATCCAAAAGCACAGACATGTTCCTACATGGCCATGAACATGGGTCATGTAGTTTATTTTAACTCGACCTTATCCTTTCTGACCAAAATTACTCACTGGCATGTTATCAACTCAAAAGTCAGCAAATACACTATTATCGTATGTCTCTATAACATAAAAAAACCACAGTGCCATGCTGTTTAGGACGCTACCGTGCCTTTTTTAAAAATTCAATTGTGACCTGTTTTTAAAGATCTTTAGTATGAAGAACTGAGCCACAATGCCACAGACTGAGAATATTTTTGTTTTTTTTAATGCCATTTGGAAGAGAAATATAGCATAGCCTTAGTATTATTCTTTAAAATTGATAAAATATAACCAGTCCTAAATGTTGTAAAAGGAGAGGTGTCTTCAGTCGATAAAAGTTTATGATGCTACAGTCTATGACCTTGAGTGAAAATCAGCATTTGTAGGGCTATATCATGCGCCAGTCCACCACAAAAATTGACGTCTCGTAGCAATACAGGCCCTTAAATGTCAGGGAATCATACCACGGGAAATACCCACTAAGAGGCCTACAGCTGAGTTTTGTCTTATTTTGAAAAATGAGGAAAAAACATGCTCACATTGTAGCGACATTAGAGTTTTATATTTTCTCACATAAAAAGTGAGGCAAAGTCAAATTTCAGTTCCCCACATTTAACCACTCCTCAGAATAAGAGCTGGGCGACACTGTCTATGAGCGGTACAAAGATGGCCTTCCTCTGTTAGGAAAGATATACGACATGGAAGATACAAAGCCAAGGCCCTTAATAAAAATCATCCATTTTTGTCTGAGCTGGCCACGGGGAAATTTGCAGCAGCATCAATAGACAGCTTTTCTGCCCACTTCTTTATCTCATCCCACCTCCATCTCCTCTTCTCTCTATCTTTCTGAGCAACAGCATATATCTGCACAGAGGGAGCGTCACCTCGACTGTCACCAATATCTCCTAAATCATTTTGTCTCTTTCTGAAGGCTGACCTCACCGCTGTACATTTTTGGGCTATCGAGTAGTGCTGAAAGTCACACTTATCGGGAAGTAAAGGATGACAACCCAGACTGCCATTTATTTCTTGATTTCACCACGATGGGAGTGCGTAGGTGTGATTAAATTCTCTCCCTCCTCTTAGGCCCACTGTAGAGTAAGTAGACTATCCAAAAACTGTGCCATGCATTTCTCAAACTAGATTATTGTTATTCCCTCACATTCTGGATGGAGGTTTTATAGTCAATATGCTGCTATATGAAGAAAAATGTTGCAGCAGCAGTCGAGCTGCCCCCACGTTTTCAAATAATGCACCACTGTTCTTGATGGTGAATCACTCCCTGTAAGTGTTGAGTAGTCTGCACCGAGGATACTGAGGGGTAAATACGATAAGAGAATGCGTAAACACATCAGTCATACTGGTGTTGCGGAGGTTGCTGATATACTCCTGTAGGTGGGATTGTCATGCCCGGGGATGATGGTGCGACTCCTCTCCAGGAGAGCATGAAACAGGATTACGAGCACATCAGCAAACATGCAAACCACAACCTTTATTTCGGGACAACTACTTGTCAAAATAATACGGTTGCTGACTTTAACCTTCTTTTTTTCATGTGTGATATATTTTTCTTGATATTGCGCTGACAAAAAATAGAATCATATAAATGAGCTTCCTGCAGCAACCAGGATCAGTGTGACTTTGTGTAAAAATAGAAAGTAGCGTGACACACTGTGTTATGTTTTCACACTGTGTGATTTGTGTGATGTCACCTGTTTCCTGGTGTGCACCAATAAAGTACGTCATCTTTATCACAGGGATGTCATGTGCCATCTTATCACCGGAACAGAGTGTCCGAAGCAATTCAAAAAGAGCTTGTTGTTCATGTGAATGTGGCTCTTTAGCGTGACTGACAGCTTTCTGCTTTCAGCACATGCTCCGCCAAGAACTTCACCGTCAGGTTTTAGTAATGGGGGGTTGCTGTTGAAGTAAATGTTCCTCCCCTGATCAGAGGAATCCGATTGGACTTCAGCGTTGCCAGGTACTACTGGCTAATGCAGTTTCTCTCCTGACGCTTGGTTACCCACCGCTCGTCAGCCAGCTCCCATCATGCCCCATGCCCCTGCAGCTGTGTAGCTGTGGGCAACACGCACCTTGTCACCGGCAGGAGCACCATAATATGCCCATGAGTTAAGCGCACAGGCTGCCGCGTCCTGAACACACACACTCCGTGTCACACGTAGAAACACAGAACACTTTTTTTTTTCCCCCTTTACGCCTGTCAGATCACATATCCAAACAGTACACTGCTACAGACTTCCTCTACTGTCTCACCGACTGACCACTTCCTGACTCTAAATGCCAAAAAATCCGATCGCTGCCCAGGTTGTGGTGTGTAATGAGAGGCAGCAGACACCCACTAATATAATCGTTCACAGACTGTTGGAGGGGAGCAGTGCGACGGCGTACCTTAAACACAGTAAGCAGGAGGAACCTTTGCTGTTTTCACACGATTCAAATATGGATACACACTACAAAGATCTATCTCCTCCCACCAGCCGCATGTTTTTCAAAGGGCGGCCTTCGCCTTTCTTCTCCTCCCCGCCCTCCACTCCAACTCCTGTTTCCCCCATCAGTGTCGCCAATTGCTTTTTTCCAGCCTGCTTTTAAATTAGTCTGTCTCCCCCATCTTCGCCTCTCATGTTATTTTCATAGAAGGCAATCCAAAGTGGATTGCATGTTAATTCAAATGTGACATCACTGTCCCTCACAGGGGATAGTAGACAGAAAGCAATTGGAGCCCAGGAACAGGATAGACACGTCGCCCAGACAAGCCCCAAATGTGTCTCCTGCCGGGCAGAGTGACAGAAAATGCTAATAATTTCCCCATCTCACTTAGCCAGTGTCTAGACGCTGCACTCTTGACTTTTAAACTACAGTACTCTTTCTAATAACAATATATTTGTGCATAGTAGTTATTTGAAAAGCCTCTGATTGTATTTATAGGTCACTAACTTCACAGAGGGTTTTGTTTATTCAAAAAACTTCTGATTAAAGGCATAATTAATTTGGAAGAAGGCGTACACACACATACTGTACACACACTAAATGGGAAAAAAAAATGAATAAATCTTGGCCCCCATCTCCTTAACCATGCCGTGAATCCACAAGCAGCAAGGCTGTTCTTTGGTTACAGCCATATTGATGAACATCTACATCCAATATGTTGCTCCATTGATTCTTCATTATTTCAATTCCCTTGACTATTTTTCCAATGTGGCATGGCAGCAAGATGTACACAATTGTGTTTTCTATTAAAACCAAGTCATTAAAAGCATGCTGCAGCACAACAGTTTATAATTAAAATACCAGCACCAGCGAGAGGTGAGAGTCTCATTAGTATTGGTGCCATGTGCTGTTTATTTCCTTGACTAATTTAAACAGCCAGTTTTAGCCGTTGCTACTTTGATTTATGTTTTGCATGTGTGTTTGAGACAATACAAGGAAAAATGGGTTTCTAAAATTACAAATAATAGCAGTCAATTACAAAAAGGTCAAAGACGTGAAGGCTGCATGTTACTCAGTTTACCATATGTTGGAGTTTTAATCCTGCTAAAATGAATTCCCATCAGGCTTAGTCTTACTGTGTGCATGTCAGCATTGTCCATATGAGCATGTTAGCATGCCCATGTTAGCATTTAGCAAGTTGAGGCTGGTTAATTGTTAAAGTATCAGTCTATTGTCAATATCAGTGTTGAGTGTACAGTGTCACCGACATAGATCTATGCAGCGATAATGAGACACAATTGATTAGCTTTGCTTCTCAAATGAGCCCTTCACAAGGAAATTGAAATAACACACAGTCGAACCACGCGGACATGATTAATGGTGTTTTGAGATTGGGATCTAGTGGTATTTACATAATCAGCAGGAGAGAATTAGCTATTTCCATTGCTGTGTTGTTGTGTGAACAGCGGCTCTACACTTTTGGCAGCCTGATTGTGTTGCATTGTCTTAAACTCTTGATTTCTGAAAAGCTTTGATGAAGTGATTGGCCAATGAATTGGATAATGAAGAGAGAATGTGCATTAAAGTGTAAATGACTTGGGGAAAACTTTATGAATAACCATAATTCATATAGATCTTCACTACATATTTGCTGTAAACAGAAGGGAAGCTTTACAGTTTTAGGACAGAAGCAAAAACGCATCTTTGCAGTGATGCATTACATATATATGTAATATTTATGTTTATAAAATCCCTGAAGTCTTTGTTTCAAATATTGAGTTTTTCTTTATGACTTTTATTCTGATAGGTGCATGGAAATGTGACCTCACATCTGTGACATCTGGTCCCAGCCAATGCGAAAGTGCCCTAAAGCTGCATTCTTTCTAACAGCCAGCAGGGGGCAACGCCTCTGGTTGCAAAAAGCAGTTTGATTATATAGAAGTCTATGAGAAAATGTCTCTACTTCCCACTTGATTTATTACCTCAGTAAACACTGACATGACTTTATGGTCTCAACTGCTAGTTTAAAGACTTCTTCAATGCAGCATGATGTCCATTCAGTAAATTATGGTCCCATTTAGAGTCAGATAGACCATAAATCAGGGCGTGATCTAGGGCGTGGCTACCTTGTGATTGACAGGTCACTATCACGACATTGTCCAGTCTGGGTGTTGTCTGTATTTTCGTCTTACAACTTTAACCCTTAAACAGTGTGTTTTCAGTTCATGAAAGTTAATTGTAACACTTTGGTCACCTAAAACTGTCTTAGTCAGTGTTCAGCATTTAGCTCCACCCTTTCGTGTCACTCCTGGTTGCAAAAAACCAGGACGGCGGTGGCTAAAAACCAAGATGGGGACAGACAAAATGCTTGAGGCTTCAAAACGTCAATCCACAAACCAATAGGTGACATCACAGTCACTACGTTGACTTGTTATATTCAGTACAATCTGAATCAAGAAGAAGTACAGACAAAATCACAAATACAGAAATGTCATTTGAAAAACTGGTCTAACTAGGGCAGATTTTCATCGAGCCTTTAATGCTGTCTCAAGGTTATCATAATCAGAATTTAAAAAACATTATTATGTAAGACTACATATGCTTGCGGCTTGTGCATTAACATAAAAATTAGAGAAGAGTCACAAACTCTAGTCCTGCATTCTCTAATGGACCTTAATTGAATGCAGTGATGAAAGCAGGATTTGTAATCATCAGGGCTGGATGAAATGAATCGCCCTGCACAGCTAGGACGCCCGAACGATGTTAAACATCCGCTGCTGCTGAGCAGTAATTTCAGTGCGTTGTCATAATTAGTTTAGAGGTTATTACAAGTTAAAATCGTACAAAAGACAGAATAACTAAAGGATTAAAGTGTGCAGGGATGATACACAACATCTACCTAAATAATGTGAAAGGAACAAGTCAAAACGCATATGCAGAATTTTAAAGATATATGTAGATAATGTAAAAGTAAGAAAACAATAGTAAGTTCATCAGGTTGTAAATGTGCCTTAAAGCAAGTCTAATGTACTGTAACTGTACTAAACAGCAACCAGTGTGGCTACAAGTGGCAATTATGGGGTAATGGTATCTACAGAATAGTCATAAATTCAGCACTTAGTAATGTCATTTCTTTGCTAACATTAGCTGCCATAATCTCCTGGATATACAAGAACAAGTTATGCTGTAGCAGCAAAACCTCTGAGTGTCTTAGCAAATGTGTGCTTACTGCTTATGAATTCAACTGTCTGTTCTTTAGAGGGAAAAGTGTGCAGTTCCTTCTTTTATAATGATTCTTGCTTTAAAGGCCAAATCGTAGCTGTGGTTTATTATTTGTGCAGTGTTTTTACTGCGAACCTCCCTGACCACCAGCTTATCAGGATTATTTGTCTATTAAGGCAAGTTAGTGAAGTCTGGATGTTCATACGGAGATTTAAAACAAAGATATGTTATTTTTAGAAGCCTTAAATAACTGAATGTAAAATTAAGTGTCAGCATAAAAAAAAACCCATATATTTGCAGCAATGAAATTTCTACAGTTGAAATCCTAGTATGTGAGCCATGCACATACTCACGCACCGAGAGTTTTATGCCCCAGGACAACTAAAGCTACCGCCTGTCCTCAGCTTGTTCTACCACAAAAAGGTCACTGCATGATTTGTGCACCTGTTTGGTGACTTCGATGGGAACTGTTTGTGCTTTGGGTCACCTGACTCGATGAAAATGTGAAATATGAAAACGAAGTTCTGTTCATGAATTGATTTTACAAGGTTGAGTAGGCATTAAGCTGCCCAATCGAGAGCAGCTGGATAAATACGTACTTTGTGTTTGTTTATGTGTGTGTGTAGTAATGTGCTTCCATGCAGTTGTGCCTGTGTGAGGTTGCAGTGTGTACAAAGCCAACATTTGCATACACAATATTCAAAAGTCATGACATTTGTGCATGCGTTTATGTTTCACCACTCGATAAAGATATCGAGAAGAGTGCACGTATACCATGTTTGTGTGGCTGTGAAGTCCCACTCCGCTCCATTTCTCCATCGGATGCTAGCATCCATCTTGACAGTGCGCTGTGTTGGAGACATCTATTCTTTAACATGGCAGCTCATTGGGGAAAGGCACAGAAAGGTTTTGACTTCCTAATGGTTGTGGATGACCATGGATGATGTTATCCTAGTTGACACGCCGCTCCATAGCAGCTGTAATGGAATAGCACCTGCATGCTCCTCTTCATACAAATTTCATATTTTTTTTGTCAATGATTAATTAAACGATTAATTTAGCCGTGGCCTATATTCAGAAAAGGGAGAAGTTTGGTAGGATTCCCAAATGAGTTTATGTTTTCTTGCAAAACTTACAACAGACTTGAACAAAACAGTAAATGAGTACAGTTTGAAAACTTTAATAAAACATGAGAAGCGTATCCTCCCCTGCGGTCTGCGTGGTATCAAGACTCTTTTAGTGTCTTGTTGGATACATCAAGCGCATGTCAACTTATCCAGATGGAAATCTACGTTCACATGAATTTATTTGCTCCTGCACCAGTTTGTCCTGGCAAAACGTGCAAAAACGTAATTTCTGCATATATCAGAAGCTAATGATATAGAATTGAATAAAACAAACGACTGAGGAGCTTTTAATTGAGAGCACAAGGCAGTGCAGTTGAGATAACGTATTCACGCCAGAGGTAAATATGGTACTTGTGTGCACAAGCTTGTTTTGCATGACAGCTGTGTTGGATACATTACTGCATTAAATCAAACCCAATTACTGCCAGCTCATTGCCCCCGTGCCCCAAGAGGTGTGTGATGCAAATGCACATGTACGCAATCCCTCAGCATTACTGCGTTAAGGGGAGACGTCTTATAATATAGTACAACATAAAAATGGAGGGGACAGATGCTTATTTCATAATGCATCTTCTGAATATTTAGTGGCATGATCCTGGAAACATGGACGCAACACAAATATATCTAATTAATTTACAATCTCTTCAACAGGTTACAGGTTCTCAGTGCTTTTCGATGTCGAGTTTGCTGCGGTGTGCTAAGGAATTGCTTCAGCGTGGCCCAGAGTGCTGATGTTGCTCTTATGTACTGCTGCTGCTGCCATGCTTTTTGTCACTTAAGAGGGTCAAGCCACACACTGTGATATCCGCTCCAGCACTTAGACGCACTATGTTACGCTGATGGAGGAGGCTTTTTGGGGACAGCACTACTGGGATTTAGTTTGAGTTGTACCCTCTGAAATGGAACGATGTGTGCGTTGCTGAGTATGTTTAAAAAAGAAAAGTGAGGCTGCACTGGATGACAGGCGAATGGACAAGCAAAGGACACAAAGGGGAGAAGTAATATTTAGAGACTTGGAGGGTGCAAAACAAAGAGAGCCAAATGACAGAGAGGAGTGCCATGCACACTTCAGCTAAGCAGAGGGCCATACCACCAGTTCTCTCCACTGAGACTCACTGGAGGTGTCTGTCAGGTCAATTAGTACTACTGTGCTTACATTTTCCACCTGACTTCATTCATTAGTGTTGTTGTCTGCAGCTTTTAGCCACCTCCATGCGTCTGCATGTTCATACTTCAAGCCTTTCCCACATACTCTTGGTGTGAACCTCAGCTTATGAAAGTACTGCAGGTTTGCCAAGCACCCGACCTAGAGGAGGTCACAGCTTTAATATTATGGGCTTTTAGCCATACTAGCTGCTTGTACTGTAGAGATGGCAGTGTGGGCCTGTCAGTTAGCAGGCCGGTCGACCGCTTCCCAGGCGATGTAGCCTAATGACTTTGGTGATCCACTGACTTTTCCTCTAGCACTACCAGCAGGTTAACTTTTGCTTTATCAGCTTCATCTGTACTCATGCTACTTAGATTAGATTTAACTTTACTGCACATAGTACAACAAAATGCATTTTGCACCCAACTAGAGTGCAAACTAGTAAAGTGCTGATCAAGACAATATATACAAATAGGGATATATGTGGTGTCCATCCATCCATCCATCTTCAACTGCTTATCCCGTTAGGGGTCGCTGGAGCCGATCCCAGCTGGCATTGGGGGAAGGCGGGGTACACCCTAGACAGGTCGCCAGTCCATCGCAGTCCACATATAGACAGACAACCATTCATGCTCACATTCACACCTACGGGCAATTTAGAGTCATCAATTAACTTAAACTGCATGTCTTTGGACTGTGGGAGGAAGCCGTAGTACCCGAAGAAAACCCACGCTTACACAGGGAGAACAAGAGCTCCAGGCCGGATTCGAACCTGCGACCTCTTGCTGTGAGGCGAGAGTACCACCGTGCAGCCCTATATGTGGTGTATACTGTATAAATAGAAATATACATATTGCAGAAAAAGTGCAAATCCTTCCAGTATTACAAAGAATACATTATATATACAGGTGGAATTATATTTCTATACACAGAGATATATGCATATGGGACTAAGCGAAAATATATATAAGATGAATATTAGAGATCATTATAGTATGTAGTATATAGAACAGTACATGTACAGGTTGAGTCACATGCTAGCATGCTAACATGTTAAACTACAATGGTGAGCATGGTAAACCTTACGGGCTGATCAGCAAGTTAGTATATTAGCATACTGATGTTAGCTTTTAGCTCATAGCAGTGTGATAGTAGTAGCCTCACAGAGAAGACTTCTAGGTGGAGTTCAAAATTGCACACTTTTTCTTTTTGTGCATACCGTAGCTGCCTTTACAAAAGATGCACTGTTGCATGCAGTATGCATACAACTGGGATACTGTATACTACATATTACTTCATCATAATATTGCATCTTGAACTTTGACCTTCTTGCTCATACATTATACCCGGAGACTTCTGCCAATGAGCTGTCATCTGTCTGTGCCGTCCTGTCAATGTGACGTATATTCTGCTGTGCAGAGGATTGTGGGTCAGAATAGCCAGAAAAGCATGCTGACTCGCACACTACAAAATGCAACCAGATGCAGAAGGACATCCTGGTATTTTTGGCATACTGCATTTAACATACCATATATTGGGACAGTTTGGTAGTGTAGGTACTGGAATGTACCCAAAGTCTTGTTATTTAATTCTTCCACAAGCTGCTGTCAGACAGTCTATTGAAGCTCTCCAACTGCTTTTAGATTTCTCAAAAGACACATTTTTGTATGTCTGTATTGTAGCTTTACTATTACAGTTGCTACATTTTTGTATTTTTCACTGGATTTGGCTGTTTTTCCACTTATTAGACCTGTAGAGAAGACAAAGGAGGATGGAGGATGGTTTGCAGTGCCACAAATATCTTATGTCTAGTCCATATGAAAGTGACTGTGGTCTAATTATGCACATGGCCTGTGTTAGCACACACCTCCAAAAGGACACCTATAAGTTTGATTACTTTTTTAGTGTGCAGGGAATATAAATATTCAATCAATGCATCCTCTTTGTTTGAGCTTTGAGTGGACCACATAGCTACTTAGTCAATTCCACCTCTTTGTTTACGGCTCCTTTGTGCCACCGTGTGCATTGTTGTGAGCACTCTGAGTCCAGACATTCACATTTATACACTCTGGCATAACACCAACAATGGGAAAAGAAGAGCTGAGGGAAGCGACACAACTATAGTGGCATCTTTATGATTAACAGCAGCTTATGAAGTGATGGGTATTTTACAGGGATACTATGTCATTGAGTAAACTCAATAGAAATCTATACAATCAACAGCAGGTCCCTGTGCCTGTTCATTTACTCTATAGGTTTATTGATCCTTTCTTCGTGCGAGTTGCTGAATGATCCCGGATTGTGGCAATTATGATCATCCCCAAAGGTCCACTTAAGCATGATTCAAATTCTGGTAATGTCCAGCGATGACATGTCCTGTCATGTGAGATGGGAAAGACTAAGCACTGAGATATGTGCATTTGAAACACTGAAGCACTTGCCAGTCAGATTCAATTACAGGCCTTGGTATAAGTAACCATAAGAAAACTGTCACCAAACAAATAAATATGTCTGTTTTCGAGCCATAATAATTGATGTGTTGACATTCAACGAGTGCAACTCTTGTTATCCCCGACTTGCAGCATCTTACAGTTGTGTACCGACTCAGAAATAATTTATGTGAAAAGCACAGTCGCAGCGTGAAATGCCTCGTCATTTCAGTTCTTTAAAGATTCCCGTAAACGGCGCTGTTGAGGTCCGCCTTTTAAACGTGGCGTTTTGATGTGCTGCACTTCGAGCACGCACGTTTGTTTTGTGGGTTCCGGGAGATAAGAGACAGAGAGGTTTGAATGTGTGATAGGGAGGTACAGTAGGGCAGCGGCTCCCTTTTTAAGTTTGTTTCAGCCCACCTGCTGGGTCCTCCAAACAGAGCCACACATGGCACATCAAAGTATTGCCATCGACGCTTTGTTTTGTTGGGGTTTCTTATAATTAGCAATTTATTCATGCACAAGGAATGGATGTGACAGTATTAGCAGGTAACAGTGACAGAAATCATCTTGTTTGAGACCACAGGGTATGAACTGACTGTCAGTGTATAATAAACAAAACTCATAACCCTTTTCTAGTACGATCTTGGTCATACAGTACTGACCTGTCCTTACATGTAAAATTAAAATGGGCAAGGAACGATCCGTTTAAATAATAAGTAAATATGGAACCAATGTAACATTTACCTCCAATACAATAGGTTACCAAGATCTATGTTCATTTGTCTTCTGGTTCCAGTGGACTGCTTTAAGGCCTTACCAACCTTAACTGAGCGAATAAATCGCTGTCACAGTCCTCAAATGGTGTGATCGCCTGTCACAGCCCTTCACATCAGTTTGCTTTATTGGATGTGGCTCACGCCTCCAGACATTTATATCTTTTTACAGCCATGTACTGTAGTGGCTAACAAAACAAAAAAAGAGGGGAAAATCAGTGAGGGAGAAAGAGGAGGCAGGAAAGCTAGGCAGGCAGCTAGACAAGTAATGGTGTGGAATACAGAGGAGGGATGTGTGGAGCTTTGGCTGGGGACAGCCTCTAGATCCATCTTCCCCTGCTTAAAGCCCCAGTGCCTGGGTAATGGTCGCACGGCGGGTGCTTTCAGAGGTTACGGCGCAGGAGATGAGGGATCTAGGAGTGGAGAGGCCAAACTGAGAGGTGATTTCCCCAGCAGAGGCCTCTTCATTTTGGGGGTAGAGGAGGTGTCTGCGTTGCCACTGCTGCTGGAGCCTGGAGGAAAACAAGTAAATTGCTCCCCACAGGAACAGGGTACTGGCAACAAACTGGATCCGACTTGATATCGAGTCTCTGTATCCGCTTTGCCGGCGTTCTGTTATTTTTATTCATACTGTATATGCACATATGGAATGTTAATTTCATCTATTGATCCATACATGCATACATTATTAGGTTTGTGTGGTATGTACATACAAACATGCATCCTTGAAGTAAAAAATAGATCTGAAACTGGAACACTAAAAGATATGTCACCTACAAAATCTATTGCAGCTCAGCGCCCACTCATTTTATTGAGGTCACCACAGTGACTAGAATGAATAGAGTCCCAGGCACATGCTAAATGATACAGCTCAACTAGAAGGGGGGAGATCTCTTCTGGGTTTTGCATGAAAAATCACCGCTTCCTCTGCTTTAGGTTTAGAAGGAACAGTTTTGAGCAGGAAAGCCAACCTTTACAAAATGTTTGTGATTCACCATGACGAAGGCATCGGTTCCACATTAAAAACAGAGGTAGTATACTGGAGGAAGACAAGGCCTTACATCAAACCTGTCATCTTGCATTGTGAAGAAAGAAGGTAAAGCCCAGTGAGCGGAACAAAAGCAACGCTGGACTTGCTCCTGCTTCTCCGTTTGGAGGACGGTTGTTGCTGCAAAGCTGTTTAGGCCTCTCAAGCTTTATTCCATTCAATAATAATAAACTTTATTTATGTAGCACTTTTGAAAACACAGTTACCAGGTGATTTACAAAAGAAGATAAAATTGTCAACATAAAAACAGCAAAAACGTGAATAAAAACATAGAACATAAGACTGGAATAAACTAGTGTATATTAAAAACAGGTAAAGTTAAAGACAGAGTCCAGTAGGATAACTGGACTTAGAGTGCTAAAAGACAGACCAATTTACTGTAAAAAAGCATTAAGTTTTGTGGAGTGACTTAAAAGAAGATTTGCTATCTGAAATTCCTCAGTTAGGGAGTTCCACAGTTGAGGGGCTTTTACGGAAAATGCTCGGTTTCCCAATTAATGATGTTAGTGCAAGCCCAGTACAGCTTTACAAGGATGGGGGTGATATGCTTTTGTTTTAGAATTTGTTTTGCAGCCAAGTTTTGGATGAGCTGGAGGCGTGAGATGACCTGTCGGCTGAGCCCTGAATACAGGGAATTACAATAATTCAGGTGAGGGGGGATAAATAAAAGGACCTCAGGTTTGGAATAGTTGAGACAGAGGAAGTTTTGTGGCGAATAGCAACTGATATCGGAGAGACGATCCATAACATGAGAAAATTTGTCTATGTCACTACCAGTCAGCGGAAAATAAAGTGTGAGTGTCATCTGCATACCAGCGAAAGTTAATATTATACCTATGGATTATCTGACCCAAATGAAGCATATAAATAGAAAATTGTAAAGGACCAAGAATTGACCTCTGGGGAACACCACATGCAGAGGGGGCTGGGGAATGAGGAGAACGATCTGTCTGTCAGAGGTAGGAGCGAAAGCAGGCAAGCACAGTGTCAGTGTTTTCAAGACAATTTAGGATGTCCTGGCCAACCGATTAAAATTGAACAAGCCCCAAAAGCAGCATTGAGCAGTAAATCATTGGTAACCTCAGTTAAAAGCAGTTTCTGAGCTCTCCTGGGTGCAGAAGCCTGATTGATATTGCTAACAAATATTACTTTTTTAATTTATGTGTGAGATTAATTGAAAGCAGCAGACTTTTCTAAAATTAAATTGGTCTAAAATGGTCAACGGTAAATTACATCATCAGCTTTTCAACAGCAAGATGTGATCTTCCTCCTACTAACGCCCCCCTTCTAAATACTTGAGTCTGATTCAGTCCATTTACCTGAATCAACCCTAGCCATCCTCAATCTGTTAAAGGCTCCTTGGCACCCCCGAGTATGGAGGAAGATAATTGAATTGAGCTCATTCTTCTTGCTGATTTCTCATGTTAGCTAAAGGGACTCGGTAAGGAAAAGCATCCTCAGAAAAAAAAGGCCTTTCTCCATTTATTGCAAATGCTATTCATGAAAGGGAATCTGACAGTCATATGCATGGCTGCGAGGGAAAGGAGAGAGAGAAAGGCACCAAGAGAAAGAGAGTGGCACTCCAAGCGTTGTTTGTAAGAGAACTGTAGCATGAGACTGTTGTTCATAAATTTCATGCTGCTTCTCTGAAGAAGTGTCTCCTCACAATACATGCATTTCAGCATCGTAAATTATTCTATAAGAAAACGCTACCTTAAGAGAATGGGAGAGGGGAAAAAAACCTATCTTTGTGAATACTTTCACAAGAGAATAGGTTGTTAAAACTCCCAGTTATCCTACTGGATGCAGGGTTTGAACTACTATATAATAACCCATTTTCAAAAAAATTACATTTTTCATTATTAAAACCTCGCTGCTCCAAAGTGTCTCCCATAAAGTCGAGGCTGAATTTATCTCAATTTCAGATTTTGTAAGCTGTCAACATCTGTTTTTTGAGTTAACTAAGCTACAAAATGAAACTTGACTGTTTTCTGCTAAATGTATCGTAAGCCAGCGTCCTACTGAATGTGCAGCCGAAGATGGTTTTAGGGTCGTTTAATGCCACTGTTGATGGTTTTGATATTTAAGAAGTTAAGGGAAGATTGCTAACAGAGACACCAGCAAAGAGGTGAGTCTGTCGGTCAGTAAACCATCTAGTGTTGGATAATTTCTTTAAACATTTCAATCTCTTTAATGTAATCATAAGCAAAATTCGTAGGGCTTTCAAAAGCAAAATCATTCTAAGGCTGTGTTAGTGCAGTCAATCTTTTGGAAGTTTTAACAGGTCAGTTTTAAAACCAGCGACGGTCATATGAAACTAGAAAACCTCAGGAATCCATTGGTACCAACCATCCATCAACTATCATCATACTAACTTGTCGCAAAAGAGGTTAAGTAAGGCCTCAAAGTTGCAAAATTTTGGTGAAGAAAAACTGTCATGGCCATTTTCAAAGGGGTCCCTTGACCTCTGACCTCCAGATATGTGAATGAAAATGGGTTCTATGGGTACCCACGAGTCTCCTCTTTACAGACATGCCCACTTTGTGATAATCACTTACAGTCTGGTGCAAGTCATAGTCAAGTCAGCACACTGATACACTGACAGATGATTTGCCATGATTTGATTGAGCATATTTACTGAGCTAAATGCAGTACCTGTGAGGGTTTACATTACATTTGCATAAAGCGATAAGAGTATTAAATGTTTGACAAATCTGCCTTTTAAGGTACATTTTGAACAGATAAAAAATGTGATTAATTTGCGATTGAATATTTTTTATTGATAGACAGCACTAAAAATTGGTTATATTTTTAATATAATACTGTGTCAAATATCAATTAGTGTATTATTTTATTATTTTTATTTAGTAGCCCTCACCGACGTACAGTTTACAAAGTATAGTTCACTGCCCCCCTTGGACACAGCAGTGACCCTACCACTGGGCCCATTTGACCCCCTCCCAGACGATTCAGGCTCAAACACTTGGGTGTCAGTTTCTGGGTAATATCTGTATAGCTCACAGATAAGCCAACACACAGAGCGCTGAACTTTCATCTTTAATTGATGTCGACATACCAGAGGGGCATTTTAGGATTAAATAAGTCCACTGAAAACCAGAATTAGGATTCTAAACGGTGAAACTCGCTGTAAGAATCAGCGAAACAGTCGTGAGCCTTGGGCCTCTCTTAAATGTGTGAAATGAATATTATATAAAGCCATAAAATGTCCTTATTAGAGTAATAAGAAATTGAATCACTAATAGAAACAGTAATAGATTTAAAGAGACACCGTATTCAAAGAGAGATCCATGTTTTCTGCGACACGTGTGAAACGCAGCAGAACACAGAGCAGACGGCTTTAATAGTAAGGTGACAGCTTCTGCTATTACAGAAAAAAAATAAGCTCTCTATAAGAAGCCAGCTCACTGTTAATTTCTAAACCGCGGCAGCATTTTGACATGCTTCTCAAAAACTGTTGACACATTGTAAATTAAAATCATCGCTCTCTTTTCTTTTCCTGTGAAGTAATACTTCATTAGTTATGATTGTTCATCCATGCCATGAATACAAAGGATTATTTTCTTAGAAATAACAAAGGGCCTTTTTGCCTCAGAACCACTGAAGATAAAAGAGTAAAGCTTTTGATGAGTTGAATGAATTGGTATGGATAAAATCAGCAGTGGGTGTGTACTGGCACAGCTAGTAAAATTCAATTATTTAAAAAAAATAATATGCAGTCATTGGGAAAAAAAAACATCATAGTGTGCCAGAGATTTTTAAAAGCTAAGATTCCATCAATTTAGGTTTCAGGTCAGCTGCTGTGAGTACTTCGACATTTCATTTTACAGCACTATGAAGAAATAAATCAACTTTTATGTTAATTTAAATGGGAATATATGGTTGTTATTTGTGTGTGAGCTGTATAGCCATGCGTGGTATGGCCCTAGGCACAGTCGGTCTGTCTGTCTGCCGCTTTGGTCCACACTGAAATATCTCAACTATTGAATTTCAAAATTTCAATTACACGTTGTTTTTATTTTTCTCATTTTGATAATCAATTCAGTGACAACACGTTAGTTAAGGTTGTAAGGACTATGGCTGGTCATAGTTGTTAGTTTCATCTTAATATTCAGATTTGTAATTTCATGGCTTAATGTTGTTGTTAGGGTACGTTCAAAGCTAAGATAGCTAATGTGCTAATGCCAGTTGTCATTTATTGCCACGGTAAATATTAACTTATTCTGTACTGAAGGAGAGCAGTCAAACACCGGTGGCAGCCTCCTTTGAGAACTTGGGATTGGTACCTGAACTGAAGCTGGGCGCTTGCCGTCGAACTTTTGAACAAGCTATTCATCCGTTTTTGTTTTTATTTCCCACATTAACTGTCAGCTTAAGCGCTGATGACACAGAGACACCATGTGATACCAATGCTGTTATACCATTGGCTGACAAGCTTGGCAACCAAACATCAGACGTCTTCCACAGAGATAAACAAAATATTAATTTTGGACCCATCAGAATCTTTAAAATGATTAATTCATATTCATAAAGGACATACTTTTATTCAGCATCTTTCTAAAACCTCTGTGTATGTATTATTTTTTAAAATAATGTACATAAACGTGACATCAATAACACCTTCAGCATCATTTTGAGCATGTTAGTGTGCCGACATTGACATTTAGCTCAAAGTACGGCTGTGCCTCATTACAACCTCACAGAGCTGCTAGCAAGGTTGAAGACTCTTAGTCTTGTTTTTAATATCTGTGCAATTTATTTATGTTTATGCCATATCTATATACATGCATCTGCGGGACGAAATGAGTATATGTCATTGTTTCTGTCTGTTCCTGTCTTGGTGCATGTGCCTATTGCAAATACCTCGGTCTTCATTTCCCAGACATGGTTTGATGGGAGGAGGGGAAGATGTTCCCCGTTGAAAGGGATGTATATCTCCCAGATTGCCACACTGCTGGGCTGTCAGTCAGCCTGTGTCTTTAACTACAAAACAGCCGCAGTCTGCTGCTTCCCACACACCCAATCACACCGGCTGTCACATTCCTATGAAGATAGTGGAATGCTTGATGTATGTCTTTGATAGGACAGGCCAATGTTAGTGTGAATGCAGTTGACACCTATCTGAATGGGTCACGGCTATGTTGTTGTATGTCTTCTGCCCGGTGACTTTTAAGGCTTATATTGAAACAGTAAAAAGGACATATTGACTGCAACCACTGACACTATGCACACAGAGATTGCCTATATTTCAACTGACTGAGGCATTATAGTCGCTGGGCAAAGGAGGTGGCTGCGGCAGCCTTGCTTTGACAGTCTTGAGTGACATTGGCAATGTGTGCTTACACACAGGCCCAGGGCAGATGGACGCAGACTGGCCGACAGAGCGACAGAGGAAAGGGAAAGAGAGGGAGAGAAAGCAGCCAAGGGTAGATTCAGCACCATGGACAGCTACCATCAGACATCTCTCTAGGCAGCATTTGTTTGCTTTTATCTCCAGGAGATGAATCACTTATAGCCAGTGCTCGATAAGCACACTGGTTTGAAATGTCAGTATAATATGGATACTTTCGTAAGTTCCCACTCCATGCCAGTTCCTTATTTTTCCTTTTTTAATTATGCTTCTTCTGTTCCTCAACCAGCCTCACGATACTGTAGTGTCAGAAAAATGAGTACCGTATTTTTCGCACTATAAGGCGCACTTAAAATCCTTTAATTTTCTCAAAACTCGACACTGCGCCTTATAATCTAGCGCACCTTATCTATCAATTCTGGTTGTGCTTACTGACCTCAACCAGTTTTATGTGGTACAGGGCGCTCAAAAATCTGTCAAAATGTTTTATTACGACTTTCGTAAGCTACGAAGCCGCACCGCTGGAAGGATTGTCGGAGATTTGTGTTATTGATCTGCGACTCCATGCGTGCCCATCTCACCGACACTGTCAAACGAAAGTGAAGAAAACTAATTTGGAGCTAGCCATCATTCCGGGTGGATTAACTCAAGAACTCCAACCGCTAGATATTGGCGTCAACGGGTCGTTCAAAGTTAAATTGCGAGCTGCGTGGGAGCGTTGGATGACAGAAGGCGAAAACACATTCACCAAGACAGGGAGGCAACGCCGGGCGAGTTACTCCACTATCACGAGACGAGAGCACCTTATGTAGAAAATAAACACAATATTGATAGTGCGCCTTATAATCCGGTGCGCCTTGTAGTGCGAAAAATACGGTAACTCATCTGTGTTGAGTCACTTTTGAGATCTGTTTGTACCGTACCAGATCTGCAGTGTTATTAAAGGAACAGTGTGTAACATTTCGGGTGATCTGTTTGCAGAAATGGAGTATGATATTCATATCCATTGATGAATAATCACCTGAAACCAAGAATTGTGTTTTCATTAGCTTATTAGTTTGCCATGTTGCTCCACCATGTTTTTAGAGTAGCACAGAACAGACAAACCAAACACTGACTCTAGAGAAAACCTTTCACATTTTTACGTAACCTGAAGGCCTCTGTGGTTCTCCAGCATGCTTATGAAACTACAGTAATGTGAGCGCAAAACCATAGTAGACCACCAGACGTTGTCTGACTTCCGTTGCTCCTAAAGTAGTATTATTATTTAGGATGGCCTCTGAGCGATGCAAACAGCGTTACCACTGTTTTCCATTTGGCTGCTCACATTACTGCAGTCTTGGAAAGGGAGGAATGAGCGGAGGGGTTCTCAGTTGGTTGCAGTCTGCAACCACACCACTAGATGCTGGCAAATCTTATACACTGTGCCTTTAAATACAGCCTATCCAACCACTCTCCTCCTTCTGCCTACTGTCAGTGTTTAAGCTCAGTACACATTCCCTCATTGCAATGAAGACCCTACAGTCTTAATTTAGTGTTACAAACTCACTCCACACTGTGACAAAGTGTAGCTTTTAACAGCGTGGGTGTGGGTACCTGTTTGTCCCACTGAGCTTACCCTGGCCTTAAAAACCACTGTTTTGAGATGTTTCATTACTGGCGGCAAATCCCTACAGTGGAATGAACTCACGTAAAGGTGATATGGGACACTGCAGATATTGCTCATTTCGGTGCGCTCTCCTATTAAGTTAAATTCCCTTACATCAACTCAATATTAGTGTAGCTTATTACTAGACTACTGCTTTTTACTGTATGTGTAAGCGGTGCGCCGCACTTTATTAGAAGAAGTCTTGAAAATGTAAAAACTGGAACTCAGTATTAGCGCTGCAACGATAAATCAATTAGTTGTCATCCATTAAATTAATCGCCAACTATTTTGATAATCAATTAATTGGTTTGAGGAAAAAGGAAAAAAAAGTCAAAATTCTCTGATTCCAGCTTCTTAAATGTGAATATTTTCTGGTTTCTTTACTCCTCTGTGACAGTTAACAGAATATCTTTGAGTTTTGGACAAAACAGCCCATTTGGGGACGTCATCTTAGGCTTTAGGAAACACTAATCAACATTTTTCACCATATTCTGGCATTTTACCGACCAAACCACTTATCGATTAATCAAAAAAATACTCAACAGATTAATCGACAGTGAGTTAGTTGCAGCTCTATGAAGTGAATTAGTAAATGATTTCACAGCACCACTATATTGTTAACACTCCTTTATAATTATGTTACTGTGACACTGTATAGCTGAGACAGTAGTTATAGTCAGAATCATACATGCTGATGATACATCTATGATAACAACATGCTGTCTAAAAGGCCGAGAGTCAAACTGTGTAACTGCTCCTAGCTATAGCTGTTAGTTTCTACGATTCTGGTCAAAATGGATTGGTGCAACATGTGTGTGCAGGGGCTTAATGTGGGCCCATAGATCATCTTTGCCCCAGGGTCCCACATTTGTGCTACATGTGTGGGGCTGGTTCAACTTTTGGACTTGGATACCACCTTGCTTTGTTGTTTTTTTTTTTTTTTTTTGTGGTGTGTTGATCAGCTTCAGGTGATATCTGTTCCTGTCCTCCACCCACGTGGTCCAAAACTAAGTTAGTTACCTTCTGACCAAAAGCTATTTTACATGGTTTATTTGTTACAGTGATTGAAAACAGTACCTTCTCTGCTGCACTCTGTTTTGCTTTTGCTCTCCCAACATTTGATCCATAATAGCACTCAGTTTTTAATCAGAGCTTTCAAATTTGACCTTGACTTAAATCCATCAATCTGACATTTCTGGTGAAAACAGGGGCCTGGTGGCAGCCTCAAAAATCCAATGATCAGCTCTGCAATGTGCTCACAGAGGGCACCATTCTCTGTACTCGCAGCATTATAATTACAAGCCAGTTCCATTTGCACGCTCCCAGCACCTATAAAAAAAGGTATGGAGCCGCTGAAAGCTAGCAGGAGGTAATTATCATAAGAGAGTGTGGAACAGAGCGCCATGCTGAGGAGATTATACTGTAGTCCTCTCCATCCCTCCATCTCCCCTCCATCCTCTCTCATCCCCTCCACCCTCCATGTTTGTAAATCACATTTAACCTAAAATCCAAACAGCTTTGACAGGGATTATGGAGTTTTGATGAGAGACAGAGAGAGGCTAGGAGAAAGTGAGTTTGGGGTAATGAAGCAGCAATGTCAAGGAATGATTTATGAATGACTCTTTCCTTCACTCTCCCCTCGCCGAGATGTAGTCAGTTCAAATATCACTTTTCAGAAAAATCCAATTCTGACCACGCACAGAGTGATCAGTGTACCATTTCAAGAAATTGGATAGCATTGTTTGTTTAATATAGTATTCAAAGCTTTCCAATAATATGTCAGCAATATTTCCATATAACAGCAGAAAAATGCATGCGTTCACGACAGTATTTGGGGAAGTTTGCCGAAGACGCTTTCATTAGGTTTCACAAGTTTTCTCGCATTAATTTTCCTCCTGCGGTGAAGCAGGGGGATAGTGTTGTGTGCTGTTTACGATTTCAGACAGATGAGTCACAGGCAAACCAGGCCCAGGGTCACTGCCTGAGCTAATGAGCAGTTTACAGGCAACATCATCAGCCACTCACTGGACGACATCTCCTTGTTTAAAACAAATCAGTGCAAAACACCATGTACTGAAAAATAACAAAGCACTGCATACTAGATATTAGCTAAAATTGGATGCTATAAATGCCTTGGTTTTTTGGCATCAACATTAAAGGTAGCGTGTAGGTTGTTATGACAACCATTGATAGTGCCTTTATTGGATTATAGTGCAGTTTTTCCTCCCACTGGATATTTACATTTCAGACAGTAAGCTGACGTTTTTATCCAGTGCTTATATGAGTAAGCAGGTAGGAGTTCAATGTCTTGTTCTGGAGCAACAACAGAGACAGAATACATGACTGCTTGTGGACACACAATTGTGTAAAGCCAACTTTCAGTCATAAATGACGACCAGCTACGCAGCTCAGCGATAAGTGATAGCATAAATATTACAGCTACTACAAGACTGACCTCTTCCTCCTAAACTGGTATGTAAAAAGTCTATTTTATTTATCATCATCATACATTGCAAGATGTTGTTTTACATCAATATATGAATTTATGTTGGTGGTTATAACGAAGCTATATGTTGAATGTAACGTGTCGGGTTTAGCTAGCTGCATTCGTCGAGCAACGCAAGCACCACAAAACTTTCTGTGATTACGAGCACGGTGACCAGCCAGCAAGCACCAGGCGATCGACAGTAGTGTATGAAGTTGAGAGGTTAGATCGCTTAACAGCTGTGTTTAAAAATGTTATTAAAAAAGAAGCTACGTCTTTCTTTCACTGGCTTCCAAAACAAATGCACTCGCTAGCTCGATCAAGGTGATGGAGCTCATGGGAAATGTAGCCTTCATTCTGGGAAAAGTACCTCTTTGTCCACAGGGGCCACCAAAATCAACACAAAATTAAAGTTCCTTGTAGTTTCTTTAACCTGGTAATATGGACGCAAGAAAAGAAATCAGTTTTCAAGATTTTAGGATTCATCTTGTGTAAATATCACTAGATTCTGAGGTGATTAGATAATATGTACATTCTAAGAAATGGTTCAACATTTTGGAAATTATGCTTTTTCACCTTTTTACCAAGTGTTAAAGGAGAAGATCGATACCAATCTCATGATATACCATTAAGTACAGTGTGTAGCTGGAGCTGGGAGGTGAATAGCTGCACACAACGGCATAGTAACGTATCAATCACACAGACCATGAAAGAAAAGTTCACAAAATGTTTGTATGCCATCAGTTATAGTTCTTGTCTGGAAGTAGAATCGGCATGTCATTGTCAGGTCGGCCAAGAAAATGGCAATTGGTGCATCTCTACCGCTGTATACACAACACTTTCCTCGAAAATGGATAAAGTATGGCATAAAGTATTGGTGTGTGTAAATATTTAATTTAATAGCAGTATTTCAAGACCTTCAAACAACTTGCAGCTTATCAAACTTGTGTTTGTAGTTTGCTGTACTTTCATATCTTCTTCAGAAGACGCTCCGTCTTCTCTGACATTTATACTGACTTCTGACTGTCCCAGTCAGTGTGCTGCTCCGTGCCAACCGTAACATATTGTGGTTTTCCATTTGTCTTCATCGCCACCACCTTGCGAGGCAATCACAATGTGCCATCCCGCCTAGAAGAACCATGAAGGATGGCTGTGACTGTCAGAGGCCTCGTGTTTGTCTTCTTGTACGATGTGTTACATCCCTGGCAGGCCTTTGATGTTCCTTATGTCTACCAATCAAAATATATTACCTCGTTTCACTGAATATTGTTATGACTGAGCAACAGAGAACTACAAACGCATGGCTCTGCTAGTCCCTGACTGACTAGACTATTACCATCTGTCTTTGTAAAGTGACTGGCCTTATTCATAAAGGCCTTGGACGAGTGTGTATTGTGCTGTGGGAGGGACGGAGGCAGCTTCTGAATGAAGCCTTGATCATCACAAATGCTTATCAGCAGACATTTGTTGTGGAGGCGCTGCTTTGTATGCAGGATACAATTTCACTGGTAATCAGGAAGAACAAACTTAACCAAGCTTTTAATTGTTGTTTGTGTAACTGTCTGATCCCATTTAAATCACACTGCAGGATCTGCACAACATAAAGGCGTATAAGTGGCATAATAAGGGATTTTACAGAATATCCTCTCAAAATGGAATTGGAGGTTTCTGTAAGAATGGAGTTCACAAAGCAATAAAGACGTAATCATTATAAACTCTCTGTAAATTTGTTGTGGTGAGCCAGCAAGAAGTTTTGCAGTGCAAACCCAAAGCCCAAATTTGTTCTTCCTTCCATCGAAAACCAGCACTGAGGGGCCCTTGTACGACTCTCATAACCTCCTCCAAGTGTCCCTGATTGCAGTGGCAAGAGTGCAGTTTTTGGACAATGTACTGTAACAGGCGTAATGATGACTATCAGTGGAATATAACCAGTGCAGTCCCATTTTCAAGATATGTCAGTTCCACTTTGTTCCACTGGGCCCCGTTATCTACTTTTCCTAAGACCAGAAAATACACGCATAGGCCTGAAAATGTAAATTTTAAGTATTTCAACCAGTTGCCACAGCCATTGGCCATAAAGTCTACCCTTAACTCTTCTATAAGCAACTTATTGTCTCTCCAAACAATCCTCTTATTACAGAAATCATAGTAAGAGATGATGGTCCACTGTGTGCTTGTGTTAATAGCTGAATTTTGCTGGAATCTGTTGCATCATCATGAAAAGTTTGTTTGTTTTCTTTTTTTGGAAATTTGTGGCAATGCAACAATACTTCGGTCTGGATCAACAATTCAATGTCAATGCAAAGTGAAAATTTCAATACGTCATCTTTAAGATATGCCGTTATTTTGAAATTTCCGCTTTATATTTATTGTTTTTATTAAAAGGAATAGATTGCTTTTTCATTTAAATGTCTGGAAGAGCTTAGTAATAAAATTGTCTCATCATATTTGTGGGAGTACGATATTGTCTCATATGCGCAAATATTGCATTGTCCAAAGAATTAATATTGTGATTTACACCACTACCCCTTATAAGGTTGATATGACAAACATGTTTGCATACGGTTGCTAGTTTACACATTCAGCAGACACAGTAACATCAACATTCATTTAAAGTCTTGTTTCTGGCCACTTATAGGTCCAATTATCGCTTTCCTTTTGGCTCACTTTTGTTCTCCACCTACTCCTTAGGGAAATATTCGGCTCTGTTGCAGCTAGATAATCCACTGTATTCACCAGATAGTCACTAATTTAATCTGCAGGTTGGTGTCCACTGCGGCCAAAAATGCTATGAGAGCGGTTATAGTGAACCAAAGTAAAATTATAGTCGGACCACTGAGTTGACGGGACCTGCAGGTTCATGTCATCACTACTGGTGACCCCTTTCAATTTGACATGTTCTTAAACCTGCTTGTAAAAATACAGTCATTTCAACCACATCTTTTTTTTTTTTTTTAAGTCATCCAATGTCCTATTCTATCCCAACAAGCTGTACTTAACATAAGAGCTCTGCTGTAGCACAGCGCTTTTTGACCACTGTTTGATTATTGAGTTCTGTCTGTCGTGAAGCCAGAGCTCGACTCCAGCTCACTGACAGCTACAGAAGAAACGCGATGTAAGCTGTACGCTGCATGAATTACAGCCTAAGTTAAAACAATTATGGTCCAGAATCCCTTCTAGGCATCGGAGTGACAGATCAACGACTCACTTTATCGCTGCTAAAGGAGACATCGGCCATTATGTGAAAAAGAGATTCTGTACTTCTACCCTCAAGTGGCGCAGTTGAATCACTATTTGCTGACTAAGTTGAAATCGAATCTGGTAAAGTTCAAATAAAGGGAGGCTTTTGTCTCACTTGAGCAAATTTAAATTTTAACATATTTCATAACTGCTTTTTTTTTGGCCACAATTTGACGGTATAATATTTGGATGGAGAGCACAAATTGAGGTTCAGCAGTGGGTTCACATATATTCCCTTGGCTCTGTGGATTAATCCAGTATTCTTCTTCATGTGCATCTTTTTTGGCTGTTTCGGTTCCTTTGAGATGGCATGAAAGGCGATTCCAGTTCGGGGTCTGCAGATCACAAAGTCCTGGTCAAAACTGGACTACGGGGACATTCTTAGTAGACATTAGACACAAAAACCTTATGAGATATCAGGTAGATTATTCACAGAAACACACACAGTCGCACATTCCTAGAGATCGGATCCCACTGAGAGACCTCCAAAAGAGGTGCACCACGCTGAGCCAGAAGGCTGGCAGCCTTTTTCTCAGAAAGATCCCCCCCCCTTCGCCCCAGCAGACTCCCAAAACCCCGCTCCTGCACCCCTACATGAAATATGGAACAAAGATGAATTATACACAACACCTGCTCATTTGACACGACAAATATACACGCCTTATGCGGCGGCACACCTGTTCCCCAATGTGACAAGGCAGTGACGCCTCATTTATGTGCCCCCACTGAATCATTCTGCCTGAATGTATTATTGATACGTTTAATCTTTCATGTCGCTCAATGTTTGACCTCTCACTGCAGGCTTGGCGGGCAGGGTGTATCATAGAATGTACTCTTTGATTTGTCAGTGTTTAATTGCTTTTACAGAGATGGATGTGTTTCGAGAGGGAAGGGTATTGATTCAAGGTTGAGCGAGCAGTAATTTTGTGCTATAATTATACTTACAAGACTGTCAGTCACATGAACTTGCAGGTGTAGTCTAATGATCTAAGAGCAATGAATGGATTTGATGTTAAAGACATGGCAGGAGAGAGTGGCAGATTCAGAAAGTTCACATCTAATGCATTGAAGAGCATAATGGAAGGATTTCTATTCTAGTATCGAGGCCACGAATAAATGTCACAAAAAAGCAAAGTACTTGCCTGTGAATATTATATGGTACGATCAGAGGGAGTGGATCTGGTCTGCGCTGCCTTTGTCACGGCTGAAAGGAGTAATAAGGAGGCAAAGTCCTCCCACTTCCACTGTGGCACCGTATTTCGAAAAAAAATATGAACAGTCCTTTGATCCTGCCGGAATTGCGCCATGAATCAGACGTGTGATGTTTGTCGGATTAAAAGGTAATATGGCAAATCAAGACAGTTGCAGTTTGTTGTAAAACTGTTGAAGTATAAGATTATGAAAATGCATAATTAGAAAGAGTACACATCCAAAAGTTGCAAAGGTGACTGTGTTTTTTTAAGCAACAGGTCTTGTTCTCTCTGATAAAAAGTTCGGGAGTCGCTGGATAAAACACATCAGCTAAGATAACGTTACCTTAGTGCATGGAGCACAGCTACGTTGGCTAGCTAGCTAGTGTTGGTGACGTATGTTGTGTGAGATGAGAGATGGTTTCACGCAAAACTAAATGTGTCTATGACAAACTGATTTTCTGGTCTTGCAAAATTATGGTTTAAATTGACATTGTGTGATTCATGGCGCAATTTAAATGGGATCAGAAATATTCGTCTTTCGCCGTTGACTACCATACATATTTTTTCTGGGATCTTCCAGAAGGGGCGGGACCTCGCCTCTCTACACAGTTTGCCATCCTTGGTTGTTGTTTCATAAATATAGGTGCAACTCAAAGCGTTCTGCACAACATGATCGGTCGACGTCTTTATTCGCAGTACAAAAGCTCAGAAAATCAACCCTGTTCCAAAAAAGACTGATTTTCTTCCGCGTAATATTCATTTTCTATGTTTCATTCAAGACAAAAATGAAAAATATATTGCAAATTAATGGCAGCATCATTTTTTTCACACTATCATCACACATACTGTGGATAATTATGAGACTTTTCTTCTTCTTGTTACTGATACTTAACTGAAAGAAACGTTTTTTAAAGCACTCATATTTTAAAAGCACAGAGGACAGTCCATTAAGTCCCCGGTTCTGGGTAAAACCTCTCCTGTTACATGCTGCTAAGCCATTGTATGAAAGGCTCTGTGTGTCAATAACTTGTAAAGCCGGTAGGAAACCTTTAAAATGCCACATGCTGACGGTTATATTTAACCAACATTTTTTGTGTACAGTGTACTGTACCTGCATTTGTGCTGTTAAGGCATGCTATTCCTCTCTTCTCACATCCCTCCCCTTATTTGCATGGCTTGGTAATGCATGCCCACCACCTGCCTCTGCCTCCTCACATTCATGATAACAGTCATTATCGCCCTCACAAGGAGGCATGACACCCCCCAAGATGGAGACTGCCAAGGAACACAATTGAAAGGTCACGCAGGAGGGGAGTTACAGTAGAGGGGGGTAGGCAGGATGAGGAAGTGCAATACTGAATCACAGAGCTGGTACCCAAAAGCAGACTCAGGAGGTGGAAACAGTCTTTTATAGGTCAAAAGGCATGATTGCAGTTGCAAATGAGAAAGTAGCCAGACCGGGAAATGAATCCAGAGGGATGAGGGTGGCAGATGGTCATTAAAACATCTGCCCTCTATATATACTGAGGGTGATCGCTCATGAGGAGCAGCTGGTTAGGCAGGTGATGGTGTGAGGCGGGAAGCTCAACAGTGACGACTAGTGGACAGGTGAGAAACGGCAGGAGAGACTCGTAAACACAAGACCAATGTTTGGATATGAGCAAAAACATAAGAACAGCGTCTGAGTTTTTAATGTGGTTAAAGTTTTACTCCTTTTATTATATTCTGGTTTTTGGTCTTGTTTCTGTCTTGGAAATTATTAAAACAAAACTAAATAAGCTATTATATACAAAGAGGTTGTTGGTAGAAAAATAATGACAGAGCCAGGGTTGGGGGGGGGGGGGGTCATATTCTTAAAAGATTAAAAGTTGTAAATTTATCAGAAAAAAAGCGTATTCACTGAGATTGAAGTGGCAGATTTACAAGAAAAAAGTCACAAATTTGTGAGATTATGATGTTGAATATTTACAATATCAGCATTTACTTATGTTCATAATTGAACATGAAAGAAAATATGTATAGATATATTTCCTTATAATAACACTACTGTAGGAGCGACAAAATCCAGATGCTGGCTGACGTTACCATGATTTTTCACTCCACTATTTTTCCTATTTTTTCCTTGTAAATTCTTGACTATAATTTTTTACATTTTTTCTTGCAAATTTGCCACTTTAACCTCAGAAAATCTGAGTTGGGTTTTTTTGGGTGTATTACCCCCTCCCCCAGCTCTATATATTATTTTGTTGCCGTCGCAATTACATACTACTATATCATTATTATCATAGACACCTCAGACCAACTTTATATTCATCTGTGTCTCCTCCTGTTATATGCACAACCTTTTAATCACAATCATGCAATATGGCTCAAAGCAATGTTATTTTGTATATTTTGTTGGCAGCTAAACTTAAACGTATGTACATTGTACATGAAGTGTAAACAGCATTAGAGCAACACCTCCTGATATTGGCCCCGTACAAATCTGAATGTGGGTACAAATACATGCACAGATATTGATAGTTCAACTGGAGGCAGTAGTATTGCCACGTCAGGAATAGTGTAGTGAGGAAATACAATGTGCATACTCGACACAAAACCTCTCAATACGGTATGTGAATAGCTGATAGATAAAGCTGGGCCACCCGGGGCAACTGCAACAAGCCTTACATTTCATATTGAACTATTAGAACAAAGAGCCTCTGTTTGAGAGTTGATTGGATTTGAGTAGCTATAGAGATGAAATTATGTGATCATCAAATACAGTTTATGACCATCAAGCCCATCGATTTCCGTTACGAAAAGCACTAAACAAGACTTGCGTGGGTGGGTGTCTGCTGCTCTGCATACAATCCCACACTGCGGTTGTGAAAGTAAAGACATTAGTGAGGCATGCCGTAATGATTCACCTCTTGCTGTGAAATGAATGAAGGTCCAACAATTAAATAGAAAGTGTCAAAATGCTGCTGCTAACTGCTCAGTCGCCGGGTTCAGAGTGAGTTTACGGCGCTCCCTAAATGGTCCCCGAGGATTGTTTAAGTGTCAGCATCTGCCAGTCAATACGATACATGTTGAACGAGCTTAAATAAGAGAGCATGTTGAAAGCACGCAAAGCGACAGAGTTTGCACAAGGTGACAGACGTGCATTAAAGGAGCAATTGAATAAAGCGAGAAGAGGAACAAAAAAACCCCAAAACATTCAATCCATTTATGCTTGTACAAATCTGCTGCCACTCTGCTAAATGCAATTAGGCCCATCCACTCTGTCCAAGTGACACCCGAAGGCCTTTTAAGAAGTCAGCACAAATAGATCTGTGGGCTAAAAAGACAAGAGAGGAAGGAGGAGAAGGGTAACATACAGACAGAGGAGGGCTCTCTTCTCCTGCTGTGTTTTTGTGCATGAGAGAGAGAGAGAGAGAGATAGAGAGAGAGAGAGAGAGAGAGAGAGAGAGAGGGCGATGAAAGAAGGGCTATACGCACACTCCCTCAGAGGAATCAGCTTTGTTTACCCCCACAACAGGGAAGCAGGGAGAGAGGAAACCGGAGCAAGAGAAGTGTTCATAAATCATACTTTACCGTTTGTTCATCCTCCCTCCATCTTCATCTCCCTCCACCCTTGTTTGTATCAGACTCTCTCTCTCTCCCTCTGCTGAGAGGGCTGCATGGATGGTGGTGGTGGTAGAGTGAGGAGCCCTACTGAGATGTGTTGCGCTGCTGTATTTTCTCGTGTGAAGCTCCTCGAGAGATCAAACGCAGCAGCCGTGCCTTGGAGTGGCAAGCAAACATGTCAGAAGCTGGGCACACACTGTACGATTTACAGCCAGTTTCTGGCCCCAGTTTTCTTTCAAGCCCCCACGACTCATTTTAGAGAATATCAGCTTCGACGGGCGTCGTTTGTCGTGCAGCGTACAGGAGGGAGCGAGGATTTATTAACTCATCCCGACCGGCCATCGGACAGTCGGATGAATTTCTGCCATGTCAGAAATTTTGACGTCCCATCCCCACAGTTGAAGCAGAGCCACGAGCTGATTCTCAGTGGGCTACGACAGATAAAATAAAACGTAGCTAAAACGTAGCTACCTTTCCCAATAGTTCTCTCTGCAAAATGGACAAGCCATGTGTCTGCCGTGCACATCTTCTGGGGGCGGCAGTGGCTCGCTTGGGAAGCGGAGGGTCTCGGGTTCAAGTCCCACATGGACCAAGTCCCACATGGACCAAGTATTGAGCGTGAACTGGTAGCTGCCTCTTGAGCAAGGCATCAAACCCCCGACGGCTTGGGGCGCCTGTCAGAGGCAGCTCCCTCGCTCTGACATCTCTCCATGTATATAGGGGCATGTACTGTATATAGGTGTATTTCAGGCCTGTGTGTACTGTGTAAAGAATAACAGAGTGAAAAAATTGAATTTCCCCTCAGGGGATCAATAAAGTGTGTCTTCTTCTTAGCCATCTCAATATAATGTTACCAGCTCCACTGTTTTTTTAGACGTTTCAGCAGACAGGATGGTGCAGATGATCAAGGCAGCTCGTTTCTGCCTTGATAGCATCGTGATCCGTACAGACCTCTGCTAGCGAACCACCTCTGCCTGCCTCGGAGCTTTCAAACTAATCTTTATTGACAACTGTCAAAAGCCAGAACGGTCCACAGAGGCAGATGGGCCGTGTTTTTTTTTTTCTTTCTGTTTTACATGTACAATATGAGCATAGAAAACGGGAGCGTTGCCTCTATGTCGCAAACAATCTACTCGTACAGTAGGAATTAAACATCAGCATTTCTAAAATTGTACGGTGTATGCCCAGCTTTACTTTCTACCACTTTTATTTGTCTCTACTTGTTTTTCTTTCTTTCTTTCTTTCTGCTATATCCTGGCTGTACACTGTGCTCTCACTGTGTCACAGAAGTTTTCACAGAGTGCCTTGGTTTCAGTGACCACACCGAGACAGTCTTGATGTGTTTTTGAGGCTTCATGGAAGTCATTCTCCGACACTACCTCCAGCACTGCATCAAGCATCAAACCAGTGTGTGTGTGTGTGTGTGTCTGGAAGTCCTCTTTGTTAAACCACAGAGCAAGTTTTGAAAAATGTTACACTCACTCTTGACTGACTACTACCCTTCATCCGTGTCAACACCACACTTTGGATTTGATCCTGTCTGTAGCACAGATGTCTGCCATGGTACTGAGCTCAGGACTGTGAGGCTGTAAAATATATATAAAAAAATATCTAAAACTCTAGAGAGGAGGTTATAGTTGCTGGTAGCCTGTCTGCATGACACCTGTAACACCGATGCTGTGATCCAGATCACATGGCGGTCTCGGCTCCAGCTGGAGTCACAACAGCGATTTTTGGGAATTGGTTGAAGTCACCTGGAAATGACAGTTTGAAGGTGTCTTGCTTCTATAATCGGACATATTTGGAGATAAAACAGGATGTTTTGGCAGAGCACGGTCTCTCTACCCTGTGCCAGCAGTGCAGGATTGAAGTCTAGCTAGAGCCTCATTCTGGTACAAGAGCAGTTATGTCATGGCTGTTTGTGTGTCTTAATCCAATCAGAATTATCAATGATAGGGGCACAAATCTAAGTTTACCTGCGACCCTGCAAAATTTTCCTCACTGGTTTTAGTTATTTTATTAAAATAAAATATCTTTTTCATGTGAAATTGGATGTGTATACATTTAAAACAATCTACAGAATGAATCAACCAGGCTTAATTATAGCATATGCAACATCATTCATGTTCAGTACATTGGATAGTCGCACTCTAGATTAGCTTTTCTTTTGTTATTATGAACATGCTTAAAGTGTATGTAAATCATTGAATCTTTATATATACTTTATATCTGTGGAGCAGTTTTATAGGAGTTAACATGTGTGGTCTATAATGTGGTACTGCTCAATCATCCCTTTTCTGAATGGAATAAAACCTCTTTATACACCTATAATACACACCACAATATACACCTATATAAACCCACAATTAGTTATTATGAAATTGCATTATTTGTAGCCATGACTTCAGGGATGGCAATTTCAATTTGTCCGATACTTTGGTTCGTAGCCTCTGTCGGCATGTACTTTGGGTTTAGTGCTATATTTGTATGCTAAAACTCAGATGGTGATCAAGAGGCTATATTTTTTCGCGCTCTGGTGTAGCCGGCAGATATCTGGGCCAAGACTTCCTTTTCTGTGCACTACTCAGTGTTTACAGTCCAATTAGCAACCTGAGATTCAAGACTGGAGTTGGAGTTGAGAGGCGACGTCTACAACCGCGTTGTTTCACACGTAGCTGGTTTACAAGCTGATTTTAAACCAATTACAAGCTAAGACCTCGTCAGACGATAGCCAGTGGGTAACTATGATACAGAATAATGACATAATAATATAATAACAAAACACAATGATGTTTTAAGTTACACACTGGTCAACAGTTTTCAAGTTAGCTGTTGAGAAAGTATACACCGGGTGGTACAATCATCAAGTTACATTTCCTTATGCTGCCAAGAAGGGGTGGAAGAAAATGTTTAAAATATTGAATATCTCAATATTATGTTTTGTGACACTTAATTGTTGTTTTTTTTACAAGTAAAGATTAACTCAATTAAAACTTTATTTGCAAGGTGCAAAGGTGATATGCGCCCTCTCAGTGTCCTGTCAAAGTAATGCTGTGATATTGGATAATACTGAGTCTGCAAATGCAGATCACTGTTCTGATTACATAAAAGCTGTTTTTTTGACTCAGATTTTATGCAAATGGTGGTGTGTTCTTTATACTATGACAGTTGTCCTACAATTAGATTTTAAAAAATCACAATATATCGCCTCGCCTGCAGTATCGCAATATATTGCAGTATACTGAATCGTAACCCTGTTACCATGATACGTATCGTATTGCTAGATTCTTGCCAATACACAGTCCTACTGCCAAGCACGCTAACCAGCTTTGCTACCACTGGTACTAAAGTAAGGTAAAAAAGGAGGAGACTTTCTGACATGAGCTGAACCTCCCAGGCTGCACCTCCTCCCAGCCTCCCACTGAGACTGGCAGACCCAAAAGCCCCAACAATGGCCATAATCCTAACCTGTGAGTAAGCGCCGCCTAAGAGGCTCAAATCCCTTAACTGAGCTAGTCCCTTAACTGGGCTCTGTTCCTGCTCAAATTTTACAGCTGGAACTCCTTCGGGGTGAGTCCCGACCCATTTCCACCCCTGCTGGTGGAGACAATAGAGATGGGGACTTAAAAAATGAAAGCACAGAGAGGAAAAGGACAGCAGGAAGAAGCAGAACTCAACATTTTGCCAGTGGGTGGCTTATACTCACAGTCCACATCCTGCAATGTAGACAGGAAGCTCTTCAAATGACAGAATTGTGGGATAATCAAGGAGTTTAACGTTCCAGATGCTTCAAATAATAAGCAGCTTCCATGTATTGATATGTATCATGTTTCTCTCAAGGAAACACAGTTTTTAGCAGTGAATCCATGAATGAGCAGATGACCCATTTCTCCAGACGTGCTAATTACAAACACAGGTTTACTATGATGGATTTGAGGGTAAAAATCCACTCTCATGTACTAATCTGATAAATACATGTGTGTATTTATATAAGCATGTCTATTTGTGTCAGCTAACAAGCTTACACATTTCTATGAGTCTAAATGCCTGTGTACATGCTACACATGCAAATATCCGTGTGTTCAGCTATCTGCCAGATGCAGGCAGACGTTTCACATACCCAACCCCGAGTGGTGGCCTGCGCCCGCTGCCTGCCTAATAAACTTAATGGACTCCGTGGCTAACCCGGGATGAGTTCATCAGGTGGCTTCATTTCACACTGGCATTTTAAACTCCTCATATTTATGCAAATTGAGAAAGCAGGCGAGGGCCAAGGCCAAGTAGTACCAGTGGGAAAGCATCACACAGAATGACTAGTTACTTGTAAGTGTTATTTTTGCTAAAATAACTATTATTGCTTTAAATAAAAACCACCACATTATCTGAGAGGTTGACAAGCACCTGTGACCTTGAGAGCCGCATCGATGATGTGACAGTAATGCGTTACATCGGTCTGTCAACGTGGTGTTTTTCACTCGTATCAACATTTCGTATCAGGAATATTCTGCCAAAATTGCAGAGTTTATGAGTTATCAAAAAGCCAAGTGACAGCAAGTTTTCAAAATGTAGTGTGCCAAACACTAAACTTCCCTCTCATCTTTAAGTCATGGCGGTGCACTCATCTGTTTTTCTCTTTGAAACTTGTGTTCTTCCTCACACGGAGTTCCTCTTTGTGTGGGTGCTGTTTGTGTGCAGGGTTATACTCTTCCTTTTCAACTTTATCTGTTTTTTTTTCACAAATCTTGGCTGAACAATGACGCTACATATGAGTCAGGGTGTGAGATTCTCATGATACTTCCTTTCATGTTTTTTCCTTTGTTTATCCTCTCTTCATTTCCCTATCTTTACCTATTTTTTTTACTGTTTTTAGCACTGAATTGATATATCAGCAACAGTGACACTGTAGCTACATTCTTTGCTCTGGTCTTCGCTGACATAAAGGACCTTAGTTACCGTGTACCTCTTTTATTAATGTCCATTTAGCATCTTAATCAGCCATAATTTCAGCTTTTCAAACCCTCATTCACAAATCACTAGGCTGAATTCACATTACAGGGTTTAATGCTCAGTACCGATGTTTACTCTAGATCTGATCTTTCTGCCTTAACTTTTCACATTCATGTCTGAATTGACTGATATCTGACATCAGTGTGAATAGATGTCTGCCCTGAAACGCTTCACATGTAACCAGTAATGTCACACACACAGGAGATGGCACATTGTTCTGAAAATACACCTAGTAACTGCCAGACTCCATTAAAATAATACGCAATTTAACAGATCTGGGTACCCTGTTGCACAGATGATACTCCTAATTCATAAAGTATGACTTTTTATGACTCCTAAAGAAAGTTTTTTTATTTCAGCTGATTTTTAACTTTGACAGCTCTTCAACAAAGTTAAATAAACTAAAGTGAGATGTGTGGTGTACTGTACAAGTGTACAAACACTGGCAGACGGGCACGTCCACGCAGTTTTTTTTCTAACACATGATTTTGTTAAATTTGCTTTGTGAAACATGACAAATTAATTACAAAATTGAAGTTAATTTACATTTCAAGTGACTGACGAGGCAAATAAAGTCTCCTCCTGTCAGAAAACCTCCGTTAACATATCGTTAAATTTAACGGAGCTGAGCTCACCGGTAAACATCTACTCCTTCGAAAAGATAATTTATGATTACTTCTCTCTACTCATAAACAGACACTAAGTCATTCGGCGAATGATTTATGGTTTTACGAATGATTTAACATAATTCGGGATTCATTTTAGCTCCGTGTTAGGTGAGTAAACGTGATGTTTCCCAGATAATGCTCTTCAGCATTGTTTACACATTTTTGTCACAGCTTTTGTTTTTGTTTTTCAGAATTTATTAGAGTATAAACCCTTGAGATGCGTCTCGTTTTCAAGGGTATCCTCAAAACTGCTGATTTATTAAATCGGAGTTGTACTGTGAAGTGGAGTGAAACATGACGGGGAATTTATCAGAATATATGTAGTTATGTGGAGAGAGAGCTTCGTCTGTAGGTACTCCTATCTTTTTATGACAGTGTTGACGAGCGTTATCTGGGAAACATCACGTTTACTCACCTAGCAGCTGAAATGAATCCCAAATTATGTTAAATCATTCGTGAAACCATAAATCATTCGCCGAATGTTAGTTTTTGAGTAATAATATGACCATATTCACAGCGGCTGCATGGTCCATAATTGGATATGTGTTGGATTTCACAACTGATTTGAAAAAAAATGTGTCTGTGTCCACACTAAAAATCTGACATGAGTGCAAACAAATTTGATTTATGCCTCATTTGCTTGCAAAGCGAACGCAGCCTTAATCCCTGAAAATCTACAGTAAAAAATGCAGAATGCATGTAAAGGGTCTTTGGTGATGTAAACACTGCTGCTGCTGTAATTTAAAAAAAAACAGTGCTTGCTTTTGAATACGGACTTGAGCTCATCAGAGGGACACTCGTGATGGAGGGTTAGCAAATCTCCAGCTAACTAAAGGGCACAGAAGCAGAGACAGATGTTGCAGCCGTCACTGCTGATGCTGCTGCTTCGGCTCACAGACACTACAGCTGTTGAGACTGCTCTGCCAGGACGATCATACCACATAGTACACCACACACACACACACACACACACACACAGCCTGAAAGTCTGCTGTGCTGATCTGCTGCACCAGCCATTGTTTTCAGCTTGTTATTCTGCGTTTGGTTCCCCCAGCTTCATACTGTTTCAGCTCCTATATACTGTAGATGCTCCTGCTTCCCACTGCATCTCCAGCCATTCTCCAGGCTGTCAATTAAAGTTAGAAGGAACCCCCCTGCTTGTGTAAAGTTAAACCAAGTTAATACCAAAAAAAAAAAAAAAAATCGCATCTATATCCGTCTGTCTGTGTTCCATCGCTCTCCTCCCCTTCCTCGCCATTCCCTCTCTTATCTTGAATTTCTTCATCCAACAGCTTCATTTCTCTGCAGGATGGATCCTCTCTGCCTGCTGCCGGCTGCAAAATAAATAGCTCCACAAAAGCCCAAGCAGCTCATGAAAAACCCACCTCTGCCCAGCTTAATCAATAGCAAAGCCTCTAATTAAACACTCCTTCAGTTTCATACGCTCATGCACTTCAACTTGTAATTTTCTGTACATTTCACGCGCTCTTCAACGGGTCAAAATTACATTTTTCCCCCCTCTTAGCCACACTTCTCTTCCACAGGAGGTGACTCTATAAATGTCACTGTGGGTTTTGCGCTCGCGCGAGCAGATCACAGATTTAGGGCTCGCAATTATGTCAAAGTGGCCGCAAAAAAATTGATGAAATGCCATGTCTCAAGAGACCCTAAACCTGATCTTCGTCCATCATTTACATAAATTAATTTCACTCAGTATACGTTTTATGGACAGATCCATATTGGCGTGGTCGCATTTCATAGATCCCTTGTAAAACCACCAACACTGAGCAAAGGATGTTTATTTCCATATGTCACAGTTTTTCAGGCTTTTTACAGCGGCATCACTGCGGACAGAGCAGTTTGCAGGCATATCAGTCAATCAGTGTTTTCAGCTGAAACGGCCTTGTTGCCATATATCTTCCAGTCTCCGTGTGCCACAGAAGTAATTGGCAGCTTTTTTTTTGTACCTTCAGAAGGAATTGGTGGAAAAATGAATGGGATGAATATCACAAAGGTCAAAACAGGAGGTGGGTCTGAAAGTGACAGCCTGGCCCACTGCAGTGACGGAGGAGGCGCCGTCGAACACGGAGGGTGTCGTGATAAATTGCGTTACTGAATAGTTTGGCATTTCTGGCAGACAACAGGCAAGGCGGCCCAAGGATGATGGAGGAGTAGATGACGGTGTGAGACTTAAAAATCAGCTGATACACGGGATATCCTTTCTTTATGCAACATTGCTTAGTAGAAACAGTAAGGGATGACGCTAAAGATCGCTGATGGCTGGATCGCCTTCACCTTCCAGACCTCCAGCATGTGTGTTAAAATCTTCAACTGGTCCACCTTTTTCTAATCCTTCTGTGCTTTGTGCTTCTACGTCTTTGGCCTTTGCGGAGCAGCTAAAACCTGATGGATGTTGGAGCGAATCCTTCGGCCTCAGCTGATTAATAACTGTTTAATCAGGGTTTAGTCGCTAACAGCTGTGGACTTCCTGCTCCTCATTTATTTAGCATGGACACGTCAGTCACTTTCTCCTTGTTTTTCGCCCTCGTCTTAAGGCTCTCTTTCACTCATCGTCTTTCTGCACTCACTCCAAATTAAAGCTATCCCTTATCCCTTATTTTATCACAAATACTGTCATACATAACTTCTATTTTATCACTATAGAAAACATGCTTGGCACTTATTTAATTATTTTAATAATCATAATTATTAATCATAATTATTTTTGTACTGAAGATCACTCCAAACAGCATATCATTAAGAAAATTACGTTACATGCAGGAGTCTTTGAACCATACAGGACTGACTGTTTTGGGTAGTAATGTTTCCATTAACAAAACTTCACATATAACTTATAACATTAACACTTAATTTAACATATAACTTAACATTAACAACTTACATTTCTTTCTTTTGTAGCATGCAGCTTTGTAAAAAGTCCTTGCTGCTTTAGTATCTTAGCTAGCAGCCCCTCAGCTGTCCTCTCCTTCTCATCTCCAGACAGGTTTCTGTATTTTTCTGCATGTTTTGTGTCAAAGTGGTAGTTCAAGTTCCAGTTGTATTCTTACAGCCATGTGTTTATTGCAAACTAAGCACACAGCTTTACCGCCAACCTCCGCGAAAAAATACTTAGCAGTCTGACTTCTTATAGACGTGCCGCATCAGCAGGTGACGCTACTTCATCGCTCACGTCAGTTTACATCAATGGCAGGTGTGACAGGAAGAAGCACGCTAACAAGACACAAGCATTTCAAAACAAAAGCAATTTTTTACTTTTTTTTTTTTAGCTTAGTAAGTAAAATTATGTGGTTTGTCTGAGACCTCCCAGGCCGGACAGAACCATCACAAGGGCCGGTTCCCAGTTCGTATAATGCCCAGGTATGTACTACAGTCATATACTCTATGTATAAAGTATTGTATTAAAGAAATTGCTTTACGATAGACCATTATCTGGTTTCTTGCCAGGAATTAAATGAGAAAATTTCTGCCACTCTCTTGTGGTTTAACTCTTACTTAAATATCTCACAAAACATCAAACTTTTCTTTTTACATGACCATTGGTAAGTGAATTAACATTATATTATCAATGAAGGATACGATAAAGGTAGACCTACAGTACATGCTGCTTCCATGTAGCGCTGAGTATTCCAACGTAAATGTGAATATTTTCTGGCTTCTTTACTCCTCTATGACAGTAAACTGAGTATCTTTGTGTTGTGAACAAAACAAGAAATTCAAGGACGTTGGGCTTTGGGAAATGCTGATCGATATTTTTCTCCGTTTTCTGATATTTTATGACAACTAATCAATTAAGCAAGAATAAAACTGGCAGATTAATTGACAATAGAAATAATCGTTCGTTGCAGCCCTGCTTCCATCCAATTCCCTATCTTGTGCAAAATGTCTTCTTAAAATTGACTGGCAGCATTTATTTAAAAAAAAAAAATCTCTATCTGCCTCTGTTTTTATCTACAGCTTCTTTGTGAGTGGCAGTTTAAATAATCAGGAATAATGGCTTTTACCTTGACTCTTCAGTAGTGTGTAAAATCAGGACTTGTCCCTAATCTTTAAAACACTGGCTCTTTTACAGGCACATCTGTGCCTTTACAGCCAGTAGTTTACTAATGGCTATTAAACAGCTCAGGTGGAGTTAAGCAACATACTCAAGGGTACTTCATCAGTAGCTCGTGATAGAGGGGTAGAGCCACTTTTGTAGTTTTCACTCTGACTCTGACCATGATGACTCCAAGAGAGTCAGATGTCATCTAAAGCTGCAAGATTTTATCCAACTGTTGATTCCTCATGATGCCAAAAGGCCTTTCTCAAATCGAATTTCATCAAAGGGTCAAAATCACCAAAGCTCCCTTCATGCTGCCGCCCCCCCACCCCCCCGTCTTTCTTCTTATCCTCCGTGATAAATCACACCATCTGCATTGAAAGCACACCACCTGGATAGGGATGTCACCTTGAAAAAGATTCCTTTAGGTTTCTTTGCCCATAGCATCTACTGTAAAAACCACCATAATACTAAAAAATCGAATGTCTTACGGTTGCAGCCGTATGAACAGAGAATGAAAAATCCAGGTCAAATAGAAAACCAGACTATTTCATTAAGTGAAACCAGAGTCAGATTGGGATCAGCTAAGTCCCT
This sequence comes from Pterois miles, assembly GCA_947000775.1. NCBI lineage: Eukaryota > Metazoa > Chordata > Actinopteri > Perciformes > Scorpaenidae > Pterois > Pterois miles. The sequence goes on along the minus strand of CAMQGK010000549.1, from coordinate 16,770,163 downwards.
GGTTGCATCCGTTGCTGTTTGTTGTGTATTTTTTTTTTTTTTCCTCTTGCAATCTGCACTCTGCAAGGACGCACGGAGAGCTAGCTCTGAAAGGTTTTGCCCGAAGATAAATTGGGTAACCTTCTTCTGTCATTAGTAATACCTGTTTCCACTGGTGAACGGCAAGAAGGAGCAGGCAGAGGGGTTGACGGAGGGAAGAGAAAGCAAGGAGGGTGGTGGCGGCAGTGGGGGGACACGGGAGCCAGGAGTCAGCGGTAATTAGCCATGAAACAAAAGCCCACACGGCTCAGTTATGGCTGGAGTTTCACACCTTGAGTCATCTCTCCGTGCCTCCGAGGCTCAGAGCGCGGCGAGGGCTGCTGATGCCGCGAGGTGTCCGGCTGAAACAGAGAACGCCATGTCCCGGGTCTGTCTTCAATCCATCACGCCGCCTCCACACTTCTGTCTCATTCTGGCCGGCTGGCAGGGACGTGCTTTGTCTGCCTGACTTGTCATGTCTGTCTGGGGCACACGGTTATGGATCCCACTAGAGTCAGGGGTTGATGCAGTATCACAGGTGAAACAACTTCACCAACACAACATGCTCTTTAGTTTTGCGGTACTTTGCTCATTTTGTTGTGTTGCACAAATAGTCCTACATGTCCCGTCTGAGAGGATTGATGCCACTCTCATGTCGTGCAGTACTGTTGTATCACCGTAGCACTTAGCTTTGCCACAACTTGCCGTTTTACACTCTTATTTGTGCTGATAAATATGTTGGAGCTTGGCTAGTTTGTTAGTTTCCTCTTGCTTCCAGTCTTTCAACTAAGCTAAGCAAACCACCTGCTAGCTCTCACCTCATATTACCACACTGACAGGAGAATAATTTCAGTCTTTTCATATAATTCTGGGCAAGTCTTGTAAATTTCTCCACTGTGGGACTAATAAAGGAATATCTTATCTTATCTTAAGTCTTGTTCTTGTCTCTATAATTAGTCTATATTTTTGAGTGTTTGAGATCAGTGTCTTGTTTTGTAAGTTACGATAATGACGTGTTTTGTAGCTTGTCAAAACATAGTTTTACATGGTTTCTGCATGTATTTTACACATTTTATGTACTTATTTTAAACCTAACCATGATGTTCTTGCCTAAACCTGGTTTTGTTACCCCTGCTGGTGAGCTACTACACATCTGCTACCCAGCAGGGCAAAACGTGGCACTGACACGCCGTCTGTGTACACAGACATATAAATAAACATCATGCATCATGTGAGGAAAAATTGGCATTGAAAAGAGGTCCCCTGACCTTTGACCTCGAGTTATGTGAATGTAAATGGGTTCTCTGGGTGCCCACAAGTCTCCTCTTTACAGACATGCCCACTTTATGATAATCACATGCAGTTTGGGGTAAGTCATAGTCAAGTCAGCACACTGACAGCTGTTGTTACCTGTTGGGCTGCAGTTTGCCATGTTATGATTTTTTTTTATGCTAAATGTAGTACCTGTGAAGGTTTTTGGATAATATTAATATTTGTTGTTGTTTTGCATTGTTAATTGATTTCTAATAATAAATATGTACAGACATTTGCATAAAGCAAGCATATTTGCCCACTCCCATGTTGATAAAGGTATTAAATACAATTAATTAGTTTGTGATTAATTGTGATTTACTGTGGAGAATTAAATACAGTGTGTGATTAAATATTCTAATCAATTGACAGATTGCTTATATACTCTATATATATGATGTACAATATATTTGTGTCATTCTGAAATGTGTTTGCGATTAACAAAGTGTGTGTGCTTTGTCTGCAGGCAGCAGAGAGCTGTTGACAAATTTTTAGAGGTGATTGCATTTAAAGGCGGGTTATTATGGTAAACAAGAGTTGTCTGGCGTTGATGTGGATCCTGCAGCTGAAGATGCATAAAGCTGGTATTCCTCACTGCTTGATAAGTAGATAAATAAAATTGCACCATTTAGGGATTCTAATATTGAAAAAAATTTTAACCGCTAATCAACCCTCGTTAACCGATTATTGCCGGTAACCGGCGAGGTTTGTACCTCACTTGCAGCGGTGCATCAGCAGCCACTTTACCGCTAACTCTCCTTGACTCATTTAGTTTAGCAGTTTTACAGCCGTGTGTCTGCTTGGTGTAACGATACTCTGTCTGCCCGGCGTAATGACAGCGAGTGTCCGACAAACAGTGTTTGTGCTACGTTAGCAGCTCTAACGTGGTGGCTTCGTGCTCGCCAAGGTCTGTCAGCGTGACGTAACATTAAGTTTCCAACAGACTGTGTGTGGCGGTGGTGAGTGCGGGGTTATTGGTGGCGTTATAGCTGTGTGTACGGTTTATTTATCAGTGAATAAATGCTACGATGCTACAACTCCTCCACTCAAGACCCGAGCCAGCTTCCTGTATCTGCCACTCCAGCTGAGACTCTCTCAGGGTGGGCTCTTAAGGTGGACCAGCTTTTCTCATTTATGTGACGATCCGCTCCTCTGACTTTTGCTCAGCTTTTTAATTATTAATATTTGTAGACCATTTAACCCATAATATTAATCAGTTTAAAGTCGTTTAACAGTTAAACGGTTAATTATCAACATCCCAGCATCATTTGAACACACATTGTTGAACTGCCTCCAGACTGCAATGTCACAACTGGGAGTAATAATGATATTTCTTGTGTAAATTTTTGAATTTTTGAGTCTGAATGTGGTTTTAAAACTGCTACGTACAGTCTTTACATCAGCATGTTAAGATTATGGGGATTATTTTTCTGCTTGCTTGCCTGCTTCTTAGCTACAACCATGGAAAATTAAGATAAATGTGGATGAGTTCACTGTAACTCAACTTAATGTTAACTCTCCTAGCATCTGCTACTGCAGCCTCCCCATCAACTAAAAATGATGACATTTTTTGTGAAAATTTTTCTGAAAACAAAGTAGCCACAAAAAAAATTCTGTGTAATGACTGGGGGTGGGGCAGTTCATAAAATTCATGGTTCGGTTCATATCACAGTTAGGGGTCACTGTTTTCGGTTTTGTTCGGTACATTTATGGTACAGCAAGGAGGCCAATTTCCAACTTCAATTTGAACATGCTTTACATTTATTTTACAAAAGAAGTCAACAACTGTTTGTCTTCATAACAGCAGGCTAACATAAGGAACAAAAACAGCTCTTCATTATCACATCTTATGGCCGGACTTGTTCTCTAAAGGAAAAGTGCCACTGTGTTATTCATAAAGAATTAATAAATAAAAAGGTTCAAGATGTCAACAAAAAATGCAGCGTCAGGTCAGCCAGCACTAGACCTTTTTTCATTAACATATATTAGGCCTGCATCATGTGAGGAAATCTGCCATGTGTGATAATATTGCTTAATATTGCAATGATTATATGACTTGTGATAAATAAATACTGAAGTGTGCATATTAACCGTACTTATGTCAGCCTGGTTGTTTTTAGAGACAGAACCAGATTAGAATTGAATATTTAAAATACAAATAGTTTCTAGAGCAGCAACAGTAACGTTTACAACATCAAAGTCACCATATAAACTCATTAATATCACTGGAATAATAATAAAAATAAATCATATTCCTGAATGAGGTTTATAAAGACTGAAGAACACAGACATCAGTCAGTATCAGTCCTTCATAACAAATACATAATCTAACAGTCAGACAACAGAGCCTACTGCCAGCTTTAGTTTCAGCTTGTGTAGCCGAGGGTTACGTTGCTCCTTAACGTTATGAGGATAACAGCGCATCACCGCTTCACTGCTACTGTTCCTTCTTCACAATAAACTCCCCGAACAACCACTGATCGCTGCTGACTAGAAGGAACTAAAGTCGTTCACAACTCATCTAAATACCTTACACATCTTTTCCATTCGCTGTTAGCCGGTGAGCTAACGCGCTATGGTGAGCTAATAACTGTGGTATTGTAAACATAGTGGCGGTGGTTGAGAGACGTGCCGTAAAATCTGGTCCGCCCTCGCTGAAATTGAGCCAATCACAACTCACAACCTCAGCTTCAGTTACACTGTGCATGTCTTATACCCCAAACCCCTGTCCGCCGTGTCCCAGCTTCTTTCCATAGGCCTTAATTTCTAGTGTGACAATAAACGCGACAAAAAAAATACACAATCGGCCTCATGACCTATTTCAAATGAACCGGACGATACATACACGACCCGAACCGTGACTAGCGAACAGAACGTTTGGATTTTTACCCGAACCGCTCCCATCCCTAGAAAAGACCATGAATCAAGTCTGATAGCATTGCTAGAAAGTTAGCTTCATCCCCAGTGGTCTGTGTGTATCTATTAGCGTTTTACATTTCCAGGTGTGCAGCACTGAGCAAGCATTATCACAATGCAGGTGCTGAAAATGCAGTTGAACTGTTTTCGCTTTCCTCTTCAAGATCAGATCCAAGTGGGGGGCTCAGCACAAGCATCCCCTCCCACCTCCGTGACTGCACTGTTTTCGTGGAAGGGCCTGTGTTGACAGGCCCTTCATTAGAGTCTTTGTCCTGGAAGAGCCTAGTACATAATTAATGTCTCCATGATGGATTACATGGGTGGATTGCAAACAGCGAAGAGGTCGGCAGAAAACGGGAGAATTGATGCGAGGCTATTTTCCCTATCGAACACGCCTACTGCGTGCCCCGTCTGCACTGGCACCAAAAATGCTGATTAGAAAGTCACAATATTTACAACAGTGGTGACTTTAGTACAGGTGTGAAGGAAAATTAACCCCCCTGTGCCTGTTACTTTCCTGGCTTTTCTCTGCGCCTATGTTGGGAATCGAAGGTGGCTGCCGCCCGACAAATGATGATCTTTATTGCGATTCTCACAGGTGGGGCTTTGGGTGGATGTAAACCATTAATCAAAGCCATTGTTAATGATGCAGAAAGCACTGTGGAAATTAAACTCCTTCTGTTCCCTTTTCCATAATGTTGAGGTGCCCTGTGCTCAAGCTGGTATGATGAATAGTAAGATATCTTGTTGTACTGCTTCTTTCCCTTCATTTATCAGTTGGAAACTGTGCACCCAGATGTGAGTTCTGTAAGTATAAGCCAGAAGTTAGCCGCTGCGATCATACTCTTGAGTGGTAATGAGCTGCGTATCGTCCTTTATGTCAGATTGCAGCTCAAGAGTTCAGTTTAATGATTTTAACATTTGACTTCCAGATAGAAAGCCAGGATGAACATCAATGTGCTGACTTTCCTAACAACCTCCAGGCTATGTTTTAATAAAACAAACTAAATCAGAACTAATTGCAACACATGGGTTTTTACATAGGAGATCAAGTGGGCTCAAGTGGAATGGCATCTAATTGAAAGAGCAGGGAATGTTTGATCTCAGTGTTTTCATTTAATACCCTCCCTAGGGAAGCCGAGCGCAGTTTTATCCACCATTTCCAGGACTTTTTGGAAATATAATTTAAATCTGACAGGAACAGCTTCACACTATTCCCCAAAAGTACTGCATGCCTTAAGGTTGTAAGAATCCCGGCATCCTGAGCTGTCCTGATGCCCGTCAGTCATCTCCCCGGCAGTTCTTGAGATTTCAGTTCAAATAAATCCGTCTGTCTCTCGCCAGTGTTCGCGGTACAGTCTGGTGCACCAGTGGATGAAGTGACTCGCTCAATTATACATTTACTTAGACAAGTAATAAAGCGCTGCCACTCTCTGCCAAAGCTGGGGCTGATTATACCGGCTGTACAAGCTGTTTTCCCAGCCTCCTGTTCCTCCCCTCTCGCTGATCAAGACATTCATCCCAAAGAGAGGCGCACTTATTGGAACGACTGCAACTCCCAGCGCTGCACTCACACACTGTCGAAAGCCCCTCCTTGCTGTTTTTTTCAATTAAGAAATGCATGTTTTTCCCATCACATAGGGTTATAATCTTCTAATCTAATCTTTCAATATATCTTCATTCAACAGTTCAATTTCCACTTACATGTACACAGTCTTTTCAAAATAAACTTCTGTTTTCACTAGAAACAGCTTAGTTAGGTTTAGGCACCAAAAGCTGCTTAGTTAGCTTTGGGGAAAGATCATCCTTTGAGTTCAAATAACACCGAAAGTGGTGTAATCATCAGTCAAATCAGTGTTGTTTTTTTTTAAGTATTATTTTTTTGGCAAGAGTTTTTTTATTTTATTTATTTTTTTTTTTTTTCATTTTATTGACGGTGATAGTGGTGAAATGGGGACACAGAGGTGACGACATGCAGCAAAAAGCTGCAGGTAGGATTTGAAGACGGGGCCACTGCAGCAAGGATAGTCACGCACAACAATCCTAACGATGATTTAATAATTTACCCTTCTGATATGAGAGATTTGTTTAGGTTTAGAGGGGAATAAATCAGCACTGCCTTCTGTTTTCACCCGGGGTACGAACACCGGTCTCCTAGGCGAAATCCACCATCCACCATCCACCCCGTCCTCTTTACTACATGACGTTTGTTGCTCTTTTTACTTTCTGGTTCACAATTATTGGATTCCATACAAATTAATTTGTGGGATGTACAGGATTTATTACTTTTCATAGGTATAGCTAGGAATGGTGTATGAGAACAGGTGTATGAAAGCTCACCAGTCGCCAGAAAAAAAATGTTTGCATTGTGCATTTCTGCAAATCACAGGATATGCTGAATGTTGATGCTTCTGAACCCAAATTGGGTTTCAGAGATATGTTTCATATCAGCCTCGTTTCACACTTTCACAGCTTTGTGAAGCAATTGCTTAGGTTTAGGCAACCAAACTACTTAGTTAAGATTAGAAAAAAGATCATGGTTTGTTTTGAAATAATAACGTAACAATGTAAATAAGTAAAAACTGCTTAGGTAACTCTCAGGTAATATTACAGAACATAACATTGACTTTTGATTTCACAACAGACACAAACAGTGGCTTCCTGAGTGAATGTCCACCAACACTCCCACCCACAACCATCAGTGTTATTATACGACGTAACGTTCAGTAACGGTGGCTTGATATACTACATTGCTTGTTGTACTAGTACGTCACACGAATGCAAAAGTGTTGACATTCAGCATACTCATGGTTTGCAGAAACTTACAACGCCAGCCGTTTTTATTGGCGACTGGGCTGCACTTTTCCAACACCCTCATATGACGAAATCCGTCCAATCCCTGAGCGTGCCTCACGTCTACAGATATAAATTTATTGTGAATATTTGCTGAGATTTTTAAGCTCACCACACCCAAGGTTATGCAAAAACAATTCTGTCAGAGGGTCTGCTGGCATTTTTCTTTTATTTTAACATCATTCTCATCAAAATAACTTCAGAAGAGATGATGCAATCACATCCTCATGGAGAAAAAAAATAACATTTTCCCTTTGCGCATTGTTTTGGCTGCCCTTTGATGAGAGCATGTTAAAGCTGACATGCAGTCTGGGTGTTTGATGCTGTTAAAGCCTGCTGCTTAGGAGTAGAGTGTCCCATTTGTTTGTGAAGGGTAGCCGCATAAAAGAGCATCTCTTATGAGCGCCAGCGCGAGAAGGTACTCTGAAAACACTCGATGCATGATTCACAGGCAGCTTTTACATGAGATCTTACATCATCTCTCTCTGGGGGAAAACTGTCTCTACATGTTCATACCGACTGGATCTGAATGTACAACTTATGCAGTATACCACCATTCTACACTTAACAAGCCTACTTTCTTTCCGAGCACTCTAAAACTACTAACTGTCATAATGTGTAAAATCCCTCGGGAGGCCATTTCTCCCCCCTTACAGTGAGAGCGAGACAGACTGACAGATAGCCTCTGATTGAATTGACAGCTAGTGTTTGGCTGCTGCATTTGGCAAACGGCGGCGGGAAGAGATTCCTCCCGCTAATTGGACATGCATACATGAGAGAGAGGGCTTCATTTAAAACAAATTAGCAAACTTGATAGTCTTAAATTACCTGAGCTATGCTTATTTCCGTTCCCTGTAACCTCAATTTCTCTCCCAATCACGCACTCACTCATTTTGACACACACTCTGCCTCGTAGCTAATAATTTAGCAGCTATCACATGATCGTACACAGTTTCAGAAAGGTAACGGTATTGACACATTTTTGTTCTTACATCAGAGTTATTACTGGAGGATAGCGACAGCTCTTCCAATTAACACCGCAGCGCCTTTGGGTGCTAATGATTGTTCATCACTTCACCATAATGTGTCTTTATGAAAATGGATACCTGAAAACTCTGCACATGCTGTACAAGTCATCTGCAGTGCGAGGATAACATCTGTGAGAGCGCTCTTATCATAAACTCAGTAATCCATAAAAGAAACTACCCAAGCTGTTAGGAATGAGCTCATTATTTTAAAAGTCATGCAAGAGTTTTTTTTTCCTTTTTTTTTTAACTTTTTCATCCTTTTATCAATGTTCATAATATCTGTTGTGCTTTTTCAGTTAAATGACAATGTTTCAGATAAAAGGATCGATTCCCCCGAGAGCAGGGAGATTCAATATGTGGTCAAATGGTCATATATGCACTAAATCACTGTCGCTCAATACAAGTCCTTTCCTGGCCCCTGGTTACCACGGAAACCTCTCAGCTGTGTGTGTGTGTGTGTGTGTGTGTGTGTGTGTGTGTGTGTGTGTGTGTACTTGTGTAATTACACACATGCAGCTGGCAGCATCTGTGTGAGAGGGTTTCCTTATATAACCATGGATATATGACTATATTCATCCACCTGCTAGGAATGGTTGGAGTTGATTGGAAAATGTAAAGCAGACCTGATATAACCAATAATACAAGAAAAATGCTCAGATACATATTTTAGTCATAATAAAACTAAGTATATGAGTATACCTTTTCAAGGAGGACATTTTGACATGTCACAGCACAGGGGTAAATAATAAAATAAATGGTGGCCGAATTCCCTTTAGCAGCTTTGGTTTCAGGCCCCTGGTTTTTTGCAGGCCATTTGAACAGCCATCTTTGAAGAGGACCTCTTATGCTTATTTTCAGGTGCATGCTTGTATTTTGGTTTCTAGTAGAACATGTTTACGTGCTTTACTGTTCAAAAAATGCTTCTCATACCGGCTGTGCTGCAGCACCTTCTCTCACCCTGAAACCAACCCCCCACCCTAGAGCTCGACCAATTAGTCGGTCGGCCAATTAATCATTATTTTTTGACATTTTTTCATAATTGGCATCGGCTGATGCCTGAGCATATTAAGCCGATTGCCAAGCAGGCACATCTGCAGGCAGCCCAGTGTTGTTGCTGTAGAACCCGTGTGACTCCGCCCCATGTGTTAATCAAATCGCCGTTCTACCAGCAGACCTCGGTAGATGTCGCCCAGTGGGCTAACCTTTACAAGAGTGCGTGAGAAGAACAACGTCCTAACTGGGAGAAACCGTGCAGACACAATATGCAGATTTGAGAGATGGACCATAAGTATTGTTCAATAAATGTTTACTTAAGTTAAGAAATTCTGTGTATCATTTGTTATTATTAAGCTGTTGTATTTTATCAGATGGAGGAAAAAAGAAAATGGCAAACTGTTGTGATTGGCCAACCAAACCAAACTCTTCAGACTCCACTCTAACTAGCTTTGTTTGTGTCTAACTAGCCGCTAGGCTGGTATTATAGAAATATGTTACTTGGTGACATCACCATGTTACAGAATAAAAGGCGGGACTTAAATCAAGGCGTTTCAGGCAGTTCAGGAGCAGTGTTTCTGTCAGGGAGAGTAACTCCGTTTGTTGAGGACTTTGTAACTTTCCAGACCTTTAGCACACACAAAAAACTATATAACACTAAAGAAAAGGGGAAAAGCACAAAAGCATAATAGGTCCTCTTTAACATTATTGGTAACACATGCTTTTCCTACTAGTCTAGATGTGTGCTGTGAAATTCAATTCAATTCAGAATGAGCAAAACATAATGCTAGTTTCTCTTTTCTCTCAGAAATGACGACGAAATTGCCACTACTGCTATACTAACTCTGTAAATTCACATATTGTGCTTTGTTTTTGCTCCTATATCTTGCTATTTAAATAAGAAATCTCTGTCATGGTGGTGTGGTGTGATGGTTGTTTCTAAACCTCCTCATTGTTGTCAAGGAGTTTATTCTGTGTTTGCTGCTTGTTTCTCCAGAATAAAAGATTCATTAAAAATTCAGTCAGTTCCTCGAAGTTTGAAAATTACACAAAGCAAAAGAAAGGGTGTATTTGATCATTCATATAGCAAGTCCTACACCTTCATACTATGTGTGTGATATGATTATTAGCATAAATCATACCCAAATCTCTAAATTTGAGAATATATTGGTATCTAGTTACAGATATTAAGGACAATCCCATTTTTTTCTCACAAAGTCATTGAAATTTTGGAGCCTGGTGACGTTGCTAAAAAAGCCTGGCCAGGTAAGAAATGCAAGTAATAACGGTGAAAACTATGAAAGTAAGACCCAAGTTTTTAATAGCCTGTGATTTTCCTTTAAGGTCTTGCAAAGTCTGCACGTCCAATACCTCATATAAAGATTTTGTCCGGACTTCCATATTTCCATGTTATCAACAGGTATATCTTAACCTTCAGGCCTTTTACAGTTACATTTGTACAGCAAATTCGGTGGAACTACAAGGACGAGACAAACAAGGTTGACAGCATGGAAAGATTAGGAGCTGAAACAATAAGTTGACACCCAGAGGAAATGTACTATACATTAATTTTTGTGGCAGAACTGCAGCACTTGGCCAGACTTCAGACAGTGAACCCTTTTTCTTTATCTTCTCTGTTCACACTAGGTGATGCTGACTTGCATGGCCAATCGGATGAAGCGGATGCACTGATTTTGACTTGAGGCAGGAGCTACAGTTACTCACGCGAATGGAGCGATGCCATACTGAGAGAGACGGCTGGTGGAGGTAGGATATGAGTCTCTGTCAGCGCCAGACGATGGGGGGGAGTCAGGTGTAATGAGGGAAGACGTTTCTGATTCACCCTCTCTTCCCCTCAGTCACATATGAAGGGACTAAAAGCCGTGATGAATTCGCACCTTACTTACTTACAGTACACACATGCATAGGAACATGCTGTGTGCTCTAAGAGGGACTGTCACATCCTCAATATCCCAAACATGGACTCAGTATGTTGGCGTATGAATAGATGACTGTTATGCCAATTAGATTAAAGTTGTTGCTTTAATATTTCCTGGTTGATTTGGTGGCACTTGTGGTTACCATGGTAACAGCATGTGCGGTTTAAGATGACAGCAAACCACTGTTTCCCATCTTGGAGTTGTGTTGATAAAAAAAATCTGTTGTCTGAAGTTAGCTGTTGCTACCTGGGAAGACAGATGAATAGCTATTTTCGAGGGACACATGGGGCACTTTCATTTTGGCAAAATTAATACAGTAAAAAAATGCTTGATTTTGAGTCTGCATGTAGCGAGAGTTATTTGAAATGTAGTCATTACCATACGTAATATCCCACAATTCTCACAATTTAGTCTTAGGTAACCTATTTTTTACTTCTTCTGACTGTATGTCGGGTGCACCTTTAGCGGCAGCTTGGTTGACCGTGGAGAATGACTGCCGGCTTGACCACAGTCTTTTTAGTCGGCAGTCTTTTTAGTCAGGTCCTTCGCTTCTTGGGTAGTCCAGAGGCAGCGGATGCATCGCCTCGCCCGCCAGGTCGATGGTGTTTGTCTCTGAATAAGGTGCGTTTTACTTTGCATGTTACAACTGAAGTTGATGATAAGATAAAGCAAACTTTTTAATGTGGAAATAACACCACAGCATTTAGTTAGTTAATTGAACGATACGTGATTGAGGGACATTATTTCAATTATAAAAGTTTATTTCATAATATTTATGTATTTATTTATTTATTATTTTAAAAAATGAATGGATTAAATCAATAATTCCTGGTCGGTCAGGTGGGTGGGGGCTCTGTGATTGTTATGAAATGGCAGTAAATGGACCTAAAAGCAGAATACAAAACATCAGTTCAAGGGAATTTATTACAGTTAGTAAGAGTTAATAGTGCTGGGAATGTATAATGGGCAGAGGGGCTTCTGGCATCGGGGGGAATGGGTGGCGGGTGAACCAACAGAAGGCAAGGAGCGAGATCCAAACGGACCCTCCGAATGCTGAACACAGCGTGGTGTAGCTGTCAGGAATTGGTGATTGAGTGGGACTAGGCAGGCGAGCGGTGGATGAGTGGAGTGGAAGCAGCCGGCAGACTGCAGAGCTGGACACAGGAAAAGCAGGGTCAATTAAAAAAAAAAATGTCAAGACTCAAAAAAAGGCAAGCAGTAAGGTAATGGCCTGAGACGTGTGCTACCACGGAGGGTGACTGAACAATCTGGCGGAGTATGGAGGGAATCCCGGGGTTGATATACTGCAGAGGTTGTGAATGATTGGTGACTACGCTCAGGTGGGCCAGCCGCATACGCCCCGAGGGGGAGGTCGGAAACCACGCCCACCTGCACACACATACAGGGAGAGACAGACGCATGGAAACAGGAAACAAAAGTGATATTTAAAACAGTAGTAGAAAATTTAGTTTAGTTTTATTTCTCCCCTGTTACAGCTGTAAGAAAGTGAGGTAAAAACAGTAACAATGGATTACATGCGTGCATCGTTTCCTGTGACGCCCTTGTGCGTAGATAGGCTATTTTAATCCAGTGGTAATGGCAGACTGCGCCCCAAACAAAATTACTTCACAGAGAGGTAACTGCAGAATGTAGATACACTAAATGACTTTTGCTGAAAAGGCCAACAGAATAGTTTCAAAAATGAGGTTTGATTTATGAGTATAACTTTAATGTTGTTTCATTGTTGATTCATCTGGCTTCATTTGGTGTATTGTAGAAAATCTCAGAACAAAGTGAAAGAACGCTCATTACAATTTCCCACAATCTTAAAATTGCTTGTTTTTGTCCAAACGAACAGAAAATCTTGTCATTTGAGGAGCCGAGAGCTGGATGAATACCTTAAATGAGTAATCAGTTGTCAGTTTTTTTGTTGATTCATCAACGAAACATTAAGTCACCATACAGACGCTTCCTGTCAGCCTGCTTTACATTAAGTGTGTGTGTGTGTGTGTGTGTGTGTGTGTGTGTGTGTGTGTGTGTGTGTGTGTGTGTGTGTGTGTGTGTGTGTGAGAGAGAGATCTGTAGCACTTTAAGGTTGTTGTTTTGTCATATCCCCTCCCCTCTCCCTGTGTGGCATTCTGTCAGAGCCAGCCAAGTGACATTTTCAGGCAGCTGAACTCCGAGACCTTTCAGTGTCACCCTCTGTTGTCATTTCTGACTGCTACAGCCCAGACAATGATGCACTCGCACTGTGGGGGGAAAATGATATACAGCCAACCTCAAGGTCTGCCTGGCTCAAAGTTATTTTTTTTTTTCACTGCTCCGTCAAACTGGCTTTTGCTAGCACAGAATACCACTCACTGAAGTGATGAAAAAAGAGTTTTTAGCGATGTAATATGTACTGAAGAATTGAGAAGAAGTCAGACAGAACTTAAGTGTTTGATATTTGCTATTCACTGAAGCTGATGCAAATATGTGGAATAAGTGCAATACTTACATTCCCAACAAAACATGATTCCCAGTTGAAGCTTCTTTTCTGTTAAATCAAGAATCAACCAGCCTAAAGAAGTAAAAATCGGTCATCGGTATCACTACATAGTTCATCATATTACAGTTTTGCAAGCCCTATGGCGAACTGTTTAATTGCCCCTGACAAAATCAAATAGGCTTGGTCCCTGAGGGGGTGTAAAACCACACGCATCTTATCCATAAATCAGGCGAGGTGGCAGCGGCGGTTATATAGGAGCCTCGGCTGAGTCACGTGCCTGCTGTAAGGAAATGGACCTGTCGGAGGAGATGTGAAATAGTGTGGCAGCCGCGTCACTCGCAGCTCTGCTACTTAATGTCATTATCACACTGGAACAAAATGTGTGTGGGTGTGTTATGCGCCATGCAGGCAACAGGTGCAGCTGAAACAATTTCCAATTTGTGTGTTTTTAAGATTCAAACACACGTTCGAGCAGTAACACGAACCTGCTTGCCTCTGACTTCACTGAGAATTATCTAATTGCCTATGAGGGTTCAAACTCTTTCTCAGAAGACAACCTTGGGACTATTCAGCCTGACTGAAATACACATCTGCTCAGAAAACTCTCTGCCGCTGCTTTACCCCTTCCCACAATCTATGCTCGGCAATCTGCGAGTTGTCGAGCTGCTCTGTGAGCGTTTGGTTCAGTACAGCTGCCTTTTAACTATGTTCCCCGTATTGATTTGAGTCTAGCTGTAACCTCGTATCAGGGCTTTGCAAAGTTCTCCGCTGCATTAAGTCCCGGTCCTAATTGAAGGCTCCCAGAGGCTAACTGGCTCGATTGCTCCGACATGTCAAAAAGCATCAGTCAGTTAAATGGGGCTGGGAGATGGAGAGCTGTTATTGCTGCTACTGCTGCCGTTGCTGCTGCCTGCAGACTGTGACCTTGACTGAGCTTGAAGTGTCTTCCCTGAACTCGCTGCTTCCCTGGAATGTCCAAGTTGGGGATGCTAATTTTGAATTTTTCAGCGTCGCATCCAGCAGTGCTATTTTTAGTGCCTAACAAGCCACCCAGCTGCAGTGAAAAGCTAATGCACCACCAGCTGAAGTGCAATACAGACAACTGAGCCCCCAGTTCAGCTGTCCAGGAGATTTACTGTAGCAGCCATGACGTTGCGCATAGCCAGACCAGCCATGCGAACAGCGCATGGCGGCTGCGTTACCTCACGGCTGCGTGATTCACGCATCCCTTGTTGACAACAGCTGCATATTAGCTACGTTTCTGCAGCGTTTCTGCTGCTGCTGCTCTTTCTACACAGTCTGACTTTCATAATGGCCATTTCATTTCATTATAAATGTCATGCATATTTGTTTTAGACAGAGAAAAGTCAAGAAATGTGTGGTAATTTGTAAATAATAGTAATAATCCACAAATAAAATACTGCACTATATTCATTTATGGAGACCTGGAAGTAAATGCATGTTCTGCAACACTGTCCTGCACATATTTCAGAATAAAAGCCTTGTGTTTACAAATGAAGTGGCAATTGTGCACAGAAAAAAACGCAAAAGGGGTTTTATTTTGAAATGAAAGCAGGAAGTGTTGCTTTAAAAATAAATTATTACATTTTTTCATGTCTGTGACATTTTCTACAGACATCAAAAGTGTAGTAATGCTGACATGATGTCAATATGTAGTCAGAAGATCACTTCCACTGTCTGCTGCTGCTGTGAACTGCGCGTGGCTCGCGTCAAAAATAGGCGAGACCTTGAATCTCGAGAAGAGACGTAGCCGAGCCACATGTGAGACATGCGCCTGGTCTGGCCCGGGTTTGTCTTCACAGCATCATTCAGTTTAGCTGCGACATTGTCAGCTGCTTGTTCGCCTGGCTACGCTGTCTGCCCGGCATAACGCTAGCGAGTGTCCGACAAACCCGTGTGTTTATACTACGTTCACAGATGTAACGCTGCTGATGGCTTCGTGCCAGTGTCACACATACGGTAAGCTGTGAACGTAGCAGTGCTGTGTGTGTACAGTTTATTTGTGAATAAATGCAACAACTTCTCAGACCGATGCCGAGTTCTTGTATCAACACTGGCTCAGACTAGCAAGACCAGAATAGCATTAATCGGTTAAATGTTAATGTCTTCTTAATGACAGTTAAAGGCATAATTGTTAACAAACCTTGTTGACTAGATATCCACCGATGAGTAAGTGTGTGAACAGATGTGTGTGTGTTTTTTTTTTTAATGTACATTCAAGTGTGAGCATGCACACTGATTTTCCGAGGCTGCAGGGTAAAGTGATTGACGCTTGTTCTGAGTGGCTGGTGATCCTGCAGCAAATCCACCCTGGGCTGCTGAGGATGAACTAATACATAGCTGGATCCACCAGGAGATACAGCACTGTACGTAAGGGATGACTACAGAATGTTGCTATGGTAACACAGAGGTGTTGACAAGGTGTGATAAGCAACATAAAATCTGTGTTCACTATAGATTTCATGTAACTTTACAGCTAATATACCGTGAGCCATGAATGCTGTATGAAGATGTAAAGAAGCACCAGAGCACGTTTTACTGCTCTAGTAAGGTGGACAAGACAATGTATTTGCGTATGGTGGATAACTTTGTCTCATTTTTTGATATCGCTGTCTGCAGCTCAGTGGCAGCAAGGAATTAGTGGATGACTTCAGAAAGACACCTGCTCAGAATTGAGGTGAAGAGGTAGACAAGTATCCATTCATATGTCGCAGCCACTACCCAAGACTGAAATCTCATATGTCACTGTTAAGTCAGTGGTGGCCGGTGTACTGTTCTTCACTGTGGTGTGCACATGGAGGAGGCAAGCAGAATAAACAAACTGGTTTAAAAAAAAAAAAGGGCTGGCTGCTACAGCCTGAAGGCAGTAGCAGGACGGAGGGCGCGAGCTAAACTGAAATCTTTCCTACACAAAACCATCCACCCCCTCTACGGTGAGCTGCCACCAGCGGAGCACAGAGCCTCTGGCTTTTGCCCCCAAGGTGCAACACGAAGTGCTTAAGGCGCTTTGTTGTGCCATCAGACTGTACAATACCTGTTGTGTGAATAGCCCCGCTCACAGCCACCAGGGATGCTGCTGAAGCATGCCACCTCTTCTTACTGAGAAACTAACCTGGGGCACCCATGCTCCACTGTGACTCATTTTGCATTGATCAGAGAGCTTGTTGATATAACAAGAGCACTTAGTTTACATATGCCTTGTGCATAATCACCTTTTCCTGTAGATATGACAAGTTCTGCTGCTACAGATAGTGCCTGACCACTCTGGTGGGCAAGATTCACACAGGAGTCACCATTTTTTGTACGCTTGCAAAGCTGAAGTTCCTTGACAGAGCCGTTTATGCATACAAGTTTGACATGGCCTATTTTGTCAAGACTTTTTTAGAAAATAATGTTTTTGATGATCAAATCTTGTTTTTATGTTAAATAAATGACCAGAATGCACCAGTAAGAGTTAGACATTAAAAAATCAAGGTATGTGGATTTAAATCCTTTAAATGAAATCATTTGTTTGAATAGGCCAAAAATTAAACTACAGCATACATGTAGACCTACAGTATTTCTAACATAATTTAAAAATTAAAAATAGAACCATAGCTAATATTTTAATTTGACTCTGCTTGTCTCATTGATCACCATGATCTTGGCCTACCTGACCCGACCTGGCTAGCATTAACTTTTCTGACTTTTGAAGGTTGTTGCAGGTTCGCAGTAACATATCAATCTTGAGATTTCGATAAATCTGTTGATACTAAACAGGTCATGCTAGCGTACTGGAAAAAGGGCTAAATATTGCTCCAAAGTTGAGCTGTCTTTACAGTGAGGTCTGCGTCAGTCATGCTCCAAAAACACTGGATCCTTCCCATAAAGCATCTCTGTACACCTCCCCTACTTTCAAACCTCACACCTTCAGTCCGTAACACACAGGCCTTATACTATTGCACAGTTATAGTCATATACCTATGAGTGCTGCTGTGTAGTGCTCTCTGGGTGCTCAGCTGACAGTGTAAGGTCATAGATAATCATCTGATTGAAGCTATGCTGACTTTAAAAAAATCCACCTATGTTGCTACCAAAGCAACTATGATAGCACAGTGAATGTCACTCATCAAAATATATAATTTATGCACTGCCACTGCAGAAAATCAGTCAGACAAAAATGTGAATGTGCAGTACACAAATCTCACGTTGGCTCTCTCCAGCTTAACTTCAGCGACAATGCATATGCAGAACAGTCTGTAATCCAAGGGAAAAGGTTACAGGGTACACTGTAGTCCCCCTAAGGAGTGTACTGCATGTTTCCAAGTGCATTACGTATTAACCACATATGAAGTGAAGTCCTCAGGTCCTTAATAGTTACAGTTCTATAACCGTACAGTGATAGACCGCCATGCAGACAACCACTTATTTCAATCCTGAACAACCTCACTAATGTATTTGCCATAGCAATGTCGGTCACTGCTAATGGAGGAAACTTTATGAACAATATATGTAGGTAGATAAGCAGCTGTTGGTTGCAAACTTTTGTCTTCTTCGCACTCTAAATGTTTGCTTGTACTTCACTGGCTGTGACTAGTTTTCCATTCTTGTTACAGCAAAGATTAACATAAAGCTCAGCTTCTTACAGCCCCAGTAAAATGCATCATTTAGGGACATTCCAGCATCGTTTTTCTTTCTTATCTTACTCTTGTAGTTATCTTCATGTCTAATCAAATCTGCGTTGTTGTAGCTGTTTAGCTACTCTGGGGTTAGGGTTTGGATAGGACTGTAGATTTGGCATTGAGTGGCAGCATCTCACAGGTAGACCTATCCCTTTGATTGATGCTGAAAGATTATGCTTCATCGTTTCTCCCTGTCGCCCATTGTACCAGAATGGTGGATAGAGATGCCGGAGGGGCCTTTTGCTTATACAGTGCTGTTTACCTAGAACGGGCTATCGACATGGGCCATAAATCACTCGCTAACATTTTTATACATCCAGTCCATCCAACTGCCGCTAATTTTTCCTCTCCCTGCTTCCTTTGTAACTCATTTGAGCAGAGTGCATGACAATGTGTGCGTAACGGGGATTGCTGGAATCGGCTCGGCGGAGACTCTGACTGGATTGGCTTAAAAGTGCAACTCCCGTGACCTTACAGTAATGTGTGACATCAAGATTATGTGAAAAAGGCCAATTCAAGACAAATCAAATGCAGCCTTGAATTGTAAAGGCTTGCCCCCCCGATGTTATTGTACAAGCCCTAATCCTACATAAATCCTGTGTCGGTATTTAAATGGCTTCTGTAATTCTTCACAAACTGTCAAATTGCATTAAGAAACCTGTCTCTCAAACGCACGTTGACTTTTTCGATCCCCTGCACATTTGTACAATTGAAACAGACGTGCCAAGCAATTTGCCTCAGAAGCGGTAAATCTCCTAAAGCAGCTGCATCTTTTGCCTCGGTGGACCGCTTCATCTTTGACCCCGACCCCTCGCAATCTCCCTCCCTTCCAGCACAGTGACTCCGGCTGCTGTTGCCCTCGCTGCCATCATGTTCTGACCTTCGCTGCCTTAGCGTGTCACAGTCTTATCAAATGCTATCTGATGGCACCGCAGGGCCCCAAGCAAGCAAGCAAACACTCTGATACGATCTGTCTGGCTGGTTAAAGGAGATGCCCCCCCCCCCCCCTCCTGCTTCTTCTCCTCTCCATCAGCACCTGTGGTAGCTTAAGGGGAAACTTAGTGCTCCGTCTGTGTCTTTCATCTCTGTGTTTTTGTTTGTGCAAGTTTTACATATCTGGATGTCTCATTTTGAATGTGTGGATATGTGTGTTTGTATGACAAGCAAATGGGATCGTGCTTGTAGGAAGAGTAAAAGATTTTGGGGAAATATACTGATTGTCTTTGAGTTAGATGAGAAGATTGATGTGACTCTCATGTCTGTCACAGCCAAGTGATAAAGAGGACAACTGATCATTTACTAGACTCCTCAGACCAGCGATTATCCAATCACCACATAGCAACCATAGCTAGAGCCAGTTTTCTAGCTGGATTAGCAAGAAACGGTCGGTCTCGGCGCGGTAGCTCAGCGCGGCAGGGATTTGCATCTCAGTTACAACAGGGCTACCCGCCTGAGGGTGTGCGTAACCATGGCTCTGACTAGTGGTCAAAGGAGCAGCTGCCAAACACTGAATAAACACATTTCATTTCCTTTGTTCTTCACAATAAAAGCTCCCCGTCATTTTTGCTCCTTGTACTCTTTTTCCTTACAGTATTAGTAGATTTATTTTTATTCTGCTAACAAAGCTCTGCTAATTCAAGATAAACACATTTAATTTCTTATAAATCTTTACAATAAAAGTCCCACATTATCCCACATTTTGTTATTCAAAATCTTTTATTAGGAAACAGTAAAATGAGGAAATGTTGGGTTTTCATGAGCAGCAACTCAACACAACTGCTCAAGAGATGGTCTGTCTAACTCACTGCTTTAAAACTGGCAATAGAAAGTATGATTAGACTCTGCGTGGCCAAAAGTACCAATCGTAAAGCGCCATAGGTATGGTAGGTCTGTCAAGATTTTAATTTTTCCACATGTCGAAACGACGTGCTTGGAGTGGTAGCAAGAGTGATACTTGATATTTAAATAGTTCGGTGTTTAGTCTTTCCAAAAACCAAGAACAAAATTGAATGGAATGGTTTAAATGGTGTGTCCAGCCATAGGCCTGCCTACCGAAGTAACCTAACCCAGCGCTGCGTCTAAGGCCAAGGAGTCTCATGAGCTAGCTACCTTTTGTGGGGCTACAAGAACGATGCTGCTGTCGTATTTCCATGACTTTTAGATGGATCATCAGCTAGTAGGGAAGCTGACTTTTTGCTTTAAACAAACCTCAGTTACAGCAGCATTTTCACTATGGATCAAGCATGAGCTTAATTAGCTTAACTAGTTAGCTACAGCTGATACAAACATCTGGAGACAGTGCACTGGCACTATTATTATGAACTGTACATGTGCCATGTGTACATTCATAGCAACACTAACTAACTAACTAACTAACTAACTTTTGCCCTGGACTTTATTAAAGTCTTTTTACTATGTATTGCATGACCTTAATCTTGTGTGTCTGAACACTGCTGGAATGTGTGAATTTCCCCTCAGGGATGAATAAAGTATCTATCTATCTATCTATCTATCTAGCTATCTATCTATCTATCTATCTATCTATCTAGCTATCTATCTATCTATCTTTAAAGGGGAGGTTATGCGCCAGACTATTTTTGGCTGGAAACAGTTACTTCACATTTGTCCGGCTTTGTTAGTATTAAGGTCTGTACCTGCATATGCATAAATCACCACGAAACAAAGCAATTACAAATATACCAGAGGTTCCACAGTTATATTTTCAAACCACATACTGTACTTGCTTTAAATTGTACCCAGTGGGTGGAGTGCAGTTCAGAAAAGGATAAAACATAATCTTCCAACACACTGAAGTTTACAAGACATATTGAATAAAGGACGCATCTTTAACATTTTGGGGGAGGAGTGGAGTCCAAAAACTGAGGTTTGGTTGACCAATCACAACAGTGGGCCAGCTGACCAATCAGAACAGACTGGTCTTTTCGGGAAGTGGGGCAAGACAGACTGTTTCAGACAGAGGGTGAAAAAAGGTGCTTCAACACAGCCAGTTTGAGAAAAGTAAAATGCTTTTTGACCAATAAAGCATGTACACACGTTAGCATGCAGCTGAAAATAAGCATAAAAGGTCCTCTTTAAGACACAAAAATGCCATGTGCAGAGAAAACACAATAGCCTTACATTTCATCACTTGAGTAGAGTAGGTTTACGGCCTATTGAATGCATAGATAATCAGCTACAAGCACTGCTCTGATGACAGCTATCACAATCCACCACAGTAAACACTGGCTTTTGTTCGGTTTTGTTGTGGGAACCCTGACCCTGTCACCATGTAACCTTGTATTCTATTTCACACAGATGTTTACAGGCGAATATAAAGCAAAAAAGGGGGATGCTGCTAATGCATCATCCCACGCACGCCATTCACTCTGTCCTTCGTACACTAAAAACACACGTAATAAAACACACATATAGACGTAGCAAATGACTTTGTATTCACATCTCCCTCGCCCCAGGTGCGCTATAATGAGCCTGCATTATTTTGCTGCTTTGCTTTGAATGCAACAACATTCAACAAGCGTTCCACAGTTAATGGTTTCTCCTGTAAATGCCTCCAACTGCTCAATTTCCATGCTGTTATGAAGTGAGAATAAGCAAAACGAGGAACCACGCAGTAATTTGATTTTACAAGTCATTCTGGTTTAAAAACTGTACAAATTTTGAAAAAAAACAAATCTTCATGGGCTTGAGAAAAAACATCACGAAGGTAATTTAGGGCTTAACAATGCTCATATGGGTAGCTGAATGGATCATTAAAAAAATAATCCCTCCGAAAGCCCTGGAGATGAAAATATGGCACGAAAACAGAGCTGCTTGTGACAATATGTTGTATGAATAAATGATACATTTAAAATGCAAGTCAGACTATCACAGCAACGGGCTTTATTTTGAAGCTAAGTTAAAAAGAGTAAATGAATAAAATAGCCTGTCCCGCTATTTGCCCTACTTCACTTCTGAAGTGGCAATGGAGTTTGCAGTGGTCATCAGGATGTGTCACTTCTGAAAGGTGACGGCCCTAAAAGCACTCATTATAAATTATAACAGTCGACCATAAGAGCTGGATGGAGTGGCAATCTGAAGATATTTGTTTTGTAGGCTGGTGAATTTCCACATGTTGGCCGTCGAGCCTCAGCTAGAAAACATTAAATCAGCAGTAAGTAGAATTGGAGCGAATAGGATTTGTCCCTGTATTGTGATTGTAGTGCATGAGACAGGTAATCTGAAAAAAAAAAATCATGTGCCTCTGTGTCCTCTGGTGCTCGTAACGGCATCTGCAAGATTTCACAGACTGGAGGAAAACAACCAATCAGAGCCGAGCTGGAGCCTGCCGTCTCTGAGCAGCTGTCAGTCACTCACAAACTGATCAAACGGTCAAACTGGACTAGAAACATCTTGTAGTTACTGTTTACCTGTAAAATTAGAAAGTTTGTGACCTGGCCGCAATGTTGAGATAAGTTTTTGAAATACCAAGCACCACCCACCAGCCTGAACAAACTTTTTATTACAGCTAAACAGTAACTACAAAATGTGTCTGAAAATGTCTGAGGTGAGGCAGAATATTGATTCATATTTGATCATATTTGTTCATGGTTTGACCGTTTGATCGGCTGCCTCCTTTGAAGGAACCAATAGGAACGCTCTCTCTCTCTGAAATGACCTGTGATTGGCTAAAATCTCCCATCGCAGGCTAGATTTATTAAAGCCAGAAAACACATCCATGAGGAGGAGCAGATATAGTTTTCTCTCTGAACACTTTAATTACAATATGCTGAAAGGTTATTATTAAGGTTATAATTTTTGCCCGATGATGCCTAAAACGTTCTGCCTACTGCTGCTTTAATCAGCACTCCTTCCTTTTTCTGCAAATATCATCTTTTTTTTTTTCTTGTTCTTTATTGACCACACAGAACGGCAGCCCCCGTCTGGCTTGGCAAACAAGCAGACAGACCCAAAAAGCACTTAATTGATTGTGATGGCCCATTTGGCCTTGTTTCAGCCACACTGGGTCACTTTTTAAAACACTAGGCCGGCGCGACATGACACGGCAAGACAATTCAATAACACTCAGGTTTGTGTTTTGATTTGCCGGACGGCCTCCGATGCCGCGGCCTCCTGATTGCTCCTTTTTTTTTTTTTTTTTACAGTGAGCTCATTTGACAGCTGCTTGCAAATAGAAAGTCCACAACATTCACACACACATATTGTCTTTCCACAAGCCCCAATACACCTGCATACACACACATATATATATACACAGGCTGTATTTATTTTGCTCTTCTCTCTCTACCGACACAATTTGGCAGGTGGCACAGTGCCGGTTTCCATTAGAGAAAAAAAAAAGCAAAGGAGAGAGAGAAAAATCTATAAAGGCAAATAAACAAGAGTAGGAGCTACTGCCAGCTTGCTTGCATTCTCCACCGGATAATAGAAATGGAAGTAAGATAAGGCTCTTGTATGACCTCCCACGTAGTGGTATAGCGGACTTCACTTTCCTGCATTTAGATTCTTGCTTTGGCACCGGCTAATGCTATATGATTTGATGTAAATAAATCCTATACATCTGTACGCAAAGTACACAAGTTAGTCTCAAATGTCTTTTTATTCAGGTGGCTTTTATCCATGTATTTATTTCAATAGTAAAGCTAAAACCAAAGCGTATGTTGTTCACGCCGTGTGGAAAAGAAGCAGGTGTAGTTGTGCAGGTGTATCAGCGTGATTTGATCACGGAGGAAGTGCTTGTTGTCTGGGGATAATTAAAAATAACTGATGTTGTTATGCACAGAAGACTCATTATCAATTAGACATCTGTATGATGCAGAGATAAATGCTTGTAAACGGGGAGCAACAATAAATTATGTCAAAGCTCTTTATTTTAGTGAAGGATCATCAGCAAGCCACATCTCTGACCTTGGATTTCCCATCCAGAAAAATCAAAGAAAGCACTTCTGCAGACAGGCTAAAGGACGACTATTTCTGGTCATTTATGTACCTTTTTGTGTCTCATCAAGCACTGTACATTGCTGAAGGCCTCAGGTTTTATGCACATTACAGGGACACGTTGGCTTTTATGTTCAGCAGAACGGGATGTAACGGTACCTAGCTGGGGTTGGTTCATTGGGCCATTTCACTCCCTCATATTAAATATCCTCATCCTTGGGACATCTATGGGGGGGGGGGGAGCCTCTTCAAAGCTTGTCTTGTCTGAAGGAATACACAAGGCACTCACTTCCCCCCGCTGAGAGCGAGGGACGGATAATAGAATCAGTGGAAAATACAGCATGGGCAGTAAGGAAGTATTCAGCAGAGAGTTTCAGGGCAAGATTACCTTTTTTCATACTCTGTGAAAAGATATGTAGTTGCTATTGCTGCTGCTGAAGTGATGGCAGCTGGAGAAGAGATCTTGGAACGGCAATGTTTGGAGATATCCTTTCCTTCCTTCTCCAGTTCTTCATTCATGATAAAACACTGAATGTAAAATTGTTCAGAGTGTATTACAAAAAAATGCTGAAAAGTTGCTCCTTCGCATTATTGCTGAATATTGTATGTGAAGATCAATACCACCTGCATAATTGCACGTTAAACATGAATCTACAGCAAGGAGATGGTTACCTTAGGTGGATTTTTTTTTTTACCCCGGGACAGAGTCAAGCCAGCTCTTTCCTTCCATTTCAAGGCTCTGTGCTAACCTAAGCTAACCATCTCCTGCCTGTAGCTTCATATTTAATGGCACGGATAATGACCTATTGGTATTTGCATGTTGGTAGCTTATTTGTTATGCTAAATGTAGTAGCCATGAGGGTTTCTGAGGGTTGTTAATGATTTTCAGTCATAAATATATACATACATTTGCATAAAGCAATCATATTTGCCCACCATCATGTTGATAAGAGTATTAAGCACTTGAAAAATCTCACTCTAAGGTACATTTTGAACAGATAAAAAATGTGTGATTAATTTGCAATTAATCCCGATTAATCTTGGAGAGTCATGCGATTAAATATTTTCATTGATTGGCAGCCCTGCTTGTGCAACAAGTTAGCACAGCAAATACTAGCTACAGTACTGCAGATCTCCACAGTACCAACATTTTTTGAATCTGAAAAAGTATCCACTTTTCACGGCGGGAAAGCACAGCACCGAGCTCTCATTAGTGCACATGTTCAGCATTGCGAGAGCTTGGTCCTTTCAAGGTCTGTATACGAAGCACAGACTTCAATAATACAAACTCAAAGACGTGATGTGATAGACAACATTAGCCTCCTGGCATCTGGAGCTCTCCGCAGCTCTGCAGTCCTCCACGGCGTGGGATGATGCATGGCTCTCTCTGAGCGCTGCAGACGCGCTCTGCTGAAAAGGACTTTTTGAGGAAAAGACCGGCCCTTAGGTAAATTGCCTGTGAAATTTTAAGTGTTCGCGAAGCATCCTTGTGGACAGCAGGCACAAAAGCATCCCCTTTGTGTTCTCTCAATATTCTGTTTAGCCTAATTAGGCCAACTGGGGTCTGCAAATGTTTGACTCATTGTGGGATCGCGGCGGCCCGCAGGTGAAGACAGATGAAAGAAAAGAAAGCAGCTCTAGTGGTGCATGCACTGTACAGCACAGGGTTAATGCATCAACGCAGAGGGACGGGCGGTGAAGGAAGTGTGGTGACGCAGATGAAGGAAGCAAAGGAGAAAGAGCGGGATTGGAAAAGGCAGTGTGGGAAAGGAAGACAGAGACTAAGCTTTAAAGGCTCTGAGAGAGCAAAGATGAAACCAGAAAGATGAATCAAGATGGAGAGAGCCTTCCTTTCACCCTTAGCTCATTTGTCCTGTGGCCACAGGACCTGAGGATAGAGATGCTCTAATGAGCAGGAAGAATACTTCCTTATCTTCGTGTGTGTGTGTGTGTGTGTGTGTGTGTGTGTGTGTGTGTGTGTGTGTGTGTGTGTGTGTGTGTGTGTGTGTGTGTGAATACAGCTCTGCAAGCAGTAGGGGTTTTAAGCTTTTTCATTAATCTCACAGGATGTCATGTGGGCCACATGCATGTGTTGTACAGTTTTGCTTCAGTGAGATCATACTTACATTGTGTGGCAGATATGTTGCTCATCATTTACACGCATCTGCCATCACTGTAGCCTGCTGTGCCCAGAAGAATAGTCATTTTAAAGGGGGCGTATCATGCTTATAGTCAGGTTCATACATACGTACATACCACGTAATTTGGGTTTCTGCTAGAACATGTTGACATGCTTCAATGTTTAAAACAAAAAACATTATTTTTCTCATACTGCCTTTCTGAGTATACCTGTATGCCCCTGTCTGTGATTGGCTTGCTAGAACAATACGGTGCACCAAATAAGATAAGATGAAATAAGATATTCCTTTATTAGTCCCACAGTGGAGAAATTCACATGTAATTAACAACAATTAACAATAACATTCAAATGTAGTTCTCAAGCAGCGGACAATATATTCAAATGAGCCCGCACGTGACATCTGAATGGCTTGATGAATCGCATGTTTTCTGATCTAGGCAGCCCATAAAACAATTGTGGGTTGTCATATTTCACAGTATTATAGACTGTATATAAGAAGTGGCCACCGTGATGTCAGCCATCGGTTTGTGGGCTGCCTCTTTGCCTTGAGTTTGGCATTTTAGCTGTCGCCATCTTGGTTTTTGGCCGTCGCCATCTTGGTTTTTTGCAACCAAATGTAACACGAAAGGGTGGAGCTAAGTACAAATGAATGCTGAATCAGACATTTTTAGCCGACCAAAATGTTACACTTAACTTTCATGAACTGAAAACACACCGTGAAAGGGTTGTAAAATGAAAAGTTGTAAAACGACCCAGACCAGACAACGCTGTGGTAGCGACCTGTCAGTCACAGTAGCCTCACCCTAAAGCATACCCAGTTTAATGGTCTATTTGACTCTAAATGGAACCATAATTTACTAAATGAACATCATGCTGTATTGAAGAAGACTTGAAACAAGTGATTGAGACCATAAACTCATTTTCTCATAAATTTCTTCTTTTTCGCCTCCTGCTGGCTTCACTTTTCAGACCTAGAGGTTACCCAGTGGTTAGTAGGCAAGCACTGAAAAAGTGCATTTTGTATTATACGTCTCCTTTAGTTTCTAGCATTCTAATGTAAAACCAAAGGCGCCAGATTTACCAACACTGAAAGGAACACAACTAAGACCAATGAAAAAAATAAATTCTTAGCAGCTGAAATTGAGCTGAAAATGAGGCAAAAGGAAGCTTATAGCCGAGATCCCCGAGTGTCCTTGTGTTTTTGTTTTTCTCTGTATTACTCTGAGCAAAATTCTGCATAGAGAGGAAGTTGCATATAAATCCCTCATTATTCCCGTTCTTTGAGGTGAGGTGTGTGTGTGCGTGTGCATCCATGGATGCAACTCGACAATGCAATCAGGGGGTGCGTGAGAGTTTTTGGTATGTGTGTGTGCTTCTCGTCAGGAGCACCCCCCACCCCACCCCACCCGAAGCCTGTGGGCTGATGAGCATTGATTGGCTGAATGAAATTATCAGATGCCGCTGAAGGCCACCCAGTACTTTGTTTGCATGTGCACAAGGAGACAGGTGTTTCTGTTCATTGGTGTTATCTTTAATTTACTTTTTGTCTTTTTTTTTTTTTTTTAAACACAAAATGTGTTTGTGTAAATGAACATACAGTAGATTTATTGTTGCTACGTAAAGCTGCAGGCCACCCAGCGTGTGTGTGTGTGTGTGTGTGTGTGTGCGTATGTGGCTGCATGCTGGCGATGATGCCCTTGTAGATTACATGGGGAGCACAATCTCTGTTTAGCACACTCGCCCTTAGAGGACGGATTACGGGATAAACAGAGTGGCGGGCTCCTGTCACCATGCAAACACACATTAACTCACACAAACACACACACACACACACACACTGTAGGTATTCCTGCCGGGTCCTATAGGACAGATGCAAGGTGGTGATCAGCTGTGAGTGGGCAGTGGAAGTTGCTCACATACACTGACGCTAATTTATCTGTATTTGCACCTTAGCTGAATGCCTGATTAGTTGGTTGCTTACAGTATTCACACCCTGCAGGCTTGTTGTTGTGGAGTGTGTGTGTGTGTGTGTGTGTGAGAGAGAAAGAGCAAGCACAAGGAAGCACTTTATTATTTGCTCCTTTATTCACACTTAAACTTTATTGTTTGCTACTCTAAACACTGCTTACGGTGCGGTAGAGTGACTGTTTTCATTCCTTGGCTTAATTGAATGTGTGATGGAAAGAGAAATAACATTTAGTACTTTCAATTATATTCATCCCATCCTACATTTTGACACTTGATTAATTAAATTACTGAGACATTTGGAGACAATGCAAGAAAGGTCTCATATTGAAAACTGGGTCTCTCTAATGGACATGTTTTGTTTAATGACGACAGTAGAAGACACAAGCATGTCATCTATAAAGAATAATTATCTTTATAAAGTTGTGCTCTTTAGCCTCTTATCACTCATTGGTCATTTTCACACTTTCTTATTCATGTGCAGGCTCACCAGCGTTCACGTGCGCATCCACGTAATGATCCTCACATGCACTCAGTTGGCACATGTTGACATATACGGTATGTGCATACATGAGCTCACACGGAGTCCGTTATGAACATACACAGCGGCACACTCCGCTCCCCTCCACCGGGATCTCAAGGACACTCAACATTTACTGGAGCTTTGATGGCTTTCCAGCAAACGTTATTGCTTCCTCCCTTCCTCCTCTTCCTCCTCCTCCTCCTCCTCCTCCTCTTCCTCGTGTCATCAGCAGGTCTCGGTCTTTTGTGTCATGATGTAATTAACCACGCAACAGGGAGTAGCTCAGCATCCAACTTTCAGCTCTGATTATTTGAAAGAGCCTGTTGCCAGATTCAAGCCAAAACCATCTGCTCCTTTTCCTTTTTTATTTAATTTAGGACAAACTACAAGTCACTTGAAACATAATGTTAACCCTCACTATGTTGTAACAGCTTCAGATGCTCTTCAGTTAGTGCTAATACTTTCCTACATTGCATTGCATTTGATCATGGAAAAAACTGATTTTATAGACTGAATACAGTAATGAATGTAGCTCCAGTAAAAGTGGTACCATTGCTGTAAAATCAGCTCTGTTGATCAACCACTTTGGTCCAGACAGAAATATCTTAACAACTATTCAGTGGATTGTCATGAAATTTTGCTTTGATCCTCTAACTTTCCTTTAGCGCCACCATGAGGTTGAAATTAGTGATTTTTTTTTAATAGTGAATTATTACAAGTTGTGTAACGTTGGCGATCTCTTTACTTTTCCTCTGATGCCATAATCAGGTCAACATTTTAAAGGTGCTAAATTCAATAATTAGAGCATTAATACAGCAGCAAATAGCTATTTACTATGTAAAGATATAGAGGAGTAATGTCTACCTAAGGAGAGAATGAAGTCGCTCTCCCTGTCTGTGTGTTGTAATCTGTGCTTCTCTGTGCTTTGTTGACTTAGCCGGGCCGGCCACTTGAGCTTTAAGTGTGTGTTTGTTCATGTGAGTGTGCCTCACTAGCTAGCTCACGGTCGCCATTCTACACTGCTCTCATACGGCAGTTACAGCTTATAGTGCCACCGTGACCGCCGGCATCGTTGTGGAGGCTTCCGGTTACCCAGCAGGTAAACACTGATGCTGTCGCCATGTTGAGAGCTGTTTAGAGGCAGTATAAGTGCTCTCAATCCTGTATTTAGCACATTTAAGCTGTCCAATCTTTTGATTTATGACCAAAAACCTGCAAAACTAATGACGTTCCCATTAGACTCAGCTGTACTTAGTGTTAGTGCTAATTAGCATGCTAACACGTTAAACTAAGATAGTGAACACTGACAACATTATACCTGCTAAACATCAGTATGTTAGCATTGTCATTGTGAGGCTGTAGATTCGTTTAATGGATTTATTAGCAGAAAAAAAAATAAGTCATGCACACACACAGGTTGAAGCAGCCGGGCTGCAGCACCCTTTCTACACATCTTGTCTTCTTCATGTTGACTTCTTGGTATTTTAGCTCAGAAGAAGTTAAAAGACTTCAGCTTGCCCTGAGGAAATATTTCATTTCTCCCTTTGATTTTTGACATTCTTCTATCTTACCTTTGATCTTTGTAATGCGCACAGCTGGGAGATGATGATTCGACGTGGAATGAGGTGGAGAAGAATCCTTTTAAGCACACATTATAAAATGATTTTCTGTTACTATGTACAGTTTTTACATTGGAAGCGTAACACAACCAGATTTTGGTTTATCCATTGTCTTTATTGCCGAGATGTGTGCTCAAAGCAGCATACTGGAAACCAGCATTGGACAAAAACACACAAATCTAATCGCATGATCCCGTCCAAACCTTCGCCCCAGCCTCTGCACCGCATTGCACCCAGAGAGAGCCCCCGTGAGCCCCTTGTTATTGGTGGCGAAGACGGAGAGCAAGAAAGGTGACAATTCGTTTAATCCGTTCATGAATGCTCTTTTTCTCTCTCGGGGTGATATTGAAAAGATGCTCCAGGCTTTCCCCCAGCAAAGCGCCAAGCAGAGAGGCCCCTGGGAAATATTTTATTCAGGCGACGCTAAATTTTGTACTCGGCTCACACACAGACGCGCACATACAAACTGCAGTTTTTATGAAAGAGGCATCTTTGTCCTATATTTCAGGCTTGTCACTGCCGCATTCATTTTCATATTCAGCAGGATGATATTACTCTAAAAAGACTGTAACTTTGGAAATGAAAGCTGAAGGTTAGTTTAACCACTTGAGCCCTAATGCTCCCATTGTTCTCCTTAAATCTCCCCTTAAGTAGCTTTGAAGATAGATAAAACACTTGACAAAATCACACTTACATTCCCTATCTTCCTGTTCCAGCAATTCACTGAAGATATACCACACTTGTGTTGAGAGAAATATCAGTGAAGACGTGTGTCGTATCCCAAACGCATGTAAAAACAAACCTCACACACACATGGCTGCTTTCTTCCCATCACTCGCTTGCTCTCGTGTTTTTGTCATTACCTAGGGACCGGTGATTATGTTGCAAACAAACACACACACACACTTTTCACACACTCTCGATCCCGCCGTCTCGCCTCATTAGATGCGTCCACGTGTTGGAACACCTCGTCCTCCTGCAACCCACCCAAACGGAGGCCCTTACTAAAGTTAATGGAGTGGAAGTCCCCTGGTAATATGTGGCCCTTGAACACGTTTTTACATATTGTATGTGCGTGGAGTTCTGTGGGTGGGTGTCTCAGTGTTTTGTATCGTTTGCTGTGCTCCTAGTAATTAGGTGCGATATTTCACATCGCAGTGCTCTTATTCAGCCCCGGCTACCAGGACAATATTCATCTTACTTAATGACAATGCAATTTGCAAACAACACTTCTTTATGTTACAAAAAAAGGCAAAAGTGCCAACGAGAGCTAATTTATAGGTAATCAGTGAGGGAATTTCTCTTCTAAATGACTTGAGATACTGCCTGTCAGCAATACAGCCACAGTCCCCGTGTGCTGCTTTCATCAGCTGTTCTCTTTATTTCCTTCCTTTCTGCATGCGTAACTTAGCTGATTGGCAATGATTTCGCAGGAAAACTGAGCCTGACTTCTCCCAAGTAGTGTGTGCCGTGACTGCCTGTATTATTTTGTTGGGCTGCTTGATTATGACAAAAATCATAATTCTCTAGCTGTAAACTACAACCTAAAAACTGCAAGTTGCATTAGTGCGTTAAAGAAATTTGTGGCATTTAAAATGAATTTACCTTAACGCGTTATTATGTCGCTGACTTTGACAGCCCTGATTAAAACATTTCATATTTCATGTCAGTCATCTAATTTTAGGGTACATTAAAAGTAGTGTTCTTCTAAGGAAAGAAATGTGATTGTTTTGAATGGTTTAGCTTTAGTAAGCAGCGTTTATTTTAAAAGGACTGGTTTAAGGGGCTGCTCATGGTAGCTGAGGAGATGGAAAGCTGAGTGTGAAGAAAAGGCCAGCGGACAGTGAAAATTAAGCCTATCATCACGCGAAGATATGAGTGGCGATTATAAAATAGAGATGGTTCTTCCCAAATTCCATACTATTCTTTTAAGTGCTTTTGTTTTAGGTGCCATGAAGCAATCTGACCTGTTGATTGGTGCGAAAGCCGAGAGAAACGATTTCCTGGAAGGGTGAACCGTCCAATCTACTAATAATTGTAAAATCACAGAGCAATCAGCGGTGAGGGATGGTCAGCACGAAAACAAGGGGCCTTTCTATCGAGAGACTCGTCCCTCCTTGTGCCAGCGATTTGGGACAGAACAAGAAGGAGAGGAGAGGAGGGGGAAGGAAAAAGGAGGAAAAGAAGGACAGAGTGCGTTTGGGCTAGAAAGCTGTTTTTCTTTCTGTCCAGACATTTTTACCCCAAAACATCCCTCAGGTGCAGTACTTATTACGGAGCACAAAATTGCCTAATGTGCTTATTTCTACTGCTAATGCAGCAGGCAAGCAGGAAGACAGGGTATTGCTCTCCAAGGGAAAGTGTACAGTACAATAAGACCTGTAAGCACAATTTAAGTAATTAGATGGTGAGGCTGGAATTAAGGCCCCACAAGTACACTCACACACACTAACACCCACACATGGCGGGACAGATAAAGTAGGCACACACACACGTTGTGGTAATTTCTCCTAAATAATTCCAGTATCTCTGACTATGATGAAAAACCGCAATAAAGCACATTCCAGTTCTTCATCCTCGCTCTCCGCTCGCCTCTTTCCTTCAGTCTCGACTTTTGACCTCCGCGTGTCATAATCGTATTAATAGTGAATAATAATTTGAGTGTAATTTTAACACCCATGCTGTACCCGGCAGGTGGCTGCTCATCCTCTCGCAGTGTGAGACAAAGGATGGCGTGATGCAAATTTGGAGGAGGAGGCAGGAGACCGAGAGGGAGGGAGACAAAAGGAGGAGGAGGAGGAGGAGGCGACAGTGGAAACAGAGAAAAATAGAGAAATGTTAAGTAGGAGAAAGAGGCAGAATGAGCAATAGTGAAGAAGTTGTGGCAACATGATGAAAACAGCAAAGGAGGAACAGAAGAGGAAGGAAGTGGGGGAAGGGGTGGACAGTAGAAGAGGATGGAAGGAGGAAAAAAAGGATAAAAAAGGGGACTTAGAATGGAAAATAGTGTGGGTGTGTGATTTATGCCTGGGGAGCGCTGTCTCCCGGTGAGGCTGCCTACTGATTCCCTAACCTGAGAGGCAGAGGGAGGAGAAGGCCCAGGATTATCATCATCCTGGATGGTACTATAGCTATATGGGGCTTAGAGACTGGGGCAGAGAAAATGTTCACATCCAGATAAAACAAGTAAAAATGTGCAAAAGGAGGGAAAGTTTCCCCCTTTTCAGTGCAAATCCAGGTTTGAAATTTTTGTCATTCCTTCTCAAACAGCAATCTGAAATCACTGTAGATTTTTGTGCACCATGATACATTTTCACTTTGACTCAGACTTTCAGGATTTAAAAAGATATTTCAGGAAGGATTTTATTTTATTTTTTAATTTTTTTTTTTGCATCGTAGGGCTCTTATAACCCCTGCAGTGTATCCATCATATGGCCAGATCAAACAGCCGTCATGTTGCCGTTGGTGTCCTGCTGTTTCTGTGAAGTGAAATATTCTGAAGTTTAAATGCTGTACACAACATAAACAACATGGTCTCATCTTAATTTCCTTTAATTTGTCCCTGTAAAGTTAACTTTATTGACCCTTCTTTAGTGGTTTTTATTTTGTACCTCCTAGACCAGCTATTTTTAGATTTTCTCTTTTATTGGATATTCATAAATGAACAAGAGTTTAATAGACATATTGGGAAATATCTTTTCTTTTTGAGGTGCAACTTACATGCGTGCACATATTGTTTAACATAAAGTGACCTGAGATAATATTACAGCAGGGTAAACAATGTGATGGAGGATATTTGAACCTCACATTCAAAACTGAAAAGAACACAAAATTCTTATATAACACTAGTTTGGCTGATTACCACGTACTGTGTGGTGTTTCATTCAACATGCTGCATCGTGGTTCAGATATCCATCTGTCTGTCCTCAGCTGTCAGTAATGTCTCCGCAAAGAGCGTTTATTTTTATCTCTTTACCTCTATGAGACACTGTCCTGTCCTTTTCTTCGTCCTGTCAGCACTGTTGATGTGCAGAACGATGAATCAAAACCACTCGTTTGAAGAGCACATAAGTACGTAGGGGTTCTGTGGTTATTTTACAACAAAAAAATGTAACCAGCGGGTCTGCCGTGAGAATTTTGGCTTGACAGTGCACAACATCACTTCAATTTGTGACTGCAGATGGAGCAGATACCTGCTGCCTTCAGATGGCTGTGAAATGAGTCTTCAGTATAGTACTACTAAATCATGACAGACAGCAGCCTAGCTGGCATTACAGCCATAACAGCTGGTTGAAATATCAGCATTATAAAGTTATTGTTAACTAAATTACACATACTACCAAAGTGATTAATGCTTGCAAATTCATGTTTCTATTCATGCAGCAAACAGCTCAAAGATAAGTCAAATCGAATATTTCAAATAAAAGAAGGACGTTTTCACACTCAACTTTTCAAGTAAACTCAGGCTGATTAATCAGCAGCATTTAGAAGAAGAAGAAGAAGAAGAAGAAGAAGATCTGCCTTTATTAGTCCCACAGTGGGGAAATTCAATTTACACTCTGTTTAACTTATACATGGTACATGCACACAAACACACACACACATGCAGTAATGGAGAGGTGTCAGAGTGAGGGGGCTGCTCCTGACAAGCGCCCCGAGCAGTTGGGGGTTTGGTGCCTTGCTCAGGGGCACCTCGGCAGTGCCCAAGAGGTAAACTGGCACCTCTCCAGCTACCAGTTCACACTCAGTTTTTGGTCCATGTCGGGACTTGAACCGGTGACCCTCCGGTTCCCAAGCCAACTCCCTACAGACTGAGCTACTGCCGGCTACGATGTCTGGAGGTTGGCAATCAAACATACTTATTCATCATTGATGATGAATGATGATTATTGATTTGGTTTTTCATGTATATATGCATTAAAATTGTGAATTTGGCTGCTAAGCCTTTTAAACAAAATACCTGGGGAATGAGGAGCGATGACCTCTGACTCCTGTGGTTGTGAATTTCCCCACTGTGGGACTAATAAAGGAATATCTTATCTTAATGTCACAGAAGGCCTACTCATAAAATGCACCGATTTCACTGATACCGAATCCCACTCCAAACTAAATTGAAAGCCAGCTTCCCCAGTGTTTATGCTAAGCTAAGCTAAGCTAACAGTCTCTGTCCGTAGCAACGGCAATTTTATTTTCACCTTGTGAGTCTGTATGTGACTCATCATCTACTGGATCAGGAACTACCACAGAAGTGGTTTTGATTAGCTCACTAGGTGTATCTATATCTGTGGACAGATTCTGTCATCGTGAGCAACTGTCCAATATGATGTCCCAAAACTTCATTGAGATCAAAATGAAGGCTGAGTTCGAAGATGGGTGCTAAAGAAGGGGGTAGGAAGTGGGGATGCGGCGCTCCTACTTTACATCCCTGGGCCAATTTGGCGTCACGGCTGGTGTGAACCCCTCGCAAGGTGGTGTCTAGTTAACACATTGATTTGTTTAATCCATTCAAAA
This sequence comes from Pterois miles, assembly GCA_947000775.1. Taxonomy (NCBI): domain Eukaryota; kingdom Metazoa; phylum Chordata; class Actinopteri; order Perciformes; family Scorpaenidae; genus Pterois; species Pterois miles. The sequence continues at coordinate 16,734,221 of CAMQGK010000549.1, read as the reverse complement.
ACCACTACCTCCGCACAGAGCCAGGCTAGCTGCTAAGTTAAACTAAAATAAACTGGCTGCTAGCTGATGCTTCCTATTTAACAGACAGGTTTATACCAACGAAGACACAGTTCATTGGTATGCTGCACCATATACATTTATGAATGTATATGCCGGTGCATACATATTTTTGTTGCTGTAACATCTCCTGTCATGGATGGATAGAGGTGTGTTTACCTTGTTAGAATGAAAAATAACCCCAGTGATTCATTATCAGCAAAGTGAAAAAGACATCCACCATCGTTCCATAGTTGTTTTCTCATGTGTATTCGCCATTGCATAATTGCTATGCGTCAAGCCGGCTAAATTGCCTCGCTTAGCTGGATGGAAATACAAACACATGGTCACACTGAGACGGCACTGGTGCTCCATGCAGAGAGGCAGCACACACATACATGCAAATATGCATACAGTGTGTGCACACAGACATAGAGTGGTAAACATACATGCTGTGCGGTATCTGATTCCACTTCCCGTCTGACTAACACAATCTAATGGTCTCACAGTGATCACAGCTGATGAGATGTTATACTATGGAACATGCTCGACTTGCACCATGTGTTTACTGAGGGGCCACAATGGGCTGCTGTTTTACACACCTCCTATTACCTGCTTAGTGTTTACCTTCATGCATGTTTGTCTCTGTATTTATAGTGTGTGCCTACTTCTAGATGGTATTTCGGTATTAATCAGGGTGCTGTAAGTCATTGTAGTAGTCCCCTTGCTGTTTATGTGACTGCTCCTTTGTCATCCTACATTACCCATAATTACCCACAAGAAAGAGTCGGCGCCTTTCCCCCCGGGACAGAAATGCTCACACATACAGCACAAACAAAATAACAAAGAGGAGTCTATGAACACGCAGGATACGCGCGGTGTATGCTCTTAATTACCTCCTATTTAGCTGCATCGCATGATCTGTAGGAAAATACAAATTGATATAGCTGGCAGCCATCCCGTTACAGACATTACCACTAGTGGTTTGTACGCTTATCTCAAAATTCATCGTCAAAGATATGATGTACGACGCCGTGTGGGGCAGAATTTCTGAGCGTAAATTTGCATTCATTTGATCTCAAACAACTTTCTAGGCTGTTTCCACAGTAATGTATGCACTTAATGAGCTGGAGTTCACAGGCAGGAAGTGATGGCACATACAATAGATCTCTGTTACGGAAAGGTTCCAAGCTGACTTTGGCTGGATCATTACAGATAATACCAGGGTATTAACTGGCATGTGGCACACAGGAGCGTAGGCGATGCAGGATGTTACATATACCGTACTGGTAAGGTGATCCCCCGATTTGTCCAACTTCAGTGTTGCAGGCCATTTAATGCCTTCACGACTGCCGTGGCCAGAGGCATTATGTTTTCGGGTTATCTGTGTTTCTGGTCCATTTTCTTGAACGCAATATCTCAAGAATGCCTGTAGGGAACGTCTTCAAATGTTGCATAAACATCAACTTGTACTCAAAGATGAAGTGATTTGATTTTTGGTCAATTTTGCAAAGGTCATTCTCCAGACCCGAAATATAACTAGATATTTTTAATAATAAAAATTATTTCCTTGATCAAACTGCAGCATTTAGCTTCACTTCCTTCTCTCGTTTTCGGTTCATCGTATAAACAAAACTGTAATTTGTAAGATCGTTGTATTTCTTGCCCTTAAGGTTTTTTTTTTTTTTTCACACTTAAACCATGTGGAAAAAAAAAAATATATCATGGAAATGTGCCTGTCAGCAAGACTGCTCTGGGAAAATAACGTGGAGTTCTTTTCAAACTTTTCAAACTAACAAAACACATCAACTAACTATTATGCTTTTATTGATTCATCTGCTGTTTTCTTTTTCCATTTTTCCAGTCGATTTTTTTAGAATCATCTATAAAAAAAATAAAATAGAGGAAGAATCCAAATGTGAGAAATTCAAATTGCTTTTTCTGTCCAAGCAACAACCCCAGAACCCACAGATGTTAATTTTACAATGATACAAAACAGACAAAAGAAGCGCATCCTCAAATTTCAGATGGGAGCAGAGAATTGTTGTCATAATAAGCATGTTTTCTTGAGGGTATAATTATGGTGTTTTTGTTACCTGAGAGTGAGGAGTTTACATTTATATAAGGAGTGAGTCCTCTTTACGGAGCTGTCTGCCATGTTGAACTGACAAACCACTGTGTTAACTTTTTTCTGCTCGGGCCAGAGTCAATACCTTTACTTTCTCCGGAGCTAACCCCGTCCATCACTCCACTCAGCCACAAGACACAGGAAACCTCTGTTGGTCTTCAGGAGCTGCAGCATTTATTTCTTCACTTACTACAACTTCCACTGTACGTTCACTTGATATTCTCAGAGATGAACTGTCTTCTACTCTGCAGGCTCACACACTCGCTTCTGCTCTCCTTCTCTTGCTTCGCCACTCACTCTTAAAGACTACTCTTACTGGAGCGCTAGAGAGGGCCATTCATCTCTTCATGTTGACCACCACAATCCTTTTACAGGCTTGGCACATCAGTTTCAGTTACACACTGGACCTTCAAATGACTTAATACAATGAATCGATCATCAATATTGTTGGTGGTTAATATTCTATTGATTGGCTACTGGATTCACTAATTATTCCAATACTACTATGTCCAAAACAAGCTTTACATTGTTGATTTGTTACAGAGCAACAGCACGCCGCATACAGTGTTTTCATCTTCTTTTCCTTCTGAGCGTGTTGAAGCAAATGATTGCTTAGCCACAGCTTGAGAGCACCTCAGCTATGCTCTGTAAATGTTTGAAATAGATTGCTGTGCAACTGACAATGCCAGAAAGACATATCTCTGGCACTGGTTTATTTACCCCGCAGTATTTAGGCACGCAATTTCGTAGTGGGATCCAAAAGGATTTAATTTTGTGTGTGTCTGCGTGTGTGGTAGGTTTAAAGCCATTAAAGTTAAGATCCGGCAGTTTGTGCAACAGCTGATAAGTGGGACAGCTTAGCATCATGCAAATGTGGCGGAGAGTTTGTGCCAGTTGGGAAAACTTCTACTTTAAATGAGGTCACAGGTCACTGTCCATAGGATGGGAATATTCGGTTTTTGAGGGTTGAGTCACTATTTTGAAATAGATGCTCAATGGCAATGAGTAAACAGGCTTTCCATAAACGTTTTTTTTTTTTTTTTTTTTTTTGAAAAGCAGTAGTCCACGTCTGATGGCGGTAGCTCATTTCAACTAATCAAATTGCGACAGAGTGCCCACTATTTTGTTATCCTTTGATGTGGGGTTCACAGGGCTGCAGAGCTGTCAACGGTTGTCTTCAGATACATCAACCGCAATAAACTGTGAGCTGAAAGCGAGGCGGACCTCTTGGTGCTCTTGCCCGCACTGTTTCTCTATTACACGAGACCAGGCAGACATTTTACGGCGAGAGATCTCAGCTGTCGCAGGCAGCGAGCGGGAGGGTTTTCAGGGCCCGTTGAAGGGGAAACACGGATGTGTTTTTTTTTTTTTTTTTTTTTTTTTCGGGCTGGAAAATGCAGCGCCACCAGACAGCTCAAGGTCCGACACACACACACAAACAAACACACTGACGGTGATGGAGGGAGGTGGTGGAAGATGGATGGTTAGGTCAGGGTGATATGACTGCACAGTGGTTAGGGAAGATAAGCGAGAGACAGACGAGCAGCCGGCTGATGAGCGGGGGTCTTGGGGAAGGGGAGAGGGTAACAGGGGAGCAAGGAAAGAAGGAGGCAGCGGTGAAATATCATTCATTAATAGCCGCCTGGGGGGCCAGGAAAGGTAGGAGAGCTGGGAGACTTCCCAGAAGGAAAAAAAAAAAGCTTATTTCATTAGCTAACAGCTAATTTGTTTGTTAGCCTGAGCGTAGCTTTCTCCAATGCAACAAATTAGAACTGTGTGAAAATATTTGCGACGCTAATTACAGTAACGCTTCTAACTCCAAAGCAGTTGTAATCACTCAAATTGCTCACGGTGTTCAAACCGGTGCCGTCACCTGCTGATCCATGCAACCATCTGCCATGACTGTGCTGCGTGTTTCATTACACCGCTTTTGAGTCCTCGGCGGCAAGCAACAACGCAACGGCAAACAAACACCACCCAATAAAACTCTCATCCTGTCACCCAGTAACAGCCTTCTCATCACCAACAACTTTTCCACTTCATCAAATGTGATTCTCCCTACACAACCGATGACGGAAGAAAAAGCACCAACCTTTAATTTAAGGTTTTTGCCTATAATTAATGCGCACAAGCTCAATGAAACAAAGATGCACACACGATCTCCCCCCTCACAACTTTGACTGCAACTTCCTTTTCACATCCAGGTGGCACATCTGTTTTTAAACCCAACTCCACTCCTGCAGTGCTGAAAACATATGCAGAGGCAGCAGCTATTTCCTGAATGTGTCGCTTAACGCTCCGCAGCAGTCAGTACATCACCTGCGAGGCTCCATACAGCACTTATTTTGCAGGCACTCATCATTGCCGGGAGACGTGCGCCGCGTTTTCTTTATCTGATTGTCAAATCATCAGAATTCCATTTCTAATATTTCCTTGTTGGTAAAGATAGGCTCTCGGGCTAACACGGGCGCTGCTGACATCCGTTAGGGTGTTGTCATTGTGCTGGGAAGCTAACCAAGCATTTTTTTTTTCCTCTCTCTACAAGTAAGTTGCTAATGGAAGTAAAAATCCAAAGTCAGCAGAAGAGTAAAAAATGTTTACAAAACGGTGTGTTTACTGTACTGCTTCAGCACCCAGCACACCAATATGAATCAGAAGAAAGTACATAAGTCTAACTTTCACATACACCGTCAAGTCAGAAATCAAGTACCACATTCTCAAAGCAATCAAATCGTTATACATCCAGTTACCTTTTTACATCTGCTTGAAATCCAGCTTTTATGTCTCGCACAGTAATTCAGGAAATGCTGCATAGCTGCACCATAATTAGAACATTTTTTCATCTTCATGCTTGTCACATTTAACGTAATGATAGTAATTAGATTATTGTATAGAGTATACCTTCCAAAAGCCTTAATATTGTATAGCAGGTGAATGTAAAGGCAGGGCTTCGGGATTCATTGTGGTTACATACCCCTGTGAAGGTTATTACATTATTGATTACCAGAGTATTTAACCACTACCAGTCTCCTAGAGCCCAAACTCCATTGATTTCCCAAGCCGCTTTTGGACAAAGGTTATGAATTCTATTGAACTCATTCATATGGTGGAACTTGACCGTTTCCAGCTTTTAAGCTAAATGATAGTTTTAATCTTTTGCTTCTCTCCACTCTCCCCCCAACCCTCACTCTTTCTCTTTTGATATCTTTTGTCGCCATTTGACCGCCGCCATGACAACAAGCCTCGGGGACAGTGTGTCTCTGCTCTGACAGTGTCCTCTATGAGGAGACTGTGACATTCTTCTCCTCTCAAAGTCTCCGGTGGTGATTCCTGCGCCGTGTTTACTCTCTTTATCTCAGTTAACTTTTTCTTCTATCTTACAGTAAAGTTAATTTCAAGCCACTCTGGTTTCTGAAACCTTTTTACACCATGGAGGAAAGAAAACAACATTGTTTTCTTGTGACTTGAGGGTGGGTCCTACTCTGATTTTTCCTCTCACACTAAACGGAGCCTCAAAGAGTGGATGCCAACTCAAGATAGGAAATAATAATGGCAAAACAACAAACCACAATGCTTTAAGCATGGCTGGTGAATCAAACTAATTAGCAGCAGAGCGCCTGGGACCTTAAGGTAGTCATCTGAGAAGCCCATTAAATGCCCCTCCCCTCTCTTCTCTCCCACTACTCTCTTGCTTTCTTGCTCCCACAGTAATTGTAGTTTAGGAGACACCTCTTTGAACATGATAGTCTTATCTTAACACATTCAGCCCAATTTCTGGCCTCCCTGTTTTTACAGATCTTCTATCTGGGTCATTGGGATGTTGAATCACAGTTGTACAATATGTTTCAGCATTTAATGGTAATGTCTTCTTTAGCAACATCGCTGACCGTGAAAACTAACAGCATAATCACAGAGCAGTGAAGTATGTAATGGGCTTTATTGACTCTTAATATGCACTGAAATGTTTTCATGTTGGTTGTCTCATGGGGGTCCTTCATTTTCCCTAAATTAACATTATGGCTTGTGTTTCTCTTTGCATTGAGTTGTCTTTGTTGTGTAAGATGGTAGATAGCTAGATGGTTAGATGGTAAGATCGATGGATGGATACTAGGGCTGGGCACGGTTCAGTAAAAAACCGAACCGTTCGGTTCGCTAGTCACGGTTCGGGTCGTGTATGTCTCGTCCGGTTCATTTGAAATAGATTATGAGGCCGATTGTGTATTTTTTTTCTTTGTGTTTATTGTCACACTAGAAATTAAGTCCTATGGAAAGAGGCTGGGACACGGCGGACAGGGGTATGGGGTATAAGACATGCGCAGTATAACTGAAGCTGCAGTTGTGCGTTGTGATTGGCTCAATTTGGGTGAGGACCAGATTTTACTGTGAATGTCTCTCAACACCGCCACTATGTTCACTCTACCACAGCTATTAACTTGCCACCGCACGTTAGCTCACCGGCTAACAGTGAATAGAAAATGTGTAAGTAAATGACTTTAGTTCCTTCTAGTCAGCAGTGATCAGTGGTTTTTTGGGGAGTTTATTGTGAAGAAGGAACAGTAGCAGTGAAGCTGTGATGCGCTGTTATTGACAAGGGTCCGAACTATGGACCCTCTGAGTTATTAATATATTATCCTCATAACATTTAGGAGCAACGTAACCCTCGACTACGCTGACAGCAGGCTCTGTAGTCTGACTGTTAGTTTGTCATGTATCTCAGTAGTAAGCTGACTGATGGAGGACAGGAGGAAGGACTGATACTGACTGATGTTTGTGTTCTTCAGTCTTTATAAACTTCACTCAGGAATAGCATTTATTTTATTAACATGTTAGATTGTTTCCAGTGATATGGTGGTTATATGGTGATTTTGCTTTTGTAAACATTACTGTTGCTGCTCTAGAATCAACATGTGTCCTAGTTGTATTTTAAACATTCAATATTAATCTGGTTCTGAATTTAAACACAACCAGGCTGACATAAGTACAGCTAATATGCACATTCCAATATTTGTTATTTATCACAAGTCATAACATCATTGAAATATTGAGCAGTGTTATTGCACATGGTAGGTTTTCCTCATATGATGCTGCCTAGTAGATGTTACTGTTGTTTAAAAAAAGCTCTAGAGCTGGCTGACCTGATGCTGACCTTTATGTTGATGTTTTGTTTATATGTATTAATTATTTTTAAATAACTCAGTGGCACTTTTCTTTTAGATAAGGAGTCATAGCAGCCATAAGGTGATAATGAAAAAGTGTTTTGTTCCTGATGTTAGTCTACTGTTGTGAAGACAAACAGTTGTTGACTTCTTTTAATGAATTGCATGTTTAAATTAAATCCAAACCGTAAACTGAACCGAACCGTGAATTTTATGAATCGTCCCATCCCTAATGGATACATGCATGTTTTTTTTACTGTTGGATACTTCAATGGTTTGATACTAATGGGTACTTGAATGCTTGGTTACTGATGGTTACTTGTTATTGATGGATACTTGAATGGATGAATAGATCGACGGACCCGTGGTTACTTGGATGGATGAAGTAGTAGTTTAGTAGAGGAGTGCTCTTTCAGGAATGCCTGTATCAGAAGAAGAGGTGCTCTTTCCAAGGACACAGACCAAAAAATATACCAAAAATACCAAAGCACACTCTGCAAAAATGAAGAGGCTTTAATAAATGGGTTTAGCGCTTCTTCAGGGCGTGCAAAACAGGTGACAGCTCACAGATATACCAAGGCTCAAGTCAGCTGTCAGTACAATCACAGTAGCACTGTAATTATTTACAACATTTATGATAATATAATGATAAAAATGGTACCTGACAGAGACGTAGACAAGCAGGTAGGTATGTGCATAATTAGGTCAATTCTAACAAGGTGTCAAATATATTTACAGATATGGAGCATAGTCCAGCTCATCATTCAGGCCTGAGTGAGTCTGGGTTACACCCATGGTGCTGTTTTTAATCCTTGGATATGGGGTAGTCTTCATTTCCCATGCTATGAGAACGGCGTATTCATGTCCAACAATTTTCTCGTTCAGTTTTAAGTTGTATACTACTGAGTTGTATTGCACTGAATTAATCCTTTTAAAGTGTACATGTGGTATTATTTGTAGTTTGTAGTATAGGTTTACTTGGATGGATGAATGAATGGACCATTGGATGGAGGAATACTTGGATAGGTCGATGAAAACTTTGCTACTTCAGTGGTTTCTGGATGGATGGGTAGCTGGATGTTTGAAGGTTTGGCTGGATGGATGGATACTTGGATGAATGGCTGGATGATAGATATTAGGATGAACTGTGCGTATAGGTGAATGCTTTGATGGATGGATAGATGAGAGCCAAAGAGAGAGAAAGCTGCTGCCTAGTATAGCACACGGAAGTGATATTTTCTTTGCAAAGCATTGAAAACTCCCACAAGCTTGTGGCCGATAAAGGCTGCGCTGTAATACATTGTACCCCATGTGTCCTCCTGTCACTGTTTACAGTGTGAGGGAACATGGGAGAAAGCTTCCTCCAGAGCTGCTACTGTTGTCTGTTAGTGCTCAACCTAATTGGGGCATTATGGCTATTTCTGTTGAAGGATTGTTTGTATTCCAAGAAAAGGCCAAGGCACACATTTCAGTGCCACACAAAGACACATACAAGCCTGTGCCTGAGCCCGTCCTAGAGCAACCCCAGCCAAAATCAATACGACAAAGGTCATTGCTATTCCAATCATAGCCAGGCCTATTCTCTGTTTACTGAATGCACCGTGTCTCAAGAAAACGCAGCCACTATAAACGCTCCGTCTGTGGCATTAGGTCAATGAAACAAGGGCACACTTCTGTTGGGGTTAAAGTCATGCACTTATTTATTTATGTTATTGTGATGCATTAAATGGTAGTGTGAGAGCAATATAATGGTTTGGTGTTTATTAGGTGGGTGTCTGGCAGCCTGAAAGATCCCTGCTTAGAGTGAGTGCTGCTAAATTGAGGCCAAGAATTCAAAGAAGCTCTATCTAGATAAAGCCGACGTCTGATTCACACAATCACAGACTTTAGCTTTAGCCATTGTACGGCTGTCGGTCAAGTCCAAACTTGAACCAACTTTTCTCTGCAGTCAGTTTTGGTCACCATGTGTTTGGCTGTCAGTGATGGAGGAGGTGAGAACATCTGTTCTGTTAATCTGGGGGGCCAGTTGTCTCCCCCTCCCCCTCAACTTGCGATTCCCGAGGACGCAGCACGAATGTCAGGCTTCGGCTCCAAATCTAACACGCTGCAGCGAGCCAGCGAAATCGCTAGGTGTCCACCATCTGTGTGCACGACCTGCCAAATGCCATGTCATCATCATCACCATCAGTCAAAGCCGCATCAGTCTCTGTATGAATTTGTATGTGTGTGTAGCTTCCTGAGCGTTGTTTACATGCATGATTGCACTTCAGGTCTTTTAGTTATTCTTTATTAATCCCCATGAGGTAATTCGTCCTCTGCATTTTGACCCGTCCTAACTATTTAGGAGCAGTGGCAGTGCCTGGGGACCAGCTCTTCTTCTGAGGCTAGTGCCTCGGTCAAGGGCAATGTCAGGAGTATTACTTTATACATAACATGCTGGGGACTGATGTTTGTGTCCTGTGTCCCAGGTGGGCTTCGAGTTGGGCTGCTAAAACACTTGGATAAGGATAGGGAAGTATTGTGATTTTGGCACAGTACTGAAAAGTGTACAAAAGTCCTAATGCTTCAATTTTTAAGCAAGGCCATTATCTTTCCCTAACCTTAACCAAGGTGCTTTGATGGTCGTATTATAAAGGAAAACAAATTAAATTTGACACTGAAAGTGAAGGTTTTACAGAGATATTCAGTATGAACAGCTTGCAGATGTGCATATTTTTGTTAAGTTGATCTTTAAAAAACTTATCCAGGCAGGTTTTTCCTAAATATTATGTGCCATATTACATTACATTGTATATGAATGTATTGTATATTTTACTAGACAGGTTTGGTGTACATACTGTAGGTGTACTCGCAAGATTACACATTAATGCTTGAATAGTACGGCAGCAGTGGAGTGTATCTAAGTACATTTAATTTTTAGGTCCTTGAACTTGACTTTAATGCTAATTTTAGTACTATAACTAGGCTTACTACTATGCTTTTTTAGGTTTTGGTTTTGTTAGTCTGGACCCTAAAAACAGAGACTTACTCATGTAGGTAAAAATGAAAAATAGAGTTTATTTCTAACCCATAAAAGGAGGAGTTGGCAGTGGAGGCAGGGAATTGGCTGGCTGGAAGTGGATTCACCTACAACGGTACGGGATCTCTGAGATGACACAAGGGTTGAACGCATGGGGGGGGGAAGTTCAGACACTGAAGGCACGGCAAAGCACCGCGATAACCCGAGCTGAGGAAGTACAGGTAAGTACAGAGCGCAGGAGTAACACTAGAAAGTTTCAGAAAGGTACGATGGCAGACAGAATTATCTGGGAGAGTAGTGCAGAGGAAGTCAGGCTCTCATGGAGAGGTAGATGAGCCGATGAGGACCTGGTGTACATAGTTGCCTCCCTGGGAGGAGCCAGCCACACCTGCCTCTCACAGGTCCTGCTACCAGAAAGAGACAAGGGATACAAAAAAGAGGACGAGAGGGAGCAAAAATACAAATACCAGCAAAACCAAAACTAAACAGAAGCATAACAATGCTTCTACTCCACTCAATCCGAGAGGCAAATATTGTATAAAATGATATAAAATGACTGTTTTTGTGAATGAATCTGGTGGCTTTGAAGACAACGATATATCAGCTTCAGTTCCCCGTCGGAATGGGCAGTCTGTCTCTGATGTCAAGGTAAAGCAAAGAAAATAGTGGAAATATAGCATACATTTAAATTTTGATGTAAAATAGGTTTTTTGAAGCCACTGTATTGCTCTCTTTAAAGCCACCAGGCTGCATTCACAGTCACAGCAATTTTACTAATCCCATTTCAAAAAACCCTTTTGGTTATCTCCAAACTTAGCAAAGCTTATTTTCATAGTGCTACCATTCACATTATTCATAACCTTATTGATTCACTTTCTTGGTAACCTACATCACTGCTTTTTGCAAACAGCTGAGTGGAAATTGACAAGAACGCAGACGGACCCGCCCTTTAAGAACATTTTGCTGTTAGTACTATTATTAAGGTGAAATTTTAAATGCAATACTTTCATAGTACCTGTGATGGAGTATGTCGCATTGCTTTGATTTAAGCAAAGGATCTGAATACTTCTTACAAAACTGATCTGCAGTGTGAAAATAAAAGAGCGTTTGTGTGCGTCTATTTGTGCAGAAGTGTCGGCCGTCTGCGAGTGTGTGTGTGTGTGTGTGAGGAAGCCTGTGTTTGTGTGTGTGACACCTGACCACCATTCATCTGTCCATCTGTTGTGGAGGAACTTACAGGCTGCGTCTTCTGTCAGATGGTGGATCTGATGCAGAGCTCATATCCTGCGGTCTTGCAGCCACGTTCATACCTCTGAGTGAAACATACTGGACGCTTGGGTTCGCCTTCACTGCTCACTTTGTGAATGCACAATCGTGTTGTATATAAGGAATCAAATGTAAAATACTGCTGAAGGGCATGTCTGCTCTATGAGGACTTTGCTGTTTGGAATAAAATGAGCCGTGTTGCTTTAAAGGTTCAATATATATAGCAAAAGAAAGTATTTTATATTTATTTATTTACTCATCTTCTATGCCAGAGGCACACCAACCCAACTCTGCACGTTTAGACAGCAAATGTCAAAGCTTTAATGAACTGTGTGTAGGTTGAATCAATATTCTGTTATATCACTGGGCAATTAATGCTACAAGCGTCTTTATTTACGCAAATGTCACTGACTGAAGTTATAAAGTTGCCAACACACAATTTGAAATATATCATACAGAGTTATTCTTGTTCTCCCAAGAAAAATGATAGCTTTTTTTTTTTTTTTTTTAATCAATTGGCGAAAATTTACATTGGTTTACATTGACAGAAGTGATTTTAGTGGTCAGAAGTGCTATAGAAATGTCCATTTACCATTTAAGTGACAAAGCTCTCTGTCAGCATTATGAATTATAACTGGGAGAAATGAATGAAATAGCATGACATTATAGATCCACAAAGGGACAGAATGGGTAAACAAAATGTCTGTAATGACTGTAATATGGTTGGACTGTTGTTCGCGTCTTGTTTCTTACTGAAAGTCAACGTTGGATTCCTTTAACCATCACCGTGCAAAGTAGTTCCCTAACCTAGTGGTTATTATTACTTCACGTCACATTTTTTTGTGCTTGAACCTAACCAAACCTTAACCGTAGAGTTGCCAGATAAGAAAATAGTTTTATTTGTACAAAGATGTTTTTAAATAAATGATGCCGTCGGGCTGGAAGAGGCGTTGGAGCAGGAGATGGTGGTTACAGCGTTGGAAGCATAGTGGAAGCATAGCCCCTACTCTCCAGTTCCCCCTCAGGATATCAGTCACCTGTCAGCACTTTCTCTGTTGTTTGCACCGTTAGCACTGGTAGCACGGTTAGCTACGAGCTACCAAGCTCGCCGTCCCCATGTTGAGAGCCATTGACAGGCAATAGAAATGTTCCCAATCCCATATTTAGCACCTTAAACTGGATACTCTTTTGGATTGTGTTACAGTTGTCTTTGTGCTGTTTGTATTGTTTTGCTGCCTTCTTGACAAGGACTCTTGGGATCAGGTTCAGCCCCCCCGCAACCCCTAACGGGATAAGCAGTTGCAGATGGATGGACTATCCTAGAAAATAGTTAAATAAACTTTAAATAGAAAATCCTGCTTTAAAACAAAAACAAGATGCCAAGAAAGGTGTAGGAAACAGTATTTTACTGTTACTGTTACCAAAAACAACAAACCCTTAAATTTCCCTAAGCACGTTTTATGCAAATCAGACCCGCTTCAACACAATATGAGCTTTTTTTTTTTCATTCTAATTTCCATTTTTAATTGACATTTTTATATGTTATTGCTAAATTTCAAGTGAGTTAGAGTTGAGCACAGCCTGCCAGCCGGCGTAGGCAGCATTCAAAATTCATCTTCAAACAACTCGATCACCTCAATCTGTGGAGTCCCCGGTGATGAGGGACCTGGCCTTCTGGCTGTATTATTCTATTATAGAGCAGCTCATGAAAAAAACAACTTCCTCTCTGCTCATCCCCAAAATAAGATTTGGATTGATTAAGTGCCACTGTTGGGAGGGAGCGTCATCAGATTTGAGCGAAGTCTCAGCGTGTTGCCACTGCTTCAAATGGGTGGAGTTGTGAGGAAGCCTCGATTGAGTGGGAAGATGAATGTATGGAGAGGTTGAGGAGGAAGGAGAGGAGGAGGAGAATGAATGTATAGTGGAATGGAGAAGGATGGAAAGGAGGAGAATGAAGAGGGAGAGCAAGAAGCAGCGAGGTGATGGATGTTTGGGAGGATGTGGCAGCAATGGAGGGGTGCAGAGAGAAAAAGCAAGACCAAGAGATTTCTACCCGATCTGCAGCATAATCATCCAATGTGTCTCCATCTGGCTTGGCAAAGACATCATTAAGAAAACCCGAGGTCGTCTGGGTTCACCGAGCTGCAGAGGCTCAGCCTCACTCCCTTCCCTCCTGCCACTCAATTTGTATAATTTACCTCTGTTCTGAGTCTCTTTTGAAAAGAGCCTGTTTGACCCCTAATGTGGAGGAGTCAAAAAGTTGTGTCTAAATGAAATGGATGGCTGAGAGACTCCCTGCGAACGTGCAGCCAGTCGATAGCCTGGCAGGGAGATGCTGATGCTGATTCTAGGAGATGGCTGCACTTCGGAGGAGTTGTTTAGGTATGCACGATGAGCAAGAGAGGCCCGACGGAGAGAGGGAAAAGAGACAAGAGAGGGTGTGATGGGAAGAAAATGAAAAGTTGAAGTGTGTCCTTCCCTGAGGTGATTTGTACAAGTGACCCCAGATTGAGGGGATGCTCAGTGGCATGCGCACTCGTCTGCAAAAAGGCGCATGTTGTGTTTATGTTTCATGATGAGGCTGCACTCTTAAGGGATGGAGGAAGAGGGGGGCGAGAGTGTATGGCGCAGTGAAGGAGTGATTACCCGGTGTGGAGCTGAGGGATGAGAGCCGAACGGGTATTTTATTTTGTCAATTGGAGTGTGCAAATGGAAATGTCAGAGCGGCCGGAAAACTAATGAATCTGATAGGAGAGATGCCACCTCTCTCGCCGAATGCCTGATCAATTGCCATTGTCTTCTCGGGGCGCTGATGTTTTTTTCGTTGTTATTTTTTGATGGTTTTCTCCACCCGGTCTGGCTGTTTTGCGGTTAAGAGTTTGATGGTGAACTTTGAGTCGAGGAAATAAAGGGATCGATCTTAGACGGGAATCGATGCTTTCATCTGTTACTTACAAGACCGGGTCTGTGAAAAGTGATTTTGGATTAGAGTTCTCTAACTCAGTTAGCAAAGTAAACAAACAACAGAGGTGCCAGCCCCTGAACAGTTTGCCTCTGCCTGGATCACAGTTAAAAAACGTCAATTTAGTCTCGTTTATTGCCATTTAGTGACAGATACATGCTGATGCTGAAATTCCCTGATGGCAGCAACAGAAAACAAGTCTCACTTCAATTAAGCAAGTAACTTTCATAACCTTGGAGCGTTTTTTTTTTCTGCATCAGCGACATAAAATGACAGATGTGTTTAGTTTAAAATTAGACTGACAATGATCCAGTGCGTCGGGGCTTTGTGCTTGTTCACTCACAATTTCTGGTTGCTTGATGAGTGTTGCAAGCGACGTGCGGGATGAAAAGAAAAAGCACTGCATTTGCACTATTCTATTTTGACAAGCAGGCTAATTTCTGCCCAGGGTCATCAATATTTCTGACACTTCAGTGGTGGCATAAATATAGAATGAATGTCCCTTTGTTGTGCTCGGGGAGCTACATGCCTTGGAGCATCAACAAAAATCACTTGGATCTGATTGTTAGCTTGTTCAGTCAGTCGACGAGACTGTCGCCGGTCCCTCAGGAGTCTGTCTGTTTTCAATATCATGCATCATAAACAATATCCAATTTGGACTATTGAACTGTGAAAATACACTGCGCGAGCGGGGGAGGGAAATGACAAGAAATCAACCAGCTGTATGAGTGATGAGTAAAAGCAGTGGTTTGGGGTAAAACAATCTATGTGGCGGGGGGAAACGACATGATGGTTTAAAGCTACAGTCAGTAACTTTGAGCAAATATGATAAAAAGTTATGTTATAAAACTGTCACTATATCTTGACAGTAGTGCATGTGACAATCTGTGAAAAAGAAAATCACGATCCTCTGCGTCCTCCTAGTGCTCAAATGGCACCTGCAAGACTTCAGTGTGTCCGAGTGAAACAACCAATCAGAGCTGAGCTGTCTCTGGGTTGCTTCATTCACTGCTAGCGAAACTCACAGACTCCGATCAAACTCTCAAACCAGGCTGATCAAATGCAAATCAAGATGCTGTTACTGTAATGCCTATTTCTTACTTCAAATGTTTTCAAAAACTTAGTTTAGATACTGTTTAGCTGTAAAATAAGTTTGCTCCGGCCAGTGGGTGGTGCTTGTTTTTGGCTCGACTATTTTCAACATGGCGGCCAGATGACAAACTTTGTCATTTTACAGCAAAACATTGCAGCATAGAAACATGATTTTTTACGGATTATCTGTCTCATGCACTACTGACAGGATTAGTGACCAAAAGTAATAGCGCTGACAAATTTAGCGCAATAATAACGTGTTAATGCAATTAGTTTTACAGCCACTCATTTCTTTAATGAAATGACAAGAAAACCTAAGGAATCCATAGGTACCAACCTTCATACTGGCTTGTTGAGAAGGAGGCTAAATAACACTCGATAAGGCCATTTTTAAAGGGGTCCCTTGACCTCTGACCTCAAGATATGGGAATGAAAATGGGTTCTATGGGTACCCACGAGTCTCCCCTTTACAGACATGCCCAGTTTATGATAATCACATGAAGTTTGGGACAAGTCATAGTCAAGTCAGCACACTGACAGCTGTTGCCTGTTGGGCTGCAGTTTGTCATGTTATGATTTCAGCATATTTTCATGCTAAATACAGTACCTATGAGGGTTTCTGGGCAATATCTGTCATTGTTTTTTGTTGTTAATTTATTTCAAATAATATATACATACATTTGCATGAGGCTCCCATACTCCCATGTTGATAAACTTGTCAATTACTTAACAAATCTCCTTTTAAGATACATTTTGAACAGATTAAAAAAATGTGCAATTAATTTGTGATTAATTGCAATAAACTATGGACAATCATGCAATTAATCGCGGTTAAATATTCTAATTGATTGACAGGACTAAAAAAAAAAGACTTTTTTTTTAATCATATTTGATAAAAGATACCAGCTGCAGCAGTGTGTCCTGTTACCTTTATAAGGCATCCATTCATTTGGCCGCCCGCCTGAATCACACACTAATGTGGCTTTGGTTGAGTTCTGTCAGGATATCTGTGTCTGTCTCCTGACTGCTGTAGGCTTGGACCTCTTTGTTCTAAGAGCGGGTCGCTGTCCTTTGATTGAATCCTCCCTCATTACCTCGGCTCCCTTTTGATTCCAATCAGGCTCAACAACCCCGTCTCGCGTTCTCTCACCTTGCTAATCCTCCGCCACAGTCACGGAACGGAAACTGGCTCTCGCTCAACCTTTTACATCCTCCATTTGAAGCCCGCGGGGTGGACTCGCCGACAAGAGGCTCCCGGTTCCCAAAGCGAAAGCCCATCGAGACAAAAATAGTCGTTTCTCAGAATGGAGATGCAGCGAAGACTACCACTAATGGCCTGCAGGACTAAGAGAGAGGAGCCAGGCCCTCGTTATCACCCATGTTCTTTTGGACGCACTTCAGAGGGCTGAGGAGAGCTTTCTCTTTTGACAGACGAGACAGGGCTACAAATCTCTGCAGCTAGTCGCGCAGATAGTACATAAATAGGGCTTTTAGTCATTTATTTATTTTTTAGCCTTTTTCTCCACACATTTCTCCTCACTGATCTCAACATATTCAGCAGCAGCCACTTGCGAAACTACAGTATGTGGTAGCTTTACATTCCCAGTGAGAGAAAAGGATGTTGTAACATGGCCTCGAGAGAGAATAATTTGTTATTGGGACAATAATGAATGTGATGGTATTCCACAGTCTGCTGCTAATTCCACCATTAACATAATACAATTTAATAGGTCACTCGGTTTCTTTTATTTCATAGATGAACAGCTTTCAGTCAGTGGAAACATCATTCTGGATGCGTACATTATGAAGGAGAGCGGATTCCCAGACTGTTAACTACCCCGCTCCCTTCATTTCAATTGCAAATAATCTCGATAGATAATTTATGTAAAACACAATTATCATCAATATGAAACGGCCATTCGGTTTCGCCGTGATCTAAGCTAAAGTGGTGGATTCGTCTTATCCGGGGATGAGAGGAAACGGAGAAAAGGACAGAAAGAGAAAAGGGAATCTATCAAAAAGATAATGAAGATCAAACACGGGCCTTTGGTTATTGTTATTCTAGTTTCCAGGGAAGCGTGTAATGAACTGAAGCAATATGGTTGTTTTGTGTAACCTTACTGCGAGCCGCATGCTGCTCCACAGTGTGTGGAATCACACAGAGAGCCGCCATCCACACATACCGGGGGGGTTGGGAGGATGATTGATGGTGCACCACAGCCATTTGTGCGTTCATTTTGAAAGCAAGCTTAAAATTCCCGGTGTAAACAGCGCTGACAGACAGCAGAGAGATGCACACGAAGACATCTTTTCCTTTCTTTAGCTTGATTAGCATGAACACCTGAGCAAGGGACAAAACTAATGAGAATCGGGTGTATAATAAAGTATGCTGACAGCGTGCTCAGGTGTGAACAGTAATTTGAGACGTACAAGTGCCACGGCACTTTATCTGCACCGATGTGTCCTCCGCCGAACGGCCCTCATGAGCCTCGACCCCCGTCTAATAAAATCCATCCCTCTCCACCCAACGCTGCCATCATTACATCAAAGAATAAGGCCACCCGTTATGATGAAAGAGACGCAGCAGCCATTTTATTTAGGACATGAGCCCCATTTGATGCTGCATTCCTACAGCACACAACTTCTGTGTGATGCTAAAATGCAGTTCAAATATTTTCTGAGATTAAAGAGCAATACCAATAATCAACCTAAGTATTGTTAAGCACTGTGGAGGAGTGAAAAGGACTGAAGTATATGTAAAAATATGTAAAAAAAAAATAAAAATAAATAAATAAATTATATATATATATATATAGCAAAATAAAAAATGAACCAATGTTGCAAAGAAGTGATCCCAATTTATTTTAAAAGAAAAAAATAAATTGAACTAAACATTTCTGGCATTTAATTAAACCACATTATCATAGGGATTTATTATTTAAACGCTAAAAATGTATTAAATGTACATACATTATACTATAAGTATAAACAATGAGTTTTAGTCATTGAGGTCAGTTTATAGATTTTGAGCAAAATATTAAATCTGATTCAGATCTCACGTAGCGGGTCATACAATTTAAAGGGGAACACCACCTACATTGCGAAATACTAGTGTGTTATTTCCACGGCTTCGGAAAGTTCAGTCAGTATTTGTGAACGTGAGCTAGAAATCAGAGTCTCAGACTTGTCTGGAGCTGCTCCATAGAGGATGAATGAGCTTTATTCTTATAGTATATACAATATGTGCTGCAGTGCTGTCACATGTGAAACAGAAAATGTATCCATATACATTAAATTTGAAATCTTGATTTTGGGTTTGGGAGAGAGTTGTTAATGTTTCCTAATAACTTTGGACTGTCTTCAATAGCGATGCTAATTCAAAAAAAAAAATAAATAAAAGTGGTCTTCGTTAACGGATTATTAACTTTTAACTGACAAGATTAGCGCTGCAGCTGCAGTGTTTGCATGCTGAGCCCCAGTTCACCCCTCTGGGAGTGTTACTGTAGCAGCCTCGACGCTGCGTGTGCTGTCGCCGACATGCAGCTACATTCCCACTAACTCTCCAACGCACCTTTAGTTGAGTTTAGCTGGTTGTCAGCTGTGTGTCTGACCGGCGTAACGACAGCGATTGTCTGACAGGCTGTGTTTGTTTGTGCTACGTTAGCAGCTCTAGCTGCAGCTTCATGCTCACCACTGTCACACACACGTCAGGTCTATGAGCACGGCGTAACTTTTAACGTGTGTGGCGGCAGTGTGTGTAGGGCTGTAGCAGACAGTGTGTACAGTTGATTTGTCTGTGAATTACTGCCACGAGGCTACGACTCCTCCGCTCTGTGCTGCGCTCAAGAACGAAGCCAACTTCCTGCCTCTGCAACTCCGGCTCAGACTCTCTTAAGGTGGGCTGTTGTGGTGGACCGGCTTTGTAATTAATTATTATTACTTCTTTTCACCATTTAACCGATAGCGTTAATCAGTTAATCGGTTAATTATGAACATTCCTAGTGTTAGACAATATAGATAACATATATGCATCTTGAAAATAGTCATAGTTCCCTTTTAATCTCTCAATTTAATTTTCATGTGCCTTAAATCAGCTTTATGAGGGGTTTTTGTCATTTCATGGAGTGTTTAAGGTGGTTCCTTAGTTTTAAATGACCTACTGTACAGCTGCTGTTTGTTACCATAGTGCCACACCATCATATGAGTGCTGATCATGGTTTTTACTCTATTTTTACTCATGTTGCATTCATTTCAAAATAAGAGCACAGTGTTGTTCTAGATCAGCGGTTTCCAAAATGTGAGAGGGTCCGAACAGTTTCAGGTGAGGCTCATAGAATACATAGAATAATCTAAATGTGTGTGATTTGGTTGAAGAGATGGTTCAGAGATGCAGTAGTTTTGGGGGATTTACTGTTTTTCCCACTTTCCCAGAAACTAATAAAGGCCTCAGGACAGATCTTTTTATGTGTTTGGTGCATTCTGATGTCAAACAGCAGTAATAGGCTATCTGGGTTCAATCATTGAGGGTCTGTGGGACATAAGAAGTGGACATAGTCACCGAGGTGTCACCCATTGGTTTGTGGACTGCTGTTTTGAAGCCTCGAGTTCAGTTGGGGGACACATACAATCTCAGGCTGTTCTAGATAATTTCATCCAGAATTAACAAACCAAACTTTTAACAGAACCAAGAAAGAACCAAGTTAGATGGACAAGCATTAACAGCATCGTTAGCTTGAATCAGTGAAGCCACATTTGTAGAATTGGTCCCAAGCCATTCCAGCTGAATAAAAAATATGAGGTTTCATCATTAAAAGATTAAAAGAAGCACAATCACTGGTGTTGTAGTATTTATTTAATATTTTGGATTCATTATGGCCAGCCTGTGTTAACGCTTCACTTATTTACAGAAGATGTGCCAGCTATTATAAACAAAACTTTACTTTTGTTTCCTTTTTTTTTTTAAACTGCATTTGAGTCAAATTTATTTTTGCGCCTTTCCCCAGTCATGTTTTGTCATGTTTCCCCTGTCATGAAAACAATTTTGTTTTCTGCTCTCTCAAAAGCTGCGATTATGGCTTTGTAATTGCTAAAACTGAGAGCTTGAGAAAAAAAATAACAAGTCAAGAAAAATTGGTACTGAAGTGGCATTGATGAGAGATTTTTTTATGTATCCCCTGCATGTTTCTATATTCTTTACAAACAAAACTCACTCAGTGAGGTTAAAGTTTTGTAACTCATTTTCCATGTCCTCTCTCTGATTATAGGAAAAATTGTGACATTTGGCACAGATACTCCATCAGTTTGGCCAGTGCATAATTCATGCTTTTGCAAATAGTAGTTATATATAGGCATTCATTAATTCAATTATAAATACCTTGGAAACTTGCACCCACCATGAACAACTATTGCCCAACTATTCAAACCTGCAGATGGATCTGAGTGAAGCATTAGCCTGCAGTAGAGCGGTGGTACTTACACAGGGACTATAACTGTAGGTGGCTCTTCCACAACAAGACATTAATGCTTGGTGATGATTAATGCGGGCCGCCATGAATATCGATGGCCTCTGTAGCACTAATGATACTGACGAGAGCGATGGTGCATCTGCGTCATGAGTTTGACGGTGCTTTATAAAACCTACGAAGAACACGGTCCTCCTCCATATCCTTGCTTGTTAGGCACACGCTCCCCTCCCGTTCCCCCCCAAATCCCAATCCATCATTAATGTGAGCACATGCATGTGAATAACTCATTAGTCCCTGCATCGATCGACTGCATGTGCAGTTCATAGAGGAAACAGACAAAGGGAGGTAGCAATCAATCAGCAGCCTAGGAAACCAATCAGCTATTTGAGAGTGGCTCGTCCAATTAGCAGAAAAGCCCTCTGTGGTGTAATAATATTCCCACATTCAATCCAGGTTGATTTTTCACTGCGGTCTATAACACTTATGGACCTGTATTTATCAGTAAGTTGGGTTCCTTATGATGAATCAATGAATCAACATCCTCTTTTATATGTGATGTCATGCAAGTTGTGAATCAGTGGAAATATGTGAATGCAAACTCTTATCGGGTGCACAAAATGGAAGTGACTAATAGCAGCTGTGTTTTGGTGGGATACATTCACTGCATGTTAATGGAGCTGCACACGCGGATGTACGTGTGCATGATCGTGGTTGTGTCTATGCACTGCAGAGTCTCTGTGGGTGGGTGTGGGGGGGCGGCATGTCATTTTTAGGAGACGCCTTGGGAGTGATAGCTATGGAAATGGCAGACAGGAAGAGCAGAAATGCCCATGCACAAATGGCTTTTGACTGGTTGCTCTTTGACGAGCCGTGACAAATCTGCTGTGACGTTTTGTCTCTACTTTTCAGGAAATACACAGCAACGCATGTTCAGAATGGCGATGCGCTGGGCGAATTCAGGCTCCCCGATGATACGTGGTGAAAAAATCACCTGTCATCAGGAGTAACATCAGCTCCAAAGTAAACTCATTTAAAAGTGATAAGATGCGAAACAAACCTACACTGCTGCAGCAAAATTGTTTAGTTAAAGGGATAATTCATTTGTTATGAAGTGGGGTTGTATGAGGTGCTTTATCCATAGTAGGTGTATTACTTACAGTACATGGTGGTCAGTATTCCCCCAGACAGGATCACCAGCACCAGAGCAAAGCAATACAGTGACGTAAAGTGAAACGTGCCTGCTGGCTTTAGAGTTTCACTTTCAGTTCAGTTTCTCGTCAGAAAGGAGAAGGAAAGGGCTGTTTGACAGCAACGTAAAACGGTGAAAATACTGTAAATATAGAGTACACTTTAACAGATATCATTTTCTTTAGGTGAGCTTTTCTTTCAGGTGGCTAAAATACCTTTTTCTGCCGTCCTCGTCCACAGCACTGTACTGCTTTGCTCTGGTGCCGGTGTTTCTCAGTGTTGGGGGTATGCCAACTGTCATAAGTGATGCACCTACCACGGATAAGTACCTGAAACAACCCCCTTCAAAACACCCAAACTATCCCTTTAATAAAGGTTCACCGTCATGATAATATGTAATCTTTATTTTTCTGTCGTGTGACTCCAAGAGGCAAAACCAGTTTTATTCCATCATGAAAGCAATCCTTTGCTTTATTGCAATCCATAGGTCATCCATTTGTTCCCCCAATAGCTGGCTGTTAAGGCCTCTTAAAAGCAAGCAATGGCATTAAACATAGTGCTGGCAGCGGGATTGTAAATGCATGTTGACATTTCACTTTTCATTTGAATGTGGCTGCCTGTAGCTACACAGGCTGACCTACGTGGAAGTTTGTAACTTTAATAAGCTGATAATTTAAACGTATAAAAGTGCCCGTAGCAGCTCCAACACTGTTTGCACTCTGCCGCCCTGCTATAGCGTTTTTTTAAGATTTCTCTCAGATAGAGGGGAAATTAAATATTTGATTGCAGTATTAGAAAAAGTGAAACATTTAGTATTAAATGAGGCTGTTGTCTGAATAGGACTATTACAAATATGAGCTATTTCGAACCATCATATACAAAATGCAAATAGTATCTTCCCATGTGCTGAAGGAAATTAGTAGAAGCGCGTTCAACTAGATCAACTGATTAATAATATAAATTTAAGCAGGCTCACAAATTTACATTTTCTGTAATACTTTTTTTTTTAATCTAACAATGTACGGGGAAAATTACCTGCCACCCACTGACTTAATGGCTGTCTTTTGTGAAAAATGAAATAAATAAATGCCCCATTGAACTTGCACCTCCCACTGGTGGATCAAATCTCAGGCCCCTCTGACAATGATCCTCACAAAATTAAAATGAATATGTAACCGACAGGAACACCCATCCATAAGCCTTCACAGAGCGCGCATTAATATCTGCCTCAGAGCAGATGGCTTTTTTTGAATAGAACAAGGTGGTTTTAATATTTGAAATATTTGAAGATTCAGCGAGAAACATAATTTTTCCTTCCTCGCCGCGGATTAAATGGTGGCAGCTCACTGGTTCTTTTCATGTGGGATTTAAGTTAAATCCAGAGGGTTTTTTTCTAATATAGGTTGCTTTGAATGTACAAATTCAAACAAAAAAAAAATGTGCCAGTGGAGGGAGAGTGTCAACGGTGAGGAGAGAGAGAAGAACAAGATGGAGGAAATGCATGAGATTGGGACAGACAGCAGGAGAGATGAGTTACTGGATAACATTCAGCTTATTCACTCAAGTGTGTCATCAAATAATGAGCTCTAAAAAAATGAAAAATAGGAAGAACACATATGGCAGATGCTGTAATCTCAAAGAGCACGTTTGGTCGGTGGCTTTTTCCTCTGCTGTCATGGTTTAGTTCCTCCGAGCATGCAGACTGAGAGACAGAAGCTGCTACGGTACACCTCTGAGTAACCTTGAATTTATGTTTGCATGTACCTGTGCATGTTTATTTCTACATGTGAGTACAGGTGAGCTCTCATCTTGTTCATGCATCCGTATTCATGCCTGTATTTGCAATGAGACGTGAGTGTTACCTGAGGAGCGCGCCGCGTCATATTTTACCTCCCTTTGTCTTTGACAGATGGCTCGGCTCTAAAAGCCTCTGTCCATGGTGCTGAAGGCTGTTCCTGATGTATGAGCGTCAGGCCCCGCTTGATAAATCCACCATGTCAGTCCGCCTCTGACAGCCATTCATCATGCTTGGCTTTCTCATGTGAAATGTTCTGTGTGCTGGATAATTCAGTAAGACAAATAAAACGGGGAGTCCTAAAGCTTCGGCTCGGCTCGGTCCCACCCTGCGTTGACTTTTCAGTACTGTACTTCATCTCTCCGTGATAGGGACGCTGTGTCCCCGTCTAAGCACAGGCTGCAGCAGCTGTAGCTGCAGCACAGCGACTATATTCAGACCAGCTGAAGGACGAACATGTTCTTAATGAGGCGGCTAATGAGTTCTGTTCTTTTGTTGCTGTATTTTTTCTTCTTCCCAGGGTTAGGACAACCAATCAGCTGAAAGTCTCCTGACTTTTCCCCAGTGGTCTGACTCAAAAGACTCCCACTGTACTACATGGTCATTATCAATATTTTGTTTTACATGCTCGCACTTGAAATGTCACCTATAAAAGTCATTACACAGTTATCCCATGGTTGGATGACAAAGAAAAGAAAAGTAGTATACTTTAAATACCATGCATTTTGGTTTGAAATAAATCAGGTGCATCATGACAAATATGAGAAGAAAGCAAAGGAAAAAAAAAGTAGGCAGTTGTTTGTAAAAGAAACAATGACATTTATTTTTTTTTTCTTAGCACTTTTCTTAATTAGTCTGTTGTGCCCATTGATCACATATAATACAGTTAATATAAAAATGGCTTTTTAACTTTACACCCAAAGCAACAACGAAATGTTTTCTTAAAATATGTATGCTAAAAATACTGAGAAAGTATTTCCACTAAAAGTACCGGAGAGTAGCTTGTGATTCTGCAATGATGACATGGCCATGTTTTGCTGTTTCTTCCACTTCTTCTCTGTTTACCTCATGTAGTTCTTGTCGTAGGCACTTACCAGGGCATAACAGACCGCTTCGTGAGGAGATAACACATCAATCACCACCAGTTTTAATCAACCTGTTAAATTTGTTTTAGTCCAACATATTTTTTTCTCCTAGTCACCACTGCAATGAGAACTACACAGCATAAACAGCCATTTGGCAAATGCCCTCTCTAGATACTCATTTTGTAGCTGAATTTCATTAAGCTTAATGTGACGTTGTAATCAAAAGTATTCTGACCCTTGCCTTAATTTAAAACCCATTTAAACTGTTCAGATACAGAGGATTTGTCATTACATCAACATAATAGAATATATAACAATATTTCCATGAAAAATCAAGAATCCATTTTAAATAGAAAAGGGGGGTGGGGGGGTTATATTTCATCAAAAGGCTTACACCATAGTCACTGTAATTTGTCTACTCTACTAAATCTCCCTTCCCATAATAGACAGGTGTTATTAGTGTATCTCTAACTCGTCTATGGATGTTTGACAAAGCACAGACGGTATTGCTTGGGACCACACGGGACAGTTCCACAACTCTGAACACATTTAACAGTCAATTACAAGAGAGTTGACCATCATCATCTTCATCATTTTCACTTACGTTTCTCTGCCTGCATCTCCGTATGAATGGTACTGAAATATATCATTTTGCAGTAAATGCCCCTTTCTGTTGATGTTAGCTTGGTTTGATGTAACGGTTACAAAGCCACCACTTCAGCTGGGGTTGAAACTGGGAGAGCAAGTAGTCTATATTAAACTGTTCCATCCCAGTCCAATAATAGGTTTGCCAGTGTATCTGAGCCGGGGACCAGCAATAGGTATGCCTTTTGAAACAGTACTACATATTTGTCCACCCCTGCCCATGGCCTTGTCCATTCAGTGTAGTAGTTGGTGTGTGGTGCTCTATAAAGCGGCGCTTCTTAAAAGGCATTGTCAGATACATTTATGACTGTGGCTTTCACTTTCACTCCACTTGGCAGTCCCTTACCCGAAACCCACAGCTTTGTAAAGAAAGGAGAGTGCATACCCGTAGCTTCCGCTGGTGTCAGCAGAGCTTTGGAGTCGCATTTCCTTATATCCCCATAAAGGTGGTGGTTCCTCAGAGACACATAAATAAGCAGGCATGCCACTGAAATCACCGCCAAGAGCACACCAAAGACGGTGATTACTGCTGCGTCCCATTTTTCTGTGTCCTTGGCTGCCAGCTCTAATCCTTTAGTGGTGACATTGACACATTTGGTGTCATGGTTGTAGTGGATGCTGCCGACATCCACACAGACTTTGTACAGAGTGGCGGGGCTGAGATGGGTCAGGTTGTAGACATGGACGTCAGAGGGGACCCTGGTGGTAAACGCTGTGGTGGGATGGTTAGCATCTGACCCTGTGTACCATTTAATGTTGGGAGCCAGGGTGCCGCGGCCAGCCTTCCACGAAACCAGGATGGAGTTTGTCTCCACTGATTTGATTACGACATTCAGAGAACCATTTGCAGGTGGGGGGAAATATCCATTCACCTCCACCGAAACAGATTTAAGATCAGCTCCAACCAGATTGTGGGCAACACAAGTGTAAAGACCAGCTTCCTTTTCTGTTATATCATAGATGTCAAAAGTACCCTCTGGGTGCATGTAGAACTTGTCAGACACTGTGTTAGGCAGGACCCTGGTGCCAGACGGGGTGATCCAGTAAATGTCCGGCTCTGGTTCAGCAAATGCCCGGCAATGGAGCGACACCGAGCTCCCGTTCTGTGCTTTAATATGCCCAGGCATGCTTTCGGGAGAGATGAGTGGCAGACAAATCTCCATCATCTCCCTGAAGTGCACCTGTCGGACATGCTGGCCCTCGTACTCCGGGGGCTCCACACAGTACAGCGAATCAGGCTCCATGAAGCGAAGGTTGGTCTTGTTCATGTTCATCCAGCGGACTACACAGTCACAGCGGATGGGGTTGCTGTGCATGCTAACCTCTCTGAGATTTGGGAGGGACTCGACAGTAATCCTGTGGAGGGCACTGAGCGCATTGCCATTTAGCATTAGGGTTTCCAGTCGTGGTAGTTTGTAGAAAGCATTAGGGTGGATGTAGGAGAGTTTAGGATTGTTGGTGGCTTCTATTTTGGTCAGCTCGGGGAGGTTATTGAGGGCAAAGCTGTCGATGGAAACTAGCTCTGGCATGCTATTAATCCCCAGTTCTTTCAGATGGAGCATATCCACAAAGTCCCCTCTCTGTATCCTCGCAATTGGGTTTTTATTTAGATCCAAAAACTTGAGATTTTTTGCATTTCTCAGGGCGGAATGAGGCACCTCCGTGAAAATATTATCATAGAACGAAATGCTCTCTAAGTTATCAAGACCAGCCAGTGCATTGTCGGGAAGCTGAGACAGGTTCATTCTGGTGAGAACGAGACTGCGGAGGTTACTGAGAGGTTTGAAGTTCATATCATCAATAGAAAGAATGGGATTCTCACCAATCATCAGGATCTCCAGATTTGGCATGGGGTCAAACCACTCACTTTTAATGGCCTTCAGCTTGTTGGAATTGAGGTGGAGCCGCACAAGGTTGCTGAGGCCCTGGAAAGCCATGGGGGAAATGGAGGAGATGAGGTTGTGATTCATGTAGAGCTCCTGAAGGTTTGCCACCTCAGCGAGACTTCGCTCAGGCAACTCTCGTATCCAATTTTCCTCCATGTGAAGGGACAGCAGCTGAGGAAGATTCCCCAGGTGGATGTCGCTGATAGAGGATAAGTTGTTTTGCGATAAATCAATCTCTGTGATGTTGGCCAGGTAATCCAAGGGTTTGTCAATCTTGGCAACATTGTTTGTTTGCAGTAATAGTACTTGTGTGCCCACTGGTAATTGTTCCGGCAGGCTAAAGAGTCCCAAGTCATTACAGTCAACTGTCTGAGCCTCCATGTACACCGAACTTGGAGAAAACCAGGGTCTAATCTCGCATACACAGAGCTTCGGGCAATCAGGCCTCTCCTCTGTGGCCACAACAAAAGAGGCCACGGCCAAGCCGACAAAGAGACGATCCACAAATGACACGTCCTTCATATTGGACCGATTCCCTCCAGTAAGAAATTGGTCCTTGTAGATTAAGTGGTCTGAGCTGTTAACTTCACAAATAATGAATCATTGGCTGCAGCTGCTGAGGCGATTGACTCACCGCCCCTGCCACCGCCACCACCAACTGCAGCAGGGCTCCCTGGGGTTTTTTGTCTCGCTGTGTAGACGCCCTTGGATGTAATGACCAATCACTCAATGCTGCCTGTGGGTGTCAGGGTTCGGGGCCAAGGCTGCTGTCAGGCAGACCCGAGTAGGTGGGAGGGGGAAAAAGAAAAAAAAGGATGGACTGATATTATACTTCAAAGAACTTATATTAAGCACATTCATGGGTATCCATGAGAAATCGTCTTTCTTTAAAGGTAGATGTCCTCATTGATTGTCGTCACTAGCTTCCAGAGTCCACAGCCCAGTCCATTCCTACCTGTAAGACAAACAAGACATAGAGGAACGGTATGAGTATTACACGATACTGGACGTGGTCAGGGGATCTCATAAGAGAAGGATTTGGGCATATTGACATTTGTTATAGGCACACTGATGCATGTTGACATTTGTACACGCTCCCTTCAAGTTATAGAACTGTGGATTTATATCTACTTGACCTTCTAGACTTCATTCTGGGGATGTACCGATGCGCCCGCACAATATGGCATTTAATACTGATGTCAGCGGCATGAGTCTGCTATTGGTTAAATTGAAGGCTTTATTAAGATTCTTAAATGGCAGACATCCTAGGCCTTCAGCATTAGCCTTCAGGGCAAGCTGTTTAAAGACACTGGAATATGTCAGTCACTATGGCAACAAGTAAACCGGCAGCCAATGACACACACACACCACAGTGAGACAGTTGGGCCGTACATGCAAACCAAGCATTCGACACAGATGCAGTTTGCACCTGTTTGCTGGAATCTGCAGCCATGAAAATGAAAATGCATTAATGTGTTGACAATTAATTGATGCTATCAACAAATCTGCATGTTAATAGGATTTAAAATTTTGGAAAGTACAAATCATGCAGTTCATCAATGGCAACATATTGCAAATAGCTGTTAAAGTGTATACACATAGAAGCCTAAATGTAAAAAAAACATGGTCTGGGACATAGCTGAATAACAATAATTAAAAGTCAAAAAGAGACGACCACAAGTCCTCTATGTGCCTTTGTTAAATGACATTTACAGACTTCTTCAAAATGACACATTCAGGAAACAAAGTGACACTTCAGCTGTCTGAAATGTCTCACTCTCATTACTTTTCACACTTACGAATTATCTGCGTTTTGCATCAACACTCACGTGTGCAACAGGAACTTTCGCATTTATTATAGCAAAACTTCATAGGATACTTTACAGAAAGTAGTTTACATGCCATAGACTTTTTCATTCTATTGTGTGACTTTTTGAGGGCACTATATTACTGTTTAAATTTCAATTTGGACGCAGGGTTCATATAGTGTACATAAATAACAGGAATGAGTCCTAAAACCTGGAAATTAGTTAGCATTTCTGCACTTCTGGTTCCCTCATCTTGAAGTCAGTAGCTTATTTTGAATAGGTTTTTGGTGAGATGCCTGAAATAAGGGATTTTAACGTATTGTTCAACATAAAATATGTAGGTAAATATCCCACTCTGTGTATAGTCTGTCTATAGGGTTTGTCTATAACGTTAGCTTTTTAATTCTGCCGATCACATTCATGCTTCAAAAATCATAAAAGTATCTCTGAACAAAATGTGTATCATTAACAGTTGTTTGCCACGGGATTTTTTCTTTGCAATAATCCACAATGGAAAAAATCCTATTTGCTTTTTGCCGAGGGAGTCAGTGTCATGCTAACGTCACGTCATCCCTGCAGCACTCTATAGGGAGTGATTTTAGACACATCCTTTGTCTAAAGTTAGTGAAAGCTGAAGGCTATAAACATTTTACATATTTCATTTTATTTTTAGATAACATACAGGCACATGTAGAACAGAACTGTATATTAGAGATGCAGGTAATATTCTTGTGTATTATAGTATTTTTGAGACATTAACAATTTCTAGGTATGTTTCGTGACAATCAATGAGCCAGAACCTGCTGCAGGTTTTTTTTTTTTTTTGCCCAGTTTATATTTCATAGTCATTAGCCCTGTTATTATAATAGTAGAACAGTAAAATCTGCAACACATTTTACAAGGCAAAGACTAGATTTGTGGCCTTTGACTATCTGCCATTTATGGTGTAGCAGAAGTGATGCAATTCTTTCAGTTCTTCCAGTGACGAATATTGATTGAATTGTCCATAAATCTCTCCATTTCAAGCATTAAACTATTTATCTATCTATAGAAAATAATCACATGCTGTAAATGGATCAGATGTCTTTTTTTCCATGTAGTGCCTCTTTTTCCCATGCCATTATTCATATTCCAACCCGTCCTGTTATGGTAGAAACTGCACAGCTGAAGTGCACCATGTAATTTGTCATATGTAACTGCCTCTTACCGAACAGAGAGGTTTGATGGTGCTTGTGATATTTCGGGCCTTTAAGAGCATGCAGCACATCATAGGAAAAGTCAAGAGAGACAGGGGATGAAATGGAAAGAATCAAGAGAAGAAGTGTGACGGCGGCTGGACTAGTGAGAACAAGAAAAGAGAGAAATGGTTTCATTTCATCGCCCTCGCCGTCTCCACCTCAGTGGCCACAGGGGAGATGTGGGGAAAGGAAATAAAATAGAATAAATAAATAAATAAATAAGAAGGCAGCAGCAGAAACGCTGCAGTTTGGCCCCGCTGGCGAAGCCAAGCCGAGGGTTCATTCCTCAACCTCTGCTCCAGCGTTGGTTGAGTCTGGTTTTGGGGGGGGGGGCTACTGAGAGAGGAAGAGAGACCAGGTGGGATTATTTTTCAAAAACACCTGGCACTTTAATAAGCTGCAACACCCAGAGCATTCTGATAAACAGGGTTTAGCTTCTCTCCCTCAGCACTGGCTCGTCATTGTGGGCTATGCAGTTGATCCGTGCCCTAGAAACTCGGGCCATAATCTGTAATTCAGCCTACAGCGTTTTTGTCTCACCTCTGCTCGCTCCGGCTTCTCTCTTTAGTAATCACAATTACCAACAGTGTAATGTGGTCAGCGTAGCTTTATTGTGCAATCACTGCAGGTGGTTTCTAACGGGCTTTGCTGTTATTTGTTTTACTGATGATGTTAATGGTGTCTTTGGGGACGTTTGTAGGCTCTGGCTTTCATTTTATCAATATTTCTGTTAGAGGCTTTGCAGCACTCTGAAATAAAGTCTGAGAGTGAAGGGTTAGTGTGGAATAAGAAGCAGCGCTGCCCTATTTTCACATCAGATTTTGGTAAGGCTTAATGGTAGATGTGAGGAGGACGTCACTGATGGTAATGAGAGGTAGAAAGAGACAGATTGGGAAAGGGAATCAATTAGTGTCTTTAGTGTAATGTTAACGTCTGTTGTCCCACATTGGCGAAAGTGGAGGGTGGGATTAAGAGGGCTTTACCGGACAATTTGCAAGATGGTGTGGCCAGCAGACGCAACATATTTCCCTGCTAATTAATGAGGCTACAATTCTGTTAATGATAATCCAACACTTGGTTCATGAAAATATAGCCCTTGTTGTGTCCACACACAAAATTATAGTTACTGTCAAAGTTTGAAACGTTAGTATTGTATTTTTTTCGGTTATTGATTAATCACTATAAAATGTTAAACCATCCCCAACCTGACATTTACAATGTCTGTTTTGTCCAACTAACAGTCCTAGACCCAAACATAGAGAAGCTGGAACCAGTGAATTTTCATCTTTAAAAAATACTTGAACGATCTGATCTAATCTAATGATCAACTAATTAATCAACTAATTTATTTAGCTCTAGATAGCATCAAAATATTATTCAGTTTCAGGTAAAATGGCCTCAAAGGTTAAGTATGTTATTCAAAGGGAGCTGCGGGAAATCTGATAATCTGCCTCATGTGATGTCCCTTGAGTCACTGAATAGTATAGCATGTTGTGTTTAGACTAATCATCTAACTAAATAATAAAATATGAAAGTAAAATTACATTAATGGCACAAACGTCCACTTGGAATCAACAATGAACTGACTACAATTTAGGGGTCAAAGGTCACTGTGACCTCACAAAACACATTTTTGGCCATAACTCAAGATTTAACATGCTAATTATGAGTATTTATGCAAATGTCTAAAAAGACGACATTGGCTGGAGTTGACTGGTTAGTGGAGGAATACTAACTACGAGGTAGTAATTCTAGTTTCCTATTGTGTCCACTAATGTGGATATTTGATGGACCTAATATCTACTCCAGTCATAGGAAGGTTTATACTTTAGGCTCTAGCTGTGATAAGATAAACAATTTACTATCAAATTGTTATTATTAATGCTGCTTTCTCATTTATATATAATGCACATATTGCATGCTCCTGGAAGTCAGCTGAGGTCCCCGTGGACGACTGCTGAAGTTAAACATTGGGAGTCATTTTTAAGAAGGAGGTGACTGAATCAGAGGTGACATCTTGTGTAGCAAAGAGTCTGATGAGTCTTCAGGCATGCTTGTTGAGCCTATGACTTAGTTATGTAATAAAACAGTTTGGAATAGAGACAATCGAGGCAAGGCTATGTAATACAACTATGAAAATGCTTACACAATGCGTGTATCAAATTAGCTGAACGTTAATGACAAGTAGAACATCCTCAGAGCTCCGTGTAGTTCATCAAGATGTGTTCACACATCAGCAAAACTGAAAAGCTTTCAACAGCAGCGCCTCCCATTAGGAAAGCTTGTTTGGCTGGCGAAATTTAGCTTCTTAAGGGTACAGACACTGCATTTAATTACACTCTGTTATGAAGTTGAAATATTGTGCCAAATTGCATCATATTAAGTGTATTATCCTAATTATGCACAGGCAGTTGAACAGGTAAATTGGTATTGTATGACTGCATTATAGTGAAAACCCAGTGAAGAGCCAATCTATATTGTTGGGGCCTTGCACCGTGACTGCTGTGACTATCGAGTCCACACACTTGTACTAACCTATTAGTAAGAAGTCCAGTCAAGCTACCCAGCCGCAGCCCCCCACACATACACTCACTGCGACGATGTAGAGCTAATTTCCCACAATCCGCTGCTCAGTGCCGGTAATTGCGGTGGAGAGGGGAGGGAGAAAGGAGAGAAGAGATCTGGAGGACAAAATGACTCGCCAGAGGAGGAACTTGTCATAGTGTCAGTAGTGGCGTATTAACCTCTGCTAACCCTGAGAATGCTGTCATTGCAGGAAATACTATTAACCTTAGAAAGACCACGAGGCAGAAGAATTAGCCAGTCAAAGATTGGGAGAAAACAATGACTTTCAAGCAAAAAAAAACCAAATAAATGCAGCGGTATATTTGGGATTAAGTGGCAATAACTTGCATTTGGCTTCCCCAAGAATAATGTGGTTAATATGGCTGGGGAAAATAGAATTAAAAGATGGATGCTTGTAATATGTGCCAGGAAAAAGCCTAGATACATAATCAACAGCTGGTAATTGAGGGCCTGGGATGGGATCTCCTGTAACTTAATGTCTAACTGCACTTACACATTAGGCCTTAGCTTTGACATTTGTTCGGTCGGCCAATGGAAGCCTTTTATAGGTCAGGCTAAGGTGTTCACTCATGGAGCTAACACGAGTTCCCAGGTGTCACAGGAAAGAGGGGTGGGGGTGGGCAATCATTCAAGCCATGGTCTCCAAAGCACCTTCACTACAGTAGCAGGCTGACAGTTTTGCCCATAGGCTTTTTCTCTTTCACCAGTGTTAAACCTAACTGTGAACATTACAGCAAACAAGCTGCCGGTATCTGGCTTGTTTCAGGACTGCCTTAACTGTGAGAAATACCGCTTGGTTTGTTATACCAACAAAATAAGATTGAACCTGCAATAACTGATGCTTTGGTCACAAATGTGTTGTTTTGAACGCAGTATCGCAGGCTGTTCTCATGCACCGTTCGTAGCTATACCTATAAAATAACTGGTAGCCCAATTTGTATGTAATCGTAATCGGGAACCAAGAAGTATAAAGAGCAACAAACGCTGCATAGGGAGTAGGTCGGGGTGGATGGGTGGGTCAAAAAACACCAGACATTTGCCCGGGACCAGAAGTCAACATTGATTCATTTGTCACATAACTTCTGTTCTTAAGTTACGCCACTTCCAGAGTAATTTTAACCCAAACAATAATCTTTTCCTAAACTCAACTTGCCTAAACCTGACCAAGTTGATTTTTCCAAAACCTAACCAAATAATTTTGTTGCCTAAATCTAACCCTGTTGTTTCCTGTGAAGATGGATGTTTATTTTGAAAAGACTGTATATATGTGGCAACTGGCATGATTGTCACGTGTTGCTGGACATTCACAGGAAAAAAATGAGGGAGTATGAGGACAGGTTGAACATCGACAGATCACCTTTTTAAGTTAACTTCTCAGCATACAGTTGCTTGTTTACACATTGGGCAGATAGGGAGTAACATTTGCATTTATTTGTCATGTTTATGGCCATTACGTCTAATAGCGCTCCCTTTTAGCTGTTTGTTGTTTGATGCTGGGTAGCGTGCAGCTACAGCTATAAAAGGGTTAGCACTATAAGGACACCATAAAGCCCCCATAGAGCTGAAGAGAGCAACATAGTCGGTGATTATTATTATGACTTGATTGATACTGTTTGTTTTTTTTTTAGGATGACACTAGTATCAATATTTAGGAGTTTAAAAAATCGGATTTGGTAGTCAATACAAGAAATTCTTTGCAAACTATACACAGCAGTTTGATCCATCCATCCTATTATAAATATTATTGATGATGATTATTGATTATACTTGATTATATCTATACCCAGGGCCAGTATCATGCAGATTTTCACACTGTTATTCAGTCTGGCATTTTTCAAGATATTTTTATGGAAGTGTTGTTGCGTCACCATTAAGAGTTGGGAGCTACTACTTCTGTATATTTATTGACATATTCCCACTGAGAAGTTGTCACTGCATCACAATTATACACCGGAATGTTTTTAGTCCCCATTAGTCACATATTTCACTCTTAATTAGTCTGACATTTGACATTACTGCTTGCTCATTAAAATGCTGCACATTTAGGTTGTCAGGTAAAAGCTCTGTTTTTTTGTTCAGTAATATTAATTTGACTCAGGCACATATTTTATGTGTTGAGTGGATTTCATGACTTATGTGCCTAAAATGTACTATTTGGAAACCATTTCCTCTCATCTGGAAATGGCAGCCACACTAATCATGATGTACCAGATTTGGGATGAGGCTACATTTAAGTGGTTCAGCCGCTTTCAAGGTGAAAAGCTTTTCCATTCAGATCTTGGCAACACCTCGCACTTTACTTTCCCACCGGGCCACCTCCATTATACTAACACCGTGGCTGCTGCGGACAGTAATGGCACAAATACAGTTTGATTAGAGACCAGTGAGATACGACCACTTTAAATTAATGAGTGTGCACAGCAGGGGCAGGAAGCATTGGTCCTGGTGGCTCTGTGTCGCTAATTCAGGCAAGCCCGACTCAGGTCGGTCGGGGCCGCCAAACAGCCGGGCAGAACTGTTTGTTTTATGCTGTTTATTGAAATGAGTTATAAATCCTCCCCCTCGCTTCACGGAGTTCGGATGAGGTTTAGCGGAGCGGGGAAGTAAAGATGATTGCTTTGTCGCAGGTTGGGTGCTCGTGAATGCCCTGTGCGGCGACAGCTTGACCTACAGTTAATGTAAAAATAAAATCATTTATTAGACAAAACACAAGTTGCGTGGGGGTTACGGCATGCATGAAAGAGGGCCTTTGTGAGATGTGAGCTGTGGAACAAGTCGAGATGTAGGTGGCCCTCGGGGAGATGATTATGAGGCCTGCACGGTTTAAGTTGTAACAAGGCGGCATTGCATCTGCTGAGAGGTAGACATTACACTCACTCTGGTAAAACTGGGCGGAAGACATAAAGGTCAGACGTAAGTGGAAAGTAGGGCGCCGCCGAATTGCCTCGTCTTTCAGGAGAATAGCCTGTGTATTGTAGAGATGGTTCGCTGGGAATTTTGATCCACTGGTAATAAGCCTCGCAAGACTTTCTTCTTCTAGTCACCCCCCTCCCCCCCAGGCTCTTTCTTCTTCTTCACGTTTTTTTCTCCTGATATTGCAACCCCCACATCTCTTTTTATAAACCTTGTCCTTTTCATCCTGCACTCTCACATTTGTCTTCACTATACAAATCCTTATAGTGAAAATTTCTCCTTATGTTCCCCACTTGCATCACGATCCAGCCAAGCCACGGACTATTTAGAAAAATAGGCATTTAATTTAGTCTCCCCGCATATCCAGCTTCCCGTCTTTCTTCCTGAGCATCCTACTGTCTTGTTGCTCCTTCGCTGTCGGCCTAATTGCCTTCTCAATACTTGTCAGCCCTGCTGTGCCAAATCTACTCTATCTGCATCCCGTCTGACCGTTTGTCTCAGTGAGCTGCTGTTTCCTAATTATAAAATGTCTGTGTCGGTATGAGTTTCTTTTGGCCTGTGTGATGACTTTTTTGTAACCCCCAAAGTCCAGCGGATGTGGTTTAGTCCAGAGCCAATTACATTCCACTGAGTGCGTCATTGTCCAGCACATGAGCGGTGATCCTCTTCCAGCTTTACGTGCCTGGTTTGTTTTTTGCCAGAGCGGTTTCCGTCTCAGGCATCGTCACTTGTGAATGTTAAGTCGATTTGCAATTTTATTTGTATAACCCAAAATCACAAATCACAAATTTGCCTCAGGGGGCTTTACATTAATAATACTATAAATATTTATTTCATTTACAGCTGAAATGAAAATATTATCCATGCATTTTGCGTCATGCAAACTTAGAGGTGTCTGACCTATTTTTGCTGTCCAAACAAAGCCATGCATCTCTAATTTTGGTCATTTACTTTTTTTTTTTCAGATGAACTGAAGGGTTAAGTATTCATTTGTGCTTTTTAATAAGAATAAAACCATTTAAAAACCAGTATATTGTCTTAAAAAAGGTCAAAAGGCTGAAAGCAGGGCAGTTTTTCTTAGCTCATGAAAAGTAGACATTTTGGAGATACATGACTTTCATTGGATGGCAACAGTGTTTTTATTTCTCAGGTTTCCTATGCAGTATGAAACAGTATGAAGTTTGATTTTAGTCATTTCCAGCTGTCATCCAAGTCACATCCAAGTGTAGATAAAAACAAACGAGTATGTAAATATGTGTTTCCTGACTACTGCCCTTATTCTGTTTTCTAAAATTATGTAATTTATCATTCCACATAATATACTAGTTATATTTTGATTCTGAATATTACAGGCAGTCACTATGCAATAATGCAAAATTAGAGGTATCTAACCTGAACAGGGCGGTTTTCCTTCGCTCTTGAAAAGCTGACATTTTGGAGATACATGTTTTTCATAAGACAAAAACAGTGTTTTTATTTCTCATAGGGCTGCCCCCCCTTCGTTGATTCGTGAGGGTTTTTATGCTTTTTTCATGCTGAATGACTTCCAAGAAATATGAGCACATCTCTGATAAACACACAATTTAAAGTGGTGCTTTTGTGTGATTCTTTGTTGAGAAACTTAGTTAAATCAGCTGATTAATCAACAAAATCACGAGTGTTGGTGAACTTAAAATGTCTTTGATCAAGGAAAGCCCTAATTTCTGCTAATATCCTTCTTGCTGTTAAGTACAAACCAGTTTTATTGTTGCCAAGGTTTTGAAGAGATTGTTTTTCTCTTTCCGGTTTTAATAATATTTCTTATAATTTGAAAGCAAGGGAACAAAAGTGAGAGAAGCTGCTTGAAGACATGGCACTTCTGGTGGAAACAGTGGTCATGTAGCTCAGCCATGACGCAACCAAGGCACTTCAGATACGATATTCTGGGTAAACCCTTAGTGGGCGGATGCCTCGGAAAGGCTCTACTGTCCCTCCCTCTGCCCTTCACCTCATTGATTTACTATTACACTATCTCCAAGGTAAGGGAGAGTCCATTAAAGGGAGCCTTCAATGCAGCTTGTATGCATAATGAAGCTTCCTGTATGTGCTTCCTGTGCGTGCTTGTGCGTGCAGCGAGCAGGCGTAAACCTTTCTCCTTACA
Organism: Pterois miles; assembly: GCA_947000775.1. Lineage (NCBI taxonomy): Eukaryota > Metazoa > Chordata > Actinopteri > Perciformes > Scorpaenidae > Pterois > Pterois miles. The sequence continues at coordinate 16,695,813 of CAMQGK010000549.1, read as the reverse complement.
TCTGCACTTGTATGGCCATGAATCAGCGGCAAGTCGACTGTTAATGTAAAATCAATGTTCCAAATTAACCACCGGACCCTGATCTGTGGTTTTTCAGCCCGTTTTCCGGACAAGACGTGCCCTTGGGCTGAGTGAGGGAGAACACACGAGCTGCACTATCGAACGCTGTAATAGCACCCACACATCAGATACAAAGAAAGACACATGCAGACACAAGCACACGTAACTTTGTCCTCACAGAGAACATAAAAAAAGCAAAGCTCATTGGCATAATGCATGCGTAACGCACCACACAGTGAAAGAGCACAGCTAGGTCCCCCCGTCTAATTCGCATAGTGCTGCATCTATTAAAATTAAGCCAAGGTATCCAGCTTAAGGCTGCCGCTGATAAGGTCAAAGGCGTAGCGAACATTCCAACACTCATTTCTCCCCCAACATAATCGCACTCACTCTTGACAAAAATCTGCATAATGTTCCATGTATAGCTGCTAGCCAGCATGAAAGAGGGAGGCGTGAGGAGGGATGGGATGGGAGGGAGGGGACTGGCAGGGGGAATGGAGCCAGCGGCATATCCCTCAAAGTCAGAGCCAAATTGAATCTGCAGGTGCAAATGTGGCATGTGTGCTGCCTCTAAGATGCGCAGCTATCTATATTTATATGAATAATATATGGCTGGTCAAGGGGCCACAAGCCTGCAGGGAATAAGTTCCTACGGCAGACGGAATCAATCATTATATGCCACTGAAATGCATTTATCGCCGACTTGGACCTCTATATTATGATTTCATGGGGTTTGATATGGGCTTTCTCTTTCTGTTTTCATTCTCTGCTACTCTTCTTCAGCTGAAACAGATGGAAGATATGGCACTTTGAAATGGCACCACAGCTTTGTGTCTATTCAAAGGCTTAGCAGCCCCAATGACCGGCTGATTTAGAGACAGTCATTGCTTTATAGATGTGCATTTATGTGCATATTTCTACACATGAATGTATATACAGGCAACGTGTCTGTACATGCATGCATAATCTATACCTAAGTCACCGCAGCTTCATCAATACATGACAGGTCTCCTTAAAATGGTGTTCCTATACAACCAAACTGCATCCTCAATTACGTTTGGAGGGAAACATATTTTGATGCAGATTACATTTGTCTTGACAAATAGTCTGTGGACAGCCACTGCAAGTGACGTAGTACAACGAGCGACATGCAGAGCAGGTGGTGTAGTATATCATTAATGCATGTTATGAGGTATATTAACGTCATTGGTCTAATAATGAGTAGCCTATAATAAGCCATAAAGTCAGTTAAAGGGCTGGCGGGAGGGGAGGTGGAAGGGTCAAACAAACACTGGCCTTTCCTCCAGGAGACCACTGTTTGTTTTCCTGTGTGAAACTAAAAGTCAACATTCACTTATGTCGTCATTTTAAGCCAAACCATGATGTTTTTTACTGAACCAGTGTTTTTTTAACCTAACTAAATAGCCCTAGTTTTGTTGCATCTTGTTGTTTTGTTTTGTGTCAATATCATAGTCATTTTAAGCCAAATCCTGATATTTTTTAATAAACTAGTTTTGTTGCGTTTTTGTTTAATTTCATTTCAATTTACAACATAAACCATGTGTTTAAAACTGTGACCGTAAACAGAAAGTGTTTCCCTCCGAACATAATTGAACCTTCGCTGAGTCCCGCCCCTCGAACACAGGCTGGCCAATAGTGTCATAGCCAGCCTCAAGTCTGACTACTGAACTATCAGGCTCTGCTCCATAGACTGTCATGCAATCAGATAGATAATATCAGATATATTAGATAATATTTATGCAGGGAGTGTAGTTAGTGACAGTGGGGGGGGGCGAAGGGTCAAGAATCGTGTCATTATCTGAGAGAAAAATAAACCGCTTACCAAGAGGAAACATGTCAAGATTTCAAGTGCGTTTACTTCAGACAAATCTCATGAGAATACAGTTGAGTTGTATGGGAAGGCAGTTTTGCAGGAGACTAGAACACTTTGGTTTGTCCTCATGAAACAGCGTCCACAAAGCTTTTCATTAGCGCACTGAGGGCCTATATGCATCAGTCTGAACACAGAACAGATGGGCGGCACAGCAGTAGCACTTAGATTTCCTTCTTGTCTGCTCGTGTTTGAAACTGCAATATGGGCATATGTCCCCATCATGTCCATCTCTGATATGAAGCTGCAGAATAGCAGACTAATTAGTGATTAATAGCTTTGATTTTCTCTTTTTCTGAGCATCAGCATGAGTCTTGTTTTCCAAATACCTGACATTTATCTGTTATACGTGATCATTTTTTAGAATACCTCTTAGGTAAAGCAGCTACGTTGTACCCCCACACTGTAGAAACGTGCAAGCTAAATGCTAATGTAAAAGCAAATGTCATTGGATACATGACCTTTTGATATGGACTGAGCAGCAAAATGCCACGCATGCTGCCATCAAACCGTGTTTTGATCCTTTGCTTCCCTTCGTGTCTTTTCATATACTTCGGCTCAGCTACAGTCCATCCGCCGGATCTGAGAAAATGAAAATACTCTCTTCCGTCCATGCTCCTTTTGCCCTCTGTCTGTGCTTATTCCATTTTAATGGGTGCCTGTGTTTGTTTGGGAACAGGATGCTATCAGAGAGCCTATGCTTGGCTGCGCAGGCTGATCCCCTGCAGCCGTCTTGTGAATATGTTTACATGCATTTCACTCAGGAGCCTCGATAGATCCTGAGGCATCTTGTTACCGCCATTACGGGGGGAAAAAAACAGTCTCGAGATTAATTTGATTTTGATGGCGTAATAGTATAGTGTGACTCTGTAGTAGCGTTTGGCACCCACGCAGAAACTGACTGCCCTCCGCCTATAGAGGAATGAATATGGAACACCACACTAGTGCTGTCTATCATGCTCTCCAAGCTTCCACAAGGCCACTGCAGGCACAGTACCCCCCCCAACACACACACACACACACACACACACACACACTGCCTCTCACTGTTTCACACGCAGATCAATAGGCAATTCGCAAAGCCACTCACTTTAAGTGTATGACTTAGTGTGGACATGTAATATTGATTTGTTTTGAACAAATGTGACCAAATTAATAAAGCAACCCATTACTGCTTTGCTTTGCTGTGTTTACCGTGTAGGGGGGGGGCATGGTGGCTACAGTGATGCGAGCATATATTTATTACTGAACCTGTTCGATGTTCGCAGGTAAAATAAAAAAAAAAAAAACCTCTGTAAACATTCCCCCTCAAGGGTCACTTGTGAAAAGCCGACGGCTGAATATTACGGCCTCGGCTCAGCAGGTAGTCCCATCATTCCACGCGGGAACAACGTGTGGCGTGTGGGCCGAGGGTTCTCTCTCAGCTGTGGCGTCTGATGTGAGGGCATGATGGCTCTCGTGTGGCATTTGACTGTGTGTTTCATATTGAGCAGCTGCTTTGGGATGAGTCATTCGCACCGTGGAGGCCAAAATCTATTGTATCCATCACCGGGGAACAGGCGCGCACACACACACACACACGCACGGAAGATTACAGCAATCACATTGAGTCGCCCCCCTGGTGGAAATCACATCTGTCATTATCGGCCATTATCTGTTTATCTGCCTTTTGAAATATTCATGAGGAATACATCTGCTGGATGACATACATTTTTGGACAGAGGGAAGGGTGTGAGATGAAGGGGGGGGGGGGGGTAAGAGAGAGACGCCTCGATGCAGTTAAGGGATTAGTGAATACCTTCCCTTTCTACTCTCCTCCTGGATGTGTGGGTGGACGGGCAGGTGAAGCGATGATGGTGAATGCGCTGGAAGATGCCTCTCAGTGGCCGCGTGTTAATTACACAAAAGGCGGTGAAAGCAAAAGCATCCTTTTTCTGTCCACCGTTGGAAAGAAGTACTTTCGTGGCATGTGTCGGTAACGACTTCTCTTGTTTGCAACAGGAAGGTTTAATGGGGAGAGTGAGGCGGAGGAGGAGGAGGAAGGGGGTGGGGGGGTGGCCACCATTCTGTGGATTTCTTCGAGACGTGTCTGGTGTGCGCTCACTAAGCAGGACCCGGGGACATGAAACTGCTAGTCCATCACTCCCCACGCACACACACACACACACACACAGACGCACGTACGCACACACACACACACACACACACACACACACACACACACACACACACACACACAAAACAGCGTCCGCTTTAAATTTCCTAAATGAATGAGTCTTTCTAGCCTAAAAAGAGTCCATCATAAATCCGGTCTGGTTAAGGCGCATCCTGCATAGTTGCGCAAAAGCGCATCTCCACGCCAAGTAAGGGTTCGAGGCCAGTCATCAGCATAATTATCCTGCAATATTTTTCATAATTTCTGCACCCACGCATGAGTGATTTGCGTCTGAGATCAAACTCAGACTACATGTCTGGTATAACATCACTGAATTCAGGCGTTTTTCGTGAACTTGGACAATGCGTTGCGCAGATGCAACCGTGCGACGCGAAGCTATCAAATGCCAGAAATACATTTAAGGAGTAAGCGGAGTAAACTTACCCGATTTAACCATGATAGCCCTCGAAGCAGTACGTGTTTTCTATATTCCCATCAAGTGCGCCGCTCCAACGACGAGCGAGACCCCAGCGCGCAACATAAAGCCAGTCAACAATGTGTGGTCTTCTTATTTTATACGCAGTTGATGAGAAATCAGCTTCATCCGCGACAAAAACACACACGGCTTCTGCGTGAGGGGGAAACACACATACACACAAAAAAAGAAAAACCCGAAGCGAAGTCCAAAAGCGGGTTGGCGAGAGCGCGGAGAGAGATTCATGTGTTCCCTGTGCCCTTCCCTTCCCGTCTTCACGGCGCATCTCTCCCCTCGATCAAGTGTCAGGCGGACCACATAGATGCGCCGCCGTCTCCTCAGCAGTCATTAATATCAGAGCGCAGCCCGGCTCTCCAGAGAGCAGCCAATAGCGTCAGAGAAGCGGGCGAGGTGCTCGCAACATCCCCGCGCTGGTTGGCTGAGAGCAGCCGTCAATCATATCCCACAAGCCCGTTCTCGTCCATGTCTTCTCCTGTTAGAGGTGATGCACGCTGCAAAAAATATCCACGTTAACTAGTTACTCATTCTAGTCATAAGTTTTAAAAACTGCTAAAATAAGAAGTGAAATAATAAAGTGGAGCTGCTATTTAATTACGTGCTGGAAATGTGAAGGAAGCATTAAAAAAATAAGAAATGCCACTAATGTCAGAATGATTTTGAGTCAAGATAATAGTTGGATCAAGTTTATCAGCATTGCAAAGATCTGTCACTTCTTCTTAAGGTCAGGAGCCCACTGGGCTCGTTTCTGTCCCTACGGTTTGACTTGTTTCACTGCTCACACTACTTCCAAACAAAAATATACAGCATGTTTGATAATGATCCGAAGGACCAGAGGTGGAAAAAGTATTCCTGTAGTGTTTTTTAAGCAATTTACTGTTGTAGTCGGTCAAGGTGGAGCCGATTTTAACTATTTTATACTGTATGTACTTTAAAATCTCATACTACACTTTCTTGGAACCTTTATTTGTAAAGTAACTTATAACTATAAAATACACATAGTGGGATAAATAAAAAGTGAAAGTTAAGGTTACATGAAATGTAAATGTAAAGTACATCGAAAGTCCTTATAATGCGTATATAATGAAAGTGCAGTATTTGAGCAAATTATTATTCCACCTCTGCGAAAGACTCACTAAGCTAAAATTATCGACCCTCCGTAAAGGCAGGTTTTGCTTTTGGGTACATAGATAAATGTAGCGTTCAGAACAATTTATCAAGTGTTCATGCGGTTTACTATGAGAGGGACATAACTCATCTGATGCTGCCTAACAGACATTGTGATGCCACAAAGTCCTGCTCTTACAAACATGTGTTTAACTCAAATTTCAAGGTGCTCTTTATGATATTCAGAGCATTAATATTATATTTGCTATGTAAAGCTACTGAAGGAGTAATGTCTACCTGAGCAGAGAATGAAGTCGCTCTCTCTGAGCTTCTGCTCGATTTGTTGACATTGCCAGACTAGATGCGCTTGCCTTTATAGTGCATGTTTGTGCATGTGAGCGTACCCCACTGGCTAGCTAATGGCCGCCGCTCTGCGCTGCGCTCACGTGGCTATTACTGCAGATAACGCCGTTCCAACCGACTGCGGCGTTGCCACAACGTGGCACCCACCCTGTAGTTCCCCCCTCAGATCAACACTGTTTGCTCTGTCAGTACTGTGACCGGCGTTAGTACTATTAGCACCGTTAAACCGTTAAGTGATGGTACTTCAGCCATTTAGTATTATATTGTGTAGTTTGACTTATAGTTATATATTTTACCAGTTAAAGGGGACATATGAAACACTTTTTCAGTGCTTGTGCACATACATTTTGGTATCTAACGCAACCCAGTCATTTTTTTGTGGGCTGCCTAAAACCTGACATGTGAGACCTACCTTTGCAAAGATGCACCATATTTTTCTTGCAAGCCAATCAGAGCAGAGTGGGCTTTTCTAGGAGGCGGTCTTAAAGAGACAGGTGCTTAAACAGAGCGTCTCACATGGAGGATGAATATATATACTCAGACAGAGTATCAGAAAAATAATGTGTTTTCAACATTAAAGCATTCAAACATGTTCTAGTAAAAATTCATAACGCAAGTATGAACCTGAAAATGGTATGTGTCCTTTAAAGCTGAAGTGCAGGATTTTTGCATGTAAATGAATGTCCGTTACGTTCAACCCCCCGGCAAACAAGTTCACACCATGATGATTAAGCCTATCGCCGCCACAGAAAGCTGTCTGTATTTCGGAGTTGATGTTTTACGAGGGGATAACTCACTTGATTATGCTGTCTGACATTATTGGGTCTTCTATGTGCATGATTTGAAAATGCGTGGTAGTATAAAAATGAAGCACATAGCGGGGCAGTACGGAAAGACTACCATAGCGATGGACTAGCAACAGCTAGGAGTACGACGGAAAATCCTAAGAAGTGTGAAAGAAAAGCTTCTGGAGTGGATGCACCTGATATAAAAAGCAGCTCGGTGTTCAGAGGAAAAATTAAATGTAACTAAAAGGAAGTGATTGATCCTGCTGAGAGTGGGGGAGATGCAGCGAGCTCACCTGGTCAGCAGTGTTTGTATAATTTTTTATTACCAGAGGGGGGAGACAACATCTGCACTCCAGCTTTAAACAAGTAATGTCAAAGCACTGTGTATAGACTTTAGGTTTGCCACCTCTTCCCGGCATGTTCACTTATCGCATCAGTACAAGTGCACCGCTGAATTCATCGCAAACTGTAGCAGCCCAGCCAGCAGCTGCCACTCTCCCATATACAAGTACATTGGAGATGGACATTTTTTGCAGTGGTAGGGGAAATGAGGAAGAAGGCACAGGCTGGGAAGAAAATGGATATCTGTACCTATTAGCTCCAGAGCTCCCGACTCAGATCCCAGGAGGATTTCTAACACAATGTTCTACAAACTGATGTTCCTGGAGGTCGGGCAGGGTTATCCGCCGCCTCTGAGAAAGAGACGTACCTCACCTGACAGCCCAAGGGGTTCTGATCCAAACACTGTACCATCTGAGGCTGTTAGGCTGGGTCCAAGTCTTAATATAAACAACCTTACTGCTCTTTTATCTATCTGGTATCATTCACATTTCTGTAAAGCCTCTGGGAGTTTTGCTGGGTCAGTATCCCCATAAGTTCCCCTTTGAATCTCCACTAGAAATTATTCAAATTTCATGTAAATTGCACAAGCTAATTTATTTTGAAAGTTTGTTTCCTCATAAATGGATGACCTTTATGAATAAATATAATGCCATGAGACTATTTAGACAGTTTTCTTTAATGAGATGCAGAGGATTTTGCCATGCCTCAGGTGCTGCACACTCAAACTTAAGTATTTATGCAATTTTTCAAACAGATTTTCCCCTTCCTTTGCTTATTCTGCATTTTTCATAGCACTACTTAAGATTTGTTGTCTGTAGATTTGCAAACCGCCCTCTGCCTGTGATAAGAGGACAAATGCTTTTTCAAAAGATGCCTGCTTTGTATTCTGGTAGTAGGAAAACCAGCAAGCTGTTTTAATTCAGGACATGTTCAACAACAATGGTGAGCCTGGAGAGAAGCTGTAGTTTGTATGTTCTCATTTTCATCACATTATGTTAGCGTGTTCACCTGTTTGTTCAAGTTTAATGACTAAACCTCATCTGGTTAGCACAGTGAAATAAATCTGTTATTTTGCTCCATAATCCATCCATCCATCCATCGTCAACCGCTTATCCCCTTAGGGATCGCGGGGAGGCTGGAGCCGATCCCAGCTGGCATTGGGTGAAGGTGGGGTTCACCCTGGACAGGTCGCCAGTCCATGGCAGGGCACATAGAGACAGACAACATAGAGACAGACAACCATTCATGCTCACATCCACACCTATGGGCAATTTAGAGTCATCAATTAAACTAAACAGCATGTCTTTGGACTGTGGGAGGAAGCCGGAGTACCCGGAGAAAACCCACGCTTGCACGGGGAGAACATGCAAACTCCACACAGAAGAGCCCCAAGCCGGAATCGAACCTGCGACCCTCTTGCTGTGAGGCAACAGCGCTAACCACTGCACCACCGTGCAGCCCTGCTCCATAATCATTCAGTAAATTTCAGCTGAAATTGTCCTTTTTTCAGCTTTTTATTGTTCTGCCTCTCTGACAGCTTCAACAGCAGGATTACAGGCCACCTGACAGGGTGATGCATTTGTTGTTTTCATTAGCATGTTCAGTATGTCATAAATAGTAATAAAACACAAACAGGTTTTACTGTTGTCAAATTTATGGTAAATACACATTTCAAAAATCTAAAAATACAGTCACATGTTCTTCATTTTAAAAGTTCAGATGTGGTCATTTCTAAATTGTTTTTTAGGGGTCTTTAAAAAGGTTAAGCATAATTAATAGCATTATTTATTCATGCCTCTGCATATTGTTAAATATTTGTGCCCCTTACGCCGTAGGTATTATGTTTTCGGCTCGTCAATCCGTCTGTACCTTTCTTGTGAACGTGATATCTCAGGAACACCTTGAGGGAGTTTCCTCAGATTAGAAACAAACGTCCACTTGGACTCGACAATGAACTGATTAGGTTTTGGTGGTTGAAGGTCACTGTGACCTCACAAAACATGTTTTTATTGGCCATAACTCAAGAATTCATATGCTAAATATGACAATTTCACACAAATGTCTTAATGGGATAAAATGATGTAGTGATGACATTTTGGACAGACATGGATGTAAACTGCAACCTGACTGGTTGGTGGAGGCATCCAACTCAATTCAATTCATTGAACAGAAGTCCAGTTATACATTTAGTCATGCATCATTTTCTTATGCACCCTGTCATGCCTTGTTCCTAAAACTTGGGCAGTTTGGACATGAGCTGCATTACAGTATAGACAAATATAGACAACGTAGCAGGACAAGAACAGAGATAAGACGAAACACCCGCAAAAATGTCTCCTTCAGAATAAAATCGGAGGAAACGGGTGGACCACTCAGAGGAATGCATCTATACTAAGGGCAAATGGTGCCTTCAAGTGCGGTCGTGTTTACCGCATTCACGAGGAGAATCCATGTGAACGCCTCCCTCTTGTGGTATTCACGACTTTCCTGAAAGCACAGAGTTCACCATTTGTGATGAGTTCGCTGCCGTTGTCAGAAATGACAGAAGCCATGGACGTTATTTTTTCTGTATTGTAATTTTAGTCGTATCTTGTTTGTAATTTTATAATATGTCTGAGGAAAATGTTGATTTTCTCAGCAGCGGTGTTCTCGTGACTTCCCAAGCTCCTGAGTTTCATTTCAAGGCGCCAACACCGATGCTCAAAAACCAAAATGTGTGTGATCAGCTAGAAACACTCCTGCCTTTTGAAGTGGTCGGACAACACGTATATTTGCCATAGTAACTGAACTTTTCAGTAGGAACAATATCACAACACAGGCCGAGGTACAACCTGACAGCGTACTGAGGCTCCACAGTGATTTTTCAGACCATGGGGAAGCTTTCACCAAGTGACACACTATTGAATACACGGAATAAAGCACCTGATTTTTTTTTTTTTTAATAACTTTTAGATTTATTAAGGGAAATGCATGCATTGTTTAACTTATACATTTATTTCAGTTGATACAAATAGATAATCCATTAACACGAGTTCCATAGCCAAAGGTTGCAAAATACAACCTTCTGTCTCATTTTTTAATCCTATTATTGTTAATCTGTGGTTAATGAGGAGAATGCAGCTTGACCTATTAGCAAACAGGATATCCTGTAATTATTTGAGTTTCCAGTTGGATAATTAATTTTAGGTTGTGTTACACCTTAAACCTGCTCATATTTTACTACATATTTTACATAGGGAACATCAGTCCAAGTTATACCTGGATATTACTTCCTTTTATTCAAGTGTGGACCATAGTCGTTACTGACAGAAACATGGAAAAACACTTAAGCACGTTGGCGGTCTGTGTATTTAACCTTCTGTACAGTGAATCCTACATAAGTTTCTGCAATGCTTAAAGAAAAATTAATGTATCCAAATCTTGCTTATTGTTCCTGAAAACCAGTTAAGCCCTTATATGTACTGTATATTATGGCACATACACTCTGATAATAAATTGGCATGTTAAAAAAAAAAAATCTAAATCATCATCTTTTCCATTCTTGCAAAGGAGAAAACCTCTAAAGCAACTTTTTGGCTGCTAGGGATGACTGGGGCAGCGATGGCCCCATACCCCGAGCTGATTCTGCATTTTTTGCCTTGAACCTTTATTGTATAAGTTGACCGTGGTGACTTCACACCTCATGAAGCCAGTCAAGGGTGCACTCGCTGCCTCATTAAACACAGCTTGGCAGTGTCAAGGAGGAGTAAGGGTTTTTCACAGACAAAAAAAAAAAACGGATATCATCTCAGCTGTGAGGAATCTGCATCACATTCAATGCAATAAAACATTATTTTTTTGGTGGGGAGGGAGCTTCCCGCTAAAAAGCCCGAGGTGTTTACAGTGTGAAAATATGTTCTCGCTCATTCTTGTTTATTGCGGCGTTTGGGGAATATTCTGAAGGCGTTTCATGGTGACATTTTGCGATGTGCTCCGCAGGGGGGAGAGAAAAGGCCGCAGAGGGCAGGAGAATTTATTGACTGAATTTCACAGTTATAAATGAGCCTTTTACAAGTGACATAAAGAAAATGATCTGTTCTCGGCTGAGGCCGTGGAGATCTGTAAACCTGCTCTGTGTGCTGCCAACAGTCGCCGCACTTGTATTAAATAAAGTTTCTTTCAATAGACAATAGCTTTGCTTTTGATAAATATTGTCCAATATGAAGGCAAAGTATTTAAAGCACCTGGAAACCACTGAGCCGCTGCATGTATTCTGTCTCCAAGCAATATGTTCATTCTCCTTAGGCACTGTATGAATAGCCTGCATTTGCATTATTGTATGTAGCTGGAGCTCTGTTCACTATCATCGTCTTATATGTTTTATAAAAACCTTCTGTTCTGCACTGAAGCCAGTCTTTGGGGAGATCTCCAGAAGAGTAATCGTCTCCAGAGAAAAGCTGTATACAAAGAGACCACTGTCTACGCTGCACAGCCAGTGCTACTCAAACAATACGTATCCCTCACAAAACCACCCCGAGGCTTTAATGTCTTTCCTCAGACTGCTGCGGTCTGAGAAATACAGCTGCAGAGATGCACTGTTTTAGAAATCAAGCAATTTTCCTCAGTAAATTTTTAGTTTTCTGCAAACTTGGAAACTTTTTTTTTTTTTTCAAATAAACAGCTCGCGAGTGCTGGTGAAGGGGGGAGACGGTCTAAAGTGACAGTGTCTTTGAATGAGATGGATCATTATTTTGTTCTTCAAAGTAAACTTACATCACTGAAGAGAATTCAAGGAAGCAGGTTGTGTTTCAAAGGAAGACATATTTTGTTTCACAAAAACAACTGTGGTGGAAGTTACGAGTAAAAGTCCTGCATTCAGATTTATAGTGAAAGTAAAGGAATATAATGAGCAAAACATATATTATAATAATTTTCAGTGCTTGTGCACATACATTTGGGTGTTTGGAGCGCCTGCTGACCTGCACTGTGAAATAGGACAACCCAGTCAGTTTTTTGTGGGCCACCAAGATCAGTAAACATGATTCGACCGAGCGACACCTCCAGTACTGAGAAATTAACTTCTGTCACAGACTGCAGTTCTTGAAATGGCCGCTTGAGGCTGACTCCAAAAAACCTCCATAGACCCCCGTGTTAAAATGCCCCATCATTCCAGCAGAAATACACCCTGGTACAAAAAATAGCTTTGGTCTCTCTTCTTTCAATACAACTGTTCGGGGATGAATGTTTTTTTACTCATTTGAATTATTTTATTATATTAAAGCTATGCATAATTAAGGCCCCTTTAAGTGACAGGTGGGTGCGTTTTGTGTAGAGATGTACTCCTCAGAGCTACACATTTCTCTGTCAAAGTCTGATTTTTAGATTAATCAGAAGTTATGTCTTATTTTTATACATTCCTTTAATGACAGATGATAGGACCTGGACACTAATTTATTTTCTGCATTTACTGTAGTCAGAGGCATTAATTTAAATCCAACGACAGATTAGACTTCAGTCTGTTTGAACAAACATCACTATGAAGTGTAGTAGTGACAATGTCAAAATCATGTCAGAGAAGAGATGAGGAGTTTTGTTTGAAAACAAAATTTTGAACCGAGCTGTGTTGACTTTTCAGAGTGAAACAGATCCCTTTTCTAGGTGTTTTCTAGCTGCTCTGCTACGTCACCCGGGCCGCCCAGATTCGGATTAGTCGGGAGTTAGGCTGTGTGGTCACTGCCAAGATGACAGCTGGAGTTACCCACTGTGAGCATCATAACGCCACTAAAACAGAGCGTTTCAGACAGAGGGGGAATACAGGTATATTCAGATAGAAAAACTAAAATACAAGTTTAAACCTGAAAATGAACATAAGTACCCTTTAGGGTACTTATCAAAAGTATCAAAAGTAAAGTATCAAAAGTAAAAGTATTGGTCACTGTTGTACCTTATTTTTAGAGCATTCCACCACTCCAATAAAGAAGTGTTAAATATTGTGCTGCATTGTATAATAAGTGAATAATATATCCGTGTTGAACTATATGTAGTAAATCATACTTCTATAAATGACTAATCTACTCAACGATTTGCCTTCTGTAACCTTTAGCTCATTAAGCCTATTTTTCCAGATTTCCTTCAACACTTGATCAAATCTTGGGTACTGCAAGCAGGCAGTGTTTTGTTATATTTGCACTGAACCTGACAGAGATCACCTGAGTGGGCAGCACTGTGACAGCTTGTATTTCCCATTAATGAGTTTTGAGTCAGTTTAACCATTGTGGATATTGCTGCTTACGCTTTCTATCTAGGTTTTCTTTTTTTTTTTTTTTTTTTATTTTTATGCAAACCATTTCCTGTGCACCAGATAGAAAAACCTGCCGGACTCTTCTGGTTAAGAAGAGCAAATGTAAAAGTAAATAAATGTAAAGTAAATGTAAAATTGCACCGCTAAGTTGTAATTGATCAGTGTTCTCCGGCGCAGGAGGCCTTTCTGGATCACATCAGCGTCACTGCCTTGAAGATGCCATTCTTAGCTCTGATTCCCAACCTATTTCTAGCTAATCACTAGATATCACCAATGATGTCAAACATCAGCCCCCGTGGGAGCTTCTTTAAATAATAGTTAAGACTCACAGTGCAGGTTTGGCTCACAGCGTCTGTCTGGCTAAGACAGACCAGGCAGCTTGTGCTTTGGTTAAAGCCCCAAAGAAATGACAAACCTGGACGTCGACAGACGCCAAAAACTCAGGTCTCAAAATTCCAATTACTCTTGTTATTCTCTTGATATTTGCTTTGCATGTGCCAGGAATAAAAGGAGAAAGAAATATCTTGGGCCTGTTGTTCTATTTCACGTTCCTGTATCATGCTGTGCCTGATTGAATTAAACCTAGTGCCCTTTATAAACAACTGAGGGAAACTGTATTTTCTTCCTGGTAATCATACTTCTGTGACAGATATAAGAATATCCCCACAAGTAATGACCCTGACTGGGTTCAGAAACAGCACGCTGCCTGTGATGTTATATCCGTTTCATGCTGGAAATTATAAAAATATCTTCTCCCAGTGTATGTAAATAAATACATTACATAATGAGATGTACAGGATAGAAAATAGGCCTATTTGTTTTACCTCCTGTAGCGATGAAACGGGAAAACATCAGTCATACTTTTCCAATTTGCATCATGTTCACAGTACATGCAAGCAGACATCTCCAGCGATAAAACGGACAAATGCTTGAAGTCCGCGCGCTGGATCCTGAGTGAGTCATTATGCCACAGTATGTGATGACCTACTTCACATTAAAAGACTATCTGTGCAGCAGGCCAATTTACTTCATAATGATGACAGAGGAAGAGAGAGTGACAGCGAGCGAAAGAATGAGTGAGAGAGTGAGAGGCTTGTCGTGTTAGCCGTACAGACCTTGTTCTTCTAAAGCTGTCATAATGCTTCAGTTGCGCCCACACACCTCTCTGAACCTCCCACACACACACAGACGCACACAGCCTGAGGCACAATCTCCAAGTGTGGTCAAAAAAAAAAAAAAAAAAAAAGCCCAGAGAGTACTTGAAGTGCTAATCAATATGCAGGAGATAATAAATTTCAAGTGAGGCTTCTTCAAAAACTCACTTATGTGGTCAACTTCTCGGTTAATTGGCCATTCTCCAACCCCCCCCCCCCCCCCCCCCCCATAGTTACGGTTGCTATGCCTGTCTTGCACATGATGGTGCAAGGTTTACTACTCAGAACAACAATGGGTCTTTGATTTCCAACAGGTAGACAAAAGCCAGTTTCTCATTTCTAGCAGGCGCTGGCTGGAATAACAACACCACTGGCGGATGTTATCAGCTGCAGCTAGCTAACTAAGCGTCAGTGAAAACACAGCCTCCGACTGACGTTTCCAGATGGCTTGTTTCAAAGCAAAATAATCTAACGGGGTCTTAACAAAGATCTACTATGCTTTTGTGTTTTTTTCTGTCCTGTAGTGTGTTATATAGTTTTATGTGCAGGGTTACAAAGCCCGTCCACACCAAAGGGAGTTATTCTCCCCCACAGTTGCTCCTGAACTACCTGAAACTCCTTTGAACTGCTACTACTTTTGCTTCCGCACTGTGGCGATTTCCCCTAGTAACATATTTTAATATCCATCTAGCGGCTAATTCGACACGCCCTCATATAAAGCTAGTTAGAGTAGAGCTGGAGCGGAGTCCGAAGAGTTTGGTCCGGCTTACCGACCACAACAAAATGGGCCATCTGACCAACAGCTTTGTCTTTATGTTGCAGTGTGGAGCTGGTTAATACTAGTATTATAAGTATGATAAGAAAAAAAAACAGGATGACTGTTATTTCTTTCTGTTACCCTGTTTGGCTGCCGAGTGTGCGCACTGTGCTTGTATTTATCTTCTAAATGCCAGCTTTGTTGTTAACATTAGAGAGAAAAGAGATTTTGGGATTTGGGAACTAACTAATTGAACTAGCAAATGTAATGCTACATTATCACAACCTTATATTGGATAACCAGAATGTAAACTTCCCTAAATCCAGTCCATGCAGGACAGAGCGGCTAACATGAGCCAAAATCTGATATCGTAGCGTCCTTCTCTGGTGAAGGCATGATCCACCCTACTGTGCCTATGATTGGCTTATCCTGATATCCTTACCCTAACCAGTCTCACTCCTCATGCCTAAACCTAACCAATCCAACCAACGAGGCAGGGTGGGGCAGGTCATGTCTTTTTCAAAGTAGGATTTGTGTCTTAGCATACAGGACCCACTTCCACACAGGGGAACTGCTACACAGTGGATGCGCTAGTTAATGCTATGCTAACTCCTGGCCTTGGAAGTAGTGTATGGTCATTTCCAAGTTCTAAGTAAGCTAGTTAGCCGGACAAACTCATGATCGCTGTTTATGTTACAGTGGATGATCACACTTTTTAATCCATCACACCTTTGCTTTTATGTTTTTTGTTTTAGAGGCAATGAAATCTAAGAACTCCAAAGCTTGACATGACCTGCCAACCTGACGTAGTTTAAATAGATAGAAAGTCTGCATAGGGAGGTAGAGAGGGAAGGATGGATGGGTCAAACACACACAAGCTTTCACCCTGGAGACTGCTGTTTGTGTCCCGTGTGAAACCAAGTCAGCGTTGAGCCCAAGTTACATAACTAGTGTAGTTATTTTACATAACAAACATACTTCCAGTAACCCAAACCCATGATCTTTTCTTAAACCTAACCAAGAAGTTTTGTTATGTACAGTAAGTAAACATAAAAACCCAGTAAACCCACCTTGGAAGTTTATTTTGAAAAGACACTGTATGCATGCAACAAGCAGAAACTTCCTAGGAACACAGAAGTTTATTTTGAAAAATTACTATGCGTGTAACCAGAGGAAACTTCCTGCCGTCCCTGAGTCTGAAACTGATGCAAGCCGGGTACCTAGAGCTTTGTAGTTTGAAGTGTAGGGCCGCTGATGAAGCGCCATATTGCAGTTACTAAGCTGTGATCAGACAACTGCTGTTCAGGGAAGATTTAGCAAACTAAACAAGCTAAAAATAGCTCTCCTCTGTGTTAAATCTTGAGAGGAACAAAAATAAATAAATAAATAAAGCTGGAGTATGTATTACCAAGGGTGGCCGTACTGTAATGAATGATGAAGCCCGTGTCAGCGGGTCGGCCCGGACACGAGTTCGTTGTGCTCAGCCTCTCGGGCAGCCCACGGTGGATGCTCCGATGCCCTTGTCAAAGAAGATCCCACCTCACAAGTAACAACTTAATGCCCTACCATAGTCACTCTGTTATGCAGTGAAAGGAGAGGTACCATTTGTATTCCTCATCATCCTCACCACGCTGCGCATACTCCTATAAGCCCTGTCTACAACGCAGCAAAGTTTACGGCATAAAAGCGAAGTTTTTGTCTTTTCACCGTGAGAGAGCTGAGGCTGAGGAATATTGCCGGAGGATGTTTCATATCCCCACAGCCCCGACTGCACACTCTGCTCCCTTCTTCATCTGTTTTTCTTAATCACTCGTCTTTTCGCTCTATCTTACCATATCTCCCCCTTTTAACCTGACTCTTTTCTCCCTCTAATTCCAATCAGCTCCCCATCCTTGCCTCCTTTGTGTCTCTGCATACCTTTCCTTATCTTTCACTATCTTTTTTTCCCTGTTTGTTATTTTCCCCTGCTTGCCTATCTTGTCTTTCTGTGCTTTCTGGGTCCTCCCTGTCCCTGTCAGCCCGGCAGCATCC
This sequence comes from Pterois miles, assembly GCA_947000775.1. NCBI lineage: Eukaryota > Metazoa > Chordata > Actinopteri > Perciformes > Scorpaenidae > Pterois > Pterois miles. The sequence goes on along the minus strand of CAMQGK010000549.1, from coordinate 16,678,392 downwards.
AGAGGAAGAGGCCGCGCTGTCACTACGGACCGGCTCCCGAGGAAGACGAGGCAGAGCGAGTGAAAGTTACAGCGAGGAGGGGGAAGGAATAACATGACAAGGAGGAGGTGTTCAGATGACAAGTCCCTTCATGGGGGAGTTTTGTGAAGTGAGGGAGCTGCAGAAAGGGGAGAAAGAGCGAGAGACGGGAAGGAAAGGAGGGGGACACCAGCAGGCATGCAGGATGTTTTTTCTGAGGAGTAACAGCTCAGAGATGCCACTCGTGCACTTCTAAACACAGGCTGGCTGCTCTGCGAGCACTCCTCAAATAAGCAAGCGGACTGCACAGTGCAGTGGGCAGATGTTGCCCACATCCAGCTCATTGGCTGAATGCATAATTTGCTTGTTGTTTACATAAACCATATCTTACCCGTCAGCTGAAGGGCACACAGCTTCATGCAACACGAATTTACCATGTCGGGTAGACAAAGGCAGCTTTTCCCGAGCCCCTCACGTGTCGCGGTTTAACCTACTTTGTTCATGTGTGGTATTGGCATGTAATGTTTTCATACGTCGAACTCAGCACGCAAGCATGATCATCTTAACCTGAATTATTGATTCACAGCACTCTGTCGTTAGTTTAACATTAATGTTTAAGCCGGCGCTGTATGGAGCTATAATAAGTCATTCGCTGGGTTGAATGATGGAACATTTGATCTGTCGTACGTCTCTGCCTGCTTTTCAATTCCCCTTCCCAACATCCAATAAGAAGACTTTCACTTCAAAGTGCAGATGCATTTATTTTGAGCAATTCCACACGGGAGGCTGGAAGGCCGGTTGATCACTCTTCATGTCCATTCTCTTTGATGTGCACACATTTGTTTTCTAGTTAAGAAATCCCAGATGGTGAAAAAAAGGCCTGCAGATTTGTTGTGTCCCTAAGACACTGTGAAAAAAGATCAATTTCCCCCCTATTGAGACGAACAAACGTTTCTTTATCACAACTCTTTTGATGAGACTATTAGACCTGGAGAGTTGGGGAGTTCCAACACTTGTACTTCTCTTACTGGGAACCACTGGGGCAAAAAACAGGTCAGTCGGAAAGCAGTGTTCAGCGTTAATATAATATCCATCTGTCTGATCGGTAATGAGTGGTGCAGGAATGACGCCTAAAACCCAGAAATGAATTACCATTTTAGCACTTCCAGCCCCCTCCTCTTAAAGTCAGTTGATTTTTTGAATAGATTTTTGATTATATGCCAGAAGTAATATTAACACAAGCTTAAGACATTTTAACATTTTGTTCTACGATATAAAATACATGAATAAATATCCCACTCAGGAACTTTAAGCTTTTACGTGTCAAATGGGGATTGCTAACAAGTGGCTAAATGAGACTACTAATCATCATGCCGACTCGTCCGCCTTTACAATGTCGCCGTGGATACTCACGCTCATGTGACCGTGGCCTGTTTATGGCCTTTTTACGCCTGCCGATTGCATTCATGCTTCAGAAATCATATATCAATACATAACAAAATGTGTATGATAAAGGTGTGTTTGCCACACAGCTCATTTTCAGCAACAATACAAAAGCCGATGGAAAAATCCCGTTGGCTTTTTGTCGATGGAACCAAAGCGATGCTGACTTCCGGGTTGGCCTACAAAAACGCATGATCCCTACACCACTCTATTGAGCCTGTGTAACTCTCAACAGAGATGAGAGGGAAGCAAGATAGCTCAGTCCTTAGCTACATTTGACGCATTTAATTTGTTTTTACCATTTGCTCGATTGGAGTAAGTGAGTTGCTAGATTTACTAGCCCGGTCAGGCTACACAGCATCAGCCTGATAATGGCCCAGCAAGTCAGACATGGGGTGAGGGGAACTAAAAAATGTTAGTCGTTGCCTGGTAAATCAATACAGCATGGGACGCCACGTTGTCCCGACAGAAAGACCAGCATTTTAAAACAGTTTCTGTGACGTGTTCTATGATGCTCCTCCACAGTTTTCCAAATACAGCAGTAACTTTGACAAAGAGAAGTGATATTTGTGCTGCCAGGTGACCAGAGACTACCTTTTGTACCTGAGGCAGGCTGTGAAACACAGCAAGCTATGATTGGTTTGCGTCCAACATGCAGTCCGCCACGTTATCTTGGCCAGGTCACAGTGAGAATTTATGGCTTTATGATTGCCTTATCTAACACCGTCCCCCACTCTATCACCCTGATCCCAGCATTAAAAGGGTTGATGCAGGATGATGTGCTTTCTGGCTGACATGTTGAGCTCTCAGCTGGTCCTCATAAAATCTTCTAAGAGCGATCAGAAAGTCTGACCTGAAAATTGTGTTCAAAACAGAAACAGAATTTTTAATGTTGTTAATGTTCCCGCACGTCTTGCGGCACCCTCCAGCTTTTCATCAGTAAATCGACAGGACTATAAAGCTGCGGTGTCAAACCTTTCATGAAAAGGCTGTGTGAGATGCAGTAGCCTCCAGAGACACCAGAACACACCTGAGCCCCTGCACACAGCTGTTGAATGGGGAAGAAAATGTATTTTTTTTATCATGTTTATTTCTGTTTATATGCACAACCTGGAATTGGCTCATTTACAGTATTTATTTGAATGGTTTACTTTTTAAATTTAATTTTAATAGTAATTCATTAAAGATCATTATGTTTGCAATCCTTAAAATGCTGCAAAAATGTACTTTAGCCTAGCAAGACCAGGCATTTAGGTCAGTCTGTGGTAAGATATGTGAGTAAACATCATCTTGTGCAGAGTTTATGCTAATACACATTGTGCAGTAAAATAAAGTTTGCCTGATGTCTGCTGCTTTGCACAAGAGCTCATGCTCTAGCAAGCAGAACAAAGTTTGGAGAAATAAGTGTGGATTTAAAGGCAGGTGTATCTGACAGCTCCTGCTGCTTCCACCTACTGTGATTGTTGCAACAGCAAGTTTGCTAAGAGGATTTTTTTTTTTTTTCATTTCCCACTCTGGCTCACCTCTCCACCAACTCTCCACAAATACAGCGTCTCAGCAAACTGAGAAGGCTATGGCACAGTTACGCAACATGAGCGCTCGGGGACACATTGGCCGGAGCGTTTTCGCGATTTCTTTTCCCCTAAATGGACGATCATTACATCTCTCTTCCCGTTCGGTGGCGTTCTGTGTGCAGTATGAGGCGACAACGACTTCCCTCAGCGCAACTCTTCAATGGCTCTCAGAAATGCTTCTTGTTTCTCTGTTGCCTCGTTATAATCCTTTGTGTATCCTCGGTGAATGGCTGATGGTGATTATGCAAATGTTCCATCAGAGAGCAGCGTGGGTAATTATCACAGCAGAGAATGAGGCTTTTTGAAATTCTCTGACTGCCGAAGAGAAAACCATGGGACTTCGGTGTGTGTGAGAGTGTGTGTTTATCAGTTTGGGCAAGCTCGGGGCTTTGAGATTGTGGCCATGGTGATGCTTACCACCTGTTAGGGTTGAGGGGTTTGTGAGGTAGAATTAGTCCATCTGCACAAGAAGTTGAATTCAGAATTTGGGGAATTTTGACGCTTTTACAACTGTGTTGCAAAGTGCTCTGTTTTTCCCCATAAAATCCCTATTTATCCAGCTGTTTCATCCAGGGATGTCACACGAACCGATACCGATACCAAGTCAATGCCAGTCATCCTTGATCCCTCTTTTCCTCTGATAATGCTACATTGTGAAGAACAAATCCATGAAATGGGCTGGAGTTAGCATTAGCTGTTAGCAGCTGGTAAGCAGCACAGTCCTGCACGGAGCAAACAGCTGACGTTAACGGGAGGTACCATTGATTGACATTATGATGTACAGTATATATGATGTTCCGGCTTTATTCAATAAAAATGAGTATTGAACTAGCTTGTTGAGAATGAGGCTAAATAACGATCCAAACTTACACTACATTTTGGCGAAGAAAAACTGTGATAGCCGTATCCGAAGAGGTCCGTTGACCTCTGACCTCAAGATATGTGAATGTAAATGGGTTCTCTGGGTACCCACCAGTCTCCCCTTTACAGACATGCCCACTTTATGATAATCACATGCAGTTTGGATCAAGTCATAGTCAAGTCAGCACACTGACAGCTGTTGTTGCCTGTTCGACTGCAGTTTGCCATGTTATGATTTGAGCATATTTTGTATGCTAAATGCAGAACCTGTGAGGGTTTCTGGATGATATCTCCCTTTAAGTTACATTTTGAACAGATAAAAAAAATGACTATAGACAGTCATGCGATTAATTGTGTTTAAATATTTTTAGCGATTGACAGCCCTAATTGAAATGTAATCTTAAAATATGGGGAGAAACTTGAAGGTTTATGTGTAGTGTATGTTGACACTGGATTTATTGTTATACTTGAATTTGTATTGAAAATCATGAAATTTCACTGGTATTGGTATCGACTACTAAATTTCTGGTATTGACATCCACAGTTTCATTCAGCTGACACATTGGAGCTTCTTATAGGGCCTGCCCATCACAATCTGCAGTTTGAATCCAACTTTTATTACCTGCATGCATCTGTAATTGACACCCGATGCTCTCTGGCTACCATCAACATGGAGACAGACACATGCAGAGCATCAGTATTCACCCAGGCACTAATGAGGGCAGCTAGGAGGTGCAGGGCCCCGTGGTGAACAGGTGGGGTCCTGGCAGCAGACCTCTGCATGTCTCTCTGAAGAGTGAAATGTCTCATTATGCGTGTGGGTATGCACAGAGGCAGTGAGGGAAACAGAGATACACAGACACAGACAAATAGAGTTAGAGGGGAAAGAGAGACAACAGAGTTAAAAGCCTGTTGTTCAGGAGGAAATGGGGAAGACGCAGACTCCCACATGCTTTGAGAAGCTTCAGTACTCAGGCCGAGTGGCCTCCTGACTGGGGCGGAGGGAGGTGGACTGCCTGGGGTCAATTAACCTCCAGAGCAGCCCGAGCTGGGCTCTAAGGAACACTGGTTTTTATAGATACTGACGTGGCACAATTTGTCTGCTCGGACTGCGATGCTGCTTGCATAAAGCAGGTCACGGGGCAATGAGGCGTAGAAGGCATACCAACTAAAAACGGTCCTCACTTTGGACTGCCGTGTCACTTCCTCTCGGTCCTTTAGCCGGGTCGGCTGGCGGGAGAACTTTTTGAAGGGATTTTGCTAGCAGCAAAAAAAGTTAGTTTACCACAGAAATTGTATTTTTAATGGATCTACTCTCATTGTTTGAGAGAACAAAGGCATGTCATCTCAGAGCGATCCGAACAATAGGTCAAATCTAAAATCCAAGGAAGGGTAGATCGCCACAGTCATTGAGGACAGAAACACAACATAAATCACCACTACCAAAAGTTGCCTCCCCCCTTTCAAGAAATAAAAGTACATTTGTCAGTGAAGTGAGCAAACTTCCCACAGTTCCTGTAGCTCCCTGGAGCGCCGCCAAATAAACCAACTGAGCATAAAGGCCGAGGCTATGATGGGTGTATCTGCGAGGGTCTGACATACTCCGCTCTCTTCCCTCGCATTCGTAATGTGATTAAGTCAGGTCCGTTAATGCACTAATCTAGCAACAATGCACAGTATAATGCTCCAATCAATGCCAATAAAACTGCCTCCCTTCCTCCTATTGGCCACGCCAAAAACACACATCAAGTCTGTGTTCGCTCCTCCTCACCTCCCTCCGTTTCATCTCCGAGCGAAATGAACAACAAAGACAGAAGAAAGTGAGAAAGTGACAGCATGATTCACATATACGATGAGCATTTCTCTTTTGTGTCTGCTTTCATGTAAAGACAGGCAGTATCTCCTCTGCCTGCCTCCTTCTGTCTCTTCTTTCTCTCCTCCCTGTGCTCAGCAGGAGGCTGTCAAAGCATGCATCAGAGGGAAATGGCAGCAGTGCATGTAGAAGCCTGTGTGGATCGCAGCAGGTCTAAAGGCCATTAAAAGTCACCATAATGGGACTATCTCGGCTGCGGTTCTGATGGAGGAGGAGGAGTTGATTGGAAGGAGGTGAAGAGTCAGGCAATTGGTGGTCATCCGCTCTGCCTCGCTCGGGCTTCACACTGTAGGGAAGCTTTTACACATTGACAAGGAAATGAGAGGTTGTTCCCGCTATTTCTTGGTCAGCCTCCCACAATTGTTTATCATCTCTTCAGTATTCTTCTCTCTTTGCATCATATCCACAGACATTTTTTCAGTCACACATCAGTACCTTACCCCAAACTCTTCTGATTTGCTGTAAACAGAGCCTGCTTGTAATTATATTTAATAGATTAGAAGCTTCTGAAGCAGGAGGAGCTATTTCTTCTCAAAGTAAAAGTCCCATGATTTCCAGTAGACAATATTATGTGACTGCTTGTTGAAGCAGGGCTGTGGTGGTTTCCCACAATTAAATGAACACGATTGACACAATATTGGCATTTAAAATGCTCTGCTCGTAGAAATCTCCGCTGCATATCAAATCAAGCGCTTCCTAAACTTACAGCCAGCGACTGGGGGGGCGATCGAGATGTTTTACTCCAAAAAAAATTATTTTAGTCTTATTTTGGTGCAAACGTTTGTATAGTAGCAGGAATGGAGCACAACATGGAAGAGAAAGCAGCGCTCTATTTATTTCAATGTGAATGTGCAGTAAAAATATATTGTCCTTAAAATCAATGAATAATCGTGACAATAATCGTGATCTCAATATCGCCACGCGGTTGAATCATCAGTCCAAATGCTAACAAATGCATTTGAAAAATTCTGGTTCTTTTGATGCAAAATCAGGGATGCAAGGTTGTGTGCATAAAAATAAAAAAAAATAGCAGTAGATGTTAACCCCTAAGGTGCATTTTGGCTGGAAACATCCAATCATAGAGTTTAAAGATCTGTCACTTGGCCTGTGGGAGATTAGATCAATTCACTTTTAATTTCTGAGTCAATTTTTGATGAAGCCAAGGCTCATGGGTAATGCAATATTTAGAGTTGTCTGCTATGCCTAAATGACAGAAAAGGTAATGGTAAGTTAAGGTAATGTGTCATATTTCTAAGACAGTATTTAATGGGAATACAGAATAGGGGAAAATCAGCACTTCCTCCCACTTTGCAACTCTTATGTCTCTCAGCCACAAAATATTGTTAAATTTACCCTTTAAGTCGTATTTAAGTCATATTTAAGCCATATTTAAGTCGTATTCTAATCGTACACAAACAACAATGTTCAGCAGCTGCCTGTGTGAAACAAAACTGAAGAGCTGGCATTGCGTTGTTTGTGGATGATGTCACCTCGCAATCAAAGAGATTGTTTGCAGTCAGATCATTGACTGAGGTCTGCTCCATTTACCGCACCATTGGAGGAATCAATGGGACGTATAGTTAATGAGGAACAACCGGAACACATGGTCGTCTGCTTCACTGAACGCTCACGGCCCGGCGTGCAACATCCCATTTATGCTTATTATCTTTCATTAAGCCAATTGTGTTATCAATTAGCGACTCTATACATTTATGAGATAGTATATTTTGTAGATTGCTTAAGGATTGCATGACTGTAATACCTGCTGAAACGTGTATATTTTCTTGTATTAAAAGCTGAATTGTTGCTACTAACAAAATGTTAAACTGTTGATTGACACTATAACACAAAACATATTCCAGCATCATTCATTTAAAAAGAATACATCATTCCTCCTTTTTAACAGTTTATGTTCCATTCAACCATTAAGCCTCATAAAAACCGTAATCCACTCTATGATAATTAGTTTTTTGTTATTTTCTGCCAGTGCACCATGGTGAAAAATCAGTAAACATATCTGTCAATCATCAATAGAATAAAATGCATAAATATGCGAAAATAAGTGGTGAAAGCATGTAGAATAAAATGCCAGCGGTCCAGCTGGCTTCTCTGCTAATTATTGGAGCCAAAACACTTTTTCACAACTTTCCTTTCTCTTAAATAAGCTTTTATTTTTCTCTGGCCGACAATGGGAAACAGGGAGATGGTGGCTGAAACAGTGGCTGGCTAAATATGGGCCTTTCATCCGGCTTAACTCCACAAATGGACCTCATTGTCTTGAGGAATTCGATTTTCTGCCATTCTGAGTGCATGCTGTGTCCCTCTCTGGGGCCCGACTGCAGCGAGCGGGGCCCTTATCAACACCACTCAGGGTGTGGAATTGAGGAATTGAGCTCTGCCTCAAATCAAACCATGAGAAAGAGTGACAGAGAGCAAGCAGGAGCGAGAAGAAGAAGCGAGACTCGGAGAGGAGGAGGTGTAGGGGGATGTTCGGGATAAAATCTCCAGACGCTTTGACTCTCCCACTTAGACAACAAGCCACACACGCTCGCATCACGTGTGCAGCTGTTCAAACACACGCGAGTCCATTCACAACACATGTAGTATGATCACAAAATTTGCCAGTAAACCCATTGATGGCGCTCCCAGCGGGGAAGCTTTTATATGCTCTAATTTCCAGCGTTATCTTCTAGCGCTCGGAGCCAATGCCCAAACAGAGCTGTGTTTATCTACCAGATGAAGGCTGCGTTCCTTTCGTACGCGCATGTGCACTCGAGTGGGTGTGTATTTGTGTGAAGATCGGTAGGTCATGCCCACATTTACAGTACCTCTATTTGCACAGTTATTTGTTTCTTGCTTCCCGCCCTCACAAGAAAAATGGAAAAATTGGAGTTGATTTTGAAATCACAGCTTCAGACAGGCTCAAACAGAACCCATGCAATAATTGTTATAATTATGAATAATTAGGACACCCATTAGTCTTCATTAAAACATTAAAAATGTCTGGAAATGGGATTTCTCAAGTCGACTCTCTCAAAGTCAATCATCAAAAGTATTTCCATCTACTGCAACACAAATTAAAGATATTCTTAATAAGATTTGGCTGTACAAAGAATGAGGACATTCGGACCATTTGACTGAGGAATCAGAGAAGAGATGCTTTGATATTAGCTGTGCCTATTATTGCAAGTAGTAGGTAACTTATTATCCCAGAGTCCTTGTCAAAAGGTTCTAACTAATATCATTATGAAATCCACAGAGACGAGGCTGTAGCAAACCAACAGCTGTTTGAGTCGTTCACCATGTAAATAGTTAAACCTACTGTCACCACCTATGGGCGACATGTGCACCTTTTGTGGTGTGTTAATTGGTGGTAGTGGTGTGTTCTATTAATAAGAACATGTGTACTCATTTGTCTGCTAATTGGGTCCAGAGTGCTGATATCTGGGTCCATTTTTGGGCTTCGTCAAAGAACGTTGACTACTGCGAGGCGTGTTGGTGCAATACAGTGCCTTGTACTTGAGGCCAAGTTTACAGCCACATGGAAAACATTGTGATGTGAATGTAGAAAATGCCGAATTTCCCTCCGGGGATTAATAAAGGTTCATCTTATCTTATCTTATCTTATGTACAGTGTTGACGTTTGGCATCAAGGTTGTGACTTCATCACTCCTCGTGGCAGATTTACATTCTCATAGTACAGGGGTCGGCAACCTGCGGCTCCGGAGCCGCATGCGGCTCTTCACCCTCATTGCAGCGGCTCCCTTTGGCCTTGAAAAAAAAACCCGAACATAAATAAATGGTATTTCTTCATTCATTTTTATTCATATAAAATATTACCATTATTAGTTTATTTTGTTGCGCAGTTATTTTGGAGTTTGACTTGGTGCCATCTAATTTTAAAAGAGCTATTTTTAATTTATAATTTGTCAACGAAAATATACGTCACATAACGTCATCAGCTTTCGCCTTTACCTGCTGGCGGCTTTTGTAGTGTGTGAACCCTGCAATAGCCTAACCATGAAAAAAACCCAAAAAAGAAAAGTTTCGGAAGAAAATAGAGAGTTTAATTCAGCGTGGACATATTCATTTGCCTTCATCGCCAATGACGCTGGCTTACCTTCGTGCTTGATATGTGGCGAGAAGATATCGAACAACAAAAAATGTAACATTGAAAGACATTTTCAAAACAAGCACTCTGCATTCGCCGAAAAATACCCAACCGAAGATGAGCGAAAGAGAGCAATTTCAGAACTGCTACGAAAAGCTGAAGAGAGCAAACTATCTTTCAAGAAGTGGATTACCACAGTCTTTTGTTTACAGTTTACAAGCTCTGTTATTTTTTGCGGCTCCCGACTATTTTTTTTGGGTAGAAGAGGGGGCAAAATGGCTCTTTTGATAATAAAGGTTGCAGACCCCTGTCATAGTACGTGTCCACGTGGGCATTTTTGGACGCAGGGGATCGCCTCGATTCCCAGCATTTGGATGGTTGATGGGCTAACACTAGGCACGAGGCATCTGATTGGACAAATGCTTTCACTCAACTACTGCTCCGAATTTTCAAACCGTAACACAGCGGCTCATTTGGAAACTTTTTTCTTGTATATTATGAAAATAGTTCAGCGAAATGTGTTTCTGAAAACATTTTAAGCAAGAAATTTAACACGCAATTGCTGAGTCTTAATTTTAGATTGGCAATAGTTAAAAAGTTTTTCAAGTCTTTCCAGAGGCATAGAATAGCATAGACCTTAACTTTATGCAAATGAGGAGCGGTCAACATGACGGCCTGTCCTGAAATGCAGTGCTACGCTATCAGAATGCAATGCATGGCTGCTTACATAGACGATGAATAGGATGCATGGAAAGGACGGATACTGTGGACACGTACCATCAAATAGTTTGTTTGTAGTTCGAAAATGTTGGATGTGCAAGGACAGTTGAAAACCTGCCACACAGAACCCCGGCGAAGGGTTTTGTCTGATGGTGTGATGATACTTTGGCCGTGCGGGCACTCGAAACCCTTGCGGATCACACTTAAGGAAAAACCAAGCTAGTAGGGAGTGATCACAATAACTCACTTGTGTCCCATATCCATACTACATACTAATTGTAGTCTATTTTAGCAGTTTGTACTGTCAAAAAATCAAGATAGTCAACCGCTTTGTACTAACAGGAAGTGGTATCACTGCTCAGTTAAACTTGCATGCCATTATGGGAGAATAGTATCCATCAACAGCAAACTAAAGCCACCGTATTTAGTTCTGCCTGTTTTCAATATACATATTTTTCCAGTGTGAACACTACACATACACTATATATTTGGGACACGTGGATGGACTGGGAGCATACAGGTGGATGATGGGATGGAGGTGGGGTTTTTGAGATGCTATAGCAGTGGCAGCAAGCACCAGCATTCCAGCTGACCGGTGCTGCAGCAGACATGAAAGCAGTATGCTACGTGAGTGAATGGAGAATGGAGGTGGCCGCCCGAAGCAGCTTGCAGACTTCACTTCATGAAAGCAACATTTCAGTCGAGTGAAATATTGCCTTATATTTGTATTGGTTTTTAAATGACATGCAAATTGAACATGCTAATTAAATTAACTGTTTCCCCTTTTTATGCATCACACAAATAAAGATGGCACCTTTTGTGTAACTGAGAGAGCAAGTTTTTGCTTCACGAAAGCTCTCATTGTTGCAACAAGCTGTGAATACAATGCTGCCGTCTCATTGTTATCACTGCTCTGCTCCTCAGGCCATTTACCAGCTAACCAGCAGGAGAACGGGAAAGAGAGAGAGAGAGAGAGAGAGAGACTGTTACAGGTAAGGACGTACACACAAACACACACCGCTACTATCAATCTGATGTGATGTGGTGCCATTTACAGCGGGGCAAGCACTGAGTCACCTTGCTAGTGAGTGTCATTCTCCAGGACACGGTAACTAGGCCCAGCGGTGTTCTTAAGCCACCGCAGGGCATCAAGCCAGTGTGTGAGGTGTCAAGGCCAAGTTGCACATTGAGGTGTGACATCACCGCCGGTTGTTGGGACAATAAACCAGGGTTACAGGGTGCTCCACAGGAGCTTTCACCCACTGAGCTCAACTTACCTGAAATGTCTTTTCTGGGCCACAGCTGTTAAGTGGCACTCGGTGCGGTCGAGCTTCGCGAGAGGCGGAGGCGTAATTTTAAAAGGTAATAAAAACAGGGGGCAGAGATTTAGTTTGTGTTGTGATTTCGATATTTAGCAGTCATTTTAATCAAAATGATGAATATGTTTTTTTGTTTGCTGCAGAACTTATTTAATCCAATAATGTGCAGGTGATTTATTGTTCCATAGCTCAAGGAAGGGATGCATTTAAAAAAGCAGCAACATGGACAGTAGTAGTAGGTCATATGAAGAAACAAATCAAGGCTGATGCAGAAATAATTGACGTCCTTGTGTGAAAGTCGGCTCTGCGTAGCAGAAATCAAACCTTCTGCATATACGGCACTGTGTTGCACACATGATGGTTACCCTCATTCATGTATGCATGCCACACAACAGCCACTTGTCTTATAAATGCTCAGGGCAAACATGCATCCTTGTCCCTCCCACTGGGCACTAACGCGCACACACATATAGACTTGTAATGATTTTTAGCTACGGGGAGCCAAGTTTCACATGCACCACCAGCAGTTGTATACCAGAACAAATGGTGTTGTTCATTTAGAGAGCATCAGAGGCGTCACATTGACGCAGCATGTGCCGCGCAGGCCTTGAATTATCACGGTGTGTTAGTGTGCCTCAAGGCTGCGCGTGCAGGTCTATGTAAGCATATGTTGTGATCTCGCTGATACAGAGCAGCACGGCGCCTCTGTTCCATGTGTGTGATGGAGAGAAGTTGCACAGCTGACCTTGACCGGTTTTTCACCTCCATTATTGCTCCTAGCTTTTTATATATGTGAGCATCAGTGAGTATGGGGTGCAGTATGTGTTCGCACTGGTGTTGCCCAGACTGAATGTAATGTAATGTAAGATGGAATGGCTGCCGGTGTAGCATAAAAAACCACACACACCGGCACGTTTACAGCTAGTTTTATTGTCTTTTTTTGGCAAGTCTGTTTAAAGGAGTAGCCAAGTTAGTTAGTATTGCATTTTGACAAAGTTTAGCAACTTGTGAGAGATTAGAAGAAGATTTTTGAAAATGGAGGCTGCAGAGGCTGAGATGTCCTGACTTTTTGACCCTGATGTGGGAATGTGTGTCGACCTTTTTGTTGGACCCTCCCTGCCTGATCTCAGATGTTTCAAACTGCACAAGCCTGCAGTCTTTAAACCCAAACTAAGATGACTGGCTGAGCAGGTGCACAACCTACACAAATTTATTATACACTTTAATAAAATATTGCAGCCCAGTCACACAAAAAGGCATATGAATGACATATTAATGTGCAATGCAAAATCATGTAAGATGCCGTTCTTGCATTTGGCATTTGTATTTGCCATGTAGTTCGTACTGACTGCGATGTAAATGCATCTGCGTAAATATGCTACTCTGCCACAGAATAAATAGTGAGAAAGACTGCTTGGAGAGAGTCTGCAAGTTCTCCCCGTGTTAGCATGGGTTTTCTCCGGGTTCCCCAGCTTCCTCCCACTGTCCAAAGACATGCAGGTTAGGTTCATTGATTGTCCGTGTGAATGTGAGCGTGAATGGCTGTCTGTCCAGGGTGTACCTTGCCTTCGTCCAATGCCAGCTGGCATCAGCTCCAACCCCTCTGTGACCCCTAAAATTGTTTCCATAGTCATCCGTTGTTCTTAGTTCATGTTTTTATTTTAAGCCCAATCATGACATTTTACTAAACCTAAGTGAGGTTTCTTTGTTTTGCGCCCTGCTGGTCCTGCATCTTCATACGTGCGTAATATTTACGCCTCAGCGAGTAAAAGCATGATGATGACAGGTGGGTTTCCTCTTTTATAATCATCTCACTGAGAAGAATATTAATGTTGGTTTGAATTTATTACAAATTTTAAACTCTACCCTGCAGACTTTTTGATAACTAGAGTAATGTTTTTATGTGTGGGCCCTCGTTTTGCCAATACAAGCATGCTAGCATGCAGGCTAATAAACATGGACGAGAAAATTTAACTTTTTTTTTTTTTTTTTTTAATAGGCTTTGCAAGAGTTTTATGAAGCAGGAAATGCATTCAACACGATTGTTAGACCTCGGTGATAAACACAGTGCATTTAATAGAATTAATGTAAATAGAGCTGTTTGTTTACAAGAAAACCACTAGGCATCATTAAATCATCATGAAATGAATTTTGTCCTTTTCATGTCTTTCAAGCCTTTTTCCTCATCAGACCGACCTATTTAATGCTAATATTAATGATTTTTGCTTTAGATAAGGCTCTACCCTGGTTGTTTTTCATAAGACAATATCTATATATAAGGAACAATTTGCACTAAACACAATGATTACACTTTAACTTGTATTAAAAAAAAATAATGAATCATAGAAAATAATTTACCTGAGTAGTAAACTACTGTTGATGTGTAAAGTCTGTTGTGTTTCCCTTTAAGAGAGAAATATTTTTAGATAAAGCGGCTAACTTAAACCGACACAATGCTCACAAAGCTGCTCTGATATTCCTCACTGAAATAATATTCCTTTTGCAAGTGTGTGCATGTGCAAGTGCCTGACATCTGCACAAGCATGTAAGCATGTATGAGCGAGGATCTATGCAAATGCATATCTGCAGGTGCGGTGGGGAAGCCGCTGCTCGAGGGGCGTCCATGTAATTGAGGTCAGGCCGCTTGCCTCTCTCAGCCTTGTTCTCCAGTCAAGTCTCACTTTTTTTTTTTTTTTCTCTGGTCATTGCTCCGGCAAAATGTCCGTCATTAAAACCTCCTGACAACGACGGTGGCCATCCAGCCCCATTAAGATTTCGATTCCCCTTGTGCTCTGAGGACAAGATGTAATAGCTCAAAAACATCTATTTAGGCAGATGGGGGAGGATTTATTAAAGAGGCGTATTTCATGAATATAACCCCATTTTATCATCAGCTAAAGCACTTTTGATCACAGGCCTTAATAAGTGAGTGTCTTTCAGAAGGGTGAGCGCCCTCCAGTTGACCTGGTGCTATTGATAAACTAGAAGAGCCGGCCATCGGAATGTGTTCATTTCATCTGTCATTAGCAAACTTTGATTAAAAAACTAATTAGAAAAGACACACTCAGGGAGTGAAGGGGACCTCTAAGGATATAATGAAAGCACCTATTTCTGGTTTGATCAATGGAGCTTTTGTGTTAGCTGCTTACAATACTCATAGGAGGGAGATAGTGTGTGTGGCAGTGTGCTCCTGGGGGTTATGAATGAGTGCAGATCTGTCCTAAATGCATTTTGATTTATTTGTGGTAGGCGCACATTATTTTTCCTCTACATTAAATGCTGACTCGGAGGCTAACCTTTGCCTCCGAGTGGAAGCCTGGTTTGGTGGAAGAGGGAATTATTTCAGGGTCAGACGGCACGCTGTGCACATAAAAGCTCTGGTAATGCCCAGAGCTGTTGTTTACTGCGCTGGGGGAGAAGCAGTTGAGTTTTCTCGGGGGGTTTGAAGCCTTAGGGGTCTTCACAGCAAGGGAAATGAAGTTAGACCTCTGCAAGTACCATGACAACACAGGAGACATGCACCGATTTACACTTTTACAACAAAATAATGGTCTCTTTTATAAGGGGAAAAAAAGGTACGTCGCAGCTTACTGCGATAACAAAGTCCCCCATAGAATAAGCGTGCCACCCCTATCGTTCAGTCCCACGAGGTTCATTTCTTGATGGCGGAGCTTTAATTCATTTGTCTTGTACGGGCTAACTCCTTGACCTTGTGGATTGAGATTAATGAAGAGCTTTAGTGGTGATGAAGGCTATCAGGCACCATGCTCCCTACGTCTAATAGAGCAGGAGTTTTACATTGCCAATTATGTCGTTTGCATTCCGCTTGTAAGCACAGTCCTGTCAGAGGGAGCCTGGTCGGCCGGCCTATTTGCAGTAGCGAAATATCAGGGTCAGTCAGAGAGAATAATTATGCTCCTTGTTTTACTTTCATTAGTATTTTTATAGGGCTGTCAATCGAAAAAATAAAAATATTTAATTGCAAATTAATCACATTATCTGTTCAAAATGTACCTTAAAGGGAGATTTGTCAAGTATTTAATACTCCTGGGAGTGGGCAAATATGCTTGCTTTATGGAAATGTATGTATATATTAATTAAGATAATCAATTAACAGCACAAAATAATCATAAATATCATCCAGAAACCCTCACAGGTACGGCATTTAGCATAAAAAATATGCTCAATTCATAACATGGCAAACTGCAGCCCAGCAGGCAACAACAGCTGTCAGTGTGTCAGTGTGCTGACTTGACTATGACTCAACCCAAACTGCATAGTGGCCATGTCTGGAAAGGGGAGACTGGTGGGTACCCACAGAACCCGTTTTCATCCACATATGTTGTCAAAATTTAGCGCAAGTTTAGAGTGTTATTTCACCTCTTTCCCTGGTTGCTACCAACGGATTAAACAGCTTTTCTAGTTTCGTGTGTTCAGTTTCTTCACTCCATCTTTAAAACTGGGACCGTTATAACCACCAAAAGATCAATTACATTAATGCGTTGAAGAAATTAGTGTCGTTAAAGCGATTTTGCATTAACGTGCCATTATCATGTTAACAGTGACAGTCCTCATTTTTTAGGATGAGGAGAATAAGAGAGGATTATGCTATTTTATCAAAAGTAGGGCTGGAAAAGCCACCTGAGCTGCTTGTTAAAAAAAAAAAAGACATTGATATGCAGTTTGTTCATTTCTGCAACCTTCGAAAAGCTGCCCCATTCTGCAGTTAAACGTCACTGTAAAAATGTCCACAGCCTTCACAGCCTTTTTGATCACAGGGTACAAAGCATACAAGTGCAATTGTGAGCCATTACCACTTTTTGCTGCAATCATTGTTAGCCAGGCTCTTTGGGTACCACACTCTGTTCTGCTTTGCAGTTCTGTGTAGTTTTATATATATATATATATATATATATATATATATATATATATATATATATATATATATATATATATATATATATATATATATATACTCTCTGAAAACAGGACTTGAAATTTTGATCTGTGGGGGCCGTTCAGCCTCACTATCTTGTCATCTGAAGAAGGGCAAAGAAAGATACAGATGATAGGTACGGCAGGGGCAAGAGGGTGATAGAGAAATCTACTGTAATCAATAGGTGTGTAATTGGAAGCTGCCAGTTAAATGTTTTAGTATCCCTGTTGGTAATAGCAGCTCTGTCGTTTTCTACACAAGATAAGGCAATTTGGTTCAGGCTGCAAGGGGCTGAAAAGTGTGCTCAGTAAGGCCTTGTGTGATGCGAACGAGCCGTTCTCTCTTTCACCATTCAGCAGATGCACCGTTGATGATGTTCAAAATGACAGCACTCTGTTCGCTCATCATTGATGGGAGATATTTTCAACCCAGGATCCCAGACAGCATGGAGAGAGTCGAAGAATGATTTGCACATCAAGTCATGTAAAAACCCTCTGAACTGTGTGTTTCACTTCGCGCAGCTCTTTATTCATGTTGTTATTAGTGTTGATGTTATTTTTTCTAAGTTGATAGTATAGTAAATGTTCGGCGTCATTGAACTTGGTTGCGTCTTTGGGGTTATGTGCTTAGCACCCTTAATGGATCCTTAAGTGTTTTGGATTGCACACAAGGGTGTCAAGAGAGGATGACATTATTTGGATGGTGGGAACATAAGTTTCAGTGGCAAAGACCCAGAACCATCAAATATTCTGCGGCATTTTGAAATTTTGCTCTTTCGCAATTAGCTTAATGGAAAATGTCCTCAGATTAGGAAGCAGGAAAAATATTTTCCATTAAGCTCTCCATAATGTATTTATGTCAGCTGGTTGTGGCATGCAGGTTTCAATTTGTTCATGTTAATGGAGTGCTGGATGCAACTAAAGTGGCTCAAATGGATGGGCACTATATTGTGACTAATACTGATATATTTAGTTGTGACTAATGATACTACTAAAAATAACAGATTGAAACAGCTGAAGTGCCTTACTGTGCTTTATTCTCAATATACAGGGAGCACTGCAAGACATCATACAAAGAAGTACCTTAAAGGAAAATATTTATTAATTTATTTATTAATATAATAAATTATAATCCATTTCTGCCAATGGATCCTCCTAAATGCTGCACAGTGTTCCAGTACGTATTGAGCCAGAGCTGGGAAACAGTTAGCGTAGCTTAGCATACAACTGGTCTGGCTCTGTTTCAAGTAAAAAAAAATAGTACAGCTACACTGTATCAGCTCACTAATTAACATATTGCACATCATTTGTTTAACCCGTTCATGAACAGAAATGTAAAGATTACGTGGTTTTGCAGGCTGTTATGTATGTGCAGTAACTTTGTTATTGGCCGCATAACTCTGTAAAACACAAAGTTATTGAGCTTTAGAGGTGTTGGTAGGCATAATTTTTTAATTTTGAAAAAAGAGCCAGGCTAGCTGTTTCCCCCTGCTTTCATTCTTTCTTCTAAGCTAGGCTAATCGCCTCTTGGCACTGGCTTCATATTTAATAGACAGACATCAGAGTGGTAATGTTTTCAGTAATGTTTCAGCAGGCAGCAACCTCTGGTTCTGATAAGTTTGGCCAATGCAGAAATGCCTGAAACGAGCATTCTTTCTAATATCCAGCAGTCAATCAACAGTTTCAAATGGAAGCCCAAAATGCCTAACTCAAGGTTTGAAAAGTCCACAACCAATGGATGACGTCCCAGTGACTACATCCACGTCTTATATACAGTCTATGCATGTGTCATGAATGCTGTGGGATGGGTATTTTTTAGACTGAGTGGTATGGCCTATAGTGTTCAGAGGGTGACAGATGCCATTGAGATCATTGAAAACCGGTCATTTCCTGCGAGTGCCAGCCACGCAGCAGTGCCGGCTGCCTGACCCGGTCCCCACGGATTGGCCGACGCTCCCAAGCAGGCTCTAAAGTGAGATCTGTGATGTTGCCATCAACCTCGCCGCACTGACAACAGACTCTGTGGTTGTAGCGGCTGCAAGCCCAGGCCCGTCCCCGAGCATCTGCTCTGTCCTCTCACTTGCTGGCTGGTTCTCTCGCTGTGACACCAGATCCATCCACATGCATCTGTGTTTCTGTCTTTGTACCCGTCCACATATCTAACTGCTCCTGTCTTTTGTGGCTTGTGTCATCAGTTACCTTCACTGACTGAAGAGGTCACTCAAACTTAAAGGTTGTTGCTTTCACAACACGTTGTCTCTCTTTCCCAGCAGGCTCAGGCTTTTTGCCATCAGCTGTGCTGCCGCTGTCTTTAACAACCACTCTGCTCATTTTCAACCTTTCCTCTATATCTCTGTCAGAGCCTTACGTCCTTCTATTCACCTTTTCTTTCACCAATCCTACAGTATGTGAATGTTGTTAAAAGCTCATCCCCAAATCCTTCACCTAATGATGCAAACATGAGATGAGTAGTAGCAAGAACGACTCAGTTTCAACACAAGGACTCCTAGTATTCCATATACAACAAGACTGCAAAAAAAAAAAAAGCTGTGCCAAATTTATGTTGTGGGGAACACAACCTACCTATGCTATAAAGAGTATTGATAGGGGTAATGGTGTATATAAACGAGAACTTAAGATAAGATTGAAAATCAGTAAAGCAGTCAATCCAGAGAACAGCCAAATCTCCCTAATTAGGAGTTTGCTGTGGAGAATGAATCACTTGTTTTGTAAAGAAAGCTGCCATTATTGCCAAACAAGCCCAGGCAGACCCTGGTCTGAAGTGGAGGGTCTTGATCACATCAAAAAGACCCGATCTGGCAATAATTACTGGCTTCTTTTTGCAGTTTCCTGCTTGTTACATGCTACTTACCAAGATATGAATTAATTGACAAGACATGTTTATGAAATTTTGGTTAATTACAATGTCAAGTAAATGAAGTTTGGCTGGACCCAAACCACAGAAGCATCCGAGAGCCAGTCACGTCTGTGTAATGAAGTTAAATTTCACATCCCTCACAAATGGCCTTGCCATTCTACATAATATAATATGCATTATTTAGCACAATAAATGCATAAAAAGCATTGACATCAGCATTAGCTGACCATCCCTGATCATTTTATTATGTGTAATTGCCTTAATAGACGAACTGCACCTTCACAGGAGCACAAACAAAGCCATCCTCTTTTGACTCTGAGTTAAAGGAGGCAGACCAGCAGTCGGGTCAAACCTGAAAATCACGAAGGTGAACAGTGACAGTCCCGAGGTTCACCCCGGTCTTCACACACCGCTTCTGCAGAAAGTGCACAGCATTTTGAAATAATTTGCCGGCCACTCGGCATCCAGCAGGAAAGGAGGAGGGGATGGAGCGGGGCATGGGGCTGAGCCATGCAGCCTTCAAATAATGAGGAAGGAATGAATTCAGCCGGGATTTCTAATTCTGCCAGACTGTGATTAATCCCATCAGTAAACAAAGCAGAGGTCATCGTGTTTTGGAGAACTCCAATTAGAGTGTAATCAGTGCTAATCAGACAAGCTGCTCACCGGCATCTTGGTGATTTCGGCAGTAAAGGGCTCTCTAGTGAATAGTCTGCCCTCCACACTGAGAACAACCGACCCACACTCTGTGATCCTGTGTTAAGGGAGTGGGAGGCAGAAGAAAGGAAGGAGGCTAATTAGCGGTGCCATTCATTAGCGACTGCGTGTGATGTGAGCATGGGTGGGCTGGCGAAATGTGAGCGTTCGCTCTGATGTGGCCGAGTGTGCTTTAAGTCAGTGTGAGGAGGTCTTGTACAGGTACAGTTAACAAAAAAAAAATTGTAAGAGCCAAGAATTAGGTACAGTCATTTGCTGTGACATCCCCAGAGGGCATTCTGATACAGATGTAGATGAACAGTGACTCGCTGTTTTCTTCCAGTGTTCAGACTTGAATCATAAAACCTGCCTTTGCATCTGATGCCAGCTTTCAAGGTTAAAGGCCCGGCGAGATGAGATTGTTTGCCAGTTGAAGGGACATTTTGCATTTGCAGTTACGTAGGGGGCAACAAAATCAACTTTTTATCCCCTTTAGCCTAATAACTACATGAAAAAATGGGCTTTGTTGCAACTGTCAGATGCATGCGTACATTTTAATGAACTGTTAGAAACAGTCACTTGCTGTCATAAATTAGAGGGATGGTTTGACATTTT
Source organism: Pterois miles (assembly GCA_947000775.1). Taxonomy (NCBI): domain Eukaryota; kingdom Metazoa; phylum Chordata; class Actinopteri; order Perciformes; family Scorpaenidae; genus Pterois; species Pterois miles. The sequence goes on along the minus strand of CAMQGK010000549.1, from coordinate 16,657,349 downwards.
GGGAAATACACAGCCAGCGGCTGTTAGCTTAGCTTGGCTTAGCATGAAGGCTGGAAATAGGGGGAAATTGCTAGCTTGGCTCTGTCCAAAGATAACAAAATCCAAGTAGGGCTCCTCCTAAAGCTCACCAATTGTCATACCTTGTTTGTTTGTTCTACACAAAAACTCAAGAGAAAAAGTGACAATTCGGGGTTTTTATTGGGCGTGTGCTGGACTCTTTCTTGACCAGGAGCAGTGATTTCTTGAAGGTATTGTCACCGCGAGGCAGGAGGTGAAAACACAGAAATAAAAACTGTTTTCCGCGGTGACTAATACAAAAGAAAATGGCGATTATTGTTGGTTGTTGCGGTGACGACAGAACACACATCAGTGGGGCTGTAAAACGTCGCCAGTAGCTTGTCCTTCTCCGGAGCGGTGGGGAGTTCGTTAGACTCCACACTGCTGCTAACCACCAACCATCTGTTCGGCTCATGTTGTGTTACTAGTGCAGCATTAAAGCATGCTGGAATTAGCTTACTAGCCAGCTGTCTGCTAGTTATGTGCTATACTATTTTTAGGCCGAGCAACCTCATGATGACAAGTATGCCACTAGTTCAACCCAACACCCTGCAAAATTACACATTGTTGTTTTTAAACTTATATATATACATATATAATGTGCTAATTAGTGAGTTTTAGGGGTGCTTTTAGGCAGATTTTCTTTAGACAGAGCCAAGCTAGTAGTTTCTGCTAAGCTATAAGCTAATCATCCCTTGTGTCCAGCGTCATATTGAAGGCACAGAAATGAGACTGGCATCAATCTGCTCATGTAGCTCTCAGCAGGAAGTGTATTTCCCAAAATGTTGAACTATTCCTTTGACAAATATGATTCGTTATTGGCAGTTCATGCACACCAACAGCACATTTCTCTCTCTCTCTATCCGTCTCTGTCTCTCTCTCCTCTCTGTAGCAACATGATTGGTCCTCAGGGAGCCTTAATCAAATAACTCGCAGGCCATTGCAGCTGCCATTTCAGCCATTTCGGCGGAATACACACAGATGCTGGGCGGGTTCCCTTCTGGCCTATCAGCCCAAACAGTGATGTAAGGCTTTGCTCATCACTATTACCTGTCTCAGCTTCGGAGACGTTTATAGGCCAAGGAGTGCACTGCAATAATGAGTTTGTGTTTATTGCTAACGTGTTGCCAGTAGAAATGGCAGATCCTAAGTGATTTGCGAGTTTAATTACTCCACCTGGCCCTCTGATGGCCTATTGTCCCCCCCACGCCCCAATATACATAAATGACATGTTAATGATTCGTACGCTGATGATGGCCTCTGCGGGCGGTAAGCTGTTGGCTCCATTCATATACCTCAAGGTTATCTGTGAATCATAACTCTGTATGTGACCTGTGATTGCTCAACAAAAATCAATGCGTGCTTTTAAGTGGTTTTAGGCTCTCCTGTCTGACAAAATAACAGGATTCTGTTTTGTCTTGAGACTTTGGGAAGCTTCCTGATCAATGTTCATTATGTCACCGACATGTCCGGTTTGCTTTCAGGAGCTTTATCCTTAGAAAAGTGTAGTTAGGTGACCCAGCATGCTGCAATGTAAACTGCTTTTCGTGGTCAGGCAGTTTCATGTCTTCCTTACATTTCATTCACATAGCACAGCATTTAATTTTCATAGTTGTTATTCAAGTGAAAGTTCTGAGAGGAGACTCAAAGGGCATAACCGCAAACAATTTGCTGACACTAAACTCTATACCTTTCTTGTTCTGTCACGTTTGCAAAAAGCCTTACCTAGAAAGAAGTGCTGTTTCGGGGGCAGTCGACTTGGCTCCTTTAAAAGCAAAAAAGCACCACTGTAGCCCCTTTTCCTAAAAGATTGATTAAAAAGAATGTAGCCTCGTCTTGGCTAGCACAGCCTCCAATTAGCATCTAGTTAAGCTATTTGGAGTAACGTTACTGTGGAATTTGAAGGCAGTCCGTTGGGAAAGTCTTCCTCGCTGAGGGAAGAAAGGAATCCTTATATCCTCCTTAATTAAAACATGATTTACGCTTAGTCCCAGCTATGAAGTTGCCTTTGATGGTTCTTTTGTCAATTAAAAGTAAGTCCAATGGAAGATTACACAGCGCTCATTACAAGCAGGTTATTCTCAAGGACGTGCAAGTTCTGGCTTCTAAGTAAGGAGCTGCTGGGCGGGTTAGTGCAAGGACAGCAAAGGGGAACTCACAAAATGATTTCATATTTTTGATACATAGCTCTTCTATCGAGGGCTGGTCCCTCAAGAGTATCTCACACCTCCTCGTTTTCCCTCCTCCTATCCTTCTCCGCCTCCCTGTCTCCTCCGCACAAACAAAAGTAGACATCTCATCGCTGTCGTGAGATGCGCACCTCCGTGTTCTTCCTTCATGTAGCGGACACGGCTGTTAACAGCCGAATCCCGGGCCGCACATCTGCCAAAGTCCTCACGCTCCATTTACGCCCCGCCATCGAAACACCAATACAGCACTTATGCACTTCAAAAAAATCTTAGCCTGCCTGAAAGAGAAGGGCAGCATGAATATTTAACAAGGAAAATGCTTTTAGATACTCGCAGGCAGAAGAAAAAAAAAAAAAAAAAAAAGAGGGCACGGCTGGTTTAAATGTCCTTAACTGATGAGACTAAGACAAAGAATAAACATCAAGCTGCCCTCCAGTCACCTCAAAGCTGTATTCAGGATATTCATTGGCCCTGGTGGAATAAATACTATGTCAGGGCATTGAGCACTGGAGGACTTCATTCACTTTTCTGCTATAAATCTTCCATACACTCCCATATTTCCCTTTTCCATACTTTTTTTGTGCCGGCTTTAATTGTCACTCCAAAGTTGCCAAACTCCATGAGCTGTTCAATATCCTACTGCGGATTCAATATTGCTAATTCCCCTTCTGGCCCAGAGAAACCAGTGCACCATGATTTAGGCTGACAGCCCAACAGCAGAGTGTATATTTGAATGAGACAGTAAGATATAAGACCCCCTTCTCCTGACATTAGTCACCTTGCACCCTCGCAATCTATCCTGACACAGCGTCATTGCTTCATGTGATTTCCCGGCAACAACCGCCCCTCCCTGCCTCCGCCCGCGGGCTGTAGGTGTAGATTGAAATGGAAATCGACAGGATCAAATGAGATCAATTATTAAATCCGCCTGTTTGGCAGAAAATGGAGTAGAGGTTGGTGGGCAGAGGAAGAGAGGGGAAGCGAGAGAAGCTTTTTCCTAGCGTGGGGGAATATCTCTCATGGCTGGAAAAAAAAATTGAAGATTTGTTCAAAAACAAGCCAAGCGTCAGCCAGATTGACAGTTTATTTAAGAGGCCATTAACTGTACATACGTTACATTGAAAGGACAGACACTCACGTTGCAGTTTAAAGCCGCGAGGCTCTGAGTTTCCTAGCAGCCACAATGCCGGGAAATATACCAGATTGAGGCACACTTCTAACAAAAATATTTCAAGAGTAGGACCTTGGTGTTGCTACTTACGTTGATTTCATGTTGTTCTGCTAATAGAAATACGGAGCACATGACAGCTTGACCTTTTGGATTTCATGTTGGTCTTATGGAGGCATTTGTTACTGTAAATCACAAAGAAATGTACATGACGGATGGAACAAATGATGAAGATAGAGTAGAGGCAACGTGACAGTCAGTCCAGTGCTTTAATAATTGTCCTTTGTTTGCCTAAATGTGTTAACATTTAATCTGGAGGGAAGAGAGGATCTTGTTTAAGAAGCATCTGACATAAAAAAAAAAACACAGTAAAGGTAGTTATACTTCAGATTTCTACTTCAGCGTCTACCATTTAGAGACATTTACTGTGATGCAGCCTTGTATTTACCATATACAGACAACACATGTACAGAGACTGGCAACCATTACAAGCCTCTACACTTGTTTGCGTTTTACATTGTACAGTGTCTGGTCATACTTCAGGGAAACAAAAATAAAAGCTGAAATATTGTTATTTACACTTATTTTATTTTTCCCTTACAATCTCTTTTATGCATTTTTAATCAAGGATTTCAGTGGTTTCCTGTTGTTCAAAACAAATGCGTAGAGTTGTAGAGAAGATACACCAACGTAAAGCAGATGCCATATTTCACCTGACGTATAAGGTGCTTTCTGGGCAGCAGGGTGGCAGCATAGACTGTATATGAAGATGGACGACATGACCCCCAAAGTGGGGTGTGTTTAGGAGGTAACACGCAAATTGAGAAAGTCTTGCAAGATGGTTGAGGTTAGGCTTTGACCTTGAATGGTTAAGGTCATCGGGCAGTAAGGCTTGCCAGAGTTTTTGGCAAAATTTAGCAATATACAGGAAGTGTTACCATGTAGACACAAATCCAAAGGTGAAGCCAAAATATCTCAGTCGCCCCCTGGTGGCAGCCTGCTTTGTAGGTCCTCAATCCCGCCCCCTCTATGTTATTCGGGTTTTGTAAAGTGGGAGGATGTGGAGATGTGGCGTCCATCTATAAAGTATATACATGTATAGGGTGGCACAGAGACAGTCCATCAGCTGGAAGGCCTAAGTTGAAGCATTCACTACAGAAATCCTCTGCACTGCTGAAGAGTCCGTCATTTCCACCAGCTCCACTATTGCGGTCCTGTAACCAATCCTGACCTTTGACCTCCCTGTTAGTCGGAGGCAAGAACCAACCTGAGTAATATTACAAAGTACCCGATCATTTTTCTGTTCATGTTCATTCATGAGACAGTTTGGGGTAATGATGGAGGTTTCCCACTCTTTTGTTCTGTAGCATCCAGCTGAGCTGGACAGGGGCACTGAGTCAGCATGGTGAGGCGGCCGCAGCACGGAGCTGATTTAAACCACCGCCGAACCAGGGCTCAACTTTCATTAGCCGTTGTCATTATTCCTCAGCCGCTGTCTGACAGATGGCATTGTGGGATATCGGATTTTATGGCAGGTCATCTTTCATATCCAATTTCTTTTCTCATTTGATGAGAAGTTCTCGCTCCAGTCAAATTCATTTTGCAGTTTGAATATTGATCGGACTCTGCAGTCTTTCTCTTACCCCCCCTCCCTCTCTCTCCTCTTCTTCCTCTCTCTCTCTTTTTCTTTACCCTCATCTACTGCAAGTCTCTTAAGACTTAATGGTCTCTTGCTCTTGGCACTCAGTCTGGAACGCTGGTGCTTGTCTCTCTGATGTACAGCGAACCACCATGAAAAAACATGAATAAATATGAGGTGAATGTGGAAGTCAGTTAATAGGCCTGCCTGCATTTGTCAATTCTCAATTTTCAAGTTTGCATTAATACAATCATTCCCTATAATTACTGTAGAGCTTAATTACCAGAGTACATTTAAATAAGATTGAATCAGTAATGCAGTACAAACAAGTCTAATGGCATACAGGAGCACGGTGGGGTTATAATGCGTAATCTATTATATCAGCAAATCCTTTGAGGGCTGTTGAAATTAGCTTTAGCCTCACCCTGCAATAAATTGATGGCTTTTGAAAGGCACCGTCTGTCTCGCAGCCACTCCACAAGGACATTAGGGGTCAAGATCTGCCTCTGATATGGCAGCAGCGAGCTTTTATCCTGTCGTTCTTTTCATTTGGCAGACAGGATATAGATGGGGATCAGTGGAGATATTTTGCCTGTGCAGACGGTGACCTGATGGAACCCTATTCCACCTGTTTGCACTGACAGAAGCGCTGCCGGAAAATGGCTGACCATAATGACCCATTAAAAATTCAGTATTTGGCGTAATGAGATGATCATGCCCTGCCAGTGGTGTCTTGGATCTAAGGAGCACTGCATAGAGGAGGGGGCGCAGCAGCACAATATTACACTCTAACTGATAAAAGGCTTGAAGGGGGCTGTAGATATAAGTAGATCTGCTAGATGAAGAAGTCTTTATCATGTAAATATGACTTTCTTCAGTGAGACCGGGAAATATTGGGCCTTTGGTCAGAATGAGCTTCGTGTCACATTAGTATAAGTAATGGCTCATTTCTGAATAACACGATTTGCTAAAACAACCCCTAAAATGACTTTTTCGGTTAGGCACAGAATAAAACAATCCAACCTAAAACTCGCAAAGCATGAAGGAGCAAATTTGTCTTGGCAAAATATTGCAATTTGAGTGGTGATCAAGCATGAGATAATGGAAATCTCAATCTGGACCTGTTCATTTCCAAACACCCTTTTTGCTCTCTGGGGCTACAAGCCAAGCTGTCAGCGCCGTGGTGACACGCAAGTATTCAGAATGCAAAAAAGTCACCGCTTGTTTGTTTTTCTGCTCCATCAACTCGGTTCCCACAGAGGTATGTCAAATACAAAGAGTGCTGCAAAGAATTAACTAGACTGCCTCTTTTTTCTTTCCCAATCCTTGCTTGCATGCAGTCACGTTAAGTCTGCACTGAGACTGATAAGCCAGCTCTCTTCGGTGATAATGCACCAGTAAGCATCGTTTTCCATCACGTTCCCATGGGAAGCAATGGGATCTCCATGGACCAGTGGGTTATCCACTCATGGACTCTGGGCAGGACTGGCAGGAGTCAGCTATAAAGAGCCCCTAGCCAACCTAACAGTGCATGAAACACAGAAGCCTCCTTGGTCCGCTGGTCCTCCCCAGGGCTAAAGTAAATGGTGAACATCACAAATAATAGGATATAGTATGTGTATGTGCTGTGGGTCGGTCAGAGGAACAGAACAGTAATGTCTTCAGCGCAGCATCTGTCCAGTTGCCAGGGAGACCTTCATCCTCACTCTGAGCTGTGAAGCGAGACATCACAAAGTATGGAACAATGTGGCACCGAGCTATGATTGGCTGGCAAACGACCCCCGGTGTTGTAGCACAGGCGTGACACCGGCGCTGGCTGCCAAATCCTGTCGTCACGGGAACAAGGCCTCAGAGGTTCTCAGGAGACTCCTGGCGGAGGAGACAAAAGAGGAATGTGTTTTTCTCTGTGTTCCTGTCTGCACGCAACTTTGGGGGCTTACCATCGGATTTGTGTTATGTTTTTAAGTCATTGCCAGTGTCATTGTTCCAATCAGCATTTAGGGGCTTTGTCTGTGAATGGGGGTGTACCTCCCTTTAGTTCTTGTCAAGCCACTTTGATTTAGTGCCTTCAATAGGACAACAAACATTAAAACAAAAAGACAACAAAAGACTACAGCCATGCTAAAGGCTCTGCAAGGCTGTACGTAGGCAGGGTGGTGCTTTGAGCTACAGGCTAACATGCTGACAATGACAATAACAGGCTGATTTTTAGCAGGCTTACTGTTGTCTTTGTTCACCAATTTAGTTCAGCATTTTAGCATGTCATTATTTGCAGATTAGCACTAGCTGAGGGTTTAAAGCCAATGTTGTTAGTTTGTGTAAGTAAGTCTATAATGAGAGATAAAATCTCCTACCTGATATGTGGCTGTTAGTTTTGATTTAGTAGTAGTAGTAGTTAGTTTTGATTGTCAGTTGTTTGAAGAAGCAGAAATGTCTTGGCCTTGACTCAAACTATCTTGGGTGCCAAATATGTTGTAATAAAAATAAGACAAGAGGCGATCTGGAAAAGGGTCAGCCTAGCGGGATGCAATTTATTTTCGAAATCATACATACAAGACAAAAAGATCGAAACTTAACAGCCAACACCCTTACTTTTATATTCACCAGTAAACACCCTTATGTCACATTCCACCATTCGGATTCTATCTGCCAAAACAGGATAAATCTGGTTATCCAACCTCTGTACTTGTCATTGTCCTATGATCATCCTGTTTTTCTATGTGACGGACTCTAGGGATTCTCAGCCAAGTCAATTTCACCTATTCTCGTAAACAGTTGAGCAATGGTCGTATTCTTGGCAGGTCATACCGTGCAAGTGTTGTTATACTGTTTTGTAAGACCGGATTCTGGTCTGGTGGAGACTGGTCATATGAGGATATGAAATTTACTTCATGACCAATTAAAAGTTGGCAGATGATGGTGCTACCTGAAATGTTATGGGGTCAACAAAGTTATCACGATTCATCCTGAGCGGGACATTCATTTCTGTACCATATTTTGTGTCAATCTTTCAAAAGTTGTGGAGATATTTCACTCAAAACCACAAATGTCGACATCATGGTGGAGCTAGAGACAAGGTCATTTTGACATGCCTGGTGGTGCTACAGAAAAAGTTAGGGTGTCTCTGAAGTTTGTAAGATTCATCCTCTGGTTACCATAGATATCTGTACCAGATTTTATGCCAATCCATCTAATGGTTGTCGAGAGATTCAGTCTGGACCAAAGTGATGGACCAAGTGACCAAACAACAGGCCACCATTGCCACTGGTATGGCTAAAAATTTAAAATTTAACAATATATGGTCATAGTTGAGATATCTATCTATCTCTGGTTGTAGGCTTTGTACTATTTCGTATTCAACAACCTCACAAGCATAGAAAGCTACAAGACATCTTCCGGTGTGAGGGTTATAGATTTTGAATTGAGATCAGGTTTATAATGTAGGTTAAGTTTGAATAAGGACTTCTATAACCTGAAATACTCTTGCTTAGCTACTTAGTGTAATATTTGCAATGTAGTTAGAGAATCCGTCCTCTAACTAGAAGGTCACAAGTTCATTCGCTGAAACCTGTTCTTTCAAACATGTCCTTGTATTAACATTTTTTAGCTCACCCAATTGTCTTTCTGGCTACAAGAGTCACTTGAGTTTGAGTGCGGTTGAGCAGATAAAATGGTGCATATTCTGTGATTTATGAAATGGTAAGAGGAGGGTTTTGGCATTGGAAATGGACATAGCAACAGGAATGAAATGCTGTTTCCCATAAGGAATAAGTGAGCAATCAAACGTATGGACAAGACAAGCTCAAAAATATGGGTGAGCATCAGTATTGCTTTTTATGGCAGATTGCCTGTGCTTGCCATCTGCTTCTTTGATGCCTTTAGTAGCCTTGCGAATGCCAGTTCCTTCAGCCTCGAGCTAGATGCTGTCTCAACAGGGTCCAAGTTTAACAGTCGGCAGTCGCCAAATTCAAGTAAATTTAGTCTTTGGCCAGCAAATTATGAAGACCACCCGTCATGCACTCTGGCCAGTAGAGGAAAAAAATCATTTCCCACATGCGCTGAAGAATGGTGCTGGTTTAGTGTCACTTCATTCTGCTTCAATTCTGCCCTGCTATGTTCGTAACTTATCTAACGTTAGCTACTGCAAGTAACATCGCTAACATTAGCTACTGTAAAATAGCTATTTCAAGTAATGTAGCTCACATTAGCTACCACAAGTAACATAGCTAACATTAGCTACTGTAAAATAGCTATTTTAAGTAATGTAGCTCACATTAGCTACCACAAGTAACATCGCTAACATAAGCTGCTGTAAAATACCTATTTCAAGTAATGTAGCTCACATTAGCTACCACAAGTAACATCGCTAACATTAGCTACTGTAAAATAGCTATTTCAAGTAATGTAGCTCACATTAGCTACCACAAGTAACATAGCTAACATTAGCTACTGTAAAATAGCTATTTCAAGTAATGTAGCTAACATTAGCTACCACAAGTAACATAGCTAATATTAGCTACCACAAGTAAAATAGCTACCGTAAGTAATGTAGCTAAGGGTTTTTTAAAAATGCATTTTAAGGTGTTTTTTAAACTATTATGTTATAGGCCTACAAGTAGCAGACTCCTTAATGAATAACCCACATCTTGTGTGCGTGACACTGGCCCAAAGAGTATAGAAGCAAAAGATGACACTCTGGTGTTATTTTGACAACAGCCGCTGCCGCCATTTTGAATTGAAACACTTATTATATTTATTGTATTTTATTGTTCAACACAGGTCATTTCAGTTGAATATGACAGTGGAATACAGTTTTACTTTTGTACGGTACTTTTTAGGCAGATGTTTTACTGGCAGCCAGATGTCGCTCTCAGACCACAATGGCGGAAGCGTAGTTTTGCTGCTTGGTGCTGATGTTGTGATGGAGCGGAGAGAGAGAGAGATGTGAGAGACAGTGAGAGTGAAGCTAGCAGTGAAATTATAGCTGTGAATGTAGCAGTGCAGTGTGTGTACAGTTTAGGCTACTAGTTAGTGAACAGGTGCTACATCTCCTCAGGATGATTGTAGATTAAAGTGAAAGGGATTAGCCTCAAAATTGGTGACAACTTCGGCTCAGACTCATTTTAGTGACAAGCCTCAGCAACCCATTTTAAATGTAATTCGGTGGTGGCCACTGTAATTGAGTATTCATAATATGTTTTAATTCATTGATATAATAATTTTATCATATAATTTGCAGTTTCAATGAAAAGAAAGCTCCTTAATAAATTATCCTTCTTGCACTTAAATGCAAAGTGTGAATACCACTGAATTTATCAATTTAAATGTGTTACACTTTAGTGTTGAAACAGTTGAATTAATATTTCTGCATACAGTTAGTGTTACTACTATTATTACAGCACACTACAACACTATTGATTGCGAATCGCATGTGAGACCAAGATGATACACTGAATAGTAATAATACCAAACTGCAGTAGTAAAAAGCAATTTGTTATTTTTGACTGGTTAAAAAAAAAAAAAAAAAAAAAAAACTGTCTGGCCAGTACGTTTATTTATGTACCAGCCACCTTGGTCGGTAAACCAATAATTTTGGACCCTGAGGGCATGAACTTACCTCTTCGGTGGGGATGAAGGCAGGGCTGCCGTGCTGCACTTCCTGCATCAAAAAGAAATATTAAACACATTAAAACTTTAAGACTAATTGTACATTTTTTTATATAATTCACATTGTGAACAAACGTGTTTTAACAAGACAAGCGTGTCACTTCAAGGCTCACTTGTTTTTGATCACACCTAGACTACAACAAGGATGTAACCATTTATAGCCCCACTAATTTCCTCTCTTGAAGATTAAATCTTAAATACCAAAAAATATAGCACGTAACGAGGGTGGGGTGGTGGAGGAGCATCTTAACAGTGTAATAATGAGAGGTATGTGGTTATAATGACTTATAAAGAATATGATTGGACATGACTCGTCAGCTGGTGCGCCACACAGCTCCCAATGAGCCGGTGATTGTAAAGCATGAATGAAACCGCTGATGCGAGCGCAACTCCAGTGTTCTGCCTGAGCCAACGCTACGCTCCATCCCTCATCAGCAGATGTAGTTTGCTGAGTCGTTATGAAACTGTAGCTGCTTTAATCTTTTTTACTTTATTTAATTAAAGAGAAAAGTCGATCGGGTGCTCATATTTTAATCTCAAGTGCTCTTTGATATTTGACATCAATGTTAATTGAAAAGTATACATTTATGGAGTGGCCAAGGCTAAATAAATACTTCAAAGTGTTGGCACTGACTCAGGAAAGTGTTCGCTTGAAATCCAACAATTTGAGTCAAACCCAACAATTGTTGCCACTTAACTACCAGCAGTACTTCTACATTTTGGCCATTGAATTTATTTTTGACGTCTTGGACTATCTACCTGTCACTTGCATGTCAGAATCAACAAAAGCAGAAAAGAGCATTAGGAGTGGAGAAATGGCACTTTTCTCTGTGCAGTGAATGTGCGCCTAACGCAGTCAATCAAAGAAACACGTTGCTTCAAAAGATCAGTTTCAAGCTGAGGTTGAACTTTGAAGTCATTCGTTACAGTTAAATCAGACTATTTAATATTCACCATTACAGCCGTCAGTTATTGTTATGTATTGCTAAGGCGTGCTCTCGTCTTCTGTACTGTATAAAAAAATTAAAGACACTTCCTTTTGGGCTGTGAGTCAGCCAGTGAATAGCAGAAAGGCCCAGTCGTTAAATGTGTGGGAAGATCATCTGGCATTTACATAGAGGAATATTAATAGGGGCCATGGCTAACTTCACAGGAATATTTTTAATTTTTTTTTTTTTTTCATTTGGAAATTGGCACGTCCACTGAGGTGCTTTTGAAAATGGCTGCCAAGCCTCAAATAATTAGGCGGTGGTAAATATTTTATGATGGAGTGATTTTAACAGTCCCTAAAGTCGTTGTGTCAGCTTCAAGACTAATACCCTTATAATGAAGCGACTGCTTTGTGGGCTATAAATAATTATATCTTCTGCTGAAAAAGTGGCACTAGGAGTGTCAATGTCAAAAAAAAAAATGAGAACAAAGTGTTAAGTGTGATGTAAATGAAATATAGTGGTATGATATCTGGCTCCAGCACTCTCACATGAAGCATAAACAACAGGTGTGTGGAAGAAATGGCACATTTGATGCATGCGGTATATAAGCGTGGGCATAAAACGTCTCATGTTGCTGCAGCCACATCTCAGATGGAAGTTATTTTGGGTCTGAGCACCACCTGACAGCTTGAGAGGAGGCTCTGGGCCAATAACCAAAGTTGATTTAGAACATGATTCACTTTCTGTGCAATTTTTCTAATTTAATGTGAGCTGCTGAATTGAGTTTCCCCCCTATTCCTACTTCCAATTATGGTCACCTTAGCTGACGACCGGAGAAAGTGTTCACTTTTTCCTTTCCTGCTCTTCCCTCCCCATGACTCATCTTTATGCACAGACAGGTGTTCCCATTAAGACTGATCTATATGAACATTTCCACCTATAGCAGTAGATATGTTAATGTAGACATATAACCATATCCACATAACTTCCCTGTATCTTCTGCTTACATATTCACAGCATAATGTAAATGAAGGAGACTGCCTGTGTGCAGCGCACATCCAATTACTGTCTGGGATGCTAAAGGCTGCCACATGATGGACAGCTGAGCAGTCTGGCAGCAGAGGCTTGGAGAGGGATCTACAGTGGGGATTGAGGGAGAAATTGATTTCGATGCTGAGGCAGAACGAGTCAGGTGTAGTGGAAGCATGTTGAATTATCTTCAAACAGGAATAGTCACTGGTGATGAACAAATCAGTGACACACAAACACACACAGACCTCTGGGTGCCCTCACCATGTGTGGTATGAGTCACAGAGGAGGTTTGATATTTTCGGGCTGGGAACTTATATAGATGAGTATTCCCTCTTTGCTCCTGTTCTTCTTTAGACGCCACTAAGGGCCTCCTTTTCCAGGACATTTTCAAAGAGGAGACAGTTGGTGGCTGCTGGCACCACCATGCAGTGCTGCCCCTTCCAAAATATGATGGAAATAGTCATTCAGGGTCTGTTGCGAATTTCCAACAACACCCCGCTCTCAACATCAAACAATCTTCTTGGACGAGGATCACAGGACTTCCTGCAATCTCGGTGGATAACTTTAGATGCTAAAAATACAAATTAGGTGGAGGAAGGCCTCTAGAATGTTCTGCATGATCACAAAATAACTGTGTCATTGATACAAATCTCCCAAAACCAGACAATCCAACACGCGCCACCTATTGGTAAGTAAAAGGAGCATGACTTTAGAGCTGCAGAGGTACAGCAGGCTTGCTGATATCCACCATCTACAGGCAAGCAAAAAGCCCATTTGCACTTCAAGTGCCTCATATGTGGATAAAATTTGCATATATTATTGCATATGTTTGCTAACAGGTGCTTGAACTGTTAAAAACTTATAAACTCTCAAAAAGGCATACTGTAATAAACCAGTCTCTATAAAAGAAAAACAAAAGAAACTACAGATGTAACACTGATAGCCAGCAGCAGGTTGCAGCAGTCTTAGGGCCCTACCTTACACCCACCTGTCAGTGCTAGTTTCACACTGACGCAGTTGTCATTTTCACACCCAGCACCCATGGTTTGTAAGTAGCAAATATCCCATCTGTGCGCCCATCGACGTGTCCGTCTTAAAATGAGGTACATTTTTGGAGCATTGCTATCTTGAGGCAGCAGAAAGTGATTGCGCCGTTGACCTACAAAAAAAACTGGTCTACAGTCACTAGAAAAGACATTTTTTTCAAGCTATTTAAGGGCACATTATTCCAATAGTAAGATGTTCTTACATAGGTGGGTTCACCGTGAAAAAAGATTTCCAAAATTCATGTTTTTATCTAACAAAATATTCTGTTTTAAGCCATATTTGTTGGCGTTTAGCCTTTCAAAAACTAAATTTTCTCTACAGAAAACCACTCGAACACCCAAAACACACCTTGGACTGGTTAAGAGACTAAATATGAGCCTTTTACCCCCTTGCCCCTACAGATTATGTGCCTTTTAACTAGCAAAAGTAGAGTATGGCACGCCTCAAATGAACGTGCACCATGATTGCACAAGAGACCATGTACTATACATTGTTTAATTAGGGCCCTTAACGTTTACGCAGCTATGGAGGCTACGTTGTCTACACCTGCAGGTCTAAACCTGTTGTTCTTTCCTCTCCTGTAGTTGGTGCAAATTGGTATATACTGTATAGAAATGATCTGTTAAATACCTAACAGCTGACCCTTGTGCAGAATCAGTGAGTTTACATGGTATAATCCTGTTCTGTTAGGTGCTTCACATCTAACAAAAAGTTTGTGCTTTGCCTGAAGTGTTTTATATAATTGTGCAAATTCTTAGCAATAATATTTGATGAAGCTTTATTTCCTGTCATTATAAAACATGTTCGAGATACAGTATCAGGCTCATCATTTGCTTGATTTTATATTTCAAGTGAATCCAGGAATTTATCGCACCCAAAGCACTTATATGTAAAGCATAAAAAACACATATTTTTCTCACCCACCAGTTGTGGTATCTAGCCATGCAGATAAACTCGGTTTTATCTGCTCGGCGGCTGATATATCCACCTCTGCTGCCTCCACAGTACAATGGTGGTGAATGTAATGTTGTTCGGAGAGCTTAAAGCTTTGCAAAAAGACATTTGAAAACACTCTGCAGTGTGTCTTTCCAGGAAAACGGTCCCTGTTAATCCACAGACCTCCGGAGCTTCTTCATAACTGAAGAAATAGCCCCTATATGAAAACTATTGATGCTGAGGTCTGTGGATTATCCTGAGTAACCGCGACATTGTTTCTAGTAATTGCTGTTTCTTTCTCTCCTTTTTTTTCAATTACTTTGAGGGGCTGCATAATGAGCAGCTCATTTGTGTTTTCTCTCATTTCTTTCTAGGCTTTGCTTCTTGCAAAGGACATTATTTGCAGTGAACAGTGTCTTCTACAGTAGAGGCAGGAGGTACAACGGAAACATTAAATTCATGTGAAAATGAGGTTTTAACAATCCAGTCCTTTACAAAACCCTTTATTTTTCTAAGCGAAAATTGGTTTTAAACTAATCATGAGACCTAATTGTTTGTATTTTACACACAAAGTATGTAATCTAATCAAAAATGAGACATTTTATCACATACAGGACAGAGTTTGTTCTTGTGGAAGTAAACTAATATGCCTCTGTCTGCTTTTGTTTCGGAGGTTCATTTGTGTGTGTGCATGTGTTTATTTTCACGAAAGGAAGAGAGCGAACACATTAAGATGCAGGAGATGTAACCCCTTCTGGGATAAACTGCTTATTAATCTTGCACTTTCACATGTGCATCATTTACCCCAGCAATTCTGCCAAATGCGACCACAACTGGCGTTGTAAATCCATAAACAGCTCACAAAAATAGTCTCCTTTTGTCCCGTTGTGTCAGAGTAATCACACATTCCCTCCTGCTACTGTTCTCAATAATTCACGCTGTTTATATCACCCTTAGTTATGTATAATATGTGTGTGGATAGTTTGCCTCACATATTTGTATTTCTTCCAGACAAATGTACCCCTTTTTTCCAGTTTAATATATCTTCTTTTATTGAAAATCCGTCAGAATGTGTGTATTTTAAAATCAAATTAAAGCCGCAGTGGCTGCCAATTGCAGTGCTCGCTGCTGCTGTGTGTGTGATATGAATATGAAATGACAACCAAAGTACATGCACTGCAGACCTGGGAAGCATCCAATACTGTGTGTCCATCTTACCCTCTTACTTACCCTTTCCCCAGCGGACACGTTTATCACGGTAATCTCTTCTGTGAGCAGACTGGAAAAAAAAAAAGTGTGTGAAGGCGTTCAGTGTTCCCCTGCCTGCAGGGTTTCCCAGGGCTGAGACGTACACACATTCATACAAACTGTATGGCTGCACCTTGTCCCACGCCTTGTTTATTTCACTACAGTGAATAATGGTTGTATTTTAAACAGGCTTTTCTATAAATGTATAATTCAGGCCAGCCAGAAAATGCTGTGTTTCATTTCCCCATGCCACTGTTGAACAAGCATTTAGGATTACAGCACAGTTTGGTTACAGTGCTCGTTTAGATTTATTCAGTCCAGGTAAATTATAAATAAGCCTTTTCAGAGCTGTAATTAAAAAAATATCTTCCTAACAGCACTTAAAAATGTTTTTTTTTAATGGGCATGCCACTAAAGTTTAAAATGGAATGACCGGAGTCCATTTGCAAACCACTCAGCATTTCCATTTATACAGGTCTTGCACAAAGCAGTCTGCTGAGTAAAGTTAGCTTTTAGCCTCACTTTTATGTATCGTCACGGAAAAAAATAAGGAAGAAAGCATCAAGTTCAGAAGTTCAATTTTTATGTACAAGGTGTTTTGGATGCAAACAGTCTCCCGACACGCCTTGGGGTAGTATGTGAAATTAAAAGCCACGGTGACAGTCTGATTCCGACACGAGTTAGATGGGTTAAGCAACGTTCTTTTGGTATGCCGGATCCAATATATGCATGAATCATCATTGTTTTGCATTTCGATCACATTCGCTTCTCAGACTGAAATATGCATTGTGTTTTGCTTTTTTTTCTCTCCTCGTGATAATGCTAGAAGTGAGCAAAAGTAAACAATGAAGTGAGAAAACAAAGGTGTAATATAGATATTTATCTGTGTAGGATTCATTTCCAAAAAGAGAAGCTATACTGGAAAGCGTCAGACAGTCACAGTTCAGAGATATGAATAAAGCAATGACAATATTGCTAAAGCTTTGTTTACCACCATAACACAATTTTTGCCGCAATATATTTTTCAATCTCGTAGTTTCTCCTTGGCGCCGTAGTCCAGAATGTTGTGTTATCTTGAACAATGTGGAGCCCTGTAGAAAATATGAGGCAATTTATCCAGAGTTCAATGGCGCTGCTATGCCACTTAAACATTTTATTGTGCATTACATGAAAGGTTGAGGTCATTGAGTGGACATTTGCAGTGCAGTAGGCAGAAATGTGCAAGAGGCTTTTTTACAGCAGCAGAAAAAAAAAAACATCAAGATATACCACTCTATCCCTGCACATACAGCTCGCTCACACACACACACACACACACACACACACACACACACACACCCACTTGAGATCCATCCCTGTGGGTGGACAGAACCACTTCCTTATCCACGCTACCTTGTATAATGCCTCTCTGCACTGCGTAGGGTACAGACGGTGCACAAGCAGTAACAAACACACAGGGCTCCTTCATAGCAAACCCACAACTCGCCAAAGTCTGCTGCGTGTTGACTTGTTTGGCCCCGAGACCTAACATCTAGCACCGGCAGGCGAAGACCCCCGCAGATTAACGCTATAGATCTGCGTCGAGGTCTGAAAAAGTTTCGAGTCAGACGAGCAGGCGTGAGTGATAGATTTCTCCGGAGGTCAGAGCTCAACATGTTTGGCACCGGCTGTCTTGCTGTTTCGGACGGGGAGCTGACCTACGCGGCTTGAGATTGCGTGAGTGCTTTCGTCCTCTGGCATGTGTGCAGACCCCTGAGGAAAGTAATATCCACAACACTTATAAATAGTAGAGGAAATAGATATTTTTAAAAAGTAAAACTTTCTAAAATACTGTACACTGGCATGCAGATGCTGTTTTTGCCACAATTGATACGGTTGTTTTAAATTATATTTCTAAAATATGGGGTTGGAAATTTATTTGAAGTTCTAAATACACCAGGTATCTGCAGAGGTCTGGTTAGATGAGACATAAATTATTTCTGTGCTTCATGCAAGAAAATATATTTGTGTATAGATACAGTATATGTTATCCTGAGTGTTTCAGGTCAGATTCCCCAAATTGTCTTTGATCCAAAAAGTTGTCATAAATTGCTTGATTCAACCTGGTTTATGTCATATGAGTTGTCATCGCAGGAAGAGCACAGGTGAAATACAGTCTGTTAACAATGGCTCAGTGCCATTAAATGTCCCAGTAAGCCAATCCAAGTGAGCCAGCATGCACCAGGACCATAGAAACAGAATAGGAGTAGAACTGCCATCGAAATGATTTCCATGGTCATTTGACTGGTACAAAAGAAAATGGTGATTGTTAGTTGTTAAGGGAACAACAGAACACACGTAGCTGGGGTCGTAAGGTGCAGCCTATACCTTAAGCCGGCTCTAGTCTACCAGTGGCAGAATTAGTGACCTGAAAATGGACAATAGGAGGTAAGATTGACCGGAGAATCTGAGCAGCAAGGGAGGTATTGCATTCGCTTTACCACACTGTTGTTGCGAAAAGAGAGCTCAGCTTAGAGAGGTCTCGGTCATGACCAAAAGAACTACATTTTGGGCACAAGCGACCAAAATGGGTTTTCTCAGGAGCTTCGCAAAGGTTGATTGGGTGAGAAGCTCAGCCATTTGTGAAGGACTTGGAGTACAGTCGCTGCTCCTTTGTGTTGAAAGGAGCCAGTTGTGGTGTTTCGGGCATCTGGTAACAATGCCCCCTGGGCGCCTCCCTAGGGAGGTGTTCCAGGTACGACCAGCTGGGAGGAGGCCTCGGGGAAGACCCAGGACTTGGTGGAGAGATTATATTTCCACACTGGCCTGAGAAAGCCTCGGGATCCCCCAGTCATAGCTGGTTAATGTGGCCTGGAAAAGGGAAGTTTGGGGTCCCCTGCTGGAGCTGTCGCCTCCACGACCCGACTCTGGATAAGCAGTCAACGATGAGTGAGTGAATGACTGGGAGGGAATTAGTGAGCTAGCTAACTTGCCAGCTTTGCACCATGTTTTAATGTTACACTGGTTACAGAAAATGAGCCAAACAGAGTTATCTAGCAATAGCAATGTGCTTCCTATGCTGTGACAAGTGTGGATGAAGCATGAAGTTGTTAAATTGTACTCATTTACTCCAGCTCTCTATGATTGTAACGGTACTACTCCACTGTTTTTGTCGATACTGCAAAACCACACATGGGAGAAGTTTGCTTTCAGGGTTTTCTGCTAGAAATCTCCTTATGTTTAGGCAACAAACCTGGATTGGGTGAGGAAAAGATCTTTTGACTTTGACACACTTGTCCCACATGACCTGTCAGCTTGATGAGTCTGCAACTTACCGTAAGTTGGTTTGATTTATACGGCAGTTAGCCCACTGCAGCCATCGCAATGGCAATGGTACACATAAAAATGGCTTTGACCATTCTGCTGCGTTGATTTTAATGGGAATGTCTGTTCTACTCCTATTCTATTTGTACGACCAGGACTCTGGGACTAGCTCAACTAAGTGGAATGTGGTCATTTAAAATGTTATCAATTACGCCTGTTTTCCTGCTATGATTGATTTCCTGATTTCCTGCTATGTTTGAGGAAAAGGTCCATGCAATAATATGCTGTAAGGTTCAGCATCCTGCATACAGACCCTGAGGCAGCTGACAGAGTGAAAGAACTTTCCCAGCAACAATTGAACTGTAGAAGTTGAGTTGTTATCTGAGTATATTGGCAAGCCATAATAATGATGATATATGGAACACAATATAAATTTGGCCTGAATTTTATTTGTATTTGAGTTGATTTCTGGAACACATTTTCACTCCAAATTCATTTCGATGAAGGGTGTTAAAACTTTAGCCTGTGTTTGTTTACATTTTGGTAAAACTGGCGTCATTAAAAGTATGCTGAATTAGCTAACAGCGGGTCTTGTTTGCAGTGCACCCATGGATGTACAGACAACTATCACTGGATTACTTTGACACTGAAGAAAAGTTGAAAACTTAAAACATGATGAAATCTCAGGCAAGCTCTGGAGTTATGAGGAGCATCTTTTTTCTATAAATTATAATCGGATTTAGGGATATTGTTCTTGATGGACATTAGATAATGGCGTGTGGAAAGAAAGAGATAAGTCAAAAGAAGTTTTTAAATTAGGTTTGCGATCCTTGCCGACTTTAGTGTCTTTCAGAGTCAGACGCACGTTCAGTTTTAGAGCTAGAGTGAAGCTACAGATATCATTTTAACGTAGTAAACCTAATCCACTGGTAACATGCATGTCATGCTAACTTGTCGGGAAGGTGGCCAAATAATGCTCCAAAGTTAGGTCGAATTTTGGCGAGGAAAAGTTGGCATGGTCATTTCCAAAGGGGTCCCTTGACTTTCACTTGACTCTCAAGATATGTGAATAAAAATGGGTCTCCCCTTTACAGACATGCCCACTTTACGATAATCAAGTGTGTTAATTTTGCCTGTTCTACAAATGGGATGTTTGAATATTTCTGCAAACTGGGGTCAGTCTTGGAATTGCATAATTAGGGCATCACTGTAAAGCTGAGACTCTGGTGGATCCAATTAACCCAACTGTATTCACGTGTGATGATATTAGTCCTCATAGATGCTATTTCATTTTATTGAGACCATTTTTTTTTATTTCACCTCACTGTATAAAATGACCTGTGGTGACCTCTAGGATAATCACAGCCTCATTAAACTTTACAGCCACAAACTACAGACCTGGAGCATTCAGAGGATGGATGGCTTTACTAGGTAGACTGACCGTAAAGGGGTTTCTGAGCAGTTTCTGGAACAGAAGTGCTCGCCATCCAATCGCCAAAGAAAAGCAATTCTTCTCTCAAGGTCTTGGAGTCTTAATGTGGTATTTAGGAGGGATTATTGCTCATTAATTTCATCATTTCTCAAGTGGTAAAAAATGGTTAAATTTAGCACCAAATCTTTGAGCAAATGGTATCAACTCAAAAATTAATATTAATTAATACATAATCATGTACATACTGTATATCATAGTGTTCTAAACCCCTTCAACACTTTTACAACGTATTGCAATTAATTAATTAAGTAAATCATGTTTCATATTTCTAATTTATCACCAGAACAACTTAACAGACATTGCAATGCAGAGCTGCATCTCAAATTAATCTCCAGGTTCCTAGCTTTCAGATGATGTACTCCACTTCTATGTGACATCTGCTGTTCTGTCTACATCTACCTTCTGCCTCCCCCTAAAGACCTCCTGTACCCCTTAGAAATGACAAAGGAGGATTAAATTTTCTATTTATAATGCAGTAAAGGGAGTAAATGTAAAAAAAACAAACGGCAGGCTATACATTAGGCAGAATATAAAGCAAAGGGAAGTGGAGGAAAATATCTGATATGTATCTGCTTTCGCGTCCTCTCCTAAAAGTTGTGCGAGGGCAAGCTGAACTTTTCTTGCAAGAGTGTGCAACAAGTTTAACCACCAGGGTCAACGTTCTGCCGGGTCATCCGGGCATCTGTTCAACAAAGTGAGGGCAAAAAAAAAAAAAAAAAAGGCAGTTACACAAAAAAACCTACAGTAAACAGCAGCTGCAAAGTGATGGCAATCAACTAGTGATTCAGGGTGATAGCCCTGAATGAGTCTATCCTTCAGTTTTGAAGGTGCAGTAAAGACAAAAAGGATGCAGGGGAAAAAGTATTTTTTAAACCTCAAGATAATAAACCTGAGATATGGATTATACCGCTCAGTATTATGAAGTTGGTCCTGATATTTTATCTATTTGATGTACTATATACAGTAGCTCAAAAAAGCAAATCTCTATCTTTCGAAAGGACTCTTTTAGCCGACAGGCATCGTAAAAAAGATTCACAATAATGGCCTTGCATCAAGATAGCAGTGAATTCTTGTTGTCATTTCCACAACTATCCATTAAACACCTGCTCATAACAGCATTCTTAACCCCTGCGTGCTTATACAGGCACGAATGCACTCATGTATTTAGCACAACAATTCTGCTGTCACCTGTGATAGATGCATGAGTAAAAACTGCAATATTGGCATCCAAACAATAGGCAAGGCACTATCGTTAAGCATTTCTCCAGAGAAATCTAAAATTATGTTCTCTCAAGGACATTGCCGACCGAGCATATAAAAAGGGGGAAAAAGTGGAAAGGGGAGGAGGAAATTGCAGAGCACCCTGTTTTGCTCCCCAGCTGTTTACACTGTGCTGCAGAGGCTGTAAATTATA
The DNA here is from genome assembly GCA_947000775.1 of Pterois miles. Classification (NCBI taxonomy): domain Eukaryota; kingdom Metazoa; phylum Chordata; class Actinopteri; order Perciformes; family Scorpaenidae; genus Pterois; species Pterois miles. Next base: position 16,635,225 of record CAMQGK010000549.1, on the reverse strand, counting down.
AAGAGCTGAAGCATATTGGGCATCATCTCCGGCACCCATCGTTCCAGAAATTGCCTCTCTTTACCCGTCTCTCTGAAGAAGTGCACAGTTCATTGCCATGCCTGAGGATCCCTTTGCACTGTCACTTTGGTGGTGACTCTGAGGGGCCCCCATAAACAACCAGTCTCTGCCATATCTCAAGGGTAGGAGCCTGGATTGGATGTCTGCCTCCTCAAAGATATAAAGGGTAATAATATTTTCCTTACCTATACCTTTTTCAAACCCTCATGGCTGGGGATGTTGGGCTTTGAGAGACAACATGAAAGCTGGTGCTACTCAAATTCCCATTTTAGAAACATTGAGTTCATATTTGAGAGAGCAGTTTGCTCTTCTAACATATCTGCAGTTAGGCAATAACTTGACTTGTTTTACTGCAGTACGTTGGTGTGCAAAAGTACAAAATTATCAGCCATAGCAGAGAGGGTGTGACGAGATATGGTGCCACAGAAATATCACAATGACGATATGCATTGGCGAAATGAAAAAGTGTATCGTGATATTTTGAGGATGTGGTAAATTAGTTTGAAATTACGTTACTTTGGCTCTGATCAGCCTCCTCTCTCTGTCAGAGCTCTCCACTGTGTAGTCTGGCTCAATGTCCCGCCCACAGAACTATCTGATTGGTTACACGTCATCAGCAATAGCTAATCAATCAACACAGTAGTTCCCAGCCTTTTGGTTTGTGACCTCTTAGAAGGCCGCAATGTTTACCTGTGAGCCCCAGTTGTCACCACTGGATGTGACCAGTTCCACTAAAGAGTGATTTTTTTCTTTGTTTTACTTGAATAATTTTCCCGAAAGCAACAAAATCTGGTATTAGCAAACTTTCGGTATTGCTAAATAACAGACATTAAGATAAGATAAGATAAGATAAGATATTCCTTTATTAGTCCCACAGTGGGGAAATTTACAATATACAATCAATATACTAATTATATGACTCTTCTCTACTTTTTGGTTTTGGTGGTCCCATCCCACTTATGTGGTATGTCAGATTACCAGTCCAATGCTGAGTGTGTCTTTTGAATATTAATTCTTCACAAGGTCACGTAGGAGATCTGTGGCTTCTTCACACCGGCTAATTATCCCAGCGCCATCTTTTATTGAATCTGACACTTTGAAGGGCTTTCTGTTGAGCCCATCCCTCATTTTTAATAGTATTGATTTTTCACCGATCATATCAGGCCTTGCATTCTCAAAAAGATGCTGCCAGCTTTTTTTATTCTCCTCCCGCTCCCATCCACCTCGCCTTTTCGCTTTTATTCCTGTCCAAAGTGTTTCAGAGCTGGCAGAATTGTAACTGCGAAACACACATCTTCTGCTCAGCAATTATCAAAGGGGGCAGAGTGGGAGAGAAATTGATCTGCCGGCTCGCGGTACAGTAAACAAAGCCTCCCTGTCCCATGTGTGCTGAGCAATTATGAAGTGCAAGAAGTAGCAGGTTTTGCACGAGCTATTAAAAGACTAAAAAACAGTTGGAGCCAAAAAAGGTGCGGGCAAAGAAACACTTACAATTAGCTTTAATTATGCATTGCAAGATATATCTAATAAGCACTTTTCACTTTGTTTCTGATCTTTTTCAATGCGTGATATTTGCATATTGTTGCACAGGTGGATCAGCTATGTCTTTGTCACGGCGCAGAGCAAATAGCTTTCTGGAGATAAACATTTTCCCCATTTCCCACATCGCTCTTCATGCAGCTATTCAATTCATTCCATTGTTTTCCACAAGCTTCTTTGTCACCTCTCTCTCTTTCTCTCATGTCTGCCTTCTATGTCACTGCATTGTCTTTTGCCCCTTCATAGAATCCTTTCATGCAACATTAGATTTAAACTCTGATATGCAGTGTCCCCGGGCGCTCGGGAGAGATGGATATATGAATAGCATTTAGGAAAATAAATTGATCTTTGATGCTTGTCCTTCAGGGGGAGATTATGTGACACTGGTTACTGTCAACAGTCTGTTCTATTTCTATTTTAGCAGAGCGCCATGGGTGAAAATACACTCACGAGGTCCATTGGAATCGAAACGAAATGGGTTATTACCCTTCAATGTGATATTTCGGAGGCGATGGAAATGAAAAGAGGTCTCTCATTTGTGTTGCAGTGATCTGGTTATAGCTCTGATGCACACAGTCAGAGGGAACCAGTGAGGTCCACATTTATCAATCGTTAAGTATGTTTGGAATATTGAGTGCTTTACCAAATGGGGAATATGAAATACAAGGATAAAAACCACTGTGTTCATAAAGATAATGTGCTGTCAAATTCACTTGTACAGTCAAGCGATGATGTATTCTGTATGTCTTGGATACAAAGACATGGTCGTATAATAAAATCAAAATTTTACATAAGCTCTATCTGAACCCCCCCTTTCCTCTCTGTTCTCCAATTGAACATGAGTAATAGAGACCATCTGCCTAAAAGATCACAGTCAGCAGAAAGGCATTGCGAGGGCTGCGAAGATTTCAATTATCAATATACCATTTAATACATCGCCGCCAGGCCAAACAGCCTGGCGTCTCGACAGGGCGAGATGGAGAATGTTATTTCTTAAACACATCAGCAGATAGCTGCAATTTGGCGTCGCGGTGCAACGGGGTTCAAACCAGCCTCCATCCATCAAACTGTACTTGGAACATAGATGAGCAGGAAACCCTTTACGTACGCATGAGCAATCGCGTTAGAGTGAACACAGAGCGATTACAAAAGCACTGTGGCCCTCCGAGAGCTGCCTTTGATTCTCCTGATCAAGAGATAGGAAACACTATTTTAGATGTGTCAGCTGCAGCATGAATGCCTTTGATTCCTGTAAGGGGATATGGCCATCAGTGCATTACAGTTTGGCTTTACAAATAACATTAATCCAAAATTAGATCCATATTGTGTAACAGCATCATTTTATGAAGACCAATATCCTGAGGTTGGTTTCATGTTGTTTACGCCAAACTCTGACCATGCTATCTGAATGTCGTAGCTGAAATCGAGACTCGTCAGACCAGGCAACGCTTTTCTAATCTTGTATTGTCCAATTTTAGTGAGCCTGTGTGAATTGTAGTCTCAGTTTCCTGTTCTTAGCTGACAGGAGTGGCACCCGGTGTGGTCTTCTGCTGCTGTAGTCCATCTTCTTCAAGGTTCGACGTGTTGTGTGTTCAGAGATGGTATTCTGCGTTACTTGGTTGTAACGATGGATATTTGAGTTACTGTTGCTTTCTATCATCTCCAACCAGTCTGCCCATTCTCCTCTGATCTCTCACATCAACAAGGCATTTTTGTCCACACAGCTGCCGCTGACTGGATATTTTCTCTTTTTCAGATCGTTCTCTGTAAACCCTAGAGACGGTTAAGCGTGAAAATCCCAGTAGATCAGCAGTTTCTGAAATACTCAGACCAGCCCGTCTGGCACCAACAACCATGCCACGTTCAAAGTCACTTAAATCCCCTTTCTTCCCCATTCTGATGCTCAGTTTGAACTTCAGCAAGTTGTCTTAACCACATCCATGTGCCTAAATGCATTGAGCTGTGGCCAAGTGATTGGCTGATTAGCTATTTGTGTTAACAAGCAATAGTGTCTCTTGGTTGCATTGGTGCACAGATAAAAAGGATAATTCTGGTTTATTGCACATAGGTTTTCATTTAGTAGTAACTAATTGTGTAGATTCAATTACAACAGAAAAACTACAACTATGTTAAGAACAATAGGTCAAAGCTGAACCAGGAAAGGTCTTTTTACAGTGTGTGATTCTGGGCAGTCCAACAGGAAATTCTGAGAAACATAGTGAAATCTTCAGTCATCAATTAAAAATGTCTGTTTTGTATTGTAGTTCAACAAGTTCACCAGCAGTGATGGTGCCCAAAGACAGCCTGCTTCAAACTCTCACAGTGTCAAAAATGTAGCACCCAAATCTTTCAAGGGGACTCTTGGTTGCACAATCCCCTCTGTGGAGGTTCACAAATAACGAGCTGTGTTTGGAGTTTTATTGCAATATCCAGTCAAACATTTGCAAATGACTCTCTGAGCTTGCTAGGCTGAGAAATAGAGAAAGACGCTCAGTTGGAGGTACTTCTATGTACATATAGGCGTGCGTCACGAACATCCCTTATTCTCACCCTTAGCAGGTGTCTTTTAATAAATGCGCAGTGTTCTGTCTGCCCATTCACAACCTTATGTCTATAGAGTTTCTTTCTGCCTCTGACTGCTGGGAATTGAGAGTTGAAGGCTGAATCCCACGACTTTGCTTCTGATAACATTGGCTGGGAAGCGGCAGGAAATGCTTTCACATGGGAAGCACAATCGTAAGTGAATAGGGTTGATACTGCCAATACACCTCCTCATGTTTTGATGTTTTCCAATACATACAACGCTATGGCCAAAGCTTGTTCACTGTTTTGCTTTTCTATGGATACAGTTCTATGGATAGTGATGTTGGTCTGTCAGTTGCTTGGTTGGCTAGTTTGGTCGATATATGTTTGTGGACTGCCGTCTTGAAGCCTCGAGTTCAGCATTTAAGCCGACGATCAAGGATTTTGGCCTTCACCATATTGTTTTTGGGTGGAGCTAAGTACAAATGAAAACTTGAAACTAATGATTGAGACCATAATCTCATGTTTACAATGTTTACTGAGTTAATAAAGCTAGTGAGAAGTAGGCTCATTTTCTCATCAAAATCTATACAATCTGACTGCAACCAGAGGAGTCGCCCCCTGTTGGCTATTAGAAAGAATGCAAGTTTAAGACATTTCCACATTGGCTTCACTTTTCAGACCCGGAGGTTGCCCACTGGTCCGGACTGAAATATCTCAACAGCAAGTTGATGTATTGTCATGAATTTTTACAGGCATTCATGAGAATAAGTCTTACTGACTTTAGTGATCCCCCAGTTTTAAGACCTGACACCGTTATTTTATTTTTTTGCAAAAAATCTCTCAACAACTATTGGACAGATTGCCATGAAATTTGGTACAGTTAATCATGTTCCCCACAGGATGAATTATAATAATTTCGGTGCCCCCTGCTCCATTATCAGGTCCAAAACTTTGGTTTAAGATTTTTTTAGACCATCTTGTACAGTGTGACATGCAGTGAACTGACATTGTTTTATCCCATTTTATCTATTAGTGAGTTTGGGCAATAGTTTCAGCGTTTATCCTCTTATTCTTTTCTAAATAAATTTGGCTAACCTGTTTGAAACATACATGACCATCTGACTTTTTGCACTCGGCACTCTGTCGGAAAGTTTGTTAGCATCGTGAGCATTGTTACAGATCACAGCAATTAACGGGTGAGCATATTGTTATTTTTACCAAGAGGAATGATGGTAAAAACTATGAAAATACCGCCCACGTTGTAATAAATTGTATCCTTTACTGCCAATTGCATCGTAACAAAGAGCAAGTACAAATGCCCAGACAGCATCATACATACATAATCCTTTTGACACTAATTTCTTCAGATATATCAACACAACATCCAGCTAGCATGTTGTAGAGTCTGGTTGCAGCTGTAGAGCAGAAATAGTGACAAGTGAAGCATAAAGTAGTTACATTCAATAATGTATAAGTCCTGAGGCTGAAACGTGTCACAGTGTGAAAGATTTGTGAAAAGAAATGGTGGCTCGGTGTGGAACTGCTGCATCAGGAGAACTCTGAAAACGCTGCTCTCATGACATCTTCATTATCTGAAGGTGTACTACAAGACTGATATGTTAAAGCATTAAATGAGCCATGGTGGAATGACTTGTTTTTATAAGTGTGTACCTGCTTGTTACGAGTGTATGAACTTAGGTATGTGTGCATCTCCTTTGAGTGCATGATGCTGTGAACTGTCACTGTGTTCTGATCATGGTTTCATATCTTGAATCTAAAGCTTTCATGTTTCAGCAAGGCAGAGAATTCAAATAACCTGCTTTGCACGGGGACTTTTGAATTTGGCTTGGTTGTTTACCAAGACTACACAGTGGAAACCTGTGAGATTTCCAGTAAATTGCTGAAACTCTATAACACAAAATGTGATGATAATGATAGTTGTACTGAAAATCCCGTCAACCCCCATATCTTGGTCTTTTTGTCTCCTCTTAACTGCCGCTTCTACAAGGAGGGTGACGCATTAATGCTGTCCATGTCCTTGTAAGGGCTCTCTTGGGCATTTACAACAGACCCGTCACAGCTGAGCAACAGTACGACATACCTTCATACAACAATTCATAGGATATCTTACGAAAAGTTATTCCTCATTTTTCATGCATTTACATGCATAGTCCAGCAACAACTGCTAATTTCTGCTTGTTACATGCACACAGTCTTTTCAAAATAAACTTCCACCTTCATAGAATACAATTTGGTTAGGTTTAGGCAACAAAGCTGCTTAGTTAGGTTGAGGAAAAGATTGTCTAAGTGGTGTTACTTAAGTACAGAAGTTATGTGACAAATAAGTCAACGCCTGGGTTAAAATTTGGAAGTGCTGCGACTTGACTCACACGGGATAAAAACGCCAGCCTCTTTGGTGAAAGTCTGGTGTTTTTTGACCCACCACAACCTCCTCTATTTGCAGAGTTTCTTGGCCTTTATACTTCCTGGTATACTTCCTACCAATTGATTTTGTGGGATATATACAAATCATAGCGCAGTACTTTCGCGGGTACAGCCACGAACGGTGTATGTGATCAGTTTAGTTGCCATAACATAATCAACACATTAATTAATATTCTGTCCATCTCCCAACAGTTTTTATAAATATTTAAAATAAGACTTTATAGCCATGGGCACTGCACTGTGAGGGTTTATTTATGCACAGCGATGATTTGAGCTACAGTGCAGCGCAGGCTAATGCTATTGCTAGGTATTTGGTTATGAACAAATTGAATTTTTCACCCAATGATAGAGCAAGGGGGAAAGAAATATGTGCACCCAATGTCATGGCAGTCCATCTGCTAATTGCAGAGATATTTCATGAAAACTAAAAACTTCAACTTGATGATGGTGCTAGATGAAAAGTCAGAGGATCACCAAATTCATCTGCATGTCTGCATAACAGTTTAAATCTTAGTCTCATAGCAACTTATGACCAATAAGTTTATTATTAAAGAGAATAATAGAAACAATTCAGAGCATGAAAGTAACTGATATGACTGTTTGAAATATAAAAAGAGATTCCTAAGAGTCAAACCAACCTGGTGCACCATGCCATGTTAAATTAAGTTACTCATGAAAATAGAATGAGATGTAATTACCATTTTATAATCTCTTTTGGCATTGATCTTACAATGTAGAGTACAAGGAAAGCTCACATGCATTTATAATGAAGTCTTCTGATGTGACTGCTGGAACAATGAGGTATGGGGGTCACTGAATACTTAAAATGAAAACTGGCATAGAGGTCTTTTGCTCAAGGGCATTATGATGATCTGAAAACACTCAAACTCTCAAACAAATAGAAATACGCTGTTTAGAGTTCATTTCTCCCTGTTAAAGGAACAGTGTGTAACATTTTGGGGCATGTATTAGCAGAAATGGAATATCATATTAATAAGTATGTTTTCCTTAGTGTATAATCACCTGACAATACAGATTGATGTATTTTTTTGTTACCTTAGAATGAGCGTTTATATCTAAATACTGAGCAGGTCCTCTTCATGGAGCCATGCTGAGTATCTCAGAATGGACAAACCAAACACTGGCTTTAGATAGGGTCATTCATCTTTTCACATTCGCCACCATATTTCTCCTCCAGGCTCGGTGCATGGGAGAAGTTTCAGCTGGTTGCAATCTGCAACTTCACCACTAGATGCCACCACATCGCACCTTTAATATGCATGGTCAAACGAAGCTTGCACTTTGTGAAGCAGAATTATTCCCATCAGCTTCAGCTGTACTTTGTGTTTAGTGGTAATTAGTAAAAGGAAGCCTGCTAATATGTTAAAATACAATGTCAAACATTAAACCTGCTAAATATCAACTTGCTAGCATGATAATTGGTAGCATGCTAGCACGCTAATGGTAGCTCTAGAGTAGCTGTAGTCTTGTTGGGAGGTGTAGACTGAGGGCAGGCTATGGTTCAAGAAACAACATATGCTTGTTGTGATGTTTTGTGATGATTTTTGTGGCGTTTCATCACACTATCAACAGTAGACTTGAGGTCTGGCCATGTTGGTAACACACAACCAGTTTATTGGTAAAACCCTCCCAGAATTCCAAGACTGCAGTTTGTGCAGTCTGCACAAGACTGCAGTGCAGACTACATCCCATCCAAGTCAATTAGGTCCACGTCCAGCTGAGTCTGAGACAAAACAGGTCTAAAGGGAGATGAGAAAAACCAAACCTGAAACAAAGCAAACCAGGTATTTGTCCTCATACATATGGGTATCTGGACCTAATTTTGCTCCCTTTTCAATGTCACATGCAGGATCATTAGAATATAACCTCCATCTGCATTTTTCAACCTGTGTCTTGAAAAATATCATTGCAAAGGTGCACCATACTTTTTCCGTAAGCCAATCAGAGCAGACTGGACTTTTTCAGGAAGGGTTCTTAAAGACATAGGCGCTAAAATGGAGAGTTCAAAATAAATACAGGTATATTCAGACAGACTGTAAGAGAGAAATAATATGTTTTCTTAACATTTAAGCATGTAAATATGTTTTAGTAGAAACACAAAATCCAAGTATGAACCTGAAAATGAGCATGATATGTCCCCTTAACCCTAGAACACTAACGTTAAAATAAGCCACACCATCACTAACGTTGGGTATATTTTACCCAATACAATATCCTTGATAAAATGCAGCTTTCATCAATTTATAAAAACAACACTGATCCAAATTGAGACTCCTAATTTCAAAATATGCAATATCACAAAATTAAAAAAAGACCAGGCGGACCCTTTAAAAGCACAAAATTATTAAAACAAATCCTAACGAACATTTTAAACAAAAAACAAATGGAGCTGGAACTTGTTCTTCGGTCCACTTATTCCTAACATGTGGGCCTTGTCTGTGAAGCACAGTCTAAAGCGAAAATATGTTACTCTCTATCACTAAAGTCGGTGAAAACACCCGTATCCTCTTAAAAAACCATATGGGAGAGGGAAACAAACAACAATAATAACATCGTAAGCAGCCTAAGCTACCCAAGACCCATGAAACCAGCAATGCAACACAATAAATCCATAACAAAATGTTGGGTGAAAATCACCCGACGAGTGTCAGGGTTAAATAGTAAAATACACCACAAAATACATTCTAAATTTTAAAACGATAATGTTCAGAAAGTCTTGATGTTTGATATGTAGCTCAGGAGTTCTATCACATCTTTTGTTGCACTGTAGAAGACAAATTACTCTCTAACAAAGCCACAAAGTCTGGTGGTAAAAATGAATTTTCTCCAGCAGTGACTAAAAGTCTTTGTTATTATTCATGTTGCACAGTGTGAGACAGACAAGGAAAAAGTATCCAACTTTCCAAACAGTCTCGTGCCATAAATGTGAGAGGCGCCACCTCTGCTTCCACATCTTCCAACAGGCCCAGAGCATCCTCCGTTCAATCTACATGCAGACTGCCAAACCGGCACATTTACATCTTTCACATTTAAAGTGTGGGTGGACAAAAGCAAAAGCAAGGCTGTAATGGTCTGTTATATCGTGCAGAATGTTTTTTTCAAAGTTGCACAGCAGTAGACACTGGTGACCAATATAAGAGCTCATCAATGCCAGTGAATCACACATCTGAAGCTGTTACATTCTCTGCTATTTTTGCCAACATCTGCTGTGGAGGCTCAAGGTTAAATTTGCCTTGAGGGTAACCATAATTGTTGTAAGCATATGTTGTTTATGAGCTGTGCTGGAGTTTTAAGAAGAAGAGCTGCATATAAAGATTATCCAGGATTCACAGTGGTAGGTGTTAAGAAATGGTTAATCAGTAAGATTAATTACCTGTTTGTATGCGTGGTGCACTTTGCTCTTTAACAAACTATAGAAACTAAAGAACAGAGGTAAATTGCATGCTTTGGGCAAAATAATGATTTCAGTTGTCTTACCTATAGTTTGAATCGTCTGTTTATTAATGCGAGTCATTTGCTCTGCATTGTGAGGGTGGGCAGCAGCTGCTTTTGAGTGCTAAGATTACATTTAGTCTCCTCTGAGGCAGAAATCAAATCCTATCAGAGAGCTCTTAAGGCAGGCTCTGACTTCCGACTAGTGACAGATAGCTAAAAACAGTCTGTCCTCGGGGACCGCAGCCATCATTCTAATGTATGCCAATTTGACTTTTCGTTCCTGTGCCAAGGACAGAATACCACCTGCTGAGGGATGTGATTTTATGTGCATGTTTATGGACATCTCGGCTCCAGAGACCCTGTTTGAGCGATAGCTCACCGCTCCACAAGGAGAAACCTGCCCTACCCACTGCCACACCTCTCTGGTCATTCATCATAATGACACCGAGGGGGTAGAATACCTCCATATCATCACAACCTACATGGAGGGGGACATCATGTCGACAGACCACCGACAGGTGGGAGGAATTAAAGACAGCATAGCAGGTTGAACGCTGAGGGGAAAATGAAGCCAGTGAAAGGGAGAAGGACTGATATTTGAAAAGTACTTAGAGGCAAAAGAAAATACCCAACAAGTCCAAATTAAACTTCAAAATACAGCACGGCAGCTGGATTCATGTAAGAATCGCGGAATCACATCTCACACGAAAATCTTGTTCTGTGCAACAAACCATCTCGTGGGTCAGATCATTTGTACATATAGAGATTTTCTGACCTAATGCACCTGTCAACACATCTGTTTTCTGATCTGACAAATCTATGGCTCATGTTTGTTGAGTTGTAGGCACAAAATGACTTGGTTAAATTTAGGGAAAAATCGCGTTTTGGTTATGGTTAGGGAAGCATTATGGTTTGTATTCAAATTACAGCTTTGTGAAGGTTAGGGGACAATCATTGTCATATTTACAATAATAACCATCTATGATTGTCGGTTGGAAACACGTATTGTTTCACCCATCCATCCCTACTTCCTTCCTTTGCAGGCTTAGAGGGCTTTGTCACATAAACATCAAATTTAGTGTCATTTTGGGGCACTTGCTGAAATGACAGATCTCTCATAAGGACAGTCAAAATACCAGATATCAGAGATGTAAACAGACTAAACACATACCAGAGTGTATAAATTAGTGTGGGCTTAAATAAACCTGTTATGGATGTCATGCTAATACTTCATATGAACTTGAAGAGCTTCAGTGGCAGTAACAGCATCTTAAGATTACAGACTTAATTATACAGTATACCTACATGACGCTTTGACCCTCTCTCATGTCTACGTTTAATGTACTTTATTTAGTCTGACATATCAAGCCTCCAGTCAACTACATCCACACTCTATGATGATATTATGGAGGTGTGCAGATTGTGGACCGTTTACACACTTTCAACGGCTTCCCTTTTCCTCAATACTCCCCTGATCGTTTGAAATTCAATTATGCTAATCACGGCTAAGGTCAGGGACATACAGGCACTCTGCCTCTCTTTTTTGCTCTGCTTCATCTGCGTGCCTTTGAGAATAATTATTCTTAAAAGCGTATCATTTAGACCCTTTTAGGACGAGCGAGTAATTTGTGCACTGTGGATTGTGTTGGATCTTGATGCACTTAAAAATGTTGACTGATCAGAGGTTGTGGATGCTGAATAGACAGTGTCGTGGTAGTGTTTCTGAGGTATTCCAGACCTCCACAGGCTTTATACAGTTTTGTCATGAATACTTTGGTCATATAGTCAAGGGGAGTGTTTACAAAACACTTCACAAGCATAAATGGAGTACAGTGTCCAAGTCATAAAGACATTTACAGTTGCTAATACCATATGGTACCAGAAGTGATCATCAAATTTGCTTTGCAGTAAATAGATAACTACGTCTACTTTATGTCAGTGTGACACAATTATCCATCTTCAGGCTGAGCTGACCGCTCACTGACAAATATCAAGCTAACCGTTCTCGCAAGGTTTAGGATAACAACAGGCACTCAAAATTCGTTGTAAGTTTTTGAAACAATGAGTCCTGAATTTCAAGCAGACATACAACAAAGGCAGGCTCGTCATTTCTAGCCAGCTAGCTTTGCTTTTGCCAGCTAAATTGCTTGTTGTTGGTGGATTTTATCAGGTAGCTAAGGTTTAAAACACCAACACTGGCTGACTTTTTAATGGTCCCAACTGCTATTTTTTCCTTTTCTTTGTAAATGGGGTGTTGAATGTGCTCTTGATGTTGGGACTGCCCATTGTTCCGACAACTTTGTCCAATTGTCCAAAAAATGTCTCATTGGAACAAAAGCCCATTTGTCTGACAGCCCATTATTCCTAAACCAAACGACCATTGTTCCCAAGGCCCATATCCTCCGAAAATACACTCTCCGTGCAATGTTACTGGACCGTCACAATTTTTTTATCCTACTGGTGAAGGTATAACCCACCATTCTGTCTCTTATTACTCATGGCCTCCGTTGGTTGGGTTGGTTAGGTTTTGGCATGAGGAGCAAGATTAGTGAGGTTTAGGGTAAGAATATTAGGGTAAACCAACTAGAGGCAAAGTAGGGCAGGCAACCTCATGCCAGGAAGGTCCAATGACGTCATTTTGCATAATAATTAGCCATGTGTTTCTGTGCCTTGCACGAGAGTTTGTATTTTCAGAGCAATGGACCTTCGCAACAATGGGTATTTGTTTTAGGGAAAACGGGCTGTAGAACAAAAAGACTTTTGGTCCAATGGAACATTTTTCAGACTATTAGTTATTCGGAGTAAGGGGCCGTCACAACAATTGCATAGCACTCTTGATCACTACATACATGCAATCATGCTAAAAAACTGAAAAAAACAGCATTCTTACTGATGATTTGTGTGGAAGACATGAAAATAAAGTGGCGGCATTGATCTTGTATTGGAGCATAGAGCTAGTTAGTCCTAGTATGTTAAGTACAATATAGAATAATGTAACATTGGACTCTTATTATATTCTAGCATAAGCCTTTTTGCTGCTTAGCTTACATACTGGGACTAGTAAGACAGAGGTTAGATTTAAGTCTTGGTATCGTGTCGGTAATGTATGGGATACAACTGCCGTTAAATGACAAAGTAAGTAGAAAAATACTGCCTAATCTAACAATGTACCATACAGTATACTCTGTCATTACACAAGCAATTCTGACTGTCATACCTTTACAAAACAAACAATGACGAACTGTAGGTATAGGCTGCTGGTGAGAAGAGCACTTGGCAGTATTTTTTCATTTATAAATAACTATAAATATTGCCGCTAGTTTTCACACTGGGGGTATGTTCTGTAATATCATTATATATTGGCTGCCACAAATCTCAGCATCATAATCATAATCCTGTGCCCTGTGTCCCCAGCCGCTGTAGTGTGCTGCAGCCAAATGGCACTTGTTTGTGTTATTTCCCAGAAATACATTAGATAGATGTATTTATTTCGATTTTTGAATTCTATTCACATCTGATGATCGATAAATCTGCCACTTTCAAATACATTTCACTTTGAATCATGTAGAAGAATAAATAAGTCATTGGACCACAAAACACCAGTCTCAACATTTCTCCTTATCAGTATCATGTACAGTACACTGTTCAGCAAAATTCACCAAGCTTCTTACAATGCAAGAGTTGTTTCAGTAATGCTCAGAGCCAGCGAACTATTAAAGCCATCTGGCCATGTCAACGCAAATGTAGTTGAATTGCTCAAAAACAGACACAAACAGTGAATCCAACATGTTGTTTCAAGAGGTCAACCACATTCTGAGCACCTCTTTTTTTTTGCTTTGGGAAAAAGCCCATTCCAGCTTTCATATTCAAATTATCTTGTGTGTAAAAAAAAAAAAAAAAAAAAAAGTCATGGAGGAGGGGTGTGCAGTTGCAAACATCTGTTACACAAAATGTGGCAGACTTTTTGGCCCTTTTATGTGCATCCAGTATGTTAATTTAATATACAGGAAAGTCGGGGTATCTTATTGGAAGAAAAGTATGTGCAGGTCAGTTGCACATTTTTGCATTAACACACATTAAAAGCCTTGAAAAGGACATTGAGTGGCATTGGTGATGCCCAGTACCAGCATGAATCAGATATTACGTTAGACTTCAAGCTCATGGCATGAAAATATTTGCACAGCCGTGACGAAAAGAACCTTATTTTCCAAGGGGAATAGGAATTTCACTCCACTTCAGCCCACTGTTGCGGCCCAGTTTCTTTTCTAAACACAGTGGTCACTTAACCTGATTTGCATTAATGTGCATGCGTTTTCTCTTGCTCCAGTTGGTTGCTGTGACTGATTTTGTTTTGGGATATTCACAAAGCGGGTAGAAAAACAGGATTGTCTAATGTACTGTAAAGAACAAAATGTTTCATAAATACATGTTTTTGCTCGACAAGACTGCCTTGGGCGGTTGTGTACTGTACTTCCGCTGTTTGGCCGAGCTATCTTTCAGCACACTAACTCCGTTATCACTGCAGCCAGAGACAAAAGATCAGCGCTATTATTGACTATTTGTTACCATTAAATTTATTTAAGTGAGACCACTTCTTAAAACACATACAGTACATTTCACTAAGATTACTGTGTAAATTGGACGTGTTCCTTGTGGGGGGGGGGGGGGGGGGGGGGAGTCTATAGATTCATATATCTTCCTCAAACAGGCTGATGTTTAATAACGCCAATTACACAGTAACTTGAGGCAGAGAGAGTGAAAAATTGCGAGGGACAGGGAGAGAAAGTAAGGCACGATTGGAGAGCGTGAACAGTGGGGCTGAGATATGATAGCCATTACAGAGATGGCAGGTCCGGCCAGGTCGAGGACATGGAGGTCATTCACTGTGGGACTTGGCCACACATACACTCGCACTTGCCAAGCAGCAAAGGCAACTTCAATAACTGGGCAACACATGGCTACAAAAGGCAAAAAGCAGGGCTGTCCTTGGCTGCAAAGCTTTCAACAAATATCCTCTACACATCAGACAGATACATACTGTATAACTCTGACTACAGTTGTGGAATACTATTCACACCGGCAAAATGAAAAAGAAAAAATAATTTGACCTCTACAAAACAAACTGCAGATGTCAGATCAAGCAAATGTGTTTAACATAGTCCCACTAAACTATGCCAGCTGACCTCCAATCTGATGTATAGCTCTCTATATGGTGCACTAATTGGTATCCAGTGTCCAAGCAAGTTTCTTAAAAAGTATTTAGTTACATGACTCATTACATTACTTACAAAAGACTGTGTCTGAACAAGCAGGCAGTCTATAGTTGTGAGGTATTTAGTGACTGTCAAAAGTGAGCTTAACATCAGCTCCAGTGACGGTCAGCACTCAAAAAGTCCTGTTAATCGAGCTGCAAGGTTCACACTCCCTCTGAAGGCCGTTACACACTGTATGCGTGACGGATAAAGAACACAAAAATGCAAAATAATTGCCAGCAAAAATATATGCCTAGGGTTTTTATTTTGAAAGGTAAGAGCAGAAGAAGTAGATCAAGGAGTAACAAGGATTGAAAGGAGTAATAAGGTTTGCCATCCTGGTTTAGGCCGCTTTACCGTACCCTTGTGACGAAAAAGAGAGCTGAGCCGGAAGGCAAAGCTCTCGATCTACCAGTCAGTCTTCGTTCCTACTCTCACCTATGGTCATGAGGGCTGGGTCATCACCGAAAGAACTAGATTGTGGGTACAGCAGCCGAAATGGGTTTTCTCAAGAGGGTGGCTGGCGCCTCCCTTAGAAATAGGGTGAGAAGCTCAGCCACCCGTGAAGGACTCAGAGTAGAGCCGCTACTCCTTTTGGTTGAAAGGAGCCAGTTGAGGTGGTTCGGGCATCTGGTAAGGATGCCCCCTGGGCACCTCCATAGGGAGGTGTTCCAGGTACGACCAGCTGGGAGGAGGCCCCGAGGAAGACCCAGGACTAGGTGGAGAGATTATAGCTCCGCACTGGCCTGAGAAACATCTAGGGATCCCCCAGTCAGAGCTGGTTAATGTGACCCAGGAAAGGGAAGTTTGGGGTCCCCTGTTTGAGCTGTTGCCCCTGTGACCTGACCCCAGATAAGCAGCTGACGATGAGGATGAGGAACATTCGCATTCTGTGTGAAAATGCTCATGACAGCAGTTAATATATCAAAAATATATTGATGTGCGAATTAATCAAACAAAAAATATCAGCTCTGGTGTATAACTTAATTCTGGAAACAAAAAGTCCTGCCTTACTTAGTGACCTTTTCTCTAGTTCTGGAAATTTTAAGACCCCAAAGTGATATTTAGTGATGTTCAGCTGACCAATCAGCTGCCAGACTGGGAATGTGTGTAGCTAACACCCAATCACTGATCCCCATTGTTTGTCTTCGGAACTCAGAAATTGATTAAACTTGACAATTCAAGTTGGGTTTTTTTTTTTTTTTTTTTCAAAATACAGAGTTAACACAAGTGACTTTATTCCAGGGTCTGGCTCTAAGACTCAGTCTATACGTACAACAGTCTTCATAAAAACATTTAGAAATTTGAAATTTTTAAGCTCAAATATCCTGAAATCTTGTATATTATAAATAATTTGTGTGAATGTATGTGCAAATGTGTGGTTTGTGTTAGCTGTCTCTTTTCCATTAAAAATACTTGCCATCACTGATTTCTCTCTCTGGCAGAGGCTAAAAAGCAATCCCATTATTGTAACACATTAATGGCCAATACTGTTGGTATCAGATCAACTGCAAATACATTTATGCATGTTAACTATGACTCTCAGGGAGGTGCAGCGATATTCAGGGGAAAGTCTTTGCTAATGATATCCTCCCTTCACTCTCTCTTGTCATTTTGAATTCTGATAATGCAGCTTAAGAGGAGAATGTGGCTTCCCTCATTGACTGACACTGCAGACATTTTAAATGAAACAAATCTGAATCATCCATGGCCCAGTGGAATGTTAAACATGTAGTCTGCAATTAAGCGACAATAACAAATGTGGCATTAAAACTCTGGGGCATATTCTGTCAGTCCCTGATAAATAAAATGTTTAGATTGACTGCGAGGCTTGCTTAGTAACTGTGCTTTCAACGAAAGCATAAGCAGGCGATTTTAACAAGAGAAATGCCAGCGCCTGTGAGTGACAGAGCCATGTGTTAATATGATTCTAATGCACCGCAGAGGCATGGGGGAAAAAAATAATAACTAGATGGAATAAATTCATTTCAGGAAATGCTGAAAGAAATAAATCTACATCCCAAATGTCAAACAAGATATTGAAAGAAGATGGAGTGTCAAAGGCAGTCTGACTTCTTCAACTACATCAAGGCACCTTGAGTGCGGTGGCCGTTAATGTATTCCAAACACCAAGACAGTTTCTTAGAGCCCAGCTGTCCCTGGCTGCAACCCAAACGCCAATCATCCTGCAGAGACAGACTCATTCCAAAGTTGAGCCCAAGGCAGAGTTGAAGCAGAGTACAAACATAAAGGAGAACCCATATGGGAAAGGGACGAGGTGAAGGAAAAAAAAAAGTGAAATAAAATGCGGAGTCCGGGAAGTGAAACATAGCCCCTGGTGGAGTTAAAGCTGTGTGTGAAATACCTCTGGCTTTCAGCCGTGTCTTTGATTTGATTTATTTGATGACCTTAAAAACACAGTAGGAGCAAATGAAAACATGGAGGATGCCTCAAGAATGAAGAGATGTACTTATCAGTGGTGCATCAATTCATCACTTTCGTGTTAAAGCTGCAACGTAAGAAAAATTCATGAATACAGATGGTGAGCAAGCAATACAATTCTGCCACACAGTATTTACAGTGTGTCTATAATACTAAAGGAATAAGATAAGATAAGATAAAACTTCATTCATCCCAAAGGAAATTCTTGTGCCAGATGGCTCAAAATTTACAAAAAGCTACAACACAAGTGTACGTAAAAGAAGTTCAAAGTACTATTATGAAAAAGTACTCTTCCCAGCAACAGTGCCTAACTGAATATCAATAGAAAGGAAGATGCTTTGTAAGAAGAAAAATAAGTGAATAAAATAAGTGAGTGAAGTAAAAATAAGTTAGAGGAAGTCATATTGTATACAATGGAGAAAATAACTATATTGCACATGATAGGATAAATCTCTGCCCTTCATTCTTAATAAAGTTTATTTCTTCTGTAAGTCTTGCTTTTCAGTCGAGCACAGCACGTACACAGTTTACAGTGATAACAGTGGCAGATTTGCCGCTCAAATTTCTATAGTAATTTCTGAATGAAGTAAGCAACGGGACAACATTTTGGTATCGGAAGCATTCTGGTTCCATTTGTAGTCTGTTTGTAGTCCGAGTAGTATTGACCAATCATATTTTAGTGGGCTTTGGTTGAATGCAGGTAAACAATGAGTGGAGACGCCGTGTGGAGAGCAGAAGAGGCAGAACGCATTGGCCGAAATTTAATCTCAGAACTTACCAGCTATCGTCTGATGGCGATTTAGCTTTTTATTGGTTTACAGTTAGCTTGAAAACTGGATAAATGTGAAACAATCAGGTCATTCGTTGTCTGTCAACTCCATTCTCGTATCTCTATTTGCTAATCGGACTGTGAACAATTGACTGGCGCATTAAAGAGGAAGTCTTGGCCCAGACATCCGCTGGCTACGTGGGGACCCCCAAAATATTGGCCATGCCACCAGTCAAAAGCGATGACGGTCACTGGCAGATTCCTGTACTTAGTTAGCTACTGAAGCTAATGTTAGCTCCACAAGCTGTTTGAAAATGCTGTCTCTGGCTGACATGTTAGTGTTTGTAAAAGGTGTTACGAATAGGCACTTGATGGTTATGTACAAAATGCAATTGATCATGAATTTATTTGATGAAAAAAAATAGAAGAGAATTAAAAGATTAGACTTTTCTTTTTTTTTCCTTCTAGCATAATTAAATTTTGATTCCTAGCTTACATCCTTGCTCATATGGTTTCGATTTATACTCTGTAGCGAGTGGATATTTGCCCTACAGCCCCATGCACGCTGTTATTCCATGTGGAAAAATGCAACGCTTGACAGGCCTGTCGGCCCTAGTTACGGTTGCTAAGCTGTGCTTGTTGGAGGGGTTTGGTGAATGGTTAATTCATAATTAACAGTAATAGATAAGATGTGCTTTCATTGTCCCCATTGGGAAATTTGTTCTGATCTCTGTCCTGTAGTTCCACAGAAGATAAAATCATACATGCTACATAGTAAAACATCCTCATAACACCTAGCGTCAGTAACAACATATGGCTTTGTAACAACACAAAGCTTCATAACAAAACATAGCTTCATAAAAACACAAAGCTTCATAACAACACACAGCTTCGTAACATGTAACAACATATAGCTTTGTAACAAAATATAACAATACATAGCTTTGTAACAACACAAAGCTTCCTAACAAAACATAAATTCATAAAAACACAAAGCTTCATAACAACACATAACACATAGCTTTATAACAACACGTAACTTCATAACAACACATAACACATACCTTTATAACAACATGTAACTTCATAACATATAACAACGCATAGCTTTGTAATAACACATAACAGCACAGCTTCATAGCAACATATACCATAACACAAAGCTGCATAACAGCATATAATAACACATAGCTTCACAATAAAAGCTTCATAACAACACATAACACAGCTTCATAACATGTAACAACATATGGCTTTGTAACAACGTATAACAATACATAGCTTTGTAACAGCACAAAGCTTCCTAACAAAACATAAATTCATAAAAACACAAAGCTTCATAACAAAACATAGCTTCATAACAACATATAACATCACAACACAAAGCTGCATAACAGCATCTAATAACGCATAGCTTCACAATAACAGCTTCATAACAACACATAACACACATAGCTTCATAACATCTAGCAACATGCAGCTTCATAATAACATCTAACAGTAAAAATTAAACACATAGCTTCATAACATCCAACAACATATAGCCTCATAATAACACACAACAACACATAGCATCATAACAATACAAAGCTTCATAACTGCATATAACAGCACAGCTTCATGACAACACATAGCTTCATAAAAACACAAAGCTTCATAACAACACAGAGCAGCACATAGCTTCAGCCCCCATGATTTTATGATAATTCACATACGGCATCTTGTAGACGGTGTGAAATAGCGAGGTAGGCAGGGAGTTAGAACAGCTGCCCGAGGGTTCTCTCTGCATTTCATACACAGACATTTTTACTCTTCTTGTAGAAGCAGTACTCACAGAAAGAGAGGTGTCAGTATGTTTTGTACAAAGTACTCCTTCTCCCGTGGGTGTCTCATAAGACTTTGCTTTCAATGATACTATGACCCTCACAGTCCCTTTTTCAGGGTAGCTGCAGTGGAATAGAGAGGAAGTCGAGGTGGGGAAATTGTCCTTGAAACAAGTAAGAGTGGCTTCAAGTGGAATGTGACATGTGTGTCTCCAGGGTCTGACAATATTAATCTATCTGCCAATCACCACAGGCACCCAGTCCACTCCAGCACCCCCAGAGTGTGTATTAATTAAGATGCTGTCACACTAAACGAAGAAGTATTTGGTGCATAACAAGACAGTATCTCTAAAGTCATTATCATGGACACTACGTGGGTAGTAGAATGCTTTTATGTTATTACTCAAGTGACATTTTTTTGGTGACATTTTTATGCAGGGTAATTTTATGAAATAATGCACTGTGAATGTACCTGTTAACACTAGTCTTTCTACTGCTGTATACGTAATGGGCTGAGTTGTTTTATACTTAATTCATCACTTAAACATCTTTCGTCTATGGTGTTAAAAGATAGTTGTGCTTTTTCAAAGAGAGCATGTAGGAAACAAGTAAAATCCAACATTTCTGTCAGATCAAGCCTCGATTCTAAAGCGACCATGCTGACCATGTTTCCACAGCTCAGCTATATAAAGAGCGTCGTAATGCGACTCAATGACAAGGACTTGGCAAAAAATGAGGCTACCTTCCTCAAGGGTCCCTGTCCGTTTCAGACGATAATTGAAAATAATATAAAAATAGTCGTGTGCTGAGAACACAGTTTAACTCTCTGAGGACAAGGTCAAACCCTCGGCCGTTATTTTAATTTCCACATGATTAATTACACACCACCAAGTTGGTTGGGAAGCATGTTGTACAAGTTCTGTAGGATGTTGTACACTGATTTCTGAAGCTAATATGATTAACCTACATTGGGAGACTGGTAATGAGATGTACATATGTAATACAAGACACATGCAAACACAGATCTGCTTCATTCATACTGTTTATCACATTGCTGTTTCTTTACTCTGCTTTCCACCTCCCTCTCGTCAAAGTGACATGATATCTGTTTTGAATCTGATCTGATTGTTCTCCAGAGAAGGATAATAGACAGACTGTGAAATCAAAATGTTCACACCAATCAACTGTCACATTCCAAGCACATCGCGTGCAGGGTTTGGTTGCTATGGACACTGCCGGTATGAAATATAAAATGATTTCATCTTTATCATCAATCAATCAGGAAATAAGTGATATTCTTAGATTATAATGAGTGTTTCAGCCCTTAATCTTCTTAAAATCCATGATACGGCCGGAGTAATCCCACTTTGATTTTCTGACTGATCAGAGGAACATGATTCTAATCTAGAGGTCCAATAGGATTACGTAAATAATGAGCATGATTACACAACAACACACGGCTGAACTCGTACTGTTAATTCAATCACTTCATGTAAAACCTGACACATTCACCCCCAGTAATGACTTTGAATCAAGTGCATCCATTCTCTTCCCACTGAAATCTAGCCAGTATGCTAAATTAGTAGCTTTACCTTGATCTGTAATGAATTGTTGCTCTGGTGTTACTTGATTAACACCGGAACTACTTAACAACACTCACATAGGATTGTTAATATGCAATATAAGCAAGATAAAGTATTCATACAAAATACTTAATACTGAATAATATGTATAAGTATGACATGAGGTGTTTTTCGTGTCCTCTTCAGGTCTCCCAAGCATTTACTCAGCAACACTTCAGATGGTTCCACAACACTGAGTGGGGGTCACGATTAATGTCATTTTCCACTAACCACCCTCACTTGCTAATGTATGCACTGTAATGCACTCTAACTCTCAACTCTCTTGAGCTTTAAAAGGCTTTCAAGTTGTTGTATTTGATTTCAGCGGGATTTTTAATGCGTCTGCTTTGCAGTGGCAACTCGCAAATGCCTTGGCGCTTGCTGCTTCGCATTAACATTCGCTCTAAAGCTGTCCGTGCAGTCTTTCTTGCTAAAATTTCCTCAATATCTTGCAGGCCTTGGTCATGCTGGCAAGGAAAAATCAGCGAGTGTAGCTTATGGTATGGTATCCAGTCATAAGTACCCCTGTGCTGTTGTGGAAGAAGCAATATGTACATTGCATGTGCTGTTGGACACATGTAGAGAGAAAATTGGGAAGGAAGGAAAGTAATAACAAAAGTTTTAAGTGGCTCAGTCCCTTACTGCGAGCCAGATCAGTCAAACTTTGAAGTTGGAAAGAGAAACATTCCAAAATCAACAGCCCCTGTAATCTACAAACACAACAGAGACAGAGAGCTGCTAGCGGGAGCCAGTGCCGAAGGGAGGCAACTTCAGATTTGTCAGTTCACATTCACACAAGCAGGCCCAGGCACACACTCCTACTCTCCCAGCTCTCCTAAGAAACACAAGAGCATGCACACACACACACACACACACACACACACACACACCCCGAAGACACATTCACTTCCAGGCACAAATGTGTGCCTTCACATTCATACACAAACTACAGAGGACAGACTTGTAGGGTTTGTTGTCAAGATATGATAAAGACAAAGAGCCAGCCTCCTCTCGGGATGACTGAATTTGATCAAAGCAAAGCTTTGTCCCAAGTCAGGATCACTTTTCAACTTCTTAAGCTAATGAACAGTTTACTGGCTAATGAAGTTGGCAGCAGATAATGAAGTTGACAGTGTTTTTGTGTTGTTCACAGCACATTCTAAGAATAACATTGTTACAGTATTGCCATACAAAGCCGAACAGCAGAGAGAAGTGAAAAAGAGGAAAATGATTTCACAGGCTCCCTCCGTGAGAACAAGCATGTCAAGGATAATCAATGTTCCCATATTTTTGGATCATTTAATTCCTCCAGTTCTCTGTCAGTATATGAGAAATGTCACATGGACAGGCATACAGAAAATCTCTCTCCCACATGCTCTCCTGTAATGCCTCGAATCTGCCAACCTGCTACCCCCAGCAGTCTATTTGGCCATATTGTTGATGTGCAGTAAAATACAAATGTAATTGTCCATTAATCTAAGGTTGATCAGCATTCATTACGCTGCATGCAGGGAGGCCATCGAAACACTGCATGCCTTGTATTGCATAATTTTACACAGTGGCTTGATGGCTTAGTTTACAAGACAGGCTACATTTATAATGTTGGTCTAATTCTGTTCAGAGAGAGAGAGAGGTGAATTATCATCCAGCCTGTACAACTGTACAACTTTAGCCTTGAGGTATGGAGAAAATATGCAATGTGTGTTACATTTTGCAATAATGATATGACATCTAAAGTGTCTCATCTTGTGGCCTCCATATATTGTAAATGTAAACCCCTAATGCCTTTGTGCAATGTAACATAAAATTAAGTTTATTAATCAATAGATTTTTGATATTATTATTATTATTATTATGTATACATTATGGCTTTGAGCTAATATCGATATGCAAACATGCTCACAGTGTCAATGCTAACATTGTTAGCCACAATCTTATTTTAGCCTGTTAGCATTAGCATGGTCGTCTCTCAGCCAGAGTTGTTGCTAACTTCAGTGCTAACCCTTCAGCAAACAGTCAACTTTGGTAAGCACAATTTACACCGACACTCGCTGACATTAGGCACACACTCTTTTTAGTTTAAGAAATATTATCTTAAAAATACATAATTCCCTGATGCTTAGGCCCAGCGGGCAGTTGATTTCAGCCCAGCGGGACGCTGTGCTTGCAGCACACTGGTGGAAAACCTGTATTTTCTATATGGCTTTAAACATGCAGTACAGATAAGGTTGATTCGTTGCAGGTTGTTGGTCATAAACCAAAGTATTAGACAAATTAAAATTTTGACCTGATGATGGCGCAAGGTAAAGTTAAAGGATCGCCAAAGTGATTACAACTCACCCTGAGGGGGACACGAATACCCGGGACTCCCTAAAATCTTGATATTTCATCTGGAATGGTTTTTCAGGACGTAGCGGTGCACACTTGGACGAGCACAGTGACGTCTCAGCCCATGCTCTTAGTGCACATTCACAAGTTCCTCTACAAAATAATGTAGGTTACTACTTTATTTGCACTTTCAAGTCAGGCTAACATGTGCCCCATATCATGTGCCATGAAAATATTGAATGCAGTTTCAAGTCTAGCTAACGGTAGCTAACTGTTAACAAGCTAACTTTAATAGGTTTCCTTTGTAAACAAGCCTCATGTGCAGAGCGCTTGGTAACATTAACGGTTGCCCTACGGAGCTATGATGAATGAAGTCACCCTAGTCTATTGTTACGTTAAATGGGTTAATGTTAATATACTGTATATAACCCTAATGTCTTGAATTTATCAGCCAGTCATGTAAAAGTCATTTGAAAATCTTCAGGTAAGTACCCAGCACTTCACAGAGCACAAATCTAAGCATATCTTGGCAAATCAATGATCACAAAAAATACATAATCTCTGTTTGAAGTTACAGTTAGGCATGACGTCTACTGTAGGTGTTTTCTTGGTGCTAAGGCAAAGAGAGATGACCCAATACGAGCCAGGAATCCAATCCTTTCAAAAGTTGAGATATTAGATTAGGTTATTCGATACTAGACCAAAGTATAACTCATGTAGATCATGATGGTTCTCCAGATGATTCCACATTAGATTTCAGCTTGCCTCAGCTGAGCTTAAAACTCATTCATGAAAACCAATAACATCATGATTTGAATCTTAGATAAGACGATAATGCTATCTGAATCTGTACGCACATCTGTTTTTTTGTTGGAAAATTTGTTTCCCAGCATTTTGATTTGACCGATTGTGATGTTGCACTGCTGTGCTAACCACATATGTTCATTTGCCAAAGACTATAAAAATACAATATGTTCTGAAGGCCTGTTCAAACTTCTTCATTTCGTAGTGAGAAAGAGCTGCACTGTCCTTTGAATGAATCATAGCTATACTGTAAGTAAGATCCTGCGCCACCTGCCAATCTCTTCCTCGTGATAAAAGTGTGCTTGCTCAAACAAAAGACGGTACGTGCCTTCCACTACACTGGCACAGCAAAGAGAGGAAAGTCACAAATCACTTATGGGCCGAGAGACAGTTTTACTGCGGCAGTAACTCTCCGTCTTCACAGAAACACACACCAACACTGCGGGTCGACCACGGCGGCATGGTTGCTAGGAAACACCTTGAGGCCAGCTCCCTTAGTATCTGACCTGATTAGTTAATTGCAAAAGTGAGCAAGTGGCAAAATTGCTCTAACTGTCATCAACTCGTGGAGGTTGCAGGTTCAGTGTTTAGCAGGTGAATATCTGTTTAAAACCACCTCCTTAGTTAGCATGTTTTAACACATTACAACAGTAGACTCTAGCCTTCTCTCACCTGTCTGTTCAACAGGACGCAGCAGTTGGTTAGCTTACCGTAGCTTAGCACAAAGACGGAAAAAACTTCACTACTTAACAAATTTTATGGCTTTAGTGTATTTCAAAGAAGTGTAAAAACAACAATAGGCAGTTTTAGCAGGGGCTTACTTTCAGACAGTCAGGCCAGCTGGTCTAGCTGCCGGTCTTTATGCTAAGCTAAGCTAACCAAATTTATGTTTACTGATAGATATTATGGGACAAGTGAAGTTGTGAACACGACGTATTGCATTCAAGTGGTTAAGTCGTGAAGAACACCGCTGCTAAGCAATGTCAATATTAACGTTACTGTCCGAGTCTAGAAGATACAGAGGCTAACAATTAGCAAGCTAGCAAGTGCGTAACATAATGAAGGAAATGCAAAGACATAATGACATAGGAGAAAGATGAGATATCGACATATAAAATTACCAAGAAAAACAATATATGACTAAAATTGCAATATACAGTACAATATTAACTTATTTTCCACCGATAAATGAACTTCCATGTAAACACGTCACAGGTTGTGAAGTTGGAGCTTTCGAAACTTTCCACTTACGAGGTTGTGAATAAGAGATGAGGGGGTCGTTCATATGGGCATAACTCGTAAACACAGTAAACCGTGTAAACCCCATTTGAAGGCACCATTAGAGTCTTCTTATAAACTCAAGACAGAAAGTGAAAAGTTGTATTTCCCAACATGTAGGACTACTGTTTAAAAAAATGAGGCTTTTCATTGATGTGTGTGTCTAATAATGTCAAAAACACTGCCCAGACAGCAAAATATGATTGAATCAACAGCGAAGTATTGTCAGGAAGTAGTACTAAATCTACAGTGACGCCTGACAGTCTGAAACCACATTAAAGCTCACATTATGTTTCAATCATGACTGCAACACCCATTTTCTAAAAGGGTGCCTGTGCCTGAATTTAAGATTTTTTTTGATGTACTGAAATAATGTTATACTAATTAACTACAAGAAACCAGACCTTTTTGTGACGTTTCTGTATTTATACATCAATACTGGGCTCTACATGTCAAGGAATTTAAAGAGAAATGTTGATTCCATTAAAAGAAAAATAAATCAACTAGCTCATGAAAATTTCCATAAAGTAGATGAAGGATCAAATCAACTGACGATCTTATAATGTATCTTAATGGGGCTAAAAGTTGCCTTAAATCCATACTATCCAGAATTTATTCTGACACAAACTCACATATTACTGTCGTTCATTACCTGAAGCTAACAGTCGACCATTTGTTGTGTAAATCGCCACCTAGGAAGCCTGACCTGAAAGGATGACTTTTCAAGTTGTTTGTAAGTATTCAGCTTCTTTAAAATGACTTTAAGTCAAACTACCGGGATGTTTCTGTAACTTTTTTATGTTCTTTTGATAGACAGTTATCCATTCTGTAAATAAGTTTGCATATGGGCGTATGTAGTTTTTCTAGTTTGAGCACATCTAGGTGACATTTGATAAAACAGCTAATTGCAGTATATTAGAGTTTAGGTTTGCTGCTAACCTCACAAACATATCTCTTTTCACAAAATTGCTCAGTATAAAAGAGGCTATATCAAACCTTAAATTACAAAATTTTAACTGTTGAATTGATGGTTTAAAGTAAAGTAAACCAGCCTTACTTTCCTTGACTCAATGTTGAATTAACCTTTGCTGGCTATAGAACTGACACAAGAAAAGCACCAATCCTCAATAAAAGCACCTATTCTCAATTAAAGCACCTATCCACACTGAAAGCCAACCATTTATAATAACCGACTCCTTCAATTTCTTTGGCACACACATCAGCAATTACCTGAACTGGAACCTCATTTCCAATGATCAAATGACAATAATTAACTGCAGAAAGCCCCGGAGCTTCTTCCCCAAAGCCATGCACTTGATAAATACTCAAAAGTTGGTTTAATTGTAATTGTACGTGGAGTTGTATACTGTATGTTTTTTCCTCTTTTTGCACTTATGTCCTTCATGCTTGCACTGATGTCATGTGTAGCGTATCTGTAGTGTAGTCAGCCATTCCATCTGTACTGAGATTAATTTCACCACCATAGCTGTGAGGTTATAAAAGAAACTTGAACAGCACAATCACTCTCACCAGGCCTTAAAGCAGAGATGTGGTTGAAAAGCAGTTATACTGCACTCATGAGCACTCAGTTGTATAGCACATGTTGATTGGATGGATACCAAAGAATGACATTCAGATTATTAGATACATAATCTGTTTACCGTAACACACGCACAGTAAGTTGTTTCCATAGGGGCTGATATATGATATACCTCATGGCCTTTGTAATTCCACTCACCAAAGAGCTTGAAAATGATATGTAAATATCACTTTCAGCACTGATGTGATTTGGCCGTTCACTAGACCCATCCTTCATCGGTTCTCTATTGAAATATAGGCGGGACAAGACTTTGACTTGTGCCAGAAAATGACCTTTGCCTCAGAAAGGAGTCATTGGTAACCCAATTAAAAGGAAATGTCACGCTGGTAATTGCGTCTCACAATGTGAATCATCTGCGCGGGGCGGCTCGCTCTGAAACCAGGGATGGTCTGATATGTGGCATTGAAGTCCCACCGCCTCTCTGTAGTTTCCTGTCCTTCTTGTGCACTCTCTGCAGATACCCAAATCTGATTTTTGTCTGTCCTCTCTTAACCTTGCATTACTTAAAGGTTCCTGCAATTTATACGGCTTTAATAATGTGTACTGTATGTTCAAACTTCCTTTTGGTTCAAATGTTTTTTTGAAGAATAGTCAACTATTGCTCTGCTACTCAACACTTGGATCTATCTATCAATCTATCTTCCAATCTATCCATCCATCCAGCCATCTATCTTGCCAGCTACCTATCCAGCTATTAGTGATGCACAGGGTCAGGGTTTTTTATATCCTGCACCCACCCAACCCATTATGAGAGCTAATCCATGCTGTCCGAACCACAAAAATATGTTAATCAACCGCCCAAACCCATTTTATGTAATACAGTGACAAAAGTTTGTGTGTGTGTGTGTGTGTGTGTGTGTGTGTGTGTGTGTGTGTGTGTGTGTGTGTGCGTGCGTGCGTGCGTGTATTACGATATGTTGTGGGGACATGAATCTTACACAGTCATTGTGGGGACTTGCCTTCCTTTGCCATAACATAAAACATTATATTTTAGGGTGACAACTTGGTTGAGGTTAGTGTAAGGTTAGGTTGAGGTTGGGGGTGGGAGGTTATGGTAAGGTTAGGTTGAGGTTGAGGTTATGGTAAGGTTAGGTTGAGGTTGAGGTTATGGTAAGGTTAGGTTTAGGTTGAGGTTAGGGTAAGGGTTAGAGGCAAAGTAACAGTCACACTTAGGGTTAGGTAATTCTCCAGGAAATGAATGTAAGTCAATGTAATGTCCTCAAAAGTCATGGAAACATGATTGTGTGTGTGTGTTTGTGTGTGTGTGTGTGTGTGTGTGTCTTTGAGAGAGGGGAACAGAAGGTGGACTATTGCTTGCAATGTTTCTGTGAGTTATTAATAACATACAAGGACTACTACTTTGTCAAGTTGTCACCCGCCTGCCTGAATCTACAATATTTTCTTGCGGGTTACCAAAACTTGCATGACCTACAAAGCTAGCTAGCTACAGTATTGATGTAGCTCACAAACTAGCTAGCTGTCTGAATATCTATCCACAATATCCAGCTTGCTAGATAAGCTGTGTAGTTATCTATTTAGCTGTCTATCCATAAGTATGATCTAAGATTTGTGCATTTGTTTTTGGGTGGCCAGACGTCCCTGTTTTTCAGGGACAGTCCCCATTTTTGATGGGCTGTCCTCAGCTGGAGTTGTCCCCGAAAATTTCACGTTTTTTAACATGAAAATGCAATGCTAATTTAAATAACGTTTTATGTGGTAGAAAAGACCAGGCAGCTAGCATCAAGTGAATCCACAGCATCACCACAGCATCACCACAAATAACTTTTCAAGCCAGGTAGTGTTTCTGTAATACTTACTATATGTTTTTTTTTCTCAAAACTCAAAGTTGTTCAAAGTTCTGTCTGTCTATCCTATCTAATCTAGCTATATATATATATATATATGCCTCAATTCCTCCTTTGTCCTTGTAATTTGCAGAACCCAAGACAGAATCTGAGAGTGATGTCTGGCAGGTGCTCAAATATGAGACATTTGTCATAGGCCCAAGGTCCAGTGGAGGAGGCAGGAAAGATGTGATATGATTCTTAAAGTAGTCCTGACTTTCAATTCTCAGGAAATGATCATGTCAAATCTGAAACAGCACTGCTTCTTGCAACTGAACGGTACGGATTTGCTAATAACGCTTATAGCTGAAATAAAAGGGCCGGGATCATGGTCATGACCGAGATCATGAAGTAGTCTGCACTACATTTATTGTGAAATAATGTTTCCCAGAGTTATTAGAACAAGTCGAGCATCAAAAATGAAAAATGAAATTACCTCTTCAAACTGGCAGAAATTCCCACACACAGGTACGGTGTTGTGTATTCATTGTATATTAAGATATAGTATGCCTCTGATAGCAGATTGTATAATCTTGGGCCTGTTATCTAGATTGCCTATTTTTCACTGCTAAATGTAAATGTTAAAACAGATTCAGGCACAGATGGCTGCTCTGCCTCTGTCCTACAGCACAGCAGATGGGAGGTCTCAGCTTCACAGCCTCACATTCATTTTGCTCTCCATTCCAGTTGTAAATCAAAGTTGGAGGATTTTTTTTTTTTCCGTCTTCCTATCTTCCTGCCTCCCTCTCGTTTGTTGAACCTTGCTTCTCTTATCGTCAGCTGGGGCAGCACATCCTGCAGCCTCATAAATTAGGTGAAAAACACACAGCGCTCGCGAATTACACGCTTAGTTGATATTTTAATGTTTCAGTATTATACAGCGTTGATGCAAAACTGACAGTGGATTGTGAATTTAAAGGTTTGGGCTGAATATGGTCCAAATGAATGAACCCGAGGTATTTTCAGATCTCAAGAACTTCCAGCAGCTCATGCAAAAGCAACTTCTCCTGCTCAATATTTTGGGAAATAATGAAAATGCACAGCTGGTACCCGTCTCAACATGTCTTGTGAATGCAGTCGACATGCAGGCCTTTTTTCGCTTGTTGCCAGTCTGAGAGCTTGACCCCAGAAATGTTAGTGCATTTCACTTTTGATAGGATTATCTCTTCTATTATTGAGAAAGAAGGGAGTCTTGCAATGTGGCAATGGCTCTCTTTCATTCATTGTTCCAATCTATAATTGCTTCTTTTCATGAATTATGTGGCGAAAGGTTAGGCTGGTAAATCTTACAGTTGCTTGGCTCTAAACGAGATTATCAGCTGAACTGAAAAGAAATAAAAATACTGGATTTACTCTGGGATTGTGGACATTTTAACTAAGTTGTATTTATGGGGATTGTAAGAGGATTCTGTGCTCTTTTTATTGTTCTTCTGTTTTCACTCAGAAATTGTTATTGCACTTTAAGAACAACAGAACTTTTCCAAACAACATGATGTGTTTTATAGAAAACTCTTGACAATAAGAAACACACTGTTAGTACAAAATGACGCCATGGGCAAAGATTATTCAGTAGATTTTCTTTAAAGCACATGTTTATCATAATGAATTCAGTAATTCAGAGGGCTTCGCTGTTTCGGTTGGGAGGAGATTATAAAGTGCCGTACTTTTGCAGCTAAATTTAATGACATGTTCTCGTATGCATTGCTGGCAGATGTTCGTTAAAATGGATTAGAGTGCAGGATATCTGCAGCCCCGCTCTGTTTTAATTAACCGATACCTCTGATAAATATTTAAAACCTTGGCAATGACATTGCCACAGAAGGAGGCACCCAAGGGTAGATTAAGCTGAATTTTCAGGGGGGTTTATACTTTAAATACCAAACTCAGTGAAATATTTGAGGATTCTTAAAGAGTCTGAGACTTTTGGTTCAAACTTGCTTGAGCTGGAGTGTTTTGATGCTAAAGAGCTTGGAGTGATGTGTAATTTGTAGGAACAGATGCAGCATATACAGAACAGCAAGCCAGTGGTCATATTATCTTTTAGCTGATGTTGTAGTCGGTATCGGAGAAAAAAGTATTATCTAAAAGATGCTGCTTATTATCAGTGTGCATCAGAGCGCGATCACACAGGGACTCCAGCACTCTTCATGCAAGTCTGAGCCGCACAGCAGCTCTTTCTGGAAAGATCTGTCAAAAATGCCATAAAGCCGATCATCCCAACATCCTGTGGAAGTGCTAACGTCTATATTGAAAGCTAATTTACTGATTAACCTAGTCTGAAGTGAGAAATGAGTCTTGTCGCGTTGCGCTCCGCTGGCTGCCAACTGTCATCTCTTCACTGTACCAGCAATAGAGGGAAACAGGGACCATACATTTAATTTAGATGCTGAACTAACTACTTCTGTCCCTGCAGGCTTTTGACACCAGCCAATGGACAAATTGGTTTATCCATTAATTCTCACTCTTTCTCAACAAGCCAGACAGAAAGGTGAAAAGTTTTTGCAAGTCGTCCAGACTAAAAGACAAAATAGTCTGGTTGGCATTGCCTTCACAAACCATTTTCTGATGCTGTACATTGGTAGAAGTTTGTCTGTACTTTATAAAACATTACAGTATGACTGGTTTCCACTGGCTTAAATACCCACAAGCTGAATCAGAGGCCCAAAAATCACCTTCCTACACCAAGTCTACACTGAATTTGTTATCTGTTATGCCATCTAAACAAATCAAGTAGGCTACCTATCAACGTGACACGCCAATTTGAGCTGAACTTTTGTCAGACAGCCAGCAGTTTCTATTTATTCCTGTTGCTCACCTTGAAATTGCTTCAGTGGACCAGGAGGCTGTGTGTGTATGTGCATGTGTCCAAGAGCAAGGGCCCAAGACAAAAAAAAATTGCACCGAGGCCAATCACAATTATGTTACGCTGCTGCTGTTTTCTGATCTGTCAGTTATGAATAATGTTTAGCCACATTTAGACAACTAAATTCAGTCATTTGGAGTTGTGTTGTCTGGCCACCTGATGAATGAAAGTCCAATATTCACTTTCCTTTTAGCTCTGCTTTTGGTCTCCACCAAGTCTTGAGTTAAATATCTGTCTCTTTAGCTGCTAAATCACATGTCAAACTCAGCAGCAGCGCCAGCAGTGGCGCTTTAGCAAGGGATGGAGTCATACAAAAAATGCAAATAGTACCAAAATGTCCAAGAAAAGAGAAGTTGATACAGAGGGAAGGTAATTTAATGAGAGACGGGAAAGTAAAATACATGTTTGTGCTTAATAGTGACAAGCCGTTATGTCTTCTTCGCTACGAGGCGGTGGCAAAACACCGTCACACCACTGTCATCTACCACACATGATCTCAGCAGATTAGCTGTTGAATGAACAATTTATATGCCACAGACTGCACATTAGATCAGAGCGCATTGATTTGTGGCACTATAGTGCTGCCCCTCTCAACTCCGACCACAAAGTTAAACAAAGTTAATGTAATAAACTTTGTTTGATAATATTTGTGTGATGGTAAAAAAAAAAAGAGCTTTATTATTCACTTGAGAATTATTTTGATCTTTGATGGATGACTAATGATGAGGGTTTCTGAATCTCATAAATTCATGGGATGTAGTTTACACACGCACACACACACACACACACACACACATTACCTGAAATTGAGTTTGACACCCCTGTGCTAAATGCTAAATGCTCCACCATGTTCCCCAGCTAGCAGGAGAGGAACAGTTGTGAACCGGTGAGCTAAACAATGAGCTGAAACTCATTATAAAGCTCTCATG
Source organism: Pterois miles (assembly GCA_947000775.1). NCBI lineage: Eukaryota > Metazoa > Chordata > Actinopteri > Perciformes > Scorpaenidae > Pterois > Pterois miles. The sequence continues at coordinate 16,601,645 of CAMQGK010000549.1, read as the reverse complement.
TAATCAATGGGCAGTCTGTTTAATCAAGAGTCTATGTTCAGCTGACAATTCACCTTCCACAGTTCACATGTCATTTACCCAGAAGAGATGAAGAAGCCTACTCTTAATTTATCTGAGAAATTAAACACAATTTATTTTGGCTTAGACTCTAACTGAATAATTCTCCTCTGTTGCTCATTAGCATCGGCAATTTCCTCTGTACAGATGAGAAAAGAAAGCTGATTGAAATTCAGATTAAAAATTAAAAGACTATAAGCACTGAGCAAATAAACAGCCCATTTTACCTCCATTGGTACGGTGCGAAGTTACGTGCAACCAGAGGATTGAAGCATTTTTCCCATCGTAAAAAACAAACATCATCTCTCTACACTGTGAAGCATCACCATCAACAGCAGGGAAAGGGCAGAAACCAAAGTTTTATTTGCCTGCCACTGTTATCAAGATTTAGTGCAGGTTCACCTCCTTACTTTAAAGCAATGATAATCTTTCTGACAAGTCCTGCATTAGTCAGAGCTTCTGGCAAGGGAACACTCTGCAAAATGTGGTGTTAGCTGTACGCGAGAAGCTATCTCCAGAATGGTTATGATGAACAGTGTAAATCCATCAACCAGGCCCATGCCATTCTCTCATCTAATCCCTTATCGCGCTGATGAATGAGAGGGCCACAAATCAGTTTTGGGAAACGCAAGACATTTATCAGTTTAAGTGTGGACTGTTCTGATTAGTTCCTTTGAAAGAAGCTGAATTCAACATTATCAGAGAGCAGCATGGCCATTTTTACCATTTAGCAATCCGGAGGAAGTCATTCATGCTTATATTCCATAATATTTAAGCTATTCTACTGTATTTTGTCTTATGCAGCAACTATGATCTCAAGCAGCACAGCCAGAAAAAATACCTCAAATATAAGTCTTCACTTGGGTCTGGTCCAAAGCTGTATTGCAAACTTTCTAACCTCCTATGAGCCAGAGCCAGCCTCAGATCCGCAGCCAGAACTCTTCTGGATTTTCCAAAATCTGGGTTTAAGACTTTTGCCATCAGGGACCCGAAGTTTTGAAATGACCTGCATTATTGATCATTATCAGGCCAGGAGGCTCGTCACTATTTTAGCACTTTTTTACAACAATTTATGTACTTGCTTTTGTGCATAGTGTACCATTACTTTCAGTGCTCATTTTTATATATGCTTTTATGTGATCGGTAAAGCTACATAACAGAAGGTTTATATATATATATATATATATATATATATATATATATATATATGTGTGTGTGTGTGTGTGTGTGTGTGTGTGTAGCTTTTTTGTTTTTCTTTGCGCATTATAGCAAAAACAAAAAGTTACATGTTAAAACAAGATTTTCTGATTCTTTAACAATGAGACTTGGTTAGAATAAATCCTACAAACTGCGCTGACAACTGAATATTACATAGAAGAACAATGATTGATAGAACAAGATGTCCTGTAAGAAATACTATGAAATGCTAAAATGTCTCTGTAGTTAATCAGCAGCAATCAATTGCACAGACAAGTAAAGCCTCTGAGTCATTTCCATTGTGTGTTTTTTTAAAAATTGTAAAATGTAGAGCTAGTTGGTAGTGATGGCTTTTCTTGTTAGAAGAAACTTTTAGCTTATAACCTGCACCTTGTTCTGTGTATCTCGTTACACACATAAGCCGTTAAATGCTCCACTGCTAGGCCCTGCTACTCAAAACAGTGGGAACTAATGGGAATAATTCTGTATGGATTCATCACTATAAGCGACACCTTCCACATACAGGCAGTTATTTTTAATATGAAGAGTTTTTCTTTGGAGCAACTGACTCAAGAGAGTCGACTTGTGGCCACAATGGCTGCTGCTCGGAAAAGGTAACATAGTGACGCTTTAAAGTAATATTTTTAACACGCAAACAAGCCACAGTACATACAGAGCAGACACAAGTTTTTATTTAGTCTATTAAGCGGTAACTTGAAATCAAATAGGCCCCATTTTGGTGTGTTAAAGCAGCAGTGAGTAGAAATGGAGCAAATTTGATTAAAAAAGTTATTTTTATTAACATATTTATTATTTTTTTCAGATTACCTGTCTCATGCACTACTGTCAGGATATAGCGGCCACTTATAAAAATAACTTTTTAAAAAAAAATCATATTTGCTCCAGTCTGGCATACTGCTGTTTTAATTATTGTATTTTATTTACAGGGGTTTTGCATACTTAATAAAACAAGGTGGACACGACACACTTACATAAAAGTAAGTAAATAAAGTAAAGTAAAATAAATAATCAAATTCCAACCCGTCCCTGTTCTCCTTCCCTGTTAAAAAGTATTGATAGTGACAATAAATAACAACAACAACAAAAATGGCGGCACTCATTAATTTTTTTTTATTATTTTCACTGCTCATCTAGAAAAGAGTACAAGGGTGAGTAAACACAAAGACGAGAGCGCTCTATTGATCCTTGATGTGCCAGATCCCATATTCGGAGGAACTTCTGAGGATTGCCAGACAGCTCATATCTCAGTCTCTCAATGTGCAAAATGTTAAAAAGAGAGTTGCCGCTGTTTTTACCAGTTTTAGAAAATAAGATCATTAGCATGACTAGATAATGAAACCCCCTCTCAGCTCTCCAGGTAGACCAGCAAGAGGCTCTGTCTCCTGTGAGGGTCAGTCTAATTAAGTATCCTAGAGCAGCAGAATTTTTCTCTTCAGGTAAATTCACATCTATGGAGGGAAAAAAAGAAAATACACTCTCTGCAGTGAGACTTTGTCCCAGGCATGACACTACTCTAGACTATGAATTGATAATTACGTTTGGGAGAGCGATATGTGTGAGGACATGAGCAAAAGTGTGTGGGTGTGTGTATTGGTGGAGAGGATATAGCAGTACAAATGATTAATGTGAGTCATGTCTGTCCACACAGTATGAGTTATGTGTTTGCACATCTTAATTGTGCGGAGAGCAGAAAAAGGCCAAACTCTGTGTTCAATGGAGAGGTGAAGAGAGGAAATGTGCCCGCAGCACAGCTTGATGAAGAGATATTGAAGATGTACTTAATGTGTGTTTAGCTGAGCCAGCATTCCTGTGAATTCAATCAGAATACATCCTAAAGATAACATACAAATCCGGGCAGATCTAGAGGATCAGGTACAGGAGAGGAGGAATTTAGCAGACTATGTTTTATTTCTAAATTCAAAGTGGCAGCACCCCACACTCCACTGCCTAGCACACTTATCATAGGAAATTGTATAATAGGTATCCATTTGTCAAATTAGATCAGAAGCTGATATTGAGGTACGTCTGTTCATATCTCCTATGGGATTCCATCAGGCAGTGAGGATATTTTCAATAGGCATTAATGCGTTTTGCAGTCTCATACCGCTCAGATTGGATAGCAGGCTGGAGCATCCGCTATGCTGGAACCAGCAGACTGTCTCTTCCTCTATCTTTCTCTTTCTTTCTTCTCCTTCTGCCATGTATCATTTGCTCTTCCCTTTTTTTTCCTTTTTCACATAGTCCACACACTAACCTCTGCCAAGAGTATGTTACAGTCCAGTAGAGTATAATTTATATCAAGTATCACAACACTGTAAATGCAAATATGACACAAAGGCAGAGACACAACCTTAATGCCCCATATTTCATACTCTTTCTAAAGCTCCATGCTGCACTTAGACATAATTGCAGTCATTTGGCAAACCCATGTTATCCAAAGCAACATGCAGGACCATAAGTCCATGTATTTATAGCATGCATTGACACAGCAGAGATGCTTTATTGGATACCTAACAGTGTTGAGGTAGAGTCTGCCTGCTGGCTTCCATGTGGAATCAAATCCCTACTGGTGTGCTATATTTGTGCCATAATGTACCTGGTAAGCTACAGTATATGTCATATCAAACATCTTCCCGACAGTTCACTTTATTTATAAAAGACACTTTTCATATAGAGCAGGTCTAGACCATACGCTGTAATTTACAGGGACCCAGCATTCCCCCATGAGCAAGCTCTGTGGAGACACTGTGGAGGCAATAAAAAAATCGCCTTTAACGGGTAGAAACCCTGGGCAGAGTCGGGCTCTGAGTGGGCGGCCATCTGCCTCAGCTGGTTGGGTTGAGAGAGAAAGAGGGACAGAGATGCACAGCAACAACAATAATATAGCAGCTCTAATAACAATAGAAATAGGGCTAACAACAACATAATTATAGCTGTAGTCGATAAATTAGAACGATAATTGTAAAAGTAGTCATAATGGAAAGAAAAATGACTACTACTAATAATAATAATAGCAGCAGTGAATGTAAGAGAATAATAGTAATAGCAGTTATAATAGCAGACATAATAATAGAAAAATGACTACTAATAATAATAATAATAGCAGCAGTGGATGTAATAGAATAAGAGTAATAGCAGTAATAATATCAGAAATAATAATAGAAAATGACTACTACTAATAATAATAATAGCAGCAGTGAATGTAAGAGAATAATAGTAATAGCAGTAATAATAGCAGAAATAATGATAGAAAAATGACTACCACTTATAATAATAATAATAGCAGCAGTGGATTTAATAGAATGATAATAGTAATAGCAGTAATAATATCAGATATAATGATAAAAATGACTACTATTAGTAACAATAATAGATGTAGCAGTGGCTGTAATAGAATGATAATAGGAACAGCAGTTATAACAGTATGAATATTAATATAAAGATTATTACTAATAATAGTAGCAGCAGTGTATGTAACAGAATGGTTTATAGTAGTAATAATAGCAGAAGTATTAATAGAACAACGACTGCTGGTAATAATAATAGCAACAGTGGATGTTATAGAATGCTAATATTAATAGCTGTAATTGTAGGAGTAATAATAATAGGAATATATGAGAAAACCTCCGGGGAAGAAACCAAGTTAGGACCATGCATTAATAGGACATGAATGCACACAACATAAGATGCTTGAACAAATTTAGGAAACTGCTTTGACATTTGCACCAAAAAATGTAGTGTAACACCTGAAAGTGTCGCTGATGCAAGTGAACAAGTCATCATAGTTAACTGAAGGTATTTGGTCTAGAATCAAGTATATTTCACCAAAATGTTCCCTAATTAAACATTGCTATATGTGAGAAGTGACCTTTGTTTGCAGGACCTGGCTCTCATCTAATTAGGCAGTGATAGCCAAACAAAGCTAATTACAACCCTGAATGTGTGACTGCACCTTTAATATGAACTATAAGACATTTTGCTGAGAGCTAAAATGTCAAGGTGTATGTTGCACAGAGTGGGCTGTGGATTTGCTGTCCTGTTGGAAGCAAAACTCTGTCCCTATTGGATATGTACAAGCAACTTGTGTTGTATTGTTTTATTTAGCTTAAATGGCTTTAATTAGCTTTCATTTAATTAGTAGAGGGAGTAGATGCCCAGGGCAAGGCTCTTGCATCCGAGAGTTGAGCAAATTTCCATCAGTTAACAAATTAAACTGAGGCAGAGCTCTGACGAAGGACATTTTACATGAGCATAAGGCGATTTAAGTCCAGCACAGGACGACGCCACTAATACTGAAAAACTACAATATAAAGACATAATTACTGAATGTACGTAATTTAAATTGCTATTGCAAGAAAAAAAAATCATAGTATCAAAAACTAGGTCAGATATTAACATTTAATATGTGGACACTTTAAGGCTTGAATGCAACACATAGCTGCTTATATTTACGTCACTCATCTTACATTAAATATGAATTTGACAGTGTGATTTTTTTCTTTATAGCTGCTGCCACATTGATGCCATAGCATCTTCCCTGCTGGATAAGCATGTCTTAACACTGACTTTCATAACCTGTGGCAAGCAACTTCTGTTGAATTGTTTCATTTAGCTTAAATGGCTTTAATTAGCTTTCATTTAATTGGTAGAGGGAGCAGATGCCCAGGGCAAGGCTCTCACAACCTTAGAGTTGAGGAACTTTCTATCAGTTAACATATTAGTCTGAGGCAGAGCTCTGACGAAGGCCTTTTTACTGTCTGCACATCAGGAGCTGACTGAAACAGGCCTCCAGTAGAAAAAAAAGTCAAATAAAAACAAAACATAGGAGAAATGCTAATGTACCTAGCACATGTCCAACACTGGAGAGAAGGAGGAAGAGAAGTCATTTGTGAGCGTTTTATCGGCAGCTGTCACATCTGATGCATGGTATAGTTTATCTGCATGTGGTCACATATCTCAAAGAGAGCGTCTAAGTGTGACGGAGGGGGTTCCCTCAAAAGGCAGTTGCTGAACCTACAGTGTATGTCTAAGAGGAGCACTGCATGCAAAATAATAAAGGGTGCACACGTAAGCTTTCATGTGAGCATGAATATCAACCCTTGCCAACACTATGTGAGATGAAATGAAATTGATGGATCTTTATGAACAATTACATGTTTGATATTATCACCCAGTCCCTGCATTTGGTTGAGTACAACCGACTGATCACCAGCTGGCTGATGGTTCTCCATTAGACTTGTTCAGTTTAAAGGCTAGAGTGAAGATACTGGCATCATATGAAACCTACAAAACCTTAGGAATCCACTACTACCATGCCATGCTAGCTTGTCATAAAGGAGGCAAAATAATGCTCAAAACTAAATTTTGATGAGGAAAAGTCATGGCCATTTTCAAAGGGGTCCCTTGACCTCTGACCTCAAGATATGTGAATGAAAATGGGCTCTACCCATGAGTCTTCCCTTTACATACAGGCCCACTTTATAATAATCACATGCAGTTTGAGGCAAGTCATAGTCAAGTCAGCACACTGACACACTGACAGCTGTTGTACTTCAGTTTGCAATGTTATGATTTGAGCATATTTTTGTGCTAAATGCAATACCTGTGAGGGCTTCTGGACAATATTTGTCATTGTTTTGTGTTGTTAATTGATTTCAGAATATAAATATATACATAAAGCAGCATATTTGCCCATTGCCCACATTAAAAAAATGATTGACAGCCCTAATGTTACTATTATACAACAAATACCAGGAATGCCATGCTATGTATGATAGTGTAAGCATTAAACTCATGCATTCATTGATAAGTAGACTAGGTACAATAATTATTAGTGACAAACTCATGTTCTCTTTAAGGACATATTGGACTGGACTGATGAAACCATGGTACAATACAATACAATTAAGTGAAATATGTAACCCAAGAGCGGTGCAGATGAAGGGCATCCTCACCAGCTGAGCCACCGTGAATGTTTACCCACAGATGTCATTCAAATGACAAGAGGGCTTGAATTCCACTCAGTGTGACCTCTCCCCAGTGCCACCGGTCCTCTGCGCACCCATTACCGAGCAGACTTAGTAAATTGAACTAATCATCTTTGATTAAGTACAGACTCCGGGCTTGTGATACAGCAAAGACAAAGGTCATTCTTCATAATACGATATGACATCGCAGCTTGAATTTTCGAGGCAGTGTGCCGTGGCAGCGCTTGTGCATGCACATAGCACGGGGGTTAGGAGGGGAGCAGGGACAGTAATTGCACATCATTCATTTGGACGGATCTGAATGCAGCCTGACTGTATAATGCGAATGCTTACTGGAAAGTTAGCACCGTATTATTAGAGTAAATGTGCTCAGACTTCCTGAAGGCCAACAGTTGTGTAGTTTGGGCTTGGCTGAGCCATCATTTAGGTGAATGGATTTGTTAAGAATGTATTTATAATCACATTTGTCAGGATATAACATCTAATAAGCTGTCAAAGATGCAAAGAAAATTGTCTGAAACAGTGTGGACATTTTTATCTTTGCAGTAGTAATTCATGCATAAGATTTCTTCTGTGTGGCAGTGAAAGCAATAGAAATCCTCCAAAGGTTGTTTTCATAGGTATATTCCATAGGTATGATTTAAAGACAAAGAGACAGGATAACTCCACCTCATTAATACAATTTCTGTCTCTTAAATGTGCTGAGGTGATGTGCCATTTCATTTTCATCACCAGCCACCAGTGAAGCGCGACGGAGCCCAGATATTCCCGTCCCTTAAATGCTTGTGACTCAAGGAAACGCTGCAGTGAGACACAGACACCCGGCTGACAGGAAAAATATCCGCACCCCTGTACTGAGGGCCGGTGTCTTACTACTATCAAGTGTGTTTGCAACAAGGTGTCAAGGCTTTGCAGTTTCATCGTCAGGCATAGTTTCACATGAATATGCAAAGCATGGGGACTGCCAAGCTGCCAAATGCTGGAGTAGAGCAGAAGTGGTACAGCACAGCCCATCGCCGTTGTGGAGATCTAAGCTTCCTCCGCTGAAATTACACGTGATATATATATTTTTTGGTAAGGTGAGTTGCTCCATAGCTTACAAATAGAGCGGTCAAAGAAATGCTGCTTCAGTATTTACTGCATTCTTGCTGAAATTTTGCTCTCTCCATTGCTTTTTTTTTAACTTAATGACAAACCCATTTGCTAAAAGGGTCCCACAAGGGCAGGACTGTGCCTGACAGATGCCATTTTGAAATATTTAACACATTTATTTTGTAACCATGTTTAGAAATGCTCAGGGATCAGTTGTGTACTAAATTCATTTTGTGTTGCAGTATAGGTGTGGTAGGAGGGTTATTTTTTTTCTTTCTCTAACAATGATGAAACAATTTACTTAAGTCAATATCAGATTACAAAAACAATTACCACATTTGTTTTCCACAATATTGTTAAATGACTTATAATCCATTTACGTCTTTGGGCATTCATTTCACAAACAAGAAGTAGCTCATTCAAGCTTCAATTTGTGCGCTTCTGGACCCAAATGTTTGCAAAGCTACTTACCAGCACTTCTTGTCTGCAGGGAATGCAAAGCTCGCCTTGTTTATAAGAGAGGGAGAAATATAATTTGAATAAGCTTTTAATCTGTGGAGAGATGATCCAAAGGACTCAGCTGCCGCTGCTTCCCATTTCAGGACACAATCTCCTTACAATGATTGGGCTCTATTATCATTCTGTGGCACATACATCAGTGAACAAGAGAGGAATCACCTAACGAGGAGAATGAAGACAGCAGGAGAGATGGTGAACCTACAGTACTGCTCACTTTTTGAACCGCTTCAAGGAGACAGTAAGATACTATTTATAATATTAGTGTCTATAAAATGACATTCGTTTTGCTTGAGTAAAGTCTTCTAGTAGCCTACTCTTCCCATGTGTGGATATAACATAGATAGCACAGAGCAGAGTGGGGGTGGCCTACTTGTTTCCCAGGTGGGGCTACGGTCCTACGATCATAGTGGCCATATGTACATATATATGCTGTGAAGTAGCTCAACTCATCTGACAGAATATACAGTAAATTCAGATTTTATTTTATCGTATTTTTTCATTGCATATTGAGTCAGCTTAAAACTAGGTGTAGTGACTGTGAAACGGTCAGTAAGCAAGCAGAGAAGACTAAACAGTGAGCTAATGTAAAGGATAAACAGTCAAAATAGTTATCTGAAAGTAAAAAGTAATGGATGAACAAATCCAGCCATTGAAATAAATCTTTAAATGTAATATATATAGTAATGGATAAAGAGCTGAAATAGATCTATAAAAGTAATACATAAACAGCTGAAATAATCAGCTAAAAGGAATGGATAAACCGGTGAAAAAAATCTTTAAATGTAATATATATAGTTATGGATAAATAGCTTAAATAATTAGCTGAAGTAATGGACAAACAGTTGAAATAGATGTCTAAAACTCATGGATAAACAGCTGAATAATTAACTGAAAGTACTGGATAAACAATTGAAATACTTAGCTTAAATAATGGATAAACAGCTGAAATTGTTAGCTTAAGGTTGTGGGCAAAGAGTTGAACTAGATCTGTAAAAGTAATGGATAAACAGCTGAAATAGATCTATAAAAGTAATGGATAAACAGCTGAAATATTCAGCTAAAAGTGATGGATATACAGTTGATATAGTGAGGTATAAGTTATCCGACAGGGCTCTGGGGACACATCAGACAGAGAGAGGTTGGGAACCACTGTGCTAGAGGGCTTAATATTTCAAATACATTACACAAAAATAAGTTGAATTAAAGTGAAGTTTAAGAAAGCTGTCATAAAGAGCAGTCTGTACTGTAGCATTGTCAGTTTTTGAAAAGAGGGTGTTTCAGATGCCCATTTTCTTCATTAGCTCCCATTGTTGTGACAGTCTGGAGATAAATTGGCTGAAATTGCTGAGTCATGTATATGCGTTTGAGGACAGACTGCACTTGGCTAATTACCGCTCTAAAAGACAACCAAACAACTCTTAGCACTTGACAAATTTAGACAATAGACCATTAAGTGCACTTGAAATCACTGAGTTATCATCAAGGCTCTTTATCTGGCTGTAATATTTTTTTATTGCAAATGTTTGTCGGGGTAAAAAAAAAAAAAAAAAAACAGTATTCATAAGCAGCCAGTATGCAGCTGAGATTTCAGAGGGCAGAATTAAACTTGCAAATTCCTATCATCTGTGATTAATGCCAATACATATTCACCACCAAAAACAAAATTAATGTTGAAACCACTCAGGGAGAAAAGATGGAAATCAGGGCAGTTCTAAAGATACTGATTGCAGTAGTATGGGGGGGGTGGAGGCACAAAAGTGAAGCCTTTCAAACACCCATCGCCTGGCGTGCTTCTTCAGTTATGTTATGAGTTGAATGCTAACAACAATTATATGGGCAAAGAGGAGTTTGAGATAACACGCTATTGGTATTCCCGATCAGCGCTGTTATGCTTCAATGTAACTTCCACATTAAGTTCTAATTGTGATGATAAGAAATGCAGAAAATGAGAATGTGTCCTAAATTCGTCTCTCCTTGGGGATTAGAAAGATGTTTCTACCTGAAAAAAGAGACGCCTGGTAGAGGCAGAAAATGCTACAGAGTGAAATCACTTTCTCCAAACGCGATATTCACCTTGAAGAAGCCTCAGAATTAAAACGGCGCGTAGGATCTAATACTGGATCTGCAGGAGCTGGAATCAGAGTGAAATCAGTGGGTGTGAGTAGGTTCGTCGTTGCATTAGGTCAGGATAATTGACCACGGTGATTTACTACAACCCGTTTAGTTTCTGGCAAAGTTGAAATCCTCCTCATTTGCAGAATTTCTCCGAGAGATAGCTAATGCTGAGAGGCATCCGGCCTCCCTCACTCTGCTGCTGCTTCACAGCGGCCGTCCAGCTAAGCAGCTGAGTGGAAGTGTAATTATTGTTCAGGCGATATTCCCCATCTCAAAGAAAAAAAAAACAGATACAACTTGCTATGGATAATATGTAATACTGCCACTTATTTACAGTAGAGGTACAGGTAAAACTGTAATATACTGTATTAGCAGAATATGTGATATTCTCATATATTTACTCTAGCAGCTTAATGTGCTCAGTAATGAATGCAGTGACTTATAGTAATGATGCTGTTTCTTGCGTAGCTCCCTTGACAAAAGACGTTTGTTTTGTTTTTTCTCCATTACAAGCCAATTTCCTGTATATGAGCAGGCCTATTTGCGTGTATTGTCGCTTCAGGTATAATGACTAATGCTAACAAACTCCCTTCTGCAAAGTGCCCCTCGGCTCGTGTATCAGCATTGTCTGTTTTGTATGCTGATAATTGCCTTTACAGTAAAGTCCCACATCTCCACGTTGAATCACCGCTTTCACGACACATCTCGGATTCACGTTTACCTCAGAGATTGCATCAAAACACAGAAACGAGCCCCTCCTCAAAGCTATAACGCCACCGTGAGGAGACTCAGGGGGTGTCACGTAGCGAGTCACGGCCAGTCACATTTTGTTTTGTGCCTACTTCATCTAAACCGTGGCACTGAGGGAGGTTTCACATAACCAATATGAACTCAACAATAAAAAGATGAAGCACAGAGAAAATGATGCGGAAAATGTTTAGTCATTGTTTGTGCATTCACGTGTGCTTGCTTTCGCGGATGTGTAATGCTCGGCTAACGACGTTTATAAGATGTAGCTCTCGAGATGTCGCGCAGTGCGGGGCTGCATGTAATAAATGTGGAAATAAAACCAACAGCATTTGCGATCGTCTTCCCAGACTTTATTTTAGGGTGTATCGGGACCCTGTATAATAAAGCCAAGTTTAATATGCTGCTCTGTCAGAGCAGAGCCGAGGAAAGAAAAGGGTTTCTGACACCAGCTAAACCCTGAGAACTCTCGGCAGCAAAGGATTGTGGGGCCGAGGAGCCCCTGTGCATGGCGCCAATAATTATCCTGTTACCCGGCGAGCTTCATGGCATGAGGAGCATGGAGTCGCTACCTCTCAATTAGCATCATCACAATCACACTCGAGAGGGTTTCCAAGTGCACGGCTTTAGTGTGTGTGTAGAGGATAACAATAGCCAACGGATGTCAAACTGACTTTTTCCTCCGATAAAGCCATCATGCTGTGCCTGTGGCCACCATGTCGCCTCAGCTAATTAAAAATCAATTAATCAGCTCAAAGTCTTTGCGCCTGCTAATGGACTATGTGTGTTTGGATTGATAAAGCTCGTCTTTGGTGTTGATGCTCTTACACCTCCATCACCACTATATTAGAACAGAAGCTGTATCCTTAATTGTCAATCGATTAAAATATTTAATCATGATTAATCGCATGATTGTCCATAGCTAATCATGATTAATTGCAAATTAATCACACATTTTTTTATCTGTTCAAAATGTAGCTTAAAGGGAGATTTTTCAAGTATTTAATGCTCCTATCAATATGGGAGTGGACAAATATGCTTTAAAACAAATTTGCATTAATGATTCATTATCATCTCATCATTTTGAACAGTAGGAACAAAATCTCCAGCACTCACAGATGAAGTGTCGTCTTTATTATATTGAAGTGCCGGAGATTTTGTTCCTCTTGTTCCTACTACTCCCTAACACCCGATACTAAGATTTGGAGATGTGCTTGCTGTTATTTTGTATTTTGTCATCATTTCAAGTTGTGGCTTCACATTTAAGGTACAGACATGAGTTGTAATAATCGTCACAGCCGTTTCCGCTGCACCCAAGTGGCCAAAAAAATCTCTTATTGCGGGTTTGTTTTATAATCCACAATGGATACAGATTTTTTTCTATATTACTGTTTCATCTTTCTACATGCGTCCTCTTGCCTCCAGTTCAGTCCCTCGTCCTCCGTCTGCTCCTTATCATGTCATACAGAATTATCCAATACATCCTTCTCTCCGGCTGCCTATGTTTGCTCCATCTCTATCCATCAGCGTTCTTCTATTTTCTTCCTGCAGCTCTGTGTTCAGTTCCCTAGCCTCAGGTCCAAGCATCCCTTCCTGAGGTCAGACCCGTGATGGACATGCTGGCCGACACTCACAGTGACCCACAGTGCTTCGAGGCAGCCGGCGTCAATTCCCTTGACAGTACACGAGATGTTATCAGGGTGGAAGAGAAGAGAAGACTCATTCTCTGTCCCTCCACAGGTGATGCAGACTTTGTGGGGTGACAACACTGTGTCACCTGTAGAAAGGCAAATCAGCCTCCATCACCAGCCCTGTTGTCACCTCCAAGACACTGTCACCCCCGCACGCGAGTTGATCAAATGTGTCACTGCCACTCAGTCACGCACATAGAGGCAAGAAAACATACGCACGTCCTCCCCAACGAACACCTGGCAGGTCTGAGTGACAGCTGCATACGCCGAGCCAGCGCTGCAGACACAACTGAGTGACAAGAGATGTCACTTTCCACAACAATGCAATTAAAAGCTACGATAATTGTCTGCAAGGAGTGAGTGAGGCTGTTATGCTGTCAGCGGCTTGAAGGATTTAAGACGGCATTGTAAAGGCTCCTGCTCCATGATGTAAAATCAAAATGTTCACCTCCACAGTAGTTACAAGAACTCCCCCAGCTTCCTTTGCACTCCCCTTTGTGCATATTGGAAAATGGATTCATTGTGCTGTGCACTCTATCACCCTCCCGTTTTCATTATCATCTTTAACAACGGTCTGTGGCATGTTTACAAGGCCGCTCATTTGAAACCACGGCATCAGTTTACCTCATCTCCCTGCACAGCAGAGGACCTCTACCCCCTAGTGGCCAGGATGAGTAACACATCTCAGATGCTACTTTAACTGTGTTGCCTTCATGACAGGGAGAAGCACGGTTGCGCATCACTGAGTGCTTTGACTCATTTTCATATGAATGATATGGTTTCCGGAGTTCCTTTTTCAGCTTTATCAAACACATGCTGAGTAATGGTAATCTGAAAATAGCAAAACCACAAAAAAAAAAAAAAAAGCACCTTAATTGCAAAGAGTATGTGAAATTGGGTTTGAGGGCTTAAGTCACTGGTGTGTAGTGAATCCCTGCATGTGTTGGGGAGATTACTTATTGTGCAGCTCGATCATACATATGCAAATGCTCCCTCATGATCCCAGAGCGTTGAAAGAATTACAGCGAGCATCCGTCACACTGAGAGACTCTATACTGGCCCATATAATCACTCAGTTGAATTGAGGGCAAGTGGGAAAGAAAGGAAGTGTTTTTCTTTCTCTCCGCATCACCATTCAAAGACCAGCGAGGGAGAGAGCTCCGATGTACTGCTGCTCGCAGATGCTTTAGAATCGTTTTCAAAGACCTTTTCTTATCAAACACGCCCCCCTCTGCACAGCGATCGGCTTTTTGGTAAATACTTGATAGTGTGGCCTTGCGTTTTTGAGATATGGAGATCGTCCGTGAGGAGTTGTTTTTAGGTCAGTTCCAAGACCGGCCTTCTTCTTCTAGGTCTTCTTCTTCTTCTGCCTCGCTTGCTCCCGGTGTAAACTGCAAAGGACAGGATGTGATAGGCGGAGGAGATTTGTTTGAAATTTGCCCCAGTTCAGAGAAAAAAGCATGTGCGTAAGTGTGTCAGGAGATAACGGAGGAGGCCCCCTGCCTCTCGCTTTCCACCCGCAGTGTACACAACCCATTCAGGGCTTTCATCCATGTTAAACAATGCACCACCTTCTGTGAGGGAGCAGGGAAGTGGAGATAACCCTTAGACGACTCGAGAGATGGTGTTTGTGGATTCAGATTTGGTAGCAAACCCATGAAAATTCTGTCCAAAGTTGCAGGATGACACCCTTTAATTTACATGAGTATTACTTGCAAATACCAAGTAGGCACATTTGAGCAAATATGATTTTTAAAAAGTTATTGTTATAAAATGGTATTCTGACACTAGTGCATGCCCCTAATGGCATCTGCGAGATTTCACAGACCAGAGGAAAACAACCAATCAGAGCTGAGCTGGAGCCTTCCTGTCTCTGAACAGCTGTAAAATCACTCGTAAACTCTGATAAAAACGGTCAAACTAGGCGGTGCTACTGCTACTGTAATAACTATTTCTCACATAAAATGTTTTCAGAGACACGTTGTAGTGTGACCTGGCAGCTGTGTCATGACAAAACCAAGCACCGCCCACCACCCGGGGCAAATTTTCTCCTTTTGCAGCTAAACTACACTACAAGATGTTTCTAAACACATTTCATGCAAGAAATAGACATTACAGGAACAGATTATTGATTCATATTTGATTAGCACTGCCTAGTTTGACCATGTGATTGGAGTTTGGATTGACAGCTGCCTCCGTTGAATGAACGGCCAATAGGAATGCTCTCTCTCTCTCTCTCTCTCTCTCTCTCTCTCTCTCTCTCTCTCTCTCTCTCTCTCTCTCTCTCTCTCTCTCTGAAATGGCCTGTGATTGGCCAAAGTCTCTCGTCTCAGGCTAGATTATTTAAAGCCTGAAAACAGAGCCGTGAGTCTAGTTTTCTCTCAGAACACTTGAGTAACATTATACTGGAAGGTTATTGGGGTATTTGAGATATCAAAAATATTCCGACTATTGCTGCTTTTAAGGTCAAATATTGAAAATAATTCCCATGTGTGCGTCACGACAAGTGCAAACGTGTGCACATTTAGCCAAATAAATTACTTGAAGGAACAGCCGCACCTTCTTAGAAGTCCTTTTAAGGTGACCATTAAAATTCATGCATGCAGCAATTTCTCGAAAAAGTCGTCTCAATTTGACAACTTAACACTTGTTAGCAAGATTTTTATACGGCGATATTATCAGACCTGTTAATGTACACTCCTGGCATCGCTAAGTAGTCACACCGCCCACAGACTTCAAAGTAATGGCAAGAGGGATGGAGTGTGTGTGTCTGTGTGTGTGTTTGTGGGGAGATTGGGGGAACCAGTTGGCGCCATCAGTGAGGGGTCACCAGAGACCCAGTTAATGGGAAATCGTTATGTAAATCTAATGTAATTAAAATTAGAACCGCACTAGTCAAGGCTAAGGTATGGATGGGGAAACAGGACGGTAAATCATATTATTACTGGGCCTCATTTGCATAACCTAATTCACCGTCATGCAGCATTTCTCTTCACACTCATATCTGGTTGCATCTCTGAATAAATCCAAACAAATATCCAAGCTGTGTTATTGAGCTCTGGTGTAGCGGTGAGTTATTAGATGGAGCGCTGTCTCACCTTTGAGTTCAGAGTTAGCAAATAAAGTTTTTTCCTCCTCAAAGATGCAGAGTAAACCCTGATAATATGTGGCATTGTCTCCGTTACTTAAAAAAACCACAGGGAGATTATCAAAGCTGCATCACGTTGACTGGGAATCACCGCGGGCGGACGCAGAGATGAGAACGAGGCCTTAGTCGCCGCCGTCTCACCTGATGATGCGTCAAATCTCCCGTCAAATTTACCTCGTAGTCAGGATTAGACTAATAGCTCTTATGCATGAGAGCCAAGACGCGGGCCTTAAGTTTTAACACCGTGATTGTTGAGTCTCTGTCATCTGATTAGGAGGCTTAACTCCTTCGCCTTGATACATGGCGGAGCTGAGCCGGTGTGGGTGTAATAATGTACAGTATGTGTGCAGACGAGAGAGGGGGACTTTTTAATGTAATCTCTTTCAGTGTCACGGATTCATGCATCTCTGGCCCACATGGGATTACTGTAGTGTAACTATGAATGTATTTCCTACTATAATCATTTCTCATTTATTTTTCTGGCATTTTCACCTGTATAAGACAGAGATTGGACAGACAGGGAGAGGGGGGACAACATGTGATGAAGGCCTCCAATGCCTTTTATTCCTCCGCCCTGATCAGCTGCGGTCAGAGGCATTATGTTTTCAGGTTGTTCATCCATCCAGGAACGCCTGGAGCCTGTGACTTCAATTTTGGCACAAACGTCCACTTGGACTCAAGTTTAAACTGAGTACATTTTGATGTCAAAGGTCACTCTGACCTTATGTCCGTCCCGTTCATGTGACATTAATATATCAGGAGCACCTTGACTGAATTTCTTTGCATCTGGCACAAACATCCCCTTTGACTCTAGGATGAACCAGTTAGCATTTAGTGGTCAAAGGTTCAAAGGTCAAGGTCTCTGTGGGTGCCCCGGTAGCTCACCTGCTAGTTTCATTTTATTTCAAGCTTTTCCACAGTGTGAACCTGTTAGCCTGTTTATTCACCATAACATACAGTAGATGCCTAAGTACATTAGCAGGGTTAACACATTGTAAACACAGGAACTTCATATGACTGTTTTTATTCTGATGATTTATTTTGAAAATAAAATGATAAGTAGGGCACAAGACGGTCAGACGTTTGAAAGGGAAGTTTAGAAAAACAAGTGACACTCAACAAGAAAACCTGTCACTCAGAAATATAATACAAAGGAGCCTCTGCTCTTGATTTTGCTGTCTGTAAAGCAGGATGTTTTGTATGTAAAACCTTTACCCGCATTTCCATTTACACAGCAGAAATGAAGAGGAAACTAATTCAAATAAGTGTCTGTTATAGTAATACTGATAATAAAAAAAAAAAAAAGTGGGGCATAACAGATGATGAAATGGTTTCAAGGCGGTTTTCTCATGTTTTTCATGTGTAGTATGCCACACCCTAATCTATTTTGGTATATCAATTTCAAACAAGCCATTGAAAACAAGAAGGATCATAACCAGATCTCATGGCTGTCTATCAGCGGTCTCCCAAAAGAATAGTTATTCTTTCATTTCTCTTTTTTTAGATGTCTTGAAGTGAAGAAAGTCATATTTATATCTGATTGCTCTCACAGATTTAATGTCAGTCCAGCTAAATCCATAAAGTGGCTTTAACAGCCCTCTGAAAAGTAGGACCATTTCAGTTTGCTTTGAACTCCCAAACCCCTGCAGCTTAAGTGATCTGAAGTGATGGTTACAGGCTATTTGGACACCTGTGCAGTGTGTACGTGTGGTTCTGTACGTCTTTACAGGCTGCCAGTAGCGAGCACACATACTTTTCTGTGCAACAGCTTTACAAGAGTGTCTTTTTCCAAAATCAAGCCAATGTGCTTAGAGGACAATAACGTGCATTGAGGTTTTTTCTTTTTTTTTTTTTCCCCAAAGCCTTTTATTTCTAACACCAGTCAGCCACATTTCAGCAAAACCTGAAACCTGATCCTCTTCAGAGTCAGCCAATAAAGTTATATCAGCGTGCAGTGAGTTACAAGAAAGAATAATAGGAACTAAGTAACTTTCAACATATAAAAGCTCACTTTGGATCTAATAAACAAAGGAGGACCGTCATTTAAGGAACCTGGTGTCTTTATTTAGGTGCAGTGTGTGTTACGCTCAGGCGGCAACTTCCAGGTCATAAAAGTGAAGCCAATGCTGAAGTGCCTTAAACATGCATTCTTTCTAATATCCAGCAGGGGGCGACTCCTCTGGTTGTATAGAAGTCTATGAGAAAATGAGCCTTGTCTCACTTGATTTATTACCTCATTTAGTAAATTATGGTCTCGTTTATACGTGGCTACCGTGTGATTGACAGGTCACAACCACTACGTTGTACGGCCTGGGTTTTGCCAGTGTCTTTGTCTTACAGCTTTAGTCCTTTCAGTGGGTCACTTAAAAAATGTCTTATTCAGCGTTTGGTTGGTTTAGCTTCACCCTCTCGTGTCACTTCTGGTTGCAAGAAAACAAGATGGCGACGGCCAAAAACCAACATGGTGAGGGCCAAAATGACTCGAGGCTTCAAAACGGCAGTCCAAACAATGGGCACAATATACCGGTATTGACGTCCGTGATATTTAGAAAATGAAATATTGATATCACATTCTTGATACTCATTATTAGTAGTAATATTGTGTAAATAATCCAGCACCTCTTAAAAAACCTTTTATATGTGCAGTTATGATTACGGACTCTCCACTGCCCTACACTTGTGTTTTGAGTGTAGTTAATTTACCAAAATGGAGACAAAATGTATAATATAGGTTAGAGATCAATTCAACTGATAGCATTATTATTATTATTATTTTCTATACACATTGAGATGATACTGGTTGTGATAATCATGTGGTGAAAATCTGATATTGTGACAACCCTAGGACAAATATTTACTAAATGATGTTTGGGTGCGGTTCACCGTACTTGACACGGTGCTTCAAGTTCTTTTTAGTGAAACTATAGTGTAAAAATAAGTTGAGCCACTTCTTGTTCAGTGCTGCAGTTCGTTATTTACCTGACTGTAAATAGTTACTGTAACCATGGTAACCTCTACTACTTGACAAGGTAACACAAACTCAGTGCTTCAGCTTACATTAAGTGCGTTGTGTGCTCATGCTTTTGTGTGTGTGTGTGTGTGTGTGTGTGTGTGTGTGTGTGTGTGTGTGTGTGTGTGTGTGTGTGTGTGTGTGTGTATGTGTGTGACTTGGCATGTGTTGGACTGTCTACAGGGGCCTGTTCAGCTCACGCAGAACAGCGCTGTGGGACAGTATCGGGTTACCTTGCATCACTACGCAGACAGCTGGGGAACAGTTATTTTTGATCAGGGAACAAAGCATTGTGTAGGTTCCTACCTCAGCAAATCTTTTGTGTGCACACGCACAGTATGTATGTACGAGTGTGTGAGCGTCTTCTCAAGCACATCTGCAATTGTGTGTGTTGCGTTTGCAGGGGAACAGCATGTACCCAACCCATCTGATGCCTGTTTGTGCTCAGACAGCAAGGTCGGCCTGACTCAGACAGAAAACTCTGGTTGCACCTTTTTCCCTCCAGCCAAGGCCGCACACACTCAAGCATCTGCCCACAGTGAACTAATATCCACCTGTGATTAACCTCGCATTACCCAGCCCAACATGTTATCGTGTGGAATTCAGAGCCTTTAGGCTGCACCGACTCACAGTGTAGCCTCATAAAACGCACCATTAAACAATTATGAGGCTTTACGACCGCGCCACCTGACCGTAAGCACATCCACAGCCAGTGTTGTCTTTGGAGGTGAGCAAAAGGGGGTTTCGCTGGGGATGCAGCGTGGGCTGATTACTGCGCCAAAATTATTGACCCATAATCTCCCCGGTTCCCAGACCTGTTTTTATGTGGCAACAGTGAGACACAGACGGGGCTGGATGTTGTCCAACAGAACAGCTTGCATAGTTAGTTGTACATGTCATAATGAGTCAAACACAAAGAAAGTTGGTTTTAAAATTCTGTGCAGGGTTGAAAGACATTTAGAAAGAAAATGGCACTATAACAGTCTAACCTACATTAAGCCTTACAGGTGACAAATACAAGAGGTGCCCCAAAGCCCAGGTGGCATTCACATTATTGGGGAAAATCACATTTTACATGTCTCATCTGTTACTTTGTCTTTGACTGTTTTTTTTTCCCACTCTGGCAATGATCCCACGCTGATGCATGCAGTTCGCTGCGTGGAGCCGCACTGCTTTGTAATTTCACTTTGTAATAATTTAACTAATGTTAGCAATGTTAGCACTGTGGCTTGTAGGTTGGTGCACAAGTCTGACCACCAGGTAATCCATCAACCGGGTACACCGGCTCTTGTAAGTTAAAACTTAGTCTCGTTATAAGCGCTTACTAGTTTGAGATTTACGTATCACTTAATTATAACACCGCACAAAGTAGTTCTTATGTAGAGATTGTTAAACTGTAATTTAGCCCACATTAAAATGATATTGGTATTTTTGAAATTACCTGCATGCCTACTTAAAGGGGACATATGGTTTTTTAGGTTCGTACTTGTATTTTGGGTTATATGTTTACATACTTTAATGTTCATAAAACACATTATTCTTCCCATACTGTGTGTCTGAATATACCTCTACTCACCCTCTGTCTCTGTTCTACTGCCTGTCTCTTTCAGACGCCTCCTGAAAAAGTCCAGTCCGCTCTGATTGGCTTGCGCCAAAATTATGGTGCAACTTGACAGAGGTTGCTCTCAATCGATGAGCAGAGAGACTCAGATGGGGGAGTGGTATGAACCTGCATGTGACATAGGAAGGGGAGCTAAATCTGAATTACACGCTGAATCACGTTTTCTGATCTAGGCAGCCCACACAAAACTGACTGCGTTGGCTTTTTGTGGGTTAGTAGGCACTTAGGGCTGCAAGTGGGCCTTTCTTTTAGGCCTTACGTTTTGGTGGCGGGCCCGTTTACTAGCCTGTAGCCTGTACTCTTACCTACCAACCGTCATCACACTGCTACTACTATACACTGAGTATGGATACGTACCTGATACAATCCCACTTCAGAACACCCAAACTACCGCTTTAAAAGAGGTATCATTATTTTTTGAGAGTTTTCTTTTCATGTTTCATGTGGTTTTGTAATAATCAAAGCTGAATCAGAGTTAATTATCTTGTGGGTATGCAACGACATGAGTGATGATGACTACAAGTAGGTCAAGTCTTCTTCGAGCTCGCCTGATTGCTTTTGTGCATGCGTGTGTGCATGTTTTATGTGTGCACGTGGCTGGCGGTGGCAGCAGCACACTCAGTCTTCCTGGAGGTCACAGCTCACATCCTCCTTCATATTTTAAGCGAGAAATTCTCCCAATAAAGCTGCATTTTATTGGAGTCAGATCGTTTGCCTGTAAAATGGTGCATTGACTTCGTTCCCCACCTGTCCTTCTAATTCTTATTCATTTGCAACCTGAGACACGTGTGTGTGTGTGTTTGTGTGGATTACTCATGTTGTGGGGACATGAATCTGTTTATACCATAGGTGTCAAACTCAGGCCCAAATATAATTACACGCGGTGTAATTATATTTGGCCCACGAGATGATATCCAATGTCTATTAGAGCCGGGTCACCGGTATATAGTACATGAACCACTAATACTACAAATCCCAGAATGCTCTGCTAGTGTGTTGGAGTGTCAGTGAAGGTGCGTAAGCATCCCCTCTTCTGTTGACATTCATTAGCAAACACATATTACCGGTCACCACCTGAAAATTTAAGCCACCTCTCCGCAAAATAGCCAAACGAAAGATGGACAACAGCGTTAAAGACAGGTGGGAGGCAACATATAGTTGTCCACAAATGTGATGGACAGACCTGTCTGTCTGGTGTGAGGAGCCAACGTGGCTGTAACCAAAGAATATAACATAAAAAGACACCATGAAAGGCTCCAAGGCACTGTTACCAGTTAAACGGTTGGATATTCATTGAAGGAAATTATTATTTTACTTTGATTATTCTGTTGTTGGCCTGTGAAAAAGGTTTCAAGTGAAAATTAACTTGAAAGGTTACAGATAGAGAGAGGCACAAGAACTCTATTATTTTATCCACTTAAATTAAAATGAGAAAGAAATGCCACTGATGTATCTTTTATTTGAAATCTGATTTCTCGTGTTCATAATATTAAGCTTTGCTTTTTCCAGATTCAGTGATTAAGTACCTACGTTTCTTTCCAGATGTAATAAATATCCAGTCTGGCTCGTGGCTTAGGGCTTAGTCCCTGTTTGTTTTTTGTTTTTTGTTTTTTGGCCTACTGTGTATTTTAGTTTGACACCTCTGGTTTATACAGTCACATTGTGGGGATACACACTCAAAATGCACATCCCCCTACCATAAAACATTATATTTTAATGCTGAGGACATGGTTTAGGTTTAGGTTGAAGATTAGGGTTAGACAAGTAGCAGTTACAATTAGTGTTAGGGTAATTCCCCAGGACATGAGTGTAAGTCAATGTAATGTCCTCAAAAGTCATGGAAACATGACTGTGTGTGTGTGTGTGTGTGTGTGTGTGTGTGTGTGTGTGTGTGTGTGTGTGGAGTTTGTGAAAAAGAGAAAAATGAGCTGCTGCCAAGAGGCTCAGTGTAATGTATTGTAACCTTCTAACAAGATGGCCACATCCTGGTCCGTGACATTGTGACATACAGTACACAGCGTGTGTGTGTGTGTGTGTGTGTGTGTGTGTGTCTGTGTGGGTGACTAGGTGTTTTAGCTCAGGGGAGCTAATAAGGCCACTAGAACCAACAGAACGATGTGTCACAATGAAGGTCACGAGTTCAATCCCTGCGTGTAATGTCACACTGGTGACATTAAGGCAGACGGCCTCTTTACTCAGCAGCCTCGTGCCGGTCTTTGGTACAGCAGACACCGTTGCTGAAACACTATTATGTTCCCTAAGCCTCAATTACAGCGTGAAATCTTATCTCCCACAAGTTAATGTTCTCCTTCAAAACATCTGAAGGGCAATCGGCCACACAAGTAGGAGAGAGACGGAGAGGAAATCAAAGAGCTGGGAAATCAAAAATCTTTTTCAAAACTTCTGCACCTTCACTTTCATTTTGTTTGTATCATACACATGATTTCATCCCAAGGACCCTATTAACCCACAGGATGAACTTTCGTCCCCTCTCTCGTGTACCCTCATCTCTGCCTGTGATGAGCGAGACGGGGTCAGCTTTTTTTATCCCGAGCCGAGACCGCGAGGACCTTGTCTATCTGATCCCCAGAGAGGTGGCTGTAATAGCATTTTCTGTAGAAATGGCAGGGACAAGATACAGCCGAGGCCGGGGTCAGCGCGTAGGAGAGGAGACCAGTATGGCCATGGGGCTTTAACACAATTACATGCGGATAATCAGTGCTGCCTCAGCCAGTGGCTCCTTCAATCAATGTGCTGTATGTTAAATCAGAGTATCCATTTATGGGTCAAACTTGTAATGATGTTAGCTACCTTCTCTGCGCATGACGATCAATGCTATGTTAAATAGATAGTAGTGAAAAGTCATTGCATTGCATAGTAACATTATGTTAACATAGTGGACTATATCATTATGATTAGGGCTGTCAGAGTCAATAAAACAATAAACGCCACTAATTTCTTTAACGCCTAACACAACTTTTATGTTGTAGGGGGCTCAGTTTTAAAGCTAAAGTGAAGATATCTGTTATCATATGAAACTCGAAAACCTTAGCAATCTTTTGGTACCAACCATTTCATGCTAGCTTGTTGGAAAAGAGGTTAAATAACGATCCAAACCTGCATGAAATTTTGGTGAGGAAAAACTTGCATGGCCAGATTCAAAGGGGTCCCTTGACCTCTGACCTCCAGATATGTGAATGTAAATGGGTTCTCTGGGTACCCATGAGTCTCCCCTTTACAGACATGCCCACTTTATGATAATCAACATGCAGTTTTGGGGCAAGTCATAGTCAAGTCAGCACACTGACAACTGACAGCTGTTGTTGTCTGTTGGGCTGCAGTTGGCCATGTAATGATTTGAGCCTGTTTTTATGCTAATGCAGTACCTGTGAGGGTTTCTGGACAATATTTCTCATTGGTTTGTGTTGTTAATTGATTTCTAATAATAAATATATAAATTCATTTGCATAAAGCAGCCTATATATGTCCACTCCCATGTTGGTAAGAGTATTAAATACTTGACAAATCTCCCTTTAAGGCACATTTTGAACACATAAAAAATGTGTGTAATTTGTGATTAATCACGATTAATTATGGACAATCATGCAATTAATTGTAATTAAATGACTGACAGCCCTAATTATGATACACAATAACGCTAATATTTAGCCTCTGTGTTCCCACAGCATTATTTATTATTAATCAAAATGCAAATATCTTCCAACACACAATCTAATAACATAATCAAATCTGGTGATCTTATAATACCTGCCATATGGTGCCTGGTATGACATGCCACAGCTGTGACTGTAACCCAGCCAATTGCTTATGTGTTGGCTCTCTCCATCAGGAAATCTAAACAAGGGCAACCTGTCTGAGGGGTGATTGTCGGTCACACTGTCGTGCATCTCAATCAGTCATCTCCTTAATAATGTGCTTGTTATTGATCGCAGTTGGGAAATGATTTGCTTGTGTTTGCTTGACGTCCCCCCGCTTTGACACGGGCCATGTAAGAACAATTATTGGTCTTGATTTGTTATTTTTGCTCGCAGTGATGCTTCTTTTGTCAGCCGAGTTGCCCGGGCCATTTAATCCCCAAGCACCTTGAATTAAGAGAGTCGTTTTAATGATTTCGTGTGTCTATCTGGTGGTTTTGTCTTCTCTTTTATTGGTATTCTTACAGCCCATTGCTGACCTGAAGTTGTTTCTCAGTTTTAAAAAATATGATGAAAGTTACACGTCTGTGTCCTGTCGATCAACCACCACCTAAAAATTTGACAGCAGCAGTAACACACAAACAGTAACCAGTGTTCTTTTTCACCAAACGTTAGATAAATAATACTAAAAATATATATTTGTTTTTGTTTTGCTTAAATTGAGCACAGTAGGCAACCTTCGGGTCTGAAAAGTGAAGCCAGTGCTGAAGTGCCTTAAACTTGCATTCTTTCTAATAGCCAGCAGGGTAATAAATAGTATTAATTATAATTTATATTATAATAAATAATTGTAAACTCCTCTGGTTGCTGAAAGAAGTCAGATTGTATAGAAGTCTATGAGAAAATGAGTCTACTTCTTACTTGATTTATTACTCCAGAAAATATTGTAAATATGAGTTTATGGTGTCAATCACTAGTTTAAAGTCTTCTTCAATACAGCATGATGTTCATTTAGTAAATTATTATTATTATTATGGTCCAAACTCTCAAGTAACTTGTGGTTGCAAAAAACCAAGATGGCGACGGCCAAAATGCCAAACTCGAGGCTTCAAAACGACAGTCCACAAACCAATCGGTGATGTCATGGTGACTACGTCCTCGTCTTATTTACAGTCTATAGTTGAATGTGAAAGTTATTTTTAGACCAAGCTGTATTATTATATTATTATATATTATAATAATATATATTATATTATATTATGTTATATTATATTATTAAAATAACAAATTACAAATTTTACAATAAATCATGTTGGTAGCAATACTAGCATATACATACATTTATATGACATATACAGCAGTATGTGAGCTTCTAATTTTAATATTATTTCCAAGCAATATTACCGGTAAATTGATATGAAAAAATAAATAATAAATAAACTATCAAATATGGGGTTTGAGATTCTGTTGACATGTTGACAAAACAGAAGTAATGAGTGAAACGAGAAGTGATGACAGTAACCAATGCAGCTGCACATACCTCTCACTAAGCCGGGTTTTCTTTTCACTTGACCCTCCTGAACCATTTATTTGGTGTACGGGAGCATTTCCACGTAAAAGAGCTGACGATAGAAGCGCGTGGCGACGCTTCCTGTTTGCATGTGTGGGTGTGGGTATGTGTGTCCTCCACCAGCAGGTCTGGCAATGGGCTCTGACACACTGCCTACTGTTTGGAGATTTGGGGGATTAAAAGGTCCTAATAACAATGCACATCCAGGGGGATTCTTCCTTACAATTATCTGCAATGTTATGATTGTGAGAATGCTGTGAGAAAAATAAAAAAAAAGATATAACTGCTCCATTTCAAATGCTTGTTTGGAGTGCATTATCTGTTCCTATCCAAATATCTGTTCTGGGTTACATCCCTACAGGCTATCACGGAAGGGTAATCCACTCTGCAGCCATGGAGTCTGTTGGAGGCTTGTGCATTGGAATCAAAGTGCCAAACACTGTGTGCTGAGTGAACTGTCTCCACCATGCACTATAAACTTAATACATGGCTAATCGACATGGCACGCTGCTAAAAAGGGCAGAGGCATTACTGGTTGTGGAGCGGGAAGTCAAGATTGCAGAGGTAGATAAAAGAGCGAGTAAGTGCTCTAAACCCTCTCGCTCGGGTACTGCAGGTACAGAACAGCTGCAGCGTAAGTACAAGGAAAAGATAAAGACATGAGCTCCTGCATTTGATAAAAGTGCCAGCCTTTACAAATGACACGTGAAAATATCACATTTGACTGCATGGAATGAAACGCTAACTTTTTATAGGCGCTCTTTATTAGCCTGTAAATGTGTTTGGCAAAAAATTCCCAACACATGGTCCACTTATTTAACCTGATGCGCCAGATGGTTTGTTATACAGAACAATCCTCAGAAGTACATCACTGGAAACTGTTTGGAAAAGAGCAGAAACTTAAAAAACAAAAACACTTGGCAGGTGATTGAACGAACCATCTGTCAATCAAACTCAAAGCCAGGTTGGAGAAGAGCGAAAACATCTTTTCTGTCGAGAAAAGCCTTCAGCGACGAACAAACAGTCGCCTCTCGGTGTTGAGTCACCACACCCGTAGCTGCCGGTAGCTCCTCACAGGGCGCTGACTGGTCCAGACGAAGGTGGTTCGGACACAAAGAAGCCTGACAAAATGGAGTTTTATGTGATCTGTGACCCTGGTGTTCTCACATGACCTTGTGATATTGCGAGAATCCAGCTGCTGTGAAAGATAACCACTTACTTGTTGTTTTAGCCACATCTCGTTCCTCAGGGGATGGAGTTGCTCACTAGTCATAGAAATGGTTACTAACTTGTAGTTCTTGGTGATTGAGATTCAAATTGGTATTTCCCAGGTCAAGAAGCTCAGATACCAGTATACTGTATGTCTATCACAAATGCTAATATTACTCATGCCAGTTGTTTGCTCAACCATGTAATATCATTTGATAATGTCTGTCTTCTTTTGGTAGTTGTGATTATCTGAAACCACTGTGGTCTGTTCTGTACTCTGCACACACTGTAGGAGTGTTTAGTGAAGTCTAAACAATACAGTATCTTAAAGCCGCTATATATAGTATTTATATGTTAACCATGGCTCAAATGGTTGTGTCTAGGAGGTAACACTGAAATTGCCAAACTCTTGCTAGATGGGTAACATTAAGCACTGACCTTGAATGGTTAAGGTTAGAATAGGTCATCCGGCAGCAAGAGTTTTTGGCATTTTTCACATTTTGTGGGTTACCTTTTAGATATAAGGTGATCATATAACTACTTGTTTGTGAAAAGTGTCGGTCATAATGATGAGTTCACAGAGAATCTGCAGTTCCCCTCAGGACAATGGTGTGTTTCAGTGTCTTTCAGCTCATTGTTTTGGTTTTTCACCCAGAGCTTTACTATTTTGATTGACTCTCACCGCTCTCCTCCGCTGTTTTCTGCAGCAAAAGCTTTTGCTAAACCTGACGTAGAGTACTTTCCCAGCTCCCAGCAATAATAGACAAATTTAGCAACTAGTTGGTGAATATAGTGGAGCATTGTGAACAAAATAAGGCATATTTTTGATCAGAAGTTGGTAGAGACCAAAACCAGAGCTAAAAGAAAGTGAATATGGGGCTTACATTTAACACATGTCCAGAAACACCACTCCAAGTGAATGATAATGTTGCTCCTTATCTACTGCGTTTGTAAATGAGCAACTGGTTGTTACATCAACTCAAAAGGTGATAATGTCAGAATGGACTCTCGAGGCAGTCTGTCTTGTGTCATTGTTGGCCTGTTGTGGTTTTCATGTTGTTCTCCGAGGAATACTGCATTTGTTTTGGTGATTTATCACTGCTGTCACTCAACTGTCAAATATTATTTCGCACTAACAACAGCCATCGACATACCGAATAGCCAGGCCAGTTGACTCACTGCACATCTATGGATGTATTGTATTCCCGTGTCCTTATATCCCAAATGGTTCAGAAAAAGCTTGTATGTGGATATATTTTGTCTATAATATCAGACAGTATTTTTTTTGGAATGTCCCCATGTGTTTCTCATATAAACAACATCTCTCACTCGGCTGTATACTTTTCTTTCTTTTAAAAAATCCACTTTAAAAGACATTCTGCCACCTGTCTAGTTTGACGGCTGAGTGAAATTTTAAAGCTGCTGCTTTTACATGCCATTTGATGATGAATCATGCCTTTCTTTCTTTTTTTACTTCCATTTTCCCCCCTTTTCCTTCTGCACTCCGTTGTGGTTTATAGAAGTCTGTTCTCTTCACAGGAGCTCTGTAAGGATTTGCAGTGAAAGATTGACACAGAGGATGATGAGCACTACAATATTGAGGTGAAGGTGGCCACGAATGAGAAAGAGGTACTTGTCTTTGTAATGGAAATGAACAGGAGTCTAACTCTGTGTCAGAATTTTTTATGGAAGCAAACTGCACTTGTACTTTACCTGAGATAACCTCCGGCCCTTTGAAGATCAAATGCTATACTCGCGTCTTAATCCGCCTTCCAAGATTATATCTATTTACGTCTCTAACCGCACCAAAGTGAAATTATGATCTTGCATGCACTGCCTTGAACTCACGGGGGAATTGCAGAGATTGGTATGAAAACTCATGCGTCGTGTCAGATTGTATTCTGCAGACTTTGTGATCTGCTCTAATCCACAAAGGATACAGAATAGAAGACACTCTGTATGCATGCTGTATTTGCCTGCAACATATCCACACCAGGCTTTTTGAAGATTGCACAGAGAAATAGCGGAAATATAAAAATAAACCTGACTTGCTTTTTTTTTTTTTTTTCTTCTTCTGCTACTGACCCCTCAGATCCAGTTCGTGATTTTAGAGGGTGTTGGAACTAAACCTGAAGCGAGTGAAGCAGTCTGGAGACCAAATTGAAACACCACGAAGACAGACAGAGTAAGTAAGGCCTGAGCCAGTGACTTACTCTACTTTTTCCCTCATAGAAGCATATTTTTATTGCATTTTAGGAGAGGGTTTATTGGCATTTTAAAGATGCAGGTAATCTTAAAGTGTTTCTCCCTAGGAACAAAAAAAAAAAAAAAAAAAATCAAAATGGCTGTTACATCTTCCATCACATTCAGGAATGCATTTCATTTTCATGCCAGGTCACTTGACAATTTGAAGGGTGTCAGGATGTGCAGAATAGATGTCCTTGTGAATGGCTGCCTCCTCACTTGTCTGTTTTTTTGAATAGGAATGTCGCCTAAAATGGAAATGATAGTGAAACTCCATCATATGCAATCCAATTTTTCACTCTCATCCAGGCATCTTCTGTCTATATATATATATATATGTAAAGCCTGTAAATGAATGCAATACAGAATGTCTTTAAACATTATTGTCTTCTGAAA
The DNA here is from genome assembly GCA_947000775.1 of Pterois miles. Lineage (NCBI taxonomy): Eukaryota > Metazoa > Chordata > Actinopteri > Perciformes > Scorpaenidae > Pterois > Pterois miles. Next base: position 16,571,365 of record CAMQGK010000549.1, on the reverse strand, counting down.
ACAAACAGGCACACAGGAGCATATTTTGCAATGAAATGACTGTCAGTGTCATTTGAAAGCAGGGAGCCAGTATCATCTTCTAATAATGCTAAACCTAAATTGTTAGAGGTCAGAACTCCAGCAACATTTAGAGTAAGCTGCTAGTGGATCTAAAAACAGAGCTCTTTAAAACACCTAACAAATCAGTGTTCGTTGGAGATTAATGATCCCTGAAATTTGTGCATTAGAGGAACCTGGACTGAGTTCCCAAGACTGTCTCAATTGGATGATGATGTGAAATGAAGTACTACAGTCAATGAGTTATATTGAATGTGGGTCAAGGTTGGCACAGGTTATACAATCAGTACTTCTCCCTCTCTCCCCAATAACACAACTTCCCTACAATACAGATTCAGAATATTTTACAATTACAAAAAGGTTTTCAGCTCCATCATGAGTTTATAATGTAGTATTAAAGGTTCTCTATGCATATTAATATAGCATCAAATAACTATTTGCTATGTAAAGATATAGAGGAGTTATGTCTACCTGAGCAGAGAATGAAGTTGCGCTCCATGTGTGTGTTGTAATCTGAGCTTCCCCTTGTTTAGTTGACACACGTGCCTTTAACTGCATGATCGTGCATCACAGCCACCACGCCGCTCTGCTCTCATTCGGCCATTACAGCTGATAACAGCGTCCCGACCGACAGCGTCGTCGAGGAAATGTAGCACCTACCCTCCGGTACCCCCTCAGGCTAACACCGTTAGCTCTGTCAGCACTTTTGCCATTGTTTCCATTGTTAGCAGCGTTAGCTGTAACCCACCAGCTCTGCCTTCTCCATATTGAGAGCCGTGAGGAGGGAATAGAAATGCTTCCAATGCATCTTGCATTTAGCACCTTTAAGCATAGAGTAGATAGAGACACATTGGCCTTTTTTTAGTGACAAACAATTGTGAAAATGGTTCTGAAAAGGCACATGTTTGAGGACAAAAAAGTGCCATACACATACATTTTATTCAGTTCCAGTGATCCAACAGATTGTAACTTGTAAAGATGAAGGTGTTGGTCATAAACTACTTAGATCTCAATGTAGATAGATACTACATTTCTAAATAACAAAACTACACCAGTGGCTCTGAATGAGGAGTTGTCTTTAAAGCTGAAATGGCAACAATTTTTTGGCATCATTGGGCAAAAACTCCATAATAACCTTTGATCATAATGTAATGGTACGACATCCAACTGAGGATAATTGATAATTGCTGAAAATAAATGTCATTTCAATTTATTACATCTAGGGCTTACATCTGGCAATATGATACGTATCATAATGGAGGGGTTACGATTCAATATATTGTGATATATTGTGATACAGTAACCAATATTGCAATTTTTTAAAATCTAATTTTAGTCATAGTATATGAATACACCATCATATATAATAAATCTGAGTGAACAGTGGGATCTGCATTTACATTTATCACAGTCCCAACTGTGCATACAACATCATAGCACTGCTTTGAGGGGGCACATACACTGAGAGGGTGCATCTCTTTGCAAATAAAATAAAAAATCAGTATTGACTGAGTTCATTTTTGCATGTAAACTATTAATAAAAAATTGAAAGAGTGCTTGTGAGACTAGATACAATACCATAAAACATGATATTGCGATACTCAATATTATTGATATTGTCTGGCACCCCTAATGACAGCTAAACTCAGACTTTTTTCCTTATGGGAAAAACATTTGCATCATGCCAGCGTGACTCCACTGCTTACAGCCATGCATGGCGTGGCGTGGCGTGGCGTGGCGTGGCGTGGCGTGGCGTGGCGTGGCGTGGCGTGGCGTGATGTCAGTGCAGTATAACCACAGTGAGTATGCCCTGGGACTCTTTGCTGCTGCTGCTTCAGACTAACACATTTATTTGAAATATATATATTGACAGATAGATCATCTTCAAAACCTAGAGAGAAAAAATCTTCAGAGATCTTCAGTGTGACACACCGGCACATGAATCTGCGGATTATTATTAGCTGCCTTTTACATAGGAGTATATCTACTTTACATTCTGAACTGTTGGTGGCAGTATAGGTCAGACTGCTGACACCATAACAAATAATGGATCTGGCTCATAGTTACAATGTTCACTTTATCATAATCTCCACCAGGGGCTGTCCAAGCATCACCCTTTATTCATCCATTCATTCTTTACTGATGCATGAAAAAAAAAAGGGTTGAAGGAGTGACTGTACTTTGGCATCACTTCAGCCCTCTGGGTGATTAAAGTGAGCTGGCCCGCAGACACAATATAGAGTGTGTGAAAAAATGAAGCCAGTATTAGAGGGATCAATGTTGTCTGTACATTATATTCTTATTCAGAGGAACTGATGAAACAGGTAGAGTTTCAGTGCGTTGTTGAAAAACACATGTTGTGATTGCATGCAGCAGAACTACATGTCCACATGTGCCGTATATATAAAATATACATGTGACAAAAATACAGTTTCCTAATCTCCCATACTCTTCCTCATGTCATTTCACTTTTTATTATGCTGAACAGATGGCCTTGTTGTGATTGGACACAGATGGGGTTTCCGTGGCAATATCAAACATCCCACACAATGTTATATTTGCCCCAGCTTTGACTCTCGAGCAGAAAAGATTTCAAAGCTTTATTGTCTGCTGCTGTCTTATGTGTGTCAGTGCAGCTTAGCCTGAAACAAGCAAGAAATAAGCCATAAGAACCCTCATATTACCATAAATTGCTAATATTCCTATACAGTCAAACATAAAATGTCTTTGATAGGCGTTGGATTCCCTCTCATGTATCAACCAAAGTCTTAGCGGTGAGATCCGTCCTGATCCAGATATTTATCTTTTTATGTTTGTTGATGTGGCGGTGCTGGGATTCAGAGGAGCCTCATGGAGGTGTCATGGGAGTGATCCAGTTAAACATCTGTGATGGGAGGTGCCCATTTAATAACCTCAGTGACATCCTCTCTCACTTACTCACCCCTCTTTCTTTACTGCATAGCAGAGCCAGGTTTCTGCTTCACATGAGTTGCTGTGTTTTCCAGCAGAATACTAGCTGCAACCGCTGTATGAAAAAATAAATGCATCCAGAACGGAATATTTTTCATATAATAGACAAACAAACACTGAAGTGATGACTTACAATGATACAGTAGGAAAATAGCCTCTACCAATATGGCAAAGTCCCATTCATGGAAATTTGGTGGATGCCAGCGGTGGATTTTTGGTCATGAGACCGCTTGGCAACTGTTACGGCCTTGTGAGAGACGTTACCAGAGGGACTGAAAGAGGTTAGCTCATCTGTGGGCAAATGTTCTTGTTATATTGTGTTTTCTTTGTACACTTTATTTGAAAGGCTCTCGCAGTGAGTTTAGGTTATACAGTAGATGTTTAAGAATGCAGAAAGTCAGAAGCTAGAAATCTCTTTTCCATTGATGTATCTTTAAAAAAAGAGGTGACTTTTATCTTCTCGAGAGTAATGACGTAAAAACATAAATTCCTCTTCATAAAGTTTAATGTGTGCAGTGTTATGCTTTGGGAATTCAGTTCAGAGCTACTTCGATGTCATAAAAGGCAACATGAAAGAGTTTTTACCTTTAAACCACATTCTCCACAAAAATGTATGAAGACATTTTTTTTTTTTTTTTGACAAACCCTCACATTTTCCTGACAGGATTCAACATTTCGTAAAAAGTCAACAAACGAGGGATTCTCTGTTTGCTTTAGTTAGGCTTATAGTTGGTGTGACGGAGGCCCCAGGGACCCACCCCGGGGCCCCTGAACATGTGAAAGAGTTGAGCCAGGTGTGTCGCAGCAAGGCTTTTAATCCCTGCCTGAGCCCTCCTGCACGCTACATGTAATTGATCATTATAAATCATTTTATATAATGGATATTAGGCGTGGAAGGGGGTCAGATGGCGTAGTGCAGGGAAAGAATGCAAAGCCGTGTTCATTGTGCACATAAACAGCAGTGGCTCATATTTCATATGTAACACTTACTCTTTCAGTTATCCATGTATGTAAGCCACCTTGATCTAAGGTCATATATTAAAATGATGCACATTATTGTCGTAAAGACAGTATATAGGCCTAAGCTTGTGTCCTATTCACAGATGATGTCATTCTCATGCCGCACAATCACTGCATTTTAACGGCCTAATCCTGGCCTGGTCGCACAAAAAGGCGTGTGAATGGCACAATAACGCACAAGGCCAAAGGATGTAATAAGAGCACTGTTCTGGCTTTAGGCGTGTCAAATGTACACCATGTAGACTGTACTGTTCCCTGAACCTAACTTTGTGGTTTTGCTACCTAAACTTAACCAAGTGTTTTTATTGCCTAAATGTGTTTTTGTTGCCTGAATCTACGTGTTTTTGTTTCCTAAAGCTAACTAAGTGTCTTTTGTTGCCTAAAACTAAGTAAGCATTTTTGTTGCCTAAACCAAAATGAGTGGATTTGTTGCCTAATGCTAATGACGTGGTTTTGTTGCCTGAAACTAAGTGAGTGGTTTTGCTGCCTAAACCTAACTAAGTGTTTTTGTAGCCTAAACCTAAATAAGTGGATTGTTGCATAAATATAACTAAGTGGTTCTGCTGCCTACATCTAAGTGTTTTGTTCTAAGTTTTGTTGTCTAGACCAAATGGATTATTGCCTAAAGCTAAGTGAGTAGTTTTGTTGCCTAGACTTAAGTGAATGGTTTTGTTGCCTAGACCTAAGTGGCTTTGTTGCCTAAACTTAAGTGAGTGGTTTTGTTGCATAAACTTAAGTGAGTGGTTTTCTTGTCTTGACCTAAGTAGGTGGTTTTGTTGCCTAGAGCTAAGTGAGTGGTTTTGTCACCTTAACCAAAGTGAGTTGTTTTGTTGCCTTGACCTAAGTGGTTTTGTTGCCTAGACTTAAGTGAGTGGTTTTGTCACCTAAACCTAAGTAGGTGGTTTTGTCTCCTAAACCTAAGTGAGTGGGTTTGTTGCCTAAACCTAAGTAGGTGGTTTTGTCACCTAAACCTCAGTGAGTGATTTTGTTGCCTCAATCTAAGGGGTTTTGTTGCCTAAGTGAGTGGTTTTGTCACCTAAACCTAAGTGAGTGGGTTTGTTGCCTAGACCTGAGTGATGTTTTTTTTTGCCTAAACCTAAGTTAGTGGTTTTGTTGCCCCCTGCTGATGCTGCACCTTCCTACAATCCTGTAATATTCCTTGGTGAACATGACACTGGCACGCTGTGCTCTGGATCTCTTGCACGAGTTTTTGTGATATCGGGTTGCCTAATCCACACTTTACTATGACCAGTGTTTCATATCTTTGGCAGAACGGTGGTGTCACAGATGGACACATCAGTTAGATATTGTCTTAATCTTAGTGTTTGTCAATGGAATGTGACGGCCCAGTGGTCAGTATTAAATCAAACATAAACCCCGACTAAAGGGAAATGATCCAGATGTTTGCTGGTGCAGAAGTCTACCCTTTGTTGGCATTTTGTTTTTTGACAGAACACAGTCGAGGGATACAGGAAGGAACAGGAGACAGATGAGAATGATAAAAGTCCTGGGTTTTACCCAGGATGCTGCAGGTATTTGGTATGCACATGCACCAGCTGAAACATCCTAGATACCAATCATCCGTCATACATACACAGTGAGAGAAAGGCTGCAGTATGTTTTAATCCATTTCAAGTTGATGTCTGACATCGATCCCATTATTAAGCAGAAATCCTGATTATATTTAAAGCTGCAGCATCCCTAAATGTCCTGGTTTTCATTGTCATTAAAGAAACTTTTGTTTCATTAAACCATGCTTATGCGGTTGCAGAGTAACATTTGGGACTTTCATCATTAACTCCAACACTTTTCTACAACTGAATACAACTTTGAAGGCAAATCCTGTCCTCACCTCTAACATCAGTTTTGTGCAAGACGGCAACACAGTCTTTCATCTTGATTTAAAACAATATGATGAAATGGAAAAATGTCAAAGGTTTTGTTAAAACCTTTTATAATTGGTTCTGAGGTGTTTCATCTGATGTAACATGGTGAAGGTATATATGTCAGGTAGATTTGGCAGTTGGGATCTTTCTGGCCTGGGGCTCCAAAGATCTGTGCAACCTTGACAGTAGCTGCAAACAGCTCACAGAAAGCAAAACAGCCGAACGCCGAAAATGTTTTTCTTTGGTTTGTGAGTAGATCAATATGCACAATTATCCATATGTTCAGCACTAGCTCTAGTGGCGCTTGTGTCCATTATTTTGTAGTCCTTTTTTCCAATCAAAAAACTCACGCAAGGCCACCGAGCATAAACTAAGTGTGTGGCCGAGGTAAACACCTGAGCTCATGATGTAAATATAGCAAGTGAGCATCGGTCCTGAGTATAAGGGAATTAAACTTAACTATAAACATGCCCCAGGCCAGAGCATCAGTTTTGGCAATCGAATTATGACATGAAGTGATTTTGCATCAGGGTAAGGGGGCCAAGATTTTGTGTGCAAACTGGAAGTCAAGCCTGAAAAAAAACCTGCAAGACGAAGGATGACAGGTTTATCTCAAAATGCATCATTTTTCAAAGGATTGAAGATAAGGATGGCCCTCTAACCCCGCCTCCACTCTGTCTTTGTCTCTCCTCTCGTTTCATTCACATTGTCTCTCATTATGTCTCACACATGCACACACAATTGTATTTGCACACAATCAGCAGACTGCATTTATTTCACTTTATCTTAAAGAAACACATGCAAAAGAGCAGCAGCGCATATGGTGCTCATTTCTGCACCAGTGGCCTAATGCTCTTACTGTAAGTTTGCTCTTTGTTGTGAGCATCATTGTTTTAAAGGAGAAGACAAAGCAGGACAGTGTCCCCTCGCTGCTGCTGTTTCATAGTAGAAAGTAGAACACTGCAGCTATTGTGTTTGTCACCATCTAACCTGCATCCTCACTGAAATTGCTGATAGACAGAAGGTCACATATTGCAGGGCTGCATTTAGTGGGGAGAACCAAACATGACACCACGCTTTTAGCCTTTGACACCCTATTTTTTGTGCGGTGTTTCAGCAACTATAATTAAAGCCCTGCAATTGTGCTGGCTGGATTTTAATTTGACTATAAATATTACCATTTGTATTACCATTACATTAGAGTAACAGAGCTAGCATCTGATTTTCCGCTTCATCCACTTGTTTAACATTTACCGCTGCTCTGAGGGTATTTCCAGAATCTTTAAAGATTCACCATTTGGATGAAGACACTTTCTGTCTGTTCCACTATAAAAATATATTTTTAACCTGTCCTCATGTTGCAGCTGTATTTCCAATCCAGCTGAAAATGACTTGCGTCCTTCCCCTTTTTAGCCACGCGAGCATGTCTCGACAGTTATTGGATGGTTTTTAAATTTTATGTCCCATCCAAGATGAAAAGTTAATGACATTCCCATTAGCCTCAGCTCGGCTTTGCGTTTTGTGCTAATCAGCAAATATTAGCATGCTAGCACCTTAAACTAAGATGGTTAACATGGTGAATATTACATGCTAGCATTGTCATGGTGAGCATGCTCAAGTTAGCATGTGGCTATGTACGGCCATGGCTGCTGACTTGTTGGGTAACTCTCATGCTCTGTCTTGGATATTTTTAAAGGAACAGTGTGTAGCATTGAGTGGGATCTATTGGCAAAAGTGTAATATAATATTAATAAGTATGTTTTATTTAGTGTATAATCACCTGAAAATAACAATTGTTTTCATGGTCTTGGAATGAGCCTTTAATATCTACACGTAATATCTATGTTTCTTCACGGAGCCGGCTGCCATGTTTCTACAGTAGATCAGAACCGACAAACCAATCACTGGCTCTAGATTTAGGGCATTTTCACATCGGCCACTTAGTCCTGCTACACACCTCTGGAATAGTTTCAGATGGTTGCAATCTGCAACCTCACCACTAGATGCCACCAGACCCTACACACTGCACCTTTAATAAATGAGAAAAATTAAACTATTGCTTAGCTCAGCTTTAATAACCAAATTAAGGGACCCTTTACAACAAATATGACCAACTTATTCATACACACATACATACTACTATATACACCAGATCCTATACACTGTACCTTTAAGTTTTGCTGCTGAAATTCTCATAGTATTATATTAACAGTAGTAGTAGTTATATATATATACAGGATACCACCTCTCTAATCATTAAAGTAAATATCAAAATATGGCAACAGGCAGTAACAATTAAACACAATTTATTATATCCTAGTTAGTTTAGTTAGATAGAAAATAATTACTCTTTTTTCCGTATTAGAAAATCATAACTTCAATAAGATAGAAAGATATAAAAATAAAATATTTGTGGTGATGTCTATGAATTATTTGGGGCAATATTGTGTTGTGGGACTATTTAAAGGGTCAGTTCTCCCAAATGACTATTTTCTTTATATGCAGGTATTTATCAATCCAGATAGTTTGGGGTTTCCAGGTTTTGTAGGTTTGTAGATGAATGGCATTTGTGTTGAAACTTGCATCTCTTTGTAATAGGAGAAATCTCTGAGATTGCAGTTCCTGCCAGGCAAAAAGTGGTAATGTACTCACCACTGTGGTTTTAGGCCTGTGTGCGCACAGAGCAACATTTCACATGATCACTCTTGACAGATTTTCTACCAGAGACCAACCAAAAAAGGGCACTTTCTGCCTAAAGTCACTGTCGCTGTATCAGGAGTTTTGCGCAGCTTCTTCGCAGAGTTGACACTTTTCATGTCGGACTCTTTGTTGAAAGCTTGTGTGAGAGCAGCCTGAGCGGTAGATGAACGTTTAACGAGCAGACTGGGAGAGGACGACTCGGCCAAGACTAGATGTGCGGTTCTGTCTTGAAGGGAGGGGCTTGAACGGGTATTCACTCCGGTTTTATCATTGAGTGTAGTGGAGGGCCGACTGCAGACTGGCTCCCTCTCCTCTCCTCACACCCGACTCAAGAGCTCGACTCTGTCCCGTTAAGATCCACAGGTAAGCGCAAAAACTTTAAACCGCCTGCAAACTCAACTCTTCACAATTTCATGAACGTGATTAGGAAGAAAGTTTATGACGCGCTGGCGCTTTAGCGCATGAAACGACATTATTTAGCGATGGGAGATTATCACATTATGGGTCTCCACTGTGCGCATGGGCTGCTGCTGCTGCGGATACTTTTCAGGATATCTTGGCTGTAAGCCGCTCCCTCTTTGTGCGCCCACAGTTCACTAAAGGCAAAGTAAACCTATGATTGTGAGCTATAATAAACTTTTCTATGGGTCGAGCAGTCATGTAAATGTTTTGTTAACCGCGGGACAACACAAAGAAAAGCGTATGTCCACTCCTGTAATGCGCGCTCAGTCCTGCAGGGGCGGGGGGTGTCTCCAAACCCCATCCAGCCAAGTTTATCATCGCCTCAGCAGCCACTAACTATGTTTAACTTTGGCATCACATAGTTTTGGTTGTTATAATATTCATAGGAACCCCCAAACCCTAAAGGAAAGCTTTGTTCTTGACCTGTACAGTGTGGATAAACCTGTTGAAATGTGACATGTGGAAGGTGTACAAAGTTGGCCATAGGCAAGGATGGGCCCCAAATGGCTCCAGCACACCACATGCCCTTCAAAGATCAAATCTGACCATAAGATCATGCTGAGATCCAGAAGGCAGTTGTCCTATGAGCTTTAAACACATGCAGCATCTCGTGCCACAAGGCAGCCTTGCAAGCGGCAGGCCTGCACACCAGCAGATGAATCCACTTCTCGTCATTTTGAGGTATCACATTCTTTGCAATCCCACCACCCCTGAGGCACAAGGCAACTCTCATTGTACACGACTTGGCCAGCAAGTCGTTTGATCTCGGCTTTATGACATTGTATCTGTGAAATTGAAGCGTGGAAAACGGGAGAGGCAGGGAGCTGCAGATAGGTAGATCTGTAGGTCTTTTTTGAACGCTCTCGGGCCAGAGACAGCATAGTAATTGCCCATGAAACTGTATCTGATAAGTTGTGCAGTGTTTGGAAAACACATGGAGGAGAGTGCCCTCCACTCCTTATAAGGAGCAGGCCCAACCTGGTGACAGGTGATTGGAATAGCCTCTGGAATGCAATGCATAACAGTCCTCCAGTACAGTACTGGGTCCCAACATTTTTCTCTAATACCCCCACAGCCCTGTCAGAGGAGCTGAAGTAGCCCCTCATGGACGCCACCAGTCCCGTTCATTTGAAATTGGATGTTTTTTAACACTTTGTATTATATAAAAGTGGACAACAACTTCTTCATACAATAGAGTGATACAGGAATGAGTCCTAACACCCGGAAATGAATCAGCATTTTAGTTCTGGTTCCCTCACCTGGAAGTCAATGTTTTTTTAATGTGTTTTTAGTTATATGCCTAATATAAGAGATTTAAATATTTTCTACGACATAAAGTACATCAGTAAATACCCCACTCGTGAATTTTGTCTTAAAAAAGGCAGATGTTAACAAGGGGCTAAATGAGTCTACTCAACGTCATCACGCCGACTCACGCTCATGCGACCGTGGTGTAGTTTGTTTATCACCTCAAGTTAGCTTTTTACTTCTGTTGATTGCGTACACACTTCATCGTACACACTTCATCTTCATCATCTTCATTTGTGAAGATTATCTTGCTGAACAAAACAAGACTTGTAAGTATCATAAACGTTTGTTTGCCACAGAGCTTATTTTCTGCAATAATCCAGAATCCAATGGAAAAATACCGTTGGCTTTTTGTGGGGGAACCCAGGGTGATGCTAACCTCCTGGCTGACCTGCTAAACTACGTCATCGCTGGAGCACTCTATTGAACTTTAATTTGAAAAGTTTAATAATTGAGATTGGTTTGGTCATGGTACATTCGGAATACAAAGAAGCTGGATATTTCACCCATTTATCCTTTACTTTTAGCTATTAAACTGTTTATCTATTACTTTTAGCTATTAAGCTGTTTATCTATTACTTTTAGCTATTAAACTGTGTATGTATTACTTTTAGCTACTTTCTACTTTTGGCTTTTTCATCATTTCACCAATACTTTCAGCTATCTCAACCATTTGTCCATTACTTTATGTTATTTCAACTGTTCATCAGTTTCTTGAAGCAAACTACAACAAACAGTTTATCCATTAATTTTAGCAAACTAAACTGTTTATCCTTACTTTAAACGAACTATTGCATCAGTTTATCCATTACTTTTATCAAACTATTTACACTTTTTATCCATTACTTTTAGGTAACTATTTCAGCTGTTTAAACCCATTACATTTAGTGAACATCTCTGCTTGCTTGCTAGCCACTTTATTTTTCTTAGTACTCAATAACAACTATTTCCTACACTAGGAGTTATTCATTTCAGTTTTTGCATGCATGTTCACACACACATTTATATATATATAGATAGATAGATAGATAGATAGATAAATATAGATATAGATATCTTCTCACACAGCTATTTTTGGGCTGAAACACAGACAGCAAACAGCAGGCTTTACACTAAAACACATGTAGTGCTTTGTAGTTGTACTTAGAAAGGGATTTTATAATTGGCACAATATGATATGAGTGCAGAAGAATCTGGAGGTAATTGCACAGAGTGATAACAGGGGTTTGGCAGTGTAGGGCGAGAGCCAGGGCCAGGGTTAGGGCTGGGCGGGCAGGATGTAGGGAACATTGCCATGCATTTCCGGAGTCTGGCTCTGGACTGCACAGTGCGGTGAAGGCTTCTAGTTACTGTATGCTGGCCCTCTCTCCCTCCCTCCTCTCATACACTTGATTAAAGTTATATGTTGGATCAGATAATTTTTCTCAACATAATCAACATGTGCTAAATCATGGGGCATTCATGAATCTATCCCTGTGCAGTTATGTGTTAACATGCATGCAGTATATGCGGGTGCATTGTCATAGTTTGATCCTAGATACTCAAAATCCACCACTGTATCAAGTTCCAAAGCAAAAATCCAGAGTTTCCTTGCAAGGCAATAGTTTCTTACCACCACCGAGCTAAGGCGGCCAACCAAGTGGCAAACTGAATTTGAATAGAATGGAAAACTGGCAGATGCGATTTTCTAACACAAATGATCAGACTGGACTGTTCTGTTTTAAAATAGATGTTTACCTATACTTTGTTCAGTGTGTAGGTTTTCCAAATGTGGTTGGGTTTCCAGTGATGGCATGCTGACATGTCAGTCCAAACATACATTGTTTCTGCACAGCAGGTGCCAGAGCTATTTTCTGGTTTCTTCTCACAGTGGACCAGTGAAACTATGTCAAGCATGTTTCCTGTGTTCCAGTCTTTGGCTTAATTTTATGCAGATTTGTTTGTTCCAAGAGTATGGTTTTCGATAGAGATGCTGTCCCACGGTGCCTGCAGAACCACAAGGAAAACAATTCTGTTTTATCTGTGGTGTCCTTGTCAACAGCGTCCACCAGTTGCCTCACGTAAAGTTAGTGTCTTCTGGACAACAGCAGGAGTAGGACAGGGTTCAGCTCTTATGAAGTGATTGTGATTGACGTGCAGCTAGCGCTCATGGGACTCTGGCCCTGGACCGGAGCCCCACAGCGTACTCGTTCTGCCCCCCCTCCCTCGCCTTTGAATTCGATAGCATGTAATTTGAATGCGCCGCATCCAGAACCGCACACTAAGTTGTATAATATGGTGAGCTTGGACGGACGGGCTGATCTCGAGTTGGAAAAGAATACTTAACTCTTTCACCGGGTAGCGCCGGTCGACAAGTGGTTTAGGCAAAAAGTAGCGGCCCTTCTTAATTGCTTGTGAAGTCACACGCGGGCATGAAATCTTAGAGGATGTTTATTTAGGTCCTGGAAAATATGCCGTAAGAGTTTTGCAGATGTTTGTGATATAAATTTCAAATTTGCCACTTTAAAAAGAAAAACCTCGCTTTTCATTATGCAGCCAAGCTGACATGGAACAGTTCTGTAGGGGAAATATCCACGGTGCTCTTGGATGTTCTGGCGTTTGTTCACTGCACAATTAGTCTCTTGGGTGATGGAGAATGCTTACTCTCACCACCCCCCTCTCCTTTAGCTGACCCACACCTCGGCCTATAATAGATTCACCCCCAAATGAAGTCTTATTTAACTTCACCACATTTACAAAGCTATTTTCAAGCCACAGATTCAATACATACACATGCCTAAAAAGAGTTTCATAATGATCCCTCCTCCCAGGATCGGTATCTTCACTTCCTTTCTTTCCAAACTATTTCCCAAACTTTGATTCTCCTGACTGAAGCAGTCATGTGGGCATGAACGACCTGTGCTTGAATTCCTCTGGGCTTTAGTCACACTCTGATGAAGAGGGTTTGTTAGATCAGCCTCTTGCTCGTGTCGTTTTCTGACTTTAAAGTGCTATCACTCAAGGCCAGATTGCCTAATAGGCAGCATAGCATGTCGGTGTTGGTAATTGGCATATTGGCCCGCCATCTGCTTGTTGCCAGATGCCAAGCTCCGCCAGAAGTTTCATAGCTATAAAAAACGACTATTGTATTTTTTCCCCCTCGAACTAAATCTGTAGTTTTTTTTACTGGGTGATGATTGAATTCATGAGGCAGCCTTTGCTTCATATCTTAAAAGGTAAAACCTCCTCTCTTACTCACGTGGTCTACATTTCATAAGGTTTTTGTGGATGATTGATTGTGTGAGAGTGAGGTCAGTGCTCCTAAGCGGCGCTTCTGATGTCATCCTACAAAGATGCATGTTCTCCCCTCCATTCCCCAAAGCGGGTTATTCGGAGAAGTGTACAACGTTGTTAAGAGGGACATTTAGCCTTTGGGCTTCTTCTCATCTGATAAAACAAGCACAGGAAATGTCTCTGTTAGCTGATTGGCCTTGTGTTTTCCTTCAGCGTCCTCCCACCGGGACCTCAGACGTGCACAGTGTGTCCCTGTGGCAGAGAAACCACCTTACTTGTCTCTCCACTAACAGCTACATTAACTTTGCCTTCGCCTCTCTCCTCTCCTTTAACACCAATCTATTCTACCTCAGCCCTTTTCTCCCAAAAAGAAATGATTACTATAACGTTCATTCTCACTTCACCCTACTTCTTCTCTCCGCCAGCTTTCCATTCTTTCCTCCCTGTCCTCTTCTCACCTCCCCTCTCCTCCTCTTCCCCCTCCTCCCTTCTCCTCTCAGCCTCTCGTCTTCCATCCCACAGCGTCCCAAAACTAAACAAACATGGCTAATCAAGAGCCTGTCAAATCACCTTTTGAAAGTCCCACATTTATGGGTAATGGGGAATTAAGGGAACGTGGAGGTAATAAGGTGATGTAAATCCCAGCGGCGTGTGAAAAATACCATTGAGTGTAAACACATGACCAGTGAGGTCATGTGTTTACACAGTTAGCGAGGTTAACCGCTCTATGAATCGCACGGGGGAAAACAGACAGGGCAGTGTGCGGGTCAGTTATAGGCCTGCTGGATTTATGCCTGTGGCTATCATGGCGCAGCGTGTGCTGAAGTGTGTATGGCGAATGTGAAGGACAGCTCGGAGAGTCCACATTGGACGGCCGCCATCATGGGAGTGAGAACTGGCGAGAGAGCGAAATCGGGCTTGTATGTGGTAATGATGGAAGTGAGGACTTACCTCATACATATAAAACAATCACTGTGTCCTTACATGGGTATTCACATGAGTCAGACTTCTACTGTAAATCTGTTTCTTTGGAACGGCTTCAGAGTTGAGAAAATCATTGTTGAGTGTTTGACCAGGATACAGTGGTGTCAGATGGTCTCACAACAACTTATTTATATATTTAGGGATGATTATTGCCAACATCAAATCTACCAATTATTGTCTTGATTAATAACTTAATTGTTTATTTCAAAAGAAGATGAAACCAGTACATTTTTGAGCATTTTTTGGTCTAAAACCCACATTAACTGTTTGGTTTTTTGGCCACTTGAGGGGCGCCGGAAATGAGCTTCAAATTAGGGACGCACCAATACCGATATCTGATATCAGGCCAATGCTGACTCAGATAGCCATATTGTATACTGGTAAAAATGTGGCTGGTCTAGTCTATTCAATATATGCTATAAATGTTAAATATAAATATTTATATTTATATATAATTAAATATATATATATATATATATATATATAGATAGATAGATAGATAGATAGATAGATAGATATAAATATATAATAAATATATATATATAGATAGATATAAATATATATAATATATATATATATATATATATATATATATATATATATATATATATATATATATATACTGGAATTTTAATTCATGTGTAAGTTTTGACCAAATTGTCACTGCATCAAAAAGGTTTGAAATGCATTTCCTCTTAGTTTTTAAGAGTTTTTACCAAGTTGCTGGTGTATAATTTATTATTTTTTATCTTAAATTTATCTATTTACGTTTTGTTTTACAAAATTAGGAAAGCAATGTGTAAGTCAAGCCTGATGTTGCCTTACACACAAAAGAATGATCCCAGTCACTTCCACACAGTGAGGCATACAAACTCTGGTATCAGATCGGATTGGTGCAACCCTACTGTGAACACATCAAAAACGGTAAAGTCCGCTGCAGAGTTGTGATCTGTGGGCTCGTCGCTAATAGCAACACCACTTATAAAACACATAGTTATTTGACCCGTTATTAACTCTTTTAGACAGGATGCAACATATAGCAGCTTTAAAGCCATTTATTGGAGCGCCTGACTTAAGGTCAGGTACTCATTTAATTGACTTGTTTCAACACTAAATAAAATGCCATTAATTCAGAGTGTTGCTTAAACCTTTCTCTACGTGGTATCTAAAATCAGACTCTACAGATGTGTCTTATAGCGAGGCACACTGTTGGAAATGGTCCGCATCCATCTTTCCCACCTGAATAAGCCAGTCAGGCAGCAGCACAGTCTGAGGTCTGTGTCGGGGCTGCAGTCGGGAGCAGCAGTAATTGTTTAAGAGTGCATTTATAGAGTGTACTCTTTGTGCCTCCTAATCAGAAGCATACTCAGGCATTTACATACGAGCCTCCGAGGATTGCTCAGGAATGCATTACACGCAAGGCAAGAGGACGGGAGAGTAAGAAAGGCGGCTCTAGTGGGCCACTCCGCTGTTGCCATTTATTTCCACTTCACATGTCACTGCCCTGCTCGGAGGGGGTGAGATAAGTGAGGGGGGGTGAAAGTGATTACGGCTGAAGATCAAAAGCACAGAAAGGCTGATGCAAAGCCTTTCCTCCCTTAACACCAGTAATAAATGTAGGGCGTGTGTCCATATTTGTGTCTTTGAGACAACGATACCAGCTATTTTTCAAAAAAAAAAAAAGCAGAAATCCAATGCTCTCATCTGTCTACCTATCGGAGATCTTTATAGATTAGATCTGTTTTTGTGGATTCATTTCAGTATGCATTAGGTAATTTGTCGATTTTTCTCTCTGTATTCTAACTCAAGTCTGGCAAGAGGACAAGGAGAACAAAAATATGGCCTCAGAAAACCATTTTAATCAGACAGTCCTCCGCAGGGACAGAGGCTGGCATAGGAGAGCTCTTTACCTCATCAGAGTGCTGCCAGTGGTGATTGGGAGAAACACTCAGTCAGGGTTTTATTGAATAACCCCAGCTCTGTACTGGAGGGGCTTTACTGTAATAGAGCAGCTCTACGGCCGCTGAGGTGACAGCCAAATGGTACTTATTAAACTAAGGGCTGATTCATACTGTATGCCCTACTGCAGTTGAACCTTGTTGGAGGCTTACGGTTTGCCTTTAATGCCCAAGTCCAGTCCCATATTTTATGCCTGAGATGCATATGTATACGATTATCCCCTGATCAGACAGCAGAGTTCACAAATTTCCTACTTAAAAAAAAACACATGAATACAATTATTTGATGTCGACAATGTAATTTCATTCTTCTTTCAATTTAAGTTGTAATATCCACTTGAACTACAGAATACGTGTGTGTTTTCATGAAAGCTGTCTTGGAGATGCGCGTTAGCACCTCGACAGTCGGGGATAATAGCTGTGGGTCCCATCGTCTCTGCTTATTTACCCAGTACACAGCTCTCTGCGCAAATTGAGCATGACGTCTAATGGAGTGTGAGCGTGGATTAATTACCCCCGTATTCAGACTAATGGCTCCTTCTCTTCTGATTAATGACGACACATGTCACATGAAGGAGGGCACAGCTAAAACATATGAACAGTTTTATGGTAAAATATCTCCCACTTGATTATTGTATTATTATTATTATTAGTGTTTGGGACTATGGTGTATGAAAACACTTTAAGTCATAAGACATTCAGCGCCCTTTACTGGAAATATGGCATTACATAAAGAGAGTGTAGCTGTGGACGTAGTCACTGTGACGTCACCCTCGAGTTCGTCATTTTAGCCATCGCCATCTTGATTTTTGACCGTTGCCATCTTGGTTCTTTGCAGCCAGAAGTGACATAAGAGGGTGTTGCAGAATAAGACATTTTTAGGTGACCAAAAACGTTATAATTAACTTTAATGAACTGAACACTGGGTTAAAGTTTAACACAAAAACACAAACAACTCCCAGACGGGAGAACGCCGTGGTAGCGACCTTTCAATCACAAGGTAGTAACCCCATAAAGCATAACCTGCTTTATAGAAATGAAGCAGGTTATGAACATCATGCTGTATTTGAAGAAGACTTGAAACTAGTGATTGAGACCATAAACTCCTGTTTACAATGTTTACTGAGGTTATAAATCAAGTGAGAAGTAGGCTCATTTTCTCATAGACGTCTATACATTCAAACTTTTATTTACAACCAGAGGAGTCGCCCCCTGCTGGATGTTAGAGAGAATGCAAGTTTAAGGCACTTCGGCATTGTTTTCACTTGTCAGAGCTAGAGGTTGCTACCTGGTTGAGCTCTACTTACAGCTGGGCTGGTTATATATATTGGTGTATTTGCATGTTTTTGGCTTTATTCATAAGGGGTGTACATAAGCTAAAGCAGAGACCATAATGTAGTGTTTTGGGGATTTTTGAATGACATAGTTGTGTCATGGGTGTGTTTTTGGTGGATTGAAGAAGGTACACATTGAGTCTGTGCATCAGAGGGATGGGATGTCCGTGCAGGCTGGCCTCGTTAAACCTGCCTTAATGAGAAACAAAACACCCAGACGCCCCCTAGAACAATGGGTTCTTGTTATCAAAGAGTCTGCGTCCTATGTATGACGGAGTCTGGCCTGCGTCCCGGCAGTTTTTTCACGAGACTTTGTGTGCCTGCGTCGAGCCCTGAGCCCCGCAGTGCCACTCACTTCTGTGACAGCCACCTGGGAGACCACCTTGGAAAATGGGCCCCTATTAGTTCAGGTTAGACTTAATGACCAGTAATGGTACACCGGCCAAGCCAAACTGTGCAAGAGGGCTCCGGGCAGGCCGAAATGAAATACCAGTCACTCAAGCTCTGAACATAAACACAAGGTGGGTGGTGGGTGGTGGGTGAATAGGTATGTCTGTAGGTGCATATGTGAGGGGGCTCAGCAGACGTGCATCTATGTGTTTGAGAGCAGAGGTGATCCAGATGGTGGAGACAATTTTCAAGCATGAGGAGATGAGTGAACCCCCCATGGACAAATTATAGCCAGGGGGGGCGGCTGTGGTTTTGGATTTATTCCCATTTAGCTCTGCTTTGTGAACCAAATCTCATTTCCAGTTTTGCCATCAGCAGAAAAAAAGCTCGCAGCATCTTCGACGGCGCAACCAGAGAAGCCTCCTAAGAGCACCGCTCAATTATTTACAATTTCATGGTTGTCTGAGATATGTGTTATTCTAATAAATTTAGGAATTAGGAGGCTTAAGTACCGCACATATATTAACCTCTAAAGCTGAATTTTATCCTCAATTTAGTGGTAAATGCCACATCATGCTAATGGCATTCGATGATTACGTCTTCCATGGTCTAAATAGTCTGTGGTCTAGAATTAGCACAGACATTAAAAGTAAGAAACTACACCATTTAAAATGGTATGACATGAGTCAATCAGCCACTGAATAAAATTACGTCTAGCTCCCAGGGAGAATGAGCTGCAGAGCTGCCAGGCCTGCAAAAAAGGCAGACAGAGAAACGTAGTGTAATCTTCAATGAAAGAGACAAAGACGGAGGAAGAGAGAGAGCTTTGTTATGTCTCATGAAGCTCTAGGGTTTCCTGGAATTTCTGGCAATGGAGTCCAAAGTCACATAACCGCAGAAAGAGAAGAAATAGAGACAGACGGGGGGTAACTCTCCTGACGGACGCAGTTCAAGATTGCTGACAATAGCTGCTCTGCCACTGTACACTGCGGATATGAAGATCTCTAGTGTTTGCACTGGTGGCCACTCTAGACTGACAGAAACAATGAACACAGTACAAACACACCTGCAGAGATTGCAGAGTATAAGGTGACATATACGTTACCTGCTGTATGCCTACAGATTAAAGACCCGACTCGGGCCTTTCACCTCGAAGGGGGGTTGGGGAGGACAGTAGACGAGCGCCCATCCGAGCTGGCTGGCTGCCACACTAATAATAACAGCCAGTACAGCCATGCACGAAAATGAGATCTGGTAAAGCTAGTGAACGCTAGCCCTGTAGAGCCCTGAAAGGATTTGAGGTATGAGGAGAGTGGAATGTATTTTTTGGAAGGAGAGGTGAGCTCTCTGTCACTTAGAGAATGTGCATCCGCTGATTCAAAAGCAATGCTAATGCTTTAATACCGTAAAATTTGATACTACAGACCTTCTGAAAGATAGAAAAAAATGAGACCATTTTCCACAGGGGTATGATATCTGTTGGGATTTAATCTTCGTCTCAGTGAAAGAGCTCCACATTTCTAGTTCCCGGCATCACATCTGTCAACCGGTGTAGGTGGACTGGGATTAGGACTGGTTTACTCCGCTGAATTTTCTGCTGACTTCTGCAGTCCTTTGTCAAGAGCTATGCTCTGCCTTTTTCTATTACAGTACTTCTTCTTCTTCCTACAACTAGTGTTTTCTTCCCTGTGCTGGTTGTACACTCGATATGTACCAGCTTACACTTGATGATAAGTATTACTGTAAAATTCATGATGTATTGAATTGAATCTCTTAGACCTAAAAGTACTATTTGTTATTAAAGCAATGCAAAACCAATTCCTGCTGACTGCAGCGGATGGTAGGTTAATGTATATGTGTAGTGGGTGCAAGACATGAAACTCAAAGAAGGAAACAAGCAAGATGCAAAGGTTCCACGCTGTTCAACAGATCAGCATTTGATGATGGTAACAAGCTAATGCACAAAAAAAACGAACGCTGGTTTTATTAGAAAGGAAAGGTATCACATGACTGCTCAGAGAGGCAAACCCGCAGAAGATTACGGGCCATTTTAGCATCTTTCAGCTCATTGTTTTGGCTTTTCAGCCCATAAGTCTATTGTTTTGATTGAGTCTCAGCATTCTCATCAGCTTTGTTCATTCGTCAGAGTGGGCGGCTGTTTTCATTACTTGCCCAGCACCAAACGGCAAAGAGATTGTTAGCATTTTGCAGTTGGTGGAGACCAAAACAGAGCGAACAGGAGAGTGAATATTTGAGTTACATTTGCCAAATGAATGAATGCTAATTTTGCTCGATATTTGCTGTACATTTAAATAACTACATGTTGCCGTAAAGTGGCCCAAAAAATCAATTAACGCTTACAAAGGTTTAAGGATACTCATAACACATTGTGGAAACACTGAATGAAAATATAACTGTTTAAAAGACCTTAAATGTGTTTCCATTCAATTGTCAAGCAAATTTTAAGCTAAATTCTGAAATGTCGCAAAAAGAAATGCTAACTAGGCTCGCTTCCATCACCTGGCTTGGTCAGAAGTTGGCTATGCATGGATATAATCCACTAGTAAACTCTTTCGGCTTGGCCATCTAACCCATTTTCATGAGAATAAGACCAGATTTCTTCAGGAATTGGTTTCAGTTGGGCAAGTTTTAATTGTTCTTTCATGTCAGCTAGTATTGGCCACGTTTCATGCTGTATGGAGACAAAGACAAGCATTTGCACGTTATGGGAATATCTGAGAAGACGTCGACAGCGGAAACAGCTGATTGGTGATGTGAGTTAAATGATTGCTACGTGAGAATTTATTTAGCAAAGGCGTCATTCCATGTAGGGCATCGACTCTTTTTCGGCAGCGGTAAAAACCACTTCAAGTGAGCGTAAAAAGTTTGCTTCTGTAAGTGAGGAAGTTTTATGAAATTTTTACATTTCTGTACAGCTTTGATAATGAGATATTTGAATAGAAACACGGCTAGTGATAGATGCAATTGTGCAGTGTAAGTGGAACCTGTTGAATGCACCAGTTTTCTTCCCTCGGTCATTGTCGTGGCCGTTGAAGCTCATTTATCAACTGTCTTCTGAGTATACCGGTCAGAGACATCTTGTAGTTTCCACACCTGCCTAAGGAGTCCCAGCACATCATTAAATGGCTTGGCCCCGCATCAGCTCTCTGAGAGCATGTCAGGGCTGCATGAATACCCAGAGAGAGCAAGTCATAGGATTAAAACAAAACATCCCGGGCTGTCTGCGCTGAAAGACTCTTATTATCATTCCTTTTTCTGACTTCTGTGTATTTTACAAGTGTCTTGTCTGAAGAAACCCTGTGATTTTTACCAGTTAAACTGAACTGAAGGCATTGTCAGGGGGTCACTCCACATCTACTGTGAGTAATAGACCCTCTCGGTCGGGTCATCTTGCTCGCCCGCCACCCCACCCACAACCCTACCCGCTCCTTAATCTCCTCCTATCTCTCTCCAGGAATGCAGCCCCTTATTTTGAAAAATACCTTGTCATGTAATACCCTTGAAAAGCCTCGCAGCACACTTCAAAAAATTGGCATTCCCCTGCTGTGATTTACTGACTTGTGTGTTAAAACAAGGCACAAAAGATAAAGATTTATGGCATTTTGGAGAGATTAAAATAAATATGCCCTCCGCCAAAGTGATTTTCTTTATGTATTCCTGGGATGCATGCGCAAAAAAGGCATACTCGTGTCAGAGTCTGGACTCAGCTGTCATGTTTTCAACAGGCTCTCAGTATGTGGGGGCATTGCATCATGCTTTTTAGCCTCACTCTAACCTCATGTATGTTTCCATGTAAGGTATGATGGGAAGACGTTCTCTCTTAGTGTGGTTTGAGCCAGCCACATAAATCACTCCGCCGTTTATATTCCTTTTTTCTTTTTTTTTTATCCCTCCGGTTTTCTCTCACCAAAGTGTAATTTCTCTCCTGCCTCGGAGAGCCACACGTCCACCACGACAGAAACGTGGCTTTTATAGGAAACATGTCACAAATGTTCAGCCGATCCATTTTCTTTCCATTTTTTGCCTTAGAGAAACACATCAGGAACCTCTCAAGCTTTATGAGAAATACATTTTATGTTCCACTTAATGTTTCCAGCATGTCATGTTATTGCCCGTATACCAGAGGCTGTGGGCTGCTGTGGATCATGCTAATCACGTATACTTTTATATTTTTGTCATTGAGCTTTGGTGCATATCCCGAGTGGCTTACACTTATTAAAAAAGTACAAGTTCAGGATCTAGCCTGCGGGCCTTATAGCCAGACGCGCTGGATTTTTGCAGTGATAGAAACTGTGATATTTCAGTTTCTGGTTATACAAGCTCAACTTTTGCTCACAGATATGAAAGAAAGCAGGGATTTTAAGCGTAGCAGAGGTCATTTCTGCTCTGTTCCGTCCTGTTTTTATCCTTTTCCGTCCGACTCTGCTTTATTGCCATCAGCTGGATAAACTGTTCTGTAGCTGCAGTGTCGGCAGTAGCAGTGCTTAGACGAAAACCCACCATATATCAGCCCTCTGGTTCCACTAGTCTCCCTGGTCAGCTCACTAGTAGCAGATTAATGTCCTGTTGAGGAGACACAGACTTCTGCCCAGGCCTCATATACTCTGACAGAAGGCAGGTGTCAAGACGGGCTGTCCTAAAGGAACAGGAGGAGGCTGCTTTTCCTTCATTAATGGACATGAGTGAAGGATGAGGAATGGCGTCACAACAAGTCACATGCTCTTTTGTGCACTGCATAAAACGAGAAAACTCTCCCAAGGTGCAAGAGGTTTCCAAGACCATTAAATGACCTGTTAAAGATGGTTTTTTTTTTTTGTCAGTGCATTGAGATCACTATCACCTCCTTCGTCATTGGCTTCATAGAGCACCTGTCTGTCATTATTTATTTACAGTCCTATTTAATGGAGTTAAAAGTCACAGTGCGCCCCAAGGTACTGAGAGACTTGATGATGTTGTCCTTGTCTGTTCATCATAACTGTGGTTTGTTATGACAGGATAATGATGTGGAAAAATTGCATGTATTTATTCATTAGCCCCGGTTTGTTTGATACTTCCAAAGTGTGGTTTTCATACAGTCTTTCTTGGCCCTTCATAGCCTGTACACACTGACATCACATTTGATCATGAGTGACAAAAAGATGAAGGTTTTGACTGTAAATGTCCTGGTGGAATTACACAACAGACTGTTAATATCGCATGTCGAGTGCAGGGGTGCATATTTATTGAGATTATCTGACATTCTGAATTTTTGCACCAGAATATCTGATGTGTTTTTTCAAGGAGGTGCTTACATAAGAGGGCTGCAGTGCTGAAAACTAAAACCGCTTGGTTCCTGAGAAAGCAGGAGAAGAAAGACCCGGAATGACTTGTTTATCACTTTGTTCACTGCTGTAACGTAACACAAAATATATTCATTTTAAAAGTAGTGTTGCCCTAAAAGGACATTTTTCAACTCAATCAATAATATCATGATGCTAGTGTAACTCTAAGTTTAGCATAGACTGGTAGCAGGGGAGAAGCAATAAAGGTCTTTGCACATTAAGTCTGTATTTGTTGAATACGTTTTTTAATTCATCATGCACAGAAACCTTGCACATTGAGTCTGATGTGTTTTATTATCCTATTCATTGGGAAATTTGCAATACGAGACAAAACTGAATTAATTATGTGGGTGTAATGAATAGCGCTAGTCCAAAACTGAGCTAATGAATGAATGACATTAGGAAGAAACTAACGTTTAGCTGCCTAAATCACAATCAGTACAGTCTAATCTTTCATACATCCTTTGTCTGAACCATCCCCGATTCCAGCTGTTCTGCAGTCAAATGCTGCAGTTTTTAAATTCTGTATCTCTTATGTTTCTTTAAGTGGTTTGTGCTGGGAGATGGAGTGAACGTTTATTGTGCCATTTTCAGACGATGACGTCTGCATGGACGGTGGCCCCGAGGGGTCAAACAACCTCTTGACAAATGCGAAAAATGTAGAAAATCGCACCTGATCCGAAAACTTAAATGGTGGATGAAAGTTTCGGCGCCGGTGTGTAAACGTGATCGACAAAACGTGAGGCAATATTTATTTTCAAACATATTACAATTTCTGACTAAAAAAATACAGGCTTGGTGTGCAAAGGCCTTAACACTAACCTGTGTAAAACCAGTTTTTTGTACAAACTAAGCAAACAAGCTAGGTGATTTTTTTTAGCGTCTGACAGAGCCATGCTAGCTAACTCCCCCTGCTTCCTGTCTTTCAACCAAGTGCTGGTATAAATCATGTCATCTACTTTAACTCTTGGCTTGAAATCAATATGGCAAACTTTTAATTTAATATTATATAAGATGATTTTGTTGAAACATATTATTTTTTTACAGTCTGTCCTCCATCACCAGGCATAGTTTGACTTGTTACATCTGTGCGATATGTTAAAATTTTTCAACCGGCCATTATCAGCCCAACAACCACTGATTGCTGATATATGCGCAGGTATGTGTCTGGGGATTGTGAAACACACTTCATTCAAATTCGACAGAAAAAAAATAAAACCCACCAAAACTGTCCCTGTTAGCCGTTCCAGCAATCACCAACTCTGGTCAAAATAAAGCCAACCCTGGCTCTGCATGTTGTTTTTCCCCCGCTGTATCTCTCTGCCTGCTTAGCAGTGGCTGAGCAACTCTTGTTCCTTGGAGGGAGACCATCAGTTTAGCAAATAAAATGACAATTAAAGAATTGCCCTAATAAAACAACCAGCAATGTACTCAGCCAGTTGCTTAGCCAATATATTCGTCCAGTCGCCCAGCCCTCGTATGTGGACTGTATCAGTTAAGAAATAGTCATTTTTACATTTCAGTTTTTGTACTGATTAAGCAATCAGACAGCCAGGCTAGCTGTTTCCCACTGTTTTCAATCTTTATGTTAGCTAAGCTTTATATACTGTGTGCAAGAATGAGAGTGATACCAATCTTCCCATCTAACTTTTGTCACAAAAGAGAATAAACATACATCCATCTGCAACCGCTTATCCCGTTAGGGGTCGCAGGGGGGCTGGAGTCGATCCCAGCTGGCATTGGGCGAAAGCGGGGTACACCCTGGACAGGTCGCCAGTCCATCGCCGGGCACATAGAGACAGACAACCAATCACACAAACATTCATCAAGTAATCTAACCTGCATGTCTTTGGACTGTGGGAGGAAGCCGGAGAACCCAGAGAAAACCCACGCTAACATGGGGAGAGCATGCAGAAGGGCCCCAAACTGGATTCGAACCTGTGACCCTGTCGCTGTCACCAAGGCAACAGTGCTAACCGCTACACCGCCGTGCATGAATAAACATATTCCCTAAAATGTAGAACTATTCCTTTAAGATGGAATTCAGTCATACACGCTCAAATAAATGCCCCAGATAATTTGATAAGTTTTTTGTAAAATGACATGCCCACATGGACTTTTTTTGCAGTGGCAGGAGAATGTGAGAGCTGCTCCGTATAGCAAGGGTGGGGGGGCAGATAAACAAACGTTTCTAACTTACGCAGAGGACTTTGGCTGGTTTGAGACGGCCGCTTTTTCACCGAGAGGAATGTTCCCTTCCAGTGGGCTCTGATTCGAAGTGCACTGCTGTATAGAGCTCATATGTGAAAGTGAAGAAAGCTTTTGTGTGTGTTTAAAAATGAAATGTCAGCGTCGTGAAAGGATCGGTGTGCGTCTCTTTCGTGACTCCCGAGTTGTGCAGGTGTGTGTGTGTTTGTGTGTGTTCGCTGAGATGTCACAGCAAGTCCAACATCACCATCAGTCTTGCTGTTTTGAGAGGGAGCCAGCTCTGTGGCCACTGTGTAGTGAGTGTGAGAGCTCTATCTCGCTGTGCACACAGCATGCAAGAGAACCTTCCCCCTTTTCTTTTCTTTTTTTTTTTTTTCTTTTTTCCCAGTTTGGTTACGGGAAAAGGCAGCATTTTTTCTTTCCATATTTGGTCATATGGAGCACGGCCAGGGAGCAGTAGCCTTTTGATGCCGTACAAACATCCCTATTTTGTGTGGGATTTGTACTTTTTGGAATGCTTTTTCTCCAATTCGGCCTGATTGTGGGTGCAGCATCTGAAAGTGCACTTTTAAAAGGGACACAAGCCTTTTAAAAGTCAAAGCCTGGAGAGGAATTATGCTGGCTCTGGCTGCAGTTTCACAAAGAAGTTGCCTTTTTACAGTATTATTTATGATTTGGGCAGCAGGAATCCAACTTCTAATGCAAACGTCCCTCTTAAAACCAACATTTAAAAGAAGGACAAGGTTTTATAACCCTTTTTTTTTTTTTGGCCAACCGCTACATGAAATCCTCTTGGGCAGTTATTTAATTTGGTAAATTGGATCAGCAGCTGACAAATAAGAATTTATCATTTCATTTCAGTGGTTAACTTTTAAGAGAAAGATTTTTGAAACGTGCTGAAGCTGGATTTAGTTAGATCTCAAAAATGAGAATAAAAATGGCGTGTTTGCATCTGAGTGCTAAATCCTGCTGTTGCAAAGCTGTGAGATTCAGATGATGGATATGGCATGTTGGGGTAATGTTTTTATTGCAATTTAAGTGTGACTTAGCTTCAGGCGTGAGGTTTAAAGACACATAAACACACCCTCAACCTGAAGGGGACGCCGGCTGGTGAGGCTCAGGTGTTGGACGTGAGATGTGCAGCACGAAACTCCGATCCATGTGTGGGACCATGAGAGGAGAAAATATTAAAAGAACAGTGAGTCATAGTCTAAATATATATGACAGATGACAATGCGCTCAAAGTTTAGCGAGGCTATCTGGCTGACAGTGGAAAATTAAACACAGTTGAAGAATGCTACGTAATTTGTTTTAATCAGGGCAACACAAGAGTTTAGCAAGTCTCAAACGTCGGCTTCCTTTCCAACAGATTTGTCAGTTTGAAAGATAATTGAAACAAATGCTATTTATTATCATGAGCATATTACAACATACAGGTTGAGACAGCGTCGTGAGGGTTAGAGCCGACTTGCATGGTGCATTTAAGGGTAATTACAGTTTTTAGGGTCCTGTTTTTTGTAGTTTCGGTCATCATTTTTATTGGCTGTGATAAGTAATTACTGAGATCTGGGAACATGGAGTCATCACGGCAACAATAGGGCAAGAAACGCAAATGCTCTGATGACCAGACTGGTTGTAAACATACCAAGAGTCAAGCCAGATGATCTAAACCACTTTATTTGGAGGCAAAACTGAAAGCACAGCCAGTAAGTTGCAAATAATCTCTCTGTGTGTGCACAACTATTGCAAGTACAATGGGTCAAAGTTGAACCTGGAAGTTGGTCTTTAAAGAGAGTTTGCACCTTTTGGAGGAAGAAACACCTTCCCAGATCTCTGCATTTAACTTGGTGAGTGCAATCCAGTAATGATGGTGGCCAAAGGAACAAAAATAAAACTCAAGTTGACCGTTAAAGCCTGCCTCCAGCCAGTGTTACTTTTTTTGCTTTGGTCTTTCTGCAGCAGAGAATAGGGGTATGGTTAATAGTCAGATGTAATTCATTACCACAGCAACCAGATTGCATCATTTTTTCAACCCAGTTTAGGTGAATTTACTGTTAATTTCACTCTCACTCTCTCTTTCGTTTTCTTTTACCGTCTCCTCCTGGCGATGTGGCCGTCTGGCTGCTGTTGCACTGAGGAACCGCCCAACTGCCCACATCGCACTGGAGAACAGATAAACGTGTTGCTGAGATTCGCCGATTGCAATATCGTTTTGGAACATTTTGGAGGCGCATCGTTGACCACCACCAACACCGACATCACACCGGGCAGCGCTGTGATTTGTTTATTTCTCTAACAACTCTTTTCTCTTCTTTTCTTTTGGGCAGAAAGTTGTGCGCTCTTGTCATTCGACCAGAGCTCCAAAACAGCATTGGCTGCTTTCTGTTTATTATAACAATAATTTATGGCGGAGACGGTAAAGAAGAGAATAAGAGAGACAGTCAGTGTGCTGTGCTAATTCTGCTGGTGAGATTTCATGTAATCCACTGTGTTGATTTCACCCATTTCCAGCACACATAAATGCCCTAAACAACACACTAAATTAACACTTTGTCGCCGCTCAGAAAAACAAGCCTGAGAGCGCCTGCGCACGCTTGGAGGATGGCGTATGAAGTGCAGCCTCTACTGTAGTCATACCTCATATTCCCGTTTTAGCAGCAACCTTCATTTTTTAACTTTCAGCACAAATTTAAGTTGTCAAAACAAAAATTGGCAAACAGTGTGGCTAATTAACATTGTCGGGAAATAACTCAAATATGAAATATAGAAATGTCAAAATGCACTGCAAGAAGAAACACCTTCCCAGACCTCTGCATTTAATTTAAGTGTAGTTTTACTGCAAAAAAATAAAGACCCTGAAATCCTGTTTTCTCAATTTGCCTTTGATTGTTTCTTGTTTAGTCATAAATTAATAACACCCTGTAAAATATAATGCATCCAAGGTATCCCATTGAGATTTTCTTGGCTGTGCGTGAACAGATAACCCCAGCCAGTCTGTCTCAGTGTGTATGATTCACAGGGCACAGAGAGGTGTTATGGAATGTGAACCATTGTCTGGGAATGCAGGAGTCTCCTTTTTTTCTTCACCAAATGGAAACTTTACATCTTCAAACTACACTGATGTGATGTGAAATTTCCCCTCGCTGCTAGTTCGTCTTCTATCCGAAAAACTAAAGTCAGCACAAAGCAGATTGTAGGAGGAGATTTGAGGGAGGATTGCGTCTGAAGTCCCGAATGACAATGCATCCGAGGCATTCAGGGACTCGAGCCCATTTCTTGCCCCAACCCTCAGAAACCATCAGCACGTTACTGCGCCGCATTTCACTTGCCGCAGTGGCGTTAGCTTCTCAGGTTTGCCCAAGAATATCTTCTGCTCATGCTCAGTGAAATTTTTCCTCATTCGATCCCGAAGCCACACTTTCAGAAATTTGTTTTGGAGGAGATAGAGTGCGAGTGGAAAGCAGATGGTATTGAGATTGAGCTGAGGTCTGATGCAGTTGGCCACCTCGCATGTTGCCTAGAATATATAGTTGCAGCTGAGGACCACGGCTTTGAAAACAGACGCGATTGTGGTTGATCTTCACCCTGTGGCATGAAATGCAGACATAGAGAAATATAGAAAGAAGCTTGGCTGCTTGGATATGGGTAAACCAATTACTGAACTTAATTCATAGCCAACCAACCCTGCGTCTCATATTGTAGCTGAACACATAGTCTGCAGCTGCTGGCTGAGCTGCTGCATTGTGGTCCAAGAGGAGATAGAAACAGCGAGAAAGGGGTGAGAGTAAATGAAAATAAAACTGCATGAGACAGTGGAGACCACCGAAAATGGATTTTTGAGGCTGATATTAATATTTGAGAGTTAAAAAAAAACAACAAAAACATTACCAATATGTCTGTCTATTCTTGTTACAGTTACTATTTATTCTTCACATAAACACATTTGTCATGTATAGACATTATATTAAATTTGCTTATAGAGATATATACTGTGGGGGACATTTTAATGTAATAACGGTGTGTACCATTTAGACAAATCTTTTGGCAGAAATGGTATGTAATATTAATAAGTATGTTTTCTTTAGTGTATAATCACCTGAAAATAAGAATAGTGTTTTCGTTACTGTGGAATGATCTTTTTATATCTACATAAAGAGTTGGCCGCCATGTTTCTACACTAGCCTGTAACCGACAAACCAAACAATGGCTCTAGACAGGGACATTCACATTATGTGTCGACCACCGTAGTTCTCAGACATACACGCTTGGCACTTTTTCAGTTGACGTTTCAGTTGGTTGTAATCAGCAACCTCACTGCTAGATGGCGCCAGATCCACACACTGCACCTTTAAACACTAACAACTAAATCTAACCGTAAATTTGAAACAGTTAACTGGAAATAAAGTTAGTATCAAACAGTATCAACAACAACTATGAACACGAGATTATGAATTTGTGATATAAACATAAAATCAGCCTATAAAAGTCAACAATACAATAAACAGTCTTTAAGGAAAGGAAAGAAAAAATAAAATATTTCTTTTTTTATCCCCCAGTGGGGAAATTTACATTACCGTGCACAAATCTTTGGCATTACTGTATTGCAGTTTTTGTTACTTTCCTACTAGAGCTTTTTTACGTCGCAAATTAGAACTAACATGTCATTAAAAAAAAAAATTAAAATGTATTTAAAGGTGATAACAGTTGATAACAGTGACAACATTGAGCCACTAGATGTTGCATTCTCCTTCCTCTGTTTCATTGCTTTTACTTGACAACAAGTTGTTGCTGCACTTACTGTTTTTTCCACGCTACCTGACGTGATACCAACATCGTTGGTAAAAATATTATCCATAAGTCCTTAAATACCACCTACATACCCTCAAACTAAACTACGTTGCTTCCATTCATTCACGGGGCCTCGGCTGACTCACTTGGGTGACAAGCTAATGCAGCGTGCTAACATGATAAGCTAGCATTACTGCAAGGCAACTACCTTTTACAAAGTCAGACTTGTCATTTTCCATTATTTTTCCATATGTGGTGTTGAATCTAAAATCTTTAAAATCTCTCGCTTTTACTTTAGCTAAAAGAGCAACAATAGTGCTAGTGCTCTGCAATGGGTCAGATGGACAAGCCTCCTGGATTACACCCTGTTGTGCTTAAACACAAGAAAAGGTCATTACATACTGAATATTTCATCAATTCAGCCCTATTATATAGCAATATAAAATATCTGTCCGATAATAACAGCCCACTAATATAAGAAAGAAAGAAAGAAAGAAAGAAAGATATTCCTTTATTAGTCCCACAGTGGGGAAATTCAGTTTTTTACACTCTGTTGTTCACACAGTACAGTTCACACAGACATAACATGTCAATGGAGAGTGTCAGAGTGATGGGGCTGCTCCTGACAAGCGCCCAGAGCAGTTGGGGGTTGGTGCCTTGCTCAGGGGCACCTCGGCAGTGCCCAGAGGTAAACGGCACCTCTCCAGCAACCAGTTGTCTTGGTCCATGGGGGATTTTAACCCCGGTCCTCCACATCCTAACCCAGTCCTTACGGACTGAGCTACTGCCGCCCCCATATCGGTCAGGCTCTAAAAGGCAGGCAGAGAAAGAGGCTCTAGATGACAGATGAAGCAGAGGGAAGGAAGGACAGAGATGGAAAGAAAGAGAGAAATTCTTGGCCTCAGTGCACCAAAAGCCTCAAATGAATTTATGAATGCTCATCCACAGCCGCTGTGCATCCTGGGACTGTAAACGTGTTAATGCTGCCGAGGCCTGGACGTGTGAGAGGAGACACATAGTGCAGAGAGCCACGACCACAAGGCCAGCTTTCCAAACACAGCACTGTAGGTGGTGATGGATATCACACATGTACACACATTTACCGTACCATAAACACACACACACGCTGTTCTTGCAGTGGCCGTATGTATTTTTCAGTATCACTCTCGTAAAAAAAAGCACTGATTATCACACACATTTAACGTAGACATGCACAAAAAAAAGCATGCAGTCATTGATATACACTTCTTGTGCACACTTTCCATGCGCACATTTACATAAACACACACAAAACACGTTCATAAATGTAAATCCTGTTTGTTGAATACTGTTTATCGTGATGCACACACAGCCTCACATGCAGGCTGAACATATTTTAACCGCCCTGTCAGACTAATCTCAGGAGACTCCTTACCCCTGCAGAAAACGTTAGATTTACCCAACTCAAACTGTCCCCAGAGCCTCAGCCAAAACAGCTGTTAGTGTGCACTACCTACAGGCTTGCACTATCTTTCTCTCTTAATTTCTCTCTTCCTCCCTGTTTTACTGCCAAAGCTCTATCTGTGTGATAAAACAATCATAAAATGATCACTCTTACTTTGCTAAAATACTTAGCAGTATATCTTAACTTAGCCTGAACCAATGGACTTCTGCCTGTCTCGTTTCACCGTAAGCTTGGTCTGTCTCCTGTCAAGTAAGCATCCAAAGCTCACATAAATGGACTATTTACAGTAGATAATGCAAATGGAGGCGCGTGTCAGTGTTAGCGGTTAAATTCCCACAGTGTCACTTAACTCCCACGTACTCACACTTTAAAAGCCTCGTCCAGTATGTGTTCTTTCATGATGGGCTGTAGTGCAGTACTACACGTTACAGTGCAAGTTGCAGCATGGCTGTCGTTTGATGAAACAAACTGTAAAGTTTTTTACCACTAGTGGTGCCATAGAGCAATATGGAGCAATACAGCCAGGGAGGAAGACGACTCCCGGCTAGCCAGTGTGAATGCAAACAATGTAAAAAAGCCATGGCGCATGAAGCAAAAAAGCTTGATTTCCGAAAATAAAATTACCCAGATCATCCGGAGATCTTCTGCATCCGGCTAGTAGTGCATTTTACAGCTTTTAGGAACCAAGTCTTCATACTATAAACATACTATATATACTATACATGCTATAAATTGATTTGAATTGATTCAGATGTCCTTTTGCTCTGTGAGTCTTTGGGAAAAGTCTTTTAGAGCACAGTGGCATCATGTGATGGATGCTGAAGCTGTAGTAGCGCTGTTGGGCCAATACAAAAATCTGCTTCAGAGCCCAGCCCCACTTCCTGGTGGCTTCTGTGTAGTAAGAACTGGATACCGGACCCCAAGATGGCACCCATTCAGTATCCAGAGTACTGGTGCATATGCCAAAAAGTAAGATTTGGGGTATGCGGCCCACTGGATATGCGCAGTAGTGTTTCTCTGGCCTTGCCCGTGAGCTTCCACTCAGCCCATAGACTTAACATTATGATGACGTCACAGATTTTTAAATAGCTAATCTTGGCTCAAGGAAATTTAACAAATAGAAAACCTCCATTGATTAAAAAAAACATAACAGAGTCATAATGGACCTTGCTGTCAGTTCGAGGTGTCCTGTCAACAGTTTACAGGCATTTCTTTTGGTAGCATATCCAGGTCTCATTATACAACCATGAAATGTTTGTTTCCAAGAAAACATGGGTAGCTTGGGTCGTCCTTTAATCACAAGGTTGGTGGTTCGACCCCCAGTTCCTCCTGTCCACATGTTGAGACACTAAACCCCGAGTTGCTTCACAGCAATCCACTGCTCCTGCAATGCTTAGGACAGGTTGAATGCAGAGGTCGGATTTCATGTACCTCCATGTATGTGACGACTGAAATAAAGTTTGAGTTTAAACTCCACAGAGCGCCTTATAACTAAGCTATTGGAGAAAGACATTTCTGTTGTGAAAGAGAGGTGAATCACGCGAAGCAAGTCAGGCAGACCCATGACAGTATTTGAGGAGAGGCTGTCACAATAAAAGACTCACGTTTGTCAGAATGAGGAGACGATTGTATTTTCGTCTTCTTCAGCTTTTGACTAGAAGCCCTACATTGTTAGTCGGGCTGACTAAATGTTGATAGGTGAAGACAGCTGATGTCAAAATACTGAAATCCTGCTGCTCTCTTTTCACAGTTAAAGGGCCATATCTTCCACAATATCCCATGATGTATAGCCTTTGCATTGTTATTTATTTTTATATAATTGGGTAGCATTTTACCACAGTCATATTTCAATCTCGTGTCATTTAGTCTCCAGGGTTGCCCATATTTTTTCAACATACCAACCACTGTAGCAGGTGGACAAAATATTTCCTCCCATTGATACAAAGACTAGAAAGGTTAGGCTTCGTGCCAGCGTTGCCTTCACATTCCAGATTACTGGAATACCTCACTTCACCTGGACACCTGCACAGCTGTGACTCCATAGCTGCTAGACATATAACTCCTCCTCTCCTCTCCTCTCCTCTCCTCTCCTCTCCTCTCCTCTCCTCTCCTCTCCTCTTCCAGAGACCAAGAGGAGTCTGTCCATACAATAAAAGCTATTGCTTTTATTGTATGGACAGACATGGTAACTGCTGCCCGTGGTTTGTGTTGGCACTGTTGTATGGTTGTACTCTCTCACTTTTAATTTAGATGAAAATCAAAAACTATATAAACCAGAATTTCAATTTCCAATATTTTTGTTTATGACCTGGAAAACTAATGACATTCTTATCAGCCTTAGCTGCACTTTTTTAGTGGTAATTATCAAATGTTAGCATACTAACAAGCTAAAGTAAGATCACATGGTAAACACTATACCTGCCAAACATTAGCATGTTAGCATTGTTATTGTGAGCATGTTAGCGTGATGATGTTAGCATTTAGCTTACAGGCAAAGCCTCACAGAGATGCTAGCATGGCTGTAGACTGTAAAAATACAAAACATTTCTGGGGATATATTAGCAGAAAAGGAATCTAATATTCATAGTTATGTTTTCATTAGTGTATAATCACCTGAAACTAGGAATCGTTGTGTTTTCTTTAGCTTTGAATGAGCCCTTCCGCCATGTTTCTACAGTAGCACAGAACAGACAAACCAAACTTGGGTTCCAGAGAGAGCCTATCACGTTTTTACGCCACCTGAAGGCCACCGTAGTTCTCCAACACGCTTTGAAACTGCGGTAATGTTAGCCACAGAGTGCAAAACCGTGCTACCGCCAGCTGCTGACTGCCTTCTGTGGCTCCTAAAGTAGTGTTATTATGGTAAGGACGGCCTCTGGGCGAGGCAGCTGGTGTTACCACGGTTTGGCACTCAGCAGCTCATGTTACCAGTCTTGGAAAGAGATGAGTGAGCGGAGGTGTACTCAGCTGGTTGCAATCTGCAACCACACCACTAGATGACTCCAAATCCTACATACTGTACCTTTAACAGCTGTCAACAATTATTTGTGGGATCATAGAGGATGCATGTAAAATATTTGTCTTTATTATTAAAGCTCAATGTTCCAGCGAGTTTTATCCTAGCATATAGCAGGATTACTGTCATAAAGGTAACTTTTTTAAAACCTAACACTGTATGTGATTTGTGACTAAGCCTCGTAACCACCAGCTGCAACAAGTCGCCATTGTTCCTTTATTTGCCAGCCTCACAGCAGGCGAGCACATAGCTAGTTTTTACTTGTTTATCATCACATTAATTCCCTTTATTCAACAACCAAAACAGTCACTGCATACAAAAAGATCCAAGGGAGGAGTTGTCTGTAACTGGCATGTGAATGAGTAATTTAGAGGCTCTTTCAAGTCCCCTCTGCTAAAATCAGAGGTTAAATAGGAGCATTCCTCGCATAGCTCCATAGCCATAATGTGGAGATTAATGTGTTTGTCTAAAGGTTGTGAGTGCTGCACCGAGTATCACTGTAACCAAAATGTCTCTTCTCACAGAAAGCCAGCGTTAGGAACATTTCACCAAAGCCAAAAATAGACAAGCTGGTTGGCCCATACTTATTCTCGAGCCTTACTCCCAGACTGTTGCTTGATCTACTTTGTACCTCGTTTGGCCGATAGGGGCCAAGTGTTTTGCCGCTTTTAACTCAAGACTCCATGAGAAGATAGAGGCATTATAAGGTGGTGTAATCCCAGTGGCTGTCAGGATAATATCAACTTGGCTTTTAAGGCTTTTTAAGAGGCTGGCACTTAGACACTGGGTTCTGTGCCAGGGTCTGGCAGTCTCGACAGGTAGTAATTTGACTGGTAAATGTGTCATTATAGCCATTGTAGAAGGTTGGGGCAGACAGGGAAAGAGAAAGAGGGGGAGGAAAAGAGAGAGACAGAATAAGAAAGGGAGGGCTGGATGGATGGATGGATTCAGGTTTTCAAGACTAATGGCGGAATAAATGGACAGATGCAGCGAAGGAAGAAGGGGTTTTACAGCCGACAGGCTATGACAGGCTGAACTTGTAAAACGTCTGAAAATGTCACAAACTTGTGACTCCAGGTTGCTCAACTATATGGAATGCTGTCTTTCTCTCCTTTTGCCTCGGTTAGCGTTTGCAAAGTCTGGGTGGTCCCTCCAGTGATATACACAACACTTACATTTCTACGTCGTACTGAGGGCCTTGTCTGCAAGCTGCAGGCTTCCTCCTCTGCCCTAAAGCCTGGTGTGCTCTCCCATGTGGAGGCAAGACAATGTGACCATGCTGCATTCAGCCTCGCATTCATTGACCAGCCCTATTCATACATCATATATCAGTATGAAAAATATAATTATCTCACTTTTATTAATCATGTAAAATCTTGTATATATTGTCCGGTCTGTTATCATTGTGTTCACTACTTTTATTAAAATATTTCTTTTATTTTTTAATGTCCCATGACTCACTTTTTTTTTTTCACAAAACTGAACACCAACTGAAAACAGTCTTCTCAGTTGCATGAATCACACAGTATTTGCAACACTAACTAAAAATTTATATGCTGCTGCGCCTGTGTTTCTAATAGCTTCACTTTCCTCAGCATCGCAGGCTCTAGGAAGTATGTGATTAGACTGGTGATGTTTGGAGGCCTTGTCGGTTTTCGTTATTGCGCTCATTTCGCCGTAATTACAGTTGTATGACTAGCCCCACATGCCAGTTGCCCCCAACCGCCCCCCTCGTCGCACAAATGACACCAAGCGTGCATCTAAACATAGAGAGTGAATTTTTGCGGTGTTTAAAATATCTCTCCCTCCTCCGAGTCACAGAGGCTTTTACGGCGTAATAACCGGGGAGGCGAGGCTGTGTTTACTGTACAGGCTCACAAAGGGGGGGGCGGGGTGAGACTGGGTGAGAAGATGCAGAGGGGAGGGTGAGCCGGGTGAGGAGGATCCCTCAGAGTCGTGGTTTCTTTTAGCTGTCCGTGTATTTCCTGTCCATCTGTGCATGCTCATTAGTATGCTTAGTGTGAATGCATGCATAGAAACGCTGTACCTACATGTTTGTGCGCATACATACTCATGCACAGATGTCCATGATGTATAAAGAGGCTCAATGTGACCCCTCCTGTACGCAGCTGCAGATGAAAGAAATGCTCATAACACACAGGAAGCTGGAGTCCTGTCTTCGAACAGAGTTTAGCCAAGCTCTGACATGTATGCGGGTAAACAATACAGGAAAAGTTAGATAGGGAGAGAAGGAGAGACAGGACGGAGGACGGAGGAGGGAGGGAGGGGGGTAAAGCTGAGGGGAAGAAGGAAGGAGGTCACTGAGGGATGGAGGGAGGGACAACTAGCAGGGAGGGGAAGGAAACAGGCATTTGCCTTTTCTGTCAGCTGAGGCTGGACTGTGGGAGACTATTACTAGACGTTGTATCTCTGTTTGAGGAGAGCTTTGTGTAAAGCTGGCATGGTGTGAAGGAAAACACATTGTTTGAAGGCTAACTCAAGGTATGACGGTCAAAGTTCTTCCTTTGTTTCTCCAAATACTGCACTTTAAAGCATCTTATTTTCTGCCACCGTCTCTTTCCTACTATCACCACAAAGGATGAAGTGTTTAAATAAGATTTTATTCTGTGCCGTCTTTTCATTTCGGGAATTGTCATGCACCTTTGTGCTCAGCTAGCGTCTGTTTACTCTGCTCCAGCATATAGAGGACTTTGCTGGTGGTTTAGCCGGGACCGTAGATGTATGTTGGGAGGCTCAGCAGCTCCTGGGTGGTCTTGGTCCTCACTGTCTCGTACCCTCGTGGGGTATTTTTAGTGAGAGTTGCTCTGAACTGATTGTTAACATCCTGTGTTGGCTTCTCTCTCCTGTGTTTCTGTATATATGGCTGCACACTTCTGGTCAGCACTGTGTGTAGAAAGATGTAATCGTTAAGATTTCATTCCTGGTTGATTTGGTGACAACATTGTTTACTGCATGTTTAATACGACAGCAAACACTCAGTGAGCAGCTACTCAGCTATTCTTGTTCCTCACAAAAATTTAAAATGCTGATGAAAACACCCCTAAAATGACAGTTTTGATGAACAACCGCTGTTAGCATTAACCCCAGCGGTGACAAATGTATTGTGTTTGCTGTGGCTGCTTCACAATAAAAGCCACTCCATGTTTCGCCTCTTAAATGCTTTTATTGTGAAGCAGCAGCAGCAGTAGGATGTTCCATTTGCATTAGCAATAACACAGTACAGCTATGATAACAGTAATTCTGGATTACATGCATACCTCGTTTCCCATGAATCCCCTGTGCGCATGAAGGAAATTTGAATCCAGTATCAAAATTTGGGTTTAATTTCATTTAAATCTTAAAGGTCCCACGTTGTAAAAAGTGGTTTATGTTGTAAAGCAAGTTTAAGTGCTATATAAATACTGTGAAAGTACCAAAATGCTCAATATACATAGAAATTCACACAGCTTGTAATCAGAAATTGATTGAAACAAGCCGTCAGGATTTCTGTCCATTTGTGATTTCAAAAATATAAAATATTCAGTTTATTCGCATTTACACTATTTAGTAGCTAAAACAGTATGTGAGATATTTTAGTACGTATGTCTGAAACCTTATTATGAAACCAAGAGTACACAAATTGCACACGGTTTCAGGTGAAATATTACAGTATGCAACACTGAACACTGTGGCAGTATATATATCCCACAATGCAATGCGCTAGTGACAACAACGTTTGTAACAGATGTTGACAGCTTTGTAACATCAGTGACGCTTAAATTTAACTGTAAGTATAAGTTTTCATTTTGCTCTCACACACTCATCACTCATTGTCAACCGCTTATCCAGAGTCGGGTCACGGGGGCAACAGCTCCAGCAGGGGACCCCAGACTTTCCCGGTCCACGTTAACCAGCTCAGACTGGGGGATTGCGAGGCCTTCCCAGGCTAGTGTGGAGATATCTCCCCCCAGTTGGTCGTGCCTGGAACATCTCCTTAGGGAGGCGCCCAGGGGGCATCCTTACCAGATGCCCAAACCACCACGACCTTTTAACGCAAAGGAGCAGCAGCTCTACTCCGAGTCCCTCACGGATGGCTGAGCTTCTCCCCCTCCTGAGAAAACCCATTTCAGCCGCTTGTACCCATGATCTACTTCTTTCATGACATTTCATCTTGCTAGGCTAAATATATACTT
This sequence comes from Pterois miles, assembly GCA_947000775.1. Lineage (NCBI taxonomy): Eukaryota > Metazoa > Chordata > Actinopteri > Perciformes > Scorpaenidae > Pterois > Pterois miles. The sequence goes on along the minus strand of CAMQGK010000549.1, from coordinate 16,532,032 downwards.
TATTAATTCAGACTTCGACTTTCACAAACCGTCGTTTTGGTCACAGGAGGTTGGCACGGATTACCGTGATTACGCGCCTCCAACCGGCAAGGCGGCTCTCAGGAAGTGACGACGTAAATTACTGCTCATTGGGTTCCAAAAGATGCGCACTGCTGTTTTTTTCATACGAAAGTGCTGTATGTTGAACGATAGTAGGCCTATTGAGTCTGAAGTGCATGGTATGCAATTTGTACGAAGCTCATCTAAATGACATCAGCTGACAGGAAGTAAACGTGGATCCAAACTGCTGCCAGGCAAAGCAGTTCAGTGGCAATTGCATTGAAATGCATTAAAATTGACTGACATAGGGTGAATACGGGTATATTCAGGCAGACAGTTGTGTTTGTTGTGGTCAAAACACAAAATATAAGGATGAACTTGAAAATGAGCACGATGTGGGACCTTTAAGGATTACAGTACTTCGATATCCAGTTATCAGAAAACTAAGGCTGTGTTTGACCAATGAACAAGTATTTTTGACCTTTCAATACAGATAAAAGCGTTTTCGTCTTTCTTTCCTTTCTGCCTTCCTGAAATTGAATAAATGAACACGTCTGTGTTTGATGATGTCATCCCTCAGGGCACAATCATGGAGGAAATGGACTTTGAGCGGCGCCGGGAACTGAGGAGGCAGAAGCGGGAGGAGATGCGCCTGGAGGCCGAGCGGTAAGACGCATTTGGTTGTCCGTCGTACACGTCCGCAGATAAGCACTCCAGGATTTTCCGATTAATTCTCTCGCTCAGCAGAGAGTGTTTAAAAATAATAATTCCTGTCCGATGGATTCATTTGAGCTGTCACTGAAGATTCTGTGAATCTGAGGGAGCAGCCTGCGTTGTGTAATGAGGCTCTGGTTGTCAATGCATGGTGCACCTCCTCTGATGTTCATGCCAAGTCGGAACAGGAGGGAGCCAGCTTTAATGGCTTAGACCCTCCTCTAGGTCTTTAAAAACATCACTCAGCAAATATTGGCTTCCCCATCCCAAGCCAGAAGAAAAAAAAAGGTTGATAAGAAATCTGATAAGCAATGAGGTGACCTTTAAGTGAGAATTTTCAATCATGCCCCTCCTCCCCCTTTTTCCAATTTTCTCTCCCATATACCGCGGCCTTGTGAACTCTCTTTGATTCAATGGAAGGGATTGATTAAGCTAAAGTTCATTTCAGCAAATTGACTGAGCGGTAACGCAGCAAGTGCAGTAATCTAAACTAGTAAAAAGGGCGTTTTATGGTGAGAACTTGATACATAGTGTGCCAAGGCGGCATTTTATAGAAGCCTTTTCACAAACGTCTCTTCGTGTTTGCTGGCAATTAAGGATGAGGCTGATGTGGATGCAGATACTGGCCAAGGTCACTCGCCTGTTTGATGTGTCTGTGAGAAGACTATTTTTCACAGCTAGTTACTCCATCACTGATGAAAAACAAGCTCATCACTGCTGAATGCATAGATGCTTCTCTCTGATAGTCTTTCTATGACACAATGAATATGTGTTCAGCATTTTACCTCAGCGATGAACAAAGCCCTTCGCTCAAGGTAAAGTAACACTTCTTGTATAAAAGAAAGTCTGCAAAACAGCGCACACCCTCCACAATAGTGAAGGAAATATACTAGGTGATAAAATGCATGGGTTAAGTCATTCATCCAGACATTGAAAATAAAATGTCTGCCAGCTTGTGTGGGCTGTATGGATGGCGCCAAGGTTATTTCCACAGGGAGACCAACAAGGGTCTTTTTACTCTTCTACTTGTTTATTTTGGGTAGTGGATAAAGCTCAACAGATAGCTTATCAGATAGTCAGTGTCAGTGTATATATCAGCCAATAAGTAACAAGATAATAGAGTACAGCAATGCCAAGTATACTATATGTTTTTGATAGTTTAAAAACTGTCACCAGTGCATAGTTGTGCATATCTTGGTCACAGTTCTATAAAACTGCATTGATTCACATGGAGACAGTGGAACAAGCAATAACACAACATGGACATAGAATTTTATCACCTTGGAAAGTTGATATGGCAGCATGTTACACATTCAGTAGATATAGAACATATGATCATTCATTTGGCATTGTGTTTCTGGCAAGTCCAATATTCATCTCCTTTTAGCTCTGTTTTGGTCTCCACCCTGTCCTGAGGGAAATATCTGACTCCTTAGCTGATAAATGCTAGTCTATGTTCACCAGCTAGTTGCTAACTTTGTCTTTGAGTAATTTAGTGCTGGGTAGATCGCGCAGTGTGGATTTATCGGAGCATTCAAAACAGCTGCCTAGTCTGTCTGGAAACAAGGTTGATGAGAGCAGATTTTGGGGGCCAGCGAACCAAAACAATGAGCTAAAAGATGCTAAAACGCTTCATTGAGCCGAGGGCAACTGCAAAGTGTGGTGATAAGTCTGTGAGTTTGCCATGTTACACATAATCATTTGATCTGTTATTGAAAGAACAGTGTGTAGCATTCAGGGCATAAATACATTTTCTTTAGTGTATAATCACCTGAAAATAAGAGTACCTGTGTTTTTGTGCTTCATTGAGCCATTTCTATAGTAACCCAGAATGGCCGAACCAAACGCTGGCTCTAGATAGGGACATCCACGTTTTTGCTTCATTTGCTGTAGTTCTTCTCTTACACACTTGGCATGCAGGAGAAGTTTCATTTGGTTGCAATCTGCAACCTCACTGTTAGGTACTGCCAAATCCTACGTACTGCACCTTTAATAAAAACATATTGTTTAGTGCAGCTTGAAGAACTACATTTAAGGGACCCCTTAAGGGACTCATGCATACTTTACTTTATGTACAACCTTTATAACCTTGAATCATTTTTTTGGTATTGTTTTAGGGTAAAGATCCTGTACATTTGGATTTTGTCAAACAGTTATCCAGTGTTCTCCCACATGGCATCTCCCTGTTTTTACTTCTTTTAGACTTTATTTTATGCTTCATTTCCCCAGATGCACTCTAAATAGCAGATTGAAGTGAAGGTTAATGTCGTTGTTATGTTTCATGGCTTAAAACCCCCATAAACCCCCTGCTGCTAGAATTATTTATGCAGTTTTAGAGTGTTTATGTTACACGGAGAAGATGGAATTTGGCAGAAAACGTAGACTAAGTCGAGCCTACAGAGGGAAGAGATGAGGACTGACTGACTGAAAGACAAATGGACCAAGACTGAAAAAGACCAAGAGTTGTAAGCGCCTTCGACATTTACATTTTCAGCTCGGCGGGAGTTTGTTCGTGAATGTTTATTCGGTCCGAGCAGCAATAATTTCAACTGGCAGGCGACATGCCGCTGCTGTTGTTGATAAAAGATTACATCTCTACATTGTTTCCATTTCTGCCAATATATTGAAACAATCAATATTTACATGCCCCTCTTGGTTGGACTAGTCGAAACCACATGTCGTCTCATTGGCCTGCTTCCATTCAACCATCACTGAGCACGCTGTGAGAAGACGGAGAGACGCAGGGAGAGTGTGGGGCCATATAATAACGGCTGTAGGAATGCCAAATTCCTGGCTATTATAAGTGTTTACTGGCCAGGTCTCCATTGGCTGTTTCCTACATGCTGGGACAGTGAGATTGTCTGTGTGTGTGTGTGTGTGTGTGAGAGAGTGTGTGTGTGTCTGTCCCATAGTCTGTATGTGCTATGAGGGGTGTGTGTGTGTATTCATTCAGTGTTAATGTTCGCTTGTGTGTTGGTGTGTTTGGATCAGCATCAGGTGACGAAGGCTTGATAAGCTCCATTCACTTTTCTGTGTGTGTGTGTGTGTGTGTGTGTGTGTGTGTGTGTGTGTGTGTGTGTGTGTGTGTGTGCGTGTGTGTGTGGAGGGAGAACAGCCAAGTCTTCCCTGTTCTGTCTTACATCAGCCTCAGTTATAGTTGTAAGAAAATGATTGTTGACATAGAAGTGTGCAATGGGCTTCAGTTCACATCTAGTTCTGCTCAGTAAAGCCACACACACACGGACACACATGGTTTTCAGCTCTGCTGAGGTTTCTCACACTCTCTCGTGCTCTTCAGCTCCCCTGCTCATCACTGCTGGAGTACGTTTCTGTTCAATGAAACACACAGGAATGTCTCGACTGCCTCTCTTTTTTTCTCTTCATCTTCTGCACACGGATGTGGGATTTTCCCAGTCGGTCAGTGACCAAAGGCTATCAGCTCCAGCGATAGTACGCATAGTTTACAAAAAAAAGCTGCTGTTACTCGGCTGGAGCAGTTCCTTGTCCTTAACAGAATAGTTACTCTTTGCTCACAGTCATTCTGCACAATGGTGAGTCATCACTGTTGTATGTCGGACAGTTAAAGGAACAGTGCAACAACTTGGGAATTATATTTATATGCCGTCTTACTGAGAGGTAGATAAGAAGATTAATGCCACTTAAGTCACTGCACCCAGCCAAGAAAAAAAGTCAACCCATGGATGTATAATAAGACCTGGATGTGGGTTGTATCTAGAAAGGAACCAGCAAATTAGGAAACTCTTATGAGATAGTTCAGGTTATGCATTGATCTTGAATAGTTAAGGTAAGGATAGGTTGTCGGGCAGTGCGTCTCACAAGAGTTTTTGTAGATCTTGGATCACATTATGCAATTACCTTACCTTCTGGACATGACCCTGAATATGGCACTGCCACTCAGCCCTGTTTCCAGTTTTTTTCCAGTGGCCACTCGCGGTATTGCAATGAAAAATAGCCCCCTCCATAGCAAAACCCCAACTTGTCATATTTAGGCTTTTTGCGCAGGTTAAACCCTCTCCTGTCTGTCTTTGTGCTAAGCTAAGCTAACCATCTCTTGGCTGTAGCTTCATATTTATTGCACACACAGAGCGGTATCAATCTTCTCATCTAACTCTCGCAAGATAGCGAATAAACATTAAATGATGAAATATTCCTTTAATGTTTAATGTAATTTATGTAAGACTGTGACAAGTATACAGTGTTGATTTTGCAAGACGTTGCATTTCCTCTTTGATGTCCTTTTTAGGAAGTGTCTATTTTTGACATCTGCCATTTCCCTGTGTGTCCTCCTCCTCTTCCTCCATCTTTCTTGTCATGTTCCATCTCCTCCTCCTCTCATCCCCTATGCATCCCCTCTATCCTCCTCTTCTTCTCCCCTGGGTGTCACTGTCTTTCTTCTCCTTCTCCTGCTCGCTCCCTCTCATCCTCCCCCTCTGCCTCGTCCTTCTCCTCATCTTCTTCCACTTTCATTTTCAGCCCTTCGCCCTCCTTATTCTTCCCCTCTTTCTTCTCACTCTCCTCCAAGCCTCCTCCTTCTTCTTACTTTCACATCTTCCTCCTTCTCATCTTCCCCTTGCTTCTCTCTTTTGATCTTGTTCTTCCACTTAAATTTTCAAATCCACAACCCTCTTCACCCCCCCCCTCCTTCTCTAATTCTCTCTGTAGACCATCCTCCTCTTCCTCCTCTTCATTCATTACATCTGTGCTGTCCCGTCCCCATGAGAGACCAGGAAGGGCAGAGGAAATAACACCCATCCTCCGTGAATGAGCCAAACAAGCCCCGCCCTGGGTGAATGGACTGTTCTAAACATGACCCGGTCCTGCATCGTAAACCTGTTGGTTCTGTCAGGAAGAGAGAGAAAGAGACAGATAAAGGATAGAGAGGGAGCGCCACGTATGTCAACTTCTAACTCGCCACATCAGCTTGGAAAGGAGTGAAGTTATTGTTGCTGAAGCCTAATCTTACTCTTATACTCCCCACAAGTGTTAAATGTTATATTTATGTTTCACACACATGCTACACTGCCTCATTCATCTAAGAGTGCGAGTAAATGCAGTCTAGGGGAATTCTAGCATTGTGTGTTGTTGGAGGCGGCCCAGCAGAGTGCTGGGTGGGGAGGAGAGGCAGACGGGGTACGTTGTGGTTCTTTGGGTCGGCAGTAGGAAGGGAAATAGTCCAGAGAGGCCAGCGTGGGAATGGGTCAGCATTTCTGACAGCGCAAGCAGAGCCCCCACCCTCTCTCCCTCTCCCTCGCCATCCTTTACTCCTCTCGCCTCCCCTTTTGTTCACAGCAGCTTTTCTTTTTCGATCTTCCTCTCTACTTTTTCTCTCTCTCGCTTCCCTCCGTCCCTCTCCTCTTGAGGAGGGGTGAAGAAGTCTTTTCTCATGGGCTTTTCCCAAATTGTTTTCACTGACATTTCTGAGATATTTCGCTGTAAAGAAAATATTTTGACATATTTCTCCCTAATAAGCTCGCTGATGGCGATGTTTTGTGTGTCTGTGCCGTCCACGCAGACAGTTACTCGCAGAATCCTGCTTAAATCAGCTTTACTGTGCAAAAAAATTCGAGAAAATTAGGAATTTATGCACGTGTGACAAGACCTTTTCAGGTGTAACATAGCTGCCACATGGAAAACAAAGAGCGTATTAGCTGCCAGACAACAGTGTGCAGTTTGCTTTCCTCACACACTGTACTTGGCCACCCACGAAAATGGCATCTGTTGCGTACTATATTCTGTCATACCTGAAGTTTAAAACTGTGGTCGCACATCATTCTGTGCAGGAAAAGATGTCGTCTATGATTAAATCTGTAGATTACTCCTTTTTCCATTATCGTGCACGCCCTTTCCTTTCTCGCTTTTTCATTTCCCACTTCTCCTCTTTATCCTCACTCTCAATTTCTTTCCTCTTCTCTCCTTTTTTTTTCTCCTCTCCCTATCCCTACTTCCACGTCTCCCCATATTTCTGTGTCAGTATGCTGATAGAGTCTGGGGCCTAGGTAAGGAAAGGGATATTAAATCAGGGCTTTGGTTGTGTACGCGTCTCCAGCCAAGGCTGTGATTGACAGGAATGCTAATTCAGCTTTTAGGAGTTTGTTCTCCTCTCCTACTGAGGAATCTTTAACCCTGAGATTGTCGTCACCGCCACCGAGGGCTCTTTTGTTCCATTTTTAGCTGTTGTCTTTTTCTCTTTCTCATGACATTTTGGTGCTGTTTTGGGGATGGCGCAGTCCTTCGGGAGTTAAGGCAGTTGTTTCGCAACTTTTTTTCCTCTTTTTCACAGAAACAACATATCACTCTGGCATTTTAAATAGTAGTTAATGTACGTTCTACTGCAGGCGAGCTCAGTTGAAGTTGACGGAAGAGGAAAATAATAACTAACTTTTTGACAGAAGATATAACACGTCCTTACTCTTAAAAATAAAATCTTGAATTCTTACGCATCAACGTCTCACTTCTGTACTGACAGTTTTTTTTTTTTTTTTTTTTTGCTGCAGCTTTACTTGATCTGGCATGACCAGTAGCTCATTGCGGCTAATTTTACCTAAAGCTAGCCAATGTTTGCAAACATAGGATAGATATTATTACAGAGTTAGTCTGCTCACTTTCTGACTCTCCTCTACTTGTGCTTTGTTGTGGTACATTTTACCATTTACCATTAGATATGTAATTGTAACACAGTGGCTAGTGTTACGTAGGCTTGCTTTATAAAGAGTCTAACTAATCTGGATTAAACCAGTGTTCTACCTTTAAAGGTGCAGTCAATAACTTTGAGCAAATATGATGAAAAGTTATTTTTATAAAACTGTCACTATATCCTGACCAAATTGCATGTGACAGATAATCTGTGGAAAAAAAAACATGTTCCTCTGTGTCCTCCTGTGATCTTAATGGCATTTAAACCTGAAGGAAAACAACCAATCAGAGCCGAGCAGTTTCTAAAGCAGCTGTCAGTCACTCGCAAAACTCGCAATCTCCGATCAAATGGTCAAATTAGGCAGCGCTGATCAAATATGAATTAATATTCTATCACTGTAATGCTCATTTCTCACCTCAAATGTATTTAGAAACATATTTTAGTGTAGTGCTCAGCTGTAAAATGAGAAAGTTTGCTGGTCGGCAGTGCTTGGTTTTCGCATGGCTGCTGGGTCACAAACTCATTTTACAGCTAAACAGTGCACCAAATAATCTTGATTCATATATGATCAGCGCTGCCTAGTTTGATCGTTTGATCGAAGTTCACAAGTTTCATGAGCAGTGAATGCCAGTCTTTATGCTAAGCTAAGCTAACTGGCTGCTGGTTGCAGCTGTGCATGTAACGGACAGATATGAGAGTGGTATCAATCTTCTCAGCTAATTCTCCTGAAGCTTAAAATTGTGATCACACATACTTCTGTGCAGTAAAGCATGTCATGTATGATTAAATCTGAAGTGAATGACAGTCGCGGTAGAGACCGCTCAGCTCTGATTGGCTGATTGCGGTGAAATCTTGTCAACGCCTTTAGAAGCAAGATGCTGAATTATGCGAACCAAGCACACACACTTGCACATGTGTAAATCATTGCCTGACGTCACTGATGTCACCATCCTGTAGGTCCAGCTTGGGCGTCGACAGATTCATCTGTTCTGTTATGACAACATCCCTCATCTAAGAGAAAGAAACGGGAGGCCTGAAAGAACAGCCGAGGGGAAGGAAAGGAAGAAGGAAAAACTGTTGTTCACAAGCTGTAAAACCTCACATAAACCCGAGCAGCTTTCGCTCGGCTCACCACACATGTTGCAATTAACATGCAATAGCACGCATCGCTGGCTGACCTCAAAGGCGTCGCTGTGATGTCAGGTAGCTAGGCATGTGGATAGCAGGAGTGTAAAGGTCAGTCGGGGCAGCGCAGATCAAGCATGGAGCCGAGTTCATAGATGTCACATGGCCAGAAATGCAGAAGTTTGGGAACCGATTTGGTGCTGTTATATATCTTCCATTTATGAATCTTTAATTTATAATGCAATATCAAATATACTTTACTTTTTGGGTGTAGTCCTTAAACCTGTCTACTTCTATTTCAGTTAGATATTCTGAATTTCCCAGGTAGACTTTGTACTGGCTCCGGAGAAAGGCCTCAACTTGTTGCTATCAATCAAATTTAAGCACATAAATATACAGTAGCTCACTAGCCAACGAGATTGTGAACAATGGAGTTGTGTTGATGATTGTACGCAGCCGCACCCTTTACTTAAACCACTGCATTTAATATAGACATGCATAATCCACTGAATGTCTGCTTTCGATTTAGCTCTATTAAGGATGTGGGCGGTTTGTTTTTACAATGGATTTTTCCCTGTTAATGGCAGGGCAAGATGGAGAGACGAGAAATAAGCAGTTCTCGCATTCTTAGTGTCAGATTTTTTCCTATAATATTTAAAACATGACCTGGCGTGAACTTGCTTCATCTACTGTATGCTTGACGAGTTATGAATAAGGTGAAACGGTCGTCTAATTATATACATGTGCATATTCTTAGGTTGTCAAAGAAATAAACTGGGAAAATTATATTTGTTTTCATGGGTAAAGCTAAGCAAAGCTGAGCTTGTGTCAAGAATTGTATTGAAACAAGAAGAAATATCTTAAAGGAACAGTGTGTAGTGTTTAGAGGGATCTACTGGCAGAAAATGAGTAAAAAAGTAGTTATAGTTTTCTTTAGTGTAGAATCACCTAAAAGTAAGGATTGTGTTTTTGTTGCCTTAGACTGAGCTGTTAATATCTATACAGAGTGGGTCCTCTTCACAGAGCTGGTCGCCTAGAGCAGACAAACTAAGCACCGGCTCTAAATAGGACCATTCACTTTTTCATGTTTTCACATTAGCCACCGTAGTTTTCCTACAATCTGCAACCTCACTGCTACATACAGCCAGATCCTACACAGTGCACTTTTAAAGCTCCCTCCACCTCACGGTATTTTTTAAATGTTTTTGCATACTTCTCTTAAAGGAACAAGATAAGATAAGATAAGATAAGATAAGATTAACCTTTATTAATCCCCGGAGGGAAATCCAGGTAAATAGGATAAATAGGTAAATAGAATGAATCAATATTTTAGAAAATGTTTGCTCTCTTGTTGAGAATTAGATGAGAAGATTGATACCAGTCTCATATCTGTCCGTTAGATACACAGCTGCAACCAGCAGCCAGTTAGCTTAGCTTAGCATAACGACTGGCAACAGGAGGTCAGCTGTTAGCTGTTAGCTAACAGCAAGTTAGCAATATATGAAAAAGAGGATTAGGGCGTGGCTACCTTGTGATTGACAGGTCAGACATGGCGTTGTCCAGTCTGGGATTTGTCTGTGTTTTCGTCGTAGAACTTTAACCGGATGCTCTTAGCCCCACCCTCTTGTGTCAAAAAACCAAGATGGTGACTGTCATAAACCAAGATGGCGACGGCCATAATGCTGAACTCGATGCTTCAAAATGTCAGTCAGCAAACCAATGGGTGATGTCGCAGTGACTATGTCCTCTTCTTATATACAGTGTATGTTTCCAGTCCTAGTGCTAAGCTAAGCTAAGTCTCGGTGGCTTCATATTCAGCATACACATATGAGAGTGGTATCAATCTACTAACTCTGTAAGAAAGTGAACAAGTGTATTTCCAAAAATGTCACACTGTGTCTAGAATTTTATTAAAACGAGAGGCAGTATCTTTAAAGCGAAGCTCTTTCCACTTATGTCGTAGTTGTTGAGACAAGAATTTTTTTTAACTTGTTTGTTCACCCAAGAAAAATGTGATTTCTAGATTTAATATAGTATTAAATTCCTTGTAGAAATATAAACTTTTATAGCTGGTGGCTGTTGCTTGGTGCACACACACCTCTGCACTGACCAGACCAATATACGCCGTGGGCCCAGAAGCACTGTTTTTCTGGCCCTCTCTTATCCTCAGCCAAGACATCTCCAGACTGAGTTTTTATCAGCTTGTGAAAACCGAAGCCATGATAAGAAGTATTGGTTGTTGCGCAGCTGACAGCTCAGCTTGATAAGAGAGAAGAAAAAGAAAAAAAAAGCTCCGGACAAATCCAGCAGGTTTGGTCACCGTGATGATTACAGTCCAATTTAAAGAATCGTTCACGTTGAAGTTTCTCAATGTGAAGCTAAATTGAGGAAAGGGAGAAGGAGCTGAAGGGAAAGTTGAAGTTTCTCTCTCTTCTTTTGTCTCTCTCAGGTTGGCGAGGAATGATGATGACGAGGAGGAGGCAGCCCGCGAAAGGAGGCGCAGGGCACGCCAGGAGAGGATGAGGGGCCGGGAGTGTGAGGAGCCCAGTGGACAGCCAGACAGTCTGGTCATCACCAACAGCCACAGGTACAGCAACACAAGCTGCCTGTGACAAATATATTTAGTCAGCAGCTGACCGCTTACACGTCGTTCCCAATTTAAGCTGAAGAGGCAACAAGGAAAGAGGGAGAAAAAACTACAAGTGTAATATCATCCTGTCCTGTTAAAGTCCCTTTTCTGTGTGAAAAAATGTCAGCACAACTCAGAAGAATGTCACAAAAAATAGTTCACAAACTCTGCTGTAAAAAGAAAGCAGTATATTGTAGGGTCGGAGATTATATGAAGACTTCTGGCAAGTGGGAACGGTCAGCTCTTTTATTCTTTCATAAAACAATTGAGCGTTTGCTGAGCTCTTGGCTACTGTTACTTCTACGTCAAGCTTTTTTGTTCTTGCACAGCACATACTGTATGTAGTACAAAACTGTCCTTTCAGCCAAGTGTCAGTTCTGCTGTCTGATAACTGTTTCTAGCAAATATTATTAGCATTAACTCTGTAAGTTGGTTGAAAACTCTCCAGGTGACTTTTTGTGTCATCTTGTAAATGTTTGAGTCTTTTTAAAATGAGAAAGATTTGATGGCTACATGTGATATTGTGCTAAAAGACTAAGTCAGGCTGTTTTTTTATTCTAACAGTATTTTAAGCAGTGTGTTTTCATTTTGGCGACCCCAGTCGGTAGGATGGGGGTTAAAGGAGTCTGCTACTTACTGTACATACCACATTTTAGTTTAAAAATCATCTTAAAGGAGAACTACACCCATTTTCAAAATTCATACATGTTATTCTTATGGTGTAAGACAGTCCAAAAAATGTTAGTAAACATGAACAACTCTCTCCAAAATCTAAAAACTAGAGGGCTAAAACACAAATTTGTGATTTCACAGGGTACAAAGTGTGGGACCGCAACACAGACAGAGATCAGGATGACACTGATAGTACCCGGGGCAATGTTTGGACTATATGGGAACATTTTCTGTTTCACAACTGACAACACTATAATAAAATAAAGCTAATTTGGGTATAAAAAGAAAACAAACATTCAGCTCAATGATACCGATGATTATGACATCACGAGTTTATGACTTCTCTGGTGTCGGGCTTTGCGAGAGAGCAGGTCCTATTCACAATTATTGATTGGACCTTCCAAGGCCATGGAAATAACATATTGAAATTCTTGATTTAGGTGGCATTTCCCTTTATATATACTTTTTTTTTTAAATCCTCGATGCGTAGGCCTGGCGGAGAGTCAACTTAGGCTCAGCGTAAACCTTAAGTGTAAACTGCCTCAAATAAAAAGCAGGACAGATGCTAACATAAATAGCCCTAAAATATGATAGGCAGACCTGTATAGTGGATACAGTAGTCCTGGCCTGGCTTTTCTTTACCCCAATAGCTCTGAAAATAACACTTGGTTACTACTCGATGTAGTAAGCTAGTTAGCCAGACATGCTAACAGTAGCACAGTATGGATAAAAAGGCTACAAAAAAACGCTTTAAAAAAAAAAAAAAGACACCATCCTGCAAAATCTTTCGATTCTGAATATTGCTTTTACTGGAGTCCCACACACACCACTTCAACATGTGGAGAAATCCAAAGCTCGACAGGCCTGCTGTGCCGAGTTATGGTGGCGGCTAAGCTGACACAACTGTTGTAACATTGTCAGGTGTTGTATGATGGAAGTCAGTGAAGTGGCTTTTTGCATCCTTTAATAAATTTAAGTCAACCAATGCAAGAATTGCACTTCACTTTCCACCCAGTCCCAGCTGTCAACACGACAACCAACTCATGATCTCATACCTATCCATCAGAAAGACTGCCATCCGAACAAAGGGGCTAAATATGTGTTTCTACGCCATACGTATTTTTGAGGCTATGAGATCAATCGTCTGGGCTGCAGTGGAAGTGGTGGGTTGCTCTGGCATCTAGCAGCACAGACACCGCTTTGTGGACATGAATGTTTCCTCTCTGTGAGCTCAGAGATACATCCTGGGCTGGTCAAACAACAAGGGGATTGTGCAGGAAGATGCTGACGGGACCTGGTGTTGACTAGCTATTGTTGATTGTGTCCATGCAAGGATAATGTTTGCCAGACTTTTAGGTCAGAATATTATGAGTCATGCTGTTTGGAGTGAGGTGGCTGGATGTACAGTTGGTATTTCAGAAGATCGAAAGAGATACACTGAATAATAAATACATATTTTTTAGCCATGCAGTCAGTCCACCACTTTGGTCCAGACGTAAATAAAACAACAACTATGTGATGGATTGCAGTGGAATTTTGTACAGACTTTCATGTTCCCTAGAGGATGAATTAGAGTAATTATATTGAGTCAAGGATAAAAATTTAACTTGAGACCTGGAATCCAAGAGTGATTCACTGATTTTCTGTTTATTTTAAGGCCTGACCAATAGTTTATTTTTAAGAATATCTGTGGTGAAGACCTGTCAATACAGCCAGTTGTCAGCATTCTCCACATACTGGCTAAACTGGCTTTATATAAACTTAGATTTCCTTTCACAGGATTCAATTTAGTCTTTTTTGGGGGGATCTGAGAGAAGGTTTGTTTGAGCATTCATGCTCTTTCAGCACCTTTATTTTGTCCAGTGTAAGTCACTGTCATGCAGTCGATCAGGTCCCAGAATAAGGTTTACTGAGCATATGCTTTTGTTGGGTTTAGGGAATATTGTCATTTCGGTCATTTCCATTGTGAGCCATGTCAGAGAGCTGAGAAGTGAGTTTATTTAACAGTTATTTTGCTGTTTTGTCTCGCGCTGTCAATCAATTTATTTATTAAACCGCAATTAACTGCATTATTGTCCATAGTTAATTAAACACAAAGTAATTTCACATTACTTATCTGTTCAAAGTGTATCCTAAAAGGAGATTTTTCAACTATTTCATACTCTTATAGGAGTGGGCAAATATTCTTGCTTTATGCAAATGTATGTATATATTTATTATCAGAAATCTATTAACAACACAAAACAATGACAAATATTGTCTAGTAGCCCTCACATGGCAAACTAAAGCCCAACAGCTGCCAGTGTATCAGTGTGCTGACTTGACTGTGACTTACCTCAAATGGTATGTGATGATCATAAAGTGGGCATGTCTGTAAAGGGAGACTCGTAGGTACCCAGTAGAACCCATTTTTATTCACACATCTTGAGGTCAGAGGTCAGGGGACCCCTTTGAAAAGGGCCATGCTAGTCTCTACAGTCTAAAGATGTAGCCTCCTTCGCAGCAAGCTAACACCTAACCTAAAAATCGCAAGTTGCATTAAAACGTTAAAGAAATTAATGGCGTTAACAAATTTGCATTGCCCTAGTTCTGTCTTTGTCATAGCACCAAGCTTATGCTCATTCAGTATCAATACATTAGCTACTTACATCCAAACCCGACAACTGTTTAAAATTAACTCTACAATAAGTTTCTTGCCACTAAATTATGAAATTGGTAAAGTTACTGTTATATGTTAGTTTATAGGCCTTGATCGAGGGCTTTTCAGTGGTAAAAGGAGATAATATTATGCATTCAGTTTAACAGCTGACGTCTGCTGCTATGACCTCAGGGCTTCTTCCCGATTAACAAAAGACCACACAGTGAAATGTTTGTCTTCTCTCTCTCCTCCCAGTGTGACAGAGACAGTGTCCGTGAGCAGCTCTTGCGGAGGAGGTGGTGGCGGGGACGACGAGGACCAAGCCCTGCTGGATCGCATGGCCAAACGCGAGGAACGACGGCAGAGACGCATGAAGGAGGCGCTGGACAGACAAAAGGACCTGGACGCCAACGCAATGGAGGGCAACGACAGCGTCGCCGCGGAGAAAAACAACGCAGAAGAGGAGAGGCCATCCTCCTGGCGTAGGGGTCGTTACCGTGAGGATGAAGAAGAGAAGACATACAGCTCAAGGAGGGAGGAGAAGGGGCGGGAGGAACCGAGGGAGGAAGAAGAGCCCGCTCTCGAGGGTGGAGAGGAGGCAGAAGAGGGTGTAGATGAAGAGCAGAAAGTGGAGGTGGTGGAGGACAAACCTAGAAGGTCTTACTTGAGAGAACAGGTGAGTCGCCTGCTCTTATTGTTTATTTATTTTACCCATTCATTATGGTTTTTCATAGCTGACAGTCCCTGCAAATGTGATGCTTGTTTCTGTAGGAATCAACTGAAGAGCCTAAAATGCAAAACAAGGTATGGTGATGGATTTATTGACTTCTTGATGCGCATCCTTGAGGCAAACACTGATCTTTCCTTCAAAGAAATGCTATAAACCTTTTTCATAGGAACTTGCTGAAGAAGAAACACATTCAATAGTCAGTGAGATTTCAAACCAGGCCAAGTCAACCAGTTCAGAGGCTGAGGAGGATGCAATGGTATCAGAGGAGGTACCTGAGGATGATAATGTAGATTATTCTACAGAGAACAAGTGTCTAACTCTCAGAAATGACACTGAAGAGGACAATGAGGTTTCTGAGATACTACACTCAGAGGATAATGAGGTATCATTCATGTGGTAAGCTTTGCAGTAGAGGTGTGATGTACAACACAGAAAATCTCTCTGGGTAATTTCAGTGTCTCAGTGCATCTTTCAGGAGATGTGCAAACACAACTTTATCCAGATTAACCCACAAAAAAAATTCTCTTAATAAGCCTATCTTGTTGACTTTATGTCTAAGCCAGACGATGAAATTACCCAGACTCCCCGTGTCGTCACAGTGTGACTTGCACCGTTTGCAAACTGGTGGTAACTGAGCCTACGTTTTAGTGGTCACGTTGTTTTTTCTGCATGTCTCCCACCTCAGCAATGAGAGCAGCAACACTTATTACACTGACTCCACTCCAAAAACTCACTGCAGCAGAGGGACAGAATGTAATTTAAAATAATATGTGTATTTACTGCAAGGGGACATTAAAAGGAGCTATCATGTGTATACTTCCAGTCAAACGGTTTAAACCAGGCTAGGATTTATTTTTTCATTTTAGAACCTCTAAAATTATAAAACAACCGTCCCAAACTTGTCAACGAGTACGTTTTTAACATACGGCCTTTGAACTGTTTTAATTCATCAGTAAAGACTTCCAGTTTATCATGCAACCCAAAAGCCATGTCTCCCAGACTCCGCTACACTGTTGAAGCGATTACATTTGTAAACTATTAAGTGTTTATTGTTGCACACATGAAATATTCTATAGCCTATATGGTGATTATAAAAATGGTTAATATATACAGTGTAAAGCATCTATTACAAAAAACATTATTTAGATAGAAAGTTAATACTTTGTCAATGGTTAATAAGGTTTCTTGTCCATCTATGTGATGTTTCTTGATGGTTTACAAAAGATTACTTAAAGGTTACACATCATTTGGTAATCTGTAACAAATACCTACTGTAGTATGTAAAATGTTATTAATTAATTAATAATCTGTTAATACGTAGTTTACTAATGTAATCAGAATGTGTCTTATCAGCTATGATACAATATATAATTTATAGACTACTTATTTTACAAAGTAATGATGAAATAATATAAATAGCATAGCATTTCTGATAATTTGTAAACATTACTAGTAATTTAATAGTTTAACAGTAAAATAACTATTAACTAAGGTTTAAAAAACTGTCAATTTACTGATGGTGATGGTGTAGTGTTATCTTGCCTTCTTTTACATAGACAAAAAAAACACCTTTATGAATGATTCAATTCATTTTTCTTGTCAGTCTAGATGTATCTGACCTCTTTTGACAAGCACTCCCATCAGTTTCAAGATGTCTTTGATTGTGTAAACAGTGGTGCTCAGAGACACCTCGTGTTTTTCTTGGCACTTTCCTTGTTATCATGGATTTCTTGTGGCATTTCTTATTGCTCCAAGTAATATTGGTGTGATTTTTTTTTCTCTGTTTGAGCTGACATGTGCCCACTAAATCTCAGATTGTTGCAAAGACCTAATTACAGTAAATATAAATTAAGAGCCAGGCTTCTGTGCCATTAAGAGTGTAAGTGCTTCATTAAAGACAGGTGAAAAGCTGAAAAGGCCCAGCAGCTTAGCCTGTAGTATGTTAAAAATGCATAGACTGTGCTAGATAGCATCAGCAGTAAGACAAATGTACCCTCTGTGCTACAGGTTGATAATACATGGTGCTTTAA
This sequence comes from Pterois miles, assembly GCA_947000775.1. Classification (NCBI taxonomy): domain Eukaryota; kingdom Metazoa; phylum Chordata; class Actinopteri; order Perciformes; family Scorpaenidae; genus Pterois; species Pterois miles. Next base: position 16,514,800 of record CAMQGK010000549.1, on the reverse strand, counting down.
AAGCTTGACTGGCAGTGTACATATTGGCCTTGGACACATAATGACTGTAATTTATAAAAAGTCAGAGATAGAAGATATTCAGCTCCCGCGGTGATCACATGTTAGATAATCCTGTCTCAGTAGTAATTCTGGAGTAGACGCTGTGTTATGTGATGTTCTGTGTCATTTTGTTTTGTGGCGTGCTCTCGTTCTCATTCGACATCCCGTGATGTCACGCACCAAACTCCGCCCATTCACTACCCACCAATAGCGTCGCTGCTCACTGTCCCATGGTTGTGTCTGTGCAGGTGAATGAGAGAGGCGGGGCCAGAGAGGATCAGAGGAGGCAGAACGGAGAGCTGCACGAGGAGGAGGCGACTCCCAAACAGCACAGGAAACCTGAGAGGACCCTCAGGTACACAGACACAACAACACACACATCACATGACCTCTGGGGTTCTACTGAGGCCAGATCGGGGATAGCCAGGTCTTATGAATTATTCAAGAAACGCCATTATCGGCAAAGTTCATGTCCCAATTTGTCACCAGTTAAGAATATGTGCTGAAAAATCTAAAATAATTACCTGAATGTGCTTAGTCTGTGCATTATTGCTAAAATATTAAGAATCAAAATAGTATACGTAATCTAATTTCACATATGTTCTCCTAATTACTGGTGATGTTGGATGTTTATATGGAGTCATAGGAGTGCCACAATAAAGAATAAGAAAATACATGTGCAAATATAAAGAGGAATAAATTAAAGAATAATATGGGTGAAATTAGTTTTTGACTGACAGAGGAATGTAAGCGTCAAATTAAAAGCCAGTTGATTGACAGCTTGGCCCTTCAAGGGACAGGAAAAGCAATAGGGAAAATAATAAAAATAAAGGGATAAAAATAAATAAATAATATTATAAAAAAATAAATCAATTTAAAAATATAAAAAAATATACAGAAGACATAGAATAATATATATCCAAAAAAAGAAATATATATTTTAACAACATATACGATAAATAAATGTATATAGAAAAAAAAATGAACAAATGCATGAAAATAAATGAAAATGCTTTTAATTATTCTTTTGTATTTTTTCCACATTTTTTATTTGCTTATGTATTTTTTGTTTATTCCTCTTAATATTTCCACCTATATTTTCTTATTCTTTTACAGATTTATGCTTTTTTATGGCATTCTTATGGATAGTGTTAAGTAAATATACTGTACATTGCACATGTATTGTCAATATGTTACCTGGCTGATACTCTGACACAGATGAAGAACAAATAACATTTTTCGGGCATGCTAAAAGTACGAGAGCAGGGTAGTTTGTTCAAAAAAGACATAATGCTTTTATTTTGAAGCTAATTTTTGGGGGTGGCAGTAGCTCAGTCTGTAGGGAGTTGGCTTGGGAACCGGAGGGTCACCGGTTCAAGTCCCGCCATGGACCAAGAACTGAGTGTGAACTGGTAGCTGGAGAGGTGCCAGTTTACCTCTTGGGCACTGCCGAGGTGCCCCTGAGCAAGGCACCAAACCCCCAGCTGCTCGGGGCGCTTGTCAGGAGCAGCCCCCTCACTCTGACATCTCTCCATTGTTGCATGTTTGTGCATGTGTGTGTTCGGGTCTGCATGTACCGTGTATAAGTTAACAACAGAGTGAAAAAATTGAATTTCCCCTCGTGGGACTAATAAAGGTAGATCTTCTTCTTCTTCTTCTTCTTCTAATTTGACAATGATAGTTGACATACAGAAATTTGATTTCCCCAATAGCCCCAATATTGGCAGTAAAACACTAGAATGAAATAGTAGCAGTACTTCTTCATGAAGCTGATATTGGGCAATTACAGCAGTATGCTGATATATCAGTGCCTGTCTACACTTGACACTTGAGACGTGTCAGATTACACTTGACACAAAGGTTAGTTGAGAAGATTATGCTTCACAACAACCAAAGCTCAGTGTTGCTTTCCAAAAAAAGACAACCAGAAGTGTGAGGAAAAGACATGTATTCGTATGAGAGAGAAAAATATTGATCGCATAGAATAAGACAATATGTAGTCCTGCATTGACTGACTTATGCTATTATATTTATATGGTGTTTATATATGGTGAACGGGGGCAGATTAATCAGACAGGAACTTATTGATGTTGCTGCAGTGTTTGTCACTCAGGCTGCTGTAAAAGCATGGTTGGAAGTATTGCCTCAGGCATCTTCGAAATAATTGAAAAGCATGTCTGAATCAGAATTTCAAGCAAACAAGCTGTCTGTGTTCATCAGTGTGTTTTAGACATGGGTTAGTTCCCAGCGTGAAACCCTGGAAGAAACTTGAGATGTGCTGTAACATTATCTTTGCAAAGGTGATTGTTGGTATTTGTATGTGTGCACATTTGTTTTTGTCTGCGTGTGTTTGTTTGTCCATGACAGAAACAAATCCGCCAAGTGTATGTTTAAATATTCAGTGTGTTAAACCTGAATATCAGCCGGCTTTGCGTCCTACTTCCACGGTTTTGGTTTGTGTTGTCACCTGCATTTGTGCTCTGACCTGCGTTTCCTCGTCTGCCTCAGTCGCGGCAGTGTGCGTTCCCCCGAGGCATCCGCCACTGACGAACAGGACGACGCTGCCCGCCTGGAGGCAGAGCGCAAGCTGGAGGAGCTGAAGCGCCGCCGTGACGACGCGGAGAGCGAGGAGTTTGAGAGGATGAGGCAGAAGCAGCAGGAGGCGGAGGCCGAACTGGAGGAGCTGAAGAGGAAGAGGGAGGAGAGGAGGAAGGTGCTGGAGGAGGAGGAGAGGCAGAAGAAGCAGGAGGAGGTGGAGAGAAAAGCCAGGGAGGAGGTAAGGGAGGAAGACTGAGGGACTGTTCTGCTGTCGTTCTGCCTGTGTTTCTATTATCTCTTTTATCCAGTTTCCTGTTGAGCATTTGTTGAGTTCAAACTGAAATATTGATTCCTCTCTTTTTTGTGTAAACAAATATAAATCATAATGATGATGCAGACATTGTGCACAGTTGAACATTTTTCAAAAGAGGATGTTTTTGGACAGATTTGTGGAAACGACAAGCTTCAGGTGTATGCTCATTTGTAAATAATAATAATCCACAATTAAAAGCCAGTCGTCCATGCATTTATGGCGCCATGCAAGGCCTGCAAATATTTAAGAATAAAAGCCTTGTGTTAACAAATGAAAGGATTCTGTCCACAGAAGAAACACCAGAGGGCTTTTATTTTGAAACGGAAACAGGAAGTGTTAAGTTAAAAATACACATTTACATTTTATTTCCGTTTGTGATATATTCTGTAGATATGGAGATCAACACTGTAGTAATGTTGCTGGTATGAAGTCAATATACGGTCAAAAGATCATTTTCACTATCTTTGCTGTGAATCTCGCACGGCAAGTGGAAAAAATGGCAAAACCTCGAATCTGTAGAAGAGACGCAGCTGATACACATTTGAGCCGCGCTGCTGTGAGGCTGATCTAATCTGTTAACGTGGGCGGCGAAATAAAAGCAAGAGCTTCCACGATGCACACATGTCCAGTGTGTCCTGGCAGTGAGTGGACGTTTACTAATGCAGCTGTTGACTGATATCTGAGAGCTAGCGCTGCGAGGAGACATGTTGTCCATTTCCATGGTGCACCACTAACTGGAGCACATAACCAGTATTGCCTACGAATGTTACCACGCAATTTGTTCATCTTAAGATAAGATAAGATAAGATAAGATGAACCTTTATTAATCCCTGGAGGGAAATTCATGTGTCATAGCAGCAGCAACAACAGTACAGATGAATACAATATAAGTAAAAGAGAAGGTACAGTCAAGGAAATGCCAATAAAATAAATACATTTTGAGCCAGGAATAAAATACGGAGCAGATGATCATAAAATCATAGGGGGGAAAAAAAATTTTTTTTTTTTTGGGAAAAAGGAAGCTGGAAAGCTAGCTAGCTTCCATATTTGTGACGAAAGCTTGATTTGAGTTATTTGTCTAAATTTTTCCTCTTATTTCTGAAGTAATATCCTTAAAGTTTACAACCCACGTCCTATTTCCTTGTTTTCACACCACCATGACTTCCATGTTGATGTAGCCTGTACACCTGTGTGAGCTGAAACCCATGCATCACACTTAAACTAGCACTGTGGTGACATTATCTCGCCATACTTCACTGTTATCACGACCCAAGCTGTTGAGGTCCCCAGCTCGTAACTCGTGCATGTCATTTTTTTCTTCCTCCTCATCATTATGCATCTCAAATGTGATAACCACCTCCTTCGTATGTGTTCACATCTGCATTCAATCACTCGATGTCGTCCATTTTCCCTTTCATCCGCTCGCTCTGAGGCCCCACATTCCCCCTATTACCCTGACTGGTCTTCTTTGTTGATCTTGGCTCTGAATGTGGCGGCCCGTCTCTCGCTATCTGCCCCCGTTCTTCTCCTCTTGTGTGATGTTAATGAGGCCTTTTGGTTTGTAATTAAAAGATGGCCCAGAGATACAGAGAGACTAATTAACCAAGACAAGGCTGCTGGAGAAGGCTGATACACTGCCAAGCACCAGCCCTCTTCTGAATACAGTACAAATGGTTCATACATTAATTGTTTAAAAAAAGCTGTTGATAGTCTGCCTGTCTCAAGCTTTCCAAAAGGGCTTTTTTCTGAGGCAATCACTGTAAATAAGAATTTGCTCTAAGTAATTGAATTTGTTCCTGACCTGCTTCATTCGATAAAGTAACTAAGTCAATTAGAAAATGGCACATATTTATTGGCTGCATTGCTGATTGTTGTCTTCATCATGTCGGTGGTTTGTGCTATTCAATAAAGTAATCCATAAACCATGTGAAAGTCATGCAACTGATACCCAGTTCTTGGAAAATTTTGCATTCGCTGCTCCAAACGCTCCTGGTCTGTTAGTTCGTTCCCAGGGAAAATCCACTTGTGCACAGGAAGCATGCTTTAGGTTTCCAGCAGCAACAGTGTTTTGTTTAGAGTAAATACAGGAGAAATGTTAGCTTGAGCAGCAATATCCTGCATGGCTGGGCTGGCAGAGAGCAGAGCGCCACCTACATATGCTCCAATTAAAGTAACAGAAAGTTCCCTGTCCCTGTTCCAACTCCAGACATGCTGCATAATAATAATAAAAAAATGACAAGGATATCAAGGACTTGATTTCCTTCTAACATTTACTGAACCTCTCCAACTGTTTCTTTGGTCAGGAGGAGAAGAGGAAGATGAAGGAGGAGATTGAAAGGAGGAGAGCGGAGGCAGCTGAGAAGAGACAGAAGGTGGAAGACACCATGGACGGAGAGGGCAGACCCTTTAAGTGTGTCAGCCCTCGAGGCTCCTCTCTGAAGGTCAGTCCGCCATTATTAACCCCCCACGAGAGTGTCAACTGCCAGTTAACCAGGGATGTTAATAATTTACCGTTAACCGACATTAAACATTTTAACCAATTAAATTAATCGGTTAAAATAAATATTAATTATTAATTAAAAAGCTGAGAAATGCTCAGAGGCTTGTTACTATAAGGAGAAAAGCTGGTCCATCTGAAGAGCCTACCTGAAGAGAGTCTGAGCTAGAGTCACAGATCCAGGAAGTTGGCTCGGGACTTCAGCTGTGGACTTGTAGCCTCGTCTCATTTATTCATTGACAAACGAACTGTACACACACTGTCTGCTAGACCTACGTTAATATCTGTAACGCCACCGACAAATCCGCACTCCTTGCCGCCACCTACACACGTCTGTTGGAAACTCCTTAAAGTTACGCCGCAATGACAGAGCGTATGTGTGCGGCAGCGGCTACAGCTGCTAACGTACCACAAACATACACACTGCTTAACGGACAATTGCTATCGTTACACCGGGCAGACACAGAGCTGACAATGTGCTAAACTAAACTAAATGTGCAGTAGAGACTTTTACTGGGAAAGTGGCTGCATGTATGTGACACTACATGCAGCACCGTGGCTGCTAAGGCTCCCGGATGGTGAACTGGAGACAGTGAACGCAGCACCGTGCCTGCTGTAGTAACACTCCTGACTGTGAACTGTTGACTCAGTTGTCTGTTGTGCTCATGTACTGCAGCTGGTGCACCACTGCATGCGACGCTCTAATGCTGTCAGTTAACAGATAATAATCAATAAACAAAGGTTGGTTAACAGTTAAGAAAATTTTCAAAAGTAGCATCCCTTCAACTGACTGTTCACTAACCCCCATGCCTCATAGTTATTGTTGCTATATACAGTATATATTTATTCTTTACATGGCACAATGGCAGATTTAGCACTTAAAATTCGTAGTAATTCTTCAAACGTTGGGTCAAGGTTCAAGGTTCTTATTGGTCATTTTTCATTGGCACTGAAAATCTCAGGTCCCTTCAACCATGCTTATAAAATATGTATATATAAAAGGGGAAATTACACAAGTGAAGTGAAAGCAAAACGACAACCTAAGGCATAAAATAGTGTCGTTAACATACAGGGTTTAAATATAAATATAAGTAAATATAAAATAGTAAATGTGGGTCCTTAGTTTCAGACAATTTAGTCTTGATGGCAATATGATATCATACTAAAAGATATGAGGCCGAAGCTACATGTTGCAGGAAAAAAAGTCAGCATCCTCACCAGCTGATGATCCGTGTAGAAAACATGACAGCAAAGAAACCGCATTGGTCTTGTATTGCATTTCAGAGCTAGTTAGTCCTTGTATTAGAAGTTAGGGAAGGAAAAATGTAAGATCAGATATTTTGTTTAAATGTAACCCTGTTTGACGACTAAACTTCCCCACATCAAATAAAGATCAGGACAGAACTGCTAACGTTACCCTACTCTCTGGTTATAGTAGCATCCAGGACCAGCTTCCACACACATACTACACAGTGAATGAGCTTATCGTGAACTTTCTTGGATTTCTGTTGCCCAATAAGCTAATGTAGTTAGCTGATTAAATGCCTTTTGGCTTTGGAAGTAGCATTCTGTTACAACTGTAGGCTGTAACGATTGCAGTTCCTATTAAAGCAGACAAACAGTGTTTAATCCAAAAAAAGACATGAAACTCCAAACTGTTTAGAGCTGAATATCCCTCTTACTACGGCTTCCTGCACAGCTTCAACATGTAGAGAAATTTAACGCTTGACAGGCCTGCCATGCCTAGTTACAGTTGCTAAGCTATGATTAGACAATCGCTGCTTGAGGGAAAGCTTTAGCGAGCGGTCAATGAATCACCCAGTTTTTCATAAACACAGATATTTCATTCCAATACTTTAAACAACTGCAACTATAAAACACATTGCCTGTGTTTTTTTTCTGTCTGTATTTGCATCCCGTCCAGTGCAGTTGTCAGCATAATGGAGTCAATATAATGGTTCTCCAAAACCTGCAAATCCCACTCATCCGGCTGTGCAGCAAAGCTCAAGCTAAACATTCAAAATATTTGGAGAGATTAAGTGCCAGATGACCCTCATCTGCCCTTCTCACCTCTTTTAGCTCTCTGCATGAAGTGTTATCTGACTGAGATGAAGGTGTTCAGTAATAGAAAGAGTCTCGATGAATTAGGGAAGAAACATGAAAAAAGTCAGCTGCTGGCAAATTTTTTATCTATTTCTGCTGACATGTCAACCTGTTTGTCACGAGAAACACACCAGAAAAAGCAGCCTGAATCAAACCCAGCGTGTGCCCCTCCCCACCTCAGCCAAAGATAAATGTTTGTCACGGCGAAGGAACGTTTAATCAACTCAAATGTGAATAAATGTTTCCAGTGTTGCCAAAAGCCAACTCCCACACGCTGAAAATCGAGGGGGATTTTCAGCCAGTGGAGAAAATCTAATTAGTGACAGTTAGCAGTAATATCCATCTGGCCCGTCCCGGTGAGACTCCAGACTCGAGGCTGAAAACAGGCCAGAGCAAAATTCTTATGCTGCAGAAGTTACTTTCTGAAACCTTAACATGGTAGTGAGGTTGTATAACTGGATATTACTCAACGGTGTGGTGGTATGAAATGTTTGTAGGCAACAGCGTTGGGTACAAAATGTAAAACTCAAATATTTAAAAGCTACTGCATGAACAACATGCATGTGAAGAATAAGAAGTAGCCTTGCATTTAGGGTTGGGGATTGTTTTTCATGATTACCCACAAGTAGAGTTCTGATACCGAACCAATGCACCAATCCAGTATCACACCATATCAACAACAACACGTGTCTCTCACTACCATGAATGTATAAAGAGAGCTGGGTATGATATTGGAGGCGGAGTCCCTTTCATTCCTATGAGAGATGCTCAGCAGTGCATGAAGCAAAAAAAACTTGACTTCCGAGTATAAATTTACCTGGATATTTTGCATCCACAGGCCCCATAGAGCCGGTTTCTTTAAATCCTGTCTCCCAGCCCTCGGTCTACAGCTCATTCACATGAACAAAGGAAGGAAAATTACTCTGATGTGATCATTTAAATAAGGGCTATTTATGTGGCCATACTGGGGAGTTGATTTTTTTCTTTAAAAAAAATCATCTGCTGATTCACAGACGCCATTTTCCCAGTGTAGCTTTATGGGGAAAAGTATTTTTTGTCCCAATGGCATCATATGACAGACCAGGAAGTTGTAATTCCACCTTTTTGGACACTATGTACACGTTGCGTCGAAGTGAGCTCACTCGTTACTCACTGCTTCCACCTCTGATGTCAGATGCAGCAAGGCAACTTATTTTTTTCTCATATCTGTTGGGAGTTGCAGATGCTCAGTACCGATCGGGCAGATACTAGCAGAGAATGCAGTGTTAGCTAGAGCTAGCAAAATGTCAGCAATTCAATATTTTACACTGGAAAATCACAACATTAAACAACGTCGACGATGACGTCTGGTATCTGGTATCAATACTGGAATCAGCTACTTCGGTTGTTTGTGGTAAATTTTGTGAATAATGTTCAAATGTAATTGTCCACCCTGCTGCACTCACCTCACAGACACGGCTTTACTTTGTGGTGATGTTCACTGTAGGTACAGTACAGCTGTGTTTGTGTATGTTTGTGTGTGTGTGTGTGGGCTGTTTTACTTGTTATACACTGTTGTGCATGAGTCATTACTTTGCAGTGTGATGCTTTGTTTGTGACACAGCATAATACAGTATATTGTCTTCCAACCCTGCTCCTGCAGTTCTTTGACACCTACCAACAGTCTGTTTCAATATAGCACACATGCTACTGAGAACATACGTTGCTTTCTTCAACGTCTTTTACTGTTATGTGTTTTTGTCCCACATCTGCCATATCGTAGCTCCTGTTGCAGTTACACATAGTGAAACATGCCTCGCTATCAGCAATCACCTCCCAGTGGAACACACAGTCCCAGGAGCTCGCCTACGTTATCAGCAGTAAACCAGCATAACCCTGCTCTGTACTCCATACTGTAGATAATGTACAGCGTTCTCTGTGAGAGAAGGACAGAGGGACAGAATGAAGGACAGGCTGCTGGGATGCAGGAAAGCGATTAGGGTTAACAGGATTACTGTAACTGCGTTCGGATGGCTACGACTCTTTAAAACGCGTCTGAGAATGGGGAATTTCCTGTCGGGGAGTATTTTGGGAACTCCCACATTCGGTAGCAGCCGAGCGCAGGGTCCTTTTTTCACAGGGGGAGGGGAGAGAGCTTTTTCTGCAGTTTCTCCTTTTGTCTGTTTAAAGAGGTTTTTTTTGTGAGCGTCTAAGGAAGGCATGCGTTGCCCTCTCTTTTTTCTCATACTGTATATCATAAACAATCCTCTGACATTCCCACAGTCCAACAGCAGATAGGAAAAAAAAACTTGCTGTGTTTTTTCTGTGTGTGTGTTTGCATGTCTTTCAGAGCACTGTGCAAACGGAGGGAACAATCACTTACATTGTGTGTTGCTGGCCAGTTTATTGAGCATTTGAAGAAAACAGACAAAATGAGATATCACATGTTCACATATTGACTTCTAAACTCAGGAATGAAATTCATGCTGAAATTACTCATGTAAACAATAAAGACGCAATCTAAGCATGGAAATCAAAAAGAAAGTTAGGTTTAACATCTGTTTTAAGGCTACTGAAGGGTGAAGGAATATGTGTTGCAGCGATGTATTCATGTGTGGACCATCACTGCAATATTTATTAACCTAGCGCTCTCATAATCTTTGTCAACAGATTGGCGAGAGGGCAGAGTTCCTGAACAAGTCAGCACAGAAGAGGTAAAAACATACGAAAGCATCATCCACCCAACGTCATTATGTTTTTTCCCCCGCTAACAAAGCTTTTAGTGGAGCATAGTAAGCCTTGCAGCCCTGTTTTGTTGAATAGGAAAAATACAACCCAGAGTTTATTTCCCACAAGAGGTTACAAGTGTCTTTTTCTCAAGGCAGTTAAGATGGTTGACCACACTGTGTATAATATCCAAAAGTGGTCCCATGCTTTTTATGCTAACTATTTGCTTCTGCCCAGCAGCACAGTGAAGGCGTCTCATTCTCCCGTGGTGTCCAAGATAGACAACAGGCTGGAGCAGTACACCTCAGCTGCTCAGGTTAGCATTTCTAACTGTAAAATTGCAAAAATGTTGTAGTAAACAGGCATTTTTTTATTTCTGTCATGCCCTATCCCACTTGGGATTACAAGACATAAGCTGTATATCAAACCTCAAAAATATAACTTTCTGCAGGAACCTATATACTGTACTAAACCAAAAGAAAAACATCAGTTATAACATTGCATGCTCTCCTATATGTTTAAAAATGACATATATTTACCACAGGTTTTGGACGTGTCCGGAAGTAAATGCTTATTGGCATAAGATTTACACAGTATTAGTGACTATATTTGGGACAAAATTTGCTTTTAATTGGGACAGGCTCATTTATGTGCTTCCACTTTCTGCATTTACAAATATTAAAACTGAATACAAAGAAATGGCTTAAACTAGACAGTGAAATCATTTATGACATTTTTATAATAGAAAGAATCACTTTCTCCATGAGGCTTGAGGAAACTAAATTTGAAAAAAATGGGACACGTGTGAAATGTATATATCCCCAAAACACCATTCTTTTGTTTAAATGTGTGTTTATTTTATTTGTTGTTTTCTTTATCTCAAATGAAAACCTCTGTGTTACAATTTTGTGTAGAAAGTTGAAAAATTGGATCTTGTGTGAACTGCTGTTGTAATGTGATGAATGTGAAAAAACGACATACCGTATGTGTGTGCACATTTTAAATATATTTTAAACCAAATAGCAGAAGATAAAAAAGAAAGGCAACAAGGCTGGTTTAGGTTTATCCTCGTGAAAGACCTTTCCCTTTTATCTAAGAACGTGACCAGCTTACTCAGTCTTCGTGCATCTTCCATGTCTCTTCCATGTCCATGATCGTACAAAAAGTATTGCATGGTTCCCAGTTAGAAAGACAATAGAAAACAAAATAAAACTCTGATGCCACAGACAGTTAATGGGGCTAAGGCCATCCTGGACGTGGCGTCAACATCATGTCACATTGCAAATACCAATGTATCAAATCAAATGTATAAAACTGACAAAATTTCCTGAACTGATTCCAGTCGTGTTATGCTAAAAATCTGATTCTGGCTGCCATTCTGGGCCTAAAATTTGCCCAAAAGTACCCATCCTGTAGACTGTACATAGGAGTTTGTCACTATACTTAATGGGTAATTAAGCAAACTTAGGTGTTTTTTTTTTTTGTTTTGTTTTTTTAAAGACATCTGTCTGAGCTGAAATCAGAGCAGCCATCCCTGCTATTCACCAATCTAAACCTACCACTTTGTCTCAGCAGAGGGAGAACAAGGAGTCTCGATCCCCTCGCTCTGGAGCGGTGGATCTTCCCATGGCTACCGACAGCATTCGAAACATCAAGAGCATGTGGGAGAAAGGCAACGTGTTCGGCTCACCTGGAAGTGGCGGGAGCCCGTTCAAGGTAAAAGACGAGGTGGTGGAGGATGTGAGGATGCTGACGAAACTTTGTGTGCGACTGGAGCAGTGAGAGAGAGAGAGAGAAAGGAAAGAGCGCAGTTCACTGGCGCTTCCTGCTTGGCCTTGTTGCCGATGACGACCAGGCTTAGCTGACCTTTGACCTTATCCAAACAGGAAGCAGCTGTGATGAAGACAGGCGTGGCGGGTCGCATTAACGACTGGCTGAATAAAACCCCGGAGAGCGGCAAAACGTCAGGAGGAAGGCCAACGGTAGGTTGTTGCCGTAGCAACCCCTGTCACTACTGATAGGAAGTACAGTGTATGTACTGTACAGCTCAGGACTTTATATTATAAAAATGCTACATAGCAGATGCAGCTATGCTGATTGACCTGTGTTATGGTTTGATGAGTGATGGGGTCTCACATGAACTCACAATTTTCTGCTGAACTCAGAACATTTTGGTTATTTCAAACGCTATACCCAGTGTCTTTATTCAGAGTGCTCCAACTTTTTTTTAAGCTGGGTGGGACTCTTGTAGACAGCATATATACGTAGATGGGTGAGACGTCTTCCCTTCCTCCCACTGTAGAAAAGTGAAGCCATAATATCCCGGATAGGGGAGCTGCCATCTTAAGATTTTGACGTCTGCACAGTAGTTTTTGAGGAGCTGGAGCCATGTGTCGAAGTCCCGCCCACACACTCGCCTAAGCCAGTCACGAGCCAACACGGCCGCAGCTTGCTACTGTGAGCCACCTAGCTGCTACCTTAACATCACTGTAGCTGTTTGGCTACAAAGACAACAACTAACCATAATATCTCAGTTACATCTGCTATCTCGTACAGTTCCTGAGCCTCCGTCTGCATGACTATGTCACTGTCAATCATGGCTCACCCCCTTTTTCAGGCATCAGACAATTTAAATTAAAATTAAAACCAACACTTTAACATAACAGAAATTATTATAGAAAATTATTTCATGTGTACTTTGACCCCATCCCATTCATTAACATGGAGGGGACCGGACTTACGACCTATACAGCAGCCAGCCACCAGGGGGGGCAATCAAGATGTTTTGGCATCAGCGTTATGGAGCAGTCAGGTCGTCCATCTTTATAAACAGCCTGTGATGTCATGTACCAACATCCTCCTTGTCCTACTGCTGTCAGATTGAGTGGTGACAAGCAGTCACAGTCAGTTTGAGGGCAGGCATCCTCAAGTTGGTGCTCATGGTGAGAAAACAATGTAAAACAAATAGATAGCTGCTCAAATAGATAGTAAAAAGAAAAAGGGGTGATGCTACTCTATCACACAACTGCAGTTAGAGTTGTGATATGTTGGATATTGTTGTCATAGAAACAAAACCTACGTGTAGCACCTCTGGAGAGCGCTTCATCCCAGCGTCTTGCCAGCGTTTTTTCTGCCAAAGGAAAACGCTAAGTGGACACACACCCTTATATATCTTTTTCTGTGCTCTTTTCACTGGTTTGAAGTGGGCGAGACTCAGATGGACTCAACAATATGATGTCAAATCTGATCAAATCACACCCACACAGTCCCGAAGAAGGAGATGATCTGTGTTTTGTTGTGTTAAACTCATAAATAATCCCTAAATATGTTTTTTTTTAATCACTATAAGCTTATCTAGTCATAAATGTTAAATGTTCGAGAAATTCTTGAGGTTTGAAACCAGGCTTTTAGGGTTTTTAAGGGATGTGTCCGCTTGTAGTCCGAGTAAAGGCAGAACTTGACCCATTAATGCAACATTTACTTTTTGAAAGCTCACTATTATTATTATTTGTCTTAAGGATTGAGTAGTCAGCTGTGCATGGAAACAGTGATCCTGTTAACATCTGAGCTGCATTAATTCCAGCAAACACTCATAATACACTGCAGTACTCTCACTCTTATATCAGCCCTGCGGTATTATTATTAGTATAATTATACTTATATCATAATTACAGTTGGTCATGTTCTGTTCAGTAGATGTTTTATAATTATTTTCAAATGCTGCAGTGGAGCAAGTCAGGTTGACATGTCATCTGTCTGGCGCCACCTGGTGGCCTTAAAGAGAAATGACTTCTGAAGTGTCTGAGCTTGTTTCAGTCCTCTCACATCTGTCATATTATACATATACAGGACATGTGGATATTGCAGACTTGGCATCAGCTTGGTATACAGCGTCACTTAAGCATTTTATCTTAAGCTTATCATAAGCTTTGCTGGCAGAGTGTGTTTTCCAGTCCTTCTCATATGTAAGGCTCCATGCCAGCGTATCATGCCTCTCTTATCCACATTTCAGCTAAATATTTATGTTAGAGCTTTCCATGTTGCGGATTATGGCTCGTGCTCAAATAGGTGACATACATCAGGAGAGACTCTGGACATGAAAGGAAACTTTGAATGCAAGGAGTGTCTAAAACTGGAAGTGTTTTTCTGAAGCTTTCTGAATATTTCTGTCCCTGAGTTTTTCTTTACATTGTGATGGAGTGTCTTGAGAGAGAATCGCCTCAGACTCCCACTGAGAGTGCTATTTTCTCTCTTCCTCCAGACAAGCACCTCTCTGCCTGACGATGTCTGTCAACCTTTGCTCTCGTCTCTCAAGCTCTCTGTCCTCCTCTGTCATTCCATCTCCTCTACATCTCAGATACTCTGCCATTGCCACAAAATAACAACTATTTTCAAATTGACCTCCAAATGCTGGGCGCTCTGACCGCCACTGATATGATGCTTTATCTTTGTCTCTCTCTTTCTGTCTCTCTCTGACAGGACCTGAAGCCTGTGGACGTCACCAACAAGAGGAGTCTATGGGAAAACAAAGGTGCCTCTCCAACCAAGGTACTCATTTCATGTGATCAAGTATTATCTAAATGTAATGATGAGGAATTTGTACGGTCTCATCTCAGAGAAAATCCATGTGAGCACCCAGATGAAGTTTTAACTGTGCCAAATTGGTTTGTGGTCTTGAAAGGATTTCCTGTGAGTTATTCATAGTTTTCCAGATGTTAATCAACATTTTCTTAAAATGATGATGTAGGAATATTAAAATAATCTCACGATTGCTGTGACCCCGGGGTTGCAGTAATGGGAGTAACAATCACTTCTGTTTGTTTTTGTTTTAAAGAACTCTCATAGCTAGTTGACCTCACCGTTAAATCTGGAATAAGGCTGGAGAGGTAAAGGGATAATTGTTTTTTCAAAGCGCTTATCACAGAACGACCTCACACTCTGCTGTCACTCTGTCACCCTTTTTGCTCTGTGTTGTTAGCAAAGCTGCCTTCTGTTCTGCTGTGGTTGGATGCTACTGCTTAATTTGATCATAATGACAATATCTAAGAGTTTCGCCCCATTTTAAATATTTTGGGAGGATTGTGATAAGATATATTGCAATCTATTATCTTTTATTCACATATCTACAGGTCAGAGGTCAAGGGCCCCCTTTGAAAATGGCAGTTTTATTCTCACCATAATTTAGTGAAACTTTAGAGCGTTCATACCAATGGATTCCTTAGGTTTAGTTTCATATCATACCAGTATCGTCGCTCTAGCTTTAAGATTGAGCCTGGCGGGCCGTCAGATTGTTATGAGGTTAATATTTTATATAATAAAAGATCAATACTTGACGTCCATGTAATGATACAATTCCTCCACCCTTATTGACAAATGTGTCATACATTTTGGCATACTCTCACTGAATATTATTCAAGTCCCTTCACGCACAAACTCACATTTTAGAGGATGTAATTATCTGCATTTTTAAAATATTAAGCAATAATTGCTCTCCAAAAATGCACATTTAGGAGTGAAACTTGTAAAGCATGCGTGCCAAATGTTCTAAGTGTTGTAAAATAAAAGGAACAAAGAGAACGTATCAAGAAGCCACAGTAAAGCCAATTTTAAAGCATTACGCCACCGACTCCATTAACACCCGTAACTTGTTAAAGCCAACTCAACAAAATAAAAGATTACAGTTCAGAGTAAATTCTGTCGTAAAAAAAAAAAACTTTAACAGTGTGCCTGTTGTCCAACTGTGGGCTGAATGCTTTTCACAAATGGCCGTATCACATCACCGCTCCTCCTTCTGGCAGCCACAAATCACTCAGTTCAACTTCACTTGACTTTATATTGCCCTAATGCAGAAACTGTTTACAGCGTTCTTTACAAGTGTGACGCCTTGCTGAGTTGCACGATGGCAGTTAGACATTATTGAATCACTTTTATCACCTCTCATTTTTAAACAAGTCTGACTGAAGCTGACATGAATAAACTGTCTTATCTTTATTTATTTATATACAAGGATAAAGCTGTGTTTGGAGAGCTGCTTAGTAGAAGTGAAACCATACATTTTAAAAAGACAAAGATGTCCTACCTACCCACTTACTTTAGGATAAACCTTCCTCTCCTCCTTTTTACCCTGGTAGTAGTGCGTTCCTGCAGCCAGCAGCTGCAGTGCAGACCG
Source organism: Pterois miles (assembly GCA_947000775.1). Lineage (NCBI taxonomy): Eukaryota > Metazoa > Chordata > Actinopteri > Perciformes > Scorpaenidae > Pterois > Pterois miles. The sequence continues at coordinate 16,498,435 of CAMQGK010000549.1, read as the reverse complement.
GAGGCTGTGGTCCGCCACAGTGAGTAGCTGGGTTGGAGGGCAGCAAGCGGTGGTCTGCACTGACGTAAAAAGGGCCCTGGACAGGAAAGGTAGTGGTTATTGACCTTGTTATTAGCTAACCATGCTATGCTGTGATGTCAGGGAAGGTAAGATGAGCAGGGTAAAGACCGGTGAGGGAGATCTGGATGGACTGAAGGATCTGTATTGGTGGAAGTGTTAAGATCTGAAGTGTTTGTAGCTGCTTTGACTGGAGGCTTTGCAGGTCAATTCTGCAAACTTTCTGCATCTGTCTTCATCTATGCTGCCTTGTTACCTTCCTGTCTTCATGTCTTGCAGGTGGCAGGCAGAGGGGAGACCAAATCAGTCGCCAACGGTGAGTTTTTACAAGGCGACAGATGTGTCAGTTCAGAACTGCACAGCATGCAAATGTGTGTGTAAGAAACACACAAAAATTGGGCGCACAGGCAATCATGTGGGCGTGGATACTGCTGTTGTAGGATGAACTTGTGGCTCCAAAATGTCAGCTTTTCAGAGCCCCTAACACGCCGCCTTGTTCTTCACTTGGCCACAGTGCATTTTGTTTTTCATTTTTCTAATTGGTTTTAGAAACTAAAAGACAGGGGATTTTCTAAACCCACAGAGGAGCACTTGATCCTTACAAACATGGAAATGTAAATTGCAAGGATTTAACCAGAAAGTAACAATGTGCTTTTATAAGCATGTAGGCAGCCAACTTGCTGACAATACACCAGCTATGTTTAAAGGGAAGCTAGACCATCAGATTAAAGGACAGGATGGTAGCGATATCCAATCAGGTGTCTCAACTAGGGCTGGGCGATATGACTTAGAAGTAATATCTCAGTATTTTTAGGTTATATCGTTGTGTACTATATATCTCACTATCTTCATATTTTCTCTAAAATAACATATCTGTTTGATTTAACCCTTTGACACGTATGATCATACCAGTGTGATCATTCTAGCAAAGTAATCTGAATCTCCTGTCAGACTGGGCTTTGGAAATGTATTCTTATTAAGTTTGATTAATTAATCACAGTCAACTGAAACTCATTTTTTTCTCCAAAATACAGTTTGCAGGTGTAGTTTTTTTTTTTTTAATTATTATCAATTTTATTCATTACTTCATTTATTACTGACAGACCAACTGACTTAGTGTATTTATGTGACATTTCATATCACATTCACTGGAATATCACTTTTATTTTGAAGACTGCTCTTACTGTAATGCCTAGTATGTACAAGTACCGCAAAACAACATGAGGGCTAGTTTGACTGTCTCTTTCGAAGTTGTGTTTATTGGGAAATGTCCCAGCACTTTTGTAGGATGTTCATATTTTCAGTGATTGGAGGTGTGACCTTCTCGTTAAGTGTGTCATCTTGTCACTGACTTTTCGATTTATACGACGCCATGTGTCACGAAGCCAATAACTGACCCCTGTCGTAGTGTCCCTGCAGTCCTTTTCAGTTTGCTGTTTGGCCTTTTGCACCACAGCGTTTTAGGATGCCACTTAAACATTGCTTGCTATTTTAGGGGTTTTGGCCTTGAGGGATTGTGTACATGTGTACATTGTGTTGGTTGTTCGGCACACTGCATAGCAATTTCACCTCCGTAAACCCACTCAACAGGCATCTTGACTTCACTCAAACCTTTCAGCTTTTGCACTCGTGTGCACGTCCACTTGTGCTGCTCGGACCGGTCTTGCCTCTCGTGTTCCTGTCAGGCTGGTTTGTCACATTAATAGCTGGTATGTTGGAGATTAGCACACCATCACAGTCTGACTCAGAGGATGACAGCGGCTTTGTATAGATTGCATATTTCTTGCTACCTTTCAGACATTTGACACCACATTGGACCACATGCGAGTTAGCAGCCTCACACTCTCCACATGCCTCGCTCTAATAGAGAGACTACAGCATGTTCACATCATTGCCTCCTCTATGTCTCTGGCGCCTCATCAAACAATTAGCAGTCCTGTACTTACTGCAAGTGGTGCAACAGTTCAAAAAGCCCACGGTTTGGTTTATACGTTGTTGAGTGGTTCCTGTTTTTACAGTTCGGCTTTGAATCCTTACTATTTGCAGACTGATTTGGGGTTTACCACCATTTTGTCTGTCTCTTAGAGCCAGCGCATCTAAATCTGAGCAAGTTTTGAGTGGAGTCTGGGAGAAGCTAAAGTGGGGCAAGCAAGTAACAACTCTGTCTAGTAGATCTGTCAATCAAACATCCTCCAAAAAAATATCCCTGTCAAAGTTGTTGTGTTGTTAATGGAAAAAACAATTTTAAGAAATTTGACCCAGAAACAAAAGCAGTAAAATTATTATTATCCCTTATTTGGAAATAATTGACTGATAAAGTTGAATTTTATTAAAGGAGCAGTGCAGTGTAGAGGCTTTATTGGCAGAAATGGAATATAATATCCATAACAATGTTTTCATTCGTGTATAATCATCTGAAACTAAGACTTGCTGTTTGTTAGCTTAGAATGACCCCTTTATATCTTCATAGGGATCAGGTCCTCTTCACAGAGTCCGCCATGTTGCACCACCATGTTTCTACAGTAGCCCAGAACGGCAACGTCTGCAGACTACTGATGGCCTTGTCTTGTGTCTCTCACCAGGTATGGGACACTAATGTCTTGAAGGAGCCACTAAATCTGGGGACCACGACAATCCAAGACTCTTCCTTTGACTTTGTCTTAAGAACCAAATAATGATCACACTCCCAAGAGGGACCCCAAGAAAACGGAGGGACAGGAGAGACGCTGTCCAGAGCACTGTACCGAAACTGCATCATATTTTTTGTACGGTCGCCACGTATAGTGCCTTTGCACAATGATTTTTTTTGCTTTCTAAAAGAAACAAAATGCTGTGAAATTTGGACATTTGTAATTACTATTTCTAATTACTTTATTCAATCCTGCCAGGAAGAAAAATTAAATTTAGGTTTATCTGTTGTGCTCTGCTGACAGTGTTGATACAGATGGAGCAGAAGAGTTAAAAGTTTCCACATTCCAAAGAGATGGGTGAAATCAGTTCTCTCCCTCATACAGTACTTTTTCCATCTCTCTTTTTAATTTATATTTAAAGCAAAAGCTTCACACATTGCTATTTTATTCAACGTTCACCAGTTCAGGATAGAAATATAAGCACTTCTAGAATTTAGCTGATTTCACTTTTATTATGTCTTACCAATAGTGCAGCAATGGTCTGAGTAATATATGTTAGCACATGTGATGTTTTGAATATCATACTGTATCGTATATAACATCTTTATACTCATAACAAAAGGTATTTTTGCTTTTTTTTTGTATCCAGAAACTATTCACCAACAGGCAGTTAATTTCAGTGGTGATAGGAGTGTTGAATATTCAGAAGGTCATTATGACTTTTATTATCCTTCATGTCATTTTATTTATGTTTTAATGTGTTTTGTCCTTCTCTATTTCTAGCTGTTTTTATAGCTTTTGTACCTGTGTGATCACTTTAAAATCTTCAGACATTCCTCTTAAAAAGCGGGTGCACAAGGTGCCTTCGCTGTAGGTTTTACAATGTAGGAAATCGGCAAACCAGCAAAATCTTCCTAACTTCTACTAACTACTAACTTCTTTATTGCCTCTATGCACACTCTAATGCTCAGCGATCATTTTCTAATTGAGGGCATACAAAGTAAAATCAGGGTGCCTAAGCATATAGCAAGATACTAGTTCAATACAAGGATATTTACCACTATGTACGTCTTGTGTCCTTATGATTGCAACGAAAACATTTATGACAGCTGAGGTACAGTACATGATAACCTCAAAGCAACTCAGTATGATATTAAGTCTTGTGATTTTCTTGTTTATTTTTCACTGACATGGTCTTAAGTAGCACATTCCCTTTAATAGTCTTTGCGCAGCACAAGCTTTGGTAACATAATAAACGGTTTGCCGGGGCATTAAATTGATCAATGTCACTGCTCAAAGTCTGACAATCACATTCCACGGTTCCTGAAAAGAGCAGGGGAGCTTGACCAAAATATTTTTAAGCGTGATTTAATGTGACATTTATGTTTCTTTTATTTTAATACAGTGGTTTCATAATGCCATATTCTTTGTTTTGTTTTGTTTTTTACAACCCTGTTTCTATTTTATGTTTTTTTAAAGTTCTTCCATGTTTAACCAGACACTTCTTTGTGTAGCGCGAAGCCTATGCAAAACACACTATCTGTAGCCTCTCTTAACACTCCCAATGTCATACAAGTGGGCAGTTTCCAACTGGATGAATGTTTTAAACATTGTACGCTTCACTCAACAACAGCAATAAAGACATTGAGGTATTCAACATTGTTAAGTTTCCTTCCATAACTCCACCACTATGAACCACACTGTATACTGTATGCACCCTTTGTAACAGCGCAGGGTGCTGAAACGGTTGTCCTGAGCCATAATACTGACAAAATGTAGTAAAAGGTTGTCAAACAAGGGTCCTGATTTTTGGTAACCACCAATCAGTTGGTGATAATTCATAAAAACTATTTATTTTGTCTTCTATTGATCTTTCACTTTGCCATTTTATTTTTTTGTTTTGTTTGTATCACCTTCATTTTCCTCTTTTCCCTGCACATTTCCTTTTCATCACCACATTTCTTATTTTACGCAAATTAGCTTAAGTGAAAACACCAGTGCTTGGAAGAAGTATTCAGATCCATTACTTCAGTAAAAGTACTTATACCACACTATGGAAATACTCCACTACAAGTAAAAGTCCTGCCCTCAAGCATACTTAAGTAAAAGTATGTAAGTGTCATCATTAACATATACTTAAAGTATGAAAAGTAGTCTTTGTGCTGTAAAATGTCCTCTGTGAGTGTTTCACTATTATAGGGTGTTTCTGAATTAATATTACTGCAGCATCAATGTGCATGTTTCATTTTACTGCCGTAGGTGTTTAAGATTGTGCTAATTTCAGTTCATTTATGTTATTCAATCCAATGTTTGGTTTCCCAAACTTTTTCACACCAAAGACCCAAATGACACAAATTAGACCATGGACCCCAATTGATAAGATTTTGTCCAGGATTTTTGCTTTTAGATGTTTTATTGCATAAAGTGTATGAAACATGTGACATAAATAGTCATATATACTGTCGTGTTACTTATAGATGGAATTATAGTGGAAATAAACAATTTCCCTTTTTGCTGGAGGCCCCCTTGAACTCCCTCAAAGATGGAGGGTCCTCCACATTGAAAACCACTGGTTTAATCTACTCCAATATGTCATATTATATAAAATCATATGTTTGTAACATCAGTGTCCTGTGAGAACCATGCACAGTATCTCTTAAGAGTCAACTCTTCATGGTCTCAGAAAAATAGCTGTTTTCCGCTGTGTGACGCTGCATTTTCCAGCTGATCCAAGAGGATTTTTAAATCCATTATTTTTTCTTAAGAAGCAGGAGAACTTTCTCATCACATACAGGGACACTTCATCCTTCGGTTTAAATCAACACATCTGGGGCTCTTCCCCTCTCTCACCCCCTTTCCTGTCAGTAAATCTAATAAAGACATAAAAGCCAGAAAATCAATCTATGAAAAATCAGCTCATCTGAAGGTACGTGGTTTTCACTGGACTGGAAGGGGATAAAAATCTGAAAAGTAACTAAAGATGGCGGACAAAGTGTAAAGTGTGATACACTGGAAATACTCTAGTAAAGTACAAGTGCAGTACTTAAGTAAATGTACTTATAAAACACTGGTGGCTAAACACACTGGCAGAGCCCCACCTGCTGGCATCAGAAAAAAGTGGTTTGTGGATTGTAGTGGTTTAATTTGTATAATTTAGAAATGAATATAATTCTGGATAATTTAACATCATTCAATGACTTAAAGTCAATGGCTGATAGAGTATTTTTTAAATTGTGTTTAATTTAAAACCCACTGATGGTGGGGAAACTACGCATGCCCAGCGTCTTTGAAGGCAACACATTTGATATCACGTGGGGCGGAGTCTGACCAATCACCTGTTACTCAGCTGCCATTTGATTACCTGCCTGCCAGGTGGTCGTTTCCGGCAGACTAGTTGTAGTAGAAAATGCCGACAGCAACGTGTGTTATCCTCCACAGCAGCTAACGTGAAAGTCTGCCTTTTGTAGAAGAACTGGAGGTTAAACACGGTGCCAACCAGCCGCGGGATAATTTCATAAACCAAACCACAAGTGAAATAATGCCGATTCAACGTTGACTGGATCTCCAGGGAAAACATGGCGGCTAGCTCCTGGTTTAGTTATTCGGAGCGGATGGTAGCGTGGCACAAGAGCAACTTTGATAGCGGAGCTGAGCATTACATTGAGGTATGTATGGGAAATGTGAAATAGCGCATTTTGTCAAATGGTGTCATTTTCTGGTTACGCATCTGTCCAGATTAGTTAACGTTAGTCGCCTCGCGTTTTTCCACCAACAAACGCCACCAAGCTAGCTAGCTAGCTTTGTAGCATATAACATGTCGTGTATTATCAACCATAGATTTAAAAGGACATAGTTAAATCCTCTGCTGCCTTCAAGTGCTGTCAGAAATACTGGACAAGCTTGAATGAAGGATTTTATCATAATCAAGGTACGGTTGGAGGTTGGTGGTAAAAGTCAGGCATTAATATATGTATTTTTATAACTGTGTTGCATGCCTCTTCTACTGTATTTACTCTGAATTAAGCAGCTCTGTGTCGTGTCAGTTATCAAAAGATAAAACTGCAATGAAAGAGAAATGCCTCGCAAAATCGGTTTTGTCTTGTGAGGCAAGATAACACTGGAACACGTTGTATTTCCAATTTCTGGCCTGGAGTGCTGCAGATTACTAGGAACCCTTGAAGGCAGCATTCTTCCACAGGTGTAGCTCATCTTCTGCCTCCAACAATAGACGTGACAGCCCGAGCCAGTCATAGAAGAGATATGTGGTCACATGATGGACAGGGTTGTATTAAGTGTGCTTTTTAGGCTTGGGGAGGATGATTGAACTTGGCTCTGTGTGGATGTGAAAGAATCAGACCTGAATTTGCTGCTAATCCCCTCTCTTCCTCAGGGATATACAGGAGGTAAGATCTGTGCGTGACCCCTGAGTGCATGACAGCAAAAGGGTCAAAAAAATGTTTGAATTGGCATTGAACTACAGCTCATATTTTGTTAATGAAACTGAAATGTCGATAAATTTGAGAAAGTGAAATACGTAAGCCTCCTCAGCAGGATCTAACGACCTAGCTGCTACTCCTACAAAGCCACGAATGCTGAATTAAATTGGCCCAGACGTTGCTTAAGTAGACTCTTAAAGATTTTATGATGACTTTTCTTTGATGTGCTCTGATCTGAGCACGGTGCATATGCTGGTGAAGAAGGTGCTAAGCCCGCCCCTGAGACTGCCCTATTGGTAGCATGCTTTGAGCTTTGACTTAATGCTGCTTAATGCTGAAACCAGCACCCGCAACATTCCTGCCGCTGTCAGACTGTGTTATTTCACAGTTCCAGCCAGACGGGGACTGACCGCATGCTTTAAAGCGAATACACATTTAATACCCCGGCCATGACTACCCTCATACACTGTGACTACTTTCTGGGTTTCCAGTCAGTGCTTTTCCTTCAGATGGTATTTTCTATTTCCCCTTCCCTATCTTTGTCTCCACGTTCCCTTTCGCCGTCCTTTTGACATCAGCTGCTCAGTCCGATGACTCAAGCAACAGCCACACAGGGACTCCAGGCACCACAGTGTTTGAATTAGAGCCGATATGTAACCGAATTTAAACAGAAGCATGACTTTGTACAGTAGCAATATACAATGAAGGTGTAAATATGGCGTGCAGAGATTGAATATGCAGCTGGGCCTTTGACTTGGAAAGAAAGAATAGGACGGTAGCCAGACAGGAGGAGGAGGAGGAGGGAACTGGGGATGTGGAGCTAACTCTCTACGATCCAGCATCACCGTTTCAACATCATTTATCAAATAAGTCATTATTATTAAATGTGGGATAAACTTGTTTATGATGAGGAATATATTTAAGAAGCAAGAATCCTGAGATGTCAAAAACGTTCACCATCCAGCAGCTGACCAAACCGCAGTGGCAAAAATAGCCTGTCTGAATGTGCTCATTGATTTACTGTGAGTACGGTGAGGTGAGCCAAACCCATTGTCTGGAGGAGTAGCTCCACACCTGTTCAAAAGCACACTTTATTATTATTAAAAATAGACCCTCGCTCTCCCCCCAGTTCAGCCTACTGACACCGGTTTTTATGATCAGCTGATTTATAAGCCTGTGGAAAAAAACATGGTCCAAGGGTTGTTCTGACATGTAACTGATATATATGTTTAATAGAGGACTTGAGAAACCAAAGCCTTATTGGATCCATCCCTGTAGCTTTGACCTTGACCCTTAACACCCCAGTGTTGTTGCATTTTCCCTTTTTTTAGGTTAAGGAGGCTATTTTTTAAAAAACATAGATCTGAAGTTATACATTTTATGTCATGCATATGAACTTAGTATTTCCTTTCATTTATTCATTTATGTAGGGCGACCTCCTCTTAGTTAGTTGACTAAGTCATTTCATCATAAGGTCATTTTGGCCAAAGCTGACTAAAATTTCTTTAGTTAAGTAGTTTTTTTGTGCTTTTTTTCATGCTGAATGACTGGTTTCCCAGAAACTTGACAAAAACTTAACAGTGTTAGTAGTCTAGAATTTCTTTTGGTTGACAACCCTGGATATATGTATTATTTTCTGATGTTTAGGGGCACTCCAGTGGCTTAGTATTGCACTTTAATTAAGTAGGAGAAGTTAGGAAATAGGCTCATTCACTCTCTTGTTTGATGAGAAGATTGATACCACTCATGTCTGTCTGTTGAATATGAAAGTATAGCCAGGAATTAGTGGTTAGCTTAGCATAAAGACTGTAAACGGGCAGAAACAGCTAGCCTGGCTGTGTGTAAAGGTAACCAAAACCCCTACCAGCACCTCTAAAGCTCCCTGATTAACATGTTGTATCTGCTTGATTAATCTGTGAAATTAATCAGTGTAAAAACAAGTGGTGGTTACTGGGTTCCTGGGTGGGAGCAGTGACTTCCTGTGAATTTCTTACAATATCAGGACTGGTCAAAAACAGAGCAGCAGAGACAGAGATATCCTGACTTTTAGTCCCAAAAACACTGGTTCCTACATTCCCCATAATCCCCATTAAGTCAATAGGTTCTCTCATGAGATATCATCAGTCTTATCCGACCTTAGAAAACTCCTCCAGAGCCACCGAGGACGTTATACAACTGTTTTCACAGGTCGAGTAGGTCTCCTCATGACAAGTAAACTGGTCTTAATGTGTAAAATTGGTGGAATGCCCTTTAAGTGCATGTGTGTCTGGAGGGTTTGTGAAACTGCAATCGCAATTGTTTTGCTTTTAAAAGCTGTTACTCATGAATATCTGACTAAATCTCACTTGTTGTGATGGACATTTCTTGCAGAGTACCACTTCAAAGCCTGTTGAGCACCTGGAAAATTGTTTACGAGTGTACATATCTTAGCCAATATGATATGCGTAGCTTCAGATGCGTGAGTTGGTCCCCGAAGGACTCATGCAGCCCTGGTGGTTTCGGTGCTGTTCAGACTCTAGTCGGCTGCCTGCAGCCTTGATCATTGCCAAGAGGAAATGGCTGAGGATTAGCCCTGGAGCTGTTTAAAGCCCTGCGCCTCTGCTTTCAGTGCCCACGGTGGAATCATTTCAAATTCTGCAATTGCTCCAATCTCTCAGCATGTCGCCAAGGTTGTTTTTTTTTGTGTGTGTAGTAGGTTTTGGTTTAGTTGTTTGCACAAGTGATAAAAGCATTGAAAGGAGAAGAAAGAAAAGAGAGATACAAACCATCTGTCCGAGGAAAAGAAATCTCAGGGGCTTGTAAAAACATTACAGTCGATAAGACAAAGAGGAAAACATCAAGAAGACAAACAACAATACAAATCACAGCAAGAAAAACATAGAGATACAAAAACAAATATAACCAGCCCAAATTATATTGAGCCCAAGAGAACGAGAATGTGTGGGTGTGTGCCCGTTAGACAGCTGCATTAAAACTCCATTATTAGCTCAAAACAAGGTAATTCATTAAAAATGCATCTTGTTTTCTTTGCAGTGAATTTAAGTGATGATTTTTTTTTTTTTTTTTTTTTTTGATGCATTGTCTGCTTTCCTCTTCGATGCAGGTAATTGGAATCCAAGATGTCCGGAGAAGAAGAAATAGTTGAGGTGATACTGTGAGTACCTTGATTACATTTTAGTCGCATCTCTAGTGTTTTAAGTCAGTCAACAGACAGATCTGAGCCGATTTCGGCCAATCACTCCAAAAGTTTACATCCTTCTCTTCTTTGCTTTTTCAGGGAGGAAGGTAAGCAAGGGTTTGAGAGCATTCACTGTGTTTTTCAAAGCAAAATGTCACTTTCAAGCCTCTGTTGCGAGACATAGCTGACCTTATTATGTCTGCTCAGAGGAGGAAACCCAGCAAGAGCAAGGTAAAGGCTTCTGCATGGCTTCATGTGTGTAGTGTCTTGTTTCCGGTGTATCTGCTGCTGTTAAGTGTCTGCTGTCAACCTATAACAAGTTGGCTGAGCTTGTTTTGTTTTTTTTAATTGGTGCAATATAGCAAAACAGAGTTAAACAGTGGTGGAAGTGTACAGACATTAAGACAGGACAGCAAACCAGTTTATGATATTAAATGTTACAGTGAAGGTGTAGGAGGCTTAGTTTACAGAGTTCATCAAATGCAACAGACAGTATATTGTGGTGGTGTGGTTGGGTAAGTATGTATTCCCAGTCAGGCCTACAAGGAGTTAATAAATGGTGACCAAAAACAGTCGTATTCTGTGGTTTGATTTTTGATGGAGGCAGACATTTCCATGGAAATGTAGTGAATTAGTAGGTTTGTTTTCTGTTCAAATGTCAACACTGTTCTGTCAGCTTCACGTGTAACTAGCTCCTATGTAGCGTGAATTTAATATACATAATTTATATATGTAATGTACATATGTTGCATTAATGCCAGTATTTGGTCAAATGAGGATTGTCATATTTCAGTGTAGAAGAATAAAACCTATGTTGAGCATCGGTGTAGGAAAGTAACTAAGTAGATTAACTTTAAATTCTCTACTTAACTAAAATTTCTTTGAGTATTTCCATTTTAATTTGCGTATTTCTATTTTAATTTGCTGCTTTTTACTTTTACGGAGAGAAATATTTTATTTTTTACTCCATATTTTACAGCTGTAGTTGCTAATAAAGCATTTGCGGGATACTGCTAGTATGGCTCTGTGCCAAAGGAAACAAAACCGGCACCTCTAATTAACAAACTGTCTCTCTTGTTTAATCCGCGCAAAACACATATAAAAACGACATGTTGGTTTTTAGCTACGTTCGCCGTCTGGTTCCTGTCATTGTGCTAAGCTAAACAGCTGATGGCTTCATATTTACCATACAGACAAGAAAGTGGTGTCCATCTTATCAAATAAATTAATTTCCTAAATTGTTGAACTGTTCCTTTTAAAGAGGGAAGGCATCAGGGTCACGTTGGTTTGTGTCTTTGAGTTGATAGCAGCTCCACGAAAAGAGAGATATCCCCTCTAAACCTCTCAGATAGTTCAATTTCAGATAGTTTCAGATAGTTCAAATTGGAGAACTTCGTAAGGTGGTACGACATCAACCACCTCAAGCTCAATATTGGTAAGACCAAAGAGCTGGTGGTGGATTTCCGGAGGAGGAAGAAGGGCTCCCCTACTCCCATCACCATCCGTGGGGAGGAGGTGGAGGTGGTGGACAACTACAAGTTCTTGGGGGTTCACTTAAACAATAAACTGGACTGGTCCAACAACTCCGAGGCCCTCTACAGGAAGGGACAGAGCAAACTATTGCAACTACTGATGCTGCTAAGACACCTGAATTTCCCTCCGGGGATTAATAAAGGTTCATCTTATCTTATCTTATCTTAATTTAAAGGTCCAAATAAAATTCTCCATCATTTTGCACAGAAAGCAAAGATTAAAGTCCAAATAATGAATATAATTATAGCAGAACTTGTTTTATTCTCCCTTTTACTAATCATCTCCCAACCCTTCAGATTTGTCTTGGTACATTTAGCTGATAATACTGTTGGACTTCTACTTTACTGATATATTGGTACTTATAGTTAAGTCAATAATAAGAGTACTTCTGCCACCACTGATTAGCATGGGATAAACATAAATGACAAAGTGAACAAATGTTGATGACAGTGTTCATTTACACTTACACATCATTTTTAGCTTTGGTCAGAATGTCGGATATCAGCATTGGATTCGCTGCATCCCAAGAGACAATAACACAATGCTCCGGGTTTGACCAAATCGCAGCCTCGAGCTGTTTACCAGAGTCTCATTGATCTAATCCATATTTTGTTCACTCCGTTATGGAGACCCTGAAAGAAGGTTTTGTATGACTTCTTTTCGTCAGTAAATATTTAACTTGCACTTAACTACACACTACTGGCATGTTATTGTAGAACTGTGTGTGTGTGTGTGTGTGTGTGTGTGTGTGTGTGTGTGTGTGTGTGTGTGTGCGTGTGCGTGTGTGTGAGGTACCGTGTCGTCTTTTGTCATGTTTTTGGCCAATAATAGCAGAATCAGCTTCAATGATTCTTATTATCTTGTTATACAGAAATTGAAGTTGAAGAAGCCGCACCTGAAGTAGAAGGTAATCCTCCTCTTTTTATATCATTAAGCACGTTATAATTACATCTAAAACATAATATTTGTATAGAAAAGACTTAGACTGAATGTTTCACTTAATTATAAGAGTTGTATGTATAGTACTGCTCATAGCATAGGTTGTGCCATCATAAATATTACGTACATGCCCATTTTAAATTAACAAGATAAGATATTCCTTTATTAGTCTCGCAGTGGAGAAATTTACAAATAACACACCGACTAAGTAAAAACGTATGCTTTCCACCTGCATATTGCGGGAGAAATTATTTTTCTACCTCATTTACTTCTCAACCATTCATTTACCTGTCTCAATATTAGCTTTTTCATGTTAAATATTCGCTAAGCACTGATATATTTAGCTGCCAGGGAGCTGCCTGCTGAGTTTGTATTTGATGAATTCGTTCCAAAATGAATCTGTGAAAATTGTGACATCTACTCAGACAAAATTACTGTTTGCATGCAAGTAAAAATGAGCGCTGATTATTGTTGAGATCGTAGCTCGTTTCAAGTATTTCTTGACAGAATATTGACATTTTAGAGGTTTAAACGTTTCATTTAATGTGACAGTTTTCTAAAATGTTAAAACATGCCAGTAATTTTTAATCACATCATACTTCATGTCTTGTGTATTTTACGATTGCAAAGAAAAGATACCATATATAATGTCTAGCATTTACCTGAACAATTGTTGCATGAGAATGTGACGTATCTAATCATATTTCCATTATTTCACACTACTACAGAACCTCCTATGGCAGAAGCTAATGACGTGTTTTCTACTATTCTAATATAATATTGATCTTTCAAAGTGTTTGATGGTCCAGCTCCAACAAATATATTGTTATAAAGCATAGTTTTGTTTTGAAATATGACATGTCTTATATGGGACAGGCTTACAGTATATTCTTTAATTTCAGTATATTTTGGCTGAATTGTTTTCTAAGATAACAATTTATTGTAGCTAATTCGTATCATGGACATTTACTGATGCGCTGTTCTTGCATTTATTATGATCACTGCCACTGATCAACTTCCTGTTCACATTACTTTCATATAGAGCCTGCAGAAGACGGTAAATCATCGTCTGCCTGTTCAAACATGAATGCACAGTGTGACTAAATAACACTATATCACTCTGGTTTGTGCATCCCTCTGTTCTATAATCTTTTAGTTTGGGGCAAGAAGACCTCAGTGCTGAGATATTTGTGGGAAATCCAATAGTAACTTTCAATCATTTCAGTTCCTTGTTCCGGATGAATTCATATGTGGTGTAATATTTTTCCCCATGCCTTGATATTGATTCTGATAACACACTTTTATAAAAGATATGCCTCCATTGTCTGAAAGGCTTTCATGGCATGAATCCCCTAGAGTACTTACACCAACTCAGTATGACAAGGCATGCAGAAACTGTTTAGACTTTCTATTTCTCCCCCTGACAGGCAAGAAAGCTCTCATATGAAAATACATAAAGTAGATATCTGACCTGAATGAACAATGATAAAGTAAATGCATTCGTATTCTGTCAGCTGCTGCTCTAACACGTCCTTATGTCCTTTGCCGTAGAGTCTCCGGCTGCAGACGAAGGTACTGTGATTGTGACTGTAGTTTATACCTTCACTTGTCACATGCTCACAGATACACTGGATGGATGCCATGTTGTTTTAACAGCAGCAGTTCAGTTCATAATAGTCTTTTTGTAACAGAAAAGGGATTATTAACCTGGTATGAGCAGAATTTATCAAGATTTCTTGTTTTTGTACTTTTGTCAGTGTGTGAGCACTGTCATTTTATCTACTGCAGATCAAACAGTTGTATTTTTTTAAACTAAAAATAAGTAAGAAATAATGTACAGCGAGTCAGTCATTGTTGTGAAAGAAACCCCGACAGGGCGATGCTGTACCCCGACGTGGAGCGAAGGGGTCTGTCATCGCCCTGAAGGGGTTTCTTTCACAACGACCCGCTAGCTGTACATTATCGAGGGATCATTGTTATGTACTTAAGAAATCAATAATTTCACACAAAAACGGTCCGTCAGAGTCCGACATCAGAACTGCGCCCAAAGTAACCGTCTGCTGTACATGAAAATGGTCTGCTATGAAGAAATAACTGATCAATACTGTGATTGAGAAATCACAATCAACACAGCTGTAATAATTCATATTAACTTTCATGTTTCTCTGAAAAATAAAGACAACCAAAAATCTAAATGTTTCATAGTAATTTTTTTTCTTTCTTTTTTTTATTATAATAGATGACTCCAAACCCAAACCAAAGTAAGTCTTTTGTCATGTGAATTTTATTCTGTTTACATCAACCAACTAGTGATTAAACATCATCATTCGTCATTTAAAGTCGTTCTTATTCTAACCAACATGTGTTATTTTAGGGCATTTGCTCCAGCTTTGACTGTGCCAAAGATACCAGAGGGAGAAAAAGTTGACTTTGATGTAAGTGATCGGTTCTATTTAAAGTGACAGAGAAATGTAGACGCAAAGACTTTTTCTGTGGATGTGTTTTTTTGTCAATATACTGTATGTGTATCTGCAAGTGTGTCTGTCTGTGAGTTTGTCTACATTTGGCACTTTGGTCAATACTATGTTTTGGACTTGTGCTCCTAAATGCAGGTGAAGGTCACTGACGGCCCTCATAAGTGTATCAATACAAACATTGTGTGTCTGTAACGGCAGGACATCCACAGGAAGCGTCAGGAGAAGGATCTTACCGAGCTGCAGTCTCTGATCGAGGCCCACTTCATTCAGAGGAAGAAGGATGAGGAGGAGCTCATCGCTCTCGTTAACAGGATCGTAAGTTTCCTAGGAAAGCGTGCCAGATCCCTGGAATGATGCATCTCCCAGCAAACAGTTATAGTGTGTTTGTGTGTGGGCATGGATGAGCAGGAGAAGCGTCGTGCCGAGCGGGCCGAGCAGCAGAGGGTCCGTGCTGAGCAGGAGAAGGAGAGGCAGGCTCGTGTTGCTGTGAGTCCCATCTAGTTGTCATCATCACATATAATAAAGTGTCCTATAACAAAGAGCTGACACACTGTAGTTTCACCTTGCTTCCTGAGTACAATTAGGGTGCGGGCATGTCCGTTTCCTGCCGGGAAATCTTCTCTAATGAATATAAACTCCTAAACAACAGGAAGCCAATACCCTTTCCCTTGATCTTTTATCTTTCCTATATCTGCTTTCATATACTGTCTATGAATACAGACCTGTGGTGCTGTACAGTATGAGTGCACTCGGTGCAGTTGACCGATGTCATATTTAGGGATGCACTAATACTGGATCGGATATCAGGCTGATATTGACTCCGATACTCCTCTGATACTGAATTATAATTCCTGTTTTAGTTTTGACCAATTTGTAGCTGCATTAAAAAGGTTTTCACCAGAATTTTATTTTCTGTTAATTTTGAAGATTTTATTTACCAAATTGTTGGTTTAAAATGTATTTATCATAACTATACATTATATACTATACTACTTATTTCTTAACACAATAACAATTTCTGAAAGTATATATCGATGTGTTTATTTGTTACTTTTAGTTTTACATTAGGAAAACAATATTTAAGTCAAGCCCGGTGTTTCCTTACACACAAAAGAATGATCCCAGTCACTTCCACACACTGAGGCCTACAGTTCATTAACTAAATGCTGGTATTGGTATCAGGACTGAAAACGTTGGATCGGTGCATCCCGAGTAAATTACACGATTACCTTGTGCAATTTAATTTCAGCTCAGATGGCATCAGTTGATATCTTTGCCTTTGGGGGACTGTTTTCTTCATGCATACTGTTGCAAATAATTTAGCGTCATATTTTCATTTAAAGCTGCTATAATCAATATTTTTTTATCACAACAGTGGATTAAATGACTGTTTAGTGTGAGGGGAGTCGCTGATAGCGATGCATCTACAGAGAATTACAACCCAACTCTGTAGCTCCCATCAGCTCTACTGATCTTTATAGCATATTTTAGCACACTGTTTTGGTTTCCTGCCTCGTAACTTGAACGTCACTGTTTTGGTTCATTCTCACGGCTCTCATGGTATCATTTTATATATGTATATAAATGTGTATGCATACATAAATGAATATATAAACGACGCCATGAGAGAAAAGGTGTTTTTCTCCTGTAACTATCATGTGCAATCTGTACCACAGGAAGAAAAGGAGAGGAAGGAGCAGGAAGAGGCACGTAAGAAGCAGGATGAGGACGCCAAGAAGAAGAAGGCTCTGACAAACATGACTCAGCAGTATTGTGGTGTCCAACAGAGGGTCAGTCATCACGCAAAGATATACAGGAAAACTGCCTCTCAGAATTAATGACATACAAATAACCATCCGATAATCAAGATACATGACCAGAGACCGACTGTTAACATGATCATAAATACAGTATGTGTGCGCTTGAATTAATAGGAAATAGGATCAGAGATTCAGACTTTGTGGCCTCTGATATTTTCTGTCTTTTATCCTTTCTTTCTTGCGTTCTTTCAACACATCCATGTGGGCTGATTCTCCCTATCCAGCAAGAGGGTAAGAGGGGAGCGAAGAAGCAGACGGAGAGAGAGAAGAAAAAGAAGATCCTAGCCGAGAGGAGGAAGCCTCTCAACATCGACCATCTGAGTGAGGACAAAGTGAAGTAAGGATACTGTGTTTTTACTAGTGACCTGTGGGCAGGCAAATATCCGCATTTATGGTCTGATGCTGGTGATTTGTTCGCGAATAAGATCTCAACTTCTTCCCATTTTTTGTGTTTTAGTTTTACAGTTTTGATATGGCTGTTTAGTTTTCTGTTACTGACATACTCTTGGTATTTGCTCCAAAGGGAGAAGGCCAATGAGCTGTGGCAGTGGCTGATGACGCTGGAAGCTGAGAAGTTTGACTTCTGCGAAAAACTGAGAAAACAGAAATATGATGTAAGTACTTTGCCTCGGTGCTTTCATTTGCCAGTTGCTGGAAGAATGTAACTATTAACAACAGTATTAGTGTAAAAGTGAAATCGATGCTGTTAAGGAAGTAAAGAAATGTTTTTAAACTTTTGTTACATGTGTGAAGAGTGATACGACTCTCATGTCTTTATACTAAATACTAAGCTGCAGCTAGTTGGCTCAGCAAAGACTGGAGACTGCTAGCTTGGCTCTGTCCAAAGAAATATAAAATGTTAAATTGAAAGCTTTTTAGAAGTGCTGGTTGGCACCAGCTAAATATATTTATTTTCATATAACTAAACACTTTTCACTAATCAATTAAAACAATGGATGAATAATACATACATATGTCAGCACCCATTTTGCCGGTATGTCCTGCTTATTTGCAATGTTCTATATGTGTTCAGTATATACAGTATGTCACTACTGCTTCTACTGATTTCAACAGCTGTGTGCAGTGTCGTTGTATATGTATACATGTCATTGTATGTATGTCATGTATTTATGAATTTGCATTGTCCCTCCTCTCAAATAAACTAAAACTGCATTTGACATGAGTCATATAAATCTTCTTTTCTAACTCTTAGAAAGAAATTGAATACATGTCACAACATGTCTTTGTATTCGTTTTAAGGTCTTTGCATATGAAATGGAAAAAAAATAAATGAATCCTATAATGCAGTTGAAAAGCCACAGACGATATATTTACTACTACT
Organism: Pterois miles; assembly: GCA_947000775.1. Lineage (NCBI taxonomy): Eukaryota > Metazoa > Chordata > Actinopteri > Perciformes > Scorpaenidae > Pterois > Pterois miles. Next base: position 16,480,023 of record CAMQGK010000549.1, on the reverse strand, counting down.
GCTTTTTAAATGCAAGGCTGTCCTAAGGATGTCTTTGTAAAATGCATGTGACTTCATTTTCAGATCAACGTACTCCAGTCCCGAATCAATGAGCAGCAGAAGTTGTGAGTACCTGTTTGAGTGTGCCTTTTGGTTGATGTGTAGTTTAGCTGTTTAAGGACTAAATGTCACATGTAATGACGTGTCAATGTCTTACCATATGTATGTATGCCATATAAATCATAGTATGCTATGTCATGAATATGTCCTAAAAAGTCGTAATATAATCATAAAAAGGACATAGTATTTCATAAAAATATCATGGTATGTCAAAAACTCATAGTACAGTATGTCAGTCATAAAAGTATATATAAAATATAATATGTTCATAGTATACTATAGATTAGAAGAAGATTAAGTCACAATATCGTATTTAAAAAAGAAAAAAATCAGTATATGTTGAAAATAAAATATATCAGTATAGTATGTCGAAAAAAGTCATGGTACATTACGTTGGAACAAAAAAGTCATAGTATAGCATTTAAAAAAAAAAATTGTCATAGTACGGAAAAATTATAGTTTAGCGTGTTAAAAAACAAGTCAGCATGGTATGTCGAAAAAAGGCAGGGTAGCCTGTCCAAAAAGAGTTAGCATAGTATAGTATGTCGAAAAAGTCAATGTAGTATGTATGTAAATGTCGAAAAAGAATTATCACAGCATAGTATGTCGAAAAAATAATTCATAGTATACTGGAAAAGTCATAATATTGTATTTCGAAAAAAGCCGGAGCATAGTATGCTGAAAAAAAGTCAGTAGTATGTTGGGTAAAAATAGTCATCGTATAGTATGTTTAAGAATAAAAAAATGTCAAGGTTATGAAAGATGAGATTCCATTCAACTTTAATGTCGTTGCACAGACTACAGGTATTGAGACAATGAAATGAATGAAAAGTCAATCAATGATCAATGAAAAAGCAGTTAAATGTACAGTAATGTATAGACTTCACATACTAAACATTAAGGGGTACAAATACAATAGATATATATACAGTATGAGCGTTATAAACAGCATTAACAGTGTGTATTAATATGCAAATATATATATATAGGATATACGTATAGTACAAACACAGTAAGCAGTGCAGGTATTATCATGCATATTGTAATTACAGGTAATACTAACAGTAGACCATTAAATATAGAATAAAGCTGAGGAGAAGAAGCTGTTCGTGAGCCGACAGGTCCTGTAACGCCTCGCAGGTTTCACCACCCTCTGCAGTGTATCCAGTTCGAGCAGCTGCAATACCATAATGTGATACAAAAATACAATACTAAGCATGAAGATATACAGTGCATAGTAGAGCAGATAAAAAAAATTCATAACGTTGTATATGTATAGTATGTCTATAGTAACGCTAATAAAAAAAACTCATAGGATAGTATTTGGGATAAAAGTTAGGTTAAAAAAAGTCAAATTATAGTATGTCAAAAAAAAAAATCATAGTATAGTATGTAGAAGAAAAAAACTCAGAGTACATTCTAATTCTAAAAATTAACTCTGTATTGTATGTTGAAAAAATAAAGTTTTAGTATCATATGTCAAAATCAGGCATAGGTATGTCAAAAAATAAGTCATACACTGTCGACAAAAGTCAGTATAGTATGTCCAACAAAAGCCATAGTATAGTATGTTGAAAATATGAGTTCATAGTATAGTGTGTTGAAAAAATTAAAGTCATAGTATGTCGAAAATTTTAAAAAAGTCATAGTATAGTATGCTGAAAAAGCTTTAGCATAGTAAGTCGAATAAAAGTCATAGTATTGTATGTCGACAAGCTAGAAATACGTAGTATAGTATGTTGAAAAAATAAAAAGTAAGAGTACAGTATGTTGAGAGAATAACAAGTCATAGTACAATATGTTGAAAAAAAATTAGCGAAGTATAGTATGTCAAAATAAAAATGTATAGCGTATCAAAAATGAAATCATAATATAGTATGTCGAAAAAATAAAAAAGTCAAAGTATACTATGCTGAAAAAAGTCATAGTATAGTATGTTGAAAAAATTTTAAACACAGTCAAGTATGTGGGGGAAAAAAAAGCCATCGTATAGCAAGTCGAAAAAAATAAGCGTAGTATGTCTATATTAATCGAAAAAATTAAACATAGTATTACGATAAAAGTAAGAGTATAATAATCGAAAAACAAATTTTATAGTATGTTGAAAATAGTATAGGTATAGTATGGCAAAAAAATAAGTCATTGTACAGTATATCGAAAAAAAATTAAATTCAGAATAGTATGTCAAAAGTCATAGTAATTCGAAAAAAATCATATTATAGCATATTTTAAAAATCATAGTATAGTATGCTGAAGTCATAGCCTTCGTATAGTATGTTGGGAAAAAAATGTCACGGTACACTGTCAAAAAAATAAAAAAAAATCTTGGTATAGTATATCACAAAGAGTTATAGTATGTCATGTTACAGTCATGTCGACAAAATTTTGAGTCATAGTACACTGTTGAAAAAGTCATAGTTTAGTATGTCGAAAAAAAAGTCTTGGAATGATTTTTTTCGACATACTATACTATGACTTTTTTTCATGAAATTTTCCAACATACTATATGGCTTTTTTTTTTTTATCATAATACCGTTTCACACATTATAGTATGATTGTTTTTCATGAAATTTTTCGACATACTATACTATGACTTTTTTCATGAAATTTTTCAACATACTGTAATTTGATTTTTTTTTTATCATAATGCCATTTAACATACGATATGTTTGTTTTCATGAAATTTTTCAAGATTTAATATTATGACCTTTTTTTCATAAAATTTTCGATATAGTATACAATAACTTTTTTCATGAAATTTTTCAACATACTGTAATTTGATTGTTTTTATCATAATGCCGTTTAACATGCTATAATGATTGTTTTCATGAAATTTTTCAAGATTCAATACTATGACCTGTTTTTAATTAAATTTTTCAACATAATATACTATGGCTTTTTTTTTTTTTATCATAATACCGTTTAACACACTATAGCATGGGTGTCAAACTCGGCCCGCAGAGTAATTATATTTGGCCCGCGAGGCAATATAAAATTACTATTAGAGCTGGCCCGCCTGTACAGAACAGCGCATTCACTGCTAACACTACAAATCCGATAATGCTCTGCTGTTGTTTTGGCATGTCAATCAGGACAGGACCCAGACATGCCCTCTACTCTGTGTAAGTAGCGATCTGTGCTTCGGCAGGAAAGCAATAATTAACGTTTTCTTTATGCACTATTTCTTGCTACTCCAAGGCTTGAATGGTTGATTCATTCATTATTGTTATTTTATTTTCAAAATTATTAGCCTGTGGAAAAAGCTCATTTTGATATTTACCTCAGAAGGCTGCAAATAGAAAAGAGGCATACAATTTATATTGAAATTTTATTTAATATGTCATTGATATGTTGTTTTTTTTTTTTGTTTTTTTTTTTTTTGAAATTCGATTTTGCATGTCTGCGCTATCGACCTGTCCAGGGTGTACCCCGCCTTCGCCCAATGTTAGCTGGGATCGGCTCCAGCCCCCCGCGACCCCTAACGGGACAAGCGGTTGACGATGTATGAATGAATGAATGTCTGCGCTATCAAGTTACATAACCGTTGCTTGTTCCTTATTCAATGTAAAGCAAAACTTGTTTGAGTCCATATTAAAGGTTCATTTGTTCAACGTTGGCTTTGTTTAATTTTAAATTTTGGCCCACTGTGTATTTGAGTTTGACCCCCCTGTACGATAGTATGATTGTTTTCATGAAATTTTTCAAGATTTAATATTATGACCTGTTTTTCATGAAATTTTTCGACATGCTGTAATTTGTTTTTTTTTATATCATAATACCGTTTAAGATAAGATAAGATATTCCTTTATTGGTCCCACAGTGGGGAAATTAACATACATTGATTGTTTTCATGAATTTTTTCAAGATTTAATACTATGACCTGTTTTTCATGAAATTTTTTGACATATTATACTTTTTTTTAACGTACTGTAATGACTTTATATCATCGTATTGTTTTTTTTTACGTTTTCATCGAAAAATTTCGACATACTACACTGACATTTTGTCAGTGACTTTAACTTCTTTCCACCATAGAATCATTTTACACGCTATAACATGACCGTTTCCATGTTTTTTTTCCAAAATTTAAAAAATTTGACGTCATCGAAAAATTTCGACATACTATACTATGACTTTTTTTGTAAAATTTTACAGCATTTTACAAAATGAGTTCTTGGCACCATAGAATCATTTTACACGCTATAATACAACCGTTTCCATGGTTTTTTTCAACATCTAAAAAATTTGACATTTTCGTCAAAAAATTTCGACATACTATCCATCCATCCATCCATCGATCGTCAACCGCTTATCCCGTTGGGGGTCGCGGAGGAGCTGGAGCCGATCCCAGCTGGCATAGGGCGAAGGCGGGGTACACCAGGACAGGTCGCCAGTCCATCGCAGGGCACATAGAGACAGACAACATAGAGACAGACAACCATTCACGCTCACATCCACACCTACGGGCAATTTAGAGTAATCAATTAACCTAAACAGCATGTCTTTGGACTGTGGGAGGAAGCCGGAGTGCCCGGAGAGAACCCACGCTTACACGGGGAGAACATGCAAACTCCACACAGAAGAGCCGCAACCTGCGACCCTCTTACTGTGAGGCGACAGCGCAAACCACTACACCACCGTGCAGCCCTCGACATACTATACTATGACTTTTTTGTAAAATTTTACAGCATTTTACAAAATGACTTCTTTCCACCATAGAATCATTTTACACGCTATAATACGACCGTTTCCATGTTTTTTTTTCAATATTTAAGAAAATTTGACGCTTTCGTCAAAAAATTCGACATACTATACGATGACGTTTTTTGTAAAATTTTACACTTCACGAAATGACTTCTAATTCTATAATACCACCATTTCCATGGTTTTTTTCAACATTTAAAAACATTTGACGTTTTCATTGAAAAATTTCGACATACTATACTATGACTTTTTTTTTGTAAAATTTTACAGCATTTGACAAAATGACTTCTTTCCACCATATAATCATTTTCAACGCTATAATACAACCGTTTCCATGGTTTTTTTCAACATCTAAAAAATTTGACGTTTTCATCGAAAAATTTCGACATACTATACTATGACTTTTTTTGTAAAATTTTACAGCATTTTACGAAATGACTTCTTTCCACCATAGAATCATTTTACACGCTATAATACGACCGTTTCCATGGTTTTTTTCAACATTTAAGAAAATTTGACGTCTTCGTCAAAATTTCGACATACTATACCATGACTTTTTTTGTAAAATTTTACAGCGTTTTACAAAATGAGTTCTTTCCACCATAGAATCATTTTACACGCTATAATACAACCGTTTCCATGGTTTTTTTCAACATGTAAAAAATTTGACGTTTTCATCGAAAAATTTCGACATACTATACTATGACTTTTTTTTTCTGTAAAATTTTACAGCATTTTACAAAATGACTTCTTTCCACCATAGAATCATTTTACATTCTATCATACAACCATTTTCATGATTTTTTTCAACATTTAAAAAATTTGACTTTTTCATCGAAAAATTTCGACATACTATACTATGACTTTTTTTGTAAAATTTTACACTTCACGAAATACCTTCTTTCCACTATAGAATCATTTTACATTCTATAATACCGTCGTTTCCATGGTTTTTTTCAACATTTAAAAACATTTCACGTTTTCGTCGAAAAATTTCGACATACTATACTATGACTTTTTTTTTATAAAATTTTACAGCATTTCACAAAATGACTTCTTTCCACCATATAATCATTTTCAACGATATAATACAACCGTTTCCATGGTTTTTTTCAACATCTAAAAAATTTGACGTTTTCATCGAAAAATTTCGACATACTATACTATGACGTTTTTTTTTTTTTTGTAAAAGTTTTACAGCATTTGACAAAATAACTTCTTTCCACCATAGAATCATTTTACACGCTATAATACGACCGTTTCCATGGTTTTTTTTCAACATTTAAGAAAATTTGACGTTTTCGTCAAAAAATTTCGACATACCATACTATGACTTTTTTTGTAAAATTTTACAGCGTTTTACAAAATGTGTTCTTTCCACCATAGAATCATTTTACACGCTATAATACAACCGTTTCCATGGTTTTTTCAACATCTAAAAAATTTGACGTTTTCATCGAAAAATTTCGACATACTATACTATGACTTTTTTTGTGAAATTTTACACTTCACGAAATGACTTCTTTCCACCAAGGAATCATTTTACATTCTATAATACCATCGTTTCCATGTTTTTTTTCAACATCTAAAAAATTTGACGTTTTCATAGAAAAATTTCGACATACTATACTATGACGTTTTTTTTTTTTGTAAAATTTTACAGCATTTTACAAAATGACTTCTTTCCACCATAGAATCATTTTGCAAGCTATAATACAACCGTTTCCATGGTTTTTTTCAACATTTCAAAACATTTGACGTTTTCATCGAAAAATTTCGACATACTATACTATGACTTTTTATTTTGTAAAATTTTACATTTGACAAAATGACTTCTTTCCACCATATAATCATTTTCAACGCTATAATACAACCGTTTCCATGGTTTTTTTCAACATCTAAAAAATTTGACGTTTTCATCAAAAAATTTCGCCATACTATACTATGACTTTTTTTGTAAAATTTTACAGCGTTTTACAAAATGAGTTCTTTCCACCATAGAATCATTTTACAAGCTATAATACAACCGTTTCCATGGTTTTTTTCAACATCTAAAAAATTTGATGTCATCGAAAAATTTCGACATACTATATTATGACTTTTTTCGTAAAATTTTACAGCATTTTAAAAATGAGTTCTTTCCACCATATAATCATTTTACATGCTATAATACAACCGTTTCCATGGTTTTTTTCAACATCTAAAAAAATTTGACGTCATCGAAAAATTTCGACATACTATACTATGACTTATTTTGTAAAATTTTACATTTTACGAAATGACTTCTTTCCACCATAGAATCATTTTACAAGCTATAATACAACCGTTTCCATGGTTTTTTTCAACATCTAAAAAATTTGACGTTTTCATCGAAAAATTTCGACATACTATACTATGACTTTTTTTGTAAAATTTTACATTTCACGAAATGACTTCTTTCCTCCACAGAATCATTTTACATTCTATAATACCACCATTTCCATGGTTTTTTTCAACATTTAAAACATTTGACGTTTTCATCGAAAAATTTCGACATACTATACTATGACTTTTTTTGTAAAATTTTACACTTCACGAAATGACTTCTTTGCACCATAGAATCATTTTACACGCTATAATACGACCGTTTCCATGGTTTTTTTCAACATTTAAGAAAATTTGACGTTTTCGTCAAAAAATTTCGACATACTATACTATGACTTTTTTTGTAAAATTTTACAGCGTTTTACAAAATGACTTCTTTCCACCATAGAATCATTTTACATTCTATAATACCATCGTTTCCATGGTTTTTTTCAACATTTAAAAAAATTTGACATTTTCATCGAAAAAATTTCGACATACTATACTATGACTTTTTTTGAAAAATTTTACATTTCACGAAATGACTTCTTTCCACCATAGAATCATTTTACACACTATAATACGACCGTTTCCATGGTTTTTTTCAACATTTAAGAAAATTTGACGTTTTCGTCAAAAAATTTCGACATACCATACTATGACTTTTTTTGTAAAATTTTACAGCGTTTTACAAAATGTGTTCTTTCCACCATAGAATCATTTTACATTCTATAATACCATCGTTTCCATGGTTTTTTTCAACATTTAAAAACAGTTGACGTTTTCGTCGAAAAATTTCGACATACTATACTATGACTTTTTTTGTAAAATTTTACAGCGTTTTACAAAATGTGTTCTTTCCACCATAGAATCATTTTACACGCTATAATACAACCGTTTCCATGGTTTTTTTCAACATTTAAAAAAATTTGACGTTTTCATCGAAAAAATTTCGACATACTATACTATGACTTTTTTTGTAAAATTTTACATTTCACGAAATGACTTCTTTCCACCATAGAATCATTTTACACACTATAATACGACCGTTTCCATGGTTTTTTTCAACATTTAAGAAAATTTGACGTTTTCGTCAAAAAATTTCGACATACCATACTATGACTTTTTTTGTAAAATTTTACAGCGTTTTACAAAATGTGTTCTTTCCACCATAGAATCATTTTACATTCTATAATACCATCGTTTCCATGTTTTTTTTCAACATTTAAAAACAGTTGACGTTTTCGTCGAAAAATTTCGACATACTATACTATGACTTTTTTTTTTGTAAAATTTTACAGCATTTCACAAAATGACTTCTTTCCACCATATAATCATTTTCAACGCTATAATACAACCGTTTCCATGGTTTTTTTCAACATCTAAAAAATTTGACGTTTTCATCGAAAAATTTCGACATACTATACTATGACTTTTTTTTGTAAAATTTTACACTTCACGAAATGACTTCTTTCCACCATAGAATCATTTTACACGCTATAATACGACTGTTTCCATGGTTTTTTTCAACATTTAAGAAAATTTGACGTTTTCGTCAAAAAATTTCGACATACTATACTATGACTTTTTTGTAAAATTTTACAGCGTTTTACAAAATGAGTTCTTTCCACCATAGAATCATTTTACACGCTATAATACAACCGTTTCCACGGTTTTTTTCAACATCTAAAAAATTTGACGTTTTCATCGAAAAATTTCGAAATACTATACTATGACGTTTTTCGTAAAATTTTACAGCATTTTACGAAATGAGTTCTTTCCACCATATAATCATTTTACATGCTATAATACAACCGTTTCCATGGTTTTTTTCAACATCTAAAAAAATTTGACGTCATCGAAAAATTTCGACATACTATACTATGACTTATTTTGTAAAATTTTACATTTTACGAAATGCCTTCTTTCCACCATAGAATCATTTTACACGCTATAATACGACCGTTTCCATGGTTTTTTTCAACATCTAAAAAATTTGACGTTTTTGTCAAAAATTTTCGACATACTATACTAAGACTTTTTTTCTAAAATTTTATATTTCACGAAATGACTTCTTTCCACCATATAATCATTTTACACGCTATAATACAACCGTTTCCATGGTTTTTTTCAACATTTAAGAAAATTTGACGTTTTCATCAAAACATTTCGACATACTATACTATGACTTTTTTGTAAAATTTTACAGCGTTTTACAAAATGAGTTCTTTCCACCATAGAATCATTTTACACGCTATAATACAACCGTTTCCATGGTTTTTTTCAACATCTAAAAAATTTGATGTCATCGAAAAATTTCGACATACTATACTATGACTTTTTTCGTAAAATTTTACAGCATTTTACGAAATGAGTTCTTTCCATCATATAATCATTTTACATGCTATAATACAACCGTTTCCATGGTTTTTTTCAACACCTAAAAAATTTGACGTCATCGAAAAATTTCGACATACTATACTATGACTTTTTTTTGTAAAATTTTACAGCGCTTTACAAAATGTGTTCTTTCCACCATAGAATCATTTTACACGCTATAATACAACCGTTTCCATGGTTTTTTTCAACATCTAAAAAATTTGACGTTTTCATCGAAAAATTTCGACATACTATACTATGACTTTTTTTGTAAAATTTTACACTTCACGAAATGACTTCTTTCCACCATAGAATCATTTTACACGCTATAATACGACCGTTTCCATGGTTTTTTTCAACATTTAAGAAAATTTGACGTTTTCGTCAAAAAATTTCGACATACTATACTATGACTTTTTTTGTAAAATTTTACAGCGTTTTACAAAATGTGTTCTTTCCACCATAGAATCATTTTACACGCTATAATACAACCGTTTCCATGGTTTTTTTCAACATCTAAAAAATTTGACGTTTTCATCGAAAAATTTCGACATACTATACTATGACTTTTTTTGTAAAATTTTACATTTCACGAAATGACTTCTTTCCTCCACAGAATCATTTTACATTCTATAATACCATCGTTTCCATGGTTTTTTTCAACATTTAAAAACAGTTGACGTTTTCGTCGAAAAATTTCGACGTACTATACTATGACTTTTTTTATAAAATTTTACACTTCACGAAATACCTTCTTTCCACCATAGAATCATTTTACATTCTATAATACCATCGTTTCCATGTTTTTTTTCAACATTTAAAAACAGTTGACGTTTTCGTCGAAAAATTTCGACATACTATACTATGACTTTTTTTTTGTAAAATTTTACAGCATTTCACAAAATGACTTCTTTCCACCATATAATCATTTTCAACGCTATAATACAACCGTTTCCATGGTTTTTTTCAACATCTAAAAAATTTGACGTTTTCATCGAAAAATTTCGACATACTATACTATGACTTTTTTTTGTAAAATTTTACACTTCACGAAATGACTTCTTTCCACCATAGAATCATTTTACACGCTATAATATGACCGTTTCCATGGTTTTTTTCAACATTTAAGAAAATTTGACGTTTTCGTCAAAAAATTTCGACATACTATACTATGACTTTTTTGTAAAATTTTACAGCGTTTTACAAAATGAGTTCTTTCCACTATAGAATCATTTTACACGCTATAATACAACCGTTTCCATGGTTTTTTTCAACATCTAAAAAATTTGACGTTTTCATCGAAAAATTTCGACATACTATACTATGACGTTTTTTTTTTCTGTAAAATTTTACAGCATTTTACAAAATGACTTCTTTCCACCATAGAATCATTTTACATTCTATAATACAACCATTTTCATGATTTTTTTCAACATTTAAAAAATTTGACTTTTTCTTCGAAAAATTTCGACATACTATACTATGACTTTTTTTTATAAAATTTTACACTTCACGAAATACCTTCTTTCCACCATAGAATCATTTTACATTCTATAATACCATCGTTTCCATGGTTTTTTTCAACATTTAAAAACAGTTGACGTTTTCGTCGAAAAATTTCGACATACTATGCTATGACTTTTTTTTTGTAAAATTTTACAGCATTTCACAAAATGACTTCTTTCCACCATATAATCATTTTCAACGCTATAATACAACCGTTTCCATGGTTTTTTTCAACATCTAAAAAATTTGACGTTTTCATCGAAAAATTTCGACATACTATACTATGACGTTTTTTTTTTTGTAAAATTTTACAGCATTTTACAAAATGACTTCTTTCACCCATAGAATCATTTTACACGTTATAATACAACCGTTTCCATGGTTTTTTTCAACATCTAAAAAAATTTGATGTCATCGAAAAATTTCGACATACTATACTATGACTTTTTTCGTAAAATTTTACAGCATTTTATGAAATGACTTCTTTCCACCATATAATCATTTTACATGCTATAATACAACCGTTTCCATGGTTTTTTTCAACATCTAAAAAATTTGACGTCATCGAAAAATTTCGACATACTATACTATGACTTATTTTGTAAAATTTTACATTTTACGAAATGCCTTCTTTCCACCATAGAATCATTTTACACGCTATAATACGACCGTTTCCATGGTTTTTTTCAACATATAAAAAATTTGACGTTTTCGTCGAAAATTTTCAACATACTATACTAAGACTTTTTTTCTAAAATTTTATATTTCACGAAATGACTTCTTTCCACCATAGAATCATTTTACATTCTATAATACGACCGTTTCCATGGTTTTTTTTCAACATTTAAGAAAATTTGACGTTTTCGTCAAAAAATTTCGACATACTATACTATCACTTTTTTTGTAAAATTTTACAGCATTTTACAAAATGACTTCTTTCCACCATAGAATCATTTTACAAGCTATAATACAACCGTTTCCATGGTTTTTTTCAACATCTAAAAAATTTGATGTCATCGAAAAATTTCGACATACTATACTATGACTTTTTTTGTAAAATTTTACATTTCACGAAATGACTTCTTTCCTCCACAGAATCATTTTACATTCTATAATACCACCATATCCATGGTTTTTTTCAACATTTAAAAACATTTGACGTTTTCATCGAAAAATTTCGACATACTATACTATGACTTTTTTTTTGTAAAATTTTACAGCATTTGACAAAATGAATTCTTTCCACCATATAATCATTTTCAACGCTATAATACAACCGTTTCCATGGTTTTTTTTCAACATCTAAAAAATTTGACGTCATCGAAAAATTTCGACATACTATACTATGACTTTTTTTGTAAAATCTTACACTTCACGAAATGACTTCTTCCACCATAGAATCATTTTACACGCTATAATACGACCGTTTCCATGGTTTTTTTCAACATTTAAGAAAATTTGACGTTTTCGTCAAAAAATTTCGACATACTATACTATGACTTTTTTTGTGAAATTTTACAGTGTTTTACAAAATGTGTTCTTTCCACCATAGAATCATTTTACACGCTATAATACAACCGTTTCCATGGTTTTTTTCAACATCTAAAAAATTTGACGTTTTCATCGAAAAATTTCGACATACTATACTATGACGTTTTTTTTTTTGTAAAATTTTACAGCATTTTACAAAATGACTTCTTTCCACCATAGAATCATTTTACACGCTATAATACGACCGTTTCCATGGTTTTTTTCAACATTTAAGAAAATTTGACGTTTTCGTCAAAAAATTTCGACATACTATACTATGACTTTTTTGTAAAATTTTACACTTCACGAAATGACTTCTTTCCACCATAGAATCATTTTACACGCTATAATACGACCTTTTCCATGGTTTTTTTCAACATTTAAGAAAATTTGACGTTTTCGTCAGAAAATTTCGACATACTATACTATGACTTTTTTTGTAAAATTTTACATTTCACGAAATGACTTCTTTCCTCCACAGAATCATTTTACATTCTATAATACCACCATTTCCATAGTTTTTTTTCAACATTTAAAAACATTTGACGTTTTCATCAAAAAATTTCGACATACTATACTATGACGTTTCTTTTTTTGTAAAATTTTACAGCATTTGACAAAATGACTTCTTTCCACCATATAATCATTTTCAACGCTATAATACAACCGTTTCCATGTTTTTTTTCAACATCTAAAAAATTTGACGTTTTCATCGAAAAATTTCGACATACTATACTATGACTGTTTTTGTAAAATTTTACACTTCACGAAATGACTTCTTTCCACCATAGAATCATTTTACACGCTATAATACGACCGTTTCCATGTTTTTCTTCAACATTTAAGAAAATTTGACGTTTTCGTCAAAAAATTTCGACATACTATACTATGACTTTTTTTGTAAAATTTTACAGCGTTTTACAAAATGTGTTCTTTCCACCATAGAACCATTTTACACGCTATAATACAACCGTTTCCATGGTTTTTTTCAACATTTAAAAAATTTGACTTTTTCATCGAAAAATTTCGACATACTATACTATGACTTTTTTTATAAAATTTTACACTTCACGAAATACCTTCTTTCCACCATAGAATCATTTTACATTCTATAATACCATCGTTTCCATGGTTTTTTTCAACATTTAAATACATTTGACGTTTTCATCGAAAAATTTCGACATACTATACTATGACGTTTTTTTTTTGTAAAATTTTACAGCATTTTACAAAATGACTTCTTTCCACCATAGAATCATTTTACAAGCTATAATACAACCGTTTCCATGGTTTTTTTCAACATCTAAAAAATTTGATGTCATCGAAAAATTTCGACATACTATACTATGACTTTTTTTGTAAAATTTTACACTTCACGAAATGACTTCTTTCCACCATAGAATCATTTTACACGCTATAATACGACCGTTTCCATGGTTTTTTTCAACATTTAAGAAAATTTGACGTTTTCGTCAAAAAATTTCGACATACTATACTATGACTTTTTTTGTAAAATTTTACAGCGTTTTACAAAATGAGTTCTTTCCACCATAGAATAATTTTACATGCTATAATACAACCGTTTCCATGGTTTTTTTCAACATCTAAAAAATTTGACGTCATCGAAAAATTTTGACATACTATACTATGACGTTTTTTTTTTCTGTAAAATTTTACAGCATTTTACAAAATGACTTCTTTCCACCAAAGAATCATTTTACATTCTATAATACAACCATTTTCATGATTTTTTTCAACATTTAAAAAATTTGACTTTTTCATCGAAAAATTTCGACATACTATATTATGACTTTTTTTGTAAAATTTTACACTTCACGAAATGACTTCTTTCCACCATAGAATCATTTTACACGCTATAATACGACCTTTTCCATGTTTTTTTTCAACATTTAAGAAAATTTGACGTTTTCGTCAAAAAATTTCGACATACTATACTATGACTTTTTTTTGTAAAATTTTACAGCATTTTACAAAATGAGTTCTTTCCACCATATAATCATTTTACATGCTATAATACAACCGTTTCCATGGTTTTTTTCAACATCTAAAACATTTGACGTCATCGAAAAATTTCGACATACTATACTATGACTTATTTTGTAAAATTTTACATTTCACGAAATGACTTCTTTCCACCATAGAATCATTTTACAAGCTAGAATACAACCGTTTCCATGCTTTTTTTCAACATCTAAAAAATTTGACGTTTTCGTCAAAAAATTTCGACATACTATACTATGACTTTTTTTGGAAAATTTTACAGCATTTTACAAAATGAGTTCTTTCCACCATATAATCATTTTACATGCTATAATACAACCGTTTCCATGGTTTTTTTCAACATCTAAAAAATTTGACGTTTTCATCGAAAAATTTCGACATACTATACTATGACTTTTTTTGTAAAATTTTACACTTCACGAAATGACTTCTTTCCACTATAGAATCATTTTACACGCTATAATACGACCGTTTCCATGGTTTTTTTCAACATTTAAGAAAATTTGACGTTTTCGTCAAAAAATTTCGACATACTATACTATGACTTTTTTTGTAAAATTTTACAGCGTTTTACAAAATGAGTTCTTTCCACCATATAATCATTTTACATGCTATAATACAACCGTTTCCATGGTTTTTTTCAACATCTAAAAAATTTGACGTTCATCGAAAAATTTCGACATACTATACTATGACTTATTTTGTAAAATTTTACATTTCACGAAATGCCTTCTTTCCACCATAGAATCATTTTACACGCTATAATACGACCGTTTCCATGGTTTTTTTCAACATATAAAAAATTTGACGTTTTCGTCGAAAATTTTCAACATACTATACTAAGACTTTTTTTTTAAAATTTTATATTTCACGAAATGACTTCTTTCCACCATAGAATCATTTTACATTCTATAATACAACCATTTTCATGATTTTTTTTCAACATTTAAAAAATTTGAAGTTTTCATTGTAAAATTTCGACATACTATACTATGACTTTTTTTGTAAAATTTTACACTTCACGAAATGACTTCTTTCCACCATAGAATCATTTTACACGCTATAATACGACCGTTTCCATGGTTTTTTTTCAACATTTAAGAAAATTTGACGTTTTCGTCAAAAAATTTCGACATACTATACTATGACTTTTTTTGTAAAATTTTACAGCGTTTTACAAAATGTGTTCTTTCCACCATAGAATCATTTTACACACTATAATACAACCGTTTCCATGTTTTTTTTCAACATCGAAAAATTTCGACATACTATACTATGACGTTTTTTTTTTTGTAAAATTTTACAGCATTTTACAAAATGACTTCTTTCCACCATAGAATCATTTTACATTCTATTCTACCATCGTTTCCATGGTTTTTTTCAACATTGAAAAAAATTTGACGTTTTCATCGAAAAATTTCGACATACTATACTTTGACTTTTTTTGTAAAATTTTACATTTCACGAAATGACTTCTTTCCACCATAGAATCATTTTACACGCTATAATACGACCGTTTCCATGGTTTTTTTCAACATTTAAGAAAATTTGACGTTTTCGTCAAAAATTTCCACATACCTTACTATGACTTTTTTTGTAAAATTTTACAGCGTTTTACAAAATGTGTTCTTTCCACCATAGAATCATTTTACACGCTATAATACAACCGTTTCCATGGTTTTTTCAACATCTAAAAAATTTGACGTCGTCATCGAAAAATTTCGACATACTATACTATGACTGTTTTTGTAAAATTTTACACTTCACGAAATGACTTCTTTCCACCATAGAATCATTTTACACACTATAATACGACCATTTCCATGGTTTTTTTCAACATTTAAGAAAATTTGACGTTTTCGTCAAAAAATTTCGACATACTATACTATGACTTTTTTTGTAAAATTTTACCGCGTTTTACAAAATGTGTTCTTTCCACCATAGAATCATTTTATACGCTATAATACAACCGTTTCCATGGTTTTTTTCAACATCTAAAAAATTTGACGTTTTCATCGAAAAATTTCGACATACTATACTATGACTTTTTTTGTAAAATTTTACACTTCACGAAATACCTTCTTTCCACTATAGAATCATTTTACATTCTATAATACCATCGTTTCCATGGTTTTTTTCAACATTTAAAAACATTTGACGTTTTCGTCGAAAAATTTCGACATACTATACTATGACTTTTTTTTTTGTAAAATTTTACAGCATTTCACAAAATGACTTCTTTACACCATATAATCATTTTCAACGCTATAATACAACCGTTTCCATGGTTTTTTTCAACATCTAAAAAATTTGACGTTTTCATCGAAAAATTTCGACATACTATACTATGACTTTTTTTGTGAAATTTTACACTTCACGAAATGACTTCTTTCCACCATAGAATCATTTTACACGCTATAATACGACCGTTTCCATGGTTTTTTTCAACATTTAAGAAAATTTGACATTTTCGTCAAAAAATTTCGACATACTATACTATGACTTTTTTGTAAAATTTTACAGCGTTTTACAAAATGAGTTCTTTCCGCCATAGAATCATTTTACACGCTATAATACAACCGTTTCCATGGTTTTTTTTCAACATCTAAAAAATTTGACGTTTTCATCAAAAAATTTCGACATACTATACTATGACTTTTTTTTTTGTAAAATTTTACAGCATTTTACAAAATGACTTCTTTCCACCATAGAATCATTTTACAAGCTATAATACAACCGTTTCCATGGTTTTTTTCAACATCTAAAAAATTTGATGTCATCGAAAAATTTCGACATACTATACTATGACTTTTTTTGTAAAATTTTACATTTCACGAAATGACTTCTTTCCTCCACAGAATCATTTTACATTCTATAATACCACCATATCCATGGTTTTTTTCAACATTTAAAAACATTTGACGTTTTCATCGAAAAATTTCGACATACTATACTATGACTTTTTTTTTGTAAAATTTTACAGCATTTGACAAAATGAATTCTTTCCACCATATAATCATTTTCAACGCTATAATACAACCGTTTCCATGGTTTTTTTCAACATCTAAAAAATTTGACGTTTTCATCGAAAAATTTCGACATACTATACTATGACTTTTTTTGTAAAATTTTACACTTCGCGAAATGACTTCTTTCCACCATAGAATCATTTTACACACTATAATACGACCGTTTCCATGGTTTTTTTCAACATTTAAGAAAATTTGACGTTTTCGTCAAAAAATTTCGACATACTATACTATGACTTTTTTGTAAAATTTTACAGAGTTTTACAAAATGAGTTCTTTCCACCATAGAATAATTTTACAAGCTATAATACAACCGTTTCCATGGTTTTTTTCAACATCTAAAAAATTTGATGTCATCGAAAAATTTCGACATACTATACTATGACTTTTTTCGTAAAATTTTACAGCATTTTACAAAATGAGTTCTTTCCACCATATAATCATTTTACACGCTATAATACGACCGTTTCCATGGTTTTTTTCAACATTTAAGAAAATTTGACGTTTTCGTCAAAAAATTTCGACATACTATACTATGACTTTTTTGTAAAATTTTACACTTCACGAAATGACTTCTTTCCACCATAGAATCATTTTACACGCTATAATACGACCTTTTCCATGGTTTTTTTCAACATTTAAGAAAATTTGACGTTTTCGTCAGAAAATTTCGACATACTATACTATGACTTTTTTTGTAAAATTTTACATTTCACGAAATGACTTCTTTCCTCCACAGAATCATTTTACATTCTATAATACCACCATTTCCATAGTTTTTTTTCAACATTTAAAAACATTTGACGTTTTCGTCAAAAAATTTCGACATACTATACTATGACTTTTTTTGTAAAATTTTACAGCGTTTTACAAAATGTGTTCTTTCCACCATAGAACCATTTTACACGCTATAATACAACCGTTTCCATGGTTTTTTTCAACATTTAAAAAATTTGACTTTTTCATCGAAAAATTTCGACATACTATACTATGACTTTTTTTATAAAATTTTACACTTCACGAAATACCTTCTTTCCACCATAGAATCATTTTACATTCTATAATACCATCGTTTCCATGGTTTTTTTCAACATTTAAATACATTTGACGTTTTCATCGAAAAATTTCGACATACTATACTATAACGTTTTTTTTTTGTAAAATTTTACAGCATTTTACAAAATGACTTCTTTCCACCAAAGAATCATTTTACATTCTATAATACAACCATTTTCATGATTTTTTTCAACATTTAAAAAATTTGACTTTTTCATCGAAAAATTTCGACATACTATATTATGACTTTTTTTGTAAAATTTTACACTTCACGAAATGACTTCTTTCCACCATAGAATCATTTTACACGCTATAATACGACCTTTTCCATGTTTTTTTTCAACATTTAGGAAAATTTGACGTTTTCGTCAAAAAATTTCGACATACTATACTATGACTTTTTTTTGTAAAATTTTACAGCATTTTACAAAATGAGTTCTTTCCACCATATAATCATTTTACATGCTATAATACAACCGTTTCCATGGTTTTTTTCAACATCTAAAACATTTGACGTCATCGAAAAATTTCGACATACTATACTATGACTTATTTTGTAAAATTTTACATTTTACGAAATGACTTCTTTCCACCATAGAATCATTTTACAAGCTATAATACAACCGTTTCCATGCTTTTTTTCAACATCTAAAAAATTTGACGTTTTCGTCAAAAAATTTCGACATACTATACTATGACTTTTTTTTTGGAAAATTTTACAGCATTTTACAAAATGAGTTCTTTCCACCATATAATCATTTTACATGCTATAATACAACCGTTTCCATGGTTTTTTTCAACATCTAAAAAATTTGACTTTTTCATCGAAAAATTTCGACATACTATACTGTGACTGTTTTTGTAAAATTTTACACTTCACGAAATGACTTCTTTCCACCATAGAATCATTTTACACACTATAATACGACCATTTCCATGGTTTTTTTCAACATTTAAGAAAATTTGACGTTTTCGTCAAAAAATTTCGACATACTATACTATGACTTTTTTTGTAAAATTTTACCGCGTTTTACAAAATGTGTTCTTTCCACCATAGAATCATTTTATACGCTATAATACAACCGTTTCCATGGTTTTTTTCAACATCTAAAAAATTTGACGTTTTCATCGAAAAATTTCGACATACTATACTATGACTTTTTTTGTAAAATTTTACACTTCACGAAATGACTTCTTTCCACTATAGAATCATTTTACACGCTATAATACGACCGTTTCCATGGTTTTTTTCAACATTTAAGAAAATTTGACATTTTCGTCAAAAAATTTCGACATACTATACTATGACTTTTTTGTAAAATTTTACAGCGTTTTACAAAATGAGTTCTTTCCGCCATAGAATCATTTTACACGCTATAATACAACCGTTTCCATGGTTTTTTTTCAACATCTAAAAAATTTGAACTTTTCATCAAAAAATTTCGACATACTATACTATGACTTTTTTTTTTTGTAAAATTTTACAGCATTTTACAAAATGACTTCTTTCCACCATAGAATCATTTTACAAGCTATAATACAACCGTTTCCATGGTTTTTTCAACGTCTAAAAAATTTGATGTCACCGAAAAATTTCGACATACTATACTATGACTTTTTTTGTAAAATTTTACATTTCACGAAATGACTTCTTTCCTCCACAGAATCATTTTACATTCTATAATACCACCATATCCATGGTTTTTTTCAACATTTAAAAACATTTGACGTTTTCATCGAAAAATTTCGACATACTATACTATGACTTTTTTTTTGTAAAATTTTACAGCATTTGACAAAATGAGTTCTTTCCACCATAGAATAATTTTACAAGCTATAATACAACCGTTTCCATGGTTTTTTTCAACATCTAAAAAATTTGATGTCATCGAAAAATTTCGACATACTATACTATGACTTTTTTCGTAAAATTTTACAGCATTTTACAAAATGAGTTCTTTCCACCATATAATCATTTTACATGCTATAATACAACCGTTTCCATGGTTTTTTTCAACATCTAAAACATTTGACGTCATCGAAAAATTTCGACATACTATACTATGACTTTTTTGTAAAATTTTACAGTGTTTTACAAAATGTGTTCTTTCCACCATAGAATCATTTTACACGCTATAATACAACCGTTTCCATGTTTTTTTTCAACATCTAAAAAATTTGACGTTTTCATCGAAAAATTTCGACATACTATACTATGACGTTTTTTTTTTTGTAAAATTTTACAGCATTTTACAAAATGACTTCTTTCCACCATAGAATCATTTTACACGCTATAATACGACCGTTTCCATGGTTTTTTTCAACATTTAAGAAAATTTGACGTTTTCGTCAAAAAATTTCGACATACTATACTATGACTTTTTTTGTAAAATTTTACACTTCACGAAATGACTTCTTTCCACCATAGAATCATTTTACACGCTATAATACGACCGTTTCCATGGTTTTTTTCAACATTTAAATACATTTGACGTTTTCATCGAAAAATTTCGACATACTATACTATGACTTTTTTTTTGTAAAATTTTACAGCATTTGACAAAATGAATTCTTTCCACCATATAATCATTTTCAACGCTATAATACAACCGTTTCCATGGTTTTTTTCAACATTTAAGAAAATTTGACGTTTTCGTCAAAAAATTTCGACATACTATACTATGACTTTTTTTGTAAAATTTTACAGCATTTTACAAAATGAGTTCTTTCCACCATATAATCATTTTACATGCTATAATACAACCGTTTCCATGGTTTTTTTCAACATCTAAAACATTTGACGTCATCGAAAAATTTCGACATACTATACTATGACTTATTTTGTAAAATTTTACATTTTACGAAATGACTTCTTTTCACCATAGAATCATTTTACAAGCTATAATACAACCGTTTCCATGGTTTTTTTCAACATCTAAAAAATTTGACGTTTTCGTCAAAAAATTTCGACATACTATACTATGACTTTTTTTGGAAAATTTTACAGCATTTTACAAAATGAGTTCTTTCCACCATATAATCATTTTACATGCTATAATACAACCGTTTCCATGGTTTTTTTCAACATCTAAAACATTTGACGTCATCGAAAAATTTCGACAAACTATACTATGACTTATTTTGTAAAATTTTACATTTTACGAAATGACTTCTTTCCACCATAGAATCATTTTACAAGCTATAATACAACCGTTTCCATGGTTTTTTTCAACATCTAAAAAATTTGACTTTTTCATCGAAAAATTTCGACATACTATACTATGACTGTTTTTGTAAAATTTTACACTTCACGAAATGACTTCTTTCCACCATAGAATCATTTTACACACTATAATACGACCATTTCCATGGTTTTTTTCAACATTTAAGAAATTTGACGTTTTCGTCAAAAAATTTCGACATACTATACTATGACTTTTTTTGTAAAATTTTACCGCGTTTTACAAAATGTGTTCTTTCCACCATAGAATCATTTTATACGCTATAATACAACCGTTTCCATGGTTTTTTTCAACATCTAAAAAATTTGACGTTTTCATCGAAAAATTTCGACATACTATACTATGACTTTTTTTGTAAAATTTTACACTTCACGAAATGACTTCTTTCCACCATAGAATCATTTTACACGCTATAATACGACCGTTTCCATGGTTTTTTTCAACATTTAAGAAAATTTGACGTTTTCGTCAAAAAATTTCGACATACTATACTATGACTTTTTTTGTAAAATTTTACAGCGTTTTACAAAATGAGTTCTTTCCGCCATAGAATCATTTTACACGCTATAATACAACCGTTTCCATGGTTTTTTTTCAACATCTAAAAAATTTGACGTTTTCATCAAAAAATTTCGACATACTATACTATGACTTTTTTTTTTTTGTAAAATTTTACAGCATTTTACAAAATGACTTCTTTCCACCATAGAATCATTTTACAAGCTATAATACAACCGTTTCCATGGTTTTTTTCAACATCTAAAAAATTTGATGTCATCGAAAAATTTCGACATACTATACTATGACTTTTTTTGTAAAATTTTACATTTCACGAAATGACTTCTTTCCTCCACAGAATCATTTTACATTCTATTATACCACCATATCCATGGTTTTTTTCAACATTTAAAAACATTTGACGTTTTCATCGAAAAATTTCGACATACTATACTATGACTTTTTTTTTGTAAAATTTTACAGCATTTGACAAAATGAATTCTTTCCACCATATAATCATTTTCAACGCTATAATACAACCGTTTCCATGGTTTTTTTCAACATCTAAAAAATTTGACGTTTTCATCGAAAAATTTCGACATACTATACTATGACTTTTTTTGTAAAATTTTACACTTCACGAAATGACTTCTTTCCACCATAGAATCATTTTACACACTATAATACGACCGTTTCCATGGTTTTTTTCAACATTTAAGAAAATTTGACGTTTTCGTCAAAAAATTTCGACATACTATACTATGACTTTTTTTGTAAAATTTTACAGCGTTTTACAAAATGAGTTCTTTCCACCATAGAATAATTTTACAAGCTATAATACAACCGTTTCCATGGTTTTTTTCAACATCTAAAAAATTTGATGTCATCGAAAAATTTCGACATACTATACTATGACTTTTTTTGTAAAATCTTACACTTCACGAAATGACTTCTTCCACCATAGAATCATTTTACACGCTATAATACGACCGTTTCCATGGTTTTTTTCAACATTTAAGAAAATTTGACGTTTTCGTCAAAAAATTTCGACATACTATACTATGACTTTTTTTGTAAAATTTTACAGTGTTTTACAAAATGTGTTCTTTCCACCATAGAATCATTTTACACGCTATAATACAACCGTTTCCATGGTTTTTTTCAACATCTAAAAAATTTGACGTTTTCATCGAAAAATTTCGACATACTATACTATGACGTTTTTTTTTTTGTAAAATTTTACAGCATTTTACAAAATGACTTCTTTCCACCATAGAATCATTTTACACGCTATAATACGACCGTTTCCATGGTTTTTTTCAACATTTAAGAAAATTTGACGTTTTCGTCAAAAAATTTCGACATACTATACTATGACTTTTTTTGTAAAATTTTACACTTCACGAAATGACTTCTTTCCACCATAGAATCATTTTACACACTATAATACGACCTTTTCCATGGTTTTTTTCAACATTTAAAAACATTTGACGTTTTCATCGAAAAACTTCGACATACTATACTATGACTTTTTTTTTGTAAAATTTTACAGCATTTGACAAAATGAATTCTTTCCACCATATAATCATTTTCAACGCTATAATACAACCGTTTCCATGGTTTTTTTCAACATCTAAAAAATTTGACGTTTTCATCGAAAAATTTCGACATACTATACTATGACTTTTTTTGTAAAATTTTACACTTCACGAAATGACTTCTTTCCACCATAGAATCATTTTACACACTATAATACGACCGTTTCCATGGTTTTTTTCAACATTTAAGAAAATTTGACGTTTTCGTCAAAAAATTTCGACATACTATACTATGACTTTTTTGTAAAATTTTACAGCGTTTTACAAAATGAGTTCTTTCCACCATAGAATAATTTTACAAGCTATAATACAACCGTTTCCATGGTTTTTTTCAACATCTAAAAAATTTGATGTCATCGAAAAATTTCGACATACTATACTATGACTTTTTTTGTAAAATCTTACACTTCACGAAATGACTTCTTCCACCATAGAATCATTTTACACGCTATAATACGACCGTTTCCATGGTTTTTTTCAACATTTAAGAAAATTTGACGTTTTCGTCAAAAAATTTCGACATACTATACTATGACTTTTTTTGTAAAATTTTACAGTGTTTTACAAAATGTGTTCTTTCCACCATAGAATCATTTTACACGCTATAATACAACCGTTTCCATGGTTTTTTTCAACATCTAAAAAATTTGACGTTTTCATCGAAAAATTTCGACATACTATACTATGACGTTTTTTTTTTTGTAAAATTTTACAGCATTTTACAAAATGACTTCTTTCCACCATAGAATCATTTTACACGCTATAATACGACCGTTTCCATGGTTTTTTTCAACATTTAAGAAAATTTGACGTTTTCGTCAAAAAATTTCGACATACTATACTATGACTTTTTTGTAAAATTTTACACTTCACGAAATGACTTCTTTCCACCATAGAATCATTTTACACACTATAATACGACCTTTTCCATGGTTTTTTTCAACATTTAAGAAAATTTGACGTTTTCGTCAGAAAATTTCGACATACTATACTTGACTTTTTTTGTAAAATTTTACATTTCACGAAATGACTTCTTTCCTCCACAGAATCATTTTACATTCTATAATACCACCATTTCCATAGTTTTTTTTCAACATTTAAAAACATTTGACGTTTTCATCGAAAAATTTCGACATACTATACTATGACGTTTCTTTTTTTGTAAAATTTTACAGCATTTGACAAAATGACTTCTTTCCACCATATAATCATTTTCAACGCTATAATACAACCGTTTCCATGTTTTTTTTCAACATCTAAAAAATTTGACGTTTTCATCGAAAAATTTCGACATACTATACTATGACTGTTTTTGTAAAATTTTACACTTCACGAAATGACTTCTTTCCACCATAGAATCATTTTACACGCTATAATACGACCGTTTCCATGTTTTTCTTCAACATTTAAGAAAATTTGACGTTTTCGTCAAAAAATTTCGACATACTATACTATGACTTTTTTTGTAAAATTTTACCGCGTTTTACAAAATGTGTTCTTTCCACCATAGAATCATTTTATACGCTATAATACAACCGTTTCCATGGTTTTTTTCAACATCTAAAAAATTTGACGTTTTCATCGAAAAATTTCGACATACTATACTATGACTTTTTTTGTAAAATTTTACACTTCACGAAATACCTTCTTTCCACTATAGAATCATTTTACATTCTATAATACCATCGTTTCCATGGTTTTTTTCAACATTTAAAAACATTTGACGTTTTCGTCGAAAAATTTCGACATACTATACTATGATTTTTTTTTTTTGTAAAATTTTACAGCATTTCACAAAATGACTTCTTTACACCATATAATCATTTTCAACGCTATAATACAACCGTTTCCATGGTTTTTTTCAACATCTAAAAAATTTGACGTTTTCATCGAAAAATTTCGACATACTATACTATGACTTTTTTTTTGTAAAATTTTACACTTCACGAAATGACTTCTTTCCACCATAGAATCATTTTACACGCTATGATACGACCGTTTCCATGGTTTTTTTCAACATTTAAGAAAATTTGACATTTTCGTCAAAAAATTTCGACATACTATACTATGACTTTTTTGTAAAATTTTACAGCGTTTTACAAAATGAGTTCTTTCCGCCATAGAATCATTTTACACGCTATAATACAACCGTTTCCATGGTTTTTTTTCAACATCTAAAAAATTTGACGTTTTCATCAAAAAATTTCGACATACTATACTATGACTTTTTTTTTTGTAAAATTTTACAGCATTTTACAAAATGACTTCTTTCCACCATAGAATCATTTTACAAGCTATAATACAACCGTTTCCATGGTTTTTTTCAACATCTAAAAAATTTGATGTCATCGAAAAATTTCGACATACTATACTATGACTTTTTTTGTAAAATTTTACATTTCACGAAATGACTTCTTTCCTCCACAGAATCATTTTACATTCTATAATACCACCATATCCATGGTTTTTTTCAACATTTAAAAACATTTGACGTTTTCATCGAAAAATTTCGACATACTATACTATGACTTTTTTTTTGTAAAATTTTACAGCATTTGACAAAATGAATTCTTTCCACCATATAATCATTTTCAATGCTATAATACAACCGTTTCCATGGTTTTTTTCAACATCTAAAAAATTTGACGTTTTCATCGAAAAATTTCGACATACTATACTATGACTTTTTTTGTAAAATTTTACACTTCACGAAATGACTTCTTTCCACCATAGAATCATTTTACACACTATAATACGACCGTTTCCATGGTTTTTTTCAACATTTAAGAAAATTTGACGTTTTCGTCAAAAAATTTCGACATACTATACTATGACTTTTTTTGTAAAATTTTACAGAGTTTTACAAAATGAGTTCTTTCCACCATAGAATAATTTTACAAGCTATAATACAACCGTTTCCATGGTTTTTTTCAACATCTAAAAAATTTGATGTCATCGAAAAATTTCGACATACTATACTATGACTTTTTTCGTAAAATTTTACAGCATTTTACAAAATGAGTTCTTTCCACCATATAATCATTTTACATGCTATAATACAACCGTTTACATGGTTTTTTTCAACATCTAAAAAATTTGACGTCATCGAAAAATTTCGACATACTATACTATGACTTTTTTTGTAAAATCTTACACTTCACGAAATGACTTCTTCCACCATAGAATCATTTTACACGCTATAATACGACCGTTTCCATGGTTTTTTTCAACATTTAAGAAAATTTGACGTTTTCGTCAAAAAATTTCGACATACTATACTATGACTTTTTTTGTAAAATTTTACAGTGTTTTACAAAATGTGTTCTTTCCACCATAGAATCATTTTACACGCTATAATACAACCGTTTCCATGGTTTTTTTCAACATCTAAAAAATTTGACGTTTTCATCGAAAAATTTCGACATACTATACTATGACGTTTTTTTTTTGTAAAATTTTACAGCATTTTACAAAATGACTTCTTTCCACCATAGAATCATTTTACACGCTATAATACGACCGTTTCCATGGTTTTTTTCAACATTTAAGAAAATTTGACGTTTTCGTCAAAAAATTTCGACATACTATACTATGACTTTTTTGTAAAATTTTACACTTCACGAAATGACTTCTTTCCACCATAGAATCATTTTACACGCTATAATACGACCTTTTCCATGGTTTTTTTCAACATTTAAGAAAATTTGACGTTTTCGTCAGAAAATTTCGACATACTATACTATGACTTTTTTTGTAAAATTTTACAGCGTTTTACAAAATGTGTTCTTTCCACCATAGAATCATTTTACACGCTATAATACAACCGTTTCCATGGTTTTTTTCAACATCTAAAAAATTTGACGTTTTCATCGAAAAATTTCGACATACTATACTATGACTTTTTTTGTAAAATTTTACACTTCACGAAATGACTTCTTTCCACCATAGAATCATTTTACACGCTATAATACGACCGTTTCCATGGTTTTTTTCAACATTTAAATACATTTGACGTTTTCATCGAAAAATTTCGACATACTATACTATGACTTTTTTTTTTGTAAAATTTTACAGCATTTGACAAAATGAATTCTTTCCACCATATAATCATTTTCAACGCTATAATACAACCGTTTCCATGGTTTTTTTCAACATTTAAGAAAATTTGACGTTTTCGTCAAAAAATTTCGACATACTATACTATGACTTTTTTTGTAAAATTTTACAGCATTTTACAAAATGAGTTCTTTCCACCATATAATCATTTTACATGCTATAATACAACCGTTTCCATGGTTTTTTTCAACATCTAAAACATTTGACGTTATCCAAAAATTTCGACATACTATACTATGACTTATTTTGTAAAATTTTACATTTTACGAAATGACTTCTTTCCACCATAGAATCATTTTACAAGCTATAATACAACCGTTTCCATGGTTTTTTTTCAACATCTAAAAAATTTGACGTTTTCGTCAAAAAATTTCGACATACTATACTATGACTTTTTTTTGGAAAATTTTACAGCATTTTACAAAATGAGTTCTTTCCACCATATAATCATTTTACATGCTATAATACAACCGTTTCCATGGTTTTTTTCAACATCTAAAACATTTGACGTCATCGAAAAATTTCGACAAACTATACTATGACTTATTTTGTAAAATTTTACATTTTACGAAATGACTTCTTTCCACCATAGAATCATTTTACAAGCTATAATACAACCGTTTCCATGGTTTTTTTCAACATCTAAAAAATTTGACTTTTTCATCGAAAAATTTCGACATACTATACTATGACTGTTTTTGTAAAATTTTACACTTCACGAAATGACTTCTTTCCACCATAGAATCATTTTACACACTATAATACGACCATTTCCATGGTTGTTTTCAACATTTAAGAAAATTTGACGTTTTCGTCAAAAAATTTCGACATACTATACTATGACTTTTTTTGTAAAATTTTACCGCGTTTTACAAAATGTGTTCTTTCCACCATAGAATCATTTTATACGCTATAATACAACCGTTTCCATGGTTTTTTTCAACATCTAAAAAATTTGACGTTTTCATCGAAAAATTTCGACATACTATACTGACTTTTTTTGTAAAATTTTACACTTCACGAAATGACTTCTTTCCACCATAGAATCATTTTACACGCTATAATACGACCGTTTCCATGGTTTTTTTCAACATTTAAGAAAATTTGACGTTTTCGTCAAAAAATTTCGACATACTATA
Source organism: Pterois miles (assembly GCA_947000775.1). Taxonomy (NCBI): domain Eukaryota; kingdom Metazoa; phylum Chordata; class Actinopteri; order Perciformes; family Scorpaenidae; genus Pterois; species Pterois miles. Next base: position 16,450,762 of record CAMQGK010000549.1, on the reverse strand, counting down.
CTATGACTTTTTTGTAAAATTTTACAGCGTTTTACAAAATGAGTTCTTTCCGCCATAGAATCATTTTACACGCTATAATACAACCGTTTCCATGGTTTTTTTTCAACATCTAAAAAATTTGACGTTTTCATCAAAAAATTTCGACATACTATACTATGACTTTTTTTTTTGTAAAATTTTACAGCATTTTACAAAATGACTTCTTTCCACCATAGAATCATTTTACAAGCTATAATACAACCGTTTCCATGGTTTTTTTCAACATCTAAAAAATTTGATGTCATCGAAAAATTTCGACATACTATACTATGACTTTTTTTGTAAAATTTTACATTTCACGAAATGACTTCTTTCCTCCACAGAATCATTTTACATTCTATTATACCACCATATCCATGGTTTTTTTCAACATTTAAAAAATTTGATGTCATCGAAAAATTTCGACATACTATACTATGACTTTTTTTGTAAAATCTTACACTTCACGAAATGACTTCTTCCACCATAGAATCATTTTACACGCTATAATACGACCGTTTCCATGGTTTTTTTCAACATTTAAGAAAATTTGACGTTTTCGTCAAAAAATTTCGACATACTATACTATGACTTTTTTTGTAAAATTTTACAGTGTTTTACAAAATGTGTTCTTTCCACCATAGAATCATTTTACACGCTATAATACAACCGTTTCCATGTTTTTTTTCAACATCTAAAAAATTTGACGTTTTCATCGAAAAATTTCGACATACTGTACTATGACTGTTTTTGTAAAATTTTACAGCATTTTACAAAATGACTTCTTTCCACCATAGAATCATTTTACACGCTATAATACGACCGTTTCCATGTTTTTTTTCAACATTTAAGAAAATTTGACGTTTTCGTCAAAAAATTTCGACATACTATACTATGACTTTTTTTGTAAAATTTTACAGCGTTTTACAAAATGTGTTCTTTCCACCATAGAATCATTTTACACGCTATAATACAACCGTTTCCATGGTTTTTTTCAACATCTAAAAAATTTGACGTTTTCATCGAAAAATTTCGACATACTATACTATGACGTTTTTTTTTTCTGTAAAATTTTACAGCATTTTACAAAATGACTTCTTTCCACCATAGAATCATTTTACATTCTATAATACAACCATTTTCATGATTTTTTTCAACATTTAAAAAATTTGACTTTTTCATCGAAAAATTTCGACATACTATACTATGACTTTTTTTATAAAATTTTACACTTCACGAAATACCTTCTTTCCACCATAGAATCATTTTACATTCTATAATACCATCGTTTCCATGGTTTTTTTCAACATTTAAATACATTTGACGTTTTCATCGAAAAATTTCGACATACTATACTATGACTTTTTTTTTGTAAAATTTACAGGGTTTTACAAAATGAGTTCTTTCCACCATAGAATCATTTTACACGCTATAATACAACCGTTTCCATGTTTTTTTTCAACATCTAAAAAATTTGACGTTTTCATCGAAAAATTTCGACATACTATACTATGACGTTTTTTTTTGTAAAATTTTACAGCATTTTACAAAATGACTTCTTTCCACCATACAATCATTTTACAAGCTATAATACAACCGTTTCCATGGTTTTTTTCAACATCTAAAAAATTTGATGTCATCGAAAAATTTCGACATACTATACTATGACTTTTTTCGTAAAATTTTACAGCATTTTACAAAATGAGTTCTTTCCACCATATAATCATTTTACATGCTATAATACCACCATTTCCATGGTTTTTTTCAACATCTAAAAAATTTGACGTCATCGAAAAATTTCGACATACTATACTATGACTTTTTTTGTAAAATCTTACACTTCACGAAATGACTTCTTCCACCATAGAATCATTTTACACGCTATAATACGACCGTTTCCATGGTTTTTTTCAACATTTAAGAAAATTTGACGTTTTCGTCAAAAAATTTCGACATACTATACTATGACTTTTTTTGTAAAATTTTACAGTGTTTTACAAAATGTGTTCTTTCCACCATAGAATCATTTTACACGGTATAATACAACCGTTTCCATGGTTTTTTTCAACATCTAAAAAATTTGACGTTTTCATCGAAAAATTTCGACATACTATACTATGACGTTTTTTTTTTGTAAAATTTTACAGCATTTTACAAAATGACTTCTTTCCACCATAGAATCATTTTACATTCTATAATACAACCATTTTCATGATTTTTTTCAACATTTAAGAAAATTTGACGTTTTCGTCAAAAAATTTCGACATACTATACTATGACTTTTTTTGTAAAATTTTACAGCATTTTACAAAATGAGTTCTTTCCACCATATAATCATTTTACATGCTATAATACAACCGTTTCCATGGTTTTTTTTCAACATCTAAAACATTTGACGTCATCGAAAAATTTCGACATACTATACTATGACTTATTTTGTAAAATTTTACATTTTACGAAATGACTTCTTTCCACCATAGAATCATTTTACAAGCTATAATACAACCGTTTCCATGGTTTTTTTCAACATCTAAAAAATTTGACGTTTTCGTCAAAAAATTTCGACATACTATACTATGACTTTTTTTGGAAAATTTTACAGCATTTTACAAAATGAGTTCTTTCCACCATATAATCATTTTACATGCTATAATACAACCGTTTCCATGGTTTTTTTCAACATCTAAAAAATTTGACGTTTTCATCGAAAAATTTCGACATACTATACTATGACTTTTTTTGTAAAATTTTACACTTCACGAAATGACTTCTTTCCACCATAGAATCATTTTACACACTATAATACGACCGTTTCCATGGTTTTTTTCAACATTTAAGAAAATTTGACGTTTTCGTCAAAAAATTTCGACATACTATACTATGACTTTTTTTTGTAAAATTTACAGGGTTTTACAAAATGAGTTCTTTCCACCATAGAATCATTTTACACGCTATAATACAACCGTTTCCATGTTTTTTTTCAACATCTAAAAAATTTGACGTTTTCATCGAAAAATTTCGACATACTATACTATGACGTTTTTCTTTTGTAAAATTTTACAGCATTTTACAAAATGACTTCTTTCCACCATAGAACCATTTTACACGCTATAATACAACCGTTTCCATGGTTTTTTTCAACATTTAAAAAATTTGACTTTCATCGAAAAATTTCGACATACTATACTATGACTTTTTTTATAAAATTTTACACTTCACGAAATACCTTCTTTCCACCATAGAATCATTTTACATTCTATAATACCATCGTTTCCATGGTTTTTTTCAACATTTAAATACATTTGACGTTTTCATCGAAAAATTTCGACATACTATACTATGACGTTTTTCTTTTGTAAAATTTTACAGCATTTTACAAAATGAGTTCTTTCCACCATATAATCATTTTACGTGCTATAATACAACCGTTTCCATGGTTTTTTTCAACATCTAAAAAATTTGACGTCATCGAAAAATTTCGACATACTATACTATGACTTTTTTTGTAAAATCTTACACTTCACGAAATGACTTCTTCCACCATAGAATCATTTTACACGCTATAATACGACCGTTTCCATGGTTTTTTTCAACATTTAAGAAAATTTGACGTTTTCGTCAAAAAATTTCGACATACTATACTATGACTTTTTTTGTAAAATTTTACAGTGTTTTACAAAATGTGTTCTTTCCACCATAGAATCATTTTACACGCTATAATACAACCGTTTCCATGGTTTTTTTCAACATCTAAAAAATTTGACGTTTTCATCGAAAAATTTCGACATACTATACTATGACGTTTTTTTTTTTGTAAAATTTTACAGCATTTTACAAAATGACTTCTTTCCACCATAGAATCATTTTACACGCTATAATACGACCGTTTCCATGGTTTTTTTCAACATTTAAGAAAATTTGACATTTTCGTCAAAAAATTTCGACATACTATACTATGACTTTTTTGTAAAATTTTACACTTCACGAAATGACTTCTTTCCACCATAGAATCATTTTACACGCTATAATACGACCTTTTCCATGGTTTTTTTCAACATTTAAGAAAATTTGACGTTTTCGTCAGAAAATTTCGACATACTATACTATGACTTTTTTTGTAAAATTTTACATTTCACGAAATGACTTCTTTCCTCCACAGAATCATTTTACATTCTATAATACCACCATTTCCATGGTTTTTTTTCAACATTTAAAAACATTTGACGTTTTCATCGAAAAATTTCGACATACTATACTATGACGTTTCTTTTTTTGTAAAATTTTACAGCATTTGACAAAATGACTTCTTTCCACCATATAATCATTTTCAACGCTATAATACAACCGTTTCCATGTTTTTTTTCAACATCTAAAAAATTTGACGTTTTCATCGAAAAATTTCGACATACTATACTATGACTGTTTTTGTAAAATTTTACACTTCACGAAATGACTTCTTTCCACCATAGAATCATTTTACACACTATAATACGACCGTTTCCATGTTTTTTTTCAACATTTAAGAAAATTTGACGTTTTCGTCAAAAAATTTCGACATACTATACTATGACTTTTTTTGTAAAATTTTACAGCGTTTTACAAAATGTGTTCTTTCCACCATAGAATCATTTTACACGCTATAATACAACCGTTTCCATGGTTTTTTTCAACATCTAAAAAATTTGACGTTTTCATCGAAAAATTTCGACATACTATACTATGACTTTTTTTGTAAAATTTTACACTTCACGAAATGACTTCTTTCCACCATAGAATCATTTTACACGCTATAATACGACCGTTTCCATGGTTTTTTTCAACATTTAAGAAAATTTGACGTTTTCGTCAAAAAATTTCGACATACTATACTATGACTTTTTTTGTAAAATTTTACACTTCACGAAATGACTTCTTTCCACCATAGAATCATTTTACACGCTATAATACGACCGTTTCCATGGTTTTTTCAACATTTAAATACATTTGAAGTTTTCATCGAAAAATTTCGACATACTATACTATGACTTTTTTTTTTGTAAAATTTTACAGCATTTGACAAAATGAATTCTTTCCACCATATAATCATTTTCAACGCTATAATACAACCGTTTCCATGGTTTTTTTCAACATCTAAAAAATTTGACGTTTTCATCGAAAAATTTCGACATACTATACTATGACTTTTTTTGTAAAATTTTACACTTCACGAAATGACTTCTTTCCACCATAAAATCATTTTACACACTATAATACGACCGTTTCCATGGTTTTTTTCAACATTTAAGAAAATTTGACGTTTTCGTCAAAAAATTTCGACATACTATACTATGACTTTTTTTGTAAAATTTTACAGCGTTTTACAAAATGTGTTCTTTCCACCATAGAATCATTTTACACGCTATAATACAACCGTTTCCATGGTTTTTTTCAACATCTAAAAAATTTGACGTTTTCATCGAAAAATTTCGACATACTATACTATGACGTTTTTTTTTTCTGTAAAATTTTACAGCATTTTACAAAATGACTTCTTTCCACCATAGAATCATTTTACATTCTATAATACAACCATTTTCATGATTTTTTTCAACATTGAAAAATTTGACTTTTTCATCGAAAAATTTCGACATACTATACTATGACTTTTTTTATAAAATTTTACACTTCACGAAATACCTTCTTTCCACCATAGAATCATTTTACATTCTATAATACCATCGTTTCCATGTTTTTTTTCAACATTTAAGAAAATTTGACGTTTTCGTCAAAAAATTTCGACATACTATACTATGACTTTTTTTGTAAAATTTTACAGCATTTTACAAAATGAGTTCTTTCCACCATATAATCATTTTACATGCTATAATACAACCGTTTCCATGGTTTTTTTCAACATCTAAAACATTTGACGTCATCGAAAAATTTCGACATACTATACTATGACTTATTTTGTAAAATTTTACATTTTACGAAATGACTTCTTTCCACCATAGAATCATTTTACAAGCTATAATACAACCGTTTCCATGGTTTTTTTCAACATCTAAAAAATTTGACGTTTTCATCGAAAAATTTCGACATACTATACTATGACGTTTTTTTTTTGTAAAATTTTACAGCATTTTACAAAATGACTTCTTTCCACCATAGAACCATTTTACACGCTATAATACAACCGTTTCCATGGTTTTTTCAACATTTAAAAAATTTGACTTTTTCATCGAAAAATTTCGACATACTATACTATGACTTTTTTTATAAAATTTTACACTTCACGAAATACCTTCTTTCCACCATAGAATCATTTTACATTCTATAATACCATCGTTTCCATGGTTTTTTTCAACATTTAAATACATTTGACGTTTTCATCGAAAAATTTCGACATACTATACTATGACGTTTTTTTTTTGTAAAATTTTACAGCATTTTACAAAATGACTTCTTTCCACCATAGAATCATTTTACAAGCTATAATACAACCGTTTCCATGGTTTTTTTCAACATCTAAAAAATTTGACGTTTTCATCGAAAAATTTCGACATACTATACTATGACTTTTTTTGTAAAATTTTACACTTCACGAAATGACTTCTTTCCACCATAGAATCATTTTACACGCTATAATACGACCGTTTCCATGGTTTTTTTCAACATTTAAGAAAATTTGACGTTTTCGTCAAAAAATTTCGACATACTATACTATGACTTTTTTTGTAAAATTTTACAGCGTTTTACAAAATGAGTTCTTTCCGCCATAGAATCATTTTACACGCTATAATACAACCGTTTCCATGGTTTTTTTTTCAACATCTAAAAAATTTGACGTTTTCATCAAAAAATTTCGACATACTATACTATGACTTTTTTTTTTGTAAAATTTTACAGCATTTTACAAAATGACTTCTTTCCACCATAGAATCATTTTACAAGCTATAATACAACCGTTTCCATGGTTTTTTTCAACATCTAAAAAATTTGATGTCATCGAAAAATTTCGACATACTATACTATGACTTTTTTTGTAAAATTTTACAGTGTTTTACAAAATGTGTTCTTTCCACCATAGAATCATTTTACATTCTATTATACCACCATATCCATGGTTTTTTTCAACATTTAAAAAATTTGATGTCATCGAAAAATTTCGACATACTATACTATGACTTTTTTTGTAAAATCTTACACTTCACGAAATGACTTCTTCCACCATAGAATCATTTTACACGCTATAATACGACCGTTTCCATGGTTTTTTTCAACATTTAAGAAAATTTGACGTTTTCGTCAAAAAATTTCGACATACTATACTATGACTTTTTTTGTAAAATTTTACAGCGTTTTACAAAATGTGTTCTTTCCACCATAGAATCATTTTACACGCTATAATACAACCGTTTCCATGGTTTTTTTCAACATCTAAAAAATTTGACGTTTTCATCGAAAAATTTCGACATACTATACTATGACGTTTTTTTTTTCTGTAAAATTTTACAGCATTTTACAAAATGACTTCTTTCCACCATAGAATCATTTTACATTCTATAATACAACCATTTTCATGATTTTTTTCAACATTTAAAAAATTTGACTTTTTCATCGAAAAATTTCGACATACTATACTATGACTTTTTTTATAAAATTTTACACTTCACGAAATACCTTCTTTCCACCATAGAATCATTTTACATTCTATAATACCATCGTTTCCATGGTTTTTTTCAACATTTAAATACATTTGACGTTTTCATCGAAAAATTTCGACATACTATACTATGACTTTTTTTTGTAAAATTTACAGGGTTTTACAAAATGAGTTCTTTCCACCATAGAATCATTTTACACGCTATAATACAACCGTTTCCATGTTTTTTTTCAACATCTAAAAAATTTGACGTTTTCATCGAAAAATTTCGACATACTATACTATGACGTTTTTTTTTGTAAAATTTTACAGCATTTTACAAAATGACTTCTTTCCACCATACAATCATTTTACAAGCTATAATACAACCGTTTCCATGGTTTTTTTCAACATCTAAAAAATTTGATGTCATCGAAAAATTTCGACATACTATACTATGACTTTTTTCGTAAAATTTTACAGCATTTTACAAAATGAGTTCTTTCCACCATATAATCATTTTACATGCTATAATACCACCATTTCCATGGTTTTTTTCAACATCTAAAAAATTTGACGTCATCGAAAAATTTCGACATACTATACTATGACTTTTTTTGTAAAATCTTACACTTCACGAAATGACTTCTTCCACCATAGAATCATTTTACACGCTATAATACGACCGTTTCCATGGTTTTTTTCAACATTTAAGAAAATTTGACGTTTTCGTCAAAAAATTTCGACATACTATACTATGACTTTTTTTGTAAAATTTTACAGTGTTTTACAAAATGTGTTCTTTCCACCATAGAATCATTTTACACGGTATAATACAACCGTTTCCATGGTTTTTTTCAACATCTAAAAAATTTGACGTTTTCATCGAAAAATTTCGACATACTATACTATGACGTTTTTTTTTTGTAAAATTTTACAGCATTTTACAAAATGACTTCTTTCCACCATAGAATCATTTTACATTCTATAATACAACCATTTTCATGATTTTTTTCAACATTTAAGAAAATTTGACGTTTTCGTCAAAAAATTTCGACATACTATACTATGACTTTTTTTGTAAAATTTTACAGCATTTTACAAAATGAGTTCTTTCCACCATATAATCATTTTACATGCTATAATACAACCGTTTCCATGGTTTTTTTCAACATCTAAAACATTTGACGTCATCGAAAAATTTCGACATACTATACTATGACTTATTTTGTAAAATTTTACATTTTACGAAATGACTTCTTTCCACCATAGAATCATTTTACAAGCTATAATACAACCGTTTCCATGGTTTTTTTCAACATCTAAAAAATTTGACGTTTTCGTCAAAAAATTTCGACATACTATACTATGACTTTTTTTGGAAAATTTTACAGCATTTTACAAAATGAGTTCTTTCCACCATATAATCATTTTACATGCTATAATACAACCGTTTCCATGGTTTTTTTCAACATCTAAAAAATTTGACGTTTTCATCGAAAAATTTCGACATACTATACTATGACTTTTTTTGTAAAATTTTACACTTCACGAAATGACTTCTTTCCACCATAGAATCATTTTACACACTATAATACGACCGTTTCCATGGTTTTTTTCAACATTTAAGAAAATTTGACGTTTTCGTCAAAAAATTTCGACATACTATACTATGACTTTTTTTTGTAAAATTTACAGGGTTTTACAAAATGAGTTCTTTCCACCATAGAATCATTTTACACGCTATAATACAACCGTTTCCATGTTTTTTTTCAACATCTAAAAAATTTGACGTTTTCATCGAAAAATTTCGACATACTATACTATGACGTTTTTCTTTTGTAAAATTTTACAGCATTTTACAAAATGACTTCTTTCCACCATAGAACCATTTTACACGCTATAATACAACCGTTTCCATGGTTTTTTTCAACATTTAAAAAATTTGACTTTCATCGAAAAATTTCGACATACTATACTATGACTTTTTTTATAAAATTTTACACTTCACGAAATACCTTCTTTCCACCATAGAATCATTTTACATTCTATAATACCATCGTTTCCATGGTTTTTTTCAACATTTAAATACATTTGACGTTTTCATCGAAAAATTTCGACATACTATACTATGACGTTTTTCTTTTGTAAAATTTTACAGCATTTTACAAAATGAGTTCTTTCCACCATATAATCATTTTACGTGCTATAATACAACCGTTTCCATGGTTTTTTTCAACATCTAAAAAATTTGACGTCATCGAAAAATTTCGACATACTATACTATGACTTTTTTTGTAAAATCTTACACTTCACGAAATGACTTCTTCCACCATAGAATCATTTTACACGCTATAATACGACCGTTTCCATGGTTTTTTTCAACATTTAAGAAAATTTGACGTTTTCGTCAAAAAATTTCGACATACTATACTATGACTTTTTTTGTAAAATTTTACAGTGTTTTACAAAATGTGTTCTTTCCACCATAGAATCATTTTACACGCTATAATACAACCGTTTCCATGGTTTTTTTCAACATCTAAAAAATTTGACGTTTTCATCGAAAAATTTCGACATACTATACTATGACGTTTTTTTTTTTGTAAAATTTTACAGCATTTTACAAAATGACTTCTTTCCACCATAGAATCATTTTACACGCTATAATACGACCGTTTCCATGGTTTTTTTCAACATTTAAGAAAATTTGACATTTTCGTCAAAAAATTTCGACATACTATACTATGACTTTTTTGTAAAATTTTACACTTCACGAAATGACTTCTTTCCACCATAGAATCATTTTACACGCTATAATACGACCTTTTCCATGGTTTTTTTCAACATTTAAGAAAATTTGACGTTTTCGTCAGAAAATTTCGACATACTATACTATGACTTTTTTTGTAAAATTTTACATTTCACGAAATGACTTCTTTCCTCCACAGAATCATTTTACATTCTATAATACCACCATTTCCATGGTTTTTTTTCAACATTTAAAAACATTTGACGTTTTCATCGAAAAATTTCGACATACTATACTATGACGTTTCTTTTTTTGTAAAATTTTACAGCATTTGACAAAATGACTTCTTTCCACCATATAATCATTTTCAACGCTATAATACAACCGTTTCCATGTTTTTTTTCAACATCTAAAAAATTTGACGTTTTCATCGAAAAATTTCGACATACTATACTATGACTGTTTTTGTAAAATTTTACACTTCACGAAATGACTTCTTTCCACCATAGAATCATTTTACACGCTATAATACGACCGTTTCCATGTTTTTTTTCAACATTTAAGAAAATTTGACGTTTTCGTCAAAAAATTTCGACATACTATACTATGACTTTTTTTGTAAAATTTTACAGCGTTTTACAAAATGTGTTCTTTCCACCATAGAATCATTTTACACGCTATAATACAACCGTTTCCATGGTTTTTTTCAACATCTAAAAAATTTGACGTTTTCATCGAAAAATTTCGACATACTATACTATGACTTTTTTTGTAAAATTTTACACTTCACGAAATGACTTCTTTCCACCATAGAATCATTTTACACGCTATAATACGACCGTTTCCATGGTTTTTTTCAACATTTAAGAAAATTTGACGTTTTCGTCAAAAAATTTCGACATACTATACTATGACTTTTTTTGTAAAATTTTACACTTCACGAAATGACTTCTTTCCACCATAGAATCATTTTACACGCTATAATACGACCGTTTCCATGGTTTTTTCAACATTTAAATACATTTGAAGTTTTCATCGAAAAATTTCGACATACTATACTATGACTTTTTTTTTTGTAAAATTTTACAGCATTTGACAAAATGAATTCTTTCCACCATATAATCATTTTCAACGCTATAATACAACCGTTTCCATGGTTTTTTTCAACATCTAAAAAATTTGACGTTTTCATCGAAAAATTTCGACATACTATACTATGACTTTTTTTGTAAAATTTTACACTTCACGAAATGACTTCTTTCCACCATAAAATCATTTTACACACTATAATACGACCGTTTCCATGGTTTTTTTCAACATTTAAGAAAATTTGACGTTTTCGTCAAAAAATTTCGACATACTATACTATGACTTTTTTTGTAAAATTTTACAGCGTTTTACAAAATGTGTTCTTTCCACCATAGAATCATTTTACACGCTATAATACAACCGTTTCCATGGTTTTTTTCAACATCTAAAAAATTTGACGTTTTCATCGAAAAATTTCGACATACTATACTATGACGTTTTTTTTTTCTGTAAAATTTTACAGCATTTTACAAAATGACTTCTTTCCACCATAGAATCATTTTACATTCTATAATACAACCATTTTCATGATTTTTTTCAACATTGAAAAATTTGACTTTTTCATCGAAAAATTTCGACATACTATACTATGACTTTTTTTATAAAATTTTACACTTCACGAAATACCTTCTTTCCACCATAGAATCATTTTACATTCTATAATACCATCGTTTCCATGTTTTTTTTCAACATTTAAGAAAATTTGACGTTTTCGTCAAAAAATTTCGACATACTATACTATGACTTTTTTTGTAAAATTTTACAGCATTTTACAAAATGAGTTCTTTCCACCATATAATCATTTTACATGCTATAATACAACCGTTTCCATGGTTTTTTTCAACATCTAAAACATTTGACGTCATCGAAAAATTTCGACATACTATACTATGACTTATTTTGTAAAATTTTACATTTTACGAAATGACTTCTTTCCACCATAGAATCATTTTACAAGCTATAATACAACCGTTTCCATGGTTTTTTTCAACATCTAAAAAATTTGACGTTTTCATCGAAAAATTTCGACATACTATACTATGACGTTTTTTTTTTGTAAAATTTTACAGCATTTTACAAAATGACTTCTTTCCACCATAGAACCATTTTACACGCTATAATACAACCGTTTCCATGGTTTTTTTCAACATTTAAAAAATTTGACTTTTTCATCGAAAAATTTCGACATACTATACTATGACTTTTTTTATAAAATTTTACACTTCACGAAATACCTTCTTTCCACCATAGAATCATTTTACATTCTATAATACCATCGTTTCCATGGTTTTTTTCAACATTTAAATACATTTGACGTTTTCATCGAAAAATTTCGACATACTATACTATGACGTTTTTTTTTTGTAAAATTTTACAGCATTTTACAAAATGACTTCTTTCCACCATAGAATCATTTTACAAGCTATAATACAACCGTTTCCATGGTTTTTTTCAACATCTAAAAAATTTGATGTCATCGAAAAATTTCGACATACTATACTATGACTTTTTTTGTAAAATTTTACACTTCACGAAATGACTTCTTTCCACCATAGAATCATTTTACACGCTATAATACGACCGTTTCCATGGTTTTTTTCAACATTTAAGAAAATTTGACGTTTTCGTCAAAAAATTTCGACATACTATACTATGACTTTTTTTGTAAAATTTTACAGCGTTTTACAAAATGAGTTCTTTCCACCATAGAATAATTTTACATGCTATAATACAACCGTTTCCATGGTTTTTTTCAACATCTAAAAAATTTGACGTCATCGAAAAATTTCGACATACTATACTATGACGTTTTTTTTTTCTGTAAAATTTTACAGCATTTTACAAAATGACTTCTTTCCACCAAAGAATCATTTTACATTCTATAATACAACCATTTTCATGATTTTTTTCAACATTTAAAAAATTTGACTTTTTCATCGAAAAATTTCGACATACTATACTGACTTTTTTTATAAAATTTTACACTTCACGAAATACCTTCTTTCCACCATAGAATCATTTTACATTCTATAATACCATCGTTTCCATGGTTTTTTTCAACATTTAAATACATTTGACGTTTTCATCGAAAAATTGCAACGTACTATACTATGACTTTTTTCGTAAAATTTTACAGCATTTTACAAAATGAGTTCTTTCCACCATATAATCATTTTACATGCTATAATACCACCATTTCCATGGTTTTTTTCAACATCTAAAAAATTTGACGCCATCGAAAAATTTCGACATACTATACTATGACTTTTTTTTTGTAAAATTTTACAGCATTTGACAAAATGACTTCTTTCCACCATATAATCATTTTCAACGCTATAATACAACCGTTTCCATGGTTTTTTTCAACATCTAAAAAATTTGACGTTTTCATCGAAAAATTTCGACATACTATACTATGACTTTTTTTGTAAAATCTTACACTTCACGAAATGACTTCTTCCACCATAGAATCATTTTACACGCTATAATACGACCGTTTCCATGGTTTTTTTCAACATTTAAGAAAATTTGACGTTTTCGTCAAAAAATTTCGACATACTATACTATGACTTTTTTTGTAAAATTTTACAGTGTTTTACAAAATGTGTTCTTTCCACCATAGAATCATTTTACACGCTATAATACAACCGTTTCCGTGGTTTTTTTCAACATCTAAAAAATTTGACGTTTTCATCGAAAAATTTCGACATACTATACTATGACGGTTTTTTTTTTCTGTAAAATTTTACAGCATTTTACAAAATGACTTCTTTCCACCATAGAATCATTTTACATTCTATAATACAACCATTTTCATGATTTTTTTCAACATTTAAAAAATTTGACTTTTTCATCAAAAAATTTCGACATACTATACTATGACTTTTTTTATAAAATTTTACACTTCACGAAATACCTTCTTTCCACCATAGAATCATTTTACATTCTATAATACCATCGTTTCCATGGTTTTTTTCAACATTTAAATACATTTGACGTTTTCATCGAAAAATTTCGACATACTATACTATGACGTTTTTTTTTGTAAAATTTTACAGCATTTTACAAAATGACTTCTTTCCACCATAGAATCATTTTACAAGCTATAATACAACCGTTTCCATGGTTTTTTTCAACATCTAAAAAATTTGACGTTTTCATCGAAAAATTTCGACATACTATACTATGACTTTTTTTGTAAAATCTTACACTTCACGAAATGACTTCTTCCACCATAGAATCATTTTACACGCTATAATACGACCGTTTCCATGTTTTTTTTCAACATTTAAGAAAATTTGACATTTTCGTCAAAAAATTTCGACATACTATACTATGACTTTTTTTGTAAAATTTTACAGTGTTTTACAAAATGTGTTCTTTCCACCATAGAATCATTTTACACGCTATAATACAACCGTTTCCATGGTTTTTTTCAACATCTAAAAAATTTGACGTTTTCATCAAAAAATTTCGACATACTATACTATGACGGTTTTTTTTTTGTAAAATTTTACAGCATTTTACAAAATGACTTCTTTCCACCATAGAATCATTTTACATTCTATAATACAACCATTTTCATGATTTTTTTCAACATTTAAAAAATTTGACTTTTTCATTGAAAAATTTCGACATACTATATTATGACTTTTTTTGTAAAATTTTACACTTCACGAAATGACTTCTTTCCACCATAGAATCATTTTACACACTATAATACAACCTTTTCCATGGTTTTTTTCAACATTTAAGAAAATTTGACGTTTTCGTCAAAAAATTTCGACATACTATACTATGACTTTTTTTGGAAAATTTTACAGCATTTTACAAAATGAGTTCTTTCCACCATATAATCATTTTACATGCTATAATACAACCGTTTCCATGGTTTTTTTCAACATCTAAAACATTTGACGTCATCGAAAAATTTCGACATACTATACTATGACTTATTTTGTAAAATTTTACATTTTACGAAATGACTTCTTTCCACCATAGAATCATTTTACAAGCTATAATACAACCGTTTCCATGGTTTTTTTCAACATCTAAAAAATTTGACTTTTTCATCGAAAAATTTCGACATACTATACTATGACGTTTCTTTTTTTGTAAAATTTTACAGCATTTGACAAAATGACTTCTTTCCACCATATAATCATTTTCAACGCTATAATACAACCGTTTCCATGTTTTTTTTCAACATTTAAGAAAATTTGACATTTTCGTCAAAAAATTTCGACATACTATACTATGACTTTTTTTGTAAAATTTTACAGCGTTTTACAAAATGTGTTCTTTCCACCATAGAATCATTTTACACGCTATAATACAACCGTTTCCATGGTTTTTTTCAACATCTAAAAAATTTGACGTTTTCATCGAAAAATTTCGACATACTATACTATGACTTTTTTTGTAAAATTTTACACTTCACGAAATGACTTCTTTCCACCATAGAATCATTTTACACGCTATAATACGACCGTTTCCATGGTTTTTTTCAACATTTAAGAAAATTTGACGTTTTCGTCAAAAACTTTCGACATACTATACTATGACTTTTTTTGTAAAATTTTACAACGTTTTACAAAATGAGTTCTTTCCACCATAGAATAATTTTACAAGCTATAATACAACCGTTTCCATGGTTTTTTTCAACATCTAAAAAATTTGATGTCATTGAAAAATTTCGACATACTATACTATGACTTTTTTTGTAAAATTTTACAGCATTTTACAAAATGAGTTCTTTCCACAATAGAATCATTTTACATGCTATAATACAACCGTTTCCATGGTTTTTTCAACATCTAAAAAATTTGACGTCTTCATCGAAAAATTTCGACATACTATACTATGACGTTTTTTGTAAAATTTTACAGTGTTTTACAAAATGTGTTCTTTCCACCATAGAATCATTTTACACACTATAATACAACCGTTTCCATGGTTTTTTTCAACATCTAAAAAATTTGACGTTTTCATTGAAAAATTTCGACATACTATACTATGACGTTTTTTTTTTTGTAAAATTTTACAGCATTTTACAAAATGACTTCTTTCCACCATAGAATCATTTTACATTCTATAATACCATCGTTTCCATGGTTTTTTTCAACATTTAAAAAAATTTGACGTTTTCATAGAAAAATTTCGACATACTATACTATGACTTTTTTTGTAAAATTTTACATTTCACGAAATGACTTCTTTCCACCATAGAATCATTTTACACGCTATAATACGACCGTTTCCATGGTTTTTTTCAACATTTAAGAAAATTTGACGTTTTCGTCAAAAAATTTCGACATACCATACTATGACTTTTTTTGTAAAATTTTACAGCGTTTTACAAAATGTGTTCTTTCCACCATAGAATCATTTTACACGCTATAATACAACCGTTTCCATGATTTTTTTCAACATCTAAAAAATTTGACGTCTTCATCGAAAAATTTCGACATACTATACTATGACTGTTTTTGTAAAATTTTACACTTCAGGAAATGACTTCTTTCCACCATAGAATCATTTTACACGCTATAATACGACCGTTTCCATGTTTTTTTTCAACATTTAAGAAAATTTGACGTTTTCGTCAAAAAATTTCGACATACTATACTATGACTTTTTTTGTAAAATTTTACACTTCACGAAATACCTTCTTTCCACTATAGAATCATTTTACATTCTATAATACCATCGTTTCCATGGTTTTTTTCAACATTTAAAAACATTTGACGTTTTCGTCGAACAATTTCGACATACTATACTATGACTTTTTTTTTTGTAAAATTTTACAGCATTTCACAAAATGACTTCTTTCCACCATATAATCATTTTCAACGCTATAATACAACCGTTTCCATGGTTTTTTTCAACATCTAAAAAATTTGACGTTTTCATCGAAAAATTTCGACATACTATACTATGACTTTTTTTGTAAAATTTTACACTTCACGAAATGACTTGTTTCCACCATAGAATCATTTTACACGCTATAATACGACCGTTTCCATGGTTTTTTTCAACATTTAAGAAAATTTGACGTTTTCGTCAAAAAATTTCGACATACTATACTATGACTTTTTTGTAAAATTTTACAGCGTTTTACAAAATGAGTTCTTTCCACCATAGAATCATTTTACAAGCTATAATACAACCGTTTCCATGGTTTTTTTCAACATCTAAAAAATTTGACGTTTTCATCGAAAAATTTCGACATACTATACTATGACGTTTTTTTTTTTTTTTAAATTTTACAGCATTTTACAAAATGACTTCTTTCTACCGTAGAATCATTTTACCCGCTATAATATGACTATTTTCATGATTATTTTCTATATTTAAAAAAATTTGACGTTTTCATCGAAAAATTTCGACATACTTTCCTATGACTTTTTTTGTAAAATTTTACAGCGTTTTACAAAATGTGTTCTTTCCAACATAGAATCATTTTACACGCTATAATACAACCGTTTCCATGGTTTTTTTCAACATCTAAAAAATTTGACGTTTTCGTCAAAAATTTTCAACATACTATACTAAGACTTTTTTTCTAAAATTTTATATTTCACGAAATGACTTCTTTCCACCATAGAATCATTTTACATTCTATAATACAACCATTTTCATGATTTTTTTCAACATTTAAAAAATTTGAAGTTTTCATTGTAAAATTTCGACATACTATACTATGACTTTTTTTGTAAAATTTTACAGCGTTTTACAAAATTTGTTCTTTCCACCATAGAATCATTTTACACGCTATAATACAACCATTTCCATGTTTTTTTTCAACATCTAAAAAATTTGACGTTTTCATCGAAAAATTTCGACATACTATACTATGACTTTTTTTTTTGTAAAATTTTACAGCATTTTACAAAATGACTTCTTTCCACCATAGAATCATTTTACAAGCTATAATACAACCGTTTCCATGGTTTTTTTCAACATCTAAAAAATTTGATGTCATCGAAAAATTTCGACATACTATACTATGACTTTTTTTGTAAAATTTTACATTTCACGAAATGACTTCTTTCCTCCACAGAATCATTTTACATTCTATAATACCACCATATCCATGGTTTTTTTCAACATTTAAAAACATTTGACGTTTTCATCGAAAAATTTCGACATACTATACTATGACTTTTTTTTTGTAAAATTTTACAGCATTTGACAAAATGAATTCTTTCCACCATATAATCATTTTCAATGCTATAATACAACCGTTTCCATGGTTTTTTTCAACATCTAAAAAATTTGACGTTTTCATCGAAAAATTTCGACATACTATACTATGACTTTTTTTGTAAAATTTTACACTTCACGAAATGACTTCTTTCCACCATAGAATCATTTTACACACTATAATACGACCGTTTCCATGGTTTTTTTCAACATTTAAGAAAATTTGACGTTTTCGTCAAAAAATTTCGACATACTATACTATGACTTTTTTGTAAAATTTTACAGAGTTTTACAAAATGAGTTCTTTCCACCATAGAATAATTTTACAAGCTATAATACAACCGTTTCCATGGTTTTTTTCAACATCTAAAAAATTTGATGTCATCGAAAAATTTCGACATACTATACTATGACTTTTTTCGTAAAATTTTACAGCATTTTACAAAATGAGTTCTTTCCACCATATAATCATTTTACATGCTATAATACAACCGTTTACATGGTTTTTTTCAACATCTAAAAAATTTGACGTCATCGAAAAATTTCGACATACTATACTATGACTTTTTTTGCAAAATCTTACACTTCACGAAATGACTTCTTCCACCATAGAATCATTTTACACGCTATAATACGACCGTTTCCATGGTTTTTTTCAACATTTAAGAAAATTTGACGTTTTCGTCAAAAAATTTCGACATACTATACTATGACTTTTTTGTAAAATTTTACACTTCACAAAATGTGTTCTTTCCACCATAGAATCATTTTACACGCTATAATACGACCTTTTCCATGGTTTTTTTCAACATTTAAGAAAATTTGACGTTTTCGTCAGAAAATTTCGACATACTATACTATGACTTTTTTTGTAAAATTTTACAGCGTTTTACAAAATGTGTTCTTTCCACCATAGAATCATTTTACACGCTATAATACAACCGTTTCCATGGTTTTTTTCAACATCTAAAAAATTTGACGTTTTCATCGAAAAATTTCGACATACTATACTATGACTTTTTTTGTAAAATTTTACACTTCACGAAATGACTTCTTTCCACCATAGAATCATTTTACACGCTATAATACGACCGTTTCCATGGTTTTTTTTCAACATTTAAATACATTTGACGTTTTCATCGAAAAATTTCGACATACTATACTATGACTTTTTTTTTTGTAAAATTTTACAGCATTTGACAAAATGAATTCTTTCCACCATATAATCATTTTCAACGCTATAATACAACCGTTTCCATGGTTTTTTTCAACATTTAAGAAAATTTGACGTTTTCGTCAAAAAATTTCGACATACTATACTATGACTTTTTTTTGTAAAATTTTACAGCATTTTACAAAATGAGTTCTTTCCACCATATAATCATTTTACATGCTATAATACAACCGTTTCCATGGTTTTTTTCAACATCTAAAACATTTGACGTCATCCAAAAATTTCGACATACTATACTATGACTTATTTTGTAAAATTTTACATTTTACGAAATGACTTCTTTCCACCATAGAATCATTTTACAAGCTATAATACAACCGTTTCCATGGTTTTTTTCAACATCTAAAAAATTTGACGTTTTCGTCAAAAAATTTCGACATACTATACTATGACTTTTTTTTGGAAAATTTTACAGCATTTTACAAAATGAGTTCTTTCCACCATATAATCATTTTACATGCTATAATACAACCGTTTCCATGGTTTTTTTCAACATCTAAAACATTTGACGTCATCGAAAAATTTCGACAAACTATACTATGACTTATTTTGTAAAATTTTACATTTTACGAAATGACTTCTTTCCACCATAGAATCATTTTACAAGCTATAATACAACCGTTTCCATGGTTTTTTTCAACATCTAAAAAATTTGACTTTTTCATCGAAAAATTTCGACATACTATACTATGACTGTTTTTGTAAAATTTTACACTTCACGAAATGACTTCTTTCCACCATAGAATCATTTTACACACTATAATACGACCATTTCCATGGTTGTTTTCAACATTTAAGAAAATTTGACGTTTTCGTCAAAAAATTTCGACATACTATACTATGACTTTTTTTGTAAAATTTTACCGCGTTTTACAAAATGTGTTCTTTCCACCATAGAATCATTTTATACGCTATAATACAACCGTTTCCATGGTTTTTTTCAACATCTAAAAAATTTGACGTTTTCATCGAAAAATTTCGACATACTATACTATGACTTTTTTTGTAAAATTTTACACTTCACGAAATGACTTCTTTCCACCATAGAATCATTTTACACGCTATAATACGACCGTTTCCATGGTTTTTTTCAACATTTAAGAAAATTTGACGTTTTCGTCAAAAAATTTCGACATACTATACTATGACTTTTTTGTAAAATTTTACAGCGTTTTACAAAATGAGTTCTTTCCGCCATAGAATCATTTTACACGCTATAATACAACCGTTTCCATGGTTTTTTTTCAACATCTAAAAAATTTGACGTTTTCATCAAAAAATTTCGACATACTATACTATGACTTTTTTTTTTTGTAAAATTTTACAGCATTTTACAAAATGACTTCTTTCCACCATAGAATCATTTTACAAGCTATAATACAACCGTTTCCATGGTTTTTTTCAACATCTAAAAAATTTGATGTCATCGAAAAATTTCGACATACTATACTATGACTTTTTTTGTAAAATTTTACATTTCACGAAATGACTTCTTTCCTCCACAGAATCATTTTACATTCTATTATACCACCATATCCATGGTTTTTTTCAACATTTAAAAAATTTGATGTCATCGAAAAATTTCGACATACTATACTATGACTTTTTTTGTAAAATCTTACACTTCACGAAATGACTTCTTCCACCATAGAATCATTTTACACGCTATAATACGACCGTTTCCATGGTTTTTTTCAACATTTAAGAAAATTTGACGTTTTCGTCAAAAAATTTCGACATACTATACTATGACTTTTTTTGTAAAATTTTACAGTGTTTTACAAAATGTGTTCTTTCCACCATAGAATCATTTTACACGCTATAATACAACCGTTTCCATGTTTTTTTTCAACATCTAAAAAATTTGACGTTTTCATCGAAAAATTTCGACATACTGTACTATGACTGTTTTTGTAAAATTTTACAGCATTTTACAAAATGACTTCTTTCCACCATAGAATCATTTTACACGCTATAATACGACCGTTTCCATGTTTTTTTTCAACATTTAAGAAAATTTGACGTTTTCGTCAAAAAATTTCGACATACTATACTATGACTTTTTTTGTAAAATTTTACAGCGTTTTACAAAATGTGTTCTTTCCACCATAGAATCATTTTACACGCTATAATACAACCGTTTCCATGGTTTTTTTCAACATCTAAAAAATTTGACGTTTTCATCGAAAAATTTCGACATACTATACTATGACTTTTTTTTGTAAAATTTTACACTTCACGAAATGACTTCTTTCCACCATAGAATCATTTTACACGCTATAATACGACCGTTTCCATGGTTTTTTTCAACATTTAAGAAAATTTGACGTTTTCGTCAAAAAATTTCGACATACTATACTATGACTTTTTTTGTAAAATTTTACACTTCACGAAATGACTTCTTTCCACCATAGAATCATTTTACACGCTATAATACGACCGTTTCCATGTTTTTTTTCAACATTTAAATACATTTGACGTTTTCATCGAAAAATTTCGACATACTATACTATGACTTTTTTTTTTGTAAAATTTTACAGCATTTGACAAAATGAATTCTTTCCACCATATAATCATTTTCAACGCTATAATACAACCGTTTCCATGGTTTTTTTCAACATCTAAAAAATTTGACGTTTTCATCGAAAAATTTCGACATACTATACTATGACTTTTTTTTGTAAAATTTTACACTTCACGAAATGACTTCTTTCCACCATAGAATCATTTTACACACTATAATACGACCGTTTCCATGGTTTTTTTCAACATTTAAGAAAATTTGACGTTTTCGTCAAAAAATTTCGACATACTATACTATGACTTTTTTTGTAAAATTTTACAGCGTTTTACAAAATGTGTTCTTTCCACCATAGAATCATTTTACACGCTATAATACAACCGTTTCCATGGTTTTTTTCAACATCTAAAAAATTTGACGTTTTCATCGAAAAATTTCGACATACTATACTATGACGTTTTTTTTTTCTGTAAAATTTTACAGCATTTTACAAAATGACTTCTTTCCACCATAGAATCATTTTACATTCTATAATACAACCATTTTCATGATTTTTTTCAACATTTAAAAAATTTGACTTTTTCATCGAAAAATTTCGACATACTATACTATGACTTTTTTTATAAAATTTTACACTTCACGAAATACCTTCTTTCCACCATAGAATCATTTTACATTCTATAATACCATCGTTTCCATGGTTTTTTTCAACATTTAAATACATTTGACGTTTTCATCGAAAAATTTCGACATACTATACTATGACTTTTTTTTTGTAAAATTTACAGGGTTTTACAAAATGAGTTCTTTCCACCATAGAATCATTTTACACGCTATAATACAACCGTTTCCATGTTTTTTTTTCAACATCTAAAAAATTTGACGTTTTCATCGAAAAATTTCGACATACTATACTATGACGTTTTTTTTTGTAAAATTTTACAGCATTTTACAAAATGACTTCTTTCCACCATACAATCATTTTACAAGCTATAATACAACCGTTTCCATGGTTTTTTTCAACATCTAAAAAATTTGATGTCATCGAAAAATTTCGACATACTATACTATGACTTTTTTCGTAAAATTTTACAGCATTTTACAAAATGAGTTCTTTCCACCATATAATCATTTTACATGCTATAATACCACCATTTCCATGGTTTTTTTCAACATCTAAAAAATTTGACGTCATCGAAAAATTTCGACATACTATACTATGACTTTTTTTGTAAAATCTTACACTTCACGAAATGACTTCTTCCACCATAGAATCATTTTACACGCTATAATACGACCGTTTCCATGGTTTTTTTCAACATTTAAGAAAATTTGACGTTTTCGTCAAAAAATTTCGACATACTATACTATGACTTTTTTTGTAAAATTTTACAGTGTTTTACAAAATGTGTTCTTTCCACCATAGAATCATTTTACACGGTATAATACAACCGTTTCCATGGTTTTTTTCAACATCTAAAAAATTTGACGTTTTCATCGAAAAATTTCGACATACTATACTATGACGTTTTTTTTTTTGTAAAATTTTACAGCATTTTACAAAATGACTTCTTTCCACCATAGAATCATTTTACATTCTATAATACAACCATTTTCATGATTTTTTTCAACATTTAAGAAAATTTGACGTTTTCGTCAAAAAATTTCGACATACTATACTATGACTTTTTTTGTAAAATTTTACAGCATTTTACAAAATGAGTTCTTTCCACCATATAATCATTTTACATGCTATAATACAACCGTTTCCATGGTTTTTTTCAACATCTAAAACATTTGACGTCATCGAAAAATTTCGACATACTATACTATGACTTATTTTGTAAAATTTTACATTTTACGAAATGACTTCTTTCCACCATAGAATCATTTTACAAGCTATAATACAACCGTTTCCATGGTTTTTTTCAACATCTAAAAAATTTGACGTTTTCGTCAAAAAATTTCGACATACTATACTATGACTTTTTTTTTTTGTAAAATTTTACAGCATTTTACAAAATGAGTTCTTTCCACCATATAATCATTTTACATGCTATAATACAACCGTTTCCATGGTTTTTTTCAACATCTAAAAAATTTGACGTTTTCATCGAAAAATTTCGACATACTATACTATGACTTTTTTTGTAAAATTTTACACTTCACGAAATGACTTCTTTCCACCATAGAATCATTTTACACGCTATAATACGACCGTTTCCATGTTTTTTTTCAACATTTAAATACATTTGACGTTTTCATCGAAAAATTTCGACATACTATACTATGACTTTTTTTTTTGTAAAATTTTACAGCATTTGACAAAATGAATTCTTTCCACCATATAATCATTTTCAACGCTATAATACAACCGTTTCCATGGTTTTTTTCAACATCTAAAAAATTTGACGTTTTCATCGAAAAATTTCGACATACTATACTATGACTTTTTTTGTAAAATTTTACACTTCACGAAATGACTTCTTTCCACCATAGAATCATTTTACACACTATAATACGACCGTTTCCATGGTTTTTTTCAACATTTAAGAAAATTTGACGTTTTCGTCAAAAAATTTCGACATACTATACTATGACTTTTTTTTGTAAAATTTACAGGGTTTTACAAAATGAGTTCTTTCCACCATAGAATCATTTTACACGCTATAATACAACCGTTTCCATGTTTTTTTTCAACATCTAAAAAATTTGACGTTTTCATCGAAAAATTTCGACATACTATACTATGACGTTTTTCTTTTGTAAAATTTTACAGCATTTTACAAAATGACTTCTTTCCACCATAGAACCATTTTACACGCTATAATACAACCGTTTCCATGGTTTTTTTCAACATTTAAAAAATTTGACTTTCATCGAAAAATTTCGACATACTATACTATGACTTTTTTTATAAAATTTTACACTTCACGAAATACCTTCTTTCCACCATAGAATCATTTTACATTCTATAATACCATCGTTCCATGGTTTTTTTCAACATTTAAATACATTTACGTTTTCATCGAAAAATTTCGACATACTATACTATGCGTTTTTCTTTTGTAAAATTTTACAGCATTTTACAAAATGAGTTCTTTCCACCATATAATCATTTTACGTGCTATAATACAACCGTTTCCATGGTTTTTTTCAACATCTAAAAAATTTGACGTCATCGAAAAATTTCGACATACTATACTATGACTTTTTTTGTAAAATCTTACACTTCACGAAATGACTTCTTCCACCATAGAATCATTTTACACGCTATAATACGACCGTTTCCATGGTTTTTTTCAACATTTAAGAAAATTTGACGTTTTCGTCAAAAAATTTCGACATACTATACTATGACTTTTTTTGTAAAATTTTACAGTGTTTTACAAAATGTGTTCTTTCCACCATAGAATCATTTTACACGCTATAATACAACCGTTTCCATGGTTTTTTTCAACATCTAAAAAATTTGACGTTTTCATCGAAAAATTTCGACATACTATACTATGACGTTTTTTTTTTTGTAAAATTTTACAGCATTTTACAAAATGACTTCTTTCCACCATAGAATCATTTTACACGCTATAATACGACCGTTTCCATGGTTTTTTTCAACATTTAAGAAAATTTGACATTTTCGTCAAAAAATTTCGACATACTATACTATGACTTTTTTGTAAAATTTTACATTTCACGAAATGACTTCTTTCCTCCACAGAATCATTTTACATTCTATAATACCACCATTTCCATGGTTTTTTTTTCAACATTTAAAAACATTTGACGTTTTCATCGAAAAATTTCGACATACTATACTATGACGTTTCTTTTTTTGTAAAATTTTACAGCATTTGACAAAATGACTTCTTTCCACCATATAATCATTTTCAACGCTATAATACAACCGTTTCCATGTTTTTTTTCAACATCTAAAAAATTTGACGTTTTCATCGAAAAATTTCGACATACTATACTATGACTGTTTTTGTAAAATTTTACACTTCACGAAATGACTTCTTTCCACCATAGAATCATTTTACACGCTATAATACGACCGTTTCCATGTTTTTTTTCAACATTTAAGAAAATTTGACGTTTTCGTCAAAAAATTTCGACATACTATACTATGACTTTTTTTGTAAAATTTTACAGCGTTTTACAAAATGTGTTCTTTCCACCATAGAATCATTTTACACGCTATAATACAACCGTTTCCATGGTTTTTTTCAACATCTAAAAAATTTGACGTTTTCATCGAAAAATTTCGACATACTATACTATGACTTTTTTTGTAAAATTTTACACTTCACGAAATGACTTCTTTCCACCATAGAATCATTTTACACGCTATAATACGACCGTTTCCATGGTTTTTTTCAACATTTAAGAAAATTTGACGTTTTCGTCAAAAAATTTCGACATACTATACTATGACTTTTTTTGTAAAATTTTACACTTCACGAAATGACTTCTTTCCACCATAGAATCATTTTACACGCTATAATACGACCGTTTCCATGGTTTTTTTCAACATTTAAATACATTTGAAGTTTTCATCGAAAAATTTCGACATACTATACTATGACTTTTTTTTTTGTAAAATTTTACAGCATTTGACAAAATGAATTCTTTCCACCATATAATCATTTTCAACGCTATAATACAACCGTTTCCATGGTTTTTTTCAACATCTAAAAAATTTGACGTTTTCATCGAAAAATTTCGACATACTATACTATGACTTTTTTTGTAAAATTTTACACTTCACGAAATGACTTCTTTCCACCATAAAATCATTTTACACACTATAATACGACCGTTTCCATGGTTTTTTTCAACATTTAAGAAAATTTGACGTTTTCGTCAAAAAATTTCGACATACTATACTATGACTTTTTTTGTAAAATTTTACAGCGTTTTACAAAATGTGTTCTTTCCACCATAGAATCATTTTACACGCTATAATACAACCGTTTCCATGGTTTTTTTCAACATCTAAAAAATTTGACGTTTTCATCGAAAAATTTCGACATACTATACTATGACGTTTTTTTTTTCTGTAAAATTTTACAGCATTTTACAAAATGACTTCTTTCCACCATAGAATCATTTTACATTCTATAATACAACCATTTTCATGATTTTTTTCAACATTTAAAAAATTTGACTTTTTCATCGAAAAATTTCGACATACTATACTATGACTTTTTTTATAAAATTTTACACTTCACGAAATACCTTCTTTCCACCATAGAATCATTTTACATTCTATAATACCATCGTTTCCATGTTTTTTTTCAACATTTAAGAAAATTTGACGTTTTCGTCAAAAAATTTCGACATACTATACTATGACTTTTTTTGTAAAATTTTACAGCATTTTACAAAATGAGTTCTTTCCACCATATAATCATTTTACATGCTATAATACAACCGTTTCCATGGTTTTTTTCAACATCTAAAACATTTGACGTCATCGAAAAATTTCGACATACTATACTATGACTTATTTTGTAAAATTTTACATTTTACGAAATGACTTCTTTCCACCATAGAATCATTTTACAAGCTATAATACAACCGTTTCCATGGTTTTTTTCAACATCTAAAAAATTTGACGTTTTCATCGAAAAATTTCGACATACTATACTATGACGTTTTTTTTTTGTAAAATTTTACAGCATTTTACAAAATGACTTCTTTCCACCATAGAACCATTTTACACGCTATAATACAACCGTTTCCATGGTTTTTTTCAACATTTAAAAAATTTGACTTTTTCATCGAAAAATTTCGACATACTATACTATGACTTTTTTTATAAAATTTTACACTTCACGAAATACCTTCTTTCCACCATAGAATCATTTTACATTCTATAATACCATCGTTTCCATGGTTTTTTTCAACATTTAAATACATTTGACGTTTTCATCGAAAAATTTCGACATACTATACTATGACGTTTTTTTTTTTGTAAAATTTTACAGCATTTTACAAAATGACTTCTTTCCACCATAGAATCATTTTACAAGCTATAATACAACCGTTTCCATGGTTTTTTTCAACATCTAAAAAATTTGATGTCATCGAAAAATTTCGACATACTATACTATGACTTTTTTTGTAAAATTTTACACTTCACGAAATGACTTCTTTCCACCATAGAATCATTTTACACGCTATAATACGACCGTTTCCATGGTTTTTTTCAACATTTAAGAAAATTTGACGTTTTCGTCAAAAAATTTCGACATACTATACTATGACTTTTTTGTAAAATTTTACAGCGTTTTACAAAATGAGTTCTTTCCACCATAGAATAATTTTACATGCTATAATACAACCGTTTCCATGGTTTTTTTCAACATCTAAAAAATTTGACGTCATCGAAAAATTTCGACATACTATACTATGACGTT
This sequence comes from Pterois miles, assembly GCA_947000775.1. Taxonomy (NCBI): domain Eukaryota; kingdom Metazoa; phylum Chordata; class Actinopteri; order Perciformes; family Scorpaenidae; genus Pterois; species Pterois miles. The sequence continues at coordinate 16,421,893 of CAMQGK010000549.1, read as the reverse complement.
TTTTTTTCTGTAAAATTTTACAGCATTTTACAAAATGACTTCTTTCCACCAAAGAATCATTTTACATTCTATAATACAACCATTTTCATGATTTTTTTCAACATTTAAAAAATTTGACTTTTTCATCGAAAAATTTCGACATACTATACTGACTTTTTTTATAAAATTTTACACTTAACGAAATACCTTCTTTCCACCATAGAATCATTTTACATTCTATAATACCATCGTTTCCATGGTTTTTTTCAACATTTAAATACATTTGACGTTTTCATCGAAAAATTGCGACGTACTATACTATGACTTTTTTCGTAAAATTTTACAGCATTTTACAAAATGAGTTCTTTCCACCATATAATCATTTTACATGCTATAATACCACCATTTCCATGGTTTTTTTCAACATCTAAAAAATTTGACGCCATCGAAAAATTTCGACATACTATACTATGACTTTTTTTTTGTAAAATTTTACAGCATTTGACAAAATGACTTCTTTCCACCATATAATCATTTTCAACGCTATAATACAACCGTTTCCATGGTTTTTTTCAACATCTAAAAAATTTGACGTTTTCATCGAAAAATTTCGACATACTATACTATGACTTTTTTTGTAAAATCTTACACTTCACGAAATGACTTCTTCCACCATAGAATCATTTTACACGCTATAATACGACCGTTTCCATGGTTTTTTTCAACATTTAAGAAAATTTGACGTTTTCGTCAAAAAATTTCGACATACTATACTATGACTTTTTTTGTAAAATTTTACAGTGTTTTACAAAATGTGTTCTTTCCACCATAGAATCATTTTACACGCTATAATACAACCGTTTCCGTGGTTTTTTTCAACATCTAAAAAATTTGACGTTTTCATCGAAAAATTTCGACATACTATACTATGACGGTTTTTTTTTTCTGTAAAATTTTACAGCATTTTACAAAATGACTTCTTTCCACCATAGAATCATTTTACATTCTATAATACAACCATTTTCATGATTTTTTTCAACATTTAAAAAATTTGACTTTTTCATCAAAAAATTTCGACATACTATACTATGACTTTTTTTATAAAATTTTACACTTCACGAAATACCTTCTTTCCACCATAGAATCATTTTACATTCTATAATACCATCGTTTCCATGGTTTTTTTCAACATTTAAATACATTTGACGTTTTCATCGAAAAATTTCGACATACTATACTATGACGTTTTTTTTTGTAAAATTTTACAGCATTTTACAAAATGACTTCTTTCCACCATAGAATCATTTTACAAGCTATAATACAACCGTTTCCATGGTTTTTTTCAACATCTAAAAAATTTGACGTTTTCATCGAAAAATTTCGACATACTATACTATGACTTTTTTTTTAAAATCTTACACTTCACGAAATGACTTCTTCCACCATAGAATCATTTTACACGCTATAATACGACCGTTTCCATGTTTTTTTTCAACATTTAAGAAAATTTGACGTTTTCGTCAAAAAATTTCGACATACTATACTATGACTTTTTTTGTAAAATTTTACAGTGTTTTACAAAATGTGTTCTTTCCACCATAGAATCATTTTACACGCTATAATACAACCGTTTCCATGGTTTTTTTCAACATCTAAAAAATTTGACGTTTTCATCAAAAAATTTCGACATACTATACTATGACGGTTTTTTTTTTGTAAAATTTTACAGCATTTTACAAAATGACTTCTTTCCACCATAGAATCATTTTACATTCTATAATACAACCATTTTCATGATTTTTTTCAACATTTAAAAAATTTGACTTTTTCATTGAAAAATTTCGACATACTATATTATGACTTTTTTTGTAAAATTTTACACTTCACGAAATGACTTCTTTCCACCATAGAATCATTTTACACACTATAATACAACCTTTTCCATGGTTTTTTTCAACATTTAAGAAAATTTGACGTTTTCGTCAAAAAATTTCGACATACTATACTATGACTTTTTTTGGAAAATTTTACAGCATTTTACAAAATGAGTTCTTTCCACCATATAATCATTTTACATGCTATAATACAACCGTTTCCATGGTTTTTTTCAACATCTAAAACATTTGACGTCATCGAAAAATTTCGACATACTATACTATGACTTATTTTGTAAAATTTTACATTTTACGAAATGACTTCTTTCCACCATAGAATCATTTTACAAGCTATAATACAACCGTTTCCATGTTTTTTTTTCAACATCTAAAAAATTTGACTTTTTCATCGAAAAATTTCGACATACTATACTATGACTTTTTTTGTAAAATTTTACATTTCACGAAATGACTTCTTTCCTCCACAGAATCATTTTACATTCTATAATACCACCATTTCCATGGTTTTTTTTCAACATTTAAAAACATTTGACGTTTTCATCGAAAAATTTCGACATACTATACTATGACGTTTCTTTTTTTGTAAAATTTTACAGCATTTGACAAAATGACTTCTTTCCACCATATAATCATTTTCAACGCTATAATACAACCGTTTCCATGTTTTTTTTCAACATCTAAAAAATTTGACGTTTTCATCGAAAAATTTCGACATACTATACTATGACTGTTTTTGTAAAATTTTACACTTCACGAAATGACTTCTTTCCACCATAGAATCATTTTACACGCTATAATACGACCGTTTCCATGTTTTTTTTCAATATTTAAGAAAATTTGACGTTTTCGTCAAAAAATTTCGACATACTATACTATGACTTTTTTTTTTGTAAAATTTTACAGCATTTGACAAAATGAATTCTTTCCACCATATAATCATTTTCAACGCTATAATACAACCGTTTCCATGGTTTTTTTCAACATCTAAAAAATTTGACGTTTTCATCGAAAAATTTCGACATACTATACTATGACTTATTTTGTAAAATTTTACATTTTACGAAATGACTTCTTTCCACCATATAATCATTTTACAAGCTATAATACAACCGTTTCCATGGTTTTTTTCAACATCTAAAAAATTTGACTTTTTCATCGAAAAATTTCGACATACTATACTATGACGTTTCTTTTTTTGTAAAATTTTACAGCATTTGACAAAATGACTTCTTTCCACCATATAATCATTTTCAACGCTATAATACAACCGTTTCCATGTTTTTTTTTCAACATTTAAGAAAATTTGACATTTTCGTCAAAAAATTTCGACATACTATACTATGACTTTTTTTGTAAAATTTTACAGCGTTTTACAAAATGTGTTCTTTCCACCATAGAATCATTTTACACGCTATAATACAACCGTTTCCATGGTTTTTTTCAACATCTAAAAAATTTGACGTTTTCATCGAAAAATTTCGACATACTATACTATGACTTTTTTTGTAAAATTTTACACTTCACGAAATGACTTCTTTCCACCATAGAATCATTTTACACGCTATAATACGACCGTTTCCATGGTTTTTTTCAACATTTAAGAAAATTTGACGTTTTCGTCAAAAACTTTCGACATACTATACTATGACTTTTTTGTAAAATTTTACAGCGTTTTACAAAATGAGTTCTTTCCACCATAGAATAATTTTACAAGCTATAATACAACCGTTTCCATGGTTTTTTTCAACATCTAAAAAATTTGATGTCATTGAAAAATTTCGACATACTATACTATGACTTTTTTTGTAAAATTTTACAGCATTTTACAAAATGAGTTCTTTCCACCATATAATCATTTTACATGCTATAATACAACCGTTTCCATGGTTTTTTTCAACATCTAAAAAATTTGACGTCATCGAAAAATTTCGACATACTATACTATGATGTTTTTTTTTTCTGTAAAATTTTACAGCATTTTACAAAATGACTTCTTTCCACCATAGAATCATTTTACATTCTATAATATAACCATTTTCATGATTTTTTTCAACATTTAAAAAATTTGACTTTTTCATCGAAAAACTTCGACATACTATACTATGACTTTTTTTATAAAATTTTACACTTCACGAAATACCTTCTTTCCACCATAGAATCATTTTACATTCTATAATACCATCGTTTCCATGGTTTTTTTCAACATTTAAATACATTTGACGTTTTCATCGAAAAATTTCGACATACTATACTATGACGGTTTTTTTTTGTAAAATTTTACAGCATTTTACAAAATGACTTCTTTCCACCATAGAATCATTTTACAAGCTATAATACAACCGTTTCCATGGTTTTTTTCAACATCTAAAAAATTTGATGTCATCGAAAAATTTCGACATACTATACTATGACTTTTTTTGTAAAATTTTACACTTCACGAAATGACTTCTTTCCACCATAGAATCATTTTACACGCTATAATACGACCGTTTCCATGGTTTTTTTCAACATTTAAGAAAATTTGACGTTTTCGTCAAAAAATTTCGAAATACTATACTATGACTTTTTTGTAAAATTTTACAGCGTTTTACAAAATGAGTTCTTTCCACCATAGAATAATTTTACATGCTATAATACAACCGTTTCCATGGTTTTTTTCAACATCTAAAAAATTTGACGTCATCGAAAAATTTCGACATACTATACTATGACGTTTTTTTTTTCTGTAAAATTTTACAGCATTTTTCAAAATGACTTCTTTCCACCAAAGAATCATTTTACATTCTATAATACAACCATTTTCATGATTTTTTTCAACATTTAAAAAATTTGACTTTTTCATCGAAAAATTTCGACATACTATACTGACTTTTTTTATAAAATTTTACACTTCACGAAATACCTTCTTTCCACCATAGAATCATTTTACATTCTATAATACCATCGTTTCCATGGTTTTTTTCAACATTTAAATACATTTGACGTTTTCATCGAAAAATTTCGACATACTATACTATGACGTTTTTTTTTTGTAAAATTTTACAGCATTTTACAAAATGACTTCTTTCCACCATAGAATCATTTTACAAGCTATAATACCACCATTTCCATGGTTTTTTTCAACATCTAAAAAATTTGACGCCATCGAAAAATTTCGACATACTATACTATGACTTTTTTTTGTAAAATTTTACAGCATTTGACAAAATGACTTCTTTCCACCATATAATCATTTTCAACGCTATAATACAACCGTTTCCATGGTTTTTTTCAACATCTAAAAAATTTGACGTTTTCATAGAAAAATTTCGACATACTATACTATGACGTTTTTTTTTGTAAAATTTTACAGCATTTTACAAAATGACTTCTTTCCACCATAGAATCATTTTACAAGCTATAATACAACCGTTTCCATGGTTTTTTTCAACATCTAAAAAACTTGATGTCATCGAAAAATTTCGACATACTATACTATGACTTTTTTCGTAAAATTTTACAGCATTTTACAAAATGAGTTCTTTCCACCATATAATCATTTTACATGCTATAATACCACCATTTCCATGGTTTTTTTCAACATCTAAAAAATTTGACGTCATCGAAAAATTTCGACATACTATACTATGACTTTTTTTTTGTAAAATTTTACAGCATTTGACAAAATGACTTCTTTCCACCATATAATCATTTTCAACGCTATAATACAACCGTTTCCATGGTTTTTTTCAACATCTAAAAAATTTGACGTTTTCATCGAAAAATTTCGACATACTATACTATGACTGTTTTTGTAAAATTTTACACTTCACGAAATGACTTCTTTCCACCATAGAATCATTTTACACGCTATAATACGACCGTTTCCATGTTTTTTTTCAACATTTAAGAAAATTTGACGTTTTCGTCAAAAAATTTCGACATACTATACTATGACTTTTTTTGTAAAATTTTACAGCGTTTTACAAAATGTGTTCTTTCCACCATAGAATCATTTTACACGCTATACTACAACCGTTTCCATGTTTTTTTTCAACATCTAAAAAATTTGACGTTTTCATCGAAAAATTTCGACATACTATATTATGACTTTTTTTGTAAAATTTTACACTTCACGAAATGACTTCTTTCCACCATAGAATCATTTTACACGCTATAATACGACCGTTTCCATGGTTTTTTTCAACATTTAAGAAAATTTGACGTTTTCGTCAAAAAATTTCGACATACTATACTATGACTTTTTTGTAAAATTTTACAGAGTTTTACAAAATGAGTTCTTTCCACCATAGAATAATTTTACAAGCTATAATACAACCGTTTCCATGGTTTTTTTCAACATCTAAAAAATTTGATGTCATCGAAAAATTTCGACATACTATACTATGACTTTTTTTGTAAAATTTTACAGCATTTTACAAAATGAGTTCTTTCCACCATATAATCATTTTACATGCTATAATACAACCGTTTACATGGTTTTTTTCAACATCTAAAAAATTTGACGTCATCGAAAAATTTCGACATACTATACTATGACTTTTTTTGCAAAATCTTACACTTCACGAAATGACTTCTTCCACCATAGAATCATTTTACACGCTATAATACGACCGTTTCCATGGTTTTTTTCAACATTTAAGAAAATTTGACGTTTTCGTCAAAAAATTTCGACATACTATACTATGACTTTTTTTGTAAAATTTTACAGTGTTTTACAAAATGTGTTCTTTCCACCATAGAATCATTTTACACGCTATAATACAACCGTTTCCATGGTTTTTTTCAACATCTAAAAAATTTGACGTTTTCATCGAAAAATTTCGACATACTATACTATGACGTTTTTTTTTTTGTAAAATTTTACAGCATTTTACAAAATGACTTCTTTCCACCATAGAATCATTTTACACGCTATAATACGACCGTTTCCATGGTTTTTTTCAACATTTAAGAAAATTTGACGTTTTCGTCAAAAAATTTCGACATACTATACTATGACTTTTTTGTAAAATTTTACACTTCACGAAATGACTTCTTTCCACCATAGAATCATTTTACACGCTATAATACGACCTTTTCCATGGTTTTTTTCAACATTTAAGAAAATTTGACGTTTTCGTCAGAAAATTTCGACATACTATACTATGACTTTTTTTGTAAAATTTTACAGCGTTTTACAAAATGTGTTCTTTCCACCATAGAATCATTTTACACGCTATAATACAACCGTTTCCATGGTTTTTTTCAACATCTAAAAAATTTGACGTTTTCATCGAAAAATTTCGACATACTATACTATGACTTTTTTTGTAAAATTTTACACTTCACGAAATGACTTCTTTCCACCATAGAATCATTTTACACGCTATAATACGACCGTTTCCATGGTTTTTTTCAACATTTAAATACATTTGACGTTTTCATCGAAAAATTTCGACATACTATACTATGACTTTTTTTTTTGTAAAATTTTACAGCATTTGACAAAATGAATTCTTTCCACCATATAATCATTTTCAACGCTATAATACAACCGTTTCCATGGTTTTTTTCAACATTTAAGAAAATTTGACGTTTTCGTCAAAAAATTTCGACATACTATACTATGACTTTTTTTGTAAAATTTTACAGCATTTTACAAAATGAGTTCTTTCCACCATATAATCATTTTACATGCTATAATACAACCGTTTCCATGGTTTTTTTCAACATCTAAAACATTTGACGTCATCCAAAAATTTCGACATACTATACTATGACTTATTTTGTAAAATTTTACATTTTACGAAATGACTTCTTTCCACCATAGAATCATTTTACAAGCTATAATACAACCGTTTCCATGGTTTTTTTCAACATCTAAAAAATTTGACGTTTTCGTCAAAAAATTTCGACATACTATACTATGACTTTTTTTGGAAAATTTTACAGCATTTTACAAAATGAGTTCTTTCCACCATATAATCATTTTACATGCTATAATACAACCGTTTCCATGGTTTTTTTCAACATCTAAAACATTTGACGTCATCGAAAAATTTCGACAAACTATACTATGACTTATTTTGTAAAATTTTACATTTTACGAAATGACTTCTTTCCACCATAGAATCATTTTACAAGCTATAATACAACCGTTTCCATGGTTTTTTTCAACATCTAAAAAATTTGACTTTTTCATCGAAAAATTTCGACATACTATACTATGACTGTTTTTGTAAAATTTTACACTTCACGAAATGACTTCTTTCCACCATAGAATCATTTTACACACTATAATACGACCATTTCCATGGTTGTTTTCAACATTTAAGAAAATTTGACGTTTTCGTCAAAAAATTTCGACATACTATACTATGACTTTTTTTGTAAAATTTTACCGCGTTTTACAAAATGTGTTCTTTCCACCATAGAATCATTTTATACGCTATAATACAACCGTTTCCATGGTTTTTTTCAACATCTAAAAAATTTGACGTTTTCATCGAAAAATTTCGACATACTATACTGACTTTTTTTGTAAAATTTTACACTTCACGAAATGACTTCTTTCCACCATAGAATCATTTTACACGCTATAATACGACCGTTTCCATGGTTTTTTTCAACATTTAAGAAAATTTGACGTTTTCGTCAAAAAATTTCGACATACTATACTATGACTTTTTTGTAAAATTTTACAGCGTTTTACAAAATGAGTTCTTTCCACCATAGAATCATTTTACACGCTATAATACAACCGTTTCCATGGTTTTTTTTCAACATCTAAAAAATTTGACGTTTTCATCAAAAAATTTCGACATACTATACTATGACTTTTTTTTTTGTAAAATTTTACAGCATTTTACAAAATGACTTCTTTCCACCATAGAATCATTTTACAAGCTATAATACAACCGTTTCCATGGTTTTTTTCAACATCTAAAAAATTTGATGTCATCGAAAAATTTCGACATACTATACTATGACTTTTTTTGTAAAATTTTACATTTCACGAAATGACTTCTTTCCTCCACAGAATCATTTTACATTCTATTATACCACCATATCCATGGTTTTTTTCAACATTTAAAAAATTTGATGTCATCGAAAAATTTCGACATACTATACTATGACTTTTTTTTGTAAAATCTTACACTTCACGAAATGACTTCTTCCACCATAGAATCATTTTACACGCTATAATACGACCGTTTCCATGGTTTTTTTCAACATTTAAGAAAATTTGACGTTTTCGTCAAAAAATTTCGACATACTATACTATGACTTTTTTTGTAAAATTTTACAGTGTTTTACAAAATGTGTTCTTTCCACCATAGAATCATTTTACACGCTATAATACAACCGTTTCCATGTTTTTTTTCAACATCTAAAAAATTTGACGTTTTCATCGAAAAATTTCGACATACTGTACTATGACTGTTTTTGTAAAATTTTACAGCATTTTACAAAATGACTTCTTTCCACCATAGAATCATTTTACACGCTATAATACGACCGTTTCCATGTTTTTTTTCAACATTTAAGAAAATTTGACGTTTTCGTCAAAAAATTTCGACATACTATACTATGACTTTTTTTGTAAAATTTTACAGCGTTTTACAAAATGTGTTCTTTCCACCATAGAATCATTTTACACGCTATAATACAACCGTTTCCATGGTTTTTTTCAACATCTAAAAAATTTGACGTTTTCATCGAAAAATTTCGACATACTATACTATGACGTTTTTTTTTTCTGTAAAATTTTACAGCATTTTACAAAATGACTTCTTTCCACCATAGAATCATTTTACATTCTATAATACAACCATTTTCATGATTTTTTTCAACATTTAAAAAATTTGACTTTTTCATCGAAAAATTTCGACATACTATACTATGACTTTTTTTATAAAATTTTACACTTCACGAAATACCTTCTTTCCACCATAGAATCATTTTACATTCTATAATACCATCGTTTCCATGGTTTTTTTCAACATTTAAATACATTTGACGTTTTCATCGAAAAATTTCGACATACTATACTATGACTTTTTTTTTGTAAAATTTACAGGGTTTTACAAAATGAGTTCTTTCCACCATAGAATCATTTTACACGCTATAATACAACCGTTTCCATGTTTTTTTCAACATCTAAAAAATTTGACGTTTTCATCGAAAAATTTCGACATACTATACTATGACGTTTTTTTTTGTAAAATTTTACAGCATTTTACAAAATGACTTCTTTCCACCATACAATCATTTTACAAGCTATAATACAACCGTTTCCATGGTTTTTTTCAACATCTAAAAAATTTGATGTCATCGAAAAATTTCGACATACTATACTATGACTTTTTTCGTAAAATTTTACAGCATTTTACAAAATGAGTTCTTTCCACCATATAATCATTTTACATGCTATAATACCACCATTTCCATGGTTTTTTTCAACATCTAAAAAATTTGACGTCATCGAAAAATTTCGACATACTATACTATGACTTTTTTTGTAAAATCTTACACTTCACGAAATGACTTCTTCCACCATAGAATCATTTTACACGCTATAATACGACCGTTTCCATGGTTTTTTTCAACATTTAAGAAAATTTGACGTTTTCGTCAAAAAATTTCGACATACTATACTATGACTTTTTTTGTAAAATTTTACAGTGTTTTACAAAATGTGTTCTTTCCACCATAGAATCATTTTACACGCTATAATACAACCGTTTCCATGGTTTTTTTCAACATCTAAAAAATTTGACGTTTTCATCGAAAAATTTCGACATACTATACTATGACGTTTTTTTTTTGTAAAATTTTACAGCATTTTACAAAATGACTTCTTTCCACCATAGAATCATTTTACATTCTATAATACAACCATTTTCATGATTTTTTTCAACATTTAAGAAAATTTGACGTTTTCGTCAAAAAATTTCGACATACTATACTATGACTTTTTTTGTAAAATTTTACAGCATTTTACAAAATGAGTTCTTTCCACCATATAATCATTTTACATGCTATAATACAACCGTTTCCATGGTTTTTTTCAACATCTAAAACATTTGACGTCATCGAAAAATTTCGACATACTATACTATGACTTATTTTGTAAAATTTTACATTTTACGAAATGACTTCTTTCCACCATAGAATCATTTTACAAGCTATAATACAACCGTTTCCATGGTTTTTTTCAACATCTAAAAAATTTGACGTTTTCGTCAAAAAATTTCGACATACTATACTATGACTTTTTTTGGAAAATTTTACAGCATTTTACAAAATGAGTTCTTTCCACCATATAATCATTTTACATGCTATAATACAACCGTTTCCATGGTTTTTTTCAACATCTAAAAAATTTGACGTTTTCATCGAAAAATTTCGACATACTATACTATGACTTTTTTTGTAAAATTTTACACTTCACGAAATGACTTCTTTCCACCATAGAATCATTTTACACACTATAATACGACCGTTTCCATGGTTTTTTTCAACATTTAAGAAAATTTGACGTTTTCGTCAAAAAATTTCGACATACTATACTATGACTTTTTTTTTGTAAAATTTACAGGGTTTTACAAAATGAGTTCTTTCCACCATAGAATCATTTTACACGCTATAATACAACCGTTTCCATGTTTTTTTTTCAACATCTAAAAAATTTGACGTTTTCATCGAAAAATTTCGACATACTATACTATGACGTTTTTCTTTTGTAAAATTTTACAGCATTTTACAAAATGACTTCTTTCCACCATAGAACCATTTTACACGCTATAATACAACCGTTTCCATGGTTTTTTTCAACATTTAAAAAATTTGACTTTCATCGAAAAATTTCGACATACTATACTATGACTTTTTTTATAAAATTTTACACTTCACGAAATACCTTCTTTCCACCATAGAATCATTTTACATTCTATAATACCATCGTTTCCATGGTTTTTTTCAACATTTAAATACATTTGACGTTTTCATCGAAAAATTTCGACATACTATACTATGACGTTTTTCTTTTGTAAAATTTTACAGCATTTTACAAAATGAGTTCTTTCCACCATATAATCATTTTACGTGCTATAATACAACCGTTTCCATGGTTTTTTTCAACATCTAAAAAATTTGACGTCATCGAAAAATTTCGACATACTATACTATGACTTTTTTTGTAAAATCTTACACTTCACGAAATGACTTCTTCCACCATAGAATCATTTTACACGCTATAATACGACCGTTTCCATGGTTTTTTTCAACATTTAAGAAAATTTGACGTTTTCGTCAAAAAATTTCGACATACTATACTATGACTTTTTTTGTAAAATTTTACAGTGTTTTACAAAATGTGTTCTTTCCACCATAGAATCATTTTACACGCTATAATACAACCGTTTCCATGGTTTTTTTCAACATCTAAAAAATTTGACGTTTTCATCGAAAAATTTCGACATACTATACTATGACGTTTTTTTTTTTGTAAAATTTTACAGCATTTTACAAAATGACTTCTTTCCACCATAGAATCATTTTACACGCTATAATACGACCGTTTCCATGGTTTTTTTCAACATTTAAGAAAATTTGACATTTTCGTCAAAAAATTTCGACATACTATACTATGACTTTTTTGTAAAATTTTACACTTCACGAAATGACTTCTTTCCACCATAGAATCATTTTACACGCTATAATACGACCTTTTCCATGGTTTTTTTCAACATTTAAGAAAATTTGACGTTTTCGTCAGAAAATTTCGACATACTATACTATGACTTTTTTTGTAAAATTTTACATTTCACGAAATGACTTCTTTCCTCCACAGAATCATTTTACATTCTATAATACCACCATTTCCATGGTTTTTTTTCAACATTTAAAAACATTTGACGTTTTCATCGAAAAATTTCGACATACTATACTATGACGTTTCTTTTTTTGTAAAATTTTACAGCATTTGACAAAATGACTTCTTTCCACCATATAATCATTTTCAACGCTATAATACAACCGTTTCCATGTTTTTTTTCAACATCTAAAAAATTTGACGTTTTCATCGAAAAATTTCGACATACTATACTATGACTGTTTTTGTAAAATTTTACACTTCACGAAATGACTTCTTTCCACCATAGAATCATTTTACACGCTATAATACGACCGTTTCCATGTTTTTTTTCAACATTTAAGAAAATTTGACGTTTTCGTCAAAAAATTTCGACATACTATACTATGACTTTTTTTGTAAAATTTTACAGCGTTTTACAAAATGTGTTCTTTCCACCATAGAATCATTTTACACGCTATAATACAACCGTTTCCATGGTTTTTTTCAACATCTAAAAAATTTGACGTTTTCATCGAAAAATTTCGACATACTATACTATGACTTTTTTTGTAAAATTTTACACTTCACGAAATGACTTCTTTCCACCATAGAATCATTTTACACGCTATAATACGACCGTTTCCATGGTTTTTTTCAACATTTAAGAAAATTTGACGTTTTCGTCAAAAAATTTCGACATACTATACTATGACTTTTTTTGTAAAATTTTACACTTCACGAAATGACTTCTTTCCACCATAGAATCATTTTACACGCTATAATACGACCGTTTCCATGGTTTTTTCAACATTTAAATACATTTGAAGTTTTCATCGAAAAATTTCGACATACTATACTATGACTTTTTTTTTTGTAAAATTTTACAGCATTTGACAAAATGAATTCTTTCCACCATATAATCATTTTCAACGCTATAATACAACCGTTTCCATGGTTTTTTTCAACATCTAAAAAATTTGACGTTTTCATCGAAAAATTTCGACATACTATACTATGACTTTTTTTGTAAAATTTTACACTTCACGAAATGACTTCTTTCCACCATAAAATCATTTTACACACTATAATACGACCGTTTCCATGGTTTTTTTCAACATTTAAGAAAATTTGACGTTTTCGTCAAAAAATTTCGACATACTATACTATGACTTTTTTTTGTAAAATTTTACAGCGTTTTACAAAATGTGTTCTTTCCACCATAGAATCATTTTACACGCTATAATACAACCGTTTCCATGGTTTTTTTCAACATCTAAAAAATTTGACGTTTTCATCGAAAAATTTCGACATACTATACTATGACGTTTTTTTTTTCTGTAAAATTTTACAGCATTTTACAAAATGACTTCTTTCCACCATAGAATCATTTTACATTCTATAATACAACCATTTTCATGATTTTTTTCAACATTGAAAAATTTGACTTTTTCATCGAAAAATTTCGACATACTATACTATGACTTTTTTTATAAAATTTTACACTTCACGAAATACCTTCTTTCCACCATAGAATCATTTTACATTCTATAATACCATCGTTTCCATGTTTTTTTTCAACATTTAAGAAAATTTGACGTTTTCGTCAAAAAATTTCGACATACTATACTATGACTTTTTTTGTAAAATTTTACAGCATTTTACAAAATGAGTTCTTTCCACCATATAATCATTTTACATGCTATAATACAACCGTTTCCATGGTTTTTTTCAACATCTAAAACATTTGACGTCATCGAAAAATTTCGACATACTATACTATGACTTATTTTGTAAAATTTTACATTTTACGAAATGACTTCTTTCCACCATAGAATCATTTTACAAGCTATAATACAACCGTTTCCATGGTTTTTTTCAACATCTAAAAAATTTGACGTTTTCATCGAAAAATTTCGACATACTATACTATGACGTTTTTTTTTTGTAAAATTTTACAGCATTTTACAAAATGACTTCTTTCCACCATAGAACCATTTTACACGCTATAATACAACCGTTTCCATGGTTTTTTCAACATTTAAAAAATTTGACTTTTTCATCGAAAAATTTCGACATACTATACTATGACTTTTTTTATAAAATTTTACACTTCACGAAATACCTTCTTTCCACCATAGAATCATTTTACATTCTATAATACCATCGTTTCCATGGTTTTTTTCAACATTTAAATACATTTGACGTTTTCATCGAAAAATTTCGACATACTATACTATGACGTTTTTTTTTTGTAAAATTTTACAGCATTTTACAAAATGACTTCTTTCCACCATAGAATCATTTTACAAGCTATAATACAACCGTTTCCATGGTTTTTTTCAACATCTAAAAAATTTGACGTTTTCATCGAAAAATTTCGACATACTATACTATGACTTTTTTGTAAAATTTTACAGCGTTTTACAAAATGAGTTCTTTCCGCCATAGAATCATTTTACACGCTATAATACAACCGTTTCCATGGTTTTTTTTCAACATCTAAAAAATTTGACGTTTTCATCAAAAAATTTCGACATACTATACTATGACTTTTTTTTTTTGTAAAATTTTACAGCATTTTACAAAATGACTTCTTTCCACCATAGAATCATTTTACAAGCTATAATACAACCGTTTCCATGGTTTTTTTCAACATCTAAAAAATTTGATGTCATCGAAAAATTTCGACATACTATACTATGACTTTTTTTGTAAAATTTTACAGTGTTTTACAAAATGTGTTCTTTCCACCATAGAATCATTTTACATTCTATTATACCACCATATCCATGGTTTTTTTCAACATTTAAAAAATTTGATGTCATCGAAAAATTTCGACATACTATACTATGACTTTTTTTGTAAAATCTTACACTTCACGAAATGACTTCTTCCACCATAGAATCATTTTACACGCTATAATACGACCGTTTCCATGGTTTTTTTCAACATTTAAGAAAATTTGACGTTTTCGTCAAAAAATTTCGACATACTATACTATGACTTTTTTTGTAAAATTTTACAGCGTTTTACAAAATGTGTTCTTTCCACCATAGAATCATTTTACACGCTATAATACAACCGTTTCCATGGTTTTTTTCAACATCTAAAAAATTTGACGTTTTCATCGAAAAATTTCGACATACTATACTATGACGTTTTTTTTTTCTGTAAAATTTTACAGCATTTTACAAAATGACTTCTTTCCACCATAGAATCATTTTACATTCTATAATACAACCATTTTCATGATTTTTTTCAACATTTAAAAAATTTGACTTTTTCATCGAAAAATTTCGACATACTATACTATGACTTTTTTTATAAAATTTTACACTTCACGAAATACCTTCTTTCCACCATAGAATCATTTTACATTCTATAATACCATCGTTTCCATGGTTTTTTTCAACATTTAAATACATTTGACGTTTTCATCGAAAAATTTCGACATACTATACTATGACTTTTTTTTTGTAAAATTTACAGGGTTTTACAAAATGAGTTCTTTCCACCATAGAATCATTTTACACGCTATAATACAACCGTTTCCATGTTTTTTTTTCAACATCTAAAAAATTTGACGTTTTCATCGAAAAATTTCGACATACTATACTATGACGTTTTTTTTTGTAAAATTTTACAGCATTTTACAAAATGACTTCTTTCCACCATACAATCATTTTACAAGCTATAATACAACCGTTTCCATGGTTTTTTTCAACATCTAAAAAATTTGATGTCATCGAAAAATTTCGACATACTATACTATGACTTTTTTCGTAAAATTTTACAGCATTTTACAAAATGAGTTCTTTCCACCATATAATCATTTTACATGCTATAATACCACCATTTCCATGGTTTTTTTCAACATCTAAAAAATTTGACGTCATCGAAAAATTTCGACATACTATACTATGACTTTTTTTGTAAAATCTTACACTTCACGAAATGACTTCTTCCACCATAGAATCATTTTACACGCTATAATACGACCGTTTCCATGGTTTTTTTCAACATTTAAGAAAATTTGACGTTTTCGTCAAAAAATTTCGACATACTATACTATGACTTTTTTTGTAAAATTTTACAGTGTTTTACAAAATGTGTTCTTTCCACCATAGAATCATTTTACACGGTATAATACAACCGTTTCCATGGTTTTTTTCAACATCTAAAAAATTTGACGTTTTCATCGAAAAATTTCGACATACTATACTATGACGTTTTTTTTTTTGTAAAATTTTACAGCATTTTACAAAATGACTTCTTTCCACCATAGAATCATTTTACATTCTATAATACAACCATTTTCATGATTTTTTTCAACATTTAAGAAAATTTGACGTTTTCGTCAAAAAATTTCGACATACTATACTATGACTTTTTTTGTAAAATTTTACAGCATTTTACAAAATGAGTTCTTTCCACCATATAATCATTTTACATGCTATAATACAACCGTTTCCATGGTTTTTTTCAACATCTAAAACATTTGACGTCATCGAAAAATTTCGACATACTATACTATGACTTATTTTGTAAAATTTTACATTTTACGAAATGACTTCTTTCCACCATAGAATCATTTTACAAGCTATAATACAACCGTTTCCATGGTTTTTTTCAACATCTAAAAAATTTGACGTTTTCGTCAAAAAATTTCGACATACTATACTATGACTTTTTTTGGAAAATTTTACAGCATTTTACAAAATGAGTTCTTTCCACCATATAATCATTTTACATGCTATAATACAACCGTTTCCATGGTTTTTTTCAACATCTAAAAAATTTGACGTTTTCATCGAAAAATTTCGACATACTATACTATGACTTTTTTTGTAAAATTTTACACTTCACGAAATGACTTCTTTCCACCATAGAATCATTTTACACACTATAATACGACCGTTTCCATGGTTTTTTTCAACATTTAAGAAAATTTGACGTTTTCGTCAAAAAATTTCGACATACTATACTATGACTTTTTTTTGTAAAATTTACAGGGTTTTACAAAATGAGTTCTTTCCACCATAGAATCATTTTACACGCTATAATACAACCGTTTCCATGTTTTTTTTCAACATCTAAAAAATTTGACGTTTTCATCGAAAAATTTCGACATACTATACTATGACGTTTTTTTTTTGTAAAATTTTACAGCATTTTACAAAATGACTTCTTTCCACCATAGAACCATTTTACACGCTATAATACAACCGTTTCCATGGTTTTTTTCAACATTTAAAAAATTTGACTTTCATCGAAAAATTTCGACATACTATACTATGACTTTTTTTATAAAATTTTACACTTCACGAAATACCTTCTTTCCACCATAGAATCATTTTACATTCTATAATACCATCGTTTCCATGGTTTTTTTCAACATTTAAATACATTTGACGTTTTCATCGAAAAATTTCGACATACTATACTATGACGTTTTTCTTTTGTAAAATTTTACAGCATTTTACAAAATGAGTTCTTTCCACCATATAATCATTTTACGTGCTATAATACAACCGTTTCCATGGTTTTTTTCAACATCTAAAAAATTTGACGTCATCGAAAAATTTCGACATACTATACTATGACTTTTTTTGTAAAATCTTACACTTCACGAAATGACTTCTTCCACCATAGAATCATTTTACACGCTATAATACGACCGTTTCCATGGTTTTTTTCAACATTTAAGAAAATTTGACGTTTTCGTCAAAAAATTTCGACATACTATACTATGACTTTTTTTGTAAAATTTTACAGTGTTTTACAAAATGTGTTCTTTCCACCATAGAATCATTTTACACGCTATAATACAACCGTTTCCATGGTTTTTTTCAACATCTAAAAAATTTGACGTTTTCATCGAAAAATTTCGACATACTATACTATGACGTTTTTTTTTTTGTAAAATTTTACAGCATTTTACAAAATGACTTCTTTCCACCATAGAATCATTTTACACGCTATAATACGACCGTTTCCATGGTTTTTTTCAACATTTAAGAAAATTTGACATTTTCGTCAAAAAATTTCGACATACTATACTATGACTTTTTTGTAAAATTTTACACTTCACGAAATGACTTCTTTCCACCATAGAATCATTTTACACGCTATAATACGACCTTTTCCATGGTTTTTTTCAACATTTAAGAAAATTTGACGTTTTCGTCAGAAAATTTCGACATACTATACTATGACTTTTTTTGTAAAATTTTACATTTCACGAAATGACTTCTTTCCTCCACAGAATCATTTTACATTCTATAATACCACCATTTCCATGGTTTTTTTTCAACATTTAAAAACATTTGACGTTTTCATCGAAAAATTTCGACATACTATACTATGACGTTTCTTTTTTTGTAAAATTTTACAGCATTTGACAAAATGACTTCTTTCCACCATATAATCATTTTCAACGCTATAATACAACCGTTTCCATGTTTTTTTTCAACATCTAAAAAATTTGACGTTTTCATCGAAAAATTTCGACATACTATACTATGACTGTTTTTGTAAAATTTTACACTTCACGAAATGACT
Source organism: Pterois miles (assembly GCA_947000775.1). Lineage (NCBI taxonomy): Eukaryota > Metazoa > Chordata > Actinopteri > Perciformes > Scorpaenidae > Pterois > Pterois miles. The sequence goes on along the minus strand of CAMQGK010000549.1, from coordinate 16,402,618 downwards.
TCTTTCCACCATAGAATCATTTTACACGCTATAATACGACCGTTTCCATGTTTTTTTTCAACATTTAAGAAAATTTGACGTTTTCGTCAAAAAATTTCGACATACTATACTATGACTTTTTTTGTAAAATTTTACAGCGTTTTACAAAATGTGTTCTTTCCACCATAGAATCATTTTACACGCTATAATACAACCGTTTCCATGGTTTTTTTCAACATCTAAAAAATTTGACGTTTTCATCGAAAAATTTCGACATACTATACTATGACTTTTTTTGTAAAATTTTACACTTCACGAAATGACTTCTTTCCACCATAGAATCATTTTACACGCTATAATACGACCGTTTCCATGGTTTTTTTCAACATTTAAGAAAATTTGACGTTTTCGTCAAAAAATTTCGACATACTATACTATGACTTTTTTTGTAAAATTTTACACTTCACGAAATGACTTCTTTCCACCATAGAATCATTTTACACGCTATAATACGACCGTTTCCATGGTTTTTTTCAACATTTAAATACATTTGAAGTTTTCATCGAAAAATTTCGACATACTATACTATGACTTTTTTTTTTGTAAAATTTTACAGCATTTGACAAAATGAATTCTTTCCACCATATAATCATTTTCAACGCTATAATACAACCGTTTCCATGGTTTTTTTCAACATCTAAAAAATTTGACGTTTTCATCGAAAAATTTCGACATACTATACTATGACTTTTTTTTGTAAAATTTTACACTTCACGAAATGACTTCTTTCCACCATAAAATCATTTTACACACTATAATACGACCGTTTCCATGGTTTTTTTCAACATTTAAGAAAATTTGACGTTTTCGTCAAAAAATTTCGACATACTATACTATGACTTTTTTTGTAAAATTTTACAGCGTTTTACAAAATGTGTTCTTTCCACCATAGAATCATTTTACACGCTATAATACAACCGTTTCCATGGTTTTTTTCAACATCTAAAAAATTTGACGTTTTCATCGAAAAATTTCGACATACTATACTATGACGTTTTTTTTTTCTGTAAAATTTTACAGCATTTTACAAAATGACTTCTTTCCACCATAGAATCATTTTACATTCTATAATACAACCATTTTCATGATTTTTTTCAACATTGAAAAATTTGACTTTTTCATCGAAAAATTTCGACATACTATACTATGACTTTTTTTATAAAATTTTACACTTCACGAAATACCTTCTTTCCACCATAGAATCATTTTACATTCTATAATACCATCGTTTCCATGTTTTTTTTCAACATTTAAGAAAATTTGACGTTTTCGTCAAAAAATTTCGACATACTATACTATGACTTTTTTTGTAAAATTTTACAGCATTTTACAAAATGAGTTCTTTCCACCATATAATCATTTTACATGCTATAATACAACCGTTTCCATGGTTTTTTTCAACATCTAAAACATTTGACGTCATCGAAAAATTTCGACATACTATACTATGACTTATTTTGTAAAATTTTACATTTTACGAAATGACTTCTTTCCACCATAGAATCATTTTACAAGCTATAATACAACCGTTTCCATGGTTTTTTTCAACATCTAAAAAATTTGACGTTTTCATCGAAAAATTTCGACATACTATACTATGACGTTTTTTTTTTGTAAAATTTTACAGCATTTTACAAAATGACTTCTTTCCACCATAGAACCATTTTACACGCTATAATACAACCGTTTCCATGGTTTTTTTCAACATTTAAAAAATTTGACTTTTTCATCGAAAAATTTCGACATACTATACTATGACTTTTTTTATAAAATTTTACACTTCACGAAATACCTTCTTTCCACCATAGAATCATTTTACATTCTATAATACCATCGTTTCCATGGTTTTTTTCAACATTTAAATACATTTGACGTTTTCATCGAAAAATTTCGACATACTATACTATGACGTTTTTTTTTTGTAAAATTTTACAGCATTTTACAAAATGACTTCTTTCCACCATAGAATCATTTTACAAGCTATAATACAACCGTTTCCATGGTTTTTTTCAACATCTAAAAAATTTGATGTCATCGAAAAATTTCGACATACTATACTATGACTTTTTTTGTAAAATTTTACACTTCACGAAATGACTTCTTTCCACCATAGAATCATTTTACACGCTATAATACGACCGTTTCCATGGTTTTTTTCAACATTTAAGAAAATTTGACGTTTTCGTCAAAAAATTTCGACATACTATACTATGACTTTTTTGTAAAATTTTACAGCGTTTTACAAAATGAGTTCTTTCCACCATAGAATAATTTTACATGCTATAATACAACCGTTTCCATGGTTTTTTTCAACATCTAAAAAATTTGACGTCATCGAAAAATTTCGACATACTATACTATGACGTTTTTTTTTTCTGTAAAATTTTACAGTGTTTTACAAAATGACTTCTTTCCACCAAAGAATCATTTTACATTCTATAATACAACCGTTTCCGTGGTTTTTTTCAACATCTAAAAAATTTGACGTTTTCATCGAAAAATTTCGACATACTATACTATGACGGTTTTTTTTTTCTGTAAAATTTTACAGCATTTTACAAAATGACTTCTTTCCACCATAGAATCATTTTACATTCTATAATACAACCATTTTCATGATTTTTTTCAACATTTAAAAAATTTGACTTTTTCATCAAAAAAATTTCGACATACTATACTATGACTTTTTTTATAAAATTTTACACTTCACGAAATACCTTCTTTCCACCATAGAATCATTTTACATTCTATAATACCATCGTTTCCATGGTTTTTTTCAACATTTAAATACATTTGACGTTTTCATCGAAAAATTTCGACATACTATACTATGACGTTTTTTTTTGTAAAATTTTACAGCATTTTACAAAATGACTTCTTTCCACCATAGAATCATTTTACAAGCTATAATACAACCGTTTCCATGGTTTTTTTCAACATCTAAAAAATTTGACGTTTTCATCGAAAAATTTCGACATACTATACTATGACTTTTTTTGTAAAATCTTACACTTCACGAAATGACTTCTTCCACCATAGAATCATTTTACACGCTATAATACGACCGTTTCCATGTTTTTTTTCAACATTTAAGAAAATTTGACATTTTCGTCAAAAAATTTCGACATACTATACTATGACTTTTTTTGTAAAATTTTACAGTGTTTTACAAAATGTGTTCTTTCCACCATAGAATCATTTTACACGCTATAATACAACCGTTTCCATGGTTTTTTTCAACATCTAAAAAATTTGACGTTTTCATCAAAAAATTTCGACATACTATACTATGACGGTTTTTTTTTTGTAAAATTTTACAGCATTTTACAAAATGACTTCTTTCCACCATAGAATCATTTTACATTCTATAATACAACCATTTTCATGATTTTTTTCAACATTTAAAAAATTTGACTTTTTCATTGAAAAATTTCGACATACTATATTATGACTTTTTTTGTAAAATTTTACACTTCACGAAATGACTTCTTTCCACCATAGAATCATTTTACACACTATAATACAACCTTTTCCATGGTTTTTTTCAACATTTAAGAAAATTTGACGTTTTCGTCAAAAAATTTCGACATACTATACTATGACTTTTTTTTGGAAAATTTTACAGCATTTTACAAAATGAGTTCTTTCCACCATATAATCATTTTACATGCTATAATACAACCGTTTCCATGGTTTTTTTCAACATCTAAAACATTTGACGTCATCGAAAAATTTCGACATACTATACTATGACTTATTTTGTAAAATTTTACATTTTACGAAATGACTTCTTTCCACCATAGAATCATTTTACAAGCTATAATACAACCGTTTCCATGGTTTTTTTCAACATCTAAAAAATTTGACTTTTTCATCGAAAAATTTCGACATACTATACTATGACGTTTCTTTTTTTGTAAAATTTTACAGCATTTGACAAAATGACTTCTTTCCACCATATAATCATTTTCAACGCTATAATACAACCGTTTCCATGTTTTTTTTCAACATTTAAGAAAATTTGACATTTTCGTCAAAAAATTTCGACATACTATACTATGACTTTTTTTGTAAAATTTTACAGCGTTTTACAAAATGTGTTCTTTCCACCATAGAATCATTTTACACGCTATAATACAACCGTTTCCATGGTTTTTTTCAACATCTAAAAAATTTGACGTTTTCATCGAAAAATTTCGACATACTATACTATGACTTTTTTTGTAAAATTTTACACTTCACGAAATGACTTCTTTCCACCATAGAATCATTTTACACGCTATAATACGACCGTTTCCATGGTTTTTTTCAACATTTAAGAAAATTTGACGTTTTCGTCAAAAACTTTCGACATACTATACTATGACTTTTTTGTAAAATTTTACAACGTTTTACAAAATGAGTTCTTTCCACCATAGAATAATTTTACAAGCTATAATACAACCGTTTCCATGGTTTTTTTCAACATCTAAAAAATTTGATGTCATTGAAAAATTTCGACATACTATACTATGACTTTTTTCGTAAAATTTTACAGCATTTTACAAAATGAGTTCTTTCCACAATAGAATCATTTTACATGCTATAATACAACCGTTTCCATGGTTTTTTCAACATCTAAAAAATTTGACGTCTTCATCGAAAAATTTCGACATACTATACTATGACGTTTTTTGTAAAATTTTACAGTGTTTTACAAAATGTGTTCTTTCCACCATAGAATCATTTTACACACTATAATACAACCGTTTCCATGGTTTTTTTCAACATCTAAAAAATTTGACGTTTTCATTGAAAAATTTCGACATACTATACTATGACGTTTTTTTTTTTGTAAAATTTTACAGCATTTTACAAAATGACTTCTTTCCACCATAGAATCATTTTACATTCTATAATACCATCGTTTCCATGGTTTTTTTCAACATTTAAAAAAATTTGACGTTTTCATAGAAAAATTTCGACATACTATACTATGACTTTTTTTGTAAAATTTTACATTTCACGAAATGACTTCTTTCCACCATAGAATCATTTTACACGCTATAATACGACCGTTTCCATGGTTTTTTTCAACATTTAAGAAAATTTGACGTTTTCGTCAAAAAATTTCGACATACCATACTATGACTTTTTTTGTAAAATTTTACAGCGTTTTACAAAATGTGTTCTTTCCACCATAGAATCATTTTACACGCTATAATACAACCGTTTCCATGATTTTTTCAACATCTAAAAAATTTGACGTCTTCATCGAAAAATTTCGACATACTATACTATGACTGTTTTTGTAAAATTTTACACTTCAGGAAATGACTTCTTTCCACCATAGAATCATTTTACACGCTATAATACGACCGTTTCCATGTTTTTTTTCAACATTTAAGAAAATTTGACGTTTTCGTCAAAAAATTTCGACATACTATACTATGACTTTTTTTTGTAAAATTTTACACTTCACGAAATACCTTCTTTCCACTATAGAATCATTTTACATTCTATAATACCATCGTTTCCATGGTTTTTTTCAACATTTAAAAACATTTGACGTTTTCGTCGAACAATTTCGACATACTATACTATGACTTTTTTTTTTGTAAAATTTTACAGCATTTCACAAAATGACTTCTTTCCACCATATAATCATTTTCAACGCTATAATACAACCGTTTCCATGGTTTTTTTCAACATCTAAAAAATTTGACGTTTTCATCGAAAAATTTCGACATACTATACTATGACTTTTTTTGTAAAATTTTACACTTCACGAAATGACTTGTTTCCACCATAGAATCATTTTACACGCTATAATACGACCGTTTCCATGGTTTTTTTCAACATTTAAGAAAATTTGACGTTTTCGTCAAAAAATTTCGACATACTATACTATGACTTTTTTGTAAAATTTTACAGCGTTTTACAAAATGAGTTCTTTCCACCATAGAATCATTTTACAAGCTATAATACAACCGTTTCCATGGTTTTTTTCAACATCTAAAAAATTTGACGTTTTCATCGAAAAATTTCGACATACTATACTATGACGTTTTTTTTTTTTTTTTAAATTTTACAGCATTTTACAAAATGACTTCTTTCTACCGTAGAATCATTTTACCCGCTATAATATGACTATTTTCATGATTATTTTCTATATTTAAAAAAATTTGACGTTTTCATCGAAAAATTTCGACATACTTTCCTATGACTTTTTTTGTAAAATTTTACAGCGTTTTACAAAATGTGTTCTTTCCAACATAGAATCATTTTACACGCTATAATACAACCGTTTCCATGGTTTTTTTCAACATCTAAAAAATTTGACGTTTTCGTCAAAAATTTTCAACATACTATACTAAGACTTTTTTTCTAAAATTTTATATTTCACGAAATGACTTCTTTCCACCATAGAATCATTTTACATTCTATAATACAACCATTTTCATGATTTTTTTCAACATTTAAAAAATTTGAAGTTTTCATTGTAAAATTTCGACATACTATACTATGACTTTTTTTGTAAAATTTTACAGCGTTTTACAAAATTTGTTCTTTCCACCATAGAATCATTTTACACGCTATAATACAACCATTTCCATGTTTTTTTTCAACATCTAAAAAATTTGACGTTTTCATCGAAAAATTTCGACATACTATACTATGACTTTTTTTTTTGTAAAATTTTACAGCATTTTACAAAATGACTTCTTTCCACCATAGAATCATTTTACAAGCTATAATACAACCGTTTCCATGGTTTTTTTCAACATCTAAAAAATTTGATGTCATCGAAAAATTTCGACATACTATACTATGACTTTTTTTGTAAAATTTTACATTTCACGAAATGACTTCTTTCCTCCACAGAATCATTTTACATTCTATAATACCACCATATCCATGGTTTTTTTCAACATTTAAAAACATTTGACGTTTTCATCGAAAAATTTCGACATACTATACTATGACTTTTTTTTTGTAAAATTTTACAGCATTTGACAAAATGAATTCTTTCCACCATATAATCATTTTCAATGCTATAATACAACCGTTTCCATGGTTTTTTTCAACATCTAAAAAATTTGACGTTTTCATCGAAAAATTTCGACATACTATACTATGACTTTTTTTGTAAAATTTTACACTTCACGAAATGACTTCTTTCCACCATAGAATCATTTTACACACTATAATACGACCGTTTCCATGGTTTTTTTCAACATTTAAGAAAATTTGACGTTTTCGTCAAAAAATTTCGACATACTATACTATGACTTTTTTGTAAAATTTTACAGAGTTTTACAAAATGAGTTCTTTCCACCATAGAATAATTTTACAAGCTATAATACAACCGTTTCCATGGTTTTTTTCAACATCTAAAAAATTTGATGTCATCGAAAAATTTCGACATACTATACTATGACTTTTTTCGTAAAATTTTACAGCATTTTACAAAATGAGTTCTTTCCACCATATAATCATTTTACATGCTATAATACAACCGTTTACATGGTTTTTTTCAACATCTAAAAAATTTGACGTCATCGAAAAATTTCGACATACTATACTATGACTTTTTTTGCAAAATCTTACACTTCACGAAATGACTTCTTCCACCATAGAATCATTTTACACGCTATAATACGACCGTTTCCATGGTTTTTTTCAACATTTAAGAAAATTTGACGTTTTCGTCAAAAAATTTCGACATACTATACTATGACTTTTTTGTAAAATTTTACACTTCACAAAATGTGTTCTTTCCACCATAGAATCATTTTACACGCTATAATACGACCTTTTCCATGGTTTTTTTCAACATTTAAGAAAATTTGACGTTTTCGTCAGAAAATTTCGACATACTATACTATGACTTTTTTTGTAAAATTTTACAGCGTTTTACAAAATGTGTTCTTTCCACCATAGAATCATTTTACACGCTATAATACAACCGTTTCCATGGTTTTTTTCAACATCTAAAAAATTTGACGTTTTCATCGAAAAATTTCGACATACTATACTATGACTTTTTTTGTAAAATTTTACACTTCACGAAATGACTTCTTTCCACCATAGAATCATTTTACACGCTATAATACGACCGTTTCCATGGTTTTTTTCAACATTTAAATACATTTGACGTTTTCATCGAAAAATTTCGACATACTATACTATGACTTTTTTTTTTGTAAAATTTTACAGCATTTGACAAAATGAATTCTTTCCACCATATAATCATTTTCAACGCTATAATACAACCGTTTCCATGGTTTTTTTCAACATTTAAGAAAATTTGACGTTTTCGTCAAAAAATTTCGACATACTATACTATGACTTTTTTTGTAAAATTTTACAGCATTTTACAAAATGAGTTCTTTCCACCATATAATCATTTTACATGCTATAATACAACCGTTTCCATGGTTTTTTTCAACATCTAAAACATTTGACGTCATCCAAAAATTTCGACATACTATACTATGACTTATTTTGTAAAATTTTACATTTTACGAAATGACTTCTTTCCACCATAGAATCATTTTACAAGCTATAATACAACCGTTTCCATGGTTTTTTTCAACATCTAAAAAATTTGACGTTTTCGTCAAAAAATTTCGACATACTATACTATGACTTTTTTTGGAAAATTTTACAGCATTTTACAAAATGAGTTCTTTCCACCATATAATCATTTTACATGCTATAATACAACCGTTTCCATGGTTTTTTTCAACATCTAAAACATTTGACGTCATCGAAAAATTTCGACAAACTATACTATGACTTATTTTGTAAAATTTTACATTTTACGAAATGACTTCTTTCCACCATAGAATCATTTTACAAGCTATAATACAACCGTTTCCATGGTTTTTTTCAACATCTAAAAAATTTGACTTTTTCATCGAAAAATTTCGACATACTATACTATGACTGTTTTTGTAAAATTTTACACTTCACGAAATGACTTCTTTCCACCATAGAATCATTTTACACACTATAATACGACCATTTCCATGGTTGTTTTCAACATTTAAGAAAATTTGACGTTTTCGTCAAAAAATTTCGACATACTATACTATGACTTTTTTTGTAAAATTTTACCGCGTTTTACAAAATGTGTTCTTTCCACCATAGAATCATTTTATACGCTATAATACAACCGTTTCCATGGTTTTTTTCAACATCTAAAAAATTTGACGTTTTCATCGAAAAATTTCGACATACTATACTATGACTTTTTTTGTAAAATTTTACACTTCACGAAATGACTTCTTTCCACCATAGAATCATTTTACACGCTATAATACGACCGTTTCCATGGTTTTTTTCAACATTTAAGAAAATTTGACGTTTTCGTCAAAAAATTTCGACATACTATACTATGACTTTTTTGTAAAATTTTACAGCGTTTTACAAAATGAGTTCTTTCCGCCATAGAATCATTTTACACGCTATAATACAACCGTTTCCATGGTTTTTTTTCAACATCTAAAAAATTTGACGTTTTCATCAAAAAATTTCGACATACTATACTATGACTTTTTTTTTTGTAAAATTTTACAGCATTTTACAAAATGACTTCTTTCCACCATAGAATCATTTTACAAGCTATAATACAACCGTTTCCATGGTTTTTTTCAACATCTAAAAAATTTGATGTCATCGAAAAATTTCGACATACTATACTATGACTTTTTTTGTAAAATTTTACATTTCACGAAATGACTTCTTTCCTCCACAGAATCATTTTACATTCTATTATACCACCATATCCATGGTTTTTTTCAACATTTAAAAAATTTGATGTCATCGAAAAATTTCGACATACTATACTATGACTTTTTTTGTAAAATCTTACACTTCACGAAATGACTTCTTCCACCATAGAATCATTTTACACGCTATAATACGACCGTTTCCATGGTTTTTTTCAACATTTAAGAAAATTTGACGTTTTCGTCAAAAAATTTCGACATACTATACTATGACTTTTTTTGTAAAATTTTACAGTGTTTTACAAAATGTGTTCTTTCCACCATAGAATCATTTTACACGCTATAATACAACCGTTTCCATGTTTTTTTTCAACATCTAAAAAATTTGACGTTTTCATCGAAAAATTTCGACATACTGTACTATGACTGTTTTTGTAAAATTTTACAGCATTTTACAAAATGACTTCTTTCCACCATAGAATCATTTTACACGCTATAATACGACCGTTTCCATGTTTTTTTTCAACATTTAAGAAAATTTGACGTTTTCGTCAAAAAATTTCGACATACTATACTATGACTTTTTTTGTAAAATTTTACAGCGTTTTACAAAATGTGTTCTTTCCACCATAGAATCATTTTACACGCTATAATACAACCGTTTCCATGGTTTTTTTCAACATCTAAAAAATTTGACGTTTTCATCGAAAAATTTCGACATACTATACTATGACTTTTTTTGTAAAATTTTACACTTCACGAAATGACTTCTTTCCACCATAGAATCATTTTACACGCTATAATACGACCGTTTCCATGGTTTTTTTCAACATTTAAGAAAATTTGACGTTTTCGTCAAAAAATTTCGACATACTATACTATGACTTTTTTTGTAAAATTTTACACTTCACGAAATGACTTCTTTCCACCATAGAATCATTTTACACGCTATAATACGACCGTTTCCATGTTTTTTTTCAACATTTAAATACATTTGACGTTTTCATCGAAAAATTTCGACATACTATACTATGACTTTTTTTTTTGTAAAATTTTACAGCATTTGACAAAATGAATTCTTTCCACCATATAATCATTTTCAACGCTATAATACAACCGTTTCCATGGTTTTTTTCAACATCTAAAAAATTTGACGTTTTCATCGAAAAATTTCGACATACTATACTATGACTTTTTTTTGTAAAATTTTACACTTCACGAAATGACTTCTTTCCACCATAGAATCATTTTACACACTATAATACGACCGTTTCCATGGTTTTTTTTCAACATTTAAGAAAATTTGACGTTTTCGTCAAAAAATTTCGACATACTATACTATGACTTTTTTTGTAAAATTTTACAGCGTTTTACAAAATGTGTTCTTTCCACCATAGAATCATTTTACACGCTATAATACAACCGTTTCCATGGTTTTTTTCAACATCTAAAAAATTTGACGTTTTCATCGAAAAATTTCGACATACTATACTATGACGTTTTTTTTTTCTGTAAAATTTTACAGCATTTTACAAAATGACTTCTTTCCACCATAGAATCATTTTACATTCTATAATACAACCATTTTCATGATTTTTTTCAACATTTAAAAAATTTGACTTTTTCATCGAAAAATTTCGACATACTATACTATGACTTTTTTTATAAAATTTTACACTTCACGAAATACCTTCTTTCCACCATAGAATCATTTTACATTCTATAATACCATCGTTTCCATGGTTTTTTTCAACATTTAAATACATTTGACGTTTTCATCGAAAAATTTCGACATACTATACTATGACTTTTTTTTGTAAAATTTACAGGGTTTTACAAAATGAGTTCTTTCCACCATAGAATCATTTTACACGCTATAATACAACCGTTTCCATGTTTTTTTTCAACATCTAAAAAATTTGACGTTTTCATCGAAAAATTTCGACATACTATACTATGACGTTTTTTTTTGTAAAATTTTACAGCATTTTACAAAATGACTTCTTTCCACCATACAATCATTTTACAAGCTATAATACAACCGTTTCCATGGTTTTTTTCAACATCTAAAAAATTTGATGTCATCGAAAAATTTCGACATACTATACTATGACTTTTTTCGTAAAATTTTACAGCATTTTACAAAATGAGTTCTTTCCACCATATAATCATTTTACATGCTATAATACCACCATTTCCATGGTTTTTTTCAACATCTAAAAAATTTGACGTCATCGAAAAATTTCGACATACTATACTATGACTTTTTTTGTAAAATCTTACACTTCACGAAATGACTTCTTCCACCATAGAATCATTTTACACGCTATAATACGACCGTTTCCATGGTTTTTTTCAACATTTAAGAAAATTTGACGTTTTCGTCAAAAAATTTCGACATACTATACTATGACTTTTTTTGTAAAATTTTACAGTGTTTTACAAAATGTGTTCTTTCCACCATAGAATCATTTTACACGGTATAATACAACCGTTTCCATGGTTTTTTTCAACATCTAAAAAATTTGACGTTTTCATCGAAAAATTTCGACATACTATACTATGACGTTTTTTTTTTGTAAAATTTTACAGCATTTTACAAAATGACTTCTTTCCACCATAGAATCATTTTACATTCTATAATACAACCATTTTCATGATTTTTTTCAACATTTAAGAAAATTTGACGTTTTCGTCAAAAAATTTCGACATACTATACTATGACTTTTTTTGTAAAATTTTACAGCATTTTACAAAATGAGTTCTTTCCACCATATAATCATTTTACATGCTATAATACAACCGTTTCCATGGTTTTTTTCAACATCTAAAACATTTGACGTCATCGAAAAATTTCGACATACTATACTATGACTTATTTTGTAAAATTTTACATTTTACGAAATGACTTCTTTCCACCATAGAATCATTTTACAAGCTATAATACAACCGTTTCCATGGTTTTTTTCAACATCTAAAAAATTTGACGTTTTCGTCAAAAAATTTCGACATACTATACTATGACTTTTTTTGGAAAATTTTACAGCATTTTACAAAATGAGTTCTTTCCACCATATAATCATTTTACATGCTATAATACAACCGTTTCCATGGTTTTTTTCAACATCTAAAAAATTTGACGTTTTCATCGAAAAATTTCGACATACTATACTATGACTTTTTTTGTAAAATTTTACACTTCACGAAATGACTTCTTTCCACCATAGAATCATTTTACACGCTATAATACGACCGTTTCCATGTTTTTTTTCAACATTTAAATACATTTGACGTTTTCATCGAAAAATTTCGACATACTATACTATGACTTTTTTTTTGTAAAATTTTACAGCATTTGACAAAATGAATTCTTTCCACCATATAATCATTTTCAACGCTATAATACAACCGTTTCCATGGTTTTTTTCAACATCTAAAAAATTTGACGTTTTCATCGAAAAATTTCGACATACTATACTATGACTTTTTTTGTAAAATTTTACACTTCACGAAATGACTTCTTTCCACCATAGAATCATTTTACACACTATAATACGACCGTTTCCATGGTTTTTTTCAACATTTAAGAAAATTTGACGTTTTCGTCAAAAAATTTCGACATACTATACTATGACTTTTTTTTGTAAAATTTACAGGGTTTTACAAAATGAGTTCTTTCCACCATAGAATCATTTTACACGCTATAATACAACCGTTTCCATGTTTTTTTCAACATCTAAAAAATTTGACGTTTTCATCGAAAAATTTCGACATACTATACTATGACGTTTTTCTTTTGTAAAATTTTACAGCATTTTACAAAATGACTTCTTTCCACCATAGAACCATTTTACACGCTATAATACAACCGTTTCCATGGTTTTTTTCAACATTTAAAAAATTTGACTTTCATCGAAAAATTTCGACATACTATACTATGACTTTTTTTATAAAATTTTACACTTCACGAAATACCTTCTTTCCACCATAGAATCATTTTACATTCTATAATACCATCGTTTCCATGGTTTTTTTCAACATTTAAATACATTTGACGTTTTCATCGAAAAATTTCGACATACTATACTATGACGTTTTTCTTTTGTAAAATTTTACAGCATTTTACAAAATGAGTTCTTTCCACCATATAATCATTTTACGTGCTATAATACAACCGTTTCCATGGTTTTTTTCAACATCTAAAAAATTTGACGTCATCGAAAAATTTCGACATACTATACTATGACTTTTTTTGTAAAATCTTACACTTCACGAAATGACTTCTTCCACCATAGAATCATTTTACACGCTATAATACGACCGTTTCCATGGTTTTTTTCAACATTTAAGAAAATTTGACGTTTTCGTCAAAAAATTTCGACATACTATACTATGACTTTTTTTGTAAAATTTTACAGTGTTTTACAAAATGTGTTCTTTCCACCATAGAATCATTTTACACGCTATAATACAACCGTTTCCATGGTTTTTTTCAACATCTAAAAAATTTGACGTTTTCATCGAAAAATTTCGACATACTATACTATGACGTTTTTTTTTTTTGTAAAATTTTACAGCATTTTACAAAATGACTTCTTTCCACCATAGAATCATTTTACACGCTATAATACGACCGTTTCCATGGTTTTTTTCAACATTTAAGAAAATTTGACATTTTCGTCAAAAAATTTCGACATACTATACTATGACTTTTTTGTAAAATTTTACATTTCACGAAATGACTTCTTTCCTCCACAGAATCATTTTACATTCTATAATACCACCATTTCCATGGTTTTTTTTCAACATTTAAAAACATTTGACGTTTTCATCGAAAAATTTCGACATACTATACTATGACGTTTCTTTTTTTGTAAAATTTTACAGCATTTGACAAAATGACTTCTTTCCACCATATAATCATTTTCAACGCTATAATACAACCGTTTCCATGTTTTTTTTCAACATCTAAAAAATTTGACGTTTTCATCGAAAAATTTCGACATACTATACTATGACTGTTTTTGTAAAATTTTACACTTCACGAAATGACTTCTTTCCACCATAGAATCATTTTACACGCTATAATACGACCGTTTCCATGTTTTTTTTCAACATTTAAGAAAATTTGACGTTTTCGTCAAAAAATTTCGACATACTATACTATGACTTTTTTTGTAAAATTTTACAGCGTTTTACAAAATGTGTTCTTTCCACCATAGAATCATTTTACACGCTATAATACAACCGTTTCCATGGTTTTTTTCAACATCTAAAAAATTTGACGTTTTCATCGAAAAATTTCGACATACTATACTATGACTTTTTTTGTAAAATTTTACACTTCACGAAATGACTTCTTTCCACCATAGAATCATTTTACACGCTATAATACGACCGTTTCCATGGTTTTTTTCAACATTTAAGAAAATTTGACGTTTTCGAAAAAATTTCGACATACTATACTATGACTTTTTTTGTAAAATTTTACACTTCACGAAATGACTTCTTTCCACCATAGAATCATTTTACACGCTATAATACGACCGTTTCCATGGTTTTTTCAACATTTAAATACATTTGAAGTTTTCATCGAAAAATTTCGACATACTATACTATGACTTTTTTTTTTGTAAAATTTTACAGCATTTGACAAAATGAATTCTTTCCACCATATAATCATTTTCAACGCTATAATACAACCGTTTCCATGGTTTTTTTCAACATCTAAAAAATTTGACGTTTTCATCGAAAAATTTCGACATACTATACTATGACTTTTTTTGTAAAATTTTACACTTCACGAAATGACTTCTTTCCACCATAAAATCATTTTACACACTATAATACGACCGTTTCCATGGTTTTTTTCAACATTTAAGAAAATTTGACGTTTTCGTCAAAAAATTTCGACATACTATACTATGACTTTTTTTGTAAAATTTTACAGCGTTTTACAAAATGTGTTCTTTCCACCATAGAATCATTTTACACGCTATAATACAACCGTTTCCATGGTTTTTTTCAACATCTAAAAAATTTGACGTTTTCATCGAAAAATTTCGACATACTATACTATGACGTTTTTTTTTTCTGTAAAATTTTACAGCATTTTACAAAATGACTTCTTTCCACCATAGAATCATTTTACATTCTATAATACAACCATTTTCATGATTTTTTTCAACATTTAAAAAATTTGACTTTTTCATCGAAAAATTTCGACATACTATACTATGACTTTTTTTATAAAATTTTACACTTCACGAAATACCTTCTTTCCACCATAGAATCATTTTACATTCTATAATACCATCGTTTCCATGTTTTTTTTCAACATTTAAGAAAATTTGACGTTTTCGTCAAAAAATTTCGACATACTATACTATGACTTTTTTTGTAAAATTTTACAGCATTTTACAAAATGAGTTCTTTCCACCATATAATCATTTTACATGCTATAATACAACCGTTTCCATGGTTTTTTTCAACATCTAAAACATTTGACGTCATCGAAAAATTTCGACATACTATACTATGACTTATTTTGTAAAATTTTACATTTTACGAAATGACTTCTTTCCACCATAGAATCATTTTACAAGCTATAATACAACCGTTTCCATGGTTTTTTTCAACATCTAAAAAATTTGACGTTTTCATCGAAAAATTTCGACATACTATACTATGACGTTTTTTTTTTTGTAAAATTTTACAGCATTTTACAAAATGACTTCTTTCCACCATAGAACCATTTTACACGCTATAATACAACCGTTTCCATGGTTTTTTCAACATTTAAAAAATTTGACTTTTTCATCGAAAAATTTCGACATACTATACTATGACTTTTTTTATAAAATTTTACACTTCACGAAATACCTTCTTTCCACCATAGAATCATTTTACATTCTATAATACCATCGTTTCCATGGTTTTTTTCAACATTTAAATACATTTGACGTTTTCATCGAAAAATTTCGACATACTATACTATGACGTTTTTTTTTTTGTAAAATTTTACAGCATTTTACAAAATGACTTCTTTCCACCATAGAATCATTTTACAAGCTATAATACAACCGTTTCCATGGTTTTTTTCAACATCTAAAAAATTTGATGTCATCGAAAAATTTCGACATACTATACTATGACTTTTTTTGTAAAATTTTACACTTCACGAAATGACTTCTTTCCACCATAGAATCATTTTACACGCTATAATACGACCGTTTCCATGGTTTTTTTCAACATTTAAGAAAATTTGACGTTTTCGTCAAAAAATTTCGACATACTATACTATGACTTTTTTGTAAAATTTTACAGCGTTTTACAAAATGAGTTCTTTCCACCATAGAATAATTTTACATGCTATAATACAACCGTTTCCATGGTTTTTTTCAACATCTAAAAAATTTGACGTCATCGAAAAATTTCGACATACTATACTATGACGTTTTTTTTTCTGTAAAATTTTACAGCATTTTACAAAATGACTTCTTTCCACCAAAGAATCATTTTACATTCTATAATACAACCATTTTCATGATTTTTTTCAACATTTAAAAAATTTGACTTTTTCATCGAAAAATTTCGACATACTATACTGACTTTTTTTATAAAATTTTACACTTCACGAAATACCTTCTTTCCACCATAGAATCATTTTACATTCTATAATACCATCGTTTCCATGGTTTTTTTCAACATTTAAATACATTTGACGTTTTCATCGAAAAATTGCGACGTACTATACTATGACTTTTTTCGTAAAATTTTACAGCATTTTACAAAATGAGTTCTTTCCACCATATAATCATTTTACATGCTATAATACCACCATTTCCATGGTTTTTTTCAACATCTAAAAAATTTGACGCCATCGAAAAATTTCGACATACTATACTATGACTTTTTTTTGTAAAATTTTACAGCATTTGACAAAATGACTTCTTTCCACCATATAATCATTTTCAACGCTATAATACAACCGTTTCCATGGTTTTTTTCAACATCTAAAAAATTTGACGTTTTCATCGAAAAATTTCGACATACTATACTATGACTTTTTTTGTAAAATCTTACACTTCACGAAATGACTTCTTCCACCATAGAATCATTTTACACGCTATAATACGACCGTTTCCATGGTTTTTTTCAACATTTAAGAAAATTTGACGTTTTCGTCAAAAAATTTCGACATACTATACTATGACTTTTTTTGTAAAATTTTACAGTGTTTTACAAAATGTGTTCTTTCCACCATAGAATCATTTTACACGCTATAATACAACCGTTTCCGTGGTTTTTTTCAACATCTAAAAAATTTGACGTTTTCATCGAAAAATTTCGACATACTATACTATGACGGTTTTTTTTTTCTGTAAAATTTTACAGCATTTTACAAAATGACTTCTTTCCACCATAGAATCATTTTACATTCTATAATACAACCATTTTCATGATTTTTTTCAACATTTAAAAAATTTGACTTTTTCATCAAAAAATTTCGACATACTATACTATGACTTTTTTTATAAAATTTTACACTTCACGAAATACCTTCTTTCCACCATAGAATCATTTTACATTCTATAATACCATCGTTTCCATGGTTTTTTTCAACATTTAAATACATTTGACGTTTTCATCGAAAAATTTCGACATACTATACTATGACGTTTTTTTTTGTAAAATTTTACAGCATTTTACAAAATGACTTCTTTCCACCATAGAATCATTTTACAAGCTATAATACAACCGTTTCCATGGTTTTTTTCAACATCTAAAAAATTTGACGTTTTCATCGAAAAATTTCGACATACTATACTATGACTTTTTTTTAAAATCTTACACTTCACGAAATGACTTCTTCCACCATAGAATCATTTTACACGCTATAATACGACCGTTTCCATGTTTTTTTTCAACATTTAAGAAAATTTGACGTTTTCGTCAAAAAATTTCGACATACTATACTATGACTTTTTTTGTAAAATTTTACAGTGTTTTACAAAATGTGTTCTTTCCACCATAGAATCATTTTACACGCTATAATACAACCGTTTCCATGGTTTTTTTCAACATCTAAAAAATTTGACGTTTTCATCAAAAAATTTCGACATACTATACTATGACGGTTTTTTTTTTTGTAAAATTTTACAGCATTTTACAAAATGACTTCTTTCCACCATAGAATCATTTTACATTCTATAATACAACCATTTTCATGATTTTTTTCAACATTTAAAAAATTTGACTTTTTCATTGAAAAATTTCGACATACTATATTATGACTTTTTTTGTAAAATTTTACACTTCACGAAATGACTTCTTTCCACCATAGAATCATTTTACACACTATAATACAACCTTTTCCATGGTTTTTTTCAACATTTAAGAAAATTTGACGTTTTCGTCAAAAAATTTCGACATACTATACTATGACTTTTTTTGGAAAATTTTACAGCATTTTACAAAATGAGTTCTTTCCACCATATAATCATTTTACATGCTATAATACAACCGTTTCCATGGTTTTTTTCAACATCTAAAACATTTGACGTCATCGAAAAATTTCGACATACTATACTATGACTTATTTTGTAAAATTTTACATTTTACGAAATGACTTCTTTCCACCATAGAATCATTTTACAAGCTATAATACAACCGTTTCCATGGTTTTTTTCAACATCTAAAAAATTTGACTTTTTCATCGAAAAATTTCGACATACTATACTATGACTTTTTTTGTAAAATTTTACATTTCACGAAATGACTTCTTTCCTCCACAGAATCATTTTACATTCTATAATACCACCATTTCCATGGTTTTTTTTCAACATTTAAAAACATTTGACGTTTTCATCGAAAAATTTCGACATACTATACTATGACGTTTCTTTTTTTGTAAAATTTTACAGCATTTGACAAAATGACTTCTTTCCACCATATAATCATTTTCAACGCTATAATACAACCGTTTCCATGTTTTTTTTCAACATCTAAAAAATTTGACGTTTTCATCGAAAAATTTCGACATACTATACTATGACTGTTTTTGTAAAATTTTACACTTCACGAAATGACTTCTTTCCACCATAGAATCATTTTACACGCTATAATACGACCGTTTCCATGTTTTTTTTCAATATTTAAGAAAATTTGACGTTTTCGTCAAAAAATTTCGACATACTATACTATGACTTTTTTTTTGTAAAATTTTACAGCATTTGACAAAATGAATTCTTTCCACCATATAATCATTTTCAACGCTATAATACAACCGTTTCCATGGTTTTTTTCAACATCTAAAAAATTTGACGTTTTCATCGAAAAATTTCGACATACTATACTATGACTTATTTTGTAAAATTTTACATTTTACGAAATGACTTCTTTCCACCATATAATCATTTTACAAGCTATAATACAACCGTTTCCATGGTTTTTTTCAACATCTAAAAAATTTGACTTTTTCATCGAAAAATTTCGACATACTATACTATGACGTTTCTTTTTTTGTAAAATTTTACAGCATTTGACAAAATGACTTCTTTCCACCATATAATCATTTTCAACGCTATAATACAACCGTTTCCATGTTTTTTTTCAACATTTAAGAAAATTTGACATTTTCGTCAAAAAATTTCGACATACTATACTATGACTTTTTTTGTAAAATTTTACAGCGTTTTACAAAATGTGTTCTTTCCACCATAGAATCATTTTACACGCTATAATACAACCGTTTCCATGGTTTTTTTCAACATCTAAAAAATTTGACGTTTTCATCGAAAAATTTCGACATACTATACTATGACTTTTTTTGTAAAATTTTACACTTCACGAAATGACTTCTTTCCACCATAGAATCATTTTACACGCTATAATACGACCGTTTCCATGGTTTTTTTCAACATTTAAGAAAATTTGACGTTTTCGTCAAAAACTTTCGACATACTATACTATGACTTTTTTGTAAAATTTTACAACGTTTTACAAAATGAGTTCTTTCCACCATAGAATAATTTTACAAGCTATTATACAACCGTTTCCATGGTTTTTTTCAACATCTAAAAAATTTGATGTCATTGAAAAATTTCGACATACTATACTATGACTTTTTTCGTAAAATTTTACAGCATTTTACAAAATGAGTTCTTTCCACCATATAATCATTTTACATGCTATAATACAACCGTTTCCATGGTTTTTTTCAACATCTAAAAAATTTGACGTCATCGAAAAATTTCGACATACTATACTATGATGTTTTTTTTTTCTGTAAAATTTTACAGCATTTTACAAAATGACTTCTTTCCACCATAGAATCATTTTACATTCTATAATATAACCATTTTCATGATTTTTTTCAACATTTAAAAAATTTGACTTTTTCATCGAAAAACTTCGACATACTATACTATGACTTTTTTTATAAAATTTTACACTTCACGAAATACCTTCTTTCCACCATAGAATCATTTTACATTCTATAATACCATCGTTTCCATGGTTTTTTTCAACATTTAAATACATTTGACGTTTTCATCGAAAAATTTCGACATACTATACTATGACGGTTTTTTTTTGTAAAATTTTACAGCATTTTACAAAATGACTTCTTTCCACCATAGAATCATTTTACAAGCTATAATACAACCGTTTCCATGGTTTTTTTCAACATCTAAAAAATTTGATGTCATCGAAAAATTTCGACATACTATACTATGACTTTTTTTGTAAAATTTTACACTTCACGAAATGACTTCTTTCCACCATAGAATCATTTTACACGCTATAATACGACCGTTTCCATGGTTTTTTTCAACATTTAAGAAAATTTGACGTTTTCGTCAAAAAATTTCGAAATACTATACTATGACTTTTTTGTAAA
This sequence comes from Pterois miles, assembly GCA_947000775.1. Taxonomy (NCBI): domain Eukaryota; kingdom Metazoa; phylum Chordata; class Actinopteri; order Perciformes; family Scorpaenidae; genus Pterois; species Pterois miles. Next base: position 16,380,961 of record CAMQGK010000549.1, on the reverse strand, counting down.
ATTTTACAGCGTTTTACAAAATGAGTTCTTTCCACCATAGAATAATTTTACATGCTATAATACAACCGTTTCCATGGTTTTTTTCAACATCTAAAAAATTTGACGTCATCGAAAAATTTCGACATACTATACTATGACGTTTTTTTTTTCTGTAAAATTTTACAGCATTTTTCAAAATGACTTCTTTCCACCAAAGAATCATTTTACATTCTATAATACAACCATTTTCATGATTTTTTTCAACATTTAAAAAATTTGACTTTTTCATCGAAAAATTTCGACATACTATACTGACTTTTTTTATAAAATTTTACACTTCACGAAATACCTTCTTTCCACCATAGAATCATTTTACATTCTATAATACCATCGTTTCCATGGTTTTTTTCAACATTTAAATACATTTGACGTTTTCATCGAAAAATTTCGACATACTATACTATGACGTTTTTTTTTTGTAAAATTTTACAGCATTTTACAAAATGACTTCTTTCCACCATAGAATCATTTTACAAGCTATAATACCACCATTTCCATGGTTTTTTTCAACATCTAAAAAATTTGACGCCATCGAAAAATTTCGACATACTATACTATGACTTTTTTTTGTAAAATTTTACAGCATTTGACAAAATGACTTCTTTCCACCATATAATCATTTTCAACGCTATAATACAACCGTTTCCATGGTTTTTTTCAACATCTAAAAAATTTGACGTTTTCATAGAAAAATTTCGACATACTATACTATGACGTTTTTTTTTGTAAAATTTTACAGCATTTTACAAAATGACTTCTTTCCACCATAGAATCATTTTACAAGCTATAATACAACCGTTTCCATGGTTTTTTTCAACATCTAAAAAACTTGATGTCATCGAAAAATTTCGACATACTATACTATGACTTTTTTCGTAAAATTTTACAGCATTTTACAAAATGAGTTCTTTCCACCATATAATCATTTTACATGCTATAATACCACCATTTCCATGGTTTTTTTCAACATCTAAAAAATTTGACGTCATCGAAAAATTTCGACATACTATACTATGACTTTTTTTTGTAAAATTTTACAGCATTTGACAAAATGACTTCTTTCCACCATATAATCATTTTCAACGCTATAATACAACCGTTTCCATGGTTTTTTTCAACATCTAAAAAATTTGACGTTTTCATCGAAAAATTTCGACATACTATACTATGACTGTTTTTGTAAAATTTTACACTTCACGAAATGACTTCTTTCCACCATAGAATCATTTTACACGCTATAATACGACCGTTTCCATGTTTTTTTCAACATTTAAGAAAATTTGACGTTTTCGTCAAAAAATTTCGACATACTATACTATGACTTTTTTTGTAAAATTTTACAGCGTTTTACAAAATGTGTTCTTTCCACCATAGAATCATTTTACACGCTATACTACAACCGTTTCCATGTTTTTTTTCAACATCTAAAAAATTTGACGTTTTCATCGAAAAATTTCGACATACTATATTATGACTTTTTTTTGTAAAATTTTACACTTCACGAAATGACTTCTTTCCACCATAGAATCATTTTACACGCTATAATACGACCGTTTCCATGGTTTTTTTCAACATTTAAGAAAATTTGACGTTTTCGTCAAAAAATTTCGACATACTATACTATGACTTTTTTTGTAAAATTTTACAGCGTTTTACAAAATGAGTTCTTTCCACCATAGAATAATTTTACAAGCTATAATACAACCGTTTCCATTGTTTTTTTCAACATCTAAAAAATTTGATGTCATTGAAAAATTTCGACATACTATACTATGACTTTTTTCATAAAATTTTACAGCATTTTACAAAATGAGTTCTTTCCACCATATAATCATTTTACATGCTATAATACAACCGTTTCCATGTTTTTTTTCAACATCTAAAAAATTTGACGTCATCGAAAAATTTCGACATACTATACTATGACGTTTTTTTTTTCTGTAAAATTTTACAGCATTTTACAAAATGACTTCTTTCCACCATAGAATCATTTTACATTCTATAATACAACCATTTTCATGATTTTTTTCAACATTTAAAAAATTTGACTTTTTCATCGAAAAATTTCGACATACTATACTATGACTTTTTTTATAAAATTTTACACTTCACGAAATACCTTCTTTCCACCATAGAATCATTTTACATTCTATAATACCATCGTTTCCATGGTTTTTTTCAACATTTAAATACATTTGACGTTTTCATCGAAAAATTTCGACATACTATACTATGACGTTTTTTTTTTGTAAAATTTTACAGCATTTTACAAAATGACTTCTTTCCACCATAGAATCATTTTACAAGCTATAATACAACCGTTTCCATGGTTTTTTTCAACATCTAAAAAATTTGATGTCATCGAAAAATTTCGACATACTATACTATGACTTTTTTTGTAAAATTTTACACTTCACGAAATGACTTCTTTCCACCATAGAATCATTTTACACGCTATAATACGACCGTTTCCATGGTTTTTTTCAACATTTAAGAAAATTTGACGTTTTCGTCAAAAAATTTCGACATACTATACTATGACTTTTTTGTAAAATTTTACAGCGTTTTACAAAATGAGTTCTTTCCACCATAGAATAATTTTACATGCTATAATACAACCGTTTCCATGGTTTTTTTCAACATCTAAAAAATTTGACGTCATCGAAAAATTTCGACATACTATACTATGACGTTTTTTTTTTCTGTAAAATTTTACAGCATTTTACAAAATGACTTCTTTCCACCAAAGAATCATTTTACATTCTATAATACAACCATTTTCATGATTTTTTTCAACATTTAAAAAATTTGACTTTTTCATCGAAAAATTTCGACATACTATACTGACTTTTTTTATAAAATTTTACACTTCACGAAATACCTTCTTTCCACCATAGAATCATTTTACATTCTATAATACCATCGTTTCCATGGTTTTTTTCAACATTTAAATACATTTGACGTTTTCATCGAAAAATTTCGACATACTATACTATGACGTTTTTTTTTTGTAAAATTTTACAGCATTTTACAAAATGACTTCTTTCCACAATAGAATCATTTTACATGCTATAATACAACCGTTTCCATGGTTTTTTCAACATCTAAAAAATTTGATGTCATCGAAAAATTTCGACATACTATACTATGACGTTTTTTGTAAAATTTTACAGTGTTTTACAAAATGTGTTCTTTCCACCATAGAATCATTTTACACACTATAATACAACCGTTTCCATGGTTTTTTTCAACATCTAAAAAATTTGACGTTTTCATTGAAAAATTTCGACATACTATACTATGACGTTTTTTTTTTTGTAAAATTTTACAGCATTTTACAAAATGACTTCTTTCCACCATAGAATCATTTTACATTCTATAATACCATCGTTTCCATGGTTTTTTTCAACATTTAAAAAAATTTGACGTTTTCATAGAAAAATTTCGACATACTATACTATGACTTTTTTTGTAAAATTTTACATTTCACGAAATGACTTCTTTCCACCATAGAATCATTTTACACGCTATAATACGACCGTTTCCATGGTTTTTTTCAACATTTAAGAAAATTTGACGTTTTCGTCAAAAAATTTCGACATACCATACTATGACTTTTTTTGTAAAATTTTACAGCGTTTTACAAAATGTGTTCTTTCCACCATAGAATCATTTTACACGCTATAATACAACCGTTTCCATGATTTTTTCAACATCTAAAAAATTTGACGTCTTCATCGAAAAATTTCGACATACTATACTATGACTGTTTTTGTAAAATTTTACACTTCAGGAAATGACTTCTTTCCACCATAGAATCATTTTACACGCTATAATACGACCGTTTCCATGTTTTTTTCAACATTTAAGAAAATTTGACATTTTCGTCAAAAAATTTCGACATACTATACTATGACTTTTTTTTGTAAAATTTTACACTTCACGAAATACCTTCTTTCCACTATAGAATCATTTTACATTCTATAATACCATCGTTTCCATGGTTTTTTTCAACATTTAAAAACATTTGACGTTTTCGTCGAACAATTTCGACATACTATACTATGACTTTTTTTTTTGTAAAATTTTACAGCATTTCACAAAATGACTTCTTTCCACCATATAATCATTTTCAACGCTATAATACAACCGTTTCCATGGTTTTTTTCAACATCTAAAAAATTTGACGTTTTCATCGAAAAATTTCGACATACTATACTATGACTTTTTTTGTAAAATTTTACACTTCACGAAATGACTTGTTTCCACCATAGAATCATTTTACACGCTATAATACGACCGTTTCCATGGTTTTTTTCAACATTTAAGAAAATTTGACGTTTTCGTCAAAAAATTTCGACATACTATACTATGACTTTTTTGTAAAATTTTACAGCGTTTTACAAAATGAGTTCTTTCCACCATAGAATCATTTTACAAGCTATAATACAACCGTTTCCATGGTTTTTTTCAACATCTAAAAAATTTGACGTCTTCATTGAACAATTTCGACATACTATACTATGACGTTTTTTCTAAATTTTTATATTTCACGAAATGACTTTTTTCCACCATAGAATCATTTTACATTCTATAATACAACCATTTTCATGATTTTTTTCAACATTTAAGAAAATTTGACGCTTTCGTAAAAAATTTCGACATACTGTACTATGACTTTTTTTGTAAAATTTTACAGCGTTTTACAAAATGTGTTCTTGCCACCATAGAATCATTTTACACGTTATAATACAACCGTTTCCATGGTTTTTTTCAACATCTAAAAAATTTGACGTTTTCATCGAAAAATTTCGACATACTATACTATGACGTTTTTTTTTTTTTTTTAAATTTTACAGCATTTTACAAAATGACTTCTTTCTACCGTAGAATCATTTTACCCGCTATAATATGACTATTTTCATGATTATTTTCTATATTTAAAAAAATTTGACGTTTTCATCGAAAAATTTCGACATACTTTCCTATGACTTTTTTTGTAAAATTTTACAGCGTTTTACAAAATGTGTTCTTTCCAACATAGAATCATTTTACACGCTATAATACAACCGTTTCCATGGTTTTTTTCAACATCTAAAAAATTTGACGTTTTCGTCAAAAATTTTCAACATACTATACTAAGACTTTTTTTCTAAAATTTTATATTTCACGAAATGACTTCTTTCCACCATAGAATCATTTTACATTCTATAATACAACCATTTTCATGATTTTTTTCAACATTTAAAAAATTTGAAGTTTTCATTGTAAAATTTCGACATACTATACTATGACTTTTTTTGTAAAATTTTACAGCGTTTTACAAAATTTGTTCTTTCCACCATAGAATCATTTTACACGCTATAATACAACCATTTCCATGTTTTTTTTCAACATCTAAAAAATTTGACGTTTTCATCGAAAAATTTCGACATACTATACTATGACTTTTTTTGTAAAATTTTACAGCGTTTTACAAAATGTGTTCTTTCCACCATAGAATCATTTTACACGCTATAATACGACCGTTTCCATGGTTTTTTTCAACATTTAAGAAAATTTGACGTTTTCGTCAAAAAATTTCGACATACTATATATGCTTTTTTGTAAAATTTTACAGCGTTTTACAAAATGTGTTCTTTCCACCATAGAATCATTTTACACGCTATAATACAACCGTTTCCATGGTTTTTTTCAACATCTAAAAAATTTGAGTTGTCATCGAAAAATTTCGACATACTATACTATGACTTTTTTTGTAAAATTTTACAGCATTTTATAAAATGCCTTTTTTCCACCATAGAATCATTTTACACGCTGTAATAGGACCGTTTCCATGTTTTTTTTCAACATTTAAAAAATTTGACGTTTTCGTCAAAAATTTTCGACATATGACATTTTTTGTAAAATTTTACATTTCACAAAATGACTTCTTTCCACCGTAGAATCATTTTTACACGCTATATGACCATTTTCATGATTTTTTCCAACATCTAAAAAATTTTACGTTTTGGTCAAGAAATTTTACACTTCACGAATTGACTTCTTTGCACCATAGAATATGACCGTTTCCATGGTTTTTTTCAACATCTAAAAAATTTGATGTTGTCATCGAAAAATTTCGACATACTATACTATGTCGTTTTTTTTTACTTTTACATTTCACAAAATGATTTCTTTCCATCGTACAATCATTTTACACACTATAATATGACCAATTTCATGATTTTTTTCTTCATTAAAAAAATTTGACGTCGAAAAATTTCGACATACTATACTATGACTTTTTTTCATGAAATTTTTCAACGTACTATGACTTTATATCATCATAATATTGTTTAACATACTATAATATGACTGTTAACATGAATTTTTTCAAGATTCAACACAATGACCTGTTTTTCATGAAATTTTTCGACATAATATACTGTGACTTTTTTTTTCTAACATACTGTAATTTGATTTTTTCATCATAATACCGTTTACCATACTATAATATGATTGTTTTCATATTCATCTTATCTTATATAGTATTCTTAGTAAAGTATGTCGAAAAAAGTCATACTACAGTATGTCAAAAGAGTCTAGTATGTCGACAAAAATTGTAGTACAGTATGTGAAAAAAAATCATAGTATTGTACGTGGGAAAAAAGTCATAGTATCGCATGTCGAAAAAATCAAAGAACAGCATGTCGAAAAAGTCAGTCATGTCGAAAAAAATCCAAGTATAGCATAGCAAAAGTCATTGTAAATGTTGTCAAAAAAAAGTCATAGTATAGCAAGTCGAAAATTGTTAAAAAGTCATAGTATAGAGTGTGTCGAAAAAAGACAGTATAGCATGTCGAAAAAAGTCATACTACAGCATGTCGAAAAGGTCAAAGTAAAGCATGTCAAAAAAAAGCTATTGTATAGTATGTCGAAAAAAGTCACAGTATAGCATGTCAAAAAAAAGTCAAAGTACATCATGTCACAAAAAAGTTATAGTATAGTATGTCGACAAAAATCATAGTATGGTGTGTTGAAAAAAGTCATAGTATGTTGAAAAAAAATCATAGTATAGTATCTCGAAAAAAGCGTTAAAAAGGCATAATATTGTATGTGGATAAAAGTCATAGTTTCGCATGTTGAAAAGTCATTTTTTATCATAATACCGTTTAACTTACTATATGATTGTTTTCATGAAATTTTTCAAGATTTAATACTATGACCTGTTTTTCATGAAATTTTCCTACATACTATACTGTGACTTTTTTTTCTAACATACTGTAATTTGATTTTTTATCATACCATTTAACATACTATAATATGATTGTTTTCATATTCATCTTATCTTATATAGTATTCTTAGTATAGTATGTCGAAAAAAGTCATACTACAGTATGTCGACAAAAATTGTAGTACAGTATGTCTAAAAAAATCATAGTATGGTACGTGGGAAAAAAGTCATAGTATCGCATGTCGAAAAAATCAAAGAACAGCATGTCGAAAAAGTCAAAGTAATGTCGAAAAAAATCAAAGTATAGCATAGCAAAAGTCATTGTAAAGGTTGTCAAAAAAGTCATAGTATAGTAAGTTGAAAAAAGTGTTAAAAAGTCATAGTATAGTGTGTCGAAAAAAAAGTCACAGTATAGCATGTCGAAAAAAGTCAAAGCATGACATGTCGAAAAAAATCGAAGTACATCATGTCAAAAAAAGTTATCGTATAGTATGTCGAAAAAAATCCTAGTATGGTGTGTCGAAAAAAATCATCAAAAAAATCCTAGTACAGTATGTCGAACAAAAGTCAGTATAGCATGTCGGAAAAAAGTCAAAATATAGCATGTCGAAAAAAAGTCATAGTATAGCATGTCGAAAAAAGTGATAAATAAGTCATAGTATATAGTATGTCGATAAAAGTGTTAAAAAGTAATAGTATAGTATGTTGAAAAAGTCATAGTATAGTATGTTGAAAGGTTTAGTATTTTTTAGACGTTTTTTCTACATACTACACTTTTTTGACTTACTATACTATCCCTTTTTTTCGACACACTGTACTATGACTTTTTTTATCATTTATTTCGACATACTATGACTTTATTCGGCATACTATACTATGAGTTTTTTTGACCACTTTTTTTTGACATACTAAACTATGACTAACCAGCTATACTACGGCTTTTTATGTTTTCAACATATTATACTATGACTTTATGTTCAACATACTAAACTGACTTTTCAACATGCTATACTATGATTTTTTTATCGAAATACTAAACTATGAATTTTTTTTACCACTTTTTTTTTTCGACATTGTGACTTTATTTGACTGAGTATTTTTTAACACTTTTGACACAGTTTTTTTTTTTTCCAACATGCTCTGACTATGAAAGCCATCCTAGTGAAAAATCCTTGAAAAAACATCCTTGAAAAAGTAAAAAAAAATGGTTATGGTATAGTATGTTATTTTTTCCAAGTCAATAATTTAAGTCATAATATATTATGTCAAAAAATATATAAAGTCAGTGAAGTATGTCTAATAAAAAAATAAATGTCAAAAAAAGGTTGAAAAGGACAAAATTGTCATAATCCATCTCTTTACCTTATTTTTAAGAAGTGTCCAAAATTAAGAAAATGTCAGGAGTTTTTACAGGCCTTAATTGTTGCTAAATTAATTCATGAAGTTTTAATAATTTCTAAAGCTTAGGTTACGCTTTCCACATGGATGGCCAAACGGACATGAGCTGATGTGGTAACATTTGAATATTTTAATACTTTGTGCAGGTTTCTCCTCACGTCAAACCAACATTTTCAAACCTCTTCAAAGTTCTCCATTTTCTCCGTGCAATTAGAAAGATACTGAGGTGTGTGTACAAAAACCTGCTGCACTGAACCGCCTGTATGTGGCGAGCATGAATCATGTTTTATACCCCACGGACACCCGGTGTTTCAGACAGCAATGGAAAGTCAATTACTCTTACGCTTGCATGCAGTATTTGATTTTTTTTTTTTTTTTTTTTTTTTTTTTACCATACTGGTTTACTGGTTCTCACTCTCCTCTAGTTTTTTAATGAAAACTACTTCTTTTATCAGGTAGTTCCCAATTGAGTCTATTTTGGCTTAGTATTTAAGGACTTTTAAAAAAAGTACACATAATAACACCTTATTGTTGCTCCTAATGGCATTAGCAAGATTCCACCTGAACAAAAACCAATCAGAGCCAAGCAGTGTCAGGGCAGCTGTCAATCACTGACCAAATATGAAGTACGATTCTGTTATTGTAATGCCTACTTCTTGCCTAAAATTTTCAAAAACAGATTTTAGCGTACTGTTTAGCTTTAGAAAGTTTGTGACCCAGCAGCAATGTTAAAAACAGTCACCGGCTGGCACAAACTTTGCAAACAGTACACTGAAAACATTTGGTTCGAGAAATAGGCATTACAGTAACAGACTCCTGATTCATGTTGGATCATGTGCAGCTGCTTTAGAAACAGATCAGCTCCGACTGGTTGTTCTCCTTTGGTGTGGCTGAATCTTGCAAATGGCAAACTGTCTAATACACTACTGTCAGTATATAATTTCATAAAAATAACCTTTTATTATATTTGCCCAAAGCCACCAACTTCATGTTTAAGGAAGAAAGATAATATAAAAGTGATAAAATTACTTGTTTTTGCTTGATTCCACAGCGCCAAAGGAAGAGGCAAGGCCAAGGGCAGGGTGAGATAGATGCAAACGTCAGCAGGAGTTTTCCAAGGAGGCACCTGACAATGAGCAGCAATATTGATTTCAATGACACTAATGTACACTTAAACAATAAAAACAAAAGTTGTGCTTTTGAGTTTTCTTTTTTTTTGTTTAAGTGTGAAACTAGTGGATATGTTTCTCTTAATTTCTACCAATCCTCACACATCAGTTTACGCAGCTTCAAAATAAATGAATCCAAATCATTTAACTGGCAATAAAATTCCTCCATTTATTCTTCTGGGAACCATACACAGAACCACAGTGCACCATAACTTTAACATGTAGGCAGTGATATGTAAACAGAATCTGAAACAACTTACCATACAACAGTGCTCAGCATTATCCACACATTTAAATAACAATAAATAAAGTTTCTGATGGCAATATAGTGTCAGGATGATGGACTTTCTATACAGTACAGTGTGGTGACAACTGTGCAAAACTTAAAGTGATGGAGTATGTACACAGGCAAGAGGACTAACATTTGCTGCAACTAGTGCTGTATTGTTACACCATGAGGTTTCTGACGCGACAGCTACTCCTAAATGAAACAGTTGCAGATGACGAGATGAATAATGTTTTGGATTTTTTATAACCTAGAGTCCAAACATTAGCACAATGCTTTGTGGAGCTGCCAAAACGGCATCAAAACTTTCATTTCCACTTCACACAAAAGTCCATTTCCATACTGGTTAACCACAGTCTGTCAAAAATGAGAAGTACTTTGCCTTTGGCTGCACTCTCAATTCCTCCAGGGGCCGTGGGTGGCAGCTGCACTGTAAAATCTTAAACATTAGCTAACAGAGGCAGTACATTTTCTACACTCTAGACAACAACAAGCATTTTAAATAAACAATTTACTTACAGTTCTTTCAGGTAGCTTGTGAGCCAATATGATACCTACTTTAAGCAGGGATCACAACAGTGCATTTCATGGTTGCAAATCCAAACTCCATGTTCAGATAAGATGAGTGCATGGAACATCAGTCTTTTAGGCATGATGAGGAGATAACAGTGGTTCAGCTCCCTTTGTTGATTTTTCACCACAGATGCGTTTCCCTGATCTCAGCAATCACCTGGCTGGCTTTTTGCAACGCCTGTGGACAAAACAAATTAAATGAAAAGAATGAAATGACTGATAAAGGAACATCAATTCATCATAGAGAACAACACACTACAAGGTTTGTTACCTGTAGCATGTCAGCGGCCTCCTTGCGCCGCTGGGCCATGTCCTCCGATTCGGTCAGCAGATCGTTGAGGAGGCCAGATTTATACAGCTGGCCAACAAGCTCGCTCTGGAGGCTGTCCTTCACATGGTTGACCAGGAAGTGCATCACTGCCTTCGGCACACTGCGAGGGAGAGAGGAAACAGACCGAACAGATGGTTGAGAACAAGGAGGCAAGATGGCCCGGTGATTGTGTTGTCCCCCAGATGGAGGGGCTGGGGTTTGACCCAACAGGTGGCAGCGCATGTCAAAGTATTGAGCTGTTTAAGTACGAGCTATGAACTGAATGCAATAAATGTGTATTAAGCTCCCGGGGGCAACAATATGGAAACAAAAAGGTAGTATAGAAAAGAGAATCAAATTATGTCAAATCACATAAATTGATTATACTAAGCAGACATTCTTCTCAGCCGTGGTGGTTGACAGTTATCGTCGTGAGTATTTGTTATGGTGGGCTGGTTTAGGCTTACAAGTTACAACCACAGCGTGAAAACATTGTCAAAGGAGAGATATTAAAAGAAAAGCTGGTGATATTCTATAATTTCCTTATTGTAAATAAATCCAGGCCTACACATCATACTCTATAGACTTAAGAAAGCATCTTTGTTTGATACAGATCCCCACATATATCACACCATAATTATGAAAAAATGTTTTTCTGTTATGAGAATGCTGTAAACAAAAAAAATATATATATATATATATATATATATATTTTTTAAAAAATATATATATATATATATATACATATATAAAAATAATCACAATGAGATATTTTGTTAAAATCGTGCAGACGTGGTTCCTACTATGGATGCATTTTAGATAGCGAGCCGATACTGACTCAGATAGCTGGATCAGATATTGGTGACAATATGGCTGATCTACTGAATTCAGTTCTATGTTTATATATTATATACATTATAAACTGGATTTTAAATTGCTTAGTTGTAATAGTTTAAGTTTTAACCAAGTTGTTAAAAAGGTTTAGACTTAAATTGTAATTTTTGTTCCAAGTTGCTGGTGTATGATTAATAATTTTAATAGATAATTCAGACAATTTATATCTATGTATTTTTCACATTTTGTTTTACAAAGCTAGAAAAGCCATATTGAGGTAAACACTGTTGTTGCCTTACACATAACAGAATGATCCCAGTCACTTCAGACACTAGTAGCCGATACCTAAAGCCCAGAAATTGGTATCTAGCCTGAAAAAGTAAAATTGGTGCATCCTAGTTCCTACAGATAGTCCTCAAATTCATATTTCAATCTTTTAAGGCAGCTCCACAATTTATTACAACAGCTTGGCAAATAGGAAATTTTACTGTGGACAATAAATGCATTTGTTGGGGACTATTTTCAGCCGAAGATTAATATACATTAGGTGCACTAGTTGTAGGCAGTAGGAGAGCGTGAGCGGTAATTATTACAAAAAAAAAAAAAAACTACATTTCCAACAAATACGTAGGTAATGTTTGATGTGATGTCACCTGGGAGAAGTTTGCCCTCAGGTGTTTCTGCCAGAAATCGCCTCAGATTTAGGCATCAAACCTACTAAAACGGTTTAAGAAAATAGTGCGTTTATAAACAGTAATCAAGTATTTTAATTAAGTAAAGTCTATGAGCTATAGTTAGATAAATGCTCATAGGCTATTTCAGTTTTATTTAATTACATGAATGCTACCTGCTGCTTTGCATGTAAATGAAATGAGTGAACCTAAATACAGCACATCACTCCTTCGAGTGATGTTTGGGCTAAAATAAAACCTTTCAGGCACAAAGTCCTGCAGGTAAATCAACGAGCAAACATTTCACGCAGCTAATTCTGGCCAGAAATGAAAACACAATATCGGCGTCACACAGCACACTAACCTGACGACCAGGCGCTGCATCACATGGAGGTGAAGACGTTGCTAATATTAAAGTTGTCTATTTCTAAACTAACAAACTTGGGTTTATCTAAGGAGAGATATTGTTAACTCACGAACTCGGCGGACGCGCTTCACGGCACACTGTTTCACCAGCAAACATGGTGGTTTGGTTCTTCCTCTGCAGGTAGATAGAAGCGAGGCCACATACGTTACTGCCACCCGGTGGTCAGAGGTGGTACTACACACTCCTTTACCAAACGGGATTTACTTCATCAACCAGGTTATTTCCTGGGACACTGGTGTGTTTTTATGAGTATTTGGACAACAGTGGAGCTCTATGGCACAGAGGAATAAGCTATATGACGCTATGAATCTACACAGACAATAAATTCATGGGATACGCTGACAAATATTGAATCATGATTAATCACGATTGTCCATATCTGCAAATAGATTTACATATTTATTACTGGACATCAATTAAGAACACCCAACTATGACAAATATTGTCCAGAAACCCTCACAGTTACTACATCTAGCATAAAAAAATTAGGCTCAAATCATAACATGGCAAACTGTAGCCCAACAGGCACCAACAGCTGTCAGTGTGTCAGTGTGCTGACTTGACTATGACTTGTCTCAAAGTGCAGGTGATTATCATAAAGTGGGCATGTCTGTAAAGGGAAGACTCGTGGGTACCCAGAGAACCCATTTTAATTCACATATCTTGAGGTCAGAGGTCAAAGGACCCCTTTGAATGTGGCCATGCCAGTTTTTTTCCAGTTTTCCAGTTTGGAGCGTTATTTAGCCTCGTTTGTGTAAAGCTATTATGACATTAGTACACAACATGGTACTAATGGATCCTTTAGGTTTTCTTGTTTCTTAAGATGCCCGTATCTTTTCTCTAGCTTTAAAACCCAGCCCATTCTAAAAATAACAACTTGCATTAATACGTTAAAGAAATTAGAGGCATTAAAACGACTTTGCATTGATGCATTAAATTAACTGTTAACTTTGACAGCCTTACCTGACAATATAAAATACAGAAAATTACCAGACTTTAAAGAGAAGCTAGCTGACCTACCTGTCCTGGATATTCTTGCGGACAATGAGGAAGTAAGACTTGATGAGGCGCTCGATGACCTCACAGTCCCGCTGCTCACGTGATGACAGCTTCCTGGCAACCGGCACAGGCTTGAGGGAAAAGAGAGATAATGTTTGTTTTTTTTTTTAAACCAACTATTCACTGCAAAGCAACTGAGGTCTTCATATTGGGGCCTGTTGACATGGTTATATTTAGTTACCACATCAAGCAGGTTGACTACTCCTTTTAGGGGGCTTCCAGGTCCGGAGCCGGGGCCTTCCTCTCCTTTCTTCAGCATCCCCCTCCAGTTTCCCGTACCGTCCTGCTCACCCTGGGGCCCTGCTGCTGGGGCCTGAGGAGCCAGCAACACAAGAAACATGAAGATGAATGTCATCATACCACCCAGGCCATTAAATGATTAAAACGCCACCTTGCTCTTGTCATTAGGGTTCACCAGGGAAAGGATGGTTAGGGTATGTAGCACAATAACTTTGACTGGTTCATATGCAAAAGTGCAAACACAAGTCACACAGGCATGTACACACAAATAGATAATAGGAACTTAAAACTAAACATTCATTCACTGAAAAGAGTGCAGCCACTGACAGAAATAAATGCCTTTGTTTTGGAGATGGAATTGAGAAGAGAAAGGAAGTGAACTGAACTATTAATGCAGTAGTTAAAGATAAAACTGAGTTTTTTATTTGATGCATTTGCAGGGGTGCTTTGAGCTAAATGCTAACATCAGCATGCTTACATTCTCACAATGACAATTGTAAAATGCTCATGTGAAGCAGTTATAATGTTAATCCTGTTAACAATCGTAGTTTAGCACATTACCAAGCTTGCATTAAACACAAAGTACAGCTGAGCTGATGTGGATGTCATTAGTTTTGCTGATAAATACCTGTAAAACTAATGGTATTCCCATCATACATAAATTTCATACATTAAGTATTGGATAAATTTAAAGTTTCATCTGATAATAGCAGAGGATAAAAAGTTAAGGGATTTCAAAGTTATTATAACATATCCTGGGGGGAGCATGAATGGCTGTTCCAAATTTTATGGCAATCTATCCAATTGTTGGAGACATTTCACAAAAAAAAGTGGTGGTTTGTGTCCTCTGGGGACCATGAATGTCTGTAGATTTTTTCATGGCCATTGATTCATGTTGAGCTATTTCAGTCTGGACAAAAGTGATGGCGTGACCAAATGACTGGCATCCCTAGAGCCGAGCTGCACACAAGGCTAAAATAAACATTGGTCTGTGCATATTTAAAGAGAATTATAAACAGGGTAGATGATGCACAGTGGTAGAACTTCTACTATCATTATGAAACTAAGTACAAAATCCGGATAACCAAAGTGTTCAGAGGTTGGAAAAGGAAACAGACGGAGACGAGGAGAGCATTTTCTTTGAGACAGGCGGACCAACTTTGGGGACAAAGACTCTGCAGGAAACACAACGGTTGTTAGTGCACACAGGCTGAGGGAGAGCACAACAAGAGCATAGCATCAGCAGACAGATCAAAGTGCATGCCAGCAGCCCATGCTCATCCATCCATCCATCCATCCATCCATCCATCCATCCATGCCCAACCACCAGCCCTGCAGCTGAGCTGTGTACGTGCCCACCTTGGCACCGTCCATGTCTGCTCCAGACGCAGAAGGCTCGCCAGATACCCCAGTTGGGCCAGCCGGGCCTTTGCCAACAGACTAGCAGCAATTTGAGAACAGGAATGGAGAGAGAAAGAGAGAGAGAGAGAAAGAGAGAGAGAGAGAGAGAGAGAGAGAGAGAGAGAGAGAGAGAGAGAGAGAGAGAGAGAGAGAGAGAGAAAGAGAAAGCACTGAGAAGAAATGTGGAAAGACAGACGAAAGGATGTTGGCAGTCGAAAGTGATTTGAGGGGAGGAGAGGAGACTTTCTGAGAGGAGATGTGGGATAAAATTCCTCGATGGAAACTATCCGAGGCATTCGGTTCACAGATCCTCATCCTGTAGCGCTATGAGTGATTAACACTGCACAAGTCCCCTTTATGTGACTTGGGACACTGCAGACTGCAACCAAGTATTAGAATAGACGAGCAACTGTTGCTATATTTTAAATAAGTTGTTTCTTTTACCTTATCCCTGGGCACTGCAGAGGGCAGCTCTCGCATCCGGTTTCTCCTTTGCTCCTACAAAGACACAGAACACATATTGGTACAAATGATGGTCCTCAAAAAGTACATAAGATAACTCACTGAAAAACTCATAATGAAAGAAATTATCCTACTGCTTAAAGAAATGCTTTAAGTTCTACTGACTATTCTGCTCATTAAAATATATCTTATGTCTCAGTTTAAATTATTTTCTGTATGTAATATATACAAATCCCACAGACTAATGGTTTGCTAAATAAAAAAAATGCAGACACCTAAAATAAAGTATGGAAGCAAAGAAAGGTAATAATAATTTAAATCTTAAAATAATAATCAGACATAACCAAGTGTGATTGTAAACTGTAATCACGACTCCATGATTTCTAGCACTGAAATATTAACTACTTGAATTTATGTGGTTTAAATTTCCATTTTTAAAAATTCCAGAAGTTAAATTCAAGAGTCAAATATAAAAAAAAAAAAAAAAACATTGTTGCTCAAATTCAATTGGTGGATTCAAGTCAGGTAAAAAGAGAAATTCAGACATGAAAATATAGTGAAGCGCCAGTGCGTATGTGTTGTTGTAGGAAAATTGAAATGCTCTTTCAGAATTTAATAATTCTCAATAATTTATCTGTTATAGGTCTGGCATATAGAATAATCATGATATTGCCTAAAAATATTGTGATATTATTTATAAGCATATCGCCCAGCCCTAAATCACACTGTTTGCTACTTGGTCCATAAAGTAAATGTATTTTAATTATGGAAAATTAATGGAGATTTAATGAACTTCTTCTGTACAAACATTTATATATGTACTTAAATATAATATAAAGTTAAATGTTTCATTGCTATAATTGCAGCTGCATTTAAATTTTCACTATCAGTTGCTTTTTATATTCAAAATACTGCAGCTTATTTTTGTTTCCATACGTTCTGTTTGAATGGCATTTAATACTTTTTATAAAAAACCTAACCTAAAAATACTGACATGTAATCTCAGGCCTACAAATAAGCAACACACGGTGTGCACCTCAGAAAAATGTATGTATGTATGTTAGAGTATTTTATTATGAATACAGACCTCTATATTGTTATTCATGACCCCGCAGGCATCTGCAAAGTCTGGATGTTTGGTGTTGATGTAGGCCAGCTCTATTGCAACCAAGTTATGCACCTGTGACAAAAGCGAGGACAACTTCAGCTATCAAGCAAATGCTCTGATTCAGCTTCTCATTGAACACGGCAAACTGAAAGGTAACGGCCGGAGGCGATGAAAGCACGAATGCAAAACACAAGAATGTGATGGTACCATCTCATTGGTGATAGGCAGTCTCTTCCTCAGGAGGGAGGTCACCACTTCCACAATGGCCTCATGCAGCTTAGGGAATCTCTGCAGCTCCTGCAGGACAAAACATTATGAATATGAATGTCTGTGTGAGTGAGTGAGGAAAGGATCAATACCGGTAAAGACGTGAGCAGAGCCGATTACCTGTGTGCTGTAATTGCTACAGTGCTGGATGATCCTCTGCATCTCCTCATGGACCAGCTCCACGCAGCGCAGACTGGGCTCCTCCAGGCGTTTCACCTGCTTCTTCACCAACAGCTCAAAGGAAACCTCGGGCACAAACAGGGACGGACGCGGGCCCTGGCGTAGGGGGAGGAGGGAGCTGCAGCTTAGCGATTGTTAGAGCCAGAGCAACATGTGTTTAGTGAGCAACAAATAGTCTCACAAAGAAAGTTGTATCTGTTGCTTTAACATAGCGCAGCTAACGATACCCCTAATGAGGTCACATGAATGGGATAATAATGCAGCAGCACTCACTGTTGCATTCCTTATGGCTGTTAGGATGTCAATGGTGCTGAGTCCTCCCAGAGGATCCACAGACTCCAATGTTCTGCCAAAAGTCTCGTGGAATATGTAACAAATTCTGGCTCCACCGCACCTGAAAAATAGCAGTGGGGGGATATTAGCTGTGATGTGAACCCCGTGGCCTACTCTCCTGTCAGCTCTTCCTCCACAGAGGCTGTGCGTGCCTCAACTTACAAGTTGTATCATATTAAATGATGAAACCAATGCAGTTGTTTTGCTCATTTTCACAGCGCTGGATCAACAGCATCACCCTGTGGCTGAATGGAAGAGAGGCACCGGTACTCACAGTTCTGCCGTCTCAATGTATTTGGCCGTGCCCTCTATGGTGTTGCAGTACTCTGTGGCGAACTTGGTGATGAGCTGGAGCAAGGTGGCGCTTTGGTCTTCCACAGGTTCGCCGTAACTGCTGAGCAGGGACTGGTACTGGGCTGCCAGGACGTTGATCCGTGTCTTCAGCTCAGGCAGGCAGTCTCGGATGTGATGCATCAGTAACCTGACATTATGGAAGTAAAGGGCAGAGGGTTCAGGTTTTTATGCAAATGTGGCAAATTATATTCTGAGCTGTGATTTGCATAAAGCTAAACATTTATTGTCTAAATGAAAGACAATGGCTGTTATAATAACAAGGCTGCTTCTGACATGCCGGCATTCATACCTATAGATTTTATTCTTTGTACAAATGGAAAATTAACTTAGCTGCAATGTAAGTATTCTGCAGACACACAATTGCACATTTATTTGCCTGAAAATTACATACCCACACAATTACCACCTCATGGTTGGATGCCTCCACCAGCCAATCACATTACAGTTCATATCCATTTCTCTCCAAAGTGTAATAATTTTATCCTACAAGATATTTGTGTGAAACTGTCATAATTAGCATATTAATTCTTGAGTTATGGCCAATCATCGTGTTTTGTGAGGTCACAGTGACCTTTGACCACGAATCAGTTCATCCTGCAGTCCAAGTGGACGTTTGTGCCAACTTTGAGGAAGTGCACTCAAGGCATTCCTGACATACCATGAATACAGGAGGGACGTGAGCTCACTGTAACCTTGACTTTTGAACACCAGTTCATCCGTTACTCCATGTGGACATTTGTGCTAAATTTGAAGAAATTCCCTCCGAGTGTTCCTGAGATTCACATTCAAGAGAATGGTTCGGACAGATGGATGGACGGACAACCTAATGCCAATAGCCACAGCTGTTGCTGTCGCGGAGGCATGAATAAAACAGTAAACTGTTCTTAAACCCTTTTGATTGCAGTCCTGATCCTGGTCTCTTCTGACAAGCAACTCTTTGGAGTTTACTATCAAAAAGTCGAAGTAATACTTCAACAAATTTATAGACGTACAAAGATGGTGAAAATGCTTTTTTTTCCCATTAAACTAGATTTTTTTTGTTTTGTTTTGTCTGCAACCCCGCTGAGCAACTGCTGACGCAGTGAAGCAGGGATCTTCAAATACACCGACAGAGACATGAGGCTTCAATGCATAGTCATGTTTACCTGTTGAGGGTTCTGGCCAGGTATTTGGTTCCATTTCTGTTGGCGAGAGAGGGATATTTCTTCTGCAGGAAAGCATGTTCGTCTCGAATGGCATCGGTCACTGACTTTTTATTGTTGATGTCCAGCTGGCTCCTAAACGTTTAAATACAATAATACACAAACAATTAGTCTAAGTAATAAAGGGTATTAAAAATGTATGTCAGGAAATATGGAAGACAACTTTATATCTATCAATATATCATATCTTATGCTCCTATGAGGCTCCTATACACTATCATGATAATGTATCTTGTCTTTGAATATTAAATACTTATTGATAGTCATTCAACTGTGCTGAATGATAATGGATATAAAGATGGTGTTTTTTTCATCCTACAATGGATTCCTTTATCACTTAATCACAAACAATATTGATACATACGAGCATCAAATATGTATAATAGTACATTCATCTCTATTGAGCTTCTCATCTCTATCGTTACACACATCTCTTTTATGAGTGATGGATTATTTCATAGTATATTCAGCAGAGATATACATATAGTTTTCCTGACCTGTTGACTACTCCAATGAGCCCCAGTTTGACAGGAATGACTCTGCCCATCAGTACGTCCATAGCGTCAGTGCCGGCATCCATCAGGTCCAGCTTGGTCACCACTGCCAGTGTCCTCCTGCCTGGTGAGTCACATTCATTCACAAAGGTCATTATCACAAAAATAGCAGAAAATATGCACCCTCTATTAGTCTATTTACCATTCACTGTTTAAGTCACAATAAGTAATGAAAAGGCAGCAAATAAAAGGTTGACTTACATTAAAAGGAGTTTATGATAATGGTATTGAATAAGGTCTTCCTACTTGTTTTTCTTACCATCAGGGTCGACCTCCCGGGCCACCTTGAGGGCCTCCGAGGTGGCCATGTCTGTGTTAGCCGCAGTGACAGCCAGGATGATGCAGTTAGGGTTGGAGATGTGCTTCAGGATTAGATCCTTAATCTGAACCTCGATGTCCTTAGGCTGATCACCCACAGGAACCTGGAGGGGACAATACCAATTAAAAGAAAAGACACAGTAAATCTTAATTTGATTCATTAGAAACTACAGCGGAGAGATTTCTCAAATTAAAACATGTTAAACCAGAGGGGAGAAACTAATGAGGCCGGAATCAAAGCCTGCATACACTTGGGCTTTGACAGCAAACGGGGTTTAAAAGCATCAAGAACAAGTCAGAAATTCCCTGCGGTCGAAATATCTAATACACAGTGACCAGGCATATCTGGTAAATCATGTTTTTAGGCATTTTTTTTTTTACTCAACATTTGTATCTTTTAAAAAAGGAAGTGTTGTATAACTAATTTCCCCAAGGCTACAAGACGATCAAAGCTTTGTCTTAGGGAGCAGGAAGTAGGGAGCACAGCATGTGTTACCTTAGTGATTCCAGGCAGATCCACCAGCGTGAGGTTGACAACGTTTGGAGAAAATATCTTCAGATGAATGGGATCATCGCTGATCCCCTGCAGAGGGACAAGAAAATAATAGACGTGGACTGTGTATTTAACAGCTCAGCACTGTTTCACAGAACATGTTAAAAATACTCGGCAGACTACAGTCTTTTTTATTGTTTTTTTTCTGGCTACTGGCTGTCAGCTCTGATAATAACAATATTATAGGCTCTCATGGTGCTGTTTTTGACACTGCCACTGTTTGCGCCTCTCATGTATTAGCATTATATTTGAGCCACAGAGGGGAGCAGCCGGATCTCTGAAAAATAAATAACAGGCAATGTTTGAAAAACCCAGATTGTTTAACAAGATGTATGGCTGTTGTAAAGGTATTTTCAGAATGCACTTGGATGGAATGGATGAAAATATATCTACCCTTTGAACAACTAAAAAGATTTTCAAACCATTTACCAAATTTTGTTTCTTATCCAGGTATCCACCTGCTCCAACAGTTCTCAGAGAGGACTACATGGACTGGTAACAAAGTGCCTGGTGAGTTTCGCCCTAACGGTGCAGTGTTTAGGGTCTGGAGCAGTGGTCCAAGTTCTCCCATGTGCCAAGCTTGTACGAGAACGGTGGTGGACACAGAAACATGAAATGTGAATAGTCCTATCTAGAGCCAGTGTTTGGTTTGTCCGTTCTGGGCTACGTAGAAACATGACAGCTGGCTCTGTGAAGAGGACCCGCTCCCTCTGTAGATATAATCAGCTCATTCTAAGGGAACTAACAAAAATTTGTATTTTCAGGTGATATACGCTAAAGACAACATTAATATAATCCTCCATTTCTGCCAATAAAAACCTGTATATGCTACACACTGTCCTTTAAAAGGTACAGTGTGTAGGATTTGGCAGCATCTAGTGGTGTGGTTGCAGATTGTAACCGAGTACTCCTCTGCTCACTCCTCCCTTTTCGACACTGCGGTAGCGTGAGCCGGCAAGGGCAAAACCGTGGTCACGCCGTTTGCTTCGATCAGAGGTCATCCTTACCATAATAACACTACTTTAGAAAGTCAGAATGTTAATAAATTCCCCAAATTGTTATACACTGCTCCTTCAAGTCATTTGACAGTTAAGCTCGGTCCCAGAAACTGTTGCTGGTAGCGAGAATCTTTATTTAATGACTGTTGGTGTAGTGTTAGCTTAATTTATAGTGTGTGTGTGTGTGTGTGTGTGTGTGTGTGTGTGTGAAGGGGGGGCTCTCTATAATCACTGACACTCCTGCTGAGGACATACAGAGGGCATTCCCAATGCAAGACACTCACTCATGTTACTCAGAGAACCATGGCGATAACCCAAACTTCCCAAAAGTCTTTCTGACATTTGCCCTGCTTTCTGCTTTCTAGAAGCATCTCCAAACCCTTTGGGCCCCAGTAGCCCTAAGCTACACGCCAAAAAAATGTTGCTGTGATTTTCCACTGTGGTCTCAAATTTGATAAACATACTGAATAAGCTCTGCTGTGAAACCCAGTCTCCTCAGCTCAGGGCTATCTCCAAAGTCGAGCCTCAACTCATGTTTTCAGATTTTGAGGGAAAAAAAGTTATGTATGCTTTCATCTCATTGCGTCTGGATTATATTAATTCTCTGTACATATTATATGTTAGTCACTAATCCTTAGTTTGCCTGCAGCTAGCCCAGAATGTGCACCTAGTTGGCTAGGAATACAGGCAAAAGAAAGAGGGAATACAGTACAACCTCCCATCCTTTGCTGCTACATTAGTTAGTAATGGGTTGCCCTTAAAGTTTTGTTTATTAGGGCTTGAGCACCAACTAATGGTTGGGCAGCAAAGGCCCTATTGAAAATGTAGTGTTTATTATTTATGCAAATTAATCACCTTTATGAGGGGCTTAGGATGATCAAAAACTCACCAAACTTCATATATATCACAACTGGTTAAAAACTTGATATACAGTAGATATGATCGATGTCAAGACATCAGACATACAAAAAAGCTTCTTAGGGGTATATCATTCATCCAGTAATTTGGAATTTCATGTGCTATTTTAGGTTATTTTAGCCTTTTACAGGTGCTGTACTTTCACAAACTCCTCCCAGAGATTTAATCAGGACAGCTCCAGATTAAGTCAGTACAATCTAAAGACCTTTATGAAGAAAAGTTAGTTTTGTGGAGCAACGTTGCTACAACGTTGTTGTAACTAGAGCGTATTTTCTCCAATCTCCAACAATTTCACAGTCCAGGGAGTCCAGGCCCGATGACATCTACATGCCATGGCGCCACCAACTGGCAACAAAAGGTCAACATTATGCGACAAGCATCACCCAATTTACATGAAATTTACATTGTGTGGTCGAACCTTGATATACAGCAACACAATACGTGTTTAGTGCATGTTTTGTAGCGCCACATTGTGGACAAAGGAAGTGGCACCACACATTCACACAGGAAATACCTCCCAACTCGGGTTTGCAGTGCCCAATGGTCATGGAAATGCATGGCCGAGTCAATCGCCATCCCGCCAGTACCACTGGAGTGCATGAAGGTGTGAGGGCTGCTGCTTGCAGCTTTAATTTAAATATGTAGCTTTGAATATGTTCATGTTATTTGAGATCTTTTAATTATTTCCACCCCTGTTCCATCACTCTTCAAATCAAAAATCTATATCCCACGCATACACACATTTTATGAGGATAATATGCATCATAGTTTTTATGTCCATCAAAAGCACTGTCTGGTGATTTAACCATATAGACATAAACCCCTCCATCCATGTCTCACCTTATTATTCCCCGATATTCTCTCTGTTTCATTTTCAATTTCTTGCCTGATTTCTTCAAAATCTGTGTAGATCTGCAAAAAGAAAAAGAAAAATAAGAACATAAAGACAAGCAAGGGTCACGGATATTAATTTAATATTTTATAAATGAGAATGAAATTCATACCTGATTTTTGGTGTGCAGAAACTTGCCCCACTCTTCACCTTCTCTGCCTGAGAAACATAATAAAACAGTTTGGGTTACAGTTGTAGCACTGCATTCTCAAAGGAGGAAAACACAGGTGTTATCTGTCACAACCTAAAAGAAAACTATTAAAGCTAAGCAAACATGGCTAACATAAGGACTGACAACTGATGGCAGTTACTGGTCTGGTGAATAGAGCAGCTGGAATTACAGGTGTGGCTTTGAGGAGGAGAGAGAAGAACTAAGAGGTTAATCCAGTCTATTGAATGTGAATACACCTGTACAATGCACCTTTGTGAAGTGCCTTTTTCACTCCCTGGCTTCTACAAATGGTTAAAAACACAGTGACAGAGACAGAACTTCAAAACTGGTGCTTGTATACTGAGCACCAGCTACTTATATTACTTTTTTTCACACTGGACACTGGACCTGTTCCCTAATTTTGCTTATTATCCTTTAAAAAGACAATAAAATTATGGTGATTGATATGAAATAATCAATAATAGACACAGCATACAAATGATTGAAGCAAAATCCAAAGTCAACTCGGACTTATTAGTCAGGTCCTTGGTCTGAAACACTGCTGAACTTAAGAGAGATTTTGATCCTCACCACCATCATCATTTTTCCTTGCATCGCCAGGATCTACATGGACCAGCTGGAGGATGAGAGGTCGCCTGGTTACGATACCAGTCCCACGGGGCAGCAGGTCCCTGCCCACCAAGCTCTCCAGCACTGAGCTCTTACCACTACTCTGAAGACACAAAAACAAGACAGTGTTAGTGAGGGATGAACCAAGGACTATATTTTCTTTCTCATTTAACACCCCATGTCCAGTATAACCCTGATGTGGAACCATGCTGGATCAGGTCTACAGCCAACACCTGTCTTTTCCTCAAGCAATGAATGACCTGGTTTTGGTTAACAGGGGTCAATGTGTGAATGAGGCTCTTAAAATAGCACTGATTGAAGATGGTCTGTCACTGCCAGTGCAGACTTTGCAAATGAGATCTGCAGCAGTCCATCTCATATGCAGTAGGTTTTTAGCAGAGCTGCCTGGGTCCACAAAGGCCTCTGTGTAGCCTCAATTCAATTTGGTATCTGAACTTTTATTATTGCTCAATATATTACAACATTTCCTCTAATAATGTTACCTTTAACTGTGCATGCATTACGATAAATCAGGGTTATCTAGCTAGCATGAACCAAACAAAATGTACACAGAGCATTTTACCTGAGTTCCCACTACTGCAATCTGCGGCAGCTGTATGATATCGGCTCCCACTGTGTTGAAGACATCTTGGAGCTTGTTTATTACTGGGATAAGGGCCTCCATGTTCGCGGTTTATGATTAAAATTAATAAATGAAAGCTATTTTCGTGATGGAGCCAAAGTCATTCAATGTCCCAATACCGACACCACCATTGCAACAACACCCACTGGATGGAAGACAGATTTTGGATGGTGTTGGTAGTTGTAGTTCGCAAATGGGGAACAGCTACAGCGTAGTCTGAGGAAAAGACTACAGTACGTATGCTCTTAAAATAACGCGATAATCTATTTTCTCGCGCATGCGTATTATTGTTGTTGTTGAAAGTCTAGCTTCATTAGCCAAGTAGATTGGGTGATTGCGTCCCTCTAACCTTTAACTTTCTGCCTGACTTCTTCTCTGCAAGTTAGTTTGCTGTTGCCAGTCCTTCGTTAGTCCACCATGCTACAGTTCCTGGTGAGTTGAGCAGTCATTATCATGCATGACATTGAAGTTTATCAGGATGCTAAGATGCGAAACTAGCCTAGCTTACGTGTTAGCATAACTTGCTGTCAAAACTCTTGACGGTGTTAATTGAAAATTTCTTCTTTGTTTGGAAATAAAACTGAAAAGTAGGAGGCAGCTACCATACAGCTAGCGGTGAAACACGGTACATCAGGAAAGTCACTTAAATCAACGTTAACATGAAACTTAGCAGATGTTACTTATCAGTAAGTCAGACATTATGGCCTTTAATGACATTTGTTGTTTGTCTTCCAGGCTGGATTTACCTTGGGGAATGTTGTGGGGATGTACCTGGCTCAAAATTATGAGGTAAGTTTGTTAATTACAAACTGAATTTGAATACATCGTGTTAAGTGAAGTTTTCTGCTTTCCCTTCGCCGGACAAACTTTATACATCCATGGCCTGCAAGGGTTCGATTCCCCCAATAATGTCCATCCGTCACACATTATATTTGGTACACCTAAAATGAATGTAGTCTTGAAACTGCTCTGGAGAAAGTTTAAAGTTGAACGAACACCTCTTTAAAACAGCTGCAACTAAAAAAAAAAAAAAAATAATAACCTTCCTGTAGGTATAGGATTGATCGCAGGACTGTTGTATAAGACTGCATTAGTTTTAGGTACACCTAATAAACTGTCAACTGTACATGTGTGTCAGATTGTACTGATAGTACTGTTTTTTCCTCTGTAGGTTCCCAACATAGCCAAGAAAATCGATGCCTTTAAGAAGGACGTGGAGGCCAAGAAGAAGCCCCCAGAGTGAGCAAAGCGGGACCATGTCGCAAGCAAGAACAGAAGCAGTCTGGAGAGAAACTATTTATTTCACAAGGGTTGTGCTACAATGAGTGTACATTTGAAAGGATTGATAATGTAAAATATGTATGACAGTATTTACAGTGCCTGGAATAGTACGTTTCTTCCCTTAGTTTTTTAGGCATGTTCTCATTGTGGCCTATTTTTATAAGATAAATTACGCAAAGACTGGATTTAAAGAATATTAGAACTAACCAGTGGGATCACTTTAAGTCCAGTATCATGGCACTGTTGGCTGGCCTTTTCTAGGATGCACTGTGATGTTTTAACCTACACATTACATTCATTATCTCCACAATAGGTGTATATTGTATTCTCTAAAGTGAATATTAATAGAGCGTGAAATTGCTCTCTTCTGTCGTATTCCACAAAGATTATCCTTCACAAGCTTCCTGTGTATTAATAACTGCCAAATTTTGAGATTTTTGCAATGCTGAATCATTCAGCTTACAATAAAGTTGTGTTTATGAATTTCAAAGTCTTTCCTTCATGAATGAATTTAAGTTTACTGGCACAATGTTGTACGGCTGTATGAATTTGTGGAAGAAAAACAAAACATATCCACTCTGCCGCATTGGACTGGTTCCAGCAGCAGGTATATTTGGGCTGTCACTACAAATGTGTCCACCAGATGGTGCCATTAGTAAGGTATTTAAGTGTAACTATCATTTCAACCAAAACGGAGGAAAATTCACTTAGGTTTGGCAAAAATTATAATTTACTTTTTCTTTTTCCGTTTTGCTCCCTTCTTCTTTTTCTTCTTTTTCTTTGAATTTGGCCACCCAAAGCCTCTGAACTCCAGACAGTCCACTGCATTGTGAGAGATGTAGTAGACGTTCTCCATGGCTGCTGGGCTGAGGATGTCTGCCTCTGTCTTGGTGGATTTGGCACTAGAGGACCTCTTTTTGGGTGTTTTTGGACTCCCAGTCTTCTTGGTGGGCCTAGAACTGTGGGACCTTGATTTCCTGGATTTGGTGGGCTGTGAAAACAAAATACATAAAAGTGGTTTATTCCATTTAGGTTTGATTCCTCTACAGTACTGAATAGTTTGGACAGCCCTAAGTCTAGAATGTTACCTATACTTTACCATGTTGAAAGATGTCAAGGTCACATCCAAAATGATTATTTACCCATCTGTAAAATGAGATGTATACACAGAAGAATGTTATAATCAACAGTATCTCACTGTAGCACATAAATGCTTTCTCAAAACAGCTTCAGTGCTTGAAATTGTCACAAATTAAAAATATATACACACACCTTACCAGTTCTGGACTTGGCACTGCTGTAAGTAGCAAATGAGCGGCTTCAACTGGGACAGCGATACCCTATTTGTTTGTCCTGTTGTCGTAGAGACACTCATGAATGAAGGGGTTGGCCTCTCCAAGCCCATAAATTCTTTTTGTTGCATCCAAGACGTAGCTAGTCTTCATATACAACACAAAGCTTAACAAGAGATGAGTGCAAAAGGCAAGGGCTAAATGCCGAGGATTTAAAGTTATAATTCAACTAAAAGCCAACAGTCGTCCAACTTTGCTTTTTTTATTTTTAGTGCAGTGGAATTCATCACTTGTTAAGACAATAAGCTTTCAAATTCTTTGGCAATTCTCACCAAATTCTCCTGAATTAAAAAGCCCTTGCATTCACAATGTGAAAGTGTAGTTTTTGACATCACTGTAACATTTAAATACATTCAGTGAATGTAAAACAGCCAAATACCATGCAGAAGCTCTCGGATCTCTCAATCATGCAATACAAATAAATATTCACAACCATAGCAATTATGCAGTCACGTTGAGTATAAGAAATCCAATATGGACCCAAGAAACTTCTCAGTTGTGAGCAAGACACGCACAACCCCAAATAAAAATGCACTGTATACACATCAAATGAAACCAAATTCAACAACCAACTATATGCCAATTTACTGCACATACAGTACAGTAGAAGTATGGCATAAAAAACAAGACCTCTTCTGTTGTTGCATTTAAGTGTCAAAATAAGACTTGTGAAAAATAGCGAGTGCTCTTTAGTGGATCACCTGCATAGTGCCATATCTTTTTCTCTGAAGGCAGAATTTGGTTTAAAAAGCCTACAGTGCAGCAACACAATAGCTTTGTATTTCATGTAAACTGATACTTATGATAAAGTGTCAGGTGGTGACAGCAGTACTTCAACCCGAGGACCTCCCTTCAAGTACAGTATCTGCCCTGCTGATCTGTTTGTGATACATACAATACAATTTTTTTTTCCGTTTCTGGGTTGTTGACCCCATGACATGTTATCAAAATCACTTTTTGGCAGTGACGCAGGAGCAGACAGACATTTTTTACTGCAGAGCTCCGTGCATTTAAGCCCTTGAATGTGACAACAAGGGTCAAAAGGAGGCGTTAAAGTAGCAGAGCTACTGTGTAGAGACGAGGTGGACTATCATGTGGATGATGCGGGACCCGCGGGGACAGCTGCACAGATCCATGCTTGGGTTTCTGATTTTGTCCTCCAGCAGCTGGTCCAACTCCCAGCGCAGCTCCTTCACCAGCTCAGCTACCTGAGTAACACACGCACATACATTTTTTTTCTACTTCACCTTTCTGTTCATTACCATGAATACAGACATATGATTTAAGACTGTAGTGCATTGTTGTCTTTTAAGTCCTTGTAAAAGCCTGTTAAATATTTCAAGCATAATATAATGCACACGCATATGTTGCATCCAGTCTAAAAGAGTTAACTTTACTGTAATAACCTATTAAAACTCTGTTATCTCTTATCTCTGACCTGATGAGAAGCAGCAGCGAATCGAATCCATCCATCGTCAAGGGAGATGACAAACTCTCCTTTGTGCAGCTCCATATTGACCTGCCCGCCTCCAAACAGCACCAGCGGGTAGACAGACACCATGCTGCAGTCCCTGATGAAGACGCGGCTTGTCTTCACCTTCTCATGGTAAACCAGGTAGGGGCTGTTGTAGTGGCGAACCTGGAGCACAAAGAAGACTCTCAAGGGGCTTGTTGCTCCAACGAGCTGCTGAATACAAAGCAACATCTTTTCTCTTTTATCTCACTGTGTAGTTGACAGATGACGGGTGCACGTGGACGCAGCCATCGTTCTTGGTCATGAAGCGGAGCTCGTTGGCTTTGGGCTGCATCTTCATCGCTCCTTTGCTGGTCATCTTGTAATTCCCCTGAGGAGCTCGTACCTGGAACAAAATGTCAAACACAGGAGTGTGAAGCCAAGAAGCCATTGGATAGTTTTATACTTTATACACTGGCTTCAGTTTCTTATTCCAATGACAAAGAGTATATAGAAAATACACCTGGACCACATTGGGGTAAAGGGCAGCACAAAGCATGGCGGACATCAGCCGGATGTTTTCAGAGTTCAAGTTAGCCTAGAAAGGAATACATCATTATCAGATTATCAGAGGCTAGATTGATGGGTATCTGTGTGCTTAAAAGCCGACTGAGATAAGTATATGGTCTCATTTTATTTAAAAGTCCAAGTGACAAATGCAGCTGATACAATTGAAATAAATTCTCTATAAAATAAGTCAGATCCAGTAGAGGTATATTAATGTGTATTGGAACAACAAATAAAAACACTTCCAGCACTATGATGCAGATGTGTGTGTGTTACCTCAGGGCCAGTGGCCTCTAGAACACCATCAGTGCCTTTAGAGCACTGGCGCTCTATAATCCTGGCCCTCAGTCCCTCCTTGATGAAGCCAATGTCAGACAGCAGCTCAGCAAACTGCCTCTTCAGGCTGGCGATCTCCTGTACAGGTCATAACGGACATTTTTTGTTAAGAAATGTATGATTGTTACACAACTGTAGAGGAGAATGGATTAGGTACATCAGACAGCACTACCTCACCTGTAAGCCTCGCCAAGACAGGAAGTTCTCCCTGCAATAAAGGAAGCCGGCCTGGTGGCCATTCTTTGCAGCACAGCACCATCCCTGCAAGAGAGGGAATATCCATCACATATATCATTTGAAATGCTACATCAACATTTCTACATATAAATACTGTTTTTGCATAATTTTAACACAAAGACAAGTCCAATCAGTTCCAGGGCTGTTATAGTAAAGTAAAACTGAAACTAAAATGAAAATAAGCAGTGAAAAATATTTGTAGGTAGCTGAAACTAAATAAAAACTAAATTCTTCAAGAAAAACTCAAATTAAACTTAGACTATAATAATAAAAAAAGTTAAATCAAAATAAAACCATAAATTCATTTAAGTTTTAGTTTTTTTGCCATAATATATCATTACTGAAAAAGGAGGCCACATGAATTTGACTTGAACATGAAATCTTGAGACATTGAACCACACAAATAAAAAGGGCTTAACATTCCAGGAGATGGCGCTATACCGCAATTTCTCAATGTATTTTGTATGTACTGTATGTGTAGCAGACATTATATCTGGCTCTAACAAAAACTAAATGTACTGTAAATCTAAATCAATAAAAGCTAAAACTTTCTGTAAAACTGAAAATGAACTAAAACTAAGTACACTAAAATTAAGTCAAAAAGTCAAAACTAAAATAAAAATAAAAAACTGTTATAACCTTTATCAGTACCTTGTATGCCTGTAACAAAGCTAAATGGTCACTACTCGCCAAGGCAAAGGCCAGTTTCTTTTCATTGGCTTCTTCCCGCTTATCCCATGGAGACACCTGGAAAACAAATAGACAGTTTTTCTATAGAAGAAGACACTTTTAATCACTAATAATCATTATGTGGGTTCTTCGCTCTTAAAAAAATAAAACACTAGCTGGTTGAGGATAATAAATCAGCACTGTGATGCCAAGGAGTGACACATATGGTCTCTCAGCAGTGGCAAGCCGTTTCTTACAAATGGTGATTTGAAGGCCAGACTGGCAGCGATGGTGAGTGCTGGGTCGAGGCAGCGAAAGATGGCACCGAACAGCATGAGCTTCCCGATGCGCACGTCGACGGGCAAGCAGGCCAGGTGGTAGCCCAGCGGGGTCAGTTTCTCATCTGCAGTTAGAGCTCCAAGGTCCCGCAGGCGCTGCTTGGCTGCATCCAAGCTTCCCAAAGCCGGGGGCTCGATGAGCCGAGAGAAGACGGACTCCAGCGTCCGCTCTGCAAACACATCCAGGATCTTGATTCTGTCGGAGAGATGGGAAAATGGAAAATACAAGCATAGAGAAATAATGTTTTACATGTCCTTAAATCTGACACAATGCTACAGCTGTCTGAAGAGAGGACCCTCTCTTTTCCCCTCTGTTTCCAAGCTTAAATCCCAATAGCCATGTCATGCATAAACCTCTATTATTTGCATTTACAGAGACAGAAAAAAAGCAGGTTGGCATTATGCAAAGAGCAAACAGATGGATCTACCGGAGGCAGAGCTGCTCTAGAGGCACTCTCTGGATCTCAGGCAGCTGCTGCTCAGCCAGCTGGTGTTGGAAGCAGTGGCTGGTGAAGAGGTGGAAACAGACGCCCGAGGCCACGCGACCTGCTCGACCCTTCCGCTGCAGAGCGTTGGCCCGAGAAACCCACGAATCCTCCAGGCTCTCCATGCTTTTGGTCGCATCGTACCTAAAAATATAACCACAAAGAAATGAGAAATGCAGATTTTGCAACACTCTATCCCATGTCAAATTAAAGCAAAGTCGTATGTGGCAACAAAAGTGGTATAATACACAATCATTATTCTCTAAAATCACAAATTAACATACAGTTTATCCAAACAATCAACATAACATCTGACACTAAACAGGAGGTCACCTTTTCTCCTTCATCTTGCCAGAATCAATGACATACACCACATCGTCAATGGTTACTGAGGTTTCAGCGATATTGGTGGAGATAATAATCTTTGTAACACCATCTGGGGGCCGGCTGAAAACTGCCTGCTGCTCCTCATTGGACAAGGTTGAGTGGAGTGGGTACACCACACACCTAATGAGGCAAAAGTACATCCACATTAGTCCATTTAGATTTCAAGCATAGCCAAAATATCCTGTGACATTTTATTATTAACTGCAACTATCACAATTGTATATGCTACTTACAGCTATTTATGTAAAGGTACAATCTGTACACAAGGATCGTATGTTTACAATTTTTGTTTTTAAAAAGTGTCATGAAATTCAGGATAGCCCCATAAAGGAGAAAAAAAGAAAATACCACAGAGCATGAATAAGTATGTTAAAAATAACAGGAAATGACTTTAGACACAGACCTGGTTGCCCTCCTGTTGTTGAACATTCTGTTGGACATGAGCTGTTCATAGAGCATCTTGATCTCAGCCAAGCCTGGCATAAACACAAGCACTGCACCTGGATACAAAAACCAAAAGCTTACATCAACATAATCAAAGGTCACGATGAAACTTGAAACACTCTTGAATTCACCTTGACTCGACTGAGTACACATGGATGATTCTTACCTGGAGGGTAGTTGTGTTTTCCATCTACAATCCACTCCAGCAGGCTCTCCACCAGGTCCATGTTGATTTTATCCAGGTCCATAGCAGCAATAGTCTTCAGCACAGACTTCTTTGTATCTGAATAAACAGCAAAACAAAATACAACGTGTGTGAGTTAACAGGCAGCAACAGATTATTTAACATAACATAGATCAGCTCAGTGTATGATACTTGTTCTTAACTCACCTTTGTATCTGACCGTGAGATCCTGCAGGCTGAGCTGCTGATCTGGAATGGATTCTTTGACATAGTCCTTCTTACAGAAAGACATGAAGTTCCACATGTCGTCACCCAAGTCATCCACCATGTCCCTTTGCTCTCCTTTGCCTCCTCGTCCACCTGTGGAAGACGAATTCTGCTTCCCTGAGCGCATGTAAGGGCTGCCATCCTCGATGACATAGCTGCATAAAAAGATGTTATTTTAAAAAATATTCATCAGCTGCTTAAATATTTGTTGGAGTGAAGGAGGATGTACCTACCGGGTTTTATCGATAGCATCTTCAAGAAAAAACTGGTCGACAGGAAAAGTTCGCCCTGAAAGGAGAGAAATTCATTCATCAATTGGAATGAGGTGTCTGAGTTGAACATGTAATATGCATGTCATGTTTAAAACAGATACTACAGGTGGCTAGTTAGTTACCTGGTATGTGGACAGTGGGACAGTCATAAAAATACTCAGAGAAGAGGTTGGCATTAAGCGTGGCACTCATTAGAATGATCTTCAGGTCTGGCCTCTGCATAATCAGGTCTTTTAATACCAACAGCAGGAAGTCGCTGACAAAGAGAGGATGAAATAGAGATACAGTGACTAAGAAACTGGTTACAGTGAAGTAAATATTTGTTTGAGAAGGTAACATCAGAGACTGACTTAATTTGGTGACAGTTAAAAATGCCTGAAGAAGGTACACATGTTCTGGACCATATGTGAGTGATCTGCATAATCTCACCTCTCCTCCGTTCGCTCGTGCACCTCATCCACAATGACATGTGTGACGCCTTTGAGGTCTGCCTCGCCCTCCAGTCTCCTCAGTAACACGCCAGTGGTGCAGTACAGCAGCCTGGTGGCAGACGTCTGACAGAAGAGAGCAATAAGCCAAATATAAGCGATATAAGAGATATAAAGCTTGGCTACATATACTTAGAATAAGATGTAGAAAATGTTGTATATGACTATAAGTCTTATGGATCCATTGACTAAAAGCTTTTGCCTTAAACTCCTGCATACTACACACATGTACATGTCAAATGTGCCCATACCCGAACACTCTCCAGGCGGATCTGGTAGCCCACTGAGTTACCCAGACACTCTGCACGCTCCTGCGCCACTCTCTGGGCCACAGAGATGGCAGAGATGCGCCGTGGCTGAGTACAGATGATGTTGACCACCTGCTCCGCCGGACCGTCCAACGAGGCGTCCAGAATGAACTGAGGGATCTGAGTGGTCTTACCACACCTGCAGAAAAGGATCAGAAAACAAACATTAAACAAAAATCCTATCTGTTACAGAGATGTATGAATAGGGCAGCGTTATATCTAGCAGATATGAGAAAAAGGCAAGGATAGAATGGCTGTGCAATTAAACAACACAACATGGAAGGAAAGTGCTAGAGTCATTCAAATAAACTCATATTTTTTTGTATCAAGAGAGGGTTTAAAATATGGTCTTGATAATCACATAGGCACCAAATCCTGTTTGTATAAATAGCATTTAGCTAAGTTGAGCCTTTGTCAGTGCCAACTTAAAGCTGTCCTGTGTGACCCACCCAGTCATCCCACTGACAACCAGCACCTGGCACTGGTCTAACAGGTCGAGGATGTTTTCTTTTTCATGCCAAGCTGGCAGTTTCCTCCTCTGCTCCAACATGGACCTGAAACGCCCGGATGACTGGAAGGATGGAAGAACAGCAATCCATTAAATACATCATATTGAAGAGTAGGACTGCACAATTAATCAACTAATCGTGATCACAATTTTGGCTCCCACAGTTAAATGATCACCTATGATACTGACGTTTAAAATGTGCCCATAGAATCTGCTGCATATTAAAATCAACCACTTCCTAAACTAAAAGCCATATGTCAGTTGGCAATCGAGATGTTTTAGCTTCACTCTTGGGGAGCCGTCATGCCGCTACCAAAGCTCAGCTGCAGTGAACCGTCCTCAGTGCCTGTCTGCAGCAATATTGGTAACGCACCCGACCCATCTTTTATTATTAAATTAAATTTACAAGAGCACAAAATTATTTTTATAGCCTCTTAATTTTGCTCTAAAAGTGCACCAGATTGATGCATTTATCTTTAAAATGCAGCCTACAAAATGTAGGGTCAACATTCCCATATTTTTTTATATCGCAAATTATATATAGCAAAATAAAAACAGTATTGCGTGCACTGTAAATGTGGAGTGGAATAAAAAAAAAGTAGAATAAAAAAAATGTCACCAAAATTGATGAATAATAATGATAAATAATTGTGATGTCAATATTGATCAAAATAACCATGCAGCCCTATTGGAGAGGATGTGAAGTAAGATAAAACGTAAAGATAAGTCTTCTTTTACCTGTTTCTTCTTAAAGTCTCGGCACAGCTTTCCATTTTCTTTCAGCAGGTTGTCCATCTTCAGGTTGTGCTTATTCACCATCTTCTTCCTCAGATTGACGTAGCTCTCGCTCTCGACTGGAACAGCCTCACCCTCGTTGTCCTCATCCCTCTCATCCAGCTCCTCTCTCGCTCCCGTTTCTTTCACTGTAAACACAGAGGTAGGATTTCAACTCATACACACAAATAGAGTGCTCTATTTGGACAATAAATAATATATGATAATTAATATTGCTGACTCACGATCTATGGGTCTCTGGTTGGTAGGTGGAGCAGTCCTTCTGCTGTTGCTGTGATTACTACTGGTACTGGTACTACTACTTCTACTTTCTTCCAAAGCATTGCTCCTCACACTCTTACTCTTTGCCATGGCAAGAGAGGGAGGAGGAAGCACCACGATGGGAGGTGGCGTGCTGTATTTGTGATGACTGACAGCCAGTAGTTCCTTCATGGTAGTTTCATTCTCACATAGAGTGATCAGAGTGTAAACAACAGGCTCATTGCTCTTAGCTGCAGCCAATGCTTCTCCAAACAATCTTTCAGTCACACTGAGCCTCCCTGCAGCCCCGAAAGACTCGTCGGTGGTGCTGAAGGCAACTATTGGTGCCTGAAAAGGGTAACGGTTTCCTTTAGGGAATCGGACCTCTAGTTCATACTCAGGTGGGGAGTAGCTGCTGAAGCCTGGCTGGCTCGGGCTGTTGAGGTCTGGGGAACCAGCCCCAGATCTCTGTTTAGTGGGGAGCTGATGCTTAAACTTGCATTTGTCCCCAAACCGGCAGCCTTGCCCTTTCATATAGAAACGGCAGGCATCTCGGACGTTAGCAGCTTCTCCACCACCTCGCCTCCTGTCTTGCCTATCATTCTTTGTTGCGTTGTCTGAGAGGAATAAGATGTCCAGGGTTACTGTCCAGACTGTATTGACAATGCGCTCGTTGAAACGGTCACCAAAAATAGCAGCTAGCGCCAGAGCTTCCTCCTGCCTCTGGCTCAAACACTCATCCATAGGAACCCCTTCAAGGCCATCGGGGGAAACTGCTTTATGACCATAGCGTTCACTGAAAACCTGGTGGAGGAGCTGTTCCAAAGTGGCCCCGAAATCCCCTCCACCAGACTCCAACGCCTTCTTGCCGCGCTCCCTGTCAAACCCATACCTACACAAAGGAAAGATGAGTAAACAAAGGGTTGGAAGATAAGGGAAATATTAATTCAATATTATTTTTTTAGGTTCCTGACAGCACAGTAGTAAAAATACTGGTTTTAGATTAAATGTAGGATGATGCAACTGTCAACCTCAAAATAAACAAATCTGTGTTTCACCTGCAGAGTTTTCCTATGGCAAATAAGGAGATGACAGGTTCAGGGGTGGGCCGTTCATCATCAGACTCTGTCTCATATGCTGGGCTCTCTGCCCTCTCCAAAGGCTCATCACTAGTGGCCCAAAACTGGCCTTCATCACGATGGTCCAGCTCATCAAATTCCTCCTCATTCTCTTCTCCCCCAGTATATTCTGAACCAGATTCACTGAGGCAGAGAGGATGATGGGTTCATGTGGAAAAACATCACTTACTGAAATATTTTCTAGCATTCCAATTACACTATTGAAACAGATAAAGACATGTAGCATATTTGATGTATGTTTAGTAGAATATACTCACTCATATGGCTCTTCAAAGTCCTGGGTCTGCAGATTTCGCAGAAGCTCCTTGAGTTGTTCTTGGTTCTCATTAGTCATGAAGAGCCTCTGCAGGGGCATGGTGCTCATCTCCGGCCTGATGCCGTCACCTGGCTTTGGGCTTGTTCGTGTTCTCGCCAAGGACATTGGGAGAGCCTTGCCACTGCTTTTCCCATAGCTTCTGCTGTCCCTGTCTCGATCACTACCTCCCCTTCCTCGACCTCCATCCCTGCTGCCACCACGGCCGCCACCGTTGCCTCGTCCTTTGCCAGGTCTGGAGGCAGGCAGAGCCAGGTAAATGGGGGGGGGGGCAGGAGAAATGAGGTTTAAAGAGGAACTCAGCAAGAAATGAGCACACTGTGATAAATCTGGTAATTCTTTCACTATAAATGCATACCTGCTGGGACGAGAGGGTCCAAAATCCAAGCTGAAATCATCTCCATCATCCCAGCAGCCAGCTCCTCCTTTCCTACTTCCACCTCCACCACCAGACCCACCGCCTCCTCCACCTCCTCTTGGCTTGTTAAACCTGCCCCCTCCTCTGTTTGGCTTCCCACCTCTTCTCCTAGCACTCATTTCTCTGTTAAAACATACATAAACCGTTTCATATACATAATATATTATAAGCAGTCTAGCTTCAAAGTATCACAACCAACACAGCTGTTATCCCCACAGTATACCCACCTTCAATCAGTGTCCATTCATAGCAGCAACCAACCTGTGAAGAGAGATATTAAATACACAGTTTGAGTAAATCTTCTCAGCCCTGGAAGTACACAATAATCCTGGATGCAGCAGAGAGAGCTGCTAGTTGCGAAACCGGGCAGAGCAGACAGCTACTGTACATCCACTGCAGCGCACAGAGTCTCACATAGCCGTGGGGTGGCTCACTGTGGCACTTCAGTTCAAGTGCGAGCAATGAGATGGTGGCTGACACACAACGCTGGTGGCTACAATTATGCAAGCAAACGGGGAAAGCAAACTAACAACACAGCGGGGGCGACGACCACTTAACTCCACGTGCCTGACTGACAATGTGTTTAGTAAGCAAGTTATAAAAGCACGGGAAACAGCTGGCCTGAGCAGTAACGTGGTATTGTGTCGTGTCAGTCAGTTACTGAAGTGTAACAAGCTTCAGCTAGCTAACAAGCTAACAGCTAGCAAGCTGACTCCTCACTTCTGATTTAACAAGCTAGCAAAGAGAAGCTTTCGCACTTGTACGTCAAGTCGGGATAATTGAATGTGTAAGAATGCCACAACATAAACGGAAACACATCACACGCCATAAAGTACAAACGCACTTGAAAAACGTAACTTTCACAACAAGTATGTACAAACCTGAGCAGCTGTTCCAGCCACCGGTAGCCTGCATCTCTTTCATTGGTCGAAGCTCACAGTTCAACGTTTCTTTTCCGGTGACCGGAAACGTTTTTAGGAAATATTTAGTATATAATTTTTTAAAACAATATCTGTAGGTTGTTGGACTAAATTAAAAGCGACATATATTGAGCTTAAGTACATTTTCAGGAAATAAAAAATACTTTTTAAAGCTACCGGTAGTTTAGTACTCCTATAACCATGGTAACCGCAGTTTGCGTAGAGCTGCCTGCTACACAGATAGCTGACTGCTTCATTTCAGGCCTATAGCACGGAGTTTCTTTGTGTCCTTTTCACGACTTTTTCAGTTTGTTTGACTTTTCACATTCAGCAAATTGGCCGGTGACGGTACACGGCGTTTTCTGTCGGTTCTGACAACCATCTGCCAGCTGGGGGAAGCTGTCACGGATGTCTGGTGGGGTGTGATTGTGATTTTCTAACACCCAGCAGCACACACACAACTCCTTCTGTCTCCTATCTGCTGTCTAATTTCTCATTTTCACTTTCAGACAATAAGGAAAGCGATTCTTTACAAATTCAAGGTAAATATCCCAGTTTCATACCTGCAAATTTTGCATTTAATTCACCTGACAGATTTTAAGGTGTATTTGTGTACAGGGGAAGGACCTATAAAGGTATCCTACATTTTCCCAAATGGGGACAAATATGGTGAGTGATGGCACAGCTTTGCACTTTTACATCACAGTTACATCTGTGTCAGCTTCTCCTCTGCTCTCCACAGAGGGGGAGTGCAGCAGGTCTGCATCAGGGGTGGTGATGAGGAGCGGTACTGGCAAACACACATCAGCAGGTGGCATCATATACACTGGAGAGTGGCTTGAAGACAAAGTACGTGTTCACTTCTTGATGTCTATTACTAAAGACTGTATGGTTGTATTTGTGATTACTCATACAGGTTTGCTCTCTCTCTCTTACACACAGATGCATGGCAGAGGCACCCTGCAGCATCCCTCTGGAGCACTCTACGAAGGGGAATTCAAAGACAACATGTACCACGGCACGGGAACATATACCTTCCCAGACGGCTCTACTTACAAAGGTCACTTTCACAATAACAGGTAAAAGGCTATCCAGTTTTGGCACTTAATGTGTCATTGGTGTTTTCTGAAAAGAGCCATGTCCTTTAGGAGTTTCCAAATGATTATGCTGTAGGGCTGTGGTCTAATTAGTGTGCCGTGGTCCAGGTTAGCCCTCTGTTATTACCAGAACAAAGCAATAAGGCTCCAGTTGTACATTCCCTAAGCAATCAGTTTAATATGACATTTCCAACTTACAGTGCATTACATATTAGCCACTCGAACCCTAATATTTCCTTTAAATTTCCCCTTGAGCTTTATTCAGTCTGAATTGGTTATTTTGAGGGGCAAAGATTCAAACCCAAAACTTAATGCACATACATATGAAATGGAAGATTTCAATGTCCTAACTGGTGTGTTGCAGGTTGGAGGGAGACGGGGCGTTCACTAACACACAAGGACTGGTTTGGACGGGGAAGTTTCACGGCAAAGCAGCACTGGGCCTGACAATGCAGCACAACATTTAGGCAAAACAAGCCTTATTGTACTGCACTGTGTAAAACATTTAAAAAGACTAATCTAAAAATGTACATGCTTTCTGGATGTGATAAATACTGTATATTTACTGTACTAAATGCTAACAGATAGAGCTGTTTCTCATGTTTTTAAAACATCTATTCTATCATTGTCATGTCTCTTGCCCGGAGTCACTCTCTCAGCTGTTGCTTTACTGGTCGCGGTGCTCCAACACAGCAAGTGTGTTGCTTCATTTCACCAAGAAAATGTCACAATTTTTCTGGCCTTTTGTCACTCTGTTTTTATGTAGCTGCGAGAGTCAAGGTGCATTACATGCTACACTTCGTAACTAACTAAAATAAATCCAGACATGCTAGTGGCAAGTGTATGCAGTTATTTCATTGCACATTTTTTGATACTTGTTTAGACTTTGACAAGCCTGTGATCCCACTTATGAAAAATAAGCGTAATTTACCACTCAGATAGACAAAAACTAAACAAAGCCCCTGACTATTTTAATTTCTCCATGTAATCTTGACTCCATCAGGGTGAAGGTTGAATACAGGGCAGTTTGACATCATTACACCACCAACCAATCACAAAGGGGGATGTGCTCACATCCCCATCCACAACAGCTGTGCCCAAACTGTTGGAACATTGGCCTGAGGAAGTGTGTGATGCAATGTGAGTGTGTGGTCAGTTTGACCTTCAGTGTTGGTGTGTGTGCACAGTTTTGTGTGTAAACCAGCTCTCTACCCTCTGCAATGCTGCACCACTACCTCAGCTAATGAACAATTACTTCACAAACAATCACAACTGTTCAATATTGTTTAATAAGCAACTCTGATATTGTACTTTGCCATTCCATTGAATAATGCCTCTATGGATCTGTAATTGCACATACCCCTGAACAAATTCAGTATTGAGTATTTCTCTAGACTATACAGATATGGAAATGTGTGTAACAAAAACACATATAGTAACACCCATACAATGCTAAACACTTCTGGTGAAATACTGCACCAGATACAAGAAACATCTATTTTCACTGATTGTACAGTTTTCAGGTAGAAAATAACATTTTTGTATTGCAAACCTTCAGTGGCAATTTGAATGAAGAACCTTACATATGATCATGGAGGCAACAACGATGAAATAAAAATAGAAAATGGCACTCAAATTTGGCACGAGATACAAAAAGTATTTGAAATGTCGCTGACATGAATACAAACTTGCAATGAGTTATTGTGTTTAGTTAAAATGTACAGCCGATGCAGTAACTGTTTAGTGCTTCAGGTGTTATTTTCATATGAGGATGTGATGATAAATGTGTATTCATCAGTACAGTTAGTGAGCTAGATGATGGCGAGGAAGCTTTAAAACTTTTGCAATATATTATCTCCATAAACCTGAGAATCTATAAAGTATACAATATTATTTTTAAAGATTTCTTCTTCCTGAAGACAAAAAACATCCTTTTAAGGTATAACATTGTGACTTTAAAAGGGAAAAGTACACTTTAAATGTGCTGGAAACATTAGACAAAGAAACCATTCCAGAAACCGTATTTAAATGCGACAAAACAAACAGTGTACATGCACATTTCCACAGAGAAGCATAAGACTGAATGTCAAAATTATTATTCTATATAGAGCTAATACATGACAGCTCTTGAGCCCTCAAGGCAAGCAGGTAACAATCTGAATCAAGCGAGAATGATACGAAAGAAAGGTGACCATGCTTTTTGTTTTTCTGTGCTTGTTTCTGTGCTTCATTTCCAGGAAATAGTCTCAACTCTGGAGCCCCACTTAGGTAGTAGGATGTAAAGGAACGGATGAGGTACAGTGGAGACAAATAAGAAAAACAGCACCATTTTTGCGACAGCTGTGTTCTTCCAAGCAAGAGTGGCAAAGTGCTCACCAAGGCCACCACCAAGGAGCTCAGTGGTTTATGTATTGTGCTGTTGGTCAGGCAGATAGAGGGGGAGTCAGCGGGTTGAAGCATGAAGTCACAATTTGTAATTATTCAGATCGTTGCAGAGGTTTGTTTACCCAGGATCAATCCCAAGAAAAGCTCATGGAAGTGGCTTTTTCCCCTATTGGCCACAAGGGGCAACAACAAGCCTATTCCGCAATCTAAAAGTAACCTAAAAAAGTGAGATTTATGCTTTATTAGCGATGTCTTCAAACGGTATTTTATATTTTAAAAGAGAAAAGACTTCAAGGATGAAGACTTAAACGGTCATTTTGGCAGATGTACGTCTGGTTGATTAACAGCCACCACTCTGAGCTTTTCTGTGGAACCACAACAGGTTTCCAGTTTGATATGTGAACACCAACAAATCCTGGATGACATCAGTGATTACAGATTGATTTCAATATTTGAAATTCAAAGGGACCAAAGTTTGGATTTTATACAAGGTGAAGATAGGACACAGTTTCTTCCAGAAGATTCTTATTGTTTCTTACCCCAAACAATCCTCCCCACATCTGTCCATTTTCAGGTGCTGTTTTTTTCTTTCTGCACACATATTTTAACGCTCACAAACAAACCCATACACTTATAGCTGGTATTCTTTTTTTTTGGTGATATATTATGTGAAATCACTATGCCATTGGTGGAAACAGCTCCCATGTCTACACCTGGACTATCAAAGTGACCCTGTGGTTTTCTTCCAAAAGACCATTTTCCTAGAAAATACATAAGAAAAATCCTTCACCCACAAACTACAACTTGATGCCTACAGTAGGCTTTGTGTCAAAAAAAAAGGCATGAACTGATTAGAAATCATGTAAATATTACATCTTAATAAAAAACATATTTATCATAAAATGTTTAACCACACACATTGATACAAATAAATAAGAAAACATCACAGAAGAATCAAAAAAGCACCAACATTTTAAAAAGGGGGACATATAAATTGACATGTGGTGAAGATATTTTTGGGGGGCAGTACAATCGGCCGAAACAGTCTCCTGCTACAGCGGGTTCTTATTAACTGCTACCTCAGTTCTTGCCTTCCCGTCCGTGTGTGTTCACAGTAGTCGTAGGCACATGTTAGGGTCGAGTGTGTGTGTGGCATCTATTTGTGCCGAGCTCACAGTAGGAAGCTCCATTCGTTCGTCAAATTTATCCTTCCTCTTCCATTATTTCCTATCACTGGATAGCTTGGAAGGTGGTTTCTCCTTCTCCAGCTTCTTTCTCGTCACCCTCCCCCATCTCTCCATTCCTGCCACCTCTTCTCCGACTCCACTCTTGCAGTAAACCCTAAAACCACTCTGACAGCCTTGTGTGTGACCTCTCCACCTCCACATCACCCCCTGCCCCGCTCTCTCCATCATGGATTCTGCAGCAGCCCCTCCCACTGGATCGGCTGGGAGAAGACCTCTCTCTCCAGCCACATCTCGTAGCTGTAGTGGAAGTCCTCAGGCAGCTCCACGCGCTGGCCCAGTACGCTCTGCAGGCAGTTGTCCACGGGCGCAAAGTCTCCATTCTTGTTCTTGTCATAGCGGCGGCTGTTGAACTTCTCGATGCTTTCCCGCAGGGCGCACTCCTCTGCCTGGAAGTCCCAGGGGCGTGCGTCAATATCTGGGAGAGGAGGGGATATTAAATCAATCTCAAGGACCCTTCTTTTGATACGTTTGAATTTTCACACAAATTTCCCCTTAAATCCTTCTTCTTAGACCCGTGCCTATATTTATTTTATTCCATTTCCTACCCCATTCTCTTTGTCCTTCTATCCATCTATCTCTCTAACACTCATGGTGACAGATCATTTGCTCTCCCAGGAGGGACGGTGACCCTGAGTAGTCCCCCTTCCTCTGTTGCTATGGCAACACAATCCCGGCTGTTCACCAATGGCTGTTGGAGCATTATATTTCAGGCATGTACAGCACATCCATACAGACGGGTACCTCAACAAAGATGTACACATCTATGTACACATTAATTATACAATTCTAATTAATTTACCTGTATTAAATGTCGTGTTCACAGAGTCGTGGGTAAATGTATTCTTCGTAGTGCAGCCTCTGCTCTATTAATCAGCTATGTGTGAGGGTAAAAGTGGACTGCTGGGACTCATTATCTCTATGACCGTTTCATTTGTGAAGATCTGAGAGGCCAACTGAATTGTGGGTCAAAGAGAATGACAGAATACTTTCTTTTTTTTTATTAAAGCTGCACCTGATAATTTTTGTGATGATATAATACCCTTAGCACCATAAATCATGAATAAGGGCTGTACCAAAGAAGAGCATCCTGTCTGTACTAACTGAAATGCTGTTTGAAAAAAGGTAGAAATGGGCTGGAAAATAAGAACAATACTGGTATAAAAGGAACCAGCTTTTCCTCGCTCTTTAAATTGTCAAAACAATACAAAAAAAAACAGTACTTTCGCATTTATTTCCCTTTGCCAAATGACCCACCGGACAGAACGAATGACCTACTGGATAGAGTGAGCGACAGACTGGATAATCCCAAAACAACCTTTGAACCGGTGTGCTGTCAGATTTATTAGTGGTTAACACTTCATGAATATGGTTCTGCTGACAAGCCATTACCATTTCCGTAAGCCCAGTCGTCATTGAGCCTGTGGCGGACT
Organism: Pterois miles; assembly: GCA_947000775.1. Lineage (NCBI taxonomy): Eukaryota > Metazoa > Chordata > Actinopteri > Perciformes > Scorpaenidae > Pterois > Pterois miles. Next base: position 16,336,215 of record CAMQGK010000549.1, on the reverse strand, counting down.
TTCTGGTAGATTGCTGACATGGTCTTCATGTTGCTCTTCCTCCACTGGCGGCCCAGGTACTTGGTCTGGATCTTAAGCAGCTTGAGGACGTAGAGCTGCATCATGGCCTGCTTCACCTTCAGAGCTCTCTTCAGGATGGGGGCAGACTTGAACACCACCAGCATCTGAAAAGCAAATACAATTGACTATAGGAGCATGTTTCGACATGCTGTGGTGTACCAGGCATAATGTAAAAAAAAATGTCCAGTCATGAAGCCCTCACATGGACTGACTTTTCTGTGCTGATGGGTTTGTAAGAGTACAAGGCTCTGTCGTGGTGCACAATTACTCACCATCGTCCTGGAGTGTTTCCACTTGGTCAGCTTGTTTAATATTCTCAGCAGATTGATACAAGAAAACAGGTTTCTCCAACAGAACTGGTTGCTGTCTCCTGCTTCCTAAACAACACATTACACACAAAGGTCATGATAACACTTGGAAACCCTGACCTTCACCCAGTGAGGATCAATCAGGTGTTGTGCTGACAGTGTATTTGACTCACCAGGCTCTCAGCTGTGAGCTCAGGCATCTCATGGACCACACAGTGGGGGAAGTCCAACACACATATACTGTGATGAAAACACACACACACAAAAACACTTTCTAGATCTACCCATCATGTTATACGCTGCAACATCACTTGAATCTGTCCATTCTCCTTGAATTTTAAATCATCATCTTGGGCTGCATAAGCTCTGAGAGGGTCAATGTACTACATCAATGTATTACTCAAGTTATACAGTCCAGAGTACTTTTCTATAGTATTGTAACAGACAGTAACAGACTGGCTTGGTCCTTTCACTTGCTGAGCAAGACTCCTGTTTGTTTATTTTTTTCTTTCACACCTGAATTTCCTGTTATTGCATTGCTGCTGTGATGCCATCTGTGCCGCCTACTGGAAGCCTGCTGATTCATGTCTGTAACATTTGGTTACCTGTCTTACCGGCAGGTCTTCAAACACAACCCTTTTGTCTCTACCAAACACATTTTAAAGGTAAAGTAAGAGTACTAAAGTGGTAGCCATTTCAACTATGAATTACTGGAAATTGAGGCACAACTATATAAATCTCCTGTGTCTGTTGCACCAATCCGAGCTTGTCTTTTGTTAGACAGCGAAACAAGATGTGCAGTGCTTTTTGTGACAGTAAGAGACAAGGATCTTACCTGTTTTTGGCACTGATATATGACATGATGTTCTGGTTGAAGAACTTTAGGATGAGTGGGATACAGTTGGCAAACACCAGATGCTGGGAGACGATCTCAAACTGCAGGAAAAGAGGAGGTGGCAGTGTGAAATAGTTAGAGTTGGCCTAAAGTATTATATCATAAGCACTATAAGTATTATTAGATGAGATAAAAGCCATGTCTGATTATGATGCTGATGGGACAAATCCCAGAGGGGAAAATTCATATCTGAAGAATAGAGGAGAAAAAATAATCCTATATCACTGATGAGTTTCCTGTGTGGGGAGAAGGGCAGTAACCAGGATTTCTATTATCATGCAAAAGCTGTACAAATCCTTCACCTCATCCAAGCAGCTTTTCTAAGATTAAAAACAGAGTTCAGCGCAATTCAGCTGCTAATCATATTTCACTCTGAATCATATTTCAGCTGCTGAATCATATTTCAGCATTTTATTGACTGTGGTCGTTTAAAATGTGCAATATTTTTGCCTTGTTTTCTGTATGTAACAATTAATTGTGTTATATAGTATATTCATCCTCAAAATAATTCTTATCATACAATGCTTGTGTGGTTGTCAAATATTGTACGAGACTAATCAATGTGATTCACTGAAGCTGCAATCTGCTGAGTGTAATCTTTGTTTGTGGCAGCAGAGGGCGCTACCACCATAAAGCTACAGAGCAGCCATTAAAAGAGTGTAGGAATGTTCCTTCCTAGCAACAGAAAAAATCCCCATCCCCATCCCACTGAACCAAAGTACAATTGATAAACAAATCAAGACACAAGCACTTGAAATGGGGCCAGGTCTATTAAAAAAAGGGCAGATGCTCTCTTTCAATTTGTTTTCTGTCTTTGAGAAGTGAGGGTATCAGGCTGACGCAGGATGTTATGAGGCAGTGAGGATGGAGGTCCAAAGGTGGGGGAGGAAAGGAGGAAAGTAATGGAACGCTTGACCAGATAATCAGGTGGAGGGTAGTGACGGTAGCAAAGGGGGGAGGTGCATGGATATTAGCGTATGTCTGTGCTGGGGAAGGCGAGATGGAGAAAGGAGAGAATAATGTAAAAGAGGAGACTGATGGTAATGTGAGGTGTCTGTAGGAGGGAGGACTGGATGTGTGTGTGTGTGTGTGTGTGTGTGTGTGTGTGTGTGTGTGTGTGTGTGTGTGTGTGTGTGTGTGTGTATGTGTAACCTGATAAATATGGTTGAGTTTGAAGTGTTTGAGGAGCAGCAGCAGCAGAGCAGAGATGGCCTTGACAATGATTTCCTTGTGACGGTTCACGTCAATTCCCAGCTTCATGCTCTGAAGGACGGTGATGCTGGAGGACACACACACACAAACTAACTGTAAGGCCTTCAGGTCTCTAACTGTAATACAGCTTTGTCTCAGTAAAAGAAAACTATTAAGAGTCAGACTGTTCGCTCTGCTTTGAAACCAAACAGATACTCTGATTAGTCTGGTGATGCATCTGATTTTTCTCAACAGAGAAACCGTCTTTCAGCTCTCTGGTTGGTAGTCTAAAACTAGTCCATACTCCAGACCAAAATACCAGATTAATTGCATTTCCAATCATAATCCATTAGCCCAAAATGGCAAAAAATATCTAGCAGATACTAGTGAATAAAAAAAAAACATAGATAATTAGCCTGATTATCTCTAAATCTCTTGCAGGACTTATGGGCAGCTGTAAATTCTGGTGATATTTAACATACATGTATCTTTCATCTTCATCTGCCTGATCTAAATGTAACTTTAGATGTGTGCAAAAGCATAAAACACTATTAGAAAACGATTCAAATAGTAAAACTACATAAATCTAATACTTACGGCATCTCCTCAGGCAGCACATCAGCCAAGATGTTAATGGAATCCGTTTTGGCTTTAGAGGTTGGAGCTGCAGCCAGCAGCAGCTTCAGGAGGGCAATCTGACACAAGTACAATAAAATAAAATATTAGACCCAGGTCCTGTTCAAGGGGCTGCACGGTGGTGTAGTGGTTAGCGCTGTCGCCTCACAGCAAGAGGGTCGCAGGTTCGATTCCAGCTTGCGGCTCTTCTGTGTGGAGTTTGCATGTTCTCCCCGTGTAAGCGTGGGTTTTCTCCGGGTACTCCGGCTTCCTCCCACCATCCAAAGACATGCTGTTTAGGTTAATTGATTACTCTAAATTGCCCGTAGGTGTGGCTGTGCGCGTGAATGGTTGTCTGTCTATATGTTGTCTGTTTCTATGTGCCCTGCGATGGACTGGCGACCTGTCCAGGGTGTACCCTGCCTTCGCCCAATGCCAGCTGGGATCGGCTCCAGCCTCCCCGCACCCCTAACGGGAAAGCGGTTGACGATGGATGGATGGATGGATGGAGGTCCTGTTCAAGATCTATATTTTGTTGTGCAACAGGTAAAACATGCTTTGGGTGATCTAAGATTACTGCTAAGAAGGCTTCATAATGACTACAATAAGTGTGCACATACTTGTCTAACTACAATATACATGCATCACTTTTTTCCTCATACACCTCAATATCAATGATGAATTTTCCCTTTTTTGGAGATCCTGTACAAACTGTACAACATAAATTTGGTCTGTTTATAGTGCCTCTAAAGGCTCACTTCTAAGCCAAACAAAAACAAGATGTGGCAAGATGGTGTGAATCCAGGGTAAAAAAAAAAATTGAGGAGGGATTGTGACAATAAGAAAACGTATTATGAGCCACTTACCACATACTGGGAGAGGTTAGGAAGCATGCCAAGGTACAGCATCTCTGTTGGTGTCTCCTCAACCTCCTCCTCACCCTATACAACAAATGTAAAATCATGTATAATGTATAACTGTATAAATGTAAAATCCTCAATAGCAAAGCCTTCTATCTTGATTAAATATTTACAACATTACATATTCAGTTCATCTATCCATGTGTCACGATTGGGAATATTATAGTACAAACATATTATGGTGACAATACTGACCAGAGTCATTGGACACTGTTGCAGCTCATCCTCCTTTTTGATCTGGACTTCAGCGATGGACACATACTTGTGCTTGAGAAAATAAGGAAACCATAAAATCATAACGCATATATATAAAAGGCATTAGAAGAAGTGTTAGTTAGCATTGCTAACAAACACCCAGAGGGCTATTCCTTGGTGTATCTACACTTTTCAGTTTGTAAAATGATTTTTAAGTGTGATTTAAGTGTTGGGGGATTCAGCAGAAAGGAAGTATTGATTAAGAAAACACTCCATGATGGACGAAGGAAAAGGGGAAAAATCTCTGTATTAGTGAATGAATGATTAAGAGTGAAATAAAGAGTGAGTGAGATGCTATATGAGGCAGTGATTTCCCCACTCACCTGTTTAAGAGTCTTGACGCTCTCATGGATGGGTCTTGGCAAGCCCACCAGGGTATCTGTGTCACTACAAAACAATACACAGTTACACCAGACCAAAAGAAGACATGCTTTAAAGGATATTTTATCCTCTCAAATAAAACACATACTTTCCCAGGGTAAAACCAATGAACTTGTTTCTACTGGTCTCAAGGAAGTGCTCGATGTCTTTCTCCCTGCACACACACAGACAGATTTGGATTAATTTGAACCTGCTGCCACAGTTCTGCATATGAACAAGCAACCAAAACAGCCATTTTTCAAAGGAGCACTCACATGTGTGCACACACCCACATCAACATGTACGAGAGCAACGGCACACTGCATTATCATCCTCAAATCTCATCAGTCACACTGTGTGCTGCTGCTCTCTGAGAGCCTCCTACTGATTAGCACTCAATCAGCCCTGATGTTGCAGCACAACTTAGAAATGCACACACGTAATGATAAGGTTCATGAAAAGACAGACAGAAAGTACATTTTCTGATAATGAATGCATGATAAATAGACTGCTATAAAGCATTTTCGTCCTCTCTCAGATGCATTATTCATGTCCCCAAAGCAGAGGCAGCACCCTGGGAAGACACCACCCGCTACTGTCAGGAATACACAGATGGAGACCGTATTGCTGGACGATAGAAAGGAGGCAAAACTGTGAAAGGATTTTCTAATTTTGTTTTAACCTGACTCAAATAGTGGCACAGAATCAGGGTGGGAAACTGACACAAGCTGCCAGCCAAATGGTGTTAAATCGTGGCTGCGTGTGGGAAGTTTCTCTACTCTATAGTGGTCAAAATGGCACAAGGCCATCCATCATTTAGAGGGTTTATTCAGTGGAATAAGAGCTAAGTGCTTTGCAACAAACTACTAAAAAAAATCTGGCAGGGATCATTTTTAGCGGCTACAGTAATGAGTGTAAGTATTATTTAATATAGAAAGGTCTCGCTTAAGCTGTTTTTAATGTGTGCCGGATTTGTGTTAACACTTCCTTTCTGGCTTTGTGTGGACACAATCAGTGTAATTTATCCTGAAGTAAGGCTGTAAGAGGGCACTTTTAAAAGCACTTTTTGGCTGTTTATGAAAACGGCTCAATTAACCTGACTTTAGGGGCCCAGGGAAGGCCCTTGGGGAAGTTAACCCGCTCTGTGGGGGGTCTGAGGGGAGGCGGCGGAGGCGGCGGCTGGATGATGACATCGCGGTCCAAGGGGTCCACCTCGCCCTCGATGCCGCTGTCCGTGTCCTCTGGGTCCTCCTCCTCATCCCGGGCGTCATCGTTCTTGAAGGGGTCCCGCTCATTGTATGTATCCAGGCTGTCCTGCTTGACCAGGGGCTGAGAGAGAGAGAGAGAGGACAGGCGGTCAGCTGCAGTATTTAGCCCATCCCTTATTTAAAATGAGGACTCAACCAAATCCACCACATAAACTTGATAACATATATATTACCTTTAACCCCTAAAAAAGCAGTCTCATGCTGTGCAACCAAACATTATTTAAAACCACTTTATTTCCAAAAATACAAATATGTCACAAAGTTTTGGGAAATGTGTATAAAATTATGCACAAGACAGTCGTGAGATTAAATTTAACAATTTACAACCTACCTAAAGAGGAAAACTGTATGTTAGGCGTTAAACTTCACTATCCTGATGCTACAGTACTAAATAATTCATGTCATATATTTTGAAGAGGTTGTTATTTTTGAAAAGTTAAACAACATCAAATATGGACTTAAGAGAATATTTTGTTAAATAAAAACATGCATTTTGGAAATGATGTCAGATTTTTTTTTTATAAATGTTGACTTTTGGGCATTATAACACTCTGGAGTTAATGGAAATGTTTGAATCACAAATCGGAAACAATCATATGCAGCCACCACTGCAATCTGATTTAACAATAATACTAATAATATTAGTGAAGCCTCATCTTTATCAGCAACTGTGTAGAAATACCAGGTTTAAACAGAATGTGGCCTACTAGGTGCCAAATATATATATGTGTGTGTGTGTGTGTGTGTGTGTGTGTGTGTGTGTGTGTGTGTGTGTGTGTGTGTGTGTGTGTGTGTGTATATATATATATATATATATATATATATATATATATATATATATATATATTGAAAAATGTGTATTATATTGGGACATATGGTGCATTATATTGGGACATATGTTTATTCTTTTTCTTCCAGAGAGTGACATGAAAATAGAAAGTAGTTATGACTCTCATATTTGTCTATTAAATATGAAGCTACAGCCAGGAGATGGTTATCTTAGCTTAGCTTAGCATAAACAGCTAGGCTAGCCTGGCTCTGCCTAAAAGAAACCACAGCAAACCACAAGCAACATTTAACTTACCACACATCTGCACTTCAAAAGATAGAAGAAAAAAGCAAGCAATACGCCTAATATTTTATATTAAGCTCTTATCTACAAACAAACCCAATTCAGTTTAAGTGCGAAACACACATTCACGCACACATAGTATCGCAGTTCAAACATAATCTCCAATGAATGACTGTGGCAATATTGCAAGCATCAGGCATGAGTCTGGACATTAGCTGAAATAGTGCAGTGGATGTATGGTGTGCCAGTGGTAGAACTAATGCTGGACTACAGTCAGTGAGGAGTATAGAGAGTGTATGGTGGGGAGGAGGGAGGGAGGAAGAGGTGAAACTGTGTTGTGAGCCATTCTCTATGGAGAAGCCATTCTCTGCTATGTGGGAAGCTACTGTAGTGTTTTTTTCTATCAGGGTTAGGGGACAACTGCTTTCAATGACATCCATGTAAGAGAGAGGTCAACTGACACCCAAATACAACACCTGCAGAGGAGAAAGTATGTTTATGACGATCTCAATTCACCTCCTCAATGAATGCATTTTAAGGACATTGACCCCTAGTCCAGAGTCTACAGTGCAAGGTGATCTTTGCGGCCAAACCTGGTAGCAATGTGATGAAAACTACCGGGAAGATGCTACAACAGTAGATGTCTGAAGTGACTTTACGGGACGGTGGATAGTGACCGCTCCAGCGCCAATGACAACAGCCAGCAAGTCAGCCCTGTCTCTCAAACCCCCCTCCCCAACCCCCGTACTGAACAGGCCACAGTGGAGGAGGAGGAGGAGGAGGAGGAGAGAGGGGGAAGAGGAGGAAGAGATAGGGTGAGAGGAATAAGGAGGGGACAGTATGAGGTATAAGTGGAGGGTGAAGAAGGAGGAGATGAAAACGGTGGAATAAGCATGGGAAGGAAGGGAGGGAGGAGAGTGGGACGAAGCAGGAATAGGGGACGAAGCAGGAGGAAAAAAAGCAAGAAAAAGAGGAGAAACACAAGGAGGAAAATAAAGGAAAAGGAATAAGAGGGAAGAATTAAGGGCACTAGGAGGATGGAAGTGTTGAGGGGTGTGGAGGAAATAGCCAGGTATTGATGAGGAATCAAAAGATAAGCATGAAAGGAGGATAACCAGAGGTGAAAAGAAGAGAAACACAGGAGCGATAAAAGGAAAGGCAAGAAATGGGTAGGAAATGGAAGAAAACATGCAGGTGGCGATGATTAAATCAAAGTAATAGTTTGACATTTTGGGAAATGTGATTATTCACTTTCTTCTAGAGAGATTTAGATGAGAAGATCAATACCAATCTAATGTCTATCATCCAATCAAATGTCTGTCTGCTGGCAGACTGGAGAAATTCACCGTCCCGGCCAAGAACTAGTTCCAGCACTTAACAGCCAGTAAAATTAAAAAATGTCGTTTTCGTGGAGATTTAATAAACGCAATATAATGCGTTAGCAAGTGAGCTTCAGAGGTTTGGACAAGGCCAGGCTGTGTGTTTCCCCGTTTTCAGTCTTTAAGGCTAAGCTAAGCTCACCGATCGCTTGCTGTAGCCTCATATTTAGTATTCACACACAAAAATGGTGTCGATATTCTCATCCAACTCTCAACAATGTCAAACTATTCCTTTAAGTCTTGGAAATGAGGCGGGGGATTGCACCTAAACCACTTGGAGTATTAAACTTTGGGTTTCTGATTCATTTCCTTCATTAAACACTATAGATTCTGTCCAGTAGTTTGGATTGTCCGTCGAGACAACATGCTCTATAAGCAGCGTAATTCAACTTGTTAGAATAATTTGCTTCCTCAGTTTTGGTGCACCCTAATATGAGAGGATGAGGTTAAATTACAGGAGGAGGAGGAGGAGGAGAAAAGACAAAGAAAGGAAAAGGAGGGCAGAATGAAGAGAAAGAAAAGAAGGTGGCAAGGATGTGGGAGAGGGGTGCAAAAATTACAGCTCAATGCAGAGAGAAAATGCAGAAGGAAAAGAGGGAATTTGTGGGTAAAGACCTGCTTCTTGGGAAAGGGACTGTCTCCTTCCAAGCTATCAACAAAGGCACTCTGTGGGGACACAAGGAAGACGGGCAATAAGAAACCAGAGGGCAATTAGAGAGAGAGAACCTGTCCAGTCAAAGGTCTACTAAAAACAAAGCCATCCCAGCACCACTAACATCTCTGGCATCGCTGACTTACAACAGAGAACCAGTGATGTGGGCACTACAGAACTTAAGAAAGCCTGACTCAGAAAATAGAGGGTGAGTTAAAGAAGGAAGTCAGTGGGATCACTTTAGAAACAGATGAAGATGTTCAACAGTAAAACAGCAAATAATGGAGACATTAGTATTTGATAGCATTTACAATGTCATGTTAGTAAGGGAGTAAATATAATGTGTGACTGTAAAGTAAGAAACACTGATAAGCTCTGAATACGTGCGGAGTGGCGGGTTTTTACCCTGCGGCTGCGGCGGCCTCTCTTCTGCTGCTGCTGCTGTTCGATGAGCTCCATGGCAGAGGCCGGGGGCGAGGCTGCTCTCATCGCCCTGACCACCTTGATGCTGTCCTCCGGCAGCGGGGGCAGGTTCAGACGCTCCCGGCCGCGCACCTTCATCTCCTGGAGCTCCTCGAAACCCCCCAGGGTGAACTAGAAGATGAGGATGAAGACAGAAACACAGTGATTCACAGGCTAGTATGCAGCGTATCAAGGAGGATCACAATGCTGGTGGATGTATCTTCACTAGACGATGATTTATTCTGTAAAAAACATTCTGAATATTATATGGATAGGTGATTGTAATGCAATGGAAAGCATTTGCTGGTAAATATACAATACTATTACAACCTATCGCAAGCAAGATTTACGTTGTTTTCAGTTGATAGAGAAATTTATGCAAATCATTGCTACCTTTGGTGGACACTGCTTAAAGAGGACCTAGTATGCTTATTTTCAGGTGCATACTTGTATTTTGGGTTTCTACTAGAACATATTTACATGCTTTAATGTTCAAAAAAAACTTTTTTCATACTGGCTGTGCAGCAGCACCACCCTCTGTCTGAAACCCAAAAACTCAGTTTGCTCTGATTTGCTGGTTCATTCTGCTGTGATTGGTCAACTGACACAAACTCGTCGAACTCCGCTCCTGCTCCGACCTAGCTTTATTTGAGAATGTGCCAAACTTGCCACTTGGAAGGTATTATGCAAATGTGTTACTTGGTGACAACACCATGTTATGGAAGAAAGGGCAGGACTTCAATCAGGCAGTTCAGGAGCAGTGTTTCTGTGTGGAGAATAACTCCCTTTGGCGAGGACTTTGAGCTTTGTAACTTTGCAGACATTTCACATGAACAAAAAAACTACATAACACACTAAAGGAAAGAGAAAAAGCACAAAAGCGTAATAGGCCCTCTTTAAAATGTGCAATTCGTGGGTAAAAACATTTAAAACTTTCAACATAGCCCTAACAGAACAGCAGAAATGCACAGAAATAGATTTGTGTGTTATTGTTTGGTTATAATGTACAAACCAGTATTGTTTTCCAGAGCAGCAGTAGTACTTTCTTCATGGGGAAATGCGGGGCATTCATGCTGCAGAACTTGGTCACCATGGTGAAGAGGAGCAGAGCAAAGGGCTCTCCGTTGTACAGAGGTGAACCTGAGGGGTTAAAGGTCAAAGTCTGTGTTTTTGGATTGGATACTGTAGTTGCGTACATTATCCAAAAACGTGGTTGTGTGCAAAGTCAGATCACAGGACTGTACATTTATGAAAGTATACAGCATCGCTTGCTCTACACACACCTAGCTCATTCTTGAAGGCTTCTCGTGCTGCTCTCCACTCAGGTCTGTCGTCCTCTGTTTGAACTCTAATGGTCTCCACCATCAGGTACATGATGCTCAGTAGCACTCTGCAAAGAAAAGAAACACACAGTTCTCAGCTTGACCATATGTGGGTGTGTTTGTGGTAGGCATTTAACTGGTGCCTCGAACAATAATAATGGGTCTGAAAGGTCTACAAGCACAAGAGACAATAACATGATGGATGAACTGATGAGTAAGAATGAGAGGGAAGTGCAAAAAGCAGAGGAGGACTGTTTGCAACCTGCTTGTGAAGAAAAGTATGAGAGGAGACAGTGTGTATTCTCTGACAGGATAATAATGCACCGTCTATTCACAATTACCTGATGTAAGTCAGGCGGCGTTTTATGAATTAGGCGCTTTGTTCGCTCAACAAGGCCTCTCAGTTCAAAATAACTATAATGGTTTTCAATTTTGTAGCAGCAATTAAGTGCAAATCTTCTCCTCTAGCCTGTAATTATTTGTAAGTGTGTAACATGTGAACATAAAGTATGAGGGTGTGTGTGTGGAGGGATGTTCATTTTGTTCAAAAATCAATTCCATTAAGCAGCAGCAGAAAATGAATGGGAGGGAGACGAACAAAGAATATAATTAAATGTTGCTGATAAGGTGTGTGTGTGTGTGTGTGAACATGTGCGCTTGTGCAGATGACAGAAAGGTAAGCAGGAGAAATGTTGGAGTGAATTGGGAAATTTTGAGGAAAAAGCGGGTGGGAGACATAAAATTGAAGAATTCGAAGATATGTTCGTACTTATTGGCTTTCCATCTTATGTGAAGTGAGAGGAATGTGGAGTAGGCTGTGAGTCATGTGGTTATATTGCTTACCTGAGCTCTGTGCTGTCTGCAAGAGAGATGGCAGGTTTCCTCACCGCACTGCTGCACGCCTGGTTATTACTGCACAGACAAAACACACAAGTAAATATTGCATTTTAGTGGTTTATTTGAAAAAAGAAGAGCCAGTCTGTCCATGCACACTCACTGATCTAAACACGATAATAGCCCAGACTTTAAGCATATACACTATATACCAGCCTCACACCCCTTTCATGCTTTTTGTATAAGCAGCACCGTGTGTGTTGTTTGATTGACTTGCTTACACTGCTTTGCTGTGCAGCGTGCTGTGCAGACTGCGCCACGCTGCCTCAGAGCAGCTTATGTAACAACAAAGATGCACCGGATCTCAACTGAGGCCACCAGCAGCAACAAAGCCGACTTGAAGGAGCCACTGCCGCACCAAGTCCTCAGTGGGGGTTTTGAAGTGCAGATCACAGACGGTGTGTTTACTGTATTCCTGCATTCCAGTCCCCCCCACACCCTCCTCTCTCTCAATATCTCCCTATCCCCCTAAACTTTGGGAGAGAGCAAGTGGATGTGCCGAGAGACGAGAGCTTCAATATTGAGAGTCTGATCTTGTAAGTGAGAGAAACATTGACTCTTTCAGGGATTCAACCTATGACCTTTCGGTAACATGACAACAATCCCTTCCTTTATTGCTGGGAAACACATTTAACCCTAGAACACTAACGTTAAAATAAGTCACACCATCACTAACGTTGGGTATATTTTACCCAATACAATATCCTTGATAAAATGCTGTTTTCATCAATTTATGTAAAAGTACAACACTGTATGCCAAATTGTAGTACTCTTCTTTAATTTCAAAATATGCAATATCACATAAATTATAAAAAAGGTACCATGGCGGACCCTTTAAAAAGGCAGCAAAATTATTGAAAAAACAGGTAATCCTGAACGATACATTTTAGAACAAAAAAACAAATGGAGCTGGGAACTTGTTCTTCGGTCCACTTATTCCTAGGACATGTGGGCCTTGTCTGGTGAAGGCACAGTCTTAAAGTCGTAAAATATGTTACTCTCTATCACTAAAGTCGGGTGAAAATCACCCGAACGCATGCCTCTTGAAAAAACATAGATGGGAGGAGGGAAACAAACATACAATTAATAACATCAGTAAGCAGCCTGAAGCTACCCAAGGACCCATGAAACTCAGACAATGGCAACACAATGAAAATCACATAACAAGAATTGTGCGGGTGAAAATCACCCGACGTTAGTGTTCTAGGTTTAAACAAGATTTGAACTTTTTTGCACCTCTCTGAAGGGCAAGGTCTGCCCTGCCTATTTCTTTGACTTGCTTGTCCTTCATGTTTTACCCTCTATTGTAAGCACATGTGCCACAGCAAGTCTATAATCTTATCAAGCAAATCTAAGGTGAGAGTGACATTGTGGCAACGTTGCTTGTGTCAAAGAAGAGGTGGTTTTGATGTGGGTGTCTTTCTGCATTTCTTTTTCTGTGTGTTTCTTGTTTATTTTTTGTTGTGTTTTTTTTTTTTTTTTTTTAATTATGTTAGTTTAGTTTTTTCTTCATTTTTCTCCTGGGGTCCGAGGGAGATCCTTTCTATAAGCCTATGGCTTCTTGAGTTCTTCTTTCTTGTGTTTTGTCTTTTTTTCCATTGACTGGATTTTGTGTGGTTTTATGTGTGCAAATAAAAAAAATTAATATATATATGTTTTAAATTTTACCTATTGAAGTAGTGACATTTTTTTAAAATCACATATACTGTGTATCAGCAGCATATCCAGTGTGTCCTACTCACTCTATCTCCATGCTGAGCAGCTCCAGTAGAGCTGTGAAGATGCCCATGTCGTACAGCAGAAATACATTGTGTCTGGACCAGTGGAGCACATCCACCTCCGTGTCACACTCGTCAAACACTCCTGGGTAAAAAGGTTTGGGGGAAACAGTACACAAGAGTTGTGTTGTTAGATTGTTTTTATGCCATTTTCCGTGTTTGCAATTTGTTTGCACTGTGCTTCTGGGTTTTTCAAGTGATTTAAATATTATATTATACACTGTATAATCATCACATTACACTATACAGTATATGAAATACATTGTGCTGATGAGTGCATTAGGAACAAGCACTGTCTATTATCATGTGTACAGCATAAACCTATAGGCTTGTTCAAAACTATACATGTGCATGCACACCTTTTTTAGTAAAGCTGCATTCCGCGTTGATGACTATTTTCACAAGCCATAGTCTGTTTGACTAGTCCAAATCAGAGGGAATTTGATACTTTTGATACACCATTACGATTTAGTCTGGTTTGGTTTCACAGTGCACAAATTAAAGTAGACCAAATTTAAAAATAATAACAATTTGCTGAGGGGCACGTATGAAGGAGAGAATTTATCTTTTCAATCTCACTATGCAGGGAATTGCAGACTTTGACATATTGCTGTTATATTTTCTCACTTTGACTTGGCACAGAGCGACTGTGCACACAGATCCCTTCTCCTTCAGTTTATCTTGAATGACTATAAAAGTCACTTTTTTTTGTGGACTTTACTTAGACTATTATGAATGTTCTCGGCCCAGATGTCAAGCAAACATTGGACCTCTGCAAAAGTCCAGGTCAGTCCTCTCCTACTCATGTTAACCTGTCGTTTACCTGTGTCCAGCTCAACAAATGCCCACACAGGCAGCCTGCGCTTTGGTTCCCTTGGAAACAGTCTGAGACCACCTCTCACAAATGTTCTTGGACTAGTTGCTTTGGTCCACACCAGAGTATTAGTACCACGTTCACAACTGTCCAAATGAACCACACCAGGGTTGAACTGCACCAGAGGTTGATTAAAACAGACTAAATGTTGGCTTGTGAATTACTAATTGCTGGCTTGTGAATGCACCTTTAGAAGTTAATTTGAGTTAATGTAAAAAGTGAGCAGCAAAAAATTTACGTTTACAGCCATAAATTAACTGCTAAGCATGGTGCATAAACAGTAGAATAAGCACAGATATAAAAAATAAGAGGAGATGGTTGAATTTCGTTTAGTTCTGGTACTGGTGTATGGTGAATCATTGTCAAACCTCATGGCTTACGAGGACACTAGGACAGAAGAGAGCCAAAAGGCCTTCTGCTGGTTGTACAGTATTGGGCCTACGCACCCTGAGCCAAGTAGAGGATTGCCCTGGCCACCTTCAGCCTTTTGTCTCTATCCGTCACCTCCAGCGCGTCCAGCAGCCTCATCACATATGTCCTCTGCTCCTCCACCGTCAGCTCGATCCACCTCCTGCCTCGAGCTGCAGGAGGGACACGACACGGCAAGCAAGGTTATTTTCAAAAGCACTTTTGTTCACTGTCTTTTCCCTCTGCCTCCAATTCAGTGTAGGTTGCTTTAATGTGTCCACAGTGTGTATTGTTGCATGTTTTGTCATTCTACCTTTATTAAAAGGCGACTATAGAGACAGAAATGAAACATGAGGACAAAGAGAGAAAGATTCCCCAGGGCTGTGGAGCTAAATTTTAAATAGATACTAAGCTACTCTAACAGTAACGCAATGGAGAGTCATCAACAGTTATAGAGTCAAGGCTGTAAACTCTCACGCATTGACTGTGAAACTCACACTCTCACACCACACTTCTATTTTCTCACACAAATGTATAACTGATAACATATGATCATGGCTATTTAAACCTGCAACAAGCTCAGCTGCTGCTGACTTGGACAAAACTGCAAGACTGAAACGAAGAAGGTACAAAAATTACACTGATTACCATTTAATGTGTGGTGTTTTAGTCAATGTGTTGCTAATACTATGCTGTTACTGATGCTTCATGGTTCAGATGTCCATCCTGCCTGTCCTAAGAATCAGCAGCTGTCAGTACTTTCCCTGCATGGACCGTTTTCATTTCTTTGTCTCCTCAAGTCGATGGTTGCTGTTACTCTGTGCACACAAGACGACACCACAGGCTCATGAGTCATGAACTCAGCGGTGCAGCCAGATGGAAGCCAAGTGCACCTCGCCAAGTGAATCTGGAGCATAACAAACACACTTTTGGTAATTTCATGGCAAGGGTCCCTTGGTGTACCTGTGGTGCACTTGGGCATGGGGATGGCGCAATGCATTTTTATTAGAGCATTATTATCCCCATCACGATGCACTGACAGTTTGGGAAACACGGTTGTTGATGTGCAGAAGAATCTGTGTAGAATAATTAATCAAAACAACATCTGTGGTTATTTTACAACAATCTGGTCGTACAAATTGTAACCAGTAGATCTGCCATGCGTGATTGTGGCTTAAAGGAGCAGCGTGCAGGATCTGGTGGTATCTAGAGGTGAGGCTGCAGATTGCAACCAACTGAAGTGTGTAGGAAAAAAACAGTGGCTGACATAAAATGTGAATGACCCCTTTCCAGTTAGTGCCTTGTGCTTAGTGTATGTGGAAACTGAGTGGTGAAGCAAGAGAGAGAGTGGCGACGACGGCAGCGAGTAACGATATCGACTCCGGCCCAAGACAGTGTTTGGGCAACTGTAGAAAACATGGCGATGCAACATGGTGGACTCCATGACGAGGACCTGCTCCCTGTGTAGATATAAATAGCTCATTCTAAGCTAACAAAAACACAACGATTTTATAAACCAAAGAAAACATACTTATCCATTTCTGCCAATAAATCCTCCTAAATGCTACAAGCTGTTCATTTAACAGTGCGTACTTTACTTTCTGCGTGTCATGTTGTACTTCTCATCTCTCCTGCCTTCCTCCCCCATGGCTCACATATTAAACTATTTGACCTCAGATTGTTCAGGAAATTGGGTGACTGCAAATAATGTCAAAATGTTACCTTGATCTGGATATTCACAGTAATCATATTGTAGAGTGTGTGGATATAGAGAGTGACTGCTGCTTTCACGTTCATGTCTTTAGTTTTTAACATTATGTTCAGGCCCACTGCATCAGTATATACATAGACAGTCTGCTACAACTACAAGCATTTAAATAAATACAGGCCTCCTCTGGCAGAGATTCAAGCTTATTTTTTTAACAGTGTCAGTCTTCTATTCTTAGACACTTCATTTGATTACGCGGACAGTAATAGGCATTAAAGTAGCATAACATCATCATGATGGTGGAGCTCATCTTCTACTTAAGATACTCTGACTAGCGCCGTCTAGTCAAGTCAGGAAAACAAAAAACGCTGTCTAATTTCAGCCCTGTCCCTGAAAAACTTCTTTTCCTTCGGTGAAGAGCTTAAGTTAGACGTGGCGTGATAATCACAGTGATTTGGGTGAGTGACTGATTGGGAATTTATGGCGGAGAACACTGATGAGCACAGCGTCACACACACAAAGAGCACAAGTGAAAGAGGAGAACCACCCTCTGACAACATGCAGTGCTCACTGGCTGAGCACACGCTAATGAAAGGGCCGTAATGCAGAGAGGCAGCTCTGTGCTCTATCTCTGTAAAACAGCAGCCGGAGAAGCTCTCATCTAATCCTGCTATTCATTACCGTTCAGCTTGAAGAGGAGGTGACAGATGAAGAGGATGAAGCTCGACTCGCTCTTTTTCTAGATCAAATGGAAAGCAACTTGACACCTTTATGGCTTCTTGCTTATTCTCAAAGAGATATCTGTGGTCCCTCTGTTGCAAGCAAATGCACCATATGGTGGAAAATTACAATAAATGATGATTATTAAATGATATTTTACTTTACTAAACACAATCATTTCTACACCAGAAATAGCACAATCTCTTATCAGGCAGTAACTCATGTTGGAAAAGCTGCTTTGTACTCGGTAACCAAATATTAATCACACGGTTAGGATGGGTCCTCCCATGTGCATCTGTGGGGATATTCACTCTTTGAACAGCTTAAAGGAGCAGAGCTTTGACGTGCCTGGTCACCCTCACCTCATACAGGTCGGCTTAAAAAAACCACAGCAGCACACTCAAAAGCAACGCTAGCTTGTGTTGCACTTCAGAGGGGAGAAAACTGAGCTGAACTGAGTTAACACATCCCTTTTACAGCTTTCAATGTGAGGCTGAGAAACGCACTGGAGCAGTGAAATGGTTTCATGATCACAGCTGCGACGATTTTGAAATCCTTTAACTTCTTGGGATTCTTTTCAGTGGAAGGAAAAATTATAGAAATACAATCTGAAGTCCGAATGTTATGGCACTGACCACCGCTGAATGCTGTAATGTGAATACACTTTATCTATTCTAGGGCTGTCAAAGTTAACATGACAATAGCGCATTAACACAAATTCGTTTCAACCCCACTAATTTCTTTAAGACATTAATGCAACTCACGATTTCACAACTGGGCTAAGTTTTAAAGCTAGATTAGAGAGCTTCAAAGGGGTCCCTTGACCTCTGACCTCAAGATATGTGAATGAAAATGGGTTCTCTGGGTACCCACAAGTCTGCCCTTTACAGTCAATTTATGATAATCATATGCAGTCTGGGGCAAGTCAGCACACTGACAGCTGTTGTTGCCTGTTGGGCTGCAGTTTGCCATGTTATGATTGGATCATATTTTTTATGCTAAATGCAGTACCTGTGAGGGTTTCTGGACAATATCTGCCATTGTTTTGTGTTGTTAATTGATTTACAATAATAAATATATAAATATATTTGCATAAAGCGACATATTAGCTCGTTCTCATGTTAACTAGTATATTAAAATCTCACTTTAAAGTATATTTTGAACAGATAAAAAATGTGCAATTAATTTGCAATTAATCGTGATAAACTATGGACAATAATACAATTAATTACGATTGAATACTTTAATAAATTGACAGCCCCAATTTATTCATTTCACTTGCAATTCCCTTCAAGACACATTTTATCAGGTGTGCATGATGTCATGAACATTTTGTTTAGTTAACCTTCACCATCTCACTTACAGACCCCCACACTAAGCTGAGGCCAAACAGGGACATTCAGAGCGACACAAAAGGACTCCGTCCTGTTCTGTCAGTCACAATGCTGGAAGAGCCATCAGTGTCTCTGTCATAAACAACACAACACTGGGTTTGCCAAGACCCAACTTCGCTGTGCTATATCAGTGTGAGTATTTGTGACACCATTTTGTGTCTCAAACACACTGCAAACAACTCAGTTTTTACTCTTCACGTGAGCCACTGACAGTGAAGGGAACATCACACCTGCCCTGCAGGTGATGTAAACACATTAAGGGAATAGACTTAAGAATCTCACACACACACACACACACACACACACACACACACACACACACACACACACACACACACACACACACACACAATGACACAGTACCATGACTCCTGAAGTCCTCCTCAAAGTAGTCTCTGTTCAGGGCAAACTCCGGCTCCTCTGTATAACTGTAGAGCTCTATGGACAGAATACAATACAACAGAATTAGAGCTGAAACGATTGGTCAGTAAATCAAAATAATTTTCAAGCAAAGACTGTAATTGTTGTCTGGTTGCAGCTTCTCCAGTGAGAGGATTTGCTGCTTTTCTTGTCATTTTTTCCACAGTCTTTGGAGGTTTTAATAAAAGAGATAAATCGATAATGAAACAAATGGTTAGTTGCAGCCCCACATACAATAGAGTAGAAATAGGAGATAGGTACACTCCTGCTAGTAAACTACCCTACATAAACAAAACAGACAAGCTCCTGTCTCCTCAGTGGTGATCTCCTCTGTTTTATGCACAGTCTAAGAGCTCGTCACGTTGCCATGTTTCTCCTCCTGTTCGGGGAGCAGTCGTCATTCCTCAACCCCGAGGAGCTGTCGCTAGAAAGCCGCTGTGACTGTCTGCCTGTTTGTGTGTTTGCCAATGTGACTAACACTCAGCTGCCGCTTGCAGTCTACAAGAAGAACAATCATTTTCAGTCTGAATTATGCACTTGAAATAACGTTTTGTACTAAAGTACAATCAAAAACATTTATCGGCATTGTTGAATTCTGTTCTCCTGTCATTTATGCATCTTTGGGCATTTCTAATTCAAGCTCCAAGTCATGCACAAGCTGCTACCAGATACACAGATGCTGGAACAATTCAATAGTTCTGAATGTATAATCATAGCTCTTATGATTACTCATAACATTAGTCATACAATGTATCCTATGCCTGAGCAAAAAGATTTAGTTTTGTGCCTTCAGCCATGTGTCCGCTTCTTGTTTCTGTGAATAACACTGTAACATAAAACAGCTGAAGAAAACCTGAGGAATGCAGATGCAGCATTATATTTTCCAATCAATAGCACATTGTAGTCTGTATGTTAAGTAGAAACAGAGGTATTACTGCAGGAATTCTGTGGAGGAAATCTTGCGTGAACCATTCATAAATTTACTTGTTAAGTCTGACTCAGTTTGACATGAGAAGAGAATTGGATAGAAGCTACGGAAAGTGCAAACAGGACAGATTCAAGCAAGTGAGCAGGCCAGATATGTGCATGAAGGCACACGACAAATTTATAAATGCACTCAAAGGAGTCTACAGCCATGCTGTGGGACTGTATAAGTTTTGCAATGAGCTACATGATAATGACAGTATCCGTGTTTACAAAAACCACGCAAAAGTGCTGATCCTATGCCATGGACTGTATATAAGAAGTGGACGTAGTCACGTGACGTTATCCATTGGTTTGTAGACTTCCGTTTTTATGTTAAGTTTGACATTTTGGCCATCGCTAATTTGGTTTTTGGCCATCGCAATCTTATTTTTTTTTTTCAACCAGAATTGACACCAGAGGGATGAGGGTTGAATCCGATGTTTTTAGGCTGCCAAAATATTACAATTAACTTTCATGAACAGAAAACACACTGTGAAGGAGTTAAAATTCACCATGGTAGCGACCTGTCAATCACAAGGTAGTCACGCCCTAAAGCATCTCCTGCTTTATGGTCTATTTGACTCTAAATGGGACCATAATTTACTAAATGAACATCACCCTGTCTTGAAGAAGACTACAAACTAGCAATTGAGACCATGAACTCATGTTTTCAATATTTATTGAGGATATAACTCAAGTGAGAAGTAGGCTCATTTTCTCATAGACTTCTATACAATCAGATTTCTTTTTGCAACCAGAGGAGCCGCCTCCTGCTGGCTACTCGCAAGAATGCAAGTTTAAGGCACTTCCGCACTAGCTTCACTTTTCAGACCCACAGTTTGCACACTGTGCTACGTAGGTATAATTTTGACATTATATTTCAGCGTGTTAGCGTGCCAACATTTGCTAGACTGATGGAAATGTCATTAATTTTGCAGATATTTGGTCAAAAAAAATATCAACTTGATGGTGGCGCGAGATTACAAGTCAGAGAAGTCAATGGGATTCGTCATCCCGGTTACCAGAGATATCATAGATATTTCATGACAGAAGATATTTCTCCAAAGTGGTGGATCTACATCACCATCACTACAGCCATGTTCCTAACAGTGCTAAAAAATTACATACACCCATGATGAGAAAACCAGTTTTTAGTAAACAATATGTAGCAGACATGATAGACAGGATATGATTCTTAGTTAACCACATCAAATTTTATCATTCTAACAAAGAGTAAGTACACTGAATGGAGCGACGACTACTGTATGAGAGAAGCAAATGAGGTGCAAGCTTTTGTTGCAGTTATTGGGTACATAAAGGCTGATTTTCTAATCATTTGGTGTTTAGTAGCTGCTCAGTCTTACCTGAAAGCTCAGCAGTCAGTGAATCTGTGTCTCCGTATTCAAACTCCAGGTTGGGAGACTCCATGGAGCTCTGTGAAGAACAAAACACACATCAGCATATACTGTACAGTATACATTATAGTACGACACTGATCTCTGCTAAGTCACAGATGTCTTGACACCTACGCATACATGTCAAACATACTGCAGGCTTTCACAATTTGTAACACCTACTGAAACGCAACTCCATTTGTGGTCACACACTTCAACTCCACACATTCACCCACGCACACTCTTCAGGCTCGTTCACAGTTTTGTTTCATCATGTGTACTTCTTGAATTTTGATTGGCTGCTGAATATCCAGGCGACGTTGATTAGTCATTTACATTTTTTTTGTCCCCTCAGATCTCACTCACAATTACAGATGCTCTCGATGTGCACACACACAGCTACAGCTTTGATCAGACTGATTGAACAGTGAAAGGATGCTCTCCCTAACAATGATCCAGATGCTCAGGTTGAGCAATAAACTGCAGTGAGGAAGGAGTGAGGAAAGAGGAGTCAACATGGCCCCTTGTTTCAGAGCAGATTAGCTCCTGTATGCAGTCAATGGTCCCGCTTGGCTCCGGCTTTAGCTTAAACCTGTGATCAGCACGAGACAGACTGCACATATTATGTTTCTATGAACAACCTCAGTGGCTCTGTGCAATCACACACATGTCTGCTGCAACCTTATACGTCCAAAATATCAATTGTCAAAGGACAAGCCTTGTTTTTAGCTTGATGACAAAGTGGTATCTGCAGCATTTTTAATCAGGAGAATGTGATCCATGTACACGTAGACACACATCTAGTGCATACTGTGAGAAATTCTTCCCTCCAAAATACAGAAACATATCAGTCTAGTCATAAATCAGAAATAAATAGGAATTCCTTAATTAGTGAACTAGAATAAATTGTGAGAGTGTATGAAGGTTCAGAATAATATGGATGACAGAAGTATACAGTATGACGGTCATCCCCATGCTCTATTATGTCTCATAAGTTGCTGCAGCAATTTTTTAGGTTGATGCCATTTGTTACAGATTTGGTGCTAAATTTAATCATTTTTTACTACTCAAGAATTAATGAAAATGATCAATAATCCCTCCAAAATACCACATTAAGCCACCAAAACGTTAAGCCATGCAGTGATTTGGTATCAAAACCTTTGTCATTTGGAGATTTCTGCAAGAACTGCATTTTTCCGCGACTGGACGGCGAGGAATTCTGTTCTGGAAACCACTCAGAAACCTCCTTATTGTCAATATGCTCTAGGTCTCTAGTTTGTGGCTGTAAAGATTCACGAGGCTGTGATTATCCTAGAGGTCACCACAGGTCATTTTATACAGTGAGGTCCAAAAAATGGTCTCACTACAATGAAATGGCTCCTGTGGGGACTAACATCATCACACATTAATACAGTTGGGCTCAGTGGATCCACAAGAGTCTCTGCTTTCTAGTCACATATTTTATGCAACATTGCAAGACTATTTAGTGATGCCAGTATGCAGAAATATTCATACACACTGTTTTTAGGCGAAAATTACACATTTATGCTGCATTTAAAAAACTGCATTATTTTTGTCTAAAAATGTGATTATCATAAAGTGGGCATATTTCTAAAGGGGAGACTTGTGGGTACCCATAGAACCTATTTTTATCCACATATTTTGAGGTCAGAGGTCAAGAAACCTCTTTGAAAAGTTGAGTCTGAGAGTTATTTAGCCTGCCTCCCTCCTGCTAACACAGCATGGTTTTCTAGTTTCATAGGATACCAGTATGTTCACTTTTAGCTCTAAAAGCTGCTACAGCCTCTTAAAGACCGTAAAGTCGGTGAGGATCGTGGGTGTCAGAGGGTTAAGAGCCTTGAATGTAACCTGCTTATGACTAACAACTGAGACAAATAGCTTAATAGTAGTAAGACATTTCGCCTGGTGCCTGGAACAGTCTTGGTTTTTATCTCTTTGTCTTTTTGGAGTAGAGGATGTGAACTGATGAAATTTCCCTACAGGGACGATTAAAGATTCATTTTATGTTAATGAGAATTAAAAAAAAAATCCTCCTGGCAGCACTGGGAAGCTCCAAGCTACGAGTGTTAGATGTGTTTAACCCTGTGAAAAGTGCCCCGGGGCCAGGACTGTAAATAAGGATGTGCTCTGAGTCATCATCCGGGTTAAACAGCCGTGCGTGCTGTCGTGTAACTGTCTATTTTAAATACCTGCTGCAACCAAGTCATCACGAACTGAAATATTCAAGACGTCAGTCAGCCGGCAGTTTGTTTATGACACCGAGCCAAAGCAATGAAATTTGATGTCATTACTGCACTTGTAAACCAGGAAATGAGAACCACTTGGGAGCGCAGAGATAATTCACCAAAATTACCCACAACTCACGAGTGCCGGTGAGGGAAGCCTGTGGGTGTTTGTGACCAGGTGCTGCCTCACTTTTACAGTCTGCAACAAGTTCTGAAACTCATCATGAAATCAACTGAAGCAGTGTTTTATTTTGAAGGCATCCAGCCTGAAACACCGCTAAAATCCTAGTGCATTTAGAAGATGGAAGTATAAGATGGTCTTGTACTTAAAAGCAGCTTAAAATGACATAATGATATTTAGTCTCCTCTTCAGTCTGTTCAGCTTCCTACACTACACCTAAATATGATTTATAATATGATTATGCCATGTTGTTTATGGCATGTACAGCATAAAACTGCTTAATATTGATACAACTGCAAGAGGCCAATTACTGTAGGGACACCAGTCTCAGTACCAGCTGGCATATAATTATGTGTTACAATCATTAGTCTATCTAGTCCATTCATAATATCATGGGAATCAATTGTTTACCTCACTGTCCAATGTAAAATCTTCTGATACTGTGTTATCAGTGCCAATCCGCATATCAAAGACCCATTTTT
Organism: Pterois miles; assembly: GCA_947000775.1. Classification (NCBI taxonomy): domain Eukaryota; kingdom Metazoa; phylum Chordata; class Actinopteri; order Perciformes; family Scorpaenidae; genus Pterois; species Pterois miles. Next base: position 16,311,991 of record CAMQGK010000549.1, on the reverse strand, counting down.
ATCATCTGCCCCCGTGGCCTCATATGAGGACCAACCTCAGATATATAACAGCTATTATAGTTGTGTGAAATCATCTGTGCTGCAGGATGCTGTTCCAACGCCAACATTCATCCGCTGCTTGTCTTTAAACACAAATGTCATAAACGATAATAACAAGATCCACAAACCAGAGTCTCGTCCTTTGAAATGCATGTCCTTTACATTTTCCTGTTTTAATAAATGTAATACTCCTACCTGTCAGTTAGTCTATCTGCAGGGGTTTGAAAATGCCAGAAAATCCTATTTACCATCAGGGAGTTGTCTAACAAGTACTTTTGCAGGTGAGCATACAGTAAATAGCCTGCCTAATGGATTGTAACTAAGTACATTTATTCAGGTACTGTGCTTAAGTAGAGGTACTCTAGAGGTAGTCTTTTCTTTTCATGGCAAGAGCTTATAAGATATGAGGTTTTTGACAGAAAAATAATTTGCAAGTATTCACTACAGTGATCATTTTCATTATTGACTAATGTGTTGATTATTTTATTTAAGTGGGATGTCTTCATCCCTGTCAACCAACGCTCCGTCAAACTTAAACACACTGAACACAATTCGTATCCACCCATATCGTATCTATGATACCACTGCTTTTCATTCATTTTCAGCCTCAACAAATTACAAACAATGATCTCCATAAATGATCACCAGTGTAACAAAATAACGCTGGCGATGTCATCAGGGTTATCCTGGCTGGGACAGAAAATCTACATTTCAGACTAGGTGTGTAAAGTTTGAAAGACATTTGCATTATGGGAACTATAGGATTTAGCATTTTTTAAGCGTGACCCATACTACGAACTAAAAGTTATGATAGCTCAACTGAATTCGTGGAGTACTCCTTTATAATTCCTCTACCCAAGTTCATATTGTTCTAAAAAATCCATTTCTTAATTAACTGAACCATTTATTTTATTATGTGTCACATAATTGTGTAACAGCTTCTTCAAATTGCTTCCAGCAGATCACAACCAAATATATTCAATTTGCAGCTATATAAAACAGCATAAAGCAGCAAATCCTGCAGCAGGAACTAGGGGAAGTTTGGCAGTTTTGCTTGATAAATGACATCAACATGATTACAGGTTATCATTAATGACAGTTCCTTTAATTGATTAATCAAACATCCACCATGTATTGGTGAAGAGTCCACTGTAACCCTGTCTCGACTTGTCCCTGAAAATGAGGTGACCCCTCTTTTCCCAACAGAGATGTTTCTTTATTTCTTGTGAGCGTCAACACAGGATCGCCCTGCCTTCCTCTCTCGGTGCTTCTGCTGCTCTCCCGCCCTCTTCTTCGTTGTCTCATCAAGTCTCCCTCGCTGCCCCCCCACCCCACCAGTCTCCTCTCTCTGTCGCCAGCTGATAACGCCGTCCTCGCTCCAAACTGGCACCGCTCCTGTGCTCACACACTCTGCACCACATCACTGTGCAAACGCTGGGCTCAATGTCAAGGCAGGGCCACCTCCACTCCAACCAACATATGCCACATAGACAAAAAACGACTGCTCTACGCCGGACAAATTTACATACATGAATGAATCAGATTTGAGGTCAGCCTAGTGCAGTGGCCAGGAAGTATCAGCATCAACATATGGCTTTGACTTTAAGTGCTTCCAACGTCCATGTCATTCACCCCCACCCCCAAACCATCACCAACTCCTCGACCCAGAATCCAGGGGCTGTGTGATGAATATGCTCTAATTCCCTCAAAACCATTCAATGTGCTCAGACAACAACACACGCATCAGTGGTGACTGGACGACAGCTTTGACTACGTAACTCCTCTGATGTATCTGGGCTGAGCAACCCAGCAATGAAAACACATCATCTAATTTTTTCATGAGAAGATGAATTATAGCTGCACGGCACTAAAAAGAGGAAGATCAGACTGAACATGAGCCATGCAGCGTTCATGTTCAGAGAATCAAACTCGACTCACTGGTCCATATTTCAGAAGGTGGCTCCGAACGCTCTTAAAATCAGTACAAGTCTGTTAGTAAACTGGTATATCTCAGCCTCCATGATTGGGTAAAAGGAAAGCTTGTAAGGTTACTTTCACTATTGCTCTCTCGCATTTTAACTCATTTACTCATTTTTCAAGCAACACTTGAGGGTTCTCAAATGTCAGATTTGCTGCTTTTCTTTGTAATTATGACGTTACATTGGATCTTTTTGGACTGCTAGTCTGATAAAATGAGCAATATGAATAAGTCACATCAGGTTATGGGAACATATAATGATGTATCATGTTATGGACAAAAAAAAAATTGATAAATCAAGAAAATTGTTTGCAGATTAAACCATGATTAAAAAAAATAATTTAAGTTGCTGCCTGAAATTAAAGTACAGTTTTTGAAAGAAACAAATTGTGCTCTTAAAAATATAACATCAATGTCAATCATAAGCAATAACACCAAATGTTGATTCCAGGTTTTCCTGCTTTTCTTTATCATACATGATATTAGATTTGATATCTGGGGTTTTGGACTGCTGGTCTCGTAAAATGAGCAATATGAATAAGTCATGTCGCTCTGAGAAAATATAATGATGTATGTAATGGACAAAATGATTAATTTATGAAATGAAAATTGTTTGCAGATGAATCCATGAGGGAAATAATATTCACTGCCCTAAATTCAAACAAAGCAGCTGTTTTTTTAAAAGAAACAAATCATGCTCTTAAAAATATAATACCAGTATCCATCACATTACCAGCATGGTTCCCAGAAGCCAAAGTCTTAAATTGGTCACAACTGATGATATACGAAAACTATTTTGCCTTTATGAAGGATTAACCTGCAGAGATTTACTATTAGTAGTAGGTTACTTGATGAATGACTATAAAAATGTATTTGACTTTAGTCAACAAATCAATGAACTGAAGGACACAAGTCAATGTCAACCATGAAGGATAAGGATATTATACTTCATGGAAAGAGAGTAAAACCCCGTACAGATAAAATGACTGTAATATTCAGATATGTTTGGTAGTGGTGGTGTGGTCCTGACAGCAGCAGTCACATTTCACCACCTGCATTCTCCACGTTGAGCACCACTGTAGGATTACTGCTGGGTTATTTATAGGAGCCGGCTGCCAAAATAACACCTCGGTGTCTGCCTGCCTGCCTGTCTGCATGCTCTCCAGTCAAGACATCGACTCACTGCATGGAGAGGACATTCAGCTGGTCTAAAGCTCCCCAGCAACAACACAACAACAACAACACACACACATACGGTGCGCTCCTATGCCATAAGCGGTAGTAACAGACTCTACACAAACGCCTCTCCAATTTACCTCCGACTCCTTCTGCTGATCCTTGAACACATCTTTCCCTTTCGGCCTCTGTCTGTCGCCGTTATCGTTAAGGTTATTAATGATAGGTACCTCCATGTCCTCCGCCTGCATCTTTCTCGGTCGGCGCGGCTCACTTCTTCCTTCGCGTGTAGCGCATACCGGTCCGGTGGAGAGCTGCGACTGCACCGCGCCAGGAGCAGCACCGGCTCCTGAGTCCAAGTTGAGGATCTCCTCCTCCTCCTCCTGCTGCTGCTACTGCTACTCCCCCCTGTCTGTTTGGTTCGCTGTCCCTGTGCGCACCGAGAGGGCGGAGTTAGAGAGACAACAGCAGAGAGGAGCATCAGCTGACCACATGGAAGTAAAATAAGGTGGTGTCACACAGGGTCAGTGCATAAGACGCTAAAGGACTAATACACCTTATTTAATATTTTAATATTTATATATATATATATATATATATATATATATATATATATATATATATATTTTTTTTTTTTTTTTTTTTTTTTTTTTTTTTCAAAATATCAATATATATGAATATGTTAGAACGATATACAGATGAACTATAAAAGCACAGATGAAAAGTAAACATTTTACATGTACAGTCAAGCTCTGTAAATATTAAAATTTAAAAAGCTGGAGTACATGCATTGTTTCCCGTGAATCCCTTCTAATGGTGAAGGCATCTTGAATGGCGGACTCTGCAGCTAACACTGAAAACTACCGAGTTAATTACAGAATGCAAATACATTGAATGGCTATTGCTGGAAAAAAATGCTGAAAACAGGCTTTTATTTTAAAAATATACTAAAATAAAAACTATTATTTCTTTAAAGGACCAGTGTGTAACAATTAGGGGGCTCTACTGTCAGAAATGGAATATAAAATTAGGGGGGGGGTCCCCGCCTCCCCCCCCCCCCCCCCCCCCCCCCCAAAAACCTTGTTTTTTTGTTTAATTATTACTATAAATTCCCCGGTGGTGGTGGTGGGGGGGGGGATTGGTTTTTTTTTTTTTTTTTTCTTTCCCTTTTCTCCCCGCCGTTCGATCGGCCACCTCCCCGGGGTGAACCCCCCCTCCCCCCTCCCCCTGCGGGCAGCGCCACCCCCCCCCCCACCCCTAACGGGATAAGCAGTTGACGATGGATAAATAGGTTTTATTTAGTGTATAATCACCTGATAATAAGAAATGTTGTGTTTTCGTTACCTTAGAATGAGCTGTTTATATCTACATAGGGAGCAGGTCCTCTTCACAGAGTGACATTACTCATTCCCGTTGTCGCCACCACTCTCTCTCTCTTGCTTCACCACTCATGTCCCATGTACACACACTCTACACAATGGCTCTGCTGGTTGCAGTCTCCTCACCTTCCCTCTAGATACCACCAGATCCTAAACATTGGACCTTTAAAGCTCAAGTACTCGGTGGGCTACTGAATGAAAAATGATTGAATTACTTGTATGTCAGTGTGGCAACAAACTAAAACTAGACACCATCTTGTGATGGAGTCACAGCTGCAACACCAAATCGGACCAGGAGCGTCAAGTTGGGGGCCAATGATCCCTTCCACACTTCCTATCCTCTTACTTCTGGTGCCCTTCTCGGACCATAGCCACCTTCGAACTTGACCTTCATTTTGATATCAACTACACACTTGTAAAGTTTTGTGATTGCATCTTGCACGGTTGCACTATCATGGCAAAAAAATGTGTCAACAGACAGACATAATGTATAAACACCTGGCAAAATACTCTTCTACCACTTCTGTGGTAGTTCACACAAGGTGAAAACAATACCAGCCACATGCTGTCATATTTAGTATTAAATATGTATTTTAATACATTTGATATGTTATTAAAAGGTATCTTAACCATGTGAATTGCAGCAGTCAGAGGCTGAGATGACACCTACTGCTCTGCTAAGCTAAACTAGTTATCTTTTAGTTAGCAGCACTAGTGTTTTGTTTTCACCATTAAGATTACACTTAGCTAATGTATTCATATTGTATTGCAAACTCAATTAATCCTGCTGAAGCATCAAAATTGATTTTCAATAATATGAAAGAGGTATGCAAAAGTGAGTAAATAGCCAGAATGCAGTTCCTGTGGTTTAGTTTTTAAATGTTTTGCAGCACTTCCAAATGTTCAAAAAAGTAATATTGTGTTTAGTGTGTTTTGCTTTGCAGGGCAGCATATTGTAGTTGGGTATCTGCTCCAGTAACCCATAGAACCCCCAAAATTTACCAACCATGTCAAACTGAATTAACATTAAACAAGATTTTCTCCTTGGTCATAAGATGTCAAGTAATTCAATCTGCTGTCAGGGGGCCATATCAGTTCATGTGTCTGCCTCTTAATTTGTGTGACTCGTCCAGTTTAAATGCTAGATGGAGGCGGAGGTAGGGGGCCCCCCTGCAGCCACTTTACCTCCCTTCAGAGGACCACGTGAATTATTGATATGTGGAAGTGGGGGTTGATGCATAGGTTGCCAAACACTCCTACCTACCAACACACACAACCCCCCTTACTGTGAGAAGTACTTAAGATGACGTTGAATGTAGGCTTTAGCCTCTGGTGAAACACAACCATACGGTAGGATGGCGGGGGACAAGTTCATAATTAAATAATTATTCACAGCTGGCTGAATCAAGCTTGACAAAATAATAAATCTATAGATACTTTGCATAATAATTAAAAAGTATAAATCAATACAATAGGACATCACAGGAGAAAAGTTGCATTTAATAGATCAGATTGTTAAAATGTTATTTCTGCAGTTTATTAGTGATGTTGATAACCACTAACAATACTCTATTTCAAGAGGACAAAGGGATTTTTCAAGAGATATTCTAACTTTTACATGAAAAATGAAGCAAATTAATATATATATTTAACTTTAAAGGAGTATTTGTGATTTAGTAGTGCATTTTCAAAAAGTTTAGGATCAAAATCAAAGGGTAGGGGCCAAGATATCTTGATATTTATTCACAGGATGGGTAAAGCTCCAAAAAAGGTCCTACAATTCCCATAATGCCCACAGCTTTTGAACTTTGTGCCCCCCAGTTTCCGGTGCAAGCTTTCCATTAAAATTAGTAATCTTCAAGCTGAAAGCTGAAAAGCTGAAGCTGGGGCGGCAGTAGCTCAGTCTGTAGGGAGTTGGCTTGGGAACCGGAGGGTCACCGGTTCAAGTCCCGACATGGACCAAGAACTGAGTGTGAACTGGTAGCTGGAGAGGTGCCAGTTTACCTCTTGGGCACTGCCGAGGTGCCCCTGAGCAAGGCACCAAACCCCCAACTGCTCGGGGCGCTTGTCAGGAGCAGCCCCCTCACTCTGACATCTCTCCAATTGTTGCATGTATATGGACCTGTTTGTGCATGTGTGTGTATAAGTTAACAGAGTGAAAAAATTGAATTTCCCCTAGCGGGACTAATAAAGGAATATCTTCTTCTTCTTCTTCTTCTTAAATAACCCTGGTGACATTGTCAGGGTTATTTCTTCCAGCTCTACAGAAGACAATTATTTTCACAGGCACAAATATTGACTGATCTTGTATATTTTTGAACTGCCCCTTTAAAAATGATAATGTAGTGAAGCTTTTGCAGGAATTATCTTCATAAAAAAATCTAAATATTCCCTCAAAATCAAGCATTTCTACAGATATGTTGGATCTGGCTTTCCAGGAGGAAATGATGTTTTTGCTTTTGACTTTATTAATATGTCAAAATATGCCAAGTTATTTCATCTCAAACATTAAAAATGTTTTAATTTTTTAAGGGGAAGACACAAATATGTTGAGAGAATGAATGTTGCTGACATTTGTAAATCTCTGAATCATAGTTCGGTTTGTTGTAAATGATACCCTCCATTTAATCCTGTGATGTTGATTTGTGTGTCTAGAATAAATAAAGGATCACAGCCAGCTGTTGATGCCAGAGATGTCCCGGTCTGTTTGCTGCTGGCTCTGCTGAGATCACCGAGGCTCTGACAGACCTCAGCAGCTGCACACATGAGCTGCCCTTCCCCCAACACGTCACATCAACAACTACTGGGAAATATGAAAAGAGACCGGATGAACCCATCAAATCGGATCATGCCTTGAAAAGGAGTCAAATCAAGGAGATGCACACAAAGTGGTTACAATTTTTACATCTTTATTCATTAAGATTACAGAATGTTTTAAATTATTGCTCATCTACCATTATCACTTGCAATATTTAAACATAGGGTCTTTTCTTTTTTATTAGACAACTTTAAACATGTTTGAGATTTTTGCCAGTTTGCACTGTATGAGGATTTACAACAAATACAGGAGTGGATTCTTCTTTAATCTTCCTATACTTTTAAAGGTTGTCATATCTGTATATAGTTTGTATATACATATACGATGCTGGTGTCTTCCCCTGCCCACCCGTCTGCTGGTCAGCTTACGGCTGACAAAACAAAAAAAAAAATGGTTTCTCCCCTAACGCACAGGCTAGGATCCTGAGGCAGCTGTTTAACGAAGCAACCATGGCCAACAAAAGAGGATGTGTACAGACACAAAGACGTTTACACACACTCACACTATCTATAATCAGCTTTCTCTCAAGAAGCGTTGCACATTCACACTTACAAAGGGGAAAAATAAGACTCGAGACGACAGGTTTAAGAGCTACGCTGACAACAGGTCACACTATAAGAAGGGATTCTCAACAGCACAAGGAGACAGAGAAATGCACAAACGTTGGCAGGGAACAAAGTGACATTGAGGTTGTGTGGGCCGTGACACAGTGTAGGATCTTGTCATTAAATGGCGACATATGGGCGCATGCTAGGTTTATCTGAGAGGCTCCTACGCACCTTTAAAATGTCTATTTATTTAGACTTTAATTTGCTTTTACCAAATTTAAAAGGAATAGTCTGACATTTTGGGAAATACTGTTTCTTGTTGAGACTTACATGAGAAGATCAATCCCACTCAGCTGGGGTCAGCTGCCAGTTAGCTTAGCTTAGCATAAAGACTGGAAGCAGAGGGAAACAGCTAGCCTGGCTCAAGTAACAAAGTCCACCTACAAGCATCTATAAAGCTTACTGAGTAATATATGTTTTGTTTAAGTAATAGAAAAATCCTAAACCTAGTTTAGAGGTGCTGTTAGTTGGATTTTGTTACCTTTATGCTAACATATGCTAACGGCTCCCAGCAGCGTATTTCTCATAAAACATGAGTGTTTTACAAGCAAGAAAGTGAATAAGGATATTTCTCAAAATGTTGAAACATTCCTTTAAATACTTTGGTTGGTATTAAATATTACGTAATGATATAACTCATAATGTCACAACAACAAAATTGCATGAATTGTGCATATTTGTATTTTGAATGAGCCAAAGTATTCAACTGGTAAACAAAGATTTTTGTGCTATCTCTTGTTCAAAATATGTAAAATAATCAAATTTATTTCCCAGATACAGTACAGGCCTGGATAATGAGCTACCGTGTATGTGTTTAAGCATTTGATCCCTCTCTGAGAGAGTAGAGCTGGCAGCATCCCCCAGCAGGTTAGCAGAGAACATGACTGGTTCAGGTGCAGAGTCGGCTGTCGGGTGAAATGACTGTCAGGACTTTCTAATTTCCAGCGTCAGGTCAGCTGGGGATGAGCTGCCGAGGATGACTGTGCAGCTCATTGTACCGGTAGAGACTAAGCCTTTCACGTGGGGAAGAGGAAACTAAAATGTACCGTGGACAGCACGCCAAGTTTGGAGATCTTTAAGAAAAAAAAAAAAAGAAGGTGAAAAATCCCTTTACAGGCAAATGCACATGAATTTGCAGAGATGGTACATCTTGGATGGAAAGAAGATAAATCATGATGGAGTTCAGATCCCAGATTGTGTTTTATAACTGAACCCACTGACTGTATCTGTGAGTACCAAACAGTTGTGGTGTGTATGGTAAGTACAGTAAATCTTAACAGCACCATACTTCTCAATGAGGACCTGATTGAAGATATCTGTTTAAGTACCGGCCAGGTAGCAACTTGCTGCTCATTTGGTATCTCTGTAAATATTTTCTGTCACAGTATTCAAAGTGAAGGTTTAAGTACATTTATTACATTTATCATTAGAACATTTAATTGCTTATCGTTATGACATATGTTGATTTCTTTTCAAAAGTAATGATGGCGCAGGAAAGAAAAAGATAGAAAATTCTTAATTTCAATATAAATATCTAAATATACAGTATACCCCTTGTAATGATCTGACAGCCTGCCATGCTTCTAATACAGTATAGTCATTCTTGGTAAAAGGAAGAAACAAAATGAAAAAGGTTAGCTCTCACAAGCTTGAAATACTTCGTTACTTCAACACTGGCGCCATGTAAGCAGCTGGAAGCTGAGAAAGAAGCAGCCAATGAGATGGTTTCACTGTGGCTTTGAGTGACAGGTGGGAGGAGCCGGTCACCATCCAGTCATACAAAGAAAGAAGTTGTGACAAACTACAGCCTGATCCGAATGGACAGAACACATAAAAAAGTTTAAAAACAGACACAACGGTGAATCTCAATGAAACAATCAAAAAAAAAAAAAGACATGATATGATTGGACCCTGAGATCCCACCTAACCCTGCCCACTAGGTCTAACCCCGCCCTCGCAATATTACACAAGAGAAAAACACAATCACAGGTAGAAAAGAAAAGACAACAAAAAAAGGACAGGAGAAAGTGTCCGTCACTAAATCTTCAACGGTCATCTTCATTCACACAGATTTTTTTTAATAAGTTTTTTATATATAGTATATATCTTTTTAGCATCAATAATTTCATCTTTAATAGTTAAACAATAAAAGATCTGGCAATGGGAAGGGAGGATGGAGGATTTACATACAACTCGACACACAAATGAGCGTCTAAAGAGAAAGAGTTAATGGTGGTGAAATGAAGAGAGGAAGGGAAGTAAAACATCTTCAAGGAGAAGATGTTGGGGAGCTAGCTAATGGCGAATGGCAGGAGCAGCTCCATGGAGTTAGAGTTAATATTATCAGAGCGTGAATAAATAAAACGGCTGCCAAAAGCACAAGGAAAGCCGCCACCCCCCCGAATATAAAGCAGGTGTGTTGACTGTTCTGTCTGTCCGTCCGTCCTCCTCCCTCTGAGTCTGTGCCATTCATGGAGTATTTTGTATTTCTTCAGTCCTACCCAAGACTGGTTTAATACCTTAAAGTGAAAAAGAGAAAGCAGGTGAGTTATCGTGATATTTGCTGTAAATATCAAAGGGGTTGCTACAAACTGAAAACAAATCCCAACCCTAGGACTCAAACCTTACAGTAGCTGTGTTTCCATTCAACTGTCGAGTGACTATTAAACAAACTTAAATGAACTTTTGCAGAAAAGAAATGTGAATTAGGACTGAACTGGTTTGGAGCAAATAAACTCAGGTACAGCGTTGCTTCCTCAGAAGATGGAGTTAAAGGTTACACAAGGCTGTCATCTACCAGTAAACAGCAGAAGAAGAGATTGCAAACCAGAATTAAGTCAGCTACTGTAGTACTGGCCATGTTTCATGTTGTCCTGATACAAGGACGATATAAATATATATCTGAAAAGACGCTGACAGCAGAAAGTGTTGACCAGTCATGTGAATCACATTTTCGCTATGTCAGAACTTATTGGTTAAAGGCGTTTCCATAATCCATTTAGTGCATCGGCTCTTTCAAAAGGGCAAAAACCACCTCAAGATTGTTATTATTGAGATTCTGGCAACAATTACACACACTTCCAGTTCCGAATACCAGTATGTATATCCAGCTTTTCTAATGCAATACTCCAAAAAAGCGTTTACAAAAAAGTAAAAAAGAGTAAACATAAAAATAAGTGAATGGAAACACAGATAGTTTCCTCCCTTATATCATCTTGAACCACCTACAGGTCTGTGCTGAAGTTGTTTGCTTACCTATAGTAGTTTGGCTTAAAGGGTCCGTTCTTGTTCAAGCCCAGATACTTGGCCTGCTCATCACTCAGCTCTGTGAGATGTGCATCAAATGTAGGGAGATGCAGGCTGGCCACATACTCATCTAGAGGGCAAGACAGAGGAGGAACATGTTAACATTCATCAGGCAACTGTGGCAGATTAATCATTCAGATGAGAAAAGGAAGTGGGAGGCTCGAGGGATTCACCGTCTCTCATTTTCGTTTTTCCTTCTTCCATCTTCCTCCTCATCTTCTTTCCTCTCCCCAGCTTTCTTCCTCTCTTTTCTCATCTTAACCTTTCCTTTCACTGCCTCCTTCTTTCTCTCCATCATCGTTTCTGTCAGTGTGTGCTGTGGTAGCAGCAGCCGTCACTGGCAGGGTGACCTACATTTGGCTCCCTGTGTTTCTTTACTATGTATGTACTCTGCTCTAACCCACCGCGGGAACGCTTGGAAATGTGACGGGCAACGCTGCAGACATGCTGCGGGCTGTATGCATGGACTCATACACACAGGATTCATTCTACTGTGAATGGAAAGAGAGACGACTCTGAACAGATGAGACTGTGTTGTCTATTGAGATAAATGCAACATGCCTACAGGCTCTCTGCCGAGGCAAGAATAAACTCTCCGTAATCACTTCCTGCTTGGTGGCTACTTAAGTACCAAACAAGGTTCTCCATGGCCTGATATCTGGCTGTGTTTGATAGGCATTTATACTATATTTTGTGTGTTTTCATATTCTTGCATTCAGCATTGTTCAAGTTTTATTCCCTTCAATTCTGAAGTGACAAAAATCTTACCCATCTTCTTGGGCAGCAGATAAACATCCTGTTTGTAGCGTCCCTCTGGGGCATTGTACAGCTCTATCAGAGCCAGCGCCTGGGCAGAGACACACAAGAGTTACTCACATACACGCAGACAACATCTTCTTGCAGACACATCTTTATTAGTGATAAATAGAAATAAAATAAGAGCAATGCACAAAATGTAAAATATACGGCTGTCAAACACAAATTTGTTTTTACATCACTCATTTCTTTAATGCATAAACACAACTTGCAATTTTAGGTTGTAGCGGGTTCAGTTTTAAAGCTAGAATGAAGATACTAGTATCACATGAAACTAGAAAACCCAAGGTTTGGGTACCAACCATGGCATACTACCTTGTAAGGAAGGATAAAGAAGGCTAAATAATGCTCCAAAATCCAAAATCCAAAATGGGGGCGGTAGTAGCTCAGTCTGTAGGGAGTTGGCTTGGGAACCGGAGGGTCACCGGTTCAAGTCCCGACATGGACCAAGAACTGAGTGTGAACTGGTAGCTGGAGAGGTGCCAGTTTACCTCTTGGGCACTGCCGAGGTGCCCCTGAGCAAGGCACCAAACCCCCAACTGCTCGGGGCGCTTGTCAGGAGCAGCCCCCTCACTCTGACATCTCTCCATTGTTGCATGTATATGGTCCTGTTTGTGCATGTGTGTGTATAAGTTAACAACAGAGTGAAAAAAATTGAATTTCTATATCTGAATATCTTCTTCTTCTTCTTCTTCTTCTTCTTCAAAATGATGCTAAATTTTGGGGAAAAAAACTGGCATGGCCATTTACAAAGGGTCCATTGACCTCTGACCTCAAGATATGTGAATGAAAATGGGTTCTATGGGTACCCAGGCGTCTTCCCTTTACAGACATGCCCACTTTATGATAATCACATACAGTTAGGGGCAAGTCATAATAAAGTCAGCACACTGACACACTGACAGCTGTTGTTGCCTGCTGGGCTTGAGCCATGTTATGATTTGAGCGTATTGTTTTATGCTAAATGCATTATCTGTGAGGGTTTCGGGACAATATTTGCCATTGTTTTGTGGTGATAACTGATTTCATATAACACATATATAAAAACATTTGCATAAAGCAGCATATTTACCTACTTCCATGTTGAAGAGTATTAAAAGTATGGGGCGCCGGAATCCCTTTCTTTAAAAGTTGGCTTGGGAACCCGGGGGCCCCCCGCCCAAACCCCCCCAACAACCAAAAAATTATATTAAATTTTAACCTGAAAAGGGCCCCATTTCCCCCTTGGCCCCCCCCCAGGGCCCCCCGAACAAGACACCACACCCCCCCCCCCTCGGGGCCCTCCCCTGGAGCACCCCCCCCACTCTACATCTCTCCATTAATGCATGTGTGTGTTTGTGTGCATTACCAAGTATAAGTTCAACAGAGTGTAAATTAAATTTCCCCACTGTGGGACAAAAAGGTAGATCTTCTTCTTCTTCTTCTTCTAAATACTGGACAAATCCCACTTTAAAATACATTTCGGACATGTGCGATTAATCACTATTAGCTATGGCTAATTGTGATTACAATGTAAGATAGATATCTGAATTGTGTACAACAATGTAAATGGGACAGAAACTGATCTGCTGTTTTACCTGGGTGGTGGCGGTGATGGAGAGCACGAAGGTGGGCACAGTGGAACAGCTGAGGTTCAGCAGACGACCCTGTAGAGGAGGACAAAGCAATACTAGGCTAGAGCACACATGGGAAAAGGTTGTGGCTGTGCAACTTGTATTCAGAAATATGTTTTGTTTGCCAAGTTCATTAAACTGTTGCTGCGGTCTGACATGCTGCATTACAGTGAAATAATTTGAGACCTCAAGTTCTGCAGAAAATTAGCAAAATGGTACGTAAACCTGAAACAGCAGCAAGGAAAGAGGGGGAGAAGAGAAAGGTTGTTTTGTTGTTGCGAGATAAAAAGCAGAATTAAAACCTAATGATGTTTTAATGTCCAGTGCACACTAAGAATCTCATCAAAATAAAACCTTTAATTAGCCTCAGTGACAGAGTGGTGACTGAGGACAGAGGAGCTGATCTACTGATGAAACCTGCTGAAGATCGAACAGCAGCAGAGACACGGACATCGATGGGATGGCAGGCTGTCTGTCTGGACTGCTCTCATTCTGTCACTCACTCAGTCTTAACCTGCAATGTGCATCTTCAGGGTTGTGTGTGCACATGAGCCCTAGTACATTTTTTTACAACTTCATTTGTTCATATTGTTCTCATCATGTAATTAAACAATAGTCTCAATATCCAGATAGACCTGAGTTGTACACTGGATGAAGAAGAGTGGTTAAAAAATGTTGTCAGACAGTGGTAAACATGTCAAGGAATCCAAAGGCAAATTCACTCAATATAAGATAATACACAGGTACTAATGGACACCAATCACACAACATAGTATGGGTTCATTGCCTAACAACTTGTGTTGGAAATGCCAAAAAGAGACAGGCACCTTATTCTGTTGTATTGGGGACTGTCTTGTTCAACCCTTCTGGAGTAAAATTTGTAGATATACGAGTGAGTGGCTGCCAGTATCCCCACGAATGTGTTTACTTGGAGACAGATCACCAGCACATAACATGTCAAGAGAAAAATCCTCGGTTGTTATAGCGGGGCTAATTGCAGCTGAACCCCTAGAAATGACAGATTGGGTCAATTATATGACAAAAACTGCCTCATATGAATCCACGCTGACCAGCATAAATAACAGAAACCATGCTAAGGGTAATTACAGTCTGAAAACCCAGACATTTGATTGTTACTCTATCCTGCTCTGTTTAATTCTTATCTTTGTTGTAATTTATTTATTTGAAGATATGACCTTATTTTTGTGAAGGATTATCACCTGTGTTGTACCTTTCTTACATGATCTTCTTCATCCTGTAGCCATTTAATTTTATTTTTGCCTATGGAATGTCTCACTTGACATGTTAACTTGTACCAAATCATTCAAAATAATAACAATAACAATTTGAATCATATATATCTATATAAAAAAAGTCTCAATATCCAACTATGAATTTGAAGTTCCTCTACTGATGTGCTCTCTTAAAGTCCTCTGAGTATGAGCGCCAGTGTATATCTGTGTCTGCTGAAGTGTGTACCTCAGCCAGCAGCACTATCCTCTTGCCGTCAGGCCAGATGACGTGGTCCACCTGAGAGCGCACTCTCTCCCAGGTCAGTTCAGGAGTCCGCAGGCTCGCCTACAGGATGAACACATCATCATGAGTGATTATTTGTTTTTTGGTGGTATTTTTTTCCCCTTTGCCTTGCACTTGTTATTTCTGTTGAGCTGTCAGATATTTATCATCACGGGCCAGATGTTGACTCAGTGTTTTTGGTCTTTTCCAGGATAGGACTTCAAGAAGTGAGTCACAACTTCCTCTAGTGTCTGAACTACTTCCATGATTTACTGTCTGCTTCAAAAAAAAAATCCTTTCCTCTCATATTTTTTCTATTCCTAGCTCTTCTGTCTCACTGTTTTATGGTGAGAAGAAAACAATCAGTGCACCCTTATCCTCATTCATCTTTGTAATCTATCTTATTGGTTGCAATTCATTTCTGTGATTTTATTGTATTTGAAAAAAGTCAAAGAGGTAAAATATATTAATAGTTGAAAAAGATTTATTAACCACACAGCCTAGAGAAGAAAAAGATGTTTAACTTTGTTCACTCATTGTTATTGTTCGATGGCCTGTTAAAGGCTATGTGTCTAATTCTGACCACTTCAGCATTTTACTGTCCATCACGTTATCAGCAAATGCCATACTTTTGTTTCTGTATCGCTGATTCTTGACTATATTTTGATTTTCCATCACATCTCTTGGTTTATTATTTATTATGATTTTTGTTACTTCACAAGTCAGTACAAGCTGGTAACTGACCACATCGATCTCAGTGTTGGAGTGTCCCATGTTGCAGACAATGCAGCCGTTCTTCATGCGATCAAGGTACTCTCTCACCACCACGTTCTTATTGCCTGATGGAGAGAGAGGGATGATGACGAGCAATGAAAGATGAGGTAGTAGGGCTGTCAACGTTAACGCAATAACACAATTTTAAGATTGTAGCAGGCTCAGTTTTAAAGATTGAATGATGATGCTGAAACCAGAATATCTCAGGAATCCACTGGTACCAATCATGTCATAGTAGCTTGTCTACATTTAGGTGAGGAAAACTGTCATGGCTATTTTCAAAGGGATCCCTTAACCTCTGACCTCAAAATGTTTGACTGAAAATGGGTTCTGCGGGTACCCACGAGTCTCCCCTTTACAGTCATGCCCACTTTATGATAATCACATGCAGTTTTGGGGCAAGTCATAGTCAAGTCAGCACACTGACATACTGACAGCTGTTGATGTCTGTTGGGCTGCAGTTTGCCACATTATGATTTGAGCATATTTCTTATGCTAAACGCAGTACCTGCGAGGTTTTCTGGACGACATTTGTCATTGTTTTGTGTTGTTAATTGATTTACAATTCTACATATATACATAGATTTGCATAAAGCAGCATATTTGCCCACTTCCATGTTGACCAAGTGTATTTAATACCTGACAAATCTTCCTTTAAGGTACATTTTGAACAGATAAAAATGTGTGATTAATCATGATTAAATATTTTAATATTATATTATATATAATATAATATAACAGACCTATAAAATAGACATAAAAGATACACAAAGAAAGAAAGTAGAGTGTATTTAAAGTTTTATCAAATGCCATGTTGAAAAGGGACTCAAGAAGGTTCAAAATCCTGTATCCATTTCTGTAAAATTAGGTTTTAATGACTTATTTATCTCACCATTTAGCATAGTTAAGTCTGAAAATGCAATTTAGTTTGTGTGCTCGACCTGTCTGTGTAGTGCATCTTTAAGTGTTTTGTATAAGTAAAGTTACAGTTTTGCAAATTGGGAACATGATGACTTGATTTTTGCTGCGAAGGATATGAATAATTTCATGCATTATTTCTCAGCAGCAGAACGGAAGATTTTCATTATTTTTTTAAATCAACCGTTAACTTTATTTCATCTGTATTTCACTACAGTAGCATTAATTCACCACGACTCCAACAAACTTTCGTGTTTAATGTATTTTACACCACTTCGTAACTTCAGTGGAAAAATCTAACACCAATGCCACGTGCCTTCTTCTACCTTATTATCTTCTCTGTTCAATTACAGTCACCCTTAAGAGAGCCCTTTGCTTCAGGCCTGCCGGCAACATTAGGTAATGAAGCAGAGAGACGAGTAATTCTCTGCTCCAATTAAGTGTTCAGGACAACTCCCTGGCTGCTGAGCTGAGAACTTGTTTAGCAACTGTTAGACACTGATGACAACGACTGAAAGTCTGTCCAGTCATCTTGAATGAACACTCACACAAGTTCCTTATAAACTTCAACTTTGCCAGCCTAAAGTGAATGAGAGAAAATACAGAAAGAGGCAGCGGCTGAACCAACCTGTGCAAGTGATGACGATGTCCACTTGTCTGATGACTTCATTCAGTTTCACCAGCCTGAAGCCGTCCATGCTGCGTTGGTGAGAGGGGAAATAAAGAGCATAAAACTAATGCGATGTCGACCCTGGCGGTGAGCCGTAAGAAGCTCAACAAGCTGAGTCTTACCAGGCCTGCAAGGCACAGATCGGGTCGATCTCTGTGACGTAGACGATGGAGCCCATTGCTTTGAGGGCGGCACAGCAGCCTTTTCCAACCTGAGGATGATAGACATGGGACATCAAACAGTACCATAGTAGCTTTCAACCATTTAACCATATTATGTAACTCTCCATCACAGCGGCAGGTGGTGCTCAGGAATCACAGCTCACCAAGGTTGTGTCTTGTGCAGCTGGCTTATTGTAGCTGGCAGTTATTATTTGTTTAGGTTATTATTTTTTAATCTTCGTTTTAAAACACACAAAATATTTTTTTTATTCCAGATGCCCCCTGAGAAAAGGAGAGTAAACCATGAACCCGTGTTATCTTTAATATCGAACATTTAATGGAAATATGATAAATGCGTTCTGACAGAAGCTGTCAACAGCAGATAGCCTCTGCTGCAGTCGATGAGGATTTTCTGCATGCACAAAGCTCTTTAGTGATCTGCTCTACGTTAATTAAGATGCTTCAAAACAACCTTCGGAATACTAAATTGTGTGATGACATTTTGCAAAATCGCTGTGCTTGCTTTGGTGCCTTAAAGGGTAACTTTGGTATTTTCAACCTGGACTATATTTTACCATGTTTTTGTGTCAAAGTGACTAATGACGACAACAATATTTGAAACAGCAGGGAAATGAGCTGTGAGGGCAATTGCGCAGCATCAATGTAACGTTATGTTCACTTACAGCGCTTGTTTTTGCCACAGACAGGCTCAGATTTTTATTACATGTCTGACAACATTATGGAAAGAACCTTACAGAGTAATAAAACCTTTTTCTTACCTTTCACTTGATCCCATTTGTTTGTTATTGTGTCCAAGTCCCACTCAAGGAGAAGTCTCGTTGTGAAATCTGAATATCTGTATACTTTTGACTAAAATAAGTATGGGCGGCCAGCAAATTCAAATTCACATTGTCAGAATCATCTAAATATTCAGCCATGACACTGGAAATCTTTTAGCTAAAACTAAGCTAAACTTTCTGTACTTCTATACACAACAAATTCTTCTTGGCTGGCGCTCGCGTTTCCACCATGGATGTATTCCACCGTTGTCTTCCCACAACACGTCACCTTGCAAGATTTCAGAACGAGACTACTCCTTGAGCGAGACTCTTTCCATAATGTCACAGACTTAAAATAATCGCATTCCGCCATGGCAAAAACAAATACTTTTAATGGGCGTAAATGACGGTGCCAGCTCGCCCAAATAGCACCACATAACGGTCGTTGTCTACAGCGCTTTCCCTCAATACCGGACCAATTTTAGAAATTGTTCCCTATTAGTCAGACACAAAAACACAATTCCATACAAAACCATAGGAAAATAGGGTCCAGGTTGAAAAATACAAAAGCAATCCTTTAAAAAAGAGGAGAAAAAAAATCATCTTATTTGTCATTCTAACCTACATCTAAAACCCTCAGTTTTCACAATTGGATTTATATACATAATAGTTGTAATATAATTTCACCTGACATGTAGACACAACATACATGTCTTTCAACAAGCATTGTGTGCAAGACTGTATGAAAATGTCCACCTTACCTCTCCGTATCCACACACCACCACCTGTTTGCCTCCAAACATGACATCAGTGGTCCTCTTCAGGCTGAGGACAGAAACATAATTATTTTCATTATATTATATTATCATCTAGTATTTACTGGAGGAGCAGAGGGGAGGTGGGTATTAATTTCCCTACAGCATTAGATGCTCAAACAACAAACATGTCCTGTTTTCTTAACCCTAATAAGGTTAAACAGGAGAGTGTTTCATACCCGTCTAAGATGGACTCCCGGCAGCAGTAGAGGTTATCAAACTTCTGCTTGGTCACAGAGTCGTTGACATTCATGGCTGGAACGCAAAGCTTTCCTGCTTTGGACAGCTGGTACAACCTACAAGGATTACATTTTAAGACAGGCTCAAGTTATAATGTTAATTTATTAATTATTCATCATTAAATGACTGCTTAACAGTCTACCCTTCTATACACAGCAGTGCGTCAATTGTGTAGACAGTGCACTGTTAATGTAGTAACATTTTCACCACTAGATGGAGATGTTACAACACCAGAAACAATCTGAATGTGTGTGTCGGTGTTTTAGAGGGGTCTTTGTAAAAACATACTTATACTTTCTCATTTAAAATAACAGAGAACTGGTTTTATATGACAATTTAATATTTATTTATATGGAAAACGCTGCTTGAGACAACAAAGGGGGAAAAAAAGGGGGGAAAAGATGTGTGCATGTAGTAAGTCTCACCTGTGCACACCGGTAACACTCTCCTCTACAATGCCCTTGATCTTCTTGAACATGTTGGGGTATTTTTTATAGATCCAATGAGTCAGGTCTCCACCGTCATCCAAGATCTGACAGACAATAGGAGATATGAAGGAGAGAGAGAAAGATTGAAGACAAATAGAAAAGCAAGGGTGACAAAGACCACAAAAGGCAGACAAAGAAAGAAAGAAAGAACCTTATTAATACCTGAAACTGAACTTGTAGATTATTTGTAGGGTCAGTGATTCTTAATTGAGTCAAAAGTTCAATCCAGTTCATTTTAACAACTTATTTCTGCAGATGCGTCCTTCCTGTACTTCTGCCCAGTGTAAAAATAGACTCATTGTATTTAAAAAGATCTAGCCGTCTGGTGAAAATAGCAGCACTGCCGACAGGGACTGCAGGATGGAAATAAAAGAAAAGATGCTTAAGTGAGCTTTATTTAGAATGTAGGTGTGCTACCATGTTGGGTTGCCAGCCTTCCACGTTGACACAGCGATCGATGCACCACCAGAAGTCGTCCTCTGACTCACCCTTCCATGCAAACACACTGAAACCTAGAAAGAGACAGGAAGCGTTTTATACATAGACAGAGAGAGAGACCATCTAATATTTTAAGAAGTGAAACACAGGAGAGAATAAAAGGGCAGGAACTAACCTCCCTCTGCCAGGGCAGCTGCCACTTCATTCTGGGTGGAGTAGATGTTGCAGGCTGCCCATCTGCACTGAGCCCCCAAAGCTGACAGAGTCTCCATCAGCACCTGAAGAGGAGAGGGTCAAGTTTAACTTTTTGTTGAAGCTGCTGGAAGCTGGGTGTTTTGTATTCCTACTCACAGCAGTCTGGGCAGTGATGTGGGTGCAGCCCACCACCTTGGCTCCAGCGAGGGGTTTCTCTCCCTGAGCTCGTTTCCTTAGAGCCATCAGGGCTGGCATCTCTGAAGGAGACACACAAACGAACAGACAAGTGGATAATCAGCTGGATGGTTAAGGAATTCCCATCATTTAATCCTTCTAATACTTCTTCACTAATCCATTGACTCATCCAGATGAAGGAGTTACTGATGCTAACGGTGTGTGTGTGTGTGTGTGTGTGTGTGTGTGTGTGTGTGTGTGTGTGTGTGTGTGTGTGTGTGTGTGTGTGTGTGTGTGTGTGTGTGTGTGTCTAGCCTGCAGGGTTTCAGCTGAGGCTCTCTGTGTTCTGTGAAGTAATTAGGGGATGATCATGTGAATAATGTGTGCTAATGTGTTGGCTCTTACATGGTGTTCACACTTGCAGTGGCAAGGGACATATGGCCAGCCCACCCTCCCATTTGGATGGGAACTTGCCTAGCGACTTGCCTCCACTAACTCTTAATTCAACCTTTTTTTATTTTTTATTTTTTTGTGTGCAGTGACAGTCATTAGGTTCACCTTGCTCTGCGATCTCAATCTCTCTGCGGCCAAAGTCGGCTTGTTTGAGGTTTTTGATGCAGAAGTCTCCGTTGCCCTTGGAGTTCTTCTGCTGTTTGTCCCGAGGAGATGTCTCATCGTCGGAGCTGTCCGTGTATGACGCCGCTAAAAAAGCAACACACATAGACAAAAGTATTATCAATATGTCACACATAAAAAGGATACAATAGACAAAAAAGTCTTGTTGCAATAAGAGTAAGTATGTTTTTGCAACATTTTCCAAACTTTTCTTCCTACTCATCTCAATCTATAACACATTTAAGGCGAGGCTAGGCTGTGATTACCTTCATTAAACTGCTTTCTGCAACACACAACGTTAACACGACAGAAACAGTAACTTGTGACCTGGACTGCACTATGCCCATCAGCTATCAGAACAGACAAAATGACTGTTTTATAATTTGTTACAGAAGAGTACTCTTACTCAAGACGAGGATATTCACAATGGAGAAGTCTTCTGACCTCCACGACACCCTGACTATGGTCTGTGTTTACGCCTTTGGCTGTCCACATTGGCAACCTCAACATTAGAACAAGAAAACAGGTTTGAACCATTAATAAATCTCCATGAGAAAGAGGTGGAGATGTCTACTCATACGTTTAGACATTGAATGTTATGAATAACTTCATCCGCCAGACAAAAGGGCAAAAAAAATCCCAGACTCAAGTGCTAAAGCAGGATTGCATAGAACTGTCTGGACAAAATTCCCCAGTTTGTTTTTTTTTTTTTTTTTTTTTTGGTGGACTGCTGTCAACAAAGGGATCAACGGGTTCAGCAGACTATTAGGACTCAATCACACATGCCTCAGCAAAACCAGCGGTCTAATCTGGGAACGCAGGCATCTTTTTGGGGCAGTTAAAGAACCGATGGAACATTTCTGGTTCAGTCTGCGACACCGATTGGCCAGGCCAATGATGATGCACCCAGACAGCCTCAGCGCCACTAAGACAAAACATCCCAGCATCAATGTTAGTGTTGACAACCAGCTTATGGACCAGTCTCCTACATCCTCCTCCCTTCACTTTCCCCTGCCTTACTCCTTTTGGGATTCACTGATACAACGGCAGTACTGGTTAACACTGGCATTAGATTCAGCTCCACTGGTCACTGCCACGTCGTCTGCCTCCACCCTCAACCAAGTACATTCTGTAACACCAACCTCGCTGATCACGGAGACAACAAAAGCAGAAAAGACCTTTCTCTGCTCTGTTTAGGCTGATGAGACTCCCCCCTCTTCCTGTATGGACATCTCTAACAAACTAAGACGTGAGATTAAGGAACTGGATGTGACTCAGTAGATGCCACTATGCTGCATCACAAATCATCAACAAAGCAAGTCCCACATCAGTGTAGACAGAAGAGAAGATGCCTAGGATGGGCAGGGTCTTTGCCCCACTTCTACTTCACCCAATACGCCCAAAAGTCCTCACTAAGCAGGAGAGTGGATCACGTGGCTGCAGTTCTCTGATCTTTTAACTGTGTTCCTGTCTGTCAAAGAATTGAATATAAATTACTACAGTTGGTTCATAAAGCACTAGATGGTTTAAGGCCAAAATACATTTTAATCTGCTGCTCCATTATAAACCGTCCAGATCTCTCCAGGTGTCTGGGACAGGTATGCTTTGTTGCATGTTTGTGCGTGTGTGTGTTCGGGTCTGCATGTACCGTGTACAAGTTAACAACAGAGTGAAAAAATTGAATTTCCCCTCGTGGGACTAATAAAGGACTATCTTCTTCTTCTTCTTACTATTCCCAGACTCAAAACTAAATGTGGAGAAGCAATTTTCAGTTTATATGCAACACATATCTGGAACAAACTCCCAGTAAACTTGAAGTCTGCTCCAACTCTCAGTTCATTTAAATCAGAGCTTACAACTTTTCTCTTCTTAAACTTTGTTTCACATCTTGCACTGTAATACTTACTCCACTGTTTTATCTGTTTTTTTCTATTGCATCTTATTTTAATCTCCTGTTTTAATCCTTTTAAATCCTATTTATGCATGTCTTTTTTATATTGCCTTGTATTTCTTTTATATGTTAATGCTTTCATGTTTTATGTAAAGCACTTTCAATAAGGCAAGACAAATTTATTTGTATGCAACAACAAGTCAAAGAGCTTTAAGGTTTCAAAGTGCAGAACAAACACTATGTGCTTTTGGTTTCTTCACTGTGAAAAAGCCTGTATTTTTCCCAACCCAGTAATTTGACTTTGGTAAGCCACAGATTCTGTGCAATTTAATTGATTATAAAGCAGTCTGCAAACTCCTCTGCACAACCTTCAGCCTTTCCCAATATAAGGCTGCAGTAGAAAGTAAACAGTACAAATGTGTCTTAACAGAAACCTGTCATAGAGAGGGATCTGCACACCTCTGGGAGATATACAGTATAGTGGCTACAGTGCAGCAGCATACTTAGTAATGAAATGCCTCCATGTCTGGCCCCGGCACTGTGTGGTTCCTGTGCTTCAGGCTGACTCACGACACAGGTGCAGTCCTCTCTTGTGTAGAGCAGGTACACGATAACAACATCACTCCTCCTACTAACCTTTCAAAATGACCATGGACCTGTACCAGATAACACTGGGTACCTCGCCAGCACTGTAACAATACTGAAGTTAAAAGAACAAGCTGTACTGTGCCAGGAGGGGAAAGGCTTTAAAAAATAAAGAAGGTAATAATCCATGAGTCTACCGTTTTCTTTTGAAATCTCCCATCCGTACTGACAGGAGGAAAGGGTGGGCCGAGGAGATCTTAGGGGTCATTAGGGTGGATGTACTGATACTTGCAAAGGATACTGGGAAAAAGCCAAAGACGGTGTGCCAGTTAAAAAAAAAAAAAAAAAGTCTTCTACATTCACACAGAAGGAAAACCTAATACTTGGTGTAATTTTTAAAGCATTAACCAGTACTAAGTAGGGATGTCAATCAATTAAAATATTTAATTGCATGATGGTCCATAATTAAGTATGATTACTGTAATCGCAAATTAATCGCACATTTATTTGTTCAAAATGTACCTTAAAAGGGAGATTTGTTCAGTGTTTAATACTCTTAAACACACAGTGGGAGTGTTTGCCTTATATACCGTAAATGTATGTATATATTTATTAGTGGAAATTAATTAACAACCTAAAACAATGACATATTATCCAGAAACCCTCACAGGGAGTACATTTAGCATAAAAAATAAGCTAAATTCATCACATGGCAAACTGCAGCCCAAAAGGCAACAACAGCAGTCAGTATTCACTTTTTAAATTTAAGTCTAAAACTGGTTAGAGTATTCCATTGATTTAACATTAATAGCTCATTTTTTCACACATTGTTCTCTTCATCAAAACTGATGCCTTTGCCTACATTACCCACAATCCAATTTGACCGCAACACTTCAGTTTTGGAGATTCAGTTGTTTTATGCTAGAAGTGACTAGCCTCAAGCAGGGATGAGGAGTGGGCTACAGAGATCTGGTAAGATCACTTCTTTCCAACTCCCCACCCAAAGACTTTTTTTTTGATTTTCAAAAGTGCAGTCTACAGCCGCAACAGGGTCGTGTCCAGAGGGCAACCCGCAAATTGCGAAATATGGCAAAAACTTGCAAAAACTCTTGTGAGACTCCCTGATGACCTATCATAACCTTGACCATTCAAGGTCAGTTGCTTACAGGGTTTCCCAACTTGTGGGTTACCTTATAGACATGACCACCCACAAAGTGGCATCACTTGAGGGCATTTCAGACTTTATGCAGCTCCCTCCCCAAGACCTGTAAACAGACCCTGATGTCTAAAATTGGTGGGTTCCCTTCAAATGTAATATGATGACTTGACAATGATTTGTTCATATGAATCTACAACTTCACACTCTACATATTTAACAACATTTTAGAATAAGTGAAATACATTAAAATGTCTTTTCATGAACACAAATATTTCTTCTTTTTCTCATATTCCTCCAAAATACGCACTACTTCCACAAGTGTATCTGCTATCTGCCATGCTTGAACAGACTTGGACCACCACCTTAAGAGGAACCCTTATTAAACTAAATCTATACGTGGCCTTGGGAAAAGTACTACAAGTGTGTTGAGTGTGTCCTCTGCACTGTGGGAACCATCAGAGAAATAAAAGGCACTCTGTTGAGGGAATTATGGGAGACGACAGGGAATCAGCAGAGAGGCGGAGGAAAAAAAATAAAGAGCATAAGACAGAGGGTTCAAAGGGAAGATAATAGGACTGCATAAATTTCTGAAAATAACCTTAATATTGGCAGCACTGACACATTTCACTCAATTTACAACTGCTGCTAAGAGTTGAGATGTTAAGTTAAAAATCCAATGGCACAGGCAAAAATGAGCTTCTGAAATCATTAAAAAAAATTCAAATCATCACTTCAGTCATGATCCGACAGCCTCAGGCTGGAGACAAAGATTTCTGGGAGGTCGAGTGTTTTAATGAGTCCTGATCTGGTTGCAAGAGGGGGTTGAATAAGAGCTGAGGCGAGAGGGAAGAAGCAACAAAAAGTGAAGAGAAAGAAGGAAGAAAAGAGGACATAAAGGTGTGTTACAAGGAACTGGAACAAATCCAGATCTCACCTTAGAAGGAGACTGTACACTCAGTGTGCCAATTTTTAAATGAAATGAAAGTGGGATGCTTTTATTGTGAAGAAACGGCAGAAAATGCAATTTAGTTTGTTACTAAGTTAGCGGAATGTCAGTAGTAATGCTATTCTTCAATAAAAACCTGTGTAATGAACCATTTATGTACGTATTTGCACTGTTTCAGCATATCAGTGTTAAATATTGCAGGACGGAATAGTACAAACTAACAGCCACAGTGAGCTGAAAGGGGCTGCAGGTGACAGGCTCTCACTGTGGTTTGTGACTATGGCTCGGCATGACTACCTCACCTACTATAGAAAAACCCTATGTGTGTGAAGTGATTTAAAAACATACACTTTTAGCCAAATTTTTCATTTCCTCAAAGAAAGATCATTTTCACAGCTGACACTAATTGGTGATACTCGCTGACAAAAACATGTGGCGGCCTACAAATGTGCCAGTGGGAAGTCACAGGAGCAAAATATTTAATCCTCTCTCAGAAAGAGTACTGAATACTAGAATTTTTTAGCACCCCGGACCTGAGGGACCCATTACGACCATCCACTAATACTGACTGAAAGTCCATTTGTCCCTTTGCTGTCCATCTGTTTCTCCATCATAGTCTGCCAATAGACGCGCCGCTGACCAGACAGTCCAGATTATCTCATCATGTTAATGGTGTCATTAGAACATGGTCTGTGAATGACAGCAACTCTGAAAGCAGAGTTTTAGAAATGTTTACATAAGCTGCTTCAACTCTGAAGGCTCTCTGAGTGGTGAGGACAAGAGGAGACGGCAAAAGGTTAAGAGGGAAAGCAGGGATGGGCAGAAAAGGAGGACAGGATTATTCATATCAAACTGAGCTATCTCATCTTGTCACTATTAAAGCCACAACCTTTCTATGGTATCTGACATTATGTTAAAAAGGAAAAATTTATTATTCTTCATTCTCTTATTCGCTGTATTCAGCTGCTGATTGCCTGGCAACCTCATGGTGTCAACAAGGCTCCAGGAAGTCACGGCGTCGGCAAAGAAATAGCCCAGCACTTAAATCCCTGTAAAGCCTCAAGTTGTGATTTTAACACATTGGGTTTTGTGCGGATTAAAACAACACACATTTTTAATAATGTTGAATTGGTGGGCTTTAGAGGCGCTGATACACACATTTTGTTACCTTTGGAGAGAAGCAGGGAAACTATTTCCCTGTTTCCAGTCTTTATGCAAAACTATGCTAACCATCTCCCGACTGTACCTTCATATTCATCATACGGGCATGAGTGCTTTCCCATGTTTACCTACATTATCCGACCTTTGTTCACCTACCGCTGTTGTAAACCAACACAAAGCCAGTGAGTATACAGCTATATATATATGCTGCGCACAAACTAATTTACACATTTGTCTCACAACTTTCTCTCTCCACTATCCAGCAGACCACTAGCAGCTAATAGTCCAACACAGAACCCCCAGTTTCACACAAATCAAAGTGTCAGAGTGTGAGAATGAGAGGCAGAGAGACAAGGACAGCACTGAGCTGGGCAGAAAGTACAATCAGCAGACTACTCTTCCAGCTGAAACACTTTCTATTACCTTTGGGGTCATAAAGAAAAAAAAACGTAATGGAAACATGTCATATCCACTAGTGGGCTGTTGAGATTGAGCAACAGGAGGCGAGTGTGTTTGTGTGTCTACCTGAGCTGTAGCTGTCTGTGGAGGACTGGGAGATGGAGCGGGACAGGGAGCGCCGGCCGATCTTGGAGGGGCGCTTGTTGAACTCCTGTTTCTGGTCCGCAAACTGGATCTGCTGGTGGACATGGAGCAGGAGGGGACAGAGATCAGAAGTCAATACAGATTTTATAAATGCATCATGTTTTCCTTGGTCTACCAGTTCCAAATGTTTGTACTGGCTATGGCCGATGTTTGTGCAATGGCTTTGATTGATTTTCCACCTTCTCTCAGCTTCTAAATTGCTTGCCTTTCTCCCATTGACAGCTCTCTGGTCGTCATGTTGGTTACCTTTTTAACTATAAATGCAGGCTGCACAGGTAAAACCTAAAGCTGAAATCGAGAGTAGACATTCAGTGCTATTTATTGTTTGAATGATCAATGTAATAGGACACACCTGGACAACAAAAAACATCTGCCAGTCATATGGGCCAATAATTTTGCTCACTTGAAAAATGGGTGGGTTCAAACAAAACGATGCAAGTTTTTTAACAGATCCAGATGTAAATACCTGGAAAGACAAGTTGAAACCACACCAAAATATTTTCATTTTACAGCAATAATAAAGGAATCTGCCTCGCTGTTCCAATAGTTTCGGTCTTGGAAATAACCACCAGGTTAGCCAGCACACACATACATTAGCCGTAAAGTGATGACACTTGAAATTCAATAGCCAACCATTAAGGAGGAAGCTTAGACCGTATCTTTAATAACTCAATTTCTTTATGTCAGGCCATGCTGGGTTTGTTCAAGGACAGCGGAATAACTACAAAATGTTTTTAGAGGTATAAGATAAAAAAGGCTGATAATAGAAAAAAAGAGACAGAACAAGTGCACTGGAAGGAGACCGGCTTTGAGTTCACTCTGACTTTAAAAGATAGTGGAGACAATGGGGCTGTTATCAAGCAGCGACAAGGCCACACAGCTGACACACGGTACAACAGTTCATTCTGGGTCTGTGAAAACGGTGGGAGGTGATTGGCTATTAACTGTAGTCAGGCCACAAAGTGACCACGATTCTATCGCTTTGTCAATCTTTCCATTACTACATAGTCAATAGCTTGGTGTATCATAATCCATGTACTGATAATATTAGATTAGGAATAGCTGACTTATTCCCACCATAAAACCACGCAAGAACAAAGAACAAACATGCTAGTGGGGGTGTGCTGTGAAGCATGAAAGTATTGTTTTTTCATCCCTGACTGAGAAAAGTTGTTGAATGTCGCCCACAAAAATCAGCACAAATCATTTTGTCAAGATATGTATTAGAAAGTGAGAGTTTGCCAATGCCACAGCCCTCTGATGGAGGTGGTGAAAAGCATTAAAGATTTGATAAGCAGTGCCACTCCTCATTCACTATCCGTTCTTTATCATTGAAAAAGACCGTCCTTGAGAACAAGCAAATGTTTTGAAGGTTTTTATCAAATGGAAATTACAAAATTTCACATTCTCTGTGTGTATGCACGTCATACCAGAGAGCTGTGTGTGGGTGTGAGTGTTTTCGTTCAGTGGTGGATGATGTACGAAAGCATAATCTAGAAAATGTCTTTAAACATATTAAAAGATAAAGTACTCTAGAAAAATGGCCCCTTTGATCGCTAAACTATTTTATTATACCATTTTAGTAGACCGCTGCCATGATGGACATGGACTTCTGGTGGAGGAAATACTGTAAGATCATTTTAAATCAATAAAATAATTGTATGTTAAATTATTGACTTCTTTAGTAAGTAGCTATGTGGGATAATGTACAGCGAGGGGGTAATTATTGCAAAATGAACCCCTTACCTGCTCACTGTACATTATCCCTTACATATGATATTATTAGATTATATTAGATTATTATTACTCATGCACTAATGTAAAAGAAGTGTCTTACTGTTGTGGTAGAACAAATGATGATTTTCATTATGAATTAATCTGCTGATTATTTTTCCATGAAAGTGAGATCACAAGTTCTCAAAGTGAAGCAATGATAAAAAAAAATCTCAAAATGATAAAAATAAATACCTAAAGATCATTACAATAATTTAAAAAAAGTAGCTTTGTGAAGCTGGAACCATGAAATGTTTTTGCAATTATAAAAATAGTTGCCAAATAATTTTCTGTTCATTGACTAATCATTTCAGCTGCAACTGTTGGGGTAGTTTAACTTATTAATAAAGCTCATTTAATTAGCTCTTCATATGATTTGTACGCAAAAATCTTAATTTGTAAAGCAACTACAAATAACTAAAGCTGTCAAATAACTGAAGTGAAGTAATAAGTACAGTATTTCCCTCTGAAACGTAGGGGAGTAGAAGTAGAAAGTGCCACAACAAGACAAGTACCAAAAGTACAAGTACCTCAAATTTGTACATAAGTATAGTACTTGAGTAAATGTACTTAGCTGCATTCCACCACTGCTCATTTCATATTAATGTGCCAGACATTCAGCAAACGACACAGGGCAGAGCTGCTGGTCAATCACAAACAACACTGAGTCACAGCCGGTCTTACGTCGACACACAAGAAAGGTTTGTACTGTTGAGGATTTCATTTCTGTATATTGCTTTTTCTCTCAGTTCAATGGTCTCTTTTCTAAAACAGTGCCCCATGGCTATAATTCACTCTGGATCACCCACACCTCTCCAAACAGGCAGGTTTGGTCCATAAAGGAAACATTATAGCTCTCA
This sequence comes from Pterois miles, assembly GCA_947000775.1. Lineage (NCBI taxonomy): Eukaryota > Metazoa > Chordata > Actinopteri > Perciformes > Scorpaenidae > Pterois > Pterois miles. Next base: position 16,281,498 of record CAMQGK010000549.1, on the reverse strand, counting down.
GAGAACAAGACAATCAACCACATCACATAGAGGGGAAACAATTTCCTGACACTGAAGTTGTTCAAATCCGAGTGTACCATTAGCTTCCTTTCACTTCCAATATCAGCCAGCTGTTGGCTATTGAGTTTGGCTATTTCAGCTTTGTCCAGGTCCTGATATTCTAAACTCCAGAAACTGACGTCAGGGCATCATCTTACAGTACTACAGCCCACTGTAAAGCCAAACTAATCCATCCTCAGTGTCTGTTCTGTCCTTACCTTTTTCACACAGGGCTCACTGCTTTCCCCACTCTTTTTCTTCTTCAGCATTACCACAGTGTGTGAGGCCTGTCTCATTCAAGGCCTTGTGCACTGAGGGGGACCTCGTTTTTCAAGGTCTGATCATTTCATAGGGCTACCTCTTCCCCCTCTGCCTCTTTTTAGCCTCTGCTTCCCTGCAATCCAGCCCAAACTGGTCCAACCATGTGCCGGCAAACACAATGCAATGAATTGTTTCCCCTTCCTTTCATTTTTCCCTCCCTCTCTCCTACCTCTGTATTCTGGTTTAATTGTTGATTGTTCCAAGAGACCGTGGTCCCTGAAAACCAAATCTAACCTTTGCCTCTGCTGACCCAAGATGGTTATGATGTGTAATATCAGAACACAAGTATTGAAAAAGTAAAGTGAAAACTGAATATAAAAGGTCAAAATCTAGGGAAGGACTGGAATTATCACATCGTATCGAACTTATCTACACGACTTTCTATCCACAAGCTTTCAGAGTATGGATGACGGAACCTGCAAATGAATGAATAAATAAAGAAATAAGTAATTCAATAAATAAATATGCCATTAAATGTACCAAGAATAATATTAAAAATAAATGTAGTCATCAATTAATTGATAAACTGTGACAAATTGTTACGCTTCTGATTGCTTCTTGATTAATTGATAACTTGATTCATTTAAATGAATTCCCTTATTTATTTACACTTCTGTTTCCATATTATTTCTTTATCTAGTAATTTTTACAATTTTTTTTAATTTATTTATGCATTTATCTTTTAATTTCTACATGTATTTCTGCATGATTTTCCTTTGCAGTTCAACCCTTCGTTTATTTCTCCAAACTTATTTATGTATTCTTGTCTTTTTACATTTCTTTACGCATTTCTGCCTCATTATGCAAATGAGGAGGGCTGTCACTCAACTTGTGTCCTCCTGGGATCAGTGTGCAAGATTAAAATACATAAATACAAAATTAATAAAAATTAAACAAATAAAAGTGAAAATTAAACAGAAGAGAATATCAATCACGGAATCAATACAAAGGTAAATAAATAAAGATAATTATAATTAAATAATGACTGCATTTATTACTTTTTAATATTTGTGGTATATTTAGTGGCATATTTATTCAGTCATCGAGACATTATTTTTTATTTTGGCAGGTTTCATCCTCCATACCTTGCTAATAATACAAAACAACATACAAAAACACTTACTACATACAGGTTAGAAAATGATGAAGACTAAATTGATGCTCCTTAGAAAGGCAATCTCCAAACTACTGTTGGACAAAAATAATGTTCAGCTGACGGTGTTAATAACCCTGACCCCCACAACAGGCTATAATACGACTATTGGTCTCTTCAGGTTTATCGGACGGAGGTTAGATGAGGGGCTTTAGGAGCTCAGAGTTACAGCGAAGGATAGGGGTCATTTTTAGGAGCTCGGGAGGAGGGGATACAGGGGCTTATGGCACATTTTTTTGGGCCAACAAGATTATGACGGGTTATCTCAGGCCTCAGAACAGGGGGTGCTGCCAGAGAAAACGTAACAGTGGTTTGCTAATTGCTCTCACACTTTGAGCCTTTCTCAAAGTACTGCTCTGTACACATATTAAATGCAAATCCATACTTACTACTACTGCAGCTGGTCCTTGGCAAGCAAAAACTACATTTTCTGAAATATTCATATCACACATTATAGCATGAACAAGCAATAGCAGTAGGAACAAATCATGGCGGAGACTTCTGTTATTATCAACCATCCTTTCGCTCATAACAGGCCATACAAAAAAATCTCTATTTTTTGCAGGAATGAGAATTTACAATTCATTTCAAGGCAGTGAATGAGCTGATGCCGTTATCCACAGCCTCTTACAATAACCTGTCAGCCAAATGCTGGTCAGCTGTTCCTGCAGCTTACTACTCTGTTCTGACTCTATCTATGAATGAACTGTGTCGCATTATGAGCAGCCACATGCTGATATGATATGATAAGAGAGAAAGATAACTAATAGGTGACCTGGGCTAACATTGCAAACATGACTTCATACAGTAGTAACCTGACATGACAGAGCCACATCACAGAGGTTTATTATATCTTATGTAAGAAAACCACTGACTAATTCGAGACAGCAACGCTCTGCTCCTGTACTACTAGTACACTGAATAAATGACGCAGCAACACTGGCTGCTTCATTCAATCTGTCTAAAAGTTAGAGAGCAATTTACAACATGACCAGGTTTGATTTTCTTTCATCACATATTTTACATTGAAAACACTGGAGGCAAATACTCAAGAAAGAGAAATGTGTTCGGCTGAACAAATAATCTGTTTCGGTGTCAAATAAATGACAGGATGCAAACTAAATTTTTTTCCCTGTCTCTTTCCTGCCCACTTTCCCCCTTTTGTGACATTTACAGTCTTCCACCTTCTCTCTAACCTCGCCGTACACTCCTTTACATTATGGATGGTGACTGATTGGGAACCTAATGATGTGTGAATAATGAATGTTAACTCAATACTGTCTGGGACACACGGGAGCTCACCCAAGACTGTCTCCTTCCACTCACCAGTATGCAAGATCCTCAATTAAATTAGACGGCAGGGAAACCAAGTTGTTGAGTTGAGAAAACTTTCCACTGGTGAGAAACACAGTAGCAGAGGGGATGTGGGATACTGGGAGTGAAGCCAGGTGTAGTTCAATCCCACTGAGGTGGACTGTGATGGCTGGCAAGGATGACATGGACAGCATGTTCACATTTTTTTTGACGCTAGCAGCCCTTTACAAATAAATGTGCACAATGCAGATAATAGTTCCCAATGTTGCTAAGCAACTATTACAAAATCGGTTTCACACATGGTGCTCTTTTGCTACACACACTGGCACTTACATTTCCTTTTCCTGTGTTTTCATTGAAAATGTTGCTGAAGTGAACCAAGGCCGAGTCCTTATCGCAGCGGCCCACGTTTAAATCCAACCCACTTGCCCTTTGCTGCATGTCGTCCCCTCTCTCAACCCCCCTTTCCTATCTATCACGCCGTCCTGTCCAATAAAGACAAAAAAGCTCCAGAAATAATCTTTAAAAAAAAGAAAATGTTGCCGACTACCCCTGATTAGGACACTGCAAACTATTTTATATCAAGTGAAAAAAATCCACACCATGAGATTCCTCAGGAAAGGAGGAAAGTCGCTTCATTTGTTAATAACTAAAGCTTAAAAAGGACACATGCATATTTGCTTTCATGCTGAGAGTTAATTGATGAGGTAAGGGCTTTACACAGTAGCGTTTTTTTTTTTCCATGCAATCAATTTGCACGTCAAGAAATGTTTTTGTCATAACACAAAACAATGCCTATATTTATGAAACCACACAGAGGCTCCATAGTCCGAACCAGGACAGACCATTGTATTACTGCTTTCAACCTTGACAAAGGCACTGTGGACTTGATCCACTCCTCCTGTTCTTACCTTTCACAAGTAGAGCCCTAGACATATAAAGAGTATTTTGCATACTCATGTTGTTTATTCGCCATGTCCCTGGTGTGTAAAGGCCTTTAGGTTACTGATACCACTCATCTTTGTTAAAAATTAAACTATTCCTCATTTAAATAAAGGGTAATGAGGCTGCCACTAAGCTTGAGGAGAAATGTAAAAATACTTTTCCAGTTGTGTGCTGGGGTTGAGTAGAGGTGGAGGCCTAAGCTTAACTAACAATTCATATCATTTTAATTCGAACTAAATGCCCTAAAGCTGCACCCATGCAAAAGCAAAAGCATATCTGCCCTCGGAGATCCCTTGCACACAGAGGCTTTGTGTTTCATCTGCTTATCTAACTCATGATACAATACAGTGATATAAATACCACCATAAAATACAAGCTAATCTAAATCCTGGCCCCTGCCATCACCAGCATGGGCTCTTCTGCACCCCTGGAAAGGCATGGTTTGGTCCGACTCTGTGCAAGCAGTTATGTTTCAGGACCGGGCAGGGGATCTGTAGCTGAACAACAAGCTAGTTGAACGCTGCTGGGACTGTGGCACACGGCAGGGAGAGTGTCTGGGCCGGCCCGGTGAAACAACAGAAACCCCTCTGGGCGAGAGACAAGGAAAACAAACAGGCACAGATGTGCTGTAGCAGTAAATGTGATGAAATATGATACTGTACGGTTTCACCACAGTCATTTAGTGCAGAGGCATCTCATCCCGCTGAACTGGCAACTTCCTCGACTAAAATCATCAGAAATTAATGAAGTTGTATGCAGACATGAGGACATTTCAAGTGTTTACTAGTGCACAGTTTGTCAACAACTGTAACATCTGTGAAGGTATATTTTACAATTACCACTGTGGTTTCCTATATTATCTGTCCATTCACCAGTCTCCACTTATGGGTGACCACAAAGTAAATAATGTCAGAGAACAAACTCTTTAAAAAAAAGATTATTTTGTGTAAAGAGCAACTAACAGCAGAGGAACAAACGAGACGTTTTGACAGACCTACTCCCTTTACCAAATTTGTGTATCTTTTTAAACAAAAAATAAAGTAAAACCTGACAACCATTAGCCATTTATATATTTATATACAGTGTATTCACGCCCAGAGTACCACCACCATGAATCCTCAGCATTACCTTGATGTGATAAGATTCTCTGCTCCTCTCCTTCGTCTTCAGGCCCATCAGGTTACACACTCTCCTCATTTCTTTTTTCAGCCCAATTCAATCACAAACTCCAATTCAAAATTCACTGGGATACAAACGCTTCGGTGACACAATGATAACATACGGCACAAAAAAAGCTCTCCCAGCTTGCACAGACTGTACCCTCACTAAGACACAGACAGAAAAAAAATATTAACAGACGCTGCTGCAAAGACAATGCAAGGTGGGTGGATTTGATTTGGTTACAGGTAGGGTGGTGGTTGTGTACGAAACTTGAATCTCGTACGAAAAAGAGGTGGCATGCAGCCTTTTATAAGAAGATTACTTCAGATCTACCTGAAAAACAGGATGGTGGGGTGTTAAAGAAAGACACTGGTGAGGACCATTAACAGGCGACCTTCAGGTTAAAAGCTTGGATTTGGTTGCTACGTTTTTATGCTCTAAATAGGAGGTCAATGTAAGTCACCTTTCTCTTCTACAAAGCCCCTTGGTAAAATAAATAATAGTTTTCGACAAAGGAAAAATGCATAAATTAAGTGCAACCTCCCTTTGCATTTCAGCTGAACTCAGTAAGCCTCTGGCATGACTCCAAGAGGACAAAAAAAATGAATGTTTAGCTAAAATGTTTCCGTCTTTGCGAGCAAAATGAAATCCCGAGGCTGTCTAAAACCTTGGAAGATTAGTTTGAGGTCTGGCCAAATGTCAGCAGCGAATGACATCTTTAAATAGTCAAACAGTACCTCTGATATCACAAAGTTAATGGGACCGCGACTGCAGGGGAGCTCCATTTTGACGTTATCTGTGATGTCACTGACTGATGAGCCGACTCTATCAAAACACATTAGAAAGTAAATGAACACGGGCCTAACATCACACGCATTTCTCTGGTTTGTGTTTAACCAGGGAGGCTTGAATGAGCATGCCTACATGCCCAAAATCTGGCATATAACCACATCTTTGAAGTGACGAGTGAGATGACAGTTTAAAGCTAACCAGCATGCGGTCCTGTTGAGGTTATCGTTGAGCATAAAAGCAGAAGTGTATTATTTGCTGCTTTTCTTCATCTTCTATGAGAGAAAACTGAATATCTTTTGGTCATGGACAGTTGGTCGAGCAAAATAAGCAATTTGAGAACACTGCCTTGGACTCAGGGGCAATGGGATGTTAGTTGCAGGCCTCTAGGATAATAGGAAGGAGTTACTAATTAAATGCGCACTAATCATTATTCTGTCCTTTGTTTTTCCTCCAAGTATGATTCTAGCAAGAAAACAACAACCTCCTTCCCCTGAAATGTGGTCATCAGCCACACGTTTTACATATAAAAAAGGCTCTAGTGATGCTGAAATGTGTTGCGACACTACGCTGCATGTGTGTGTACTCAGCTGTGCCTATCGAGACACAAGCTGGTGTGCGATGCTAAAGACACACAGTAATGTCATCACAGCTGTATTATGTGCAGGGTGCCCACGTATGTAATGTTCCATGTGAAAATTCCCTCATTCAGGTTCTGCAGAGGACCTGAACATTTTGGTTTCTCAAAATAAAACACCTTATGCCATACACATGAAAAAAAGATGTATTCAGAGTATGTGTGCTTTTCCTGTGCTTACATAGCTTTATTTTTAAAGTCAATCCCTACCAGAAGACATTCATTTTCTGCATGTTTCCACACCTGTGTCAGAAGGAACCCGATGCTAATCAAACACAACGGGGTCATGGGATGAAGACCCCCGTAGCAACCCAACACTGGGCCTCTTGAGCCATCAGCTGGGTCTGCGGTCCTCCCTCAAACTCCGCACATGGAAACATGTCACTAGAGCTGCAACATTTAATTGATTAATCAATTAGTTATCTATTAAATTAATCACCAACTATTTTGATAATCAATTTGGGTATTTTTTTAAGAAAAAAAGGTTCTTAAATGTGAATATTTTCTGGTTTCTTTATATCTCTATGACAGTAAACTGAATATCGTTGAGTATTAGACAAAACATGATATTTGAGGACATCATCTTGGGCTTTGGGAAACAGTGATCTACATTTTCCATCATTTGCTGACAGTTTGTAGACCAAACAACTAATTGGTTAATAGAGAAAATAATCAACAGTAAATCAGTAATTAAAATAATGGTTCACTAATAGTTGCAGCCCTATATGTCACTCTTGACATTTGGTTGCAAAAACCATCAAACTTTGCAACAGCATCACCAAATTCAAAAGACACACTTATTATTAAAATGGTTACCTCATAAAACTGCACACACATTAGATGAACTTATCGACCTCTTTAAAAATCAATCATTAACCCACATGAATATTCTGCATGCCTACAGCCTCGGGACAGACAGAAACTGTGTGGCTCATTCGCAGATTGCCATGCTTACCGAGCTGAGAAACCTCAAGGGAGAGACCGAAAGCAGAGAGGTTAGCGAATCACTCAGGAAGTTGCTGCTGACAAGCTCTTATGAAGCGGTAATGTACTAGAAGGAAAATTGAAATGTGATGATGTTTCATTAAGGCAAAATGGCCAGCTCGCTTTGGCTTCATTTGCTGCAATATGCACAGACTAAAATACTGTCCCTGACACTGCCTTGAATTGTTCAGCTCCCCACAATCCAGCATCACCTTGAACTGGTCAACAAGGTCAGGAGTTCAGTTGCATGTTTCCTCTGGCTTACATGTTTTTGATTCAGGTCTTTGGTTACATTGCACTCTGTGCTCATTTTTATTCATTTCATCCAAGCTTGAGGCTGTGCTTGCATGACTATACAAAGCAGAGGCTGAAAAAACAGTGGTCTCTCCTGTCTCGCAGGGGACTCATTTGTCAGCTCTTCCATCTGGTGCCAAATGTCATTATATAAACAGCCCTCAAATGGCACTGATAAACAGATATTTCTATGCAGTGTATCATAGCATAACAGGAATTAGAGAGGAACATCTCCTATGAACTAAGGACAACAGAAGAGTGAGTGAGGAAGTAGTGTCAATATAATGATGACAAAAGACGACAAGCCCCGTCTCTCACCATAATCATAATTTCAAAACACTCCCACACACCTCTACATATTTATCACCTCTAGGCAGCTTTTCAAGTGGCAAGACGTCTATAATTACAGCCCTAAATGACACAAAATCACCATCAACTTCAGACGGCTGTCTACTGTTTCTACACCTCAACTAAAAGAGCTGCCACATCATTCAACCCCCCTCCATCCCAAACCAAAAGAGCCATTGTCCACAGAGACAAAACTTAATGTGAGAAACCTTGTGTTTGTCTTTGTGTCAGAGATACCGAGACCCCATTTGCAGCGAAAAGGAGCCTCGACTGACTAACTCGACTGTGTGCACATTTCCCTGATTGAGAAAACGCCACTAGTAAAAAAAACTAATCCTCTTCCCCAAAGGGGCACGGGGAGGGCCCCTCCCTTTTTTCGGGGGTTTACCCGACCCCTACCCAATCCTTACAGACTGAGCTACTGCCCCCCAATGCTGTGATCCCTCCAATATGGCAGTGAAGCCCTTCTTTACTCAATATAACCAAACAAGGATATCCAACAGAAAATGAGATGTCATGAAATGATGCTGTGTAAAGTAAGGTTGTTAGGACGCTGATATTCATAGCACTACTAATCACAGAACAAAGACATTTTGAGGAGTTAGTTTAGCACCTTGACACATTTTAAAAGCTATTAACATTTAACACTGAGTAGGAATTACAGGACCTAGGGGGGCTATGACCTCCATCTGACTAAGGATTTACATTTCTCAGCTTCGTGGTTCCGTAAATGGGTTTTAAATTAGTCGCAGAACAGCGGCTCACCTTAGACATTTTAGATTCTATCATTTGGTGACTTAACACTTCTGTCAACATCTTTCAGTCTGCCTGAATGTGAATCAGGAGCAAGAGATGCACTAGAGGCAAACTAGGCCGGGCCAGCAGAGACCTGTTGCAAGCTCCTTTGTGAGGAAACCTAAAGGGAGAGAAGGGAAGGAAGTGTTCTCCATCAGGCCTGTTGGGAAGCTGGCTGTTTATACGTCCTCACTGCTGCTGCCCTCTGGGGATACCCATCCTCCATCACTGGCAACACAACCTGAGCTCCAGCCAGAGGACACACACCGAATGTGTATATGTGCCAGGACTGGGCATTAAATAACAAGAACCTATTTATCATTCTGGTTTGTGTTTTTCCTGTATTTATTATTCTTGACAGAAAAAGAGAAAATGGCCAATGAATTTGGGTGCAAATAAATATTTTCTTGGCTTTGATTTTAAAGCAACAAAAGGTGTGAACGTGCTTCGACATTTTGCATTCTTCAGTTTACTCATACTTTATATTCATGTGACACTTGTTAATTCGTAAAATTAAATAAAAGATATAATTACTACATAGCGATAACACACTTTATTTACAGGACTAAGTTGTTTTAGTAAAGCAACTAACTTTAATCTCCTAAAACAGATCAATCTTTGTTTCTGGTTCTTTTTATGGGAAGTGATAATCATTACAAGAAAATGGCAGCCATATCTTTGGCATCACATTAATATAGTATGCCTTGTCAATGCACAAGATTTTTCTTCAAGCGGATTTTGGGAAGGAAATGTGCTGAATAGATACACAAGCCCTTTATCAAGACTAAATCAGCCAGTCAGGTGCATTGGACCAAAACCACAACACAATGTACCAGTGACCCATTTCAATGTCAACCATTTCTATGTTAACTGAAAACTTGAATTGCCACTACACTGCGATAAGTGTTGTGTCAACACCTGCTCCGTTCTGGGAAGCTAGCACTGACCAGGAAATCTCATATTACCAGACACACAGTCTGTATCGGTAATGGGAGGATGATTGTGTTGGCAACATGTGGGTGAGTCAGGCAGTGGGCTTTCCACGCTGATATACAGAAGTGGAAGCTCAGCCTGTGAGTAAGAGTATGTCGATTCAAATTGTTGCCAGAATGAATATGACCTGGATGACTGAGAACATTCACAGACTTAGTCCTGTAAATGGCAAGTCTTCAAAGAAAAGGCAACTAAGTTTGTGGATTCAGGTCAATCAATTAATCAATCAAGAAACAGGATCACTAATAAAGCAAGGATATTATAAGATATATACGTATATATACACTTTGGTACCAAGTTCATTCCAAAACTGTGAAAATGTGACAGTCAGTACCATCAGGGCTTGTGACTTGACCCTCCCATCGTCCCGAGAAAGATAGAAAATATCGTCCCATCAGCAGGAGCACAGCTAGTTAATGTTAGCAACTGGTAAGCAGAAGAAACGCAGTCCCCCAAAGGAGCTAACAGCTAATGTTAACGAGAGGTGCCATTACGTTACATACATTATGTTGTGTTCTCTATTCAGTAAAAATTAAAATAAGATGAAGGAAATTCTAACATTATCATGACAGCAATATAAAAAAGATAATAAAGCGGGAAATATGAGCTGTTTTACTTTAACGCAGTATTGCATTGGTATCGAGAATTGTGAAATTTCACTGGTATTGGTATCAACCATTAAATTACTGGCATCGCGACATCCCTAAATAAGACAACTGTCAAAGTTCCTGGTGGACAAACTTGAATAAACAAAGCTAAAAGGAGAACTCACAGGCAGAGGAGGTAAGTGCTAAGTGCAAGAAAGGGTACACTCAAATCAAAGTGCCAATGGGCTTTTAATAGTTTTATGTTTGGATGTTGTCTGCCAAAAGGTCTGGAAGAGTGAGTGATGGCATAAAAAAAAAGACTGCAGGGAGAGGAAAAGAGGAATGTGTCCTGGTAAGTCACAGCTTAATGCTACATAAACAAATGTCTGGAAATATCCTCAAAGCTAAATCCTAAAAGTGCTTCTGCCAGGCAATCCCAAATCTGAGAGAAATTTAGGGAAATATACAGACCTACATGCTACAAAATATTCTGAAACAGGTAAAAAGAACAAGAGGCCTGAAGGGTCAAATCAAAATGCATGCACATAAAATAATATACATCCAATATTAATATCAATCAGAACGGGACTCATTTCTGTAATAGTCTCTAAGACAGTGAAAGGACCTTTAAAAGCTCTGTATAATAAATTACTGTGTGTTGAAAGGGGTATTCCAGCAATATCAGATTGCACTTCCATAAAGACTCAAAAGGGGAAGAGGGGACATGAAATATCCTGACAGCAAAGCACCAATAACACTGGATCCTACATTTCCTATTATGTAACACATTGCTTTCATTTGGCACTAAGGACTTGCCAACCCTTTTACAAAAACATGGCATGCAATTATTCGGTGTATGATCAATATACTGTATAGTGTTGAAATGAAACTCCTATATACACACACTCACACAGAGGCTTGCTGGCAGTCACAGCAAAGTGTTTACCCCCGGGGAACAAATAAATAGCAATGTGTCATCCCATTATCGGAAGCGTAGTACAAAGAATCCACTGGCAGCAAAGACCAGTCAAAATACATTGATGGAAAAGCATATTGTTAAGACATCTTGTTACCTGTGTGTTTGGCCTTGGCTCTTAAAGCAGCAGAGTCCTTTTGTTTAGTCGTTTTTAGGTCTATATGGGATGAGAGGCTACTGGACAAAGCAACAGATGTCTTGTTTTACAGATCTCCCACGCACAGCACTCTGTAGAGGATGTGAACTTGTTCATGCTTTCTTCTCCCTTCATTTTAGCAATTTCACGCTATTTTCCACCCTCCTTTCCTTATTTTCTACAGCCACAACACTCATCCTCATACAACTTAACAGACTAGGGAGCAGACCACAGTTTATTATGTGCATGTTTTAGGGAGCCCTTGGAAGACACATCAAAACAGTTACTGACTGTGGATGTGTTTCGCTAAGCTTTCAACGGCTATTCTTGGCTTACTATTGTGCTTGTGTACAAGAAAAACAAAAAAATAGACTGTAGCAGACAGTGCCTGTTTTTCTTCTTCCATTTTTCTCTTCTTGTCTTTCTACCACTCTACACAGTCTCGCCCTTCTCATAACTTCCCTGCCTCCCTAATTGAAAGCTAGATCAAACACAATCCCAGCTAGCCTGGGATACAGCACCTTCTGATTCAACTCACACTGCATCGGTGTCCGAGGATGGAAAAAAGGTACAGCCTGTACTACACACTGCCTCAGACTGGTGTGGCAACAAGGAGGATTTTTTTTTTTTTTTTCTTTCCCTTCCCTCTTTTTTCCCGTTTTTCTCTCCCTTCCTCCCCCTCCAAAGACATGCTGTTTAGGTTAATTGATGACTCTAAATTGCCCTAGGTGTGAATGTGAGTGTGAATGGTTGTCTGTCTTAATTTTTTTTGTCTCTATGTGCCTGGTGGGTGGCCCTCTCTCCGGGGGTTTCCCCCCCCCCCCCTCTTCCCCCTGGGGGCCCCTCCCCCCCCCCCGCGACCCCTAACGGGATAAGCGGTTGACGATTGCTAGATGGATGGACATTTCTAGAGATGCTAATTTTGCAAAATTTTCTTAACCAATTACTGACCCTTATTAACTGATTATTAACTGTTAACTGACAAGATAAGTACCTCACATGCTGCAGTACGCCATCTGCAGTATATGAGCACAACAACTGAGCCATAGCAAAGCAGCCATAATGCTGCATTCACTGTCTCCAGTTCATCCAGCGTTGGCGGTCACAGTGTTGCGTGTAGTGTCACAGACACACAGCCACATTCCCAGTAAAAGTCTCCACCGCACATTTAGCTTAGTTTAGCAGGTTGTCTGCTGTGCGTCTGCCTTGCGTAATGATGCTCCGTCGGCCCCGATTAATGATAGTGATTGTCTGACAAACACTGTGAGCGTTTATGCTATTTTAGCATCTGCTAGCGGTGCCAGGGTGGCTTTGCGCCCGCTGTAGCATAACATCAGTGAGTTGTTGACGGACTGTGTGTGTGTGTGTGTGTGTGTGTGTGGCGGCGGAGAGTGTGGGTTTGTTGGTTATAGTTGTGAACGTAGCTGTAGCAGACAGTGTGTGTACAGTTTGTCAGTGAATAAATGCTAGACGGGAGCCAACTTCCTGTATCTGTGCCAACTCAGACTATCTTAAGGTGAACAAGCTTTTCTCCTTAAAGTGATAAGCCTCCTGTATGTTTTTCTTCACTTTTTAATTATTATTAATATTTCTAACTGATAGCGTCAGTTAGTAAAATGCTTAATGTTGGTTATTGGTTAAACAGTTAATTATTAACATCCCTAAAACCTTTCACAGCAGGGTCAAAATAAAAGGTCAACTTCCAAACACCTTAACAATTTGTTGTGACATTGTTACCTGGTGCAGTAGCTCACCATGACAGAGCTGACAGGTTTCCTGGTCTTGACAGAGCACGCTGCTGTTGGCACAACCCATTACTGGCGAGTACAGGACAGTCTGTCACACCCAATGCCATGCTGCCCCTGTATGACTACGGTCTTCAGGTAGACACAAGAGATGATTTCGAGCTTGGAAATGTTTACTGTATGAGCACAGTGGTCTCAGTCACCAGAGGAAACAGCAGATGAAAAAAATTAATGTTTTTAGTTTTTCACCGTTCACTTAGGTACCACTTTATTTTTCGTCTGAAGTTCGCAGTTTTCACTGTCTGCCACTATGACAGGCAAGTATCTTTTTTGTCTGCCACACAGAATTTTTTTCTGCCACATCTGAAATCTATGCGCAAAATAATATAATATTATTTATTAATATTTTAGATCTGTTGCTATTCAACGTTCTATATAAATAACATTTAGATGGTAAATTACAGTGTTTGAATGGCATTGTGGGGCTTCCGGGGAGCTCTATTTTTCAAGGGTGGGAGGGTACTGTACACAGTGCTGTACTGTAATTAGCCATTGTCATCTATGATTATGTCCATAAAAACACAATAAAATGATTAGAATTATTTAAACATTTGCTTTGAAAAATCTTGGCAAGCTGCTTGGAGCTATTGTTAGGAAGTTAAACCGGTCATAATTCTCTCTAACATATTACTATGAAAACATCTTCTGCAAACAACTGGATTAAATTTTTTAATGAGATTATATTTGAACACATGATAACTTTCTAATTTACCTTTGCCTAATAGTCATTTTTACTGAGCAGAGTTAAAACGCCTCAAAATAATAACTCCATTATTAAACAGTACCTCTGTTAACGTTAGTATCTCTATTATTTAGCCAAGCAAGACTGTGCTGCCCACCGGATAGTAACAGGTAACGTTATTAACTCTCCTGTTGAATTCAACACTGATTTGTTGTTCACAGTGTCGCATTATCAAGGAAGAAACAGCGTGTGCCCCTCAGGTTTAGCAGTGCCATGCTTTTGAGCACTTATTTTTCTCTTCATCATGGCTCCGGTCTCAAACAAACTGAAACACGATACGGCATATGTATGCGTCATTGTGCATGCGGAACTGTTTGAAAGCATCAATATGACGAATCAATAGTCACAGAGGCATGAGATGGCAAGGAATCGGAAAACGATGAACCCGTTTTTAAAAACCTGGGAACCAGTTCTCTGCCACTTCCAACATCTTACCCGCATTTGGCAGGTGGTGGGTGCTAATTTCAGACCCTGTTTTCCTGATCATGCAACTGAGCACTGCTTTATTGTTTTGAATAGTAAGTGCCACTATGTGACTATAAAAGCATAACGCTACAAGAAAATGCATATATTAAATTTTTTAATGCATTTATCCACACACTGGACAGATAGAGAACCATTACTACAATTTCAATATTCCTCTACTGTTGTGCAGTAGGTTATTATTTAACAGTTTTCAACACAGTCCATTAAACCAAACAGGCCAGCAGGGAGGCGTTGGGCATGTTTATCACCCCTTTGTTCACCTTTTGTCTGAGTAATTCCCAACTTTGTCATTGGTACTTTCTGAGTCACAAGTCAAGGTAGTGTCACACATTACAAACAAATGCAAGCAGCAGAGTCACCTAATGAGAAGCTGCTCTGTCAGATTGAAATTAGAAGCAACAGCAGCAAGAAAAATCATTTCTCCAGCAGTGACACAGCATTGAGGAAAAGTGTTAAGATTTCAGATTTTAGGTGGAAACAACTGCTCCTGGAAAAAGTCAGCAGCAGAAACCATGTCCTCAAGTCAAACTACAGGAAAGTCCAGATACTTTGTTGGCCAGGCACAAAAACAGGCGTACAACTCTGGCAGAGAGGCCTGGCTTTTAGTGAAAGGACTGTGGAGTTGTTAAGCTCTGACAGCCATCCAGATGGAGGCATGGACAGGCATGCAAAAGGTGCTCAGGCTAGCACAGAGGAGTACAGACAAGAAACACATACGTCTTCACATGCACGGATTACTAGCGTATGCCCATCACCGGTATATGTCTCTGTGTAATGTTCATGTGTACAGATGTGAGATGTGCAACGGGAGCCAGCTATCACGACCTTGACACACCATTTCCATACTATAAGGTCAATATGGCAGAGTGCCCCACAAAGCTTTTATGCAACATGCTGCATGCGATACAACAGGCTGCTAGCATGTCTGTGTGCACCGTGAGACTGAAATAATAATAAAAAAAGGTAGAACTCAAGATCGTGAGAACAAGAAAATCCTGAAAGGGAAGGTGGCTGCTCCAATCATGGCTCCATACCCTCCACTCATCCAATAGTGAAGACTTTCTGACCACTCGGACCAATAGAAGGAGGGCAGCTACTGCGAGGTGGTGTGCATGCACATCAGAGCGCAGCCTTGAGGGTGGCTGTGATGTAAGAATGGGTCCTGATGATTTATATACACAGACAAGTGCTCATACACACAGCCATTATCATGCATACACTTGGCAGTTACAGAGCCCACACGCAATTACCAGTGGCCTAACACGTGCCCACACACACACAACACATATCGCCAGAGGCTTTGTGCCAACACGCGGCTTCACTACACTTGTGCAACCACGTCACCAGCAGCAGCACCAGAGGAAGTCGCCCACTGCTCTTTCACTCTGACCCTCCATACAGCCGGCATTGACATATACAAGGTGAAAGAACACAGATACATTATGCAGTTGAAGGGCTAACAGCAAAAGTACCTCCTGCTTGACAAACTGAAGGTCATGTTTAACAAATTTATGTTATGGAAAGAGTAAAACTACAAAATTTGTTGTGCTACAATTGCAATCTTGATTAATTAGACAAATTGTATGTATATGTTGTTTGTATTATTGTTCACCTGTCAGGGGATGAATATTAGCTGTAAGCTAGAGCCACAATGAATAATCAATTAGTTGTCAACTATTTGCTTAATTGCCAAATTAATTGCTAATGTGATAATTGATTAATCAGTTTGAGTATTTTTTTAAAGACAAAAAAGTCAAAATTCTCTGATTCCAGCATCTTAAAAGGGAAATATTTTCTGGTATCTTTACTCCTCTATGACAGGAAACTGAACATCATTGAGTTGTGAATAGGGAAGCTAATTTTAATTTTGCTAATTTAATTTAGCTAATTTTGAAAAATTTTCTCAGTTAACCAGCGCTCGTCAACCGATTATTAACTGTTAACCATTTGTGCCTGGTATGAAGTGGCGCACCAGTTGTAGTATATGACCACAATAAACTGAGTCCCCAGTCAGATACTGCAGCAGCCATGATGCTACGTTCACTGTCTCCAGTTCACTGTCCGGGAGCGTTCGCATCCAGTGCTGCATGTACTGTCGTGGATATGCAGCCACTTTCCCAGTTAAAGTCTCCACCTCTCATTTAGTTTAGCAGGTTATCAACTGTGTGTCTCCTTGGCACAAAAATACTCTGTCTGCCCAAATAAACAATAGCGATTGTCTGACAAACTGTGTATATATTTGTGCTATGTTAGCAGCTGCTAGATGCTAGCATTGCCAGGGGCTTCATGGGTGCTGTAGCGTAACTTCGGCGAGTTTCTGACAGACTATATATGTCAATAAATGCTACAACCTATGTTTAAAATGTGTCCTCTAATTGATTGCAATTAATGACAATGCTACATAAATACAAGCAAAGTGAAGTAGCAACAATAGAGTCTACAGCCATGACATGCTAAAATGCTCACAATGATAATGCTAACATGCTGATGTCTACTAGTTATAATGTTTAACATGTTTACTTGTCTTATTTTGTTTTTTATTTTAAAATTGCTATTTGGCATTAAACACAAAGTAGGCTGATGGGAGTGTCTTTAGTGTTTCATGTATGTGGTCATAAACAAAAGCTAAGGCATTACTTAAGTTGTTGCAATTCATCCTGAGGGGAAAATGAAGGTCTGCATCAAACTTTAAGGCAATCCATTCAATAGTTGTTGAGATATTTCACTAAAAAATGTATATGAATATGAACCTTGTGGTTGCGTTAAATGAAAAGTGATGGGATCACCAAATGCTAGGGGATTCATTGACCATGGATGTCTACAAAATTTCATTGCAATCAATCTAATAGTTGTTGAACTATTTAAGTTGGGACCAAAATGGAGGTGGATTGACTAAAAAGTCATGCCACTAGTGTGGCTAAACATTTTTAACATTAGCCAACAACTGAGCACTCTAAATGCTAGTAACTGTAGATAAGAATCATAATTTGATGCTAAAAAAACCCCTGTGATTTACAATTAAGCTCGCTTCCCTTTGGATGGCTCAAACTGACTACAGCTACAGCCCTGAATAGTCGTAGTGCTGCTATAAACTATGGAAAGTATCCAGGGCCGGACACACCAAGCACTGCCCAATAGGACAATCCTTGTCCCTCTGATATGGTCTGATAATCACTGTAAAAACCGGGGACACTGATACCAGAGGAGAACAGGCAATGAATGATGGGGCTTAGTGACAGATTAAACCCTACCTGCTTCTTAACAGAGAGGGGGAGAGGAGAACAGCCAACACACTCTGGGCTTTCTGTAACCTCATTCACATGCCTTTCCCTTCTTATCAGCCACTGAGTGGAGGAAGAGTGCCAAGACTGCATGCTTCACATGTCATTCAAGGACATCCAAGCTTCTGTTTCAAAATGTTCAATTTGCACTGTCCATGAAATGTCAGCGATAAATTGATAAAATTTAGAGATTTTTGGTGACTAGGCTGGCTACAGCTATATGTTTTTTTCCCTAAAAAGGCAACTAATTATTGTATTATCCTCGTCTAATCTGGGCAATATCTCCCTCTCCCACATACACAGAAAAGCACACTTCAGTTGTGGAGCAGGGTCTTGTTGCCCATGTGGTCCAAACTAGGGCAGTTTTGAGCCCCAAGGCTAACGATCGCATCTAATGACACTGACAGCATAGTGATCAGCAGTACCATCGATCACATCACTTAAAAAGCGGTTTGTGTTTCCGACTCTACTTGGCTCTCAAATCTGAGAGAAAATGAATTACGACATAGAGTAGATGATAACCAGTGGTGGAGCAACAATGCAGTGGCTTTTAAGTGAATTAGACAGCAAGCCATATCCACTGCATGTATCCACTTATCTATTTACCCGTGCAAATATCCATTTCCATTAGTTTTTCTTCATATTGGTTACATTTTTAAGCACTCCAGGTCTGGTGAGTAAAATCCTTTCACTTGAACAACAAATGGATTGTTAATGTCAGTCATTAAGCTAAATGAAACCTCCCATAAGCTTGAGAGCAAAACCAAAGACCTCAAGAAAAGTCTCAAAAATGAAATGGTCCGTTTGTATTTTTTTTCTCCCCTACTCTTGAACTGCCAAAAATAGCCCTCTCTCCTTGTGGGGAAGGTATAATTACATCAAAGGCACACAGACGGGGGTGATGCTGGTCTATTTTTGAATAAACTCATTATGGGGTCAATGATCTATGTTTAATTAGGAGTGTGAAGCAATTCTTAATCAGTTATTAGGCTGGATTTAGATTTTTTTTTAATCCTCTTGACAAAAGCTCTACATGCTTCAAAAATTAAACTGTGCAATGTGAGGAAATGCATTGTTTAAAGATGCTCTTATGTATATTTTATATCAACTACAGATTAAATGACTATGTAATGTGAAAGCGATGCCATAATTATCACCCAACGCTCCGCTCAGCTCTACAGGATGTTTGAGCTTCTTTCACATTTTTGTTTTACTGCCTGCAACTTTTCCATTTTAATTCAGTATAAATGCTCTCATAAGCATCATTTCCAGCTGTAGCAGGTTGTTAGGAAAAAGGTCTGCTAAACCCACTGTAAGCCAAAGTTAGCTAGTGAAAATAGTGGAGCTGACGGTCTGCCGTCAGCCAATGTTGTGCCATTGATCAGTCTGCCACCCTAGTTTTTGTGGTCTGTCCTGCACAGTTGGCACTAGTCTGCCCATGATGAAGGTTTTTAGGCAGATTCAGCATATCGACTCAGTGGCGGAGTCCATGAGATAAATCATTCTGACTGGCTGTTTAGTTTAAGCGAATCAGTCCTTGAAGGCTCTTCTCATTTTTCATCTTGTCTGATCATTCCAATACACAGATATTTTCACAACATGGCTATCTGGCATGAAGCCATGTTGTGATGGAGAATGGTGTGAATCTGGTCAGCAAATGCTGCTTTGTTTCATCTATGCATCATAACAGTGGCTTGCATATCTGCCGTCCTCAGTCCTCTGGTTTCCCTTTTTGAATACAGCTCTGCTGGCGTGGAGAGTTATTTATTTCTTTTCACGCTGGCGCAGGACGTACATGCTAGCTGGCCATCAGCCGGAATCTCTGAGGAGTGTTCGACTGCAACTTTTTGGCCAAGACACAGGCGAGATGAGGCAATGCAACAGGCGGCATTCGTCATTGTTAGTTCTCTGATGTCAATTTGGTGTGTCTGAGCCTGGGACTGCCAAAAAGAGCCAATATTTCCCTTATGAATTGGTAGATACCAAAGCAGAGCTAAACTGAGATTAAATATTGGACTTATATTCATTGAGTGGCCAGAAACACAAATGAATGATGACGTTGCTCCACGTTTGTTGGATATAAAAACACACAAACGCTGATTGTATATATCCATTTCCCAGCCCTAGGATATTTCAGGCCTAAAGAGCAATCTCCTCTCTGGCGATTTGGCCTGACTAATAGGAAGCAGGGCAGACAGATGGGTGTGTGGGGGTTCATTTCAGGCTTTGTGAGGGCCCTTTTGTGAGGCAGCACTTTTTGAACACAATGTTGGCCCTTTGTTTGCATGCAGCGCTCGAGTATAAAGCTGCATTCCTCGTCATGCTGCACAGCCAGTTCAGTGTTAATGTCCACAACTATCTACTGATCCTCATGTAAACTCAGCACTGTGGGCTAGTGGGCGCACACACACAGACTGTGTTGGTGCTCACTCACTTATTCAACAGTAACTAAACCAATGGGTTTCATATTTCACACTAGTTCACACAGGTTCCAGGAAAAGTGAGTGCTCTCCTCCTTTTCCCTTCATTTTGTTTACTTCTCTGTCCTACACTAAGAACCTGAGCCTTGTAAAAAGCTTTTTGATGGTGTAACTCAAGGAGCTGTACACGCTAAGTGATAGCAAGCAGCGATGATGAGGCAGGAAATGAATGTCAACCGGGGAGTCACAGATGCACATGTGTGGGTGGTGGTACACTCAGGAACAGGGAAGCACAGACATCGGCACTGCCAATAATACCAGCAAAACCAGAGCAAAGCTACGTGATCTTCTGCCTTGGGACAGGTGTTAATATACAATATACTGAGTGTAAAAATTGATTTTGGCATGTCGAGCACAGCACTGGGTGCTCAGTATTTCCTGCCACTGGAAAGTCAAGTAAGACAGCTAACATAATATAGGTGCATGCAGTGTAATGGCAGAAACTGACAGAATTCATACACAGGAGCAAGCAGGTAGAGTACACCACCTTAATGTCAAGGTAACACTAATTAAATATTGTTTTGAAATGCCAGAAAAGGTCTGATATGATCAGTACAAGAGATACTGGCAAAAGACAAATTTCTCTGACATTTAGGAAAAATGCATTAACGTCTAAACATGGGTTTTAGAATTAATTAATATTAATGTAATAGTTTTGCTTCATGTTGGTTTGACTTTACATCTCCGCAAAGGCACAGTTGAACACAGTCACTTTTTCATAAGTTTTATCTGCCACTTTTGAAATCTCTGTGCGAAATTACGGAATAAAATGTTAGATCTGTTTTAGATCTATTTTATATATATTAAAAAAACACGATATACATAGTAAATCACAGTGTTGGAATTGTATGTAAAGGTACTGTACTTTGTTATTGTCATCTCTACTGGTTATTTGCATAAAAACAAACAATACAAATGATTTAAATATTTGCTTTCATTAAAACAAATCTTGGTTAGTCATTAGGAAGTTAAACACATCATAATTCCCTCTCTAATATCCATTTTATATATCGGGTGGTGGAGTCGCAGTATCGAGGTTCCACCCACACACCTGCCCTGACTAACTGTGAGCTTGCTAGTGAGAGAAAATCATAGCTGTCAATCATGACATCTCAGCCCCTTTATATAGTATCAATAGCTAATTCAAAGCAAACTTATCAGAAAAATAAATACTTAAACACTGAACATGTTAAGAACTGCCTAAAATTTCAGAAACCATCGTTGGGAAAACTATATTTGACGTACTTTCACTTTTTAATTTGAACCATGTCCCATTTGCTGGCATTTAGGAGGCGGGTCTTATGACCTATACTGCAACCAGCTAACAGGGGGTCTGAGATGCTTCAGATTCAGTTTTGGTGAGCCGTCATGTCGTCCATCTTTATCCAGTCTATGGTTCATGCATGGATGATACATAAGCATTGATAACTCATAGCAAGTAGTATTAGTAGCATACTAAGCAGCCACCTTTAAAAACTGGACACAACTTTTAACTACATGTGTTTGGATGTTTTCATTAATGTAGGTATACTCATTGATACCGTGTCATTAAAGTGTTGAGGTGTTTGGAGGCTGACAAATGCGATTGCAAGAAATACAGTGCTTGCCATTCAAGAAAAACTTTTGTTCCTAAGAATTGCGAGCTCAAGAGAAAATTGTGAGCTCAAATCAGATCATGCAGCCCTACAGCAATGTAGCTGCTGGAGCATCCCGTCTGGTCAGTGATGAAGAGATCACTATGTGGCACCCTGGGGGTGACAGAAACCCAAACTGGTGTAAAGTACCAACAGTCCGTTTCCTGACTCGACCACTGTGGCTCGGATGAAGATGGTTGGGGAGGTGTGATCTCACACAGGTCTTTGCTGTGTGGTGTTGAGATTTACAGCATGCACAGCACATGAACACATGAACAGTGAGAAAGCTAGACAGGGGCTCAAAAACCATGCAATAAAAACACCTGAGGAAGTGGCATCCTGGGACGGGTGTAGTTTGCAACTCAGAGGAGTATGTGATGAGTTTTGGAATATTTCAATTAGACTGTCAATCCCCTTTATGAAGGGTATGCACAGTATTGTGAGAGTAACACAAGGCAAACAAGACCATCAGAAACAGAGGGGAGAAGACAAAATAAAAGTGTGGCTTGCCACGGTAGTCTGTGTTACACTTTGGTTGGGTACATACCAGTTACATTACTGCCCACCGCCCCCACCATTGTTTTCTTTTTTATACAGAAATAAAACCCATTTAGTTAATTTTGATGTATCAGCCCGGTGTTGTCAATAGATAGTCAGATGACAGATGTTATAAACTGACAGTGTCATATTTCACACACGGGATGATAAAGAGTCGACAGACCGAGAGATTGGCAGAGGACTTGGTGTCAAAGCGAAAAGCAAATGCACCTATTTGGCAAAATTTCAGATTTAAATCCAGTGGTATTAGAAAACCATAATATTAATGAGGCAATCGCTGTACGGAGGATGGAGGGGTCACAGCTGGTGTACACAGAGCAGCAGTGCCAAGTAACGTCAGACCCCTGCAGCCACACGGTAAAAGCTGGACCGAGAGGCCAGACACTACGGTAAAGATAAAGTATTGTAAGCGCATTGCGCATATTGACAGTTATCTTTTCCTGTAAAATGTCTGGTGAAATCTGCAACACCAGTATTGTCACATGTTTATTGACCGGTGGGAAAATTTCCTCACCATCACATCCCTAGTGTTGTGACACTTTAAATCAAGGATGAGGAGAGTGAAAGGAAGATCAGATGAATCAGGATTTCACTCATGGGTCATTAACAACAGCGATAAACCATGGCTAAGTGCACCGAGGGCAAAGCTGGCCAAATATATACCTTCTTTCATGAGTTGCAAAGGCAGCTAAGCCATGCCAAATTAAACACTGCTGATTTCCTATAAGAATATATTTTAAGACATTCTTGTTGTGCTGCCTGGTAGAGATTCACAGCAGTCCAGACAGACAGTACAGCTCTCTCTTCCTTTAAGTTTACAGTGTTTTTTTCCTACATAGTTAAAACAACACTGCTCACCAATTGGGTATCGACTAGATGCTGTCATTGACTTGGGAGTTCACGTGCTAAAGCCCATATAGAGAAACAGCCAAAAACAGAACAAGATTAATAAAATGAGGCTAACTTTACTGATCCCAAAGAAATCCCAATGTGTCACAGCAGCAAAAGCAACAAAAACAACATTAAAAATACTCCTTGTGAGCATCTACTATATACAGAATGAGGAACTGAAAAATATGAACAAAATGGCCTTAAGTAATCTATATACACATAAATAGTTACCGTAATGCATAAACACCCTGACTTAAGATTTCTCCCTACAAATTATGCCTCCTACCCATCTATAATCCAGTACCTAAAGCCTTTAATGTATGTCATAGGGATGCAAATTTTCAGCAATTTCTTAAATCCATCATCAATCATGTCACAAAATAATCCATGATGGTTCACGACTCTAGAACTGATGTTCATCTGATACACAAACACTGAAGCCAACTTGTATTCTTGATTGATCAGTTTCTTACCAGTGACTAGCTGATCATCGATAAATCATTAACATCCAAGGTATGTACTCAAGCAAACATGTAAAAACCTCCATCCAATCCCCACCACCATTCCTCAGGACAGCCATAAGCCAAGCATGCAGTACCATTAAGAAGTGCTTCATTTGCAGGCCTGGCTGAGACTCTACATTCTCTCTCTCCCATCTCTGTTGTGTTATTCACACCCCTCCCCGGGTCAGGATCTGTCCCTCATCCTCCCTAGCTTCCCCAGCGACCCCGGTACTGACCTCTGACAGTGCTCAAACTTACTTGCTGTCCTCCAACAGCCAATGAAAGCTCCTGTCAGCACAATAACCAGCACAGCAGCGTTTAATCTATTACAGGGCAGCACAGAAATAGCAAGGCAAACTCCAGTCACTCGGTTTCCTAAACAATATTAATGTTACTCTTAAAGAAGACAGGCCCTCTTCCAGCTGGCCATGTAGTTTTATATAAATGATAGAAATTATTAAAAATTTAAGATGAAATCAAAACCAGTGTTTTACATGAATCTATTTGAAAGATAAAGGCACATTCATTTTGTAACCAGTACATTTGAGGAGAGGTTTAAGTGGGTCAGGTCACTGTTATTTATTTTCTAGTCCAGCCTGAATGTACCACTCTCAAATGTGTTAAACAATTTCTACATCTATTTCCTGTCTAGTGTGTGCTGGAAGTCATTAAATAACCCCTCCATCAAAAGTGAAGTGTTTAGAACAAGAACAAAAGTGGACATGGATGCGGCAACCGCAGTGCTTCCAGCAAAACCCTGTGATCTCCACAAGTGTGGGGTCAGTGTTTGGGATTGGATTAGGACAGTCAAACAGCCACACAGAAACTGGGTAGTCCCTTTTTCCTTTGAGCTTGACATCCATGGAAATAAGGGTGAAAGACTGGGGGGGCGGTTGGATTTGGATCCAGTGCTCCCTTTCTCTCCTTCGCTCTCTCTCGGAGCATTTCTCAGACTTCACACCAGGGCTCCACATTCCCTATGTCAACACACAGCAAAGGGATGCGTGCATGTGTGTTTGTTGGCCTTAAAAGACGCTCTCTAACTGGCTAATGTGGTAAAGTGTCTAAGGCTAGCAGTATACTTCAAATGAAATCACATTTGGCTCTTTTTATCTTGCTGCCAGAGCTGGCAAATGCTGGTATACTCACTGTGACAACACAAGATGCTGAAGAGTTTCATGGCTTTTTTATCTATTGGCCTTCTATCCACATTAAAATTGCATTTTACACTTCTGAAACTAAAATGTATACACTTTTTGTTGTTGTGCGTGGACGGGGGAAACAGATCTTTTCAAAAAGTACGTCTACCTCTCACAAACATGACCACCTTCCCAGCTACTCACTATAAAAGCCAAATGTGGTGTCCAGTCCAAGAGGAGACTCATTTCAGAAGTAGGTATTCTCAAAACTACTAAATAAAGACAAAAGTATGATTAGCCTATGACTACATTTTGACTCCAACAAAAGAAGACAGACACATCAGACCAGCTCAGTCTTGGAGGTGACTCACAAATGAGAGGGCATAGGGGAAGGAAAGTGACATGTTCTTTTATAGTCAGGGGCAGATGAAGATGCTCAGTGACCTTAAATGAAGAAGACAATGCTGACAATGCATAGAGCGGTAACATCCTATTCTTTACTAGATAACTTTGTACAGTCACAAGAGTATGGATGGAGCTAATGAGCAAACTGGCTAAAGAGCAAACTCCACCCAATGACCTTCTGTTAGATTTATTAATTTCTTCATTAACCATTTACCTTTAGCTACAATGGGTTCAACAAGTTATACTTGCTTGCCTGCCCACCTATCCTACCACAATCATTCAACTACTGCAATGAAATAACATGACCAGCTGGCTCAGACAACAAAAGGTTTACGAAAATAGCATAAACACAAATGAATAGGGATTACATTTGATCACCAAATCTAATACATAAAGGCTTCCAACGGCCACTTCACAATTGCATTGATTGGATGCAAATGCAGAATCCGACCGGTGAAACTGGCACAGCCATTGGTCAATATAAGCCTGTTTATCAGTGAGCATTACCAGGAACACCAGCTTAGTTGATGACATAACATTACAGAGAGGAATGACCTTACAAACACACTGTTCCCTGGAGTCATTTAAAAAAATATCCTCGTGTATGCTTTCATAAACCTGTTAGCAAGTTCAGTCATTGCAAAATGTCAAAGGTCAGGGAGGAATTGTTTAAGTCAGTACCATGATGGCATAAAATCTGAAAAGTCTTATGTTTAGTCAGTGTGCCCAACAGGAGGCAAAAGATCTTCTTCTTCAAAAAAGGCCTCAGTACAAACATTTAGGCAGGTGACGCTACTGACCTAATATGAGATTAAAACAAGGCTTGCCGCAGCCTTAGCTAATAGCTACAAACCACAGCCATGCTAGCAACACTGCCTGCCACCTGCAGAGCTCCCTGCCAGTTTGCATCTCTTCTCATCTGGAGGTATCACCCTGGACTTCCCAGAAGCTGGGAATTCGTGCCAAGCCATATGGGTTACAATGAAACTCATCATTGGACTCAAAAAGCTTACATCTGGGCCCACCTACGACAGAGAGCTGGTCTTTTAATCCCCTCATGTGGCAACATGATAAAGACACGGATTAAAAGATAGCCATTCATCCAGTCAGACAGTCAGCACTGCTGCCTGCATACTTCCATCAGCATCACTGCTTCACTGCTTCATTTACCCTTTACTGCACTGAACAAGCAGATTTCAGCAGCTGCGCGTGGCCAGGCTGTGGTCGTATATCTATAATGCAACGAGTGTACCATAAGACCCACTATGTCTTGTGATCTATAAATAGGCTGGAGGCAACCTCCTGTCCCAGTGGATATACACTAAAGTGGTTTTCAGACAAATGCAGTGACAACAGAGTCTTCAAATTAATATAATGGATGGATATTTGCGCCAATGTATTTAGAGTGTGTATTATGCATTACTCAGGCTTACTGATCTGTGCATTACATGAATTAAAAACAACAACAACATTTCACCATAAAAATTCAGGTTAAAATGATCCCTGTTGTACAGTTTCTCTTTACATTAACACAATATCTTTAAATCAAAATGGATCACATAGATAGAATATCCTACATATCACTGTTATTAATATGACATTAGAAAAATAACCACTGTTCTTATTAAATATAAACAGATTACATTGTCCAGTAAAAAAAAAAAAAACAATATAGAGCCACCAGCTAAAACTTCAAGTAGCTTGTTTACTAAAAATTATCTATGGAAATTCACATCAAGGATTCGTCCTTGCCCTCACAGAGAATATTGTTGTATTCAATTTCAGCAATAAATGATTTTTCTAAAAAGGAAACCAATTAGTTGTTCCATCTTACCAGTATTTTCTTCTTTGTATATTACTATTGCTCCTTAATAAAGCAAAAGTTTTTATCTAATTGCTTGATTAATCAATGAAATAATCAGCAGACTACTGGACTGCTAAAATAATCAATTGTTGCAGCCCTACTATAACCACAAGTTTTAATGCAACATTAAATACCTGCATTTGTTAAAATACATTTAGCCTTAGAGAGCCTAAAAATATAGATATAAAACAACTTTGATGCAACTTTAAGGAATGTTTAATAAGTATTTTTTGTCATTAACACCACCCAGAAACTTTCTTTATTTCAAGATAAACTACTGATCGTATTTTTACTAAATAAAATGAACATATTGCATTTTGGAAATTAACTTTTTGTACCATGTTCCTGTATGCAAAATGGGTCTCCTCAATAATCCAGATGTGGCTGTTGCTGTTCGGAACATCTGGTTTTCTGTCCCTCAAACATGGATCAGCCTGAGGGCCCAGTGCTCCTGACTGCTGCTTTACTTCCATATGCCCGCTCGCTGTGGCAGTCTGCGGTACGTAAAGCAATCTGTTCTGAGCTGCTGTCAAAGCAAAGTCCGTTCTCACACTGCACTATCCAGCTCCCCTCCTATGGGTCTTCTATTGGGGTTCCCTTAGGGGTTCCCTTAGGGGTTGCCTAATGGGGTAGGATCATTGTCAATGTGTAGTAGTGGGTGTGGGTGGAAAGTATAACCCTCCGACTTGAAACCAAACCAATAGGTTTCACCCTGTCAATCACCAAACCTTTTGGTTTTTCATCTCAACTATTCATAGTGAAAACACACTTAAATATTCTGCACTGATGTTACAAGGGGAGCACAATCTAGTCAACACACTGAGTAAAGCCCATTTCAAGACCACGTATCTAATCTAAAATAAACTGCTGGATCTGACCATCACTGATAAAGCTGATGAAGTACACTGGTGTGACAATAAGCTATAAATTACTATCAACTATTAATAATAACTCCGATCAAAGGGATAGAGCAAGGAGCTTCCTCAAATGATTCCTTATCAAAATTTCTTCTTTCCTTGAACCTTGCCCTTCATATCCACTTCTGTCCTGATCAAGATTTTGTGAGATACAAAAAAAGATAAGATGCATTTAGGTCACAACCACACAGCCAAGCAGTTTGTGGATTCTTGCTCGCCAAGGAAAAGACATGCTAAGTCAGTCCGACCTCTGAATTAAGCCAGAAGGGCAAGAACTCCCTTCACTGAAGTATAGGTGCTCTAAAGGCTAAATCAGGCTTGAGAAAGCTAGGTAACAGGAGTACTGTGGGGTCAGGGATTACGGACTACTGTTATGTCTGAGATCACACACCTTGGGTGGCAATGCATCAACCGAACCGAGATTACCATGGCATTTATTTTAAGCAGAGAGCTGTGAGTGTCTTCTATAGACTGACCTGAGGTCAAGCAAGGAGCAAAGACCATTTGAGCTACCTATGTAAAAAGCAAACGCAGTCTGTCGCACTGAGACACACCAATATAGTTTATTCTACTTTAGTGTATCTAAATCATCTAGCTACTTCACAAACATACACACACATATGGTATATCATGTGCTGACATCCTGCTGCAACAGGGTCCCACAAGCCTCAAGAGTTTAAGTTTCTAAATTGTAATTTTTCTTATTGACCAAGCAAAAAAAAAAAGGTAATTATTAAAGCAAGTGACTGATACTGCTGGCATTATATTCTGTATTTTATGTAATGTTACTGTTATAGTCACATCCACAAAGCAACAAAAGTAGTAACACAGCAACACCCAATCTCCACAAAACTTGTGAAAGCAGTTGGGTACTTTTAACCAGCTACTGGCCTCTTGTCTTAAATACTGAGCTATGTCAGCCTAAACTAAATGGATACCCCTATTTAAAAACAGGGTATAGCCCTGATTGCACCCTCTACAGTGTTATTTGCATCGAGGACCATTATTAAAAGCGTTAACTGACACCGCTGAATCAGCTTTAGGAGCAGCTAGCTTGTTAGCATCGTCACACAATGCAAGCTTTCCCAGCGAGCTTTCATTGCGGCGAGGTGCTTAGCGGTGGTCCAGTAACATCGTAGTTATGGGGAAAATGTCTCACTCGCCTTTTTCATCCGCGGAGCCTCGGCAACGGTACCGTCACGGTTGACAAAAGCCTCTCCGCCGTTCTGCTGAGGGTCCGTCCGCTTCATAGCCGACGCCTGCGGCATCTTCGCGGGGTTCGGGGTGAGCAAACCCAGGCTGCCTTCCCCGGCTTTCGCGGAGGGCTCCGCTGTAGGGGACGCAGCAGCGGAGGAACCGGCCTCGTGCGGGTCGTTTCTGGCGAGGCTCTTGCCCTCCGAGGTCGGTGTCATCGGGGAACCAGCCGGTAAGTCTTTGCCGGTGGGGACGTCTTTGAGTTCGACCTCTGCCATTTTCGCTGCCACAACCTGGACTGACATCGCTGCAGTTTCTCAAAGTCCTTTTTCCAACACAAATAGCGAGTCGAGCGGATGTGAGCGGAGGAGCGACTATGCCGAAATGTATTGTGGTACTTGGAGTTCATATAAGTATTTCAACTTCCCCCGTAGACGACCTCCAATACCAATGATAGGCACGCATCTGACATTTTACCAAACGTTAGTCAACACGGAGGAAAACAATAAAACCACTTATGTATGCGTTTAATTTAACTGAAAAGCAGTCCTAATAGATAAAGTGTCTACATTTCCCAGCAGGGAGCGCTACATTTGCGAACTGCATTGTGGGAAATTCAGTTTGTAATAAACGAGGACGACACTAAACTACAAAACAAAGCCAGATAGTGCGGTTTCCTACAGTATCATATTTTTAAATGTTTTTCTTAAATCACGCAGTCATTTTCAATTTCATATGTGAGACTGAACATCACCAGGATGCAGCTAATCACTTAGAAATTACATTATGAAGGAATTTTCCAACAAAACAATTTATCCTCAACCAATGTTAACACAAAATGATTTTAATAATACTTGAAATTGTCAGTCAGCCATGTTCTCCAGGTTTAAATCATTCACTGGAAGTTGCTGCACCTGATACTGCATCACATTACAGTGCTCTAGCGGTGGATATTATGCAGTATGTCATATTAGAAAAGGGACCAGGAGTAAGGTCAAATCTTAAAAAATGAGCTATATTGCCACCTAGTGGATATATATTTCATGAACATGCTTCAACTGTCTTTTCAATATCTCAATTTTATTTTCAAGTCTTGTGACAAATGCAAAATGGCATTATTGAAAACAAGCAAACATGTAGGAGGTTTGAAATGGCCGACACAAGACGTCAGGATAAATGGCTTTTGTAAAAGGCGTTATATTCAGAAAAAAGACTTTGGTGGGTCAAAGGCTTTTCATTTGTTCTCCATCGCATAACACAAAAGAATTATCACTGTACAAAGTCATGTGTTACATTGCAGCCTAGTAATATGGGAAGCTTCGCTGCTACAGAATACTACAATACTTTTGTGTATTGCTTCAGTTTTCACAAGTAGTTTCTGTTGGTGACTTCAAGCATGTCAGGTGCGACCCCCACTACAGTAGACAATCATTCAACTACAGGAATAAAACAGCATACCAGCTGCAACAAGTTATTGAAGAAACAAAAGTCCAAATATACTGTATTTACATTCATGCTAAGCCCTTTACAATTCACCAGATAAATCGGAAGTATATTATTTACAAGGCTGCCATACTGGTACATTCTCAAAATACAAAACCAGAGAACCAAACAATGTTATAAAATACAGCTCTGCAGTGTATCATAAGCACGCTGTGGTGCAAAATAAATGTGTCCTTAAAATGACAATACAGAATGTTACCAATTTGCAATTTGTACACTAAACATGAGAAAATGTCCAAAAATATGCATTTATTGTCTTTAAAAGTGAAGTGCTTTTCTGATGTATGAAAGAGCAGTTCTTAAGTTGGTATTCCCACCAGCGTAGCCACACAGCATTGTGGGGAGAAAAAATCCACTTGCAGCTTTTTGTTGCTTGGTAAATGATGACGCATCAGTTCTCAAATATCCACAAGATGTTCACACCAGAAAGGCCAAGATTTACTCTCCTGAAGAAAATATAAGCAATTTAATCATCCTACAGAAGACAAGCCAAAGTCAAACCGATCATTTTAAATCAAAATGCAATCTGTGCTTTAGTGTATGCCCTTTCTTTTGAAAATTAATCAATATTTCATTATACTCTGAAATGGCATGCATTATATGAGCTTGTCGGCAACAGCATTTTAGTAGCAGAAGGAGAAGTACTCACCCCAGCATCCCTGACTCTTTAGTCTTAATTACATAGAGGAACATGAGGACGGTGTGGAACAGGTTGTTCCTGCCCTGTAATAGAAATCAAGATGGTTTTGCGTTATTGCAATCAAAACGTTACAGTAGAGCAACACATCCTGATTTGTTTATGA
Source organism: Pterois miles (assembly GCA_947000775.1). NCBI lineage: Eukaryota > Metazoa > Chordata > Actinopteri > Perciformes > Scorpaenidae > Pterois > Pterois miles. Next base: position 16,249,821 of record CAMQGK010000549.1, on the reverse strand, counting down.
ATGAGATATCTGTTCTGATGCCCTGAGCTTCTTGGCTTTTTCCAGGTATGTTTGCCACATATGTGGGGGTTAATGGTGCGATGAAGGCTCCTAGATCCCAAGCACTCTGAGCTTTATCAGTGTATAACAAGACCAAGTCCAATGCAGCTATCAAAAGGTAAAATTCTCTAATTTAAAATGAACTCTTGATCGACAGGAACAATCAAAAGATGAGGGAGGAGCCAGGCTTACAAGCAGACAATAAAATGGACAACAAATTCTTTCAGTAAAGGTCAACAAAACAGCTATCATTCAGTTTTATCTTTGGCCAAAAACATTACATTCTAATCGTGAATCTCAACCACAAGACCCTGAATGAACACAAATATTGACAAGCTTACACAACTCTGATTTATTTCCCAAATGTTTTGTGTTCACAGTGTGTTCGGATGTACTGATCTAGAATATCATGTCTTACTGGTGAAAATGTGTGCTACACTGTTATTTTTTAATGTACTTTGTATTTATTATTCTGCATTTTACAAGCATTTGGCAAGTTCAAATCTTAAGAGAGTCAGTAAAGATGATTTGATCTTATGTTTGTGGGAGACCTATAAATAGCCCAATTTAGAAATCTGATTTCTCTCAGGATTTGAAGGGCAAAATAAGAGCACAGGCTGTTCTGTAAGAGCTTGAAAAATATAAATAGATAAATTATTTTTGGAACAAAAAGAGTGAGACGACTGGTTGTCTTTGCCGTCACCTTGGGTAAACTGTATACGTGTCCCTGGTAGATGAGCTGGTAGTGAGGGGGAGTGGTGCTGCTTTGGTGGATGCAGAAGAGAGTCTCCTTGGTAACATCTATACAAGTAAACACAAGAAAGACACTGAAACAGCATGAAGATGTGAGGAAAAAATAGAAAGTAGATGCTCTGTTTCAAGAATTTAGTTACAGTATTCTTCCTTCCTGTTTGGCCACTGTGTGTTTGGCCACTGTGTGTGTGTGTGTGTGTGTGTGTGTGTGTGTGTGTGTGTGTGTGTGTGTGTGTGTGTGTGTGTGTGTGTGTGTGTGTGTGTGTGTGTGTGTGTGTGACTTACCAGGTTTGTCTGGGGTGTGGCTGAAATGCTGTGAAGTGAAAGTCTTCCCGTCTGGGTACTTTGGGTGAGGGGGCAGTCTGGAGTCCAAGTACGTACAAAACATATGCATGAGAATCTAGAGGAACAGAATAAGTATTAAGCAGAGGTATTTAGGAAAGTGGAAGACAGCCACCCCGACTGTTAATCTATCATGTTTGCCGTGGCAATTTCAAACATATATCGTTAAGCAGTCTGTAAACTGAATTTGAATGTGTTTGAAAAGTGAAACAAGTTGTCACACTAACTAGTCCCAACCTGAGGAGCCAGCTTTCTTACTGATAACTGTGTTAGGATGTCGTATACATAGAAATTTGTGGACAAGAAAAATGAAAACCCTTTTGATGATGAGAAAGTAACACTGATGCAAATATGAAATTTCAATTTTCGGATTTTCATATTTTAGGATGTCATCACCCTCGTGGGTACAACTGGGCCTTCTCAGGAGGGTGGCTGGCGTCTCCCTTAAAGATAGGGTGAGAAGCTCAGCCATCTGTCAGTGACTCGGAGTAGAGTCACCGTTCCTTTGCATTGAAAGAAGTCAGTTGAGGTGATTCGGGCATCTGGGTAAGGATGCCCCTTGGACGCCTCCCTGGGGAGATGTTCCAGGCATGACCAGCTGGGAGGAGGCCCCGGGGACAACCCAGGACTAGGTGGAGAGATTATATCTCCACACTGGCCTGGGAACGCCTTGGGATCCCCCAGTCACAGCTGGTTAATGTGGCCTAGGGAAAGGGAAGTTTGGGGTCCCTTGCTGGAGCTGTTGCCCCTGCGACCCAACCCTGGATAAGCGGTTCATGATCACCCTTAAAAAACAGTCCTTGAATAAAATCCTTAGTTTGAATAAAGTGATTCATCTGATTGGATGAGTTAGTCTCTTATTAAATTACCTTTCTTTAATGAATATAACTCAATTCAGTGAGGGGCTCCCTTTGTGTTTACATAGCAAGCAGGAGAGGAAATTATTTTTTGACCACAGTGGAAATATTGTTTTGAAAGGCTAAACGCCTGCAAATATGGATTGAAGCAGAATATTTTGTTGGATACAAACATCTGAATTTTGGAAATTATTATATGTATTTTTTTGGATCACACAAGTCAGTAACAATCTTGCACAGCCATCACTGGACTCTTATTCTACAAATAGTATATTATTAATCATATTAGTGTAACCTGATCTTTATCAGCAACTGTACAACATTTTAAACAGAGTGAATACTTGCAAAAAAAGAAAGAAGCTGCACAGCATTCAAATGTTGATTTAAAGTTTGAATGTCGATGTTATGAATGAAGCTTTGAAGCTTCTAACTACTCAATCCTACAAATGTCTGAATATCTTTGGACAAACAAGATATTTAAGGACATCAAGCATCATCAGACTTGTGATGTGCATATTTCACAATTTTATGGACCAAATAATTAATCAGTTGTATGTGTGTAGACTCACTGCACAGTCAGTGGGGAGGTCTGTGTCCCACTTCCTGTTCTTCAGATCACCACCGCCGTTCCAGCGAAATGAGCTCATGCAGCCGCTGTGGGCCAACTCTGACAGGTCACAGTACACAAAGCACAGGAAAAACACACATGAATAAAAAATGCCTTCCACTATTACCACTATGAAATTAGATTTTTTTTTCTCACCCTTACACTCACACACCATCACATTCAGCGTACATCACACGTACTGTATTGCTGAACCTACCCTTCACGCGGTCCACTAGATACTCCTGGTTGGGAGTAATGTCCAGATACTGAACAATAGAGTTCATAGTGGGGATGGATGAGGCTTTCATCACTGCTGCCTGTTTCAGGCTGCTTATGCTGGCCTCTGGTGGAGGACAGAGTGAAAACTAGTGAGACTCCAAAATCATTAAAGGAGAAGAGGGTTTTTTGCATTGAATTGGAAATGTGTGTTACACACTTCCACTACTTTCTTGCTGTGCATTGTACTTTTCTGGCATATTCATTTATATTTTTGAGAAGTAAGAAACCTAAAAAATATGAGAATATTGTTTTTCCAACAAGTAACATTTTTATCCAATGGTATATTCATAACAATAATATTATATTACTTAAAAACATATATATATATATATATACCCACATATATATATATGTATATACACACACACATATATATATACATATATATATATGTATATATATATATATATACATATATATATATATATATATATATATACATATATATATATATATATATACACATATACATATATATATATATATATATATATATATATATATATATATATATATATATATAGTATATATATACGTTATATATATATACATATATATATATACATATATGTGTGTGTATATATATATATATATATATATATATATATATATATATATATATATATACGTGTATATATATATATTTTTTTTTTTTTATATATATATATATATATATATATATATATATACATATATATATAAAATATATAACATTTATATTGTTTAGTCCTGTGTGACTGGCACTTTCCATTGACCCAACAGCAGTGTGAGGACAGAGCACATCTCCAATGACTCATATTCTCAGATGGTTTACCTTAGAACTGAAATGATTCATCGACTAGTTGTCAACTTAACTAATCACAAACTATTTTGATAAGCAATAGGTCTGAGTAATTTAAAAAAAAATCATCATTCTCTGATTCCAACTTCTTAAATGTGAATATTTTCTGGTTTCTTTACTCCTCTATTACAATAAACTGAATATCTTTGAGTTGTGGACAAAACAAGACTTTGGAAGACATTATCTTCGATTTTGGGAAACACTGATCAACATTTTTACCATTTTCTGATATCTTATAGACCAAACAGCTACTCGATTAATCGAGAAAATAATCATCACATTAATCGACAATGAAAATAGCTATAGATTACCTCCGATCTGGAGCTCAGGACAGCCCATCCTCCTGAGCTGGCTGTTGATAGAGTCGGTTTCCTTGACCAGGGGGACCAAGATGGTGTCACTGATCCACTGCAAAAGGCACAAATATTTATTTTCTGAATATAATAAATAAAAAAATATGTATTTTCTTTTGTTACTAAATTCAAATTTATGTGAAAAAAATATATAGCATTAAATAAATTTAAAACTTTTTCATAAACAAAATTTCTTGAGTATGTAGTTCTGTGATTATGTTTGAACACTCACATTTCTAAGCTTGGCTGTCCAGCTATCAATGCAATCCACTACCGGGCGACTGGTTGTGATTCTGGCCCACACCTACATTACAGGAATAGAAACATGCCTATAATAACATTCTACTCTAACACCAACAGACTCATGCATCTCATTTTGAAAAACAAGATTACTTTTTCTTGATTCGGGTACAAAAACAACGACAGACCTCCTCTGCAGCCTGTTTGGAGCCCAGGTCCGTCTCATCCTTGTGGGCAGATGGCGCCTGAGAACGGCAGGCCGGTTGGTACAGAAACTTCCTCAGGCTCTGGGCGTAATCTCCCACTGAGCGGTTGTAGTTCCAAAACGTTGGGCTGTGGTTCGGAGACACAGACTCTGGACTCCCTACAGTAAGCACCAATTCATTAAGATATCATTCTATGATCACATTATCTCAGCTTGAGATAATAACTACTAAATCATCTGAAGATTTAATTGGCAAAAGCTTGTAAAACAAAGCCTTGGTCTACGTCTGCCTTTCCCAAATATGCCAGTTACTCTGGGTGAATAAAGTTAGTGTCCTGCTTTGTTTATGCTAGCAATGGAGCTCCCACAACACTGGCATACTGTACCGAGCTGGCTACGGTGACTCTTTTCCTCCTCTGTGCGGAGGAACCTCTCCAGGCTTTTCAGATCTTCCATGTAGTCCTCCTTACTTCCAGGGGAGTTAAACACAGACGGGGACGTGCGATATCGGGCTCTCAAGCTAGAGCCTTCTGCTGGTCCAATGCTGCTGGGGTAGGGAGAGGAGCCAGGGGAGGGACTGTAGTTCAGCACCTGAGGAAGGAAGAACATAATGCTCTCAATGTGAAAATCACTTTTGAGGAAACTCATCCATTCTATTTACCTGCCACACATCTCCAGGCTAGACCACATAACACTGATGTGATGGACATACCTTTCCAAAGGCCACTGAGGGGGAAAAGGGTCCCCCTGCACTGTTTGGGGTGGATGGGCTGCTGAGAGGAGGGCTGTACCCGGGTACACAGCTGGGGGAGAACTTGGGGCTGGTGGTAGCCGGCCGTGAGGGGCTGAAACTCAGCACACTTTGGCCCTGCAGTGGAGACGACTGAGTCGGCGCTGGGGTCTCCTTTTTTTCTGGTTTTTGGGGTGGAGAGGCCTGAATACCTGCAAGGGGGCAGACCCATATTCAAAACTAAGGACCTAGGTGTGTTTACATACAAGATTAAACAAAAGGAGAGTGAAAAACACAAATTCTGCAGGAAAAAAAAAAAACAGAGCCTCACTTGTGTTTCTCAGACCCAGGAGGTGATGCTGCTCGGGGGATACAGCAATGGTGGAGGGAGCCATTGTGTATTTGAAATATTTCCAGAAGTCAAAAAGAGCATTGAGGCTAAACAAAGAGGCTAGCACCAGTTCTGTAAACAAGGATAGAAGAGACTGTCATATTATATATATATATATATATATATATATATATATATATATATATATATATATATATATATATAAGCATATATTAGCATACAGGGTCTTCATAATATCACTTAATTGAAGACATCTCTTCTAACTCCAGCAGACATTTTTGAATAAATGAGAGAAGAGGGAGCTCACCAATGTACCAGATGGGCCAGTAGGTGATGTTGTAGTATCGACTCAGCAATTTCCCTGACCTATCAAAACAGTAAAAAAGACACAAAAGATCATTAACTTACACCGTGCACTGGAAGAGCAGACCTGGGTGATGATAGGACAGTAAATCAGTGCTACATTTACATTACAATTGATTGCTAATGTTTGTTGGCACATTGCTGAGCTTGGAACAACTTACATTTCAGTGTAAATCATGCCAGCTAGAGACACGTTGAGAACAGCCCAGGCCAGGACCACCTGACGAGCCTGTTCCTCCCTCCTCATCCTCAGCGCCCTGTCTATCATACTGGGCATCCCGTCCTTCACTGGGGTCAACATGATTGTATCTGTTGTGTTCAGGCTGAGACAAGGAGCAGATAAAACACTATGAGATAAAGCGGGCATGCAGTGAGCTACCTTCAAGAAGAGATTTTAAACCCTAAAAGTTACTGCTAGGGTATGCTTCACAACAAAACACAACCCTAACCCTTTGTGGCACGACAACTGTAGCTACACGGCTAAAAATACAGCACAGTTAGCCGACCTGCTAGCTAGACGGTTAGCTAAAGTTAGCTAGCTTAAATAAACCATACGGAATTTGCAGGAAAAGTATGGTTTCGGTGTACATCTCAGCGACCAATAATACAGAGTTTTGTATCAAAAGTGACACAACCAAAATACAAATATAACGTGAAGAAAATAAAGATTATTCATACCACGCTAAAGTGAATGACAACCGCGGCGCTGCATAGTTTGTATTTTAACCGGAAGCTACAGTACGTACTTCCGGTATCCTCATGGGCTGATTAAAAAAAAAAGATAAATTGAATATAACTACAGCAGACTATAAACATTGGTGATATTATTTTCATCTGAGATTTCTCATAAAATACCGGCAGTTAAACAATTAAAAGGAAAAACAAAATGCTCGCTGGTTGTACAAAGCAAAGTTACGACCTGTGTATTTAAACTCATGAGTGTTTTCAGCCCTCTAGTGGTGGCAGTGGGGAACTGTGACATTAAATTAGTCAAAGTGGTGCCAATAATAAGAAGATGCAAGGGACTAACGTATTCAGAGAATTATGTTGCATCCACTTAAAGCCCACAAAATACCTCATCATGTTCACTTACAAAAAGAGCCCTATAGGCTATAGCTTAACATCATGGGGATTTGCCAGAATGAACTGGCTCCCCAGTTTAGACTTTTTCTCTGTCTCCTGATCCCTGTACCTCCCCTATAATGTAATGGAGGATCAGCTACACATCAACATTAGCCACAAAAACAGACATCATCTGTTGGTCTACTTGATCTCTCCCCCACTCTCTCTCTCTTTTTTTTTTTTTTTTTTTTTAAAAAAAAAAAAATTTTTTTTTATTTTTTTTTTTTTTTTTTTTTTTTTGGTAATTTTTAAAAATTTTTAAAATTTAAAAAACGGAAGGAAAAATAATTTACGGGTCCCCTTTTGAAAATAATAAAAATTTTTTTTTTTATAATTTTTTTTTTTTATTCCCCCCCTTAAAACCCTTAAATTCATATTTTTTATTTTAAGGGTAAATTCACCCATTTATAGCCTTTGAAAACATTGTTTATTATTACTTGTAAAACAAACACTCATTGGCATTTATCGTGTAAAATGATTATTTGATGGACAGAATGTGTGAGCTGTAGAATGGGTTACTAATAATAATTGCTAATGGGTTGTTATTTTGGTTTGGGGGCATCAAATCCTTATTTTATTTCAAAAATACACAAAAAAAGATGGCGACTGGGCCAGATTCCGAAAAATGCTATAACGCCTCCATTGAAACAACAAAACAAGTTTGACGGAGCTGACGTCAGAACGTCCAAGTGTAATCAAACCAGGCACGTTGCTTATCTTATCTTATTTTATCTTATCTAACAGAGGCAGAGCTGCACCATGTTTGATATTACTGTTAAGAAGAAGAAGAAGAAAATATTCCTTTATTAGTCCCACAGTGGGGAAATTCAGTTTTACACTCTGTTGTTCACACAGTACATATACATGCGTCAATGGAGAGATGTCAGAGTGATGGGACTGCTCCTGACAAGCGCCCAGAGCAGTTGGGGGTTCGGTGCCTTGCTCAGGCACCTCAGCAGTGTAAACTGGCACCTCTCCAGCAACCAGTTGGTCTTGGTCCATGGGGGACTTGAACCGGCGTCCTCCGCGTCCTAACACAAGTCCTTACGGACTGAGCTACTGCCGCCCCCCCCTTTATTGTGAACTTTCATTATTATTATGAATTATTATTTCATGTTGTTTTGAATTTTTCCTACTCAGGGGGTTTCAAGCATCCCGTTGAAGACGAATTTGATGAAGATATAGCTAGAATGCTGGACATCGATGTCTCTGATGAAGAAGAGGTTGATCAGTTAATGATTGCTCTTTTGCCTGAACATGAAAACTCCTGGTATAAGAGCATGGAGTTTGGGTACGACTCCATAAGCAAGGAAGAAGAGGAAGTAGAGGAAGAAGAGGATGGAGTCAATGAAGAGGATGGAGGCAATGAAGAGGACTACAGGAACTCCTTACCCTCAACCCCAGGCCTAAGCAGCTCCACAAAGAGGAGCAGGGAAGAGGACTGCAGGAACTCCTTTCCCTCGACTTCAGGCCTCGGCTCCTCCACTAACAGGAGCAGGGAAGAGGACTGCAGGAACTCCTTTCCCTCGACTTCAGGCCTCGGCTCCTCCACTAACAGGAGCAGGGAAGAGGACTACAGGAACTCTTTATCCTCGACTTCAGGCCTCGGCTCCTCCACTACAGGATCTCCTTACCCTCGACTTCAGGCCTCGGCTACTCCACTAACAGGAGCAGGGAAGAGGACTACAGGAACTCCTTATCCTCAACTTCAGGCCTCGGCTCCTCCACTAACAGGAGCTGGGAAGAGGACTACAGGAACTCCTTACCCTCGACCTCAGGCCTAAGCAGCTCCACAAAGAGGAGCAGGGAAGAGGACTACAGGAACTCCTTACCCTCAACCCCAGGCCTAAGCAGCTCCACAAAGAGGAGCAGGGAAGAGGACTACAGGAACTCCTTACCCTCGACTTCAGGCCTCGGCTCCTCCACTAACAGGAGCAGGGAAGAGGACTACAGGAACTCCTTACCCTCGACTTCAGGCCTCGGCTCCTCCACTAACAGGAGCAGGGAAGAGGACTACAGGAACTCTTTATCCTCGACTTCAGGCCTCGGCTCCTCCACTAACAGGATCTCCTTACCCTCGACTTCAGGCCTCGGCTACTCCACTAACAGGAGCAGGGAAGAGGACTACAGGAACTCCTTATCCTCAACTTCAGGCCTCGGCTCCTCCACTAACAGGAGCTGGGAAGAGGACTACAGGAACTCCTTACCCTCGACCTCAGGCCTAAGCAGCTCCACAAAGAGGAGCAGGGAAGAGGACTACAGGAACTCCTTACCCTCAACCCCAGGCCTAAGCAGCTCCACAAAGAGGAGCAGGGAAGAGGACTACAGGAACTCCTTACCCTCGACCTCAGGCCTAAGCAGCTCCACAAAGAGGAGCAGGGAAGAGGACTGCAGTTACTCCTTACCCTCGACATCAGGCTTCGGCTCCTCCAAGTTACATAAAATACAGTATGTTAGTGTAAACTGTATGCACAGTATGTTTATTATTACAATGCAATAATAGTAAGACAAATTTTCAAAATATTTCTTTTGTATTTTAGAAACAATATCATAATCTTTCATATATAACTTAGAAATCTGACAATGTACGACATCATTTAGCGTTTTGGATTTTGACCTCATTTGAGCCATATGCATTACTGTTGTTTAATGTTGTTTGTAATACTCATGTATATGTACATGTATATCTCATGTTACATGTTGATTTGAATAAAATAGTTTGTACCAGTACAGAATGTTCTGAGATATATATATATATATATATATATATATATATATATATATATATATATATATATATATATATATATATAACATACTGTATATATGTCTGTAAAAGGGAGCACCCAAAAAACCCATTTTCATCCAAATATCTTGAGGTCAGAGGTTATTGGACCCCTTTGAAAATGGCAGTTGTCAGTTTTTCCCTCCTTTATCCTTCACAACAAGCTAAGTGGTATGGTATGGATGTAAGTATCTTCATTCTAGCTTTGAACAAGTTAACAATCTCAAGGTGTGTTAATGTGTGAAACAAATTAGTGACTTAAAAATAAATTTGCATTCATACATTATCATTTTAACTTTGACAAGCCTACTATGTATGTATATATACATACACACTTACACAATGGTTAAGCAATGAACTGATGTGCATCAGTCAACAACATGAAATGGCTGTTAATGTTTATTTAATAAAACATTATGCAACACATAATATGTAGCTAAAACATTACACAATGAGGAATATCACATTAATGCCCAGATTCCTGTTTTCAAGAGATTCACTTCCATTCATACAGGATTTTTAAATAAAAGGAATACAAAATGCTGCTTTTAATAAATAAAGAATGGCCCATGCCATTAGCAATGGCATATCGGGACTAAAACGCAAGAAGATGGCATTAGAAATGATAACTGGCACTGCTGAGCAACTACAAACGAACAGCTATTCATCTCATGTTACTGTGAGTGAATAACAATGAATGAAACACAGCTTATATGAATCTAATTAACCAATATGACACAGGCCTGAGTTAAATGAAAAAAAGAGAGAGCTTTGTAGAAATACAGTCAGATCTTTATCAATTGTCTTTAATATATAACAAAGATTATTTTAGCAGCACTGATAAGCTTGTGTGAGACTAAATATAATTGTAAAATTCTGATTCTGTAAAATGTGGCAACTACAATGAAGTAAATTATGTAAGAGTATGTGTTGCAATTGATATTTGACAATGTAACTGATATTTGGCAAAACATAAATGAAGGTAAACATTATTATTGTAATAAAGTATATAAATTAACAAGACATTAAAAGGCACAGTGTTGTCAATGAGGGGGTGACAGGGACTTCTCAGAGTTATATCCTCCGACATCTAAACCACAGTCTTCATTGCTGGCAGAGTCAACGAGTCTCTCTCCCCTTCTCCCCCTACCATTATCGTCCTCCTCTTCCTCATCTTCGTCTTCTTCCTCATCAAGATCCTGCTCCTTGCGGGAAGCTCTCTCCGTCTTGGGCCCCTTGCATATCTTGAGGTGACGGGTGAGGTGGTATTTGGTGAGGAAAGCTTTGTGGCATTTCTCACAGACAAAGTCTCTTCGGCCCTCGTGAGAGTTCATGTGCTTCTTCAGGTGGTTGGTCTTGAGGAAATGTTTGTTGCACTTTGGGCACTGTATCCGCCGCTCACTGCGGTGGAAAAGGGAAACAAGTCAATACACAGGTTGTATAACCTTTCATTTCATTTCATCAAGTAATCACATTGAGATCAAGATCTATTTTGCAAAAAAGACCAGAGTACAGAAAGAATAACAAATGACTACAATCAGTGCAAAACAGACCGCAATATTTAAAGCCAAATTCACATCAGAGCAGCAGTGAAGTGTAGCCAAAGGCGAAATACCATGCAATGAAAAGCTGCAACAGCAAATCCCGAGTTCAGCGAGCTGCAGCCGTTTGATTCTGCGGCGAAGGGTGGCCAAACAAAAGTTGAGAAATGTATAACTTTTAGAGGCGAAGTGTGGCCAGAGAGGATTCACAGCCAATCAGTGAACAGAGCCTGTGATTCCTGTTCTAATTTATGTTATCTATAAAATATTTTCTTCCTACCTGAAAACATTAATATACCTCCTGGCTGCAGAAAAATGTACTTATTGTGGCGAGTCACATTTTGCCACTGCCTGGTATGAATTTGGCATTACTCTGCTGCCTCATAAAATATCTGTTTAATTCTACAGATTTATCTAGATAGGAATAAATAAGTTACATACTGTGTGTGAGAGAACATGTGTTGTTTCAAGTCGTGTTTCCTGATGAATGCCCGGTCACAGAGGTCACACTTGAGCTTCTCTGCACCGGTGTGGATGAGCATATGCGACGCCACATGGGATTTCTGGGTAAACAACTTCTCGCAAACAGTGCATCTGTAGTTCTTCTGACCTGTTGGGGAGGGGAAAAAAAAGAGGGTGAAAATATTTTACAGCACAAGTTTGACCTTTCGGGGAAAACACTTATTTGCGTTCTTGAGACGAGCGTACTCGAGCGTCCGTATGCATCATCTCACAGACATACTTGAAATGACCACAACCTCTTGACAGCACATTGTGGCATAAAATGCATTAAAATTACATGCCATCACCACGGCTGGTGTGTTTGAGAAAGAGACAGAGAGAAGGGAAGAGAAGGTGGACTATTGCATGTAATGGTTGATTGCATTCATTGTTGCGGTTTGTCAGTCTTTCTAGAAAAAAAAACAAATACATAGTTGAGGTTTTCTATGTGACACTTCAATTCTCCCTGTACACACCTGTGTGAATCTTGAGGTGCATCCTGAGGTTGCTTGGATCGCTGAAGGCCTTACTGCAGTATTCACATTTGTGGGGTTTCATCCCCACGTGCCCCATGAAGTGCACATTGAGCTTTGTGGATGTGAGAAAAGCCCGTGAACACATGCTGCACTTGAATTTCTTCTCCCGTACATGACCCTGACCTTTTGCTCTGGAGGTAACATTACTATCAGAGTTTCTATTACTGCTGCCCCTGTTGCTGCTGTTGTTGTTGTCACTGTTTGTTTGTCCTGCACTGTGGGTGTGGCAGGGCCATGGGGAAGAGGAGGAGCTTGAGGTCCCATTAGTAAGCTTCTCTTCCTGGTGAGTATGTTGCTGTTGTTGTGGTTGTTGCTCTTGTTGCTGCTGCTGCTGCTGCTGCTGCTGTGGTTGTTGTTGCTGCTGTTGTTGAGAGTGGTCCTGCTGCGATGGGCTGTGACTGTGTGGAGGTGGGTTATGGCTGTGGTTACTGTTATGGCTGCCAATATGAGACTTGAGCTCAGAGAAGGAGGAGCACTCTTTGCCACATTGGCAGATCTGGCCCTCAGGTACCTGAGGAACACCTGTGGAGACAGAAAAGATGGTGGAATGGTCAATCAATGGATAACCAGTGGATCTGTGTGGCTTCATTAAAGGGCGGATCCATCTGCTTTCTGTTCTGTTTTTTTCAATTAGAAATGCCCAAAAAGTAGTGCCGTAGGTTACCAAATTAAGCTAATCAAAGCTAATCAATAAAGTTATGAATAATGTGAACACTAGCATGAGCTGAGTCACTGCTAGTTGGTCTAAGTTTGGATATAACTAAAAAGGGTTAGTCTGGATTTTTTTAAAGTGGGGTTGTATATGTGTATACTCCTGTGTTCTGCGAGGTAAAATTACTGCTTTTGTAAATGGAGTCTGGTGGGTTTGAAAACAGTGATATAACGGCTTCAGTTTCCCACTGGAAAGGGCTGTCTAATGGCGAGGTAAAGCAGCTGTGACAGGAGCAGCAGAAAAGTGTATTTTAGCCTGCTAAAAAAAAAAAATCAATATCAGTTGAAGTGTATGCTATATTTTGAATATTTTCACCACTTTACCTTGCCATCAGGCAGCTCTTACTGATGGGGAACTGAAGCTGTTATTGCAGACTTCAGTGCAAACAGACCAGACTCCACTCCCAGAAACAGTCATTTTACCTTAAGGAGCGAGTGGTCAGGAGTTGCTGGTCCACTGCTGCATCCATCAGTTAGTTTGTTTGTGTTACTGTGTTATTTCGGGTCCAAACTAAGCTGGTGTCCACATCGCAGTACATTGCTTAGCTTCCATGCTGGTACTCCTGTCTGCTTGTCCAAACTGGGAGCATGCCAATTCCCATCTAAGTTACTTTATGTAACCTTAATACACTGACTATAAGGTATGTATATATACAGTACATGTAGCAGCATCATTATACAGAAGCCTATGTCAGGTTACATAGGGGAAAAGTTTTAGAGGGGTTTCAGAAAATAATGTTTTGATGCTAAAACATGCCAACTTCAAAGTTTGAATGTTGGGATTTGAATACATAAAGAACACCACTAAGAAGCTACAGAATGTTATAAAACTAAAAAAAATTAAAATGGAAAATAAATAATGGACCCATCCTTTAAAATAAAAAAAACGATACATGTTTAATCATCTATCATCTCACCTATCAGCCTACAGTAGTCTCTACTGTAGTAGAAGAGCAGCTCCTGGTCTGGGTGGATCTCTGTGGTGGTACAAAAGAACAGTTTACCATTGGCAGGGTACGCCACCAGGTTCTGTTCCTCACGGGTCCTAAAAACAAACACAGCAAATAGGAATTGTTTATCAGCATATTAGCTAGACTGAAATAACATGACCAAAGCCGTAATGCTGATCACAAGCAGTGACAATTTGATGCAGAAAAGTGAAGTGCACTTCTTTATCTTACTCCAGCTCTGTGGCGTACCTCGCTTTGCGCACGAACATCATCCAGTTGCACTCGTTCTCATCCGTTGTCACAATGTAGAATTCCAGCACATTGTTGTGATACATCTGAAATAGAGAAATGGGGTCATCTGCTTATACTGGCTTTGCACCGACTGTGACAACCCACAGTCCAACCGAAGCCACGTCACTGACCTTCCATATTTGTGGTGTGTCCTTTTCTGGCCAATCACAGAGGTCCACATTGCTACAGTGCTGGCCCACCATTGGCCCAAAGCAGGTCCTTGGAGGAATCACATCCCGGGCAAAAACTCCTACGGGGGGGATACATTTTGTCAGTAATCTAATCGATGGTCAGTCAATTTCTTTTTTTTAAACCATTTCTTCTTATAAGGCATCAAAATAACATCTAACAATGCTTTTACTTTGTTATGACTCACCCAATAATCCTATTTGTGTGCATAAAATCTTGTGCAATCCTTAAAAAGTCTCTTTCTGTTCCATAAATAATAACAAATGAACTAGCAGGCAAAAAAAATAGCATTATGTGTTTTAAAATTCCATCTAGGAATCCAGAAAATGGGTTTAATCTCTTACCAAGCGGCTCGTCAGCCACTGAGATGCGCAGGCACAGTGGACGTGGCAGAGAGAGGCGAGCCCGACTTTGGATAGGAGCATCAGGGATGAAGGTGACTGGGCCGTGCTCTGGGCAGTCTGCAGTATACGAACGCTCGCACAGTGTGCACCCTGGAAGACAATAAGAGCACAAAAGTTGCTACAGGTGAGGGTCACTTAAACTTACTGCCATACTACAAAGTCATGCACTATATAATAGTATTTTCCAAAGCTTTTTAGCTGTATGTGATTTCCAGTACTTGTGCTGTATCTAGAAAACATGATTTTCATATCCATTGATATATTCAGTTTTTTGACGTCTGAAAAAACTCACAAATGCACACTCACAGATGTTGTAGGCAGTGACCATGTTCTCCTTGTTGGAGGTAGAATCCTCCAGCTGCAGGGTGGAGTTGACCAGCACCAGGTTGCTTTCCGGCCCCAGTGAAACCTCTGCAGTGATGGGGGACACATTCACTGCCTCCAGCCCCATCCCAGAGTGTCCATGGAGCGACACCGGCTCCAGTTGGCTCTGGTTGGCCATGGAGCCAGTGAGCACCACGCTGACAACACCTGAGTTCAGCTCCCCATTTGTGTGGAGCTGCTCCCCAAGTCCTCCTGTTCCTCCTCCCCCAGCGTTCCCCACTCGGCCCCCCATGTGATCTGGCTCCATCACCACTGGCAGTTCGAGAACAGGGGGTCCATGAAGGGGCATCACCCCGCCAGATGAGTCCACACCAGTCAGTCCCTCATGCGGCTGAGGCTGCCGTCCCCCTCCAAGCTGTTGCTGGGTGTCAGACACCACGACCACCCCGACTCCGTCCATGGTGGCCAGTTCCTCTCCCATCCGGTCAGGGGACATGGGACTGCTGACACGTGACTCCATGGCCAATCCTGTAGAGTCCAGCTCATGAGCACCAGTCTGGTGGAGGTCTCCCTGGCCGCTGACCTGTCTGGAGTCTATGGGCACCAGGCCCTGCTCCAGTGGGCCTCCAGGGCCACTGTAGGGATCCAGACCTGAGGGATTGTTGCTGGCCACAGACAGGGTTCCATCCATGTTAAGGCTGCTGGGATGAATGTATTGAGGTGGTGGACGGTCTGCCAGATAGGACAGGATACCTACAGCAGGGAAGAAAGAGGGAAGATGATTGATTCATTAATATAAATCAAAATAGAGCATCTGGGATAAAGCCCAATTAAACAGGCATTCACACAACAAACATTCTGTCTGACTACTTTGTGAATTTGAACAAAGATGAGTTATATGTCGTTCAAATAAATGGTACCCCACCTGGCAATATATGTCGGAAGTAGCTGCTCTCCAGGTGGGGGTATGGAGGTGGTGGCAAAGAGTAGTTCCTCTCTGGCAGGCCGCACATCACTCCTCTGTCACTCAGCGGACCCATGGGGAGCATCAGCGAAAGGGCAGAGGGGAGGGAGCCCAGGGAAGGACCCAGGCTGGGGATGGCCACTGGCATGCCTGAACCAAAATAATAAGTCAAGAACAGATGATAAACCAAGGTTAAACTGAGCAGAATGTGCAGTTCTTGATCTCTGAACAGTTGGTCTAGTGTGTTTCCCAGCTTGAGCAAACAGGCAATGCTGACCTGGAGTGGGGATGGGGTTGTGTGTGGGGGAGGTGGGCAGACCCAGGTGGCTGGCACTCACTGAGGGCACACTGAGCTGGTCCATGCCCACAGGACTCAGGTTCATGTCGTTCATCCTGGAGAAACAACAGAGTTAAAAAGAGAAACAGCAGCAAGCCAGCAAGCTAAACAATATCTAAACAATTAGCTGATTGTTTGGGTTTTTGGGTGATCTTCAGACACAGTTAGCGATATCAAGACATGAAATTGAGTTCTGTTATCGTGTGACTGCTGTATATTTTTGATTAATTAACACAGAGGAGATACACAGCATAAGCTAGCTACGTTAGCTTACCTGAATTCAACAACTGATGTCCATCAGTAACCGTGTGCTGCAGAAAGGTGCTTTGAATTTTTTTACCCTATGAAATAAAACACCTGGTATGAAAACAACGCAACTTAAAACTTCTTCTACAAAATAAACAGCTAAAACAGTAGTTAGCATTCAATTCAAAATGACTTGTTTGCAACTAACGTTAGTTACTAAAACATCAACCAGTGTTGTCACACTGCTAACGTTAGCATTGCTAACTAACATCAACACAAATCGTCAAAACAGAGAATTATCGTGCGTTTCAGGTTGCTTCAAGCACAGAAACACCTGCCAAGACAGAACGGGTGCTTCATTACAAAAATACTGATTGTTGAAAAGGAAGATGCCTTGAAAACAACAACAACATACCAGCACAAGACGTCCATGAACGGGGCCATGACGGCATTCTGCCTCTGGTGCGCATGCGCCCTGGCGCTGTGAGAGTGGAGGAGTGTTTGGCTGATCACAGGTCAGTTTTTGTGTCCACTCTGCAGATTCACATGGTGGCCAGGAGGGAGGCAAAATATAACAAATTAAACAAACAAATGATAAATAAAATAATTCAAAAATAGCACTTGTAGCCTATGCTTTAAGTGATGTTGTCTTTTGCTGTTTTGTACTCTTTTAAAAGACATCCTACTCTTTTTACAGGAGAAACTGCGATAAAGATCTGCTTCATGTTTCATTAAATACTGTATACAATTTTCAGCATGTATCACACATATTATCAGCTCATTTAAATCCTTTAATTGTAAAACAATGTGATGGAACTGCCTCTGAGCTCAGGTTAAAATGATTTAATTATTTCAGAGGCAACTGGATGAAAAGAAAGCTCAGCAATTCACCATTTCCATGTGTGATTTTTGTTTATTCTGTTCTGCATCATCGTCTCATCATTCTTTCAAATCACACATTTTCATACAGCATCAAGAAACTGAACTGGGATTTTTACCTTCCATCCTCAAATTTGTCTGCAATCTGCCATTACTGATACAGCCTACATATTATAAATGTTTACAATAATAAAAAGAAATCAGTAATAAGTTTGCTTTAGTACCTATCCATGACGAGAGTTGCTCCACAATGTCAACGGAAGGAAGAAAGCGTTATGTAAACAGTTTTATCTTGATGAGAAAGCCAAGGCTGCATCTCCGCCCCGGATCACACCCACCATGTCTTCACCCTCAAAACCCCAACAAACAAGCTGTCACACAGAGTTCCGACCAAGAAGTGCCCACAAGCTAGATATTTAATCACAAATTGGCGAGATTTAAAAAAGAAACTCTTGCTGAAAACACGAGATGACTGTGATGAGACTCTGACGGGTAAGTTGCATCGATGGTGAAAAATGAATGGAATATATTTGACAGCTGTTTAATCGAGGATTTTCTCATTTTTGCTTCAAAGAGAGATGTCTTATCCCAGTAAGGAGTTAATTGAGCATATTCCATATGTCCCACCTCTGGCTCTCCACGGCTTCTCCACGGAGAACAGTGGAGGACACTACAAGGATGCGCTACGACTTGGACTACCCTTCCACCTGGACGCTGCATACCTCGACCCTGTACACGGCCAGAGGTTACCCTGCAGGCGATTATCCTATTTCCCCTTTCACGTGCCCCTCGGTGTATGTGACTACTCATTTGAGCCTGCGTTCATACGCAAAAGGAACGAAAGGGAGCGGCATCGTGTGCGCTGCGTTAACGAAGGTTACGCGCGGCTCAGAGAGCATCTGCCGCAGGAGTTGGAGGACAAACGGTTCAGCAAAGTGGAGACCCTGCGGGCGGCTATTGAATATATCAAACACCTGCAGAGCCTGCTGGACTTGAACGTGTCCGGGATGGAGACGTCACTTGGAGACGCGCGTAACCGTGCGCCGCTGCCGCAGACGACAGATTTCAACAGTGATGGAGAATCCAAAACTGGCCTCAGCGACAGTGGGGATATAGCTTACTAGCCCCAACTATATCTGTGTAATCTGCTGTACATTAATTAAACTGTAAAGAAAGTAAAACATGCCTAATTGACACAATATCCACTGTCTGATTTTATTCCATAGTCCGTATATTGTTAATCAACAACAGTGTGTTTACATGTAGAGGAGCTATAGATCTAATACCCATCGGAGAAAGCTGTTGTTTTCAGATCAGTAGAGTTGAAATGAATAATGAAGTTTTAAGCTCATATTACTTTGTTGCATTTCATATTTGTATGTGGCTGGTGATGACATTACAACCAACTCACTGGTGTTTTTTATTACATTGTGTGACACTGAAAACACTGAATTACTGAAAATGAAAAAAGTCTATTTTTAATACATGGTATTAAAAGGTACGTCTAGAATAGGTTCATCCATCCCTTTAGATATTTTTAAACAAATATTTTTTGTTATATTAAATTATAGTGAACTTAACAAGAACAAATTTTAATTTAATTAATCATTTCCAACAGCATAAGGCCATGTAGTTATCATACATTTTGTATAATATAAATGAAATGGATTAATTATTGTTCTAGCAGGAGAAAGTGTAGACAATAACATCACTTAGTAACTCAGTTCCATGCACCTTAACATAATGCAGCAATTTAATCATGTTATTACTGTAATCACAGTGATTTTCCTGCGATCAAAATGTCTTCTGAACAAGGCTTACACAGTCTGAAACTGATATTCATGTCTTGTGTTTTAGTTTTGCACAAGTGAACATTATACTGTATTCCAGTAATGAGGCTTAACTGGCTCCTAAAGCACAGAAATGTCACTTCAAACCACAAATGTCTATTCAGAAGGGTTACCTGAGTGCTCTTTAAAGACCACCTACTTACTGTAATACACATCTCAGGGTTCTCAGGAAGTTTTCTCCTCTAATAGCTAAAAGAATGCATTTATCAGAGAGCCCTGATTGTGTGTTTATACTTCCCACCTCCGCTGACCTGCATGGAAACAGCTCACAATTTCTGTAAGAAAAAAAAAAGTAAACATGATTTTGTGTATAAGTATAAGGGGTTGGAAGAAACCAGCAGATCAAGTGAACCGTGCCAGTGTGAGAGAATGGCACTGACAGCTGCAAAGGCGTGACATATATCCATAACAAAGGGTGTTTGCTTGTGCAGTTTGTGAATTAGACCCAATAATTAGCAAAGTGCTGGTACCCTGGGCTTGATGGTTCAGTGGCATTCTGAAGATAGAGAACATGAAGCCACTTAAATGAAAGCCTCTGCCATAAAGGATGTTTTCTCTCAGGCTGATTTTAATCATATTCTCTGCAGGCATTGCTCTATTTTACCGGAAAGGTTGTTGCTAATGGGAATCATCTGGATCATTTCAATTTATTTCCACCTGCCTTATCAATTTTGTGAATCTGCCAAAACATGTGCCACAAAACCTTGTTGTCTTAAATCAGCCGACACAACAAAATGTCCATTTACTGCATACATTCTATCAAATTTATTTACCTTCTCTCATGATGACTGTAAGCTTGTGCAGGTACTCAGACAAACAACATCTCCTCCACACACAAAGACACAGGGCCACCATGGCACACACACTTACTCCACCATTCACCTCATGGAGATGAGCATACAAAATATGATTCTGATGAAGGATAACATGCATAAGTCAAAAAGAAAAGGTAGAATAATTAAACAAGATGGTTCGGAAGATTAAGGAAAACTAAAATGATATGATCAGAGAACACCTGTTAATGTTGTCTTCTGTGGAAAAGGCTGCGGATTTGTGCAGCGCAGTAGAGAAAATACCTGCAAATATGCACGATGACTCGGATAGATAAACCTTATCAGCCGAAGTAAGAACAGTGCAGGACCACCGGGAAAGGTTGCTAAGACGTGTCGAGACAGAGAGCCCACATTCAGAGGCGGAAACTGCAAGTAACAGGACACACAGCGATGCAGGGTCGGCCCCTGTACACTTCAGAAAACATACTGATGTACTTCAGATTAAAAACTGAATTCTCTTTGCTGACTTGGTTGTATTTGTAATGGGGTTGTATTTCACTGCACATTTACTGTATCAGTGCTGAATAATCGGCATATCCAGCATTTGGGATTGAAGGCATTTTTTTAAATAAAATTTTATCAAGTACATACCACACATTGGTGATTTAACCCGTGGCATGTTGATTCAAGTGTTGTATGATGCTGTTTACATTACATTTGTGGGAAAAAAAACTAGCTACACTAGCAAACCACTGCTTAAGTGTAGAAATATTGACAACAAAATGCACTTAAAGCATCAAAAGTGTATTATTGGATCATTACTGTTGAAGCTGGTCAAGGTGGAATATATACTTTATACTAATATACTTTTGGTAGTTTAATCTACAGAAATACACAACATTTCACAGACTGATTTTGTATAAAAACCTTTGTAACCAGTAATAATAGCTGTGGGAAACAATGTGATGGAGTAAAAAGTAAAATATTTCTCTCAGGAATGTGGCAGGGTAGATTTATAAAATAACATAAAATGGAAATATTCAAACAAAGTACAAATACCTCAACATTGTTGCTGGTGAGTAAATGTACTTAGTTGTTTTCCACTACGCATATTGCACTGTATTGAAAGGTGTTTGTCAGTAAAAATTGTACTTAAAAGCTGACAGTCATTAGTCTTATACTAATATGATAAATTGTTACATGAGGAAAGATGAAAAAAGATTATTAGCATCATTATAAGATTAACTGCAAATTCCTATTATGGTAACAGCTTATGTTGCTAATGACTTCAAATTAACCACTATTTCACAGTGTATGATGACAGCAGGGCTTGGCTATAGTAAAGTCAGTTACTGACTCATTGCAGGAACATTAACATGTCAGTCAAGTTATTCAAAGCTTCAGCAAAACTGGTTCATATTGAAAAGAACACGGAAGCAAATAATACATCTTTCACTGTAATTTATTAATTTAAATACATATTTACAAGTGGCTAAAAGTTAGCAACTGTGTGGCGTGAGGGGAACGGTAAGTTTGCAGTACAGCTCAGTGTGTGTGTGTGTGTGTGTGTGTTGGCAATCAGTGGGCCTGAAGTTCATCAAGCTTTTCAAGGAGAGCGTCCTTTTCCAATTCTAACATGGAGATCTGACGATTCTTGTCACTCACCTCCTGTCAGGGGAAGAAAATATGGCCATATATCATATAGACGCAGAGACTCATCAATCATAAATTATGGAATATCATTCTCTGTTAGTTAAAAACAATTAAACGGGAAAACACCAATTATTTCAAAAGAAACAGGACTTTTAAATGGGTGTGAAGCCCTTTAAGGCTTACAGTAAATTAATTTCTTTCACTTTCAACATTTTCTGTTCTCATTACCTGAGTCAGTACTGTGTTGTGCCACCGGAGGTCACTGTCTACTACTGCTTCATGCACAGAAGGGTTGCTGCTGCTGGTGACATTGGGCTCACTCATCACAGAGCCCAAACAGCCATTCACCCGCTGGATACGAGACCTGAGGAGGCACGACGGTGCCTATAGAGATACAGATAAATGGGTGTTTAGAGACACCATAACCGACAGTACATTGAGTAAAGCCAATGAGGTCTCGTACCTCTGTTGCTCCCTCCTGGAAGGAACCGACCCTGCTTTTGGTTTCGGTGTTGTCTTGCCTGGCTCTGTTCTCTTCCAGCCGCTGGAGATACCAGAGACGGGCCTTCTCCAGGATCTCCAGACCAGAGCACAGAGCGTCCTTCTCCTTCTCTAGATCCCTCAGGCGCCTAACCTGAGGTGGGAAGAACACAGCTTGACCAGGTTCACATGAATTTTGAATTTTAAGATGTGTCTTGTAACCCCAGACTGAAATTCTCCGTCATGGTCATCATCCAGAAACGGGTTTGTGAAAGGATACCAACAAAATGAATCAATGCTGGAGCGTCCGGAGAATGCTGACCATGTAACCACATCCTGGGTCAAGTTCAACCAGTGACCTTTGCTGCATGGCTTCCCACTTAATTTCCTGTCACATTTCCAACAATGTATTTCTTCAATAAAACACAAACGTGCCCACAAATACTTGAAAATTAATTCTAAATGTTGAGTCTGATGGTGTAGCCAGCTAGGTATTCAGGTATCACAATAAGTATTGCCTGATTGCCCGGGGCAAGTGAAATGCCACATCTGGCTAGTAAATCTAGAAACTCACTTGCTCATCTAGAAGAAAACAATGTGTTTAATTCTTTTTTACCACTGGTCCACCATCTCACTTCCTTCTCTTCTCTATTGAGAGTTACACATGTGCAGTATTTACTGACGCTTTGTCAGACCCCTAAATATAACTTTTTCTGTCACACTAAACACATGCTTTTTGTTGTGAATTAAATAAAAGCACTTGCTTAGGTTAAGCCAACAGAATCACTTATCATAGGTTTAAGAAAAAACATCATGGCCTTAAAATTATGATGTTTGTACAGTAAAAATATGACTTGACATTGTGAACACAGGACACGAACGAATAGCTGGTTGTGAAGTGATAGTAAAACATAACGCACGGGACACGATCAGTTCCAGATGAAAGCCTGGTGCTTGTTGGACCCATTCACCTGTGTGTGTCTTTTGCTCTTCATAATACACCACTACAGTACTTTACCTGTACTTTTACTATTGCCAACAATGGGTTATCATTGTAGTTAATGGGAAGCCCAATGCATCTCCTACTGCTGCGAAAGGATGCCTTGTGCGGCGGTATCGAATGCCATAGTTGTGACAAAGTGTCAGTATTTGATGCCCTGGGAATGAGAACGAGCTGGCAGTACAGATCAGGCACTTGAGAGAAAATAGCGGTAGGTACTGACAAACTTTATGAGGGTCATGTCTAGAAGGTAGTTCTGAAACTAACGCTGACATTGAATGGTTAAGAGTAGGATAGGTCATTGGGCAGTGAAGCTTGTGAAAGTTTTTGCAAGGCAAGTTGATTTCTGACCCACTTGTAGTGGTTAAACCCTGGGTGTGTGTGTGTATTATGATGGCAACATGGGGTCAGCTGACTAACAAGCTTGACCACCAGTCTGCAGCCTGGTGTAAAGCAGCGTGATCGGCACTGCCCTGCCTGTTGTCTTCCAGAGGCCCCAAGGCTTTGTTTATATGAGCAGAGCCAATTTACAGAGCAGCAGGAGGCCTTTAGTCCTATTGTCCGCACTCAGTTGGATTACATGCACTTTAAATGGGCTCACAGAGAGCTAACAGTGCTACAATAAACAGGGAATCATAATATATATAGATAAGAGATGGATAAGGAGGAGACAGAAAACTCAAGACACTATAGTATCACTAGTAAATGATTAATTTCAGCTGCATTTCATTGATTATATTTTCAACATATGCAAAAAAGCTCCATTTCATTTATGATGAGATCTTATCTTATGTCTACCGTAGACAATCTCAAATCTATTACTGTTTGACAACACCTCTTTTAATAATAGATGTACAGTTAGGTTATACTGAGGTTGTAACAGGAAGCTGTGAGGGGCAGACTTGACATGTGGGAATGTGTCACTGGGACTACAGCTATGCTTCAAAAAAAACATGCAAACATGGAGCAAAGACTGAAAACAGAGTGAATCTACAAGCATTTAATGGAATGTCCAGCATGAAAAGAAAGCAAGTTCCCATTGTGTTTACACGAAGAATTAATTTGTCTCAAAAATAAACAGTAAGTGCTGTTATGCTGCCAGTAACAGTCAGTTTAGTTATCGTATTTTCTATTTTTCATTTCACAATCAAACATGTACACATAATGAGGATTTCAGAGGTTGATTACAGCTATTTTAAATAGCATATTTAAATTTTACTACTTTAAAGCCAAATAAATGAGCATACAAAATTGTATACCTGGCAACATAGAGAAGGCTTTGAAACAGCATTTGGTCCCTGATTGGAAATAAAATTTACAGGAAATATAATTTCACAGAATGACACAATTGAAAAAAAATATTAAAAATCCAAATTAATTAATAAAAATTTGAGACTTCCTTTTTGGTCTGTCCCTTTTATGAAGGGAGTGATGCATTGCTGGGACCAGGAATAATTATCTCAGCATTTCCAAAATCCATGGCTATGCATTTCTGTTGACACTTCTTTCATATAATACAAATAATAATACATTTTATTCACAGAGCACTTTTCAGACAGCCTCCAAGATGCTCGTACTTGCTTGTACTTTCAGTGTAATGCCTAACACATGCATACTCGTAAACATATAGATACTAGTCGGTCAAAAATTGCTTTAAATACTGTCTTAACATAACTTATAAAAATATATGTCTAAATACACTCATATGTTCTATCATAAAGTCTACCTTCATAATGTTCTTTTGTTTTTGCCTTTGTAAAAGGTGTTAATTCAATATACGTTTATTACTGCAGGCAGGTCATGTTGACGACATGATATTCAGAGGTGTTTCTAATATTCTGTTTCTTCATGTGTGTAAATGGGAAGGACAACAAATTAGAGACACATCTCTATATAATGTAATCCTCTACAACAGCGCCGTTATCAAAGACGTGAATAATGATCATACAGAAAAATTCACACATTTCTGACAATATCACCATATAGATAAAGTATTTACTAATATACACTATTACTAATATACAATATATCTAAACATATATATTTCAAATGGAGCCTAAATGTAAATAAATCACTTCAAATTGAAATATAAAATCTTTGACAAATGAGTCAAATGACTTTAAATCATTTGTTCCACATTCAGACGGGCAGAAAAGGCCATGTGAATGTACGTTGGCCAAATGCACCAAACTGGTGACATTTATACAAACTGGAGAATCAGCAAATGCTTGACTTTGAGTAATAAATCACATCTTTTTCACAGGAAATGTACAGTTAGCTTTTAAAACTACATGACAACCGGTCTCTCCAGTAAATCTACAGTCATTTCGTCTACTGTGCAGAAATTATTGATAATACATGTGAGTAAGCATGGTATAGCTGATAAGTATCACCAACTCAAGAGAATCACTTACATTCACACACAACAAAGACACAATGAGATGATTAGGATCAAAACACACATGCACCCTCATATGCCCCCCCCCTACACACACAACCCCCCTCCTCACCCATAGGTAGAAGCGAAGTGCGTCCAGGCTGTAGAGGCTGGTCCTGAGCGGGATGATAACCACAGTGTAGGAACCAGAGCCGGGGGGACGACAGGCCATGGAGAGGAGATCAGTCACTGACAGCTACTACTACTACTACTGCTCCATACAGCCGGATGGATAACAAACAACAAACCACAGCTCGTCACTGGCTGCCTCAGGATAATACCACAGAGGGAGAATGAGAGTTTGGGAGAGAGAGAGCAGGCAGGGGTGGAAAAAAAAAGCAGCACGGTACACAGGCGCAGGCAGCATGGTGCCCCTGGGGCGAGGTAATGAAAAATTCCACATGTCACTGCCATGGCTGGTTAATCGACATACAGCGACAGAGTGAGAGAGCTGGGGTGGGAAAAAGGTGAAATTGGCAGTGCAGGATCAAATACAAAAGAAAAGACAACAGTGAGGCAGGAAGTATGGAAGAGGAGCTGTTGGATGGGATGTTTGAGAGGATACAGGTGTGATCATTTGTCAGCTTGAGTGTTTGGGTAAAAACCTTGTTCACCACAGCTTTACAAGAGAAAAAGAGCTTCACAATCTTTCTCTGCTCAAGGCATTGGCAGAATTTTTGAGGGTTCATGTCATCCTGTAACTGAAGTGGCAAACATGCCATTCCTCTGCTGAATGAAAGGGGAGTGCATGCGATTATTTTCTGCTTTAGTTTCAGGTAAGCACTCTGTCCCAACATGTTCCCTGGAATGTGACATAACCTGGGGACGAGGTGGGGTGCGTGCCAGGGGACATTATAGCAACAGAGTATAGCGGTTAAGAAAAACAAACAGAGCAGCCAAGTACAGTTTGGGGAGCAGGGGTGGGGATGTAGAGGGCGGAGAGCTCATGGATTTCAGCTACACTGCATTGATATTAACGTCATTACTATCAGCGCTCAGCTGTTCAGCTGGACAATGCCAGCACAGAAAATCAGTGGCACATGTTTATTACTGCCTCAGGCCGCACACTGGCTGGAGTCAGTAACAGTAGTACTGTTACTACTATTTATGAGGGAAGAATATGAGGATTCAGCCTCAAAATTAGATTATCATCATTTTTTAGTACAAGCTAATGATGGAAAATATGATCACAGTTACACGCTGGTATATTAGAGGAAGAAATACTCACATCCTTTACACAAATGAGAGCACCAATGCAACCATGTAAAAATACAAGAAAAAGTCCGTAATTCAAAAGCCTACTTCAGAATACAGAATGTACATATAATAAAGAAGTAATATCAGCAAGTACATAAAGTATTAAATGTATCATAATACAGAAAGAAATCCCAAACAGTATGATCTAAAGCTCTGTTGTACCTTCTCTAGTTTGTGGTGTATTATTCTACATTTTATAGGCCACCGACTTTGTAGATTTGCCTGCAGCCTCATAGTACCAGTGTTTCAGGAACACATGTTTTTTTCTGTATTTCTTCAGGGTATACTGTCAATCTTATTATTATGGCCCGATGTGTTCTTGCGCAATCTGCAATTCTTTAAGATTAGGTTGCAGATTATTGAGTTTCTCTTGAGTATGTTTCTTTAATAACATAGGACAATAATTTGAACCCTCAGTACACTACGCTTTACATGTGTTGCACACCACAGATGGTGATACCCCTCTATTGTCACTCTCTTTAAAATAAGTTTAAGCTTCAAGTTTCAGTTTATCTCTTGTTTAGGGAACATTTAAATACTTGAATTATTAATTTGTATTGTCAATTGATCAGATTTTATGTAATACTAAGGTTTCTGTAGTTTGCTCAAGAGGTGATAATATGAAAAAAAAAAGTTAATGGGAATTTGGGAATTAAAGGCACACTCCATAGATTTATTGTCCTGTGGCTATGGAGGAGCTTTGGCAGGTGTGGGAAATAACCCCTCAATGACGTCTTGGGCTTGACGTTACAATTTATTAAATGAAACCCTGCATTACGAACTGCAGCTATGGAGTTTGAAAGATATGGCCGTTTAACAAACAGGGAGGTTCTAATGAGAAGACAGAGGGTTGCATTATGGGAAATGTAGGATCTCAGGCTTTTTTAATTGACCCATACTAGGGACTAAATTCAGAAATGTGACTGACGCCTCTAGTAGGACGTTCCTGATGTCAGTGGGAGATAAATCGCTAGAGAACTTATTTGAGCTCTAACTGTGCTGTGAGAGGGAGGCTATACATACAGTACTGTATATACTGTATATGTGTTTTGATTGCTCAGAGGGTGTGGCTGAGTCTGTTTCTCCTGACAACAGACATCTTAACGGATCTTCCTGTTTAACGCTGTCAGCGTAGATCCCACCCACTAAATTATCACACTGCTGCCCCTAAACTAAACAATTTAGGGGACTTTCTTCCAATTATTTGACTTGAACTTGACTATCTTACATGCAATCAGGCAATTTAATGAATAAGCCATTGAAACCCACTGAGTACACTCACTCATTGTGTCACTGACAGGCTTTCCCCCTTTAAAGCTGCAGTCCTGCTCGATCACCAGCAGAGAGAGCTAGACGTGCACATTGCCTGACTTGAAGTTGAGACTCACTCAGAGCTGACATTTTGTAACTCTATGATATTTACATTAAAATAGGTTGCTGTAGTTTTTATTCAACACCAGATGGCGCAACACAATGAAGTTACAATGAAGAGCACTGAGACTTCCCTATTCTCAACCTATGTTAAGACTTTTTCTACAGCCTGCAATTTATGGAAAAATAGCTCAAATTTCATGTCAATAACAAATGATGACCTTATGATGATCTCCAAGAGGTCACTTTTACATAACACACCTACTGTGGGTATTCCCAAAAAGGCTGTATTTTCACGTTAGGTCACAAGCTTGAGGCCAATCAGCCTCGAGGACTGGAGGACAGCAGTTAGATCAAAACATAGGATTAAGCTGAGGACTGGCTCTCTATGCTCCAGTATCTGTGAGATGGAGCTTGCAGGGAACCCATGACCCCGTGTTATAGCGTGAGACACATGATTTTCACCCGAATGAAGCCTAAAGCTCTACGTGATGTCATGAACATCAACAAATGATGTGTTCTCTACTGCTATTACTTATTTTAGCTGATCATATGTTGCTGAGGGCTCTTGTCTTTGTGGGAGTAAATAAAGGCACAAAACATAAACTTGTGCACAGCCTCTTTGTTGTTATCACAGATCATGATGAGTTTCCACTGTGGGCCCCATGAGGGGGAAGTTCACATTGTCACACAAATAGTGTAAATATAATCATACAAGCTGAATTTCACATATGTATTCACATCGGTAGGCTGTTAAGGTTCACCCTTGTGTTTTGAATACACCCAGGTTTACATACACACACTGCAGTAACCCATTTTCCTCTATAGAGACTCTTTTTAGTCACTACTACTACTTGCGGCTGAGAGTGGGCCCCTTGTTGCTTCCTGTCTCACTCCCTCACACACACACATGCACACACACACACACACACACACACACACACACACACACACACACACATTTGCTCTCTCTCTGTGACATAGTTTTAAAACCACACTGAATGAAATTGACACATGAAGGCACATACACAAGCACCTGGAGTGGAACTCTTAACTACAAGAAGTACCGGTAGGTAAAGAGCACAGCTCTCCCTTCAGTGATGTGAAACAGAAATGAAGAGGCTCAGCCAGGCAGAATTGAGACATTATCCTGGGCCATAGAAGACGGCCGGGCACTCCCTTTCGCCTCTCCAGCCCATGCCAGCACCGGCTGCTCAAAGCTCACTGTTCCAGATCATAGCTCCAAGGAATCTGATCCAGATATGTAACCCCCCCCCCCCCCCCCGATACACACTCACTTCAATCAGGAACGAAAGAACTGCATCTCTGGTCTCTAAAAGTGGCCTTATTACAGAAAGAGAAATCTCAGTAATGGTTTGAGGAAAAACAATTTTATTTTTGGAGGTATTCATGTCAAAAATGTTATGTTACACACTGAGCAAGATTTTATTAATATAAAATATGGTGGCTCAAAAGGACTAACACACTGAACTGAGACTACATACATTTGCTTTCTTTGCCGATATAAAATTATATATATTATATATATATAAATTATAAAAGTCTGTTTAGATGTGGACAATAGATCTTAACAGAACAGACGTGGATAATATAATAGTGGTTCATTTTAAATTCTGGTGGTGATTTCATATTTTCCAAACGTGCCAAATGTGTTAGACTAAATTTAGGGACATGTCTAAAAATAATACTCAATGAGACATCAAGAATATTTCTATTTGATAGTGCAACCATAATAAACATGGACTCTGGGGTTTGAATGTTTTACTCAACACCACAGACAGCAGCTTCAAAGCAGGGTTGAAACATGCACTACAGAATATACAGTATGAAATAACATGAATTTTCCAACCTTAAAGGGGTACACCACTAATTTTGTATTGCACTCCCATAAAATTCACAGACTCATAAGAGACAGATTAAAGAAAGAATGGTCAAAATCAAAGCAGCAGAGGCTGAGATATCCTGACTTTTAAGTCTCGTGCACAGGTCAAGTGCCAAAACCATGATTCTACATTTAGGTTAAATGATTACTCTAAATTGCCAGTAGGTGTGAATGTGTTTGTGAATGGTTGTCTGTCTCTATGTTGTCTGTCTCTATGTGCCCTGCGATGGACTGGCGACCTGTCCAGGCTGTACTCCGCCTTCACCCAATGCTAGCTGGGATCGGCTCCAGCCCCCCTCGACCCCTAACGGGATAAGCGGTTGAAGATGGATGGATGGATAGATGGAGTATATTTGTATCAATAAAGGCATTAACACTCCTAAGACATTTTTTATGTCATGAATACTTGCGCAGAATGTGAATACACTACACGCCAAAAAAAGCTACATACTTTTCTTTCGTAACAAGGTCGATTTTTCTGAGCTTTGCACCATGAATAAAGGCATCAACTGACCACATCGCGCGGACGGGTTGTGCTTATGTTTATGAAACAACAACCGTAAAGTGAACCAAGACGGAAAACTTTATTACTCCTTGCAACCCTGACAAAGGCAGAGCTTAATAGATCCACTATTTCCATTCATACCTTCACAATAAAAGTTCTTTTAAATAAAAGCACTCCTCTCCCACCACACTTTTCATGCAGTCAGTCAAAACACACTGCAGCATATGGATTGTACCTAAGCCCAGCTGGCCCTGTTACCATTAATACCATGGGCCCCCAACACAGGCACTCCAAATACCTACACCCCCCTTTCAAAGAAATGTCTCATCATCTGGAGCTCTCTCCACAAGCCTATCAGGCTTCTCAGCTCACTATCACAAATTTGACAAAAGATATATATCATCACTGGGTAAACTTGGTATCTCCATGATCACGCAACTTTTGTGTTTAATGATGCGTTCAACACTTTAATCAGTGACTTTTGAAAAGACTGTCATCCACAGTGGAGTCATGCCACCAGCGATACTGAACTGAAGAGGTTTCCCATCCATAAATGTTAAACAGATAAGACTGACTGCTAAGTCATACGTGCACATTTCTTCTCTGATAGTCACAGGTGTTGAACAGATTGCACTAAATACCTGCTTTTACAAAAACAGTTCAATCGTATATGTGACATTCACATATTCAACATACTTCTTACAGTTGAAGACAGCAACGTTAGGTAACACAATCACACACACATACTTCGGTCTCTCTTCATTTACTCACACACTCATCCTCTCATCCAGCCAGTCACGCACACACACACACACACACATCCAAACTCACACCTGTATCCCGTGCCCTCTTTCTGTCTTTCTCTTACAAACACACGCACACATATTGTCACGCTCATGCACAGCCCAACACCAGGCTTGGGCCAGATGCAAACCAGATGTTTCCCAGATGTAGATAAGAGTGAAAACACATCAGCTGAAGCACACCACCTTTTCACCTCAGCTGCAAGGAGGAGAAACAGATGCGGGACACAAACCTCCTGAGTTATGAATGGCTGATACAGTGTGTTTTTCAGAGAATTAAGATTATTCGTATCATTACCGTAGTAGCTTGCATTAAAAGTAATGGTACAATATATATAACTGGGGAGAGTTGGTTTCATTTGAGCAGTAGTTTATGGGAATAAACATAATTTGCTTGACTTTAACATCATGTTTCATATTTCAGACATTCCTTTATGTTGCCGTGGCTTTCTCTCTCTAGTTTTGACACTGACCTAGTCTCAAAGTCACCTCAGAGAGACCAAAACAAGTCCCTCTCAGAAAACATATGCAGGGACGAAAACAAAGGATCGACTTACAGCCGTCTCGGCCCGCCCCTTCAGACCCGCCCCTTCAACCCCCCACCCCACACCCCCGCCCACAAACACACTCTGCAAAAACAATATTTCATAGAGCACCGAGTTATCCCCTCAAACCACAAGCTGCTCTCAAAAGAACAAGAAGTTCTTTACATCTACAGATAAATACTCGAGGGCTACACACACTCACTGGCCACCACTGCTCAAAGAAAAATAAATCCGAGACCCCGATCTGTATGTTACACCGGCAACCCCCAGGCCTGCCCCTGAGGACCCCCCCCCCCAAAACAAACACAGTGAGTCAGGGTCTCCTTGGGCACATTTCATCTTAAACCCGTTCACCCTGACACGCAAGCTCCCCTGGTGAACCCCTGACAATATCCAGCTGCCAGCAAGCTGCCTCGCTCTCCCTGCACCCCGAATTTCTTCAGACCCTTCCCAAGAAAGTACACACTCCTTCTTTCACACACACACATATGAAATCAGAGTACGGCTCACTCCTCCCCCACAACCCCACCTGTGGCCTCCACAGCTGGGCGAATACTCCCATGGAAACTCCTCCCACTCCACGTATGGAGTACTTGTACCTTGCATGTCTCTGAGTACATGTGTGACTTCATTTTTGGGTTCACTGCCTTTTTTATTCCCCCGCGCTTCTCCCCCATCCCCCTCACAAAAGTACAAAGCTCCAAATTTAGTTTACACCCCACAGATCGCTTGCACTTGGAGATATAAAAGAGCAAAAAAAATTGCATTAAAAGTTACTCCTCGTTTAGTATTTATATCCCTTTAAGAATGGATTTAGTGATTTCCAGGTCAAACAATAACTAGATTAGACAACTGCTGTTTAATTCACATTACAATTTCTATATTTCAGTGTGTATACACATTTAAATATAGTAATTTAAATGCAGTTGATGCATGCTTACTGATCAGTTCATTTTCCATACTCCTATTGCATATAACATACTGTAGCTTCTGCGCTGTTTTAGCCTACAGGTATCGTCATGCACGCTTTGTTTTAAGTCAGATCACCATCTACTGTGAATGTCTGCATGTATACATGTGCATATTTGTGTGTCACTATGTATGGATGAGCAGCATAGAGGTGATAAGTGATGTTTCCAGTGTTTACAAGTAAATCAGTGAGCGTGAGGTCATTCATCTCCTAAATCACCAGTTAGCAGACAGCTCTGAAATCTTGCCTGAATGATCTGCTTAACACAGTTTCACTTCTTTCTCTTTTACTTGCATTAATTCTGTTGCTGTCTTGCTGTAATTCTTTGACATTATGCCATTTCCCACGGTTCCTCATAAAGTCTTCTCTTTGCTCATAATTTGTTGTGGCGCGTCAGTAAATCCCGATTGACGTAAACAATCTACTGTCTGTGGCGAGCCTCTTCTCAGTATTTGCCTCCGAAACTGTGATGTGGAAACCCCCACACTGCACCTGCGAACCAACAGCTTCCTCTCCTCTGTTCATCTCCGTTCTCTCCATCACAACTTCCCCTTCACCGCAGACACTTCCTGCTGAAATGAGACTGACATATGGTACGCACTGTACATCCTCTTGGCGTTTCACTAAAGAGCCCCCTCGGCACCAAACTCTCAGTTTCAAGGTTCTGGTTTAGCCAGTAACCTTTGACCTGCAGCTTTCTGAAACCTCTGTCTCATGCTGATGATGCAGTAAGTATTACTAATGACATTACGGTTGTATTGTAGCTGTCATATTGTGCCATCACATTAATTAAAACCACAATTTGTTGTTTTAATGTTTTGGGGTTTAAAGGGTCAATCTGTGAGTTTCAGAGGTGCCGGTAGACAGATTTTGTTAAATTTGGAGAAAGACAGACTCGCTGTTTCCCCTTGAATCCAGCAAGATAAGATAAGCTAACCAGCTGCTGCTCCAGCTTCATATTTAGCATATGGACATGAATGCGGTATAAGACCTTCTCTACCTCTAAATCTAAACCCAGTGGGGGAATGTAACCAATTATATTTACTCCAGCACTGTACTTCAGTACTATTTTGAGGTACATGTATTTTAGTTGAGTATTTCCATTTTCTGCAACATAATATTCCTACTCCACTACATCTCAGATGGACATAGTGTACTTTTTACTTCACCACATTTATTTGATAACTTTAGTTACTTTTGACATACTGTAGTCCTGTACTACTAATCTGCCCAACAGTATATAGAGTATCTAAATGGATTAGTTGTTGGTGATTAAAAAAAAAAAAAAACGTTGAAAGGAGCCGTTCTGCATACTGACTACTTTGCTGATAATATTTCTGTACTTTTACTTAAGTAGCATTCTGAATTCAAGACTTTTATTTGTAATGGAGTATTTTTAGACTGTGATATTTGTACTTTTACTTAAAAGAACTGAGTACTGATCATAGTGTATACATCCACTTTTGGTTAGTTTTTAGCTCATTTTTCATAAGCTTTCCTCACAGGAATACATGATAGTAATCAATATATTTTCTAATTAGCATCCTTCCAAATGGCTTTGTCAAACTATATTACTATTATAATTTCTCACACTTATCCAAACATCCTAACCAAACATTTCTAACTGAAACTACATACATTTGTAAACCACTGCATGCAGTTGTAGGACATACTATATGTATTGTCAGCTTCTTAACGGCTTGTCTGTTGTTTCCTTTGTTTGTTTGACGACCCAGTGAATCAGTAACATTTGAATGAAAAGAGCTGAATTGATTTTTTGCTAGTACAAGACCCACTGTGACAGTTCCCCAGCACGTCGTCTTCTGACCCGAGTCACATTGTAGGCTACTGTGTGACTGTTGTTTTACAAACAAGCTGATGTATTCAAAGGGCACTGACCGTGGAGGGAAGACAATGGGCTTAATGACTGTAACAAACTGTAATACAGCACAGGATTAAGGATGGGAGGGAGGAGGGAGGACACACCAAAACACACACAGCACTGCAGACAACAAGAAGAGGATTAGGAGACGTAATGTCGAATAATAAGCTGACAGTAAATACAGGTCAGAGAGCTGACAAAACAGTGAGGGATCATGCTGCTGAGGCTTCATTGTCTGCTGTTGAATCCTCAAATATGACAGTGTATAAAGGCCACTTGACATACAGATTAGTAGGGAATTAGGGAACTGGGCCACAACCCTAATGGACTATTATGTATCATGATGAGAGAGACCTAAAGTAACACAGCAGGTAAGAAAAGAAGAAGAGTTTGTGATAATGTCAGTGGAGAAGCAACTATCATCACATCTTTGTCTTATTTAGGGACTGTACAGAAATTATTAGGGGGGTCAGAAAAAGGAGATATGATGTATTTTTTGTTTTTGTTGTAAATAAAAAAAATGCATCCAAAAAATGGATCCTGTGTGCACAATGGGCCATAAAGGTGCATTTAGTCATATGCAGATGACAATAGAGTTTATAAAGGCTTTATTTCATTTGACAATTATAATATCCATAGCTACTTAAACCATACAGGCTGTTCTACAGCATTTGTAGCTATACCTACAAAAGTAATGCACTGTAACTCGTATATACAGTATATCCGACAAAATCAATTCCCAATGTAATCCACGTAATTGTGAAAGAGAAGGACTAAAGACACTTAGGGAGGAGGTCTGGGTTGATACTGACAACTAATAGTTTTTTAAAGCATCACCACCTAACCCCACCCCTAACCTTCACCAAGTGTTTGTTATGGTCACCATGACGATAAAGCTCCCCTGACCTTAACAAAGAAGTCATTTTAACCCAAATCACAGTGTTTCCATAAACCAAACCAAGTGTTACTAAACCTAAATCATACAGTGGTGTTGTCACATCATAAAAACAGATTTATTTTTCAGCTGTGGTTTGTGAAACGGTTTTAGAAGGCACAAACGATGTCATCATGCTGATGGGGTGTCAGATCCGCTGTCGTTCTATGTATTTTCTTTAATTTGGTAGACCTGTTGATATATTGATGGGGTCTTCCTTTTTAAAAAGTAAAATATAAGGTTCAAACCCCTCCCTACCCCACTAATTTTCTTACAGTCACTTACCATTCAGCAATTAAGTCAATTAAGTCCAAGACTGAGATGTATGGATTTCTGTGAAACACACTTGGATGCATTTGGTGAAATTGTTTTGTTTGCTTTGACCCTTGTGCTCCTGAACTGCCTTGACCTTATGATAACAATGTGAAAATAGCTGTTTCCAAGAAAGACACATTCCATAGTGGTGACGTAATTACTTCTAAGCTCTGTCACACACAGAGCACACAAACAATTGCCCGCTCCACACCACTACCTGCTATGACATTATTAAAGCAGTGCATCACATAAAACCACTTGCTGAAACATTGGCCTACATTTGCAGCGTTTAAGTAGGGAAAACATTACTCGTATGAGGCGTTCCAGACGTTGACTAATGCGTTAAAATAGTAGGAAAGTAAGTGCAAAACCTGGAATAACCTTTCTGAGTGAGGGGCGTTGGCTGACCAGCAGGCGTCTCATATGACTTGTCACTGAAAAGCTATGCAACAATAGGCAACCCGTGTAATACACAGAGAGCATTTGTAATAATAGGAAAGACAAGAATCTCTTTCTCAAATACAATAGGAAAGAAGAGACAGTATTTCATAATAGTTTCAAATGAAAGAAAGAAAGAAATGTGTCATAATAGGTGTAGGAAGGGCTATGGGAAGTGAACATGATGTAATAAGCAATGGCAAGAGAGCAGTCATTCAAGAATCGGAAATAATATTTACTGTACATATAAGAGTTTGAAGAAGAAAACATGTAATGTAAGAAAAGCAGGAGTGAAATTTAACACTCATGGTGATTCAAGTAATTAATAATCTGCTTTTAAAATGGGAAAATTAGACAAATTCTCTTGTCACATTAAATTTTCATTATCGATTCATCGCATGATGAAAAAGTAAAAAAAAAAAAAATCTCAGTTTCCGAGAGCCCAAATTACATTAAACTGCCCGATTGTGTCAGACTAAGTGTCTAAAACCTAAATATATTCAGTTTATTATTAAAGAAAAAAAAGCAAATATTCACAATTTAAAGCTGGGACAGGGGAATGTTTGACTATATAACTTTTGACTACTGTATTTCTTTTCTCTGAGCAGTAAACATCAAATTTCCATATTGCTTAATGTGATTCTGATACATCATTTCAAGGCAAAAGTCAATTAAGGGGTCAAGAAGTCAAACTCTTTTTGAGTTTCCTCCCCACCTTCTCCATGAGCAACCATAATGCTCATGATCGTGGCATTCAGGGCGTTTAAGTGCTTTTTTCCCCACCTAAACCTAAATGGTGGATGTGGTAAACCTGCAGGAGGAGAAGTCAAAATGGAGCTGTCTTTTCCCGCTCACGTTGCAGTTCAACGTGACTCGGGGAGGAGGGCAGGGTGCCTAAACAAAACGTGATGCAAACTCCTACACGAGAATGTATGTCACATTTGAGCGAGAAGGGGAAATGGCCGCCATTGCCAAGATATTTGACCTACTTCTAGTCGCGCTCAAGGAGAAGTGGGGCACAAGGGCGCAGCAGAGTGCAGGAGCAACAGGTTTGGACCAGGAGACTGAATCAGGGGATTTTAGCATCATGATAACAGGGTAAGAAAGTATTTATAATCATTATTTATAGCTTTAATTCACGATAAAGTTGCGGCTATACTGCAGCTATATTATTTTTTTTCTCTTTTCATGCACTTTTGGATATCTTTCTGCGCGCTTTTGCTGCAGTGCAACAACAGACTGTCTATAAGAAAAATGCAACTACAGTTTGTGTTGCGTTTAATTGTCGTAAGAATTTGTGATAGCGGTGTTTACCTCCTGGCTGCGCTCCAACTGTGACTGTTTTGATGGAAACCACCTGACTTACTCCTCTAGTAGGACGTCCCCGCTGTCTTTAGAGCCCATTACAAACAAGACCAGCAGATAAGGGGACAGGCACGACCCTCCCGTGGGCAGTGCCTGCTAAAACCTTTCAACGTGACACTGTTTGTGTCCACGGGGCTGTCAGGAACACTTGGGTGAATTGTGCGGAGTTTGTGGACTTAAACACTCAAGACGTGAAACTTTTGAATACTTTTAAGATATTGACGCTGATGGTAAGAGGGAAATGTCATTTTATTTGTTTTGTCTTGGCGTTATTATTGTTTATTTTGTCACGCACTTTCTCGTTGGAGTTTATTTTAGATTTGTCTGCATATATGTAAACTAGTCGACGCAGTTTTAGTGGCTTTCCACCGCTTTGTCAGTCGTTACGCATTTAAAAAAGCCAACGCGTAAATGTTCATCAATACTATTAAGTCGTTATTATTATTATTATTATTATTATTATTATTATTATTATGTGGATGTTATATGTTTTATATGAGTGTTGTTGTACCTTGACAAGATGCGGACTGCTTGTGTCGCATCTCATTGACCCACATATGCAGTAAATCTAACTGCGTCACGAAGTTTTACTCCACTCTGCACAACAGAGCTTTCTGATCTGTCTGCTGTTTTACGCAACATGGCACGATCTTTTGTCGCGTCTGCAGAGATAGTCGGTGCATTTATAACCGCGGTCGTGTTTTATTCAAAGAGTTTGGGGGAATATATTGAAGGTTTCCTCGGTGTTTTTCTGCAAGTGGTGACATCGACTGCAGTAACCTGATCTGCATACCGCGCCCACTTCATCTTCGACGCAAACAACTTTCACTCGGAGAGAGAGAGAGAGAGAGAGAGAGAGAGAGAGAGAGAGAGAGAGCAGCCCTGTTGGCTGGTGAAAGAAAGCTATTATGTCTTTTTTTATTTATCCAGCTCTTAAAGAAACACAAACAAGGCAGTTGTGCAGGTTAAATCTATTATTGCTGGTGTTAACGCACTGAGTGTCGCCTGCTGTGGTTTCCAACACATGGTTTTAGCAGATTATACGAGTAGACAGTAAAATTAAAGGCTGTTTGACTGGTGGAAATGCTCTTCTTAATTTATTTTGTAGGTGTCAAACATTTGGGCAAGTCTTTGCTCCCGTCAGCCTCCTTCTAGGCTGTTTTTGCAAGCTGATCTTGGGCTGGCTAATGAATTACGCAGATATAATGAATGGCCCAAAATGCGACATTATTGTGTGTAATTATTGGTATTTTTTGTTCAATGTCTTTCTGAACTAGAGGTTTTTGGGGCAGGGCTGGATTAACCCACCGTGGGGCCCCTTTTCAGCTTCCCACACCCTTTGTCCACAAGTTACTTTGTGATCATTTGATTAGATGCTAATTTATTGAGGTAAAATATGAACCATGTAATTACAAGGTTTTGACACAGGCCCTCTATACAAACAGGGTTTTAAGATTAAAAGATAAAAATACAGGAGCTGGCTGTATCAGTGTATTTAATGTTGCCTGTTAGTGATGCATATCACCACACATACTTGCAATGAATCCTGCTGAAACCAGTTGAAATTGCCTTTGGGGAACCCCAGGGGGGGCGGTGACCTACTTTGCTAAATTGGTAATCCAGCATTTTGTTGGTATAAGGTCTTTGAGAACATAAATAATGTAGATATGATCAAACCAACAGAAGCACCTGTTATTGATGTAACTCTGTAAAACAGTTTATTTAGTTCAGTTTAGGTCAATTCAAATCTGTGCCAGTTTGCAACATTTCAGATCAGGAAATACACAATTTTGGACCTTTATGTAGTATCAGCAGCAGAGCCATACACCTCTCAGCTCTATAGTAGCTACTGCCCATCCTAGAAAATATTTATCTTCTTTTACTGTCTCCACACAGCTGATAAAGCTGAGCCTCAGAAAGTACAGTCAACAAGGGATGTGGTTATAATCCACCTATATGCAGAACTATATCTCACTACTATGTAGCGTGGTAGAATATCAATTACATGTGCAGAATTCAGCAGGATTGCTCTAATTAAATGTGGGTATGTGGGGAAACATTCCTCTCATTGGCTTTTTGTCTATGTGACCTGCTGACCCTGACTGTTGACCTTTGACTGGCAGACACCAGAACAGGTGGAGAATCAGGTTCATATCGACAAGGCAGGGCGGTGAATTTTGTTGAAGATTTATTTGGTGTTGGTTTGGTTAGCTGCTGCTGCAGTAATTACTCAGCAGGTCAGGGCACACGTGTGTTTGATCACATAAAACACAAAAGGCGCCCAAGAGGGCAGATACTGCCGGTGTGTCGGGGGTTTAGTCATGTAATAGTAATCTAAAAAAAAACATATCACACCTCAGTGAAACTCTGCAGGCCTAAAATGCAACCTCTGACCTTCGTCTAACACTTTGTGTTTGTTCTCCGACAGGGACATGGCGATGGCCGCTCCATCAACATCAACAGCAGCACCAGCTACGGAGTCTAACCCAGAGATCTCACACCTGGGGGGCATTGAGGCCTTGAAGTTAAAGGTGGGGCCAGTGCGGAGGAACCTCTTTGGGCCCGTGGACCACCAGCAGCTGCAGAAGGACTTCCAGCGGCTGCTATGCATGAACGTAGAGGTGGCCAGCAAGCGCTGGAACTTCGATTTCCAGAGCGAAATGCCAGGAGAGGGTTCCTCCCACATTGAGTGGGAGGAGCTCAGGTACCAGGACGTGCCAGCGTTTTACCGCAGCTGCTCAGTTAGGGCAGCCCCACGTCCAATGGCCAAAAGGCGGACATCGTCTTCGTCGGGCGAGGGCTCCCCTGGGTACAGCAACTCGTCTGGATCTGGGGACGAGTACCTGGAGGTGACCACAAGGGGGTGCTACCGACTCCAACGGCAAGGAAAACGCAGACAGTCTACCATCACAGGTCAGTCTCATTACTTCGATGTCATTATATCTACTTTTA
This sequence comes from Pterois miles, assembly GCA_947000775.1. Classification (NCBI taxonomy): domain Eukaryota; kingdom Metazoa; phylum Chordata; class Actinopteri; order Perciformes; family Scorpaenidae; genus Pterois; species Pterois miles. Next base: position 16,208,647 of record CAMQGK010000549.1, on the reverse strand, counting down.
CTCATAAATCTACACCAAAACTTATATTATATATTATAGTTTATTACAAGACTGTCTGGGAGTTTTTTTCCTCACTCTGAATTGTCTTCTTTTGCCCTCCAGATTTCTTCAAGGTGAAGAAGAGCAAGCTTCTACATTACAAAGCACCTTCTCGGCAGTAGAGAGGCACAACTAGAACCGGTGGAGGATCACTTAGTGGTCGACATCCCTTCACACGTCACCTCACATAGATATGTGTCATATCACATGTATATACATATGTAGCAAATTGTAACTGACTGTCCACAAGCTCATTCAGCATGGGCTTTAAAAACTCCTCCAACACCATATACCTTACATTTTCAGTACAAGGAAGCTACCATTTTCCCATAAGCTCAGACTTTAGGAATGGTTCTTGTTGATAGTTGTAAATATATATGTTCTATATACTGTTTTCCTCATCTTTTTACTATACTGTGAAATTATTTTGAATGCACTCTTAATAACAGAAAACAGGCTCTCGTTTTAAGAGGTTAATTTTCTTCTGAACGGGCCTTGGTTAGTATTTGACCTCAACCTTTTTTCTCCCTCTTGCTAAAAGTCATAAGAGGGTTTTGATTAGATGAGTTACTATTTCTGGCCTCGCACCACACTTAGCCTTTAGTTTCACCCCAGGGCTCCGATAGCACGAGTCAAGCCAGGGGTCAAAACCTCACCCAGGGCTCAAAATTTGGCAGCGTGACTGTGATTAGCTCCAGGGCAAAGGTCAACGGTGGAGGTTCAGCAATGAGGTAATGCGGCCGTACCTGTTCAACAGTGACATAAATTCTTATGTGACTATTTATTTATTATTCACGATGCTAGATCATCATGAAAATTAAAAAAAAAAAAAAAAAAAAAAAAAAAAAACATGCAATGTGTAAAACGAGGTAAAATAAGGTGTTTGTGGAAACCTGTGCCATTGCCCCCAAATTCTGCCTTAGACTATAAGTCATTGTAGGTCATATACACTCCACCGTTGCCACTTAAAAATATTGTCCTTATATTTTACATAAAATATACAAATCATATTTGCATAATGGGGCTGTAAAAAAGTATATTTTTTTGGTTAACAGACCAGAACATACCTTATTTAGTTGTATGTTGTCAGCTTTATGCTTATAATAATGTAGCATTTTTCCACTCTTTGTCTCCATGTGATGTCCACCTTGTAGGTGTTAAACACAACTCTTTTCTCCATGAAGGGAATGTAGTGTTTTATCACCGTGTTGCAGCTCAGAGGAATCCAAACCTTTGGTTCCGCTTACGGTGATTTTTTTTTCCCATATGAAGAGTCGAGCTGCTTCACGTTTCTCCGTCTTTGTGCCGTTCTATAAGTGTTTGTGTGTGTATGTGTTGGTTTGTGTTTATCTTGAGGTTTTGGACCAGTTGTGGCAGTTGAACCAAAGAGAAATTGCTGTGCCATTAAATTAGACGCACGTCATTAATACAAATCGCTCACTGCTGGAGTGATCAATCATGGGTCACGGAAGGTCTCAAATACATCAAGATCTTCAAATATATCGTGTAAATACACCACAACCGCTCATCTAACAGGTTTAGGCTCAAATAGGAAACTTCTTTTCCCCCTGTACATTCATTCATTGTAATTTTGCATATGGATAAAAAGCCATAACCTGGATTAATCCACTCTTACTACCTCATCAAGTGATTCAGTAAAACAAACAAGAAAATAAAACCAATGTAGCTCAGGTTGTTTGCGTCTACAAGCGAAAGAGACGAAGACTGAAACAAGGGGGGCTGCGTCTAATAATTTTGTTGTGGTTAAAGCTGTCGAGGTTCAGCTCTCAGTGTAGAGTTTCACATCAGGTAAAGGAGTCAGTGTGTCAGAGCGGGGCCCAGCTCCGAGAAGAGGAAGCTGGGGTCCCTCAGGGGGGTAGGTGGCTTTTGTTGTCTCTCTGCCTCACTTTGCTCCTCCATAAATAGAAAGAGCAGAGGAATAGAGGTGGGGGAAAAAGGGGCAAACTTTAATAAGGGAACCTTGAACAGAAAATGTCTTGTGGATCAAAGGATTCCTCCAGCCAGACAAGTGGCCTGTGATTCAGACACTCTTTTGTCTGCCCCCCCTTTAAAGTCTCCGTCTGTCTTTCACGAACAAACCGCCTCTCTCTCTGCGAAGAATCGGCATGAAAGCAGTTGTTCATGATCACGTTGTTCTTTCACGGCTCAACAAGGTGATAATTCACAGATCTAGAATTTGCAAACATGGTTATTTGAAATTTGTTTTCAGGATTAACTGTTTTTTTGTCAACTTTTTGTGCGTGAGAAAATGTTTGTGTGCACCTATCTTAGACGAAACTTTCAAAGTCTATGTTAACTTATTTTGTGTTTGTATCATTTGTTAAGTAGGGAAATAATTTTAAATTCCCTATATTTTTTTGGTATAACTAACTAATTGTTTTATTTCTGAAACTATATCTTTGCACTACTTTAAACATTGTTGACAAGAGAACTATTTTTTATGGTAATCTAATCTTAAAAAACCTACAAATCCTCACTGAGAGACTGAGGCACAGATTAGATTTGAGATTAAGAAAATCTTTTTTTTTTCCTCACATCACACTGTTGGACACAGTTTCTACTAGTGTTCATTAAGTTGTTTGTCGCCTTTTTAGTCTTTCTCAAGTTTTTAGGTGGAAAAAATAAATCAAGAAAAACTAAAATGGTAGATAAAGATTGACTGGTTAGTGTCTCACTGTCAAACTTTGCTTTCCTAAATCACCTGTCGCAGCTATATCGAAGTGTAGCGTTTTTTTTTTTTTTTTTTTTGTTTCTATATGCATGAATGTATGATAATCTTTGTAAGAATTTTATTGTAATTTAAAGCTTGTTTATGTTCCCTTGCAACATGTAAGAAGTGTAATTGTATGGGATCAGAATCATATCCTTTTTGATAATAATTGTAAAGAAAATATATTGCTGGGTCGTTGGTGCACTGTTGCCTTTCATATTGTTGATTTCATATAGCGTGCTCAAAATAATAAAATGAATGAATGAGATTGATACGAACTAGAAAATACTGGTCTGGAGTTTTTTGGAGTTTCCACGCTGTTGTTAAGTGTTACGAGCATGGAAAGGTTGAAATATAGAGTAAGGTTTCTTCTTGATTAATAGGACCCCCTGGTGGTTAAGTAGTCCAGAAAATAATCCATCTATACATTACTGTCTTATCTCAATATTCTGTAGAGAATTCACAATTAGCAAAATGTAATTTGCATTTATTTAAAATGAAAATGTGCATTTACATTCATTAAAACTCAAAATGTACACTATAAAAAAAAAAAAAAAAATACACCACAGATAGTGTTTCACATTCCACATACATTTCAATTTACATTCGATCACACTTGGCAAGTTCAGAGACATCGGAGGTGCAAGTGTCATTTAAAGCTCCAGTGATTGAGGTTTAGCGTAAAGGAACGCGACTCGCACCAGAGATGGCCTAATATCACACTTCCCGGATGTTAAAAGCACTTTAAATTGTCTACATCCAATGGAGCAAACTACTAACTTTATCTACTGGCCACAGTGGCTGCAAAATCACAAACTGAAGTCTCTTTTTACTGATTTTAACCAAAACGATCTTCCCCACATTGATGGCTGGTTCCTGACCACTGCACTGTCTCGTAAAGTAGACAACCTGCCCAGACACCAACGAGCACATGGCTTTTCCACCTGGATCATGAATAAATTATCACGCAAAAGTAATTTACCCTCTTTAAAACTTCCTTTAAAATAATAAATCTGTTCAGACATAGATTTGTAGTCAAGTTTCCCTAAGAAATGTGCATTTTCTGCTGACAAAACAGGCAAAACTTGTCTCTCCTGCATTGTCAGTATGTCGTTTTACACCCCAGTGTGCACTAGGCATGCTACACTGTAAACCAAATGTTTGAGACAAGACAATGGTAGATCTTTCCTGTGGTGTGAGTTTTTTCACAGCGATTGCTTGTGACATAAGACACTAAAACTTGAAAAAGGAATGAGCATATCAATCGGTGAATGAAACATACAGAATGGAGACAACCAGTCCCAATATACAGTATAGTTTCTAACCCTGATGATTACACAAATGTACACAAGAGAAATCAAGTGGCTGTGAGGTGAAAGTTTCCCAAAACCCAGCTAAGATCTGAGTGGTGCACTAAAATCTTTAAGACTTTGCCCAATTACAGAACTACAGTGCAATATTCATTATATCATACATATCTACAAAAGCTGACGGTACATTTCTACATTATAATAATTATTCACATTCTTTAGGCAATCCTGACCCCCAAATGGTCTCAGAGGGTCTGATCTTTAAGGTAAGAACTCTTGATTTAAAACTTGACTCAAGAACGTCTACATTAAAAAAGGTTTTTACATCCTTTCAAATCCTAAAATATATACAGTGGTACATTCTGTGATAGGCCTGCAAGGACTGGATTCACAGAGTGGACAGCTAGGTCCCTTTAAAAGCCTTCAGGTACTTCAGCTCAACCTCTAAATCCTATTCACACTAAAAGAAATGTACATTTACAATTCTAGTGAGTGGATAAGACTTCAGTGTTGTGCTCAAAGTCTCCCTGCCTGCTCACATAGTTGTTAACGGACAAATACGGGTGGTTGTGGGAGTTAAACTGGTGGCTCTCTAACTCCAGGTCACCTTAACCATCGAGGCTGTGAGAAACAGCATCCCACCTCCCGAAACTCACCTAAAGGGAGGCGTTTGTGAGCAGCCCTGCTGATTAGAGTGGGAGTATTATGGCTGGCAGATGTTTGACACGTTCACAGCTGGCGTCGCAGCGCTTGTCTGTCTCTCCACATGGCACGCACCTCTTTGAGGAGCAATGGAATGATGAACACAATGCTGCCCCCTGTCTGTGACACAAAAACACAAGAATCAAAAGTTACACAACAGTTTTTGTTATACAACTGCATGGAGTGGTGTTGCTTTGGGCTAAGGTTACATGAATACCCCATGAGTACCCCACCTCCATCTTGCTGGCGTCTGTCAAAGTGGAGCTCTGTATCTGTTTACAGATCTATCTAATCAGTCCACAAAAACCTCTGAAAAGTCTGTCTTCAAATATTTCTTAGTCCAGTCTTAACGATTCAACTTATGTGTCTTGTTCAGTGGTGGTGGTTGGGTTTCAGCCTTCCTTACCTTGGCCATGCACTGAAGGATAATGGGTTCCTGGTAGCTTCACGTTTGATTCTTCTCAAATTTTTCAGTTAATTTGTGTCTTTTTTTTCTCACGTTTCTAGCGACTCTGTTGACTATTTACAACCAAACATTCGATGGTTCTGTGATCACGCCCCAATATCTTAGCAATTTCAAGAGTGCTGCATCCCTCTGAAAGACTTTTTACAACTTTTGACTTTTCAGAGTCAGTTAAATCTCTTTTTTGGCCCATTTTGCCTGAGGTAAAGAAGCTGCCTGATAATTATGCACACCTTGAGTGTAGGGTGTCGATCTCCTCAGGCCACATCCTCCCTCATTACACAAATACACATCACCTGATATGCTTACATCCAAATTTATACGGCTTGGAGTTCAATCTAGAGCCTTGGCTTCAAAACTGTATTTTTTACTATCTGCCACCAGATTGAGCCATTTTCTCATGCTAAACCTATGGAGTGAATACATGCTATTTCCCTGGTTTACTGCAGAAAAAATGCCTTAAAATCAATGTAGCTGTTTTAATTATTAACATATACCAGACTGTGAAAAAAAAAAATCCCCCTAGCATTTAGTATTTCTCATAAACACAAGAGTGGCATTAGGTCAACAAACTGAAATTTGTAGGGTGAAAATTTGGATAATTAATGAATATTTGGTAATTATGATCAGAACTGATGGCCCTCAAGTTACCTCAAGTGGGAAATAATATTAATATATAGTAGTTTTCTAGCCTTTAGGATGGGGACATTTTTGTCCTCTAAGAAAACAAGAGTTTTTTTTACACACACAAAAAAAATCTATCAAAAAAATCTATCAAAATCTAAGACATATCAGACTATGGAAAAACAAATTCCCCTGGCATTTACTATACATAACAAAACAGTGGCATTATGTAAACAAAGTGGCATTTGAAGGGTTAAATTTCTGATTGATTGATTGATTTCTGATCTGTTGGTTTAAGATTTAATTCAAGGTGGAAAATAGCATTAATATATAATTTCATGGTAGTTTCAGGCCTACGGTGAGGTCTTACCATCACGACGAAGAAGTAGAACACACACATCCAGCCCAACTTGTTCTCAATCAGGGACACCAGGTACTAGAGGATGACACAGATATAAATGTACAGATCTAATGGTATCTGTGGGTGTGTGCCTGCAAGTATAATAGACAGCCGCGTGTAATGAAAGTGTCAGTGCAAAGCTAAATTCAAAACTAAAACCACTGCAGTGCTCTCTTACATGATTAGGACAATGCCGACTAGCTGACGAACAAGTAGTACAAATAAGTAGATTTGAAAGTGCAAGCTAGTGATTATGTTACTCAAAAACACAAACACGGTGTCAATTTTTTTTCCTTTCAGTATACTGGCTCTGTTTTGAACACACTTGAGCTTCATCCATTAGTGTGGCTGAACAAGCCATGACAGGATGATCAATAATTTTCAGTAGCTGAACACAGAGAGGACACCGGCTGTGGTAAAGCACATGCACACAAGAACCACATGTATTAACTTAACCTGGACAGAGCCAACATAAACTAATGTCCTTTATCCATTTAATCTCATCTCTTCCTGCTGTTTCAATGCATTTGTTTGTATTGCGATCAGTTTTCTTTGTGAAATATCTCGTATTTTTGTTCACCTGTCCCCCAGCAGCTCCTATACTCCCAGTTCCGTCCACTATGCCAGTGACAGTAGCCAAAGCCTCCTGACTGCCCCTCAGAGCCTCCTGTCTCCCCAGGTCAGCAGATATAGCAGAGCTGATCATATTGGATGGACCGCCAATGAAGAAGCCAGTTGTAGCCAACAGAGCGGCATTTATCATCTGGTCATTAGGCGAGTCTGAGAGGAATGGAGACAGAGAGAGTAGTAGTGGTAATACTGTGGTTCATACTATAGTAATAACGACTAATTTTCTGTTGATCGATTAATCAACTAGCTGTACGCAAGCTCGATACTCACGGCTGTATCCCACCAGGGCTCCCATCGCCAGCACCAGGCTGATGGCCAACACTGGGGCTCTCTTTCCCATGAAGTCAGAAATCAAACCCTGAACTGTCCCTCCTGACATAAAGAAACACGACAGAGACACAATAAGAAAAAGACAGTTAACATCCAAACTCTGAGAATGTTTATGTATGAAGGAAACATGTCTCATTTTACTAATTTTTATGTCATCTAAATTTAGTTTACATGTACAATTATAATAAGTCTAAAATACACTGTTATACGGTATGCTAACCACTGTGGTTGCTGGACCAGTAGGTCAGTTTCCTGGAATAGAGAATAATAGTGGTATAATAAACACAAAATGTACTTAAAGAAATTACTTATATCAATTTACAATATGGTATAATATTACTTAACAAGTTTGGGTGAGATTACGTGCACAAATATAATAATAATGAATATTTGTTTTTCTTTTTTAAATCATGCTTTTTATTGATTTCCTAAGAAAAATGACGACACCAACACTACACTACACTAACAACCTAAACTAAAACAAATATGATTAACTGTAAATTGAGAAAAAAGGTATTCTAAAACAAGGGAGAAGAAAAAGATGGTAATAATAATTATTATAAAAATAAAAGAAAAATAAATAAATGGAAATAAACACATAAGAATGTACAAATTAATAATTAAAATATTAATATTAATATTGATATTAATAAATGAATAAAATAAATTCACACCCCAGATTCTCAACACCTACTTCTACCTATTTCCGTGTTGTCACAGCCACATTAGTAAACCTGAACAGTATCAATCAAGAGTACATACTGTACTCTGTGTGTAAAGCAGGTTTAAGGCATGTTTACAAAGAGTAAATAATAATCTGTAAAAAAAAAAAAAAGTTTTCATATCCAAAGAAAGGGATTGTATTTAGTTCGTCTTATTTTTTACTGTACCAACGTCCCTTGAAAAAATGACAGCTCTTCAACAACTCAAATTTCAATGAGACAATAATAGAATAAAAGGATGCAAGAAAAAGCACCAATTTCACTGCCACTCACCGATAATTCCTCCGACATCATACCACACAGACAGGCGGTCGGCCTCAGCCTCCTTCCAGCCGTAGTTGTTGCTCAGGTAGAAAGGAAGCCAGAAGAAGAAGGAGTAGTTGACCAGCTTCAGACACGCATACGCCAGGGAATACTGCAGTGCAAACAGACCCTGAGTTAACATGTATGTTTGCTGAAAAGCCATTTGCAAATGAATTTGTCTTGACTTGTTGGTTTGGTGGACTCACAGGTAGCACTCCAGGCAGACAGAAAGCCTGGCAGAAGCTGATGGCTCGAGGAGTCTCGGCCAGAGGTTCATCCGGCTGCTGAACTGACTGGTATCGTCTGCCACACACTTCCACCTCCACCTCACCCTCTTCGTCGCTCATCAAAGGCCTGTGGCTGTCTGTGTCTGTCTCTACCAGGCCAGTCTCCGACTCCGGGCTCAAACCTGACACACAAACATACGTTCAAGCTGTGGAGATTCAATCAATTCAGGCAATCAAGACAATAAACTGGTTTTATTTCAGGCAAGTTCAAAATGGCTTCCGTGTGAATGAGGTCAACTGATAATGAACAGAGTTGGGTGGTCCTGTTCTGCACACACACACACAGCACACACATGCTCCTTACCAACTTCTTTTGGGGAGGTAAGAAGGCCGAAGAACACCACCACCCCACCAGCGAACTGCACCACTGAGGTCACCAGGAAGGCATACTGCACACAGCAACATGTGGTACATCATATTAGTATGTAGCTGCTGAAAAAATGACAGTAAAAGATATCAATAAATGTGTGTGTTTCGTACCTCATATCCATACTTGAGCACGCTAGAAGCCAGGAAGGCTCCCAGGATGTTGCCTACAGACGCACAAGCACTCCACAGGCCGAATACAAAGCCACGGCTGGAAGACATCATGAATTCAATTACAAAACAGTTATACATACAGTTATAAGTACGTAGGTACTTTTTGTAATTAAAAAACACATTAAATGAGTCGAAACTTATTATATTTTACTTCATAGACAGTTCAGTGACTTTCTATTTTTATATTCAGAAAATTATGCTCACAAGTTCTGCCACTGAGGAAAAGTCTAAATGCCGTCTATGTTTTGGCAGCAGCACCAGTGAATGCATGTCATTGTGCGAGTGTGAGCGTCTGTGTTTGTGTGTGTGTGTCATAAACCTCTACTTGACAGCCACGAACTGGACTAAATATTTCCAAGCTGTTGCAGTTGTAATACTTGAAGCGGTGTTATATAAATGCCAGTTTTGTAAACAGAGAAATGTCACACACCCTGTCTTGCCGAACCAGTTGCCCATGACGGCCACCACGCAAGGCCAGACGGCTGACTGCAGCAGGCCGTTCACCACCCACAGCACGCAGTACAGATAGATGTTGTAGATGTGGAGCCATTCGGTGAGAGTGCCAAACACAAACTCCTGCAAACACACAGGCAGCTACAGTTAATATTCAAATACGAATCTGTACATCAAAAGCATGCAAAAGTGACAGCCTGACACTGATAAAAAGCATCGTATCTACAGCTGTCTGCGCACACAAGGTCTTTGTACTCACCACTGCAGCAGAGCCACAAAGGCCAAAGCAGAGCACATAGCGCAGGTTCACTCTGTCCCCAATCACACCGCTGAGATACAGACCCTGTGTGGACAGGACCAAAGCAAAGTGACACAAATGACAAAGAAGAAGACAATTAATGCAGGATCATCCTCTTCGCTACTCACCACTGCATATGAAAAGAGGAAGATGGAGTCCAGAGCTCCCAGGAACAGAGTGGCCTGCTTTTCATCTTCAAACAGACGATTGGCTTCCCATGTCTGGGACAGTCGGAGAAAATACAAATTATTTTACGCAGTTTATATGCTATGTTTAAGTGTCATGGACTCTCGCGCTGCTCGGTACCTCGCCAGGAGAGTAAGCTGGTGCACTGCCATTCTGGAGAGATGGCGTCCACTGGGCTGAGATGCTGACTTTCACATTGCTGAACGTCTTCCTGGACGCATGTAGCAACACATAGCTGGAAAGAGAGGAAACAGATTCATTCAGCAAGTTAAAGGCAACAGAGGTTTGATAGAGATTTATCTAAGCCATTCATGTAGCATGAACAGGTCAAAGTTCATATTTCTGTTGGAGGGGAAGTGAAACACTTGTTTAATATTTTCTGATTTTCTTCTCTTCAACAGTAACATATAACATATAACATAAACATATACAGTTAGTATATGTTTATGTCTTGGACCACATTAGGTCAAATAAGGCAAGCAGGAAGTGAAATTCAAAAGTAACATCAGTTCAGTTCTGCTGAAATAATTAACAAGAACCACTGGAATGCAACATATTTAACCAAGAAACAGGAAATGGCCGAAATCCAACCCACATTATCTGCTGAACAGCAGTATTCACTGTGTGCTGCTACCTGCTGCAAATGACCCTTTGCTTTGCTCCTGATAAGAGTGTTTTGATATGGCCACAGACATGATGTGATACCACGTCTACTGTAATTAAAGATTAACAGCACTGAAATAAACATATTGTAATGAAATTTACTGGGTGGCCATGAATATTATTTATGTCCTGCTCTGTTTAATGTTGCTATTTATTCTCCATTTATGTGATTTGATGTATGGAGACAATTGGCTCTTTAAAGAGCAAATATCTATATACCTAAATGTACAAAATGCATCTGTTTTTTCCCCATTTTTGATTTTTTTGTTTTATAACACAAAATATCACAATTCATATTCACTACTTTTTAAGACTTTTTCAATCTGTGTAGCAACCCTGTCTATTGGAAATCAGTGCATATTGTCCATGTTATCTTCAGACACCAACTTCGTCTGACCTGGGTTAGGGTAACCTTGCTCCACAAACCTTTCACCTAAATTTATAACTACACATCCATTCACAGTGTGTTTCTGCACACTTGGCATAAAAATATATAAAAAACAACATTGAAAACATAGCATATCGTAATACTGTTTTGTGACATGTATCGACTCTCAAAACCACTGGATTGAATTTTAATTCATAGTTAACATGCAAATATTAACTCAGTCAATACCTTCTTTCATTTGCAAAGCCCAATAAAAAGGTCAACTTTATTTACCGTACTCAAATTTTATGTATACGGCGCTGTTTTTTTAATATGACAGTTTTTCTAAAATCAGATTAAAAACATGCAGTATATTGCCTTGTTTACAGTACTGAATCATAATCCCTACATCATGATACATGGATCATAAAATCCTCTTGTGTTGTTGTAAAATCCTCTTATTCAGCTCCACTTTTTTTCTTGTGGAGCAGCAGGCGATGAATGGCTAGTTAGGTGATTTTTGTTTCAAAACTTACTCTAATATGAGTCTTCAGATGTTTAATTGAGTTACTATCCAATTTGGTTGGAAATCAAATTTCCACATCTATCCTTGTGACTCTTTCCAGTGAATATGAATAAAGCAACAAGCTATTAAAATAATCTATAGTCGTACTAGAGAAGTACCAGTCTAGCCCTCATTGGGTCTCCACTTTGTCTGGTATCACAGGGTCATCTAGAAACTAACACATACAGTGGTAGCAGGTTTAAGGAAGACCTTTAAGGTTATACCTAAAGAAGGTGAGGAGGAAGGCAACCAGATGATGATGAGTGTACTGTGACAGGTAGCCACAGCATGAGGGAGGCATCACAGGGGCGGCCGGAAGGAGGAAGACGAGGTGGAGGACGAGGAAGGAGGTGGTGGTATGAGATCTTCAAGGGGAACAGCAACAGGACAGGGAGGGGGTTCAGCTACAGTGTCCCACTATGTCAGATGGGACAAGCACATCTCTGGGCGAACAACAAAGAAAAGAAGGAAGTGGAAACCAGTGTTAAAATGCTGAACTGTACTAATGTTTATTATTGATTATAGAAAAACTGCTTTTACTTGAATATACACACATTTCCATGCTGCAAAGCAGAGAAGTGCTTGCATGTGTCTTTTTATTCCTGAATTGTTTTGGGGATTTTATTAAGGTCATTTGTCATTATATTTTTGAACATTTTTTCAGCTTGTTTTTGGACATTTTTTAAGATTTTTTTTATATTCTTTCAACTTTTTGGACACATATAAGTCTTTTTGTTTGACCCTTTTTCAGACATTTATCCTTTTATCCTTTTTCCAAATATTTTTTCAGAATATTGTTTATGTACAAGAGAAAATCAAAGGACAAAAATGCAGTGACCATATAAATATAAACTCATGTGAGACTTTCCTTTAGACCACCAGGTTAGGCCCTGACAACAACCACAGTGTTTCATCTAAAAGTTTAACAACACAGTGTTTGAGTTCACCCAACATTGTGGTAACTATGAGAAGAATATTATTTTACCTGATTTTACCAGTCCTGGATGAATCCTGTACTACAACAGGCAATACTAGCTTGTAGAAAGTATCCATCCCTTTGGGGCAAAAGACGAGTATGAATAGCTGCATCTGGTCTGAATGCTGGGGTGTGCACTGGCACCCACAGGTATCAATGGGCCCAGTGTGTATGCACTGCCTCTAAAACCACAACACCTCCCCCACCCGCCAGCTTTAACCATGCACTACCCTTTTTAATTTGATACCACAACTTGGAGTTTCTGCAGACGCAGACTACGATCCAACACCAGTTCAGTTCACAGGGTGGAACTCATTAGACTCTCTGAAAGGTAAACAATAAATTGAGACCAGGAACTGCTGTGGTACAAAAAAAACTGGCACAGTGACAGGACTGTCACTGAATAAATGTAACTGATATGACACTGACAAAGAAACTGTATTTAATGTGGATCAGTTATGGTTATATTTTTGGGGCCAGAGGCCAGAATGCTGAGAACTATTCATCTAAAAAACTCTGATATGAAACTCAGTGGCCTGACATTCATTTTACTTGATAAATCATTTCCAGACCAGCTGACGTTTAATTGCATGAATGTTACCATACCCATGAAAACCTGGCCAACATTTATCAGTAAATCCACTTTAGCATGACAGATCCTTCATTGAAGAGAGTACATAAGTAGATAATCAAGAAAATGTACACAAAAATACTAAAAGTAAAGTAAATGCATAAAAATTGCTATTGTGGAAATTATTTTTTTCCTATTAATTCATTGATTGTTTGGTTTGGAGAAATTTTGAAAATAGTGAGAAATACCATCCCAAGTTCTCGGAGCCCAAAGTGACACCTTCACAATATTTAAAAATTATTAAAATACTTAAAAAGAAAAGAGGCAAATCCTCGCCATGATACGTTTTTGTATGAAAAATTATTGTCAAAATAGTTGCCATTAATTTCTGTCAACTGATTAGTTGTTTCAGCTGCACTTGTATTTTCTGTTGGGTAGTTTAATTGATAACAAAACCTCATATTTTAAGAGCTGTTTGTATGTTTTGGATGCAAAAAAATCTTAATTTGTAAAGTAACTAGGAACTAAAGCTGTTAAATTATTGTAGTGAAGTAAAAAGTACAATATTTCCCTCTGAAATGTAGAGAAGAAATAGAAAGTGAAAAGAAAAGAAAAGACTCAAGTAGCTCAGATGTGTTCACAAGTACAGTACCTGAGTAAATGTAAATCCCTGCTGATACAGTAACTGACAGGTGGGACTAGCACAGCACACTGATACTACAAGGGAAAATGAGTGTTGAAATTAATATGTTAGTTCTAATGATATGTTTTAGTCAAGATAAGATTGGATATAACATGCTGTATTTACTACAATTATTTATTATTTTTGGAAAATGTTATATCCAAAAGAAAAAAAAATGTTAAGGAGGCCAACTTTCCTTCATTTTATTAATGAATTTAAACAGAATAACACATCGTAACCTACATTAAAAACAAAAAATCCATTAAGACTGATGAATTATTCAATGATTATAATATCCCTGGCATTATGAAATGTATTTCACTGTTTTTGTTTTGTCTTCTTGTTGTTTTGTTTGTCTTGTTCAACTATCTGTGTACCTTTGTTAATGGGCTCCTGTTTAATAAAGAAAGTATGAAAGCGTATAAGCAGGACGTCCTGTTCAGAGGACGACATCAGTTTTCGTTAGAGAACAGACAGGCTCTAGTTTTTTTATGACATTAGTGTTGAAATAGACGATTTAGACTGCTTACTCGCAATTCCCCCATGAATATTCAGAGAGATTAATCTATTTTCGCCAGTATTAATCTATTTTCGCCAGGGGGAGAATTGGCCACCTCTATGCCTCCAGGGCAGTTTCTGTCAATCTCTGCCCCACTGAGTGACAAGGCACACACAATGTTAGCTAGTCATAGCGTTACTTGATGACAGCAGCCTCTACCAACACAGCCAGTTCCGGGTCCGCTACACGTAAAAGTACCAACAAATGTCTACACACAGACAGCTGGTTGTTACAGAGTCAAACTCTTAATAAACACGCACAAACCAAAGCGTTTTCTTACCCTTCTGCTCGTGTAATCGTTAGCCTGCCTCTGTCTCGGTGTGGCGACACTGTGTTTACTGTGGATTCCTGTGTGACGGACCCTGCTGCACGCAGAGCGCAGCGGCGCGCTGCTGCCCCCAGCAGGCCAGGAGTGGAACTACAGGCGTGAGAAACTAAATGGACAGCTGTCCAGCTTTCACCTGTCACTGGGCCACTTGTGGGCTAAAGCCAGCCTATCATCGGCTGCAGGCACATTACCACATAGTTTAAAAACTGCCCCGCCAAAAACACTTTTATTAAACACTCCAGTTCACTGCAGCAGGGATCCAGCACAGAACTTGGCCAGCACTTTAATTCTGGTAAGCGAATTTGACTATGTAGTTAGTTTGCTCAGTATATGTGTGTTTAAACGGTGTGTACATACTGTAAAGGGTGGTTCCATAAGATAAGACGTTATACCAAATTTTCAAATGTACTAGTATTACAAGGTAGGCTATAATACAATATAAAACCAACAAAACTATGAAATAATTCAGGGATTGAAAGGTTTATTTGTTGAAGTAATAGGTGTAGTGAAGTGCTAAGAGGTGCAGAATGTTAAATGTGCATATGTCACTATATATATATATTGCAACCTTGGGAATTCATAGAAATATTAAAATGAGAACAAAAACAAATAAAGACTGTATTATGATTAAGGTTAAAAAGTATTTCTGTCTTATTTAATGGCCACCTCTTGGTAATGTGCGCTCATTTATATGTTAAAAAACAGTTACTGGTAGTTGGTTTCTTTTGGATAATGCATCTTCGAAGTCCCATGTTATTTATTTTTTATATATTCCTATTTTATTTTTTGTTTGCAAATCCCATTGGGACTCTCATGCATTTCTATATAAGTGAATATAAAGCCTGGGGCAATGAGGGCGGGCTGATAAGCTACAGCTGCATGAACAACTGTAGCTCAGAAGCAGTTGCGATGTGAATTCCAGCGAACTTCAGATTTGGAGGGAAATAATGTTATGCAATGACGTCTGTAGTTTCAGTCAGTATTAAGAGTCATTCATTCATTCTACTTTGCTTGTTCATAATGTCAGCCATGAGAGGGACATCCAGCAGATAGAGATAAAGAGAGAGGGAGAGACATAGAGAGAAGGAGAAAGAGAGAGAGAGGGAGGAAGTCATATCCAGTGTGTGGGGAGAGAAAGAGTGAATGAATGTTGAGGATTGGAGAGAAAGGGAGAGAAGTGTTCAGTCTCTGTTCTCACTCCATTGAACATCTGGAGACTCATTTAAAGGTTTAAATCAGACTGTTTAACCTGGACACACCGTGGTGTAAACCAATGGATACTGTTATAGCAGCATCGGTTGCATTACGCTCCCATTTCACTAATGAACACATGGAAACTGTACAACAGACGGAGGTAAGACGCAGTTTAAATTTTGTGTGTTTAATATGGGATTGTTTTAACAGGCTGTGTTGTCTCATATTTGCACTCAGTATTTAAGAATAATGTGATTTCATTCTAAATTAAAGTCATTTGAGTCATATTTTCTACTTAGTCATCTTAATAACTGTTAAAAAAATAAATAATAATATACGGTAATGTGATTTCATTCTGAGTTAAATTTAGTCATATATTTTCTGCTCACTTTAAAGTCACTTTAAAAATTGTAAAAACAAATAAAGTTGGGCAATGTGATTTCATTCTAAATTAAAGTTAGTCATATTTTTTTTCATTTAAAAAAATCAAGTTGTGAGGGAAGAAAATAAGATGTCGTATATTTATCTTGGTATCTGTGCATACATATTTTGTAAAAGCAACCTGTAGCGTAATGAAAACATCAACCGCTTGGATGAATTCAGCTCTGGGTGATGTCTGTCTTTATCACACAGTAACTGTGCATCTGAATCTGTTTCCCTGCTAATCAGCTGAAGCCTACGTCTTTCAGGGTTGCATGGAGTCTCCCTCTGCTCATGTACGCTGTCATTTGGACAACATATCAACTAAACAAATGATGACAACAGCCTCAGAGCTGGGAAAATTGCCGAGCACTATCTTAGAGGCCACTGAACTTTGAAACGTTGGCCTCAGAGATGTGAAAGTATGAGAGTCAAAAAGAGGAGAGCAGAGCAGAGCAAAGGTCTGTCTCCTGTATAAGGAGAAAGACGCAGAATAAGGAGCATAGAAAGGAAAGAAAGGGAAGAGAGGACTGATTCAATCATGCAAGCACTCCCTAATGACTATTGAAATGTTGGTTTGTGTGATGAACTGCTTGAGGGAGTAGCACTCAGTCCCTGGCTGTCATGTTTTCCTTGAGTTTGCCCAGCTGGCCCCAGAATACCATACATTACCAGCTGTGAATGAACGGTCACACTGCCTAAACTGTTATGTTGATACATGGTGTGAGAAAGACAATCTTCTCAAGTGTATGCAGAGATGTTCAGTCTGTGAAAAAGCTTGATGTTAATTGTCAGCTGGAGCCGAGCCAGACAGGATGCCAATAAAAATGCTAATGCTTAATGCCACATTCAGCAGACCTAAGGTGCTTTCCTCCCATCTCTGTCAGGTGATCTACGATCATGGCGTTCACTAAGAGAATGACAATCACGCCGGACTGCATCTACTCCACTGACAACAGGTTTGTATCAGAAGTTTATCAGTGAACATTTTCCCTGAAGGAAATGGACATTTTGCTCATAAACTCCTCTAAGACATAAGTAGCACGGTTGCCCTTTACTCATCACATCCATTAAAGAAAAGGTCTTTCAACTTAGGCCTTCCCATTTCCTCCTGTTTATTTATTAAATCATAACAGTTTGATGAAACGGGCCCTGGTCCAAGCATGTGTTTATTTGGCGAGGCCGATGAGAAGAAGATGCTCGGTCATAGGCTTGTCCTCTGGCATTTACTCTCAGGCTGAATTTTCCCACTGTCGCCAGAAAAAGACAAAGTGTCCCCAAACTGGCAGTCTATGTGACTGTACTGGGAAGTTCAGGAAACACTGGTAGTGGTCAGTTTCTGAGCCTTTTGATAGTACATTGTTCAATTCAAGTAAGCGGTGAACACAGTCATTCAGAAAGTTGTGTTTTACTGAGGACTTCTTAAAATGTTTTTTTGTCTACATTTTCACCCAATTTGCTTGTTATCGGCTCATGAAATGTGTTCATATAGATATGGGTCATAGATATGGGTCAGTCGGGGCCTGCAATGCCCACTATACTGTAAAAGTGAAAGCAAAATTTAAATCAGTACATTCTGACATGTTTTAAAACTGAATGAAACGTTAAGTTTTGAACAAATGAAACAGCTTGTTTAGGTTTAGGCAACAGAACCACTTAGTTAAGTTTAGGGGAAAAGATTGTGTTTTAGCTTAAAATAAATATGTTTGCAAAGTGAAAGTGAAACTCAGTGCCTGCACACAACTACACCTTGGTTTCAGACGGGATGCAAAGCCCAGAATCGTTGGTAATAGCCTTGTGTCCCAACCATCACCCCTGACCTCCACCGCATGGAGTTTCACGCTGTCTACACTAAAACGCCTCACTTCCTATCATAATTACTACGGTCACTAGAGGTCACTGATGTCTTCTTTTATCCTTTCTTTCAGTGATCGTCTTTATGAATCGATGATAAAAACCCACTATTGGGTGTAGCAGGCCCCTTCTGACCCACATCTATGAGGCTTTTTACCACTGATAGTGCTCATTTAATCTAACCAGCTTGCATTTCAATGGATTTTAAAGTAGATGTTATTTAATGCCTTTTTAAAAAAACAGATATTACAACATGTTTTTCATACAACTGACTAAATCAGTTTGATCACGTTTTTATTTGTGCTACACATGTACATCACACTTAACTACTTCAACTTTTTATCCAGTACGTTCATTTGTAACACCCAGTCAAAGTATGTTTTCTTTGTGTGTTTAGGGTAAAGACGGTCTGTGCTGGTGAGAGAAGTGATTTCCATTTTGTTTCAGTGGGAATCAAGAAAGCTGGGCAAAGAAAAGAGGGGGCAACGAAACTCCCCTTCACCCCATTAGACAACCTGAGCAACCAGAGGGAAGAATCACCCATGATGGCTCACAGGAGGCCGAGCTTTGACCCCCACACCAATGAGAGCACTCTCTTGGTAGGCAGCAAGCTCCCCAGATCCAATGGAGGCAACATCAAGGACAAGATTTCTTTGTGGGAGGGGAAGGAACCTGCTAGTTTACCCATTACCTCAGGTCCTTTGGGCCAGTGCACTGGCATAAAAAGGACAGAATCCCTTCCAAAAAACAGCAAAACCTCTGATGAGCAGAGTTGCAGGAGAGTTGCCCATAAGGAAAGGGAAAATTTTGGGGAAGAGAACATGGGAAAACTTGGGGATTCAAGGGCTCATTCACCTGTTGAAACTGGGAAACAAAGAGGGACGCTCCAGAGCAGCAAGCCCAGTGAGAACCAAAAAGAGAAAGAGGACTGCAGCAGAGTTGCCCACAAGGAAAAGCAAGATCAGGAGAAAGAGAATGTAGAAAAACTTGGGGGTTCAAAATTGTGTTCGCCTGCAGTAGCAGTGCAGCAGCAGGTGGGGACGTTACGGAAAAGCAATGAAAGACGAACGGCAGAACAAAGCAGCCAGGAGAAAAGAGCTGTATTCACCCTGTTTAAAAACCTGGAGGCTATGGGGGAGAACCACGGGAAAACTCCTCCAGAGCTGGGAAACTACTTCAGCCCACCTAGCAAGGACAAACAGCTGGGTCAAACTGGTGCAGTGAAAGGGAAGCAGCACCAGGAGAATGTCTACACAGAGCCAGGGGCGCCCCCCATCAACCCAGTCCCCAAACCCAGACGTACCTTTGAGCATCCAGCTACCGCCCCCATCGGGAAGAGTCAGGGGAAGGGGAGAGAGCAGAGGAACCTCCCCCCATTGCCCTCCATCTCCATGAAAACATCCTCAAAACCTCCATCTGGTGTCTATGGGAGAACCAGGGGTGAGAGAGCCAGAGACAACGTCAACAGGTACAGAGGGAACAAAGATTGAGTTTGAAACTCGTAAAATGGCCAATCCAACACAATATATAATTTTG
This sequence comes from Pterois miles, assembly GCA_947000775.1. Taxonomy (NCBI): domain Eukaryota; kingdom Metazoa; phylum Chordata; class Actinopteri; order Perciformes; family Scorpaenidae; genus Pterois; species Pterois miles. The sequence goes on along the minus strand of CAMQGK010000549.1, from coordinate 16,188,914 downwards.
TGGCTATTTAACAAAATTAATTAAAACTTTAGAAGAACATATACATTCATTTGCACTTTTCTGTTCACTATAACAGGAAATCTTTTGAGTTTGAAGATCTTGGGGGGTCAACTAGCACGCTTTTCTCTCGCTCAGTGTCTCAGGAACATCACTATGAAGACATCCAAGGTCAGAAACCTGCATTATCCATCACTGCTTTGCCTTTTTGAAGAAATAGTTTGACATTTCGGCAAAAACATCCATTCACTTTCATGCCAAGTGTTAGACAAGAAGATTGATACCACACTTCCTATAGAGAGTGGTATTGATCTTCAAAATTGTCGAACAACCATGTGAATTAAATTTTTCTGACGTTTTACCACACCTTTATGAACAACACTCTGTAGAGCACAATTAATAGGCTCTGTTGTACAACACAGATGAGGTCAAATTTACAGATATTGGATATTAGGCCTACTACTAGCAGCTTCACCCTAAAAATATCACAATATTCTTCAGAATCACATATTGTTTGAACCTTGAGACTTCAGAAAAATGCCCATAAACATGTGCTGAACATTGCCATCTTTGGTCTCCCTGCAGACTCATCCATGGAGAACCCATATGAGGACATAGAGTTAGAGAGTCAGTGCTCCCAGCAGTCTCTGCCCTCCTCTCCTGGTGCCGATACTACCAAGGTTCCTGCAATACAAGCCTAGTATAATACTCTACAGTGACACACAAACATGTTTTAAATCACTGTTTGTCTATAGACCTCGAGGCCCGGCTTCTTCAGGCAGAATTCAGGCAGGAGCTTTAAGCTGCTGGACCTGCGGAGAACCAACCAGTCGCCCCACAGCACCAGCAGCGGGGGCGTTTCATCTCCACCTCGGCTCAGCCCTCCCTCCACTCCCACTGGGCCTGAAAACACCTCCTGGCTGCCTGGAGATCCCTACAGCCGCACCTGTCGTAGGATACCAACGGTGTGCATATTATAAAGCTAATTAGCTGTTTTAACCTGCAACCCCCAATACATACCATATTTCAGCATTAATTTAAATCAAGTGTGGCTGCCAGGTTCCACTGTAGGTGCCAAAATATTATGAATTGGTGTTTTGTTCTCATCCTTGAGGAAAGACATCATGCAGTATTTCTTCACACTGAGTCAGAGCTTTTCCCCCCAACAGGTTGTGCTAAGAATCAACAGCATCTTTGAGGCTCGGATCGGGAAGAAACATCTACGAAGGATCTATCATTATGCCGAGACAAGCTCAGGGAGAGGTGATGATGAAATGAAAATTTATTCTATTTATTTTCTCCTGCCAATCATGTAAATATTGAGTTTTGTCTTAAGTGACCTGACTTTTGTTTGCAGTAACAGATGAGAACAGCGACTCCGAGAGTGAAGTTGAAGAAAGAGCAAAAGGTAGATTGCCAAAGAGTACCTCTTATTGTCTTTTACATCTTCAATTTATAACCATGCTGTGTCTTACTTTCCTCTTTTCCAGCTCATCGTCAGCGTCTTGTATCAGTCCAGTCCATACTGAGCCAGCCGAGCCGGGCCCACTACAACGGTACCAACACCAGAAACAGCTCTCTGGAACAGGAGCTCCACCAGCGTCTTCTCTTTGAATATTTTCTAGTCGTGTCGCTGCAGAAGTCGAAGGCTAGCGCCCACTATCTGCCAGAGGTCACACAGCAGTTCCCCCTGAAGGTCAGGAGCAAAAGAGTGCTTCGATCTTTGCTTGCTTTTTGTGGTAATCTTTGTTTTAAATGGGCAAACCACAGATTTGACAGAAAAATCAATTAACTGTACTACTCAGGAAATGTAGGATCCAGTCTTCTGCTTTTAGACTCATGTTAGGGACTAAAATTCTGCTGCATTGACTTTATCTATCTCTTGTGAGTTCACAAAGGAAGTGCAATACTAATGCCCCCTTAAACTTTTGAGACCAAATGCCTCAAAGCAGAAATGTACATCTTTTACTCCAGACAGACAAAAGTCAACAGTTTAAGCAATTCAATTTATGTGACTGATCCCAAGTCTACCAGACAAGATGCTGTGAATGCAAAAAGCTGAACTATCAACAGAGGAGTTTTAAACCAGGATTTATTCATTCATATGGCAGCAAATCATCTATCCTAATTTGAATCTTTATTTTACTTTAATAAAACATCACATTTCCCTTTTTATTTATGGATAAATATGGAGGAAATACTAATGGAAATTAAAGGAACAGTATGCATTTCGGGGATCTATTAGCGTAAATACTATATAGTATTCACAACCATGTTTATATGAGTGTATAATCACATGAAAGTAAGAACTGTGTTTTTGTTAGCGAGGAATGAGCCCTTCATATCTACATAGGTAGTGGGTCCTCCTCAGGGAGTTTCTACATGTACATGTTTCACAGTAGTCCTGTAACATGCTTGTGAAACTGCAGCCACATGAGCCACAGGGCACAAAACCGTGGTACCGCCAGCCGCCGTCTGCCTTCCGTTGCTCTTAAAGTAGTTTTATTATGGTAAGGATGGCCTCTGAGTGAGGTAAACGAGGTGAACGGTGTTACCACGGTTTAGAAATTGTCGGCTCACGTTACCGCCGTCTTGAAAAGGGAGGGGTGAGAGGAGGGGTGGTCAGCTGGTTGCAATCTGCAACCACACCACCAGATGCTCCCACATTCTGCAGACTGTACCTTTAGCGTGAAAGTAGCTAAACTGAACTTTCTTTTCATTGCAGCTGGAGCGAAGCTTCAAGTTCATGAGGGAGACAGAGGATCAGCTGAGGATCATTCCCCAGTTCTGCTTCCCTGATTCAAAAGACTGGGAGCCGGTGGAGAACTACCCAAGGTGAGAGAGTAAAAAATTTCTAGCTTTCTAGCTACTGTTTATGAAATTGCACTTAAATTAAAAATAACTGCAGGAATTTCTCTCCCATAGCAACTCAGTATTAGACACTGAAAATTCAACTGTTATTATCACTAGAAGACTTGCTGTTTAACCCCTGATACACATGACTGCTGGACTGGACTGATGATGAATGTCAGTTTGTATGTATGCAATGTACGATGAAAATATGCTAATCTCATGTTTATTTGTGTATGTGTCACAGTGAGATGTTCTCCTTTGTTTTGACTGGAGAGGATGGGAGCAGGAGGTTTGGTTACTGCCGCCGTTTACTGGTAAATACAAACTAGCAGAATAAATAAGTGCACCGCTACTGAACAGGAAGTGGCTAAATACCACGATGACGGCTGAGTAAATAACTGTGCCAAAATAGTCGGCGTGCCTGTGGGAAAATAGTCCATCTGAGAGTCTGGGAGGAAGTGTATGAGTGTGTGTATGTGTGTGCGTTTGCATATTTTCTGTCTTTGTATTTCTATGTAATTCAGTGCTGTTGATGTGTATATTAACACGTTTTCATGTTTCAAGATTTTATATGACCTCTGTCATGTGGAAACCATGCAACTCTTTGGGACAGATTAGATTGTCCTTCGCAATTTTCTTTTTTTTTAAGAATTCAGCAACATTTTTGACTTATAAAATACTTTAAACACCCTGTTGTTAATCCAAAACACACACAACTGTTAAACTGAATTACTCAAGATGGGATAAGGTTAATGTTTTGGAGATTAAATGTCTATCCTTTCTTTTCAGCCCAGTGGAAAAGGTAAACGTCTACCAGAGGTCTACTGTATTGTCAGTCACCTCGGCTGTTTCAACCTGTTCTCAAAGGTAAACCACTTCCACTGATACTTTTGAAATAAGAGTAATAAAGTTAATTTATAAGGTGTGTGTGTAATGTAGGTATTGGATGAGGTGGAGAGGCGGAGGGCTTTGTCTCCGGCCCTTGTGCAGCCATTTATGAGAGCCATCATGGAGGCTCAGTTTCCAGCTCCAGGCAGAACCATCACCATTAAAACTTTCCTCCCTGGCTCAGGCACCGAGGTGAGTGACACTGACATTTTCTGTTTTTTCTTTTCCTTTAGTGTGTTATATAGTTTTTTTGTGCATGTAAAAGGTGCTAAGTTATAAAGCCCAAAGTCCAAGCCAAAGGGAAAGAAGAAACATTGCCCCTGAACAGCCTGAAACTTCTTGTTTGAAGTCCCGCCTCTCTTTGTGTAATGTAGTGATGTCACCAAGTAACACATTTGCATAATAGCTACATAGCAGATAGTTTTGTACACCCCCAAACAAAGCTAGTTAGAGTGGAGCTGGAGTGGAATCTGAAGAGTTTGGTTCGGTTGACCAATCAGAGCAGACTGGTCTGAAACAGTGTTTCAGAAAGAGGGTGAAAAGAGGTGCTGCAGCACAGCCGGTATGAGAAAAGTAAAGCATTTTTTGAACATTAAAACATGTAAACCATGGAGTTTGACAACAGAAAAGCAAATAACCCAGACATTTAGTGATCTGCAAAAATTTAGCTGTAGTGTGTCACACAATTTTGGCATATCTTACTAAAATTTTGAAATGTACTTCATTTAGACATACTCCATGTAATCTTTCAGTTACTCAGCTTTCTAATAATAACTTTTAGTGTATAAAAGTACTGATAGGTCAATAAAGGTCACAGTTTAGTACACAGTATCTATAACTTTGTAGACTGGTCCATCTTATTCTCAGGTGATGGAGCTCTGTCGACCCTCTGACTCGCGTCTGGAGCATGTGGACTTTGAGTGTCTGTTCTCCTGTCTGAGTCTGCGCCTCCTCCTCCGGGTGCTGGGGTCTCTGTTGCTGGAGCGAAGGGTCATCTTCACTGCTGACAAACTGAGGTCGGTCCCTTCAGCGGAGCTATTAATCCACAACATAATGAAATCTGTATCTCCCCCCTATGTGACAGCTCATTTGATGGCTCTTAAAAATACGAGGTTGCACTGAACATACTGTTTATGTAATTATGGAGTCTGCAGATATCAGGTTCAAGCACCGGAGATGTTTTCATGATGATGTTATAAGAAACATGGGTGGTCCAGATCCTCATTTTTAAATACATTTAAGGCAGCCCCAGTTTTATTCAGGGAAAATGCCAGAGAGATATACTGAGACCAGCCTGTTGCCAGATTGTTTGTTCTGCAGTAGAAGAATGCTGAGTTGAGTGACGTAAATGAAAGAAGCATGTAGCTTAGCTGTCCTCTTTGGGAAATACTGTTGGGAATAGTCACAGAGATTAGATTATTTTAGACCATAGCACCCTCATGTGGTGAGAATGGTTAAGTTACATACTCTGTGTCTTTCTCAGGCTCTGTAACTCTCATCCAAAAAAAAAATCAGTTATATCAGCTTTAAACATGCGATTACCCCCTCCACTCATTTTCCCTGTGTCTCTCCTTGCAGTACTCTGTCCCAGTGCTGCCATGCTGTTGTGGCGCTGCTTTACCCCTTTGTATGGCAGCACACTTACATCCCCGTCCTGCCGTCTGCCATGCTCGACATCGTCTGCACGCCCACCCCGTTCATTGTTGGCCTGCTGTCCAGCTCCCTGCCCCAGCTCACAGAGCTGCCCCTGGAGGAGGTCAGAGAGGCAGTTGAAGTGAAACATGAGTCATCTGAAGAAAAATAACACTTATTTGCAGCTGTAAACAGATTTATCATATCAATAAATTAATGTAACATGTTGTACATTACAATAATCTAGGCCTTCTGTGCATAGGTTCTGGTCGTGGATCTTGGAAACAGTCGGTTTCTCAGACAGGTAGGGCCATGCGTTGAATCATATTTCTGCATATTTTTATGGCTCTGCATGATCTGTATCAGTGTTGAACAAATTATCTCCTTAATTATCTAACCTCAACATACCTACAAATTAATTTTCTACCCTGTTTTGTCACATTTAGTTGGACGATGAGGACTCCATCCTGCCTTCTAAGCTCCAGTCAGCCCTGGAGAACGTTCTTGAGAGGAGAAGAGAGCTCGCTAATGAGAGAGGAGGAGACACACCCGGTGGTGAGAGATAACAAGGACTGAAACTTAAAACTGGCCAAAAAATCAATAAAGGACATTTACGTTTTCAGGTTTTCATGTTTTCCACTGAAGTTCTGCAGCACACTTGGCACAGAGAAGTTTCAGTTGGCTGCAATCTGCAACCTCACCGCTAGATGCCGCCAGATCCTACAAACTGCACCTTTAATTTTGCAACTGAGCAAATTCATGTTCCAATGTTTATCCTCTTTAGACTCTGGCCATCTTAGCACCGTCGTGTCCGAAGCCTTCATTCGTTTCTTTGTGGAGCTGGTAGGCCACTATCCACTCTTCATCACCGGGGAACGGGAAGATGGCTACTCCTCCTCTTCTTCATCCCCGGTCCCCTGCTCCTTCCAGCGCGACGGCTTCCGTAAAGCGATACCGTCTAAGACCGTGCGTCGCTTCCTGGAGGTGTTCATGGAGACCCAGATGTTTGGCTGGTTCATCCAGGAGAGAGAGCTCCACAGACAGGCACTGAGAGGTAAAAAGAGCTGCAGAGAAATAAGAGGTTCAGTTGTTGGGAGGTGATCCAGTGATTCATGATTCTCTCTCTTTTATCAGGACTGTTTGAAGTGAGGGTACAGGAGTATCTAGACTCCATCCACGAGAATGAACACCGGAGGGTTAACAGGTTTCTCAAAGGCTTGGGTAAGGTTGTTTCTGATCTATTCTTTCAGTGTTATGGTGAAACAACCTCTGTATAGACAATCTACTTTAGGTTTATTCTCACCTTAAATCACTCTTTCTTTTCCTTTGCACCAGGAAACAAAATGAAGTTTCTGTCCAAGAAATAATACCACTACAAAGGGACAAAAAGAGACACAAACTAAGAAAGATGCACTGAAACAAGGAAAGACTTCACGGACTGCAGAAAGCCGACAAAAGAAATTGAGTGCTTTTTCAGAGCATGTTTTACACCATCCTCATCTGTGTCAAGGTGTGAGACTTTCGCTCAAGGACTCATGATACACCAAAAGAAAATCCTGCTGTGTTTCACATAAAATAAAGAAACTTGGGACTGTAGACTCACAGAAACATTGAAGACATTCCTGGTTGGTTTGTGTTTTAAATTATATTCTTCAGGCAACATCATTCGTGAGCACAAATAATAATAAACACAAAACTGATAGTATATTGTATATATAGTATATTGCTGTAAGTTACATACTGTATAGCTGATAAAGTAAAGGTAAAATCTGAATAAATTAGTATGGGATATGGGGCATAAAAAGCATATATGGGGCACAATGGGTCACTGAATTGTTTGTACAAAAATGAGGTGTTATGTAGTCAGTCACCCTTTGTGTACACTATATTGTAACGAGACTTGAAAGATCGTAGTATTCTGTGAATCCACTAGGGGGCAGTAGTATATTTTCTCTGATTGGATGATCTTGACACTGTCAGTGACGGACCAGAAAATGACACAGATCTGCTTTCCCGCTCTTTTATGCTCCAATTTTATTTTATAACAGTGACAACATCACAGGGAAATAACTAAAATAAAACTAATGCATCTGTTTGTTGTTTTGAACAGTGGTGAGCTATTGTCTCGATGTCATGTTTCTTTTCCTGTGAAACAAATGTCTCATATAATCACTGCATTACATGCTTAGAGTTTGAATGTCATCATTGTAAACTTTGTAAACCTCTTCCTCCACCATCCTCCAGTTTGTAGATTATGAATGATTAGATTAATTTATGGTAAGAACATACTGTATCCAATGACACATGCACATCTTAAAATAAGAGTTTTGTGAAACACTGGAAAATCCAGAGAAGAAAATCAAAGTAAAGTGTTCACTCAGCATCTGTGTGCCAATTTTACACAGTGAGTAATCCACATACCACCCATTTGCTAACCATTCACTGCTGTGTTTGTGTGTTCGAAGTTATTTGGCCTTTTTACTACAAAGAGCCTCGGTTCAGAGTTGGTGGCAGCTTTACTATTTTAGTCTCTGAGTCATGGAAACAAAGCAGATCTTTAGCCCACGAAGAGGAAAGCACATCTTTGTCAGCATGAAAACATAACACAGGTGCTGAGCAGAGCATAGTAGCGTATTGTCAGAGGACTGGTGTGCTCAGTTCGTGCCTGCTGAGCAAGCCCAACTGCCCCCCCAGGGCATCACACAGCGCCTAACCTGTCACCTTGTTTGTGGTTAGTTCACACAGACCTGCTGACACAGATGCTGATGCATACTGTATACACAGATGCACAGAGAGTACAAAAAAATAATGTCTCTACAAAACAGACGCAAACTATACAAAGAAGAAGCACTGACACAAGACTTCATGGACTGCAGAAATCCGACACAAGAAAAAAAACATTTGATTGCTGTTCCAGATCATTTGTGCCATCCCAACCAGAGGTACTTGTGCCCCAAAGAGTACTTCTGAGCTGCCAAAAGGCACATGGAAAGATTGTGGAGCTTAAAGTTACTACAAGGTACTTTTAACTGGCTATGAAGCTGTCTCAATTCAATACTGAATACTGAATACTGAATCTACATGATCTAAATATGTAAACAAGATCATCAGTAAGAAGCTCTGCTATTTCTATATCTGTCTGTCATTGGGTCCAAGTTTTTTGCAAAATCAGATGAAATGATTACGGTACGCCAGTCGAAACTCTTCAGCTCCAGCGGGGCCTCCAGCAGGGACTGGCCCGCCATGGACAGACCCAGATCTGGCTTCGTTACTGCATTCAATAGAGCTCTGGCGGGAGGTGGAGCAGAACATCACCTTGCTGCTCCACCAGTCCCCGCCGGGAGCAAACACAGCCACCATGCTGCTGGAGGCCCAGACCCTATTACTGGACCAGAGAGGGAATGGAGACATGGGAGAACCAGAGCCAAGACTGAGAGGAGCAAACTGTCAGACCTTGTTGCAGTAAAAAGAGAGGTTTTCTAAAAGGACTCTGGTGCTCGGACTACCAATTTTGTCCACAGGGATCACCAAAACCACCACAAAATTTAAGTTCCTCGTATTAATTTTAATGTGAAAAAAAGTTTTAAATATTTAGTACTTAAGTAGGCTGTTGCTAGCTATGTTGTAGCTGTAAGTGGATAAACAAATGAAAAAGATATTATGGGATAGCTAAAATTAATGGATTATGTGTTAACAGTTGGAATAGTTGGCTGAAAGTATCGGCTAAATGGTTGAAATTGAAAGCTAAAAGTACTGGATATAAAAATGGATAAACGTTGGAGAGTAAATTCTTTAAATATATTGTCAACAGTGGCTAAATGATTGAAATGGATAACTAAAGGTAATGCGTGAAATAAATAGCCACAACTAACAAATAGCTAAAAGGGATAAAGTATTGGATAAATGGTTAAGAGCTAAAAGTAAAGGATGAATATTTTAAATACTTGGTTAAAAGCAAGTATAACAGTTGAAATAATGCTGGTTAGCTAAAAGTATTTGATCATGGCTAAATATTAAAATAATGAATAAACACTTGAATTAGCAAAAACTAACTGGTTGAGACATCCACCTTCCACCACTGCATCCAGTAATAAGACTGCAGATGTGACCAAACCAAGCTGAATGTTGACAGTTATTGAACTGTATGAAAAAATAGTGGAACAACAGCCACTGTTATATATCTGATAGTTTTAGATAACACCCTGTTTAAAATCAGCTCAAATGAGCATATTTGTATCATGGCGGTTGGTGTCGACGAAGGGTATTTGAGCTCATCTGACAGGGCTGTGGGGGTACATCAGACAAAAAAAAGTTGGGGAACCACTGCTCTAAAACACACATTCAGTGAAGCTGTCACGGAGTAACAAATGTGAAAATCATACCGCAGCTTCCTATCTGGCTCCCAAGGTGGGAAAACTGCAGCGCTGTGGGACAGGAGGCGTCTCAGGAAGATGGATGGATGTGGGGAAAGAGGAGCACTGACGGCTGCCATAATGTTTGCTCACTCACTCAGGTCCTCGCAGTGTGTTTGTGTATGTGTGCAGATGGGTGAACACCAAACCCAAATTGTCACATAGTGTTTCCTGCTAAACACCTGGCCGCGGCTCAAGACAACTGGCTCGTTAGTGCGGAGGTAATTACGGTTTCAATGTATTCCAGCCAGCAGGGGTTGACCCCTAAAGCCTTACATCCTGCACTGGTGTATTTCCACAGCAAACCTCCCTGTGGACTATCCCTCACCACTGCAAACACAAATGTCATGTGTTTTCAGTCAGGGAGAAAGAGAGCACTCTTATCTGCCACTTAAGAACAACAATAGCTTGTTGAAACACTAAGCTTCACTGCAAAGTGCCTTTCATAGGTCCCTATTACCTGACTGGATTCCACCTTTAAGAGCTGCTGCCCAGCGATACCACAGTATGCTGCTAATTGAAAACATCTACCTGCAAGCGAGAAGCTGCTGCAAGACTCAACGATGCAACGTACGCTACGCCTATTATTCTCAGCAGAAATAAAATCATACAAACATCACGGTCCATTAAAACCAACCACCAATTCAATTATAAAGCCTCTCCGTAGATTTATTGACCTCATTTCAAGGCATGCAAACACACATTTAGAAACTCTCTGGAGGTTGCCTGTGCTAATTACATGATTTATGGTGTAATTTATGGAGGCAGGGAGGCGCGGCGACTACGCAGCACTTGCCATCAATCAAAATGAAAAGTGAAATGTCATTTTCCATCATATTCTTTTATACCTTCTCTCCCACAACCCTCAATCAAAAAGGCTGTTTTGGCAGGTTGAATTTGCTAAAAAGCTTGGGGTCATGGCAGTAACTAACTCCCAAGGTGCCATATACAATTTTGTACAAATTATGCTAGTGCGCCTCAGGATTTTTTATCGTAACAACACAAATATGCTACCTACAGGTTCCCACAGAGTCCGTTCGTCTGGTTGTAACCGAGCCCCCAGGAAGAGCACCAGCCGTTAATGACAATTTGTATAGTGGCCAAACGGCGGTACTACAACTTCCGTGTCCATCACATGATACCATTGGACCCAAAAGGACTTGTCCCTCTAGACTTACATTGGGAAAGACAAATCTGTAACTCAGCCGCTATTTTTTTTTTTTTTTGAGGCGAATCAACTCCCCAGTACGAACACTTGAATAGCCCTTATTTAAATTATAAGGTCCGAAAAGTTGTAAAATGCACTAATGGCCAAATTCAGAGTTATTTTCACTCCTCCGTTCGTGTGAATGAGACCCAGACAGATTCTGGAGCGAGAGCTGGGATGTGGAGTTAGCCATGACGACAGCGTGATGGCTGAGACTTTACGACTGCTACAGCGCCTGTTCTATGAGCCCAATGGATGCGGACGATCGCCAGAAGATCTGAATACTTTTCCACTCGGAAGTCGAGCCATTTTGGCATCATGAGCCACTGAGCAACTTTGATGAGAACGAACGGGAGCCCACCAACGCTGTATGCAGTTCTCTTAATACGTCCATGGCTGGAATTTAGGGGCCATGACCGAATCCACTGCTCCTCTAACCACCATCTCACACTTGCTTGACACTGCCTGTACGAGAACAGAAGTGTGGGAATAACAAAGGAAAACAAAGTAGGAGAGTAAAAAAGGCGGGAAACGGAGAGGAAGGGCGCAGGAGTTTGATGTATGAGAAAAACACTTGACTGTGCACACGCTAAAATGCATGGACAGCACACACACATACACATGGATTGAAAGGTTACCGAACATGCACCCGTCAGCTTGTTTTTCGGAGCTGCAGGTGCAGTGTCCAGCTGCAGCCCTGCCATGCATGCCAGCGGCCTGAATCACTTCCCCCCTTCCAGAGGAGGAGGAGCCATCAAAGCATATGGACACCAGCAAGGCAGGAGGAGAGCGGTGGAGAGGGGCAGGAGAGGAAGAGGAGAGGTGAATTTGACGGGGAAGAAGTGAAGTGGTGCAGAATGTAGTGAAAAGAAAAAAAAATAGTAGTGCAGGATTTCCATTTCCCTGCTGCTACGCCATGTTACAGCAAAGCCTTAAAATTATGGACACAGACCAGAAGCTAGCAGAGAGGGTGGAGGAAATGGGGGGAGGGGGATAAGAAGGAGGGAGGGAGAGCAGAGGAGGAGGGTGTTGGACATGCAAGGGAAGAGTAGCTTGGGGAGAGAAAAATCATTGTGGGCTGTGAGTTTTTTGTGGCCTCTGTTTCGTGCTCTCGAAAGAAAGAAAAAGGGGTGAGAGAGGCTCAAAAAAAGTGTTTAAAAAGAGAGTGAGAGGGAGATTGGGTGTGGGGGGGCAGGGAAGCTCAGGCCACACACATAGATTTCCAGGCCTGGAGGGTGCGTCAGTCAGGCCTGTGGTCTGCTGTATGTGTCCAAGTTTATCCACACCGCTATTACACCACCATTAGTCATGGCATCTGATGACATGGGCTAATATCCGTCTCTCACTCGCTCATTCAGCGCAAAAGGACCTTTTAAAGGGTCATACCCCCAATTTTTTACATCTCCCTATCTCACCTTACATCGTCTGACTTTGTGTCTGCGTTGAGCACGGAGAGGAGTCAGTCTGGAGCCTGACGAGTGGACACACACAGTCAGATACACACAGACGGGTCGCAGGGGATTCTTTGTCAGAGTAGTTACAGGGTGGTCTGGTCTGTAAGTGTCAGTACGTAGACTCATCTCTCTTCTTGTGGTTTGTATGTGAGGACTTGAGTAACTTTGTGTGTGTCCTGGAACTCCAATATGTCATCCTATTCAGACGTGCACAATGCGGCAAGCAAGCCGGTTCAAAAGTTTGTTTTAAGGATTTAACTGGAACATTTGCAGCTCTAGAAATTCATGAAACAATAAAAAGGCTATGTCCAAAATCATTCCCTGTGTGTCCCTATATAGTATAGTATGTAACTAGACTATATTAACACTGATGGGTGAATTCACAAAGAATGGATTGCTACAACATGAATTGCACATCACTTACAACTGCTATCTGCCCCGTCTCAAGGTCCTATTCACAAAAGATATTGCACTAATGATATTACAGCGGCAACACGGCCATAAAGTTTTGCAGCTGAGTACAATTTCCCCCTTTTTTGCATCTGATCGCAATTATCCATGTGGCAAAGCATAAATGTTGCCTTTGTGCCAAGAACACAGTAGGCAGAACAATGGCAATGGAGGGAAGACAATTTTCAGACCGCAAGGGTCACGTCCCGACCGACGAGGTGCAGAGGCATTCCTCAAAACTTTAGTCGAGGAATTTAAACGTGACAGAGAGAAACCGTATTTGGGATTTAATATCCCAATCTGTCAGTATTAATGTGCTTCAGTTACCACCAACTCTCTGAAGACGCTAATAATTTCACTGTAACTGTGTTTGGCTATTAGTGTTAATATTTGCTTAGAAAGGGGCCTGTTTTGTGCATGTAAGTTATATTATTTAGACGCTATTTGCTTGGCAGCACAGATAGAGGTGCATTTCATTCTTTGCAGCTGCTTTAGGAATTACACTTGGCGCAGGTTTAGTGGCCTCACAAGCTGCACAATCCGATTTAGGATACTAAAAGTAGTGTCCATGGTGTGTACACTACGTTCTGCTAACAATCCCAAAATGAGAAGTGTCACATTTTATGGATGCAAAAATGTGTTACACACTCTACACCTGTCAGAGAGGATGATTCATGTGTCTATTACATAGGAGGTAGTAAATAAGTCATTTTAGTTTGTGATTTTGAGCTCAGCTTAAGAGTTAAAGGTGCAGTGTGTTGGATTTGGCGGCATCTAGTGTTGTGGTTGCAGATTGTAACTAACATGAGTACCCCTTTGCTCATTCCTCCCTTTCCAAGACTGCTGTAATGTGAGTCACCGAGTGCAAAACTGTGGTAACGCCGTTCGCCTTGCTCGGAGGACGTCCTTACCCTAATAACACAGCAACGATGAGTGAGATGGTGGCTGGCGATACCACGATTTTACAATCTGTGGCTCACGTTATAGTTTCACAAGTGTGTCGGAAAACTACGGTGGCCTTCAGGTAACATGAAAATAGTTATGAAAATAGTCCGCTCCGCGCTACTGTAGAAACATGGCAGAACATCATGCAGACTCTGTGAAGAGGACCCGCTCCCTACAGTATGTAGATATGATGGACTCATTCAAAGCTAACAAAAACACAACAGTTCTTAGTTTTAGGTGATTATGCACTAATGGAAACATAGTTCTGGATATTATTGCATTTCTACTGATAGATCCCCCGAACTGTTTATGCTGCTCCATTAACAGCCAGCTAGCAGCTTTGGTTTGCACATGCATGAATTTTGGTACGTCTGACAACATCCATGTGCACACAGACACGTTCACAAGCTTGTGTGTCTTTCTGTCTTTGCCCTCTCCTTCACCTTTCACCTTCCCTCTCAGCGTTCCACGAGCTTTCCAACATTAACAATGTGGCTGCCAATCAGTCCACAACAATCATAATATCTTTTCCTGTAAAGTCTACCATCTGCTAAAAAGATATTCCAGATGAAATGTGATCCGCTCATACCTGTGATGGCGCTCACGCCGGCACACTTGTAGTTTTACAGTGGCCAGCATGACATAAAACAGCTTGACTGACAATTACTGCTTGCTATAAAGGGGGAGATTATACAGTAACGCGTGGTTTTCACATTAACATGAGGTTTGTGTTTGAGCGTGTGTGGTTTTATGGGTTTTTCGTGTGTACGCATAAGAAATCAGGGATTATTTTGCCTCTCGTGCTAATGTGTTGACTTTAATTTCATCTGTTGGGCGTTTTTAAAATCAGGACTAATGTGCAGGCATGCAGAGCATACCCAGTTTGTTGAGAGAGCGGTGCTATTTGCAGAGAGAAAAAAAAATGCTTGACAACTGTACGCACTGCCTGTGAGTAATGTTGCCATGAGGAAGTACGCCCATACAAATAGGCTCTGTCTTTAAGCTGTCACTCAGCCATTCATCACCCTGTGTATTTATTCCTGAGGATTAGAAATGCTTATCTCTTGGTGGTTGTGTTTATTTTCCTCTATAGAGTGCTTTTAGCCGCTGTCACTGTGTGCGTCCAACATGATCTACACCTCCACTCAGGTGTATTTGCCTACATTGCTTCTCTGTATGTTTTAAATCTTTCTCTGATTTTGGATGACAATGGCCTGGAAAAAGGCCACAATTCAACAGTATTTGACGTGTATTTTTGGACAAGTAATACTGTACATTTTGTTCAAGCAACCTTGAAACTTTCCACAGCTTTCTCGTACATCCTGCCAAGATACTATCAACTCTCTGAAGATATGCAGTATATTGCTTTGCTCCGTATGTCGTGTCTTTACTGTAATACTTTGGCTCAGGCTGCTCTCTGCTTAACGATGACATGCTATGATGAGAAAAAAAAGTTTTGCTTTATTTTGGTCCTCTTCATTTTCCACTTAAGCCAGTCTTCGCTGTGATATGTGCCCCTGTAGGTTTTAAACCAGCAGAAGTCTGGAAAGTTTTTTTCCCCACCGGTGCAGATGGTGGGAGGTGCTGAATCAATTATTGTAGGTCAAAGACAACGGTTTTACTACCCCACGGTGAAGTGATTCAGAACAATGCAGAAAATCCATTATTATAAAAAAGGACTGAAATATATACGGCATGCATTCACTTTAGATGATATGACACGTTCAGAAAAGAGAGAGGGAGGCTCATTAAAAGTTTGGTAAGGAGGTACGTACATGGCAAATACATTGGAGTGTGTGTACAGTAATAAAAAGGAGGTGTGTGTGTGTGTGTGTGTGTCTTTGTGCTGCTAAACTGCTAAAACAAATGGTTCTTGCCTCTGAGTCAGACATTCACATACACAAATGTGTGATTATCACACAAAGACAGGTTAGAGATAATAATATTATTATTATGAATAATAATAACAATAACAACAACAACAACAAAATAATAATAATAGATAATAATAGATAATAGAAACGTGTAGAATTCAAAAATTCACAAAATTGGTGCCACCATGTGGTGTTATAAAAAAGACATAACCACTGATCCAAGTTGGTGATAACTGTTGGTGTGTTTATGTACACTGGCGCCGTTTCAGCCACATTTTTTTCAGTTGTCCGTCTCACACGTCTCTCACAGAACAGATACACGTGTGTTTTTAACATGCAGATGTAATGATGCAGCTTCACGCTTAAGGCATAAAGGTGAAGTGTATTGTTTTACACTTGAAGTCTGTTTTTTTTTTTTTTTTTTTTTTTTTTTTTTTTATTTTTTGGCCGTATCTACAATGACTGTCCATTGGGAACTGAGCACTACCATAGATTGTACATAAGCAGTGGACGTAGCCACCGTCACATCACCCATTGGTTTGTGGACTATCATTTTGAAGCTTTGAGTTTGCCATTTAGGCTGTCGCCATCTTGGTTTTTTGGAGCCTGAAGTGACTACATTTGAACAAGAAGGTGGTGCTAGGGAGGGATATGCATTGCTACGCTTCTAGTCTGACTGACATGTCAATCACAGGATAGCCACACCCTAATGCATAACCTGCTTCATCGTCTATTGACTCTATGACCCTAAATGGGACAATAATTTACTAATAAAACTGTATGCTGTATTGAAAACTTGTACAGATTTATACACAATCAGAGTCGCCCCCTGCTGGCTATTAGAAAGAATGCAGATTTAAGGCACTTCAGCATTGGCTTCGCTTTTCAGACCAGACAAGACATGGACGTGAATGCGTTCCTACTTATACACTGAATGTCTGTATGGGCAAATATATTCACACAAAGTCCCATGCAAACTTGGCAGATAATGAAATATAAAATCTAAAATTGACATGCAGTCCCTTGCGGACCTTCATGCCCACACACAATTCCACTCATATTGGCTTTAACAGCAATTTCTGCATTTTTAAGAAACAAACTTTGGCAGCACAGGAAGCCCACAGCTTCAAAACCCCATAGATTCAAATGTGTCTAACAGGCAGTACCTCAGTACCCCAGACAAACAGCCTTGGTTTACCATTCCTCCCAGTAAAGAGAGATACCATTAAACAATAGGATCCATACCAGTACTTTCTGTAAGTGGAAAACTGTTAGCGAGTTCTTACAAAAATCACATGTGGTAAGGAGACAGGCTTAGAGTGCCTGGACACATACTACTGTGGGCAAATAATTTGTTTTCATCCTTGCTGTAAAACATCAAGTTGACTATTTTCATAAAGAATGATATGAAAGTGTGTCCCTGCAATCCAGTTACTTATACTGTCAAATCGACAATTGAAAACTTGACAGTAGCACTTCACAACAAACGGTTCACTTCCAATCTAGTTTGAAAGTTAATTATTCAGTAGTCTTAAAGTAAATACTAATTTCTGGTAAATATATGTGGCAAGTTGTCAAGTTGTTTGTGCAAACCATCACCTTAAATCACCTAAAGCACCATGGAAAAAAACTTCACAGATTATTTTTGTGCTCTGACTGCATAGCGCTTGCAACATGTCACATGTTTCAGTCCTCAAATAAAGATACCACCATTTTAGGCTGATGACAGACGCCATGGTAGACATACTGTACTGTATGTACAGTTCACATGAGGTAGCAGGGCCTCGTTTTGATAAATGTGGGAAAAGGGGAAGTGGCTGGGCTGTGTTATCTTATCTGTATACCGTCCAAGCCACTGGCTGTGCTGTGTCCTGGGAGTGACAAGAACAGTTGTGTGAGCACTGGCTGGCAGCCGCCTCGGGCCTGTTTCTCTTTACTACAGGGGGAGTCTGAGAGACAGAGGTTTTAGCTAATTCTCCCCAGGATGTTCCACTGCGTTGTGAGTTGATATGTACTAAACTGTCCGGAGAGAAAAGAAAACGTTGAAAAGGAAAGTACAGTGTAATTGCACTTAGCTCATAAGCTCGTATTTGGCTACAGAGCAAAGAGAGGACATTTAATGACTACAGGCCAGAGACATTTAATGAAATCCTCTGAATGACATATAGGTCAATTTGGCTGCAATAACCCTTGAACATTTGGTTCCAAAATGAGATATCCATTATTGGAAAAAGGTGAAACTTTGTCTTGCCAAACAGCACACAATGAAAAAACTTCCATTGACAAGACACTTCTACATGTTGGATTTTCTTTATTCTAGAAACACTGATTAATGACGTTCCCCAAAAAGTCTTGTTCCTCTATAAAATATATGTATTGGATCTTGGAAGTGGACCATTTTCTGCTGCTGCAAAGGTAACATTTCCACTCGGGCCAAACCTTTTCAACATTGGACTTTAGTTTGAACAAGTTGATTGATTGACTTATGGACTCTAGCCAGCGTGTCCTCATTTGAACTGTCTGAATCAGAAAGGCCTCCACTGTGGTGGGAGATAAACTCGGCTTTCTCCAAAACCGCAGCAGGTGGCCTGCGTTTGGGTTGTACACTAGCTCAGTGTCAAGTTACCTCCTTATACACATGTTATCAGTTAGTATAGATCCTCAGCGTGGTGGAGACGATTGCTCATAGCTTTCTCTCTTCCAAACCCAAAGATAGAGAGAGAGAGAGACAACAACAGAACCTGGCCTGAACTGCAAAAATGCAGTTTACATTTCAGCAGCTTTTATAATCAATTAGGTGTTGAAATTTTAAATAAACCCGAGAGCGGGTGGTCTAGTTGTTGAAGCTTCATTGGTTGCATCAGACATGTCAAAGCAACCATCATAGATGTCCATTAGTGATGAATTGACTCTCCCTGAATGTTTGCATGCATAACATCCAGGCAACTGTATTGAAATAATGCAAGGCCACAGGTGGAGAACAGTAGGGCCTGCAGATGAATTCCTGAGAAGTGAGGCAGGCGTCTGAAGACCCTGGAATCTGACTGGATCCTTGAGAGAGGAAAAAAAGTTGTGCTTCCCAAAATCATCCGTCACTTAGTCTCATTCAGAAATATGTCTGGGACTGGTCCTATGTGAAACACTTGTACAAACACACTCTGTCCTTTTATACGTCTTGGCTGTCGGTAGCTCAGAGAGCTGCCTCCGGGGAAGGGTCTCCTTCCAGTCAGTTTCCATTCAGAGGGAACCAAAATACATCCTGACCTGGCTATGGAGACTGTGACATTTCAGACGATGTGTACGCAAGAGAGACAGATGCACAAGCAGAGAACCAATGTGTAAACCTTTATAGCAAAAGTAGGTGGTAGCAAAGAAATACCTGCCTGAGAAACGAAACAGTGAATGTTTTTTCAGCTCTCAAACCAAAGTCCAACAACTTCTGCTTTGTGAAATCTGGATCCTCTTGGGTTCCTGTGTGTGGCCTTATGTTAAAGGAACTCCTGGTCTATTTTGATGTGATCACAACTGAAAAATACTATTCCAGGTAAACAACTGTTCCAGGTCTTCGTGTTACCATTCATTCAGGTACAATACTCAGGTGCACAATATGGGAGGACAAATTTGCTTGGATCATCTTCGCTCTTCATCGCTAATAACCGTCTGACACCAGCATGTGGCATTAGTTTGATTTGTCCACGCCCAAATCACTGCAGAGCAAACTGAAGCAGTCTCAACAGACTTGAAAAGCAGAGTTCAACTTGTCATCCCAACTCACAACTTTGTCAAACCACTTGGCGCCACTTTATTTTTGACATCAAAACCGCTATACTTATCGGCATCACTTTAGGATTGCTTATTTGTAAGCAATGTGTATGTATAGTGTCAGGGCCATTTTCACATACCACCTGAGGCACTGCATGTATAAAACAGTTGGAGAACCACTGCAGAAAATAAATGAAGCAATTGAACACTGCAGACCTTAACTTTTTGGAGCTAATTTGTTGCTAAAAATGAGCTGGATCAGCCAAACCAAAAACAGGCGTAAATAATGCAAATTGTGTTTTATTGCCATTATTTCCAGATGTTGGGTTATGGGAGCATTCGGGGTAACAGGTAGGGCCTGTAGCCTCGTCAGGAACTCTCTAAATCCCCCAGCTCTCTGCGCTGGTCCTGATACAGCTCATTAAACTGTGATTATGCTGCTCCCAAGGGTTTGGGCCCAGGACCAGCTCATTATAGAGGCAACAGAAAACAGAGCTCGCAGAATGAATCGTAATAACGCCTCCAATCACTATCATCTGCTATGCTAGTTTGTCTCAAAACCAAAAGTTTCACATTGAATTTTAAGAAATGCTTATATTGTGTGTAAAGACTAAATTAACAGGAAACCAAAGGTTCATAAGAAAAGGAACCTGTGCTAGAGTGTGCCATAGGGTGCGACAGGCTATTAGCATCGGGATTAACGGTTAGCTGACCCCACACACCCGCCTAAGCACTGCTCAGCTGTCACATATTGCAGGCAGTTACAGGGGATCTGGTAGACTGGTAAAATTAACCTGACCCTATCAAGAACAGATTTTAAACGCAGGTGTTTAAGAGGAAATGCCAGGGAGGTCCATTTCTCATGAGTCTTTTAATCAGGATGCTTCATAACTTCTTGCCAAAAATACTCTGAAAGGTGCTTATTAAGGTAATTTCATAAAAAGCTGAACAGCTGTTAAATTCTACTAATCAATGTTCTACTAAAGTTGAGAAATCTTACTCTTGTTAATTATATATAAACATCATATTTAATTGTGTTAGTAACTTGTGTTGGGGTTTAAAGAAAATCACTACCTTCTTCCAAATGATCTTGTACAAATATGCTCACCACACAGTGCTAGTTTTTGACTCCTAACCTTAACCCTAACAATATACCAAATTTGATTGTCTGTCATTGTTATTTATGTTCACTGTTATTTATGGCATTTCGTTGCTCTTTAAAGGAATACTGTGACATTTTGGGAAGTACTATTTCTTACTGAGAGTGAGATGAGAAAACCAACATTAATCTTCTACCTCTTGCCAAGAAAGCAAGTTAATTTTCCAAAAATGTCAAGCCGCTGGTTGCTATATGCACCAGAGATGTGGGTCATTAGGGGCCTACTGCACCTACTATATTGTAAAAGTGAAAGTGAAAAAAAACATGTTCTAACAGGTTGTAAAGCTGAACGAACTGTGACATTTTGAAAAAGGCTTCTTTAGCTTGAGGCAAAAAAAACTTAACTTTTTTAGGTTTAGGAAACAAAAACACTCAGTTTAGTATAGGGAAATACATTGTGCTTTGGATTAAAATAGTTAAGCCTCAAACGTGAAAGAGAAACTCAATGTTTGTGAACCTAAAGACAACTATACGTTGTTGCATCCTGGTTGGAAACTGTGTTTGTCCCATCAATCGCCCTTGACCTTCACTCCATACGGATCTTCAGAGTGTCTATATTACAGCGCCTGACTTCTGCTTCCTGTGATAATTACTACCGTCACTAGAAGTCACTGCCGTCTTCTGCTTTCTGTGATCTACTATGTTAATAGATGATAAAACCTACTATTGGGTGTAGTAGGCCCCTATTGACCCATATCTATGGTGTTTACAGTGACCGATAACTATTAACTAACTATTTAATAGCCTAACAACAGTATAATCGGCTGAAATGTTGACTAAAACAACTAAACCAAAAAATTCACATTGAACAAAAATGACAGCAAACACAATTTGTCTGTTAAAGATGGAAAGAAATTCATGAGCTGTAACAGAAGTCACTCAAATACATGGTAATTCAGGCTCCATTTCACTACTCTACAAGTTGCACTGACACCACTTCACTGCCATTAATCATCATCATTTCAACAATCTTTCTCTCTCTCTCTTTGTCTGTACCACTGTTCACCTACTTCTGCTCGCTATTTCAAGCAGACAAAGATTAGAAGTGGTGTCAAGTGTCTCTACGTCTGGCAATGTAACTTTCCTCCCGTGTCCTGACAGTCATTAATGAGAGCAGATAATGCAGTGACGGAGAGTGTTAATGCCTCTAACGGAGAGCATGTCCAAATGTATGCCAAAACAAGCATTCTTTGTGAAGAGAGGACAGGATGTTACTGTAATACCTTTGAACGGTGCCAGACTGTGGGGATTGGCCTTGATGATAGATGTGTGCAGTGGATGCCAGGCTGAATACCGAGACAGTGAATTTACAGATGATGCAGACTGAGGAAACAATGGCTTTAACAGATACCAATAAAACCATGACAAGCCGACTTTTCAATGGAGATACTACACGCTATTATAAATGTAATTAAACCCAGTCAGTCATTTTGGTTGTTGTCAAAACAAGCTAAGGTGGCATTTCATCTAGCGCCATCATCAAACCAAGAGCCAACAACACATAACACAAAAGATGCTCACTAACAAAGATAACCCATTATAAGCTCTGCCAGTGCTTTGAAATGGTATACATTTCCTGTTCAGGCTCTGATCATATCGTTCCTATTTTATTTGCCAATAGTAGATATTTACACAGCTAACAGACATATTTAGCATTACAAAAATTAGTTAGTTTGGACATTTGCGAATATTAGTTGCCAGATCTAATGAGTGTGTTGCTGAGATGGAGAAAGGTTGTGAACAAAGTTAATTTTCTCCTGATTTGTAAATCTGAAAAATGATATTTTAGCATCAAAATGTTTGGAACAGATGTCGTTCGTGAAAAATGGGTCCAATCTTTACTTTGGTGACTGTGCGAAAAGTTCAGTCATAACATGTGTTCGCGTTCACTTCTCCCATTTGAGTTAATAGAATCAGGACATGCCGCTAGTCTCCAAAAGGGGTCGGGGCAAGTGGTGAAACCCATGTGACTCAGATTCACACAGGACACTCCTGGCAGGGGCTAGAAGGGAACCAGCAAACTGGGGAAACTCATAGTTAAAGTTAGGCATTGATCTCAAATAGATAAGGTTAGACATTGACCTTGATTGGTTGTTGGGCAGCAAGAGTTTTTGCAAATTTATGCAGATCTCAGATCAAATTTCACAACTAGAGGGCTCCCTTCTAGACACAACCCATTAGCTTTCCATTATACTTGTAAGCTAATGTAAACAACACATAAGACAGATAATGAACATAGTCATCATCATATTTGCCAGGCTCAACATGTAAGCATTGTCACTGTGACTATGTTAGTGTACTGACATTAGCATTTTAGCTTAACATTTAGCTTCACAGAGTTGCTGGCATGCCTGTAGACCAGTGATAGCCTACTCAACTTACTGCCCGCAAACCAGAGCCGGGTGGCCCTCTGACCACCTTCTGATTCACAATGAAATTAACTGATTATCAATGGGACATGTATTTACTTTAATGCAAATAAGGTGTCAGAGTGCATAAAAAACATCACAGGATGTCAGTCTTTTAGTTTAATTTAGTGTACAAGTTAAGGAGTCAGTTAATTTGAAAATGAAGAAATTCAGAAGTTAGGCTTTTTAATGTATATTTATTTTATCTGCTAAATATTATTAATGTTTGTTTATTAACTGGCCCCCTCTCATTTGACAAAGTCCTAAATATATCACACAGACTTACACAGTCTGTGTGTCTATAACACAGACTTCCCATCAGTTTAGTCTTATTCTTGTGATCCTTACTAGAACTTCAGCAGGCCTACATCTACAGTATTGACCCCAATTGCTCCTTTCTGTTTTTCTGTTTGATTGATAGTCAGGTCAAGTACTTTTATTAATGTATTTCTGCACTAAGTGAGACGGGAAGAGGAGAAAATGTAGGGGTATGACACGGGCCAGATTTAAATCACACACAGTACTGCGGTCACATACCATACATGCCAGCCTGCTTGAGTAACCGGGACACCAGGGCCTTAAAAATGAAAAGTTCCTTAACTGAGACAGAGTGAAATATGAAGGATACTGCAGAGCCGAGATGCAGGACAGAAGCCCTGAGCTGCACTCCACCTCGTTGTGGAGAGAGCTCATGTGTCATGTTCTCCGGGCTTCGACTCAAGTGTTACACAGTGCTGGATGTACACCATGAAAGGGTGGTAACCGTCGTCCTGTTAACAAAACCGAGTCTGTGCACCGGATGTGTTTATTTTAAAATCTCCAGTAATTACTTAACTATGCCTTAAAGATACGCTCGACAGAAGAAGAATGCTGTGTGTATATTTAGAGTAAATGCTGGGATAGTTACAGTCAAAACACTATATAGCAGCGCTAATACACCACTGACATTAAAATGAACGGCTTCCTGGCACTAATGTGCTGGAAAGTCATTCAAGGGAGACCTCGGCACTCATTTTCTATTAACGTTACACAGAACATTTTCAGATCTGCGCTGTTGAGGGCTGCGGTTGGTGTGCCATCGGGAGAGCTTTCAAACAATGGACAGAAGGGGTTTCCGTTGCTTTATGATGGAGAACCTGAGCCGCGGCTGGCTGCCATCCGCAGCGTGGCTACGGGCCGCAGTTAAGAGGAAGGAGCTGGCAGCAAGCGCAGAAATGTGAGGGCACACGCTCAGATGCGAAGCCGCACACGTCACTTTGATCTTCAAAGAGGTTTGATGTTCTTGCTGAAAAGACAGAATAATCTGATCCTGTGGTGTGTTTTAGCCATTAGAGGCGAGTCCAGGGGGATGACTTTAACAGTGAAGATGACTACAAAAAGGACAAAAACACGGATGACCATCGCAAGTAATTATTTGAAAGGAAATCTCAGTGTCAAACTAACACTGCAATAAACTAACAGTTACAAATTCTTTGAAAATTTGTGGTGACACTCTTGAAATGACGTGTTCAACCCAATCAAGTGGTTTCAGTGCAGCTGTGAAGTGAAAAAGCCTCTTTCTCTTAGGAGGAAGCTTTTTTTTTTTTTTTTTTTTGCAATATTGTGACTGACTTATCACGGGAGGTCCAGACTTCTGCCATATGCCGAGCCTTGCAGGTGCAGGAAGCTGACAGCTCTAAACACTGGGCACATTTTGGGTCGATCACACGTCCCTTTTTGATACTTGAAGTGTGTTGACTTAAAAGGCTTGATGCATTGTCTGTGAAGTTTTTTTAAGCATTCAGTAAAACGTTCAACTAAACAGGATGCCAGTTACTTTCCACCAGACAAACATCTGTGTAACCAAACAGCAGCAAGGTCAGGGGGTTTAGATTGCGTCATTTTGATTTGTCACTTTGCAAAATATACTTTTCAGCACATTAAAGGTCTTATTGATAACATTTTTATGTATGTATGACAAATCATTTTTAAAAAATAATAATTTATTTAATAATTTAGAAATGTGCCAAATAACAGTATGGCTTTTCATGAAAAAAATATATGATTGTGAATTAATCATTTTAAAAATGTTGGCGGGTCCAAAATGAATGTTTTGTTTATCTCTGCGGAAGATAGCTGACGTTCGGTTCCCACTTCTAACAAGGCTTATGAGCCAATAGTAAAAGGACGTTGGTATGGTATCTCTGGGTCGTCAGTTAGTGTGGAATAAAATGGATAAAAAACTGAGATTGAAGGTACGAGCCCTGCAACCACTTCTTGTGAAGTACATGTAATGGAACATGGTATCAATAGCACCTTTAAGTTGACGCCTTTGCACCATCTTTGCGATTGCAAAAACACTTAATTGATTTTGATAAATGCAGATGATGTAGTGTTTCTAGATTTACTGTTAACTGGATTTACCCAAAGCTGAAGTTGCTATGAAATCAAGTGAATTTTTTTCCATCCAGCTGTCATGTTTTTCAGAAAGTAAGAAAACTGGATGAGATGTACATTTTTTCAGTGAGGTCTGTAATTACTCTCAAGTCCATATTGCTTACATCTTCCCCCTTCACTGGGCTGACATGCGAAGTGGAAGCTCTTCAAGTCAATGTCTCAAAGAATACTGAAAGTATTTGAACCATATGATGCGAAAAATTAATACACATTTTTTCACTCTCTGCGCAGCTGTGCATGCTGATTAAAAACACTTTTTGTTTCCTTTGAACATTTTTGGAGTGATTAAAAGCATGAAACTGGAATCTTAAGGTCGAATCTGAAACCCCATGTCTGAAAAAAAGGTGGAGGCTGCAGAATGTAATAAACAGTAAAGGTTTGAAACAGGGCTACTCTGACAAATATTGTCTTTGGAGGGCAGCCAGATTCTTGTGCCGATGACTCTGTGCCAGAGGCAAAACTCATCCAAGTACTCTCAAGTGGGCCTGAGTGTTGTTTTGGAGTTTGAGGCAAAAGAGAATAGTCCAATGGCTCCCTGTGGGATAAACTATTATAATCCACTCAATACAAAAACACAGAACAGCCCAAATCTATGTTTCTTTAAAATGTACCATGACCAGACAAAAGACAGATCAGGCTTTTGTTGAATCTTGATAGGCTGTATATGACTTGTGTTACGGTCCACATGCAGGTAATCCTACTTCAGCCCAAACTCATCTAGCTTGGCTTAGTCATTCATGTACTGTGTGCTGCCCCATTGTTGCACTATATCCTGGCCTTTGTGTACGCTTCAACTTTCACCAGAAGGGACTTTTTGGGTACTTTACATGTGTGTGCGTGTGCCAGAGTGTCTGGTGGCTTTCATACCATGCATAGTTGCATTTACAAAGCTTGGGAAGTAGCATGCTTTTACTGAGTGCATGCATACTTTTTTTGCATACTTCAAATGCAAAAACTGTGCCAGAATTTAGATTTTGTCATGCTGTCTAAAAATACTGTGTCATGATTAACCTGAATTTCAGAGACTTCTGGAGGACTGCTGAGATTCTATAACTTTATGAAAAATAGAAAATCTTCATGCAACCTTTACAATTTAACTTATTTTTTCTTTTACTCTTCATGAATGGTAATTAAATCTGAAAGTAATAAGCATGCATTAATGACCTATCCCTTAGATTATATTAAAGGAATAGTTTGACATTCTAGGAAAAACCTAGCTTAGCTTTTATGCCGAGAATTGCATGAGAATATATCACTCTATCACTCTAAATGTGACACTGGTCGATTAGCTTAGCTGAGCATAGAAAATGACACTGGGGGAAACAGCTAGCCTGGGTTTCCTTTGTATCTGGAAGGTAACCCGCAAACTGTAAAAACTTGCAAAAATGTGACAAAACTCTTGTCAGACTCGCTGCCCGATGACCTGTCCTAACCTCAACCATTCAAAGTCAGTGCTTAACCTTAACCATTGTAAATCACCGCCTAACCTTAACCATTCAAGGTCAATGCCTAACCTCAACCATTCGAGGCTAATGCCTAACCTTAACTATCGAAGGTCAATACCTAACCTTATTTATTCAAGGTTAATGCCTCACCTTAACTATTGAAGGTCAATACCTAACCTTAACTATTCAAGGTCAACACCCAACCTCAACCATTTGAGGCCAATGCCTAACGTTATCTATTCAAAGCCAGTGCCTAACTTTAACCATTCAAGGTCAATGTCTAACCTCAACTGTTTGAGGTCAATGTCTAACCTTTAACCATCTTGCAAGTGTTTCCCAAATTGTGGACTACCTTCAAGATACAACCCTGGGTTTGGGGTTTTACAAGGCGTTCTTGATCAGGAGCAGTGATTTTCTGGACATGTTGATGACTACACTCCAAACAGTATAAAGTGTGCTAATTAATGAGCTTTAGAGATGCTGGTAGGCAGATTTGTTACTATTGGAAAGAGCCAGGCTGGCTGTTTTCCTCTGTTTACAGTCTTTGCACTAAGCTAATCAGCTGCTGGCTGTAGCTTCATATTTAATGTACAGACTTGAGAATGGTATTGATCATCTCATCTAACTCTTTCCTTTATATATTGTTTGTGATAATGTTGATAACTATAATGGCAGTAATGTTACTGAACCCATCATCGTAACATGGTTTGTGTGTGTGTGTAGTACAGCCCGAGAGGCCTCTGTCATCTTTCCCATGACCCACTGTCTTGCAAGCACCCAGTCACGTCTCAAGTTAAGGTATTTCCTCTGTCATTATTATCATTATTAATAATATTTCTTTTCATAGCAACCTGGTGAGGACCCCATGTGCTTGGCTGCATAGCTTGCATTTTTATGCACAAGCTGTTTATACAGCTGCGAATCCTTCGGAGCCCCATTTGGGCCCATTTGGGTAACACAGATGTTTGGGTTCTGCCTGGTGCCATCTGGTAGCTCTGGCTCCCAGCAGCACTCAGCTGGACGTGGATTTCACAGTTGAGGGGGGTGGGTGGAAGGTAGATATGGTATCAGAGAGATGAGAAGTGGACAGTGTGGGAAATACCAGAGGAAGAGCAGGAGAAACAAGGGAAGAGAGAGGGAAAGGGGACAGAAGAGTGATGAGAAAGAACAGAGAGCTGAGAAAATGAAAGGGGGCATTAGCTAAGATGTGATGGAGGAGGGGGTTAAAGTGGTGAGAGAAGTGAAGAGGGATTTAGGTGTGTAAGGAGGCAGTAAGTGGATATAGGGCAGCAGTGGCAGCAGCACGGAGGGAAGGAAAAGTGGTAGTAGGGGGGAGACGGAGGGGTGGATGGTGGGAACTTAGCGTGTGAAACTGTGGGCATTAGGAAGCAGGAAACAGCAGGTCGCAAGGGACGCAGTGCAAGTGTTACACTCAGTTTTCTG
This sequence comes from Pterois miles, assembly GCA_947000775.1. Lineage (NCBI taxonomy): Eukaryota > Metazoa > Chordata > Actinopteri > Perciformes > Scorpaenidae > Pterois > Pterois miles. The sequence goes on along the minus strand of CAMQGK010000549.1, from coordinate 16,160,549 downwards.
GTGAAAAATGCCTCACACATGCTGTAATAATCATTTGACTTGAAAGATAACGTAGTTTTTCTGTATGGTGAGTAAGATTTATAACTCACGCTTGATTGAAACCCATTAAACACACAGGCTATACCATCCAGAATGCAAGTATCAGAACAACAGTGACAACTTTACAGGTACATCAAACCAAACTTTGAGATGTGGGACACTACTGATTCACGCAAACTTTGCATCATTGCTGCCAACTCAACACAACTCTACGGCCATGCTAGCAGCTCAGTGATGTTGCAGGCTACTCAAACACAGCAATGCTTTGAGATGAATGCTAATGTTAGCATGCTACAGTCCATTCTCATTCCCAGCACGCCAAATACCAACACTTTGTCAGACCGCTGTCTGTGGCCCTTGCAGCCTGTTTGTGTTCAGAAGTTTCACTTTCACTTTCGCGCCGCCGCCATGGGTCACCAGATCGGGCACAACGGAAAGACTCGCATGCACTAAAATACATACACAGCTGGCCCGGCTATGTAACAAAGCACAGAGAAGACTTCATTCTTTGTTTACCTTGTTCATCAACTTAATTTAGGATCAGGCAAAGTGTTTTGTTGATCCAGCCTCTGACGAGCTGGCTTCCACGAATATAGAAAAAAATATGAGTGATAAGTTATTATGGAACAAGAATGCCACGGACAAATTATCAAAATGTACAGTAATGTTAGCTACTTACCTTTGAGATCACCTATGCAGTTGGTAGGAAAAATTAAACCTCGGTCAAAAATTTGACATGATGTAATTTGTACTTTGGTGTAGTTGTGCCCAATACCACATATGGTCAATTGATGTTGGAGCAATCAGACAGACTAAAACCAAATTCATACAGTAATCTGATAAAGTTGTGTTAAGAGTTCATCACATTGTAACTCACGCAAAAAAATGGCTAAAACATAAACTTCCCAAGCCTTTTGAACATAAAAACTAAATTCTTAACTACTTTTGACTCATGAACTTTTACATCAGTGAACAAAAAAAATATTGCCAGAAACATCGCTGATCTGAGAACTGTTCTTCACCATATTGAAAAGATTATACATTTTGATTGCAAACATATTCCCTGCAGGATTTTGTTGAGTGAATTAGTCAGTCAATCAGTAGGGCTGTATACAGCTGTATCATGTTGAAAGAGGGTCAAAACTATGAAACATCTGGACAATTACTGCTCTCCAGGCTTTTGAACAACAATCATGTGACTTTGGCACGGAGAGGTCAGTGCCATCTGACTTGTCATACTTGTCTGAGGGTTCCATCTGGACAAAATACTATAGAAAAACATGACTGCGCTGCATACAGTGCTTACGAATATGTAATCAGTGCAGGACACCTGATGTTCTCACATTGAAAACCTGGTTTCCAAACTGAAAATGAATTCAGGGTTGTTTTTTAGAAACAAATCCTGTTTCTCCCTCCAGGTGAGGAAACATTTGATTTCAGCTACATTTTTATCTTCATTGGATTATGGTGATCTGCTCTATATGAATGCACCTGACCAGTGCCTAAAGAGGCTGGACACTGTTTACCACTGTGCGTTACGTTTTATCACTGGCTGTGGAAATTTCAGACACCACTGTACCCTTTATGCTGTCACTAAATGGCTACCATTGTATGTCTGCAGATTTTCACATTGGTCGGCTATTATACAGTAATAATGTTAATGTTTTAATTGTTGTAGATTTGTCAGTAAAAATGTTAGAATGTGTCAGAGATTTCTCTAAGTCTTTAGCTGACCGTCAAGGATTCCTCTTCACCTCTCTGAACATTCTGTGCTGTGGTCTTGCGGTCACCTTTACAGGACGACCACGCCTAGAGAGAATAGCAACAGTGCTGAACTTTCTACACTTATAGACAATGTGTCTTACCGTGGACACATGAACATCAAGGCTTTTAGAGAGACTTTTTTTAATCTCTTTCCAGCTTCATATAAGTCAATCTTTTGTGCGAGGCATGGTTCACATCAGGCAATGCTTCTTGACAACAGCTAACTCTAAACTGGTGTGTGTTTTTTATTGGGCAGGGCAGCTTTAACCAACACCTTCAATCTCATCACATTGATTGGACTCCAGGTTGGCCGACTCCTGGCTGTAATTAGCTCTTGGAGAAGCCATTAGCCTCGGGGTTCACATACTTTTTCCATCCTGCACTGTGAATGTTTACATGTTGTGTTCAATAAAAATAGGAAAACATTATTTCTTTGTGTAGTATTAGTTTAAGCAGACTGTTGTGACTGTTGACTATTGTTGTGACTTAGATGAAGATCAGAACACATTGTATGACCAATTTATGCAGAAATCCAAGTAATCCCAAAGGGTTCACATACTATTTCTTGCACCTGTGATATATGTTGGCTTAAGTGCTTGAGATTTCCTGACTAAAAAATCTATCAGAAATAGTCCAAGACTTCGAAAAAGTCTAGAAAAACATAAGAAAACATAAGATGTGGACAGAAAATGTACAAAAAATCCCCAAAATTTTGGTACAAACAAGGAATGGGTAAATAATGTACTAGAGGTTAGGTAAAACATCTCTCTTCATTTAACTGATTACTTTCCATATTATCACTTGTTTTGTCATAATCAAACCCATGCATTTATACCCTATCACAGCACATACCTACTCCTTCCTTGAACCATTTTGAAATTATTTTAATTTCCTACCAGACAACAATCGGCCCACATGAGGAAATGGAGGTCGCGTCAGACACGTTAGAATGCCGTATTGACCCACTCCATTTAAAAGTCCATATACTGTCTGCGGCTCGTAGCCTTGAGCCACGTCGGTCCCTACCTCCTCGCTGCCTTTCCTGTCTATGCCCCTGCCACTCTCTGATTCAGCTCAGCTGTAATAACAATAAATCAGAAGTTTACAGGTTGTTTGGGGTGGAGGGGAAGGAGGGCGGAGGGGAAGGAGGGCGGAGTGGAAGGAACTGGGGAGTAGAACTTTATTTCACTTAACTTTCATTAAACTTTCCTTATCAAGACACCAAAACAGTGTAAAATAAACTACATGGGTAAACAATACAGTTAAATGACAATCATAAATCTTTCAAGCGTAGAAATATACATAAGTAGAGTTGAAGGACAAGCAGAGTGTGGAAGTCGGAGCGTGAGCGGGAAGTGGGAGACGTTATCCTCCCAGACGAGGGTGCGGTTTTATTGGAAGAGAATGACACACTTAATAGAAGTTTGTCCTGTAGGAAACCTCCTTAAGAGTTTTTTATAACCCCATAGGAAAAAATGACCATAATATAACCTGCAAGGTGTTGAAAGGGTTGATGGTCGATATCAATGACTCACCTATTGTGTTGACATTTATGGCTTTGAAAAGCCACGTTCCAGGTTGTGTTTATGTTAATAAAACCTCTTTCCCTTGGATTTTCAAGACTCTGATCCCCATCACCCCAACCGAATGTCCCCACTTTCTACTCCCTGAATAAAGGGAGCCTGGTATTTGGTTTGCATCAACAGTATGTGTAGTTTCACCTCCCACCTTTAAACTTCTCCAAGAGAGGGGGAATCTGATGTGATGTATAGGTGTAGTTTATCCCACTCTAACCTACTTAGGTGTAACCTATCAAACACTATGGTGCCTTCAAATGAAATGAGCTTGTGTTTACAACATGGGAAGTCGTGTACACGATATGCTTAACATTTAAGTGGTTAAGTTGTGAGAACACCGCTGCTAAGCAATGGCAATATTAACATTACCGTCAGCATCTAGAAGCCACAGAGGATAATAATTTAGCAAACTAGTGAGTGGGTAACAATGCAGAAGAAAAAGATGAGGCAGTTGGGAATGTCATCATTTTCCTCAGACATATTATAAATTACAGAGAAAACTATATACAACTAAAACTACAATAATTAACATATTATGTACTGAAAATTTAACTTCCACGGCCTCGCCATTTCTGACGTCAACCAACACATCACAACTTGTAAACTCTTGAGCTTTCACAAACTTTCCACATATGAGGTTCTGAATACCACAAGAGGGGGCGTTCATATGGACTCTTCTCGTGAACACAGTAAACACAATCTCATTTGAAGGCGCCACTAGAGAGGCCAATCAGAGGGTCTGCTGACACTAAAGCGGTCTAATCAGCCAAAATCAGTGAAATCACCCGTGTGCATGTACCACAGGTGTGTATGGCCTTTAAGTTTTAGCATATCTGACTTATTCCTCATATTAGATGTGAAAATCCTCTTTTGTTTCTCTTTTTCACATAATCATGCTCGTTCTGACACTAAGTTGGCAAGCATGCATATTATCCAAACTAAGTGTGTACTTATCCTTATGTATGTATCGTTATCGCAAGGTCATATTAGGTAAAGACAATCAAATATGTCTCATTCTGTATGAGTGTTAGGATGTTGTGCAAGCAAATGCTCCTGTTTATTTTGCAGTTACTGATTAATCAAAGATGTGTCTGTACAAATGAACATTTGGCTTCCAGGCTCAGCATGAAATATATATGAAAATCTATATCAAGAACACACATTTAGGAGAGTGTATACAAGTAATTAACAAGATGTTTATTCCAGCTATCCTCCCAGTGTTTAAACCTCTAGTTGATGATCCACTAGGGGGCAGTGCATTCAAGTCTGTTTGCCTGGTGCATAGTTTCTGAGGTCAAGTCAAAAGGCCTCCACTTATTTGAAGAAAAGTGACATAACATCTTGTCCAAAACATGTGAGGATCACATGGGATAAAGGACGTTCTTTTATGTATTTGTACTCATGAGGAGGATGAATCTATGTATTTTTGGGTTATAAACATGTGTAGCCAGATAGGCCTGTTTATCTAACTGGAATCAGTGTGTAACGATTGCATCAAGCAGTGAAGATTAAGGGACAGTGCTTCGTCTCTGCAAACAGAAGCCCTGAACTGAACCCAACCTTAGTCATGGTGCAACGCTGCATTTAAATGGGCTTCCCCTCCTAACTGGAGTCATGTTTGAGAGGAACACTCCTTGGAAATGTGCTTCAAATGCAGTCAACTCACATAAAAATTGGTCTCTTTTATAGCAGCTTTACATCTCTATGTGTATTAAAAAGACTCTAAGCTTGGTTTTTCAAGTCACAAAAGCAAAAATTGAAGGATCAAAACATCTTTCTCTCCCTCTCCCACTCTGTCTTGCCACAGACAGTTAAAATTTTACTCCTTCTCTTCTCACAGAATCCCAAAACAAATCACCTCATAAAATCCAGACTCAGTTTGCCATATGTGAAAATGTATGGCTCCCACGGGTGCCCTGAAGGAAAATTACTGGCCGCAAGACAGCGATAGAGGATCCTTGTTTTCTTGCTTTTCCTCTTTGGAAAAAAAGTGCATGTACTCAGTGGGACTGGATGTAGTTTTGATGTGGCTGGGTGGTGCTAGTCAGGCCTCGTTATCCACAGTGTCCTTCAGTCGGTAAACCTGTCAGAACGGGGGAAGCACGTCAGGCTGCTCCTGCCAATCGTGACTACATCTCTATAAGGAAATGATGCTAAACTTCTTTTTTCAAAGAGGGATGTGGTTGCTTGAGGGGATTTAGAAGAGAAAAACTCAATTTGGCGACTTTCATTGTTCAATATTTCCTCAGGACCTGAACTATAAACTTCATTGGAACTAAACATCCATCAGTTTGTTCTTTTGGTTATGTTAGCCATGAGGTGGAGGAAATATTTCAAACCAGCATGAAAAACAAGTATCGAAATCCTTTTTGTAAACACTGCTGCAGTGGCTGCATGCCAATTTAGCGGCGTGTCAAAAGCCACATACATGACATGCTTGTCATGGCCCTGTGGTGTCTTTTTCCTGAAGTTCGTCGTCTGTGTTTGGGCTATGTTGGCATTACTTCAGACAGTTTTCTATTGCATATTAAACTAGAATGGCACTATATTCCACTCTGTTCAGCTTGCGCCATCATCCACGTGTATTTATGTTTATGCTGAGATCAGCTGTACATAGCGGAGCATCGTAAAACACTTCATTCAAACTGGACAGAAACAAACCATCATCATTACTCTTTCCAACAATCACCAAGTGTGCTTTGGTTGAACTCTCTCTCTGCTGGCATAAAGGAGGAGGCTAGGTCACACGTCATCAACTCATCATCAGTTACACTGCGAATGTATTATACTCAGTGGTCTTAAAGCTATGGCTGATCGGAATCTTAAAAAAAAAAAAAATAATCCTGAAACCGGATCATGATCTGGATTGCCACCAAAATCTAATGGATTATTCATTTAGCCACACCCCACCGCTCCAAAAAATCATTAAAATCCATTGCAAACTTTTTGGAGCACTAACCCAATGCCGGTGAAAACATAACCTCCTTGGCCTTGGTGGAGGTAATAATCTTTCATCAATCACACTGTGGGGTTTTTGTTAGCTCTAGTCTCATGCTATTTTAAAAGCTCTCACACTCCTCTGCCAGGCCTCTTTTATACGTCGTGGTGGTAATTGTTCCAAATATGAGCCGCCTTTGCAGCAGTAATCAGGCGTCAAGAGTCATCAAGAGTAAAAGTCCTAAGCCACTTAGATCGTATTACATTTGCAGTGTCCATACATTCAGTACGACATGTTTTCAGTTTGTTTGTGGTTTATCAAGTGTCAAAAGTCTTGTTTGATAGTTACACTATGTGCCAACTGTCTGTCATTCAGCCCGAGGCAACCTCACATCAGCAGCTCTCAATAATGTTCCTGTTCTGCTGAATCATTTCAGTCAAAATGCCAGAAGTGCAAATAGAGTTGCTTCCTCTTGAGACAGGGAGTTCATACAAGAAAAGGGTCATTTAATTTCACACTTTGCTGTAATAATTTGTTTCCCCTATACAGAGTGAAACCATGCTGTGGCTAACGTTAATGCATTACTTTCTTCATGAGAAAGAAATAGAAGGAACCAGAAGTAAAGGGTAACATGATTCAACAGTTTTCTCATGTGAAGTTGTAATCTTGGCATCTTTTTTTCTCACAACAATGTGATGGAAATAAAAAAACTTACAATCTCAACATGAATGCACCCTTGGTTGAGCCATTCAGTCTCAGCTGTAATTGATCAACACTGTCATTTGTTAGAGTTTTATCCGATGTGAGGTCAAAGGCCAAAGGGGCTGTTTGATGTGGTGGGTGTAGATTGCACATATCGTTGATGGGGATGTCTGAGCAGTGTGACTCATGGGACACTTCATGTTCTATTATTACCAGTGACAAAGATGTTGCAGTACTGTATAAGCATTTACTGCAACTACATTATTAGGACAGAAAAATGTGTTTTCAATGCAGCAGTCAGCTGTGTACAAGTTTATATGTTAAAGGTGCTAAATTTTAAATTCAGAGCATATCTATGATTGAGGAATTAGCTCCACATGGCTCTTGACATGGCTAATGTTGCTAACATTGAAACCAACCGCAACAGTGCTGACAGATCTAACAATGTTAACCTTGGGCGGGGGGGACCGGAGGGTGGTGCAACAGGTGACACCCGGGGTCGGGATGGCCCTATTACCATATGAACACAGTGCAGAGTGGCAGGGATTAGCTAGCTGATCAATTTTAGCCTTGCGTGTCATTTTTAAGCCACGCAACAAAACTACAGCAACGGCCGCAGTTAGGAAAAACATCATGGTTAGGCTTAAAATAACTACGTAAACTGAGTAAAATATGTGCGGAAAGCATGTGAAAACGTTACGAAAAACATCCAAACACTGGCCTCCTAGTTGAAAGTCCTGCGTTTGTTTGACCCATCCACCTCCCCCTCCTCCCCACCATAAGCAGCATTTCTCACTTTATATTCTACGTCACTATTTCACACGGATATGTTTACATTACAGTCACAACAGATTGTGGCATACACATGATGTGCCAAAAGCAAAAATGGCGTTCTTATTGCACGTAAAACGTCTTGCGATTAGCGTCTTTCACACACCATTTTGTGCGACCAGCCGGCTCGGCTGCTTATGAGTCCGACTTAAATATTTTGTTGTTGTCATTATATTTTGTTGCTGGTATGTCCAGCTCATTTGCAAACAATGTCTTCACACCACAGCTACAAATCTCAGCATTCAATTTTTCTTCTCTGGTGGAAAATGTGAAAGTTCAAAATGATGGGAAACTTTTACTACACCAACATGTAAACTTTGAAGAAACTAATTGTGTGTCATTATGCCTGCTACATTGCTCTGTTTCTCCTCTGTGTTTATTTAACTGAAAGCAAACCCCAAAAAGCTTGACTCTAATTGTGTGGTTGGTTTATTTTATTTGTATAAAGCAGCGCTATGTTCCTCCAAGCTTTAGATTCTGTTCTGTGATATCTCCCAGCGCGCCACTTTGTGCACGGACCACTTGCATGTCTCTGTGTAAAAAATTTGGATCACAGAGTAGTATTTTTTTTTCCTTTTAAGCAAACCCAACAATGCCCTCCCCCGCCATAAATTCCTGGTTAAACATTTGATCTGAGTGGTAATACGTGCTGCCACATTTATGTTTACAATATAGGTCAGTCCATATTGCTTTTGAACATCTGCCGAGCGCTTCAAGTTGTTCAACCGGCTTGTTGTGACCGAGCTGAACCATGAAAATGAAATGGTCCGTGTATCAACAAGTACGCCGCATGCAGGGACCGACACGATGGCAGCGAATGGGTTCAGTGCTGCAGTTGGGACGAGTGCTGAAAGACCGACGCGTCTCTTTTTATCTAACCGAGAGAGGGCCGATGTGGCAAACCTGGATTTCATAAGCGGCCCCAGTCTCTGACTCAGACCGTTAGTGTGTGGTAAGGCTGCATGTCTGTTGGGAAGAGACAGAAAGAGGAGTGGTATGACCAGTAAACGGAGCATGGAGGAACCCATTGACCTCGGCAGCCCTCTGCTTCTATTCGCGCTCCTGCCATTTCTTTCACCACATGTCTATCATGTACCCACTTTTAATAATAGGCCTGAGCATGTGAGTCATGCATGCAGGATGTGTGCGTGTGTGTGGAGCGTGTGTGTGTTTAGTATTGATCAGGTGTCTGAGGTTGATTTAGAAAGGGCTGGTCATGACAAGTTGAATGATGCAATCGCTCCGCACACTTCTGTCCCTTTTTCATTTTACTTTTAAGACACTTTTCTGTCACTGACTTTGCAAACCATCTGTGAAGTAGCTCACATCATTCTCATCTAATAAATCTACATTTTCCTGTAAGGGATTCTACCTAAAACCTAAAAACATGTTCTACGCTGGTTAAGGTTTTACGGTTCTGGATGTTGTGTGTGTGTTTGTGTGTTGGGGGGTCTGAGCTTGACAGTTATAGTTCCTCATTATTCAGACCTCAGCAGTGGTTTCACAGCCCTGTGCGGTTTGCTACGCCAGACAGCAGTTATCAACAGTCTATCTCTCTCTGTGTCACACACCACCCCCGTCTGTCATGCAAACACAGCCCACTTAAGATGCAAACCAGCGTTAATGTAAAAGCAAAAGCTATCTAGGGTATTTATATATTTTATGTGAAATATTTGTGTGGTTTTTTGTTTTCATTCAAATGGTTATCAGCAACACTTTATCAGCTAAATTATTTAGGCCACAGCTTGTGAACAGCAAAATTCAAATGGCAAAGTTACAGTTAAAGTAAAAACAGTTTGTTGGGCAGCGTAGGTTATTTGCTGCATAAATCGGTCCCAGCTGTGCGTAGTCACTCCTCTGTGTCCCTGTCCTGTGTATAGCTCATTAATGCCTGTCTTTGATCATAACTCTGAGTGTGTTTGTACGCTACATGCTCGTGTGTGTCCCAATTTTATGCTATATATACATATTGCGATACATTCTAAATATACACAGTGTGCTAGTCTTGATGTTTTTGCAGTTAGCGTGCATGAAATGAATGCTCTTTGCTGTTTTAGTGCTATCAGGAAATGATATAAGACATCGATCAAACTGCTGCTTTGGAGAGCTACTGCCAATTTCAAATTTGGAAACTTATCAATGCACCAAACCAAAACCAAAGATGCAATAACATTTTTTTTTTCCAAGATCTTCCCGGAGCTGTCTCAGCACTGTGAATGATTTGTCTTAATTATTTCCAGATGCTCTGATTTTTGTTTTTGTTATTTTTTACAATTCTGTTGTGCATTGCATTTTCGGACAAAAGTGTCAATCAACAGCACATTCAAAAGTGACTTCTCTTGACATCTCTACAGGTGCATTGTGCAGTTTTCCTGTAAAAGAAAAGCTACTGTATGTTTGTATTCAGTATTTCTTGCCAAAAGGCAAATGCATTCTTGAGGTTACAGGCTTTTCCTACCTCATAAAACATTTGTAAAGTCAGTTTTTGAAGAATATTTAAAAAACTGCAATGTCTACATCTGTGTTGGCATGCCAGTAGTCCTTTGCAATTTTCCTCTGCCAACTCTGAGATACTGTACAAACCAAAGAGTATCCTCTCATAAAAGCATTGCTCAACAGTGCTACTAGTGGCCGAAAAGTCCTGTGTTTGTTTAACCACCAACACTTCCATCCGCCCTTAATGGACTTTCTCGCGTTATACTTGTTGTTGATTATACTGCGTAACTTAACGGACACTTGATATACTACGTCACTTGCACGATGCTCATTGTACTACATCGCTTGTTCTGACCGAATGCAGACACGTATCAACCTATCTGTGGTTTGCAGAAAAGCACAATGCCAACAAAGTTTTTCCTGATGACAGGTCTGGTCTCATGCAAGTCCTCCAACTCCATGAAAGTGAAATACAAAATCGCTGGAGTCCCCCTTTACTAGTATGTAGTATAGACTTGGGACAGTTGTCTTGTAACATTAAAACTGTAACTGGGGGGGGGGCTTAAGAGGATTACGATGAAAGGGACAGGAAGAACAGTTTGCGGCTGACGGCTTAATCTTAAACATGTTTTTCAACAATAAAAGAAAGAAAAAGAATACAAAAAACCACAGAGACAGCAAAACAATCACTAACGTTAGTTAGAGGGATGTATTTTGGGACTTGACTGTGTCATGTCCCTTGAGCGCACACCGAGGACAGCGGCAACCGCGCTCAGATGTGCAGAAGGCCTGGCAGCGTTTAGACTCTGTAGCTTTGCATCATGTCTCATGAGAGATGAGAGGATGCAGAGCCTGGCCAGGGGTCAAAGGCCAGTGTTGTGCTCTCTCTGAGCTACGATCGAATTACAGACGTCTGAACTCACTGACACATCGGCGTGTGATGAAAGGCTTTGCTGACTCATTTGAAAGCCCAAGGAGAGGTTATTTATTTGTCAGTGTTAGGCTTTTAAAATTAGAACAAAGAGAAGAAGACGGAGGAAGAGGACATCAGTGAGGCTCATATTTGCTTGTGAGTCATGCGAGGAGTTGTGGAAACAACATGTTAGTCCTTCTGCCTTTGCTTGTGGTTGATAGCAGAAGCATCAGTCGTGATACAATATTTCCATGAAGCACCACATAAATAAACAGTGTTTTAATTTGTTTTTACTCAGTAATATTGGCGGCATCAAACGTATTTTGTGAACAGCCAGATGAAAAGGTTTGGGGAAAACTTTAGGCACCTAACTTTTTCTGCGTTGATATTTTACACCATCAAAGCAACTCAAAACACGCGAGGAATATGAGACCAGATGACTGAGCTGCTTGATATTTGGCCCGGGTCAAGAACAGTCACTTTCATCTGCCTTCACCCTTCCACACTTAAGAGATAAAGCTTTCATTCCTACAGATCCTCCTATTGTCTGTAACTGCCGTTTGTCATGTACATCACACCTGACCTCGACACCCTTTGACCCTGCCGGTCTTTTGAAAGAGACACGCCGGTGACAGATGGATGGATGTGTTTCTGTTTAGTTGTACAGACTCTGGTCAGTCCCTACAGCTGCTTGATAACCCTACTGGGCGAAAAAAACGACTGACAATGAGCATTCCTCACATTCCTGCAGCAGGAATGCTCAGTTTTAAGACTTTAGGGGATCTGGTGACATCATCATGCATCATATCCTGGTGGCAGACACAAAGTCTCCTCCTGAGGGGTCTTTTGAAGTCCAAAAAATGCAGGAAGTTTCCGAGCAAAGGTCACTGTGATGATCCATCGCACCCTAACACGCTTTGAATGAACATGCTGATGTATGTATGTAATGGTTTCTGTGGCTCCTTATTTGAAACCAGTTTACCTTGGCTTTGAAATAAAAAAAATTCTGTTGTAAATGGACTATTACACAACAGCGATCATCCAATCATAGATTAGCAATGGTTACTAGGCTCAGCAGGCCTGTCAAGCTTTGGATTTTTTGCTGAGGTGTGAATCCGGCTGTAGTACAGTGTCAATACTCAACTGTTTAAAGAACCTGGAGGGTGGTTTCCTTTTTAACCTCTCTAAAGCCAAAAACACAAAAGTGCAAGGAATAGATTTAACGGCATGGTTGTCCATTCTAAAGGTGCAATCTGTAGCATTTCTAGTTAACTAGCTTACTACAGTAGTTACCTAATTCAGCATTACTTCAAAGGCCATGGAGTACATCACTAACTCTGATAGTTTGTGAGGTTATAGGTTCCTTTACATTTACAACTAGCACATCTGCTGTGAAGTATTGTCCCACTGTGTGAGAGCTGGTCCTGGATGATACTATATCAGAGTGCATGGAAATGCTGACAGCTTTGTCCTCTTTATTACAGTACATTTGGGGACAGTTACCAGAGATAGCGTTACACATTGATCTGACGTTTTCCTAAAAGCGTATTCTCTCGCAACGTTAAATATGAAAACATACAACTTAGAAATGGTGCCATGCTATTGTTCTGACAGCCCATTACTCTGAAACCCCATTAGTCTAAAAAATGTACCATTGGACCAAAAGCCCATTATCCTGAAAACTAATGCCCATTGTTCCAAAGGCCCACTGCTCCGAAATACAAACTCTCCTGTGCACAGATGCACATGGCTAATTATTATGAACAAAATGACGTCAACGGACCTTCGTTGTTGCGAGATTTTTTTTATTTCTACCCTGGCGAAGTCAGACAAAGTTAGGGTCTCACCCTATTATTTTTACCTGAAACTTAACTAATCTCACTCCATGTCTACACCAAGCCAACCAATGAAGGCAACAATTGAGTGCCTAATAAGAGGCGGAGTGGTAGATCATGCCTATCTTTAGCTCAATTAGCCAGCTAACTGCAGCCAATTAAAATCTGCCAATTGTCATTTCAGCCAGCAAAATGTACGGATGCCTGCTACAAAGGAGAGACTGCTTTTGCCCACCTGCATCCAAAAATAAAGGACCCAGTATAGTAAAAATACTACTAATTCTAAGTGGTAAGTCTGCTTGACAGACGTAGCGACAGTAGCGAAAGGAGGCGAGGCTTAGTCACTTGAACGTGACACTAAAATGGTCAACAGCAAAAAATAACCACAAATCTGTTTTAATTACATTAAATCATTAACTTCAGATCATGTTTTGGTTTTTGCAAAGTTGTCATGTTCTTTCCTCAAGAGCCAATGTTGTTTTTCCTCCTTATAATAAAAGACGACGTGGTATGACATAACCAACACTCAAACACTTGAGCATAGAAATATAATCTCATCCCTAAATCCCCTTTAATTCAATGTCTTACACACGTCAAACCCAGACATGGTTTTGTAACACTGTAATGCTTTAGGATATGAAGGTGTATGTTTGTCTAGCTCTTGGCTGATCTAGTGATGACATGGTAAAAAGCTCAGTCAGCACCTTGGCGGGAGCAAGTTGAGAAAGAGGATGTTTTCTCTGACACCTGAGTGTAAAGAGGGGAATACGCTGCATGGATGATTTAAATGAAGAGACAAGTGTTTCTGTTGTATCGTTTTTGATAGCAGAGCAGATGTTCATCAACTTAGGATTTAAACCCAGGTCGTTTAACCACTTCACGTGCGTGCAGCCAAATAAAACAATATACGTAATTAGTCTACATTATGATACAATCAGTAGAGACTATTTTTATGACACACAGACAGCTACTTTTAACAGAGGCGAAGCAGCTCCATCATGGCAGGTTCAGACACATAAAGCAAAATGCTAAATGCCAGTCAATGGGGGGAGAAGAGGAAGATTTAAGGTGTGGCGGGGACAGACTGGCTGAGACATGGGATGTCAGCAAAATCCTTGGAGCACATATCTTTCTCCTCGCTGACTTCCTGTTTTATCCTGCCTTGACTGTCTGGCTCATCTATCCACCTTTCTTTCTAGGGTTCTCCATTGGTAACCCAACCCTGCATGTGCCTGAGTGTAAGTTTTGCTTTTGTTTTATGTTTCTTTAGCAAAACTTAGTATAATTTTTTTTTTTGCTATATTAACGCAAAATTTACGAAAATTAGAAGCTCTTCAGCTTTAAGACTGCAGCCAAACTAGAGACCATCTTGTGATGGGATCACTCCAGCCGTGATGTCAAATCAGGCCAAAAGGCTGTAAAGTCAGTGGACCAATGGCCCCTTCCCCATTTCCTACCCAATTACATCCGCCGCCCTTGTGCAGACCACACCCATCTTCGAACTCAGCCTTCGTGATGAAAATCTGGGCATAAAGTGTAAAGTTTTGTGACTGCTATGAAGCTATCGCATTGACAAAATCTGTCCATAGACTGACAAATATAAACACCTGGCAACTCAATATTGCTTCTGTGGTAGTTTCCCGCTACAGTAGGTGTCTCCAGGACCACATTTTGCCATGATGACACACAGACACGAAACAATGCCAGCCACACACTGTTGCAGCTGGTAAACGTGAATCAAATGTTAATTTACTGTAAGAAACTCACCTCAAGATATTCTAGGAAGATCTGGGTCCTCACAGTTGGAAAAAAATTAAAGAACTAATGGCCTGCACTTTTTTTCTGTTTTTGTATTGTTAATTTGTTTATTTGAAGTTTTCTTTAGCAGCTGCTGCTGATTTTGGTGATGTAACCAATATTAGCTAGTGGTGTCATTTTAAAAGAAATGGTCAGTTCAATAGATGACAAAGTCTAAATTTCAAAGTTAAAATGTTATGTTTTGTCATGTTATAATATTTGTATGTGCATCTACTGTTGGAGATGATCTTGAAATGTTTATTAAGCCTGTGGGGTTACTGATAATGCTAATGTCACCTGATTCTTCACTTCAGTAATTAAGTTATGTTCACAATATAGATTACATACAGTTAATACATACAGTTGATGACATTTTTGCTGCATACCAAATGTTCTGTATCCCAATCACAAGATACTGCCACTGCATGCCCCTGGGTCAACACCCAACTGTCTGACTGACAATTAGTCCTTCAGCACTGCAATTAAACAGTTAATTAGAGACTTCATCAATCAGCAGAGCATGAGGGAGCAGCTCAGTCTGCCAGGCAACGTAACCTTCCTGCTGATTAGGTTTCAATTTTCACTTTGCGACTAAATCATTTTGCAGTTTTTTCTTTGATTGGATGCAGCTGTAATTTGGGAACACATTACTTGACATGTCAACATGAGGCAAAAATAGAGCTCTGCCGTCTTATGTTGCTTTGAAAACTCACATTTAGAGCAGATTGCCAGACCTCTTTTATAACTGACAAAAACTGTGATTTAGTTCAGTTTTCCATGAGGTGTTTCAAGCATCTGTCATCTCTTGAAGCTTCGAGTCATTTCATCACTCAGCCAGTCCACAAGGGAAGGGTTTCATTCCAACATTTGATATCTGTTTAAAAAACTGCAACATCTTTTCTCGCAAAATGACTGCTGGGATTAATGTGTGCAATATTTAAGTTGAGTGTCAAGAATGAAATATGTTAATTCTAAGGGATATAATGATCTGCACTGTGCAAGTATTCAACATGTGGTGACAATGTGCGTGCAAAACAGATGTAGAGTGTGTTGCAGTGAAACCTTTCACACTGACTTGTCCAGCAGCCAGCCAGGCACTCAGCCCGTGTTCTCCATCTCCAGTCCTCACCCCTCAGGGACAGTGGCTGGCAGGACGCCCTGTGTTTTTGTCTCAGACACGCTATGCCTGTCTGCCACTCGCGGTTCTTCTGGCTGCAGTTTCTCTGCTTCGGCCAATCACGTTGTGGCTCAGGTCGCCACAGAGGCCAGACAGGGCGGTGTCCTCTCTGGGCGCACGCAGACGGAGTGGGAGAGGAGCTCACGTGAGACCTGTTTATTTGTCAGAGGAGAGATAGATAAAGGAGAAAGAGGGAGAAAGAGAGAGAGAGCATGCCTGTGAAATGAAGTTGAGAAAATTTCAGTTGGCGGGAAAGCAGGAAGGGAGGGGAGGGGAGGAGGGATGTAGGGAGGGGAGCAGAGGGGAGTAAAGGGAGGAGGAGGGAAGCAGCACACAGCACTGGACTCTGCTTTTATGCTATAGATATTTCCACTCATCAGCTGTTAGTCATTGCTTTGGCTCATACGCTGCATACACCGCTCTACATGACCAATTACTTTACCCAACCAGGGACTTTATTTGATTATACTGGTTGGCCTTCCTGACATTTAAGGAAAATCTGGGGATTCAATTACATTGTTCATTTTTCCAAGGTAAAGCAGTTGATGTACCTTTAGGAGGAGAGAGAAGGAGAGATCGAGCAAAAAGTGCTGTGATGGCGTCTATCTAGCTCTATAGAGGACTCTTCTCAATACAATCCCAGCCATGACTCTTAAGGTATCTGTCCCCGATCAAAGTTTTCTTCTGGCAAATCTTTTATTTCACTTATATCTACATTTTGAAACAAATAAAGAGAATGGGAAAGCCACACAGTCATAACCTTCTATAAACCTAAGTGCTGTTTAATTAAATACAAAGTATTATGGGTATAAGGAGGCAGTTGCAGTAGCATTTATAGAAGGGTTAAGAAAAATATCGAGAGACTGATGTTTATATGGAGCTATTTCTCAGCCTGTTATTAACAGGTATGAACAACAGAGAAGAAACAGACAAGACAATCAAGCAGGGTAAAAGTTGAAGGAAACTGAATGGTTTGAATCTGTGTCTTCAACGGCACTCAAGTACACAAGTGGGATATTTACCTACTTTATATCATATAGCAAAATGTTAAAATCTCTTCGGCTTGTGTTAACCACAGACCTTATTTCAGGCATCTAACTAAAAACCCATTGATTTCCAGATGAAGGAACCAGGAGTGCTAAAATGCTAACTCATTTCCGGGTTTTATGACTCACTCCTGCAGCACTCTATTTTTCTTTTTTTTTTTCATTTCTCTCTCTCTCCCCCTCTCTTTGGTTTTTTCCCCCCCCTTTTTTTCTCTTCTTCTCTTCCTCTCTTCTTCCCTGCGCTGGCAGGTGGACTGGGGGGCAGGTCTGGGCGGGGTGGGCACTGGCGGCAGCGCGTGGCGGCGGCCCTCTCCCCTCCCTCCCATGCCTTTCGCCCTCCCTCCTTCCCCCTACCGCTAGCCGTGGGGGTTGGGGTTTTAGTTTTACTATTCCTTACCACACCATATAATTTAAATTATTTTGTTATTTTTTTTTTTAAAAAAATAAAAAAATAAATGGATGAGAGGTTGGTTGGTTGGTTAATCAATGAATTCAACCTCCTCAACCTTTGCCTCTTCCCCTCTTTCCCCCTTCCCTCTCTCTTTCCCTTTCTTTTTTCCTTTCTTCTTTTCCTCTTTTCTTTTTTTTTTTTTTTTTTTTTTTAGTTTTATTTTGTTTATTTTTTATTTCTTTCTTTATCCTTCTTTATCTATAACACTGAAGACAAGTTTTTTGTTTTTTATTATTTTTGATTTTTTTAGTTTTTTTAGTCTTTTTTAATCCCTTCATTCTTTTTTTTAGGGGGAGAAACAGAAAAAAAATTATTAATAAGGAAAGAAGAAAAGATTATTTATTTATTAAGATATTATGATATCTTTCTTCTCTTCCTTTTTCTCCCTTTCCCTCCCCCCTCCCTCTCTTTTTCCTTTCCTCCCTCTTATTCTCTTCTTTCCTCCTTCTTCTTCTTAATGTTTCTTTTTTCTTGCTTATTTATCCTACACTATTTAATCTCTTTCATTCATTAATATTTAATATTACCCACCTCCTTTTTTTTTATTTATATTAGATTCAATTTTCTTTTTTTTTAAATGTTTTCTTCTTTAGGGGGTGTATTCTTTTTTGAAGGTGGAAGGTAAAGAATAAATATAATATAAAAATAGTTGAAATTATTTTTATAATAGAACTTCTCCATCTTTTTTTTTTATTATAAAAAAAAAATTATTATTTATTATTAAAAATAATATAAAAAATTATAAAAATATTATTAAAATATTATTTTTTTTTCTTCATTTTTTTTTTTTTTAAAATTTTTTTTTTAAATTTTTTTTTAATTTTTTTTATTTTTTTTATTAATATTAAAAAATGTGATTATTTTATATTTAGTAATATTATTATTATTATTATTATTATTATAAATATAGACTGTGATTATCCTAGAGGTAGTAGTAGTAGTAGTAGTAGTAGGTAGGTAGGTAAGTAAGTAGGTTTTCTGCTGCGTGGATAACGAGCAGCGACCTCTGACCTCTGTCTCTGTCAACACATTGTGGTCTTTGATATTTGTATTCGTTGTATGTTTAGGTGATTTATGCCTATTTGGTTGTCTAGCTTCAAGCCCTGCCAGCAGCACCTGACCAGTTTCCATTTGTGGCTATCTCTGTCAAAGCACTAAAAAATGGTTTGCGTCACATTAGTAATGCTGAAAAAATATCATTGTGAGTGATTTTTAATTTCTTTCAAAGTGGAACAATTTCAAGTAAAAAATAAGACTTTTTTTTTTTTTTTTTTTTACATAGAAAACTGTCCAAACAGCCATTGCAATCCAGCAAACAACTCCAAGAGGCAGAAAACAGATTTTCATTGAAAAATACAGCTTGCCAAGCTCCACATTGCTATAATAAATCAGCCTCAGCATACATGTCCTGTGTGGATAATATCCCAACTGTCTTCGCAGCGGCTCCCCTGCCCCTGTTTTCTCTGCTTGGAGTCTTGGTCGACCTCCAACTAAAGCACAGGCCCCTTTTTACTGGCTCCCTTCACATTTCCATCGCTATCACTTCACCATTTGGATCTGCTGCGGGCCTCATTTCTCTCTGTCCCATCCAAGAGGTCAATATGTGGTCATAATAACTGAAAAAATGTTTGATGAAATGAAGGAAAATCCTTGAAATACTGTGAAAACAAAAGGGGAGAAATGTGGCCTCTTTTAATGACAAATTGACCAGCTGAGCTTTATTTTTTTGCTCACGTTGTAAAACAAAGATATGATGTTGTTCCCCTTTTTGTAATAAAGCAGTCAAACTCATTGGTTATTACATCAGCTGCATTGTACTGTAATTGGCATTACTTCACTCACTTTGAGGGTTTTCCTAAGCCAACATGGACTCACACAGGAAAGAAAAAAGTCTAGTTTTCTTCACCCATCGCTGACCCAGGTCTGATGTCTTTTCCATGTTTAGCCTTTAATGTATAGATCACATACAGCTCATTACTGCTTCTGTAGAAATCCAGACATCAAGGCATGGCACAGTCATTTCCATTGACTTCCACTGATTCAATTAACCATTGGTTGGTTGGTTTACTGACAGAGGCCTGGTCTCTCTAAGTGCTCCCTCAATGACCTCTTAATTATTGATTTACTATCTAACTTTTGCTGTAATCTTCCATCGTTTTTCTGTCTATTTTTTAGAAACTGTATTGTACTTTGACTACAAACAGAAGTGCAGTGTGTCAGCTTGTATTCTCAGGATCTTAAAGGGCCATTAACTATTATTAATTTTTACTCTCAGCTTTAAAGGGCCATAATATATACAGGAGTTTTGCAACTTTGTTAATCAGTGCCAGGATCTCAAGCATTGTTTTTCCAGGTGCTGCTGCTGTGTGCAGTTTTTTAAAAATGCTGTACAGCCTGTACTCTCTGTTTTGGAATTAAATAGCTCCACCCACTGGGACGCACCCGGTTGACCAGCCAAGGAGTTCACAATAAGATCCACAATGAGCCTCGATGTCAAACCTGAAATAAAATGAGAGTGCAGTGTGGTTTCACATTCTTATCACAGCTTAATTAATGGTGGATTTCTTTGTTCTTGTCAGTCAGTCACCACTGAGGCTCTATCAGCGCTGCTGCAATTCATAATCCTAACTTATAGAGTTTGATAAATGTACTGCTGGTAAGTACATTTAGTCAGGTACAATACTTAAATACAAATCAGAGGTACTTGTACTTGACTTAAGTATTTACGTTCACATTCTGGTTTCTTATAATTCTACTTCATCACATTTCAGATGGCAATGTGGTACTTCTTACTCCACAACATTTATTTGATGCCTACAGTTTGTAGTTGCGTTGCAGAAAAAAAATATTTATAAAAATGTGTTTCATTTTTATAAATTAAACTAAATGAGAGTAAAGCAGTTAAAATGAGCTCAATCACACATTTATGCATCAGTAATAGTAGCGTAACAGCCGTTCAGCTAAATAATTATTACTTTTGATAGTAGTACATTTAGCAGATAATACTTCTATTGGAAGGTATTACTACTTGTGCTTACAATAAGTAAAGGATCTGAATACTTATTCCACCACTGGTTTAGTTTATTATCTACACAACATAAAATAAACTTCAGCAGGCCTTGTGACCTTTTGGCCGCAGGACCATCCAGCAGCTCAGCCCACTGTGAAAACAGATGCTGGTTGTATTATATTATCTTGTTACATCATAACAGCAGCATGGCCAAAAATGTAAATCTAGCATGAAAAGATGGCCTGAAGAGATCTGGCATTTAGCATCAGCTTCACCATCACCATAACGATGGGATAAACAAATAAACTCCATCTACAGCATTCTTCTGCAGTGATTAATGTGAAACTGTGACACTCACCTGCTGCTGTTTATTTACAGACACTACATATGACACATTTTTCACTGTTGCATGTGGAAGATATGAACTCTGACACAGACATAACACCACCACAGTACAAATTAAACTGATCCAGATCTCCTTATCTGATTTATGTCTTACAAAACAACAGATTAAAGTGATGCAAATGCATGGTGTTCTCTTGTCAAACACGATTCATGTTGAACTTGTGTGGCAAGGACAGGTTCAAGTTATGCAAGCGAGTGCACAACACACCCATCTCTTTCTGTCAGTGTGCAAAAACAACACAACATATGTTTAATCCCATAGTGACCTCTTATGGGTACTAAAAATGTTTGCTCACGCAATCATTATGTACCAGAATATCATTTTTTTTCCACTTAAGGCCTCCGTACAGACTAGCGTGCAGCTAGCATTGGAAAAGTCTTCAAATGGAGTTATATTAGCCACCTGTTCCTGATCCCAAGGCATTAATGGACGAGTGGAAGTCGCGTGTGTGCTGCCTGCGGTTCAGACATGGTAAAGGCATAGACAGAGACGTATACCCCTCTCCTCAGGCACATAAAACAGAGACGGGTCCAGGCACGACAGGGAGGGGAGGAGGGGAGGTGTGTGAGATGGTGAGAGTCGGGAAGTAAAAGAAGGCATATAGACGAAAAACCACAGATGATGAAAGGTGGAGCGTGGCAGGAAAGTTTTTCATCAGTTCAGGTAAAGTAAAGTTGACCCTATTAACACACACAAAACTAAGAAGTATGTCAGTCTGGGAGATGACTATTACAATGTCAATACAACAAATTAAAGTAATTATATACATCAGACTGGCAATATGTCATCCAGAGTAGGCTTGAATGACCACACACCCTTTTAGGGGAAATCAATCCCATGTCTCTTGTAGATATAACAGCGTAAAGAGAAGAAGTTGAAACATGTCTCCAAACTTAAACTATTATAAACAAATTGCTCATAGTAATAACACTATGCCAAAGAGTTGCTGTGTAGTTGGATGTACTAACAATAAATCCAAAAGTGCTGATCTCTGATTGTTCCCCTGCCATGTCTTAAAAAAAGGTATAATAGAGGGGCTTTAGGGCTTCAAGCTATAGCCCAGACCCCCGTTTAGGGAAAAGACCGCTGTAACATGAGAGAAAATTATGAAAAGCTGTTGTGTAGCAGGGGGGCTGGCTGCATGGTGATGCAGTGGTTAGCAGTCGCTTCACAGCAAGAGGGCCACAGGTCGAAACCCGGCTCGGAGATTTCCCTGTGTTCGTGTGGGCTTCCTTTGGGTTCATCCCACAGTCCAAAGACATGCAGGTTAGGTTAATTGTTGGTTGTCTGTGTCTATGTGTCAGCCCTATGACAGTCTGGCGACCTGTCCAGGTTTGCCCAGTGTAGTTAACGTTTTAGCAGCATCAGACTGTTGTCTCAAACTAACTCTCAGCCAATAGATCAAACAGTTGGCTATTAACAGGTTGGTAATTTACAGACAAAACTTAGCTGGACATGAGTCAATCATATGTATAGAAGTCTGTTTAAGCATTATCCGGTCACTGTGTTACAGGGGAGGACTGAAGGGACATGGCAGTGATCAACCTTAAATTATTAAGGTATTGTGAACATTCAAGTTCAGGCTAGGTCACAAAATAATTTTTAGATGTGTATAAATCCAACATTTGTATGCCAAGAGATGAATGCATATGAATTTATCACAATTACAATCCAAACATATGTCACTTGCATTGGTGCAGCCTTGACTTTTTGCAAAGTTCCCTTATGTGCCAGTCTGATGAATTTCCATCTATCCCTTCCTCCTCACTGATTCAAAACTGCATTAGTATATTGCCATAGTGTGGTCATGCCCCCCCTCTCTCTGTCCCTTTATGTGTCCTGAGAGAGTGGTAATTGCTTTTTCAAATGTAGAGTTTGAGGATGAAATGTGTAGGCTAGCTTGTTGGTGTGTATTTGACAGAAATGGGTCCCTATGATACACTATTGGGCTATACTATACTTAGTTAGTAGGATCAATTCACTGTTGTTTTTCCTTTTTTCATAGGATTTGTTGACAATGAAAACACTCTTTCACCAGACTAATCCTTTAACCTTAGTGGATGCACATATGCAAATGCAATTCATGTGTATAATGCATTGTAGAGTCACAACTACTTTTAAGCTCCCTTCTCACTTTCTCATGTTTATTTGCTTTTTGATCAAATGACCAAACCAGACAAAGGCTCTTGGGTTAAAACTCTGGCACTCCACCCTGCAGCTTATACGGTCAAGAAGCCACAGATGGGTACAATAACAAAGAAAGGCCTTGTCCAAAATGGCTTCCTCAACCCGCCTTCTCTTTGTCATTATCTCGACCGAAATTAAGACTTTTAAAGAGTTTATTTCAAAATCTAGTTTCTATATTTTTATGCAAACGTTTGACATTTGTCTTGAGTTTTTATTGTATATTTGTTAAGTTTTGTAGGTGTTGGTCTTTTCTTTGTGTGTTCAGGCTTTGTGGCTTTAGCTGCGAACAGCACACTTCCTTCTTATTTTATGCCAAACTAACCACTCCTGCGGCCTGAGTACCAAGTCTCAGGAAAAACCAAAATGACACCAGACATTTAAGACAATAAATTTTGAAAGCTTTATGATACTGGTAATGGTTCAAAATGTTATAATAAAAAAAAAAGAAGATAAATGCGCACAGATGAGGCAGAATTCAAAGAGGAGTGTTTCCTTTAATTGATGACTTCACTACAGCATAGACGGGAAAGAGGGCGCAGATCTGTGTGTGTGTGTGTGTGTGTGTGTGTGTGTGTGTGTGTGTGTGTGTGTGTGTGTGTGTGTGTGTGTGTGTGTGTGTGTGTGTGTGTGTGTGTGTGTGTGTGTGTGTGTGTGTGTGTGTGTGTGTACTTATGACTCAGCATGACAGCAGTGTTTGCTCCCGGTTCTTTCTTCAAGCTGAGTTTCGGTGACATCATTTATCAGGACTCTTGCTTGCTCAGACTGCAAGCCTCAGACTTGTGTTTGGTTTGTTTTTCGCCCGCTGGTCTGTATTTGTGACAGGATGACTTCACTTCCCATCTTAAGTTGAATGCTGCAGGCTGCAGACTGAAGACCTCTGACTTGCTCATGTGTACACACGTGTATTTATTTCAGCTGTTCTAGGGTTACCTTGAGGGTTTTCTGGGACGCTTGTAGTAGATGATCTTTCTTGTAAATTTTGTAACATTTTTTGATACTTTTTGTTCAGTAAAAAAATTACTGAAACATCTTTAAAACTTATAGAAACATTACATACGTAGACAGATGGACCAGATAGTGGTAACACTTTATTAATGATTAAAGGATACTTCACAAAGCATCTATAAACATTATTTAGCGAGACAATGGTTAATAATTGGTTTCTGGTCCATCTATCTTTCTATTAGTGATAGACATCTTTCAAATTATTTCTTCATCATTAACAAATACTTAATTGTTATCACTGTTAGCTTATCAGCTATGATACAATATATAATTATTTTTTAAATCATTTTTTAAGTATTTCATATCACACAAGCTAATGATAAAATAATAAAATGAAATATAATATATATAAATAAAATGAATAAAATAAACAAAATTGTAGCATTACTAATAATTAGTAAACATTAATAACATATCATAAAAACTGGTATTTTATTGTCTGTTAAAAGTAAAATAAATATTTAAGTATATCAACTACCAATTTTACCGTTTATAAATGATGGGTATTACCAAAACAAAATCCAAAGCTAATTTTACAAATGGTAACATATAGTTATAACTTATTTGTTACATTACTTAGTTACATTACAACTTGCAGGTCATTGTAAACACTAAAGATCGATGATAAAAATTAATACCATCATCATGAATTGAATAATCGTAATACTACAGATACACAACAGGATTATGGTCTGAAGTCTTCGGCTCTGTAAGTGAGCTAATTTGAATTTGACACAGGGTACAAAGTGCAGTCCAGGACGACGTGGCGTGCACAACTGGTGTTGTATACCGTATATGTTGCAATCATCTATTATACCACTAAATAATTAGTGGGTGTGTTAAGGGCTGGTGACAGTCATGGCCTATCACACCAGCTCCCCTGATTCCCTTTAACAGTCATGCTCTCTCCACCCTGAACGTTGGTAATGGAGGAGTCACATCTGCAAATGTACACTACCAGCAGCGCAGAAAAAGGTCGCAAAGGTCAAATGATATTTCTTTTCAGTTCACATTCCTGAGGAATGTTTCTTCATGAGCAATTTGATGATCCATTCTGTACAACAATTATGTGCAAATCTAAAAAACAGTCATACATTAATACAATAAGTGTAAATAAAAGGTGTAGGGTTTTGCAGGTTGTTTTTAAATACATTGCACCCAACCAACCGACCAACATCATGTGGTTGTGGATTATGTGGAATATGGATGCATTCACTGACCATTACTATAATTAACTGTGATGATTGCAGATATTTTCTAACAGACTTTCCAAACAATATGATATTCACCAGACCAGCTATCTGAACAGCCATGACTCTGCTCTACTATATCACGTGTTTCATCCCACTGTAGTGTTGAGTCATTGTGTTACCAAAGAGACACAGGTGAGAAAAAAACCCATGCACAGAAAAAGTTGCACTTTGCACTATATTCATAGGAAAATAAAAACTAGTTTTGCAGATGTGTGTGTGCAGATAAAACATAATTGTTTACTTACAGACATCCCAGGGGATAAAATGGTAGTAAAAACACACTGTGGTAGAAATGCGCAGTGTGCTTTTCTCAGCTTTCTCAGCTCGAGTTTGATTAAAGTGTAAACATAAATTACTGCAGGTTTGTGTGTTTTGCAACATGAACCGCCTCTTCAAAAGGCCTGTGCTGCAATTCAAGTAGGACCAAAATTCATGTGCAGCATTTCCCAAACTAATTTTAGATTCAAAACAGTTGGAAGCGCCAACAGTGGAAAGGCAAAACCCTTTTATAAGATTTTATAGAATTTCCTCTTTTTGTTTACCTACATGCGGAGTGTGTGTTGGGCAGCGGTGCAGGCCACCCTGGCTGCAGAATACTGAGTGTGAAGTGTGAACTCGCCCTCCTGGGAAATGCTGCATGTGAGTTTGTGTCAGAGCCTCTGAGCCTGTGTGTGTGTGTGTGTGTGTGTGTGTGTGTGTGTGTGTGTGTGTGTGTGTGTGTGGCAACCTCATCAGTGCTGATGAGTGATTGAGTACATAAGCCTGCTCACAGGCCACATCTCAAACAAGCCTGCGTGTATACACGTGTACGTGTGTGAGACGCCATTCATTCGGACTGAGTAACTGGTAGAAACCAAACAATGCGACCCTGCTCACACCCTATTAAGCTGTCACAGTGCAACCATTGAACTTACTTTAAAATCTTTACCATAATGGGAGTCTTTTTTTACAGTAATTGGCATGCTGCTAACACTCACACACACACCCGTAACACACACACATGCACGTAAGCACGCGCACACACTGAGCAAACAGTATAAAGCATTTACATACTGACGCATAAAGCAAATAAACACACACTCGAACACACATGCTTTGCATGCAAACACCGGTGTGCACACCCTCACGACACAATGCCATCCACTAAATATGCCCACGTGTGCTGTTCTTTCTTGTGACCTCAGCTGTGAGTTCATTCTTCCCCTCGCACATATGGAGCCCTGGCACCGTCTCAGCTCTCGGCTGCTGCCCTGCTACTATCAGCACATTTTTAATTGCCTGGCTTTAGAATATACCAGTCTATGTGATGACAGCACGCTTGTTTATTTTTATATGCAACCATAAAGGTCCCAATAGCCCGGACCGTATAAGGTGTATGTATGATGTTTTTCCCCCCTAGACCATTTTTATTTTTAGCAGTGTGCGTACAAAGTGTACTTTGGAGTAACTGAGGAGTTTTCTTGTGGAAAGCGTCTGTAAAAGGCAGGGGAAATGATCGTAGTATAGTGGTAAACCTGACCTCTGATCACATATGCAATGTCAGTGGACTCAAGTAACTGAGCAAAGGTTAATGTCCTCTCGCTGTCTGGGTTTTGAGTTCCTGTGGCTTGAATAAACACAATACACCACAATATTGTGAATATTACCATGGAAGCAGAGACGAGTGGGACAAATGGGATGAGATGAATGAATGCCTCAGTCTCACAGTATCCCGGAGTAACAGATATATAAAATCATCAAGATTAATAAATTGAGAGAAAAAAATGTGTGAACGATGGTAACAGCCTGAATACATACTGCTTGTGGACACTGTTATCTTCACACAATATCAGGGTAAATGTGACTATTGTATTCATACAAAAGATACTTGTGATTAACCGACTGATCTACATCCTCCTTATTACCACTGCATTACAACAACCCTGTCACGCAAGCTCTTTAAAGGGATAGTTCAGGTGTTTTAAAGTGGGGTTGTACAAGGTACTTATCCATAGTAAGTGGGGCTACAGTAGATGACGGTCGGTGTGCCCCAGTTTGGAGAAGCAGAGGAAAAAGGCTAAAAGAAAGGCTCACTTAAAAAGATCGATATCATTGAAAAAAGCTGTAATTTTACCTCGCAGTTCAGATTCACCAAAGGCATACAATAGCACAAACAAACTAAGTGATCGACGCAGCGGTACACCAGCAACCTTAGTATTCTGTGAGGTAAAATTACAGTTTTTTTCAATGGAATCTGGTGGTTTGGCAAGAGCATAGATGAATACAACAACTTCAGTTCCACATCGGAAATGTCTGATGGCAAGGTAAAGCCGTGAAAATATTCTAAACGTAGAGTACATTTAAACCGATATTGATTTTTCTTAGCGAACCTTTCTTTTAGGTGGTTAAAATACGTTTTGCTGCCTCGTCCACAGCAGCACATCGCTTTACGTCTGTGTCACCAAGCAAGGAGGCATGCCGACCATCATCATACACTGACTATGGTCCTCATATAACCCTTCTTCGAAAAAAAAAGAACTATCCCTTTAAGGGAAAGAGTCTACTTAAAGTGATTATAAAGTCATAAAACCAGGACCTCACCCTGTTTTGTTCCATTGTCATATATTTATTGTTGATTTTGACATGTCTCATAATGAAACATAAGCTGTCAAATGGCATTGCAGAAGAATCTCACTGCCCTGTCTGGTACAACTAGACAAACTTGCACCCCATTGATGTGTACAGTGCTGAGTAATGTTACAAACATAGCAACCAAAGCTGATGCCATCATGGGCTATACA
The DNA here is from genome assembly GCA_947000775.1 of Pterois miles. Classification (NCBI taxonomy): domain Eukaryota; kingdom Metazoa; phylum Chordata; class Actinopteri; order Perciformes; family Scorpaenidae; genus Pterois; species Pterois miles. The sequence goes on along the minus strand of CAMQGK010000549.1, from coordinate 16,132,402 downwards.
AATAGTAGTGCTGAACTGTGTTTGCAGCTTATTTCCGATTCCCTCGAGTGGCCAAAAAATTAGGTCATGCAAGTTTAAGGTTACGGATCGTAGTTGGAGTAAAAATAAAAAATGGCACACCACCGGGGCGTTAAGTTATCCAATATGAATATAATTGCTGGGGATACTGGTCTTCATGATGTTATGATGATCTGCACACAAGTTTCAGGGGTGAAAAAAAAGTACAGTAATCAACCTTGTACTAACATTTGGTAAGATGGCCTTTTAAGTTATCCGAAATGAAACCTGTTCAAAGCTACTGGCTGCCGAGAGGTGTGGACAGCAGAGGGTGTGTCAGCCGATGGCTGAAAAATGAAAAATAGCTGTCACACCTTTTCTGACAAAGAAAATGCGTTGTAAATTACACTCTCCATGCTGTGGTTCTTGTCTGTCACGCTGGCCCTGTCACTTGGCAGGTGTTTTCCTTTCATTTCCTTTGGTACCCATCCCGTTCACTCCCTCTCAAGATATCACAAACGTTCATCTAGAAAAAGTCCCAGAGCCCAGCCCTAAAAAAAACAAAAAAACAAAACTCTTTTCTATTAATCATCATACTAAAATAGCAGCGTTGTCCCAACAAGTCATTCAGACCCATCCTGATTCTTGACTGAATCAGTGTCACAAAAATATTTTTTTGTTTTTTGAGCAGACAGTCATGTAGAAACAGAGATATTTTCCCACAGCACAGCTGATACGCACCCACAACTGCAAGTTTAAGAAATAAGGATAATGTTTGTTAACTGTGAAAGGGAAAGTCCCTTGGCAAGGAGCATTATTACAAATAATCAGAGATACACTGCAAGAACTCATCCAGGTTATTCCTGTTCACACTGCTCTGGGCCATGAGCTGTTGCCAAAGGGTAATGTGAGCAAAGTGCTCTTGTTTCTAGCTTGTTGTGGTGGCCACAATACCTCAAGCTCTGAGGTAATCTTTGACCATTATCTTACATGTGTTTACAAGCACAGTATACACACTGTTATCTAACATCAGTGTGCATTCAGTCATACCTCGTGCTGTATACATAAAGACTCAATGTGGATTTTCAAAGATATATGTTAGGAGGGGGGGAAATTACATGCAGTACAAAGTGAAGTTATGTTAAAAAATGGCATAGGTTGGTACAGTATGAGTACCAGCTGAATCGATCCCATCGCAAATGCCATTAATGAACACAGAACCAGTGAGATGGCCATGAGATACCTGTAGAAATAAAACCTGTTCAGAGCTGCTGACATCCAAAAGGTGTGACCCTCCCAGTGGAGAGGCTGTGTTACGTCAGCGGATGGCCTTTGAAAAGAACACACCTTTGTCACAAAAAAAGCAAGGTGTAGTTTCTAGTCCATCCTGCTGTACCTGTCATTTAGCAAAGTTAGTTTTCCTTTCATTTCCTATGATAGCAATCCTTTTGTGGTAAAGCTGTAAGTCACATGTGCAAGCAAATGTTCCTGTGATATGATCCTGTGATAATGTTGGTGTAAATCAAGAAAAATTACCACTTTAATGGGCCTTTTAGTTGGAATCTCTATAGCAATGTACTGTATTTCCAGCTATAAAAAACAGCTTTTATCTACTGGTTAAGTTGAAAATATGAAAAATCATATCCGTGCGGACTGAATATTTCAGCTGGAGGCTTTGACATCCCACACCACAACAAACCCAGTTTTATCATAGAATTGGCAACAAATCTGCATCTAAATACGTTTTCCTCCTAACGTTACAATGCAATTTATTGTAGGGGAACTACGGCTGTCAATCGATTAAAACAGCTAAGCGTGATTAATCGCAAATTAATTGCACATTTTGTTATCTGTTCAAACTACTCTTATCAACATGAGCCAGAAAATACACTGCTTTATGCAAATGTATCTATATATTTATTACTGAAAATCAAATAACACAAAACAATGACAAATATTGTTCAGAAACCCTCACTGGTACTACATTTAGCATAAAAATATGCTAAAATCATAACATGGCAAACAGGTATCAGTGTGCTAACTTGACTATAACTTGCCCCAAACTGCATGTGATTATCATAAAGTGGGCATGTCTGTAAAGGGAAGACTGGTGGGAACCCAGAGAACATTCATTCACATATCTTGAGGTCAGAGGTCAAGGGACCTTTTTTTAAAAACAGCCAGAATTTAGTGCAAGTTTGGAGAGTTATTTAGCCTCCTTTGCAACAAGCTACTATGACATGGTGCCAATGGATTCCTTAGGTTTTCTAGTTTCATATGATGCCAGTATCTTCACTCTAACTTTACTTTCTGTAAGTTGTGTTAATGTGTTAAAAAAAAATGAGTGGCGGTAACACAAATTTGCATTAACACATTATTATCACGTTAACTTTGACGGCCCTAATGGGAATGTAATTTTTAGGAGCGAGGGCTGCCTTGCTGTTCATTTTATATTTAGGAAAAGTGTAGACTGGTGGTAAAACTGACTCACTACCACCCACTACTGTGCAGTGCACTGAGGCAGGCTCAGGGAATCCTATACCCTTACGTAATTTCACTTGCCACCATATAAAAAGGGTGTGGGTCGAAATAGCAACTTTTTCCTCTGGATTTTTGTCCTTGTGGCTTGTGTAAAATATCTAAATATATAGCACAGTGAGAAATTGAGTCACAGTGGAGGAAACTCTGACTCAAAATGCTTACTTCTGTCTGTTTTTCTGGCCTATACGAAGCAATAAAAACACATTTTAACAAATATATTTTAACAGCCACACACTGGGGGGATTCTTTCCGATGCTTCTGCAAGACTGGACTTTGAGACAAGTGATCTGATTATTGTGAAAAAGATGTTTTCCCAGTCTGCATCAATCCTATAGATGTAGCCTATGTAGTGTCAGAATATTGAAGACCAGGCCAAATAGTCTAAGACACTTTGTTCAACAGTTAGCTTAAGATACTGAGAAGAATATTACTCAAAGAGACCAAATAATAGCACTGGAGATCCAAATCTGATGCAAGTAGGCAAGTTTATGATCATGAGCGCAGCAGACAATAAAAAAACTGAGGCTGTCCCGGGAACAGACTGAAACAAAATTGAACTTAAGCTGCCTTTTATACAATTTCTGGGACTTCTGAAGTTGCTCCTATTCATTGGAATGTTTCACGTTGATCAAACCTATTGGTGGAGGATGTTTTACTGATTTCTGATCATATTGGATGTGATCCGCTGCTACTCTCTCTGCAACCAGTAGGTTTAGCTGCAGATAATTGGTCTTTTTTTTTAAAAAAAAAAAAACATATTCATAAAGTTCAGCAGCTCAGTTCAGATGACATCACTCTCAGACAGGTTTAGTTCAAGAGTTCAAGTCAGTTCAAATCTAATTATAGTACCTACAATGGTTCAGATGTAGTGCACAGTCTATGCATAGGCAAGTTACTAAGCAACAGGTTAAATATAGCACATAAACCACTAGATTATAGAGCATATAACATATTCACCCCACAGTGAATAATCAGATACAGATGACAGCAATAAGTATGTAATCAAAGCATATATTGAATTTTACTGAGTGAATACTTTCAGCTACTTTTACATTGCTTTAAGTACTCGTCACTCTAAAATACACTACACCTACGGTGTGGAGTGTTAGCGATTCCAAGCATCATGTGTGTAAAATGCACTCATAGTACAGCAGTGATGCAGAAGCGGGACAGCTCACAAGGCTACATGCAGACCACAAAATAGATAGTTTGGAAGCAGTCGAGGGATGGTCTACCAACTAAATGACAGTCAGTTTACATCATCACACTGAACTCGCGGCCTCCTGTTGACTTGACAAATCAACCTGGACTTCATAACCACCACTCACACAGGAAAAGAGAGAAAAAGAGAGAGACGGAGAGAGAGAGGAACGGCGTGCGACGTGAGGAGTGCTCCCTATACTTAGTGAACTTCTGGCGTTTTAATGGGCCTGACGTAGTTCCATGCTGCGGTCTGAGGTCTCTCCACCAGCATCTATTTTCCCCCAGAATCTAAGAGTTGGAAAAAAGCATGGAGCATTTAAGCAGGCTAAAAATGTATCTGATGGCAACCACCGTTGGCTGAAAATAGCCCTAGAAGGGTATTATTATCATTAATGAGGGATAAATTTGTCGGCTGACTTACCCTGGAGTCATGAGCACTTAAAATTATTCTGGAGTTTGCCCTTTTTTTGGCCGTTTTGGCAAAGCTGAGCTATCAAGTCTGTCTGAGGAATGGATGGTCTCCTGCTGATTTATACTCATAAAGTCAGCTTCCTCAGTAGTGCACAAAAGATCTTGCTGAGCAAAGATCAACCTTTGCTCCTTTTAGGTTTAGCTGACAAAGAACGAGAGTCTCAGTGTGTTGCTTTAATTACCGTGCGGACTGCGTCGCATGTTTTAGGCTATTAACTTTAAATCACCTATGCTCTACATTTCTGCTGACCTTTTTCCAGTGTAAACATTGTTCATACCAGTAGGCCTACACTAAGGACTATATAGATATATGCAGCAGAGAAGTACTGCATTGCTTTGTCCTTTCTTACTGTCTACAGCCATAGTATCTCTGTGAAGCTGTGCTTTGAGCAAAATGATAACTTTAGTATGCTAACATGCTGTTGTTAAGCAGGTTGAAAATGATATAAAGCATGGCCCATTTGTACAGAATGTATATGCCAACTTATAGTATACTAAATAAAAGTAAAAGATGATTTTGTTAGAATAAACCTTTAAGGCAAACTCTCACTGTTAACTCTTCCGACTGCAGACGGCACACCAGATCTACTGTACATTTAAAGTTTAAAGTGCTTAAGTTGGGGGCGGCAGTAGCTCAGTCTGTAGGGAGTTGGCTTGGGAACCGGAGGGTCACCGGTTCAAGTCCCGACATGGACTAAGAACTGAGTGTGAACTGGTAGCTGGAGAGGTGCCAGTTTACCTCTTGGGCACTGCCGAGGTGCCCCTGAGCAAGGCACCAAACCCCCAACTGCTCGGGGCGCTTGTCAGGAGCAGCCCCATCACTCTGACATCTCTCCATTGTTGCATGTTTGTGCATGTGTGTGTTTCGGGTCTGCATGTACTGTGTATAAGTTAACAACAGAGTGTAAATTAATTTCCCCTAGTGGGACTAATAAAGGACTATCTTCTTCTTCTTCTTCTTCTTCTTGTACTGTTGTATATGCACATTATTTGGGGACACATGAAGACAGTGACGCTGTGTCATCTGTGTTCATCAAACAAATCCCTCTGGACATCTGTGGCTTCCAAAACCAACACCAATGGTTTCCATGACACTCTGACAGATGGCCAACAAACATCTCTTGCTTTTTCTGTCTTTCTTAATATAGAAGTTTTCCAACCCACTGATCCTTCATGCTACTAAAAATGCTCTTTATAAGACAAGGAACATGTTAGAGTACTAAACTTCGACCAAAATCAAGATGACCTTTTTAATTCCTCACAATTTCTTCATTTATCGCTGATTCCCTCTCTTAGATGTTGTAGATGTAAAGTCACACAAATGCAAATACACATCAAGGCAGTACCTTTACTATCTGGTAACTTTTTATGTGTTTATTGGTAAAACATGTGAAACTCCTTGATTTCTTATTGTTGCCAAGACTTCTTTTAGCAAGTAAGCTTCTGATCCTCCTCTATCATAATCTTGGCTAATTAGGGAAATATTAATCAATTGATCATGAAGTTAAAATACACCTTTATTCTGTGCAGGATACCCATGCTCATGCTCCTTAAATGGGGTTCGTGATGACACGTTAACCCTGTATGAACCAGACTGGGAGAGACAAAGGAGGTGCGACGACAGAGCATGAACAGAAAGAGAGAGATAAAGGGAAGTATGATGAGGTATGGTGTTCCTGATGACCAGGGCGGAGTACTTTACAGTCCACGCTAAGGGAGGGAGGGTGCATGTGGATGTGTTCGGAGGAGTTACAGTAGACGGAGGCAGTTGGGTGAAGTGTATAGAGAGAATGGGGGAGGAAGGCAGGGTAAAGTGCAGAGGAGCAAGGGAGGACAGTCAGAGAGTGTGAGGGAGTAATCTTATCTTGGCTTGTGTATCACAGTGGCCTGCTATCATGCACATGGGAGAAGAGGAGTTCTTTATCACAAGCTAGGAATAGTCAAGCTGACTCCTATACTGGGTTTAATATAGGTGAGGTAAATACTTTTTGCTGAAACTGATGTTTGTATGGCATGAGTTTAGATAGATACCATTTCATTTCATTTTGACCTCATTATCAGGTAACTGCCTGCAAGTCTCGATGAGAAATTAAGGCAGTAATACTTTTTTTGGCCACTCAGGGGCAACAGAACAAGTTGGCAACAGGGGCAACAGAACAACACGACTAACATTAACACCTTATATAGATGTTAAGGAAAAAAAAATGTTAGCAACCAGATTCCTGTTTAAACATCCAGCATATTTGTTATCATGTTTCTGGTGAACTTGCAAAATAAAGTCCAATATTCACTCTCCTTTTGGCTCAGATTTGGCCTCCACTAACTCCTGAGAGAAATATCTGTCTCTTTAGCTGCAATGTAAAGTTTCCTCTAATGTTCACCAGCTAGTTGCTAAATTTGTCTGTTGTTTGGTGCAGGACAGGTAACTACAGTGGGTTTATTAAAGCAGTGAGAGTGAACCCAAACAATGAGCTGAAAGACACTAAAACACTGAGGGTGATAATTTTCTGTGGGCTCTTTACAACGAGTGACTCTTTTCACATTACATGTTGTTATTTGATCCATTGTTGATATGAAATTAATATGGCTGTCAAAGCTAACACGATAAGGCAAAACTGTTTAAATGCCACTACTTTCTTTAACGCTTTAACACAACTCAAGATTTTTAGGTTGTATAAGTTTTAATGTTAGAGTGAACATTCTGGTATCATATGAAACTAGAAGATGTAAGGAATCCATTGGTACCAACCATGTCATACTAGCAAATGAGGTTAAATAGCACTTCATACGTATACAAAATTTTGGCAAGGAAAAACTGGCATGGCCATTTTCATCAACCCTTAGCTCATTAATATATCTGTTGAGAGCAACCTGGCATTATTAAAGCAGATCAGCCCCGGATCAATAAATTCATAAAACATATAGATAAGTAATGAGGTAATCTGTGTATGTGATATCCCTGCTGACAGAGGAACATTCCTACTGAGGGCTGCCACACACGCCCTCGAAGTTTACTGCCTGTAATGCTGATTTAATCACTACCTGCATGGCTCGATTTATGGGCATTAAAGTCAACTTTACGCTTCTAGTCTGCACGCACAGGTAAAATATATTTATATTCAGCTTATACCTACTCAAGGTCACAGCTTTGTCACAAGTCTTCAGCACACACCTGTAAATGATTCTATACACTTCAAAATGAGCAAACACCGTATGCTACGGCACACAAGCACACCCACTTACCAATAAATGCACTTGCACTATACACACACTTGTGCGCACACACTGCTGACTTCTGTTGAGTGGATTCAGGTCTGTCTTTTATTTTTATTCATTTATTTCTGTTTGCATCACGTCAGGCTATAATAAAACCTCAGAAGCCCTGTTTTTCATTACTGCCTCTGCTACAACTTCTCCATAACATACATCTTCTGGAGGAATGCGACAAAAAATACTGGCACAGATTCCAGTCGTGGTTTACCCTCCCGGACAGGCTTTACAGCTGGGTAGGAAAAGTACTTCTATCTGTTTTGAAATGTCCCCTGCCTGCAGAGCAGAGCGGGCAATGTGCCAACACCCTCGGCACCTGCATCTCCGCCCAGCAGTTTTGGAGGGAAATAGTTCCAGTTGAGTTGCTGGTTGGACCAGTTTGGTTGTTAGCGCTAGTAGCAAAATCTATTCCTCTGGTGTGTTTGTATGCATGTTTTCTCTCATTTTAAGTCACAAAACTATAGATTTACATTCAAAATCGAAGCTAAGAGCAAGAGTTATAAAGAAAAGATTAGAACCAATGGCCCATGTCTCTGGAAGTGGTGATTCCAGAGAGATTATTAATCATTATGCAGTAATTGTGAAATATTTTTGTTTGATTCTTCATTTCCTCAGTCGCCAGCTGCAACACTGAGGGAGGAGGCAACACTGAGCTCCACAGTTTCGTGACTAGACTGGCTCTTTCAAACCGAATGGCACTGCTCATTTGTGTGTGTGTGCACACGTGTGGTGAAGTTAAGCGCAGCCACACCCTTGTCGTAGTAAAATCACACACATCAATACACCGCAACCCAAACAAAACCCAACTGCTGCAGCAAAACTGCGGCAGCAGGATGATGTGTGCCACATTATCAGCTTTAACATCTTGTCACGCTATTTACCGAGAACATGGTGACTGCTCTTACCTTTTATTATGCTTTCTGTCACATGGTAATTTAATGTAATAGAGACACAGTTTGAGTGAAAAGTGAGTGCTAGAGAAAATGACTAAATGTTGAACATACTCTATGGAGCGTATGTGAGTGCCAGCACCGTCTCCGTTATTAATCAGCCATATGTGGCTGCTCAGTATGGAAAATATTCTGCTGTTTGTATATTTTTTGGCAGGAAATCAAATACCTTGTATGTCTCCCATGTGTAAAATCCACTGTATAATAGATCCAAAGATCGGCATGAAATTGAAAACCTTGCCTATTCTTCATCCATTACATTTTAATCTCGGGTTGAAGTGTGCATCTCATCTTTCACTTGTCTTGCCTCTTATCCCTGTATTCATCATGTGCTTGTGCAATCACCTTAAGTGACTTTTATGGCGCACCTTAGGGAGACCTGGTGAGATCTCAAACAGCTGTCAGAGATAAAAATCTTGTCCTCGTGCCTGAGCAGCTGTCAAACAGCAAAGACAAGAGGTGCGACGAGAGGCAATGACAGAGAGATATATCCTCGCTTCACCCTCGCAGCTAGATATCTTATTTTCTGTCTCTCTCTCTCCACATGAGGCTCCACTCGATCTCTTTAAGCAGGCCCTAATTAAATTAGTGGACTTTATTAGTTGACCTAAAAACAGAGGAAAGGTATAAAGAGAGAACAACCATGTCACCACTCTTTGATCTGTTTCGCCTGTGATATATGCCCTTTTGTCCCCTCCTTCATCACCCAACATTCAATCACACATGCACACTTTTGCCCCCAGGGTTCAGTGCGGTAAGCACGCGAACCAGCGCCTGTCTTTCATTTTGCCTTTCCCAAAGCAAACAAGAGAGGTGGAGGCCAAGAGAGACAGAGAGAGAAATTACGAGACGCGCTCCCAACATTCCTTCCAATTTAATGGCCGCTGTACTATGTCCTGTTTTGACAAGGAATGAATTTGGGCCCCAATACTCTCCACGATTTCCTTCCATTAGATGACTTATAGCACAGTGGTTAGAGCACATGAGGGGTTCAATTCCAAAAATATCAAGGTGTCAGTTTTGGGGTTGAAACACAACCTGAAACTCATCAGTCATCTCTAGATTTGCTGACCATCCAATACTCATTTTGTCAAGCAATCATCAACATGTGGTAAATTTGCCTTTTTTTTTTTTTAAGAAAAAAGGATTGTCATGAATTTCATCACAGGCTGATAAACAGGTCTGTTCCACTGTTGTTTGAGTTGTAAGGTCAAAAAAAGGTGAAAATAAAGAAAATTCGTGTTTATTCAGTGATTGTCCATGTAGTCCACGGCAGGTTCCATCTGTTGTTTTTCATTTTTCCTTGTTTGACCCTGGATGAATATTATTGTAAGCTCAGGATAGATGCCTTGTTTGTGTTCTCATCCATGTTTTCTGCATTTAGCTTCAACTGAGTCCCCAAAAGTGATGAATAAAAAATATATATATACAGTATATGGTACATAACAAGCATAGAGGACACATGGATTTAGTCGATAAGGTTAAGATTATATTTATGGATTCATGACAATATCTACATGGCTGGTAACGATTGGATACTACAAGTAATTTGATCTATTTTACCTCAAGCAGCTATGATCAATATTTTCATAATAACAATTAGTCAAATGACTATAAATAATGTGAAACGGGTTGCTCATAGTGACGGACCCAAAGAGTGAAAACCATTCCTCACCTCTGTGGACCTCTGTGGATTTTCCAGCCCGCAACTTTACTGTTTTGGTTCACTCTTGTGGCTCTCATAGCAGCATTTTCGGCCAAAGGAGGCATCTGTTTTCAGTCAGAGAGAAAGCTCCAAAAACCCACTGTACACAACAGACAAAAAGTTAGCGACTAGCTGTTGAACAGAGTGGGGCATTTGGCAACTAAATGGACAAATATTTCCCTCAGGAGTTGGTGGAGACCAAAACAAAGCTTAATGATCTATGCCAGATTCAGAGCATTAATATAGCAGCAAAAAAATATTTTCTATTTAAAGATATAGTAAATTGTACCAGAGCAGAGACTGAAGTCGCTCTCCCTCTGTGTGTGTTATCCAAGCTCCTCTGTGCTTTGTTGACATAGCCGGGCTGGCCACAGCTGTCTTTTAGTGCATGTTCGTGCATGTGAACGTGCCCCACTGGCTAGCTCACGGCACAGGCTCTGACTGCTCTCATATGGTAGTTACAGCAGATAATGCCATCCTGACCAACTGGCGTCATCGTGAAAGCATAGCAACCACCCCCTGGTTCTACCTCAGGTTAACACTGTTAGCTCTGTCAGCACTTTGTTTCCACTGTTAGCGCCGTTAATGCTATTAGTGCCGTTAACTGCGAGCCACCAGCTCAGCCATCACCATGCTGAGGCCTGTGCGGAAAAATGCTCCAAATCTAACATCCACCTTTAAAAGCACCTTTAAAAGAAAGTGAATATTGGACTTTAAAAGAATTCACACTGCTCATTATGTAAGCAAGCTGTTTGCTAAAAGTTTTGCCACAACAACTTCATAAAGAGATGTTATATTAATGTCCAGTTTAGAGCTTGTTCCGCTGCCCGAAAGTGGCTGAAAAAAAATCTGTTAGTGCTGCTTTAATTTTAAGGTAAAGGCGCCCCGTTGCTTTTTATTGTAAACAATCAAAAGTTATGTTTATGTTCAGTGTTACCTCCTAAAAGGTACTGTATGTATCCTTCAGACCTAATGAATGTGTTTAATGCATTTCCTTTCTCATAAAGGCAAAACCAATTTTTAAAAATATTTTAAATGCTTTACAACCATGTTTGTTTGCTAACAGTCTGTTTCTTCCCTCTCTTTGTTGACACATTGCTGCATGTACAAAATTGAAAATGTCACATCTTTTTTTCCTTCTAACACAAACCCAACAAGTAATTTAGTCCATTTTCAGTAATTGAATACATGCAAGTTACCAGACTTCATATACACACAGGATGTTTATCTATCACACAAACGTTATTTTATAGAGATGTGATTATTGCGGATTATTTTTAATCTGACAATTTTGCTTCAGTGCCATAACATCTCTGCATGGTCACATGTGTCCAGATTGAATTTCCCTTTAACAAAGCATGCACAGCCCTGATTAGATCTCCACCTATCTCTCCCTCCATCTACCTTCTCTACGGCCCACTGATTGCACTGCTGATGGGAGGAAGACAAACAGTTCCACCGCTGACCTTGTGCTACTCCACTACCTTTGAAGTGGGATAGTAATCCGCCCAGAGGTGGATAGGCTTTTTTAACAACGCTGGACATGAGAGAGGGCAGTGATAAAACCACTCCCTCCTTTTACAGATTGACCTAGATGAGAAAATGGCCTCCTTCGGGGCTAATAACATGATGTTAAGGTGGTTTAATGAGAAACGTCCCGGATGACTGACCATCAGTAACCTAAAGGTATATGTGGTCCTGCATCCTGGAATGCTCATTTTGTGGCTTGTTTCAGTGAAATCATTAACTACATTTTAAATACACTTTCTAAAATATTACTGGAAATTAATTACATTTCAAGGAAACACATTTTCTCCTGGATTACGGTTGCAGCTTTAAACACATGGTTAACGCTGTAAATTGAAACAAAACACAACAAAATTACTTTGTTATGTTTAGGCGGTTTAATGGTTATGTTTAGTAAATCATCATGGTTTGGCTTAAAATAAGTTTGTTACGTTATTTAAGTTACCGACGTAAATTGAAATAAATCAGTTGACTTTTGATTAAAATTGATTGAAAGTCCTGTCTCATCCAACCCAACCTTCTCCCTACACTGATTATGATTATTTATCATATGTCAAAAACAAATGTAATCCAAGAGAAATTTCCCTTGAAACTTAATTGACAATGCAGTTTCATTGTACTGTAACGTAATTTTTAGGAGACCCGGCTGCCAAAACATATGGTGCATAGCGCAACTACTGGTCAACCTTTAAGTGATTCATCACGCCTGTATTAATTCGATTTTTTGTGTATTTGAGGGTCGTGCAACAAGAAGTAAACAACATTTACACATAATCACCTTATAAAGCAGACACATAGCAACACTAGCTTCCCTTTGGAGTCTTGTTTTAGACTATGTGACTAATGTATGATCAGTTTTCATTCTGCTTTTAGTTCCGTTTTGGTCTCCACCAACTGCTGAGGGAAATGTCAGGTGCTTTAGCTGCTAAACGCGGTGTTCACTTGCTAGTCACTGACTTTTGCCGTGTCTCAATTTACATACTTCCATACTTACACTTACTATTTTGAGTGCATTATTACATTCACACTGAGAAGTATGATAAAATGCAGTGCACTCTGAGTACCCGCATGTATGTTGACTGTGGAACACTGGACACAGTCACCCTCAACGGTCATCATCTTTGCTATGTAGCGGAAGGGGGTGGGGCCACCAACCTATTTCAAACTTGGTGGTGCAGTGGTTAGTTAGGATGTGTGTTAGCGTGGGTTTTGTCCGGGTTCTCTGGCTTCCTCCCACTGTCCAAAGACATAGGACACAGGATTAGGTTATAACAAGATTCTCTGTATATACTTCACACTTAGTACAGATGTGTATATTCTCTTTTTTATGTGTACATAGATGTGTATATTCTCTCATGTTTATTGTGCTGATGCTGCTGCTGTAACACCACAATTTCCCAACTTGGGATCAATAAAGTATCTATCTATCTATCTATCTATCTATCTATCTATCTATCTATCTGTCTATCTATCTGTCTATCTATCTATCTATCTATCTATCATACAGTTTAGGTTAACTGATGACTCTAAATTGCCCGTAGGTGTGAATGCGAGTGTGAACTCCAGCTCCCCCGTGACCCCTAACGCGATAAGCAGTTGCAGATGGATGGATGGATGAAAATGACGGGCGAGGAAGCTGCAGCAGTTGCGACTGAAACAGCAAACACTGAATTACTCAACTCTTATACATGTTTTTTTCACTAGGTGCCACCATACTGTAACTGGATAGAAGCCCAATTTATTAATATATTCAGTAATATCCATCTGAATTGAATTAGTGTCGATGCAGCATAATGACTATCGCAAGCTGATCTAGCAAGCTTCAGGTGAGTGCACAAGTCACGTGTGATTTGAGACACTACCAGCCCTTTCTCATTCCCAGGATGTTAAATACTGAGGCTTTGTCATGGCTGTCGGCATGTTTTACCGCTGCACAAGGCACCCTTTAGCGTCAGTACGAAACACACCGGGTGTTCCATCCATATGTACTATAATGTAAACCCATGCACGGCAACAGTAAACGCTCATAGAAAGTGTGCCGGGAGTGTGGTGACGTAGTTTAAAGAGCGTAAAGACACACCAGGCAAGCGGGAGGGAAGGTGGATGGGTCCAACAAACACAGGGCTTTCATCAAGGACACTGCTGTTGTGCTTCGTGTGTCACGTTACAATCGGCTGCTCATTTGTGTCCCATGTTCACAAAGCACAGGCGAACATAGTAGTTTTAAGCCCAACCATGTAGTTCTTTCCTAAACCTAATTACAGTGGTTTTGATGCCAAAAATATTGGCGCCAAGGGGTGTGACAAAACGGCGGTATGTAACGAGTTGGTATGGGAATGTGTTGACACTATCCTGACAAAATTCACGCACTGCGCGAGTAAGTATAGTCTACAGTTCTACAATGTCATTTAGCAGATACTTTGTGCAAAGCGAGGGTTTGTACAACACAAGCAACGATCTAGATAGGTAAATAGTATGCACAGTGTACTACATGGAAGTGTACATGCGGAAGTAACCAAACTGAGACACGGTTTTTGTCTGTATCGTCAGTATATCAGAGCAAACCTGCTACCTGCTGCAGCTGGAAACAAGGTTGACGAGAGCGGTGAGAGTGAACAGAAACAGTAAAGTTGTGGGCCATAAAACCAAAACCATGATAATTCTTTGTGGGATTGTCACAAAAAGCAATCATTTTCACATTACACTCATTTGTTTGATTCCTTGGTAATATGAAATTATAGCTTTAATAGGCTTTTTCTGTTGCAGGGTTAGCATGTGTGGTTATCCAATAATTATGCTTTGGTGTGATGGCAAAATACAGGAAAACAATTTACAGAAGCAGAGGGTTCATTTAATTATACATAAACACTACAAGACAAACTATGATTATTTGTTCTTCTAAGTATTTTTGGTACAAGTACGAATGTGCTTGAGAGTTCAGCGTGTGCTCAGTGGTGTCAGCTTGCTGTAAGCTTTCGTGAGGAGGGGCGTGGCTGCTGTGTAAATCTGTGTGTGTGTGCTGTGGAAATGATAATAGTGGCGTTATAGTTTTATCAGACTACACAAGTGTGTAAATGTAAGATTACTGCACGAGGCACAGAAACTCCAGAAGTGAAGCACAAGATAGCAGAGCTGACACAGATAACAACAAAATCAAATTCATGGTTTCCTTGCAGTGGTTTCCCTTCGCTGTAGCTCATGTGTTTGATTTAGAGGCTGTTGCTGCCAGACGCACCAGTCCTCCCTCTCTTTCTCTAGTAATGGCAGAAGTTGTATGTGAAAGCCAAGACATTCCTGCAGTTGTGTGGTAGGATTTCTCTATTTCTTTTGCTGCCTATTCTTTCTGTCTCTGTGTCTAACTCCTCTCCATTTATCTCCCTTTCTCTGTCAGAGCAGTGAAAAGCTTCAGCTATCTGCTCTCTGTTAGCTCTCCTTTCTTTCCTTTTCCTTCCTTCTATTCATTTGTGGGCCAGAGAAAAAACTGCCAGCACTGTGTGTGTGTGTGTGTGTGTGTGTGTGTGTGTGTGTGTGTGTGTGTGTGTGTGTGTGTGTGTGTGTGTGTGTGCCTTGGGATGTGACTCAGTGTGCAATCTGAGACGGCCCCCTATCATAATGACTGCTCATTACCTACCGTGCTCTCATATAAAAAGATATATTTATACACCCGAGGACATAACCTCATCGCTCATCTACATAACAATTATGGCTCATTTTATAGGCCTCTTTGGAGCCATAGAGGAAGCTCAGAATTCACTCAGTTGCAAAAATGGCTTGGGTGACAGACAGGTTGGGAAATTAACTACAGCCACCAGTCATATCCTGGTTAAATTGTTGCTGTGGCCTGTAAGTTATTGTAATGATCTCTTTGGCAGATAGATACAGATCAGTTAGTGGCCTATTGTATTTTGTGCGGTTAGCTGGTAAAATCGTGGAAGTGGTGGTAAAACTTCAAGATTCACCAACCACTGCGGCCTGAAGACAAAACAGTTTCTTACTATCGTTTCCAATAACAATGACACATTGAGTTTAGTGACAAAGAAAATGACAACATATATTCCTATAACCTAAATGCAGAGGTTTGATGCCTTCAGTAGTCAGAGTGAACCCATATAGTAGCAATGATTTTTAGTTTTGAATGTCCCCTGTTCATCACACACTAGTCCAGTATTTCTTATAAAGATTCAGCAGCACCAAAAAGACCTAAAAACAAAAGATGCAATTAAGAGTTAAAGCCTGTGGTTTCAGAACTAAAGTTTTCTCAATAACAAAAACACAAATACAGAAATCTAGCGTGTGAAATAACTAAAACTGCTTGAACTTTGGCAGAAAACCAACTTGCTGGCTAAGGGGCCATTCATGTTGCGCTAAAAACGCTTGAAAACGACAACTGTGCAGCTTTCATCCCTTTATCTAAGGTGCTTAGGAGCTTATTAATTAGGCAGTAAGCCTCAATGATTAAACTAAACAAAGTCTGAACAAAGATAAATGGGTTTCCAGCAATGCCAATCCCTCCTAGTAGCTTTACTGCTCGATTTGTCTGTTTCTGGTTGATCTTTCAACTGGATGCTGTGACGTTCTTGGATGGAAAGAGTGAAGCGAGTAAAATAGTTCAAGGGGCAGATTGTAAAACTCTGGGTAGCCCTGCACTAACATTATTAACTTCTTCTTCATGTATTTACTGTAGAAAAATGATATCTGATGGCTTGGTTGGTTGTTCAACGAACTTTTTTACGCCGGGGTGCAGCTGTTGTGCCCTTGTGCACAGTCCCGACCCACAGTGTTGTCGCAGAAGCTTAACGTCCACATTCCAGTTCCACTTAACACTGTCAGCTCTGTCAATACTGTTTGTGCTGCTAGCCACAGGTTCAGCCTTCGCCATGTTGAGAGCCGTGTGGAGGCAATCACAGATATATGCTCTGAATTTCAAATTTAGCACCTTTAACTAGCTAGGATGATAACTCACCTGATATCAAGAGATATATTTCCCAGGACTTCACTGCAGTGGAAATGAGCTAGTTCTATGAGCCAAATCTATCACTGATTGGTCAACAAAACTCTTGAAATGCAGGAATTAGACCACAACAAATTTTATACTTTGGATGTGTGTGCCTCCCTCTCGCAGTAGATTTCGTTTGTCTTGTCTGTCAAGTGGTGCCATGTTTGCGTGTGATGCACTATACTTTATTTTCTCCCATAGAGCTCCATTGTTGCCCACAAACAACGCATCAGTAAGACACTGTTGCACTGCCATCCGTTCTTTCATTACCATGAACATGGTCACTGTAGAGCAGTCACACTTACACTGTCCTGCTGCTGGAAATGCTCACTAATTCACCAAATCCGTGGCTGTATAATAGTCCCCTACAAATGCACTATTTTCTCAATAAATCTATTAATTTGACACCCGTAAAGATTCATGTCTTAAGTAGGAGTGAAAGGGCTTGGAGCTGTGAACCACATAAAGGCTAGAGAAGTCAGAGAGTAGGGATCAACTAGGCGGACTAATGCATTGTTGGTTTTGGTCTGGTGAATATTGAATATTGTCAAACTTATCCGTTGAGCAAGGAAAATTATGTGTTATGTGAGTGACAGCTGTTACCCATATGTCCGGGTTACTTATAGTAGCCAAGTAAGCCTTCCTCTAGACAAAAAAACAACAGGCTCTCTGTGCCAACCTTGGACACACTGAATACAGATAAGAGGGCAGTTCTTCCCAACAGTGACAAGAGCAAATATCTTTTAAAAGACTGTAAAACAACATCAGTGTGAACTGGAACGTGTTGCTTTTATCTCGACCAGTATAAACACAGCTCAGGTTACAATTACAAAAATACATAATGCAACTTTGTACACATCGCTTAGGCTAATTTCAAACGTTATTTCAAATGGAAAAGATTGTTTCAAATGTTTGCAACTACTTGAGAACGGACTATCACGGTTGTTCAACAAATGATACAAGCCAGACTATTTAAGACTTCAAATTGAACTAAAATAAAATAATTTAAAGTAGCGCTCCTTTCTCATATGATGTAAGTGAAATTATTGCTTATAGATAATTTACAGCAAATGTCATTTAGTTCGATTAAAATTTGTCATTGCTACACAAGTTCGCTTCTGAAGCAGGATGCTGTTTAAACCTTGGCAGCAGAAAGTGGAAAGAAAAGCAAAGGTGATACTATGATGCAGAGCATATGGATAGATTTACTAAAAACTGAGCCTAAAATCTTTTTGAAAACATAAAATTAATTAATCATATACACACCATAAACGACAGCAGAACTGAGAAGGTAAACTAGCAGAAAAACAGTTTGCTGCCGATACCTGAACTTTGAACTTGACAAAAATAGCATGGAGTTAGATTTTTCGTCCATCTATCAGTAGATTGTGCACAGTAGACTGCCCTTTGTGCCAGTGCACTTGACTCAAACCCAAAGTACATTTGCTTACGTGTGATCCCAGAGCTTAATTACAGTTAATGATCAACCAATACAGCCACATTACAGCTTATCACAGTCTAAATGCATCATCATCAATCATAAAAAATGGGGAGGCATGCTTTTGGATCAGGCTCAAATGCACACAGGTGTGTGTTGTTGATTTCACTGTGGACGGTGTGGACAGATGGTTAATGTCCAGAAGGCAGATAAGCGGTTGGTCGGTGCTGACCATGCTGATATGCTTCCCCTGTGATAGACATAATACCATTCAATTCTTACAGAAAACATCTGTTTTTTAAGCATTTTTAAACCAAGTGCAAAGTGTCTTTATGAAGTTAAATAGGTGAGTCTTTAACTGTCTTAAAATATGTGAAATGAGTGAAATATATTTGTTTATTTGTGAGAAAAAGAACTTGGTTCAGTGGTTTTCCTTTCAGCAGTGATGACTGGATGTGACATTTGGCTTGTGGTTTAGCAGGAGACAGACTTGTTGTTTTCTGTTAGAACTCGCTGTTTCCTCTCTCATACACACACACACACACACACACACACACACACACACACACACAGGCGCTTCAGTGCAAAGCGTGGGTGCAGGTTTATCTGATCAATGCCAAAATTCATCAGATGTCCCCTTTGGTGTTGTGCAGTTCAAAATGTTAGTCTCCAACTACAAACCAGATAAAAGAGCTGCTTCAAGAGTGAAAGTGTGTGGGAAGTAGCAGCTTTAAGCCATGCGTATGTGTGTGTGAAAGTGCATGGGCCTGGTAAATGTGTGGGTCATCAGTGACCCTGGTACCACAGAAATTCAGAAAAAAGACGTCTCACTTTATTCTTTCTCTGTTTCCCCCAGAAAACTTCATATCTGTCTGTCGATCGCTCACCATGCAACATCTCCTACCCGTGGTACACAGCAAGGACAGATAATAACCTGCATATACTACGGGGTTGCCAGGTCGTGATATAACTAAAATGCTGAATTCCTGCAACAGCCAGACTTGCTTACTAATCTTATGATATTGAATATAAAAGCATTAGATAAAGGTTTAGAAAAACACACATCTGACTCCCACATCTCACCTCCTGCTGTGGTCAATTAAACTTCAAGAGAATAGCCTACAATACCTATTTTCAACTTAGCAAAGCAGTCACAGTGACTAATGCTCATCTCTTGCAACAAAAATGCTGACACAAATCAACAGCAGCATGGAGCTGAAGCTGCAGATGTGGGGTTTAAACATCTGTAAATCATCTCTCCGGGTAAACTGAGACAGCTAGGATAAATGTGGGCAGTGGAAGTGAACGGGATGCGCTTCCCTCTCGCTGAACTGGACTCCCAACTGTGGTTGCGGTCGCGCTGGGCAGCTCCCAGGCCTGAGTGTGGGTTGTGTTTGTGCATGTGTAACTTCTCCTTCAAACTGAAAATTGGAGAGTAGTCGTCGGTTGGTTTTACTGTTCAAGGGAGTAACAAAGATTTCCAAAAAAAAAAGGCCAAAAGAATCATCATCAAAATATTGTTTTGTTTAGATATGGTCAAGTTTTTAAAGATAGATCCACCCTGCCATCATGTTTACAGTGTATTTTATCTACTGTGGATAAGTCATCAAAGTTTGCATTTATCCAGTGAAATATCTCAACCAATTTTGTGGCAATCTACTGGAAGGATTGTCATAAAAGTGGGAATTTCTCCCAGCTCCACCATGAGGTTCACATCTGTGGTTTTACATAAAAATGCTTCAATAACTATTGGATGGATTGCCACAAAGTGTAGCACACACTTTCACGTCCTCAGGATTAGTTTATCATAACTTTGGTGACCCCTGAGTTTTCATCTAGCCCCATCATCATCATCTCTTCACTTTGTCCAATATTTTGGTTTATGACAAATATCTGCCTCATATGTTCTTTTTGCATTTTTTGCTAATTAGCAATTAGTAGCATGCTAACACACTAAACTAAGATGGTGAACATTATACCTGTTAAACATCAGCATGTTGACATAATCACTGTGAGCAAGGTAGCATACTGACATTAACCACTGTGGCTACGTACAGCCTCACAGAGCTGCTAGCATGGCTGCAGACTCAGCCTTGAAATGGTTAAATGAAATAATGAGGTTAAGGAGTGTCACAATAAAGACAAAAACAGAGTTACAAACTTCCCCAGACAGAAATACTCAGATAATTCAAAAACAGCTTTTTCAAGTTCCAACTGTTATTACGAGTTCATAGCTTCTCCCACTAGGGTTTCATGAGATTTGTTGGTCAGCTAGGGTCATGCATTTTTATCCGCCGTCAAAACACACATGCTGGTGTCAACTGCAGGGCAAGTTGGTCTTCCCTGGAAGAGGTCAACTCTCTGGGGTGAGCAAATGCCTTTCCAGTGGTTCAGATTCAGAACATCCCCCACCCTGAAGCCTTTCACCTAGCCTGTCCTTGTGTCAAAACCTCAGTGTGTTTGTGTGTATAGTTTCTAAACAGAGGGAAACAAAGTGTACGAGGGGGAAGTCATGTCTCTGGTGAGGCACAGCATCTCTCTCAGCCTCTTTTTGCTCATTCACACTTTCTCAGTCACATGAGCCTTAACATTCAGCACAGACACACTAATATCCAGCCTCTGCTATCGCCCTTATACCACCTCGATAGAAGCTCTGATGATGACAGTCACATGCTAAACATGTCTCTTAATACACTGCTATATATTAGGCACAGCAGGACAGCACAGTAATTATAAAACCGGTCCTATCTGCAGGTTTCACCCCATCGACAACAGTGTGTTCCAGGAAAACGGAGGGGTAAAGGTTACGCGCTAGGCTGTGGTTGTGGTTATGGTCTGCTAAGCTTATGCTGTCAGAGGAAGTTCTTCATGGGAAGCTTAACTTGGGACTGAAAGGACCCATGGTCACTGAAAATGACCTTGGACAAGATGCTCAAACCTTTAAATGCAATAGTTTTATCCTGTAGTACAAATGAAGCACAGTACAATACTTATACTATACTTTGAGCCTTTACTCTTCAGTCAAAGTTATTCTGTATTTCTGAGAGGCAATACAGTTGCAAGGAGCAACTTGTTCACAATGCTTCAAGATAGTAGACTGCAGAATCTGATCCGATTTGTGCTAACTTCGGTGATCCCTGAACTTTCTGTATAAATGTAAAATAGTCCAGTACTTCAGTTTATGACTAAATACCTGAAAAACTAATTGCCATCAGCCTCAGCTAAACTTGTGTGGCGTTTAGTCCTAATTAGCAAATGTTAGCATGACAACATGCTAAATTAAGATGGTTAAATTAAGATGATAAACATTATACCAGCTAAACATCAGCATGTCTTCTGGTTGCAAAATAAGTCAGGTTATGTAGAAGTGGCCCTACTTCTTACTTGACTTATTACCTCAGTAAACATTGTGAACATGACTTTATGGTCTCAATCACTAATTTCAAGTCTTCTTCAATACAGCATGATATTCATTTAGTAAATTATGGTCCCATTTAGAGTAAGAAACAATGAAGCAGGATATGCTTTAGGGCGTGGCTACCTTGTGAGCCGAAAACCAGGATGGCAACAGCCAAACAACGGCCAAACACCAAGATGCTGATGGCCACAAACCAAGATGGTGACGGCTGAACTCGAGGCTTCAAAACCGTAGTCCACAAACCGATGGGTGACATCACAATGACTAAGTGCACTTTTCATATGCAACACAGTCTATGCACATGAGAAATTACTAAATTCAAACAAGTCCTTCCACATGTACTCACATTGTTTCTCCTGTGGCTTTTGTTTTATGACAACATATTTATGACTTAGATGTTGTTCAGCAGTCGACTGTCAAGTCTGGGAGGTTGGAAAGTCACTGAACACACCAAGGAGAGGTTTCTTACTAGTCCTTTCTAACATGCATTATATGAAAATGTTTAGGCCCCTTTGTATTTCCTATTGCAATGTTTGTTAATGGAGTTGATGACAGGAAGTAAACTTGGACCAAAACTGTTCCCCTAGCAAAAGAATGGCAAGTGTTGGTAGTAATATGAAACATAAGTGATTTTAAGTGCCTGGGTCAAAACCACAAAAAACACAAATATGATCTTTGAAGTGTTAAAACTGCTCTGTGATGACTCAACTATGAAATGATGAAATGACGAATAACCTACCACATTTGTCACCCGATTTGTGAGCCTCCCTCACCCTCTTTAAGAAGAAAACAATCTCCCCGCAGCCTTCCTGTAGGGATTTAGCCTTCAACATTTGCCCCCTCAGAGGGCCGTGACCCAACCTCACCCAATCACACACATTAGAAGAGTTTGCTTTACCCTCACCCTGACCTGTGAGTGCTGATACTTCCTGTAGCCACACGTCTGTCCTCAGGTCAAACATTACTCACCGCCAAATAAAACCTCAGCTTATAGGGTCAACTGTTCAGAGATCATCCACGGCCAGATCTCATTTCAAAGTTGTTTACTTTTTTCGCAAGTTGCAAACACTCTGGTTATATGTCGTTAAGGTGATACGCTGACAGTTACATTGCACAGTATCCACCCACAAATTTATCTTGGCAGTATTTAATAGCCTGTCAGATACAACTATTTCTTACCAGAGCCAAAGATTAAACAGCAAGTATGGAGGTCAGTGAATCACAATTTTTACAAATACATACTCAAATACAAATCGACATGAAATGTTTGCACTTGGGAGTAATATTTTGGCTGTCCGGCTGGCTGTCTGAGGCTCACGTGCCATCTCCCAGCTGCCTGAAACCTCGATGTGTACGGGTGAAAGACATGGCCCTGGGTTATTAGCTAGAGCACGAGTCCCTGCAGCAGCTGATTGTTGCCTTATTACAACAGAGTTGTTCATCCTCCCTCCTCTCAGACACATATTATCAAATCCTCAGGACCAGATGAAAGAAATCAAAGGCATGTGATCCACAAAGAGATGGAAGAGGGGCTGCGATGGTGCGTTCATGCGTGTAAATCTTAAAACTCAAGAGTGCATTCAGTCAGCCCTGAGGTCATAAAACAGTCAGTTATCATGACATTATCACAGTGGATTCATCATTCATCAGATTTTCTTCTATTTCTGACAACGTAGCTCCTCTAGGAGTTTTTGCTGTTGTATTAAACCACAGCTGTTATCACTACTAACCACAGGTGTCGCCAAATCAATCAAAACTGAAAATTTCAGTATGACATTAAGTTTTGTGCTGACAGCGAAGCAAAGGCCGCAGTTCTTGGTTTCTATCCACTTTATCAAAGGGAATTTGTTATGTATTAGTAGAGAGCACAGCAAGCCAACACTGTGTTGGTGACCCCTGCTGCAAGGCAACCTAAAAGCTCCAGAGCCGAGCCAGCATCTGAGGCCACACAGCCAGGCCGCATGAGTCACTGAGTCCCGAGCAAAACCAAAATGTGTAAAAACTTCACATTGGCAGATTAGTTTGTTTACATCCTGCGCTGGACGTGATTTGGCCAGGCTGCAGCAAGACACAGCCAAAAAGCCTATCTCCTCTTTCCTCCCTTTAACTCGATCCTTCACTGCCTCTTTCCTTCTTTTTCCTTTCTTCCCTCCTAACTATCTCCGCTTCATCTCTCCCTCTCTCACCGTTGCCAAGTACACGTGACCATGAGGCAGAATGAAGCGGAAAAATAAAGCAGCCCTGCCCTTGTAAAACAAAAAAAAAAAATTAAATGAGGTAAAAAAAAAAAAAAAAAAAAAATCAGACAAATTAATTACAACACGAACGGATGGGGAAGTTGTATTTCCAGAATAAAACAGGACATTCATAAAAGAGAAAAAAAAAAACTTTCCACCCCCAACAGTGGGTTGCCAAATTATGAGCTCATACTTTGTAGGCCCTCTGCTGAATATCTATTCATAGCGTCAGCTCCAAGATGTCAGACTTTTATGACCCATTTCTCCTCTTGTTATCTGCAGCAACATTTAGGGGCCTACTAATTTAACGCTGGAAATATGGAGGTGTTTTCCTGACTTGGAAGAAAACTTGGGACGGCTCACCATGAACCAGTGTGTACCAGGACTGATGAAATACTTCTTGAAATGAAGAAGGGATGGGTAAAAGTCAACATGTAGCCACAGCTTTGTGTGCATGTGTAGGTGTCTTTTCACACTAAGATAGAGTTTAATGATGAACAGGGTCAGTCTGGGGTAACACACACACACACACACACACACACACACACACACACACACACACACACACACACACACACACCCCTCTATCAGCAGTGGTTTTGAGGTCATGCCAGGCACACCTATCTAAAATTGGTGATGCCATATTTGCATCATGGCATAGCCTACTGTAAGAGCTACTGTCCTGTACCACCTTGAGGTCAAAGGTCAAGAACTTTTCCCCTTTTCTAAATCAAGAGTTGTACTCTGCTAATGTTGATGAAACCCTTATATCCTCCCAGACTGTCAGTGTTTTAGCTCAACGTTCATGTATCATGGCAGAAATTTCCAAAATGGGAGCTACGGGGTGCAAACAACAGGGTCGCGGTGGGCTGACAGCGCCAAACAAAGCAAATGATGTCACTTTTTAAAGACTCTGCACATCTACACAGATGACTTCCCTAATCAGGGAGATGTCGATCATGCCTGTGCATGCCCACAGAGTCCTGAGAGAACATCTTATCATGCAAACTAAGTGAAAACACCTGTGTGGCTGAACCAAGGGTGGGTAAGGTGTTTAAATACTATCTTACGTATTAATACAGACATTTTACACATAGTAAGAAGTTAGCATTTTCCCCCACCTTTAATGAATACATAGCATTTGTTTCTTCTATCTTTTCAACAACTTTATTAACCTCAAAAATATCCACTGAGCTCTTATTCTGCTATTCGGTTTAACTGGGGCTGTTTGTTTGCCTTAGCTAATCAACACAGTGTAATTGGAACCACCTGAAGGTTCAGAGCCTCATCAGGACCAAACAGCCAGCTGGACCTCATGGCCACGTTATGTTATGCTGCGGTACAGGATTCAGAACGATAATTTATCACAAACATATGTTTGTGCTATCAAGCAAAATAACATTTTCACGTTATGTCAGTGATATTATTCCTCTGCGGTAGTTGCATCTTTCTGGTTTTACTTGTGAAACTGATGCTTGCTTCATGTGTTGTTTTCATTACAATGTTAGCTGGAAACCTGAGAATTTTAAGAGGAAATTGGCATTTCAATGACCAGAACTTAATGTCACTTGCAACAAACATCAGCTAAATGTCATGATGCAGTTAAATATAGCCGACTTTTCCATACCTGAAAGGCTTTATTTAACCTGACAAGAGAAGGGCATAGTGTGTTCATTTAATGTACTCTACATGCCATTTTTTAGGTATGATTCCTCAAAGTCAGAGTCAAACACAAGACTCTCATCCAGAAGACTGCTGTTTAGCACACCAAAAGTCTACATTTGCTTGTTTTAATTTACATCCGTAGTTTAAATAGCAACAAACATGGTCATTTTAAGCCAAACCATGATGTCTTTTACTACACCTAACCAAGTAGTTTTGTTGCCTAAACCTAAATTGTTTCCTGTGGTGGCAGCACATGATTTCAACAAATTACCAGCACGTAATGTGCTGGTCAAAGGTAACTTCGATAGCCTATTTTTCAACTTTCCCATGTTTTTGTGTCAAAGTGACTAATGGGGACAACCATTTTTGAAACGGGTCTGGTGTTGAGCATGAATGTTGTACCTGGCAGCTGTTCACTAACAGTGCTTGTTTTAGCCACTCAGATTGTTATTGTTCAGTAAATGTCTGACAACATTATGGAAAGGGAAATACAGGGAAATAAAACCTTTTCCTTACCTTATGCTTGATCCGGTCTATTTGTTATTGTGTCCCGCTGAAGCAGAAGTGTTGTGAAATCTGAATTGCCTGGCAACCAGCAGAGAATCCAGGGAGTTGCTATACCTGGCCAAGAAAAAAGGAAATCAACATTATTCCCAAAACATCAAACTATTCCTTTAAGTTCAGGTACAACATGTAACCCTTGTCCTGATTCAAAACATTTGGGTTCAACAGCAGAACTGTTGGTGAAGAACTTACTAATTTAGATTTCTGATTTTTACGACTAGTGCAACCCCAATAAAACACAATTAAACAAAAATTAGATCTCAAAGCTGGTATTTTATGTAACTTGCAACCAAATACCAGATTTCCCTCTATATGTATCATGTTACTGTTGCACCGGGTAAAGTCATCAGTGGATATCATGGGTTTATAAAGAGATCTGGATATAGTGTTGGAGTCAGGGCCCTGTTCATTCCTATGAAAGTTCCCTGGTGGCACATGAAGCCAAAATAGTTTGAGTACAGGGTATAAAATTACCTGGATCTTCCACATCCATGGGCCCATAAAGCAAGTGCACTAGCGTTTCCTTTAACCCCACCTCTCACCTGCTCAAACTCCCACACAAGAATGGCAGTTCATTATGCCTATAAGGAAATAACTAATGAGCTATTTAAGTGTACTGGGAAGTTGATTTTCCTAAAAACGGCTCTTTTGAACACAATGTGAAGACTGTAAAAACACCAGCAGGGTTTTTTTCGTGCGATTAATTCCTCTGTCAATATGTTTTTCCAAACTGTTGTCAAAAAAGACGATTTTCTGAGCTTTCACATCGCGAATAAAAGCATCAATAATCACGTTGTGAAGAACGGGTTGAGTCGTGACTATATTTAAGAAACAGCAACATGAAAGCTCCGTAGTCTGCACCAAGATGGAAAACTGTATTACTCCTTTCAACTTTGACAAAGGCAGTGCATACCATGTTAGAAGATGCTAATTTAACATTAGTTAAATATCTGTTTAAAATAAAAAAGGATTTGCTAAACTGAAGGTGCATAACTTTTCAAAAGAAGCACCGACGGTGGTTAGCCACTATGGTTAGCCTATTTAGGACTAACTAGCTTACTGCTACTTCTGATACCTCACCGGAAGTTATGCACATTATCATTTCTACAGTAACATCCCAGAGAATAAGGTGGATACAAACAGATTATTTTTGCAACCAGATGAGTCGCAACCTGCTGGCTATTGGAGAGAATGCAAGTTTCAGGCACTTCCACATTGGCTTCACCTTTCAGACCCCAGAACTGCCCATGGGCTGTGATGCAAATGCCACATGGAGATGTAGTGCATCCAGATCAGCAGAAAAATAAATGTAATGACTTTCCGCTAAATTTCATTGAAATCTATTGAGTATTACACAAAACAAAGCCACAGGACCAAGGTCAGACAGACACAAACAAACAGGACTGAAGTGGAAGTGATGAGATACAAAACTTCTGGATTTGCTTTATGACAACACATATTTGCATATTAATGCTGATACATTTTTACATTATGCTGTCATTTGACATGTCTTGCACTCAAAGTAACAACTATATGTTGTCCTAAAAGGAGACCACCAATGTGTTAAAGGTGTTGCAATCCTCTCTAAAAGTTTAGAAAAAGGACATGAGCTCACTACTGCAGACACAGTCACAGCCAGTATGAGATATTATAGGAATAGCTCTCTCACTCACTCACTCTGTATTTGACTCCTACACACTGGTATCAACAGGAAAGAGGCAGCCAATGAAACTAATTGGGTGGTGTGTGTTTTATGAAAAGAACAGCCTGTACTGTCCCGGGCTCCCTCCCACAGCTCTCTGACTGGCTGGCTCCTAAGTGGTCTGCTTTTCTTTTCTCTGCTGTGATTGGATCCAGGGAAAGTCAATAACTGGGAACTTTTTTCCCCTCTTTTCCTCAGGACATACCCTTGTTGTTTTCAACTTCGGAGGCAGAGCTGGGCTGAGACGATCCAGCACAGTCACAGCCTGCACTCTGGTGCCGTGTCTGCACGCAAGATGTACACGGTGTGCTGGATTTTACTTCAACCACACACATATCATTTTATCATAACATTTATTGCAGGTACAGCAGGAAGTTCCTATTGGCAAATGCTTTGATAGTTAGGTTCCTACAGAAATAAGCTCTCAGCTGAATTATTTTTATATTAAAATGCAGAATACATATTAAAACCTCATTGTAGAGCGTGACAGACATTAAGTTTCTTCATGAAGTAAGGTTAAGATATACTTACTGATCATATCTGTCACTTCTGAAGAACTCAGTCCACTTTAATGTGGTTGTATCTTTGTGTAAGACTTAATAATCACTATCACCAGTCTGCCTGTTTACATGTGCAGATCACTTTAAACCTAGTGTGTATTTGTTAAGGGTGGAGTGGTTGTGTGCTTTGTAATCAAAAATAGTGAGCACATGCATGTATTACACCAGCATTGCTTTTCAGTCAATAAAATTGCAGCTTGAAGAAGAGGATAAAAAAATACAAAACACAGATATAAAATCGATTATTAGGCTCAGTTTTGCAACAGTTTATTTATCTTATAAACAATAATGAAAATATATATTTACAAAAAATGTCGCTTTGGGAAGCTATACATACACCCACAACAAAAAGATCAACATAAATAAGTTAGTATAATTTTTCAGTGTTTTTGAAAAAAAAAAAAAAAAAGGGAAAAAGGCACACAGGTACACTTCAAAATTTTACACCAAATGAGGCAGTGTCACTTTGTTTTTCTGCCCTCAAAAAAATTAACAATAGTGCAATTACATGTTCCACATGAATTCCACACCACAAAGACAAATCTTTGATTCACATATTTGCATAATAAGCAGCCCAGTGATTTTAACATATTTTATCTATGTTAAGCTGGACTACACCACTTATTAAAAAGGGGCGGATTATGTGGCATAAATGCCACTAAAATATGAACTCACCTAATTTAAAAAATAAAAGCTAATTCTTAGGATTATTAGCAAATACTGTAAAAAAAATTTGGTTGGATATTGCTCAGCAGTTTAGCCACCCTCCCACCCCTGCCCTCGCCCCCAGAACAAAAGGCACAAACTTTGGCAAAAAAGAAAAGAAAAGAAATTAATTTCTAAAATAAAAAATGGGGGAAATAAGGAGACCATAGTCGAATGTAAACTTTATCTGTCATGGCTGTTCCCAGTTAGATGGACCCTCAATTTACAGTGTGGCCATCTGGGCCTTCAAAAACAAGATATAACACTGGGACAAATAAAGCCATAGAAAAAGTGAAGACATTTTGTTTCCACACAACCCTGACTTTTGAAATCTGCATTTTTAACTTACATCAATTACCTGAATAAGGATACAATATGACCACTTTAACAAAATAATATTTCTCTGCTGGAAATTGCACTGCAACTTCCTGAGTCAAATTCACACATATTTATTCAAATACATTTAACAAAAAGTATGAAAAGCATAATATGCTTTTTTTATGTGCTACATCTGAAACATAGGTAGTAGATAAAAAAATGAGCAAAAATCCATTTGCACACTGCTACATTGTCTGCTGCTTCTGAGGCAATTTAATTGAAATGAGTGCCAAAACTTGATAGTGTACATATTCAGTGCTTGTGCAGCCTCTCCTCCTCCCTTCTTTTAGGAAAAGGCTGCTTTTATATTTTCTCTCCCATCTGTCAGATGACGAGAAAGGCTACAGTATTCCACCAGCAACAGGTCTCCCCGCTCTGTGGGACATAAAAGAGGAAACAGGCTGTTGAATGGTGCAATTGAAAAAGCAGTTGCTCATGCTTGATATCCCTCATGCAGACACGCACACACACTCAGAGGGTGAACAGTCATAGCACGAAAGGTTGTGGACGATACAAGGAGAAAACAAAGCAAGTTTGAAGGGCTGATGACGTTCAAGTGCTGTGTGCAGGACAGAAATGCGTGTTTACAACTGTCACTGATGCTGATGATAAACAAGTACACATCAGCGTCCAATATAAAAGACGATTGTTCGTATTTACACATAAACACGTGTATATAAAACGACCCATTCAAATAACTTGGTAACAGTGAGAATTGTTTCTAACCTGGCACTGCGTTTCACTGGACCTCCGCGCTATTCTCCGGCCTGATGGGTCTCTCCTCCGCGGCTTTCACCGCCTGATTTTCTGCACCGGCCGACTGGTCTTCATCTTCATCATCATCTTCGTCGGTATGCGACCTTTTACTCTGACACTCACTGGAGCAGGAACCTGGCAGACAAAAAGAAATGTCAAAAAAGTTGTCAGGCTGTTGGCGTGCAGAGCTGCACGTCCCCTTTAAAAGGCACCTGACATCTTCAACAGCCTGGAGAAATTTTACCCGAGTTATTAAAAATGCGCAAACTATAATGTAATTAATAGGCGCGGGTTTGGTGCCATAAACAAACGTGCAATACAGTGTCGCCCTCGTTAAATTACATTAAATTACTTTTAAAAAAGAAATTCTACGTCTGCGTCTCTTTCTGTCACTTCTGCCACGGTTGAACCCCGGACACAACTGTTGCTTCGCGCCTCTGCATTGCGGCACAGCGAACCAAAAACGCGCAGTAACTCCAGTAAGTAAAGGGAAATTACCTGACGGTCCTGGTCGTCTTTTCCTCGAGGCGTCCTTGTCTGCTTGATCCGCCTGCCGTGCACTCCTCTCCCCGGCATCCTGCCTGTTCTTCGGCTGTCTGATATAAAACTCCGGTGCGTCGCGGTCCTCCTCCCAGTCGTAGTTGCGCGGAGCGAGCGGCCTTTCGTTGACGGGATCGAAATTGTACGTCTCCGTAAAGCGCTGCACATCTTCCTGTATCGAAGCCGTCACATACCTCCGTATCTCCTCTGAGTCAGGTCGGCCGAAAAGGTTTCTGCGGACCGGAGGTCTGACGTTGTCTGGCTGCCGCGCATCCACTCTCTCCAATGTCGGGCTCGCATTAGAAAGGCGAACATCTGACATTTTGTTGCATATATGACAAGGAAGGAAAAAAAATATATACAAACAACAACCTTTCAAATTTCTTTTTCCAAGTCGTAATCCTTTAAAATGCAAAGTCACGGGGATGATGCGTGCATACTCCGCGCGTATCATCCAAAACGCGTACGCGCAAAAAAATGGAATAAAGCGTCTCCAAGGGCGCAGGGGCGTTTAAAAGAGAGCCACTCCTGTCAAGTCCGTAGTAAGGCTGATGAAAACAACAAGTCAAGTCATAACAGCCAACATGGCGTTAGAGGGAGCTATGAGTGAAGAAGAAAAGTTGACATCAAGGACTATTTAAACAGAGAAGGCGATTCATTGGTCTGCGCGCTGGGACCGCCCATTGAGCGCTCTTAAAGTCGAACAGAGGCAACAACAACACAGAGCTGTATTGGATTAACTCTACACATGAATATGGCCCAATTAATCCGTTTGATTAGTTAAATACATAAAGAGCAACAGGAACAAAGGCTTTGGTTCTAAAAGGAGTGTGATTATGTTTTATCCTTCCATTAGTGCTTGATTTATCGCAGACATTAACTGAACACCTACAGGGCAAAGATATCATCTGCTCATTAACTTGCATGTCTGTGTTCATGCACAGTAAGATCTCCTGAATAAATAAAAAGTGATACGAAAACAATAGAAACAGATTTACCTCAGTGCAGGAGCACTAGCGTGAGGTCTTGCTCCAGGCCGGTAACATAATCACAGAAATCTATCATCAAATGATTGTACGAGTGCTGACAGATAACACTATTTGATCTGATTTGGTGTCACATAAATGGTTTAGGCACACTTGATTCAATCAGTATAAATCCATTCAGTTGTAAAATCAAGGCTGCTGAGGGACAATGAGACACTAAAATGAGGTTTCATACAGGGGAAACAACACAAAAAAAGCCACAAATCTTGCCTCCTGGCCTCCGATGACATCAGCTCTGGAGCAGAAAGCCTTCCGTCATCGTTGGCACCGCGCCTATCGCTGTCAGACTTTGCCACTGGTGCTGCAGAGGTGGTTTACGTGCTTCACTGGTTGTAATTGCTTATGCGTGCTTGGAATTTAAACACCAAGGAAACAGAGGTGCAGCTTTACAAAAAAAAAAAAAAAAGATCTTGAAATTCCCCATTTCCCACTAGACTTAAGTTATCTAATTTCTGTATGTCACAGAGCTGCACAGGAATCCTGGATAATTGTGCAACAGTAAGCACTCCTTGTGACCAGGAGTTCACAATGTCCCGGCTTAAACTCTACAGCGAATGTCGCTCTGCATTCCTCTGCAGCATTTGCCAGTAAAAATCACTGGGCCTGCCTTAAAGGCCATGCTGTTTCAATTAGCCCTCAAAACGTCAAACATCTCGTGATGAATGCAGCGAAGCCATCTGTTATATCGATGTTATCGCTGGGATCACACTTAATCCATAATGTGTTTACGCTGCTGCAAACCGTGCACAGCATCATACAGAGTGATCCCTGAGATCAAAACACATTTTGATTAAAGCAGCAAGTGAGAAAGGCGGCAAGAGAACATTCTGTTTTGGACCGAGGTTTTGACAGTGTAGAAGTGTGAATTTTGAAAATGACGACATGGGAGTAACTGTTTAATGCAGCAAATGATGCAACTGGCAGATTCTGTCACTAAACCATAGTTACACATTAATTATGATTCACGATTAAACGGTCACAAGAAGAGAAAGAAAGGTCACTGTATGTAGTATCTTTTTATAGCTTAAGATAACGCAGCATTTTTTTTTGACTCCACAGAAGTCAACAGGGCACACTCTTGCCAAGGACGCAGAGATGAGGGATAACAGTGATGTACTCAGAAAAACGATGCGTCATGTCAGCACAAATGTGTCTAGAATTAGAGATAACTAGTCATATAAATGTTATGCATATGTTGCTGAAAAGTTATAAAAATGACCTTTCTTATAAAAAGGGTCCATTAAAACATTGCACAACAGGCATAATTCATCAACTACAAAAGAAATTGTAAGCAACTTATTAAATTCTTTAAATTACAAGAGCAGTGGAGGCGTGAATCTGTTTTTTTCAATCTGCCCAGCAGCTGGTCTCAGGAAATGCTATTACCTCCACATCTTATTTTGAGTCATACATAGTTACAATAATAGTGTTAAGCGGTTTATAAGAAGCCCACAATAGTTGCTAAATTTTAATTGCTACAAACCAGCAGGACTGATTCTGCGCCTGCAACCATAATCTATCAGGGGTCCAGCAACACTAATCACATCCGTTGCTTGCTTCTATAAAACTCTCTCGCAACAAATAAATAAATAACACCCGAAAGGCTAATAAAGCAGCCTAACTTTCCTGGACACAAGTATAAACTACTATTTTTCTGATGTGTGGTGTTAATTTTCCACCAAAATAACAGCTGTGCTGATGAATTACAGGATGTTTTGATTTTTTGTGTGGTGTTTTTGCAGTTTGGACCAGTATGGGTTTGATAAAAGAGTACTGATAAAGCACCTTGACACATCTGGGACTCTCTAACCCTTTGAGACCCACAATAGACCCATTTTGTCTTTTTGTTTTTAAGGGGGGTACAGGGGGTGTTTAGGGGAAGATAGCAGGTCAACACTAGATGTCACATAGAAGTGGTGTACATCATCTGAAAGCTGGGAACATTTAGATTAATTTGAGATGCAGCTCAGCACTGTGTGTCAAGCTCTTCTAGTCGTGAATCAGACATAAATATGAATTATGAATGAATTATATAAAGTAAGTGGTGAAAGTGTGTAAGGGCTTAGAACATTATGATTGAGTATATGGTGGTCATCCCCATGATCTATTATGTCTCACAAGTTGTTGCTTCAATTTTGGGGTTGATATCATTTGTTACCAGCTGAGAATTAATAAAAATGATCAATAATCCCTCCAAAATACCACATTAAATGACCATTCAAACAGTGAGCATAATGTGGACCTCGTCTTGTCCGATGTCATGAGACGACAGCCTTGGAGCTCTGCTTCTTCTTGGCCAGCTCGGCCCGGATCTGGTGGGGGAATTGGTCCAAGTGCTTGTTCACGCACTGCATGCAGAACCTCTTGGTGTAGAACAGACTGCAGTCCTGAGAGAAGAGAGAGTCCAGCTTCAATGCTCCATTTTCGCACAAGCACTGGATATGCTTAGTCACATCTATTCCAAGATGGAAAGACTATTTGTGGAGTTGGATTAATTGATTTCAAGGGCATCGGTCATGATGCTCACTCAGCACATATACATGCCTCATGATTGCAAAGTCATCTGAGGAGAACAGCCAAACCACAGATACATGTTTTATCAGCAGTGACCTACAAGGTCAACTCGTGCCAAGTGGAAAACTGTCACAGGAGATCACAGCTTTGGTTTTCAAAGCCAGAGAGGACATGCAGCTCTAACTGATGTGCACGCTCCTAAATTACTTTTTCTCTATGCACCAGGCATTGATCACTTGATAAACTCAATTACATGATCACATATTTAATCTGTGGCAAAAATTGACCGAAGCAAATCAATTTTTAGACATCGTACCGATCCAACACAGACACACGTGTTGCACAGGCTGCAGGTAGAACCCAGAACCAGAAACTTTTCCTTGTTCGGACTGAAGGGGTCCTGGGTCACAAAACACTCCTCAAGCAACCTGGTGGACGACAGAAAGGCATACATGACTTGATATATCACTTAATTTAAATGCACGTGGTTCACAAATGTAAAACAGACGTGTCTTAAGACAGAACATGCTATAAATGTAACCTAAAATCACCATAGGATTCGAGCGCCTATTACACGTTGACGTTAACCTTACATGCAGTCACGTAACGTAGCAGCTAGCTAGCTAACAACATTAGCTTTAGCATAGCTAGCGCCAGAGCGCTAACAGGAAAGCTATGCTTAATGTCCACTTACACAATGGCTCTGGTGTTTGGTGGTTTCTGGCCGTAGTAAGTAAACGGGCTACTTAAACCACACAACTGGCATGTAAATGTTTTTTGACGGGACTCGCTTGTAGTTTGCTCATCCATCTTTTCATAGCGGAGGAGCAGGAAAAGTCACTTCCTGGTTTGCACATCGAGTCCAGCCCTGTTGTTTCATGGCGCTTTAGGGCCACCTAATGGACTGGGGATGCAGAATGATAAACCGATAGAGTCATACAATGTTATATTTTTCACAGTATTAGGATGCTTCAGGCGAATATATGTTCATATATATTTGTGTAGAAAATACTGAAGTTTAATGAACCAGCCAAAATAAAAAAAACATTGATTATTTTCATTGTAAAAATATAATCCTTATATAACACGTTTTTTACAGCAGGTACATGAACGTACCACTAAAGGAAACGCCCAGGTGTAATTAATTACATTAATGGCTTACTGGGAGCAAAGCTATCATTAACAGTATTAGTTCCACCTGTGATTTTGTTGCTATGACAACTCAAAATACATGCAATAAAAAAAGCTAATAGCTAATGTATGTGCAGTAATGTGAACAGTGGGGTCTAAATCTGATACACAGATACTATGCAGGAAAATAAGTCAGGATATAAAAATAAAAGTTAAATATATTAGTTTATTTTAAACTACCACATGACATAATTATTGAAACAGAAAATGCATGTCTTTTATTGTACACTATATGATAAAAAATATATATAATTATGACAAGAAACAGTGTTTCAATACTACTTTGGGAGGTGGAGTGTAAGTACAGCAAATGAGGCGACCTCTTTTTGAGGCCTGTTTTACTGTCAGCACACACACTTTTCAATTCTTGTTATATTTACAAAATAAAACATAAACCAGATAACATAACAATTATTGTGTTTGTGGTAAAAATGTTCGCTAGCCAATAAGGTGTCTTAACAGCAGCTTTTGTACAAAAAAAACAGGTAAAGTGAGCTATTGTGTTGGATTTTAGAATTAGGATAAAGAATTATGAAAACATATTACACATTAAATCACAATATTTTCAAATGATAGCTGATTACAGTAGAAATAAGGCTACTTTTAGGTCATTGCAATGTATCCAGTGTGGTCAAAATTGAGAAAATATGAGCTCTGGCATTGAAACATTATTGCACTTTGCGAATACTGATGCAGGCATTTCTTCAACCACTAACCTCAAAAAGGTTCAGGGAGATGTGGCCGATTTCTCTAAGGCACTAAAACACAATGAAAGGACATGACAATGATATTAACCACATCCAGATGACTTAAATTAATATATCATAAGCACTAAGTATCGAAACATATTAGGAATATGTCTGGTATTGAGCACAACCAACATTTTAGTCGCCTCAAAGATTAAAAATGTTATAACTTCTCTAGCTCCTTTTACCACAATTCAGCAGTCATATCTGGGTATCTTTAATATGTGTACACCCATTGCAAATTTGCAAAGTCTACTCCCTATTTAGCTTTTGTTCAGTCAGAGTAAAAGCTGGCATCCAGGACCCAATCTCATATCAATGCATTAAAAATATCTACACATCTATGGTGTAAGATCAAATGTTTGTTCCCTACTCATGGAAGCAGCCATGCCACCAACAACAGCTGCCTTTCTCCCACAAAATAATCTCATTTATGTTTTGTTCCAGCTTTGTCCAAGTTATAAGTCACAGGCAGCCACTGCAGATCACAGCAGTGTGCACTCATATAAGCTGCACAATAAGCTACTTACAGTACATTGATATGCATGATAGCATCAGTACATACAGTATTTATGGATGTCCAGTTTTGAACAACATACATAAATATTCTAATATCCTGTGTCCTGTTCATGGCAATCTCCTCAGTACATGTCCCTGTATATCTCTTGCAGGAGCGGGTGCAGCGACGTGTCCTCTGTGGTCTTGATTTCCTGCACCAACTGAGCATGCTCGGTGACCAGCTCCCGGAGGTCGGCCAGTTTCTGCAGCAGTCTGGGGAAGAGGAAGTTGTCATCCGGGTGGTTGGCCAGCAGGTGGAGCCGCAATGCCTGAACAATGCTTTCCTGCAGCCGCTCCACTAGAGGCACGTCCATCAGGCCTGGGCGATCTGGAGCGAAGGGATCAGATATAGGGGGAAACAACAGGGAGGATTCAGTTTCTTGCAATTTTTCACTGTTTTAATACTATGTTACATATAATTGTCAGTTACCTCCGCAGCAGATAATGGCAGCCACAAAGAGGGCCAGGTCACTGTCGTCCAGCTCTAGGGAGTTGAAGCGTGTGGCGAACTGGAATTTGGGCTCCATCATGTCGCTAAATGGCCGCCGGAGGCTCTTGAGGAACTCTCGGGTAATGAAGCCTCCACCACGAGCCACAAGGAGGCCGTCTTTGTTCATGCAGGAGGCCAGGAGGGTGAAGAGGGCTTCGTAAACACCGTACTTCAAGAGAGTCACCTGAACGGGCAGGCAAGAAAGCATAAAATATACATATAAGTTAATTAAAGTCTCTCACATGGACTAAGGACGACAGATGACATATACAGCATCCCTAAACCAACCTGATCATTCAGATCCAGGCTTTGGAAGCCCGGCACCGCCTTGGCGAACTCCGTCAGCTCTGTGACCGTCTCCACTGAGGTGCTCTGGCAGCAGTGGAAGAGCCTAGCCTCAGCCTCCCTCTGCTGGAGCTCCCCACACCCCACCGCCAGAACCACCTCACCATCTTGAAGGCTGCTCTCGGGCTCCGAAGAGTCACCGTTTACCATGTGGGCCGCTAACGTCCTCTCTGCTAGCTGGAAAGTCTCCATGTCGTGAATGACGAAAGGCTGTGGGGAAAGGTACAGGAGATGATGTCGGTGGGTGAGGATATTTTTTATTCTGTAGATACAGAAAGAAGAATATTATTTCCCCTTTACCGGCTTGCTGGTCTTTCCGGTGAGTATGAGTCGAGCTTTCGCCTTGTTCATGTTGAAGTTCTTCATGTAGGCTTCGTGGATCTGCCCGACCAGAATCTTGTGGTCGGCTAGCACGGGGCTTGCTACCTCTTTCTCCACCATCTTGCATTCTGCCTTTAACTTTAGCTTCTCCGCCTGAGGCATCCGGCCAAACCGGATTGCTGGTGCACAGAAACATTCATCACTAACAACAGCTTTTAAAATGGTAGCTGTGTTGTTTTACAATGAAAAGACACACAGAAACATCAGACATATCCTCCTGCAGCAAAACATGCATGCGTGCAGACACACAAGCATTTGCCCCCAAAAGATGTGGTGCGTTATGATCTCTTTCCTCTCTTCTGAGGACAACATGTCGTCCTCCTCTCAGGTTCCTGACACCGTTCGGTCTGCAGCGGGAGGCCACTGTAACAATGTAAGAAACCCAGTGACCCTCCAGCAGCCAGTGAAAATGACAGGCCAGATGTGGAGTTATATGGGCCTGTGTTTTGTCAATGTCAAGCAGGCTCCGGCAGGACGTTGTTCTTTAAAAACCAAGTCAATGTAAAGCATGTTGATTTGGAGCCAAATCACATTAGGACGTATCCTGTTGTTGTTGAGAACACATAGTACCGTGGTGTCGACTGAGGACGTGGTGAGCAGAGTTTTGTTTTATGTAACTGCACTCATGATGCTAATATACACTTTAAAGCAAAACTGTTTTGAAAGATAATGAAACACGTTTTTACTCTTACAAATGAATTAAATGTTCGCTAATGTTAGACAACTTTCGCTACATAATATTGTGTAACTGATGTTATGGGGTCTGTTTACTGACTGTATGACACTTCTCTGCTTGTGCTACTGTTACAATACTATCCCGTAATTGGCAGCGGTGCAGAGTTTAGATTTGAACTGTGTTTCAGGCCTTACCACTGTGGGACATGCCCACAGACAGGCATTTATGGAATCGGCAGTACTGGCACTTGTTGCGGTTCTTCTTATGGATTTTGCAGCTGCGTTCACACTTGTCATACTCCAGCTTCAGCCTGATGGTCCTCCTGAAGAAACCCTAGTTGAGACAGAGTGACACATACTGTTGCTATCGACTTTATCTAGGATTCATTTGAAGATCACATGCTTCATCACATGCCTACAACAACACTCTCCTGGTTACTTCAGCCCACATGGAAATCAGTTAACCCTGCTGATGTGTCTGTTTTTTGTACGCTTCCAGGTCAGAAATGACCCACCCTCACCACACATATCTGATTGAATTTCAAACAATAATAAAAAGGTACTTAATTCAAAATTCAGAGCATTAATATAGGATCAAACAACTATTTGCTATGTAAAGATATAGTGGAGTAATGTCTACCT
The DNA here is from genome assembly GCA_947000775.1 of Pterois miles. Taxonomy (NCBI): domain Eukaryota; kingdom Metazoa; phylum Chordata; class Actinopteri; order Perciformes; family Scorpaenidae; genus Pterois; species Pterois miles. Next base: position 16,093,191 of record CAMQGK010000549.1, on the reverse strand, counting down.
GAGCAGATAATGAAGTAACGTTCCCTATGTGTGTGTTTTAATCCAAACCTCTCTATGCTTTGTTTACATAGCCAGTCCAGTCACATGTGCATGTTAGTGCATGTGAGTCCCAGTGTGTGTGCCGCTGATAACACCGTCCTGACCTACAATGTTGTTGCAGAAGCATGGTGACGACCCTCCAGCACTGTTGTTGCTATTTACACTTCATGCACCGTTAGCTGCTAGTCGCCACCATGTAGAGAGAAGACTGGACGCAATGAATTTTGAATTTAGCACCTTTAAACGACAGGTTGGAGAATACCTGTGTTTTCCTACTTCACAGTGCAAGAAGACTTTATTGACTCAGCGCACACCACTAGTCATTATCTGAGCCTGCCCGAGCATGCAGGCGTTAGACCACATATTTAAGTGTTGTTTAACAATACTTTTGTTGTTTAACAATACACTGGTGCAGACAGTGAGACTTCAGTTCTGAATTACATAGGGTGATTGGACCCTGCTATACTTCCTTGCAAGTGTAGTTATTACTACTGTATTACTATTAATGTTATTTAGGAGATATGGTCATTTTCGGTACCAATAGTGTAGAGTACCAATAATACTGTACATTGCACATTTTAAGCCCTGATATGACCAGTGTTTTATTACATTTAGGGTTGGACTTTAAATATAAATGTAATTCCACGATAAAGATAAGAGACATGCCTCAAGGTATACAGTAAACCATGAAATTTCTGAAGAAGAGCAACACTGATTGGACAAGACATCGTGCCCAGATACAGGGCAGTGGGCCAACACCTGCTAGCAGATGTCCCGCTGACACATGTGCTGAAACATATGAGCCTTTGACGCACACCCGCACACACCTAAGCGCATCACTGAAATTTCAGTCACGACATTCCTCATCCCTCACTGTCGAGAAGGCCATATGGATGTTCTGGCAATAAATCTGGAGTCCGCGTGGTCACGCAACACGTCAGCCATCAACTTACAGAAGGTCTTGTCCGCCTTTATGTTTAAGACACATTGTTATTAAGGGTTATTATGTATCACACATCACTTTTTGTGGTATTTTTAACCAAAAAAAAAACCCCTAGTTTTGCAGGGAGAACTGGGTGCAATCTTCATGAAAACACAGAGGGCAGAGATGTGAAGGTCCACAGGCATATGGTAGTCGTCAAAAATACATTACAAAACAGAGCTGCACAAGGGGGAGAAAACAGATGTGTGTGTTTACAGCATGCATGTCTTTGTATGAATGTGTATTGGTGCACAGACACAACCGGTACTTGTGCTGTGATATACTGCTGTGAGTAACAAACTTGAGATGTAAAGAGGTGTATTGTGCAATGCTTCCTAAAGGGCAAACATCTTTTAGTGAAAGTGAAATAAAAGCTACTGAAACTAACTTCTACCTATTGTTACGGCTAACCTTCCCATTACTGAAGGCTCTCTCTGACGGTCCCGCTGCTCTAAACGTCCCATACGAACGACACACCATCATCACCACAGACTTAATACCTCGCGCCATAGCATCACAGCACATTCCATTCACATTCCCACTACTGAGCGCTCCCCTCTTAAAGCGAGGTGTTGAAAGTGATACGCAGAGCCTGTCGAGCATGGGAACTGTGACTGCTACATGTCACAAGCCAGATTTTTCCATGACGGTACAATATCATCAGTCAGGGAATTTAGGAACAGAGTACTGTCAAAATACATCTCTCACATGTGCGGCGCCCAACAACGTCGGTGTCATCATGTCTCGACTTTAGAATAGCAGCAGTCCGACATGAGGGCCGACAAGATAAGTGTTAGTTTGTGTTGATTCTGATGATTGGCATCTGGGTCATAAACCAGAGCCCTGCAGGGAGCTTGCTGTTTTTTTAGCACTCAAAAACACACAGATGTAGTTGATGCATGAGACAAACACAGTTTCAAGATGGAGCTGTTGCTAATGGGAGAAAAATTTAAAGGAGGCAAGGTCACAAGTTAAAAAGGTCACGCATAAATAGCAAACAAAGGTTCAGATTAGCAGCAACAACCTGTCGCCGGGTTAGAGAGGCATGATACAACGACAAGCTAACACGACTTGGCAGAGATGATGAGCACTGTTCTCATTGCCACTGTCTTTTAATGGCATTAGAGCCTGTAGAGCTAGACTAATTCAGGCCTGACTGATTTACTTTTATTATGATTAAACCTTTTAATTGTGTGTGTGCATGTCTGACATTGTGTGTGTGCATGTATGACATATATATATATATATATATATATATATATATATATATATATATATATATATATATATATATATATATATATATATATATATATATATATATATATATAATATTATATTATATAATATTTAGTACTAAGCACAGCAGGGCTCTGTGCGAGCAGCAGCTCCATTTGTGTACATGTGAGCTTGTGTGTATTAACGTCACTCAGTTGGGCTCTGTGCCAAACAGGAGAGAGGTGGCAAGTCAACCAAGGCCACTGTGTCCCCCACCTCACATGACCTGGCAGCGTGTCTCCGAAAATTTCCACTGGCCTCCAGGTCAGGCGCCTCTACATGCCGAGCTTTGCGTGTTTGGGTGTGTGTGCGCTGGTGCTGGCATATATGTGCATATACAGTATATGCAGTGTGTGTGTATGCGGGGGCTTTGTCACCACACACAGCATTTGCCTTTTCAGCACACATTATCATCAGTCTGAATGGGATTGTATCTGTCTTTAGGTTTACCTACATATCTTTGTATGGTCTTTACGTCCTTTCTAACGTTGCTAGTATGTACAGTATATGTACTCTGGCTGCACTATATGCCTGTTTTAGTCCCACATTTCTCACCTTGCAGCCCTCACAGGCGTGCACCCCGTAGTGGAAGCCTGACGCCTTGTCCGAGCACACCCGGCATTCCAGGTTGAGGGGGCTGAAGCTCTCCTCTGGACTTGGTGCTGCTCCACACACTCCCGACGACGGACTGGAGGCCGGGGTCAAGGTGTCTACAGCAAGACAACAGAGCAGAAAGGAGACAACAGTGATTGATTTCACATGGCTACCCTTTTAACAAATTCAAACAAATCGAGGCATCCACTTTAAAAAACATTACACATTTCAAAAACATTACACCTACTCTTAAAATTACAAGTCACCTTACAATTATTTACAAAGCAGAGCAGGTAGCATAAGTCCTTGGTTGGCAAACTGACACTTTTGGGAATTGTTTGACACCAGATTGATGTTTGGGGAAATATGCTTCATACCAATTTCTTGCCAAGAGTTTGGTGAGAAGATTGATACCACACATTTAGTATGTCTCAGGAAGACTCACAACAAAGAAACAACCAACAGTCAGTTAGCTTAGCATAAGCTAATGCTAAACATCATTCACGTTCACATCATTCACAAGTACAAACAATACATCTTTTGTACAGTAGCCCATAAACTGGGAGAGAAAATATTAACAGTATAATATGCAACTGTTAGGGAAATAAACTGTGATGTACAATGTGTACAGTGGCTGTAAGAATACCTGGATTTTCTTTATGTTAGAAACATCTGTAACAAAGCAAACATACTGAAAAACCAGTTACAACAAAGGAAAACACACTCCTGATTCTATTATTGCATATCACAATATAATGTGGTTTGAAAACCAATCTGAACTGATATTAGACTCCAAACAACCAAATTATCCATCACAGTGATGGCATAAATATGACATCTGTTAAATGGATCAGGATAAATGAATCTCTTTTCCTTGACCAGAAACTGAGGATTTGTGTCAAACAGACCACTTGAGGATATTAGGTTAAGTGTCTCCTGCAGACTTCTAAGATGATGTTTCCATAAAATCACTGGAGACATGGGTAGTTAAGTGCTGCTCAGGAATTTGGAGAAACAGAGAGGAACTGCATCAAATCTTCTGTTATCAGACACACAGTGTTTTACAAAGGCCTCCATAGTGACATGTGGCACAATGAAACCAAAAGGTCAGAAGGTTGGTGTTGTACTTTTTAACAGGACTGTTCATATACCATGTGACAACTGCTTCCCTGTCTTCCAACCAAGAGGCCACTCGACTACTCACCCAGTGCGATGGAGCTCTCAGACCCAGAGCCAGTGCTCTGGTACACCGGGAAGTCAAATTCCAGTGTGTTGTCTCCTATGGACTGGGAGATGTCACAAAGATCCTCCATCAGGTCTCCGCACAGTGGACTGTCCAGCAGGGAATCCCCAAGTGGGGACGGAGGGCTAAAGAGATCCCCTGCCATGGTGGAGATCAAGCCGAATCACTCACTAGACTGTGATAAGAGGGGAGAGAGAATTAGAGTGAGGACAAAGGGTGATAATGAGACTGGAAATCACAGGCAGCCATTAGATTGGTTGGTTTCAAAACGCCCAGCTCTGGGAAAAAAATAGGTTTTAGATTGGATGCAAACTTCTGAGGGATTTTTTTTCAGTTTGAAAAAAGATTACGGTTCGGGCATAATGATAATAACTGCCAGTCGGCTGTCAGAGATTTTGCTTTATCATTGACTCCATTAATATCACTGGCTGTTGGACCACTTTGGCCAATGTTTCAAATCAGTGAGCAGGATTTCATGTCTTCTTATTTTTAATAGTTCTCCATAACTAATACATAATAATTATCCTCATTGCACATTCCTAGTGTGGACAAGGAAAATGATGCTTTTGGAAAAAATGATGATACATGTCTGCTCAGACCCAATCTGGGGCTGTGTGGCACAAGGTTCAGGTTACGTCTTCTCATTTGGACCCTGACGGTTGAAACCTGACTCTTTAAACAAAACTCCTAACACTCTCTGCGTGAGCACTTAAAGTTCGCTCTTCTGCGCGTTTAAAGATTTCAGCCTTTTTATTTAGAGCACCAGCAGTGAGTCATGCATCCCAAGATTTACCCATCGAGTGCACCACCATCCTTTTTGTGTTTCCTGGTTGCAGGTTTACACTACGATACCGCATGATACAATACAATACCATGCAATACAATTTATTTATTTATTGTCCCATTGGGTAATTTGTCTTGGACTCAAATGCTGCACACATCATATTTTCGTATGCCTGCCTCCATAGTAGTAATAATAAAAAAAAACAGGCAACATATAAACAAATGTTTACTCTCTGTCAGATAAAACATTACAAACGTGAACACACTTCTGTCAAATGCCATGATAGAACAAAGCCCGATCTGTTATACAGTGGTGACAGGTATAACTCTTGGCTACTAATATCAGAGGTGAGTTCATAATGTGAAGGTGCTTGTTTAATAAGTGAACCATACCCATAAAGTCAGCAGTGGCGCATTATTCACACAGATTAAATTCCAACCTGTCCAGCCAAAGTACACAATCTGCAGTTTGTTACAAACCTCTGAGTCTGATTTACTGAGCAACTCTGATGCTCCAGAGACTTAAAAGAGACTCAGCGAGTACATACTGTTCATCATAGTCACTTTCTCTCTGTTGCATTACTTTCAAAATGAATAAACGGTCTATTCCTCTGCCTGTCTGTCCTGTCGGAGTGGATCTTAAAGTATGCGGGAAGGAGTTTGGTGGAGCTCCCAGCTGCTCACAGCGGGGTAAAGAACATCTGTTCGAGCCATCCCACAACATCACAGCGCCAATGCTCATGTTCTATATCGCTCCCTCCGACTTCCAGTAACTCATTGTGGCAGATGTTAATGTTGTTCTATGGATTATATGTTATACTATGGATTACAGCTTTACAAAGCTTGTAAAACCTCTTTAATGATGCGTTTGTGAACACACAAACTGCAGGATAAAGGCAGAAAAACAGGAATCACTAAGATATGTGGTGTACTATACAGAGAGATTTGGCTGTGGGGCCATCACAGAGCTCAATGTAAAGTCTCAGTTTACACAGCTGCATACATCTGTAAGTCCAGCATGGACGACACATTAGCTAATATGGGATTGTGCAACTTTTAATTTTCACTGTTGAGAAGCCTGACTTTAAAGTGGCTGAACTAACGGTTGAACGTGACAATCAGGTAAAATGCTCTCTTTATCTGTGCATACAGGCCAGACAGAGACTGATCAAAGTGTGCTTGTTTTGGTTTATCTAGTCTTTGGGTTGCAGCATTTCAGGGGACAGTTCTGGACACTGTGCCAAAGTTGTGTAAGAGGGGGATCTGTGAGTGAGTGTGAAAAGATGTAGACTCATAGCTACAGTATGTTTTCCCATACAGAGTGCACTGTAGAGACCATAAAGACAAACTGAGCGAAGCAGCTGTTGACTAACTGTTGTCTGACTGGTCTGTCGAGCTGCTTTAATGCAAATCTGTCTTCTGGCAAACCGATGGTCCTGCCAGTCAACAACAGTTTATTCATCAAGGGGTGGATTGTCTCTTGCAACACAATAAACAGCATTGATACCTCGCATCTCTGGCCATGGATGTCTTTTCAACACTTTTAGAAACTTAAAAATAAGATGTTTTGAGAGTGCATCACTGTAAGCATACACTAAATATAGCTGTTATGAATGGTGTAATTTATCTAAATCTTTGGGTCGTATCCAAAATATGTAGGATCCGATTCCAACACAAGATTTCCAGATCTGGTTTTGATGAATTTACAGTATACAGGTGCAGCATCGTGAAAAAGTACTAATACTACTAATACTAATACTTTTTGTCAGTTATTTAAGACAGTAAGAATGTAACATATTCTAGACTCATTACACGTAAACTAAGATGTTTCAAGCATTTTTTCCATTTAAATTTCAATAATTACAGCCTACAGCTCAAAAAAATGAAAGAAAAAAGTATCTCAAAAATATTAGAATATTTCATTTTGAGTTTGATTAAATTACTATGCATGTTGTATAAATATTGTGTATCTCTCAGTCTAGTTCAGTACATGCAACCACAATCACAGGGAAGACTTGACAGTTGTCCAGACGATGATCGTCGACACAAAGTTGGCGCGGGAATGGCTGGCTTTTTGCAGAGTTTTGTATCGAAGCATATTAACAGAAAGGTGACTGGAAGGGAAAGGTGTGATGGGAAAAGGAGCACAAGCAACAGGGATGAGCGCAGCCTTGAGAGGATTGTCAAGCAAAGCCGACTCAAGAACTTGAGAGACCTTCACAAGGAGACAGCACTCACAGACGTCTTCAGATAATGGGCTACAGCTGTCGCTTTCCTGGTATCAAGCCACTCCAGAAACACTAACTCAGTGGTCCACAGTCCTCTTTTCAGATGAAGTAAAGTTTGCATTTCATTTGGAAAACAAGGTCTCAGAGTCTTGAGGAGAGTGGAGAGACACAGTCCAAGTTGCTTGATGTCCAGTGTGAAGTTTCCACAGTCAGTGATGATTTGGGGGGTGCCATGTCATCTGCTGGTGTTGGTCCACTGTGTTTTATCAAATCCAAAGTCAGCAGCAGAGTTCATGTTACAACTTCATGCTTCTGTTTGCTGACAAGCTTTATGGAGATGCTGATTTCTTATTCCAGCAGGACTTAGAACCTGCCCACAGTGACAAAACTACTACTAACTGGTTTCCTGACCATTATATTACTGTGCTTGATTGGCCAGCCAAATGGCCTGACCTGTACCCCATGGAGCATCTATGGGGTATTGTCAAGAGGAAAATGAAAAACACCCGACCCAACAATACAGATGAGTTGAAGGCCGCTATCAAAGCCACCTGGGCTTCTGAGCGCTGATCGCCTCCATGCCACGCCACACTGATGCAGTTATTAAAGGAGCCCTGACCAGGTACTGAGTGAATAAATGCAAATACAGTTCAGAAGCTGGAAATTTCTGCAGTGTAAATCCTTATTTTGATTGATCTTTCGAAATATTCTGATATTTTAAGATACCTTTTTCTTTCTTTTTTGAGCTGCAGGCCCTAATTATCAAATTAAAATGAAAAAAATGCTTGAAATATTTTAGTTTATGTGTAATGACTGTCGAATATTTTACTTTTTTACTTTGTTAAATAACTGACAAAGAATATTGAACTTTTTCACAACTTATGAGATGCACCTGTATATCTGAATTTTGTGTGCCCAAGGCAAGGCTAGTTTATTTATATAGCATATTTCATACACAGACGCAGCTCAACATGCTTTAAATAATGCAGTTTTTAAAAAGACATGGGTAAGAGAAATAAAAGTGCATCGAAATTTTCTTAAAAAAAGGAAGTTTAAAAAGAACGGTAGAAAGAAAAAAGTATAACATTAAAATAATAATAATAATAATAATAATAATAATAATAATAATAATACATAAAAAGGCAAAAATGTGCAATTTCAGCTAAAAGATAGTCATGAACATAAAAGTTTTTAGCCTGTTTTTTTTTTTTTAATATGTGTTACAGTTGGTCCAAATCTGAGATCTTCTGGCAGTTTGTTCCAACAGCAGATGACGTAATAACTAAATGCAGCTTCACCATGTTTCGTCCTGACTCTGGGAACAGTTAGAGAACCTGTTCCAGATGACCTAAGAGGCCTGGAGGGTTGGATTCATACGATAGAAGTAGGTCAGAAATGTAGTTCGGTCCTAAGCCATTAAATGATTGACAAATAAACCAGCAGTAACTTAAAAGTTCTGCTATCTCCTGTTTAGTTGTCAAAGTCTGGCTATAATTTTAAGGTGATAATAGGCTGACTTTGCTATTGACTTGATGTGGTTGTTAAAATTGAGATCTGCCTCAATAATAAGATTTCTGACTTTGACTTTCTGCCTTTGTTCTTTGTCCTTGTTCAACCATTTATTTAGTTAACACATTGATGCAGCTACTGGAGTCAGTCAGTGTTACATAAAGTATCATCTGCATAATTATACGAAGCAATTGTTTATATCATACAAATCTGCCTAAAGGGAGTACGTAGAGGTTAAAAGGTTGATGTCCAAGGATGGAGCCTTGAAGAACTCCATGTGCCATGATAGATCGCTCAGATATGTGGCTGCCAATGGAAACAAACTATTCCCTGTCTGTAAACAGGACTTTAATCAATCTAAGACTGTGTCACACAGTTTTTTAGTCTATTAAGCAACATTGCGTGATCAACTGTGTCCTACACAGCACTGAGACCCAGATGCATTAGAACTGACATTTTACCAGAGTCAGCGTTTAATCGGATGTTATTAATAACTTTAATAGGAGCAGTCTCGCTGTGATGGGGTTGAAATCCAGACTATGAGTCAACTAGACAACCAATTGAGGCTTAAAATGCTGTTGAGTTGCTGGTAGATTAGTTTTTTTCCCCATTATTTTGTTTAAAAATGGCAGATTTGAAATTGGTCTGTATTTGCTAATTACAGAAGCATCTAGAAGAGGCTAATCCCTGCAGTTTTCAGGGCCATATAGGAGAAAACTGTTTTATCCCTAAAAAAGGAAGCAAATTATTTTGCATTTATCAACAGAAAAATATTTGGGGGCTATTGGTGGTGGAGGGTTAGTCAAAAATCAAATTATTGTTTATGCATGTGCTTGTCTAGCATGTCTCAAATCCAGACTAACAGAGATGACTGAGTCTCTTTTTGTAAATATGTAAGCTGGAGTTATGTTTTTTTTGCCATTCACACTCAGCTTTTCTGCATTCTCTTTTCTGGATTTTGACAGCTGCAGCATTTCTCTGTTTTTGACAGTTTCTGGTCTAACATGGATGTCAAGGCAACACTGCAAAAATGCAAAATATCTCATAACACTTACTATATGACACAATCACCTAACAAGCACAGTAACATTTCAGTGACTTAATTTTAGACAATGCATCTTGAATATCTTGTTGAGTGACAAAATACTACTTTTGAGCATACCTGGCTTAGTACAACACACAGCTCTTCCTAATACTAGTGAAATATAGATTACAATGATTTTTCGCAGCTATTTTCAAGATCTATTTTTATCTTGAAAGGTTTTATATATATATATATATATATATATATATATATATATATATATATATATATATATATATATATATATATATATATATAATTGTTGTTTTTTTTTAAGAGTGGCTTTTTCCCACTGTGCATGTCAAAGATGATCAGACAGTACGACATCTAAAGCCATGATAAGCAATGACTCAAAGCCCCTAAGACTCCGGTTGTGGGAGACGTACTGAGACTCAAAGGTGTCAAATAAGTTATTTAACTCTCTGGCAATGTTGTCATTTGGTTTATTGACGTGAAAATCCCCTGAAATGCATTCACAACCCAGGGTGATTATGGACAGTAGCTCAGCAAAGTCATCAAAGAAATTAACTGAATATTTTGGGGGTCTGTATAAAAGCAGCTGTAGAACATTGGGGGAACATTTCAGTACAACAGCAAGATATTAAAATGACGTAAAAACACTTTATCTAAGAATAAAACAGCTACCACTCCTAAAATCTGGCTTTTATCCAATGGCTGTGAAGAAAGCGGGGAAGGCTGTCATCACGGGGCTGTCTTTTCAAACTGCGGGTCAAGTGCGGGCTGACGATACTATGTCGGGGAAAATTCACACAAAAAAGTCACAAACTGAGCAGATTTATGCTTGCTGGAAAGAAAACAACACAAAGAAACAGAAATGCAACTACAACAAAGACTTAAAGTGGGTGAAAGTGGTGTAAGGCTATTCTCAGAGGTTTTTTTTGCAAAATTTGACAATTATTTTTCGATTTCACTAAGGGGGAATACCACATAAAGCGACACAGTTCATGTGAGTATCACAAGAGACGTTTTGCTCAAAGAGATGTGCCGATCGGTGTATTATTTAAGTTAGACAGATATTATATCAAAAGTTCAGATCGCTTTGCAGCATTGGTGACGTGTCCCACATTGTCCCACATTGTCCCACACAAACATACTCTTTGTCCCACATTTTGTTGGGATGCGGTCACCCTATTTAGCGGTGCAGCTTTTATGGGACAAGCGATGTGGAGGAAGTGGACTGTCGGAGAACGTCTGTTAGGTTTGGTGTACTTACAGTATGTGCTGAGCACTAACAGCTGCAGAGATCTAAACAGGAACGGGATAATTTGTAGGGTGAGAGGGTCCTGGATCCACACGAGCAGCGGACGTGAAGCATGAGGAACCAATCACACTGGTGCTGGGACCCCGGGGACATCAATAAACCAGCACCTGCAACGATTAGTCCGTTCATCACTTGTATCATCAACACTTCATATTTTAATGGTTTCAGGATCACAATTGTGAGAATTGGTTTCCATACAATAAATCAAATATTTGGAGCTCTGTTTTCTGAGGTTTTATTAGCCAAACATTCAATATGTTGATCAGGAAAATAATCGTCAAATTAATCCCGAATGACAGTCGTCATTAGCTGTGGCTCAAACTGAATGCTGAAAGCTGCACTGATGCAAGTTCTGTTGCCTCTGTTTCCCCTTCAGTGTTGAGAAGTTTCAACAAGTGAATTCATTGGCGGTGACAGCTTTTTAATGAACCCACCCGGTCTGCAACTTGAAACCTTTTTCATTCAAATAATATGTATGCTGCCACTAGGTCAACATCTACCTCATAACTGGGTTAATATGACTTTAATTGCCCTTTTGTAGATGACTCTGGTCCAGCCCATGTTTCCCTATCACCTCAAAGGACATTGTGTTTTAATCCCCAGAGGAACTGTAATCCCAGACAGCGGGGCTCTATCTTTAGGACAAAGGAGAAGAGGAAACAGTGAGAGCAGTCAGCTGCACTCAACAAAAGCATGTTAACAGATGACAGTGAGGATACAACACACCCATAATCAGGAGAAAACCTAAACTTATACCCGTGTTATACCCTCCTGAATCACAATCAGCTGCTTTGGCTTTTCTCAGACCTCTGATGTCTACTGCAACAAGGTCGACCATGTGCCACAAAGACCATAAATCAGGTACGGAGCAAATCCCAAAACAATCTTCCACATCTTGACTGAAACAAGTTCTGCATTTACAGAAGGTCATGTTTGCTTGCTGCACAGACGAGGAAGTGGAAACCTGTTGGGGGCTGAAAGGGGAATTTATAAAGATATTTTCCTCTCATTAGAATGAAGCATTTTTTGACACCATGTGGGTGTGTGCGGTTTATGACCAAAAAAGCAGGTGCAGGCTTGTCAGGAAGTTAAAGTGGGACTCACTCACCACAGGCAGAACAATAGCATGCATTCTTCATACTGTGATATATGAAGCCGAGCACATGACAGTGGGCTATACTGTGTAGTCTTTTAAGAAAGCCCAGTCCACTTATGCAGCATTACTTTCTGCTCAGGCGACATAACTGTACTCCTGAACAATAAAACTTTGTTAAATTCCCTCAGACAACAGGCAAGTAAGCTTAATCACAATTACATAACAACTCAGTTTTAAATAGAGGTTATTAAATACCTCAGTGGCTGCTATCCGAAGCATTTCCAGCTGCTGCCTTCATGACGCCTCGGTCCCGGGACGCTCCGCCGCTCAGATCCCGATCAGATCAGCACTGCTTTAAAAAAAAAAAAAACTTGACGCGTCGCCTCCCTGCGTGCTGTCAAATATCCGCTCATCCTCTGCAGGAAATGACGTAAGACGAACGGCGATGAGGCGCGCACACCCCCTGACACACCTATGGTTTCAACCAATGGGAACGAGGGGATTTGAAAACGCACCACCCCGCTTTTTCAGCAGGGAGCAATCACTTCCCGGTGGCTCGAGACGTCACGGTGCGCATCTAAACGGGACGGTGTGTCATTAACTATGTCAATAAAACTCATCTCTCTGGCTTCACGGACTCTGTCTCGACGCAGCATGTCTCCTAAACCATGTACAATAGAAGCACTGTAAATCACTCAGTGTAATTGAACGTCACCATCACATAAGCTTGTAATTACATAAACGCTCAATTAAAAGACCCTTTTTCATATTAAAACGTCAAATAACATACACCTACTTGGCTGCCTGTTGAATATTGTACATCATATACAACAGAATGTTTGTATATGGTAATTTAGTCCTCTACTTCATATTATATTAATTATGTGAACGCTCAATTAAGACAGTTTTTCACAATAAGATGTCGAACAACATAGACCTACTAGGCTGCCTGTTGAATATTTTTAATTATATGTAACAGTATGTTTGTTACAGTATATGGTAGTTTAGTATCCACTCCATATTATAAGATATTAATTACGTAAACGCTCAATAAAACAACTGTTTTTTACTATAAAATGTCAAACATTTGATCCACTAGGCTGCCTCCTGAATATTATACATTATATCTAACAGTATGTTTGCATATGGTAGTTTTGAACCCCATTTCATATAAGATGCTAATTATTCAAACGCTCAATTAAAAGACAGTTTTTCACAATAAAATGTAGACCTGGCAGACTGCTCTTGAATATTATACATTACAGTATACAGTATATATCAGTAATTTTGTAGTTTAGTGTCCCACTCCATATTATAAGATATCAATTATGTAAGAGCCCAACATAAAGACCATTTTTCACAATAAAATGTCAAGCATAGACCTACTAGGCTGCCTGTTGAATATTATACATTATACAGGATGTAATAGTTTGTTTGTACAGTATATGATAGTTTAGTTTATTATTGTTTTTGAATACTATACAATATCAATATATTACTTTCAAATGTTTTCATAAAGTCAATTTATTAAATGTAAATTAGTGTGAAATTGAAAAGTAGGTAGTTGTGTATTGTATTGTGGACTTTGCCTGTAACTCCTGACATTATCAGCAGTAAACGACACAATATTAAGTGCACATTAATAGGAGGCTGCTCTGCACAACACCTCAGCCTACGAGCCATGTTATCCTATTAGCAGACTAATTAGAAGTTGTAATTATCAGGTCTGCTTTCCTGACATTCCTTTGCAGCTAAGTTTTGCACAATCCACGTCTTAAAAACACTTCTCTGGTGAAATTCCTTCTCTTCTTTACATTTATTTAATTATTACAGTTTTTGGCCTGAAGTTTTCTTTAAAAAATGGGCATTGTAACCTCAAAGAACATTTATGTATTTTAAATTACATTTTTAAAAGAGCGTTTTCTGTTTTTTCTTTATAACTTCATAGCCTTTTGTATAACAAAGTGTGGACTATCAACACCTTAAGCACATCATGTTATATCTAGCGCCATCTACTGTGTTCAGGAGCTCAGCAATGTTTCAAAGTCTTCATCCTGAGGAGGTGACAGACTGTCTGGGGGTATTTATCTTTTCCTGCTGACTGCCACAGTAAAGCGAGACAACTAAACTCTTCTGAGGATGCTCAGTGTGTTTTCACACAGACACGTGGGAGGGTGATAATTTATGATTTCTTGCGGGAACCTCGGCACCTGGTCTCTTGTTCCATCTGTGAGGGAAACACAACATGCTCATGTTTTCTGAATTAGAGACACTCTTCCACACTCCGAAGCTCAAGTGAAATACACTGTGTGAACCAGAAAGCAGCTTTGAACAAGTCTGGGATGCCACTTGAAAGCTCGAAACCTGACAACAATCTGAATTTACAGTTTAGCTCAAATAAAACAGTCTCTTTTTTGTAGACTTTGAATTTTGAAGCTTCAAACTGTTTTCTGTCAAAGTGTTTAACTTTGGCTTATGTCATGAAAAAAGTACAAAACATAAAGACAAATACAAATATTCTCCTAAATAGGGAGCTACAGCACATCTACATGTTAATACCTGAGCTACAGAGGCATATTTCTGGGGTATAATGAGCTCATTATGAGGATAACAAAATAAGGCAATATTTCAAGAAACCCTTCCAACAACTAGGTATTTACTACTGCACCTCAGTTCTCAGCAGACACTGAAAGGATCAGACTCCAGTCATTGTTTGTTCTTATATTATTTCTTACCCAGTCTTTATTTATTTATTAAGCAAACAGTACATAGTAAAAGCACTCATGATGCTGAAAATTTACTTTCTAAAGCTAACTGCACTCTCCATGCTATCTGCATGAGTTACAAATCTGTAAAGTAATATTGTGATTTGGCACCACTCACCCATTTCATATACACCCATTGCATATACAATACCACCACCTGCTGCACTTTACTTATTACCGTTACTGTTATTTATTTTATTGTCAGTTTTCTTCATTGCACTTTATTTCATTCACTGCACCTTCTCTTTTACTTTTTACTGTACTGTATTTATCTGTACTGTTGTTGATGCTGCTAAGACACCCGAATTTCCCTCCGGGGATTAATAATGGTTCATCTTATCTTATCTTATCTTATTTCAAATTAGATGCCAGCTCTTTGTCCTGCTTAGTGAATGTATGTCAGTTTATCCCTAAGTAGAAAAGATGATGTTTGTGCTCCTGTGATGAATTGCTGCCCTCCAGGGAAGGCAGTAGGTTGTATAGTTAGCTCCTGATGGGGTAAAATCACAACCCTGAAACCACACAACCTACTACCTCACCCTGTACGAACACCATGAGTCACCCAGGTCGCTGGGCAGGAAGAACATCTGGATCTGAAGGTTCATCTGGTCACTGTGTAAATGAAGACTGTGTCGCTATTACATGAATACAGCAAGGTTGGTGATAATAACTGAGTTAAAATGATACATTATTCAAATATCAGCTAATGGAGCCATTTGTGTTAAGGCATTTGCAATTATAATAAGCACAACTGAAGTGCCAGACTCCTAAACTTACATTTTAATAACCAAAAAAAAGCTGCTGTTTAAAATTCCCCAAATTGTCTATATTTCACAAATACACTCTAATGAATGTCAGCTAATCAAAAGGATAGCCTACACATTGAATGTACTGTACAAGAAATGAGGAAAATCTTCCACACATCATGTTGCAGCACCTATCTTATACCTGTATTATATCTATATTATCTACCTCTTAATTGTATGAAAACTTTAATCTCTAACATTGCTCTCTCTCTTCTATATTGTACATATAAAAAGGATTAGCAGCCGTGAAGTTTTATTTTCCTTTGTGACAATGCCGATGATGATGATGATGATGCAGCTATCACAGTCGCTTCAGGAAAGACAGTAAGTTGTATAGTCATCTGACAGCTTGGGAATGACCCTAAAACTATACAACCTACTACCTCACCCCAAAGGACAGTTTATCTCCTGCAGGCGTCTCTCATGTCACACGTCTGATGGTCGACCTGTTGGAACACAAACTCAACGGCAAAAAGCCCTTCTAACACAAGTTGATATAATAAAAAAAATACCTACAGTATTCTTTTTTGTGGGCTGAAATACGAAATACATATATGCTGATAAAAAGATACTAAATGGGCCTTTTAGTTGAGATTATCTTGTCAAGAATAAGCCTACATGCTCATGTCTTATTACTGTATTATATATTTTGTAAGCAGATATTTTATCAATTTCAAACACACAGGAGCGTTTTAATAACTTTCAAAGTAACTGAAGAAATTTAACTACACAATACTAATAACTACACAATATAATGTAATAAGATGTATAATATTAAATATAAATCTTTTATAGTATAATATGTTTAATATAAGTAAATGTTAAGCAGAGCGTTGCTATCATACCCAGGGGATAATGTCAATAAATCTGAGTAAAATACTGACTTGCTTTATCCTGTGCAAATGTGTTGCACAACACATTTTTATTTGTTTTTTGAATAATATATGTATAAAAATTATTTTTTAAATTACTTAACCAAATGTAAGTAGGGTTCATTGTATTAATGAAATTGATAAGGTTGTGTTTATTACTTTTATAATTAAGTTTTACTGCTTTCTGTGATCACAGGAAATGCAATTAGATGTGAGAGGAGAGCAGAGTGATCTGTCTAACCATGTGTCATAAACTGAGATTATGTCTTTGTGCATTAATTGTTGCAAACCAAAGGAAGCTGTCCGAATACTCCGTGGATGTCTCTTGTGCTTGACAGGTCACCTCCTCTCTGCGGCGTCAGGTCCGTTGGCTCGCCTCCTCTCAGGTTTCCTCGGCCTGATGGAGACAAATGAGAGGAGAGAGTGAGCCGCTGCTGCTGGGCGTCCAAAGGTCACACTTTCACCTCTCGTCTTAGACATGAGAGTCACATAACAAACAGCTCTCCACTGTGTGCATGAACCTGCACGGTTACACATGTCAACAGACACGGAAAACGCAATCTGTACTGTATTTGAGTGTTTGAGTAAACACTGTGTGTTCAGCACCTGAACACACAGCGAGTGAAAGTGTCTTCTGGCTCTATTATCTGTGAGGATCTGTGATTATCTTGTTACCAGGTGGCTTCTTAAGTGAACAAACACACACAGTGGAGAAACGACACCATTAACTACCTTAAAACTAGTCAGCTAAATCATCTGAATAATCATGTATGCGCCACGAAATGTTGGTGCAAATCAGCATAAATCTAACTGTCTGTGTGTGTGTTTGCCTGAAGGTCAAACGAACAGGTTGTGGTTGTTCTGGGAGGTTCCTGAGCGAGACGGGAGAGGCTGCGGCGCTGCTGCGGTTTCCCCCCTCAAACTGGGGGAGGGATGGGGGTGAGGGGGACGTGAGGTGGGTCCAACTTATAAAAAGTGAGTCACTGCCTTGACTCCTCACACGCACGCACGCACCAGTTTGCGGCTGCTTTTTATAGCAGGTTGGTTATCCCATAAATGCCACATAAATCTCTACACGAGCTACTTAATGTCCAAGACTGCATCTCGCTCCTTCATGTACTGCTAATGTGTGTAGTGCGAGATGTCAGGTTTAAATGGGCCTTTTACTTAAAGGGTCGATTCATGCAAATTATAGGAAGCAGATTTTCTTCTTCACCACTGGTGGTATCTAGTCATACTGATTCTGACCTCCATCCGAGTGCACATAGCACTTTAAAAAAAGTCAACGTCGACATATTGCTCAAAAAAAAGTGTCACTTTCTCTGGATATGATCTGTTTTAATTGGAACTTCTTCCTCCCAAAGAAATCGTCGCTACTTGCAGCTCGTTATGTGGATTATCCAGAGCAACAGATTTTACTTTTGTCATGTTTCACTGCTGTGAGCACTCCAGACTAAATAGGTCCTTCTGACAGCAGACATTTTGATAGTAGGAAAAACGTGTTGCTAATAACATTAACTATCTCTGTAATATTAAAGAGAAAGTGACAGTGAGCCAGCATGCACAATACCAGGACCCTCAATCAAATCAGCTAAACGAAATTGTATTATTTACACCTGTTACACATTTTTCTACTGTGAAAAAATGAAAATACTCCAGGAAGGAAACCTCAGAAGTAGGCTTATGTCTCCATCTGTATGGCTAGAAACTACTAGAGACCAGTGAAAACACACACTTACACACTAGGAGAGGGTTAAGTTAATCCCGTAAAAAGTGATTTAAATGACTATATTTAAAATAAAATGTGTTCAGAGTATTATCATATTAATGCACTCCTAAGACACCTGTATCCATTAAATATAATGGTAGTATTAACTAGTGAGAGGTGTAGCTGAGGAACACCCTGCAGCCATGAACTTGTGTGCAACTTTCCAAAAGAACGCTCATCAAATGTTTTGGACACATGGCACCGTAAACTGTAAAACCGTGTTAAACTGTCAAGCGTGATCCTTAAAATGATTTGAGATTAACCACTCGGCTCTTTGAAGTGAGTGGACGCTGTGCGCCTGGAGGATTGACATAAAACTGCCAAATCTGTGAACGTAAATCAAAAGCAACTGTTTTTTTGGGCCGTTTGGTGTTTTTTTTTTTGTTATTTTAGTTTTCATGTGATGGCGCACTCTGTCACATGACGTCACAGGAGAAGATTAAAAACAACACCTGACAAAAACTTGTGACACAGAATCAAACGCGACCGTATTTGTGTCGAAAATTATTCAACACATTCCTGTGCCTTGGAAGTATGTCTTATTTTAGTGTGCACAAAATGAAAAAATTGAGCAGCACCCTCGCTGTGTGAAGGCGTCCTGTCACTCTGCCTGCAGTTGACCAGAACCACCAACAGGTGTCATGTCTCCCCAACTACCCAGGGAGACTGTGAGCAGAGCCGAGGAGGACTCCCGTGACAATGAGGCCTTTGTCCAGTTCCGGGTGCCAGCCGGTGTGCCCTCGTGTACTGTTTCCCTCTAATCTTCATTTGACCTTTAGGCTGACGGCTTTTCTTTCCCCCTTTTTTCCCCGACTAATTTCCTTTGAGGAGATTATCTTTGAGCCGCGCCACAGACTTAATGATTCAGATGACATGACACACGGTTTTGATGGGACGCGTCGCTCGCCGCCACTGTCACTGCTGTGTGCTGAGAACAATGTGAGTGCGTTCAATAAACTAATGACAAACTGTGTTAATTGTGTTGTGTGGCTGCGGGCTGCTGAACGAGGGAAGCAAAAGATGCATGCTCCCAGCTAAAGACCTGACTGAAAATTCAGCTGTGTGCTGGCACACACACACACACCACACACACACACACACACACACACACACAAAAGTAAATGTATACTTAGATCAAATAAAAATGTATTTGAAAACATAGAAAATTAATAAAATCTTGAAACTAACCTTGACATTTAAGTCTAACCAGGAAATAAAGTCATTCCCAAATAATGAGCCTGCAAATAAAAGAGAAAAACAGACACGTAAATATAGTTATACTTACACACACAGATAAAATACTGTGCAGATATATTCAGAAAACACACACAGACACCAAGGTGTCCATGTAGCCCTCAGGTCATAAACCTGCCAAGCAGCTACTAGACTGTATCATTAAGGCTGGTGTAACATATGTTGGAGTGATCATGGCTGTGAATACTGCGGCTGAATTAAACCTGGATAACTGTATTAACATATAGTGGCCAGCTTAAGATTCATCTCTAGCAAAAGCATTCGCTTCCAAAAATTACCAGCAGGAATTATATCACTGCATTTTATTTATTACAAATTAAAAAAAAAACAACATTTATTTAGATTTACCGTAATTATCCATTTATTGTTTTTATAATCGAATTGTAGTTTCTAAAAATAAAATGCTGAAATTTCAAAAGTGCTTAATATATTCAAAATATAAAAGGCAATAATGAAAGAAATAAACAACCATAAAATTGTTTTTATTTTAAGAAAAATAACGTTTATAGTTACAAATAATTTTAAACATATAATGTAATGTTAAGAATTATATAAATAGATATTAGAGCCACCCCCACACACAGTCTCACACACACACACACACACACACACACACACACACACACACACACACACACACACACTATACAATGTCAAAGTATAAGTAATTTTAGAAAAAGTATTTAATCTTTGATAAAGCGTAATTAAATTAATCAATTCAATCAATATATATATATATGTATAAATAAATTGCATATAATGTAACAATGAATTACGCACTTATTTTTCCACAAGAATAAAAACAAAAAAAAATCTACAGCCTTGTGTATTTGAGGAAATACGATACAAAATAAATATAATTTTAATTTAACAATTTAATTTTAGAAACGGAGCATATGTCTGTGTGAGTGTGTGTGTGTTTATATGAAAACTACACACACATATTCACACGCACATTCAAGGACTTTGTTTTGCTGAACCCTTAGATACTGAAATGTTAGATTTTCCCACGAACTTTTGTTTCTGCTTCATTTAAATTCTCCCTGCAAAACAAAACCTTATGACTTCTCTCTCTCACACACACGCACACACGCACACACACACAGAAACAAGAAAAGAGGAGGTGTAATTGAAATGTAACCGAAAGTAAAACACCCCAAATACATCTCATTTCTCATCGATTTGCTGGTTAACAAATTAAAAGCTGCTTTTTATGCCAAACTGCTCGAGTGCTAGCTATAAAGAGAGCTGTGTCTCACTCCATCTTTAAATGGCTGAGAGTGCTCTGAATAATAATCTATATATGTCTGTGTGTGTCTGTTAAAATGTGTCCTTTTCACTGCAAGTGTGTGTGCCTCAAACGCACCTACACGTGTTAGAGTAAGACTGTGTGGCCATTTGTAGTGTGTGCATTGTGTGTGTGTGTGTGTGTGTGTGTGTGTGTGTGTGTGTGTGTGTGTGTGTGTGTGTGTGGCGCGTGAATGCTCAGAGGAGGAGGCTGTGCCCTGCACTCCTTGGGAGAGGCGTGGGAACCCCATTCATCTTAGGAGCCAGGGTTCATTGTGGGGTACATAGCATCAAATGTGTCTGGGTGTTTGCCTGTATGTGTGTGTGTGTGTGTGTGTGTGTGTGTGTGTGTGTGTGTGTGTGTGTGTGTGTGTGTGTGTGTGCTCGTGTGTCTGGTTCGAGACGTGGTGTGATGGTCTTTATGTTATCTTTCACATTCCTTCAGTTTTGCTGTTTTCTAACATTCTATATCAAATCATATAAATTTCTTTAGAAACCGGGCTCGCACATTCAATGTTGAGGCAAAAGCCGCAGTTTCTACATCACCTTTTTCACTTAAAAAACAATGCAGGGCTCCTCAGTAGTTTATCGCTTCAAATGTAAAGGTGAGACAATTGTAAGCACAGGCAAACAGTGTGCTGCATAAAATCTCGCAACTGAATGCCAGTTTTGTGTGAAAATATGTAATTTATTTTTATGAATTCCACGATCAATCCAAGTTTGTTTTTTCTCATCTTCTCGGGGTGAAATACTCTTTTAAGGCTGCAAATATTTTGAGGAAATAAATTGCAATACTTTCTTGTTCTTCATGACATAAATAGAGCTAGCAGATCAGTTGTAAGTATGCAGAGGACACTTTAAAACATGTCCATGTCAAAGGGAAAACTCTTTAAAACATTGTCGATGTTTTCCGAAAAGTTAATAAAACGATCGACAGGTTCCAAGTTATGAAACGTGTATTAAAGCGTGTTTCTCCCCATTTCCTCACCGGCCGTTTGATTGTGAAGCACAACTCGCCGAAAATATTTCCTTTTATTTCTACAGTATGTGTGTTAGAGAGTTAGATGAATTAAAGTAGAAAAGGAAAGAAAAAAGAGCGGAGATAAAAAAAAAAAAAAAATCGCATCCATCATTTGATAGTACTGCAGTATTTACTGCACCTCGTGAGTCGATTGGTGTTCAGCAGTGACGTGTCCCTTCTCCAAACGCTGACGTACTAACTCGTGAGTTCACCGGGCTGAGGGTCTCAGAAGAGGGGTTTCGGACGCGCCGAATGCGGCAAGCGAAGTTTCCTGACTGGCGGTGGGGCTCGCGCCAGGCCCTGTGGTGCGAGAGTGGCAGATGAATAGGCCTGTCAAACGTAGGACGTAGGTGGGATGACTAGAACTATCTGTGATGAGTCACGCTGCCTCCACTCCTACCTATTGGTCATGGTAGACTCTGATCTGCTGAGGTGTTCAACATGAAGCCATATCGAAAAGCTATGTGGACAAAAAAAATGTAAGAATTTTCAATTAGCGCTCTTTCAAAAAAAAAAAAAAAAAAAAAAGATTTATGGGCGATAATTAAAAGAAGCCACACTAGAAGGCATCAGTGAGGGGTGTGGCACATTAAGGTTGTTAATTAATGTGGAAAATATGATATAATACAGACAAAATTAGAGCTGATATTCTTCCTGAGGGATGAAGCAGGTGTGATACTAATATTAATGACAATACAACTTGTATAAATTCTTTATAAAGCACGCCGCTCTATTCCGGTTCAATTACACAACCCAAATGCTGTGTATGTAGGTTACATGGCTTTGGATTTAATTGAGTCTTCAAACCGTATAATCGAACTAAAGAGAAATGTCTACCGCTTACTGCCTTGAAGCATTTTTCTTGTTTACATAAACAAAAATTTAAAAAAAAAGGAAAGCGAGCGCTTTATATTTGAGCTACATTAGTTATAAAGCTTAATAACAGGTATGTCCAAAAGGCCTGTTCGAGCTATATCAAAGCTACTGTACGTGGCCACGTGTCAGCAATGACCCATTTTCAAATGTTTAACCTTCTATTGCGAACCAGAAACGTTGCTAAACCTTTAATGAGAGAATTCATGAGAATCGGCATTAATAGTTTTCTGATAGCTGACCAGGAGAAAAGGGGAGAGCGACAGAGAGAGAGAGAGAGAGACAGAGAGAGAGAGAGAGAGAGAGAGAAGGAGCGTTATGGTGGGCTCGGCCTTGTGTAGCAGGCCCTGTCTGGCCCTCGGCCCAACATTACAGCACTATCCCTCTCTGCTCCCTCCAAAACCGTCTCTCTTTCACAAGCACAAAAGGCCGACCTGGGGTGCAAAACTGCAGGTAGGAAACGCACCAGAGGAGAGATTAGCTCGGTTTCCTCAGAAATTCAAAGCCCATGCCACGTTTTGCCCCCTGGTTTGCCTATATTTAGTTAAGCCTCCTCTCTCTGGATAGTCATGTAGCCCTGAAGGAAACAACACCCAGACTTTAAACACACTAACTTGGAGATCGGGTCAACCGGAGTCACGTTGTGCCGTTTGTTTTATCTTTGTGTGTCATCGTTTTGTCAAAAGGAAACCTCTGCATGTGTGCATACTTCATACACACACATCACAAGCACACACACACACACACACACATTTACCACCACACCCACATACACACTCTGACTTACCCAGAGACTTTGTAGGCAACTGGAACACACACCGCGGTCATCAGCTATCCGGGGGTTAAGCGCCGAAACCTCCGCTGTTCATTGTGCGGGATCCCTCTGTAGCTGCACACAGTATGTCCACATATCCTCTCTGTAGAGAAGGGCAGAGAAGGAGCTCGGATTCAGTCACACAGCTCTGCACTCCCTGCAAGGAGTAGGCGGGCACGCCAAACGAGAAACCCATTCAGAGTCCCAGAAAGTGCCAGCCTCCCTGTCTGCCTCGACGCCTTGTCTATATGTCTGTCTGGGTTTTACCCTGTCAATCTGGCCCCCGTTCCCCAAACCCCTCTCCAAGCCTCGGGTAACCTGCCCAACCTCAGCTAACTGCCTTCTAATATTTACAAACCGGCTCCCCTCGCTCTCCCCTGTCTGCCACCTCCTAGTCTGAGACTGTCAGGACCCTCCACAATAAGGAGGCCATGTGGGTTTCCCATGGAGTCGCGTGTTCCTCCCGTCTGGCAGTTAACAAGGCTTTGAATGAGGAATGTTAGCAAACAGAGCCGCTGAATGTCGGGTGAATGCTAAGCCAGGCAGCCAGTCAGATCGCAGCACTGGCCCGGGCATATGAATAATGCAGAAGACTCGACAGGGAGGAGAGGAGGCGAGGCTCCGCCTCCCACTGCCCCTTGCAAACTCCACCCGCCCCTCCTTCTTCTCCCCGCTCGAAACTCAAATGCCTTCACGGGAGCAAGAGAGCAGAGAGGGGGGGAAAGAGGATTCAAGATCTCTGCTCATGCAACACAAAAAAAGTCCTGCAAGAGAAGAATAGTTACACATGCACACACATGTTATTACTACAAATCAGTACTTGAAACATGCTACTTTTCTTTCCTGTCGTTGGGAACTATCTCACTCTTTTTTGGCTTTTTGTGTCTTTTGTTTGGAATTGGCACCTGTCCCAGAAAAAGCCCCGTCCCTGCTCCGCCCTCCTGCTCCCCTTTCACTGGAGACTGCCCACGAGAGAGAGAGAGAGAGAGAGAGAGAGAGAGAGAGAGAGAGAGAGAGAGAGAGAGAGAGAGAGAGAGAGAGGGAGGAGAGAGCTTGAGGAAGAGAGGGTGGGGCAGAAAACCCAAAAGAGGGAGAGGTCTAGAGATGGAAAGGGTGAGGAAGGAGGAGGGCAGAGGAGATAAGAGAACAGGAAAATACATGAGAAATCGCCTGCTGAAATCAAGATACATGCACAGGTAACACGAAATCAAGCAGCTGGTCGAACAACATGCTAAAAACAAACTGCTGTCTCCGTCCTCAGCTTCAGGGGACGACTCACAAGGAAAGGAAGCATGGCGAGCAATCGAGAAGCACGTGCTCGAAAAAAAGCCTCCGCATAACAGGTAGAGCATAAACCAAAAAACACTGATTCTCACCAGTCCAGTTTAACTCTGAAGACAACTACCCAGAAGCAGCAAAAACTGACCAAATGTGAAGAGCGCCCATAAAGTGAAGAAAACCTGAGTCCCGAAAAACGTCTTCGCAAATGGCGCAGGCGATGTCGAAGCAGGAGGAAAGCAAAGCCACTTGTTGCATGATATTGAGGAGCAGATCTTGCAGAGGGAAGCGAGAGCAGGCAGGGGGTTAAAATCCTGGGACTGGGAGTAGTAAAAAATCCCTCCCTCTTTTGGCACAGCCTAGCTAAAGGGGAGGGCCCGCCTGTAGAAATAGCAGCAGAGCGTTTTTCCCCTCTTTTTTTTTTTTTTTTCTCAGAGCTGCAGCGTCCTAGTCTACCCTCTTGCATGTGGTCAGGACCCAGGGAGAGAGGAGGAGGAGGAGGAGAGCGATGGATAGAAAAAGAAGCGAGAGCCCGAGAGGGGAGGGGAGGGGGTGAGAGAGGGAGGGCAGAAGAGCTGTGAGTGGAGGAGAAAAGGCTCAGCTGATGATGAAACAGGGACGTGTGGGAGTGCGTGCGCACTACGCGTTTTCATCACCGGCCCGGCGCGACGTGCGTGTGCATGAGGCGGGGTGGGGGAGTGGGGGGGGTGAGGAGAGTCACGGCGAACACACACACTCACAAATGATTAAAGGATTCTGGGACAACACCTAACTTTGCCATTCATGGGAACGATTATCTTTTTATTTCAGAGTTTAATATCAATTTGTCTTTGACCTGTATGTCCTTTATCACGAAAATTCCAACACGGCGTTCCCTTAATAAAGGCCGAAAAAGACCGTCTGGCATGATCACTGATGAATATCGTCTTAATTACTGATTCTTCTTCGCAACCACAGACACGTTAATGAGTTAAAAAGCTACACTGAACATTTTGGCACATGCTCAGAGTCAGATAAGCACCTGGGTGCGACTGCCCTGCCATGATTGCAACAGCGAACGGTGCTGTAAAATCTTGTAATATTTACCGCAGTGCGCCCGCCATGTGCCATTACTAGGCCACCCTTGCCGTGCTGCGATGTGCAGCAGCAGCAGCAGCGGCCCCTGCGTGCGGATAAGGAGAGGAGAAATGTCGGGCAGTAACCGAACGGTAAAATGGACTCTGCTGATGACTCTGCTTGTGTCCTGCACCCTCCTTCCCTCTCCGCCTCCCCCTTCGGTGTCCAGCCTATTCTGTCTCCCACCCTTTCTTGTCCTTTCAGTAGCACTGTTGTAGCCTACAGTAATAAACAGCACTGCTCTGAGCAGCTAGTGTTAATCTAAGCCTGCATGAGGAGGACCCTGCTGTCTTCTCCCCCCACCCCTCCGTCTCATGCACACCTACCAACCTCCGCATCAGCTTGCTGAAGGTTATTCACACCCGTCCGGTTTCCACCCCGACTTCCCCTCCCCGAAAACTTCTCTGTGGCCAAAACACTGTAATGCCCCTTAGCTGTTTGCAACAGATTCCCCCATGGCAGAAAAAACAACTTCCTCTCTTTTTGGACGCCATTCCCCTCCCCTCCAGTTCTTCTCTTTCCCAAAAGAAACCCAGAACTCAACACAGGCAAATTTTTTCCCCACCTCTCCCTCCAAAGTAGCAGCCGCACAAAAGAGAGGGGAAAAACGGAAAACTGTCCAAAAAAGCGATGGATCTCACATCATCGAGCACAGCTAGCTGCTCTTGATTTCGAGCTGCATTGCAGTCTATGGGGAAATTGTGCACATTGAAACAAATAAAGGTGGGAAAACCTCCTTAAGTATGAGCCGTTTTCTCATATGTGTGTTTTTGAGAAGATGACGAAGACCAGAACGAGTACGAGCAACTGAACAGCAAATATGGCCGCTCGGTTAGTTGCAGTGTCTCCTACCTCCTCACTCTCGGTCGTGGAAGCTGAAAGAAAAGGCGTTACGCTGCTGTGTGTGTTTCTACCTCAGAGGACAGACCCAGAGAGAGAGAGAGAGAGAGAGATGCACTTGTCTTGCCTAACTCTCTTCAGCTTTCCACAGTCTAAAATGAAACTCCCTGCCTTCTGCGTCTTGCTGCACCATCCGCATATCAAAAACAAACAATGCGCGAATGCGAAAAACTTGCAGTCGAGAAAAACGAGCACTAGTGAGACATAAATCAGGTTACTACGGGCGTTCAACACGAGGCAACCCCTGATTTCGCTGCACTTTTTCAAGATATAAAGTCACTAATAATGAGAAAAACGGATCGAGCACCATAACAGTCATCGGATTGAACCCTGTGACGTCACATCTCACCACGTCTCTGGACCAATTGCAGTCGCTGCAAGCATAAAACGCCACTACAACTGCATGCTGAATATAAATCAAACAACAGTGTAAACAAATGCATGTTTCATTGGTGATTTGAAGAGTCTCTTAGCCCTCCTCCGTCTATCTGAGACACTGTCTCTGCTAGTCAGTTGTTTACCATCTAACATGTGGCAGGAATTCAAAAAACTTGGCAGGGCCTGTTGCACCGTACGTCGTGGAGAGTTCACTTGAGGATACGACTCTGGTTTTGGCTCAGCTGCCAACTTCTGACACTGTAGCCCTCTGCGCGGCCTCGCCCCTGCAGGAGCGGCCTGCGTAATGCTGCCATTGATGAAACTCCAATATTAACAACCTCATTTATGACACCTCCAAGAGTCCACAACCACAATTTTTTTTCATCAACCCCCCTTCACCTCCAGGTTAAATCCAAACTGTGCTCTGCCTTTACATTCATGGCCGGTGTGTCAAAGCATTGTTGATATTTGATAAATCAAATTTCAATGCATATTTAAAACACAGCAGAAAGAACTGAAGCTGCAGTAGAGTGATTAGCTTTTACCACACTATCTTTAAGTACAAAACACTATGAAATAAACTGACCGCAGTGAATGTGTTAATGATGCACAACTCATGTCGCACGGTGGCAACATGGCAGTGAATGTCCCTGAGTCAAATTGAGTTATAGTTCATGACGTAGAACAATGGAGTTCTTGATTCAGTGGTCTTATCAGACCCCCGGCACCTTCGCATCCTCTTGAATCATCCCACGGATCCACTGTGACAAACACGACCAATTCACAGATTCAATTTATAGCACACACACTGTTCGCTGCTGTACTGCCCCGGGACAAGCATAACATGAGCCACAATATTTTTAATTGTGGCAAAAAAACATAACAGTATAAATATATACAAATCACAGCAGGAATGGTAATTAAATAACAAATTATGCATTTTATTTTAAAGGAAGTTGACCAGATTAGCCAACAAACAGCTCTCTCTTGATGAAAATTCATCATTAGACACCTAAAAAATATAAATTTTCAGCACCAAAAATGCTATGTCTTCGATGTATTACCTGTAGTTTTTAGTCAGCAGTTAATAAAATGCAGTTAAATAAGTAGAACCACCTGGGAATGCCAGTAAAGAGAGACGTGCGACCCTTGTTGCATTTAAAATGCCAAAGTTCAGGTCTTTTCTTTTACAAGCTTATGAATGAATGGTAATAATTCACACATATAACCCCAGTCGTACTTTCTCTTCAGATATTACAGCCATCTATACCTTCACACTCCAGCGAACACACACACACACACTTCCTCCTGTCTTCGGTGACCAGTGCGGCGCGCCCCGCTCCCTCTACGAGGTGGTCTGCTGAGGGGCCCCTCGGCAGCACGTGCCTTGACAACTTCTCTATTACAGCCGTGACCCCTGAGGTCAGTCTCTGAAGGGTTGTGAACAAAGGCCACGACCCCAGGGTCAGAAGTGGAACGCCGGGGGCAGGCCGGGGCCCCACCGCAAAGGGAGCGTGCTGTTTGCTTTGAAAGGTAAGGATCACTAACACAGAGGCCTAATAAGGATTAAGGGGCCATCCCCTTTGGGATGTCACTCTGGGGCCTCATACATCAATCTCTATTAACCTCCATGACCCCCGGCGGCCATTACGGGGCTACGGGTCACAGTCGCTCGCGCCGCAGAGCTGTAAAACCTAACGCCGTGTGCAACTTTTAACATAGGTGTTGCTGATTAAATGGACAAATTGCTACAAGAGGTAAACGCCTTGTCACACAGGACACACGTGCCTGTCCAGGCAGCTTTCATCTTGTTCAAGAAGTTGTCAGATTTCCGTTTTTAATGAAGATACTTAACTAAAAGTTATCTGTCTCAGCAATAAAACAAAAGCCTGATGGGTCTTTAAAAAAATAAATGTACATCTGTAAATCATGTGAAAGGAATGTATATATTTTTTTCACTTTGATAAAGAACCAGAGAAAGTTTGGCAAAACTTCGATAAAAGCAGGTGTGCAAGAACTGAGAGGCTGAATCACAAAATGGAGGACAGGAGGAGACAACATGGCGGCCCGACTGATGCACTCACTCACACACTGCTTATAAGTTGCCAAATCGATACAAAAACGTGGCGCGTCATGCAACATATCTCTATATGTAAACCAAAGTTATTATCTAACAAATGCCAGAAAACAGAGAGCTACAATAATTCGACTGTAGGAGATACAGACATTAATTCCCTCAGTCACTTTGGGACCAAATAGATACGAAGGTTAACCCTCCGCAGTCTGTCGAGGATGAGAAACAAAGTGGGAGGATATATTGTATGCTTTTTATTCAGTCTGATTCATTCAAATCATATTTCATGATTTCTTCTTTTTGCTCAAAATATGTTAGGGACAAATACAGTATTTCAATTGTTTCAAGGTTCACAAGGAGTATAAAATATAATTATTTCACACCAGAAAGAGTCTGAACATTACAGCATTTCCTTAAATTTAATTGACATATAGTGAACAAGCTAATAGATTTATTTAAAAAAAAAGAGGAAAAGAGAAAGAAAATATATCCATCATAGAGTATATGCATAAATACTAATATTGATAAATAACATTTTTATTAAAATAGAGTTAAAATAAAGGCCACTATGTGAATAATTGGTAATGTAATGTGAGCCAGTACAACGACATTCAGTGCAGTAAAAAAGGAAGTTTTCTAGTCAGGGATCAAAATAGCTTTTTTTTCCTGCCCTGGATTCATTTTTAAAAACCATGAATGAATTCATGATTTCATTTAAAAAGTGACTTGACAGACTATAGGACCTTGTTTTAAAGAAAAAAAAAAGTTAATAAATAAATCAATTCAAAATTTTAATGTAATCTAATAAGATTAAAAGAAATTTCCTTTTTATCCAAAAGGGACCCTTGCAAAAGGGCAAAAGTTTATTCTGAAAAGATTCTGTATATTTCAACAACAAAACGATGATAATTTAGTTTTTCCTGCATTCTGTCAGACATAATTTCGTAACAAATTTCACCTTGACCTCTTTTCATAAACTGAACTCTGGAAAGTAATATGGCAAAGTTGCTAATGGAGTGTCCTCCTTTTCAATCAAAGCTTTATTGTGACTAAATTACATTAAAAAACACTTTACAATTATGGTTTAAAAATTAGGATATGACAATTTTATAAACTACTCAAGCTGCAGTTTCAGGTTCACATAAATGAATGAGAATATTCTCTCTTAGTTTGTGTAATTAAAAATGTTTTGAAGAGGCTTTCCCCGGGATTTCACGTTCTTTTCAAACACTAAATCTCATTAGAAAGGTTTGATACTAAAATACTGAATTGTCGAGAAAATAAGCGTTTACAAAATCATTTGTGTTTCAGACCTTTCAGACATTTTGAAAGTGTAATTAAAAGATCATCCTTTTCAAATTCAGCTATCATTACTGCAAACTGCTTAGATCTTAATGCTTTTCTTTAATTATTTCACATCTTAAACTCAAGTATTAAACACATAATACATTTTCATCACTGTATAAAAATGATTTTTAAAATGTTTATATTAGAAATGCACAAGAGGGTAAAGCAGCTGCCTGAAGCTTTAAATAAACTAAGATAAGATAAGATATTCCTTTATTAGTCCCACAGTGGGGAAATTTACAGTGAAGTGAAAAGTGGTGAAAGCCTACAAGGTAAAAAAAAAAAAAACATCTCGAGTGTTTTCCTGAACACAGTTCACACTTATCAAGAGCACTTTGATTCTTATGTATTTCTTTGATAATCATTAAGCCACTCACCTCTGAAAACTGAGCTTCTCTATGACGAGGGAGCATTTTTCGGACAGCAGAGCAGAGCAAAGGTTGGACGAGAGCAGAGACAAAATGGACCTGCGCTCGCTAGAGACAAGTGTCCTAAACAGCTTTAAAAACAGACAATAAATCCCAAACAAGCAGCACTTTTGACAGCTTCACAAGCTTCTCCCTTTTTTTTTTTTTTTTTTTTTTTTTTTTTGCAGCTTGTGTCTCATTAAAGTAAAGGCAGTGCTTTGGGAGAATCATCGTCCTACTTTTAGTTAACCATGAGACTCCCCTCTCTAGGTCATTTTGCAACTGCCAGGTTTATTAGACAGTAGTTTGGTTTCTAATTTAGCGAACAGATTACACTGCCCATCTCGAGGACACTTAAAAAAAGTACTTACAAGCACTTTTATCCAGGGAACAAAGAAACGCCACGCAGATTTTTTTTTTCTGTGATTTTCTAAGAGCAATATGGAGCATCGCAAAACTCAATTTACAACAAACCTAATGCTGCAGCGCAACCTTGGTCTTATTCAGATTTGCATTAAATTCATTGTGAAACATTCTGCAATGTTAGATGGCACAAAAAAAAGCTCTGAATACAAAGTCAAGTCCCCTCAAGGCTGCAACATTTCAGCTCAAATTATTTGTTACTCCGTAATAACTTGTTATTAATAATTCAAATAAATGAAGGCAAATTACAAACTGCAGACATGCAAAAAGGGTAAATTCAAAATATATTTTTACATGCATTTTTGATATTTGAAACTTACCCCTCCTCTCTCACCTCCTCCCAACACAAACACACACATACACACACACACACACACACACACACACACACACACACCTCTCCTGATTCCCAGCTACTTGCTGCTCACATTTCAGGGTCCATCCCGCATTAATAAATGATTATTTTTGCAGCACTGATCAAACATCAGCTTACAAGCAGGTCTCTGGCACTCTCAGGGAGTGGTACCACCTCTTAAAGGGTTCGGACCTGCTGTTGGTTCTAGTTCAATGCCACGTCACAGAGCTACTGCAGCATGGATGGGCCTGCGTGACCTAGCTCGGCCCAGATAGGAGCCCTTCGCACCCCAGCCCCCGTCGGGACCGTACACCCACATTTCATACGCAGAGGGTTGTGGTGTGTGTGTGTGTTTTTGTGTGTGTTTGTGTGTGTGTTGGGGGGGGTATTTCTCTCTGTTCTCTCCTTATTTCCAAAAATCAGGCATTTATCCGACTGAGCGACAGCGTGTTCGTTTCAGCCGCCCTGTATCCGATTCAGCTGACTAAGGGTTCGGGAACACTCCAAATAGAGTGTTTGTTTGATTTCATATCAAGCACAAGTGTGCGCACACATGCTCTTCCCGACTCCACACACACATGCATGCACACGTCTGGAGTTGTCTGGGTTACACAGGGTAACACAAGGCACACTACAGGAAACCAACAGGATCTATTTAAAGCAAAACCTCTGAATTCAGAAGATAACTTGCATCATTTTTTTATTGTTTGTTCACAGTGTTTTAATAAGAAAAACATTCGCAGACAGAAAAAGTGTGTGTGTGTGTGTGTGTGTGTGTGTGTGTGTGTGTGGCGCGCGCCACTTAATGATCTACTCAAGGATGTCCACGTAGCACGCTAAAATATAAAAATGAAGAGTGCTAATAGGTCAGAGCATCTCCTAACTGCCGCAGTCGTTGAGTCTTGAGGCTCGTGATTTATCTTTAATTGGATTTTACAGAGGGGTCTCCCAGTGGGAGTCAGCGGTCTCATTTCTCAACTGTCCCTACAACTTTGTGCAAAATCTACAGACAAATAAGAAAAGTTGCAATTAAAGCTGAAATGTGAAAACCATCCTATGACCTGCATAATTACTGTTTTGTATATCCATACAGCAGCACAGAAAATATTCGTCTGCATATTTTTACATATATTTCAAGTGAAAACACTGAACAGATTTTTTTCTGTTTTGTTCTCTGGTCTTTCCCTATTCATAGTTGACCTCGATATTAACCCCAAAATCACAAATCACTTCAAATGAAGCCCTGATCCAATTCTTCACACAATGTATAGCATTCGTTTTGCCTCAACATGAACAGATTTGTCTATGAATATTAAACTAAAACTATACTCTTATATCTCTTTTATACTTTTCTTTTTAAATATGTTTTCTGAGGAGTTTTTCCTGAACGAAATGTCCACAGAAATACCATACACGTAAATCACTAAGAAACCTCTAGTTTAAATATAGTGTTGTTTTTTTCCTCCCAGTATTAACTCACGGAGGAGTCTACTGCAGTGTGCAGTACAGAGGGGAAAAGAGACGCTGGCTCTCAGGGGTTAAGATGCTAGCAGTCATGTGCCTGTCGGCTGCAACAAAAGCCTGCCTATGTAGGGTGCATACAGATGGAGCGAGCTCCTTTGTGTGCAGCGTTTCACACGTCGTAGCCTTGGAGCTGCCAGGTCTGGCTCTCTGGGCCTGGCTGCAGGCCTAGCTAGCAGCTTGTAGCACCTGACGCTGGGGCTCTCACTTTGCTTTTCTTTGCTCGGGACCCGAAGTGCTGCGAGTTTTTGACAGATAATGGAACAGAAGTCCAAATAGTGGGTCGCACAGCTCAACACAAACAATCGCAACAAGCACAGCAGACCGCTGTAGCCCGGCGAGCTCAGATCAGCATGACAGGAGCAATTGTAAGCACGCCTCCCACTCAGGTCGTCTGCCACAAAATATTTGATTTTTCTCTCTTCTGCTGTCTGTCAAATTCCCCTGCTCTTCAAGACTACTTGTAATGTGCGACATAAATACAACCAGCGCGAGATTTAATCATGTGTACAGTTGTGCATGATGTGTACATAGTTTTGTATCCTACTATATACACTGTGTGTCTGTGTGCGCCTGTATATTCTGCTATATTTATGCTATGTGCGCCAAGTCTCTAAGGCAAGTCCCTTATAGTGTACGTGTTAGTGTACACAGTGATTAAACTAGCTAATGCCTGAAACAGGATTTAACATGGGAGTACAGACCCTCACAAGAAAGAAACTTGTAGGTTTGAAAATGCTTTTTTCTCAGTTTTTCTCTACAGAAAGGATTCGTCAGCCCTCAAAAGCACATTTATTTTAGCATTTAGAGCATTCAAACAGTGTGTACTTCCTACCTGTGTTGAGGCATAAACTCTACACATTGAAAACTAATACTTTACATGGTCAATTTAATATTTCCAATCACAAATAATGCAATTTTATTTCATTGTGGAGGATTACACAAATATGAGGTGTTGCAAAAGAAAATCCATACCCCTATGCCTGTATTTAAACTAAAAACTTGACCTTGAATAGGGATTAAGGTTTCATTCTGCACTATGCAGCATAGAGTATACAAATAATTCTTCAGGGCGATGTCACTGTGGTAAATACCAATTGTGTGTCGCGCTGTTTGCTGAAAATTAAATTTCAATAAAGCCGCACTATAAATTATTATAAAAAAGTTTTAAAAAAAAGTGATAAAAGAGGCTGAGGGTGATTGTGTGATATTCCTCGTAATTATAAACTAGACGTATCCAATAGGCAGCTGTCAACGATGTGGAAAGTCTGACACTACAGCATATTCACTCATGAGGTGGGAGCTCTTACCCAGAGTGGACGAGCAGGTGGGGGGATTGCTTTCCTGCCTGAGGACCCTTCATCAGCACACCCAGCTGTTATGAGGATGCAGCCTCTGACATTTTAAATGGAGAACAATCCCTCTGAGCATGAGGGCACCCTGGTGCCCAGACTGCACTTAAAACCAACATTACGTGGTTGGAAATGCTGTGGACTGGCATTATTCTATTATTTCAAGTGCATAGCCAGCTGCTTGCACTAAGTTAATTTTTAAATCCATCAGTACGTAAATATATTTTGTTGATTAAAAAAAAAAAGAAAAGAAAAAAAAAAGCACTGTGCTGTTAGTTTTGGATTGCGAAAGCCGCAACCCAGTCACATGACAGAGGGAAAGTAGAACTATAAAGTCAAATCCGTTTTCCTTACAAAAATCTCAATGAATCTTTAATGAGACGATATTCTGTTCTCTCTAGATATTCTCGTCAAATAAGCCTGCTGGCAAAAGTAAAATGACAGTTTTATAGTGCGAACTAGGGCTGCCCCCTCTCATTCGATTAGTTGACCTAGAGGTTGTTTTGGTCTTAATCGACTAAGACTTAGTCTAGACTAGTCGAATAGTTGTCTTTTATGCTTCTTTCATGCTGAATGACCTACTTCCAAGAAGTGGTGTTTTTGTTTGACTGACTGTGGAGGATTAAATCAACTCATTGATTAATCAACAAAATCATGAGTGTGAAGACAAAGAATTAATTTAGCCCTACCAAGGACCAATACTGGGTGTAATGGTGTCCTAAAAGCACTCCTGTACAAAGTAGCATGCTAATAATTAGACACAAAATTATTTCAACGTGACCCATTCAAAGCTTTTATATGGCTAATGACATTTATTGGAAACTAGACAAAAAATGGAATTGAAAGATTTTCTGTTCTGGCATTGAAAAAGTGCATGTGAGCAATGTTAGCTCTTCATTTAAACGACATGCCGGCCATATGCTAGTTCGACACACTTAAGCTAACAGCTTCCATTATCTTTCAATAATACTACATAGTTTTTTGGTTGCTTCTAAATACAAAACAGGAGACGTTTTTTCTGCAATGTAGAAGTAACAAACTAAAAGCCCGTCAAGCAAAGTGCAACTTCATCTCGCTATAAATGGCACAATGGTCATTTATCCTGCCATCACACTTGCAGTGAAGCTGGTGAGGTGCAATTAGCTCCCACATATCGTCTCGTATTGTTCACACCATGTTACAAATTTTATTAAGAGTGTAAATACTCCAGGATCAGGAACTTGCAGACACAAATGTGCAGGTGTGTGTGTGTGAAAGAAAGTTTCTCTTTCTTTCTCACACACACACACACACACACACACACACACACTCACAACAAACAACAAACCCTCTCTGTCACTCAAACAAGCTACTGCTATAAGTTGTATGTTAATTAAACCTTTGTCAGTACAGACTGGAGGAGTATTAGCTCCTATGTTCTGACCCTGCCCCCTGCTGTGCCCTCAGACACATACACACACTTATACACACATGTATAGGCACCCACATGCTTGAGTTACATACTGCCAGGACAAGCCGGCCGGGTGCCTGACAACCACAGCGATGGAGGAGACGCGAGGGAGGGAGGAGGAAAAAAAGGTACCCTAGCGTGTTAGTTTTCTGCCAGGGAGTCCCTATTGACCTGTTAAACCTTTGTGACTGGAACAAATGCAAATGGCGCTGACTTGTTCACACAAAATACTAAAGGCCCATTCAAATGAGGCCCCGGGCCACAATGCAGCAGCGGTCGAGCGCTCTGTGGAGGCAGGGTAACCCCCAGTCTGAGAGACAGAGAGGGACAGATTCTTTTAGCCATTGCACAGTTCATTCTGGTTGTCTGGTGGAGAGCAACCATCCACTCTCATTACTTCATGAACACATAGATAAAGTTACCTTACACCTCTGTAGTAATCCAGCCCCTTACTGAACCACAAACACTGTTACACTTCTTTGAACTTTAACCCATAATTACCTTGTATGTAATACTTTGTAATTGGACGCCAGTGGACCTGAACTGTTCCTGTTCGTGACACCAGTCGTGCTTGATAATCAGACGCTACTTAATCCACCTTGGCTTTTGCAAGGATACTCAGTGTGTCCCTGTGGCTAATATCATATCCTACTTTTTAATTCTGTCCATGGGGTATAGAATAGGAAATGAACAGAGGGACCAAGTGGGAACAAATGATGAGGGCGGGGAGGGGGGGTACATTGACATGATCTCAAATAGAGAATAAATAACTATGTGAAAGAGCTACAACCCTCTTCTAATCATTCAAGTAAGCCTAATATGGAGGAAACAAATAATCCCAAAGATGAGTAGTTAACCCATAATACGGTAGTCTGATTTTGTGTCAGTGTCAAAAAACTAAAATGTGAGTAAGGTATTTATATGCCAAGGAAATGGAAGGAAGCCAGACAACCCAACATAATCAGAGTACGAGCTATTCAGACTGAGATATGAGATTTGTATGAGTCAACCCACAACTGGGTTAACTGGGTTACAAAAACAAAATTCTTCTGCATGAAAATGTAGCCACTAATACTAAAAATGAATGCAGTCAGAGCACTGTGGGAGGCTTTTGGATGAAAGTATCTATCAAAATGCCAAACCACCTTTAAATGAGATATGGCATGTACTGTGTGTGTACTGTACATGTGACACAAGGAGGCGCATGTTAGGCTCTTGGAGGTCATGGAGGGCTTTCTTGTTCCATCTCTTCTCTCCAAATAGGAGATTAGTAGGAGCCTGAGGATGGCTCTCACCAGCACATCTGGACAACACCTGATCTGAGGCATGCTGCCTACTGAACCTCCACTAAACTGGTGGTCTATCAAATGAAATGTTTTTTTTCTCACAGTAGGGATGTGGTGAGACATAAACCAGCTATCCAAAGTCACTTTATCCATCTTCTCAAATCAACACACTGTAAAGGTGAAGAAACTAAATTCATGATGTACTAATGACTTGCAGCGCCCTCACATAATTAACACCTCAACTGGTTCAAGTTTTTAAATATTTCTCTGATTCATTTGACTCTAAACTGTTTCATTTGTAATTGGATCAACGGCTTTTAATAATAATGACTCTTGTCTGGATTCACTTGATTAGTACATTTAATATTTTAGAAAATTAAAGTGGCAGTAGACAGAATAAGTTTGGCATCATTGGGCAAAAAATCCATAATAGCCTTTCAACATAATGTGTTCTGTGAGTTAACTTCTGCACCTCCTCATGGCTGTTTTCAGGCCTTAAATAATCAAGCATTGGCCAATCACAGTTAATTTCAGAGAGAAAGCGTTCCTATCACTCGTGAAATTCAATTAAACTGTCAAACTAGGCAGTGCTGATCAAATTTCAACATTATGTTACTGTGATGTCTATGTCTCACCTCAAATGTTTTCAGAAATATCTTGTAGTTACTGTTTAGATGTAAAATGAGCAAGTTTGTTCTGGCTGGTGGTCAGTGCTTGGTATTTTCTCAGCTGATGTCAACATGGCTGCCAGGCCACAAACTTTCTCATTTTACAGCTAAACAGTAACTACAAGATGTTTCTGAAAACTTCATTCACAAAAAATAGGCATTACAGTAACAGAATATTAATTCATACGTGATCAGTGCTGCCTAGTTTGACCGTTTGATCAGAGTTCACAAGTGACTGACAGCTGCTCATAAACAACAAGGCTCCAGCTCGGCTCTGATTGGTTGTTTTCCTCTGGTCTGTGAAATCTTGCAGATGCCGTTACACCTGGGCCAAGCCTCTTGTTAGCAAAACAAGTAATTCTGTCCACTGAAAAAATGCCTGAGGGCTTTAATTTTCAAATAAAGGCAGGAAGTGTAAATTTAAAAATAAAGCTTTACTTTTTTCATGTCTGTGACATTTTCTACACCAAAACTGTAGTTCTGTTGCTGATATGATGTCAATATATGGTCAAACAATCACTTCCACTGTGTGTTGCTGTTGTGAACCGAGCACGGCTTGTGTCAAAAATAGGCGAAAACTTGAATCTCAAGAGACGTAGCTGAGCCCGAGTATGCAGGCAGTGTGGCTGCTTTAACCTGTTAACACGGTCTGGCCCAGGCTTTAGGAGGACACAGAGCCACATGATTTTCTTCAGAGACCTGTCTCATGCACATCTGTCAGGATATAGTGACCGTTTTATAAAAATACTTTGTGAATCATATTTGCTCCACTCTGTCCACTACTGCTTTAATTCAAAATTTTAGACATGCAGTATGAAACTGTCTGAAGAACTAACCTCCATGTCTCACTGTCATTTTATTCCTAGTCTCACATTTTCCTTGTCTGATTTTTTTCACCTGCCTTGTACAATCTCTCCTGTCGTTTTGAGATGCTACTACTCCCGCCTGCCCAGCAATAGCCCATTTCTGCGACTCCCCATTAGCCCAGTAACATATACAGTATACCGGCCCACAATTATTCATTCTCAGCCAGATCGTCTACTGAACTTCTGTCTTAGTGTTTCAGACATTTTCTCTGCCTGCCTGGGTTGTACCTATTATGACCTATTATGGTCTCATAGATATGCCTTATCTCCTCTGCCTGCCTGATTTAACTTTTGCCTGTTTTTGACCTTGCATGAACTGAAACATTTTATTTTACTGGCCTGGTCTTCTGGATTTAAACCTGTTTTCATTGAGCCTTTACAGTATGATCAGGACCTACAGACCCAAACGACTCCAGCAGCTCTCCACTCAAGCCCAGCCTCCATATCATTCCTGCTCCCCCTGCTAATGCCTCCAAGCCCCAACTCCCCGCCGCCACACCGGAGAGATACATGCTGGCCTTTCCTCACACTATGCAACCAAATTTTTTTAAGCTCTGACCCTTCATCTGTCCTTTTTAAGCAATCCTGTGTAGCTTACATCATTCCAAGCTCACATGCAGAGCCGGGGATTGGGAAGCATCCAGTGGAAGACACACTCGCCGACATGCTCATCGGTTTTCAACCACTCAGCTCGACTACTGCTGTAGAAAGTGGAATACTCCTTCTCTGATCTCATCTGATCTCATTAAAGATGGACTTGACGCCTGGTAGCTTTCTTCAGACCTGGACACTCATCTCCCCCGCATCATGTTCATCGACAATCATCGCCAGGAGCAGAGGAGGGAGTCCTAGGAGAGAGGGAGTCCTGGTCACCAGCCCGTCAGACTCACAACGCTAGTCCTCAGCATCCCTGTGCATGGCTTCGCCACCCCATCCTCCAGCGACAGCCACCCCCAATGACAGCCCTGCGCCAACCACCCACACCCATTTGAGTTGGAGGAGAGGTAGCGTCGCCTCAAGGAGAACAGGTGCCTGTGCTACAACCAGACCAACCGTTTACCTCTTGGGCACTGCCGAGGTGCCCCTGAGCAAGGCACCAAACCCCCAACTGCTCTGGGCGCTTGTCAGGAGCAGCCCCCTCACTCTGACATCTCTCCATTGACATGTATATGTACTGTGTGAACAACAGAGTGTAAAACTGAATTTCCCCACTGTGGGACTAATAAAGGAATATCTTTCTTTCTTTTCTTTCTTTCATTTTGTCTCGTCCTGCCCTGTAAGAGGAAGGTCTAACCAGTAAAAGGAGCATGCTCACCACACAGCTGGGCAGGGAGCCTCTAGTCAAGCCCATGGAAGCTATTGCTTTTGATGGGCATCTCCTCTGCAAGATGACTCACAGAACTGTCCCCTTCCACCTGGCCACGTCAGGTTATCATCATGAAACACTCACCGTTCACCTGACAGACGCACCTCATACTGCTGAGTTATTTTGGAGGTGTCACTGTCATGCTGGGTGCCTCTGATCTGTCTGGTCTGCTACTCCGAAGGATTCCTCTGCATCTAAGTTTCCAGATCTCTTGGGAGCTTCTTCTTCGTGGACAAAAAAAGACAAATTCCTCCCCTCTCATTAGTCATTTCCTCAGCTTTTGAATTTTCAAGCCTGATCCTTTTCATAGCCCAAATTACTATGTGATGAAAATATACATTATTAGGTATTTTGTGATCTTATATGTGTTTTTTCTATATTCACTGTGTTCTCACCACTTTTTTGTATTTTTTAAAAAGGTGGAGCTTCTGCCACGTAAGTGTTTTGCTTACTACCAATAATGAGAATGGGAGTGATTAATATATGCTCTGATGAAGGTCTGACAGACTGAAAGCTTAGTATTAAAGAAACTAGTAAAATACTGTATAGCTCTAAGTGTGCAGAATCCTTTTCTATTATCTTATGGACTCATTTATGTTTCCAGCATCTTAGCTAAGATTTAAACAGGTGGAGCAGTTGTTCATCCTGCATTTCCTCAGCTTTCAAACTGCCAGTTCAACCTCAAGGTTGCTTATTGCCTGGTATCTATTAGGGAGGGGGATGAGTGGAAGACTGTCTTTAAAGTTCCCATGAAATCAAAATAGATGTTTTAGTTTTATTGCATATACAGTATATTGCTCAGGTCATCACCTGTATGTCAGTATATGGCCCAACAACAACAAAAAAAGTTGTTTATTTATGCCATTGAGATGCATTAGTTCCATTGCAGGGAGGGGATGAGCCTGAGTCTCTCCTTCACAAGCAACACTGCTGGCTTCGGATCTCAGCTCATACATGTATGGCCTCACTCCATAAATAACTTCTTCATGGTCGTCTTCTTCCTCTATTTCATCCCTGTGAGCTAGTTACTGTCAATCTGGAATTTGGAGGGGGGGGGCATAATGCACATTCAGCACTTCTGGCTATTGTAAACACCAAACATTCATCCACACTGTCCTTATCTGGCTTACTGTTTTTTAATGGGAACACATAGAGCTGCAGAATCAAATAGCACTCTGCTAGTCATTTCAAGGGAACTTTAACACACTAAGCAGCCACTATGAATATATGGTAATGCATTTTGGTTTGACCAGGACTCCTGCAGTTTTCCAAGCCCTAGTATATGACCTGCTCTGGGACACGCTGAACAAGTTTGTATTTGTGTATTTGAATGACATCCTGATCTTTTTCCAAAACCAAGCAGGAATATGTTCAACATGTGCAATGTGTCTTTCAAACCATGAGAACCAGCTGTCCATTTGGGTTCATTGTCACTGCAGGCACCATCCAGGTGGACTCCACCAAAGTCAAGACAGTCACGGACTGGCCCGTCTTTCCTCCTGAATACTCCCTTCATCTGGTCCGGATCTGCAGAAAAGGTCCTCACAGAGGAAAAGTGTTGTTTCACCAAAGCTCCCGTCCTCATCTCAACTTTCCTTCCACCCAAGTATGTGAAGCTACATGCTCAGTCCCATTACTTCCACTCCCAGTCCACACTTCTGCTGAGCCAGTGGAGATCTGTCCAGCCGCCATGACAGGAGCAGTCTCCTGGGGAATCGAACACACAAAACATCCAGCACCTGGTGGTTGTCTTGTTATTTGCCTTTTTGTGCCAGCTCACCTATGCTCACAGGTCCTCCAGCTGGGGCACTGCTCTCGCCTGGCCTATCATCCTGGGGTTGGACACACACTGGCTCTCCTCACAAATGTTTCTGTTGGTCCTTGATGGAACAGTGTGGTCTGCTCTCAGCACAAGAACTCCCACCAGGCTCCTCCAACCACTGCCTGCTCCTCACATCTCCCTGTACTTTGTCACCGATCTGCCTCTGATGGCAACACAGTCACTCTTAGACTTGTAGACCTTTTTTACTAAACTGCTCATTTCATTCCTCTGCCCAATTTATCCACAACCAAAGAGACAGCTGTGCAACAACATGTTTTTCGCCTGCGTGAGTTCCCCAGAGCCACTGTGTCTGAATGAGGACCTAAATTCACCTCTTGTTTCTGGGAAGACTTTAGTCTTCAATCAAAGTGTGGATGTCTCCTTCCTTTGGGTTCCACCCACAGTCCAATGGGTAGACGAAGCATAGAGTACCAACTGGCGCCACACTCTGACTCCTCACTACATCCCTGGACAGAAGCTCTGGCTGGTTATGTCTGTAGTTGGAGTCAAGTAAATTGGTTCCTGCCGTCTTGGGCCCCTTCCGCATCTCCAGGGTCATCGAACCAGGTCTTTGATTGTCCCACTCAATGCGGTGGCTCCATCCCACTTTCCATGTCTCCCAAATCAAGCATGTGAAGGACAGTCCACATCGTCCTTAAGCAAACTTTTCATTTTAGCAGCCTTGTCTTAAGAGTTGTGCTTTGGGGTTTAAACTGTTTTTACTGAGCCTTTACACCATGTTGGCCATAGTTAAATATAACTGTTTTTATGCATCATATTACAGAACTTTAAATAATATAGCATAAAGAGCTGCTTTCATACTGAACAGTTTCCAACTCTGCTTTTTCTCTTTAGTAAAAACTTTTCAGCTGAAATTCTGGCCACTTATTTTGACATGTAAATATAAAGCCGAGATATGTTAGTACAGCATTTTTTTTTCTTACGGTGGAAGGCTTTGCAAGAAAAGTAAGCTGATCCCACATCCTGCAGTGGGTCTGTCAGCCAGGCTCTATGTGGAGTGACACCTGCAGAGGTCACACATGAGCTAAAACTCTGTAGGGAGAAGGGCAGCGGCAGCAGTGAGGAAGAGAAACACCAGAAAGAGACAGAGGCTCGACATTGTGGATCATGACAAGAAACCACAAGATATTTTACTGAGAACTTTTAAAACAACATCCAAAAGGGTATTGTCCATGCAAAAAGGCATTTATAAAGTAGTGCCCACGTTGTGGATCAAAAATCCCATTTTAGACACTCTTTCTTAGTTCACCTTATGGCTTTGACTCACCAGACTTTTACTAATAGCATTTACAAATATATTTTTGGACTGTTGGAGCTTGTTTTTAGGGCCTGAATAGCTTGTTATATAGAAAAACACTACGAGTGCAGCAGATCTAAGTGAAAGTAGAATTCTTCATTTCTTACTTATATATTCAAGTAACTTTTGTCATTTCTGCTTTATTTGCAAACAACTAATACATAGAGACACAAAAGTACATTGAGTTTTTCTGTATTACAATTGAAGCTATTTCTATTTTACATAGGCACTCACCGATACCGATATCAGATCGGATATTGAGCCAATACTGACTGAAATACCTGGATTGGGT
Source organism: Pterois miles (assembly GCA_947000775.1). NCBI lineage: Eukaryota > Metazoa > Chordata > Actinopteri > Perciformes > Scorpaenidae > Pterois > Pterois miles. The sequence goes on along the minus strand of CAMQGK010000549.1, from coordinate 16,049,394 downwards.
ATTGTTGACAGTGGGTCGATATAATAAATTCAATTCTATGTGTACATACTATATCTAATATATGCTGGGGCTTTAATTTCTTTTGAAGTTTTGACCAATTTGTTCACGCATTAAAAAGGTTTACACTTGAACTGTATTTACTGAAGATTTTAAACCAACTTGCTTGTATAAAATGTATTATTTAATAACAACAATTAATTTATATCTATTTTGTTTTAGGTTCTAAGTTAGAAAAGCACTGTTTAATCACATCTGATGTTGCCTTACATTTAGAAGAATGATCCCAGTCACTTCCACACAGTGAGGCACACAGCTTATTAATTAAACACTGGTTTGGATAAATACTGTGTATCGGCCGATACCCAAAGCCCAAGTATCGCTATCGGGACTGAAAAAGTTGGACCGGTGCACCTATAATTTTAAATCACGTTTTCTGTACCCTTTCATCCTCTACATTTAGCTGTCTGCCAAAGTTACTACGAGTTACTTTAACTCTTTACGGTTTACATGCAAAACATGTAGTTTAAATAACACAAGTAGAAACATTCAACTACCCAAAACTAGAAGGCGATCTAGTGTCACCTGGATGAGCTACATTAATAAAAGCTTTATCAATAATTTACATATGCATTACTTAACTGAAAGGGGTTATTATTCAGAATAAGTACTCCACTTTTGGAATATTTTGCTGCTAATTCATGCTGCAATTCAAAAGGGCACTGAGGGTCCCGAGTCAAACCTAAACCCTGAACATCACAGGAAAATGACAGGTCTAGGCCGGCTGAGCAACCACAACAAAACAAAAAATTTTAAACTCTTCTGTCCCTCTCCATCAGTCAAAAGCATATCCTGCAGCCAAGCATTGTTCAAATCCACAGAATTGTATTTCATATTCCAGTGAGGCTCCTAAAGTTTCCAAATAAATATGTCATGCTGAATTATGGGAAAATAGTAAAAACTGATGTGAGACATGCAAAACTTTTCCATGTCATGTAATGGTGGGGCCGTAAAAAGACAGCATCTTAAGGTTATGAATATTTCATTCGATACAAAAATTAAATACTGTGGCTTCAGTGAAGCCTTACATACAGAATACCGTATGTATATAAATGTCATATGTGCGGAGGAGGGTTTTTACCAGCATGGAAACACATAAGCTTAAGAGCAACATCAAGTTTCGAGCAGCTGAAATGAACTCTGAGCCTGATATTGATGTTGGAGTTATGCTGCACCAGTAAACTCCTCCCATCTGGTAGTCAATGCGAGTTAAAACAAACAGGATAAATACTTAAAACAAGGTTTTCACCCAGGCCAGGGACACATACAACAGTTACAAGACTTTTTGTCGAGGATGCTTTTCATTCCATGCACATTGATTAATTAACTTTCGCTCTGAACACATTACTCTGTAAATCATTCCTTCAACTCTTGTTCCCCAATTTTCAAGCCAGAGGATAAAAAGCTAGTCATTCACTGCACAATTCACTCAAAACCACATTTTCAAATAGCATAAATTCCTAAATAAATAATACAAAATATGTAATCTGATTTACAAGGAGTCAAATATGTCGAGTTGTTAGAATCAACTTTATGAAAGAAAATAAAAAAATCTAAAATTATCACACAACTATTTTATTTCTTCCCAGAGAGTCTCCTTACATAAAATCCACTATGGTCATATCCCCCCAAGTCTCCTACATAATTACGACGCTCCAAAACTAAAGCCAGACATCGTTCCCCTTCACTGGGAAAATCAGAGTGCTGACGGCGTTGCTAGACAAACTGTGGCTCATTGCTCAGATCTGATTCTGCTTATTATGGTCTGTTAAAAATATACTCTGCTTTATTGAAACATTAGATGGAGATTGTGAGTTTGCGCATTAATCATCCTATTTTCTCTCCTGCTATCACTTACAGTTTCACAAGAGCTGGGGAAGGACGCCCAGAGTCTGCTTCAAAACTCTAGAGATATTACAAAGAAATGCTGATTTTCTGCATCAAGTTTCAATTTCCATTTCATTCGGCAAATTTTACATAACCAGGTTAGTGCCTTTTAGATTTACAATGTATTTTTCAAGAAATGTCTGGCTGAGAAAAAGCCTAACGCCAAATGGGTCAAATTAGTGCACTACTGTATATGTACACAACATAGGATTTGTATTATACATAAAATGAGTAACATTTTAGAGGCATATGGCTGCATAATACACTCACTTTGACCCTTTTGGCTTTTTAAGCATAAATCCTAAAATACATATCATACTCAGTGAGATTGTGACCATGAAACTGAAGGCAACACAATAATTTTGCATTTGCCAATGTTTTTGTACCGAGTGGACGTGTGTGTGTGTGTGTGTGTGTGTGTGTGTGTGTGTGTGTGTGTGTGTGTGTGTGTGTGTGTGTGTGTAGCACAGCCATGTGCTCACCTGCAATGCAGTATCTAAGGTCCTGTGGTTCCACGTCTACTTGTGTCCTCACTTGCTCTGCACCGGAAGACACAACACACAGAAAAAAAAAGACTCAAATGACAAATTAAAAGCGTGGAACGTCACGCTCCGTTGTCTCAACCTGCACTACAAAAAATAATCAAGATCGGAGTTGGATTAAGATGTGTGGTGCTCCGTTTGTTCTCACACTGTGTGCTAGTACAAGCTGAGCACAGGACATTCTTACTGAAACATTTCTGCTGTTACATGTCAGCGCTGTTGGGCAGAGCACCAGCAGGCATTTATTCTTTTCAACCATCAGGTTGGTTTGTGTTTACACAATAATAACTTATCATTCATTAATCATTAATAATATTATATAATGATTTATATATCTATTTACAAACAAAATATCAAAGATGCTTTTTATTTTTCATGAAGTACACTGATAGGCTGAATCAAGGTAAAAAGCAATTACTATTCTATACTTTAATTTATCAAACAAGCACAATAAAGATGATGATGTGGAAAGAAACTAAAGTTAGAGAAAACAAGAGCAGTCATTCAACATTAAAATGTGTCCATTCACACTGTACAAAAATAAAAAAGGTCAAAGCAAAAAGTCAGTTACAGTCTTGACCCAGGGACACTTGGGCAAGGTGGAGGCTTAAGTGGCCGTTCTCTGAGCAAATCAGCCCTTCTGCTGATATAATCATCTATATGTGCACAACAAGTAAAGGGAGGGAAAATGCCAGTATAATTCATTAAAAGCAAGAGTGTATCTCTATTGTTATTTCTGATGTCCTGCAGCAGTTCAATCTTGCAAACTTACGACTCAAACAGTTAAAGATTTTTGCACAACACATGAGAGAGGCTGAGTAGGTGGTTTCAGTTAGAATATCTGCTTTTATTTAATTCCTAAAAATCCCCTTTTACTGCAATATGCGCACGAAACCTTGAAAATGAGATTATCTACAATTAGGGGTTAGGTAGGTCATGCCGTTTCAACATTTCTAGCATTTGCCTTGGCCTGAGTTTGATTCTTGGAACAAGTGTCGTCCAACATGAAATGTGTCTGAGAACAAACCCGGTGACCTTCAAACCGAATAAATCCATGTCACGTTTACGTCCAAAAACATGAGCACAGTTTGGGATAGCTTTCAATCATCATTGCTCTTTGGCGTTGTGGCTGCAACAGGAAATCTACTTAAATATTTCAGCCAGTTATCTCTCACCCAGAGGGGTTTATCAGTTATTTTTAGCCTTTGTTCTTTCCGTATTATCGCAGCTTTAAGGAAGACAAAAGGACTCAGAATCCTGAATGATTCAACACTGGCCTTAATAATAAAGCCAGTGGTACAGTTTGTGTAGGTGTTTTATGATTTTCTTTGCTTCTTAAGTACATGCAGCCTCATTTTGCTGTGGGTATGTTAAAACCGAACCGGAAGAACCTGCACTTCTCCCCACAGAGCTCTGCTTCATTTGCTTTTCGTCTCTCCTTTCCTCCCCCCCCCCACCTCCCCATCTTCTCACAGGACTCGTGAACTCTCCATAAACCCGCCGATTCCCCTCAGAACGCTGCTGTCTACCCGACATCAGTAGAGCTAGAAATAAAACAAAAGAGTGAGAAAAAAAAGCTGAAATACACAATAAGGTATAGAGAGTGAAGAGAGGGAGGGTATAAGAGAGAGAGAGAAGCAGGCCAGATTGCAGACGGTTGAATCAATGCAGCGGCCTGGTCTCTCTTTTTCCCCTCCCCTCTTTTTTTCATTTTTTTCTCTCTCTCTCTCTCAAATGATTCACAGTGGAAAGAAAAGGCCTTTTCCTTGTCCTCAGTTGAACTCCACATCAGCTTCCTGTTAGAAAAGCAAGGAGGAAACACCCAGAGCAACACGTGCGCGCGCACATGCACACACGCACACACACACACTGAAACACACACAGAGGAAGGCCTTCACCAGTGGATTCTTTGCTGCCAGAGAAATTAGGTCAAGCACTTAAATGTCCTGTACTGAGATGCGCAGAGATTTAAAACATGAAGTGTTTGGTGGGGACAGCGAAGGCATACCGGAGTAACAAACATGCAAACGCTTGTTGCATTTGAAAACACATACTAGCAGCTACACGCTATACTGTCAGCTCATGGCTTGCCGCATTATTAATACCAAAAAAAAAGGGTCGGTGACAGACGCCCACTGCTCCTACTGTTAATACACCATCCATCTGTGCAGCTTAGAACATGACAAGGTGGCTCACATGCACACAATCAAATAAATGTGTTTAAAAAAAGCCTCCTTTTGAGTCCTTTCACAGGCAGATACTAAAGCGCCACGTGCACGCATTCTCAAAATGCCAGTTGACCTGATTAAGGAGTGACAGGAGTCTCTGTGCTGCTCTACAACACAGCTCAGGACAAGATGGGACAGCAAAACACGCCACATCGCAGTATCAGCCGTGCACGACGAAACCCCCCCCGCTCTGCCAATCCCACCGCCCTCCCACCCTCTGACCTGAAATGCCCTTAAAGACACAACACATCACATCACCATCGCATCCAATCAACTATTCATAGAAAGGCTGGATTGCGCTTGGCCTGATCTCGCCGTTTAAGGTTTCAATCAATTGCGTGAGATATGAGAGAGCGGGAGGGAGAGTGGGAGGGAGGATGAAGCTGTTCTGAAAGCAAATGAGAGAAGATTTGGGTGAATCCAAGCCTCTTCTCCTCGCCATGTTGGTCACTGCCAGTATGGCCCACGACAGGGCTCTGAGCTACAGGGTGGCGGGCTAAATCAGACGATAATCATGCCAATTTTCACTCTGCAGCCATGTGCTTTCTCCTGTCCCACTGACTCAAAGTGGAGAAATGAGCCATTGTCTGAGGCCCACCTGTGTTTCTGCTCCATTTTCTCTAAAGGCACAATGGTATCTTCCTGTTTACAGAGCTTTATAAACATGCAAAATCAGGGTATTAATACATCTCATAATAAAAGAGTGTGTTTGCGACCGACGGCCGCAGCCAAAAGGTCATTCGGACTCTGTTCATATTTCGGCTTCTGACAGCTCTGTTCCTCTTTCCCATGAAAAAGACATGGAGGGAGGGGGAGAATATGGTAGCAGCACAACACCATGTTTCTGACAGCCAACACAGATTGTTTCTTAGGAAACGTTGCTGCGTTGCAATTTCGTCTGACACTCTCCAGTATGAACAGAATCTTACCGGGCTGACCGGGCCAGCCTGCAGACAAAGCTTGGAGAGCACAAGCAAAACACAGGGGCAGATGTGCACTATGAAAAAGATGACCTGAAAAGACGAACCCCTCAAGTGCGGTGCTTGTGAGCTTAAACTTTTGACTTGTGCCGATCTTAACGTGCCGTAGGTAAGAGCTATCTTTGGCATGAACGATATCTGTGGCATGATCTGAGACAACTAAGCTAAAAGGAGACAACACCTGAATCTCACTGATAACATGGGGACATGCCACAAAGCAGGACACACATTTTAAATCCTGCATTTTCGCACAGTGTAAACAGCAGTGTGATTCTATTGCAAAGTAATAATATTTCTACCAGCTTAAACGTACTGTTGCATTTTTTGCTTTAGTCGCTCAGAGGATGACAATGACCCACATTGATTATTTTTGAGGAAAATATGCTTATTTATTGATGAACAATCTATAGCCTCAAGAGGAAAAGATTTAGGCTACGATTTAGGCTGCTTAGAATGAACTCTATATGACTCTAAAAACTACGTATTAGTTCAGTTCTCTCATGCAATAATCTACCTGATGAATGTGCAGCTCCTGTTATGACTGTTCATGTACACACAAATAAATCATCACATCTTATGGCATAAATCCTCGCTTTAACTCTATCTTTTTTATACGTATTTTACTCTTTTAAAGAAGCTACACCAGATAAACAGCCAGGAAGCCCACACAGGCCTCTTTTAACCATTAAAAATACATTCAGCTACTGATGAGTTAGCTCCTCTCAGATTTCAATGAATTAATTTCATCAGAAACTTCTCTGAGGGAAACCACAGTGACACATCAGGGGAAACCGCACAGCTCTACCATATGTTCTCATGTCTTACATACACTGATTATCTCGGGGTGAACAGCTCAGGAGACGCCGCTTTTCTAATTGAATGCACTTTTTTTTTTGTAAAATCCTGTAAATTGTCCACTTGGAGAGCGGTGATGTTTTCCGCTGGACTGACGCGCTCTGCCCGGCTGCCTATCTGTGTTTGCATCGGGGACAACAAAGAGGAAGATTATGCCTCTCTGCGAAACTAGGGCACGAAAAGGCGACCTCTTTTCTTGTATTGCGAGGGAGAATTTAACAGTCTGGCGACCATTTCGTCTTCGCCGGGAGATGTTTGAGACTTGTTCGCAAATTTACAGACGATTAATACTGAGCTGTTAAACTGAAAGGCGCTTGTTTTTAGCACCCTGGAAACTTCCCCCGAAGGACTGTGGATCGGTTCAGTCATAATGTCAATAACCAGTGACCCAGTGTGGTGGAAATATATCGCTACATGTTTACGCTGAAAAGCAGATCATTTTTACGCATTTTACGCAAATGCGTGAAAGAAAATAAAGAGAAATGGTGAATTTAAGAGTACGCACCCACAGGTTTTGAGTTCAAGTTGATGGTCTCTTCCTCCGGGATGTCCAACTCCCAGACCACGGGCTTTATATCTTCTATCTTCTATTATGTCTCTTGGCACAAAAAGAGCCATAAAATAAAAACGCACAAAGCGATGTTTGTAGGTTGAGTAGTAGGAAAAGTCGTTATGTTGGTAGTGCTGGGAGACAGTCTCCGTGAGCGGCTGGAAAGAGTCGTGTTTCCCCCCCGTCTGTGTGTCTCTCCGCAGCCATCCAGCTCGGTTCAGTGGGGACACACAGGCTGCAGACTGCGCCGCGCCGCGCGTCCTCCGCCGCCGATGAACCAGATGCGTCAAGTTCAGCTGAGGTGAAGCTCCGTTACACAACCAGAACTGGGTGTGCAGCAGCAGCAGCCTGCCTATTTAATGTCTCCTAAAGGGGGTGAAAAAGAAAACGCACATCAGTATTTAAGTATCTGCAAAAAACAGGCTGTGTTGAGATGATTATTAAGGGCTGCCTCAGACCCCCTCCCCAACCCTCCTGCCCCCTCCGCGGATCTAAAAAGCACTATTTGCTTTAGTGAATTTACCTGAGGTCAGCCTTGTGAAAAAGACATTTTTAACTGTGTCGTTCACTTTACTTTAGGCTGAAAATAAAAAAACTACCGCCAAGAAATTATAAACTACACTTCATTATCATATCTGACTATTAAAGGAATAATACACAGCTACTTTATGACATTAAAAACTCACTACAGTACAACATGGTCACTATAAAGTCGCAATTTTAGCGTTGTACACGTACATATACTAAATTTATAATTTTTTTAGCAACAAAATGCTTTTTTTTTGTTTGTCATCCCCCACCTAGCTAACAGATGCATGTTTAACAGCCACCAGCTTTAGCTATAAAGTATAATTCCCAATAGCTAAAATATGTATTTCAAACAAGCTGAAATTAACAATACTACAACAAAGTAATACTTAACACCTCAAAAGTGGCTGCATCACCCTCCAACAATGGTAAAAGAGCACTGCAAACAGCAAAAAACACATAGAAGCTAGCTAAATTCATCTCCCCTGCTAGCTACAGGTTTAGCTAACAGCTAATTATTTTTCTCTGTATGCTAGCTAGCAAAACACATTCACACCTGACTTAAAGCTGCATTTTTCACACCTGTTTGCCTCCGTTAATGAGCTGGATTCAGTTGCTTCCCCCTCTGTTAGTTAATGGAGGTCTAGTTATCCAGTCAGACACCACAGGTGACTTGAAGACAAGCCCAGACTTGTTATTTGCTTGTGGACACTTTATTGATTAATCAGCTGTGGAGACGAGGCAGGACGGAGCTGTTAAAGGAGCAATCTGTCATTCAAAAGTTTATTAAGAAATACATAAAAACAAGAGCAAGAGCTCTTTTTTCCCCTTTTATGCTGGTTTATATGAGTCTTAATTTAAGTGGAGGACAATACAACATGGATTTGAACTTGGCAATATTTTATTTGTTTGAAAAATAGACTCATTTTGAGTGTGTCTGTCAGGGAATGAGGATATTAGTAGAGCACATTACAGCAGATTATTCCCTATCTGCATATCTTTATATCTTTAGTCTCTAAAAAATACTTATGGAAATATTGCAAACACATAGACATTCATATATTTATATTCAGGAGAATAAACAATGACTGATATAAAGAGAAATAAAAGTGTTACACCCCGTGTATGCTGAGGATAGACACATGCAGTATTTAATGAGATTATTTGTAAGAGAATGAGGATATTAATAGAACATATTTTAGCAGATTATTCTCCATCTGTAAATTATTTAATTTTAATATGTGTGTTCACTCACTAAAAATGTTTTTACTTTTGAAAACACATGCATTGCACACACCGATGGACACAGATGTATTTTCAGCAGAAAAAGACATCGAACATTAATACAGAGATATAGAAAGGAAATGTTACACTCCTGGTATGCTGAGGAGGATAGACACCTGTAGTCACTTTTTTTTTTTAAAAACATAATTTTTCAGATTTAGCCCTATACTGGAGATAATACACTTTAAAGGCATGGATAAAAAAATACTTTTAATATGAACTATGAAATATGTCAGAACACACTCACACTGTGATGTAGTATATAAGTACCTACAAGCCAGCCATTAAATTAGCAAATTAACTAAACTCCCCTCATGGTGAATTTTAGTTTATTCATTGAAAAGAACATTTTTAATTAAATTTAATAAATTCAATTAATTAAATGTAAAATGGTTTGTAGAAAATGTTTTACATCAATACAATTTAAATAAATTTGCTGTGATTTGTTATTATAATTTGTGAACAAAACAGAACTACTTTACTTAAAATTAATAATGTATTTAAAAAGTCGTTATTCATGTCCAGATCACTGTTTGTGTGTTTTTTGCACACGAGTGAAAGCACCGGTCAGTCCCTGTGTGAAGCTGCACAACACAGCCGAGTGTATTGAGTGTATTTAGAAAGTTGCACTCGGTGACCGAACTCTGTGTACAGCATGCAGCATGCCTCCATCAGCATGGAGAGATACTATAGGATTAGGTGTGTGTGTGTGTGTGTGTGTGTGTGTGTGTGTGTGTGTGTGTGTGTGTGTTCCTACATATGGGCTGAGTATGTAGGCTATAGCTTACAGGGATTAGAAGGTGACACAAGTTCACACTGAGAGATTCACCTGATGTGACACAAGACAAACACATTATTTTTTTCTTCATTGTTTAGCAGTTACAAGTATTAAAAACTGAGTGGTCCACGTGTAGAAATGCTGCTTTATAAATGAAAGCTGTGTGTGCACTTTTATTATTCCTTTTAGCCAATTCTAAACAAATGCTTCAAAATAAGAGTGACATTATCATCAGTATGTAATTAGTACTATTTATCAAAACCTGTACTTATAACCAATAATATAATATTCTTATATACTTATAAAACCATTTACTTTTTTTTTCTCTAGCATGCATAAAAGTTAACAATGACCTTATTTGATTTTTTTATCAGTAAACAAAGTAATTTTTTTCTGCAGCTTCCAAACACAGACATTTACATATAAGCCTATTATTGGAGCTTCTAATGATCTATATGTTGTTTTTTTGAACAACTTTTTATCAGTTCATAGTGACAGAAAAGTGCATGTACTCAAATACAGATTAACTTAATTTAATTAATTGTATAATGTGCATGTATGTAACAATACCTAGCATGCACATAATAATGCATATTGATATGTAACATACCTTAACATATATTGGTATGTCTGATGGTCCAAATGTTATGATTGTATTATTACATATGGTATATCACACATTATGCTGCTACAACACTTACAGTTTTGGAAAGCCTTAAAATGTATAGATCTGCTCTCTAAATACATTTTTGTTCTTTTTTTTATATATATAAGTTTTTATATTTTTTTACTAAACAAAACTTCGAAAGCTTTATTAATCTGATTTTCTGCACTGAAGATATCTATTGTATTTTAAGGTGTAAATTGCTAAAGAAGAGACAAGAAAAAATAAATAATTTTGTATAGCTCTCCTTGCTCAATGGTCCTTACAAAGTTAATATCCCCAGTGAGACATTCCTGAGCAGCAGTTGCCGAACTTATAAATATATTGGAAAATCTAAATATTGCATATGTATCACTTCAAGTATGATATGAAGAGATGTTTCCACCACTAATGGATATACTGTAAGCACTTATCATCAAAAATCTTACACCTAAATGGACTTCAGCACTCAATCCTCATCAATCTTTCATTTTAATCTATTTGTACACTCAATCACACCAATTAAGAAAATGTATTGACGAAGGAAAAGTATTGACTCCACCATTAACCTTTTTTAATTTTCCATAATTTCAATCAGAGACATCGAGGGGGAGAGGAGAGGAGAGGAGATTAGAGGAGAGGAGAGGAGAGGAGAGGAGAGGAGAGAAGGGGGTTGAATCTCGTAGAGGTGGCCAGGGCTCCATTTGGCTCTACTAATTTGCAATCAGACACTCTCTCGGAGCTCAGTCCCTACCACGTCTCCAGACAGTGTGGATGGCAGCTGAGACAAAGCTAGCATTCTCCGCCGACCAAGGCCCCTCTTAGTTTTATTTCAGGCCACTGCTCTCAGACACAGACCATTCTGCATGGAGCACCCTGAAGTACAGCAGCTAGAGAGAGGAGAGGAGGGAACGAAGGAGCAAGTTCCAAGGACGAGGAAGAGGAGGAGAGGGCGAGGGGAGGTGTGGAAAAAAAAAAAAGTGGGAGGAGGCTTTGTCAAGGGCTAAACTGCTGTCTCTCCCCCACCGCCCTCACCACCTTACCCTCCTTCCTCGCCTTGGACGGTACCCCGGCCTGTTCCTCCAACGTGCTGCAGTGCAGTGCCACGCCCCACCTAGCACCATGAAACGACTCAGATCCGGAGAGCTGATCGTGACCCTTTCCCCTTCAACATCTTAAGTTACTTCTCTGAGCAAAATCTGATTCTAGATCTGAGTCTATGAAGTTCAATAAACTCTTGAGCAGCTAAACTTGGCTGCTGCAGATGCACCAAACAGAGAATACACTGTAAGGTATATCATCGTGGGGTGCAGTGATCCAATACACCGGATCTGCATCATGACCGATCCTGACTTTATTAAGCGGAACGAGCATTGGCCATGTCATAGGTTTTAGAGCCAGGGAAATCTGACCGTCATAATAACTTATAGAAGACCTCCATGATTTCCACATAGAGATGTACAGATTTTAATTTTGGTATTCACCAGCAGATATCTTAAGAAGAAGTATCAGGAGAAAAAGTCAGATACTTGCATCCCATATAGCTTCTTTTCCTCCTTTGTGATGGGCGAGCGCAATATTTTTTATTAAAGTTTTGTTAATATCACTTGGCTGAGCATGCATGTTTTTACAGTAACGCCCTGCTTAGTGAAATAATGAAAATGAGTGAAGGATAATAGCTTTTCCCGGGGCTCACTGAGACCAGCACGTGTCCCTAATAGTTTAGAGTAAACTTATATCTAATTTCATCTTTTGTGTGAGCACACAAGCATGCCTGAATGTGTCCGTACACCTGCGTTATCGCTTCATTATCAGCAGTCCTACGGCTGTACAGTATGTTGTGGCTTGGTTGCCACAGGTAACGGGTCAATGATTACCCAGAGGGCCGAGGGTGTCCTCAAGCTCAGGTCAGAAGCACTTCCCCCATGAGAGAGAAGGACAACAGTGGGCTGCAGCTGCCATCTGTAACTCTAGGCCTGTGCACTTATCGGTGTCTTATCTGCTTGAAAAGCTGCATTGTGTTCACATTGTGTGTGCGGGCTGTGATGCGGGCAGGGGCCACGCTTCAGGAGTTTATGCTGGATTTTATGAGGTGATGACATTTTTGCCTAGTGGTTATTCTAAACAAGGAGGTGCTACACTTCATATTATTCACATGATCGTTTTGAGTTGCTTTAGCTTCCACCTGTTCGGCCATGAGAAAATCAATGAATCAGTGACTGGACTCTTTCATTACACATCAATAAAAAGCAAGCTCCTAAAAAGTAAAAGCTAACACAAACACAGAAGGGGGAAAAAACTGCCTCAGTCCTCTTATGGTTTGGGCCGATTCCCACAGGTTGCCTCACTTATTTGCTGCTTTCCTGCACTGGACCCAAAAGCACAATCCCTCTCAGTCTCACTCAAACACACAACAATGCCAGGAATGGCTGCATTTGTGCAGTACAACCATGAGGCAACATCCGACTGCCTAATTCATTCAGTTTCTCCCTCTGCCTATGCCAGCACAATTGGCCTGAAAGGGCGCAGGTGGGGGGCAGAGGAGGCTGGGAAGCTTGTTGCTGAAATGCAAGCAAAGCTAAAAGTTGTAAGTGCTAGAGGGCTAGATGGGTTAATGCACAGGACACTGTTGGGAAAATGGTGGCCTTGAAGCAATCCCAGCGGTCACCCTGACCCCCCACTCTGAGCTTGACCCTGACTGTATCTTTAGCAGTGAACGGTACAAATTACTGGATCGTATGGCTCCACTTTCTCCCTCTCTTCAGTCCCCTTTCTCTTTCTCACTTTCTTTTTCCTCCGGATGACCACAAACAGCCATTGTCACTGCAGACCACGAGAACAATTGGGTTCTTATGCTGTGGCCAGTCAGGGGATGGGAGGGTAAACTTCAGCAATGACTGCACTAAGTAAATTATAGCTCCAATGGCCGGTGTGGTTTGGAGAGGGTGCACTTTGTGAGAGAGGTCCTGCAACTAAAACCAGCGGTTCAGCACATTTGTTGCGTCTGCATGTGCTAAACGACGACAGCACGGCAAATGTTTTTCCTCAATTGGTATGGTTCGCATTCATGCAAGCACTTTTGGCTAACAGTGAGGCGCTGTCAAGTAGCTCTTTTTGGAAAGCACTCGCACTTTTCTACACTATCCTGAGTCACATCTTCGGAAAACTGAATAGGCCTAATTGCGTGACTGCAGAGCAATGAAGGACTGCCACAGTCCTGTGCTCCCTCTCTCCCCCTTTTCCCTCTCTCAGATGGAGGCTCCGCCTGTCCACTGTCCTCCCGCGCTCCGATCGCTCCACCCTCCCGCCCTATCCCCTTTCTACATGACATCATCTGCACATCTGTCGTCCCAACAGGGTGCTGGTGACACAGACAGGCCACAAAATTAGTAGAGCTCTCTCCCTCTGCCTTTGTCACCATGTCTTTCTTCCCTCCTGGCTCCCAGTTTCTTGCTCTTAATCTCTCCCTGTCTCTCTGTCCTCCTTCTTCTTTCTCCCCTCTTTCTATATTATACGTGATTTTCTTACTTTCTTTCATTCATTCTTTCTTTTTACCATTTTCCCCACTGCATTATGTGTTGTAATGTGGTTGCATCTCGCCGTTTCCTACAATGTGGCGTGTACATTTGAGCAGGCAGGAAGCAGCCATTAAACTAAATGATCCGTGGGCCTGACCCCTGCCTTGACCCGCGTGATTGTGAGCAAACTCAATAAGCAAGGTCAGCGCTAACATGATGCCACTCTTAACGAAAGTTGTTGTTTTTCCACAGACTTTCTCTGATTCGAGCTATTAAAGCCTGCTAAAAGAGTTAAGAGCTTGTGGTTATATCAATTTGTGTGTGAGTGCGAGAGAGGAAGAGAAAGAGAGTGGGAGCCATGTTTAGTGTGTTTCGACAGCGAGACCCAACCCATTAAGGGCCAAGTATTTTCAAAGGGAATAGAAACTTACAGAAGTGTAACACATGTTTGATTCCCAGAGCCCCAGTGCAATAATTCTTCACATGCAAATTACTAACAGATCAAATCGAGTCGCACTGGATCAAACCAGCTGCAGTGGAATGACAATCCTCGGTGATGTAAATGGAGAAATACAAATTATTGTACAAGTCTCCTTCAGAAAAAATAATGGCTACGTCTTTTGTATTTTCTCTTCATCTAGAAGGATTCAAAGGGAGTGAATAGCAGCTCCTAACCTAATTGAACACATTTTTCTTCACTTATGATTGCAAATTTGCAAAAATAATAAGCATATTAAAATAAAAAAAACAACCACAATTAAGAAACTGTAAATCATTTGCAGGAGAAAGCAGGAGGATGTGGAGTGGCTTCACAAGCAACTCAGATACATGCACAGACTGCAGCAGATGGGATTTGAACCCAGGATTACACACTATTCAACCAAAACCCTGAATTATGCAAAATTTGAATTAATTTTTGCATCCATGACTCTGGATTAACACTTACATAATTCTTACTAACAGGCATTTTTGTTTGGAAAACAGCATGTTGCAAAATGATGAATATGTGTGACAGGATTCAGCACAGTATGTTCATTTAGTGTGTTCCTGTAGTTGCTGCGGACACTGAAGCAGATCTGATGGCTTTTGAATCTTTGTCAAATATTTACATCTGGCTCATGTGTCAGATATTTACAGTACTGTAAATGAAAATTCAGGAAGGGGGGTTAAATTTATTTTCCTCATTTGCCCTTTTTACATGCGAGTGCACAAACAAATTCCTAGCAGCTTAAATTGAGAATAAAGTGTAGAAATATCTTTTTAACTTCTGTAGTTTACAGATTCATGAAAAGCAACAGCAAACACAATTACCTTTGTTTTCAGGTTCACTAAAAGCGTAGAAATCCTAAGAAAAAAAAACCTGATGTGTTCTGTGTTTACACGAACAAACGTGACGGTTAAATTTTGAATTTTTCGACAGTAGGAACCAAGATGGTGGAACCTCTGATGGGTGGTGGTGGGAAACTACAGGCTGCTGTACAGCTTCGCCTCCTGCACTTTGAAACACAGGAGTAAAGAGCCCCCTTGAGGATCTCAACATTACTCACTTCATTCGCTTTGAGAATGCTGAAATGCTGAGACACCGGTGGCAAAGTCAGTCACCTCAGCATCAGCACTAAATATCTGTACAAAATCTGAATTATGTGGAAATATGAAAGAAATCAGAAAGAGGACCTTGATTTTTGCACGTTCCACTGAATATGCATTATTCATTTAATCCTAAATGTTAATGCAATATGAAACCTTTATTAGCATACTGTTAATGTCATGCTATATTGTCTGTTATGACAAAACATATAATAGTTGCTATTCTAATGCCATAAAAGACAAAATGCTGGTGTAAAACCAAAGACTGAGCTGAACTCAGACCGTATCTGGTGCTTTGTTTCCCTCTGCAGGTACAACTGAGCAAAGACAGTTTGATAACAAAGAGTGAGGTGTAAAAGGCTGAAAGTGTTGCAAAAAGTAGAAAAATAGCAAAGCACTGCATGCATATTACATTTAAAGCAAGCAGTCTGCATTGTTTCATTCCCGTTAATCACTACAGCTGATAATTTCATTTGTTAGGAGCTTGTACTGCAGAAATCGATATGATTTCGGGCTCAGATTGCACATGGTTGGAACATGCTTATCTTGGGCAAGTTGTGCCTTCATAACTCCCTTTAGATAACCATAAAAGATGTAAATAACAATACAGATTTAACCTGCTTGTCTGAATGTGCTGTACATTAATCATAATGAGGTCAGCAGGTTTTGTAATATTTCTCTTTTCTGGCTTTGTTAGTCACTCATGGTATTCAATTTCTGGTGATGCCGTGTAGCCATTTTCCTCAACATCTGCAACATGTTTACAGCATCCAAATCTGCATTTCCACACCAAAAACATAAATCCTGCTTATGTAAAAAAAAAAAAAAAAAAGGAATCATTGGTGAAGACGTTTATGTGCCTCGTGGCATTGTTCATCTGCTCTCAAGAAGGTTCAAGATGCTTCAAAGACAATAATTGCTCAAAAGTGGAATTGTTGTTCCTCAACATGGAAACAATTTCCCCGCTGTCAGCTTTTGTCGGGTCCCATGAATGCTCGAAACAGTTTAAATTAGATTTGATTACAAAGTAGTTTCTTTTAGTTGTGTCATAAATACTCTCTTGCCTGTTCACCCCCGGGGTAGTTTTGTTTTTTATCTGTCACACTCCATAATCCCCTCACAGCGCAGGGGGTGATATTCATTTCCCCCGACCACACTCACATTTCTGGTGCATTCCAGCATGTGTTTTACCCCATTACACATATAAGCACCATGTGTTTGTCTTGCCACATTACAGTCTAAACAATGCCTCTGACATTGCGGTTAAGGCTTGAAAGCCACTTGAGTTGCATGTAGATGTGTGCCAAAATTGCCCATATGCACTTGTCTGACCTAAACAAATTAAACCCATCAGGGTGTCACACACAATGTACCGGACCAAGGTCTTTGATGCGTGGCTTTCCCATCTAATTAAAACTCAAATGGCATACATAAAGCATAATGCTGGTGTTATTCTATATTTTCCTTATTGTCAACAGTCTCAGTTCTGTCTGTGGGACTCAGCCCCATGCCCATCAGTTTATATATATACAGTATATACAGTATTTATATACACATACATTAGGGCAGTCAAAGTTAAGGTGATAATAACACATTAATGCAAATTCATTTTAACACCACTAATTTCTTTAATGCATTAACACAATCAATCTTCTAGAGGCTGTTTTAAATCTAGAGATTTAGAAAACAGCCAATCAGATCTGACCTGAGGTCTGCTGTCTAGCTGCCGTCTATGAGAGCCGAATGTCAATTACTTCGAACTGGCAGCGCTGATCAGATATGAATCAATACTCTCTTATTGTAATGCTTATTTCTCACCTGAAATGTTTTCAGAAACATCTTGCAGTTACTGTTTAGCTGTAAAATGAGAAAGTTTGCGGGCCGTCAGCCATGTTGAGATCAGTTGAGGAAATACCAAGCACCGCCCACATGACCAGAGCATAGCCAATAGGAACGCTGTCTCTCTGAAATGACCTGTGATTGGTCAAAGTCTTCCGTCATGGCCTAGATTTGTTAAAGCCTGAAAACAGCCATGAGGAGGTGCAGAAGTCTAGTTTTCTCTAAGAACACATTAATTACAATATGATGAAAAGTTATCATGGAATTTTTGCCCAGTGATGCCAAAAAAATTGTTGCCTACTTCAGCTTCAACTGTGGACAATCGTGATTAATCACTATTAAATATTTTAATCGATTGACAGCCCTGATAACAATAAATATAGTAGCTTAATAGCTTAGCTTTAAGACACAATTTTATCACACTATTTTAGGTACTTTGTACAACTTGATATGTTTAGGACCAAAGAGGTGTTCATTGACTTCCACAGGATGGAGTTATGTATGAGTTATGTATTTACAGACAATCTTGGATGATTTTATCTGCAAAAAAATAAGCCATAGATTACTTAAAGGGACAGTGTGTAGGATTTAGTAGCATGTAGTGGTGCGGTTGCAAATTGCAACCAAGTGAGCGTCCTTCCACTCAATCATCCCTTTCCAAGATGGTGGTAACATGAGCTGCAGAATGCAAAACCGTGGTGACGCTGTCGTATCTTTCAGGACGTTAGCCTCACCTACTTTAGACAGTGGCTGGCGATACCACAGTTTTGCACTGCGTGGCAGTTTAATGTTGACAATGTCTGTTGAAGATTTACAGCTCTTATTTCACAGTCAGTTGTAACACCACATCCTGTTGGTTTGCTTTTGTCAGCTATTGGCTGCCTTTTTAAATGTGGTGTAATTTTGCATGTCACATTGCATGAGACAGGTTTGGCGCTGCGAGACTAACAGCGAGCTGGCCCCCAGGGTGTTTTCTCAGATGGTCTTGGTCACAGCAATGATGAGAATATACTTATTATTAATTTCTGACTACTGTCTGAAAACCAAATTGTCTTTCAGTGACATTAATTACCTGCTCTTCCTAGTCCACAATATGATACCAGTTCTACTGTTTGTGATATGCTGAGTAACATTAGAATATGCTGTATATGAATAAAGATTATGTCCCCTAAATACTTTGTAATAATTAGCTCTACCTTTTTCATACTTTAGGCATATTTCTAAGAGCAAAATTTCCTGTAAACTATGTGAATACTTTCAAAAAAGACATTAACGTATCATGCAAACTGTGTGGACAACTGCATGACTAGTACAGTACAGTACAGTCACATACATCAGCTGTGAATGAGTCAGTAATTGTGAAGCACGAAATAAGCAGCTGATGCCAATCAGCTAATACCAGAGTGCTCTGCCTGAACTACCTCTAAGCTCCATATATTCTCAACAAGGTTCAAGTATGATTCATTATTATTATTATTATTGCAGAGTAAGTTATGCATATTTGCATAATCGCCCTGTATTTTTTGGGATGTGAATTTACACAACACAAATACAAAAAGACATATTTTGAATAGTGAAATATTTGTGGATCAAGTTATATATTTGCGGATTGTCTTCTGTGGATTACAACTATTGAAGTCAAATAAAAA
This sequence comes from Pterois miles, assembly GCA_947000775.1. Classification (NCBI taxonomy): domain Eukaryota; kingdom Metazoa; phylum Chordata; class Actinopteri; order Perciformes; family Scorpaenidae; genus Pterois; species Pterois miles. The sequence goes on along the minus strand of CAMQGK010000549.1, from coordinate 16,030,469 downwards.
CGTCCATATTCAACAGGCTTTCTAAAATATTTGTAGTAGTTTGTTATCTGTGTTTTGACAGACAAAATATCACGTTACTGCGCTGTTATTTTGTTCCCCTTCCCCAAAATCCATCACTTGTGTGGAGTACCTTCTTACATTTAAACTGTGTGTGAATTGGATTGTTATGTCTAACAGTTTCACCTATGACCCCTACCATTCAGCACAAAAATGTGCTGAATTATCAGATGTTTACTATTATGATCAACAACACTGTTTCCTCAACGACCACTCAGAGACTATCAAGGACATGATATGCCCAAAAGCCCACAGAGTCATAAAACACCATCATTAATCTGGATTCTTTAGGCCTGAATCCAGTTTGAGGCCCTTCTGCGTCACTGCTCCACTTTCTCCCTTCTCTGTCTCCTGCCCTGTCACTCATCCTCATAGTGTGGATGATGGTATCAAAACCTTGTGACATCTGTTCCATTAGATACAAAAACAAGTTAGTTTTACAGCCACTTTTATCAGTGATCTGACGTCTTGTTCGGCAGTAACAAGAATTCCTGCGCAGCCCCAAACTTCACAAGTTCACCTCGTCGTTGTCCGTGCAAAAATATGAAAAGAAACAGATATCACGGCGCGAGTGCCAGGACAGTGAGTGCATGCTGCTTAAGTGCTATCTTGGCTATGGAAATTGTGGTTTAGGAGGATTATTTGGACAGAAAGAGAGAGGGAGTGAGAAAGAAGCAGATGCATCCAGAACACACACACATATACAAAGGGTTCTGCCTCCACTGACATTATCTGTGAATTGTCCACTGAAGAAGCTGTAGATTGTGGTTTCAGCAGCCAAGAACTTAGTGGCAAAGCTGCTTCTCATTCCTTACGGTACTCGGTATATCTGACAGTTAAACACACTCGGAGTGGGCATGAGGATCAAGCCAATCTTATAACAGCCAAAGCATGAGAAGTATTCTATTCTATTATACTCCAAATCACTGCAATCTCTCAAAATGCTTTGTTGGCAGCTAGAGGGAATTTAAATTAAAAGGTTCATTTCCACAAAACTACCCTCAATCACTCTCTAAAAGAGGGTCTCACTTTTGTTCAGATGATTTATATCATTTTGGAACAAATCTTATTAATGTTATCTCTTCGTGGTTATTTGTTCTATTCAAATAAAGCTCACAATGTCTCAGTTTTCAGCCTCTAAAGCCAAGATGTGTACTTTGTCCTCCGTCCACTCTGTGAAGTAAACCTATAAAACTCCTCGTCCTTTGAAGGTGCTGTGGAATTGAACAGGATGGTCCCCTCCCATCGTACTGTTTTTCAAAAAACGCTCTTTAAAGCTCAACAGCAAACAGGGTGCAGTCTTTAAAAGACAGGAACAGCATACATTCCTTTGCTGTTGTCCTTGTTGGTTTTTCCATCTGATTACACCTGGACACTTCACTGCGAAGACTATGTTGGTTTAACAAGACAAGTCAACATGTAGGAAAACGTGACATCTACTCTAACTTCTCCAAAAGGAAAATTAGGCTTAAAGACGGGTTTTCAAATTCTTACAATCCTTCCTCTCTGATTAAAAAGATGAATTTAGTTTAGTGATACTGCACTACCTGCTGTGCACTCTAACATCAGTGTTTAGCCTGATAACTTTTCCTTTGAGCTGCCACATGAGGGCGTATAGTTGGTGATGCACCAGCAGAACATGTGGGCTCGAAGACCACAGTATCTCATCATCTGAAGCATTTCAGCAAAGTACAACAAACTGAAAGTCGAAAGAAAAGGAGAAATGCCCTGGTATAATTAATCATCAAGTGGTACAGTAAATGTCAAAGATCTTACAAACACAAAGGATGATCCTTCCACACAGTCTTCCATAGTCGGTTATTATCATCGTTGTTGTTTGGTGATCATTTTCTTGAATCATCAGTTAATTATTTTGTCCATAAAATTAAAAAAATTCAAAGAAAATGTAAGAATTTAAGGAAAACAGTCCACATTTATTCAGTTAACTATCATATAAGAAAGAAAGCCAAATTGTCACATGTGAAAAGTTGGAACAAATGATTTTTCTTTTTGCATTGTGCTTGTTAAAATGACTGATTGAATCAATATTTTAGTTAGTTGCTAAATATTTTTCTGTCAACGAGCTAATGAATTAATCAACTAATTGTTTCAGCTCTTGTCGTCATACAGGAGCTATGTATGACATGATAATATAAGTAATTTGAGAAAGTACCACAGACTCTCTCTTACTCTCTTAGTCAGATAAGGATGAAGATGGTTGACAATATTATAGAGAAAAGTTGGCCTTTTTATCGTTAGAAATGTAATTCTACATGTAAAATTCATTAAAGATAACTTTAGGTCACAGGTTTGATCCCACTACAGGTGTAATAGGGCCCTCTCAATCAGCAGCAGCAGAGAGAGAGAGAGAGAGAGAGAGAGAGAGAGAGAGAGAGAGAGAGAGAGAGAGAGAGAGAGAGAGAGAGAGAGAGAGTTGGATAGGGGTAGGAGGTAGGAGGTGGGATGTGGGTGCAGACTCATCCCTTGGGGCTGGTGCACCGGGAGAGGCCACTGTCTCCCACCCTTCCAATGCCACAACAGTTTTCTCACTTTTGGAGAAGTGAACGTATAGGACATCCGGAACCCCATCAGCCCCCACCCTCCCTCTCTTTTCCCACCCAGTCCTCTGTCGGTCCAGGTGGCAGAGCGCACTTCGGCCGTGGGATGCAGCCTCTCATCTGCAGCACATGGACAGCGGAGCTCGGAGCTGCCGCAGCGCGCCACGGCTCCACTAGCTGAGGACACCACCTCTCAACCGGCGGAAAAAAGAGACGATCCCGCGTTTTAACTCCTGGACTTCACATAAAAGGATATACTTCTTCCCACTTCCTTACCCCCTACTTCTTCTTCTTATCTTTTCAAACCGCAAGAAAGCAAAACCAGTTGTGTTCAATGCGCAACCATGCTCATCATCTCGTCCCGCAGTGCGCTGCTGTCCGTCTACTACCCGCAGATCTTCCTCATCCTCACCAGCGGTAGCTACCTGTACGTTTCCTATCAATGCACTTGATTCATTGAAATACAAGTCCGGATGATTTGATAGCAGGTGGTCGTGCCTTTACGCGCAAATTGGCCAATTACGCACGGGGAAATCTCATAGTCCAGTTAGATCGCACCTTGAGAGCATTAGCTGGTTGTTGCAGGTGTTTTATTTCGACGAGGAAACATGATTTTTGCTGTTTAAAATTCGCTTTTTAATGTTGCTAAATGAAGTAAATGGTCATAATTTGTTCTGCCGGTGCAGAGAGAGTCTTTCAGAAATGGAAAAAATGTAACTTGGAATATTCAGTCAACCAAAATTTAGAAAACATTGGTAGGAAATGCGTGACTTGTCTCGTTTAATCATTTCCATGTTATACCACAATGGAATCACAGACTACCACAGACTTTTTTCCCCCATAATATGAGCAGTTATGTCATTCTCATTCAAATATTTTGTCATAAATCGACTCAATGAAGACTTGAGTGAATGAAGCCAATGTTTAATCTACCTGATTTTTTTACATGCATGTAGCTGATGAGATAACCTGCTCTTATGGATTTACACATTACACCAGAACCACTTTGTCATGGGAGCACCTCGTCAGACAAAAGCCATAATTGGAAAGCAGCATATGGAAAAGAGACATATTGGAATACTTCATGCTCTGCCTATAGGCGCAGGCCTATGTAATGAGCTCTTTCTTATGGCATTAAAAAGACCCAGGCCCTCACAAAGAGAATGATTGCTGCACCATACATGCCTCTCATTCATAACAAGGGCAGGTCCTGAAACTCAAAATAGCTGTAGTGGTTCATGTTTTCTGTAACAAAGAGAGAGAGAGGCAGACAGAAACAAGGTGGATTTGGATCCATTCCTATAATTAACTATTATCCACATCTTTGTGAAGTACCAGTAGATTACACATGATGTGATCTGTGGGTAAAGATGATTGTTGCTCTTATCTTGTCATTTGGAAAGTCCCTCTCATTAATCCCCGTTTCCCTCTGCCCAGGGCGCTGTCCTCTGTGGTGGCTCTAGGTGCGAACATCATCTGCAACAAGATACCGGGACTGGCCCCCCGTCAGAGAGCCCTCTGTCAGAGCCGCCCGGACGCCATCATCATCATCGGCGAAGGCGCCCAGCTAGGCATCAACGAGTGTCAGTACCAGTTCCGCTACGGCCGGTGGAACTGCTCGGCCCTGGGAGAGAGGACCGTCTTCGGACAAGAGCTGAGAGTAGGTCAGTCTGTTTGAATCTCTTTAAGTTGTTTTAAATATTTAATTTAGGGCTGTCCCGAAATACCATTTGAAGCTTTAGTGAGAAATATTCAAAAGGTATTCGAAAGGTATTCGATTGTTCTTCAGTCTGAAGAGACAGTGCCACTCCGCACTACTGTACACAAACGCACCTCTGCAGACAACAAACACCAATATCGCCAGGGAAAAATTCATAATAATTAATGTTAAATATGAATGGATTGTTGTGGGATTATTCTTTATTTCACATACTATTTTGGGACATATACATTATGATTGCATGCTTGCAATTTTATTAGATATTCTAACAATATATAATGACAAGAAATTAGGGGAGAGAGATGAGAAATGCTTTCTATGCTTTCTATGTATAATGCGGTTCATGGTGGGCGCTTTAAACCATTAACATTTTCACAACAGTCTGTTTGATCAAACTAAATTTAGACGCAATTGGAAATCTGAGCTTTGAGGCACAAGTGTGGAGCGTTGTGTGATCACTGCAACACATCCCTCCTTTTGGTGTTAACCTGTCCTCAGCTGTGTCAACAGGTATGTGACTGGGCCTAACCAAACCAAACTGAGCCGTGTGGTCTTGTTTTCTCTTTCTCTATCGTCCTCGAGCCTCCTGTTAAACGTTACTAGTGGCATGAGAAAAAGGCTGCAGCATAGCTCGACTAAGTGGCATGCAAAAGACTTAAAGATGGGTGGCAAAGCTTCAATGAAAGTATTTCTGTTCGGAATACCCCACGCAGCGACCACAATAAATTCTCTGCCTCGATTAGACACCAACACACAAGAACTGCAACTTAAAGGCCTTGTCAGCGTCCCAAAAGGAGAGTAAAGCTGTAGCTCGTGTCTGACATCAATGTGCTTGCAACACACACTGTCACAGCAAAGCAGTCATAAACGTGAGTGTGAAGAGTTCCTCCTAAAGCAGTCTGACGCCTATCTGGGTGTGCCATCTTCTGAACCCATATATATATATATATATATATATATATATCAAACCTATCTGTAAACGCACAAACGAACACATCTCTGCTTTTAGTCAGCATTCTTCCCAGTTTTATTTCTCACAGAAGCCTGTTTGCTCCTAATGTGAACCTCTTATATAAATTGTACTGCAGTCCGAAATGTTTTGTTGCGGTCTCGCTGTGGGTTTGGATCCATGTTTAATCTAGCAGCTCTGGGAGCAATCACTTTCTTCTACACGGGACACAGGCAGACAGACGTCTGGATCCCTTTATTTCTTTTGTCAGAGGAAATGTCTCTTTTCTCTTGTGGTGTGTAAACGAGCTCGGAGAGAGACGCTTTGGACCCGGCTTAGGTCCTCATGTCCTCTCCATGGACACACTTTACTCAAATAAGTACTTTCTGGAAGACTAAATCTGCATAATTAGACTGATAACTATTCTATTGTATTGTTTCATCTTCAGGGATTCTCTGTTTCCTTTTTGCCATCTCCGTGTCAATTTTTGCTATTTTTTAAAAATGGAAATGTAAGCCTGACCATACCCCCTCGTGTCGCTAATGTACCATCCACCACTTCATTTGATAGACCTGCCGGGCCTGCAAAGTCATTAAGCATTGAGAAAGACCAGAAAGATCCATGCTAACCACTAATTGAAGTCAGCTTCAGCAGCTGGATGGCAACAATGGAGCCCTGCATGCACATGCCGTACAATCCAAACAAATCACAGTGCGAGGAGATGGCTGTTTGGCCATTGCATGTGCCTGATGCCTTGAGAAATGCTCACCATACAATATATCTGAATGGGTCGCGGATTTAGCCTGATGAGAGAAGACTTCAGAGTTTGTTATGAGTTATGGAGCGGGGGAACCGCAGGCCCGATGGTTTCTGCAAGTGAGTTTGTCAGGTTGGAAGGGAGCCATTAAGAATCGCCTCTACCAGAGACGCCATGCATTAATACTCAGAAGAGCTGAGGCCCAGCATTATCCTGATTGGGGAGGGAGGATATCCTGTTACCCATTGTAGTGCCAATAAATTAATTTCCCCCATCCACGCCATAAATATAAATGTGTTTATTCTGAAGTTCAAATGGTGACACACAAAAGCTTGGAAATGGCTGGGCACATCTCAGTCAAGCCTGGCCACAGATTATTTCAACATGCAATGCAGCGGTATCGTTTGCTATAATAATGTGGAGCGCCTAAGACAGACACAATGACACTTAAGCCGCGTGAGAAATTCCATTGATGAAAAACATGAAGACACAGCAACTCGATGAATGCCAATGCAGAAAAAAGCTCCTCTACTCAGCCAGTAGATGTCACTTGTGTTGTCTTCACTAGACCAACTGCTGTTCTGACATTGATATAGTGATATGAAACGGACCTACAGCATAATGTTGATGTTTTAGAAAGTCCTGAAAATCAGCCTTTGGTTCAGTGCCAAACAAGTCCATCTCTGGATTAGCTAATGCTCTCTTTGATGCTAAAAAAGTGGGGAAAAGAAGCAGGAATGGGCTTTTCTGAGGAGGCTTGGAGGGGAAATTTGTAGTTTTCAATGGTTCTCCACTAACTCCATGTCTGAAGATATTTTGAGACCCCTCACCAGGAAAAATGCAAGAATATGACACAATATTGACATGCTGGAGACAATGCGGCTCAAGGGAGGCAAATGATTTACATATATTTTGGGACTGTCCCAGACTGAGTTTATATTGGAATGGCATTCACAAAACATTAAGCACAGTTTTCAAGACCTTTTGGCAGCACGTAAAAAAAAAAAATCAATCACCAGAAAGTGGCTAACTCCAGTACCACCCTACACTGGAAGAATGGCATGGAATTATTTTGGAAATATTTAAAATGGAAAAGTTGACGTATTCTTTGATGATCCAAAAAGAAAAAAATAAATAAAATTTGGAATAAAATTTATATCCCCAATACGAGCAGACTTTGTATTTCGCATTATACTGTATGGCTCTTTTCCTCTTTTTGTTAAGAAATAGTGGTTCTAATTTACATAGTTCTGTTTATATGCCCATGCGGCATATAAATATGCGTTTATAACATGACAATTGCTGACAGTTTGGAGCAGAAGTACACAGGCAAGTGAATATAGATGTGTGTAAATGTGTCACACCTGTATAGCACCGATCATTCATAACATTAACAACATTCTGACCACTGACAGGTGAAGTGAATAACATTGATAATCTCGTTACAATGGCACCTGGTAGTGGGTGGGATACATCAGACAGCAAGTGAACTGGGTCAGAGCATCTCCAAAACTGCTTTGTTGTGGGATGCTCCCGGTCTGCAGTGGTCAGGACCTACCCAAAGTGGTCCAAGGAAGGAAAACTGGTGAACCGACGACAAGGTCATGGGGGTCAAGGTTCATTGACGCAGGTGGGCAGCGAAGGCTGGCCCTTGTTCTCCGATCCAATAGAAGGGCTACTCTAGCTCAAATAACTGAAAAACTTAATGCTGGTTCAGATAGAAAGGTGTCAGAACACAGTGCATCGCAGCCAGGGTGCCCATGCTGTCCTACTGTTATGGCTAATCAGTGTATGATGAAGAGTGTACACGAATTTAAATAAGTATTGTAAGTGAAGATGGAGGACTGAAAGTTTTAGGACTGAGGACTGAGTTACGGCCCACAAGTACGACGGCTTTAAATCCCTCTCTCTATTCATAAGCATATATTATACATGCATATAAAAAACTGGAAAAGAGTTTTATGTAAAAACAAAAAAGAAAAAAGATGCCACTTCCAAATAGAAATGAAATTATAAAAACAAGAAAAACTAGAAAAGCACTCGGAGAGCGCAGACCTCCGCCAAGCACCATAGTTTCCCCCCATATTGTAATTCACTCCAAAATAAAAATCCTACATTTTTTAAAAAGAATTTTATATCAGTGGCAAACATAGAACATATATACAAGACACAACATAAAACTCACAATACATTAGGCCAAAGTGTAAGAGTACCCCCATTTTTTATATAAATTGCTATAAAATCCGCCATCTGGATCAGATCTGGATCTATCAGATTTGATAGAAGTACACATTGTAAATCCCTGTGTCAAATTTCATGAGCTTTGGGCAACAATTACCAGAGATATTGAGAAACAATTTTTTGGGTCCCATTGACCCCAATGTTAACGAAAATTTCAAAGTGATCCAGAATCCAGGATTTCTTCCGGATCACCCCCAAAATTATATCAGTTCTTCCTTTTCACATTTTCGACACCCTGAAAATTTCACCATAATCGGTCCATACGTTTTTGAGTTATCTTGAAAACAGACAAACAGACAGATAAACGCCGGCAAAAACATAACCTCCTTGGTGGAGGTAATTAGTATTTCAAAAAGTAAAAGCATGACATTTGCAATAGCTGCAACCGCATATGTGTATGCATCCTCATGCATCCACCTCCCACATCTGTCTGCAAGAAACGGTGCACGAGTTATGAAAGAGGGTGTGGCTTATGTATGGGGGCAGGGCTAATCCACATCAATGAGAGGAACTCTGCAGAGTGCAACGATGCCTCCCATAAGAGTCTATGACAACGGGTTCATGAGCTTGACCATGTCTAGAGATGGTACTCTGCAATTTGCAAAACTCTAGAGATGGTTAAAATTAGGCACTAACCTTGAATGGTTAAGGTTAGGATAGGTCATCGGGCAATGAGTCTCGCGAGAGTTTTCCCAATTTGTGGATTACCATCTTGACAAGACCCTTCAGCCTCCTACAGCAAAAACTTTGGCCGCCAAAGAAATTTTTGTGGACTGACCAACTGACTGACAGAGTGAGCTATACAGCAGCTGGTCACAGCAAAAAACAAACAAAAAAACATTAATGAGTTATTATATAATATATAATGTTCTTTATACGAATGCTCCTCAAAGACAACTCCTGATATATAGCCCTTTAATCTACCTCATACAGTATTTAAAATTAAGTAAACCTGGGAAGAGTAGTGATGCTTTGACATTTAATACTTACTATAAATATAGGCTAAGTAAGATCCCTTCTGCAGAAAACTCCTCAGGTACTGAAGCAGCCATTTTGAAAACAATTCAGAGTAACAGGTACATAGTTACACACCTCCATATATGTTAAAATAAAGGTCACTGTGGGATCCTTTCAGCATCAAATACTCTTCAGACTGATTTGTCTCCATAACAGGGATGCCCTGCAAATTAGTGGCTCTCTTTCCTTCAAGGAGTAGTACACCAACTTGGTGGTGTTGCACTTTAATAGGTTGGAGGACTGATAGTAGAGATACAGAAAGGAAACGAGGGAAGTGCAAGCGAGGCATGACATGCAAGATGTCTTCTGCGTTACCCATTCTACCATACTATTTAGTATGTCCCGATACATAGTATGTCAAATGCAGTATGCAAAAAATACCAGGATGTCCTACTACATCCGGTCACATTTTACAGTATGCAAGCCAACAGTTCTTCGGGCTATTCTGACCCACAATCCTCTGCATAGCGAGATATTATGAGCGAGAGAGTCAAAGTTCAAGGTGCAATGTTATGACAGAGTAGTTGTATGCATACTGTATGCAACAGTACATACTTTGTAGGGGCAGCTGAAGTGCATCCTACAAGTAACGAGTAAAAGTAAAAGCGATTTGGAACATACCCATCGCCTTATAACTGTTTGGGTGTGTACAGTTTGTGCTTGATTGACATTTCTCTATACCTCCTTTTAGCTTTGCTGCAAGTGTTTGGGTGGGAGAAATTACACCTTCATCATTTTTTATTGGTTCATGAAGTTTGGTGACCTCATGGAGTTCCACTATGTCTGCCCAAGCCAGAATAAGTGTAAAAACCCATGTGGGTGTAAAAAAAGAGTGGTAAAAATGGACGAAGAAGCAGCCAAGGCTTCTCCTAAATGCCCACGTCTTTCAGTAAAGCAGGCTTTCCACTAAAAAAATCCTCTCAAGCCCAAATTGAAATAACCCTGATGACATCATAGAAGGCATTATACAAATGTTTTCATAGACTGAGTAGTACTTCTCATGACAGGTACGCTGCAATTCATGTGTAAAATTGGTGCAGTGTTCCTTTAATATAGCACATTCCTGTACAAAGGAAGAGAGTCAAACAAACCCAAATCCTCTTCCTGGTGCCAGAATGGTGTAAATGTATGATGGGAGTGCAAATCTTGCCTTTTTGAGCAAAGTACAGCAAGTACTGATTTTAAGCTACAAAACAGTACATGAAAAGCCTACTCAATTTAAATGAGGGTACTTGTATTACTACTTTCTACACCGCCTCATGTTTATTCAGATTCTGCTCTTCTTTTCTCCTCAGGCAGCAGGGAGGCAGCCTTCACTTATGCCATCACCGCAGCCGGAGTTGCCCACGCAGTGACCACGGCTTGTAGTCAAGGCAACCTCAGCCAGTGTGGCTGCGATCGAGAGAAGCAGGGCTACCACGACCAAGAGGAGGGCTGGAAGTGGGGGGGCTGCTCGGCCGACGTTAAGTATGGCGTGGAGTTCTCGCGGCGCTTTGTGGACGCCCGTGAGATCAAGAAAAACGCCCGCAGGCTGATGAACCTGCACAACAATGAAGCAGGGCGAAAGGTAACATGAAGAAAATCACCTTGACCACACTAAGGACAAAACTGCCAAAACATCACACAACGCCATATTTCAGTATATGAGGGAAATACTTAAATTGTCATAAAGTTTCCCTGATTCTAAAATAGTTTTTTGTTGTGTATTTGTATCAGTTGCTATAATTGCATTGGCCCTAAACTGTACAAGTGCAGAAATGATTTAACAAAGCTGCTGTATGTATGTGCCAAAATGGAGTCGTGCCACAGCCTTACAGTCCATTCACTGAATTACAACGCATTAAGTGGGGATAGAGGATATTATTGCAAGTCTCTCTCTCTTCCTCTCTCAGTGGAAGTACCAAAGACTGTGTTTCCGCACCAGCGCACACACTGAAGCAGCCAAAGTCAAGAGCAAATGCCCCCAGAGTGTGATAGCCACAAACAGGAAGGGGAAGTCACTGATTTGACTAGTGCTCAGGACACACAAGTTACTAGCTGTTCTAATGAGGAGCATAATTGCTCAAAAAAATCATACTGTTTTTCACATTAACATCCAGCTCAGCAACAAGGGCAAACAGTCACCTGTCAATTTTGTCATCTGAATATGCATTATAATGTAAATCTGGCTCAAATCACAAAGTAATTCTATATGTGTATGGTTGCACAACAGCTCTGGTCAGTTTTCTCGGGCTGTCGCGCCATTATGTGGTCTCAAAAAAGGTAAAGTTAATAAGAGGCTACAGTCTTGGTTTATGAGTTATTTTCCCCAGGTTTCTGACATAAAGTTGGCGTACCGGTCAGAGTGCTGAAAGTCAAAGTGTCTGCAGAAATCCTACCAAAAGAAACGGATTTGAAGGTTGTGCGATTGCCATTAATGGTTTCAAATTCAAGCCATGGATGTATGTAAAATGAGCGTTTATGCATTAACCAGACAATATATTTTAAGCTCTTAAAGGAAACGTATCGTGCTAATTTCCAGTCATACTTGTATTTTTGGTTTCTACTAGAACTTGTTTACATGCTTTAATGTTCAAAAAACATTATTTTTCTCATACTGTTTGTCTGAAGTTACCTGTATTCACCCTCACTGTCTGAAACACCCTGTTTTAACACCTGTCTCTTTAAGAAGCCCAGTCTGCTCTGATTGGCTTATGAGGAAAATATGGTGCACCTTTGCAAAGGTAGTTCTCAGTCTGTGGGCGATATATTCTAATGAGCCTGACCGTGACATAGGAAGGGGAGCCGAATCAGTTATTTCACAGTTTGTGGGTTGGTAGGTACTCCAGATGCCCAAATATACAGTATGTGCACAAGTTTTCATATGTCCCCTTTAACTACTTTTTTTTTTTAATTCATACAGAGCTAATTTGTACTCTATGTGATTAGATCCTAGAGGAGAGGATGAAGCTGGAGTGTAAATGTCACGGCGTGTCTGGTTCCTGCACCACGAAGACCTGCTGGATCACCCTGCCAAAGTTCAGAGAGATCGGTTACCTGCTGAAGGAACGCTACAGCGGAGCAGTTCAAGTAGAGCCGGTCCGGGCCTCCCGCCTCCGCCAGCCCTCCTTCCTGCGTCTCAAAGAGGCTCGGGGCTACCAGAAGCCCACGGACACAGACCTGGTGTACCTGGAGCGCTCGCCCAACTACTGCGAAGAGGACACAGCCACGGGAAGCACGGGGACACGGGGGAGACTGTGCAACGGCACCTCGAGCCACACGGACGGTTGCAATTTGATGTGCTGCGGCCGGGGTTACAACACGCACCACTACACGCGCATCTGGCAGTGCAACTGCAAGTTCCACTGGTGCTGTTTTGTCAAGTGCAACACGTGCAGCGAGAAATCGGAAGTTTTCACCTGCAAGTAGGGAATGGGGAAGCTGGGGAGAGGCTGGGGATAACGGACAATGGTTGATGGTAAGAGGATGATGACAAAGTGGAATTTGAAGTGAAGGACTTGGAAGTATTTATTCAACAATTTGCACATTTTTACATCCTATTTTGGAATTCTTTTAAGAAAGAAAAACAGACATGAGGTTTGGAGATTATTGGAAAAACACACTTTTTGTGCCTTGGCACAAAACTGTGACATGATGCAAACATGTTGCAAGTGAAAGGATTTTCTCTTTTTGCCTCCAGCAAAGCAATATTTGGAAGACAACATCTTGCAAAGATGTAGCTTACGGATGTCACGCACGAGAGGAAAAACAACAAGGACTATTGTTGGATCTTGAGAAGACTTTTGTAACACGCTAACTGGAAATGCTATAAGCGCTTCAGGCAGCCATGACAGAAGACCGAAGGCTTCTGATGAAGGCTGAAAGATGGCAGTGGAATACTTTTAACTGTACGCTCACACTGTATTCTGTTTGAACACTGAAAATAAAACAAAATTATTTATGTAAAAATATCTTATCTTATAGGATGGATAGCAAACTCAATTGCTCTGTAACATTTTTCCTCTCTTTTTATGATCTTCAATTGCTACTGATACTTTTAAAGCTGGGAGAAAGCGATTTTTAGAGTTGCATTTACGGCCACTAAACAGCTAAATTCTCTGCGTTTCCGTCAGCAGATTTTTCTTTTGCACTCACATAGTCACATTTCTTTCTCTTTTTAATGGGACATCAGTAAGTTGTGTTGTTGAGCGCTGAGCTGACATCTCTCTCATGGACAAATCCCCCCTCCGAACCCAGACGCTTTGTTACGCCAAGAGCCAAAGAGGCAGAAAATACTCCCAAACTATTTTAAGCATCCAACTTGTCAACTTGTTTGAACGGCACTTTCCACCCTGACCGTGTTCATTGTTTTGTTTTCGGGGGGACTTCTGAGAAAAAGCATACGAGCCTCAATGGAACGCCATAGAGGTGCAATCAGGTTCAGAAACATCCAACATTCCCATGAACGGCAGAGACGTGGAATTCCACATGATGGCCTCTGCTTACACAAGGCCTTCCAGCGCGGTTTAGGCCTGCCTGGCTGGATGGCATGTGCCCGAAACCACACCGAAGGGGGTATGAGAGGATCTAAAGGCCTCAAAAGCTATTTTTGGACAGCACCCTTAATGTATTCAGAAATGTTTATTTAGGCTTTATATAACTTACAAAACAATTTGAAGAGTATATTTTTATATGAGGAACGTGGCACTTTATGTCATTTATAGATGGAAAAGGAAGTCACTATTTACAAGTGTTTTCTTATGTCATTGTATTCAGATTTGAGAGCTATAAATTATTTGGAATTAAATTGTAAATACTCCACGTGTTTTTATCAAAGTAGCCCAGATTGTCCATCTAGATACGATCCTTCACAACTCAACGTAGCTCAAATAAGCTGAGTGATTCATCACGTGTTGGAAAGTCCATAAAACCACTGTTAAGTATTTGAGTAAATGCATGGAATTGCGAGTAGATAACACGTTGGAAGCAACCAACTAGTTGTGCAGCTTTAGATCGGAGAGATTTCTGTGTTTCAGTAACTAGGAACAACTCATTGCTTCCTAAAACTTAGGAATAGTTGTAACTTCAAAAACAGCTAATTTAAATTTATTTGTCACTTACAAACATGGACAGTTGTGTTTTTTTTCTACCAATAAAATTTGAGCATCCTTTTAACGTCTCTTGAGTTTTATGTCACATGTGGCCGTTACTGGCCTTATTAAAATCATTCCCAGAAGATTTGTCGCACACAACACTTTATTAAGCATTATATTTGACCCAAACATGAAGCATAATTTACACCCCAACAAAGTGTTTTTTTGCTGAAACCAGAAGGCACAAATACATTATAGCAGAGGCCTATGGTATAAAACGCTGATATGAGAAACGCAAGAACTTGTGGCCTTGACTGATGTGGTACTAATGTGTCAGGAGGTGAACAGGCGGCCGCGGCGTTGCACCTCATTCAGCCCGGCTGACTCGCACAGCCTCTTTCCTGTGGGGCTGAAAAGCATTGCAGCCAGCCAGTCGAGCGCGAGTAACGGCTGTTTTGTTAGCTGTCTGAAATCCTGGGGACCGGAACCACATAAGCTCCCTTCACTATGCCGGCGGATTGAGGGGAGAGTCCAGCCGATTGTTTCAATACATTTTGTCATTAAAAATCAGAGGCAGAGCAAACAGGGTGGAGCAGGGTGTGGGCAGGCCAGTAAAGCGCTGCATTGTTGAGGTGTCAGGACTGTTCAGCTTATCCGGCAATGGGAGGAGCAGGGAGGGATGTCATTCTGCAAACTAATGCCTCTGGTCTCATTCACTCACTCATTCATTCATTAATTCATTCGCTCAATCACATACATCCATCTTAGCAAAAGAAGAGGTGCACACACAAACACAGCTAAAACCAAACAGGAAGTGCAGTATTCACTAAATCTCAAAAAAAAAAATGTCTATGCCGTCTGGTAAAACTCAAATATAGCTAGCGAAAAGCGAAGGGAGGCGGTCTAAGGTGTAAAACATGAACTCAATGTCGTGAGTTTAAAGATGGTTAATGATCCATGATGCATGCCATAAGCCCTCATCCCTTCTTTATCTATAGTACTATGCAATAGGATGGATAAAGAAGATGAAGAATAAGATGATGAGGAATAAGGTGAAATTCACTAGACTATGTTGAGTATAAAACTCAATACTGTAGAAGCAGAGATGCAGTGAAAAGCTCGTGCTGTATACTGAGCATTGCTTTTTAAATTACAAAACATGCATAGCAGTTATTAGTTTTATTATCGCATTACTGCACTTAGATACCCTTAGACTCTAATATTAATATCATGCCTGTTTATTGAAATTGTTGTAAGCGTTTGAATGTCCCTCTGGCAACGACGCCATCATTTAAGTTCCTAAGGCGGCGAGGGGGTTGATTACATCATGTTTTGGTCATTCTCTTGTTTTCGCGGTTACTGCAGAAGTCACTATGGGCCTGGGATTAAACCCCAACCCCTGCTGGTAACATCAGTGTCTGTGCAAAGTGTAAAGCCCGGACACTGTGGTGCTCTTTGTCTTTGGATTAAACCACAAAGCATCAGTCCGGCCAAAGGAACCAGCGTGTGCTCGCCTCTCCAAAACTCTTCATTTCCCAGACTCGGGTCAAGACAAAATAAGAGCTTCTGATGTCTTGACCTCTGCTTTCACACCAGGGGGACCCTGTGGGCCTTTTGTGTATCGAGAATACCTTAAATCTCATCTGGGCACGAGTGCAAGAGGTAGAAAAGTAATTAATACATACTTCTCTATTAGAAATCAAATTATAAAGCGTCTTAATCTATCGGCAGTGTGGCTGTCAGTTATTCTGGACAGGCACGAAATGTACGTGTTTAATAGTGGACACGTAATTTACCTGCAGATGAAGCTTATCGGTAATATTAATGAGTAAAGATTATATGTTCACACAAGCATCTATGTGTGCACATGTACTTCATTCTTTTCTAAACATACTTCACACAAAACCTGCTTGCGGGTCAAGGGCCTCCTCTCTCCGGGCTGCTCCTCTTCAGGTTTTCAAGAGTCTTTCCTCACAGTTTTGAGCAGCAAGCTTCCGTCTCGCTCCTCCACAAGGAAACCCAGCTCCTTGAGCGCAGAGTAGTCAGCGGTGCCGTGGCGTTCCAGGGAGGCGACCTGCTCCTGGTTCTGCATGTTGTGTTCTAGGAGGTTCCTGATGGTAAAGATGGCCCACTGGCTGATAACTAGAGGGATCCGGTTAAGGAACAAAACACAGAGTAGTTCTTTCATGTTTTTCAGTTTTGTGTTTTCCAGCACTAGTTGGTCTCCCCAATGAAGAAATCAAAGGGAAAAATACAGTTATGATATTTTAAAATGCACTAAAATGGTTCAAGTTCATAAAATGCAAGCATGAACTTCAAGTTTTGTCAGGTGATAATTTGGTCATGTCCTAGTATCTACACTTGGGATACAACTACAAAAACACTACCTTTTATAACAAGGACAAAGAAGGATCTCTTGGCAGAAATGGAAAATAATATTAATAAGCATGTTTTTATCAATAAGAACTGTGTTTTTGTTACCTTAGAACAAGCCGTTTATATCTACACATGGAGCGGGTCCTCGTCTTGGAGTCCACTATGTTGCATCGCCATGTTTTCTACAGTAGTCCAAAATGAACAAACCAAACTCTTTTTCCTGCTTGGGCCGGAGTCAATAACTTTGCTCACTGCCCTCACTGCTGCTCTCTCTCTCTCGCTTCACCACTCACTTCCCTTGTACACACACTCTACACACTGGGTCTGCTCCAAAGGACCCACACTACTCTTAGATTCACGTTTTCACATCGACCACCGTAGCTCAGGAGGGGCTTCAGCTAGTTGCAATCTCCTCAACTCACCGCTAGATACCACCAGATCCTACACACTGGACCTTTAACAAATAAAGGACTATTTCATGCATAAATACAAATACATGCATTTAAAAAATCAATTTGATGAAGAAATGCACACGTCACGGTAAAGACCTTCAGTCTACGAAAGAGGTATAATAGTATAGCGGTCAACAGTGGTACATGCAACACAGGCCAAACATTTTCAATGTCAAATGCACGAATGCCTGGTATTTGCCTCGGGTTGCCAAGTACGCACACAGCCTAACAAACACACAAGTTATGTTTTGTGATACAAAACATTCTCAGCTCACCCCTCTCAAGTTTCCCACATAAATCTATAAACACTTTTTTCTTTGACAATCTTTTTCTGAACAGAAACAAATGCTGACACCTACATGGAAAAGGTGGACGGAGCGGTTTGTATGTGTGTATGAAGGAGGGTCACGGGGACAAAGGATCAGATTATTGACCTGGATAACTGGCACGATGCCCTATCTGTAGCCAGCTAATACCAACTGGTAGCAGGATGCTCAGCAGGGGCTGGACATAAGAACGAATAACGGGTTGGAGACTAGCAGAGTACTCCAAATAATGTAGAAATCACTTTTTTCTCAAAGCCTGTCAAAAAACACATGCACACTTCCTCCATTTCAAAGTGGACCGTTAACCCACACAACAGCATTATCACTGTTTTAGATAAACCAGTACAATCTAATGCAAAAAATACAACCATCCTTAAAAACAATATATTAATAAATCCTATCTTTGTGAAGCTTACACTGTTGATAATGTAACAGGAGAGACTTCAGCTACCAGGTCCAAAGCACACTTCATCAGAGTCAAAAAACATTTTGACTCAAAAAACTGATGAAGACACACTTGGCATTGAAACAGTAGTCTTCTAATAAAGTTGGTTGCCTTAAATCCAAGTGTTCTGGTGTGCTTTGGACCTGGTCCCTGACGTCTCTCCTGTTACAAAATTGCCTTATTCTGTGAGCACCATACAGGCCTACTATGCCTTGTGAAACAGTTGTAAGAGTTATTAGTGATGTTGTTGCAATCTATCATATTGAGAGTTTGTAACAGTGGCTCCCAAACTTTTTCACAAGCATCCTTAAACTGACATAAATTAGACCCCTATTTGATAGACTTTTGTCCTAGGGCCCCCCATCTAATAGGATTTTTGTTTTAGATGTTTTATGACAGAAAATGTATGAAACCCATGACATAAATAGTCATAAATTCTCACTGTGTTATTTATGGATGAAATTATAATGAAAACCAATTGAAACAGCAAATGCCCTTTTTGCCAGGGACACCTTGGAACTCCTCAAGGACCCCTGAGGGTTCCTGGACCCCACTTTGCAAACCACTGGTTTATAATATCCTGCCTCCCTCATGTATGTACACAAGGGCTGACAAATCCTTGGAAACATATTAAAATGCACCACTGTGGTCTAAATAATTACTTAAGAAGTGATTTAACTCTCTGATACAATGAGAGATATGACTTGAACACTCCAACTATCTGCAAGCACTTATCACGGCGGGGTACACCCTGGACAGGTCGCCAGTTCATCGCAGGGCACATAGAGACAGACAAGCATTCACGCTCAGACTTAAGACAGACTTTAGTAATGAACGCAGCCAATCAGTTGATGCTGTTAAAGATCTATTGTGAGGTGTTGAGCACTATATGAAGATTTCAGCAGGTTTGGTTGGCCAGCCTGCATGCACTGCAGCAATCAAGCTTGATGTTTGTTTGCAAACCCACCAGTGTTCCTGTGCAAACATGCCAAATTCAATTCTAAAAATGCCAAGACAAAATACACAAGGACTAAAATGACTTCTGGGCATAAATACGAACAATGATTTAGATAAACTTGAAATATATGTACATAAACACAGACGGGTTTGTGTTTCCAGACCATCAACTTATGTTAACAAAAGGATACAGGGGTTGTTGCTGTCTATGCCGCAGTTGTCCAAGATGAGGGGGATGCCTTCCAGTTCTCTCACCTGAGGAGACAAGTTCAGTAAGGTGTGAAACAATGGACTGGTAAATGTCTGTTTTCTCATTCATGTTGGGATCACTTAAAATGTTACCAAGAGTTATCACAATTTAACACTGGAATACTGTTTGTTTGTCTATATCTAACGCGCTATTGGTTCCTTAGCTTAATAAAAAACTCTACTGAATAATAATAAAAACTCAACTTATAAAACTCAACTAATACTCATTTAAATGAGAGTGTCTGTATATGCTATTTGCTGTGTGATTATACCACACCATGTATCAGGGCATTCTGCATTGATTCGCTTGATAAAACACCTTTGGGACAATATAAAACCTGCAAGCTACATCTACAAAGAATAAAAGGTAGGTTTTGACAGCCTCTAATAGCATTTACAAATCACTAAGTGATCTAATAGCATTAATGAGACCTATTGGTTTTGCTTTTCGCCACATAACTCTGATATCCACGCTTTCTATGGTGTAAAAAATGCAAATATCCTATTAACACAGAATGCCCATCCTCAATGAAAAAAGAGCAGAGGCAAGAAATGTATTCAGTCAAAGTGTCCCTGTCCTTGGCAGAGCCTCACATATATTCAAAAGCAGCAGTGTGGTTGTGGGTTTGTCTAAGGCTGTCACAACAGGGCGATCTGCTCTGTATCATGTGTCGGATTCTATAGGTTTAATTATCATCTTTGCTTGCTGTTGCCTTCCTCTGGTCATTGTGGTTACCCTCCAAACACTGCTGGGAGCTCCAGAATGAGACAGAGGACAGAAGTGCTGAGTTTCACAAAATGGAAATGTCATTTAAACTGTCAAAGAAACAAAGTCGCTGACCATTACGAGCACCCAGGTCTGATTTTCCACTTTTCAAGATTATTGTCTGAAGTTGCTTATATTATGTCCAAACCCATAAAGAGATGAATAACAAGCGACTGGACTTCAGTCTGATACCCTCAGTTCAGCGCTTTGCATGCGTCTTAAATTACAATCTCCCCCAAAGGTGAACAGAATGACATTTGGTTTACTGGAAGAGATCTTAGTGAAAACAGATATGGGGTGATTTCAGACCACTGACAGACCACAGATCAGCATCCATAAATAATATGGAGAGGCCAACTGAGGGTGGCCATCCCACAAGCATTCCACAAATCTGTTTCTATTAAGTAGGACTGAGTCTATTATGTGCCACAGATAGAGGCCAACTCCTCCCCACCCGCTTTATTGACTATCTGTGCTTCATGTTAATAGTGAGATGCTGACAGATGGCGATGGAGGGAAACTGATAAAAATCACCAAAGGGAGGGAGGGAATGTTCCACATTTCAGTGCAAAACCAAGTTGTTGTGTTGAAAGAACTCGTAAGCTTGCAGTCACAGTACCACACGGCCTCATGCTTCATTCAACATTACGCTCATTAACAGTTATCAGTTGTCCTCAGTCCTCAGGAGATCATGTGGGAGGAGTAAAGAAACTTCACTCAGATTAATTGATTAATAACATAGCTGGCAATTAATTTAATAGTTGACAACTAATTTCATTAATATTTGCAGCTCTACTCTACTCTAAACATGTAAATTTAGTGTAGAGAAAGGTCTGTCAAAGCAAGACCAGAACGGCCTCCAGATGTCTCACTCTCTTCTTGATCTTTGACCACGTTGTGCTCATCAAGGGTGCTCCCCAAAAATTGTAGGTATTCTATGCCTACTTAAATACCTTACTTTCTCCAGACCTTAACTTCTTTCATTCATTCATTCATCGTCAACCGCTTATCCCGTTAGGGGTCGCGGGGGGCTGGAGCCGATCCCAGCTAGCATTGGGCGAAGGCGGGGTACACCCTGGACAGGTCGCCAGTCCATCGCAGGGCACATAGAGACAGACAACATATAGACAGACAACCATTCACACTCACATCCACACCTACGGGCAATTTAGAGTCATCAATTAACCTAAATTGCATGGGTTTTTTTGGACTGTGGCAGGAAGCCGGAGTACCCGGAGAAAACCCACGCTTACACGGGGAGAACATACAAACTCCACACAGAAGAGTCCCAAGCCGGAATCGAACCTGCGACCCTCTTGCTGTGAGGCGACAGCGCTAACCACTGCACCACCATGCAGCCCCCCTTAACTTCTTGAGGACAATAATTTGGTTAAATATTACAGTGGTTGTCATTTAGTAGAAGCTGATTTTTATCATTTTTTTTTCCTCTCATTTTTCAAATGGCAGATATCTATACTGGATATGAAATTAATAATAACAAAAATATTCATTCCCTCTTTTCCACCCATCCACAGGCTGTTAAAATGTAGTATCAGCATAACTACAAGGTGGTATTTTGATGTAATTTAAGGTTGCTTGTAACTAGTAATTTAAGGTTGCTTGTAACTAGAAATTAAGATAAGATAAGATAAGATATTCCTTCACAATTCATAATTGACCTGTGTGGTTTGATTTAAAAAAACATTTGTTTGGTTTGTTGTAAAGCTCTCTATTCTGTTGTGGACTGAACGACCACCTGAAAAAAAAAGAGTCTCGGTCTGCTTCGAGGCAAAGTTGTTGGTGAGATTCATTTCTGGTGTGAAAAAAAACGGATCAATCACAGAATATGATGATCATATATGTGTGGTTTTAACATCAATTCAAAGGTTAAATTACGTACTATTAAATCCATCTGCCGATTGTGAACCACCCACCACATGGGTCAATGTGACGCTGATGATGCATCATCAAAACAGTCTAATGCACAAGTTGCCATTTAGTCCATATGACTTTGGGTTTACAGCTCATGGTTTGTTTGTAATAGGTCAATGCGAATCATTTCCATTGGTCCAGACCGACTAAGCCAGACAACAGGTGTGAAAGTGCCCTTTTTCTGTTCATCCATCCATCTATCCCAAACCTTGTTCTGGTTGTTGGTATTGCTGTAACAGAGGTTTCCTATCAGCCTGATGAGGTGGGCCTTGAAGCTGATGACCGGAGAATGGGAGGAAGCTTCTCCGTCTCCACTGACGGAGGAGAAGTTCTGAGCAGCACTGAAAATATTCTTACTGGCCTTCCCTATAGCATGCACCTGCCGCAGGAGCTCTGCAAAGACAATGTAAAGAGTGAAAAGTGAGAGAGCGCACAGAGTAGGAAGAAAAAGACATTTAATCTACCTCAAGCTTTAATTCAAGCCATTGCAGTTCATTATTCAAATTATGGATTTGAAATTATGGATTTAAATTTCTTGATAATTGTATTTTAGACATGGTGTCTAAGTACCCAATAAAGTGATTTGTGTAAAACTTATTTGTATTTGAACTCAGCTGTGTGTTTATTGCTTGTCAACATAAGACAGGGTTGTTTGCAGGAATTTTGATTTGTTTTCTGTGGGGATCCATTTCAAAGAATGTCTCTGGTGTACAGATGACATATTTACCATAAGACCGCCAA
Organism: Pterois miles; assembly: GCA_947000775.1. Taxonomy (NCBI): domain Eukaryota; kingdom Metazoa; phylum Chordata; class Actinopteri; order Perciformes; family Scorpaenidae; genus Pterois; species Pterois miles. The sequence goes on along the minus strand of CAMQGK010000549.1, from coordinate 16,007,854 downwards.
AATGGATCCACAAACTCCAATTGTGGACCCGGTCAGAGAGGTTGTTTGAGGGTATGTTTTCATTTACCAACAGTGGTCACCAGAAGGTCAGGGTGGTCCTGGAGGAACATGAACTGCCTGTGGTCTGAGGTCATCTCACACAGCACATCCAGCAGGCTAATCACTGTCAGCGCCTCCTGCAAGACCTACAGGAGATTGCAACCAAGGTGTTGGCCACACGGTGAAAGGATGCTAGATGTGAGATAATGTTGGATAGGGGACTTGTCAGTTAGAAAATAGAAAACTCAAAAAAGCTCCAAATGTTGCACGCAGTTTATGTATTTCATGAGGGAAATAACATACTACCAACACCAGTACCACAGGCCAGCTAAACACACTGCTCTGTGTTTACACCCATCAGTCAGGTTTACTATCTGTACCTCATCACTGGAAGCAGAGCCAGTGGCGAGTGTCAGCACAGCTCCACAACTTTTCTGGAAAGAACTAGCCAGGAAGAGAGCCACACTGGGAGGGATGCCACACTCCTCTGAGTCCTCCTCTTGTAGCTGAGCAGAGAGCAGCTCTATCAGAGTAATCCTGAAACACACAAACATCTATATGACACATCTATATATCTTTTAGAATCAAATATTTGTATTCTCTATGCATACTAGATCCCCATGGTTTAGCTTTTCATCGGCTGCATAAAACTTGCTATTCTGCAGCATCAGATAAAAAGTATGAAATTAGAAGTCTGGTGAGTCAGATCAGCTTCTGTGTAATGTAAGAAGGTCTATAGTGACATTTATTGTCTGTCAATGCATTAACAGTAAAGTACCTTTCATGGTGAGACATCCCGGAGTACATGCTCTCCACCAGAGCTGAAGACTTGAGGAAATACTGGGTAGCAATGAGAACCCTGTAAATTAATGAATACCAAATATAAACCTTCCCAAGTAGCAGATACTAGTTGGTAATTTCTTGATAAGACACACACACTGTGAACTCTTTAGACATAGAGACACACAACGACAGACACACTCTTACGTCCAATCCAGGTCAGGTTGGGTCCTACAGAGCTCCATCACCCTGACTGCCAACTGGATGTTCTGAGGATCAGCCAGTTCTTCCACCTTGGCTTCATCCAGACATGTGTGGAGTACCATAGAGGCATAGTTTACCACTTTCTCGTCATCAACGCTGAGAAGCTGCCTGTTCAGACACAATTTGGTTGACTCAATGTGAGGACAAATGCTTTCCTATGGTACATACGTCTGTGATAAATCTTTCACAAATAAAAATACAGCTACAGAATGTGTATTAGTGTAAAAAACAAAGGGCTTGATGTGGTTTCAAATCAACTCCATTTTAGTGTGAAAGAGACATGGATGATACTGTATGTATAAATCCAGGACTACTTTGTGAACTTTGGCCCAATGAGCCATCACAACTTATGATCAATAAACATAGTGTGAATTCTTATTGTATTATTTACATAACAGTACTGCTGTAACTGAAACTGTGGCACATAAAACTTACAGGAGGAGATTTGGGAAGCTCAGCTGCCAAACGTCATCTTTACACATTTGGTTTCCAACCGATAAGTTACCGAGGAACTGGATCCCACAACGAAGAGCTGGGACACAGAGGATGACTGTTATTTTAAAAGCTAAGTATCAAAAGGTTTGCTTTAAAAAAAAAAAAAATCTAATAATTTTATTACAATTACTTATTTTAGACTTACGTTCAAATATGCCATCCCTGCTCTTCAAATTTGTGGTCTGAAGGAAGCTCAGGAGTTTAAGGGATACATCAATGAACCCAAGCTCCCTTGAGGAAAAACAGAAGTATACAGTATATTCTTATGTACTTTCCGTATGGACACAATAACATTGACACATACTGTATAATGCAATCTAATACAATATCATTTTAATAATGTTTGCAATTTTGCAACAAACAAAGCTGAATTCTTGTTGAGACTGGGTCAAGGAGGTGTTGCTTCTTCTATACATTTTGTGACGTTCCTATATCTGTCTCATATTCTCTGTTACCTGAGCAGGCTTTGGTTGCGGGTGCTCTGGACGCAGGCGTTCCTCTGAGCCCTGAAGCACTCAGCAGTCAACTGCAGCTGCAGGGCGACAGACTGCAGGTCCTGGTCGTCACAGCTGACAGCCTGAAGCTCATCACACAGTCGTGACAAAACGTTTAGAAGACTGGAGAATGCCTGCTCCTCAACAGCATCTCTGGGACCACAGAGATGACAAATAAAAAAGAGGAAGGATACGTGTTACTTTATTGCAGTGGAGTAAAATGTGGAGAGAAACTTAAGATGAAGAGTCCTTTTTCTGAGCAGGCTCTTTAATTTGCCAATTGCAGGTGTCATAAATAACAGTATCGATAGCTGGTTTACACTGTAATAGGTGCAGGTGTTATATCTAAGTCTGTTACCCCGTCGCTATTAAAATGATAGCACCCCCTCGGTGGTAAATAACAACGGCACTGCGCCATCATTAGTAATTAGTTACTGTATACTGTGATTTTCCTTCTGTAATTTGAATTGTCCAGACCCACATAGGACAGTCGTCTTTTTAACTAACAGATGAAATTAATAGGTCAGTAAAATGTATGGGTTATACTGCGGTTTAGTGGCTGATTGAACTTCCATTTACTTTTGCAGAAAGGACAACTAACGCCTCTGATATGAATAGTAGGAGCCAACAGACCCGCAAAGTCACACCGGAAGTTGTATTTGACAGTACATCTGGCTAGCCTAGCCGGTAGCTACCGCCCTCATTTTTCTATAAAAAAAAAGCAACAAATTACTTTGTCCGCACCTGTATTCCTTGTCCCGTAACGCAACCGTGAATGTTTTTAAAACCTGCAAATGTTCAGGGCAGTGTTGTTCATTCAAAATGCCAGCGATAGACGCTGAGATGTCCAAGTTACTGTCGTTGGTAGCTGCCATGTTTCCCTGTGCCTGCTTCAGTCGAGTGGACAGTGGGCGGGACTTCCGGATAAATATCTAACACGCTATTGGTTCAATCCGGGATAAAGGCGGAGTCAGTACATGTGCTGCTGTTTTCACAGTCAGCTCTGTGACACCCATCCATGGACTGTACAGTATACTACTGTACTGTATAGACATCACGTAATATGTCAGTACCAAAAATACAGAGACACACTAAAGGAAGGACTCTGAAAATGTTATTAAACTCTGGGTCAGGATTACAGTCATTTATTGAGAGAAACTGGACTTCTTGCTTGCTTTCTCCATGTATTTACACTATTTTTTTAGATATTGCTATTGCTTTATGAAATTGTGTAACCAATAAACTAATATATAATAGATATATTGTATTGCCTTCCAGTGTTACTGACAATTTTAGCCTCAATTATAATGTCCGCAAAGGGAAATTTTGTTTTGCAGCTGGGTGAATTATAAAACTACCACTTTCTAATAAGACACCGGGTGTAACAATTTAGAAATGGTAAATAATAGCTTTATTATTGTTTATAAAGAATTAATTAGTATTAGTTATGAATAATCTCTTTGGCTGGTGTGTTTTCTCTAGCACCACACTAGCTTTTTAGCTCTTTTCCTAATTTTTTTATGCAATTTATTTCAGTTTGTTGAAACTGATCATGGACTGTTAACCTCACAGTGTTGTCAGTATAATTAGATTAGTGTACTGTGTACCTATACTTAGACATACCCACAATATAATATCAAATTATGTCTACGATGAATGTTTCACACAGACTGTAAGATGCAGCTGCACTCACATCTGAAATCTATTCATCTAAAGCAATGTTTAAGATCAAGTCATCGAGACCAGATAAGTTGTGGGACCCTTGTTGCAGCTGCAACAGCAAAGCCACAGGACAAGCCTCTGGGATTTACATGTAGAGTGGCAAATTTTAGATTACAGGATTTGTATCCATATGGTTGTTCCCTGTGTTTTCACTGGCCAGGCGGAGCGCAGCAGTGGTGAAAGGCAGATCAATGTGGAAGAGAGTTGATTATGGATGGTGAAGTAGCCTGTTGAGCTCAAGCAATTTGTCAGCTTTAAGGTATAAGTAGGTATTCGTAGACCCAAACATTCCCAGTAAAGGATTTCCATTATTCATTCTACTGAGTGAAATAACTAGAAATATCCTCATAAACTGGGAGTGGCGTGGTGTGAAGGGGAATCTTCTGAAGAGTTGAGTTACAGGAAAAACAGGAAATCCTATCAGATTTTAGTTATTCTGGAAACCTCAGTTATGCTAAGTGACTAGAGGACGGTTGGTTTAGTCTGCAGTGGTTGAGGATGGAGCTCTTTTCAATACAAAACATCAACACAATTAACCACAGAGTCTTTATTATTCACAGATGGTCGCATAGACTGTTGGTACAAAACGCAATCAATGTTGAAAGCAAGTCCATAGATGAAGCTTTTTATTATGAAATGTTGCATCGGGTCCGTCTAATGGAGCAAATATCAAACAGTTCCACAGGTCAACCAACAGTGGCACGCATGACAACAAAGGCTGAATTCAAGTTAGACATGGTAGACAGTGGTTGAGATGACAGCAGTTGATCTATTAAATTATTTAATTCCACTCAAGTAAAAGGCTCATAACTTTCAATACATCCGGGGTAGAGAGATCAAGTGAGAAATGAGTCTAATTTGTTACGTGAAGAATAAATTTTTAGCCATGTTAGTGATCTGGCTCTATTCATTTTTATGATATTGGTTGGTTGGTCAGTTCACCACCACTGAAATATCTCAACAACAATCAGATTGGCAAAAATTTGTATCCTAATAAGTAATCTAAGCCACCATCTGGCAAATTGTCAAGGTTGTATCCATAAGGTAACGTGCAAATTGCAAAACTCTCATGAGATGGTTAAGTTTAGGCATTGACCTTGAATGGTTAAGATTAGGCATTGTCCCAAATGTTAGCATGCAAACAGACTGCACTGAAATAGTTATCATGTTATTATACCTACTAAACTTTAGCATGTTAGCACGCTGAGATTAGCATTTAACTTAAAGCACCATTGTGCATAAGTACAGTCTCACAGAGCATGGCTGTCAGCTCTTAGTTCAGTATCTTTTGTGTTCTTGTTTTATTGATAGGTTATATATTATGTTGAAATTACAGACCTATTGCAAACTACTGACCTGGATGGGTTGCAAACTACTTTTGTGATTGTTATCAGTACATCTAAAACACTGGCAAAAGAACCAGATCCAATGATTGTCTTATCTTGCATGCACAGTGTTTTTAAATCTTCAGTAAAACAGTGTGGCGACTCCAGATATTCAAAACTTTCGCTAAGTTATGTGTTGTATTACCAATGTGGTATTTTTCAGTCCTTAGGTCAGCTTAGAACCAGAACTCAGAGATGAAGACGTGGATGATGACAATGTTGCGATGGGAAATAACCCCTAACTTGACATAGTTCATAGCCACCTCCAACTTAAGGTCCCTGGGGCCAATGATAGGTTTCACCTGCCGAACCACCCCTGAGGGATGACACAGGTTGGGATTAGTGAATTAGTGAACGTAAATGTAATATCTGTATACAATGTTAAACAAAAAATTTCATAAAGGATTGACAGCCTGGTTCCTAGTCTTACTCTCTCCACTTACCCATAATCAAGCCCTGGTGGGAGCGCCTCTCTACATCAAAGGAGAACTGGTCATCTGCAGCCAGGATATTAAAGAAGACATCAGTGGCACCGGGCAGAGGAGCGGGGTTAGCCGCTGTAACTGTCCGCAGGAAAACTATTTCTGTTGGAAGAATCGGTTGAAAGTCTGTATTAGTCTGATAGAAGCAAACCACAAAGTGCATTTGGTTCCTCAAATCATAATATATTTATGATATAATTAAACAATTGTTCTGTGGGTTGAAACAAGTAATCGAATTGTGTCCATTGTGGCTGGTTGGTGGGTGAAAAGCTGTATTTCAGTGAGGCTGCAAATAATTTTAGAATATGCTATTACAAGCTACCGAGTTAACCCTTTCAGCCCCCGGGCCAAAAACTGTGATCAAGATAACCAGGGCTTTAAGGAAATAATATTTCAAGTAAATAATTGCATCCAAGATGTATGATAGATATTTTTAAATACATGGCGTTCAGATTGCCTGGAAAATCTTTGACACAAAATGAATTTCAAATTATGAAGTTGTCAAATATGGCAGCTCATTACAGAAACAAAAACCCAACTAATCAGAGGAAACTGTAAGTTTTTTTGGTGTAACTATGGCCTCACAACAAGATTAAGTGCACCATTATTTTTTCAAGATACTTTTTACTTGATTATTATAACCCATAAAAATGTATCAAACCACCAGATGCATAAAATCTAAGTAAAAAAAAGTTGACTTTTTTATGCAATCAGAGCAGTGGGAACTGCATTTGCCTGTATCACAGTTACACCGCAACATCATAGCACTACTTGAGAAGGTACATACACTGGGAGGGCGCATCTCTTTGCAAATTAAATAAAGTATTGACTGAGTTGCATGTATGTATGTATGTATGTGACCGAGTAGCATGTAAACGTAAAAACTTAAAAATTGGCAGTGTTTTTGAGAATCAGTGCAGTATCACAAAACACAATATCGCAATAGTCAATATTTTCTAACACCCCTAATACTAAGACCTTGCTGTACGTCCATCTTGTCTTACCCTCTGGTTGACTGAAGTCTCTGAAGGTTGGCAAAGAAAGGGCAGTATGAGTGATGAGGTGGACGGGGTCGATTTTGCAGCCGATGTCGTTTGGTTGGCACGCCTTAACACAACGCACGTTGACGAGAGCATCTCTTGTTGATCTGAAAAGGACAAGCAGTGGTGATGGTAAGGAGGCAACATGTAGAAGGATTGAAGGAAACTGAAAGAAAAGGGAGATTTACATACAGCATGTGCCAAAGGAGGATGAATACACAATCTGAACAGAACTGTGAATAATGTTATAATTTTAACCTACACAGTATACAACAGTATTCATAAGAAAGAAATGTTGACCAGAGCTTCACAGTTGAGTTGAGCAAGAAGAACCTGGCAACACCTGAAAGACCGCCACGGTTAACCAACGAACGTGTGCCTTAAAAAGAGGCCAAACCCCGATCCCACAACCTAAAATCAGGGTTTCCCAATGTGAAGACAGTAGCGCTTTCAAATATGACCTCAAGAACTGTAAAAGGGAGCAGAGCTATGCAATTAGCATTAAGCAGGTGAGTCCAAGTTGTTCGGTAAGCACGAGGCCAAAGCCACAGAGATGATTGTGAGGTATTCATGCCATGATGGAAAAATGGGGTGGTAGAAAACCAGGAGAGGGTATGTAAGAATGAATGTCATTTGATATGATCAATGACATCATATTCACATGGTAGACTGAAGAAACTGATTTTTGACAGAATCAGCATAAATGCATTTCCAAATGTGTCACTCTAAAATAAGACTCCAAAAAATACACATGCTATTATTATTACAAACACTATTTTTACATATTTTGTAGGTGGTTATATGATACAAGGATTTAAGAGAATAATTACCTCATATATTTCATTTTCAATCAGGGCTATATGCATTAAATCCCAAAAACCACCAGGAGGAAAGTGGAACAGTGGAAAATTTGTCTGGCTGCGTGTATCCAGCTGACCAACACAGCTACTGGCCTTTTGGTATCATTTACAGCAAATCAACTGATAACCACCCAATACCAACACTAAAAGCACCATCCATCATGTGAGCTGTAATGCTGCTTCACCACTAATTGAGCCCCCATGCTGGCCGAGCCCCAGGTGCCCATAAATAAGTGCCATGCTTATTTTTCTTGCAATCCGCTAAGGCGAGGCCTGTTTGATCCGATGGTGAAGCCGCTTGGAACACATCATAGGAAAAATTGCTTTCAACATTAGAAATTACCACAGCGGAGGAAGCACGAGAGTAGTGGCAGAAACCATGGTCAGCGTGTGTTTGTGCTTGAATATTAAAGAGCAAAAAGCCATTTTTATCTGTCACTTTTTAATTTCAAATGCAATGAAAGTACACATAAAGGGAAGCTGCCGCACATACATGAGGTAGAGTGAGCTGCCATCAATGCAAATGAATGCACATAAATAATCCTGTCAGAGTGCCGTAGAGACAGCTAATGAGCCCCATCTAGTGGTACAATGTCCTAATATTCCTAAAATCTACTGCTACATCACATGCTTAAATAAATAACAAAAAAGGCATTTTTAAAAGCTGGAAAAGAAGGGATTTTTTTGTAAAAGAAATGCATCCCAAAGACCACATTACATATATCCTACAAATGCAATTAGCAATCCTGACTTTGATAACCAAGTATTATCTGTAAAATGAATCATTTTAACACAATTTTAAAGGAGTAGTTTGTGGGGGAAATACACTTATTAACTTTCTTACTGAGAGTTAGATGAGAAGGTCAATACAACCCTCATGTCTGTATATTAAATATGGAGCTACAGCAGCCACATGGCTTAGCTTAACATAAAGTCAGGAAACAGCTATCTTGAACCTACCCAAAGGTAGCCTAATCTTTTGCTGAAGTTATTTCTTGGACTATTTCCTGGCTAGGTGCAATGACTGGCTGTTACTTTGTGCTAAGCTAGGCTAACTGACTGATTAAATAACCACTTAAGTTAGCATATTTTTGGTTGGGGTAAATTATGGAGTGTTTTTCCACTTATCAACAGTTATAGATTTGGCCCTTATTGACTGTTACTGACTGTTGTATAAAGAAAATGATGAAAATGAAAACCACCATTATAATACATGAGTGGTGAGTATGAAATAGATAGACTTTATGGTCTTATTGATAACATTTTGACACTAATCATTTTTTAAAAGTAACACATTCACAGAGCTTTTAGACAGGTGCCAAATAAAAGCATCACTTTTCCTAAAAAATGATTATGACTCTGAATTAATCTTTTTTTTTTTAAATTGTCGAGTCCAAAATGATTTTTTTTTATATCTCTGTGGAAGATATCCAACTTTTGGTTCTCACTTCTAACAAGGCTAACATTGGTATCACATGTCTCACTCAACTCAATCATAAAATATTCATTTTGTGCCGTGAACTGGCAACCACTTGTTGTGAAGTGAATGCAATAGAATGGATGGAGGGAGACATCCAGTGGCTAAATGATTTCAATGGCAGCATTCCAATCTAGTCCTTTAAATTACACAGCCTTCTAATATGGGAATGCTCTTGAAGGCCGGATGGGCTGCTCGTGTGTGACAAACACAGCAATCTTGGCCATGTACAGATGTGCTGATCCATAGCGAATCAGCCTCATCTCCACGGTCAGGAAGAAGTCCCGCGGCTCGGATAACATACGGTGCAGTGAGATCTCTCCTCCATTGGCATGCTGCTGCACAACAAAGTATCCCTCCTCGTCTCCTGAGACTATGTTGAGCAGCATTTTGTCCCCCGGCACGGAGTTGGAGGGCCCCATCCGGAAAACATCAGCAGGGACGGGAGTGTTGGTTGGGAAGCTGATGTTGTAGAAGGAGATTCTCAGCGGGAGCAAGAAACACGACGCGGGATCCCGCGTGAACTCGCAAGTTACTCGCTCGCAACGGCTGAAAGGGAAAAAAATTAAATGCTCATTGGGAGGGCAGAAACGGCTGCATACATGGGTAGAAAAACAGGGAAGGGACAAAGAAAGAAAGTAATAGACGAACACTGGAGAGTGAGGAAGGAGCCTGTGACCGAAAACTGCAGGCAAATGTCAACAGCAGGCCAAAACTGAGCAAATCTGCATCACTGGAAATGAATGAAATAAGAAAAAGGGTGCAAAATGAGAAGGACGGAGTCCTACTACTAAATTACAGAGGAGTAAACATCGTGCTCAGCTGGGGACAATCAGCTCTTTCATTTCAACAGCTCGTCATAACCAAGTAGCCATCAGCACTCACCCCTGTGCTGCTTGTCGGAAGTTCTGAGGACATGCATAGGATAGACAGCGAAATCCTCCCTGGACGTTGAAGCAGCTTTCAGAGATAGAACAGTTATGGCTACCCGCTGCACACTCATCAATGTCTGAAAACACAGGGGGACACACAGGTTAGACATTTAATACAAATAATAAGAACTTGACAAGGGTACCAAAGGTTTGTCTACTGACCTTGGCATGTGCGTCCATTGGGTGACAGTGTGTAACCTGTGGGTGGGCAGGTGCAGTGAAAACTCCCTGGGGCGTTGGAGCAGCGGTAGGAACACACGTGACCTCCAGTAGGCAGAGCACACTCATCAATATCTGAGAGCAGCAGACAGTAAAAACTAGTTACAAGTTACATTTAACTGTGACGTGTACTCATCACTAAGCAGCACCTTTAAGTCCAACAGTACCTTCACACGTTATCCCATCGATGTCACTCAGCTGGTAACCACGGCGACAGTAGCACTGGTATGAGCCATAGACGTTTGCACACTCTTGGCTGCAAGGGTTGGCTTCACACTCATTGACATCTGTCAGCATACAGGCGCAGAAACAAAACCTCAAAATGTGTCACATATCGATTCAAACACAGTTTGGGTTCTAACATATAGCTGAGATATTGTCTGTCCATAAGTCTTAATGAGTATATATAGAATGAGTTTACCTTCACAGTTTCTGCCATTGGGGGACAGTTTGAAGCCAGTGGTGCAACTGCACTGGTAGGACCCCTCAGTGTTCTCACACTTGTGGGCGCAGAGCCGTCCAGGATAATGCCTGCACTCATTGATATCTAAAAAAACCCACAGGGAACAGACTAGAAACTACAGTCTGACGTGTATTTTGCAATGCATAGGCAAGATAAAATTGCAGTTTTTTTCAATGGAGCCTAGTGACTTTGAGGAGAACATAATGACTGTTTCTTTCCACATCTACACAACACAGTGAATAAAAGGTTTATTTCAACCAAACCAGAGTTGGTGATTGCTGGAACAGTGGAAACACTAACCAAGACAGGTTTTATTTTGTTGTATTTCTGTTATTTGAATGAAGTGCATTTATAATCATCAAGGTACAATTACCGTTTCGGTCAGTGGAGTCTGGTTGCTTTGACGTGAGCATACCGGCTGTTTGTTTCACATCTAATGCAAAGAATTAAGGGTTTATTTTGACCAAACTAGAACTGGTGATTGTTAGAAATTGAAGAGTGCAAAGGCCAACCAAGACAGGTTTGATGAGTTTAATATTGTTTCTGTCAAGCTTGACTGAAGTGTGTTTTACAGTTAGCAAGGTAAAATAACTGTTTTTGTCAATGGAGTCTGATAGATTTGAGGATATTAATTGTATGTTTTATACATTAATAAAATATAATAATTGTCCAAATCCATGTTGATGTTATGCATTTTTAATAGGCCTACATGTTTTGAGTCTGTTTTAAAGAATGTAAAACCAATATTCCTAGTAGAAACTGTTATAAGGTAAGATAAGATATTCCTTTATTGTTGTGAATTGTTTTAAATAAAGTAACTCATTTTATGCCACCTCTTTCTCCTCTACTCACTTCGATTTACCATACTCACCTATAGCTTTTTTCATAGCTGACATGTACAAAATAGCTCAAATAAAAATGTAGTGATGAATTTGTACTGATACCTTCACACAGTTTGGTGATGCTGTTGAAGATGAAACCAATTCTGCATTCACAGCGGTACGATCCCATCAAGTTGACACAACCATGGTCGCCGCACACATTCCCTGTACGACACTCGTCCACATCTGTAACACAAGGGAGAAATTACATGTCTGAAAAGGGGAAACCGAGGTGGCACAATATCAGAGACTTTACAAACAGGAAATCATTTATTGTGACAGCACCAACCTTCACAGCGCTTGCCGTCCTCAGTTAGATGATAGCCTCGTCCACAGGTGACCGTGTACCTGCGACAAGTGTAGGAGCCCGCTGTGTTGATGCAAGTCTGGCCGGGCAGGCATGGACTGGTGTGAGCCACACACTCGTTAACATCTAATGAGAATGCACATTAGAAATTAAAAAATATTAAGCAAACCTTTTACCCGGGGGATGTTTTTACCCATTCGTGGCATTTACCGATGCAGTTGCCAACGGCATCCTGAATGAAACCGTCTGAGCACTTCTCCTTTGGGATGCAGCGGAATGAGCCTTCTGTGTTGGTGCACAAAAAGTCTGGTCCACAGTTATGGGTCCCCAAAATACACTCATCTATGTCTGCAACAGGCACAGAGGAAAAAGGTATGAGCATAACTATACCAGGCATAAATAATTTCTTTTTGATGAAACATAACTGTAACTACTATAGGACATGTCTTGGTTATTAACTGCTAAAATTGCAGAATTAGAAAGGGTTTTTTGGCCTCTTACCTTGGCAATTGTTGTCATCTTTGAGTTCATAACCGGTGCCACAGCTCGTTTCCCTCTGGCAGCGAAAGGAACCCTCTGTGTTGATGCAAACTTGGCCGATGACACAGTTGTGATTGCCAGTCAGACACTCATTAACATCTGAGGAGGAAGACATCCACTCAGAAATGAGAAAAGCAGTCCATCCGTATATTAAAGGTGTAGTGTGTGAGATTCAGCGGCATCCAGTGGTGAGGTTGCAGACTGCAACCAACTTAAAACCCCTTGACTCAGCCCTCTCTTTCCAAACATGTAGAGAACCTACGGAGGCCTTCAGATAACGTAAAAACACGAAAGTCTCTGTCTAAAGCCAGTGTTTGGTTTGTCCGTTCTGGGCCACTCTAGAAACATGGCGGCACAACATAGTTGACTCCGTGGAGAGAATCTGCCCCCTATGTGGATATGAAGGGCTCATTCTAAGCTAATTCATAGTTTTAGTGATTATACACTAATGAAAACATAGGCTAGTTATTATATTCCATTTCTGCTAATAATCCCCCTAAATCTTACACACAGCTCCTTTAAAAGACTTTCAATCAATTACGAAGTCATACTTTTGACTCTAAAGCCAAGATACCACTCCTTAGGTACAGTTTTGAGTGAATACTAATGTTAGCATGATAACACACTCACAACAACAATGGTTGCCATGTTAGTTTAGCATGTTAGCATGTTTACATTTGCTAATTAACACAGTGGCTGATGGGAATATCACTAGTGTTGCTAGTATTTCGCAAATCAAAGTACAAATTAAATGTTGACCTGCTGGTGGCAAGAGCTGAAAAAATAAATCGGGCTTCAATTTACATTTCTTACCTTCACAATTCACTCCATCCTTTTGTAGTTGATAACCACCAAGGCACACACATGTACCATTACCTTCACACAGCTGGGAGCAATTGGAGTCTGAAAACAGCAGAGTGAAACATGAAGAAGTAGACATCATCGTCATGTAGGCTGCGGCGTGTGTCCTACATCACAGGAGTCATGTCATTGGCTGATGGGGGATAAATCCGCCAAGAGGCTGGCCCTTAAACCTCTTATAGATCTTAATATAACAAATGAAGGTGCCAAACCTGCACAGGGGTCCAATCCCACTGGAGGAGTAGAGGTAATGTTGGCCTCAGGCTTTTCTGTCACCGGTGCTATGGAAGAAAAAGCCTCATTAAAACCATCTATGACACTTTGTTATAGTAAAGACAGTCAAATTACCGAAATAACTTAAGCGAACGGGGTCAGATGCTTCAGCTCCTCGTCCACTGGGGCTGGTATGCTTTCATCACTCTGGCCCTCTGATTTTCTTCACAAATAACTGAGTGGTTTTACAGCTCTGTCTTTACCACACATTTGTGTTTTTCACCTGACGCCAGCTAGGCGACAAAAGCTACAAGCCACAGCACCAGCTGGTTAGTTACCATTTGGCAAGGTGTGTTAAGATCAGTCCAGTGAATACCCCTGTGACCCTGTCTGTCTGTCTCTCTGGTACCAATCTGCTCCACAGCTGCCACACCAAGGCCATTTATCCAGTTTACTACACAACAGGCCTGCTGTCTCTGCTCCTAGTATCACTGCCTGTTTTGATGTAATGTACTCCTTTTGAAAACTTACCACCTTCTAATAAGGTACCCTTTATAAATAGACTGTACATTGTAACTTATAGCTTTATTAAAGATAATTAACTTCATCACTAGTAATTTATGATAGAACAGTTATAAACCATTAAGGAGCAAACTCCAGCGATTTTAAAAATCAAAGTGTGTACAGGTCTTAAGGAATACTACTGCATATGTCAAGAAGTTGTATAAATGCTTTTTGGCGCTCCAGAGAGAGATTGTGAAATCTGATGAATTGGTTTAACTGATGTCACATGAGTCAACATCTGTTGGGGCTGAAGAATACAAATTTGAAACTGAAACACAATTGGGGTTGTACCTGCCACTACATTAGCATGGCACATCTGAATATCCGACTGAACAGTCACTGGTTGAGTTGCATTGTGGGTAACGTAGGTCCCAGGCTTTTACAAGGAAGAAAAGGGCACAGAATTTAAAAATCACGGCTGTCTGGAAAGTAACCCGCAAATTGCAAAAACTTCCAAAATTTGCAAAAAACTCTTGCAAGACTCTCTGCCAGACGACCCATCCCAACCTTAAATATTCAAGGTCAATGCCTAACCTTAGTCATTCAAGGTCAATGCTTCATCCTAACCATTCAAAGTCAACACCTAACCTTAACCATTTAAAGACAATGCCTAACCATAACCATTCAAGGTCAATGTTTAACCTTAACCATTTGAGGTCAGTACCTAAACTTAACTATTCAAGGTCAATGCCTAACCTCAAGCATTTGAGGGCAACGCCTAACCTTAACAATTCAAGGTCAATGCCTAACCTCAACCATTCAAGGTCAATGCTTAATCCTAACTATTCGAGGTTAATGTCCAACCTTAACTATCTGAGGTCAATGTCTAACCTCAGCCATTTGAGGTCAATGCCAAACCTTAACCATTCAACGTCAATACCTAACCTTAACTATATAAGGTCAATGCCTAACTTTAACTATTCAAGGTCAATACCGAACTCCAACCACTGAAAGTCGATGCCTAACCTCACCCATTCAAAGTCAATGCCTAACCCCAACCATTCAAGGTCAATGTCCAACTTTTAACCATTCAAGGTCAATGCCTAACCTTAACCATCTTGCAAGAAGTTGTAATTTGCACGTTACCCTCAAGACAACGAAAAAAATATGATATATTTGGTTCTTCTGCATCAATTTTGACCCTTTTTCAAACTGGCCATCCCGAATCCACCAAATTTACAGGAATGCAATGTTAACTGGTGGAGTATTCCTTTCTGGGTGACCAGGTTGTGAAAAATCACTTTAGCTGGTGTTTATCTTTTCTATTTTGTAATACTGCAGTTATACATGTGGATGACCCACTAACAAATGGTCATGGGTTCCCCAATTTCTAAAAAGCCATCAAGTCATCAAGCATTAATAAGAGAATTAAGAAACTATTAACCATTAATAAAACCCTTTATAAAGCCCTTATTAGAAAGTGGTACCAACTCATTCTGTGCTATACAGTAAGTCGTTTGACACATAATGTGTGCAAATAGCTGAGTAGATTGATTGTTTTGAGTGTCACGGACAGACAGTAGCCATTCTTTTCATGATAACACAGAGTGGAGCTAATCAAGACACAAAAGACTGAAAGCACAAGGCTGTTTAGCTCTTTTACCACTGGCAGTTGGTTTGGTTTCCTCCATTGCGTCTTTGCCACAGCATGTTTTAGCTGTATGCACACACTGTGTCCCCAGCAACAAATCCTGGAGCTCGCAGCTCGAATCCTGGCTCGCCATCATCAGTCCGAGCATGCAGCAGTCACAACACATCTGAACACGAGACAGAGAGCGAAACAGGCAGATGAAAAAGAAGGACTCTTATCTCAAATGTGATATTGTCAGTATTGATTTATAAAGTATATTATCTGTGTGCATACAAGAATAAGGAGATGTGTAAAGGTTGAAGATATTGACATTGGGATGGAGATAACCTTAGAGATTTTGGTTTCCCAGGGGTCCCCTTGGAAGAAGGGCCTCTCACAGGCCCCTTGATCCTTGGCCATCATGATGCCATTGTCACAGAGTCGGTCTCCTACTAGTGCTGCACAGCACTGCTCCTGGGCGATCCTGTAAACAAATGGCAGAAAATGTAATCCAGAACAGGAACTGCACTCTTTGCTCTGTGACGAAAGAGCTGGATAAGAAGCATGTGAAGAAATGCTTGCTATTTAGACAGTCGATCGGCTCCATGAGTGTATTCATGTTGCAATACATTGCATAAATTTATTTGCAGTAACCTACCTTACTTTAAAATGTTAGCAGCTTCTTTGGATCTTTCAAATCTTATAATATCTTTCGCTATGGACAAGAAATCTCCCTCTCCCTGCCTTTCCTCTGCAAATGTTCCCCCCATTGACTTCCATGTGTTGACCAGGTGTTCCTCTATTTCATCAATCACCACCTCCATGTTCTCAAAGTCAAACAGGGCCCTTTAGTGTTAAAATGCTCCAGGGGGGCCACTTGACGCCTGTATTTACTGTGTAGTTATGTGGCGATCCTCCCCTGTAGCAGGATGGATGGTTGAGGGTTGTGGAGATGATTTGGGGCTTACAACCCCAGGGGTATTTCCTGCTGTTAAACATACCATCACAAACATTGGCTTACAGGACACACACATTTCCCAAAGCAAAAAAAAAAAAAAAAAACACCATTTGAAGATTTTTCTGCATCCAGTGTGATGTATTTGGACCCCCGCTGAACTACTGTACCCCAAAGGAAAATTTCTGACAGATAACTTCATGCATTCCCTCCCTGCTGACCCTTCCCTGAGACCCTTTCCTTTGAGAAACCAGGTGTTGCTTTACCTGCAGGTGTGGGAGTAGGAGATGAGGGGGAGGATTGTACAGTCTTGTCCTCTCAGGGCCCGATTCCTCCCATCCTGACAGCACTCTTGTACAGTGGGGGGCTGAATCTCTGAGGATTAGAAATACACAAGCATGATGGAAAAATAGCATGGCTGAGTCAGATTTAATTAAAATGGGCTCACACTCTCAGTGGAGATAATACCCTACATTACATCACATTAGGCTGTAACATACCACCAAACTAAATAAGTGTGTAAAGAGTCACTCAAACCACTAACACACTTTGAATAAAGCATCTCAAAGCCAAACATTAGTGGTGCTCTTACCTTGCCCATGCAGAACTCCGTATAAGAAAAACAAAAGTATTGTCCACTGTGCCATCGGACTCACTTTATAAATGTTTCCCTCTCCGATCGTGTAAATATCTATTTTATATTAATGACCGGGATGATCGGCTGCTTAACTTCAGCAGTTTACTGTGTGTGTGTGTGTGTGTGTGTGTGTCCTCCGTGAAAGCGACCCGTCAGCAAGGAGAACATCTCAGCCAAAGCAGCGACTCACATCTCTGCTTGCGGGGTTAGAGGGCGGTGAGGGCGGGGTGGATGGAGCTGTGTTTAACTGTCACACAGCTACTGGATCATTCAAACACAGCCGATAATTGGATTTATTTGATATATAACACCAATCGACACCACAGTAGATGCCTGGGTTGAAGATAAATTAACATTTTAATTTGAATAAAAGCAGGACAGTTTAATAAAGCCCCCCTGACAGGTAAAAAAGAAAAAAAGATTAAATTAAATAATAATAACAAAAAACAAAATAAAAATCATTTTGACCTATGAGGGGTCGAAAATTCCCTTTGTGATATTTTTCCGATTTTATTTTATAATACTTCTTTTTTATTTTTAGAACCCATAATATGTAAACTTAAATAATTTACAATGAAAAAAAAAGTCATTTAGCACCCCATTTTGTCAAATCAGTTGATTTAATTGACATATCTGTAAAAAATAATCACAAAAAAGCACCACGTGTTTACCAGAGATGTGCTTTCTTGTAAATAAGCATGAAAAAGCATAAAAAACGAGTAAACGATTAAAGAAATCTTAGGCGACTAAAACGACAGATAAGTCCACTAATTAACTAAGAAAAATCTTAGAGGGGTAGTATGATTAAATTATCATATATGATTAACTGGGATTACTTTGTGTAACTTAAATGTTTTTATTTTTCTGTTTTCCTCCTCTGTTAATCAGCTCGTGGCCCCTCAAAGTAATGTGACGACCCCTTGTGGGGGTTCAGACCACAGATTGAGAACAGCAGCCAAAAAATAAAATAAAAATGTCTGATAATTGGATTTGTTGCAACAATGTAAAAATTCTAAACACGTCTCGAGTAGAAAAGTAAACACAGAAGAAAAAAGAAAAAAATAAGAAAAGTCACTTAAAAAAAAAAGTGTAAAGACCTCAGACAGGTCAAAATAAAATAAAATAAAATAAAATAAAATTAAATTAAATTAAAAAAAAAAGTCATGTAACTCTGGTTTACACAATACTAAAATTGTCTTTGTGGCTATTTTTTTCCTATTTTATTTTTAGGGCTGCCCCTCTTTGTCATTTAGTTGACTATTGCATTAATTCATCAATTAATTTATTTATTTATTTAACAGGGACAATACATGTAATCACTGTTACACTTAAAGATGCAATGGGATTTCCAGCTGTAGCTAATTTGTAGACCTTGTCCCTGGTTAGGTTTTAAGAAAAATTAAAAATGCATAATACCACATCTTACATACAAACACATAACACAGCATCATACATTACAATCAATTTACATACAGTATGAATGTTCCCAGTCAGTTATCAGTGATCACAGGTTTGGTTTAGTTTCAGCCAGTGTTTCACCTTTTCATTACATGGTTTTAGGTCAGCTTGTATTTCTGAAATTTCTTTTGTCAATTTGTCATTTTTTAATGCTTTTTTCATGCTGAATGACTTATTTCAACTCAGTTAAGCAGATCTGTTGATTAAATCAATGTATTTTAAAGAGGTTTGGTTTAAATTTGCAATATTTTTAGACTTTTTTGAACTCCTAAGATGTAAAAAAAAATGTATGAAAGTTTTTTGTGTACCTTAAATATTTATTTGGATTTTTTTCTGCTTTCCTCTTCTGTTAACCGGCTCGACCCGTTGTGGGGGGGTTGAGACCACGGTTTGAACCTTTTGTGATCTTTTTTTTTTCTGATTTTATTTTTAGGGCTGGCCCCTCGCTATCAATCTGACTCATTTTGGTCATAGTCGACTACTGTTTCTTCAGTCAGTTGTTTTTATGCTTGTTTCATACTGAATGGCTTTTTACCAGCAAACTTATGAGAACATTTCTGGTAAACACAAGATTTAAAGTGATGCTTTGTGTTTTCCTTTGTAGAGAACCTCAGTTTTACAGATATGTCCATTAAATCAACTGACTGATCGATCAAGGACAGCCCTCTTTATTTTATAATGCTTCAATGCTTGTTTTTGAATGAGGTTTTTTTTTTCCTGTTTTTGTTAATCAGCTGGAGGCCCCTAAATGTAAACTGGTGACCCCTTGTGAGGGTTCAGACCAGTTTGAGAACCTCAGTTTTTTCAAGGTGCAGCATCTTATCTCAAAAAATAAAACAATAACAAAAATGAATAAAGTTGACAATGGTGGGAGCAAAGCACAAGTCAGATCAACATGTAACCCTGTTTATTACAAATATTGTAAATGCAGGTATTAACATTGTTTGCAGAGTTCATTTACAGGTCCTGGGTAGCCTCAATAAATAATAGTGGTGATATTAGACAAAATTCTCTACATTGAAGTGCCAGAGTGTGAGTTGTTGGCCATACAGGATGTTTTAGTTAACTGAAGCCAACGTTTTCTTGACTTAGCGGGTCTAACTGCACTGTCATTCACACTTTCATTACTTCCAGTGAGGAAACCAGTAAAACACTACTCTTATGTAAAAGTAATCATGCTGCAGAAGGGCAAGGACACAATGTAGAGAACACACTGACTGTTGTCAGAGGCTGATGATGAGAAAGTGATAATCATGTCTCTGACTTATATAAGGGTGATAACAATAAAGTCAACAAAGTCTGAAGAACTGTTCTCCTGATACAAACCGACAAGGCTGCTGCTGAAACATCGTCAGGGTTTGAAATTCATTTTTGTTCTCAAACAAGCAAGCAGCACAACTCCAAAAATGCCATTTTTTATACACACAGCTGCGGTCCTTTAATACATTACTAATAAAATAAAAAACTATTGCAATAAAACGTAATTTGTTTATGAGCCAAATGGCTAGTACAAGATAGCCGGAGTCTATAAACACAAAATTTAAGACATCTTGCATGCACTACTAATCCAAAATCTTTTCTACACCATGATCCTATCAGCATATCTTGTGTGCTTTTCAATGTCGTCATTACAGGAAAATAACAGTCTGTTACAGTAAAATTGTAACCTCTGTCCAGCAAAAACACACAAGAACCTTACTTACTCCCTTCATTGTCCATCTACCGCACGACTGCTACTAAACAAGTCTATTTAGTACAGCAGTACCTTTTTCCTATTGCAACTACAACATTACAAAAAAATTGTCTGATTGCAGCAAATGTCGGTCCCCACTGGGGCCACTTCTGTGGAAGACTGAAATCATCCATCTTTTCTACAGTTCCTCTCAGTTGTAACCCGTCTATCCCTCCTGCTCCTTCTCTTTGGCTGTGTCTGCTGGAGCCGACTCCTCCTCCTTGCTTTCAGGTGGATCCACAGTCATCGTGTCTGTCGGGAGCTGAGGGCTCTCCTCCTTTGGGGAGCTGGGAGCTACTTCCTCTTTTGTTTCACCATCAGCAGCTGGAGCGGTTTCTACCTCCTTCCCAGGCGTCTCCTCGTCTTGCTTCGCCTCCTCCACAGGAGGCACGTCTCCCTCCGCAGCTGCTACCTTTTCATCCGTCGCCTTCTCGCTCGCATCAATCACCTTCTCGGTTTCTGACTTTTCCTCCTCTGCTGGAGCTGGAGCTGCAGCTGCTGCTGCTGGTTCTTCCAGAGGAGGCAAGTCCTCCTCCACAGGGGGGATTCCTTTTCCTGCAGGACTTTGTGCTTTGTCGTCTTCAATGGGAGCCATGCCTTCCTCCATAATCTCTTCCTCTTCGTCTATCTCGTCCTCCAAAGGAGGGATCATCTGCTCTTCCCTCCCACCGGGGAAGACCCGGTCTGGGTAGACTAGTTTCAGCTGTTCCTCAAAGTAGTCCTCCAAGTACAAGCCTGCACTCCCGACTTCTGATGTTGCCTGTATAATCAAAATTTAACAGCATGTACTAAAACAATTCATCTTTGATAAAACTCAACTTCATGTTCATGCTCTTCATGAGAAAGCACCTGCAAATGATTATTAAAGATATAGTGTGTAGGATTTGGTGGCATCTAGCAGTGTGGTTGCAGATTACAACCAACTGGGTACCCCTCTGCTCACTCCTTTCGGTCATGTCTAGAAGTTAACCATGTAAAAATGTGCGAAAACATGCAAAAATTCTCACCAGACCCGCTGACTGACGACCTATGCTTACCCTAATTATTCAAGGTTAATCTTAAACTTTACCATCTTGTAAGAGTTTCGCAACTTGGGTCACCTTTTAGACACAACCACTCTTCTTTTTCTAAAACTGAGGTAACATGAGCTGCAGAGTGCAAAACCAACACTGTTGGGTTTGTCCGTTCTGGACTCCATGATGAGGCTCCCCATGTAGATATGAAGGGCTCATCCTAAGCTAACGAAAACACAATTCTTAGTTTCGGGTGATTATACACTACCTGAAAACATAGTTATGAATATAATACTACATTTCCGCTACTAGATCCCCCAAAATGTTACACACTGTCCCTTTAAGTGGTAAATAATCATATGTCACTGGATAACTCACGTTTTGTCATTAGACATTACTATATTGTAATCATTTTGAAGATAACTGGTTAATTTCATATAAAGTGATGTTTACCTTGTAGTACTTTGCACAGTTGAAAAATATGAGCCGGACGTCTGCGACAAACCCCTCCGGACCTTTATAGCATTCACCTTCCTGCGACTTTGACTCCAGTTTCTTCTTGACTATTGACAAATCCATCGGGGTCTTGATCAGCTCTTTGTACCTCCTTGTCTCCTACATTAAAAAAAAAAAACAGTTAAGCACTTACTGAAACAGAATCAGATTTGAAATGAATAGCCACTTTCACAGCTGTGACACTAAAACACAATTATAACTCAGTGTATAATTTTATGGTGAGTCTTTCCAAAATGGCCAAAAGATCTGATAAATGCTAAAAAAAAACAACAATGAAAACAAATACACTGGCCTTGTGGCATCACTGTAACTGAGAATTTTGACCTTTACATTAAACAACATTTGCATAATTATGCTTTTTGATCCATATAAGCAGCTGCTCACCGTAAACATGATCACTATAAGCTGCTTCCACTGTAGTAGTCCCTTTTCTTAAAGAAAAAATAACATAGACTAACACAAAATAAGTATGAGCAAGAAACAACTTTTACTTTATCGACAAAATAACTTACTGATGGAAAAGCAGGCTGCTGGAAGTCAGTGCTGAAGTCATTACAGAACAGACGAAGCAGCAGCCTCTCGCACCTCTGCGTGTTAAAGGAAGAGGAAACATTAGATCAGACATCAATCAACGTATGTTGAGTCTTCCCCGAGGGGGTTAATCTGGTTTGATGGGAGACGGGGAGAAGAATGACGATAAAACAGACCAACCAGACTGAAGTACTGAAGAATATCATGCACATAAACAGCTGAGTGAACATACCCTTCTTTCATCTGGTGGGAATCCTTCTGAGACGGCGTCATTCTTGCTGTCACAGTCGTATTCCATCTCCGGAGAGGCGAGGTCTCGGCAGAGCGAACAGAACCACTCCCCACTGTAGAGAGACATCAGGAGATGCTGTTAGGGTGGATGCATGGACTGGCCAACTACTGCTAAAGATGATCAATATACCAACTTTCGATAACACAAACTGCAGTATTGCAGCTAAAATAAAACAGAATTTAACAACAAATCATCATGCTATCATAAAACAATGAAGACCTCCATAATAACTGTATGCAAGAAATCTTAATAGCGTTGTACTGAATGTCTTTTTTTTTAATTCAAAACTTCTATAAATATCTTCGAATGAAGCTTTAAATGTCATGTCATGACATCATCCTAAAAAAAATTGTAAAAATAGATTTTGTCTTGTTGTTATATAAATTTATAGTGATGTCTAGATTGCCCGTTAATACAGCTGCGTGCCTCCCTTTGAGTGCAGCAAACTGGAGAGCAAGTTTTTAACTGCAGTGAATATGTTGTTTTTGAAAGGCTAAACACCAACAAATATGGACTGAAGCAGAATATTTTGTTGGATAAAAACATATTGTCAATTTGGTATAACATCTTTCTTTTTTCAATAAAACCTGACTTTTGGACTTCACAACACTCTGGAGCTATTGGACATGTTTGGATCACTCAAGTCAGACACAATCCTGCACAGCCAACACTGGAATTTAATTCAAATAGTATAATACTAATAATAATGGTGTAGCCTAATATTTATCTGCATCGACACAGAAATACCAGGTTTAAATAGAATGAATAGACATGCAAAAAAGCTGCGTGGCAATCAAATGATTTAGAATTTGAATGACAACTTTATGAATGAAACTTTGAACTACTTGGTACTGCCTATCAAAACGCTGATGGACACTTGAATACATTTTTATCTTTCTTATCTAAATGATTACTTTATCATTGTCTTAGTGACCAACCTTAAAGTATCATCATAACTGCTGTAATAATTCTTAGCACACCAGCATTTTTAATACTTTCTCTAATTTAAAGCATTATAACATTAAATGTTTCAGTGTTATGAATTACTAATGAGCTTTCATTTGGGTTCACTCTTACTTGCCTTAAACTTATATATAGATATTGGCTTTATTGCTAATGATATCCGTGTTTTGCCCAATCTGAGAAGTGTGTCTTGACATAAAGAAAAATAAGTTCTTTAAAATATTCAAGAGTAGGGCGGTATCAAATAGTTTCATTCAATTTGACAATCATTTAATTGTGCACTGAGAGACAATCTGTCTCTCACCTGGGGGACTCGTTCAGAGCAGGAATGTGGCAGGTCAGATGAAACACTTTGGGACACTTGTCGCAACAGAGCAGCTCCCCTCCGTTCTGACAGACGGCGCACCAGTCCTCGTTAGGATCCTCCTCCGGCTCCGCTCTCTTTTCAGACTCTGGCTGCGCTGCAGGCTGCTGACGCTGCTCTTTCTTCGACTCTGATCCAGGAGCCGGGACTGGGACAGACACCTTTAGCTGCTGCCGAGGCTTTGACTTAGCTCCAGTGCTGCTGTCCGGCAGGTTGGACCCGACGCTGGACTGCACCTGTAGGCAAAGAATATTTGGGATGTGAGCAGTTAGATACGGTGACTCAGAGACTGTTGGAAAGTGAGCATTTGACATTTGGCCTATGTGTTATATTTTGAAACAAAATGCTAAATTCACCGAGACATTCTTGACTCATGTAACCTCAGTAATTCTCTTACAAATCGAACTTCATCCTCATCCTCTGGCTCGTCCTTGATGACGATGACGGGTCCTGGGGATGTTCTTCTTCGTCGCTTGGATGAGGGGGCAGAAGGAGGCTCGGAAGTCTGCCTCCAGGACGTTGTCCTTCAACAGAGAAAAAGAGAGACACATTTATCCTCTGCATCACTTGACTGTCGCTTGTTACATATCAGACAGTTTAGTAAGAATATAAAAATAAAAGTCAGAGGGACATAGTGCACATACTAGATATATATTAACAAAGACAGATATTTAAGTGAACCGGTTATATTGTAGGCTAGAACAAGGTGGAGTGTACAACTGAAGGCTGATTAGACAACTGCTGTCAAAACATGACACAATTTATAGCAATTTCAGTGTTGTGAGTAGGCGTTTAATCAAATATCAAAGGCAGCAAGTAGCACTTCCCACGCAGCTATCTAGTTAACAAGCAAGACTCACAACAACATGAAGGAAAAAGATTAGCCATAATCTGTGCCAGAGACAAGGAACAGAAGCTAAATATTTAAACAGTCAATCATAAAAATGAAATATGGGAGGAAAGGAGGAACTGTGATGAGGAGGACAGATTTCAGGATCTTTTCTTACCCTGTGCTTCTGTCTGAAGAAGATGGTTTGGCCATCGGGGAGCTTTGCCTGGTTTGAGCTTGAGGGAAAAAGGAAAAGGAAGTCATAATGGAAAACTTAACTAATTTTCCACACAGGATAAGATCTTTAGAGCTGTTGCTATATCACAGCAGTGATACTGACCTGCTGTGTGATTAAACGTGCTTGGTTTGTCTGCAGTTGCTGAGGCCAGACTAGAGGCGAAGCTGGGTTTGGGAACAGAGATTGTGATGGAGGGGACAGATCCACTAGCCTCGCTCCTCTTCAGGTAGGAGGACTCCGTTAGGCCCCGCTTGGGGAAACACAAACAAAACAGCGTGTAATTACTGCTTCATAAGCGTTACACAGAATAGCACTTTGTCTCTTTAGACTCATGTGAGACTGGAGACATTGCAGGTCCCAATCTCCTCTCCTACCAACCTGATGTAGAGACATCTGTGGAGCTGCTCCAGCAGACAGAGGCTGTGGGTAGCGGGACGTACCCTGCAACACATCCATGGGTTTTGGAGGGAAGCTTGAGCTGTGGATCAGTTCTCTCAGAGACTAGATGTAGGAAAGAAATGGAGTTGAAAGAACAGTTTAGCTCTTAAAAGTAATAGATAGTTTAGTATCATATGAGTAACTTTGTCTGATTGAAACTGGAAACATTAGGCATTAAAAATGCTGGAGAGACATTTTATACATTTAAAAGCAAGTATCTAATATTTCTGCTTTCATTTCCCATTGAATGATTTGGTCCAAAAACACATTTCTCAAATAATAAAATACAAGATACAAAGTTTATCAAGAAGCTGAAATTATACAATATAATCTACTAGACAGACTGACTTTTTGAGGCTGAGGATAAAGTTTTATCCAAACTGCTACAATAATATTCACATCAGCGAAACCTGATTAAAAAACATGAAGTGGACTGCCAGTGCTGGGCACTTGATGCTTTACGCAGTCTTCACCCATTGATAAGCATCATAAAACTTTCCATATGACAAGCCTAACCCATGTTTGTTCATTCAGAACATAGAATACCTTCTTCACTACCTACACTAACTTACCTGAGCAGGTGGGAACCCTGTACTGTGAAGCATGGATGATGTGGGGCTTCTAGTGTTGGGGTGGGAGCTTCCGTATCTGCGTCCCGGCTGTCCCACGTTGGGGGGGACTTGGGAAGGGGAGGACCCTCCGTGGATGGGTCTGGTTGGGGGTGGAGGGCCAGGGGGGCCAGGGGGACCAGGGGGACCAGGGGGTCCTGGGAGCCTGACATTTTGGTACCAGGACCAGTGGTTAGGAGGAGGAGGGGGCTGCCTGTGGGGCTGCTGGGAAAGCTTGTCCACCTTGGACAGAGGAACAACAGATGTCTATCAATGAAATAAAATAAATACATAGTATTTAGTATGGTTAACAGTAGTGAGCAAACAGTATCAAGGAAGATTAAACAAACTGGACTAGAACAATGGCTCTGTGTTTTTAGCGTGTCTCTGTTTCAAATTGGTTTGTCACAGTGCCAGAACTACTGACTGTGATGAATATATATAAAAAACATTTAGACTGTATAATATACCTGCATCTGGAGCTGAGCCAGGGTGCTCTGTCGCTGCTGAGCTGACACTGAGAGCGCCCCAGAGGGTGCCTCTGTTCTGGTACCTGCCTGGTGGTTGGTGACAGGAGGCCGGCCCGGACCCCTTTCTACAATCAGAGAACCTGGAGAACAAAAGCAAACAATCAAAAAATAAAATCATAAAATACAGTATGTCATGACACTATGTCACTAGACAAAGCTGTTGCTTCGTCAACTCATCTTAAAAGAGTACTCCACCACTGTCAGACTCGCGATGGACAGCTAAAAATATGATCAGTCAATGCAGCAGAACCACAGATATCACTTTTCTTTAGTCCATCCATTCTTGTTTTATATCAGAACCTGGCGCCTACATTACCCACAATGCTCAACTGACAACAATTTGTTCAGAGAATTGGGTAAAGCCCCCAGGAAGAGCTGGTCGTTGTTGTCAATTTTCGTAGTGGCTAAACAGTGATACGACTTCCATGTCGTCACCTGATACCATTAGGTCCAAAAAGACTATTTCCCAGAATCATTAGGTACTAAAAGTTGTAAAACACACTAATAGATGAATCCAGAGTTATTTCGTTTCCTTTGTTCGTGTGAATGAGACATGGACTTCCTGTTAATCCAGTTTAAGACTACTGTCTGCAACCTGACATTCTGCGTCGAAGTAAAAGAAGACACGGTAAAACAAAAAAGGAGATAACGGAGGGGAGAATATTATGTAAGCTGAAAGCACAAGATTAAGAGAACATGTTATTTAGACTAGATGAGATTAATACGCTGGAAGACAGAGATGCGTAAACTATTGTTTACTACATTCAAGAGCACACTGACAAATAAAGATAAATGAAAAGTATAGGATGACATCCCCAAAAAAAAGCACAGATAGAAGCCTATACCGCTCAGTCAAACTGCTCTGCACTCAATACGATCAGATACTTTCCCTTTTCTTTACATGAATCTATCATTAAAGATCATCACTATATTGCATTCTTATAACTTCTATTCATAGTGTGTGGCAATGATAAAAGTATAAAGTAAATAAAAAAACTAATGAACAAAACACTGTGTATTTATTCCTTCAGAAATTGTTTTTTTAAGACACACTAAGCCTTCTACAGATCAGTGGGAAATGTGTTATTCAAGAATCGGTTAGCAATTAATGACCATTGCTGCTTGATAATGTAAGTTTCGAAGTAAGTCTTACCAAGGTCTACATTTGTGGCCCAGAAACCAGAGCGACACTGAAAGCGAACAGAACTCTGAGGGACGATGGAGGGATTACAGCTCGCTCTCATCAGGTAGTGGATCTGAAAAAGGATCTAGAGGACAAAAAGACAAATTTCAGTCACAGAGGTCACAAAGGTATTGCAGGATTTTGTCAAATTGCTATCATAAATAAATTATGTATTTATTTATGCATGTAACAATTACTCTGTAAAGTCATTCAAATTGCTGTTTTGATGTCAAAGTCTCTCACCAGTCTCTTGCAGTAGAGCAGGGCCGTTCCGCTGTGGCTGGCTGTAGCCCATTTGGTGAAGCTGATGACGTGGTCGAGGTGCCTGCTCAGACAGTTGACGTCGTCTTGCTGCTTTTTCAAACCAAGCTCATGGTCCTTAGTCAGAGCCTAGGAGTAAATATGAGCATGAATTGTCAGAAAAAATATTCTAAAAGGAATAACTGCCTTTGAAATGTCATTAAACAATGTAAACATACCTCAAGCTGGTTAACCAGAATCTTTCCCTTCCTGTTGATCTCCATAATCAAGTTACAGATGGACTTCTTTATTTCATTAGTGACAGCCTTCCGATTTTCTTCAACTTGCTGGAGTCTGTTGAAATGAATCACAAAAATCTAATATCAGTTTCAATATGCAGATGGTTTTGAATGTAATTAAATTAGCTAAAATCTAAGTCTGGAAAAATACACACAGTAACTTACTATTCAATAGGAACCAGTTTGTCAAAATTTTAATGGAAACAAATATACAAATATATCCAGAAACTCTGCTCAAGCTCCAGCTGTAGAGAACTATACCCAGTGCTGATACAGCCAGACACGTCCTCGATGGCCTTTCTTTTCTCTTGCAACTGCTGCGTCATGTTCTCCAAATACTGCCTGTGGTTCCTGTATGCATCCTCCAAAAACTGATAGCTGCACACAAAGAATATGTGCATTAAAGACTGAAAGCTCATTTTCAAGTATTCTTGTTGTTTTTTTTCCAGACCAATTTAATCTATTACCAATGCTTTAAATGATACGTTTTTCTGATACTAAAACATTAATACACAGGACCTCATCAAACCTTAAAGTCAGGAGCAAGCTCACTATATTATCAACAACACTGTAGCAAGCTGTATCACTAATGCCAGTTGTAAAAGATCAATATTTATGAGATAAATGAAGCAATACATTATTTTTTATTTTAGGGGAGGGAAAAAAATACCTACTTGTGATCCTTGTGTTTAAGCAGCTGACAGTCCCGACAGGTGAGTCTGTCACACGTCTCACAGAACAGCTTTAGTGGCTCCTGCTTGTGGATGTCACAAAACACAGGCTTCTGTGTGGAGATACCTAATGCTTCTGGGATACATATGAGGGGAAATTAACAACAAAGAGAAATGTGAAGTTAGCTTATGTACCATCATTATCATGTCATCTTGCCAGAACAGGTTGTCTGCAGAATTGTCAAATCTCAATATTCAACAGTGTTCCATCATTAAAATACAGTACGTACTGTGCATAATCACTACTGTACAACATTTAAACTGTTTTAGGGGGATCTAATTACAGAGTAACAACTGTTTTGCTGCCGTATACAACACTCACTACCTGGAGACATCTCCTCCTTCTGGCGTATGGTGTGATCCCTGGTGAACTTGACCCTTTGGTGCGCCTCGATACACGTCACACACAGAAACTCCACGCACTCCACGCAGTAGCCTGTCGCCTCTGTGTTGTCATCGCAGCTCATACACACCTATTGAAGACAAAAATATAAAGAGCCCATCTTAAGAAAGAGGTGTCATAGAACAAACTGGGACGAACAGCTTGGAAAATTGGAAAATTAGGACCAACCTGGCTGGTTTTCTCCACGGTGCTGCTCGGCACCTCAGCAGAGTCCTTGACAAAGAAATTGTCCAACATGTCCATCTCCCAGCATTCCTGTCTGCATACTGGACATCGAATGGCACCCACTGGAGCAAGAGACAAGGTGTCAGCTCATGAATTTATTGTTTAAATCATACACACAAATCGGGGTCACATGAGACTAGAAATCACCTAGGATTTTAATATGATTTATACAAAGGTAGGCTATAGGTAGAGATATAGCATTGTGACTATGGTGGTAGTTACATAATACATAAGGTTTTGCTTGTCTTAAAGGCTGCATTTCAGTTAAAACACCTTTGATACTAAGCTTAATGTTTACATATATTTCTGCTGGCTAGAAAAAAACTGTTTCAGTTCTAGCTTCATATAAAGAGGCTTTCTGGCACAGTTACATCAACCACAACTCTTATCAGAGTTGTTAAGGGACACTATTCTCACATGATTTGTTGTCGACTTGACCTTGCGATTCACGCCTCGGGTCAGCGCTCCTGAAGGGCGCAGGGAGACACCTCTTGCAGAAGGAGTGAAGACACGGCAGGAGTTTGGGCTCTCTGTTGTGAAAGCTCAGCTTGCAGATGGGACAAGTGTCCATGAGCCCGAAGGTGCCTTGCTGTTTCAGCCTCTCCTCCTCGGCTGGCAAACTTTCCGCCTCGTTTTCCACGATAATGACAATGTCGTCATTGTCAACATTTTCAGCACTTTCATCCATTTCCCCCCCCCTGCTGCTTCCGACTCTTTGCTTTCAATCAATCAATATAGCGTTGCGATTGGAAACAAAGGCTTGCCTGTAATTTTACTGACTAACCAAGTCAGATAGGAAATATAGATGCTAATATTGCGTATTACATCATTAAAAGCATAATTATTTCATCCTACGAGGTGGTTTATTAAACTGTGCGATAGCAGTTTTTGTTGAAGTGTAGCTGTTAAGTCTTTCCGATTTAGAAGCTAAATTAGCAACGTAGCCTATTTTTATTGCTCTTGTGCCAAAAAGAATAAATAATTAATTCACCCGTTTGTGGCGTTTCTTATACAAATAGGCGAAAGATAACAGCGCACAGTCACTTATGAATCTAAATTACGCTACATACATAGTATTTTGAAGCCCATAGGTCCATGAGAAAGGCGACCATCTGTGCATTCTTTGCTCAAAACACATACCCTATATTACCCAGACGGCACTGCGGTATTTTAAAGCTACAGTGTCCGGTTGAGGCCAAACTTCATATGCGGAAGGAGAATTGATTTTGACATTTTGAAGCTATGACAAAACGTGTTAAATGTGGAGTCCCATATTTCTTTTGAATAAGTCATTATTACAAATTTCTGTTACGTGTGTATGTGTTAGATAGTGTTTTATCGGTTAGACATTGTTGTATCAGTGAGATTTTGTTTTATCACTCTGAGTTAGCCTTTGTCTGTGTTTGTGTCTGTGTGTGTGTGTGTGTGTGTGTGTGTGTGTGTGTGTGTGTGTGTGTGTGGCTCTTTATACCTGGGAGGAGCCTTTGCTGTGGTCAAAGAGCAGTACAACAGGAACCATGATCTCTGTGTGTAACATTTGGCATATTTCTTTAACCTTGGTCTTTGAATAAAGACACAAACAGCAGCGCTGGGAACCATTCACAATTTGACAAGATGGATTTGACAGCTGAGAGTCACTCCATTCCTCTGAATGACGGAAACAGCATACCATTGATGGGACTGGGAACTTATGGGGATCCTCGCAAGGTAAGAAAGATTATATACAGCACATACAGTGATCAAAAATATAAACGCAACAGTTGTTTTTGCTGCCATTTTTTTGTGCTGAAGTCAAACATCTAAGTCTTTTTCTAAGTACACAAAAGGCCTATTTCTGTCAAATATTGTTCACAAATTTGTCTATATCTCTGTTAGTGTGCACTTCTCCTTTACCGAAATAATCCATCCACCTCACATATGTGGCATATGAAGATGTTGATTATATAGCATGAATATTGCACAGGTGTCCCTTAGACTGGTCACAATAAAAGTCCACTCTAAAACGTGCAGTTTTATCTGAGACATTTACAGTATTAGGCACTGAACAGGAGGGCGGTCAGAACACCAGTCAGTATCTGGTGTGACCACCATTTGCCTCGTACAGTGCAACACATCTCCTTCACATAGAGCTGATCAGGTTGTTGATTTTGGCCTGTTGAATGTTGGTCCACTCCTCTTCAGTGGCTGTGTGAAGTTGTTGGATATTGGCAGGAACTGGAACATGCTGATGTATACGCCGATCCAGAGCATCCTATACATGCTCAATGGGTGACATGTCCAATAAGTATGCAGGCCATGTAAGAACTGGGATGTTTTCAGCTTCCAGGAACTATGTACAGATCCTTGCAACTTGGGCCGTGGATTATCATGCTGCAACATAAGGTGGATGAATGGCACAACAATGGGCCTCAGGATCTCATCACGGTATCTCTGTGCATTCAAAATTCCATCAATAAAATGCACCTGTTTGTTGTCCATAACATACACCCGCCAATACCATAACCCCACCGCCACCATGGACCACTCGATTCACAAAGTTGACATCAGCAAACCGCTCACCCACATGACGCCATACTCGTTGTCTGCCATCTGCCCTGTACAGTGAAAACCGGGATTCATCTGTGAAGAGAACACCTCTCCAAAGTGCCAGATGCCACTGAAGGTGGGCATTTGCCCACTCAAGTCAGTTGCGACTATGAACTGCAGTCAGGTCAAGACCCCGGTGAAGACAACGGGCATGCAGCTGAGCTTCCCTGAGACGGTTCCTGACAGTTTGTGCAGAAATTCTTTGGTTATGCAAACCGATTGCTGCATCAGCTGCCCGGGTGGCTGGTCTCAGAAAATCTTGCAGGTGAAGATTGTCCTGGGCTGGTGTGGTTACACGTGGTCGGCAGTTGTGATGCCAAATTCTCAGAAATGCCTTTGGAGACAACTCATGGTAGAGAAATGAACATTAAGTTCACAGGCAACAGCTCTGGTGGACATTCCTGCAGTCAGCATGCCAATTGCACGCTCCCTCAAAACTTGCAACATCTGTGGCATTGTGCTGTGTAATAAAACTGCACATTTTAGAGTGGACTTTAATTTTGACTAGTCTAAGGCACGCCTGTGCGATAATCATGCTGTCTAATCAGAATCCTGATATGCCACGTGTGAGGTCGATGGATTATTTTGGCAAAGGAGAACTTCTCATTAACAGATTTAGACAAATTTGTGAACAATATTTGAGAGAAATAGGCCTCTTGTGTTCATAGAAAAAGTCTTAGGTCTTTGACTTCAGCGCATAAAAAATGGGAGCAAAAACAAAAGTGTTGCATTTATATTTTTGTTCAGTATATATTAATAATGATTAAAAAAACCAATTACACTTTACACTTTATTATTCACTCATGGTGTGTTTTTTGATAGACCCCTAAAGGAACTACATGTGAATCAGTTAAAGTGGCAATTGAAACAGGGTACAGACACCTTGATGGGGCTTTGGTCTATTTCAATGAACATGAGGTGGGACAAGCTATAAGGGAGAAAATTGCAGATGGAACTGTGAAGAGAGAGGACATCTTCTACTGTGGGAAGGTTTGCAGAGTTTGCTTGTTTGTGTCAGTGTACAAAATGTGTAGCTGTTTTGTTCTGACCAGTAAAGTTTTCCCCACAATAAACTTTATGACTACCAAGTGACTGCCACACATTTTTTGGAAAAACTAATTCATTGTTTATCTACACGGATGCAGTTGTGGAACACATTCCATCCCCCAGAACTGGTTCGACCTGCTTTGGAGAAAACCTTGAAGACACTACAGCTAGATTATGTCGACCTCTATATCATTGAAATGCCCACAGCCTTTAAGGTATGCCATTAATGTCACATTAAAAAGATACCTGTTGAAACTGGGAAAACAGCATTATGTTGTTTTTCTTTTTCTTTTCTCTGTGAACTATTGCTATATCATTCCCTGTCACTGAGTATTTTTATTTTCTGCAGCCAGGAGATACATTTTACCCCAGAGATGAGAATGGGAAATACATTTATCATGAGACGGACCTCTGTGCAACATGGGAGGTGAGACTTGGTAAATCATTTGTGAGAACACTGTGTAGAAGTTAATAATTAAATATGAGAATCAGCTTTTCCTCCCACTTAAGCCTACAACAACCAAAATTCACAACCATAATAGTTTCAGATTTCCTACAGGTCAATGACACAAGAAACAAATAACACAGGTCATTCAAGCTCAAGGCCAAGAACTGAGTGTACTCTGTTTTGTTGTGTAGCTATAAAACATTTAACTTCAAAGTCTAATTTGCTGATTTCTGTCTGTACCCTTGTTACATTTTGAACAGGCGTTGGAGGCTTGCAAAGATGCAGGGCTGATAAAATCTCTTGGAGTATCCAACTTCAACAGGAGGCAACTGGAACTGATCCTTAACAAACCTGGACTGAAACACAAGCCAGTGTCAAACCAGGTACAGACTGAAAATAGGTGAAAAACATTCAAATTTGGCTAGAATTAAGGAAACAGCTAACACAAAAGTAAATGCCCCAAGTCAGTGACTTTGTAATATGCCAAACAAACTGTAAAGTTGCCCTAAAAAAGTGGCTTGGCAAATAAAGACTGACAAATACAGCAAATAAGACTCACAAGGAAGAATTCATTCTTTCTTCAGCAACTAACTTTCGTGCTTTTTTTTTTTTTTTAAACACAGGTTGAATGCCATCCCTATTTCACTCAGCCAAAGTTGCTTGAGTTCTGCCAGCAGAATGATATAGTCATTGTGGGATACAGCCCTTTGGGGACATCTAGAGACGCATCCTGGTATGAGAGTCATCTATCACATTCAGTAGTAAAAGTCATTGTGATCTAGGTTATCACTGAATCATTTACATGCATATGACCTTGCACTTTTACAGTTAGCATTTAACTGTGAAAAAGCAATTTGCTGTCATAGTAAAAAAACAATAACTTCCACAGGGTAAACCTAAAATGCCCCCCATTGTTGGAAGATGAGCTACTGGCATCAGTTGCTAAAAAGTATAACAAGACCACAGCCCAGGTGGCCTTGAGGTTCAATGTGCAGAGAGGAGTGGTGGTCATCCCCAAGAGCTTCAACCCCGTTCGCATAAAGGAGAACTTTCAGGTTTGGCATACAGCCATTCAACATGCTTGTGATAGCCTGCAAAAGGTCATCCTGAAAAACATGAAATATAATATGAAATGTGTTGCGATTGATCTGCAGATATTTGACTTCTCTCTCTCGGAGGCCGAGATGAAGGCGATTGAGGGACTGAACAAGAACATTCGTTTTGTGGAGCTTCTCATGTGAGTATAGTTTAGGCTACACACCGTGCCAGTGACGTTCTGCCTCTGTAATAAATAAATAATTACTATTTCTCTTCATTGACTCAACAGGTGGTCTGATCACCCAGAGTATCCATTTCATGATGACTACTAGATGCCTCAGATGTCAAGGCTCCACTTACATTTTGATCAAATACGCTGGCTTGTTCACTTGCTTTTACAATGTTTTGTGCCTTACCTTGAAAATAATTTTGATAGCACTTTTATTGTACATTTCATTAGATATTTCTTGTATAAATTTTACTTTATTAATTAAAGCAACTTTATCAAAGTGGACCAGATTTTCTTTATTAATCATTTATATGACAGGTCTGTGATTGATTTAAAGACAAATGGTAAACACTGTTTTCAGCCTCACTTTTCATCTTAGACAAAAGGGAGGATGACGGTCAAATCAGATAGATAGATAGATAGATACTTTATTGACCCCAAAGAAAATGTAGGCATCCAGTAGCTTAAACAACACATGAGATAAAAATGAATAGAACAAAATCTATAAAAATAAGATGACATAAGTACAGTAGTGAAGTGACAGTGTGCCAGTAGTAGTGCAAATAGTGCAAGAGTAGTGAATACAGTAGTGTGTATTGTAGTGAATGATACAGTAGCGTAATGTAATAGTATAATACTAGTATAACTGTATAATATGATAATATAAAACGATGTAAGAAATGATGACCTCTGTTGTTGTAACAAACGGCTATTTATTGTAGAACATATTAAACTGAGCAGTAAAAGTAAGTCAGATCACGTATTCAGCTGAAACTGACCAGATGCATAAAGTGAAGTGATGCTTTTGCAGCGGACCCCTGTTGAAACAATGCTGCCTTTAGGGGCCGTAGGAGATATTTTGCCTTTTGAAGTTGCCCGTCAAAGTGGTACAAAACGCTGTCAGAGTTTTTTTAAGGTACACAGTAGCTCAAACGTGGCGTCTAAATAGTAGCCGTGCCAGAATGGGTTGTTACAAGTAATGTGACCACACATTGGCGCTTGGTTGCAAATATATCTTTAATTACAACCTGAATGTCATTGTCTCTTCTTTTCACTAATTCAACACACAATAGCACCATTAACCGTTGATCCTGGTATAAGTAGTTGCAGATTGCTATTTACGAGCAAAACACTGCCCTTTATACAACCTGCGAACTCGGAAGTAGTAAAAAAGTTTCCGAGTGTTGTTGAAGGCACCATAGCAGCTATCCAGCCTTGCTAGTTTTAGCTAGCACGTTGGCTAATGCGGATACAATACCTACAGACGACGTTAAATTACACGGAAAAGGACTCTCGGTAAAACAAAGCAAAGGGATTGCAGCGTTTTTATATGTGAGTCCAACTAACCAACTGAAGCCGTGGTGGACTGTCCTGCTCAGCTGACTTTCTCAGCTAACGTCAATGTTAGCTGCGCAATGAGCAGCGGTAGCGTTAGCTAAGCTGATTTTAGCCCACCAAATTAGCTGTGTGCTAGTTTTCCATCGCCTCAAATGCTTCAATGAATGGGGGTTGTCGCACGGAGTGAAGACATCAGTCAACAATGTACGCTTGCTAGTAGCCTCCTTGTTGTGGTCCAGCTTGGCTGGTACTTAGCTATCAAAGAAGTGGACGTAAAGACTAGAGATTATTTAGGGAAGCACGACGAGCCAGCGTGATTACGTTAGCTAATGAACATTACCAGCTAGCCACAGGACTAAGCCAACCGTGGATAACTTTGTTGGAAATGCATCATCACGAAGAAATCATGCATTACCCAGGTACATAGACTTAGCAATAGCAATGTTAGCTTGCGTAACATAATATCACAGACAACATCGTGACAATAAAGCCGGTGTGTGTTTTTGTTTACAAACTTCTTTTTGAATTCCGTGATCGTCCTTGGCCCAAGTCTTCACTGCACAGTTGATTTTTTCTGAAGTTATCGTTTGTGAGAAGGAATGATGGCGTTTCGGACTAACCCTGCCCTCCGTCCCAGGTAGGGGAGTGGTGGGGAAGACTCCCCGGCCTGGCCTGGCCCGGCTCGGCCCGCTGTATACGGATGATGGGAAGACTGATCATTAGCAGTATTTATGCATTTACTTTCAGATTATAATTCGCTATCGCGACTGGGATGCCCTGTCACTGAAGTGATTTAGCAGATTTGAAGGATCATGATGGAGACGGAGGAAGTTTCCCAAGACGAAAATCATTGGAAATAATCATGGACTGTTGAGCTCAACTCCCTGCATTTTATCAAATATAATTTTTAAAGACTGTTTCACTGGCACCACACCAACATGTCTGCATTTGCTGAGTTCGTCCCTCCTCCTGAATGCCCGGTTTTTGAGCCGAGTTGGGAGGATTTCTCGGATCCTTTAGGATTCATCAACAAGATCCGACCCATTGCAGAGAAGACGGGCATCTGTAAGATCCGACCCCCTGAGGTAAAGTCGTATTTTCAAACACTGAAATAAACATTTGAATTAAAGTCTGCGAGGATTTGTGCTCCTGCGTATGTGGCGATGGTTTACTGGGGCCTGTGTGAATTTGACGACAGACATTACTAGTTGCCATTACTCTAATAGAGGTCAAATAAGTCTCAATTCCGGCGACTTCTGGATTCTTTAACGGTCAAGAAAAGTTTTTAAAAATACAAAATCATTAAAACAATTCCTGTTACGTTTCCTTTTGTTATTGTTTTCTCCATGGCTAGCTAAGTTACAGTACAGTGATTGTTGCGTTAGCTGCGAAGATGCGACATTGGGCCACACGCAGGCCTGTCGCTCCTGTCGCACATAAACCCATGTTTATTTCATCTTATATATTAGACACAGAAACAACCATTCGTGTGCATTCATTTTCTTGGACTTTTAACTGTTGGGGTGTATCCATGTGGCCAGCGATTCATTAATACCCGTTCAGAATAGACTGAATTATATACTTACATTAATCGCTTAAAATTGGCAGCATTTATGCACAGTTTGTCCTGCTAAAAAATAGGCTCGGCTGTACTTTTCACACTATGAGTAATTTGTTAATAACAGCTGTAATGTTGTTGTAATTACCTCATTATGGATAACTTATTGATTGTATTTTCAGGACTGGCAGCCTCCGTTTGCCTGCGATGTACGCAACTTCCGCTTCACCCCTCGAGTACAGAGACTGAATGAACTTGAGGTGAGTTTGCCAAGAAGATTCATCATGTCATCATAATAATAATACCTGAGTGAAGCCATGTGTTTTATGAATAGCATAAAAAAAACACTCAATAAAATGTATTTTGGAAATTAGGGATGCAGGGTTACCGATACTGGATCAGATATCGGCCGATACAGGATCGGATATCGGTGACAATGGGGCCAATCCATTCAACTCGATTTAATGTTTATATACTATTGTACATTATTCACTGCAATTTTAATGTTTCTGTAAGTTTTGACCAATTTGTTGCATTAAAAAGGCCCACAGTTGAATTGCAATTCCTATTCGTATAAGATTTTCCACCAAGTCCCTGGTGTATGATTTATCATTTTAATTATAAAAGACAATTAAATAAATTAAATGTATCTATGTATTTATTTTTCACATTTTGCTTTGCATGGTTAAGAGCGCAGTGTTTAAGTTGAGGTTGATGTTGTCTCAAAAGAATGATCCCAGTCACTTCCATGCAGTGATATTAATTAACACTGGTATCGGAGCGGTACTCGGTATCGACCGATACACAAATCCCAGGTATCAGTATCAGGACTGAAATAGGTGCATCATGATTGGAAATTAATCTTAACTGCAATATATTTTGATTGACACATCTGGGAGAAACAAAGAAACTGGCCACAGACTGTACGCTGCATCAAGATGCAGATAATGAAATTAATGGGTCTGAATGAATAGCAGCAGACTGTCTCCACCTACTATGTTTTCTGTCTTGCACCTGTAGTGATTTGGATGTGTGGTTTTAAACATATGCAAAGCGAGGGCAGCAGGACAGCTCCAATACGGGTGTTCTAAGGTTTTCCCAGTGTGGTCTTTTATCACAGTGCAGCCATTCAAACATAATTTTGCCCGAAGTGTCCAATGTTCATAACAGCAGAACATTGAGTCCTCTCTCTCCTCCCTGTCCAGGCCCTCACTCGGGTTAAGCTCAACTTTCTGGATCAAATCGCAAAGTTCTGGGAGCTGCAGGGATCCAAGACCCGATTCCCTCATGTGGAGAGAAAAGTTTTGGACCTCTATCAGCTCAGCAAGGTACAAAACTAGATACGTTTCTTTTTTGACTAATTATATAACATCGGTATCAGTGCTTGAAGCGGACAAAAAATAAGTGCCAGTACTCTGTTATCCACATGTTGGTGTGTGTATCATCCAGTATCAGCAATCTCTTGTGACATATTTGAATTTATTTATTATTTCTATAAATATTTTATACTGTGTTATATTATACTTGGGCTATGCATCGTCTATAGTAACCTTATAATACTCCAAAAATATTCCAACCAAACATTATAGGGTTAAGGTTTTTTTGTATGTTTACCCATAGTGTTAATCGTTAAAGTGCTTTCCTGTGTTATTTGTAGACTATAGAGAGGGATCTTTTTTCAATTTTAGACCATTATTATTATTATTACTAGTTAAATTATTATTTTATTATTTACACATATCACAAAGATTTAATTCTCCTGGAAACATTTGCCCTAAAAGTGCAGTTTCTGAAATATTTTAAATAATGTTTCATTAATTACATTTGTTCACAAAAAAGTTATAACATACACAACTTATTTTACAAAAAGGATGTGAACATTCTGTTGATGAATTACAGCACCCTCATTCTTAACCCCCTCTCCAGTGACATGCTTTGGCTCGTCCAGATGCTCTACACATTGGTTTTATGTCCATATGGCGTCTGAGGCACAGCGCAAATATGCTGGCGCTGCACCATTATGAATTGCCATTATGAGTCTCTGAAAAATTGATATGGAGAGTGCAGAAAAGAGAACCGGTAGTACATGAGAAGTGCCAGTGCGTGAGAAAAAGTCACAGTACGTCAAAGAGTAAAATAAAGAAGTGGCAGTACTGCATACCAGTGAGTACGTGTCCATTTCGAGCACTGATTCGTATTATCCAGTTTCCTGTTTCTTTAACTTTTGTTTTACACATGGCCACTGAGTGTTGATTTTATCCTTATTTTGGACACCTGTGTGTTTCAGATTGTGTCCTCAGAGGGCGGTTTTGAGACAGCGTGTAAAGAGAAGAGGTGGTCCAAGGTGGCCAGTCGGATGGGCTTCCCAGCTGGGAAAGGCACCGGCTCACTGCTGCGCTCCCACTATGAGAGGATCCTTTATCCATATGAACTCTTCCAGTCTGGGGCCACGCTGACTGTGAGTGCTGCTCATTTAACACAGACAAGCTAACACAGTTTGACCATGCTTCATACATGCAATATAAATGTTTAAATTGTGGTTGTCTACCTGAATTTGTGCATACTCTTGCTTATTGTTTCAAGCATTCATCCATTTTGTACCATTGCACTTGAGATGTACTAAACATATTGCTTTAAAAGTTGGACGTTTGGTGAGGGGGTGTTGCTTTACTCCTTTATTCCCCATTGAGCTAAACTTGTTTGTGCTATTCTCAGTGTCCCTCCCAAACTTCAGTCTTGGATTGCTTTTAGACTTTTGCACATTAACCAAACATGGCTTAACATCTTTGGGCCTAATGTCCCATTAATAATATCTTTATTTTTTCAAAACCGTCTGGACAGATTTTAAAAGGTTTGAAAAACCTAATTTCTTTTCACTCCACTCAGGGCATCCAGCGGCTGTATGAGGAAGGAGATGATGGGGAAGAGGTGGATGAGGGAGTCGGTGAGGAGGCAGTGGAGGAAGAGGAGCAAGATGAGGAGGAGGAGAAAGATGGGGAGGGTGATGCAATGCAGACCAAAGAGCGGCTTCTGCCTGAGAGACGCTCCAGGCGCCTTAAGTCTGAGGTAAATGGGGAAAAAAAATGCAAGGAAGGTGTAGTGCAAAACTGTGTCATTTGTAGTAGTTAGATAGACTAGGAGGTTGGGACACACTACAAAAGCTGCATTTTTTTTGCAAAGCTGATGTCAAAAGTGTAATAAGCTGTTAGCTAACTTTTAGTTTTATTTAATAACATGTTTGTTGAATGTCAAACAGTGTAAGTTATTGTTTTAACCTTCAGTCCTTTGCGGTAAGCATCCCTTTCCCAGCTGTGGCAGGCATGCTCCCCAGAGGCTGTCCAACATTTGGCCTTTTAGCAGGATCACTCTGTTTCACAGTCTGCTATTGTTGTGTGTCTCCAGAGGGAAAACAAGGAGCCAAAAGGCCTAAAGATCTTTGGTACAAGTCCCAAAATGGTCGGTTTGGAGATTGTATCAGCTGGTGAGGATCATTTTTGGTTGACCTGTGTTTTTACACGCGGCAGACACTGAGCGCAGTGTTACTGTGAGTGTATCTGTTCTCACACCAGCACTTTCCCCCTTCCACTTAGATGATGGATTCAACAAGAAACAGCGTCACCTCAAAGCCCAGGCTTTTGCTATTAAAATGAGACCACGCAAGGAGACCCTGGAGGTCAACTTTGTGAGTGCCACTTAATTTGCCTGGTGGTTGATGTTTGTTACATTTTGGCAAACGTGACCACCTCTGTATGATCTGTGATGATCCCCCAGATTGACCTCTACCTCTGCCTGGTGTGTGGACGTGGCGACGAGGAGGACCGGCTCCTGCTGTGTGACGGCTGTGACGACAGCTATCACACTTTCTGCCTCATCCCACCCTTACAGGATGTGCCCAAGGGAGACTGGCGCTGCCCTAAGTGTGTTGCTGAGGTAAGGCTAGAATGCTTTCTGGCCAATCAAATCTTAAAGAAAGATGAAATATATTAATTATAATTTGCAGATTCTCACATGTACACATGTACAAAAAATCCATCTATCCTCACAGGAGTGCAGTAAGCCCAGGGAGGCATTTGGCTTTGAGCAGGCAGTGAGGGAGTACAGTCTCCAGAGCTTTGGAGAAATGGCTGACCACTTCAAATCTGACTATTTCAACATGCCTGTTCATGTATGTAAAATCCACTAGTACTGTGCTACATGTGTCCCTCTTCCATCATCTGGCTGTCACACTTTCTGCTTTAACAATTGCAGGTTAAATGTGCTGCTCACAGGCTTTTTTTTCCCCTGTTCCCTTGTGCTGCCAGATGGTCCCCACGGAGTTGGTGGAGAAAGAGTTCTGGCGCCTGGTCAGCAGCATCGAGGAGGACGTGATTGTGGAGTACGGAGCTGACATCAGCTCCAAGGACGTGGGCAGCGGGTTTCCTGTCAGGGACGGTAAAAGGAGGCTACTGGGAGATGAAGAGGTGAGAAGACTTAGTATTGACATAAACTCTTCAAGTGTTGACTTGTCTCTTTATGTAATGTGAAATAGGGCTGGGCAATATGGCCAAAATCTGCTTTCATATGTCACAATATAGTATGTTTTCTGGTAATTAAATAAATTTATAGTCTATATGAAATAACTACACGGTAAAGCCTATTTTTGTTTACTACCGTGTGAATTAAGTACTTGACAAATGAACATTATTGAGTGTTTTCTCATTTTATTAAGAAATTTAATGCAAAATGAACATTTTATTTTATTTATTCATTTTATTTTATCACAATTTTCCTTTGAAAGACGATAAATTATCACATTGAACTCTCACTCATTCAGCACTTAGACTCTGTAATAGATGCATATCACGTTGAGCGTACATTAATGCCCAGTTCATTATTTTCCTCCATTTTCTATCAGAGGTTTATAACCAGTAAAGTATTTGTAATGGGGATTCCCCTGTGTCCTGGATGCATTACCAAGGTCATTTTATTCACCAGACCTCCATGTAACAGATCCCCTAAAAGCTTTTTTCTCTTTTACTTAATGGCTGCTACATTAACTTAAAAACATGACATCTGCCCTGAAGTGAAAGACAGCACTTTGTCTCCTCCTCTCCTACTAGGATTATGCCAACTCAGGCTGGAACCTGAATAACATGCCAGTGCTGGAGCAGTCAGTGCTCACTCACATCAACGTGGACATCTCGGGTATGAAGGTGCCCTGGCTCTACGTGGGCATGTGTTTCTCCTCATTCTGCTGGCACATCGAGGACCACTGGAGTTACTCCATTAACTTCCTGCACTGGTGAGACTAACATATGCATGTTGGTGGAAACAAAAAAAAACTACACTATTAGTAAAATGACTGAATTATTCATGCGCATAGAAGCTAACTTTATTCTGTTACAGTTACGTGTCACTCTGGAAAAGAGAATCATCTTTAATGTTAATGTTTTCCTCTGTTCTCAAGGGGTGAACCCAAGACTTGGTACGGAGTGCCGGCCTCTGCAGCGGAAAAGCTGGAGGCTGTGATGAAGAAGTTGGCTCCAGAGCTGTTTGACTCCCAACCTGACCTCCTCCATCAACTGGTCACCATCATGAATCCCAATATCCTCATGGAGCACGGTGTCCCTGTATGTAATCTGATGTTTCCTCTGATGTTGATGATGTGATGTTGCAGGGTTGATCTTGATTGATTAGATGTTTTGTCTTGTGGTTCATTATTAGTGACACATATGTGCGTGTTCCCTCCTCAGGTGTACAGGACCAATCAGTGTGCAGGGGAGTTTGTGGTAACCTTCCCACGGGCCTATCACAGCGGCTTCAACCAGGGATACAACTTTGCAGAGGCTGTAAACTTCTGCACCGCTGACTGGTTACCGATGGGTCGTCAGTGTGTGGCCCATTACAGACGCCTCCACCGCTACTGCGTTTTCTCCCACGAGGAGCTGCTGTGCAAGATGGCTGCTGATCCGGAGAGTCTTGATGTGGAGCTGGCTGCTGCCGTCTTTAAGGAAATGGGAGAAATGATGGAGGAGGAGACCAAACTCAGACAGGCTGTCCAAGAAAAAGTAAATGTGTGCTCAATTGTTGTTAAATGTTGTGCTCAATTTCAACTACCGTCTATTTAGCGTCACTTTCCAGTGACA
The DNA here is from genome assembly GCA_947000775.1 of Pterois miles. NCBI lineage: Eukaryota > Metazoa > Chordata > Actinopteri > Perciformes > Scorpaenidae > Pterois > Pterois miles. Next base: position 15,963,712 of record CAMQGK010000549.1, on the reverse strand, counting down.
CGCTGTATATTGTCACAATATGTTTAGGGATGGCAACATCAGTTCTCTCTTGCTCATCCATAGGGAGTGCTGTCTTCAGAGCAGGAGGTTTTTGAGCTTCTACCTGACGATGAGCGCCAGTGTCACAAGTGCAAGACGACGTGTTTCCTGTCCGCGCTGACCTGTTCCTGCAGCCCAGAGCGACTGGTCTGTCTAAACCACGCAGCAGATCTCTGCGACTGTCCTCTTGGTAACAAGTGTCTTCGGTAAGAGGTCTAATAACACAAATATGTTCAGCACGTGGTCAAGAATTCAAATTTGTTATGGCCTCAGCATGAACCATATTCTCGAGTAGACACCTGCTTGATATATTTCAGGTATCGCTATGATCTGGAGGAGTTTCCGTCCATGCTATATGGGGTCAAGACGCGGGCTCAGTCTTATGACACCTGGGCAAAGAGGGTCACAGAGGCCTTGGCTGCCGACCAGAAAAACAAGAAAGGTTTTGTACTGGAGTACTACTACAAGAGATGCACATGTTGCACATCGCTTTGTGCCATTGCATGATTGTGTTGTGTGTCTCGTAGATCTCATTGAGCTCAAGGTTTTGCTGGAGGACGCAGAGGACAGGAAGTATCCTGAGAAAGCTTTGTTTCGTCGTCTGAGGGAGATGGTCAAAGAGGCGGAGACATGTTCCTCTGTAGCTCAGCTGCTGCTCAGCCGCAAACAAAGGCACAGGTCAGTGGATATGCAAAGCTTTAATGTAATCCAGCAGAAAAGCAATTTACTGATAACCCACCATGTAACAACATTGTTTTTTCCATTTGCAAATCAATACTCTGTCTGCTCAGGTTCAAAGGTGAACTTAACAGTCACTCTTTTTCCATGTGTCTGCAGCAGCCGGCTGCGTTCCGAGAGCAGTCGTAACCGCACCAAACTGACAGTGGATGAGCTTAAGGCCTTTGTGGATCAGCTCTACAGGCTGCCCTGCATCATCAGCCAGGCCAGACAAGTCAAAGTGAGTCCCCTATGTGCTGAGCATGGCCCCCAGTTATCAGTGAAATACAGATCACACCTTCATTTCTTTCCTTTAATTCTCTTCTCTATTCCCTCTTTTCCCTCCTCATATAAATACTTAAACGTATTCCTTTTCCTTTACTCCCAATGTGTCGCTTCCTGTGTCTTCTAGGAATTATTGGAGAATGTGGAGGACTTCCACGAGCGAGCCCAGGTGGCGCTGTCGGACGAGATGCCTGATTCCTCCAAGCTGCAGGCGCTGTTGGACCTGGGCAGCGGTCTGGATGTGGAGCTGCCAGAGCTGCCCCGTCTGAAGCAGGAGCTCCAGCAGGCCCGCTGGCTTGATGAGGTGAGCTCCACAACCTGCAACAACATCCACAACCTGTTTGTGTGGTTTGACGGCATTGTTGTAATTAATTGTAGCTTCACGTAACGCGTTGTCTCCATCACATCCCCAGGTGCGTGTCACTTTGGCCGAGCCTCACCGTGTCACCCTGGAGTTGATGAAGAGGCTGATAGACTCTGGGGTGGGCTTGGCTCCCCACCATGCTGTGGAGAAAGCCATGGCTGAGCTGCAAGAGATCCTCACTGTCTCAGAGAGGTGGGAGGATAAGGCCCGTGCCTGCCTGCAGGCCAGGTAAGGTTGCACATTTACAAACAACACATTTGGAAAGACTTCATGGGGATGTTTGCCCTTTAATCACCCCATGCCTGTGTGTCCTCTAATAACCCCAGGCCTCGACACAGCATGGTGACTTTGGAAAGCATTGTGCTGGAAGCTAGGAACATTCCAGCATACCTACCTAATATCTTGGCCCTCCGAGAGGCCCTACTGAAGGCGAAGGAGTGGACATCTAAGGTGGAAGCCATTCAGGTACTGTCGATGTTTACATTACATCCTTTAGAAGCCCTTCCAACCCATATCTAAAGCCATGTGTCCTCTTAAGCATTTTTTGATACTTAACCTGTGTCTCATTGCTCTGAAGAAGATTTGAGTTAAAATGTCTCTGACCTCTCTTCTGCTGGGTCCCCACCTCACACAGAGTGGCAGCAGCTATGCTTACCTGGAGCAGCTGGAGAGCCTGTTGGCCAGGGGTCGTTCTATCCCTGTCCGGCTCGATCCGCTGGCCCAGGTGGAGTCTCAGGTGGCTGCAGCTCGAGCCTGGAGAGAGAGGACCGCCCGAACCTTCCTCAAGAAGAACTCTACATACACACTACTCCAGGTGAGCCACCATGAACAATATTGATTTAATATTTCCCTCTCAGATGTGTAAATCTTAAAATTCTAGCATTTTTTTCATGTGAATATGTATATATATAATATAATTGTTGCTATCCTCTGTGGCTCTTCTATTAGGTCCTCAGCCCTCGCGTGGACATTGGGGTCTACGGCAACAGCAAGAGCAAGAGGAAACGCGTCAAGGAGCTCATGGAGAAGGAGAGAGGAGCCTTTGACCCCGAAGCCCTGAGCGACCTGGAGGAGGGCCTCGAAGAGGTGCGAGACCCATCCACCGTCGTAGCGGCCTTCAAAGCCAAAGAGCAGAAAGAAGTGGATGCCATCCACTCACTCCGCGCCGCCAACTTGGCCAAGATGGCCATGGCCGACCGCATCGAGGAGGTAAAGTTTTGTCTGTGTCGAAAGACGGCCAGCGGCTTCATGTTACAATGTGAGCTTTGCAAGGACTGGTTCCACGGAGCGTGTGTGCCTCTGCCTAAGACGGGATCTCAAAAGAAAGCGGGCATTGGTTGGCAGAGCAACAGCAAAGACTCCAAGTTCCTGTGTCCACTGTGTCAGCGGTCGAGGAGGCCGAGGTTAGAGACCATCCTGTCGCTGCTGGTGTCGCTGCAGAAGCTGCCGGTGCGTCTTCCAGAAGGAGAAGCCCTGCAGTGTTTGACAGAGAGGGCAATGAGCTGGCAGGTATGCATGGAATTACTTATTCTAACTTTATTTTGAACACTTAATTTCTACAGTTTGCGTTTGATCTCTACTAAATGCCCAGCCTTACACTGGTCTAACTGTCACACCAGGACCGAGCGCGTCAAGCCCTGGCCACAGAGGAGCTGTCCTCAGCCCTGGCAAAGCTGTCTGTGCTGAGCCAACGCATGGTGGAGCAGGCTGCGAGGGAGAAAACTGAGAAGATCATCAATGCAGAGCTGCAGAAGGCTGCTGCCAACCCAGACTTGCAGGTATTATTTATCTTAAATGAGTTTACATTGTTCTTATTTCTGTCCTAATACGGTACAGCATCAATGAGACTCTAGGAATCCTTTTTGGAGGTGTGGATTGTAATTCTTGTGGTTTCTACCGGGACTTGGGATGTAAGTATGGAATGCACCAGAAGAGGGCACCAATGTGAAAACATGAAGTAGACAATACTGGATGAACAGTCTGAAATGTGAAAAAAATGCAAGGAATTACAGGCGACAGATGGCAGTCTAATTTCTCATAGATATAATGAGCCCACAGAAGCTCTATCTTACTATTATTTATTTATTTATTTTATGTTTTATTCAATTCCACCTTTTGATTGTGTCAGGCAAAGCATTTGGTGCTTTTATTCAGCATCATACTGTTCTAAGTCATCCTTACTGACTCAAATCACTGCCTCTGGCGGTCATCCAGGATTCATAGAACCACACTTACATCTGTAACAAAAAAGAAGGGACATGTATGTTTTTGGTATTTTGCTGTTGTGAACCAGACACACCATGTCAGGTAGTGTGTAATCTCTATAAACAGATTCTGCATTCAAATGCAGACCACACTGACCACACATTTGAGCAGGCTTTGGTTGGATGCAGTTTTGTCTGTGTGAAGAGCAAAAAAAGTGGAACGCATTGGCCAAAATACAATCTTAAAACCCACCGGCTATCATCTGGCGATAATTTCACTTTTCATAGGTTTAAAATTAGCTTGTAAACTGGCAACTTGTGGAACAATCCAATGGCACATGTCATCTCTGAACGCCAACTCTACTTTCTGCCAGACCGTAAAAAATGAGCAGAGCATAGAAGAGGAAGTACTGGCCTGGATATCCTCTGGCTATACCTTAGAAATATAGCCCCTTGCCCCCAGAGGCTAAATTGTTGTCCGACCTAGGGCTGGGCAATATATTGATATTATATCACTATCATGACATAAGAATAGATATTGTCTTAGTTTTTGAATATCATAATATGGCAAATTGGTGTAATTTTCTGAACCTAGACTATTCTAGCTTTTCTGTTATTTGCCTTTACCCATTTAGTCATTATATCAACATTACTAATGATTATTTATCAAAAAAATAATCAAAATCTCATTGTGTAAATATTTTGTAAAAGTAACATCATTGCAATATCAATATTGAGCTATGTCATCCAAACTATTGTGATATTTGATTTTCGCCATATCGCCCAGCCCTAGTGATTGTGACATTAACAAGGATTGTCACATACATTAGCGCACTACTAAGCATATTGCAAACCATGTTAAAGATGAATGTTCAATAAAATTAACATGATGTCGAGATTGGGCAGCACGTGACTGGAAGAAGCTAGTAAACCACTGAATTAGCTACATTTTAAAAGGTATACAACCATGAAAACACACTAGGTATCCTCATTAAATACAAGACACATTATCCATCCATCGTCAACCGCTTATCCCGTTAGGGGTCGCGGGGGGGGCTGGAGCCGATCCCAGCTGGCATAGGGCGAAGGCAGGGTACACCCTGGACAGGTCGCCAGTCCATCGCAGGGCACATAGAGACAGACAACATATAGACAGACAACCATTCACGCTCACATCCACACCTACGGGCAATTTAGAGTAATCAATTAACCTAAACAGCATGTCTTTGGATGGTGGGAGGAAGCCGGAGTACCCGGAGAAAACCCACGCTTACACGGGGAGAACATGCAAGCTCCACACAGAAGAGTCCCAAGCCGGAATCGAACCTGCAACCCTCTTGCTGTGAGGCGACAGCGCTAACCACTGCACCACCGTGCAGCCCCAAGACACATTAGAGAATCTGAATATGTGTATGTTTCTTCAGGGCCACATCCAGACTTTCCAGCAGTCAGGGTTCAGCAGAGCCGCATCACCTCGCCAGTCCGTGGACTACGATGATGAGGAAACCGACTCAGACGAGGACATCAGGGAGACATATGGCTACGACATGAAGGTATGTAAGGCAGGTGATGCCGTCCAAGTTCCCTTTAAGCAAGCAGGATTTATTTCGGGATTCTTCCCTGTTGGTGTCTGCTTTGTTGCAGGACCCAGGCGAGGTGAAGCCCTACCTGTTCTGCGACGAGGAGATTCCCGTTAAGTCTGAGGAGGTGGTCAGTCACATGTGGCCGGCTGCCACGCCCTCCTTCTGCGCTGAACACGCCTACTCCTCAGCCTCCAAGTCCTGTGTGCAAAGTAAGGCTAAGTTTACTTACTAAGATTACTTCTTTTGTTTTGTGTCAAAAATCCCAAAGGATTCAAGGACAGCTATTACTTTGAGCACTTGCAATACACATTTTAATAACACTTCGCTGCACCTTCATTATTTCAAACTCAAAATATTTACATTTCAGACATGGGTACACCCAGGAAACAGCCCAGGAAAACCCCCCTGATACCTCGGAGCCTGGAGCCGCCGGTGCTCGAGCTGTCCCAGCAGGCCAAGGCCCAGCTGGAGGAGCTGATGATGCTGGGAGACCTGCTGGAGGTGTCCCTGGATGAGACCCAGCACATCTGGAGGATCCTGCAGGCCACGTATCCCCCCTCCGAGGAGAGATTCCTGCAGGTCATGGAGGTAGGGAGGTTGTCCATTATGCAAACTGATGGCGCAGCTGGACCCCACAACGAATGCTGCGTAGAGACTAAACATTGGGTTTGCCTTTGATTCATCCGCTCTGGTTGATTCTGATGAAGAGTTTTGTGAATTCATGCACTGATACTGGTAACATTAGGTCGTCTCATTTTGTCTTTCCTTCCTTTTCTACAGCCTGAAGACTCTCTGATGGAGAAGCCTCTGAAGCTCAAACTCAAAGACTCAGAGAAGAAGAGGAAACGGAAGTTAGAAAGAGCCGAGCATCACCACATGCTAATGGCTGCCGCCGCCGCTGCCGGTGGGGCTTCAGCGATGGGCGAAATGCGACCAGCCAAGTCCAAAGACTTGAAAAGGGTAGGTCTTGAACTGGGTCTCGGAGGCAAACCCAAGAAGAAGAAACTGAAGCTCAACCTGGACAAGAACAGGGAGATGAAGCAGCTGGCCAAACGGTTAGCCAAGGAGGAGAAGGAGAGGAAGAGGAAAGAGAAGGCAGCGGCCAAGGCGGAGGCCATCAGGGAAGGGCTGGAGAAGAGGAAGGAGAAGAAGATCCTCGACATTCCCTCCAAGTACGACTGGTCCGGAGCTGAAGACTCCAACGACGAGAATGCTGTGTGTGCAGCCAAGAACTGCCAGAGACCCTGTAAAGACAAGGTGAGGACTCTTTCAGTACTTGTGATTTTTTTGGGGGGATCTGGTAAAGAAATATGTCTTTTCCCACAAATAAGTCTCTGTCTCAGCACTTGAGATTTTGTTTCCAAGAAGTTGTGTTGCGGTAAAAGAGGCACACAGGGGGGGGATCGTAGATGAATGATAAACACAGCTACAGTTTAGCATTTAACAGAGGTCAACGGTGACCATGTGACTGTACACCTTTTGAAAACTTAAAGTTCTGTGTTTTAAATATAATCTTTTGAAAATGAATTCAAAGCCATGTACTTAATAGGAATATGGACTAAATTCATGTGGTAATTATTTCAGCATTATCTAGTATTGCAGGTTTATTCAAAATTATTAATTATTCAAAATCACACTGTAAACTGCTGCAACTAATTATTATTTATGTTTGAGTAATCCTACAATTCTATACTTGATTAATCATTTCGGCTATAAAATGTCAGAAAAGAGTAAAAAATGACCGTCACAGTTTTCCAAAGACAAAGGCGATATGTCCAGATTTCCTATTTTGTTTGACCCACAGTCCAAAAGTCAAAGACATTCAGTTTATAACAATATATAACAGAAAAAGATAACACAAGTAGAATAGAGAAGAGTAGAATAGTTGAAATTTAATCTAATTTTCAAAATATTTCTCAGCGAGTTGTATTCTTAATATGAGACTTCTACTTGTTGGAACGTTAAAGTACACGGTAAAGTACAATTTTCACACAGCCCCTGTAATAGGTTGAGATGTCTCATATCTGGGACATCAAAATGCAGCAATTTAGACCACACAAGTTTTCTCCACACAAGTTCACTCTATGTTCAGAGGCCTAATACTTTTGGTACTTCCTGCTGCTGTGATTGGAAACTATAGATAGATTTTACTACTTTTTTATTAGCACATCTTGCTTTTTTTTCTTCATCTCTTTCATAAAAGTGCTCTTGAAGTTGTGAGCACTGCTCCCATCAGTAGTCCCATCATCTAAGCTTGATGTGGATTTGGTCAAAATATGATTTCATTCTCCATTATGAAATCCCCTGAAGTGCGGAGTACACTGACTGAATAAAGTCAGACATGATGGCGTGTTAAAATGTACAGAAGCTGAGCGTGAACTCTGTCATGCTGATGGACGAGCGTGTTGACCTCGTCAGCTCTTGACCCTCCGTTGTAACATCTCCACCCCACTGGAGAGGCGTTAAATTTTGGTTGATATTTGCGAGCCCTCAAAGTCTAAATGCCCAAATGTCTTCCAGGTGAATGACACGTTTTTTGTTTGTTTGCTGAGTTAATAAACACTTTTCGAAATGAACATCTTGGAACTTTATTGAATATCAACAGCTGATAACAGCACTGGAACACCTTAAAGAGAGTTACACATAACATATTAACAGGACACACACCATGATGTGGTCCTTTTCGGAGACGGCACTGCGGGCTGAGACTGTCTGCCGAGTTAACCAGTGGCCAGTCTCCTTCCCCGGTGTGTCCCCTAAGCAGCCAATCGGAGCGGAGGAACCGGTAGGCTTGCAGGTCTGTGGGTGGGGTAGAGGTGATGAAACTATGAAGCTGCTCTAAACTAGGCCGACTAGAAGAAGAAGAACCTTTATTAGTCCCACGAAGGGAAATTCAATTTTTACACTCTGTTGTTAATTTTTCAAACAGTACATGCAGACCTGAAATACATACATGCACAAACAGGACCTATATACATGCATTAATGGAGAGATTAATCGAGAGATATCAGAGTGAGGAGGCACGCCCCAAGCAGTTGGGCACAGGGGCACCTCGGCAGTGCCCAAGAGGTAAACTGGCACCTCTCCAGCTACCAGTTCACTCTCATGTCGGGACTTGAACCGGTGACCCTCCGATTCCCAAGCCAACTCCCTACAGACTGAGCTACTGCCCCCCCACACCTGAAGATGGGATGATTAACAGTTGCGTTTTGTTATTGAAATGGAGATTGAGTATTTCCTCAGCCGTTTCCTTCTCACAGGATTTTTAAGATATGGATTGAGCAAAAGTGGCTCATTGTGTTTTACTCTACAGTAAAATGTCTGATGGTCCTTATTGGTGTGTAAAAAAACTAGATCATCGACAGTCCATCAGTGTTTGGTTATGTTTTGGCTCTGTACTCCAGCACATCAGCTCAATCAGACAATGACTGACTTGTGCTGTTAAAAATTACACAGGAAGGTTGTTTTTCCTGAATGTTTTCTGTATTGCTCGACAAAACCAATGTCGATGTCGATTCAATGTTTCCTTATTGTTGTCCTCTTCATGTGTCTGCCGGTGTGTGTGTTCCCAGGTGGACTGGGTGCAGTGCGACGGCGGCTGCGATGAGTGGTTCCACCAGGTGTGCGTAGGTGTGTCGTGCGAAATGGCCGAGAGCGAAGACTACATCTGTGTGGACTGCTCCCGGAAGGCCACCGGGGGAGGCGGAGGGATGACTGTGGAGGAGGTGGTGGCGGCAGAGGAGAGCGTCATAGTGCTGTCGACATCGATGTGCAGCGTGCAGAGCTTGCCGACATCATCCGTCGCGGCCTCGTGGCCTCACACGCCCTCCGCCTCTCATCTAAACCCAGCAGCTTCACATCAGCAGCAGCAAGAGCCTCAGCAGGGCAGTTAGCGTTAAAAAAAAGACAGTTTGAATACTGTACCTCACACTATGAGCATAACACAAAACCTAGCATCCAGGCTAGTGTTTGAACCTCTAAACCTGTAAGACTGAAGAAAAGCCCTTTATGAATGAGCTGGGACAAACCACAGGTGTTTCTGTAACTGCCTGGATTATAGAGCACAAGACAGAAAAGAGTCCTACCGTCAACCACGTGGCTTCAGCAACGACATGCTCTCTCTCCGAGCACTAAGGTGTTGAAAAGGTTGTTAGTGCACACACACACAACACTTAGTCCTCGTCTAGAAACATCCACCAGCTACTTCCTGGTCCTCCCCTGAAAAATAACACACCATTGGTACGCTCATTTCAAGTCAAACCCCCACTCACACCAGCTGTTGTATCCAGTGCAAACAGGTAAATAAACAAATGTGTCCCCAGTTGTGTTTTACTGGACATCCTGAACCCCTCTGCCCTCCTTCAGACAGTAACATCTCAATATGTAGGACTCCAGACTAGGAAACACAAATGGTTGTAATGTAGTGGAATTATTTATAATGTACATACTTTAAGCAATTAAACAAAATGGATTGTGGCTTTTTTTTTTGTTTTGTTTTCTCACCTTTAATAAACTATTCCTAGTCAAATGATTGATAATTGTGATGTTTCTAAATCACTGTTTTTGGATAAGTGTTTTTTTTCTTAACATTCAAGTCTTAAGTAAGATTTGTTTTAAACTTTTATTAAACTTTTAACTAACAATCAATCCATAATACAATGATACACAATTACAAGATCCACAAAAAAGAGCAAATTAATTAAAATTGAAGCACTGCACTTATTTAAAAAAGAAATTATGATGGTATTAAATGAATGTTGTGTATGTGGGTCTAATTCAGGCCCAGTGTCCTTAATTCAAAGGTTTGTCCACAGTTATTATCCATTTAATGCCAAATTATATTGACCTCTCAGAGATTCTAGTGGGTTCTTCCATTTCTGCAGAAAAATACGAGTCCATCGATAAAATGTCTTATTTTTTCCAGTCCCAACCTCGGTGATCAGTCCCCGACCCACTCCACCATAATGGCCTTCCTCGCCAACATTATAAACAATGTTTAATAGGACTTTAAAGAAACAGCACTGTTTTGTCCTAAAGAAGAAATGGAGTAAAAACTAGAAGCAGAAATTGTAAAAGTGCAATTTTAGGGATGTATCAGATATTTTAAAAACCAAGCAGACAGTAAGGTTTTGTGTCCTTTACGTGTCTGAAATGTCAGGGTCATTCGTCGGTCCAAATCTTTTTTTTAAACTGATATTTATTTAGCGTTTTCATGCGCAGAACATCATGAGCACCCATACAAAATTCAGCAAACAACACATAACTTAACAAATACAGCGAACAATACAACACTTAAACAGTTGTCAGGGGCAGTTTAACATATATCCAACAACACTTGTATCATGTTTCATGTAAATGATCAATTTTTTCCAGTTCTTTTTCGAAGATGTTGCTTTTAATTTGTAGTTTGTCAGTTTTTCCATTGAAAAGATATCGCAGACAATCTCAAACCAGTGTTTTTTCCCTGGAGGCTCAGCTTTATACCAGTTTCTTGTAACAGCTCTTTGCTGGCTGTAAGCAGAATCCTGTATTTCCTCACTTTTAATTTCTGAAGTGAGAGTGTTATTCTGCATTTCACCAATAGATGGCAAATTGAGTGAGTTGAGGAAATTTCTGATTGTGTTTTCAGCACCTGGGGGAGGCTTGGAGTATAATTTTTATAGTATTCCCCAAACACGTCAGTATTTCCTCTGGTTCGTGTAATATTTGGTTGGTCAGAGGGCCTCTGATCTTGTTGATTATGTTAGCCGCTTCACCAATAATCTAGTTTCCTCGGGGCCTGATTCATAGTAAGTCTGCTTTATGAATCTAGCTCTCTTTTCTATCTCACATTTCAGGATATCATCTATTTCTCCCCTTTCTTAATTTCTTGAAAAAATACTAGGTCTTGTGACTGTTGTTTTTCCACCTGCTGTCGATATTTGGCCTTTTGAGCCTTCTTCTGTACTGTCATCAGAGCAATCGATTTTCCACATATAAGTGCTTTTAAAGCATCCCACAATATGCCAGGATCCACCTCACCATTATTATTTTCCTCTACATATCTTCTGATCTCTGTCTCATCATTCAAAATACCCACATTAAGCCTCCATTACTTTGTTTAGATTAATTGTCACAAATTAGACTCTGGTCTGAGATATCTACCACCCCAATCATACTCCTCTCCACCCCATACCTGTCGTAGTGATCATAAATAATATTAATAAATAATAATATAATAATAATAAATAATCAGTTGTGGAGTAGACAGAATGAGGAGCTGAGTAGTGGGTGTTGCCTCTTTCAATTTTTGTTGAATGCATTTTGTCCTTACAAGAGCTTGTTGTGTCTAACCCACGACACAAAATCACATTCAAATCACCTCCACAGATCAAGATATCTTCAGCTTCTAGTGCAATAAGATTAAACAAGGACCTGAAAAAATATCTCCTACTTCCTGGAGGGCATGAACATTAAGTAGTGTTACCACCTCATTTTGTAATTTCCCTTTAACCAGATCATATCTTCCATCTTTATCTCTTCTTTATAGTTTTCAAATTATACTGAATTTTGTGTGAGTATTGCTACGCCCCCTTTTATGCTTAGGTTTGTAGGAGCTGTACTTAAGTACTTTCATTTTTTTTAGCATGGAAAAAACCTTTTTTCTCTTAATGACATTATTCAGACCATTTACATTGAATGATACCACTTTCATGCTGTTGTACAGCATTGTCCCTGTTCATAGTCCAGTCATGTGCTCCCTGACAACTGAAAACAGTATAGACCTGAACATCTGGACTATTAACATTAAGGGGAAAAGGGGTGATGATTTTACACCAGGGGCTGCAGGGTGGTGCAGTGGTTAGCAAGGTCGAAGGTTCGAATCCAGCTTGGAATCCTCCTGTGTGGAGCGTGGGTTTTCTCCGGGTTCTCCAGCTCCCACAGTCCAAAGACATGCTGTGTAGGTTAATTGATGACTCTAAATTGCCCATAGGTGTGAATGTGAACGTGAGTGGTTGTCTGTCTCTATGTGTCAGACCTGTGATGGACTGGAGACCTGTCCAGGGTGTATCACGCCTTCGCCCAGTGCCAGCTGGGATCGGCACCAGCCCCCCAGTGACCCCTAACAGGATAAGCGGTTATGGATGGATGACTCCCTGTTGTTTTCCAAGTTGCTTACATCCTTTCTCCTTGCTCAGCTTTTAATTTTAACCTCATTTCAACTCCCCAAGTCATTACACTTTGAATTTATCGAGTTTATTAATTGTTTTATGAATTACAGGGAGTTAGTTTTAGCTAGCTATCAGGAGATAAAATTCACGCCGCCAATTTTCTACGTGTATCAGAAGTCAACACCAATGCCACTCTCAACACGTGGGTCAAATTCTGAAGGGCTCCACAGTGACTTATGGCATTGAGAGGCTGACTCCAGGTTAATCTTCACATTTCCTGTGTAACTCATTAAGCTCAATTAGAGGAGAGATGTGTTGACATGTTGTTGTGGAGCTCTGGTATGAAGATGTTGAATTCCAGGTTACACATGATTTTTCCAGCTGTGTGTTACATGCATTTTGTGTTAAACAAATGAATTTACAGAGAAGTTGTTCTTGTTTTTTTTCTTCCACTTATTTCAGATTTTTCTTGATGACATCCCTGATTTTTTCAACATGGTACCCCAGTTTTCCAGGTGGCAACAGATGTGTAGGACATGACTTGAGTGGTTGCAGAAGAAAAGAGGGGAGAATTGTGGGTAGTGGCTGTCACTCATAACTCAGGCGAGTCAAATCCGGTGTGAACTGACCTGAGCTGCTTTTGCCTCCACTCACTTCTGTCACCGTGCTGACCGGGAGAGTTAAAGACATGCGATCACAAGACATCAACACAATGAACTGTAATGGTACATACCGTATTTTCACGACTATAAGGCGCACTTAAAAGTCTTAGATTTTCTTCAAAATGTGCGGTGCGCCCTATAGTGCGGTGCGCCTTATGTGTGTGTGTATGTGTGTGTGTTGTTGTTGTTGTAAGGCGGACGTAGTAGGAAGTGTGGGCGGGATTGTACTCTATATAAACGAACAGGTATGTGCATTATGCAGAACATTGTTGTTTTAACAACCCTGAAAATGCAAAGAGACGCTTATGAAGCACAGTTTAAACTGAGGCCATCAGCTACGCGGAGGAACATGGAAATCGAGCAGCCGCAAGAATTTACATTAATGAATCGATGGTTTGCAAGTGGAGGAAGCTGGAAAACGAGCTCCGACAGGTCAAGAAGACGCAGCTGAGTTTCCGCGGACATAAGGCGAGGTGGCCCGAGTTGGAGGAAAGACTCGAGCAGTGGATCACCGATCAAAGAACGAGTGGGAGAAGCGTTTCGACGGTCACCATTCGACTAAAAGCAGCAACGCTAGCAGAAGAAATGAAAACTGAACATTTCCAGGGAGGTCAGTCTTGGTGCTTTCGTTTCATGAAACGGTGCCATTTTCCATCCGGACACGGACTACATAACGCAGCAACTTCCAGCGGTTATAATGAAAAGCTGGCCATCTTCCGCTCCTACTCAGCAAACACATCTCCGACAAACACATCCAGCCCAGCCTTATCACTAACATGACGAGGTGCCGCTCACTTTTGACATCCCGGTGAGTCACACTGTGGAGAAGAAGGGATCTCACAGCCCATGTGAAAAAACATGTGAAGCAAATAACACTGAGCTTGCTGTCATTCCGGGAGGCCTGACGAAGGAACTCCAACCGCTGGACATCGGGGTGAACCGGCCGTTCAAAGTAAGGCTGCGAGCGGCGGGGAGCGATGGATGACAGATGGAGACCACAGTTTCACTAAGACTGGGAGGCAGCGCCGGGCGAGTTACGCCACAGTTTGTGAATGGATTGTGGATGCTTGGGCTAACGTGTCTGCTGGCTCTGTTGTTCGAGCTTTCGTAAAAGCCGCATCATTTCCGAGACCGCACGGAAAGTGACTCTACAGTGAAGAAAGTGAACCTGGCATGTTTGATGGACATTTAGCGCAGCTGTTCAATTCAGAAACAGAGGAGAGGACTTTGATGGGTTTGATTGATGATTAAAAAATGTGAGTACCAAACTCAGTTTTCCCCCGCACTATTTTTAAAAATGCACAATTGTATGCTTGTTTTACCCGTGTTTTACCATGCCCGCGCCTTTATGTTTATTATGACTAAAAATGTTAGACTTTGTAATTAATACTTAAATAAACACAACCAAACTCAGTTTTGCTCCCGCTCTATTTTTAAAAACCACACTTTATCTTATTTCCCCTTGTTTTACCATACCCCCCCTATAGTGCGTGCGCCTATGTATGTGTTAAATACAGTAATACACACATAACTAGACTCCCTTATAGACGGTGCCCTATGTCGAAAATACGGTAATTGATTGCGTAACGTCTGTTCTGTCATCTCATCGCCTGCTGTTTGTGTTGACTCTTATTCCTGAGAATGGAATTTAGGACCGAGACTGTAGTTTGCAAAAGGCTTTTAATAATCATTACTTTATCGCAGGTTATAGCAGTGTTTATATAGTCTGTTTCTGTATATATTTTACTGTTTATGGCCTCCTCTCTCCCTCCATCTGTCAGTGAGGCAGCGACACTTCTAAAATCAGCAACATGTAATGTAGATGCATTCTTTGTCAGGCTCAAACATGAGCTCCTTCCATCAAATAGCCTAAATTAATCCTTCGATTTCTAATTGACTTCAACTGGGCAACCTTAACCTCACATGAAATGGGGATGTACTGCATTGCAGACAGGAAATGCACAGAACCCAAAATCAAAACCTGAATTTCTGGTGTGCTTCTCTTTACTGAAAGCGTATAATGGGACACATAAATTATTTTCTAATTTAAATGATTTTAACAATACAGTTTCTACAATAGTGTCATGGGATGACACTGCTCCAGTGTCATCCCATGTTGTACCTTATTTTAAGCATGGTGTCATGAAAGGTGATGTACTTTGCTCTGAAAGGGGCAGAGGAAGGGAGAAGAAAGAAAAGAGGCTGGCCTAAGTTTAGCATTACAAACCCCCCGCCCCTCACTCCAGTCCTGTTAAAATCCTAAAACTTGAGCATTTATAGATAAACCTCTAGAGGCGGCTTCAGCAGAACATAGAAGATCAGCTGACACTGCAATGAAAGGTAAACTTTCAATGTTTGTAGATTGCTTATCTGGAGATTTTCAGTGTGATTTAGATTTAAGTTCATTTATTTTGTTATTTTTTTCTGTTTGAGGTAAGGATAAGAATTACATTGCACTTAACTGAAATGGACTAAATTTATAATCTATGCAAAACTCAAAGTTATTATTTTGTGTGTGTTTTCAAGTAAATCTCTTGAGATAAAAACGACAGAGCATGCATGCTCCTTTTCTTTAACGCCATGCTTCACATATATACTATTTAATGCGTTCATATCATATCAGTGCATAGTAAAACTACATTATTCCACCATTGCTCTCTCTGCATCTCCAACTGTCTGGTGTTTGTGGTGCCTTGCTTCAGGGCATCTGAGAACAGGGAAAACAACTCCACCCTCCATAGCCTGCTGCAATCTCTCCTCCTCTCTCTGTCTGTCTTTGCAGGAGACGCTGCCAAAGCGGGCGTCCCCAATGGCATCAGCCAAGCCAAGGACCAGAAGCTGCCCTCGGAGGAGAAGATGGAGGAGCGGGGCCAGTGGAGCAACAAGATCGAGTTCATACTTTCAGTCGCCGGCTCCATTATCGGCCTGGGCAACATGTGGCGCTTCCCTTACCTCTGCTACAAGAACGGAGGAGGTGAGTGGATGGAGGACGGAGTTGATGTGCATCTCTTTCCACTGCAGCCTATACAGTCAACCATTCAGTTATTTTTTTTAATACACAGAATAAATAGATGATTTATGACAGCTGACATCAAATTGAAATCAGAGTAAATGCATGCAAAAACCACATATATGGCATTACACCTGAGTACTTCAAAGTCTGACCTTCCACTCACTTGAAATGGTGAAATGGATAAAACAGATATATTCCAGGACTCACAATTAAACAACTCAGACCCCATTAGCTTTTGGGCATGCTTGTGTAGGTGTTAAGTTGGACGCCCCTCTTTCTCCCTCCACGGGGCGGCAGGGTCAGGGGTCAGGGCCGAGCGGGGTCAGGCAGCTGTTGTTGCTGCTTCACTCACAGCAGCTGTCCCCTCAGAGAGGACAGAAATCTGAACAAGCCAAACATCTTTGGTCGCCCGTCGGGACATCAACACAAAATGCTGAAGCAACTTTTCTTTATGTCCTCTTGCAGCACTTCATGTCTTTTAGTGCTTGTTCTCTTTAAGAGTCCTAACACAGATCAAACCAGTTTGGGTTCAGGTATGTAGTAAGTCTTGTATATGAAATACTACATCATCTGCACTTCCACGGTTCTTGAATATCATATGGTTATATGGAAATATAACCATATCAAATAACTTACAGGTGCCAACTGTAGCAGCATTTTTATTTGAGAGGTGGAAAAACTGGTGTGTAATAGGTAATATGTTATTACTAATAGCTAATCCAAGAACGGAAGAGAGGGCTAAAGGGAGACTTGAACCATTGAACCATTACGATGTAATCGTGCACAGTCTCCTAAAGATTCATGTCTTTCTGCAGGGTACCACATCCGTATTTGTCTATATTTGAGCAGTTATTATTGGAGCTGCAGTCAGTGTTTGGGTCCACATTTGTAGCGGTGCAAGAAGGCCTTTAGTTGTACTCTGACCCCATGTCCTCTAGATGCTCTGATTTCCCCCGAAGTCCAAAAAAGGTGGACAGGAAGCTCTTAATATGTGAGCAAATGGCATATACAGGCATATAAGATGAATGTTACTCAACACACAGTAACAGCATTTGAGACTACATATGAATAAAGATAGTTGACCATTTTCAGCATTTTTCTGAGGCCTCTAAAACACTGTAACACCCACAAAATGTATAAGAAAACAAACTAAGCCTGAACCTTTTGCTCTTTTTCACCTCAGGTGCATTCCTCATCCCTTATTTGATCTTCCTGTTCACCTGTGGAGTTCCCGTCTTCTTCCTGGAGACGGCTCTGGGCCAGTACACCAGCGAGGGAGGCATCACCTGCTGGAGGAAAATCAGTCCACTGTTTGAAGGTAGGTAGGACATACAGGGGTATCATCGTAGGGCGAAGCCACTGTGGGATCCTGGTAAAGCAAAAGCCACGATATAAAAACCTGAGTGCTCGCTGAGGCAGTAAAGATGGAGTTTTATAAGGGAGGGAGAGAAATATACATTATAATAAGTGTCGCTGATTGTTTTTATTGATTATTCTGCAGGCCTTGGCTATGGCACCCAGGTGATAGTGACCCTGTTGAACTTCTACTACATCATCGTTCTGGCCTGGGGGATTTTCTACCTGTCCTTCTCCTTCTCCTGGGACCTCGCCTGGTCGTCCTGCAACAACACATGGAACACAGGTAATAAATGCACTTATTTTGTTTAGGGTTTTTTTGTTGTTCAAAAAACAACAAAATAAAAATTAAAAAATAAATTAAAAAATAAATTAAATAAAAAAAATCAATAAATTAAACTTAAAACTTCAACCTCAACTTAAAACTTAAACTTAAAAACAACTTTCAAAAACTTAAATTTAAAAAACTTAAAACCATATTTAAGGTAAAAAAAAAAAAACTTAAAAGAACTTGAAAAAACATTTAAAAACCCCTCAACTTTAACAAAAAACTTCATCTTAAAAAAAAATCTTTATTACAATCTTGAAACGTTTAATAATTTCTACATTTTGCTCTTTTCCCGTCCAGAGAACTGCGTGGAGTTTCAGAGGAGAAACACCTCAATCAACCAAACGGTCAACCTAAACATCACCTCTCCTGTCATTGAGTTCTGGGAGTGAGTTTTCAGACCTCATATTCACTTGGTGATACATTACTGTTGTGAAAATGACAACAAGTTTCTCTCCTCGTCTCTGCAGGAGAAGAGCACTGAGGATTTCCCCGGGCCTGGACCACATGGGCTCCCTGAACTGGGACCTGGCCCTGTGTCTGTTCATCGCCTGGGTCATGTGCTACTTCTGCATCTGGAAGGGGGTGAAATCCACAGGAAAGGTGGGCGACCCGCTGACCTTTTTTATTTATGCATTTTGTTTTAACCAAAGACAGTTCTAGGGCACTTGAAAGATGACATCTGGTGTTTATTTTTTCTATTTGGCATATTTCTTTATTTGTTTCACTCTATGTGTGTGTCTACATAGGTGGTCTACTTCACTGCGACCTTCCCCTATCTGATGCTGATTGTGCTGTTGGCCAGAGGACTCACCCTGCCTGGAGCTGGGATCGGCATCCAGTTCTACCTTTATCCGGACCTGGGACGACTGGCGGATCCACAGGTACCACAATGTCATGCAAACAGCTTAAAATGAAATGCAGATCTACATCCATCAACATTACACAAAACCACAAATTCCCTTTAAGAGATTTTAGTGATCCATGTGGGCGAGGGCGCACCAGGTGCAGGTATCCCATGGTTCTCTGCTGGGGAGCCCAGTTTCTGCTGGGTCCATCTGCTCTCCATGAAAGAGACGGGCACCGCGGGGATTAAATGCAGGGTCAGGACACCATTGCGACTGAAAACACAAGCTCTACCAGGACTGAGCCGTAGATAGACAGTCCACTAACCCGGCTGTCCTCCCACTGGGACGACAAGAGAGTTTTAAGATAAGATACGAAATTCCTTTATTAGGAATAGCTTGTTTTATCTTATCTCATATTAAAACTCCCTTGTCAATGGGAGGACAAAGGAGTTTTAACTGGATCTGCGGTGTGTTTCATTCTAGTTTGGTCTGCATTTCCATCTCTCTGCCTGATTATTTATGGTTCTTCGTTCCCTTTTGTATCTGATAAGGGATGAATTTTGACTCATCTATGCGTTAAAAATCCTGTACTCTCCGTATTTATAGAAGCTTGGTTTGTAAATCAGTGTTGAGACTAACAAGGCAAATAAAAATTTACCATGGTGCAACTTCATAAGTCACTGATTATGAATGCAAACACTCGGCACATGAATTCCTTCAGATTATCTAAACACTACATAGCACACTTTTACATCAACCAGTGGTTTATTATATATTTTCTATATTTGTCTTTTGTTTATAAGGTGTGGATGGACGCTGGCACCCAGATCTTCTTCTCCTATGCCATCTGTTTGGGGTCACTGACTGCTCTGGGAAGCTACAACAAATACAACAATAACTGTTACAGGTATGTATGCATACTTGATTAATGCTCCAATACACAGGAGTATGTTTCCATGGTCCACTATGTGAAAAGTCTCATTTTGAAACTAAAAATTGTGATTGGTGCACGATTTTTTTTCATCCTCAACATCAGGCATGATTAATGTGATTGCCTGTGTGAATCAGAATCGTAATGATGCTGGAAAATGATGCTGAATTAATCTCCAACTGTGCATTTGCCCCATTACTATGAAGAATGTGCTGTGTGTTGCAGAGATTGCCTGGCATTGTGCTTTCTGAACAGCGGCACCAGTTTTGTGGCGGGCTTCGCCATCTTCTCCATCCTGGGTTTCATGTCCTTTGAGCAGAACGTCCCCATCTCAGAGGTGGCAGAATCTGGTGAGGCTTTTCATCAGCTGCGTTCAAGAATGCTTAGATAAAAAGGAATAGCTATAGCAGAAATATCTGTTTATATATCCTCCAGTTGATGTTGTTTTCCTGGTGTCTGTAGGTCCGGGCCTGGCCTTCATAGCGTACCCCCGTGCTGTGAGCATGATGCCTTTCTCTCCTCTGTGGGCCGCCCTCTTCTTCATCATGATCGTGTTTCTGGGGCTCGACAGCCAGGTAGGTGCTTCAAGTTAATCACTGCTTTCCACAATGAGACTGATTTGACTTGAGAAACAACACACACAAAACTCCTATTTGAAGGTATATTTTTACTGATACAGTAAAGCTGCTCTCATGTAACTAATGTAACTAAGTACATTTACTCAGGTACTGTACTTAAGTACAAATTTGATGTACTTGTACTTTACTTGAGTGTTTCCATTTTATGCTACTTTATACTTTTTCTCTACTTTATTTGTTAACTTTAGTTACTCATTACATACCAGATTCTAATTAATAATACAAAATATAAATCAACTAATAAATTAGGATTTATTGTTATAGATTAAGCTAACCAGCAGTATATTATGTTATAAAATTAGCCCCACCTTTACTGGGTGCAAAATTAAAGTAATGAACACATTAATGCATCTCATAAAAAATATTTTGAAAAGTACCATTCTGCATGATGAGTACACATTTTGTACTTTAAGTATATTTCTAGTATGTTTCTACTTTTACTTAAGCAAGATTGTAAATGCAGTACCTACCTACTTACTTGTAAGTTGTACTTTAAAGTATTTTTACACTGTGGTATTACTGCTTTTACTGTAGTAAAAGTAGTAAATACTCTGAAAACATCTTCCATCACTTGGGGAAATATTGTATTATATGTATAATATTGTACTTTTTTTACTCCACTACAATTATTTGACAGCTTTAGTTACTAGTTACTTACAAAATGAAGATGTTACAATTAAGATTTTGCACACAAAACATATGACAATGTACAAGTACAGCTGAAATGATTAGTCAATTGACAGAAAATAAATTGGCATATATTTTGCTAATCGTTTAAGTCTGGGTCCCTGTACACCAGACAGTTACCAGCTCCAGGATAACCAGCTCCATTTTAAATGATGACTCCCACCCTTTGCACTGTGAATTTCAGCTTCATCCCTCTGGATGGAAGCTTAGTGTCCCAAAGTGTAGGACGAAGAGATATAAAAATAGCTTTATTCCAGCAGCAATCATTCAGAAGAACAAGCTGTACACACACTGTACAGATGCTATAGAAGGAATGCTTGCTTATGTATTTAATTACTTATTTATTCATTATTTTTTAGTGTTTTTAGTGATCATCATTTACTGGAGCCTTGAGTACTTTTTATATTTGTCTATTGTCTGTCTTTGTAAACATGTGTCACGATGTATACCTTGTCTTTTTACTGCAAACCAAATCTACCTGTGGGTCCAAATAAAGTAACCTGAACCTGAACCTGAAGTAATTTTTCATGCAAAATATTTCATCTTCTCAAATATGAAAATTTACTGCTTTTCCTTTAAATTATTTAAATTATTTTGGTTGATTACACCCATTTAAATTTTCCTTTTACTATTAATACTTTAAGTACATTTTCCTGAATGTACTTACATCATTTTACTTCAGTAACAGTTTCAGCGCTGGATTCGGAGTATTTTTACTTAAATATCTGAATACTTCCTGCACCACTGGTGGCTTGGAAATGTAAATGTCACTCAGCCGCTGTTAACGTTCCTTCATTATAGCTGACAGATAAAAAGAGTTTCATTCGTCGCTCTGTACTTTTCTCTTTCCCCCTTTTCCTCACACCTCCTCTGCCCTCCTCCCAATCAGTTTGTGTGTGTCGAGAGCCTTGTGACGGCGATAGTCGACATGTACCCCACTGTGTTCAGACGCAAGAACTGCAGGGAGCTCTTCCTGTTAGCCGTGGTCTTCGTCTCCTTCTTCGTGGGCCTCATCATGCTGATGGAGGTAGGGGGTCACACACAGGGACCACACACAAATCCATGCACTCAGACACAACATCTCCAAGCATGACGACATTTTTTACTGAAGGGCAATAGCAGTTTTTTTAGTAAAGGTATCAATATTTTCTACATTTGTACATTTCAGTGATTATTTCCTAACAAGGTGAAAATGTCTTCATTAAGATAAACATCTCAGAAATTAGCTTCACACTCACAGATACACTCCAAATCAAGTTGATGCACCTGATGGTTGTTTAGGGGTAAACCAGGACGGGATGCCTTGTTCTGCTGATTTAAGCTCTCACAGAGTACAGCCTAGTTGACATGGTTTCACCTCTGCACAGCTGGAAACATGAATGCTCTGCAGAGGTGTCAACAAGTCATCCTTTTGTAAGTACAAGCAAGTCAAATGGTTTTGTGCAACATGTCACAGGTAAGTCTCAAGCATGTCTGAAGTCTGTAGTTTTGGGCTTCAGCAATTCAAATCTCTTTAACAAACTTATATATCTTTAAATATTAACAATAGAAGAGTAAATTCATCTAGAGGCTGCTATAAATGTTTATACAGGAACAAAATGTGGCATTGATTGGTGCTTTGATTGATTGCCTGACACTGTCATGGTATACCCCGTTCATGCTTTGCATTATCAACCACTATCCCTAGACCACAAAATTGACTATGTAATAGTGAAATTTTTAAATTTAAGTAAAAAATACCTGCAAGTCAAAGTCACAATTTTTTTTTTTTACTTGAAATAATAAGTCTAGGATATTTGTAGAATAGTCACATGAGCAATTTCATTTGATTTAGATTTATTTCCTCTTTATGTTTTTTTGGTTTGTGTGTGGCTGGAGGTAGATGTTTTAAAGAGGACCTATTATGCCTTTTTGTTATATGATTTTTGTTGTGTGCATGTAAAAGGTCTGCAAAGTTACAAAGCCCAAATTTCACACCAAAGGGAGTTACTCTCTTCAACAGAAACACAGCTCCTGAACTGCCTGAAACGCCTCGCTTGAAGTCCCACCCTTTCTTCTGTAACAGGATGACGTCACCAAGTAACACATTTGCGTAATACCTGCAGTCAGTATGGGAAAATTAAAGTGTTTTTTTTAAATAAGAAATAAACATAATAGGTCCTCTTTAATAAATAATAATAATAAACTATTGTAGTGTTTAAGTCATTTCCAATATGTTAATTTTTACTAATTTAACTCTGACTCAGTGCTTTATATCTCTCTTTACAGGGAGGCATGTATGTTTTCCAGCTCTTTGATTACTATGCAGCCAGCGGCATGTGTCTTCTCTTCATGTCCATCTTTGAGACTGTCTGCATTGCATGGGTCTATGGTAAGCTGTCCTCAAACAAATAAACATTTTCTGTCATTGGTGAAAATGGATGAATATGTTTTAGTAGTCCTAATTATTGGCAGACATTTAGCTGCAAGTTTAGATGCGTAACATGGATATACATGTCTTAATTGTGTTTTTCCAGGCGCAGATCGCTTTTATGATAATATTGAGGACATGATTGGCTACCGCCCAGGGCCCTACATCAAGTACTGTTGGTTGTTCCTCACCCCAGCCACATGCATCGTGAGTAACAACAAACTAATTATGTAGTATCACGGCTTTAATCAGTTTGTCTCCAATAGTAAAGCCTGTGTAATTGTCTCTCCAGGGTACCTTTGCCTTCTCTCTTATCAAATACACCCCTCTAAAGTACAACAATGAGTATGTGTACCCGTGGTGGGGCTATGCCATCGGCTGGCTGCTTGCTCTCTCCTCCATGGTCTGCATCCCACTTTGGATGGTGTACAAGATCAGCACCACCCAAGGGACATTCAGAGAGGTACGTTTGGGTCCTGGTTTAAGTTCTAAAGTAAGGTAGGAGCTGCCATCAGACTTAAGTTATCTCATACTGTACTTATTAACATTGAAAGATGTGTTTAGTTTTTTTTAACTCAGTGTCAGTGTGTGCCAGTTTTGGTCTTAAACATAGATTGCATATATAGATCAACAGCGTGTCTCCACTTCCTCCCACTGTACAATAGGGAAGCCACTCACTCACTCATCCACTCATCTTCACCCGCTTATCCGGGTCGGGTCGCAGATGACCCCAAACTTCCCTTTCCTGGGCCACATTAACCAGCTCTGATCCCGAGGCGTTATCAGGCCAATATGGAGATATAATCTCTCCACCTATTCCTGGGTCTTCCCCGTGGCCTCCTCCCAGCTGGTTGTGCCTGGAACACCTCCCTAGGGGGAGGTGCCCAGGGGCCATCCTCACCAGTTGCCCGAACCACCTCAACTGGCTCTATTCAACAAAAAGGAGCAGCGGCTCTACTCCGAGTCCCCCACGGATGGCTGAGCTTCTTACCCTATGTCTAAGGGAGACACCAGCCACCCTCCTCAGAAAACCCATTTCGGCCGCTTGTACCCGCGATCTAGTTAAAAAGTGAAGCCAAAATATGAAAATATTACAGGTATGGGAGATGCCATCTTGAGATTTTGATGTCATGGAACCAAAGTCCAAGCAGAAGTGATTGGGGGTTGGAGCCAAGATATCAAGCATGCTTGCAGCTTGTTAGCGTGAGCCACCTAGCTGCTACCTTAGCACCACTGTTAACTAACCATAATACTGTTTATCTCTATAACAGCTGTCCATCATGACACCTCATCTGCTTTTTATAGTATCAGATAACTAATTAAAACCCAACTTATCAAAAAAACAAACTTATACTGCAGCCAGCCACGAGGGGGAGCTCAAGATGTTTTGGCTTCATTTTTGGGGAGCTGTCATGTCCATCTTTATATACAGTCTACACAAACTTCCTGTGAACTTGTCTAACCCGTCTGAACCTGGAACTTAACTTGAACATATTTCATTGTGGAATTTATTCAATAAAGATGGTCAAAAATCCATTCACACTTGTTTATCTTTCTACAGCGCATCCAGTTGCTCATCACACCATCTGACACCTTACCCAAAACCAAGAGGGAGCAGGAGAAATTACTGGCCATCTTCGCTCCGGAGGGAGAAGCCACCATGACTAGAAACGGCTACTATCCCGTCGCAGAGACAGACTCCAGCTTATGAGGCCCCGGTGGTGATGTGTATGGGAAAGACGTGGGTTTTGGTTCCATCCTTGACTTGCTGCACCCTTGTCTCCATCCAATAGATCACTGCAGGAAAAGTGTCACATCATCGACTGTAATGCATACAACAGGTATGGAGGACTCAGTGCCTGTACATTTCAGGGATGGCAAAAAAGAAGGATAATGAAAAAGAAATTTAAAGTCATTTATTGGATTATTTAGATGTTTTAGAGGGGGCAAGGACATTTTTTCAGGGACAAAAGTTATTTTCTCAAATCTATTAATACATTGACATATACTGTATTGTTCAGCTCTGCATTTCACATGTGATGTAAATGAACTGATTCAGGGTCAGCTGAAGTTAATGAGCCAGCCTTATTGTTGAAAGTGTTTTATAACAGAGGTTAAAGGCCATCTCATCTCATTCAAAGGTGGTAACTGCAGAGACAAGATATAGGTTCCACCTAAAGTTTAAAAATAAATAATACACAAGTAATGGAACAGGTTGACCATTTGTTACCGCTACATGTAAGTTACTTTTTGAAGTGTCCTTGTGCATCTGACATCACTTTGTGGCTACATAGCCATATTTGTATCATATATTGTATTGTCATAACTGATTGGGGAAAGTTTCCCTTTTGTATTTAGAAGAATTGAAATAAAAATGTTGTGTTTCACATGAATAGACTGTGTAATGAAAGGATATAATGTCATGAAAATTATAATACTGTAGCACTGCAATAGCTGTAGGACTAACATGACATATACAGTGTAGTTTCATATGTTGTATTGTAACATAATATGACTGTACAAAGAAATGTGAATCTTGTAAGTATGTTTTTAAATAAACATGCAAAATTTCATGTTGTCTTGAATCATTTTACCAGTGCTATGCTGTGCTGTATGAAAGTCTTAAGGGGGAAAAACCCTGATGATATCATCAGGGTACTGAGACCATATTGGGGACTAAAAGTCTGGATGTCCCTGCCTCTGCTACTTTTACCATTAATTTTAAAATCCATTTCTTCCAAGTCTCCCAACTTTATGAGTTGCTTGAGTACCCCTTTAACTCCTGATCATGACACTGTATGCTCATAATTATGTTTGCTCGACACATCCATTAGTGATTGTGATGGAGCACAGCAGGTGTTGACCTCAGCTTGTATAATGTGTCTACATGCTATCAGCGCTGTGCTTCCCATGCTAGGAACCAGGCATCGACATAAATGACTCCCAGGCAGTCCTCTGCAAAATACAGAAAATATGCATTTTACTGTTTCACCACAAGGAAAGGATGTGTAATTTCTGACAGGAAAAAAGCAAGCTAGAAAATGATACAGTTATGGTGTAAAAAAGAATAAGTCCACTGGAAAAAAATCTTTATGAAATAACTTTGCTAAGTATTTTACCCCATTGAAATCATACAGTATGTTAAAAATGTCACAGGCACCACCCTGCTAAAGCTAATATTTGCTAATAAGTTCATTGCAGCAACAGTAGATGCAATTTTTGCACCTGTGAAGGGGAAACTATTAAACATCTGTTTGGATATTTGTTTTCATGCTACTTGGTTTGATTTACAGACGAACCTCTCAAAACATGTTCAAAGAGATATCATACTAACAAAGACTGAGATATTACTAATTTTTAACAATTCAAGTTTTTCAGCAGGTGAAATTTACATAATCAATGTGATTAATATCTGAGCAAAACATTATATAATATTTATTTTATTTAACATATTTGACTTTGATTGAAAATGTAAAAAATCTAAATTGGCAAAAAATATTAGATTGTTTAGACATTTTAAATTTCTTCCAATTGTTTAACAGACCCTGGTTGTGTTTTTTTTTTTTGTTTTGTTTTTATTAATCTTTTCTTGTCCTTACATTTTATTTGTTGTATAATTTACTTTTTATATTATTTTTATATGGTAAAATATATTTGCAAATTATTTTGTAATGGAAATGAAAAATCTGATTGTGTTTTATGCAGTTACTGTATTGGACTTTTGAAATAAAGTATGGACATTTTAAAAATATAAAATTATATAAAGGCCCTGGTTGGACAAAGAAGTGCAGCTGGTGAAGACTGTTGAAGCCACAATGATGGAGCAGTTTTGAGCATTTTTCTAGAATAATTTTAACCACTGTGTGTCATGCTTCTGCTGTACCGTCGGCGAGCTTGTGATTGGCTGAAACAGCGACGTCCCTCTCGACGTACCTCGATGACGCCCCGCAATTTCCCACCATGCAGCGGGTGATGTCTGAGGAAAGATGGCGGAAGGAGGAGCGGCAGATCTGGATACCCAGAGAGTCGAGGTCGCGGCACTGTTGAAAACACAGCTAAGAAAAGGAGACACTTGGTAAGAGTTGAGCTGAAACATTTTCACAGATACTGCGTGGCCGTCGGCTGGCTCCGCCGAGGCTGTCAACGCCACGAAGGATAAGAAAGCCGAGGTGACGGGCCGTGTTGACAGTTAGCTTCCAGCTAGCTAACGGGACCCTGTCAGCTTCATGTGTGTCAGCTTGGTAGGCTAGCTAGCGGTACTTGAAGCTAAAGCTAGACTGTCAATGAAGCGCGATAGACCCTCACATATCTTTTAACGTTAAATGTCGTTTTCTGGCGGTTATATTTGCTATTTCTAAATGGTAATCTCGCTACTTGTCTTATGACATGATCTCAGTGAGGCTGCATTTCGTTTATCTGATCTAGTTAGCAGGCTAATTGCTAATTGGCTAGCCTGCCGAAGCAGTAAGTGGTTTGCCAGCCAGTGGGTTCATCCATCCACTTCGGCAGGGCGGAGTCGGAAGAGAAGCACCTGTCAAAATCACAGAGCCAGCTGGCCAGGCATGCAGCAACCTGAACTCAAGTCGGCTGTTACTACTATCAATCCGTGTTAAGTTAGCCTCTCAGAGTCAGGTTAGTTGAGAGCACTGACAGCAAGGTAGCCTTCACCTGCCAAAGTGTTTCTGTTATCACCATTTAACGTTAAAAACTTGCTTGGAATTATAATATTGCTTGCCCTCTCTGCAGGTACCTGGTGGACAGTCACTGGTTCAAACAGTGGAAGAAATATGTGGGATTTGACAGTTGGGACAAATACCAGATGGGTGACCAGAATGTCTACCCAGGACCAGTCGATAACTCTGGTCTTCTCAGAGGTAAGACAGATGGCGCTTGAACTCCTTAGACATTAAATCACAATTATTGTAAATACTGTGTGGCACACACCCGTTCAGTACAGCTTTATCATTCTGGAAGTAGTAACAGAGAGTTCAGAGGAAAAGGGAACAAAAACAACATTGCTGACAAACCCCATAGAGTAGCCTTTTTGGAGCTTCATAGAAAGCTCTCCTTTGTGTGTTTTGTGTCGCGTGAGACAGGTCACTGATGTGAGTGCTGTCTCACAATGTGCTTTTCCCTCCCTCTGTCCACTCACTCGTTTCTCAATCTTTCTCTCACCCCCTCCTTACCTCTAGATGGGGACGTGCTGGCTATCAAGGAGCACCTCATCGATGAGCTCGACTACATCCTGGTCCCCACAGAGGGCTGGAATAAGCTCGTCAGCTGGTATGGGTTGACAGAGAATCAGGAGCCAATTGCACGCAAGGTAAGGTTTCTGTCCTTAGCATACTAAAGGCTATGAATGGATTTAATAGTTGGAGAATGTTCTGCTGGCTGCATTGAGAATAGAGCCAGTAGGCAGATGTGGCTCTCTGTGACACAGTTTAATGGCTGTGGTTAGTAGCTGCGGTGTATTGCTATGGCTTGTGTTGGTTTGAATGTGAGAAATGTGCGCTATTATGGACATTTGAGATCGGGATATCAGTGCTGATGAGTTCTGTAACATGGAATAGTAAAAGACACAGCCAGCTGATATTGGAGAACTACAGTTCTTGATAATACTGACATAGCTCCACTGCTGCTCATACATTTTTAACAAAATGATAAACAAGAGTTTGGCACAACATTGTATTTGGAATGAAATACTGTAGGCTTGAGTGTAATCGCAAGAAATGTTGTAGTATGTATTTATTGGTTGACTTGATTGACCAGTTAGCTGTGCATATATGCACTGTGTGCACAGGAGCTGGAAACGTAGATAATACTGGGTATATTGGATATTTACCTTGATTAAAAAGGAAGCAACTGTTGTGGTGTTTTTCATTCATTGCCATCATCTTTTCATTCATTTCTCTCATGAACTGCAATTGTTTATTTTAGCATTAATAAGTACTTTAGCAAGCATTTTGATAGTGTGAAACAACCTCTGTGGTTACAGTTGATTAGTCAGTGAAATTCTTCCATGATGGTGGCAAGAACTTAACACGACCTAAAGTATCAAATCCCTGCTTCAAATCTCACTAGTCATGGCATCATGGCTGCTAGAAGAGGTCCCTCTTCCCCCTTCATCTCTATCATTCTCTCTCTCGTTCTCTTCCCCCCCCAACCCCTTCCATCGACCCTCCCATTTTGCCATGTATGTCGTGGGACGTATCGGGTGGCCGCAGGGTTTCTATTTTCAGGCAACGTCCTGGATGACTGAAAAGCTACATGGAGCGATCTGCGAGACACAACATGCAGGAGGTTCATTATTAGTTTTCCTTTCTTTGTTTCTTTTGTGGGGGTTGTCACCCCAAGGTGCAGTGGGAACACAAGCGATAAAAAAGGATTTAGGAGGATTGTAGACACAGGTTTGGCACTATGTTTCCTTGCTGCGTTGTCCTCTTGTGGTGTGATACGCCAACACCGGCGGAGTGCTCCTGCGCGTCCTTGTTTTTTGAAGTGGAGGAATGCCAGCTGAGGTCACACTGAGAGAAGCAGCTTCTGAGAGGAGCACGAGAGGCATAACCAGTATGGGAGGAGGGGAGTGGAGGGGGTAAATGGTTTTGGCTCGGCTCTGATTTGACAAATTCTGCCAGAGTTTGGCGATGAGTTTTTTCCTTCGAGTTTACAAACACATGGGTGTTGTGCGGAGGGGTAGGATGGGCCCACTGGGGGATCGGGGTATGGATAGGATAGGGAGGGGTGAGGTGGGGGAAGAATCTGAGCCGTGTGGTGTGTGCATGACTATTGCAGTTCTCAGGGACATTTGTGAAGTTGGTACTGTGTGAATATATGTGTGTTGAAGGGGGCTCAGCGGTGAAATAAATAGGCTGGGACCCCTCAGCTGTTTCCACGAGGTGCTGCTAATTTAGGCACTCTGACACCGCTCCTATCAGATGAGCAGCAACCAGGCCAGCAGGCTGTACTTTGTTAACCATGAGAAACAGAAGCTAGTACAACCCCAAATTTATCAGATACTTTTCATTGTTTAACACCGCAAATAAATAATTAGAGAGAGGTGATGTAAGTAAGTACATGGGCTAATACAATCGCAAGCTTTGGCTCGTGTTCCATCATGTTTGGTTGGTAACTGTAAAAGAGTCCATTTTTTTGTGTGTCATGATAAGCAGTCAGATTAGAGTCTATTTTTATAGTGACACCAGAGATTTATCTTATTTTTTGGTTTGACATGTTGCTACGTAATTTTTTCAAGACCCACACAATTAATATTAAAAACAGTTGGAAATTGTATGTAAATGTAATTATCCTGAATAGTACTTGCATATACTGTATGTGTCTTTTTCATTAGAGCCTCTTTTGCGTAGTATTAATGTTATGCGCTCTGCAAATTAGGGCTGCCCCTTCTTTCTTGATTAGTTGACTAATCTGTTGTTTTGGTCCTAGTGAACTAAGATATCTTTAGACGATAGTTGTTTTTCATATTTTTTTCATGCTGAGTGACTTATTTCCAAGAAAATTATGAGCACATCTCTGGTAAACA
This sequence comes from Pterois miles, assembly GCA_947000775.1. Classification (NCBI taxonomy): domain Eukaryota; kingdom Metazoa; phylum Chordata; class Actinopteri; order Perciformes; family Scorpaenidae; genus Pterois; species Pterois miles. The sequence continues at coordinate 15,932,956 of CAMQGK010000549.1, read as the reverse complement.
CAAGATTTAAAGGGGTGCTTTTGTGTGATTTTTTTTAATTTTTATTATTTTTTTTTTTATTTTTTATTTTTTTGTGGAGTCCACAAAATCAAGTATTAGTCAACTAAGAATGTATTTGGTTGAAGACAGCCCTACTGAAAATACTTTATACGTACATATAATATTTTGATGTTGAGTTTTGCACATATGCAATGTATTTTTATTTGACTAATCATGGTATCATTCAGATTATGTGGATGGTTAATAATGTCACTGTTTTTTTTTTTTTTTTTTTTTTTCCCAGGTTGTGGAACAGGGTATGTTTGTGAAGCACTGCAAGGTGGAGGTGTACCTGACGGAGCTGAAACTCTGTGAAGACAGCAACATGGACAATGTGATCACTAGACGCTTCAGTAAAGCCGACACAATAGGTAGGCCCGAGTCACTCTGGAGTAACTGCCGATTTAAGAAGTTCTTTAATAGTAATAAATCAAAAGTTCCTCCTTAGGTTTAACAGTGGTTTGAGTCTGTTTTGATAATATTGACGTTTTGCTGCAGACATGATAGAGAAGGAGATGAGGAAGCTGTTCAGCATCCCTGATGAGAAGGAGACTAGGCTGTGGAACCGGTACATGAGCAACACCTTTGAGCCTCTCAACAAACCCGACAGCACCATTCAAGACGCCGGCCTTTACCAAGGACAGGTAGGGACTCTACTAGTTGTATCGTTCGTCTGACAGTTTGAGTAGCTCTGCAGGGTTCTTTTCCAGGGGTCAGCAAAAAAAGCGTATTTGACAAAATCAACACAGAGCTGTCCAAATATGACTTGCTATGTAGACAGTTATTATTCCTGAGCTCAGTGAAATATGCTCTAGTTTCAGTCGCCCTTTTCAGATAGCTCATCCTTATTTGTGCTCTCTGCCAGTCATCCCTTTAGCCCTTTGTTTGAATCTGTATCCCAACAGGTTATAACGGCCTGCAGAGGGCAGTCTAACTAATCTCAGTGCCACATTCTTGGACTAACTTTTGTGCTCAATTCTTTTCAATTTGTCCACGAAATAATTTAAACACTGTAGGTGATACTGTGACAAGTTTCCTCTGTTTTGTTCTGTTGGAGTTAGAGTCTCTTTAGGTGCTACTCTTGTCTTTTCCTTTTCATTACTGCTCCTACTATCTATCCAGTTTCTCTCATTTCCAGTTTCTAAACAAATAAATATGTTAAGCACCAAGAGACCTCAACACAAGGTGTTTAGAGACAGCAAAACAGAATTGGATTCAAATGAAAATAATATGCATAAAGTTATTTAAATCATCATTTGACTTTGGTTTCCAAAGACTTTGAAGGGAAGCTGGAGTTATGTTAACACAATGTGGTAAGACCGTCCTGTAATGAGATGGTTACAACTTCAAAACCTGCAACATCTGTTTGTCGGCTGCCACGCCAGGCACTCACCCTCTCTTTGTAAGCCGCTTAAACTGTGCACGCATGTCCCGGCATCCACCTGGCAGTCCACTGGAGCAGTCACGGTCTCTACACAAGCCTAGATTAATTTAGACACCTGGCCACCATGAGCCTGCAGGCTTCAGATCGCAGGGCTGTCCTGATCACCAGCAGCTGCTCCAGAGGATTGTTGAGCCTCGGATAAAACCTAGCTATGTGAAACAGTGGCTCCGGCTCCCAATTAGAAATAGCAGCAACAGGTTGTTGGTTCTACTAGTAGCTTTTAAGAAGTCAGTTCACGGTGAATGGAAACACATCTGTTCCTTTGTGTCTATTAAAAGTGTGCACCGCTTTTTTCTGAAGTCTTGTCTTTTTTACGATCGGATAATTCAGAGTATAATCGGATATTTTGGTCAAATCTGAAGAACCCATTAAAGGGTGAGTCCACTATTTATTTTGTATGTTTTTATTTCATTCTGTAGCTTCACAGTGGTGTTTTGCTCCAAGTATGAATGTTTTAGTATCAAAATGCTGTTTTCCCAAACTCCTCTTATTAACTTTTACCCACATGACCTGATGTAGGTTTCTGCATGGTGATGCAGCACTGTACTGTATATACACTGTACAATCTTGTAGTCAGTGTATTAACGTGACATACAGTAGATGGTGGTCGGCATGCTCCCAGTTTGTAGAAGCAGACAGGAGTACTGGCACAGGAGCTAAGCAATGTACTGCTGTGGACGCCATGTTAGTTCAGACCTGAAAATCACACAACACAAACAAACTAACCGATCGATGCAGCGGTACACAGCAAGTCCTGTATTCTGCGATGTAAAATGACTTTTTGTGAATGGAGTCTGGTTTGTAGCTTTGAAGACCGCAACATAATATCATAAATTTAGCTTACACATCAAAAAATCCGAACCATCCCTTTATTTCCAAACCTAGAACAGCTAACTTTGACTTAGCTTATGCTAGTGTTCACATTATTCATAACATCATTGATTTGTTTACTTTGGTAAAGCTGTATGCTGTATGTCACTGCGTTTCCATTTGAACAGAAAGCAGATGGACCCACCTAAATATTGTAAAAAACAAACAATAGTAATTCATCCAATTCAAGATAAATGCAACTAAACAGTTTTTTGGTTCAGAGTTCAGACGACATCTTCAATTTCAGTAGCCCACAGTAAGATAAGATAAGATGAACCTTTATTAATCCCCGGAGGGAAATTCCAGTATAGGATGCAAATACGTTTGGTGTCTTTAAACTAAGCAGATGGAGTTCTATTTTCTCTCTGCCGTCTCCCACAGGTTCTCGTAATAGAGCAGAAGAGCGAGGATGGCACATGGCCCCGAGGCTCCACGGCGCCCAAGTGAGTCAACGGCACATCACCTGGCTTATGTTTCTTTGTTGACAGAAAGAAAATGTTACCACAGAAATAGAAAGCAATTTCCACGCTGTATCCAAACACTATTGATTTACCAGAAGATTACAAATAGGTGGTGGAAAAAGTAATATGATGTGACACAGCACCAGGATTCGTTCTCTGGGAAGTTGTCTAAAAAAAACAAAAAACCTTTGAATTGCTGCCTCTTTGGAAATTGCAAATTTTAATTGTGTAACCCTTTTTTTAAAGTTTCCCTACTGTGTCACTACAGCACCTCATCATCTTCAAAAAATTCGCTCTCTCTACGACTTTGCCTCAGTCTACTTCTTTTTGCTCAACCTTTTGTTGCTCACATATCCCTCCTATTTGTTTTAATTCATCTCAGTTTTTAATTTATTGGCACTCGAACACCTTTCTGGAACAGCCTCTTATTTCCTCTAACTCATGATCTATTCTTTATCTTTTTGAAGGTCATCTGGTGCTTCCAATCTCTCTGCTTTGCCAAAGATCTCGCCTTCATCTCTCACAAACAATCATAACAGCAGCTTCAACAGCAGGAAGTAAGGCTTAGTAGTGGCTTGAATAGCTGAGGGCAGGGTGGGTGTTTGGATGCCAACAGACAGAGATGGAGTCTGGAGTGTTGCTCAGCACAAAACCATCACATTAACCCCACTGGAATTTCTGTTCGAATTGGCATCCTGCAGAAATGAAGTGAATTCAGTTTGATCTATTTGGACTTTTTCTCAGCTCTGTTCTGCTCATTCCTAATTCAGTCATACTAAAAGACCGCATTCCAGTCACCCAGTATAAAGATTGTGGAACTTTGGTTTGTACAGGTCTATCTCTGCCTGTGGTTTGGGCCTTACAGCTATTTGTGATGATGCAGATTCAGCTGTAAAAGCTGATAGCAGGGAGGGGGCATTAATCTTTTTTTGAATTTTCTCCAGCGACAGCAGTGCTCTCTATAAATGGCCCGCCGATGCCTCTGGGTGTCCTACGCAGCATTTAATTCCACTAGTTGATAGTTCAGCATCTGATTTTCTATCTTACTGATTTAAAGCTCTGGCTAAGGCTGCATGATTATGGTAAATGTGATAATAATTTTACCCATTAATATGTGCAAGGTCTTGATTTCACCCTTACAAGTGTCTTCTGCACTCAATCAAAAATAATATTCAAATAAGAAAATATTAGCAATGTATTTGGGGCACAGCGACATGCGTGACAAACACTTGGTACAGATTGTTTGCAGATTTATTAGCTTATTTATCACCAAGGTATATCCTTGGTAGTGCAGTGGTTATCACTGTTGGGTTTGCATTTTTATCCCCGTGCTCGCATGGGCCACCATGGCGTTTGTAAGAGCATTTGGCATAAAAGCAAATCATAAAATCAGATCTGAGATGATCAGCTGGGGCGACCCGCGAACGAGACCAGCCAAAAGACAAATGGTATATCCAGATAACATGATCTTCTTTAATGAACAAAATTGTTTTCATATTCAAATGTAGATGTAATTTTTCTTATTGTTAAATGTTTTTAATAGATTTATGTTACATGAACAATAGGGCTGCCCCCTCTTAGTCCCTTAGTCGACTAATCGGTCATTTTGTTTTTTGTCCATGAAGATTTTTTTTTTTTTTTTTTTTTAAACGCTGTTTTCATGCTGAATGACCTGTTTCCATAAGAAACTTATGAGCACACCTCTGGTAGACACGAGATTTAAAGTGGTGCTTTTGTGTGATTCTTTGTGCAGAAACTCAGTTTTACAGATCTGTCCATTAACTCAACTAATTGATTAATAGATTAAGAATTCTTTGGTCAAGGACAGCCCTAATAAACGGTATATTTCCACTGTTTACCTCACATCCACTGCAATGAATTACAAAACACTTGGAAAGTTATAATGGCAACAGAGTTGTAAAATCCTGATTTTTGCATCCGCATTGGCATTTGATAAGTCGATATGTCGATCAGTGTTTCCCAAAGTCCAAGATGATGTCCTCAAATGTCTTTTGTCCATAACTCAAAGATATTCAGTTTACTGTCAGAGGAGTAAAGAAACCAGAAAGTAATCATCTAAGAAGGTTTTAACTTATTCTTTTTTTAATAACTCAAACGGATTAATCAATTATCAAAATAGTCCGCGTTTCATTTAACTTAAGTGCAGTTTTACCGCCCACATCTCCATGTTTAGTCTTGTTCTAGTTTTATGACGCATGTTGCTCTGTCATCAGTTGTTAAAGCTTGCTTTTCCAACTTTGGGCTCCCCGAGTTGTTCTGGTATGAAACTGCGTGTAATGGAAGTTGATGTACCACATCAGGAGAACGAATGAAGCGTGTTGTTGTTATCATTCAAAAAAAGAAATCACAGTATGTGCTTAATCATGCAGCTCAAGTACAAGCCAGAGAAACATCTCAAATATCAATCGGTCCGTCTCGATTTCTTACCATGCCAAATGAATTACAGCTCGCTTTCTGTTCAGTTTTCACTTTGTTTCCTGATACGTCACTGCAGCCTAGATAAAGTTGTGTTGCTGAAGCTGGAGGCTCCGTCAGGCTGCTGCTAGAGAGCACTGCTCGCCTGTGGGTGGAGCTTTCACCTCTGCTGTCTAGTAGACTCTACTGTCCCCTCCTTCCACTTTATGTGTGTAATTTACTGCATGCTGGAGTTTGTCTGTGCGTGAGTGTGTGTGTCTTAAGATAAAGACACTCTGCATTGTGTTTTCTGATACAGCTGGAATGCAGAAATAATAGCCACAAGCTTGGCCACCCTGAAAAAAATCAATATTGATAAAGGAGGAGGGTGAACCGAGCCTGTCCTTCCTGCACTGACTAGCTGAAAAGGACATTATTTTCCAGTGCATTATACTACCGCCTTGTACTCCCATTTGGGAGCATAGTTGCACATTATCATTTCACAGTTCTGCTTTATATAGTGTGATAGCATTGGTGGCATCTTTTCCTGCACAGAGTGGGTGACTGGGGGGAAATTGGATCTTCGCTCCCAGCAGCTCCCCTGTCCCTGATTCACTGTAGTGCCAGAGCTGTCGTTTCATCTGAATTATGCATGCCCCCCCCCCCCCCCCCTCCTCATACGACGCGTTCCTGCATTACATAACACTTGTCTTTTTGATTTTGCGGTTTTGGCCCAGTCAGTTTAGCCTCAGTAGCGATGCTGTGTAACAGCAGTAAGTTTCACCATCTTACCAGGCGGTGTCCCCTGACTCTGGCAGGCAGTTTCTCTCTCTCGCCTTGAGTCTCTTGGTCTCTTTACCTCGCCTCTCCCCTGAGCTCATTGCGATGCACACGTTCTGCAGTCTAAGTGACCTTCAGAAAGCATTTCATCTGCTCCTGCTCCCTTCGTCGCCTGCCTTCACACACACACACACACCCCCCCTGTGATGAAACTAGCCCTTTCTTCAGAGTTTTCTTACTTTATTTATTTAGACCCTCTCTATTAAAAGCCCTCATACAGGCCGGCCATGTCATTTTACAGAGGGAGTATGTGTGTTTGAAGGGAGCTAGCAATGTCATTGGGTGATATTTGATAGGGAAAAGGCGGGAAATTAAAGTTGTGTATTGGTGTTTTGAGAGGAGAGAGAGCATAATATAATGTGTGCAAAAGTGTAAGAAAAGGAGATAAATGGTGTGTCGGCATGTGTTAATGTGTGTGTGTGTGCGTTGGAGAGAGAGAGGGGAGTAGAGATATGCTCAGAGAGTCAGGCCTGTGAATACTGCAGCCTCAGCTGGATGCAGTGGATCAGCTGCTCCCTCCATCCCCATCTCATTTCTCTTCTGTCCCCCCTCCATCCCTGTACTGTCCGCCCCTCCCCCCTATTCTCCCTCCCTCCCCCCTCCCCCCTCTCTCTCTCTCTCTCTCTGTGTGCACCTCTAGCGTCAGTAGCAGTAGTCTTGAGCATCCTTGCTGCTGCTGATGCTGCTATAAATATCTGCTGGTAGCCGTAGAGCAGCAGAGAGCAGCAGGCAGGCCAGAGGGAGGAGCAGAGGACCAGAGGACAACATAGGACAGGACAGGACAGGGGGAAGGGATCTGAGGCAGAGAGGATAACAAGATGACAGGCGGTCGAGCTCGAAAAAGAGGAAGGGGGGAGAAGGGAGGAGAGGAGCTGCTTAGTTAGCTCTATGAAAGAGGAAGAGTGTGTGTTTTTAGGTGTTAATGTGTTTTGGTTTGATTGCTGACCTGGCTGGACGTGGAAGTCAAATTTAGCCTTAAACTTCGTTCGGACTACATCCAACAGCTTCTGGAGTTGCACTGGGTTGAGCTGAGTTAACATAAGGACTCAACAGTGAAGGCTGGAGCGGGACTTTCCTTCCCGGGCCTCTGAAAACAAGGCTGTGCTTACGCCGGACCCCATCAGAACCCCGTCCAGCTTGCGAGTTTCGTGTGGACATGCGGGCCGGCATGGGCCGGGGTGGGGCTGAGATGTCATGCTCCTGTGTTGCTGGTGGTGCCTGAGGCCCGAGGCGGTGGAGCTGGAAAGCAGGAGGGTGGACCACCGTGTGCTGAACTGCGAGGCCAGTGCCTCCACCGCCATCACAGCTGTTTCCCTTGACCAGTGGGAGTCAGAAACAAGCAACACTGCCCTGCAACCCTCCCAGAGGTCTGCTGATTGCTGCAGTTAGTGGAGGCCTAGCATTAAGCCCTCTCTGATTGTCTAGGAAGCCTGAGAGAGTCTTTTCTGGGGGGGTTCTTAGGTTTGCATTGTAGCTTGATCTTTGATTGAAGAAGAAATAGTGGAAACTGAAGCTGCATATTTGCTTTGTGGTGTTTTTAATGTATTGCTAACAACTGTATCTTGATAATAAGTATGCACTTAGTTAAATTTACATAGATGTAGCACCATTTGTGTTTAATAGAATGTTTGTGATGTTTCCTTAGCATATAGCAGTTTGACGAATGCTAACCAACCTTATCTAACCTGCCTGCTTGTACCTCTGTATGTTTATTGCACAGTGTGAAGAATTCAAGCTATAGTCTACCGTCCTACCACCCCTACAGCAACAGCTATGACTACTCAGACCAGAGCAGGCAGAGTGAGCGCTCGGGCCTCTGTGGACTCTCCAACCTGGGCAACACCTGCTTCATGAACTCTGCTGTGCAGGTAACGACACATCTTCAGGGAACTCTGCACAGTCTGGGAAAGTATGGAAAGTTATTCTAATTCTTTCTTCAAAACTTTGTTCATAGAGTCTAGAAGAATCAATGTATTTATAGGAGTATTGAAGGTGTTCTGAAGGCTTGAGGTGATCCAACACCGTACTATGACACTTTGTGTTGTTGTTTTTCTTCTTTAATTTGTCACCAGTCTTGTCACAAAGTATTTTTAAAAAAGGAAAATGACAGCATGGAAGTTCAAAATGCAGCTCCTGTAAAGAGTCTAAATCCATCCTTTGCTCATTATTGTCCTCTCCTGCTTTTGCGCCCCCCCTCAGTGTTTAAGCAATATCCCTCCTCTGACGGAGTACTTCCTCAAAGACAAGTTCACAGACGAGCTGAATGAGGACAACCCGCTGGGCATGAAGGGGGAGATCGCCAGAGCCTACGCCGAGCTCATCAAGCAGCTGTGGTCGGGCAAATACAGCTACGTCACCCCGAGGCCTTTCAAGGTGAGAACTTTTCTATAAGCAGTTTTGTATGTTGGGTTCACTCACCAAAGCAGTGCACTAGTTAAACATTGTTGGAAAGGAGGGTCTGTGAAAGCACCATCATTGTGTCATCCACAGTAGGCAGCTGGAGCAAGGAAGTAATAGTATGTCTTTGGAGTATAAACAGTACTATCATTACTACTCTGAAAGATATAAATGCACAAGTAGCAAAAACCAGGTGAGTGAAAGGTTTTAAAGTGCAGGTAGCATCAGTTTGAATCCTCAAATATGGATTAACAATGAATGTGTTGTTATCAGTAGTTTGGGTAAGGGCTTGCATAGAACTGTGGGGGCTAAACCAGTAAGTGTCTGGTGATGAAGCTGTAAAAGGACACTATGACCAATGGCCAAGAAAGTATGTTACATTTTTACATTTAGTTACATTTAGACTAATTTCCTTTTTTCGAATATTAGCCAGAAAGTATCCTATTTTTTCTTGTTTTCTTCCTATTTTTCTGCCTTTCCCTATGTCATTTTCCCCCCACATGTTTTCCACCCTCCAGACCCAGGTGGGCCGTTTCGCCCCACAGTTCTCGGGCTACCAACAGCAGGACTCTCATGAGCTGCTGGCCTTTCTCCTGGACGGCCTTCACGAAGACTTGAACCGCATCAGGAAGAAGCCCTACATCCAGCTCAAGGATGCCAACGGCAGGCCTGATAAGGTGAGATAATAGGTCCGAAAATGTGTTAAATTGACCCAGATGTTAAAGTGAACGTAGCTGGCTACATGTATATACCTTTATATTTATAAGATTAGATTAATTAATAGATTGCTCAATCATTCAGTTAATATGTACTTCTCAATAAGCACTGTCCTTTTCCAGCCTTTTGTAACAGCTAGGTATGCTTTGTTGTTTCTCTCAGGTGGTGGCGGAGGAGGCATGGGAGAACCACATCAAGAGAAACGACTCCATCATTGTGGATATTTTCCACGGCCTTTTTAAGTCCACTCTGGTGTGTCCTGTGTGCTCCAAGGTCTCTGTGACCTTTGATCCTTTCTGCTACCTGACCCTGCCCCTGCCCATGAAGAAGGAGCGGACCCTGGAGGTCTATTTAGTCAGACTGGACCCCCTGGCCAAACCCACACAGGTAACATGCAAAGCCTGGGAAAGCACCTAAACGTGACTATGTGTTGTACCCTGTCATTATGATTTTTACATGACATGTTTCCGTTTCAGTACAAGCTGACCGTGCCAAAGGTGGGCTACATTTCTGACCTGTGTACCTCCCTCTCCAACCTGTCTGGGGTGCCTGCTGAGAAGGTAAAAACATCACAGTCAGTAAAATAGTCCCTTCCCACCCAGCTTCAGCAGCTAGTTGGGAAAATTGCTGTGTTTTTTTCTTAACATTAGGAATTGGTGGTTCATATATAAGTTTAATCTGCCTACATAGCCAAGAATCGTCTGACTACTTTTCTTTTTCCCCCCAGATGATTGTAACTGACATCTATAACCACCGTTTCCATCGGATCTTTGCCACCAACGAGAACCTCAGCAGCATTATGGAGAGAGATGATATCTATGTGTGAGTGTCGAACTTGGCTGACAGACATGCTCTGTTATCTAAAGTTTTAAACAGCATCTATATTTAAGTTTCTGGCCTTTGTTTACCACATAAAAGATAGATTTTAGCCTAATGCATGGTGTAATTTGACAGATTTAGCATTTAGTCTGTTTTATCAAACAGCCTTATTCATTGTTTTGAATACCTCCTACATAAAATCTTTTGACTGTTCTGACGTTATTACTCGCTTCAGAGATATAAAGCATAGTCGTTGGCTGTCCACCAATTTAAATCACTTTATTTGCTTTATTTATGACATAAATATGCAGGAGTTTTCACTCTCTTCTCAGTCTTGCTGCTAACATGTTGCATATTCAGTGTAATGTCAAAACTGACTACTCGTCTCTTTGCAGATTTGAGTTGGCGGTGAACCGGGTGGAGGACACAGACCACGTGGTGATCCCGGTGCACCTGAGGGAGAAGTACAAACAGTCTGGCTACAACCACACCAGCACGCCGCTGTTCGGACAGCCCTTCCTCCTCGCCGTCCCCAGAACCCTCAGCGAAGACAAGCTCTACAACATGCTGCTCCTGCGCCTCTGGTACGTTCATATGTCTTTGTGTTAGTGCCTATAGTCACTGTTGAAAATTGACACTAAAATGCTTGTCAACTTTGATGGCGGCTAATAAGTCTATCATGTCTACAAGCCACTTTGGCAGGCAGTCAAGATGAAGAAGTTATTTAGCTTGTTAAAAAAATAAAATAAAACATACTAGTCATTTTTAAAAATCAAAAATAGCTGTAAGTAAAAATGATTTTGTGTTTGCAGCCGGTTTGTGCGATCTTCAGTAGAGGAGGATGAAGAGGATTGTGAAGAGACACAGCCGTCCAAACAACACACGGTCAACGGTAACGGCACTAATGGACTGCTGGAGGAGGGGTCGCCGAGTGAGTGCACTAACACCCCCACACTCACACATTTTCCAAGCACACGCTTTATCTGTAAAAGTTTTGACCTTTTCAAATGTTTTACAGTGTTTTAACCACATGGTTGCTGCCGTTTAAAGCCTTTATTCTTTATTATTCTTTAGTCTTAGTCTTTATTTTTCCCCACTCACTTATTTACTTACCATTATTATTTTTTGTATTATTATTTTGTCTTTCTATTTGTTTGCCTGTTTTTCCTTGCTTTAAATTTTTAATTTCAATTTTTTTCTTGCTAATAATTTTTCTTCTTTTCTTTTTCTTTTTTTTAATTTTATTTATTTTTTTTTTTTGTCCCGTCACTTAAAAATATTGCTTTTCAATTTACCTGTAATGATTATGTTACAACATGTTCTCTCACTTATTCATTGATATTGTATGATCCAATTATTTTGTATCTTGGAGAACAAAGTACATTGATTTAATTAAGACAATGAATAAAAATAAAAAAATAAAAAATCTCAAGCAGCCAAAGTGCATTAAAAATGTCTTCTGTCCTCTGTCAGGTGAGATGGAGACCGATGAGCAGGACGACGAGTCCAGTCAGGATCAGGAGCTGCCCTCTGAGAACGACAACAGCCAGTCGGAGGACTCCGCGGACAACGAACTGGAGAACGGCGTGGTCGGTCCTCAGAACTCCACCAAAGGCCAGCAGACGGCCGGGCACAACAGGAAGAGACTTTTTACATTCCAGTTCAATAACATGGGAAAAACGGACTTCTCCCTCATCAAGGAGGACACCAGGCAGATCCGTTTTGACGAGGGACACCTCCGACTCAGTGGTAGGAATCGGGGCGAAGCAGGGAATAAGGGAATAATCCATTCATGGGAGGAGAATAAATCCACACATAATATCCTCAACTTCAAAAACAAAATGTATTTATCTAGTTTCATTTTTCAAATGGTGGATATATTATTTTGCAGCACAGAAATGTGAATAAATCATTTTTAAGCACCAAGATAAGTAACCCTGTAGATTCATGGATGAAATAACCGACTGAATGATGATGATAGTAAAAAATGAAAGGTGATTCATCTGATATACATCCTGTCCACTTGTTTTTTTACAGACCGCTCTTATCTGTCTTTGGACTGGGAACCAGAAATGAAAAAGAAGTACTTTGACGAGTCCGTCGTCGAGGTAAAGCCAATATGAGAAAATACAGATATCCAACTTTAACAGCCTTAATGCAGCAGAGCAGCTGGTGCACTCTTTAGCATGCAAACCGTGCAGTGAAGAACAAATGCAGTCTGCCATCCTGCTACAAAGTATGGCAATGTGACCCAGACAGGAGCAGCAGGAAGTCCTGGTAACAAGCAACAACTGTTTTTGTAATCAAAAGGTCACAGATTTGATGCCTGCAGCAGCCTGTGCATCCTTGAAAAAAGGTGTTAAACCAACACCTTGCTCACCACAAGATGTGATAAAGAAGCTGGCTATAATGAAAATGTTGCACTGTTCTCCGTGCTTCAGCTTAGATTTCAATAACACGATTTTAATAATGAAATGTTTGTTCTCTACCCATGCACCATGCCTGTCCTGTAAAAACAGTTTTAATTTGAATGAAATTGTAAGACACTGTCTTAAGGTGTGGTCTTAAGACACTTATTAGTCCATATTTTACCTATTTTAACAAAAGTATTGTGAGTGCACAAAACTTATATGAGGCCTTACAACTGACTTTAAAGGTCATATTGATAACATTTTTATGTAGATGAATATTTAAAAAAAAAAATCTGCAGAACTTACTTTTCCTTGAAAAAAATATTGTGACTGTGAATTAATCATTTTGAAAATGTTGGCGGGTCCAAAACAAATGTTTTGCATACCTCTGTGAAAGATACCTGGTTCCCACCTCTAACAAGATTTGTGAGCCAATAGTAAAACAAGGTTGGGGTCATGTGGTATCTGTGGTTCGTCAGTTAGTGCAAAAAAATAATGGATAAATGGCTGAAATTAACAGTGAGACACAACAGTGGTATGAGAAATGCTTTCTAACAGCTGTGTGTGTGTGTGTGTGTGTGTGTGTGTGTGTGTGTGTGTGTGTGTGTGTGTGTGTGTGTGTGTGTGTGTGTGTGTGTGTGTGTTTAGAGCAGGACTTTGACAAGCATGAGAGCATGGAGTACAAACCTCAGAAGAAGGCGTTTTTCAAGCTGAAGGACTGCATCGAACTATTCACCACAAAGGAAAAGCTGGGAGCAGAGGACCCGTGGTGAGATATGTTACGACATTACACACAAGTCACGAACAGGAAGTGATGCTGGCTATCGGCCGGCCGCATTAGCTAACGTGCATCCTGTCTCGTAGGTACTGTCCGAACTGTAAGCAGCACCAGCAGGCCACTAAGAAGCTGGACCTGTGGTCTCTGCCGCCGGTGCTGGTGGTCCATCTGAAACGCTTCTCCTACAGTCGTTACATGAGGGATAAACTGGACTCCCTTGTTGATTTCCCACTCAGGTACACACACAAAAAAGGGCAATAAATCACTGCAGCAGAGCACTGCACATTCAGCAGTTCATCCATTGTTTCTGTTTTGCCTAATGTATTTTACTTCATCCACACACAGTATATGCAGACAAACAGTATATACATATAGATGAATCCTTTCATGCACATTGAGTTTATAATTACAAACACATTTTATAATTTCTCTTCAGTAAAATAAGCTCAATTTGACGTCCACAGTTTATATTTTGTCATTGTTCAGACTTGTGAAACATAATAACAAACACTATAGTTTGCTGGACATTTTAGTTGAAACATATAGTATGTAATTAATTGTATTGTATTTATTTCTACAATTTTCCATTAAAGATGAGTGAAATTTGACCATTATGGTAAAGAATAAAGATGAACAATTATTGTTAAACTACACACCAAACAACAGTGTAACGACAGTATTTTAAACAGAAACCAAATGTACTCAACAGTGTGACTTCTGTTACTGCTAGCACTGTTATGTCTTGCTATTAGTCTACATTATTAAGGGTTTCAGTACCTTTTAATACCCTGAAATACCTCAGAAAGTTGGTACTTGTATAGAAATAAAGACCTGTACAGCTGACGACTGACAGTCCTACATGTCATGTGTTTCCTGCAGAGACCTGGACATGTCAGAGTTCCTGATCAACCCCAACGCCGGGCCCTGTCGCTATGACCTCATTGCTGTGTCCAACCACTATGGCGGGATGGGTGGAGGCCACTGTAAGTTTCGCCACACACATCACTGTGCAATATTCATCTTCCCCTTTTTATCACAGCTATGTGTTCCTTCCTTTTAATATGCACTGACACACACTGCAGCATAATCAAGAAACACGATGTGTAAATATAGTGTTTATCATGTGCCTGAAACCCTGTGGGGCTAACAAGCTTGATGTAAACATCAGTCATGATTGGTTTGTTTCACTGTGAAGCAAACTACAAGCATTACAGCAGGGCTCCACTGTTTATTTTAATGGCTTCTTGACTTTGATTTCTGTTGAATTTGCATTGATGTTCTGTTATAATTATTATAATATTAGTTATAATTAATTAATTGCTTGTGATATGGTACAGTGTTTTGAACGTGCTTTCAAACAAGCTTTCAGGGACAGTAGTGTGCACATATTAAATAGATCTATTAGTGTATTGTACTTTGAGTGAGTGCTGCAGGAATGAGTCTGAAAAAGCCTTGAATGAGTTTTTTGCACTTGCGGTTCCCTCGTTTTGAAGTCAGTGGATTTTTAGTTGGATGCCTGATATGAAGTCTGTGATTAACACAAGCTTAAAAGATTTCGATGTTTTATTCTACAATAAAAAAAAAATGTCAGCTTTCACATACCTTTCAAAAGGCGATCTGTAATGAGTGGCTAAATGAGACTACAAGACGTCAGCAGTAGAGGTCGACCGAAATGGGCTTTTTTTTTCAAATTTATTTATGGCCGATGCTGATTTTTAAATTTTTTAAAAAAAAAATTTTGTTTTTTAAACAAACTCAGGACAGTCAATGGCCAATATATGATGCCATTTTTTTTGCCGATATCTTTGGCTGGTTTTCTTTCTTTCTCTATTTGATGAACTATAACAGCTTAATAATGACAAAGGTTACACAGAATTTCTGAACTTAAGTAAACATTTATTGAACAATACTTATGGTCTGTCTCTCAAATCTGCATTTTGTGTCTGCATGGTTTCTCCCAGGTAGGATGTTTTTTTTGCACTCTTGCAAAGGTTAACCCACTGGGCTCCATCTACTGACGTCTGCTGGTAGAATGGCAGTTGAATGGCCCGATTAATAGATCAACCTCTAGTCATCATGCCAAAGTCTAGCGCACTTTCACTTATTGGTGGTGACGTGAAGTTTTGACCATCGTGTCATTTTTTTAGAGCTTAACATTAGCTTTTTACTTTTGTTTATGCATTCACTATTCAGAAGAGATTATCTTACGAAACAAAACTTAAGAGTATCATGAACATGTCTTTAACACAGCTTATTTTTTCTGCAATAATCCAAAATTCAAAGGATTTTTCATCATGCATTGAATCCTTCCTTCCTGTTTGGTATACAAAATCATCCCCGCACCACTCTATACATACTGTAGCTATGACTTTTTTATGTGCACAGATGTTATGCTGGCATCCATACTTAGACTCTGTGTTGTGTTGCTTGTGTACTCATGACATGGCCCTTTTTCAAAGTGACTACCAGCTCTGCTTGGGTGTCCTGTGAACAACATGCCAAGAAATGTAATTTATAGTGGTGCTACACATGTAAAGAGGAAAATCTGTCTAATACTACATCGTTTAATGTCGTCCTGCTCAGACACGGCATACGCCAAGAACAAAGACGACGGAAAGTGGTACAACTTTGATGACAGCAGCGTGTCTCCTGCCAACGAAGATCAAATAGTGGTGAGTGTGTCCTCATTGGCAAAAGTACTACTGTATATTCATCAAAGGCAGTTTTGCTGGACAAACTAGAACTGGTTTCATTTCATCAAAGTAATGTACATCTAATATTGTCACTAATTGGGATTAATTATTAAATTGCGGTTTTCTCAAAGACATCCGACTGCGCTGATGCTCCCAAAAAAGCACTAATAAGGAGCCGAGGACTCTTTTTTTTTTTTTTTTTTTTTCTGTGGTTGTGGGTATTTTGTTGCTGTTACCGCTCTTGGACAGTTCTTGATTTACAATAATTGGCACATTTAAACAAGTCAGTGATTCAGACAACAGAGCCTACACTCCAACAATGGGAAGTCTCATTAAGATGTGTTGACAGCGGGGGGTGTTGAACAAGTTTGTAAAGGCTTTTACACCTCACTACCCACTGACGAGTGCGCTACACATAAGTAACTCAGTTTGTCAGGTTCGCACAGCACAGTCAGCTGATACATCTTAATGACTTGAAGGTAACAAACAAACTTTCTGCTGCAGGAAAATGTGTTCAGAGTAAAAATGCAGAAGGAGGGTATGATTAAGCATAACTGATGCTCACATTCACTTAATTGTTGAATTGTGCATTACTGAAATCATTGTAAATAGTCTAATCATTAATTGCCTTTGGCAGATCTAGTTAATTAAATATTTAATATATACTGCTTGATATAGATGGCAATACTGGTGTTGGCATAAATGTGTGCTTGTCCTCCTTATATTGAGTTTATTTTCATTAGGACTTTAAAGGTTAAGGCAGGTGATTATTATATTATTCAATATGGTAAACAAATCCAATGAAATGACCAAAGCGTGTTAGTCTGTCTCCGATTACTTTCACTTTCAATACGGTCACTGATGTGTTTTTAAAGAGGACATATTATGCTTATTTTCAGGTGCGTGCTTGTATTTTGTGTTTCTATTAGAACATCATTAAAGTTCAAAAAACGCTTTATTTTTCTCATACTGGCTGTGCTACAGCGCCTCTTTTCACCCTCTGTGTACAACGCTGTTTGAGCTCCTGGCCCCGCCTCCCAAAAACCCCAATCTGCTCTGATTGGTCAGGTGGCCCCCTTTGTTGTGACTGGTCAACCGAACCAAACTCTTCAGACTCCGCTCCAGCTCCTCTGTAACTAGCTTTGTTTGATTGCATGCCAAACTAGCCACTGCGCAAGTATTATGCAAATGTGTTACTTGGTGACATCACCTGACACACCAAGCTGATGGTCGGCTGTTGAACAGTTTGGGGCCGTCGGTGAATGTACTGTCAGCTCTAGTCCGCCCGTGTTGGAGTTCTTTTGGACGATTCAGCATGCTGAATCGGCGGCGGAGCTCCTCAGCGAGAGAAACCACTCTGATTAGCTTAAACAAATCAGTGCACAAGAAGAGAAACAGAAGTGAGGAAAGCAAACCAAGTAAAATGAAGAGAGCACAGAAGGCACTTCTCATTTTCATCCTCATCTTATTTGGTCATTCACATACACCGATGTTTTAACAACATGTTCGTCTGGAATGAAGCAGTGGTGGTGAGTGAGCTTTGAAATGGTCGGCAAACGTCTCTTTATTTCATTTATGTATCATAACAACGGCATGTACTCTATATCCGCCATCTTCAGTCTTCCAGCTTCTTTTTTGACAGCCAAATACAGACTACCGCCCCCTGCTGGTGCGGAGAGTTATTTCCACTCACAGAGGCGCAGAACGCCTGTGCTAACTGGCCGTCGGCTGTAGACTTTACAGTGTGTTTGGGTGCAACTTGTCGGCCAAAACAAAGGAGATGTGAGGCGACTCAGCAGGTTCTCTGATGTCGGGTTGGTGTGTTCGCAGCTTTAAAGCAAGGAGCAGTGTTTCTGTGGGGGAGAGTAACTCTGTTTGGTGTGGACTTTAGGCTTTGTAACTCTGAAGACTTTATATTCACAAAAAACTATATAACGCAGTAAAGGAAAGGGGAAAAGCACAAAAGCATAATAGGTCCTCTAATAGTTTTAGACAATGGAGGAATAAACTACTGTATGTCATGCCTGTTAGTAGGATCAGTTAATGTTAGGTTTGATCTTTTCATGGGAATTGTTGATGAAAAATGTTGAATATTTGCAGATTAGTCCTGTAACATTTCCTCGATGGACAGATTAGTCGAATTTATTTAACCAAGTAGTATTTCTGAGGTGTTCCTACAGAAGGTTTGTCTTGGGAAAAATGTCCTCAAACAGTAAGCCCCTGGGATAGGAGGTAATTACTGCAGCATCCTGTTGACTCATTATCAAAGGATTATAAAATTGCACGGTCATGATATTAGAAGTTATAACATTTAAAAGTGTTGACGCAAGTTAAAAAGGGAATTCTTAAAAACAAAGCCACAGCAGCAGTGACTTGTTTGTGTCACTGCTCGCTAACATTGTTCATGGTTGTCTTTCTTTCAGTCCAAAGCAGGCTACGTTCTGTTCTACCAGCGCCAGGACACGGTGAAAGGCACCGGCTACTTCGCTCTGGACCGCGAGGAAGAGGAGGAGGACGAGGAGGAGGAGGAAGGAGAAGACGAGGAGAACGAGGGCGAGGAGAGGCAGGAGAGAAAGCCCGCCTGCTCTGTTCAGGGCGCGTCGTCCGCCGCCGGAGCAGCCAGCGCCGCCACTGCCGCTCAGAGTGACGAGGAGGACCTGAACGAGAACCGCCGCAGGAAGAACGACAACGATCAGGGGAATGTGGAGGAGGAGGAGGAGGAGGAGGAGGAAGAGGACGAAGAGGATGAGGAGGAGGAGGAGGAGGAGGAGCAGGCACCCATTCGAGACGTCACCATGAAAACCAACTGAGGCAAGCATGGACACAAATAAATGGAGAGAGAGACTAGGATCTTTCCTTCCAAAGCCATATGGACACACAGCATGGCAGCGGGCGCCACCAGCCTCACCCGGCGGCTCGGACTCGGCCGCTCGACAGGCTGAGCCACCGCGGGGGTGACGGCTGTTAGGTCAGGGAGCTGCCGCGGTACGCAACTCTAAGAAATCAGGGCCCTCCTCTGTGGTTGGATCACTGTGTGTGTGTGCAAAGTGTGTGTGAGTGTGTCGCCACGTCCATTCGTTTAGGATTTACCTGAAGAGTCACTGAACGTCATCGGGGACCGATTTAGACGCTGCACAGTGTAGCGCTCTTAATCACCCCTCTTGCTTTTTGTGTTTGTTTTTTTATATATATATTTTTGAGAGCAATGCATATCATTTTATTATCATTTAGACTTTGTAAATATTTTAAACACTGAATTATAAAGGGTTTTCACGATGCGCTGAAACATTTTGAACTTGCACAATCACCAACCATCCACCTTTTTTATGTGTTATTGCCAGACATACTGCAGTTGTGTAACAATATTGTAGTCTCTCAGAGGGTTTGCTCACATTAAAAGTTTAGGAAACCGCCTTTAGTCAAACCAGTGTACAGTCTAGACTTAACATAGAGACGTGATGCTCATAGTCGTTTTTTTAAAGTGTTGAACAGCCAAACTGTCCTAGCTTTGTGCTGCTGCTGCTGCTACTGTTGTGATCTTGCATTTTAGACACATTATTAGTGTATCAGCATGAACCTTTAAGGTCCTGCTTTTGCTGTCTCTCTCTGGTCTCCTCTGGTGATAATCAATATTTCTTAAAATAACGCAGGATTGAGAAGATATCCAGCTAACTTTGCAAAATACCTAAACAGATTCTAATTTTATCTGCAAAAATGAATTAGTAAAATCCGTTTCACTTTGTCTTAACTCAACATAATGTGCAGGGATTGCAGCAAATACCTGTTTTAAAAGTTAGCTGGCCAACTCGGATCCTACGCCGCAAATCTCCTCTTTTAAGTTATTCATAGGTGGTGTTTAAAGCTTTACCACGGCTCTGCTCTCCCCTTCATATTCGAGGCACTGTGAGATTAGAGAACATCGGTGATTTCCCTGACATCAGATGGATCATCTCCTGTCCGGATCACCTCGGCCTTAACTCTTAATCTCAGTCCGGTCGCCTTTTCTTTGCACATCACTGTATCACGCCGTCTTTCGCCAACACTGTCCGGATTATTTGTCTGCTTGTTACATCGCAGCTACAGACTGTTTCTTTGACTCCACAAGAGGGCCAGAATGTACGCTGAATGGAATGAACACTGACCAGATGTATGTGGTTGATGCCTTTTTGATTCTTTACAGGGCCAGATTTGTTTTTTCCTCTCTCTCTCTCTCTCGCTCTTTTTTTTTTTTTAATGGCTCCCTATCTTGGTTTGGTTGAATGTGCTGGTAATAGGGTCTTCGCCTTTGATATTAGCTGTATGAACTCATGGGTGCTGCTGAATGCGTCCCTTTCCAGAGGGCCGGGGAGGGGAAATGCTTCTTCGACGATGAGGAGGGAGGGGGACAAAACTGAAAACGGCGGGGTGAGTCTGCCTAAAAGGCCGATCAGCTTTTGGGATCATGATACAGTGAAAATATTTTGCGGCAGATTGTTGCAGGATATTCCTCCATAGGCGTTACTCATGATAAAACTCTATTCTCCATGGTGGAGTGTTATGTTTTTTTTTTTTCTACCTGTTCTCCCATTGTAAACAGCATTAGCGTACCTGTTGTTGCCTCAGAATATTAGATGTGTACCATGCCTTTTATGAGCGTCTCCGTGCTTTGACTTCGTCGCCTCAGCGCTGCCTCGCTTTTTGGGCGACTCACCCCCCGATCTTGACTGAGTGAGATGTGATTGCTACTATAGGCTTATACAATACTGTACATAAGAGTTCACTCTGTGAGTGCACATTTGATAAAGTTTATTTATTTATATGTAAGCATTTAATAATAAACAGACAATATATTTAAAACCTTGGCAAGACCTGAAATGTCGGGTGGGGGGGTGGGGGGTATGTGGAGAATCCACACGTACACACTAGTTTGCCTGTGCTCTTGTCAGGGAGGGAATATTTTTAAAAAAAAAAAAGGATGGTTCTGCTGTTTTGGGACTTTTTTTGTAAAAAAAAAAAAAATAAATAATCCAGACATCCTTGCATGACAACATAACGGGGGTTTCCAGGTTTGGCTGCACTTGAGTTCACTTGGGTTTACATTTGAAATGTGCATGTGTATTTATACACAATATTCAATAAAGTTGTGTAAAGCTTTCTGTGGGTCCTGCTCTGCTTTTCATCTATTTGGTGTGCCTTGTTTGTGACTCACTGTCCCTGAAGTGTTGTACTGTGTATTTTTCATAAATAATCAATGGTACACATGTTAGTTCTCTCCATAACTGGTGAATAGAAAAAGGCTGCTCCTCATCAGCAGCAGAGGATCATGTTTGTAATACTGTTTTCATCATCACAAGCAGTTACACATCTTGGTCACAGCAGTAAGTGAGACATCTTTGAGTAGCTGATATTTCCCTACAAAGGATAAGCTGTCTGGCTTGTTGATTTGCTTTCATGTTATTTTCCACTCTGTGCTCCAGTGTGTGCGCAGCAGCTGCAGGCTGATCTGTGAGGAGGAACACGGTGTTCTCTCCGGGTTCTGACGGGTTCTCTGCCCGCTCACAGCTGGGAGGTTCCCCGGAGCAGCGGCTCATCCTTCCAGCCAATCAGAGGGAGGAGAGGGAGAGGCGGGCTGTGCGCACAACAGTGGATCACTCTGAAGGAGAAACCGGAATCCAATTTACTGATCATTTTAAACCTAAATACTCTGCAGCAGGGAAAATAAAAATGTTTTTTAGAAATATAATTTAGCCAGTTCACATATACAGATTCAATCCGGCCCACTGGATGACTTTTAAAAGTGGGAAATTGCAGAGAAGTCATTAATTCTAATTTTTCTACAACAACAAAAACACTGCTATTATCTACTGGGGGTTACGTGGGGAAATGTTAGGTTTTCCCTGAAAATGCTCCAGTTCCTATTTCTTCACAGAGTCAAATGGGAAGCCAGTGTGCTTGATGTGTTCATAGCACCTGTCAGTGCTTAATGAATATATGTGTTAGCACTACCAGACTCAAAATCGAAGGACTTGCAATGACAACTGAGAACAGAGAAGATAAATGAATTGTTGGCAGAGTCGAGGATACAGCAGTCGTAGTCGTAGCCGAGACATCAGGGAGACAGGCTGTTCATCAGCTGATTTTAATGGACACTGACATGGACATCATGGTGAATGTTATGAATGTACTTGTACTTCCTTATACTAAAAGAAAGGGATTAATTTGGAGGTGTTGTTATTATGCAATGGTTTTACTGTTCCGGCCCACTTCAGATCTAATTGGGCTGTATGTCACCCATGAACTAAAATGAGCTTGACACCCCTGCTTTAGTGTGTCCTGACCTACGTCAGTGTTTAATGTTGCCGTTGACAGGCAGCCTTGCTTTCCTTTTCAGTAACATTGGTTGACTTCTTGCTTTTCCACAGAGTGTTTTGTTTGCACGCTCCCTGGTGTTTCGGCGAGTATTTCATCAAACAGCGCGGCGAGTGTAAACGCCACGGCGTCCCACACCACGGCGTCCCACACCACGCCGTCCCACGCGAAACAAAACTCTCCTCTACAGAGACACTGCTCCTGAACTGCCTGAAACACCTCGCTTAAAGTCAACCTGCCAAGCGGCTAGTTTGGCACGCCCTCAAACAAAGCTAGTTAGAGCGGAGCTGAAGCGGAGTCCAAAGAGTTTGGATCGGTTGATCAATCACAATAGAGTCGGCCAGCTGACCAATCAGGGATCAGACTTGGCTTTGTATGTACCTGAAAATAAGCATAATAGGTCCTCTTTAATTACGTGCAGCATACACTTTGACTGTTCATCATCCTTCCCTCTGGTCCAGAAAAATATCAGAGCCATTTGACATTCAACAAGCTCATGATTATTACAGACATTACATAGGTAATATAGCCAGGGTCCAAAATATTTATATTAAATTAATATTTTATTTGCATTTTTTGTCACTTGCAAGGATTTGCTGCTTCATCATGAGAATTTCTATCATATGAAGATTTAGCTTAATGCTACTATTGCAAAATGTCTCACAGCTGGGCCACTGCTTCATAACAAGAGAGAAACAACGGTGCTCTTTTGAACGTAACCAGCTGATGGCGCGTTCTGGCTCTTTCTTTGCTTTCTGCTGGTGTTTGGAAAACCCGTCCGAGTGAGACCTCTGCGTTTTCTCTGATCTCCGCCCGTGCCTACACCCGTCCTGACGTTCCCCGCGAATTTTATCCACGCCGCTCCGCCAAATCCACTCATTTTCCACACCTACCTGACATGCGGCATTTGCGGGGAGAAAGGGCAAAAAGAAAAAGCCGTGTTTTCGCTCCGATGTGGATTTGTACACGTTTTTGTGCCTGTTTTTGCGAAACCGAGCGTGTTTGAAAGCGGGACAACTTTGTTTTCACGACGCGGAGATAGAAACAGACAACAATAGATTATAAAACAGTCTGCTGCAGTTCAGCTGCAAGGTGAGGAAGGACTGAACGTGGAGACGATGTGGGATTTCCTCACATCCAACAAAACCCCGGTAATATTTCTAATACAGATATGAGTTTATTGTGACTTTTTGGTAGTCTACTTCTATCTTATGTGCTTCGTTACGCAAACAAAAGATAATAATAATCAGTGTTTTTCTCTAATATTTAAAAATATGCATTTTTTTCAGTGTTTGTCACAATTGATAGACACTGTGATGGTGATTTTTACACGCGTAATTTCATGTTTGACATCTGGAGACTGCTGCATTGCTGAATTATGCCGCACAGTTTTCTTCGTTCCTCCCTCATGTCACTAATTTTTCATGTCATTATTTAAAAATGACCACAGTGTTATTTTTTTGGTGGTGTGACAAAGCGATGCATGTCGCCTGTGCCGTTCAGGAAATCCACGGAGAGCCGCCGTACGTCCCTACCTGCTGCCATATGTCATTTTCACCGAGGTCATCTGAGGAGAGCAGCGGGTGCAGGAAATATGTGAAAGGTACAGGAGGTGTGTGTTTTTTTCTTCTTTCTTTGGGTGGGGTTTTTGTCTCGCTTTATTGCGGGGCCACGTTTTGCGCGCACGCCATTTTTCCACCCCCCCTGTGCGCTTTTACGCACAGCGACACCGACTGACTGAACGGGGGTTGAGACTGGAAGTGGAGAGAAGAGGACAAAAGAAAAAGAGCAAAGAGCAGCGGAGGCCACGCGCTGGTTGAGGTAGTAGTTTGTGCTGTTGGTCGGGTTGTCATATTACCCCTTGTGGAGATGACTGCGCAATCTACTGCCTTGCCGGCGCTGGTGACTTGCGGCGGAAGAGTCCAACCGAATCAACGTGAATCACGGAGCTCACTGTTGTTTGTAAACAGATTAAACTGAACGGAGACGGATGTGCCTTCAAGATAATCACGTCTGCTGTGAAACTGTTGTGCGTAAATGATCAGAAGGTGGGACAGATATGTTCAAATGAAACCCACGCGGCGCTGAAATGTCTGGTTGTACATACTAATAAATAAAGTGATTTTAATAGTATGTATCACGTGCGTTTGTGTTTCTTTTCTCCAAATCAGGGAGTGTATCCAGAAGTCAAAGGAACTGAAAGAGTGTTTATGTAGTATTGTTTTGAAATTTAGTGAATTAACAGGTAAATGCTATTCAATACAGTGAAATTCACCTTTAGGCCTGTGTAATAAGGAATTTAGGACAAGTTTAGGGACTGTACGAAAATTATTAGAGGGGGATTTTTTATTTTTAGGTGACTTAAAGCACCTACACGTTTATGCATCTTAACAAAAATTAGCAAAATATGTCCAATAAAGTGACAGAGACAGCTCTTAGTCTAAAATGAAAGAATGGTGGGAATATTATGTAAAAATAACATTATATTGTTATCCACGAAGAGCAGCTAATTCCACTGTTATGGTGCTATTTGCAGACTATGAGAAAATGATTATGTCAATAAAGTACACTATCTTAAACTGTTTATGCACTGTTAGTTGTTAATGAAAACTGGATTGTGCCAATCAAGAGTATTCTATTACTATGATATAATGTGGGGAAGGTGCAATTTTTCCTAAAATATTAATAAAACTGGGGGTGGCCTGGAGGTTTTTTTAAAAAAAGTGATACAAAGGTTATGTTCCAAATCATATACTTCATTTTACTTTTAGTACGTACTGCAGCTGCCTCGACAAATGCACCATTGCATGCAGTATGCCTACAATTTCGACATAGTACTTGAAACTGCAATACCAGATTTTAACAGGTCAAAGTTCATAGTATGTTTGTGGAGGTATATAGAGCCTATATTGAATATCCTTTTCCTGTGTTTTAGTAAGATGTTGTGAATGGGGAAATAGAGTGATTTAATGTGATTTAATGTACTAGTATACTAGTATGTACTGTTTTGGCCAAAATGTAGCATGTAACAAACAAGCAAAATATGCAGTATGCCAAAACTACCCAGATGTCATTCTGATTCTGATAAAATCTCTAATATGCATCAGACAAGTCTACCTCACCAACTATATCCCATGATGCAAAGTGCTGGACCACCACAGGCTACGGTTACACCCACAACAGCAGCCAAAACAGCTTGTTTCTTTACGTTTTACATCATAGCGATTTCATCACTAAATTCATGCCTGAAAAATGTTTGAGGCGAGAAATCACCTGTGTAGATCTTGAATGTTTCCAGTTTTACAATATTAGATGGTGAATCAAAGATTTGCTTTTATTTCCTTGTTGACGGATAGTTTGTTTGAATCGTGCACTGTTGCTCACATACTGCATACTACGTTCGTCAGTAGTATGTAGTAGGTGGTTTTGAAACAGCCTACTTCTTCGTAACTTGACCTTTGACCCTCTTGCTCATATATCTTGGAGGACTGTGGGTCAAAATAGCCAGAAAAGCATGCTGATTTGCATACTGCAAAATGTGAGCAGATATAGTAGGACACTGGCATTTTTTGGCATACTGCATTTGATATACTATGTATTGGGACCTATTAATGTTTTTTTCTGGCATTCTAAATAGTAGTAGTATGAGTATTGGACACCCTCCTCACCCCAGTCTTTTTGGTACAGTCCCTTAGGAGGCACATGGTTTTGGATAGCGGTTCTCATAATGTTGGCAACCTTTAGATGGCCTTATAAACCTTATGATTTAAGAAAGTAATGGGTACATTCATCTGTTTCTCTTTGAATTTCTTCTGTGATTAATGCAGATAGAAAACAGGAAATCACTCTGGGATAATGGCTTCTACCCGGGTTAACCTCATCATCATTAAGAATTGCATCTGTGTTATTGTGTGTGTTCACCGAGTCCACATTATAGTGGATGAATCAACCCTGTTCTGTCAGTGTGTGTCCTTTAAAATGTTTGGAGTTTCAGAGAGGCTCTCTGTAGCTCCGCTAATGAATCCCTGTGCTGTCCACTCACAAAGTCTAGTTAGTCTTTTGGAGGCCCGTTGACCCTGTTTGTTAGTTTTTGCTTCCCCACAATGAGAACCCGGGGAGTAGGAAAAAAAACTATTGATCCTCTTTTGTTTCATGCTCCTTGAGACAGATTTGGTCTGGTAAACTGATTTGGACCGCAGGCCAAATGGGGTGCTTGCATATTGAGTTTACTTGACATTCAAATCATCCTTTTTATTAATCACACAAACAAAATTTTTGTTACATTTATCTTTAACATTTATTTTCATTTCTGGAAAAGAAACACTGAAGGTTAACATTTTTCCCCCCAAAGTCAGAGTTGCACAAGGAAACATTAAAAATATTTCTTTTTTGACTTCATAAGTTATCTTTTTGTTATACAAAAATGTACATGTCACATTCACAAATAGAGAGGTTGAGGGTAGCACAATGGTCACTTAAAAATGGTTCGCCACTGGGCTTCAAACTTCCTCTTTGCTACAGACAAAAAAACCTCCCAGCTCTTCTCATTGTCCCATTATGGACTTTATAGTCTAAAAGGTAGAAAAAAACCACAGTAGTGACTATTTTCACAATACAGCAACGTCAAAAAGGGGAAACCTACAGCCGAGCTGACAAACGTAACTTTCAAGCTTCCTGTATCTTGTATTTACAAATGTAGTGGGACTAACACACCACCCTGGGGGACTCCCCGCCTTCAGAAACTCACTCTTAACAGCTTGTCCACTTGAACTACATATGATAATTGAACCTGAGTTGATGTGCAGCAGTTGGGTGGCACAGTAGGATGACAAAAATAAATCAATCTTTGACATTCATCTAATAGAAAAAGGCTTAATGATAGGTAGAAGGATGAACATTCAACACTTATTCTGAAGCCCCATTCAGACGTTGTCTTAACAGGTTTGCAGTTCAAAACATTCAATCTCCATATCGGATGAAGCCTGGTTGTTTGAAACCGCTCTGTTGAACTGGAACGCATGCTAAGACAATGCTTAGGTGGCGGTAAAGTCAAATAAAATAAAAACGTTCAATAATAAATATAGAACAAGTTTTTTTTTAACTTGGTAACTGTCAAATAGCTTACCATATATGATGGACATAACAATACAGGATTTTTAAATTAAATATGTCTTTCATGGAATGTACAGAAGGAAAAATGCACCATATGAACTTCAGGCAAATGTAAATGACTGCTGCTCTGAGGAATGTTGATAATTGTCAACTGCAAGGTGATAAATAGCTCATGCTACACAATGGCACATATCATATGACGTAAAACAAAGTTTGACATTTCGGGAAATGCGCTTCGCCAGAAAACAAGGAAGTGTATGCCCCAAAAATGTCAAACTATTCCTTTAACAATGGCTTCCTCATCCTGGCACTGCACCACTTCCAAATGATCTTTGGAGTCAATCGCCTGTACTGTACGCCCTTTTTTTTTTATGAAATAAGGAGACATTTTCTCACTTTACAGTCAAGTCTAAAGTAACCAGTGCTACTCCAAAACTCTACATATCCACTATTGAGTAAAACAAATCATAAAACTATCACTGTTTATTTTGTCAGTTAAAACATGCAGTTTGTTTTAATTTTATGCAGTCAAGGTTTTTCCCAGAATGGTATCAAACTTTTTAATAATGATGACCTTTTTTTTATTGATCGTCTGAAGTCTAAAGTTTCTCCCTCCCCCAGACTACTACTCATCCTCTGCAGCTCAACCCTGGCTAAGGAGTGCAGCCTGTATGAATGCAGAATAATAAAGTAGGGTAGAAAAAAATACACATGCACATCAGTTTCTGAGGCCGTGACACTGTTTTCAGACAAGCTGAACTCTTCGTGCTCGCTTTTCTTTCTCAAGCCCTGTCAGCAAGATTTAAAAAAGTGCAAAAAAATGTAGCCATTAGCATTTTAGTTTCATTTCTCTCCAGTGAATCATACCCTTATCTCTTATGCTAAATGTCTGGGATGCTAATGACTCTAAAGGAACAACCTTAGAAATATATGCATGGTCTATGCACATTTACAAACAAATAACATCACTAACGCCTTGATACATTACAGAAATACAAATTCAGTCCATATAAAAACAAACAGCAGTGTAAACCATTGCACCGTCGCTCATATTCCCAGGCCTACAATATGTCACTGCATGCACCGACTACATCACTACATCCAAACCTGTCCCTCCAAAGACAAATGGGATCTGTATCAAGCATCTAAAGCTTATGAAACATGCTAAAAGAAAATGTTCAGTTTCTTCCTCTGTCAAATGTTCAGATTAATTCAGTATTTCATGATTGATTTATTTTCTTAAACATCAATTATTAATTTAATCCAGTCCTCCCTGCTGCAGGGAATATTTCCCTTATTACATTATTCTATGGACCGACAGAATTGCGTTGCTAGGCAACAGCTTAGGTCCATGTTTATTTCCTGTCAGTTTATGTCATTCACATTCACTGTGACAGGAAGTAAGACAGGACACATTTGGAATGTTTACGTGTTTTATATATATATATATATATATATATATATATATATATATATATATATATATATATATATATATATATATATATATATATATATATATATATATACTCATGGCTGCTTGGTTAATGATGCGAGTCAGCCTAAAGTGCAAGTATACTTGATGTAGAAGTCATCTTATCTAATATTTAGTCTTATGAGGTTGTCACCATTTAAAAAAAAACAAAACAAAACAGGAATTTAGTAGTGTTAAAGGGATTTCTTGAGAAACATAATTTCCACAAATTCCTCATTTGTCAGTGTATAAAAGTATAAAATCAAATATTTACCTAAAAGGAACTGGTTGACATTTCACTTTCTTGCCGAGAGTTAGATGACAATATTGACACTGTTCTCATATTTGTAAGTTAAATTACTGCTATTATGTGTACATTATATTTACTCAGTTATTATTGTTGCTTGCTCTGTATTCATTTGTATTATGTGCATGTTCAGTATTTTGGAGCAGCTGTGGCTCAAAGCGTAGAGCAGGTTGTCCACCAATCACAAGGTTGGCCGTTTGATCCCCGGCTGCTCCAATGCAGCCCCAAGGAGGGTACAAACCAGTCTTCCTTGTGCCGGTCCCAAGCCCGGATAAATGAAGGGCATCCGGCGTAAAACACATGCCAAAAACCAAACATGCAAATCTATGCTGACTGTCTGTGCCGACCCCTGAGGGGAGCAGCCGAAAGGAGAACAATGTTCAGCACTTTGGTCAAATATGTGGTATCGATCTTCTCATCTAACTCTCAGCACAAAAGCAAATAATTTTATTTCCCTAAATGCTGAAGCACCGATGTTTCATGACATGACATAACTGCACCTTAACACAAAGTAGCCTAACTGATGACCAACAGATTGGTTTTAGGAACATTTTTCAATTTTAGGCCTCAAAATCAGATTACATGACTTGTAACTGAGCAGCTTTTTCTATGCAGATGTCAGTGTCAATTTTCATATTAAGCTTTCTTCATCAACCATCAAACTATGTCCCCATACAGGCTGAAGAGCTCTCACTCCACAGTAAAACTGATTTGCCTTAATGCTGCTGTGAGGTGGTCAACTTCAGGTCTGTGCCTGTTTTCTTGTCTTCACATTCCCAGAAACATAAATCACACATAAAACAATGAAACACCCCCGCCAACTTTCCACTTGGCAAAAGATTTCAGGCTTCCCGGGCTTGCATCACCTGAAAGCCTCCGAAACAACAAGATGCTCAGATTGGGAACATTAATGCAGGGTGGGGGGCAAAATCTTATCGCTGCAATCAGTCTGTGATCTGAAAAGCAATCTGGAAGCAGATCTTCAGCAGGTGAATCCTTCAAAGCCACACTGTGGCAAAACAGAAAACGCAGCTGACCTGTCAGCTCGGTCCATTGTCACAAGACAACAGATTTTTTTATATAAACAACTTGACTGTACAGTATAGGAGAAGAAGAGGGGGTCATGTACAGCACTGCAAGAGCGGAACAGAAAGAAAAGAGGTATTTTCTTCGCTTTGGAAGAGCATTTGTCTATTTCAGCTTTCACATCTCTGCAGAAGTTCAGGGGCACTCGCTCCATTACTTTATTAACTTTAAACAGGCCAAATTATTTCTTGACAATTGTGATTCATGACAAAAATTAAATGTGTCCTACAGAGATGTGAAACACCAACAAATATCCAAACACCAGTATATCCTTGGTCTAAAAAAGAAAACAAATGTGCAAACGGCACTGAGGAAACTGAACGGGAATTCTCAGTTCAAATCAATCCTGTTGGTTTATGAGCCTTTGAGCCGCAGCGTCCCTGCCGGTCTGCTCAGGGCTGACGGTTGCCGTACATCAGCGGTATGATGAAGGCCGAGATGTCATCTCCGGAGCCCAGGCGCTCATTGGTGATCCTCCAGCCTCGGTCCCGCAACACTCCACGTGCTCGCATCACTAGGTCTTGTGCTGCCATTGTATACCTAAACAACAGTAAAAAGCCTGTAATCCAGCGTATGTAGCATCCTTCCTACATACTGTACATAAGAAGTGGATGTAGTCACCGTCACGTCACTAACTGGCCGTCGCCATCTTGGTTTTTGGCGAGGGTGGCGCTAAGTTCAACCGAACGCTGAATAAGACATTTTTAGGCGACCAGAATATTACAATCAGCTTTCATTAACTAAAAACACACTGTGAAAGGGTAAAACTCCCAGACCTGACAATGCTGTGGTAGCGGCCTGTCAATCACAACTTATCCACGTCCTAAATCATACCCTGGTTTGTGGTCTACATGACTCTAAATGGGGCCATAATTTACTAAATGTAAACATAGGACAAGAAATCAAGTGAGAAGTAAGCCAATTGTCTTATGGACTTCTATACAATCAGACTTCTTTTTGTCTCCCCCTGCTGGCTATTAGAAATAATGCAAGTTTAAGGCACTTCAGCATTGGTTTCACCTCTCAGACCCTGAGTTGCCCACTGGTCCTCCCACTGAATAATCATTTTTATGCCAAGTGAAACATGAGGCCACCTGAATTCAATATTTAGTAATTATACCCTCCCACTGTATTATTGCCTCAAAATACCATCTTTAGACTTCACAAGATGAAAAGATATTGGACCTCCTCTGCACTGGTGAGAATTTCTATTTTTGACTTAATTCGCAGATTTATTATCATACTAAAAAGTGTGAAAGCTCTGAAAGCAAGTGGTGTAATTTATCCTTGAAGGGGAAACAATGGCTATGAAATAAAACTGTTTAACAGTAAGGCAATAATACTTGATGTTTATTGGAGGACTGGAAGGACCAGTCTTCAGGTTTACTGAATTAAAGCAGTGAACCTATCATTAAAAAGTCATACAAGTGTCATAATGTGCCCTGCTCTGAGGTTATGCTTTCTTTGTTTCTTGTCATTCACTCTGTTTCCCGTCTTATTTTGTAGAACTCACCACATCCTCACTTCCTGCTACTGTTTGTTTCCCGCCTGTGATGATTGCCTTCCCCGCCCTGATTAGGTCCACCTGTGTCCAGCCACCCTCTTTTCCCTCATCTTTTGTCAGTTTGTCTTTGCACCCAGTTCATAGCGTTCAGCCTTTTCCCCCTAATGTTTGTTCTTAGCGCTTTGTGTTCCAAGTTTATTTCCTATTGAAAGTCTTGTGGATTTACTGCCTGCTACCTGCCTGGTGGACCAAAGAACAAAAAACAACAGACCTGTGTAGGTCATCGGGGTCACAGTTGGCGAGGAATGTGGTGACGGCTTCAGCTACTTCCTGGTTGGAGAGGACGTCCCAGAGGCCGTCGGTTCCCATCACCAGAACGTCATCAGTGCCGTGCTCATACTGCATCAGGTTGTATACCTGAACCTGCATCACAAAACATGAAAAAGTAGCAACAAAACTACTGTGGTACATTTTACGACTTCATTTACTTCTTTACCAACAACTGCTGGTAGCATCATAGATCAGGTACACTCAGCTGAAGTAGTTTCTCAGCCATGCTGAAATCCATACTGCCCTCACACAGCACAGCGCGTGGCATTATTCACGACTTAATGAATTCAGTGTCGTTTTCATTCACCGAAGAGCATCTCAGGAAACTGTGGTGAGGGTGAGAGCTGTGTTTGTGAGAGAAAGACAGTGCTGGGATGAGCTGAGTCTTCCATGTGTACCTGGTATGAACCCGGGTATTAATGAATTAAAGATCAAGCAGAGAGCGCTGGGAGGGGAAATGCTAAACACTATAAGACAAACTGCAGTACATCAGGAGATGAAAGAGCTTTGAAAGCAGCACCAGACAGACAGGTGAGCTTGAGTTCAGACAGACACAGCTCTGACAGGGGTAGACGCAGGCCATATGACTGATTATCCTTTTATATAGGACTTATGTCATGAGACAAAACGGGTAAGGAAAGGGGCTGGCATGAACTAGAATGAATGGAGGGAAGAAATATCTGGGTTTAAGGAGATAGATGCTAGTACGTAAGCCCACAATTCGTCATATTTGGACCAGTCAGACCAGCCACAGATACAACCTACTGTTTCTTCATGTGTTACTGACTGGTACAAGCACCCGAGTAAAATCATTATGTTGTGCCCAAGTTACTGGAAGACTGAGACTGGAATCACATTATTTTTGTACTTTCAACCTGCTGCCAAAATCTATAACTGTCAATTAGATGGCGGTCTTTTTCGCTGCCTTGGTTGGCACATTTCTGCCTCTCTTGGCATGTTACAACCACCTGTAGATCATTGGCATAGTGTGAAACCATTGGCAGGACTGTGTGGAGTCACCCGCTAGCTGCCGGATCAGCCGTCGCCATGTTTAGAGGCGTGCGGAGGCAATATAGAAATGCTCTGAATTCTGTATTTAGCAGTAGTTGAGGTGTTTGGGTGTTTTTCAGTGGGGTTGTATGAGGTACTTATCCATAGTCTGTGCAGTACATGACGGTCGGTACGCTCCCAGCTTGGAGAAGCAGAACGCTGTTACAGCACAGGAGCTAAGCAATGTACTGTTGTGGACGGAGCTGGCAGCAAAACATATTTTGGGCAGCTCAAATAAAGGCCACCTAAAAGGATCAATATTTGTTGAAGTGTATGTTATATTTACCATATTATCACCGCTTCATCTTGCTGTCTGACAGCCCTTTCCAGCGGAGAAATGAAGTCATTGTATCCATCTATGCTCTCGCCAAAGTCAGCAGACTCCATTGAAGAAACAGCTGCCTTGATCAGTTAGTTTGTTTCTGTTCTTGTGTGACTGTGGTTGGTTCGGATTCACCAAAGTCATAAAATAGCACAAATGAACTAACCAGTCGAGGCACTGGTAGACCAGCAACCCCCATATTCTTTGAGGTAAAATTACAAAAATTACACCATTTTTCAGTGGAGTCTGGTGAGTTTGGCGGCTTCAGTTGACTGTATAACTCTTACGGAAAACTAAACTAGCTAAAATATTTTGATAGTGTACACTTAAACTTTCTTTCTTTCCTTTCTTATAGGTGGCTAAGTTAAGTTTTGCTGCCATCCTCCTCCACAGCAGTACATCGCTTTGGTTACTCGCCGCAACTCCTGTCTGCTTCTCCAAACTGGGGGCGTGCTGACCGTTATCTTCTGTAAGTAACACAGCGACTACGAATAAGTACCTCACACAACCCCGCTTCAAAACACCCAAACTATCCCTTTAAGTCATCAATGACTGACTTTGCTTCAGCCCTCACCTCAGGGCAACAGGAAAGGAATGGTTTGATGTAGATGTTGGAGTCATGAACTTTGAGGTCATGGTCACCGAGCCCACGGGTCACACCGATGGTCGCCAGCACTCTTGCCTGTAAAACAAAAACTGCTTTAGTTCAGGTTTCATACACTTTTTTATTCCTAACATTTTTGTCAGAAATTCAGCTGTTTGCCAGTTAGCCATTAATGAACATATGGATGTTCCCATAATGACTGACAGTAACCACAACAGCAGTGTTTCACCCTGTTACCTCCCAGTTGGAATTTACAACATATGTGGAGCTGGTAATTGCTCACAGTACAGTGTGTTCCAGCACAGCTTTGCGTTTTGGTGCCTTAAATGTAAATACATTTAAACAAACAAATATCACAATAATGTGAAACTGTTCAGAGGTCTGTAAAGCGTTGCAGAAACCTTTCTATTTGTTAATTATCACATTCTTTTTCAATATTACTTTTTTATCCCTGTGTGAAAACTCAGTTTGTCCATTCTTAAAATTCAACAGACAACAGTGTGTGGTCGTCAGATGCTGTATCCCTTTCGTTATGTCTCTCTTTGCGTCAAACCGATTTGATTGAAAATATGAAACAATCTGACATGACTGAAAATTTGAAGCGTTTTGTGCAATTTATTCGGTGGAGTGTTTTCATTTTCGGTCTCCTTCTCATCTCATCCCCTGCTGTCCCAGTGGGGATTAACTTCACTTCTCAGAGAGACGACTGTCATCTCCCGAGTGGTGTGTGTCTGTCTGCATGTCCGTGGTGTGTGTGAGTGTGTGTGTGTGTGTGTGTGTGTGTTAGATGTAGCTACTGGACTGAAACAGATGGACTGTCTCCTCGCTCTTCTAGTGAGGGGGTACATTCACACACATGCATGTGTACAGTGTGGTTCTCGCACATCTGAGACCAAGTGTTCGCCCACTCTCTGGGTGGCTAGCAGGCATGCAGTGTGTGTATGTGTGTGTGTGTGTGTCAGATTGACAATGTGGGACTGAGCAGTTTTCTCTACAGCTCTGAATTCCAGAGTAGATGTGCAGACACACACTCATTCACACACTCTTACCTTTTTCCCTTCCCCATATATCAGTGGAAACTTGAGATCTTCATCCTCGATGGTCTTGTATGCCCTGTGTTTGAGGGAAGAAGAAAAACAGCAGACCAAGACAGTGAATGAATCTTATCTTTCTTTCTGTCTGACACCCTCACACACTCGAGGTGTATACACTGAACAAAAATCTAAATGCAACACTCTTGTTTTTGCTCCATTTTTCCCACATCTAAGACTTTGTACACAATGTGCACAATGTACACAAAAGTCCTATTTCTTCAAATATTGTTCTCAAATTTGCCTAAATCTGTGTTAGTGAGCATTTCTCCTTTGCCAAAATAATCCATCCACCTCAGATGTGGCATAGGAAGATGCTGATTAGACAGCATGAATATTGCACAGGTGTCCTTTAGACTGGTCATAATAAAAGTCCACTCTAAAATGTGCAGTTTTATCTGAGACATTTACAGTATTAGGCACTGAACAGGAGGGCGGTCAGAAAACCAGTCGGTATCTGGTGTGACCACCATTTGCCTCGTACAGTGCAACACATCTCCTTCACATAGAGTTGATCAGGTTGTTGACTGTGGCCTGTTGAATACTGGTCCACTCCTCTTCAATGGCTGTGTGAAGTTGCTGGAGCTGGAACACGCTGTCGTATACGCCGATCCAGAGCATCCCAAACATGCTCAATGGGTGACATGTCCGGTGAGTGTGCAGGCCATGCAAGAACTGGGATGTTTTCAGCTTCCAGGAACTGTGTACAGATCCTTGCAACATGGAGCCGTGGATTATCATGCTGCACCATGAGGTGGATGAATGGCACAACAATGGGGCTCAGGATCTCGTCACGGTATCTCTGCGCATTCAAAATGCCATCAATAAAATGCACCTGTGTTTGTTGTCCATAACATACGCCTGCCAATACCATAACCCCACCGCCACCATTTATATTGGATATTATGAAACTGCACAGGCGGAGTGGTACTGTCCACAATGAATACACTGATCTTGATGTGGAAACATGGTGGAATATCCCTTTAGTGTTAACAGCCTATGATATTTTAAGGTGTTATGTTTGTCAGCTTTGCTTTATACAAATATTCATTTCCCCTTTTCCCACCATTTGCTCTTGCTCAACCCTTGCTGCTGAAAAATTTAGCGAGAGAAAGTGAGGGGGAGGGGATCTTGGACGAGCAAACAAACACAAAAATCAGTTCAGAAGTGCACAAATGGAAGCCGAAGATCTGAAAACACACTTAGAAAATGGAGCTTTGATGTCAGACTGAAAGACTCCACGGCTGACGTTGATGTACTTAAACTAGCTAGATTGGACTTGGTGTCAACCGTCTGTGGAGAATATCAACGACTTCAAACGGTTTCACGTCTGACGTGGGTTTGTTCTGTCGTCAGTCCTCGTCTCTGCTCATTTGTCTATCTCAAAATCGAGACGTGTGCGTTTACAGACTAAAACGCAACACTCTGGCCTTTGTGTTGGGACCGTGCTCGTCAAACTGAACACCAGTGAATCACAAACCACTAATTTGTGTTCCCGCTGTTTAATCCGAGATGCCAAGGGGCTGCCAAGTCAGGATGCTAATTATCCATATTGTCTTACCACGCATTTCACGCAATTAATGTTTAAAGACGACCCATCGTGGTCATTTTAGGGGTACATACTTGTATTTAGGGTTTGTACTAGAACATGTTTACATGCTCTAATGTTCAAAAAATGCTTCACTTTTCTCATACCGGCTGTCCTGCAGCATCTCTTCACCCTCTGTCTGAAGCTCTGTTTGAGCTCCTGCTCCCGATGTGAGATTTTACTGATTGTCTCTGTTCTGTATCACATTTTTGGGTGGGTTTGAGAGTTTGTCGGACAAAACAAGTAATTTAAAGACATCAGCTCAGTCTTTACTGCTTCTCGCTCAAGGGCACCCCAGAAGTAGTTTGCGGTAAGCAAAGTCATTATACGTCTCTTGTCTCTCTCAAATCCCTCAAAATTATACTGCAGCTGTCTTGGTTTGTGACCTAGACTGATCCTCACAAGATATTGGACAAAATCTAAAAAATAAATGACTCCAAACTACTTCCTTGCTTGGATGTGATGGGAGAAACATCTCGGTTGGCACATTTCTGCTCCTGAAGGGTGGTCTGATGGTGAAATATACATCAATACACACAGCACTGTATGTGGCTCTATGCATCAGTGAGAGAGAGAGAGAGAGTAGCAGTAAAAGCACATCTCATTACTGGCTTCCACTGAAGCCACAGTCAAACAGCATGGTGCCTCGCTAGCCCACAGAGCGCTGCACATACAGGGCCATCTCTGCTCTATCGTTATATCATATCGAGTTTGGCTGCTCCCTCATTAGCTCTCTGCTGGTCTCGTCAGCTCTCACTATATAGAAGCAGCGGTAAAGGAGGGAAAGGGAGTGAGAGAGGCAGAGATTCAGACCATAGCATGATCAACTGATGATATTTTTTTCAGATTATTGCCTCGTTTAAGGTGGATGCAGCTGGAGAGGGCTGTTCGCCATTCCCACATCAGCATTTAGTCTGAGTGCAGGGGTGTGCCATGTTGAAGTGTCTGCTCAGTGAAAATAAAAGAGATAATAATAATAATAATAAGCCTTACCATCCGTTCATGGTGAAATCTCTGTAGAGCATCCTCTTGCCCACCTCTTTCCTCTGAACTCTCCGGGGAAATTCCAGGTGCGTGAACTCATTTCCTAACAGGTGAGGCTGCATAAAACCCTGGAGGTCACAATGATGGGCTTCAAGTCAGTTGAGCAGCTAAATGTGAGGCAGATTTGCAAATCAAATGAAAGTCATCTTCCATCACTTTGGGGTTTTTCTTCACTTCTCTCTCGAGCCTGACTCATACTGGAATTTTGAGGCTGATAATATGATACCGCAGAGTTTAAACGTGATAATATATGGGCCAAGGCTGCTGTGATTGAAACTGAATTGGATAAATTATTAAGGGATAGAGCCCATCCCTTCATTTGTTTTACATAACAAAAAAATGATTTAAATTTACCTTAAATTTGGTTATTAAACGGGATGTATCATGTATTTTTAAGTGCTTGTGCACATACATTTGGGTGTCTGTGTACCTACCGACCCATGAACTGGCACAGAAGACGACCCAGGTAGTTTTTTGTGGACTGTCTAGATCAGAAATCACGTGATTCAACAAGCCATTCAGATTTGACTCTCCTTCCTATGTCTCACACTCACACACAGGGTCATTAGATTATATCACTCAAGTTTGAGAAGAACTACCTTTGCAAAGGTGCACCATATTTTTCTCAGAGCAGACTGGGCTGTTAAAGCGACAGGCGCTAAACAGAGTGTACAGTATATTCAGACAGACAATATTAGAAAAAATAATGTGTTTTTTGAACTTTAAAGCATGTAAACATGTTCTAGCAGAAACCCTAAAAACAATTATGAACCTGAAAATGAGCATACGGGCAGTTTTACAGTTAAAAAAATATTCATCATTGCTCTCTGGTGGACAAACTACGTAATGGAGACACTGTTTGTAAATTACCTCAACAACTCAGTGGCATTTCTCTGCTGCAATTTCTTGTCATTTACTTACAGGCATATACATATGCTGATAGTTCGGCAATAATGCCAATGTATTGATCAGGCTCCGCTCCACTCTTTCTTAATATACGATACTGCACATAGATGTTTGGGCAAGCAGTATAGTCAGAGAGAAAGTATTTGACTGTTGAGTTTTCCATTGCTTCCCTTTATCCAAACATCATCTTGAGAGATGTATTCAAGAAATCAAAAGGAAACATGGAAATTTCACTGCTGGTCAACTAAATAAAGTGATGTGGCTTTGTGTTACTAGAGACGACACTAATGACCTGCCGTTGCACTGTATGGCACATAGGAAATTGTATTTCCATGTCAAAACAAGCGGCACAGTGTTTTCTTACCAGGAATTGGAGTCGCTGTCTTTCTGATTCTGGTGTGAACTCCGTCGACATGGGAATGATCTCATTGTTTCTGATAATGATGGCCCTGCAGACAGAAAAAGTTGGTGAAGTAAGGTACATGCAACCTTGGGTTGAAAAGAAAGCCTCCCTGCCAGAGTGTGGTGTCACAAACTGGCTGCGGGAACGTAACAAGGAGCGAGTCCATGTAAGAGGTTTACTTAATTCAACATTTATTGGAAATTAGCAATGACAGCAATGCATGGATGTGTAGCTGGATGTGTGCTGTGGAGGCGTTTAAGTGGAGGCGTTAAAGGTGAGCTATAGGAAGAGAGAGACAGAGGACACATTGAAGGGCCAGGTGAAGTCCACCAGCTGCTCCCATTTCAGCCAATTTCCTGCTGAGGATGGCCAGGACAGCATCCAAAACAAGGGCCTCACCATTGTACTGACATCACATGTCTTTGGGTCCATATAGAGTCTATTGCGGTGTAATTATCACCATTTAGTGGACAAAAGACTAAGCACACACACCTGCTGTCGCCTGCATTCCCAACGTATAGTTTTCCCAGCAGGTAAACCACAGTGAGCGCCGTACACCCTCCTGTGATGTTATACACTTGCTTCTCCCTCTCGATCTGGGCATCCTGGGAGAGGAGAGAGAGAGCTGTCAATCTTTAATGAAGCATCACTAAAGAAGCACAATGGCTTTAAAAACCTCCCACATACACCCACATGCGACAGTAAAAGTGACTGCAAGCAGCCCACACAGGCAGAGGGGAGGTTTAAATACATAGTCAGCCTTCCTCTATTCAATAACATTCCTAAATATATACGACTATAAGGGTCATAAGACAGAGAGAGAGGGAGAAAATAATCAGACACAGAAAGTGAGCAAGAAATCTGATCAACTTTTATAGAAAACCAGACGCTGCGCAGGCATCCCTGCAGATTATTGATCCGCTTAACCTGAACCTCTTGTTGACCGCGTGTCAGCAAACAAGAAGTTGTGGTGCATGAATAATGTGGACACCGATACTGTATGTGAGAGGGTTTGTGTATTCCCTTGGCATGTCAAGGCTCAAGAGGCTTTATAGCCACCAACAGGAATATACTCACATGATATTTCTCGAAACCCTGCAGACAGATCAGTTATTTTCCTGCAGGTGGAGGCCACATCTTTAACTGATGCAGTGATAATCTCCTACAAAGAACGTCAAATCAAGTGTAAGAGAGTTTCTTTTTCCTCTAAGGGAAAGGGTGATCCGAGAGGATCTTTCACAGTGATTTTTTTTTTTTTTTTTAAATCTTTGTAGTAGAGTCCAGCTTGAACGGTGTGGACTGTTTTCCATTGCCATCTAGTGGTAATACTGCATAGACTTCTTCTTCTACAGATATCTCGACACAAAGGAAAATAACAAGGAAACACATGAATCTGCTCTGTTTTGGATAAGATGCAGATTGCAGATCACTGTCTGAACTTAAAAGTTTGAGCCACATTTGGTAACATAAAAAAGGCCTGTAGCTGTTTCTGACAAATCGAATGATTTGAGACGTATGTAGTCAGATGCTGCCTTTGAACTAGAGCAGTCTAATGCGTGCGGTTCAGTAGCGTTTATAGCTGGGAGCCATCATTTCATAAGCCAGCTCTATGAGGCCAGATATCTACATAAACTGGAAATAGAGACGCTGGAGGTCGTGGTCGCAAAACAGTCTTTGCGTGCATCTCTGTAACGTGTGTGATGGTTAATGTGTGTGCCTCTTTTTGTCCTCGGGTCACAGTATCAGTGTGTGTGTTTTGCATTCTGACAGCAAATATTAATTCAGCAGTTGATACCAGCTTTTGTTTATCTGTACTTATTTGCATGTGTTGGCTCCTTCAGTCACTACATTTCCATATCTGCTTAGTATTCAAGTAAATATTTACTGCATATGCACTGGCACTATTCCTATTGCTGCTACTCAAATATACAGTTTGAAAGGTCATGCACTCCAGTGCTAATATTTCCTTTTGAGTAAGAAAAAAGGGAAACCCAGTGAAATGATTTCATGTGTTTTCAGTGCAAATAAAATCGAATTAATTCAAATTAAATACATCTATAACACATACCAACTGATACAATATAATAACTGTACCACCGATTAACTACTAAATATATCAGATACATCAGAGATGTGCTCCTAATAATCTATAATTATTTTCAAGATTAATTGATTTTGATAATTGTTTCCAAGAGTCTAGGGTGACTCAAATGTCTCGTTTTAGTTCAAACCCATCGACATTCAACTGACTTACTGCTTGCCCCTCTCTTAACCACTGAAAAGTTTAACATCAAGTTTGGCTCTTGAGAAACTAACATATACAGTTAGGAAGAAAACTTTGGAGTTTAACGACATCTGGGAAATATTTTTGGAAACTGTTAAAAATGGTGACATTAAAGAGGCAATGGAAATGTGAAGTTATGGTGAAAACGACTTATCTATAGTCAGGAATGTGTGCTATACCCTGTTTTATATTTGCGACCATATTCTTCATTTAATTTACTTCAAATCATTTATGGTGGATATTTTATGGATATATTTTAAGTGTGGAACTCTAATAATGATAATGGGACAATGACGAGGCAGGTCTGTAACCGAGAGGTCAGGTCCTTGTAGGAAGATAATGAGCACTTTTCTGCAACCTCACTGTACGTTTTTCTGCATTAGACTCAAATCCCAAATCCTCCAATGTTCAGTAATGATGCATGACAGAGTGAAAGCCTCCAGGGCCGGTCAGGATGAGCGAGCAGGGATTCATCATGACCTTGCACCCGTCTCTCACCATCTCTTTGAAGGCGTTCTCTATGGCTCCTATCACCAGGCTCTCGTGCTGGATCTTCTTCTCAGTGAAGAAGCGCGGCGGAGGCGGGGTGTTGCACGGGGAACCTGGCGCGCCTGCAGCCCCGCGCAGCGAAGCGGCCCGGGTCAGGGCTCGGTGAGGGCCTGGGGTGTTCCCCTGGAGGTAGGGGTTGTTGTCGTTGGGCTCCTCGCCCAGGACGGTCGGGGGCAAGGAGGCTAGGTTGCGCAGGATCTCGATGACGGCCTGGAGCTGGCAGGCGATGTGGTGCTGCAGTAGGCGGGAGGCGACGACTGCTGCGCCTGAGCCAGCGTGGCCGTCGAACAAGGCCCAGTAGTGGAAAACCAGTCCTTCACTGTCCTGAAGACACACAGATACAATGGATATTTATTTCATATCAAGGGACAACATTATACAGCAACACAATCATGATAAAAATGATAAGAGGATTATAATATTTTTAGCTCAAAAATGCATATCTTCGCACCCACTAATCAGTATCCCACCCACCGTCTGTCTGTCACTGCTAGAGGTTGAAGATCTCCTCCTTGCACAAATAAGACAGTAAAAATCAAACTGCTATGAATATGGAGACAAATATGCCTTTTTCATTTTCAAGGAATGAGAAATTGTTCTTCAGATTAATTTTTGTGTTTTTCTGCTGATTGTAAAGCATACTACATAGTACAAATGATCTAAATAATCTGACAAAAGACAAAGAAATAAACTGACATTTGGAAAAGATAAACACATAAAGCTAAGTGACTAATGGAGTGTGTGTGAGTCATCTCTGGGAGGAGAGACCCAGGAGAAAACATCATGACTCATCCTGTCCAATGGTGTTTGGGGGCTGCAGAGGTCAAAGCGCCGTATGTCGTCATTTCTCTCTATAGGCAGGAACAGCACAAGGCTCCCGCTCACACCTCCGTCAGGTCTGTGCCATCACACACTCTGCTGCCCGGTAAATAAGGTGTTGTTTTTTTCTGCCGTACATTCTGCCCCGTTAAAACAGCCCCAGCGCTTATAAGATAAATAAAATTACATTCAGCCTCTGGACGTTTTGAATCATTCTCTAACACACTTTCCCACGCAGGGTAAACACGTGACTTTCTGAATGACGTCCTGAGTGACGATCTGATTCCTCTAAGAGATCAGTTCTCACAGTTTTTGTGCACTCGTGGCCAACTGGCAAAGGTGGCTCTGAATAAAGATTTACATGTGAAGAAATTGCATAAATTAAAGTTCAGAACAACTAATTTGATCATTTCTTATGATTGACATGACGCTTATGTTAATTTTTATACATCTTGTATAACTCCCACCCCTGCGGTTTGATGAAACCTGGTTTCACCTGAGAAACGTTCTTTTCTCTTTAGGCGTGATGTTTTTTTGCATAATGGATGAATGTTACCTTATCAATTATATTGTCTGCTATGGCTGCGTTAACCCATTTTACACTTCTAATTGGCACTGAGCACAAAGTACAGCTGATGCTAGTGGGAATGTCATTAGTTAACAAGCATATGGTCATCAACCGACATATTGGGCAAATGGAAGTTAACCAGATGGCTACATGAAAAGTTAAAGGATCAGCCAACTTCTTAAAATTCATCCTGATGACGACATGTGATGGAAAATTAGGAAATCTCTATTTTATTGACAAATGATAAATGAAATTAAAGGAACAGCGTGTAACACTATTCCAGACATCTATTAGCAGAAATGGGATATGATACTTATAATTCTGTTTTCATTAGTGTATAATCACCTGAAATTAAGAATCGTGTTTTCGCTTAGACTGAGTCCTTCATATCTACATAGGGAGCGGGTCGTCTTCATGGACTCCATCATGTTGCGCCGCCAGTCGCCCAGAATGGACAAACCAAACACAGGCTCTGGAGTAGTCTAGTTCGCCGCAGAGCGCAAATCTGTGGTACCGCCAACCACCGTAGCGTTTTTATGGCAAGGATGGCCTCTGAGTGAGGCGAACAGTGTTACCACAAAGTATAGTAAAGGGAGGAGAGAGCCAATGGGTACTCAGTTGGTTGCAATCTGCAAACACACTACTAGATGTCGCCAAATCTCACACACTGTACCTTATATAGTAGTAATAGTTACTTGCAGCCCTAGATGAGTCATTCTGTATTATTTTTGTTTTTGAAATACATAACAAACACACTGCATATATAGTATACATGTGAACTTCAACTGCTGTTTACTACTGAGTAGCTCCACTACTGCAGTTTGGTCACTGCTCCTGTGCATGTATGTGAGCAAAACTGTTTATAAATGCATCAGTATGTACACTGTATACTCTTTGTGCATGTTAACACATTCAACTGAGCGTGCATGGTTGTCTTCTTACCTCTCCCAGCTTGCTGTGCTCCATGCGGAGCCCCAGGCCCTCTCCGTTGGGCAGCGAGTTGCGTCTCTTGGCTGTGGGGGTCTTGCTAGGCGTGGAGGGAGGGCAGTAGCTCATCGGCCTCCTTCTCGCTACGACAACCTCACAGCAGGCCTGGTCCTCATTTAGTGCACTCTTACCAGCATTAATCACCCTGAAACAAAGGCGTGAAATATACAGGTTGACACATATTTTAGGCTTTGACTGTTTGTCCATTTTCCCAGATAAAATTTTGCTACCAGCAACAGACTCGCCACTTGCTGTGATTTCCCAGTTTGACAGCTATGGTCTGGAGCAAGCATCTGAATGAAAGCCGATATAAGATGCTTTTTGCTTGGATGAAACGGCACCGCGGCCT
This sequence comes from Pterois miles, assembly GCA_947000775.1. Taxonomy (NCBI): domain Eukaryota; kingdom Metazoa; phylum Chordata; class Actinopteri; order Perciformes; family Scorpaenidae; genus Pterois; species Pterois miles. Next base: position 15,888,347 of record CAMQGK010000549.1, on the reverse strand, counting down.
TTCATGGTTATTATGGCTCACTGCAGAATCACAGCAATTAGTCCGAGCCGCGGCCTGAGGTTTCTATCTGTACAGCCAATGAAGCAGCTGGCTCTCTATGGTTCATGTTCCTGATGAAGATCAAACAGGATGGCTTGTTTGTGGCACCGCTCTGCCAGGAGTGTGCTGATGCATCGGGACAGTCGCTTCGTTTACATGTGACGATACATACAGTACATGCCCAAAGCTGTGTGTGTTGCCCAGTTCATCTGTAGTCCCTTATTGAACCAGGCAGACCACGGAGAGAGGTGGTACCAAGGATGCACGAAACCCAATAATGACTAAAAACAGCCACACAATAACTGTGTGGTTTGCATAAAACCAACATGTCTTATTTCTTTCTTTATTCATATTTCAGCATTCAAGGGCAATTTTTTAAATTTTCCTTCTTTTTTGTGTTGTTGTCGTCACAGATACTACAAGAAGCTAGCTCGCAATACACACATGAGCAGGGCTGTGGCCAGGATTTTGAATATAACTGTTGAATTATAATTTATATTCACACCAAAGATATTATATTTGTTTATATTGCATCATTTTTTTATGCAGTGTCACATACTCCCTCTGGACATCTTTGTGGCCAAAAATGAACACACAAAATCTGCAATAAAATCCTCATACATCAATATTTTTTCTTTTTTTTTTTGTTTGAATCCCTTAATCAACTTCCCCCCTGATGGAAATGATCAAATATTCAATATATTTTTAGGATTTTAACCCCATAAAATGCCAGTCTAATAATTTGAGTTACAATTATTTATTACAAAAAAAAAAACACAAAAAATGCTGATGCCATGCGTAAAAAAATAAAAGATCAGTAATTCAAATAATTAGACTGGCATTTAAATTTTTTAAAAAATGCCACGATAAGTATTGTTGATTTAAAACCTCTACGCTCTTTATGTAATGTTATAGTCAGTATATTGTAAAGGGAGTCACATGACCAGATAAACACACGGCTTCGTGGCTCTTGGATTCTGTACTTGGTTCAAAAGGTGCACACGGTAACTGTTCCTCATTTCTATGTATGTAAAATGCTTGTTGAGTTGCTTTAAAGGAACAATCTGGCCATTTTGTTGGTTTCGCCGTGTTTCCGCTCTGCTGTCTTGCAGCATCGTGTTGTCAACGGACTTTAAGAGACTTTGAGAAAGGATTAAAAATGTGTTTTGAAATCTTTGTATTTTCCTTTGTAGTTTTCACAGTGTTGAGTGAAAGTGTCTATTCTGAAGGAGAAGAGGGAGAAATTAAATCTTCTTATGACATCAGTTTGATTCATGGCCATTATTGAACCGGTGCAGCTACAGGCATGTTTTCTTTAAAATTACTTGAAAATAAGACTTGTTGTGTTGTTGTTTCCTTAGAAAGAGACGTCTATATCTACATAGAGCGGGTCCTCTTCACTGAGCTGGCCGCCATGTTTCTACACTGGCCCAGATCAGACAAACCAAACACTGGCTCTAGATAGGAGCATTAGTGTTTTTACGTCACCGTAGTTCGCCGACACACTTGGCACATGGGAGAAATTCAGTAATGTACTGCTATAACTGCGAGGTGCCACCAGATCCAGATCCTACATTTTAAAGAACATAATTCAGTTTCTACTTGCAGCAACAACTGAGTAAAAACTCTGGGTACACATTTTTCACACCTAACTTGCAGTAGGCTACTAACCTCATACTGGCCACCTTAAAGGTCGAGGAACCTGCTGAGAGCTAATAGCTACAGAAATGTAACTGAGCTACCAATAAATGGTGAGGAAATAAAGATGGCAGCTCTGTGAGACTGGCAAGTCTGACGGACGTCTCTGGAGGGTGTTGTGAATGTGTGCGAGTTGAGAAATTGGCCTGCCTATTTATAGACCCAGACTGAGGATGTTTTCTACCACTAGGCGACATCAGTGTGTGGTTCTCCTGCCTAAAATGGTTGTTAACCTCAGATAGAAAGATAGATAAGAAACAGCCAAACACGCACACAGATATTTTGCATTTTATGTCTGACTTTTGCTGTTCCATTTTTTCGTTGGCACATTGTTTTTATGTTGTTCTACACACTTGTTTTCTAATCCCCATTTACGCAAATGAAGCATTTTTGAATTTGAGCGAGACAAAGGGAGAGATAGTGAGTGAGACAAAGAGAGAGCTATTGTCTTGAAAGCCTTGTGTAGCTGTCCATTTCCACAGCAGATTATGCAGTGGTTAAATGGGAGGATACCAAATCAATATTACTTTGTATCTGGAACCTGGTTTAAGTGTAGATTCTTTGTCCATTCTGCTTTAGTGGACTGCAGTGGAAATCTAATAACCAAGGAGTCCTTTTAAAATGTGGACAACAATATTGTCTGATCAGCATGTCAAACAGCAAATTTTACAGAATACAAATCCTTGACCTTGTGCTAAATCTACAGTCATATTAAAACAGTTATTCAGCCACTGCTGGGTTTGCAGGAAAAGTGGAAATAGCCTACTACAACAGCCAGCACTGTCATGTTTGATGACTAACTAGAGGTCGACCGATATGGGTTTTTTATGGCCGATGATGATTTATTGGAGAATCAGGACAGTCGATGGCTGATATATGATTATTTATTTTTATATATGATTTTTTTGGGGCCGATATGTTTGGGTGATTTTCTTTTTTTTTCCTCCATCTGGTAAAATATAAGAGCTTAATAATAACAAATGATACACAAAATGTCTCAAATTCAGTAAACATTTATTGAACAGCACCTATGGTCTGTCTCTCCAATCTACATTTTGTGTCTGCACTGCAGTGCACTTATATATTTTGAATAAAAATAATGTATAATCTAAATATTGAATACATGAAACAGGTAATCAAAAAAATAAACTGTCAAACTTTTGGATGAAAAAATAAAGTTTTAATGCACTTAGCAGCATGTATGCACCTGCTTGATAATCGGCTTAATATGCTCGGACATCGGCTGATGCCAATTATGAAAATGTATATCTATATATCTATATATATATCATATATATCTATATCTATATATCTATATATATATCATATATATCTATATCTATATATCTATATATATATCATATATATTCTATATATATATATATATATATATATATATATATATATATATATATATATATATATATATATATATATATATATATATATATATATATACTACTATAGCATCATGTATAGGTCTTCACTAGGATTACACAGCTCTACTTTCAAACCTAATATTACAGCTGCACTCATAATTATAGTAGAAAAAGCCCTGTGAGTTATTGCGGTCATAAAACACTCTTGATGCATCGACCACTTTGGAGCTCATGATACACAAGTCCAGGAAGTCTTTGTCCGCTTCATCAAATCTGCTGTCAACAAACACACTAATGGGATGACCTGTGTGTAAGTGTGTGATCATGTCTGAATTGAAAATAATACATGTTTATATGGACTTTTGAACCCTAAAATCAACTTGCAAAAACAGTCCTCATCCTGCATGACTACAGTACATTTATTAATGGTTCACTCTGTGTTAATCTATTTTGTGGCAGGTGCAGCTGGTGCCATTGTGCATGTGTGAATGTGTGTGATTGAAAGTGCTCTTGCATCTAATATGTCCTTGTTTCACCATTTACAGGAAGAATGATTATTTCCCTGCCAATCACGTTTCATTCGGCACAATTAGCTTTCTTCCCATTAGGAACAAAACCTAATTTTCCCCTCCATTGTCAGACATCTAATGCCCTCTTTGTTTCTCTACCCTCGGCAACAGATTCTGGGCCAGACATTGGCCCCAAGGATGAGATAATTATTTGGTGAAGCACAATGGTTCATAGCTTTGCCTCCATTTAACTCTGAACATCAAAGGAAAAATAACAGAGCTACTGTACTGTAGAGCCATGAGTTAAATACTTAAAACAGTCTTTCAAAAGGTCCAAATTTAGTACTATCTATCTTGAGGGTTTAAGTCTGGATTGCACTACCACCTGAATATAAGAGATAAGAAAATACAATGGCAAAACATGACAGCTTGAATGGACTTTACGAATGGGTGGGTTTGTCTTCAACCTGTGTTACATATAATAATATAAGAGATTGATAATCATAATTACAATGACAATGGTTGAACATTTACCACTCAAAAGTCTAGAACAATGGGTTCTTGATTTCAGACATGGGTAGACAAAAGCCTTAGGCCATTCATTTTGCTAGCTGAAATAACAACTGTCGCTGACACATTTTATCAGCAGTAGCTAGCTAGCTAATAAAACGTGAGCTCCGTTTGTTGGCCGAAATGCCGTCTCTGACTACATACACTATTTGGTGCGAAAACACTAAGGCTAAAGGCATAAAGTCAGAATACTCCCCAGTTTCTGATCCATATAGAAGACATGAAAATAAATAGGCAGTACTGTTCTGGTATTACAAAATAGAGCTAGTTAATTAGTCCTTGTATCATAATCATGATAACGAAAATATAAGACTAGACTTTTGTTTCATTTTATATATCATAAGCCTGGTCGGCTGCTTGTTTGCTTAAATACTTGGACAAGCAGGGGCCAAGTGACCATATATCCAAACCCGCAAACAAAGACCCTTAAGTGTACCGCACATTCATGCACACGCATGATAAATGTATTGTTTTCATCAGGATAGGGGACAAATATTTCAGTGCTTTCAAAACCATGGACAGCGCCTCAGCAGTCCAAAAATTATGTTTTGTCTCCCAAAATCCACCAAAATGTAGTTTATTTGAAAACTGTATGATGACACTAGTAAACATAAAACACAAGGATTGCATTGGTGTAATTTTAATTAGTATTTGATTGTCAGATACCTTTTACAACTAAACATGATTTGTTCTCTGCCAGTTATTGTAGCCTATATTGCAATCTTGCCATCTTAATATGATCTTTTACACTGGCATTTCCTCTGTGCACAACTGAAAATGTACTCTAAAAGTGTCTGCAGAACACAGTTGCGTTGCCGAAGGAAGGAGTAGGCCTCCTGGAGTGACAGCTAACCGTCAGAAAGAGCCACAAGCGTCATAGCAACAGCCTTGACAACGACACATTAATTGATTGACACCTACAGAAACATCAGTGTTGAATTCAGACGTGTGTTGTTATATTTGTTAAATGAGTGAAACAGAAAATGATAATCATCTATGTACGTGTTGAAAAAAATTATTTATTATTATTTTTTTATTTAATTGTGGCGACAACTGAGACAGTTTGGACTGTTGAAAACTTGGACATTTGAGTATTTTACAGATATTTGTGGGAACTCAGAACACCCAGCTTGAATCTGGGACAATCCCAAAAAAGTATGTTTCACTTTTACCGTTACAAGAGAAAAAGCTTTCAAGGTGTGGACTAACCCAAGTGTTTAACAAACGTAACGGTGGCTGGAGTCACTTCCCAGAATGCTCAGTTTCTATTAGGGTATAAGCGAGTTAGCTGGACATGCTAATATTTACAGTTTACATTGCTTTTACTGTTGCGTTTTTGTGTGCTCTAGTTGCAGAGCTGTGACTGGACAGTCGTGGTTCTAGGAGGGATTTAGTGAAAGCTCAACTCAGGCTTAGTAGAGTAATCGATTCCTGACGCCTGTTGTGCTGTTTTTGTTGTGAGCAGAGAAGAACAGGGAGTACGAGAGGCAAAGTGGGAGACAGAAGACGTGAGAGCCAAAATGGCTGCTGTAATGACAACACAGGAGGCTCTAATTACCGATGAATGGCGGTACGAGCTGAACTCATTAACGACACCGGGTCCCAAAGAGACACTTCAGGCCTGCTCTGAGTGTGTGTGTGTTAAAGAGAGAGAAAGGAAGATGTGACCAAAGACCTGATTAACAAACAGTTTCCATATTATTCTATTATAACCCAGTGGGAGAGAAGAGAGGGAGAGACTGGATATTTCTAATAATAAATGAGTGAGAGAACAACCTTAGAAAACGGGAACAAAAGACTGACTTTACTGGCAAACTATTTAAAAATGTTCAGATGTAATCTGCTCTTCTTGAAGGGAGCAGTGGTAGATTCACAGATATCTAGGAACAATTATCATGAAGTATCTACAGTCAACCTGCGCTTATCTTTATTTACTTTTTTGTTATTCAGGAGCTAGAACTATTGTTTAGTTAGCAATTAGTTCCTCCTGTTTGTTCTGAACTATTCAAGATTCAGTGTATCCTATTATTAAATGTTAACCACACACAATACTGGTGTCAGGATGGAAAGACAGATTGTCAACTAGGAATTTGTTCATTGTGGTATATTAACCAAGGGTGGATACAACAGGGAACAGCTGATCAAGTAATACGTACTGTAGCTAAAAAAGTTTGGAGCCCCATTTATTTTGTCAAGAATGATCAAATGCAGCAAGCAAACCATGTACTGCTGTGATCACGTTGTACATGGTCTTGTGCCAAGCCTTTATTCTACAGAAGAGGTCTTTTTAGTCTCTGTATCAGGTCCCTGTGATACTGCTGATATGAGCTTCCATACATATTTACTGTACAAGGCGACTCCCCTCCAGACAAGCTTGATGAATACTTAATATCACTTTATCTAAACCAGGGAGCACCCTCCCCTGTTATGTGGCACCCAAGGCTCCATCCAGCAGCACGCTAGTCATTACAGGGCGGATCCATCTGGTTATGAATAATGTGAACGCTAGCATTAGCTAAAGTTATCTGTGCTAAGTTTGAAAATTGTAAACTGAAGGAGTTTTGGATTTTTTGAAATGGGGTTGAAGGGACTCCTCTAGTCCACATGTCGAAGTGTCCTTGAGCAAGTCACTGAACCCCAAATTGCTCCTGAGGGCTGTGCCATTGGTGTGTGAATGAGTATTTAGATTGTTAGGTTACAGGTTGGCACCTTGCATGGCAGCCTCCGCCACCAGTGTATGAATGTGTGTGTGAATGCTGACATGTAGTGTGAAGTGCTTTGAGTGGTCGGAAATTGTATGTAGCCACATTCTGTGAGGTAAAATTATTATTTTTGTGCCTGGAGCACGGAGTCAAGAGATAAATAACAGCTTCAGTTCCCCTTCGGAAAGGGCTGTCTGATGGCGAGGTAAAGCACCTGCAGCAGAAAAACGTACTTTAGCCACCTAGGGGAAAAAAATCAATCAGTTTAAGGGTACGCTGTATTTAGAACATTTTCACTGCTATATCTCACCGTCAGACCAGGAACTGAAGCTGATGTATCGCTGGCTTCGAAGCCACCAGACTCCATTCACAAAAACAGTCGTTTTACCTCGCGGTACATGAGGTATGCGTTAGTTTGTGTGGCGTCCACACAGCAGTACATCGCTTAGCTTTGTGCCCATACTCCCGGCAGCATGCCGACCGCCATTTTAGCGACTGTATGTACCGTTAATACACTGACTATAAGGATATATATACACTGTATATGTAGCAGCGTCATCATGCAGAAACCTACGTCAGGCCACATGGGAAAAAGTTTATAGAAGCATTTGGGAAAATAGCATTTTGATGCGAAAACATACAAACTTTGACCAAAATGTGAACTTTTGGTTTTGAATACATAACAAACACCACTGGGAAGCTACAGAATAAGCTAGTAAGATACTACTTTATTGATCCCCGGGGGGGAATTTGGTAATGATATTGAAAACAAAAGTAAATTTAAAAACATAACATGCACTTCAGGTCAACAGAGGTACTAATGTTGTCACACACCCATGTATTGTTGTAGTTAGCTTTTAATTAACCACCTCGTACCGTACACTGACAGGGCTTTCCTGAATGAACGTGACAACGATGTTGTTTCAATAATAACATACAGACTTGTGGAACAGTATCAGTGCTTTTATATCAGATTTGTGAGGAGCGCCTGTGCAAAACTGCTCGGCGAAATGTGACATGATTACAAGAAAGTCGATGGTTCTCTGCTGTACTACAGTAAGCGGATGCTGACGGAGCAATGACAGGCATACATGGCAACAAACTCCTCACTTACAATAAGTGCATTAAAGAGTAGTCTGCAGTCACAAGTGTGGGAAGCCAGAATACAAGGCTGCATGTTTCTGAACTGGTTTGCTCCAGCTACAGTATATCTAAAGGCTATTAACATGCAATCACACGGTGACACACAGCTAGCCATAAATAGATCACAGTTGTAGACTAATACCCAGATGCAGCTGGTACAGTAAAGGGTGCATCATCCTCTAGCACGTGAAAACCAGCTGAGTGCTGTGATCCTTTGGATGAATCCTGTCATCCATTTCTAGCAGCACGCATATTTTAATGTGATGATACTGGAGATGGATGTAGGTCACAACAGGTGCAGGTCTGCTCCCAGTCCGAGCTTTGTTACAAGTCTGAGACATAAAAGTGTGGAGGTCTACCCGCCTGTTTATAGGAGTGAGATAAAGTGTTGTGATGGACACCTGCAAGGCCTCCACAAGACACATCAAGTGCTCTACATGCGAATACACTTAAAGATATCAGGAGCCGCTTTGAGAACAGCTGCCGCGGGGTACTTACTCAGCGTATCCGGTGGCCCACGGTAATCTCCTTGTTTCCTTCAGGATGAGGATGGGCCGAGCTATGTGGTCCGCGGAGCACTCGATCTCATCCGGGGACAGTCCGAGGAACTCCGGTCTCATATAAGGGAATTTCAGCGGCAGCTCGGAGCCAGCGTTGCTCCCTCCGCCGGAGCTGCCCCCGGCCATGATTCCACCCATGAACCCGGCCACCGCGGACTTGACCCGGGTGAGCATGTTGGTGGCGCGTCGCGGCGGGGCGTCCGTCGGCCGGTGCGCGGCACCGCGGCTCCCTTTCCCCGGATTCCCCCCCAGCTCGGCCGCGCTGGTCGACGGCGGACTCGATGGAGGACAAGAGGCGGAGGAAGAGGAGGAGGATGACCTCAGATGGTTACAGCCTCATCCGTGCAGCCCGGAGACAACAGCCGCAGCCGGAGGAGAGGATGATGGAAACGGTTCTGATGCATCAGGTAAAGCCCTGCACACCCATGGAGAGTCATTGATAACAGCTCGGCCGTCGTGAACGCGGAAATACTCTGAAGATTAACGGGTCATGTGATGCAACCATGATGCACACTGCAAAAAATGTTAATTCCGTGCATGGCCTCCAGGTTTTTATATACATATAAATTGCATTTTAAAAGCTTAAAGTAATATAAAATAGGCTACCCAGTGGTGTGAGATACATATTTTTTTGCTATTGTATAGCAATATTATTTATTAACATATTTTAAAGGGATCAACCGCAAAAGAGGTAGCGATGAGTCATTATATTAAGATATATTTGTTTTTAAACAGTATAAGCTAGACTACACCACTTTAACTGGAAGCAACCGGACATTTTTACAACAAATTTGAACATATTAATGCAAAACAAGATGTCAGCTCTCAGTAGGTGAAACTACTTGCTAAGACTGATATTTCTTGCAGTGCAGGATGAGCAAAGATTGATAAATCTCACAGTGCAGGGTGAGCAGCTTACAGTGGCTGACAGCAGGTTAAAGGTAACTCGGGCCTATCGTCATTATACAGGCTATAGAAACCCTGCCCTCGTATTGTAGATTATCCCAGATGACACTAAATATGGTATTATAATGTAACACTTGATACTGGATGCTTACAGGATGGTGAACAGAAGCTATAGAGTCATAGCTTGGATTTACAAAAAGTGCCTTTGGTGAGGGTTTAGGGAGCAACCAGAGGGTGTCTCCTGTATCCTGCTCCAAAGTATTTCACTCTGTATATCTGTGTGATAGCTCACCAGTCTGGTGTTTAGAAAACTCAGCACTATGTCGTTATTTTGTTATATCGAGAGGACGTGCAGCTTCACCTGTGCGTAATTACGCATCATAGACTATGTGCAAGACGTCGACCGATATGGGTTTTTATGGCCGATGATTCCAGACTTTTTACAGAATCAGCACAGCCGATGGCCAATATATGATGCTGACAATATATAATTAGCAGGTTTTCTTTTTTTCCTCCATCTGATAAAATATAACAGCTTAGTAATAACAAATGATAGAGAAAATTTCTTAACTTGCGTAAACATTTATTGAACAATACATATGGTCCGTCTCTCCAATCTGCATATTGTGTCTGCACGGTTTCTCCCAGTGAGGACGTTGTTCTTCTCATCTCATCTCATCTTCCCGAAATTCCCTCTGGGGATTGATAAAGGTTCATCTTATCTTATCTTATCTTCTCATGCACTCTTGTAAAGGTTAGCCCACTGGATGACATCGACTGAGGTCTGCTGGTAGAACAGCGATTTGATTAACACAAGAGGCGGAGTCACACATGTTCTAATATTAACAACACTGAGCTGTCCGCAGATGTGCCTGTTTGCTAATCGGCTTAATATGCTCCGACATCGGCCGATGCGATTATAAAAAAAAATGTCAAAACATTGACAGCCGATTAATCGGTCAACTTCTACTATGTGCCGTTTGAGGACTACGGTTATTTAATCAGCTGAAAAGAAAACAACCTTATTCATAAACAAGCAGCTGAGTGGGGTATTACTGGTGAGAGGAAACATTTCAATTTGTAATGGAATTGGACATAATTATTATGTTTTTATTATTATATTATTTTATTTATAATATAATTATTTTTAATTAATTTCACCCTCTTCTAGTAATAATAGTAATAAATTCATTTTGAGGACAACATGAGCATGCTGGTACCATTATCTAATTTGGCATGAGCTTTCTTTATAAATATATGTAAATAAGTTTATTTACCAACTATGTACAGAAGGTTTATAAGGAATGTTTTTATTTGTTAAGACATTTTTTTTCTAAAATTATTTTTTTCTTTTCTAGATTATTTTTTATTATTTTCCAACATAAGTTACTTTATAGTTTCTTTAATTCATCAGAACGACCCCTCCAATGTACCGTTTGACCACTTACATCTTGGAGAATAGATGCAGAGTTTCTGAAAATTTATTTATGCACATCTTATTAATATTTACAACCCCAAACACGAGGAATTAGTCCCTTGGAGGAATCACCTATTTATGACTCACAGTGAAAACTGCAGACTTGATGACTTATCCGGCTATAAATGAGAACTCCTTCAGTGTTTATCAATGAATTCCCTAAAAGCTGACTGCAGCCTTGATGGCTCACTATAAATGAAAACCCTTGACTAATTATTAGTGAATTACTAAAATTTATAACTTCATTATTACCCATGGAAACTAGACTTGCAACGATTAGTCAACTATTTGATTAATCATTAGACAGAAAAATAATCGCCAACTATTTTGATAATCAGGTAAATTTAAATGTAAATAATAAAGTAATTTTTCATGCAAAAATGGCAGAAAATGCTGTTTTCATCCTCTGAAATATGAATATTTCCTGCTTTTCTCTCTTTATATCCTATTAAACTGAATATCTTTGGGTTTTGAACTGACCAAACAAGACATTTAAAGACGTTACCTTGAACTTTGAGAAATTTTCTGACATTTTTAGACCAAACGATTAATTAATCAGTGATGAAAATACAGCCTTAATAGACTCCCAAAGCAAATGTACCTGGTAAGTGCCATGACTGTGGGGAAAAATGGCAGGTATTGTAATACACACTGAATCCCAGTAGATAGAGCTATTACACAAAAGTAGAACAGGTTTGACTTCATAATGAGGATCCAGTGACTGTGCAAGGTACCAAAGGATTTTTTTTAATGACTCAGGAACTGCTTCAAACCATATTATAGTGCTCTTCTGTGAAACAGTAACAACAAATAGGTCTTATGTCCATATAGTAGCTCTGTCAGTGATCTCTCCAGGTCATATCAGTATTCTTGTAAGTCACAATCTGGGCTAAATGCTAGATGCAAATGAGTTAATAGCATATTTTTTCCATCTTTGTTTGCACCTGTTTGTGTGTGATTTCATTTAAGCCAGTGATGTGCTGGGTGTGTCCACTCTGTCCCCTTTTTTTAGGCACAACAACCGTAACATACTGTAAGTGGCTATTCACTACTGTTATATGGTTTAACTGGGTCACAACATGTTTTTTGCTTTGTTTGTTTTCTGACGGCGTATCCTACCTTGTGCGCTTATGGCCCAAAAAGATAAAATCTGTTTTTAAGGTCGTGAACTCCTACGAATCACATCAGTTTTGTCTGGACCGTAATTGAGCTTGTTGGTTATCAGCTCACTTGTGCCTGAACTCTTTTATGGTCTTGCTTTTGACGTTGCACAACACTGCGTTTAAAAAAAGTGCAGCACCTGACAGTAAAACACAAGTGAAGCTGTTGCTCTTGTGGTGGTACTGCAGGGTCGCTGTCGACGCATGCCACTTAGGCTTTTAGTGTGCTCCATTGTTAGCCAGAAATTATCTGCCATTAAGACTGTCGAATCACCTGAGGTTGATTTATCAGTGCTTGATAGTTAAATGGAAATTTCTTCCTTGTAATTCCCAGCATTAGAGTGGTGGGGAGTTCACATATTGCCTCAAAGACATTCCTTTTTGTTGTTTTGTGGTGACTCCTCTCTGTAACAGCATATGCTCCCCCCGGCAGTACACATAGTTCCTATGAATGTAAGAAAAGGCTAAGGACGTGCTGTTCATGCTTGACATACTTCAGTGCTGCCTGTTATATGTGGAATATGAAGAGTGGAAAAGAAAGAGGTGATGCGCAGTATAAAAACATATATTAAACTTAAACAATTGATGTTTCTATATTTTAAAGACACTGGAAGATTTATTCAGCACCTATAATGTTTTTTTTTAATAATAACAAATTACTCTATTATGTGAAAGGGTTTGCATTTATACTCATTTTATCATTTTTGGCTAAAATCAGATGATGTTTTCAGCAAAACTAAAGCTCTGAAAACCCTCGATACGATACCTGCTCTGCACCAAACAGCAGATAGACGCAGTTAGCAACTCGCAAGCGGAGCGTTTACCTGCTAAAGACCTTGATATTTCCCTCAGGAGTTGGTTTAAAGCTATAAGGAGAGTAAATATTGGCAAGGTGGCAACATAAATGTTGCTAATCTGTAACCGCTGGATGTGTAAATAAGGAACTGTTTGCTAACAAGTTTGTGATATTGAATTGAAAGGTGATATGTCAGCATTGTGTCCAAAGTAGCCAGCAAATCAGCAAATGCAACAGTAAGTTAAAGACATTATTATTTTTCTTTTTTAAAAGATGTACAAACCTCAGATTTGATTGTCATTCCAGCTGCTTTGCCCATGTTAGGACATGCGGTTGTTAGATAAAGGAAGGAAAGAAGAAGCTTTTCATTGTGTGGGAGTTAAATGTCAGGGGTTACTGCTATTATGGCTAAGTGATGCCTTTGGTGAAAAGTATTTTTGTTCAACAGAAACATGACCCACTCGTGAACTTTTAAGCACCCAAAACACTTTTCTCAATTTTTTCTTTTGATTCTGAAAACCTGCAATTATGTTTGTGTGCTCGTACCGTGTCCTGTGGCTTTTAAAACGGTTGTACAGGCGTGAACACGACATAAAGAACATCCCGCTCGTATCCTCGTCACCCACTTCAACTTGAACCAGATTTAACAGTAGGACTGATGTATTTACAGTAAATGTTTTCTGTTTTCTGTCAGGGAAAGGTGTATGAAATGAAAGTTTAAAGTGAAAAGAAGTTTCGAAATTTTTGCCCATTTCCAGTAAATGCTGATACAGACTTTCTGCTTACTATTTGTCTCTATGTGTATCTGGTGGGTGTGGTTGTGACAGGGATTCACTACCATTTGATTACAGGTCATTGCTATGCCAGTCAAATAGAACACTTTAAAGTGTGTCATTAGCGCCAATTATAAATGGCATGAACAAGATACAGGGATGTGCAGTGTGTGACTGAAACTAAAACCTTATTGGAAATGTTGATAAGGAGGAAAAGCCCAGATGTTTATTCCTCACCACCCAGAGGCCCCGCCTCCACTCTTTTAAATCCACTCTTTTCAGCTGTGTGTGTCTCACTCAGTGTGCTTGGCTCTGCCCCAGTACACCATACACTGGGTATCATCACACTCACACCAAGATAAACAGGAGAGCCTCCTCACCATCCAGCCAGCTGTCGCACCAGGCCAAGCCTCATCTGACCCTGCCACTCAGCCTCAGCCAGAGGACGAGAGAAGAAGACCAATACCAGGAGAAGAACAAGTAACAGATTACAGGACCCAGAGAAGAAAAAGAAGTCTGTGTCTTAGCACCGGCTAGTGAAAATGGTCCTGTGGATCGCCCTGCTGATGTCTTACTGTTGTTTGGGTCTGAATGGAGCTGCAGCAGAGAGCACAGGACTGGAGAGGATAGAGAGATGTGGCACCAGGTGTTCTCAGGTAAACCTGCACCCTCAGGAACATTAACAACAAACTCTCAGAGGCCGACACTGACAGACTGACGCTGTCTCTGAGCTGCTAAATATAGCTATATCCTGCTATTACCTAACATTGCAAATACTACAGTTTAGTTTTTTTGGCTGGTTATTGTCTTGTTTCAAGCAGGTGAAAGAAATGTCTATCATAATTCCTATACTACTATTAGTACTTCTACCACTACTACCTGCAAAACTACTATTAATAACCCGTCTACATAGTTTCAGGTGACAGGGAAATTGAGATATTCCTGACACACACCACTTCCTGTGTGACTCATCTATTGACTCACTGAAACATTTTTATAAGGACACATCATGCAAAGGTGAGCATGCATATTGTACTGCAAGCATGCATGTTAAGGACTGGTGTCTAGTCCTTGAAGGATACAGTTTTTTTTTTTTTTTTTTTTCTATACAGTATCACTCAGTTCATCATTTACTCAAGCTCAAGGGGAAACCAGAACAGCTGCAAATGTAGTTGGGTGGAGATTAAATAGATAACACTTCTGTCTCACTGACCTTAGAGTCAGTAGACAGTCAATAGACTTACTGTGTATACTCTAATACACTTCCTCTGTGCTGCAAGTGCCCAACAAAGTCACCAATCTTTCTCTTTTGCAAGTTTCTACTAGTATATACACTTAAAAAACATAAAGTAAAGCTAATTTGCAGGTTCATACTTGTATTATGTTTCTACTAAAACATGTTTACATGCTGTAATGTTCAAAGAAACTTTATATTCCTCAGACAATAGTCTGCCTGAATACGTCTGTATTTAGCCAGTGTCTGAAACAATCAGTATTACCGCATTTAAAGGAAACTGCATTGCTAGGCAACAGCTTGTGTCCATGTTAACTTCCTGTCAGCTGATGTCATTCACATACATTGCAACCAGGTATGTGGTGCCTTTGAATGGGGTCGTGTTTATCATGTTTACAAGTTGGGCCAATATGAACTCATGTCAGATTCACGACCATGTAAGTGGAAAGTTTCTGAAAGCTCAGAGTTCACGACTTGTGACGTGTTTGTTGGCATTGTGAGAAATGGTGGAGCCCATGGAAGTTCATTTATTGGTGCATAATAAGTTAGTATTGTACAGTTATTGTAATTTTAGTCATGTATTGTTTTTCTTGGTAATTTTAAAGCATGTCCTCATCTTTATTCTCTGTCAATATGCCTTTGCATTTCCTGCATTGTGTTACCCACTTGCTAGCTTGCTAAATTGTTAGCCTCTGTGGCTTCTAGACACTGACAGTAAGGTTAATATTGCCGTCGCATAGCAACAGTGTTCTTCAAGACTTAACTGTGAATACCAAAAAAATGTGAAACGTTGTACAGTTGTGACATCATAAAGTAACAAATCCTGGCGGCTCGTTTAAAGGCGCAGTTTCTGACTACGGGCTGTATGTGTATTTCTCCATGGATTGAGTGCTTCAATACTTTTACAGTATTTATATGGCACCTTAGAATAAAAAAGACACGAAAAGCTCACTTTTTACAATATAGGACCTTTGTGGTCTTCTTGTAGCAGCTGACAACACCAAAATCCCAATATTTTCTTCCAGATGTGACTCCAATGTGAGTTGTGCTGACTTTCAAAACATCATCATGTATGAGATCATAACTGTTATGGGATACTGGAAACAGTTTGGTCTTTTAACAGAGCAATACCTCCTAAAGACTTATCAGTTTAAGCAACGAAAATTGAGGATTTTTACCATGTTTCGCAAAAGAAGCATTCAGGGATAAATCACATGTCATAAAGCATATTGTAACACCGTCACTCATCAGTGGATGCAGGAATTGGATGGAAAACAAGGATGTATTTTGCAAAGTTGGGAGGTGAACCCAGGCAAATTATACCGAATGACCTTGGTGATGTGGCATGTTTTGCACCACAATGCAATTTAACTTAATATTAAGTTAGCACCGACTCTTGTTGCAACTGCCAAATCACAAAAAGGCAAGTGGAGTAACTGATTAATAGATAGATTTACCCTTTGTATGGTGTGTGGACCGTAACAAACTAAAAGGAGCAATGAGGTTGTAAAATGTTCCTTATTGTCCGGTAATTCCCTGTTCTGGAGCGGTGCTACCTTTGCTCTCTTTAAAAAGAATTACTTTATAAACAGAGCACCTACTCAAAGGGATTCACAGAGAAGAGACAGCGGGTGTCTCACTTTCTCTATTTCTCTCTCTCCTTGCAGGGTCTTCAGTGCAGGACCAAGCCAGACAGTGAGTATAGATTTACACGGCCGCCACATCACATCTGCACTCATATATGCACACAGGACGTGATTCTGCACAGTAAAAATAGCATTTAATACCTATTGTGTATTCACTGTGGTGTTGCCAAAGAAATTGCCATCAATGCAGCACTGAAAAAGTCTATAAAACCACATTAAAGACACTAAAACCTATTGAAACACATCATTTCTGGAGATCTGGAGTCATCATAAGGTGTCAGAAATTTTTAACTGCATAACAACCTGACAAGCAATGAAAATAAATACCTGATATGTTATTATAACCATTCCATGCAATGCACACCTGACAGGCGTGTGGGCGTCAGATTATTGAATTGCACTCATTGTGCCGGTTTACAGACAGAGCATTTGGATTTGAAGAAGTGCAAAAGAGGACTCACAAAGCTGTGCAGTGCAGACAATGATGAGGGAATGTTGATGTGTTTTGTTTTTCTCAGTCAAGAATATAGAGGAAGAAAATAAATTATTTCTCACTGTCCTAAATTAGACATGGCAGTCTCTTTCCATGGAAGCACACACCCAGTGTGGTAACTGGGAAGGTGACAGCCGAAATACTCAACTGGAACATAATGAAAATGTTGTCGCTTTGTGGTATAGTTATGTGACTAATGATTGCATGAGTGTTTTTGTCTTAATTATGTGCCAGTATGTGCCCTGAAAGATGATGTATTACATGTATTTTTTCTCTGGCCTTGTCCTGTGTAGACTGGTTTCGTCCTGCGTGTCAGAACCCCACTGAAGGTCTCAACTCCTCCTCAGTCTTCCACAGCATCAGCCTCTCCACAGTCATGAGTTGTGAAGGGAGGCAGAAGTGCTTGCTACACCTCAGAATCAAAACCACATTACAACTCACTGGTATGTCAATGTGACGACTTGAAATGCACACATTTACTGAATACTTTTATTAAAAATGGCATTCATTTGCTGCTGAGTCATCCATCTGGTTGACCAGTATCTTCTGCAGTGACCATTTTGAACTTTCATTACTTTCGTTAGCATGTTAGCCAGTAGTTTTTGGAACGACTGAAGCTAGATTCTGACACCTTGCTATACAGAATTACCTTAAAATATGAACCAGATCCCACCAGATTCTTGAGATTTGTTTGTTTTAAGTGTTTTGTGTCATGTTGTGTCTTCATAGCTGGTGTGCTAACGTTAGCCACTGATGAGCCAGGGATCCCCTGGGTTTTGTAAAGTTAGCTTCTGATGGTCAGTAAATACCTCCGTCCAAGACAATGTCACATTTAAGCCTGTATTAGACCCACCTGTCCACCAGAGGATAGCGTGTCCGTGTCCCGTTATGTGAGGAGTACACACATGTACTTTATAAAGGTGCAGGACCAGTAGGAGGCAACAAAACCACTCACTTAGGTTTAGACAACAAACCAGTTAGTTAAAAATCATAAAACAAGTACATAAACTCATGTGACAAACATGAAAATGTGACAAAAGTCACTAACGTGATTTACAAAACAAAACACTGGTCTCAAACAGTGGTGTCCTGTGTTTGTTGGACCCATCTACCTCCCCTGTCACCCACCTTAAGCAGTCTTCCTACCTTTTTATTCTATGTCATTAGCTCTGAGGGTAGCATATTTACGAAGATGCATTTTCATTTTAGACAGTACAGACTACACGCCTAAAGCAAGAACTTATTACAGGTGTTGGCCTGGTGCATTGGATTTGTTTAAAGGTACCTCTGATGGAGCAAAACAATGAGGTACTGTCAGGTAATGACAGTAATGTCACCGTTACTTTTTTCAACACAGAGCGCAAAGATCTTTCTAGAAACACAAATGTATGTCATCAGCGTAATTTAAAAGATGCTAAAGGCACCTAACAATGTAATTTTCCTTCACCTAGAAACGTCTTACAGTACATTACCCCCTCACAAACATTGTGATGAAGGTGACAGCTGCAGGAATGAGGTCCTATTAGGAATGGGGCCCCTAACCTACACAGTATTTATGCAGTGTGTTAGCTATCCAGGGCTGCCTATTGTCCAAATCCTTTATTTTCTAGGGTTATGGTAAACTCTCTATAACTGACCCTCACACGTACAGAGGTTGTGACTCAACTTCTTCAACTTTGTCTCAATGAGGAAGTTTCAAATAAACTCTTTAGTCAGCGTGTGACTAGTTGTGGTTACAGGTGGTTATTACTGATGACACATTTAAAAGGGTTGGGGACAGTATAGATTAACAGTGAGTGAAGTCTCATTCATAAAACAAATGACTTTCCATCAAACTTCTGCTTTTGCGTCATGGGTATCTCAGTTGATGTCGTCTGTTCCCGATTTCGCACATAGACTTGATTTGATAAGGTGTGGGGCCAAAACTCACATGCCAGCAGACACATAAAGAACATCTGCAGAACATTATAAAAGTAATGTCTATTGATTTTCTCACTGCCCGGGCTAGAATGGGGAAATCCCTTTTTGATCCACTCAGCCAATAAAACCTGAAACACTGTTCTTCCTCCATGACAACGAAAGTAATTGCAACTCAAAGTAAAATGCATGAATAGCTTTTGAATGGTTAACTTGTTGGCTGACAGTTACTTTTACTGTTTGACAACCGTGTCTTCCTCTTCTGGCTTCTGACTTTGATATATTTTTCTCTCCAGAGTCCATCCATGGCGTGTCCATCTGCACCGTCACCGCAGGGATGATGGCCAACTGCCGAATGATCAGCTTCAGAAAAGAGTCGAGAGAAAGACTATCTGGAAACCAGGTACTGTTACCCACAGGCATCATTTGTCTTTTTTTTTTTTGCGACATTTTGTTATAATTTGAGTAATGCTACAGCAACCTTTCTGTTAGAGTACGTTTTCATGTCTTGCCAGTGTTGTAAGCAAGCAAATGCATACAGGAAATGGAGTTTAAGGGATGAAATTACAGTGCCAAAACTGCAGATTCATGAAGATATTTTTCTGCAGCATGAGGAAGTTTGGTTACATTTCTCAAATTCTTGAGCACACATGAAAGACGGTCTTTCCATTTAAAGACAGAAAAAAAATGTCATGATATTATAGTTTAAACAGCAATTACATTGATTTCTTACATCATATTTAAGCTATAAACTCTCAAAACACAAACTACAACAGTTGCTAATTTGACAGTGAAAGTTTTCCAGGTCACATAATCCAAGTTTTGTAGGTTGATATGGGTCTGAACATGTACAACAGTTTCCACAATAACATTTCTGAACCACGGCAGATGTGTGACCACGTGCATGCTCTTATTTGCCCTTTTCCTGAAGGTGGAAGTTGAGAACGATTGCACTGACATATCTCCGAGCCAACGCGTGCAAGTAACAGTGAAAACTGTGCCGAGCTACTGCGACGTAACCTGGACAGGAACTTATGATGCTCCAGGTGAGAACACATGCGTTTTAACACACAATCAAAGGAGCATGACTAATACCAAATTTATTTATTCCTTGTGACTGTTAGGAACAGGTGACATTAGGAAGACTTTGACACACGTTTATGTTAAGATGGTATAAATGATGTATAAAGGAGAAAACTGTACTCGGTGGATATTATGTAAAAGTTACACATGAATATGTCACATTTGTCTTGCTGTAATCTTTGCTCCATTTCTCCACAGGATGCATCAGTGAAGATTTGGGAAGACACGTCCCAGAATGCATCAGTGAGTACATATTTTGTGTTGCTTGTCACTGAGTTAAAAGAAACATAATTTTGTTACAGATCTTCTTATTCGTGGTATGACCTAGAGTTGGGCAATATGGCCAAAATCCCCTATAACAATATAAATCATTTCATATCTCATTAATGATATACACCTATCAGCCATAACATTAACAACACTATGACAACTGACAGGTGAAGTGAGTAACACTGGTAATCTCATTACAGTGGCACCTGGCAGTGGGTGGGGTATATAGTTGATGTCTCGTAAGCAGAAAAACTGGGCAAGCGTAAGGATGTGAGCGGCCAAATTGTGATGGCTAGACGACTGGATCAGAGCATCTCCAAAACTGCAGCTGTTGTAGGATGGACCAAAAGTGGTTGAAGGAAGGAAAACCAGTGAACTAGCGACAAGGTCAGGGGCAGCCAAGGCTCACTGATGCATGTGGGGAGTGAAGGCTCGCCCTTGTTGTCTGATCCAATAGAAGGGCTACTGTAGCTCAAATTACTGAGAAAGTTAATGCTGGTTCAGACAGAACTGTGTTACACACATTTCATCGGAGTTTGTTGACCAGTCAGGGTACCCATGCTGACCTAATGTTATGGCTGATTGGTGTATATCAAAATATAGCAAGTCGTCTGGTAATTTAAAACAGTTTTTTTTAAATAACCACATGGTAAAGTCTATTTTTGTAAAATCCTGTGTGAAATAAATACTTTACAAATAGTAATAATAATAATAAACTTTATTTGTACAGCACCTTTCATACAACATTGCAACTCTATTCTATCTATTTAGTTGGCTTCCCTGATATCTAAGGGTAGTGTGTTTAGGGGCGTAAGTAACAAATGCTGCATCCCCAGTTTTCCTTCAACTACTGTAGGGAACCTCCGATAGACCAGCAGCAGATGGTCGAAGTGTTCTTGGTGGCAGATAGTAAGTGAGGGAGCTGGCGGTGTAAGTTGGTCCTAGCCCATGAAGTGCCACCTAACAAGGAAACCTAATGTAGGCCAGGACATGTACCTATAACTGAGATGACTATCCCTAACTAACACTGACCTCTGTCTTGTTCAGCTGGCAGGCTATCGTACCATGTAGACCCACAGAGGAAGGAGCTGAGCGTCAGTGTGTCAGACATGCTGGAAGATCACGACTACCACCTCCGACTGTGCCATAAGGATTTCATCTGCGTTGGCACAGGTGCCACAGCACTGGTTAGTCCCTCTGTTTATTGGAAACTGAGGATCAGAGTCACTTTTTGTGTTGCAAAATACTGAATATTAACTTACATGTTTGTAATACCATTATCTTCACTTGAAACGGGCAGGTTTCTATGAAAACGAAACATCCTTTTTTAAATATTCCCTTTTTTTTTTCTAACGGCACTCTAACCATCCCCAAAAGATTTTTGTCCGTCAGAGAACCGTTTGTCACTTTCAACCTTTCACCTGCTAACCAGGGAGTGAGTCAGTAAAATTGTAAAGGTCAAATCAACTCACTCTGACTCACTTCCTTCAAGGATGTTCAAAGGTGAATGTGACTAATGCAATGCTGTCTTCTGATACATAATTAATATTAAGAAGTATTCACCGCTTCAGAAAAGACGTCGTAGGGATGCTCAGTTTGAAGCCTCTTCTGAAATCTCCCAGCTTTCTTGTATCAGACTCCGCCAGTGAAAAATGTGGCTAATCAATCATGTAACTCAGGAATCCCCAAGGATTATCAAACACATGCCAAAAGAAAGATGGATCCATGTCATAAAGCTGTGTTTATCTTGCAGATAAAGAGGGGGGAACCCGTAAAGAGCACCACCCTCCCGTACTCCCGACCTTTGCCCTGCCTTTGCATTGAGGTAAAGTGTCTGCCAACACTCATTTTAAGCACTTATGATCTATTTCTCCTCGTAATCACCACCAGGAAAAAGTGATTGAACCTTAATACATTCCTCACAGGGATGGTCAGCCGTGATGGACGCCCCCCGAGTCCAGGTCTGCCCTTTCAAAGACCGTGAGTCATGCGATTGCTTTTAATCACAAAAATTTCCATAGTAAACTGGTTGTGTGCTGTAGAACTTCAGAAGTGATACCATATCATTTGTAAAGACTGTGACCTCCCCCGCGTGCAGGTCTCGAGGAGCTGTGGTTCGGAGTTAACTTTGATGCACTCGAGGAGACGCTGTCTTGGGAGCCCATCTGTCCAGTGACTGCCGTGGTGGCGCTGTGTCAGAAAACAGAGGACGGCGTCTGCGTGGATCTGCCTCACGCATCACAGAATGTCAGAAGAGAAAAGGTACACGTCTCTGACATCTTGAAAGTGCAGTTGTGTTTACCTTTGTGAGGCTTCTGGCTGCTTGTTCTCACAATCACAAGTTGGTGTTTACACAGTAAGCAAAGTATGAAATCGTTCTGCTGACGTCTTCCTCAATGACTGAGCACAATTTATACGAAGGAAAGAATTTATGACGACAGCAGAAGCCTAGTTAGACCCACATAAAGCTTATCCAAACATTTGCTTTGCACCCTTACGAAAAAGTACTATACTTCAAGTATATTACTTTATTTTATGAATTATACTTAAGTAAAGCTCAAATATTTTTCCCGCAAGTATACCTTACACAGTAAGTATACTAATATCAATGTACTTCAATACTTATTGGAACTAAATTGTTTAGTAAAGTATACTTTTAAGTATACTTTAAGTGTAAGAATAGTAATCTGAGTTGTATTTTGTGCTCCAACTATACAATAAATTATACTACAAGTGAATAGGTATACTGTTACAGCCCACTTTTTAGTTTATGAAAGTACACTTTAAAGTGCTCTCACTAAACTAGTTTAATTGTTTTTATACTGCAAGTATATACTTGTAGCCTATGTTTTACTGCATGAAAGTATACTTTGTATATATACTTATCGTACTTAGCCAAAGATTTATGTATTACATAAAGAGACTTGCTCCAAAAAGAATAAAAAAATTTCAAAAATTGTCGATGAATTGAAGTAAATTCATATCAAAACATCTGTTTACGAACTCTCACACACTTATATGAAACTCTGTCAAAGAGTAAGCACAACCACAAGCCAGGTAAACCTTACTGTAGGCCTATATACTTATGTTAAGTATGTCTCGATCAAAAGTAGTACAAACATCAGTTAAGTATACTTAGACTGTTCTGTATACTTGTTAGTATAAGCTAAGCATACTTAAGTATCTCTCAGATAAGTACAAACAAGTAAACTGTGCAGTTGCAAGACCAAAGGGGGCGCCTGCACACCTGTGAATCCTTATACTGAAACTGAGATCATTTCTGATTGGAGATCGTCATCGGATAAAACCCGAGGCGTGTCACTTTAGAAGGGAATTGCCTCATAATATAAAAAATAGCCAGTGACTCAGACAGTCTCCCATCTGAAAGATGAACCCAGTTGATCTAAAAATGCTGCTCTGTTTATTTCATTTACGCTCACATTATATTGTATTACATTACAATTTTGTCATCAAACTTTGCTTTTCAGATAAGATTTACTAAAGTGGATCCACACCCTCTGCTGTGCATGAAGGTAATGATCACTTTCCCCCCTTTGGCTCTGACATAAATTATGTAATTGCTGGTCCAGCACCACTCTGTGACTGTACTGTACTCTGTTTTTTACAGTAAGATATCCTTTCTACCAGCTGTGGCAATAGGCCAGTTTCACAGCAGCCATTTTGATATGTCATTTTATTATATTATGAATTATAATTTGTGTGTCACAGCCATTCCAATGGGCCAACATACACAATACCAGGGCCCTAAATTGAACAGGGCTATGATTAAAGTCATTAATTACACCTGTGTTTACTCTGCAATAACATGTCAAAATGGCTACCGTTGTGCAACTCTTTTTGTGAATGTTGGGAAATATGCTTATTTGCTTTCTTGTCTTGAGTTAGATGAGAAGATTGATACCACTCTTATTATTAATAAATATATAAATATTAAGCTACAGCTAGCAACTGGTTATCTTAGCTCCACGTAAATACTGGAAACAGGGAAACAGCTAGCCTCTGTCTGTCTAACACAAACCAACCTAACTAAACTAAAGCTCATTCAAGTAACATGTCATATCTTGTTAATTTCTTGACTCTGTTTTACCTTTGGACAGAGTCAAGCTAACTGCTTCCCCCGGTTTCCAGTCTTTGTACTAAGCTAAGACAACCGTCTGTAGGGCAAATAGTTTATTGGGTAGCTAAAGGTAGCTATTGGTAGTTATTGGTGAGCTAACGGTAATCTATAAAGAGACTGAGCTATGAAATTGGATAGAAATTGGATTAAAAGAAACAATCAATATCTCTGTTTGGGAATAACGCGAGTAGCATTTCCTCTGTTGTGCCAGTTCATTACTATATAAGGACACCCCATAGTGCATTATCACGTTTTACTGTGCTATGGTAACCACAGATAAAAACAAAAAAAAAAAAAAAAAAAAAGAGGAAATGCCGTTGAAGCCCTAATCTTTCTGGCTAAACTCAGCAGTGAGAGTTATCTGGTAACTGCAAAAGGGAACTACCGCTGCTATTGTTACCTACAGTTTCTTGATACTGATTTACAACAGCAGTTAAACAGTTCACTGGAACTACTTTTTGTGGGTGTGTTATAATGTGTTAAAGGAACGGTGTCTGACATTTAGGAGCATCTGTTGGCAGAAATGGAACATACAATAATAGTAATTAGCATGTTTTCTTGTGCAAGTGTATCCTGAAACAAAAAGTCGTGTTTTTGTTTGCTTAAAATGAGCCGTTTATGCTTCTTCATGGAGCTGGCCGCCGTCTTTCTACAGTAGCCCAGAAGGGACAAACGCACAGTTCACCTGTAGTGCTAATTGTCACATTCAGATTCCTGTCTTAGAAATAAGTGGTTATGTTTATGAGCTTTATATAGGCTAACTGCAATATGTACTTTGTTCTCCAGTTCACTGCAGGTGCTCAGTCCTGGACCAGGTGCCCCTTTGCTGGTGCCAGATTCCAAGGTACCATTTTTTTGGCATAATCATATTACGAGTATCATGTGATTGTCGCGTGGGTCTGTCACACCATAAATCTACCTGACAGTCGTTTTAGAGCCGCATTTATCGTTGTATTCATTATCTGATGATAATAACAGCCATTATGTAATGGAGTGTTGTAGGATAGGTCATTATAATGATAGCTGTGCAATAATTTGCAGAGTGGGAGTTGGTTGTGACGAGACAACAGGGTCAGGAAGACGTGAAGATGTTGTCGCAGATAACCGCAACATTTTCTGTGGGGCTGTGTGTGAAGTCTGACGTGTCCACCGCGTGCCAGATCGCCGACACACACACCATACATGTGGTAGGTATCACACAGAACATAGTATCGCAGTTTGTGTGCTGTACGGAAGCATCAGTTTTAAGGAGTTGTCACAACATGCTCGCAAAGATTGCACAGCGTCTTCTTGTGGATCTGATTACTGTTTTATTATGTATTTCCTTTTCATTGCTAGGAAGCAACAAGTCTTTGGTTACACTAGTTATAATCATCAAAGTTCTAAATTATTATTTCTTGCCTTCAATCAAAAGGTTTCTGCCAACAATATCACTCTCGCATGAAATCATAATATGTCATCCATGAAGCAATTCTCTCCTGAATTACTACCGAACAGTGAAATGGCTGACAGCACATAAAAGAGACAAAAGCAAAACAGAAACCAACTCCCATAACAACTGCACAATTAAGCTCCTAAGGGCTTTTTTTTTTTTTTTTTTTTTTCTCTTTCTCAGGAGAAAAATAAAGCTGTGGACTTAAACCTGGCATGGGAACAGTGTGACTTTTGTCTCCAGGTATGTTTATGGATTTATAGATCCTTTTAGGTAAACCACATATTCCCTCACATTTTAGCAGACAATGACTTTGAACACATGTTTTGTATTTGGATAGGTGAAGAGGCTCGATGTGAAGTTTGCCGCCACAGTCGTTCATTGTTTTGAACAATGCAGTAAGTGTGTTTTTACAGATCTTTAAAAACTAGAGATCGATTCATGCTGTTTGGTGTAACTCAACTCTGTCTTTTCCTTCTTTTCTCTTTAAATATTCACAACCTGTGGCACCACATCAAGTGCAAATGGCCACCACTACCTCTGTTTTTAAACATGGTTTGAAGCAGTAATAGTCCATGTGTTTACTGTCACACTGTCTCTTATAGGCTGAGTTTTGCCTAAGTGGCTTCTTGGCATCATTTTGAAAAGTAAAAGGATTCTCTGTAGCCAACATTGTGTACTGCACTTCAATATAGTGTGTAATGATGGATGAAGCTTTTATGTATAAACATAAGAGCTCTGCAGAAAGCGAACCATCTGATGTATTTCAGCTCCAATTTCTTTATACATGCTCGAGAACTCAAAACACTGAGAACTGTGGGGAGTAAAATGCATACTGCTTGTATTTTCTTTCAGAAGTCTGATAAACACAGAGAATTGTTTTGTTATCCTCATGAAACCTTACTTCATAGGAATACTAAAAAAAAAATAGGAAATAGACTTTTTATATGGCTTTCTTGCTGGGAGTTTGTTGGAGTAGAACAGACATTCCCATTCAAATCAACAGAGCAGCAGCCATTTTTAAGTGTGGCCTAGCATTGCCATTACGACGGCTAACTTCCACATAAAATGAACCAACTTGCGGCAAGTCGACTTGTAAGTTTGTGGCAAGTCGCAAACTCGCTGCGATGAGCAGTGGAGTGGAAATGCTACGAAGCATAGAGAACCACCACCAAATTGAACAACTTAATGCTTCATCCACACACTCTTATCACAGCGTAGAAAAGCACACTGCTATCGCCAGGTTAGTGACAACTTTGTTTGGCTCATTTTCTGTAATCACTGTAGCATTAAAGCTAGGTGGATAGCCAGTGGCTAGTTAGCTAGTTTGCTAATTTAGGCATACTTTAATGCTACACTGGTACAGAAAATGAGCCAAACACCGTGTTTCGACAGTCCCTCCACACTGGAGGAGGACAAGCTAACTTCTAACAGCCGGCACCATCCTGACGCATGTTCTGTTGCCACCATAATAACTAACAACAATCGTCATTTTCTTTTGTAAAGAACTGTGGAAAACAATTGAATGTCTACGCCTGTCCTGTTTCTGTGGTTGGTACTGTCTCAGTCTCTTCTGTTGGCAACTCTTGGCAAGAAAGCACATAAGCATATATCCCAAAATGTCAAACTATTCCTTTAAAAGCCACATATGAAATCCTATCAACCAAATGCCTTGTGTCTAATAGTCTATACGCTATAAACTATCTTCACAGATGAATCATCACCACTCAGACCTGTCATCTCCATTCGAGCCTCTTGGGACTTGACCTGGGTCGTCTTACCTGCAGCTGTTTGCCTCACCGGCATCATAATCATCACTCTGGTGCTCCATGTACTGTTAACCGGTTGGTAGAAATTACACTATCAAGCTCAGGCCTGCAGTATTGTCGTCTTATTTAAGGCTTCAGTTTTGTAGACTTGCTTGAGGGAACTTGTATACAGTCACGCAGCATGTCAAAAATAATCATACACATTGCTTGTCCTGCATGTAATGCTTACAAACAAGGTTTATATTATAATTCATCACAGTACATATTATATTAGAACTAGCATTGCTGTACTTTTTGTGGCCTTTCTTAAACTTATGTTACTGTATCTTCTGAAAGTGTTTGCAAAGCGTGCAACAGTAGTTAGATTGATGCATTTTTAATGGGCTAGATATGGACTTTAAGCAAGACTTCCTCTGTGATTGGATGGTTTACAGTTTCATTTGCATGAAAAACCAGCCAAAGAATTTATCATTGCGCTGGTTTATTTCCTCATCTGATATCCTGTATCCATTTTAGTGTATCGGAGGAGGAAACAAAAAAGAATTGGAGGCTGTATCTGTGAAAAGCAAACAGGTAAGGTTAGCACAGTTTTGTTACATAGCACATTTTCAAATACCTGAAAGCTGAACTCAAAGCTTTGTATTGACAGCTCCTTCTCCGGACTGTGTGGTCCCTACATTAGAAACTCAGCCTGCTCTTCACGGACGGTTCCTCATGCCTGATTCGCCGCAGTGTGGGAACACCGAGAAGGCCAACTTGATCTCTGATTGACCAAAGAACGGTGCTCCTGTCAAAAGCATTACTTGCAATGTGCAGCATAAAACTGTAAAGTTGTTACACAAACCAAACAAGTTCTCTGTTAAACGCAGCGTACAATGTTGGGACAGATATTTCAAATGTTATGTGTGTTACTGTGTATTTGCTTGTTATATTCAGTGGCTGTTTATGTATTGTGTTTGATATCTGTTTAGGTGAAAGTTAACGTGTACCATGTCATTTTTGTTAAGTTAAAATATTCATTCAGCTTGCAGCTAAACATTCAGTTTCCATTATTTAAATTAATATTTTCAATAAAAAATTGCAACAAATGAAAGGAAACATGCTGATTTTTTTTTTAAGTTTTTGAACATTTTGTTGACATAATGACCTATTGTTGAACTTTAAATCTTATCTAATGATCCCTGCTTTATCGGGAAATAACAGTTTCAGCTTGAAATTTAATCTGGGATGTTTTCATACTCGGTTTGGTTTTGATTTTCAAGCTCTTTGTGACTCAGGAACTTGTCCTTCGAGTGTTGTTGCTTTATTGATTTCTGAATTTGTTGAATACATTCTCATGATACAGATCATTATACCCCCCACAGTGGGGTATAGTGGGGTATGTAGCGCTTCAAGTGTTCGTCCGTCGCTGTCGTCCACTTTGGTTTCTGGAGCAGAACTCAGAAATGAAAGCGGATGGCAGGAATTTCAAATTTGGTATTATGGTTGACAGCGTGTTCTAGTGGTGCGTTTTGGGGGTTAGAAGTCCAGGCTGCCCAACGTTTTTGAAATTTTGTTCAAAAAATGTGATTTTTTTTCAACTTCACTTTTGTTTCTGGAGCTTCAGATTTGGTATGATGGTCGACAGCGTGGTCCAGTTGTGAGGTTAGAATTCCAGTCTGGTGCTATAAAGTTTATGAAATTTTCTCTCAAAGATGTGATTAATTTCAACTTCTACTCTATTTCCAAAGCAGAGCTCAAAAACTAACTCAGGAACTTCACAGTTGCTCTGATGGCTGACAGTGTCTGCTTTGTACATTAACAAAATGCAAAATACCGGCTCAAACATGCAGCTCGCTGTGGCTCCAGACCATCTGGCCAAACAGGGAAAAAAATGGGCAGTAGTCCAAAAGGTGAAGAAACCCACTGTAAATAAATTAATAATCTAAATAATTAAATAATAATAAATACATGTAATATGTTGCCACCTTAACTTTTGTTCCTATGTTATAATTCATTTGAATTCACTTGTGTTTACAGACACTTCTATTTTATTTAAAAATGCTTTCCTGTAATTTATAGATATGCAGAAAATGAACCATCGTAGAAATAGAATAGACTAGAATGGACATTCCCGTTCAAATCAATGTAGCAGGACGTCAGAGCAGCGGCCATTTTTAGGTGTGCCGTTGCGAGAGTGGCTGTTGTCCTCGCCTGACTTCTGTGTAAACTAAACCAACAGGTTTTGAAGTAACGCAAATAAAGGAGCAGTGAAGTACCATAGTAATGTTACATAGAGGCACATAGAAATGTAAATGCATCAAATTGAACAACTTAATGCTTCATCCACACACTTGTCACAGCAGAGGAAGCTACATTGCTATCACCACTTTTTTACAGTTTTCTGTTAGTGGTTCGGCATTGGAAGATGGAGGAATTAGCAAGATAGCTAGCTAATGGACAGCTGGCTGGTTAGCTCCTGGGCTGGTTCCACCTATTGGTGCTGCACTACTACTACTGAAAATGAGCCAAACAGCGGGCTGGTGGTAGCAGCAGTGCCCGGTCTAAATGGTCCCTCCATTGCATTCTTTCAGACAGCCAGCAGGGGGCGACGCCTCTGGTTGTAAAAATAAGTCTGATGGTATAGAAGCCTATGAGAAAATGAGCCTACTTCTCACTTGATTTATTATCTCAGTAATCATTATAAACATGAGTTTATGGTCTCAATCACTAGTTTCAAGTCTTCTTCAATGCAGCATGATGTTCATTTAGTAAGTTATGGTCCCATTTAGAGTCAAACAGACCATAAGCAGGGTATGCTTTAGGGTGTGGCTGCCTTGTGATTGACAGGTTGTTACCACGGTGTTGTCCGGTCTGGGTGTTTTCATCTTCGACCTTTAACCCTTTCACAGTGTTTTATCAGCTCATGAAAGTTGAGGAAAACCTATATGTGCCAAAAAATGTCTTTCTCAGTGTTGCCGTCAGTGGTCTGGACCAAGGTGCTGGACTGACTGAATTTGTGATGTCACTTTTGCATGTCACCTTTATTAGATAATGTGAGGTAGGTTGGTTATTAGTTTTAAGTCGAACCAAAGAAGCATATTTTATGTCATTTTAGCTGAGTTGTTTTCATTTCTTTAAATGACCTTTTTCAGTTTTCATCTTATCATGTATTGGCTCTTTACTACATCCACACTCACAATCCAGTAAATAAGCTACTTATGCCCTAAACTTAGGTCACCTGTTTGCACAAGTCCTGAGCTCCGGTAGGACCTTTTTTGTTCGATTACTAATCAGGCACCATTTTTTTTTCTAATGTCCTGTTTCATTTGTTTAGCTTTAATTTCCATGACATCCTGGAATGATTTATTCAGGTCACTTTGCTGCGCTATGCACGTCTTCTTCTTGTGTACGGGAATGTTTTCTGCTTGGTTTACATAGGCAAATGAAGTTGCTCAAAACAGGACAGGACACTGTACCAGTAAGAGAACAGAGGCCGCTATGTGCACACACTTAAATGAGTGCAAGAACACAATCCACCCTGTGATCAGAATTTCACACATGAGGAACTTGTTACTGTTAAATTATAAACGGGTCAGTGTTTTGGTCCGGGCATGCTGGCAAACATTTCCTTGTTAGATTGGTTTTTGAATGCACAGTAAGCAAGCATGTAGAATAAGGTGAGTCAGTAAAACAAGAGGACAAAATAATGTCCTCTTTGAAATGAGACTCCTCTGATCACAGGAAAGAAAAGTGAAAAACATTGTCTATTCTTAACCTTCATTGCAGGACAGAAAACATATCACATGAGAAAATGTGCTCATCTTGCATTCTCCCAAAACCTGCATACAGGGGAATGCTTCCTCGTAGTAGAAAGGAATTCATTTTTACTGCATGAATCATAAACATGTCCACGTGTGTGTAGGCAACGTATGCACGACCTAATATATCAGTGTGTCATTGTTAATTCTAGTCACGTTGAGGAAATAATTCACTTTGATCACCTGATATTGTAAATACATGGTGACATAACAAAAAATCCACAGCTGGTATTTGGTAGTGCTTTAACCCACAAAGGATCCTGGACTGAAACAAGTGTTGGTAAATGTTCCAAAAATAATTACTGCTTATTCACTACGCAAGCACGCCCAATTTTCCCGTTACCAGGTGTGATGTCACACGCAGCTGTAAAACTTGCTCTAAAGGTGAAAGACTATAACCGCATAGTTTTTCGGTTCAGATCCAATCCTGAGTATACTGTAGAGACAACACAACAAAAAACGTTTATTCATCCAATTATACATTATACTCTAATTTTAATTCCCTTGATGCAGGTGTGAATGTTGTCCTCTCAACATTTGCCAGGAACTGGGGCGATTCTAGGATCAGACCTTTAGGGGGGTTCAGCCTATTGTAGGGGATCTGGGGCGAATTTTGAGCATCAAACACTTCATTTCCTGCATTCTAGTGAATTTTTATGCACAAAGTTCTTCCTTTTCTGCGTTTGTTTTGTGTTTATGTATGTAAAAGAAAACACAAAATGCAGGCACCAGGTAATGTAATTCATTGGATCCACAAGAGTCTCAGCTTTCCAGTCATAGCCATCCATCCATCCATCCTATTTCTTCTGCTTATCTGGAGCCAGGTCGCGGGGGCAGCAGGTTTAGCAGGGAATTCCAGACGTCCCTCTTCCCAGCAATGTTTTCCAGCTCTTCCTGTGGGACCCTGAGACGTTCCCAGGATAGACAAGATATAGATGTAGACCCAGCATTTCTGTGTCTACTCCGGGGCCTCTTACCAGATAGCTGTACCTGGAAAACCTCCAAAGGGGGCTTCTAGGAGGTATCCTGATCAGATGCCTGAACCACCTCAGCTGGCTCCTTTCCAAGCTCCCTCTAAATGTCTGAGCTCCTCACCCTATCTGAGGGTGAGAGCTCAGCCACCCTACAGTTTTAATTTTGGCTGCTTATATCCATGATCTCATTCTTTCGGTTACTTCCCAAAGCTCATGGCCATGGGTGA
The DNA here is from genome assembly GCA_947000775.1 of Pterois miles. Lineage (NCBI taxonomy): Eukaryota > Metazoa > Chordata > Actinopteri > Perciformes > Scorpaenidae > Pterois > Pterois miles. The sequence goes on along the minus strand of CAMQGK010000549.1, from coordinate 15,855,652 downwards.
GGACTGGAATGTAGATGGACTGCTTAATCGAGAGTCATAATTTATTTAATTTGTTTAAGGACCCCAGTAAACAGAAATATTCAAATACACCATTTTTAGAAAAGGCGAAAATAACTCATTTATACTGTATGCAAAAAAATGCATGCATTTTACCAAAAACTGCATGTGTTTATCATAAGGTGGTCTGTAAGGGGAGACTCGTGGGTATGCATAGAACCCATTTTCATTCACATACCTTGAGGTCGGGGGTCAAGGCACCCCTGTGAATATGGCCATGACAGTTTGCCCTCGCCAATTTAGCTAAACTTTGGAGCGTTATTTAGCCCCCTTCCTGACAAGCTAAGCCTTCAGAGAGCCTTAAGGGTTTGATTAGTATTTTTTAGGGGTGCGGAGGAAATTTAAGTGTATTTGAACACCCCTAAAAAGAGTCACCACTGGCAAGAAACACTGAATCCTTTTATTTTCTACTGGCTTAAAAGTGGAAAAAATGTAATATATTGAGTCTAAACACTTGTGGAGTCAGCTCATAGAATAATTATATGTTAACTTTTCAAATACATGAATGAAAGGAAGCAATGCAAGACAGAAAGACACACCTAAACTGTACAGGAAACTAAACAACAGATGTCAGCAAAGACAAATATGATGTAAGGACATGACGGACATGATGAAAAGAATATTACGGCGGTAAAGACACATTTCAGCAGCACTGTTGAAAGGAGTGAAATCAAAGGGCACCTGTGGTTCTACCCTGATGGCACGGCACTGTGTGAGATTTTAGATGAAACGTTTGATAACAGCCAACAATCATCTCTCTTTATCAGGGATCAGGATGAAGTAATGTAGGATTTTCCCTCAGCTTCAGATCTGACAGAAGCTGCCACCTGATTGTAACATCATGCGTCAGGTAACAGAACTGACCTCACTCAGCCACTGGAGGGGAACGTCTCTGATTTATCACACTAGAAAACTGGTTTACAGTAAGATGGATCCCAATCAGAAATTTGACCATACTCACAAAACAAAAAGGGAAAGTCATACTAGGTGTACAAAGTTTTTGTTATATTTTCAAAAAGGGAAATAACATTACTAACATTATTATTATAACAAATTATTTTGAATTATTTAAAATCACCTATCAAAAGAATTATTGTTAATTTACATTAATTTTTTATTATAAATGTTGAAAAGGCAGTATTCAGTATACTTAAATACATGGTAAACAGTGCCATCTTCAGGCCAGTTTTTCCAGAAGAAAGCGTTTTTCAAATTAATGACTGAAAATGTTTTGTGCACTCCAATACCCATATTACCATGTTACTGTTTAGCATGCCAGAAAAAATATGCCAATACATTGTATGTCAAATGCAGCAGGCCAAAAATACCAGGATTTCCTACTACATCCCGTCAGTCTGCACTATAAAAGCCAGCATGCTTTTCTGGCTTTGAGCAAGAGGGTCAAAGGTCAAGGTGCAAGTATGAGGAAGTAGTGTGTCCCAATTGTACGCATACCGCATGCAACAGTACAACCTTTGTAAGGGGAGGTGCAGTATGCCATGAAAGTAAAAAGAAAAAGTATGAGATTTGGAATGTAGCCCCTGTGTTCGGCCTTTTTCATCTGCCTTTCTCATGGCAGACATTTTGACCCGTCATCGTAGTAAAAGCACAGGTGTTACTAATAACAGTAACGACGGCTCTGCTCTATTCAAGTGTTTCAGTGAGAGTGACAATGAACCTGCATGCAAGAAAAAGAAAAGCTTCCAAAAACAGGCAATTTCTTTAAAAAGAAAGAGGAAAGTGTATTTTTTCTGCTGTGCGAGAGACGAATAAGACACCAGTGCGTCGTCCAACACCACTGGGTATCCCACAGAGAGGGGACATTTTCCTGAGAAGGTGTTGTTCATACTTGGGGGAAGTCTTTACTGCTTTTCTTAACAATTTCAGTGATAAGCATCTTCCAAATGATCCATTTTCAAGCTGAAGCTTGTTAACTCTTGCCTGAGGAGCTCAATGGGACGGACTTGTTTAGCTGGACTTGCCAAGACTCTCAAGAGTGCCCGGGCCTGCCAGCTGGATCTAAATGGATTAATAGACGACTTCGCTTGACTTTGAGAGTGTGCCTGTGATGTAAGTAGAATTAATTTATGATTTATTTGACTAATGATCAACCTACACAATTGTGTTTTTAAAGGAGAAGTGTGTGGCTGCAAAAGTCCACCTCTGTCAGACCCTTTCCGGTACTGAGCTTGGAGAAGGAAGTGACGTCTGAAATTGTGTGCGCCACAGAGATGCTCAACAGGTTATCCGTAATGTTCCGCTAACGGGTCATTTCTGTAAAAGAATCCCTCCTTCGCATCGAGGTTGCTGCATCACCCTGTCGGGGAGTCTTTCACAATAATGGCCGGCTAGCTCTACATTATCCCACTTATTACATGGCTACTTACTTAAGAAAAAATATTTTACGCAAAAACGGTCCACCAGTGTCCGACATCAGAACTGTCCCGTAGCAACAGTCTGCTATAAAAAAAACAGCCATGATTGATCAATCAGAATCAAGTATTCAGATATAATAGCATAGCATGTGTTCATTAGTTTGAATAAGCCACACAACCCCCACCAATAATAACCAAAACACTGAGGTAAACAATGCAACCTATTATTTCAATATAACTGTAACTTATAAAGTTAAGAACTAGGTAACTCTCAAACATCTCCATGGTAACAGCAATCTTCACCAATAAAGACGTCACTGTTACACATAGGATTTTGGTCGTTAGTTCATCTCAATGATACTGCAAATAAACATGTTTTTTTTAAAAAACAAAACAAAACAACAACACAAAACGTGTGCCTTCTACAAAGCATATACTATTGACATATTACAATCTCATAGCTTGTGGTATGTCTACCTGTTATTCAACATTATATATATATATAGATAAAAACAAATCCTTGAGACAGATTATGAATAGATTTTCACTGCTGTTACCTCCCATCCTTCAGTTTTGGCTCAGTCACATAAAATAACTTTCTATTAAAATATATTTTAGAACTTTTAGACCTAATGACTTTACTAATGGCTATATTTAAGTTTTTGTACTTTTTGTACATTTACACATGTCTCTTTCTGTGGGAAAAAGGCTTTTGGGTTCAATGGCATCACGTGACGGACGCGGAAGTGAATACACGGTTTGGCGGTGTATGTTTGGGTCGCCTCTAGAGGGTAACCCACAATTAGGGAACTCTGGCCAGATGTTTAATGTTAGGTATGGACCTGGTTAAAGTTGGTGAGGATAGGTCGCTGGCCAGAGAGTCTCGCGAGAGTTTTTGCACATTTCTGCGAGTTTTCGCAATTTGGGGTTACTTCTCGACAGGACGCTCTTCAGGGGGAACACAGAGACTCAGCACTGAAGCACCTGGTTTTGTCAACAAAGCACGGAGAAGCTCGGATGACAGCATACAGACGTTAGACAGGTAGACATTACTGCTATATATATTTGCATTAATAGCAAATACTGGTAGTTGTTTGCTGCTATATTAATGCACCTTAAAGCTTTTTGCATTTTTTCCCTCTGTTGTGCTAATGTTAATGTTGGTTTGCTCACGACACTGGCTATGCTAGCTAACATTAGCAAACTCATAAGGCTAGTAACATTAGCCTGCAGATTAATTTGCTGCTTAACGTTTCCTCACCTAACTTTATAAGTTACAGTTTTATCCAAATATTAAGGTTGTGTTGTTTACTTTGGTGTTAATTAATGGAGGCGGTGTAGCATAGACGTGAAACAATGGAAAGTAACGTTAGCCTGCTCAGATCTTTACTTAGCGATACCACAGGCTAAAAATAACCTTACTCCATTACAAGTAAAAGGCCTGAATTCAAAATATTTCTCAAGTAGACGTACAGAAGTATTTTCAGCTTAATGTGCTTACAGTAATATATCAAAAGTAAAAGTAGCCAACATGCAGTGTTATATTAATATAGAGTATTATTAATGTTTTAGTTCATCAACATGGAGCCAATTTGAGATATTCTGTTTACTACTGGGTGGATTATTGTTCTGCTACTGCATCATATCATAAGCATTTAAAGGTTTTTTATGTAAAAAACATCTAGTAACTTGTAGCGGAGTAAAAAAAGCACAATATTTACCTTTGACATTAATATAAAGTTGCATAAAATGGAAATAGTGACACACTGCACAACTACAAGTATGCTAAAACTGTACTTAAAAGTAAAGTACTTGCGTAAATGTATTTAATTACATTCAGTCGCTGAATGGAGGTGATACAGTGTATTTAATATATGCTTATTTATAAATGATAAGCATGATAAAACAATACACTGCACAATATAATACAGTGCCATGTTATTTATTGTTAAGGAAGCACAATAAACGTGATTTTCCACCACAGGTCTTGGAGATGGAGATAGGTCACAGCGCCGGAGCCTGGAGCTCTGCCGTGGGACGCTGTTGATGCCCGATAGGTCAGATTGTTTTTTAAGATCAGTTTTTTGGGTTTTGCCTTTATTAGATAGTGAAAGTGACAGTTATGAAAGGGGAGGGACAGAGGACGACATGCAGAAAAGGGACACAGGTCAGATTCGAACTCCGGGCCACTGTGGTAAGGACTCAACCTTTGTACATGGGCGCCTGCTCTTGAGCTAGTTCCTCACCGCAGGTCTGATTTTTTTGAGTGGATTGGAGATATTCAGAGATAGATTTTTTTTGAGAGCAGCCTCTCCTCTTTCAGTCAGTGTACAGCAGGTGTTTCACTTTAACAAGTGACTGTGTTAACTGGTATCTCTCAGCCAAGTGTGTTTGTAGTGGCGGCAGTTGTTGAACACAAGGACAGAATCTTGAATCCTACTTTCTCAATTTTACATAAATACTCCTCTATGTTTATTATCTACGCCAACCATTTATATCAGTTACTACAAGCACACGGATGCATTTTGTTGAACGTCACCAGATAATATTTGTCAAACTGAAACACTGAGGCATTGCACAGAGGAACAAAACCTTACTTTACACTAGCTGCTTTTACTATAGGTTAGATAGAATAGACATCTTTACTGTTCACCACCAGATACACTTAAAAAACTTCACAGACATACGTACACTTAAAGTCTTCCTTTGCCATGGGTTAAATTACATGAGGTACAGACAAACAAAAATGAAGTAAGTAATAGCCTAAGTGGGCCACACAGTTGGGATGAATGTGCTAATATATTAATGATTAATACATACCTTAAATAGACGTCTTGAAAAACAGCAGCAGTCATTAATGTCTAATGAAATCATTTAAGTCAAATGACAGAGGATGGAATAACAGATCTTTTAAAGGTACTTCTCGTTTCTGTGGGTACCCTGTATTGTCCTCCTGAAGGGAGCTTTTCAAATTCATTAAACAGAGGATGTAAAGGGTCCCAAACTATTAATGTTGCTTTCCTCCTGGTTTGTATAATGTACAGCTTCACCAGTTATCTCTGGGGGTTCCCTTTAATCTGGCTGGCATTATTAACTACTTTTGTGAGCTTGTGTTTGCCTCTAGCCCCCAAATTTACATACCAGCATGTGACGTTGCAGGAAGTAATACTTTCCACCTACCATCCTTAGGACTTCTTTACTCACATCCAAGCTATTTAATTTCCTTAAAAGAACAATCTTTGTATTGCCTTCTTAAAAATGTAGTCTGAGTGTACATTAATATTTAGTTGGTGTCTAAAAACACTCCTAAATATTTAAAGCTGCATATTCTCTCTACAGCTTGGCCCTCAATTGCAAGATTATATGGTCAAACTTACGGCGAAACAAAGCAAACAAAGATGTCGTGAGAAGCAGGAGGAAGAGAGTACAGCTCAAGTTCAGCCATCATTCTCAATCAAGACCTACACCTGCGCCAGTAAGTGCCAAGTAATGACAACACATATGTGGTAATGTTGCCCGTAACAAATTGTACTGTTGAAAACCACTTTTCAGCTGGGGGCATCATACAGACTGAACTCTTTTTCCCTGCTCTCCGTTTCAGTTTTCAACACCAAGCCTCGTCGACAGCTGCTGCAATCATCAAAAGTAAGCTAATTTTTTTTGTTGAGAAAGCTGATGTTGCAGCGTCTTCCATCTGTGTGTGTGTGCATGCTTGTGGTTTATGTGGCCGCCGTGCCAGGTTATGATAAAGTGTAATTTTTAAATGTTACTGGGCTTGTTGTTTGATGCTTGATTAATTAATGATGCTGTTGTTACATCAGTGTGTGGTTTATGTGGTCGCTGTGCCAGGTTATGATAAAGTGTAATTTTTAAACGTTACTGGGCTTGTTGTTTGATGCTTGATTAATTAATGATGCTGTTGTTGCATCAGTGTGTGACTTATGTGGCCGCCGTGCCAGGTTATGATAAAGTGTAATTTTTAAATGTAACTGGGCTTGTTGATTGATGCTTGATTGATTAATCATGCTGTTGTTGCATCAGTGTATGTGACTTCTGTGGCTGCCGTGCCAGGCTATGAGATGCTGTTATTGTTGGTCTTGTTGGTGCCTGTAACATGATGCTACCTCTGATCATGTAGAGGCCTGAGGCTGGTATGATTTAACTGTTATGCATTCAGGCAAGGATAGTTGTAACACATTTTGGTTATGTGTTTCATAACCTATTGTAACCTATGATTGGTCTTGGATGGGTGAGGCCTACCTGATTTTCTCTGTGCCTACTCACACTGTGATTTGGTTTTGGTGGTTTAAAGGCATATGCACAGACATGAATAATGTTTATTTGCAGATGCGGCACCATGATAATGTTTTCATCTGTGTCATCAGTCACGTTTTCATGTGTTTTCTTTCATTCTTTGGCTGTCAAGGTAGGTCAACATCACCAATGAATTTCATGTTTGCCGTGGTGTGCCATCACCGATAATGTTTTTATGTTTGTCATGTAGGGCTGTCCCGAATACCATTTTTGGGCTTCGAAGCTTTGGTTGAAGCTGTTCGAAGCTTTGAGGCACGGCAGACTGTCATGTTCTTCTGTCTCCATTTCCCCCATTTTAGTGCCTCTGTTCGGTCTACTGTAAAAATGTTAAAAAATCTAAAACATGAAACATTCAAATAGTAATTTGTTGGTCAAATACCAACGGTGGAAGCTTCGAAGCATTCGGGTCAGCCCTGTTGTCATGGTGCGCCGTCACCCATAAGTTTCATCTGTGTCATGGTGCACCGTCACCTTTAATGTTTCCATATTTAAGTTAAGGTGCTCTGTCACTAATGTTTTCATGTGTTTTCTTTCATTTGCTACTGACATTTCACTCTGTTACGTCTGATTGTGAGGGACCGGTCCACTTTGACCATCTTGCAGTGGTGCTCTGTGCTGCCTCGCTGTGTGGGATCACAGTTTAGTGGCTGATAAAAAACAAAAAAAAAATCATGCAACAGTTATAACAAGTAATACACTGAAGTTGATTTTTTTTTTCTATGGGGCAGAGATGATGGATGTGTCTAAAACTGATTGATTACTCACGAATGAAAAATGTTGCAGTACGCTGGAAACTCAACACTTGACAATAGCTGGAGGAAATATTACTACAGTCTTGTGGCGTTCACCTAGGAAGGCAGAGTAGCATAAACATGAAATATTTGTTTTACTGCTTCTTAAGAAACATGTTGAAGACATAGCGGGTGTTTGAAAATGTAAAATGCGGTAGACTTAATAATAATAATAAAAATAAAATAATAGTAATAATATGTTTTGTCATTATCCTTTAACAGTCCCCTATGTATCGTTCTGAAATGGCCACAAGATGGCGGTGTTCACCAAGACTTGACTTGAACAAGACAGTCTCTGTATAGTGTAAATCAGTGACTAATGAGAAAGTTAGTTGAATGAACACAACAGTCCGTATAAAGTGTTGTCAGACAGGGGGCTGAGAGGCTTCACATATCAGCATTTAATTGATATAGAGCTCCTACTGAATATATACACCTGAAGTGCACATGAGCAAGGCATTAAACGGTACAGAACAATAAAGAGGCTTAAAGTTAGTCAAACAACTATGCTGAAGATAAAAATCGAATCTGTGACATATCATCAGTCTGTGTTGTTTAATGCCTCTCGGGGCTGAGTGAGTTTGGAAAAAGGATTATGTAGACTGATGCTGCAATTTCAATATGATTTGCGATATTAGAGGGAATGATCATTTTTACATAATTATTCTCATTTTTATTGAAAAACATGGCAAAGTGATTATGGCATGATGTTTGTGGGGATCTGTACCAAACAAAGATGTTTTCTTAAGTCTGTAGGATATGATTTGTAGACCAGTACATCCCTGCAGCATCACAGTATTTAATTTAAGATGCTATTTTGACACACATCTTGTCTTTAACTAATATTGCACCTTCTCTGATTTGAAAATTGCAGGCATATTGCGATCTTGATAAAATTTCAATTAATTGTGCAGGCTTAATGCTTCTGTAGTTAACCTTTATCTGATATACCATTTCTCCTTTATCTTTCTTGGTCTAGTTTTACTTCAATTAGTGGTTTCCTCTATTTCCCAGAGTGCCTTTGGATAACATCTAGGGGATTGAATACATTCAGCTGTAGGTTTTATGAACAGAAAACGTCGAATAGCCTCCTGATTCCTACAGTATGGAGAGGAAAGTGAGGATTCCCCTATTAGGTAGAATGTCACCCTCATCTTCAAAAGTGCGTTATATGTTGTGGCTGCATTGCAGATTGTTTAAAATTAAACTGTATTGTGATTTGCTGGAATTATCTGAACATGATGTCATGCTGTCTAAGCACGGCTGGTTATCCACAGGGATAAAAATGCCAGGTACAGTGCCAGCAGCTGTCCTTAGTGGACTTTTACTTCAAAACAAGTAATGGTGTGAGAACAAAAAAATAGATGCGTTTATCAGTGTTGGCACATCATAGGCTGATGCTTAAGGCCTTCAGGTAAACAATACCATGCTCTTTCTTTGTCTCTAGCTGTCTGTCCATCTCTGTCTCTAAGCCCACGCGGTGAAAGAATGACAAACACGGAGGCCAGAGACAACAGACAGGGATGAGCTAATCCTTGTTGTGTATAATTCCAGACATTCCGATGGGGTGTTGTTCCCGGGCGGGCAAATCGGTGAGCGCCGACGCAGCGCTCGCGCCGGGGCTTTGCACTAAACAAACAAACATGGGCCTTTAGAGCCGCGGAGAGTGGAAAGCCGATGTCAAATAGGCAAGTGTTCACACACAGAGGTACTCAAGCCCTCAGGTATGCATGGAAAGGCACATATCCAGATGAACATACACAGAGGAGGGGAGCCGGGTAACTGGGGCAAAGGTGAAAGGTTCAAGGGTGAAAGGAAAGAGAGGATGTATGGGGGGTTGGGAAGATGAGGGGAACTCGCTGTCACTGTGGCATTTAAACTGATGGAAAGTGTCTTCCGACAAATATACCGTACGTTCATAAACATTTGCTTCTTGTATTGAACTGGCCAAAGAAAACTGTGCCATCTGGTAAACCTGTTCTTCCATCTGCAGTTGCATTTTCAAGTGACACGTGAATTACAATTAGGTGAAGAGTTCGGGAGGATGTGTGGAATAAAAACAAAATGTAAGGGATGAATAGATGAACAGGGGAGGGAGAAGTTAAGAGGTACTGTGGTGACAGATGACGAGGTAAAGAACCTCCTGTAGATGAAAAGATGAAACACAGGGATTGTCAGACGGGATGAGCAGACGTGGAGCTTGGAGAGAGGACGACAGGCTCGTCAAAGGAGGAGAGACAGGAGGGCTGTCGAAGGAAGGTGCAGCGCATCGGTAGGTCCTGTTGACGAGAATAGGAAAAGCTCTCTAGCACACAGAGGCCTCTTTGTTCCTTTGTGAGTCATTCTAGAAAGGGCACAGCTGTAAACAGTCGAGATCAGTCCATTAGGCCCCGAGGTGCCAGAGCTCCAGTGTTGACTGTGTATCCGGAAAGAAAACGGCAAGCTTGAGTCATCAATAAACAGAACAGTCAGATGAGTGTGTAAGTGTGTGTGGTGTGTAATAGGAGGCAGAGAGGAGGAGTGCAGGGTTTAGGGGGATAATGGCGCAGAGTAGCACGGGGCAATGATCTCATGCCTCTCCCAGCTGGCAAACAAGGCCTTTTCCATGGGCTCCTATCTCTGTGTCACCCCTCTGCTGTCTCTCCAAATCCCTCCCTCTCTCTCTCACACTAGCTTCCTCATCCTGTCTCTCTCGCTCTCTGCTCAGTGAAGAGCTCCCACTGGAGAGAAATATTTTGTGGCGGTGGTGGCGATTCTTTCTATCTCTCTGTTAACGCCTCAGTTCAAAGCGAGTGACTATCTATCCTCTCACCACATAATCAAACCGTCCGCATTTAGATTAGCTGTCACCTCGCTCATTTTCAACAGGACTTGGGTCAAATCATCAGGGATCACGCCATGAATGCCAGGTCACTGGTAGCACAGCAATAAAATCCAAAAAAAAGCCCCGAGCTTCCAGTGACCTCAGTGGAGTCACTGGCCTTTGTCAGCTATATTGACCTCTGACCTGTCGTGACCCTGGCACACTCCAGGCCTGCTCCCGGCTACCGCCCCTACTCTAGATTGTGTTTGTTGGCATGTTAAAGCCATGTGAGTACACACCAACAATCAGCCCTCACCAACCCCCGACACACACACTCAGAGAGTCCATCTGTTGGAAGGCAACCTGTGACCCTTGACATTTCAATAGTTGAGGTCAGTCCCTGTGATCCTCAGTGCTTGTTGGCCAGCTGTGGTGATTCCACACTCCTGTGAAAGTGTGTGTGTGTGAGACATGGGCAGGTGGGTAAGAGTACCAATACAGTGCTGTAAAGACAACAAAACAATGACAAAGGCAGCAGCAGGGACACAATGAGCTCACTCAGCACAAACGTTGTTGCAGAAAGAGAGGGCAAAATGCAGGGTCAAAACATGGCTGACTAGTGACTCAAAAGTTTCCTTGCCAATGCCAAACATTTCTGTCATGTTGTTCTTGTTTAGTCATGACAAACATTTTAAAGATTCAGTGTGTAAGATGTCGGGGATCTGTTAGCCCTTCTTATCTACATAGGGTCTCATCATGGAGTCCGCCATGTTGAGCCACTATGTTTCTACAGTAGCCCAGAATGGACAAACTAAACGCTGACTCTAGAGAGAGCCTTTTATGCTTTTTTTTTTTTAAAGGGCTTTTTATTGGCTCCATTAGTGCAGCTGGAGAATGACAGGAAAGGTTGGAATCAAACCCGGACATCTGCCAAGGACTCAGCCTACATGGGGCGCATGTTCTCACCTCTCAAGTTTTTATATTACCTGATATGCCTCCGTACTTCTCAGACACGCTTATGAAACTGCAGTAACGTGAGCCGCAGAGTGCTAAACCGTAGTACCACCAGCTGCCATCTGAATTTCGCTGCTTTTAAAGTTGGTTGCAATCTGCAACCACACCTCAAAATCAGGGTTTGAAATTAGCACCAGGCTCCAGCAAAATGCTGGTAAAATACGCAAGCGGCTGCTAGATTTTCTTCACTCACCAGCCAAAAAATCAATGGTAATCTACTGAGTGGCTAGTAGCTATTTGAGTCCACCAGCTATAGTGGGAGGTGGGCAAAAATATTCTGCTCTAGATGCCACTAAATCCTACCCACTGTCCCTTTTGAAGGAATAGTTTGACACTTATTCACTTTCATTTGCTAGTAGTCAATTAGCTTAGCTTAGCACAAAGACTGGAAGCAGGGGAAAGTGCTAGTATGGCTTTGTGAAGGCTACACAATTAGACGACTAGCAGAGGCTCCAGCACAAAATCACAATTGCTGCGTTTACATGGACACAATTAATCAGAATAAAGGCTCAATCAAAATAAAAATGCTTCATGTAAACACGTCAATGGGAGGATTGGAAATAAATTTCATTCTGAATGAGAGAGGTGGTTTATGCCGATTGTTGTTCCGATCAGCGTCCATGTACACACCCTTTCAGACCATGTCTTCTCATCTAACTCTCAGCAAGAGATGATGCCATTGAATTATCGTGATTTTTTAAACGCTGTGAGTTTTGTGAGCTGTGAGTTAGGTTTTCAGATACTGTGTCTGAAAACCTAAACAAATCTCAGTGAACCAGAACTACTAAAAAAAATCAGATTTTTTTTTGTAATTTAGGTGAACTGACCCTTTAATCTCCATCCTTGCTGGCTTCATATTAAGATATCTCCTTGTGTGTTGATTAAGAAACGAAACAACAAAATCATTCAGCATGACTGGAGCATGTTGCATGTTTTTTTTTTGTGTGTCAGCCCTCGAACACTTTGATCCGGTGGAGACGTCTTTGTCAGAGTGAAAGCTCAGCCGAATCACAGCGCTCTCATCTTCACCGCGAGAGCTGCGATTGGCTGAAAAGAGAAGAATAACACGGAAACACAATACAGAAGCTGTTTTTTCTGCAGGGGGTGGATGGAGTGTGTGCATGTGTGTGTGATGACCCCCCAGTGTGCGCTAAGCAGAGGGTGGGGGTGAAGGGGCCCGTGGGTGGATGAGTGCCAGGCCTTTTCCTGCAGTTCTATAAGCTCCCCACTTGTCGGGCTTTGCTTGATAATCACTGATGTGTGTGTGTGTGTGTGTTTGTGTGTGTGTGTGTGTATGCATGCATGTGCGCTTGGCACAGGAACTGGCATGGCTTCAGAGGGATCTGCCAACCCCCCCATGCACAATGGCTTTTGTTAGTACAGGCCCACTGCACCAGACCACAGTCATATTCTATACAAGATACCAGGATCCCATCAAAGAAAGATGAGTGTGTGCGTGTGATGAGGGAGGGGCATCGGCTGATACTGAGTAATTGACAAAGACGGGTAAAGAATGGGAGAAGAAGAGATACTAGTTAATTACAGAGCGGAGAAAAAGAGAGAGAAAGAAAAAAGTTAGAGTGAAAAGCAAAGTGGGACAAAAGAGATTACTGTGGAAAAGAAACCAACTAGAAGTGAAGTTTTGGAGAGAAAAAGAAACACGTCATGCTATCCGACACACTCGCCGCCTACCGTACAGCACAACACATGGAGGAATTCAGCGCTGGTATTCCCATATGGCTCTGATACTGGCCAGCTATGTGAGGCCACTGACTATATCACACTGATGTACTGCTGCTCTTAAAATCCAAGGCGATGCCAAAGATGCACTCAAACCTCCATATGCGATTTTTTTTTTCATGCATGTCACATAATATGGACATTCATTGCAGGTTTTTTATTTCTGAAGAAATGCTAATGCTAATGCTGCACATTTCCTTTAGAGTCCGACTGATACATCAGCCTGGTCACAGTTATTTGGTAATTTTCTTAGATCTGTATCATATCGTATCCTATTAGTGTCTAGGGATGCAGCTAACGATTATTTTCATTGTTTAATCTGTTGATTATTTTCTTGGTTAATCAATTAGTTGTTTGGTCTATAAAATGTCAGAGGATGACAATAGATGTTTTGTTTAGAAAATATTAAAATTTAAAGGAACAGTCTGTAGAATCTGGCGATATCTAGTGGTGAGATGAGGAGATTACAACCAAGTGAAGCTTCTCCCGTGTGCCAGGCGTGATGGAGGTATACGGTGGCCGGCGTGAAAATGTGGGTGACCCTCTCTAGAGCTATTTGTAGCAGAGCCAATGCCTAGAGAGTGTGTGTGCACATGGAGGGTAAGTGGTGAAGCAAGAGATAGAGAGCGGCAGTGACTGGAAAAGTTCACTGAGTTTAGTTTGGTCAATTTTCTTTCAGACCCCTATGAGAATGTAACTCACAAATTGCGAAAACATCAAAAGTCTTGTGAGACTCGTTGCCTATCCTAACCTTACCTATACAAGGTCGGTGCTTAACCTTAACCATCTCGCAAGAGTCTCGCAACTTGTGGGTTACCCTCTAGGGCTGTTAAAACACAGTAGGTGGCTGTGTGGGGGAACATTCCATTCTTATATATAATATGCTGTATATACAGTATGTATGTACTGTAGATATGTATATACACTATATATATAATGGATATGCAATATTGTGGCTGTGTGATAAAGACCCTCCCCCTCTCTGTCTTTAAAAAGAAGAAACAAACAGATCTGTCCATACAAAGACAGGCCCATGATTTTTAGCTGTTTTAAGAAATACCCAAATGCTTGTGTTTACATTTTTGAGTTTTGGTCAAAGACGTTTTTGGTCGTTCTTCTCCTGTTCATTATGGCCATGAAGGGATCCGTTCCCGACACAATTTAAAGTTTGGCTTTGGGTAAGAGTGTCTTCACAGCCAGTATAGAGAGGAGCAATTATTACAGCGACCGATCTCTCCTTCAATCCGCACATCAGCATGTGAGTATTGTTTTAAGACTGATTTGAAAAACCCATCATTTAAGGTTCACTAAGCAATTATTTTCCTGCAGATGATCTGTTATTGGAAAATCAAGCTTGTGACTCAGCTTGGGCTGCGTCCAACATTCCAGTGCACTCAGTATATGGAGATATACAATACTGTACTGGCAGAGCGCCCTGGCAGCCACCGCCTGCTACGGTTACACTGCAGCAGTGGTGGAATGGCAGATGAACTCATTGGCCTTTATGTAGTAAATGATGGAAAAAAAGGGAGAACCACAGCATTGTTTAGCTTGAGGGATGCACATTGTGTTCCTCCACAGCAATGCCTTTCATCATCACAGCATATCCATATGGTTGGCCTATATCCCAGCCCGTGTCCCCTCACATATAGGACCCCTGTGGGAATTCAGTTCCGCTGTAATCATGATGGTTGGATCCCCCCATCTCGCAACCCCCTCCAACCTTTATTATTATTGTCACCTTCGGGCCCAGATTTGGCCCCGTTGGCCCTCAGACCTTTCGGAGGCATGCGTCCCCAGGGAGCTCATCTCATACAAGTCATTGTGATGTACATGCATGTGTGAATCCTGTGATATTTCTGCCTGCATTTGAATCTGTGACTGTTTAGTCTACTGGCCTGCATGTGCGAGGCAGCTGACAGCCCATGTTCGGATTAAACAAACCTGAAAGTCCTCTTGGTGCATTTTGTGATGTCCCTCTTGGGGAAAGCTCTCGGCGTGGACATCAGAGTAGCCCTGAGGGTGAATGCCCTGTAATTATACTACAATACCCAGGGGTGCACGGGGCTAGCCCATTAATGCCACAGCACTGATGGACTGTTGGTAATTGCCATTTTGGAGACGAAGTGGAGGTTTGGGAGGAGGGGGAGCCGTGGTCACACACCGCCACCTTTAGCTGAGAGATGCTGAGGTGGCATTTTCAGGAAAGCTGAACATGCTATACACCAGCTGTGCCTCGCATTTTTTGTTTCCTTTCTACTTTTTCATTTTACCGCTCTAGATTAACTCATTGATAACTCATTCCCTCCCCCCACAGTGTGTGTGTTGTGTTGTCAGGCTGTAGGCTTCATGTAGAGCTTCCCAACTGGGGCAATAACAGTTGTTGTAATGTTCATGTTAGCATGGCAACTTGTTCACAATAACGTTGATTTTTAGTACAATATAATGTATGTTCACCATCTTATTTTAGCATGTTAGCATGCTAACATTTACTACATAAGGGATAATGTACAGCCAGTCGGTCATTATTGCGAAATGTAACCCAACAGGGTGAGCAGGACCCTGAAGGGGTTCATTTTGCAATAATCACCCATTTGCTGTGCATTATCTCGCTTTTTACACAGCAACTTTCATCATCATCAAAATCAATAATTTGACATAAAATATTATTTAAAAATGATTTTATAAATGTAAAAATTATTTTATTGCTTTCACTAAAAAAAATAGTCTCCTTGCTGTGTACGGAGATCAGAACTGCGTCCATAGTAGCATTCTGCTCTAAAGAAATAACAGGTCGTAGATTGCCATAATCCACCAATGAGAATTAAATATTCAACAAAGCCATGTGATAATTAGCACTAAACAAAAAGTCCAGCTGAGGCTAATGGCTCATTACTTCTGCAGGTATTTGGTCTAGGGATGCAAATGTTTAAAAAATGTTCTCAACTGCTATCCAACCCTTGTTAAACGATTATTAACCATTACTCAACATAATTTTTTGCCTCACATGCAGTGGTGCACCAGCTGCAGTATATGAGCAAAACAGACAACTGAGTCAACAGTTCATCTTTAGGAGAGCTACTGTAGCAGCCATGGTGCTGCGTTCACTGTCTCTAGTTCACCGTCCGGGAGCGTTAGCAGCCACGGTGCTGCGTTCACTGTCTCTAGTTCACCGTCCAGGAGCGTTAGCAGCCACAGTGCTGCGTTCACTGTCTCTAGTTCACCGTCCGGGAGCGTTAGCAGCCACGGTGCTGCGTTCACTGTGTCTAGTTCACCGTCCGGGAGCGTTAGCAGCCACGGTGCTGCGTTCGCCGTCTCTAGTTCACCGTCCAGGAGCGTTAGCAGCCACGATGTTGTATGTAGTGTCACGGACATGCAGCCACTTTCCTAGTAAATGTCTCCACCACACATTTAGTTTAGTTTAGCCTGTTGTCAGCATGTGTTTTCCCGGATTAACAACAACGATTGTTTGACAAACACTGTGTGTATTTGCGCCACGTTAGCAGCTGCTTGCTGCTAGTGTTGCCGGCGGCTTTGTGCCGGATGTAGTGTAACTTCAGCGAGTTTCCGACAAACTGTGTGTGTGGTTAATTATTAACATCCCTAATTTGGTCATAAACCAAAGTATTGTATGAACTGCAATTTTGACCTGACAATAACGCAGAATGAAATGTTTCAGGATTATCAAAATTATGACAATTCATCCTGAGGGGGGGCATGAACATCTACCAGATTTCACAGCAATCCATCCAACAGTTATTCAGGCATCGTAAGCAAACACTGTGAGCGTTTATGTCCCTTTTTTTTTTTTTTTTAATAGTGACTAGCTGTAAGAGATTTAACCATCAAATTAACTGAGACCCTTTAGGATTATCCTGTAGGTGACACACTCATTCCTCAATATTAAAGGTCTATCATGGATCATATAAATTCTGCTCTATACTACACATAATATATAATTCAACATTTTCAAACCAAGCCACAGAGACAACTACATGTCAATAATGGATGAATAGCTGCTCTGTAATGGAACATACATGTGCTGTGCACGCACACACACACACTTATATGCCCACTCGCACAGCTGGGCAGCCTATTTTAAGGCCGATCCACAATTCATCTAGTTGTCAATCACGCGCCATGACAGGCTGTCTCCTTCTGCTACTGGAACAATACATCAAGACACAAAGAGCCAGACACTTGTTACCACTCTCACCGAGCATCCTGTCTCTCCGTGTCTCTCTGCCTCACCCTCCATTTATCTTTCTCTCCCTCACTATTCTCTCCACCTCCCTTTCTCATTCCTCCTTCTCTCTCTCTCTTCCCGCTGTGTATTTTGTGGTGGCTGTGATTTTTCCACCCTTTAATTCACTGAATGCCCTGATTCAAAGGACGAGCATGTGTTTGCACGTGTGCTTCTGTGTACATGAGTCACCGCCACCACCACCGTACACACACACACACACACACACACACACACACACACACACACACACACACACACACACAAAGGCATGCTGTGTAAGGAGCATGTGAGTGTTTTAGGTGTCTTTTTTTGTACCAGTGAGTCCACATTGTGTGCGTGTTTCTCTAATAACCATACAGGCATGTGTGCATCATCTGTGGTTATTAAGTGTGTGATTGTAATTAGGGGGTGGGTCACTTGTTCACTTAAGGTGGCAGCGATTCACACATGCACACACACACATAGAAAGGATTTCTTTTCACTGTGGAATAAAGGAAACAATCCAGAGAGGACCCTAAAAAAGGCGGGAGAGGATGCAGCGTAGAGATGAGGGTGGAGTGCATGCGGTTGGGGGTGGAGGGTCAGGAGTCAGAGCAGATGGCAGACATTGCTGCCGCCCCTCCCCCTCTACTCTGTCTCCTCTTCCCTTCCTCCCCCATGGCGGCACAGCGGGTTATGGAGTAGGGGCAATTAACAAGCTGGGAGGAGGTCCCCGCACTCCCCCACTCTCACCATCCACCTCCACCCAAGTGTGTGTTTGTGTCACAGAGGACCACTCCATCAAGCTACCCACCCCGGGGGGCTAAAGTGCACACACACACACTTACTCCACCTCCTGTGCTCACAGCTCCACTAGTGATGCCAGAGACAGGTGCGAAGAGGCGCGACACCTGTCAATCAAAAAAATTCCCAGTTTTGAATACAGATGCACGCAGGTAACCACGGATTTGTGAGCAAGCACGTGTGGCCGGAAGTGATGCACACATGCTTGCAAACAGAAACACACACTCACAACCAGTAAGTGTCTAACAGTTATGAAACGGAAGCACAGATGGAGAGGCTTCAACCGGCGATCAATTTCTTATATTTGCGCTTTTTCCTGGCTTCATAGCGAGCAATAATAAACCTACTATCTTAGCAATCAGTCGCACAAACTGTCTTTTCCACCTTGCCTTCCCTCCCTCCCTTTTCCCTCTTCATTTCTTCCCCTCTTTGCCTCTCCTCCTCCCCCTCTCCTGCCTCCTCCCCTCCCAGTGGCACGGCCTGTCATGTACAGCCTATGATTAGAATAATAAGACTAATTAAATCCATATCGCCAAGGCTCTCAAGCACAGCAGTGTATGTCTGTGTGTGTGTTTGTGTGTGTGTGTGTGTGTGTGTGTGTGTGTGTGTGTGTGCGTGCGCGCCCACTCGTCTGCTACTGTTTCCTACCGTTCAAACCAGGCTCCAACACATGACAGTGGGTTACTGTTGGAAAGCCCTTTCAAACATAAACAAACCATTATAAATGCTCAGCTGTTGAACAGACTTCTTTGGCCTTCACAAACAGGCAGCATGTATAGACTTTCCATTTAAGGCTGCGTCCAAGAGCGAGCGACTCTTAAAAGAGCCAAGAGAGGGAACAGTAACACTGTGTATAAATAGAGAGAGAGAGAGAGCTGTAAAAAGCAGGAGAGAGAATAGTAATATTGAGATGGAGACAGAAAGTGAGACAGACTGAAAGCTAAGACAGAATAATAGCACAGTGTATAAACATAGGAAAGAAAACAGAGTCATACAGAGAAAGAAAGAGACCGGGTGGGAAGCACCTAAGTACATTTACGTAAGACCTGTAACTAAATATAATTTGAGGTGCTTGATTTTGTGCTGCTACTTCACTAGATTTCATAGTCACAAGCTGTACTTTTTGCTCTGATAAATACATTTTACAGTGAACTTTAGCTTCTTTCCCAAGCTCTCTTTTTCATGCAGCTGCTTTGCATTTTTTCTGACGCTGGTCGTGTCGACAGCCAAGTGCATGAATGTCTTCAAGGAGTAAGGGACACTGAATTCTTAGGGTGCTTTCACATTAGGGATCCGGGCCTGAATCGAGTACACTTGTTCCCAAAGTCCAGTTATGTTTGATTAGTGAACGCTCCGTACTGCACTCGGGCCCGAGTACAGTACGGAGCGTTCACACTGATCAAACAAATCAGACTTTGGAATTTGGACTCGGATCCGGGCCCAGGTCCATAATATGGATCATGCATGCTTGGGTACGGTTCGCATCAGATGTGAAAGCTAACTGTACCAAAACTCAGAAGTGAACTGCTAGTTAATGTGACGTAACGTTAGCAGTCAGCGACTGGTTTTGAAACGCTGCCGGTCTCCTCCGATCATCTGTATACATATAAAACTGTTTCATATCTATCTGTATGGTAACTGTCTGTATATGCACGCAGTTTGCAGTGATCTCATCGTCTTTACGTGCACGGCTGTGGGAGATAACATGGACAGTAGTAGGTGATGTGGTTGAGTGATGTTTGCTAGGTTATTTAGCTAGTATAGAGGGTATAGAGTGGCATATTTTTACATCAAAAATGAAATAAGTTTTACAACACCTATGGTCTGTCTCTCCTATCTACATTTGGTGTCTACACTGCAGTACACTTATATATTTTAAATAAAAATAATGTATAATGTAAATATTGAATACATGTAACATAACCCAACAGGTAAAAAGGTAAACTAAACTTTGTCAAATAAACATTTGGAGGAAAAAAATAAAGTTTTAGCGCACTTGGCAGCATTTTTGCACCTGCTTGATAATCGGCTTAATACGCTCAGACATCGGCCAATGCCGATTATGAATAAAAGTCTGATTGGCCCGATTAATCTCTAAGTGGGACAATAGGGCAAACAACAGCGTTGTTTTACATTTTGTGTCTTTTGAATAAAAATACTTTTCAGTCATATTTTCATCATTCAAGTTTAGTTAAAATCATTGTTATAATATCATATCGTATCGAGATCATGAACCCACTATCGTGTGTCGTATCGTGAGCTGAGTGCACCGTCAAACCCCTAATCCTGACATTTTTAATGCAGGCCCTGTGCTAGCTACTTTTTCATACATAAATCCTCTGAATAGCTCTTTCATCACTGACAGCGCCTCAGACAGAGAGAGAGACAGACGGGGAGACGGACTTGATGTCCTGAGTTCCAGGTAACAGAGGACTCTTTCTGCTGGAAGAGAAAAGCTCACCTTTCCCTCTCTCTGCGCCTTGTTCCCTGTTGAGGAGTTTACGTTTTCTATTAACCATGTGGTACTGATGGGGGCAACTCAGGGGATCCCCTACCTGATATAAGACACACACACACATGCACACACACACAGTGGAAGTCTGTCAGTGTTGCAGACTGTCTGTCTCCTTGTCGATCCAGCGGTGACTGTAACTAGGTGTAATGGCCAGCCTGTGGTTAGCAACTCTATGGGCCTATTCACAAGAACCCCACACCCCCTTCTGCACACACACACACACACACACACACACACACACACACACACACACACACACACACACACACACACACTGTGTTTACAGTGGTGTATTTGGACTGACCTGCTAATTGAAACATATTTCTTTTTCCATCCAAAGGAGTAAAGGACATCCCTATTTTCCCACTGTGAAGGTGTGTGTGTGTGTGTGTGTGTGTGTGTGTGTGTGTGTGTGTGTGTGTGTGTGTGTGTGTTGTCCGTGTGTGTGTGTGCACTCTTGTGGAATAACTCAACTGCAGGGTCCACTTTGTCTTGGGGCCAAAAGCATTACCATACAAATCCAAGTGGCGCTGCCCCCACATTCTCAGCCAAGTTATTTGGGGTATATTGCACACACACACACACACACACACACACACACACACACACACACACACACACACACACACACACACACACAACCCTATTCTATACATGGCCAAAAACTTAAAATGTATTATGGATTTTTTTTTTTCCCCGAGCAAGTAAACATTTATGTACTGGCTCCTAGTTATTCCCAGGGCTGAATATGTAACAGGCTTCGAGCTGTGAAGCCTATTGTATATATCTGGCTGAGGCTTAGGAAACATTACATAAGTTAAAGTAGAAAATTTAACAGGAATATACAGCATGTGTGTATGTTCACCTGTGGGTATCTTACAGAAACAGAGTCTTCTTTGTGACAGATTTCAAACTTTTATCTTTGGAAGAACACAACAGTTTTGTAGAAAGGAAATAGTTTACGAACTTGACATGAGAAGAGATGGATCTACACCTCAATGTCACGGCAACATGTCCGCCCTACATACTATGCACTACATACCCAATATGTGTATTATTGTTCAACATACTTTCGTGTGAATAAACAGCAGTGTGTATTTTTTCGGACACACTGAGCACGAATTTAAGTTGTCGCTTCGAGAGAGCCTCCTCGCCGGTTGTAGACGTGTAACCATGGTAACGCGTGCCAACCTCATGTGACTACACTTTGAGAGAATCAAAATCGGAATTAATTTGAAATATTTATTACACCGAGCAAAGTGAAGTCTTATACTTAAAGTTAAATTGAAATGTTATTAAGCTGATTGTCAACGTCTGCTATGAACATCATCGTCACTACCGCATTGCATTGTGGGCTATTTATGCCACTGTAGTGTCCAGCATTACATACTGTAATATTTTGGAAATGGTATGCAATTTCATACTTTTGGTTTCATACTGAGGTTTCAGACATACTAAAAAACCTTGCATACTGTTTTAGTGTACCTAATAGCATGTCAGTCATGGCAACATGAGTCACGCTGAAATGTGTTTGAAAACATTTGAATATTTTTCAGCAATGTGGGTGTGTCTATCTATCACAATACATCACAATCCATAATTGACTGTATGTTGAAGGCAATGCATAATTGAGCTAATAACTGCTATATAGAGGATAATTATACTAAAATATTAGCTAATTTCCATGACAGTAAATGCTGTTGTATCTCCAAAATCAAAACATAGTGAACAAGTGAAATATATTTTATTTTTATAATATAAGTAACTTATATATATATATATATATATATATATATATATATATATATATATAACTTTTATTGGAATGGATGCCTCATTTTAGACCAATACTGTGAAATTTTCAGTCATTTGGGTGAAAAGCTTATTTCCACATGAACGTGTGAAGGAGGGTGAATGGCTTTAAGGGCCCTGATGAGCCGAGCTGACTTGAAAGTGGTGCTGACAAAAGATGAACGATCAAAAGTTTTGCTTCCCGTAATCTTGACCAGTCGCACTCACCACAGAGTGTACAGCTGATGATTGACATGCACATGCAGGTGTGAAGAAAAACAAACCCGGAGCACCTTTTAGTCTTGGCGCATTCCACATTACTGCAACGTCCCAGGTTCGATTTCAGCCTTGAGACCTTTGTTGCATGTCATACCCGTCTGTCTCCCCCCCGTCTCCGGTCTCTGTCTCTGCACCGTCTACACTGCACCATTTTTATAGAATCCGCAGTACGAAAAAGGAATTTAAGCTCAGCAGCTGTTCTTCGCGAGTGGAACAAACTTTTAACATCCCCTTTTCATGTAGGCTGTTTGCTACTCAAATACTCAGACAACAGGCCGCTATTACATCCTTTGACAGTGTGGAGGCTTTACGACCTCCGATGGCAGCCGCAACAGTCACGACAGTGGCATCTGCTCACTGGTATGTGCTGTCATTTCTTGAGTTGCTTAAATTGTTAATGTCCAGCTGAGTGCTGCTCAGATGATGGTTCGTAATCATAGCAGTAACCTTAGTTATTACCTCCATTTTGGACGATTCTGCACCTCATTATTCATGTCCAGTTTACAAAATGCTCTGAAATGCATTATGGCCACAGCTATAATGAAGTAAAAAGACACAAATCATAAATGTATTTAATTTTGATACTGTCCTAGTTTCATTCAGAGAATACAATGCAAAATGCACACAGCAGAGCCTGAGGTTTGAGTCTTTTTTATGTGAGCACCATTGCTGATGTTGGTGTTGTTGAGGAAGTAGTGCTTGTGTCAGTGCTTGCACTAGGTAAGATAAAATACAGTGGAAATCATTAGAACAAAGCCTCACAAGCCAACATTTGGTCTGTTTATGCAGTAATTGTACTCCGAGATGGAGATGGTGTACCCTGGATTTCTGCTGAAGTCTGATGTTTGCTTGACATCAAAGAGAACATAAAGACCACTAAAACTGCGATGTTTTAAAGTAATTTGAAGTAAACTGGAGAAGTGATTCATGTACACAGTAGATCAGCTCCGAGTCAAAGAGGAAAACAACTTCGACAACAATATACTGCGATTCCCTGCATAGAAGTGGCAGCTCTCGAGACAAAAAAAAGGTAAACTTGCTCCTTGTACATGCCCCTCAGCAAATACATTTTCTTATTATTACCACTTTAATTTGTGCACTGTGAAACCGAACCACACTAAATAGAAATCAAAAGTTTCAGTTCAAATCAGTTTCACTCTGATTCAGACTAGCCAAACGGACAATGGTGTGTGAAAGCACCCTCGGTTAACACTAGCAGATTAGCAGTAGGATCTAATTGAAAAGAAAACGACATTAGACAAATAGACGTTGAATTAGAAAAAAAAAAAAACTTTTATTCCATGGCACTTTTGAAATTGGTCCCTTTTTCTGGAAATTAAATTGAAATTTCAGTGAAAGTGCATAATAACCCACTTCATGTAATATGCAATTTAGGGAGGAAAATAAAAGCTTTACCTGGCAGTGACCTTGTCTTGTTATTTTTAACCGAGCAGAGCAGACAGATAAATTGGCCTCTTTTTCGTTTGACTGCAGTCAAAATGTCACATTTTAATATTTCAAATCTGTCTGTGTCTGCTAATATAGCGCATATACATCACATTCATGTCTCATCCCTCCATCCTCTTTATACTGTGTTCATCGAATTCGTATCCACGGGTCACTTTAGGGGAAATGCAAATGATTCCTCCCTCCCCGACAACCCCAGTTGCACTCCTCCGTCTCCAAACGCTGCTCTCATCTAACTCATGCAGAGACCCAGTCATTTACAAAAGCCTCAAGTTCAATTCTAAGTGGATTTGAATGGATAAAAGGGAAGTCCAGCAACGAAAAGCTATTAAAAGGTTTCTGTAGGTCACTCCGGCTACAACTGTCTTCCAGCTCACCTTGCATCATGTCAACTGGATTTGAGGAGGTTTGATCAAGACGATGTGTGAATGTGTGAGTATGTTATCCACAGTGCCCAGTGGGTGAGATAAGAGGGATATGGACGGTGATTCTTACTAAGGAGGGTGAAATTAAACCTTTTTTCCCCCTCCCATGAGGCTAAAGTGAGTCTGGATTTGTATGGAAATCAGCTGCGGGGCGAAGCTGTCCTCAGATAGAAGGTCAGCGCGTGTGAATGTTTGAAATCTACTGCAGAGGTATACTGTATGTTCAAGCTTGCAGGGGAAGACAAAGAGGCAATTTGGATGCATCTCATAAAAGGGGGCTACGAAAAGAACAGTAGTAGATATCGAGGCAAGTCTCGTTTCATTACCTTATGGTTTCTCAACTTTTAATGAAGTCGAGCTTCTGCTGTCAGATGACGTCCGCACGCGCTCTTGCGAAATGAAAGCAGCGTTAATAGAGGAATACTTGATTCAAGCCATCAGTGGAATAATAACAGCGAGATCACTGTGTCCTTCGCAGTCACGGAGGACTTGATAATCCAGTGTGATGAAGACTGCAAGCCCATGGTGACCAAATGGGCAAAAAATGTTGTAGCTTCAGCAATAAGAGAAAAACAACCACATTAGTCGTTTCAGCAAACGGCAAAAAATGACAGGTGATAATGCTCTCAAGCCGCTATGAGAATTAGGGCTTGTTTGTCTGGCACAAAGGAGGAAGTGGTGTGGCGCTGTAATAGAGCCTCAGTGTCCAAAGGAGGTGAGCGACTGGGGTTTGTTAGGTTGACAAAATAGAAGACCATTTCCGACCAATAGTCATCGCTGGCTTCTTCTCAGAAATGACCAGGATTGTTCCCTAATCTTAACCAGAAAGTGTTTGTTGAATATTGCTTTTTATTTTTTCCTTAAGAAAAATGACCACAACAACCTAAACCGTAACAAATAAAGCAATTTGTACATATAGTAACAGGTAGTGTCTGTAAATTGAAAAGTATTCAATAAAAATTATATATAAAATGATATTTAAAAAATGATAAAGAATAAATAAATGAGAAATATGAAAATAAAAAATATTTTAAAATCTTACTACTGCTACTACTACTACTACGTAGGGATGCTAATTTTGGAAAAAAAATATAACCAATAACCAACCCTTGTTAACCGATTATTAACCAACAGGATTAGTGCCTCGCATGCAGCAATGTGCCAGGTATGGCCACGGTGCTGTGTATAGTGTTGTGGACATGCAGCCACTTTCCCAGTAAAAGTCTCCACTACACATTTAGTTTAGTTTAGCGGGGTATCCGCTGTGTGTCTGCCTGGCGTAACGATAGCGAGTGTCCGACAAACAGTGTGTGTGTTTGTGCTACATTAGCAGCTCGAGCTTGGCTTGCGTGGGGTAACTTTTGCGAGACCATGTGAGTGTGGGTTTGTTGGGGCATTATAGCTGTGAACGTAGGTGTAGTCATCCATCCATCCATCCATCCATCGTCAACCGCTTTTCCCGTTAGGGGTCGCGGGGGGGCTGGAGCCGATCCCAGCCGGCATTGGGCGAAGGCTGGGTTCACCCTGGACAGGTCACCAGTCCATCGCAGGGCACATAGAGACAGACAACCATTCACACTCACATCCACACCTACAGGCAATTTAGAGTCATCAATTAACCTAAACAGCATGTCTTTGGACTGTGGGAGGAAGCCGGAGTACTCGGAGAAAACCCACGCTTACACGGGGAGAATGCAAACTCCATACAGAAGAGTCCCCAAGCCGGAATCGAACATGCGACCCTCTTGCTGTGAGGCGAGAGTGCTAACCACTGCACCACCGTGCAGCTCCGTGTAGTCGGGCAGTGTGTGTAAAATTTATTTGTCGTGAATAAATGCAACGAGGCTACAACTCCTCTGCTTCAGACCAGAGCCGACTTCATGTTTCTGTAACTCTGTTTCAGACTCTCTTAAGGTGGCCGTTTAAGGTGGACCAGCTTTTCTCCTTAAAGTGGCAAGCCACTCTTCTGAGTTTTGCTCATTTTTTTAATTAATTATTAGTTATTTTAACTGTTTAACAGACAGCGTTAATCGGTTAAATAGTTATTATTAACATCCCTACTACTACGACTACTACAACTAATAATAATCGATAAAATAAATTCACACACTAGATTCCCAACACCTATTTATACCGCTGTGGTCCCTGCCCACATTAATTCAGCTGCACAGGATAGATACAGAGCACATAGTCTTTGTTTAAGGCATTTTTAAGATATGTTTGCAAAAGAAAAATATGAAACAAGGTATAAGAAATAAGTAATATGACCAAAAAGTTATTTCAACCCAAACCACCATCTCTCCCTAATCCTAACCACGTCATTTTGTGCCTAAACCCAACCAAATTCGAATTAAATGTCTGATCAGAAAGGTGTTCAATCTTTCCCTAAACCTAAGTACTTTTGTTGCGTAAACCTAACCAAGTATTTCAAACGTACTTATTTTAACCCAAACATGAGCTTTTCTTAAACCCAACCAAGTTGTTTCCTGTGAAGATGAAATTTATTTTGAAAAGACTGTGTTTATGTAATGAGTGGAAATTGACACATGTTGCTGGACATTCGTAAGCCTGAAAAATGAGGAATAACTTTTTGTAAGATATATGAACTGCTGTATTAGGTTACCTTGACCAGACACAGCTGTTTGTCGCCACAAATCAACTGAAGTGGTGAAGATGAAGTCGATACTTCATTTGGCATCAGCTCTTCATTGTGTTTGCATTCATGAATGACCAAGTCCACCAACATTCACAAACTCTCAATGACCAGGTGATGAACACAGTGTGAGTGTATATATGTTGAGTGTTTCTCTCTACCTTTCTCTAATACAACAAAAGGAGCCATCTGTAGCCTTTGTCTTAGTTCAGGGATAAGCCGAAGCCAATCCAGCCCTCTCAGGACTGATCTGCGGTTGGGCCGGCGTCCTCATAATCCTATTAGGAGTGGGTGATTTCTTCAGATCCTGCCAGGGGTATGGAGGGCAGATAAACTGGAGCTTTCGGACAAAGAGCCACATGAGAGTTTCACTCAGGTCAGGAGATATCCAGCTTTTGTTAAAATCTGACGGATGAAGCAGGAAAGCAAGAACTCACCGCTGAATTTGACTGATTCTTGTTAATACAAATGTGGAGCTGAGCGAGAAGATTATTTTGGTTACAAAATACTTGAGCTGTGCCAGTTAATAATTTTGATATTAAGGATGTATGATATGACTGTGCCTAATGGGAATGAGCTCACTTTTAGTGAAGAACCTACAGTACAGCGGATTATCATTTGACTGCAGCTTTCCTGCAGTGTTTTGGTGTTTTTCAGCGTATTGTTTTGGTTTTACTGTCTTTGCTATTATCAGATCAGATCAATTTGATATTTCCCTCAGGAGTTAGCAGAGACTAGGAGATATTGGACCTAGTGTTGTCACGATACCAAAATTCTGATGTGATATGGTAACCTGCCTAAATATCTTGATACGACACAGAAACAATACCATATCAATACAATACCATTTCAAAGACCTAAAACATCAGGAAAAGTAATAGAATAATATACGACAGAACATGGGCCTTATTAAAAATGTTAAAATGTAAAAATGTATTAATTAAAAAAATAAATATGCACTCATCTGATGTCCCTTACATTGAGGTTTATGTGATTTCTTTGGTAGTTAATTGAATTTTGCATTTATTTTTAATGCACACATATTTACATTTCATCAATGAAGTATTTCTGATTCTGATGTCACTCATTAAACAGCATTGAATAAGGCTTTTATTTTTTTAAACCACCCCCCCCCTGCCCCATTGGTAACATTTAAGGCCACAAGTGGCACAAAAGACGACGAGACGTTGAAATCAGGAAGACACACCAGTAAAATAATATTCCTCTGTGTCTATTTCATGTTACAGAGACACACAGTAAAATAATACTGTAACACATGCTCTTTGGTGGATTACTTGTTTGCCAAATAACAGGAGATGCTTAGACACATCCAGCAAAGACGGTGAATCTGATGTTATCGGTACGTTTGACTGGTAGAGCTGTGCTTTCGTGCAGAGCTTTTTTTGAAGGGTCTTCTGCTGATAGAGACAGCAGTGACCTGCTTTAATCATTTCAGCTTCACTTGCTGACTCCATCCTTGTCATCACTACAGTTTATGTTTTACTTCCGCTTCCTCACTTCATCCGCTAACTTCCACCAACAGCAAAGTTGTATCTGCCTACTCCCGAGGGATCCCAGTCCTAATGCTGTTCTCCAAGGCACCCTGCCCCACGGTTGTCCTATTACTGATTACTTGATGAACTCTATGACTATTCTTTTAACTAATAATGGGTTTTGAAAGCCAACAAAACTTTCCCTAAATTCTTCAAATAATTGTAGATATACTCAAAATCGATGCATAATTTCTGGAAAGAGTCTTTAAGATGTTTTGGCACATGATCAGGGTGAAAGAGGTTGTTCTCTGAGAAAACAAAGGCAGCGAACCCTGCAAGAGGCCGACTTTTGACAGCTGCATGTGAAGGAGTGTGTTTGTGAGCGAAGAGCGGCAACAAGGAGGTGTGGTTGTGTGTTGGAGAGCGCATGCACATGCACACACGTCTGTTATTGTTTTGATCTGACCTTGGCGTCACCTGACTCCTCTCGTGTCTGCATGGAGCTTCTGTCACATGCTGCTCGGCATACACACTCCGTTTTGCGCACACACACACACACACACACACACACACACACACACACACACTAGGCTTCAGCTGCCAACTGAAAGCAGGGAGGCGAATGGACGAAGATGAGAAGATTAATAACAAATAGTTCTGGCTGAAGGCAGGGTGACTGTTCGGGGAACAGACTGGTATGATCCTCCTGAAGAAATATTTACCACACAGTAGGATGAGAGCCAACACATACACACACATTCTCCGAAGCGTTGCATGGTCGTCACAGCATATTTTCACTTCTAAGTGGAAAATAATGTTTGAGGGGCTGCTGAGTGTGTATAGTCTTACACTCTGCATGTGTGTTCCCTTTTCTTTTCTCCTGCTGCTCCCAGTAAAATACAAGTCACAGTTATTACAGGCAATACAGCTCGGTCCACCTGCTGCGTTGTTCCAACATTTACAGCTCAGTTTTACTTTTGCTTTCAGTATATAGCTCAATCTGTAAAGGAGTAGTTTGACATTTTGGAAAATATGCTTATTTGCTTTCTTGCTGAGAGTAAGATGAGAAAATAGACACCACTCTGTCTGTTGAATACAGCATGAAGCTACCAGCTAAAAAGCTGGTTAGCTTAGCTTAGGCTGTATTCACACCAGATCCACTCAGAGTTTTTCGCCTTCATTTTGAATGGGGCCAATGCGTTTGGGCTGGGAAAAGTCCTTTTCCTCCAAAAAGTAGAAGCAGAAGAATCTCGGAGAAATGCAACCCGACAGCGATCAGAGCTGTGCAACCCAGCCATGGCCATGGACGTGGATGCAGCGTTGGAGGCGGGGCGTCGTTCATTCCTATGAAAGTTGCTCAGTGGCGCATGATGACAAAATGGCTCGACTTCAGCCTGGAAAAGTACGCATATCTTCCGGCGATCTTCCGCATCCATTGGGCCATAGTGCTCATGTCCTATATGTAGCGTCCACTCAATCACATGACTTGGTCACGGGATCCCAATGTCACGGCTTGTGCGGTCGTCATGGTTTGGATCTCCATAGACATATACAAAGGAAGGGAAATAACTGGATTCGGCTATTAGTCTGCTTTACAACTTTTAGTACCTAATGGTTTAATTTTCAAGTGTTCATACTGGGGAGTTGATTTACCTCAAAAAAAAATTATCCGCTGAGTTACAGACGTTTCTTTTTCAATGTAAGTTTATGGGAAACAGTCTTTTTTGGCCCAATGATATCACACAATGGACACAGAAGTTGTAGTGCCACCGTTTGGCCAATATGACCATTGGGATCCACAACCGGCGCACTTCCTGGAGGCTTAGCCATGACGGAACAAAAGATGTTAATTGTCACAGTTAATAGGCCATTACAGTGACTCTCCCACACCGCTGCACAACCCTGCAGCAAATTGCTGCAACGCTGTGAATACAGCCTTTAGCATAAACACTAGAAACATGTCCAAAGTTGATAAAATTTGCATACCATCACCTCTAAGGCTCATTTCATGTCATGTCTTGTTAGTTTAATCCGTACTAAAAAGGAAGTGTAAAAACGTTTGTGGTTTTGTGAGGGGTTATTTGCTTGACTGCTTCTTGGCCAGAGGCAGTGACTGAAATACTGTAGAAAGTCACTGCTTTTGGCCAAGAATTACAAGAAAAAATACAAGAAATCCATGATTTTTTTTAACCTTCAGACATATCCAGGCTAGCTATTTCTCCCATTTTTCAGTCTTCATGCTAAGCTATGCTAAACTAAGCTAGGTGGCTGAAATATAACACTGACTGGACAGATATGTGAGTGGCTGTCATCAAGAAAGTGCATATAAATAAATGTGTTTCTCCAAAATGTCAAACTATTCCTTGTATTATTATTGCTTAATGTTTTCCTACACTCAGCAACTTTAAGGCCAGAAACAAAGAAAAGCCATGCTAATACTACATCAACAGGTCCTGTTTCACTGCCATAAACTACCAAAACAAGATTATAAGCAGGATCTTCAAAATGTAATTGTATTGTCAAAACATAATGACTTCTGCACGTCTTTAAAACAGCAGCTTGAGCTGCTTTCAGAGGCTTCGTGGATCTCGCTCAGCACGCAAAGTGCCAAATACAATTTAGGAAAATACTTTTTAAATAACCAAAACTGGAGGTGGGAGAGCTACTGGGAGCCATGTGAGGTGAGTGTGGTGGAGTGTTGAACGACGCCAACTCTGTCTCGGCACACGGAGCACGCAGCCGGAGGGGAGGCAAACCTCCATGTGAGGTGCCACACACACACACACGCACACACACACACACACACACACATGCACACACACACACACACACCTACACATTTTTTTTTTCCATTTCTTACAACAAAAAAAAGTAATAAATAATATTATATATGTTGTCTTGTTAGTGTCTGTTTCCGGTGGGAACAGGTTTTCATATTTTCCAATTTTTTTAATATTATATTTAAGTAAAGCATGCAATAGGCTTCAACTTACATTCAGTCTGAAGGGGATATGGTTGCTTTTACTGGGTCCATTTGTCAAAATCTCAGCTTGATAGTTCCACTACCTGTGATGCTAGTATAGTCTGGTGTACATGTATACACTTTCTTTGTCCAAGTGCTGGTGTTCACTACCGGAAAATGGCGTCAAAGACATATTTGACTTACGCAGGGAAAGTGGAGAATAATGCACTGGCAAATGAAGCCACATGTGCATGACTAAAGTGAGTGTGACTAATGATATGCAATGAACTGAAAAACTACCCCATCTTGTACTACCTACCAAACAACAATAATGTAGGGCTGCAACTAACAAATATTTTCATTGTTGATAAACAATTTCTCCATCAATTGATCAATTGTTTGGTCTATAAATTGGCAAAAAATGGCATTCACTGTTTCTTTAAGTCCAAGATGACATCCTGAAGTGTTGTTTAGTCCACAAGTCAAAGATATTCAGTTTACTCTCATAGAGGAGTAAAGGGACCATAAAACATTCACTCATTATATTATATTTGTATTCTAATTATAATCAATTAAAATTATAATATATTTTAATATTCATTCATTCATTCGTTCCTAGGTGAGGTAGAGCAGTAGTCGCAGTTTTTCAGGTTGTCACGTTCATAAAGAGAGGTTGGCCCATGCCGGGTTTGTACATTCAAACTTGAGAAAAATTTATAAACTTCTTTATATGTGTATATTTAAAAAAAAAAAAAGAAAGACCAGCCCTTACAAGTAGGCTTGTCATGGTAGTCAGTGGTTGGGCATGCACCGATTACATTACATACTCACCACCCCCACCGTCATTTTGCTTTTTTTTTTAAAGAAATAAAACCCATTTAGATAATTCTGACGTATTAGCGCCGTGTTATCAATAGTTAGTCGGATGATGGATACTTAAAACACACAGTGAAAGCATCTGTTCAATATGGAGTCTCAGCTCAGAGGAGCAGGTGTCATAGTTCACACAGAGAGTTGACAGACAAGACGATGCAAAGGGAAAAACCAAAGCACCAATTTGGCAATATTTTAGATAAAACCCAGTGCTGTAAGGGAACCATAACGTTGATGAGGCCACTGCTGCACGGAGGACGGAGCGGTCACAGCCACAGGACGATAAAGATGAAAGTAAATGCGCTACATGTGTTGGCCCTCATCTTTTCTTGTAAAATGTCCAGTGTAATCTGTAACACCAGTGTTTTCAGGAGTTTATCAACCGGTGGAAAGATTTCCTCACCATCACATCCCTACTAACAAGACCGACCCACTCGGAAAACAGGAGTCTCCCAATGGCCAGTCCATTCAGCTCCAGTACAAGCTATAAAATCCATCATTTAGACAACCATTATCTTACCAGAATAACTCAACCACCCAGTGTTGTGGGTTTCATGTGTGAAAGGAACTCTATAATAACATTGTTTGCATCCCATAGAATACAGAGCTTCATCAACTCGCTTTATCAGTGTGTGTAATGACTGTTCATATGTTTATGCGTGGCCAATGTATGGACGGGCGGACAGATGGGTGGGCCGTCATCAGAGCTGATTGACGGAAACACAAATAAACTAACACACTCTCTCCCCTGGAGAACGTTTGACTGACGGACGGCTGTCTAGAGGGGGTCTTTGTATTCAGCGCGCTCTGCTGCAGCTGCCACTTCTAAGCTACTTAGCACACAGAGACACACACACACTTATATATCCATATAAACAGTAAATACAAACACAGAGACGCATGCAATCACATGTATTTGTTCACTGACACACTTACACACACATGCATAAATGCACACACTTCCATGTCCATGCATAATGCAGTAGCGCCTGTGTGTTTACACTTCATCCAATCAATACATTTATTTTTTTTTTATGTGTTTATCACACACACACACACTCAAATCTGTCACAGCGGATTAACCACATGGGATAGACCTCATCTGCATCCTTAGAATAACCAGTATATACCTTCACAGATGATTGATCAGATGCATGACCATCAGGTGAGGTCACTGTGTGTGTGTGTGTGTGTGTGTGTGTGTGTGTGTGTGTATGTGTGTGTGTGTGGCTGTCCCCCCACCATACACACCCACAGACAAAAACACACAAACTGGCCTTTGACCTAGGTGTAATAAGGTCTTCTGAGCAGAGCGGTAATGGGCTGTAAATGCCACTGAATGCTGACGTTCTTGTCTTCGGCGAGGTTACCAAGAGGCCAGAGAGAGAGAGAGACGGAAAGTGATGGATTGATAAATGGATGGAGGGATGGAAGGAAGAATGGTTTGGTTGACCTTTAGCCCTGCAGAAGATTGACTGAACGAAGCCGTCCCCTGCTATAAACTCACAGTATCCACTCAACTTCTGGCCTTGTAAAATCAGGATACCATTAAGCCAATAATAATTACTCTTGGAAAATACAGTCCAGGGACAACTGATGTATATTAATGTCCATGCTGAGGACAACCTTGCAGTCCACTGTAACAATACCAGGTATAATAATAAAACAGCTTCTACGAATCAGCTTGACATTGACTAAATGGACATCACTGAAAATGAAATGGTTTTCTGTCATGTGACGTCAAGTAGATGTAGAAAAAGGGCTAATTTAAGGCTTTTTCAGGTAAGTATTTTAGGTATTTCAAGTAATCTGTATCTGTGTGTATCTGTCGTGGCACATGACCAGGCTCAGTAACCATGGCAACCTTTCAACATCAAGTTGACCCCTGATTGTCTTGGCAGTTGATGTAATTTCATGGTTACTGACTCTGTGTGCGCGCATGTGTGTAGGTGCGTCCAGGGGTCACCGGTGGGCGATAAAGTTGTCAAGCAGCGTTAAAATCATGTTCACGCGTTTTACTGGCATCAAAGCAGGCGCTTGAATCCCCTGGGTAAAACTATATATATATAAAAAGTTTAATTTACAATTGATTTGGAACATCAAATATAAGTGTTGTACCAGTGGTTTGACATGCTTTGTAATGACACGGCTGTTTTTCACCCAGAGTGCAGAGTTTGTGTTGTCGTCTGGCTTTTTCTCAGCTATACCCTGGATAAAGTTAGATGTTAAAGCTTTATGATTTAAGAGGGAACCAGTTTGAATGATGCATTTTGCCAGAAACTAGTTATATGTTATTTTATGCTTACATAACATTACAAAGAGCAGAAGTAATACAAAACACATGCAGCAACACCAAAGTGAGACATTTTGATGTGGATCCATTAAAGGTGCCGTTGCTCTCACGCCTACTGCCATTCTCTTTATACATCCATGACCTTTCCCCTATCCTGTGCACAAGCATGAACACTCCCTGTTGCCGGTTGGCTGTAACAGTGTTGTGTGTTTTGGTCCGAGCCACTTTGTGTTTCCCACTTACTCATACTGTGTATGAACACAGCTCGTACACAGAAAGGACCGTGAGCAGATGCTTGCTGAATCTGACAATAAGTGTATTAGATGAGAATCTCAGACTCCACCTTTTAAAGGAATAGTTAAACATTTTGGGAAATACGCTCATTCACTTTCTTGAGTTAGATAAGAAGGGCGATACCACTCTAATATCTGTACGGTAAAGGTGAAGCTACAGGTAGCAGACTGTTAGCTTAGCTCAAGATAAAGAATGGAAGCAGGGGGAAACAGAACAGCCAGCCTCAGTCTGTACAAAGGTAATAAACCCTTTATGTCTGTTTTTTTTATTATCTGAAAGGGCCATGTTATGTTAATATATAATGATCTGTAACTAAGAATCATGTTTTTTTTAGTTTAGAAGGAAGCGGCTCCTCTTCACGGAGTCCAACACATTGCTCTGCCATGTTTTTATAGTAGCCCAGAATGAACAAACCACTAGTTCTAGAGAGAGCCTTTCACGTTTGTACATTACCTGAAAGCCACTGTTTTTCTTCAAAAACGCTTGTGAAATGGCGGTAACATGAGTTGTTTGACTTCCATTGCTCCTCAAGGAGTGTTCTTATGATAAGGATGGCCTTTGAGCGAGGCGAACATGCGGTTTTGCGCTCGCGTTACCGCCGTCTTGGAAAGGGAGGAATGAGCGGAGAGGTATTCAGCTGGCTGCAATCTGCAACCACACTGCTACCACCTAATCCTACACACTCTACCTTTACACAAATGAAATATAATGTGCTAATTAATGAGATTTATTGGTGCACATATGTGGATTTTTTTAGGTTTGGACAGAGCCAGAGTTGGCCTTTTCCAGTCTTTGTGCATAGCTTAGCTAACTGTGTCCTGCTAGCTATAACTTCAGATTCAGCATAGAGAAAAGCTGTTGATCTTATCATCCAACACCTTTGAACCTTTTAACCTCCTTTTTTTCAGTATAATTTACACTAGTCTTTGCCATCTTTTTTATCCTTCTTAAAAGGGAATTTGTTATTGGCTACCCAGGTTTTGCTTTTTCGCCTTTGTCTCTTATCTGTTTTGTGCCAGTACAAACTAAAAGCAAATCTAAATGTAACCTGTAAATGATATACAGTAAATGGCAACCATCTCCTTATATGTGGCAGCTGATGTATATCTTTCTCTCCCAGACCACTGGTTGAGCATCCTCCGCTGCCACTAAGTGACAGACTGTGGCTGGTCTACTTGGCAGGAGGAAGGGCAGAGATGGACGCTCATATCTCACCGCCTGCCAGCCGCACCGCAGGAGTCGCCCGCTGTAATAGGCCAGAGCCACACACATGTCGGAGAGGAACACTTCCACGTGCGCTCATGGATGTGCGACGTGTGCGCGCAAGCATGCGACATCCACATGTGGGACAAAATACATGCAAGGATGTAGTTTGATACATGTAATTACACAAAGAGGTTGCGTGCTACGTAGGCACATTTAACAGCATGTATGGAACACACACATGTAAATCTACACCCTCCACAGGGGCTGTCTAGTGTAATACGACTTATGCTTTTATTTGTCACGCTATACTGTGACTACCGCAGTGTTCGGATTAGCGCTGGGCTCATATGGACTTAGATTTTAGACATGGAATATTAAGATGGCCTTATATGGACATCCAACCCGGATCATGCCACTGAGCTAATGGACCCAACCACATTTAAAACCATCGGTCGAGCTTCTTTGCACATGCAGCGCGTGAAACGGTCATTTGGTGTCAGTTTGCAGCAAAAAAGTGCATCCTCATTCTGAATAGATACTTATTTATGTCACTATTTTTGCTCATTCCTTCCATTAGAAGATGACAGGACAACATGATGTTTGTTTTAAAGCGCACCATCGATGTAGCAGAAATAACTGTCACTATTTTAATACACAGCGACTGATCTTTGCAGTTGTAATGCTCTCAGATGAGCCTCAGTTAGTTGTAATATATGCCATATATATGGCCTTAATATCCAGTGGTCTTTATACTGCACTGTACAGCAAATTCAGATCCAGTGGTGTGTGTGTGTGTGTGTGTCCTCATGTCATTTACAGAATTACAGGCCTTTTTCATGGGGGACATCATATTATGACAGTTTGCATCAAGTTCACACATTGTCAGGCAAAAAGGATGCCATGCTTTTCTTTCCACAATTTGGAGTGTTATTAATTTTTTTTATGCAACCATTGCCTAACAAGCCAGCCCCATTCAAGAACAAATTCTTATTAGAAACGACAGCCTGGGAAGGAAAACAAGTAGGCATGGATTGGATTTGGCTGAGGGGGATGAAAATGAGAGAGAGTGATGAATGGGAAAAGGGAAAGAGGAGAGGAAATGTCACCGATGTGCCCTGGCGGGGTCGTAGTTAACTGCTGTGGTTAGATTTTGTATGCATGTTGCTTTATTGTACTTAATCTATTAATCCCTGGGATTAATAGCAATCTCAAACAGGAAGAGTTTATCTTTGTTTATATGCAAAACAAGGGCTAGAGCTACAGTAATTATTATGTTCATTGTCATATAATCTACTGATTCTTTTCTTGATTCATCCTTTGAGCTATAAAATGTCAGAAATTAGTAAAAAAAAAATGCCCATCACAGTTTCTAAAACTCTAATATGATAATCTTCAAATTGCTTATTTTGTCTGACTAACAGTATAAAACACATAGATATACTACTTACCATTATTGACAAAAGAAACACATTTGTAATGCTGGAAGTAGGGAGCATTTTGTATTTTTGCTAAAAAAATATTGAAATGATAATTCCACTATCAAGAAAAGCTGCAGATTATCTGTAAATCCAATAACTGATTGATGGAGTAATTGTTTTACCTCTAATGGAAACGTATCCTCAAAAGTCCTATAGTATGGATTTTGTAAATATTCCCAATGAACTTCCTTTAATCAGGTCCCTTGTCCTTTAAAACCACTTTAAAGATGCATGAGATGGACACTGGAACTAAACTTAAACCATGAAATGTAATGGTAACCTCAGCCT
Source organism: Pterois miles (assembly GCA_947000775.1). Lineage (NCBI taxonomy): Eukaryota > Metazoa > Chordata > Actinopteri > Perciformes > Scorpaenidae > Pterois > Pterois miles. The sequence continues at coordinate 15,817,512 of CAMQGK010000549.1, read as the reverse complement.
GCACTCCTGCCTCTGACTGGACCTCACTTAGACCTAAAACACTGGCAGTATACTGTGATTAAGAAAAATTTCAAAGTTGCATATGACATGATATGTACCTCCCCAAAATATTCCTCAAAAACAAGATGGTAAAGACAAATACTGAATGCCTCATTAAGGCTCTGGGAGCACACACACAGCACATCATACTATATGATGATCACCAACACTAACTGGAGGATGTGCAGAGAAGAAACGTTTCAGGGTTCAAGTTATGATAGTTCAATTTTGACAAAACTGTGGCTAACAATTGTTCTCTTAACAGAAATGGGTTGTGGATTGACTTGATACATCTGCTTCTACTGTCCACTAGCAGCTGTTGATACCATTAAATGATTAGAGGCCTTGGTACGCTTTAAATCAGGCTGTTCTCAAACACCGTTCGTACCTAAGACAAGTAATGTTATAAGTAATTAGTGACAAACACTGTAGGGAGGAGGCCGGGGTGGATGGGTGGGACAAAAAACACTGGAGTTAAGCCCAGGAGGCCGCTGTGTGACGCCAGAAGTCAGCGTTGATTTATTTGTCACAAACGACTTCCAGAGTTATTTTAACCCAAAGCCACAATCTTTTCCTAAACAGAAGTGTAAAAATTGAATTTCCCCTCGTGGGACTAATAAAGGTTGTTGTTGTTCTTCTTCTTCTTCTAAACCTAACTAATATGTTTTTGTTGCCTAAAACCTAACTAAGCTGTTTCCTATGAAGACGGCAGCTTATTTTGAAAAGACTGGAGCTGAAATTGAGACATGCTGCTGGACATTTGTAGGAAAATGCATGAAATAGCTTTTCGTAAGATACAGTTGTGTGAGGATACACTGAAAAATAAGAAAGAAAATAACAAAAGTCAGGGTAATGTAAATATTTGCAAAGTAGATGTAGAGTTTAACTATTGACTATTTTATTATTTTCATTTTGAGGGAATCTGATGAATCGTATTTTGCAAGATATACAAATGGTTGAATGGGGATGCCTCTGGAAAGTGTCTGAAACTGTCAATCAAACAATCAAACTGAAGATGTGAGTGTTTTACCTGTTAAATATACTGTTTCTGTAATATCCCAGCTGAGCGTCCCCTCCTTCAGCCTATCTCTATAATTATAGCCGTTTATGAACGCAATAGGAAAAACAAGTGTCAGAGAGGGGACTAACAAAAAAACATCCACAGAGTTTTATACATACAGTATGTTATAGTGTCACCCAGTCCAAACGTCTAGTTGATAAAATCTTTACAGCATTAAAGAAGGAGAATGACAGCGTCACGTATGAAATCAATCAGTTACAACTGCAGCTACTAATAAATCTTGATTATTTCATTCATTGTTTCGGTCTATAAAACATCAGTACACCGTGAAAAATGCCCATTATAGTTTGTCATCTGACTGAACAGCTCAAAAACCCAAAGACTCTCAGCTCACTGTCATATATTTTTGCTTAAACGTGCACTTAAACAATGAAATTGTAGCTCTACAATCCATCCATGTATGTGCTTTCAAACACAGGTGATATTATTGAAGTTAAATTAAGCAGCAGGCTCTTTGTTCGGCGTGAATCGAAAGGAGAGCACAGAACATAAAGGGAGCTGCACGCTTCCCTCTGTGCTCGCCGCCGCTGCTGTCCTCAGACAACCCCACCCAAATGTTTCTAATACTCCGCCGAATGCTGCATACGTATCTCCGTCTGTGTATCTGATGCACCGCACGCAGCGCTTGGCGCTACATGTGCAGAATGAGGCTCTGATAACAGATTATATTTAGAGACTGTAGTCATTTCTCTCTGAATGCCGTTGGCTGTGATGCGTTCGGGTGTGAGCTCAGATTCTTTTGAAATGAACTTGCTCAGTCGCTCAAACATGACTGACACGATGAGAGACGGACGTAATTTGACGCATTTTGAATCGTGGTAGTAGAGCACAATCGCAGCAACGTACTGTACCGACCCGCATGCAAATTGTGGGAATGGTTCAGGTAACTGTGCTCGGATGAGACAAAGAAAAGTAGAGGGAAACGGACTGTGACTGAACTTTGACATGTGCATGGAGGTGAGCCGTGCAGTGCGATTGTCTGGACTTTGCTGTGCTTGGCATTGATATGACATTCCCTCTGTATGCTATATCTATTTTGGTGTCTGTATATGTGTGTGAGGAAAAGATGCATCAGGGACAAAGAGTTCACACTGCAGCAGCGCTGTCTCCACATCCCTCCCTCCTTCCTTCTTTCCGCATCCATCTCCATCTCTCTCTCTGCTTTTCTTTTTTTCACCGGGAGTCTGTTTCCTTCTCCTCAAATGATCTCTCAGTATTTCTGTCTGTCTCGATGCACAGAGCATCTCTCTCTCTCTCACACACACTCACAGTTTGGGGTTGAAACTCCGTCTGTACATTTTGTGCCGCATGTGTCAGCTCGTATGAAGCTGCCTGTCGCTGCGTGTTCAAAGTGGCATAAAAGTGTTTGTATAATTATAGCATTTTAGGGTTGTATTGATCTCTCAGTGTCACTCAATACTGAGCGAAAAAAAAAAAAAAATTGAATTATACAATGTATGCAGGTGTGTTTGTGTAGCTGTCCCCTTTGCTTGCTCTTTGACATTTGATGATCTGCGTCCATGTGTCCACGTGTCCGTCCTTTTTATCCCCGCTGTTCTCCCTCATCTCCTCATTTGACCCCTTCGTCTCTCGTCCCCCTCGGTCTCTCCCCCACTGTCTGCATCGCTCTCCCTCCCCTCGTCTCGTAGCAGTATATGTCACATCCTCCCACGCTGTGTGCGTCGCTTACCGTCTGTCTGTTCATATGTGTGTGTGTGTGTGTGTGTGTGTGAGACTGTTTGATGCGTCCTTTTTTTTGAATCTGTCAGGTTTGCCTCCGACGGAGAGGCTTGATGTGTGTGAAGCTGGTCGGAACTGATGTCTGCTTGTGATGTACAGTGTAGCACTCTGCATAGTGTGTGTGTGTGTGTGTGTGTGGAGACGAGTGTGTGTGTGTGGGTGTGTATAATCTCTAACCTCATACGGATAAATCACTCAAAGTCTTTTGTCTTGGATGTGACTGTGTGTCCATGCACTTGATTTTTTTTACAATGCACTTGCATCCAGGTGTGTTTGCAGTGTGTGTGTGTGTGTGTGTGTGTGTGTGTGTGTGTGTGTGTGTGTGTGTGTGTGTGTGTGTGTGTGTGTGTGTGTGTGTGTGTGTGTGTGACGCGTGTGTGTGCATGCTGGTCTGCAGTGTGTAGATGTACTTGTGTACATTGTGGTTTAGCATGTGTGGTGTGGCCGGGGAGGGCAGCAGACTCAAATATGACTGGAGTGTCGGGAACACAGAGTTCAGACTACTGCGCCATCTCTCCTCCTCCTCCTTTCATGCACCCTTCCTTCCTCTTTCCTCTTCTAGTCTTCTTCTCTTTCCTCCCTTCCATCTCCCTTTTTCCTCTCCTCGTTCTCTTCTCTCCACTTTATCCATCCTTACCATTGTCTCCTCTTTCCTTCTCCTACCCTTCTCTCTTCCACTACTTCCTCCTCCTCTTCTCCTCCCCTGCTCGTCCCCTCTTCCTCTCCCCTCTCTCTACCTCCCTCTTTGTCTTCCCCTCCTTCTCTCCCCGTCTGAGGCGACCCACTCAGACGTCGATGAATAATTCAGACTGTGTTGCACTGCAGGTTTTCCCCCTCTCCGCCCCCGCGCCTCCCCTCTTCTCCTCTCTACCTCGCCTCTCCTCCTCTGCATCATCCCTTCTTTTCTGCAAAAAATGGGAAGAAAATGTGTCCGTTTTAATCTCCAATTCTTTTGACTGATTGTTTGATTCTTATTTTGGATAACTGATTGAACAAGTGCACATATTTGAGTGTGTAAAAGAGAAAGAGGGAGAGTGTTTAGTATTCTGCAGCTCTTTCTGCAGGGGGCTTCTGGGTGTGTGGTGTCTCCTCTCTCTCTCTCTCTCTCTCTCTCTCTCTCTCTCTCTCTCTTCTCACACACACACTTTCAGAGGAGGTGCCATGCGCTCACTCAACAGCAGGGCTCTCCCACCACCCCTCCCAACCTCAGCGCACACCTCCGTCAGCAGCATCACCCCTCCTCTCACCTCTCTATCTATTTCCCGTTACTACTGATTTGCGATGAGGCGAAGAACCGAAAGCTCAAGAGATGTGAGGAAGAGGAGGAATGAGGGTGAAGGAGTGTCGGAAGGAGTGAGTCACGGAGCGGACGGTCAGTCGGGAGCAACGTGACGACCGTTCGGCAACCAGGAAACGGGTACGCTGCAGGCTGAGCTTTCCAAGAATCTGCCTGTGGCATTTCACTGATAATCTATAACAACACACACACTTCACCTCCTTTACTGGAAAAATGACGCTTCTTGTGAGTGTGAAAGCTACTTGGAAAGAAACGTGATGGTGATTCCTGAAAGATATGTCATTATTGTCACTCTCAGGAGATTTAGATTAGGGTTGACTTGACTGCTTCGAATCTTTGACCTTTGCCATAGTATTTGACCTCCAAATCACTATTTGAATGTATGTAACAGTAGTCCCAAAATAGATCATGAAAGACCATTGTTATGTGTAGACGTGTGTACAATAGTGGGGCAGTGGAGCTGTCTCAAATCTTCAACTTTGTTCCTTGTAAAATATTCAATTACTACATTTGATTAATTAGATGAGACCTTCGTAGTCATAATTCTGATGCGGGATGTCCTCATCATCTCCCCCAAAAGTGGATTTAATAGGTGAAAATAATGAACGACCTTAACTTTAAACACAATATTACTGAGGCTGTCTACATAAATCTCTGAAAGAGTGGGTGGTCCTGATGTTTTAAACATATCATGTTTATGTTTGATGAGTTATAGCTGCTCTTCGTGTTTATGTGTGTATCAGTGGGCAGCCAGAAATGGCCAGTGGGATTCAGATGTGAATTTGGAAAAAAAGGCTCCAGGCGGTCATCCTCATGACAGAAACGATTTTTTATTTGGTGTAAAGACTAAATTACAAGGTAAGAAACTGCCAATAAAAACACAGCCAAGTGTATTTTTCCCTTAAAAACAATTCATAACTCACATCAGGTTGATGCTGCTTATCTTTTACACACATGATGTGAATCAGCCCTTAAAAGGAAGACACCAAAATGGAGATGATGGAAAAAGGAGAAAAGACAAACAAGCAAAAAAAGGTCGGAAAAAGAGGGATAGAAGCAAAGAGACCAAAACACAGGAGGAGAGGGGGGTAAGGAGGGAAAAAAGGGGATATTTACTCTAGGCCACTCTCCTGAAGTGGCAGTTGCCATGGTGACCACACCCGAGCATCTGAGCACTCCCTGTTTGGGGGCTGTGGGAGGGGTTGGACGGCGGGGGAGTGTGCCCAGCGAGCCAATCACAGCTCTCTGCTGGGCTCTGACACATTTCCCACATGCAGAGCCCCGTCGTTAACGAGGTTACACAACGGCCTCCCAAAAAACACAGAATCACATTGCTCTAAGAACAAGGCAGCTGCTGGAGGATGACTCAGCCATGTCGGCTCAGACCTACAGGAAAACGACAGAGGTTGAAATACAGAAGTGTGACTGATCAGCAGATACTCAAAGTACAGAAACACAAACTGACAAGACACTCCGACACACAGCCGTCCGAAAAAAGCAATGCACTTGTGTTACATAATTACAAACCTGGAGATATCGGGTACACAGAGTGCTGGACCCAGACTCGCTGCATGACTAGGAAATAGAAAATCACCAGTGGGAAGAAAATGAAGAGGACAGTGCTTGTTCAGAGGCAAATTTCACAGTTAGTTTTTCTATTACAGTAACTTGTAAACACCACCACATTCACAGCAAGGAGGCCAATTTCCAACTTCAATTTAAACATATATTTCATTTATTTGGCAAAAGAAGTCAACAACTGGTTGTCTTCGCAACAGTGGACTAACATCAAGAACAAAATACTTCTTCATTTCACATCTTATGGCTGCTATGACTTCTTATCTATAAGAAAAGTGCCACGCGTTATTTACGAAGAGTTAATGAATCAAAACAAATCATCATCATAAAGTGCAGCATCAGGTCAGCCAGCACTAGAGCTTTTGTAAACAGTAACATATACTAGGCCTGCATCATATGAGGAAAATCTGCCATGGGCAATAACACTGCTCAATATTGCAATGATGATATGACTTGTGATAAATAAACAAATATTGAAGTGTGCATATTAGCTATACTTATGTCAGCCTGGTTGTTTTTAAAGTCAGAACCACATTAGAATTGAATGTTTAAAATACAACTAGGACACACAGCAACAGTAACATTTCTAACAACACAAAGTCACCATATAAACTCATTAATATCTCACTGGAAACAAACTAACATGTTAATAAAATAAATGATATTCCTGAGTGAAGTTTATAAAGACTGAAGAACACAAACATCAGTCAGTATCAGTCCTTCCTCCTGTCCTCCATCAGTCAGTTTACTACTAAGATAAATGACAAACTAACAGTCAGACTACAGAGCCTGCTGTCAGCTTTAGTTTCAGCTTGTGTAGTCGAGGGTTACGTTGCCTCTAAACGTTATGAGGATAATAAATTAATAACACAGAGGCTCTGTAGTTCGGACCCTTGTCAATAAGCGCATCACCGCTTCACTGCTACTGTTCCTCCTTCACAATAAACACCCTGAACACAAACACTGAACACTGCTGACTAAAGGGAACTAAAGTCATTTGCTTACACGTTTACCATTTTCTGTTAGCTGCGGCTACTGATATGTGAAACAAGAAAACTGGGAACCATGGCATGCTAGCTTGCTGGAAAGGTGGCTAAATAACGCTATGCTTAATTATGGCGAGGAAAAACTAGCATGGCGATTTTCAAAGAGGTCCATTGGCCTCTGACCTCAAGGTGTGTGAATGAAAATGGGTTCTATGGGTACCCATGAGTGTCCCCTTTACAGACATGTCTACTTTATAATAATCACATGCAGTTTGGGGCAAAAAACATGCAGTTTCTTGCATGCAGTACAATTGTGTTTTCACCATCACATTTTTGCCTATTCTAAAATGGTGTAAATGAATATTTCTGAACACTGGGCTCCCTTAGAATGGTTGTGGATCCAATGAGCCCAATTTTGTATTAATGTGTGATGCTGTTAGTCCCCACAGCAGCCATTTCAGTGTAGTGATGCCATGTTGAGAGCCATTACGAGCCAATAGAAATCATGTATTTAGCTCCTTTAAGTAAATCTTTTACCTGATAGTACTGTTGTGTGTGGCCTAACCTGCAATCAACTACAAAAAAATTCATACTTGTGTGCACATGCATACTTCCAACTTATTTTCCACTTCATATTTGCATCAGATATGGGTTACATCCTATAATGGATGTGAACAGTCAAGCAGAAAATGAGATATGAGCAGCAATGTGGAACTGATCGTGAAGGCCTGCAGCCTGCGAGAAGACACTGCTGTCTCTGTTGTGTTGTGTGTTAGCTTGTCGGCCATGTGTGATGCTGCCCACAGAGGGGTCTTCACATGACTGGCAGGCCACAGGTTTGATCCTGCAGCCGCCATGTGCTTGTTCGTGTCAAAGTGTGCTAGAGAGAAAGACTGAAGCCTCACATTCTCTGAGTCTGTGCTGATTGCAAATGCAAATATACATGTTTTATCTTAAGCTGCACCCCCCACCAGGTCAACTAAGGTTAAAATGTGCCATTTATTAAGTAAATTTATTGCTTTCTGAATGTATAATAATCCAATAAAACCAAACTTTTATTCTCTGTTTTAGAGCATCAGCTCTTTCTTGGAAACCATCTTTTATCTCTATTGAAATCAGGCCCAGTGACAAAGGTTAAAGAAGCAGCTTTGTGGGATGACATGAAATAATGCTTTCACCCTCGGCAGCTCTAAAGTCAAGGTGCCCTTGACCGGGGCGTTTGCCCCCGGCTGATCCAGAGCAAACTGCTGTGTGGCCAACGATTAGAGCGAAATGTGGGCGCCAAAGAGCGGCTGTGTCTGTTAATGTGGCTGAAAAATGGAGTCAAATCGAGTTATCGTCAGTAAATAAAAGAAAGATGTGTTTGGAAAGCAGCTTTTCCTTGAAACAATTTTAGACTTATGTCAAGGTGCATTTACGGTGATGCTTGTGACTGCACTGAATTGGACTTTAAATGAGCTATCTTGGTTCCTGTCCTCCCCTGCACACCCATATTTTCATCATGACCTCTTGAATGTGCGAACACATAAATAATTCTTTACTCAGTTTTCACCCAGTTTAATTCCCCTGTGAATCCAAATGTTTTTTAGTTTGCATGATGCTGACCATTGTAGTTTACAGTAAAACAAGGTCCTCTTGAATCAGACAGACTAGAAAGTCTTCAAAATGAAGTAAAAAAAAACTAAACCATTGAACTGATGATTATGCACCCGAGTCCCTCAAAATGAAAATAATACTTTAGTTTAAATACTTAAACTGTAGAAGTACTTTGCAAATTTTGAATTTCTCCACTGTGGGACCAATAAAGGAATATCTTATCTTATATCTTATCTAAATATTTACATTACTCTGACTTTTTTTTTGTTATTTTAGCTTTTTCAGTGTATCCTCATACAACTGTATCTTACGAAAAGCTATTTCATGTATTTTCCTACAAATGTCCAGCAACACTATCAATTTCCACTCCAGTCGTTTCAAAATAAACTCTGGTCTTCACAGGAAACAGCTTTATTAAGTTTAGGCAAGAAAACCACTTAATTAGGTCGAAGAAAAGATCATTGTTTGATTTAAAATAACTGTGGAAGTGGCGAAACTTAAGTGCAGAAGTTATGTGACAAATCATTGACGTGGCCTTTGTTGCTCTTTGTACTTAAGTTATTACATACAAATTGATTTTGTGAGATATATATGAATTACAGTGTGTTATTTTTCATAGGTATAGCTACAAATGGAGAACAGCCTGAGATTGTTTGATCTTATTTTTACATATTTTTAAATATTCATAATAAATACAGTGTCAGTCTGCACAGTTTTCTTTTGAGGATGGACTAAATTATTCATTTTAATTTTAACTATTAATGAATGGCTTATGGTTATTCAACATAGAATTTTTCCACAAAGAAAAGCTGCTCACATGTACCCCTGAATTGTGCACCAAGCTAAAACATGCAACAATTATTGGATTGTGCAAAAGAATTGTCCATGTTGTGATATATCTGACAGCAACGCCACTCCTTATGTTGATGCGTAGAACCGCTCATAATTCAAATATTTAAAGTTTTTGACTAGAAGTCAGACATTTTGGTGAATGAACCTGAATGCAGCGCAGTTATAACAGGAGTGTAAAAGGTGGAACATGAAAGATGGCTGCGTCTGTGTAAAGGATGTGATTAGGAAGCTTTCTGCCACCAGCTGACAGCCTCTGCGTCCCTGAGTTGTGGCATGACGACAAACTGGGAGACTGAAATAAACATTTCAGGTGTCTTTTGAAAGGTTTTTATTCCTCTGTAAATAACCTGAAAAGATATCTTGTCTTTTTGTAGTTTATAAGATGCATTTTCTTTGACACACTGTTTTTTCTAAAGAGGAGATACACACAGATCTTGACCTTTGACCCTCCAGAGTCATCTGAGAGGGACAGGGCGGACAGTTGTACATTGACACACTCGGTCCAGTCCTCCATCTGTCCTGACTGCAATATGGCAAGAAAAAGTAATCCTTGTCTGTCCACCAGTTATCCAGCAAAAGGCTAATCCATTAAACACTGGAGTTCATCCAGCAGTTGATAGATTAACCCACTGCATCCTGGGACACACACACACACACACACTAATGATGAGGCAGCACTGCAATAATGCAGCTTTTCAGAGAGATGTATCTATTAACCATAATAATGATTATGAACACGAGTGGTAAGCAGTAGTGGAATGTAATTAAGTATATTTACTCAACTACTGGACAATTTTGAGGCACTATTTCTGATAGTATTTCCATTTCATGCTACTTTATACTTCTGCTCCACTACATTTCTGAGGGAAACACTCATTAATATACTCATTACTACATTTATTTGCTTTAGTTACTAGTTACTTTACAGAGTAAGAATTTTAATTATACAGAAATTTCTAAAAGCTTACAAAATGCAACATATAAAAATAAAAGATTAAATATATACTACCACTACTCTAATTACATAAAGTAGTTAAATTAGCTCCACTTATGTATTTATACATCACTATGTCTTATATTACGTCTTATATTGTCAAATATTATATAACAACACAAGTACTTTTATTTGTGATACTTTGTGTGCATTTTACTGACTTTTACATGTAATGGAGTGTTTTTAAATAGTGGTATCAGTGCTTTTACTTCAGTAAAATGGTCTGAATACTTCCTCCATAACTGGTAGTCAGTCATCTGAAGAAGTGTCTCTGAGGCTGAAGGGTGCAGATCTCTCTTTTGGCCACCAGAGGCTCCATAGAGTCTCTGCAGCAGCCCTGAGGAGGGGCGCGGCTCTGCACCGATTCAGGTCAATGAGTTCCTTGTGGTGAGGAGAACAGTCAGGCTCGGCATGCACACACACACACACACACACACACACACACACACACACACACACACACACACACACACACACAGGTAGTCAAAAAGCAGTGTTACATCACAGTCAGTAATCTTGTTATTAGCCCCTGTAATATTTATGTGTTTGTCCCTGATATACAGCTTATAGGAGTGAATGGGGTGAGACACACACTCACACACATATACACTAACCCGAGCACAGGATGTACTATGACCTACTGTATGTACCAATGTGTGTTGAGTGTTGACGCTGCCAAATGTAAGTGAAGCTGCTTTACCTCACAAGACCCCAAACCAACAGGAGTAGAAACCTGTATGTGTGTGTGGACCATAATGACTGTTTCATTGTATGTGCATGCATGTACACACTACGTATCCATGGGTACTTTTTTCTTTGATGCAGACTGTTGTGTGGCGTTGTGCGGCGGTGGGGGATTGAGTTACACGTATAAAGTGCAGGGCGGAGATCTGGGAGCTGCGAGCTGAGCCAAGCTGGCTGGTGCTGCTACAGTACCGCTGCGACTGCAACACACACACACACACACACTGACACGCACACACACACCGAGTGGGGGAAACAAGGTCGGCTTGGCACGCTGTCAAATTTCTCTCTCCCGCTCGCTCTCGCCAAGCGCTGCGTAGGATACTACACTACACTACACTACACTACACACAGAGGGGTTCTGCTCTGCTGCACCATTTTAGAAAGCTGGGGGCGTATAGTGCACACACACACCGCAAATTTAAATAAAAAAATGAATTGTTATTATTATTATTAAACATATTAATCAGGCTAAGTGGATTCACCTGATGAAAAGAAGAGCCCTTGGTATTTTGTGGGCCAATTTCAGGGCAGCGGAGCATTTTGCAAAGATCTAAAATCGAGTTATTTTTAATAGCCAGCATTACATAAATCACGTCTCAATCCACTGCCAATTTGTAGACAGTTTGTAAACTGTAACAGTCAATAGTATAAAATGCTCCAACGGCATCAAAAGCCTACTTCTTTCCTTCTGATTACCCAAGCAGCTCAATTACTTCTCTGATGTGGTTTTCATTTTTCATCACGACAGCCCTAGCTACCCCCCCAAAAAAAACCCAAACCTTCTAATATTAACCCACAATTGTGTTTTTTTTATCCGTAAATGCTCCCTGCCTGCAGTTGTGGTTATAGAAAACCATAAAACTTGACGTGAGTGACATTTAGATGTGTGTGCGGTTCACAGCTGCCCTCCTAGACTCCCACTCCCACGTTTACCTTGAAATCTCTACACCCTCTCCTCCCCCGCACAAAGAAAACTAGCAAAATTCAGTTTGGTCGATATAATCCCTTCTGAGTCCTCCATGGTATTTTAAAAGGACATCGGCCCTAACACAAGCTAAGCTGCTTAATATTAATACCGCAGCCGTTCCTTGCCGTTTTCTGTGTTTACGGTGGGCGCGTGTGCATGCCATATATAGGTTAACTGGGCTAATAAAGGGGGATTAGGTGACTTGGTGGTACTGATTGAAAAATTGTATACGTCAAAAAGGAAGCGGCAAAATGACAGCTTAAACCCCCAGTAGTTATGTGTGGATTACAGCAGAGAGGTCACCTGACATGAGAGGTGGGATAGAGAATGAAGGTGAGATCATTTCGAAAGAAAGAGGTCCTGTTCAGACCTGGTATGAACATTCGTCCTTAGTAGGGATGTTAATAATTAACCATTTAACTGATAACTGACATTAAGCATTTTAACCGATTAATGCTATTGTTAAAAATGGTTAAAAGAAATATTAAGAATTAATTAAAAAGCTGAGAAAAACACAGAAGAGCAGCTCATCACTTTAAAGAGTACAGTTGGTCCACCTTAAGAGAGAGCCGCTGCAGATACAGGAAGTTGGCTTCAAGCTGAGGAGATGTAGCCTTGTAGCATTCATTTACCGACAGATAAACTGTACACACACTGTCTGCTACAGCTACGTTCACAGCTATAATGTCACCAACAAACCCACACTCACCGCCGCCACACACACACACGGTCTGTTGGAAACTCGCTGAAATTACGCTACAGTGGGCATGAAGCCACCGGCAACGGTAGCAGCTAGCAACTACTAACGTAGCACAAATACATACAGTGTCACACGTGGAGACTTTTACTGGGAAATTGGCTGCATGTCCGCAACACTACACGCAGCACCGTGGCTGCTAAGGCTCCTGGACGGTGAACTGGAGACAGTGAATGCAGCACCGTGGCTGTTACAGTAGCTCTCCTGATGGTGAACTGTTGAGAGAAAATTGATCAAAATTAGCATCCCTAGTCCTCAGTGATAGGATCACAAGTGGACAGCTTTAAGTACAGATGCGAGCACCTCAAGACGCATTGAGGACACATTGAGGTCCGATCTTTTGGAGGTGGTCTTGGCCACAATTAGCCACATTCTTTTAGCAGTGTGTATGTGAATGTGTCCTGGGCCACATTAAAGACCGCCTATCAGCAGGCGTGGTGCTGGGATCTGTGCTCCTTATGTGAATAGACAGGCAGATACGAGTGCTTGTCTGCCTCGCTGCACGGAAACGGCTTCTGGCACTACTGTATTTTGTTGGTACAATTGTATTTTATTAAAATATATCTTATCTATAGGCTACATAATCTACTAGACTAGGCATGCAAATTATTACATTATTACTGTCAGAGATGTGTCTGTGTTTTTGTTCTGCTGCTTTGCACAGAGCTGACGCTCGCCTGCTCTCTTTCTCATCCCCGGCTCTCTGAAGCTCTGTACCTCGCTGTTATCTGGCAAAGGCGGCGGTGCCGGAGGAACGGAGGTCCCCAGAGACCGCCAGTACAACAGCGTTTTATTTTGATGTTAATAATGTCTCCAAATTCACGAACACGTAGGATATTACTACTGACATTCATGTAATATTACGTCACAACGGCTGCTGTATCAGCCATGTGTTTACTACGTGTTTATTTGCATATAGAGCAGGAAGTGAGATCACATCACAAGTGGTCACTAAAGATGCATCAGACGTATTTAAATTTTTAAATCTGTGAACCTGTGTTTGGATCACTCAGGACACGTTAAACCAGGTCTGAACAGGACCAGAGGTTGAAAGTGAGGTGATGTAGGGAGATGAACAGGAAAAAGGCACTGGTTCTTAACTTAACTTTACTTAAAGGAAAATTTTACTGATTTTAAACATCAAGTATGTTTACAGGTCTTACAGGTATTACTGCACACGTGAAAATAGTTGTAGAAAGCCTTTTGTGTCTCCAGAGAATGAGCTCCACGAAGTTCGATAACTATCCTCAAGCGATTTGAAAACTTTGAAGAAGTTTAACAATGAAAAGAATCTGGTGATGTGGAGATAGAAATTAGCGAGTTACACCAGACCTGCAGCCCGCCCCTCATCTCTGCTTGAGGCCAGCAGCTCCAGGCTACATCTGTCACTAGTGGCGGCGCTACAGATTTTGCTTGTGCTACGGGTTGCTTGGGTTTTCAGGGAGGGTGCTCTGAAATGTATAGTTTCCCATTAATGTGCCGGTTGCTAGATTAGCCACAGGATGTCTTTTTATCTCCTTGTAGGCCAATAGAAACTCATGTATACTTTGGTTCTCATCAACACACCTAATAAATTCTTTTCTTGGGCATTAACAATTTACAAATGTAATAAACCACAGAAAGTTTCTTGGGGGTGCTAGGGGTAGCTATAGTATCCCCAAACCCCTTCCCTGTCACTGCCTATGCTACTAATATAACACACCTGAAACTCTGACCGAACTGTTTCCAGTTGAGTTGCATTGTGGGTAAAGTAGGAGCCAGGCATCATCGATTTTGTGGAAATGCTATGTTGTAAAAATCCTAAGTAGAAGTTGTATTCAGCATGTACATATTTATTAAGAATAAAGTGTACAATATTTGCCTTTGAAATGTAGAAAGATCTAGAAGGATGTAGAGGAAAAATCAGACAAGAAATCAAAAATCCAGAGTAAAGAAGACAAGAGAAGGAGGATGGAAAGAGAGATGTCAGGGAGAACAGGCAGCCCTATTGTCAAGAGGACAGAGGGATAACATTACCGCTTGTGAACTGTACACTAAGCAGGCATTTTGTGCTGACTTTGCTCAAAGCGACTGCTAAAAACTCTTATTTTCAGAACACCCATCGAGTTTACAGCCGCCGAGCTCAACTTACAGCGTTTGATTGTACGGTTGCCGTTTGAGCGACAGCTCTGCGGTGTGCAATTTGGACGACCCCGGTTCCACCGCCGCCTTTGATAGTAGACGCAAAATATGGCACCGCAACGAGGAGGAGACATGTGGAAGCCCGTCTGCTGTCCCTTGATGACCTTTTCAACGCTGACATTTTATTGTTTCCCTTGTGGCGGGGTTCAGTGCTCTGAAAAAATGTACGTGTGTGTGTATTGAGTGGTGCTCTTGAGCCCTGAAGCTGCCGATAGTCGATAGTCAGCTTATATTGAAATGGCACAATTTTCACATGGATTTAATGTTTCCCACAGACCTTTATTCTTGGCAGTGTGAAGTAACAGCGCCTCTAAAACAACGTTTAGAGCCTCATAAGAGCCACTAAACTGTGCTGGATCACTTACAAACCAAAACACTTTAGGTGGCTTAGCAGCTGTATAAAGAGTACCTATTATGAGAAGTAAAATGGATATTAATACAGTTAAATAAACATATTTAAAGTAGATAGAGTGAATTTTCAAATATGTTGAATTAGTCTACAGCCATGGTAGCAGCTCTGTGAGGCTGCAGGCACAGCTGCACTTTCAGCCACATGCTAACAGTAGCATGGTAACATGGTAACCAGTAGCTAAGGGTTGTATTGAACCTTAAAGCACATGCACACACAAAACGCAGACACACACACTCTCACACCACATCTGTAGATCTGAACAAGTCGGGAAAGAAATGTCAAAAACGAGAGGATTCGATGCAGACGTTGGTCGCAAGCTCCAAAGTGGCCGCTGCGTTTTCTCCTGAGTTATGGCGCGATGCGGCCCCCCTGTAATTTACCTTCTGCCGGAGCACGTAGGGCCGTTCGCCCTGGCATTCCTCCGCCTGCCCGCCGCAACACATGAAAGCTTCGGCCACAGCTGTTCTAGATGGCGGTAAACGAGTCCCAGATGGCGAAGTGTTTTGTGTGTATGTGTGCGTCTGAGCTTCTTGCCACATAAGAGAGTGCTTTTACTGTACAAGTGGCCTGAGTCACATCCCCAGGGGTGATGTGGGGAGGACTACTGCAGGATGGTGGGGGACGTGTGGGTGTAGCCTACTGTTTGCCCGCAGAGTAGCATGTATGCACCGGACATGTGCATTCATGCTTGCACACGCACAAGAGTTCTGACTATTCCTACTTTGGATCCCAAGACAGCAGCAGAAAGAATTTTACAACCTTGCAATCGACGAATTGCCAGCACCGCTCCGCATATATGCTGTGTCATGCGAGCTCAATACAGCTCGAAGACTATTGATTACTCATCTAGGAAAAAAAAAATCCATCCAGCTGTTAAAGTATGCATGTCAAACCATCAAGGATATCCGTTGGAAAGATGAGATTATCACGCTGGATGGAGATTAACACCATATATGTATAAATTCATCTGTCTTACCATTATATCCATGCGTGCAGCTGTTCATTTGTTAACTCAAACACAGTGGCGTCGTAGATTCGAAAATCTTTTCAAATTGACAGTTTTTATAAGCTAAACAAGCTACGGCACAGTATGTTGACCAAGTGCTAAAAATAGGTCACAATGAACTGCAGTCCATTGGGAGCAAAAGTCTATTTGTAAAATGCTGTTTAGCAAGAGGCAGAATAAGCTGATGTAATTCAGCATTTGCAGACTGTTAGAACAGCTGTTCTCATATTGAATGTTATCCCTTTTATTATACTTTGTGCGCTTGATTGATTATTTTAGAATAAGATGTCTATGCATGTGTAAGATAAGTCTCTGTCTATTTTGAAATTGTGTTGAAATAAAAATAGAAGGTGGAGAATAGTTAAAGCTTCAGTAGAGCTGACAGAAAAGGCCTTAACACACCGGGGCCCCACGAATAAACAACACAACGATACTCATCTTATGTCTAGGGTTTTTATTGTGTAAGGTAAGAACAGGAAAAAATGGAGTGATAAAGTTTGGTGTCCTGGTTTGGACTTCTGTGTTGCTGTTTCATAAATATTGGTGCAACTCAACCCTAAACCCTCAACCAAAAACTGCTTTTTTGCTGTGTAATATTTACGTTCTATGTGATAGTATTCATGATTTAATTGGGAGAACAAAACACCCCCGGGAGGAAGAAAGAAAACAGCTGACAGGAGCTATTACGTCTGCACAGGTGGCCGGTGTGCCAATGTGGGAAAATGAAGCAAAGTTTGAACTTCTCCTTTAAGCTCCCTTTTTTTTAAAGTCTTCTAGCACTTTTTGGTAAACTCAAAAGGAACAAGAGCAAGGTGTCATGACTCTGAAAGTGTGTGACCTTTCCCCATTTGTACGACACAGAGCGGTTTTAAAAGAGACTGGAAGGCAGTGTTATGCAACCAGAGGGACATGAATGCATGCTATTTGCTGCGCCTTTGAGTTTAGACATTCAGAACAGGTATTACTGTAACACTTTCACCTTTAGATGTGGTTGAAAGACACTTCATATTACTCTATAGTGTTTCAAGCATACTGAACCCTTTACCAACTGAAATCTACTCACATTGCAATTTTCAGTGACTACACTGTCTATTAACTGACAATAGCTGACATTTAACCAGACGCCCTGTGTCTCATGGGTACCACATGTCCGTCTGCCTTCTTCAGGCAAACTGGAGAGGTTGAAGAAAAAAGAAGCATAGTGCATGAGGACTTTGACATTTAAATTGGAAACGGAGGGACAAAAATCTGCATAAATAAATAAATCAGTGGCAGACATAATATCACATACTGTATATGTCAATGAATGGTGTGCATGTGAGTTTTATCCCTTCACGCCATATGAGCTCTTTCCTTTCAAGCTACTTTTTTACTTCCAGAGAATGTCAGTGAACAGGACTAACAACGTGTTATGGAGGTCAAAGGTCTCTTGTGTGCTATGGAGGGCCGGGAGCCGGGAGGCCTGGAGGGAGGGCGGCGAAATAATAGCGATTACAACACGTTATCCGTTTGCTCAGAGGAGTCTGGCGGAGTTAAGCAAGAAGGTGAAAGTTCAGGTCTTGAAACCAAACAGGTGGTTGTTGCTTTCTCAATCAAGGCGATGACAGTGGACGTTATTTTGGCTGTTGAGCCTCCAACATTGTCAGAGATCAATGATGGTGATGAGTTCTGCTTGGGTGGGTCATGTCTCAAACTGTTTTGTAGCGTGGTGGCAATTCTTCCAAGGTTTTGAGCACTTCCTCGACATTTTATTGTCTGCCCTAAGGCCTTGACTATAGTCAAATAAATACATTTTAAATGCTGTTTAAGGGTTGAAAGATTTCTTTGAATTTATTTGCTATAAGTTTGCAGTCAACGAAATGCCAAAAGAACAGAAGATGAGATAAACCTTTATTAATCCCCGGAGGGAAAAAACAGAAAAGCTCTTAAATGTCGTCCATTTGACAGCTTTGATTTAGGAGCTTAGGCTTTATTAAAAGAGAGGTTGTCAAAGTTAACAGGGTTTTTTTTTGCGATTTTTAGGCTGTAGCGGGCTCAGTTTTAAAGCTAGAGTAAAAATAATGGCATCATATGAAACTAAACTTAAGCAATTCATTGGTACCAACCATGTCATACTAGCTTGCTGCTAAGGAGGCTAAATAACGCTTCAAAAAACTGTCATGGCCGGGTGTCATGGTTGATTTCCAATAATAAATATATACATACATTTACATAAAGCAGCATATTTTCCCACTCCCATGCTGATAAATGGTAAATACTGTACAAATCTCCCTTTAAGGTACAGTTTGACAGATAAAAAAAATGCGCGATTAATTGCGATTAACCATTGGTGATCATGTGATTAATGACGATTAAATCTTTTCATCGATTGATAGCCATGATTAAAAGCTATAAATCTCTTGGTATTAAAATGTTCTTCTATTTCATATGTGAGAAAAACTCTCAAGCACTGTGTAAATTCACCTACCATTTCTATTTTTCATTGAGTGGACTGAACCCCAGGTCACATTTTGACCTTCAATTCTACAAAATCCTATTGCATTGAAGTTATGGCACATAAAATGGGTAAATAGGATGAGTGATTACCATCTTGGGACATAAAAAAATCAACCAGATCCTTAAAAACGTCTCGCCCTTGGTGCAGCCCACTCTCACCTCTAAAGTGCCGTGACAAAACCGTCCTCCTTTTCTCTCCTCTGAGGCCTGTCAGCAAGAAAGACGCCACTTGTTTCAGCCTCACAGTAGCGAGACGGTCAGGCGCCACGTTAGCAGCTTTCTGCGTCTAGACGCAGCCAACAAGCCTCCTTTTCTCCGGTCAGTGAAACACGGTGTGAAAAAAGTAAACTTTATATTGAGCTCACACACGGTGATGTCACCTCGCTGCTGCCAAGAAAGCAGCGGCCCTTATTTGCATTTCGTTTTTGAGGCTGACAGCGTCTTTTAAAATCCTTTCCAAATAACGTCTGACAATGATCCCGGTTGGTTTTCTCATGTTTTTTTTTTCCTCTCTTCCTCTTCCGTCCCTCCCCTTTCCTTCTTTCTCAGTTACTCTTAACTTTTTATCTGCACTTGTTACCCCACAGCATACACTCTTTCTCACAAACACAGCTCAGATAAAGAGGCCTCTGTATTGTGGAGACAAAAGCTCCTCTTTCTCCAGAATGGGAGCTGAGCTTCCGGTTGAAGCTCACTGTGTTAGAGGGGAGAGGAAGGGCAGACGACGGGCCAAGAATACCAAATGCAATAAATGTGTGTGTGAATTTGCATGTCTTCATTTATCTGTGTTTTGATCCGGCGTGCTATGTGTGTGAGCCTGAATATGGGGGCCTTAGTTTGACGCCATTAATGCAATCTCCATCTTTTTCTGTGGTGCTTTCCCTCCCGGTGTGTGTGTATGAATGTGTGTGTTGTCAGGGTGGTCCGCCGGCTGGTTGAGGGCACTGAGTTTGTGTCAGCCTGGTGTGAACCGGTTAGCTGCCCCCCTGCAGACACACTAAGACTGATTGGTCGCCAGGGAGCGATGGGAGCGCTCAGTTCTCACCATTTAATGCGGAGATACAAACACACTCTGTCCCTCTCGTTCTCTTTGTCTTCCTCACAAGTTCATTCACTTCCTGCCCGACTCTGTCTTTCCTTTTGTCGTTTTTCATCGTCCCTCCCTCTCATTCCTCTGCATATCCGTTCTGCTTTCTCTCTTTTTGTACAGCTATCTAATTTCTTCCACCCTCTCTTTTCAACCGTTTCTTTCTTCCGCTTCTTTCCTTTCTCTTTCATGTCTAACTCATGTTAAGTATAACCTACGAATGATCAAATGACAGAGCTGGAGACGGAGATAAACACGGCTGTCGTTATTTGAACTATAAACTATGGTGTTAAAGATTAACAATAATGGTGGATTCAGCTAAAGTGTGTGGCTCCGTGTGTCTACATGTGCGAACAGTGCAGTCAGTGAGCCTTAATGAGATTCGAGGGCTGTGATTGAACGTTTAGCTCTCGTTGCTTGACATTCACAGCTCTCGACTACAGCATCAGTAGTAATGAAGGGGGGGTGCGAACACAGTGGTCCTTTTGATCTGCCTCCTGCAAGTGTTTACTCAAGGAGAATGAAGCCTAAGTTCCACAGAGGGACGATAGTAGCGCCAGTGACAAAACATAATAGTCACATTTTATTTGGATATCCCAATGCTGACACTGAATTTACTCTAAAGTAAGAAGGTTTGACAAAGCATAGTGATCAGGGTTCCTGTGGGGTCTTAAAAAGTCTCAAATCCAATAACATGAATTTAAGGCCTCCAAATGTTGTAAAGCTCACAAAATGTCTTAAATCCAATTTTGGCTGGTCTGAATGTTAATTCATTTCAAAATAAATGCATTATCTTGCTTTTAAATGTTTTGTTTTTTGAGCACATCTTATATAGGTCCTAAGAAGTCTTAAATTTGACTTGTTGAAACCTGCAGATATCCTGTTGATTTAGGAGCCACTTTTCATTCTTTTGACTGTAATGTTTTACCGCTTTAAAACGTTCCTGAAGTCCTCTGTATCTGTTTCATAAATGTTATGCTCTGTTGACATGTGGGGTTCCTCAAGGTTCAATTCTTGGCCCTTGATATTTCTCCTCAGGTTGTCTTTTATCACTACTTTGCGGATGACACACTGCTTTATGTGATTGTAGAGCCTGGAAATACTTCAAATTGGGCTGTCCTTTATACTATAGAGGTCCTTCTAAAATCAGTGCTTTCTTAATTCAAAACATTTTTTAAATATTTAAGTTTTTACTCCTGATTGGACCTTTGAAATAATTCACCAGCACTTTTCACTACAAACCATTTTTTAGCTCAGGTTTACAAAACAAGTTCTAGATCCTTATAGCAATAACAGCTATCTGTTGCCTCATTTCCACTGCATGGTTCGGCTTGATTCACCTCAACTAAACTCACTTTTGTTGCCAAGTCTTTTCTCTATTTCTTTTTCCACTGCAGATACAGTAGTACCTCCTCAGTGTAGGTGGGATTCCCAGCTGATCACCATAGTGACATTGCATGTGAAACTGCGATGATGTCATCTTCAATGTGACACTTGCTGAATCCTTTTATGGGAAACCAAACAGAGGAATGTCTGCGCTTTGTCAACTGTAATTGCCATTTTTTAAAATCTGGGTCAAGTGAATAAAGAAGCTGTGGTCCTTTTGATGGCCACTTGGCTATTTAAAATTGGCAGGTTTGTGCAAGCTATCCCGTTTCACTCTAGTGACCATTCTGTCCGACCAATCACTGGTCAGCAGCGTTTTAACTCGACCTTCTAGGATCGTATCAGCTCGCTCAGAGATGGTACCAAGAGAAGTACCGGGTACACAACTTTATGGTAAACCAAAAAAGTGCCAGTTGAGTTTAATAGAGCCTAGGGGTGTCGCAATTCTCCAAATCCACAATTTAATTTTACTTTTAGTTTGAAGGTCACGATTAGATTCAGTTCTCTACTTAAACATGCCATTGTTACACTATGGAGTCTTTATTTATAATTCTTATTATCATTATTTATTATCAAATATTATATGAAATGGACACGGTAAGATGAAAATTTTGAATTGGTCCTCCCATGACCTTGATTTCACCCCAAATAAATTGGATACAAGCTATAAGGGATGGGCTAATTTGGGCCTCTCCTCATACTGTACCTTTTTCAATCGGGGGACACTGACCGATTTTCATGTAAAAGTTACATGGGGTTAAATAATAGTTAATTTTTAGAGTCCTTCAGGTCCGCCATCACAGAAACACTTTTATGTTAAAGAGTCAAAAGACATTAAAAATCTGTTGAAAGTTTTGAAAGTGCTTATTGTACAGATCCAGGGCTTAAAGTAATTCAAAGAATAGGCTAAACCTACATTAAACAAAAATGGGAATGGGAAACTCATAGCTGCATTCCAGAGGAAGTTTGGCTAATATATTGTAAATTTCAATCTAAGATATCAAGCTCAACCTTATGGAGAGCGTTTGGCTGGAAGACTGTTAGTAGATATTTTATTTTATACTCTGGTTTTTCCAGCTGCTGGAGAAACTGTGGCTCCCTGGAAGCTAACCTCTATCACCTGTTTTTGACGTCCTAAAGTACATTTTTTTGGCGTAAGATTTACACAGAATTAATAACTATATTTGGGACAGACATAGCTTTCAAGTGGGTTGAAATCCTGTTCGGTCTTTCACTTTCAACATCTAAAAAAATGTTAAAAGTACAGCTGCTAGAAAAGCAATTACTGCTTAAACCAGATACCCCATCATTAGAGAACTGGTATGGTGTCATTTATGAAATATTTGTAATGGAAAGAATTGCTCTCTCAATGAGGCTTCAGAAAAGTAAATTCAAGGAAATATGGAAGGTGTGGAAAAGGTATATATCCCCAAAACGCTCTTCTTTTGTTTAATTATTCTTTTTCTATTATTATCATTATTATTGTGATTATTTTTTCTTCTAATGAATTTTTGTGTTCTATATTTGTATTCTTTGTTAAAAAAAATAGAAAAATACTTAAAATATAAAATAAATGGACACAATAGACACAAATATGTGTTTGCATGCAGATCTGCATTGTGAGAAAGCACTATGTATATATCATACGCATGTAGACACATGGTCGTATACCAGACACATGAGAATTTGTCAAGTGCCACATGTGTCCACCAGACCTCCACGCTACCTGAATACTGTGAGGGACAGTGACGAAAGCCCTCCTTCCTTTTGCTCCTCCGCCCATTGATCGGTGTCTGGAACTAGATATAAATCTGCTGCAGCCGACAAGAAAGAAGATTGCGAGTGGCTACCCCTGCACAAACACAAGCCAGTAAGCCCAAATCAATGGGTGCAATATCACGCCTGTATACGCAAGCAGATGACAGTAAAGGAAATGTTGTTGGTTTTCACTTGAAAGGATGAAAAATTGGATGTCCGTGTGTGTCAACGTGTGATGAAAATGACATGATTTGTGGGGATACATGTGCATGTGAGTACATGCGCATGTGGACGTATATATGAGTGTGTGTGTGTGTGTGTGTGGCTGGAGGCTGTTTGTGATGAGGCAGTTCCGCCCTTATTGCTCACACTAGTTATTAGCACATGCTGCTGAGGTGTGTTTCCTGGTTTATTGGCTCTTACTTACTACATACACACACACACTGTAGTAACCCACTCTTTCATCCTGAGACGTGCTCCACACACACACACACACACACACACACACACACACACACACACACACACACACACACACACACACACACACAGATGAAGAGGAGGAGAGACTGAGAAAATGACATACAGTACATACCGTCCTTCGGCATGCTCTGTGGTTGTAGTCCCGCTCTTGGATGTATGTTCACACACACATCCATACACACAAACATAGCACATTGACACCTCCCTGCAATTAGCTTCTTCTCTGGTGTTAGCATAAGCTACTGTAAACTAGTGTAATCCCTGTTCTTAACTGTTTAAACACCTCCCGCACAGATCCTCCCATACAGGCTGCTATAAGCTTTGCATTTGTATGCTGACCTCAGAAGCGGAGCAGTGTACATACAGTATAGACGGGCTTCATCGTGGGATGGCCATGCTTCGGATTATTTTATTCAAAGTGCAATACATTACCATGGAAATGCTGCAAATTGTTTAAGGAGGAATTGTAATTAAATGCCATTCCTTTCGCTTTAACTGTGAAAAAACATTTTTCCTCAGATGAGCTGACTCATTCAGTTTTCAGAAAATAGCCACATTTCATGGATATTTAAGTGAACATGGAAATATTCCTGTTTCTCTTTTATGTTTCTATGTATATATGTTCTGCACCTTTCATGGTGCATGTCCGCTCTGCGTCTTTTATGCGCGTCGTACGCCTTTGATGACTTTTGCATGCATTACACATTTAAATTCCAACATTCTCTATATGCTACGTAACTCATCACCATTTACACACACACAGACACGCGCTGTATATCTACAGGGATGTCTTATGAAAGGTTTCCATGTGGGATGTCTCTGATGTGCATGGCTGGGGGAAGAAACCCGTGTAGTCAGCGAGGAAGGAGAGAGGTGGTGCGTTAAGGCGAGGCTAATTTGTTTGTGATTGGCATTGATTAAAGTCGGCCCCAGGAGAGCCGTGAACACACGGGGACTCACTCATGATATAACTACAGACAGTGTGTTACAAAAGCTGCCTTGCTGTCTCTGTTGTTTCTCCCAAGAAATTCATCAGAACCCTGATGATTTACCGGTGATGTTTTTTGGCTTTCAATCTCTGACTCTCTGTCTTAGAAATACTGTCACATTATCTGTGCTTGTCCAGATATCTGAAGTGATTTGAAAATACTAAATACCATACCACTAATGAAACTAGTACATGGCACGATCTGCTCCGATCCTGTCTGCTCAAAGTGCATCACTCTCTCCCGCATGCTTGACAACACAGTCGCTACACACACACTACACATGGAGCTATTCATCTTATAACATATGCATTTAACAGTGTCAACCATAGACTGTGTATAAGAAGTGGACAAAGTCACTGTGAAATCATCCGTTGGTTTGTGGACTGCCGTTTTGAGGCCTTAAATCTGACATTTTGGCCATCAGTATCTTGTTTTTTTGCAACTAGGAGTGACATGAGAGGGTGGAGCTAAGTACACCTGAGCGCTAAATAAGACATTTTTAGGCAACCAAACTGTTACAGTTAACTTTCATGAACTGAAAACACACTGTGAAAGGGTTTAAGTACAAAAACACAGACAACTCCCAGACAGGACAACGCCGTGGCGGCAACCTGTCAATCACAAGGTAGCCACCTCTTAAAGCATCATAATTTCCTAAATGAACATCATGCTGTATTGAAGAACACTTAAAACCATCGATTGAGACCATAAACTACTATTAACCATATACTATTACTGAGGTAATAAATCGAGTGAGAAGTAGGCTGATTGTCTCATAGACTTCTATATAATCAGACTTCTTTTTGCAACCAGAGGAGTCGCCCCCTCCTGGCTGTTTGAAAGAATGCAAGTTTAAGGCACTTCAGCATTGGCTTGACTTCTCAGACTCGGAGGTAGCTCACTGGTCTCCCTACACCCTACAAATATAGGACTGAAACACCACATTTAAAAATAAAACAGCAGCACCAAAAACTGATATTTTAGAGCTCCCCCTAATATCTCAAATGAGGCTTTCTGGGTCGAGATATGTGGGTTGAGAAACGAACGCGTTTCGAAGCAGCAACATGTATGTGTTGAGGAAGTGAATCAGATGATTGATCATAGAGGTAAAAACGCCACCAGCTGAAACAGTGTCGCGCCAGTCCATTTTGAATGGCAAAGGCCAATGGAGAAACTCCAACTGGACCAACCAGTTTTGTAACTTCATCACTCAGGGACAGACTTTTGCATCTATAGGGCTGCTCCCCAGCCAAATGGACCCAGACAAGCAGAGCACACTATGTACACTATGCTGCTCCGCTTTATTTCAGTTATATGGTTGAACTTTACATTAAGACAGAGAGGCAAAGAAAATGCTTTATGTATGCATGAAATTGCCTGAAATGATGCATTCAGCCTGCACGTGCTTCGCTTGGTGCAGTCACTTTAACTGTTGACAGCCTTTTCCTTCCCATAATGTTCAAACTGAACTGCACACAGAACAGTTAAAGTGGTCACTTTAATTACTACCACTTTTCTTAAAGAGTCTGGGGTTGATACTTAACTACCTATACAAGGCAGCAGAAAGTAGGTATTCAACAAAGTGCCATTTGTTTATTTGCTGCGAACATAATCCCACACTATAGCCCAACAGTGTAACCCTAAACCTAAAAGTCCCCACTGACAGCCTTCCTCACAATTTTTTCAGTATTGCATCGTGAACAGATCACTTATTCAGTGGTGGGCACAAAATCTGTAGATGAAGAATTAACAATGGAACAACTGAATCAATGGATGTGCGTATGTTTTATTTTGACTGCACACATCTGTGATGATGATGATGAATGAGGTCCTCAAGAAGATCTCAGACTCAAACCAAGTTTAGTGCAGTGACTTTCTCGACCCAGCTTGGAAACATGAATCACTATGAAATAAAATAGGTTCACCTTGTTACCTTACTGTAAAAACGGAAAGTAAAGTAGTGTACATATGGTAAGGACGTATGACCTGTGAGTGACGAGATCCTGAAATACACATATTGTGTTTTTCTCATGTTCTTTATGGGTTAATTTATGATCATAATGCTGACATCAGTATGAATTGTACTTTATCCTCATGTTAGACTGTTGTACATGTTATTTTGCCGGCGAGTTTCCAGATAAATCCTAAAGGTTGCTGTTTCCCCTCTGATGGGTGGCCTCTGAGTGAGGCTAAGGTCCTGAAAGATGCATATACTCATTTTCTTTCATGTGCTTTCTGTGGTTTTGTATAAACATAAGTAAATATGAATTCAATTAATATCTTTTGCACTCGGCGGCTCACGTTAAGGTTGCGTGATGCGGTTGGGAAAGGTGTGAGTTGGAGACCATCAGTCAATATCAATGCAGCTTTGCATCGTGCTGTACGTATATATACTGGAACATCATCCTCGTAAATACTTCCTGTGTAATTCTCAAAGGTTACATCTCTGCTCTGCCCCTGTTCATCTACAAATGATCAGCATCCATATAAAGAGGTCAGAAGCAGGGGTGAGGCTCATACCAATCTGTAGCTTGATCAATCCATGCATGCTGGCGCTGAATCACAACTCTCTCTTTTTCAGGAATCAAATCAAAAAGTGAATGCATGACCTTTCCTGTTTCCTCTGCCTGTGCTCTCCTTTTGGCAGGATATTTTATGACCATCAGAGCCTAAAACTAACTAATCTTTTTGCATTAACCCACAAGTCATCTATTTTTCTAGCGTTCTTTAATGGTTTAGATACGTTGTTGTATTTTAAAAGCACCTTAGAGTAGTTGAACTCATTTCCCTCTCCCAAATAATTCTGGAAATGCATGTTTGGAGAGCTGTAAATCTGGAGAGGAACCGCCCCCCGTTGTGAAACCTTGATGGGATTCAGGATCACTCTTTTTTCTTTTCCGTAGTGAGCGTGTGCAGGTGGTGACAGCAAATGGGTGCTCTCCACTGCCATTTGATTGCATTAGCATTAAACTAAGCCACAGTTTTGGGACTAGATAACAGTAACAGCAGATTTCATCACCCGTTCAACAATCCTCTTCCTCTGCGTGTCTGATTGCAGTCTATTGACACATTGTTTTTCTTTCCACACAGACGTGCATGTGTTTGTGTGGGCGCCGTTCATTGCGCGGCGCTTGCATCGCTCCCGTCTGTATAACATGTTGAGGCAAGACAAGTAAACGCTGATGCAAACGGACGCTCCTATAGCCTTAGCTATGGAAACTCTTGGCACTGCACTGATGCAACTTCCAGTGTTGACTTGACTCTCATGATGCCATCTTGATGCCTCCTTCACACACACACACACACACACACACACACACACACACACACACACACACACACACACACACACACACCTCACCTCATCCATCCATACCTCCAAAGATCCTTGACGGAACAAGTCAAGCGCAGGTCCTTTAATGTTATGGTCCCTATCGCTCTTGTTAATCTGTCTGATGTGACAGCCACAATAATGCCTTTTCCCCTGAGCGCCCTGTGTGTGTGTGTGTGTGTGAGTGTGTGTGCTTCAAATATTGCAGTTAGAGAAGTGCAAAGGCGGACCAAATAATGTACACAAGGCCCAAGAGACAAGTTGGGGCCCCGCACGTACAAACATACATACATCCTGACAATGCATTCATGGCAGACATCACATTAACCCTCTTTCCCTCCGGACCGCCACCATTAGCGGGCCCCTCACACTCCCTCCTTCTTCCTTGATCTGTCTTTGCCACTTCGGTCTGCAACGGGCCTTTTTGTCTCCTCTCTTGTTCATAAGCCGGGGACTTTGGGGGTTCACGTACCGAGAACACGTCGAGAGAAAGCATCTCATTACACCCTGCGAGCTTTGTACACGAGCCGACACGTCCCAGCTGGGTCGCCAGCACGTTAGTTTAACAAAGCAGCGCGTGTTGTCGGATGCAAAAATAATGGGCGGAAGGGGTCGCGGGAAGGTGGGTTAAAGAGGGAGAGAAAGAGCCGCAAAGAAGGAAATGATGAAATAGTAATGACTCCCATGGGAAGATTGGGTTATCTCAGCTACCAATCTAATAGGATTCAGCAGGGAGTCATAGATTACAATAAAGCAATAAAAGCATTAGAAATAAAAGCAGAGTGAAAAACGTTGGTGACAGAGGAAAACACACTTTGTGTGTCCAGTGTGCAAGTATGCGTCTACATGCACAAGAAAGAAAGAAAAAAACATTTCCTTTGCAAGCGGACGTCCCCCTTCCTCTTTTGCTTTTCTTCTCCATTGATACAGTCAGCACAAAAAAAACAAAACAAATGAAAGGAGCGCCAAACTAGAGGGGGAAAAAAAATCACACAATTAATTAAACCAATTTGATGCTACTAACGGGAGCCTCTAGTGAGGGGTATAACTGACCTCGCGCTAATTGTCGCTACCGGTTCATTAAATGGTTTTACACAGCGCCATGAGACAGCACGGAGCTTCCTTGGAGATGCTAATAAACAGAATTCATTACAGAAACAATGGGAAAGCAGTAATTAGCCAGATTCACTACCCTAACAGAGTGGTGTAGGATGTTAATTTATTCAGATGATGAATTACAAACAGACAAAAAAAGAGAGCAAGATGCCAGCGTGGATTTCTACACTGGAGACGTGCCAACATGTTCGTTTTGTCTAATAAGAGAATTTAAAATACAATACAAATGTGATATTACTGTAGTTATTTGTGTGTTTTAATGTTTAGTAGATATTGATTAATTTATAGTGGCATTAATTGTAAATTAGGGCTGTCAGTCGACTAAAATATTCAAACAGATTAATCGCAGGATGGTCTTTAGTTAATCATGATTAATCGCACATTTTTAATGTTCAAAATGTACCTTGAAGGATTTGTCATGTATTTAATACTCTTATCAACATGGGAGTAGGCAAATATGCTGCTTTTTGCAAATGTATGTGTATATTTAATACTGGAAATCAGTTAACAACACAAAACAATCACAAATATTGTCCAGAAACCCTCACAGGTACTGCAGCTAGCATAAAATATATGCTCAAATCTTATGCTCACATGCTAGTTTTTCCTTGCCAAAACTTAATGTAACTTTTTAGCGTTATTTCCAGCAAGCTAGCATGACGTGGGTGGTACCGATGGTTTTCGTTTCGGTTTTCTAGATTCACATGATATCATCTTTCTTCACTCTGGCTTTAAAACTGAGCCTGCATCAACCTGAAAATCACAATGTGTTAATGTGTTAAATAAATTAGTGGCACTAAACAAATTTGCGTTAACACATTATTATTGTGTTAATTTTGACAGCCCTATTATAAATTAAAACATGTTTTCTGATTATTAATGTTTTTTATCTATTGTGTATATTTATAATTATTACTAATTATTGTGTAAACAGTTGTCATTAACTCCCACATTGAAAACCATGAAATAGCATTTTTCACCACCTTTTTCCATTTAAACATTACAAATTAAGCACCTTTTTTGGCCCCTTTAATCAGTTTTTTGGTGAAAAAGGGTAAAGTGCCGTGTCTTTCCATCCGGCATTTCATTTCTTTTCTTTTTCTAATCTAATAGTATTATAATGTTCTTCTTCTCTGCTTTTTCTTCCAACATATTGAGGTTATGTCACCTATTTATGCATAAATTAACACTCTACCTACAGGAATTTCTCTGATTTATGTCTGGTAAAGGCGGAGAACTGTCACTTTATACGCAACTAAAGCAGATCATTACAGCTACTGTTAAAGATGTGACAGATGTTTTTTTATGCATTTTCACATTTCACTAGTCTATTCTGGGAATTAATAAACAGACAACAGTCTGAAAATAGGAATCAGCATTTAGCTAATATGTAAAGCATGCAGTCATATAACATGTTTGCTGTGTTTTCAGAGCAGCAACATGATGCAGTATTTACATTTCAATAAAACTGCACCCGTAGCACAGTGTGGAGTTTATAGCCCTCATGGACCAATACGAACCTGCTATATAATTCAATACTAGACCGATAAACATGTGCTGTACAATAACCTGAGATGAGCGTAATCACAAGCATGGGGATAGCGTCTCCCCTTTCGAATTGCACCAAATCAGCGTATATTAGCATCCACATAACATTATGATCCGAGAGCCGTCGCGCCCCATGTCCTATAAAACTATTAGCAAGGTATCATGCCGATGATGCTCGCAGCCCCGGGGGTGACAACATCTGCTTCTGTGCGTGTGAGAAAGAGATAAAGTAAGAAAGCATGAGAGGCAAAGAGTGTGACTATGGGAGAAATATGCACATTAGATGCACATAGAAGCTGATGTTGGCCATGGCAGTGCAGGTGACAACATCTGTGTGAGTGTAGTGATAGATTCGCACACACACACGAGGAGACGTATAGAGGAAGCCACATGGTTCCAAGCCCATTAAGCTGCTCATTAGAGAGCCAGTCACAGATGGTGCTGCTCTTTACCCCATACTGGAAATGGCCTTAGAAAGCTTCCCATAGGCCCCTACAGCTATACCGTCCCCATCCCACCCTCCCACACACACTCTCTCCACTCAGGAGGCCACTGTAGTATGTACAGGAGGTACGTGTGTGTGGGTGTGGATATATTTAAATACATTCATACCACAGTGTAAACACAGGTGTTAATTCCAACTTGCTCTTATCATGTTAATAAAGTAGTCCAGTCCTGTTTTTATGGATTGATATCGCATCAGATGTAGATCAATTTTGATTGTTTTCTGATGATAACAATAGACTTTAAAGTTGGCTATTTTTACTTTTAACAGTCCTACCAACTTGTCAAATACCGACACTGGCCAGTGGCCCTCCGAATATGATACAGATGTGCTGAGGCACCTTTTAGCTTCTATTTAATATGCACCAGGCTTTTCGCTAGCTCAAATGTAAACCCATCCACTAGTAACTGACATAGTATAAAGAGCGGGACTTTTATCCAAGAGACCGCTGTTTGTGTCCCGTCTGAAACCAAGTCAACATTGACTTATTTCACAGCTGATGGCCGATATTTGATGCAGATGCAATAACAAATGATACACTAAATTTCTCCTCTTCAGTAAACATTTATTGAACAACACCTTGAATCTACATTTTGTGTCTGCGCTGCAGTGCACTTATATATTTTAAATAAAAATAATGTATAAACTAAATATTGAATACATGAAACAGGTAATAAAAAAAAAAAAAAATAAAATTTGCAAAAAACTTTGATGAAAAAATAGTTTTAGTGCACTTAGCAGCATTTATCACAGATGCAGAGGAGTTACTTTAAATTCAGGGCTCCTGTATGTATTTTTGTGTACAGTTTAGACTGAGACATGATGAGCTAACCAGCTAGATGTTGCTAACCTACACTGCTTGAAGGTATCCACAGTTATGCTTTGCTTACGTCACAGTGAAGCGCACACATTGGACGAGGTGAGTCAGAGACTGAGGCTGTGTGAGTGCAACGCAGTGCAGATTTGCAGTGATTTATTTAAGACAAATTTTCTAATATAAAAAAATCGAATAATCAGCCCAATCAATCGGCCGGCCGATTAGGTCAACCTTACTATGCATGTAACGAGAGGAAAAGCTACGTTCTCTGAGAACACAGAAGTTTATTTCAAAAATGCACTGTATACGTGTAAAGAGCAGAAAATGTGGGTTACATTTCCTGTGAGCAAGGAAGTTTATTTTGAAAGTACACCGTATGCATGTATTGAGCTGAAAATGTAGGCTACCTTCTCTGAGAACACAGAAGTTTATTATGTTTCCTGTTCACACAGAAGTATATTATGAAAGGACACAGCGTGAAACACGTCCAAAAGTGATGCTCAAGGGGTACCCAGAGCTTCATAGTTTGAAGCTTAGGGCCAAGCGTCAGTCTTTGACGAGCTGGGAGGGAGAATGTGTTGAACCTTCACCACCAGCAAAAGAAAACATGACCATTACATGCCATTATTTTCCAACCCTTGCATTCTTTATCACAATCTCAAGACATCTCCTAATGTGGTAGCCGAAGCTTCAGGGTGGAGTCTCGATGGCGACGGTATCTGTGACAGACGGGGAGAAAAGAAAAGAGCCGTTGTGGGTCTCTTCAGAGCTCAGAGCTCAGAGGGGAAAATGGGGCTAAACATCTTAACCTAGATAATTCCCCAGCCAAACAGCTGGCCCTCGCACCGCTGGCAGACTCCACTAGATTGGACATATGCTCTCATTTCTGTCACTCTCCGCTCCATAAAGTTGATGCATCGTCTTAGAGGGAGATCGCGGCTCGAGTGTGAGCGTGTCCTAGTGCGTCTGTATTGTGCGTATGTGTGTTTAAAGTGTTGCTGTAGGACGTTGTAGCGACGTGATGTTTATCAGTGTGCGGGCGACAGATGTTTCATACCTCCGCTATAGATCTCTCATTTTTTCGGCTTGTCTGTCAGAAATGAAATGTCTCTATTAAATGCTGTGATGAGACAATGAAGGGCTGATGTACAGTCGCCCCGCTCTATCAGAAATGAAATTCCTCATCTGCTCTCCGCTTGAGAGCCCAGCTCTCCCTCATTTCACTGCCCCATTTCTCCCTTCGAACCCCTCCTCCTGCAACCTGTCTCCTCTGCTCCCCTTTCTGTCTTTCACTGATTATTGCTTTTTATCTCCAGTTTTCTCTATCTGCCCCTTGTTTGCATAAACCCTCTCCCCTACCCCTTTCTTGCTTGATTTCCCTGGCCCCTTCGCTTTATCTCTTTTCTCCTCCTTGATCAATACGTCTCTCCCTCTCTCTTTCCCCACCTGTCTGTCTCTCGGACAGCTTCTTTCTTCCTGTGTCCTCCCTGTATCTCTACCTGTGTGGCCTATAGGAGAGCAGTATCAGCCTTCTGTCTCTCTCTGCTTTGTCTGTCCCCAGGGCAAGCAGCTGTGATGGGGGCCTAATGCACTATTGATCCCTGTCACCTCTCACAATATACCTGCGGATGCACAGATGGGCACACACACATAGACGCTATAGAGGTCACACTATTACTGCAGTGTGTGCATCTGAACACATGTACGATATAATATCTAAGCATACTCAAACGTGCAGGGTTAGAAGAGATGAACATAAACACAGGCTTGAATTCACACACATCCTGTAACAGGAGAGGAATGAGCCATGCTCGCGATGTTTGACCCCACAAGTGCATTGGCATCACCATCACCGTAGCAGCACATTATTGCTCTTCACAGTATGTGAGCATAGACACACATTATAGACACACAGTTACATTCTATAACCTCTGAGGACAAGAGGTCTCAAGGCTTCTTTACACAAAGTGATAAACGTCAGAGATACGAGGACCAGGTTATACATTTTCATCTCTTTCATCATCATTTCTGTCTGTTTTTCCCTTCTCAACCATTCAATCACCAGTGTGAGCGGCAGGGCAGAACAGACAAAAGCATCATATAGCGCGTTGCAACTACAGCACACCGTACCTATGTGTGTTCCTATAGAGGTCGACCAGTATGGATTATTTATGGCCGATGCCGATTTATTGGAGAATCAGGATAGCCGATGGCTGATATATGATGCCGATTTTTATGGGTATGTTTGGCTGAGTTTCTTTCTTTTTTCCTCCATCTGATAAAATATAACAGCTTAATAATAACAAATGATACACTAAATTTCTCAATTTCAGTAAACATTTATTGAACAACACCTATGGTCTGTCTCTCCAATCTATATTTTGTGTCTGCACTGCAGTGCACTTATATATTTTAAATAAAAATAATGTATAATCTATAAATTGAATACACGAAACAGGTAATCAAAAATAATAAACTTTGTCAAATAAACTTTTGGATGAAAAACGTGTTAGTGCACTTAGCAGCATGTATGCACCTGCTTGATAATTGGCTTAATATTAATATCTTGTGCAAAAAAAATTAATTTTGAACTATACCTGATTGGCTGGTTCTATGTTGGTTTGTATAGCGTAATTACTGCCATTTTAAAGAGGCTTTTCTCTCTTTTCTATCGCTACGATGCTTTGTGAATAAGTTTTATCTTTACCGGGAACTAAGATTTTTTTGTAGGATTTAACTATTTGTACCAGGAATCTTTGAATTGAATGGAAATGTATTCTCCAATGCCGAACCACCTTAGTTGCCCTGTATATGGGGTGGTGGAAGAGAAATATTTCAATGTCACGAGACCATCTTGCTTAAATGAAATAAAACATAGTAAAGATGTACTATATATTCCAGTAAACAGTAGCTAACCAGCAAGAGTTTGTCTTTGGACTGTATTAAAATGATGACAACTTTTGGAAACTTCGAACTCAGAGTACAACACAGCAGCCACTGGGAGAATGAGAGAGAAAGTTTGACATTATTCACATTGGTTTTACACAATAAATACAACCATCATCGTCTTGATTTCCTACATGTATATTGTGCTGATAACCTGCTACTGTAACACCACAATTTCCCAACTTGGGATCAATAAAGTATCTATCTATCTATCTATCTATCTACATTAAAAACAAATAAAGTCAAACATAAAAATTGAAATGATGCCCAGAGATTGTACTGAAAAACACACAATAATATCCCTTAAATTCGTCATAGGATCCCCTAATGTGCCATACTAGCATTTAACATAATATAGCTCATTATAGCTTCATGCTTACATTGAAGTGTAACCAATTTGCTTTAATGCTTTGTTCCAAGTATCTTTCCCACTGTCTCAGAGCCATCTCAGGCTGAGAAATAATGTCTCTAAACCCATGAGAGCACACCATATCAGGGAGGATCCCATACAGTATGTTATAGTAATCCAGCTGTCTCACTCAGTAAGAATGTAGCGCTTCCTGAAAATAGGAAACCTAATGAAATATGATGTGCACATGGATGAGATTTCTGAGATTTACCCCTTTTAGTCCTAACTGAGTGGAAGGTGGGAGGAATAATCCATTACTTTCCTACTGTATGCTGAAGACAAGAGCGAACACTGAGTCTGAATACGTAACGCAGATGGATGGGGAATAGGTTGCGCCTTCATTTTTCAGCATGCTCCCACACTGGATGAATGTGAGGCGACGCCTGAGGTCTTAAGAGACACGGAGGTGTGGGATCTAAACTGGTTAATAATCTACCACAGGGACAGAGACGCAATGCATACAAAAACATGCACTATCTCATTGCATTTTTACCTGCAGCTAGTTGTTTTCATTATTGATTCGTGCAACGATTATTTTTCTGTGTAGCATAACGCTTTGCATTGTTTGAGCTTTAACTTAGGGCTGTCCTTACCAAAGAAATTCTTAATCGACTAACACTCATACAACCATGTCGACAAATCGATTCGTTGATTTAATTGACAGATCTGTCAAACTGATTTCTTGACAAAGAAAAAAATTTAAAGCTCGTCTTTACCAGAGATGCGCTCATAAGGTTCTTCGACATAAGTCATTCAACATGAAAAAAGCATAAAAAACAACTATTCGACTGAAAAAAATCTTGGCTGACTAAAACCAACACAAGCGATTAGTCGACTTATAAAGTAAGAGGGGGCAGCCCTAGTTTATCTCAAGCTGGAGGGGGTCATCCCCTGTTTTGATTGCCAATCTGATTTATAGATTAAATGTCAAAAAATAGTGAAAATTGTCCGGCCCAATTTTCCACAGCCAAAGGTGATTTCTTTAGATATTTCATTACATCCAACCAACAGCTCAAAACTGAAAGATATTAAATTTACAAATATTTAAAACAAAAGAAGAAAATCCTCACATTTAAGAAGCTGGAACAAGCAATTTTTCCCAAAAATATATATATATTTTTAATGTTTTTGAAAGTAAGAATCGTTGCATTTTTGTTACCTTAGATTGGTTTATATCTACATATGGAGTGGGTCTTGTTTCTATAGTAGCCCAGAATAGACTGACAATTGAACATTTTTTTGATTTAAATAGTTTGGGAATCATTTTCTGTTAATTTACAGTTCATTTTCAGTTCATTCAGTTTCCATTAATTAACGAATCCATTAACTAGCCAATCATTCATGATTTTCTGTCTTGCTTCGTTTCTCTCTGGCCTCGTCTACACCCTCATTATCCTGAGCTCCAGATGGTATCCCATTAAACTGTCACCCTAGTATCAAGTTTCAAGTTGATGTGTTAACGCGCAGTTGCTATCTGTAGTTGGTTGTGAAATGTAAATCACCTCTCCTGGGAAGGAATTTGTTGATCCCAAAATTTTAATGTATTTTTTTTTTTTGTGCTTTCTCACATTAAATTATAATCATAGACTGTTTAAGAAGTGGACGTAGTCATTGTGACATCGCCAAGTGGTTCAGTGTGTTGGCTGTCGCCATCTTGGTTGTTAAGTGACTATTAACGGTTGACTGACAAGATTTGTGCCTCGCATGCAGCATTGTGCCAGCTGCAGTGTATGAGCACAACAAACAACCGAGTCAACAGTTCACCATCAGGAGAGCTATTGTAGCAGCCACGGTGCTGCGTTCAGGAGCGTTAGCAGCAATGGTGCTGTGTGTAGTGTTGTGGACATGCAGCCATTTTCCCAGTAAAAGTCTCCACAGCACATTTAGTTTCGATTAGCAGGTTGTCAGCTGTCGGTCTGCCTGACGTAACGATGCTCGGTCTGCCCGGATTAACGATAGCGATAATCTGACTCCGCAATACAATACAAAACAAGCAACTACAACTCCTCAGATGGAAGTCCAACTTCCTGTATCTGCACCGGTTCTCTCTTAAGGTGGACCAGCGTTTCTTCTTAAAGTGACAGCCACTACTCTGCGTTTTTCTCAGCCTTTTGTTTAATTATTAGAATTTCTTTTAACTGTTAACGACAACCGCTTAAAATACTTAATGTTGGTTATTGCATAAACGTTTAATTATTAACATCCCTAGTTATAATTAACATGTAACACGTTTTCATGAACTGAAAACACACTGTGAAAATGGAAGTTGGAAGACAAAAATACGACAGATGACAACTCCCAGACTAGATACTACATAGTAGCGACCTGTCACTCACAAGGTCGCGCCCTAAAGCATACCCAGGTTTATGCCTACTACTCTAAATACCATAATTTACTAAATGCTGTATTGAAGAAGACTTGAAACTAGCGATTGAGACCATAAACTCATGTTTACAATGTTTACTGAGGTAATAAATCAAGTGAGAAGTAGTCTCATTTTCTCATAGACTTCTATATAGCGAATCAGACTTCTGTTTGCAACCAGAGGCGTCGCCCCCTGCTGGCTGTTAGAGAGATTGCAAGTTTAAAGTACTTCAGCATTGGCTTTACTTCTCTGATCTGGGGGTTGCAAACTGATCATGACTTGATCATTTTGATCACCAAAGTTATTATAATGAATGCAACATAGATGTTGAGATATTTCACATTTAAGTGAAAATTTTGACCTGCTGGGGGCGCTAAAGAAAAGTCGGAGAATGACCAAAGTTAGTGGGAGTCATCCTCTGAGGACCGTACATGTCTTTACAAAACTTTATGGCAATACATCTAATACTTATTGAGATATTTCAGTCAGGACACAATGGTATTTCAGTTTGGCGCATCTGAATTTGCTTTTGCAAATCTACATTTATATGTTAATGGGGCGGCAGTAGCTCTGTCTGATTTTTTTTGGGGGCCGGCGCCCCCCGTTTTAAAACCCCCCCAAACAAAAAACACCTTTTGAAAAGGGTCCCTTTTCCCCTTTTGCCCCCCCCAGGTGCCCCCCAGCAAGGCACCAAACCCCCCACTGGGCGCTTTTCAGGAGCAGCCCCCTCACTCTACATCTCTCCATTACGCATGTATATGTACTGTGTGTAACAACAAGGAAAACTAATTTCCCCACTGAGACAAAAAGGAAACTTTCTTTCTCTCCTTCTTCTTTCTTAATGCTGTCTGTCATGTGATGAATGCGAAAAAGGAGTATGCGTCTCTTCTGTCTTTCACGTTGTGTCTCAGTTGCTCTGCGCTTTCTGATGGATGCTCTTAGTCATCGTCTGCAGAGATCAGTATACAGTCTGGGCATCCCTCAGCCTCGGTGAATTAATGGCCGCTGGGAGTGCAGCAATAGAGCCTTGGGATCAATACATCAGGCCGATAGAAGATGCTGAGAAAGAATCACTCCCCCCATGTTTGTGCTTGAATGTGTGTGAATGTTTGTGCATCCCTCTGTGATTTTGTGTTTGTGGAT
Organism: Pterois miles; assembly: GCA_947000775.1. Classification (NCBI taxonomy): domain Eukaryota; kingdom Metazoa; phylum Chordata; class Actinopteri; order Perciformes; family Scorpaenidae; genus Pterois; species Pterois miles. Next base: position 15,778,900 of record CAMQGK010000549.1, on the reverse strand, counting down.
TTGTGTATTTCTGTGTGCTCGCATCTCAGCATCCGTATATATCTGTGTTTTTTTTGTGCGTATTCCAGGTCGAGGCTCTGTCGACACAGACAAATCAAAAGCCCCGGCTTCTCCTAATGCCCACTTTCCCTCGTCAGCGTCTTCCAGGCAAGGACGGCAAATCATTACCTCTCTGTTTTTCTGCTTTCTCTCCCTCTATTCCTTCTATTCTGTCTATCCAAAGTGCTGCTGTGGCAGTATGTGGGATTAATTAGTAAACAGAAAGTGCTAAGTGGAAAATCTTTTGCAGCGACAGACACAGTTTGGTTACAATGATTGATGGAGAAGGTGTTGTTGCTCGTTAATGAACTACGGAGAAGATGCCGGGACTTGATCCTGGGAAAAGATTTTACAATTTTCTTGTGCACACACCAAGGACCTTCTCACAGCTATACTGCTAAAACACTAGTATACTTGAAAACTCACTTTTTATAATTAGGCATTTATTTTCTCAGCCATTTCACAACCAATGTCAACGTTTCTGAACCAAAAGTATGTTTCATAAATGTGTTTCATATCAGCCTCATGTCACACTAGCAGATAGGCACAAGCAGCGCATGAGCATTGACCACCTACATGCTACTTTTTACTGTTTGCTAGTCCTGTTTTCTGTCATGTCTGTGACATTGAACCAAACCAAAAGAACCCCAGAAAGGCAACAATGGGAAAGGAGCCTGTTGCTTATTTTAAGCAAGGTTTCCCGCATTAAAAAACTGGCGAAAACAGTTATTAGGAGGACTTTTGAGCCTTGAGAGGTAAGTGAATGCATCATAGTTCAAATGCACTTCAATGCTGTAAGTAAATGCATCACCAGCGTCCAGATGAGATCTGAGCGTTTCAGTTCAGTTTAATAGCTCAGCAGACACTTATTTGTTATCTTATTATGATTGTCTCTGTTGTTTTTCTGGCTCTTATTAAGCTTTTAACAAGGAAGTGCTGTTAGTGATGCCCACAATCTAATTTATATTTAATTATTTTTTTTTTTTTTTTTAAATTCCATCACTGATACATCCTGTAAGAAAACTAAAAACTCTGGTGATCCACAATGTGTTTTCAGGATAACATATGTTTTATATGTTTTGGTTTCACACAGGACACAAACAGCGATCTCCTGTATAAGTCGCGTTTGTTTGACCCATCCTGACCTCCCTACACGGACTTATGCGGACTTGAAACATAATGAAGGTTTGTTGTAAAATGTAATTTTTAGGAGACCAAGTTGTATTTTTCTCTGCTACCTCTCCACTTGCCAAATATCCAGAAAAACATTTTCTTTTTTCAAATTAATATTATAATAAATATTTCATATTTTCATTTTATCAAACATGGACGTAAATGAAAGCTAATGTATGTCTGAATGACAAAACTCCATTTATTTTTAAAAACATGAAAAAAGTCTATTGAATACTTTTAATATGGAGGCTGTAGACAAAATAATGATAAACATCTTTTCCCATAATCTAAGTCTTTACATTTCACATACTTGTAGCCAAAATGAAGTAATTGTAATGGTATGTAGTGTGGAGACACACCCACAGTATTGGTATTGTTCTAATACTGTACAAGCCTCTGTAGAGATACTGTAGATATGACTCATACAGGATCGAGAGGCAGGGTCTGTATTTTCCCATGATCCTTGTACACACACTTCGGCACACACGAGTATTTGAACGTGAGGCATAAGATTGTTTACATTTCCACTTTCCGAGTGCTCTGCTACTCTCTGTTGCTTCCCGTCGATCGGGGTGCGATGGAAATCCCTACTGAGCACGTGCAGTAGTTTACTCTGCTTCTGTGTTTACTACCTGGCTCCTATAGGATGGACAAACAGAGGGGAAGTGGGATGCTAAGACACACACTTTCAAAACCTATTCATGCACAATCTCACACACACACACACACACACACACACACACACACACACACACACACACACACTGCTCTGGCAGCTGTCTGGTGGTGCGTTCAGGTTCCAACTACTTGGAGCTTGTTTGTTTCCACTGCAGAGGAAATCTAGTTCAAATGCTGACTGCGTAGCTACACACATATTCAGACACACAAGGGAGGAGGTGTGCGCAATTACCCACACACACACACACACACACACACACACACACACACACACACACACACACACACACACACACCCAAACACCCAAACACACCTATTGTGTGTCCAGATTGATACACAGTCTGGCTGGTATCAGGGGGACATTTTTGGCTGAATTGTCCACTCAAATTAATAACTGGAGTCCTCAAATGACACATTATTTCCCTCAGATAATGCAGCAGTAGCAACTACATTTACAGGTTTTTGAGGCGAGTTTTCAGCAGGAGTACTTAGAGTTTTTGATATTAGTATTAAAATATATAAAATATATAAAAATATCTGTATTCAGTATCATTTTATTGACGCAACATTGAAGTCATCAAGTTCTTATGTTTGTTTTCATTCGAGATTTTTATTAAAAGATAAATAGTGTGTGTGTGTGTGTGTCAACTCGCTGTCAGAGAAAAGAGAGAGAAGAAAGTGCAGCTGGTATGTGTTTATCGATTGGTGGAAAATGAGTTTTGAGACCATCTCAAATATTCAGTATCGATACTGAGATATTTTGAACACCACGTCTTAGATTTTGGATATTGTAATATTATAACAATATTTTCCTGGTTTTAAAGGCAGCATTACAGTGAAGTGATGTCAGGTACTGCATTCAGCATAAATCACAACATGGCAAACGCAGCCCAACAGGCAACAACAGCTGTCAGTGTGTCAGTGTGCTGACATGACTATGACTTGATCCAAACTGCATGTGATTATCATAAAGTGGGCATGTCTGTAAAGGTGAGACTCGTGGGTACCCCCATGACCACATATCTTGAGGTCAGAGGTCAAAGGACCCCTTTGAAACTCTTTGAAAACCTCCTTTGTGACAAGCTAGTATGACATGGTTGGTACCAATGGATTAGTTTCATATGATGCCAGTAGCTTCACTCTAGCTTTAAAACTGACCCCGCTACAACCTCTGCGAGATTGATTGCATTAATTGATTGCCGTAGTGTAAATATTTTGTAAGAGCACCCTAACAATATCGTCGCAATAAAGCTATCGAGGTACTTTATTAAGGATATTGTGATATTTAATTTTCTCCATAAAACCCAGCATTAGTCAAACCTTGCTGACAGAAAATCCATAGAAACAGACATCATATATGGCCGCGCCGTTTGACATGATTTATGCATGTTGTGACTGTTTGCCTGTACTTGACTGTTTGCTGTTGTGCTTCGGTTTAAGTACTATGTGTAACCTAAAACACGCATGTGTCCTAGCTAGTGTGTGTGTTTGCCTACGTGTACGTGGGCTGAGGTGACTACGTGTTGACTTTGTGTTCTTGTTTGCATGTGTGTGTTACTGACCTGCAGGTGAGTGAAACCAGGCCACGCTAACATCGGCATGATATCCCAGTCAGGAGCTCCTGCCCTCCCCTGTGTCACCCTCGGTTGTTAGGGTGACCCTCACCTCGCCACCTCTCTGCCCACGGCACACTCTTCTCCTCCTTCGCCCTCTTATCTTTCCTCTCTTTCTCTCCTCTCTGTTTTCTTTACCTACTTATTTTCTTTCCGCCTTCTCTTCATCTTCATCCTCTTATGACTCGAGTACATTTCTCTGATAAACTTTACCCTCCCTCTCTTTCATCTCTAACCGTCGCCAAACACTGAAGAAAAATAAAGACAAACAGAACAGGATTGACAGCGAGCCAGATCGAATTCACAGGCAGACAAAAATATTTTTTGCCGTAAATGTTTATTCAGGCTCTGGCGGGCTCCGATGTAGTGATCTCATCAGGCACACGCACACACACACACACACACACACACACACACACACACACACACACACGCACACACTCACATTAACAACAAGCCTTTTACAGTATTCAGTTCGACAAGAATCACCTAATTCCCTTTGTGTGAGATAACGGGGATTTTCACAGCATCTGTTCTGTGTAAACATGTAATCCCATTACATATAATATGTTACATGACTACGCTTGGGTAACACACACACACATGCATGAGCACACACACACACACACACACACACACACACAAACACCAGCTTTTTCCAACAACATGGGTCCAGAGCAGTTACTGGTCATTGTTATGAAGACAGGCTGTGGTGAACTCAGTGAACTAGAAAAACAATTGGCTCAGACTTCCTGCTGGCTTCCTCTGTTGTGGACCAGGCCTCTAACACTACTGCTTTCTCCCTCGCTCGCTCTCTCTCTCTCTCACACACACACAGTGCAGGGTGACAAGCCCCAGTGTCTTCCCGCCATCCTGTTTTCTAGCCAGAGTTTATTTTGGTCATGTGCCGGATCCGTACTGTACAGGAAGGGGTAGCCTCTTTGTGTGTGTGTGTGTGTGTGTGTGTGTGTGTGTGTGTGTGTGTGTGTGTGTGTGTGTGTGTGTGTGTGTGTGTGTGTGTGGGAGGATGGGGAAATTCAGAAGAAAATTCCTCTATCCGTCATAATATAAACAGGTCCATATTTGGGACGAGTGCTGCACGGGGCTCAGTGTAAACACACACATCAAGCACTCACTTCACCACCACATCCTCTTCTTCTTTTAGTATTATAAAAGGCGACTAAGATAACTAAAAGAAATCACTGAAACAGTGAATAACGTTCAGCATTTGTGGCCTGTGATTGGTCAGCATTAAAATCTTTGTTATCATTTCTAGGGCTCTGAATAATCTTTCTTTTTTTAACATTACTGAGTGAAGTGTCCGTTGCACTTGTTGGCAAGCACGGTCGCACTGACATGAGCTGACGTGCAGTCGTCACAAGGAAATGTCTATCCGTGCTCGTCAGTGTGGCAAACTGACAATTCCTCGAAGTTCTCCATTTTCTTCATGTTCGCGTAATGAGAAAAATTTGGATGTGCGCAGACGGGAGGAAATTTTCCGCAAACCCTCGCGAATGGCTGTGCCGGATGATGTGACGTCAGTTTGGCTGTGCAGACCCTAGCGGATGTGGCAAGTGTAAATCATACAGCCCTGTATCATCAATACTGGGGTCCTCTGAACAGGTCATGCTAGTAGTACCTGCGACATAGAAGTACATGCAGTTTTCATGGGGAATATTTCTTCATAAATACGGTTGTGTCAATGAAAACTGGCATGTGAACCCTCAATAGGACACTAAGGTCATGTTCAGACAGACAAAGTGAAGAAAAAAATATAGCGATCTCATTCAATTCAATTAACACCAACAATAGAAGTGCTTACCTACAGGGCTCCAGCATTTTTGGGGGGCTGCAGTAGCTCAGTCTGTAGGGAGTTGGCTTGGGAACCGGAGGGTCACCGGTTCAAGTTCTGACATGGACCAAGAACTGAGTGTGAACTGGTAGCTGGAGAGGTGCCAGTTTACCTCTTGGGCACTGCCGAGGTGCCCCTGAGCAAGGCACCAAACCCCCAACTGCTCGGGGCGCTTGTCTGGAGCAGCCCCATCACTCTGACACCTCTCCATTAATGCATGTGTGTGTGTTTCAGGTCTGCATGTACCATGTATGAGTTAAACAGAGTGTAAATTGAATTGAATTTCCCCATTGTGGGACTAATAAAGGTAGATCTTCTTCTTCTTCTTCTTCTTTTTTTTTAAAACTTACTCAACTAACTTTACGTCCAGTGTTTTGGCATCTGATAAGCCTTCAGACTCATGAAGTTGCTGCTAAAACTGGCCCTCCTGGAGCGTATTACATCGTCTCAGTGGTACCTCAAATGACGCGTCCTCACCAATGCAGCCCCTTGTGTTTCCTTAATGCAGGGTTGTTTTTGGTCTGAATGCCCAGTAACTCCAGAGAGACACACAGTCATTCGCCATCTTTCAATGCTGTGAGCACCACAGCAAGATCAGTATTTAAAAACCTGGGCTAATAAAACTGTGTAGGCCTACATGGTTAGATACCACTGATTTAATGTGTTGTTTTCTGTAATTTAGGTGAACTGCGGCTTTAAAGTAAAAGCTCATACTTTTTGTATTATCTGTTTTACCGAGCAAATCTTGAAATGATCTGAAAATCTTCTGTAGAAACCCAGATAACATGTCTGAAACTTGCAAAAAAACTTCCAAAAAAGCATACTACTACTGCTACTATTAATGAAATGGCAACAACATCCACTACTGTTATTAAAGCAGCTACCACTAGTATGATCATTATTAGCTAACAACTGATTGGACCACATCAACAGATGTTACTAAAATGATGTTCCTTAGCCAGGGGGGCTGTTGCTGTGGTTGCATGGAGTGAAGTAAAAATGACTAACACACACACACACGCACACACACACACACACACACACACACACACACACACACACACACACCACACACACACACAGAGCCCTTCTGTCCTTTAGCATGACTCAGCATTCAGTCAATGTTGAGAATGATTCATTCACAGAGTGCCATGTTTTGTGTTTGTTTGATGCCCTTTCTACTGAGCCTCACTGACTCACTGTGCTTAATTAGCAGTGAGAGCTCTGAATAGACAGTGAAGATATTTATGTAAGAAACATAGCATCTCGTCAACCTGTTTGTCACAAACTCAGCATGCTGCAGACCAGAAGGTCCTATCCCTCTTCATTAAGACTAAGTACATTTGCCATAATGCCCCAAATTAAATTCTGGGTTCACTTCTAAACCCAAAATTTATATCCAAATGGTCTCATAATGCTCTTCCTGAGTGAGCTAGAGCTAGATCAGAGAGTTTGACAAGATCTATACCACTCTCATGTCTGACTGTTATGTATGAAGCAAGAACCAGGAGGCACTTAGCTTAGATTAGCATAAAGAGCAGACGAAGGGGGGAAATAGTTAGCGTGATTTACTCCAAAGTTCAGAAATACCGGAACCTCTAAAAGTTACTGAGTGACACGTTATATTTCAACTGTTTAATCCACACAGACAGAAAAGGTTATGCAGAGTTACGTCTTTATGCTAAGCTAGTCACCACATGGCTCTAGCTTCATACTTAAAGAATAGTGCATTTTGGAAAGTACACTTACTTGTTTTTTGGCAAGAGATAGACGAGAAGATCAATACCACTCTCATGTTGGTCTGTTAAATAGGATGCTGTAGAACCAGGAGGCAGTTAGATTAGCTTAGCATAAAGAGTGGACGTAAGGGTGGAAACAGCTAGTGTGCTATGTCCAAAAGTAACAGTATCCACAAGTTGTCATTTTTACTCCTCTGTTTTTTACTGAACAAATAAACAAGATGTAATGTATTCTAGTATTTATGCTAAGCTAAGCTAACCATTTGCTAACTAAAGCTTCATATTTAGCGCACAAATAGTTTTTTCACAATTAAGGACCTTTTAATGAGTGCTTTCAGAAAATGTCTGGCATCGCAGAGTCTCCACAGCTGCAGCGGGACACAACCATTCAGGGGGGAAACACTGGTGTGATGTACACTCTGGCTTAGCTGCTCCATGGTTGGACAGTCAGTGGTGTGCTGACCTCACACCGTGCTCCATTTCCTGTTTACCCCAGAGCCTGTGTCAGCACGGGGGCTAATAGTACTCAAGATACTGCAGTACTCATGCATGCATGTATGTGTGCATGCATTTAGAGCACATAGATAAGAAAGACAAAAGCATAATACTGGGTTCACTTGCAGTGTCACTATAAAGACAGGTTTCTTGTATACAAACATTACTGGGCGAGTGCGCATTCAGGGGCAAAACCACTTTAGCAGCAGTTTTAATCACCGTAGATTACATTGTTTGTACGTTGCTGTTGACTATACTAGACCTCTAGTAAGTAGTAGTAGTAAGTATTAGTATTAGGTCTGTTTATTATTATCACCTGTTATGAAATGGGTAACGTTAGATCAGCTTTAAGTGTGATTTAAGTAGGGGGATCTGTGTGTTTGGTTGACGCTATAAGTCAATACAATATTGCATTAATTCAAGCATATGTTAACGAACGTTAGCTTCCACAGCTACTTGTTGTGGTGACTGGGGGGGGGGGCGGCAGCCCCAATAGACTACCACCGGAGTGAACTGTCGCCCGCTGTAGTCGTGTAACGTTACACCAATTTAGAGCCGTAACGAAGTCTTGCATCACTTGATTTAATGCGAAGCCACTACATATACTGTATATCAGCTAAATATTTCCTTACAGTGTAGGTCGATCACTCTGTTGTTGATCAGTTCATTTTTATGGATCTGTGGAGCATGGCAGCTCACCATGACCACGCACTGCTTTGCTTGCGCTGCGTGACTAGAATGCTTTTGCCCATCAGGCCTGGATCCATAATCTGCTTCTGTTTTTAGCAAAGGCATGTGATCTCCTCAGAACATTAAACATTTTCAGTCCATCCGAAGCATCAAAATGACAACTTGTGGTTTCATGCTAGATGTTTACCCCCAGTTTTCAGTCATTATGTTACGCTAATCTAACTGGCTCTCAGCTCTAGCTCCATATTTAGAGTAGAGATGTGAGGGTGGTGTCGATTCTCTCATTAAGAAAGAAAACAACTGTATTTCCAAAATTGCTGGTTTTAGAAAGATACAACTTTTCTTGAGAACGGCCTTTGCGACAAACGTTTTGAGCCAGACTTACACCCATGACATTTAGAGCTTGCTGAGATACCTGTGTGTCTTAGGAAATACACTAGGCATTCTTTTAAGGTCATACAATTGTTTTTATGACTTTTGCCTCCTGTCTGAGTGTTTGCCAACACAGAGCAGTTTCCAGCTCACGCCCAGCGAGTATCGTCCATCATCCTCTGACGGTGATTTGGACCATAAATAGATGATGTGGAGTTCAGCCCTCCAGAGAGGAAATGACAGAGGGAGGCTATAGTTAGCTAGTGGAAGTCCCTGAAGTGCCACTATAAAAAGAAAACAAAAGTCAAGAATTTACCTGGACAATAACAAAGGTTAGGTGTTTTCTTCCAGCTCATCTAACTGGTTTTGGTAACAGCTCACCAAATGACGATCCTTTTATGATGTCAGGAGAGTATCAGACTTGGGTGTGTGTGTTTTCAGTCTTCATGTCATCATACAGTAGTAGGTTGTTGTTAGGGTGCAGATTCAATGGGACTTTCTGGAGCCCTCTGCATTGTTTCCATAAAGAGAGAGGGTTAGGAGGCCACTGAGGTCAGCTGAGAGTTTACTGCATACCCACCCACACATACATTCACACACACTCCCTCATTGCTTGTTGCTTTTGTGTCCGGCGTTCACCTTGCAATACATTCAACATCCTGTTTTCGTCCATCCTGACAAGTTTCAACACCCTTGGTTAAAAAATACCCAAATATACACGGCATGCAAACACACACACACACACACACACACCCAGCGTTAAAACCCAGGAACATGGTGTCAAGGAAGTGTACAGCACTAATGAAGTCAACATTTCCTGGTGTTGTCACATGTCGAATTCCCCTGGTTATGCAACAGAAAATGAAGATTTTGTAAATAAAAAATAGTTGCGCTACATTTCAGGGTCAAGCTTCCCTTGGAGAGGCGTCCTGCTGACTGTTTTCAGGGATAAAGCTGCTGCTTTCACTGCAACGGTCGTTGATACTGCCACTCATGTCGACTTCTTCAAGGTAAAAGTGAAAGGAATGTCGCTGACTACTTCAAATGGCCTTCAGGTTTAACTTTAGCAGCTACACTTTTGAATGAGGTGGATTCAGTGAAGTTGCCAAACCATTTTTTCACCTTTTTTGTGGCCATATTCTACATTTATCTTTTAGGATTTAAGGTCACACTCCCACTCAGAGAGAGGTTTATGCACCAGCTGAAGCTTCAAAATTAAATTTGAATTCTCCTCATGTTCAGTGCAGGCTAATATAACTCACAACGCAGCGATTTCTGTGTCATTTTCACACATATTCATGCAAACAGAATCAGAGCCCCAGAGAGGTGTTTCCCATGGTATCAGTTTAGTGGTGAAAAGCAAGGATCAGGTTACATCGGCACCAAACTGGTTTTAACCACGGCGTTTGTTCAAAATAATGAAAATTATCACATTGCTGTCATGTCTGTCTGTGATATAATGAATAAATTTTGGTGCCAGCCAGTCACTGGGCAGGAAAACTGCTGGAGAACATCAATGTATGGCGTACATTTTCCGCATTTAAATAACACTCACATTTTTTGCCAATGAATTTAACAGGGAAAAAGTATTTTAATTTCAGTCACACTTTAAAGTGATCATTTACCACAGTTTTATGTAATTCAATGGCTATTATGTATGTATGAATCAAACAAATCAAAAGTACATGTTTCCATGACGTGGGCACATTTTTAGGTAAAAACTTTATTTTCACACACATAGAAATGTACAATATTTTGTTGTATGTCTGCAGTCATCACCTATGAAGCGTGACTCATCTCATGAAAGGAAATATAAAGTACTTTGACTTTTCCAAATAGCATACTCATAATTCTCTCTGAGAACAGATTGCGATTGATGCAAGGCCTTTGCTCGTCATGAAAAGCTTCAATTTGTTATTTTAAAACCAACCACTGTTTCACAATAATAAGGACCTTGTGCATTCAGCTTACAAATAAAGAGGCTCCGACTGAATGAATGTTGTGTATCAAAAATAGCTGTGTCTTTTGTCAGAGCGTCCTTGTGCGAGACTCTTTGCCTACTTAGACCGTAAGTCACTGTAGCTCAGAGCTTAATGCTTAAAATGTTCTGGAGACGTCATGTAAACAGGAGAAAAAGTAATAAAAACATTAAGGTTAGGTTTAGGTGGTGTTTGCCTGACTGTAGTAATATTCTATTGATTTGTCCAAAGCCGCCCTCACAGTGAGTGTAACTAACAGTAATGCTTGGCACAGAGGTTGAAGCTTTACTGGAATGCGCTTCTTGTGTAACTGTTGGCCTTTCCACTATTGACATGTTTCGGGATGAGACTGCGTTTTCATCACTGGGTAAACATCTGGACTAAAGGTGGGCACAGTCAGTAGTGTGAACTGATAAGAGCCATGCAAGAAAGCAGAGGTAAACTGAAGTAGTTCAGTATGTTGTCATTTTCTAACTTTGCTGCGCTAGCCCACCTTTGTTGTTACAAGAAGCCTGAACATAAATATATTTCTAGGGCTGTCAATCGATTAAAATATTAAATCACGAATAAATTGCAGATTAATCGCACATTTTTATCTGTTCAAAATGTACCTAAAAAAAGATTCATCAAGTATTTAATACTCCTATCAAAATGGGAGTGGGCAAATGTGCTTGCTTTATGCATAATGTGTGTTTTTGTACTATGACTTGCCCCAAAACTGCATGTGCTTATCATAAAGTGGGCATGACTGTAAAGGGGAGACTTGTGGGTACCCATAGAACCCATTTTTATTCACATATCTGGAGGTCAGAGGTCAACAGACTCCTTTGAAAATGGCCATGACAGTTTTTCCTTGCCTAAATGTAGCGGAAGTTTGGAGCGTTATTTATCCTCCCTTATGACAAGCTACAAAAACCTCAAGGAAGATCGATCTGCCTTAATGCGTTAAAAAATTCGAAATTAGTGCCGATAAAACTAAAACGTTAACTCTGACGGCCCTGTGTATTTCATGATCTGAGTTAATGTGATTTGATTCCTCTCTTTGTGCTACACAAGAAAAACAAAACAAAAGCGTGGATTCTATTTATATGCTACACATTGCATAAATACAACGCTACACTACCCACTCCTCTGCTGCTGGTGTTGGTTAGCGTTGATGGTTCAGACACACTGAAAGTCCCACTGGGTCGCTATAGCAACTGGAGCCAAAATAAAGCAGCCGTCGAGACAGCAGCCTCAGCTGGCACACACGCTCGTGCGTACACAAACACACAACCCCCTCTGGCCTTGGCACCTAGAAACAGACACAAAATGAGCTCTATATTAGACCGCAGAGGGAGAAAAGAAAGGGACGAAAGAGAAACATGGAGACGGAGCTGTGTAGGAGGGGACGAGTGTGTCCTGGAATAACCCCGCTTAGCTCTGCTTGGTGCTCCAATGAGGACATATTTAGCAGCCTCTCTGACTGGCAAGAACCCAGAGTCGCTCTTAGTCTCTCCTTCACACACACTGAAACGCTGTCCAGGTCCGGCTGGCTCTCACAGACTTGCCCAGCTCTCCTCAATGTAGTCCCACTGACGCGCTCAGTCACTACATTGCTTTGATTGTGTGTTTTATGTGTGTGTCGCCCATGCCAAGGGGCAGACAGGCCGGCTGTTCATAGCGACGCACTGTGAACACTGAAGCCTCCTCCTCCTCCTCCTCCTCCTCTGGGCCTCAGCTAGAATGTTCCAGGAGCTCAAAGAGAGGCTCTGCAGGGCCGAGCTGGCACCTCGATGCCTGCAGAGATGACCAAACCTCCGCGGTGAGCTGAGGCCAAATAGTGATAGTAACAGCAAGTCGGCATGATGACAATTCTGGGTCTACACAGGGAAAGCTGACTGTCCTTGTTTTGCTTCACCATATACAGTATAGTAGCTACTTACATAATGCTTGTCAGGCTACGTTGCCCTTTAAAGGAACAGTTTGACATAGGGATGTTTAGAATTAACCGATTAATGCTATCGGTTAAAATAAATATTAAACATTAAATAACAAGCCGAGTCAAAACTCAGAGGAGCAATGCTGGTCCACCTAAACGGCCCACATTAAGAATCTGAGCTGGCTTTGGTAGATACTGGAAGGGGGTACTAGTCTTGAGCTGAGGAGTTGTGGCTAATCAAGAAGAGCGCCGGTCGTTGATACCAACATGGTCGTAGTGGCCAACAATGGTGCTGCAACTTCTGTGTCCGTCACGTGACACCATTGGGCCCAAAAGACTTTGTCTCACAGACTTACATTGAGATAGAGACGTCTGCAACTCAGCGGATATTTTTTTTGAGGTGAATGGACACCCTAGTGTGAACACTCTAATAGTCCTTTTTTAAATCATTAGATCCTAAAAGTTGTAAAACGCACTAATAGCTAAATCCAGAGTTATTTCCTTCCTCTGCTTATGTCTATGGAGACCCAGACCGTGACAATCACGTAAGCTTTGATATTGGGACCCCATGATCGAGTCATGTGACTGACTGCGCATATCGGACATGCGCACCGGTGCCCAGTAAAACCCGGAAGACCCAGAAGATCCGGGTACTTTTCCAGACCTGGAAGTCAACTTATGGACTTGCTGTATCCAGTTTTCTTTATACATCCATGGTTGTAGCATTTATTCACAGACAAACTGTACACACACTGTTAAGGTAACCCTAACCCTAACCCTAACCCTGTGCAATGTTCACAACTACAACGCCACAGACAACACCACACTCACCGCCGCCACGTACATGCTGTCTGTCGGACTATCGTTACGCCGGGCAGACACACTACTGACAACCTCGTAGCTAATGTTAAACTAAATAGTGGCGAGTTACTGGGAAAGTGGCTGCATGCGTCGTCGACAATGCATGCAGAACCATAGCTGGACGGGTGAACTGGGGACTCGTGTGTTTTGCACATACACTGCACTGCAACTGCATGAGGCACTAGTCTTGTAAGTTAATGGTTAATAATTGGTTAACAAGAGTAAAATTAAAAATTAGCATCCCTATTTGACAAAATATATTTGTGTTCTTGCTGAGGGGTAGGTGAGAAGATCGATACCATTCACACATCTCTATGTTAATATTAAAGCTAGTGCTGATAATCTTAAGAAACCAGCAATATAATGCTAGATTTTTAAAATGATCCAATAGGAAAACCCAGCCTGGTGTTCACAACTCTTCCATGCTAACATCCCATCTTTTCAGGCCTCTAAAGCCACTCCCCCAAAATTATCATTATGAGCATAAACAATGAACATGGCTATTGTTAGTACTCACAGCTGTCAAGATAGGTAGGTAGGTAGACAAGCAGGTAGCCCATCCAGTCATCCGGCCTGAATGAAATGATTGGACAGGCTTATTACAGTCCTGCAGCAGCCACAGATACCAGATTTTTATACCTTTACACCAGCAAAAGCCGTCGCTAGAGGCATTATGTTTTCAGGTTGTCCGTCCAGACCATTCTTGTGAACGTGATGTTTCAGGAAATCGTGTAGGAACTTTCTTCAAATTTTGCAGAAATGGATGCAATGACTAGATTTTGGTGATCAGAGGTCAGGGGTCAAGGTCACTGTGACTTTACGTGAATGTGATATCTTGGGAATGCCTGGAGGGAATTATATTACATTTGGTACAAACAGCCACTTGGACTCAAGGATGAATTTATAAGATTTTGGTGGTCAAAGGTCACTGCGACCTCACATCCGTCCCATTCTTGTGATATCTCAGGAACTCCTGGAATGAATTTCTTCAAATTTGGCACAAACATCCACTTGGACTTAAGGACGAACTGATTAGAAATAGGGGGTCAAAGGTCACTATGACCTCACAAAGTGTTTTTTGGCCATAACAGAATTCATATGTTAATTTTGACAATTTTGCAGATGTCTAACAGGATAAAATGATGAAGTGATGAAAGTTTGGGATACATGGAACCGTGTGGCGGTAATTCAGATTTTCAGTTTTTGGTTGTGATTTATTTATTGCTATCAGGCTGTAAAGAGAATTCCAACAAATGTTTTTGACGATAACCAACTTTAGCTTTAACCAAGAGCCAGCTGGTGATTAGCTTAGCTTAGCATAAAAAACGTAAATGGGAAAACAACTAGCCTGGCTTGTTCTAATAGTACAAAAGCCCATTGAGTAGCACCTCTAAAGCCTAAAACAAGAATTTGTGCTTTTTCTTGGCTGGGTACATTAGCTTCCTGGAATCTTAACGTCACCGTAAGCTTGCCTTGCAACCAACAGAAAGCTTTAGAGTACTGTCAGGTGGATTTCTTTTAAACTTTTGGACGCTGAGCTAGTCTCCCCCTGTTTTTATGCTAAGCTAAGCTACAGACATAAGAGTGGCATTAATCTCCTCTTCTATCTCTTGCAAAAAAGAGAATAAGCATATTTCTCATAGCGGTCAAACTATTCTTCAAAAAGTACTTACTTTATTGTCTCTATCGAGCAGAGATTCAATACATAATGAAAATAAATCCTTCCCTTAGATCTCGGTAGGCCTTGACCAAGGATACTGTATGTTCTATAAGAAATGAATGCGGTGCCATTGTTCAGTGTTTCCTAGTAAAATGAATGAAGAGTAATTTGTAGCGTTGGTAGAATGACTTTTGCAGATGACACAGCATGGTGTTGCAGTCAGTGCCCAGGAGTCTGCGAGACAGTTAATAGAAAGTAGACTATACATATCACCCCACACGTATACAGTGCATTCGTCATTGTATATTCATTCATCATAACGTAAACATTACCACAGCTGCGGCGAGGGACGGTGAGAGTCCGCCAGTGCTCATGGAACAAACAGCGTGTCGCCAGGCAGTCACACTGACTCATTTTACATTTACATTTCAAGCAGACGGTGTGATTCAGAGCAGCCTAGCCGAGGGAGCCCAAGGCCCTCGCTGTCACATACATCCGCTCGCGCACGTAGCCAGCATCTGATGTTCGATAGGGCACGAGAATCACACGTCGACTATAAATAAAGCCCACAATCCCCACATGCCACGCCATGGCAGCTGCCTTCGGGTTTGTATAAATGTGGGAGTGTGACTTGGATTTGTAATCTTAGATTAGCCGATATACTGTCATATGTTTACATGTCTAATAATTTTTTATGCATTATATATTTGCATAATCTTCTATCAAATCATAATTTATACAGGATGAGCTTGTATATCTATATCTTGATAGCTTTGAAGATGTATTCAAAAATTCAACCACTGATTTTTTGTGTTTTATAACTTAATACACACAAGGTATGACAGCAGGTTGGTATGTCCCATGACTAGAGGGTGAAAGATTTAATACTTCAGTGACAAATGTGTGTATCAATGATGTTATTAAATTGATTCAGTTTCATCGTCAGAGGACCTTTCAGACAGGTCACTGCAGTCCAGATTGCTTCACAGGCAAATCCTTAACTTTGGTTTGACACGTAAGACGTATACGTAGTTCACACTTACCTTTTAAGATGAAAGATGAGCACACTTTGAATATACAGTAATGGTACCCCCCCCCCCCCCCCCCCCCCGGGGAGCCCCCCCCCCCGGGATCAATAAAGTACTATCTTACATGTCCACAGCCTCCGTACTTTCCATGCTTCCCATTCATTGTCTATGTAAGCAGTCATGCAACGCATTTTAGTATATGACAATTTATTTGAGAGGCGATGTCACATTGGCTGCTTCTCATTCGCATAAAGTTGAGGTCTAGTCTACTTTATGAACTTGCTGCCTCTAGAAACTCTCAGGAAAAACACTTCTTGATCCAAAATAAGGACAGAATTCGTAGGGGTGTAAGAAAATATCAATACACAAGTATCGCGGTATTATGTTTTGCGAGACTGCATTAGTTCATTCTCCAAAACGCTGTATGGATTTTTAATTAATCTCTTAAAAATCCGACAGCCTGTCGGCTGATCCAGCTGCTATTCTCTTTCGGAGGTTATAGCGGGCTCAGTTTTAGCAGTGAAGATCCTGACATCATATGAAACTTGAAATTATGAAACATTGGTACCAAACATGTCATAAAGGAGGTTAATAAGGCTCCAAAGTTACGCTAATCTTTTGCGAGGAAAAACTGGCATGGTCATTTCAAAGTAGGCATTTCACAATCACTTTTTTAAACTCAGATTTTATACATATGGTGTGTCTTAGGGCTGCACGATGGTGAAGTGGTTCGCTGCTAGCTGTTAGCGTGGGTTTCTGTGGGTTCCTCGGTTTCCTCCCACAGTCCCAAGACGTGCAGGTTACTGATTGATTGAACTGTTGACTCTAAATTGCCTGTAGGTGTGAATATCAGCGTGAATGGTTGTCCATCTCTATGTGCCCTGCGATGGACCGGCGACCTGTCCAGGGTGTACCCTGCCTTTGTCCAATGCCAGCTGGGGTCGGCTCCAGCCCCCCCATGACCCCGAACGGGATAAGCAGTTGCAGAAGGATGGATGGATGGGTGGATAGATAGTGTCTTTATACCAGTTTTCTTAAAATTAGATTTGAAAAAAATCACAATAAATTGCCTTGTTTACAGTATCGCAATATATCAATACCCCTGTGTCATGATATGTATTGTATTTTCAGATTCTTGCCATTATACAGCCCTACAGATTCAGCAGCTGCATGGCTTATTTCTCGCATAAAATGTTTTCAGAAACACATTTCATAAAGTGTCTTCATGATATGAGAAGAAAGTTTCCAAACGAGCCACCGTGTTGGTTTTGGTTTGAGAAGCAGCCCACGAGAGTTCGTCCAGTCAGGTGCCTTGTGTCTAGTGGCAGCCTGTCAAGCGTCCAATGCCAGGAAGTGAGGCGATCCCTCGCGATAAAAAAGATTAAGAGCATTTCTTTATTCTTGTACTTATTCTCACCCTTTAACCTCATCTCTCTATTTATCCTGCCTCCCTCTATCCATCCTTCTATACTGTCCTTGCTTTTCTCCTCATTTGAAAGAATCAAGCACATGCTTCCTGTACTCATTCACAAGGACAAACTCAGTAAAAGTAATTTATTTCATTGCTGACTTCCTCCAGTATATCTTTACAAATGTGACAGGCAATGTTTTGATGAATTTGCATTGCTTCTCAGCCATTTCTTCACCCTTCTCAGAGCACTAAAACTCCTGTTCGTTTCAGCAGAGCCTGCTGGTCATTCAACGAGTCATTTTTCAAGTGCACATGTGTGGAACACATCACCGTCCACAGTCCAGTCTGGATTACAGACTTTAAAATGTACTATAGAAAGGCAGGCTGCCTGAATCCTAATTTTTGGAGTATATTAGAGCAAAATCAGCAGCTCAATTCACATTATCATTAAATCTTTATTAAACTAATGCACGAGAAAAATAAGACATATAAAACACAATCTCTTTATTTCATGTCCCCAGAAATGTTTGAAGAGATAAAAATACCATGACGTGAACATAATTTTGCGTCTGATATGGTTTGATATGGTGTAAATAAATGATCTGCGAATCATCTACTTTGCAAGAGCAAAAGAGCATTACGTTCTCATTATAATGTGCTTAAGATGTGGGGATAATGTGCACCATTTCAAGTTAAATCTCATATACATTTGCATAATGTTGCATCTTTAGAAGGGGAGGTGTGAATTCTCGGAGATCCCGTCATTATGTCTGCCAGTCACATGAAACCAGTGAAATGGTGCATCACACTCCACTTACTGAGCTTTAAAAAGCAAGAGACACCGGTGGTTTGAAACAGACCGTTTAACACACACACACACACACACACACACACACACACACACACACACACACAGGATGCTTTCTAGGCAAAAGTGCTCAATCTAAGAAAATGCTGTAGTGTAAGGGGAGTTATGAATATTCATGAACGTATCCCAGAGATGGTAAAGTAGGCATGCCTGGTGTGTGTGTGTGTGTGTGTGTGTGTGTGTGTGTGTGTGTGTGTGTGTGTGAGGTGGGTGTCTACACATGTCCATATCTTTTGGCCCGGCGTCTCCTCGCATTGCTGCCCTTTCCTTACTATCAAAGCAACCTTGAAATGATCTTTGGATCACGCCTTCACGTGTCCGCAGGGCCTGCAAAATGCTCCCTCCCTTTCCTCTTTCTCTTTCACACACACCCATAAACACACATACGCACTCACACACACATGCACACAGTGGCTATCCCTCAAGGCGTTGGGTAACTTGATGACTCCTGCAAACAATCGGTTCGAGCTTCCCATTTCCACCTTTGACAATAAACACACATGCGGCTGCCAGCGAAGTTCAGCTCTGTAATAAACTACTGCTGCTGATAGCGCTGCACACATGTAGGCATGTGCACAATATTCTCCCATATCTCGTGTTATGTAAACGCTACACCTCCCCACCCTCCTTGAGCATAAAACAGTCGTTTTATTGACAGCACTAATTACACTAGCTTATGCTGCTGAGCGATGCGGGCCACCGTTTACATATAAATTAGTCCCCAGTGACGGACTTTAGGAGGCATTGATCCCACGCTCAGGGCACTTCAAGCTGATGGTCACTGTCACTTTAAATGCACTATCTGCTAAATCATAATTGTCACACATGCAAAAAGATACGTTGGCTTGTAAAGTGGAAGAGCTACCTGATCATGATGAACATTTAATTGTCTTTGTCTGCGAGTCGCCGGCATGTAAATGTGTTTGAGTTTGTGCACAATTCCCAAGGGGCCAAGTGGAGCATCAATAAAAATTTTACAGCTCGCCAATCTGCTTCCAATCATAATGGCCGTCCGTCCCGGTCTCAGCGGGGGGGTGAGGGGGGCTGTAGCCTGCTGAGACTGGCAGACAGGGAGCTGGGTCAATTTCTCTCTAATGGCCTCTCATACAGTAGCTCTAATGATAAAAGATGATGCATGGGGAAGATGAACTGCAGGAAAGGAAGGAGGAAACGGATGATAAACGGGATTGGAGCTTAAAAAAATAAAGGCGTGTTTGATATCGATTGGCTGATTCTTGCCTTTTTTTTTTTCTTTTTTTTTTTTTTTTTTTTTTAATCAAAGCAACTCCTGAGTGATTTGTGTCAAGCTTCAGTCAAAACCGCAGTAAATAACGTACGAAACAACATTTGAGGAAGCTGGACGTGACCTTTCCCCCTCAATCCGAGCTTTGCACACCCCAGCGGGTGCACCTCGCTTCCATTTCAGCTGCTTGCACGTCTTAATAGTCTGATATCCCCCTTTCTGGTCCTGACGAATCAGTGACGGCCGGGGCTCGTTTCTGCTAAAGCGCCACAAAGTGAGCGACACGTGTTATGGGGCTATCGCGTCAAGCCAGGCGGAAACGGCTGACTGATTTCAGGGCAGGTATGTGGAGGAAAGTGAGCCATTCTGGGAAGTCACACGGCAAGCAATCCATTTCTGTGATTGCACTATAAATAGCCTTGTGTAGGATTAGACTGTGTGTGTGTGTATGTGTGTGTTAGTCTGGCTTGATGTGGATGACAAGTATGAGTTTATATATTTGACCTTGTGCATGTGTGTGTATTTAGGAGTATTTAATGCACACTTCTGCGTTTGTTTGTGTCTCTTTGACCTGCATATGTGTGCGTATGATGGGAGAAACACCTGCCTGTCAGGTCAAAGTGATAACTGGCAGTCTTACGTGATGCCGACAGGCGCTTTGCTTTGCTTTGTGTCACTTGCAGCTGAGCTTATTTTGGCACAGCAAAGGTTTTAGGAGGGAGTGAGGCGGCAGTGGAGGGGTTTCCAACCCGTATGAGGTCACTTGAAGTGTTTTTCTCGTTCCTCATCTACCTCTCCTTACAGCACACAGTTTGACTGATGGCGGGCCTAAGAATAACCCTTTATGATGTTGCTAGTGTAAACACACTTGTTTCAAAACCTCACTGCCTGAAGGTTAAAGACAGCAGCTTGTGACCAGACGTTCACCAGTTTAAATGCTGAAAAATGAGGATTAAAGGACGATTTTCTATTTTCTTGAACTGCCCTTGAGCAAGGTCATTAAGTTTTTGTTTTTCTGCTGCATCAAACGCCCGGAGCTGTAGCTGTAAATATGAATTTGCTCTTAGTCATCTTGCCTTGTTAAATAAGGGTTCTTTTTTGGCCTTAGCCATAACACACAGTAAATTACCATTATCATGTTGCAACAACAGACACCATCATTACTGCTGCAGTATGCATGCATTTTGGTAATTATGCCATCAACAAAATGCTCGCTGTTTCACCCAGATATACGATTAAAAACAGTTTCTCTCAGCCAGCTTGTAAAAAAAAATAAAAGAGACAAATGATTCTCATTGCTCGAAAACCGCGGGATTGATTGCAACTCCATACTTTTTTTCTTTTCTTTTGTCAACTTGGTGAGCTGCCAGAGCCTCTCAGCCGCTCGTAAGTTCACTGGGAAAGAAAAGCAATCATGGAGAGAAGAAAGGAAAGGAAAGCATTTCTACAGTTTCTTTCATTTTCTCTGTGTTGTATAGTAGATATTCACAGTTTTGGATGTGTAGTACACTAATGGTTGGTAATAACACATTCATAAAGCTGTAACAGCTAGTTGTTGAGCAGTGGATTTTGGATAAGAATAACTTGCCTTGCCCTGGTCCAAAGGCCAGTCCCCTCCTTCAAGCTTTCCTCAAGGCCTCAGTACAAACACAAGGCCAACCCTGGGCCCCATTGACAAGAAATGTTTTCACTCAACACATAAAAACAGGTTCGGCACACTTGTTGTAGCCCCAGCTGCGCTCAAAGAGCCGTTATCTGTGAGATGAAATGAGGAAATGCAAAAAAGCATTCAAATGGGATGAGATGAAAATGGAAATCGTGTGAAGGGATGAGCATTCAAATCATAATCCTTTGCTTTCTCGCTAAGAGGCAGAGTAAGGGAAATAGCCCAAGCTATTCCAGACATTTCTGCAAATTGAACAGCCACAGAGCGAATGCTTTAGAAATTAGCAGATAAAGCATCTACTGTATCTAACACCTGTCTAATGTTGCCACTGCAGTTAGTTCAGATCCACCTCTTGCACTCTATTTTCCTGCTTCGCTCTCAACTATTATTTAAATGTTAGCTCAACTCTGAGCAGCTGACTGATTCTGCAACACGCAAACATGCAACAAACCACACCATGATCCATTTAAATGGCCATAACTGAGTGGCATAACTCAACGACTCAGTTGAAGTTTTGCACATTTTAATCCTTGTATAATATTCCTGGACTGGATTTAGATAATCTCCCCAAATCAGGGCTTAATTTGACGAGGTTAACAATGATCAACCAGTGCACAATCTGGATTTTTCAAGTCCCACATTTGGGGCTTACGCTGAATTCACACAAGGCAGTGGCAAAGTGTGGCTCGCCACAATAATTACACATTTCTGAGGCCAGGAGGCGTGTTCATGTGTTTCAGGTGGGAAGAAGTTCTATGTAACACAGGTTATCGCGTCTCAGGAGTCGCAGGATCTGCTAACTGATTGGCTGTGGATCCTCTCCGGCTGCACTTCCACACTAAAAGTTTAACCAACTTTTATTTTGGCTGCACTTTGCTGCAGAATCAAACTGCAGCTTTCCATAGACATTGCATGGCAGCTTGCTGTAGTGTTGCTGCGGCTCTGGTGTGAATTTGGCATTAGCCCAGACCTCTTTTGTGGGGTTCGCTTAACAAACAAGCTCTACTAGTCTATTTTGATGCTTATTTATGCACTCTGACACCTTGCTTACATTTACAGTACAAAAAAATACCATTGTGAATCAATGTGTTTACATTGTCAATTAGAAACTAGATTTATTCCAGTATCACTCAGGCAGAAGGTGCCGGGTTCGACACCCAGCCATGGGGAGGGGCTGTTCCCGTGTTTGGGTGGGTTTGTTCCAGGTTCTCCGGTTTCCGGTGTATCCCCCAGGCACTGTGAATGGAAGGGGGGTTGCGTCAGGAATGGCATTCAGTGATCTTGATGATCTCAGATGATCTGCTGTGGTGACCCCTAACGGGAGCAGCCCAAAGACTAACAACAACAACTGCAGTAAGAGATTAATCCAAACGCTAATCCAATGAGATTTCATCTAGGAGAGGAGGACAATTTAATTTGGTGAAAAAGTGAGATTGAGATCGGTAGGATTTCATACACATGTGTGAAAACTGGACTTATTATTTATACCCACTTACTTGAAAAGGTCACCATTAACATTCAAGTAGTTTCAAAATACTGCACTGTATCTTAATAGTATGTTTATGCAGTCATTAATGTACTTTCTTTACCATTCTGTACTAACTGTAAATAGTATGTAATTTTAAACAATGAATTGGAAATACAGCAAAGAGAAAGCCAAATGTTTCTCCAAGAATTTATAACTTTAGTTTTATGGGATGCTCCCTTCTTCAAAGTATATTTTCATTATGCCATGACTGACATGTTTTTCACATAAACACAATTGACTTGCATTTGTTCCCTTTCGTCCTTTTTTCTTACTACTTTTTAATAACCTTATTAAAAAAATTGAATGTTGAAAAACCATGACTGTTGGACAGGACAGACTTTACCTAACCTCAGAAATAAAGTTCATTTATTTTTGGAACATATTGACTTTTTTGCGACGCTTCAAAGCCAGCGGTCAATCTGATTTTAACAAAACCCAAACTATTTAAAAGTTTACTGGAATACAATAATAAACTAAGTTCAGATCTTGGGTTTAACTCATCAACAAGTTCCCAGCTAGCTTGTGTCTCTTGAGCAAAGTACTGCAAAGCCACCAGTATCAGTGGAGTTTGATTGTGTTTTCAAAGATTTGTCACTCATTTCAAGGGTAATCTTTTTCCTTGACATGCAAAGACTGATAAGAGCTGCTTGTCCTCCCTACCAATCTCTATAGCTTAGCTCCAAAACAGTTTCACTTATCTATAAATTCAAGCTTTTAGTGCCGGTGCTTTTGGGTGTCTGAGGGTTTATATACAGACAAATTCTTCATTCTGTAGGTCAGTCAGTCATTCTGCACGTCTTTGTTTGGACAACTGGACAGTGAGACCTTTGGAAAGGGCAGTGGTTGGAGGTGAGGTGGCTAAAGATAACACATACATACATGTGTGTTACACTTACATACAGCTGAAGAGCTTATGAGAGCAGCGGAAACGCTGAGTCACAGCGGGAGAGCAAAGGTAAGAAAAATGTGGCTGGTGTTATGGCCACATGCTCCTGAGGACTGCACACACCCTGTTGTCTCTGCTGTCTTTCTACCAGACGCACACTAACCAGGTGTAAGGGTTAACTGTAACAGGGGTCACCGTTCCCGCTGATATGACTTAAAGCTGCTGCGTTGTGACAGCTCCAAACCTCAACTCTGCAAGCTCGGTCCAATCCACCATGTCACTTAAGATGGTGCAACCTGTACTCCTTCAAGTACTCATTCAGACACACCGCTAATCACTTCTTAGCTACACACAGTGGCGTTATGGTTACAGCAGGCTTGTGAATGAGAGTAATTAGATGATGTTGAACCCTTGGGTGCTGCAATGGGCCTGCTTATTCTTGCTTTCCTGGGATTGAAATAATACTTTCACAAGTGACACCTGCGTGTCTACTTCTAATCGCGTATTCATCAGCTAATGGAGTTTCCTCATGTCGTCACATGTGCTAAAAAATGGAGCGTCAGCCATGTGATAAAAGGTGCATGTGGGGGAGATCGGAAACCTTGTCTGTTCAAGGATTGTCTCTGGAATCGGGTGTGAATGGTCTCCTTGATCTTTCTCCGGCTGTAAACCGACTCGTGTTTGATGGCTTTGACCCTGTCCCGGTCAAAGGCGTGACAGATTTTGTTCTGGTGACTGTAGTAGTCAGAAAAAAAGTGTAGTTAATGGGTCTATTTTGTCAAAAGACGCAAACAGTGAATGAATTTTCCAGTATATAAAAGCCTTTCTGAGAGCACATGACTTTATGCATCAACACTTCAACGATTGTTGAATCACTTGGTCAAAAAGTTTGAGTCACATGATTCACTTCATGCAAATCACCAAGGCTGGCAGTGAGGATTCCCTCCAGGGGAGGGGCGTTAAATTGAGTGATGATAAGGAGTTCCAGTGTCGGGTCATTCTGGGTGAAGCATTTTATACTTCCAGAAGAGGCATCAGCAGTTTAGCATTAAATGTAATTAAATTATTAGGAGAAATGACAGTGAAAACTGCCAGCTGCAACACAAATGTGCCTCAGGAACATGAGTTTCCACCACGCCACAGCAATTAACAATTAGCAGCAAACAACACGCCTCAATAAAACGAGGAATACACATATTTCTACCAAAAATGGAGCAGTTCAACATTTTGGGCTTATTCGCTTTCTTGAGGAGAGAAACTGTACATGAGAAGATCGATACCACTCAAGTAGGGATGTCACGAGAATCAGTGTTTGGTACCAAGTCGATGCCAAAACGTGAAGGAGCTCTTTTTTTTTTTACAGCACCGCAGGAACCATAGGCTCGAAACCAACGGCGCCCCGTCATCTAACATTAGCTGTTTTAGCAGACTGTGTTGCTAACAGGCTGCTAACAGCTAACGTTAACTCGTCCTACCTATATCAACACAGGAGGTGCCATTGATTATCATCATTATGATGTGCTCTAGTCAGTAAAAATGAAAGCTGGGAACTTCAACAACTGCACTTGAACACATCATAATAACATCAGAATTTAATTTTGATTATATTATTATTACAATATAAAATAGATACTAGAAAGGGAATTATGACCTTTTTTCTAACAAAAAGCAGTATTCAAACGGTAAAAAGAAGTGGATGTTGAAGTACACTGTTATATTGTTTTATTTTTTTTTTTTTTTTTACTGTGGTATCAAATTGGTGCAGAGATTTGTGGAATGTCACTGGTACTGGTATCAACTACTAAATTTCTCCAGTGGTTTGTGCATCAAGAACGGACCTACAGCCAGCAGCTGGTTAGCGTAGCTTAGCATAAAGCCTGGAAACAGGTGGAAACAGCTAATTATGAATTGATATCAGTGTATGAAACAGTAATTTGAACTCAGGAGTTCATGCCGGTCTGTTCACTCTGTCTGTTATAACGTTTTCTTCTTCTTCAGTGCATCATGGGATAAGCTTTGCTATGTCCACAGTGTTACTGACCTGTGCCTACCTCAAATATCTGTGATATTTCCATTCTTAAGGTGCTTAGGTGTGTACCGTCTTAACTGCCTCTGCTTAATAATGGCTTATCCCATTCTCTGTGTTACCCAAGCGCACGTGCATGAGTGGGAGTGTGGGCGTTTATGTGTGTGTGTGTGTTGTAAGCTCACTCACATGATAATGTTGTGCTAATACGGGCCCTGCCTGCACACATTCCTATCATAGCTAGCATTTAACCAGACCATTATCAAAGAATGCTGTTGTTTTTGTTGTCGGAAGAAGCATGTGACCTGGAAGTAAGTGCGTGTTTGTCTAAAAGTGTGTTTCAAGGATAATTGAGCTGAACTGTGAATGCAACGAGCAGCCGTTTCACAAGAAGGTTCTTCCCTTTTATTTCCTGAAAACGGGGACATCTGTAGATCAAGTAAACATATTTAAAGTGTTAATGTCTCCTATGGAGAGGTGTTCAATTCAATCAAAGGGAGATGCTGCCTTTCTCCATGTCAATCACAACACTTTTATAACAGTCAAATCAAATCAGACTTTATTTGTATAGCATGTTTAAGAGAACTGCAAGTGCTGAACATGTACACAGTAAAATAAATACAATGCAAACGACAATAAGAACATTGCAAAAACAATAACCATAATGTGCACATAACAGGAGTAAAAGAGCAGCAGCACAGCAGAAGATGAACTTACCAGCGCCAGCGAGAAGAGGTCAGTTTTCAGCATTGACTTAAAAGAGGCGTAAACTGTTCCAGAGATTAGGAGCAGCAGCCGCAAAGGCTCGCTCACCTTTGACCTTCAGGAGCATCTGACTTCGACTTCAGTGCTCTGACCGGAGTGTGGAGGTGCAGTAGTTCTGACAGATAGGGTGGTGCCAGCCCATTTAAAACCTTAAAAACAAGCAACAAAATCTTAAAATCAATCCGGAAACAGACAGGAAGCCAGTGGAGGGAGGCCAGAACTGGTGATATGTGATCGCGTTTTCTTTTTCCAGTCAGTGGGTGAGCAGCTGCATTATGTGCTAACTGTAGCTGGTGTCAGGAGAAAATTGTGCTGTATCATTAAAAAGTGCATGGGGACCACTGGCACCAATAAAACAAGCATGTTGTGTCCATTACTCCCACCCATGTTAGCTTTGAGCCAAGGGAAACTGATATGTGACACACAGCAGGAAGTTCAGTATTTATAAGCACTTAAAAGTCACCTTCAGACTGATTAGTCTAAATATCTGGATTCATTATGGCTGTACCAGTCTGACTACTGTCAATTACTTGAAGTGCGAGTTATAAATGCTGTCACGTTGAGTCCAAGTGCAATTTGAATAAAATCACCCTCTGTGGTATTTACACTACTATTAAACAAGGTTATTATCATCACTTTTATCAGCGCTGTGTACCTTCATCTCTGCCTTAGCTACGCTATAGCTATAAGCTGTTGTGCTCACTTATCC
Source organism: Pterois miles (assembly GCA_947000775.1). NCBI lineage: Eukaryota > Metazoa > Chordata > Actinopteri > Perciformes > Scorpaenidae > Pterois > Pterois miles. The sequence goes on along the minus strand of CAMQGK010000549.1, from coordinate 15,751,697 downwards.
ACTTTATATAACTAAGTTTATGTCAATGTTAAGTTATCTGTCTGTGTAAGGGTACACTGTGCGTCATGTCCTGTACCTTTACCTGTTGGTGGCACTAGAGGAGAAGTTAAATAATCACTAAAGTTGTTATAATTTAGTATCTGGTAACCATGAATGTCTGTACAGAATTTGATACCAATCCATCCAGTAGATGTTGAGATATTTTACAGGAAATATGACAAATCTGACTTGCTGGGGGCACTGGGGGAAAGGTCAAGGATTCACCAGAGTCTGTAGGATTCATCATCATCATGGGATCATCGATGTCTGTAAGATGTCATGACAATCTGTCCAGTAGTTGTTGAAATGTTTCAGTCTGGGCCAAAGTGGTAGACCAACCACCAAGGATTACAGTTTGTGGGCCTTAAGGTCAGGACTGGTCATCATTGCTGAACATGTATTACTTTTAGAGTGCGTTGCAGCTCAGGCATCGGTTATGTCATGAATATCATGTCTTTCACTTACCACCCAGATGTTCCCTGACTGCCACAAGCTTAATTCTTAAATGGGCAACCCCATCTGATCTGTGACCTTCCAGCTCCAGTTCATATGACTATCAGGTCACTCCACTCACGTCATTTCGTCGTCGGCTTCCAGAAATACGAGCTCCTCACTCGCAAACATTTACAGTATGTGTCAGCGACATACTGTATACCCCAACACGCAACACATAGTCATTCTGTGAGTCCGTGCAGTAAAGATACATAAATGGCTTTGCAGCAAAACTCAGTCATCACTATAAATAGATGCTTTAGTAGCCTGATACAGTAGCACTTCCATGAATGGCGTGGAAAGCCAGAGTGCGCTTCAGTGCAGGAGTGCATTTGTCTCTGTCCTTTGCTTGTTAATCACGTGCCTGGTCCGAGCGTGACCTGCGTTTATTAGCATGGTGAGTGTGTGTGACTGAGCGTGTGTGTGTGTGTGTGTGTGTGTGTGTGTGTGTGTGTGTGTGTGTGTGTGTGTGTGTGTGTGTGTGGAGGTTTCTGGCTTGGGGGGCTGTTGAGTAAGCCTCATGATGCACAGCGTGGTCATAAGACACAAGTGCAATGGCAGGATTGGGTGACAGGGAGGAGGGATGTGTGTGTGTGTGTGTGTGTGCGTGTGTGTGTGTGTGTGGAGGGGGTTTGACAGGAGGGGAAGCGGGGCCACAGGTGGTCAAGTGGAGAGGAGGCGATGGAGGAGGGGTGGGAGTGAAACAGGGAATAAGGCGAGGCAATATTATTCCACTTCTGAAAAATAACACACAATTTCAATTTTAACAAACCAACCCAGTCAGGCTGATATGCTGTATAGTCTCTGCTTTTATCATGAAACGTATCCTCTGAAAGTAGGCCACATATAGGAGGAAGGGTATGAGGTCATGGAAGAAGATGGTAGGGAAGAAAAGATGGAGGGGGATAAAGAGGAACGTTTTTTTTTCTTCCCATTGTCCGTGAAATCTGGATGTAAATATCCTCCTAAAACTTCTCAGTATGATGTCATAGTGTAAGAATGTGGTGTGTTATATTTGGTCAGCGGCCATGATGACATGTTTAAGGCAGCATGCGAGGGGGGTTTTCAGCCCGGATTGGATTGGCTGCATTCAGAGGTGTAACCTAATACTGTATGTGTTGTTAGCTGGATGATTTATTGACCACGTGAGACTGACCAGGCCGGTCTCTGATGTCTGGAGCAGCTGTCCGACCCTGTCAGTCTTCTCTATGATTCTGGCTCTTCCTCAGTGATTCCCAACCAGAGGTACTTCTACTCCAGGAGACACTACTGCAGTTACTTGGAAATACATGGAAACGTTGTGGAGTAGCTCAACTAACTTTAGAAGAAGAAGAAGAAGAAGATATTCCTTTATTAGTCCCGCTAGGGAAATTCAATTTTTTCACTCTGTTAACTTATACACACACTCACAAACAGTTCATATACATGCAACAATTGGAGAGATGTCAGAGTGAGGGGGCTGCTCCTGACAAGCGCCCCGAGCAGTTGGGGGTTTGGTGCCTTGCTCAGGGGCACCTCGGCAGTGCCCAAAGGTAAACTGACACCTCTCCAGCACCATTCACGCTCAGTTCTTGTCCATGTCGGGACTTGAACCGGTGACCCTCCGTTCCCAAGCCAACTCCCTACAGACTAGCACCCGCCTCCTTTTTAAAGATAAAAATTACATTTTGAATTTTAAAGAAAAATCCTTATATTAAAATATAAAAAAATCTAATTGTGATTACTTTGACTTAACCGACATTAAGCATTTTAATCTATTAACACTATCGATTAAAACAGTTAAAAAACGTAGTAGTAAGAAAAACGTAGAGGAGCGGCTCGTCACTTTAAGGAGAAATGCTGGTCCACCTTAAGAGAGCCGGCGCCAATACAGGAAGTTGGCTCCCGTCTTGAGCAGAGGAGTTGTAGCTTGTAGCCTCATAGCATTTATTCACTGACAAACTATACACACACTGTCTGCTACAGCTATGTTCACAGTTATAACGCCACAGACAAACCCACACTGACCGCCGCCACACGCGGTCCGTCGGAAACTTGCTGAAGTTACGCTACAGCGGACACGAAGCAACCGGCAAACACACACCGTGTTTGTGACAATAGAGGCACAAATCTTTTTATTTAACAGTTAATTGGTTAACGAGGGTCAGTTATCAAGAAAATTTTTCAAAAGTAGCATCACTACTAAAGAAAAGCATTTTATTTCGGGATGGTTACCGAAACACGGTATTTAGTGACGTTGCTGCTGTACACATTACTGTTTCTGCTCTAGAAACAACATTTAGCCAAGTTATATTTGAAATATTAGTAAAGTATAGCTAATATGCACGCTTCAGTATTTGTTAATTTATCAGCAATCAATGCAATATTGAACAATGATGTCGCACATTGCAGATTTTCCACATATCGTGCAGGCCTAATGAGAATACGTGGAAATAAGCAGCTGCTCGCTAACAGGTTCCCCATATCAACTTAAAAGGTGATCAGATGTCAGTGTTGTGTTCAGAACTTGTTTCTGCTGCCCTAAAAAATCAAGTCATTGCAGGTTTAATAATGGATAAATGGTTGAAGTATAGCGGAGAGTAGTGGATTAATGGTATTGCGGTGTCAATGACTGAAAGGGTTCAGCTGACAGGACTGTGGGGGAATGTCACCACTATACTCTACGTGTTCTTCATCTGCATGTAATTCCTGCCACCTGTCTAGACAGAGATAGAGAGATAAAGGTGGGAAGTGAAGTTTGTGAAACATGAGAGACTGTAATGAGAAATGGAAGAGAAGCTAACAGACAACAGACAGTCTGTCTATATCTTTTCTTCCTTTTCCTTCCAGCCTCCCGTGGCACGTGGGTGACCGTGTGAAGCAGTTGGTACTTTACCCATTAATATATTCACTGTGTAAAATGTTGAACATTGTGTTCCGTAGCATTGACTGTACGGCTGAGTCTCAGCCTCACGGCGGCAGGGGGAGATGAGGACGCAGAGCGGAGAGGAGATGTAAAGGGAAAATAAGGACATGATAAGATGTGAAAAGGGGGGGGGGCTCTGTGTTGCTGAAGAAGGGAAGTGAGAGAGAGGCGGTGGGTGGCGAGGGGGGATTGGAGTCAGAGCTGACAGGGTAGCGTGACATTTTCCTGTGAGGACAAATTGTTCCGAAAAATCAACAAAGAGGCAGAAGAGAGGCAGGGTGACACTGCGGCACCAACTGCAGAAATGTTTGAGCTTTTCCGAAACATACGTGCGCTTGCAGCCACTTCTGACCGCCTCGCTCTGCATCTGCTCCGCAAATCGAACCTAATCAAGGATTTCCAAATAGGCTCATGAGCTCGGTCACATGTTGGAACGGCACGCTTCATGTATGCCTATTCCACATTGCGCTAAAACCCATCATATGCCCTGGATTTGCGCAGACGCATGTGATTAAATCATCGCCATCTGTCCCCGGTTAATCTCCTACTTTCATTCACTGAGCTCTCATAATGTGAAACTGTGGTCGACGTAGGAGACTGTTATCCAATTCCAACTGGTTTACTAACCTCTTTCCCAGCCACGCCGCACTGCTCATCCTCTCCTCTCATCCCTGCCTCTCCCTGCACTTCCTCCGAGGCTTTTTAAGGACACGCTGCACCCAGTGCCCTCCCGTCTCTGCTCATCCCTCCCTCCCTCCTCCTCCCTCCTCCTCCCTCACTTTCTCGTTGCCTCTCCTGCTCCTCTCCTCACCTGTCGTACGCCTTTAGCTCCCTGTTCGTCTCCTCTGTTCACCTCCCCGTCGTTTTCCCCTTTTCCTTTGTGTCTGCAGCATTGTATTGCCAAGTCACTCTGCATAGCCGGCATACCGGCATATAATCTAACATCTGGGCTCCAGAAAAAAAAGGAGAAGAGAGGGCTGTTCCCCTTCCTCATGGATATTACACCGACAGAGAGGGGTGAGGTGGTAAGCGGCAGAGAATAGGCCCTTACACATAGGTGTGAAAAGAGTCAATCACTGGAAAGGTTGGCGTGTGGATTCACAGTTGTACCCTCATGTACAACTGACGAGTATAAATCGGGTCCTGCTCTCTCACAGGTGTATATTTAGCCATGAATGCGCCTGTTGGCAGCGACCGGTATTTGGCATCGTCTCGACAGAAGAAGAGGGGTCAGCTGACACACACTGAAGAGACGGGGGTGATGGGGAGAAACAGACATGCACCCGGGGTGGAACAAGAAAAGGGAATTCATATTCCCAGGAAGTATTTATTGAAGGGATGGGATTTATTGACCACAAAATAAGATAATTGTAAAACAAAAGCAAATAAATCACATTCAGCCTTTCCTTGTATTGAGTCAGGATACTCTGAGCAAGCTTGACACAGACATTAACCCCCTCAAAAAAAAACTTACTGAATTATACAGGGATACTGTATAAGGGATAATGTACAGCAAACAAGCATTGCTGTGAAATAAACCCTGACAGGTTGCAGCACATCACATCAGCATCTCCCTGAAGGGGTTTGTTTCACAACAATGAGCTACAAGCTAAACATTATCCCCCTTGTTACACGGCTACTTATTTAAGAAATCAATAATTTGACAGAGTCAGTCCGCCGGAGTCCGACATCAGAATTGCGTCCATAGCATCAGCCTGTTATACACAGCAACAGTCTGCTTTAAAGAAATAACAGGCCATAGAACGATGATTGACCGTTTTTTTATATATTTTTTGGAGCATTTTTTTTTCTTTTATTGACAGTGACAGAGTGAAATGGGGAGAGAGAGGGGACGACATGCAGCAAAGGGCCCCAGGCTGGATTCGAACCCGGGGCTGTTGCTGCAAGGACTTAGCCTTGATACATGGGGTGCCTGCTGTACCACGTGAGCTACAGCGGCCCCGAAAGCCACGTAATTAATACTAATATAGGAGGCGGCTGCGGTGGGGGAGGGAGCTCAGCTTGATTATTATTATTATTATTATTATTATTATTATTATTAGTATTATGAATTTGTTTTTCTTTAAACATTTAAATTTATTCTAATTTTTGTTTAAAATGTATTGATATTGATTTAATTTATAGTTACTATCTGTTAATATTAGGGCTGTCAAAGTTCACACGATAATAAGGCAAATTTGTTTTAACACCTCTGGTCTGTGGAGGTTCTCATTCATCCAGGTCATATTGAATCGAAGGCAACTGGACTTAGATTTGTCCCTGAAGATGTTTCGCCCCTTATCCAAGTGGCTTCATCAGTTCGAATGCTACAGTCTGACTGGTCCCCACTAGTCTGACAAACAGTGGAGTTAGACCCAGGTTTTTAACCTCTGTGGAAGTGACCGCCCCTTATTCTCCTAAGACAATAGTTCGTTAGTGGAGTTTCACCTGTGTGAGTGAGTCCCACTAGTGAACGACAGTCGTTAAGGATTCAATGGGGCTAACGACAACAGTCGTTAGGCATGATGTGCGTTGCCAGTGGATGACAGTCGTTGTGTTCGTTAGGGACACTTGAGGTTAGTTTCGGACTGTCTTTGATATTGAGTTTTCTTGGTACCGCTGAAAGTGCAGCATTGTAGATGGGGGATAGGTAGTGTCTGAGACCCCCTCCTCTGTTTAAGGATGGTTTTTCCAATTTGTGCAGCACAAACTAGGCATTATCTGAACCCTACAACACAGGGCTGATAACGTACCAACCACCACACAGGCAACCTGTCCTGGCCATTTTCAAAGGGGTCCTTTGACCTCTGACCTCATATATGTGAATGTAAATGGGTTCTATGGGTACCCACGAATCTCCCCTTTACAGACATGCCCACTTTATGATAATCACACAGTCACGCAATCACGCAAGTCATAGTTATGTTATGATTTGTGCATATTTTTTATGCTAAATGCAGTACCTGTGAGGGTGCCTGGACAATATTTGTCATTGTTTTGTGTTGTTAATTGATTTCCAATAAAATCCATCACCAAATAAAGCATAAAGCAGCATATTTGTCCACTCTCGTGTATACTTGACAAATCTCCCTTTAAAGTACATTTTGAATAGATAAAAAAATGTGCCATTAATTTGCAATTTACTATGGACAATCACGCAATTAATCATGATTGAATATTTTAATCGATTGACAGCCTTAGTTATTATACAGTATATACATATTTATGGTTTAGGTTGTTGTAATTTTTCTTAAGGAAACAATAAAAAGCATGATTCCATAATGCAGCTCCCCATCATTTGTACTGATGAATCAAGACAAAGAGTTTTATGTTGATGGCTCTCCATTTTCCAGTCCTCCTGATGTTGTCAGTGCGGAAACCGAACAGGACTTCTGAGTGCATTTACAACCTTAATGAGAATCTAGGATGAGAAATCAGATCTGTAGGTCTTTTATAATGTCAGCCGGCCTGTCTAGTAGCCAGGGATGCAGAATTTTATACAGCGAGCAGTAGGTGGGCTGGCTTGTATCACATTATGAGGCCCGTTGGCAGTTTGTATTGGAGTGTGATTTGGACTCGAGAGGCAGGAAAAGGGAAGCGCAGACCGAAAATGAGGAGAAATCAAGGGGGACATAGAAGACGAGCAGATAGAGAGACAGGTGAAAGAACAAATGGAAGAGATGTATTGTGCTGAACAACCTGCAAGGTGTAGTGTATTCCCCGGAGAACCATTTACACAACACACACACACACATATGGCAGCATGTTATCAATATTGTTTCTTGCAGTGGTAGCTATCATGTCGGTGCGCACCAATTACTCAGCCTGGAGCAGCAAATGTGTGGTCGCTACCGCAGTGGAAAAGCTACATGGCTCACAACACTATTGATCAAAACCTGTCGGCCTGCCTCTGTATGTGCGTGTGCTTGTGTACCTGTGTGTGTTTTCCATGTGCGCAGGCATGCTTTTCCTCATTTCCGCTTGTGTGTGCATTTGGCGAACGTGTGTGTTCAGGCACACGGGGCACAATTGAGAGCGGGCAAAGATGCTGTTTATGAAATTGGTATCATTTATCTTGGATGTGGTGGAGGGTGACGGAGGCTGCCAGGGGCTTCCACAGCTGGAAATATCCAAACACAGGGAAAAAAAAAAGCTTGTGGTCGGCGGGAGGCTGAAGCAGATGTGTGCAACATTTGGAGAGGATTTTAACAAGTGGGCCATCCCTTTCAGGTTCTGTTGCTCAGTAGCATGAACAGAACCGAGTCTTGATCTTTTGATTCTGAAAGATTTATCTAAATGCTCTGAGGTTTGAGGCTCGGTGCAGTGACTTCCTGACACTGCACACATACTGGGAAGATGAATTAACTAGCTAGCTAATTGTTAGTCACTACTTAAAGTCAGAAATTATTGTTTTTTACATTCAAGTTATTTGTATTGAGGTTGTGGAGGGCAGATATTTAAAATTCAGGGGGAGTCAGGTTAGCTGTTTCCCTCTGCTTCTAGTCTTTAAACTATGCTTCTTGGCCTGTATTTTCAAAAAAGACAAACTAGTCCTCTCAATCACTGGTTCCCAACCTGCGGGATGGCGAGTTTTTTTTTTTTTTTTTTAAATTACCAGGAACTTCAAGGTGGAAAGATAGCTTTTTAAAAAATATACAACTGGCCTATATCTCTGCATTTCATTCAATTCTGTGAAGAAAACTAAAATAAATTGTTATTTCTAAAGTTTGGATTATTATTCAATCTATTATTTAATGTCTAAAATTCAAAATTAGAAAAGTACGCAGTTAAAACACCTGAAGAGGTAATAGAAAAATGGTTAAGTGTCAGAGAAAAGAAAACACAACACAAAAAAAGCCTATTAAATATCTACGATTGTTTAAAAAAATAATAAATAAATAAATAATACGGACAGAGATTTACATTAAAAGTTCCTAAAAATGACAGGAAAATCATCTTTCATGCAATATTCACAGTATTTAATCAAAATTCATTCAAATAACTTGTTTTACACGAACTTCCTGTAGTTATTGCATTTACTTTTTGGGTTAACTGTACAGTTTACCGGTTGTTCTCTACTGTTATTGTTATGCATTGAATGTAATATGAAATATGCTTAAAATATGTCACTTAGTCAGTTGGGATGTAAGAAAATATTGATACAGTTCATTATCATGATATTACGTGCCGTGCTAGTGTATCGCTTCTCAAAAGCGCTATTGATTTTTAATTAGCCTAATTAAATTCAGTGGCCCACTGTCGGGCCCGGCTGCTATTCATTGTTTTAGAGGGCTCATCTGGGCTGGGGTTTATAGTTATCATATGAAACTACTGTATAAAAACTAAGGAATCTGTTGGTACCAACTATGTCAGACTAGCTTGTTGGGAAGGAAGCTCAATAACTCTCCAAACTTATGCTAAATTTTGGCGAGGAAACGCTGTCATGGCCATTTTCAAAGGGGTCCCTTGACCTCTGACCTCAAGATATACGACTGAAAATCTCCCCTTTACAGACATGCTTACTTTAAGATATAACAATGTATTTTTTTTGCATGCAGTTAGTTTTGTTTCTTCTAAAATGGCATTTCTGGTGTGTTCTTTAGTCTATGCCAGTTTTCATAAAATTAGATTTAAAAAAAATCGCATTGCTTACAGTATCGCAATATACTGCGATATATTAAATCGCCACGCCTGTATCAAGATACGTATCATATCACTAGATTCTTGCCAATCAAGAGCCCTTTTAGTCAGGGGTTGTCAGTTAACTGAACGATAGAAGAGGGGTCCCTTAATGAAAAAGGCTGGGACCCACTGCTCTAAATTATAGAGGAAAATGAAACATAATTCTGTGTGACTGTATGGTTTAGCATTGAACCAGACTTAAGCCTCTGCGAAAGGTGACGACCTCTGACAGCAGTCTCACATGAACGGGGTCAATCACGGATTGAGGGAGCATTCAATATACTCTCGTCTACACAGGTCTGCGGTATTAAACAAGCCTGAACTGCTTTGCTGGGCAGCATTTGATCCGCAGTCCGCTAGTCTGATTTAGCCTTTCAGCACAGACGCTGCCCCGATACCTGCACACCGAAGTCCATTTTGGATGAGAATATCAACCCTAAATGTGAAGTCAGTCATGCACTTTGGTTCAATGGATTTGATTATATTCCAGTCAAAACCAGTAACTGCAGGTTCACTTTAAGCAGCACTGACAACTTTGGAGTTGTTCCATTAATAAATAGCCAAAATGCTTTTACACTCATCGTCATTTTTTAACATAAACGTCACAGAAGATAATGCAGACATAGATTATTCAAATGACTTTACTGAATGTAAAGAGGAGCGTATGGTCAGACGGACATCAGGGAAGCAAATTGAGTTTGCAATGAGAAACATCTTTCCGTACCCGTCCTCTCATTCATGTTGATGTATGCAATCGGCCATTTACATTGTAGCCTGCATGTAATTTGATAGGTAGTGATCCCTGATGAGCGTCGCTTCTGCCTCTAATGATGATTAAAACGGAGTGCATTGCAGTACACGCAGATGATTGACAGAACAATGTCATTCATAGTGTGTGTGCATGCAAGCAAATGACAGCCTACGTGCACCTGCACTGTAATGACTTTGTCTATGCATGTATTTACTGTAGGTGCGTTCACGCAGACATACCACACATACGTTAATGGATTGCGTGGTGGTTTATGCATGTATGTATGTACGCGTGGTGTGTTAATGGGTTCAGATGGCTCTGATCTTGCCGAGTCTTTACCATCAGTCTCTCTCACTCTCTCTCTCAGCCGGCATCAAACCCTGTCTGACAGCTCTGGCAGCTCGTCAGCTCTACTCTGCACACACGCCTATCAAACCCCGTCCAAGCAAATAAGCAATTAATCATTAGCATCCACAAGCAGCCGACGCTGGGGAAGCGAGGAGGAGGAGGAGGGGGAGGGGGAGGAAAAGGAGAAGAAAGCCAGGGTATCAGGGTTCATTTGGGTTCAAATATGACCCCCACCCCCCCTTTACACACACACAAATACACACAGTTCCCTGGTGAATTCGGCAGTGGCGACCATGTAACAAGGGGATTATCTTCTTAATAAGTCAGGGGATGAAATTATGGAAATGAGCATGGGCAGTAAAAAAAGAAGCAACTGGACAGCATCTGTTGACTAACAAAACAAACTATTATCCCCATTATGTTTTCCTCTTTATCACAGTAATGGTGATGAGATGATTAGTCTGTGATTAAAATGATTAAATGGGAAAGAGTGTAGCTTTTATGTATGTAATTCTGTTTGTACACACGAGACACATCAGCAAGTATTTACTTTGAAAACAGGGTATTTTAGGCATAGCTTGGGGTTAAAATTACTGAATAGTCAGGGTTAAGTGAAGGTATCAACAGTAGATTTCGGAGGGAAAAAAGTCACCCAGATACTTTCATACATAGTCATTATGTAATATTTCTTTCTTGTCATGTTTTCATGTCTACATACACTTATAACCTTGTGTCCTAAATGTTAAGTTAATGTACTACCAATTCAAGGTATCCTCAACAACAGTTCGTATGATATCTTAAGAAAAGTTATTGCTAATTTTTCATGCATTCTCCTACGAATGTCCAGCAACACGTGACACACTTTCACCCTTTCTGCTCCAGGCTTTTCAAAATAAAGTTCTGTCTTCACAGGAAACAACTTGGTTAGATTTAGGCAGCAAAACTACTTTGTTAAGTTTAGGAAACGATTGTGGTTTGGGTTGATATACCTCTGGAATTGGCATAACTTAAGTAAAGAAGTTACGTGATAAATAATCAAATGATCAATGTTGACTTCTGGTTTCACACGTGGTACGAACAGCGGTCTCCTGGAAAAAGTCTGGTGTTTTTTGAACCCACCCATCCAATACGACCTCCTTTCTACGCAGCATTTATACTTCCTATTTCACAATTATATGGATTACATACAAATTGATTTTGTGGGATATGTATGAATTACAGTGGATTACTTTTCATAGATACAGCTGTATCTAGGAGGTAATGTAGCCTGAATTGCAATGACAACATTTGGTTTCAGTGTTGTTGGTTTCAAATGTGTCATTTGGTTTCAATGTTTTAATACAGCCGTGAACAATTACCAGTGAACGCTTTGGATAAATGTTCCTACGTTATTTAATGAACAGATTTGATCTCAAAACTAAACCAATATTGATGCCTCACAACTAAAACATAGATTCAGTACTGTACATATGATGTCAATGCATAACATTTTTAACCCTCACTTTACCAATCATGCAACCGTCTTGTGCTGTCTTATAACATAATTGCTTATAGTCATCAGCATACATGTGCCTTCACACTTTCAGTTTAGAAGGACAAATATTGTAGTTTTGCAAAAACTCACTCACAAATACAGTAATACAAATCCTTGTCTGGGTGTTTTATGCATTTTTACAACCCTCAGTCATTTTCTCCGATCTCGTTTTATAGCTGGTATCACTTCCTCTGTCTATTTGCTGAGTGCCAGATAAGATAGCAGGTCCAGTGATACCAACCGTCCTTCCTGTCTTGTCTTCTTATTGGTCCAGAGGAGTTTATTGTCCTTGATTGCTATCGGCCAATCTTCTGTCATTGGCCAAGGTGCCCGGGTCGACCTCTGACCCCTACTGATAATGTCACATATCCAATTACATGCCGGATGTGTCCATGTAATCCTGCTGGGGATTTGATTATAAAGAACAGGGAAATGATTTTTATGGTTAGGATGGTTGGTTGTGACTGGACTGAATACTGGAAAACCTTTTTTCGAGATGCCCTTAAGCAGGGCCTTACCTGCTGGGAAAAACTAAGTAAAATAAAAGTGGTCAGTTTAATTTACCAAGAAATATAAAGCTTTTAGTGTCAACAACATTCACCTACTGCTTTTATTGGTGTTGTAACGTGACATCGTATCAGTTCTGTATCCGTCAACCAAAACAAACCGCAGTCGGCCACAGTGAGCTGAAACGAAAAATTATAAAATTGTCTGCAAGGATACGACCTGCACCCTCACATTTTACACCCAAAGTGGGAAACACTACACATACAATTTAGTATGGAAACACCTTGGGTTTCACAGATTCCACGAAAAGCAGAGCTAGAGATCACGGCTAAAGCTGCATGCTAACTCTGTCATGGACAGGAAACGTTGTCGTATTGTGGTAACGTGCGGTCAAGCCAGCCGTCAGTCTCATCTCCGTGGTTAAATCGGCCGATGCTACAACTGTAGGGCATGATTACACTGATATTTATGTTAAATACATTCAAACGGCCCCGATGGAGCTGACCATGGATGTATAAAGATAACAGAGCTGATGAGAGAGCTAGCAACGGACTTGGCGACGTTAGAGGAAGTATTCATGTGACTACATCTGGTTTTCAAAATAAGGTGTTAAGAAAGGGAACTGTATATCCAAAATGCATATATGTAAATAAGATTGATTGGATTCAAAAAAGTATAAAACATTACATGTGCCGTATAAATTAAAAAGAAAACACTTATTTCTGAGGAACATTTGTTCTTTGATTTTTGGGTTGCTGGAAAAAAAATGTAATAAATAATTCATGACAATGGCTGATAGATTTGACTTCAGGATATCTCAGACTACATACATGCTGAATATCAAACATTTTTACTGTATTGGGTTAAAAAAAGTTGACAAAAATCTCAATAAATCGTAATGATAAATCGCAGTACATATATCGGCACACAAGTATCGTGCTAGTATCGAATCAGAAGATAGGTGTATTGTCCCAGAACTAGTATCAACCATAAAAAATGTATTAAATGACATTTTGCAGTTTACACCAAGACAATGCACTCTGCTATAATACAAACACACACATAAGCCACCCTATATGACCCCCACCACCCCACCCCCACCCCGTCACACATGAATAAACAAGCGAACCCTGTGACCGCACCAACTGCACCCTCAGTGTGATAACTTGGAGATGGAGGGAGAAATCTGAGAAGGATGAGAGGAAGAAGCCAAAAACAGAGAAAAGTGAGTGTGACAGGAAGCAAATAGAGCCAGAGTTTGCTGTTGAAGAAGGCTGTGGACCAAACAGACTTTCCCTCCTCTCCCAGGGGTCCACTGGAGATTTCACAGCTGGAGGGCTGCGTAGCTGTGCCAACTCTCTCTCTGCACCCCCTCCACTCCACCACAGATCAGTAGCATCATTATGTGTCCCCCCGTCTTTCTGTTTTTACAGCCCCAGCAGCAACTGCGATATATGCGTTTCATTTTTTTTTTTTTTTTTTAACCGTCCCTCAAAACCGCACGACACGTGTGACCTCGACCAAATGGCAGGGTGCCTCCCGAAGATGCAAACGGATGATAACGGGCAGCCAAAACACAGCTCCGAGCCGTTTAATATGGGGATATCTGCCGCGTCGCCGCCGGCTGCTACAGACGCACGCACTCACACAGTGGAATGCGAAGAATGAAGCTTTGACAGACAGACAGACAGTCGCTTTGTTGATATCAGATGCGTGGCGATGAAACCGGCAGATTAGGTGTGGCATTTGTGATCTGACACGCAGTATACACTCATTAAATTCCACCCAGACCATCCGGGACCTATTAGGAACATTATACGATAAAGATAAGACGCTTCCTCTGTGCTGTTGTAACCTTTGGTGTTTCTCTTTCAATTTGTAAATGATGTGTGTAAAAATGCAAATGATAGGGTTTTTTTTGTGTGTGTGTGTGTGTTTACCTCAAAATAGATAATCTGGCCCGAGTGTTGGCTTGTTTACCACCTGTCTGGTCACCTGACAACTCTTTTTTAGCAATGTCTGGCCTCAGCAACTACTTCAGCAAGTACAGTTTTATCATGACTGATAGAGCTAATGGTCAAAACTACAAGATAAGTTGTTATAAACAAACATTTCCTGTAACAGCCACTCAACCAGGTAAAATCAGTGCAACCAAGGTCAGCTGGCAGTTCATTTGCTAACTTATCAGAACAAGCCCAATAAAGATAACCATGTGCTCAGTCAAGGAATTTCCACGAGGTAACTCCTGAATTGCCGTCACATGAAATATCCCACTGTTGACATTTTTTTGTCACCTTTCACTGTACAAAGTTTACATTTGCAGTGTCAGCTCCCTGTGATATACTCTGCCCCCCTCAAACGCCTCCGGTCTAAAACAACGCAAAGCTGTCGGCTGAAGGCTGTTGACACAGAAAAACCATATCGGAGTTGTGCTTTTGTTTTCACCCAACACTTGAGCTGTGACGCATCTGCGCTAGCTTTAGCCTTCAACTCGCTACGGCGGAGACGCTCCCTAATGTGTTTACACTGATATCTGCATCTCAGCCATCTGAGACACAAGTGAGACCACATGTACAATCAGTGCGACAGTCATCAAAAATCATGTGACAATATAAAACAGTAATCCACTCTACCTTGAAAAAGGTGTGTTATGGGTAAAAGAATAAGATATAGTTTGATATTGTCAAAGTTAACGTGATAATGCAACAGACTAATTCCTGTAAGGCATTAACACAACTTGTGATTTTTAGGTTATAGTGGGCTCAGTTTTAAAGCTTTAAAGATGCTGGTATCATATGAAACCATAAAACATAAGGAACCCATTGGTATCAACTGTGTCATACCTACATGTTGCAAAGGAGGTTAGAAAGAAAGAAAGAAAGATATTCCTTTATTAGTCCCACAGTGGGGAAATTCAGTTTTAAATAACACTCCAAATGTACAGTAAATTTTGGTGAGGAAAAACAAGCATGGCCATTTCCAAAGGGGTCCCTTGACCTCTGACCTCAAGATGTGTGAATGTAAATGGGTTCCCTGGGTACCCACGAGTCTCCCCTTTACTGAAATGCCCACTTTATGATGATCACATGCAGTTTGGGGCAAGTTATAGTCAAGTCAGCACACTGACACACTGACAGCTGTTGTTGCCTGTGGGGCTGCAGTTTGCCTTGTTATGATTTGAGCATATTTTTATGCTAAATGCAGTACCTGGACAATATTTGTCATTGCTTTGTTTTGTTAATTGATTTCTAATACTAACTATATACATACATTTGCATAAAGCAGCATATTTGTCCATTTCCATGTTGATAAAAGTATTGAATACTTGACAAGGTACATTTTGAACAGATAAAATATGGTTAATTTACGATTAATTGTGATTAAACCTGGACAATCATGATTAATCATGCTTAAATATTTAAATTACAGTGTGACTTTGTGTGATCATTTGTCCACAATTTTGAGATTTAGAATTCAAAGGCAGCAGTCAAATTATAAAAATTTGGCCGCCTTCTCCGTCTGCATCTTTCCCTCCTCTCCTTCCAAAACTCCTCCATTTCTCTTTTCTTCGCCTCCGCTCTGTCTGTTTTTTCTTCTCCTCCCCCGAGCAAAGGGGACAGCTGCTTATCCCTGATAAACGGCTGGCATTTGGCGCGGCGAGAGAAGGGAGAGGTGGGAGCGAGGAGAGGGGAGGAACGAGGGGGGGGGTTGCGCATGGGTGTGGCACATCGGTCAAGACAGAGAGAAGTGAAAAAGGCAGCAGGGATTAAAGAGCAGGGTTTTCTGGCTGTGGTCACCGAAGAAGAGGAGGGGCGGCGGCGGGGAAGATAGAAGATGAGGTCTCATCATGACCTAGATTCCAAGACGCCCAGACATAATAGGCTGGGCCTTACCCCACGTGAACCCCCTCACCCCCAACCCTCCACCTCAGTCAAAACAATAACAGAGAAGAGGAGCTTTAGGAGGAGAGGGGCCCACTTTGGGGATGGTCCCGCTCCACCACCACCACCTCAGCTCCCCCCGTGTCCTGCATTTGGCCTCTCCGACGCTAACTCCCAGCAGCTGTATGCGACGTTGGAGCTCAAACCTCTGGAAATTCCTGGAAAGGGGAACCTAGGGAATGTCGGGCCCATGTTTGGATAAACTTCTGCTGGGGTCTTTTGAACCGTCTCCAATTTTGTGAGGCTCTGGATTGTTTCATTTGCTGGGAGGACAAAAGACTCCCAAGTGGAGTGGCTGCAAATTGGTTGTACAGTGTGTATGTGTGCACATGTGCTTTCAAGATAAATTGGCTGAATATGGAATCACATTAAAGTGATAGTTCCTTTCAGTCCTTTAAGTTATGTTCACTGGTCGCAAATACCAAACATACCCAAGTGTGCATTTTCTGTTATTATTGTTGGTATAGTAACAATCTGTCAGGAAACCAAAGCCCCAGAGCAGAACGAGTGGAAATGTGTGTTCAGTAGAATAAGTGGGGATCAGGATGAAGGGGTGTCTCCCTGGGACCAGTTCTGGGACTACATTAAAATGGAAGCGAGGTCTAAATAGACCTCAGTCTCCTCTGTGACTTTGTGATCCTGTTGTAGGACTCACAACATACAGTATACATGACATGTTTCCCTTTTCTGGATTTATTCATTTATTTGTTTATTTTCACTGGATTTATATACTGCAGTCTGCCTTCATAATATAAAAAATGGGCCACGTGATCCGACAACCTGGAAACAGTGATATACTGTATGTATGCCAAGCCTTTCAAAAACAGTAAAAAGTGAAGTTAAATTATAAAAACAGTAATATTTTGACATTTGGGGAAATTCGCTAAAGAGCCTGGCAACTCATCTTGGCCAAGAAATAGTCTGGCACCTAAGGTTTCTTACAAATAAATGAGCGTATTTTGCAGATTTATGAGCTATTGCTTTAAGAACATTTGGCCTCAGCAATTCATCAACAATATGGAGAAGTTTTTTCCTTAAATTTGTTCGTGTGAAAGATCCTCAGAAAGGTCTTCATCAGATTCATGACGTGCTCTTAAACCGCAAAACCGTTCATATCTGTGTTCTTATAATGGTCGCTGGTCTCCCAGCGTAAGTTGAAAACATGTGCCAGTTGATCCTACTGAGCATATGAAAGTCTTAAGAAGGTGGAGCACCGGACCCCAAACATAATAAAAAAAAACATCAGTAGTTCTGATTCAGTAACTAAACAGAGCTCATGGTTGTGGATCTTTGGACCCTCATTCTAATCTCAAATCACCAAGTCTGCTTTCTTCCACCAGAGAAACATCTCTCGCCTCCAGCCATCACTCTCCGACTCCGTGACAGAAACCTTCATTTATGCCTTCATCACCTCCCGTTTGGATTACTACAATGGAGTTCTGTCCAGGGTTCCCAGCAAAGCCCTGGACAGGTTCCAGGATGTGCAAATCTCGGCTGCAAGGGTTCTCAGCGGCACCAAGCCCTGGCGGCACAAAACCTCCACCCACATCCACCTCCGCTTGCTCCCGGTCAAGTCCAGCATCACCTACAAAATCAGTACCTGACTGACCTTCAACCCTGCACACAGTCCTGGAGGCTGAGATTGTCAGGGACGGGTCAGCTCTCCATCCCCTACACCAACCCGAGTTTTCAGTATGACAGCCCCCACCCTCTGGAACTCCCCATCTCTGGACACCTTCAAAAAACTCCTTAAAATTTGTTTACTCCTTATTACGGAAGCCCTCATTCTGTGCGGCTGACAATAGATTACAACACTGTTATCTAACAGTAAACACAACACAAAATGAACTACGGTCTGCCACAAATCTTACAGTATCACAAAACATAATTCTGCAATATTCAAGTAGTATCAATATTTTCTTAAACCCTTATGCAAAAGTGAGATTTAAGAAGTGATTTCGTCTTCAGAGCGTTTTTGTTTGTTTTGGTCAGCAGTCCCAGCCTACTTGTGTGTTCAACACATCTGAATTATCTGTTGCTTGTAAGACTGTACAGAACCACGGACAGCTGGACATAGTTAACCCAGACAGGTAGAGTCCATCCATCCATCGTCAACCGCTTTTCCCGTTAGGGGACGCGGGGGGGCTGGAGCCTAGCTGGCATTGGGCGAAGGCGGGGTTCACCCTGGACAGGTCGCCAGTCCATCGCAGGGCACATAGAGACAGACAACCATTCACGCTCACATCCACACCTACGGGCAATTTAGAGTCATCAGTTAACCTAAACAGCATGTCTTTGGACTGTGGGAGGAAGCCGGAGTACCCGGAGAAAACCCACGCTTACACAGGGAGAACATGCAAACTCCATACAGAAGAGCCCCAAGCCGGAATCGAACCTGCGACCCTCTTGCTGTGAGGCAACAGCGCTAACCACTGCACCACCGTGCAGCCCCGGCAGGTGGAGTATCTAGTTACATTTTATCTAAATAAAATGTAACTCAAGGTGCACTTACAAATGATTTATGGAGTTTTTACGGAGCTCATCAGGTTTCATCACCTGACCGAAGTGCTATCCTGTGGTCACATGATGACATCTGAGTGAATTCCAGTCACAGAAGAAGGCCATGGGATACAGTAAAGCTCTGGGAAAAGCTAGGAAGTCATCCTGTTTTGTCACAAAATGTATATTTATAGGAAAAATACATGTCTTTGTTTCTCCTTAAACACCTTCCCCTCTGATTTATCCGTTAGAGGTTCCCAACCCCCAGATTGGGAACCACTGATCTAAAGTACTTTTACTTTAAAATACATGTGGAATCGTCTGATGGGTTTCACAGTTTAGTATCCCAATATCTCAGTAATGAAGGAAAATGTCATCTTCAGCGTTAATAATGATGGACAAAAATGCTGAAATTATGTGCAGCTCTGTAGAAAATTTGGGACTGTTCAGCTGCTTTTCTCTTTCCAAAATTCTCCAGAAGTCAGAGTTGTATCTTGGCATCAGGATTACAGCATAGTTTTTGTCTGAGTGTGTCTTTATCACTCCCCCTTTCTGTTCTCTGTCTGTCTTCTCCTCTGGAGCTTATCTTGCGCCCGTTGCCCGGGTCGCGGAGTCAGACCCAGACAGTCATTGCGATGTGAGACGTCTCACAGGGAAACGTCATGTGACCTGAAGCTACCCCTCGGAGTTGTCTCCTTGTTGCCTCTTATTAACCCACCATAATCACATGCTTATGCTTGTTGGTATGACACAGTAACTGCACAATTAGACAAAATAATCCAGCATTTAATGAAATGCACGTGCCCAGAGTCAGATGAGAAGATCGGTATCAGCTCTCTGTAGTTTCCTGTTCAGCCTGGTTTAACTGAAGATTTACATAAATAATCAGTAGTACTGTGTTCAGAGCAGTTATGCAACTGGAGCTATTTTTTTGATGCCCGAGTATTTATTCATCCACCACCTCTATGCAGCCAAAGCAGGTATTGCAGGCCAGGTGCACCCACTACTAGCATTTCACTATTATGGTTCTGTGTAAGAGGAATGAAAAAAAAAGGCTTATTCCCTTATTTGGCCAAATGCAGCTTGAACCAAAACACTGGTTATTGGCCGGATTACCACGGGCGGATCACAGGGATATTTGAAAAGCCGAGGTCAGTGGGTTGGTTTGGGTTAACAGAATCTGGTTGTGAGTCAGGGATGGGGAGTTAGTGAGTGCAGGCGTGGGAGGATTGTGGGTTTGGTGCTCAGAGAGAGAGAGAGAGAGAGAGAGAGAGAGAGAGAGAGAGAGAGAGAGAGGCTCGTCGTCTCGTAGCCACCACCGACAGTGACCAGCCATTGGATTTGTAATCTGCAATCATTCCAAATAGATGCTCTGCATCCATAATAAGCATCTTGCACTCATGCAAAGTGACAATTTGCGCATAAATACAACCGTTGGACAGTATGAAGGTCTATTTTTGACTTGGTTGCCCGAGGAAGAGGCTAAATGAAAAAAATGTAAGAATGGAGAGCTTCATTTCATTGACTTTTGACAGAGACAGAATAATTTTCTCGGGCTGTCAATTGATTAAAATATTTAATTGCGATTAATTGCATGATTGCCCATAGTTAATAACAATTAATTGCAAATTAATCGCACATTTTGAGTGAAGAATATGCTACTGTATGCAAATGTATGTATATATTTATTATTGGAAATCAATTAACAACACAAAAGAATGACAGATATTGTCCACAAACCCTCACAGGTACTGAATTTAGCTGAAAAACTGAAACTGAAAAAATATGCTCAAATCATCATCACTTGACTATGACTTGCCCCAAAACTACATGTGATTATAAAGTGGGCATGTCATGCCGTGGGTACCCATAGAACCCATTTTCATTTACATATCTTGAGGTCAAAGGTCAAGGGACCCCTTTAAAAATGGCCATGCTAGTTTGTAGCATTATTTAACCTCCATAGCAACAAGCTAGCATCTTCACTCTAGCTTAATAACTGAGCCCACTACAGCCTCAGGGAGATCGATTGCGTTAACACATTAGAGAAATTACTGGCGTTAAAGTGAATTTGTGTCAACGCATTATTATTGTGTTAACTTTGCCAGCCCTATAATTTAAAAAAAGATAAAAAGATTGATTCAAAGACAAAGACACAGGGGGATCGATAGGGTATAATATTGCAAATATATTATAATATTTGCGTATGTATTGATACACATCAAGTATTAATCTTTTATTATATAAACTGTTAACCCCTTAAAAATCCAACAGTCATTCAGAGATTGTAGTGGGCTCAGTCTTAATGCTTAAGTGGTAAAGATACTCGTTTCATATGAAATGAGAAAACTTGATTGGTATCAACCATTAGCTTGTCAGGAAGAACGCTATATAATGCTCTAAAGGGGGTCCCTTGACCTCTGACCTCAAGATACGTATGTGACTGAAAACTCTGAGATGAACAGAGTGAAATCTGTATCTTATTAAATAAAACATGTATAATTTGCTGTTGAAAAAACAGTAATGAATCGTAATATAGGTTATCTGAACACTCAGCATATCACGAAATGTTTAAAATCGCTATAAGATCGTATCGTGGGCCCTCTGGTGATTCCCAACCCTAAAAGACTGAGATAACTCTCCGCCTGCAGCCTCTCAAACATTGCCAGCAGCACATCGGTTGTACTTCATGTCCGGCGAACAGAACACAATACAGTCATTACGCAACTTAGAGAGAGAGAGAGAGAGAGAGAGAGACTCTATTAAAAAGTACCAGAGACTAAAAATATAATAAAGGAGAAAGATCCCACGAGGTGAGCAGAGAGATTCTGCCGAGCTGTCTCGTACAGTACAGTGAAAACATACAATTACCCAAGCTACTAAAATGTTCACCCAAGGCCAAGTGATTGTAGGTGTGCTCTCAAACAGCAGCATCCTCGACAATCATCCGCTATAACAGCCCGCGGTTCAGCTCCAAATCTGGATATAACCTAATATAACCCATCTGCTAAAAATAACACAACACAGTCGGGATATAAATAATCCTAGCAGCTAATGTAGGGGGCACTTCCTCCCTTTGTTTCACGCTGAGAAGGGCCCGTGGGCACAAATAAAGAGAGAGTGGGAGAGGAAAACGGAGGGTGGGATCGCATTAAATGAAGAGGCACAATGTAGGCAGTGAAAAAGAAAGAGTTGTGACACTCACGGTAGGTAATGATGTGGCCCTGCCACGGAGGAGAGGAATGTGACGACTTTCCCTTTTCCTCCGTCAGATAAAGAGACAAGTGGCTCAGGGCCAAAGAGGCCGAGCAGACGCTTTAATTACAAGAGACAAAGGTTTGGATGGTGGTGTGTGTGTTTGCGTGGGGGTCTTCAAGTGTGTGGTTGTGGTGGAAAAGGGAGTGCAGGAGATGACTTTATAAGTGTGGAAAAATGTTTAACTGGTGGGTTCGAAACCAATCATGTTTAACATGTATTTATCCACTCAAAAACACATACATAAGCACAAAAAAGACACATATGGAGCATATAGAGCTCAAATAGCCGCCAAGTCTATTTTACTACATGAATAAAACTGACAAAGATCTTAAGGAATTGAGCTGACAATATAATTTGACCTGATTTGCAGCTTAGTGCCAAATATAGCACCACAAAATACCAACCATGTCTAAAAATATTACTCCGCTGACTGCTTGAAATCAAAAGTACAGCCTTTGGAATGACACTTAATAGCATTTTTTTTTTCTTACTAAATCGGGCCACAGATCAAGACTAATTAAAGCTCATCCCACGTGGGAATAAAACACGGTTTCATTTCAGCAAAACTCACTTTGATCTATTTGGGACGCTTGGAAGCAGCCGAGGTCCATGACATGACTTGACATGGGGTTAGAGTGGACGCTCTTATTACAGGGTCGGAGTCTGCACAAGCTGTTATTGGCTAAACAGAGTTTGGTGGTGGTTCGTTGAATAATGGATGATTGGGCTTCTTTTTTCGAGGTAAAATGGACACCTAGTAAATGAGGGGCTGCTTGCGGCCGTGGCGACACATGATACGGGGCCGCTAAAGTCACTAACACACATACAAAGAGGCATGTAGGGGATCACAAGCGTACAAAACAGGATAAATCCATATGCACACAGCCCCGTTTGACAATCATTCAACAATCAGCAACAGGTGCAGCTGCTTGAGGGAGAAAATGTGTGTGTGCTCATGTGAAATGGAAAACCAGGCGTCTCTTTAACCGCTACATGTATGAGCCATGGTAATGCGTCTGCTCCCCCGCCCATACATTAGCTCTGAAAGCAGGAACACGGGGGCAGCTCGCAGTTAGCATGACGGACAGCCTCAACCGGTTCCACCACCACATGAAGAGGAGAGAAAATATCTGCTTTTCATCTCTTCTTTTTGTGTCATTTTCCTTTAAAGTCTCTAAAACAACATCAGGCTCCTTATAAGGCCACACGATTACGGCCAGATAATCGCAATTATCTTGATCAGTATTGACATTATCACTATTATTCATTTATTTTAGGGACAAAATATTTTTATTGCAGTTTCACATTTAAATAACCATTTTCACTTTTATGTTTTACATTTCAGCCGTCAAAAATGCAAAATGGTGTCTTTTTACTTTGTTATTGCCATCTATTGTGGTTAAAACACAATTCAAATGATTGGGAAATGAATGGTTGTATTTTTATTTAAATATTTCATTTGATTCAAAAACATCTTTGTATTAGTAGCACTGATTATATATTATAAGCTGCTTAGAGCCAGTGTTAGGAGGTTAGGAAGTCTCTCTATATCTATTTTATATTGCTGTGAAAATCTCCTTGAAACAACTGGATTTATTCAAGTATCTCACCAGAGCTTTTTCGTCTTTTATCAAGAGTACATTTTAACACATCATGATAGGGTTGTGATCAGTTTACCATTACCAATACTCCTTTTTACAGAGTAGAGCTTGAGCACACCATAATGTGCTCTGTGCTGTTGGTAAAGGAGCTGGTTTCAGCTTTTACTCTGAGCAGCATCATAGGAACAAATTACAATTTAATAGTTTCTGGTTAAGTTAGTCAATCCAAATGTTTTTTGAAGCTGGCTTATTTTAGACTTCTGACAAATTGTGTTTGATTTTATGCATTTTTTTGTGAGCAGAACATTTTAAACGTCAATATCGCAGTCGACCAGGCTTATTTATTTTGGGAAAAAATTGTGATCGTGATTAATATTCAATTAATATTGCAGCTCTAGCTCCTTGATTGTGTTGAGGGTGATATAAGGTCAAATGAGCCACATGCCAGCGCTTCCAATGTGAAGCACACCGCTTTTTGCTCACGCTCCATTATAGAGCAGCTAACACCGAAGCAGCCAGAAGTCACATTTTCTGCTCGAGCTCAAACTGCCGACCTTTTTTAGTCACAGGTCAGCCTCTCTAACCCTTCTCTAACCTCAGTATTTTATCAGCGTAGTCAGGGGATAATGAGAAGCTGGGTCTTGTGGAAGATGAGAAGGCCAGTTATGATTGAGCACGTATGCTGACGCATGCCTTGACACACATCCAGCATAACCTGAACCTCTGGGTATGTAAAACCTCTCAGATCCTCCGGGCCCCCTGTCAACCGGGGTCACAAATAAACAGGAGCTGGGAGTAAAGTTGCCTCAGAACGTTCATGAGAAGCAGTTGAGGACACACCAGAAATGCCTTTTTAATTTAGAAAATCAAAAACGAAGCTTTAGACAAAGCATTAAACCCACATAATAATTATAGCATGGTATATTAAAAGCAATTTATGGTATAGTTTAAAATTTTAGGAAATGTGGTTATTTGCTTTCCTGCTGAGAGTTAGATGAGAAGATCAATACAGCTCGTATCTGTCCAATGAATTTGACGCTACCGCCAGGAGACATTAGCTTAGTATAAAGATTGGTAGTAGGGGGAAACAGCTAGTCTACATCTACCAGGACCTCTAATGCTTACTAATTAATGCATTTCTCATTTGTTAAAAAAACAAAGTTGGAGGAGGAACAAGGAGGTTTCAGCTATGCTATGCTAAGCTAAACATGATCTCGCTGTAGCTTCATATTTAAAGGGGAAATCTGTTAAAGAAGTACTGCTGTGATAAAAAAAAAAGTAGCATTAAGGCTTTTACAGTAGCTGCTACTAGCATAACACACCCAAATCTCAGACTGAACTGTTGGTTCTCAGGTTGCATTGTGGGTAATGTAGGCGCCATGTTTTGACAGACACACCGATGAATCGGCCTTGACCAGTGACTGGCTGATCAGTCTCAGATATGAATAATTCTGTGCCTGATAAATTTACACATACCCACAGCAGCACAGAGAGTAACCAACTATTTTCATGGCCACACACACAAAGTGTTGCCAACTTGGCGACTTTCTCGCACGATTTAGCGATTTTTCAGACCCTCTTTGCACCTTTCATTCTACAAGGCGACTAGCAACAAATTTAACATCTTATTCAGGCCATCAGGGAAAAGGCGGGAAATATAATACAATTCATTTCCATGCATGCTGCTCAGAGTAATCAGAGTCCGTAGAGCTTTTGCCAGCAGTGCAGGGTCTCTCCTCCATTTGAAAGTAGGTGTAGGCAGGCAGGAGGACGGCACTCATCGCAGTAGTGGGAGTTAATATCATACAATACACACACCTTTACATTCTTGTAAATAGATACTGATTCGTAAATACAGGGTTCCCACTGGGTCTTTAAAAGTCTAAAAAAAATCCAATACCCTGAATTTAAGGCCCTCAATAAGTCTTAAAATCTCATGAAATGTTTGGCAGGTGTTAAAAATTCATTTAAGTTACTTTCATTTCAAAAGAAATGCATTATCTTGCTTTTAAATGTTTAGTTTTTGAGCACGGCTTAACAAAACTATATCCAGACAGGCACTGAAGCTACACATCTACTCTAAAAGCCGAGGTGCTCTGGACTTAACATTCGGTAACGAAGCATCAGTCATACAGCAGCAATGACGATACTGACGTTCCAGTTTTATTTCATATCCTCAGTACTTTGTGTCAGTGTGGATGTGAAGTACGTCTTGAATTACATTCATACTAGTCTTAAAAATGTCTTTAAAAGTAAATAAATACATAGTTTTACAGAAGGTATATGATAAATAGTTGACTGTATAAAACGCTTACATACAGTGTACAACATTTTTCTCTGTGTACAAACATACATTTGAATTTTCCTTTAAAGAAAAGTTGTCAGCAAAGAAAATTTCAATGGGTGCATGGAATGAAAAAGATGATCTCTCTGGTTCTGCTGCATCGATTTCAGTCCTTTTTGTCCATCATGAGTCAGACTGTCATAGGACTGAGTCATGGTGGAGTAGTCTTTGAGTGAACAGATGTGACGTTGGTGTAGAGTCAGACAGTTGGAGGGTGGTCCCATTGATGAATCCACTTCTGTTTAATTAAAAGATGTTTCACCTGTTGCTGGATTATTAAAACCAGCATTTAACCAATGCAGTATTCTAGTCTTGTTCGAGATGGAGTTGCAAGGTCACCACGTGACAGCAGCGATCAACATTTCAGTCGGAGTGTACCAGCGCCTGCCAGCTCGACGACATGGACCTACTAGTGTTTTTAGTGTCAGACCAACCTGTGTGTTAGTGTTTACAGCTAAACAGTGGCACCCTGCCTGCTTTCACCGACACAAAATGTTTGTTTTTCTTGACATTTAAGTTTAACCTCAGCTGGCTCCATTTTATATTGGAAACAGAAATGGTTCAGAGAAAAGTTTACAAATAAAAATGAAGTCACCAGAGCAAACAGCAGCTATTAAAGTGGCCGCAGCTTGTGCTCCCGTGTTGCGCCGCTGACCTTGAAATGCCGATGTTATTAACGATTCCCACCGTAAACGCTCGCATGTGACCCTCAGCCTCCGTTACCAAAAAACGTCTGAACGGCATAATCAGGACATTATGTTAATCTAATGGAGGTTCACCAGTGAGGAGTGACTCCGAGCCTTGCTCTCGCTCTCCCCTACCTGGAAGTACCCATGCATCCCACGAGTGAGTGATGGATGTTGATTGAAGGTCATTACTTAGCACCCCGCCGAACTCCTGACCTCGCGCCGAGGGGGGTAAAAGCCCCCGACGCAAGGTCGAGCAGCCACGGGTGGAACATTACACATATGAATTGCCTCCATACAGGCACATATAGACACACATGCACAGGCAGGTTTACACACAACAAAGCCGTACACACTCACACAATGGCTGCAGCCCAAAGAGGATTCAATATCATATGCCATAATCGGCCTCTAAGCCCGAACAGAGGGGGTCTCTGCGATAGATGAGCTTAGAGCGCTTCAATCCTATTTCATCTGATTATATTTCCTGTGCTCATAACTTTTGCGACTTAAAACAAGCTCAGGTCAAGGTAAGGTCAGCCCTCAGATGACCCTGCGAATGTGTTTGTTGTTGTTCATTCAGAGTCTTTCAGGAAAAGTCATCCAGGGTCTCCACGCTGATTTGTCTGCTTCTCATTCATCCATATGGAATAATGCACTGCACAACACTGCTCGTGACCGCACACAGATTCATTTACAAACCCCAGCTACATCTCCTGGGAGCCAGTTTAAACACGCAACAAACAAAACACCAAGCTGAAAATTGGATCACAACGTCTCCTTCGTTTCCTCTTGTTTCACCCTCCCTCTAAGCTCGCATCACATGAGACACCGGGGCTCCTTTCTGCAGTCATCTGAGAGACGGGCTAATCCAACTGTGGACCCCCAAGAGGAGGGGGAGCAGAAATGGTCTCACTGTGTCTTGTAGGCATACCTCCAGTGTATTTAGCAAGTCTTTATTCTACCGCCTCTTCCCAAAGGGAGCATCAGGTAATTTCTTATCCCTAAATAGACAAGCTGGCTCCCTCACACACACATGGATGGGCAGCAAGCCACTGCCAATATGGCCAGAAACTGTAACAACAGCTTACTCCTCTCCCCTGAGACCTTCCTGCTACCGTATATGGGGGGTGAGCCATGCTTTCCATTATGCACCAGTCTAAACAAGTCGCTTCTTATACATGTTTCACAGCTCCACAGGATACAACCACGGCTTGAATTGTGCATAAATAAATCAACGGCACAACAGCATGAATACACAAGGTCAAGCATGCGAGAGGTAGTTAATGAATGAGGAGGAGATGGTCTTATTTGAATATGTGTCTAATTGCTTCTTTACATTGACTTTGTATGCAGTCCCACTATGCGTAAAGTTCACTGTGTTCTCTCTGAACACAGTTCGATTGACTCTACCAACAAAAAGTACTCACAAGCAACACAGACAAGAGAATGAACACAAAAAGTACTGCATTCATCGTTCAAAAATATCCAACATGTATTGTTTATAAACAGAGACTATACAGAATATTTGCCCTATATATATGTATCCATACCTGAGCAATGCACCAGTGCTGGGCACATTTACTTTTCTTCTGTACTCATCTACTGTATGCCAGGAATCATAAACTGTAAGTATGTTTTTTTTATTTGCACTGATAATTAATTGCAGCTGAATTTAAAACTGAAAAATCATTGAAGAGATTGAAGTTAAGCGAGACCTGCATGTTAACTACTAGTTACCACAAAAAGTATTTGTGATCACTTGATTTCATGGATCCATAATTTATAGTTTCCCTATAATTAGTACCAAACTACATAGTTTATTCCAGGAAACTTTCTGGGAAATTAAAATTTTGGAAAGCAAAATAAAGCGTTTTGTTCTAAGTCCATCCATCCATCCATCCATCGTCAACCGCTTATCCTGTTAGGGGGGGCTGGAGCCGATCCCAGCTGGCATCGGGCGAAGGTGGGGTACACCCTGGACAGGTCGCCAGTCCATCCCAGTGAACATAGAGACAGACAACCATTCACGCTCACATCCATTCACGTGGGAGGAAGCCGGAGTACCCGGAGAAAACCCATGCTTGCACGGGGAGAACATGCAAACTCCACACAGAAGAGCCCCAAGCCAGATTCGAACCTGCAACCCTCTTGCTGTGAGGCAAGAGTGCTAACCACTGCACCACCGCGCAGCCCTCTAAGTCCAAATATTCCTATTAATATTCATGAATCCATCCATACATTAACTTTTGTTGCACATAGCGCTGGTGCTACAGAGGTTGAAGGCTACTAAATTGTAGCATGACTAGAATTGTATCAAGTAGTAGTTTGAGACTATTCAAATTCGGTGTGGGGGTGCGGAGCATGCAAAAATACAAAAAAAGTCATTTTTTCATGAATATAGTATTTGCATGTATTAAAATTATATATTCATCATTATTATACATGCATATAGCATGGGCATGGGAAATAGGGTGCTGGGGGGGCTGCAGCACCTCCTAAAACCAGGTAACTATCAATTGATAGTTTGTGTGAAAGAGGATTTGCTTTGTTTTTTATCCATTTATTATCATATGTATTAGTCCCTCATTAGAGTCCTTATGTTGCAGAGTATCCAGAGTGTCTGCCTCCCAGTATCCTGTCAAACAGACCAGTTCAATCCAGTCAGCTATGTGCTACACCTGCTGCTTCACACTGACACTTGTAGGCAAATTGTACAACAGGATGTGTGATTTGGTTGTAGCTCTTGATTATGAAATAGATCCGGCAGCTAGAGCGTGCTCTGAATTTTGCAGGTTGGGCAGCGTGTTGATGTAATAATGTTTAAATGTACTGTAGTCCCTCAGGGAGGGACGGTGACACACTGACTCATATGAACGGGTCCTACATGGGTTGAATGTGCATCGGCAGGTCTGCGTTGCATACGTCTGGTGTATGAACTGGTGTATCACTCTCTGTCTCTCTCTAATTGACTAACAAGGAAGGCGGTAATCCTGACCCAGAAGAACATATGCTGGGAGGTGTGGGTGGGGGTGGGGGAGGGGAGAAGGAACAGGGAGAAAGAAAAGGGTGGCATGGGAGGAGGTTTTTGTTTGAGGAGAGCAAAGAAACAAGGGAACTGTGGAAAAAGATGATAAGAAAGCAAATCACCAGTAAGAAAAAGCAGGGATATATAGGATGAATGAGAGAAAAGAGAGAGAAGGAGGTAGTGAACTCATTAAGGGCTTATGCTGCAGGGATAAAGGCCGAGCAGCAACCTGGGTGAGACAGGGTTAACTAATCCGAGCCACAGTTCCTCCCCTGAGACCTGGACTGCACACTCTGCTCCACACACACTAAAGCTATTGAAGCTAACAAGATTCCAGGTGATTTCTCTCCACTTCACTCTCTCCACCAATACATCCTGACTGAGTGATAAAGACGGCGTCGGGCCTGACGCTGCTGTCAGGACTGGCTGGGGGTCGGGCTTCTGCTTGGGCCTCTGCGCTGATTTAGATTCAAATGAAAACTTAAAAGATAAAGGTTATTTATCAGGACTTTAAATAGTAAATGACCTGTGTTTGTGTTGTACTTTTATACCAAAGCACTTCCCAATACATTCACGCACTAATAGTAGGGGTGTAAGGAAATATTGATACACTTCAGTATTGCAGTACTATGTTTTGTGATACTATAACTATCAATTTTTAATTAGTAGTTTACATGGAAAGATTCGTGGTGGTTCATTTTGTGTTGTGTATACCTGTGAATGCTAGCAGTGTTATAATCTATCTTCAACCATTTGACAAAAGTAAACTCAGATTTTATGCATATGATGGCATGTTTTTTATAATATGACAGATTTCCGAAAATCAGTTTAAAAAAATGTGCAATATATTGTGTTGCTTATGCAATATGTTGAATCGTAACCCCTGTATCAGGATACATATCCATATCCATGTATGAGGTTGAGAATTCAATGTGAGGGGGCGTTCATATGGGCCCAACTTGTAAACACGGTCAACACGACCCCATTTACGACCCAAATACACCCTTTAGCATCAGTTTTGGACGTGTCAGGCACAGCGTGTCAGTTTCCGCTCATTACATGCATACAGTCTCTTTTCAAAATACCGTATTTTTCGCACTATAAGGTGCACCGGATTATAAGGTGCACTTTCAATGGACGTGTCTATTTTCATCCCTAAGGCGCTCTCGTCTCGTGATAGTGGAGTAACTCGCCCGTTGTTGCCTCCCTGTCTTTGTGAATGTGTGTTTGTCTTCATTCAACGCTCTTCCAGCGCTCCCACGCAGCTCACAATTTAACTTTGAACGACCTGTTGACACCAATATCAAGCGGTTGGAGTTCTTTAGTTAGTCCACCCGGAAAGGTGGCAAGCTCTGAATTAGTTTTCTTTGCTTTCGTTTTGATATTGTCAGTGAGTGCCATAATGCCCTGACAATCCATCCAGCGGTGCGGCTTTGTAGCTTACCAAAGTCGTAATAAAACACTTTGACAGATTTTTGAGCGCCCTGTACCACATAAAGTTGGTTCAAGGTCAGTAAGCACAACCAGAACAGATACATAAGGTGCGCACTGTCGATTTTTGAGAAAATTAAAGGATTTTAAGTGCGCCTTATAGTGTAGTGTTGCGGACATGCAGCCACTTTCCCAGTAAAAGTCTTCACCTCACATTTAGTTTAGTTTAGCAGGCTGTCAGCAGTGTGTCTGCCCGGATTAATGATAACGATTGTTTGTGAAACAGTATGTGTTTGTGCTATGTTAGCAGCTGGTGTGTTGCCGGTGGCTTTGTGCCTACTGTAGCGTAACCTCAGCAAGTTTCCAACAGATTGTTAGTGTGGGTTTGTCTGTGGCGATAGTGGCGTAGCTGTAGCAGACAGTGTGTGTACAATTTATTTGTCAGTGTAGAAATGCTACGAAGCTACAACTCCTCAGCTCAAGACGGGAGCCAACTTCTTGTGTCTGTGCTGGCTCAGACTCTCTTAAGGTGGGCTCTTAAGGTGGACCAGCTTTTCTCCTTAAAGTGACGTGCCGCTCTTCTGCATTTTTCTCAGCTTTGTAATTAATAATTAATATTCCTTTCACTATTCAACCAAGCGGAAATTGGTTACAAAGCTAAATGTTGTTAAACAGGTTAAACAGTTAATTATTAACATCCCTAGTTTAGGCAACAAAAGTACTTAGTTTTGCTGAGGAAAATATTTTTGTTTGGATTAAAATAAGTGTTTGCTAAGTTAAAAAGCTTTGTTACGTAAGTAAACCGTTAGTAAAGTACAGAAGTTACGCAACAAACGTTAACTTGGTTTCATACAGCGGCCTCCTGAGTGAAAGTATGTGTTTCAGATGCCGAGGGGCACTGACCATGTGGCGGTATCTGATGAGTTGAGAGTGAGAACGGGTTGATTAATTCATAACATCGATATACAGTATATTAAAGATATTTACCGAACTGGGAGTTTTCTGGGATGGGTATCTATGACATTCATGGTCCCCAGAAGGTGAGTCCAAAGGACTTGAATGATCCACTGATGTTTCCTCCAGCACCAACAGCTTTGTGGTTTTGAGTGAAAGGCCTTAACAAATATAGGATGGATTGCCATAAAACTTAGTACAGACATTCATGCCACCCTCATAGTTCTTGCCAGAGTCTGTTTTTCCCGAACCTCTTTGACACATGTGGTGAACGCAATGTTTTCATCACACAGCTGTCATAATGGATGAAAATATGAGAACACCCAAAACCCCAATTCCCCTTAAAAGTCACAATGCGGAGACAAAAACAGACACTTTTTTTCCATCCTCTGCATGTGTTGAACTAAAGTGACCAGAACAAAGGAGTACAATGTGACTGCCCTTTTAAAGCGTTCACATATTTTTCCCTTAAATGATGCCTTTGTGAACATGTGTCCGTGTAGGGACCAGAATAAAAACTCTCTATGTGGTCATGCCCTTTCGAGGAAACCCTTGAGGCGAAGAAAGTAAAGAAATGTTTCCCCTTCTGTTTAGTCATGTGTTGTGCTCCCTTGGCACTATTTTGTACATTGTCTGTCTTCCTCTTGTGTCTTTTGTGACTGTCTCTGGGTCTATTTTGGTCTTTTTATTGGGCCTCTTTCACTTTGTCAATCTCTCTCAATGTCTTTTTATATCTTTCTTCATTTTTTCTCCTCCCTCACTGTCTCTCTTCCTCAGTCTTTCCAGACAGTGGGCTGTCTGCTCTTTACTACATGTTGACACTCTTTCTCCGCCTTACTTTAGCCATAATTGGCCGCCTGGCTTCATCCTAGTAAGAACACCAGGCGCAGAGAGAGAGAGAGAGAGAGACAGAAAAGACAGAGTGAAAAGCGAGACAGGGAGAAAGGAAGGGGAGTGGTAGCTGGCGGCGCCCAGGCCTGGCCAGTGTCTACTGTTGATCTTGGTTGTAGTAATATTTAGTTTAAACACTAATAGCTGACCGCATGTAAATGTCAGGCAGCCTGGAACAAGTGCACTTGCAGCTGAAAAGTCAGGCCTGAAAGTCAGAAAAAAGCAGGCGGACGCTGAGATAAAAAAAAGACAAAAACACAACATACTGTACATACTGAAGCAGGCTGCCAGCTTCAGTCTCCTACACTGCGCCGTTAGAGCTGTTAAATAAGGCCCAAGTGCTATATTTGCTCTTCATAAAGATAGCACTGGGCAAATAACATTACAGACATGCTCGTAATTGCAGAGGAAATGCAACATGACAGATGGTTGCTCCTTTTTACCATCCATGCTCAATAAATTCAATTGCACCATAAATGCTTTTTATTGGTACTAAACAGGCATAGCAAGCATTATCATCAGTATAATATACAGTCATCTGCAGAAAAAATGGCTTCCAAATGGCAATTCTAATCATCTTATCCAAATAAATGTAACCTGAAACCGTTCATCCGTGAACTTCCTATTTAACTTGTTTTGCATTGTAATGCTAATCCCAATATGGATCCAAAAGCATTTTTTTTCCTCCTCTGAGGAGTAGGAGGGTTGCTTGGCCTAGATTTATCTGGCCTGGATACACCAGGGGGCTTTAATGGGAACGTAATGATATCAGTGCAGATTTACCTGGGCAGAGTCCTGCAGATAAATGGGTCAGAGGGATGAAAGGATGATGGAGCTACTCAGCAGGAAGGAGACCTAATCGTAAGATGTAGGGGGATTTTACGGTAGGTGGGCGGGAAGGATTTAAGGCTGAACTGGAAATTAAAATGTATTTTTTCTAAGAAATCAGTGTGTATATCCTTGATGTTTGGCATATATAAATAGTTCATAATATCTCAACGCATCCTCATACGACAGTTCATACATACATACGTCTCATTTTTTGTGTGTTTTCCTACATGTCCAGCAGTATTTGTCAATTTCCACTCAAGTCTTTTCAAAGTAAACTTCAGGAAACAACTTGGTTAGGTTTAGGCAACAAAAGTACTTAGTTATGTTTAGGAAAAGATACCGGACACTCGGGTACGGACACCGGTCTCCTGAGCGTAAGTCTGGTGTTTTTTGACCCATCTCCGACCTCCTGCCTAAACTGTGTTTGTTGCTCTCTATTCTTCCTGGTTCACCATTACGTGGATTACGTAGAAATTGATTTTGTGGGATATCTGCGTATTACAGTGCCTTACTTTTTGTAGATGTGGTTATGAGTGATGTATTAGAACAGCCTGAATGTACAGTCTGTACAGTTCCAACGGCCACTCAGGCAGTTAGCCAGCAGAGCACCGGCATTTTTTCACCGTTGCTTTTTCCCGTTAGTCCCATATGTGATTTTAGCACACTGTACCTTCCTCTGTGACATGACTTGAATCACAGAGTTATGAGTATGGACTGCACAGGTCACAGGACCTGTTAGTTATTTGCCGTCACCACAACAAAGAGAGACAGCTAATCAGCTCTGAACTTAGCAAACTAGGCTAACTAGCCTCAGCTTTTTGAGTGGAAACTACTCAGCCTATCTTGCTAGCCTATAGGGCCGCCACCTAGTAGTCGATTAGTTGACTGATGGGTCATTCTGGGCTTCACTGATTGAGATTTCTCAACATATTCTCACATAACAGTTTGTATGATATCTTGTGAAAAGTTATCCCTCATTTTTTGGGCGTTTTCCTGCGAATGTCCAGTGTCAGTTTCCACTCCAGTCTTTCAAAACTTCTGTCTTCACAGGAAACAATTTGCTGGTTTCGGCAAGAAAACAATTTAGTTTAGGAAAGATTGTAGTTAAGTTATGCAACACCAGAAGTGGCATAACTTAAGTACACAAAAACTACTTAGTTAGGGTTAGGAAAAGATCGTGGTTTGGGTTAAAATAACAACAGAAGTGGCGTAGCAAATAAATCAACGCTGACTTTTGGTTAAGGTATGAACAGCGATCTCCTTGGGGAATGTCCTTGTTCTTTGGCCCACCCATCCACCCTGACCGCCTCCCTACGTGGCATTCGCTGATCCTTATATTTCCTCATTCACAATTACGTGGATTACATACAAATTGATTTTGTGGGATACAATATATTTGAATTACAATATATTACTTTTAGGTAGGTAGGTATAGTTAGGAGCGATGTGTGAGAACAGGACTGGATTTCTTTCATCGATTAGTCATGTTTTCATGCTGAATGACTTATTTCCAAGAAAATTAATTTCTGACAAACACAAGTTTTATAGTGGCGCTTTTGTGTGATTCTTTTGGAGAAACTCGGTTTTACAGCTCTGTCAGTTAAATAAACTAAACAATTAGTCGAGAAAAGTGTATAAGAATCAGTGGACTAAGAATTTCTTTGGTCGAGGACCGTCCTATCAGCTTTAAACATGTCCCAAAAATGCTTTTATCTGCTTTTTAGAAAGAGAAAATTATGCACCATACCTGTATTATAATTTTTCACTATATTTCCTTGATTCAGTGTGTTTTTACTTTAAATCTTGATGCAATCCAACTGTCACTCTGGTCCGGTCCAGTTTGATTTGATTTTGACTCTGTGTGGTTTATTTGAGTCAAATCAATTCCTCCTTCGATGCCAGCCAAAGATAGCAGCGTTTAAGTTGTGAACTCAAGCTGTGGCACACACGCCGCTCTTTACGCAACACAATCACCACCTCTGACATGTTGGAACGCCTGCAAAGCAGTCGGTCCATCTGTGCTTGGCCTAGTTTTGGTTCACATTGGTGGCATTCCAGACCTCATTCTCAAAAGGGGACAGACAGAGACACACAGTGTGCCTAGCACTGGATAAATATAGCCGTGACATTCAAAAGGTCCGTGGTTTGGCCTGTCAATTCATTTTGGCAGGTGTGGGATAATCCAACAGTGTGTAAACTCACAAATGAACAAAGAATTTGTTTCAGTTTGGTGGATTATATAATGAAATACACAAAAACACACAACTCAAGGTACATGCATGTACATGCGTACAGGTACGGGCCTGCCTCAGAGTCAAGGGAAAACACATTCATTGAGGTTCTCACCGTAAAGACATGGACACACAGGTTTCACCCACTGCTCCGAGGCGTCAGGTTATACAAGGGTGTGTGTGAGAGTATGTGTGTGTGTTTATACCAGCCACCAACAATCTGGGCTCACCTGGCACAGCATGAGAGCGAATGCCTTACGTCTGAATTCACAAGAACAGGAGTTACGTGTATGTGCGAGTATGCGTACGAATAAAAGACACCTGATAGGAAAAGTATGTGAAAGAGTTCCCGAGGGAGAAAGGGAGGGGTGGGGTAGCGCTGAATGGTTGGAGAGGCCGGGCGTTTCCTCT
Source organism: Pterois miles (assembly GCA_947000775.1). Taxonomy (NCBI): domain Eukaryota; kingdom Metazoa; phylum Chordata; class Actinopteri; order Perciformes; family Scorpaenidae; genus Pterois; species Pterois miles. The sequence continues at coordinate 15,715,333 of CAMQGK010000549.1, read as the reverse complement.
CACACATATTAGTGAGTGAGTGTGTGCCTGAGGACTTGCTGATTTTGCATAAGATCTGTGTGAAAAATGCATGTTTCCAAAGTGAGTTTGCAGTGTTTTGGAGCGAATCTTTTCCCACTGTGTACCTTACACATGCATCTTTGTGTATTTGGTTAATAAAGTGTTATGTTTTTTCCTTATATTGCTTTAAAATTTTGGATAAGGAACAATAAAAAGGCTGTAAATGTTAAAGTTGTGTCCTATAACCTGGTTTTACGTTCACGTTATGCAAATTTCACAGCAATACAGCTTCCGTTCACTCATGCCACACCTAGGGGATTCATAAAACATAAACATATCAATAAAAATTTACACGCTCTCACATAAATCTTTGTGAACAATTGCATCCATTGTCACATGCACACCTTTATACTGTACATCTACTAAAACTGTCACTGCAAATGATTCCAGGTTAGTGTGTTTATGTTAGTGTGTTCACCCAAAGGCAGGACACACTGTGTTTGAGTAAGCGCTGCTGTGAATGAATGCGAAATGTGTAAGGTGAGCGGTCTGGGCCGGATTGAAGCAGCTGAGTACGTCATGAATAATGGAGACTGATGCAGTCGAACTGTGGCTGTAAAAGCTACCGGTATCAGTCCAGGCTCCTTTTGGGGATGGCCTGGCATTTCAAAGCATCTACATGTGTGCTTTTGCAAGTTTTTTTTATGTTCTTTCAGCTTCAGAATTCAATCACAAAAAAAAAAAGACTTTATCCCTTTAAATGGCAGCCACATATCCTGTTGACATTTGGACATTGTAGCTGATTCAATCTACGCAGTTTATGACTCACTGGTGATTTGCATTGGCTCTCCAAAGTGTACAGTGGCGTGTCATTGTTGGTAAAGCAACCATAGTTACAGTATGTGAGTCACAGCCTAGCTGTTGTATGTTTACAGAGCTTAGGCCAACACTAGACAGGGATATCCCCGGGAATCAGGACACTCCTTGGGCCAACTTCTTCTCCACCTTATGGATTTAGTATCTTCATCTTTGTTTAACTTGGGAAGGCTAACTGAGCACACCCTGCACACTCACTGTTCACACACATTGATGCCTGGGAGCAACTACAGCCTGCTGCAGCTCAATCAGGAGAGGCTTCATTTGGAGAAGATTGTACAATACAGGAAAAGCTGAAGATATAATATATGAAGAATCTTTGGCAACTAAACCCAGCTGGATAATTTTTCATGGTTAGCAATGCGATGAGTCACAGAGGTTTATCCCCTGATTTAAACATGGGTGGATGGTCTTTACCAGAATTCCTGATGTTTTATTGGATGAACCCAAAGCAGTACGCATCTGAAGCTGGCTCTGGTCAAAACTGCATCAGGCTACACATTCGTAGCTATAACTACGAAAAGCTAATGCACTGAAATTTGTGTATTATTCCAAATATAAATTTGCATACAATCACGTAATGGTAAACCATTAAGTATAAAGCGTGTATATATAATATATAATAGTATAATGCGCGTAGGGACAAGATCAGGTTGGATGGGTGGGTCAACAAGCACCTGACGTTTGCTATGGAGACCGCTATTCATACCCATATGACACCAACCTTCTGTACACAAACTTTCCTACATCTAAGTAGTTTTGTTGCCTAAACCTAACCAAGTTGATCTTTTCTTAAACCAATGTAAGTAATTTTCTTGCCTAACCCTTACTAAGTCAATCTTTTCTTAACCCTATGTTGTTTTGGTGCCTAAACATAACCAGTCAATCTTTTCCTGAACTTAACCAAGTTGATCTTTTCCTAAACCTAAGTACTTTTGTTGCCAAAAACTAAGTAGTTATGTTACCTAAACATAACCAAGTCGATCTTTTCCTAAACCTAAGTACTTTTGTTACCTAAACATAACCAAGTAGATTTTTTTCCTAAACCTAAGTAGTTTTGTTTCCTAAACATAACCAATCTTTTTCTAAACGTATGTAGTTTTGTTGCCTAATCCTAACCATGTCAATCTTTTCCTAAACCAAAGTAGTTCTGTTGCATAAACCTAAGTTGTTTTTTTTGCCTAAACATAACTAATTTGTTTTGTTGCCTAAACCTAACCAAGTTCTCGCCTCATTCTCGTTCTCGTGTGGGGCATGAACAACATTGCTTTTGTGCAGTTTGGAGGATTTGTTGGAAGAGACACAAAGTGGCAGCAGGAACAGAAAAAAATAAAAGAGAGGAAGAGTATGAAAAGCACCGCAGTCGTCCTGACTTAGCTTAATTTGCTCCATCATGTAGGTCGAAGGGGTTAAAGGTCACCCACATCGAGAGTAGCTGCTGATGGAAGGCAGATTGCTTCTCTTTCACCTCCCCTGTGTGCATTTATGCAGCTGATCCACAATTTGTACTGGCAACCTACTCCTGCTTGTCCTTTAACCTCTCAGCTGCCTGACCGTCACATCACATTGATCTCAAGGGTGACTAGTAATAATTGCTGCTGAGCTTCTCATGAGCAGTTATCAAAAAATGGAGCAAATAAGATGCTGGAATTTTCCCACTTGCGTCTGTGCGTAACACGGTCAACAACAACTATTATGGGTCCACTCAGCAGGTCACACGTGACTATGTCAGTTATCGTAAACTAGGCATACTCCCTGCTGTGTTTGTTGCCAAATCAGAGCGTGGACCGTGTCGTATTGACATTCAACAAAGCTTGTCGTGGACACTAGTCAACAGTGGAAGATTCTTGGGAGGGCAAAGACGAGAAGTGACTTGGAAACGAAATGAGGGCACAGCCTCAATCGTACTGTCATGTAACCAAAATGTGTCTCGATATGTGTCCAACAACAGACACGTGTTGCGTCAGAGTGTCCTTGAGGAAGACGCTGAACGTATTGCAGATCAGTCTCTGATCTTTCTTGCTATTTTCCCTCTCATCTCCTCTCCTGTTCTGTAAATCTTGTGGGTATTTTTTCTGGTTCCCTACCCTTCCACCTCATTTCTCACCTCTCCCCGTGTCTCTCTCTTCGGGTACATTTTGTGCTTTAGCATGTGAGCACCATTCCCTTGAGGGTGCAGGAGATAGCAGGGGCATGCGGTACATTGTCTTCCTCATAAAACCGTTTTAGATGCTTGGCGTTGTTCCATGGTTGTTCACACCTCCAGTGCAGGGGCTAATGATAGCTGTGAAAGGAGCCCATAGGTTAATATTGATGGACAGTTTGTGTTTAATAGCCTGTTATGGAAGTCCAAAGTGTGTCTATAGATAGAGACATCAGGATAGCTGTAACACACACAGGTCACAGCTGCTGCCTCTCATGTCATCTGGGCCTTTTTTACTTGGTGAAATATCTTGACAAAATGAAATACAAACTGAGGGTAATTTTGAGTATGATTTAAATTAAAGCTACACTTTTCAATACATTCAACAATGAATACCAAGTGTGAATAGATAGCCAAGGCTAAGTTTAAACTGGAGCTGTTAGCTGCTAAAGAGCCACATACTGTTTATCACACAGGAGTTGGTGGAGACCAAAAACAGATGCAAAAAGAGAGTGAATGTTGGACTCTGGAAATAAGCTATTGCTTGCTAATACATTCGTCATAAGAACATTGATGATGATGATATGTTATTTACAGCTTGTGGTGTGGCCAAACAAAAATTAATTCAGGTTTCAGGAAAATTGATTTGCAAAGATAGATGACAGCTAGCAGTGCATTCATCCAAACCGACAGGACCATAGCTACCACTGAATGTAGATTATTATTATAATTATTTTTTTTAGCAATCTTCAAAGAGTTTACATACTTTTTAGTTTACTGGTATATGTGTATTTTTAGATCTGGCTATCTTTAAAGATGCTAAATGCAAGATTGGAGCATTACTATTTTCTCTGCACAGCTCTCTACATTGCAACGGTGAAAGTACACGTTTCTGTCATTTTAGGTAGTTCTTATCACAATGTATGTTAGTGTTTATTTCTCCAATAAGTTCGGTTGTAATTAGCTATTTAATGCTATTAAAAAGGGGTCGAGACGTCACATAGCTGGAGGCTTGGAAATTGTACTTGGAGATGTAACTTTAACTTTCCATAACCGTCATGAGTCTGTGTAGTAGAACGTGTCAATTTGATCGGAAATGTAGTTAAAGAGATATTATGGTTAGTTGTTGCGTCTTTCAAGCCAAACAGCTATCATGGTGCTAACGTAGCAGCTCACGCTAACAAGCTGCGGCCATGATCTGCTCTTGATTGGCTCAAGAGGGTTTGTGGGCGGGATCTTGATACTGCGGCACCAGCCCCCCAATCGCTACTGCGCAGAGTCTGGTTCCAAATGATGTCAAAATCTCAAGATGGTTGCTCGCATATCTGGGATATTTTAGCTTCACGTTGTGCAGCGAGAGGAAGAGGGGGCACGTCATCCGTCTATATACACACTCTATGGTCGGGACGGCGTTATCAGCCGAAATCGCTGTATGAGAGCAGTACTGGGCGGCCAGTGGGGCTCGCAATGCAGTCAAAGGCAAGCGCAACCGGCCTGGTTGTGTCAGCAAAGCAATATGATGCAGCGGGAGAGCGACTTCAGTCTCTGCTCAGGTCAACATTACTCCTCAAATCTTTACATAGCAAATGGTTTACTGCTTTATTAATTATCTGGATATCACATAGAGCACCTTTCAGCTAACTGGTCAAGAAGTCGTGGCTACAGTCCTGAAACAGGTGTGATGGGGAGGAGGTTTATTTTGAAGTGTCAAGGAATATTAGCACTTGTCAATCATCTATTGCAGCTTATTTACCTTACCCAAAAACAAATACCAGTGAAGCCTTGTCAGATTACAAAGAACAAAGTGTAATTTGGCTTTAAGAGTCTCTCTGAATATAGCTTAATACCAGAGGCTTGTAATTATATTTTAAAAAAGGACACTGTGGGCTAAGTAAAAGCTTTTAAAAAGCCACCTGATGAGCCTCAGACAGTACATTCAGACCTCTACTTGTGAAATTGTGATTAATTTAACTTTTAACACACTTTGTTCTGTTCAGATCAGGCAGATACAGGCTCAGGGGAGAAGACAAGCCGGACAAATTGCACTTGAACAAAATGAAAACGCAGACATAAAAAATAAATGAGCTGCGGGCAAATTAGTGTTCATCATGTATACTAAATCAATATACCACGGACAATCACATGTAACCATATTCTGCTTATTGTATAGGCAGTGACATTAAGTGGTATATCTCTATCAGGGGAACTGATGAGCATAACTGAAGAGGGGTGATGCTCAGATGATACTTGGTGACTGGCTTTCATTGTGCAACCCGGGCACTCGGCATCACATGCAGACAGGGAGTCCAGGAAAAGAAAGCCCATGTGCTCACGGCAGGAACGTTGGTACACATGCTTAAGATGCACATGTATGCCGGAGGTCGCACCTACACACACTGATAAATAAATGTATGGAGAAGTGTGCAAACTGGGGACTGGGATTTTCACACCCTCCATACTTGAACTCTTGATCCCCTTCATGACAGCAGCAGAGGACTAAGGAGGAGCACACTTACAGAGACATTCACAGAGAGATAGAGGGGTGAATGTATTTTAGTGTTTAAGAGAGGCAGAGGGGGAAGAGGTGTTGCTATGTTCTGTCACATATGTTCACACCAAGGATGGCAGAGGGAAACGGGAGGTTATCAGTGTCAGACTGGTGCTCGATCACACTATACACACCTGCACTCAAAGAGCACAGATTCGAGTACTTTTTTGAGCATAACGTTATGATGTGTTAGTACAACCAAGTGAAAATAGCAAATTGTTTAAGAGAAACTGATAATTTGTCTCAGCGTCTCATCACCCTGCTGGTGAATTTCCAGACTACAGTTTTAGCTAATATCTTTTTCTAACTGGATGCGAGTGTCAGCGACAAAATCAGCTTGATTACATTGTTTTTTATCGTCTTAAGTGGCCATGAGCGACATTTTGAGTGCAGCTAGCAGGAGGAAGATCGCTAGACAGCCTAACAATCTACTGGCTGTTGGCTATATTCTGTTATTTCTAATAGCACTAAATATCTCAATATAAAACGCATGTTTTCTTGTTTAAAAAGTGCAAACGTAGGAATATAGCAAGTACTACTAACGCAGCTTTTAAGTGGCTTTTTAAGTCCGGTTACGTCTCAGTCCTACATGGAGCTGATATGTACGTGGTTTGTACATGTAACAGAAGTGGACAGAGAGCGCAATGCAGCTCAATAGTCAGACACTCACATCCAGTTAGGACACGGTGTAACATACATGTACTTGCTTCATAACTACAGAAAACAACAGTACTTTCCAAAACATTACTACACAACAGAGCTCCTCCCTTGAAATTAGTTAGCTGAGATGCTGATGAGCAATTCAGCAGGTAACTTTTTGGGTAGTACCTAAGGAGGATTCATGTTTTCCCAAAATACTGCAGACTGGGTGTTGTCTACCTCTGATTCTGGTTCAGTGTCGTACTTCTCAGTAAGGCTGTATGACTTCCGTGACCGCAGGGAGTTCAGGCAAGTTAGTATTAGCTTGCTAACGCTAGCATTATTTGCCCTGCGTTGAGTGCTCGTCTCTGTAACTAAGCGTGTTTAATTAAAATTCTTGCTTTAGGCATGTCATTTGTATGCCATGTTATTGACATTTATACATATATCAGCTAGACTTTACACTTTTTTCCAGACACTGAGAAGTGCTTCTCTGCAATGTGATAGATTGAAATAAAAATCACCTGCTCATCGAGATCCTGATGAATTAATCTTGCTATCAGTGCAGTTATTAGATTGTTTCACACAGTTGTTACTTCTATTTTTTTTCCTGAAGCTTAATAAGCTTGATCACATAGTATACTATTATATGAAAATGTCATCATATATTTTTGAGTCCCGTGACCCGACCCTGGATAAGCGGTTGAAGATGAGATATTTTTGAGTTCATTGGGGGCATTTATTTTAAGTTCATCCATAAGACATAATGTATGTTTATCTCATTTAAAGTCCTTTCATTAGAGTTGAAAAAACATATTTTTATTTACCCTTTTCATATAACAAATTACTTGACTCTGTGTGTGTGTGTGTGTGTGTGTGTGTGTGTGTGTGTGTGTGTGTGTGTGTGGCAGTCTTTTGGACCACTGAATGAAAAAATAGCCTACAATAGGTCATGAGAGGGAAAACTACTCGTTGGTAGTCCAGTGGATTTTTCAATAAAAAGAAAAGCCTTTTACTCATGTCTCTCTATCATTACATCCTGACATCATTATCAGGCTTCACAAATAACTAAAAGAAATGTAATTTATCAAATAATAAGAAATGGGTCTTTGTATCATTGGGATGCTTTGCTTCATTGTATGATTTCTGATTTATTCGGTGAGTAATTTCATTGAACATTAATTGAATTGCGGTGAGAAATGAAGGTGCAGTGGAACAGAACGAAGCATATGAATAATATTTCAAGAGCTAATTATGCTTAAGGCGCATTATCTAACTGGACTTTCCAGTTGCCATTCAACCAAGTCAAATTAATTTTCCATGCAAATTTGCCTCTTTCTCAGGAAGAGAAAAAAAACAGCAATTCAGCTGTGGTTGACGCTTCCATTTCTGCCTCTAGTTTTCCATGAAGAAACAGGGCCGGCATCACATTGACATTTCATGGGTGACTGAACCGTTGTGCCATTTCACGTATATTAAATACTTTTGAAATCCTTCCACCAATAAGAAACATTCAGTTCATGGTAAAATACTGCAAGCCTGTTTAACACGAACAGAGAGTACATGAAGTGAGCAAAACAAAATATGATGAACTTTGTTGTTTTATATGTGCACAATCCAAAAAGCTGACCATGCAACGTGATAACTGTATAGGTTAGTGATGTAGGTTATGTAATGTGTCTGAAAACGTGAAACATAATACAGTACTTTGTCACTGGTGCGGCAACAAGAAGTACAACAGTTTAGTATTTCACAGTATACAATCTTAAACATTAGTTCAGCAAGAGAAGTAGCATAAAGAGGTACTGACAATCAATATACAGTATATGTGTGAATGCTGATTGAGCCGTCAGGTTAACTGAGAGGAAGTGACATACAGGCAATAGTAAAACTGTGACTGAAAGAAATAGTTTGACATTTTGGGTAGTATGCTCATTTGCTTTTTTTGCAGAGAGTTAGATGAGAAGATCAATATCCAATATCAATATAGAGCGAGCCACCAAATTTGACTATTATCAGGCCATTGAATAGGTGTTATCGTATCGGTATACCTACATATGTTATGAAAGTGAAAGTGAAACTTAAAAGCAACATGTTCTAATGCGTTAAGTGAATGAAATGCTTCTTTAGGTTTAGGCAACAAAACTACAATTTATATAGGTTTAAGCAACAAAATCACCTAGTTAAGAGTTGTGGCTAGAGGTCATTTTCATCTTCTTTTAGACCTTCTTTTGGTGATCGACCATGCGAATAGATGATAAAACCTACTATTAGGTGTAACAGGGCCCTACTGACTTACATCTATGAGACTTATAACCACTGATAATACCTAGTTAAAGGCCTGATAGCATTCTAATTGGCTGAGCTAGCAGCTGGTTAGCAATTAAGTGAATAAGTGTATATCCCAAAATGTCAAAATATTCCTTGAGTCATTGTCAAGATTTTTTGTTGCTGGGTAAAAAAAACATTTTATTTGTTTATTTTTATTTCCATTTGTTTCAGTTTTTAAGGTTGCAAGGTTGTAGGTTTGAAATATATCACAATTTCCCTGTAATCCATTTAAACCTACTTCCATGTGTTTGAAAATAGCAGGCTGTTCTCATACACCGCTCATAGCTATATCTATGAAAAGTAATGTGCTGTAATTCACATATATCCCTCATTTATCACACATATAAATAATTTTGTTGCCTAAACCTAGCATCTTTTTGTATTGTATTTCAAGTGTAGATATTATAAGCTAAATGTTGGCTTACTGTATTTGTCACGTAAATTCCATACACAAGTAACGCCACTTTTCCTAAACCTAACCAAGTAGTTTTTTGCCTAAACCTAATAAAATTGTTTTTTTCTGAAGACAGAAGTTTATTTGACACATGTTGCTGGACATTCGTAGGAAGACAAAAATGAGGAGTGGGAACACGGCTTCTTCTCAATTAATGAAGTGGGGGATGGATAATGGGGTCACAGGGCAGGAATGTCGATTGTAAAATCAACTTCAATCATGAAGGAAGGATGAAGACAAAGGAAACTGAGAGTGGGTTACTATGGCGTTCATAATCAACTCCCCTTACCCAGTTTCAGTTTCATCTCAGCTCATTTTAGCTGTGCTACTGTGGGATTGAGATTGCATAGACGCTAGCATTATTGTTCCCAGTGTTTTCTGTGCAGTTTGTCTGCTCGGCTTTCGTTCCTAATGTCCAGAGTCTAACCAGACAGGCCTGCAGGCGGGGGACTTCCAGGGTCCCGCCAGGGTCCCCCCCACCCCCCCACCCATCGGACCGGGGAGGGAGGGGAGGCCTGGCCTTTATGGGACTGAATGGATGAAGAAATCAAAACCTCAACAGGCTCTATTGTGCCAGAGCATCAAAAGGAGCGGTGGCATGGCAGGCACTTTGATCATGAGGCTAACACAGAGCGGGAAAGGGGCTGGTTTGAGGGGGAGAGCACCCCAGCTCATGAGCTCATAAAAGGACGCTAACGCACAGGTGCAAGGACATACAGTGTAAGCGTGTGGACATAGACCTACTGTGTGCACGCACAATCACACTGTTGTCCACGTGCACGCCTTGTCATATAAAGACCATACGCCGCCCTTCTCTTTGATTCTCATCAGTGTTTGTACCTGAGGCGCAGTCACACGATCACTCAGTGTTCTGGTCACAGTGTCACGTTTCACCGTGAATGCCACGTTCACGAGGGCTGAGCTGTTTTTACCACCGCTGGACTTGGTGGAGTCTGCCGTTGTGTTTGCCAAATTAAGCACCACACCCGATCATGCACTTGTGGAAATAGTTTTTCCAGATTTTCTCACCAAACATGACAAAAATGGCATCGTGCTCACATTAACCGAAGGAAAGTCTTTGCACTGTAAGCTCTAATGGCTTTGACATTTTCCCATTTATCAGCGCCTGTTTCCCAGCAATATGGTGGATGTTTCAACAGGTCAGCAGAACCCAGCTGCAGCTTATATGTCAAATCACTTTGGTCAGGAATGATTTTGATTACTTTCTCCAGCCTGAAACCTTGTTATGGTATTTTCATCAGTCAGCTGCCTGCACAACTCCAGCTTCTCCTGACCTTTTTCACACTGCAGTGCTAATCTGTGCCCAGAGATACACAGTTTATGTTGCTGTGATGTCATTTTATTTAACATAGTTAAAATTTTAACCGATAACTGACCCGAAACCAACAAGGTTATTGCGTCTCATGTAGCGGTGCACCATCTTTACTATATGAGCACAACAGATAGCTGAATCCCCAGTTCGCCATCAGGATAGTTACTGTAGCAGCCATGATGCTGCATGCAACCACTTTCCCAGTAAAAGTCCACCACCGCATCATTTAGTTTAGCAGGTTGTCAGCTGTGTCACGGTATGATGATACTCTGTCGCTCGGCTTGACCTTCGCCATTGTCCGACAAACAGTGTGTGTGTTTGTGCTACGTTAGCAGCTTGTAGTGTTGCCAGTGGCTTTGAGCCCGCTGTATCGTAACTTCGGCAAGTTTCCGACAGACCGCTTGTGTGTGGTGGCGGTCAGCGTGGGTTTGTTGGTGGCGTTATAGCTGTTAACACAGATGTAGCAGACAGTGTGTGTGCAGTTTATTTGACGTGAAGTGCTGCGAGGCTACATCTCCTCTGCTCAGGAGAGCTTCTGACAACTTCCTGTACCCTGCAACGCCACCTCAGACTCTCTTAAGGTGGACCATCTTTTCTCCTTCCATTGACAAGCCACTTCTCTGAGTTTTGCTCAGCTTTTTAATTATTTGATATTTCTTTTAACCTTTTTAACTGATAATTAATTAATTATTACCATCCCTAATGTGAGTGTACTACCGTTTTCGACCAGCGCAGCAGTGGTCACTTCCATCAGGTTTTATTTCGGGATGGGAGCCAATACTCAAAATAGATTGACATGGAAGAACTTAACAATTGCAAATGTACTTTTCCACAGTATTTTTCCACATACTTATAGCAAACCTGGTGAGTGTACACAGTGTCAGCACTTCACAAAATTAACCATATGATGCTGGATCAAAGGGAGTTTCTGTTAATGATTTCACTCATGGAAGAAAGAACAAAATACCTTTAGACCAGTGTGATGTTTTGTATTAAACTGACCGTGTGACCTGGTTCAGGTCAGTTTTAAAGTTCACAGTGTCCTGCTGTTACTTTACCTGCCCAGGTCACATGTGGCAGAGTTCCCAGCGGAAAAAAAGATCAGAGGGAGAGGCAGACGTCCATCGACCAGCCGGTGGTCACCTTGGAACGTTAACCTCAGAGTGGTCAAACAGCGGAAAGTCACAGCCAGTCTTTATCAGGACTTAATTCTGTGTGCTGATAAGAGATTAAAGGGAGTGGAACTACAGTACAAATAACCAAATGTTTGTCCAAACACACTGCACCACTACAACTTTGCCCATTAAGACTAGACTGGGTCAGGCTAACCTATGGCTTAAATCCAGGCGGCATTGTTGTAAAGGACTGTTTGGATATTGTTGGGTTGGGAAGGGGGGCTAAATATTTGTAAAAAAGCGAGACCCTCCCCAGTATTTTAACCCTCTCCTTGACTTAGAAAAATCTCTAATACCCTCCCCCTGACATCCTTCCAAATAATAAAGCAAGAATTTAACATGGTGTAACCCAGTTTGATATCGTAATGCAAACATTTGATATTGCAATGCTCAGATTTTGCACCGCTGAGACTCACATTAACGACATATGCAGTCAAAATTATTGATAACAGGCAAAATTATGTATCTGGTTTACCAAATATTGCAGCAGCTGTATGTCTTTAGGAAATAACAAAAAACACCGTCACTGAATGAGTGAACTGGACCACCAGCTTTGGCTTTTGAGTAATCTGAGCTTGCTTAATATTTGGAAATTAAAAAACATAGATACAGAAACAGGATTGCTCTCCTCTGCAAATGAGAAACGTACCTTTATGACCAACGGTGCACATCAACATGTGTTGATCTAATTATCTGATCTCTTTTTATACCTCTGTATACACTATGTTTTCAGGTTGTCTGTACGTACATACTAGGCATGCTCTTTTTTTTTTTGACCGATAACCGACCATCGTTTACCGATTATTAACCGTTGACTAACAAAATTAGTGTGTCGCGTGCAGCGGTGTGCCAGCTGCAGTTTTAAATATTTCTTTTAACCATTTAACCAATCATGTTAATTGTTTAAAATTTGGTTGGTTAACGGTTAATTATTAAAACCTCTAGTTCATATGTACATGTATACGTCTATATGTACATATGGGTCATTCTTGTGAATGTGATCTCAGGAATGCCTGGAGGGAATTTCTTCAAATTTGGCACCAACGCCCACGTGGACTCAAGGATGGACTGATAAGAGTCTGTAATCACAGGTCAATGTCACTGCGACCGAATGTCCGTCCCATTCTTGTGATATCTCAGGAACGCCTGGAGGGAATCTCTTCAAATTTGGCACAAACGTCCACATGGACTCAAGGATGAGTCACTGGTCGTTGTGACCTCTCAAAACGCATTTTTGGCCGTAACGCAAGAATTTTACATAAATGCCTAATAGGATAAAATGATGAAGTGATGACATTTTGGACAGACTGCAACTTCTACTTACAGCTAGGATATAATTCTAGTTTAGATGATAAATCCCACAAGGGAAGGCTGAAATACAACATAAATCTGAGCTAAAAGTGCTAGCTACTCTTTAAAAAAAAACAAAAATTACAATACCTTCCCCCTTTTCGGACCACCTCTCCTGTCCTAGTAATTTGTCCCTAAATAGAAAGTTCAAACCTACAAGAATGTGTATTTTGTATTTGTTTCTGCATTACAGCTGCAACTCCTTGATGAAATAATCTCCAAGAAGTGACAATCGCCTGTAGTGCCATTATTGTTTTTTCGTGTATCAAAGGTTAGGACCAGACTCTCTGTCTGCATTGGAACTCATGACAGCAGGTGGTTTGTTTTGGTGGGTCGTGTTCGAAATGGAAAACTGGACACAGTAATGTGAGTTCTCGGGAACTATTTACACACCAACACAGTGTTGATGAAGGACAAACACGGCTCGTGAAAGTCAAGGTGTTCTCCGTTGTGGAAAGATTGCGATAACCTTAATCATAGTTTCCTAATCAGCTGAGAGGGACGGAGGCCTCTGGAAATAGTTGGCCCCAGTCAGCGTGCTCACACACCCCTACTGGTTTTGGTGTGTTTGTGTGAGAGAGTGTGTGAGCTGGGTCTGTGTGTGTGTGTTCATGTTTGCATGCGAATGTGGGTGTGTGTGTTCTGGGGCCTTGGACAAACAAAGGCAGGGGTCCTGTTGACGAACCAATTAAAGAGCAGGAAGAATAGGGGAGGACACACCGGCCCAGCATGCTTTGCCCGTCACTCAAATTAGAGATGGCAAGTAGAGTAAAAACAATCAGGATGTTATGAAGCTCTCTCATGTTTTTAGGTATGCTTTAACAAGTGTTCCAGGAAAACACTATTTGATTTATTCGCTGTGCATTCATGCATGGAAATAACTTACTGATTTTATCAGTTATTTATTCACTCCCATTCACTCAAGCCTCAATTCCAGAGAAATCATTTTAACACAGAAAAACACTTCCTTTTAGTGCAGTGACAGCCAGACAATGCAGTGAGTGTTTCTTGCACTTGAATAATTTATGCTCAAAGGCTTGTTTTTGTTTCATTAAAATAGTCAGTTCTTCACTTTATGCTCTTTTTTACTTGAAACTTCAAGAATTCAATTCAGTACATCAAAAACATATGTATTTAAGTTGTGTTTTAAGACAAACCCCAATTTAAAAACCTGCTTGGCCATTTTAGCAGGATAAAGTTCCTTAGCTGTCTGTTAACTAGCTAATCTCTATAAATCGATATAAACAGGGACCAGATTTTGGTATCGGAAGCATTCTGGTTTATGTTTGTGGTCTGAGTAGTATTGATCAATCATGTTCCAGCAGGCTTTGGTTGAATACAGGCAAACAGTTTGTGTGGAGAGCGAAACAGGCGGGAGGTATTGGCCGAACTTGCAAGATCGGGAACCCACCAGCTAACGTCTGATGATGATTTAGCTTTTTATTGGTTTAAAATTAGCTTGTAAACTGGCTATGTGAAAAAATCCGGTAGTACACGTCATTTCTCAACTCCAACACCAGTCTCGTATCTCAAATTGCAACTGTAAACCATGAGCAACGTATGGACAAGGAAGTCAAATCCGCTGGGTACACTGGAACCCCAGAAATATAGCCCCTTGTCCCCAGAGCCTTATCTATCATTGGACCAATAGCCAGTGGTTTCTGAGATTGTTAACTAGGTAACTACTACACTAGCTACTCTGCGCTGGATAGTACGCTGGCACCAAAATGTTGTTATGATCATTCATTTGTGAGACCTTTAGCCAGTGTTTTTTCCGACGATGTTCAGGCGTGTTTGGTGGTAAAATTCATTATAAAGTAGAGATCACTTTGCATTAACCGTTAAGGAAATTGAATGGACTGTTGGTTTAGTTGAAATGTAGAGTTCGCGTGGGATTTTCCAAAATGTCTGTAGAGACCATGAATGGGAAATTAAGGGTACTTCCAGAAGAGCTACCGCAAACGCAGGTGTGCAGCATTTCATCTGTACAACACAAAAATACCACAGTGTTGTTGTAACAGAAGTAATATCTTTACAACATTATCTCTACCACAGGAACCAAGAACCAGGATGTAAATTTAGTTCCTGGGCCACAGTTTCATAGGAACGACCAGGACGGAGTTTACAGTGTTGACCGTTGCTGAATTTACTTTGTTGGATTTCTTAGTTCCTGGGACTATGTAGTCAAAAGGGCCCAAATGAGAGTCGGGGTGGTGGAGCCAAAAACTCAAGATCCTTATGGGAAAGAAAGGGAGCGTACAAAAGATACATACCGGAGGAACGAAGGAGGAAAACTACAGGGAGCTGTAGAAGAAGAAGAAAGAGCTTGTCAATAAACAGAGAAGGTGGCGGTGGGTCTACTCACAGGTGTTTCTTCCCTTTGAAGAGGGGATTCCTCCTTCGTCTTAAAGGAAGAAAATAATTAACACCTTCATGGTTGCCATGCCAACGCGCGGCCTCTCACTCCGCTCTCAGCTGTGAGCATTCCTGACCGTAATTACCTACAGTTCAAGGGCCCACCATAATTACCCACAATCCTTCAGCATTTCCACCGGAGAAAGAGACAGGAATGAGGAACAGAGAGCATTTATCTACATATACTGAGAGTCGTTGCAAGCTTTAACGTGACATTTGCTTTAATGATACGTATTTGTTACTTAACTTTCTCTCTTTATATCCCTCCCACTGTTCGCTGTTTCGCCTCCCATTCAAAATTACATTCATTTTTTTGTCTTTTTTTTTTTTTTCTTTTAAATCAGCAAGAATTAAAGATGGGTTTCTTCTTGTGGGAAACTTCCTGGGAGCCAACATGCTTCCATGCTGCGTTCTGGATAATTTAAAACCAAATCAGCCATATTTAACTGCTGTTATATACGAAGATAAAGGCACCAGTGGTTGACGCATACTGTGCATTCAGAAGAAGGCCAAGAAGGAACACAGTAATTACTGTATTTTTCTCTCTACATTTGAAGACATGTAGAAACATTTGCTAATTATCTAGCTCACACATATTTCCAGGTATAATTGGCATTCAACAAATATACATTTGCTGATTTTCCTTTCATCATCAAACAATGCTTCCATACTGCTCTCACCAATCATCCAGATTGAGAAATATTTGAAGAGTTTCCAGTAGCATCATTACCACATGACGATGACGTTACATGTGCCAATATTGACACGCAAGCTTATTATAGTCACAGGAAATAATTGGAACGTTGCATATAATTATTTCATAAGCACAAAGTGTTATCTTCAACAGGCGCCGGCTTCGGTTGGGGAAGTTGTGATTACAACGCAAAAGCGAACCAATTACAGCAGAGGACGGGAGTCTTGTCTTTCAAACTGCTGAGCGTGCAAAGCCTATTGGCATGCAATTAGTCGGGCCATCGTTAGGAGGCATTTCCTTGCTCATGCTGATGCTTTGTGATTAATTCTCATTACCTCCTTATTTGTGTGTGTCTGTGTGTGGTTTGGCAAGGATAGCAGAGGTTGGAGTGTAACTTTTCAATGCAGAAGGTCATTATGCTAATCGGTGTCATTACAGAAGCCCAAAAGACCCAAATGGAGTGTTTTTTATAGACAAGGACCCCCTTCTGTTCCTTTTTACATGTGAGATTTCTCAGATCCTGTTGGTCAGTCAGTTTACTCATCACATGGAGTGATTTTCACTCAGCCTGTGAAAACTGTTATAATGTCTGCTGTGGCTCTGAAGGGTGCGCTCCAATGTTTGAAAAATAACCCTGATGACACCCATGATGATGTTATTGGATTTTCTTAACAGAAAGCCTGTTTTACAAGCTGGAGCTGTGTGGGCATTTAAAAAGTTAAAGGGGATCTAATGAAACAAGCCATGAAGTTGCATTATGGAGAATGTAAGATCATAGGAAATGTTGAATCCAGTGTTTCTGGAGCTTGACCCAAAGTCTGAATATCTTTGTAATTGTAAATTTCTGCTTTAACATAATGAAAGCAGAGATATGACTGTTTTCAGGCCATTAAATAAGCGATATTGGCCCCTATAAGCATCATTGATATGGGTCAATAGGGGCCTACTACGCCTGCTAAGTTGTAAAAGTGAAAGCGAAACTTAAAAACAACAAACAAAAAGGCTTGTTTAGGTTTAGAGTTTCACATTGTCTATACTACAGTGCCTGACTTCTGCTTTTGCTCCTATAATTACTACATAATTACGACAGTCTCTGCAGGTTGCTGTCATGTTCTTTTATACCTTCTTTCGATGATCTACCATTTGAATACATGATAAAACCTACTACTGGGTGTAGTAGGCCCCTAATGACCCACATCTATGGTGCTTATAGAGGCCGATAGCACATATTAAATAGCCTGATAACAGTGTAATTGGCTGAGAACATGCTTTCCTCTTCTCTAACGCCTTCACTTCTTCTCGTTTTCCTGGATCACATTACCATTCACTGCACACACACACATGCTGTCTAACAGGGAATTGTTCTGCTTGAGGCTAAATATCCTCCTTTGCAGTAGTAGGTAGTGGTGATGAGCTGCCAGTCACACTCCCACCTTACACCTTTTAATTACCCTGATCATGTAAACTCAAACTCAGAGAGTCAATTTGAGTTTGAAGACCAGATAATTTGACTTGCCGTCTCCATTCTCTGCTCAGCGTTTAGTTCGTTTCAGTGTGAGCGCTCAGGTGTGAAGGATTTAAGCGTCAGGGGCGGGACGGGGCGGGGGGGACCTTTTTATTGTGCTGGTGTCATAGGTGTCGTGGCGAGGGGGTCTGCAGCTGCTTTGCTTGCTATTGTCACCGTGTCATAACATCAGGACCTATGGATTAGGGCCTCCTGAGGGTTCAATTTCTGCACAATGTGTCGGAGCGCCGCAGTGACATGTGGCTATTAGCCACGCTGGTGAATAAGTAATGATGTGACCGCAGCATAGATGGAACATAAACACACCGTGAACGGTATAGCTGCATGTAGCCTGTGTGTATGGATGAGCAGCTCAGTGTGCATGTATAAGGACTCATGCACATGTCTTTGCACATTTTCTCCTGAACTGTGTGTGATGGTGAAATGTGCGTGTGGGCACAGACTGCTGACCAGGCAGCCCGTGCCAGAGCCCGCGCCCTCACAGACACACAGTCAGCACAATGCCTGTCACAGCAGCCGGCCAATCAGATCGCTCGGAGCGCGGGGCCAAAGGGCAGACAGGAACCAATTGTCACGACAGGATCCTCTGTGCAGTGGCATAACCTAAATAGTGGCTAAATTCAACAGTGATTTAATACTAATAAATAAAGAAATATAAGCTCAAGAAAGTCAATGAATCATTGTCCCATTTTCCCTGTTGGTAACTGTCACAACATGACTGATGTCTTTCAATATGTGCTAGGAATCAGTGACTGTTTATAAACTCAATTAACTGAATTTTGACTTCAAGAGCCATCTCAAAATATCGCTTTCCCTATAATTAGTATCAAATTACAGCCTTACAGTTTCCAGGAAAGGTCCTACAATTCGTTACCACATTATGGACCTGTAAAACACTGAGGTCATGACCTTAGCACTCTCAGTGGTAGCTGCACACTAGACAGATTTCTTAACAGGAATAACAATCTTCATTGTTTCTTCAGTGTTCACCAAATTCAATTATGACTTTTTATGACGATTTTAATACCACATAAAATGAAATTTAATACCTTTTTCATTGCCGTACTGGTTAAAGAATGACAGAAAACCAGTTTAGAGTAGAAGGTTTACAATTATTTATTAGGTACATGATTTATTAATATCCATAGCAGCACTTGTACTGTATATATAGAATATGATATGCTATGTATAATTGATATAGATACTGTCTATCTATAATTGATATGAACTGAACCGAAAATAATTGGAAAATTACAGATCTCATTTAAAAGTGAGACCTGAGTACAGAAAAAAATGCTAATAAGTACAACACTAAAATAGAAATGGTAATACAAGATGTAGATACATACATTTACGTATATATATACAGCTTGAGATATAAATGCTTTGTAAAATAATGCAGATATCCTGCATCTCTTTTTTGTGCTTGCATTTCATATAATGCATACACAATTATTATAGCGTGTCTTCCACAGCCTATAATACAACTTGGTCATACAATATTTAGTTATGTTTCCAAATGCAGAGATTTTTTTGTGGTACGGAGAAGATTTTACAGCACAAAATGTCCACTGTTCATTTGCTGTGATCTGATCATGACACCACATTCTGGTCCAGTAACATGCCCTTGAATATTTCCATCAGTGTCAAACTTGGGTTGAACCTTTTCTTTGGACCAGATTAAAACATTTTAAACTGAAAGTACAAAAACCACCAAGGACATTGCCCTGATTTTGAACTGCAGCCCCGTTGACTCAAACCACAAAAAATGCTGTTTCCTTTCATCCACATCCTACCTTTGCAGTTTGAATATGTTTTAAAATGGGAAATCAGTAAAAAAAAAAAAAAAAAAAAAAAAAAAAAAAAAAAAGATAATGGTCTTTACCTTGATTCAGCTCATTAGAGAGAAAAGGAACGTATGTTTTGAACATGCTGGGGACAATGAGAGATCCCTGGACCATCTCTGGCCCTGCTGCCTTCCCTTCCTGGGGGTCGTGGACCTGGGGGGGATTTAAGGCTTTGGTCTCAGTATCCTCTTAAGACAGGGATGGGCAGTTAAATGGGATCAAGTCACTGGAGGGAAGTGGAGCACTTAGCTGAAACTTTCATGTATACAGTATGAGGACGGTATATACGGCAGCTCTGCTGATGAGGATTAACTACCAGCGCAGCTGCTTGGGGGGAGGATTTCTCAAACGGTTTGAGCAATAGACTTGGAAAGTGATTATTGACTGGTAAATAACAATCTCCTAATAAGGATAAGAGGTGAAAACTCCATTTGGAATGTAAACCATTTATGTCAACTGTTAAGCAATGTCGCTTTGGTAGCTCAAACTACACCCATATGGTCCCTTAAGCAGACCCCCATTAGAGGAAAGGCAGTGAAAACATAGCACCTGTTTTGAATTTTTCCCACCAAAACTGTGCAAATCTTTCCTACTGCAAAACATTTTATTACCTCAGTTCAGAGTCAGGCAGCTTGCCAGCCTCTTTTTTTTTTTACATGGTATATACTTAAAGGCCAACCCAAACGCAAAACCTGAACTAACGCAGTAAAAGCTTGTTCCTATCCAAATGATCAAATGGGGTTTGTTTTTATGAAATTTCCTACACAAGCCCTGCGGCCTGTTCTGTCCCGTCCTGCAGTATTTATGTGAACACTTACACATGCGCACATGCACACCAACCACGTGCACACAGGAGATACGGCGCTCAGATACCACTGAGCTAGGTTAATATGGGTGTTTTCATGATGAAAAACGCTGGTATAAAAGAAGCTCGGTAGCAGAACAGACTGTGCAGCATAGTGTGTACTTGAATGGTTCCATGTGTGCAGAGTGTGCTGGAAGCTGAAGTTTTAGAGCTTCAGGATTAATTGCCAACCAGAGTGTAAATGAGGGCATCAATGAGCTGCCACTGCGTTACATTGAAAAGAATAAACCCAAGCTTCTAGAGGTGGCAAAACAAATTGATTCACTGATCACAATTTTTTTTAAATTGATTTTTCTCATGCCAGAATCAATATATTTGCTTCATTTAAGTCTATGAAGAAGTAGACAAAAGTTACCACATTCATTGTTGTAGTCATGACGTCATATCCATTCAGTATTTGCCTCAACCAAAATAAGTCACAGTCAGCCGAAACAACCAAGCAGAAAACAGCAGAGGGCCCATGTGGAAACGACCTGCACCCTCACATGTAAATACTACACATACAATAAAGTATGGAAACAGGAAATGGTACTGTAGTACGGTAATGTACGGTCAAGTCACTCTCATCTCTGTGATCAAATCGGCCAACGCTACAACTGTAGAGCACTAATATACTGACAAATACTTTAAATACATTCAAATGGCCCGGATGGAGCTCATCATAGATGTATAATATAAAGAGAACGGAGCTAACGGTGGGGAGCTCAGAGATAGCGACAGATTTAATATACATGTGACTATGTCTACTTTTCAAAATAAAGAGGGAGGGAACTGTATATACAACATATGGAAATAAGGCTGATTGGATTATATTCTCCAGAAGTATAAAACACAACATGTCCCTCAATTAAAAAGAAATTACCACTAAATTGTGAGAGAGATGTCTCCATTCTTTAATTTTTGTAAATTGTAAGAAATAATGCCTGAAAATGACAGCTAGATTTTACTTCAGGACATCTCTGATTACATACATGCTGAAAATCAAACATTTAGATATTTTTTTTAAAATTAAAAGTCCCAAGAAGTGTATCTTTTTTATCTTTTAACATTTTCCCATGGTCTAGTGTTAAAAAAAGTTAACAAAAATTGCAGTAAATCGTAATATTGAATCACAATGCTTAAAAATCGCAATACATATCAAATTGGCATCCAAGTATCGTGGTAGCATCGAATCAGGAGATACGTGTATCGTCCCAGGCCTAATCATTAGGGTCCTACATGTCCAGAGAGTGATGCTAACTTACCTAGAAACAAATACATTTCACAGTTTCACACCTTGGTTTATCCTCCTTTGACTTCCTGGCTGGTTAACTGGTTATACACACAAACACACACTCACATGCCCATTCATGCATGTGAGTATGACCCTAGGCTATCACTCCCTGTGTTAACAGAGGAGTACATCTCAGGTCAATATTCATTTTGAACATTAGCAGGAGCAGAATATCCTGTATAAATTATATCATAAATATATGTAAGAAGTGTGAAAGTGAAGGTGTGAGGGGATGTGAAGCGCTAATAGACAGTTATGCAATGTGGCTGCCAGATTACGAGGCTGACGAGGGCCCTGACATTGTTACATAATGCTAAGTCCAGACAGTAATCCATACCAACCTGGCAGCACACATGCCTTCACCTGTCCTCAGCAGGGTAGCGGCGGGAGCGCTGTCACTCAAAGGAATATCTGAAAAATGTCTTTTAATATATCAATATTTTCAGTGTACATCGGGTAGCACTGCTGCCTCCCAGCAAAAAGGTGGCGTTTGTATGTTTTCTCCGGGTTCTCCAGCTTCCTCCCACAATCCGTGGGGTGCCGTGCAGATCAGGTTAATTGTTGACTCTAAATTGCCCGTAGGTGTGAATGTGAGTGTGAATGGTTGTCTGTCTCTAAAGTATGTGTCTGGCGACCTGTTCAGGGTGTACCAAGCCTTAGCCCAATGTCAGCTGCGATAGGCTCCAACCCCCCGCAACCCTGACTAGGATAACCACTTACAGATAATGGATGGATATTCTCAGTGTGTTTTATTATTACTGCTGGTGACTACATTTAGAAATCCCATTAAAGACCCGGGTTGCAGTTGAATGGTAAAAAAAATTACATCCTAATGTCTTATCCTAACCATTTTTCCTTGACCTCGATGGAAAACGTCATAAGGAAAGATATGACAGTGAATCCATAAAGGCTTAGGATAAGACAAGCACGCTGCAAAGACAATCCAACTGCACTCACACTATGCGACAGCAGATATTTTTTGGCGTTAAGTGACAAACTCTCTGATGCTGTACAGTTCAATTAAGTAAAACAGACGAGAAAGCAGGGTATGCTTTAGGGTGTCGCAGCCTTGTGATTGACAGGTCACTACCACAGCGTTGTCCAGTCTGGGTGTTTTTGTTTTACAACTTTGTTGTTTTTGCTTCATCAACGTCCATTTTAACATTTCTGGTTGCCTAAAAAATAGGGATGTGCATTCCAAGAAAAAATACTGTTTGAAAATCACTGAAAATTAGTCGATTATTGTTAAAAAAAAATCGCTACATAACCTTCGACCCTCCCCACAGCAGTTGCTATTCAGCAGTCGGTTGTACTTAGGTCCACCCACTTGTGTCACTTCTGGTTGCAAAAAAAACAAGATGGCGACAGCCAAAATGCCGAACTCAAGGTTTCAAAAACGGCAGTCCACAAACCAGTTAGTCACGTCACAGTAACTGTCCATTTATTATATATTGTCAATAGTCACACCAGAAAGTGGCGCAAAGAAATTAATCCTTGCTGTTCTAGTTGGCGAACTACTGTAGCTGCGAGCCAGCCTGCTGTGACATGCAAGCCCTAGTCAGTCACCATAGCCGACTGAGCTTCATGCGTTTTTTCTCTCTACTGTGCCATTTACTCCCGCTGTCATTTTCAGCATCATGATACATATCATATTATACATATACATATGTCCTACACACATGTTGAGGAATCTAACCCAGCACGGCGCAGGACAAATCCAGGCCCTCAGATATCCCTGGCAGAGAGCACCAGCTCAACCAAGCTGGATCGATTTCAATCGGCGGCTTACCAAAATGATGTGGCTGCCACCGGACCAGCGTGATGGGGCTAAAAATATCCTCGGCCGACCCCGAGGCTCTGATGTGGTCACGTACCCTCTGGTGTGTCTGGTTTTATGTGTCCCCAATGAAACCCATCAAATTACAGATGCAAACACAGCCGGACCCCTCATCAAAACTATTTCGGCTTGCTGACACAGTTTGCTAAGGCAGTAATTAGAGCAAAGGAAAATGGGAGGCATCCCAGGCACGCGGAGAAAAAGAAAGACGAAGGAAAAGAGAAGAGAGAAGGAGCAGGGTGGACAGTGACAGCTCATCAGCGGGCCACAAGCCATTTTTCTTTTGCTCCCTCCCCTCGCCGTTTCCTCTACATCCACGGATCAAAGGATTGGTGAACATAAATAAAAGCCCTGATGATGATTTCCCACGAGAGCTGTGAACAACTGCATAGCACACGTTCATACGAAGCCACGGCAAAACAGCTGTGTGCTTCTGCTGTCACACGCCTGGTTTGCCAACTGTCGGACTGCCTTGTTTGCTCCTCAACTGGTTCACACCACCAGGAGAGATAAATGATTACAATCAGAAATACTTCGTAGCCTGACTGGTCTTTGATAGGGCAAAGTCTTGTAGAACCCGGATTTATTCATACATAATTCAACATATCCTCATGCACCGGTCTGTACAATTTCTTACAAAAAGTTATTCCTCATTTTTCATGTGTTTTCCTGCGAATGTCAAACACATGACACGTGTCAATTTCTGCTCCAGTCTTTTCAAAATAAAACTACTTAGGTTTAGGCAAAGATCAACTCAGTTAGGTTTAGGCAACAAAACTACTTAATTAACGTTAGGAAAACGTCAACTGGTTAGGTTTAGGAAAAGATCAACTTGGTTGAGTTTAGGCAACAAAACTACTTAGTTAACTTTAGGAGAAGATTGATTTGGTTAGGTTTAGACAACAAAACTGCTTCGTTAACTTTAGAAAAGGATTGCTTTGGTTAGGTTTAGGCAAAAAAACTACTTAGTTAACGTTAGGAAAAGACCGACTTTTATGGTTTAGGTTTAAGCAACAAAACTACTTATTTACTTAAAATAACTTGGAAGCGCTGTAACTTAAGTACAACATTTACATGACAAATAAATCAACATTGTCTTCTGTTTCACACGGGGTACTAACACCAGTCTCCTGGGCGAAAGTCCAGTATTTTTTGACCCACCCGTCCATCCAGACTTCCTACCTATGCTGCATTTTTTTCGCCCTTTAAACTTCCTGGTTCACAATTACGTGGAATATATACAAACTGATTTTGTGGGATATATACAGATTACAGTGTATTACTTTTTTGTAGGTGCAGTTATGAACCGTTTATGAGAAACAGCCTGTATAATTGGTATATTGGTATATATGATTGGTGGATCCTTAATGTGTGTCAAATGCCTTATTTAGTGTGTGTAGGTAAGGTTGCCCTAAGGTGGCTTGTCAGTGAAAGAGAAGTGATGATTATTATTTTTATCCATGCATAGTATCTTTTTCATATCCAGTATCGTGTGATTGCTGGACCTGTCCCAGCATGCACAGAGTGAGAGGCAGTAAACACCCTGCCTGGACAGGACACCAATCTTTCATGGGGCTGACACTCAATATCATTCTAGCCTTATCCACTCCACCTCCATTTGCACACTTGCATGATGTACATAGCATACCGAGGGCTGTCCTGCATACAGTATTATCTCGGTACACCTGTTGCATCTGCTTCCAGGTGGAGAATGGAAAGTACATACACTTTTTCATACCTTCCTCTGTAATACAGAGTGCCCTTCTCAGCTGCGAGTGTGGCTCCATGTGAAGTGTGACACTCTATAGACAAGTGCAGATGAGGAGAGCACCGGTTCAGGTTGAGAGCCATAGAAATACAAACTCATTCAAGCTGATAACTGCAGGCAATTTAGTGTTGCCAATTCACCTGAGCTGATCTGTTTGAACTGTGGGAGGAAACACACAAGCTTCACTCGGAAAGGTGCAGGAGATTCAGCTTGTGAAAGAAGTTTGTATTAAAGTAATATTAAAAAAAACAAAGATCTACAGCGATTATTAACAACTCTATGGGTATGACCTTTAAAAATACACCACAGAATGATCATACAAGCGAGGAAAGGTGGAAGTTTGTTTTTTTTCTGCAGGGAATAGGCTGTTGCCGCTGAAGGGTTGAACACATTTTAATTGAAGCTTAATCCATAAACTCATTTAACTCTTTGTCATTTATGCAAATGTTTTATTAGATAAAGCAAATCAACCCTTGAGGTACTTCCAAGTGTCCCCACACAATCTGCATGTACGTAGTAGTATGTCTCTTAAAATGCAAATACTGTGTGTGAGCACATTTATGTGTCCTCTTAACACGTTTTCTCTATGGGAACACAAAGCTTTGTAAGCAATATGTGTGTCTACGGCGTTGTTATGCTGAAAAATAACATACAGCCATGCACAAGTGTGTTGATAGCATATACGGTAGTTCTCATTTTGCATGAGTGACTTTGCACTAGAAACATGAAGCAGTGAAAATTATCATATGAAGAATATAAAACATCACTGCAGGTTAGCCCACAAGCTGTTACTCATCTGCAGCCCTGCCTGTGTGAGTGTGTGTGCACATTTACATAACTTTGCAGTCGGCAGGCCTATAGCAAGATAAGGTTCCCTGGAACTCTCTGATGCTTCTGTTTGGTTAGTGGTCACACATAAATGCATGCACGCAGGTTATCAGAGGTAGCAGGAGGTGGAGAGTTCACAGAGAGCCAAGGTCGTGTCAGATGTGTAACAGTAAAACTGGAAAGTTTACCTTCTGAGATGGGACAGCTGGCTTCACAAACCATCTGATTGTGTTTTCATGTGCTATTTTGTTTCCATGGTCATGGCGTTCGCATGTGTCAGCACTCAAATACTGCCTGTGTGTAATGTAGCCTATTGCAGTCATCCTTGGACAGTCATCGTCCACTTTTGGCACTAACGCACATGCACAACACATTCTCATCCCCACTTGTCATATACTGCCGCTTTGGCGTCACTTCCTTTTAGGCATCAAAACCACTGTAGTTATCCTTGGCGTCACATTAAGTTTATGCAACAAAAGAACTTGTGTAGGAAAGGACCACATGGTTGGGTTTAAAACTAGTGAGTTTGTAAAGTGAAAATGAAAGTGAGCACTGTGAAAGTGCTCTCAGTGTGTCTTTTCACTCTCAACTATGTCAACTCCCGGCGCATTTTCTCTGAGCGCTTACTGTTGCCACGGATGGGGTTACATTATAGTTACCTGGAATCCCAATGCGCCTCACACTGGTGTTAAAGGGTGCCTTGTGTGGCGGTATCTAACGCCGACAGCCGTGACAAAGCCTTAGTATTCAACGCCCGGGGAATGAGAAGAGGCTGACATGAAGCAACATGCAGTGTGTTCTCCCTTCTGGGAGCCTCATTAAGCTAATGTTTTACATTGGTCTTATTTAATATTTCTATAGAATTAGCAGGGCTATCAATCCATTCAAATATTTAATTGCGATTATTTGGATGATTGTCCATGATAAATCGTGATTAATCACATTTTAAATGTACATTTTCAATCTGTTCAAAATGTACCTCTTATCAACAAGGGAGTAGACAAATATGCTGCTTTACACAAATGTATGTATAGATTTATTACTGGAAATGAACTGAAACTGAAAAACACAAAACAATGAGAAATATTGTCCAGAAACCCTCACAGGTACTGCATTTAGCATAAAAAAACATGCTGAATTCATAACATGGCAAACTCAAGCCCAGCAGCTGTCAGTGTGCTGACTTGACTATGACCTGCCCCCAAACTGCATGTGATACATAAAGTGGGCATGTCTGTAAAGGGGAAACTCGTGGGTACCCATAAAACCCGTTTTCATTCACTTATTTTGAGGTCAGAGGTCAGCGGGACCCCTTTGAAAATGGCCATGACAGTTTTTCCTCGCCGAAATTTAGTGCAAGTTTAGAGTGTGATTTAATCTCCTTCGCACAGCTAGAAGTACCAGTGGATTCCTTAGGTTTTCTAGTTTCACCTTGCCACTATCTCGCTTTAAAACCAAGCCTGTTACAACCTCTTAAATACTGAAGAAGTTGGTGGCCTTAAAACAGATTTGCATTAACTTTGACAACCCGAATTTTTAGACAGGTCTTGGACTCTTCTAAGGTAGTGTCTAGGAGGAGCCAATATTTATGTTATTTGTGTAATACATCTTGTTAAGTCTGATTTTGGTATATGCTGTGTCATTTATGTGTAACCCATTATTGCTGCTGCACAGAAAAATATACAGTAATTACTCTTTGTTGTATGCATACACTTTTTTATATCTTTAAATAATTATTATTCAGTTGTATGGCAATAATAATAGCTCATTTTAAGTGTTCTGGAGGGTATTATATATTTATGGTAAACAAAAGGTAAACAAATAACAAGTGAGTTTAGGTACAAACTCCATCAGTGAGAATAATCTGAAAAGTAATCAATAGTTTGTGTTGTCAACTGAACTTAGCCTCCAAACATCAACTGAGTGTCTCTGCAGAGGAAAATGAAGGGAGGGGACCTCAGAATTGGCGCCACGTGCGCTCAAATCAAATGGCTGTTATATTGTAATAGCTGTTTCTGGATTGGTCCAGACACCAAACACGGTATTTATATACGACATCTGATTGGTCGTCGCCTCCGAGTCGATAGTGAACACAGCGCAAAGCTCCCAGACAAGGAATTCTTGGGCGTCTAGTACTATGAGAAAGTAGTGCGCGATGAATCGGTTTATTTCGGTAATATTTTTGAATAAAGGTGTAATGAAACTACAACGCGCACCCAGTGTTTTCGTGCGAATCTGTATTTAGTGAAAAGTGACGGTTTAGCGCTGTAATGAAGCGAACGTGTCGACTTGTATTGGTGGCGGAGGGATATCACCATCCTACTGCGCGTCAAAATATTGGCTCAGGGAGACCGCGCCAAAGCTCAGACAGCGACCACTCTTCAGGATAACGACACACTGCGGAGGCCCTTTAAACGCACTCTACCGTCGACGCGGCTGCTATACACATCGGAGTGTTTGTGTTTTTACCGCCTAAGAGGACTGTTTGCGCTCGAGTCGAGACACAAGTCGGGTTTCATGCCGGTTTTCGGGAAGCGGTGTACGGCTTCACGGTCGTGAGACGACTTTGACGGGCGCGGTGTTGGCGCACTGCTGGACTGGATATATATTACTACTCGCTTGAAGCCAAGAAGACGGTCCGCACCACCATTTACACTGCGCCTCAATCCACTTCTCCCCCGGTTCTTCTGACTCCAAACGGGCGAATAGGGATCGTCTACGCCGGCTCATCAGCGTGAATATGTTGTTGTCAAAGTTTGGTTCATTTTCGCACATTTGCAACCCTTCAAGTATGGACCACCTACCAGTGAAAATACAGCTCCAGCCGGGTAAGTCAACGTTACTTTATCACCTAACTTAACACTTGATTTGATATAACAACTAAGACGCTAGTTTGGATATATTACTAATTTAGAGTAAGCTACTAACCGTCGCAGCTGACCGGCTCGTAAAGCTAGTAGACGATAGCTAACAATCTGACCTCGCACTACGCGGTGGTTTCTTGTAAAAATATTGCACTTAATTGAACATTTATTCACTTTTACTTACAGTTAAAGTGGAAAAGGAGCCATTTGAAAAGGTTTACCAAGTGGGATCTGTGCTGGGAAGCGGAGGATTTGGCACAGTTTACGCCGGCAGCCGGATCTCTGATGGCGCACCGGTAAGCACTGGGATCGGGGTCTATGTTTTGATCTTCCATGTGCCGCCATGAAAGCCGGGGCGTCCTTTTATCGCCACCGGGAAATACAATGCGACTCCTCCGCATTGGATTAACGTTTTTGGCCTTATTTACTGTGTTATTTCAGGTTGCTGTGAAACATGTTGCAAAGGAGAGGGTGACCGAGTGGGGCACAATTGTAAGTATGCGCGACCTGTGTGTGGTTTGTTTTGGTTTCCCCCCCGCCTATTGCTGCTGCTGGGTGGGGGTGTTGTGATGTTAAAGCACAGCCATTATCCCCCCTTTATCTCGATAATAAGCCATCCGTAATTTGTTACAGAACGGGGCTATGGTGCCTTTGGAGATCTTGCTGCTGAAGAAGGTCAGCTCGTCGTTTCGCGGAGTTATCAAATTGCTGGACTATTACGAGCGGGCGGACGGCTGGCTGATCGTCATGGAGAGGCCGGAGCTCGTCAAGGACCTTTTCGACTTCATCACCGAGAAGGGCGCCCTGGACGAGGACACGGCTCGGGGCTTTTTCCGCCAGGTTTTAGAGGCGGTCAGACACTGCTACAGCTGCGGTGTAGTACACAGAGACATCAAAGATGAAAACCTGCT
The DNA here is from genome assembly GCA_947000775.1 of Pterois miles. Classification (NCBI taxonomy): domain Eukaryota; kingdom Metazoa; phylum Chordata; class Actinopteri; order Perciformes; family Scorpaenidae; genus Pterois; species Pterois miles. The sequence continues at coordinate 15,685,657 of CAMQGK010000549.1, read as the reverse complement.
TGTGGATCTACGCACCGGGGAGCTCAAGCTTATTGACTTTGGCTCAGGGGCGATTCTCAAGGACACAGTCTACACCGATTTTGATGGTAAGCAGCTGCCGCCACCCTCCATCCTATTACATTAATTGCTATAATAAGATGTCACAATGCTGGATGTGTAATTTGTTGTTATGAATTCATATCCGTGTGGGCTGGGTTGTATTTGCCCTTGATGCTCCGCTGTGCTATATTCAGATATGGAGGCGTTCACGAGGCTGTGACGCAGTGGTCTGTTTTTGGTCGAGGGTTTTCCTCGCCTAGGGTCTGATCATTATAACGGATGTTAATCGATGCTGCCAAATAAAAAGAGTCCAGTGTTTTACCGGGATGCATGACGCGCATGTTATGGATCCACAGATATGACTCACAGTCTATTAATCCCGCCGTATTGTTTTTTTTTTTTCCTATCTCTGATTCATCCTCGTCTTCTGAGACTGAGTGTACTTTTATGTTTCCTGGTCTTATTTTGTTAGTAAAGCGTGAGTAACAGTCGCAGTTTGTGGGTATTAGGTCAGTGCCACGTAACATCTGTTTGTTGTGAAACCCGAGTCGGCGGTTCACGTGATGGGCTCACATTGCCTTTTTTTTGTTTGGTATCCAAGTTCCTCCTTTCTGGAGGGAGGGGAGAGGAAAAGAAAAGGAGGGAGGGAGAGGAGGAGACGCAGGCAGGTCACCTAGTTTGTGTTTTGTGGCTAGAGGAAGATGGAAAGCATTTCTACTATGACTCAGCCATTTTAGACACAGACACATTAATTATACTCAGGTTTTTTTTATTCAGGCTCTCTGGTGTTTCCATATCTTCAGCACCGATCTGTATAATCATATATTGTTACATAAAAACTCACTCTTTTTATACAATATTTCCCAGCAGACACAATCATCACTCACCTCCCTGCTTTTCTCTTTTATTTATTTTAGGTACAAGAGTGTACAGCCCACCAGAGTGGATCCGCTTCCATAGATACCATGGTCGCTCTGCGACGGTGTGGTCGCTAGGCGTGCTGCTGTATGACATGGTGTGTGGAGACATCCCCTTTGAGCAGGATGAGGAGATCCTCAGAGGGAGACTGTACTTCAGGAGGAGGGTTTCAGCCGGTAAGTCGTCCACAACAACACACACTAACAACATGAGTTGACTCTGTTGCCCTCTAGCCACGGTAACTGGTACAACCTCCTAGTTTGACTAAATTGTGAATCAGCTTACATCAGAGTCATACCTCCCAACCATAATGGATTACCTGCTGAAATGGCTGGTAGGCAGATTCATGATTGATAACTTAAATTGAGATTTTAGCTATTATGATTTCCCTAGGTGCGCTTTGTAAAACAGCCCTGGTTACCGTAGGGAGGTAACTCAATAACAGGATGTGTGCTGTCATTCTATTGGCCGTCTGTGCCGCCTACACAATATTATATTGAACGTCCATACAAACTGAGTCATATACAGTATCCTCAACATCATTTCTGTCTCCTACCTCAGAGTGCCAGCAGCTGATTAAATGGTGCCTGGCCCTGCGGCCTTCAGACCGGCCCACCCTGGAGCAGATTTGCGACCACCCTTGGATGAGGGCGACGACAGAGTCGCCCAAGTCACAAGAGGAGCCGGTCGCCGGCGACATCCGCCTCAGGACCATCGACACAGACTCTTCGTCAAGCACAAGCTCGAGCAAGGAGAGCCTCTGAGGGCGGCTCTGATTGGACTGAATAGACTTTCTGGGGAAAGAAGGGTTTGGATGGAGGGGGTTGATAATGGACTCAAGGCCAGCAGCCTGTAGCCCCGCTGGCCCATCACAGCGGCTGGGGGCTTGACTCAGCTGGTCCGGCAACAAAATGTACTTTAATTTTCCTCTTTTGTCGGGAATTTCTAATTTATTATTTGTTCTTCCTTATCTTATTTCCCCCATCCCCTCTTTTTTTCTTTCAGTTGATTATACTTGTTTCCTAATCGGGAACATTTTTCTGTTTGGGCGGTCTTACCAGCACTATTTATTTTCCTTTTTTAACTTTATTTTACTCGTTTTGTTACTAGGCTGGTATATGCAGCTGGCAAGGCCCTCCTATTCAGACATGGCTGCTCTCATAGAGCTTGGAGAAAACCTTTTTATTTAAATGTTTTAATTTTGATTTTGTAGTGCCTTTTTTTGGAAAGCTGCTTTTCTGGGGGGCTTTCGTCAACAACTCTGTTTTTTGGATTTGCCCACGGCTGGTGGCTAAGTTGCCCGTGCTGTGATGTAAGGAGTGGGTTAGGCTGTGTTAGTTATTATTATTTTTTTTTTTTCCCCCCTCCTCTTCGTCACTGTAACCAACCAGCCCCCAGCCAAGAGGCTAAGATAGCATTAGATGGGAGAGAAGGAGGTGGGGGCTCTTCCTGACAATGGAATACTTGAAAAACACTCGACTCAACTCTGTGTCGCTCTCTTTAACGCTGCTCACTCACTCTATAGCCTGAACAGGTGTTTGGAAACTGGATCCTGTCTTTTCTGAATGTCTACAAAATGTCAACACACACACCTAACCCCCACCTCGTTCTCCTCCCCCTCCATGCCTGTTGCAGGGTGTGTGGCCCTCTTGACTTTTCTTTTTGCCTCCCGCCATCTCACTGCTTGACACTACATGGCCCCCGCCCCTGGCCTCCCTCAGGGTTTGGGGTGTGAAATGCACAATCAATGCAATATTCATGGACTCAATTATGTATTTTTTTTTTTCAGCAAATATTGTACAGCGTGTATTTTTTTTTTTCTCTTTGTGTGTACATTATTTTCCTCCCCGTTTGCATTTAATTTATTTGTAAACATGTAGACATTCCACACTCTGTGGCTATTTATTTATTTATTGTCTATGCTTAAAATCCCCTCTAAATTTTGCATATCCTACTTGGCCTTTGGTTTGCATTCCTATAATTATTTTTACATTTCGACCTTTTTTTTTTTTTTTTTTTTTTTGAGATGTGGAGGATGCACTGAAGCAGTTGTCGATGTAAAGCAGAATAAAACGTTTACTTAAATTTGAAAAGAGCATTTGAATGTTATTTAACTACTTTTAAAAAGTCTGTTAGTAATGTTGAATGGCTAATTATCAGAGAAATCCATCTGGTTTCTGTACTGTCACGATCAATTTTTGAGTTCTATGGAAAGCTAAACAACGGGAGGAACAGCTTTCGTAGTTGTCACATAGCCTCATATTGGAGACCTTTCAGTTTAGCTGTGTGACTTGTGGCTGTGAAGGATGGATATTGCTATTTTTTGATACAAAAGTTTCAATTAAACTCCCATTTTTATGTACAGAAATAAGCCTGGCGTCTTGATCATTTTGAACACAGTGTGTTGTAGCTACATGAGTTTTAATCCACAACATTTGATGAAATATAGGAAGATTTTCAAGGTTCTCTTTAATAAACATGACCTCAGATTTTAGAGATGTCACACCATCGATACCAGTTTGTAAATGAAGTCTTGCCCATGAGCCAATTTTCTCCATCTACTTACTATCACTCGTTTGGGAGGCTAATATACAGTACATGCCCAATATAGCACTTGGTTCATTTACACTGCCTATAGTAATAAAATTGTGACACGAGTGAGGAGAAACATCACAGGAGCCATTAGCTGGATGACAACCTGCAGCAACCGCAGGGCTAATAAGAGACAGATGTGTCTCGAGGGGACGAGAGGGAGTGATGCTGGCATGACGGAGGAAAAGAGAGCGATTGGGAACGTTATGCATCATCACACACATGCAGCCTCTAAGATATAACCAATTGCTTTTCCATTTTAAGCTTCCTGCTTACCTACCTACAGTACAATAACATTAGTCATCCTGTTATTGGGTGCAGGAAGGCTATGAGTAACAGGCTTGTGTGTGTGTGTGTGTGTGTGTGTGTGTGTGTGTGTGTATGTGTTAAGGGTTTCCAGGAAGCAGGAGTGAGTGGGGTGTTTTTTTGGGGGAGGTGCTGCCCCCTCTGGTGAGTCAGTGCCATTACCACCTGTAATACTTTTCCACTTACGACACTCGCTAATGATCCCTCTGTAAAGCCTCCACCATGATTATATGTGTTCTATAGCATTGACTCTGTATTTACTTGTTTTATTTCTGCAACATAGACAGTATTATCTCACGTTTTCAGATCTTGCGCCTAAAATCCTTATCCCTGTGTAAAAATGTTATATCCATAACTCATCCTACACACCTGCACATGACAAGTTATACTTTACTATCTGCTCCCAATTCGACCTGAGTGGAGACATTTGGGCACCTGACAGATGGTGCTTACATCTTCTTAGGGGTCTAATTCATGATGAAGAGACTGATGCTTGGGAAACAGTTTCTTAATTACCCTTTGGAATATTCATCTTGATACATACGAAGCGGAAAAGTTAAGCTATTTAAAGGCACTCTATATGATATCCGGAGCATTAATATAGCAGCAAATGCTTTGTAAAGATATAGTGGAGTGATGTCTACCTGAGCAGAGAATGAAGTCACTCTCCCTCTGTGTATTGTAATTCAAGTTTCTCCGGGCTGACCATGTGGGCCTTAGTGCATGTGAGCGTGCCCCGCTGACTAGCTCAGCGCTCATCCGGCGATTACAGCTTGATAGCGTCGTCCCGACTGACACTGCTGTTGTGAGCGTAGCGCCAACCCTCCTGTTCCGCCCCCCAGCTTAACACTCTTAGATCTGTCAGCAAGTTTAGCACCATAACAATCTCATGAGAGTTCCCCCTGTTTGTGGGCTCCCTTCTAGCCGCTACATCAGCAATGCTGCTGTTGTTTACATTGTTAGCGCTCTTAGCTGTTGCCATGTTGAGAGCCGTATGGAGTCAATAGAAATGTTTCCAATCTGGCATTTAACTACTTTAAAGCAATTAAAGCAAGTATTATCTGACTTAAGGAGTTTGGTTTGAAAGTATAACTAACTTAAGTTTGAGATAAAATATGTGTCATGTCAGAAAATTTGCTTTCAAAGGAACAGTTTGACATTTCAGCAAAACACTTGTTTTCTTTTTCATGAGAAGATTGATACCACCCACCTATCTGTACAGTCAATATGTAGCTGGAGCCAGCAGCTAGTTAGCTTAGCATAGCATTACGACTGGAAACAGCCTGTTTTTATACCATATAACCGTAACAATGACAATTGGTCGTTTGATGAGGATCAAATAGCCACTTTCAGTGACGGAATGGGGGAATACTACAGTTGAAGACTTTTAATCAATCTAAAACTTAATTCCCAACAAGCACCCCTGCACCACCCTGTAATAAAACACAGAGCTATAAGTGATCACTGGTGTCACACTCAATACGTTGACAGCTGTGTTTCTATATGCGTCCCTGGTAATCCTCTATTGTCTTTGTGTCTCCAGGCTTTTTGACATGCAAATGGGCGGCAACTTGTCTTCATCAGAATCCCTTCTGCTCAGACTGAAGACTAATAGTGAGGTCTCATTCACTCTCACCGTGAAATCCTCATTAAATGTAACGGGGCATATGCCACACTGTTCTCTCCTTCAGCTGAAGACTGATCCCACAGGCTGGTTAATATCATCTATCACTGACACTTAGTTCGACTCTACTAAGATCCCAGTGCTGTGTAGCGACCTATTAAAAGATCAAATGGTGTGAGTTAAGGGACCATATGAATCATTCGTGTCCAAAACGTTTAAAAGAAAAACATCTTTACATGAAATTGTGTTCAGCACATCTTAAATATAGAAGCTCTAACATTTTAAAGTATTAAAAGAAGTGTATCCGTCATTTATCAGGAATCCTTTAAATTAAAAAAAAAAAAACCAACAAAACAAAAAAACAAATGTCATGCTTTTTTAGTGGTGGATACACTGACATTGTTTGATCCACAAATGTTATGCTAACGCTGTTGTCAATGCTCATTGCTGTGTAGCAAATGCTAACCTTTAATGCAATTTTTTTTAGCGCACTTAATATGAAGCTAGAGCTAGCAGGCGATTAGCTTAGCTTAGCATAAAGATTGGAAGTACGCTGAAAGTTAGCCTGGCTGTGTCCAAAGTTAAATCCACCTATCAGCATATCTAAAGCTTACTTATTACTACTTAATACTTTATATTGTTATTTATCTAATTCATACAAGCTACCTGTTTCCCCCTTTTTCTAGTGTTTATGCTAAGCTAAGCTAATTTGCTGTTGGCTCTAACCTCGTATTTAGCATACAGGCATGAGAGTGGTATCAATCTTCTAATCTAACTCTTGGCAATAAAGCGATCAAGTTTATTTCCCAAGTTGTCAAACTTTTCCTTTAACTAACTTCCAGTCACAGTGTAATTACACAGCCTTTAAAATGTGGATCTGTGAAACAAGCATCAGTGGCGCTAGACAGTTCTGGTTAGGTGGCGAGTTGGAGGTGTAAAGACAGACTTTTTGTGTAAAATTTGTCGGAGGTCTGTCGAAGGTATTTGTTATGTAGAAGGTGGGGGGAGGGTCTTAGTTATGAATGAAATGATTGTGGTTGTGTATTTTAAGTATGTATATTTATAATGTAAACCCTTGAAGCTGAGGTCGCTGCATTCAGATTTTTTCCCTCTGTTGCTCTATAGTCTCTGAACAACAGTGCTGGCACGTTAGGGCTGTCGGTGGTGGTGGCCGTCATAGGTGACAACTCGACAGACACAGAGGAAGATGCCAGATGGACTCTGGGCCCGAGGGCCCCGATGGGCACAGATGGGTGGGTGGGTGGCACCCACACAGGCAGCACAGGCGGCAGCGCCAAGACAAGGAAAAGAAGAGAGAGATCACACCAGCAGTGATACTACACTTCTCACTACTTCTGTGTGTGTTGATGCATCCGACCCTTTGAATGAGGACATGATCAATTGTATGCATGAGTCTGCATAAGTGCTGTTCATTGTGTGCATGTTTATGTTTGTGTACATGATGTAGTCTGGATGTCTCAGTGCTTCAGTCTGTGAAAAACTGCAGATCTTTTAGGCTTAAAATATATTTCAGTATATCTGCTCCTGAAATCAGTACATCACAGCTTTGACATGGACTCACCTGTTCTGTTTATTGGACCTTAAAGGTGCTCTAAATGATACACAGAGTATTGATATAGCTGCAACAACTATTTGCTATGTAAAGATATAGAGTAGTAATGTCTACCTGAGCTTCTGTGGGCTTTGTATACATTGCGGGGCCGGCCACTCTGCACTGTTCCTATACGGCGGCTACGGCAGCGGCTACGGCAGCGGCTACGGCAGCGGCAGCGGTTACGGCGGAGGTTACGGTGGCGTCATGGAGCGTAGCACCTACCCTCCAGTTCTCCCCCAGGTTAACACAATTACCTTTGTTTGCACTGTGAGCCGCTGGCTCAGCCATCGCCATGTTGAGAGCCATGTGGTGGCAATACTGTAGTTATTGTTAGTGTGGTGTGGGACATTCCCATCCACAAAAAGCCATAAGTAGGTTCTGAAATCTGGGGGAGCTACAGGGAGCTTGGCTCCTATGAAATAAGGGGAGATTTAAAATATCGTAATTTTTGGTGCCACGTTTTTTTCTGTATAAATGTAGGCTATGCACTGGTCAATGTTTGTGTTTATTTGCATTTAATAATTTTAGATAATTTCTGTCTAATAAACACAATGCTGTCTGTGCCTGCTGTGGCCATCTATGCGTGGGGGCACACTCATTACGCACCATCAACATTTGAGGCTGTGGACATAACTGTCTTGGGATGCAACTGAGGTCTGGTCTGTTAACCAAAGAAACACAAACCATTGCCTGTCCACTGTGTGCTGGGAGTTTTGTTGTTGTTGTCCCGGGCTAAATATTCTCTGTATTAATTTTTTCACATATGCGAGTGCACGTGCACCGTACCGTCCTACCCTCCCACCTCTGAAAAATCAAGCTCCCTTGAAAGCCATGGTGTAATTCAATTCAAACACTGACCGTAAGCCAGTTAGCTTTCACAATGCAGTCTGATTTTCTTCTTTTGGCCGGATCAGGTTTAGACATGTTGGTCTGTGTTGAACTTTCGAGCTGTATTTACAGTGACAAATCTTAGCATCTCATGCGCCGACAGTTGCAGTTTCTGACTGCTGTGTACCTAAAAAACATGGTTACCAAAACAACCAGCCCCAGCTGTGGCGTAACAGCATATCTTACACATTTTACATATTTAATATGTCAAATTTAATTTTGATTGGTTTGAAAACATAATATAAAAATGGGACTCAGTCCTGCCCGTGTCCTTATTGAACCATGTTTGTGTCGCTGTGTTGTGTACATGTCTTTGTTGTTAGCCCTCAGGGCTGCAGGATGCCTGACTGCCCACTATGGAGGCCTCCTGCTCTCTGTTACCCAGAGCAGAGCCTCCACAGGGACTTTCCACTGGTCTGGCTCAGCGTTCATTAAACACTGTGCCACAGCCAGAGAGGAGTACCTGGCTGGCCGTCTGGTGGGAACCCGCTGCTGTCACCGAGCACCGTGAAGGAACTCATTGTTCTGGGTCGACAGGACATGCTGTAAACATAAGGGCAGAGTGTGTTTTCGGAGACGCAGAAAGAAACAGAGACAGGCAAACACACACACACTTATACCAGGACATGGCACACACACTTATACCAGGACATGGCACACACACAAGCAGACAAACAGATCCCTGAGATTAAATAGAAGCAGGGCTACAAAGCCTCGATTGGAGTTGCTGTTGCCAAGCTCCCAAACAACAACATCAACAACCGCACATCTCAGCAGGTGAAGTGAGGTGACTGCTAACAGCTTAATAGTCCCAAGTCAGAACAATTTTGTCCATCATGTCTAATTATAAGTGTGTGTGAGAGACAGAAAAGTGGTCTGGAAGGCGGAGATGAGACAGGAAACAAAAAGTGAGAGGAAGATGAGAAGATAGGAGGGATTAAAGGGGATGAAGGAGAGTGAGAGTGCATGTGCAGAGAGGAAGAGAAAGAGAGATAGGATCTTAATCGTTACAGTCTTTTTAAAAGCTTGTAATGTGATCAAAGGATTCATTGACCTGGTGCTCGCTTTGCCCCGTGGCTGTTATCTGGGTCTCCTGCATTATGAGACGGGGAGGGTTTTTTTTTTATCGTACAGCAGCTCGTCGTTCTTTATTCTTAGTTTCTCAATGAGAAACGAAATAACTGAAAAGATGATATGATATGAAAGTATCATGTTATGATGAGAAGGGTTTCTTGTTCTAATGTCGGTTTGTGAGATGTGTTTTTGTCACGATGAAAGCAATACTGCTGTATCGCTGAACAGTATTTTATCTTTGGGAGAGTGTAATATGAAATCATTTTACCTTCCCTCTCTGCATGTTTCAATTTTGTTTTATGAAAACATGCTGGAGTACTACCTGGCCCTGGATTTGCTGTGTGGTAAAGATGTTAGAACTGGATTATGACCAAGCTGATCTTATGTAACGGCATATAAATAGTGCAGCTTTTTGCCTTTGCATTTAACACAAAACGGTCACGGTTATGTTATAAATTACAGTAACAGCGGCGATTAGGTTTAGGCAACAAAACCACATAGGTTTCGGCAAAAACATCATTGTTGGGCTTAAGATAAATACATAAAGTAAAATATGTCCATAAACAACGTAACATAAATACGGAAAAGACATCACAAACGTCTCTAAAGTAACGTCAAAATAACTAAATAACTTAGGGACATGAACACTAATTTCAAACACCAGTCTCCTGGTTGAAAGTCCTATGTTTGTTGAACCCATCCACTATAAGCAGTCTCTCCTACTTCTTATACGTCAAACACAAACATAATTCAGGAGAAAATGTGTTCTTCCAGTACCTCCAGCGCTCATTAACCACAAGCATTTCTCTGCTTTCATTGCTGATATGGCTGATTTATACACCTCATAGGGAGGTGAAGTCCCTCCCCTTCTGGTGGACTCCATGGTGGACTCATTCTGGGAAAATTATGAATGGTAGTCAATGGCAAGAGATCCTGTTTGAGTTGCACCATGAGTTACACACAGGATGTTTGACAATTTAAAAGCATATTTAAGTCAAGAAGTGAGCAGTTTGTTGAAAACTGAAAATGACAAAACTTAAAGTCTCATAAGTGGCGTCTCTCTGTCTGAGGCTACGATTCCTGTGTCTCATACTGGGATGTACTCTCACCAGTAACAGGTCTTGTTTGTCTTTCTCTTCCTGGCTGATCAAAAGACCGGGAGTCGCTGGATAAAACACACCAGGTAAGATAACTTTTACTTTTACTAAGTTAGCTAGCTGTATGTAGCTCAGAGACGTAGTCCACTGAACGGTTTCACGCAAAACTAAATGATACTATGACAAACCTACGATTAACTGCAACTTTCATGAATTGCAAAATGATCTTTTAAATTGACAAACGTGTGTGATTCATGGCGCAATTAAAACAGGATTTTTTTTTTAAAAATTGTCTCTCGAAATAAGATCCCATAGGGTCCATCGGAAGGAGTGGGACTTCACCTCTCTATTGTTCATTTGTGTTAAGGATAGATTTGTATATTTTTGTTTTCATTTTTAAGATTTCTGAAACGGTTTAATAAGTTCAGTTTGTGCAAGTTCGATGAGCTGAGAGGAAAATACTCAAACTGAAGTGTAAAGCTGAAAATCATTCAAACTGGAGTTGGTCAGTTTTCACACGGCGACACTGATATGTTGTCCTAGTAAGACGGCACGGTGACTCAGTGGTTCGCACTGTGGACACACAGCAAGATGTTTCCACTTCCTTGGCTCTGTCCGTCCTGTGAAGTCTTCAAACTCTCCCAGTGATGGATGGCGACTAGACCGGAGTGTTTCCTTTTGGCACAATGTACGGTGGGCTAGGCGCCGACCCCCTGTGCCCTTATAACAAACAGGTGAACGAGTGAATGTTCTCATGGTTGAGAGCACCACGAGACTCCTTCAGTCAGGCTGTCACATGACCTCGGCCCTCAAGCATTCCCTCGATGTCGAGGCAAACATGGCCCCTGTGGATATCAAAAATTAATTGATGGAGAGTGCACAGATCTTGTATACAATGCTGGTAAAAGTGTAAAAAAGAGATGAGTGACTGCATTTGGAGGTGTCTTTTTGCTGCTTTGTGGATCTCTAATCTGGTGTCAGCAGCTCTTGGAAAGCTTTCATAGATCAGGGCACTGAGGGGTGTTCAAAGTACACAAGGGATTCAGAGAAGTAGAAAACTGGAAGTAGCATTTCTAAGCCTCGTTTAAAGCCGTCTAATCAATATTCTTATTATGAGACCTTTTTATTTGAAGCTCCAAAACAGCGTAAAAATCCAGTTTTTCCAAACATCTCATGCAGCACAGTTCAAATGTTCGGAGCTGTTACAGAAGTCATGTGCTGACTGACTGTGTAGCCGGTGAGTGTTCATCAGCCAGGAAAATACATGATCTAATGAGGTTAATTTAGTATTTCTGGACACATATCACACGTGGTTGGATATAAACCACTTGTATTATATTGTAAGAGGAAATTTGATGTTTTTTTTGTAACTGTAAAAAGAAGGCCCTTTAACTTGAGTAAATCAGCTGTCTTTGATTGCTGCATACTCAAATGTTTGCCAGCAGTTTGACAACCTTGCTCTAGCTTCTGTTTGACTGTGTTGCATTACATTTTCACCCTTAGCCAACAGTGCCAACAGGATACGATCCTGTTCATATTCATATGTAGATGATCACACAGGACATCCTTACCGTTACAGTAGCAACTGATTTTTTTGGCCGCCGGGGGCAACAGGACAAGCTCTATCAAACGGTTGCCCATTTATACCATGGATGTATAAAGAGAACTGGGGACAGCGTTGGAGGCTAGGCCCCGCTCATTCATCTGGATGTTGCTCAGTGGCGACTTCGAAGTTTAAAATGATCTGGATGTTCCATACAGAGTCTATAGCACCAACGCACCAGGGTTTCATTTAACCCCGTCTCCCAGCCGTTCGGTCTCAGGGCTCATTCGCATGAACGGCAGTACAAATACCTGGCTATTAGGGAGTTTAACAACATTTAGGACCTAATGATTTAAATAAGGGCTATAGAAGTGTTCGTACTAGAAAGGTGATATACCACAAAAAAATGTATCCACTTATTTCGAGGTATCTCTTTGCAAATATAAGTCCAATGGCATCATTGACGGACCTGGAAGTTGTAATTTCACAGTTTGGCCACTATTTGCTTCAAATCCTGGTGCTCTTGCAGAGGGCTTAACTTCTACATTGCACACAGAGCAACATTATCTTTTATTTGGAGTTGTGTTCCTGGGCAACGTTTGCCACCAAGCCCTGAAGGAAATATCTGGTTCTTCATTTACTAAATGTTCCGCTATGTTCACCAGCAAGTTTGTCTGTTAGTCGTTTGGTGCTAGGCAGTTTGCACACATTGAGTTTATCAGCGTATTTTTCCTGAAAACAGCTGCCGACATGTGGACATGAGGTTGATGAGAAAACAGCATAACCAAAACAAGAAGATGAAAGACGCTAAAACGTCTTTCGCTCTACGCAGAGCTGAGGGGAAGTGCCGAGTTGGGTGTTGAATCTGTGGGTTGGTCACTATCATTAGCCGTGTTTTCACTCAATTATCAAGCAAATTTTAAGCAATCTTTTTAAATTTCGCAGAAAAGAAATGCGAATTTGACGCATTTGCGTCAACTGGATTGGAGCAAATAAACTCGGCTATAACATAGTTTGGTCGGAAGTTGGCATTACAGTCTGTAATCTGCGAGTAAACAAAATAGAAGTAGAGGTTGCAAACAGGAAACAAAACAAGTCAGCTTAGTCCATTTACGAATGGAGATGACGACAAGCATTTGCAAGTTATGGGAATCCCCGAGAAGATGCCGACAGCAGAACGTCAGAGTTTATTCGGCTTGTTTCCATAACCCATTTAGAGCGTCGACTCTTTCGACAATAAAACTAAAACTAAACTAAAAATAAAAGCAAAACCACTTCAAGTGAACGTAAATACTTTTTTCCACAATTGAGGAAGTTTTATCAAATGTTGTCGTTTCAGTGCAGCTTTTCTAATGCGATATTTCAAAATGTGGATAAAAATATGACTGGAAAAATGGCTAGTGATCCCTTGCACATTACATGTAGTTATTTTATCAATTATTCATATAAAATATTAATATTAGCTTTAAGGACCTTGAACCTTAAGGTATCGCTGCCTCTCAGAAAGAGAGGAGCAGTGCGTTGAGACCTACTTTTCAAGAAGTCTTTGTTATGACTCACAACTCTTTTATACAACGATCAAACTAAATGCATCACTAACCTTCAAGCCTGTGTTTTTTTCATGCACTTCCTCAACAGTGAATTTGAAAGCTTTGACAAGACAAGATAGTGATTTCAAAATAATTTCAAGACTTATTCTTCTCTGACCCACTTCAGGGCCCAGACTGTCTCTGTAAAGGAAAACAACACACAGAAAGGGTTATATCAGAGCAGTAAAAACAAATCTACTTTACTTTTATTACAACTGTGTAAGTATCACTATGTGGTGGCAGACAGACACAGTTTACATAAGCAGGCCTTCGATTACAAACTGTGAGAATGGCATGGGATTCTGCCTCCCGTTCAGGACTCACGAAAGCTGGCGCGTCCCCTCGATGGCGATGATTAAAGGGCGCGCGCTCGCCGCAGGTATGTAACAACCACTTCGGGCTGAGCGTAACTCCCCTCATGCTACCAGGAATGTATGGGAGCTGCACAGAGAGGAGAGAAAACTACCAGTGTGTGGGGAAACGCTGCCCCTCCTCCAGGCTTCCCGCTCAGCCACATACAGTAGGTGCACCATCGGCGCTGCACTTTCACCGCTTGTCCAGCCTGAGAATATACGGCTTGGGAGGACCATGGGAACAGGGGGGAGCTGAGAGGAGAGAATTATGGGCGTTGTTTGGCTTTCTAAGGGGTGAACGTGCTGAGAAATGAAACCGAGAGCTTCTGATGGCGCCTGTAACGACCAAGTACAGATTGTTTTAAAGGTATTCAGTCATTATGACTGACAGCACACAGTTTCTAGTGAGCAACTCCACTTTTCTGTGCACATAATCACATAGATTATGTTATTTCTCCAATGGAGATTGGCTGTCCACCTCGTTTAGTCCCCCCAGCCAGCTATAGCAACTGCCTCGTTTAAGGGCGCTGGCCTCAGATACCTAAAGAGTTCAGCATGCTTCAAAAAAAGCAGGTTATATGAAGGTTCGTCCAAAAAACATCAAAAGCCAAAAGTCAGTCTCGGAAAGCAACTAAAATTCACCGAACTTTGCAAAGGTGTGCTTATCGGATGCAAGTTTATTTACTATCTCCGCCCCAAATACCAAAACCAGAATACATGGTGAAAAACCATGCAAACATTCAAACTAGGCCCTATTGGGATTTGAACCCATGACCTTCTTGGTGCTGTAAAAAGTGTTCCTGGCTGCATTGAAACCCACAACAATGTAATCTGGCCAACCCGATGTGTCATTTTTAGATAAAAGATGAGAAGAAAACCGAGGGGAAAGAAGTGTGGGAATGAGTATCACTCCGTCTGTGGGGTTACAGGAGGAGAAGAGTGAGAATATGTGTGTGGTTATGACCCAGTTAGCCGAGGCCCTCGTTTCCAGATGGTTGTGTCACCGCTCCACTGCTGGTCTATGCTTCAGGGAGCTCTCTCTTGCTCGCTATCCCTTACTGATACCACTGATATAACACTCTGTAATGCACCGGATAGCTGGGTATCATACATGTGCAATCAAATCATGTAAACTCATCCAGATATAGAAAATATTTGCTTCAACATCAATGAATGTCTTGCCAAATGTAAATCTCAAATTAACCAAACGAAGTAGAAATTATCAGTATTTTAATCAGTCACACTTCAGATAAGAGTAGAAACATGAATAAAGTGTTAATATCGCTGGGAAAATAGATAATTAACTAAATTTGAATATTAAATTTGATACATGGAAAAAAAGAGTTCTGATGTTTTTTTCATGATTACAGTCACAACTGTATTGATCTCTGTTTCCATCAACATGCTGCCTCGATCGTTTGTCCCTCCGGCTTTGTTCAAGGTGACTGTGCTCACCTGAGCATCAGAGCTCAAGGTGTGACTCAGCATTTTTGCATGTCAACATCAGCCTCGCTTCCTCTCATTAAACGAAGCCGTCCGTCATGGAACAGCTCTGGAACAGTGTGACCCCGATGCCATGCCAGCGTGGTTAGATCCTGTTTACTTGACTCCACGCCTCTCTGATTGTGGGTCATCTCTCCTTTCCCACACTGCCCTCCTTTTCTCCTCTTCTTCTCATCCTTCCTTCCTTCCTTTCCTCACTTACTCCTTTCCTTTCTCTCTCCTTTGCGTTCCTATGTTGCCTCTTGCGTTTACCTGTTTACCTGTTACCCGTTTCAGTCCCACTCCTCTACTCCTCCCTGCCTTCCCTTCGCTTTTCCTCGACTCCCCCTCACTCCTCCTCCCCCCTGTTTACCTGTAGCTCTGTAACCACGGTGATGGCCACGGTTGTCACAGTGATCGTGTTACAACTAGGACAGCCAGTTCTGAGAGAGGGGAAACAAGGGATTCCCAATAATAAGCCGCTATTGTTCCCAAAAGGCTCTCTTGTCTCTCAGCGCTGCTCCACTCCCATAACACACAGATACAGGAAATGGACATCAGATACACATGAAGGCACAAATATGTGAGCAAATGCACATCTCGCACGCTATACAATACATAGTATGTGCATTCACACAGGTTTACATGTATTTGGATCTGTACAAGTCAGATCAAATCAAAAATCTGGTGACTTAAAACTTGAATTAAAATGAAAATTTGACACTAATACAGCTGATTCAGCAATTTAAAAAGGAGCTATACTCTGGTTTCACTTGTTAAACTCCTTCACATCCATCCATCCATGTACGACCGCCTATCCCGAAGGCTGGGTACACCCTGGACAGGTCGCCAGTCCATCGCAGGGCACATAGAGACAACCATTCACGCTCACATTCACACCTCTGGGCAATTTAGAGTCATCAATTAACCTGCATGTCTTTGGACTGTGGGAGGAATCCGCAGCACCCGGAGAAAACCAACGCTAACATGGGGAGAGCATCGGTTTCGAAGCTGCGACCATCTGACAGTGGGTCAGAGTCATGATTTAGTCTTATATAAGGTTGGGGGACTGATTAAAAGAGAGGTTATAACATCCAAACGTATAGTCCCTTGTACGCAAACGCCAAAAATGTTGTCTAGCTTTCGGGTTTACGTCCGGGGTATGCAGCCTATTCAATACGCACCATAATGTTTCTCCCACTCGGCCTATCGTCTTTAAATCACGTCACAGATTTTTAAATTGCTTTTCTTGGCTCAAAGAAAGTTTCACAAATATAAACCTCCATGGATCAAAAGTTCATAACAGAATGAGTCATAAATGACCTTGTTTGCAGTTCGAGGTGTCCTGTCAACAATTTCACAGACTCTCTTTTACGTTAGAGGTTTTTGGTGAAAATGCTTTCTGGGCTGCTGTTGGATATTTTGCTGCAATACCCCAAGTGGAAAAAACTTGGAAACATAGCTGAGCCTCTTATACGTCCATGCCAATGACACAAAGCTTTTAACCTAATGTGTTTAACGGTTGTTGTTACTGTAAATCGGCTTAAAACCATTGCTGTTTTTCTGTTGCATTTTTTTTAATGAATGTAGCAGGCTAGAGGAAGATGCTGTCACCATTCTTAATTCCACCTACTAAGCCTGGACTGGTTTGCAATGGGCACAGCCAACCAGGTCTATTTAAATCACTGAACACATCAAAGATGTGGGAAGAGATTCACAGCTCTGGAACCAGGCTATATTTAACATCTTTTGTCTTTATTTTCTCAGACTTTTAAAAGCTTCTCCAGCACCACCACAGATGACTTTAATCAAACTAAATGCATTATGTCCTGCACAATGGAGGGTTTTTTTTCCTGAGAAAGGCCTAGCTGAGGTGTAAAGTGCCTTGTTATCAGAAATGTGTGGATGAATAAAGGTAGAGGATGTCATATATAGCTCTGGGTAGAAAACAACAGAGCTGATGTCAGTGCTGAGCGGTGGATTTTCTCTCCCGCTGCTGCGTAGACGCCGCCGCCGTTTCTCTGACTCCGCCGCAGCCGAGCACGAATTCCCACAGGCTGTTTATCTGCAGCCCAGAGTACCACAGGAAGCCGAGGTGGCCAGGTCGCAAACGCTTTAGTTTTATAGCAAGCGAGTGAGTGCAATGCAGTGTAACCTGCAGCAGGGAACTCAGCTGCTCGGCGAACAGAACTAGGTCACATCCAGCGTCGTAACACCCAACAGCAAAGTGGAGGTATGGTTGAGCAGGTAGGCCACTGATTACGGCCTACTTTCTGCCTCTTTCTGCAGCCTTGCTGTTTTCTAAAGTTAAATGGCACATAAGAGAGGTTTGTCACAGAAAATATAGTCCAAGTATGTATTGAACAATCCCTTTTGATGCACAAATGATGTGTTTACCAAATCACTTTATCATTTTGGTATTTCTTTCATAAAATAGTTATTTAGAAAGGATTGTCTTCTTAAATCCAGAAGACTTTCAGTACACAATGAAATGAAAGTCGGTGGATCAATACAGCCGTGGTTGGTTGGATCCTTGTATTCCGTTTGGAGGTCAAGGGAGAGCACATAAACTCAAAATAACTTTCTACAAACCACCTTGCTCTTCTCTGCCAAACAGGAGAGAAAACGCGAACAAAAAGAGCCGGAGTAACTCAGGAAAACTGGAAGCGAAGATGTACTGATGTGGGTGTTCAGGTGGATGGCAAAGGTCCCAGGACGCTGTGTTACTTAACAAGCGATGATGCTGCCAGGGATGTGGACACTCCCAGAACTTTATTTTTTATTTTTGTAGGTAGACGAGGAAGCAAACAGGCCAAAAGAGTGCTTTAAGGGAGTGGTGAGAAGCTGACAGCGGAGGATTGTTTCTGCTCCACTGACTGTCATGCTAGATTTCAGGCTCCAGCATCACGACAGTATCGCTGTACAGAGTTCACTTACTTCCTCCCTGCAAATGTGTGTATTTAACATCCATAATAAAACCAAACTACTGCCGCTTTCCCCTACAACCATCAGGTCATTCATGCATCGTGTTTGCATTCTCTGTATTTGCTCCTGGTTATACGAGGACGTTATGATGTCACCGACAGGACTCGCCCACACAGTCTGTCAATATTAAAGGTTACGCATATCAGATATCCCATCTGTTTTTGTGTTGGATCTATTTTTAGAGCTTTCCACTGTACATAAACAAAGCATCTGAGCTGGACCTACGTAAATCTATGTTGACAGAGATACACGACGGTGTATTAGTGCCATTGAAGGAATAAAACAATGTTTACAGAGCTGGTGGGTAATATTCAGAGAAAAAACTTTACATGTGTCTATGTATCTGTGTATATACTACGTGTTTACCTTTCAGGACCTTTGTCTCGTTCAGAGCCCATCGTATACCATAATATCACTTCTTGAGAGCCATGGCTGGCCTCACACTGTTTGACACACTATTTTTCCGAGGTTTTATTTATTTTTTTTTAATTTACGACTTCATATCTTGCAAATTTACCACTTTAATCTTAGAGAATATATGAGTTCATAAATTTAAGAGTTTGCGAATTTGTGAAAACATTCAAGTTTTAGCTCACGATTTTACTTTATAAAATCTTTGCAAACTTTATAATCTTGCAAATTTACAACATTACTCGTTGAAAATGGGACATTTAAGCTAAACTCTCTCCATTAAGTCATAACCACTCAAAACGAGGAGTGACTTTACCAAAATTTACTTTTTTGTGAGCATGCCCACATTAATATCTCTTTTCTGATTGTTAGCACTGCAGAGAAACGCTTAAACAAGTTCAATAAGTCTCCAATTCAATTTACTTCTCTATATTTGGGATTTTGTAGAGCTTTTACACCTATTTTTGACGGTTCGTAAGCACATACTGTACCTGTATGATAACATAACAAGTTTTGGTTTGTATTTGCTATGAACAGGTAAAACTATCCTGTGGAGCCTTTGACCTCTACTGGTTGTTGTATCCATGACAACTGAAAGGAGCCTAAGAAAACCACAGTTTTAGGACTCCCAACATGCGAGAATCTGAGAGTGACAGGTGAGAGAAATACCTCGCCATGATAGCTGGCAATAACATGTCGGCATTTTCCAAAATTTTCCTGCCTGTTTACACTTCAATGTGAGAAAACGTAGAAAGCAAATAACAATTTAAAAGGGATACTGACTTTTGAAGGACTACTTTGGTATTTTCAGGAAATACACATATTCACATTCAAAGAGATGAGAAAATCATTACCACTGTCATCCAGCTCTGCAAGCAATGCACAGACATGAGAGTGGTATTGATCCATCATGGTCATTTAACTCAGCAAGAAAGCGAATAAGCTTATATCTACATCTCTACCACATCTTTAAATGCATCTGCATTAGGCAGAATAAACAGAACTTGTTGTTCAAAGGGCACTTTTTCCTTTCTGGTTATGGTGGTGCATGGCAGAGATGACTTTTATTGTCTTGGTGTCATGGATCAAGGGAGAAATCATACTTCCTGATCTAATATGATTACCACATTGTGGGAGAGATAAGCTGGTGAGCTTGTTAAAGTGTGATCAACCCTTTCACAGAAAGAGTTTTAGTCCTACATGCCACAGATATTAGGACACTAGAAGAAGTCTGACAAACCAGCTTGTAGTCCTTTGATTTGCTTCATAGTCTGAGTGAGTGACATCATCCCGGTCAGCCGTTGGTGACTTTGGTATGCAAAGAGCCAGCTGTCCGAGCCGGAGTCACAGAGCGTCCTGATGACGTCATGGACAGGCAAATTGTGTGTGTTTGTGTGTGTGTGTGTGTGTTTTTCTAAGAGGTGTGCCATCTTTCCCAATCGCATTTTCCTACATGTCCTCGTCACCCTCAAGCACATATTCACCTTTCATCACCCACTCAGCTGTGCATGTATACCATAATATCACTACTTTAGGGCCACAAAATTCAGACAATGGCTGGTGTTACCAGTTTTGTACTCCATATTTTTCTGTTGTTTTTTTTTCTCGGAAACTTAATTTACATTCTTTAATTTCAAGTAATATCCACATTTATTTTCTCGGAAATTTATAATTTTGTAATCTCACAAATTTGTGAGTTTTTTTTTCTTAATATACATTTTTTAATCTCAGATGATATCCACGTTTGTTCTCCTAAATGTTTGAATTCATAATCTTGCACATTTGTGAGTTTTTTCCTTGTAAATTTATGACTTCCTAATCTGGAAAATTAAATTTTATTTCTTAGAAATTTGCCATTTTAATCTCAGAGAATATTACATTTTTTTCTCATAAATTTATGACTTTATAATCTTTATAAATTTGTGATTTTTCTTCTTGTAAATTTACCACTACCATCAGAGAATATCCATTTTTTCTCATAAATTTGACATTTTCCTACATTCCCATGTCACCCTCAAGCACACATCCACTTTTCATCACTCACTCAGCTGTACATGCACTCATATATATGCACACACACACACGCTGTGTTTTATCATTTGTCTCTCCTTGATGTGATAGTCCACATGAACTCTTAAGAAAAAAACCCTCCGCAGCAGGATGATAACACATGATGTGACAGCGTGGATCGTGCTGGTTACTGAAGCAGGGAGGACAAATGTGAGGCACGGTTGAATAGAGGGAGAAAAAACACCGCTCAGCAACTTTATTACACCGAGTCGGGACTATTAGAGATCTATATATATTTAAAACCTATATATATACATGTATCCATGCTGTGAAGTCAGCCAATCCCAGCATGCTTGCCTTCTGGAAAGGGTGCTTACCCAGCAGGCTTTGGGGGTTCAATGGTAGGCCAGAGCACAAAGGCGGGTCACAAGAAGCTTGAGGGAAGAGGATATCTACTTAAAGCATATATGCAGAGTCCTACATACGTTGCATATTATCTTATTATCTATCCGGTTAAGGTTTAATATATTTCTTTGAAGATCGTGCATCCGAGCGTGACTTAAGCCGAGTGATATAGTGCAGCGTTTTTCATTGGAGAAGATTTTAAGTGCATATTCAGGTTGAGGTATAAAGGTAGTCGCTGAATATGGAAAATGAAAAAAAAAAAGCTTTTGTTTTCTGGTTCAGGGTTGTGGCCTTCACCTGGGAGAGTATATGCAGTGTGTGCGAGGCTATTACCAAATGAGGGGTAGAAATTGTGTATTAGAATAAAAAATGTTTTTGTCATGTGATTTTCAAATGTAAAATGTGTAAAGACATTTGTTACGTCACAGTAACATTAAAGCAATAGTTTTGTTGGGAAATACACTCATTTGTTTTCTTAGATGTCAAGATCAGTGTGACTCTCATGTCTGTATAGCTGCAACCTACAACTGGTTAGCTTAAAGGTGCAGTGTGTAGGATCTGGTAGCATCTAGCGGTGAGGTTGCAGATGGCAACCAACTGAAACTTCTTCCATGTGCCAAGCCGACTATGATGGCCGACGCCAAAACATGAAAACATGAATGTCCCTATCTAGAGCCAGTGTTTGGTTTGTCCGTTCTGGGCTACTGTAGAAACATGGCGGCGGGCTCTGTGAAGAGGACCCGCTCCATATGTAGATATGAACGGCTCATTCTAAGGTAATGAAAACATAAGTTGATTATACATGAAAGAATCTTATTTATATTATAATTCGGGCTGTCAATTGATTAAAATATTTAAAATCGCATGGTTGTCCATTGTTAATCGCAATCACACATTTTGTATCTGTTCAAAATGCACCTTAGAGGGAGATTTATTAAGTATTTAATACTCTTATCAACATGGGAGTGCTGCTTTAAACAAATGTATGTATATATTTATTATTGAAAATCAATTAACAGGACAAAACAATGACAAATATTGTCCAGAAACCCTCACAGGTACTCCACTTAGCATAAAAAATATGCTCAAATCGTAACATGGGAATAACAGCTGTCAGTTTGTCAGTGTGCTGACTTGACTATGACTTCCCTCCAAACTGCATGTGATTATCATAAAGTGGGCATGTCTGTAAAGGGAGACTGGTGGGTACCCACAAAATGCATTTTCATTGACATATCTTGAGGTCAGAGGTCAAGGGACCCCTTTGGTTTGGAGCTTAATTTAGCCTCCTATGCAACAAGCTAGTATGACCTGGTTGGTACCAGTGGTTTCCTTAGGTTTCCTAGTTTCATATGATGCCAACATCTTCACTTTAAAGCCCACTACAACCTAAAAATCACAAGTTGCGTAATGCATTAAAGACATTAGTGCCATTAGAACTAATTTGTGTTATTATTGTGTAAGTTTAACAGCATTAAATATATTCCATTTCTTTAAATGGATCCCCTTAAATGTTACACCGTTCCTTTAAGTTTAAGGGAAACAGCTACAGCTTTAATGCCATTTTTTCATTGCTTTGAAAAATATAATACATTTCCTGTCACTGTATTGGAGGAAGCAGAAATTTCAGAGCTGGATAATTTGGACGAACCAACCCTTTACTTTTGTGCCATCAATCGTGTGGTCAGTCTGCCATTTGTTGTTTCAGCGTAGCTAATTTCAGAACAATGTGATGACCTTTATGACTCTCAGAGAGTCACTGGAATAAAACTCTTCAAATGTTTTTGAGAAGCTCATCGAGGAAGATTTATGATATTATTATTATTATTATGTTTGATGTTGTTTTGGCCAGAGGCACAGAGCTGTCGTCATGTGACTGCATGTATGTGTGTCGACGCACACATGATGAGGCAGTGGACTGAAAACAAGATCGGGTTTCCATGTGTACGTGGATGCTTGAATGCGAGCATCCATACGTGTGCGTGTTTGTCTACGTGCTTGCGTGAGCTCCGCCTCTTACGTTTTAATGAGTCATGACCAGCGAGTGCAGCTCATGCTGGCTAAAATTAGAGTTGTGGTTATCTGCCCAGTGAACTGCTCAGCACTGCTTAATTATTCAAGATCTGGAAAACGGCTGAGGGCTGCCATTTTCTCCCTCTCTGTCCTCCCGCTTGCTGTGTTTTGTTTCCAGGACGTGAGGTGGAAGACGACTGAAAGCCCCTGCGTCACCCCCGAGTGCGTGTCACTGTGTCATTCACCCGATGCTGGATGATAATAATATCTTCTAGGCTTTTCCCCTTATCACGCTCTCTGTGTGCGTCCACGTTCACGCTGATTGTGAATAACATCCGACGTCAGAGGAGTAGGAGGTGTGCAGTCACATGCTTACAGGAACACACAAACACACACACTTACTCCCTCATTTGCCCCTAATGCCTCAAACTGACTGTAAAGTACGCCTGACTCATGCTCTTCACAGCATTCATTTAATCATATTTCTATTCCTATCTGGAAACCTCTTGTAGTAAAACAAGATTTCAGGCTGGTATTGATAAAGAAGTCTATCACTGGCATTATGTAATGTCTCTTCTGGTTTCTGGTGAGGATGGTGGTCTTTTTTCCAAGCACACATTTGCATCCTACTGTATCAGGTATCAAAATAAAGTCTGCCATTATTCTAGATTTTATTATTATCATCGTATTTACCCAATTAACATGTTGCATGTGTAGCTAAAGCTTCTTTCTCTGTACCGTAGACCTCCATTGTTGTCCAGAAACTAATAAAAACACATAAATTAGCCATTCTGTAGCACTTGGTGACATGTTCTTTCACTACAATTCCCGAATTTCCCTCCGGGGATTAATAAAGGTTCATCTTATCTTATCTTATCTTACAATAAACATGCAAACTGCAATCCCACATTATGGCTGTCACATTTTATTCAAATTTTGTCCTACCGCTCGAACTTAGGTATTTGTTGTTGTCTTGCAGAATGGAGGAAATGTAATCATGACACCACCAATAACGTGTGGAAGTATTTTGGATTCAACATGGAAAAATGGGGAGATTGTGACTGTAAAGGTGAGGCTGTTTGCCGTCTTTTAAAAACACTGCTGCTTTGCAGTCAACGCGATCTCATTGCTTCTCGTCATATGTTGCCGCTTGGGCAGAAGCCTTTTCCATAGTATCTTGACACTGAACGTTTGTGTGTGGTTAACGTTGTAACACGGGATTAATGTTGTGAAATGTGCCGGTTCGCTTTAGGCGGCAAAACTACTTAGTTAGGGTTAGAAAAAACATGATGGTTTGGTTTAAAATAAGTATGCTTGTAACATAAAATAAGCTATGGACGGAACGTCATGTGAGTTACGCTGGTGAGTCAGTGATGTCAGTAAAATTTTGGTCCTGTGTTTGTTTGACTTAATACTCAACACATTCTCATCCCAACTCAAGTCATACTCATCCCAAGACTGACGTCTTGTTAGTTTTATTCTGCTCGTTGTTGACCAAAAGAAAAAATGTTGCATATAGTTAGATACTAAAAAGCCCTTGAACGACGGAGCTTGTTGTCTCGGGCCCTGTGTGAATCAGCTGCCTCTTCGCCTGTGGCCGGCACCAAGGTGAGAAGTCCTGGTCAGGGGCTGATGTTTGTGTTTGTTTATGTTCATGTGTCACGCATCCATAGCACCTTTTGTTCCCTGGCTGTCACTTCTTGTAAGTCAAACACTTCCTCCATCACTACACGCTCTCGCTTTCTTGTCTCCCTCCCCTCGATCTCTTCATGCCGTCTCTTTCACACAAGGTCAAGCTCAATTTGACATCAGTCTTTATCGTTTTAGAATGAAGTCGTGTCTCCTTTTCATCGTCAGGATTATTTCCACATTAGGAAAGAAAGGTATAGATAAATGTACTTCTTTCAGAAAATAATTATATGAAAAACAGCCAACAGCCATCACACTTTGTTTTTGTGGCCAGCAACGGTTGTATGTATGACTGTCAGTTAGGGATGCTAATTTTGAAAAAACTATTTAACCAATAACCGACCTTCATTAACCAATTATCAACTGTTAACCGGCAAGATTAGTGTGTCTTGTAGCGGTGTGCCAGCTTCAGCGTATGAGCACAAGTCAACAGTTCACCCATCCAGGAGCGTTGCTTTAGCACTACAATGCTGTGTGTACACATGCAGCCACTTTCCCAGTAAAAGTCCACCACCACCACCGCATCATTTAGTTTAGCAGGTTGTCAGCTGTGTGTCTGCCCGGTGTAACGATACTCTGTCGCCCGGTGTAACTTTAGCGATTGTTCGACAGACCGGATGTGTGGCGGCGGCGAGTGTGGGTTTGTTGGTAGGGTTATACTATGAACGTAGCTGTAGCAGACAGTGTGTGTGCAGTTTATTTGTCGGCAGGCTACAACTCCTCTTCTCAAGACTGGAGCAAACTTCCTATATCTGTAAATCCAGCTCTTACGGTGGACCAGCTTTTCTCCTTTTTTTTTCTTAATGTTGGGTTAATTGTTAACATGTCTACTGTCAGTAGATGTGTGACTGAGGCGATATGGTTACATGTATGTAGTATGCTTCAAACTCAAACTAACTAGTTCGTCAGACGTGTCGTCCGATTCGGTCTCAAGGCAAAAGTGTTTGATTCCACATGTCCACAATCAAAGACACCAAGCAGCCTCCTCCTAACTGCATCACACTACTTCCTTGATCTCTCTCCATGAACTCTGTGGTCTTTTTTGTGTCTCTTTAGTCTCAGGAATCCCTTCACAGCCCTCTCGCCCCCCCCAATCAGAGGGGGGTTTAAGAAACTGTTAGATGATCCAACAGGCACTTTGTTTGAAGCATATTGACGACCTTCGACTGATTATTTATATTAATACTGGTATCAAATGGTTTGTCAAGTTCCAGTTGTTCAAAATATAGAATTTGTAAATGCAAAGGTAGAAAAAGTCATAATTCATCATTTATTGTCCGAATATCTGCCTTTAGATGACTTTGTTTGATCACGAAATGAATGTATCCTCATACAAAACTACTTACTGTAGTTAAGTTTAGGAAAAGATCATTTGGTTTAAAAGAACTCCAGAAGTGGCGTAACTTAAGTATGGAAATCACGTGACAATAAATCAACTATGAACGCCGATCTCCTGGGCGAAAGGCTGGTGATTTTTGACCCACTCACCCACCGAGACCTCCTCCCTGTGTGGCATTTTTCACTGTTATACTTCCTGGTTCACCATTACGTGGCTTACACACAAATTGATTCTGTGGGATATAATTACAGTGCATTACTTTTTACTAGGTATAGCTACGAATGTTATTTTGCTAATTCCTACACACTCATATTTTTTCATATTTTCTCCTAGAAATTTTTCTGTTTTATGTCTCTTAACTTTTGCACTGTTTATTGTTAAAATCCTTGTATGTGCACACCGACGTGGCAATAAACTGATTCTGATCCTAAATACAAATACAGATGGGTGACAAATTAAAGAAAAAAATGGATAAATTTGTTGAGGGAATCCAAATGCTTTATGTAGGGCATGAAGGGTCACAAAATTGGTTTGTAGAGTTTAAAAAATTAAGCTACACATGCTACAGCCTTCACAATCACAATATATCAGGTTTTGGGCCGACGTCTTATGACAGCGCTCTGCATTACCATCAGCAAAACACCAAATGAGGGAATATCTTGTACGTTGAAGCTGTTCAGGAGGCTCTTGATGAATCGACGCCACAGCTTTCTTTAACCTGCGTCATGTCGCTTCAACTACTGCTCGTTAAAAGCTGCGGGAGAAAGATCAAGCGGTCCGATCTGACCAATCACAGATGCATCACAGGACCAGCGGGTACTGAAACATGTTGGAAAAGCAGATTTCAGTGGTAGGGTTCACTCAGGCCATTCGCTGCCCTCATTCACACACGCACACAAATACATGAACCCCCCGAACCCCCGTCCATATAAACAGGCAGGCATGTTAGGAATGCCCACGTGCATTTACAGACATGTTTTGTGCCACCGGTGGCATTTGTTTGGTTAATCAGTCTGAGCGGGCAGCGGGGGTCTTTTGTTATTGGCTGGGCGCAGGGCGGGGCCTGCTGGCTCAAAGAACCTATGAGCATCAGCAACATCCTGCTTCTTTCAGCGGGGAATACAGGATGCATTCCTGTGACATGGCAGCATTGTCATCTCATATAATACCAGAGAGAACGGGGAGGAGAAGGAGGACAGAGCCCTCATCTGTCACTGTCACAGCTCCTCTCGTCTCCACAGACCTCCATATTCCATCTGAGAGGGAGTAAGATCTGGGTAAAATCCCTTTTCATTGTCAAAATGGAAATGCTGTTTTCCACGGACATCAGGAAAGATGATGCAGATTACAACGAACTACAGTCCCCTCCAAAACTACTAGAACAGCAAGGCCATTTCCTTTATTTGTGCTGTATGCTGAAAACATTTGGGTTTGACATCAAAAGCTGAATATGAGACAAGAGATCAGCATTTCAGCTTCTGTTTCCAGGCATTTACATCTAGATCTGTTTCACAACTTAGAAGATAAAACCGTTTGTTTGAACCAACCCATTTTTCCAGTGAGGAAAATTATTGGGCCATGTGACTGACAGGTGTTTTTTGTTGTTACATTGATTATTCAAACAATAAATAGCACTGAATGTCTACTCTCAGTTTCAGCTTTGGGTTTTGCCTTCGCAGACTGCATTTATAGTTAAAGAGGTGAAACCAACATGAAGACCTGAGCCGTCTATGGGAGAAAGGCTAGAATTTTCAAAGGCGAAATAGACTGAAGGGAGAAACCCCCTAAACAAACAACAACTGAAAGAGGCTGCGATGAAAGCGTTCACAAGCATTACAAAACAAGAATGTAAAAGTTTGGGTTGCAAGTTTGATGCAGTTATTGCAATCAAAGGATTTACAACTAAATATGAAGTATTATCCACTTTAATCTCCTTCAAGTCTATCTGTTCCTATACTTTTGCTTACCTAAAAGTTTGGTGCTCTGTTACAAACGATGCTATCTTCTAAGTTGTGTAACAGATCTAGATGGAAATACCTGGAAATAGAAGCTGACTTATCTCTGGTCTCATATTCAGCTTTTGATGTCAAACCAAAATGTTTCCAGCGTACAGCAAAAATAAAGGAAGTGGCCTCGCTGTTCCAGTAGTTTTGGAGGGGACAGTATATACAACGTTTCCAAGGTAACAACCTTTAGACAAACAGCTGAATACTGGTGGGTTAATGAACAAATGCCAGCTCAGAAAATACACCATTCATATTTTCTGGCATTTAATTTCACATTTTTTTTGTGATCAAATTTTATTGGTTTAAAAGATATGCCTTGGAAATTATTAACAAAAAATGCATAATTCAAAACAAAATAGTGATTGAAAAACTACTAAAATAAAACTAATAATATAATGATAAGACATTTATTACTCATAGTGATAGTAATAAATACCTTGGCTGGTTGCCTGCTTTAATGTTACAGCCACTCTTGAACTTCTGCATCATACAGAAGATCTTGTCCTACAAATCCTTCTGTAACTAATCTGCCTCTCTTCATTTGCATCCCCTTATTTGGAGTTAACATAGATATAATGGAAATCAATAGTGACAATGTCAAAGACAACCAGACAGGCAGTTTCAGGCTTTAGCATGTCTTGCAACACAGCTGAGAGGCTTCTTCCTGCAGGGAATTCCCGGCAGCCATTTTAACCTCTGTGGGTCATCAACACTTTGAATGTCACATGAGAGTCACTGAGGTCAGAGGTGAGTTGTTAAAGTCAGATTGTGCTTCATCTGAGTGGGAAAACACATTTGTGATCAAACGGAGAGTCCATTCCCTTTTTTGTCCTCTCTTTGTAGCCAAACAGCAGGAGGGATAATGACATTTACTGATTTACCTCGTCAGGGCACCTTATGAACAGGAGCAGCTCTCATCACACTGGCTGCCAGTTGAAATGCAACATATGCAATCGATGTATACGTCTATGTCCTGGTACAGTACGTAAGGGACAATGTACAGCGAGCTGGTCATTGCTGTGAAAGAAACCCCCGACGGAGGGTCTCTCGTCTCCCTGAAGGGGATTCTTTCACAACAATGGCTGGCTCGCTGCACATTATCCCGCTTATTACACGGCTGCTTCTGTAAGAAATCAATAATTTCCACTGCGCCCATAGCAACGTTCTGCGATGAAGAAATAACAGTGATTGACCAATCAAATCGAGTCTTCAACACAACCGTGTAATAACATCACTGGAAGGCACAATTCATAAGTAATGGATTAGGGGAGGAGGGGGCCCGGGCCCCAACCCCCCAAACCCCCAAAACCAACTATTTGTGGGAGGGGCCCCTTTTCCCCCCCCCCCCCCCCCCGCGCCCCCCCGGGCAGCCCACCACCCCCCCACCTCCCCGGGCCCCTCTCGGGGGCCCCCCCCCCCTCTGACATCTCCCCATTTATATGTATATTTTATATTTTATTTGTTATGTAAAAAAAAAAATGTAAAAATGAATTTTCCCCCTTTGGGACTAATAAAGGAATATCTTATACTTGGGTGCTGATTTGATATGTATTGCGATATTACAATTTATTGCGATTTCTTTCATTCTTTTTTTTTTTTTTGATTCGCTAGATCATGTAAAAAGGTTGAATCATTCACTTCAAGGGACTTTTAGTTTGGAAAATATCTAAATTAATATATTAAAATATTTGATTTTTAGCATGTGTGTGGTCAAAGATGACCTGAAGTCAAATATATCAGTCATTATTTGATTGATTATTTAATTTTTTCCCGGCAACCTCAAAATCACAGAATAAAGACATTTCCCTCACAAATTCATGTTATTTTCTTTTTAATTTATAAGGCACATGTAATGTTTTATACTTCTGGTGAATATAATCCAATCAATCCTATATCCATATACGTATGTGTTTTAGTATTTACAGTCCCATTGGTTAACACCTTATGTTGAACAAACGTAGTCACGTGTACTTCCGCTAACTTCACCAAGTCCATCGTTAGCTCTCCCATTATCTCTGTTCTCTTTATACATCCATGGTCAGCTCCATTTGACTGTATTTAATATAAATGTCAGTATATGGGTGCTCTACAGTTGTAGTGTCGGCTGATTTGACCACAGAGATCAGCGTGACGGCTGGTTTGACCACACCATACCGCAATACGGTAAAGTTTCCTGTCCATGACAAAGTTAGCATGCAGCTTTTCCTGCAACGTGTGAAATCCAAAGTGCTTCCATACTTGACTGTACACTTTAGGTTTAAAATATGAGAGTGCAGGTCGTATCCACGCCAACCCTCCACCCTTTTCTGCGGTTTGCTTTGGTTGAGGGATACTGAATGACGACACGTTACTCAGACTACAACAATAAAAGCGGTAACTTCTTTTGTGTAGACTCAAATGAAGCAAATAAATTGATCCTGGCTTTAAAAAAAATCTCTTTCAAAATCGTTCAAAAAAACCTGAACAATCCCTGCAGCTTCTCACAAGCAGGATGCTTTTAATTCAACCCAGAGAGACCAAATGTAACCCCCTGCATGATCAGCATCTCTTAACCATCGAACTCTGAGCTGTAGGGAATTATAGGTTTATAAAGGAGCGATTGTTCAGATTGTAGTTTGCATCAGAGTTGATTGTCCTACACTTGGGGGGGGCAGAGACAAGAAAGGGGGAGAGGGTATGACAACATGTACCTTGTATTTCCCTGCTGAGCAACAACGCCAACACAACAAGGCCATTGTGTTGCTCTGTGTGTGATGTGTCCAGGTGGGAAGTTTGGAGAGAAAAACAACTAACAGCATTATACTTTTGACAACGTTTCACCTGCAGACAGGTGTGTAGATAGACGGGAGGGCAGACAGACTGAGAGGAGACAGGAATAGCATTCAAGACTTGTCTTTTTCCAACATACTTGTGTCTCCCAAGTCGTGGTGCTTCAGGGTGAGTGCAGAGTCACCCCCCACCCCTACCACCCCTCCAGGCCCTCCTGCACCCAAACAGAGTAGCCTGTGTCCGCTAGAGGAACAAGGTGACGCCAGTGGGCCACACTGAGCCTGTTGTTAAAACCTGCATGTCAAGAGTGGGGGTAAGAAGAGGGGTTAGGGGTAAGACATGGTGGTGGAAATGTGAAGGAGCTGGGGAATAAAGGGGAAAAAAAGGAAAGCAATATTGAAAACATGGTCTAAGGAGAGGACATGAGCGAGGAAGAGATAGAGAAAGCAGGATTAAGTGTGTTTGTACGTGGCAGAAGTTACATCTGTTCCCAGTTACCCCCCCTCCTCACCTCCAGGCCCCCTTTCTTTCCTCCCCAGCTTGTAAATGGTAGCATTCTGCCAGCCATGTGGGGCTGCGAGGGGCAGGGGCGTCGCCGCTTGGCGGGAGATGAGGTGAGATGCGCTCCATTAACAGTCAAATCTTGTTCTCTCTGGCAACCTCTAGTTGTGTAAGCACCCTCCTCGACGGGGTGAAAGTTCGGAGATCGTTGCAAACCCTGCTCGCTGTGACGAGTGCAGATTTAAACATTTGCTAAGGAGGTTTTTATGAGTTTCAGTAAAGTCAGCTGAGGGAGACTTCTTTTTGCTATGGATGATCTTTGTACCCTTGGTGAGAAGGACATAAATGGTTGTAGTTTGTTGGTATGAAAAGGAGTGGATACAGTTGTGTTAGCATTATGATTGTTACTATCATGATAAGTTTTACATGATTGGTTAAATGTTAAATGCTGAGATCTTAGCAAGATGGTCATATTGCCTTTAAATAACTCCCTTAGTTATCTAAATTTATTTGAAAAAGCCTGTTGTAAACATCCATCACGGTTTGGGAAACTCTCTTAAAGGGCCACTATGACCCACAAAGCCAGGACATGGATATATAATAAGGACTGGATACAGGACCCCAACATGGTGCCTATATTCAGTCCAATGAGAAGTGCTCGCCTGTTAAAAAAAATGTTTCTAGCTTCCAGGTTACCAATATGAATAAGGATTATAGCACAGTAGTGTTAATCCCATCATGCCTCTGGTCCAGCTGGGATTTGTGAACGAGCAAACCTCGTTCTGGATCCAGCGACTGCGTATTCATGAATGATATGCTGGCTGACTTCTGAAGTACTTGCTTGAAATCATGGCTGTAGCTAATTATGAAGTGAGGAATCTCAGTCTTTCTGTATCAGTGCCTTCAAATGGTATATATATATATATATATATATATATATATATATATATATATATATATATATATATATATATATGTCGTTTTTCTTGCTAATTGCATATGTCTGAGGAAAATGTTGATATTCTCAATGACCTCATCTTTCTCCTCTGTCATGCCTTTGCATTTCCTGCATTATGTTACCCACTTGCTACCTTGCTAAATTGTTAGCCTCTGTGGCTTCTTGATTTGGACATAAACATTAATATTGCTGTTGCTTAGCAGTGGTGTTCCTCACGACTTCACCACCTGAACGCAAGGAGCTCCATTTGAAGGCAGCATATGTCGTTCACATGCTCCGCCCCATGAAGTGCTCTGGCGAATTTGGTGCAATTTGGACAGTATTAAACTTTGAATAAACAAGCAAACAGTACTCTCTTTAGCATTGGAGGACTGGCGTCGGGGCTCTGCAAACTTCACATTCACAGCTATAACACCACCGATAAACCCTCACTCACCGCCGACACTCCCACGCGTTATGTCGGATACTAGCTGCTTATGCTGCAGCAGGCATGAAGCCACCGGCAACGCTAGCAGCAAGCAGCTGCTAACGACACACACACGACAATCGCTATTACAGATACACAGCTGACAACCTGGTAAGCTAAACTAAATGTGTGGTGGAGACTTTTACTGGGAATGTGGCTGCATGTCCACAACACTACATGAAGCACTGTGGCTGCTAACGCTCCCGTCATGAAACAGAAACCAAAACTTTACCCCTCTGCATTGTTTGATGGATTATTTCAAACATCTTGGCTGTGCTCACTTTTTGTTTTACCTCCATAAATGTGGTTTAGATAGATAAAGTAGTGAAAACGTCTCCACTCCAGCTAACTGGTCGTGTTTTTGACTTTGTCTGTTTTTAGCAATGTCAGTGTTCCCAGACCGCAGCAAGTATTTTGGTTAATAAAATATTGTTATTCAATGGTCCTCATATGGTGGCCAAAGCTACTACTATTGGTAATTTTTCCACCATGGCGAGTACTATCAAAAGATGACAACCATGCCTTCATATGGAACACAATCGTCTCTCTGTGCTTCGCTGTGAAAGTTTAAAGTTTGTAGTTTGAAACAGGCCTTTGTTACGTAATTCCTGCTCTGGTAGTAGTCCATCTGGGAGTACTCTATTGGCACATACAGACGTGTGAGAGTGTGTGAGTGTGTGGGCGAGAGCAAGATGGAAAGAGTCAAGTGAGTGAGTGTGTATTTGTATGTGAGTGAGCGTTGTGGGCGTGTATGTGTGTGTGTGTGTCGGCCTTATCTGCTCTCAATGCAATCGATTAAATCAAATCTCAGAATTAAATTTTGTCATTTCTATTTTTTCCCACCTGATTCGAATAGAATGACTAAAAGCCGGCCTCGTGGCCAATATGCTAGCGTTCCTGTATACGTGAGTGTAATTGCGTGCATGCGTGTGTGTGTGTGTGTGCACGTCTGTGTGCGGGGGTAGCGGCAGGCTGGTGAGTGGGCCGCTCACTGCCTTCCATTCTCTCTGCAACCAGAGACACTTCCACGCCGCTTGCTAGCAGAGCCATTCACAGCCATCGCTAAAGAGTCCCAGAAACAGGATGTAGGCCAAGCCGGAGCTGCTAGTGCTTGGCCACGGGACACCGGACTCAGTTCCAGCATTATGTAAACCTGCCAGATCAGGCTGTGCAGTCCTTTGGTCACACATTTAATTTTACATTTGCGGCAAAGGAATGAAACACCGGAGCCCCTCTTCTCTTAAGGACTTGGGTTAGGATGTGGAGGACCCGGGTTCAAATCCCCCATGGACCAAGACCAACTGGTTGCTGGAGAGGTGCCAGTTTACCTCTTGGGCACTGCCGAGGTCAACCTCAGCAAGGCACCAAACCCCCAACTCTCTGGGCGCTTTCAGGAGCAGCCCCATCACTCTGACATCTCTCCATTGACAGGTATATGGACTGTGTGAACTGTACTGTGTGAACAACAGAGTGTAAAACTGAATTTCCCCACTGGGGACAAAAAGGAATATCTTTCTTTTCTTTCTTTCTTTCTTCTCTTTTCAACCTCAGCAACGACAGCAAATTGGAAAAAGGGGAAATACCCATAAACGCCTGCAGATCAAAGACACAAGGTGTTTTCTTATGTCACCATCATTTAACCTCTTCCTGGTCAGCGTTCAGGCCAGAATAACACAATGTAATATAAAGCTGTGGTTGCATATATCAAATGTGCATACCAAGCACATACATAGGGCCTAATGATTATCTGATGATGACTGATCGGCCTTCTACAGTATGTGTGCTATTTGAGACAAACACGTCTTATCTGACTCTAGATCGTCACCCGAGGGTATGTTCTACCACGAGAAAACATAAAGGGAAGGCCTGGTGGTATTCACTTAGCGACAGTGAGGAGCAGTGTCTTTTAGTGGCCGGTCGTAAACTAAAAGATTCAGGTCCCGAGGCGAGGAAGCTCATGCAGGCACCAGCTCAGGACAGTAAAACAAAGACAGGCGGCCTGGAGGAGAACGCTCTGCTGGATGATTTCTGTCTACAGCTGTGTCCAGCCTTTGAATTGCTCGTGTGTCCAGATGTTTCTGGCTATTAAGTCGGTGCATGTGTGGGCCACAGCAGGAACGACCGACCGGTCGCCTCTCACACCAAGGCCACCTAGTGGCCAGAGGTGTAACGACAGGAGGAGAAACGTCAGTCAAATAACTTCTGCCAATGCTACACAGAGTGCATTCCACTACCCATACTACCACTGTTTAGTATGCAAAGAAAAGATTTAGTTTGTCCCAATACTCTGTATGTTAAATGCAATATGTTAGAAATACCAGGATGTGCTACTACATCCAGTTACATTTTGCAATTTGTAAGCCAGCACGCTTTACTGGCTATCTGACACACAATCCTCTGCACAGCGGATATATGAGCAGGAGGGTCAAAGTTCAAGTTGCAAAGTTATGAGGAAGTAGCTTTTCCCAATTGCATGCAACAGTATGTACTAAACAGTACTGCAGTTGAAGTATGTACTGAAATTAAAAAGAAAAAGTATAAGATTTGGAACAGACCTGGAAAGTAACTAAGTACATTTACTTAGGCACTGTACTCAGTACACACTTGAAGTACTTCCATTTCATGCTACTTTGTACTTCACTACATTTTAAAACTAAAGGATTACTAAAGGAAGTGGATAAAATGTGACTGCTAATATTGCATAATTTCTTCAATCTTACAATATTTACCAGCTGTGACAGCATGTGGTTGATATTGTTTTCACCTTGAGTCTGACTGAGGTCTGAGACCAGGACAGAGACAAGCAGTTCAAGTGGCTGTGGACAGATTCTGTCAACTCCTCACAATTGTGCAAGACACAGTCACCAGATTTTACAGGTGTATAGTAGTTAAGATCAAAATGAAGGCCAAGTTTAGGGCGCCCTGAGCACTTGGGAGAAGTTTGCCTTTGCCTTTCTACCAGAAATCTCCTTAGGTTTGTTTCGGCAGCAAACTTTCTTAAAGTTTCAGTAAGCAACAATTTTTTGGCATCATTGGGCAAAAAAAACCAACAACAACCTTTCAGCATATTGTAATTCATGTGTTCTGGGAGAAAACTAGACTTCTGCACCTCGTCATGGCTGTTTTCAGATTTAAAAAAATCTAGCCCATGACGGGAGACTTTGACCAATCGCAGGTCATTTCAGAGAGAGTGTTCCTGTTGGCTAAATCAATCTGGTGGGCGGTGCTTGGTATTTCCTCAACAGATCTCAACGTGGCTGTCGGGTCACAAACCTCCTCATTTTACAGCGAAACAGTAAGACTGAAAGTAACAGTAACAGAGAAAAAGACAGTCACAGATTATTGATTCATATTCCGGTTTCTCCAGTCTCGCCTACTTCAGCTTTAATTAGGTTTAAGAAAAGATCATGGTTTAGCTTAAAATAAACCCTTTCTGGCAGAAAGCCCTGAAGGCAAACGCTCTCCTGTTTGTTCACCCTGGTAGCTCACCAGGTAGAGTGCGGAGTATACGTAAGAGTCCTTACCATAGCGGACCAGGTTCAAGTCAAGCCCAGGGCTCTTTGCTGCATGTCACCCCCTCTCTCACCTCTGCCTTTCTGTCTCTCTCTATCAAATAAAGCAGAAATGTCGCCCCATACTGTATATACAGTATAGGCAACAGGACCCCTCTACATTTTGACTTGACCCGATATGGCCATGAACCCATCGCAAGATGGTCTCTAGTTCTAGATATTTCTGTATGCCATATGAATTATGTGGTCCTTGATGCATCAAGAGCCAAGTAATAATATTTTTATTCTTACAATAAATGCATGAATTAAAGTCAGTTTTTCAGCTGCATGAAAGTAAATACAGTCAATGGAATGACTGAACATTGATTTAATCGATCACCCAACCCCCCCTTATATACCTTATCTTGATTTCTAACTCTGTAAGTTTGTCTGTCCATCTCCAAAATTTTGTTTATTGTTAATTTGACATCAGTTCGCTGTTTCATAGCTTCAGTTCTGAGGATCCTGTGTAGATACTATATAGTTCAGGTGGTGTTAAACTTAAAATAATACAATGCAGAGCTCATTTAATTGGACATAGTTTTGAGTATGTAGTAATA
Source organism: Pterois miles (assembly GCA_947000775.1). NCBI lineage: Eukaryota > Metazoa > Chordata > Actinopteri > Perciformes > Scorpaenidae > Pterois > Pterois miles. The sequence goes on along the minus strand of CAMQGK010000549.1, from coordinate 15,648,874 downwards.
TGTGGCGGTGAAAAGTTCCAGCGGGGATGTAGGAAGCTTCGGTGGGGAATGAGTGGCATGTCACCGGCCCAGCAGCTCCACATGGCAGATATATGTCCAAAAGTGCTGAGCTGACAGAGAGGTGACAGGCAAGGCTTAGCTGACCCAGCAGTGCTGCACTCTCTCCCCCTCACTCTGTCTGACTGCAGACTCATCAGCCTTCAATACAAAATGCACTCCCGGAAACCTGACCGTCCCATCCACACTGAGGAATAAGAAAAAAAGCAGGTTTGATTGGCGTTAATTTTCACCAGACCTCCAAAGTAAAGTATTTCAAAATCTGCCATCAGGAAGGAGGGATTTTGTCTTCAGCCTGAGGTTGTTGAACTGATCGTGAATCACCTCTTGCTCTGACCGAGAGTAGCCCTGTCAGTTGCATAACTGCCATCGTGGGGTGGTCAGCGTGGCTAAGCTGCTGAGCCCTCCTGTGATCGCGGCTCTCTCTTTTCTACGGTTTCCGTCCAGAAAAAACAAAGCAATATGAACCGATAACAGCCAGGAAATGAGGTCCATAGAAAACGACACAGAAGGCCAGGCCTGTTTCATATCCAGTTGATTATAATAAGCAGAAAATGGAATTGATGCCTGTTGTTGCTGCGATAGGCCGTTTTTTGTTTTTTTTTGCTTTCATGTGGCCGTGTGGCTTCGAAGGTTCATAAGAGCCTCGTCCTCTCTTATTACGTTGCAGTGAAACACATCCACTAAACTGCCCAATAAAACGCGGATCAGACCGAGTCACGTTGAGGAAGCTGGATCAAGATGTGAGAATGTTGTGATGACCCAGCAGTAGTAGGCTGTATTTTGACTGCGCAGCTGACAAAAAAATACCATGACTGACATTTAAGACGAGACTAAGTTGCAAATTAAGCACTTCAGCTTGGTGAGTGGAGCTATATACATATGCAGTTATTTGCAACCCACTCATCAGCCAAGAGCCAGTCTTCCACTTCTGCCCCGAGAACAGCATGCAAGTCTGTCACAGTCTCCAGCAAGGCGACAGGGTTGCAGTCTCACATACATCCGGCCTCTTTTAATGCTTTAACACTTTGAAAAAAAAATCAGCTGCTCTTTATGTACATTTCGGACCCATTTCATTATGTCACACTTTTTTCTAAATCCTGCATTTAACTGGCCAAACTTAGGTTGAAATAATGTTAAGTTATGGTATTTTTGGAAACTAAAGAAAAAATATGCTAACATTTCTATTGTTTTTCCCTTACAAATTTGAGTATTTCTGCATTTCTCAGCTCATTGTTTTGGTTTTAAAATAGGACTGTTTTGGTTCAGCATCACCACTCTCATCAGCCTTTTATTTTCAGCAAAAAAAACCAAAAAAAAAACACTGTTTGCTATTTATTGTTAACAATTAGCTGGTGAACATTTTGGCTGCAATTAGCTACTAAAGAGCCACATTTTTGTCTCAGAAGTTGGTGGAGACCAAAAACAGAGCTAAAACAAGTGTTAATATTAGACTAAATAATTAATGCTAATGTTGCTCTTGTCTGCTGGATGTTATACATCAACTGTTTGTTATACATTCAGGCTGTTCTCATACACCGTTCATAGCTATACCTACAAAAACTAATGCACTGTATTCTGTATATATCCCTCAAAATCATTTCATCTGTAATCCACGTAATCATGAACCAGGAAGTATAAAGAGCGACAAATGCTGCATTGGAGGGAGGTCGGTGTGGATGGGTGGGTCAAAAAACACCAGACTTTCACCCAGGAGGCCACTGTTCATACAACATGTAAAACCAGCAGTCAGTGTTGATTTATTTGTCACATAACTTCCATACCTAAGTTACACCTCCTCCGTAGTTATTTTAATGCAAATCACAATCTTTTCCTAAACCTAACAAAGTTTTTTTTGTAACAGAACTCCATACTTAAATAATGCCACTTCTGAATTTATTTTAACCCAAACCATGATGTTTTCCAAAACCTAAGTAGTTTTGTTGCCTAAACCTAACCAAATTTGTTTCCTGTGAAGACAGAAGTTTATTTTGAAAAAGACTGCATACACGTAACAAGCATAAATTGACACGTGCGTCACGTGTTGCTCGACATTCGCAGGAAAACGCACGGAAAATGAGGAATAACTTTTTTGTAAGGTATCATACGAACTGTTGTATGAGGATACACTGACGAATTAGCCACAACTTTACACGATCAATATGTTAATATTTGGGGTAAAACTTGGCCAGAAATGTTGGGCTTGCACATCTGTGATGGAAATAATCCCAGCCACAACTGTCAGGGTTTGTTCATCTATCAGTCGAGTAAGAAAAATGCACCAAATTAAAGTTGGTTTCCTGGCAGTGTTTGAGTCTAGATTTAGCTGAGTGACTGCACGGATTACAGTTAAGCGTCCCTGCCGCCCAGACTGTGGTGTCTGTCTGAGCCTGTGTGTGACCTCCTCAATCCCCTACACACCACCACCTTGTTCCTTCTCCTCCGTGTCTGTTTACACCCTCCAGTGTCAACACGCTGGAGCGCCATAGCAACGCACACCACTACGAGGAATCGCGCCTCAGCTTCCACCGGGCTTTTTACAACTGGTTTTAGAGAAAAGGTTCAGAATGCATTTTGAAGTTGTGTCCAACGGCGAGAGAGAAATATGCCTTTGATGTGGGGAGCCAGCTAGTGTTTAATGTTACCACAGGTGCTAAAAACAGTTAACAATACAAAATACTGCCTATTCATACTAGCAAACATCCAGTTTTACAACCCCAGTGTGAAGTAGGTCATACTACCCACACAATGCAGCTTAAGTTCAGCTTTTTAGGTTTAAACTCCTGATTTAGACTTTCAAAATACATGTAAGACCGTGAAAAAATGACATAATATAATAAGCCTTTGTCTGATTTTGGGGGCCCGACCACAGGGTTCATCTAACCAGGTGTTGAACATCTGTCAGGATTACTCAACGAGTTAACCTGAGGTGAGCTTTTTGTAAGGCTCTGGAGATATCAGAAGGCAAATCTTCTGGGTCTCAGCATCCAAATTTCAAATCACAGAATCTGTTGAGCATCAACATCTGGTTGGTTAGTTACAACATGACAGGGTGGTCCTGCAACTGAAAGACCACAGGCTTGATCTGTACAGCAAATGTCCTCACAGCTGGAGGTACTCCAGATTAATTCAAATTCATCCTGTTCACACGGGAAATATGGATGAATTTATGGAAACCAAAAAGAGCCAAAGCTGGTCACCCGCAACTGCAGCTGCTGCAGCTCAACTCATCAGCTCACGTGACTGGTTGCACACTGTGTGTTTTAATGTCAGAACACATTTTGTATAACTCTATATAATAGGCCTACTTGATTTTCCTGCAAAAACAGGAAAATGTAAGGTTATCCGATACTAACCTGCTGGTGTCAATGGCCAAGTCATCCAAAGAGGCCGTGGCGTGATGACCCAAAAGCAGCCTAGTCGCCAGGAAAAGATGTTGCCATTGTACAGTATGTTTCTGCAAATCACGCATACATTGAATGTTGACATTTTTGCATTAGGTCAGAGCAAGTGACGTGGTATATCGAGCCATGATTATTGAAAGTTACGTATAACAAGCGAGAAAGTTCACCAAGGCTGTGAGGGAAGGGAGGGACTTTCAACCAGGAGACCAACGGAGTTCGAGTCCAATGTGAAAAGAAAAGTCAATGATGACATTATGCTTTTTTTACATTGTTACGCTTGTTATATAACATTACGTAAGAAAATCTGCAAAGGGCGATGGTTGTTACGTTATGTTAATTGTAAATGAAGTGAACAACAGCTGTCAGTGTGCAGTGTGCTGACTTGACTGTAACTTGCCCCAAACTGCAAGTGATTATCATAAAGTTGGCATGTCTGTAAATGGGAGACTTGTGGGTACCCATAAAAAAGATTTTCATTCACATATCTTTTCTACACCAAAATTTAGCTAAAGTTTGGAGCTTTATTTAGCCTCCTTCCTAACAAGCTATTATGACATTGATTCCTCTGGTTTTCTAGTTTCATGTGATACCAGTATCTTCACTCTAACTTTAAAACTGAGCCCACTACAACCTAAAAATCCCATGTTGCGTTAATGTATTAAATAAATTAGTGGCATCAATATGAATTTGTATTTACATGTTATTATCGCATTAACTTTGACAGCCCTAGTTGTTACGTTATGTTGTTACATTATGTTGTTACCTTATCTCGTTACATTGCTGTTATGTTACCTTGTTACGTTACTTTATTACGTTACTTTGCTACGTTACCATGTTGCATTATGTTGTTACGTTATGTTGTTATGTTACTTTGCTACATTACCTTGTTACATTATGTTGTTACATTACCTTTTGTTGCATTGTGACACTACCTTGTTACGTTATTATTTTAGTTTGCCAAAACATATACCTACATTATTTGTGACAACTGGGTTGCCCAAAGTTAGTCTAAAGCCACATAAGCCACATAAGCCACTTCTTCTTCTAACACCACCTAAAAGATGTAGGCTTTCTCCAGGAGAAATTCTGGTACAGAAATCAGGTTTCTTTAACCTCCTATCCCATTCACAGAAATGGTGAAAACAGTGGAAAACTCACCGATTCAGTCTAAGAAAGACAATAAACCTTTTACCTGTGAGTTGAACTTGATTAGAGAAGAGCTTCTAAGAGAGTTAAATAAGTGTAATAAACAAGACTAACAATGCACAGCAGGGAAGAGATTTATTCAAGTGCTGTTCTCCATCTCAGCGTCTAAAAAAGTGTTTAAGAGGGAGGACGGCAGCATCTCTGTGGAGGTAGATCAAAGTCAGTCTCTTCTCATTCCCGATGGGTGTAAGAGACCAGAGGCCAGACGATGCCGTCACACTGCAGACACCACACACACATCACACTGTCATGCAGGCATACACACATCTGTCTTCACGTGCAGACAGACACACACACACACTCACACACACAGACATGGGCGCTGGCTTTGAGATCAAACAAAGGTGGGTAACATCAATCCATCCTTCCTGTCTGCAAAATCTCTGTACAGCAGAGAGCGTGCCAGCTAGCACCACGCCACTCCCTGTCTCCTGCCCCCCCCGCCTCGTCCTCCTCTTCCTCCTCTTCCTCCTCTACCTCCTCTTCCTCCTCTACCTCCTGCTCCCCTGAGAAATACACCTTTAAAAAGCGATTGGGTCAGTGCATTGTTCCATGGGAATATCTGAAGGCTGAACTGACACTAGCATCTTATTTTTAATAAAACAGCAAAGACATTTTAACAGAAACAAAACATTAGCAGCGGATTCACTCCATATATACAGCAATTCTATGTATATCCAATACACACAATATGAGCCTTTCATGGTGACAAGAAAAAATAACTTTTCATTTCCATGTACCAACATGGCCACATAACATGCTGAATAATTAAAAATGTTTGGATTGGTTTTACACTCTTATTGACCAGAATAGTCCCAGGTAGCATATCAGTTGTACACATGAGAGGAAAACACTGGTGGTATTGAGTGTTTTGCTCATATATTATTTCTCTGCTGCTTCGGGCCCAGGTGCAGGTTGACCACCGTGTTGTGAAAAATAAAAGTATCAGGACCTCATGACATAAATAATTCAGATTCACATTATGTTTCCCAGTTTGCTCCTATCAAAAGTCAATTGAAAATCTTATAGACGGATCATCAGTCCAAGAACATGCTCAGTAAATGCAGCGCGGCTTGATTTAGGAAAGTGAAACAGCCGTAATCACATAGCAAGAGGATCTATAGTTACAGTTTAGGATTTAGCACACAATCTCTCCTTCCTAATAAACACTATGATGATTTCATGCAGGAGACACACCCTATAAATAATACCCTTCAACCACATTAAACACAATTTGTAATTCATCCAAATGCAATTTAAAGCTGCACTAATCGATGCTTTTATAGTAATGGATCAAATGACTTTGTGTAACGTGAAAGGCCCACTCAGAATTATCAATCGGCACAAAGCATTTTTAGCATCTTTGGGCTCATTGCTTTGGTTTTCTGTCCCTCAGTGTCACAGTTTTGGTTGACTCTCACTGCTCTCATCAACCCCATTTAATTCGTTTATAGCTCTGTATGCTACCTTCCCATCACCAAATGATAGACGACGTTCGCAAAGGAAGCTAAAGCTCATTGGTGAACATAGCGCAGCATTTAACAGGAGCCAGATATTTCCCTCAAAAATTGGTGGAGATCAAAACGGAGTTAAGTACTTACGTAAACAACGTAACATAAGTTGGAAATAGAAGTCACAAATGTCACAGATGTAAATTCAATATAACTTAGCACACTTCGGGGCATGAACACCTGTCTCTTGGTTGAAAGTCCTGTGTTTGTTTGACCCATCCACCATCAGCAGTCTTTCTCACGTTTTACTCTGGGTCACTAGCTCTCAGCGTAGCATATTCACATGTGCGTTTATATTACGGCCAGTACGTGGCGTGAAATGAAACCCCAAAACCAAGACCGCCATTGTTATTGCATGCGAAATAACAAATTGCCATGCCATTAATCCACTAAATTGGTGAAACCAGGCTGGGATATTACACTTGCGTACATTTACTGGGTGGCCTGAAACATAATTGAAACTGTTGGATGTGTATTGGTTGCTAACATGTTTGCCGAATTGCCTTTGTGTGGCGATAATCTGTCAATGTGGTGTTTAAAGTCTGTTGCATTAATTTCACATGCCTATTTTAATGTTTCACTTTGTTGGCACTTTATACTGTAGATGCTCTTACAGTCACGATACAGTTACAATAAGTCAGTCATCAGTACGTCGCTCAAAAACAATGACTGGACATACTGGAAATTGACTGGAAATTGGCTGGCAGCCGGCTGGCAGGGGAAAATCTAGGTTGCTGCATCTGTATATTCTGGCCTGCTAAAGACGTCAACCACCGTGTCGCTTTTCTGAAAGATATAACCAAGTGAAAATTAGAAAATGGTTCGTCTAGAGTTGTCTGTCTGTGCGGACACAGACTTGCATTTCAATTCAACTGTAGATATAAAAGTGCATAACATGCTCTTATTTGTACCCTCAGATACGAAGAAAAAGAACAGCTTCTCTGGTGAAATCCAGTATTTGGCTTCATCCAGGTTTTGTGTTTCAGGGGTCAGTGTGTTATTTAAGTCCAATTTCTCCTCCTTAACCTCAGGCAAGCTGCTACAGCTACACATGCAGCCCCAGATGCTCCTTGGTTCTCCATCTAAAGCTTTTACTTCCCGCCAAAATCTGTTTTTATAAAGCATCTTGAGTTCAGTTCATTCACCGACGCTCCCTGCATCTCCTTCGCAGTGTCCTTAAAGGGAAAATTCCCAAACAGCACCTTGGGAATCTATATTTGAGTTCCACTCTGCACAGTTTCCAATTTGTCTGGCTTAATCGTTGGCGGTTGAGCGTCAAGATGGTGAAAGGAATCAGAGAGGGCAGCAAGTTTAAGGAGTGCCTGACATCAGAGGCAGTGCAGGCCACTGACAGCTGAACAAAAGCACATGGTGCCACATCTGGCTTCTAGTTTAGCATGCAGTTTCCCTCAGCGTACCTCAGCACTATGATTATCTCGGTCCCACCGCCTTATAATGGAACAAAGAGGATTGTTGTCTAAGGATAGGCTTGGGAAACAGCAGCCCTGAGCTTTAACCGCTGATGAATGAGGATGAGGAGGAGAATCTGAGTCACAATTTGATTCCAGGCAGTCGAGGGCAGGGTGTCTTGGCCTGCTGAAATAAAAAGCATCTCTGAGTGGAGGAGATTATGGTGCTATCAGCTCAGTGTCATTTTCTTGCTCTGCAGGCTGCTGGGTTTCCTCAGTAACCCTGTCAGTGTCCCCACAGTCACCCCACTACAGCTGGACCATGTGCTCCACAGCTGGCAGAAGAAAACCACCACAAAGTCAGTTGAAAAGAGCAGGGTGCCCCTCCGACCACAGAGTATTTGTGCTCATGCCGCTCCAGTGTGTGTAAACACATGCATGTGACACGCAAACACCATCCACTTGGTGCACATTTTATGGAGTCCGACCAGGGATTCACCCGCCGCAGGAAAGGGCAGACCAGCATGTGGAATAAACAAGCTCAGTGGTTAGAAGAGCTGTCTCGGGTCACAGGGTGATTTGATGCAACTTGCTTGGCATCAAATGTACAATCTTGCGATTTTAAAATAGCGCAGGTTTTTTGTGGCTCCAGAAGGAAAAAAAAAACCCATACTATTTAATTTATCTATCTTACCATGTGCCATATAATAGACATATAACCATTAAATCATTGCACACAGCAGATTCATAATTATCTACAAGTGTTAGCTGCTGATGTTGAAACTGATGGTAGAAGCTGCTCACTTCTGCTTAGTTTTCAGTCTTAAAGGGACAGTATGTAGGATTTGGCAGCATCTAGTGGTGTGGTTGCAAATTGCAACCAGCTTAGAACCTCTCCCCTCACTTTCCATGACTGCTGTGGTAATGGCGTTCACTTCGCTCAGAGGCCATTCTTACCACAATAACACAACAATAACAGTTACGCACTCTGTGGCTCACGTTAACGCACTTTCACAAGCATGTCGGAGAACTACGGTGGCCTTCAGGTAGCGTAAACACATGAAAGGCTCTCTAGAGCCAGTGTTTGGTTTGTTTGGTTTGATGCAACATGGCTGACATAAAGAAGACCCGCTCCCTCTGTAGATATGAAGGGCTCATTCTCAGCTAACACAATGATTCGTAGTTTCAGGTGGTTATACACTAATTAAAACAGACACTTATGAATATTATATTCCATTTCTGCTAATAAGTCCCTCAAAATGTCACACACTGTTCCTTTAAAATAAAATATTATGGTATTTTTCAACCTTGGACTTATTTTCATAATTGTGTCTGTTTTAGCTGTAGGTCAAGCTAAACAAAGTTAGTTAGTGGCAAAGTCAAAATGGGAAATAAAATCCTCATTTTTTAAGGCCAGACTTGACAAATACTCAACTGGGCATGCAGAGTGAATCTCCAGATGAAACAGACACTCTATTGTTTGCAGCCCCACTTAGTGGTTTAGTCTAATAAATCGAGTGGAGTATTTTAATTATCTTAACTCCAGCTTGAATCACCAAATCTCTGCTGCTGCGCTGCGTGGGCGTGGTGGCAAGTGAGAAAAGACCTTTCAAGTGAAGAAGAAGCCAGGTGGATGTGTAGTGATTACTCATGGTACCCAGTCACTCAGCATCAGCCTGCTGCGACATGATCTCAGACTTTCCTGGTTGGGCCGTTTCTTTTTTATCACTGTGGTGGTGAAATTGGAGCGTCTGTATCGTTTCCATGCGATGAAGCATATCAGATATTTCTCTTCTGTCAGTGCTCGAATAAAGGTTAAGTTCACCTAGATGGGTGTTGTAGCATCAATAGGTACAGTGACTCATGTATTAGTCAGTATGCTGACTCATGCTAATGCTCTCTCTTGCTTTCTCCACTATTTGTGCCCTTATCTTCACTTATCCCCCCCCTCCCTTTCTTTGGCCCCCTTGGGGCGGCCCCCCCAAAAAAAAAATAAAAAAAAAACACCCCCCCCTCTCCCCCCCTATTTAAATATATTTAAACCATATCTTTTTTTGGGGGAGGAGGAGAGAGCCCCGGGAGAAACCCCACCTTACAGGGGGAGAACATCAAACTCCACACAGAAGAGCCGCAAGCTGGAATCAACCTGCGACCCTCTTTCTTTGAGGCGACAGCGCTAACCACTACACCACCGTGCAGCCCTATCTTCACTTATAAAGACATCTTTTTTTCTTGAGCTACTGATGATGATACATGACTTTTTACTCTTTTTACTTTGCCACTTTGGCACTGTTGCTCTGTCTCTTGCCCATGTTGCATTGTTGCTTTCATTTTGGTGATAAAGACATTTTAAAGAAATAGTTTGATATTTTGAGAGATGTGGATATTTGTTGTCTTTTCGAGAGTTAAGAAGATTGATACCATTTTAGTGTTTGTAGATTCGAAAGATTAGAAAGAGCTAGCTGGGAGTAATGGTGCCTTCAGGTGGGGTCGTGTTTACCGTGTTTACGAGATGGGAAGCTGTGTACACGATATGTGTGGCGTTCAAGTGGTTAAATCGTGAAGAACACTGTCGCTACGCAGGGCAATATTATTATTACTGTCCGAGTCTAGAAGCCACAGAGGCTAACAGTTTAGCAAGCTAGCAGGTGGGTAACATAATGCAGGATTTGTTCAATCCGTACAAAAAACCAAGTTATACAATGTGTTGATTAGTGAGCGTTAGAGGTGTTGGAGTCTGTTACCTTAGGAAATAGCCAAGATAAGCATTTTTTTAGCATTTTTTATTGTTGTTTTTTTTTTGCGGTTAATCTACACATCAATGTTTTTCAAACTTTTTAAGTATGTTAACTCAGAACGTGAATATTACACGGTGAAAAAGTGACATAGGCTTATTTTTTACAGGAACAAGATCGATTTTTCTACACTTTCGCGCCACGAATAAAGACATCAACCAGTCACATTGTGTGGAACGTGTTGAGTCGCCCTCATATTTATGAAACAATAACATAGAGGCTCCATAGTCCGAGCCAAGATGGCAAACTTGTAGTGCTCTTTTTAATCTTGACAACAGCAGAGCATACCAGATCCACTTCTTTCTTTCTTACCTTTCACAGTAAAAGACATATAACATTTGCAGGCAAGCATTACATATTTTCGTGTTGTTTAAACATCACTCCCCCGACGTGCAATGGCCTTAACTCACAGAAAGAAATCAAAGCATATTTCCCAAAATGTGCATGGTAATAACAAAATTTAACTTATTCAGCCTTTAGGTCATTGTTGATATATATCTTGTCTTGTATGGTTTCATGCATATGTTGATAAAAATAGGGTTAGGGTTAGGGTTCACAAAAAAAACAAAAATGGAGGTTGTGGGAGGGGTGAGCAAATATGATTTACTGGGTCTAGATTATGTCAACATTATTATCAATTCTGGGTTTTACATGTGTACCAGCAAACTAATAACACTGCACATCTGGGAAAGAACCTTTGCCTGTCCTCCCTGATGAAAGCTCCCCATATAGCGGGGTTACCATCCAGAGGTGAAAAGTGGAGGGGTGGCTCGGAGGGGAGTCTGTGGTATGATTGCTCCCTCACTACCAGCTCAGACAGGTCTCAACTGGCTGCTCCTCCACCTTAGCAAGCCAGCGAGTCCAAACAGCTGACATCATCCCGCAGGAAGCCGGGAAGCCTTATTGCAAGGTGAGACCTGGGTTAGAAAAATATGCTTTGATCCAAACGAGGGCCACGGGAAGGTCTTTCCAAAAATCCTCCTAACACCCGAGTGGTGACGGTGCTGCGGACTTTCAAGTCGGTGATAGAATGGCTTTTGTGAAGTCCGGGCCACGTAGGAAAACTGTCGATTAATATGTGGAAATAATCTAGGATTGAGGATTTATGACATGTAGGTATGAAGATATAGGATATACATTATGATTCCCTATGATAAAACACACTTAAATATGATCATGCACCAAACTGGCTATGAGATATGAGGATAAGGTGAGTAAACACAGTGACAAACACTATCTAGATCAGTTCCAGTAAGGCACTCCTCCTGAGAGGGTAGTGAGCATCTACTGTATATTTCATAGGGTTAGACTGCCACCATGTGGTCGTCTGTGATCACTGCAAGACCATCTAACTCCCTCCTACTAATTTAATCCACTTCTCCACAAGAACAGAAAATATAAAAATATACACGTTGTTGTTCTTAAATTCAACATAATCCATCTTTATTGAAACACCTTCAATTTTAAAACCATACAAGAAATAAAGACAACAAGTGGTAGTTTGAGCAACAATGACCAGCATACTGAGGATAAAATGTCTTTTTGTCCTTTAATCCACTGCTGGAAAACAATGTCTTGCCAGCTTTTGTTGGTTGTAAGTGCAGCTGGCACATTAAGTGCATGAAGTCGATGATAAAAAAAAACAAAAAAAAAAAAAAAAAACGGCAGCTTCAGAAGTGCAGAAATTTAAACTGTTTCTTCTGATCCGCTCTGTTTTTACGTCAAAGCTCCCTGTGTGGACTTGTGGTCGTCTCAGATGCTTCTGACTCCTCTTCGTTTTCTGATAAGAATGGAAGCATGAATAAATTATTATACAGTCAGTCTAATATGTTCCCTTTTAATATTGAGAGCATTATTGTAAAACTTAACAGTAATGAAGTACTAGTAAATTTCCCAAATATCTGAACTGTGACAGTTTACTTTAAATGTGTTTCTTAGGCTGTAGCGTAATTAAATTTTGTAGTGGACAATGCATATTTTCTATTGTAGAATATATATATATATATATATATATATATATATATATATATATATATATATATATATATATATATATATATATATATATATATATTTACAAATAGCTACTATGCACAATCTGTAGAGCAACAACTCTGAAATCTGCGGTTCTTAAACCAACGCTGATCCTCACCTGTCTGTGGCGTCTGAACACACTCTCCATCTCGCTTCTCGTAGCCACTCAAGCAGATGCACACATGGCTGCCTTTAATGTTGACACACTGCTCGTGCTCCTTAGTGCATACTGGCTCTGACTGGGAGCACTCGTCCACATCTGGAAAACACAACGCAATTCATCTTCTGATGAGGTCACCCCCCCCCCCCCAGACAGACAGCTTTCATCGCCAGTAAGCGGTGACGTGTGAGTGTGACAACGCCGATGTAATAAAAGCAAAAAAGTCTCGGTAAAAGGAAAGGCAAAGATACCTTCATCTGACCCTACATATATACAGTAGCCACTCGTAAAGACTGAGTCAGGGCCCACAGGTGGGTCGCAGATTTTATTAGTGTTGCCAAATAAATCTGCAGAATGTCTCTCTGTCTTTTATTTAACATATATATCTGCAATACTTCTTTGAGCCACTTGAGGGAGCCTGAATGTTTGTATTGCTGTGATAATTACAGTCTACCTTTAACGTTGAATCTAAGGCTAGGCTAGCATGCATTGTGATCAGAGGAAAACAGCCTGTTAATCCCACCTAAATGCATTTATTTGGTCTAAGTAATTAGCGTGTATATGTTTTCAATTACACATGCATAAAACAACATAATTTATCTCTTCAAAATGGCTAGTTTTCCTCTTCCAGATAATATAAGGTGATGCTCATGGTAACGATGCAGAAATGGTCAAGAATGTTTGATGCGTAAATTTGCTCTTGTGAATTGGGTTGTGATGTGTGGAGTTTGCAAGTTCTCCCTGTGTTAGCGTGGGTTTTCTCCGGGTTCTCTGGATTCCTGTCCAAAGACATACAGGTTCATTGTTGACTCTACGTTACTGTGGGTGTGAATGTGAGTGTGAATGGTTGTCTGTCTCTATGTGTCAGCCCTGTCATAGTCTGCCTAAGTGGTTACATATACAGTAATGATGTATGGTCATTTTTAAAATGTGGGACCCCAGAAAAAAAGTTTGGGAAACACTGATATTACAGCATAAAAGGAGCGAAAACCCTTCAAATAGTGAACTGTTTACATCATACCTGTGCAGGTGCCCTCTGTGTCTTGGTACCCGCTGGCACAAGCCTGGCAGTTATCAGGCCCAGCCCCGGTGCAGCCGGAGCATGCACTGTCACAGGCTGAGGAACAAATACACAAAAAACCCTTTCCATTAGATTAGTGTCACTTAGAGGAAACTCATGTTCCTGCTTGACGGCTGTAAATTCGTTAAATTATCATGATGTATTTTGACAGACTTCTTGGAAATGTCCAGTATACCAAGGATAAATAATTTCTCACCAACCAAAATACAACATTGGATTTGGAATTTTATGTATGATGGCAGAAATAAACATTACACTAGCATTTTATTGTTATTATTATTATTATTATTACTGTGTCCAAATCACATAGACCAAAATGAGAGTCTTTACCCTGGCAGGAGTAGGAGCCTTCTGTGTTATTACAGTATTGATTTTCTTCACATGGAGAAGGATCTTTGGAGCACTCGTTTACATCTGTAACACATGAGATGCACTACAGTCAGGCAGACAGTCAGTGGCGTTCACACACCAAAAGATTTTGCTGTGTTTCCTGTGTTATACATGGAGGTTTTTAAACTGGTTCTCTTACCAACACAAGCTTCCTGCTCATCGTCCTCCCAGCCTTCTTTGCACTCGTCACAGTCCTGATTAGTCGCTCCGGTGCAGGTTTTACAGGAGATGTGGCATTCTGCAGGAGGAGGTGAAGCACAATAGTTTTACTACTCACTCTTTTCCTCAAGTGTATAAGAACGTAAGCTGACGGCGCAACAGCAGCTGCTTGTTCAGTTGATCTGTGCTGAAGTGTACCTGTGCACAGAGACAACGTGTCGTTCCTCACTTCGTTGAAGTAGCCGCTGATGCAGTCTAGGCAGAACTCCCCTTTGTAACCCTGGTCACAGCTGCACTTTCCATCGCCTCCACGAGTCCCGTCACCATCACACTTTCCATTTCCATGACAAGGTCTGTCAGATCCCCCCACACAGGCTTCGTAAGATAAAATCAGAAAGGCAGCACAAACACTTTTAGCTTCAGGTTTCGTTTAATACTTTTTAAGCTCCAGTATATTTGGTCTGTCTATGGTGTATGAAAGGATTTTCCTCACCATTGCAGTCTGGTCCAAATGTTCCCTTTGGACAGCATACTTTGATGGTTTCAATACAGAACCATTTATGCAGATCAGGATGTTTTGTTTTCCTGTATTGCAACAGGAAGAAAAACAGGAAGAGATGACACATTTTTACTTAGTGAAACTATCTTTTAATACACAGATACCTCTGCGGGTGAAACCTCTGTCAGTGTGCCTAATCATGTTACAAGTGCTGTGCAAGGCCTATTGAAAGAGGCTGGGTCAGCAACGCATCATGTCTTTGGGGTACAACACATGCACAGTAAAATCTGGTCTGCACTCGCCGAAATTGAGCCAGTTGCAACGCACGAGCGCAACGTCACTTACACTGCACATTTGTTATATACCCCATACCTGTCTCAGCGTCCTTCAATAGGCCTTGGTGATGTGAAATTGACAGTTGACATCCAACCAACTTCCCACTGTGGCTGACTGTTCTTGCATTAAACTGGAAGTATTTGCATTACCCAACACACACCTCTTGAACCACCAAGTTTCAAAATGGTCTTCGTGCTCCTCCACCATGCGGTTGCACTCGAAGCTGCTGCTGTCACACAGCCCCTCCACGATCTCCATCAGACGGATCTCGCTGTCAAGGAAGCAACGAGATGAATAGAAAGAAGTTTAAAATAGGGTGGAGATAAAACTGGAAGTGTTTGTTGTACAGGTTTGTAGGCCTGGCACGAGTGACAAATTAACCCCCATTACCTGCCAAATGCTGCAGTTTCAAGGTTTGCCTCTACTACCAGGAACTCAGGCGCAGAGTTAGCTATATTCAGAGGCTTTTTGCTTATCTTTGATAAGTGTTTTGTGCCAAGTACAACAGCCAGCAGCTCTGGTACAAAGCAAACAGAACTCTGATGATTTGTTTCTATGTCACGGTGACCTGGACTGGACAGGATGTCTCACCTAGTCTCATATTTAGACAGTTTCCTCTCCTCCCAGGCTGTGTTGCCTCCACCAAAGTTCTGCTTTGCTGTCCTGTCAAAGCCCTAAAACACAAAAACAGTGTCACTGTTTGTACAAAAAGAAGAAGTTAAAGACATTTCAGGCATTTGGCACCATTAAAGGTTGGAGGAAATAGTCACAATATTGGTGCAAGATAATGACAACACAAAGAGGAGGTTTAATAATGTTCTCTTACCTTGTTGAAGTTGTCAGTGATTTGCTGACAGGTAGAACAGGCGCCTTTTAAATCTCTCTTGGCGTCGGTGACTTGAAAAAGTAAAATAAGAGTTACACAAGACAATAGCCGCAGTAGCCGCAGCTGTGGACCGGTGGGCAGCATCTCAGCCGATCACAGTTTCATATCAAGACACACGCTTAAGCCACTCGCTAGCAAGCTTTTCAGTAATATCAAAACGCTATACGGTTCGGACACATCTAGACGAGCTGTTCCTAACATTAAATATAAGTTAGCGCTATCAATGCAAAGCGCAACAAAGTGCTATTTACATGCCGGTTGTGGAAATAAAACGATGCGGCTTTACATTTCCGCGTCAGCCTCTTGGACGAATTGTGGCTTGCGCTGATTGGCTCAGATTGCCTGTCAAACAAATGTACAACCAATCACTAGCCGCCACGCTCGGGACAAAGCGCTCCCTCCACACGTGGAAAATCCAGGAATTATAGTAGTTATATTTAAAATAATTTAGTTTTATTGTTGTATGACACTTTAAAGAAAAGTTAACGTTATCCAGTTGCTAGAAAAAAATAATGTAAATGTTTTAGCGATATGAAAACTTGTTGTGTAGTCCACTTCCTGTCTGGCCCGGAAGTGATGAAAAACTTCAGCTGTCATGGCTGAAAAGAGGAATACTTTAGGGCTGCCACTGCTGTTTTTATTAATAGCTGTTGCTCTTTTGCATTTATTAATTTGTCCGTTCAGTAAAGTTGAGGAGAGCTTTAATTTACAAGCGGCACACGACATTTTGTATCACAGACTTGACTTTGACAAGGTAAGTAGGTGTTATTATAGATGCTGCTGCTAGATGTGTATTCAAGCTAACTATCTACAGGTCAAGTGAATGAATGTTATACACAGCACAGTTAGTATGTATTTTAGAGCTTCACAGTTTTATCATTTGTTTGAATATTTTCCTTAACCGTCCCCAAGGTGGTAAACAAAGCCATTAGTAACATAGAAAAAAAATAAATATTAGTTTGTACTGTTTACAGAAGCATTGCGTAGTTCTGAATTATTCCTGCTATGAATTATATCTAATATAACTATAGCATATAATCATACTGCTTTTAAAAAAGGTATACGATATCAGATTAGCTAAATGTTGGAAACAAAAATACGTGTCAGTTTGGTATGTATAATCACAAATCATACACTTAAATGGTCTTACAGAACCATACCATTATACTACATTGCAGTAGTCACTTTAACAATGTATACATATTGTATTTGTCCTCCAAAACATGTAGATATTTCTAATAATTATCTAAAAAAGAATTGGGAAAACAATCTCAGCTCAAGATTCATTTAATAGCTGTTTTGGAGCTTTAGATCATGATCCTCTTCATCAGAGGATGCAGTTGTCATGACAACAACTTGTGGTTGTATGCCTTTGCCAACCAGTCAAGTAGCCATTTACGTTCATGTCTGTTCAAAATTTCATCACTACATCATTTTATCTTGTCAGACATTTCTGTTAACTATGTGCAGTACTTTAGTTATGGTCAAAAATGTGTTTTGTGAGGTCACAATGACCACTGCCCACCAAATTCTGATCAGTTCATCCACCAGTCCAAGTGGACGTTTGCGCCAAATTTATAGAAATTCCCTCCAGGTGTTGCTGAGATATCACGTTCATGAGAATGAACCAGACGGGCAACCTGAAAACATAATGCCTTCAGCCACGCCACGCCAGCAATTTTACCATCTAGACTTCCACGACAACTGGTCAAACTCCATCTGCTGAAGAAGACCGTGTGATATGTCTGAGAGCTCCAGATCAGCTGTATTAGTGTTGTTGAGACCAGAACCTCTGCGGTCTTTCAGTATGACCATCATGAGTTCCCTGGTGTGGTGCCACGGACTTTCCTTGGCCCCCTGTTCCTCTCTGTGCTCTGCTGCCCTGTTGTGTTTCTGTCCTCTCTGCTGGATGCACCGAAATTCTACGTACAGTTGACAGGTACATC
Source organism: Pterois miles (assembly GCA_947000775.1). Lineage (NCBI taxonomy): Eukaryota > Metazoa > Chordata > Actinopteri > Perciformes > Scorpaenidae > Pterois > Pterois miles. The sequence goes on along the minus strand of CAMQGK010000549.1, from coordinate 15,631,001 downwards.
ACTAATATCTCACTACAGTAACTGGTACTTTCCAGTCCACGGATGTGGTTTGAAATAGTCTAAACCAATCAGTTCTCTTGTGTTCTGTGCAGTCCGAGCCTCCCTGGGAGTGTGTGTTGTCGGTGCTCTGTGGCACATGCAGAAGGAGGTGAGGAGGCAGTTTGGCTCCACAGTTGCAGGCCTCTTCTGTCTGACATGTGCTTCTCAGTTTCACCTAATGTTTTACAGCACCAGGACGCTCCCTAATGTATTTGCACTGCCAATAGGTAAGATGCATGGATAATAATAATCATCATAATGCAGAGACTCTGGATTATGTTTCTGTTTTCCTAAATTAATCATGATGACAATACACTTTTGCCCTCAGTTCTGATGGCATTCTCATCCTGGATGGCTCAGAGATACGGCCGGTTCATCAGCCTCTCTGCTTTAGTCATCATTGTGTTCCGGTCAGAGCTCTGCATCTTCCTGGGTCTCATGTTACTGATATCACTGTTGAGCAGGAGGCTGGGACTGCTGCAGCTGCTTCACTATGCTGTTCCTGCTGGGCTCTTATCACTGGGTGAGTAGTGAATGTACAGTATATGAAATTATACATACGCAATAAACAGCTGTCCAATGATTTCCTCTTTGTTTCACAGCTCTGACGGTGGCCATTGACACCTTCTTTTGGAGGAAGTTGTTGTGGCCTGAAGGTCAGGTTTTGTGGTACAACACTATTCTCAACAAAAGCTCCAACTGGGGAATATCCTTTTATATACTCGAGTACAGTCTCCTACTTATGTTTGTACATTAATTAATCATCAAGGATGATCTCCACTCCGTAGTTCTCCTTGACTCCGCAGTAAACCTCTCCCTTTCTATGGTACTTCTACTCTGCCGTGCCCCGCGCCCTGGGCTGCACGCTGCTCTTCGTCCCGCTCGGCCTCCTTGACAGGCGAACGAGGCTGCTGCTGCTACCCGCCGTGGGCTTCATCCTCATCTACTCGCTGCTGCCCCACAAGGAGCTGCGCTTTATCATATACACTTTCCCTGTGCTCAGCCTGGTGGCTGCCCGAGGCTGTTCTTTCATGTAAGTCAAAACGTATTACCCAAATGGAAAACACAGGGCAGGAAATGTACATTATATCAACCATCAGCAGTGTCTAATGGATTCTGGCACAAACCAGACACTCTCATTGCTTCATAAACCAACAGATATTATTTGGAAGATGCAAAAGTTGACTTGATAAAGTGGCAGTTTTGAGAACACAACCAGCAGCAACACGCTGTGTCTTAGACTTGGCTGTCATCTTATGTCAACAGTTTAGACACTGCAAAAGCTATTGCTCACTCTCTTTTACCTTTTGTGCTTTAGTTTGTGCAACTACCAGAAATCCTGGATGTATAAACTGGGCTCTGCGGTCGTGGTTGGACAGCTGTTGACTAATGCAGTGTACTCTAGTATTAGTCTCTATGTGTCCCACCACAACTACCCAGGGGGCCGAGGAATGCAGGAACTACACAGGCTGTTGCCAGTCACAGCAGGTTGGAATCAATTTCTGTAGTTTCTATACCACTACTAATTCTTGCCACCTTTAAGAGGAGCTAATATATTTAATATTTAATGACTGATAATGTGGGAAACTTGAAAATCAAATATTTGCATGTAGACTGCAAGTTTGGGGGCACTTGGATTGCCTTTTAGTTTTATGTTTTTCTATGTTGTGCAAGTATCTCAACTAAACTTAATTTATTGATGTGCACATGATTGACGAGTAACTATATTAAATGTGGATAAGACATAATTTGGCCTTTTTTTACTTTATCAGTAATGATACAAAACACTGTATACTAACCAAGGTTATACTAGTTCCAGAGTTTTTATTTTTATGGTTTTGACTTTTCAATTTCATTGTAGTTTACTTTTAGTTTGTTTGCTAGTTATAGTTTAGTTTAAGTTTTTCAGAAAGGTTTAGTTTTTATATATATTTAGTTGTTTTTTTTGTTAGGGCCAATAAATATCTCAGAAATGTCTCAGTATGTAGCTATATATACATACAAAATACACGGTTGGAGAAGTGTAATAATGTTTAATCTTTGAGCTACTTTAGTGAAGCGATTATGGCATAGTGTCATCTTCTTGAATGTTAAGTTTTCAATTTCTGTGGTTCAAATTCATGCTGTCGGTAGTGATATATTAAAGCTAAAATAATTTTTTATTAGTTTTTTTTACCCAGGCAATATCAATTCTGGTAGTTTTTCTTCCAGGAAATGTTTTATTTAGTTTCAGTTTCCTAAAATTATGTTTCACTGATTATTTTTGTTTTAGTTTACTGTAATGAAAGGCAACATAAAAGCTTCGTTCGGAGAACACTGTTCTCACATTGTTTGTCCCCTCAGATGTCTTTGTTCACATAGACACCTACGCTGCTGAAACTGGAGTATCTCGCTTCTTAGAGCAGAACAGAAACTGGAGGTTAGTAAAAGAGGTTACTGAAATGTGTCAAAGATAATATCCTCGCTATTAGCATTTTGTAATGCAATCACATCTGTTTTCTTGTAACAGATATGACAAACGTGAGGACCTGAGCCTCACAAGTCCTGACATCAAAATGTACTCGCACCTACTGATGGAGGCTAATGTCACCAAGATACAGCTGCTCCAGGACACCCATCGGCCTCTGGCCTTCATCGAAGGTTATAGCAATATTGCCTTCAACATGTTTCACTTCCCACCTGTCAGCGTGAGATTAGAGAGAAAAACTGTGCTCATGGAGAGAAAGGCCACAAGCGGACAACAAAAAGAGTGACCTTAACAGAAATATCTCAAATTAAAGGGATAGTAGGGTGTTTTGAAGTGGGGTTGTATGAGATAATTATCCATAGTCAGTGTATTACCTAGAGTAGATGACGGTCGGCACGTCACCAGCTTGGAGAAGCAGACAGAAGTTACCGCATGGTAGCAAAGCACATTGCTGCTGTGGACGGGGCAGCATCCGCTTAAAAAAAAATTATATCAGTTTAGATGTACTCTGTATTTAGAAAATATTACACCAGTTTACTTTGTCATGAGACAGCTATACAGTCTGTGAAGTGAAGCTCTCACCAAAGCATTCAGACTCCACTGGGGGAAAAAAAATGAAGTAATTTTACCTTGCAGAACTCGGGGGATGCTGGTCTACCGCTGCCACGGTTGCTTAGTTTGTTTCTGTTACTGTGTGACTTTGGTTAGACTGGATTCACTAAAGTCCAGGCAGCAGTAAACCAGCAACCCCCATGTTCAGCAAGGTAAAATTACAGTTGTTTTTTCCAGTAGAGTCTGGTGGCTTTGGTGATAGCATAGATGGATACAGCAGCTTCAGTACCCATCTGAAAGGGATGTCTCACGGCAAGGTAAAGCAGTGAAACTATTGTGAATACAGTGGACACTTAAACTGATGCTGACTTTTTTTTCCAGGTAGCTGAAATACATTTTGATGACAGCAGTACATTACGTTGCTCTACTGCAATAGCTCCTGTCTGCGTCTCCAAACTGGGGTGGACTGACCATCATCTACTGTAGGTAATACTCTTGACTATGGATAAATACCTCATACAACCCCACTTAAACACCCGAACTACCCCTTTAAGGTATTTCCTAGTGACCAAAAAATAAAACCAAAGGTGACCAAAACGAGTGTTATCAAAGGTGATAATGGGATAGATAGGAATGGTATCGGTATGAAAATAACGCAGGTCTATCGTGTTACATTCCACTGCTGACTTGTGTTATCCAAGTAGATAAATATGTTGCATCGGATATTTAAAATAGTTCCTCTTCTCATGCTGATGTGCAATGCTTTGCTTTTCTCATGAATAACAAGGACAGAATTCAACGTTGTGTGCAGACAAGGAAACTATTATCAGTCAGCTTTGCATTTTTTTTTTTTTACCTCAGGCTGTTATTTGTATATTTTGCAGATAGATTTTTTTTGTAGATGAATAAAGGTGAAACCGAGTGGAGGAAACCAGATTTCTAAATCTGACTTTTGCTTAAAGTCTGTACACTAAAAAACATATCTCCAGTTGCTGCTCAAAGAAGAACCTCTGCGATATTGCATATTGAAAACCTTTATTTAAAAATGACCACAAAATTTGCATGGTTCCAGTCTCAATGCTAAAACATTTATCAAATTAGGTTCAGAAGTCATTTAATATAAAAATGTACAGTACATTGTTTTTACTCAATAATAAACCCATAATTTAATCCCCTGGACATAAACTTAAATTGTGCTTAAGAGACAAATTGTATATTCCAAACAAACTGCTTATTCTGAAAATACAGCAATATTATACACAATCTTATTAAAAAACATTTCAGCAAGTAAAAAAAAAAAAAGGTCTATTTCTAAATGACAGTACCATGAGCCACAAATTCACAATGAAAATTAAATAACATTAACTTAAAACATCTTTCAGTCACAGCATTTATTTTTGGGCCATGTTTTCATTCAGAAAACACTCTGCATCTATCTTTAATACACAATAATCAAAAAAGCATCCTGATGTGATCTGTGTAATTTAACAAAAAATATTTACAGCGTTTTTGACCTGAAGTAGTTTTGGATAAGGCACAAGGAGAGAGTAGACACGGAAAACAAAAAAAATAATATTGATTTACAAGCAAACACATTATCACCAACCCCTACAGCTAGAAAAACCCTCCCTCCCTGATACACTTTTCACTGAGACTTTTCATCACAACAGCTCCAAAGTGTTTTAACAGTAGTACACAGAATAAAATAAAACCTCCAAATCTGGCCTTTGCAGTGAGAATCAATCAGTGTATAAATCGATATTTTACATTTTTGCCCAACAGAAACCCCCCCCCCCATTTCACAGCTCTGCAACTTGGTCCTTGATAAAGGGTTTTCAAGTTAATGCTCAACAAAAAAAAATTAGTACTGAAAATAAATCAAAGGGAGGTTGACCTTGAGGAACAGCAAACCCTCCATGTTTTCCAGTAATGGCCTGGACTGATTAAGGGCACAGTTGACACTAGCGGTGCTGAACAGTGTCTCTGCTGGGACGATGCTGGGAGGGCAGCCCACGTAACGGGCGGCTACTTTGGCAAGATCGGGCCACAGGAACTTTTTCAGGTTCCAATAGTCAAGGGGGTCACAGCTTTGATCGAGTATGTCTTCTTCAAGGTACTCCAGCACTGCCAACTCTGAGGACTTTGGTTTCTCCTCGTGTTTTATCTTTTGCCGGATGTCGGCCATTAGGGACCAGAGGTTGTCCGTGTTTGGGTGGGAGGCGTTGGATGTATCCGGGGCCTCGTTGCAGCCGTTGGACAGCAGAGGCTTAACTGCAACTGAGGTAGAAGAGGACAAGTCCAGCTCCCCGATCAAATCTTGTTTACATTGCTCGGCTTCTTCCTCCGTGAACAATGAAGTCTTGTATCGAGGGTCCAGCATGGTCGCCCAGGTGTATCGTGGGTCGTGCAAAGTTGCGGTCATTTTGCTCACCATGGCTTCCTTTAAAGACTTGAGCATGTTGTCTATGCCCACAGTCTCATCAAACAGCAGGTCTATCTTTCTGTTGAGGATGTGAATGAGTGGTATCACTTGCCCCAGAGTGGCAGTGCGGTTGCTCATCTCCCTGCAGGCGACATCAAATGGTTTCAGTGCATTGCAGACAGACAGCATCACCTCCCACTGATCGCAGCTGATCATTTCCCTGAAATTGCACTCGATCGACATCTCGTCGATGGCTTTCTTCTGCTCCACCAGCCGCTCCAGCATGAAAAAGGAGGTCCTCCATTTGGAAGGCACGTCCTGAATCAGTTGGTTCTCCGGCAGCTGGTGGACCCTCTGGAGCTCAGCCAGCTTTTCCTTGGCCTTTGCCGAGCGGTGCACGCGCTCGCAGATCTTCCGTGCAATACTCAGAAGGTTCTGAACCATTCTCTGGCTCTTTATGGCTTCGCTAACAATGAGGTCTATAGTGTGTCCAAAACACTGCATGGTGACATGGCCATGGTCCTCCAAGGTGTTTCTGATGGTGTTGTTATCTGTTACAGTGAACCCTTTTTTCAGCCCTGATGAGGTGATCCAAGAATCCCACAGATACTCCAGCTGCTTTGGGATGTCATGCATATCATGATCACAGTCTATTTGCGAGACACTAAGGAGAGCGGAGCAGTGAAAGTCCTGACCCTGCGGTCTGACACTTGACTCATATGTCGCCCAGTGGGCAGTAAGGGTCAGGTATTCCCTTGTCTGGCTACTGACCCAAATACTAGTTGTGAAGTGGACGACGCCACCTTCAGCCTCTTTCAGGTGGGTCAGCACAACTTCCTTCACCCTTTCGTACATGTCTGGTATGGCAGTGCTGGTAAAGAAAGAAGAAGGTGGTAGAGAATACTGAGGCTGGAGGTACTCTAGTAGTCTGTTAAGTCCAGCGTTCTCCACCATAGCTGATGGCTGAAGATCCAGTGCGAGCATTTCTGCGATAAGTTTGGTGATTTTTTTGGCAACCGGGTGGTGTTCATCAAACCTCTCGCGGTTCTGTTCCATTTCGTAAACAGCCGTGTCCACCAGCTCTTGTTTAACGTGAATTTCAGCAGACGGCACATCACCTGAGATAGTATTGTTACTTTCAAGAACATGTCCATGAAACCTCTGCATGTGCCTGAAGAGGCAGCTGGTGCCGAGGTTTGTAGTCTTTTTGCCTCTGCTAATTGTGCGGCCACAGTGCAAACAAACCACCTTTGTGGGGTCAGTGGGTGAAATGGAGAAATGGTTCCACAGTTTTGACGTCTTTTTGCTGAAAACAGGCAGTGTTTGTGGCTTTTTCTCACTGGCAGGGCTCTCAGTTTCTTTGGTTGAAACTGCGTCTGTTGCGGTGAGATTGGTGTAGGGATGAGGGGAGGATTCCTTCTCATCTGTGCTTTTTTGGTTTTTGAGGACGTCCGGATGGCGTCTCATCAGATGCCTCATCAGGCAGCTTGTACCAAAGTCGCCCCGTTTCCCCCGACTGATGACGCATGGACAGTAACGGCACAGTGCTTTTAACTGGTCAACTGGCGACACTATGAAATGGTGCCACACTTCAGATTTCACCCGTTTCATTATCTTCTTGTTTTGCTGGAAAACTGAATGATCCTGATTGAGGCTGGGGCCCTCTGAGAGGTCAGATGGTGAGAAAGTTAGGGGTGTGTCCTCCCCCTGACTTTTGAAGGAGAAGTTAAGAGAGGATTCCTGCCCTGAGAGATTCATCACCTCATCAGATTCCTCCGTTATATCCATGCTTTCCTCCATGCTTTGGGGTAATTCATCCGATATGGTTTCTGGTGAGGATGGAAGTAGGGGTGATTCTTTTTTTACTTCCAGTGGATCCTGTAGTTGTGTGCGGGACAGTAGTGAGGGCGGGTTTGTATAGGGTGGGGGAATGTGATTGCCCTGGCCATTTTCCTCAATGACAACCTCTTTGTGGGCCCTCCACATGTGACGAATAAGACAGCTCGTCCCTAGATCCTTCCCATTTTTACCCCTACTGAATTCATTCATGCAATGGATACATACTGCTTTGGAATTGTCAGCAGGCGACAGGTAGAAGTGTTTCCATACAGCTGATCTCCGGCGGGAGCTGGAGCTTTTTGGAGTCCCAGGGAGGCGCTCGGCCCCACCGTCTGAAATATCTTCAAGGATGTTGTCATTGGAATGTGAGGATGAGAGCGTGCTGCAGAGGGTGTCAGCGCTGGCATACGGTTCTAGTTTTGGTTCGGCTTTGGGCAACACTTCTTTGGATGACAGATCTGAATTTTCAGCTGAGGAGGTGGACGGTGAAGTGTTCTTTGAGGCAGAAGAAAGAATGCTGTTTGTCAAGTCTCCATTTTTTGGTGAGCTCGGGGATGGAGGTATCAAAGATGAGGTGAAGGAGCCAGTCAGATTGTTTAAGGATGTGTCTGCTCCGTCTTGTAAAAGCACAGTGGGGTGAGCCCTTCGCACATGCCTCATTAAACAACTTGTGCTTAGGTCTTTCTCGTTCTTCCCCCGACTGAACTCTTTCATGCAGTATAAACAGATTGCTTTGGTACTGTCTCGTGGCGATATGCAGAAGTGATTCCATGCAGGAGATTTTTTTCCTCGGGTTGGTGTTACTCCTCATGGACGACAGAAGGCTCTGTGTGACGGCGTCCATGGCAACATCATAAAGGGTGCTTGTGTATCCACTTAGCAAATTACTATAGTCATCACCGTCTCTGGTTACAAAAGGGCCAACAGAGCTACCAAATCCTAGCCTTTCATCATCCTGGGTGTCCTCCTCCATCCCATTTGCATCCCCAGTCTCCTCTTTGATATCTTGAGTTTCTTCATTCCCATTTTCATAATTTTCATTTCCCTCAGCGTCAGTGTTTAGGTATTTGTTTGAAAGAGTGGGAGAAGCTGGATCAGCCTCGCTTGCTTTGTCCGACTCCATTTGTTTGTCATCCTGAGGAGATAAATGGAGAGAAGGGAGAAAGTCTTTATCCAGTGTTATTGAGGAACCAGCAGGTGACTTTGAATCCGCAGCATCGTGAGGGTTAATGCTGTAGGATTTGAACACGTAGCCATCCTGGCCTTCGATTTTCAGGCACGTCCCTTTGGCCTCTCTTTTTTTACTCTCCATGGAGCCATTAGGTTCGCCGACCATATCCTCGCTCATGTGAGACACCTCTTCCTCCCCATCCATGGCAGCAGCCCAAGGGTTTCTGTACAATAGTCAGCTCTGCGTTGTTAAATGTAATCAGCTTGTTCAGGTGTAGTCATCGACACTGCAGCTCTCAAGCAGGTGTTGTAATGAGTGTATGGCTGTCCAGGACACAGGGGGCCTGCTTGTCCCTCTCCATTTATGACTGAAATAGTCCCACGTCTCCGCACACAACCTAGATGAGAGAGAGAAAATATATCAAAATGTATTCTTAAGTAATGACAAGACTCAGGAAAGGGTAATATCGGGTATTTTGCAATAATACACAACATTTTACTTTCATTCTTATTTTCTAAAACTGATTAAACAGGCTCTTTGTACAGGGTTTACTACACATGATGCCTTAAAAGTCAAAAGTTTCATAAAATGTCAGCATTTTCCTTTAAAAGCAACACTGTGGTAATAAATAACCACCCACGCCGACCACAATATTAAATTAAGTAGTCGCTGTGATGGTCTCATTTACGTGCACAGGTTCAGCCCAAAGCCCAGGTATCGAGATTGGTATTAGGACTGAAACAGTTGGATCGGTGTATCTCTAAAGCAGGCCTACAGATAATCAACTAAATATGTTTGATTATGTGATACTGTACTGTACTTGTTCCCCATACCCACCATATCCACATCCACCCATCTTCATGGGCCTTTTCAGGATCCGACTCGCAGCTTACATATGCAAATCAGAACCAGCTATGGAGAGCAGGAACACCTCCCTAAGCTTCTTCTACAGAACTGTTGCTCAATTCGGCAAGCTTTCTGAATCATAATTGCCTGTGCTTACTCATCTCTACAAATTCAATACTCTTTCTTGCCACCTCTTCAAACTGTATGCAAATATGTCCCTATGTATTGGAATAATCATATTTACTACAGAAATATTCACTATGTATTCTGTTAATTTTGAATTTTCAGCTTTTTTCAGGATACTTTATCTATATTGTTTGTAACACCTGCAACTTTTTTCTTACCATATTTGATTATGTATTCCACATGGTACAGTAGATATAAGCACAACTGAAAATGTGCTAACACCAAAATGCTTTATCAGCTGATAGCACTGATTAGGACGTAATGACTGAAATCAGCTATGCGGTAGTATCTGGTTGAAAGAGAACCAACCTAGTGACTCACATTTGTAGAGACTAGGGATGCACGGATCCTACTTTTTTTTTTTTTACTTTTACCTGGACTATAGGTATCAGCTGATACCAAGTACCAATCCAATACCAGTGTTTAAACTGTTTGCCTGGGATTATTTCTTTTTCCTAAAACACCAGGCTTAACTTTAACATTGCTTTTCTAACATTGTAAAACAAAATATAACAAATAAATACATAGATATGAATGTATTTGTAAAAGTACATACATCAGCAACTTGGTAAAAAAAATAAATAAAAAATGAACAGGAACCTGTTAAAACCTTAACAATCCATTTTAATGTGGCAGCAAACTGCTCAAAACTTAAACAGGAATTCAGATTGCAGTCTATAATGTATAAAGTATGTTAGCACAGTGTTTATTTATTTATTTATTTGTTCCACTTAGGTAACATTAAATGCAACAACCCTATAATACACACTACCTTAATGAACGTTAGAATACTGTTTCTGTTGAAACTATTTCTAATATTTTGATTGATATAAATGGAGTTGTCAAAATGTATATAAAAACATGTCACTATAGTAGGGAAGCACAGATACTAGATCGATATCTGGCCAATTCAGGCTCAAAAGCCTGATGGGTATCATGACAACGGGGGTGGTCTATTAAATTCAATTTTATCTTTATGTACATTAAATACTGTCATTTTAAGTTTTGTTTAAATTTTGGCCAATTTGTTGCTGCAAAGGTTTACACTTGAATTGTAATTTCTGGTAATTTTGAAGATTTTTGACCAAGTTGCTGGAGCATGATATATTATGTGAATAACAAATAATTCAGTAACAACTCACTGAATACAAGAATGATCCCAGTCACTTCTACACAAAGACGCATACAGCTTATTAATTAAACACTGGTACTGGAATCGGCTGATACCCAAAGTCCAGATATCAGTGTCAGGTATTGGGACTGAAAAATTCAAATCAATGCATCCCTAGCTTCGAAACCTCAGTGAATAATCGCTATTTTGGGCTATATACATATATAGCCCCTATTATCCACCTAGTTTTGCTGCAGCCCTGTAATACACTACCTTAATGTGGGTTAGAATACTGATTTTGCTGAAACTGTTTTTGTCTACCCTCACTGATATAAATGGGTGGTCAAAATAATAAAAACAGCTCTCAGTATAATGCAACACGGTTAAACTGCCACTGAGTTGAATCGTGTCTCTCAAACAAAAAGCTGGACATTATAATCTTAATTATAGTCTTTACTGTAGGGCTGGAGCTAGGTATACATAATAAACTGGTAACTAGGAGAACATGGTGTGCATTTTGTTAACAAATCTCTCTGTACCTTGATTGCAGGCTGTGGGATCAGGTCAAAATGTGGTCTGTTAAGAAGAACCGGTGCCTCATGTCATTATTACCCTCATATCACTAAGTGTTATGATACCACAGACCAACACCATCAAGGTACAGCATAAAATAGGCATGTTAATATATTGAGACGACCGTTTAACCTTTACAATACATGAGCAAACAGTACAGACAAGACCTAAGAGGAGGTTAACACTGCACACACACACACACACACACACACACACACACACACACACACACACACACACACACACACACACATGTGTAGCTACACAAGCTCTGACAACATTAGCCTAAGTACACAAGTAGCCTGTCACCCAAATGCAGTCCAACTTGTACTAATAAAAGGTCAGAAAGAAACGGCTCATTCATCTTGATCGAACGTCAGAAATGCGGCCAACGTAACCGATTGTATTGATAATTTGTTTAATTTAAGGAAAGCACTCAGAAAAAAACAAGTGGCCATTTCCTATGTGAAATGTGACAAACGGTTTTTCCGGGTTTGGCTTCAGGAAGATGCGAGAGGACAGCAGAAAATAGCCAACGCTTAGCTTTCCTCCTCACTAACACACCGGCTTGTAAACGTTATCTACGCACCGGCTTTACCCTCTTCAACCAACAGCTAACACATCCTGAAACATGTGCGACCCTCATACAGACATATTTAACGCTATAATGAAAGACTGTTGGCAGTTAGGCTACATCATCAGTAAACACACGGTGGCCATCCTGATGCTAACTGGGTTAGCCGCAAGGCTAATAGGCACACAAAAACAACACGGGCTCAACACTTCTGTCACATGGATTTGTAGCACTAATATCCCAGACGTGTTCGTGGTTTCTACAACTATCCTATTAACGCGGTACCGGCCCGTTTAGTACATTTCAAACGGATGCTAGCTGGTTAGCTGCCAGCTAGGCCACACACAGGATACACTAGCTAACCTGGCGAGGCAGAACCCAGCCGTGGCAACACACGAACCACACGGGATCCGAATCAGACCAGCTCTCACCACGACGTCCCGGCCGTATTAAACCCTCCTCAGACGCGTACGTGAGCTCAGTGTACTTACTGTGAAGTGTGACGGTGGGATCACTAGGTTTCGGGTCCTAAACAGTTAAATATGACACATTTGATTGATCCGGAGGGGGGGTTCACTTTGTTGCTTTTGTCTCCTGGTTTGCTAGCAGTTCACGTTCGGCCAAAGCAGCTCCACACAGCGTCGGACGGAAGGAACAGGTTTTAATGATGTCACCGGCACAGGGTCGTCGGGAGCGGGTCATACATTTAACCATTATACCTCACATAACACCGAGCATTACTTTTCACTCTTTAAGATAAATTACTAATTATTAAAATAACAGTTTTAGTGGCATATTGTGTCTTGATTTATAATTAACTGCTACATTAACAGTAACGGCCTACTTTGTTTTACTTAACATTTCAGTGTAAAAGTAACTTTGTACAACAACAACAATAACAATGATAATGATAATAATAATAATAATAATAATAATAATAATAATAATAATAATAATAAACTGTTATTCTTCGCCAAGTCGTATATGTAGTTATTGAACAGTTGCTAAAGTTAGCCGAGCCAAATTGCAAATAGATAAAACATGGGAAGTATTTATATGGAAAGAACCGAGGAGTTCATATAAATGAATAAAAATAGAAGTGCAGTACTTTTACTACGACACAGTTACTGCTCAATGAAAATACGGCTACTGTGTGTTGCGTTCACGGTCACTCGGTCTATTGTGATTTATTACCTTATAATTAAGCACGAACAGGCTATATTAACGGTACCTGATTATTAACCTATTTAACATGTTAACACTGCAAGAGTAACTTTGTACTATAATAACAGTGATAATGATAACAATTATACGGTGTTATTCTTCGTCAAGTCATACATGAAGGCTAGTTATTGAACAGCTGCTAAAGTTAGACGAATTTTATTGCTTTTCGGTTGAGAACGAAACTTGGAAAGAACCGACTAGTTTACATAAACGAACAAAATTCAGCCACACGTTACCCTTACCTTTACTACGAACTACGAAGTACTTAATACACTATGAAATTACTGCTACTGTGTGTTGCATTCACGTCACTCGGGGGGGGGGGCAGTTTATTGACTTTCAAATAGGAAAATACAAAAAGTAACTTTGTACTGCAATAATAGTCATACTGATAATAATAATAATAATAATAATAATAATAATAATAATAATAATAGTGCTATTCTTCGCCAAGCCATATATGTGGCTGACTAAATTACTTTTCGTATGCACACGTATTTCTATGACAAGAACCTAAGAGTTTAAATAAACGAACAAACTTGAACTCCTCATACGCTATCTTGTTGTTACAGTAACTTAGTACGAAATAATTACCGCTGTTGTGTGTTGCATTCAGGGTCATTCGGTTGGACCAGCTTCAGTTTCAACCAGGTACATACTGAATGATTACATGAGCACAATACGTTACTGCTCTAAACGGACGGGCCCAGGATAGCGTTTGGGGCCAACTGGTCACCAGGGTGGGGCATAAAGCAATTGTTTGTTGTTGTTCTGCCGGTGTCCCGACTGTCCTCTGTCACGATGGGAGAACTGCTGAATCAATAGATAGACAGATAGGAAGACATACCCGTTGGGAACTCGTTGAGAGCCAAAACAGAGATATGTCTCTGTTTTTACTCACATCCATTCGCGCTTTGTCTGTGTATAGTTAGTAAGGGTCGACAAAAGGCAAGTGCATTGATTGTGTGACAGATGGGCTTTTGTGTGAAATCTACGACTCACCACCAACATGACCTCCAGCGTCACACGTAGAGTGATGCGTGCGGGTGGGAGTTGTCTGCTGAAACGCATTGTTGTGTTGGGGGATGAGCCGTACGTTACTGCTGCTGTTGCTGCTATTCGCTCCTGGTCGACTGTGGCTAGCGAGTGACTCTAGCCTATGAGTGGTCCACAAAGCAAATAACTGTATGTTCTCTGTAGAGTTTAATATCGAAACTTCACAGGCACCAAGCAGGCCTTTTTCTTATTTTATCAGCAAGTGAAAACACCCCAGTATCGCCCGTTGGATGAGAACACTGTGTGCGGAATTAGAGCCACTTAGCAGGCCTTGTCGCCATTGCTTTGTAGGGCTGCTGGCTAGCTACCGTCCTCCTCAGCTAGCAAAGCTGTTCGTGAATACGAGGTATGTTCTTCCGCTTTATGCGCTTTCCTGTGCTTTGTGTGGTGACGACGGGGAGGCATTTAGCGTGTCCCCAAAATGTGTATTTAACGTTGAACATTGGGTATGAATTAATATACGTTGTTTTGTTTGACGCCATTTGCCCCGTTTAGGCGGTGGCTAGCTCCTCTTGCTAGTTAGCTAGCTGGCTGGCTAATGTTATTGTTAGCAATTTGGCCACTTTGAGTAGTTAAGCTAGTGAAAAGGCAATTTCATCTCTGCACCAAATGGGCAAGCGCTAACTCCTGCGCAGTCACAGTGCCCTGTGTGGCCGCCTCCCACCGCATTTAAATGCCTCAGCTCATTGACAAAACTGTAACCTACAGCTGGCTACTAGTAAATCAGTTCACAACATAGTCTCTGTAGTTTGAAGCTGTAACAACATTGAACGTTTCACCTTCCCTTTGGCTGTCTTTAGTCATCGGGTTTACCTTGACTTTATCAAAGTATTATGCATTCAAATCACAACTCTATAAAGTGTTTTGGACAGTGGGTTAATTAGAAAACCTTATTTGTCACTTTAAAACAGGTACCTTATCATAGCAATCAGTTATTAAGGATATTATTTCCTGCATATGTATTGGTTTTATTTGTTATCTTACTTGCAAGGTTACACAATGTTTCGATAGCATTATCTCTTGCTTTTGTGGGAAACTTTTTAAAAACAATGAAAGCTTTGCTAATTATATTGGTGTGAAACATGACCGTTTATGTCATATATAAGTGTGTGCATTACACCACAGAATACTAAATCAGCGAATTATCATGATTTGTTCATTAAAGATGCACTGGGTAGAAATGGAGCAAATATGATTAAAAAAAAAGGTATTAAATCATGTCTCCTGGTGTCCTGCTGTGCTCCTAGAGCTAGCATCTGCTAGAGTTCACAGACCAGAGGAAAACAATCAGAACTGATCTGGAGTCTGTCGTCTCTGAGCAGCTGTCAGTCACTCCCGAACTCCGATCAAACGGTCAAACTAGGCAGCGCTGATTAAATGTGAATCAATATTCTGTTACTGTCATGTTGATATCTCACCTCAGATGTTTTCAGAAACATCTTGTAGTTACTGTTTTAGTTGTAAAATGAAGTTTGTGACTTGGCAGCCATGTTAAGATCATTTTAGGAAATACCAAGCACCGCCCACCAACTCAAGCTTGAAAACAGAGAAGGTGCAGAAGTCTAGTTATCTCTCAGAACATCTGAATTACAATACACTGGGAGGTTATAATGGAGTTTTTGCCCAGTGATGCCAAAAATATACTGCCTTCCCCCACTTTAAAATGCTTCCACCTTTTCTACCCTCAGTTTAACTTACTTAACCCCAATGAAATACATGCAGATCTCTAATAGTTTACCCCCACACTGTGTCTCCACAGCAACACGGAGCGTCAAGATGAAGAAGAAAGCTCGGCAGCACCGGGTCGCGGTGCCGCAGAGGCCGCCGTCTCCCATCAAGCCTTCCCCCAACAAGCAGATCCTGACTTACGCCCAGGCGCAGCGCATGGTGGAGTTCGATGTCGATGGCCGCCTCCATCGAATCAGCATATACGACCAGTTGGACGTGATCTCGGACGATGACCCCATGGTACAGGAGATGATGGAGTGCACCAGCAATAAGGAGAATGCTGAGAAGCCGCAGCAGCAGGTCCTCCTGAGGTCAGTCAGACTAAAAAGCAACCAGGAGAAGAGAAACGCTGCGCTGGGCATCTCTGGTCATGGCGAGGGAGGTGGACATCAGGCTGCTAGCAATGCCGGTCCAAAGCTCCAGGAGCCTAAATTTCGTACAGTGGAATATAACCTTCCAGCAGTTCCTAAGCGCTCTGCTGCCTTTTACAAATACACGGAAAAGACGGAGGAAGAGCTGGATGAGGAAACAGAGTATGATATGGATGAGGAAGATTATGCCTGGCTGGATTTAGTTAATGAAAAACGGCGAAGCGAAGGCGTCAGTCAGGTCTCTCACAATGTCTTTGAGTTCCTGATTGACCGCTTTGAGAAAGAGTTGCACTTGGAGAGTTTGGATCAAAGCAGCGAAAAGCAAGCTCCCATCGACGAGGACGCCGTCTGCTGCATCTGCGTCGATGGAGAGTGTCACAACAGCAACGCCATCCTGTTTTGCGATATGTGCAATGTGGCTGTGCACCAGGAATGTTACGGCGTTCCCTACATACCTGAGGGCCAGTGGCTCTGCAGACACTGCCTCCAACTACCCACCCAGCCTGCAGACTGCATCCTCTGTCCTAACAAGGGCGGAGCGGTGAAAAAGACAGACGATGACCGCTGGGGCCACGTGGTGTGCGCTCTCTGGGTCCCCGAGGTCGGCTTCTCCAACACCACCTTCATTGAGCCCATTGACGGTGTCAGCCACATTCCTCCAGCCCGCTGGAAGCTCACTTGTTACCTCTGCAAGGAGAAAGGCGTTGGGGCATGCATCCAGTGCCACAAAGCCAACTGTTACACTGCCTTCCATGTCAGCTGTGCCCAAAAGGCCGGCCTCTTTATGAAGATGGAGCCGATCAAAGATGTGACAGACGCTGGAGAGCCCACGTTCTCTGTAAAAAAGACAGCCTACTGTGGAGCTCACACACCTAACGGGTGTGTGAGGAGGCCCCTTGCAATCTATGATGATGCCAAACCCAAAAACGGACTATGTAAGAAAGTGGACAAAGGGAGAGGTAAAGGACAGTCAAAAGGAAAGAAGAGTAAGAGTAAGAAGCCTGATCCTGCACCTGAAAGTGAAGCTGCAACCCCTGCTACTGTGCCTACGTTTCCTGCTCACAGGTATGATTTGTTTGGTGTGTGAGTTGTGGGATTTTTCGTCTTTCTCAAGGACACTGATAGGGCATACAGTTGTTGATGTCCAAACATTGGCTGTTGCAGAGTTTGAGCATGGGACACTGAATGAATGTTTGTCTTCACAAATAGAAGCTTCGGTGATCTGCTTGCATGAATTTGGTCTGTTTCAAGTACCACCCAAATAAGCTTGTCTGTGGATGTTAATTTCAATACCACTCATTAACTACAACCACATGTAACCAGCTACAGTGTAAAAATATACTTGACTTGCATAATCCTGCAAGCAGAAAGTGACTTTGGAGGTGTGCTAGTTGTTGGCAGCTCTCCTTGCCCTGGCTGTAACCTTTAACACCCATCTACCTGGCTCCCCTCTAGGTTACAAACCATTCTGAACCAGGTGTCAGTTCAGAAGAAGAAAGCATTTGTGGAGCTGGTGCTAAATTATTGGACATTAAAGAGGCAATCCAGGAATGGGCTTCCCCTCATCAGACGCCTTCAGATAAGCATGCAGTCTCAGAAGAATGCGCAACCGGTTTGTTCATCTGTCAGTCCACCACAGGAGACTTTCAGTCTTCATTTCGCTTTTTACCAAACTACCAGTAGATTTTAGACCTTCAAATGTATAATCATGTTTCATACAGCCAGTAATTTTCACACATTTTGTTAAGGGGATAATTTGGGTGTTTTGTAGTGGGGTTGTTTGACGCACTTATCCATAGTCATTGTATCACCAACAGTACTTGGAGGTCAGCATGACCCCAGTTTGGAGAAACAGACAGGAGTTACCACACAGAAGCAAACCAATGTACTAATGTGGACGTGGCCAGCACTTAAAATACACACACACACACACACACAGACACAGACACACACAGAATATAGATATATACAGTAGTTTACCTTGTCATCAGACAGCTTTACAGTTTTCATTGTTTGATGGGGAACTTATCTACTTAACTTATATTGGGGAGTTGTTATCTATGCTCTTGCCAAAAGCAACCAGACTCCACTGGAAAAAAAAAAAACAGTAATTTTTACCTCTCAGAACACAAGAGTTGCTGGTCTACTGCTGACTGTAATTGTGCGACTTTGGTTGGTTCTGATTTACCAAAGTTGCACAATAGCGCAGACAAACAAACAACAGGTCGAGGCAGTGGTAGACCAGTAACTCCTGTTCTGCAAGGTAAAATTACAGTTTTTTTCAATGGAGTCTGGTGGCTTTGATGACAGTATAGATGAATACAAAGGCTTCAGTTCCCCATGGGAAAGGACTGTCTGACAGCAAAGTAAAGCGGTGATAATAGTCTAGATATAAACTGACATTGAGTTTTTTAGTTGGCTAAAATATGATTTGCTGCCGGCCCTGTAAGTGCCTCATACAACCCCACTTCAAAACCAACAAACTATCACTTTAAGCCTTTGGCATTTGAATGTTTTACCTAGTATGCTTTTCAACACTTAGTGTTGTTAACAAGTGTGTGTATATATATGCCATGAAGAAATAGAAGACCTAATTGTATGCAAACATCTCTTTTTGTAGAAACATACCTATTAAGCAAGTTGATAATTATTGTTTCTGCTGTGTTCTTTAATGTATGTGTTTTTATTTCAATTTCTTCTCCAGAGGCAGAGTGAGGAGGAGAGCAGGGCACTGAAGGACCAGCTGAAGGAGTGGCACCGCCTCCGACACGACCTAGAGAGAGCCCGGCTGCTGCTGGAGCTGATCCGTAAGAGGGAGAAGCTCAAGAGGGAAGAGGTAGGGGTGGAGGAATCAGTGGGTAGACATCTGAGTGGTCATATACAGTCTGTTAAATAAATTAAACAATCTGATCTTCAGCTGCATGTGTGTCAAAATCAAAGCCTGCGGCCCCCTCAATAAATTTTGGCCCCTCCGTCGTTGTGGTCTGCACAGCAACACATGCCCCGCACTGCCTGCAAGCTAGCTAACACAGAATGGCAGAGAAAGTATTTTATTACCCACAGCCGCCCGACCTGTTATGAGAGCCAATATGCACCACCCGACCTGTAATATGCATTAATCAACCAACTGAACCCAACCCAACCTGCAAACCGGCAACTTCAGCATTCTAGTAGTACAATAAATGACAGGACTTAGATCTGAGACAAGGACAGAGACAAGTGTGTGTGTGCTGTGTGTGTGAGAGCAATGCAGTCTCACAGAAATACCTGAAATGACCACAACCTCTTGACAGCTCATTACATGGTGGTGGCATGGAATGTGTTAAAATGACTTGCCGCCACTACCGCTGTTTTTTGTGTTTGTGACATGGAGACAGAGGGAAAGAGAAGGTGGTCTATAGCACGCAACATTTCTGTTTCTGTAATAACTTTCTCTTCACTTTTTGACCTACCCACCCGAACGAGAGGACAACTGATTAATCGGGCCAATTTTTTCAACATTTTTTCATAATCGGCATTGGCCGATGCCAAAGCATATTAAGCCAATTAGCAAGCTGGACATATCTGTTGGTGTTGTTGCTATAGCTCGTGTGTGACTCCGCCCCTTGTGTCAATTAAATTGTCATTCTTCCAGCAGACCTCAGTAGATATAGTCCAGTGGGCTAACCTTTACAAGAGAGTCTGAGAAGAACAACGTCCTAACAGGGAGAAACCATGTAGACACGAAATGTAGATAGGAGAGAGAGACCGTAAGTGTTGTTCAATAAATACTTAATATAATTTATTTACTTTAAGAAATTTTCGGTATCATTTATTATTATTAAGCTGCTATATTTTATCAGATGGAGTTAAAAAGAAAAACAGCCAAAGATATTGGCAAAAAAAATCCTGCATCATATATCGGCCATCGGCTGTCCTGATTATGAAAAAAATCGTCATCAGCATCGGCCATAAAAAAAACATATTGGTCGACCTCTAGCCTGAACCTGCAGTATTTTCCAGTAAGTTCACCTGAACCCGCCTGACCCGGTCTAACAGGTTGTGGTTGTGGGACATGGAAACTACATAATTAAAGGTCATTTAATTTTATGTTTTTATTAAATGTCCCACACAACCATTGCATTGTCATATTCAGGCTTGTGAAACAGGCTATATGAGACTTGTAGAATTTAAGCAATAACAAAATTAAAGATCCATTATTTTTATTTTACATCAGGACATATTTTGTTTTAATAAATGCCCCACACCACAACTGAGGCCCGTGAAACAGGTTACTGTGAGTTGGCTGTATGGTAGCCTACCTGTAAAAAACTATGTATGTCTGGCCCTTGATGTGATTCTCATTTCCAAGTGTGTCCCTTAATGAAATTGAGCTTGACACAGCTGTTCTAATGGTTCTCCTCTGTGCCGTGTTGTAGATTAAACTTCAGGAGACCCTTCTAGAGATGCAGTTGAGTCCCTTCAGTATTTTGCTCCGAGCCCTCTTGGACCAGCTCCAGACTAAAGACCAGGCCAAGATCTTCACCCAGCCGGTTGATGTCAACGAGGTGAACCTCAGTAGACACACAAGTTCTGTTGCTGACTTTGTCCGCACTTACTCTCTTAAGTTGTTTTTCCCCTTTGGATGCTACAGATTCACCCTAACCACTTTCCTGTGGAAGAATATGTGTACAATATGCTGCATTAATATTTCTTGTATTTGTTAAGGGTTGATTTTATTTTCTTTTTGTTATGCGGATGCGCTTTATCTCAGTCTGTGGTGCTGTCATTTAATTTATTTCGTGCAATAGTGGGGAAACTGTAGCCTTGTAGCAGGGGCCTAAAACAATGAAACACAGATAGTGCTCTAAAAGAGTGATTCTAGCTCTACTGGGGTTTTCTGGCAATGGTAAAGTATTGTGTTGGCTCATCAGACTTGTTAAATGGTAAAACATCGCATATATATACTGTATGTCTGTGAAGGTTCTCATTCATCCAGGTGTGTTTACTGGCAACACACATGATGCCTAACGACTGTTGTCGTTGGCCCCATTGAATCCTTAACGACTGTCGTTCACTAGTGGGACTCGCACTGAAACTCCACTAATGAACTATTGTCTTAGGAGAATAAGGGGCGGACACTTCCACAGAGGTTAAAAACCTGGGTATTACTCCACTGTTTGTCAGACTAGTGGGGACTAGTCAGACTGCAGCGTTCGAACTGATGAAGCCACTTGGATAAGGGGCGAAACGTCTTCAGGGACAAATCTAAGTCCAGTTGCCTTCGATTCAACTTTTGCCAGAAAGTATATATACTGTATGTACCTTGTGGCATTATGCCAATTTCTTGTTTGGCTCTCAGGCAGAGAAAAAAATAAATGCAGCCATGATGAACTTTTTAAGATGTGTGCAGTTCATCTTTCGATCAGTACAGTACTACGAACTGGACTTGCAGGTTCATATCTGAACACAGTGCTGCGCATTTTGACATTGTGCTATTGTCCGAATGAACGCCCACTCACTGTTTTACCTGTTATTTTCTGCCTGCTTGCTGGATAACTGCTTCAGAGTTGTTGAAATAATGGCAAACATTTACTTAATTTGAACTCTTCTTGTGTTCTTCCAAAGCATACAGGCACAGACTTTACTTTCCCGTGCATGTTTCCATCAAGCTGCACTTAAACACACCACAAACACAACAGACAGCAGACAGCTGCTCGCCCTTCGTCACAGGTTCCGATCATAGTGACTCTGGTTATCAATCAGCACCCCTCTCCTTGTGTAGACAGTGTTGAGCAATGTGACTTCCTGTTAAGTGGAATGTGTAACTTGAGTGTAAAGTCCACTACCAGATGGTGACGTCTTAAAAAGGTGAAGGGTTCCTCTCTTTACATGCCCGGCTAGCTCAGTCGGTAGAGCATGAGACTCTTAATCTCAGGGTCGTGGGTTCGAGCCCCACGTTGGGCGTAACTTTTGATTCTGCAGTTTGTTACATGGCTAGAAGAGTTTCTTTGTTAGCTGAACATATGTTGAAAGTGTTTTTGTTGGCACTGAGATGTCATAAGACTTTGTAATAATCTATAAAAATATAGACTAGTATTGAAGTGAAGGTAAAATATTTAACTACATCTGCTGTTTTCTGTAGGTGCCCGACTACATTGACCACATCAAGCACCCTATGGACTTTTCCACCATGCGGCAGCGCATCGACGCACAGGCCTACAACAACTTTGACCAGTTTGAAAATGACTTCAACCTCATCATTGATAACTGCATGAAATATAACTCGAAGGACACATATTTCTACCGGGCTGCCGTTCGCCTCCGAGACCAGGGCGGGTCCCTGCTCAGAAAGGCCCGGCGGGACGTGGAGAAAATCGGCTTTGACAGGGAAAGCGGCATGCATCTGGCTGAAGCTCCAGAAATCAAAGCACCGACATCCTTTTCTTGGGAGGACGGTAAGGCCAGTTAGCGGCGAAGACACGTGCCTCTGTGACATGTTTGCATCTTTAGAGTCAGGAGAAATTTTCATAGAATGTGTTGAGCAAAACCAAAATTCTACCGATTGTTTTAATTCTCTCCTCAGTGGACCGCCTACTAGCTCCAGCCAATCGGGAGCACCTTTCTCCGGAAAAGCAGCTGCAGCAGCTGCTGGAGAAGTTTGACCTGACGTGCGCCATGAAGTCCAGCCCTTCCCGCAGCAAGCGCCTGAAGCTGCTCAAAAAGACCATCAACGATGTGCGCAATGAAATGAGCTTGAAGAGAGTCCAACCCTCCCACCACCACCACCACCACCACCACCACCAGCACAACCACTCCCCTTCCTCCACAACTCCCTCCACATCATCGTCATCAGCTGCCTCCCACCCAGAGTTGAGTACACCCATAGAAGAGAGCTCCAGGCCCAATGGACATTTTCCAGATGATGAGGGTATGTATGGATCCGGGTTTGGCTTAGGAGAAGGTTAATTTTCATGCTCTGTGGCTTTAAAGACAATCACGTCCTGAAACGCAAGTCAGAGGTCAGAGATTAGTCCGCAACCCAAAACCTCACAGAGCAATGTCACATGCTGTTCCCCATACCAAGTATGTCTAAAACATGGTAGTATAGTCAGCTTTTAGTACTACAACACGAGCCTGCTTTGTGTAATCTGAATTGCCTCCTGCATCTCATAATATTTTATTTGATTTGAAGAGAACAGAGTGGCTAATATAACACATAATCATTATAAACCCTGCTCTGTTTGTGTAGAGGTAAGCATCTGTCTGCTGTTCAGGGGAAATTTGCTAAAACCACTACAGATGTTTCTGGTATTTGGGAAAGCGGAGCCTGTGATAGTAAACGTGAACCTTCATTACCTCAAACTAGAATCAAGAAAGCAAAAACTATCTTAATTATATAATTAGCTGATAAAAACCTTTGAGTGTTTATAGGATAATTTGGGGTAATTTTGTTTGTTAATGTGCAGTAAGATTTTTCAGTGACATTGGCACACACTTGAGAATATTTATTGCTCCGATAAATTCTGTGTTTTTGACAGAGAATGAGTCATAAAAATCTGGAGTTCATTTCTAGTTGTGCAACTGCAGGTTTAGTGTCTAAATGCAAGTACAAGAAAACTACTCCTAGATCATTCACACAGTTTCAGTATAACAGATTGAGAATCGGGCCCCGTTCAGGCCTGGTATTGACATGTCCTGAGTGATAGGATCACAAGTGGACAGCTTGAAGCACAGGTGTGATGCACTCAAGACGCATTGAGATGCGATCACTCAGATCACATTCAGAGGTGGTCCGGGCCAGGGTTTATCATGTGAATAGACAGGTAAACATAAACACTTGTCTACCTTGCAGCATGGAAACAGCCTCTGTGCTCTACTTATTCTGTTAGTACAACTGTATTTTATTGAAATATATCCTACCTACCATTTTAGAGTGGACTTTTACTGCAACCAGTCTAAGGCACACCTTTGCAATAACCATGCTGTCTAATCAGCATCTTCATACGCCACACCTGTGAGGTGGATGGATTATTTTAACAAAGGAGAGGTGCTCACTAACACAGATTTAGACAAATTTGGGAACAATATTTGAGAGAAATAGGCCTTTTGCGTTCATAGAAAAAGTCTTAGGTCTTTGACTTCAGCACATGAAAAATGGGAGCAAAAGTGTTGCATTTATATTTTTGTTCAATGTATATTACAAAATTGAAGTTAGTTAATAATATCATGTTTCATGAATAAGAAAGAGCTTGACAGCTAACGTTATTGACCCTCAAATGTTACTGATGTTGGCGTATACCTGGACACCCATGTTCAATTTACAAGCAAGTGGGTATAAGACCTTCAGATCTATCAAAGCTAAATGTCAACTACACAATCATTTGGACAAAGATAAGCTAGCTAATGTTATGCTAACTGAATGCTAACAAAACATTGACTAAACATGCATAATTAATCAACCGGTACCTTGCAAAATGAAGAAAATTCTCTCTAGTGTTTTGTGTTAGTTCAGCACTTCTTTTTGAGGCCTACTGTAAACAGCCAGCAGATGGCACTATTACCCTTATTGTCCAAATATGGCTGATTTGCTGTTGGTGACACATTTCCCTGTTGGTGAATCCAAACAACATTCTTATGTCCCTGAATGGGAGTCCACCTAGAGCCCAGAACCAACACTGTCCGCATCCTCAGACTAGAATCACTCTGAAAAAATGTGTGAAGGGGTCATAACACCGTGTTATTGTAGTATCACACTGTGTCACTGCAGTGGCTTCTTAAAGTTTAAACTCACAGCACACTTGCTGAGTCACTTTAAGTCCGGTGAAGACTGCATTATAATGAGCTAGTGGGGGAGAAAGAAAAGGAAAAAGTCATTTTGCTCTCATTTTTTATTTATAAAAGTGCCCCAGTGTTATGCTAAATAGCGCCTTGTTTTACTTTTATGATAAACCTAAAAGCCATATGATAATGTGCAGTGTCAGCATTTCTCCAAACACAAGGACAAAGTGTGGATGCTGCAGCGTTTTACTGTTGGTAATAGCATTATACTATAGCTCATATTTCTTGTTTTTGTCATGACTGGACTTTTGTTGTGTTGTTTATGTTCTACTTTTTATGAATAGCTTGTTTTTTTGTGTGTGTTCCTCCAAAATTATATGCCAAAGATTTCATTGTGCTCTTCTGCACAGCGAATCTTTTACCACAATAAAATGTAATTTAGAGGAAATAGTAATGAGGATGAAAGAGAAAGGAAAAATACATTAATATAAATAATGAAAATGCATTGCACCAAAGGAAACAAATGGTGGTGCCTTAACAGCCTGTGTGCCATAACATGAAAAATATGTGTTGTGCTTAATGGTCGCAGTTTGAATGATTAATGTTGGCTGTAAAGTCAAAGTGAGGACTATAAACAGTTTGTCTGTTTGCCTTTTCTCTTCTCTCCTACAGCAGACAAGTCTCTTCCTCCCAAACTGGAGCCTTCGGACTCCATCCCTCCCCTCATCCACTCAGACGCCGACCCCGAGCCCCCCACCCTCAAACCCATCGACGACGCCCCAGAATGCGAAGACAAGCACCACAGCAAGCGCGTCAAGTTTGACGGCGAAATACCAGACCTGCTCTCCTCCTCCGCCCCGCGCCTCAACGGCCACTCCCACGACAGCCTACAGAAGTCGTTGCTGGACGGGGACGTGAGCGTGGTCGCCACGTCGACCCTCGCGGAGCCCACGGGCACGGTTAACCGCAGGACGGCCGTGCTCTTCCGCAAATCGAAGGCCGCCAGTCCCCACAAGGCCCCGAGGAGCGGATGCGAAGGCGCTGGCGGAGTTGACAGAAAAGAGGCCGCGGAGGAGGAAGGTGAAGACGGCGCACAGCTCGGGTCCAAATCCTTCCTGTCGGTGGTCATACCCAGGCTGGAGACGCTGCTTCACAGCAAGAAGAGGAAGCACAGCAGCGGCAGAGACGGCGAGGAGGAGGGAGGAGAGGGAGAGCATGAAGGGGAGGGAGAGTCGCCTGTGAAACGTCTTGACACTGGTAAGAATTCAACACAGAAAAATAAACACTTTTATGTATTTTTCTTTGCAACCATATGTCAGAATATGAATGATGCTCTGATTAAATGAGTACAGCAGTATTTAGCTCTGCTGCCAACCTCTGAAATTGGCAGTTTGAACATTGCAATTAGCCGTTACACTACTTACAAGTCATTGCAGTCAAAACAGTACAGCAGTAAGTAACAACAGACACTTGTTTACTCTTTTATGTCAGTTTGCTTAGATTACAGCAGACGCTGATTGAACAAACTGTCTCCAATGCAAATACGTTTACATTGGCGTGTTAGTCATATACAGTACATTCTTGTGTAAATCTTTTTGCATTATAATGTGCTGCGTCTCCTCGCAGGCTTGTCGAGCGGTTTTCTGGAGGTAGAAGATGAGAAGGAGCTAGAAGACTCTAGCAGAGCCAGTAGACCTGTGGAGCCACGAAGACGCTGTGCCTCTGAGTCCTCCATCTCCTCATGTAGCAGTCTGCCAGGAAGCACCAGGTAATCCAGCAGATACAAAACATGTCTGGTCTTGTGATTTAATTTTGATTTAAGCAGGACCTAAAGATGTCTGTTCTTCCATTCCTCTATTGTTCAGTTAGCTGGTTGTCAGAGCAACCCAGCATCAGCACCAGATGTTTTGTTTCTGGTGTGTATATATATATATAGCTTTTTTATTTAACTTTTTATTTATAGTTATAATATTATATTTTATTCATAAAAAAACAAGGTAGACAGGACATACTTGAACCAGGTAGACATCAGGTACTACAATAAAAACCAAAATGCTATAAAAAAAATAAATAGTAAATGAAAATAAGTAGTACGATAATAAGTACTAAGTACAATACAAAGAGTTCATATGTATTGATAGTAACAATAAGACATAAAACAAATATAGGGCAACACGCTTTTTAATTTTTACTGCTTGTGTGTTATTTTTTTTATTTCTAGCACTATCCTCAGTCTTCCAAAATGTGGGAAAGGAAAACCCGCCTTGGTCCGGAGAAACACTGTGGATGATAAAAGCGAATTAATCGCCTGCATCGAAACCGGGAACTTTGCAAAAGCTGCACGCATCGCTGCTGGTACGTTGTGCTGCAATATGTGTCAAGACAATCTGCATGCATGTGAGGGTTAGTTTTAACATCATGTAACTATCTTTGTTATTCACCAGATCTATTAAATATGCAGGATTTTCTTCCAGTGAAATATTGATATTTAATGGAGGAGCCCTGCCAAAGTAGGGTCAAATATTATTGGCAATAACTTAAACAACAATTATTGTAGCTTCTTGTTCGGTAATCAGTGTGGCCACTGTACAGTAAGTACTTGTGTATATTCCCGGATGTCTGCATGTGCTGTAGAATCTTAAACAACTCTGAACTATGTCATTAAAATGATAAAACTTGAGATTTGGCTTTTATATTTGGTGCTAAAAGTTTACTTAACAGAACTTACAGACACCTGGTACTCATACACACATAAAAAGCAGGGTTGGAAATTAACAGCAGCCACCAGCCAACTTCTTGTGACTTTTGGCAGTGACCGGTGAAGCTTTTATGCTCTGCCTGCCATCATGGCATGTAACCAGTCAGCAGCTGGAGACTCTTCCCTCATCTAAAATTCATATTTGGCCAATAAAACGTTGAAAGTGGCTGGTAAATTTGAATATCTGTCGTTCACCGTGGCTCTTAAAAGGGAAAAGTTAATTTCTCACCCTGATTTTACAGCACGGCTTTGAAAATGTGTTTCTTTGTTTAAACCCACACATGACTTGTTTGGTGTTGTTCCCACTTCCGTAGAGGCTGGCAACAGCAATATTTGGATGCCCGCTAGTGCTGCAACAGTTGCATTGGAACCCCTAAAGCTAGTTTGGGCCAAATGTAGTGGATACCCCTCCTACCCTGCCTTGGTGAGTGTTTGTGGGAGAGAAAGCATGATGATCACTGACTGAAGTCTTTTCTCTCTTTTGAAGTTTTCTTGTCATCTCTTCACACTGGAACGTAATTATGACTCTTGTCCCACAGGATGAAGCAACAGTTTCACTACAGCTGTGAGCTTTTAGGTGTCCAGTTGGGGGAGAAATGTCCTGTTTTTCCTCTAGATGGCAGCCTTTCACTGTTAACCAGTTCAGTTTGACCTTAGCATGAAAGGACAAATGAGGAAAAGAATCTTACTGCCACAAGCTGGTAGTGTACATGCATTTGTGTGTGCATATACAGTGTAGACATCTTTACACTATGCTTGAGTGATTCCGTGGGTGGATGTATGTTTGCCATGCATTCATGAGCATCTGTGTGTAACGGCCACCCCTCTTGCCTCCCCCGCCGTGTGCAGATCATCGACCCCCACATGCCGCGCGTGGGCTGCCAGCACAACGGGGTGTCCATCCCCATGCCCCCCATGGACGTGCTCCGCATCGGAGAACAGATGCAGTACAAAGCCGAAGAGAGACTCTACCTCGTCCTCTTCTTCGACAACAAGCGCAGCTGGTGAGTGCCGCTATCTGCGGGAATGACTCAATCTAATGCAGAGAAAACCATGTCCGTTAGCTGGTCATTATTCTCTTTTGACTGCGTAACATTAACCGCCAGGAGACAACAAATGGCTCTCGCCTCGAGAGGCATTTAAAAATTTCACCTGGACTCCCCAAATATCCTTTAGTCTTTAACAGTGATGATGGCACTTTAGTGTCACAATAAACATGAAAATAAATGCGGAAAATAAAGAGGAATAAATAAAAGAGTAAATAAGTAAATGTGGAAGTAAAAAGACAAACAACAAAATATTAAACAAATATTAGAAGCATTTTCATTATTTTCACATCTATTATTTCAACATGTACTTATTTAAACCTTTTTAATATGTTTTTATTTACTTATTTGCATTTAGATTACTCATTTTTCTGTATTTCTGTATTATTTGTTTTTACATAATGTAGTTAATTTTCATCCATTTACATTTCTTTCCATTTCCTTTTCCCTATTGCTTCTGCTATTTTGTGAAGGACCAAGCTTTCAATCAGCTGGTTTTTAAATAAAGAATAGAGTGATTTATATGCATTTTAAATATATGTATAAATAAATATGTACAGATATAAATGTGAAAATAAATTAAAATGCTTATAATTAGCCTTTTATCATTTATCATTTCCCTTTATATTTTCACATTCAATTTCTTATTCTTTTACAGATTAATTATTTTTTATTGCACTCCTGTGACTCTGTTTTTTTTTTTAATATTTTACATATAGGAGAGAGCACTTAGAAGCTGAAACTAATAAAATGTAATAAAAGGATATCAGATGAGTTAAAAGGATAACTGAATAAACCAGCACGTAATACTGTTGGTTAAATAATTGAAATATAAGAGGTTTTTTTTTTTGCTTTGTCCTTAACCACCAATCAGTTGATTAAATACTAAAAAATATTTAAGTTGTATTTTTTTGTCTTGGGGTACATGTCAGGTATCTTCCCAGCAAAAACATTTTCCATCCCATAGACCACACACTCAAATGTACAGTCGCAGTAGCAACAGTAGTATTTCAGGGCTATTGTTATTTTTGCTGTTCTTAAAGTTGAATACCAAGAACTGAGGTTCCAGCAGTTTTTCTATTGTTGTCACTTATTTATCTATAAACATACCTGCAGAAAGCCTGTGGTTTTAGCTTGTGTGTGTCCTGTGTGTTCACACGTGAAGATAAGACAACTTCTCCAAATAAGTGCTGAAACAAGTGACAGAAAATGTACTTATTGTTTGGTTTTATTTTTCCTTGATAAATGACAAACATTTGCTAACTCCAGTTTTTCAAGTGTGAGGATTTACTGCTTTTCTCTGTTTTATAATTACATTGTAAATTTAATGTTTTTGGGTTTCGGGCTGTTGATTAATCATTAATGAAAATAATCTTCTGCACCACTGTTGCAGCTAAATATTAAAGGCAGACCTCGCAGTAAAGTTATTGCTGCAGTGGTTTCTTCCTCTTCCTGAGTGCAAAATCTGTCAGAAAGATAGTATCATTTAAGGTTGTTGTCATTGTGTTTTCTCACCTCAAATGAAATAATAACAAATATGAGAGTAAACACCACGTATCTGTAGTTATTTGTTTAAAATCATTCTACCAGTTTTCTTTTGTGATACTTCTAAAAAAACACCCAACCCCAGCTACTGTGCAGGTGTTGTAATATAGATGCTGTCTTTTCCCCTTCAGGCAGTGGCTTCCTAGATCCAAGATGGTTCCTCTGGGAATGGACAAGACCATAGACAAAATCAAAATGATGGAGGGACGCACGTCCAGCATCCGCAAGGCTGTCCAGATCGCCTACAGCCGCGCCATGAACCACCTGAGCATAGTGCAGGACGAGCCAGTCAGCGACCTCAGCGACGTGGACTGATGATGCTCACTGACTCGCTCCCCTCACACACACAAAACCTCTCCTCTACCAAATACCTTCCTCTCTCTCTTCCCCCCCCCCTCCCCCACTGTCTCTGTCTCTGCAGGAGACTCAAATGTTTACTGGGCACCTGCTGTAACAGGTGGTGTCCTCTTCCTCATCCAGTCCTACTCGCACACACTCCTACCATGTGCCCGATGGGATACGGCTGCTGCTCAAATGAATGTCTATCTATCCTCACCACCTCCTGGCTTGTTACTGTGCTTAGAGACTGCTCTTCGTCGCCACACCCCTCCCTCTTTCACTCTCTCACTCCACCTGTCGTGACTGTCATTCATCATTTCAAAGCAAGTGACTGATTTTGTACGTTTTTGTAGCCTCACCAAACGCGTCTGTGGTGTCAGGACTTTGTAGTAAGTCAAGAAAGTAACACCAGCTCTTACATTTTGGTGGCGACTGATTGGCCCTTTATTTTGGCAGGTAGCCAATCATCATTTCTGTTCCAAGTTATTAAAAAATAAAAAGCATCTAGTAGTGGATAAAAACATATTTCCCACCTACATGAGAGCTTTTCAGTTGTAGCCAAAGCTTAAGTTAAGTCAATGTCACTTTTACATACCGGTCATCTGCATTTACAAATACCTTCCTTTGTATTTAATCTGTAAATAATCTGTACAGTTGCCTGACACTAACTTATTTTGTAGTTTCGACATCAATGGGTACTGTACAGGAGTTTTCTTAGTATTTATACTTGATGCATTCTTGGCACTAACGTGAGTGCTCTTTTGACAAGTGCTGTATGAAAAAGGAGACTAAAAAAGCCTCAGTATTAAGGAGATTAGGGCTAAAATGTCATGTTTCTGAAAAGTATTCATTTTTTAAGTTATTGAAGTTTATAATTGTAAGCTTCCATTTGGCATTAATCCTTTTTGTATTACAAAATAGTTTTAGTATATTTTTGTTCATATATATTTATATGATTTGAATACACAGTATGTAAGTCTCTGAAGCTCATACAGGCAGTCTGATGTTGTGGACCCGGAACGTATATTGTTCTCAAGAAACCAAAAATGTTGCTACCCAGAAGTTTTTTCGCTGATTCATTTTCTGTGTGAAGTGTGAAATTGTGGCCAAAAAAAAAAAAAAAGGACAAAAAGTAAAAGTGTATTTTTATGTGATACATTTGACTGTTACTTGGTTTTGCTGTAGTCGTAGGGAAGACGTGCCTGCGGTAACTTATTGTAAAGTATTTGCATTACTTTATATCCAAGGAAAGACAAGCGCAAACTGATTGTGGTAAAGTGGCACATTTTGTGGTGGATACTTGCCTTCTTTTTAAGTAACCTTTTCTAACTTTTTTTGTAGTTGTAGACTTCAAGACATTTCATTTTTATACTATTGCCTATTTTTTTCTGGGTAGCATTGGGTCATTTTGGTATATTTCATTTTGTACTTAACTGTAGTAGTTTTTTTAATCAGGTCATACGAAATATTGCTGGCACTGTTTTTGTTTTTCTAGCAAAAAATAAAAGATACAAATATGAACACATGCTTTGTTTTTTTTAGCACTGTCTCTCAGTGACAATATTCAAAATATATTTAATGCTTCACCTTCCTCATTATTGAGCAAATAAATGTTTAAACATCCACAAACTTTCTGCTAAAGTAACACACCATAAAAATTTAAAGGAGGAGTTCAACGGCTTTCTGTTCCTTTTCTTTCTTCTTTTTTTTCCAAAAGGAAACGTCCACTCAGCCGTTAGTTAAAGCAGTGACGTAGGTTCCCAAAGTAAGCTAATCAATAAGGTTATGAATAATGTGAATGCTAGCACTAGCTGTGTCAAAGTCAGCGCTAAGTTTGGAAATAACTGAAAGGCTTAGTTTGGATTTGTTGAAATGATGTTGTACATACAGTATACAGTACTACGCATTCTGAGAAGTAAAATTGCTGCTTTTGTGAATGTAGTCTGGTGGCTTCGAAGAGAGCGATATAACTGCTTCAGTTCACAGCTTTACTCTGCTGTCAGACATCCTTTCTGACACGGGACTGAAGCCATTATATCGCTCTCTTCAAAGCCACCAGAATTGTGTGACTCTAGGGTCCGAACTAATGTGCAGTACATTGCTTAGCTTCCTCGTACTATATCCATCCATCCATCGTCAACCGCTTATCCCGTTAGGGGTCGCGGGGGGCTGGAGCCGATCCCAGCTGGCATTGGGCGAAGGCAGGGTACACCCTGGACAGGTCGCCAGTCCATCGCAGGGCACATAGAGACAGACAACATAAGACAGACAACCATTCACGCGCACATCCACACCTACGGGCAATTTAGAGAATCAATTAACCTAAACAGCATGTCTTTGGATGGTGGGAGGAAGCCGGAGTACCCGGAGAAAACCCACGCTTACACGGGGAGAACATGCAAACTCCACACAGAAGAGCCGCAAGCTGGAATCGAACCTGCGACCCTCTTCTGTG
This sequence comes from Pterois miles, assembly GCA_947000775.1. Lineage (NCBI taxonomy): Eukaryota > Metazoa > Chordata > Actinopteri > Perciformes > Scorpaenidae > Pterois > Pterois miles. The sequence goes on along the minus strand of CAMQGK010000549.1, from coordinate 15,597,939 downwards.
AGGCGACAGCGCTAACCACTACACCACCGTGCAGCCCCCTCGTACTATATATGTATATATATTCTATATACCTGTGTATGTGGTCAGGTCACGTGGGAAAAAGTTTTTAGAAGCATTTCAACACTAAAACATACAAATTTTGAACAAAATGTGAATGTTTGGATTTGATTATACAGTATAAGGAACACTGCTGTAAAGCTACAGAAATATATAAAAAATAAAAATTAGTATTTTAATTATTTTTAAATTAATTAATTATTTTTTTTTTTTTGCCTTATCTGAGGCATAAGAAGAACTCAAGTTGTCCTCAATGTCACTTAAAAGGACTGAACTTCCTTCATGGTTGGCAGAGGGCAGGCTCTAATTCAACCTACTACCTGCCATATGGCGCCGTACCTTGCTCATCTACTCAGCCAATGATTGTCCACTTACATGGCAAATTGTGTCCTTTAGGTTGCCAGCAACGTAATATGCACTGCCGTATTCCAGCAATTTTATGAGTTTTTGAAGATTTCAATTTAATAATGGAAGTCTATGAGAGGAATACTTCGACTCAACTTTGAAAGTACTCTGCTCTTACATGCATGCAGCTACAGCATCTATTCAAACTTTAAAATGCTCACAAGACTTTGAACAGCTAGACTTGTATTATGTGTCTTGATTGCTGTTCAAATGTTGCAGCAATTTATGGCTAAAGTGAGTTTTTTTTAGATCAAAAAACTGCTCTAAACTGCTCTCAGTCTCACAGTTGTTAATCTACGAGCACACATGATACCGTAAAATGTCGCCACAAGCCTAATCAGCCCAAACAAGTCTTAGGTCATACGGTTCTGAGTCTGATTCCTGCGAAGGGCAGTGCTCACCACAACACTGCTCTGATAAATGAAATTGGTTGATTGGACGAGATTCCCATAAGAGTTTTTGAGAACCATAATTAATAAGTTGAGCTCTGTGACACATTCATCCACTGCTGTACAAGCTGCAGCAGACTCCCTCTTTGTGCTCTTCCTTTCTTAAACTCAGAGGCTCCATTCATTTAAACAGTGTGTATACTTATTGTATATCATCATGTTCAGCCTTTAATATTGTAAAAGTCCTAGAACTATAAGTCAATGTTTTTAGAGCAATTAAAACTTTCAAAGTTTAAACTTAAATGACAAAGATGATACTGACAACAGTGTTCTGGTAACTCAAGTGTAATTTAATTAAAATTGAATACTGTAAGTAATTGCTCATATAAACATCACTTATTATAGCCTAGCTCTTCTATTTTTTATTTTCAAACATTCATTTCCATCTCAGGCATTAGCTCACTTGGTACAGCATGCACCTTGTTAAGCTGTCACTTTAAATTTGAACCTTGCAGTGCCAGTAGACATACTCTATAATTTTGAGATATTCTCTCATATTCAATCACACCTGCTTTTTCTCCAGTAAATGCAGCTTTTCTAGTGTTAATATGTGCTCGTCAAGCAACAGCAGCAGTTGCTCTCACACTTATTTTCTTCAGGAAATGCCTCCTCTAGTTATGTTTAATGCTTCTTCTACATATCGGCCTACTATTCTGAAATTCAAAATTAGGCTCCCACTGAGAAATTCATATTTTCTTTCACTACTTTTCAGTTGATATTGCAGCACTGACTGTACAATCAAAACAGGACCCCCCACCTGAAGTAAAATTACCAGTGCAACAATTACCAGTAAAAATCCTGTGTTCAAACCCCAATAGAATAAGTACATAAGAATTATCAGTAAAATGCACGGAGTATCAAACAAGCATTGAACTACTTTTTAGACACATTTTTGTTGATTTGTCCTGTTTTGGTCAGTGTGTAGAAGGTAACCCACGACATGCACGACAACTCTCGCGAGACTTGCTGTCAGACGAGAGTTTTCCAAATAGCCAATCACCTGCCAGGCACGAGAGTTTTTGCCCCATACACAACAAACCATCTTAAGGTAGGAAAGAAAACAAGTTTTACACATTTGTTTTCATTTTTTGACATTTCTGTAATATTTTTGTGAGATATTGGATAGTTTTACCTCTTGTTGTCGAATAAACTGAAAAGTTAAGGAGGGGAAATGTCTTAGTAGCTCCAAATAGCTCTATAAACACGTAAAACCTCACAGGTAGCTGAGATGTAGTACGTAAAATAAATGTAGTGAAGTAAAAATGACATTATTTTCCTGGGAATATAGTGGAGTAGAGGTGTAAAGTAAAGGGATACAGCTGGTTTCTTTGCAGTCGAGCCTAATTGTTTGCTCAGCAGGACGAGGCGGCCATTTTGACTGGGTCCACAGAGGGGCGCTGTGGCTCCACACAAAACCTGCCTCCATGTCGCCGAGACGTCACCACCAAACCCGGCGTACCTGAGCGGCCACCTGTCCGGCTCAGCTCAGTCCCCCGCTCAGGTAGGCAGCATCAGTATTCAGCTTATAAACCGCTTCCATCATTGTGTTCAAATGGTGAATGCACCGATTAGGGAGAATGTCAATTAATGCTAAATCAGTTTGAAGACATGATGGCTGCTTTGGCGTCTCTCCTTTTCTCCTCGAGCCTCAGCTAAAAAGTCTGCTAATGCCAATCACTGGCGGCCATCTCTCCCGCCTCTCGGCTCTCTGTTTTTTCACAGAGAGTGGGCATACAATTCTCCTCTTAAGTGTTTTATTTGTTTATATGCTAATGTTCAGGTGAAAGTTAGCTAACAGAGATGGAGGGTTAGGAGTGTAAACAGTGTGTGTGTGTGTGTGTGTGTGTGTGTGTGTGTGTTGAACCTGTATTTTCACACTGCTGGAGTCTGCTCGGCGGATTCATTCATTCATTAAAGGGCCAAAAGCGAGGCACGTCTTAGATGCAAATTTGAATGGAAACTGTTGAAATATGCATTTCACTTAAGCCAATCCGTCTTTTGTTATTTCAAGCTACTGACATTCAAAGAGGTAAAGTGGCGTTATGGGGATTAAACGAGCTAGTAATGGCCCTGTGATATAGAAAGCCACCTTCAAGCCACATTGAAAGACATCTCCCATCTTTACAAACAATTGGAGCTAATGTAGCAGAGTCTGACTCCATCCCTCTGTCTTCAGCAGATACTAATTGTGTGGGGAGGTAAACATCGCAGTCAAGTGGAGAGGACGGCGAGTCAAGCGTGAATATCAATCTCCCCACATCAGTGTCATCAGATGACTTTGACTGAGTTGAGGCTGGCTCATTAGAGCGGTGGAGCAGGGTGCCGCAGGCCGCAATAACATCCACGTGGAGGGCTCTGAAGTTACGGGAGCCTGCAGAGCTCAACAGCTAACAGGTGAGTGTGGATGTGTGACAGGGCCGCGGATGTATAATCCAATTCCTCATGCACTGAGGTGTCACCAGGGTTCAGGGAGGAAATGTCACACACAGATTCACTCCCGTGCACTATTCACACAGCTGTAAATGTGCCTGCACATGTTCCATATTCATGCATCTGATTATTATGAACTTGCGCCACCAGCAATTCTTCGGCTCCCACGTCAGGAAGTGACAGCAAGAGTTGGTTTGCACGCTGGTGGTGTCAAAACTGGCAGCTAATTCCTGATAACTTTTCCTCCCTGAGATTTTGGCTTTTGCAGATTGGTGCTTTTCTTAGATTTTCTTGGCATTTTTTTGATTTTTTATTTTTTTTTTGTCTCACCAAATTAATTCAAGGCAGAATGAAAGTCATGCAGCTGCTTTTATTTTGCACCTGAGCCATTGTTGGTTGTTTGACAACAAACTCAAAGCACAGATGGAAAAATCATTAAAAGAGTGTTGTACGTGCTCTAGTTTCAGCTCCTGAAATGTGAGAAATTGCTGCTTTTCTTTGTTATATATTATTGTAAATGGAATATCTTTGCGTTTTGGACTTTTGGTTGGAAAAAAAACGGATAAATTAAGATGCCACCTTGGAGTTTGGGAAGTTGCAATGGGCATTTGATAGGGCGAAGACCTTGTACTTCCCCTTAAGTATCTTTAAGGTTGGAAAATTTTATACTGTCTCTCTGATAGGGTTGCTCCTCTTAGTTGATTAGTCGATTAATCGGTTGTTTTGGTTTTGGTCTTATACCTTTTTCATGCTGAATGACTTATTATTAAGAATTTATGAGCACATCTCTGGTAAACACAATATTTAAATTGGTGCTCTGGTGTGATTCTTTGTGGAGAAACTCAGCTTTACAGATCTTTTGATTAAATCAAGTCACTGATTATCAGTTGACAAAAACAAATGTTAGTTGACTAATAATGTCTTTGGTCAACAACAGCCTTACTGTCTGACATACATATTGAATGTCAGCTTGTTCTAGCTCTTTATTGAAACAATATGTTGTTTAAATCTAATATATTAATATATTCTTTGTCTAGTTTCAGATTCTTAAATGGGAGAATGTGCTGCTTTACCTTGGAATGTGGGAAGTTGAAATTGGCCTTGTTGATATTTTTATAGATTATAGACCTTGTATTTCCCCTTAAGTAGCTTTAAGGTTTCGGAAAATGATTTTATTCCGTCTCTTAAATAAGGCTGCCCACCTCTTAGTCCGTCCAGTTGACTAATCAGCTGTTTTGGCCTTCGTCAACTTACTTGACTTATTTCTAAGAAACCTATGAGCACATCTCTGGTAAACACAAACTTTACAGTGATGCTTTTGTGTGATGTAGAGAAATTTAGTTTTACAGGTCTGTCATTTAAATCAGCTCAGTGATAATTAGTTGACAATCGAATGTTCGTTGACTAAGCATTTCTTTGGCCCTACTTTCTGTCATACAGCTTGTTCTAGCTCTAGCTGCTGAAGCTATATGTTGTTTAAATCTAATATATATTCAAACCCATGATTTGTCTTGTGCATTATTTTATACATAAAGTATTTCCTCCATAGTCATCCTGACAGATTTGGTATCTTTGGAGATCTCCACTAGAGTTTTTAGAATAAAGTTTGTATTGATGGACCTTCCTGCGAATCAGTGGGGTTGGAGAGTATAACATGTTTTCATATTGAATTTAAGACAAAAATAGTTCCCTACAAGCCCCAAAGCTCTTTAAAATGCTGCAGAGACCCGTCGTATTTGTGACTGAAAGTTGGGAGGTGTGTGAGGTGACTCGTAAAGGAAACACACTCTGAACCCTGGCCCGATCCTCCTGCATTAAACATCTAGCAAAAGCATTTCATTTTGGAGCACGCACAAAAATATTATCCTCCACCGCTCCCTTCTACCTCCTCCTCTGTCCCCCCCCCCCTCCACGGGTCCCTGATAGGCCCAATCTCCAGTGGCTATGTTCAAAACACTGGGCCAGAATAGCACGGGCCCTAGGTAGATAAATATTTATGGGGTGCGTTTACTTCTTACCACAGAGGAGAAGTAGAAATAGTGTGTTTCCAAGGTGAGCAAAACAAACAACTTCAAAGGAATTTAAATGCAGTTCATGTAAATTTTCTCCCACAGTCACATGTTTCTGCCGAGATTATCGTTAGATTGTTAATGAAGGATTCATGCCTGACGCCAGATGACCTGATTATTGTCTCAAACAGAAACAGGAGCCGGGAGGCATTGGTGAATGAAGTAGATGAAGTGAATCAAAGCATACGCACACAAATATGTACTGTATAGTCCCAGTCATGAGGTCCTGCCATTAAGTCATGTCTTTTGGGCAGCGGCTCAGTCGCCCGTTGATCAGAGTTGACTGTGATCAGAAAGAATGGCGCTAATGGACGAGATGAAAGAACTGCTCAGCACGGATGAAGCCAAAAAAAAAAAAAATCATCAATGGTCCCTTGGGGTGTCATTTATTTACTGCTAATCCGTACCAAACCATACAGGCTTTCACTCAGTCTGCAGCTTAACACCTGCAATCACATAGCCACTGTTAAATCTATGAATAATATCTCTCTGGGTTCTCGTTGAGTAACTCGACGGCTGCTCGTCACATGCGCCCCCATCAAACGCAGCCAGGCGACCGTCTAATTATCTGCTAATGTCATGATTCAGCTGGCTCCGGAGATGTGGTGATGATGGTGTGTTGGGAGTGGTTGGTTCATTGGTTGGCCGGTTGGTTAGTTGGGGGGCAGCAGGGCCCAGAGCGCGGCCCTTTGATGTGAAAGATAATTACTTGTGTAGTTCAGATAATTAGCAAAAGTCCAGAATAAAAGTAAATAGGCTGTCGCTTCCACTGTTGCCTGAATGAACTCCAGCTGCGAGCCAAACAGCGTGTGATTTTCCACTTTGCTGGGAGTTATATTAGATTTAGGGCGTGCAGTTTGGCACAGATTACATGAATGGAGTTAAAGGGGAGCGCCACCAGTTTTACATGTCATATGTATGTTTGTTTACAGGTCTTGGGTAGTGCTACTGCATTGGTAATAGTTATATAAAGGCTTTTATGGCCCAAGAGGGAGTCGCTTCAACTTCGACTGATCTGTCAGCAGTTGAGTTGCATTGTGGGTAACGTAGGCGGCAGGTTTTGACAAGGAGGGAGAATGTGAGGTACATAAATGACGATACCTCTGGTTCTGTTGCATTGATTATTGATCCTTATTTCGATAAGCGCAATAATAATAAAACATTTAATGCGTTCTTCACAAAAGATGTAAAATACTCTTTAGAAGAGCAATAGGAGAAATGTGAACATTTTATATTTAAAAACTAACAAAATTACGTAAAATATAGGCTAGTAAGATTTTCTAGGTAAAAGTATATTTTAAGGGTGTCTGTGTTGATGCAAATTAATTTTAACGCCAGTAATTTCTTTAAGGCATTAACGCAACCAGTCTTTCGGAGGATGTAGCCGCTCAGTTTAAAGCTAGAGAGAATATACTGGCATCAAATAATCATGATAAAAGGGCTGATGATTTAATCAATCGTCATAGATTGCAATACTGTTAACAAGGTGATATACTGTGATTAAAAAAACCTGTCATAGCATGAAGAACATACTAATATTATATAATAATAAACGTTTACTTTTGTCATTTGCGTTTGTATTTATCACAGACCCTGTAACATCCAACATCATAGCACTAATTGAGAGGGCACATATCTTTGCAAATTAAATTATTCTTTGCATATAAACTATTAATTAAAAATCAATGCAAGTGATTTTGGGCATCAATACAAAACTTAGAATTGCAATACTCTATTTTCAGTGTTTGTTTTGCTTCATATTTTATTATTTTAGCTGTTCAGGATTTTATTTCCCTACTTGAAAGCTGTTACAAAGCATTCTCCACACCTAAGTCCTTAACTTCTGTTGTCTGTTGGCCTAAAGGTAGTGAAACAGATCCACAGAGTGTTGAATGCTTGAGTTGGGATGTAGACTTGTGGATCATGTCCTACAGTTGCATATAAGTATGTGTCTGAGCGGGTTTAAATATAGGGGCCCCTCAGGGTGAGTTTTCCTATGTGCCTGCACAGATGTGTGCCTTAAGTGGCTTCATCCCAGCTCTTGTGGAAAAGAAACTCCCCCGCCGTTCTCATCACCATTCTGCCGCATTCCAAGGACACAGTTGTGATTGACGGGGCTTAATGTGTATCTTGCCAGAATTGGATTTGATCCTGGGGGCTCTGCCACGGGGCCCCTATGTTAGATTTACACTCCTATCTCCCCCTCCCTTTTCTCTGTCGAACAAACAGAAACAGAATTACCTCTTCTCGGTTGCTGCATTGTGGCGAGATCATGTGCGGATCTGTGTCGCTGGGTGATTGTGCTGCTTGTGTTTTTACTGGGGATGGCAGGGATGCAGGAGAGGATTTGTCCAAGTGAAAGACAGACGGCAAAAAGAGCAGGTGCGACTGCGGGAGCTTGTTTCCATTCTAGTGTATGTATTTTATGTACAGGTGTGTGTTGTGGCATATGTGTCCAGCGTGTGCCTGCCTGTTTATGCCTGAGGAGAGGAAGAGGAGGGGGGTGATTGTAGATGCACCTGCTGCCACAGAGCTGTAATTTCCCCTCGCAGAATTTAGCTGAATAATCGCACTTCCCCTGCTGGCATCTCACGCTTCAAAGCACTGATGAGATGAAACAAAACAATGATTTGTGGCGGGCTTGTCAGGAACGCCACACCCCGCTCTGTTTGTGGGTGAGGTGGCGTGGCAACTCCAGGTTGCATAACAGGCAAAACTTTTCCCACCCCACATACATCAAGGCCTAATCAGGCCTGTAAACGTCCGCATGGTGCCTGAATTAAACCTGGGCTCTAGTCTGACTGAGTCTCCACAATGACATTAGTTGTCAGTGTCTACATAAAGAGACTGCGTTGTATACCATCAATCCCAGATTAAAGATACCTCCAGCTTGTCGTTAATGTGACACCATTCAGATCTTTGAAAACCGTAGCATCAGTTCACCATGCTCCATGCTGTGAAGCTGCAGGCGTACGAGCCGGGCCCCATTTTCTCCGGCTTTTAGATAGCTGAATCTTGTCTCCTGCAGATCTGTGGCAGTAACATCCTTATCGCCGGAGAAAAAGGCTGCCATCCAGGTTTATCCATTTGGCTGAAGACTGACATCACTGCAATAGCGTCCCCTCCTTATCTCTTGTCTTGTTTCTGAGGCTGAGCAAGCGAATGCAGACCAAGACAGATTCCTATTTCAGCTGAGGAGGAAACAATGAGTTTCTATCTTGGTTCCATGTGGAGGCAGTGCTGAAGTGGCCTCCTTTATCCCAGTATAGATGTGCACAAACAAACACAGTGTGATGTGGTGGTTTTAGTCCTGTGTTTGTGTCCTATAGGTTCTTTGTTATCCGCTTATAGTACAAATGCATCATAAATAATTGACAGTGCTTGACCGTATATTAGTCTCTCCAGGAGTCCTCTACAGTCTTACAATTGAAATATTTGCATTTATTTTCAAATTCTTGCAGTTTTTTTGTAAAATAAATAAATAAATAACTAGAGGAGTGCTCGCTTACCAGCGTTCTGCTCAGCCCTAAAACTGAGAACCAAACCCAGTCCTCATTTAATGCATTACTGACCTCAGCTTGGCTTGCCAGGTTAAATTGGTCACGCTCTGTCTCTTTCCCTCTTCCCACTGGGTATTACATATCTACTTGCAACACATGACATGCATGGATGCAGCCAATTGGCACAGTCGGAGAGAGAGACAGAAATTTCTTAATAAATTACATTTGAAAGTAACCAAGCCCGACCTTAGCCTGAAGCTGTACACTTAAAGCTGCAGAGGGTAGAAATGGAGCAAATATGATTAAAAGTAATTTTTTTTAAATGGTCACTTTAACCTGACAGTAGTGCATGAGACAGATAATCTGAAAAAATCATATTCCTTTATGTCCTCTGGTGCTCCTGATGGCATCTGCAAGATCTCACAGACCGGAAGAAAACAACCAATCAGATCCAAGCTGGAGCCTTCACTCACAAACTCTGATTAAAACGGTCAAACTAGGCAGCGCTGAACAAATATGAATCAATATTCTGTTACTGAATTGAGTATTTCTTTCCTCAGATGTTTTCAGAAACATATTGTAGTTACTGTTTAGCTTTAAAATGAGAAAGTTTGTGCCTGAGCAGCCATGTTGAGATAAGTTGAGGAAATACCAAGCACCGTCCACCAATCAGAGCACAGCCAATAGGAATGTTCTCTCTTTGAAATGACCTGTGATTGGCCAAAGTCGTCTGTCACAGGCTAGATCTTTTAAAGCCTGAAAACAGCCATGAGGAGTTGCAGAAGTTGAATTTCTGTCTCAGACCACTTGAATTACAATATGCTGAAAGGTTATTGTTGATTTTTTGCCTGATGATGCCAACATTTTTCTGCCCTACTGAAGCTTTAACAACCCTTAACGAAAAGACCTGAACCTGACCCCAAACCCAGGACTTTGTTGTGACCTGTTGGATGTGGGTCAGGTAGCAGTTTTTCCACATAAAAACAATCAAATTCAGACTCACTTATGAGCCAGGGTCCAATTATCATTGAACTTTATTCTTTACAAACAAAACTTTCTTCAACTGCAATGAGGAGCTCTGTTTACCCAGTTCTTGTCTTTTCAGGCATTTCTTGCCCCCAGGCCACGTTTAGCTCCAACAAAGCTTCTCTCTTTTTAATGCTAGCAAAAGTGAACCATTTCTAATGTACTAAAATGGCCTAAAGGTGGAATAATTAGTTAATTAATAGCTATTTGCTATGTAAAGATATAGAGGAGTAATATCTACCTGAGCAGAGAATGAAGTCTTTCTCTCTCTGTGTGTTGTAATCCGAATTTCTCCAAGTTTTACACAGACAAGCCGGCTACGAGTGTAATTTAGTGCATGTGAGCGTGCCCCACTGGCTCGCTCACGCCTGCCGCTCTGCACTGCTGTCATACAGCGGTTACAGACGTCCCAACTGATGCAACCAATCTTGAAATGTAGCACCCACCCTCTGGTTCCCCCCAAGGCTAACACAGTTTGCTCTGTCAGCAGTCTTGCTGTTGCTTTCTCTGTTAGCACTGTTAGCACCATTAGCTGCAAGCTGTGGTTCACCCATTGCCATGTTGAGAGCCGTGCTGAGGCAATAAAAATACTCACAATCCTGGATTTTAGGACCTTTAATTGGCAACAGTCTTATAATAATAACTGATTCATCGTTTGAAGTTGAAGTCCCACAAATTTGCTGGTTTCAGCTTCACAAATGTGAATATTAGCTGGTGTTCTTTGTCTTCTGTGACTGTAAATTGATTATATTTGCATTGTGGACTGCCAGCTTAGACTCAGGGAAATTGTGATGTGCATTTTTCAGTGCTTCCTGCCATTTTATAGACCAATTCATCAAACGAGAAAATAATTGCAGATGCAGAAAATTCAATAATGAAACAAAAACTGACTGAGAGTTGTACAATGAGGCCCTTATTTTGTAAGTGGATAAGTCCATTTAACTTCCTGCAGATTGTAAACAAATAAAGGATGGTCTGTTTAACAGGTAAGAACAAAAAACAGCGATGCACTTTCTTTTCCTTCTCTGTTTCTTCGTTTTACTGCTGGGTCTGGCGCCATTCTCTCATCAAATAAACTCACCAAGTTATCTTGCTAGATGGCGACAATAAAGTCACTGCTGTTTCTTTCCCCACAGATTGCTGGATTAAGTAAAAGTGATAATTTCTCTCAAGCTATTTTATTGCGCCTCCTCCTCCAGCCAATCCCTTTGCAGGGTATAGTCCCTGTTTTTCCTGTAGGGGCCAGTTAATGCCACCAGATATTTCCCTGTTGCACCTGACTACTTAAGTGTTTGTGTTCTGCTGTGTTTTTTCTCTCCCACCTGCCCACACTCTCGCTGTTAAATGATTAATGCTGAATATAAGGACCCACCAACTTTCTCGCTCAGTCTCTTCCCTCCGTTTCCTCCCAGTGTCTCGTCCACGCTCTCGCCACCTCCTCCGAGGTTATTGATTGTAGAACAAAGGGGAGGGACTCGGGCTGACCCCCAGATTACAAGTGTATGGAGTATAATTACCTGCAGCGCTCTCTGTCTCTGCTCCCTCCTCGCATCCCTTCACCGACTTCCTCTCACTGTTAAACAATAAACACAGCCGAGCCGATAAGGCAACAAAGCTCTGCTAAATTAAACATGTCAGATTTTTAATGGAGTTTATTTACTTAGGTGTGTTTACCTATTAATGTCGGCTATGATTTCATCTGCATACTGGTCCCGAGTCTGTTTGTGTGTGTGGAGGCTTGCCTCGAGGCTTAACCCTGCTCTGTATAATTTATTAGTAGCTGGATGTGAGGTTCTTGTCACTTAAGCCCACAGGAAACAGGAAGTATTATCCAGCTAGGGAACATGTATTTGAGCATAAGATATTCTTCAACAATATCCATCATTTACATCCTTTTTAAAAAGTTGAGCAAGGCCACTGTGAAAGTTGGCTAATGAAAAGTCTTTAGTGGAAATATTGATTCTTTAAGAGGGACAAAAAGGTAGTGGTTTTGCATGCTATACCTCATTAAGTAGAAATACTTGCATAAAATTAATTAACGTTGATTAAACTAAAGCAAGTACTTTGCACAAAGTGGAATGAATGCACTCTTGGCTTAGAGGTGTCTTTGCTTTGGATTTATGGTTTGTCTGTGTGCTGGTATGAATTGGACCGAGTGGGTTTCGAGGTGGCAGAGAGGGGTCTTAACTGGAAGCTATGTTAACGTCCAGCAGCTCAGGGAGGAAGGAAAGCTTCCTGAGTTAATTAAAAAGTCACGACTGTCTTAAAAGATTTTGATATTCAATGTCTTAAAATGTCTGCAATAGAGTGCTGCTGGAATGAGTCGTAAAACATGACAATGAGTTAGCATTGTAGCACTTCGGACTCCATTGTCTCAAAGTCAATGTTTTTTTGAATGGGCTTTTAGTTAAATGCCTGAAATTAAGGTCTATGGTTAACACAAACGTAAGAGATTTTAACGTTTTGTTCTGTGATATAAAAGACACCAGTAAATATGTAAATAACACCACTTGTGAATTTTGAAGCTGTTAAATATCTTTAAAAAGGCGGTTGTTAACATGTGGCTAAATGAGGTTACAAAACGTCATCACGTCTGCCTATACAGCCTAGTTGTGTATACCATGGTGTCATTTGTTTATAGCCTAATGTTAGCTTTTTACTCCTGACGATTGCATTTACTCCTCAAAAATCATGGAAGTGGTGTTCATTGTCACAACAAAACGTTTCATGAACATTTGTTTGCCACAGAGTTTATTTTCTGCAATTGTTCAAAACCCAATAGAAAAATCCCATTGGCTTTTTGTCAAGGGAACCAGGGTGATGCTAACTTCCTGGTTGGCCTTCAAATCCCTGGAGCACTCTATTTTAGGAGGGGAAGCATTACATTTGATTTTGGGGCAGACTGAATGAGCTTGTCTATTTTTTTGTTGTAGTTTTGATGTTTTATTTTACCTGTATTTTATATCCAACAATATTGACCATTTTTGTAACGTCCAATACCTATTTGTTTATACGTTAAATAAAATAGGTAACGTAGACTGCTTCACAGCATGCTTCTCTGGCTATGCTGACCCACAATCCTCTGCACAGTGGATATAGTAGCAAGAAGGTCAAGACTTGTGAATTTCTCCACTGTGGGACTAATAAAGGAATATCTTATCTTAAGACGCAGTACAGTAACAGTACATATTTGTGAGGGCAAATGCAGGATGTGCTATAAGTAAAAGAAAAAGATTATGAGCAAGCAATTCTGGATCAGGTTGTGTCTCTAGTGCCCTCTTATGTGTCTTTGATGGTAAACGCAGGGGGACATTGTTTTCCACTGGACTGGGTCTACCGCCATGCAGGTTTTATTTTCTTTACTGAGACGGCAGTCATGTTAGCTAATGTGCACTGAATATTCAAATTCAATAAAACTATAAAATCTGGGGGCGGCAGTATCTCAGTCCGTAAGGACTTGGGTTAGAATGTGGAGGACCCGGGTTCAAATCCCCCAGAGAGGTGCCAGTTTACCTCTTGGGCACCGCCGGGGTGCCCCCGGGCCAGGCCCCCAACCCCCCACCTCTCTGGGCCCTTGTCAGGAGCAGCCCCCTCACTCTGACATCTCTCCATTGACATGTATATGTACTATGTACTGTGTACTGTGAACAACAGAGTGAAAACTGAATTTCCCCACTGTGGGACTAATAAAGGAATATCTTTTCTTTCTTTCTTTCTTCTAAATAACCAGTGCTAGTTTCCTTAAGCCACAGTTATATATTTTTTTTCCTTTTTAGAGGTATTAAAAACGTGTTAAGTCGTTCAATTTGTGCTTAAAAAATGACGAGATGGACACCTTGCATAATCACAACCTTCCTTTTGATTTACAAATGTCTCCCAACCTGTAAACACATAGACCCACGTGTTGTGATTTAGAGTGCTTGGAAACTAGTCAACAAGCGAGCAGAGAAGTCCAAGTAGTCAACTAAAAGTCACTCATAAATGGTTGAAATATCCATCTTCTGTCACACCAAGAGGTAGCAGTGCAAATTGTGATTTCTCTAGTGGTGTTGTTATGGAGATAAGTGTAGCATGTCCTGGTTTCTATATTTAATGTATAGTCTTATAGCTGTTGCTGTTTTGTTTGTTTTCCTTTGCCTTTTTGTAATGGTTATTTGTATGCACACCATACTGTACAGTGTGTGTTTATTCTGAATGAAGACGAGTCAAAGATGTCAGTCTTGTTTAACAAACGCTCAGTGGCGGAAATGTGTCCAGTTGAAGAGAAAAAGAAGAGGAAGTTAAACCATAATTCACAGAGGAATGGTAGACGTTTGTTGTTTACACATATCTGCTAAACATTTCAGTAGAGCATTGTCTGACTCTCCTTAAGAAATGCTCTGTTTGAGAGATTATGGCTTCAGGTGGCTAAAGACTGTTCAGTTCTGACGTGATTACGTGCTTTGAGGTAAAGGAGTGGAGCAGCTGTGGAAAGATCAGCGAGTTCAAGGCCTTTGAGACCAAAATCAATAACACAGACACTGTCTACCATTTCCATCATATGATATTCGCTCTTCAGCTTCTTGATTTGTAACAGAATTGTTGCAGACGTTTGGCAGCCGGCATTGATACCCATCCAACTAACATGTCTGCTGTGTTGTACACTCTCGAAAATCCACTGTATGTCATGTTGTGAAATGGAGAAAAAAACCCTGTGAAACTCATCACAGCCAGAGACACGTTTTATTGTTCAGTTTGTAATTTTGTAACTGCCTCTTGTAAAAAACAAAACAATCCATTTAGCTGGCTCTTATAGCAATCATAACAACAGAAATGTTTTCTCCCTCCCTTATCAGTGCTTCCCACAAACAACAGCATGGGATTTAGCACAATAGTTAGCACAATATAATGTCACACATGTCACCGCCGATGAAGTACATTCTGAAATACGATGAGGGCTTTGCGATATTAAGACCACATTCCTGTTATTGAGCTGCATCATCCGATTTCAACAAATTATGTCTCAGTTATCTCAGAGCCTAACAAATGTTGTTTTTCTCTCCTCTGCTTCATACTTCTGCATGAAGAGGTGAGACCAAAAGCTTTCACATGGTTGTTCTGTTTATGTCATGGAGAGATCAGGCGCCTATTATCTATTTATACTATATTTATTTTGCATTCCTCAAGAAGCCACTGTTTTTATGTTCTTTAAATTCTCCAGATTGCATCCTGAAATACGTATTCATGCATTCATTAATGCCTATTCATTAATGCGACACAAACATAGTTGCGCATTTTATTGTATGTGCTGTAAAATCAGGTAATTGCCAGCTGATTTTAATCTTGTGTTATTAGCATTTTGATGTAGTCCTGCCCCACTTAGCCTCGCTGTGGCTCACAAGTAGGCCGGGCCAGTCCAGTCTAGTCCGGGCCAGGCCAGGGCAAACAGCCTCTGTGTGCGTGTGCAGCCCATGGGTCCATCCATCTGCAGTCTGACAGGGCCTGGCTCGCTCCCAGCCCTTTAGCACAGCCATTATAGCACCAGCCACCAAAGCGGTGCCACATGTATGCCTTCCTCAAGATACCAGGGGGGAAACAAACTGCGGGCGGCGGCATCTGTGTGTGTGTGTGTCGAGGGCGCAAGCCCAAGTGTAATAGGTTGATAAATCACCCACTAGCTGCAAATTAATGAACAGCATATGGAAGCGAGTGCAAACATGCCGCCAAACTGAAACAATTGCACCGAATTACTTTATCTTGCAAAACAAAAATCAATTAAAGGCTGATGTATATCTCATGTTGCTACAGTGCTCATGTTGCAAAGGAAAAGTGCAAAGCCTGTGGTTTTCAGGTGGTTATTTGCATGAGAGAGAGAGAGAAGGGAGTGAAAGGTCTGCTGAAGGTCAGTTCAGATGGAGAAAGGCTGAAATTTCTTCCTGACCTGTTTGCCTTGAAGAGAAGTTAAATCAACAAGCGGGGGTTGATAGGAATCAGATAAGACCTTCAGGGCTGCCTCTCAAGTGTATGAATTTCATATTCAATATGTTGCGGACCACTCCCACCCCCCCTTTTAAGAAAATATAAAGAGAAGCGCAGTGGTTTTCCACATTTTTCAGATCGTCGGTGTGACAGCAGTGCACCTTGGTGAGATAGGAAGAGACAGGCGGAGGGAGGAGGGATGGGAAAGAATAGTGAAAAGAGTTAGTTAGGTGGTCAATGCGCCACCTGTGATCCGCAGTAAAACTAAACCCTCTTATTCCCCATCCTCTCCTCTTCCCCTCATCCCTTTGTTTTTTAAGGTCCTCTGAGGATATTGCCGCCGTATTCTTTCAGTGGTAAAATGTCCCCAGGCACAAAGCTATTTCAGATGCTTTACCGGTGGGCCCAAAGTGATAGAAAAGGCGTAATTTGTTTTGACTTTGCCTCTCACACAAACCAATCTCCCAGTGTTATTTAAGTCCCCGCTCCTCTCTCGCTCTCAGCAGCATGTGATGGCAAACAACAAATCTCAGGTTGCCATGGATCTCCGCTATTTATAGGTTGTTTGTGTGTCTTTGCGTAAGTGTTTGTTGCCCGTGCACCTGTGTGTGTGTGTGTGTGTTTAATTGCCGGAGCTTGTTTATGTGTTTGCATATAAGCTTTTCCCCCCCCCACATGTTTTTTGCCATCATGCGGCTGAAATACTGTCACAGCCAAAGTATCGCATTGCGGTTTTAGTTGCGCCCCATTGTTGCAAGACCAAAAAAAAAAAAAAAGTAACTTTGAATTAGACCTAAAAAATGTATTCGTGCTGTATTCCCAATGCAGTCATATCTGGGCTGGATACAGAGAAGAAGCAGGAGAACCTAGGAATAGCGACAAGACACCTAAAAAACACCTGAAGGTCCCGAAATAGAGAGCTTCATTATGCCAGAGTAGGGAAGGATCCAGCCCCCGCCTGTTGATAATCAATTCCCTCTGGTGACTTCTGAACTGCACTCTTCAGCCATGATGCAGGAAAAGAGAGGATGGCTAAAAGAAGCTCTTTCAACTTGTGCAAGCGAGCTGCGTTCACTGTTTGCTTTGCACAAACAGATGTCAGATTGATAACACGTTTCAGTTTGTTTTCCTCTCTTTTAACTGTACTTGACTGCCTGTGTGCGTCTGTTTGACTCAGAGACGCTTTATTGTCAGGAAGCAATTCGGTATTCTCACTAAAACAAATAGCGAGAGAGAAAGGAAAGACATTTGATTTGATGCCGCTTCCCACACAGAACTGTCTCCCTGTCACACTCAGCCTCTTTTCCAGCCACCACAAACAGCTTTCATCAGTTTCCCCTGCGTCATGTAAAACAATGGTTCCCAACCTTTTTCTGTCTGATGTACCATGCAGCCCCATCAGATGAGCTCAAGATCCCTCTCATCAACACCAACCGTTATAAATATAAATATGTTATGTATAGCCTTTAAGCTAGATGTTGTTTAACACTTTCAGCCAACATCTATCTTTTAGCTAACTATTTCAGCCATTTATCTATGAACTTTTAGGTAGCTATTTCTGGCATTTATCCTTTTTTAGCTACATTTTCAACCATTTTTCCATTACTTTTAGCTAATTATTTTTCTCTCCTCACTTCTAACTATTTTTCATCAATCACAACATGTAGTGTTACATGTAATGTAGTCAGTCCTTTTGTAACGTCATCACACCAATTTTGGGGCGGCAGTAGCTCAGTCTGTAGGGAGTTGGCTTGGGAACCGGAGGGTCACCGGTTCAAGTCCCGACATGGACCAAAAACTGTAGTGTGAACTGGTAGCTGGAGAGGTGCCAGTTTACCTCTTGGGCACTGCCGAGGTGCCCCTGAGCAAGGCACCAAACCCCCAACTGCTAGGGGCGCTTTTCAGGAGCAGCCCCATCACTCAGACATCTCTCCAATTGTTGCATGTATATGGACCTGTTTGTGCATGTGTGTGTATTAGTTAACAGAGGGAAAATTCCCCAGCGGACTAATAAAGGACTATCTTCATCTTCAATTTGTAATCATATTTGTGCCTTTGTCTCCTTAACACAAATATCATTCATTATTTTTCAATCAAATCACAGTTTCTATTTTGTTTTCAGATAGTTGAGCGACTGCACCTTCTTTTCACATCCCCCGTTTGGAAATACAGAAGTACCCCCTGGGGTACAAGTACCCCTTGCTGGTAATCACTAATGTAAAACACACACAATGTTAGATTGTAGCAGCTGGTGTTACTGCTGTCCCTTCTCAACATGCATTCTGGGAAATGAGGTGCTGCAGAGAAAAGGGGAGGTTGTGCTGTACATGAAACCCATCATATATCCAGGGCTCTAATTACTTCCACGCTCCTCCCTTGTGTCTTAGATGGATTCTCAGGAGTCAGAAGTGGAGGATCAGCACTTTCCATCCCTCCTACCTACTCTATGTTCTTTTTCTCCTTTGTCACAGCAGGGCTTGTGTTATTAACCTTCTGTCTGCTCATGCAAATAGGACGCTATAGTCCTTTCCTCTCTTTGCTGGAAACTGGTTTTAGACAGCTGAGCTCCCTTTTGAAAATTTCCCTGTCTTGTTTCCTTTTACAGAAATCCTGCAGCATTCGGCTGGGATCCAGGGCAGGAGAAAAGAGACAGACTGACTGGACAGCACAGGTCAATTATTGTCACATTTCACTTGAGAATAAGGGAAAAAAATAGAAACGAAATGAGAGAGAGGCAGTAAGAGCGAGCAGATGTAGAAACAGAGGACAATAAAATGGACTGCATGATGAAGTGTAAGTTCGAGTGTTGCTCTGTTTGCACTTGCACCCGTGTGTGTGTGCATGTTTGACTGGAAATGAAGCACTGCAGAGCAAAAAGGGGTAAGGGGTGTACTTAGTTTTGATGGCTGGAGACGTTCACTCCTACAGCTAGTTCCCCATCCTCTTATTGTGCCACTCTCTCAGCCTCATTGTTACAGCCGCTAAGCACCTCTTAAGGTAGTTATTGTACCTCTCATCAGCACAGCTCGCCGATTGGGCAGCCGATACGAAAGCCAGGCAGGGACGGCAATAATCATCAGATGCGAATCAAGCGTGAACTGACATCTTTACACAGGGCAAATGGACAGCTCGCGGCTAAAGGACCTGCAAACATCCTCATTAGCTTTTCTCCCCGCCTCCACCACCACCACTAGCACCGCCATCAGCTCGAACACCACCCCTGCAATGACCAATGATGAGGATTGTTGGTGTTGCACATAAAAGTCGTATTCATGCTTTGCTCTATAAGGGCACATAAAAGTGACAGCTGCCCTTTAAAGTGTTACTGTGTAGCTTGTAACAGCAAACACAATGAGATACACAGTTGTTAAAGGCCTCTAATTTGGCAGTTATGGGAATAGAAATGCTGCATAAGTAGCACGTAAATGTGGCTGCTGATCCTCATTGCCTTTTTTATACAGCCATCCATCCATCCATCCATCCAGAATGTATTTAGTATACTGTTCCAACCATCCATTGTTTTGCATTAATTTTCATCCAATACAAAAAAATTTGCAGTGACATCATGTCTTCAAGACGGCAATATTTTTAGCATTTATTCGTCATCACCACACAACAATAATGTAACAGTGACAAAAATAATGAAGATTGTGAACCAATAGAAATGATGCATCCAAAAATTTAAATCCGTACTTCATTGGTCTAAATTCTACCAGCGACTCAACATTAGCACTAAAGCAAAATTGTTTTAACGCCTCTAATTTCTTTGGTGCATTAATGCAGTTGATCTTTCAGAGTGAGCTAGAGTGAAGATACTGGTATCCATCTAACTAGAAAACAATAAGGACCCCACTGGTACCAACCATGTCATACTAGCTTGTTGCACAGGAGGCTAAGTAACGTTCCAAACATGATAATTTTTGGCGCAGAAAACCTGGCATGGCCATTTTCAAAGGGGTCCCTTGACCTCTGACCTTGAGATATATGAATGTAAATGGGTTCTATGGGTACCAACAAGTCTCTCCTTTACAGACATGACCACTGTCTGATAATTACATGCAGCTTTGGGGCAAGTCATAGTCAAGTCAGCACACTGACACACTGACAGCTGTTGCTGTCTGTTAGGCTGCAGTTTGTCATGTTATGATTTGAACATATTTTTTTATGCTAAATTCAGTACCTGTGAGGGTTTCTGGACAATATTTGTCATTGTTTCATGTTGTTAATTGTTTCTAATCATAAATATGTACATTTCCCTTTAGGGTACATTTTGACCAGATAAAAGCATTGTGATTAATTGCAATTAAATATTTTAATTGATTTATTTTATTCACTTGTGGTTATCCATTTTAAGTTCTCCCTTTCACTGTGACATAGTAGGTGGAGGTATGCACCTCTCAAGTTGGTTTGCCATCCACCACTAAACACAAAGAAGAAATAGGACCTGACTCTGATTGGTTGAGAAGATACAGGAGGAGTCGAATCTAACTTTTACCTGATAGCAAACGGGCTAACAAAGCTTGAAATACCACCAGACGTGCTGCAGCACATTTCAGAAGTGTCCCAGCAGTTGCTCTCTGCTCTGCTGAGCGATTTAGTTGACTTTTTTACTGAATGATTCAGTCGTTTAAATGCCCCCTTTGTTTACCCACCTGGTAAATTGGTAAGTTGATCAAATTCCAGCCAAAATGTTTTTGGCCAGTCATTGGTGCTAATTTTCAACCCCTGCTGTACAGCATGTAGGTTTGAAACACCAGTTAACCAGTGACAGAAAAGGAAACTGCAAGTATTTTGATAATTGTTTCATCTTTTACTTTGCATTTATAGGAAATATACCAAGCATTTCCTAGTTTCAGCCTCTTAGTTGTGAGGATTTTCTGCTTTACTTTGTTTTATAGCATAGTAAACTGACTATCTGTTGGTTTTAGAGGGTCAGACAAAACAATTTGAAGACGTCACCTTGGGCTGTAGGAAGTTACGATTGACATTTTCACTATTTTAACCGACGTTTTATATGCCAAGTATTTCTTATAAAGAGCTTCAAACAAAAGCCAAATAAACCTCCTGGATCAGCTTCATTAAAAGGTGCCAATAGTGTGTTGTGAAAGCTTCAGAGCCATTATAGTACCCTTGATCCATGAATGATCAGAGCAGCTTGGGAGGGGCGTAGAAAAGTAAAACCTGACGAAGGAAGCATATGTATTTATTTTTCCTAGTTGCAGAACTCAGCACCCTCATCCCCAGGGCATTACTGGCTGGTTTGATGAAGATGAAAACAAAACAAACTCAATGCAGTGGTTATCTCAGTTACCAGACCTCCACCCATTTGAACACAAGTTGCTCTATTTGAGTGCTTTTTTTGTACCATCGACAAAGCAAAAAATAATGGAGTTTCTCCCTAATCTCATCTTTTCTCTCTCTCTCACACACAGGAGAGTTTAGCGGTTTTCACAGCAACAGCCGAATGTGTCACATGTCCCATCAAATTGCCCTTGACTAAGACACTGAAACCTCACATCCTCCCACGCTCTTATCAGCCTGGATAAGAAAACAAAACACAAAATAATAGATTTTTATAGGAGTGGTACAGTATTTCAGCCTCTCGAGACGTATCCGTATCTGTGCTGAGCTACGTTGAAGCTGCTTTAGTGATCCAACACTCTATAAAGGATTTTCACAAGTCTGTTGTATTGATTTACATTTTAGCCACTTAGCCTCCCACTTTGTCAAGAGGGACACACAAAAAGTGAGCAGATTGGGTCCAAATACTCATTTTAGAGAGTAGCCTCTTATCGCACGTTTCGTCCTCAAAATGTAGAAATAAATCGGTCTGTTGTGTGAATTTGTGAATAAGTGTTTTCAACAGTCTTTTCAACCAGGCGTGTATTTTTTTTTTTTTTTTTTTTTTTTTTTTTTTTTTTTCATGTTTTGGTTTTTCCCTCCGGGGCTGCGCCGCGCCCCCCCCCCCCCCCCCCCCCCTCTCTTGAGGAGTGGTGGGATCCCCCCCCACACCCCCCCCCCGGCCCCCGCGGCGGCTCCTCCGCGGGGCCCCCCCCCCCTCACTTCTCTCCCCTTCCCCCCCCCCCCCTTTTTGGGGGGGGGGGGGGGGGGGGGGGGCCCCCCCCCCCCCCCCCCCCCGGACCCCCGGGGCCCCCCCCCCAACTCTTCTGCTTCCTACTTAGCCACAGCCAGAAGCTGCCCTTCTCTGCCTCCTCAGCCAGCTCTCTCATGGCCTTCCGAAGCCCCGCTCCTGTGCATCCCAGGTCTCGAAGAAGGCGGGCGGGAGGAACCTACAAGCCCCTACACCCCACTTCCACAGGCAGATGACGGCCTCCACCCCCCCCCCCCCCCCCCCCCCCCCCGCCCCCGCCTCTCGCCCCCCCCCCCTTCTTACCCCCCCCCCCCCCCCCCCCCCCTGGGATGGTGAGCCCGATCAGCAGGACTGTCTTGCACGCCTCTACCACATGACGGGTCCGGCCGCAGTGATGTTGCCCGACTCCTTGGGGAACCGGAGCGCTTCCCCAGGTCGACCCTCATCGTCCACCCCTTTCCTGGTGAGAGAAGTCTTGCTGCACTCTCTGCGGGCGGTTGACGCCTCCCCGCCCTCGCAAACTGGGGGGTCTGCCTGGAGCGGAAGGTCTGCTGTTTGCCTCCTTTCGGCATGCCTCTCACACCTCTCCCACCTTCTTCACCACTTGGTCGTGCCGCCATCTGTAGCGGCCTTGGGACAGCGCTGTCGTGCAACCCACAGGATGTGCTGTAGGCTTGCGTTGATGGTGTTGCAGAGCGGACAGGCTCTTCAGCACCAAACCATTGGTGGAGGTTCGGGGACAAGGCAAGGTGCATATGTTGCTCTGATTAGGAAGCTGAGCCAGCTTGGGGGATCTTCCACAGGTCAGACCAGGACATAGACCTGTCTGTGAGACCTTCCCATGCCATCCACGTCCTTGCTGCCCTGGGAACCGCTTTGATGTTAAGGCGTTCCTGCTCGGATCTTGCTACTTCTCCACCACCATGCTCTTCGGTCTTCTTTAGCCTTCACCAGGAGTACACCTCTCCCCAGGCCTGCTCGACCCTCCTGACTCTCCAACCACCTCCGGTGCTTCAGCCTACTATTGTCGCTCGACCTCTTCATGGGCTTTCCACTTTCTTCCTTTCTTATCTGTGCCTCTCTCTCACCAGCTGTCGTGTCTCTCAGCTCCAGCCCAGCCAGCCTTCTCTTCTTGTATCCCAGGCCGGATCCAGTGGCAATTGAGCGCGTTCCTGCCAAAGAGTCCTACATCTGAGAGGCACTTGCAGTCCCAGCCACTTCCTATACATTTCCACCCGTCCATCTTCTTACCCTAAGGATTTCGCTCATCTTCAATGGCCACATCACCCTTTGACAGTGTGCACTGGAACACCATACTTTGTACTTCCCAGTGCTTTGGTTGATCTTAGCCGCCGTCTGCAGCTGCTTCCTCACCGTCTCCCCATCTCCTGTCGAGAGCCCACTGTGTCACCCACCCGGTATCGCCAGCAAGGGATGTCCTCACCGCCTCCAAGATGTGTTGCGCTCTACCCTTTCCTATACCCGTTGGTGGTTTATCTTCATCCTCCCCAGCCCCCAGCCGCATCCCTTCAGCGCTCTCACTCGCTATGTGGAACGCCATACCTCTCACTCTGGTACTTTTCCCCCAGCCCTCCCCCCCCCCCCCCCTCCTCCCCCCCCTTAGGATGATCTCAAGGCTGCACAAAAATGGAGATTGAACTCCCATGCGATGGTGAAAATACAGCGGATTAAATGACAAATCAACAGAGAAAACGTCTCATATTAAGATGCTTGGTATTGGTGCTGCATTTAATTTAGTGGGTACTTACATGAGAAAATGAGCTGCTTGCTCTGTTAAACATGGTGCC
Organism: Pterois miles; assembly: GCA_947000775.1. NCBI lineage: Eukaryota > Metazoa > Chordata > Actinopteri > Perciformes > Scorpaenidae > Pterois > Pterois miles. Next base: position 15,574,146 of record CAMQGK010000549.1, on the reverse strand, counting down.
CCTGATGTGTTCAAAAAGGAGAATTATGACGTATTTCAACTGATTAATCTAAAGTTTACCTCCTATCCCTAAATAGAAAAAAGAAATGGATTTACTACTGGATACACTACAATAGCACGTCCTCATCAGGTGATTCATCACTGGGCTTGCTGTTTTGTTATGTCTTGCAATAGAAAATAATTGAAAATTACATTTATGTGCGTATCAAACAAATCAATCAATGATATTGCCATTTTTCCCTATTTTCAAGAGCAGTTTAACATTTTGGAAATAAGCGTTTTTGCTTTTTTGCTGAGAGTGAGATGAGAAGATTGATACCACACTTACTCTATCACTCTTGCCTTTACGGCTGGGATTCATTTAGCATAGCTTAGCATAAAGACTCAAAACTCCATCCAAGGTCTAAAATTCACACTTCTGAAGGTCACTAATTATCATTTATCTTGAATGTTAAAACCATGCTCAAAAAGAAATGCAAAAACAACAAGTTGGGGTTTTATGTCAAGTTTTGTTTGTTTTTGCTTAAGCCTGGAAAATCTGCTTGCTATAGTACTCATTTACTGTACTTTAAGTTGATATGGTGGACATGTTGGCTAACAGTGTAGTATTTACTCATCCGGCAGATGTTTTTCACAACCCAGTGAATGTAATGCCAATATTTTTTCTGTTTTCAGCCCTGTTTTGGTCTCCACCAACTCCTAAGGGGAATATTAGGATCTGTAGCTGCTCCATGCTCCACTATGTTAGCTTCATGCTAACTTCATCTGTCTGCTGTTTGGTGCTGGCGGTGGGCAACCTCTGGATCTGAAACGTGAAGTCAATGCGTAAGTACTATAAACTTGCATTCTTTCTAACAGCCAGCAGGGGGCGACTCCTCTGGTTGCAAAAAGAATCTGATTATATAGAAGTCTATGAGAAAATGATCCTACTTCTCAGTTGTTTTTTTTGCCTCACTAAACATTGTAAACATGAGTTTAAGGTCTCAATCGCTCGTTTCAAGTCTTCTTCAATACAGCATGATGTTCATTGAGTGAATTATGGTCCCATTTAGAGTCTAATAGACTATAAAGCAGGATATTTAGGGCGTGGCTACCTTGTGATTGACAGTTCTCTGTCACGGCGTTGTTCCCTTTCACAGTGTGTTTTCAATTCATGAAACTTTACTGTAACATTTTCATTGTTTAAAAATGTCTTATTTGATGTTCGGTTGTACTTAGCTCCACCTTCTCACTCCTGGTTGAAAAAAGAAGATGGTGACAGCCAAAATGTTGAGCTCAAGGCTTCAAAACCATAGTCCACAAACCAACGTCGCGGTCACTGCATCCACTTTTTAATATATAAGTGTGCTGGGCAGATAGCAAAACAAGCTTTTTTATAAGAGCTTTTAGAAAAGCAATTCAAGCAAGTCAAAGGATTGCAGCCAAAATATAACAGTTCTGTCAGCAAAATAACCTTGTTATGACTAAATGACATGCTGATGTGAAACATTTTTGAAGGTTTGCTTTGTTTCTTGTCTTAAACTCAGAGTGTAACCTCATGCAGAGCTCATGAGTTCACTGGAGACACATAAGATCTGTTTTTGTTTTGCACCAGAGAAAATTGGAAAGCCTGAAGCTACTGAAATATGAAATGCAGAATCAAATCAAACTCCCTTTGTTCCTGTTAGCAGTGAGTGAGTGGTCCTGTAATCATACGTATATTTTCCTCCTGTTTTTGTCTTTTTGGAAAACACCACTTAGAGGTATTTTTCTGGAGGTGTGCACGGAGGAAGGCGACTTTAGGTGGGCTTGGAACATTTTCTGCAGACAATAACTGTGCTTTTGTTTCACTCTTTGCTACAGCATTGTTGCTATGGTTTCATCCCTGACTTGTGTTTTATATAACATACCAGTGAGTATTGCAGCAAAGCTCTTTTGCTCGCGATTAGCCAGCATATCTTGTTTGTAGCTGGATCGGTCTCGCACAGAGTAGATGTTCTTTTTCTCACTGTCTGGTACTTATTGTTTACGAGACGTGCTGGTTACGATGATCAAATTCAGGACATCGTAAATGGGGGTACACATGTGCAGAGGCGAGCAGGCACGTGTGCAGCACACACACAGGCGTACATACACAGTGGATTACGTCTGGCCCCAGGGGCTGAATAAAAAGATGAATACACTCAACTGGAGCAAAGAATACTGAGCTCCTCTTTTTGTCCTATCACAGAGTACAGTATAGTACAGAGCACATCCACTATAGAATCTTGTATAGTTCGGATCACAGTCTTTCTATTTAAACACCCCGAGGTGCTGTCAGCCCTGCTCCCAATGGGCGATTTGATGGGTTGTCATAGGAACATACTCTGTTGAATGTCACAGAGCTGTTGAATGTAATGTGTGTAAGTGGCAGAGGGAGAGGAAAGAGAGAAAGCCAGGCAGAGAGAGAGAATGTTAACCACTCGATAGAGTAAGTGAGGCACTTCATGGTTAAATATAACTTTTTTTTTTTCTCCCCCTCCCCTCAAAGCGATCAATATCCCATTTGTGGGTTTTAGGGTCTGTGTGTTCCCCAGGCTTTGTGCTCGTTGGTCCCATGCTGCATCAATAAATTACATTTGGTTTCTGTGTCCAATTGCTCTCCAAGCTTTGGCAACCATAACAGAGGATTTCTCTATTTCTTGCACTCAAAACGGCCTCGATGCTCACTTGATGACTTCCTCTCGTTAACATTTATTGTAAACTAGAAAGGTGCACTCAGTAGAGCGCAGATCTCCACCAGGTGTGTCTCCAGTGACCACTGCTGTAACATTTGATTGAATGAAAACATCCCACAATTGGTCAGCCCCTCGTCGAGACTGTAAGCAGATCGGAAGTGGCTTTCACTCGCAAGTCTCGCGCAGATACGCCGTCATTTCCATCTATGCAGATGTCTCAGGGATGTAACCACGAGTTGAAGCATTTATTTAGGCTTTAAGTCTGTTTTTCTGACAATAGAGAGGCAAAGTAGAAGAGGCGTCACACATATGACGTTTGTCAATCTAAGAGATAATTTTACAAGTCAAAGTCTCAGTTTGTCATAGTATCATTTCGTTGCACACAATATGCATCACCAACATTAGCTAGCTAACTTAGCTCTGACCACTCACAAATGAAACCGTATCTTACCTGATGTGTTTTATCCAGAGGCTCCTGGTCATTTTATCAGCCACGATGTGAAAAAACAAGCAAGACCCATTGCTGCTGTGAGTACATCCTAGTTCAAAACACACAGACATCGTAGCGTCAGTGAGAGAGACGTCACTTACGTGACTTTTGGATGTATAGTTTTTGTAATTACATATTTTCACAGTCTTGTACTTCAAAAGTTTCACAGCAAACTGTGTTTTTATTGACTTGCAAAGTTATGTTTTAAATTTACAAACATCATATATGCGATACAAGGCACTATTCAAATGGGATCAACAAATTATTTGTCTCTTGCCGTTGACTACTCATATTTTTTTTTAAAAATATGGTCCCAAGTTGGTCTACAGGAAGGAGTGGGACTTGACTTTTTATATGCTTGTAAACGTGAGGTTGATGCCCAATAAAAAAAAAAAGGTGGTGATGCACCAGCTGTGTGTGAGCTGGTAGTTCAGTTAGCTGATAGCTGAACGCACCGTCCAAAACAATAAAACTAAGCAAACTGTTTTCCACCACTGTGTCTCTGGTCGCAGAGCAGTGGCTGAGTGGCGGGGATGTGCTCAGCTGTGTGATCACTTCTGGCTCCTACCGGCCGGCTAAGAGTAGTGAGTGCAGCTGGCCCTGATTGGTGGCTATGTCTCACCTGAGTATTTAAAATTGGCTTTATGTTTTGATTGTTCACACTGACGAAGGCTTTCTGCCAAAATGGGTATGTTTGTTTGCCCAATATAATAAAGAGGACACTTTATCTGTGAGTGACGGAGAGTTTTTCCTACTGTTCATGCTGCTGCCGCCACCCGATACTTTTCAAGATGTGGAGACATGCTTGCTGTTATTTTCTATTTTGCCTTGAGCATGCAGCCCTAAGTGAGCATCAAAAATATTTGCAGTTTAGTGCAGCGGTATGTGAGATTAGCTGTGGACAGACACAAAAATGCACAGACACTCATTCACACACGACCGATTTCCTTATCTCCAGGTGGAGATAGTTACAGCAGTTATCGCTGTATTTGATTTTATTCATACACCAACTCACTTAGTGCACCCATGCTAGCCATGTGAGGATTTTAAACCTTGAAAAAAGATTCTGTACGAAAACGGTTCAAAGTAAGAGCTTGTATCTTAAACAAATGAATAGTCTGACAACATATGCATGACGAAAGTACCACCTTCAGTATCAGTTTTTATGCAGTCAGTGCACTTCAGCTGCAGTCAGGACAGCTTATTCAGTTTTAAGAAATTACCAAATAAGATGACATGGCGGCACAACTTTAAAATGATGGCAGTGAATAGACCTGCTTTTATGTTCTCCCTGCAGTCCCCGGTGCACATCTACCGGAGGATAAATAATATCCCTCTCCGCAGCACATAAAAGCACATCTAAGGCGATGGTAATTGGCAGTGTTGGTTGAGCTAAAGCAGCAGAATTGTCGTATCATGCAGCAAAAGCGAGAGTGGAATGCACAGCGGTGGACTGAGTGGGCAACAAATAAATAGTTTGCTCTGTTCAGCGGAAAGATTGTGTGATTGGTGGTTTATAGTGATCGTGCCGCAGAGTGGGCTAATGGAGTGCAGCCAGCTAGAGTTTCCTGTCTGAACATTCATGGCTCATTATAGATATGTACTGGTATGTGTATGATTGCCATGAGCAGCGGTGTTAACCAGAACAGTGTGTCCTTTGACTCAAAGCTGCTTCATTTTTCACTAAGAAAGGTCTTCTTCTACCAGTGGGACAGACCTGGAGCACCACTTCCAAAGCTGTCTTTGCAAGTGCCTTGAGGACCTTTTTTCAAACAAAAAATATTTTTTTCATTTCTGACCTGACAGAGACCCACATGCTGTAGTTCCACTTCTAGCAAGGCCATCACAAGCAAGCAACCAGCCTGCCTCTTCGACACCAAACGCTGCCAAACGCAACCCCTATCCTCGTGATTACCAAAAAGATGCAGCATCAAGCCCGGCCTATTATTTCCAATTTCTCCTAGAGAAAGTTAATCTAATGAGCATTATCGGCAGCTAATGGGAATTATAATTAGTCAGATGCAGCAGATTATCTGCGCATAATTAGCTGTGTCTGTCAGCTCCAATTAGCATGACAGGAATTAGGAGACTTTGGAGTTTGTAGGAGGAGAGGGAGAGAGGAGGGGAGGGGCGAGGGGATGGAAGAGGTGGGGGAGAGGAGAAAGATGGGGGAGGAAAGAGGGAGATGAGAGCAGAGGAAGGAGGGGAGGTGTGGGTGGTTGGGAGAGGCAGGTTTTTGGCTCTGAGCTCTGCCTTGTGCTAAGGAGAGGGGATGTGCATAGAAAGTAGGACGAAAATGATTTATGGCGAATACAAAGGAACGGTGTTGATTGGTTTCAGACTATGGCGCGGGCGTTAAGAGACATGGATATGCAGCAGAGTGTCGGCAGTTTCAGACACATTTAATGCTCTCATAGCCAGCGTATATCCATCAGCAGCTGTGAATGTCGTTGAAGTGCCCCTGAGCAAGACACCAAAACTCTGCTAAATCACTGATAATCCCTTAGAGCGACTGTGACAGCTAAGTGCTGTAAGTGTAGATGATGGTTAAAACATGTGACAAGGTTGAAATGAAACACAAGCTAAACCGTTTTACCCCAGCTATTTTTTCTTTGTCATAAAACATTTAGTAAAGAGTGTCAGTCATGGTCAAAGTTGCAATGAGTGAAAAAGCACCAAAATCCACAGTGACGCTGAGTGATTTCTTATTCAGCAAACAGTAAAATCAGCTGCTGTTCATCGAGTTGAGCAACGTTTTCATCACACATGCTTATCAATGATGAGAGAGCCTTAAAGCAGGGGTTCTCGTACCCCATTTTGAGAACCAGTGGTTTTAAAGGATAAGTTTGGCTCACATACCACTTGTGCACTGAGGACTTAATGATCACTGTAATCATTCGTAATGCAACTCCAAAGTAAGAGGCGTGAGTCCACACTGATTTGGTCTCCATTAACCCCTGAGGGAAATATCTGGCGCTTTAGCTCAATGCTCTGCTGTGTTCACCAGGTAGTTGCTAACTTTTGTCTGGCTGTTGTTTTGTGCCAGGCAGGTGGTGGACAGTGTGTTTATCAGAGCTTTTTAGTGCCGGCTGCTGCTGGAGACACTGTTGATGAGGACTGTGATAGTAAACCTCAGCTGAGAGACGCTATAAAACTGGTGTTGCTGTTAGTGTGACGGCCTCATGGAATAATCTGCAATGTCCCCTAAAAATCAAAACAGTGCATCTTAAGACTGTCAATAACTGCTCTCTGGCTGCGATTTCTTTCACTCTTTTGTTTTTTTTTTCTATTTTGTTTATATTTTTCTACTAAACTGTTAACATGAACATGAAATGCTGAGTCGGGTGATAATGCTCTGTGGGTTCATCACTACAAGCGACACTTTTCACATAACACACCGTCATCTGAACCATTGTTGATGTGAAAATATCGATTAGAGTGGCTTTAACTTCTTCTCCTCCTTTATTTTGCAGATATGCGTTCCGTGTCTACCACAGATGTAGGAACAAGCTTGTGATATCGCATTCAGCGCACATTAAAAGAACACAAATTTTCTGGCGTTCTCACAGCTAAACAAACCACTATGTAATTTTTTTAATCAGTCTCATATCAGCAAACCAGCACCACTGGAAGCCCTCTGGGAGCTGTCTCAATGAACACATGCAGGAAGATACACAGGCAGCTAAATAGCTTTTGATTGAGAAAACAGTGCGTTACATTTGCATAGATTATCTCTATCTATTTGACCAGGCTGTATGTGTCAGTAAGGCAAAGTCAGTAAATAACTGCAATCAACAGCGGGGAAGCAAGCACGAGTCTGGACGGCGCAGGACCTCACCCATCGCATGCTAAACAACGTAAACAGTGGCGGCACACACACACCCGTGCGCACACAGACACAGTTAAGCTAACACGCCTTGCCTGTAAACAAACATGCCTGCTCACACAGACATGTTTGTGCACATAAAACATGCAAGCACACACGCTGGAACACGTGTGGGTGACAATAGATTGTGACAGCGTAGAGTCAATGTGGTAAAACCTTAAGCTTCTCTTCGCTTGAGATTATTGATCAGACTCAGCTTATATTTACCAAAGGATACATTCACACACCACAATCAGTCAGGCACACATGCAGGCACAGTTGAAGCCACATGAATGCACGCGCACAAGGCTCTTTAATACACAACCGCGCTTCTCCAATCACCGCTCAAGGCTACTACCCTCCCCATCGACTCATGCTATGTCAGTTCGCTTCCCATCGTCCCCATCTGGCTGTTTTGACGTCTTGCTTCTTTGACAGCTGCACTGAAACTGACAGCATGATTTGTACTCCAGCACAAACATGCTTGGCAACATCAGTTCCCATGGTGCGGCTGGGAGACGCCTGGGAATGCCTGCGACTGTGTGTTTTACACTTTTAGGCTGAACTGCAGAGTAGCGCACGGCGGGTGAGCTGCTACGAGTTCAACGCCTCACTCGAGAGCAGTTTGTTTATTGTTGATGATTGTCATTTCCTACATTTGCCAGTGGCTCCTGGAACTTGAATGCCATTTTTATGTCTCGCAGATAACGGCTAAGCACTGGTATTGTGATCAGTTTTGAGATAGGGTGTGTATAATCATAATGCTTAAGGATCATTGTCTTAGATTCTTACCAGGTTTCACTTAAAAATAGCCTACTGTAAAAAGACACTGACCACACTAGTTTACAGCAGCCCAGCCTTTTTTTCTGATGTACCACCGAAAGTGGGACTAGCTAAGAATTTCAACCACTGATCCATTCACTGTTGATAACAATTTCAACCATTGATTAACTTTTAGCTAATCATTTCAACCATTATCCATCAATATTTACAGTAGCTAACTATTTCAAACATTTATCCATTAATGTTTACCTAACTATTTCAACTATTTATCCATTAACTTTTAGTTAACCATTTCAAACATTTATCCATTAACTTTTAGCTAACCATTTTGACCATTTAGCTATTTCAAATATTTATCGATTAACTTTCAGCTAACAATTTCAGCCATTATCCATTAATGTTTAGCTATTTCAACCATTTATCCATTAAACTTTTAGCTATTTCAAATATCTATCCATTAACTTTTAGTTAACCATTTCAAACATTTATCCATTAACTTTTAGCTAACTGTTTCAAACATTTATCCATTAATGTTTACCTAACCATTTCAAATATTTATCCATTAACTTTTAGCTAACAATTTTGACCATTTAGCTATTTCAAATATTTATCGATTAACTTTCAGCTAACAATTTCAGCCATTATCCATTAATGTTTAGCTAACTATTTCAACCATTTATCCATTAACTTTTAGCTATTTCAAATATCTATCCATTAACTTTTAGCTAACTGTTTCACACATTATCCATTGTTTATCTAACTATTTCAACCATTTATCCATTAACTGTAGCTTACTATTTCAACTTCTCTGCTTGCGAACTAGTTTTAAAGACCACTCAGTTGATTTCGGCGTTACCACTGACTCAGGTTGGTAATTTGTAGTCATGACTAAATACAAATATTTAGACACATTTTTAATCAAATTCAGATTTTCTTTTTTTTTTTTCAAATTAGCTTAGCTACTCGACAGTCTTTTCACGTATCCCTTGTCAACTGCAGAAGTACCCCTGGTTGGGAACCATAGGTTTACAAGGGTCTCTTGCAATGAACACAGCTCCAAAAATCTTATGCTAATACAAAGTAAGAGTAAAATGTGGAGGGAATGTAAATGAGCTGCTAATTATCCACCAGGGTAAGTAAGAAAAGTGTTTGTGGCCCAAACAGTTAGTGTTTTTTTGTATTATTGATTTTCTAAAAACAGATTTACCTGATTTTAATATTTAAGATAAACACAGATAAATTCACAAATAAGCCCTAATCATGTGTAATGTATGGATTTAGAGCTTAATGAATTTTTACTGGATGAACAATTGTCATCTACATTTGTTTGTTCGCAATATATTTGATGTGCATTTTTGATGACAAATGGTGAGCTTAAAGTCCTTTGGCCTTTGAAACTAATTTCTGAAATGAACTCTAGGTATTATAAGAGAGAATTTACATCACCAGTCACATTGTTTGGGCATTTTGATTGGTAGGCGGTAGAGGCCTCACTGCACATCGATTGGTGCCTGCAAGGGTGGGCATGGTTCAAGCTGCACTGAGCCTCCCGGAGTCGAGTGTGTGTCTTCTGGGCAAAATCTGTGGATTAAGGGAGGCCTGAACTTGAAACAGGAAAGGACAGAGCAGTCAATAACACACTGATTAATGATAATGGCATGCAAGCCAGGGGGATAATCTTTCTAAGCTCTTTTTATCTAAGGACCGATTGACTGAAAACATGGAGGACAGAAAGAAAATGCACCAATCCCCAAGCAAACCAGGGGCTTCCAGGGGTAAATGTTTATGTCTTCAGTTTTCATAAGCATGATTATAAATGTGTCTGCTGTCATAGCAGGCCTTGGTAAACCAGAATACTTTTTCTGTGGGGAATATCAAAACAAAAGCAATTGTTGCGTACTTCTTTTTGCCATCATATGCTCTTGGAGCTGTCTGGATAAATGCATTCCTGCAGTGACAGTTCAGGTTAGCATCTACTTTGATAACCTCCAACTGCCCATATTATTCCACAGTCGCACCATCCATCAGTGCAAATTTCTGTCACCTTGCTAGAAAATATGATCACAAAAGCCCCACTTATTATAATAACAAAGTCCCTCCTCCCATTTTACCCCTGTTATCAAATGCATATTGACAAGGATGAAATGGAAATGATGGTTTATTGTGGCCTCTTCCATCAATCTGACCCATCTGAGACCGGGAAGCTCTGCTCAGAAATTTAAGAGGCGCTGATCCTCGCGCTCAGACCTCATCCACTTTGCCACAACTGCCGGCTAATTTATGCAACCTCATGGATGCAATTATTCCCTATGTCCACAGTCGCAAAGAAGCGCGGGGACTCTGACAGTCTCAAGACGGATTGGATGTCGCTTCTAGTGTTTATCTGAGGAGCTTGTCATCAGTGTGTGGATCGGAGATGGATGTTCGGCTCTCACCTTGGTGGGAGAGACCTGCTGAGCTTAGTGAACCTGGGCCCTGTGGGAGGCGCCACCCTCCATCCCTTCATCTCTTATTCCATCATTTCCATCCTTTTGTGTGCTGTTTTTCTGATCTTGCTGAGCACTGAACTAGTTGGCTGCCATCATCCTCTTCTCTTTATCTCCCTAACCCCCCCGGTTTCATCTCCCCTCTCCTCCCTCACACCCCCATACCTGCCTCTTTCCCTCTCCCATCCCTCTGTCCTTCTCAGTCTCTTGCATTCAAGAGCCAAGCACCGGCTCTCCTGGCCCCACGCTTCCCGTTCGATCGGCCCAATAGTTTATTCACTTCACCCAGACACAAAAGACATCAAGCTGACTGATCAGCGGGCAGGAGCGAGGGCACGGCTGATCAATGAGGCCTTGGGCAGAGGGGGAGGGAGGATGGATGGAGGGAGGCGAGGGAGGAGAACAGGGGGAGGGAGGGCCGGACAGGTAGGCTGACAGACGCACAATCAGCGGACCAATCGATGGGAACTTTTGCTGAGCTCAGATAAGAGGGTGCAGCCCGTTCAGGACACACAACCAGATCCTCACTGACAGGCGCTTTTGTTTCCCATGCTCATGAGCTTTATGCTGCTCTAGGTGACACCACTGCAAAAAAAAATAACAAAAGGTACATTACATGAAACTGCAAGATAGCATCTGATTATTTGTTTATTTAAGCACTGGCTCTTCAAATCCTGCTTTCCCTGACATAGGTGAAAGTCCCCTAATGTGGTCTGATAAATGCTCTCTCCATAATGAAATTGTGTGTATGAGTGTGTGTCGGGGGAACCATCGATTGGACTCCATTCATGGCTTTGTTTGTCTGTCCATCACAGTAATAGCGCAGACAATATCGATTCAATATATTGGAAAACAATGGAGGCACCTGAGTGTTTGCTGTTGTCTTATTTTATCACTTCCAAATGCAAATTCAACCATTAGGAGTTTTTTTTTCAAGTAGCACCATCTTGAAACAAATCTCTTAATTTCACTACTGTCTGCATTAAGGTATTGTGTACTGTACAAGTTGTTGGACCATGTAGAAAGAGAGAAGTATGGCGAATGAAAGGTATTTACAGAGCACAGAGAGAGATAAGAGCCACAGTCCATTCCCTCTACTCCCTGTCCTCCATAGTGTGATGGGGTCATCAGCACAATCCCGCTTTTTTATCACTGGGGTTTTAACCTCCCCTCTCTTTCTTGCCCTGTGCAGACACACATTCGCACACAAACAGACTGGGAGCTGATGGAGGAATTGTGTTTGACCAGGAGGACATTAGTATTGTACAGTTTTTTTCCACAGACACAACTGGAAATAGGTCCTTGGAAAGCAAATGTGTTGCATCTGATATTTTCTTTTGTTTTCAAGAAAGTGGGTTTATTCAGTGGATGCCAGGGATGACCATTGCCTTCATATAGAACCAATGAGATGCATTCTTGTCATCCACTTCCAAGACTTTTAAGATTTTTATTTCCTTTAAAGTAAATTTCCCTCTAATGCATACAAGACAGTTGTTTGCCTACATTTCACCGTAAAGACGGGTAGTAATGGATGAGGGGCACATCAGAGCCAGATTCAACTCAGTGCTGTTCCAGCATACCTGGATGCTTTCCCAGGCAAGTGTGCTTGTCCACCTCCACTGTGTGGTGAAATCTCGACAGAACTCGGACAGAAAGTGGCTTCAAGCCCAGTCGTGAAAGGCAGAGCACGTCAAGAGGTTTGCAAGCTGATCGATAGCGAGCTAATTGGAAAATAGCGGCAGGAAATGTGATAATGTGGCTGTTCGCTCTGGTCTCACTCCGGCTACACTCCGCCACCCCCCCCTTTCCTGCTCTCGGGGGTCGGGTCTGGGTCCTTCAATCTAGTGGTTCTCTAATAAGGCCGGAGCCACTGGTCGACCCGAATGAACATCACAGCGGCTCAAACCGGGATGCACATTGACGTAGGGGTTCTACCGCATGCTTACAAGCACATTTGTTCACACGTACATGCACGAGGCAAGAAACGCAGCAAGAGAAGCTGGTGAGATCACGCTCGACATGCCTGCTGTTTGACAGATCAAGCTGCGAGCACCAACATGGCGTGCAGACATACAGCTATGGCGCACATGAAGGAAAGCAATCAGGCCCGCAGACGGGAAAGCAGTATGGAGAAAATGGATATGCCGAAATGCGGAAGAAAAAAAAAAATGTCTAGTGCTCGGTCATACCAGAAAGGGACAGTGTTCAGCGTTTTCGCTGAATATGCTTTGCTGAAAGGTTGTGATGCAGTAACTAGATTTGCCGCAGTAGTCTGTCTGAATGTGAAAGTGTCTGCTCCATATGGAGCATCAGCACAGAGTAGCTGGACTCAGATTTCACAAGAGACAGGACGAGAGAGAGTTGACAGACAAGACGATGGCGGAGGGTTTGGTTTAGGAGGTCACGGCCAATGTGCACGGTGGAGCAGCACTGAGTTGAAACTTGTTGCCCTGCACCAAAAACTCTACCGGAGTGGCCAGACACACCGCCACCTGACATTAAAGATCAAAGTAAGCGTGCTACACATACTGACCATCATCTTTTCTTGTAAAATGTCCGGTGTAATCGCTAACACCGGTGTTGTCAGTTTATTAACCGGTGGGAAAATATCTCTAGTAGTGACTACTTGCTCCATCATCAGTTCGCAATTTGTATTCTATGAGGTAGCTTCCTCCTTTTTTGGACCCATTCCTCAAAGCTCAAGATTGTTTGCAATTGGTCAAGATTTGGGTAAAATTTGTGAATTTTGGTCTGAAATGTGATTTTTGTAAGTGGGCGACTGGTCCTCAGGTGAAGAGTGTTGAATGAGGTGGAAAGTAGTTGCGATGATGGTGAAACGGAAGGACTTGGGAGAAGAGACGAGCAGACTGGAAGCAGTGGGGAAGGAGGGGGGGGGAGAGAGGGTCTCTTGTCCCATTTCAGACTCAGGGGATCTCTACATGTCACCAGAATCTGTTGTACTGCCAGACATGAGTGACAGTGACGGGCTCTGTGGGCCTGGGATCCAGCGTTTTCTGCTCCTCCCAATTCCCCCAGCCAGTCCTCTCTTTCTCTGAGACAAGATGAGGAGACGCTGTGTCAGCTGACGAACGAATATGTCTTACTATCTCACTCACTCACTCACTCACTCACTCACTCACTCACTCACTTTTTTATGCTTAATTTATTTCTCTTGATTCTCCCAGTCTCGGTGTTTCTGTCTCATTCATGTCTTTGCCCTTTGACACCCTTTATTCTCCTGTTCTGTCTTCTTGTTGTTATTTCTCTCTTTTAGCGCTCTGTCTTCGTTCCTTGGAATAGCAGCTCCGGAGTGGTTGGCACAAAAACAGAGCAGGTGGTCAACACCTGTCTGGTTTCCTGGATTATGGACCGTCTCTTTGATAAGCCACCATTTGTCTGCATCAAAGGCACTGTTTTAGGACATGCTTCAGAGAGGCCCGGGGCACCCCGTGGAGCGGAGCTGACACCTTTCCTTTTTGCTGTCGACACCTTCAGCTTCAACTCTGGGTCGTGACAACCCTACATGTTCCCACATGGCACCTTTTTGGTTTCTATAAAAGTAAAGAGGAGCAGGGCTCTAGACTAACTTTTCCCAACTTTCTTAGTTGGTCACAGCAGCACATGATTTGGTCGTACACTTTTCTTTTCAACAGCAGGGTGTTAATCATGGACACTCTCTACCAGCCTGCAATTTCATCATCAGTGGTATCTGAATCCTGAACCTCTTGTTGTCTCTCCCTCCCCACCAGCCTCCTGTCGCTTCTCATGTTCCTTTTTAAAATAATCAGCTATAAACCGCTTCATTTTAGAAATGCAACAACAGCTTAAATGGATCGTTTTGTGAAGTTTTATGCCTCTGCGTACTCGTATATCACACGCTGTGCACTGCTATGTACATATACACTGTACATACAGCATGCACATGATGCAAGCTCACACAACTTTATCCACGAGCGGAAAAGCGTCCTCATGAGATAGCATTTAATATCCATGTGCACAAATGTGGTCCCATGGGCACGGGGCTGTGAGGACCACAAGCTAGACCCTGATTATAATCATGATTATTTTTTATCTTATTGGTATCATGATTATAAATCACAATTATTCATTGATTGTAGCATTGTAACATTTTTATTGCACTTTTCACTTCCATGCTGTGCATGTGCTGTGCTACATTATATGCTAATTTACATTTAGTGCTGCACAACTTTGGAAAAAATTGACATTGCAATATTTTATTTTCAAATAAATAAATAAATATAATATATACACATTGCTTGTATAGATATCTATAGCCAAAAGCATACTAGCATGTGCAACCATATTGATTATGCTATAAATAAAGTGCTAGGTTATGTCTTGTCTGATCACGTCTGAAGACGGCTGTGGCTCAGAGGTAGAGCAGGTCGTCCACCAATCGGAAGGTCGGTGGCTCGATCCCCAGCACCTCCGGTCACATGTTGAAGTGTCCTTGAGCAAGATTAATCCCCAAATTGCTCCTGAAGGTGCTGTGCCATCAATGTGTGAATAAGTATTTAGGTCTTTAGGGCCTAATGGGCAAAGTTGGCACATTTAATGGCAGCCTTTGCCACCAGTGTATGAATGTGTGTGAATGAGTAAATACTGACATGTAGGGTAAAGCGCTTTGAGTGGTCGGAAGACTTTAAAAACACTGTATAAGTGCAAGTCCATTTCCCATTTTCAGAGTGAAAAGCCTGCCTTCAAGCCTGTGTGTGGTGGTGGGGGTTCTGAAACTGTGACCATCTAACAAGCAGTTTTAATGGAGTATACTGCCTCCTTAAGTAGTCTCGATGCAGTGAATCATACAAATGGGGATAAGGGCTCACACTCACTGAGCTTGTACAACAGAGAGTCATGCAGACTGAACTGGTCAAAAAGGCGTAAGAGAAGCAGCAGAGGGGATTATTATGACAATAAACTCCATCGTAGACTATAAACTCATTGAGCCGATGCAACAAAAGAACATCTTTGGTTTTCCTCCTTCAACGTGGCACAGAAAATGTGCTTTTTGAAGAGTGTATAACTTGATGTTAAATGGCATAAATGGCTCTGACGTTAGGACTGTGTATGTGAAATATCCCTGACCGCCGTTTTAGGGCTGGACATTATGGCCAAAAGAGTTATATTGATTAATGTGGATAATTACCACTGTACGGTATATATTTAATAGTTACGATAATGCTCAATTTACAGTTTTAAGGGTCTTCTCCTAAGGGCAGAACCCTCAACTCAGAAGGTTAATTATAGTTTATAATGTACAATTATTTATATCGGAAGAGGTTGGGTCGTTGATGGTTGATTACATATGTACAGTATAAGCAACACTTGTTGGCCATCTCATTGAATGAAAAATAATTTAATCGCGCAGCTCTTCTAGACTTTCCAAATGTTACCGTACTGAAACGATCAAATTCTGATAGTAAAATGAGTCATTTTGCAGGGTTATGATGCTCAATGATTTATGTATTGTTTTACAGCTTTAATAGTGGCGACAGAATGAGCGACGGCATAGTAGGCTATGGCAGAGCCTATGCTGTTCGTCTTGTATTTTTGTTGGTAGAGGAAACCGGATTCAAAGATAAACTCATCAAAATAAACCTCATAGATTTATCATTGTTATAGTGGAAAAATTTATTGTGAACATTTCTGAGATCCTTTTATTGCCCAGCCCTACTTGCTATATTTGCATTTCTGTGTCCTGATATGAGCTGTACAGCATTTGCTCACACAGTAGGTAGTAGTAGTATTTGTGTTCAAAAAGTCTACAGCAAATGATTTTCATTGATGTCAAAAATGGCCATCATAAGTGTCCAGGCTCAAAGTGCTGTACTCAGATTGTATATTTTGTCTAACAGACCCAAACTCAAAGTTATTCGATTCATGTAAGCCTATATAAAAGTAGTAGTATATAACCAGAACCTTGTTCTGAAAAGTGAAAGTCAATGCGGAAGTGCCTTAAACTCCATTCTTTCTAATAGCCAGCGGGGGTCCTCACTTGATGTATTACCTCAGTAAACACTGTAAACTTGATTTAATTGTCTCAGTTGTTAGTCTGCTTTAATACAGATGTTCATTTAGTATATTATGGTCTCATTTAGAGTCAAATAGACCATTAAACAGGGTATGCTTTAAGGCGTGGCTAGCTTGTCGATAAGAGGTCGTTCTGTGTTTTCTTTACAACTTCTTTAGATCTTTAACGCTTTCACAGTGTGTTTTCAGTTCATTAAATTTAATCGTAACGTTTTGGTCACCTAAAAATGTCTAGGTCAGCATTCGGTTGTACCTCCACCCTCTCGTGTCGCTTCTGGTTCCAAACAAAATGAAGAAGGTGATGACCAAGGTGACGAACTTGAGACTTAAAAGTCCACAACCCAATTAGTGGCATAACGGGGACTATATCCACTTCTTATATAGTAAATAGTACATTTGAAAAGCTGTAACCATTGACGATAAATCTACATCTTGTCAATTTTATTTGTATGCCCAAAATCACAAATCACAATTTTGTCTCAGGGGGCTTTACAATCAGTACAGGACACAAAACCCTCTGTCCTTTACAATGCGACCATCTCATCGGATAACCAAAAAATTAATACATATAATGTGAACATAATTGTGTTTGAAGGTGGATCCAGAATAGTAGAGTATTTTCTGTCAGGCATGGAAAAAGATAAATCAATTAATAATTTCATATCTAAATCTATATCTAAAGCTCAGGCTGCTCACAAGTGTTCTCTTGTACCCCAAGGTAACATGTTTTCAATTACTAAGCGTACAACCTCAGAAAGTTCTTGACAGTTTTCCATCAGTGAGAACTGCATTAAGCCTCTGCGTTTCCCTTTCCCTTTTACCTTTTTTAGTCACAGTGGAGCCCTTATCAAGTGGGCTGCGCCTTAAAAGCAGTCTCCCCTTTTCTTCTTTGACTATCTCGGCTTCAACAACACCATTTATTTTGCTGTGAAGACAAGCCAATCTTGTTTTGTGTGTGTGTTCCCTTCCTCAAAAGCTGCCTGGCTTACCTGTATCTCCAGCTTCATCAACCTCCTGATGAAACCCATACTGGCCCTTCTGCTGATAAGGTAAGCCAGACAACGAGATATATCCATCATTCACCTACTTAACGCGCACACAGACACAAGTACGCACACACTTACCTGTGAGTGTGCGAGGGTGGATTTGTGCGGGTGGTGGTGGGGGGGTATACTATAACAAGATTAGGATTAGAAATGTGAATGAAATCACACCCTCTGCTGCCACCCAAGTAATCAAACGGCCTCAAACAAAAGAGCAGTTCATTTAGTGCCACTAATTCCTGCTTGGTGGCTTCACAGCATTGCAGTCTCATTATTCTATTAACCCCCACACCTCCTCCCCCATCCCCACAAATGCACAAAACCTCATAAATTGTGTTGTGGGACTGCTGCCAAAGCGGAGCCTGGGTTCAGCCGGGTAGTTAATCATCTCCTATAGCATGTAATTCTTGTAAACAATGTTTGTTTGTGCACCAAGAGAGCGTGGGCCCCCCAGGCTCTACTTAGCTGTGATGTGGCGGCGTACCTGGGAATAGTAGTACATGTGCGGGAGGGGCCAAAGGTCGCAAGGTGTTCATAATTGACTCCCTTTGCCAAGTAGGAGTGGAAACATGGAAAATAAGTCGCCGGGGTGGAATCGGCCATCACAACGGTGCTCCTGGGGGGCGGGGGGCGTGAATATGAACCATAATTATGCTCAGGAGGAGAACAGGGTTGATGCTTGTGTGGGCAGGTGTATATGTAGCGTGTTTGTTGTTGCATTAACTCACGTTGGCCCATCTGTGCTTACAAAGTGTGTGAAGTGGCAGACCTTTCGACCACGTATAACCTGCTTCATCTCCATATCGCCACATTAAACCCGCTGAGACCTTTTGAATGATGCAATTCCTTCTGCATCTCTTGGTCGGTTTCCACGGTCACTGTGTACACAAGGTCATTTAGTTTCTGATCAATAGCTTTTATCGAGCCTACACTCCCTATACCACCACCCCCACCTCTGTTTCTGAAATGGCCGTTAAATCGATGGGAACAAATGAAATTAAGCTCCTGGGCGGCTCGGAGGAGCAAATGATCTTTCTGTGATTAATAACACGCTGTAAACGCATCTGTGCTGGGCACATCACATCAGAGAGTATTTCTTTGCCTCGGCTTGTTTCCTCGGGGTAACACGAAGAGAATAAAGCTGTGGTAATGGTGTTTATCTGGGGAAGCACCATTTGGTAGGACATTGAAACAAGAGCAAATGCTTTTATTTGTACAGATGTAAGTATGTTACTTTTAAAGACTAAATTAAAAACGATCATGAAGTTTGCAGAGTACTAAGAGTCTTATCATATCAGAGGAGAGAATTCACACATCTTGAAGATAAAAGGACAAGACTTTGAGAGACGGCATGACAAAACGTCACAGGAGTTTGTGCTTAGAGGTTAGATTTATTTACAGATATTAGATAGCTCAGTGCAAAATGTTGTACTACATCTGGTTGAAACTGATCTATAAAGCAAAACACGATTTCTATGTATTGGTATATGAATGTTGTAGACAGCTAATAATACACAAAGTCTAGTTATTTGCCTCACTGTGAATCCTGCTTCATGAAATGCCCCAAGCTGAAGTTGGCACTTTAAGATGTTATATAGTGATGTTAAGTCTGATAGCAGAGCTCTGAGGCTCATCACAAAATTGCAGTTGAGAGTTGTAGTAGCGGTTTAGTTGAAAAGTGATATATTTGGATAAATAGAGCTAGCGAGAATGAGAGATTGTTCGCAGGTGTGGCAGCATTTTATATTATTTTTAAGTCTTTTTATGACATCGCCATTTGACACATTGCTGTAACTTGCAACCAACTCCATGAGAGGATGAGAAACAACCAGTGGGCAACCTGAAAAGTGAAGCCAGTGCTGAAGTGAGGTGAACTTGCTTTCTTTCTAATAGCCAGCAGGGGGCGACTCCTCTGGTTGCAAAAAGACATTTGATTGTATAGAAGTCTATGAGAAAATGAGCCTACTTCTCACTTGATTTATTACCTCAGTAAACATTATAAACATGAGTTTATGGTCTCAATCACTAGTTTCAGGTCTTCTTCAATACAGCATGATGTTCATTTAGTAAATTATGGTCCCATTTAGGGTAAAATAGACCATAAAGCAGGTCTCTATCATGGTGTTGTACAGTCTGGGAGTTGTCTATGTTTTCATCATAGAACTTTAACCCTTTCACAGTGTGTTTTCAGTTCAAAGAAAATTAATTGTGACATCTTGATTGCCTAAAAATGTCTTATTCAATATTCGGTTGTACTTAGTTTCACCCTGTCGTGTCTCTTGGTGTCAGAGGTTGCAAAAAAAAAAAACAAGATGGTGATGGCCAAAATGCCTCTCTCAAGGCTTGGAAACTGTAGTCCATAAACTAGGGATGTTAATAAACTGTTTAACTGTTAACCGACATTAAACATTTTAAATGGTTAATGCTAGTGCTTAAACAGTTGAAAGAAATACTAATTAATTAAAAAGCTGCACAAATCCCAGAGGAGCGACTCATCACTTCAAGGAGAAAAGCTGGTCCACCTTAAGAGAGTCAGAATTACAGGTGAATAGGAATGTGAATTTTGAAAAATTTCCCTAACCGATAACCGACAAGATTTGTGCCTCGCCGGCTGCGATGTGCCGGCTGCGATGTGTCAGCTGCAGTATATGAGCACAACAGACAACTGAGTCAACAGTTCACTGTCAGGAGAGCTACTGTAGCAACCACGGTGCTGCGTTCACTGTCTTCAGTCCACCGTCCAGGAGCGTTAGCAGCCACGGTGCTGCGTGTAGAGTCGTGGACATGCAGCCACTTTCACAGTAAAAGTCTGTGGTGTTGTAAAAATGTATGTGGGGTTGACTTATAATAAACCACAGTGGTCATGTACATGGAGGGAACAGGTCACCAGGTGCAACATGTGTGGCTCCAATGGCGCTCTAGGACACAAAGGAATAAGCTATGACCCTCTTTGGCTGCCCAGTCAATACGAGTATCAATATATGGATGGTTTGATCTTTCTATAGGATTTGGAGACACCAGTGCTTTTATTACTCTCACTAGTTCTTCCTTCACTTTCCCGGGTCCAGTGCTCGCTGTGTCCTCAGCAGTTGGCACACAGTAATAATACATCTTTGATGCTGAAGCATGTTTGTGCCAACTGTGAGAATTCCCTGCCAAGGCAGAATCAGGCAGAGGCTAGTCAAGCTATGTTGAATTGCTTTTTAGGAAATTTGCCCAGGGCGTGATTTGCGTTTTTGTACCATCATAAACCATTCTCTTCTGTGCTTTCGATACAGTGCTTAGGAAACAAGAACCAAACAAGGCATTAGTTGCCCTGTCTTTCTCCGTGGTGGAAGATGTATGTGTTTGGGTGTTTGTCCTTGAAGCCCACTTATGTTCGTACAACAAGGCAAAGGCCTTGGTTCAGAAGAGTACAGGGAGAGTAAGAAAAAAGCCAAACCTGATGTGCTGAAGGCAACAGCAGTACATCTAATGTTTGGACATCCACTTATATGGATGCATACTTTACTTTGCGCTACCATCTAAGGAATGTAGCCATTTACAAAAACTTGCACAGCAGAAAACTTCACATAAGAGTCGGACATGCAGGGTAAGGTGAGATACCTTGTTACTGATGCAGCCTTTATTCGAACCCTAAAGCTTCACTACTCAATACCTGTAGCTCATACACTGAATTTCTCTGTCTCGCTGTTGTTACCTCCGCCAAGGAGGTTATGTTTTTGCCGGCGTTTATCTGTCTGTCTGTGTTCAAGATAACTCAAAAACTTATGGACGGATTTTGATGAAATTTTCAGGGTGTATCGAAAATGTGAAAAGGAAGAACTGATTTAATTTTGGAGGTGATCTGGAAGAAATCCTGGATTCTGGATCACTTTGAAATTTTCGTTAACATTGGGGTAAATGGGACCCAAAAAATTGTTTCTCAGTATCTCTGGTAATTGTTGCCCAAAGCTCATGCAATTTGACTCAGGGATTTACAATGTGTTCTTCTATCAAATCCCAAAGGCTGATCCAGATCTGATCCAGATGGTGGATTTTATAGCAATTTATATAAAACAAATGGGGGTACTCTGACATTTTGGCCTACTGTGCATTTAATATTAGAGGTAGAGATTTCTAACAAGCGGCGTCGTGTAGCTGAGACAATTCCACATCTGAAGTATGTCAACGAATTTGATCTAGCTTTAATACTTGAGGAGATAGATCCAGAAGAAACCGCCAGGGGGGAAACTATGGTGCTTGGCGGAGGTCTGCGCTCTCTGAGTGCTTTTCTAGTTTTAAAAATGCCATCATCATTATCACTTAATTTTATCAGAATGGTCTTTTTCATGTATTTTCACAAGCAATTGATCCTGCCGCTGGTTGCCAAGAGAGACGACAGAGCCTGTGGGTTGGGTCCCGGGGGTGCTGAGAGCTGCGGCGCTACTATGGCCGAACCGCCGCCCGATGTGTAGTTTGCTTTTTTTCCGTCAGACATGCTGTAGAACCTCTCTCTTTCTGCAGCCGCACAGATGGGTTGTACTCTTTTATTCATAAGGGCTTCACTATCTTTGATCTGGCTTTGCATTTGCAGCATGTGTCACAGTGAGATAGAGGGAGAGTGGATGGGAGTGGTGAGGTGGAAGCGGAGTGGGAGGTTGTCCGACCAGCCAGACACCTTAACAGTTCCCGGTGCCTGTTTTCTGTGCCCCTCAGCTCCTCCTGGCCCTGTGCGCTATCTATTATGCATGAGTGTCATAACCAGTGTAGTCGTCGTACTGACCACAGACACAGAGCAGACATCCCCACTACAGTAAACAGGAAAGGCATACTGTTGTGGGTTTCTTTTAACAACAGTGACAGGTGCCAACTTTAAGCTGGTGAATTTGAATTTCTGATGGTTCATAGTTGCCATGCGGAGCCCTGTTGCCATATACTGTAAGTTTTCCAGTGTAGCACAACATATATGCAGCACAGTGATAGTGGTGGTTACAGTGGTTACAGGTTTATCACTCACAAATGTGTGGTAACCTTTTAAATAATGGGTCTCTGAATTCAGACAGAGGTAGACGAAAGCCAGCTTCTCATTTTTAGTCGCAACCTTGAATTTTGGCAGCTGAAATGACAACCGTGGGAGATTTCTAATGTTAACTGTGTTGGTTGAAATCTTCAGTTCAAGCTAACTTTTTAATGTCTCAATATGACATATGTGAAAATGATAACCCTGTATGTGAATTTGATATCCCAAATGATAAGTCATGGTTGTGTATTGATGCAAAAAAGTTTAAAAGGTCTAATGGCAAAAAATAGAAATAAAAGAGCACCATTATTTTTGTATTGCAGGTTAGAGTGAGTTACTCCTTGTATTATAGTAGAGTATAGGCTTGGGCGGTGTAACAGTATACTGTATCAGGGTATTTAGAAATCCCAGAGAAAGTGTCTTATTTGCTGACGAAGGCTGATTGCTGAAACGCTTTTGTTTGTTTATCCAGTATCATAAAGAAGACACTTTATCTGAGAGTGCTGGAGATTTTGATCCCTCTGTTCTTACTGCTACCTGGCACCCGATACTTTTAATGATTTGGAGATGTGCTCGCTGTTATTTTCTATTTAGAAATCCCGCCATAAACACAGAAGCTACGCTGCGCTGTCTATGATGCTGTATTGATGTAATGTAGTGCACAACACGCACCAGCGGAGTTTAGTCTCTATGGAGTAAAAGGCAACTGAGCTTAGAAAGATGGCAACTGGATGTTTTTGGGTTTAGTCTTCAAACTACAAAAGCAGTTTACCACATGATTCTATTCAGCTGCCAATCTGTCAACACCACTCGCATATCCTCTGCAGTCAGCCCGCTGATGTGACAGTAACGTTGGTACCTGCGGTGTGCAGCATAACGTTAGTGTGATGTGTAATGTTATAGCTGTGAACGTAGCAGTGCAGTGTGTATACAGTTTAGGCTATTTGTCTTTGAATAAATGCAAGAACTCTCATAACTTGCCACCTACTGCTGATTGAAGTTTGCCACAGCTTTAGCTCAGGCTCTGCAGGTGTGCTGGCTTTAAAGGCGAACCAGCTGTTCTCATTTTTGTGACAAGCCGCTCCTCCGAGTTTTGCTAATTCAGCAACCCCCCCCCCCCCTCCTTCCCGTCATATACTGTATGCCCGGTGAAATGTCAGGAGGGTATGAAAAAACAGATACCGCCTAAACCTAGTAGGGCGTACCACAAAAACATTCATGCTTCTTTGTTCACTTTTACATGTGAAAAGTCTATATGTAATGTATCTCAGTACAGATAAATTTCCCCAAATCTAACATAGAGCAGGACAAAGCTGTCAACTCAACCCTGAACTCTGATACAGTAAGCTAACATGCAGGAGTGGTGCTAAACCGGCTCTGATACAGTTGATGTTTCGATACTAAACTTTTTCTAATGCAACATGTAACCCCTCTTAATAATGTTGGTAGCTAATGATGTACGGGGGGGGGGAGGGGAGATGTCATCTCCCTTATAGAAAAATGACTATGCTCCTTGTTAAGTTAACTTAGAAGCTACAACCGTGACCACGACTCTGAAATACCAGCAACCTTACTGTGTTGTGTACTGATAAATCCATGGTGCTGTCCGTGGTGCTGAAGTAGCAGATGGATGTACTGCTTGATATGCTAACTGTTCGCCTTGAAAGTGAAGCTAATGGGACAGTAAGATAGCTAGCCAGGCATGCTAACATTAGCAGCTTACATACATATCCCTTGTGCAGTGTTTTTTTCCAGTTCTTGTATATTTTTAGGTTTGGTACCGTTGAGTCATCACTAATGTTATTACTTGCACCTGTGCTTTTCCTACTATGACAAGTCAAAATGTCTGCTGTGAGAAAAGCCTATGCAAAGCTCGACAGCCCTGCTATGCCTAATTTGGACAATCTTTGTTTGGGAGAGAGCTTTATAATAAAGCTTTAAACATAAGTCTGCCCCCAAAGAATGTAAGAGGATGTGATTCAGTGTTGCCCTCATCATTTACAGTATATTCTGTGTGTTTGCCTACCTGTGCTGTGGTCGGACAGGGAGGAGAGAAATGGTTTTATTCTCCGCTCCAAGCCCAAGCCCATTTATTAAGGTGTGTTTATCATTCATAGTGACCCAGGTTAAGTGTCCTGAGAATTATATTTAAGGCTGCGGGTCCCAGTTGGCAATTAAGTACAATTCATTACAGCAGACACACAGGCCCTACAGGGGAAAACGTAAGAGCCATGGCAAAAAAAATAAAAAAATAGCACAGTAGCAAGCAGGGGAGAGAGAAACCGATCCTAGAGAGGAGGGAGAGGAGAGGAAGTGTGAGATTTATATTAAACAGGAGGGATATGTGTAGGAGGGAATGAATGTGAGAAAAGAGGCAGATTGTTTGCATAGAAGAGGTGTGTGTTGAAAGAGGAAGAGTGTTAAAATAAAGAAAACAAGATTGTTGGTAGATGAGTCGGATCAGAAGGACGAGAGAGGCTGTATTTACCAGTGATAGCTTGCCTGCAGCCTCACCTGATGCTGTGGTCTGTCAGCACTGGCTCTCCGCTCACAGAGAATATCATGCTTTTCATTTGTTGTATTTTGATGTTGAGAGTGTAAGATGTTCTGGTGTTTTCTTGCCCTGCAGAGCAGTGCCCCAATGCTGGTACTTTTTTATTTTTGTTTTAATATGCGACCCCCAGCTGGTTAGGGTGGACTGTTCAAAAGTCTTTTTATGTTTATTATATGAAACATACAGTATCTAAAGCATTTTCACTGACTCAATCACTAATTTAGAAAGGTATTTATTTGTCTTTGTTGCTGTGGTATATACTTTATTTTAGACTTTTTCTTTTATGTAGCAAACTGTCTGGGGGGCTACTCTCTGTGGCTGCACTGTGTAACCGTTGTATAGTTTCTACATTTGCTGGATTTGCTGACCCACAGAGCCAGATCTGCTGAGTGACTTTTAATCTAATTTGACACCTACTCTCAGTCTGGTGCTGTGCGTGTTGTTTAGCAAACAAGGCGCAGCAGCCTGGAAGCGCACTTCCTGCCATCTGAGGTGCATGTTTAGTGGTTGGAAGGTTATTGAATGTGTGGCTTTGGTATTGCGGCAAATGTACTCGTAGGTGTTACAGCCAAAATCGTCACTGCTGTAGCTGTATTGTTTTGTATTGAACATAAAGTTGCAAGAACTTGTTTTCTTCACAAGAAGTTTTCAAACTTTATTTTTCAAGAAGCTTGTTGCAATTTAAATAGGACCTGTTATGCTTTTGTGCTTTTCCCTTTCCTGTAGTGAAATTTAGTTTTTTGTGCAGGTAAAACATCTGTAAAGTTACAAAGCCCAAAGTCCATGCCAAAGGGAACTGCCTGAAACGCCTTGATTTAAGTCCCGCCTTTTCTTCCATAATGTGGTGATGTTACTGAGTAACACATCTGCATATTACCTGCCTAGTGGCTAATTTAGCACGCCCATACACAAAGCTAGTTAGGGCGAAGCTGGAGTGGGCCAGCTGACCAATCAGAGCAGACCGGGCTTTTCAGGAGGAGGGTTGTGGGGAAGGAACTCAAACAAGCTTTTCAGACAGAGGCTGAAAAGAGGTGCTGCAGCGCAGCCGGTAGGGGAAAAGTAAAGCGTTTTTTGAACATTATCACATGTAAACACGTTTTAGTAGAAACCCAAAATACAAGTATGTACCTGAAATCAAGCATAAAAGGTTAAAACCTAACCCCGGGTTCACATAGGCTATGAAAGCACTGCGATTCTTAGAGAAGTGCTGCCCGCATCCTTTCAGCGCCCATGTTAATCAGTCGGGCTGTTCACATAAGACACGATGTGCCACAGGGCGCCGCGGCCAGCTCGCAGTCTTCACTGATAGTTCCGGCGTCTGGTCTATTTCCTGTGTGCCACAAGCCAATCTGGCAAGAAAACACACTGATAATGTACTATAAATGATATGTTAAATATGATATCGATGATCTGATTCTGTTAGGATAATAAAATATGCATCCTATGAACACCCTTGACTTCCCTCCTTTCTCTCCCTGCTGTTCCTCTGGAGTTTTAATTCCTCTGATTCCCTCCCATTCCCTCTCCCTGAGCAGATTTCAAAATCCTTCCACTGTATTTATTATAAATGTATTTATTACATGAGTGTCACTGCTGTTTGTGAGTCGGGGTTTTAAAGAGAGACGAGCAGATCGAACGACCGATAGTAAACAGCAGAGGAGAAATGTGCTTCTAATGTGAGCAGCCAGGCTTCGGCTAGC
The DNA here is from genome assembly GCA_947000775.1 of Pterois miles. Lineage (NCBI taxonomy): Eukaryota > Metazoa > Chordata > Actinopteri > Perciformes > Scorpaenidae > Pterois > Pterois miles. The sequence continues at coordinate 15,547,477 of CAMQGK010000549.1, read as the reverse complement.
GTAGCGCTTCCGTTCCCAATGTGAACCCACTGTCACTCTTCATTTGACATGTTTTCACTTGTGCTTGGATTGAAAAAAAGGAAATGTATAATAAAGGTTGCAAAACAAGGCGTTGTAGTTATTTATTTACATTAGATGCTATTTATATGCGATGGCAGCTGTATTGAATATTGACAGCTGATGTTAGACTTGATAATGCCATCCAAGGTACTGTAGGATTTGGTTTGTAGCCACCCAAGGCCCGAAGTCCTCTTACGCTCTATTCCCAATTCAGTCCTACGTTCAACATAATGCGAATGGCGCCGCAGGTGAGGAGTTATTCATTTTACTCAGAGTGAAATCAATAAAATCAAGGTCCCTTTTGGACGCAGAATTGCAAAGCAACCCAAAGTAAACAAAACATTAAAATGAAGAAAAATCTTAATTCAATACAAGCCTTGTTCTGTCTATTCATTTCATAAACGTTTTCAGACTTGTTTGAACGCTCCATTGATCTCATTGTAAACAGGCTTCAGTGTATTCATTGAGCCGTCTTTGTGATAAAAACTTTTTTTTTTTAATTTTAGTTCAGAAGCGTTCTTGTAAAACTTACTTACTGAGGCTCCCTCTTTTTTTACAGATTCTTCAAAGGCTCTTTTAGTTGAGCATGAAAAAGGAAATGTACTGATCACTGCATGCATTATTGTGAGACAAAATCTAACCACACAGTTCATGAATACTGCACTATTCATGATTGTCAGACTTTAAATACCTGCAAACCAACCACCTCTTCAATCTCCCCCTTCCTCCTTTTGTTCTTCCTCTGCCTCACCTTCCTTCTGGCTTCTCCTCACCATAATTATTCATTCATTTGGCTTTCTCATTGCATACACATTGGCTAAGAGGTGCTGTAATCAGTTTTTTGATGGAAGGCATTTTCCCCTGTAATCCAACAGAGCGTATGCCAGGTCTCACTCTGGGTCTTTTCATATGGGAGCAGAAGAGGCTGTGCTTCTGGAGGCTTAGCATTCTTAATCTGAATGGCTTTTTCCTTTTCCTGCCATCACTGTCAACACTGCATGATGCCACACAAAGCAAAGAGTGCTTGAGGTGCGCTCCAGAGCTCTTTTTTTTTTTTACTTGTACGTTAACGCTCTATGTGGTTTTCTGAACAAACTGTACAGTACTGCTTGCTATTGTAATAATAATAATTTACTTTTCCTCTTGTTGTTAAGTGATAATTGAGCTGACACAACTAAGAGTCTGCAGCCGTGCTCACAGCTCTGTGATGCTTAGCACAGTGCTGCTTTGAGCTAACGTCACACACGGTGACAATGCTAACACGCTGATGTTAAGTAGGCATATTCTTAGTTTAGTGTGTTACCTAGGGTTGGACCAGCATGACATTTTTCAAACCTGTTTGATATTAAGCCACAACAATGAACCAGACCAGTTTGCCAAATTTTACCACTGTGTGTTATTTGACTCAGCAGCCATGCCACCAAAACTCAGAGGAGCAGCTTGTCACTAAAATGAGTAGCTGGTGTACTGAGTCTGGGTCAAAGCCACTAACTTTGGGCCAAACCCCATTTACTTTAATCAGCAGGTGGCAAGCAAGACACAGGACCTCAGCTTGGGTCTTGAGGAGTTGTAGCCTGAACTGTACACACACAGCACTGCTACATTCAACTATAACATTACTGTTAAGCTCCCTCCCTCCCTCTCTCTCTCACACTTTTGCAATACTCTGTCTGATGGAAACCCGTCTGGTCTCGTCACCCCAAAAAACATTTGAACTTTCTAGTAAACAAACACAGCGTTCTCTGTGTGCCCCTCCCACCCTCCAAACTCTACTGAAATGTGATCTCCTTCATTCTGCCGTCCTCAGCTCGGCAGTAAAATGTGCACAGCCTTTCAGACGTAGTAGCTCCATTAGATCGTATATAAACAAACATAATATTATGTTCATCACATTGTCATATTGCTTGTTACTAATGCAATACAAGCTGGATTTAGTGCTGTGACGCCGTCGGCACAGATCGCAAATGTCGGCCACTTTTTAAATTCGTCACAACGAGGGACGGTGGTGTAGTGGTTAGCACTTTCGCTTCACAGCAAGAGGGTCGGACGTTCGATTCTGGCTTGGGACTCTTCTGTGTGGCGTTTGCATGTTCTTCCTGTGCAAGCGTGTGTTTTTTCCGGGTACTGCGGCTTCCTCCCACAGTCCAGAGACATGCAGTCGAGGTTAATTGATGACTCTAAATTGCCCGTAGGTGTGAATGTGAGCGTGAGTGGTTGTCTGTCTCTGTCTGCGACAGACTGGTGAACCCCGCCTGCACCCAATGCCAGCTGGGATCGGCTCCAGCCCCCTCCATGACCCCTAATGGGATAAGCGGTTGAAGATGGATGGTGTCAGAACGACAAATGCTGGTTCATCTGGTTGGTAAAATCAAACCGGTGTAAACTAGTAGACCGGACTGGCCAAACCAGAAATCGACCCAGCTCTTGCGTTACCGACAACATTTGCTAATTAGCACTGAACACAAAGTACAGCTGAGGCTGATGGGAATGGCATTATTTTTGCAGGCATTTGATCATAAAACAAAGTGTTAGACAAATCTAGTAGTTGAGATATTTCACTCCAAAACCACAAATTATTCCAGGTAAAGTGTGGAGATCAGGACTTGAGTTTTATCAGTCTGGATCAAAATGGTGGACCGGCTGGTGCTGCTAGCATGGCTCAAAATTAATTTAACTTTGTATTTTGTACTCTTTGGCTTGTTCTTAAATTTAAGTTCAATTCCTTTAAATGCTGTCAAATTGTAACAGGAAGTTATGTCGAAATACTTTCCATATAGAGCAGGTCTAGATGTATAATTACATAGACCTAATATTCCCTCCATGAGCAAACACTGGGGCAAGACATTTTTTTTTTTTTTTATTTCCCTTTAATGGGTAGAAAGTTTGGACAGAAGTGGGCTCTGAGTGGGCGTCCATCTGCCTCGACTGTTGTTCAAGTTATGACTGTTATTCCTAAACTCTTACTGGAGCTCTCCGGGCTGAAACTGCTAAAATAAACATAGTGAATAAACAATGCTGTTCTTGCATATTACAGTCCGCATATTGGAGACTGTCATTACTGATGACATGCATGACTGTCAAATCATTAATATTGCTTTCCTGCCATGTACTTATCTGCAAAAGGCTGAGGTAGCAGAGGAAACACAGCTAACAGGCGTCTTGTTTTTGCTTTTTAAATGGAAACAAAGTAGCTGGTACAACATTAATGATGTCTCCAACTGTCAGAAATGTCTCATGTTGTAGTTTGCTTTTTTTTGCAAAGTGTGGATAGCTATTAGTGCGTGTTGTTGATGCTGCAGTTCTGTATTCATCTCGCCAGGCTCTCTACCTGCCTGCTCCTGCTGCTGCCACACATCACTGCAGGAAACAGATGAACTCTACTAACCTCAGATTAACCTCCGACCCCATCTTTCTTCCTCTGCAATTCCAGACCATCACTGGAGGTGAGTCATGCACTCACACGCTTGGCACATGGGATCTAGCGCACAACACACACACATACACTTACACACACAGTGAAGTGGAGTTGCTCATTGACAGGGTTATAGAGAGGTTTACAATCCAACTGCCCTCCACTGTCAGATGGGCCCTGCTAAATCTGAAGTTTAACAGACTCAGACAGTCTGAGCTCTTGGAGTGGTAAGGAGAATATTTTAGGACTTTCAGGTTCAAGCACTCTTAATTCTCTGCAATAGAAATATCATTTGAAAGTTATTATCCTTGAAACCGTTAATTAATATGTAAGGGAATAAGAGGCTCTGCAAAAAGACAAGTATTTGAATATGAGGTAATTTAAGAAATATTATTTTGGGCTTCAGTGTTTTAGGACACCTCAGCTAGACAGATGCTTGCCTACACTAGAGTCTCAACCTGGGTGCTAAAACTCAAGTACAGTCTCTAGTCTCTATATCCAGAGTATCTGTTTGCAGTTTTTTTAACAAATCTACTTTTGGCAAAGTCAGACTGGAACGATACACATACAAATATATTTTACTTGAGTTTGAATATGAATAAACTTAATCTAATTGAGTAAAAAAAGAAGAGATTTTTAATATTACAATCACTATGCATATCTCCTGTGAGAATGAAGATCAGTGAAGAATCGGTGTTGGCAGAAATGCAATCTGCAGTTTATGTGTTAGCATACATCATTAACTGTTTTCCCTAAGGGCATAAACAAAATATCACATTCTTATTACTACTTTCCTAGCATTCAGATGAGTTTATTCATCATTTGCTTCTCTGTATGAATTTAGACACTACCAGATGGTTTATTTCCGACTATATTTTTGGTCTCATTTAATCCTAATGCAGCCTTAGTTTACGATATCCTTGTTTATGTCATTATTCAAGGAAACATCATGAGCTCCTTTAACTGTGCTGATGAATAAGAGTGTCTACCGAGGCTTAGATGGAAAAGTTTTGGCACTGGACTTGAGCTTCTGAGAAACCATTTGTGTTCACATTTTTCTATTTTTAGGGCAGACATCAGTTTTTGAGAGTTATTTGGCTGTGTCAATTTTGTTGTTTCATGAGGCACGTTCGCAGCAATGTGGTGAATAAGAACTGGATTATCAACTCAACACCTTTGCTTCCTTTAGTTTGAGGGGCAGCTGTGGCTGAGAGGTAGAGCGGATCGGACGGTCGGCAGTCCACATGTCAAAGTGTCCCTAATTGTGGGCATTAACCCCAAAATTGCTCCTGAAGGCTGTGCTATTGGTGTATGAATGAGTGTTTCGATTAGATCCTGATGGGCACCTTTCATGGCAGCCTCTATCATCAGTGTATGTGAATGAGTAAATGCTGACACGTCGTGTAAAACACTTTGAAGGGTCAGAAGACCAGAAAGGTGCTATATAAATACAAGTCATGTATTATTTGCTTACTAGTAGAGCCATAGTAGTAGTATTAGGTCTTCCACTACATTATACATTATACATGTAATATAAACTCAGCCGACAGTTTATTAGTTACCTAGCATTAGCTCACTTTAAAGGTCCAGTGTGTAGGATTTGGCAGCATCTAGAGGTGAGGTTGCAGAAGGGAAACGCCAGCCACCCTCCTGACGGAACACCATTTCGGCCGCTTGTACCCGCGATCTAGTTCTTTCGGTCATGACCCAGCCCTCATGACCATACGTGAGAGTAGGAACGAAGATTGACCGCCTTCCAGCTCAGCTCTCTTTTCATCACAACATTGTTTGCCGCACTGTAAAGACACAGTGATGACTGCAAATGTGGTACAGAACCACAAACAATGGACCACCTTCTGGGATGTACCCTGCTGGAGCAAGAATGCAAAACTGAAGCTCTAGCAGAATTCAACAACAGTGGCGAGGGTTGTGTTCAGCTGTGGTTGAGACACAATATTTAACTGTGTGGACACAATAATAATAAGAAGAAGAACTAAATACAATATGTACGGAAACAACATAAGTACGGAAAACACATCATGTTCCACATTATATACAGGGTTTACAAAACAAAACACCGGTCTCGATGATGGGTGTCTTGGTTGAAAGTCCTCTGTTTCTTTGACCCATCCACCTCACCTCTAAGCAGTTTTTCTTCCTTTTTATTCTAATCACTAGCTCTGACTTTAGCATACACAGATGCATTTACATTGCAGTCAGTACAGACAACATGGCGTACAAATGGCATGCTTAAAGCAAGCTTCTTTTATGCTTTGTCCTTGCACATTATCGTGTCATTCACACTCCTTTTTGTGCGACCGGGTTGGGCCATTACAGCTGTTCATACTTGAGAATCTCAGTCACTATCATATCAAATTAATTAATTAATTATTTTTTGTATTGTAGATCAAAAGTGGAAAATAAGTGTGCCTTTGCTTATAGAACCTAGTTACTCGTAACTGTAACTTTCAGACGGCGCTAGTTAATCGTACGGATTGTGTTTGATGGCTTTCAAATATTCTCTTTATCTGCTTCACTTTTCAAGGTTCACCTTTGCTAGTTTCATCTGAACCTTGAATCTGCGTCTTTGTAGCAGTTCAGCTGTTACAAGCCAACACTTCTGCCAAATGAATGACAGAGTAGACGCCCTTTTTCATGCGGAAGGAAACAGTCACACTCAGAGATGAGTAGATAACCTTCACACGACAAAGGTGGTTCTGAACTTCAAAGCTGTGTGCTGAGTGTTGGCTTTCACACACGAGGCCGTTGTTTTCAAGCTGTAAGTAATCCATGTGGATTTACATTTTACATTTTGTTGATAGTGCCATTATACATCTGGAGAATTCGGGTAAACGCTGCAAAAATTCCTCAAGGACGTCCTGCAGTAGTCAAACCAGGCCAGCATGCAATAAGCCAGGACATGAAATGAGATTAAAGCAACTTTATAATTGTCCCCCACAATGAAATCAGGAAAGGAGACTATGGATCGACCCCGGTCCGTCCATTCAAATGTCACGCGCAATATCTGGGATGCCAGTGATTGGATTTTAATAAAACGTTGCTTGGGCGGAAAGGGTGATGACTGTCATTGCTTCATTGTGGCATTTTACAAATTACACTGATTAAAAGTGGAGCAGTACAACAATTACATGATATCCACATGGACATCATGCACAGTATCTTGGCTGGTGTTGAACACTGTCACAAAATGTAAAGGAGTGTAGTATAAAAGTCATATATTAATCAATATATCGCAATAATAAATGAGCATATGAATCATATATAAACAAACGGTACATAACATACATATTGAATAGAAATACATGTATTATAAAGCATAAGATATTTCAGTCATCTAACTGAGTCCCTGTCTGTTTGTCATTTGATTTTCTCGACAACCCTTCATCGATTGATTTCACACTTGGCGGGTGTATTATGGAGGACCTAAGGAAGTTCAGTGTCAAGTGCGAGGTCTTTACGGGACATATTTATTAGTATTGTGTTATATACACAAACCTTTATGAACTGTTACACCAACCAACGCCATGCTAGCTTTTCGTCGCTCGTTACAGTAGATTCAAGAACAGATAAAGAAAGAGAGACCGGAGATCTATCAGGCATACAGTCTTTATTTGTAATTTTCTTGACAACTGTTCATCTGATGGACTGGCTGCACAGTGCTGAGTGTGAAGATGTTTATATGAGCAGTTCTTGAGAAAGCTGCATGCAGCAATCCCGACGGTCAGGAGGTCAAGCAGTCGGCCTGTTTTGACCAGGCCCATTTAGAGTGGGTACTGCACTAGTACGTATGAAATGAAGGGGAAACACTGAGTAGTTCGAAGCTTCGTTCACAACATTGACATTCAAATTCTAGATCAGAATTTGAATGCTGCACAGTTTTTTGTTGTTGTTTTGCATTCAGTTTAAAACTGGTACTTCTACACAGTGTTTTACTTTGTTGAAGGGTGCCGCAGACCCAGGTTTTTCATTGCCAACGACTGCTTGCTGTAATTGTTGTGCATATGCCGAATTATGAAACTTGAAAGTAGTTGCAGATAAAGATTAGTTTGCACTAATCAGTGTTTCCTCTGTATTCATTCTGCAGCAGCACACTGCAACCATTAATATCTTCTGTTTTCAGCGTGCCTTACATGCAGGCTACATTGAACACGCCGGAGTGGCTTTTCACACACACATACACACAGCTGTATTATACTATTAGCTTCCAGTGGTGGCTGCATAGGATTGTTTCCGACAGTAACTCCAGAGGGTTGCAAGATGTATTGAAAAAAGCTATAATCATTTCCAAAATTTACAGCATGTGTCATATATATTATTTGGTTGTGTTTAGCCGTTCAAAAAACTGTTTGCTCTGCAGTAGTGGTGGCCAATTGTCTGGAAATTCAGTTAACGTTTGCTGTACATTTGGAGGGAAACCTGGCTTATGATTCCTTTTCTGGGCCTTTTGCCTATATCTTGTTTATTTATCAAGCTAGTGACAAATCCAAAACTGCCAAAACAGAGCACCCAGTGTGAGCTGAAATATAGACGACAAATCTCGGAATAGCTGACGACAAATTATTCAAAATATAAGTAATAAATATAAGTTCAGCTCCCTGTCTGTGACACAGCTAATTGTTTTCCACCAGACTCGCGAGCTGTGGCGACCAGCTCTCAGCGAGGAGCCGTGACCGCTCGCCGGGGTCCAGGCATGTGTTAAAAGCTTCCCCACGGCGCAACACGCCCTGGACTCATTTCACACTCTGTTCATTGTGACGGAGTCCAGCCGTGTGTGTCTGTGTGTGTACATTGGAGTTTGATATTTAGTGTGTACATGCTCGCTCACATTCCTGTCAGTGCTTTTTCTCTGCGTGGACGCCACATATGTCTCTTGTGTGTGTGAATTTGTGTCTGTGTTCAGGCTCGTCACCCTGACACGCTGGCCGACGATAAAGGCGGCTACGCCTCTCAGCGTGATTTGTGTCGCCCAGAACTTTCCTCCTTTTTTCCTCACGCCTGCTCCTCTTTGTGTTCTTTGTGAATGTTTGGCGAGAGCTGGGAAAACACATTTCTTCTCTTTACTGTCTGTCTATGCTAATCTGTAGGCTGTGCTGGTGTGTAGAAAAAGTATATTTTTGTTTCAAAGCTCCATATCTTACTCAAATTTTGGGATTATTATGAAAAAAATTCAAATTAACTAAAGGCCATTTTGTGCTCAAGATGAGTGTAGATTGGCAGACAACCTAAGCAATTTGATAAAAGGGAAAGAGGGGTCAGAGGTTACTGTGAATGATTGTCAAATAACATGCAGGGGTCAAACCACCATCACTTAAGGGCTCATTGTGATGTCAAGATCTTTAAACGCTCTTTTGTGCATTAAGTGAACATACGAGTCAAGGGTAAATGCCATGGTTACATGGATCCATCCTGTTAACCACCTGTCCATTTCATTAGAGAGAGCAGTCGATCCATAGTGCAGCCATCAGTGGAGGTTTAGATACACGCATGTGTTTTGTGTCTTATCTGTAAAATAAAATGGTGTGTCACAGATTGGCTGTAGGCAGAATGGAAAACATGATCTAATCTAATCATACTAGCTTGGCTCCCCTTGAACGTAAAAGATGGCTTTATAGCTTTGGAATGCTATAACAGTTATTGTACATGAGGAGTATTTTTCTGGCATTTTCTCAGTGACATGCTGCAGAAATAGACACAAAGGCTTTCATCCAGTTCCTTGTTATTCCTGCTAGTGTATTTATACCAATGCCTACACAGAAACCATGGCTGTCTTAAACTGAGGCTGTCAGTCGATTAAAATATTTAGTCGTGGTTAATCGCACGTTTTTTATCTCTTGAAAAATGGACCTTAACGAGATTTGTGAAGTATTAAAGTGGAAAAATCTGCTTGCTAAAGCAAATTAATATATGTATCTATTTATTTGAAATCAATTAACAATCCAAAACAATGACGAATATTGTCCAGTTACTGCATTTAGCATAGAAATATGCTCAAATCATAACATGGCAGACTGCAGTCCAACAGGCATCAACAGCTGTCAGTGTGTCAGTGTGCTGACTTGACTATGACTTGTCTCAAACTGCATGTGATCATCGTAAAGTGATAAAGGGGATGACTGTAAAGGGGAGACTCGTGGATACCCAGAGAACCAATTTACATTCACACATCTTGAGGTCAGAGGTCAAGGGCTTTAAAGCTTTATTATTGCATTTACTGTGACAGCCTAATGGAAATATGTGTCAACTTTACCAACAAGTTTTACATTTGGGTTTATTCATACAGTATTTTTGCAATCCCAAGTTTTAAAGATGGCATATTTTGGAAAACCTCATTTTTCAGTGTTTGTGCACATACATTTGGGTATCTGCAGTGCTTAACAACCCACAAATTGTGAAACAAACTGTCTACATCAGAAATCACAGTGTTAATACAGGTATATTCAGACAGACCATGAAAACTAAACTGTTTTTTGAACATTAAAGTATGTAAACATGTTCTAGTAGGAACCCACATTACAAGCATGAACCTGAAAAGGAGCATTATATGTCCCCTTTAATGTGCGATTCACCTTGTAAATGCAAAGGTGAGTAAATCGTGTTCTTCCCTAATTGATGACTACCCGTGTAAGAGAGGAAAAAGCAGTACTTTAAGGATAGTTTTTCTTAGGGCCAGTGGAAGCTGTGGAGTTGGAGATAGTCGCTTGTGATCTATATGACAGCAGTGAAGTAAACTCATGTATTTTGAAACCCTGTGAGACCTCTGCAACCAGTGCAGGACATATAATCTGGAGTGGATTTTGATGTTCTGCAGCGTCTGTAGAGACTTGCCGTCAGCTCGTGCGCAGTCACTTACCCCTTCTAATTCACAGTTGCATCATGGTTAACGGGGTGACATCTCCTTGGCACCAGCCAACGGTGTCCTGTCTACTTTATTGCCCACCTGCACTCTTGTCTTTGAATCATACATTTTGCCTAAATGAAATAGCCTCCACTGCCATTACCTGAGCACTTCTCTACTGAGTGTGGGTTTGATTCCACACTTCACCTCCATGTCACCTTCTTACCTCCTGCTGCTTCATCTTATGTAAAATACTTTTTTTGGTCTCCTCTCACAGTTGACTGTATGCAGGTTATGTAATGTGAAAGGATGTGCTTTGTCATTGAGTTACTCCCTCGCCTTATCCACTTCATTTTTCACAAAATGGCCTGTGACTTTCCCCTACTGCACCGGAGTTCAATAGTTCCTGTTGTTTTCTAAGGATATGGCATGCTTTGCTTAGACTTAACATAAACTCCACTTCTCAACCTCTCATATTTGCTGAGAAATCTCCTCACACACATCATCTTGTGCCTTTTGTGCAAAGTGTGTGAACTTTGCATCGTTGTGTAGCTGTCAGTATAGCAGAATCTGGGGAAATACTGTAAGTAAATGAGTCGCCATGGCTGCGGTGGCATCTCCCTACAATACGAACACGTTTAAATACAAGCTGTTCTAAGAAATGTCCAATTTTCTACTTTTACTATTGCTTTTGACAGTGCTGTCTAGCAGTTCCTGAGCAGTTCTTAGCCTGACATGGTGAAACAAGTCGGTGGTGAGCAACGATTTGGCCAAAACAGCACAACACACACTAACATATTTCACTCAGGCTTCCAAAAAAAAAAAAAAGGAAATCTTGCACGTGACTTTAATGTAAATAACCATGGTGGACGAAAGGCAGGAAGAATTAGCGATGCTAGTTTTTACTGTGTACTGAAAATTCATGAAGGATGGATGGATGAAGTCATGGAGACATATTATATAAACACACGGTTGCCACAAATGAATGTTTGTCCAACATTTCTGAGCTCCAACTTACTACTACTTTATGCTCTTCATTTTGCATTAGCTCATGCATTAGCCACGGCCGCCGTGATAGTGGTAGTTGTCGTTCTTTCCCATGTAACTGCATCATTGGAGTCCCCCCCCCACAACAGGATATCTGAATGTAAATATTGAGCATGTTTATTATTTCAGTTTGAGATGGACTTCCGAGCTGGGCCCAAAATCGACATGATTCTCGTATAGTGTGTTCCTGGCACTAACTGGTGACTCTCAAACGCCAAATGTGTTGTTTGTTTGTTGTGACCATGGTAGTGATGGCAGCTTTGTCCTCATAAAAGCCTTCAGTTTTACTTTAATCAGTATTAAATACATTATTATCTATGCCAAACATTTATGTAAGTTACAAGTAACCACGTACAATTTAAGCTGAAAGTCCCCAGTTTGTACTTGGCAAACAGTAGAGTCACCACGACTTGCCACTGCAGTAATGGCGACGCTAAATATTGTAATACACAAAGTGGTTGCCGGGTTCATCTATAATCCAAAATTAAACTTTTCCTTGTATCACTAATTATGCTGTATTTTGTATTATATTTCCATAAAGCTAGAAGACTTGTGAGAGACAGATAAAGACAAAGATTGGTCAAAATCAAAGCAGCATTGGTTGAGATATCCAGACTTTAAGTCAAACATCTGCAATTGCTTTTCCCGTTAGGGGTTGCCCATCCCAGCTGGCATTGGGCGAAGGCGGTGTACACCCTGGACAGGTCGCCAGTCCACCGCTGGGCTGACACATTCACGCTCACATTCACACCTACAATTTAGATTCATCAATTAACCTGCATGTCTTTGGACTGTGGGGGGAAGCCGGAGAACCTGGAGAAAACCCACGCTAACACAGGGAGAACATGCAAACTGGATTCAAACCTGCGACCCTGTTGCTGTGGACAGCGCTAACCCCTACACCACCTTGCAGCCCCAGACTTTAAGTCAGACATCACAAAATGCTTGAAATATTTGAAATATCAAGCCCAACCCAATATATAACTTTTTTTCACACCAAAGAAAGCTTCTTCCAGAGCCACATAAAACATTATACAACTGTGTTCACAGGCTGAATAGTACCGTGCATGTCGAATGAGGTGACCTTTGTGTGTAAAATTGGAGTAATGCCCCTTTTAAGTTACCCTGAGGAGTTACTATTAGTAGCGGTATGGAGCAATGTTTTAATGAGCAGATCCCCGTTTTGTATGTTGTGCATGCGCCTGAGGACGACCAGTGCAGCGGTACATTTTCAGACTTTGTAAGCAAACAGCGCTTCAATAACTCATTCTTTTTTTAGCCATGGTTAAACATGATTAAGTTGTCTGTTCATAATAAATGACAAAATCTGCAATTACCTGCAGTAAATGTAGTTTTATTCAGCAAAATAATCAAGTTAATTACACCTGATAAATCAATGCCGTCATGTTGAACTAATTATGATCGGTACGTGAGATCTTTAAAAAATGATTGTGCACATATTTTATTGGATTGCATGAACATGTTGATTAATTCAGTTAAGAAATTATCATCGGAAATAAATTGAATGTGAGGATTAAATCAAGTGTACCCTCAATTTATTAAATTGTAGACAAATATGTTTTTCTTCTGTGGCCTTTTATTAATGTTATTTGATTTTGAGGTATTTGAGCACAGTTCATACAACATAGGGTGACATAATTATACACCACGTTAAGATGCTCACAAGTGGTCAAATGTAGCACAACATAATAGTCTGATAGCTTTGCATTCGTACTTTCATTGCTGACTTTGAATTCTCCACATTTTTGATTATAATAAGACATATCGGCGAAAGCTGGCCTCTGATTTTTTGAGTTTGAGACACTAACTGTTAATAATTTATGCTCATTAGAAATGGCACAATAGTGGGACATTTAAAGAGCCAATCTTTATTCATTCAAATAGAGGTCACCCACTCTAGGTGTCTTTCTTCTGTAGATTATAAATTGCTTCTCCCTCCCTGTCTCTCTTTCTCCACCCACCGCCTCTCAGCATTTGAGAAAGTCGACTGAATTTAAATGGGATAAATCATAAATCTGATTAGGCGAATATTCTCTGTGATCTGGAGGGCAATATGGAAGAAGGGTGATGAATTGAAAATGATGAGGAGACTCCTTTCATTTTTATTTTTTTCCCTCTCTCTCTCTGTCTGTCTTCCCATCCCACTCCCTGTCAGGAGTTTAGTTGAATAATTTACTAGCAGGGCAATAATGTGAGGTACTTCATTAGATGGAAAAGCTCTCCGGTGTCAACGGAGATGTCTCTTAATTGAGAAGCCTTTGATGAATCCCGATCAGGACCGTGACAATTTCAGCAGGCTCGAGACGCATTACAGTAACCTGTAATTTTGTGCAGTCGCCACAGAGGTTTCATGCTGCTCCACAAACAGTCATTAACTCGCTATTAATGTTGGCTCAAGGTGGACTGAAGCACACTTTCCCAACCTAAATTAATATGTTGATTTCCGATTGAAATACTTCGGGTGACGCCGGGTATTTTCTTTTATGGGAATTCTGAATTCTTATAGACAGAATAACACACAAAAAGACATTTGGGACCCTTAGAGGGGCAAAAATACACAGTACTGTCTCATGTTCATAAAGGTCAGTACTGTGAAAGGAGTCCGAAATGTGGCCAAGCATTGCTGCCGTCTGACACCTCTGTCACCGCCTGTGCCCCAACATAAGCATTTTATCCTACCTCCCTGCTCTGAAAAAGAATATACTGCCGCTGAACTGACTTGCCTTTTCATTTCAAAGAAAATAAAAGACTCGTGTTTAATAGCAGCAATCCTTTCTACATTAGGCCGAAGATGCATTTCATTACAGGTTGTAAGGTCGGGAGAAAGCATCGACTTCTAAGCCTGATGACTTTACATTATTCAGTCTTACGCCATTAGCTGTAAAGGTTATTAGCTCAAAGTTTAAGAGCTTTATCAGAGTTTGAGGTTAATGAAAAGGAATGACATGAAGTTATTACTTCAAATGGGGTCTTTTCCGGCTCTGTGGCTCAAGATATTCTAGCAAGAATCCTTAAAGATTTTATAGAAACACAAAAGGTTTTACCGACTGACAAATGGCTTTTAGTAAAGTTCCCTGTACTGTTATCTTGTCCACCTCGTTTTTTCTTAGAAACCCTACACTGTAAGTTGAATAGACCAGCAGAAATGTGTTCTGCTTTTGTAAACAGTCAATAACATTTCCAACCAGACGCATGTCTACAAACTCTTGTACTGCTGCCAGGGGTGCTACATGGAAAGCTTATGGTGTAGATCAAGTCATTAAAAAATGGCCCAGGCCAGAGATACAAAACAAAAATAACTGGAGTAAAATTCCTCATATGTGTAATCATATCTGGCCAAAAAACTGAGTCAATTTTAAAAAAAAAAATAACGAATTAATGATTGAAATAGTTAGCCACGTGCCTCAAAGGGCTGTACTTATGAAACAACAATGAGGAACATTAGCAGAACATTCAAAAACATATATGAGTGAGATAAACTGCATACAAAGCATTACAAAGAAAAAACTGTCACAAAATAGATACCATATAGTTAACTAATATTACTGGATAAATGGCTGAAGTAGTTACCTGAAATTAATGGTTGATATAGCTAGCTAAAAGTAATGGATAATAGGTTAAAATAGCCAGGTAAAACTAATGGATAAATGGCTGAAATAGTTCCATTGTGTTAGAGTACACTGAACCTTTCCTCAAAAGTAGGAGGAAGTACTTTTTGATCCTATTACTCTATTTGATTTAGGGAGTGTACTGGTTAGTGTCACTGGATAACACATAGGCTTTCATCATATCATTTTCTTTTTCAGTGGCCGCTGTTTTGCATGGGAACACATTCAGATCTTCCATCACACGATTCATGTGTGCTTATCTTTTATATAACTTCTCCATTCATAACTGTCAGTACCCCTGAATTTATAGATTAAAGATAGATATTTTTTTTTCCATTTCTATCTAACCATGGTGACCTTCTTAGGCAGGTACATTAGATGTAGCCCAGACTCAGTAAGCATACAGAGTGAGGAGTGTTTTATCATGCCAGAGACACCGCAGAGCAGCGGGCCATTGATCTGTGAAACCACAGTGTCAAACCTCTGCTCTGTGAACAGTGTGTTGACTGCAAGGCTGCACGTAAATTGAAACTTTTTGATCCCAGAGGTTTTAATACTGCATTTAAACATTTAACTTTGCACCACCTTTCTATGTATATACTGTAGTATGCAAAACAAATGGTTAGGCGATATGGATTGTAAACGTGAAATGTTGTTATCAGCCAGTCACACTTCTCATCTCATACCTATTAAAAACCTGTACCAGTCAGTGGTGCATGATGATAATGTAATAAAGGCTCATCTCAGGCTGTAGACTTGCACAACTTTGTCGTTTATCTTGGTATGAGATGATGTATGAGGTCTTACTGTGCGTACGCGGCATTTGTCAGATGGGTCAAGGTCAGTGTGTTGACAGGGTTGCATGTTGTCCCTTGTCCTATTTCTGATTTTTGATATAGAGAACATCCATCTTGGCAATGGCTCCTGCGCTGATCAGCCTGCAGCTTTCAAAGTGCACTTGCGGGCATTAATTTCAGGCTTTTTAGGGATTATTTTGGATTTTTAAAATAGCCATTTATATGTAAAAAAAAAAAAAAAAAAAAAACTAAATAGTTTATGCGACTATTCTCTTGTCTTTAAAAATATATTTTCCCTTGTTTTTACCATCACAGACGCTTGCTGGTAGTAATGTTACTACCAGTAATGTTTAGTTCACACTCCATGACTTTAGCCCTGATTTTCAGCTCCCAGCGGTGTTTTAGTCCCTGCGGACCGGGGACTCCGGCCACGAGCTACAGCCAACGAGACACTGGTTGAAGGGAAACCTGGGGAGGAGGGGTCGGCTGTAACAATAGGAACTTTATGTGTTGCAAAGTTGATGTTGCACCTAGAGGAATAAATAGTAAAACAGTGTGGAAACAGGCTATTTTATGAACACGTGCCAACAACAACATCAGCAACGTGTCTTGCGTATGGTATCACATCACGTACCATGTATTTTTCGCCAGTGTTTTTGTGACAAAAGCAGGTATTCCTCCCTGTGACAGGCAGTAAGTATGGTGTGACCCCCCCATCAGTGGTCAGTCATGTAGTGTGAAAACCACCACGATTTAAAGACTCAGTTATGACAAGTTGTGTAGTGTGAACAGTACAGCGATCTGACTACTTTGAAAGTCTTGTAGTGTGAGCTTGGCTTTAAAAGTGTGTGGGACATTTAGTTCGTCTAGGTGTGTGTGCCTGTTTTACGCTCGGGATTTGTGTGCGCGACATGACGATGATGATGACCCACGTAGTTTCAGCTGGTCGATCGGCTGTTCGACAGCCTTGAAATGCACATCTCTAATGTTTTTCTGTGTGAAGGTGGCTTGCTCCATCCAGGCAGGAGGGAAGTAGCTCCAAGGTGGTGGAGCAAGGCCATGTTCAGACCGGCTGCAGGACTGCATGAATAAAATCAACGCTTTGGGCTATGGCGAAAATCTGCAATGAAAAAAATGTCTCAACTTCTGTTGCAACATAATGCCACATCATCCAGCATGTTACTGTGTAATAGACCTGCCTGTCCACCAGGTAATAGCGTGTCAGTGTCCATGTTTTGCTTTGCAGAGGTGTGAATGTGTTTATGAAGGCACAGTACCAGCAGGAGGCAACAAAATCGCTGTCTTAGGTTTAGGCAACAAAGCCACTTGTTTGGGTTTAGGAAAAAACATCACGGTTGGCCTTAGAATAAATACAAACAAGTACAATATGTACGCAAACATAACATAAATACAGACAACACATCAATAACATAACTTAATGAAACACCTCCTGTTTGAAAGTCCTGTGTGTGTTGGACCCATCCACCTCCCCTCCCGCACACCATAAGCAGGTTTTCACACTCTGTTGTACGTTGCTAGCTCTGAACGTAGCATATTTAAGCACATGCATTTACACTGCAGTCAGTGCAGACAGCATGGGGTACAAATGGCACACCTAAAGCAAGAACAGCGTCGTTATTGCACACTTTTACCTTTTGCATTATTGTGTCATTCATACACCTTTTCTTACAACCAGGCTGATTAAATACATTCAAGCACACATCCTTGTAGAATACTATGGTGTATTATTACTGATTACTATGTGTTTGTTGAGATAGGGGATAAAATGTTTGCCTCGTGACGACATGAGCCACTTTTCACTGTTTATTCTGATAAGACTTCAAACTCAAGGATATCTTAAAAGACCTTCTTTATAATCCATCCTCTCTACGGTACTTGTAGCAGTACACCCACGCCAATACAGCACATCCCCTTGTATTTTTTTAAAAAACACAGATCTGTTTTCTGAACACCTGGTTAGGCCAAGTTCAGACAGACGAATACAAGGCATGCTGACGACGCGAGCAGCATGGCACAAGGGGAAGAGAAAGTGAAAGGGATGGAGTGCACCCCTAACAGTAGTGACTGACCTTAATGAAGAACTTGGCAGGAACACAGATTGTTTTCCTGGCAACACTGCTTTGCTCATACATGTAAGCTGAATATGGTGCAGCCAGTCAGTTTGCTGCCAATTTGCCCCATTGGCTACTCACGATACTGCAGCAACAGAAGAATCCCCTGCTGCTCATTTTCCATATAGACTACCTTTATAAAAGAGACTCTTTGTATTATGAATGTTTAAATTATAAAGATTTTACATTGGCAAGACTTTTCTACAGCCTTAAAAAAGCAATTTTTCTGTTTGTTTTGCCATCCCTAAGCTTATGGGCCAATCAGGACCTAAGCTTATTTGCTAAAGCATCACATCAGCTAAAGCGTTCTATGCTCACTGTGGCACGGTGCCTCTCCTCTTCCATCTTGAGATATCCCATCAGGCATCCAGTAGTAAATGTGCCTCCCACTGGAGGTGTAATGGGCACGGCCACCTGTGAAGGAACCCCAGGGTTGACCAAGGACGTGCTGGCAGGAATACACCTCACAGCTGGTCTGGGAACACCTGGGGATCCCACAGTTGGTGGAAGTTGCCCTGCAGAAACATGTCGGCTCTGCCCTGCGACACTGCAGCTACGCCATGGTGCTAGCGGCTAGCAAATGGTGATGTGAATAAATGACTCCCTGAGGTATCTAATAATTTGCCATCCATCCATCCAACACATCTGAAAGCAAGCGACACATGAGCTGCACACATTCCAATTTTTCTACTCCCCCGCACACACATGCACAGCCTCCATATCTCCCACAGATATAGCATCCCAGTGACCGCTGCATTTGAGCCACAAACCCCTCCATTTCTCCATCGCTCACTCTCGCTATCCCTCCATCGCCAGCTGAGCGGGGCGTTGGGATGCTATCACGCCCCAGGCAATCAGAGATACAGTCATATGTCACAAATAGGTGTCAACTCTTATTACAGTGGGGAGGGGGTTTAAGGCAAGTGAAAACTCACTTATCAGAAAGGACATAGCTGTGACTTATCCCCTCCCCTCCCTCTCTTTCTCCATTTGCCCGCCCCGTGCAGGATATCACCTTTTTTTCCTTCACAGGGCCACGATATTTGACCAATAACACAAATGTAATGCCTCTCCCCTCCGCTCCCTGCCACTATCCCGGTTGATTTAATGGACCTGTAAACTGCAAGTATAGTATATTCAATGTTTTTTTAAAGGATGGGGAGTGAGCCTGCAGGTGTGGGAAGGACATACAGGGCTTCATCTCTACTTTCATACGGTAGCCTTGACTATTATCAAGTTATTTGTTGGAAATTGGTATGATTTATTGCTCAGTGTTAGTTTCGGCCCAGTTTAGCAAAGTTGTTATGGGAAAAGTTTTCATATCTCTTATCATCTTTTTCCATTTATTGCATTTCCTGTCGCCTCTAGGTGTTTTGTGGTGAGAGTGTTTCTGAAACAAAGTTTTAGGGTCATGTTTGAACAAGTTATTGTGAAATTATGGCAAATGTAGTGTTTGGTAACAAGTTGTTGATGCTTTCTCTAAATAGTTTTGTTAAGTTTCATGAGTTTTAAAAAGTTCTGTATATGAGAGAGCTTACAGAAGTATTTGACAACACAGCACTGTGATTTCATTAATATTCAGATGCTAATAAGTCATGGTCCCAGTTTGCCCCTATCATGTCTATAAAAGGACATGAAGTGTTTAATCTTTTTCATTAATTGATCTATTTTAAACTGTGCACAATACAATGAGTACTCAATCAGGTGGCAAATCTCTCCTCATGCAAATCCATGTACTCTTCTCCACAATCAAACGCGCTGACATTCTTTGAGAGAAAGAGATCCATATCCAGCTCTTTGTGTTAGAAATACAGCGCTCATTTTATACAAACGTACACTGGAGCTGAACAAAATGAAGGACTCGCATCACACATCATGCATGGTTTATGGTGCATTGACTTTGCTGATCCACGCGGCAGCCTCTGTAGCCTTGGGTCACGGTAACGTGTGATAACAAACACTGCTTCAGTAGCTAACAAAAGAAATTCAGCTGTGTAGCCGTGTACTATATATCCATGTAGTGTGTCCGTATTAGAATTGTTGTTTCGGTCTTAATGTGGCATTATGCAGCATGTACTGTACATCTGTTGGTGCAGAAACAATCGAGTTAGTAGATGGTGAAGAAGTGTGTTTGCATGCTTGTGTGCATATACTGGATGTATATACAGTATACTTTATAATATTTGAATGCAAGCGACAATGTACTTCCCGTACACCTTCGAAGGAGCACATCCAATCAAAGCTAATATTTAAAGGTGTAATCCCAGGCAGCAACCTCAATTTCTAAAAAGTGAAGCCAATCATTAAGTGTTATAAACTTGCATTCTTTCTAACAGCCAGCAGGGGGCGACTCCTCTGGTTACAAAAAGAAGTCTGATTGTATAGAACTCTATGAGAAAATGATCCAACTTCTCACTTGATTTACTACTTCAGTAAACATTGTAAACATGAGTTTATGAGTTATGCAATCTGAATCCACCATGAGAATGGCAGACTGCTGATAAAAGCAGCAGTATAATGAGCTAAATACAGCATATAAATGCATTGAATGGGCGAACATGGCGACCATAAATAGTTAAAAATGCAACTCTGTCCTGACATATTTTGTCATTATAATCTCATATTATGGTCACAGTTTTAAACGTGGTTAATGTTGTAAATTATAACAAAACAAAATGCAACAAAACTACTTGGTTAGGTTTAATTAAAAAAACATCATGATAACAGGAAGTGAACACTGACACAAACTCTGGTCTCCTGGGCAAAAGTCCTGTGTTTGTTGACCCATTCACTACCTGGACCTGTTCTCTACGTGGACCTCCGCAGGCTGTCATTGCAAAGTTATTGTGATGCGTCAAAAACAAACAACCTGTGACAAAATGTTCCCCTCAAAACGTAGCTCACAGTACAGGTTAGTGTGTGAGAAGGTAATTTTTAGGAGACAGGGCTGCAAAAATAGAGTTTCATTTAATGAAAGTCTATATACCTGAAAATGAATGTGAAATTTTGAGTAGACAAATCCAGATATTGTACAGTCAGTGCAGAGCCTATGTAATTATCTCAAAACTGATCAATTAATAGATTGACTTCCTGCCCTCATTGAAACAATGAAACTGTCAGATTCATTGTTGTTTTTGTACAGGAGTTTAATTGAATAATCGATTTTTCCCCCAGAGTACCACAGATGTGGCAAAACATACAAATGACTGCTTTACATATTAGATGGAGTTATGCCATTTAGCCCAGTTTGCTGCTCTGTCCTGCACATGTGGCCCAGAGCCCCAGCTGTTGATAAATGAATCTCGCTTGTACCATATTTCAGTGCATTTCAGCATTTCACCATTCTTCTTTGAACAAACAGACAAACTAGGGACTTCAAGAAATCAAACCTCTTTTTCATATTTTACCCCTCAGTTCAACCATTCCCTCCTTCCTGCATGATCTTCACCATTATCGCGAACCATCTCCCTATTCCTTTTTCTATCTGCTCAACAGTTCTGTGATTTTTATCGCCATCTTCCCCTCCGTCACCATCTGCCCGTTTTCTCTCCTTCGTGGCAGAAGTGGAGGCTCTTGGATGCCATCTTCGTCTGGAGCGATGGGAAAAAAAAAAAAAATCACCTAGCGAGAACGAGCCAGCCATCAATCTTCCTCTCCGCCATCCCTTCGCTCACCCTCTCCTGCTCTCCTTCACTATCACTTCCTCTGTCTGTTCTCTATCTCTGTCTGCCTGTCTCCTCCCTCCCCTTCCCTCTCTAATCCCATCTTCAGTCAAGGCTGGACATGTGTGATGGCCCTCCGTTCTCCTCCACGCCATCCAGCTCGACCAACATAACCCTCCTCTCGGCCCTCTCCTTATTACTCCTCTGTCTAGATAGGATCTGCAGGAGGCTTCAAACCTTTGTATTTCTCGCTCTCTGTCCTTCGGTGACCGTCTTTATAGAATGGATCCGGATGGGAGATGGCTTAGCTAAAGCCACAGTGGAAATCCTCAACTGATGGTTTCATAAGGGGGGCTATCCTAGCTTAGCTGCCACACTGGGTGTAATGTCCCTAAAACCCACTTTCAGACAAGCGTTACCAAGCACTAAGGTGATGTTGGTTCAACTGTAAGCCTATCCACAATTAAGCTGCTTTTGAAAAAAAAAAATGGCCAAGATCCATAAAGATAAAGTTGTGGATTAGGCATAAACCTTGTTAAACACTTAAGGGTCTCAAAAAAGGGGACCAGGTTATGGCCTCTCATTCAGTGGCTAATGTCCGTGTACGGAGCCTGGGGATCACAGAGGGGTTTTAACCTACCTTGTCAGCCTAAATTAATGAGGTAATTAAAGGCTCAGGTGGAATTAGCACCAGACACCTTAAGTGCCCTGGGGCAGTCAGATAGGCAGGAAGGATGTAAAGCTATAGTATAGCTAGAGGACAGATGCTGCCACGGAGAGCTGTGGCCGAGAGGAAAGGTCAAAACGGACAACTGTTGTTCAGCAGGAAGTCATGTAGACGTTATTGAGTTGTTATGGTGACAAGAGAATGATTTAGTTCGAGAAATCACTGCAGATTGTTTTCCACTTCACATCTATGATGATAAGTGATCAGGTGAACATAAGGAGAATTTAGGAGGCTCTTTTAGGGAGTTTAATGTGATTATACTACATAGACTGCTGCAGTCATAAAATCACCCAATTTAAAGCACCCATAAAAGACTCCTCCTGGAATAATATTCAGATGATGGATCCTTAATACTCGCTGTATAGCTCAATGGATCGTCCCTTTCGCTGGGGTTTGGGGATTTTCAATTTCATCTTACATTGTTGTATATATTTCAAATGAAAAGAACAAAAGATATCAATGACATACGAGTACAAATGTAGCATTAATGTTGGGTCTCCATGCATGCATCATATTCTGTGAATCCCTTGTGCATTCGTGGATCATTTTAGTCATGTGTGGGAATAGAGTGGTGCAGGACTAAGTCCTGTGTCAAATTTAACACTTCTGGTTCCCTCGTCTCAAAGTCAGTGGGTTTTCTGAATGGCTCATTAGTTAGATGCCTAAAATAAGGTCTGTGGTTTACTCAAGCTTTTTTTATTTTTTTGAGAGGGTTTTGCTGTAATAAGGACTCAGCCTTGGTACATGGGGCTCTACCAAGTGAGCTATAACAGCGCCTCTGGTTTACCCAAGCTTAAGAGATTTTAACGTTTTGTTCTACAATGTAAAATACATTTGTAAATATCTCGCCCATGAATTTTGACACTTCTACGTATCAGGAGGTTGCTACCAAGTAGCTAAAGGAGACTACCCAACGTCATCTCGATGACTCATCACACGCGATCATAGTTTTATAGTCTCACGTTATCTTTTTTTCTGCCGATTGCATTCACACTTAAAAATCATAAAAGTGTTCATGTGTGAAGATTATCTTGCTGAACAAAACATGTAAGTATCATAAACATTTGTTTGCCACAGATCTTATTTTCTGCGATAATCCAAAATCCAATGGACGGATCCCACGGGGCGTATGTTGAGGGAACCACTGCGATGCTTACATTCTGGTTGGCCTACAAAAATACGTCATCCTTGCAGGACTCTATCGCGAACTCCACCACAATGAAATCTACTATACAGAGATGTAATTACAGAATGTATTGTGAATTCATGAAATGACTGTTGCGGAAAAAATGACGACCAAAAATTACAAATAAATTGGCTATGTTGTATGACTTTACTCCTACTTGGAAATTTGGAAAAACTACAAATTAGGGTTGTGATAGACTTTGTAAAAAGACTCATTTGATGTCTCCATCTTCCAACAGTTATCGTCTCTCAAGTAGGACCAATAGATGTTAAAAAAAAAAAAAAGTTGTATTAGGGGACAAAACTTCATCAAAGGGAAGTCAGCGTTCTAGTTGGAGCCCGCCGGGGGGTCTTTGACATGAGAGGGATTTAAACTAGGCCCATGACCGTTGCAGATAATTTTACATGTAGGAATGGAGCAGAGATGAGGGGTGGGGTGACTCCACATTAGTGACTGAGATGGAGACACAGGTGGGTTTTTAACCTGGCGTTTTTCTAATTCAAAAGACGGCGGGTAGCCCTGAGTCGTTTTCACAGGAAGACTCATGAAAGCCTTATTACATTCACAGTGATCATTTTCTGTCCATCAGGCAAAGCTAATTAGGTTCCCTGCTCACACTGTCTCTCCCAGTGTCAACGATATCTCATCGGAGAGAGCGTGCTTTATACAGACAGTAAAATGAGTGATTATTATAGAGAACATAGCCGGTGGGTGTTCCTATCAATGACATCCACCATCCATGCATTCATGCATGCGTTCGTGAATGTGTCCTCAGAGATGCTCTCAGAAATAGACATACATGAGAATTACATTAGTATATTGGAAAGTTAAAGATCTAAGTTACCAACTTGGTCTCAGCTATTGGAGTGCATCGCTTACCCTCCGCTGCCTCCATTCCCACTGGCGAGAAGCCGGTGAGGGATCATATCCTTCCAAATCTAACTTACCAATCACTGAACTTATCAGGGAATTACCATCCATCCAAAAGCACACGTAAGAGGGACTATATTGTACTGGGCCTGACGAATATCTAAATATATAATCTGTACATCCATAGGTCTGAACATCCCTTCGGTCCATTCTTGTATGAATTTGGCACAAAGGTCCACTTGGACTCGATGATGCACTGATTTTGGTGGTCCAAGTGGCCATAACTCAATAATTCATGTGCTAATTGATGACAGTGACAATTTCACACAAATGTCTAAAACGATAAAACGATGAAGTGACGACTTGGACAGACTTGGATGTGAACTGCATCTCGACTGGTTGGCGGAGGCATACAGCTATGAGGCAGTAATTGTAAACGTTTTCAAATGTTTCTAAAAATCAAAATACATGCGGCAAATTTTGTAAAATTCCACGCCTTCCTCATTGATGCTATAATACGTCTCGTCGAACATCTATAGAAATGCATTTCCTAGCTGCCAATAGTGCAAGATCAATACATATTTTGTCATATGAACTCCAACTGTCTTGTCTAGTAGTACCTAATAAACAAATGCCAGGATTAAGTGATATAGCGTAACAATAGTTTTGGAAAACAAAATTAGGTCACATGATCAAAACATATGCAAAAAACTGCCTCTTAAGCATTCCTCCTATGCATCCTCTCTACTTTATACTGTAATTTTAAAAAGGTATAATTTTACTCCTAAAGGTGAAACAATATAAGTACAAAAACAGACTTGCAGGAAAGGGTACAGTATTGCACTCGTATGCGATGGCAGCAAACGTTCCAGCAGGGGTTGTGGTTGCTGTTGTTGTTGAAGTGATTGTCCTTTACAGCGTGTCCTCTGGTGTCAGTCAGTAGTTTGGTTCCTGTCGGTTTGACTCTTCTCCTCTAACACATGACAAGAGACCCGTCGTGTACTCTGTTGGACCGCCTCCCTTCCCCTCTTCTCTCTCTCTTTCCTCGCCTCTCTCGTCTCTCATCCCGGGGTTATCCACATATGACACCTGCCAGGGCGGCACTGTAGAAGGAATTTGACATTTCATTCTCACCTGCAGATACGACCTCCTCTGCTTTCTCACCTTTACACCTTAAACTTGAGTGTTTACACTCATTCACGACCTCGAACTCCGCAGTGTCCGCAGTCCAAAGCCACAAAAAACACAATCCAAATGTCAGAGAGAGCTATGAAACTCGACCAGTGTGAGACCACGAAGCAGACGTTCATTTTTTTTTTTTTTTTATCGGTTTAGTGTGAACGACGAAGTTAAACCCACTTTTTGTCATTTTGCCTTGCCCATGTTTCAGAAGTGTCCAGGTCGAGGCCACGGGGCACAGGTGAATTTGCTGTAATTGACATTTTCTGCAGCAGGGTTTCTCCTCCTCTTCCTCCTCTTCTTCTTCTTTTTTTCAGGCTCAGTGAACTGAGGGAAAATGACATTTAATTACAGGAGAGCAGTCACGCAGTTCGGCTAATTACGGTCCCGGGAGTTCAGTCATCATATCTAATTAACTTTCACTTTCATGAAAGCTTAATGCAGCACCGTAGCTAGGCGCTGCATGTGCCACACTTCAGGAATATTGACAACTCCTTGGAAATTAATTTCAAAATAGTTTTTTTCTCTCTCTCTCGCTTCATTTCCATAACAAAAATAGAGTTGTTTTTAAACCTTTATTTTACCTTTGATGTTTGTTTTATTTATGAGACTACAGAATATATTCATAATTGATCTAACCCTGCTTTATGCTTAAATTGAAATGAATATAATCAATCACTTGGAATAGCGGTGGCAATTCATAGCCTTATTGATTGTTAAAAGCACACTGCATAGTCTGATTCACATTCATTATGACACTCTCAGAGGACAATCAATTCATTATTATGCTTGCCCTTGACCACATTGTTAGTGTGCCTACTGGGGCATAATGCTCAAAGTGCATGTGTGAATTCGTTGATGTTGTCATTTTTCATAGATGTAGTGAGTTGAACTTGAAGACCTACTTATGACCTGTTTTGTTCAGTTCTTCATTATCGTTGTACATTGTTTCGCTTTAATGTTAAGGCTAATATACGTTCTTTCTGTGTATATAGTTGAAAAGCAACCCATTGTAAAACCACCACATTGCCACACAATGCAATACAATGTGACCTCTATTCGAAGAGCCCCTTTTGTATCCATTTGTTGTTGCCTGGGTCGTGTGTGTCCTGCTTTATATGCTGATGTTGTTGATGGGATGTGTGTGCGTCGCTCTCTGAGACCTGAGATTGCACTGGAGCAGAAACCAGAGTGCTAATTGGTGGCTTGAAATCCCGTCAATGTAGCCTGAGCTCTGTAAAGGTCATCTCCGCTCATAAAATGGAGTGCTCACTTGTTTTTTTTATTAACAGGGCTGACAGACTTGGCCCAGAAAATCAAATGAAAAATTGTACGAAAGTATTGTTGCCTGTGACGCAGTTGAAGTCACAAAGGTTAGTTTGAAGTTACTCTCCTTGTCTCTTGTTGCTCGAATAACCATCAACATCTGATGTTTATTTGTTATAGAAATATTGAAAATGGGCGGTAATAGCTTTTGGGTCAGAAGAGAAAAAGAAAGGAAGTATTTTGGGAAATACACATATACATTTCCTTGACAAAAGTTAGACGAGAAAATTGATACCACTCTCTCTTGTCTGTATGCTAAATATGAAGCTACACCCAGAAGATGGTTAGTTTAGCATTAAGACTGGAAGCCGGCTCTGTCCAAAGGGAACAAAATCTGCCTACCAACAACAGTTCTGCTCATTGACAAAAACCTTAGTAACTATTCACTATTTGAGGTTAGGTTATGTGCTGAACTGTTTCTTGGACTAGACCAGTTGACCAGCGGATTAAACAAACAAGATATAACGTGTTTAGTGAGGATTAGATGTGCTGGTGAGTCTGCATGCTAAGCTTAGCTAATCATCTCCTAGCTGTACCTTCATATTCGATGGACAAACAAGTGTGGTATTGATCTTCTCATCTGACTCTCGGCAAGGAAGTGAGTAGGTTTATATCCTGAAATGTCGACCTTGTCCTTAAAATATGAAGCTATAGCCAGGAGACGGTGCTTGTGCTGTTACTTTGTGCTCCCAGTTGTTACGCTAACCTAAGCTATCTGACAGCAGCTTCATATCTGATGGACAGATATGAGAGATTTATTGATTATTCCTTTAAATAAATAGGCTACATGTAGCGCTAAAAGAATCCTGTGTTGTATTCAAACAAACAGCCACCACCTCAGAGCTGCTGTATTATAATGATGACACAACATGCCAAGCACATAGTTGTGATTTAGCATTATACTTACCGGTGGCCCCTTTAACCCCCCCTCACACAGCGGAGACGTGACAAATGTTAGTGGCCTGCCATAATGCTGCAGACATCAGCGAACCCCACAAGGAGGATTAATGCCTCGTCTGGCTTTTATTACGCTGTCCTGCCGTCCTTCGCGGGCTGGCCATTCATCCTTGTAAGATGTCCATATCTGGCTCTCAGTGTGGGCGCATACGTGTGTGTCTACTCGTGTGTGTTTGCATGTGTTATATGTATGTATGAAAGTGCTTGCTCGCTGCGTGTGTGAGATCTTAAAAGTTTATCCCAAAGGAGGTTAAATCACTTGTCCAGTCGCGGGCTTTCCAGGGCCATGTCTGGCTTGTCTTATCAATCTATCGACGTGGCACCTGCGCTAACGGTTGCGTGAGGAGCCCGATGCAGTAGACGGCCCTGGCCCCACCGCAGAGGAATACTAATGTGGATGCAGATAGCTTTTGGTTTGGCCACCTCAGCAGACATTGATCCCCCTGCGGACTGCTATGGTGGTGACAGATGGACTGTCACCTCTGAATGAGAGAAGATTGGGACACGTCCCTCCACATCTCCCTCAGTGGGGTTCAGTCGCTGCCTCCGTTCTGCTCTGTTCATCCGTCCTTCCTTTCTCTCCTTATGCTCCACGCTCATCCCTCCTGTTCATTTCTCCTCACAACACTCTTGTAGTTAGAAAGTCTGTCCCATCACACAAAGGTTGCAGGTTAAATCGCTACAGCTGCCAACCGTCATATACAGACGCCAAACCTCTAAGCCTATTTAAAATGTGCCTGGAGATCAAATACATGATGTCACGGAGGGACCATTTACAACTAAAAATAACTTGACTCAGCTTTCTTCAGTTAATTAAGACAACGACGGAGGCGTTGTTAATTTGTGCCGGTGACACACACTTTCTTTGTCTTTCTGTCCTCTTTCTGTCACTCGAGAGGCCGACCGAGTGATGGAGAGGTTCAGAGTGTGAAGTAGTTCATGATGAAGGTGTTTATAATGCACTTTTTCACAGTTGTTGAGTGAGTGAATGTGTGTCCCTGACAATTCAATGGATGAAGATAAAGATATACACTTTAAGACTATTTTACTCCTTTATTTAATTGTTCTGTATTTAAATCATACCAGATACAAATTATTTAAAGCAGAGTATATTTATATGTCTTTATATGTCTGTCTTTATTAAGTATCTGTTAGAGCTGTGAATCGAATAAAATATTTAATCGCAAATTATACTGATTGTGTATGGGATCTGAGATTAGGGCTGTCTGTTCTTTAAAATATTTAATTGTGAATGAATTGAAAATTTATCATTTTTTTATCTGTTCAAATTGACCTTAAATGGAAATTTGTCAAGTATTTATCAACATGGGAGTGGGCAAATATGATGCTTTATGCAAATGTATGTATATATTTATTACTGGAAATAAATTATCAACACAAAACAATGACAAATGTTGTCCAGAAACATTCACAGGTACTGTATTTAACATAAAATATATGCTCAAATCATAACATGGCAACCTGCAGCCCAACAAGCAACAACAGCTGTTATAAGATAAGATAAGATATTCATATATAAGATATTATATTTCCCTCCAGGGATTAATAAAGGTTCATCTTATCTTATCTTATCTTATTCCTTTATTAGTCCCACAGTGGAGAAATTTACATTTTTACATTATTGTGCTGACTTGACTATGACTTTCCCCAAACTGCATGTGATTATCGTAAAGGGGAGACTCATTGGTACCCAAAGAACCCATTTACATTCACAGTAGGTCAGAGGTCAAGCGCCCCCTTTGAAAATGGCCATGACAGTTTTCCTTGCCAAAGTTTAGCGCATGTTCGGAGCGTTATTTAACCTCCTTCACGAGATGCTAGTATGACATGTTTTGTACCAATGGATTCTTTAGGTTTATATGTGTACACAGTACCAGTAGGTATAATACCCCTTTAAAACTGAGCCTGCTACAACTTCCAAAATATCAGCTGTGTTAATGCATCGAAGAAATTAGTGGTATTAAAACAAATTTGCAATAATATTTCATTATCGCATTAACTTTGACCGATAAATTGTATTTTCAACGTCATCACAGTATGAACATGCGCATTGAACACATCGCAACAGGCTATTTGAAACGCGATGAAGAAAAATCATTATTACACGCATTAAAGCATTTATTTTTTTATCACACTGCAGCGAAGTCAGCAAACAGCTGATCAGAGACGCCGTGATGGAGACGAGTTGACAACTATGCTCGTTACTGTTAGCAAGTGTAACAAAGCTTTGCAAGAGGAAAATCATGATGAGTTATCATTACATCTGTTTAACCAGCATAAAGGTGAAGAAACAGATAAACATGGAAGAAAGCGACATTTCAACCTGCTCTGTCCGCTGTCTCTCATCGACCATCGCTATGTTAACAGCAAATTTAAACAGGAGTAAGTTATTTAGTTGAGTTGTGAGTAACTTTAGTTTATCGTGTAGGGTGAAACAGAAGGCGTGAGGCGGTGATGAGCTGTTATTGACAAGGGTGCAGCGTACAGAGCCTGTGTTATTAATTTATTATCTTCTTAAACTTCTCAAATACGAGGATATGCTATACTTTTTATATTTGTGTTTTGAATATATTTAGGTTTTGCACTATTGGTCAGGCAAAATTAACAAGTTACAGACTTCACTTTGGGTTCTGGGAAACTGTGACAGATATTCTTCCCTTGTTTGTGACATTTTGTAGACCAAATGATTATATTAATATAATAATAATAATTTAAATCATTAGTTGCTGCCTCTGTAAGAATAATAGCAAAATTAAACCACTTTAGATCCATACAAACATTTGTACTTTGCTATATCTAAATATTTTTTTATCTGAAAATGTAATGTAACCTATAAAGTCCATCCCCACATTAAACGTTAATGAAATCACCCTCGGGCATTTTCAGATTACCTGTTGAGCAGTTTTTGGCTTTAACCGAAGCACCTCTCCTCTCCTCTCATCTCCAAATCCCCCTTATCAACCACCAGGCGCCTGGATCGCATAGAGGGGAGCTATGCAAATGACTGTGAAGGAAAGGCCAGATCTAATCTTAAGGTTTATTCTAATTAAAAGCGATTTACTTTCCCCGCCATTCCCTGAGAGGGAAGCTTAATGTCCTGTTCTCAAAGGAAATGGCATCCTCTAACTCAATTAGGTAGGAGAAGATGCACTTGGGTAAAGTTTACTCTGGATGGAGCTGCTTAACATGCAGCGTAGGAGCATGCAGTGAAACCTTTAGACTCGCACAGGGGAAGAGCAGCAAAAAGTCAAGGTTAAAGATCGCCCCGATCCACTCCGACTTGTGTTTGTATGGGTGAATTTGACAGTTTAATGTGTTCTCGCTCACAGACAAACATAACCTCAGACTTCTGTTAAAACTTCACATCCATTATTGTTTTTGTTTTTTTTTGGATCCCTGCAATCCATCAAAAACTGTTTGTTTTTCATAAGAATTTAAACTTTTAACTGGTTTACTTTTAACTGATTTTACTCTCGTATTTCTCCGAAAGAGAGGTGGTGGAGAGGTGGTCTCCTCAAACAAGTTTGATGAGTTTTTTTAAATTGAAACGAGTGCTGCTTGACAGATTAGATTGTGTGCTAAGAAGAGAAATGGAACCTAAAAACTTCACAATGTATTTATGCTCACTGAATACTGAAATTAGATTTACAAATCTCTTTCAGATCATCCAATATTTCACAGGAAACTGAGCCTCAGTCAGACATTCAGCCAACTTAGACCACTTAATGCATGACAGTAATGAAATCCATAATATAGGACAGTATAGAATATCTATAAACAAACAAGCGTAGGTTTGGCTTTAACATTAGTAGGGACAGTTGTGTGAGCACTCGCTCTCTAGTAACTTTTTCTGTATCATAGACTTTGACTGAAATGTTGGGTTTTATTTTTTTGCCATGTATCATGTAGTGATGATAGTACAGTGAAGATTTTTCCTGATTTAACAAAATGTAATTAATATCAGACACTAAAATCCCTCCAACCATCTGCAACCGCTTATCCCGTTGGGGTGGGGGGGGGGGGGCAACCATTCACACTCACATTCACACCTATGTGAAATTTAGTCAATTAACCTAACCTGATTGTCTTTTGACTGTGGGAGGAAACCAAATTAATAGAAAATTACCAGTAGTTACTCACTTACTATTAATCAGCTCTCTACAACTGCTATAATCTATTGTAAAACGTCACCTGATGTGTCCTCACTGTCACTCTGTTTAGACTACTTGCAGCAGCTAATAAAAAGTGCATGCTTCTTTTAAACCATCTAAAAAGGCCGTTCATATTTATTTTTCAATCAACTCAAGATTTTATGGTATAACAAGGCATTTTGCTATAACATGTGTCTCAATGTGACAAATGAATCCAGTTTATACTTATTAAGTGCTCACATCTATTGTTGTTGTTGTTAGTAAAAACTTTAAGTTGTGATTGTGTTTTTAAATCTGGTTGTTCGGCGTTCCATAATTGTGAGCCTCTGTGGTCATGACTCCTCTCTATTATATTCTCTGACTGATTATATCTGGGCCAAGGCAATTCATACACTTAGATTAGGACTGTCAATTGATTAAAATATTTAATTGGGAATTGATTGCAAATTAATTGCACATTTTTGTCTGTTCATAATGTACCTCAAATGGAGATTTGTCAAGTATTTAACACTCTTATCAGCATATGAGAGGGCAAATATGCTGCTTATGCAAATGTATGAATATATTTATTATTAGAAATCTATTAACAACACAAAATAATGATAAGTATTGTCCAGAAACCCTCACAGGTGCTGCGTTTATCATAAAAATATGCTCAAATCATAACAAGGCAAACTGCAGCCCGACAGGCAACAACAGCTTCACTATGACTTTACCCAAACTGCATATAATTATCATAAAGTGTCATAAAGTACACTGGCAGGCCTGGTCTTAGATAATCACGCAGTAAGATACATGTGATACAATCATGTCATTACATTTAGACACAGACAGACTTCATTGTCATTCAAGTTACACACACAATGCACAATCAAATGAAATTACGATGTGCTGGCTTACCGTACAAGAAAAAGAGCATAAAGTGGGTCTATAGCTAAGTGACAAATATTTTTAAAATGATCTAGTACTGTAAAATAAAATAAATAAAATAAAAAAAATCTAAAAAATAAAATGGTGGGCATTTGAACTGCTATGTGAGATAGTGTATACTATAGTATATATGGTCTTAAAGATCTATAAAGATGATAATTGTTTGCTTATCTCATTCTTATTAGTTGTACTGTTACTCCAGGTTTAGTTCTTTTTATCAATTAAAAACATATTTAGGTTACATTAATAGATACAGTGGTTTTAACAAATGGATGTTGCATAACATTTGTATTGAAACACTTATTTGGTGCCGTTTGCCTGAACAATTAATTAGAATTATAAGTTGAGTTGTTTTTGAGTTGTTGTCTTGGACCAGATAAATAAATGGTGTTGTTTTGGTGACTCTCAACTCAGTGACATTTTAGTAGCATTCCCCTGTGCCCTCATCACTTTGCTTTCAAACACGCAGTTACATAATCATGAGTTTTTATTGTGTTGAAGCAACCTGCCAAATAATTATGTGATCCAACACCTCCGCTGCAGCTGTCCATCTCCTCTCAAGCACCAACACGGAGATATTTTTCAGTTCACACTGTCATTAAATAAATAAAGGAATAAATTACTAACAGAGCTGATGCTCTCATGATTTGTAGTCTCCCTGATCCTGGTCATTAGCTGCTGGTAGAGTAGGTATTAAAATATTGAAATTTTGGTCTCTCTTGATTCAGTTGATGCTGAATAAAATGATGTAAAACCTACAGGAACTAGCTTTGATATGCAAGAACTGCGTGTGTGAGCAGACGACCTTGTAGCTGACGTTACGCTCACATATACCTGGAGAGTATTCACGTCAGTCATGGCCATCAGATGACATTAGCATGTTGAATGAGTGAGCATGCTGATTACGATCAAAATAAAAGCTGGCATTCATGCTGTGTGGATGTGATGTCGGCCTTGCAGTGGTTAACCTGTGTCTTATATCGTTATGGTACAGGTATTTAAGTGAAACACTTTTAGCAGGTGTAAGCGTGGGTTTTCTCTGGGTACTCCGGCTTCCTCCCACCGTCCAAAAACATGCAATTTAGGTTAATTGATGACTCTAAATTGCCCGTAGGTGTGGATGTGAGTGTGAATGGTTGTCTGTCTATATGTTGTCTGTCTCTATGTGCCCTGCGATGGACTGGCGACCTGTCCAGGGTGAACCCCGCCTTCGCCCAATGCCAGCTGGGATCGGCTCCAGCCCCCCCGCGACCCCTAACAGGAGAAGCGGTTGACGATGAATGAATGAACTTTTAGCAGGTGTGTAGTATTTTCCATTTTACGATCTAATTGAATAATTCATAGTAATTTATACTGTAATGGTCCACATCCAATTAAAGGTGATGGGAAGAAATGGCCAAAACACAAACCATTTTACATTTAGCATTGCAATTAAACAGTTCACATGGAATGGCATTTGATTTTTCATTTTGATAGCAGTTTGTAATCAAAATGTGCTGTTTTTCATGGAAATATGTAGTTTTGGCTAAAAAAAAAAAAAAAAAAAAAGAAGAGTTAGCAATACCTTTACCAGAATTGGACCTTTTACCTGATTTGTCATTTTTTTACCTGATTGCTATGATTTTTTTTGGTTTGTTTTGTTACACATTTTCATCATTGTGTGTAGTGAACCCTCTGAAACCATTTTAAAATTACAACCAAAAATATCATAACCGTTGAACGTGGGTATTGTGCCCACACTTAATGGACACCTAAAAAGGTCTGAAATCTGTAGTAGCCCCAGGTGGCATCCTCCGACTCTGAAAAGTGAAGCCAATACGGAAATGCCTTAACGTTGCAGCAGCGGGCGACTCCTCTGGTTGCAAAAAGAAGTCCGATTATATAGACGTCTATGAGAAAATGATCCTGCTTCTCACTTGATTTATTACCTCGGTAAACATGAGTAGAGGTCGACCTATACAGGTTTTTTATGGCCGATGCAGAGTTCTTTACAAAATCAGGACAGCTGATGGCCAAGATATGATAAAGATTTTTTTTTTTGGCCAATATCTTTGGCTGGTTTTCTTTTTCCCTCGCGACGTCACATGTGATCTATAGCAACAAAACTGAGTTGTTCGGGGATGTGCCTGCTTGCTAAGTAGCTGAATATGTTCAGGCATCCCCGGATGCCGATTATGAAAAAATCTGAGTATTCCCACAGATTTTTTTAAGCCTAACATACATCAAATGAATACTTCAGATTGAGTTTCATAAAAAAGATATTGCGACTCCAAATGTGCTCCAGCAGACAAACTCCTGGATATTGTGTATCACATATGCAAAATTTATGATAATGAGCTGCCAGCTTGTTTAACTTTTTCCACACATTTTTGAAGACTAACAGCGAAACTGTTTCACCTCATTCTCAGAAAACTCAGCTGTAGTTTTGTGAACTCATACTTACACACTCGTATTCCAGTTTCAAGTACTTTTGAAGCGATGATGGATTCTCGAGTGTCACATGAAGTAGTTTCGCTGAGAGACCATGTTGTTTTATATTCAGAATGAACAAATCACTGGCTTCCATTTTCAAGCAGATTCTAATTTTACCTGCTAAGCTTGTGATACAGTACAAAGAAATATATAAGACGCTAAGCTGTTGATTGTATTTCCATCATGCTCTTTGTGAATGCTAATTGACAGGGTGAAATGTGCATTTCCTGTGCAGGCCCCTCATTGACACGGCCACCATTTACCGCTGTCACCCCACCCTCCCCCTCCCCTCCTCACCACCACCACCACTTAGTGAATAAAGGTCAGGCAATCAGGCATGTGGAAGGACAGCTAATTTGTCATCCCTCGACAAACGTGTCAGCGTCCGATCTTGTCCGCGGGGCTTGATACTGCAACAAGCCGTAAAGGTTAAGAGATTCAAAGAACGCTCCCCCTTTCCCTTCCCTCGCTCGCCCCGTCTCCATCTCAACAAGCAACATGCGACGGAGCAGAAAATTCAATTTTGGATTTGATACTGTGAGGGTTATGTGCTTTCATGGCTGTAACTCTTCAGAGTCTTTAGGCATGTCGTCCGCCGTGCTCAGTTAAACTCCACAGAAGCCCCCTAGATCGAGACGTGGCTGTCTTGTACATGTCATCCTCAGCTAGTGTGGCATCTCATTGAACAATGAAATGCCAAATGGGTGTGCTCAGTTTAAATTAAGGTGCATCTCAATTTTATTTAGATGAACATGATTTATTCTGACGGTGACTGTGAACAATTGGGCGATTATCATTCACATCAACAAACGTTCCTCCAGTTTTTAATTAAAAATCAGACAAACCATTTTAAATTTGGATTTGAATGCAGTGCAGATGCAGTCGTCCCAAGCAATCTGTTGATCTAAGCATGGCCTTTGTGATTATAGAGGCATTACAAGCCGTCCATGTCGTCCCTGAATGCATCCTAATAGCCTGTTTAGTGAGGCCATCTACAGCCGCAGGTGTGTGTTCCCTTCTGATTCCCAGGAGTGTAGGTGACAGAGGGTAGGAGAGAGAGAGAGGCATGAATGAGTGACTTTGATCAGGTGAGTTCACCTCTCTGTGTACGCCTGTGTGTTCAGTGTGGGATAATGGAGAGTCAGGCTGACAGCTGCATGTCAGATGTGCTTAATGTACATCATTGCCTAGAATGGCTTTAGCCTACTGCACACACTCGTGAACACACCTGAGAAATTAGGTCGTGTTCACAACTTTGTTTGGGGGGAGTTGCATGCCGCGTTGCTAACTGAGGGACCAGTTATGTGAGAGGCGATGGTGCGACTCCAGCTGCTGATCACTGCTGTGCAGACTCTGGCTCCAAATTGTGTCAAAATCTCAAGATGGCAGCTCCTGGGATTTTTTGCTTTTTGTTTTTTTTTTTTTAACAGTCTGTAGAATCTTAAAAGCTGCTGTATTTCTACTAAAAAAACACCACGTCAACCACATCACCAGGACTGCCTTTTTCCACCTCAAAAACATAGCCTGTATCCGTTCATCACTGTCCTTCGCTGCCAACACTCTGATCCACGTTTTCATCGAATCCAGAATCGACTACTGCAACAGCATTCTTTATGGTTCATCATCCAAAGTCCTCAATCAGCTCCAGTACATACAGAGCTCTGCTGCTCGTCCACTCACCCATTCCTGGTCCCATGATCACGTCACCCCTGTCCTCCAGAACCTCCACTGGCTCCCTGTCTCACAATGCATTCAGTTCAGAGTCCTCCTCCTCACACACAAAGCCCTCCATAACAGCCCCCCTCCTACCTCAATGACCTGCTCCACCACCACACTCCTTCCCGCTTCCTCCGCTCCTCTGCTTCCTGTCCCCACCACTCGGAACCGAGCACCGGGCCTGTGGTGACAGCACTCACTTCCCAAACACATCAGAGACTATTCTGTCACCTCTCAATCTTACCTCAACTCTTCTTTGACTTCCCTTCTCACCTTCACAGCTCCCTTTCCTCTCAACCTCTACTTCTTCTTTATGTCTTGCTCTCCATTTCCTTGGACTCCCCTGATTCATAGCCTGTCACTTATAAACTGCCATCAAGCCACCAAATGAAACCACACCACTACATCTTACATTGCTGTTATGTGCACATGTCAAATGTGTATTTAGCAAGGGAATATGTGCAGAAATATGTATTCGCCTCCTTCTCAGAAACAGAAACAGATAGAGTTTGTATATCTGCTAAAATCTATAGATAGCTTATGCACCACAAGGGGTGGGGGGGGGGGCGTCTCAGTTGCAAAGTCACTGCTCTGAGCTAATGTGACTGCAGGCTCTCCCATGAAGTAAGTGAGGCGTGGAGAGTGGAGTCGCCTGGAGAGAGAAAAGGTGAAAAGAGAGTGGCGAGTTGAGCAGGCGAGTGAAGGTAGACGTCATGCTGAGAAGGCATCGTGCTCGTGTGTGCAAGCCTAATCAGGCACAGTGTGATTCACAATGATGCAATGTGCTGCGTGACTGCGTGTTTTGTCTTTATTCAGAATTAAAGCTGTTGCACACTCTTTAATTATGCAGTACATAAAAGGTATCCAGCGGAGCTGATTAAACGGTGCTAGGAGGTGTAGATGTGGTTTTTGGAAATGTTTGACTCGCATGTTCTTAGAATGTGAGCACACATAAAAAGCACAAACAACAGAAACAACTGTCGCAGACGGAGGGTGGCCGGCCTCACTGTGTATGTAGACCTGGCTAGAAACCATTCACAGTATAGGCGTCAGGGTCTCAAACAATGTCAGGATATTGTCAGCGAGCACCTGATAGAAAGAAATGTAAGCCCAGTCATATGACAGAAAAAAAAGGAATATTGTACCTAATAAAATGTTGTATTTAAACTGTTTTAAACTGTGTTTTTGAGATAATATGAATGCATCAAAAGCAAGGTGGCTACATGGAAAATGCAGTTTCTTACCAAAATAATGCGGTTCAGGGCTGCAACTAATGATCTTTTTTTTTTGATTAGTCAATTAATTGTTTCCATAAAATGTTTGGAGAAAGGGAAACACAGTTATCATGCTAAGGTGACGTCTTGAAACTGGTTTTGTCTGACCAACAGTCCAAAACCCAAAACTATTTAGTTTACAGTGAGTCAAAACAGAGAAAATTAGCAAATCATTTGGAACCTCTGACGTAAATGTTAGAAGCAATTTCTTTAAAAATGAATTGTTAGTTGCTGATTAATAATTATTATTAATATTGATTAATTATTTTTTTAGCTCTAATGTGATTATCTATATTTTGTGTTAACTTATTGGCAAAAATATCAGTTGGTTTTCACAAACTGGTTGTTGTTGTTTCCCTGAACTTCTGCTGTTACAATAGACAATAAAACATTCAAAATATTAAGATAATTTACCAATTACCAAATGTTTTTTTTTAATGTCTTATTTACGTGAGGAACAAGTCATGTTACAAACAAGTTGTGTTTTTTTTCATATTTAAACTTAACCCCCAACAATGTATTTACAGATATGTAAAAGGACACAACTGAAAAGTAAAAGACAAGAAAGTTACAGTTATAGTAACAACATAGTAGAAGAAGGATATGTATACTAAAGTGTGCACTTTATGGTACAAAAATGATAATAATTGACAGCAAAGTAGTTTTTTGTCATATTGGAAGCCAAAAAGCCTGATTATGTTGCCGTCTGTTGGCTTGCTTTTACATTTGAAAGTCATTTGCAGCTCCGGCACTAAACAGGGATTTCACAATACCAGAAATTAGTCGTCGATACCAATACCAGTGAAATTCCATGATTCTTGATAACCAATGTGATACCACAGTAAAGAAATGAAGCAAAAATATTTTTTTTAGCTGTCAAGACTGTGCTGGCCACGGGCTGCTAACAGCTAACGTTAACTAGCTCTCCTCCTGCTGATTTTAACATGCATTTGTTGTTCACGATGTAGGATTATCAGGGAAATTTTTGTCTTGAGCCTCCGCAGTACCTATGGTACCTGCAGTACCTATGGTACCTGCAGTACTGTAGATTAACGAGTACCGTCACATTTTCAGGATTTTGGCATCAACTTGGTATGAAGTATTGGTTCTTGTGACATCCCAGCGCTAATGATGATGTGATCGACAGGACATATTTCTATGCTAATGCACGCATGGCTGCAGATAGGTGATGTTGCCCAAAGGATTGAGCTGCAGCCTTTTTCATGCCAAAAGTTTGTGAGTTTGGGGTCATCCAAAATACGTTTAGAGACCAGCTTCTCAGGCAGTGGCAGCATGGACTCATGATTAGTTATATGCTGTTGTCCCAAAATAACTTTATCCCCTCAGTGTGCCCAACCTTTCAGAAAATAGCCGTGTTTAGGATTTGTGCGAGTAAGTCGAGTTGTTGGAAGGGGGTTTTACCGACTGTGAAATGGTGACTAATTTGGGGTAAGGAAGCGTGGCCTTTGAACTTCACATTGAATAAAGCTGACTGCGCCTGCCTCTGTGCCCCTTAGGCCTCATTGTCAGCCTGCCAGAACGCCATCTTTCTCCCATCACTGAATATAAAGCTGTGGAATACATCATGCAAATAATCAGGCTGGAAACAAACACAAGCAGTGCTTTCCCCCAAAGGAAGAGGCAGCCGTCTCTAATGAGCAGGGTAAAATTGGAATATTCATACCTCGTTCCCTCCGCAGAAACGATTGAGTGATTCCCCCCTCCGTTCGTCACTCCACCCCACTTCTCTCTCCCACTTTCTTCATTCACCGTGCTGTCTGTCCTTCCCTCTCATCTCTGTTCCCACTTCTTCCTCTCACGCTCCCTGTCTTCCTGGAATGTAGCGATAAACATGAATAGGCAGCCGGTGATGTTGACAAAGCCGTTCACAGATTACGCCCCTGGATCAGAGTCACAAATCTGCCAGAGAGGAGACATTTGTTCGTGGGAGAATCAGTAATGAATGCAAAGATTATTAGGAAGGAGTCAGAAAGACTTTTTTTTTTTTTTTTTTTTGGGGAAAAAAAAAAACAAACAAAAAATACTTGAACAAGCCTGAACTATCTCCAAATTTAAGATTTACAGGCCTCCCCCCACATGCTGGATTTAGTTGTCAGAGTGTTGTCTCATGTCTCATCCCACTCAGACAATTGGAGTTCTAGTGGATGATATTCATAAAGGCCTGCATGCTGTTCCAGTTCATGTTTGTTTGGGTTTGAAATCAGATCAGAAGCAATGTGCCGTAAACTGAGCAGCAACAAAATAACTAGCGGAAAGCATTTCTCATTTAATTCCACCTTAAATAAGACTTATGAAGAATGTTGCTGTGTCTGTATACTGACCCCAGACTGCGTATCTGCACTGTGGACGGCTGGACGGCTGTAACTGAAATGAAGAAAGATGTGAGGAAGTATAGGAAAAAGATGAACGGCATGATGTACCTCGAGGCCAGGGGATGGATGATTTAGGAGACGACAGATTTTATTTCTCTCTTGACCACCTTTTGAGAATGACCTAGAATAAGAGAAAAATTATCCCTCCAATAGGGTAAAAAAAAAAATCTCTCAGACTCTCAATACAGAAGTAGCAGACGAAAAGGCAAGAAAATGACACAAAAATGGCACACTGACAAAATGATTTGTAATGGAGGTTAACAGACATATCATCCTCCCCTTAACCCTCCATGCAACTTGTTTAAAGTGACACACATCACCCAGATACCACCTAAACAGTACCATTATTTTATGCAATACAAAAAAACAGCCCCCCCCCCCCATATAAACACTGCTCCTTAACACTCCTAGTGGTCAAAAACTTTACAGGGTACCATTTGAAATACAGTGTAATATCAGTAAATATAATATGCTGCTATGCTTGCTATGTAAAGTTAAAGAGGGGTAATGTCTACCTGAGCACAAAATGGAGTCACTTTGCCTCTATGTATGTTGTAATCAGAGCATCAATCTGCTTTGTTAACATGGCCAGCCTGGCCACACATGCTTTCAGTGCATATTCGTGTATGTGCAGAATCCCCCCTGGCTAACTCATGGCTGCTGCTCCGGACTGCTCGTACCCGCTGATAACGCCGTCCCAGCTGACGGCATCATTGCTGAAGCATAGCAGCCACCCTCTGGTTCCCTCTCAGGTCAACACTGTCAGCACTTTTGGCCATTTTTTCCACTGTTGGTGCTGTTAGCACCGTTAGCTGCAAGCCGCCAGCTCAGCCGTCACCATGTTGAGAGCCATGTGGAGGCAATAGAAATGCTCTCAATCTCACACTTAGCACCTTGAACACTGTACTGATAGAACAGCTTATACATTTTGAAAACTCAGCAACATTTTAAATAATTTAGACTTATAATAATAGACTTGTTCAGGTTGGCAAAGTAATATGTGATTGGGAACTATACTTCTCCCACTGACTGATGTATCATGTTATCATGTTTCAATGGTCATCTGCTTATTTTCGCCAAAGCACCCCTCTCTCATGACCTCTCTGTGGTCCCATGTAAGTGTTACTATTGCTTGTTATTTCAATGATATAAGAAGCTTATTAGCACGTTA
This sequence comes from Pterois miles, assembly GCA_947000775.1. Classification (NCBI taxonomy): domain Eukaryota; kingdom Metazoa; phylum Chordata; class Actinopteri; order Perciformes; family Scorpaenidae; genus Pterois; species Pterois miles. Next base: position 15,505,509 of record CAMQGK010000549.1, on the reverse strand, counting down.
CAGTCACCAAGTCATTATTGGATAAGAGAATAAATTAAATCTGTAAAGCAGAGTGGAGAGTAAACCCGTAGAGGAGGCTGGAGCCGGTGAGGTGTTTTGGAAAGTTGTAATGAGATGGGAGGTGAGCATCTGAAGGCAGGTGGTGTATTAAAAACCACATGAAATGGAGGAAGGGCATTTGGGACAGGCAAGCTGGCTGTGATAACGAGGGAACAGCGAGAGACAAGAGGGATGTTAGTGGCAGGTCGAGTAGCCTGGAGACTGAGTATTAAGGAGGGGCATTTTAATCAAGTTGTGTGCAAAAAAAAAAAAAAGATGAGCCTTTGGTACTGCTGTGAGATGAAATCTTTTTTTGTTTTCCAGGAGTTCTAGTGAGCCATCAGTTGATTGAGACTTTCTCTCTTTTGTGGTGAATGTCAAGGCTGGAGATCTACTTGCTCTTTAACCAGGCATTCATGTAGACAGCCGGCTGCGTCACAAACGGTATTTGTTCACATACTTATCTATGATAAACTTCTGTCCAGTTTTTACTTTGAACAAAAAAAAAAACAAGACTTTGACCCTCTAAGACCTGCAATAATGGATCGACTTTACTGTGTTTCAGAGGCGATAACAGGTTCAGTTTCAAACCTAAGGAATCCATCGGTACCAACCATGTCATGCTAACTTGCTGTGAAGAAGGCTAAATAACGCTCCAAAATAGGGCTAAATTTTGGCAAGAAAAAACTGGCACAGCCATATTCAAAGGGGTCTCTTGACCTCTGACCTCAAGATATGTGACTGAAAATCTTCATGTTCCTAGTACATTGTTGTGATGTACATAAAGACCCCCTGTACCACCTACAAAGACAAAAACAGGTCTATTGTGGTTCTCACAGGCTTAAAAACCTTTTTTCTCACTTGAGACACATTTTGCTCTTGAATAAGTCCCTCACCTGATGAAATGAAACACAAATTTAATCCTTTAACTCATTTCATGGACTTAAGACAGGACGTGACTACAAAACATTCTCAACATGTGCATAACGAAAGTATTTACTGGCTCTTTTTAAGAAATTAGGTCAAATAGTTAATTTGAAAGTCTGTCTGCTAAAAATTATGATGAATTTGCTTTCCAAGGTCACCCTGACCAACTCTGATTTTGTTTTATTACAGAAGCCTGGTGGAAAATAAACAGCAGCAACTGATTATAACCCAGGTCTTTCAGCTGTACGGTTGGTGTTGGAAACTTATGTATTTAGTAACATCCATGGGGGGAATAGTGTTGTTGGCACTGCTGAGGATGAATATGCAGATAAAATTATCTCTGTAGGGTTCTAGATTGTGGATTTGAATTGCAAAAGGTAATTTTCATAACTGTTGCACTGGAAAATCTAATGAGTTTTAAATATTAGAGCTTCAAGTCAGCCTATACTCACTTAAAATAGCAGATGTGGTGGATTAAACCCTTTTGTGGTGTGTCATAAAATACAGTCTTTTCCTTATCCGATGCGAGGGTCGCATTGTAAAGGACAGAGGGTGTCATATCCTGTATAGACTGTAAAGCCTTTTTAAGCAAAATTTTAATTTATAATTTTGTGCAGTACAAATAAAATGGACCTGACTCTGACAAGGCCAAAGGTCTTGGGAGGAGGTTATGTCTTACTGTTAGCAGGATTACTCCGAAAGTTTGAGATGGATTTGAATGAAATTTTTAGGAGGGGTGGGGTGTGGCACCGTGAACAGTATTTTACATTTTGGTGGCAATCCGGATCATGATCCAGATTGAGGAATCTTTTAAAGGGTTCGGATCAGCCATAACATGAAGACCACTGGGTATAACACATGTGCATCTTAACTGATGCATTGATGACGTGTGACGCAGCCTCCTCCCTATATATGTGTGTGTGTGTGTGTGTGTGTGTGTGTGTGTGTGTGTGTGTGTGTGTGTGTGTGTGTGTGTGTGTGTGGTGAGGACATCGAGGCGGCGTAGTGACGTAGACAGCGTAGTGTAACGTAATAAAGACATAACAAGGCTGCTGAATGAGAGTCACATCCACTGTTACATCACACGGAAACTCATCGTGTTAATAATAAGCCGACCACCTCACGGTATCGTCAGCTGTACGTGCATCTGTTTTTAAAGCGCGTTTGCACATCTTCTATTTGTAACGTTACCATTTTTAACTTTGTCTTTCCAAATAAACCTGTGAAAAGATCCATCTGTCGCCTGTTCCATCTGTTATAAAGCACCAAACCCATTCCCAGTTCATTACATTATGAAGCTGTTTGCGGAGGTCTGCGGTCTCTGAGTGCCATTCCAGTTTAATTTAAGATTAGGGATTACACTGGGTACTCTGCTCACTAACTGGTCCCCTGTTCTATCAGCATTCTTGCTGCAATCTTGCTGCCACCAAAGAAAAGTTGTAACAGCCACCTGCTGTTTAATATGTTTTAATATTTGCTAATAAAATGCTGAGCAAATAAATGTTTTATGAGCACAACAGTGTCCATCAGTCCAACTGTAATCAACTTCTTAAATGATTTTCTTTGCTTCCTCAGCAGTGTTGCAGGCTCCCACAGTGATGATGACATCTATCATCTATTCCTGGCAGAACACAATGTGCTACTGTACATAAAAAAATGAATATATATGATTGGTGGAGGAGTTTGCCAGGCTGCAAAGTAGGATGTAGATGAAAAGCATAACACACAGGCATTCTCCTTAACTTTGATCAAATATTTGCTTGCCTTCCTCCCACAACGCATTTTCTTTTGTATCATTGCCTGGAGGTTACTTGTGATCAGATTTGTTTTGCATAAATGCGTAACAACATCGCTGCATCCTTGATTTCTCAGTGTGAGCGCCGTCTCCGTCTCCACTAATAACGATGAGTCTCTTTATTCACAATCACTAATATGTTTAATATGTAAAACAGTTCCTCTCCTATTTACTGACTGTCTCTGCAGAGCATGTCTTTATCCCACATCATATATGATAATAATGTGCTAAATAGCATCGATTAACACAATCATTTGGAGTCTGTTGGCTTATATTTATTCACATACATTGAAGTTTGATTAGGACTTGATTAAGTCTGAATTCTTAGTCGTGTACCTCTGTTTAGAGAGATGGAAGAGGCAAGAAAAATATTACTGCGTATAGCTTTTAGAATGTAAATGTCTATATGTTTTTTGACAAAGCTTTAATCCCTGTTCAAAGATAAATAACCAAAAGACACACACAAGTGGCTACAAAGTCTTCACTGAAATATAGCCATGTTTGTATTTGCTGTAGAACTAGGTGATAATTCAATATGATAATTTATTGTCTTTCAGTGGAATTGTATCATGATGAAATCGTATATCGAGATGTATGATACACAATTATGTTGTCTAAATTGATAATAACAAGCACATACTTTCTCAGATTTCTCAGAAAAGCTGTATGTCCTAATCTGATTACTCTATATTTGGGTGCATGCATGTAAACATGGTCATTGTATAGCTGGAAATATTTATTCATTTTTTCTCTACAATTTCACTTGAAAAACGTTTAACGGATGCAGAAATGCACTATGTTGCTTTTGTAATGTTTTGTTTTTTTCAGCACGGCGTAACAAAACTATAAAACAGAACCAAACGGGAATAGCTGTGCTCCCCAGATAGAAATTTATACCCATGTCATGTGCAGTCAAAGAGAGTGCTGTGGTTATTAGAGGTGAAACCTCGCGGAAAGTGAAAAGCTGAGTGACGTCGCTGATGTTGCTTCCATCAAACTTAAGGTCAGAGAGCTAAAACTGGGTAAAAAATGGAAGCCAGTAGCTGGAAACATATTTGAAGCCTGCTGCACCTTCTGCAAGAACACTTTGAAACGTGGAACATTGGGCATCACGTCTTTGGAGTCGCATGCCAAGTCAGAAAAACGTAAAGCTTTTGTTAAACAAACAGCAGCAAACGCCTTCAATCCGCCAGTATTGTTCCACATCAAGATCAAGAGCATCAACAGCAGTTGACCTCCAGACAGCTTTTGGAGCTTCGCCTCCACTATAAGCTGAGGTGATCTGGGCTTTACACTCTGTAACGAAGCATCAGTCACATAGCAGCAATGACGATATAGATGTTCCCATTTCTTTCATATCCTAAGTACTTTCCTGCCAGTATGGACGTGAAGTAGGTGTTAAATTGCATTCATAATGACCTTAAGAAGGTCTCAAAAAGTTTTAAATTTGACTTGTTGAAACCTGCAGATACTCTGAGAACTTAATACTACTTATAATACCAAAATACTCCATACTTTTCATTTGTCAAGTATTTAATTGGCACTGGGGTACACAAAAGTAGGCTTTACTTCATATAGACAATTTATTTATTGAATTAACCCAGCCAGCTCTTCTCAAGACAGTGTATTGTCTGCTAAACACTGACCATTCACTAGGACCACCTAGCTCTACACTGCAATACAAGAATAAATCTGTTTTTACAGGGCTCATCAGCTGGACAGGATGCTAACTTGCATGCTAACCTGGGATATGCAGCTTTAGCCTCCGACTGTATTTTTTCTAAAACAATGTCATATTCAGTAAATATACACAGCCATTACAAAATTCAAAAAGAGATGGGAATAAACATTAAAAAGTCAGCCAAACACGGCATTTTCAACCAACTCATGGAGCTAGCGTTAGCTTAATTATTTGCTAGCTACAGCTGATGAAATTTGCCAGTGACAGCAGCCATTTTAGTCAGGAAAATCAACGGTTGCCAAATAAGAAGCCTGTTTTTTTCGACCTCTGAAATTGAGGCCCCACTGTTTGAGAGGTAAATCTGCTACGTAATCATTGTAAACTTTGTGTGCCATGAGAGAACAGAAAGCTTTTCAGGCGTAGCTCAGCAAATGGTCGACTGTGGCTGGAGTAACTTTTATTAGTCGCAGGATACCACAACAAATGTAGGGACGCTCATCTTGCCTCACCTGTTATCACACAAACATAGCATTACTGTATATATGTAATTTGTAAAGCAGGAAAAAGGCTTTCTTGAAGTAGGCGGATAATAGAAGAGTTCTCTTCAAGCTGTACTGTGTTGAAAGTTAACAATCCCACGCACAATGTAAACTGCTTGATGCAGGCAGGCTGTGATATAAGCTCTTTTACAAGGAGAATGACCATGAGGTCAGAACAAACCGGGAAATATTTCACTGATAATTATGTAGGCATTGTGGTCCATTTAATTAGCAATTAAATGTTTTCTTTAAATGCTGTTGACTGTAGCGACAGCATTCAAACTAACTTGTACAGGTCTTTTAACAGCTGTGTTGATGGACAAAATCAAATCAAACCATTTAACTGAATTGCTTGGCAAAAAAACTCTGTTATTTATTATTGTAAAAATTTTATTGTGTAAGTGTTGGGTAAAAGCACCAAGGCTTCATTTTCAACAGATCAGATTTTGGTAGGGTAATAAACTCTTTCCAATTTTATTTTTTTCAGTTTAGTGTTTTAATATCCTGTGCTGACACAGCGACACTCCAGATGTCTTTTTGTCAGACATAACCAAAGGAAGTAAAGAGTAAAAGTTGTATATAATTACGGGTATAATACAAACATATTTTTGACATTATGTGAGGTGATGTTAGACTCATCCTCATTTTTCAACTGCACTCAGTTTGATTGTCAAAGTAGTGTTGGGAGCAGGATAATCACATCAAATGTCCTGCCATCCCACACAATAAAGCACAAAGACAAGCAAGACAGACACAACAGGAGTTAAAAACAAACCTACATTTAAAGAGTGAATACTTAATACAGCATTTGTCAAAAAGTGGTACAATATGCACAGAAAGAAGGACTCTTAAAGGAACAGTGTGTAGAATTTAGGGCAATCTATTGGCAGAAATTTAATATCATAATTATTAATATGTTTTCTTTAGTGTATAATCACCTGGAAATAAGTATTTTTGTTTTTTATTACCTTGGTATGACCGTTTATATCAACATAGGGAGCAGGTCCTCTTCAGCGGGTCCACCATGTTGCACCGCCATGTTTCTACAGTAGCCCAGAAGGGACAAACCAATCTCTGTTAATTTATTCCGCTTGGACGCTATGCGCTCCTGTTGCCGCCATTCTCTCTCTCTTGCTTCACCACTCACTTCTCACACACACACACACACACACACACACACACACACACACACACACACACACACACCTACACATTGACTCTTCTTTAAATAAACCACTGTCATTACTTTTACAACAACTGGCTCTCGATTTGCGTTTTTGCGTCGGCCGCCGTAGTTCCTCTATATGCTTGGCACATGAGAGAAGCTTCAGATGGTTGCATTCAGCAACCTCACTGCTAGATTGTGCCAGATCCTACACACTGCACCTTCAAGCCATAATTATCATTAAAATCTGTTATAGGGTCAAGTTTACTTTCTGATGCCTCTGGTTATTTAAGTCTCGCAGAGTTATGCCCTGATCAATATCTACAAGAGCCAGAAAGTTCTAGAAATTTAAAGAGCACATTAACTGCATAACAGCACTGTGTGTATTAGCAACAGTGTGTAAGGCATGACCTAATCTGACTGTAAAGTAATGATGGGTGTTCCTTATCCTAAAAAGGACCATTCATCTATATGTCTGATACGAGTTAATTAGCTTCTTGTGTGCAAAACAGCAATAGCCTTGAATGAGACTTTTACAATAATAACAGCAGTATTTCATTGTATGCCTAGTAAAGAAAAGTGAATGACAATTTTCTGTACCCTTCCTCAACACTGGTAAACACGCAGTACTGGTTGTAATATGTCATTAATTCATCAGCATAGATCCAGTTCCTGCTGATGTATTGTACCTGGTAAGAAGTCCATGCTAGTGATTAGAGTTAGATTAATTTCTTGTCCTCTGGTGTGAAGCCATTTACACTGATTTAGAAAAGGGCTAGCAGTAGATACGCACCGCAGTCCTATTGGCAGCTAGCTAGATGGTCATTACTGATCTAAAGGCACCCACGGGAGGGAAAAAAGGAGGGGATGGGGGTGAGTATTTCTGCATGTGAGCGTGTGTGTGGAGAGTGGAAAGGTTGAGACATTGCGACGGGGTCACACTTATAAGACGTGGGGTCAATGGCAAAGATCAGCTGGGGTCAAGCCCGTAATGGGAGCCATTTTTCATGAGGCACATTTCTCATCCCGACGTCCGAGGTAGCGGCAACGGTGAGGTAGTGAACTGCAGAAAATGGCATTTCAATGTGCGTAACCTCTCACCTTGCAACATCCCCTCTTGACAGGGAATGGCAGGCCCTTCTCATCTCTCTCAGGGTGGCTCGTATATCACTCACAAGCTCTTGCTCACCTCTCCATCCTGGGAGACGGAGGCCTGAGAGAGTGTGAGGAAGAGCGCTGGTGATGTGGGTGGACTGCTCTTCAATCTAGCAGCTACTCAACAATCAGCAACACATCTATCACCAGCCCTAAAAGTAATTTTGAACTGACTGACACACATGCGTGCGTATCCTCGGCATGTGATACAGATGAATTGTAGATGACAGCCACTGAGCTGTCTTGGACATTTAAGAAAGGCATATCCACTACCTTTACTGCGAATCAGTCCAGCACGTAGACAGAGTCGGCCGAGATGAAAAAGAGAGGAGACTGCAGTGGCCTCCTCTGTAAAGCAATACAGTGCAGCCACTTGGTGGCACTAACAGCCAAAATCAATGAGAGAAAACAGAGGGGGAGCGTGTCTGGATTTAACAGATAGAGCTGCATGAATTCTGTTTCCATAGCATAGCATCAACAATGAATAATCTCAACAGCAGGCATAGGGCTATCAAGATAAATCATGGGCTGTAAGCATCTTATTAAAGATGAATATTTCAGTTTTTGGGCTGCTGTGAGAGCAGCAAGGTCTGCCAGGAGCACCGTGGGTAACTTCATGTGAGGTGGGTAGAGAGCATAGTGAGCCTGTACATAAGCATCATGCAGTGAATGCATTCTTTGCATCTGATTGAAAGGCCCTTTGTGTGCCAGTGCTCCTTTCACTCTCAGGCTCTTGTTACTGGCGAGGCGGCAATTAGAAGTGGAGCACTTCTGAGGACAGAGGGGAAGCTAGTTTGTGATTCAGGTCGCGCTTGAGCCTAAATGTCATTGGGCAGAGAGCAGTGGGTTAATTGAAGGCGTCTTGTCATCATGGCCTGCTTCGCTTCCTGGAGGTTGACCTGTCCTAAAACCTGATTGGCTGGACCATCGCCCCCGTATCTCAACGCTACACACATGGACACATTTTGCATCTATCCTCACCTTCCTGCTGCGCTGTTCAATAACAGCAGGGTATGTGCATTCAGTCCTGTCACAGAGTTGAAGCACAACCGTCTGAATGTAAAAGAAGCTGCATAATACAATTTACAAGCTGAAATTATTAGTTGAATCAGCAATTAGCCAACTAATCAATTAAAGCTCCCACTCTGCCTCTGCAAAAATGCATTTTTGCTCATTGTTTCTTCACTTGGATGTTTGACCTTCTCCGTGCAGAATGATGTATGTGTGACATTTGACACCAGGAGGCTGGTTTATTCATTCATCTGCCAAAGCAGGAAAATTTCTCTGTGCTCACCTTAAATCTCAGTTTAACGAGGACCCGTTCTGCTTTCTACTAGAATGTTTATATCATTTAATATTCCAAAAATCTTTTATTAATGTTCAAAAACGCTGCAGCACCTTTTTTCATCCTCTGTCTGAAACGCTCTGTTTGACCAGTCTGCTCTGATTGGTCAGCTGACCCACTCTGTTGTGATTGGACAACCGAATGAAACTCCTCGGACTCCGCTCCAGCTCCACTCTAACTAGCTTTGTTTGAGGGCGTGACAAACTAACCCCTATAGGTATTATCCAAATGTGTTACTTGGTGGCATCACCACATTATGGAGGAAAAGGCGGGACTTCAAGCAGGCTAATCAAGACCACTGTTTATGCGGGGGGGAGAGAATAACTCCCTTTGTCATGGACTTTGGACTTTGTAACTTTATAGCACATTAAAAGAAAAGGGGAAAAAGCATAATAGGTCCCCTTTAAGTGATTTGTTCAGCAGAAAATGTCACCTAAGGATCTGGGAAATGTTGCTTTCACTATTTTGTGACATTTCATAGACAGAGACTAAGCAATTAGTGAATCAATAGATGAATCAATACTGAAAAAAATCGTTGTAGTAGTCTAATCCAAATCAATCTATTTCATTCTTCAATACTCTTGTCTTGTTTTTTTTTTTCTTATAGCAGAGTCTCCTTTATTCTGGAGGTAAATATTTCTCAGAAAGACTGCAGAATTAGTGCAGCACAAACATACTCATTTAAATTCTAAACAACTTATTAGTAGGGCTAATGTGTTTCCACTGCAGTCAGTGTGCTTTGTAGTGCAGCTCATTCTGTTCTGGTGATAAGTCTGAAGCTGTTCCTCTTTATAAATATTAATTTTCTCATCGTTCTTTGCCAAAGCCGGAGGCGTCCAGCACAGGTGTTTAGCGAAAGAGGACGACCGGCTAACTGCAGCAGGAACAGGAAGTTGTAATGACTGTACTGTCCCTAGTGCACCCTGGGTAATAATCAGCACTCGTTTGTCATAATAGCAGGTAAATACTCAAGTAGTGCTCGCAGTAGGACGCTGGCAGCAGCAGCGGTCCACACTAATTTTTCACTTATTTTTATTAAGTGAACAGGCATGCCGGTTGCCTCTCCGTGGCTTGTTAGTGTTTACAGGCACGGCAGCGGAATTGAAAAGGGCAAGTCATGGCAGCAGAGCAAAAGCCCGATTCAAGCTCGGGGTCAAAGTACTCGGGCGGTTGCACGAGTGCAGTCAACCATGAGGGGTCTGCGTTAATTATTCAGCAGGTAGTTTATAGTATTGTTTACAACCTTTATTTTGCTGATTGCTGGGTGAGGGGAAAAAAGAATCAATGATGCTATATTTAGTGCATCAGAGGGATTTTGTATTTATTGCAAAAGAGAGGAATTGTGTTGTTCGGTCTCTCGCCGGCTGGTTGTGAAATGTACAAAACCAAAGCCGGAGGCAAAGTTTCTCTGTTGTGCTTGCCATCTCAGTAAAGAAACTCTGAGATAAGACAAATGGTTCAAATGACCTTTGAAAAGATCACCATCTCTCAGCTCGCCTGAGAGAGGGAAAGCAAGAGGGAGAAGGAAGAAAGCGAGGGGGGCTATTTCTATATAGCGAGGGATAAAAGTGGATTCCCAAACTGTGCGAGCGTGTGCCCTATTCGTCTCCCCCCTCCCCCCCGAATGCTTTCTGCTCCATTTACACAAGCTAAGTTTATTTGTCTCTGTCTAGGACTGAAGTGATGCAGCAGAAGCAGAATGGGGGGTTAAAGTCTGCATTCATTGCTCATTAACAGATGCTTATGATTTTCTTTCATTACTCTGCTTTAATGAAGAACTCAAGTCGCCGCTCACCGTAGAGGGTCTCTAGTCTCGGCACAGCTAGCTGCTAGCTCTGCCGGCCTCATGGGCCTTTCATGGTGCTCATTAGGGTTCAGTCCTGAGAGATTCAGTGCGGCTAGCTAGCTCCCAGCTGTACGCCCACTCCCACAAGCCATTCATCTATCCTGAAACAAAAGAGTCGCGAAGAGTTGACAGATGTTAAGAAGACTTCACAAATATTGTGAAAAATGATTAAGGTGGAAGCAAGTGCAGGATTCATTTGAACTGTTTTTGTTTTTCCACACATTGATCTCTTCATCCGTAATACATACATACCAAGTGCTCTCGCATGGTCTTGTCTTCAAGTCAAATAAAGTCCCTCATTGCTCTGTCTTTTTAAATGATTTTTTTCTTACATACAAGGGCCAAATTTCAGCATTTTCCCCCCTCCACTTTTATAGTTAGAAATCTTTCTGTCCAGCTACCAAAATGTAGATGAGAGAAGAGGGTGGATAAATATGTTAATATGCTCATTTGAGTTACCTTCAGCTATTACCAGGGGCTCACGGCGTTGATCTTAACGAGCAGCAGCGAGAGCTTTGCAGCCTCTTTTTTGCCCCAGGTTTTTCCTCTCAAGCTACACTCAGTGTGCCACATTGGTGGGGGTTGCTGGGGCAGCCTAAAGCCCTTTACATTTGAATAACAACACACGAAAAAGCGAAATACTTGCCTGTGAAGTTTGTTTTAACGATGCATCTGGCAATTTTGAGGTTATAGCGGGCTCAGTTTCAAAGCTGAAGATACTGGTATCATATAAAACTACAGAAAACTTAAGGACTTCATTGGTACCATCCGAGTCACTCTAGCTTGTTGTGAAATAGGCTAAATTAGCTCCTAACGTGCTAAATTTTGGCGACGAAAAACTGGAATGGCCCTTTTCAAAGGGTCCCTTGACCTCTGACCTCAAAATCTGTGAATGAAAACAGATTCTTTCGGTACCCTCGAGTCAGACCCCCTTTACAGACATGCCCACTTTATTATAATCACATGCAGTTTGGGGCAAGTCATAGTCAAGTCAGCACTCTGACACACTGACAGCTGTTGTTGCCTGTTGGGCTGCAGTTTGTCATGTTATGATTTGAGCATATTTTTTTATGCTAAATACAGTACCTGTGAGGGTCTCTGGACAATATTTGTCATTGTTTTGTGTAAAGAGATTCCCAATAATAAACATATACATACATTTGTACAAAGCAAACAAAAAATAATTACTGATTTAAATCACTTAACACAGAACCTTCCCCCAAATTGAACATATGGCATTGTATACAATTTTAATAATAAGAAAAAACGCTTGAAAGTAAATAGCTAAACGTAAAGTTAAAAATTATATATATATTTACAATGAAGTATAGTGATGTAAATAAATAAAATGAAAAAATAAAGACATAAAATTTTAAAAATATGGTCACGGACATAAAACAAAGTCTAGCACACATTTCTCACAATAGTCATTTTTAGTCTAAATTTCTCAAGCGCTAGAGCCAAACTTAAGTTTTTCAAACTAGTGGCTCAGAGAGAGGCAACCAACATTTTGTCTGGCTTGTAGTACACATAGGTCAGCCATTATTCTTCCTCTAGGAGTTAGAGAGCAATCATACTTAAAGTATGGATTTAAAGGTTCTGGAGAAGAGGTAATTTGAGAAATATATTGAATCACAGAAGTCCAACATCACTGAACCCCCTCACATTCCACAAGCAATGAAATAAAGTACCTTTATGAATATTACACGTCTAACACCGGACAGGGATACAGTACTTGTTCTAGTAAATATGCTGATAGTCCTTCATTAACTATCATTACGGATCAGATTTCATAATTTCACACACACACACACACACACACACACACACACACACACACACACACACACACACACACACACACACAATATATATATATATATATATATATATATATGAATGCCTCACTGTCATCATTTTTTTCTTCCAAAACCAAAATAAAACTGTAAATGTGTGCCTGAAAGTGATATTTAGTTTGCCTCTCATAGTTTGGGGAGTTAACAGTAGAAATGATTGTACTCACCGCTGCGTGAGTGCATTAGCACATTAGCTCTTATTTGTGTTAAATACAGTGCCACAACAGGGTGTTTCCTGGCTCACAGAATTAAAATGTAGAACAGCTTATGCCTTCACATGATGTAACCTATTAAATGTGTGTGTGTGTGTGTGTGTGTGTGTGTGTGTGTGTGTGTGTGTGTGTGTGTGTGTGTGTGTGTGTGTGGGGGGAATAATAGGAAGAGATGAAGTCCGGACAGCAGCATCACTCGTGTCCCAATTAGCAATACAGGGTTTCGAATGGGTCTTTAACCTTAGCAGAGCTTAATCATGTAATTAACGAGAAGGCGGGGGGGGGACTGCCTGTCTTACTCCTCCCATCACTAGAAATATTCCCTCCAAAACATTGTCTAGACTCCATGTTTTTAGAGGCAAAGACATCATTAGCGACCTTTAAGACGAGGAGAGAGAGTTTGCTACCGCCGGCATTAGTCTTTTATTTAGTCGGGCCCATGTTCTAAATTAACGTCTTATTGTTTTTGAGCCCATGTGCGTGCTTCTTTGTGGATTTGTGAAGCCATAAACACCTACAGTGTATATCCGCTGTCATGATTGCCCGTCCAGCGTCTCTCTGCTGATGGCTGATTACCCACCACTGGCATTTAAGCGGCGGTCGCAGGGCGGCGGGTCTCTCCCACTCAGACGTGCCACACATCAATCCGGCCGGGTGGTTGTTTACAACAGCCTCGCTTTAATTGCTCATCAAATTATTGGCTTAATGATAAGACACGGCAGATTGAAAGGGACATATGGATTCGGACAGTGGCCATCAAAAAGCTGCCCACCACAGTGTGTTTTGCATCCGTGTGTGTGTGTATTAGCTAAACAAGCTGAGGCCTCTTTAGCAGTAATCAGCAGAAGCACTGAGGAAGATAAAAAATCAGCCGTGGGCATTATTCTCCCTTCAGCCTTCAAGAGTGACAGGCCTATTATACAGTGCATGGAATTTATGAGATGATCATCTTTGATGGCCTGGATGTCCGTCGTTGGCTGTAATGTTTTCTATGGTAATGATGCTTCCCCTCTGCCTTCGACCACAAAACCGCCATCCGCCTTGTGACTCCATCCCTCCGCTGAAAAGTGATTGTTGACTGCTCCATTAAAGGGTGAAAAAATATTTTCTTTTCCCCTCCGCCTGACCGCCCCCACCCTCTCCTCCCACCCACTCAGAAGCTTTATATTCACTCGTCAACCAAGCTTATTTATGTTGCCTTCTCCAGCGCGGCGGCGGCGGCATCGCGGTTTGAACTTGTCGCTTTAATGGGGACGGGGGTGATTTGGAACGACCTTGATACAACTTCTGCACATGGGGGGCTGTGATGTTGCTGTGGGATTGTACAGGGAATCAAAAGCTGTGGCCCGGAACGGCGCACGCTCAGTGTTGGTCATTATGGCCGCCCCTATAACCAAGCTACAGATCTCACAGCCATCAGACGTGCATCTCATCTGCTTGATGAAAAAAAACTGTCATGTTGTACATTAGATTTACTAATAATATACCTTCAAATTGATTTTCTTGAGGGTGCATGCTCAAAACACTCATCACTTTCTATCTGGAAGGAGACCTCCTAATGACAGGGATTAACCTGTGAGGTTGGCCGCCGGCAAACATTAGCTAAGGGCCCCTTTTTATTCCCTTTAGGTATACATCAGGTAAAAAGCTCACGGCAACTATGTTATGTTTCCCCTTCAGCCCCAGACTGGCACTCCTACTATTTTATATTACACTATCAGCTGCTACACACACACACACACACACACACACACACACACACACACACACACATGTGTATGTATATATACGCACTGTATATATACACATACATACACAGTATACAGTATATACAGTATATATACATATACATACATATACTGTGTGTTTGTATACAGTATGCATATATACTGTATGTGTGTATGTATATGTGTGTGTGTATGTGTGTGTATATATGTGTTGTATTCATAACTGCATTGTCATTAGTGCATAATTATATAAAATGTAAATGTTGGCTTATAATGAGCTGTTTATGTATATCTACATAGAGAGTGGGTCCTCCTCACAGAGCCTGCTGTGTTGCTCCACCATGTTTCTACAGTAGCCCAGAACGGACAAACTTAACTCTGGCTGTAGAGAGATACTTTCACGTTTTGATGTTAAGGCCACTGTAGTCCAGCTCACTTGGAAAGGGAGGAGTGAACGGAGTGCTATTAAGTTGGCTGCAATGTGCAACCTCGCCACTCGGTGCCACTAAATCTTATACATTGCTCCTTTAAAATAAATAAATAAATAAATAAATAGAAAAAAGAGCAGTGTGTTTCACTGCAGCAACAAGTGTGTGTTCGTTTTTTGGGATAAATACACAACATGTCAGCAGCACACACCATATTTTCCTCGAAGTCAGATGTTTAAATTTTAATGTCACTTCATTCTTCTTGCAAAACAAAAATCATCTCCCACATCATAAACATTTCAGACTTGTTTTATTGCAGACTCAAACAACAGATAGAATATGAAATCTGACCTCTGAGGTTTGGATCTTTTGACACCTGCTTTTCCACTGTGGGAAGCGGAGCTGTAATTGCTTTTGTGGGGTCCCTGATCCATTTACACAGCACTCTGCTTTTCCAGAAGCCGGAAACATGATTTGTATTTGACACATGTCCTCTTTTCATCTTCTTTTATGTCTGAGAAGTCTTTGTTATGATGTTTATCTGGGGTAGGCGTTGCTTTTGCATTTGAGACCCTTGGGGACAGGGTTTTGATCTAAAAGACAGCATTACTTTTTATATGTGATCTGTTGCTTTTTTACTAGATCTACGCCCTTTAAGAGAAACCTTTTTTTTTTTTTTTTTTTTACAAATACAATATTCACATCACATGTCATTTCAAAGATTCATATAACAAAGATTTCGTCAATAAAATGAACTTCCATGAAAAATTTCACTTGAAAAGAATTATCAAAAAAAATCAATTGTATCCTGTGGAGTTATGGCACCCTCTTTTCTTTAAGTGTACACAAACCCTTTGTAATCGTACCAAACATTGAAGCACATAAACACAAGAACCAGACACTATAAACACTTGATTTGTAATCCAATATCCTTTCTTTTTTCCTCCACTTGGAGCTTGAATATGGAGGTATGCATTCCAATTATCATTCGTTGAAACTTGAATGCCGAAGAGTGAAAACAACGTCCTGGAAAAAAAGAAAGAAGAAGAATTTGTCTCTTAGCTGCAGGGGATTCGTTTAGACTAAATCTGGGGGAAGAATTGGAGAGCAGAGGATGGAAAGGGACCAATCAAATGTGCCTGCTGTCTTGTGGTGGGTGTGTAGTGGCCATGTCATTGGCATCTACACAAGAATTGGACTTTGAAATTTAGCAATCATCTCTTTTTCTCATTTGTTAGCGTCCAAGCTCTTTCTATCCATTTATCAAAAGCAGCCTGTTTTTCCTTATTCTTCCATATTTATTTCTGCCTCAGTCACTTTGTATGATGTAAAAATCAATGCCAAATCCATGTTTGTGTCCTTGTGCAAAACATTTCTTCTCGAGTTGTCTTGGAAAGCGCAAACTTCTCCAGCATGTGAGCAGAGATCAAGTCCTTGCTGTTTGAAATGTGTGCTTGATGTTGCTCACAGAGGCCTCTGTTTGGCTGTAATTTTGTGTTCTTTTGTTCTACTGTTTTGTCATTGTACTTATATCACGGACACGCAGATACATATTGTGAGAGAACCTTTATCCCCCCTCTTTAATACTGGCTGATTTATCCTAGCGGAGCACAAGGACGATAGCCTCCTCAGGCTGTGAATCATTCTTGCCGGCTGACTCTAATCACCAGCTAATTAATAGTTGATGTGCCGGCTTACAAAAACAAGACTGCTATTAACCTGTACATGCTATTGATTTAGCCTTGCTTTAGGTGGTATGGCGGATTCTTCTGGGGAAAGCGGACTTCAGGGCGAGCAGAGGTTCTGATATTCTAGGAAATCAAAGTTGAGAGTGTTTACTGGCGATCAGACGGGCCTCAAGAAGTAGAAGAACTGAGACTTGAGTACTGATGATATACTGTTGCCGTGCGTCCTTCATGCAATGTTGAATCGTCTGCGTAAAAGCAAGTCATAGCACCATTTAAAACGGCAAAATTCCACAGCAAGATTAATTCATGCAGGAGACAAAGTAAACCTGTGCAATTTTTTGCGTTGAGTTCAGCTTAATTAAATGTAGAAGTGCAAATTTGTGCTGTTGACCTTCGATTGAACAAAGAGTCCAAAATGATGGAAGATTACTAGCTTATTAGCTGTGTCAAACAAAGCACATTATCATAAGATAAGATAAGATAAGATATTCCTTTATTAGTCCCACAGTGGAGAAATTCACAATGAAGTGATCATGAAGTGAAAGTCAGTTGTTCATTTCAACATTGGTGCCCAGCAGCAAAGTTACACTTCAGCCATTTTGGACTGAAAGTGACTACCGGACGCCAGTAAAACATCCACTTCCTAAGTGCCGTACAAAAGTAAAAGAAAATTATTTCTATTCTATTGTCATATTTAATGTCTCTGTCAAAATGGCCTGTGTAGAACTATAAAAAACTCAAAGTATAATTAGTGGTCTCAGTCCAAAATGGCCTGTGTTGAACACAACCTAAGTAACTCCGCCAGAGAGCCTCTTTTGAGTCACGTTTACTGGTCCCAAGCCGGATCACGGTGGCATTAAAAAAACAAGAATCGACAGAATAAATTTTGTCGTTCTAAACATATTTAGGGTTTTTTTTTTTTTTACTCAATTTTTGTCTCTCCCGTGACTTTACTTGCTTCTCCTACAGTGTCCATTACAATTTCAAGCACATGGTCAATTATGCAAATTAAGTGACGACGTCATTGAGCGACAGCCAGTGGCTACTTTCGTTACTGAGGAGGTGGCAACACTGGCTACAGTAGTTCAGCAACTAGACCGGCGAAGTGTTACTAAACTTCTAGACGCAAATATTTCATAATTACGCGTCAGTAAATTCAGTTGTGCCACTTTCTAGAAACAAATGTTGAACAGACTTGCAGGTGTGATAACTGGGTCTCGGTGATGCAAAGGTGTTGGGAGGTGGTGCAATTCATGGGCGAACTTTAGCAGAGTTAATTTCATTGACACTTCAGTATGTTGGGTAAGGTGTGAAGGGAATCAACAGAATGCAAAATGAGATATTTCTTAACTCGCCGCTCGTCATAATGCCAAAGCGGTTTTCCAGGGGTGTATGTTTGGCAAATAATCCACAGATCACAGAGATTTCTCAATGAAAGCCAGTGGCAATAATTAACAAAAGAGGAAACAAACCTGACTCCTGCAGCTAGTGATTGTTTTTACATCATCAAGTTGTCTGCAGATTATTTTCTCAATTAATCGATAAATTGTTCGGTCTATAAAATGTCAGCATGTCTCAGGTGACATCTTAAGATTGGTTGTTTTGTTCAACCAACAGTCCATAACCCAACACTTTTCAATTTGCTTTCACTTAAGATAACAAAATGCAGTAAATCCTTTTGGGAATATCCAGCATTTTTGCTTGAAAAGTAATTTAAAAGCTTAATTTATCAACATCAATGATGTATGCTTTTGCTGAATCAGTTCCATACAACTTTATTTCTAAGTCCTGTTTTAACTTAGAAGTCACCACACTTTGTGCAAGACTGAGATTAAAATGAATATTGTGTTGTGAAATAACACTAACAAAAAAAGAGGTCTATCATTTTGCTGTTTTTTTTATGCTGCACTGGGTCTGTTTATTTGATAGTCTGGCTGTGTGGTTAACAGCTTTGTTTTATCTGTTAAATGGTTTTAAATGCTGTATCCTTATCATGCATATTTAACAGTAGTTTCCAAGGACTGCTGTTAATTTTCTGAGATATAAATCTGTTGTTTTAGCTTAAACAATCAATACATCAGATAAATCAGTGCTTTAGCTTTTTGACAGCCTAATCTACAGCTTTTCATCATGAGCTTTTATTTGTTGCTGCTCTTATTCCGCCGCCTTCATCTGCTGAATTATTTTAATAAATGAGATTTCATAGGAAGACACATTCGCGGTTAAAGTACACGCAAAAAAAGTCTGAATAAAACCCTCTCTTCGACGACGCATGTTTTACAGCTCACCGAGAGGCCGCTGAATTAAGCGTGATGCAAACATGGCAAATTGAATCAATTTGCCTCCTCTAAGTAGATGTGAAGCGTGAAGCCTGAATGCTCAAATGAATAAGAGAGAATTTATGAGTTTAATGATGTTGTTTTTGTTTGTGCATCTCTTTCCCTCTGCTTGATGAAGGTTCCAGAAGATCAGGCGTAAAGAGGAAGAAAGATATCAGATAACAAGGCGGCGCGGCACGTGGCGTCACATGCTCGGCGCTGCAACCACCGGGAACGAAGTGACAGGCCGCCGTGGAGCACGGGGACGGAATCGAGAGGTGAGTGGAGCATATTAAACTGATAAGTGGCCAAGCGGAAAAATAGTGACGGCACACAAACAGGACACAATCCAGATGTGTGTGTGCACATGTTGTGGAACATTCGCATACAAATGACCAAGGTCGGGTTTTGAAACTTTTGAATGTGGGACCCAGTTTTAAAAAAGGGGGGGGGGGGGGCTCATTTTTAAAATTAAATATTCTAATATAAAATTATAATCAATTTGTAGTTGATAGTATTTGTAACTCCATATAGTCTACAGCCAAATGAGCCTCTGCGCCACTTATAGTTGTTTTCGTTCTTTACATCTCTTTGTGGTCAGTTTGTCCCTCTTTGAACTAATTTTGCTTCTGTTTGTGGTTATTTTGCGGCTCTTTGTGGTCATTCTGCACTTTGTAGTCTTTTTGCCTCTTTTTGTGATCATTTTGCACGTCTTTGCTGTCGTTTTGCTTGTCTTTATGGTCATATTGCGCCTCTTTGTGGTCATTTTGGTTCTGTTTGTGGTTATTTTGCGGCTCTTTGTAGTCATGTTGAGTCTTATGTGGTAGGTTTGAGCCTTGTAGTTATTTTGCTTCTCTTTGTGGTCATGTTGTACTTTCTTTTAGTTGTTTTGCTTTTCTTTGTCGTCATTCTGCACTTTGTAGTCGTTTTGAACCTATTTGTAGTCATCTTGTGCCTCTTTGTAGTCGTTTTGCTTCTGTCGTGGATTTTCTTTTGTCCAACAACACTGTTTGGGCCAAAGGATCTGTAGAAAACACAAGTCTTGGAGAGGTTCAGAAATGGATAATAGAGGCAAGGAGTCGTTCTTCCAAAGTTGATTGGTGTTTATTCAGGAAAGGCAAACAACAGGTCAAACACCATGAGTTGTCCGGCGCAACTGACTTGGTACACTCTGGATGGCTCTCTTTATACAATGCCTTGGGCCCTGGGGAGGAGTCCCTAGGGCCCTCCTAGTTTGTCATGGTTTTCTCGGTACTTTCCACAGTTAGCACAGTTTCGTTCATGTTAATAGTGTCTGTCTGATGCAACCTTCCTTTTTTAAAAACAATACTTGGTTTCGGGTTCCGCCTCCATCAGTGGTGCAACTCGGTATTTTCCGTTACCTTTGGCCTCTAAAGCTTGTACATGTATTTCACATCTCACTTGGCTGGTGAGGCAATGTGCACCCAGTGCCCTGTGTGCTTGTGGCCTATGGCCTACATCAATGCCTTGTGTGCATGAGGCCTATGCTCAGCATCAACACTTCTCTTTGTGGAAGTTTTGCGCCTCTTCGTAGTTGTTTTGCGCCTCTTTGTGGTTGTCCTGCACCTCGTTGTAGTTCTAGTCATTTCTTCTCTTTGTAATCATTTTGCATCTTTGTGGTCATTTGATTGACTTTCAAGTCATTTCATACAGAAGTTCTGGTCCAGGGTCCCCCTGCCCTGTAGCGGGTCAGCCCGTTAACTAAACCACCCACTAAAAAGCCATCTACCTATCACCTTGTGACTCCAGTAGGGGCAGCACCAAGAGGGGCCAATCAGGGGGATTGGGGGAAGGGACCCTGCCCCTGATTGTGCTGGGAACTTTGTAAAGAAGAATGTTTTCTCAGGGACGAGCCTGTCATTGTTGTCGACGTATTGATCAAGACTAGCCTTCCTTTTGTGCAGACGGTCGGCAACGCTTAATGATCAACATGGAGCACAAAGCTTCCAGCATGTGCGGACACATTGACGAGCTATGATTAAATCAGCAACGGTGGCAGCATTGCTGATGACTATGATGGTAGCACTGAGGGCACTTATCAAAGGAAAGGATCAGCATAACTCAACCACCACTGCACACATTCACAAATAGACATTCATAGATGCTGATGGAGAAAAATTAATTTGGGGCCAAAAAACGAAGCATTTATCATCAAACTGAGCGGTCACCTAACAGACCATTCTGCAGAACTCATGAATAACTGTTTCCGAGCGTTATGTTTTGTCTGTCAGTCACAAGTGCTCGACGTTAGCTGTAATACATCTGAATTAAGCGCCTGGTGGCACTCTGTCACGTACACCCCGTCGTAAGCCGTTAAATACATAAATCGGGTTTAAATGAACACACACACCACTTGTCTCGCCTGGTTTGCAGGGTAATTCATCTTCCAAGTCCATGATTCTGTTATGCAGTCAAATTGACAAGTAATCCATTGCTGGTGTCCTTGTTGTCAACATTAAGGTCATTTCTGATTGTTGCATTGAGTGAACAGACTTGCAGCTTTGCAACGCTTTGTAAGGGGTGATGGAAAAGACGCCAGGCGAATGTATCAATGCATACTGTGTGAGTGATTTTGAGCTGTAGCATGACAACCTGCCAAGGCTACAAAGTGTTAAAATGGTGAGAAACATGTCCTTAAATGTTTCGTAACAAAATAGTATACAATACTCTGTAGTCACTTTCAATCCCAGCACCCTCAAAAGATGATAATCCTCATTTTTTTGGCAAGTCGCACTGTATTGGCGCCCAAAACCTCTCTGTCACAGCGACTGAAAGGTGCAGGCCCGTGCAATACCTGTCAGGGGACCATGCAAGAAGTGTAGTACATGTTTTTGAACAAGTGTGCTGAGGCTTTAAATGGATTACAGCTCATTATCCCCAATTACTTCTCAGAATAAGCTGCGAAATGGAGAGAAAAACCTGACATAGTGGTTTGCTAAGACTGCTCTCACGAAACCTTCACAGAGGTGCTGGATAGAGCTATAAAAAGATTAATTCTTTTTTTCTTAATTAGTACACTTGAGAGGGTTTTCTTTGAGGAAGTTCACATTTCGAGGTCAGGCTAAAGAATCACAGTTGCTTTGTAAATGAAAAAACAGAAACTGATATTATTGCTTACTGTTATTAATATATCTCTTCTTCCTTGGCCTAGTAAAACAATATCTAATATGGTTTTATTCTGTGTTGCGACACTTTTTTCTATTTTCCTACTTTCAGTTGTTCATATTGTATTTTTAATGTTTGTTTTGATAAGGTGTAGTGCAAATGAGTTGAATTTCAGTGGAACACCAACAAAGAGTTTGCAGTCAGCTCTAATCTGTCAAACAGCCATAGAGCGGGAAACCTTGTACACATCTTGTTAGGTTAGACACAAACAAGTTGAGAGTACGCAGGTAGAAAGGAAGTACTCTCAAATGCACCTGAGCTGTAACATCTTGCGTCGTCTCAGAGTGTTTTGGGTGAGCCTAAAAATATTGCTTTTGCTCTTCGTGGCTGTCAAAAAGATCATATTCTATGAAGGGTGGTTTAGAAACCCAGCAGCTCCCACCAATAGCGCATTTTATGTCTTGTCCATACTGCTGGAAAGATCATGGGCGCCAGCAAAACCCTTCTGTTTCCTGGATGTATTTGAACAATGCCTGCAGACAGGCCATGAAACTCCCAGCAGACCTGCACTATCATCAACCCGAACAAGCACAATAACACATCATGTCTTGTCCGTCTCCTCACTGGAAGTTGATACGTTGCCTCGTGGTACACGTTGGATGTATGCAACAACTCTATATATTCCCTGTCAATAAAAGACAGAATTGTAAACATTTTTTTTAGACACATACTGTTTGCTTCATGTTTTTGTCCTGACTCAATGCAGCTTCAGTAATTTCCCCGCACAGACAATTGCATTACAGTATTAGATTATCATATTCACATTGGTTTCACAGTGCTTAAAATCTTGAAATACACTCATTGCTTAGATGATTTTTCTTCTTCTCGGATGTCTATAAGTTAATATGAAGTTACAGCCAGGAGATAGTTAGCTTAGTTTAACTTAAAGACTGGAAGGAGTAGTAGAAGTAGAAAAAATAATTAGCACCTCTAAAGTTTACTAAATATCATGTATCTCCTTTTTGCTTATTATTATTATTATTATTTGTATCTTGTTTTTTTTTAATCTTTGGACAGAGCCCCACTAGCGATTTCCATGTTTTTGTAGTAGGAGTTTTTATTTTATGTTAAACTAAACTAATTGGCTGCTAGCTGTATGAAACTAAATATAAATATGAAACTAACTTACAGCAGGAGACAGTGAGCCTAGACTAACATAAAGACTGGAAACGGAGAAATAGTTAGCCTGGCTTGGTCTAAAGGTGAAAAAAGTTAGACTAATACCACTTCTGTAGCAAAATGTTTAACACTTCATGTCTTTGTTTTTTTAACTTTTGGACAGAACCAACTGTTTCTCCCTGCTTGTAGTCTTCACGCTAAACTAAGCTAATCAGCTGCTGACTTTATGTTCATAGTTAGCATACAAACAGTGTTAGCAATCTTCATATTGCACATTTGGCAAAAAAGCGAACAAGTGTACATTTCAAAATGGTAATTTTTTTTTTAATTGAAACTCTGGGAGGAATTCAGTGCACAAAAACTGAAGTCCTGTAATCTAGTATAACTTTAAAGAAAGACCAAGTAGAAGATAGAGGCGTTGAAATTTATTTTCTATGATAAAAAAGTAAAATTCAAGAAGAGAGCCAAAATGCTAAGAGGATCATCCATTTTTCTGCTTACTTTATGATTGCCTTTTACATATTTTTTAATCAGTGCATACTGTAGTTAGAGCACCTGACACAGTCTGATTTCACAGCTGCAGCCAGTTGAAAGATAATTATCAAATCCAAGGACGCCAAGGTTATAGTTGCTTTCTAGCGTACTTGTCTATGAGAGAACAAACACGAGATAACATCTTTACAATTTAAGCTGTGTGCTGATTTTGTATGTTCAGTGAAGTCATTGTTTAATTTTGATATAGGCTGCATATAAAACTCCAGCTATTGGACGTGTCCCACACAAAGACACACAATATTGTCCGATGTTGATCCCTTTTTGACAGGCGGTTAATAATGTTATGCATAACAGTATTTCAACAGGTCATTCCATTTAACCCAATAACTTTATACTTGGGTGGACTGAAGTCGGAAACTGCTTCTACTCATGAAGAACCACCTACAATTGATGAATGGACCGATATCGGTTACGATATTTTTAGGATGGAAAGGATTACTTTTGGTGTAAGGTTGCAACAAGGCATATTTCTGAAAAGATGGGTAAAATGGCTAAACTATATTGTATCTGTGCGACCATCTGACTAATATTCCTTTTTCATTTTGCAATAGCATCTTCTTGTGAAGTGTGGGAAAGGATCACCCCTATGTTCAGGTTGTAGTTAATGAGCTAGTTTTTTGTTTTGTTTATCAATATTATTTATCTGAATGGGTCCTTATTTAATTTTGTTACAAGAAATGGTCATGTTTGTTTTTTTATGGACCTTGAAAATCTTAATAGATAAAGAATATATATATATAAAAAAAAGACACACTATATGGTGGGTGCCGGATCGGTTATGACACAACCTAGACAGCCCCAGTGCCCAGCAGCAACCCCCGGAGCCAGTCTGCATCCCCATCTCAGCCCACAGTCCGGCTCTCCACTCTCTTAACCCTGCCCGACTGAAATGTTTCCACTGATTCACCCAGAGTTATCTATATTATCAGAGTTATTTCACAAAGACCCCCAGGCTGTGTTTGTGTCTTCTTCACTTCACAGTGGGTAAAAGCAAAGCACATATTTCAAATAGAAATTTTCATATGGAGATGTCTTGTCACAGTTAATTATTTCTTTTTTTATACACAGAAGCATTGCTTATCTGAGGCATATTTATATCATAGTTAAGTATTTTAACTCCTTAACAAGGGAGATGACAGAAATTGTCAATTCTCACACCTTCCTCCTTATCGTAGTTTTCTGTGGAAATCGCTGGCGCTCTTTTACTCGAAAATCTGCTCAAAAATCATTAAGCAAATGTTTATTATTCATTCTTGGAAAAAAAACAAAAAGGAAACACATCTGCTCTGCCATTAACATCCATCTGCCTTTGCCTTTTCTCCCCGCTCTCTACTACAGATTTCTCCCTTTAACCCGCAGCATGTAATAACTGTCATCTGCCACGCCAATGAGCCATGTAGTGAGACCACCAGTCTTTATATCTATCTAGGCTAATCTCGGAGCCGTCACGGCGGCCATTACAAAGGGAAATGATGCTCTATTTGGTGCGTCTGCTGAGGAGGAGAATGAGTGGGAGGGGAACTCCTGAGGATGTCATTTGGAAAACCCCTTCACCTTCATGACGCAGAGTCGTCGAGGCGTAGATTGTGGGTGGCAGCTGGTGACAAGGTGTGATGGATAAGCGTTGGATACTAGATATTAATGTTAATCATTCTCCACTGTTAAGTTTGCTGTGAAGAAGTAAAGCTTACATGTCATGTTAGATTGCACTTGAAAAGAACATTTTCCTCATTTCCACTTCACTGTAGCACTTTTCCAACTTTCCTTGTCCTTACAGTATGTGGTCTGGCTGTCAGGCTCCCCGGCTGACAACTGATGTCTATGGCATGAGCCAGGGAAACCCATGGGAGGAGAGGGGATGTCTTATAAAATATGATGCGCTGCTTAGCCACGGAGTCGCTCCCGTATCCTGCTGCGCCACTTCAAAAGCACCACGCAGCTGCTTCGAGTGGATCCAGCGTTTTGTGCAAACCTCATATGAAACGTTAAATGAGCTCGCATACATTTACATTGTTGCTCCGTTGTAATGCCACGGCGGGAACAAGGAGCAGTCAACACATGCGCGTCCACCTCTGCACAGTAATGATAAGCACTGCTTAACATTTGCCCAGATTAATCTCCTGGGTCCTGTGTGGGTGCTTCTTTAAAGACTTCACTTACAAAGTTTTGAAAGTTCTAAAAGTCAGACAGTGCCTTTATTTCCTGTTATCTCATTAAAATGAGGACACAGTCCGACGGGACAAAGCTATTGATGAGAACAATTGATTGGACTCTGGGAAGTGACAAAAGACTGAAATTCAACATCCCTCAGACGATCGTGGTAGCGTCTCCGCACAGTCAACACAGCAAATCTCGGCCCCAGCTGTGAATCTCGCTTTCCCAACACTAATATTTACTTCCCTAATAAAAGTCATTGTTGTGCGGCTCGCTCTAAATCAGAGGCCTGCTTCTGTCGGAGATGACAGAGGAAAATATAAAGCATCTCTCACAGTGATGGAGAGCTCCCGAAGCTTTTATTAGCTCGGTGGAAAAGACAGCCCTCATAAGGTTCTGGTGTATGAATCCAACTGTGCGTGAAGCTTTACAATCTGTTTCTGGCTCTCTTTACTATTAAGCCAATTAAATACTTAAGATAATAATTAACACCGATTAACATTCAAGATGAATGATGATTTCCTATACTGATATGGGATTTTAAAAATGCACATTCATTGCTTAATAAAGTAGCTGTGTCCGTTTATCTTGAGGCCATTAGTCCAAGGGTAATGGAAGTTAACACATCTTTAGCTTCTGCAATGTGACATGTTTCTAAATGAAAGGTAATATGCAGGCAGGTTATAATATTAAAGTATTCAAGCCAGAATAATTCAGGCATTTGATTTGATTACACAACATTGCTCGGCTTATTTGCTGCAAAGCTGCAGTGTTTTGAAGCTAGCTTTTAACCGCTGTTTGATTACAGAGTAATGTTAGCCTTGGCTGCGCAGTGGTGCAGTGGTTAGCACTGTCGCAGCAAGAGGGTCACAGGTTCAGATCCGGCTTGCGGCTCTTTTGTGTGGAGTTTGGATGTTCCCTGTCTGAAGACACGCAGGTTAATTGATGACATTAAATTGCCCTTCGGTGTGAATGTCAGCGTGAATGGTCTCTATGTGCCCTGCGATGGACTGGGGACCTGTCAAGGGTGTACCCGCCTTCGCTTAATGCAGACTGGGATCAGCTGATTGTATAGAAGACTATGAGAAAATGACACTTTATTACCTCACGTTGTAAACATGAGTTTATGGTTTCAATCGGTAATCTTCTTCTTCAATACAGCATGATGTTCATTTAGTAAATTATTGTCCCATTTAGAGTTGAATAGACCATAAAGTAGGAATAAAGCAGCAATTAATGTTTAGTTAATGTTTTTAATTAATTAAAGTTAATTTTGCGAAGAGATTCAGCATTTGGTTGTACTTAGCTCCATCTTGTTTTGCCACTTTTGGTTGCAAAAAAACAAGATGGCGTCGGCCAAACTCAAGCCTTCAAAACGGCAGTCCACAAGCCAGTCGGTAATGTTTTTGTAAATTTCCCCACTGTGGGACTAATAAAGGAATATCTTATGTCACAGCGACTACGTCCACTTCTTATATACAGTCTTTGATCCAAACACACCCCTCCAACCCACACTCCATGAGAGGAACCCACTCAGCTATCAGTAATGCTAGTGCCGATAGCCAGTGGGTATTTAGCTATATCTAGCTGGTGTGATTTTTTTTTTTGTTGTTGTGATTTTTTTTTTTTTTTTTTGGATGGCAGGGTTAAGTAGTTTCCATAAATCACATTTAATTCCAAACTAAGTTTTTTAAATACACACATCTACCCTATGATAGCACAGAGTCTCTGGAGCAGCAGTTTGGACCTAGCTAGTGTTTCAGATGAATAGCAACACATTTGTATATTATTTCAGTTTTATTTTAGTTATATTTCTTTCCTAACAATTTCCTAGAAAGTTTACTGGTAATAACTATACAAATTTATTTTTATAAGGAACATGTAGACAAAGGTTTATTATTGAGTTTATATGCAATTAGCTTCTTTGAAATAAAGCTCCATTTGAACCCAATTTAACATATATTATTATTGGATATTTATTCTTTATAAATGTTGAATTGTGTTTTTGCTTTCTTAGAGACAAGTTGCACTTTTATGCTTTATGTTCAGCTGGCCTGCTGGCTAAAAGATGCTCACTGGACTAGCATATAACTGGAATTAATTGATTGGAGGTGTACCAGTCAAACACTCTCTGTGTTACGTATGATTAGTGCCAAATTACATGGATCTTTCTAAAAACCTTCATAGGAATATATTAAGGAAATTAATATGAGTTTATGAACCCATAAAGTGCTACCGGATACATTTCTGTGTATGCGGCCGAGTGCAGGATGAGTCATTAAACATATCTGAATATTTTACAGGAAAAAGGAAAGATTTTGACATAAAAATACTCAAGTGACTTTTTTTCTCTCCAACGTATCACAAGATATAGCAGAACGTATAACGCAAGGACACAGAAAATAAGCTAGGAAATGTATATTTTATTTCACTGTCTTTAATAATTGAATCTAACAACTCTTCTGTGAGTGCATTAAGCTTTCAGCATATTGTTGTCACAGGGCTGTGTGGTTTGGAAAATGCTTTCTGTGACTCTGCAAGTGCATGCACATATCTATAAATATGCGATTGATTTGCATCACGGCGGAACGTAAAGCACTCAGCGCAGCACGCCGTGCCGTACATCTGGATGTGAAAGAAATGTGAGACGGAGGTCAGAGTGTTAAAAAGGGAAGCGGAGTGTGAAAATGTGGGGTAAACTTATCATGGCCTGCTCTAATGCGACTCTCTGACGAGCGAGGAGACAGAGAGAGATGTACAGTCGCCAGCAGTGAAGAGTAGCTGCTGCCAAATGCACCGAGGGCTAGACGAAGACGAGCCCTTGCCATCTGGGCCGCTCGAGGCGAGGCTGAAAACAACTCCAGCTCCATCACTGGCTCTCCAGCTCACATTCACACATCGGTTTTATTTCTTTTTTTTTTTTTTGCTCTTTTGGCCTCCCGTCCCATTAAACTGTCCCATCTTGACGTCCTGTGTCTTTGTCAAGCTGTCTTCTCGCTCACACTTGGCTCTTTCAAACTCTCCCCCTCCTCCTCATCCTCCTCTCAAGGATTTATCACTCTTAATTATCTTAACTATCCCGCTTCATACTCGGCTTGTATCTAGCATATTTAATCTGGGAATCAGCAGGGCTATTAGTTACACTCAACATGCAGAGGGTAATTGATTTAAGGAAGCAAGATTTGCTTGTTGGTGCTGATGGGTTTAACTATAAACTAATATGGGAGGGTGGGGAGCAGAAAAGAAATGAAATGCTCAAGCTGCAGAGGGGACTTTCTGCTGTGTTTTTGTAAACTTTTGGATTCCTTTCACATGCTTTGATGTCCAATTCAGTTTGTTTCGACTGCGCCCGAGCTCGGGGAGACGCAGTGCAGCGCGCGAAAATGAGGATTTCGAACTATTTTAATGGCTTGCGGTCTTTTCCGATACAAGCGGGAATTTCTTTTTTTCCCCTCCCCCCTGATTTACATGGGATAACTGTGGTTAGGATAAATATTTTTGCTTGGTGGGGAAAACAGAACAGCGAAACAGATGTCTGTTTAAATGTCATGTTTGTCGCCGAGGCTGTGCTGACATTTTAGTCCCAGACTTTCACCTCTCGGATTCGTTCGCTGTGAGTCATTACCAGAATCAGGTTGAGTCAGAGCTGCTGTTGTGAATAAATATGATCTAATTGATAGCTGACCTCTCGCATTAATGAGCAAATGTGACCAAAACGACGCATCCCAATAAAACTTTAACTATGTTTGTGTGCGAATCATCGCGTCCGTGTCTGTTTTTAGCTTCCTTCTGCGTGCGTGTGTGACTCCTGCTGCATATGCAGTTAGGGCGGCTGGTGGCCACGGATATTGATAATGACATTGGGGACACTCAGCTTCTTGTCTTATTAATCACACCAGGCTGAGCAGTGACCTTTCTCCGAGCCCACTGCTTTGGGCCGAGCCAGATCCCCTGCCTCTGCCGCCCCCCGGGAGTAGCGAGCTGACATCACTCACCCCGTGTCCGCTAATGTCAGCCCCGAGCCTGGCCGCAGAGGCTCGCCGGCCCTGCCTGGCGCCCCGGACACAGCCCTGGATGACAGAGACATTGATCACTCAGGAAGCTCAGGTTGTGTGTGTGTGTGTGTGTTGTGTGTGTTTTGATACAACACCAATTGAGACTGGTGAGCCTAATTAGACTTCACATCTGGGCCTAATGAGCAAATCAAGACCCATCATTGATCAAGGATCAACTGGCCTTGAGCTGCTCTCTGATTGGTTAAGAGCCGCACAAGCGCTGTGAACTCCTGGGTTAAGCTTTCCACACTCAACCAATTATTTATTTAGAGGACTCAACATGAATCTACATGATAACTGGATACATTGTGGATCTGCAAGCAAAAAAATAAATAAAATAAAGTTATCAGTTATCAGCTAAATCAGCTTTACTGCCTCAATTATGTCCATTTTCTATTTTATAAATATGCACACAGACGACCACTTTGCTTCAATAAAAGGAATAAAATATAATCATGTGAAGTGCTGAAACACTAAAACGAGGCACTAAATTTTGACAAATTAACAGCAAATGTGACTCATTTGATGCCCTCTATCTAGGTTAATATGAGAAACATTTGAAGTAATACTATCAATTTCTGTTTCATGATAATACATTGTCATTACAAATATTATCTTGTGTAAAAAGGTCTTTCAATAAAAGGATCCAAAGGTTTATTTGTCATATACACAAGTAAAATGTGCTAAAAGGCTCCTGTGAATTACATTTTTGTTATTTGAGATATTCATGAAGGTGGTCTTAATTCCCAGTGCTGTGCTGATGGACCAAGTATGGAAAAGAAGCCAGCGTGTTACTCTCGAGGATGTGTTAAACTTTTTCACAATCTAACAGGGATATTTTGAGTTGAAAACAGGAAGTTTATTTCAATTAACAGGAGACACCCCAGGTGAATATGGGTACACAACATTTAAACTACTACCTACTTCCATGACACATCCCCAGTTGATTACTTGCATTTAGGCAATTATTTGTTGCATTAAAAGTTTTCTGAAATGGTATTTTTAAATATGCAAATGAGGTATCCGATATGTGCTAATTTGCATAAATTTCCAGAATAGAAATCTGAACATTTGATAAAACCAGGTTCAAAATCCTTGTTTCATTTTGCTCACATATTAGAGACACATGTTTTTATGGAGGGAATTTTGGTTATCTCTTTTTATCACTCCATAAACAAAACAAAATCAATTTTTGCCCTGTTTTTAGAAATAAAATGTGATAGAAATCAGGCTATGAATCATAAATGAACAAACCCCAGTGTGAAAACCTGGACAGGTGGTACGTGTGCGTGTTACTGAGATGTTTTGCACAGAAAAAAAAAAAAACACTCATTTTGAGAAAACAACCTTTATCACATAGATATCACCATGAAACTTCCCCAGTTGATTACTTACATTAAGACAATTATTTTATGTACTACAAGTTTTCTGAAATGTTATGTTTAAACAGGCATTTGAGGTATTATGTAATGCTAACTTCTGGTAAATTTAGGAGCAATCTACAGATGCAAATAGACATAGTGCAGTAAAATAAACACCTAAATGTGTATGTTGGTTGTTTTCTTTCCACTAGTCTTAAAGAAGACATGTTATGGAAGCAAAACAGCCCAAAATCTGCAAATTGACCATTTCATGAAAAGCAATGGTTTTGCCTAGGGTGGCACATCGAAATCCTTAGTGCCCAATTTCTGCAAAAATCCCTCTTTCCTTTTCAAAGTCACAGCTCAGTCAAATCTGATCACAGACATAACACACCATCTTTAGATTCTGTGTGACACCACTATCGCTGATGTCCATCACAAATAAACATCCCTGAATCGGCTCAGAAATCATTGAAAAACAACGCTCCTTGTAACTGCAGAACTTGCCTGAGAAATATCACATTTTAAAGTTTTCTTCAGTATCCAAGTAATCTAGAAATATTTGTCCGTACAACCACCAGCACATTATATACAGGAACTGGTTATTGCTGATTCTGCATAATTGCATAATTTTCTGCAAATTTGACAAAATGTGATCGAATATAAGCTATATACATTGTTTGCCAGCTGAAGTTGGTTTGCAAGAAGATAGTGGTCTGAATCTTTGATAGCCCTTGGGACTGGGTTTTTGTCGGCTTACTAAACTTGTTCTCTATGGATTATTTTTCCCGCAGAATTTGTTAAGGTGCGAGTTTGAATAGCAGTTCTCACGTGCAGTAGATGCAGATAGTCGTTTCTTTATTTCCAAATGTATTTGGTGTTAAATCCTCAGTAGCACATAAAGCCTTAAAGCCTCCATTCATGCATACAAACAGCTATTGTCAAAATGAACGCTAGAGCTACCTATTTTCAGTTTTTTTTTTCTATCTTTCACAGCACTGCTGACTTTTTTTTTTTGCCAGTAGACACAGTGGAATCTTGTGTGTCATTGTCTGGTCAATATATTCTTTTGTACATCTCCTTGTTGGCAGCTGCACCAGGCAGCAGGAGACTGAGGCCTAAGGGATTCCCTCAACATCCAGGAACATCCTGTCTGGGCTGATCAGGATGGAAAAGGCATATGCACAGACACGATCCGTGGCAACATGGGACTGCTGTTGGCCGTGGGATCTAATATTTGGATGCACTGGGCCTCCATTAAATTCAGCACAATTTTAAGTTATTTCTTGGCACCCTCCATGTACTCTGCTAGTGCTACGCTCTTTGAAGTGTCCATAAAAACTCTAAAAAACATGTCATGGGCAGGACACATTGTGATGTTGTCGGGGATTGTTAAATTAGGCCTGCCTTTAATTGTATTTGGCATTTCTCAGCATACAGATGTCTTGCCAGAAAGTAATGTGAGTGCCAGTCATGCTGCAGTGTTCGTGGAGCACCTGAGAAAGAAACGGACTTGTGGAGAAAGTAATCACTTCTTTTTTACTTTCGTTGCGACCCTTATTTATGCGCTGATGTCAGAACAGGCAGTACTGTCTGTGTTCTAGGGAACTGTCCGACCAGCTCGGCAGGAAACAAACCAAAAAGCCCACACACATTAAAAAAGACATCAAAGTGTACGTTGATGAGGGTGCAGCAGCGCAGGGGCACCGACGTTAGGCAAAAAAATAATTTAATTCAAATTATTCAAGGATAAAAGGGTAAGGAGGAAGATTGCAAATCAGCAGTTATATTTGTGGAGCGCGCTGTACTCCGCACAACTTTCAATAAACATATTTCATAACAACCGCAGTTGGCACCTTATTGTGATCCGTTAATGAGGGCGATATCTTTTATTGTTGATTTGTTCCCCTGGAGAACAAATGAGTTCTATTTCGTAATAATGATTATCAAGGTTTCACCCTGATGACTTTGCCTTGTTTTTGTTAATAAACTTTCCAGTGTGAATTTATGGGCAACCTCAGAAAACAGTAAGCTGTAGACAAAGCTCATCATCGGAGAAAGAGCGGATTGTCATCAGCTGATAAAAGACTTCATTACTAGAATGAATGTTTTTTTTGCTTTGTCAGGTGGCCTATCACATGTATTTAGTTTTTTCGTAGCTCTATTCCACTGTGGTATTATTCAGTCTTTTGACCTTTTGCTTTGTTTACCGTTTTCTTTCACTCATGAAGTATCTTAAAAGCTTTCATAATGTGGTATATTTGTGTGTGTCCTTGCTTGCTTGTGCACGACCGCAGGATTTTTGTTCGGACAATAAAAGCACACACAACCCAAATGGGCCGTGTGTCTGTGTGCTTGTGTGGTCTGTTGTCTACTGGTGAGTGTTTAGAGAACAGATTTCTTTGACGTTGACGGCACCAAAGCAATACAGATTTGGCAATTAACCTTGATGTCACTGTAATTACCAAGTCACTTTAGTAAAATGAATTAATTTCCCAAAAGGACGCAGAAACAAAATTACCTCCTCTCTTCCTGAAGAGAGCCAATATGGCGTCTGATAATTAGGGGAGAAAAAGTGAGCCCGCTGCCATATTCCTGTCTCTCATTGTGTGTATTCTGTGTAATCTGCCACAGGGGGAAAGCCACTGATCTGCCTGACTGCTCCCATAACTTCCTCCGCGTTCACGCCGCTGTGCCGCTCCCTCGTTCATTTTTCAACTCGCCACGTGTTGAGCGACGGGGCTTTTTCGTCCTTCTCTGAACTCTTCAATCTTCTGTCGTCGTCGTTTTTCAGACCACGTTGGTTTTTGTCGCGTGACACAACAAGTGGCGACCGCTGTTCATCTTGAAGGATGCCGCTCACACATCTGGGAGAAGGGAAGCAGACGCCTCCTGAGGTCTTAATCTCTGATCCCCCCACTGAGGGCTGAGGTGTCTGTCAACCCTTTCATGCCGCTTCAATTAGTATGTAAATTTTTAATAAAATATTTTTTTCTTAGCTTGGTTTGATTTCTTACTTGCTGCCAAATAAGCAATGGTCACTTTTGCCGGACTACAATCATCATCATCAATCATATTAGAAAATAATTCCATGTATAACCTCATTAGATTCCTCAGAACATTTATTCTGTAATACCTAGTGCAGGCCTCCCAGACTCCTCCCCCCAGGGCCATAAACTTTGCATTAGCTAAATGGCATCAGCCCCTCGTTCATGCTTTCCAATCATTGGCTTATTCACAGCTGTTACTGCTACCAGCTGACTAATTGTGTCCAATCACATACATACATGTGTACAGTGTGGACCATTAGAACCTGACACTTCACATTATTAAAAAGAAAGTCTGATTGTATAGAAGTCTATGATTTATGACTTAATTTTAATTACCTAACCTTGTAAACATGAGTTTATGGTCTCAGTTGCTAGTTTCAGGTCTTCTTCAGTACAGCATGATCTTTATTTATTAAATTATGGTCCCATTTAGAGTTGAATAGACCATTGAGCAGGGTATGCTTTAGGGCGTGTCTACCACAGCGTTGGTTGATCTGGAAGTTGTCCGTGTTTTCGTCTTAGAACTTGAACCCTTTCACAGTGTTTTTATTCCTGAAAGTTAATTATACCTTTTGTGGTGGCTGCTCCAAACCAGTTAGTAATATAATGCAATCTGAAGGTAACTTTTGTGTTTGTTCTTTTAATCATGGGTTTATACAAGATGTTTTTGAGCATTAGCTCACATGTCACCATACGTCTTATTAGCTTTTCTAAGAATGTGTCTTACAGCAGCTTGTTCTCATTATAATGAGCAAAACCATGTGGCAAGCTGTTAAAACAAAAGGCTCGACTTTTCGTAACGTACATTACAATGTAATATGACAGTGGACAGGACACTGCCAGCAGGAACAGTTGAGTCAATTAGGCGTGAATACAAACCTTCAGCCTGTATTTGAATAAAAGGAGAAAGGAAGCATGTTAAGCGAGTTTTGACCAAAGTCACAAGCGACCCTTCCCCCAGCTCCACATCATTAGCTAGCAGTGTTTCGCCTTGGGATCTCAGCCACGAGATACGCTGCCCAACCCTGGCGGCATGGACGGACTAATTGCTCTTGAAATTGTCCAACGAAGACGAATCATGCGCATTTGGCAGTGTGCATGTCATATTTCTTCATGACCGTGGCCGAGCTGGTCCTGACATGTCCAGTGAGTTCTAATAAGTTCAATTGCCAGCTAGCTGCATGGTTTGTGTGTGCGTAGCCGATGATGAGTTCAGCGCATAGGGAGAGGTCAAGGCAGAGACAGATGTGAGAACAGGCTCTCTGACAAGAACCCCCATCACAACCCTCTGATGTCCATGCTGCCTTCGCTGTGTGACTCAGGTCACTTCACACCGTAGGAGTGTGTTCATGTACCTGAAGGTGTGTGTCTGTCTCTGTGCAGTGGCACTCAGAGGCTATGGAGAGTTCAGGGAGTGTACTGAACAGAGAGTGGGCGTGACAATGAAACAGCAGGATAGGAGCCTACATGTGAATTAGTTTTCATGCGACATGTGTGCATGATGTGGCGGTGCGATCGCACCTGTGGACATGTGCGAGTGAGGATGTTTGCGTAGGCATTAAAAGGTCAGCGGCATCTGTGACATTATCACTTGAGCGCATTGGGTCCATGCACTTAAAACATGAAGGTGTCGTCCTCTTACGTCCAGGAGACAAGGTCAGACATTCACAGGATGTTTATTTATTCCACAGGGTCATCATGTCGGTCAGAACATCAGCCATATTTCCAAATAGACTTTCAACGGCAACCTCCCTGTGCCTCTCTGACCCCAGTAAATCAAGGGTAGAGTCACTGTATCAACATTTATTTAGTGAGTTGTGACTGTTGACTGGAAAATGTGCATTGTATAACAGTGCCTGTACACAAAAAAGGCTTCAACAGAGTTTTCAACAGATTTTTAACAGTTTTTAACATATTTTGAATGACACGTTATTTTGAATTTAAAGTGGCAGTAGGGAGAATGTTTCTGGCACCATTTGGCAAAAAAAAAAAAAAAAAATCCATAATAACCTTTCACCATATTTTCATTTAAGTGTTGTGAGAGATAATTACACTTCTGCTCCTCCTCAGGGTTCTGTTGTCAGGCTTTAAAAAAATCTAGCCCATGATGGAAGACTTTGGCCAATCACAGTTCGTTTTAGAGAGAGAGAGAGTTAGTATTGGTTGTGCTGCTGGTGGGCGGTGCTTAGTATTTCCTCAACTGATCTCAACATGGCTGCCGGGTCACAAACTTTCTCAGCTAAACAGTAACCACAAGAAGAGTCTGAAACATTTGAGGTGAGAGATAGGCATTACAGTAACATAATATTGATTCATATTTGATCAGCACTGCATAGTTTGTGCATTTGGTTGAGTTTGCGAGTAACTGACAGCTGGCTATCATAGACGGCAGCTGGACGCAGACTCCAGATCAGCTCCGACTGGTTGTTTTCCTCTGGTCTGTGAAATCTTGCAGATATCATTAGGAGCACCAGAGGAAACAGAGGCACACGTCTCATGCACTACTGTCAGGATATAGTGATTGTTTTATGAAAATAACTTCTATTAATCATATTTTTTTCCTTTTCTACCTGCTGCAGCTTCAACAGTTTTGCTCCTATAGTGTGTGGTGAGCAACGATTTGGCCAAAACAGCCCACTACATACTAGCAGATTCAATTCATGAACAAGAGTCCCAACTAAAAAACACATTAGATAAACACTCATGTTGCTGCCACAGATCAACATGTTGGTCCTCCATTTCTGAGGCGCATCTTACCACTACTTTATGCTTTGTGTTTTACGTTAGCCTCAGCTGCCATGACAGCAGTTATTGATTTTTCCACATCAGTCAGCTTGGTTCTCAGTTGGCTATCGTTCTTTCCCACGTGACAACGTTATCGGCTGTCCTCTGGGTTCCCCACACACAAAAAGATATCCGATTTGAAATCGTCTGGCCAGGATGGACTTCCAAGCCAATTGGGGGATGTAAAAAAACCTGTTTAACATACTTTACACCACAGGAATATCTGGAAAGATAATCTTTAGAAGCATCAAAAAATCTGGGCTTTGCTGATGATTGTTGGGAGATTGGCCCAAAATCAGCTTGAATCTCAGGTAGTGTGTTCCCAGCATTAGCGAGGAGAAACCCCACTATGTGCTGCTTTAAAAAGTTAGTGAGGATTGCATGTTTTTGGTTTTAGAAAAGACCAACAGAGTGATGAGTCTGTCGGTCAATAAACAATCCTGCGTTAGTAGCACATCACAAACCTGCCCAGTATGCTCCTGGCTTAAACACTGCTCTCAGAGACACCTCTCCTGAAGATACTCTCTGCTGTGTGAAGATTGTATCAAGACAGCGTGTGAGATGGCATCAGGACCCATCTCCCTGTTTAAACCAGCGTGATGTTCATTATTAATGAGACTCAATGATGGTGAATGTATTTTTTTTCCTCTGGATCGTGCTCCCTCCATTGAAGAACAAAGGCAGAATCGTTACACGGAGCGTGTTATCTTCCCCCTGCATTGGTTCAGCGGGTGCAGTTATCACAGTCATTATGACTGTTCAGCTCCTTCTTGTTTCTTATCTTGTCGCTGCAAGAATATACATATACCGTGCTGTTTACATCTGTACATGGTATTTTAAAACCAAGTCAATTTCAAATACAATTGGAGCCATGACACGTTTATTTTCTACAGTGATAAAATTACACAGTCTAAAGATGCAGAGAAACCCAGCAGCAATTGCTAGCATGAAAGAACATGTGCACTGTACTGTGAAATATTGGGAGAGACTGCAGTGTATTTTCCAGCATTTTATGAACAAGGCTGCGCTGTTGATGTAGAAGCCCAATTAAAATCATAGCTGTGAACCCGTTGCCTTTTTTTTCTGTTTTATATTACACATGTATTAATATGCAGTGTTTCTACACTCATACTAGTATACTGCTAATTGCCATAGTATACTGTTTGCAGTTTGTATAGGCTGCAAGTAATCAATATCCTTTTTGTTGTTAGTACGTCATATTGTAATGATGTAACTGATGTCACTTTTAATTCAATTTCAGAAGAAGCAACATGTTTTTTTCTTTCTGAATATTTAATTTATGTTGAATTTAAGTTATTATATTTGTTTATTGTTTTTTAGTTTGATCCAATTTATTTATTTTTTCAATCAAGTACTTGACATAAGCTTTTTCCAACTGAGCCACACTCACTTCAAACCAGCATGAAGAGCAGAGAAAATAGCAGAAATACTGAAATCTCTCGTAAAGTAACTAAAACTGTCCTAACTTTGGTAGAAAGTAGTGTGCTCATGTACGACCCCATCACTCATGGTAAGAAGCTGATAGAAAAAAATGTTTTCAGGGCTGTTATCCCCTTCAAACGCCACCGGACCACTGGCAGGCCCAGCCGCTGTTCTGTCGTTCGGACATTATAGCTGGCTCAAGGTAAACGGATTATTCTACAAAACGTATGGAGTCCATTGGTATCAACCACGTCATGCTAGCTTGTTGAGAAGAACGCGAAATAATGCTGCTATTGTTAGGCTAAATTTGGGCGAGGAAAAAAGTGCATGGTGATTTTCAAAGTGGTACCTTGTCTGATGTCAAGATGTGTGAATGAAGATGGGTTCAGTTGGTACCCATGACTCTCCCCTTTACAGACATGCTCACTTTATCATAATCACATGCATTTTTTGATTGCAGTACAGACACGTTATTTGTACCTATGCTAAAATGGTGTATTTGGTGTATTTTGTTGGGTACCCAGTGAGCCCATCTGTATCCATGTGTGATGATGTGAGTCCCCATAGTTGCCATTTAAACCATGCCATGCAGTGGACACACAGCTGAATTGTATAACTATCATTTCTACGTACTGCAGTGTTGGGACACAACTTTTATGTTATCAGTTTCACCACTTGCACCAAATAACTCAAATATGGTAGGCGTTTGTAACCGTTGGTTACAATTTTATTGGGATCTGGACATCAGTAGCCTCTTCAGTAGTTGGCATCACCAGTTTCCCTGTCTTGATTTCAAACATACCACCATTCATCCACTATATTGCTTAAATCTCTCATTTTGAGCAAGTTTTCTCTCCTTTTGAGCAATTTTTCACCTCTCTTGTAAGTGCAACAATGACATTTTGACGACTGAGAGATTTACATTATGTACTGAAGATGATCACTTTGCATCTCCCGAATGTCAAACTCATAAAAACAGGTTTTGTTTTTGCCCTACAAACAAACACACAACACACACACGCACACACACGTCGGTTTAGTTCAAAGTAACAATAATCCTGCAAAGACTCCCATCAGTCTGATTAACTAGCAAATTTGAACTGTTCCCATGTGAACAAACATGGACAGAATGCATTGTTTCAAAGAGAAAAGGCACATGCATAATTAATTACTGTAAATAAAGGCTAAGACTCCAATTATATTTGCTAAAAAAAATAGATCAAATAGAAAGGAAATGTTGTCAACCTGTCACACATTTTGGCTTAAAAGACAAATTAGATAATGCATAGATACAGGTATTAACTCCAAAATACATCAAATAAATGTGTGTGTGTGTGTGTGTGTGTGCGTGCGTGCGTGCGTGCGTGTGTGCGTGCGTGCGTGCGTGCGTGCGTGTGTGTGCGTGCGTGTGTGTGTTGTGCTGTGCTCTTGAGGGAGACAGATGGGACAGACCTCAACCACCCCACACTACTTTCTCTCTGCATGACTTCTCACCACAGTCTGTGGGTTGTTTTAGTGCCAGAGCATCACACACAACACACACACACACACACACACACACACACACACACACACACACACACACACACACACACACTGCCAGAGCATCACACACACACAGGAGCTCATGTGACAACAACTACTGTTTCATTAATCATCTGTATGTGTAAATTAGGCATGAAAAAAAGAGTATTTGGAGCATAAAGCCTTGGACATACTGTCCTTTGCTGTGTTCTGTGGTAATAAATTTGATGATGGAGTGAAGTTAACGAGCTGCTGTCCTGGTATGTTTTTGATCACAGCAGCCTCACTGAAGTTTAAATGACGCTACGTCTTATATATGCAGATTGTGTTTTCTGTTCTTTCTGTTCTTCTTCCTGAAGGTAAAATGCCTCTGTATAGTCTTAAGTGTTGTTTTCAGATCATAGACTGTATGTAAGAAGTGGACAAAGTCACCGTGACGTCACCCTTTGGTTTGTGGATTGCCGTTTTGAATCCTCGAGTTCATCATTTTGGCTGCTCCATCTTGGTTTTTAGCTGTCGTAGTGTTGTTTTTTTGCAGCCAGAATTGACACGCGAGGGTGGAGCCAAGTGCACCCAAATGCTGAATATACATTTTCAGATGACCAAAAAGGTTATTATTAACTTTCATGACCTGAAAACACACTGTTAAAGGGTTCAAGATCTATGACAAAAGTACGGACAGCTCCCAGACCGGACAACGCCGTGGTAGCAACTTGTCAATCACAAGGTAGCCACACCAGAAAGCATACCCTACGTTATCGTCTATTTGACGGGGGCATGCTGTATTGAAGAAGACCTGAAACTAGCAATTGAAACCATAAACTCATGTTGACAATGTTCTCTGGGGTAATAAATAATGGGAGAAGTAGGCCCATTTTCTCATAGTCTTTTATACAATCTGACTTCTTTTTGCAACCAGAAGAGTCGCCCCCTGGTGGCTATTAGAAAGAATGCAAGGCACTTCTGCATTGGTTTCACTTCTCAGACCGAGGTAGCCTACTGGTTCAGATGATTCTAACCAAATACTATAATTCAAGTTTCCCAAAAGATTGCAGATTTTGTTTGCCAGGAGGTTTCCTTATTCTTTCTTTCATTCTTTTACATATTCACACTTTTTCTCGTTCAGATTCACACTTGTTTCTCTGTTTTATATTTCCATATGTTGCTTTCATATTTCATGCCCACAATTACTTGTGTGTAAGCAGTATTAAAAGACTTTTTGAATGCGATGTCTTTCCCCCCAAAGATTAACAGTTCATGAAGCAGCTTATTAGAGCAATTCATCAAATCAGCGGGCAGTGCTGATTAAATCAACTTGGTAATAAATGGAATGATCTAAAGCCTTCTGATGCCCAGAGTCCTCGCAGCCCACCTGCCCGATTAGGAGGCAATTTATCCCATAGCTTTCCACAGAGTCTTGTACTTTAATTGTGAGATAAATGTGAATTTCATTCTGTTTGCCTGATGGCAGAAACAGCAGGATCTTGATGAAGGATCTCTGGGCAATACTTTGGCCCCATGATGAGAAAAAAAAAAACTTTCCTGTATTCCAGTGGCATTGCCAGACCCATTTTTGGGGGGTTTTACATTACTGAATTTATGGTGTGTCCCTAAATAATTAATTTTCCCTCTTCTGACTGATTTATAATGTAAGACCATGATACAGAATCCCTCCGCAAATGTGATAAGTGCTTGTGCTAGGACCCAACGGATACTGCCATGCAGCAAAATGTGTGACCTTTTTTCCCCAGGATTGTGGGAAATGCTGAGTAATTGTTTTTCTATTTAGTGGGCATTGTTACACCAAAACTCTGTTACATATTATGGATTGCAGCTGCACAAGAGCCATGGACAGAAACAGTTTGATGAACACTTAAACACTTACAGGCCAGACACCTATAAATACATTTTTTATCTATTAAGTAAAGTTAAATCAGTCACATAACCATTTCCCTACTAAAAGAAGACCACAGTGAAAAAATTTTTTTTGGGGGGGGTTAAGTATCCTCACGGTATTCAGCACTCAGCAAACCTGCTGTACTAACACATAACCATTCATAACAACTGAAAACCAACACAAAATGAATATAAAAACAACCATGCCAGTACAAAACCAACAATAACAACATAAAGCCAACCATATCATCACAAAACATCATAAAATGTACTATACCAGCACAAAACCAAGCTAAAACCAACCATACCATCACAAAACCAATATAAAATCAATCATACCCAACCATAGCAGCACAAAATCAAACATACCAGCACAAAATCAACCTAAAACCAACCATACCAGCACAAAACCATACACATCAGCACAAAACCAAGCTAAAACCAACTATACCAACCAAAAACAACATAAAAACAACTATACCAGCTCAGAACCAACAATACCAACATAAAGCCAACCATACCATCACAAAACTAGCATAAAACCTACTAAACCGGCCGAAAACCAACACAAAACCAATATAAAGCCAATCATAACCAGCCATACCAGCACAAAACCAAGCTAAAACAAACCATACCAACACAAAACTAACATAAACCAGCCATACCAGCACAAAACCATACATGTTAACATGAAACCAAGGTAAAACCAACCATACCAAAACAAAACCAACCATACCAGCACAAAATCAATCATATCAGCTCAAAACCAACATAAAACCAACCATACCAGCACAAAATCAACCATATCAGCTCAAAACCAGCATATAACCAACCATACCAGCACAAAACTAAGTCAAAACCAACCATGCCAACACAAAACCAGCCATACCAGCACAAAATCAACCATATCAGCTCAAAACCAGCATATAACCAACCATACCAGCACAAAATCAATCCAAAACCAACCATGCCAACACAATCCAGCCATACCAGTACAAAACCAACAACATAAAACTAACAAACAAACACAGTACTTAAAAGTGCTGTTATTGTGGCACTTACAGTATATTAAGTGTAGTCTACAAAGAGCTTCACATAAAAAGTCAACTCCTAACGAAAACGTCAAGTGGACTAAGAGAAACTTCAAATTAACCTTTAACGGGGAAAGGAAGGAACAGCCATTGGAAAAGATCACAAGAGCAGACTCCCTTCCAGGGCTGAAGGCAGATAGCTTGACAGCATGACTAAAAGAAGAGCAATGAGAGAAATTTAATTTAGAAATTGAAATATGAAACAATCAGCAATATAACAGGCTCAAACTTCCAACCATGTGGTATACTTTCATATAGATGAACACTGAGGTACCACTGATGTTTACTCTACCAGCACATGTATGCAAAAGGCAAGACACACAAATCTATACATTATAGCTTTGACAGTATATTTTAGTTTACTTTGTGTCTGTGATAAAGGTCAGTCAATCTGGGTTTTGTATATTTGTCAAAGGTCACACACCTTGACACGTCCCATGTAGTGGCGCCTTGTTTATCACATAATCAGCCTCTAAACTGACTAAATTAGTAGCTACTTTCAGTATGAATATAGATGAGTTAGTCTGTATGTATTTGTGCATATTTGTGCATTTAACACCTATTGTGAGAGTGCTTGCCCATTCCCACCTTTGTGTGATTTGTGTATCTGTATGCAGGGAAGTAAAAGTGGAGAATGTTGGCGAAAGCAACTCTCGGCAAGCATCAGATGGCTCGTGATGAATAGTCAATTAACTATAAACTTGTTCCAGGAATGACCAGTGAACAAGGGAGGAGAGGGTGGCTGTTGGAAAAAAAAAGGCATCCATTATCTAGCAGCTAATTATCTAGCCACTGCCATTTCCATCCTCGAGATAGCTATGTGATTAAAGGGTTTGGTCAATCAAATAGATAACAGGGATTAGAACTGGGAGGACGGGAGAGGAAGAGAAAGAGGGTAAGCAACAAAATGAGCCAGAGGAGAGGTGGCTGCTTGAGGCTCTGTTTTATCTTGTGTTTACCTTTTTAACAACAAATGCAGAAAATATACTGCTGCGATTTCTACTTTTATTTACTGTTATTTCCTGATACAGTGCACCCGTAAGAATTTCATCGTCATGTACCAGTCAGCATACTGTATATGTGTGCTTATATACAAAGACCAAAACACTAAATCACATCCTCAGTCGTCAGAATATAGACACCACATACTAGCTTAGTTTCACTGCTTTTTACCGTACTAAAAATACAGATCACTGAATCGTACAGGCTTTTGTAGAAATTGTAAAACATTTCAACAGAATATCCCAAACTTCTTGATACATCAGTTTTGAATAAAGTACTGAGCCTGCATAAGATCTGGGTTTTATACTATTATGCTCTTTAGTAAGCTTAAACAGTGTGAGATTATTTAGTATGTCTGAAACCTTAGTATAAAAATAGTAATATGCAGATAGTATATTTCTGGTGAAATATTACAGTATGCAATGGCTGACACTATGGCGGCATAAATATCTGACAATGCAATTGACAACGACAGTGTTCACCACAGATATTGACGGCTCTGTAATGTCAATACGGCTTCCAATTAAGTGTAGGTATGAGATTTTACTTTGCGAGGCATAATATATATTTTAAATTGATTCTTAAGACTTAGTTTTGGTCACATGAAGTTGATATGGGTTACCATGGTTATACATCTCCAACTGGCAAGGAGGCTCTCAGTAAGTGACGATGTAAATTACCGCTCAGTGCATCCGAAAGATAAATACTACTGTTTATTCACATAATAGTATGTTGAATGATAGCACATATATTGGGTATTTAGTGCACTGATTTAGATCTGGAGGTGAAAGCAAGTATCTTAAACATACATACAACCCAAGAATCTGACCAAGCATTGGAGGCCAAATTTTATAAGACTTTTCAATACTCAGTGCTCGACACATTTTGGTCAGTACTCAAAACGCTCTAGTCATCCAAATGGAAAATGGACATGTTTCCATTGCATGTTGTCAAATTTAGTGTGTAGCAATACACCAACTTTTCAGCCAAATGCAAAAACATGTTCATGATATTTTTACCTTTCCTCATTT
Source organism: Pterois miles (assembly GCA_947000775.1). Taxonomy (NCBI): domain Eukaryota; kingdom Metazoa; phylum Chordata; class Actinopteri; order Perciformes; family Scorpaenidae; genus Pterois; species Pterois miles. The sequence continues at coordinate 15,460,537 of CAMQGK010000549.1, read as the reverse complement.
CCATTGATTACTCCATGCGTTTCTAGCCAGGTCTCTTTTTTTTTTATAAACAAATTGAAAGTGCGACCGAAAACAGGTGAATGGAAACACACTTTATGATTTCAGAAAGATTGGGACAGTGAATATGGGAAGAAAGAGACCAAATATATTAACAGGAATGAGTGTGTTTTTGTGAGGTGGATCTTCTCTGATCACCTGGCAGCCCTGGGAGGCTGATTTAATCTCCGCTCAACGGGGCTCCGTGATTGGTTAATCCCTGGAGGGCTTCATCCAGTGGGGACATTAAAGGTCAGGTTGGAACTCAAATTGTGTGACAGCCAACTAAGACATCAGCTTCACACCAGAAGCACAGTCCCTCCACTCATGTATAAACACACACATATACACTGTATACATGTAGGAAGCCACCCAGACAGAGAGCATGAAATATTAATGACCAATATCACACTTTATACACACACAAACAATAAAAATGGTCTTTGCTGGAGGGACTACAATGGTGTGTCAGCGGGAGAATTGCAGTGAGAGGAATGTGAATAACCTGCAGGGGGGAAGCACCCCCCTATACATAAACACTGTCCTTTCCCCATAGGACATTAATAGAGACATTCAACTTCGCTGTGGGCCTGGAGGGGACAATTATGTTTATCTCATTTACAATTATATAATGGCCAGAAAAATGAACTGCGGCGACACCTGTTGAAATCAATTACACGGCGCAAAGTCACACATTGATCATTCCAAATAGCACTGACAAATTATTGCACATCTTTACATATTTATACCCGGATCTCATGCGGCACAAAGCAAGTCAATTTTTCAACTAGTACTGCAGTACGAGTGCAGACAAGAGAGGAAGAGGTCTGTCGTTGGCGAGTGCACTTAACCTACAAATAGGCATCCACTGTTTTTAATGGGAGTTTGTATTTTAATCTGATGTGTTTTCATTTATTGCTGTTTGTAGGTGGATAAATGTCAGTGATTGACACCGAAGGTTTACTTAGGTGAATAGGATGAATTCAGAGCATCTTGATTAACATGGAGAAGATGGTTCTCTCCTTGTCTGGCCTATGTCTTGATTTTGACTTTGTGAAGAAAGTCCAACACAGATAATAAATCAGAAAAGAGGTATATTGAGCTCTCTGCACATTTATATCTGATGCTGCAGCCCATTATCCCTAAGAATTAAGTCTGAATGGGACAATTGATCACCAAATCATACCCTTAACCTTAACTAAATGGTTTAGTTGCAAGCCATCTCTTAACCATAGTGCATGTGCCACTCATCTTTCCCTTATCTTAAACATGCAGTAACTGATTTGTCTTTGGCTACTTGGAGGCAGTGGAAGAAAACTGCAAACTAGGGCTGTTAGTGTTAACGCAAATTTGTTTTAAAGCCACTGATTTATTTAAGTTAAGGTTGTAGTGGGCTGAGTTTTAAAGCTAGTAACTAGGGATTTCATTGGTACCAACCATGTAATACTAGCTTGCCAGGAAGGAGGTTTAATAATGCTCCAAACCTCTGCTAAATTTTGGTGACGAATAACTGTCATGGCCATTTTCAAAGGAGTCCTTTGACCTGAAAATGGGTTCTCTGGGTACCCACAAGTCTCCCTTTACAGACATGTCCACTTTATGATAATCACATGCAGTTTGGGGCAAGTCATAGTCAAGTCAACACACTGACAGCTGTTGTTGCCTGTTGGACTTGAGTTTGCCATATTATGATTTGAGCAGGTACATTTTAAACAGATGAAAAATGTGCAATTAATTTGTGCTTGTAATTAATCACTGAAAATCATGCAAGTATTTGTGATGAAATATTTTGCAGCCCTACTGCGAACACACCATACAATATTGGCATATTATCACTATAAAAAGTTGATTTGACAGAGCTATTAGCAAACAGTTGCTTATTTAAACATCTAGCAAATAAGAAACAACATGTGGAGTTGTATTTCTGGAAGCACTGACTTTACTGATGGCTCTGTTACAGTAAGTATATCAAACCCTGGTACTGCTCACCTTAATGGAATACAACCATCATTAGTGTTATCAATCACACGTGTTTTTCCTGCATGTGAAAAGGTCGGTTGTGGAAATCGTCTGTATGGTTGGATGTTGGTAACTTGAGTCACTAGAGCTGTGAAGGCATCGTATGGGGAAACAGCATCTGTTTGATATCGAGGCAATGCAGCAAATACTGGCTTGGTGAAGCATATGTGATGTTATATTTCTGTTAACAGTGTGTAGGGCTGTTTTTTTTAAATGCTGCCCACTCCCTGTGTATGCAAGGTTACAGTTTGCGCCCATATGTGTGTGTGTGTGTGTGTGTGTGTGTGTGTGTGTGTGTGCTGGCATCAAGGCTTGATAAAGTAATGCACGGTGATCAGTGTGAGCTGGTCACTGGGATGTGAAGGACAACAGTTGACCACCCAGCTGCTGCTGCTTCTGTTTTCCATTACAGAGGGGAAAAAAAAAAGATCAAGCGAGAGAGAACAAGCATTTTCTACGACTGCTCAGGCTTACGATTTAAAACCATCACCAACAAACCCATGATAGATGTTTTTTACAAATAAAAATATATATATACAGTGTATATATAAAGATCTGCTGCCTATTCAGGAGAGTAACTCATTTGTCGATTTAATGGTCGCTCCCAGCGCCACAGCTACAGTCATTCTGTGCAGCACCCGGCCCAGATCTACCATTACTTTTTACAGTTACAATTCACAATGAAATGCAAATATCGGTGGAACATTAAAGGCTTTGTCTCTTTGCACTTTATGCGAGGACTTGTTGTCCCGCTTCCAAACGAGTCAGTTTGTAGTGAACTGTGTCAATATGTCTCTGCGTCAATGTCACCAAGTCGAATTCCTGTGGTTATTGTACTTGAAGATTAAGGTGATTCTTATTTTAGCTGCAGAAAGTGGCAGACTGCCATGTGCTAAGCTACTGTCATTCAGCAACAGCCCTGATAGTTCCCCCTCCACAAGCTTTTTAAAGCTGAATATTCAGGGGAAGTTTTGACTTGCATTCTGTAACCGTAACATTATCTCAGTAATTGTCTTTACGCAATGTAAGACATTAATGCCACTCAGCTTGAAAACGAAAACAAAATAAATGAAGAACGAGGCAGAGAGGTGGAAAAACAGAAAAGGTAAAGCAAATAGATGGCTATGCAAGATGAATTTACAGACGGTACAGCCTGAATGGATGCTCACTAATTGAGACAAATGAACAACAGCAGATAGGTGTGTGAGAGAGACAGTGGATTTATCTAGTCCATCTTTTGCCCTTTTACCTCACGGCCTTTTCTCTTTTTATTTAAATCCACATCCTGTTTTACTCATGCATAGCTTTTTTAGTCTGAATAACAATATAGAGCGCTGCACATCCCGTCTCCCTGTTCTCATACATTTAGAATCTATAAATCATGTATGACAAACCTCATTGTTAAATGAGGTTATACAATAGAAGTCATTGTGAAATTCTCGCTTCTTCCATTTATTCTGCATGTCACACACTAATACTAGAGGGAGTTCTTTCTTAAGTATTATACGGTGCAAACAAAATTAGTTTATACTAGCACAAAACTCAGTGTCTCTTAGCCAAGTAGTTACCAAGCCGTTCCTTGTAATTTCTGACAGTGTGATAAAGTGCAGAAATTGATTTTTTTCTAAACACTGACTCTTGTGACTGGAGCCAAAATGCTGCAGTAGAAAGATTTGTTCCAAAATGAGTTATTCACCATCTACAACAGAACGAACGCTGGGCTGGCCCTGTATGTAGGGAAAGTAGTATTCAATTCATTATTTTACAGAACAGGTTTGTAATAGCGAGCTAAAAGCAATAGATAAATGGCTGAAATAGTTAGTTAAAATGATCAATACATTGTTGAAATAGTTATCTAGAAATAATAGTGCACACTCCGACCTGGAGTGAGGGTAGTGTGCCGAAAGGCTGACTGGAAAAGGTGTAGTTTACTCTTAAAATGTTAAAAGAGGGTCGCAAGATGAGGTCCGTTTGATGAAAAAAAAAAAAAATGAAGTGGTTTATTGCCCTTTAAATACAGTTCATGGAGTAATGACAAACAAACCAAAAATGCAGCAAAAAATATTTACAAAGTACTAACTATAATCAGTTAGGTCTATTCAGCACCACTGTCCTTCTCTGACTCTCCAGAGTAGAAGCCCCACTATTTAAAGGCTAGGCCCCTCCCACTGGACCATACCACCTTTAATTGAAATCAATTACCTAATCACTTCAACCTCATAGGTCATTTCCCATATGAAAATCCTTACAAACTATATTTACTCTTATTTTCCACACATAAAGTTGGCCATCAAAACATTTACATAATACTTAACTGTATAAATTAATTTACAACTCCATTTCAACCCCACAGTTGGTATGGTTCAGAGAGAGATGGACTGAGCATGCTCCTCCCTGCATACTACTCAGGCACTATAAAAGGCAGCCTGAAGCTATGCTCGGGTCCTTTCTCCCTGCCCAGCACCAGGAAGCACTGTGGTAAGAACATGCAACAAAATTAAATACAACTCATGAGTTTCAGAGTTAACTTAAAACAATATGTGTATTAGTGTGTGTTTGAACAAAACTTTCTTGGGATAAAAATAGCACAGGAAACTTACTTAAGTGTTAAATGTAGCTCAGTGTGTGCACCCACCAAACTAACAATAGCATGCTACCTGGCTAACATGTGGTCTGGTGTGGTGTGCTAGTGTGGTGTGTTACCAGTGGCAGTCTGCCACATAGAGAAATGGTTGAAATAGTTAACTAAGAAATAATGGATAAACGGTTTAAATAGCTAAAATATTATGGCTAAATGGTTAAAATAGCTACAAGTAATGGATAAATGGATGAAATAGTTAGAAACAACGGTTAGATTCAGAACAAGATCTCTCCTTGATCGAGCCTTGGTGAACCAAGTGAAAGACAAAGATAAACATTTTCAAAACATTTTAAACGCTTTTAGTGGCCGCAAATTGATTGTGCATAATTGACCAGAAGGATTACATTGCAGCCCGTTTTGCATTTCTTGCTCAATACTGGACCAATTGAAAAGACTGTTGTCCTCATTAGTCACTTAAACATAAAAACTTGGGAAAGTAGGGTCTGGGTCGAAAAATACCAAATTTACCCTTTAAAGTTGTCAACTTAGATTTGAGGTTTCTTCAGATCCTCCTCTTCCTCCGGGGTTGCCTTCATTCTCGAACGAGCCTATCAATCTCCTGTTGCCGCATTGACTTCACGACCACTAAAGCAAAGTTTTTGCCATTCTCACACCCCCCAAACCTTTCCCCTCCATGTTCATAAATTCAATCTCCCATCTTCTCTAACTCCTCCTCAACTGTCCCTTTCAGCCCTTCCAGCGCAACTCTCAGATCTGAATTAACAGTTGTCCATATGTCCTTCTCACTAGCCCCAGGCCATTTCACTTTGGGTTTCTGCCCATCACTCCCCTTTTTCCTCAGCTGCCTCCTCACCACTTCCCTCACCGCGCTGCTACCTTCTTCCTCCTTCAGCAGAGATGCTGATACCTGTGAGCTTTGTTTACTGAACAGCCTTTCACTGGACTTCACCTGACTAACTTGATTGACTTCTTAAGACGCACTGATCAATGCCAGGCCCCTGGCCACTACCCTCCCCACCTGCTCCCAAGCCCCTTCTTTTCCCTTAGTGTTAAAGCACTGGATAAACAGTTAAGAGCTAAAAGCCTCTGCAAGTCTAAGTGGTTGTAGAATGAATTTTAATGCCTTTGCAAATAAAAAAAGATGCACTCTATGTTTTAAGCAGCATCAGGCAGGTTGGAGCCAATATGTTTTAAAACAAAAAGTTATTTTTATAATATGGTTGCTATATCCTGACAATAGAACATGAGACAGGTAATCTGAAAAAATCATGTGTCCTCCGGTGCTCCTAATGACATCTGCAAGATTTCACAGCCCGGAGGAAAACAACCAATCAGAGCCGAGGTGTTGGCGAGTGATTAACATCTGCCTCCGTTGAATGAACAGCCAATATGGATGGATTTTTTTTTGACCAATGATGCCAAAAACATTCTCCCTGCTGCAGGTTTAAGGGAATAAATCAAAGCATTTGCCCTTGATTCAGATACACTTCCCTTTTACAAATTCATAACAACCATAAGCACATACTCTTAATTCTCCTCTTTATGTTTTTTCCTTTCCTTTCACAGTGTTGGCCACGTTTAGTATGTGTAACATGCTGGAACACTGCAGTAATGTTCATAATATGGAGCCTTGATCTCTGCTCCTGTATGAAAGAATCCTGTGCAGTGACCTTGTCAGTAGCATAGTACATGTTGGTGAAGCACCCTGTGGCTGTGTAGCTGTGATAGAACTACTGATCTGGGGTCAAAAGCTGCTGACATGGGCCTTAAATTACTGTGGTGACATAGTGTGCCAGACTCCCTTACAGAGCCAACGAATGGAGTCTTTCAATGGTGGTTTTTACCAGGGTCAAATAATATAAAAGCCTTTTTCGTTTTACCAAGATTACACTGGAGGAGCATTTAAAGAAGCTCTTTCAGAAGAAGAGTGGGTAGTCTTGGCTGACCATGACATCTTGGCTCGCACAAGGTTTCCAGTCTATCAGGCACTTTTTTTTATTGAAATAACTTTTGATTTCACTCTCATACTGATTTGATGTGACACCAGTAGGGATGCTAATTTTTCGTTAACAGATAATTAAACGTTTTGATTTGTGCCTCGCATGCAGCGGTGCACCAGGTGCTGCATGTAGCGTCGCGGACATGCAGCCATTTTAACAGTAAAAATCACCACCACATGTTTAGTTTAGCAGGTTGTCAGCTGTCTGTCTGCCTGCATTAACAATATCGATTGTCTGACAAACACAATGACCAGTGGATTTGTACCCGCTGTAGCGTAACTTCAGCGAGTTTTTGACAGACTGTGTGGCGGCAGTGAGTGTGGGTTTGCTGGTGGTGTTATAGCTGTGAATGTAGCTGTAGCAGACAGTGTGTGTACAGTTTATTTGTCAGTGAATAAATGCTACGAGGCTACAACTCATCAGCTGGAAGTCCAGAGCCAACTTCAGCAGGTGGACCAGATTTTCTCCTTAAACTTGCAAGCTGCTTCTGCATTTTTAATAACATCCCTGGACACCAAAATTGTTGTCTGCATTGTTCGGTTTCAAAGATAGCAACAATAAGAAGCACTTTCACAATGAAATCTTTTACATGCTCTTTACTGCAGTGCTTTGTTCCTGCTCTGGTGTGGACGTCCACACTCCCGACTCGTCCCCGTCTATCGCGTGATTTGATTTTTGATCTTCATTGACAGACAATTATTCTGCACTCTGAGATGAGTGCTGAACTGTTTTGAAGAAGCGTTGTGATTGGTTAATGAGTCGGAAAGGGAAAGCTTCTTGATCTCATTTCCAGTGCTTAATTAACCTTGGAGTTGGAGATTTCCCCCCGGTGCTGGGGACAAGGCAGGGTTACCTCAGCCTTTCTCCCTCTGTCTTTGTCTGTCTTGCTCAGATGTATGACTCTTCCCCTGCAATGACAAAAGGATGCTTTAGCTCCCGGTGCGTGTCCTAGTAGAGGCAACAACCCTTTATATTGACTGATTTATGAGTGCAAATACGCATATGCATTACTTCCGTTTGCACAGATGTTCAAATATCCATGTATTATGCTTGCATATATCTTTTTTTTCTCTGTCTGTGTAACATTTAAGGCTAGAATAAAATGATATAAATAGCACTACCGCTCCCCATCCCCCCCTCTTCTGACTCTCTCCCCGGGCCAGCCCAGTTCTGGGGCCCCGGGGGTATGAACCCAGTTCTGACAGAATTGATCTCTGTTTCCCCGTCTCCCTCCCTCTGTCCGTCTGCACCCTTGGGCCCGCAGAGACTAGCCCGACACCCAGCCTCCACAGCCGGCTTTGCACCGGGCCAGTATGTCTTGTCTCTCTCCCTCCTTCCTGTCCTCTCTTTTATTCTCCTTCCCTCCTCCCTCTCTCTCCTTCCATCTGGCCCTCTGTACTCCATCCTTTCCATACCAACAATATGAAGTATACAGTATTTCTTCATTCTTGTGGCCGAAAACTTTTAATTTAAAAGTGGAAGTGGAGGACGAACGCTAAGGATTCCTTTGCATTTTCAAATATGAGACAGTTTTTATTGGTAAATAATAGGGCTGTCAAATTTGTTTTAATGCCACTAATTTCCTTAACACATTAATGCAATTTGCAGTTTTTAGGATGTAGCGGGCTCAGTTTTAAAGCTAGAGTGTAGATACTGGTATCATATGAAACTAGCAAACTTATCCAGTGGAACCAACCACGTCATACTAAAGGGGTCCCCTGACCTCTGACCTCAAGCTATGTGAATGTAAATGGGTTCTCTGGGTACCCACGAGTCTCCCCTTTATAGACACTTTATGATGATCACATGCAGTTTTGATCAAGTCATAGTCAAGTCAGCACTCTGACACACTGACAGCTGTTGTTGCCTGTTGGGCTGCAGTTTGCCATGTTATGATTTGAGCATATTTCTATGCTAAATACAGTACTTGTGAGGATTTCTGGACAATATTTGTCATTGTTTTTTGTTGATAATTGATTTACAGTAATAAATGTATGCATACATTTGCATAAAGGAATCATATTTGCCCACTCCCATGTTGATAAATACTTAACAAATCTCCCTTTAAGGTTCATTTTGAACAGATAAAAATTGTGTGATTAATATGCAATTAACTATGGACAGTTCCATGATTAATTGTGATTAGATATTTTAATTGATAGGCAGCTAATAAATAACAGATGTTTGTTTAATGAATTCTCTAAAATAATGAGGTGATGTCTATATATGTGTGCACAACAGCAGTGGGGAAGCAATATGTGCTATAGTATCGATATTCAAAACAAGACTTATTATCTGTATTCACTCTACTACTCCCACCCTCATTTTAGCTGCCTCCGATCCCTCGCTACTCTTTCTCTTTTCGTCCCTCTCTCCTCTCTCTTGTTCTTATGAGCTCCACTCTTCTGCCAGGTGAGCCAGTGCCTTTTCCGCACCTGCGACCACCTCTCCTTCCCTCCCTCCTCCATCCTCCTTGCTGTTACCTCCAGATTAATGCCAGGTAATTTGCTCCTCGCCGTGCACCTCTGTGCTCCTCCTCCTCCCTCTTCCAGGTGAGAGAGCCACGTTCACTCTTGTTTTTTTAGCTACTTGAGTTGCTCTGTTTTCAGTTGTAACCCCCCCTTTTGTTCCTTTTATTTCTGCCAAGTAAGCTTTCCTACTCCCCTCCCTTGTTCCGTCCTACCCCTTCATCCTTGCCCCCTTCCTCCGTCTCTCCTTCCTACCCCCCTCATCCCTCTATCAGAGACAGAGCCATATGGCCGGGTGCGGCCCAGGCCTGCCCAGCTCTCAGCCTCGTTTAAATTTACTGCCTGCGGGTCACTGTGCCTCTGCGGTGGGACGACAGACACGCCACGGAGGAAGGGCAAGTAAAGGCCCTGGCGATGAGAGGAGACGGGGAGGAGAAAGGGAGGGCGCAACTGCAACAGGACAAAATGCAGCCTGAAAATTTGTTATTATAGCTAAAAATGAATGTGTGCAAATTGTGCGTGTTAAAATGAAACAGAAGGTGGAGTCACATGGCTGAAACAGGTGGCAGTTTGACATTGAAATAATGAAGTGGAGAGTAAATGGAGGTGGATACATTTGTTTTCATTTAGATGACCCAGATTTAGTCCCTAACAGATGAGAAACTTTGGAATTATGAGTGAAATTTTCATTTGCAGCAAATGTTTTCTTTTGGATTAACTATGACCAAAACTTAAGGGACTGTATGATAATGATTTGTGTGGGGAGCGAGGCTGAACCTTGTGTTTTATTTTAAAGCTGCACAGATTTATCACTGAAACAATACTTTGATAATTGGTGTTCGTCATTTGTTTAAGACAAAATATAGAGATTCTCTGAGTCCAGCTTCGTAAATGTGAATATATATATATATATATATATATATATATATATATATATATATATATATATATATATATATATATATATATATATATATATATATTTTCTTTTTTTTTTTTTTTTTTTTTTTAACTTGTCTCTGAATATCTTTGAGTTGTGGACAAAACAAGATATTTGAGGATGCCATCTTGGGCTTTGGGAAACACTGATCAACATATTTCTACATTTTGACATGTTATAGACCAAACAACTTTTTGATTAATCAAGGAAAAAATTATCAACAATAATAATCAACAATGAAAATAATTGTTAGTTAAAGCAAGGCTCTCCCCAACATTATTCATATTTTCTTTGGACCCTCCACTTGGAAAAAAAAACACAATACACGCCCCCAAATACCTCAAAACAATATACAATAACATGGCAAACATAACAGAATGGTGAAAATACAGACACTCCTTAATTTTGAATAAGAAACTGCTGGAAAATCAGTGGTCCATTAAAATCCCAAACATTCAACCATTATTATTGTACGTATGACTCATGTCTATTTTGTTTTCAAAACTGACATTTGCTGCTTAGTGATTTTGACGAGAAAAGTAAATCCCAAGGCTGTGTCTATTTCGTATAACAAATAATAAATCTCACTAGGAAATAAGAAGAAATAAGTAAAAAATCTGGGTTAAAAAAAAGCTAAAAACGAACAAAAAAGTCAAACAAAAAATACATAACCCTCCCCGTCTGTTAATTTTCCTACACTCCTTAACCTTAACTAAAGTTGTGGTGCAGCGGTTTTGCAGCTGTCTGTGCATTGGTGCAATACAAATCAAGGATGGTACTTTAAAATGAAAAAACAGAAGAAGAATCAGCACCAAGGAGAGCGATAACTGTTAGGAGAGTAGTAGAGGAGGAGGAAATTAAGCAAAAGCCAGCAGGAGTAGGAGGGAAGAGTTTGGAAGGAATGGAGCTCAGCGGCAGGTTGGAGAGGACAGGAGAAGCCGAGGGGAACGCACACAGGAGAGGAGGAGCGGAGCGAAACAGCGGGCATTAAAAGAGAAGAGGTGTGAAATTGAAACTAATAAATCCAGAACAGATTCCTACAGTCGTGGGAGCCACAGCGGCCATGACACGTGGCCTCACTAGTGTTCTCTTTTTAATTTGAGCTGAGCCTATTATTGTCTGAGTAGACCTCGGCTTGCCAAACATTCCTGTTCAATGACACCGGGCCCTACATGTGAACACGACTGCGCACACCAATTTTAAAATGACATTGTGTTTTTCCTTGAGAATGAAAAAATGGGAGAGATGCTCAACACTGAAATGTAATCACGAAATGATGATAATCCCTATTTGAGCTTTTGCTTTCTGTCATCTCATCAGTTTCTTTTTGGACTAATTCTGAATGTAATTAATTATTGTTATTAACTTTGATCACAGCTACACTTTAATGCAACTTGTGATTTTTTGTTGTTGTAGTAGGCTCAGTTTTAAAGCTAGCAAGTCATACTACCTGGTCGCCAACACTCGCCAACACTCTGAACTTGCGTTAAATTTTGTTGTGGCATGGCCATTTTGAAAGGGGTCCTTTGACCTTTGACCTTTAGATACATGGATGAAAATGGGTTCTATGGGTACCCAGGAGTCTCCCCTTTACAGTGGAAATCACTGTATGATAATCACATGCAGTGCATATGCATTAATTGCAATTAAATATTTTAATCAATTGACAGCCCAACTAATTTTATTTCCTTGTGCGTGAGAAACAGGTAATTTTCATGTCTCTATAAAAACCAAGTTGTCTGAAATATTGTGCACGATTGTGTGTGTCTCAAACTTAAGTATGGCCCATAAAAAAAAAAAAATCTTACAGTGTGGCGTGTCATTACTAGTTCAAGTCAAGTCTATTTTATTTGTATTGCCCAAATTAACAAATCACTATTTTGCCTCAGGGGGTGTTATAGTCTGTACAAGATACAACACCCTCTGTCCTCCCCGACCAAATAAAACCCCTTTTAACGAAGAAGCAGAAGAAAGAAGAAGTTGGATTCAGGAGAATGTCAATCGGCTTCCCTGTGTCGCCAAACAGATAGAGCCAGAGAAACACAACCTCCTCTCCATGCCACATAGATAGAGCCAGAGCAGTATGACCTCCTCTCCATGCCACATAGATAGAGCCAGAGCAGTACCACCTCCTCTCCACGCCAGATAGATAGAGCCATGGCAGTACGACCTCCTCTCCACGCCAGATAGATAGAGTCATGGCAGTACGACCTCCTCTCCACGCAAGCTAGATAGAGCCATGGCAGTACGACCTCCTCTCCATGCCAGATAGATAGAGCCAGAGCAGTACGACCTCCTCTCCACGCCAGATAGATAGAGTCATGGCAGTACGACCTCCTCTCCACGCCAGATAGATAGAGCCATGGCAGTACGACCTCCTCTCCACGCCAGATAGATAGAGCCATGGCAGTACGACCTCCTCTCCACGCCAGATAGATAACGCCATGGCAGTACGACCTCCTCTCCATGCCAGACAGATAGAGCCAGAGCAGTACGACCTCCTCTCCACCATGGAACCTTGAGAGAGGACCAGCTGCTTTCTACAGTAGCATGCCAAGCTTTCAATCATTTTATCAGAAATTGACACTTTTTCAAATTTTTGTATATGATCCTGTTAGAAACATGTCCATACAGTACCATATTAATGGTATGAATAGAAGCTTTGAGGGTACCTGTTACGTCAGTATTTAGCCACAAAACCATAATTTGAGACTGATGTTAATGGTGTATAGGGTATTATATGCTGTATAAATAGCTTTCATGAAAACCAGAACAATAAAATGAAGCATCTGTTAGAATAATACATTAGTGACGTTGCTTTATAGCTTGACAATGCAGAGGATTTATGCCAGGGAACATTGTAAGTGGGAATGCATTTTCAGCTGCTTGAAAATGTCATCACTTTGGCAAAGTCAGTTTCTGGATTTAAACCCCCCCCCCATCAGATGATATATGAATGCAGCGCAGCAACATGGCACACGCTAATTGACTGAGGCGTACTGTGTGGATATTTCCTCCACTCATCCACTCAAGATCTTGAATACCAATCCCCGACTCAACCCCCGTCCCCACCCTCCTGCCTCTCTCTATAGTGTCAGCAAAGTCCGGCGCTGACATTCTTATAGACTTTAGCTCTGCTGAAAATGCTTGTTAATATTCCCCATCTGGAGATCTCTTAAAAAAATCTGATAAATGATGGCCGTGCCAACCGCTGACAGTGGGCTCTGGCCAGCATACATCAGAATCCAAACCCCCCTCCTGCTTCATAGAAGGCTATTAGAACCAGCTCCCAGGCAACAAACCATACATAGCAAATGTGCCTCTTTAGTAATATGATAATTTATAAAAGGCACCAAGTGAGACTGAGTGAATATTCTGCAGAATTCCCCCACATACTTTCCGCTTAATAGATGGTGTGTGTTATGCCTACTCTCCTCAGGACTGCACCAAATGTGAGAACTCCTGGGGATGATGGAGTGAAGGCCAACCTCGGCTTGACAGCTTTTAATAACTAATGAAAATACTGGAGGGTGAATTTGCAAAGAGAGGATTAGGGAGCTTCTAGTGTACGGGAGGGAAAAAAAAAAACAAGAGACAGATTAAAAAGATAATAGTTGTAGTGACTGAGCTTTCTTGTACCTATCGAATCAGTGAAGCAAGGACGTGTGGCACAAGCAGCCATGTTCCCAGCATGCATCACGCTAGGAGCTGATTGATCTGTGCTATTTGGGTTGAGTCATATCTCGTTCCTTTCATATCAACACCGATCTGCGTCTCCGTCTCTCCTCTTCCCTTGCTGTCTCTTTCTCTTGCTCTATTAACACAGGCTCCCCGCTGTGATTCATATTTGAATGGAAGTGAAACACACACACGAATAAAGCCTTCAGGATCAAACACACGGAAAACATTGATTAAGTTAAAATACAAAAAAAAAGCCTTGCTGGGACTATACCTTCTGTCATCTTTGATGCCATGCTTCATTCATCAGATGCTGCTGATGAACACAGTCGGCCTGTGTGTAGCCATGTAAGCATGTGCACATTTATTTCCCTGTAACCACAAAGGTTGTACATCAGGACGTAGTTGACTTGCATACAGAGATTCTTTTATGTAAGCAGAGACAAGGATGGAGGAAACTTGTTCTGCTTTGTAGGTGAGATGATCAGCCCTGTGGCAGGCATTAAAAGTTTCTTTTTAATAAGACTGCTACGGGAATGAGTCCTAAAACCCGGAAATGAGTTAGCATTTTAGCCCATCTGGTTCCCTTGTCTTAAAGTCAATGGGTTATTTGAATGGGTTTTAGTTAGATGCCTTTGTTTGCTTTTACCACGCTGACACATCCGCCTTTCCAGCCTCGTTGTTGATACTCATGCGACTGTGTTTTAGTGCGTTTATAGCCTAACATTAGCATTTTATGTCTGGCGACTGCATTTAAGCTTCAAAAATCATAAAAGTGGTGCTCATTTATGGACATTGTGTTGCTGAACAAAAAGTATCATAAACGTTTGCCACAGAGCTTATTTTCGGTAATAATCCTAAAACCTAATGGAGAAACCTCATTGGTTTTTGTCAAGGGAACAAGTGTGATGCTAACTTCCTGGTTGGCCTAAAAAAATACATCAAACGTGTGCTGAAAACTTGTTGCTCTTTCCATTGTCATGCCATTGTAACGTAGATACACATTGTCTTTAAAGTTATTTAACACTAATTTTAAACAGTGGATCCAGATTTAAAAAAAAAAAAAAAAAGAAAACAGACAAAAGTAGGCTTCTCATTTCTGGTGACCTGACAACTCTGAGTCAGACACAGTTAACACATTTCACACATCCATTTGAGGAGTGGTCACTCTACAGCCATCTGATGCTGTTTGCACACTTACTGCCTGTAGATGGCTGGACAGAGAGTCACCAGTGTATAGGAAAGGCCTTCAGTATAGCACTACTGTCATGACAAGACAGCTTTATTTTGTCTAGCTGGCCTCAGTCACAACAGAGGTGGCTTCTTGCCTGCCATTTTCACAAGTTGGTGGCCTCTCCCCTTTCCGCTACGTAGCGAAGATGGCAACCAGTGTCCAGTGTTGCACACTCGTTTGGAGCATTTTGAGTACATCTGGGTACTTAGTGTACATTGCATTTTGCCATAATTCTCTGTGTGAACGCACTTCTGCACATGCTTCTTTGTGTGTGTTTCTGCATGGCTATACAGCCATGTGTGTTTGTTGTTCTTTGACGCACAGCATATGAAATTTTCTCTTTCAACAACAAGATTCAATCCTGTGTGCGCTCTGTGCAAAATCATCAAAATAGGACGTGAAGTCAGCAAAGCAGGTGACTATTTTCTCTGTAGAATTTACGTGGCCTTTAAACAGGCATCATTTTGCAGACGTTACACATTTTTGTTATCATTACACAGAGATCTGCATCTTTCAGCCACAGAGAAATCCACCGATTTATTTCCATCTGCAGTAACGGGCCAATTTATTCAAACCTCTGACTTCTTGATCCAACTGGGATCCCACAAGGACATATCGACTAAAAAACTGAAATAGAGAGGCAAGATGATATACTATTAAGTGTTGATAACAGAGGGAATTCACAGCTTATCTGTTATATACACACACAAAACACACATACCTGGGCCACAGCAGGCTTGAAGATAGACTGCCACTAAACATTGGCAGCGTTAAGTTGTAAATATTCACAGTAGCAAAGAAATACTTCCAGATTACTACCACCAAAGCTATAGACAAAGATTTTCAGCTGAAGCTAATTCATTTACATTGGTTTTATCAGGTCATTTCTAGTTGAATATGATGTGCAGCACATTGAGTTTCACCTACATTTTCCTCAGTTCCTCATCTGTGTGTGAGGATAGCAGCTCAAGGCTACATGAGTTGCTAGTAGCAGAACAAATCTCTGACCATAGACTGCATGTAAGAAGTAAACGTAATTGCCGTGACCTCATCCATTGGTTTGTGGACTACAGTTTTGAAGTCTCGAGTGTGGCATTTTGGCTGTAGCAACTTGGATTCTGGACGTTGCTGTCTTGGTTTTTGGCCATCACCGTTGTGGTTTTTGGCTGTCGCCATCATGGTTTTTGGCAACCAGAAGTGACTTGAGAGGGTGGAGCGAAGTACAACCAAATGCAGAATAAGACATTTTTAGCTACCAAAACGTTGCAATTAACTTTTGTGAACTGAAAACACGTTGAGAAAGGGTTAAAGTTCTAAGACGAAAACACAGACAACTACCTGTCCGTCACAAAGTAGCATACCCTGCTTTATAGTCATTTTACTCTAATTGGGACCATCCATCCATCCACTGGCAACCCCCTATCCCATTAGGGGTCACGAGGGGGCTGGAGCCGATCCCAGCTGGCATTGGGTGAAGGCAGGGTTCACCCTGGACAGGTCGCCAGTCAATTGTACGGCACGTAGACACAGACAACCATTCACGCTCACATTCACACCTACGGGGCAATTTAGAGTGATCAATAAACCTGCATGTCTTTAGACTGTGGGAGGAGAACCTGGAGAAAACCCACGCTAACACAAGGAGAACATGCAAACTCCACACAGAAGGGCCCCAAGCCTGATATGAACCTGCGACCTAAATGGAACCATAATTTAGTAAATGAACATCATGCTGTATTGACTTGAAACTAGCGATTGAGACCGTAAACTCATGTTTACAGTGTTTACTGAGGTAATAATTCAAGTGAGAAGTAGGCTCGGAAATTCACGCTGTCCAATACTTCGGTTTATACCTGCAAAACTAATGACATTCCTGTCTCAAATTTACATTAACGTTTAGCGGCTATTAGCTAATTTTAGCATGCTAACATGCATGTATATTCTGGGGTTGAGGATCTGTAATTATTACAATGAAAACACTTTTGTGTTTTTGGGCAGTACCTAATGAAATCACTTACTACCTTGAGCATACAATAGGTAAAGGAATATCTTATCTTATCTTATCTTAAATGTACTGATTTGCTTTTAATCTGTATCTTTCTATCATCTACTGTGCATTCTTTGCATTATGTAAGCAGTCATAGAAATTTTCTTATGATTGAAATGAGCAATGTTTTTCTTTTGTCATTGATATCTTGCTTGTGCAAAGACCACATTTCTAACATCATAATTATGACATCATAATAGAGGATGCGTGCAAGGCATGCACTGATATGAAAACATACATTTGTACCTGTGTGTTTGTTGTTCGTGCTTATCAAGAGGTTATACAAACTTCCCTCACGTGCTGCCGCTGCTTGATACTCTGCGCTTGGCTACGGCGCTCCTGGGGGGGATGAGACAGACCCAGAAAGGCATTATCACCTTTCTGCCAGAGCATAGGAATTCAATGAATTATTTACGTTACAGCAGGCGGGCCCCTAGACAGCTCAGAGACTGAACAACACAGGATTCAGTTAGGGAACCTCAAGGCCAGGGGCCAGCTGAGGAACCGGGGGGAATCAGTGGGGATCCTGAGGTAACGAGCGAGGGGAAATTAAATGACAAAAAACAGAAAAGAGGTGTAGGATCTGGGGAATGGAGCGCACACTCATACACAGATTTGTTGAAAGTGTGTATGTTCATGCATTTACTGCGAATATCACACACACACATGTACAGATAAAGTCACATGGGAATACACATTTAACTTATCACTGATTCATGTAAATATACACACCTAACACACAAACAGATATCTAAGAATACATATAATAAGTCGCTGGGTTCTGCACACACTTGTGCACGCGCCCATCCCAACTATCATCAATCTCAGGCTTCAGAGCTGCTCCCCCCTTGAGTCCATGGCTCTGTTTTTGGCTCTGTCTCCATGCAGGTAGGAGGTCTCCTGATACTCACCACTGGGTTAGCTCACTACATATTAATGCAACACACTCCCCCATTAAGAACCCTATATGTGCCTCTGTTCCTTTCCTTCAGCACCACAGAGTCCGCCTATAAAACTAAATCCAATCTCTGCTTGTACAAGTACACCTAAAAGACTGATGGTGAATCACGGTTCAAGCCGACTTCTCTTTTTTATTTGAATAAGACATCAGGTGTATTGTTTGTGACTGCACTGTGTTTTCATCTAAATGCGGACTGACTCAGAAGCCAGTGGAAACATATTCCATGTTCAAGGACCACACTCGATATCCCTGTGGGATTTTTCAAGGGGGTTTCTTTTCTTTCTGTGTGCAGGGTTTTTACACTGCTGGCCTATCTTCAAAGCTCTCACAGCCAAAACAAATATCAGGAATTCAAATAGGGGGGCATGGATGGGGGTTGCGCCATTTCCTATCAAAGCAAAATAGACAGGAACATGTGATAACCTATTTGGGTTTCTACCAAAAGCTCCCGTTTTTTTCCCAAGCTTCTTTCAGAAACAAGGTGACCTGCGTTGTTTGCTTGTAGTGAAATCAGGCCATGAAGCAGCATCCAAATGTTTGAGAGAGATACACACTGAAGTATATTTTGTTCCAAATTAATTCTGAGTAATTAAAAGCAGCGAAAAAAAAAGAAAACTATTTAGAAATTGACTTGGTGCCAAGTTCATCAGGCGGCTAAATGAGCAACATTTCAGTTTCCTCAGATTAATTAGTCTGTCCTCGACATGTAGCAACAGAAACACAGATCGATACAGCATGTTCATCAGGCAATTAAATAAATACCTTAGAGTTTATGTGGTGCTGAGTTTGGGTACAGTTTCCTTTTTATGCTACTTCTACTTCTCTATATTTCTGAGGAAATGATTGTACTGTTCACAACATAGGGCTGGGCCATATAGCCAAAATCATGGTATCAGTCTTTTCATATCTCGATAACAACATATACCACAATATAGCGTATTTTCTGGTAATTCAATAGATAAAGAGTCTTTGCTGTGTAACCTCATGATGAAGCCTCTTTTTGTATACTCTTGTGTTAAATACATACTTGACAAATGAAACATACTGAGCGTTTTGTAATTTTAACAACCTGTCATGCAAAATAAGCATAACAGTAAGTGAAATATTATTATATAATATAGGTCTTGCCTATAAAAACATACGCTAGACATTATTATAATATCGTTACACAGTTTATCGTTATAGTGTCCAACCCTAATACAGCAGCTATAGCTATATTTCAAAACACACAATGAACTCCTGAAATAAGATGCATTAATACAGATTAAATGCCCAACATGATACATAAGCTCAGTCATTTCATACTCTTGTTTCTGGTTAAATAGTCTCTCTGTCATAGGATCATTGTTTCTGTGTGGCAGGAAATTATTTAACTCTCCCAGTATCTGGTAGAGTGTTTCTTAGGCTGTTTGGTGGAAAAGCCTTGTTTTGGTGTTTCCATGTGATCAGGCCATAATGCTACGTTAACAGTGGAGAGATTCTCACTTGACAATACCCATACAGGTAGGGAGGTCTGCTCAGGTTGGAGCTTGTAAATTTATCCACTGTGGGACTAATAAAGGAATATCTTATCTTATCTTATCTTATCCCAGGATATATGAGAGGCCACCAAACTCCATGTACCAATAAGGATATTTAAATTGGACCAGAAATGGCACCGTAGTAGCCAGTACAAGTTAATGTCTTGTACAAGATAATAACTTGTGCGTACAAGATATAAAAAAGCATATTTCAGGACTTGGGGGGTGTAATTTAACATTCTGATTAGGGCTGGTCAATATGACGACCTACAGTATATCATCAAAACGATTGAAAATGTCGTAGCGTATATATACTTTTCTATATTGTTGCTATTGTTTCTATATACTATTTTTCTCTATAATTTCACGTAAAACTGTTCATTTTGCAATCAAGCTTTTAAAATGAGAAAAAACTTTTCATTTGTCAAGTCAATTCACACAGGAGTATACAACGATAAGCCTTACAATGTGGTTATTCCATATATAGATATATATAGACTGTTTATTTATTGAATTATCAGGAAACACGCTACGTTGTGATAAATATCGTTATGACATATGACCTACAGTATATCGTGGTTTTGGCTGTATTGCTCAGCCCTATTTCTGATACTACTACTACTTCTCTTTCACTCAAGTAGAATTATCAATGCAGGACTTTTACTGACATACTTTTACTACAGAGTATTTTCACATTGTAGTATTGCTGTTTTTACCTAAGTAGATGATCCTCCCCTGAGCAAAAATGTATTTCAAAATCATGTTACTGTACTTATAGGTTTGTAATCTTTAACATGTTAAGGAGCAAAGATGAAGCAAGAAACAGTCAGTAAAATTATACTTTTGACTTTATTTTAGAGCACTTTACAAAGATGTAACATGTAATTAACCAAATTGTTCAAAATGACTAGTAACTTAAGATAACACAGCTCTGTGCAGCATGTGGCCTCATTTGCATTGTGGGAACATTTGCTTTTAATGTGAAATGTTGAGGTATACTTTGTTTCTCTATTTTTAACATTAAAAGTAGTATGTTGAATTAAGTGGGCTGTTAAATTCAGCACACCTGGTACAAGCACAGGGCCATTTCGGTAGCACATTATACCGCTATGATACGTTTTTCCTGTCTGGATATTCATTGCTATTATTATTATGCTGTTATTTTTTAACTTGAGAAAAAGAAATCAAAGCAAGGTTTGCTTTCCCTCATGAGAGCTGTGAGGACAAATATGGACAGTAATTTAAATTTGTGTATGCAGTATATTTCCCTATCTGACGTGTCATAAGCGGTCATTTCCTTTTTGCAAAGCTTCTGTTCATTATTTAGAAAATGTGTTAAATGGAGCTGAGGCTCTTTTATATTTTTGGTAGCACAAATTAGTTAATACCAATGGTGAATGCCTCTTTTCACCAGCCAGCCTCCGTAGGAAGGTCATGGAAGAGGTAAATACCAGCAGGGCAGGTGTTTGCCAACCTGAACACCTGAACCCCAGAACACTCACTGCACGACTGCATTTTTTTTCCTTTTCTTCACCTTCAGAGTAAAACGAGGTCCGGAGGAAATGGGGCCGGTGAATAGTAACGGGTGTAGTACAAGCCTGGCACTTTGTTCTCCACAGCTGAGGCTTTCGTCCTGCTTTCGGTAGCCTATTCCCAGATCAGGTCCGTAGTCTCTGCTGCACTTTCCTGTCCACCTGCTGACAGAGAGAAACTTTCCTTTTCCACTAACTTTTTAATAACTTAATGACATGATATACAAGCTGTGAGATCATCTTTAGTGTTTTTTGTAATGTAAAATTCCTATATTGTTAACCATAACTTAGCTATAATACAATAAAATACGTAAGTTATAATAACCACATAGTTCAAATAAAGACTTCATTTTGTAATGTGGACAAATTGAGCCAAATGTTCAGTCATCCCCATCAAATAGATGATGTATAATAACTAAAATCTTCCAGGATCTTTATCTGATTTTCTCACATTTATGTGCTTTACGCTTTTATTTTAATAAATGACTTTTACTGATGTTCTAGTTTACATTTTACATTGAAACTGATAAGGTTTTTAAGTGCTTCTTGTGGCAGATTATATCAAAAGATAGCACTACTTCAGCTTGCTTTTACCCATACGTTTTTATTCACTATTTGATCAGATATTTCATATTCAGGAGAGAGCAATCAGAATCTGCTCTGAGCCACATCGTGTTAGAGATTGTTCACAGTGGCCTGGAAGGGACGTCACAGCAAGGACATTTGATGATATCACTTCACTTATTCATGAAATCAATTAAATAAGTGCAGAATTTTGCCAATTAACACTGTTAATACACTGTTATCCTGTAGGTCTGTTAATTAATACACTAAAACAATATTTATCTTTTACCTCTCTTTTACCAAGATTTCGGCTTATCTATCTTTCTAACTAACTCCTAATTTCATCTGAAATAACGCTACGCTACTCTCTTCATTTGAACCCCCTATGCAGCATTTCTGAATATATAAACAATAAATAGATGTTAATAGAAGTAAAAATACTTCTTCACACTCCATGAGCAAATTTTGCTTGTTCACATGAGCTGCAACTGAAAGCTCCAGAAAAAAATAAGATGTGGACCTTGAGAAATAGTTTTCTGTTTTATTATTTCCAAGGCAAAACGAACCTCCACATGTCTTCATAGTTTGAAACACACTTCTAAACTGTTTTAAACCCTCCCGTGAGTTTTACAGACATATATGTAAAATTCATTCACGGGGAGGTTTAAAATGGTCCTACATCCTATTTTTAACAAAGGAGTCAAATATACACTGAAGTCAGATGTTGTGAATAGTTTTAATATGTTAGGGGCTTGATCTGGAATTATATTATTAGTAACTTTAAATACATTTAAAACTACTCAAAAGCACAGTACAGTATATTTATTAAAATGATTGAACTGGACTGACAAAGTAAATGTTTTCTGTTATTAAATTTACATACGTGTGAAAGGCTTAGACTTGAGCTGTTTTATTGTTATTTCCACAAATGCAAGGAGACTTACATAGAGGGTAACTAAATTATGTTTCACATTGACCACAATGCCACATAGAACAACATGAAAAAAAGAAATTAGTAAATAACCCAAAATACTCAGGACGATACACTGAAAGTATTGAGTATGAAAAATATATACAGAACTCTATGCAACTGTACACATTAAACATATACACAACGTTAAATACACAAAGACTATATACTACACACATGGACTGACAATAAATATTAAATATGGACTGTACACATTGAACATTTTATACACTTACTAGGTGAAAAAAAAAATAACAGGCACACCTGACACTGGCAGAGTCACATGGTATGTTGTACATTGAAACTGTACTGGTGTACAAATATATTTCTTAATACTTAATATTTTTTTGTACTTCATAATTTTCATAACCCTCAACCTAAAATCGATTCCTAAGTCTGGCCTGTAAAACTGGGGCTGGTAAGCAGCGAGAGGGAGCGAGTAGTACAAGCTATGCATTTTGTTCACTACAGCTGAGTCTCCGTCCTGCTTTCAGGCTATTCCCAGGCCAGGCCTGCCTACTGCGCAGCACTCCCCTGCCTGCCTATGATTTGTGGAGCCCACTGGGGAAGAAGCTAGCTCTCCCATAGGTTAAAATCTGCAAACAATGAGTCCTGTGTCCGTGACGGATGGCCTACATCCCTCCCCATTTGTCTGCGCTTTATCCCCATCTCAGAATCAATTGTTAAACCCCAAAGTTTGCTTAACATGCACTCCCTGCTATGGTGGAGAAAGACGAAAAAAAAAAAAAAAAAAGCTGGGGAGGTGGGTGCAGAAAATAGAGGCGAGAAAGAGATCAATGTTGTCCCGAAGTAGAGGAGTGGATGAGAGGGACTTTCAGTATGACTTTCAGGGTCCTAATTAGGGACAGGACAGTGAGCTACCTCTCTCTGTGACATTTAGCTGGACATACTTGATAAATGTCACACTGCTGGATACAGCCACGACAAATGGATGCATCAACAACGGCTTAATAACCTTTACTGATGGTCCTGCCAGGAATTCAAATTCTTTATCTGCTCTCCCTTGCATCCCTAAAACACTGGGCTCTAATAACCAACACAGTGTATGGTGTACAGGGGTGGATGCGCTTGCGTGTTTTGTGAATTTGCCCATGTGTGTTCAGCCAAATTAAGTGTAGCGGGAGGCTGTCGGCATGTACCCTCGCGCCGCATCAGTGTGTGTGGCTGCGTGCTCGTACGCAGTTGTGTGCGAGTGCCAAATTATCTTGGCCAAGTATCTTGGCCAGGATAGCGGCAGCAAGAGGGAGACCTTTGTAAGCAATCAGAGAAAATGGAGAGCTGTAGACCTCCCTCGTATCTTTCTAAACTTGTATCTCTGCTAGACATGGAGAGGCCAACTGAATTAATCAGCTCCCAAGACAGTAACAATCGGAAAAAGAAGAAGCAGAAGATTGAGCCATTTCTCAGTAATAAGATCATTCAGGAAATAAATGTCATGTACGTCATGTGTACAAAATTCATAATGTAATAATTAAAGCATTGCTTAAACGGGATAAACAATGCTACTTGGGCCTAACAGTCTCGGAAATCCTCAGAGGTGTTTTTAAGACTTATTACCAAGGCGAGCTTGTCAGAGCTTTCACTCCATTTGCTCCATTTTTAATGAAGAACGCAGTCAGACTCAGGCATGTCAGTGTTTACTGGATCTGTTTTGGTCCCATTTGGAACTTGTAATTGGCCTCTGATTAGAAGTGACATCCCAGCAAGTAGCTGGGAGATTTGATAAGCGCTGAGTGTTTACGCGAGGCCCAGGCTAGTTACGAGTCAACTGACAACTACATGACATATTTAGGGCAAAACACAAATAAGTTGCCATTGGTCTTTTGGTCCGTTGTCTCGGAGTCGGCACTGCAAACTTCCGTAATAAGAAGTCGGCAGCTTTTACACAATAAAGCAATTTCTTGTGTCTTTCTCCTCTTTTCCTTTGTGGTGCTATTGCTTAGGCCAGTGATTATTTTTAAAAGAACAAACCCCAAATGGACATGCTAAGGCTGTCTTTTCTTTTGAAGTCTGTCTTTGATATGGAGAATACGCACATAGATTTATATTTATGTTCTCTTTGCATATAAAATAAAAACATTTATCTGATTAAATTAACCGTCTAAATATATGCTCCTTGGTTTGTTTCACAGATTCTTTTATCTGTGAAGTGCACCGTGCTCTCTCTGGACCTTCGCTCCTGAGTGATTATGCCGAGTGTGTGTTTGCCCTCATGTACCGTATGTGTGTGTTAGCATGCTTTAAGTGCATTCACACGTACTGCAGTGTTTGCACATACCTGCATTTGCATGTTTGTGCATGTACTGTGTGAGCGTAGTGTGTTTCGAATCATGTAGCCTTAGCTGCTGCGTGGTGGCTAATTGCCTCTCCTGAGGAATAATTATGTGACAAAAGCAAACGTAATGGTGCCTCGGCTACAGAAAAAGATGTATGTTATGTCTTGTGTGTGGTTCAGCGTGCGCAGCCATTTGTTTGCCGGTGGTAAGGATAGGGGAGAGGACGTGGCAGAGGCCGTACATTTGGAGGCCAAAACCTGGAGAAACAAAGATGGTGCAACAATTAATTACGGCTAATTAGATGTATCCGTTATATTTACTGGGCCAACAATAAATCAAATGGTCAAGCTATTTTTGTCCTAAAAGACTTGTAACTAACGCCCAGCAAACGTGTGTGAATATGCTGATGAGGGTATGCTTGTGTTTATGCACTCTGTGTGTGCGTGTGTGCGTGTGTGTGTGTGTGTGTGTAAACTGCTATTTACTGTTTGCTTTCCAGGTGTGTTCAGAGCTGGGTCGCCGCGGACTCCCTCCTTTTAGATTAATAATCCATTAGTAATCCATTTCGCAAATGAGCACTCAGCGGAGAGTCGGGACCGAGGGGGACACGGAGACGGTCAAGGGAAGCCAAGTGCATAATTAATGTCTCAGCCAATCAGATGTGCTATTACAGTCGCTCCCCGCTGGAGAGAGATGTCATCGCATGAAATGTGTGTTTCTGATCTTTTTCTGTTGAAAAAAAAAAAATGTTAGATTATGAGATAAAGTATTCTCATTACTGAAATGATGAATCTAGTTCCTGTGGAGAGGCAGAAACAAAAATGTCTTTCTTTTTACGGCCGGTTTGAATTCCACACTTTCTTTGTGAGGAAATAGAAACTAAAATTATACCACAGTTATTGGGCATAATTCTCCATGAGTTTCCGATGGCAGTTGCATTTGATGGCTGGCGTTGCTAAGAGACACGTTGTCAATTTCCGTGGTGCACGACTGGCTGGAGCCTGTCAAAGTCCTGTTACCTGTCAGTGTTGGTACAATCAGCCCATGTAGCATCGTTCTTTTTCAGAGATTCATGATTAGAGTTTCAGAAACTAGTATGAACACACAACATGCTCTACGACTAGTACTTCAGCCATCTATCGTGATGTCACAACCCCTTTTTGTAGCGTCAAATTACGAATTTAAACAAAACTTATCAGAAAAATGAACACAAGATGAGAACTCTCTGAAATGACAGAAACCATTTTGGGGAAAAAAATATTTAAGAATCACGTTTGTGTACTTTGAATTTTTTTTTTTTTTTAAATATGCCCATGTCCCATCTGCTATCATGGAGGGGGCGGGACGTATGACCTATACTGCAGCCAGCCACCAGGGGGCGATTGAGGTGTTTCGGCTTCACTTTTTGGGAGCTGTTATGTCGTCCATCTTCATATACAGTCTATAGTTGGTTCTCTCACTCAGCGCTGTATGTATTATAGAAAGGAGGCTGTCTAGCTAGCGTTAGCTGTCTGTCTTTCATAGGTTCAGTTATGGTGATGGCAGATAATCAGACTGCAAACTCACAGCAACAGGTAGTTCTGTAATGTCAGCACGGAGTAATTAAGCTGCGGTCAAGTTCATAAATAGGACTAACAGCAAAAAGTGATTTCAGATAATAATAATGTAATAGTTCATGAAATAAAATAGTTAATATTACTAGCTGTTTTTAGTGCCCGATGGTGCCTATATATACTGTATATTAGACCAGTCATATTGTAGTGTTGAGATTGTCAGAACCAAAGAATCTCTCCACCTGTAGAGCACTAATGTAGGAGCACACAGCAGAATAATAAATAAATAAAACACTCCTGTTTTGCATAAATACATTTTGACTAAGTAAGTATACAAGTCAGAACAAACACCAAGGATGTATGCGAGGGGCTTGTGGCACCTAAAAGCTGTTACAAGGTCTGGCACATCAAAATGAGCTGGTAAACACAGAAGATTCCTCACAGCCACCGCCAATCCAGCACGACTATACCAATCTAGAGCCTGTGTTTCAAGTCTAAACAGAAGATTTCCCCAGCGCTCCACCTGGCTTCCCCACGGATCTCCTCTCTCCTGTTTAGCAGTCAGAACATGATGGAGCCTGACAAAAGAGGCTGTTAAAAATTGAACACCTTAAGTGGGGAAATGTGGTAGGCGGGCCTATTGTTACCTCCACCCACATGCATGGGTGAAATCTGACACCCTCTTCTCCTCTCACTCCCCCTACATCTCCTTTCTGCTTTTCTCCTCGCCCTCCCTGGGGGAAGCCCTGTATCCCATTCATTCGATTGCCCTACATGATGGATGTGCAGTGTGAGGAATGGGCCGTCCCGGGGGCCATGGCGTCGTTTCTGGGTTAAACAGCATCCTATATCAAACCCATCTATACCTTCACAAGCAGGAAGCCTGTTTACTGGGGCGGGAAAGCACCGCAATCCATTTCTTGTCAGGGTGTCTCGCAGATGCAACAAAAACTTGGACAGCCGCAGCTTTGGGGAGTGTTGTAAGACGGAGGCGGTGATAAATATGTACTATGGTCTGGGGAGATTTGAAGCTTCGGAGCAACACACATTTGCAACGTCACTGCTAACATACAGTAATTTCAATTAACCCTCTGTCAAACTGTAGGACTGGTCAGGTATCATTCAGTGAGTGTTCAAGATCAAATGTTGCAATTTCATGTAACTTAATTATCATTTTATGTATAAATTTTACCACTAAATCTGGGAATTTAAACCATATCAACCATACCAGTGGTTATTGCACATTTTACCACTTTAACCTGTTCACACTCAAGTAGCATAGTTTATGTTGTAGCGATATTGTAATGTTTCTGCTCTGATGCTTAACCTCAAATGATGCCGATTAAGTTATTGACATTATTGGCATAATTTGCAAACAATGAAAAAGCGGAAATATTATAATATATATATATATGAAAATGACTTACCCAAGTAGCCATAGAAATTTTTATTTATGGATGTATCTTTTTTCACATCCCAGCCATTGATTTCCATTAATTTTCTTACAAAATTATTAGCAGAAAGCTGCTTAAGTCAATCTGCACATTAACTGTATTACCGTGAAATGATAATGTAACTGTTACAACGATGAGTAAAGACGTGGCAATCACTGTGATGGTTGTTCATTTTAATACTGTAAATGGAAACCAAGTTTTTCCTGAAGCAATAGGGAAGAGAGTAAATTTTTGTAATTTATTGAAGTCAGTCTTGTTTATAAGTCATATTTTCTTAAAACAATGGGAAAATAATGTTTGCAAATTTTACATTTTAAGATTTTTATTTCTAATTTGTAATGTTGTTTGTTCTTTTTTCAAGATGTAGACACTGATTTCTAAAAACTAATTTAAAAAGTTGAGTCGTAGTACAATAAGTCTTTCCTTATTGTTGAAATATAAGGTTAAAAATCTTTAATGAACCGGCCCGCATGATGGTTCTGTCTGGCCCAGGAGGTCTCAGACAAACCACTCAATTTTATTTTATGAAGCTAAAAAAATGGTCAAGAAAATACCTTGTTGTTGTTAGTGTTCTTCTTCCTGTCACACTTAACATTGATGTAAATTGACGTGAGTGGTGTTTGAAGTAGCGTCACCTGCTGAGGTGACTGACTCTGTGTGCTTAGTAACAAACATGTGGCTGTATTTAAAGAAAACAACTTGAACTGTCACTTTGAGACAAAACATGCAGAAAAATACAGAAACCTATGTGGAGATGAGAAGGAGAGGACAGCCGAGGGTCTGCTGGCTAAGATACTAAAGCAGCAAGGACTTTTTACAAAGCTGCATGCAACGAAAGACGGAAATGTAAGTGTTAATGTTAAGATAAATGTTAAATGTAAGTGCTAATGTTAAGTTAGTTCATGGAAACATTACTACCCAGTCAGTTCTGTACAGTTCAAAGACTCCTGCATATAATGCAATTTTCTTAATATTATGCTGTTTGATTTTCAGTATAATAAATGCTTAAAAATAAGAATAACAGTGTGTTTTCTATATTGATAAAATACATCTGACAGTATTTGTTTGGCCCCCGGCAACAATCTGGGATTCTCATTTGGCCCCCAGGAAAAATAATTGCCCACCCCGGTGATAGATAGTATAAAATCTGGACGTAGTCTCAGTGACATCAGGCATAGGTCTCTGAAGAGCTGTTGTGAAGCTCAAAACGGGTGGCTCCATCCGTCGCCATACTGGCAACTTGGTCCGGCATCCACCTGCCACTCAAGGCGGCCACGCCCTCATTTATAAACGAGCCTTAATATAATTTAAACGGGTGAGTTTTATAACCTCCCCTCCTTTGTGTACCAGGCTGTAAACATCTTTATTTCTGCTATAAAGTTGGACGTTTTAACATAGGGGTCTATGGGGACTGACTTGCAATTGGAGCCAGCCTCAAGTGCCCATTTATTTGAAGAACTGCAGTTTTTGTCAGTTCTGCATTGACTTCACTTTTCAGCACCGGAGGTTGTTTTCTATCTGTCTAATTCTGCAGTACAGTCGCTACAGTATCTAATATTCGGTCGTGTAATCCTTCTGTGTCGTGATTGATAAGCCACTGGCAATTCCACCAGGTGCTGCGTCATCATCTGAAAAATAAAACCAATTGTTCAGTTGTTGATGGTTCTCTATTAAAACTAATTAAATGAGTAGAATACATTTCCTGTCTGGATACCCAGTGGCTCGATGCTGTGAACGTCCCCTCTGCTATCAACACATTTTCAATAACTTATGTAAACCAAAATGGAAATCAAGTCATGCCTTGTTATGCTAGTATATATTACTACGATTTTTTTAATCTTTTGATATCCGGCAGCAGCCTGGGAAATAAATTTAGCAATCACTTCTTTCAAAATCTTTCTAACAATGGCAGCCCAGGGATCCGTAGAGTATAATATTATTCGTAGCGTATAATATTATTTGAATACTTGAGATAACTCAGTACAAAGCGCGAGTGCTGCCTGTGTATATCCGCCTCCCTTTGAAATGCTCAATACAGTCAAGTTTTCTATGTGCGTGTGCATCCTGGAGGATTCACATGTGCATGTACGTACTCGAGTGTGTGTACATGTGTTTATGTGACTCACTGTGGCATGTTTCCTAGAGATAAGACGGCGCTGCCTGGCCCTCTGCTGCCTTCACCCCAGGCAAACAGTGATTAGAGGAATCTTTTATTCTCTGCAGGGCATCCCTCTGCAGTCGCAGCCAGCAGCATGACACCCTTAATGTTCACACCGTGGTACAAAGGACCTGTGGTTGATGATTTCATCTTGATTTCAAATATGATTTTGAGCAACTCGCTCACTGTTAGAAACGTGTTATGAACATCATTTTGCCATTAATACCTTAAGTGTTTGGAGTGATAGGCTTGCAAGAGTCATAATCAAAAGAGAGCCTGTTTCCAAGCTCTATTTTGCCTCGTTTTTCAATTTACCATTAGTCTTGTCCTTTTTATCCCGCCAATAGAGGGGAATACCTGAGAAGTTGAGATGATATTCCACTCTGTGTTGTGCATTAAATCCAAGCTAATGCGGTGTGGGCTCACCTGTGCACTGTGGGAAGATCAGGAGTCAATTAGTGGGATTGGTGGGTAGCCTCAGCCGAGCCGTCCGAGCTGGTGACAGTTTGCGGCGGACCACCTCACCGAGTGAGCCAGGTGAGGAGCAGGGGAGCCTAAATGAAATGCTAATACAGGCCGCATAAGTCAGGGCTCTCTAATTGGAACACAGCTGCTGCAGGGACCGAGTATCCCATGAAGCGCCGCAGAAGCAGAGGAACCAGTGGGTCACCGTGATCAGGTCAGGTTCCCTCTCTGTGTGCAGCTCAAAATACTTGGCCTAAAATGGCTGGTGGAAACCTCAGGAAGGGAATCACTGAAAGAACAAAGAAACTCCCAGTAAATGCTGCTTGGCACTGACATCTGTATCGTGATATATCAAATTAAATGTCAGATAAATTAAGATATTTAGATTAGTGTCTGTTTTTTACTTGTTAGAGGGAGGGTTGGTAGTGTTGTTCAAATACATTTTTGTTATATTTGTTGAAAATCTTCTTACACCTTGACAGCAATCAGTAAATTAAATGCTCTGACAACAAATTCCTTTTAAAAATCGGTGGCTCTTGCTGGACTGTAATAAGCCCGTTCTACCTGCTTTCTGCCCATGCACTTATTGCAGCACAAGCTGCTAGCATGACAGCTGCGAGTGCTATCGATGTTCATTGTTTACGTTCATAATGATAATTTTGGGGGCGTGGCTTTGGAGGGAGGCCTGAATGGACGGCCTGTCAGTGATGCTGTCTTGGCAACTTTCTTGGTAGATTTGGGGATTTTGGAGCTAGTGCTGCTAGCTGCTGTCATTGGAAAAGAGATGTTTGCACTGTTAACACCGGCTCAGCCGTCGCTGTTTTGAGAGCCATTTGAGAGGCTGTAGAAACACTTCCAATCACGAATTTAACACCTTTAAGTTGATATATTGTGATACAGCATTCATGCCAAGTTTCTTTTTCTTGTTGTTTGTTGTTTCCCTTTCTGAGCTTTACACTTTTGATTTTCAGTAACATAATTTTAATCAGTGAGCTTTTTATCCATTTTCTTAACATAAGACACAGCCATGCTAGCTGTTTTCCCTCTGTTTCTAGTCTTAATGCCAAGCGAAGCGAAGCTATCTGTGGTTTCTTCATGTTTAGCGTGCAGACATGAGTGGTGTCAATCTTCTCATGTGACTCTCAACAAGTAAGTGAATAAGCACATTTCCCAAAATGTTGATTTGGCTGTTTAAGCTAAATATTGTCATTTTACAGTCTACCCTACTTAAGCTCACAAATGACAAAGGTGATTAGTGACAATTTATAGGAGGTAATTTGGCTCATGGGGATGTGCTAACACAGAGACAGATGTGCTTTTAAAAACCTTCAGCTACTTTGAAAAGATTTACACCAAAAGAAGAAAAAACACTTTGCTTTTAGGCTATGGCTCTGCAGCATGTACTTCGATCTTTATTCTCCTTTGCTTGGAAGAGATATTCTTGGAAGAGAGGATGTTGATGAATCACAAGCCAAGCTTGAGCAAACCTTTTCTCAGATTTTAAAGCTTCTTTTTCATTACAAGTGCTGATATCAATGCTGCATGGCATAAGTTCATATGAACATGTGATTAGCTGAAAAGAGTGTGTACTGTATTTCAAACAGGATGGCATAAGTCAAGCTGAGAGGGGGGAAAAATGTGCACTGGGAGGAACAGAGGAATAAATAAAAAGACAGACTTGGAGAGAAGTTGGAAATTCAATAGCCAGTCATCTCTCGTTGCATTTCACGTGCACCAGACTCTATCCACGAGCTGTCTTCTTCATGTTTCAAGGCCTCCACCCTTCTCTTCAAACGGAAAGTGAATTTGCCTCAGAATAATGCATGAGCTCATCATGGGCGATGGACAGGAGGCTCCTGCCTCAGAAGTCTGCCTACCTTATAGACGGCGGGGCGATTGACATGAGCCACCCAAGAGGGAACCTCAGGTGGCGAGGTGTTAGGCGAGCCTTTAAAGCCATCGCCTGTTATAATGAGGCCGTCTCCCACGGTCACATAACCTTAGACACTGAGAAAATTCATTTTTTTAGATTGAAACTCTTAAATGAAAACTTAAACTGTCGGTTAGCCCTGGTGAAAATCAATAATGCGCACCTATTTTTAGACAACACCTAACACATGGCTGCTTTTCTTCAGAGACATCACACCAGCCATATGAAGCCTGGAGTGAGACTAATGTGGAAGCACCAGTACGCCTACAAGACTCGCAGTTGTCCTCCGCCTTGAGCTATTCCTACTGATTCAAATTCAGTCTCCTGAGGGGAAGAGTTGCTTATCGGCTTTTACTCACATTCATCCCTGAATTTCTTGAAAAATGCTTTCCTTGTAAATGAAAAAAAAAAAACAAAAATAAATCATGAAACAATGCTAGAATAGACATTGTAGAGAATAATTGTGATGTGTTTCAGAGAAGAGCTGCCAAGCTTCTTACTTGTTTTCTCTATCTTAAGTATACAGCATGATTCGTCCTATAGAAACTGTCCCTCACTGTCAGTTTCCTCTCAACTCAATAATTTTGCTGTCTTCCCCGCTGTCAGCGTTTATCAGCCACTTCCAGCCCCTAGATATACCCTGCCTGGACACCTCTGTACGCGGGACACAAAAAACATGCAGCAGCGGCTGACAGATAGAAAACTGATTCTTTACAAGTGAGGTCAGAGGACTGTATCCAAACCGTCTGGCAGAGTACACTAATATCCCCATGCTGAGCAGCGTGGTGCTATTGAGCGCGACCATGCGCGTCGGTCTCACTCCGCTGCACCCAATGAGCCAAACCCGTGGAATTGATGGGCAATGGGAGGGAAATAGGAGAAAGGAGGAGAGGGAGCGAATGATGTGCCGCACTCGCTAATGCACATTATTCCGTCACATAAACATCGAGATTCTTTGAAATAGAGGGGGTGAGAGATTTTGGCTTTATTGGACAATTCGCCGGGCCTGGATGGGAGATGTGAAAACTGTCGAGCTGAAAGAAAACACGTCTGCTGGCTGTCAGCCAGAGCTCCTTCTACCTGCTAGAGCTGGTTCATTATAGCAACAGCCCCGACCACTGCATTACCACACTCCTCTCCCTCTCCTGGCCACACGAACCTCCTACCTTTTTTTCTTTTGTCAAGGCACCCTCTTCTGGCTTTGAAACCATAAGAGCCTGCTGTGTTGTATCGTCAGCCTCCAGTGACATTTGATGGACTGTTGGATTAAAAGCGCCTGCAAGTGTCTGCAGAGAGAAAATAGCAACAGCGGGAGTGGGAAGTCAGTGTACCCAGTGATGATGCGATGTTCTCTCTCCCACCATATTATCTAGTCTGCCTGACTTACATGCAGAAAAAATGCAGCACTGCAGCTTTCATTAGTGCACAAAGATTATGGCTCAATGCAGGGCTATGAATTATGCATGGGCTATGCACTGTGGTACGGCGTGCAGCAGCCCTGTTCATCCTAACATGAGG
This sequence comes from Pterois miles, assembly GCA_947000775.1. NCBI lineage: Eukaryota > Metazoa > Chordata > Actinopteri > Perciformes > Scorpaenidae > Pterois > Pterois miles. Next base: position 15,426,591 of record CAMQGK010000549.1, on the reverse strand, counting down.
AACACACCCACAGAGTATTGCTCAGTCACACTCACAGTGAATGCACAAACATTCAAATTAGCATCAGCTCGCGAATGAGTGAAAAGACGCATTTTAGCCCTGGAAAGTGCAACAACGGTAGTCACTGAATCACTCCCACAGGCCCCTCCTGTCAGAGCAGGAGCTGCTCAGTCATACCACCAACTCTCACTTCACCTCCTGCACCTTTTGATGACGTAAACCTTCATTCTTCCTTGAGTCATCTTGCTCAGGTAGACAAATTCACAGAGGTAGCATCGTTTAGTATGCAGCGGCAGGGCAACGTTAGCCTCGCTCAAGTTTGCCTTCATATGCAGAGGGTTTTCATTTGACTGACAAATTTGGCTGACACCAATGAACAACAACATTAAATATGTACATCTTAGATAGCGTTATTATAAAAATCAAATCCCTAGCATGAATGGAAGAAAAAAATTGGTTGCAACCCAGGGATTAGCCCCTTAGGTCATGCCGTCTCTCTACAGCATTGAGTTTTACTACCCAGTTTAGAATATTTTGAAATAAAGTTAGTTAAATGTTTTCAGCTCTTCAAGGATTACATGGAGGGGATAGGATTAACAAGAGAAAGATCATGGATGATTAACATTTGCTTTTCCGTTTGACTCCCAACTCATACCAAATTGTATTTCCCACACATGTAACTGTGACTGAAGCCTTTCCTGAACTTTACAGGCTATTAAAGACAAAAATTGGCACAGGCGTATGATCTGAAAGGTTGTCCAACTGCCGTTGAATATGGCGCTGTGAGAAAATGGCACAGGATATTTACTGTCGCTGGAGGTCTTGGCTGTTTAATGACTTTTAGATCTCGACAGCAGATGGTGGACATGACTGAACCAGCAATATTAGTGAAATACAAAACAAAGACAATAGTGATGAACTTACACATGACAAAGAATACAGGAAACCTACCCTAACCCTTAATGGCAATAAAAAGAAAAATGTTTGTCCTCTTAAATGGCGGGTCCATCTGCATTCTGTTCCCTTTTTTTGTTTTTTTTTAATGGAAATGCCCATTCAGTAAGCTGGCTAATCAAAGCTAATCAATATGATTATGAATAATGTGAACACTAGTTCTAGCTGGGTCAGTTAGCTGGGCTTAGTTTGGAAATACGGTTAGTTTATGACATTTTTGAAGTGGGGTTGTATGAATACTCCACGTCCTGCGAGGTAAAATTATTGCGTTTGTGAATGGAGTCTGGTGGCTTTGAAGAGAGCTATATAACGGCTTCATCGGAAAGGGTTGTCTGATGGCGAGGTAAAGTGGCCATGGATGGAAGCGGCAGGAAAACAAATTTTAAAAATATAAAAGAATATCAATATCATATTAAATATATGCTACATTTAGAATATTTTTACCGCTTTACCTTGCCATCAGACAGCCCTTTCCGATGGGAGAGCTCTTATATTGCTGTCTTCAAACCCACCAGACCAGTCTCCATCCAACAGTCACTTTATGTCGCAGAACATGGAGATGCTGCTCTGCCGCTGCATTGATTGGTAGTTAGCGTGACATTTGGATCCAAACTAATGTGGCGTCCACACAGCAGGACATCGCTTAGCTTCTGTGCCGGTACTTCTGTGTGCTAGAAGCATATCAACCACCATCTAAGTTACTGTATGTAACATTCATACACTGACTATAAGAATGTACTTGCACACTGTACATGTAGTAGTGTTGTCAGCAAATTGACCAAAATTTGTTCAGAATATGAAAACCTTCAAAAAAGAGCAAAAATGATGGACCCGCCCTTTAAGTTTCATGCAACATAAGGGAGGAGGAGGATGATGGAGGAGGTTCACTTCACTTGTTAATAAATGTGTGACCTCTTTCATTAAACATGCCCCACACACAATAATCTACCACTAAGAGACTAAACTGAATAAAACCATAATCCTCAAAAAGATGCTTAAATACCTGTATGAACCTTTCAGGTTAATAGGGGGAGAGGATTATCAGCAGTCACATTTAGCATGTATAGAAACAGTGGTGACTCAGGCATGTCATGGCTTTAACTAAACCCTAACCAGGCACTGATTCATTTAAAAGCAGTGGTAGTGCACCTGAGCACTACTCACATATAGAGAGCTAAACGAAGAAAAGAGGAAATGTATAAATCACTTCAATTTCAAAGAAAATAGCGGTTTTAAAGGAAGCTATCATTTTCCAATTGCATCCTCTATTACCTCGCTCTTGACTCTTCCTGTGCAAATACTGTTTATGTAAGCAGAGCATGGCTTTGAATGATAAGTGCTTCCTTTAATCAGGCTCTCCGTAAACTATCAGCGAGTTGTTTACTCCGCCTATTCAGCCCTTGATACTAAATCAAAAGCTGGTTGTATGTTTTTTTTTTTTTCCTTGTGACTCCTGCAAAACTCTTTGTCCGTCAGTCTTGTAGCAACCCTGAGCTGATGTACACTTTCCTCTCTGGCCGTAACACACATGTAAAAACACTAAAACACACACAAGTCGGATTAGATAAGCCAAAGGCTCCAGGCTGCTCAGAATATTGCTGCCACCATCGTTTTCCCATCACATATCAACCTGATCTTCAAAAAGCCCTGACAGCCTCCCTCAAATTTATGACTCAGTCTGTTTACATCGTGGTTTTCTCATTTTCAGCAAATTTCCCTGTGTGTTTTATGCCAGCAGTTATGAGGCAGCGATAAAGAATAAAGTGAGGGGAAGAAACAACATTACTTTAAGATTTATTTTTTTCCTCCCCATTTCCTCTGTTGCATCCTGTCGACCCCTGGGCTCTTGGCAGGCTGGCCGGTGTTGATTTTAGCCCACAATCAATTCATTTTAATCACAATGGGCAGCGCAGGGAGCGGCGCACTAATTGATTGGCAGGTATTTGCATATACAGTATGCAACAAAATGTCACGACCGGCCTTGGTGGTGACCTGTGTGGGCTGCTGGCAAAACAAACTGATGAGGGTAATTTATCATGCAGCTTGCGCTTTGCTGAGCAGGGGGGGGCAGCCGCACCCACTATTGTTAGCGACGCCAGTCACCTGTCATGCCACGGCGGGCACGAGGAGAGGAGGGATGGGAGGGGGGAGGGGGGAGGAGCTGAGGATGGAGACGTAGAGATGGAGGGGGGAGAGATGATGCGCCGAGGGGAGAGGGAGATGAGGACGATACTGTCGGTGGAATGTCAGACGTTCACTGCTGCAGCTGATCCGTGGATATAACATGCATGGATGCTCCACCATGAAAATGGGGAACACTTCATCATCACAGTATAACACCAAGTCAGTTAAACGTCAGGGATATCAATCTGTCCATCTGGGAAACACAAGTGATTGTGAATCACTTTCATTTGCTTTGGTGCAAATGAAAGTGACAACAGGTACAATGGAGAGGCAACAGCAAGAGTGCTAGTGTCGTCACTACTTGTAGCCTGAGGGGGTACCTGCAGCCCAGTCAGGTCGCACAGGTAGTCCAGCTCTTCCAGGATGGCACGTCCATACCTGTGGGTGCACGAAGGTTTGCCTTATCTCCCAGCACAGTCTCAAGAGGACATACCAGGAGACCGGCTGTTACACGAGGAGGGCAGGACAGGGCCGTAGAAGGACATCAGCCCAGCAGCAGGACCGGTTACCGCTTCTCTGTGCCAGGAGGAACAGGAGGAGCACTGCCAGAGCCCTACAACATGACCTCCAGCAGGCTACTGATGTGCATGTTACTGACCAAACTGTCAGAAACAGACTCCATGAGGGTGGCATGAGGGCCTGATGTCCTCTAGTGGGACCTGTGGTCTGCTCTGGCAGTGTTCCTCCTGTTCCTCCTGGCACAAAGGAGCAGATACCGGTTCTGCTGCTGGGCTGATGCTGGACTACCTGTGCAACCTGATTGGGCTACAGGTACCGTCTCATGCTACAAGTAGTGACAAAGACACTAGCAGAACACACAACTAGAGAAGAATCAGTCAGGAGGAGAAGGAGAGTAACTGTCTGTGGCCACCACATGTAAAACCATTCCCGTTTTGGGGGACGTCTTTCTGTTGCCTCTCCATTGTACCTGTTGTCACTTTCATTTGCACAAAAGCAAGTGAGAGTGATTCACAGTCACTCTTGCTTCCTAAATTAACAGATTGATATCCCTGAAGTTTAACTAACTCAGTGTTATAATGTGATCATTAAGTGTTCCCATAATATTTTTGAACAGTTTATTTCTTTCCACCTCCAAACACCAGCAGGTCTGACCCTCCTCAATGAAAACAGTCTGTAGGCTCAGGTTGTTCATGTTGAAGTCATGACTGATCCAAACAGGCTCATTGTTCAGCCTGACCGTGAATCTGTCGTGGCCTCAATTTGTGCATTTCTGCCTCGACTGCTGCTTGACACTTAACGTGAGACTGTGTGACCTTTGACTGAAGAAATAACACAATGGGCCTCATGCAGCAACATTCCCTTGAAATTCTCTCATACTTTTGTCATTTTCTCTTAAGACTGAACTGCACTAAACATTCTTAACCATCCAAATCTGCTCTCACCCAGATGTGCTGAACGGTGAATCCCACTCGATCCTAAATTGGAGGCATGCTGTCGATGTAAGAAGAACTTCAGCTGTAATGAAATCAAGGTACTGTTGAATACTTATACTTATAAAGTAAACAGGATTTTCCAGAGTGTCACTACTGGCGTTAAAAGAAAACTGGAAAGCACTGAAGAACAGTATGTAAGCCGTTCAGAAGCTGAATGCACGCAATATCATCCAAGGGTTTTCTAGTCTTAAGTGGGATCAGTGGATCAGTAATATTTCTTTAGCCCACAAATGTAATTATCCAATCATTCTAATTACTCTAAATCATACAATCTAAATTTGATAATATGATATTCATGCATTTTTTTATGTTCCTCAAATAAAAAAAAAAAAGTTTCTTTGCTTTGGACAAACCACTATGAAAACTGTAACTGGAATGTGAAAACAATGTTTTTTTTCTTATCTTGGTGAGAGTGCTCTCGACCACTCAGAGTGATTTCTCTCACTGACAAGCTCCGCTGACGATTCAATATGCTGAACTGGCCTCAAAAACTCCTACATGGGCAGACCAGAGCCGACAGTGCGGTACACACTGAAAAAACTAGGCAGACGAACGCTCAGCAACAGCCCTAAACTGTCCGATGGCTGACCGTCGGCTCGGTGTGTCGGGGCCTTTACTAATGGAAGCTGAATTTCTAAGCAGTGTAATGAATCCTTGCTCACACTGATGTATTTTTCTGCTGCAGCCTTGACTTGGTCTGGCCGCTCACTTTTATAGTAGCAAATGTTAGCAAAGTGAATCTAGATATTGTTTATAACTCTTCTTTTGACACACACCAGTAACACACTTGCCATTTGTTAATACAGCTTAGGGATAAATTGGGAGCGCTTAGTTTGAGAATAGTTGCATAAAATAAGATTGCACAGATCAAGATGTGTAGCTCTATTCTGCACCTGCACATTAGAGTAATATTGTGGCGCTGTAGCTCAATACGTGAAGCAACATTGACTGGGTTAAGGCTTTGATTCCCTTTAGCAGTATCATGTCCAGCAAACACAACATATTGTTTGCTCTACTGAACTGAAACTCAGTTGGATGAGAAAATCCTGTCCCTTAGATTTCCTTTAAATATCTTTATAGGGTTTAGGTGAATGTAGATCAATAAAAGTGTTGGATGTTCTGCTGTGAAATAAGCGAGCAGCTGAGGCTGGGTGGCTGCATCATTACTCTCACTGTTAATACAACTGTACAGTCTGCAGAAACCCTCCTGTGTACAGACTTTACTTATAAGGTAAACATTTGGTCATCATCACCATAATTATGCCCAAGTACAAGTCCCCATGCACAGCCGGAGCAGAAATATAGTTAGGGGGCTAAAGGGAGCCAATGCAACTCATTAATAGTGTGCCAGACTCCCCCCGATAACATTGGATCCAATTCCTGTGAGAGGTTTTATTTTTTGACCAATTAGCTTACTGAACAACCTATTGGCCATGAAGTGATCTCTGCTGGGACTTTATCAGACCATGCTCTATTAAATCAGCTCTCTGGCTGAGCAGTTATGTACCATCACAGTGCTTAGAATGGCTGGCTCTGATTGATGTCATTGCCAAATGCCAAGTAATAACGGCTGTTATTGTATGTCTCCATGCTGCTGTTTCCTTATGGATGCTTTTCTTTGTGTGTGTATGTATGTGTGTGTGTGTGTGTACTTTCAGATACAGACATAATGGGTGCTTTTTTTTGTGTGTGCGTGTGTGTGTGTGTGTGTTTGTAAAACCATTTCCAGCGATATGGCTGGTTGGAAAGATTATCATAATGCTCAAGGGTGGGAGCTGTTCTGAATGTGAAACACAGTGTTAGAGTATTCACAGTATGTCTCCAGGTGGGTCAAAAGGCCTGGCAATAGGAGCTGTATAATTTAGGAATGTGGGAAGTAATCGTAATGACTTTGTAAACTCTGCATGAATGTGTAACCCCCCACCCCCGACACGCCTGAGTAACTCCAGGTTTGGGGAATTACTTTATGAAGCATGATAATTGTGGAGAACTTATGAATGCAGTAGATTATGTTGTTTTTTTATACTGATTTAATTTTGTCTGTGTCACCTGGTTCATCTATTTATTTTAGTTGTGGGTCAGTTGCATCATTAGTTGGTGTTCAGACTGAAAACGAAAAAAAAAAAAAATCCAAGGGACTACGCTTGTGTGGTTGTGTTGGTGCAGGTAACAGATCCAGAAAGGCCAGTATGTGTACAGTAATGCCAAAACTCTGCACTGCATTTTGTTTTTAAATACCAGACACAATTTTATACAGTTTTTAACTTTCTTATCCACTAGCTAACTTTTCAATTCAAAATAGAGATCACTGATGTCAGCAGCTATAGTGTTTGAAATCTCTCTGCACTGCTGGGAAGACACTTCTGGTGGAGAAAGCCTTTATTTATGTATTATTTTGTTGGATTAAAACAAATCAAATGTAAACATGTTGAAAATAGTGCACTCGGTTAATGCTCCATGGCATCAGAAACTGACGCATGGAGGCACCCATTAGCGACACACTGGGCTTTCAGGTAACTCCAATGTAAACCCACCCATGGTATTTTTTGACGTTGTATAAGGAGCGTGATAGTCAGCGTAGGCCGGGTAGGAGGGATGGATGAGTCAAGCAAACACAAGACTTTCAATCAGGACACGGCTGTTGTTGGCCTGTGTGAAAGTAAAAGTACAGGCTGACTTATTTTGATCAGTTGTTAGTCACGTCAGTCATTAGTATTGTGAGTCATTAGTCGAGTTAACGTCAACCACACTTGCTTCCTAACCCTAAGTTTATTTTGAAAGGACGCTATGTATGTGTCCAGCGCTTAGTGGCGTACCTAGAGCGTTATAGTTCACAGCTTAGAGCCACTGACCAAGCTATGGTATTTGACGAGTTGGGAGCAATAATGATTGATTAAATTTAAAGATACTGGAATCAGCTTATAAAATAATGTGTACGATTTTCATTATTGAATGTGAACTGCCCCAAATCACTAAAAACTCTTGCAGAAATTCAGGAGTGAATGTGTTTTCTGAAGCAGCGCTATTGTCGGTCCGAGCCTCAGTCCGTACCCGTAGTCATATTTTGCTCATCCAGCTCCTGTGTTGCATTTCTGGGTCTCTGAACCACCTCAGCTCTTTGCTCATAATCCGAAGCCAAGACCAAAGCCAGCCCTTCTGGCTATACAGACCGCAAGCCAGCCTTGATCCTTCCATATGAAACACGATGAGAGGTGGCTGGCAATAGAGGGGTTGGTTGGGGTAAACATTTTAACCCCGAAACACAAATCGCACCAAGGAGTGAGCAATACAGAGTCCTTATATAACACACCTTTGCGTCTTCTTGTCTGCATTTTCATTACTTTCGCCCTCTCTGTGCTCTGTGTCATGTGTAAGGTTGGCACTTATAAGTGCAGGCAGTTCTACACTGCTATCATTGTTGTGTTGGCAGTGTGAAGGCACTGATCCCTTTGAGCAGGGTGATAAAAATCTGTCACAGTCCCCTGCATGGAGGAGCCCATTGTTTTGGGGATTAAGGAGGATTAAGGGCGGATGCTGGCGACCGAGGGGTTTGAGCAGTGTGACCCTTTCACTAATCATTATGAGACAGACACAGACAACTCAAACTCTTAAAGCCAGAGATTGCATTAGATTATCAATTATTCATGGCTCACAGGAGCAGAGTGAGTATGGAAGAGGCAGAGTATGGGAATGTGATGATAATTGAAAAGGTCAAAAAATGGCCAGAAATCAAATTTATAAATGATTCATAAATGTTAGTTTGCTCTTATTAGCAGCAGCCGGTGTGCATCGTTACTTTAAGCTTTTAATCTGATCAACATGCTGAGTTATAAAATAAAAATGCTCAGTGCAGCAGCCCTCCTAAAGGGTCGGCATGCTTTCATGTCCGGCTGTAACCTGTGCCAAATGTCAAATAGTTCCTTTGGGTGAAGTGAGGAGGGAAATACCTGTGAACCGATTAGGAAGTATTTCAAATGCAGCTGATTGAATATCCTAAATGATGAGGAAAAATATTCTGTACAAATATGAATTATTACGTACGTACTATCACCCAACTGTGCAGGTCCTCTCAGCTCTACAGAGCATCTTTCAGCTTATAGCTGTTTTCTTTCACATTCACAGAGTTTATTCATTTCTTTATAACAGCAGCAAAAAGCTCTCATAAACCACCTGTACATGACCTGCCAAGCACCAAGTGATCGACAGAGACAGTCAGCGTCTAACTGGTGAACTTAAAGCGTTTAGCAGCAAGCAGAAACAGAGCTAAAAGAAGAGTGAGAATTGAACTTACATTCATTGGACAGACAAAAACAACCCCGTTTCACTCCCAACTCGTTCCACCGCTTGTTAAGAGCCCAACGGCACGACACATACTGACACACAAAGGCATCCTTTTGCGACTGTATACCCACAGGAATATCTCATTGTCAGGGCAAGTGACGTAGTATTACTCGTTGACATATTTTGATGAGTTGATAGTCACGTCACTCATTAGTATTGCGAGTCGCTAGTTCCGTGAATCATTAGTCAAGTTATCCTCAATCGCAGTTGTTTCCTAACCCTAACTGTTTGTGTTGCATAAACCTAATTTCCTGTGAATACGGAGGTTTATTTTGAAAAGACACTATGCGTGTAACAAGCATAGATTGACACGCCGTCACTGACACGTCCAAAACTAACGCTGGAGTCGTACCTAGAGAGTTATAGTTCAGAGCTTAGGGCCACCGACCAAGCTATGGTATTTGACGAGGTGGGAGTGAGAATGTGTTGGTTCAATTTAAAGATACTGGAATCAGCTTATAAGCTTGAAAGTCTGCAATGGGATCGGGTGGGGGTGGGGGTGGGGGTGGGGGTGGGTCAAACAAACAAGGACTTTCAATGAGGAGAATGCCTGTCGTGGCCTGTGTGAACGTGAGTCAGTGAAGTTAACATCAACCACTACAACATTTCCTAAACCAAACTAAGTGGCTGTGTTTGTGTCTTGAAAGGACATTATGCACGTAATGAGCGTATATTGACACGCCGTCCCTGTCATGTCCAATAGTAAAGTAAGAGGCGTAACCCTTGAATTGCTCTCTGATGCTGAGGGGCAGCAACCAAGCGGGGGTACCTGACGGGTTGGTATAAGAATGTGTTGCCTGAAACACAACTCCAAATGAATGCTGAAGTTGCTCCATGTTTGCTGGATGAGTAAATAGACCAAACAAATCAATTAATCTGCTTTAATTTCATGTTCATTTTGACTGGAGTATAATCTTTGTAGTTTTATGTTCAATATTTTAAAATCTGGTTGAAAAAAAAGTGAATTTGACCCTAGTAGAATACAAATGTTAGCTTGAAAGAAGATAGCATGGCTCCATGTTCACCATCTTCGTTTAGTATGTTAGCATGCTAATATTTGCTAATCAGCACTAAGTGCAGATGAGGCTGACCAGAAAGTCATTAGCTTTTCTAATATTTAGTCATAAAACAGAGAATCTGATGACATTTTGATCCAATGGTGGCGCTACAGGAAAGGTCAGGGTCAATCACCAAAGTTATTAAATTCATAATGAATTTCATAGAAAACCAATCTATAGTTGTTTGAGTCATTTCACTAAAAAACAGAAATGTGAACCTCGCTGTGGCACGAGAGGAAAAGGCAGCCAGACAGACCCTCATTGCCATCCTTAAGTATTGTACAGCACATACCTTGTTTCCCTCCCTCAGGGGACGTTTGTTATATACATAGATCCAGATGTGCATTTCCTCGCCACAAATCATTACATGAAGACACACATCTCCCACGCCACAGGGCGAAGACAGTGTCTGACAGCAATGGCGGTGGGTGACAGTGGCTGTTGAATGAACCAAATGGAGTTTGTGAGTGTGAAGACTTGAATAGCATCCTGCCATCTCTCCCATTGTGAATATCGCTTTTCCTTCCATCCTAAACCGTTAGACCTCTGGGACATTGTTAACTGTGTGCTTTCAGCTTCAGTACCGTGTTTTACAGTACAGCGGGATACGATAGGAGACACATGGCTAATCAAAAGCTGCACCTGACCTTCAGGCAAAGAATTCAGGTTTTTATACTCGGTTTGCATTTGAAATGTTTCTTTTCAGCCCGCAGCTTTTCATCAAAGTTACCAGCCGCTGTTTGCACAACTTTGAAGGAGTAACGTTAATACCAGTGAAGCACAGTGTGCTTTCCTGTAATTAAAGTGGGACGGACTCGCACAAATACAACTGTTATCCACAATTGCTTGTTGGCTATAAAAGCCTCTCCATTCAGCTGACTCAATCGTTGCATCTGGAGGTGGCACAACAGGCCTTTGTGTTCTTTAATTAAAGCACAGGCAATAACTCATATCAAATTAGTTGTTTGAACTTAGTAGCCCACCAGTCATAATTGAAAAATTATTTAAAATTGTTTGTATTCCTATTTAGATTTTCGCCTCGAAATACGTTGCTACCAGCGGGTATCCGCAATCAACTCACAAATAATAAAATTAATTAAAGGCAAGAAGCAAAAATAATGTAGCTGTTAAAAGATTTTTATTTTAATGAACTACAAAGACAGCGCAAAATAAAAGCACATCATCCCAAGTGAAAAACATGGCACCTCACCTGAATTTATGGTGCCATAAATATTTGTGTCTTGCCACTTTACACCTCCTGGTTAGCATTATTATTTTGTTCTGCTGTCATTATGTGTCACTGTGATTGACATGGCTGTTAAAGGACAGTAAGACCTGACTAATGTGACTAAGGACATATAATGGGTTTATTTTCCATTTGACCTGCCCTTCTATGTATTGTGTGCACAGATTCCTGCCGCACATACATGTCAGATAAAAGCTACTCTGCTTGTTGAGATTAAAATAGAGCCAGCTGTTCTTACACAAAGTTCAGACTCTTTAGAGGCACCTTCACCTCCTGTTTGAGGGCACTGAGTCCTTCAAAAAGGTGTCAGGGTGCCACGGCACCACCAGCAGCCGTGCTGTGAATTGTGTTGGTGGTGGTGGTGGTGGGGGGGGTGGGGGGGGGGTGGGGGGGGGGGGGTCGCACCCTCCTCCTCAGTCTCCTCCCTAAGAGAATTCCCCTCCAACTTGTGTGAAGCTGTTAGTGTGCTAAGCGCTTCAGCCCCACTCCATTATCAAGGTGCAGTGTACCTGGGGTAAGCACAGTCCCTCACCTCTCACCTGGTCTTTTGGGACCAGTTTGAATAAGTTGATGAGGGCTTCAGGAAAGTATAGAAGAGATGTGACCGTCTTAACGCAGCCTGCTGAATCATCCATGCTGTGCATATAAACAGCAGCAGCCTGCTAATTATTTAAATAAGAATAATTTGTTTTGTTGCAGTATAATAAAGATAATGCAGCAGTTTGCTTTGTGTATCACATTAAATGATGATACAATCTGTTGACTGGTCCACTGCGGAAATATCTCAACAAATGTTGGATGGATTATGATTCGACAGGGTGACAGGATGAATGTTAATAACTTTCCCTCTTTTGCCAACATGAGGTGGTCATCTGTGGTTTTGAGACGAATACCTTAGATTAGATGTATTAGATGAATTGACATTTGTTACAGACATTTGTGTTTGCCTCGGGATGAATTGTAATGATCCATTAAAGATGCTAAATTTGATATCCAGAGCTTTAATATAACAGTAAACAACTATATAAAGATATAGTGGAGTAAGGTCAACCTGACACACACAAGGTCCTCTGTGTGTGTTGTAATCCAAGCTTCTCCATGGTTTGTTGACATAGCCGGGCCTGCCGTGCATGCTTTTAGTGCATGTTTATGCATGTGAACGTGCCTCCCTGGCTAACTCACAGCCGCTGCTCTGTACTGCTCTCATATGGCGGTTAAAGCAGAAGTGTAATACCCACCTTCCCGTTCCGCCTCAGGTTAACACTGTTAGCTCTGTTAGCACTTTCACAAAACTGTCAGCTGCGAGCTGCCGGCTCATTGTCGGCATGTTGAGAGCTGTTAAGAGGCAATAGAAATGCCAATCCCATATCAAGCACCTTCAACTTTTTTCATCTTTAACACCTCTAACCATCAGCTTAATTTGAATTTCTCCGACACTGGTTTACAACCAAATACCTGCAAAACTAATGACAATCACCCTCGGCTGATTGCTAAATGAAATGCTAGCATGCTAAGATGCTAAACTAGAATGGTGAACACTGCACCTACTTAATATGAGCATGTTAGCATGCTGGCGTTAGCTTTCAGATCAAAGCACGGCTGTGTCGTCAAGCAAGTTGATTGGTTGATTCAACTCCTGTTGACGGGCGGGTTCACAACATTTTAGTCTTCAGCTTTTGTCTTGTTAGTATATTCAAAATTCCCTCTTTGTGTTTCTGTATCACAGAAAAACTGTCCAGAGTCAGCCTAAAGCCTTACCTCAACTTCAGATGAACTTTTCAATGCATTTTTTACACAGAATGTGATTATTATTGAATAATTAATTGCCAGTATGAACAGATTAATAACTACAGCAAGCAAAAGCTGTATGAATATACATACTGACATGTGAGTGTTGCTTTAAATCTGTGACTCTTAAATCTCTAACTACTTGTACCATATTGCATGTCGGGGAAGATTAATTCAAAAAGCGAGGAAAGGGGGCTGCTTAACTCAGAATCTCATTCAAACGCTCCAGATAAGGCAGTCTGACGGACCTCCCTCCCCGTCTCTGATTGCATATATGAAAATACCATAAAATGACATTTAAAGAACACGCAGCCCGACTCTGCTTTATCATTTTGCCAAATAGGATTACAGTCATATAACCATTAACGCAGAAAGCAATCACAAGTGAATGTGATTGAAAAATACATCTCGGGTTATGTGTGAAAATAGTTTTACATATAGGCCTGTGTTTTCCTATATTGCTGACAGTCTCCAGCAGAGAGGCACACGATGATGATGATGATAATAATAATGATATTCGATATCTGTGCTCTATTATTTTGTCAAATGAGTACTCTAAACCCCCGTTGCGTTCTCCTATCAAATTAAGCTGAAAAACATATGTTGCGCTGAATGAGCGGTTAGCTATCAAACGTCCAGAGGGCGGAGAGTCTCAAGGTTTCACACAAACTGTCACAACAACTGAGTGAATTAAAGTCTGATATGAAATTTCCTGCATGAACAAACATATATGGAATTACTGAGATTACCGAGGCAAAGAGGAACACCGACTGCCTGTCGCTCCCGCCGAAGACAGAAAGCAGCCGGGCTGATGGACCGCTCTTTTCCATCAGCCATTACAAAGACAAAACGCAGAGATTCACTTCAGCACAGTGACACATGCTGTGTGTGACAACTTGATGCGAGGACGCGCTTTTGAAGTAATTATGGTGGTTTGACAATGCCGAAATAGAGCTGTCAAGCTCCTGACCCCATTATGGCTTTGAATTTCTTAACAAACTTTAATCCCTTTGAAACACTGAAGAATGACAATGTGATTTAAAAAGCTTTGCCCTTGCTCATGGGGACTATTGGCAGTGGTCGAAGCTTGAATTTACAGACTTCTATTGAAGTAGAGAGCTCATGCTGTAGCTCCAGGTCTGCTTTTATTGAGCTACTCCTTCCATTTTCACATTGGTGTTGCTCTCTTGTGTAAAGTTGCATTAGGTCATAAAACTGTGTGTGTGTGTGTGTGTGTGTGTGTGTGTGTGTGTGTGTGTGTGTGTGTGTGTGTGTGTGTGTGTGTGTGTGTGTGTGTGTGTGTGTGTGTGTGTGTGTGTGTGTGTGTGTGTGGACTTGTGCAGCCATGTATGCGATCCTCAGTGTCTTTACCGGCAAATATGTAAATATCTCATCTTCCCACTTCCATTATAAAGGAACAAAAACAAAGTTAACGGTGCTGCAGTTATCTCAAAGAAACAATACAATCAGCCACAGAAGCTTTCAAGTGAGACGTTTAAACTATTCATGAAAGGTTGTCACCTCATGCGATCCAATTAGAACAATGCCTAATCAGGTCACCAATAAAAAAGTGTCTGTTATCAGATGACTGCATGGATGATAACAGATTTGATTAAGGGTGTCAGTGCAGCTACGCAGCAATTTATGTTAGCTTTTATGACCCTCAGTCTAATCGTTATTTATACGACAGTCTACGTGTGCTGTCACCTGATGTCTGAAACAGAAAAACACCTTAAATGTGTGATCGCCAGGTCGGATTTCTCTTTCTTTCTCTCTCTCTCTGTCTTTTTTGAAAGATATACATTACATTTTTCATTATATTCACTTGAAATTTGCATCTATTTTGTTTTCATGTCAAAACATGCCTCTTCCCATGTAAACGGAGAACCTACACATAACGTCACTGGCAGTCTATATTACAGCTTATGTGTGAATATAGACTGAAACTATGTCCCTCACTCATTTTTAGGTAGCTGATAGATTCTCGATAGATAGATTGATTCTTAGGTAGCTTTGTCTAAATTGACTGCATGTCACCATCATTATAGACTGAATGTTAGTAATACAGACCAGTCATTGACGTAGTCTGTTATGTTCTGTAAAAAGTCCTTTATTCATAGATTTTTACAATGTACATTTTACAGTACAAAAGTATAAGTAGTATTTAAACTATCAAATAAAAGTACTCATGTAGCAGAATGGTGCCTGTGAGAGGGCTCATATTGTATTAATTGCTATAATAGCCTACTTGACACTGCTGGGGAGGTACGGAAAGTTCAGTTGTCATATTTTAAAGTCTTAGATGACCATAATTTGGTGTATGTTAAATTGTAGTTAGTAATTGATGTTGTCAAATAAATGTAGTAAAAGTACAATATTTGCCTCCAAAATGTAGTGGAGCAGAAGTATGAAGTAGCATAAAATGGAAATAACCAAGTAAAATAACTCATGCTCATTCTCAAAATATTGATTACCGTATTTTTTTCGCACTATAAGGCGCACCGGATTATAAGGCGCATTAAGCAAAACAAAACGGTCAGATAAGTCAAACTTTATTCAATTCATTTAATAGCTCAATAACTTCAATAACTCTCAACATTTTTCAGTTATAACACATGAAATACAAAAAATACACTCACTTTTCAGTCCATTCCTCTTCCACACATCTATCAAATCCTTCATCATCAGTGTCAGACACTGCTGTTAAACAGCTGAGCAACTTTAAGTGCGCCTTATAGTGCGAAAAATACGGTATATGTTAAATTAATCATTTCAGAGGAGGCACTGAATATGTTATTTAAAAATACATGATAACATTGATTGTGTTGTTGTTATGTTATGTTGTAACTTTGAGGTAGATGTCACCACTGCGCGCGCGCACACACACACACACACACACACACACACACACACACACACACACACACACACACACACACACACACACACACACACACAACACACACAACACACACAACACACACATATATATAGAGCTCTGGGATCAATTCTGTAGATGCAAAAGGCTGAAATATGCAGACACACTGTTCAAAGTTAATCAATGAAGTGTCATTAATTCATCATACATGCGTCTGTAAACCATCATGTTAACACTAAAGACATTCAATGGGAGCCTTGCCAACAGCAGAAGCAGTAACATCAGTGATATTGATTATTAGTCATGTATTTGGTACAGTGATTTTCTGCAGTGGTGGCTGGAGCCTTCATATTCAAAAGGATCTTGGGCAGAGGGTTCCTCCATCTGCAGGTCCCTGTGGCTGCCTGGTGGAGGGCGACTTGATGGCAGGATGGGGCAGCAAATATCAGACAAATCAGGCCCAAATTCTTCAATAGGATCACCTGTATCATCCCTATCATCCCTCATCAATCCTATAAAGGAAGGATGTTGGTCATTTTACCAGAAAGATCTAAATACAAGTGAAATTAAATATTATCAGAAGTAAAGTTAAAGCTTTTTACAAACAAATCAACCAAATGAATCAACTTACCATGTCGTCACTTGAGTTTGTCATATGTTGGAGTGTAAAAGAGGCCTCTTCCAAACAGCAATTTAAATATAACCTAAAAGAGTGAAAACAATATAACGACACATAAATATGTGAATTAATCAAGGGTGCTGCTTCAACTGTTATAGGCCTGATATAGTTATCGTTACCTAGCTTGTAGTCAGGAGCAATGTTGTGAACCTTCATAAAGCTACATTAATTGTGGCTGCCAAATTGGCCTCATTTTTATTTCATTTGTCTGATAAAAATGGTTTCTGTTGGCTTGTGAAACTTTTTGTACCATTCGTGTGGTTTCGCTTGTCGTGGAGTTGTCCTCCAGGAAGTGGCACAACACTCAGTGACTAATTGACAATACACATTATCTGTTCATCCAAGTGAAGGCTTTTTATGTTACCCAAAAGAGTTGGTGGTTACAACCTTATATTGTAACCGTGGTTTAGGTTCACCTTATTCTACCAATACAACAGAGGACTGCAGGCTCTAAATCTTTATTTCTCCTCTTGCCCCTTCATTCAGCTACACAACATAAGTGGGAGGCTCTGAGGCATCAGGGCAAACCCAAAGGCCATTACTGATCTTACACTTTTATTAAGGTAAAATGTTAACTACAGTTTGCTAACCAAGGGATGATGTACAGCCAGTGGGTCATTATTGTGAAATGAACACCCGAGTCACCCTGAAGGGGTTCATTTCACACACTGTACATTATCTTGCTTATTACACAGCTACCTACTAAAGAAATCAATAATTTGACACAACATATTGATTTAAAAATGATTTTATTGCTTCCACTAAAACAAAAGAAAAAAGAGTCCTCTCGCTTTGTACTGAGATCATGACTTTGTCCATAGCAACGGTCTGCTATAAAGAAATAAACCATAGGATGCCTTCACTGACCAACTCAACACAGCCGTGTAATAACAGCTACGTCAGATATGTCCAAAGAAAAAATGTTAGCTAATGTTATCATCCATGGCTGCTTGTTGACGTCTTCCCTTCAAAATGTAACGTTACGACACACCGGAGTGAGCTTTCCCCCCGCCGTAGTCGCTTAACGTTGCAGCAATTTAGAGCCATGATGTCTTGCATCACTTTTACGTTTTAATGCATGAACGATAAATATACAGTATATGCTGATACTCCCTAGAGTATGGGTCTGAGTACTGTTGTTCATCAGTTTGTTTTTATCGATTGTTGAGCATGACAGCTCGCCATGACCAGCTACAGCTGTGTGACTAGAATGCTTTTGCCCATCGGGCCTGGATCCATATTCACCTTATGTATTTAGCCAAGGCATGTGATCCCCTCAGAATAGTAAACATATTCAGTCCATCTTTTCTGTGGTTGGTGCAGTTTACTGCACAATAGCTCTTTGTCGTCTCTGTTTTGGAGCTTGATTCTGCCATGCTTTCTGCTCCTGGATGTGAACACATGTCTGTGATGATGTTGAACAGAAACCGCCTATATCACAGACCAAAGCCACACCAAACACCATTTAAACAGCCAGATGGTATATAAATTGTAGTCTTAGTCTGTACTTCTAACATGCAGTATTCCCAGCAGGTTAAGAGTGGTCCAAACAGTGCAAGTGCATTTAAACAAAAAGAAAAAATATGTTTTATTTAATATGGGCCAGCACTAATAAGCAGCTCAAACAAAAAGCAGCCAGCAGCTTCAGTGAAGATACTATCATGTGAATGAAGTCAACAGTGTTGTTTTGGGGTAAAAGAGCTGTTGACTACCACTTTCTCAGCCCTAATTAGGCTGAACACAAATAATCAACTATGATAAAACACACAATTAGGGTCAAGATGGCTGCTTTGTCCAAAAATCAAGCAGAGTTTGGGCTGTTTGTGTGTGGCAGAGATTCATCAGGCAGCTCTTATTGTTTATTTCATTTTTGTATTGTTTTGTTTTCCCAATACTCTTTGGTATTGTTGGTATTTATTGGTTGAAAGTTAAAGTGTTAGTCCAGCAATATAGGTCTGCTTTCTGCTACTTTTTTTTTCCATTAATGGATGTTGCATATCTGGCTTACACGGGCACATATATCGTATATTACAGTAACTGATTATATTCAAAAGACCAAACGAAGAAGCCACGCTCATCTTGAAATGTAATATTGCATATATCGAAAAGCTGTAGATGGCTTTACTGAGTTTACAGTGGTGATAAATCCTGTTCTGGTGCCACTGACAAATGTTGTATCGAGCCTATAAAATAATCGAATTTGATTACATCACTGACTTTGAGTAATATGGCTTATACTGGTTGCAGTTTTGCGGTAATCAGTAGGCTAATACAGAAGTTTCAGAACAAATCCAGTCTCTCTGCAAGAAGAGCTGACACCATAACATTATTTACCACAGAGACACACTGCAGTGTGCCATGCTAGATGTTTTAAATAACTGGACAACTGAATGACTCTAATAACCAAATAAAAAGCAGTCTGTTATCTTGAGTTATGTTGAAGGATGGGGCTCGTGCACCACCACTATTACGCCCAGGCTCCATGTCATCAATCCTGCCTATAGCAGTAAATCCTGGCCAGGATCTATGAACCCCTATTGGTATTGGATTTCAGGACAGCCATGAAACCCTCAGTCAAAGCTTTAAAACATCATCTTTGTCTTAATCCACTGATCGATAGGTCTGACAGGTTGAAATAACACAATAAAGTAGATTTAGTGGTCTAGCAATGTGGGGACATTTCATACTTCAGATTAAAGGCTGCTGCATTTTGTTCTGAAAGACGAGGTAAAACACTGTCACCGCTATTGAGAACATCCTGAATTAAACCGTTTCACATATATAAATATGATACAAACAAAATATACTTTAACAAAATATAATATTAAAGAAGAAGACGTGGATGTAGGCATTAAAAATTTGTATTACTAGATATTACGCTACAACTCAACTTTATATCTTGAAGCAACTGTTGGTCAATATGTGACACAACTGAGATGGGATAATGGGCTCCCACACAACCTAATTTTTTCAATAATATTTCCCCATTTGTCCTGAGCAGTTGACTGTAATTATATTTTCAGAAAAGGTGTTCCATCAACGTCTTGCTACATGGTACATTTGCATTACAAATGTGTTTTTGGGGGGTCATTATTATAGGGACAGCACTGATGAATACATCTGTTTATGATTTCTTTCATATAATTTGTAATTGCATACTTTAGATGATTAATGCTAGCACATTTTCATTTAATACAGGATTTATCTGTACATTTGTGTAGAAATATGTCAAGAATAATAAGGCAGAGGAGAATCTTGTTCCCCTAAATTAGAAACAGGAAGGGGGTGATCTTTTTAAAGGAAACCCTTTTATGTGCAAAGCGAGGGGAAGAGCCCCAAGGTCACACCAGTTGGGTTGATCACAGAGGAAACTGGCCTAACCAAAGGGGCATTTTCTGAAGTAAAAGACACATGCCGTCTTGTATTAAAATATACAAGTTGTTCAGCTCTACTTTCCTGTAACTTCTGTAATATTAGTACTTATATAGTAAGTAGGAGAACACAATAAAAACATGAAAGAAAATGTGAATATGTATCATTCAGCATGTCTTTCTCTCTCGTGTATGACTTTATAATCTCACAATTTTTGATTTTTTTTTTCTATGAATTTGCCACTTTAATCTCAGGGAACATCCATTTTTATCTTTAATCTTGGAAATTCAAAAGTTTCAAGAGTTTTTTCTCTGGATATTACCCTCTCCCTCGGCTCCGTACCCTAATACACCGTTATATTATACATTTGGGCACAGACACATCCCAAAAAAGGCCAGAAATGATGTGTGGTTTGTCCTCCTTATTCCGACTTTAGATAAAATCCTATTGGTGCTAATGAGAATAGTTCGTACATGATCCACCGCATCCAACCAGCCTCGTACAAGCAGCGAAACCAAACGTGTTAGAAACTATTTCAGCATATTGTTTCTCCAAAATAAATGAACGGGAACAAAGTTGTTGTTTTTGTTTGGTTTTCAATAAACTGTCAAATAGTTTTTTTCAAGTAATTGCTGGTGAATATACTATGAAAAATGAAAATAGATAGTTATGAATACATTAAAAAGCACAAAAACAAAATAAGGAATTTTCATATTCAGTCACATAAGATGCTCAGGAGAAAGGAGTCACTTATTGAGGACCATTTGTCTTCACACGACGTGCATACTATTGTACACATACAGCATTTATGAAAATCTATAGATCAACTGTGTAGATATCCAGAAAATGGTTGACCAAAGGATGTAAACAGGGAAATAAAAGCTCAATAGCTTATAGGTTTTAGCTGTCACCACTAGAGCCCAACCCATACTACATACATATAAAATGTACTTAAAGATGACCTATTATACTTATTTTCAGGTGCATACTAGTATTTTGTTTCTATTAGAACATGTCATGGTCTGCTAGCCTGCTCTTTAACGATTGGTCAACCGAACAAAACTCTTTGGACTCTGCTCCAGCTCCACTCTAACTAGCTTTGTTTGAGAGCGTGCCAAACTAGCCGCTAGGCAGGTATTATAAAAATGCGTTACTTGGTGACATCACCACGTTGCGTAAGAAAAGGCGGGACTTCAGGCAGTTAAGGAGCAGTGTTTCTTTGGGGTTGAGTAACTCTCTTTGGACTTTGTGACTTTGCAGACCTTTTTACATGCACAAAAAACTATATGGTACACTCAAGGAAAGGGAAAAAGCACAAAAGCATAATAGGTCCTCTTTAAACATTTTTGATAAGGATGCCTCAAGTTAATTTTCCAAACATATGTGACCAAGACATGCAATGAGAAGGACATCCCACAGTTAAAAAACGAACCTGTCGAAGCTATATTGTTACTTAAACCTCCTTGAAGCACATGGGATCTGAGCAGAAGCACTACAGGAAAGTCAAAGGGCTTTAAGACACTTAAATTGATATTCTAGCTTAATCCTAAACATTCCCACAAACAATATTCATGAGTGCCGCACTTGACAAAGCATGTCCTCTGTGACAGAAAGCCCTGGAGATTATCTGAAGAGGTAGTCTGCTGCTATTAGCAGCAAGCTGTCTGTCACGTATGTCTACTTGATCAATTCAACATATACATATCCAGGCGACATTGCGTTGACACGTAATCTCACCTAGATGTAAGTGCCGCTCAAGAAGATAGATTGCGACTAGAACCTGAGACGTTTTTTTCCATATAAATTACTCTGCATGACAAGCAGCCACCACTGATAAAGGCCCATTTAAATGTATAGAGGGACGTCATGTTGAAATTTGTCGCCGGGAGGTTAGGGAAGTTACTCTATCAGGAGGGTTCCCCCGGGGGCAATAAGAAGCTGAACCACTGAGTGCTCACCCCATGAAGCCTATTGTTAGTCTAATGAACAGACAGGATTTGATTAAAACATTTCAAACATCATTTGGCCCGCAATGCGGTGCCGAGAAGCTCCCCCACCAAGCACACTTAACACCCCGATGATCTGAGGCGGGTGGCCTCTCACTCTCTGCTCAAAGGTGAGCCCACAAATCACTGTAATGCATTCAGCAGGGGTCTCTATCGCCTGCCTCTGTTTCCCCGCTCCCCTTCTCTTTGCTGCTCGCAACGCTCGTCGTTAAAAATTCATTAGACGCTGTTTGTATCGCCTCCTCAAGGATGTCACCCTTGATGGCCGACTGTGTAGGAAAAGGCAGCTTCCGCAGGCCGGAGGGGATTGATGGAGCTCCTAGTGTGTGCTGAGGTACTCTCCATGGCTTTGATATATGTGTCGGATCGCAGTGTAGCATACATGCTCGGAGTTTGAATGAGACACACAAGTGGGTTAGTGCATGACTACAGACGGTGACCCCGTGAGTTCAACTGCTGCTAAAGCTCTTGCACCCAAAGTGCACTTGTAGAACGTTTGAATAGCTTTATTTAATGAATTATGAACGGCTGTTGTAGCATGCTGTGTTGTATGTATTGTTAATGTGTGCAGATGATGCATAGATGCCAGCTCTGCTGCTCATTCATAATCGTGGAGTATGTGCAGTGATAGGGAAAGTGAGTCAGTAACGTCAAGAGCAAACTCCTGAAACTGCCGTGGTGTCAGCTTTTTTAAAATTGAAGTGTACACAAATTGATGCTGAAACAACTCACAGGCATGATAATGGGATACACTTTCACTTCTGTTTAGTAAAATGAGCTGAAATTAAAGTGTAATTTTAATGTACAGTATTTTGATTTTGAGAAGTTGCAGCCACTTTTTTCAAGTTCCCTCCCTCCCTTTCCTCCTTTCTTTTATTACTAACCCCCCAGCAGATAATTTATTCAAGGCTCAGCATTTAGCAGGCCTAATCCTCTCTGCTGCTGCTTTTAGGTGCGCATACTGTACAGTAATTGCATAAAAGAGCAAAAGTGGGGGATTCAGGCACTCTGATAATCACCCACTCTTTGCCAAGAGCACACCAAAGGTAGTGTGGAAAATAGAGTTGCAAAAAAAAAAAAAAAAGAAAGGAGAAGAGAAGCCAAAAAACCTTGACACAGGAGAATCAGCCGTTTACTGGACCGGTGAGCCGGGTCAGGCTGATAGGAGCTTGGACGGCACGGTCGGTGCACTCAGGCTCGGTCCTGTCCTGCAACTCCAATGCAGGTCCCCGGCCATAATGGAATCTGACAGGATGTAAATGAGTTTTTAAAAGAGCTGGTGAAAGCTGGTCATTTTTCTCATTTAGTGGTCTAGTGTGTTGGCCTGGTCCCCAGCTGTCACCCTGCATCCCTGCCTTTCCCGGGGATACGGAGGGCACTCAGCGCACAGTAGCAAACCTTGATTACTAATGCCATATTGGGAGGAAGATGCATTTCACACTCTTTATGTCTTTTTCTTCAGATATTCATTATTTATTTTCTCATTTTCTTCTGTACTGAGTAGAGTAGCATAGAGCAGTAGTTTCCAGCCTTTTTTGTATGACGTGGAGATACGTATGACGTTAAGAAACCCGTCAACATGCGTTTCATGTTCATGAGACCATGTTTGAGTGTAGTTGATTATATGGATATTATTTAACATTATTATTTATTTAAAAGTGCATATTAATACACCTTTTTCATATAACCAACATATAATCATCTATCCATCACTTTTACTGAACTACTGCAAATGTATATCCATTACTTTTAGCTCAAGTATATAAACTGTTTATTATTACTTTAACTATATTAACACTTTAACCACGAGTTTAGCTAACTATAGTATGTTGTAAAAAGTTATTTAAAAACAAAGGTGATGGTTTTGTACAGTTAAAATGTCAGAAAAAAATATAGATAAAGCGTATATAGTATGCTATAAAATTATATTAGTATAGTATGTCACAAAAAATATCATACTGTAGTATGCCATATAAAAAAATCAGAATATAATATACCCAGATCCCATTTGTTCAAGTTTTTTCAGATCTGTAATTATTTCCTTACATTCCTCTAAAAAAACATTTAGATGACATTCGGGGGTTAGATCTTATTTTGAGCGTTGAGGAGGATGGGGTGTCTTATATGTACTTTTTTGTGTACTGTATTTTCTATGTAAAACTTAAAATGAAGTTGAAAAAAGTCATAGTATAGTATGTCTTATAAAAAGTCATTAAAATGTTATAGTGTAGCATGTCTTTAAAGTGTAATAAAAGCGTCATATAGTGTGTCATACAAAAGTCATAGTATAGCATGCAGCATGCCTTTAAAATGTTAAACAAAAGAAATGTTATGGAGTGTGTCATAAAAAAGTCATAGTATAGTATGCAATTAAAAAATCATGAACTGGGGCGCTGCTGTAGCTCACTTGGTAGATTTAGCTGCCCATGTACCAAGGCGGGTCCTTGCCTTGAATCCGGCCTCTGTCTAATACCTCAATACTGTTGGCACTAAAAATGAAAATGAAAATAAATAAATAAATACATAATATATTAAATATAGATATATATTAATAATAATAATAAATTAAAAGAATGTAGAAATCATAAATGTATCATATACTGTGTCATTAAAAAAGTCATTAAAAGTGATATAATGTCATAGTTTAGTATGTCAGAAAAGTCATAGTATCTATGGTCATAAAAAAATTCATCATATTGTAGTATTGTACATATTTTCAAAGTGCACTACATGAAATGCATACACAGATAAACATTAGCTCTTAAGATGATTACAGGAGTCCTATTTATAATAAAGGTTTATGTTCGTAAATAGCCTCAGTTTAACACATTGCTAGGCTTGTGTTCAAGCCATTAATTGTGTAACAATGAAATGATCAAAAGTGAATACACAGCCCTGCATGGTCTTAACAGTTATACATGGTGCAGTCACTTCACCCAGATGCTCTCAGGGCTGCTCAGCAGTACCAGTGCAGCATTAATGAGCAGCGATAATGACTAAAGGCAGTTAGTTAGAGTTAAATGGAGCTTGAACACCCAGCTGACAATGAACCATCTACCACAGAGAGGTTGATCAGGGGGAGTAAAGGCAGAGCTCGGGCCTGGAGCTCTGGAGCTTAACCTGAGACTTCACGTGTCAAACTCCACACAGCAGCGAGGCGTTCAATGGAGCAAAAGGTGAGGACAGCACTACTGCTGGGTATAGAGACCGATTAAGGTTCTGATACCAAGCCTGTGTTTCAGGCTGATAAAAGGTGTTTAGATGAATGTGATAATGATCGGTCACCCGAAGACAAATTGTAAAATGTTTATTCTCAAAAATTAGTCACATAACACTATCCTTTGTCAGATTATTAATATTTAGTATACTGTGTTTATGTTTATTGTCATGCCTTAAAGGTAGAGTTGGTAAACATTTTAGACATTTTTTATAATATTAGTTGAAATTCTCATTCCATCCCAACAGCAATCAATAAATCAAATGCTATTGAAAGTTGTTTAACAATTCGTTATCTTTGACTGTCCCAGGACGTCATAAACTAGTCCAATTATTTAACTCAGCCCTAATGAAATTGTTCATTCACGTGTCCTGGAGTCTTTCACAAGCTGCTAACTTGACAGCTGTGAGTACTAACAATAGCCATGTTCATTAATTACGTTCATGAGGATAATTTTGGGGGAGTAAAAGGTAATTTTACTGCATGTCAGGTTTGTTATCTAGGATGTGAAAACTTTGAGCCTCAATATCTCAAAACTACCAGATCACAAACAGAACCTCATCGTTTCAGGGTCAGGAAAAACATTCAGGCTCACAAAAACATGCCCATAGATACGTTGCATGTAAAATAAAAAGTTAAACCTGCATTGACTTCTTCTGTGGCCACTTGGGGGCAAAGCTGTGCACACTGACATACAATATTTTCACCTTTTAAGCTAATCTATGGCAAACCTGTCAGCATACAGTTGCTGTTTACACATCCAGCAGATACGGAGCAACACTGGCATTGATTTGGAGTCATGTTTCTGGCCCTCTGATAAATGTAAGTTCAATATTCACTCTTCTTTTTGCTTTTAGCTGCTCTTTGCTAACTCCTGATGGAAATATCTGACTTTGCTAAATCCACCATGTTCAGCAGCTGGCGGCTAACATTGACTGTCAACTGTTTGGTGCTGTGCAGGTAGCGCAACAGCTACTTTCGAGGTAGTGCTGCCTTCACTGAGCACAAGCTGCTCAGATATTCGGTTAAGTTAAACGCTCCATTCATTGCGGTCCATAGGAACAGGCAGTGGTGTATTTTGAGTTTAATGGAATAAAGTGTGAAACTGCAAAACAGTGCAAAAACATTCACTTAACAAGTACAAGTATATTGAAATAAGAAGAAGAAGATCAACCTTTATTAGTCCCCCAGTGGGGAAATTCAATTTACACTCTGTTTAACTTATACACATTGCTAGCATGCACACAAACACACACACACATTTTTTGGGGGGAGTTATGGGGGGGGGGGCGCCCCCACACACCCCCCCCCCCAATTTGGGTTTTTTTCCCCCCCCCCCCCGCCCCCCCCCCCCCCCCCCAAAGGGAACCCCCCCCCCCCCCCCCCCCCCCTTTTTTTTTTTTTTTTTTCCCCTTTCGGGATTTTACCCCCGGCCCCCCCCCCCCCCCACCCCCCCCCCCCACCCTCCCCCCCCCCCCCCCCCCCCCCCCCCCCCCCCCCATAAAATAATACACATTGCTAGCGCAATCATCTCACAGACAATGTTGTGTTAGAGACTGACAGAAGGATGAAACTGGATGTTGTCTACTAAACTGAGAAAGTAGAAAAATGACTCAAAAGCATGGCTAAAAGGCTTCACATGACAATCACTAGATGGCCAATCAAAACATTACTGAAAATACCCAACTGAAGTCCGAGAGTACGATGAGACTGAACCTGACCTGTAAAGCTGCTGGTTATAAAACCAAAACAAAGCAATAAACTAAAAAAAACTACAACTCTCAGTGGAGGAGAACTGCAGAGTTGGGTGATAATTATTTGTGGGATTGTCTATACAAGCGCCCCCTTTCATATTACTCGCATTTATTACGTAATAAAAAAATATTGATTATAGCAGCTTTAAAGCATTAAATGTTTCTGTTAATTAGCATGCCTTCTCAGTCACAGTGTAACAACAACAATAAAACAAAATGAAAGCACAGGTGAAATCTTCATTAACTGCCATTAAAGGAAAAGAAATGATGGATAAAGCCCATCTTAAAACCACGTGACAATGGTTTGGTCATTTGTTCTTATGTAGCTAGCGTGTCACCCACTGAGGTAATGTTTTGTCTCTCATTGCCTTAACCTTGACAGATTATTGGCCGCGCTGAGAAAACCTGAACCGTTTTATAGGTTGAAAATATTGGCAGGGGAAGGCATCCTTGTGAGGTAAGCAGCTGTGCTGGCCATATTGTGTATCGATCCACCTTGTGCCGTGATGGCTGCACTTAATTAGATTTATATTGTAAACAAAGACTCACAGTATGAAATTTGAATTAGCAGATAAATGCTATCCATCAAAGCAAATAATAATATTTTGTGCAGTGTGATGCAGTATTGGTATTTCTGAGATTTATCTGGGCTGTAAACGGAGGGAGAATCTTTTACCCTCTGGGTTTACTGCAGGCTGTGGAGCTGCATGCAGCCTTGTGCTCTCTGCAGGCGGTGCTCTTTGACAGGCAACATCGACCGACAAATAAGCATTAACGTGGCAGAATGCAAACACACAAGCATGCTCGCCCATCTTTCCCTAGAAACATGCAGATACACGAGGCTTTGAAGCTTAAAAAAGGAGAAAAAAATCCACCTAAGGCACCAATCTACTCACTCCGTAATAGTTTCACCCAATCTGAGTCCCCAGTTGTGTCGTCATACTCTGCAGGGCTCCTTTTTGATGCACCTGCTCATAGCTGTGGCTCCAGGAAGCCCCACATTGTCCTAATCAAATTAAAATGTGTAGAGGCATGACTCCAAATGCTGTCAGAAAACCTCAAGGATATAGAAGAGATTATTGGAATTCAATTTGATGTAATTAAACACTCCTCCTCCTCACTCTCCTGCCCGACAATCAGTCTCTTATGGAGAAAAAAAAAATTAACAAGCCTCGCTTACCTTGAGGTCAGATTTTCCTCTGTACACAGAGTTATAGAGGGTAGTACACACAATGATCCAGCGAGACTGCTGTGTTAGCTCAGAGTAAAAGTCAAGTGTGGGTGAGCATAATGGTTCAAACTAGGATTTAGCGAGGGAAGCCGGGGTTAAGACCTTTGCTTCTCTGTGTTTATAATGGAATCAAAAGACTTTGTTTCCTGCTTGAATTCAGACGGGAATCAGATGGATTTCTGCTTCTTGTTTGAGGAGGCTCACAACATATTCCCATTGGTGTAATGTAGGATATAGCAAATACTTGCATATACCTACAAGTGCCTATAGTCTTACTTTCCTCCTGTGTGCAGTGTATATATTTCCTTCTGCAGAACCACTGATGTATATATCTGCTCCAGCAGCGCTCTATAATAGAGATACTGTGCACAAAGTAGCTTGGTCCTCAGGGTTTGAAGTTGCCTCTTCCCTCTCTCTGACCTGGCAGACAACACAAAGCAGCTTGACAAAAGGCAGTTTTATACACTGTGTATCTACGTTGCCAATTGTACTCAAAAGTGATGCACCCATCCTGCCCCTGTACTGTGTTGGTGCTTTCAGTGTTGTTGTGTTTACCGTATTCACAAGAGTCCATATAAACGCCCTCGTAAGTGGAAAGTTTCTGAAAGCTCTGAGTTTACGTGTTGTGGCGTGATTCGTTGACGTCAGAAATGGCGGAGGCCATGGAAGAAATTTTTTGGTGCATAACAAGTGAATATGTTTTAATTTTAGGCGTTTATCATTATTCTTTGTAATTTTTTTCGTAATGTTGTAACATGAGGAAAATGTTGCTACTGTCAGAGGCCTCATTTTACCTTTGCATTTCTAGCATTATGTTACGTGCTAAATTGTTAGCCTCTGTGGCCTCTAGACACCAACAGTAACGTTAATATTGCTGTTCATTAGTAGTGGTGTTCTCACGGCTAAACCACCTGAACGCCACGCATACTGTGTAAACAGCTGTTGTAAACACAAGCTCACAAGTTTCATATGAAGGCACCATATGTAATGTTAGCTAACCCCTTGTGTTCACTGCAGTGGTGGAATGTAATAAATTACATTTAGTGAAGTACTGTACATAAGTACACATTTAAAGGAGCAATATGTAGTACTGACAGCAGTCCAAATTGAAAACATTGGAGCTTCTCCAGTGTGACTGGTAGCAGTTAGCGTGTGTTAGCATGACAGCGTTATCCTCTGACCTGCAGTAGTCAGAATCACTTAACCGGCTGTGTGTCTCAAGTACTCGCTGCCTTGATGCACACGGACCCCACAGAGGGGTGCCAAGGCTTTAAAGGTCCCATAGAAACTAATGTTACGTTATCTCTGTTGATCCACTTTGTTTGCTTGTTTCCATGACTGCAGATGGCTGTTTGTGTGCCAATCTGTTTCATATGTGGCAACATGGTGCTGAAATAGACGGAGGACGGGATCACACCAATCAATCAACATCAATATACAAAAGATGTTTTCTTTAAAAAAACATATGAAGAGCTTATAAAATATATAATAAAACTGTGTATACAAGTACAGCTAAAACAATTAGTTAATTTAGTAACAGAAATGTATTGCTTTTCCTTGTAATTATATATATTTTTCATATGTTTTGAATGAGGAACTTTCACAAACTGAACAATCAATTGATTAATGGCGAAAATAACCAACAAATTGATCCATCATGAAAATAATTATTAATTGCTCTGCACTGCTCTCATACAGCGGTTACAGCTGATAACACCGTCATGACCAACAGCATCGTCATGGTAGCGTGGCACCCACCCTTTGGCCCCCCCCCCCAGGTAAACACTGTTATCTCTGTCAGCAGTATCATCGTTGCTTTCACTGTTAACGCTGTTAGCTGTTGCCATGTTGAAATGCTCCCAAACCTGTATTTAAAGGGTAGCAATGGGCATTTTCAAAACATTGATATTATTCTGGAATCTATATAACGTGATTGAGAAAATACTGCAATGTATGTGCATGTTGCAAAGGTGTACCAGGAAAACACAAGGTGGCAGTGAGCATTTGAATGGAGTAACAATTTCAGCAAAATTTGTAATGAAAAGAAACATGCTGTCACTGTCTGAATCTATTTTATATTAACAATTAACACTTATAAGACAGGGAAGCTGTGTTATACCTTTCTGACTTCCTTCGTCTGTCAGTAGTTATAGTTTGGGGGCGGCAGTAGCTCAGTCTGTAGGGAGTTGGCTTGGGAACCGGAGGGTCACCGGTTCAAGTCCCGACATGGACCAAAAACTGAGTGTGAACTGGTAGCTGGAGAGGTGCCAGTTTACCTCTTGGGCACTGCCGAGGTGCCCCTGAGCAAGGCACCAAACCCCCAACTGCTCGGGGCGCTTGTCTGGAGCAGCCCCCTCACTCTGACATCTCTCCATTGCTGCATGTGTGTGTGTGTGTTTGTGTGCATGTACCATGTATAAGTTAAACAGAGTGTAAATTGAATTTCCCCACTGTGGGACTAATAAAGGTTGATCTTCTTATGCAAGTGCAATTTACTGGAGCGGGAAGATCCATGACGGGGTTTAGCTAATTTATAGCAGCTCATAGTTTCCAGTAAGGCATCTCAGATTATTCCCATCTGAGCGCTACATGGTCAACAAAAATCTAGTGCTCCATTTATGAAATTATCTATAGCTAACATTACTTTTCTATCTGACTAGCTAGCTACTGATATGCTGTGCCTGTTGCTAGCATGGTCGCGAGCCGCGGGATGACCGCCACAGCATAAACTATAACTACTGGAAAACGATAGAAGTCAGAAAGGTAAGTAAGTAAGGTATATGTCTTTATTGTTAACATAAAATAGATTCAGAAAGTGACAGCATGCTTATTTTTAATAATAATAATAATAACAATAATAAACTTTATTTATACGGCACCTTTTGTACAACATTGCAACTCAAAGTGCTTCCTAATAACGAATTAAAAAGAACATAAAATATTTAAAAACATGAAAAAATAAAACAGAATTTAAGTGAAACACATATAAAATCAATAGCGCTGCCAAGCAGTGTTAACACTAATGAAGAGTAAAATGTATACATATTAGTTCAATAAAACATGTAAAATAAATAGTGCATCACAGCTAAGCAGTGTTAAAACTAATTAAGAGCTAACAGATACGATTTTAGCTTATAAAGATATCTATTGATTTGGCTTCCCTGATGTCTAAGGGTAGTGTGTTCCAAAGTTTAGAGGCGTAAGTAACAAATGCTGCATCCCCAGTTTTCCTTCGACTACTGTAGGGACCCTCCAATAGACCAGCAGCAGATGGTTGAAGTGTTATTGGAGGCAGATAGTCAGTGAGGGAGCTGGCTGAGTAAGTGTCCTGTATACAAGGAGCAGGATTTTGATGTCAGTTCTAGATGCTACTGGAAGCCGATGTCGTGAAGCTAAAACTGCACTAATGTGCTCTCTCTTCCTGGTTCTGGTTAACAGCCGAGCACCAGAGTTTTGAATAAGATGAAGTCTCTCAGTGGTTCTTTAGGGAGGCCAGTATAAAGTACATTACAGTAGTATGAAGGCATCTTTTTGATTTAAAAATGGTCGAACTTTAGCTATGTTTCTCAGGTGGAAGAATGATGACTTGGTCACCTTATTGATGTAGGACTTGAAGCTTTGAATCTAATACAATGCCAAGACTAGTGACCTCATTTAATTAGATTTAATCAGTGGAGCTAATTTCCTCAGATCTTTTCCCTTTTTGCTTTGGGACCTACTAACAGAATTTCTTTCTTGTTTCTTTTGTCCTCATTTAACATAAAAAAAAATATTACTCATCCAACTGATCACAGCCGCAAGATGATTTGTGATGGAGTTAATTGCTGTAATCGTTTGGTTTTATTGCAAATTTTGTTGAAACTCTGTACTCCATTCATATGACAGGCAGTGCTGAATTTTAATCCATCATGTCATAAAGCCTCAAGAATAATATCAGTGTTTAAAAATGTCTGTTGTTCCCCTTTAAGTATGACTTTAAATGCAGGACATTTACTTGTAATGGGGTATTTTTTTACTGTGTGGTGTTAGTGTATTTACTTCCTCTGCCACTGGTCGACTGTGATGAACATCAAATGTTGATTGGTTTCATTCTATGAAAAGTGCACATTTTTCAGTTATTAATATCAGTTTATTGTAGTAACTAAGACGATACTAAATCAGTGGCTGCACAGGAAAAGTGCACATATAATCCCACATCCCTAGCCCGACAGACGTTTGTCAGAGCGGCACAGTTTGACGCGTGATTATTGTACTAAATGTAATCTATTGAAAGTGATGAAAAGGGCCGCATATTGTTAAATATGATGTCATGGTCACATGTTTTATGACTTTTTATGTCATATAATAGTATGACATTTTTGTGACATACTGCTGCATGTTTTTATTAGGGCTGTCAGTCAATTAAAATATTCAGTTGTGATTAATCACATGATTGTCCATAGTTAATTGTGATGAATCGCAAATTAATCACATATTTTTATCTGTTCAAAATGTACCTTAAAGAGAGGTGCACTTTGTGCAAATGTATACAAATATTTATTATTGGAAATCAATTAAAAACATAAAACAATGACAAATATTGTCCAGAAGCCCTCACAGGTACTGCATTTAGCGTAACAAATATGCTTCAATCATAACAGTGTGCTGACTTGATTATGACTTGCCCCAAACTGCATGGGATTATCATGAAGTGTCTGGAAAGGGGAGACTCGTAGGTACCCATAGAACCCATTTACATTCATATATCTTGAGGTCAGAGGTCAAGGGACCCATTTGAAAATGGCCATGCCAGTTTAGGAGCGTTATTTAGCCTCCTTGGTTGGTACCAGTGGATTCTTTAGGTTTTCTAGTTTCATATGATGCAAAGAAATCACTTCAGATTCAGATTTCCAGCTTTTTCTAGTAGTTTTCACATTTTTTAGTGCCATATATATCTCAAAGAAACAATATATTTAAATTTCCTGAACTATGTCTATCCACTCAGGGATTGATGGAGACTCTTTATTCAGCTGTTTCCTGGTTACTGCTTTTTTTACTACCTAGTATTTGTAATAAACATCTGTGCTGCTTTTTCAGTCCAGTTGGCACATTTTTCCTGCACAGAGCTGGAAATTGTTCCCCTTACTGAGGGTAAAAAGGACACTCATATGCCCACTGACTGTGTAAAGTTCAACAAAACGGACTAATACAGGAAGTTGATGTTGTGCTTTTATTGTGGAGAGCTCCACTAGTCCCTTGAGGTCTCCTTGTAGGGGGTGTGGTTTCATTGAGAGCACCTGAGAATCAGCCACAGCTGACAACACTTACTTTGTTAGGTGAACCAAGAAGCCAGGAAAGACAGAAAAAAGTGGGTAAAGGTGTTTTTAAGTTGTTTCATCTTCATAATATGATTTGTATTTTATATATATATATGTAAATATTAAGGTTGTAAATATTTAGTTCATTTAGTTTGTGAGTGATTGTGCCCTTCACTGTGGATGTAGACCACAGGTAGACCAGGTGGGAAAGCAGTGTAGGTGTCAGAGTGTCTGCTGCCTGCTTCCTGTCGGTAAGTGGGATTTTTGTAACGTCTGTCTGATCTCTAGTAAATATCTGAGCTCTAGGAAAAATCCCTGTTTGACTGCACGCTTGCTTTACACCTCAGTCCTGGCGGCTTTCATCCTGTTTTGAAGGACTGACCACCATCACAACCTGACAGTAACACTGAAATTAAAATCTCCGAGCTGATTATTGATCTGATCTCTGCCACCATGCCTTCCCAGTAAGAACAAATGGTAGGACCTTCCCATATATTCTGACATCTTTAGGATTTTTCTATGACTTTTTATTTACAATTTTAAGGCAAACTGTAGTATATCTTTATGGCATACCACACTATATTTTTATGAAATACTGCACTATAATATTTTCATGACATACCATACTATGACTTTTAATGACATTTTTATGGCATACTTTGTTTTTTTTTTATACATACTATAATATTTTATGGTGTACTATATTTTTATGGCATATACCATACTATGCCCTAATGACATTTTATGGCATACTGTTCATGATATGGCATACTATAACTTTAAATGACATGACATTTAATGGCATGCTGTACTATATTTTTATGGAATTTCATACTATAATATTTTTATGGCATAATGCACTATGACATTTTCATGATATACAATACTAGGACTTTTAATAACGTTTTATGGCATACTGTATTATGATATTTTATGGCATACCATACTATAATATTTTTATGGCATACTGTACTGTGGTATTTTATGGCATACCGTACTATAATATTTTTATGGCATCATGCACTATGACATTTTCATGATATACAATACTAGGACTTTTAATAACATTTTTATGGCATACTGTATTATGATATTTTATGGCATACCATACTATAATATTTTTATGGCATACTGTACTGTGGTATTTTATGGCGTACTGTGGCATACCATACTATAATATTTTTATGGCATACTGTACTGTGGTATTTTATGGCGTACTGTGGCATACCATACTATAATATTTTTATGCGATACTGTACTGTGGTATTTTATGGCATACCGTACTATAATATTTTTATGGCATTCTGTACTATGACATTTTCATGACATACAATACTAGGACTTTTAATAATGTTTTTATGGCATACTGTATTATGATATGTTATGGCATACTGCACTGTGGTATTTTAAGGTGTACCATACTATAATATTTTTAGGACATATTGTACCATGATATTTTCATGACAATACTCTTGAGATTTTTTTTCCCACCTATAATAATATAAAAACAAACTATACTATGGAGCCTATACTGTAGCAAGACAAGTCATTATTATTGCAAGTGTCATCCACTGAAGTCAACTCAATAACCCTTGAAAGCTGTATTGCAAAGCCAAATAACATCCCTGTACAAAATGGCTTTGTCGAATGCATGACAGCATGTATTAATGCCTTTAACTAGAAGTACAGCGGGTCGGTAAGGTTGGTGGTTCGACCCAGCTCCTCCTGTCAACATGTCGAAATGCCCTTGAGCAAGACACTGAACCCCAAGTTGATCCCAATGGGCAGGTGTTACGTTCCCACTTAAGTCTAGGGAGAGGGAAGTAACAATAAAAAAAAACCGTACAGAACTACGGGAAAAGGAAACAGAGGTGAGGGAGGGAAAACAAAGGTTTATTCACCAACAAAAGACCTCTACAAACACAAAGGACTAGAAATCTAACAGTGCACTAAACTAAACAACACCACCAACGAAAAACACCCCACTTTACACACAATTCACCAGCACACACCAAAACACCCACACAGCACACACCGGAGGAAGCACTCCTCCTCTCACCTCTTATCCTCTCATGACTCACTCACCGCAGAAGGGGAAGGGCAGCGCAAGAGAGAGAGAGAGAGAGAGAGAGACACACACACACACACCCACAGGCAGGACATCCACACACACACACACACACGCCCCAGCCGAACACTCCCCAGCGTCTCCTTCTCAATGAAGTAGTTTAACTGATACCTGAACTTTTAGAAAAGAACACACTGATAGGAAACCATGATCACCTTCTTCAATAATACTCTCCTCACCAACACACTGCCCACTTCCAACTAAATGAAACAATTGACACCAGAATTAGCACCACAGAAAGACTTTATCTAAAACACTCACAGTCTCATCCCAAACAAAAGGAGTGGCTGGACACACAGCTTCGTCAGAGGGGCACTATCACAGAAAAGTTCTTACAAAAACAGCAAAAGCCGCCATCCCAAGAAAACCCATCACCCATTAGGTGTGGAACAAATAGCGCAACCTGCATCACGGGCAACCTACCCTTCCAACCTTCCCGGACGGGCCTTTCCAAATTCACATTTTCCAATTTAATTGTGAAGCTTCAATTCTACACCGCAAGTTATTATGTGTCCTCCCACACGTCAGACACAACCACATCATCAGACACATTACAGTTTTTCATGTCACCCAAAACAAGATCATCCAATTCGCATTCCTCATCCAAAACCACACATACTTCAAAATGCGTGTCACAAACGCAAATCTCTGATCTCTATAAGGAACCTCCAAACCCTTTCAAAAGACCAATTTAGTAATAAAACTGCAACCAATCTATCAATACATCTCCACCCCGAAGCACACAT
The DNA here is from genome assembly GCA_947000775.1 of Pterois miles. Lineage (NCBI taxonomy): Eukaryota > Metazoa > Chordata > Actinopteri > Perciformes > Scorpaenidae > Pterois > Pterois miles. The sequence continues at coordinate 15,390,258 of CAMQGK010000549.1, read as the reverse complement.
ACCCATCACTTTTCAAAATCTACAGAAACGGAGTCCACAGTTCAACCAACAAACAGGAACCCAGCATCACTAGCAACCATTTTCCAACAGACTTTACCTCACATTTTAACTTCTCTCCTTTTCAATATTACAACATATCATCTTTTAATGTGGCACACCAACATCAATTCATTTCAAGCATCAAATCATTAACAAGAAGGAAGAATTAGTCAATAACCTTTCTCTCATCTGAAAGAACACAAATCAGCTATTTGACAAACCAGAATTGCCCACCACATCACCACCACCCACATCATTCAACACACAACCAACAACACACACCCAGTCTACCTCTCTCCCCCTCTCTATATTTTTTAAGCAATAACATACATAACCTTTTTTTCCCCTCTCAACTAATCTTCTCTCTCGCAACCACACCACAAATCGAGCAACAGACCAGAAAAACCAACACCTATCACCATAACTTCGCCTTTTCAACTCTCACTCTTCCTAGAGAAAAACCTACCAACTCTGAAGCACCAACTCTCCTTACACCGTCACAAACTCCTAACACTCACAACTCCAACAACCTCCTCACACTTTTAAACCACAACAACACCAAACACAATCACCAACCCCAACCCTTTTTACATCCTCAAACACAAATGCCCCTCATCCCACTCCCACCAACCACTTCCAACTGTTACCCTCCACCACCTTCCGACGCACTCCCAAGGAGGACACCAACTCAGTTTATTTTTGAGTTCCTCACTCCAATTTTTCCAATTAGAACTTTAAATCTTTTATGCGCTTTTCCTCATAACCACGAACATGCACACACTTAGCAAAAACTGAACCTTTTTTTTTTTGATGGCCAACACAGCAACAATGACATTCAAATGTCACCACAGCAGAGCAAGACCGAGCACAACCTATTTGTACCTACAATCTGCGTCTCAATTTTGCAAAACTGCAAATCACCCTTTAAACCTCCAAAAAAATGTTGAGCACCCGCATAGGTTTTGTCACACCCAGTGTCCAACCATGCATCTCATTCTAATTTTAGCACTCTCCACACTCAGTGGGACAACTATCTGGTACACAGTCTCCATTCCTCACCTGTAGTGTCACTCTATCACAATTGCAACCCATCTCGCATCAACAAGCCATCATCTATTACAAAAACTTTTTTTCCATCTTTTACCATCAGCCACTCAGCAAAACACTTTCTAAGGTTATCAGTTTTCTGCACTAATAGTCCTCCCAGTGAGGACACTGTACATCATTTCCACAATACCTACAGCTCAACCACAACATTTAACAGTCCATCAACAAAAAGTGCATCAACAAACCACGCAAACATTATCAGAAAATTAACTTTTTCATCTTCTTACAGCTCTCTAGAACCCCACAATTTCTTTTTTCATATCATCCGCTCACACTTTAAACATCCACCACTTTAGCTGTACACTTTACCTCCACTATTCATCCCCATAAAAACTAATCCCACAATACAGAAGACTCTACTGGAAAAACCATACAACTTAGATTTTAAGTGTACACAATGGAATGCAGGTACAAAACCCATTTCAATACCACTTACTACATACTTCCCCACAGCACTCTGACCAAAACAACACCAGCAAAACAAAAGACTGGGACCTCCTTATCACGCAGCACTTTAACTAGGTGCTACCTCAGCCTTACCTTAAGACCAGACCATCAAAAATGAACGGTTTAAAACATTCATCGGGGGTCTTTGAACCATGACTGATTACTAAGTACAGTTTTAATCAACCCCACCCCTTTTCGCCTATCCCCTAACCCTCTCTTCCTTTCCACCCTTCATCATGCCCCTTTCTCAGTAAAACACTCCTCTCACCTCACTTCCGGACATTCCCACACACACCTCACTTCAACCACTTTCTTTACCACCACGTCAACATTTTAAAACATTTCTTAGTAAGCAAACTCATCCCCAGTGCGCCTCTCAGTGTGTCACCTTCTTTCGTTTAAACACCACCGTCCTCCAAAACAGTTTTTAAACTCTTCAACCACTAGCTCACGCACACTCGCTTCTCCTTACAAGCTCCCCAACATCAAACAAAATTTCTTTCTCTCTGCAAAATCAACGTAGTCTAGCACTAGTCTTCCTAAGACTTCTAATCGCTCCGTCGCCTCAGGCACAAGCTCACGCCCAAATAGCGTGCTTTACCTTTTCATACACCAATCCATCCTCCACAAACAGCCTCTTAGCTTTACCTGTCAATTTACATTCAGCAAATTCCCATACATCTTTTGCCATTTTAGCCGCAGCAATGCGCCAAACCACTAAATAGACTCAACCTCAGACTCACGAAATTAGGGACCAAAAATATCCACTTACTCAAAAGTTACTGAGTCAACCAGTTACATGTGCACTGAAGGACAACATTACAATTTAGCTCTAATTGTCTCATTCTAATAGCAGTCTCTGCCTCCAACCTTTTTAATTCTAACTCCCCGAGTTAACTCCGCTCCCTTTCCTCCTTCTCCATCTCCCACCAAACACCTTTAACCTAGCCTCTACCTCACCAAACTCCGGTCCCACTCGTAGTAAATTGCGCTACCTCGTCATCGTGCTCTCTCGGAGTCAAACCAACCGGCGGCGTTGTGCTCCATTTAGCCAGCTCCTCACCGAATAACGGCAGTACCCCTTCTACGTCCCGCGCCGCTAACCAATCAACTACCGTGGCCAGAACCTTCACCTTCAAATAGTCCCGCTCAGTTCTCTTTTAAGAAACAACCACAACAAAACGCCGTGTACTCTGCTATCTCACACAATCCGCTTTCCTACCTTATCAAGCTAGCTAGTGTGGTTCCACAAACCACTAATTCAAGTTGCCATACTCACCTAAACAAGAGTCACACTGACTTAGCTCCGGCTCCCTAGCTCTATGCTAATGCTAACGCTCACATCATTCACTATTTTAATTACGTCATCGCCCGTTCGTAAGTTTGTTCCTGCCACACAACATACTCAACCTCCACACTACAACCTTCCTCAGCACCCTCCTAACACCACTTACCTACCTATCTTCTAGTTTTCCCTCAGCCTTAAAGCAAAACTCAGCGCCACCCTAACGCCTACCCCCCAATTTAATCTCCACCCTCCCCCAAAACAATAAAGGAAAACAAAAATATGTCCGATGAAGGACTGAGTACAGCCCAGCTGACACTCCTTCTAGCTAGGAAGCTTATACAACAACAGGTTAAGAAAACTGGCAAACAACATCAACACTCACCCACGTTAAGCATGAGTAAAACAAAGTTACCTAGCTAGTGCAGCCCCCAACTGTTACGTTCCCACTTAAGTCTAGGGAGAGGAAGAACAATAAAATAAAAACCGACAAACTACGGGAATAAGGAAACAGAGGTGAGGTGAGGGAAAACGAAAGGTTTATTCACCTAACAAAAAGAAGCTCTTCTACAAACACAAAGGAACGTTAGAGTAATCTAACAGCTGTCAGCTAAACTTAAGACAACGACGTCAGCCAACAAAACACCTCCAGCTTTACAGCACAATTCAGTCGCATCGACCCGCAAAACACCGGCCAGCAGCCACAGCCAGGAGTGAGAGAAGCATCTCCTCCTCTCAGCCTCTATCCTCAGTCTATTACTCACTCACCGGTGCAGGTAGGAAGGGCAGCTGCAGAGAGAGAGAGAGAGAGAAACACACACACACACCCACAGGGCAGATCTGCCACACACACACACACACACGGCCCCACCGTAACAGCAGGCCAGCGCCTTGTATGTCAGATATGCCACCATTGGTGCATGAATGTGTGTGTGAATGGGTGTATGACATGCAAATTGTGAAGCACTTTGTCTAGTAAGGTAGAAAGGAGTTGTATAAATGCAGTCCATTTATCATATATTTATATTTATAAGAGATAATATTCATAGTTTAATTATATATTTACCGTTTTATTTATTTTATTTTTTTTTCTAAGTAAATTTCACCTCTATTAACAAAGCAGTCCAAATCTATCGGAGAGTTTTTATATGGTTTCATTTATTTTTATTGTGCTGGGTCAGGTACCGCTGCCAATGACGTAAAGCTCATTGAGCCATTTTTGTGGTGCTGGGCTGTGATACAAACTTGCCTTGACGTACTGTGAATGACATGTTTTCTTGATACCTTGTACAGAAATGTTTTCATGTTATTTAAACATTAATTTTCTCCTAAATTAATGAATGCGCATGTATACTCTTTTTGTTTCAGTGCTGTGATTGGCTGAAGTCCCCCATCGATACACGACAGGATGAGCAGTTTAACCCTCCGAAGGTCTTCGCTTCTGTTTGGTAAGGCACAGATTGAATTTGTGAAAACTTCATGAAGTTAATTCGACCGAAATGAGCCACTTCTACCACGCTGTACCACTTTCACTATATTATGCCCCAAACCAGAGCCAGACATTTTCAGGTAGCTTCTGTCCTGGAAGTTAGACTTTAGTCCGCATGTGACCCATTTATGATGATGTTGTAAAAATTGAAATAAACTAAAAATCATAGGTTTTGGTGACGTTTTGTTTTGGAAGGTTTACAGAACAGAATTATGATATATATGAAAACCCCGCAAAAAAGCCAGGCATACATTTTCATGGCGTACTATACCATTACTTTTTTGTGGCTTATCACTTTATTATTTTTTTTAAAGGATACTAGATTATTACATTTTTTTTGCATTCTGTATTGTGACAATTTTGATAACATTCAATGTTATGGCATTGTTTTTGGCTACTATATTGACGTTTTTATGATTTTTTTATTTTGTCGATGAATTTTTTTACTATATTTTTACATACATTCTTAAAATACATTTTTGACATGCTATACTATAACTTTATTTTTTAAGGTACACTGACTTTTTTATTTTTCCAAATACTAAACGATTCCGTTTTATTGTTTTTGACATACTATACTATGACTTTTTTTTACCACTTTTTTTTTGACATACTGACTTTTTTCCACATGCTATACTTTGAATTTTTTTCGACATACTGTATGACTTTTTTTGCCACTTTATTCGACATACTATACTGACTTTTTTGAAATACCATACTATGACTTTTTTTCATAAAATCGTTTAACATACTATAATATGATTGTTTTCATGACATTTTTCAAGATTTAACTATGACCTGTTTCTCATGAAATTTTCCAACATACTATAATCTGACTATTTTTATAATACCGTTTAACATACTATATGATTGTTTTCATGAAATTTTTCAATATTTAATACTATGCACTGTTTTTCATGAAATTTTTCGACATACTATACTATGACTTTTTTCCATGAAATTTTTCGACATACCATTATATGACTTTTTTTTATAATACTGTTTAACATGCTATAATATGATTGTTTTCATTTCATTTTTCAACATTTAATACTATGACCTGTTTCTCACAAATTTTTTCAACATACTACAATATGACTTTTTTAATCATAATACTGTGCTAACATGCTATAATATGATTGACCTGACATTTTTCAAGATTTAATAAAATGACCCGTTTCTCATGAACTTTTTCGACATACTATACTATGACTTTTTTTCATGAAATTTTTCGACACACTATAGTCTTTTTTTTTATCGTAATACTGTTTAACATACTATAATATGATTGTTTTCATGAATTTTTTCAATATTCAATACTATGACCTATATATCATGAAATTTTACAACTGACTATACTATGACTTTTTTTTAATGAAATTTTCTGACATACTGTAATTTAACTTTTTTTCCATCATAGAATCATTTTACACGCTATAATACGACCGTTTCCATGTTTTTTTTCAAAATCTAAAAAATTTGACGTTTTCATCGAAAAATTTCGACATATAATTATACTGACGTTTTTTTTGTCAAATTTTACATTTTACGAAATGACTTCTTTCCACCATAGAATCATTTTACACGCTATAATACGACCGTTTCCATGTTTTTTTCAATATCTAATTTTCAAATTTGACGTTTTCATCGAAGAATTTCGACATACTATACTATGTCGTTTTTTTTGTAAAATATTACAACGTGTTAAAAATGACTTCTATCCAGTATAGAATCATTTTACACACTATAATACGACCATTTCCATGTTTTCTTTCAACATCTAAAAAATTTGACGTTTTCATCAAAAAATTTCAACGTGGAATGAGGTTTTTTTTTTGTAAAATTTTCCAACACTTTAAGAAATGACTGCTTTCCACCATAGAATAATTTTACACGCTATAATACGACCGTTTCCATGGTTTTTTTCAATATCTTATTTTCAAATTTGACGTTTTCATCGAAAAATTTCGACATACTATACTATGACGCTTTTTTGTAAAATTTTACCTTTTACGAAATGAGTTCTTTCCACCATAGAATCATTTTACACGCTATAATACGACCATTTCCATGGTTTTTTACAACATCTAAAAAAATTGACGTTTTCATCGAAAAATTTCGACATACTATACTATGACGTTTTTCTCGTAAAATTTTACATTTTACGAAATTACTTCTTTCTACCATAGAATCATTTTACATGCTGTAATAAGACCATTTCCATGTTTTTTTTCTACATCTACTTTTCAAATTTGACGTTTTCATCGAAAAATTTCGACATACTATACTATGACGTTTTTTTGTAAAATTTTACATTTTACAAACTCACTTCTTTCTACTATAGAATCATTTTACACGCTATAATACGACCGTTTCCATGGTTTTTTTCAACAGCTAATATTCAAATTTGACGTTTTTATCGAAAAATTTCGCCATACTATACTATGACGCTTTTTTTTTTTAATTTTACATTTAAGGAAATGACTTCTTTCCACCATAGAATTTTACACGCTATAATACGACCATTTCCATGGTTTTTTTCAACATCTAAAAAATTTGACGTTTTCATCGAAAAATTTCGACATACTATACTATGACGTTTTTTTGTAAAATTTTACATTTTACGAAATGACTTCTTTCCACCATAGAATCAATTTACACGCTATAATACGACCATTTCCATGCTTTTTTTCAACATCTAAAAAATTTGACGTTTTCATCGAAAAATTTCGACATACTATACTATGACGTTTTTTTTGTAAAAATTTAAAACATTTTAAGAAATGACTTATGTCCATCATAGAATCATTTTACACGCTATAACACGACCGTTTCCATGTTTTTTTCAACATCTAATATTCAAATTTGACGTTATTATCTAAAAATTTCGGCATACTATACTATGACGCTTTTTTTTTAAATTTTACATTTAACGAAATGACTTCTTTCCACCATATAATAATTTTACACGCTATAATACGACCATTTCCATGGTTTTTTTCAACATCTAAAAAATTTGACGTTTTCATCGAAAAATTTCGCCATACTATACTATGGCGTTTTTTTGTAAAATTTTACATTTTACGAAATGACTTATGTCCATCATAGAATCATTTTACACGCTATAATACGACCGTTTCCATGGTTTTTTTCAACATCTAAAAAATTTGACCTTTTCATCGACAAATTTCGAAATACTATACTATGACGCTTTTTTGTAAAATTTTACATTTTACGAAATGACTTCTTTCCACCATAGTATCATTTTACATGCTATAATACAACCATTTCCATGGTTTTTTTCAACATCTAAAAAATTTGACGTTTTCATCGAAAAATTTCGACATACTATACTATGCTGTTTTTTTTGTAAAATTTTAAAACATTTTAAGAAATGACGTCTTTCCACCATAGAATCATTTTACATGCTATAATACAACCATTTCCATGGTTTTTTCAACAACTAAATAAATTTGACGTTTTCATCGAAAAATTTCGACATACTATACTAGGACGTTTTTTTTGTAAAAATTTAAAACATTTTAAGAAATGACTTATGTTCATCATAGAATCATTTTACACGCTATAATACGACCGTTTCCATGGTTTTTTCAACATCTAATTTTCAAATTTGACGTTTTCATCGAAAAATTTCAACATACTATACTATGACGCTTTTTTGTAAAATTTTACACTTTACGAAATGACTTCTTTCCACCATAGTATCATTTTACACGCTTTAATACGACCATTTCCATGATTTTTTTCAACATCTAAAAAATTTGACGTTTTCATCGAAAAATTTCGACATACTATGACGTTTTTTTGTAAAATTTTACATTTTACGAAATGAGTTCTTTCCACCATAGAATCATTTTACACGCTATAATACGACCATTTCCATGTTTTTTTTCAACATCTAAAAATCAAATTTGACGTTTTCATCGAAAAATTTCGACATACTATACTAGGACGTTTTTTTTGTAAAAATTTAAAACATTTTAAGAAATGACTTATGTCCATCATAGAATCATTTTACACGCTATAATACGACCGTTTCCATGGTTTTTTCAACATCTAATTTTCAAATTTGACGTTTTCATCGAAAAATTTCAACATACTATACTATGGCGTTTATTTGTAAAATTTAACACTTTACGAAATGACTTCTTTCCACCATAGTATCATTTTACACGCTATAATACGACCATTTCCATGGTTTTTTTCAACATCTAAAAAAATTTGACGCTTTCATCGAAAAATTTCGACATACTATACTATGACGTTTTTTGTAAAATTTTACATTTTACGAAATGACTTCTTTCCACCATAGAATCATTTTACACGCTATAATACGACCGTTTCCATGGTTTTTTCAAGATCTAATATTCAAATTTGACGTTTTTATCGAAACATTTCGCCATACTATACTATGACGCTTTTTTTTAAATTTAATATTTAAGGAAATGACTTCTTTCCACCATAGAATCATTTTACACGCTATAATACCACCATTTCCATGGTTTTTTTCAACATCTAAAAAATTTGACGTTTTCATCGAAAAATTTCAACATACTATACTATGATGTTTTTTGTAAAATTTTACATTTTACGAAATCACTTCTTTCCACCATAGAATCAATTTACACGCTGTAATACGACCATTTCCATGTTTTTTTTCAACATCTAATTTTCAAATTTGACGTTTTCATCGAAAAATTTCGACATACTATACTATGGCGTTTTTTTGTAAAATTTTACACTTTACGAAATGACTTCGTTCCGCCATAGAATCATTTTACACGCTATAATACGACCATTTCCATGCTTTTTTTCAACATCTAAAAAATCTGACGTTTTCATCGAAAAATTTCGACATACTATACTATGACGTTTCTTTGTAAAATTTTGCATTTTACGAAATGAGTCCTTTCCACTATAGAATCATTTTACATGCCATAATACGACAGTTTCAATGGTTTTTTTCAACATCTAAAACATTTGACGTTTTCATCGAAAAATTTCGACATACTATACTATGACGTTTTTTTGTAAAATTTTACATTTTACGAAATCACTTCTTTCTACTATAGAATCATTTTACACGCTATAATACGACCATTTCCATGTTTTTTTTTCTACATCTAATTTTCAAATTTGACGTTTTCATCGAAAAATTTCGCCATACTATACTATGACGCTGTTTTGTAAAATTTTAAAATTTACGAAATGACTTCTTTCCACCATAGAATCATTTTGCACGCTATAATACGACCGTTTCCATGGTTTTTTCAACATCTAATTTTCAAATTTGAAGTTTTCATCGAAAAATTTCGACATACTATACTAGGACGTTTTTTTTTAAAAATTGAAAACATTTTAAGAAATGACTTATGTCCATCATAGAATCATTTTACATGCTATAATACGACCGTTTCCATGGTTTTTTCAACATCTAATTTTCAAATTTGACGTTTTCATCGAAAAATTTCAACATACTATACTATGACGCTTTTTTGTAAAATTTTACACTTTACGAAATGACTTCTTTCCACCATAGAATCATTTTACACGCTATAATACGACCGTTTCCATGGTTTTTTCAACATCTAATTTTCAAATTTGACGTTTTCATCGAAAAATTTCAACATACTATACTATGGCGTTTTTTTGTAAAATTTTACACTTTACGAAATGACTTCTTTCCACCATAGAATCATTTTACATGCTATAATACGACCATTTCCATGCTTTTTTTCAACATCTAAAAAATTTGACGTTTTCATCGAAAAATTTCGACATACTATACTATGATGTTTTTTTTTAAATTTTACATTTTACGAAATCACTTCTTTCCACCATAGAATCATTTTACACGCTATAATACGACCGTTTCCATGTTTTTTTCAACATCTAATTTTCAAATTTGAAGTTTTCATCGAAATATTTCGACATACTATACTAGGACGTTTTTTTGTAAAATTTTACACTTTTACGAAATGAGTCCTTTCCACTATAGAATCATTTTACATGCCATAATACGACAGTTTCTATGGTTTTTTTCAACATCTAAAACATTTGACGTTTTTATCGAAAAATTTCGACATACTATACTATGACGTTTTTTTGTAAAATTTTACATTTTACGAAATTACTTCTTTCCACCATAGAATCATTTTACACGCTATAATACGACCATTTCCATGTTTTTTTTCAACATTTAGAAAATTTGACGTTTTCATCGAAAAATTTCAACATACTATACTATGACGTTTTTTGTAAAATTTTACATTTTACGAAATTACTTCTTTCCACCATAGAATCATTTTACACGCTATAATACGACCGTTTCCATGGTTTTTTCAACATCTAATATTCAAATTTGACGTTTTTATCGAAAAATTTCGCCATACTATACTGTGACGCTTTTTTTTAAAATTTTACATTTAAGGAAATGACTTCTTTCCACCATAGAATCATTTTACACGCTATAATACGACCGTTTCCATGGTTTTTTCAACATCTAATTTTCAAATTTGAAGTTTTCATCGAAAAATTTCGACATACTATACTAGGACGTTTTTTTTGTAAAAATTTAAAACATTTTAAGAAATAACTTATGTCCATCATAGAATCATTTTACATGCTATAATACGACCGTTTCCATGGTTTTTTCAACATCTAATTTTCAAATTTGAAGTTTTCATCGAAAAATTTCGACATACTATACTAGGACGTTTTTTTGTAAAAATTTAAAACATTTTAAGAAATGACTTATGTCCATCATAGAATCATTTTACACGCTATAATACGACCGTTTCCATGTTTTTTTCAAGATCTAATATTCAAATTTGACGTTTTTATCGAAAAATTTCGCCATACTATACTGTGACGCTTTTTTTAAAATTTTACATTTAAGGAAATGACTTCTTTCCACCATAGAATCATTTTACACGCTATAATACGACCATTTCCATGCTTTTTTTCAACATCTAAAAAATTTGACGTTTTCATCGAAAAATTTTGACATACTATACTATGACGTTTTTTTGTAAAATTTTACATTTTACGAAATCACTTCTTTCTACTATAGAATCATTTTACACGCTATAATACGACCGTTTCCATGGTTTTTTCAACATCTAATTTTCAAATTTGAAGTTTTCATCGAAAAATTTCGACATACTATACTAGGACGTTTTTTTTGTAAAAATTTAAAACATTTTAAGAAATGACTTATGTCCATCATAGAATCATTTTACACGCTATAATACGACCGTTTCCATGGTTTTTTCAACATCTAATTTTCAAATTTGACGTTTTCATCGAAAAATTTCAACATACTATACTATGACGCTTTTTTTGTAAAATTTTACATTTAAGGAAATGACTTCTTTCCATCATAGAATCATTTTACACGCTATAATACCACCATTTCCATGGTTTTTTTCAACATCTAAAAAATTTGACGTTTTCATCGAAAAATTTCGACATACTATACTATGATGTTTTTTTGTAAAATTTTACATTTTACGAAATGAGTCCTTTCCACTATAGAATCATTTTACATGCCATAATACGACCGTTTCCATGGTTTTTTCAACATCTAATTTTCAAATTTGAAGTTTTCATCGAAATATTTCGACATACTGTACTAGGACGTTTTTTTGTAAAATTTTACACTTTACGAAATGACTTCTTTCCACCATAGAATCATTTTACATGCTATAATACGACCATTTCCATGCTTTTTTTCAACATCTAAAAAATTTGACGTTTTCATCGAAAAATTTCGACATACTATACTATGACGTTTTTTTGTAAAATTTTACATTTTACGAAATGAGTCCTTTCCACTATAGAATCATTTTACATGCCATAATATGACCGTTTCCATGGTTTTTTCAACATCTAATTTTCAAATTTGAAGTTTTCATCGAAAAATTTCGACATACTATACTAGGACGTTTTTTTGTAAAAATTTAAAACATTTTAAGAAATGACTTATGTCCATCATAGAATCATTTTACACACTATAATACGACCGTTTCCATGGTTTTTTCAACATCTAATTTTCAAATTTGACGTTTTCATCGAAAAATTTCAACATACTATACTATGGCGTTTTTTTGTAAAATTTTACACTTTACGAAATGACTTCTTTCCACCATAGAATCATTTTACATGCTATAATACGACCATTTCCATGCTTTTTTTCAACATCTAAAAAATTTGACGTTTTCATCGAAAAATTTCGACATATTATACTATGGCGTTTTTTTGTAAAATTTTACACCTTACGAAATGACTTCTTTCCACCATAGAATCATTTTACATGCTATAATACGATCATTTCCATGCTTTTTTTCAACATCTAAAAAATTTGACGTTTTCATCGAAAAATTTCGCCATACTACACTATGATGCTTTTTTTTTTAATTTTACATTGAAGGAAATGACTTCTGTCCACCATAGAATAATTTTACACGCTATAATACGACCATTTCCATGGTTTTTTTCAACATTTAGAAAATTTGACGTTTTCATCGAAAAATTTCGACATACTATACTATGACGTTTTTTTGTAAAATTTTGCATTTTACGAAATGAGTCCTTTCCACTATAGAATCATTTTACATGCCATAATACGACAGTTTCAATGGTTTTTTTCAACATCTAAAACATTTGACATTTTTATCGAAAAATTTCGACATACTATACTATGACGTTTTTTTGTAAAATTTTACATTTTACGAAATCACTTCTTTCTACTATAGAATCATTTTACACGCTATAATACGACCGTTTCCATGGTTTTTTCAACATCTAATTTTCAAATTTGAAGTTTTCATCGAAAAATTTCGACATACTATACTAGGACGTTTTTTTTGTAAAAATTTAAAACATTTTAAGAAATGACTTATGTCCATCATAGAATCATTTTACACGCTATAATACGACCGTTTCCATGGTTTTTTCAACATCTAATTTTCAAATTTGACGTTTTCATTGAAAAATTTCAACATACTATACTATGACGCTTTTTTGTAAAATTTTACACTTTACGAAATGACTTCTTTCCACCATAGTATCATTTTACACGCTATAATACGACCATTTCCATGGTTTTTTTCAACATCTAAAAAATTTGACGTTTTCATCGAAAAATTTCGACATACTATACTATGGCGTTTTTTTGTAAAATTTTACACTTTACAAAATGACTTCTTTCCACCATAGAATCATTTTACATGCTATAATACGACCATTTCCATGCTTTTTTTCAACATCTAAAAAATTTGACGTTTTCATCGAAAAATTTCGACATACTATACTATGATGTTTTTTGTAAAATTTTACATTTTACGAAATCACTTCTTTCCACCATAGAATCAATTTACACGCTATAATACGACCATTTCCATGGTTTTTTTCAACATCTAATTTTCAAATTTGACGTTTTCATCGAAAAATTTCGACATACTATACTATGGCGTTTTTTTGTAAAATTTTACACTTTACGAAATGACTTCGTTCCACCATAGAATCATTTTACACGCTATAATACGACCATTTCCATGCTTTTTTTCAACATCTAAAAAATTTGACGTTTTCATCGAAAAATTTCGACATACTATACTATGACATTTTTTGTAAAATTTTACATTTTACGAAATGACTTCTTTCCACCATAGAATCATTTTACACGCTATAATACGACCGTTTCCATGGTTTTTTCAAGATCTAATATTCAAATTTGACGTTTTCATCGAAAAATTTTGCCATACTATATTATGACGTTTTTTTGTAAAATTTTATATTTTACGAAATCACTTCTTTCTACTATAGAATCATTTTACACGCTATAATACGACCGTTGCCATGTTTTTTTCAACATCTAATTTTCAAATTTGAAGTTTTCATCGAAAAATTTCGACATACTATACTAGGACTTTTTTTTTGTAAAAATTTAAAACATTTTAAGAAATGACTTATGTCCATCATAGAATCATTTTACACGCTATAATACGACCGTTTCCATGGTTTTTTCAACATCTAATTTTCAAATTTGACTTTTTCATCGAAAAATTTCAACATACTATACTATGACGCTTTTTTGTAAAATTTTACACTTTACGAAATGACTTCTTTCCACCATAGAATCATTTTACACGCTATAATACGACCGTTTCCATGGTTTTTTCAAGATCTAATATTCAAATTTGACGTTTTTATCGAAAAATTTCGCCATACTATACTATGACGCTTTTTTGTAAAATTTTACACTTTACGAAATGACTTCTTTCCACCATAGTATCATTTTACACGCTATAATACGACCATTTCCATGGTTCTTTTCAACATCTAAAACATTTGACGTTTTCATCGAAAAATTTCGACATACTATACTATGACGTTTTTTGTAAAATTTTACATTTTACGAAATGACTTCTTTCCACCATAGAATCATTTTACACGCTATAATACGACCGTTTCCATGTTTTTTTCAAGATCTAATATTCAAATTTGACGTTTTTATCGAAAAATTTCGCCATACTATACTATGACGCTTTTTTTAAAATTTTACATTTAAGGAAATGACTTCTTTCCACCATAGAATCATTTTACACGCTATAATACCACCATTTCCATGTTTTTTTTTTCAACATCTAAAAAATTTGACGTTTTCATCGAAAAATTTCGACATACTATACTATGACGTTTTTTTTTTAAAATTTTACATTGAAGGAAATGACTTCTGTCCACCATAGAATAATTTTACACGCTATAATACGACCATTTCCATGGTTTTTTTCAACATTTAGAAAATTTGACGTTTTCATCGAAAAATTTCAACATACTATACTATGACGCTTTTTTGTAAAATTTTACACTTTACGAAATGACTTCTTTCCACCATAGTATCATTTTACACGCTATAATACGACCATTTCCATGGTTTTTTCAAGATCTAATATTCAAATTTGACGTTTTTATCGAAAAATTTCGCCATACTATACTATGACGCTTTTTTTTTAAATTTTACATTTAAGGAAATGACTTCTTTCCACCATAGAATCATTTTACACGCTATAATACCACCATTTCCATGGTTTTTTTCAACATCTAAAAAATTTGACGTTTTCATCGAAAAATTTCGACATACTATACTATGACGTTTTTTTGTAAAATTTTGCATTTTACGAAATGAGTCCTTTCCACTATAGAATCATTTTACATGCCATAATACGACCGTTTCCATGGTTTTTTCAACATCTAATTTTCAAATTTGAAGTTTTCATCGAAAAATTTCGACATACTATATTAGGACGTTTTTTTTGTAAAAATTTAAAACATTTTAAGAAATGACTTATGTCCATCATAGAATCATTTTACACGCTATAATACGACCGTTTCCATGGTTTTTTCAACATCTAATTTTCAAATTTGACGTTTTCATCGAAAAATTTCAACATACTATACTATGGCGTTTTTTTGTAAAATTTTACACTTTACGAAATGACTTCTTTCCACCATAGAATCATTTTACATGCTATAATACGACCATTTCCATGCTTTTTTTCAACATTTAGAAAATTTGACGTTTTCATCGAAAAATTTCAACATACTATACTATGACGCTTTTTTGTAAAATTTTACACTTTACGAAATGACTTCTTTCCACCATAGAATCATTTTACACGCTATAATACGACCGTTTCCATGGTTTTTTCAAGATCTAATATTCAAATTTGACGTTTTTATCGAAAAATTTCGCCATACTATACTATGACGCTTTTTTTTAAAATTTTACATTGAAGGAAATGACTTCTGTCCACCATAGAATAATTTTACACGCTATAATACGACCATTTCCATGTTTTTTTTCAACATTTAGAAAATTTGACGTTTTCATCGAAAAATTTCGACATACTATACTATGACGTTTTTTTGTAAAATTTTACATTTTACGAAATCACTTCTTTCTACTATAGAATCATTTTACACGCTATAATATGACCGTTTCCATGGTTTTTTCAACATCTAATTTTCAAATTTGACGTTTTCATCGAAAAATTTCGACATACTATACTAGGACGTTTTTTTTATAAAAATTTAAAACATTTTAAGAAATGATTTATGTCCATCATAGAATCATTTTACACACTATAATACGACCGTTTCCATGGTTTTTTCAACATCTAATTTTCAAATTTGACGTTTTCATCGAAAAATTTCAACATACTATACTATGACGCTTTTTTGTAAAATTTTACACTTTACGAAATGACTTCTTTCCACCATAGTATCATTTTACACGCTATAATACGACCATTTCCATGGTTTTTTTCAACATACTATACTATGGCGTTTTTTTGTAAAATTTTACACTTTACAAAATGATTTCTTTCCACCATAGAATCATTTTACATGCTATAATACGACCATTTCCATGCTTTTTTTCAACATCTAAAAAATTTGACGTTTTCATCGAAAAATTTCGACATACTATACTATGGCGTTTTTTTGTAAAATTTTACACTTTACGAAATGACTTCGTTCCACCATAGAATCATTTTACACGCTATAATACGACCATTTCCATGCTTTTTTTCAACATCTAAAAAATTTGACGTTTTCATCGAAAAATTTCGACATACTATACTATGACATTTTTTGTAAAATGTTACATTTTACGAAATGACTTCTTTCCACCATAGAATCATTTTACACGCTATAATACGACCGTTTCCATGGTTTTTTCAAGATCTAATATTCAAATTTGACGTTTTCATCGAAAAAATTTCGCCATACTATACTATGACGTTTTTTTGTAAAATTTTACATTTTACGAAATCACTTCTTTCTACTATAGAATCATTTTACACGCTATAATACGACCGTTTCCATGGTTTTTTCAACATCTAATTTTCAAATTTGAAGTTTTCATCGAAAAATTTCGACATACTATACTAGGACTTTTTTTTGTAAAAATTTAAAACATTTTAAGAAATGACTTATGTCCATCATAGAATCATTTTACACGCTATAATACGACCGTTTCCATGGTTTTTTCAACATCTAATTTTCAAATTTGACTTTTTCATCGAAAAATTTCAACATACTATACTATGACGCTTTTTTGTAAAATTTTACACTTTACGAAATGACTTCTTTCCACCATAGAATCATTTTACACGCTATAATACGACCGTTTCCATGGTTTTTTCAAGATCTAATATTCAAATTTGACGTTTTTATCGAAAAATTTCGCCATACTATACTATGACGTTTTTTGTAAAATTTTACATTTTACGAAATGACTTCTTTCCACCATAGAATCATTTTACACGCTATAATACGACCGTTTCCATGGTTTTTTCAAGATCTAATATTCAAATTTGACGTTTTTATCGAAAAATTTCGCCATACTATACTATGACGCTTTTTTTTAAAATTTTACATTTAAGGAAATGACTTCTTTCCACCATAGAATCATTTTACACGCTATAATACCACCATTTCCATGTTTTTTTTCAACATCTAAAAAATTTGACGTTTTCATCGAAAAATTTCGACATACTATACTATGACGTTTTTTTGTAAAACTTTGCATTTTACGAAATGAGTCCTTTCCACTATAGAATCATTTTACATGCCATAATACGACCGTTTCCATGGTTTTTTCAACATCTAATTTTCAAATTTGAAGTTTTCATCGAAAAATTTCGACATACTATATTAGGACGTTTTTTTTGTAAAAATTTAAAACATTTTAAGAAATGACTTATGTCCATCATAGAATCATTTTACACGCTATAATACGACCGTTTCCATGGTTTTTTCAACATCTAATTTTCAAATTTGACGTTTTCATCGAAAAATTTCAACATACTATACTATGACGCTTTTTTGTAAAATTTTACACTTTACGAAATGACTTCTTTCCACCATAGTATCATTTTACATGCTATAATACGACCATTTCCATGCTTTTTTTCAACATCTAAAAAATTTGACGTTTTCATCGAAAAATTTCGACATACTATACTATGGCGTTTTTTTGTAAAATTTTACACTTTACAAAATGACTTCTTTCCACCATAGAATCATTTTACATGCTATAATACGACCATTTCCATGCTTTTTTTCAACATCTAAAAAATTTGACGTTTTCATCGAAAAATTTCGACATACTATACTATGATGTTTTTTGTAAAATTTTACATTTTACGAAATCACTTCTTTCCACCATAGAATCAATTTACACGCTATAATACGACCATTTCCATGGTTTTTTTCAAGATCTAATATTCAAATTTGACGTTTTCATCGAAAAATTTCGACATACTATACTATGGCGTTTTTTTGTAAAATTTTACACTTTACGAAATGACTTCGTTCCACCATAGAATCATTTTACACGCTATAATACGACCATTTCCATGCTTTTTTTCAACATCTAAAAAATTTGACGTTTTCATCGAAAAATTTCGACATACTATACTATGACGTTTTTTTGTAAAATTTTGCATTTTACGAAATGACTCCTTTCCACTATAGAATCATTTTACATGCCATAATACGACCGTTTCCATGGTTTTTTTCAACATCTAATTTTCAAATTTGAAGTTTTCATCGAAAAATTTCGACATACTATATTAGGACGTTTTTTTTGTAAAAATTTAAAACATTTTAAGAAATGACTTATGTCCATCATAGAATCATTTTACACGCTATAATACGACCGTTTCCATGGTTTTTTTCAACATCTAATTTTCAAATTTGACGTTTTCATCGAAAAATTTCAACATACTATACTATGGCGTTTTTTTGTAAAATTTTACACTTTACGAAATGACTTCTTTCCACCATAGAATCATTTTACATGCTATAATACGACCATTTCCATGCTTTTTTTCAACATTTAGAAAATTTGACGTTTTCATCGAAAAATTTCAACATACTATACTATGACGCTTTTTTGTAAAATTTTACACTTTACGAAATGACTTCTTTCCACCATAGAATCATTTTACACGCTATAATACGACCGTTTCCATGGTTTTTTCAAGATCTAATATTCAAATTTGACGTTTTTATCGAAAAATTTCGCCATACTATACTATGACGCTTTTTTTTTAAATTTTACATTGAAGGAAATGACTTCTGTCCACCATAGAATAATTTTACACGCTATAATACGACCATTTCCATGGTTTTTTTCAACATTTAGAAAATTTGACGTTTTCATCGAAAAATTTCGACATACTATACTATGACGTTTTTTTGTAAAATTTTACATTTTACGAAATCACTTCTTTCTACTATAGAATCATTTTACATGCCATAATACGACCGTTTCCATGGTTTTTTTCAACATCTAATTTTCAAATTTGAAGTTTTCATCGAAAAATTTCGACATACTATATTAGGACGTTTTTTTTGTAAAAATTTAAAACATTTTAAGAAATGACTTATGTCCATCATAGAATCATTTTACACGCTATAATACGACCGTTTCCATGGTTTTTTCAACATCTAATTTTCAAATTTGACGTTTTCATCGAAAAATTTCAACATACTATACTATGACGCTTTTTTGTAAAATTTTACACTTTACGAAATGACTTCTTTCCACCATAGTATCATTTTACATGCTATAATACGACCATTTCCATGCTTTTTTTCAACATCTAAAAAATTTGACGTTTTCATCGAAAAATTTCGACATACTATACTATGGCGTTTTTTTGTAAAATTTTACACTTTACAAAATGACTTCTTTCCACCATAGAATCATTTTACATGCTATAATACGACCATTTCCATGCTTTTTTTCAACATCTAAAAAATTTGACGTTTTCATCGAAAAATTTCGACATACTATACTATGATGTTTTTTGTAAAATTTTACATTTTACGAAATCACTTCTTTCCACCATAGAATCAATTTACACGCTATAATACGACCATTTCCATGGTTTTTTTCAAGATCTAATATTCAAATTTGACGTTTTCATCGAAAAATTTCGACATACTATACTATGGCGTTTTTTTGTAAAATTTTACACTTTACGAAATGACTTCGTTCCACCATAGAATCATTTTACACGCTATAATACGACCATTTCCATGCTTTTTTTCAACATCTAAAAAATTTGACGTTTTCATCGAAAAATTTCGACATACTATACTATGACGTTTTTTTTGTAAAATTTTGCATTTTACGAAATGAGTCCTTTCCACTATAGAATCATTTTACATGCCATAATACGACCGTTTCCATGGTTTTTTCAACATCTAATTTTCAAATTTGAAGTTTTCATCGAAAAATTTCGACATACTATATTAGGACGTTTTTTTTGTAAAAATTTAAAACATTTTAAGAAATGACTTATGTCCATCATAGAATCATTTTACACGCTATAATACGACCGTTTCCATGGTTTTTTCAACATCTAATTTTCAAATTTGACGTTTTCATCGAAAAATTTCAACATACTATACTATGGCGTTTTTTTGTAAAATTTTACACTTTACGAAATGACTTCTTTCCACCATAGAATCATTTTACATGCTATAATACGACCATTTCCATGCTTTTTTTCAACATCTAAAAAATTTGACGTTTTCATCGAAAAATTTCAACATACTATACTATGACGCTTTTTTGTAAAATTTTACACTTTACGAAATGACTTCTTTCCACCATAGAATCATTTTACACGCTATAATACGACCGTTTCCATGGTTTTTTCAAGATCTAATATTCAAATTTGACGTTTTTATCGAAAAATTTCGCCATACTATACTATGATGCTTTTTTTTTAAATTTTACATTGAAGGAAATGACTTCTGTCCACCATAGAATAATTTTACACGCTATAATACGACCATTTCCATGGTTTTTTTCAACATTTAGAAAATTTGACGTTTTCATCGAAAAATTTCGACATACTATACTATGACGTTTTTTTGTAAAATTTTACATTTTACGAAATCACTTCTTTCCACCATAGAATCATTTTACACGCTATAATACGACCGTTTCCATGGTTTTTTTCAACATCTAATTTTCAAATTTGACGTTTTCATCGAAAAATTTCGACATACTATACTAGGACGTTTTTTTTATAAAAATTTAAACATTTTAAAAATATTTATTCCATCATAGAATCATTTTACACACTATAATACACCCCATTTTTCAACATCTAAAAAATTTACCATCAAAATTTCGACATACTATACTATGGCGTTTTTTTGTAAAATTTTACACTTTACGAAATGACTTCGTTCCACCATAGAATCATTTTACACGCTATAATACGACCATTTCCATGCTTTTTTTCAACATCTAAAAAATTTGACGTTTTCATCGAAAAATTTCGACATACTATACTATGACATTTTTTGTAAAATGTTACATTTTACGAAATGACTTCTTTCCACCATAGAATCATTTTACACGCTATAATACGACCGTTTCCATGGTTTTTTCAAGATCTAATATTCAAATTTGACGTTTTCATCGAAAAATTTCGCCATACTATACTATGACGTTTTTTTGTAAAATTTTACATTTTACGAAATCACTTCTTTCTACTATAGAATCATTTTACACGCTATAATACGACCGTTTCCATGGTTTTTTCAACATCTAATTTTCAAATTTGAAGTTTTCATCGAAAAATTTCGACATACTATACTAGGACTTTTTTTTGTAAAAATTTAAAACATTTTAAGAAATGACTTATGTCCATCATAGAATCATTTTACACGCTATAATACGACCGTTTCCATGGTTTTTTCAACATCTAATTTTCAAATTTGACTTTTTCATCGAAAAATTTCAACATACTATACTATGACGCTTTTTTGTAAAATTTTACACTTTACGAAATGACTTCTTTCCACCATAGAATCATTTTACACGCTATAATACGACCGTTTCCATGGTTTTTTCAAGATCTAATATTCAAATTTGACGTTTTTATCGAAAAATGTCGCCATACTATACTATGACGCTTTTTTGTAAAATTTTACACTTTACGAAATGACTTCTTTCCACCATAGTATCATTTTACACGCTATAATACGACCATTTCCATGGTTCTTTTCAACATCTAAAAAATTTGACGTTTTCATCGAAAAATTTCGACATACTATACTATGACGTTTTTTGTAAAATTTTACATTTTACGAAATGACTTCTTTCCACCATAGAATCATTTTACACGCTATAATACGACCGTTTCCATGGTTTTTTCAAGATCTAATATTCAAATTTGACGTTTTTATCAAAAAATTTCGCCATACTATACTATGACGCTTTTTTTTTAAATTTTACATTTAAGGAAATGACTTCTTTCCACCATAGAATCATTTTACACGCTATAATACCACCATTTCCATGTTTTTTTTCAACATCTAAAAAATTTGACGTTTTCATCGAAAAATTTCGACATACTATACTATGACGTTTTTTTGTAAAACTTTGCATTTTACGAAATGAGTCCTTTCCACTATAGAATCATTTTACATGCCATAATACGACCGTTTCCATGGTTTTTTCAACATCTAATTTTCAAATTTGAAGTTTTCATCGAAAAATTTCGACATACTATATTAGGACGTTTTTTTTGTAAAAATTTAAAACATTTTAAGAAATGACTTATGTCCATCATAGAATCATTTTACACGCTATAATACGACCGTTTCCATGGTTTTTTCAACATCTAATTTTCAAATTTGACGTTTTCATCGAAAAATTTCAACATACTATACTATGACGCTTTTTTGTAAAATTTTACACTTTACGAAATGACTTCTTTCCACCATAGTATCATTTTACATGCTATAATACGACCATTTCCATGCTTTTTTTCAACATCTAAAAAATTTGACGTTTTCATCGAAAAATTTCGACATACTATACTATGGCGTTTTTTTGTAAAATTTTACACTTTACAAAATGACTTCTTTCCACCATAGAATCATTTTACATGCTATAATACGACCATTTCCATGCTTTTTTTCAACATCTAAAAAATTTGACGTTTTCATCGAAAAATTTCGACATACTATACTATGATGTTTTTTGTAAAATTTTACATTTTACGAAATCACTTCTTTCCACCATAGAATCAATTTACACGCTATAATACGACCATTTCCATGGTTTTTTTCAACATCTAATTTTCAAATTTGACGTTTTCATCGAAAAATTTCGACATACTATACTATGGCGTTTTTTTGTAAAATTTTACACTTTAAGAAATGACTTCGTTCCACCATAGAATCATTTTACACGCTATAATACGACCATTTCCATGCTTTTTTTCAACATCTAAAAAATTTGACGTTTTCATCGAAAAATTTCGACATACTATACTATGACATTTTTTGTAAAATTTTACATTTTACGAAATGACTTCTTTCCACCATAGAATCATTTTACACGCTATAATACGACCGTTTCCATGGTTTTTTCAAGATCTAATATTCAAATTTTACGTTTTCATCGAAAAATTTCGCCATACTATACTATGACGTTTTTTTGTAAAATTTTACATTTTACGAAATCACTTCTTTCTACTATAGAATCATTTTACACGCTATAATACGACCGTTTCCATGCTTTTTTTCAACATCTAAAAAATTTGACGTTTTCATCGAAAAATTTCGACATACTATACTATGACGTTTTTTGTAAAATTTTACATTTTACGAAATGACTTCTTTCCACCATAGAATCATTTTACACGCTATAATACGACCGTTTCCATGGTTTTTTCAAGATCTAATATTCAAATTTGACGTTTTTATCGAAAAATTTCGCCATACTATACTATGACGCTTTTTTATTAATTTTACATTGAAGGAAATGACTTCTGTCCACCATAGAATAATTTTACACGCTATAATACGACCATTTCCATGGTTTTTTTCAACATTTAGAAAATTTGACGTTTTCATCGAAAAATTTCAACATACTATACTATGACGCTTTTTTGTAAAATTTTACACTTTACGAAATGACTTCTTTCCACCATAGAATCATTTTACACGCTATAATACGACCGTTTCCATGGTTTTTTCAAGATCTAATATTCAAATTTGACGTTTTTATCGAAAAATTTCGCCATACTATACTATGACGCTTTTTTTTTTAAATTTTACATTGAAGGAAATGACTTCTGTCCACCATAGAATAATTTTACACGCTATAATACGACCATTTCCATGGTTTTTTTCAACATTTAGAAAATTTGACGTTTTCATCGAAAAATTTCGACATACTATACTATGACGTTTTTTTGTAAAATTTTGCATTTTACGAAATGAGTCCTTTCCACTATAGAATCATTTTACATGCCATAATACGACAGTTTCAATGGTTTTTTTCAACATCTAAAACATTTGACGTTTTTATCGAAACATTTCGACATACTATACTATGACGTTTTTTTGTAAAATTTTACATTTTACGAAATCACTTCTTTCTACTATAGAATCATTTTACACGCTATAATATGACCGTTTCCATGGTTTTTTCAACATCTAATTTTCAAATTTGACGTTTTCATCGAAAAATTTCGACATACTATACTAGGACGTTTTTTTTGTAAAAATTTAAAACATTTTAAGAAATGACTTATGTCCATCATAGAATCATTTTACACGCTATAATACGACCGTTTCCATGGTTTTTTCAACATCTAATTTTCAAATTTGACGTTTTCATCGAAAAATTTCAACATACTATACTATGACGCTTTTTTGTAAAATTTTACACTTTACGAAATGACTTCTCTCCACCATAGTATCATTTTACACGCTATAATACGACCATTTCCATGGTTTTTTTCAACATCTAAAAAATTTGACGTTTTCATCGAAAAATTTCGACATACTATACTATGGCGTTTTTTTGTAAAATTTTACACTTTACAAAATGACTTCTTTCCACCATAGAATCATTTTACATGCTATAATACGACCATTTCCATGCTTTTTTTCAACATCTAAAAAATTTGACGTTTTCATCGAAAAATTTCGACATACTATACTATGATGTTTTTTGTAAAATTTTACATTTTACGAAATCACTTCTTTCCACCATAGAATCAATTTACACGCTATAATACGACCATTTCCATGGTTTTTTTCAACATCTAATTTTCAAATTTGACGTTTTCATCGAAAAATTTCGACATACTATACTATGGCGTTTTTTTGTAAAATTTTACACTTTAAGAAATGACTTCGTTCCACCATAGAATCATTTTACACGCTATAATACGACCATTTCCATGCTTTTTTTCAACATCTAAAAAATTTGACGTTTTCATCGAAAAATTTCGACATACTATACTATGACATTTTTTGTAAAATTTTACATTTTACGAAATGACTTCTTTCCACCATAGAATCATTTTACACGCTATAATACGACCGTTTCCATGGTTTTTTCAAGATCTAATATTCAAATTTTACGTTTTCATCGAAAAATTTCGCCATACTATACTATGACGTTTTTTTGTAAAATTTTACATTTTACGAAATCACTTCTTTCTACTATAGAATCATTTTACACGCTATAATACGACCGTTTCCATGCTTTTTTTCAACATCTAAATTTAAATTTGACGTTTTCATCGAAAAATTTCGACATACTATACTATGACGTTTTTTGTAAAATTTTACATTTTACGAAATGACTTCTTTCCACCATAGAATCATTTTACACGCTATAATACGACCGTTTCCACGGTTTTTTCAAGATCTAATATTCAAATTTGACGTTTTTATCGAAAAATTTCGCCATACTATACTATGACGCTTTTTTTTTTAATTTTACATTGAAGGAAATGACTTCTGTCCACCATAGAATAATTTTACACGCTATAATACGACCATTTCCATGGTTTTTTTCAACATTTAGAAAATTTGACGTTTTCATCGAAAAATTTCAACATACTATACTATGACGCTTTTTTGTAAAATTTTACACTTTACGAAATGATTTCTTTCCACCATAGAATCATTTTACACGCTATAATACGACCGTTTCCATGGTTTTTTCAAGATCTAATATTCAAATTTGACGTTTTTATCGAAAAATTTCGCCATACTATACTATGACGCTTTTTTTTTTAAATTTTACATTGAAGGAAATGACTTCTGTCCACCATAGAATAATTTTACACGCTATAATACGACCATTTCCATGGTTTTTTTCAACATTTAGAAAATTTGACGTTTTCATCGAAAAATTTCGACATACTATACTATGACGTTTTTTTGTAAAATTTTGCATTTTACGAAATGAGTCCTTTCCACTATAGAATCATTTTACATGCCATAATACGACAGTTTCAATGGTTTTTTTCAACATCTAAAACATTTGACGTTTTTATCGAAACATTTCGACATACTATACTATGACGTTTTTTTGTAAAATTTTACATTTTACGAAATCACTTCTTTCTACTATAGAATCATTTTACACGCTATAATATGACCGTTTCCATGGTTTTTTCAACATCTAATTTTCAAATTTGACGTTTTCATCGAAAAATTTCGACATACTATACTAGGACGTTTTTTTTGTAAAAATTTAAAACATTTTAAGAAATGACTTATGTCCATCATAGAATCATTTTACACGCTATAATACGACCGTTTCCATGGTTTTTTCAACATCTAATTTTCAAATTTGACGTTTTCATCGAAAAATTTCAACATACTATACTATGACGCTTTTTTGTAAAATTTTACACTTTACGAAATGACTTCTTTCCACCATAGTATCATTTTACACGCTATAATACGACCATTTCCATGGTTTTTTTCAACATCTAAAAAATTTGACGTTTTCATCGAAAAATTTCGACATACTATACTATGGCGTTTTTTTGTAAAATTTTACATTTTACGAAATCACTTCTTTCCACCATAGAATCAATTTACACGCTATAATACGACCATTTCCATGGTTTTTTTCAACATCTAATTTTCAAATTTGACGTTTTCATCGAAAAATTTCGACATACTATACTATGGCGTTTTTTTGTAAAATTTTACACTTTACGAAATGACTTCGTTCCACCATAGAATCATTTTACACGCTATAATACGACCATTTCCATGCTTTTTTTCAACATCTAAAAAATTTGACGTTTTCATCGAAAAATTTCGACATACTATACTATGACATTTTTTGTAAAATGTTACATTTTACGAAATGACTTCTTTCCACCATAGAATCATTTTACACGCTATAATACGACCGTTTCCATGGTTTTTTCAACATCTAATATTCAAATTTGACTTTTTCATCGAAAAATTTCGCCATACTATACTATGACGTTTTTTTGTAAAATTTTACACTTTACGAAATGACTTCTTTCCACCATAGAATCATTTTACATGCTATAATACGACCGTTTCCATGCTTTTTTTCAACATCTAAAAAATTTGACGTTTTCATCGAAAAATTTCGACATACTATACTATGACGTTTTTTGTAAAATTTTACATTTTACGAAATGACTTCTTTCCACCATAGAATCATTTTACACGCTATAATACGACCGTTTCCATGGTTTTTTCAAGATCTAATATTCAAATTTGACGTTTTTATCGAAAAATTTCGCCATACTATACTATGACGCTTTTTTTTTTAATTTTACATTGAAGGAAATGACTTCTGTCCACCATAGAATAATTTTACACGCTATAATACGACCATTTCCATGGTTTTTTTCAACATTTAGAAAATTTGACGTTTTCATCGAAAAATTTCAACATACTATACTATGACGCTTTTTTGTAAAATTTTACACTTTACGAAATGACTTCTTTCCACCATAGAATCATTTTACACGCTATAATACGACCGTTTCCATGGTTTTTTCAAGATCTAATATTCAAATTTGACGTTCTTATCGAAAAATTTCGCCATACTATACTATGACGCTTTTTTTTTTAAATTTTACATTGAAGGAAATGACTTCTGTCCACCATAGAATAATTTTACACGCTATAATACGACCATTTCCATGGTTTTTTTCAACATTTAGAAAATTTGACGTTTTCATCGAAAAATTTCGACATACTATACTATGATGTTTTTTTGTAAAATTTTACATTTTACGAAATCACTTCTTTCCACCATAGAATCAATTTACACGCTATAATACGACCATTTCCATGGTTTTTTTTCAACATCTAATTTTCAAATTTGACGTTTTCATCGAAAAATTTCGACATACTATACTATGGCGTTTTTTTGTAAAATTTTACACTTTACGAAATGACTTCGTTCCACCATAGAATCATTTTACACGCTATAATACGACCATTTCCATGCTTTTTTTCAACATCTAAAAAATTTGACGTTTTCATCGAAAAATTTCGACATACTATACTATGACATTTTTTGTAAAATGTTACATTTTACGAAATGACTTCTTTCCACCATAGAATCATTTTACACGCTATAATACGACCGTTTTCATGGTTTTTTCAAGATCTAATATTCAAATTTGACGTTTTCATCGAAAAATTTCGCCATACTATACTATGACGTTTTTTTGTAAAATTTTACATTTTACGAAATCACTTCTTTCTACTATAGAATCATTTTACACGCTATAATACGACCGTTTCCATGCTTTTTTTCAACATCTAAAAAATTTGACGTTTTCATCGAAAAATTTCGACATACTATACTATGACGTTTTTTGTAAAATTTTACATTTTACGAAATGACTTCTTTCCACCATAGAATCATTTTACACGCTATAATACGACCGTTTCCATGGTTTTTTCAAGATCTAATATTCAAATTTGACGTTTTTATCGAAAAATGTCGCCATACTATACTATGACGCTTTTTTTTTAATTTTACATTGAAGGAAATGACTTCTGTCCACCATAGAATAATTTTACACGCTATAATACGACCATTTCCATGGTTTTTTTCAACATTTAGAAAATTTGACGTTTTCATCGAAAAATTTCGACATACTATACTATGACGTTTTTTTGTAAAATTTTGCATTTTACGAAATTAGTCCTTTCCACTATAGAATCATTTTACATGCCATAATACGACAGTTTCAATGGTTTTTTTCAACATCTAAAACATTTGACGTTTTTATCGAAAAATTTCGACATACTATACTATGACGTTTTTTTGTAAAATTTTACATTTTACGAAATCACTTCTTTCTACTATAGAATCATTTTACACGCTATAATATGACCGTTTCCATGGTTTTTTCAACATCTAATTTACAAATTTGACGTTTTCATCGAAAAATTTCGACATACTATACTAGGACGTTTTTTTTGTAAAAATTTAAAACATTTTAAGAAATGACTTATGTCCATCATAGAATCATTTTACACGCTATAATACGACCGTTTCCATGGTTTTTTCAACATCTAATTTTCAAATTTGACGTTTTCATCGAAAAATTTCAACATACTATACTATGACGCTTTTTTGTAAAATTTTACACTTTACGAAATGACTTCTTTCCACCATAGTATCATTTTACACGCTATAATACGACCATTTCCATGGTTTTTTTCAACATCTAAAAAATTTGACATTTTCATCGAAAAATTTCGACATACTATACTATGGCGTTTTTTTGTAAAATTTTACATTTTACGAAATCACTTCTTTCCACCATAGAATCAATTTACACGCTATAATACGACCATTTCCATGGTTTTTTTCAACATCTAATTTTCAAATTTGACGTTTTCATCGAAAAATTTCGACATACTATACTATGGCGTTTTTTTGTAAAATTTTACACTTTACGAAATGACTTCGTTCCACCATAGAATCATTTTACACGCTATAATACGACCATTTCCATGCTTTTTTTCAACATCTAAAAAATTTGACGTTTTCATCGAAAAATTTCGACATACTATACTATGACATTTTTTGTAAAATTTTACATTTTACGAAATGACTTCTTTCCACCATAGAATCATTTTACACGCTATAATACGACCGTTTCCATGGTTTTTTCAAGATCTAATATCCAAATTTGACGTTTTCATCGAAAAATTTCGCCATACTAGACTATGACGTTTCTTTGTAAAATTTTACATTTTACGAAATCACTTCTTTCTACTATAGAATCATTTTACACGCTATAATACGACCGTTTCCATGGTTTTTTTCAACATCTAATTTTCAAATTTGAAGTTTTCATCGAAAAATTTCGACATACTATACTAGGACGTTTTTTTTGTAAAAATTTAAAACATTTTAAGAAATGACTTATGTCCATCATAGAATCATTTTACACGCTATAATACGACCGTTTCCATGGTTTTTTCAACATCTAATTTTCAAATTTGACTTTTTCATCGAAAAATTTCAACATACTATACTATGACGCTTTTTTGTAAAATTTTACACTTTACGAAATGACTTCTTTCCACCATAGTATCATTTTACAAGCTATAATACGACCATTTCCATGGTTCTTTTCAACATCTAAAAAATTTGACGTTTTCATCGAAAAATTTCGACATACTATACTATGACGTTTTTTGTAAAATTTTACATTTTACGAAATGACTTCTTTCCACCATAGAATCATTTTACACGCTATAATACGACCGTTTCCATGGTTTTTTCAAGATCTAATATTCAAATTTGACGTTTTTATCGAAAAATTTCGCCATACTATACTATGACGTTTTTTTGTAAAACTTTGCATTTTACGAAATGAGTCCTTTCCACTATAGAATCATTTTACATGCCATAATACGACCGTTTCCATGGTTTTTTCAACATCTAATTTTGAAATTTGAAGTTTTCATCGAAAAATTTCGACATACTATATTAGGACGTTTTTTTTGTAAAAATTTAAAACATTTTAAGAAATGACTTATGTCCATCATAGAATCATTTTACACGCTATAATACGACCGTTTCCATGGTTTTTTCAACATCTAATTTTCAAATTTGACGTTTTCATCGAAAAATTTCGACATACTATACTAGGACGTTTTTTTTGTAAAAATTTAAAACATTTTAAGAAATGACTTATGTCCATCATAGAATCATTTTACACGCTATAATACGACCGTTTCCATGGTTTTTTCAACATCTAATTTTCAAATTTGACGTTTTCATCGAAAAATTTCAACATACTATACTATGGCGTTTTTTTTGTAAAATTTTACACTTTACGAAATGACTTCTTTCCACCATAGAATCATTTTACATGCTATAATACGACCATTTCCATGCTTTTTTTCAACATCTAAAAAATTTGACGTTTTCATCGAAAAATTTCGACATACTATACTATGGCGTTTTTTTGTAAAATTTTACACTTTACGAAATGACTTCGTTCCACCATAGAATCATTTTACACGCTATAATACGACCATTTCCATGCTTTTTTTCAACATCTAAAAAATTTGACGTTTTCATCGAAAAATTTCGACATACTATACTATGACGTTTTTTGTAAAATTTTACATTTTACGAAATGACTTCTTTCCACCATAGAATCATTTTACACGCTATAATACGACCGTTTCCATGGTTTTTTCAAGATCTAATATTCAAATTTGACGTTTTCATCGAAAAATTTCGCCATACTATACTATGACGTTTTTTTGTAAAATTTTACATTTTACGAAATCACTTCTTTCTACTATAGAATCATTTTACACGCTATAATACGACTGTTTCCATGGTTTTTTCAACATCTAATTTTCAAATTTGAAGTTTTCATCGAAAAATTTCGACATACTATACTAGGACGTTTTTTTTGTAAAAATTTAAAACATTTTAAGAAATGACTTATGTCCATCATAGAATCATTTTACACGCTATAATACGACCGTTTACATGGTTTTTTCAACATATAATTTTCAAATTTGACTTTTTCATCGAAAAATTTCAACATACTATACTATGACGCTTTTTTGTAAAATTTTACACTTTACGAAATGACTTCTTTCCACCATAGTATCATTTTACACGCTATAATACGACCATTTCCATGGTTTTTTTCAACATCTAAAAAATTTGACGTTTTCATCGAAAAATTTCGACATACTATACTATGACGTTTTTTGTAAAATTTTACATTTTACGAAATGACTTCTTTCCACCATAGAATCATTTTACACGCTATAATACGACCGTTTCCATGGTTTTTTCAACATCTAATTTTCAAATTTGACGTTTTCATCGAAAAATTTCAACATACTATACTATGGCGTTTTTTTGTAAAATTTTACACTTTACGAAATGACTTCTTTCCACCATAGAATCATTTTACATGCTATAATACGACCATTTCCATGCTTTTTTTCAACATCTAAAAAATTTGACGTTTTCATCGAAAAATTTCGACATACTATACTATGGCGTTTTTTTGTAAAATTTTACACTTTACGAAATGACTTCGTTCCACCATAGAATCATTTTACACGCTATAATACGACCATTTCCATGCTTTTTTTCAACATCTAAAAAATTTGACGTTTTCATCGAAAAATTTCGACATACTATACTATGACGTTTTTTGTAAAATTTTACATTTTACGAAATGACTTCTTTCCACCATAGAATCATTTTACACGCTATAATACGACCGTTTCCATGGTTTTTTCAAGATCTAATATTCAAATTTGACGTTTTTATCGAAAAATTTCGCCATACTATACTATGACGCTTTTTTTTTAATTTTACATTGAAGGAAATGACTTCTGTCCACCATAGAATAATTTTACACGCTATAATACGACCATTTCCATGTTTTTTTTCAACATTTAGAAAATTTGACGTTTTCATCGAAAAATTTCAACATACTATACTATGACGCTTTTTTGTAAAATTTTACACTTTACGAAATGACTTCTTTCCACCATAGAATCATTTTACACGCTATAATACGACCGTTTCCATGGTTTTTTCAAGATCTAATATTCAAATTTGACGTTTTTATCGAAAAATTTCGCCATACTATACTATGACGCTTTTTTTTTAAATTTTACATTGAAGGAAATGACTTCTGTCCACCATAGAATAATTTTACACGCTATAATACGACCATTTCCATGGTTTTTTTCAACATTTAGAAAATTTGACGTTTTCATCGAAAAATTTCGACATACTATACTATGACGTTTTTTTGTAAAATTTTGCATTTTACGAAATGAGTCCTTTCCACTATAGAATCATTTTACATGCCATAATACGACAGTTTCAATGGTTTTTTTCAACATCTAAAACATTTTACGTTTTTATCGAAAAATTTCGACATACTATACTATGGCGTTTTTTTGTAAAATTTTACACTTTACGAAATGACTTCGTTCCACCATAGAATCATTTTACACGCTATAATACGACCATTTCCATGCTTTTTTTCAACATCTAAAAAATTTGACGTTTTCATCGAAAAATTTCGACATACTATACTATGACGTTTTTTTGTAAAATTTTACATTTTACGAAATCACTTCTTTCCACCATAGAATCATTTTACACGCTATAATACGACTGTTTCCATGGTTTTTTCAACATCTAATTTTCAAATTTGAAGTTTTCATCGAAAAATTTCGACATACTATACTAGGACGTTTTTTTTGTAAAAATTTAAAACATTTTAAGAAATGACTTATGTCCATCATAGAATCATTTTACACGCTATAATACGACCGTTTCCATGGTTTTTTCAACATCTAATTTTCAAATTTGACTTTTTCATCGAAAAATTTCAACATACTATACTATGACGCTTTTTTGTAAAATTTTACACTTTACGAAATGACTTCTTTCCACCATAGTATCATTTTACACGCTATAATACGACCATTTCCATGGTTTTTTTCAACATCTAAAAAATTTGACGTTTTCATCGAAAAATTTCGACATACTATACTATGACGTTTTTTTGTAAAATTTTACATTTTACGAAATGACTTCTTTCCACCATAGAATCATTTTACACGCTATAATACGACCGTTTCCATGGTTTTTTCAAGATCTAATATTCAAATTTGACGTTTTTATCGAAAAATTTCGCCATACTATACTATGACGCTTTTTTTTTTAAATTTTACATTGAAGGAAATGACTTCTGTCCACCATAGAATAATTTTACACGCTATAATACGACCATTTCCATGGTTTTTTTCAACATTTAGAAAATTTGACGTTTTCATCGAAAAATTTCAACATACTATACTATGACGCTTTTTTGTAAAATTTTACACTTTACGAAATGACTTCTTTCCACCATAGTATCATTTTACACGCTATAATACGACCATTTCCATGGTTTTTTCAAGATCTAATATTCAAATTTGACGTTTTTATCGAAAAATTTCGCCATACTATACTATGACGCTTTTTTTTAAAATTTTACATTTAAGGAAATGACTTCTTTCCACCATAGAATCATTTTACACGCTATAATACCACCATTTCCATGGTTTTTTTCAACATCTAAAAAATTTGACGTTTTCATCGAAAAATTTCGACATACTATACTATGACGCTTTTTTGTAAAATTTTACACTTTACGAAATGACTTCTTTCCACCATAGAATCATTTTACACGCTATAATACGACCGTTTCCATGGTTTTTTCAAGATCTAATATTCAAATTTGACGTTTTTATCGAAAAATTTCACCATACTATACTATGACGCTTTTTTTTTAATTTTACATTGAAGGAAATGACTTCTGTCCACCATAGAATAATTTTACACGCTATAATACGACCATTTCCATGGTTTTTTTCAACATTTAGAAAATTTGACGTTTTCATCGAAAAATTTCGACATACTATACTATGACGTTTTTTTGTAAAATTTTACATTTTACGAAATCACTTCTTTCTACTATAGAATCATTTTACACGCTATAATATGACCGTTTCCATGGTTTTTTCAACATCTAATTTTCAAATTTGACGTTTTCATCGAAAAATTTCGACATACTATACTAGGACGTTTTTTTTATAAAAATTTAAAACATTTTAAGAAATGACTTATGTCCATCATAGAATCATTTTACACGCTATAATACGACCGTTTCCATGGTTTTTTCAACATCTAATTTTCAAATTTGACGTTTTCATCGAAAAATTTCAACATACTATACTATGACGCTTTTTTTGTAAAATATTACACTTTACGAAATGACTTCGTTCCACCATAGAATCATTTTACACGCTATAATACGACCATTTCCATGCTTTTTTTCAACATCTAAAAAATTTGACGTTTTCATCGAAAAATTTCGACATACTATACTATGACATTTTTTGTAAAATTTTACATTTTACGAAATGACTTCTTTCCACCATAGAATCATTTTACACGCTATAATACGACCGTTTTCATGGTTTTTTCAAGATCTAATATTCAAATTTGACGTTTTCATCGAAAAATTTCGCCATACTATACTATGACGTTTTTTTTGTAAAATTTTACATTTTACGAAATCACTTCTTTCTACTATAGAATCATTTTACACGCTATAATACGACCGTTTCCATGCTTTTTTTCAACATCTAAAAAATTTGACGTTTTCATCGAAAAATTTCGACATACTATACTATGACGTTTTTTGTAAAATTTTGCATTTTACGAAATGACTTCTTTCCACCATAGAATCATTTTACACGCTATAATACGACCGTTTCCATGGTTTTTTCAAGATCTAATATTCAAATTTGACGTTTTTATCGAAAAATTTCGCCATACTATACTATGACGCTTTTTTTTTAATTTTACATTGAAGGAAATGACTTCTGTCCACCATAGAATAATTTTACACGCTATAATACGACCATTTCCATGGTTTTTTTCAACATTTAGAAAATTTGACGTTTTCATCGAAAAATTTCAACATACTATACTATGACGCTTTTTTGTAAAATTTTACACTTTACGAAATGACTTCTTTCCACCATAGAATCATTTTACACGCTATAATACGACCGTTTCCATGGTTTTTTCAAGATCTAATATTCAAATTTGACGTTTTTATCGAAAAATTTCGCCATACTATACTATGATGCTTTTTTTTTTAAATTTTACATTGAAGGAAATGACTTCTGTCCACCATAGAATAATTTTACACGCTATAATACGACCATTTCCATGGTTTTTTTCAACATTTAGAAAATTTGACGTTTTCATCGAAAAATTTCGACATACTATACTATGACGTTTTTTTGTAAAATTTTGCATTTTACGAAATGAGTCCTTTCCACTATAGAATCATTTTACATGCCATAATACGACCGTTTCTATGGTTTTTTCAACATCTAATTTTCAAATTTGAAGTTTTCATCGAAAAATTTCGACATACTATATTAGGACGTTTTTTTTGTAAAAATTTAAAACATTTTAAGAAATGACTTATGTCCATCATAGAATCATTTTACACGCTATAATACGACCGTTTCCATGGTTTTTTCAACATCTAATTTTCAAATTTGACGTTTTCATCGAAAAATTTCAACATACTATACTATGGCGTTTTTTTGTAAAATTTTACACTTTACGAAATGACTTCTTTCCACCATAGAATCATTTTACATGCTATAATACGACCATTTCCATGCTTTTTTTCAACATTTAGAAAATTTGACGTTTTCATCGAAAAATTTCAACATACTATACTATGACGCTTTTTTGTAAAATTTTACACTTTACGAAATGACTTCTTTCCACCATAGAATCATTTTACACGCTATAATACGACCGTTTCCATGGTTTTTTCAAGATCTAATATTCAAATTTGACGTTTTTATCGAAAAATTTCACCATACTGTACTATGACGCTTTTTTTTTTAATTTTACATTGAAGGAAATGACTTCTGTCCACCATAGAATAATTTTACACGCTATAATACGACCATTTCCATGGTTTTTTTCAACATTTAGAAAATTTGACGTTTTCATCGAAAAATTTCGACATACTATACTATGACGTTTTTTTGTAAAATTTTACATTTTACGAAATCACTTCTTTCTACTATAGAATCATTTTACACGCTATAATATGACCGTTTCCATGGTTTTTTCAACATCTAATTTTCAAATTTGACGTTTTCATCGAAAAATTTCGACATACTATACTAGGACGTTTTTTTTATAAAAGTTTAAAACATTTTAAGAAATGATTTATGTCCATCATAGAATCATTTTACACGCTATAATACGACCGTTTCCATGGTTTTTTCAACATCTAATTTTCAAATTTGACGTTTTCATCGAAAAATTTCAACATACTATACTATGACGCTTTTTTGTAAAATTTTACACTTTACGAAATGACTTCTTTCCACCATAGTATCATTTTACACGCTATAATACGACCATTTCAATGGTTTTTTTCAACATCTAAAAAATTTGACGTTTTCATCGAAAAATTTCGACATACTATACTATGGCGTTTTTTTGTAAAATTTTACACTTTACAAAATGACTTCTTTCCACCATAGAATCATTTTACATGCTATAATACGACCATTTCCATGCTTTTTTTCCAACATCTAAAAAATTTGACGTTTTCATCGAAAAATTTCGACATACTATACTATGATGTTTTTTGTAAAATTTTACATTTTACGAAATCACTTTTTTCCACCATAGAATCAATTTACACGCTATAATACGACCATTTCCATGGTTTTTTTCAACATCTAATTTTCAAATTTGACGTTTTCATCGAAAAATTTCGACATACTATACTATGGCGTTTTTTTGTAAAATTTTACACTTTACGAAATGACTTCATTCCACCATAGAATCATTTTACACGCTATAATACGACCATTTCCATGCTTTTTTTCAACATCTAAAAAATTTGACGTTTTCATCGAAAAATTTCGACATACTATACTATGACATTTTTTGTAAAATGTTACATTTTACGAAATGACTTCTTTCCACCATAGAATCATTTTACACGCTATAATACGACCGTTTCCATGGTTTTTTCAACATCTAATTTTCAAATTTGACTTTTTCATCGAAAAATTTCAACATACTATACTATGACGCTTTTTTGTAAAATTTTACACTTTACGAAATGACTTCTTTCCACCATAGAATCATTTTACACGCTATAATACGACCGTTTCCATGGTTTTTTCAAGATCTAATATTCAAATTTGACGTTTTTATCGAAAAATTTCGCCATACTATACTATGACGCTTTTTTGTAAAATTTTACACTTTACGAAATGACTTCTTTCCACCATAGAATAATTTTACACGCTATAATACGACCATTTCCATGGTTTTTTTCAACATTTAGAAAATTTGACGTTTTCATCGAAAAATTTCAACATACTATACTATGACGCTTTTTTGTAAAATTTTACACTTTACGAAATGACTTCTTTCCACCATAGAATCATTTTACACGCTATAATACGACCGTTTCCATGGTTTTTTCAAGATCTAATATTCAAATTTGACGTTTTTATCGAAAAATTTCGCCATACTATACTATGACGCTTTTTTTTTAAATTTTACATTGAAGGAAATGACTTCTGTCCACCATAGAATAATTTTACACGCTATAATATGACCATTTCCATGGTTTTTTTCAACATTTAGAAAATTTGACGTTTTCATCGAAAAATTTCGACATACTATACTATGACGTTTTTTTGTAAAATTTTGCATTTTACGAAATGAGTCCTTTCCACTATAGAATCATTTTACATGCCATAATACGACAGTTTCAATGGTTTTTTTCAACATCTAAAACATTTGACGTTTTTATCGAAAAATTTCGACATACTATACTATGACGTTTTTTTGTAAAATTTTACATTTTACGAAATCACTTCTTTCTACTATAGAATCATTTTACACGCTATAATATGACCGTTTCCATGGTTTTTTCAACATCTAATTTTCAAATTTGACGTTTTCATCGAAAAATTTCGACATACTATACTAGGACGTTTTTTTTGTAAAAATTTAAAACATTTTAAGAAATGACTTATGTCCATCATAGAATCATTTTACACGCTATAATACCACCATTTCCATGTTTTTTTTCAACATCTAAAAAATTTGACGTTTTCATCGAAAAATTTCGACATACTATACTATGACGTTTTTTTGTAAAACTTTGCATTTTACGAAATGAGTCATTTCCACTATAGAATCATTTTACATGCCATAATACGACCGTTTCCATGGTTTTTTCAACATCTAATTTTCAAATTTGAAGTTTTCATCGAAAAATTTCGACATACTATATTAGGACGTTTTTTTTGTAAAAATTTAAAACATTTTAAGAAATGACTTATGTCCATCATAGAATCATTTTACACGCTATAATATGACCGTTTCCATGGTTTTTTCAAGATCTAATATTCAAATTTGACGTTTTTATCGAAAAATTTCACCATACTGTACTATGACGCTTTTTTTTTTAATTTTACATTGAAGGAAATGACTTCTGTCCACCATAGAATAATTTTACACGCTATAATACGACCATTTCCATGGTTTTTTTCAACATTTAGAAAATTTGACGTTTTCATCGAAAAATTTCGACATACTATACTATGACGTTTTTTTGTAAAATTTTACATTTTACGAAATCACTTCTTTCTACTATAGAATCATTTTACACGCTATAATATGACCGTTTCCATGGTTTTTTCAACATCTAATTTTCAAATTTGACGTTTTCATCGAAAAATTTCGACATACTATACTAGGACGTTTTTTTTATAAAAGTTTAAAACATTTTAAGAAATGATTTATGTCCATCATAGAATCATTTTACACGCTATAATACGACCGTTTCCATGGTTTTTTCAACATCTAATTTTCAAATTTGACGTTTTCATCGAAAAATTTCAACATACTATACTATGACGCTTTTTTGTAAAATTTTACACTTTACGAAATGACTTCTTTCCACCATAGTATCATTTTACACGCTATAATACGACCATTTCAATGGTTTTTTTCAACATCTAAAAAATTTGACGTTTTCATCGAAAAATTTCGACATACTATACTATGGCGTTTTTTTGTAAAATTTTACACTTTACAAAATGACTTCTTTCCACCATAGAATCATTTTACACGCTATAATACGACCGTTTCCATGGTTTTTTCAACATCTAATTTTCAAATTTGACTTTTTCATCGAAAAATTTCAACATACTATACTATGACGCTTTTTTGTAAAATTTTACACTTTACGAAATGACTTCTTTCCACCATAGAATCATTTTACACGCTATAATACGACCGTTTCCATGGTTTTTTCAAGATCTAATATTCAAATTTGACGTTTTTATCGAAAAATTTCGCCATACTATACTATGACGCTTTTTTGTAAAATTTTACACTTTACGAAATGACTTCTTTCCACCATAGAATAATTTTACACGCTATAATACGACCATTTCCATGGTTTTTTTCAACATTTAGAAAATTTGACGTTTTCATCGAAAAATTTCAACATACTATACTATGACGCTTTTTTGTAAAATTTTACACTTTACGAAATGACTTCTTTCCACCATAGAATCATTTTACACGCTATAATACGACCGTTTCCATGGTTTTTTCAAGATCTAATATTCAAATTTGACGTTTTTATCGAAAAATTTCGCCATACTATACTATGACGCTTTTTTTTTAAATTTTACATTGAAGGAAATGACTTCTGTCCACCATAGAATAATTTTACACGCTATAATACGACCATTTCCATGGTTTTTTTCAACATTTAGAAAATTTGACGTTTTCATCGAAAAATTTCGACATACTATACTATGACGTTTTTTTGTAAAATTTTGCATTTTACGAAATGAGTCCTTTCAACTATAGAATCATTTTACATGCCATAATACGACAGTTTCAATGGTTTTTTTCAACATCTAAAACATTTGACGTTTTTATCGAAAAATTTCGACATACTATACTATGACGTTTTTTTGTAAAATTTTACATTTTACGAAATCACTTCTTTCTACTATAGAATCATTTTACACGCTATAATATGACCGTTTCCATGGTTTTTTCAACATCTAATTTTCAAATTTGACGTTTTCATCGAAAAATTTCGACATACTATACTAGGACGTTTTTTTTGTAAAAATTTAAAACATTTTAAGAAATGACTTATGTCCATCATAGAATCATTTTACACGCTATAATACCACCATTTCCATGTTTTTTTTCAACATCTAAAAAATTTGACGTTTTCATCGAAAAATTTCGACATACTATACTATGACGTTTTTTTGTAAAACTTTGCATTTTACGAAATGAGTCATTTCCACTATAGAATCATTTTACATGCCATAATACGACCGTTTCCATGGTTTTTTCAACATCTAATTTTCAAATTTGAAGTTTTCATCGAAAAATTTCGACATACTATATTAGGACGTTTTTTTTGTAAAAATTTAAAACATTTTAAGAAATGACTTATGTCCATCATAGAATCATTTTACACGCTATAATACGACAGTTTCCATGTTTTTTTCAACATCTAATTTTCAAATTTGACGTTTTCATCGAAAAATTTCAACATACTATACTATGGCGTTTTTCTGTAAAATTTTACACTTTACGAAATGACTTCTTTCCACCATAGAATCATTTTACATGCTATAATACGACCATTTCCATGCTTTTTTTCAACATCTAAAAAATTTGACGTTTTCATCGAAAAATTTCGACATACTATACTATGGCGTTTTTTTGTAAAATTTTACACTTTACGAAATGACTTCGTTCCACCATAGAATCATTTTACACGCTATAATACGACCATTTCCATGCTTTTTTTCAACATCTAAAAAATTTGACGTTTTCATCGAAAAATTTCGACATACTATACTATGACGTTTTTTGTAAAATTTTACATTTTACGAAATGACTTCTTTCCACCATAGAATCATTTTACACGCTATAATACGACCGTTTCCATGGTTTTTTCAAGATCTAATATTCAAATTTGACGTTTGTATCGAAAAATTTCGCCATACTATACTATGACGCTTTTTTTTAAATTTTACATTGAAGGAAATGACTTCTGTCCACCATAGAATAATTTTACACGCTATAATACGACCATTTCCATGGTTTTTTTCAACATTTAGAAAATTTGACGTTTTCATCGAAAAATTTCAACATACTATACTATGACGCTTTTTTGTAAAATTTTACACTTTACGAAATGACTTCTTTCCACCATAGAATCATTTTACACGCTATAATACGACCGTTTCCATGGTTTTTTCAAGATCTAATATTCAAATTTGACGTTTTTATCGAAAAATTTCGACATACTATACTAGGACGTTTTTTTTGTAAAAATTTAAAACATTTTAAGAAATGACTTATGTCCATCATAGAATCATTTTACACGCTATAATACGACCGTTTCCATGGTTTTTTCAACATCTAATTTTCAAATTTGACGTTTTCATCGAAAAATTTCGACATACTATACTATGGCGTTTTTTTGTAAAATTTTACACTTTACGAAATGACTTCGTTCCACCATAGAATCATTTTACACGCTATAATACGACCATTTCCATGCTTTTTTTCAACATCTAAAAAATTTGACGTTTTCATCGAAAAATTTCGACATACTATACTATGACATTTTTTGTAAAATTTTACATTTTACGAAATGACTTCTTTCCACCATAGAATCATTTTACACGCTATAATACGACCGTTTCCATGGTTTTTTCAAGATCTAATATTCAAATTTGACGTTTTCATCGAAAAATTTCGCCATACTATACTATGACGTTTTTTTGTAAAATTTTACATTTTACGAAATCACTTCTTTCTACTATAGAATCATTTTACACGCTATAATACGACCGTTTCCATGCTTTTTTTCAACATCTAAAAA
Source organism: Pterois miles (assembly GCA_947000775.1). Lineage (NCBI taxonomy): Eukaryota > Metazoa > Chordata > Actinopteri > Perciformes > Scorpaenidae > Pterois > Pterois miles. The sequence goes on along the minus strand of CAMQGK010000549.1, from coordinate 15,346,937 downwards.
ATTTGACGTTTTCATCGAAAAATTTCGACATACTATACTATGACGTTTTTTGTAAAATTTTACATTTTACGAAATGACTTCTTTCCACCATAGAATCATTTTACACGCTATAATACGACCGTTTCCATGGTTTTTTCAAGATCTAATATTCAAATTTGACGTTTTTATCGAAAAATTTCGCCATACTATACTATGACGCTTTTTTTTAAATTTTACATTGAAGGAAATGACTTCTGTCCACCATAGAATAATTTTACACACTATAATACGACCATTTCCATGGTTTTTTTCAACATTTAGAAAATTTGACGTTTTCATCGAAAAATTTCAACATACTATACTATGACGCTTTTTTGTAAAATTTTACACTTTACGAAATGACTTCTTTCCACCATAGAATCATTTTACATGCTATAATACGACCATTTCCATGCTTTTTTTCAACATTTAGAAAATTTGACGTTTTCATCGAAAAATTTCAACATACTATACTATGACGCTTTTTTGTAAAATTTTACACTTTACGAAATGACTTCTTTCCACCATAGAATCATTTTACACGCTATAATACGACCGTTTCCATGGTTTTTTCAAGATCTAATATTCAAATTTGACGTTTTTATCGAAAAATTTCACCATACTATACTATGACGCTTTTTTTTTTTAATTTTACATTGAAGGAAATGACTTCTGTCCACCATAGAATAATTTTACACGCTATAATACGACCATTTCCATGGTTTTTTTCAACATTTAGAAAATTTGACGTTTTCATCGAAAAATTTCGACATACTATACTATGACGTTTTTTTGTAAAATTTTACATTTTACGAAATCACTTCTTTCTACTATAGAATCATTTTACACGCTATAATATGACCGTTTCCATGGTTTTTTCAACATCTAATTTTCAAATTTGACGTTTTCATCGAAAAATTTCGACATACTATACTAGGACGTTTTTTTTGTAAAAATTTAAAACATTTTAAGAAATGACTTATGTCCATCATAGAATCATTTTACACGCTATAATACCACCATTTCCATGTTTTTTTTCAACATCTAAAAAATTTGACGTTTTCATCGAAAAATTTCGACATACTATACTATGACGTTTTTTTGTAAAACTTTGCATTTTACGAAATGAGTCATTTCCACTATAGAATCATTTTACATGCCATAATACGACCGTTTCCATGGTTTTTTCAACATCTAATTTTCAAATTTGAAGTTTTCATCGAAAAATTTCGACATACTATATTAGGACGTTTTTTTTGTAAAAATTTAAAACATTTTAAGAAATGACTTATGTCCATCATAGAATCATTTTACACGCTATAATACGACCGTTTCCATGTTTTTTTCAACATCTAATTTTCAAATTTGACGTTTTCATCGAAAAATTTCAACATACTATACTATGGCGTTTTTCTGTAAAATTTTACACTTTACGAAATGACTTCTTTCCACCATAGAATCATTTTACATGCTATAATACGACCATTTCCATGCTTTTTTTCAACATCTAAAAAATTTGACGTTTTCATCGAAAAATTTCGACATACTATACTATGGCGTTTTTTTGTAAAATTTTACACTTTACGAAATGACTTCGTTCCACCATAGAATCATTTTACACGCTATAATACGACCATTTCCATGCTTTTTTTCAACATCTAAAAAATTTGACGTTTTCATCGAAAAATTTCGACATAGTATACTATGACGTTTTTTGTAAAATTTTACATTTTACGAAATGACTTCTTTCCACCATAGAATCATTTTACACGCTATAATACGACCGTTTCCATGGTTTTTTCAAGATCTAATATTCAAATTTGACGTTTGTATCGAAAAATTTCGCCATACTATACTATGACGCTTTTTTTTTAATTTTACATTGAAGGAAATGACTTCTGTCCACCATAGAATAATTTTACACGCTATAATACGACCATTTCCATGGTTTTTTTCAACATTTAGAAAATTTGACGTTTTCATCGAAAAATTTCAACATACTATACTATGACGCTTTTTTGTAAAATTTTACACTTTACGAAATGACTTCTTTCCACCATAGAATCATTTTACACGCTATAATACGACCGTTTCCATGGTTTTTTCAAGATCTAATATTCAAATTTGACGTTTTTATCGAAAAATTTCGACATACTATACTAGGACGTTTTTTTTGTAAAAATTTAAAACATTTTAAGAAATGACTTATGTCCATCATAGAATCATTTTACACGCTATAATACGACCGTTTCCATGGTTTTTTCAACATCTAATTTTCAAATTTGACGTTTTCATCGAAAAATTTCGACATACTATACTATGGCGTTTTTTTGTAAAATTTTACACTTTACGAAATGACTTCGTTCCACCATAGAATCATTTTACACGCTATAATACGACCATTTCCATGCTTTTTTTCAACATCTAAAAAATTTGACGTTTTCATCGAAAAATTTCGACATACTATACTATGACATTTTTTGTAAAATTTTACATTTTACGAAATGACTTCTTTCCACCATAGAATCATTTTACACGCTATAATACGACCGTTTTCATGGTTTTTTCAAGATCTAATATTCAAATTTGACGTTTTCATCGAAAAATTTCGCCATACTATACTATGACGTTTTTTTGTAAAATTTTACATTTTACGAAATCACTTCTTTCTACTATAGAATCATTTTACACGCTATAATACGACCGTTTCCATGCTTTTTTTCAACATCTAAAAAATTTGACGTTTTCATCGAAAAATTTCAACATACTATACTATGACGCTTTTTTGTAAAATTTTACACTTTACGAAATGACTTCTTTCCACCATAGAATCATTTTACACGCTATAATACGACCGTTTCCATGGTTTTTTCAAGATCTAATATTCAAATTTGACGTTTTTATCGAAAAATTTCGCCATACTATACTATGATGCTTTTTTTTTAAATTTTACATTGAAGGAAATGACTTCTGTCCACCATAGAATAATTTTACACGCTATAATACGACCATTTCCATGGTTTTTTTCAACATTTAGAAAATTTGACGTTTTCATTGAAAAATTTCGACATACTATACTATGACGTTTTTTTGTAAAATTTTGCATTTTACGAAATGAGTCCTTTCCACCATAGAATCATTTTACACGCTATAATACGACCGTTTCCATGGTTTTTTCAAGATCTAATATTCAAATTTGACGTTTTTATCGAAAAATTTCGCCATACTATACTATGACGCTTTTTTTTTAATTTTACATTGAAGGAAATGACTTCTGTCCACCATAGAATAATTTTACACGCTATAATACGACCATTTCCATGGTTTTTTTCAACATTTAGAAAATTTGACGTTTTCATCGAAAAATTTCAACATACTATACTATGACGCTTTTTTGTAAAATTTTACACTTTACGAAATGACTTCTTTCCACCATAGAATCATTTTACACGCTATAATACGACCGTTTCCATGGTTTTTTCAAGATCTAATATTCAAATTTGACGTTTTTATCGAAAAATTTCGCCATACTATACTATGACGCTTTTTTTTTAAATTTTACATTGAAGGAAATGACTTCTGTCCACCATAGAATAATTTTACACGCTATAATACGACCATTTCCATGGTTTTTTTCAACATTTAGAAAATTTGACGTTTTCATCGAGAAATTTCGACATACTATACTATGACGTTTTTTTGTAAAATTTTGCATTTTACGAAATGAGTCCTTTCCACTATAGAATCATTTTACATGCCATAATACGACAGTTTCAATGGTTTTTTTCAACATCTAAAACATTTGACGTTTTTATCGAAAAATTTCGACATACTATACTATGACGTTTTTTTGTAAAATTTTACATTTTACGAAATCACTTCTTTCTACTATAGAATCATTTTACACGCTATAATATGACCGTTTCCATGGTTTTTTCAACATCTAATTTTCAAATTTGACGTTTTCATCGAAAAATTTCGACATACTATACTAGGACGTTTTTTTTGTAAAAATTTAAAACATTTTAAGAAATGACTTATGTCCATCATAGAATCATTTTACACGCTATAATACGACCGTTTCCATGGTTTTTTCAACATCTAATTTTCAAATTTGACGTTTTCATCGAAAAATTTCAACATACTATACTATGACGCTTTTTTGTAAAATTTTACACTTTACGAAATGACTTCTTTCCACCATAGTATCATTTTACACGCTATAATACGACGATTTCCATGGTTTTTTTCAACATCTAAAAAATTTGACGTTTTCATCGAAAAATTTCGACATACTATATACTATGACATTTTTTGTAAAATTTTACATTTTACGAAATGACTTCTTTCCACCATAGAATCATTTTACACGCTATAATACGACCGTTTCCATGGTTTTTTTCAAGATCTAATATTCAAATTTGACGTTTTCATCGAAAAATTTCGCCATACTATACTATGACGTTTTTTTGTAAAATTTTACACTTTACGAAATGACTTCGTTCCACCATAGAATCATTTTACACGCTATAATACGACCATTTCCATGCTTTTTTTCAACATCTAAAAAATTTGACGTTTTCATCGAAAAATTTCGACATACTATACTATGACGTTTTTTTGTAAAATTTTACATTTTACGAAATCACTTCTTTCTACTATAGAATCATTTTACACGCTATAATACGACCGTTTCCATGGTTTTTTCAACATCTAATTTTCAAATTTGAAGTTTTCATCGAAAAATTTCGACATACTATACTAGGACGTTTTTTTTGTAAAAATTTAAAACATTTTAAGAAATGACTTATGTCCATCATAGAATGATTTTACACGCTATAATACGACCGTTTCCATGGTTTTTTCAACATCTAATTTTCAAATTTGACGTTTTCATCGAAAAATTTCAACATACTATACTATGACGCTTTTTTTAAAATTTTACATTTAAGGAAATGACTTCTTTCCACCATAGAATAATTTTACACGCTATAATACGACCATTTCCATGCTTTTTTTCAACATCTAAAAAATTTGACGTTTTCATCGAAAAATTTCGACATACTATACTATGATGTTTTTTGTAAAATTTTACATTTTACGAAATCACTTCTTTCCACCATAGAATCAATTTACACGCTATAATACGACCATTTCCATGTTTTTTTTCAACATCTAATTTTCAAATTTGACGTTTTCATCGAAAAATTTCGACATACTATACTATGGCGTTTTTTTGTAAAATTTTACACTTTACGAAATGACTTCGTTCCACCATAGAATCATTTTACACGCTATAATACGACCATTTCCATGCTTTTTTTCAACATCTAAAAAATTTGACGTTTTCATCGAAAAATTTCGACATACTATACTATGACGTTTTTTGTAAAATTTTACATTTTACGAAATGACTTCTTTCCACCATAGAATCATTTTACACGCTATAATACGACCGTTTCCATGGTTTTTTCAAGATCTAATATTCAAATTTGACGTTTTTATCGAAAAATTTCGCCATACTATACTATGACGCTTTTTTTAAAATTTTACATTTAAGGAAATGACTTCTTTCCACCATAGAATCATTTTACACGCTATAATACCACCATTTCCATGGTTTTTTTCAACATCTAAAAAATTTGACCTTTTCATCGAAAAATTTCGACATACTATACTATGACGTTTTTTTGTAAAATTTTACATTTTACGAAATGAGTCCTTTCCACTATAGAATCATTTTACATGCCATAATACGACCGTTTCCATGGTTTTTTCAACATCTAATTTTCAAATTTGAAGTTTTCATCGAAAAATTTCGACATACTATACTAGGACGTTTTTTTTGTAAAAATTTAAAACATTTTAAGAAATGACTTATGTCCATCATAGAATCATTTTACACGCTATAATACGACCGTTTCCATGGTTTTTTCAACATCTAATTTTCAAATTTGACGTTTTCATCGAAAAATTTCAACATACTATACTATGGCGTTTTTTTGTAAAATTTTATACTTTACGAAATGACTTCTTTCCTCCATAGTATCATTTTACACGCTATAATACGACCATTTCCATGCTTTTTTTCAACATCTAAAAAATTTGACGTTTTCATCGAAAAATTTCGACATACTATACTATGACATTTTTTGTAAAATTTTACATTTTACGAAATGACTTCTTTCCACCATAGAATCATTTTACACGCTATAATACGACCGTTTCCATGGTTTTTTCAAGATCTAATATTCAAATTTGACGTTTTCATCGAAAAATTTCACCATACTATACTATGACGTTTTTTTGTAAAATTTTACATTTTACGAAATCACTTCTTTCTACTATAGAATCATTTTACACGCTATAATACGACCGTTTCCATGTTTTTTTCAACATCTAATTTTCAAATTTGAAGTTTTCATTGAAAAATTTCGACATACTATACTAGGACGCTTTTTTTGTAAAAATTTAAAACATTTTAAGAAATGACTTATGTCCATCATAGAATCATTTTACACGCTATAATACGACCGTTTCCATGGTTTTTTCAACATCTAACTTTCAAATTTGACTTTTTCATCGAAAAATTTCAACATACTATACTATGACGCTTTTTTGTAAAATTTTACACTTTACGAAATGACTTCTTTCCACCATAGTATCATTTTACGCGCTATAATACGACCATTTCCATGGTTTTTTTCAACATCTAAAAAATTTGACGTTTTCATCGAAAAATTTCGACATACTATACTATGCCGTTTTTTTGTAAAATTTTACACTTTACGAAATGACTTCTTTCCACCATAGAATCATTTTACACGCTATAATACGACCGTTTCCATGGTTTTTTCAAGATCTAATATTCAAATTTGACGTTTTTATCGAAAAAATTTCGCCATACTATACTATGACGCTTTTTTAAAAATTTTACATTTAAGGAAATGACTTCTTTCCACCATAGAATCATTTTACACGCTATAATACCACCATTTCCATGGTTTTTTTCAACATCTAAAAAATTTGACGTTTTCATCGAAAAATTTCGACATACTATACTATGATGTTTTTTGTAAAATTTTACATTTTACGAAATCACTTCTTTCCACCAGAGAATCAATTTACACGCTATAATACGACCATTTCCATGGTTTTTTTCAACATCTAATTTTCAAATTTGACGTTTTCATCGAAAAATTTCGACATACTATACTATGACGTTTTTTTGTAAAATTTTACATTTTACGAAATGAGTCCTTTCCACTATAGAATCATTTTACATGCCATAATCCGACCGTTTCCATGGTTTTTTCAACATCTAATTTTCAAATTTGAAGTTTTCATCGAAAAATTTCGACATACTATACTAGGACGTTTTTTTTGTAAAAATTTAAAACATTTTAAGAAATGACTTATGTCCATCATAGAATCATTTTACACGCTATAATACGACCGTTTCCATGGTTTTTTCAACATCTAATTTTCAAATTTGACGTTTTCATCGAAAAATTTCAACATACTATACTATGGCGTTTTTTTGTAAAATTTTATACTTTACGAAATGACTTCTTTCCTCCATAGTATCATTTTACACGCTATAATACGACCATTTCCATGCTTTTTTTCAACATCTAAAAAATTTGACGTTTTCATCGAAAAATTTCGACATACTATACTATGACATTTTTTGTAAAATTTTACATTTTACGAAATGACTTCTTTCCACCATAGAATCATTTTACACGCTATAATACGACCGTTTCCATGGTTTTTTCAAGATCTAATATTCAAATTTGACGTTTTCATCGAAAAATTTCACCATACTATACTATGACGTTTTTTTGTAAAATTTTACATTTTACGAAATCACTTCTTTCTACTATAGAATCATTTTACACGCTATAATACGACCGTTAACATGTTTTTTTCAACATCTAATTTTCAAATTTGAAGTTTTCATTGAAAAATTTCGACATAGTATACTAGGACGCTTTTTTTGTAAAAATTTAAAACATTTTAAGAAATGACTTATGTCCATCATAGAATCATTTTACACGCTATAATACGACCGTTTCCATGGTTTTTTCAACATCTAATTTTCAAATTTGACTTTTTCATCGAAAAATTTCAACATACTATACTATGACGCTTTTTTGTAAAATTTTACACTTTACGAAATGACTTCTTTCCACCATAGTATCATTTTACGCGCTATAATACGACCATTTCCATGGTTTTTTTCAACATCTAAAAAATTTGACGTTTTCATCGAAAAATTTCGACATACTATACTATGCCGTTTTTTTGTAAAATTTTACACTTTACGAAATGACTTCTTTCCACCATAGAATCATTTTACACGCTATAATACGACCGTTTCCATGGTTTTTTCAAGATCTAATATTCAAATTTGACGTTTTTATCGAAAAAATTTCGCCATACTATACTATGACGCTTTTTTAAAAATTTTACATTTAAGGAAATGACTTCTTTCCACCATAGAATCATTTTACACGCTATAATACCACCATTTCCATGGTTTTTTTCAACATCTAAAAAATTTGACGTTTTCATCGAAAAATTTCGACATACTATACTATGATGTTTTTTGTAAAATTTTACATTTTACGAAATCACTTCTTTCCACCATAGAATCAATTTACATGCTATAATACGACCATTTCCATGGTTTTTTTCAACATCTAATTTTCAAATTTGACGTTTTCATCGAAAAATTTCGACATACTATACTATGACGTTTTTTTGTAAAATTTTGCATTTTACGAAATGAGTCCTTTCCACTATAGAATCATTTTACATGCCATAATACGACCGTTTCCATGGTTTTTTCAAGATCTAATATTCAAATTTGACGTTTTTATCGAAAAATTTCGCCATACTATACTATGACGTTTTTTTGTAAAATTTTACATTTTACGAAATCACTTCTTTCTACTATAGAATCATTTTACACGCTATAATACGACCGTTTCCATGGTTTTTTCAAGATCTAATATTCAAATTTGACGTTTTTATCGAAAAATTTCGCCATACTATACTATGACGCTTTTTTTTTTAAATTTTACATTGAAGGAAATGACTTCTGTCCACCATAGAATAATTTTACATGCTATAATACGACCATTTCCATGCTTTTTTTCAACATTTAGAAAATTTGACGTTTTCATCGAAAAATTTCAACATACTATACTATGACGCTTTTTTGTAAAATTTTACACTTTACGAAATGACTTCTTTCCACCATAGTATCATTTTACATGCCATAATACGACCGTTTCCATGGTTTTTTCAACATCTAATTTTCAAATTTGAAGTTTTCATCGAAAAATTTCGACATACTATATTAGGACGTTTTTTTGTAAAAATTTAAAACATTTTAAGAAATGACTTATGTCCATCATAGAATCATTTTACACGCTATAATACGACCGTTTCCATGGTTTTTTCAACATCTAATTTTCAAATTTGACGTTTTCATCGAAAAATTTCAACATACTATACTATGGCGTTTTTTTGTAAAATTTTACACTTTACGAAATGACTTCTTTCCACCATAGAATCATTTTACATGCTATAATACGACCATTTCCATGCTTTTTTTCAACATCTAAAAAATTTGACGTTTTCATCGAAAAATTTCGACATACTATACTATGACGCTTTTTTGTAAAGTTTTACACTTTACGAAATGACTTCTTTCCACCATAGAATCATTTTACACGCTATAATACGACCGTTTCCATGGTTTTTTCAAGATCTAATATTCAAATTTGACGTTTTTATCGAAAAATTTCGCCATACTATACTATGACGCTTTTTTTTTTAAATTTTACATTGAAGGAAATGACTTCTGTCCACCATAGAATAATCTTACACGCTATAATACGACCATTTCCATGGTTTTTTTCAACATTTAGAAAATTTGACGTTTTCATCGAAAAATTTCGACATACTATACTATGACGTTTTTTTGTAAAATTTTGCATTTTACGAAATGAGTCCTTTCCACTATACAATCATTTTACATGCCATAATACGACAGTTTCAATGGTTTTTTTCAACATCTAAAACATTTGACGTTTTTATCGAAAAATTTCGACATACTATACTATGACGTTTTTTTGTAAAATTTTACATTTTACGAAATCACTTCTTTCTACTATAGAATCATTTTACACGCTATAATATGACCGTTTCCATGGTTTTTTCAACATCTAATTTTCAAATTTGACGTTTTCATCGAAAAATTTCGACATACTATACTAGGACGTTTTTTTTGTAAAAATTTAAAACATTTTAAGAAATGACTTATGTCCATCATAGAATCATTTTACACGCTATAATACGACCGTTTCCATGGTTTTTTCAACATCTAATTTTCAAATTTGACGTTTTCATCGAAAGATTTCAACATACTATACTATGACGCTTTTTTGTAAAATTTTACACTTTACGAAATGACTTCTTTCCACCATAGTATCATTTTACACGCTATAATACGACCATTTCCATGGTTTTTTTCAACATCTAAAAAATTTGACGTTTTCATCGAAAAATTTCGACATACTATACTATGGCGTTTTTTTGTAAAATTTTACACTTTACGAAATGACTTCGTTCCACCATAGAATCATTTTACACGCTATAATACGACCGTTTCCATGGTTTTTTCAAGATCTAATATTCAAATTTGACGTTTTTATCGAAAAATTTCGCCATACTATACTATGACGCTTTTTTTTTAATTTTACATTGAAGGAAATGACTTCTGTCCACCATAGAATAATTTTACACGCTATAATACGACCATTTCCATGGTTTTTTTCAACATCTAAAAAATTTGACGTTTTCATCGAAAAATTTCGACATACTATACTATGATGTTTTTTGTAAAATTTTACATTTTACGAAATCACTTCTTTCCACCATAGAATCAATTTACACGCTATAATACGACCATTTCCATGGTTTTTTTCAACATCTAATTTTCAAATTTGACGTTTTCATCGAAAAATTTCGACATACTATATACTATGGCGTTTTTTTGTAAAATTTTACACTTTACGAAATGACTTCGTTCCACCATAGAATCATTTTACACGCTATAATACGACCATTTCCATGCTTTTTTTCAACATCTAAAAAATTTGACGTTTTCATCGAAAAATTTCGACATACTATACTATGACATTTTTTGTAAAATTTTACATTTTACGAAATGACTTCTTTCCACCATAGAATCATTTTACACGCTATAATACGACCGTTTCCATGGTTTTTTCAAGATCTAATATTCAAATTTGACGTTTTCATCGTAAAATTTCGCCATACTATACTATGACGTTTTTTTGTAAAATTTTACATTTTACGAAATCACTTCTTTCTACTATAGAATCATTTTACACGCTATAATACGACCGTTTCCATGGTTTTTTCAACATCTAATTTTCAAATTTGAAGTTTTCATCGAAAAATTTCGACATACTATACTAGGACATTTTTTTTGTAAAAATTTAAAACATTTTAAGAAATGACTTATGTCCATCATAGAATCATTTTACACGCTATAATACGACCGTTTCCATGGTTTTTTCAACATCTAATTTTCAAATTTGAAGTTTTCATCGAAAAATTTCGACATACTATACTAGGACGTTTTTTTTGTAAAAATTTAAAACATTTTAAGAAATGACTTATGTCCATCATAGAATCATTTTACACGCTATAATACGACCGTTTCCATGGTTTTTTCAACATCTAATTTTCAAATTTGACGTTTTCATCGAAAAATTTCAACATACTATACTATGACGCTTTTTTGTAAAATTTTACACTTTACGAAATGACTTCTTTCCACCATAGTATCATTTTACACGCTATAATACGACCATTTCCATGGTTTTTTTCAACATCTAAAAAATTTGACGTTTTCATCGAAAAATTTCGACATACTATACTATGGCGTTTTTTTGTAAAATTTTACACTTTACAAAATGACTTCTTTCCACCATAGAATCATTTTACACGCTATAATACGACCATTTCCATGCTTTTTTTCAACATCTAAAAAATTTGACGTTTTCATCGAAAAATTTCGACATACTATACTATGGCGTTTTTTTGTAAAATTTTACACTTTACGAAATGACTTCGTTCCACCATAGAATCATTTTACACGCTATAATACGACCATTTCCATGCTTTTTTTCAACATCTAAAAAATTTGACGTTTTCATCGAAAAATTTCGACATACTATACTATGACGCTTTTTTGTAAAATTTTACACTTTACGAAATGACTTCTTTCCACCATAGAATCATTTTACACGCTATAATACGACCGTTTCCATGGTTTTTTCAAGATCTAATATTCAAATTTGACGTTTTTATCGAAAAATTTCGCCATACTATACTATGACGCTTTTTTTTTAATTTTACATTGAAGGAAATGACTTCTGTCCACCATAGAATAATTTTACACGCTATAATACGACCATTTCCATGGTTTTTTTCAACATCTAAAAAATTTGACGTTTTCATCGAAAAATTTCGACATACTATACTATGATGTTTTTTTGTAAAATTTTACATTTTACGAAATCACTTCTTTCCACCATAGAATCAATTTACACGCTATAATACGACCATTTCCATGGTTTTTTTCAACATCTAATTTTCAAATTTGACGTTTTCATCGAAAAATTTCGACATACTATACTATGGCGTTTTTTTGTAAAATTTTACACTTTACGAAATGACTTCGTTCCACCATAGAATAATTTTACACGCTATAATACGACCATTTCCATGCTTTTTTTCAACATCTAAAAAATTTGACGTTTTCATCGAAAAATTTCGACATACTATACTATGATGTTTTTTGTAAAATTTTACATTTTACGAAATCACTTCTTTCCACCATAGAATCAATTTACACGCTATAATACGACCATTTCCATGGTTTTTTTCAACATCTAATTTTCAAATTTGAAGTTTTCATCGAAAAATTTCGACATACTATACTAGGACGTTTTTTTTGTAAAAATTCAAAACATTTTAAGAAATGACTTATGTCCATCATAGAATCATTTTACACGCTATAATACGACCGTTTCCATGCTTTTTTTCAACATCTAAAAAATTTGACTTTTTCATCGAAAAATTTCGACATACTATACTATGATGTTTTTTGTAAAATTTTACATTTTACGAAATCACTTCTTTCCACCATAGAATCAATTTACACGCTATAATACGACCATTTCCATGGTTTTTTTCAACATGTAATTTTCAAATTTGACGTTTTCATCGAAAAATTTCGACATACTATACTATGACGCTTTTTTTAAAATTTTACATTTAAGGAAATGACTTCTTTCCACCATAGAATCATTTTACACGCTATAATACCACCATTTCCATGGTTTTTTTCAACATCTAAAAAATTTGACGTTTTCATCGAAAAATTTCGACATACTATACTAGGACGTTTTTTTTGTAAAAATTTAAAACATTTTAAGAAATGACTTATGTCCATCATAGAATGATTTTACACGCTATAATACGACCGTTTCCATGGTTTTTTCAACATCTAATTTTCAAATTTGAAGTTTTCATCGAAAAATTTTGCCATACTATACTATGACGCTTTTTTAAAATTTTACATTTAAGGAAATGACTTCTTTCCACCATAGAATCATTTTACACGCTATAATACGACCATTTCCATGCTTTTTTTCAACATCTAAAAAATTTGACGTTTTCATCGAAAAATTTCGACATACTATACTATGACATTTTTTGTAAAATTTTACATTTTACGAAATCACTTCTTTCTACTATAGAATCATTTTACACGCTATAATACGACCATTTCCATGGTTTTTTTCAACATCTAATTTTCAAATTTGACGTTTTCATCGAAAAATTTCGACATACTATACTATGGCGTTTTTTTGTAAAATTTTACATTATACGAAATGAGTTCTTTCCATCATAGAATCATTTTACATGCTATAATACGACAGTTTCCATGGTTTTTTTTCAACATCTAATTTTCAAATTTGATGATTTCATCGAAAAATTTCCGACATACTACACTGACTTTTTTCATGAAATTTTCTAACATGCTACAATGACTTTTTTCTAAATCATCACACTTTTTAGCATACTATATGATTGTTTTCATGACATTTTTCAAGATTTAATTCTATGACCTCTTTATCATGACGTTTTTCGACATCCTATACTATGAATTTTTTCAGCATACTATACTGTGACTTTTTTCGACATACTATGCTTACTTTTTTACTACTTTTTTCGACAAACCATACTATGACTTTTATCAGCATACTATACTGTGACTATTAAAAAAAATTGAAACTGAAAAGATTTTTTTTAAAACCATACTATACTATGACTATACTATATAATGTACTACTATGACTGGGTTAAGGTAGGTAACTGTTTTCAGAAAAGTTCTAGCTGAGGTTCGCAGTCAGTAAATAAGTTAATGATTAAAAAAATATGATTTTGACTTTGTGGATATAACTTGTTATTTCATGTTAACACAGTGTCTCTCATCCGTCACATGGTCTCTACTGTAACTTCCAGTCCATGTGTTCACATATCATAATGCCTCTCATTGATCGCTTATGCTCACATCATGATCAAATCCTCTGTGATGGGAATTTTTGAACATTATTACTGCTCTTATGGCGGTTTTTAAGTCACACTGAAGACTCAACTATGTAGCTTATACTGTAGCAATACATTATTACTGCAAGTGCCATCCAGTGAAGTCTACTCACTGAACAACACTGAACTGAACATATATCAATTAATGCTGTCAACTGACATTTTCTTTCATTATTCTGACCTGTTATTGTGGGGAAGTCCTCTCAAGCTTGTGTCAGTCATGACAGGGCCGACCGTGGCTCAGGACGTACAGCGGGTCATCAAGGTTGGTGGTTCAGTCCATGGATCCTCCTGTCTGCATGTCGAAGTGTCCCTGAGCAAGACACTGAACCCCAAGGCTGCCAGTTCATGGGCAGCTTGTTAACAGCTTGTTTACCTTGCCCAAGAGGTAAACTGGCACCTCTCCAGCTACCAGTTCACACTGGTAGCTGGAGAGGTGCCAGTTTACCTCTTGGGCACTGCCGAGGTGCCCCTGAGCAAGGCACCAAACCCCCAACTGCTCGGGGCGCTTGTCAGGAGCAGCCCCATCACTCTGACATCTCTCCATTACTGCATGTGTGTGTTTGTGTGCATGTACCATGTATGAGTTAAACAGAGTGTAAATTGAATTTCCCCACTGTGGGACTAATAAAGGTAGATCTTCTTCTTCTTCTTATGTTTATAGGAGAGGATTTTCATACCTGGATCACTTATTTTTGTTGTGCTGGACCTGTAAAGCTTGTCAAACATAAATGAGATATTTAATGTGCATGTATACTCTTTTTGTCCAGGTGTCGCTCTCAGTGCCGTGATTGGCTAAAGTGCCGTGTGACCCACAACAGGATGAGTCATTCAACCCTCAGACGGGCTTCTCTTCTGTTTGACAAGGCACATTTTTTGATACCGTATTGGAAAAACACTCTGTTTAACTATATTAGGCCCAGAACCAGAATTAGACCTTTTCATGTGGTCTGCTTGTGATAGCATTAATCAATCAGTGGTGATCATAGTTTTTTTGTGTAATTTAGTTTTCAGAACATAATTACGTAAACCCCTAAAAAAACTAAGATGACTCTGCATTTGTAAATCTCCTAATTGGTTGAGACGTCCATACTAAACAATTGTTTTTTTATTTTTTTAACAATACAGTCGCTAATTCGATGAATCCAGGGAGATACTCCTGATACTAGTAAAAATGATCCTTTTTGGTAACACTTCATAATAACCATCATTTAAAAATGGCAAATTCGTTAATTTACTCTAATTTGCTGTTAACAAACAACAAATTGATAACATTTACTAATCAGTAACCCTATAATTTGTTATATTAACAGTTTATTGTTGCACACTTTTTTTTTTTTTTTTTTTTTTTTTATAAGTGCGCCGCCTTCAGAGTGGCAGCATGTCTTAGCAGCTCTCTCTTTGTTTTCACTTTGTCTTTTTTTTCATAACTTTTGGCAACTTTCTACAACTTTTATTGGGTGTAGGTCTCACTTAACAATAGAACTACACACCAGTGTAAATAGTTTGTAGAAGTTGTCCTTTTTCTTGGCATTTTCTCAACTTTTCACCTGACCATGCCACCAAGGAACAATAACAACAACAGCAACAACAATGGAGACGGCCGTGGGCACTCGGACGGTGTATTCACGTGGAGCGCTCCTCGCCCTTCGGGACCGAGTAGCGGCACCACCGGTGGATATACCTGCCGAATTACGGAGACGAGGAACCAGAGCTGGCGCTCTGGTGAAGGCAAAGAGGGAGATACGGAGGACCTATAAACCCGTCCTGCCCTCGGTCATCATGGGGAATGTCCACTCGCTCGCCAACAAAACGGACGAACTTTCAGCCCTCGTGAGGAGCCAGAGGGAATATAAGGAGGCCAGTTTGCTGTGTTTTACGGAGACATGGCTGAACGGGACAACACCGGACTGCTTAGTGGAGCCGACCGGCTTCACTTTAGTGAGAGCGGACAGGGACAAGCGAAGTGGTAAGAGGAAAGGAGGGGGGCTCGCTGTCCTTGTTAACTCTCGATGGTGTAATCCCAATCACGTCTCCGTTAAACACCGCATCTGCACTCCCAACATTGAGCTGCTGGCTGTGAGTCTGAGGCCTTATTATTTGCCACGGGAGTTCTCACACGCCATCACAGTCATTGTGTATATTCCCCCGGGCGCCGTGGCAGCACAGGCGAGTGACGTCATCAGCTCCACCGTCGCCGGTCTACAGACCAAACACCCGGACTCATTCATCATCATCAACGGAGACTTTAACCATGTTAACACTAACTAACTTCACCCAGTACGTTACCTGTAACACTAGAGAAAACAGGACCCTGGACCTGCTGTATGCCAACACTAAGGAGGCATACAGCGCCACTGCCCTGCCCCCCTCGGAGGATCAGACCACAACCTCATCAGGCTGGTACCTAAATACAAGCCTGTTGTTAGGAGACAGCCCGCCACCATCAGGACTGTACAACAGTGGTCTGCAGACGTTGAGGAGGAGCTGAGGGAGTGTTATAGGACTACAGACTGGGGGATGTTTGAGAGGGTCCACGGTGAGGACATCGAGGGCCTCTCTCACACCATAACGGATTACATCCGGTTCTGTGAGGAGAGCATCGTACCCACCAAAAAGGTACGTTGCTTTCCCAACAACAAGCCCTGGATCACAGGGCACATCAAAAGCCTGTTGAACAGGAAGAAGAGGGCTTTCATGGCCAGGGACACAGAGGGGACCAAGGCTGTCCAGAAGGAGCTGAAGAAGGAGCTTCAGCTGGCTAAGGATGCCTATAAGGACAAGCTGGAGGGGAAATTACAAGCCAGCAGCTCCAGGGAGGTGTGGGGAGGCTTCAGGAGGATAACGGGCTACAAACAGCCAGGCCCTGCAGTGGAGGGGACGCTGGAACAGGCAAACCAGCTAAACCTGTTCTTCAACAGGTTTGACCATCCAGCCCCCAACAGCCCAGCAGGACATCCTGAGCCTCCACCCAACTCTGGAGCCCCCCTCCCCCTCTCCTCCTCTTCTTCCTCTCTCTCCTATCCTAACCTTTCCATCCCCTCCCCCCACAACACCCTCCCTTCAACCCCACACACCTCCCCCTCATCTCCCCACTCCCCCCACCCTCCTGCCCTCACCTCTCCCCCCACCCTCCTGCCCTCACCTCTCCCACCCCTCATCTCCCTCCCCCTTCACTCTCAGCACAACAACACCAGCACCATCCCTGGTCATAACTTCTACCAAGTGATGAAGCAGCTCTCCAGGGTGAACACTAACGAGGCCAGGGGGCCTGACAATATCAACCCCAGGGTGCTCAAGGCGTGTTCAGGGCAGCTGGCAGGAGCATTCCAGCACCTCTTCAACCTCTCTCTCAGGCTGAAGAAGGTACCACAGCTCTGGAAGACCTCCTGCATCGTCCCAGTGCCCAAGAAAGGACTTCCAAGCACCCTCAACGACTACAGGCCAGTTGCTCTGACGTCACACGTCATGAAGATCCTGGAGCGACTGGTCCTGCAGCACCTCAGGCCCCTGGTGAGTGACTCCCTGGATCCCCTTCAGTTTGCATACCAGGCAAACATCGGCGTGGACGACGCCATCATCTACATGCTCCACAGAGCTTACACGCACCTGGAGAAGCCGCAGAGCACAGTGAGAATCATGTTCTTCGACTTCTCCAGTGCATTCAATACAGTCCAACCACATCGGCTAGCTGAGAAGCTCTCAGCTATGCAGGTGGACCACGACCTGGTGGACTTGATTACGGACTACCTCAACACCGGTGCTCCCCAGGGAACTGTGCACCTCCGACTTCTGCTTCAACTCTGGAACATGCCACCTGCAGAAGTTCTCCGATGACTCCTCCATTTTCGGCTGCATCACAGACGACAACGAGGAGGAGTACAGGACCCTTGTGGAGAACTTCGTAAGGTGGTGCGACATCAACCACCTACAGCTCAATATTGGTAAGACCAAAGAGCTGGTGGTGGATTTCCGGAGGAGGAGGAAGAGCTCCCCTACTCCCATCACCATCCGTGGGGAGGAGGTGGAGGTGGTGGACAAGTACAAGTTCCTGGGAGTTCACTTAAACAATAAACTGGACTGGTCCAACAACTCCGAGGCCCTCTACAGGAAGGGACAGAGCAAACTATTCTTCCTGAGAAGGCTGAGGACCTTCAACGTGTGCAACAGGCTACTTCAGATGTTCTACCAGTCTGTAGTAGCCAGCTTTCTGTTCTTCGCCGTGGTATGTTGGGGGGGGCATCAGCACCAGGGATGCCACCAAACTTAACAAACTGGTGAGGAGGGCTGGGTCTGTGGTTGGATGTGAGCTGGACAGTCTGGAGGTGGTGGCAGAGGGGAGGATCAGGAGGAAGCTGGAGTCTATTCTGAAGAACCCCTCCCACCCCCTCTATACCAACTGGTCCAGATGAGGAGTACATTCAGCCAGAGACTGATCCCCCCTCGGCACACTACAAACCGTCTGGGTCAGTCCTTTCTTTTGGTGGCCATCAGGCTCCATAACCAAGGTCTGACCCCCATGTGACTCTGATCATCTGCTCCGTATTTATTCCAAATGTATATAATTACACATAATTATATAATTACATATACATATGCTGTGCATATACAATACTCACCACCTGCTGCACTTTACTTATTACTGTTACTGTTATTTATTTTACTGTCAATTATCTTCATTGCACCTTATTTCATTCACTGCACCTTCTCTTTTACTTTTTACTGTACTGTATTTATCTGTACTGTTGTTGTTGATGCTGCTAAGACACCCGAATTTCCCTGCGGGGATTAATAAAGGTTCATCTTATCTTATCTTACAAGCATCTGTTTACATACATTATTTATAAACCAGAGATATTATTTGTAAATCAGCTATAAACGCTATTTAGATAGATGGTTCATATTTTGTGAATGGTTAATAATTTGTGGTCCATGCAGCTATGTCATAGATGTTCTACAATGTTCTAAAGGTTTACAAATACTTAACGTTAGTGTTAGACTATTATAATGTGTTTAACACTAAATACATTGTTATTAAACTAGTGATCGTTATGGTCTCTTATCAGCCATGATACAATGTAGAATTCCTGAAATAATGATAAAATAACAGAAATTATAGCATCATTGTTTAACAGTAAAATAACTGTTAATTATATACATAATGGTTATTATAAAGTGTTACCCGTTTTCCCGCTAAGCTTCTAAGGACTGCAAGCCAGAAATCACCTGGTCATACACTCACCTGAGGCCTGTACTACAAAGGGAGTTCAACATACCCAGGGTATCTTCTAATTATCTGGCTTCATTAACCCAAACTACCACGATCCCACTAAGGTCCTATAACGGTGGTTATCAACACTCGAAATCCATCTGGCTACGAGCGCGTTTGTATAAAAAGGGGCATGGACAAGTCTGCGTAGCCGAGAGTAAACTATAACAGACAAATGTGAAGAAGTTAAACATGATTCAGGCTAATGTTAACACAGCTGAGTTGAAAAAGTTGCAGATGTGTGAATGTGTAAATTAACAGACTTATTAATTTGAAGGAATACTCAAAGGTCAGTGATAGTCGTTTATATGGAGCAGTGATGTATAACTAGCAGTCACAATAGAACAGATGAATAGACTATACTTCATCATGCCTCTTTGGTTAGGATGTGGCGTGTGAATATTTCAGCCTTCATACGGTGTGAAACGGACTGAAGAGCTGGAAAAAAGAACAAAGAATAATTCAATTAGTTTGTTAGTTTAAACCGCGTTGCTTTTAGCCTGGATTATGACTGTAACTTCTACGTCTTTGTGTAATATTACTTTACAATCCACGCGCCAAGCTCTGATTGGTCAGCAGATGGTGCTTTTATACGAGCTGATCTCTTATCTGGAAGATAACCTGCTTCAGAGCAGATCAGGTGTTCAGCATAAGTTACCATGGCGATCTACTCCGGTAAGAAGTAGGGATGTTAATAATTAACCATTTAACCGATAACCGACATTAAGCATTTTAACTGATTGTTACTGATTAAAGGATTAAGAGAAATGTTAATTATTCATCAAAAAGCTGAGAAAAATGCAGAGGTCACTTCAAGAGTGCAGATACAGGAAGTTGGCTGAGGACTTCCTGCGTAGCCTCGTAGCATTTATTCACTGACACATAAACACACACTGTCTGCTAAAGCTATGTTCACAGCTGTAACCCCACCTCCGAACCCAAACTCACGGTCTCTCGTAAACTTGCTAAAGTTACGCTACAGCGGGCACAGACTCACTGGCAACGCTAGCAGCTGCTAACGTAGCACAGACCCACCTACTGTTTGTTGGACAATCTTTATCCATCGTTAATCCAGACAGAGACACAGCTGACACTCAGCTAAATGGGCGGTGGCGAGTTTTACTGGATAAGTGGCAGCTGACGCTCCTGGACGGTCAGTGAACGCAGCATCGTGGCTGCTACAGTAGCTCGCCTGATGGTGAACTGTAGACTGCTGCACGTGAGGCACAAATTATGTCGATTAAGACATTTTTAAAAATTAGTAACCCTAAAAGTAAGAAGTGAACCACCGCTGTAGGACTGAAAACCCAGAGTTGAACCTGACGTTACTTCGCTAACCCAAACTCCTGCTTCATAGTACAGGCCTCTGATCACCTGGGGAAGAAATGGAAACTTTCAGAACACAGTCATTAAAAGTAAAACCAAAATAAGATCGTTTGAATTTTTCTGTGATGACCTTGAACATCAAGACCATCTAAATTTGCAGGGGACATTTCTTTTCATGTATTTAATTTATTCTTAAAATACTTCATGATAAAAAATGTATGTAAATGACTCTAATACTTCTGCAATGCTTTCTCTTTTTCTCTCTCTACTCGTATCCGTCGCCGTCAGAGAGACACCAGATTTGTGCGAGAACAAACACAAGCACAAAAATAAATTAAGAGATCAAAACCCATAGAGGGGAAATGAGTCAGTATTCCACACCGTGTACAATACAATATCATAGCAAATTAGCAGATTTCAATGGCTTCCACTGACTACCATAGATTTACAATGTTCAGTAGGCTGCAGATCAGTCCTCAATAAATTGTCACTTTCCTTTTTTTCATTAATGGTTCTGATAGACAGTGACTTGTAGATGACCATGAAAAGAAAGCGGCTACTGAGGTGTGAACAGAAAACCTGGGACTACGACCTAGCAGTAATGAGAACAACAGCATTTGTTCACATTCTACTAAACTGCCATTGTGACCACATTTTAAGTCCAATAAGCTTCTCTACAAAGGTACAACATATAAAACTGTTAAATATATAACTTTTTAGGGCCTTTCAAAATACATTTAATGACATTTCTGTACTCCTTTTCAGACTCCATAGCATTTATACTCTCTGTAGATATTCTTCATCTCTCTTTGATATGATTTGCGCTCCTGATCCGTGACCAACTCGACAATGCTTCCTGCCAGCTGTCCCAACCGTAGCTACTGAAAAATGCAAATCAGAATTTTTTTTTTTTTTTTTTTTTTGTGATACACAGTTATACGTATGTAGTACCTATATCTCCAGTTCCAAAATACAGTGGTGGGCTTAGTCTGAGAAAAAACGTCTGTTTTAAAAGTACTCCTTTGATTGTGTCCAGTACGTGTGCCACCGGACGCCAGGTTCAGTTTGCGTCGGCCCGTTTGTGCACCGTGTCTCTGTGGGGGCAGTCGATGGTCGGTGGCGACACAAACGGCAAGTTTACGAAGTCTGTTTGTTTTTGCCACATGGTCCACTCTGTCATAATGATCGGATTTGTTGTTTTGCTCTTTGGTCTATAAAAATATGGGAGGTTTACTCCAGCAGAAGGCCTATTCACAGCAGAGAGCGCTCACTTCGGTTTTTAACGGCCTTGCGAAGCAACAGGGTCCGGTCTGTAACAATCCCGTCTTTGCTCTGGATCTCCGGCTAGGAGGCTAGGAGAGAGAGGTGAAGAAATCCCATCTTCTAAGCTGTTTCAAACACACTACTTCCAGTGAGGCGAAAAACCATTCGTGGGATTTTCAAGGTGTCCGATTCTCCGTGGCACGAGCAGGCACTGCTAATTTCACAGAGCAGGCAGATAGAGTGGAGAGGAGGTGGACGCAACATTTTGACCCGACGACAGTTAGCAGGAGGGAGCAGTCACAAACCTGGAGGGGCCGGTCACAGGAAATGGAAAGTGTTTTACAGCGAGTAGTTTGTCCAGTGTCCAGGGGAGAGTTTGCTCCCTCAAACAGTCACTCCCTGGTTTTCCTCTCTCTGGCTGTGTTATGAGACCTGTGAAGAACAGAGCAAACATTAGGCGATTGTTTTAGCACAGTCTCCTCAGCTCCTGGAACAAGTTAAATCACTTCTGAAGGTGTATTTATGGGGGGAAAAAATTATATAATTACATTATCTTGGTGCTGCCTGTATGAGTACTTTGTGGTTTGACATATAAATGAAAACATGATCATGTTCTGTAATCTGTACATGTAGCAGATCTTTTGTTTAACAATTCAGAAATTTGACATTTACCTGAGTCTTCTGAGTCATCTTCAGTCTTTATGCTAAGCTAAGATAACCGGCATATGGCTGTCATGTAATCACTTGGGGTTCGTCCACGAAAAGTGTTTGATTATACCAGTGAACTGGAGGATGGGTGCTACGTTTCCATGACGATGCAGCTGTAACGGATGCATGAGAGCAGAGCAGCGGCCGGGAGATCGCCAGTGGGCCGCACGAACATGCATTTAAGGTAAGCGGCCGACCCAGCAATGTCCACAAAGCATGGAGAAGTCTGGACGACAGCAAACACCGAGGGAGAGTGACTTCATGCTCAGGTAGACATTACTCCTCCATAGCTTTACATAACAAATACTTTTTTTACTCCTACATTAATGCTCTGAATATCAAAGTTAGCACCTGTAAGTACATGTTATGTAACTAATATTGTCAAATAAATGTTTATTATTTGACAATGTTAGTTACTAGCTACTTTGCAGATTCAAACTCTTCATACAAAATAAGTCTCTAGCTAAGTGCAGTACATACTATGTATATATATCAATATCTCTCAATATGTATCTATCAATATACTGTATGTATATATATAGATATACTGTATATAGCTCTGTACACTATATGGTAGGGATGGGAACAGTTTGGGTTGTGTATGTATCATTCGGTTCATTTGAAATAAGTTATGAGGCTGATTGTGTATTTTTTTTTTGCCACGTTTACTGTCACTCTAGAAATTAAGGCCAAAGGAAAGAGGCTGGGACACGGTGGACAGGGGTATAAGACATGAGCAGTGTAACTGAAGCTGCTTGTTGTGATTGGCTCAATTTAGGCGAGATCAGACCAGATTTCACTGCACATCTCTTAACACACACTACGTTCACTCTAGCACAGCTATTAACTCACCAGTTCCTTCTAGTCAGCAGTGTTTATGTTCAGGGAGTTTATTGTGAAGAAGGAACAGTAGCAGTGAAGCGGTGATGCGCTGTTATTGACAAGGGTCCGAACTAAAGAGCCTCTGTGTTATTAATTTATTATCCTCATAACGTTTAGAGGCAACGTAACCCTCGACTACACAAGCTGAAACTAAAGCTGACAGCAGGCTCTGTAGTCTGACTGTTAGTTTGTCATGTATCTTAGTAGTAAACTGACTGATGGAGGTCAGGAGGAAGGACTGATACTGACTGATGTTTGTGTTCTTCAGTCTTTATAAACGTCACTCAGGAATAGCATTTATTTTATTAACATGTTAGTTTCCAGAGAGATATTGATATTGAGTGTATGAGAGTAAAAGTGTGTGTGTGTGTGTATATATACACACACACACACACACACACACACACACACACACACACATATATACACACACGTGTATATACATACAAACATACATATATATGTACACACGTATATGTATAATAATCAATTGGTTAACGAAGGTCGGTTATCAATTAAGACAATTTTTCATAATTAGCATCCCTGCTCTTTGTCTCTCTCTCTTTATATAGATCTATTTCTGTCTATACACATATACAATATACAAATACACTTATTGGGGCATATCATATGTCGATCATGCAATAACATGTTCTGATAACTCAAATAGTCTATATGAAATATCCACATGGTAAAGCCTGTTTTTCAATACTCTTCTGTGAATTAAATACTTAAAAATAAACAAAAGTATTACAAGTACTTAGTGGTTTCTCATTTTAAAATAAACATAACTTTACTGAAACTATAGATAAATAAATATGGGCCTGACCTGTATCATGATATAAAAATGTCTATCATATATATTATTTCTTTCGCTTTGATAATGCACAGTATATCATCATACTATATATACTGTATTATATACAGTACAGTAT
The DNA here is from genome assembly GCA_947000775.1 of Pterois miles. Lineage (NCBI taxonomy): Eukaryota > Metazoa > Chordata > Actinopteri > Perciformes > Scorpaenidae > Pterois > Pterois miles. The sequence continues at coordinate 15,321,815 of CAMQGK010000549.1, read as the reverse complement.
ATCGTCATACTTTATTATTATATACATACATATATCTCATACTGCCCTGACGCTTAGTCGTTCTCTTGTCCCTACTAACACTTTAACCTTACAGGTTATATCTTGTTCGTTTAGTCTGTACAAAAACCAGAGTTCAGCCTCTAACTCCCGTTTGTCTTGCATGTTAAGCTCAGTGGCTGCAGCTTCATATTTCACAGACATAATAGTATCAGTATTTCCATCCAACTCTCAGCAGAAAATCAAATCTTCTTTTAAAAGACATAAACAAGTATTTTTTAGGAGAGAATCACTGCATACACCGTGTTGCTGTAAGCCTCGAGTAAACCCACTGCTCCTTACCAAATGGAGGTGTTAATTACAGCACTCGTAAAAATAAAAACTCGACAGCTTACTCTGTCAAAGTCAACTGTTTTGCCAGTCAAATATTTAGAGTTCTTCAGCGGGTGTAACCCAATAACAAAGTGAGTCTCGCAGCGCAGAGACTGACAAACAATAAATCTACCAACAGAAAGACAAATCTGGAAGCATCCTCACCATCTGGCCCCCGCCAGTCACACAGCCAACTTGATGGAGGCGCCGACGCCTTCCAAGACTGCTGAAGTTTAATTCATAATAATGAACTCTTGATGATTTAACAGGGTGCAAATTGCTGTAAAAGGGGCAGGTGTTGGTTGGAGTACTAGCATGTATCACAGATGACAATGTCTGATGCTCTGGGAATAACAAACATCTCAATGAGCTCGGGGCTTAATAGAGATAATGTCACGGTTTTGTCGGCGCTGGCCGTGAAATGACCCTGAGATATAACAGCTTAAAGCAGGGGCGTGACCGCGACCCTAACAGCTGTTTAATCCCAGTGTAAGCGCACTTCTCTATCGACGCCTCCTAGTGGGCACACTGAGATTACAGTGGCACCGACTGGTCAACGAGCCACAGATAAAATGGAGGCAGGACAGAATCACTGCATAGAAACACTGTGGTAGAAATCTCAAGAGGAATGGAAATGCAAATGACTTTAAATAGACGCCCAGGCATAGGCGGTACTAGGTAATTTTCTTATATTTTCTCTTCTATGTTCTTCTCCCTTTTCTCACACCCACACTGTGGCAAATGGTTCCCCATAAATCTCGCACACAAATCTCATCTCAAGGAAATGCAAGCCGTCTGTTAAAAAGAGGAACGGATGTCAGATGAATATGAGATGAATTTGCCCTATGAATAAAATTCACAGGCCCTAGGTGATTATTACTTTGGGTTTATCAGGAAACGACCATATTACTCTGTTTTATATCTTATAAAAGCAAGAGAATAGTTCACTTTCTTGCGGCAGAATGAATGCAGAGACGACGGAAATGTGATGCAAAGCCCATCTGGCTTTTGAACACGTGGACAAACTGTGAGTACGGAGGGGTCTGGCTATCCAAACAAGACCAGAAAGGCAATTAGACTTTTCAAGTGAGACTGATAACTGCTGCTGGTGTCACAGGAACAGATGTGGACAGAATCCATCTGTGTTAATCTGTGCAGACTTCTCTTGTTACGGAGCTAGCAGCCAATCCACTCGATACATATTGATATGTACCCAGCGGCATTCAATCGCGGACAAGGAAAACATTAAACATTAGAGTTCAGGGGCGTTACTGAAAGCATCCGGTCTCCAGGCAAAGCTGAAATGCTTTGATGTATAAATGAGCATGCATTTGTGCTAGCTTTCATATGCATTTTGCATGTGCAGTCAAGCACAGGCGCATGCTGCCACATCTGTCTGACTTAAAAGAAATTATACACAATGCACATGGTGTCGCTCTCCAGCTGGGAGTCAAAGCGAATGCAAGCGAACACATGGCCCTGGCCTGACATTTCCTCTCTGCGTGAACTCTCGCTGACTCCCTTCAAAATGTCACAGCGGTGTGACCCACGGTGAACGTGTGAATGGGCAACGCATGAGGGGAAATTGATCTGCTCTGCCTCTCCAAACTCTTTGAGACCCTGATGGATGTGAATAATGCACAATCTCAGGAGTATGCGGATGATGAATCGATTTATGATTGATTGGATGATTTTGTTCATTCGCTGGAAGCTTGTGCTGCACTCCGGAGGAGGCGGCGGCGCTGCCGAAACATCAGCTAATGGAATAGCGCCTTTCCTGCTCATCTGTCATTCTAAAGTGCTCCTGCGTTTTGCATCAACTACCTGTTTCTAATACTTGTTCCTGCCCTCGCTGTTTAATGCTCGGCCTCGTGCAGCCGAGCACGCTTCCTTTCGGATCGCAAGCTGCACAATAACCCCGCTGGATGAATATTCATAAGTGAACTTGTACGTTAGGAATGATCCACAGGTTAATAAGGGATGGGAAATCGCTCATTACATGCTGTGAAGTCGGGTAATGCCTGAAGCAGACGCTGAGATCAAAATACATGAACATGTATGCACCGGCCTCCAGACACTAGGCCCCATTCCACATTAAGAGAGTTCAAAGCTATCTGGGGTGTTATGTCATTATCAACCCTTTCATACTGCATTTCTTCTGAACATCAAAAGCAAACACAGCGCACTATCAGTATTCTACAATACCATCACAACTTTAACGCATAAGAGGGAACATTAAAACAGATTTAACTTCGCACTCCAGCCACAAAGGAATAGCAAAATGTCACTGATTTGTTTTAGATACAACTTGAAATGTTCCCCCATGTGCCTCAGCTCACTGTAACGTGTAGATTACATCTGGTCATGCAGTGTAATGCATGCCACTGTATGGGATCAGATGATAGCAGGCGATATGGTTGTTTGTCTTTATACAGCACATTATGGGATCAAATCTTAGATAGCGTCTCCCTCAATAAATAGACAATAATCTTTTCTATGATATGAGGCGATCACAGCATGCATTCTACCCTACGTCTATTTATAGATTCAAATCTAGTGAAGACTTGCTGTCTAGCCTGAAAAGCAGCCAGATCAGATTTTTCTTTCGAAAGTGAATCACAACATGGGCCATAAATGCTGACAATATTGACCGAGAGAAGAGCCTGGTTTTTAGAAACTATGAGAGCGGGCATTTTTATGACTTTGGCCTCATCCATTTTATTGCACTGTGCACTAAATTTACTACATGGCTACTCTCTGTTTCCCAATCACATGCATTAATATCTGTCTGGCGCCTTGTTTTATTCCAGCGCACAGACGCCATCTGACACAATACTTTAAAAGACAATATACAAGGCATGCCAGCGAAGCAGAGCGAAAAACAAGCTGAAAATAAACTGACGGGTTTTACAAGTATTACTGGACACACATGGATTTTTTGTGGTTAAATACACACTAGAGACCTGGAGAGCTTATAGAAAATATGAGTGAGCCAAATAAAGATATTGTGGTTTTTAAATTGCATCTAGATTTATGTGTGCTTGCATGTTTCACTGCACTTCCTATTGTTTGTATGTTCTGCTAAAGCTGGAGGATGACATGTTTGTGGACTAATAAAACTATAATATTGGTTTTAATGATTTTCATCAGATTCTTAAAAAAAAAAATGCCATAGGGATAAAATCCAATCACTCATTTTATCTATTTTTCTTCGCAGGTTTGGTGATCCCTGGATGTTATCATGGAGGACTTCAGTGACAGTGCCTCCTTTACCTCCTTCGCTTTTTTCAAATATCTTTATCAATTAGAAATGTACACGGCAAAACAGTTCAGTACATAAATATAAACAGTGTCAAAATATTGTAAGTGCTAATTAATAAAGTGGTTCAATAACATTTAAAGTGCTTTGTGATGCAGTGCTTCAGAGGTACTGGTGTCATGTAGGTCCTTTATCAAATGGGCAGTATGTGCCAGGGGAGACTGACATTTATCTAAAGTTCTCCTCTTGCAAAGGTCAGCTAGTATATATTTAACCACCATGTCGCTGTCTATCTGATTTACTGTCACGCCGCATCTGGATTTCTACATTTTTCTGCAAACTATGCTGCTTATTGGTTGGTACAGGAGTCCGAGAAAAGCAGGTGAGACGTAAAAGTGGTCTTTTACGTGGATAGACACGTACAGATCAATCCCTCCTCCATGCAGCAATAAACTACAACCACATCCCTCATGACATTCAGGGAGCGATCACCAGCTACTTTGGCAAAATCATACTACGATTCAAATCAGGCCAGTTCACAACTCAATGGCAAGAACAGAAAAAGGAAGTGTGACAGGCTGTACAATCTCCCCATCCTCTTCATCATGGGAATGAACCTGCTCATGGCAGCTGCAGGGAAAGAAGCCCAAGGGCCAGAAATGGCATTGGGGGTTAGACAGCCCCCAATAAGGCGCTATATGGAAGACCTCACTTTAACACTCATCATGTGGAGGCAAGTTTGGTCCAAACAATACTTGGCGACATGGCAACTTGGGTCAACAGGTTTAAACCTAAGAAATCAAGGAGCACAGAGACCAAGAAGGAAAGATAACCAACGAATTCAAGCTGCAAATCCATCAACAGATGAGAGTCCAATCAAATGCTTCGGGACGTGATTCCCGACAGAAACAGAGTTCAAGGTGGCAAAGCATAAGGTCGTGTTGACCCTCAGAAATTGCAGAGACGCAGGCATCACAACAAGATCAGGCTGCAAGTTGGCAGCCAGTGCATCAGTAGCCCAGTAGCAGAGAGTATGTTAACGCTTCGGGACATAATCGGAAACCCACGCACTAGAAGACACAAAGGAGAAGAGAGCTATGATTGAGGCTGAGGTGCAAAATTTGGAGGAAGAACAACAGATGTAACAGGCTGTCAAGCTTACATCCCAAAGAGCCTGGACGAAATAGGACCTCCCCATGAGGAAAGTCACATGTGTGAAGCTATGGAGGCTGGAACTCTTCTCCTTCCAGCTGAGGTCAGTGTACGACCTCTGGCACTCAGCTACAGCCCATCAACAGGTGCTGTTGTGTCTCACTTACAATACAGAAAATCATTGGACTTTTTTGTTGTTGTTACATAACTCCCAGGGCCACAGGAAGTCTGCCAAGAGAAATATGCCACCTGCAATCTTTAATGCTCCTTTAAAGATGCTAATTGTGAGATTGCTCCTGCACAGCTCTCAACATGGCATGCAGCTAACGGCGCTAACAGTGCTGACAGGGCTAACAGTGTGGAGGGTGGGTGCTACTCTTCTGCGACAGCGCCGTCAGTCGGGACAGCATAATCAGCTGTAACCGCCATGTAAAAGCAGGACTAAGCACTAAAAGGTCAACCCGGATATGTCAACAAAGCATTGGGAAGCTCGGATTACAACATCTAGAGGGAGACAGTAACGTCATTCTCTGCTCAGGTAGCGATTACTCCACTAAATCTTTACATCACAAGTAGTTGTTGCTGCTATATTGATGCTCTAAATATCATATAGAGTACCTTTAAATATTTACATTTTTACATATTTTTATCACCTGTGTGTTCATTATCAGTTACGTTTATTTAATCAACTCCCCATGTATAATATCATTAACTTTATAAAAGATTATTTTACTAGTTAAAAAGCACTATGCATAACAAAAACATGACTCATCTCTTTTTTTCAAAACTAGCTTCACTACAAGTCACACATTAAAGGGTTAAAAGGGAGGGGGCTTCGAGTTGTACCTTGCTGCCTCCCTGAGGCCCTTGGTGCTCTGTAGCTGCTTGTGTTGCTTCCTGCTTTTGCGGGACCAGGGTTTGGGTGGAGTTGTGATGTTGTTGGTGGTGGTGGTGGTGGTAGGGAGGTGTTGGCAGATGTTTTTTGGCTGTCTGTCAAGGGGTCATCAATGCTCTCCATAGTGCAAGAGTGTCGAGGGGGACTCTTGTCGCGTCATAGAGCCTGGGGGGAGAGAGGGAGAGGGGAAGGTGGTATGGTTATCAAGCTCAAAATGAGGATGCAGTGTTTTATTTTTAATTTTGTTTTTTCCAGATTTAGACACAGTCACAGCACCGTCACCACCACCACCACCACCATTATCAATTTGTCTCACTAAGGAGTCTTGACAATGTGCCTGCTTGGCTTTGCATAAACCCAATGAGCTGTTCTCTGAAACTGCATATTAAATATAGAGGTGTGGGAGGAAAGCAGAGTCTGATTTTGCGTAACAGTAGCCCACATGTAAGCTAAACACAAAGAGGCCTTTTGTTTGTTTTTCCAGTGAATTTTTTTTTTTTTTTGTTTGATCACTGACTTATTAAGCAATAAAATACAATTATTAGCATGCTAATACGCTAAACTAAGATGGGCAACATACATCACATTGTCAATACATCATCCAGAGTAGACTCATATGACCGGAAACAGGAAGTTGAAACACGTCTCCAAACTTTTATTTTAAAAACACCAGTAGTAGTAATAACACTACGCCAAACAGTTGCTGTATAGTTGGTTGCACCAACAATAAATCCAAAAATGCTGATCCCCTGTCATGTCCTCACAAAGATACCATAGAGGGGCTCCAAGCTATAGACCAGATCAGCATCAGGTCACTGCCAAGGCTGTGCTTCATCTGGCAGAAAGAAACTCGCTGTCACAGGAGAGAAAATGGAAAATGACGAAAAGCCATTGTGTAATTAACCATTTAACTGTTAACCGACATTAAGAATTTTAACAGATTAATGTTATCGGTTAAACGGTTAAAAGAAATAATAATAATAATCAAAAAGCTGAGCAAAACTCAGGAGCAGCTTGTCACTAAAAGTAGAGGAGTTGTACCCTCGTAGCATTTATTCACCGACAAACTGTAAACACACTGCTACTGCTAACTCAGCTATAACGCCACCGACAAACCCCCACTCACCACCGCCACACACATATTACTGTTACTCCGGGCAGACACACAGCTACAAGCCTCCTACTAAATCTCAACCTATACATCAAACAGTTGTCTACTAACAGGTCGGTTATTTACAAACAACATTTAGCCTAATGTGATTCAAACGGATACATATTGATGTCTGGATAAGCGATATCAGCCCACTGTGTTGGACGGAGAAAGTCTGAAAGGACATGGCAGCTATCAACCTTAATTTATTAAGTTAGCGCAAATGCTCAGGTTTAGGCACAATTGCAAAATAATTATTAGACATGCATATAAAACAGATGTTTGCATAACAACAGATGAAGGCATCCAAACTTATCAAAATTGTAATCCAAACAGTCTATGGGATCTTCGGTTTCCTTTCTGCCGACTTTTTGTGAATAACCCGTGTGTGCCAGTCTGATGTACAGTAAACATGATGCACAAGTAAAACCTCACAATGTTGCTAGCATGGCTGTAGACTTGTCATTAATTACATCACTGTCTTATGAAAACCTAAAATTTAGTATTTTCACATATGGACAAATCAAATCTTTACTTTCTAAGTTAAACAATTTAAAATCCACTGGACTATCTGAAAAAATGCATTGTGACAAAGCTGTTGTTTTTCTTATACATGGATTTCGGCAGCAACAATACTCTGTATTTACTCTTGTGTGCGAGTGTGCACATTGTCCTTGTACGTGTGCATTTGTTGTTGCCTGTTTGTTGGAAGAAACCTGCAGCTCTTCTAACTGGGCACTGCTTGCTGTGCGAGCACAAGCCAGCAATCACTCCCTGCTTTATGAAATCAATTACTTTTTTTGGCCACATGGAAATGGCTGATATTCTGAAACTGGGCAGTGTAATACAGGTAGGGGTGCTTTTGTTGGCTAGCAGAGGTTTTGGCTCACTTAGCAGATCTATCCCACAAGCTCTTAGGCTGTAAATAAAAAACTAAAAAGGCAGACTCTCGTCCTTGTTGTCTGTCCCTCACTCTTGCTAACAGTCCCAGCATCCCAAAATGGAGGATTTGGTATTTTCCAAGCGGAGACTATGTGCTGACTTGGCTCCCACTAGAAGGAAGCTGGCAGACACAGCTAATGGTTAGCAGCAACAGGGTCTCTATTTCTTCCTCCCTTTCTCTCCTGGCCTGACTGGGGTGGCCAAGCAGCTGTCTTCTTAGTGGTGATTCTGTTCAACCCACTGTTGGATGTGCCTGGAGGGCCCAGAGGGATCAATTACCAAGGCCGGTACCGACCCAGAACCATTGGTGGGGTGGGGTGGGGTGTGGGGTGTTGATGGTGGGCATTGGGGGATTCCATCAGGCCCAGCCTGAACCAGATCCACAGAGGGATGAGGAGGAAGAAACAGAAAGGACGTGATGGGAGGGGGATATCGGAGAGATGCCCTCAGCACTCGCTTACAAACCCCAATCGAAACAGCTTTTTCATACTCTGCCGAACACATGCGGTCACTGGCAGATGTATAAAAGCATAAATACTCAGTGATACCACAGCTTACAACCTACGGGCCAGATAGCCAAATATTCACAATAGGATTTTTTTTTTTCTACCTTGAATGTAAAAACAGTACCATTAAAAAAGCATCCAAATAGACCAATAGAGCTTGTTAAAGAAAAGAAATAAAAAGGCACAATTCCCTCACAGCCCTGAATATCTGTTGTGTTTATTAGAGGTACAGTTTGTAGTATTTGGCAGCATCTAGTGATGTGGTTTCAGCTTGCAACCACCTCAGTGGCCCTCCACTCACTCATCCCTTTCCAACACTGCAGTAACGTGTGCCGTCGAGTGTAAAACCGTTTTAACGCTGTTCGCCCCACTCAGAGGCCGCCCTTACCTTAATAACACTACATCAGGACAGGAGTTTAACAAAATATCGGCAAAAATCAAATAGCGCTGTATGTGTTCTCAAAAACACTGTATTATATTGATTTTTAATTAACAGTTTACATGCAAAGATGAACTCAGTCAATACTTTATTTCATTTGAAGAGGACCCTCTCCCTATGTAGATATGAAGGGCTCATTGATTCTTAGTTTCAGGTGATTATACACGAATGAAAGCATAGTTATAAATCTACTTATAGATCGCCCGAAATGTTACACACTGGCCTCCTCTCATTTTGTAAAAGTGGCCCCCATGCAAAGCAAGTTGAGGATCCCTGTTCCAGGAGTTACAGGCTGGCCCTGGGATTGTACTGTGTAATCATCACTCAAGGTATTAAACATTATACTATACTCATGCTCAAACATGTCTCCTCATCCTTATCCCTTTCTCCTCTCCTCTCCTCTCCTGTCTGAAAAAGCCTTGATTACAGTAATCACGGTCTTTCTCTCAGGAGGTGCCACACTGTTCAGAGCGCTCTGTTCACAGCCTAAATACCCCAATCAGGACCGACCTAATGGAACGTATGATTAAGACCTAGTTACACATTTAAGGATCTTTAGTCACTTCAGTTGTTCAGGCTTCTACATTTTGAGTCACTGTTTCCTACGAGGTGTGTTGTACCATTACATGTGAGGAGTACAGTACCCAAGATCAGGGATTTCAGGATAACAAATGCTGTTTTTGCTGTGTGTAAATCATTTGAGGACTGGCTAGAGCATGTGTAAACAGCATGGCAGCCATGAAATATGTTGACAGTGCAGTTGGAGTTTGTGCAATTATAACTTAGTGAGAGGAAAAAAAATACTTTTGAAAGACTTAACAAGCACTGAAGGGCTTAACAACAAGAGCCACTGTTTGACACGCACCAGCCGGCTTAAATAATGTTTTACGATGCTGTACATCTGACTGGCCCAAATCTCTTTCTCTGTCTTTCACTCACTGCTCTTTTTTTTCCCCCTTGCACTGCTTTTCTTTCTCGCTTTTAAATTGTTCGTCTTATCGGGCTGTCACAAAAGCCGCCAGATAACCCGAGGTGATTTCGTTTTCTCCTCTAATGGCGCACTCACTCTGCCTCTTTTTCGCCAAGCTCCCCGCGTCGGCACTTGCAGAGAGAGATAGCTCCTTGCGCCGTTTCATCTGCCAGTCTAAAATGGTGGAGGGCACAATGCAGAGCATCCTCCTCTCTGGAGAGAGACGGCAGTAAGCCTTTCACTGAGAGACGGAGGTATAGGAGATGACTGCTGAGACTACACGTCGCTTTGCCAAAAGAGGGCTTTGGAAAGGCAGCAAAGGCCGCATTTGACTGTGGTAACTGCGTGATAAAATGTAAAGTCAAATCATTTAGTGTCATTGGGGGAGGAAAGTATATTGGGAGTGGGAGATTAACCCCTGGTTGATGTTTAAAAGTGTTTCTCTAGCTGGTTATTTATAGCAGATGAGCTTTCCAGGGAACACAGTATATTGTTGTTAGGCCGCTGTGACAATTGCCCAAAAACTGATGTGTTAGTTTATCCAACATGTGAATATTGTTACTGTAGAGAAAACAGCACAGTATTTTCTTTGCACTACAAATTACTTTGCACCTTGTGCAGCATAGAAAGCTGGAGGTATAAACCCATCTGCAGCAATAGTAAACATTTAGAGAAAGTGCTCTCACTTTCATCCAGGAAACGTGTCCCATGTGTTGTAATGTGAAAGTTTCACTTTTACATTACAATCAGCCACCCGTGTCCCATGAGTTAAGACTAAATTTCACTTTACAAACAGTCACTTTAAGCCCAATCATGTTTTTTTTCTTATACCACACCTGGAAAGAAATTCTTTTGAAAGGCTAAATACCAACAAATATGGATTGAAGCTCAACATTTTGTTAGATAAAAACATGTTGTGTTTTTTTTAAATGGTTAACTGTCTTTTTCAATACATATGACTTTTGGACTGAAGATGGATAATTACAGAGAGAGACAGAGCGCTGCATCGATCGCTGAGGGAAAGAGAGACCGGAGAGAGAAGGGCGACAGTATGCAATTACTCTGTAAGTTATTAATAATAATAATAATAATTGAAATGTCAACATTATAAATAAAATGTCAAACTATTTGGTAAAGCCTTTATTATATATGTATGGTGCACACATGTCACACAGATTTTATAGCTAAGACAAAACGTGTGTAAACCTAAGTGGTTTTTGCTGCCTAAAACTAAACAAGTGTTTATGTTGCCTTAACCTGAGTGTCTTTGTTAAGTTAACAATGTTAAGCGTGTGTTTACTGTGATTTAAAAATGCTACAGAGTCTGGCAAAACATGAATATGTGACGAGCTGGGATGAAAACATCTTTTGCTCGTTAAACAATTATTTAAAATGATGGCAGACTTGCCTCTGAAAATTTGAATTTAAAATAAGAGCAGTTCGATCTCAAACAACAGTACCAGCAGTAGGCGTCTCATTTCTAGTGGATGACTGAACTTTTTCGTCTGAAACGAGGACTGTAACCAACAGAGTTACTTGGCTGTAGCTGAGTTTTAGTAAATGCTAATGTTTAACTCTGTGAAAAAATGCCATCTGTTCAGCAGACAAAATACGTTATAATACTAAAAGACTGAGCTAGTAGCCTTAGTATTACAGTACAGCATGACAAATAAAGATATAACTCAAATAGTATTTGGGGGCGGCAGTAGCTCAGTCTGTAGGGAGTTGGCTTGGGAACCGGAGGGTCACCGGTTCAAGTCCCGCCATGGACCAAGAACTGAGTGTGAACTGGTAGCTGGAGAGGTGCCAGTTTACCTCTTGGGCACTGCCGAGGTGCCCCTGAGCAAGGCACCAAACCCCCAACTGCTCGGGGCGCTTGTCAGGAGCAGCCCCCTCACTCTGACATCTCTCCATTGTTGCATGTTTGTGCATGTGTGTGTTCGGGTCTGCATGTACCGTGTATAAGTTAACAACAGAGTGAAAAAATTGAATTTCCCCTCGTGGGACTAATAAAGGACTATCTTCTTCTTCTTCTATTTGTCCTAACATAACCCTTAGATGATTTGAAAGCTTACTATAGAAAAATATTCTTGGATGAACAACACAGTGGTTTGATCTGTGTCTGTGTTTTGACAGTGTATGCTTGATTTTTCCAAGAGAAAGTCGGCCTAGGTACAGTTGCTAAGCTTTTGCTATCCACGGCGGGGTTGAACAAACGGTCAATTGCTAGAACATTTGAACATTTGTCATGTTTTGACAGATCTCTCTGGCAAGTGATTATTTATCATTTTTATGCCCATAAGGGTTGCCATAAAGCATGCTTCTTGGCAGACATTTGCTTTTATGTACTCAGGTAAAACAAGAAAATAAAATAAAGTGGTTACTGATGGATATGCAGTTGAGTGTCCATGTGCATTTTATTGTTTCGTTAATACAGTTAAGTGAACCCAAGGAGCTCATTTACAGTCTTAGTGCTTGATATGGGTCATCTGAGGAATTACATTTTCTGTTAGGTCAATCCCTTAAAGGAGCAGCTTGTCACTGTATTGGCAAGACTCTTGATACTGAAATAAATGATGTGCTATGGCTTCACAAGTGCACCTCTCTCCTCTGTTTGATACGTGTCCTTTTCAGCCACAGTTGTAGAGCGCTGCTAATAAAAGTAACCTCGCTCAAAACGTCGCTGTCAACAACTAGCAATGTACATATCAATCTTCATATGTTTCTTCTGGAGCCTACCCCAGAAAAAATCCATATTGCGTTTTTATTGACAGGAACAACATGTACTCTGCACAGCAGGGTCAGACGAAGATGAATGCATGAGTAGGGGGACACGGAGGAGGGGAGGAAAAGTGGGAGATAAGGTGAAAGAAGATTGAAAGAGAAAACGATGGAGAAGTAGTCGAGCAGAGAGAAAACAAGTATGTGAGGAAGTTATTTTTAAACAGAAGCGCATCAAATGGTGGCCGCTGAGAGGTTGAGGGAAAACACACGGCTTATCTGCCTTGTAACTCATACCAGGACATTTTGCCGACTACAGGTAGAGAAGAGGTCTGCTGTATCATCCTGAACAACAATCTCCTCTCTGTTTGACAGAGGACACAAACTCTCAAACATTTGACCAATACACGCAAACCGCCTCCTGACATTTGTCCAAAATAGCCCTTTATGGGGCTGAGTCAGATTGACTTGGCTTAGTCAAATGCCCCGAGGGACATGTCTGTTTGTCTGCATTGATGTTTTCGCGCAAACACCTGACAGACAGGTCGGACATGCTCGCTGGACTGTGCACAGCTAGCAGTCATCCTGGGGCGGTATCGGGCCGGCTGCGGTTTGGGTTTAACCTTGAAAAGCCTTAGGGGAAGGGGCCATTTGTTCAAAGTTAACCAGAGGGAGGCCGAGGAGAAAATTGTTTGTTTTGCCATCATTCTCCCTTGGGTCAGCAGATAACAAGAGGTTTTATGTAATTTTTGCTTTGGAGAATCGGTTTTAACCTTTAATGCATTTCAGGCAATTTTAGGTTCCAAGCGTGGTCGTGAAGTGAAAATCTTCCAGACTTTCCTCAACTTGTCCGAGATTAAAGGGAGCGGTTATGTGAGGCCACTTCATCCATCACATAAATGAATATTTTTAGAAGAATTTTAAACAATGACCTCGAGTCTGCTTGTTCCAAGTTATTAGAATCCTTGACAGTGAACGCTGCTTAAACACACACACAGGCAGGCACAGATGAGTGCACATAGCTGTCCAGCCATTTGACTAGCTGTCACCAAGCTTAAAGTAGCCAATGAAGCAAGCAAGAAATACCTGTCACGTCTCACATGCTGTCAGCGTAAGCCGATGAGAGGTACACTGACTGACGTCCGAAGCAGGGTGTGAAATGTGCATGTAAGCCGAGGCGTACAGGGCCACCCTTTGCACGAAAGCAGGGACACATATTCATAACTCTGAATATGCAAACAGTTGAAAACAGCAGTAAGAGCATGTCAACGTACACATGCAGTGCATCTATTAGCCTTCCAATGCACAGCAACTGCCACATTTACATATTCAACCCCTTTCCAACACACACACCAGCTCTTATATCTGTCAAATTATAACAAATGGATCAAGCTATACGTTGCCGATGAGTGTGTGTGGGCTATCTGCCTGCCCAGATAACAAATTACATTGTAGGTGGAACATGTCACAGCTGTCACCTCAGTCTCCACCACCAGGTATGTTCAGGTTGGCATCAGGCCGCTGAGAGACTCACAACATGGTAAGACAGCAGCTGACTGACAACAAACCACATCATCTGGGTTCAGCATGTGTATCTGCTACGTGTTTGTGTGTATGCATGTTTGTCATTCAGCAGGAATGCATAAACAAGTTAGTCAGATGATGACTAAATCATGGCAGATGCATTAATGATGCCCCACCAGTCCTCAGTGTTCACCCATTGACATTCACAGATAGGGCAGCTGTGTTATGTGTGTTGTGTAACACGTTTCTAAACTGAGACCTCTGTAATTGCTACAGTTTAGACTGTGCACGCAAAGCAACAGCATTTGCGTCTCTTGTATGGCTGCCCGGCTAGCTCAGTCGGTAGAGCATGAGACTCTTAATCTCAGGGTCGTGGGTTCGAGCCCCACGTTGGGCGTTTCTATGGGGGCGGCAGTAGCTCAGTCTGTAGGGAGTTGGCTTGGGAACCGGAGGGTCACCGGTTCAAGTCCTGACATGGACCAAAAAAAACTGAGTGTGAACTGGTAGCTGGAGAGGTGCCAGTTTACCTCTTGGGCCCTGCCGAGGTGCCCCTGAGCAAGGCACCAAACCCCCAACTGCTCGGGGCGCTTGTCTGGAGCAGCCCCCTCACTCTGACATCTCTCCATTACTGCATGTGTGTGTGTGTTTGTGTGCATGTACCATGTATAAGTTAAACAGAGTGTAAATTGAATTTCCCCACTGTGGGACTAATAAAGGTAGATCTTCTTCTTCTTCTTCTTCTAAAGCAGTGAGAGGATGTAAGGCGGTAGGAAGGTGTGTGTGTTGGGGTGAAGTGGAAGGGAGGAGAGCTGGCGATGGGGTTTGAAGGACGGGCAGTAAATGACTGGGTGGCATCTTAGTGAATACAAGTGGTGGCTCCCCATCTGCTGCCATCGTTAACATTAGGAACGTCCCTAATTCAAGCTAATTGCTGGTGACGAGGAAGTAAACAAACACGCTTTGGGTTTGTGGAGACAGGCTGAAATTTGGGGAGGGTGGGAAATAAACATGTTCAGGGGATTTTGAAGAGAATGCTCAACTGGTTTTCTTGCTGTTATCATTGTACTTGTGGCTGACAGCATGCAAGCTGTTCAAAAGTACAGTGATAAAGCAGCAGTTGGAGATGGAGCTCAAAATGTGCGATCAAAAAGAATGGATATTCAATTTTCTTAAATTGCCCAACAAGCTCCTGAGGAAGTCGTTTAAAGCATTTATCCTCATACAATGGTTCATATGATATCTTATAAAAAAGTTGTTCCTCATTTTTCATACGTTTTTTCTACTAATGTCCAGCAACACGTGATGCAAGTGTCGATTTCCACTTGTTGCATTAATACAGTCTTTTCAAAATAAACTTTCGTCTTCGCAGGAAACAACTTTGTTTAGGCAACAAACTATATTGTCAGGTTTAGGAAAAGATCACAGTTTAGGTTAAAATAGCTCAGGAGGTGGCATAACTGAAATAGGGACGTTATGAGACAAATCAACATTGACTTCTAGTTTCACACGGGATACAAACACCAGTCTCCTTGGTGAAAGTCTGGTGTTTTCAAACCTGCTCATCCACCCCAGCCTCCTCTCAACATGCTGTTTGTCACTTTTGTTACTTCCTGGTTCACGATTACGTGGATTTAATACAAATTTATTTCATGGGATATAGTGTATATACGAAGTACAGTGCAGTAGGTATATCTACTAATGATGTATAAGAACACCCTGTTTGAAGCTGCACTAACCATTACTTTCATATTAACAATGGGTCAAATGATTATGTGTAATATACAAATGGTGTCGCCCATTGAACTCAATGGAAAATTTTAGTGTCTTTTAGTTCATTGTTTTGGTTTACAGCTCACAACTTTTCATTGAAAAAGCTCCGATAATCCCACATATTCTATGTGCCGATAGCAGACAGAAAAAGTTAAAGTCAAGCTGATGATGATGCTTATAATTTCAGTATTCATTTGTGACTACATTCTTTCATCCCTCAAATAGTAAGAAATCTCACTGTAAAAGTGCCAAATACAAGACTGTGAGAATTTCTATTGTCTCCACACAGCTCTCAACATAGCGACGGCTGAGCCGGCGGCTCACAATTAATGGTGCCAACAGCGTCAACAGTGAAAACAACAACACTGCTAACTTTCTGTGCATTCCAACACCTATACTACCATAATATCTAGTATGCCAGAAAAAGATTTAGTATGTCCAAATACATAGCATGTCAAATTCAGTATGCCGAAAATACCAGGATGTCCTACTACATCCAGTCGCATTTTGCAGTATGCAAGCCAGCATGCTTTTCTGGCTGTTCTGGCCCACAATCCTATGAGCAAGAGGGTCAAAGTTGAAGTAGTACTGCAGCTGCAGTATGCACTAAAAAAGTAAAAAGAAAATGTATGTGATTTGGAACGTAAGCCAGTGTTAACTTGAGGGAGAACCAGAAGGTGGGCGCTACTCTTCCACAACGACATCAGCTGTAACCACGGTATGAGCGAAGTGCAGAGCGGTGGCCATGAGCTAGTCAACGGGGCACACATACAAACATACACTAAAATGCATGTGCAGCCGGACCGGCTATGTCAACAAACCAACGAGAAGCTCCGGTTACAACAAACAGACAGCAGATTCATTATCTGCATTCTCCTCATTCACACTCTATATCTGTAACATAACAAAGTTATTTACTGCTATATTTGTGCTCTGGACTCGTATAAAACACATTTAATTAATTTAAAAAAAAAAAAAATTTAACAGTAAATACAGAATGTACAGTACATTATCTTTGCATGTATATATGGAAACCTGTTTCACTTCCCAACATGTCGTAGTCTCTAAATACACACTCATGTCAAGCAAAATTGAGAATGACCATGTTTTAAACCAAATAATGACAATCGCATAATCAGTAGCCAAAAACAGCGCATTAAAATGGGCTTTTATACTGTATGCCTGTCAATGAGAACGTTTTATGGGAGTCAATACTGTGTTTTTATTATCCTGTACAATGATTCAGTTTGTTCAAATGGCCTCTAAACTAATGTTTGGCAAGCAAAACTGTTAAATCATTATAAGAAATTACATAAAATGTGTCCTTTGGTTTTGACTTCTACCACAATTGATTTTCTAAGTAAATGCTTCATTTTCAGCTCTCAGAGTCATGTTGTTCTCAGTGCCAATGGTGCATTAAGTCCTTACATTTTGTACACACTTTCTGGTTGGTGAAAGCCTAAATGAGAACTCACCGTGGTGGTTTTGACTCGGCCTCCGGGCTGTGTACAAGTCCAGCCAGATTTATTGACTAACAGGTCACAGCCTTCGTCCTCCAAACATGGCACCATCTCACACCACTGCTTTTTCCGAACAATGCCAGCTGCAGAGAACACAGGAAAAAAAGAGAAAGAAAGAACGATTAGAGAGGTGAGGAAAAACAGCACGAATAAACAGACAAAGTGATGGAGAGGTGGATGCAGAGATGCAATGATTAAAATAGAGAAAGTGGGCTGAGGGATGACAGATGGAGGAAGACGGATACGGGAAACGATGTAACACGATGGGAAATGATGGAAAAGGGGAGATGTGAGAAAAAATGTTGAAATGCATTTAAATGGAGTGGAAAAGATGGAGAGATGTAAGCGGGGTGGATTGGAAGAGAGATGAGGAATGCAGGTGGGTGAAGAGCAATGAAGTAAAGAGACAATTGAGAGATATGGGAATAGCGGATGACAGCGAGGGAAAGATGGAGAGAATCAGACAGATGGAGAGATGGATATGGAGAGCTGCGATCAGTCAGGTAAATAAAATCAAACATCACAAATGATATTTAGCAACTTTACGACCCTTCTTGCATTCTGCGCCATTTTAAGCTGGAAGAAATACATATATTGTAGCTTCTACCACAAGGGATGCATCCCACAAGACTTTGTCGTAGCATGTCATACTCTGTACTTTTTTTGAAAAGGAACGTTGTGTCAGTCTGCCCTGCTGTATCTCAGTTTCTACACTTCCCAGAAAAGCCCCAGGCTTGAGCGCACTACACTCATTTGTACAGCAGGCTTCACATATAGACTGAGACATAACGACGGTTAATATAATGGCAATTTTGCTGCAATTCAATCTTGCAATCCAACACAATTATTTTGGATTCTTTTGTTGGATAATCTGGGCCTCTTTTTGGTTTTGTGCACCATTACCAACCTCTGTTGGAGAACGCACGCTGCCATGCAATTCCTACTACACACCTGAGCCTGAGCCTCTTTTCACCTAACAGGAAGCAGTTTGTGCACTGAGCTTTGCTCTGTCTTACAGATCCTTGTCTCGTTGAAAAAGCATTTGAACCAATTAGTAGGAGCTGCTCGTTCAAGGACAATACCAACAACACTTAAAAATATCTGGCTTTTATATATTTGTACTTTGTGAATGTTGAGCACATGAACAAATCAATAAGCTCTTTAATTCTCTGTGAGATCTAAATTAACATTTTATTGCTCTAAGCTCCTGAAATCAAACATTATATAAAAACATAACACCACGCAGACAACGACATCGTCTTTAGAGCGGCAAAGATTAATCAATTAGATATTAAATTAATCTGCAACTATTTTGATAATGGATTCATTGGTTTATTTTTTCAAGAAAAAAAGGCAAAATCGCTGATTCCAGTGTGAATAGTTTCTAGTTACTTTATTCTTCTGTGAGGACGTCACCTATGAAACACTGATAAACATTTTTCTCCATTTTCTGACAAGCAGGTACTCGATTAATCAAGAAAATAATCTACAGATTAATCAACCATAAAAATAATTGTTAGTTGCAGCTTTAATTGTCTTATTTTGTTTAGCTATCAGAAATGTGACAAATAGTTGCTCCACAAAACAAAATGGGTCAAAACGTAGTTTTTTGAAAACTGATTAAATGATGATGTATTCAGTCGATTAAGAAAAATGTGTATGATGGTTTAGTGCCTTGCTCAGGTGAACATTGATCATTAGTGAGAATAAGAGTTCGTTCCAGTGACAAACACGAGCCTCTCGATCAATGACTCCCAACCAGCAGTACTCAAACCTCAGCAGTTGCCAGGGGTTGCATGGATTTGGTACATATACTGCATACATATCCACATATTTGTGTTTAAGTTCAAACATTAACAAGTTTGAAACAGAAAGCTTAAAGTAAGGGATAACTATAACTGTCACTTTAACTTGCCACTTTACCTTGACTTGTATAATAACTGTATATACCTTGTATTTACTTTATTCTTACTTTATTTGACCTATTCTTACTTTTTACCCTGTACTACTTGCTATTTTATGTCAGTGCTGCTGTACCACCTGAATTCCCACCCTGGGGATCAATAAAGTACTATCTTAGCTTAACTTAACAGGTTGAAACCTCCAGCTTCTGCCACTCTAAGTGGTTTTAATAGTATTACATACTTGACGAAATCTACTAAAGAGACTGAACATCAACAATCCTACGATCACTATGTCTTGAATGAAAGAAAAATACAGTAACAATATCCACTTTTCTACAGTTACAGTGGTAAATATCATTGCATGTAAAGTCACTTCAGATGAACTACTTCTGGACCATGACAGGTAGTGTCAATGAGAAACTGGGAAACGTCACCTTCTTATAGTCGATGGGGCAAAATTAATCATCAATGAGCATTTGAAAAAAGATCATTAATCTACATTAAACCTGTACCTTTATAATAACATATCTGCAATAGGCGACATAACAGCTAGAAAGAAGGCACAAACTCCAAATATAAAAACAATCCCCTTGCCACTTCCAAAACATTAAAAGTACCCTTTGGAGATTAAATTATAAACAATAATTTTTTTAAGCAAATATTATTGAGCTCTACATAAACTCAGCATTTGAAAAATAATGGCTGTTGGGGAAAAAGACAGGAAAAAGTGAATTTCAGGGCCATTATGTCTGCAGCATAACAAGATGCTTTCTTGTGTAATAAGAAACCACTCTAAAGAAAAAAATGTCTAATCGCGGGCCTGTGTCTCAGCTTAGCTCACAATCACGGGAATAAAACACATGACAACCGGAGTATGTAAATTGGTACGAAAAGTAAGAGATGAACCGAGATAGGAGGAGAGCGGACAAAGACGAAGTAAAGAACAAGCTTATCTAGATAACATTCTTGACCATTACAGAATATGGGCAAGATAAGGGAGACAGATACATGCATTTATGCTCATATTCGCATGCATTTATGGATGGAAAGTAACAATCTTTAATGGATAACAGTGAAACCCAGAATGAATTATAGGGCTACATACATCATATTCTCTTTGCCACGGCATTCATGGCACGCTGGCTCTCTTATAAAGCTTGTAGAAATTGTGCTTCACTCCATATCTATAAATTTGCTCTAAGGGCACCTTCAGTAGCTGTCATAACCTCACATATAGATCATCAGTGAGCGCTGTACCCAATGCTAATATCTGTTCACCATAAACAATATCTATATATCAATCAACCCATGAAATGTGTGTACCTTCTCAAGCACTGCATGGCTAAATAATGAAAGCACTATGCACACTGTGTCAGCACAGTAAAGAGTGAGCTTGAAATTGACACCATTGTAAAGCATTATTACTGTTGAGTGCATTTTGCTGACATGCTACTTGAAGTTGAATTGCTTGGTGCTACTGTTGTTCGCCTCAAGGCTAGCTACACAAAAACAATCTGAAACATGAGTGACTTGAATATTTTCACTTCAGGGACAAAGTTACGCGTGGGGAACAATGCAATTTCAAATAGTTAAAAAATCGGAAACCTAGTAAATGTTGTCAGCAATATTATTTTCTTTTAGACCAGCCACACACACCACTCTGCTCAGCATACATAACTCCATGAACCTGCCAGTGCCCGACAGATAGATTATTGAACAGTTATTGCTATGGACTCCATGCCGTTTACCCATTACGCCAATCGTCAGCTGCCCATTTTTACATTTGTCCATCCTGAATGTCAACCCTGAATCTGGTCCTTTGGATTAGGGTGTTTGTTATGCCACCATTGAGTTCGCATCCCTAAGAAATCACCTCCCCTCACATCTTTCCAGCATCGAAACTGGAGAGCTGCATCAACCTCTGACTTTCTAAAACCAACAATTTGAATAGTGTGCCCACTTCATGGAGCTGTTGGCCAGGTAGATGGACAGGAGCTTAAAAAGTAGGCATGATTTCCTTCCTCTCTCTTGTTATTCCCTGCACTACTTCCATCACTTTGTGTGTGCACAACAACATGAATGCTTTCGAAGAAAGATTGTCTGAAAGTGTATGCCATTATCCCCATTTGAACAACTGAGTCCCTCTCTCACCCTGCCTTCAAATGTGGCCATTTCAAACAGCTAAAAAACATTTTCACTCAAATGTGGTTAGACACTAAACTAGCTTGTTTTAGGCATACCCTTGCCTTAAAGCAGCTGTAGGCAGAATATTTTTGGCATAATTTGGCAGAAAATCCATAATAAACGTCTTCTTTCAGTACATTGTAATTCAAGTGTTCGGAGAGAAAACTAGACTTCTGCACCTCCTCATGGCTTTGTTTTCAGGCTTTAGAAAGTCTAGCCAATGACGGGAGACTTTGACCAATCACAGGTCATTTCAGAGAAAAAAAAAAATGAGAAAGTTTGGTTCGGCTGGTGGCCGGTGCTTGGTATTTCCTCAACTGATCTCAAGATGGCTGCTGGGTCGCAAACTGTCTCATTTTACAGCTTAACAGCAACTACAAGATGTTTCTGAAATGACTGGAGGTGAGTAATAGTCATTACACTTAGAGAATATTAATCCATATTTGATCAGCGCTGCCTAGTTTGAACGTTTGATCAGAGTTTGCAAATGATTGACAGCTGCTCAGAGAACGCAAAGGCTCCAGCGGACGCATGGTGTATTTTTTTCAGATTACCTGTCTGATGCACTACTGTTTTATAAAATTTCATTTTTTTTAAAATCACATTTGCTCCATTTCTACCCACTGCAGCTTTAACACCTATTCTAAACCAAACATGGGGGTTCCTCAGGGATGCGTTCCCTCTCCCCTGCTTTTCCCCATATACATAAATGCTGTGCACTGTAAAAGCAGTGATCGCTCACTTATAATGTATGCTGATGATATTATCTTGATTGCCAGCCGCAAACAGAAGAGTGTCGAGAATACTGAATGAGGGTGAATAGAACAGGACACCTTCCAGGACAATGTTGATCACATTTTCAAATTTGATTTGATTTCATCATTTCATGATAAGGAATGATCGGGTGAAAAGAAAAAAAAAAGTAGGTGAACTGAATACCATCGATAATGAAGAAATCCAGTTTTCCGGTGACCCCACCATTCTCTGAATTAGCATACCAGATGCTGCCTTCAAGCCACACACTTTAATCCCAAGTTCACGACATCCTTTATCCCATTCACTGTGACTATTTCTAACCAGCGTCTTTTAAGCACTTCTCTCCAACGGCCACCACACTGACTCCCCTATCCCTCATCTTTCCTTTTTAAAGCACCTGTTTCATCTTTTTTATGATTTCATCACATATTTATTTTGTCTTTTGTGCGGTTTGTCCTGATGTGTTGTGTGAAATATGCCAGTGCCAAAGACAAATTTCCATTTTATGTAAATCTAACGGACAAGAAAGCGTTCTAAACCTGCATTTCCAACCAGCCGTACCTCAGCAGCAGTAAGTGAGGGAAGAGGATGTAAAGTCGGTGTTGTAAATGGAAAAGGGAAGCAAGAGAAAATTAGAGGCGAAAGGGGAAAAAACAAGTTGTTAGGTGTAATAGCCCAAGATTTGGCGGTATTCTCAACATTTTTTCCCCCTTCCTTTTCTTATTTAATCCATTACTGTGAATTTATCACATTGTCAGCAAGGTCACTTACACAATTCACTAACCGGGTTTGTTTCGCATCTAAATTGCCATCCAGTGGGGTGACCCTCAGCTGATGAAGATGTATAGCGGCGTCAGGTAAATAATATTAATGAGGGAGTGAATGCTGTGTTTGGATGTGTAGAAGTGCTCCTCTCTTCCTGTGTGTTGGAGATGTCATTTCTGACTGAAATAACTACAAAACTGCCCTACTGGTGATCAGTCTTTAACTTGGTAACAGTCTGTCCACTGTACCTTGAATGCAACTGATCCACAGTTCACCTATAACTACAACTATTTCTACATTTACATCTTCTACATCCAGAAGCCCATGACAAAACAAGCATCGGGTTACTGCTGTGGAGACCTAAATGATTGTGTCACCGCACTCATGACATCTCATGTTGATAGAACAGATTTCCACATTTGTGCTACCAACATCGTCAAGTTGTACCAACATAACACTTCAGCTTCAAGCTGCTCTAATCAATATACTGTTTGTTTTATATCAATAATGAATCAAATGACTATGGGAAATGTGAAAGATGTTCTTTGTAAAAACAATAACCCCCCGGGTCTAAGGAGAATATTAGCACCTTTCAGCTTTTGTTTTGGTAGTTTTACCATTATGTCCCAACACTCTTGACATTGTCATTTCTGGCTGCACAAGACAGCTGTTTAAAGTAAAAAAGCTCTGATAACACACACATACATTACCTGCCCAGGACTAAACAGTGGACATTAGCTGGTGAAACATAGTGGATCATTTAGAAGCTACAGAACCAGATAATTCCCCCAGGAGGTGGTGGAGACAAAAACTGAGCTAAAAGAGTGAATTTTTGACTTAATATTACATATGTCTGGTGTTCAGATACACACCTCCACATAAATGCTAATGTCCCTCTGTATCTGCTAGATGTGTTACGAGGCATGTTAGCCATAACAATTTTATAAGTTAATGATTTGTCATTTACCGCTTGTTGCGTCTATCACAACATTTAAATAACACAGGTTTCAACTCACGTAATCTGAAATTAAAGCAATTATTAGTGCCCTACTTTGATTTGGTCATTGTAAAACATAACACTTGATTTTACTGTGTTTGAAAGGAATATTCCACCAAAATCCCACAATTTAAGTATCAAACACTCACACCTGGAGACTTGAAAGGTGGCTCTGACTGCTAGCTTGCTCCGTTTTGGATGGTGTCAGCTGTAGTTAGCTTGAATTCACAGAAGTTTCAAAGGATTCCAAGTGACCCAGTTTCACAGTGAAATAAAATAATCAAAATCCACAGAAACTTCTCCAACTACTTCTGCAGCACAATCCATCCAGCTATCCATCTTTATGCTCAGTATTTCCCCAGCACTCATATTTCAACCAAATCATGGCTAAATTGTATGGCTAAATATGGCTAAAACAAATAACCAGTGTTTTAGACCATATTTTGACATAGTGGGGCTTTAATAACCAGCTATGGTGGTTCTTGGATCAAGCTCAGATCCAATTTTGTCCAACGTACCCCAAAAACTAAAGAACTGACACAGAGAACAGTGTAAAAATAAAGTATTAACGTCAAAGGACTGTAAAGCTACTATTTGTTGCAAGACTAAGACTACCAGTCAAACTACTTGACTCTCACCATTTCTCAGTATATGGGAATCACCAGAGGCCCCACAATACGATAGTATCACAGTACTTAAGTCACAAGACGATCTTATTGTGATTTTAAACATTTTGCCATATGCTGAGTACTGCAATAAGACATATTGCAATATATTATTTATTCAACTGTAAATTATGCAGTTTATCAATGTGTTCTCTAATAAGATGCAGTTTTCACCCATTCATCTCACTTCACTAATTTTTAATGCAGTAAAATGGGATTGTCAGTCAAGCAGAGAGACTGACCAACACTGTCATAAAGACATAAATGTTGCATTAAGGAAACATGCTAAAGCAAAGCAAACTGAATTGTCTGTATTACAGAGTACAAGTTAGAGCTATTGCAATAACCTCAATATTGCAATACTGTGATATTGACAAACCAACGCAGGGGATAACAAGCAAAACTGCTATGTTCACATTTTTTTTTTCCTTCCTTCTCTTGAATCTTGCAATGGGAGCACTGCATGTTTAGACTTTGCTAAAAGCATCAGCAGCATGATGAGGCGCTGACCGTATGGTGTTTTTTCTGGTAACAGAGATAAAAAAAATAAAATAAAAAAAAAAATAGATCAACTTTGGGTAAAACTCCACAATGACCAATCGTAGGCTACAAGTGCTGGACAACAATAACAACAATGGAGGACAAATTAATACACATAGACCGACGGGTTATCTACCTAGTGCTGACATTTTGAAATTCTGTATCATGGCAACCAAAGCACCTCACCTGAAAAACACACTGTGCCTCATTGCACTTCTTTGTTCTGCATTTAACAATAAACACATTTAATGAGGCTGTCATTTATAAAGCTACAATATACCTACTAATAACTTCAATAATTTTTAGCAAATGGGACTGTCAAGCTGACAGACTAAGTGACAAAGTGTATATGTTGTATCATGAACCTGACAAAGTCTGTTTTGTATGTGTAATATTAATAGTTTATATAATAAAAGATCAATATTTGACCTTTGTGTATTGATACGATATTGCTACGCAAAATATTGCGATACAATGCTGTATTGATTATTTCACCCACCCTAGTTAGTTTATATTGCTTTGGACTTTACAGCCAGAAGTGTGATTGAAAATGCAAAGAATGGTGGATTTTTTTGCTAACATGCGACTGGTCCAATCACTGTGATTTACCATAAGAGCAATCACAAACTGTGAACACAAGTTAAGACACAGCCCTTATCGGTCACCCCTGGATATGCGCCACTAACTAAACTCATCTCCCAGCAGCATCTGATAGCGACTCTATCCGTAACCATTCGACCATATCACTGCTGTGCTGGTGTGAGGGCAGTGGCTTGTGTTGAAACTTATAAGATTCCAGGTTGATATGAAATAAAAACATCCTCTTAACATGCAAACACACACGCAGGCAGCCATGCACAAACACACCTATGAGCACAAGCAGGCATGGACAGAAATAAACACACACACACAGGTTTGATGCGTAAGGGAAGGTATCAGCTGTGGTTTCATCAGCGGGAGATAAGGAGTAGAGAGGGAAAGAACATTATTACACCCTCCATGGGACACTTATCTTCTCACCAAATGGTAGATCACACTCATGTCAACAGCCAGCATCTTGGCCTAATAAATTCTGTCTAATGCCATGCCAAGCCTGAGACGGCAGGAGAAAGATGTGCTGGTATGTGTGTGAGAGAGAAACGGCAGACAGTAGGAAAGCAGAGGAGAAAGACAGAAAGCAGACCTAAAGACAGATCCGATCTACTGCAATAAATGCAGTGTAGCACGCTTCAAGAGATGCTGCTAAGATAAGAAGATGCGCGGAGATAATTACAAACTGCGCAGATCAGATATGGCCGGGGCAGGTAGCAGAATCAGCAATATGTCAAAGGGCTGCAGATGTTGGATACCAGATAATAATTGAACTGCACATTTATAAAAACAAAACAAAACACAAACACATTACAACACATTTTAGCACATTTATGTGAATGAAAATGTGTGCATACAGTAATTCTTTGTATCACATCAAGCTGGGCATGCGCTGTACGAGTTAAGATTGTTTCTGTCCCGGATTTTGAGAAGAATGACTTATTTCAGAGTCAGACGTCCTTTGCTGTGTAGTGAACAGGGGACGAGGACAGTCGTTTAAGTCAGCCGTTGTCGAGCTCTTGCACAGTTGAAGCAGAGCCAAGGGCCCATTCCCCAACATCTTTTTACAGATATATATTAGTAAAATGTAGCTAGTTTACCTCCAGTTCTCTGCAAAATGAACAAGCTGTACTGCCCACGTCATCCTAGCCACCTACAAGTTCATGTACACCAGCACTTTTTTTTCTAATAGATGTTTCAGCAGACCAGATGGTACAGATGATCACAGCAGCATGTTTGTACCTTGTTAGCACTGTGACCCATACAGACCTCTGCTTGCGAACAAACTTTACCTGCCTCTGAGCTTTAAAGCGAATCATTGTCAACAGACAGAACGGACCTCAGAGGCCGACGGGCCGTGTTTTATTTTCTATTTTAGACGCACGGTGTGAAGTCTCAGGTTGTGGCAGATGATTGGGCTGTACAGTGTGAGCACAGAAATCATGAGCTTTGGCTTTACTTTACAAACGATCTACTTGTACAGTTGGAGTTACACAACATTTCTAAAACTGTGCAGCTTTAGTTAGCGGGGTGCTGCACAACACTGTATGCCTGTGTGATTCTGTGCAAGGACTGAACTGCTGTCTGACAGAAGCAAATCAACATCACTCCTGATTCAGTGCAATGAGCTGGTTGCAAAATGGAGCTCACACACACACCTCACGCATTTTCTTTCTGCTATTTGTCAATTCGCTGCCACTTCTGCCCACCTTCACTTCTCTCTAATGCATCGACGGGCTGATCGGCCCTCCCTGGGCCCAGCAATGCCGAGTCAAATGGCCTTTTAACAAATTCACCGCGTCCTCATTTCACAAATTAGTACTATGAATCTGTCAGAATTTTCTCCCCATGTAGTTCTTCTTACTTTAAGTGTGCAAATTTCCCTGCAGCGCATGAAAGCATGAGCAGAAAAAAAAAAACACCCTTAGCCCTCTATTTGGGCTTGCTCTTATT
The DNA here is from genome assembly GCA_947000775.1 of Pterois miles. Lineage (NCBI taxonomy): Eukaryota > Metazoa > Chordata > Actinopteri > Perciformes > Scorpaenidae > Pterois > Pterois miles. The sequence continues at coordinate 15,294,243 of CAMQGK010000549.1, read as the reverse complement.
CTGCATGGCACTTCATTTAAATTGGTGGGAATAAGGATGTCAGCAAAGCTACAACACACACATGCACACTACTGCATAACCAGCATTTGCACTACACATATGAAAACACACACACACACACACACACACACACACACACACACACACACACACACACACACACACACACACACACACACACACACACACAGATACAGTACACACAGTATAATCTTTTTGCTGACATGTCATGCAACAAAGTCAAACAAAAGACGGCTTGAAAAAAGCCCAACTGAGTGCCATTAAGACTCCGAGATTTACTTTCATCATGGAAATCCCCTCCCATGTCTCCTTTTACAGTGGATCTACTATCTGGATAATTAACTGTACTATCTGACCTGCCGTGGTAGGCAGACGTTCCCTAAACCTGAATTGAGTCTGGCAGGAATTAGGAGGAGGCTCAGAGGGATGTGAGAGGAAAAACCCCAATGCAAAGAAATAAATCCCTGCGCTTTGTAATTAGCCACCAGCTTTCTATCCCCTTCCCTCTCAGCTCATCTCAGCTAATTTTCCCTATCTCCCCCTCCCTCACAAACACTGTCTCCTTTGTGCTTTTATGTCTGCCCTCTATTTCTACTCCTTCCCTTCCCTACTTCATCTCCCCTCTTCTGGTTTTCTCCTCTTTCCCCCCCTTGTTCCTTTCCAGTCTATTGCCTTGCCTGATTTTCATAAGATTATTCCACCCGTTTGGCAGCCTTGATGAGTATCTGCGCACTAAGAGCTGTCAAGCCCCTTTTTTAAAAAAGCCCAAGGTTTTTTGGCGAAGTGAATTTGTGTCCCAAATAGCTCCTCTGCACTCATGAAACTTTAAGAGGCAGAAATAATGAGATAGCATGCTGACTGACATTTCCAGACCTCAGCCCTGTGTCTGTGTGCATGCATGTATACTTGTGTGGGTGTCTTCAGCTTTGTGTGTGCATAAGAGAGAGGAACCTAATAATCTTTTACCACCATGAATATAACATCTATGGTAATGAACACATGGGATGCATGTTATATGCTTCTTTCATGTATCTACAGTATGCTATTTTTAAACTTTGATAGTTCAAACACTTTGAATAAATAAAGAAACTGGAACAGAGGATTTAATGTGATATTCATTGCTGAAATTTTACAAAACTGAGATAACTGCTTTGTCTAAACTGTTTGATGTGTTAAATGATCTTTAATGGGAAAAGATGATAATGCTTTTCAACTGGGTTCACTTTATAGACAAGGCTGGAATTAGAGTTCTGTTTTCCAATTAAATTTAAAGTCTGCTACACATTATAGTCTCTCTGTCTCTTTCCTTCACCCTTGCTAAACAAAAATGATTAAAAAAAAAAAAAAAAAAAATGTCATGAGTTTCCTTCATTCCACCAAGACAGATGTTTCAGTGTAGGGCCATTACTCCTGATGGTGACACTGGATCAAATTCATTACAGAAATAGTACACTTTTTTGTAGCGTTAGATGGGAAATCATCATTTTGTCCCTTAACTATGGAGCTAAACAGGGGACTATTAGCCTAGCTTAGCAAAAACACTGGAAACAGGGAAAAAACAACTGGTCAGGCTCTCAGTCAATCTGCACCTCTAAAGCTCACTAATTAACTATGTCACTTGTTTGAGGCTAGCTGTTTCCAACTGTTTCCAGTGTTTGTGCTAAGCTATGCTAACTGGTGGCTGGCTCTAGCTTCATGTTGACTGTACAGACATGAGTGGTAGTGATCGTCTCATCTTACTCTTGGCAAGAAAGAGAAACGTCAACTATTCCTTTAAAGGTGCAGTGTGTAGGATGTGGTGGTGTGTAGCGGTGATGTTCGCAACCAACTGAAACTTAAAACATGCACCACTCATGTCGGAGATCTACATGAATGACCCTATCTAGAGCCAGAGTCTAGTCTGTCCGTTCTGGCCACCAGCTCCGTATGTAGATATAAACAGCTCATTCTAAGCTGACGAAAACACGATTCATTTTTTCAGGTGATTATATGCTAAAGAAAACATACCATCAGTCGCTCACCAGTCAATCCCCGATGTCTTCTTCCATTTCTGCCAATAGATCCCCCTAAATGCTACACACTCTTCCTTTAAAATCAGCCTTTCATGCAACATCTTTGTGGTAACTTTCACGAAAATTTGGGCCTATTTGAGAATTTGTTTCCTACTAAGTGGTGCAGGGATGATGTCTTTTTGCAGGCCACTTGGCATCGCCCTGGTTCCCTACGACAAAAAGCCAATTGGATTTTCCTGTTGATTTTTAGATTATTGCACAGAATAAGCTCTGTGGCAAACAAAAGTTTATGATACATGATCTTCATAAATGAACACCACTTTTATGATTTTTGAAGTGTGAATGCAATCGCCAGAAGTAAAAAGCTAATGTTAGGCTATTAACAAACTACACTATGGTTGCATAGACAACAAGGCTCAGACAAGTCGGCAAATTGATGTTTAGCAGTCTCATTTAGCCGCTTGTTAGCAACCTCCTTTTTAAGAAACACAAGTTTCACAATTCACGGGTGACATATTTACTGACATTTTACGTTGCAGAAGAAAACATTAAAATCTCCTAAGCTTGTGTTAACCGCAGACCTTATTTCAAGCATCCTAACATTAAAAAAACAATGACTTTGAGACGAGGGAACCGAGTGTACTAATACGTCAAACTCATTTCTGCGGTGAAACACAAGAAAAACATTTTACATTGGGATACGTACTACCAAAAGTGATCCACAGTGACACACTGACACTGTAAATATGTTGATTGCAACCCTAATTATTCATATTCAGACATTTTCTTTATCTCCACAAAAACATTTTGTGTGGTTAATGTCTTTCATTCACTTTGAATTTTTAACATTTTGGCATATTTTTGAATTTTGTACTTTAATAGAAACTTTTCAGCCCAGTTTTTTTAATCTTATTTATCTTTAGATCAATACAGAATGATAAATATATTGATGTGCACTTTATTATGAAAAACCTGAGACTAATGCCATATTAAGTCTCACTTTGTTTCCCCATGTCCAAAACCCTACACTGAAGTCCAGTTGCCACATTGCGGTCTCCAGCAACATCCTCCTTTCCCTGCATACTATTTATGCTAGGTGCCATTGTGGTGCATAACTGGCAGGTTTTGTGTCGTTCCATTGCTCTGGGCTTGTTTTTCTTCAGCGTGTATGTATGTGTGCGCACAGGCCACCAGGTACTAGTGATATCGTTCATTCGCAGATGTGCGCTGACATTTTCTCACAGCTGAACGCCAACAGCAACCCCTGATTTGTGAACGTACACACACGTGCGTCCACCAGACACACACATGCACAAAGAAGGAGAGCCCAAAGGCAACGTGAGCCAGAGGAGGAAACGTCGGTGTGAACAGGAGTCTGCAGGAAAGAGATCCTTTCACACCAGTGTCTAAAGAGACACCAGTACATCAGCTGTGAACAGTAAACCCCTGACACCTGGAAGCAGCTGGCACACACAAATTTACCTGCTCATAACTCCTATACAGAAAAGTAATTTGCATTATGTTTGATATTTTAACCAAGTGATTAGCAGAAAATGGAAAAATAAAAACTTAAACTGTAATACACACCACTGTAATACACACCAGGCTGTTCACGCAGGGTTTACTACAGGGTCCAAAAATTACCTTTTTGCTGATAAATTCAGCCAAAATTTATAACTGTAAAAGAGCTACACATGTGGATGCCGAGGCCCGTTCAATCCTGACTTCGAGGGCAAAAAAATACACATGTACTCGAAACCCCGCCATGTTTTTTGTAACCAGAAGTGACATAAGAGGGTGGAGCTAAGTACTACCAAATGATGAATAAGACATTTTCAGATGACCAAACTGTTACAGTTAACTTTCATGAACTGAAAACACACTGTGAAAGAGTTACATTTTAAAACAAAAACAGACAACTCCCAGACTGGACAACGCCGTGGCAGCAAACAGTCTACCGCAAACTAGCCACACCCTAAAGCATATCCTGCTTTATGGTCTGTTTGACTCTAAATGGGACCATAATTTACTAAATGAACGTCATGCTGCATTGAAGAAGACTTGAAACTATAATGTTTACAATGTTTACTGAGGTAATAAGTCAAGTAGGATCATTTTCTCATAGACTTCTATACAACCAGACTTATTGTTGCAACCAGAGGAGTCGCCCCCTGCTGGCTATTGAAAATAATGGAGGTTTAAAGCACTTCAGCATTGGCTTCAGTTTTCAGACCCGGAGGTTGCCCATTGGTTTGGACCATCAGTAAAGGTTGAGACATGGGGAAGGGACTGCAGTCCCACTACAGCTGGCTTCAGCTGGTAAAAAAGTAAAAAACAGAACCCGATATACAGCAGATGTCAAGCGATTACATATGAAGCTCTGGTCCTATGAATTAAATAGGTTGAAAAACATGTCAGATATCAATAGGTGTTCTCAGGCTAAAAGAGGGCCTTGAGTTGCACTTTAAAACCCGAGATAGTACAAACAAGTTGCTTCATTTTAACACAAAATGCAGTGACGCTTCAGCCCATCACCATATCATTCAATCTCAACCTCTTGGAGGCTCAGTGCTTTGCGTGATGTGCCAAGACTGAACTGCTGTCTGACAGAGGCGACTTTAAATAAGCAGAGAGAAAAAACAACCCCTGTTTGCGCATACTGCCATTATCAGCAGCTGAGTGAACAAGTCATAAACAATGCAAGGAGAGAAGAAAATGTGACAAATGGACACGCACGGCAGCATGATAGTATGGTGCTGTAATGATGGGTTATGATGACAGTTGTGCTCGTGATGTGGCCGACGGTAATGAAGGTGACTACGTTGAAGTTGATGATAAACGACATAGTGACATACTTAGATTAAAGTAGAACAATGCCTTCGGGCTGCAAACAGAAATAAACACGCTGACATAATTAGTTCCTTTAGTATGCCTTCTGTTAACTGCTCGTGTGTGTACTGATGTATGAGTAAGGTGTGTGTGTAAGAGTGTGTTAATGTAAGCTAATGCATGCTCCTGGATGCATGTGAGCGAGCCTTAGCGCCTCTTAATAAAGAGGTTGTACAGCTGGTGGAGGCCCGGACCCTCAAGACACCCCTTCTCCTTCCTGGATGTTGATGATTCTTGTCTATTTAGCCTTATTGACCTCTACATCCAAACTAATCCGCCTTAAATTATGCATAACCTTTTACTTGGCAGAGCTCCCCATAAATCTGTTTATTCCCTGTTTGCTCCCTTACAAAGCCTGCTAAACAAATTCCATTAAGCAAAACAGCAGTACAGCATGAATGATAATTCAACTCAGTCCAGTCCCCAAAGCAGATAAGAGCATAATCATTGCTGTTATGTGTAAGGCAGCTTATAAAACACTATTCGATTTCACTCAAATTTGCTAGTGCTCATTATTTTCAGGTCATTTGGTCTTTGTGAATGTATGTGCATCGTTTATGTATCCACGTACATGACTATTGTTTGTGCGTATGGGTTTACACAGAAATCAAAAAGAAAACTACTATACAGAGAGATAATTAAAGAACATAAATACACTGAATAGCTGTTACAGAAAAAAATGACATGTAAAGTATCCTAAATGGGGTTTTATTTCACCAAAATCTGAGGGACCGTGTGAAAGTTACTGGGGTGAGGAGGGTTAATCTTATATTTCAGCTTATTTATTTATTTATTTATTTTTAAGGAAAAGCCCTCCCCATCATTATAAAACAAACACCTATACCCCTAGACAAAAAAAAACTGCCAAAAAATACAAATTTAAAAATTATTTATTAATTTATTAATTATATAAATCAAATCATATATGAGTTAGCACAAGTTATTACAAATCATTTCAATTAATAACTAAATGAAGCAATGCAAAAAGAATTAATTAAAATTAATTAAAACTTAAAAATTAAAAATGATGTTATGATGTCTTAAAAAAATAATTTCTACGATTGCCACCAATGCAAACAATGGAAATGAACTTCCAAATTTATGGTAAATAAAATTATAAATATTCTAACATCTCTCATCTTAACCTTTAGTTATCTTCTTTTGATAGACGTAACACACATAAAGATCCAAGTTTACTCCCAAAACTGAAATATTGGTTCTATTAGCCGACTGACTGTGATGGGAAAAATAAACCCAAGTCAGAATTGTTGCAGAGCCATTGTTTGCAACTATTTGATCATGTTTTTGATAAATAACAGACTAGTCACTAGTCAGACTACTCTACTACTCTACCCTCCACCTTTTCTGTAATAATTCAACGTATCCTCATACATCAGTTCATATGTCATGAAAAGTTGTTCCTCACTTTTTGTGCATTTTCCTACGAATGTCCAGCAACGAATGCCGATTTCCCTCTTGCTGTGAGGAGACGCTGCTAACCACTACACCACCGTGCAGCCCTACATGCATACAGTCTTTTCAAAATAAAATCCCATCTTCTTCTGGACTTATGGTTTCACAATAGTCCTGTGCCTTTCACCCACCCATCCACCCCGACTTCTTCCCTACGTGGCATTCCTTGATCTTTACACTTCCTGGTTCACAATTACGTGGAGTACATACAAATTGATTTCATGGCATATATAGAAATTACAGTGTAATTACTTATAGGTATAGCTATGAACGGTGTATGATAACAGCCTGAATAATTCATGTACAGTCCCTTAAAGGTAAACTATGCATTTTCCTAAAAAACTATGTACAGACCCATACAAAAGTAATCATGCTCAGTCATCACTTGTGACCCACTACAGGTATGTGGCAGTGTCAGTATCTGCAGAAAACCCTCTGCCTGTATTTTCTTCGTATTTTGCTGCGTTTGGGGCGTTTCTGTGCATTAGTCTTTGGTTACTGGGTGTGTAGCACCCATGCATGCGCAAGTAAGCATCTAAGAGGAAGCATGAAGATGCTGTGTTATGGCATCCATGTTCAGGGGGCGTGCGCCTCTCTTGGGCCAACTTTGACTGTGTTACAACAATCAATATTTCTTCCACCATTTGGTCTGAATGCTTCTAAATGTGCAGATAATTTGCTCTTGACCAAAACTGTTCCCTCACTGCAAATTGTTCTCCTTAAAAGTCTCAGCTAAATGCTAAAAAATGATGTGTGAAACATTTATAGAACATATTTATTATAGATAGTCAGTGGCAGTGTGAGCGGGGACGAGCTGCACAGCGGCGCTGGAAAGTTTTCTGCCTTCAGGTTTTTTGGGTTTTTTTTTTTTTGCCATTAGCTATGAACTCATTGACTATTCCGCTGCAACACTGTATGATAATTTAATAATTAGAGCAAGCAAAATGAAATAGTAATGGAATATGTGATTTTTGAGTCAAAACATTTCCCCGCTTTTAGATAATTACCCTGATTGGGGGAAAAAAAAAGAAGTTCACAATATGTCAGGCACATAATAATCTTAAGCTTTGATTTAGAAAAAACAGGAGTAGCAAGGAATCTAAATGTTATCAGGAAATTGGCCCAACAGAATCTCATCATGCAAAAGGTAATAGAGTGAGTAATCAAAAAGTTGTTGCTGTATTGTTATTAGTTTGATCATCTTTAACTTTTTTATTGCATTTTGTTATTAAAGTAATTCTTACATCATAAACCTCTTTGAATAGTTTTCCTTACAGAAAACACTTTCCATTTCTTTTTGCTGAAATATCGCATTTTGTGAATGAATGCGTGTACAGATAATTATCCCTCATTATACCGACAGTGTTTAAGAAAATAACTTTTTCACAGCACTCAAGCTGCGGTCGCTCGGTTTATTTAACGCTGCCTCCGAGTGTACTTTTTCTGATGATTCATTTCATTCTTTTAAACATTCAATTTGTCCTCATTCATTGTCCTACAAACTTTCAAAATTGCACCTTTTTTTCTCCTCTATTTTCCATGTTATTAATTTCCTTTGACATGGCCAGAGGAAAAAATGTATTATTTGAGAAACAGCAGCTTGTGAGGAACATTTCATTGCCTGTCAGTACACCGACTCTTAACATGTCACTTTGAATGTTAAATAAACCAATTATTTTGTCTAGGGCTGTTAACACAATAACGCAATTTTTTTTTTTTTTTTTTTTTTTTTTTTTTTAAGTAATCAGTCTTTCAGAGTTTGCAGTGGGCTCAGTCAAAGCCAGAGAAAAGATCCTGGCATCATATGTAACTAGACCGAAGGACTCCATCGGTACCAATCATGTCATAGTAGCTTGTTGTGAATGACGTTAAATAACGCTCCAAACTTAAACGCTAAATTTTGGTGAGAAAAACTGGCATGGCCATTTTTTAAAGGGCTCCCTTGACCTCTGACCTCTAGATATGTGAATGTAAATGGGTTCTCTGGGTCTCCCCTTTACAGACATACCCACTTTATGATAATCATATGCAGTTTGGATCAAGTCATAGTCAAGTCAGCACACTGACACACTGACAGCTGTTGTTGCCTGTTGGGCTGCAGTTTGCCACGTTATGATCTGAGCATATTTTTATGTTAAATGCAGAACCTGTGAGGGCTTCTGGACAATATTTGTCATTGTTTGTGTTGTTAATTGATTTCCAATAACATATACATTAATTTGCATAAAGCAGCATACAGTACTTGCCCATTCATGCTGATAAGAGTATCAAATACTTGACAAATCTGTCTTTAAAGTACATGCTGAACAGATTAAAAAATGCATGATTAATTTTAATTGATTGACAGCCTTAATGAAAATACATATTTAGAAGTTAACATCACGCAACATGGTAAGTCAAAAACAGGGTACTGACTCTAGCACAACCAGTACACGCCAGGTGTCCTTCACTCCGCCGCATGTGTGCATTTCAAAGGATAAACGGTCCAAATATCTCTGTCCTGGTACTCTGAATTTCCAAGACCTCTCTCTATTAAGTGTGAGCGATAACAGGGCGCCAGCTGTGCTTCCTGCCACCACCGCTGCTCCGAAGACGGAGGGAGAGAAAGAGGGAGAGAGAGGTTGAGCTGATCCCCCTTCCCTCCCCCTCCACCCCAGCGGTCTTGACCCAGTTAAGACGGTTCTGTGACTGATAACCGATGCAGAGGCCGTCAGACAAGCTTTATTGAGACAATAAATGAGCCGGGACTCTAGTTGCACCGCAAGGAACATTAGTTATGTATTTAGAGTACTGCTTGGCTGAGCTCGGTATCCATCCTCCACCTCCCCTCCTCTTGCCCCTTTCCTCTCCGTCCTTTGCTCCTCTCTTCTTCTCCGCCTATTCCCCGCACCTCTCGACTGATGCCTGATGTCATTTCCTCCCAACCTGGCATGGCAGTCACATCAGGAAGCAATCTAGCTCTCACTCCACAATTCCTCCACCCCCACACCCTCACTCCTCGCCAGAAAAGTGCTGAGTTACAGATCGAAATCTGGCCAATCTGCCTTTACTCTTGATTCTATCTTTTTACCTTTTCTGTTTTTTTTTTTTTTCTGTCTCAAACTGCAAGGTTTAGATTAATGTCGGAACTATCCCCACACTCCCGACTTTTATGCATTTTTCACCCCATATGGCCCGTCATTGTCTTGAAGCAGAGGATGGGAATGTCAAGCAAAAAAGCAGGTTGCATTTGCAGTGGTTGAAAGTAACTAAGAACATTTACTCAAGAAAATCAAGTTGATGTATTTGTATTTTACTTGAGTATTTCTACTTTCTGGTACTTTATACTTCTATAGTCTTCTATTCTGCTTTTATATGACAGCTAGAGTTAGCGGCCATGGGTGCTGCTTGTGAAACTGCAATAACATGAGCTGCAGAGTGCCTCTGAGAGAGGGGTACGCAGTTAGTTGCAATCTGCAACCACACCACTAGATGCCACCACACTGGTCCTTCAAATAAACAATGAGTGTTGGGATTAAAGATGGATATGAATTTGTCATGTAACCAATTTCTGCACTATTAGCTTTTTAATATCTTTAAGTATGTGATCTGGGGCCAACCACTACCTCTGGATGAAGTCTGTACTCTGTAAGTTACAAAATGTAACCACGTCTTCTTATACTGCTATATACAGATAAATCAAACCACCTCTACAGGAATACAGCCTATACAGGAAATGACATCAGAACCATTTGATTGTCCCATCCACATTTTCAACACTTCCTACGCCCATGTTAGTGGTTATTTTTCAGAGATTTAAAAAATATGATAAATTACAATGCATTGTAGAAAACTAAATGAGTGGTTCCCAACAAGTGGAGTGGCTGTTGGTCAGGCGGTGGAGCGAGTTGTAGTAACAGAAATCTCTTAATGTCATATGATCATTTTTCTGCAGAACAAGTAATTTTACTTTTGATACTTTAAATAGATTCAGCTGATAATTCTGTACTTTTACGTCAAGTTTTTATATATAACTATGTTGTTATGTGTAGGGGTGTGTCTGTGTACAGTAATGCAGCAGCGACAGTCTCGAAGTTTCAAATACCATCAAATGTTTCTGAACTAAAAATAAATACTAAACTAAAAATGTAATTCCAATTATTTCATCCCCATTAAGTGTGTTCCCATCATTAATGAGCATAGAATATCTGAATATTTGCAAATTTCCCCACTGTGGGACTAATGAAGGTACATCTTATCTTAATATTAGCCACTTTAACTGACACAGTGCCTTTGAGCCAGGCCTTAAATGGCTCAGCACACCACTCTATATAATACCCTACTGAGAAACGCACATGCAAATGAGGCAATGTTGCATGTGTGTACAGTATGTCTGGGGAACAAAAAACAAGACTATTTCACACAGTCATGTGTAAAACGGCCAATAAAGTAATCTCCCTTGCAGAAGCCCATTGATGGTTATGAACAGTGTTATGAAGACACGGAAGAATAGACGATGATTATGAGGCTTATGAATTATTTCATAGCCGCAGACATCATGCAATACACCAATAACTACCATAATTAGACATACTCGACGCACAATAATGTTGTCTTAATAATTACATTTCACAATGAAATTAGGTTAAAGAAATCCCTCTCTTGTTCCCTCTTTCTATATGTACGTGTTTTGTCTTGCATGTTTGTGTGTGTGTGGGTGCTGTATTTAGTAAGTGTGGCTAAGGCTTGGAGTTTTTAACCTTGACATTTCCAGGGATCAGTAAGGATCAATAGCAAAGGTCAGGGAAACAGTAACCTCCGGCTTGTTGTGAGGCTTGGTACAGGAAGTCTGCCCGTGGCTGTCAATTTCCTGGCGCCTTTACAGTATATCCTTTATATCTGTCGATCAAAAACTATGCTGTGTTTGGATTCAACAGACAGGCAGACGTTGTGGAGGTTTTGATTCTGACATCTTCCATGTCTTCACTGAAAATGGCAAAAGATTTGCAGGGCGCAAGCTCTTTCGTTTCTGAGAACAGAGGAAGAAGAAGAGGGGCTATTACTTACTGTAGCCACAAGTGTTTGTGCCACTCCTCTTTCTAGACCTACTTTTTTCTCAGCACAAGTGGAGTTCCTATCTGAATCGCCTTTGCTTGTCATTTTACGTGGAGCAGAGTGTCTGAGTGCTTGACATAACAACAGGGCTTCACATTGAGTACTGTAGTGGGCGTTCTGCGGCATGGAGAGCTGTCAGTTAGCAACTAGCGGCGATGGTAAACCTAGGAGATCGGGCCATTATGAGGTCCATCATGTGCGCTGAGGGGGCACTGTGCACCCCAGATTGTAAACAACAAATCGATAGGCTCATTTGTCATTTGGTTTGGAAGGAAACAAGTTTTTTGGGGGGGAGAGATCCACTTTTCCAATCCAAATGAACCGATCAATCTCGGCTCTCTCATGGGGCCTCCCCGCCAGCGAAGGTGCGGGGAGAAAAAGAGGAAAAAAAAAAAAACTGCTCCGTCTCCCCTTTCTCACTCATTTCTTTCCCTGCATCTTATCTCCTTCCCTTGCTCATCTCTTTTCCACTGTCACTAATATTCACTCTGCCTTTCCAGCATCTTTCTGTCCGTTTCCGAGTTTGTCTGCTTCTCCTGTCTCTCTGCAACACCACCCACGTTGCTTTCCTGTGATGCATTTGTAATCCAGAGAGGAGGACGAGGAGGAGGAGAAAGAGTGGAGAGGAGAATGGGTTCTACTGTTCCGCACTGATGGTATTTTGTGTTTAAGTGGGGGGCAGAATGTTCCTGCCAGAGTGCTGCTGATGCTGAACGGGACTGGCAGGTGGATTATACCTTGTACCGCTTTGTCCCTGGACAAATTTAAAGGCAGCCCAACAACTCGGCACCATGGGAGAATGTAGGTACAAGGGAGGTTTGGGCTGTCTCTCTCTCTTCACTCCCTCTTTTCTTTCTCTCTTTTCCTAAGGCCGAGCAACTTTTTTACCACAACTTCTAAGAAGTATATCGTTTTTCTCTCACTCACCACCCGCACATCTAACATGTTATTTCACTTCCTGCATAAACTCTCTTTACAGGTAGAACACACACACACACACACACACACACACACACACACACATATACACATACACACACACACACACACACACACACACACACACACACACACACACACATATATATCTCAGACCACACTCTACTCTGTTCTGAGCCATCTCCATGAGAGCTTGAGGAGGTCAAAGTCAAGTAGCAGCGGATGAGCAGGATAGTGATGTTCAAAGACAAACCGAACACTTGTAGTGCTCTTCAGACACAACAAGTACTATGCATGAAGTGTTAAACATCCAAAGACACTGCAAAATTCAGACTGTTACAGTGAGATGAAATGATTCCTCTGATTTAAGTGCTTTTTGTGATTCAGCCTGGGAATACATGGAAAGCAGGTGGATAGCAGGACATCCAATGTATTTACCTTATGTAACTGGCTCTCTGTACGTTTATATGATTAATGGTGGGGTCCGCCATTCAAATTGCAGATATTAACCTCACTGTTTACTTTTGCAATTATCACTGACTGATTTCTTTATTACAACAATATGAGTTTGTTTGCTTGCACAGTAAACAGACACAGTAGTTGTTCAGTTGTAATTTGAAAAGTAGCTGCTCAAGAAGTGTTTGCTGTAGTCTGAACCACACTTGTCTACACAAAAGTAATTATAGGTGTCGCCAAATCAACCAGAAGTGAAATCTTAAGGACACAAGATGTAGAACTGTAAATATCACAAGAGTTCAGCCATTCACTTAGCAATGTCAAAATGTCTACACTTTTAAAAACTTTAAAGGTGATAACGGCGACGGCTGCGCTGGCGGTTCACAAGTAACGATGCTAAAAGTGCAAAATATGGCCATCAGAGCTAACTGTGCTAACCTGGGTGGGAATGTGGGGAGCGTGGATTGTGGATGCGATCAGTCAGGATGGCGTTATCCGCTGTAACCGCCACAACAGAACAGTGCAGAGCCGGAGCTGTGAGCTAGCTAATGGGGCAAGCTCACATGGACGAACATGCATTAAAAGGCCTGAACGGCTGACCTGGCTATGTCAACAAAGCACAGAGAAGCTCGGAGGGAGAGTGACTTCATCCTCTGCTCAGGCAGACATTACTCCTCTATATCTTCACATAGCAAATACTTGATGCCAAACTAATGCTCGTATAGAGAACCTTTAATACAATTATTTCAGCATTTCAGCATTTTAGCAATGCATTTTTAATTATATAACTCATTCTGATGTTGATTTCATTAACATTTGCATTTAAGAGTAACATTTTTTTCTAGCGCAAAAGCATAAAATTAGCTGAAGTGAAAAGATGAATGTCACAAAAACACACATGCAAACTTCAAATGTCTACTGTAAATGATTTTAAATAATCCCATCAAGAAAAACACAATTCTCTACTATAATTGAAACTATAAAAAATATTATAATTTGAAACCCCGTTTATGAAGTATGTAGAGTCCCATTAAAAAAAAAAAAAATCAACTGTGGTTTATTTTAGTATTGTAGATGAATCATAAAGAGGCAAAGATAATGGACTACTCAGAGTGAATCACCTAAACAAGAGGCGTTTAAGTGCCAGAATTATAGCAAAGAAACACTGTACATGTTGTACTGAAACACAGTACAGGCTGATCCATATGCTCACACACATCAGAAGATATATTTAAACTACTATTACTACTATACAACCTTTTAAAGCTGTACTTAATGTCATCAAACTACACTTCATTAACATATTGGTTGATTAACTGCATATTTAGCCAGGTTACTTTAACTCTAGTAAGATGTATTTTCAAATGAAAGGAACCGGAGACTTCAAAAAAAGCATACAAATAATAAATAGTATGTAGACTTTAAAACATCTCACATAAAATATGATACATTACTGTTCGTTTCCTTAATGAGCTGCAAAGAGGTCGCTTTCAGTGCATATAAATTATGAGATTAATGAATAAATTAAATGTCTACCACATGTTAATGATGCTTTAACTTTAAATAATTCTTTATTAATATGAAACTGCTAAGCTTAGTAGTATTTTTGAATTTACAAATGTACTATATATTATATAAAAAATATAAAAAAGGTATTGAATCTGTCACATAATTTTTGTTGTCAATATTCTGGTGTAGCTATTGAAAAAATGAAGTACCCACTTTGCTCTTTGAGAGGCTCTCGTGATACTTTCCCTCCTGCTAGCACTCCCTATCAATACGCACACACAGGACTACACACTAATACTGTAATGATATCTTCCCAAAAAGTCGGTTCCCAACGGTTTTAGGAAAAAAAAACAAAAAAAAAAAAAAACGGCTTCAAATGCTTGATTAAACACAAAAACTCAGCAGCAAAGGAGAATGTATCACTCTCATACCTGTGTATGTGGCGGGTTTTATGCAAGCCAACAGCTGTGAGCACCAGAACAAAACAGTTTTTGTCCTGCTCGTCCTTGCATTATCTCACTCTCTCTCTCTCTCTGTCACACACACACTAAGTAAACTCTCTTCTCCTTCCCTCCCTATCTTTATCCGTTGGTATAAGTCCGGCCTCTAGTGGCCTGCTCCCTGTGGACTCGGTGTTACTCTCCATATTGACTTTGTCCTGTCTCAGGAGATGATCTCGTCTCCCACAGGAATCACACTTCTTATGCACATCCACGTGCACCCATGCACATACTGTATCCAGACACACACACTAGATGAACAGTAAATTCCTGGTGGATTCAATATCACAACACTTTACACTATGGTAATATTGCATTTTTATCAACTGCTACAGTATTTACATGTTTGATCAGTCTTTTATAAACCACAACATGCGGTTTAAACACGTAGTCAGTGGTCCTATGCCTATAACTACGATGCTTCAGGTACCCCTCTCGAGTCCTTTTCCACTCATTACATGCATATATTATCTTTTCAAAATAAACTTCTGTTTTCACAGGAAACACCTTGGTTAGGTTTAGGAGACAAAAACTACTAGGTTAGGTTTAGGAAAATATTGTGGTTTGGGTTAAAGTAAGGAATATATGTGGCATTGTCAAGTAGGCGATGTTACATAAGCATAGTAGTGACAATACGTAACTAAAAAGCAATCAACACTGACTTTTGGTTTCACGTGGGACACAAACACCAGTCTCCAGGGTCAAAGTCCTGTGTTTTTGGACCCAAACATCCACCCTGACTTCCTCCCTATACAGACTTTAACACTCTTTACACTACATAACTTGACTTCCACCTTCATTGCTGCCATAACTACTCCCACATACGCAAGGCCACTGGCCAAGCTGTCATATTTGATCAAGTTGGGAATGAAAACAGGCTGGCAGTTTCAGCTAACAGCCCGTTTTTTTTAACCAAAAATTGACGGAAAATGTCAACAGATGTGTATATTTGTACAGATGTTGTTGTTCTTGTTAGCTTTAGACTTAGCCCTGTGCATTGCTTCCTTGGTACACACAGTTTACTCAAACACTGCCGTTGTGCCATTGTTTCATTTCTCATAACCATCTGCAGACAGCTTTTAGTCTGACAGAGGTTAAAAAAAGCAAATGGTGCAGTAGAGCTAATAAGCTACGCTAGCTTTTAGTATTTTGGACTCTCAGGCTCTCTGTCCCCTCAAAGGTCAGCACCATCAAGACGGCTTGCTATAGAACCAATCAAAACAATAATTGTTCTGTACGTACAATTGAAGGGCAATGAACAAATGGGGGCAAGGAACAAAAAACAAGTTTTCCAATTTCATGTATCTCTATACGGCCAGTTGTCTACCTGGAAGCAATTGTTGTTAGCACAATGTCACAGTGATTTGATTTATTGGTCAACGCCGTGAGTTTGTGTGTCAAACTTCACCAAAGTTGTACTCAACAAGTAACATCTGCACCAGGGATGTGTATTCCAGACAAAAATACCACTTGAAAATCACTGAGAATTACTCAAGTATTATTTAAAAATTGCCGCATGACCCCGCCTATCATCAGTTCAGGGAGCATAGTAAAAAAATGTAAATAAATTACACGAAAATTATTTTACAAAACACTGCAGAGTTGACACTGTGAGTAACTGCGGTGTGTAAAAACACACCTGCTTGTGCAAATGTCTGTTGTTTTTACTTTCAGTGACCTTCGTCTCTTATCCTCTTCACTGCCTCCAACATGCACACGTGGCTCATAAATAGCATAACAGCATGCAAAAAAGCTTGTTAATATTAATGAGTGTAATTAGTGCCAATGATGAGGGGGTCAGGCCATTGGCTGACTCATTAGCTCCATCCTACACAGCTGGACTCCACATAATAATATATACTCCTTTGTTAGAGTGTGAGTGAATTCCTGTACTTTGTTGTTTTTATGTATTTTTTGGATTATGTTTAGGATAACTTAGGCATGTAGTGATAATACAAGGATACTAGATATGAAATAAATATTACCAATAGAGGATTTACATAAGGATACAAGTAGAAGAGTATGTGTGCGTACATGCTTTAGCGCTCTCTATGAGTAATGTTACTTGTAGCTGTGGAAAGGGAGGCCATTTTGGATAGATAAGAGGAGCCACAAAAGAATTATTGATCCCTTTTTTAATTGCACAGGGCTCTGTGAATACTTTGTCTGTGCTGTCTTGTAGCTGTCAAGGTTGAAAGCTGATTCACCAGTGTGATTCACTTTCCAGCCATTTACAGACTGAAGACTACCTTTTTAAGAGCCCGTCGGCACGCTGCTGCTGGTGTCATTCCTTCATATGAAGAAAAAACACAAAAAACATGTGAATACAAGAAGCACCCATGTACTTCTTTATAAATACTGTGGCGTCGCTTTAAGGAACTGAAACATTCTTATATTTTGTTCATGCATTTTGAACTCGTACCTACTCATTCATACTTTCAGCTAGGAACTTCATTCAAACCCTCACAGGTGCTGCATTTAGCATAAAAATATGCTCAAATCATAACATGGCAAACTGCAGCTCAACAGGCAACAGCTGTTCATATTCCTTAGGTTTTCCCGCTTATTATGATGCCATAATCACTCTAGTTTTAAAAGTGAGCCAACTGTAACCTTCGAAATACTGAATAGTTAAGAGGTTAATTAATAATCGCAAGTTGTGTTCATGTGTTTAAGAAATTAGTGGCATTTGTGCTAATATGTGATCGTGCTGTGAACTCTGACAGCCCGAAGAATTTTAGCTTTAAAGGAGTAGGAAAATGTGTGCGCTTTTGCACAACGTAGCTGTGGAAGCAAACAGACTTAAACATCCGACCATGTGAACCTGACAGTGGCAGGAGTGCCAAGTAACTCTTAATTGACTCCCGTGGAAACTAACAAGACATTTCTGTAGGAAAGCAGACAGTGACAGTTTTCTAACCTGCTCCCATTCTCACATTTTTTACACCACAAACTTTCAGCAAAGTATTTTCTCTCAAATGATAATATTTTGATGATTGGACTTTTATGATTCAATTTTTAAAGGCAGTAATCCAGTTAAGCATCATTTTCAACATACAGCATTCACACTGCAATTTCTTCAGAAACTGCCTTCAGTAGTTTGTTCTGTTTGCCTTTATTTTTAGTGCTTAACATCAATTAGTCATTACCACATATATTTTTAGAACTTAATATAATTACCAAGACCATTGCCAAGATAACTGGCAGTCTTTCTCTACAGTAAACCTTTATTTTCTATTTACTGGCACCAGCTACAATTTCAAAGGGCATCGGCTCATTTTTATGGCAATTATGGCCATCAATCCTGGGCTTCAGGACGCAGAGGACTATTGCAGATTTTTAGCCTATGATAGGTAATTGCATTCACCTGACATCCCAGGTGTAAAACAGTCCCTGGCAGGGTGGCTTGAATTAAAACCAGCAGGACTCTGTGTCCTGAGGCCTGTAATTTCAAATGCCTTGTTTTATACAGTACCACGAAATAGAGTGTGGTTTACTTCAAGCACAAAGGCTTTGAAAATGTTCAGAATTGCTGCAGAGTAATATGAAAGTTAATTTTCAATGTTTGTTCTCTTGAGTAAAGTACTGCAAAAAAATGAATGCAGTGTTTGCCATGGCAGCACTATGAGTACCCTGATGCAAACCATGGGTTCATGTTTACAGTATCACAAAGTCATGGAAAATTAAAAACATCATTGTTTCAAAAACATGTTTTAAAATGCAATAAAAGCACAATAATATCCTTCAAAATTCTACTCATCAAAAGAGCACTCTACAGCTTCAGTGCATAACTTAACATGATAATTATTTTCACAACAGCGGCCTGATATAAAACCAGAGAAATCAGTGTTTGGTGAAAATCCCATTTTGGTACACAACACATTTCAACAGCCCTGGCCTCTAAAGTGCTATATCCACGCTAAGTGCTCATACAAAGTGTTGTTCCCTTTGGGACCAAACCTCTGGCCTCAGTTAAGACTCAGAGAGATTTGCGGGGAGCAAGGTTTGCTTGCCCGTGGGTGTGCATGCAACACACAATCGGCTGATGTGAGGCTTTACCTCTTCCTCTTCCATCTATCAATCGGGACGTGCCCTCTGCACCCTCAAATCAGTCTAGCCTGGTCCCATTACACCACAGTTTATCCATTTTTCAGTGAAGGGAAAAAGGTAGCAGTTGCAGCATTTTTATGGGTTCAGAAAAGAAATGTTTCAAAACTTTGGCTCACAATTTGTAACCTTGGATGTGATCAAATTTTGAGTCCTGACGGTTTAAGTGTATATGTCAACCGGGGGTTAGTGATGGTTCTATCCATTACAGTCACCTCTTTACAGTCACAATTAGGTATGGTTACTTCTTCTGGGACATTTGTGTTCATACCCAGCCAGCATGTCCACGTTGGTGTTTAACAAGTCCATGTGGTTTGAATGCGTGTAAAAACTGAGGACGGGCCTGAAACTGTCATTGCTGGTTGACAACTACCTAGTTTTATTATGCTGGAAGCTTTAAAATGTTAATAAATGGCACAGAACTATTTGACTGCTGCAGCAGTAAACTGGTTTTGATGGGATTTAGGAGTGAAATTGTCCTGAGACCAATTAGCCTACATTTATAAGTGGACACAAAATAGGGGCACAAAGGGGCCTTAGCATTATTGCTCACTTGGGCCCCACTTATAGCCCACATTGTCCCGGTCATTACAAGTCAAAACCTTGTGGCATGTACACACCCTCACATACACCCAGTTATGCCTTCTTATGAATCATCCATCCCTAAAATGTCACATTTTCCAGTTCCCTCTTCTTCATCGTAGCCTCTCCTCTACCTGTCAGTGGACTAAGTGTCCGGCGCATCCTCGCATAGCCTCACAGCTGTGTCCTCTCTAGTCTGCATCTGTTGGCTTATCTCCATGTTTGCATGTTCAAAGTGGGTGTCAGGAGATTTTTAATCCACACTAACATCAAGATGGACAACTGAATGGAGTTGATGGAATTAATCAAACATACGCAGATGGACATGGGGAATCATGTGGATTACAGCATGGATTACTTGTGCCAAAAGCAGACCATCAAATCAGCAAGCAAGTGCCAGGGCATGCAAGCTGTAAATACTATAAACACAAAGAGCGGTACTTGCAGAAGGAGTAAAATTTAGAAAAATGATTAAATATGTAGAAAGTTGTATTGACATCATTTTATACCCATTTTGGCTTATATAAGACTTTTAAAAATGCTGCCTTTAGGACAATCTTCACTCATGTCCATTTGTTTTATTCAGATTATTTAAAGTACTTATGTATTAGTGTTTGGCTTGGTGTCTGACGTTCTATCAGTATTTACAGCATATGCAAGTCAATAACAAATTCATCTATCTAATAATTCAATTCTAATAATGCAATAAAATTTTATCTATGTATTTATTTGTTACATTTTCTTTTATTAAGTTAGCAAAGCAATTTTTAAGTCAAGTCTGAAGTTGCCTTACGCATAAAAGACTGAGCCCAGTCACCTCCACACAGCGAGGCATACATTATTAATTAAACACTGGTAACGGATCGGTACTCGGATCGGCCAACACCCAAAGCCCAAAGGAACATATATTTGCATATGAAATGGTCTAATATTAAAAGGGTTTAATAAGGTTTATACGGTACATTGAATGGACAGTGCTACCTATTCAACTATTACAACTGCTTATCTTATACCGGACTTGCTCTCTAATTTTTATTACCCCTAAAACCCTCAAAACACAGCTCCCAGCAGATGATTAGGTTGAGATGGAAGCTCTGCTGCTAAAATGGAAACCACTGTTTCAATTATTTTAAAAAGCACTGAATTACTCATACTACCACTACAGCAGGAGAGCACTTCAGCAGACATCTGAGAGGTTTATTTGTTCGTGTGTGCTCTTTAGTTGCCCGCAGAACACATACGGTAAGCAAACATAAAGGCACAGTAAATCGAGGAAGCAAACACACTTAAAGCATCACGTTCAAGCATCCCACTTACATAAGTGAGACAGCAAGGTCCGCGGCATTTGTCCAAAGTGACATTCTGACACCTACACACAGTAAAAACCTCTGCTTTCCCTCTCACCTCTCTGAGCGGATTATTAACACGGGACACTTTGAAGCTAACTTAATCAGATGAAGTGAGTCGGCGAATGAAAGGCAACAAAAAAAGAGAGGAAGAGAATGAGAGAGTGAGTGTGTATGTGTGTGTGTGATGGCGACAAAGAGAGAGAGGGTGAGAGAGCACACCACATTAGTCCACATATGATTTATTCCCCCCTCTAGGTGAAGGAGACACCATTTGTATTCATTTGCCTTTATTTTTATCCTAGATTCATCTTGCCTTCACATGCCTGTCACCACCATACTAATATTATTTTGGCCATGTGATTTCCCATAACTGGCTCTTATAAAAATTGCCCCAGCGCGACAGGAGAGGATGGTGCTCAGGGAGCAGGGGGAGGGGATCTATTTTACTTCATTCATCTGATTTTATTGTATTTTTTTACAGGGAGATTAAAAGGTTCCCCTGGACAGGATGGTGTGAAGGGTGGGGATAATGATGTCTGTCCTCCTGCTGAGGGACACACTAATACACACATGTGCACACACACATTTTTGTGTGTGTGCGCTTAACAGAAGGCCTAGCTTTTTTTTTTTTTATTATTACTGGCAAGGTGAGCCAGTGGTGCTCCAACCCAAGGACAAAGACAACTGTGACCACAATCCTCCTCGCGGGGCTTTGCAGAACAATTAGATGAGAGCGGAGGGTGACTGCTGTTGGGTTTCAGGACAGTATGCACAGATAAGGACACAGCACATGTATAAACTGAAGCAGACTCACACAAACGCATATCAAACAGATTGTTCAACATTTTGGTAAATATGCTAATTCGCCTGCCAAGAGCTGGATGAGAAGGACGTCACCACTCATGTACGATAATATGTAGCTGGAACCAGCAGCTGGTTAGCTTAGCGTTAGGCTCTGTTCAAAGGTACCTGTGAAGCTCACTAATTAACACATACAGAAAAACCAATGTATACAGAAACCAATATATAAAAATGACAATTTCCATTTCTTGGTCAGGACCAGTAACTTCCTGAAGTTGCTGCTGGTTGTCTGGGTTGTTGCACCTCCGGTGCTATAAAGACACAATCACACATCCGCGAAATTAATATCTGACTCCCGTTCATCTTTACAGTCGAAGTGGAGCTCAACTTTGGGAAACTTTCATGCAAAAAAGAAAAAAAAGAAAAAGGTTATGAATCTTTTCATCCAACTCTTGGCAAGAAAGCAAATAACTGTACTTCCCAAAATCCTGAACTATTGATTTAAACTAGAGCTGGATGATATGGCCAAAGAATGAAGGTCTTGATTGTTTTCAAGCATGGAGACATTTTTTTTTTTTTTTTTTACTAACATGATGGAAACTTTTCTGAGTTCATGAAGATAGTTGAGCAAGAATAATAAAAGATCTGCACCCTCTGCTGTCATAGTTGTGCATATTCAAAAAGTATGGGTTTTCCCATACAGCTACTGTCAAGTGGCAGATGCTTCAAATAAGCAGAGCATGGTTTAATAAACTGTAAATAAACTAATTCTGCCTGTCTACAGCCTGGGCCAGACTGGCCATGTGAAGAGCACGTGGCAGCTGTGTTTCCTGTTTTTTTATTTTGTAACAGGTCAGGACAGTCACACTGCCTGCATGTGACGCGGTCTTGGCTGCGTGTCAGTTGCGTGTCTTCTAGAGATTCGAGGTCTCATCTATTTTTAACGAGAGCTGCGCCGTTTACAGCAGCGGCACGACTGTGGAAGTGATCGTTTGACTGTATAATGACATATCAGCAACATTACTACACTTTCGATACAGAAAATGTCACAGACATGAAGAAAAGTAACGATTTATTTTTAAACAAACACTTCCTGCTTTTATTTCAAAAATAAAAGGCCTCAGGTGTTTTTTCTGTGGACAGAAGTCCTTCTTTTGTTAATATGAGAAAATATTTACAGGACAGTGCTGACAGGCAGTGACTTGCAGGGCTCCATGAATGACTGTAGTACTGGGTTTTATTTGTGGATTATTACTATTATTTACAAATTACCACATTTCTTGACCTTTCTCTGTCTAAAATAAATATAAATGACATTTATAATGAAATGAAATGGCCATTATGTAGAAAGACAAGCAACAGCAGCAGCAGCAGCAGCAGAAACACAGCTGACATACATTCACTTTGAGACAGTAATTGCCAATAAAGCAAAGAAGTCCGCACACTTATTCTGGCTGTCTAACTCAGACAAGCCAAGCATGAGCTTAGCATGAGCTATCCCGCTAACAGGCAGGGAAAAAGCAGGGAAAACATTAAGTGGCCTACAGTGGCTTCACCTCTCATAACAAGTGGTAGCGCCTTGTCAACAAACCAAGAGCACAGATCAGAGTCTTTTATCAGTTTGTTCCTCTAGTAGATGTGACTGTATAATTCACTTTGAGACAGTAAGAGCCAGCCAGCCACCTGAAGCCATGACAGCCTTGTAAACTGTAGCAGGTGTGCAAACAGTAAAGTGTAACTATTCACATCACAGTTTACAGGACTGTCAAAATTCAAGACCACTAATGTAGCCAGCTACCCTCTACATTGTGGTCTGACTGGAAATCTTTTTGTGCATGTTGTAATAACTGGATTAGACATTTTACACAATGTGCACCAACAGAAAAAATGAATGAATTAATTAATTTGATATATTATCCTTTCTTCCCTCTTCTGCTTTTCTTCCATTTTTGTTTTCCCTTTGTCTTCCACACCAAGTCCCTGCATTTAGCTGGTGCATCCATCCGGCCAAGTGCACCCAGCTGCACGGCAATTACAGGTGGGGTTTGGTACGGTACACAACAACAAGAAGCATACATTATTAAATGAACCCATGTTCAGATGAAATTGCTAAGCCAGCCAATAAAAGTAAATTACCAAAGACAAAATGCGGCGGCAAGAAAGAGAGAGGGCCCTGCCCCAAAATTGCATTGCATTAATGAACAACATCATTTCTGAAAATGTAGACGAAACACCGAGTCGCACCTATCGGCACAAGACAGAGCGAGGGGAAGAGAGAGATGGAACACAACACTGACTACCTAATTATGCATTTTATCATTTCAGTCACAATAGAGTGCCTCCCTTCTTTAGTTGCCCAGTGTACCCGTGCAGCTGTTCCTCCGCTGCTTTAATGAGGAAGATAAAGAATAATCACAACCGTGTTATATTTACATCTACCAACCACCAAATTACTTCCTGCTGCAGCACGACACACACACACACACACACACACACACACACACACACACACACACACACACACACACACACACACACACACACACACACACACACACACACCTCCCTCCAAATCATGAGAAGGCCCCGTAGACTTAGTCCCCTCATGTTACAAACAACAACATAGAAAAATGTGTAAAAACAATGCAGTTGAGCTTGTTATTGTCTGTCGTTAAAGAGCACATGCTCTTTTTATGCGCTCTGTGCAAAGCAAATTCCCCTAGGGGCAATAAAGGTTTTCATTCATTTCATTCATCCAAGTGTGCTGAAAAATAGCCCACATAAGCTTAAAGCTGGGGTTGGCAGTTTATTTTTAGGCATCACTGGGCAAAATAAATAAATAAATAAAACATTATAACCTTTCAGCATAGTGTAATTCGTGTGATACCCCAGTGTATGCAGTTTTCAGGAAATAAAAAAAGACAAAATTTGAAAATATTGCCCTCATACTGCAGCTCTCCCTTCTGTCCTAAGCCCCTCCCACCAGACGAGCACAGGCACATGCATGCGCTTCATACAGTAACCTATACGAGTACTAGTCATTCATTTCAAAAAACAGTGAGCTAGCTGCAGCCGGCTACAGTTAGCCTAGTCAGTCTGGCCTTTTTGGGTTGCTTTGCAGTGTAGGCAGCTGTTGCCAATGCTGAAATATCAACTTTTCCTGACAGATATTCTGACATTGACTTTCACAATCTGAAGGGATGTGCATGTTTGTAGATCAACCAATAGGAACGCTTTCTCTCCTGAATGGCCTGTGATTGGCCAAAGTCTCCTGTCACGGCTAGATTTTTTTTTTTAAAGCCTGAAAACAGTCATGAGGAGGTGCAGAAGTCTAGTTTTCTCTCAGAGCACTTGAATTACAATATGCTGAAAGGATATTATGGATTTTTTGCACAGTGATGCCAAAAATATACTGCCTACTTCAGGTTTAATAGTTTGAATCAAGGCAGCGGCTAATTGCTTTCACAGCGTTGCTTGTGTTTTGACATTGTAGAAATAACGACCAGTGCAGATCACCTCCCCTTTTCCCTCTCCTATTGACTTTCCCCTCACGTCCCAGGCAGTCCAAGCTAGCACAGATCTTTGACTGCCGGCAGAGCTGTAATATCATGTTGCTGCTCTGTCACGTTGTGTCCCCTGCATCCATCCACCCGTCTATTCATACATCCATATAAAAAAATAAAAAATAAAACAGGGCCACAGCCATCTGATTCCCTTGGGCGCTAAAAAAAGAGAAGAAAGTATCTGTAATCAAAAGGAGGAGATGAAAGGAAGATAAGTGGGTGCAGGAGAGTGCAGAGATGTACACTGTGGGGCTCCAACACCCATCATATGGAATCAGCACCTCGTGAGTAATGGGGGTTAAAAAGGGAAAGCACTGCCTCTCTCAGTGCCAGATGGGCTTGTGTGGGTTGGATCGGGGCTGTGAAAGAATGAGTGAACAAGTGAGTGAGTGAGTGAGTGAGTGAGTGAGTGAGTGAGTGAGTGAACTCTCGCAGCCCTCCTTGGCAGCCTCTCTGTCGACATCAGAAATCAAATGGCAAGAAGACTGCAGAGATGATTGGCCCACGTCGCGCGAGCCTCCATCAAGAACTGGCAATAAAAGCCGCTTCACACAGTCCAGCGTGGACATGTTTTACACAACGTTGTCACAGACCGACATTTAGACAAATACAGGGAATTGGACAAGCTGGAGGACAAGCTGTCTTTTTACATATCGCATCTCAATGGTTGCCAGAAGGGGTAATATTTACATCTATGTGTGGTGCTGAAGGATGGTAGCATTTTCAGGAGTCCTTAATGATGTCATTAAATGCTTGTAGATGACAAAGTTGATTTCATTTTTTTTTCCTGAGGGGATTTCAAAGAAATGATTGGCGGTGTGATTGTTTTTTTCCTCTGTATATTTTTAGTTTGTGCAGTAAATTAGCCTCAAGTCTATTGACACTGTATCCAACACAATAGCTAAAAGATGCAAAATATTTACACACTTTTTTTTGAAAGACTGATTCACTCAAATAACAACATGCCTGCTGAATTTGGTTTGATATACACTGGACAAAGCATTCATTATTTCACCAATACTTGAGAGTTTTACCAGGAGGGACTTGCATGGCACA
This sequence comes from Pterois miles, assembly GCA_947000775.1. Taxonomy (NCBI): domain Eukaryota; kingdom Metazoa; phylum Chordata; class Actinopteri; order Perciformes; family Scorpaenidae; genus Pterois; species Pterois miles. The sequence continues at coordinate 15,267,892 of CAMQGK010000549.1, read as the reverse complement.
GGCTATTATGAACAACTGCATGATTTTTATAAAAGTCGCATATCAGTCACTTAATGATCATGTAAACAAGCACGTCAGTCAGCAGGCTTCATTTTAACAGCTGTCAAAGCCACATACAATGTGTCAGGTAAATATAGCATATCAAATCAAATCAATTTATCTTTATATAGTGTCAAATCACAACAGAAGTAATTTCAAGATGATTTTTGTACAGAGCAGGTCTAGATCGTACTCATTTGTCACCCCTCCGGTTTTTCATTTATTCTGATTTCTCTAATATTATATAGTAACTATTTTTGTCATTTTATTGTAGAATATCTAAAAATTTGATTGTGATTTTTTAATTGATCTTCTTTTTGGGACTTACATGAATTTCTGATGTCTCTTAAATTCTGAGTGAAACTCTTCAGCTTCTGTACTCTCCACTGAAAATCAATATTGAGCGGTGTGACATTACAAGAGGGTTTTATATCCTTCACATTTGATTGGACCGCTAAAAAGTGGGCGGGCTTAGAAGGTAGCGTGATGTGGAGGATCCACACGCAATGTCCTGTTGTTGCCGACTGATTGATTGATTGATGGATATCATGATAGTACTGGTTGGTACTACCTTACGTAAGCACATTTTGGAAGAAAGGAAAATTTTGATATAAAAATAAAGACAGTGACTTTTTTTTGCTAATTTCATTTGCATGTATTGTTAAACAGCTGCACAATATGCCCGGGGATGTGATCTAAAAGGGTTAAAAAGGCTTTTTTCATTTCATCTCGACTTTATGGCCATATGTGCTGGGCAGAGTTTTATATATGACAGCAATAAAATGTCATTCATATGTAGAATATTTAATACTTTTTATACTTTAATATTTTTTTATTACTTTTTTTCTGTTGAATGTTTAAGTTTATTTTTTACTCATTTATCTATTCATAAATCCTTTGCTGCACAAAAGTAGGAAATCATTGAAGTACTGGGACATTACCACTAACAACAACAGCCACTATGACACAAGAAGAGAGTCGACCCCTAAAGAAGCCCATCAGTATCCACACTGTTGGACTGACAGGCGGTGCATGCAACTGGTCACCAAGATTAAAAAAAAAAAAAAGAAAAAAAAAAGACGTCATCCAAAGAGACAGTTTAACCGCTATGCAATTTCAGTAATAGTTACGACTACAGACACACTTGACGCCCTCCTCCTGCTCTAAATCGTAGCTTCGGCCCTGAGGGGGTCCGTAGAAGCAGTAATTATTAATTAATTGTTCATAGCCCATAGCCTCGCGAACAGACATAGCCCCTTGGACATGCGTTTCACGGCGAAGGAACTTTTCTCTTCCAATTAGACCAGCGAGGTGGAGAGGGTGAGAGCACGGACCATCAACCACGGCAGCTCCGGCGAGCGGCCTTGTGGGAAATGTGGAGGACAGGCGGCAGGCGTTTAGGAAAGCACGCCGTGGTGTGCCGAGCCAAAAGGCTCCGCCAGCCTCCTCGCCGCCCTCGGCTACTGAGCTGTCAGAGATGAAGATATAAAGAGAGAAAAGGAAGGACTTGGAGACAATAAAAGCAAAATGCAGAGACACTGCACATATTATTTAATATGTGCTTTCTAAGTATAAATGCATACAGTATATGCCTGTGTTACATGTCTGTGTAGTCCCAGAGGATGTAAAAGGCAAGGCGGGAGTGAGTGACAGCTGAGCTGCGACACATTAGCTCTTGAGGATTTATACAGCTGAGATGTTAGGATGACTCTGATGGGCTTACCAAGTGATTGGTGCGCTGGCCTTGCAAAGAATCCAGCTCAATGAAGAGCTCCGTAATACTTCAACACAAGGGCCCGAAGGCTCATTTGAAAGCCAGACGCGGCGCATGAAGTCAATCTACCGAGCCAACATCCCTCTTCATGAACACTTAGTGCGGAGTTGATCTTCAGCTGAATGATTTGGCATTAAATCAGTGCAGAATGTCGCGAGAACTGGACATAAATTATTTTCCTTCTCCCCCTCTCCAGAACAAGATCGCCAGTGACTCACAATTGCTTAGGTAACATTAACTTTCAAAATAAAAGCATTGAAAAAGTGACTGAAAGTTTCAGTTACAGGCAGGTAGCATCTTTAACTGCATTTCATTATAGTCACATATGCTTATCAGGCGCTTTTCAAGAGAACTTTACTGGCCTCTTTCTCATTCGACCCGGATTAATTATAATAAAACACAGAGAGCAAGATGCACAACAATGGGGCATCAATAACCTCTGACGTTATCATCAACTCAGAACCCGGGAACACCTGGGTCCACTTCATCACCTTGCGCCCGTAGATTTATGAACGCAGAGTGCAATGGGTTCCAGCAGAAGGGACGTGCGGATAACGCAGCTTCATTAAGAAAGAGCATAACGGCCCACCTGAATGCATTATGGCGTCTGTATGAGCTATATCATCTGGGATATTAAATATTTACAGTCAATGTATGCATATGGAATTACTCCTGCAGCTGACGACTTATTCATCTTTGGCTACATTAACATCCATCAGCTACAGGAAGGAGGAATGGCAGCAATCTGTTTTTGCAAAAAATGGTCGCGTGCATCAAAGTAAGACGTGATGAAATAGCTCAGTTATCAGCCATTTAAAGTCTGGCAACAATTACATAACCCCATTTTTTCTCTGTAAGTTGATGTATGTTTAAGAGAATTTCAAAATAAATACATACATTCAGTGCATACACAATTTGTGAGTTATTTTTTTATAAAGACCTGTGAAATGGATTTTCATTATTGAGGAATTCAGCAGGGAGGAGGGTTATAAAGCAACACAACGCAAGGTTAATGGATGGAAAACTTACTGTAAGTCTGCCACAGAATGAAAGCAAGAGCAGACACTCCGCATTATTTTTATGCTAATGCACACCGCTCGTCAGCTATTTCACCCTGCGGGGAAAACACAAGCTTTCTTTGTATTATATTTCTGCTTGTCATATTGCAAAAACACAAACTAGCTCAGTATTTCTGTGCGTGTAAACCCACAAAGAAGCTGCTTTGATATCAGTCACTCTAGAGGGAGAGCTCTGCATTAATATTTCCAAAAATTGCCCAAAAAGGAGGAGGAAAAGGAGAGAAAAGAAAATAAAAACGCAACAATACACACACACATACACACAGACTTGTCTGGTTCTCGTTCCCACTCACACCATGTAAAGGCGATGGCTTGACAGTTGGAGCAATCTGCCTCAATAATGTTCAGGGAGCGTCGGGGACGGAGGGAAGAGGTCTGAAAAACAGCAACTCATCTTTCATTCAGAGTTCCTCAGAGCTCCTGCTGCTTTGAAAAAAATAACAACAATGTACGGGAATGTTTCAAGATTGCTTGTTTAGTCCTATTATGTAAAAAAAAAAAATAATAATAATAAAAAAGGATATTTATTCTCTACAAATATTACTAAATACCCCCCATCCTAATTTAAAAAAATTAAACACCCACTGGAAATTAAGGCTGCACGATTTTGGCCAAAATAACAGTACTTGCAATATATTTTTTTCTACTCCTGCTACTGCAATATGAAAAAAATACAGCAATATTGACCGTACCCGTTTGTTAGCTACATTTTAAAGTTAAATGCTTCGATCTGCTGCACTTCGAGAGCAAAATTAGCAACATTAAGAGCTACGATAAACAATCTTATGCCCTCTGTTTAATCATACACACATTGGTTGTATAAATAATATCTATACCCAAAACAGAAGACGAAACATCTCAATTACTGGCTGGTGGCTGGCTGTTAGTTTAGGAAGCGCTTGATTTGATATGCAGCAGTCTTCTATGACAGCATTATAAACGTCAATTATGTTAATTTAATTGTGATTGCAATTCATATTCCATTAATTGTGCAGCCCTACACGTAAAAAGCATCTGATCATAACAAAAGTTAAACAAATTTTGTCTTTTGACCAACACAACATAAATTGAGTTCTTGGACTTCCCAAAGTTCTCAGATTAAAAACCCAGCAGTAAAAATGTGATCTCTAAATATCACTGCCTGGAAGCACGGCCGGACCTTTCTTCATCTCCTCTAACACTTTATTCTCTGACCTACTTCACAAAGGCAACATAAAATAGAGTTCCTCCTTCTAGAAGGTCTTATTTTTAACCTATACCGTCAGGTTTAATGTCACAGTGTCCAATCAGAACTGATCTGTCGCAGTAGGAGTACGTAGCATTTCTACTAATACCAGTCACTGGCAGCCATCTGAAATGGCTTCCTTTTGTTATTTTGCCTATTATATATATATATACTATCATATATCCTTTTTGTTATCTTTTCCTTCCCTCTCCGCAGTTACTTCAACTGAAGTTCTTTAGTAAAATCATTTCTCAACACCACAGCCAAAAGGATGCTGATAGATGCTTTTACACCTCACAGAAACAACAACAGATACTCCCTCAATTTACAACAGACTGAAGCCAAAATGAGAAAGGTACTATTTCGACACAATTGCACTTTTTACAAAATTACTTTTGATATGGTGAAAACTGAAAAAACAATGGTTTCAGCGAGCAAAGTTGTTAGATGGATTTAAGATGATAAGGAAATGGTTAGGCAACCAAACTGCAACTGAAATATCTATTGTTATGCCAAGTTAGTTATTTGAGCAATACTGAATTATAAATTGAGGATTTGTGGAGTGGAATATTCTGTCGGCAGCGCCAGTTCAAGTAAGAAAAGACGAGATGCAAAATAGGCACGGGTTGTGTATCCTGGGTGTGATCTGTATATAAAAAGCGCCATGTGATTTGTGTCCCGCTCCAGTTTAGAGGCTACAGCCTCCAAACCAGCACACCCAAGGAGAAGCAACCCTCCTCAGGCTGCGGTCCCCATCTGCTTGCCCTCTCCCGCTACTCTCTCTTTGACAAGGCCGCAGCCCGTGGTCATCCGTCTTTGCCGTGCATGTACGTGAAACTAAAATAAAAAGGCCAAAAGAAAGAGAAAATGGAGAAGAGCGACATTACAGATTCACCACAGGACCATCTTTGCCAGTCCCGGTCCCCGTGGACAGCGCTGCAGTAGCGGCTAGCTTGCTAACTGGCTGCCGGAGCTGACATGACATGTTTCCCCAACAGACCGCGGCCCCCTCCGCTCCTCCCCGGATCAAATCAAGCCAGTGGGCTGATGCAGTATGATTGGAGCTCTGGTACTGTCTAATAGCCCAGAGACTGAGCTTGATGCATACTGCCGTCTCTATCACCGCCTGATTCACTGGAACAATTCCTCATATGCAAGCTACCCAGGGATGTGCATCTAGTGAGATGACAGTCATTCTCATAGCCTGATATGCAGCTTCACAGATATGACAATGCAAGTTGTGTGTTAGCATTACAAGCAGATGTCCTGCATTCATAAGCTATTGTCAGAATTATGAAAAACTAAATTGTTTTAAAAAAATACTTGAAACAGCAGTGAAAACAGGTAAAATATTCTCACTGCAAGGTCAGAATCCTGACTGTACATCATAGCAATGTATCAAATGACAACATGAAAACAACAATGTGATATTTATGAACCTACAGAGAATTATCTCCTGAATCTGGAGCGATTTAGCATCTTACAGCTCATTGTTTTGGTTTTCCAACTTTACTGTTTGGGTTCACTCTCTCTGCTCTAATCATAGTGTTGTTTTCAAACCCAAAGAGGCTCTAAAGATCCAGTCTGCAAACTACTTGCTCAGCTTGCAAACTACAAACGGACACAGTAAGCGACTAGCGGCTGGATGTAGTGGCGCACTTAGCAGCTAAAGAGCTGGATATTTCCCTCAAGAGTTGGCAGAGACCAAAAACAGGGCTGGAAAAGTGTGAAAATTAGACTTAGACTACTCAGGTGACCAGAAACACAACTTCAAATTAATGATAATACTGCTCTTAACTGCTGGATGTGTAAATACGATGAATACATAAGCTGTTTCTGCTGCCCCCAAGTGGCCAAAAAAGTCAATTATTGCAAGTTTAAGGACTCATTTACAGACTAAAATGACTTAAGGAGATTCTGAGCACTGAACAATGTATGGTATTGTATTTTAGAGGCAGATCATATGATTTGTATGAAAAATCTTATAGTGCAAAGTAACTAAAGCTGGCAAATAAATAAATGTAGGGCAGTAAAAAAAGTGCAATATTTACTTTTGAGGTATAGTAAAGTATAAAGTGGCGTAAAATGTACTTAAGTACTAGGGGTGCCACAAATCTCTAAATCCACAATAAATCTGACTTCGATTAATTTTTTTATTTAAACATGCCATTGTTCAACTATGGAGTCTTGAGTCGTAAAGAGCAATGCCACTGTCATTTACACTTTCAAAAAAAAAAAAAAAAACCTGAACTCCTTTTTTTATTTAGAAAGGGTTTCAAAAATTATAGTCTACAATATGAAAAACTACATCTTTTCAATATCAGTGTCTGTGTGACCCACCTCAGTACATAATCATCACAAAAACAAAACATAAATCCTTCTGCAGTGCATGACAAGTCTGCTGTAAGCTACAAAAATATGGTTCTGTTATTATTTACTGTCGTGCTTCTCTCCTCAGAATAAAATAATTGGTGATCCTGCTTTTGTTTTCAATGATTTCGATCATTTTTAGATTTAGAATCAAAACCGTGACACCCCTATTAAAGTACATACTTGAGTAAATATACTTAGCTCTTTTCCACCAATGTGTGTTAGGCTGCATTCACAGCAAATCAAATGTTGTGGCGATAAGCGCAGGGTTGTGTGGCAGTGTGGGATTCTCATTTAATGCCCTTTAAACACCAAGCGACTGTATGATGATTAACATTTATACAAAAGTTGATTCTGTTTCAACTTGTCACCGCAGTCGGCACTGCTACAGGTTAAACGCACTACCTCTGATTTAAAAGAATGGGAGGACTGGTGTTTTCACTGCAATGCCTGAATTGGTGTGAATGCAGCCTCAGTATATCATTCTGTTTTTCACACATTAACAAGCACACACGCTGTTTTTTTTCACTGTTTTATCTGTGGGCCAAAATTGGTCACCTTTGAGGCTTTCATCAGTGTCAGCATCACACCAAAAGGAGACCAAACACAAACACCTTCACCTCAGGCAGAGACTCCCGCTGAGCTATCGCTGCAACCGCCACAACCGGTGACCCTCGACAAACTCCTCTGTCTCTGGAGTTGGCCCTTCTGCAGCTCCGTCCCTCTTTCCTGCAGCCAGCATGAGTAGGTTACTCTCTGTTTCTCTCTAATAGCCTCTCTCGGTCTCTCACCCTCCTAATAAGAATCAATATCAGGTCTCTTAAAAGTCATCAAGCACAGAGGTAAAAAGGCTCAAGAGCATGAAATTGCAGATGAGAGAGGGTGTACTTATACAACACCAGGCTGCGATATGGACCTCAAATGGGTAAAGCCATTGAAGACATACAGTGTAGAGGAAAAAAAGACTATAATAGCATGTGTGACAGTGAGAGAGAAAGGGAAAAAAAAAACAAGAGGAAAAATAAGAAATGGAGAAAGAGAAAGGGTCAGGAAGAGACAGCATTTCATGCCACAGAGATGTGATTCGTGAAGGTTTTGTTGTCTTCTTTCTAAGCTAGTCTCCTTATGGGCATCAAACAGCGCGGCAACGGAAAGCTTATCATGTCGACGGCTTATCTCCCATTTTCACCTCCTCAAAGCAATAAACACACAAAGAGCAACTGGAAGATGGGAAATGCACAACAACAAAGAGTGACTCTTCAGGATCAACGGCACTACAGTGCTCTCTCTCTGTTTTCATTACCACATGCTGTCCTGGAAGCCAGGTGAGTCTGCTGATGGAGCTGTGGATTATCCTGCATGCATGGGATGCAGAGTCTGAAGCATGAAGGACACGGATCGTGTCAGCTCAGGCAAAGGCATATTACAACGGAGAGCAGACCTCAAGGACTCGAGTAGATTAAAACAGATTGAAATCCCATTTGTGGCATTTTGGGTCTTTTATGTTGGCTTTCTCTGCTGCTCCCGCTCTCTTTCGATGTCCCCAAAGTGAGCCGAGCCCAAATCTGAATAAACAAATAAGATTGCATTTGTGGAGACAAGCGTCTCAGATTTGCATGGCAATAATATCGAGCTGTAGGGTATTGTAATATGAACGGCAATAAAGGTGTGTGGGTGTGTTTTGTTGATGGAAAGCAATGTGACTGTATTTGAGGAGATGGAAATGACTATCTGACATAGAAATATATGCACAAACAAGCGCCTATATGTACAAATGGTATAAAAATGTATACCATTTATACCAATGTGTACACTTTACACTTTAAGTACAGTGCTGTGCACAGTGTAAACTAAATTCTGCAACGTAACTAGATGTTGATATTTAGCTTAAAAAGTACTACAGCTGCAACAATAAATCAGTTAGTAGTCAACTATTAAATTTATCGCCATCTGTTTTCATTATTAATTCAGTTTGAGTAATTTTATGAGGAAAAAAGTTAAAAGTATAAAGCAGCAGAAAATTTAAATAATCAAGAACAAGCACCTTAAAATACAGAACTTGAGAGCACTTTAGTGTGTTCGCTTCATATTTGTAGTTGCATGAGCTCCCCAAATGTGACACCGAAGCATCTTCATCTGGTGGCGATCCCTCCATCAGCGTTTCCACACGTTACATTTCAGTATCACAGACAATTATGTTCATTTTATTGTGGGCATCCAAAATCGTGATTTAAATTTATTATTCGATTAACAGTGCAACCCTATTAACTACTGGTATCTTTCTGTACTGTTTCATAGCCCTCAATAAAGCTTGCTGGTTATGGAACAATGACGAGGGAATAGACTTGTTGTTTGACTTCATCCCGAAGACGCTCTTCAGGTAGGTCAGGTATAGGGATATTAACAATTAACCATTTAGCCATTAACCGACATTAAGCATTTTAACTGATTAACACAACTGGTTAAACGTTTAAAAGAAATATTAATAATTAATTGAAAAGCTGAGCAAAACTCAAGAGCGGTGGGTCATCACTTTAAAGAAAAAAGCTGGTCCACCTTAAGAGAGTCTGAGCACAGTGCGGAGGAGGTGTACCCTCGTAGCATTTATTCACCGACAGGTAAACTGTACACACACACTCTGCTACACCTATGTTCACAGCTATAATGCCACCAACAACCCCACACTAACCGCCGCCACACACACACGGTCTGTTGGAAACTCGCAAAAGTTACACTGCGCTGACAGACTGTATGTGTGTGGCAGGAAGCCACCAAGCAAGGCTGCTAACGTAGCATAATCACACATTGTTTGTGGGACACTTGGTATCATTATGCCGGGCAGACACAGCTGACAACCTGCTAAATTTAACTAAATGTGCAGTGGAGACTTTTACTGGGAAAGTGGCTGCATGTCCTCAACACTACATGCAGCACTATGGCTGCTAATGCTCCCAGATGGAGACCTGAGGACTCGGTTGTCTGTTATGCTGCATTTCCTTTATGTTTTTACTGCATTACATCTAGCACTTGGAATTACTTTTGTGTTTGAAATGTGCACAAATAAACTTGCCTTGCCGTAAGTGCGTGACAGCACCAGTACATTTTATTGTCATTACTATATAGTATAATAAATTTCTATATTGGCAAAACAGTGCCGTTTACATTTTGTTCTGGTACTTCGCTGCACTGTGGACCTCAACAACTGCCATCCACCTGCGCAGGTCTCCAAAGAGTCAGCTGATAAGTCTAAGCTCTCCTCAGAAAACGAGCTGCAAGCCCACACAAAATGCCACAGTGCTCCACAGAACCCATGTTGTGACAAACACCTCCTGATATCATCTGGATACTGTGGATTTATGCAGCATCCGTACAACTTATTCACTGGCAAAAAAAATAGGCATGTGTAAGGAAAAGAAAGTGACTCCACAGTGCAGGTGGGTGGGCGGTCATGTCTACGAGATCAGATTGTTCTTTATAGGGCTCAGGCAGAGCGCGCAAATCTCAGTGTGAAGCGGTTTGACCGAAGGAGGAAATTCAATTTGGAGAAAATCTCCAATGTCATGTTCATCTGTGCCTGCCACCAAAAATAGGTATAAGCCTCTGTCCACTTACACAAAGCCCTCTCCTCATATGATCAGCAGGTAAAACCGATCAAACAGCGCACTGAGGATAGGCAGCTCCTCCAATCAGAGACAACTGTGACAGCGCAGTTGAATCACAGGCAAAATAAAGCCACAGTTCACTGCAGGTCTTTCTTGACTAACAGAGCTGTTTATTCTATCATCACCTGTTCACATAACCTCCCCTCCCAACCCGGGCTACAGGCCACATCTTGTGAGAGAGACTGACTCTGTGACAGGCACCCTAAGAGGCAGTGTGGATAGCGATGAAGATGTCATAAATAGATGTAAGAAGTCACAGCATCGTTCAACCTCATTTGAGACTCTTTGAGCTGTCATGGACGCAAAATGGTGACAATAAAAACGACTCAAAGGCTCAAGAAAATGCTTCTTCCCCATTAAATGTATGTAAAGCCATGGCAACAACTAATGAGACTCTTCCTCTCCACTGTACACAAAGTGCAACATTAATATTTATTTTTTTTCCACTTCTCTCTTCATTGCTGCCCTGTGAAAACTATGATCTCCAAATTTGATTCTGTCTGCATGTCTACAAATATTTTTAAAGATGGATATTTTCCTCTATGTCTTGGCCTCTTGTCCACACAAAAATGTGTTTTGGGTCACAAAAACATATTTAAAATGCCTGCTAGGGTTCAAATTTTTAAAAATTCAGGCATTCATTCATTCTGTGTCTGGAGCGCGAGATCCTCTCCTCATTTTGCGCCTGCCCATTGTTGCTTTGTGTAATAAGCACACGCCAGAAACAATAAAGATGATGGTTGACTGGCTTTTTTATGTTTTGATAGCACTACTCTGACTAATTACTACTTTACATTTGAAAAATGTCACAGGAGGCCAAAGCAGGAACACATTAAACATGTCGAGGCTGAATGGTGAATGAATGTGCTTTTGGGTGACTGAAGGCAAAGTTTGGAGCATTCAGAAGGGCTATAGACATAAACCTGAATGACCCCCCCTTTCGTTATTTATGCATGTAAAAAGAAAGCTGATGACAGCCCCCCCATCCCACCAACAATAACTGTTATCAAAGTGACTGTAATGAAGCTGAAGGAAAGGGAGACAGAAGGGTGCTAACAAAAGTCCTTGACCCTTAACATGTGATCTCACTTGTGGTGACATAAATATTACAGTGAGCGTTTGAAGTTGTTTTTAGGTTCGAGTGTGGACCAAGGAATCTTGTAAAAAGAAGGTAAGAAAAAGGTAAGAAAATATCTGTTTTTAAAATAACTGTATATGTGTAGACAGGACCTTAATTAAGTGTTTACCTACTTTAGGATACATACATTACTGAAAAATAATAATGCAAAAACACTCTGCTGAAGCAGACACTATGCCACAAATAGTGTCTCTACTCCATGAAATATGAGCCCATCTGTTGGTGGGGGATTTAGAAACCCCCCTGCAGCCACTTTTTAAAAATGTTTCAACTGTAACTTGATTTGTTGCAGGCTTTACTCTCATTACAAAGAGCCCTGCGATCCACTTAGCTCCACATTGTAGGTTTATCCACCTTAAGCCCCTTCTTACAAACAGCCAAACCCTAACTGCCCTGATGACATGATTTAACACTTTATGGCTGGATTTTAAAATTAATTTTCTTCATGTGCTTCAACACAGACATAATCCAATGCAAAAGTCAGACATGCCTCAGGGAAAAACGTGTTCATATTTGAGTAGTTTGCACTGAAGCAGACCCTTGAAGCAAGCAAGCTAAGCCGGGATCCCCCTGTCCCCCCTCATCCTCCTCTTACCGTCCACACAGGCAGGTCTGGCTCTTGTAGTTCCAGCGATCTGGCCCTTCTTACAGGCGCAGCGGGCCGTCTGCCTGGCGATGGTCCGCCGTGGTTGGCTGCTGTCCCTGTCCAGCGTCACAATCTCGCATGTCCCCGCTGCCAGCTGGCCTGGAAATGACATTGCACCACAGGATGCGAGGTCAGAGAGATGAAATCAAAAACAGGACAAAATAACCTACTCTGTCTCTTCTGTTGCATGTGCATTCAGTCACATAATCAGTGGTGTAGCTGATATTTTTCATTATTTTTTGGTGCTCATTTGGCACAGCATAAACATTAACAGATATGAGGAAGTCTGTCACACTGGAGCCACTGACACAAATGCATGAGCTGTATTAATTGTTATTTATTATAATCACCTACAAGGTATTCATTTTAAACACATAACTATTTAATAGACACAACCTGTGTGCGTGTCGGACGTTTCGAGTGGCGGCCATTTTGACAATAAGTGGCATTTACACACTTAATTTCACTTAATTTTCCCAAATACTGGAGTCAATTGCTTGTTTTGCATTTATGAAAACCAGTGAAATGTTTATCTGCAGCGTGTTAAAATTCGGCTTAACAGTAGAGTCATGAATATCACAAACTGCCTTGTAAAATCAGGTGACGTGAAAAGCTAGTGACAAGCTGTTTAGCTACAACAAGCTAGTTTGCTAGCGTTAGCCACTATTAGCTGGCCATATCAAGCCAAATAAGACTACAACAACAAAAGCATCGAGTGCATCGAACTGAATACTGTGCATTTCACTGTTCACGTATTTACCTTTTCCAGGAGTAGGGATAGGAATAGTTGTCTGACTATACGTGACTATCGATTCCTCTTATCGGTCACTTCCGGTAGCCCACAGTCTCACATGCATAGAGGTAACGCCATGCGCACGTTGTACCGTTTAAGTTTGTTTGGGACCAAAAAAAAACACTCAAAAGCGTAGCTCTACAAAATCTAAAGCGACACAAACTACTTTCTCCCTCGTACCGCTGCACCGTGAACCATAAATCCGTGTTGAAATCGGCAGGAGAGCTAGTTGTCGCTAGCTGTTAGTGCCCTGCAGCCAGACCAGCCCTGCTTGATTAAACGACGGAGAATATAATGATGCGTTCAAGGTCTAGTCGGTAAAAAGGAAGATTAGGCGAAAATAAATAAACATTGAACATGACATGTTCACGTAATCTTGTAAAATTGACTTTTTAGCGAGAAACAAGAAGAAATACACATTGAATGGGTTATTTTCACAGCAATATAAAATAGTAATTAGATAGGGAATTATGACCTGTTTAACAGCTTAACACTAGCTCTAAGCAGCTCACATTATAATAAATAATTACACCTACTGATGCCAATAATTTATTTTAATCAAAGCAAATATTTAAAATATTAAATAATAATAATAATGATAATATATTTAAAATTACACAACCACTTATTTCCAAATCATTCCACCATTTGAGTTGTGTTTTATGAAAATAACCACTATAGATGACAATTAAAAAAGTAAGTAAGGATAAGATTTAAAATGTTTGACCCCGCCTCCCGAAGGGTGGAAAATTTTTTTGGAGACGTACTGTATGTATGTTTTTCCATCCAACAATTTACCAGGAATTGATAAAGAATGTTACTGATAAGGGGCTGCAGGGTGGGTTTTGGTTTGCCCCTTTCCCCCCCCCGCAAGAGGGTCGCAGGTTCGATTCCAACATGCGGCTCTTCTGTGTGGAGTTTGCATGTTCTCCCCGTGTAAGCTGTATGTTTTCCCCCGGGTCCCCCGCCTTCCTCCCACCATCCAAAGACATGCTGTTTAGGTTAATTGATGACTCATCCAACAATTTACCGTCAGGATTATTTTTTTTTTTTTTTTTTTTTTTTTTTCCCCCCCCCCCCCCCTCCCCCCCCCCCCCCCCCCCCCACAATTATGGATTGATAGATGAATGTTACTGATAAGAGGAAGCTATAATCTGCATCAATAAAAATAAAATAAAATGTGAAAGGCAGACAAATGATGTAATCCCATTAAAAACACTTTAAAAGAATTCAAACACATTGGATATCCAGCGAGGGTATTGTTTTTACATTTCTGTCAGAAGAAACATGGGTTTTTTTTAAGGTTTAACAGACCCTGTGGTATCAGTGGAGGTGCTCAGAGGCCAACAGAGGAGCACTGTGGTGGCACTGAGCAGCTCACAAATGTGACTACATGTGTGAAGGGACTTTAAAAGACAATGAGGAAATTACTTTTAAATTTCAGCTACCTAAAGACTACCCACTAGCTATTTCTCATTAAGGGCCACATCCCATCAGCTCACCTCTTTGAAGGTAAAGAACCTATTAGCCATGAATGAAATACATGAATACTGATGAACTTTGTAATTGCTGCCAAGCCCCCCCATCTTACACACACATGCTCCATGTATTCAATCAGGTGACCTTCGGCCTCGTAGCCGGGCCCTTGCTGCTCGCAAATTAACCTTTGTCTGTGTGTGGAGGCCCTCGGGTGCCATCCTGGAGAGGCTTATCAGGATCTAATTGTGATTGGCAAGAGGATGGAAGTTGTGATTAAATCTGGACTTGAGTCCCGAACACTTGGGTGGCCGGCTTAATGAACTGAGCTGTGAGGGGTCACTCCCGGGGTAATGGGGATCTATCAGGATTCATCCACACAGTGTGGCCACAGACGGAGAAAATGTCTCTGTGCATTACAGTATGAAGACATTTTAAAGGTGAGTATATGCATAAATACACACTCTTTTTAACATATATTTAATGGCAGATAAACAAAACATTACAAACTTCATGCAACTATAGTGACATGAGCTATAGTTGGCCCATACAGTATATCCTGGTCCAACTCCCCATCCTATTTGTTTATGCTTTTGCATCTAGATGGGGAAAATAATGAAGAAAATCATATAACACTAACAATGCACTGATAAACCATCACAACAACATATAACATAGGGGGTGGCTGTAGATAGGGTGGGTATGGGGGGGAACAAGTGCACTACAGTACCACATAATCAAACATAATACAACACATTTAGTTGACAATCTATAGGCCTGCTTCAGGGATACACCAATCCGATACCAGTGGAAGTGACTGGGATCATTCTTTTATGTGTAAACATGAATTATCAAATCGTGAATTATGTTTTATTCAAATAACAAATTGTACACCAGCAGCTTGGTAAAAATCTTCAAAATGAACAGGAATTACAACTCATGTGTAAACTGTTTTAATACAGCAACAAATTGGTCAAAATACAAACAGAAAGTGAATTGAATAGATTGGTCCCATTAACACAGATACCATCCAGCTATTTGAGTATTGGCCAGATATCTGGGTGTGAAAGGGTGTCATGCTTCAGTGTTTTTTCTCTGTTACGTGCTGGAACTGAGATAAATGACATCAATTATGCTGTACATGGATAAAGTTTGAGTAACAAGTAAACTTGAACTATTAACAAAAATAAGACATACAAATAACACATACATGAACATGCACATTATTAGAAAACCTAATTCTACACTAATGCAACCAAATGTGAAAACCATGTATCTCCTTTTCACAAACTAAAAAAAAAAAAAACAGCCCTTTTTCCAGCTTCGTGACAAAATCTGATAGCGTAATGGGTTTTTAAACTGTTTATTTATCTTAATAGATTTTTTTCAGTCCATTAAAAAATGACCAATTTCCAAAATTGGAGATATGTTTTTCACTTGTTTTGTGTTGAAAAAATAAGGTACTAAGAGCAAAACTAGGTTGTGTTTTTACAAGTCAAGATACTGAGTGGAAGTGGCCAATTAATTCACCCACAGATGTGTTCACAATGTCAAGACTAATCTTCAGCCATCTGTATCTCTGCTGTCAGATGAAAGTGACATTGTAGACTTCTTCCTTTGGCCAAACTGCTTCACACTGAGATTTGTGCGCTACACATTAGAGGTACACTGTATGTGTGTGTCTATAAATACACCTCTACTAAGAGGAAGGCAGGGAGAGTAATTACAATTGCGCTGAAAGATGTCTTAATACTAGATGTCTTTGCCAACCTGTCTTGCACTTGAGAGATCAAGACCAAACCCCCACCTTCACCACCCCTTTCCACCGCTCTCCTCTTCCTCCGTCCTCCTTTCTTCCTTTATGTTGCTTGCTCTTTTCTCCTCCATGCCTTCTCACTTGACTCCCTCTTGCAGCTCTTCTGTCTTTTCTGGCTGATACCGGATAATGACTTGTCATGTAAGCTCCCGTGTCTGTTCATGTGTGTGTGTGGCGTTCGTTTACTTCCTGCATCCTACCCCACCCACCATCTCTGCAGATCGTGTCCTCGCTGCCTTCTTCCTGCTTCCTCTCGTTGTCAGTTCCTTCTCCTTTGGAGCTCTTCCATTGCAAGACGCTGAAAAGACTTCTTTTTTTTTCCGGATGTCTTATGTAATAAGCGCGTGGCTCGCTGTGGCGCAGAGGTACCATGTGTGAAGTCAACATGCTCAAAGACGGGTTGATTTGACGTTGTGATTCTCTGATGAAATGTCGGCAATTAATGAGCTCCATCGAGTCAAGAAAGAACGACAACAAACAGGGGCCTTGCTCATACTGTCACAGCTGTAGCTGCAGAGAAACTGAATTAATTTCATTTTCATGTTGTTCCCTGGCAATGTATGTTGTCATCTATACAGCTGCACTGACTGGTATAAATAATCTTCTAATTTTAAACCCAGTATAAAATCAAAATGACTATGATCTGCCTCATGAAATACTACACTTGCAGCATCTCAACAATGAGTGTATTCATTATGCTACTTATCCTGTTCATCACTGTATCTTTCAGATGTTGAAACTCAGTTCTTTAAATCTAAATTGTCAAATTGTTGTTGCAATAGTTAAACTACTTTGCAAGGCACATGGCAAACCATAATTCATATAATGATACTTATAAAGTAGAAATAATTGCAGTTTGTGCAACAAGTTCTTGAGCTTGCATGTGTTATAGAGTTTGGTCAAAGTACATACTTCAAGACTAAAACGCTACAGCCATGCTAGCTTAGAAAGTTAAGCGGTCACCAAAGTTATTACAATTCATCCTGAGGGGAACATGAATGGCTATACCACATTTCATGACAATCTCTCAAATAGTTTCACTCAAAACCAGTCGGATATTTCATTCAAAGCCACAAATGTTTTTGCACACCAAGTCTGTTTCTTGTATGTTTATCAGATGTCATTTTGGATGATGATATTTTCATCCCTCTTTTGCCTTTTGACGGATGCAAAGAAAACCTTAAATAAAAATCTAACCTGTTCTGAAAACTTTAACGACGGCCAAAAGTTTTGGAGCCGGTGTGTAAAGGTGATTGACACGAGGTTGTATATATATATATATATATATATATATATATATATATATATATATATATATATATATATATATATATATATATTAAACATGCAACAATTTCGGACGAAAATATGGACTTGGTGTGCAAAGGTCTTTAGTCAGAGGGTCACCAAGTCACTAGGATATACAGTATCATCAGGGAATCATGAATACTTGAACAAAGTGTCTCTAACCTGGCTGGTGGTGCTGGACAAAAAGTCAGGGGAACACCAAAGTCAGTAGGAGTCATCCACTGAGGACAATGAATGCATGTTCTAATTTACACAACTAGCAGCCGTTGAGATACTTTGGACCGGAACAAAGTGATGGACCGACTGACGGATCTATCAGCCAACAACAGACCAACACTGCCGTCCGTGGAACCATGCTGCTAGAATGGGTCTAAAAGCTAGTATTAAATACTGCATGTATCAGTGCTATTACCCTGAGGTATGAGTTTATCTTGTCTTGACTCTCAAACAGGATGAACATATCGTGTCCTTCCTGTGTTTAATATTTAGGGTTTGAATCTCAAGTATTTGGAATGTCAGACACATAAGTCCATAGAGAATTGCTGAAGAATATTCAGAGTTTTAAACAAGTTGGTTTCAGCTGCAAGCGTTCTAGGTGTTTTGCAGTCTTTCCAAATATTATGTGAGAGAACTTAAGGACAAGTTGGTCTCAGTCCTCTAATAAAGCAGGAGTCTACTCCTTCTTTTCGAAAGCAAATTGCTCCAAGCGTCCCCGTGGCTCAGCCTCCAGAGCACAGTGCCAGAGAAACCACGTACATTGCAACGATTAAACATAGCAAAACTAAACAAACAAAGCAAAAAGACGAACTGAGCCGAACCGCCCCCCCAACACAGGAAAGTATTATTCTTCTTGTTGGCCTAGAGGGCTCTGCAGAAAAGGTTAGAAAATATTACAGAATTCAAAGCTCCAGTTTGTCCAAAAGATAATTTTGCTCAGAATTAAAATTGCATATTATGTTATACAAAAGATGCAAGATGTTGTCCAACCTCTTCACAGTCGTCCCATGAAGAAATTGGCCTGTGAAGAGAGGAAACCGTAATCCTGTTTCCTGGAATAGCCTCATGAATAGTGGGAAAAATGTAAAACTGGCAGGTGTTCTCAGAAACAAACCCAAAGCTTGTACCAGTAGCGCTATGATTTATCATCACCCTTATCAGCTTCTGTTGTCGAGCAGTTGTCAGCTTGGCCAGCCAAATGGCTGATTAAAATGTATGTGTGGCCACTCTAGAGTGAAATGAAAGCTCTGACTGTGGCAGAAGATGGATTCATGTGGCAGAGCGTACGGCTTAATACAATGTAATGTTATTGACATGCTCCCATGCTTTATTATTTCTCCCCCCACTCCCCAGCACATTACAATTGCTCTGCCATACACGGCCATTTGACAAATGTCCAGCACAGCTACAACACGGTGAGACATGACATTTTCCCCCCCCTTTTATTTTAAAGCTGAGACCATGTTTTATAAGAAGCTGTTTTTCATTCATTTTTTTGATTTATTCTTGTTTTTGCAGCCGAAGACATCCCAACCCAACGCTGCTTCTCAGAGTCTCAATCTGCTGAATCAAATGCTTTATAAAACGTGTGGTTTAGGCTCGGGAGGAGGGGTGGTTTGCAGTTTATTTATTTATTTATTTTTGTCCTTTGAAAATCTGCAGTGTGCTGGAGCCACGCTGGGTTTGCATACTGTGCTGCACAAGAAACAGCTATTTCCAAAGTATTTGTGAGTGTCCCTCTAAATTTGACACAAGATGCGTTCTGCCATGAAATTTACTGAAGAACTGCAGAATGAGATTTTAATTAGCCCTCACTTTTACAGTAATACTCGTAGCAGCATAAGAAATATGAGGGCTCACATCCCCCAAAATGGCAAAGAAATGCTTCTAAACAATCATTTCTATGTAGTTTAATTGGAGTAAAACTAAATGCTGCTTTCAGTTGATACTGGCTGTGTAACTACTGGGCACAGTTAATTTTTGACTCTAGCTTTAGTCACGTTTACACATTTGATTATTGTTAGATTCAGTCAACAAAAATTGAATACATTTTAGATTATACTGAAAATCACTGAAGAAAACACGTTGGCTAACATTACTAGATTAATGGTACTGAAATGTTAAAAGCTGGATCCCAATAACGGCAAACTGCTCCTTAAACCAACATTTAGGGGAAGAAGTAGATCGCCATGAGACAACAACTTGCACTCATTCCTGCCATAGACTGTATATAAAGATGCATGACAACTCCCCAAAAGTGAAGCTAAAATATCTTGATTGCCCCCTGGTGGCTGGCTGCAGTATAGTGTAGAAGTAGTTGCATGGAGATATTATGTTTAGTTGTGTCTTCCTAGTGAAACTGCTACAGTGGTGCTAACGTAGCAGCAAGGTGGCTCACGCTAGCAAGCTCCAGCTGTGCTCAGCTTGTGATTGGCTTGGGCAGGTGTGTGGGCGGGGCCTCGATACCATGGTTCCAGTCGCTCGATCACTACTGCGCAGACTGCAAATGAATCAGAATCTCAAGATGGCAGCTCCCATATCCGGGATATTTTGGCTTCACTTTTGTACAGTGGGAGGAAGTGGAGATGTGTCATCACCCACACACTATTTTGCTCTTGGCAGTGGTATGTTACTGTTAGCTTACTAGTTTATCTTAGCTGTTTTGTTTCCACTTCTTACTGCAAAACCTGCATGTTAGCGAACATTTCTGGATTAGCAGTACTGAAATGGAAGATCCTGCTTATTAGGGTAGTAATTAAACTAGATAAATCTAGAAGAAAACATTCCAATACAGGTTTGCTTAAAATACTTTATCAAATCTTAATTTCTTAAAGACCCGACAGTGGACTCATGGAGGACCATATATTGTTAAGATAAGAGTTTAAAAACCATGCTAGCAGCCCGCAGGAGCCATGCTACTTCTTACAGCCAGGCCAGTGTGCTTCGAGCAAGCCAAGTGACTGACATCGGCATCCTTAGAGCACTGTGATCTCGCTGCCAGGGCTAAAAATATGCAGTGTAAGGTGAAGAACATTAAATGCTGAAATATAACATATTGATTTGTGTATTAAGCAAACAATGTTGTCATGGTGTCTCTGAGGAGGTGAATGACTTGTGTGTTTGTGTTTGGCTGTGAGGCAATATGAATTATAAGGATGCCAGCGCACGGACACGCTCTTTTTCTAAACATCAAAATGATGCATGTAATAGCTAAAGCCTTACAAACAAAAAATGTTCTTTTCCACATATTCTCCACTTAACCTAGAAACACTACATGGCAGCTAGATGTAGCTGGAAACTAGCATTACATCTGTTCTGCTGGAGAGGACAGAGTGTGCATGTTAGACATTGCCAGACTAAAATGCTATATCACTCCAGCGCGCTACAGCTGTTCAGAATGAGAGAGGAGAGTCCGGCGCCAAGACTGCGAGTCTGAAATCGCATTTTGGATCCAAACGCTGCATTAGTAGAACCTTGATGTCATCCCTCTACCCTGAGGCCTGGCAGGCTACTTTTTAAATGAATCCTTTTAACAAGCCTAATCAGAGGCTGAAAGAGCCAGCTGAACAGCATGCGGTGTAACGGGAAGGAGAGCGGCGCAGACGTAATTACAGCTTTAGGTAAAAAGAGTAGTCGGATGATGTAGGGCCTGAATGAAAATGACCTGCACTTGAGCAGGAGGAGACTGAGGTCCAGAAACAATGAAGCAAGCCACTTACATGGACTGCCATTTATTTGGTGTCTGGACTGTAATTGAAAACAGTTTGAAGATGTCCTTGATTTTTTACAGGTGTGAAAAATTATGTTCCAGTTCAGACCAATGTGTTAAGATGAATAGAAATAATATGAAGAGATTCTGATCAGGTCACATTTGATGAATCATGATCAGTGAGCACAGCGGTTTCATGATTTATACAGTGGCAGGAGGGCCAAATGTCTCCTGCAACATCCATTTCTAGTTTTGAAAAAAACAGTTTGATATTCTGAGAAATATCCTTACTCACTTTCCCGCCATGGTAGATGAGAAAATTGCCAATCTGTGGGTTCAGTTTGTAGCTGGTTAGCAGCTGGTTAGCTTAGCTATCATACACAAGAAGGGAAGCTACTAGCTTGGCTCCATCTGAAGGTTACAAAATCTGCCTACCAGCGACTCTTAAGCTCATTAACTAACAAATTATGGCTTGTTTGTTTGAGCTGTAGAAAAACGCTTTGTGCTGAACATAACAGCTCCCAAAAAGTGAAGGCAAAACATCGTGATCCCCCCTGGTGGCTGGCTGCAGTATAGGTCAGAAATCTCACCCCCTCCACGTTAGCAGATGGGACGTGGGTCAAACTAAAAAGTCAAAGTACACATCAAATACATTGTTGATGTTTGAAGGATGGTTTCTGTCATTTTAGCGAATTCCTGATGTTTTTAATTAGTTATTTGAAGGTAGAAGTCTGCGGCCATACTCGGCTTATGTTGTGGGCGGGACCCCGGGCACAAGTTCGCAGACTCTGGCTCCAAATAACCTCAAGATCACAGCTCCCACATCTGGGATATTTTGGCTTCACTTTTGTACAGCGGGAGGAAGTAGAGAAGCGTCGTCCATCTGCAGTCTATGGTCGTGAGCAGCGACTTTCTGAAGAAAGTGCAGTAAGCCTATTGCTGTTAGAAAGAATCGAACTCTCTTCAAACAGCCTCGACTTAAAGTAGACATTCATTTTCCCCCTCCAACACTGACAGAGTGACCAAAAACTCATCATAAAGCCAGTCTTGAAATTATTAATACCCTGCCCATGCTGCCATGAATCAGAGAAAGTTCTGGAGACAATTCTCATTGGGAGCACTGTCTCATCATGACGAGAGAGAACTGTGGTCTGGCCGATCTATTTTGGGTGAAGCAAGCTTTTCTGAGCTATTCGCTTGCTTTGTGGAGCCACTCTGAAAAGAGATTTGATTTTCCCTTTCTGGCCCTTTTTTCCTAAAATGCTTGGGCAAGCAGCAGTCACACAGAAGCACTATCACACACACACACACACACACACACACACACACACACACACACACACACACCCCCCCCGAAACATAAACATGCACTTACAAAAGAATAGAAGCACAAACGCAGCATATAAATGCCAAATATAACCACAAGATAGATGCCAGTCCCCCGCCCTTATACATGCTCACACATGCACATTAGCAAAGTAAAGGTTGCCATGCAACCACAGCTAAACTAAACTTCTTCTGCCTCCTACGTAAGCCTACATGTTTCATGAAAATAATTCTCTGCTCCTATCATGTTTTAAAAAGGTCATTTTAAAGCATCAGACAGTAAGCACACAGGCTGGCACAGAGCTTGTCCAACACACTCACAGCTACACTGTGTTAAATGCTAATTAGCAAATGTTAGCATGGTAACACATAAAACTAAGAATGTTAACACCCTAAACTTCCAAAACATCAGTTTGTTACCATTGTCATGTCATGTTAGCATGCTGACATTAGCATTTAGCTCATAGCACTACTATGCCTAGGGTTGTATTAGCCTGGGACGTCCCCTATATTTGGCTAAATTGGTTCATCCCATATGGGATCATGCTTGTCCCATGTTGACTGCCACTCTACTCCGATCACCAGACGGCACTCTTACAGATCCTAGATCTGATACAACTGCAGCAGAAGATCATGTGCTGATCATGTCACAGGTGAGATCACTTGAAATAAAATCACAGGCCCCCGTATGCACATCAGTTGTAGGTTGGGCTGGGGATCGATACTCAATACCTTCAAGGTATGAACTGAAATAACGTAGTACCAAGTAATATCAAAACTTCTATAGGCAAAAGATACTTGCAATCGATCCCTTTTGTGCCCAGATCTAAAAAAAAAAAAGTGTACGTTGATTTAATGCAACGTGAGTGGCCCACTAC
The DNA here is from genome assembly GCA_947000775.1 of Pterois miles. NCBI lineage: Eukaryota > Metazoa > Chordata > Actinopteri > Perciformes > Scorpaenidae > Pterois > Pterois miles. The sequence goes on along the minus strand of CAMQGK010000549.1, from coordinate 15,244,656 downwards.
TGCAGCAGCAACCGGGATCGCGTGCACACGGCTCTGAACACAGAGATGTCTAAGGCTAGCAGCTAACGGTGCTAGCAGCTAACGGTGCTAGCAGCATGAACAACAGCAACAGAGCTGACAAAACATGGCGTAATGTTTCTGCAACAATACTTCCGCTTTCGTGGGTCGTGGGGCGACAGTAACCGCTATAAGAGCGCTCTGCAGTACCGTGGCAATAAGCGAGCCAGTGGGACATTCACAGCTTCCATTCACATGATGGGTATTGAATGAATATCGGTATCACTTTAAGGGTACTGGTATTGATACCAGCATCATAATTTTTTTAAACAATACCCTGCTCTTCTTCTTCTTCTTCTTCTTCTTCTTCTTCTTCTTCTCTAGTTGTAGGTTTAGTGTAAATGCGTAAAAGAACAAACAAATCAAAAGGCACCTTTTGTCTGTTATTAGTAGTGATAGTGATAGATAGATAGTAGTGGATGGGTGTTTAAAAAGACAAGGTGAATGTGACAGATTAGGGAAGACAGTAGCACCAGGATGATCCCTTGACTGACAAAAAAAAATTTTCATGAAAAAATGCTACAGTTAATTGTTTCAGGTTTTTCAAATGTAGGATTTTCCTCTTTTATAACCTTTTCAAATATTAAATCTGTGGGCTTTGGACTGTTATTTGGACAAAAAAAAGCAATTTGAGAACCTTAGACTCTAGGAACTTGAAACGGACCCTTTTTTTTACTACTTTCGGAGTTATTTTCGTACAAGCAATGCCCTAAGGATGCCCTTACATTTTTTCAATTGCATTCAGGATACAGAAGCTTTGAGATGCATTGACTCATGATTAAAATAAATTCAACTGAGTCCCCGTGTAGCTTAATAGGGTTTTCATAATGAAGCTAGGGCCCCTTTCTTCCTACTGTGACCTTGTGTAAAGCACGTAAAGAACGGTGTTTTCCCATGAGACGCCCTCTTTTCCCCAGTGTTAGTGTTTTAGAATAATGAACTCTCTTTAATAACAGGGTGTTGGCACGAAACAATGAATGATCATCAATTAAAACGGTGGGTGAAAAGGGAAAACAAAAGACCCCGGTAACCCTTCGTAACACAGGGAAGCATTATGTACACACACACATGAATACCAGTGTCACCTCACTGGTGAAATTAAGTACATTTTCCTCCCCAAGAGGATGCATCGCAAACAGGGCAATGATGATGGGGTGAAGTCCCTTAAATGTTGCTATGATTTCGCAGCCGAAAGACCCCCAGGTGAATGTGTGGAACAACAATAATTTATCTGCGTCTGCACCCTTGTGGGACAAAGGCAAGGTATGTCAGATGGTGTTAGACTCCTGATCAGGGCTAGCCAGGCTGCAATGCATGATAATCTATAGCAAAGCATCTGCAAGGGTGTGTGCTGATATGCACTGGTTATTTCATGCATGTGCAGGAGATAGCTCGCTTAAAGGTCTTGTTGATAAAAATTTATATGTAGACAAATATAAAAAAAAAAAAAAGGTTACATCCACAGAGCTTTAGAACGGCACAGAATAAAAATATGGCCTTTTGTGGAAGAAAAATATGAATAAAAAAAATTGTCCAGGTCCAAAATGAATGTTTTCTTTATCTCTGTGGAAAATATCAGATGTTTGGTTCCCACTTCTAACAAGGCTTGTGAGCCAATAGTAAAAGGACGTTGGTATCACATGGTTAGTGTGGAAAAAAATGGATACATAGCTGAGATCGATGTAAGTGACTGGCAACGACTTGTTGTGAGGTAATGGGGGAGGGAGAAAGTGACATCTAGTGGCTGAATGTTATCAGTGTTATCAACTGTACCTTTAACTGCAGTTGCCATTTCACTTTTAAACTTGCTTTCTTTGTATTTGTGCTTTATTTTTCTCAAAAAAAATGTTTTTCGACTCTCTCTTCCATTCACTCTCACTGACATACAGAGGCACTCGGTGGGGGGTGGGATATTCACAGTTTACAATGTCTCAGGCTCCAACAAAATATCACTTGAACAAAGCATTTTTTTTTTTTGGAAGGAAAGTCTTTATCCCCACTTCAGAAAAGGTTTAGTCTGCTCACTGTTGTGGGGGGTATTTGGGATTCTAAGTCAAACGTGACGTGAAGGACAATGCAGAGCTTCAGTGATGGCCAGGAGGAAACACAGCAGACCTCACAAGTCACAGGCACATAGGAAGAGTGATGGACTTATGTTTCTGTATTATGTGTCTCAGAGGCTCTGGAGCTCTGCTGGAGGCAGCTACAGCTGAGGAGGAGCAGCTCTTCAAAAATGGACCTGCAGCTTGGGGCTACGAGGTCTGCAGACACGGAGACCACGATAACAGCAACTGGCTGCAACTGGCAACGAGCTGCTCGTGTTTTCTGCTACATGTCTCTCGAGCCGGCAGAGAATGTTGGTATTGAAAAATAAAACGCAACAACTTGAAGAAAGGCTGAGGTGTTTTCTCCTTTTTCTGGGTGGATATTCGTATATTCTTGCAAAGCTAATATAATTACTCCAGGTATATAATTAATGCATGACATGACCTGAGAGTATATGACACAAGGGTTTGATACTAGAAACGGAGATCTGCTATTTCCAGGGTAACCTCTTCCCTAATCTGTTCCCATTTTCCGGGAAGTAGTATTACACTGCCTCTTGCCTGTTTATGGCAAGCTCTGTGTGTTGTATACAACCCAGCTAGCCAACAGTTTTTCAGAGATGCATGTCAAAAAGAAAAGCCCACATTTCTGATCAGAAGAAAAAACACACTTACTTCTAAACATTATGACTTTGATATCAACAGGTTTTTGGATATGTGCAAATATCTCAACGCTGACCTTTTCAAGAAGGTGGTCGATGGAATGAAAGAGGGAGGCTGCATTCGCACGCCACCAGTTACGTTAATCGGCGTATGCATGAGTGCATGTAAACAGGAATATTTCTGCCATATTAATTTTCATTAGCCATATAAACAGCTTTGTAGAAATATTGTCTATTTCCAAATAAAGGCAAAAAAACACTAAATTTGTGCATGTAAATGTAGTCAGTGGCATCAAAAGTGCCGCCAAAGTGGCTGTACACAAAGAATATCCCTTCCCCGCAGCAGTGACTGTACCTTTAAAGGTACAGTTTGTAGGATTACACATATATGGTGTTGTGGTTGTAGATTGCTCAGCCGCTGAGTGCAAAACCATTGTAACAGCATTCACCTTTACTATAATAACACTACTTTAGGAGTAATAGAAGTCAGAAGGCGGCTGGCAGTACCACGGTTTTGTACTCTGCTGCTCACGTTACTGCAGTTTCACAATCGTGTCGAGAACTACGGTGGCCTTCAAATAACATAAAAATGTGAGAGGCTCTCTCTAGAGCCAGTGTTTGGTTTGTCTGATCTGGGCTCCTGTAGAAACATTGCGGAGAAACATGGCGGTCTCCGTGAAGAGGACCCCTACGATTCTTAGTTTCAGGTGATTATATACTAATGAGACCATAGCTATGAATATCATCTGCTAATAGATCCAAAAAGTTACACACTGTTCCTTTAAGATAGTGGCTGCAATAACATAAGACATTTTTTTTTATGATTATCTGCATATCTGTTTTTAAAATTTCCTGTGAAATAATCACTTTACAATCAAGGGCCAACCTCAGTCTTCTACATTAGTGTCATGATGACGCTGCAGCTATCAACAGGTGACATTTTACTCTGACTTATAAATAAATCTGTTGCTGCGCTAGAAGCATATGCAGTGGGAATGCCTTGACAGAGAGTTTTTTTTTTAATGAAAAGCAAAGCTACAGTGATTGTGACATTATCCAGACTGGTCATAGTCACATACTCAGAGTATTGTAAACAATGAAGATGATATATTGAATACGTTTTACATAACGTTGAGTCATTAATCTGATATTTTCTGATAACTGTATACGGTAAAAATCTGATCTCACGATGGCACAAGTGTGTAGTCTGAGTACTTGTGTATGGGAGTGGCAGGGTGCATGGCTCCTTTCACTGCAGCTTGATCAGCATGCAGGCTGAGGTGTGTGGGAGAGCGGTGATTGAATACAGAGGCTGCAGGCCCCGGCACTGCCTTTAATCTCCCCTCCCCATTTAACTTGGCCTCTGTGCTGCTGCTCTGCCGAGGCTCAGCTGGGGCATAAAGACACACACACACACACACACACACACACACACACACACACACACACACACACACACACACACACACACACCATCCGCCTGACTCGCCTGGTCCTATCTGTCTTGTGATCTGTCCCGTCTTTTGGTTGGTGTGCGTCGTCCCATCTCTACCGTCTTCTCTTTTTCAATCGTTTTTTGGCACTTTTACATGTTTCTCTCCGGTGCATAAACAACCCTGAATATATCCAAGACAATAACTTGCACCTTAACTGGAAAAACACAGGCACCATGGGGCACCTCAGCGCAATGACAGAGTTTTCTTTCAAGGTATTATTATGTAGTTTAAGTACATGTCAATGCCAATTTCAGAGCGTGATCCATTTTATTCTATAAGCCAAAGGGGAACATTGTAGACTGCATATAATAAGATCAGCGAGTGTGGTTAGGGTTGGGTTGTAGTTACAGTTATCTTTAGCAATAAAACACTCTTTTATAGGATTTAGAGGTTGTCTTATTGCCGTATCCATGCTCCTGAAATCTCATCATTTCAAAATGAACTCTTCATCCAGGAGTATCTGCGGTGCAGGAGCGGCAGGTTTCGACTTCGGAGATGATACGAGGCAGGTTAGAGAAGTGTTACAGTTGTGCCGATGAGTCTCTTCCTCTAAATATTGCTGTTGTAAGAGTGTTGTCGTCTTTCATAACGTGGATCCTAAACAAAAGGAATTAAAATCAACCAAACAGCTGCTGTAGAAAGCCTGGTTTTGCATGTTTTTATTGCTTCTGTCCTTGGAGCAAGCACAAAAAGGCAGCTTTTTTTGTATCTGCAGATCCCATTAGCTGTTGAACCTGATTCATTGTGGTGGCACAATGACAGCGAAAAATACTGCTTGAGCCTGATACAGTTCTATTTGTATATTTTTTGCTTGAGGTGACGCACCTGCCCAAGTGCATCTCTTCTGGAAACGCTCGCAAATGCTTGACAGTTAATAGCCAGGTCAATCTATGAAGGCCTATTTCTCCTCTCATTGCTTTTTCAATGTGCTTAAGTCTTGTGTGTTTGTTGAGGATGGTGACCCAAGCAGGCAAAGTGAGAGGATAACCGTTGTGTGTTTAATTATTTAAAGGCAGAGAGTCAATATATGAAGAGGCAAGCGCGTACTTCTTGCCCACAAAAAAGAAAACAGCTCCAGCAGGCAATATGGATGCAAGGGCATTTCTAATTTACTATAACTGCAGTCTTAGAAAGAGAAGGAGTAGAGGTCTAACGGTGTAGTGCAATAACACAGTGAATGGAAGAGTAGTCCCCGTTTTTTACCAAGAAAAAAAAAAACAGCACAGCCAGAGGAAACACTGGACAATTCTACAGGCTCAGCGTAACACATTTAAAATAGTCCATCAGGTGACTGACCTCCAAAGAAAAACAGGAGTAGCACCGCTGCCAAAACCCATGAGATGCCTGTCTAAAGCAGTCCCAGTGATGGACAGAATGCGCCGCTAGGTGCAGGAAATTGGCAGCCACACCAGGCTAGAGTTAATATTTCTGAGTCCCGTTGGGGAAAAAGAGGCTGTAAGCACAACTTGGGATAGGCTACAGGAGATGAAAATGGAGAGACGCAACCCATCAGAACCTCCACTCTCGCTGATGGGTCTCGGCTTTTGGCTGCTTGTCAGGTGAACCGTTCCAGCATTGGGCCTGCATTTATAAGCAATGTAACTGAGGGTGAAGCATAAAAATTGAAGAAGGGCCTGCTATTTTGAAATACTCTGAATATACTGTGAAGCATCTGTATGTATGCAACCCATTATGTCAAAGATGGATCGGGGCTGTAGAAAGAGCGCAACTCTACAATTAAAGCAGACTGTCTATAAAAAGTGGACGTAGTCACCGTGACATCACCGACTGGTTTGTGGACGACAGTTTTGACGCCTCAAGTTCGGCATTTTGGCCATCGCCATCTTGGTTTTGAGCCATCAACATCTTGGTTTTTTGTAACCAGAAGTGACACGAGAGGGTGGAGTTAAGATGAAAACAGACAACTCCCTGACTGGACAATGCCGTGGTAACGATCTGTCAGTAACAAGATGGCCACACCCTAAAGCATACCCTGTCTTTACAGTCTATTTGATTCTAAATGGGAGAATAATTTACTAAATGAACATCATGCTGCATTGAAGAAGACTTGAAACTAGCGATTGAGACCATAAACTCATGTTTATAATGATTACTGAGGTAATAAATCAAGTGAGAAGTAGGCTCATTTTCTCATAGACTCCTATACAATCAGACTTACTTTTGCAACCAGAGTCGCCCCCTGCTGGCTGTTAGAAAGACTGCAATCAAGAATGCCTCAATCACAAATAGCACATCCACTGTGTAGTTTGGAAGCTGGTCCTGGATGCTATCGGACTTTGGGATATCATCATCATCAACTCTGTCCAGCTCTTTATTGGATTTGGGGAGCTGAACTCCAGCAACACCTGCCAACATGAGACAGTGCTACATTTGCCAAATGCATCAGTTAGTCTTCACACATCAACTGGTGATATTGTTGTTTTGCCTCATACACACAGCTTTAGGCTTTTTAGCACAGTCTCAAGTTGCAAATGCATATTAATATAACATTATTGTTTAAAAAAGTCAGCTGGAAACAAAAAGTCAAGTCAAAGACTTTCAACCAACCCATGAAGCTAATGGTAGCTTAACCCTTTAAAAACTGACCCGCATAATCCTGTTTAAAGCCATAATAGCGAGAACATTCACTCTTTTTGCAGCGGAAGGTTTTCATCTTTCCTATCATCCCATTATTGTGATGACATCAGAATGTAATCATCAAAAGGTATTTGCACTCAATCTGTTCATAAAAAATAAGCATATCTCAAAAACTACAGAATTTACATAGGTTTTTTTGTAGTAGAAATGTGTTTGAAATGTTGTCGATCAGTATGCTTTGTGTGCTTATTTAGTCAATTTTGTGAAAAAACATGGCTGATTTTTGTTTATTTCTATTTATGACACAATTTCAATTCTTGTTTATTGGTTTGTATAACCTTTTAGATTATGTTGTACAGGTTTTTAGGGATATGACAAATTTGAAGAAACTCTACTATAAGAAATGACATCACAATAATTAAAAATGCCACTGTAGGCACTGGCAGACCATTTCTTTATTAAAGGTTAATTTGCTAGCTAGCTACGGCAAAGCCAGCAATAGTCATTAGGATTTATGTAGTCATTCCAGCCATCCTACAATCACTGGCTAGAAATGAGACATCTACTTTTGTCTACTTATGTCTGAAATCACAGACCGATTGTTGAGAAAGTTGAGAATTTCGAGTGATAGATTTGCCATTGTTATTGTTATTACTGTAAACTGCACATGTGCCACGCAAGAACAGGAAGCATAACAGGCGTAGAAACACTAAGGGGGTGGGGTTTAGCCAACAGTCAATTACCAGATGCCTTCAGCTGTTTCATGCTGGAAAATAGTCCTAAAAAAAGCCAGCTATGGCATGCCTTATTAGCAGCTCACCCAATTACGGTTGCGTAAAGTTAGGGTGCCAATAAAAGCCGGGCAGACAGTGAGAAGGCATGCAGCTGTCACTTCCTTCAGACTTCAAAGTTTGCAATTTGTGTTCCTATGTGCGGAGTGTCACTGCGTCTGAGAGGAAGAGCAGGAGAAAAAGAGAGATGATAGACAGAGAGAGAGAAGGCAAGTTAGAGATAGCGGCAAAAAAATGTAGCAGAAGAAAATGAGGCAGAGATCGAGCGAAGACAGACGAGAAGGACAAAGTGAGGGAGGGAGAGAGAGAAGAAGACAGAGGAGAGACAGAAAACCAGTAAGAAATAACTGTATGGTCTGTGCCATGACCTAAGTTATTCAGCCACATTCATCAGTCCTTACTCCTCCTTTCCTCTCCACCTCCCCCTAACTCCCAAATGAGCTGAATAGAGATGATTCTTTCATCTGAACAAAAGGCCTTTTCCTAATCATCGCAATAATGCCGCTGACAGCCGACTGACTGACAATGAGACAACTACGCAGAGCATGAAGCACATAGCTCATCTCATGTCGGACCATTGTTAAGAGAGGCTTTCATTCATATGTACGCATGCACGCGCATGCTAAGCCCCCTGATTTTTGCTTCTTGCATACTGAATTACCCACACTCAGGAATGCCACCTGATTGAAAGTGGAAAGGTATCTGCTCTTCGGATTTTTCCTCCATTTCAAAAGGGACATTAGCGCTGTCAGACGTAGGGACATGCTGTCAGGCATTTTGTCACAGTCACACAACAATATGCAAGATCTTAAAAAGATCGAAAAGCTGCATTTTGGTGCAATAACAAATTTAAACCATGTGGCCTGATGGTGAGAGTGACAGTTAAGAGTGACTGACATGGTTGTTTATATTACAAATCATTACTAAGTCAGCCTACTTACTATCACCTTAGGAATACTGTGTATCAAGGATAAAAGGATGTAAGTCTCAGCAGGATTTGGAAAAACTCGCATGCATTTATCTTCAGTAGACTCGACAGGTCTCCCTAAAAAAAAAAAAAAAATCAGCTAGACAGCTGCAGTTGATTCAGAACGCTGCTACTCAAGTCCTCACCAAGACCAAGTGGACCACATCACTCCAGGTCTGAGACCCGTACACTGGCTTCAAGTGTGTCAAAGAACTGATTTCACAATACTACTGTTGGTTTATAAAGCACTGAATGGTTTAGGGCCAGAATACATGAATAAATACATGAACTATCCAGACCTCTCAGGTCATCTGGGACATGTCTGCTTCAAAACCAAGACCAAACATGGAGAAGCAGTTTTGATGCTCCACATATCTGGAACAAACTCATAGAAAACTGCAGGTTGGCTCCAACTACTTCTTTCAAATCAAGACTGAAGACTTTTGTTTGCTGTCCTTTTATCAAATCATAACACAGCACTGTAACTTTTATTCTTGTATTTTATATTGTTTTTTTTGTATTTTTCTATTTTCTTGGCTTTTAATGACTATTTTAATTGTATTTAAATGTTTTGTATAATGCATTTCTTTTGCTCTTTGTCTTGCTGGTTTTAAAGTTTTATGTAAAGTGCTTGGAAATGCCTTGTTGCTGAAATTTTTTTGGACTGCTTATTGTAAGCTGAAATTGGGATCTTGCTCCGTTACATCTCACGCGACTTAGAGAGGTGATTACTGAGCTGACACCTCATCAACCAACACCAGCACAGTACTTACTGTGGCTTCAACAGCCTGCAATGAAGTAGTAAGGATAAAACTGCTGCCTCTGATGCAGTTTCCCGAGCAGAACTCCTTGTGGGTTTACAACCACTTGTGTATAAGCTTAATTGGTAAGTTATAGTAGTGGTTACTGTAATATAATTACACTCAATGAATTATAAACACTGTTAAATTACTGTTATATACTGTATATTGTACTTTATGTTGGAGGCTGATGTAAAATAAAAGTGCAAGAAACAGAAAACCGCATATTAAGCATCGGTAGGGAAGAGGCCGTTAATAGAGGAATTCCCTCAAGGCCTTTTTTTATTTTTACACAGCATATATAATTGGGTTACTTAGCAATTACCCCAATTGTATAAGCCCAGGCATTTTGTTCAGCCAAGCTTGAATCATCAGGTTTGCTAAAAGGTGCTCATTTATCAATATCCAGGACATGCTCTGTGTTGTAACCAAGAGGAAGAGCTGAAGTAGACGGTTGGGCGACCATTGGCATCGTAGTTTTTGATGTCTCCAAGACTACAGCACTCTGAGGCCAATCTGAATTGCTCTTAACTGGCTCCCTTGGCAACAGAGGAAGTGCTCACTAGCATTCCTAATGTTAAAGACGCAAAGATAAAGGGTGGAAAGAGGAGTATTGCTTTAAATGGGACATATCATCAACTCCCTTTTTCAGTTATTGTGCACATACATTTGATTTTAGTATCTGGAGTGCCTACCAACCTACAAACTGTGAAATAAGACAACCCAGTCAGTTTTATTGTGGGCTGCCAAGATCAGAAAACATGTGATTCAACGAGCCATTGAGATTTAGCTCCTCTTCCTATGTCACATGCAGAGTCATTAGAATATAGGGTGCTCCAGGGATGACAGATTTTTTGTAGGTCAACCAGGAAGTTAGCATCGCCCTGCTTCCCTCAACAAAAAGCCAATAGGAATTTTTTTCTAGTGGGTTTTGGATTATTGCAGAACATTAAGCACTGTGACAAACACACATTTATGATACTTCCACGTTTTGTTCAGCAAGACAATCTCCACAAATGAACACCACTTAGGATTTTTGAAGTGTGAATGCAGTCAGCAGAAATAAAACACTTATGTTAGGCTATAATGAACTACACCACGGTTACATGAGCATGACTATACACAACAAGGCTGCAATGGCAGATGACGTTTAGTAGTCTCATTTAGCTACTTGTCAGCAGCCGCTTTTTTAAAGAAACATTAAGGCTTCAAAATTCATAAGTGGGGAATGTTAACATTTCTTAAGCTTGTGTTAACCACAGACCTTATTTCAGGCATCTAACTAAAACCCATTCAAAAAACACCGACTTCCAGACCAAGGAACTGGAAGCGCTAAAATGCTAACTCATTTCTGTGTTTTAGGACTCATTCCTGCACCAATCGATACCACCCACGGTTTGACAACTACCTTTGCAAAGGTGTACCATATTTTTCTTGCAAACCAATAGGACCTGGGCTTTCTTGGGAGGGGATCTTGAAGAGAATACAGGCATATTCAGACAGTATGAGTGTTTTCTGAACATTAAAGCATGTATGCATGTTCTAGGAGCAAGTATGAACCTGGAAATGAGCATATGTTCCCAATAAGTAAGGTTTAATTGTCATTGCAGACATCCATTTACATGCCTTTGTGCTATGACTGACTCTGTGGTATACTTTTGCAAACACACTGCAGCAAACACTTGTAGTTAATGGAAAAATGACAGGATTCTGACAACCTCTTCCTATGTATGGCATTCCTCACCTCCCATTCTCTACGTCTGCCATCAATCTGCTATCGAGGCATTCATCCAGTGAACAGCTAAGGTGAAAAAATCAAAGGAAAAACACTTTCACCCTCTCTTAGCTGTATGGTTCGTTTGACATCTCTGAATCATGGTGTTCTCCTTTGTCAATTTCTCTAATGAGAATCAGAGGGTCAGTACTCACATTACTTTGAATGCACTATTTTTGCAAAACTGGATGTGATAGAGGGATCTTTACAAGTGGACATGCACAAGGGCAATGACAGAAAGCTTTAAAAGTAGATTTGACTCGCAGCAACACAACGCTGTTCAGTAAAACTTGAAAGGTATCAGAGGGGCACTTGATTTCAACTGAAAATACATAGTTTACTGTCTTGTTTTGGTTGTAAAAAAGCGGTAGTGACGCATCTCTAATTTGCATGTAATATGTCATTTACTGTTGTAACCGTGATGTATGGGCGCCATCTCTGCAGAATAAACCCATCAAAAGTTGTTACTCTGCTCATTTTTCACCTTCAACTACCAGCCCCTGGACAATTTTGGAAGGGAAAAAAAAAGCGGGAACTACCTCGGTGAAGTCGTCTGCATAGTCGGAGGGAAACTTCTGCACCCATAATTCTCCTTCAGACATGCAAATACATCATCTCCTCCAAAACTCCCCACCCATTGCCCCAAACAGCAGTGAAAACAAGCACATAAAAAGGCAAACTGTGTCTTATATTTCACTATTCTGGCAGGGGAAGCTGTTTGGCCAGACATTTGCTCATGAATATTTAGGCAGTGGCGTTATGAATATGCATTGGGACGCTGGAGCAAGCGCTATCAGCACACAGATTTATGAGCTAGTGTAGAAGATAATGATAAAGGAGGAGATAACCTGGCTACTGGTATGACGAACAGAATGCACACAGCAAAACAGAAGAAAACTGGGTTTATACACGACTAACTACGACTTTTTTTGTTAAATCTGCCATCTGGTCTAAAACAGATCATAGAACACGGTAAATCTGAGCAAACAGAGCCGGAATGTCAGTGGGAAATAATATGAAATGGTATTTCTGTCAGTTTCTAGGGTGTGACTGTGTGGTTTGTTTCTCCTCTGCCCCCGAGGTACATCGAGAAGGAGAGTTTTTTTTTTTTTTTTTTATCTGTGCAATGCAGTATCTATATGTGTGTGTCATTTGTGCATGTGTGGTTCCCCTTAAAGTGTGTCAACAGTGATAACACACCTTACTGCCCAACCTGTGGTTGCAGAGATATCGCAATCTTGTGCCTCAGGCTCAGGAAAGCCGGGAAGAAGAAGAAGAAGAAGAAGAAGAAGAAGAAGAAGAAGAAGAAGAAGAAGAAGAAGACGAGACATATGGGGAAATACGGAAATACTTTGGAATATTTCCCGATTGCAGATTGACATGGGCGCCATGCTGCAACCTCCCGGGATACAATTTCATTTTAAAAATGAAGGTTTTTTTTTGTTGTGTACAAGAAATAAAAAAATATAATTTTCTGGATAGCCAAAGTGCTGCAGTTTCAGACAATTTTTTTTTTCTGCATTACAACTGAACCAGTTACAAAATACAAAAGCATGAGGATGCTCTGGCAATACTACAAGCACTGTGGCAGGACTGCTGTTACCTTGATATTCACTTCCACACTGCTAAATATTAAGAGTATGCATGGAGATATACTCCATAGGGCAACCAATAAAAATCACTGCTAAATATGTGACAGAGCTAATTAAAATCTTGCCCATTGCAGCTCAGGAAAAAAAAATGCTCAACTTAATTTCTCATGCATGTGAATCACTGTGAAATTATTTTACTTACGCAACCTTGTTAGAGGCTGCTGATGTGACCCCCCCCCTTCAAAAAAAGTCAGAGGAATTAAAATTTGACTTTCAAAATCCCTCAGTATTATCTAAAGACTGCTGATGAAACATGAAAAATAACACACACCGGTAGAAGCGTAACCAGGAGTTAGCGCTGTAGCACTGGAATGTGATTTTAGCTATTAAAGGGGACATATCACGCTCACTTCCAGGTTCATACTTGTATTTGAGGTTTCTACTAGAACATGTTTACATACTTTAATGTTCAAAAAACACATCAGTTTTCTCTTACTGTCTGTCTGAATACGCCTGTGTTAACAATCAGTCTGAAACGCTCCGTTTTAGCGCCTGTCTCTTTAAGACACTATCCCTTTCCTCTGCTAGCTTTTCTGGCTGGAAGTGTGCCTGAATTACACCCCAAACAATACTGTAAAAGAGGCTGGTGACACAACAAAATAATCACTCAGTGATCAAGAATGTGTGCAGGAGCGTATTACCTGTCATGATAACGCTAGCATTAGCTGTTAAAACTATGTCAGAAGCCCCACCACTCCTCCTGTTTGTCATGATGGTCTTCACCATACTGACAACTAAGGGCGTCATTTCCACTTCTTTCTTTTCTCATTTTGATAACTACATCACTAAAAATCTCATGCCACATTCCAAATGTGTTCCCATTTATCTCATGTTGCAGTGAATGTGAATAACATAAGCTGACAGTAAGTAAAAATGGACCCAAGACTCGCAATGCAGTTCCTGTGAAATGGTCTACTGGTACCTGCAGACGCACCACCTCCGTTAGCCTGAGCGCCCCGCTGGTAGATACGGCTGAGTAGTCTTTTTTTTTTTTGCTAAGGAAGGTTCCTAACTGTATGAAACGACCCAGAAGTATTTAAGTGGCAGGCGTGGTAGGAGCTGGTTGACTTCTCTAAATGCTACGCAAAGGTGCTTCAGTGCTTCCTTTCTTATCTCCTTCATAATGCTGTCTCACAGTTCCTTGCGGCAGCAACTTTAAGAACCATGCACCACTCGGATGTCAATAACATCCACTGTTGTTGTTTAACTGTACAAAAACATCTACGATCCACTAACTTCTTTAACAGAGTAACACAATCGATCTTCAGGAGTTTGCAGCAGACTCAGTTTTACAGCTAGAGTGAAGCTACTGGCATCATATGAAACTAGAAAACCTAAGAAATGGTACCAACCATGAACTATTATCTGAGTAGGAAAAACTGTCACGATCATTTTCAAAGGGGTAGCTTGACCTCAAAATATGTAAATGAAAATGGGTTCTATAGGTTCTCCACTTTATGATAATCACATGCAGTTTGGGGATGGTCTGCAGTTTCTGATCAATATTTGTCATTGTTTTGTGTTGTTGATTGATTTCCAATAATAAATAGATACATTTACATAAAGAAATATTATTTGACAACCCTAATGTTGGTAAGATTATTAAATACTTGAGAAATCTCCCTTTAAGGTACATTTTGAACAGATAAAAAGTGATTAATTTGCAATTAATCGCAATTTAATATTTTAATCGACTGAGAGTCCTATTAAAAAACAAACTAGAATGACCACATCATGGTTGTATGCCTCCGTCTCCCAGTCAAATTGCAGTTTACATCCATGTTTGTCCAACATGTCATCACATTTGTGTGAAATTGTCAGATTCAGCATATGATTTCTTGAGTTATAAGATAAGATAAGATAAGATAAGATGAACCTTTATTAATCCCCGTAGGGAAATTCAGTTTTTACACTCTGTTGTTAATTTCACACAGTACACATACCTGCATTAATGGAGAGATGTCAGAGTGAGGGGGCTGCTCCTGACAAGCGCCCCGAGCAGTTGGGGGTTTGGTGCCTTGCTCAGGGGCACCTCGGCAGTGCCCAAGAGGTAAACTGGCACCTCTCCAGCAACAAGTTAGTCTTGGTCCATGTTGGGACTTGAACCGGTGACCCTCCGATTCCTAAACCAAGTCGCTACGGACTGAGCTACTGCCGCCACCGACATCATGACCATAGACTGTCTATAAGAAGTGGACGTAGTCACCATCATGTCACCCATTGGTTTTTTAGACCGCTGTTTTGAAACATCAAGTTCAGCATTTTGGCCGTCGCTATCTTGTCTTTTTGGAACCAGAAGAGACACAGTTGGGTGGAGCTAAGTACAACTGAATGCTAAGACATTTTTAGGTGACCAAAATACAACAGTAACCTATCATGAACTGAAAACACACTGTGAAAGGGTTAAAGTTGAAAGACACAACTTCCAGACTGGACAACGTCATAGTAACGACCTGTCAATCACAAGGTAGCCACACCCTGAAGCCCTGCTTTATGACCTATTTGGAAGTTTATCCAGGCATTCCTGTCCTTTGCATCTCAAAAAGTTAAGTCATCTATCTTTTCCTAACCACTCTCCATTTCCTTGACCTCGATGGAAAATGTCATGAGGTCAAGGAAATGGAAAGTGGTAAGGAAAAGATAGAGAACTTAACTTTTTTGACTATTCAACCACAGCCTTGGACTCAACTCAAGTGGTCTTAACTAGGAACCTATTAGAAATAAACCCTTACCTTAGCTTATCCCTTACCGTTGTGTTGCTATCAAAACCCATGACACCAGTTTCTACAGCCACAGATATGAAGATTGTGAAACTCCATAGATAAATAAATTGTCTGGGCACAGAATAATGGTGGAATCGTTTTGGCTGAACAGAACGAACTCCACAGCTTAATCCCACATGTCGACATCACTGCGTTAACCTGCTTACTGCAGAAAAACACATCTTTTCATTCAACAACAACAACAACATCGTCAAACACACGGGAGGAGGAGGAGGAGGAGGAGGACAATAATTTGCAATGCAGCGGAGAACGATGTGCCCCGTGCACACACCTCAGTCCACAATAACTGGATGAGCGGGAGCTGATGGCTCGGCACGGTTGCTGCTTTTCAAAGTTAACAAAGTCTTTGTGCCAGTCATAAAGGTAAATTGACTCCTGCAATAAAAAAGGGACAAAAACTAGCGCTGCTGCCACTGACAGAAGGAGGCGAGAGAGATGCAGGACGGCATTGTATATCACAGAAAGTAGTGACACAATGTTAGTGCTTTGGGAGTTAAAGTGTGCACTGCCTCCTCCATTGTTGTTTGGCTCCGAGGACTTGTGCATATCCACGTCCATTTTTTCTTTTTTTTTTTTAAGAGTTCATCACAACCTGAATTCTCATCTCGCACCAAGCTGTTGGCAACGCACACACTGCTCCTACAGAGGGAGCAGCAACACTATAGCAACAGTGTTTTGCATCACAAAAGAGAAGGAAATAGGAAAGCGGGAAAAAAGGAGATGTGAGCATGTCAAGTATGTAGAGGAAGCTCTCCGTTTAATATGTGTGCGCCTGCATTCAAATGTGTGTGTGTTCACGTGTGTGTGTGTGTGTGTTCGTAATAAAGCCAGAGGGATAGAGCTGGAGCACAGACAGTCAATGTGCTTTAAAGGAGACTATGTGCTCACTGCGCCGCGGCATGAATGATAAATTATTCATTGGCTTCAACACCAGAACTATCATCAGGCCTCCGCTATTATTACCAGCCGATGGTCAGCCGTCCATTTAAGATGCAAAAAACATAAGAGAAAATAGTCCTGGACAGTAAAGGACAGGGGGGGACGCCATGTTAAGCTCACTTTAGAGAATGAAAGGTTGTGGACGGTGTTGATAGAGTTAAGTGACAGTTGTTTACTGCTCCAAAACTTCCTTTCTGCTCACCTCACACATCCAGTCCCTTATTCTGCTGTGCTCTGTTTCCCTTCCCTCTCTGCCCACTCCCACTTGTCATTATTCTATATAGTCAGCTATATACACTCCCCCTCGCATTCGTCTCTCCCTCCGTCTCCCCCCCCACCTCCACTGTCGCTCCATCTTGCTCCCACAACCCCTATTTCTGTCTCTATCTCCAGTGGAGGAGGTGCCAAGGCAGTGTAATTGGTATTCAGGCTCTGTCAGAGCCAATGCAGAGCCCTGTTAGCAGAATAAGAGTGGAAACATCCTTATCTGGATTTCCACGGTAACCAGAGGGTGGGTGGGTGCGTGTGTGAGGGGGGGGGGGGGGGGGGGGGGGGGCTACACTTGCTGCTCTTATTATTTCTTATTTTTCTTTCGTCTTGTTTTCCCTCTTGTTTTCTCTCATCGTCCTCCCCCTACTGTCTGTGCTAATTATTGACTGGCTGTGTTGCTTCTAAGCGTGCGTGCACACACACACACACACACACACACACACACACACAATAGGGTTGTACACATTTACTGGAGTCACACAACTGCATATAGGCACACATATACACAAGGAAGCATGGAAGAACACCTGCCTGCACACACACACACTTCCACAGACGTTACACAACCGTATAAAGCCCCCTACGGAGGCTTTCACTGCTGCAGCTTCCCCACATCTGCATCTACCGTACACCACACACACACACACACACACACACACACACACACACACACACACACACACACACACACACACACACACACACACACTGTGTCCTCTCCTCTATCTCCTCTCAGTTCCAGAGGGCTACACTACAAGACACATGTACTTGCGCAGCACCATTATGGAGCTATTTTGAGGATGTCGAGTAAATGCGACCGGCTCTCGACTCCAACTGCTGCATCCGCACGCGCAGTAAAAATGTGACCTCAGCTTGAATGAGAATTCATTAAGGCAACTATTTCTATATTGGCTTTTAAAACACAGTAAGTAATGGTAGAGTAGAAGGCTTAATCAGTGAGCAGGAACAGGGAAAAAACGGAAAAACAGACAGAGATTAATGACAAAACAACAAGAACAGTGTATTCAAACTTCCCAGGTAAAATGTCTCACTTTAAACCTGCATGTAATGGCTTTTCCTGATGATGCTTTCAAATAATGAGGCAGAGACTGATGGAAATGCAGACAGGCACCAAAAGCAATGCATCATTAACACATTTCACCTTTGACCCCAGTGGAGCAAGACGTGATGGGAGCTTGAGACATTCAACAGCCCAGATAACACTTAGAAAAATGGATATTAGGTTTGACTGGGATTTATCACTCCAAAAAGATCAATATAAAAGGCCACTCAAGATGATAAAGTTTTGTATTTTAGGATTAGTTTTCTTTTGCAGTTTTGACTATGAACTCCTGTTCATTTCTAATGAATTATATAATAATTATTATAATTTGCAGAAAATGCAAAGAGCAGGCATGGGAGGTATTAAAGGGCCAGAGGGTAACATTTCTGGGGCTCTATAAGCAGAAATAAAATATGATATTCATAATTTTGTTTTCATTAGTGTATAATCACCTAAAATTGAGAATTTTGTTTTTGTTAGCTTAGAATGAGCCCTTCATATATGCACAGAGATGAAGTCGGCCATGTTGCTCCGCCATGTTTCTACAGAAGCCCAGAACGGACAAACCAAACACTGGCTCTAGAGACAGACTTTCACGTTTTTACATTACCCAGAGGCCACTGTAGTTCTCCAAATTGCTTGTGAAACTGCGCTAATGTGAGCCGCAAAGTGCAAAACTGTTGTACCGCCAGCCGCCGTCGGACTTCTGTTGCTCCAAATGTTGTTATTTTAATAAGGATGGCCTCTGAGTGAGGCGAATGGTGTTACCACGGTTTTGCACTCGGCTCACGTTGCCGCAGTCTTGGAAAAGAAGATGCTAGTGGAGGAGTATTTGGTTGGTTTCAATCTGCAACCACACCACTAGGTGCTGCCAAATCCTACATACTGTACCTTTAAAGTTGCACATTATAATAATCAAACTTACAACATACTCATCGCTCTACATTTGTATTGGCAGCAGTGGAATGCAACTAAGTACACTGACTCAAGTACAATTTCATGCTACTTTATACTTTTACTTCCTCACACCACAGAGAAATATTGCTCTTTTGTACTTGTAGCTAATATTTAATTATTTCAAATTTTAAAGACAAAACATATGATGACCTTATAAGATATGCTACACTCTTTTAAGTTAAACTACCTAACATTAAACATTTTTAAATAGTGGAAATTAGCTCCATCCAAATCAACTACAGCAGTAAAATGCAACATATGCATTAATGTATCAGCAATTAGTAATTCATTCAATCAGCAACTTATTAATTAAGAGTTTTACTATAAAGTCAAGAAGAAATCACATCCCCGGTAATATTGCGCACGTATTTAATATATGCAAATAATGTATACAAAAATTAATTTTGTCATATTGTCATATCAAAATCTAATCAGCTTCCTGTAAAACAAATATGACTTGTGCTTATGGAAGCTAGGACCAACCAATAATATCATGACATCTGTCAATCAATCTGCAACTATGTGTGGAGGCTCCGTATTGCTCTACATTCAACCTGCCCACTTTTCAGTGATTCAATCAAATGGAAAGGATTTGATTAAATCCCTACTGTAACTGTAAACCGCTCAAATATTCAGACACCCTGGGGGATACCCATAGTGTAGACACTAAAGACACTCACTTCACTCTGACTTTAAAGTACATCTTGCTAATTATAATGTGAACTTTTACTTAAGTGATATTTTCAATGTAGGACTTTAAAGTAAAGAATCTGAATACTTCCTCCACCACAGTTTAAGTGTAAAGACACCAGGGATATGAACTATTTTTAGTAAACTGCTTCAGCCTACAGCTTGCCACACTCAAACGTCTTATTCTAACACTTGGTTGGCAACAATTTTGACCTCTGTCATGTCATTCTCAAAATAATGACAGTGATTAGTATCTCTTATCTTAATGCTAAGCCCAACCAGTACACTGGCTTCTTTTGCTGAAAAGAAACGACAGAAATCTGACTAATAATCTCAGTTCTTATCCCTCTGATGAAATACAGTACTGGATAATCCCCAAATAGTGTAAAATCTCATATGGATAGAAACTGTACACAGAATTTGGATGATATTCTCTCTCTCTCTCAAAGCTGGTGCAGGTTACTAGCACAACCAATCCCTGTCTGACGTTACCTGAGTTGCCATGGTAACCCTCCCCCAAAATGAATTTATTTCAGGAAGCAACCCATCGGCAACAACCTGTGACTCTCTCTGTCTCATTCTCTCTCACCACTTCCTTCGTCATCATTCGACTCTCTCACTCTCTCACTCTCTCTCTGTATATATATTCATATATATAAAATATATAATATAAAGCGCATCTTTTCCTTCTTCCCCTCATCTTCCTTTCTGCCTCATTAGCTGTCACAGTCCGTCCATATTCAACCACTGAGTTAGTTCATTTGTAGCTCCAACCAGAGGAAATGGTGCATCAGCCTCCTTCACTACACTGTTATCTGTACTCAGGGTTGCGTCTGTGTGTTTGTGGATGAGTGAGCACAAGAGAGTGCAAACCTACGAGAGGTCTGCATCCGTGCACGTGTGAATCTATGTGCATTAGACATTGTGTGTGTGTGTGTGTGTGTGTGTGTGTGTGTGTGTGTGTGTGTGTGTGTGAGTGTGCGCGCAGAGCCCCGGATGTATAACCGTTTGTGCCAATTATTGCATTACCAGCTGACAGATTTCTCTTTCCACTATAACTGCATCCCCTTTAGCCACAGGCAGCGGCAGAAACCACAGCACGTACACGCACACACACAAGCTAGTACACACAAACCAGTTCAAGTCCATCAATTAAAGAGGCAATTTGCTCAAGTGGTTCCACCTGGGCCAAAAGGCAGGTGGGTGGCTATGCTCTGTTTACCTATCAGACACTATTAAGGGCGGGATGTCACTGGTTCTACCTCTGCCCTGCCTTCATGATGTCAGTTCTGCCTTTTTGTCCGCCAGCGAGAGGAATGAGGTTGTGCATTGTGCGTGTGTGTGTGTGTGCGTGTACACCATTATGTCAAGTCCCTCAGATAATAACCATAATGTATTGTATCTGTCAGTGTGTGGTAACCAAATGACAGATGATGCTAATGTTTGTGGATGTGTGTACGCATGTTATGTGTCAGGCTATCAAGCTGCTGACATGTAGAAGAAGTAGCAGATGATTTTTTTCCATTCACACACATCTCCATCTTTGACGAGATTGCTTCAGTGACGTGTGTGTGTGCGCGTTCGTTGTTTTACTTGACTGCGCTGCGATGTGGACTGTGCATGTGTGTGGCCTCTGCAGCAATATTTCATCCTCTCCAGAGCCCCATAAGAACTCACCGCACTGTGTGGGCAAGTGACCCTTTGTGGCCGTGCATGCATATGTATACACGGCTGCCTCTGTGCCTGTGTGTGCACATCATCCGCACTTGCTCGCAGCATTTATTCGCTATCTCGAAGAGAGATGTGTGTTCGGAATATATGATGAAACTTCACACTCGCACAATCTGTTTGATAAATTAGACTTGGAGCTACAGGAATTTGCTCTGCAACGTACTAAGAGCAAACACCAGATAGCGCACACAGTCTGTCGAGCTCCGGTGTATATTTGACAGAGTGTGTGTATGCATATGTCTGCATTTGTATATGTCGCCACGCCTCTGCATGTTAACTCGACGTCTGCGGCCGCGACGTTTATCTGCTCAAAGAGTGAGGCTGCATGTTTACACGCCGACCTCATCGCGCACCGGGGCGCATGCGGGAGGTAAATCGCACCAACATGTCAATGTTCCCTCCTTCTGCTGTTTGATTTAAGCAAGGGCATTCTGGTTTCCTGCATCCCACAAGCCCCATTTCCTTTCAACTCATTGGATGTGGTATTATCCTTGGGCTTAGGTGGCGGTGCACAAGGTATAATTTATTGTCTGTTCAGCAAGGCAAATGTGCAAGCCTGGCATATTTCATTTGCTGAATACATATCATTATTAAAATGTGATTTTTTTTTTTCCTCCGCCACCTTTTTTTGTTTGTGGTGAAACGCTATCGAGGGTACCTCTGATTCATGCCCTTACTGTGAATTTCTTGGTGATAATAACCTCTGAAATATGGAATACACTGAGAGAAGCTATAGCTAAGTCAATGTTATGAAAGGGAAACAATATGTGGCTGAGTCAGATCACATCAATGCATACCAAATAGAAAAATGTGCATTACTTCTCAGATGATGAAACACTAAGGTTTGAAAAAGCAGCAACCCACCTGCCTCCCTTACACACACTTCTATTTGAGCTCAGCACAGCTGGTTTTAGCACCCTCAGCGGTGATTCCGGCATGACTTGTCAATTATTGTGTACACACTTTTGTATACAATATGTATTACTTTTAAGTGAAGAATGCAGGCTTTAAAAATTCCCTAGTGGCAGCACTGTAAAGAAACAACCTGCCACGAAAGAAAGCTTTCTGTATTCATGAGTTTGGTTTTAACAGTCCCTGCAGGTACAATAATGAAGTTCCTCTCCCCCATGTGGAATGGACCGTAATGATTATGATGAAGCACAATCCCCCCCCCCACTATTGTATTGACAGAGCTGTAAACATAAGCATAAAACTATATGTAGCAACGGTGTGTTACTGTAAAAAAAGGCTATTTACAGATGCAGAGAGACAGGGGAAGCAGAAGCCAGGAGATTATGTGCAAACTCCAGCTATTCTACAACAGATGCACAAAAATGGCATTGCATTTTGAAGTATAATCACAGCAAAACTTTGGTAAAAACTCTGGTAAAACTTTCACAATTTACATTGTCTTACTCAGTGTACTACAGGCCTATTCAAAAACTTTTTAGAATGGCCAGATTGGAAAGTGAAAGTAAAAAGAGGACGGACGATTCCTATCTATTCTTCAAAGGTAGAAATTTATCTGTGAAAACAACACAACTTTTTTAATCTGAGCAGATTATTGTTTTAATCAGCACAGTGTTAACATTTGTTTTAATTCAGTTTGACTCTCGTAAAATCCCTAAACATCCTGGGTAAAAACTTTTTAACAAAATAAATACTGATGTGCTTTCCAAGACATAACTAAGGAATAAGCTAATTAGCCTACTAATGAAATGATGATCCTCTAATAATCTAATGTAAACACTCATCAGCTTTGTGTTATGTTAACAGGTGATTTAAAGAAAATCAAGGACTGTCAAAGTTAACAAGTTAATAACATGTTAATGCAAATTTGTTTTTAACACCACAAATTTCTTAACGCATTAACGCAACGTGTAATTTTTATGTTGGAGCGGGCTCAGTATTAAAGCTAGAGTGAAGATACTGTTATCATATGAAACTAAGGAATCCATCGATATCAACAATGTCATCAACTGGTTTGTCACGAAGGAGGCTCAGTAATGCTACAAACACATACAGCATTTTGAAAAAAAAAGAAAGAAAGAAAAAATAACATGGACATTTTCAAAGGGGTCTCATGACCTCTGACCTCAAGACATGTGAAGGAAAATGGTTTCTATGGGTGCCCACCAGTCTCCCCTTTAAGACATGCCCACTTTATGATGATCACATGCAGTTTGGGGCAAGTCATAGTCAAGTCAGCACACTGACACACTGACAGCTGTTGTTGCCTGCTGGGCTGCAGTTTGCCATGTTATGATTTGAGCATATTTTTATGCTAAACATAGTACCTGTGAGGGTTTCTGGACAATATGTGTCATTGTTTTGTGTTGTTAATTGATTTCCAATAATAAATATACACATAGATTTGGATAAAGCAGCATATTAGCCCACTCCCGTGTTGGTAAGAGTATTAAATACTTATACCAATACCAATACCAATCTCTCTCAAATGTGAGATTTGCGACTAATCGTGATTAACCACAGACAATCATGCAATTGATTACGATTAAATATTTTAATTGATTGAAAATTGTATTGCTTTTAACAGTCTGCAACAGCATCAGTAGCATGAGTGGTAATGTTGATTAACAGGAATAAGCTGTTTTATTGGAAAAAAAAAACTATTTATTTAAATACTTTTTCATATTTCTAAATGGCTAATTTGAGGTTGTTAAAGAGCCAGATTCGGTCCGTGGGCCGCAAATTGAATCGGCCCGGTGTACTACAAAACCCATCAATCAATTCTGGAGTTCATGCATCACGCATTCTGCGTTCAACCTACTTTGAAACTTCTTAAGACAAAAAAGTAAGCAAGATAAAACATGTAATTATTTGAATAATGTTACTCAAGTAACCTGTTGGATTACACTTTGGCACTGTGATCCTCACCAGCCACATCAGTTATATCAATGATGATCACCGTAAGTGCAGCAAACACATCGAGTTATCTCGCTTTGTTGCATGACTAACACCCATGTCAGCACCTCTCCCCTCCACACGCTATAATGGCATTAGGAGATTAAATGAGTGGCGCCGCTCGTTATGACCCATAATGTTATGGCTTGTCCTTTACAGTGAGCTAAACCCATTTTCTTTCACTGCGTTGGGTCGACAACAGGAATTGGAACCCCCACAAGCAATCTATTCAAGGGAGCAACGTGCTAAAGGGATGTGACGTGCCAATGTTTTTTAGTGATTTTCATTATGTGTCATTCTATTCTAATTCATTTTCAATTGGGCCATAAGAGCCGCCGCCGTGAGCAGTACAAAAAGGCAAGAAGGAACGGAGGAGGATTTTGTTTAGCTGCAAGACATCCCGAGAAAGAAAATAATGATCTTTATGAAATTGCTTTAGACACAATCTGACAGCCGAGACAAAGCAAGTGGCTGGCCTTGTTCCAATCGATAAAGCCTCCATTAGTTTTCTAAAGAGTAACATGCAATTTGTTTTGGTGGTGCAGCATAGCATCAGTAATATTCTGCCCCCTTTGACACAAAAAGCTAATGCGCTATAGCCAAAGTAATGCGAGATTAAACCTACATTTCTGTCAGATGGAAATGTGAAAAAATGCTCTGAAATGCACCAGATCCATAAAGCATGACCAAGCCTGTTATCACAGACACCACATTTGTGTCACAACGGCCTCCAGGACCGAGCTTTTGTGAAGACAGAAAAGGCCTTGTTTCTAAATCCATTCCAGTGACTGTGATCTCACGCACAAAGAAGATCAAACTTCTTAAGTAGCTTATTGATCAGGCAGATGAACAGACACGGCGATTGATCGAACCAGAGGGATCACCTCATCTCTACCTTTGACACGGCGGGAAATCACAAATTGAAACCGCGGAAGGGTAAGCACACTTCTCGCCCATCATTTCCTCAACAATGTGTGGATGCATCACACTCAAGTGCCCTGGTGGGTCAAGGAATCGATGATCTGGAAAGGTAGTTCATGAACAGAATGGACGGGGGCTCAGATCCCTTAAATCAGCACTATTTGAGCTTGTATATCTTGATGAATACACTATAAGCTTAGATGATCTGAAGGGGGAGGGACGATCTCTTTGAGAGATGGTCATGATGGACATGTTGCCGGTGTTGCAGGAATGGGCCCCGAGGAATCCGCCCTTTCTCCGAGAAAAACGCTGACCTGAAAGGATTGTTCTCCCACCAGCTGACAAGCTGATAGACAAATGGTCTCACTAGTCTCTAACCTCTCAAACTACTGGCCCTCCTTTCTCTTGTCCTACGCCTCAGTGTGTGTGTCGTCTGCCAAACACTCCTCCTCTTCCATCCAATCTTGTATATGTGTGCACATGACTAATTTATAGAGCCAGGCTCCATCGCAGTGACCAGAACACGCTCCCCGGCTCCCGCATGAGGTTTTAATTAAAGATACAGCTGCAGTTATTAAAATCACTGGATCCTTAATGCATTTCCCCCCGCATCTTACATCCAGGATGAGCAAAATCTGGCAATCTGCGCTCGCTTGCTGATCTTCTCCACAATTTACTGCACTGCATTTTATCAGCAGCATCTGTGTTACGTTGATGTGCCCGAGGATGTAGCGTCGCGCGTCCTTGCTGATTCAAGGTTTTTCACAGAGTAGCTCAATTCTGTGTCTTCAAGCTTGGATTGGTAGGGCCTCGGGGAGTTTCAGACGGCACTTCATGGGTGGAAGGGCAGGGATGAAGTATGTTAGGTCGATGTCTTTCTGACATCAGTATTTCCAAAGGCCAATCTCCAGTAAAAGCTGGAACCTAGAGAGGATCCTCACAGCCAGCTTTTCATTAGAGTCTCACCCCCACCACTGCCTTTTTTATTGTCCCACAGCACTGCCAAAAATGCAATCAATAGGACTTTAGGAAAACTGGGTGCAATAGTGCACACTTTTTTACTGTCCCACTAATCAATAGGAACCGTGAAAACAGTGCAATGAGTAAATATCGGAGATTCCACATACACACAGATGAAAAGTGCTCCTGTACGCGGGACCCCAGGGGGTCGTTTGGAGCATAGGCTTAGATTACCTTGGAAAACCACCACAGGTTTCTGCTCCAACCGTGATTGATTCATCAAAGTGAATTAATTAACAAACCCTCTAAGTAATGAATCAATTAAGCAATTGATTAATGTGCATTACCCTTATGGATTACAGCTGATACTGACCATTAAAGATAAATTGTGCTCAATTTAAATCAGTTTACAGCAGATTACAAGCAGAGGGATGCTCTGCTTACCTCTGTGTGTACTATTGCTGTGAGGGATTTGACATCGCTGAGGATTTGCCAAGTAAAACACGATGATTGTGACATCGCTTCTGTATGCTAAAGGGGTATTACTGCGGCATTAAACACATGCATATATTATCTTTATGTTACTTGAGCCTAAAGCTGTGTTGTGGGGCTAAATTCCCTAAAATCCCTCCTTTCTGCAGATTAATAATAGATGCTTAAAAAGGGAGAAATACTTAATGAGTCAACTCTCCAAGTCATATTCAAGTCAGAGCTCATACTGCAGCTCACTACTGGCCTTGACTTTAATTAAACAGTCTGCATCTTCTAGATGCAGGTGATGCTTGGCAAACAACTACACCTTTTAACGACTGCACCTGAAGTGCACTCAGCTTTCTTCTTCAGCACAAACAGCATTAATATTCTGCCAGGAAAATGAAACAAATGTGAAAAACCCTGTAAAACAAGATAGTGTAGAATAAATAGGGAGACACTAACTACTGTCAGTATTAACAACAGTTGGGTAGCAGTCCTGTAGGAGCTTACAGGCAACTCTGGTGCAGAAAGCCAACCACGCAAGTCAATGCTGAAGTGTCAGCTTGCATTCTTTCAAATAGCCAGCAAGGGGCGTCTCCTCTGGTTGCAAAAAGAAGTCAGATTGAGTAGAAGTCTATCACTAGTTTCAAATCTTCTTCGGTACAGCATGATGTTCAATTATGGTCCCATTAGGGTAAACTAGACCAAGAAGCAGGGTTTGCTTTAGGGCGTAGCTACCTTGTGGTTGACACGTCGCTACCAGAGCGTTGGGAGTTGTCTGGGAGTTGTTTTTTTGTTGTCTTGTGTGTTTTCAGGTCATGAAAGTATTGTATCATTCATATTCCATGTTCGGTTGTACTTAGCTCCACCCTCTTGTGCCACTTCTGGTTGCAAATTACCAAGATGGCAACAGCCAAAAACAAACATGGCGCCAACCAAAAACCAAGATAGTAACAACCAAAAGGCCTGCACCTGACAGAGACTGTAAACCATCTTCTGTGAAATTACACAACCTATAGGCTAAAGAAAATTCTTTCCATTTTACTTTTTTTCTATCAGTTTTTTAAGAGAAAGTAACCAAGAAATACTGACAGACAGAATCTACTCGGGAGTGCAGACACGAGGTGTCTTGCATGTCTAAAGACGTGATGGGGCCTCCCCTCCTCCACGGGCCACGTACGTGAATGACACCAAGCATTTGCCACTGCTTGACCCAGATGTGCCTGAGGCTGCCCCGAGCAGAGCTGTCATGCCACAGAATGCCATTTTAATCCATATCGGTTTCTTTTTATTTATTTATTTTTTAAAAAAAGAGGATCCCCTGGACCACCTTTCTATCTGTGGTAAATGAAACTGACTTTGGTGGCCGGATGTCAGGCGCAGTGTATGAATACACATGTCTCTGTCACTATGGCCCATTATGTCTCACCCTGTGGTTTTACCTAAGGATCAATAACTGCCGTCGCAAGGCAGATTGGTGGCCTGTTTGAGGGGAAGTAGAGGACGTTACGAGGCCACTTGGGCGTGCAGACACAAGGCTTTATGAATGAATAAAAAGAAAATATGCAACCATACTCCAATTCAACTTGTCATTGCCACAGAGCCCATTTAGGCAATATGCCCGTCTTTGAAGTACGAAACAGCGATGGTGTCTACAAGTAGCAAATTGGGTAGAGTTAAAAGGGAGTTTAGTAGAGGGATTTGCCGGGGATTCTCTTCATAACACCACGTCGCCTAAAAAACGCTGGCTTGTTCTGAATCTACTTTAAATCACATTGTGTCTTTTCAAGCCAGTTTACTCAGATACTTACGTAGGTGTTTATTCCAAAAAACAAAGCACTAATATTGATTTTGTTGCACAAGATGTTCATGGGTAATAGCCTCGAATAGATACTTCTATCTTAGATACTTCGACCACGGTGCCATGCACATCATGAAGCAGATGACAGATAATTTACTCCATTTATCTCCTCTATAGCTGTGGGCCCTAAAATATCCTCATGATTTACTGCACTTAAGGAGATAATTCTTTTCAATAATGTTCTTCATTGAGAGGAAAATATTGTAATATTTTGACAATATAATAATAAATCTTTCCTGATGTTAATTTCCACAACTATACGCTATTGAGGTTTTAATGAAGCTGCTCTTCATAACTTTTATTGTAACCCACTGGCTGCCTGACTTTCATGCTACAAAATATTTTATAAATGTTGAGTAGCTTCTTGGAATGAATCTCTTCATTATTTTTACCACATCAAGATTGTCCTGGATTCACCGAGAAGCCATACCATGAAGCTGTCAGACTCTCTATTGCCATGTGACAAATATCCTGGCCGATGAAGAGCAAAATGGGATTTGCTCTGTTGCCTGAATTATTGAAGTGGACAGTGTGAGAAATTCATAGCCAAAAATTTATCCACATTTCCTATGCATGATGTTTTAATATGTTTCCCCATTCCCAATCCAACCGTCGCCGCATCCCCATTTCTTACAGCGTAACATCCGATGTCACATTACGCAAAAGAGTGCAATAACAAACACATATGTGCAATCATACCATCTGAGCAACTGGACAATAATATATATATATATATATATATATATATATATATATATATATATATATATATATATATATATATATTTTTTTTTTTTATATGCTGGACATATTCTTAGCTCTACTTCTCTTTTATGTATATATTGTTTTATTTATTTGTATTAATACTCTTTTAAAACCTATGCTTCTTTTTTACTGCACTATCCACTTTGCTGCTGTAACATGTAAACTTCTCCACTGTGGGACAAATAAAGGAATATCTTATCTTATCTTATCTTAAGAGGGCTGACGCAATGAGGTGTACGAGTCCTAAAAATACTCTTGCTGGTGTCTTTGGCTATCCAACATGGTAGAATGTACCCAACGAACGTGGTTAGATTTAGGGATGAGGACTGGGATTGGATCTGGTGATACGATACGTATCATGATACAGGTGTTACCATTCAGTATCACGATGTATCACAATACTGTAAGCAAGGCAATATATTGTGATTTTTTAAATCTAATGTCATAGTATAAATAACACAAATTTGTTTTTTTTATGCAATCAGAACGGTTGGATCTGAATTTGCATTTATCATAGTCCCTGTAATGTTCGATATCACAGCATTACTTTGAGAGGACACATACACTGAGAGGGTGAATTCCTTTGTAAATGAAATAATGCAGTGGCTGAGTTAATATTTGCCTGTCAACTATCAATTAAAAAGTGTTTTTTGAGAGTCAATGCAATATTGCAAAAGATAATACTGCAAAACTGAATCAGAAGAGACTAAGAAAATACTGATACACAAGTACCACAAAATTATGTTGTACGATACTGTATTAATTCTCCAAAACATTGTATAGATTTTTAATTAACTGTTCAAAATTGGTTGTAGCAGGCTCAGTTTTAAAGATAGAGTGAAGGTACTGGCAGCACATGAAACTAAACTACCTAAAGAGTCAACTGGTGCAATGTCTGAATTTACAATTTCCAAGACTACTGATCAATCTTACTTTATTTTATTCTATGTCCTTTTTATAGGTATCTTATTCCTGAGTATTTGTTTATATTCCTGTATATTTATCTATATTTTTCGTATATTTTTTTATGTACACTGGGGTGTTTTTTTTTTTGTAAATGTGCTGCTGAAACAACCAAATTCCCCAACTGTGGGATTAATAAAGGTCTATTCTACCACCAGTTATGCTCCATTTTGGCAAGGAAAAACTGACATGGCAATTTTCACAGGGGTCCTGTGATCTCTGACCTCAAGATATGTGAATGTAAATGGCCTCTATAGGTACCCTCGGGTCTCCCCTTTACAGACATGCTCACTTTATGATAATCACATGCAGCTTGGGGCAAAAACTATGCAGTTTTTATGCAGTATAAATGTGCTTTTTTTAATTCTAAAATGGCTTATTTCTGGTGTGTTCTTCATACTGTGACAGTTTTCCTCAAATTAAATTTTAAAACATAGCAATATATCGCTTTGCTTACAGTACTGGAATATATTGAATTGTTACCCCATTATAATAAGTATCAGATCGCCTCATTCTTGCCAGTACAAGCGCTAGAGAGAAGGAGAGTAGGACAATGGGTGGGTACATTCTGGCATCTACCATCTAACACGCTGGCAGAGGAGGTGACATTTTGTTTCTTCGGGGGATTTCCTAATGCCAAAATCACCTTGCTGGATCTGTTGCTAGCTAGCACTCCCACCTTTTCTGGTATGTTAATATAATAAAAGGACATATGCTGTCGACAGGTCACCTCCAAGATGAACAAACATCCATGTAAACACAGATACAGGCTGTAAATCTGTAGCATGACAGAGACGAGACCAGTGCTGGGAAATATGGAGAAAATCAAATATCACCTTGACAGTGATTTTGCAGCGATATTGTACAGTTGACCATCGGTGCTTTCACAAAATATTTACACTTGATTTGTGATTAATAATCTTAAGTAATGTGAATATAAGGACTGAGTGAAAGGACATAACAGAACGGTCTGGTATGTCTGGTAAGTTCAGAAAATGACAATCACTATAATTCAGCCTTTAAAACCAGGTAAGGTTAACACATGCCATATTATGATATCCAAAATCTAAGATGATCTCTAGTCTCATATCACAATATTGATATAATATTGATATATTGCCCAGCCCCAGAAGAGACTAAAAATACCCTATTCCTTTTTTCTTTTGTTCACTGTATGTGATTCCCATCGGAGAGGCTTGTGTTGCACCACCCTGATGTTTTTATGAAGGAATATGCGAGAGAAGATTAAAAGGGGGTCTGTTCGTTTTTAAGGCTCCTCATGCGTGCCTTTCATTATCCTCATCCCCCAAAAGATTGTCACTAATGCAGTCTTTGAATTCATTTTATCAGTCCAGTATTATTAGCCCTCACAGCTGGCTTTGACCTTGGCCATTCTCGAAGCCTAAAGTGAACATATTCTTTGTGCGCCTCTCTCCCTCCATCTCTCTCCAGTAGATTTCAAAAAGGGACCTCATGAGCCTAATGAACTTTAATTGCGTCTTCTCGCCACCGAGACCAGCAACCCCACAAAGTTAAAAGCTATTCGGTGTCGAGTTTAAAAGAAAATGCAGGCTTAGGGGGAAAAACACCTCGGCGTAAAAGCACAACATGATACAGACAAACAACTGAAGGTCAAAAATATTGCCTTGCCAGTCAACAATGCTGATGGCGTAAATCTAATGAGAGTCCCTTGCATTAACACAGCCACGAGCAGCACTTTTTTTTTTTTAGATGGCCACACAATCCTCTTTTTGACCTCTGTGGAAAAAAGGCTAGCATGCCAGAGTAAATTAAAACTCCAAAGAAAAGAAGGCTCCGGGACATGTGCCAGTACAAAAAACCCTGAACTCCCCCCTTGTCTCTCATTTTGGCTGACAGACAAGTTTTCTTCAGTATGGCTGGACATTCTCCCACCGCTCAGTACTCACCACGGTGAGGGGGAGAGAGTGTTTGCCACTGCTTGACCTGAATATTTGCCCAGAGGCCGGAGGCATGGAGGGGATAGCGGGCCATTCCAAGCCACACTTCTGGAAAAACCAGCACAAAGGATGACAGCTCCTAAGTGCCAAACAGACTCTGCTGCTTGCCGAGGGGTACACATGTACAAAGGGAATATTAAGTGCTGTTTTTTTTTTTTTTTTGCCAGGTTCGTACAGTACAGCAATTCCCTGGGTTACACCATGAGGAGTTTGAGCAGTAAGTGTACTCAACCTCTGTGTGAACATGTCCCAGTAGACAGGTGTGATGGGTATTTATTATGCTAAACTGAAGGTGGAATGATTTGCTGCACACTGAAACATCAGGGTGGATTTGTTTCTACAGTCATTCTTTCATCTGAGTGTCAGTAAATGCAATTCAGCTATTTACTCTCCAAAAAAAAAAAAAAAAAAAAGCTGAACCACTTGCCACAATGCAGCCATGCCCGCAGGCGTGTTAACCATACATACAGCACAGGCGCGATGCTTCAACAGCGTACTGAAGCACCGAGCCTCGCTGTGATGTGTGTGAATGATGATCAGGGTTGAAATTTATCCGGGATTTAACATAAATGGGGCAGAGAACACAATAGCAGGTAAACGGAACAATATTAGAACCGCTTGACCTCAACGTTACCCTAAAGCTAGACTCTAGTGCCATCTATTGAAAACGTTTATCAGTATTCTACACTAACAGTGAACTACTGCTTTTAAGACTGATTTCTTTCTTGCACATATATCATCTATTGACCAGAAGTGATCAATAGATCATCCTCTGGTGAATGACTTGTTGATGAGGGAAAATTCAGGTGAGGAAAAATAACATCTGTGCCTTATGCACATTAATCTGCTTCAGTGTTGTTTCCATTGGATTTTTCTTGTTTTACAGCAACTAACAGAAAAGCAGATATTTTCAGTGTGACTGCGCCGAAGCCTCGGACACTCCGCAGTGGAATTATTATTGCGGAAAACTTCACATAAACTACATGAATGGCGATTACGCATTAAAATAGTGTAGAAATTACACGTAATTTGGTTGGAGTTACCTTCTTTGAGCAAGCGGGAGTGAATGAGGAGAAGGAGAAAGCAGCAGATCGCCGCTCCGGTCAGTGCCCACGCAACTCTGAGCAGCTGCATCCTGGCGTAGGAAGGTTTTGTGGCGGACCGAGACAGCCGTGCAGCGGGAGAGAGAAGAGAGCACTCCACCTCAGCTCACAGACACGCGCTGACTCATATTCTGTTGTAATTCAGCATTCATCCCTTTCATGTAAAAAAAATCCTCGCTTGATATGTCCGGTTTAGATGTGATGAAAAAGAGAGGCTGGGATTCCGTTGAAGAACACAAAAAAGATGCGCTCTTGATTCGGCGCCGGTGCGTCAGAGTGGCTCCAAACACGCAGGGCGATTAACCCCAAATCAAGGTCTGACCGGCTGACATCTTATCCTCACACCACTTCTCCGTTCTTCTCTTCTCGCCCTCCGGTTTCTTCAGCAGTCCGTCGTCGGCTCTGCGACAAGTTCAGCGGAGCGGGCTGAGCCCCTCGGCGCGTCTCCTCCGTCTTCGAGTGCGCACAGCGGCGGTCCACGGCGATGCGGCGCGCAGATGATGATCACCGCTCTCCGCTGCATGTTACGCACATCTCTCCCACTGCTGGGGAGGCAGAGGCAAACACTGGCAACCAAGTCGCCTCGCAGCCTCTCTCTCTCGTTTCCCCAGCCCCCCTGCTCTCTCTCTCTTTCTCAGTCTCTCTCTCTCTCTCTCTTCACTATATTGCTCCGTTGTTCCGTCACTTTCCCTCCCTCTCTCTCTCTCTTTCCCTCTTGATTCAGTCCGATGCAACGCTTGCCATTTACGCACGAGAACTTCCAGTCAATCCCTGTTCTTCTTCATGTGCGCAAAAAACATTTTTTGCTCCAAATCACTGCGGATGGCGATCCCCCCTCTGACTTCTTCTTTAAAGGCAAATAAAATCAAACTGAGCAGGTTCTTGTTCTCCCATCAGATTACGAAGATCAAAACAGTTGCAGGCGTTGAATGCTGGCACCTCTCTCTCTCTCTCTCTCTCTCTCTCTCCATCTATACCTCCATGTGTTCATCATACTTTTTTTTTTTATGTCTGCTTAGCTCCAAGTTACGTCACAACTCCCCCAAATAATCTCCTCCGGCTATACAGCGCAGAGCTGGCGCTGCTGTGGAGGGATGTTTCCACTGATAAATAAGAGAGCAAACTGTGATCGTCCTGAGTCAAACAGAGAGCTTCATGTGCCGATTCAACTGTTATCAAGCCATTAAATCGCCGTTATCAGCACTAAGCACCGTAGATGTGGGTCAGTAGGGCCTACTACCACTACGCTGTAAAACTACATTGGAACTTAAAGGCAACGTGGTCTAAAGTGGTCAGACTGAATGTAATTTTAACACAAACAAACACGCTTCTTTGAGGCTGGTAATAAAAAGTAATAAAACTACAACTTATTTTGATTTAGGCAACAAAACTACAACTTCTGTAGGTTTAGGGGAAAACAGTCCTTTTAACGCAATACAACTACAAGGTTTAGGCAATAAAACACAACTTCTTTAGGTTTAGGCAAAAAAGTTAGGTTTAGGCAACAACACTACAACCTCATTAGATTGAGGCAATACAACTACAACTTTACAAGGTTTAAGCAATACAACTACAACTTCTTTAGGTTTAGGTAATAAAACTACAACTTCTTTTGGTTTAGGAAATAAAACTACAACTTATTTTGGTTTAGGTAATAAAACTAAAAGTTCTTCAGGTTTAGGGATAAAACTACAACTTCTTTAGGTTTAGGGAATAAAATTACAACTTCTTTAGGTTTAGGCAATACAACTACAACTTTTTAAGGTTTAGGCAATACAACTATGACTTCTTTAGGTTTAGGCAACACAGCTACAACTTCTTTAGGGTTGGACAAAAAAAAAGCCCCACTTAGTTATGTTTATGAAAAAGAAAACATTGTGTTCTGGGTCAAAAAGCAACAACTACAAACACAAAGACAACTACACATTGTTGGTATCACACAGGATGTGAACTCCAGTCTCCTGGGTGAAAACCCTTTTGAGTCAATACTACAGTACCTGACTTCCACTGCTGCTCCAGTCATAATTACTACGGCCGCTAAAAGTCATTGTCATGTCATTTTATTCCTTCTTTTGGTGATCTACCATTTGAAAAAATGATTAAAACCTACTAGTGGGTGTAGTAGGCCCCTACTGACCCACATAAGGCTTATAGAGACTGATACCTATTTAATAGCCTGACAACAGTCTAATCAGCTGTGTGTCTAAACATCCATTGAAGAAATCCCCCCAAAGTGCTGATTTTAGGTAGATTTCCTGCACCTCATCCCTAGGCGTTGCAAAAAGAAAAAAAAATGTAATGTAGTAAGTGTGCTGAGGATATTCTCCACCTCCATAAGCCTCCTGGTTATTGAAACGAGCAATAGTCTTAGCCCAGCCTGAGGCTCATTTTCAAAGAATATCCAACACCCCCTGAAACCTATTACACATGTAGCCTAAAATTTCATCATATTACAAAGTGTTGATGCCGCTGCAAATTTTGCAACGCTCTGCTCCCGGTTTGATGTTTAAAAAGAATATCTCGATCCTGTAAGTGAAAGCACTGGAGGAGGACCAATACTGAGCAGCCAAACAATAGCTTATGTAATCCCCCCTCCCGCTGAGCACCATTGTTTCTGTTTTATGTTAAGTCTCGCATGACGTGGGATATTCATTTATCCAGCCAGTCAGTCAGTCAGTTGGAAGAGACTGGTCAGTTTGCACACAATAACCCATATGGAAGCGATTGAACAGCATTTGAATGCTGCATTTCCTCCTCGGGCTACTTGGGGAGTTTTATCTCTGCGTCTGTGTATTTGTAATTGAATCAGAATGACGCGGTTTGGACGACTGACAGCGCCACTCAAACCAGAAAGCTGTCATTGCAGTGTCAATAAGGTTGGCCTCTGCAGCTACTAGTGCTAATTAGCTGATAACAGTCTCTGCTGGCTGGCATGTGTGCCAGACTGTGTATGTTGTTGGTGTGCATGCTTCTGATGGCACTATATGTGTGATGGAGAGGGCCTTTTTTCTCTTTCCTGACACCTCCCAGCCCTCTCTCTCTCTCTCTCTCTCTCCAACGCTGCCTGTGATCCATCCATCTACTGCATGGAAAGCAATTAACAGAGACTTGACCTCTACAAGGATTTGGGGTGGGAAGACTGCCATGTGTGCTCGTGACTGCGTGGGTGTGTGTGCATGTCTAACATTATCATCTGCTGAGCCTACATATATACTTCTATAGTTACCACCAGAAGAGCAGCAGACTAAATATAACTCTGTGCATAAAGCCTAATTAGGAAACAGTTGGAAACATTGTCACAGGGATGATACAGTTCGGGATGTCAGTGGAACCAATTACAACTATTCACGAGGTTGCCGTCTCTATGCACTTCTGACATCTCGCCTGACGCACGTGAACCTGTAAAATAGTCCTGAAGCACCCACACCACATGCACAGCCATTTTTTCACACCACTTTCAGGTGACAACATCAATTTGCGTAACTGTGTGGAAATATTTAGAACGTGAAAAGTCTGCAGCTTGTACACCTACCAGTAATTAGGGTTTTCTGTTATGTCAGGCCTATTTATAAAGTAGAAATGTGTGTAGCAACATTCGCTTCGCTCGGCACACAAAATCCTTCACAAGCAGTGCACCCATGGCTACAGTATATACTGTAAGGTCGAGTGTGGAGAGAAAACGGTGAATGTTGCTAGAATTGTGCTCCTTTTATGTAGAGCCTTTTCCTTATAGGTCAAGTGTCAACACACATTTTCAACAGAGATAAAAGCAGTAAAAAAGGCCAACGTGGACTGTTTTATGTTGTGCACAAAACAGAATGAAGCAAGTATTGACTTTAGTTATTTAAATCAGCCTACAAGCCCTTAACCTTGTGTTTTGTTGATAGCGGATTTACTTTATTATCAAAACTAAAAAACAATAACTGCAATATCATCTAATTATTTTCCTTTTTCCTTCAGGAATGCAATATTATATTCCACCCACTTTGAATGTTATCAGGCGACTGAATGGGTGTTATTAGCTGTTAGCCCCATAGATATGGGTCAGAAAGGGCCTGCTATACCTCCTAGTAGGATCAGAAGGCCGTTATCGTCTATTCACATGGTTGATCACCGCTATGAATATAAGAAGATGATGCTGACCTCTAGTGGCCATAGTAATTATGATGGGGGCAAAGGAGGTAGTCATGTGACATAGTACGAAGAGCAACAAAGTACACATAGGCTGGCAGTCTGGGATGATGGTGGGTCAGGTCAAACAAACAGGACTTTCACCACTGAGACCACCGTTACGTGTCCCATGTGAAACCAAAAACCAAAGTTGACGTATTTTAATTAGCTTTTTTTAGTTAAATTCTGTACTTTACCGAGGCCAAGTTACATAAATTACTGTATGTAACAAGTTAATTTATTTTAACGCAAGCTACAATCTTTTTCCCAAACCTAACCAAGTAGTTTTGTTACCTAAACCTAAAGTTATGTTTCTATGCGCAACGTTAAATTTCACTTTCACAACATGGTGGGTGCAATTTGGCCCCTCTGAAGCATTAGAATGGTAGTGATAACCACTAATATCAACAGTCTATAGGCTGATAACAGTCAAACTTCAGATACACATACGATATATTGAAAAAAACAACAAAAAACAACAGTCTCCAGAAATGCATGATCCGACATTTCCTATAACATCATCAGGGTTTCCCTGACATGATCAGGGTTAATTTTTTTTTTTCAAACTTTAGAAAGCTCCTTTCAAAGCCACATAATACATTATACAACTGTTTTTACAAGCTGTGTAGTACTTACATGTATTGTGATGAGTAAAGTGAACTTAATGGATGAAGCGCTCCTTTAAATATTTATTTCTTTTTCTTCTAATCATAGAGTGCTCCACGTATTTTTGTAGCTCAACCAGGAGATTAGCATCACGCTGGTTCCCTCCATAAAAAAGTCAATGCAATTTTTCCAGTATCAACATGCACACTGCTTTCATGATTTCTGAAGTGTGAACGTAATCGCCAGAAGTAAAAAGCTAATGTTAGGCTATGCAAAAACTACACTACAGTTGCATGAGTGTGATTATACACAACCAGGCTGCCAAGGCGGACGAGTCGGCATGATGAGGTTTAGTAGTCTCATTTGGCCACTTGTTAGTGTTGTTTACAAGGCTTCAAAATTCACATGTGGGGTACTACTGACATTTTATTTCACACATCTAACTAAAAATCCATTAAAAAAACATTGAAACTGACGAAGGAGCCACAAGTGCTAGTGTTTTGGACTCATTATTGAGTTTATGGACTTTATTAAATGTAGAGAAGTGTTCAAATCCCCTCTCTTTGCTACGAAATGGGCTTACACACTTGATGAAGGTGACAAAATATGGAAACGTGTTATGTATTATGTGCGAACAAGACCAAGAAATGTAGGCCTAAATTGGACCAATATGTCATCAGAAATGTTGTCAATAGAAACTGATATGATTGAGAAACATCACATCAGTCTGTCATGAAGAAGTCACATGCAAATATTTCAATCAAAATGTTTCTCATGTACTAGGATTAATTACTCTGATATCTTCTGTAACATTGTTATGATAACCTCTATGATTTATTCAGAGCTGTATGACAATGATTTGAATTGTTTTGAAGGAGCAAAACCTTTATTATTTTTAAGCTGAATCACTTCATGAAAGTCGGCTTTGAACAGGTCATTTTAAATGTCTGGATCCAGGAGGACGATACCAGTCTTGCCAATGTTCATTTTCTGAAAACTTTTAAGATCACTTGGAAAGTTTAAATGCTGTCAAGTTGAGTCCAAATGCAATTTCAACAAAACAACCCTCTGTTTAAAAGTATAAGTGGTATTAACATGTTTTAAATTGAAATGTGTTTCTATCACAGTGAAACAGGTCTGATTTAGGTTGAAAACTTTTACAACGCAAATAACTCCAATGGCAAATAGTACAGATGGTAGTAGGCCTATGATTAATTATGACTGTTGATTACAATTATTTTTCCGATTATGAAGGGTCCTTGACCCCAGAAAGTTCGAGAGCCCCTGGGTTAAATTCTAAATATTTGTATGTTAGTGTTTTATATGCCATGTTCAACTCTGAATTGCAGCTTCAAAAGCATACGGGGACTCACTTTTGTGCTGCTGCCTTGGGGACCAACTATTCTGTCTAGACACCATGATAAATCCCTGTTAGATGTTTGCCTGCATTTTTTTCTAACCCCTTTTTATATTACAAGGATAGCAAAAATGTTTTGAGATGTTTGGGAGCACAGTGGAATTGTGTGGTTTTTTTTTTTTTTTGTAAATTATTAAACTATTTCCTTCCCATCTATCCTCACACCACCCACCTACAGAGCTTCCACATATCCTCTCTCACTTTCTCCTCCTCTATACTGCCTCCCCCTCACCACTGCTTTTTCCTTGCCAGGAGCCAGGAGAGGCGTTACTTGCTTTGTCCTCTGTGCAGGTCACTGGCTGTGTGCCAGACAGAGCCCATGCCAATAAAGACCATGAGTAATGGCCTAAAACTTCTACATTCGTTGTGTTTCCCATTATTTCCCATAGCCAATAAATCTGAAGAAGGGCTTAATCAGAGGGAAAAGCTGGAGCATACGGCTCATGTCCGGCAGGGTGTCAAACACAAAGATTCTTACAGTTTAATCAGAGATAAAAGTTGAGGTGGCAGCCACCAATATGGCTTCCCTTGTGACCCACTTTGTCATCTGGCAGGTGGAGCCATTATTGTTTGGGCAGATGAACACGCTCCTGCTGTCTGTCATGAAACAGTGACTGCCTCTGGGATGAGGTTGACTCTAAATAAAGTCCTTAAAGAGCCCAATAGACAGATAATTGAATAAACATTTCATCATCCATAAATTACTGTGTGAAGCCTCCAAGTCTCACAGAGGGATTGAAGCCAGTATATAACAATCCCACAGGATGTAGCAGACAGACATTACTGTGTATGCAGGATTCACATATGCACTTCTTTAAATTCATTAAGGATCACAATGTTTTCTCTTCTTCTCCAATCTAAAACTCTCATACGTCCTCTGAGCGTCAATAAATTCACAGATATGGTCTTATTATTGCGCAAGCAAATTTATATTCCTAATTAGGGCTGTGCCGATATCAGATTTTCACTACACAATTAGCATGGACAAAATAATTCACAATAATGATATTATCAGATCTATAGAGCATGAAAATAATATTAATAATAATAGTATCAGTTAAATTCATCTTTACCGTTGTTTACTGTGCATTTTGTCTCTTTTTTAATGATTTAATTTTACTCAATAATACTCAATAAGTGTAGGGAGGTGTAGAGACATCCACCCGCTCTGACATCTCTCCATTAGTGCATGTATATAGATCCTGTTTGTACATGTATGTAGTTCGGGCCCATGTGTACTGTGTAAAAAACACAGGATTAGCTGCACAGTATTATCACAGGTCCATTATTAATATTATATAAATATTCAATATTTAAATATCATTATTGTCAATACCCCACAATTTCAGACTGCTGAGTCGGATGATAATTCTCCGTGGGTTCATCACTACGAGCAATGCCTTTCATATAACACTAATCACTTGATCCATTATCATTATTAAAATATCTATTAGAGCAGATTTAAAGGTGCAGTACACCTCTTCTCACCCCTCTCTTTCCAAGTCTGCAGTGTGGTAATGCTGTTTGCATCAGAGGTCATCCTCAGCGTGAAAACTCAACTTTAGGAGCAACAGAAGTCGAACGGCAGCTGGCGGTACCACGGCTCAGGATACCGCACTTTCACAAGATATGGAGGCTTTCAGGTAACGTAAAAATATGAAAGGCTCTCTCTAGAGCCAGTGTTTGGTTGGTCCGTTCTGGGCTACTGTAGAAATATGGCGGACCAACTCCATGAAGCAGTTGCCTTATTAATGCAACACCTGAGGTGTCAGGACCGAGACTTTTGTCTAGTGTCTAACCAACGACAGAAACCAGATATTAATAGACAAAACCAAAAATGGAAAAACATGTGGCAGGCTCACATGAGGACAATACATCGGTCAGGTTTCTGTCATGTGGAGATATAAATCAGTCTTCCTCCTTTTCCAGCTTCACTTCTTACTGTTTAACACAACTCCACTACAGACGTAAATATCATCCGAGTGAAGTAATCCATCACAGTAAACACAAAGCACCAATTTGCCTTTGAAAGACGTTCTGTTTAATCGGTATTTCATTGTGCTAATATTGAGCATTCTCATATAGCATTGTGTTTCTTTTTGCTTATTGTCAATCACCTGACAAACACAGGAAAGAAACAAAGTGTCTGCGGAAACAGTCAATCAAAAACAGGTCATCTTAGACATCTGTCAAATTCATGTCTTTGTTTTTAGGAAATATTTGTTAACTGGGATGTCAGGTAGTTGTCCAAATCATAAAGATTTGAGTGACTAGGTCTAATTTTACATTATATAACATAAAGTGAAGAGCGGAAATCTAAAGATAGCAATACTGTATGAGCTATAAAGAATATACCAGTGTCATTTATGTCTCTTTTATTGATATGAAGGGCTCATTATTAGCCTTAAAGAAAAGACAAATTATTTTATTAACATTAACATTTCTTCTACACACACACACATTTGCACGAAGCAATCATTTTTGTCTACTCCCATGTTGATAAATACCTGACGAATCTTCCTTTAAGGTACATTTTGTACGGATAAAAATTGTGTGATTAATTAGTGATTAATCATGATTAACTATGGACAATCATGCAATTAATCGCGATTAAATGTTTTAAGCGACTGACAGCCCTAATAAAGATGCAATGCCCAGAATCTATATGTCAAGAATTTTGAGGAAAATGTTACGTAGTTTGATAGATTTCACTCTTTTTGTTTGTTTCTGACCGGATATACGGCTCACAAGAAGCATGTTATTTTAGTAATTTAATAGAGGTTATGACATATTCATTTCAATCTAAATATCTTAAATACTTAAACACCCTGCTCTTTTTAATTGGAAGCAGTGTCACTCACGCTGACTTAAGCAACAAAGTTATTATACCATTCATTATTAACTGTACACACACACACACAGCACACATTTAATTAGGTCTTATTATAGGAAATGCAATATATTGAGCTGACAAACACAAGATAGACTCATCCTCTTGAGTCTCTCACTAAGCTTCTTACATTTCCTGTAGTCAGAGAAAAATAAACAAACACTCATATACACCCACCGAGGAGCTTCCTCTTCATTTAGTCTCCATTTGCCTGATCTTCATTCATCCATCATCCCTTTGCATTGAGGGCTCACCTGGCCTGATTCCATTAGTTACCAGTTAAGTGCTACATTACCGCCGAGAATATTTGG
Organism: Pterois miles; assembly: GCA_947000775.1. Lineage (NCBI taxonomy): Eukaryota > Metazoa > Chordata > Actinopteri > Perciformes > Scorpaenidae > Pterois > Pterois miles. The sequence goes on along the minus strand of CAMQGK010000549.1, from coordinate 15,202,036 downwards.
CATTATAGGCCGTATCAAGTTTACTGTAGTATTGATTATTTATTTTCTTTTCATCAGTTTTCATCTGCCAAGTATCACATATAAATGTGGAAGCAACTGCTTTGTCAGCTATGTGAACCCATGGCATTGGACTCAACAAAAGTGACACTGAAAGTAAAAAACAAAACAAAACAAAAAAAAACACAAGCAGATTCACTGTAAAAATGGCAACTTATGTTCTTGGTTGAAGTAGTGGCGAACCAAGCTTGTGACTGTGTTCTGACACCATTTAATCTTTAGCCCTATGTTTATCTTTATATTTGTTTCATACAAATTGACACCATTAAAAGTACGCAGAATTAGCTATTAGCATTTCCTGTATGCAGTGTACCCGTGGATCTGCAAACAACTTTGATACTGAAGAAACCTTAACAATACAAAGATTCTCGGTCAAGTCCTGAAGTTACAAGTTTCCACAAATGATCATCAGTAATGTGGATATAAGGACTGAGTAAAGGTAGGTAGCTAGAACAGCCCGGTAAGTGCAGAAAATGACAATGCAAGAAAGTCTACAAAGAGCAGGTGGGCGATGTGGTGGCTGAGTCCAAAAAACACAGGACTTTCACCCAGGAGACCGCTGGTTGTGTCCCGTGGAAACACTGAGCTTCTGCTTGATAAGAGTGTTAATTAAACTGTTAAGAAAGAAAGTCTGCTAAGGGTGGGTGTCATTTATTTACACCAGTTAGCTAGTTATGTTGTTACTACTTTATGTTACTATGTTATGTTACTATGTTATTCTACTATGTTACTACGATATGTTACTATGATATGTTGTTAGGTTACATTGTTGGGTTACATTGCGTTGTTGGGTTATGTTACGTTGTTGAGTTACTAATGTTATGCTATTAGGTTACTACGTTATGTTGTGAGGTTACTACGTTATGTTGTTAGGTTACTACGTTACGTTGTTAGGTTACTGCGTTATGTTGTTAGGTTACTACGTTACGTTGTTAGGTTACTGCGTTATGTTGTTAGGTTACTACGTTACGTTGTTAGGTTACTGCGTTATGTTGTTAGGTTACTACGTTATGTTGTGAGGTTACTATGTTATGTTGTTAGGTTACGTTATGTTGTTAGGTTACTACGTTATGTTGTTAGGTTACTGCGTTATGTTGTTAGGTTACTGCGTTATGTTGTTAGGTTACTACGTTATGTTGTGAGGTTACTATGTTATGTTGTTAGGTTACGTTATGTTGTTAGGTTACTATGTTATGTTGTGAGGTTACTACGTTATGTTGTGAGGTTACCACGTTATGTTGTTAGGTTACATTATGTTGTTAGGTTACTATGTTATGCTGTTAGGTTACTACGTTATGTTGTGAGGTTTCTACGTTATGTTGTTAGCTACTATATTACATTATTAGGTTATTACGTTATGTTGTTAGGTCATATTGTTGGGTTATGTTACGTTATTGGGTTACTACGTTATGTTGTTAGGTTAAGTTGTTAGGTTACATTATATTGTAGGGTTACATTACTATTTTATGTTGTTACGTTACATTGTTAGTTTGTTACGTTGTTACTGTATAAGTACTGGGCTGTGACTGGGTTGATTAGGCTTAACTTTCTCCAAAATGTCTTCCATTTTCTATTCTGAAGACAGATACATGATGGAGTCTTGTTATGTGCCTTTAAAACCTGTGTCTTAAAGTCACATGATTTTCACTATTAAATTAAATTAAATTAAAATTAAAACAATGCAAGCCTTGATAAAGACAGGTATCCACAACAACCCCACACTCTTTCAGTGCTGGCTGCTGGACACACCAGTGTCATACAATCCAGCACCAACCCTGATCCAGATGTGACTGCAAACACTGCAAAGATCAGAGATCACAGTTCATGTGGGAACAGACGCTGTTATACTAATGGTAAAATTTATTTACTCAGAGATCAAGCTCTATTAATAACTGTAACTCCCAAGTGAGTTTAATGTACAGCTATGTACATATATAATGTACTCGACTTAAGAGTATATAAATAGAAATTAAAATTTAAAGTTGTGAGGCTGTAACATAATGAGTGACCTGAACTTATGGTTTCAATGGACAAAGTCAAAGGCAAAGAAATTAAGATAAATTATTTAACTTAAAAGGCTACTGAGGATTGTTTCCTTGAAATGTTTACCTTTCTCGACTCTTTAATTTTATAGCGTGTCTTTAGAGAATGCACTATATTTTGCATACAGTTATGCAAATAAGCAAACTTTGTATAGATTACAATAAAATGTCTGAGCAGATAAAATAAAGCCCCAAATGGATAGGTAATAAAGAAATCATCTCTGGCTGTGCAGCACTCTCCTGCTGCCTGTTTATCTACCATCTCTGTGGACAAAACACAAATAAAAGCAATGGCATTGGCAATTAAATATTTAACAAGAAAGTCTCAGCAACATCAAATGCAAGTGTGTCTACTGTTTCCACTGTCCCCAAGGAGAGGTGTGGTAATGATACCCAGAGGACATGTGTCTAAACATGCTAAAATAATTTGAAATAAAGAGTCAAAATGACACAGGAGAACCAAATAAACAACTCCGGTTTGTCTACAGACGGTCTTGGTGTCATAAAAGACGATACTCTCCTTCCCCTCATGACGTCAAAGACGTTTTTCATGCCATATATGGGTTTTCACGAGATAACCCCGCCCACGGAGCGCTGCTAAATTTCCAATTTCTAATTACTATAAGCTCTGTTGTTGGCTGTTGTTCTAAATTTACGATTAATGCTCTTGTGGTATTTGATGTATAAAATTTCACAAAGGCTTTATGTAATTACACCGCTTAAATAGGTGATAGGAAAAAGTAATTTTATGTCATGTATGTGAGGGTACAGGTACATTACACATTTCTGTACAGTCAAACTTTATTTGTGTAGACAGATGACATTATTACAATTATACACAGTATTTTCAACGAGAACAGATAATCTGCAGCTTTAACAAACATTTCACAGCATAAATATGGCAATAACCATTTTATGTGAAAAAAACAAACTATTACTACTACTCTGAACGGACACAGTATAACTAATGCTGGTCCTCCCAGCAGCTGCTGATACTGTAGTTACTGAGTAGTTTAGGATCAGTACTTACACGTTCAGTTATGTTGACACAGTACAAGATAAAGTCTATTCAGTAAGTGTAATTTTAACTGGTTTGTAGTCATGATACCACAGACAGCTCCTATAGTTAATAATACACCAGTACTCTGATTACTTTGTATGTTTATCAGATGTCTTTTACCAGAAATCGCCAGCTGACTACCATTTCACATCTTCTGTTTTCCACTCTGATGGTCGCTGTGTATACACACCGTTACATGCAGCTACAAGCTAACATGTTTCCTCTGTCGCTCGAATGTAAATCCTCCTCAAAACAACGCTTTCTTGTTCTCTGGGAATGATTCTGTTGGTCATTTCTCACAAACGGACCTGTAAAGACAAACGTAAAACAGATTGTATGTCTATGGTTTGCAGAGTTTATGCATAACATGAATATTGAACTAATGTGAAAGAGTTAAAAATAGCATATTTACCTGGAGCAAAACCATCAGGAAAACCTGAAATCTTGGCTGCAGAGGTTGTGAATTTCTGGCCGATTTCAGATCAGATTCCAGCGGGAACGTGCGGTGTGTTAAGGTTTTGGTTTAGAAATGTTTAATTAGTTCATCATTCATGGTACAAATGCTCCAAACTCCATGAAGCAGTCACACGGTGAATCTCGTTTCCCTGCCTGCTGGGCGGGGCAGGCAGTGACGCTGTACTGAGGACATTTGATTGACAGCAGAGACCGGGAAACACTGACCAATCAGAGCAGACTGGGAGGAGACAGGTACTGAATAAGAGGGTGAAAGAGACTTTATGCAGGCAGACAGCATGAAAAGATTATTATAATTTATTTTTTTTAAACATTACAGCATGTAAACATGTTCTGGTAGAACATTAAAATACATTTATGAACCTGAAAATGAGGATATGAAACCATTAATTTAAAACTTGAACTGAATCTGCTCTTTTCATTTATACAATATGATTTTAAAGGGCAAATATTTGCAGAAGAATTAAATGTCTGGTGGTGCAAACTTGCGACCTTTTTGCCTCACAGCAAAAGGGTCGCAAGTTCGAAACCCGTGTGGAGTTTGCATGGTCTCCTGGTGTTAGCGTGGGTTTTCTCCGGGTTCTCCGGCTTTCTCCCACAGTCCAAAGACATGCAGGTTAACTGTCAACTCTAAATTGTCCATAGGTGTGAATGTGAGTATTATTGTCTGTCTCTATGTGTCAACCCTGTGATTGTCTAGCAGCCTGTCCAGGGTGAGCCCGCCTTCACCCAATATCATCTGGTATCGTCTCCAGCCCCCCTGCAACCCTGAACAAGATAAGCGGTTACAGATAATGAATGAATGAAGTTGAAGTTTTTTGGACATTATTTAGAGTAACAATAATGGTCTAAAATTATGTTCAAATGCAGTTTTAAGTCAAAAACCTTCCCATTTTCTTGGGGGAGGACCCCCAAACCCAATATATTCTAGTTTATTTTAGTCACTTGACAAATTCAGAATGCATCTCTTTATCCTGCTGCATAAAATGAAGGCTTATCCAGACTGGAACACTGTTCCTAAAACCTGAATGAAAAGCTCATATGTCTCAGCTCTGCATGCACACCTGCCTGTCTGGCTGCTGCTGATTCATCCTATAATATATTATAAAGCAATACCATAGGCTATAAATAACACAGGACAACACTTTACCTATTAACACTATGGGTAAACATGCAAACACACCACCTTGACCCTCTCAGTTTGTATAAAACAGTATATTATTTGAGTGTTATAGGCCCACTACAGAAGGCCTACAGCCCAAGTATAACATATAATATAACATAAAATCACAACTCATCATGACTGACACAGTATACCATGTTTAAAGAAGTAATATATAGATAAATAAGAGCAAGAGATTGCTGATACTGGCCAATACACATGTAAATAAGAGGAGTATTGTCATTTGTTTTTTTTCCCACTTCAAGCACTGATATTAATAATACCTTATACTGTGTATATAAGAATGGCAAAATGGCAATACCATCATAGTTATCAACTGTTTTGCTTTTGTTTGACTTTTATAGCCAAACATTTGCCATCACTAATAGGTGGCCTTGATTATGGAGTTCACAAAAGCATCTCACATCAGTGTCGACGTCTCACCGAGGCTGACTCACGTTCAATACAAGCAATTCAGGAAGAAAGCTGACTTCATCATTTAAATATTGATCAACTTTTGTAACGAGCACGTCATAGTCAATCTGTTAAGAAGCAATTAAAAATCAATATCCTATCAACATTAAATTAACCACATTTTCTGTTTTATTCTGGATCGACAAAGAAAGTTAATTAACCCGAGTCTCAATTTTCATACCAATCATTTAGCTATGGACCATTCTCACTGCTGCTAAATGTGGTCAAAATCTCCGACTGGCATACTTGAGAATATATCATTGAGCCTCACAGAGGACTGGGAGGTTACATACAATGAAAAAAGCTTTCAAGAGGAATGTTTGGCCTTCTGTATGAGCTCTCAGCTCCTCTGGGAGCAAACAGGTGAACACAATGAGAGGTTGCGCACACATGGCGGGCAGGTAAACATACAGTATGTATGGAGGAGAGAAAGGAGGTCGAGAGAAACGAGGGAATGTGGCGAGACACCGATCCAGATGATAACAAGCCTCTTTGCCCCATTGAAAGCAACAACAATATCTCAGGACAAGAGACGGTTATGAAATATTAACTTAATGTTTGTCCTCTACTCAGCCCATATAACACAATGTGCTTACCAAACCTCGAAAGCTCAAAACTTTATCTGTTTTTATAAAACCCTTTAAAGCGGACTACTTCTTGGCAGGGTGCAGTGACTTCCTGGAGTCTCTACCATTTGCTTTCGCTGGACTAATCTGTTAATTTTTGAGCTTTAGAGGTGCTACTGTACAGATTTTTTACTTTTAGACAAAGCCAGGCCAGCTGTTTCCCCCTGTTTTAAGTCTTTGTGCTAAGCTAAGCTAAGCTAAGCTAAACATCTGCTGCCTGTAGCTTCATATTTATGGTACAGGCATGACAGAAGTATTGCGCTTCTCGTCTAATGAGACGTTAACACCTAATGTGATGCTAACATGTCTTCATACAAAAGTCAAAGCTAAGAGTTGAATAGACGCAAGTTTGCGCTGGGCATCATGAATGTTGTTGAAATATTTCAACTTGAGCGTGAAATTCATGTGACGCTGTGTAACAAAAGCCTATCAGCGTTGGGATTATCCTCCTGTTGTCACGGACGTCTTCGTGTTGCTGAATCAAAAATGGAGGAAAAAGATATCTTACCCATCTAAACCTCATATTAGAGACTGGACAAAACTCTGTGTATAAATGTATGTGTACAGACTAGGTCAGAGGTCAAAGGACCCCTTTAAAAATGGTCATGACAGTTTACCCTCGCCAAAATGTAGCTCAAGTTTGGAGCGTTATTTAGCTTCCTTCGCAACAAGCTAGTACGACACAGTTGGTACCAACCTTCACTCTGGCTTTAAAACTGAGCCCGCTACAAGCTAAAAATTACCCGTGTTACTCTGATAAAGAAACTAGTGGCGTTAAAACAAATTTGCGTTAACACGTTATTATCGCGTTAACTTTGACAGCCCTGGTAGAAACCAAACACTGTCTATGGTATAAACAAAAACGCTGCTACTGTATTTATGCCTTGATGATGTTATGCTGGGTGTTGATTTTTGGCGTCTTTTTGATCCGTTTATAGCGATTAAATTGCAGCACAATGCGTTTATTTTGAATTCATACCGCTGCAGTGACGTGTAGCTTGGTAGATACAGTGAATACAGCTTGGCGAAATTCACAGAGCACTGCCGGATGATGTTTTGAACCCACACAACACAACAGTATTTGGTTTTGTATAAAGCAGCAACAGTGGTTATTTTGGCCATGGTTAATGACACGTTGGTATCCACACGGAAGTAAACACCACCTCCTCTCCGGCATCTAACATGAGTGATGTAAATTAATACAAATTATCTCGGTGGTCTTGAGCGTGAATGTCAGATCACCATAACTCCTGGCGTATTTCTCAAAACAGCATACTCTTCCTTTAAATAGCCAATCCATAATGTCTATAGGCACCTTGTATTTACACATGACTGATTTGTTGATTACAATGTCATGTTAGTGACAATATGCAACAATGGCACATGTGTGCAAAGTACATGTGTAGTGATCATGTAAAAGGTGTAGCAATGACTCTTATTCTGAATTTTGATGGTTGAAATCCAGACATTACTGGAAATATGTCAAATACGTATTGTATACTTTATGTGTGGTGGGTCATTTACAGCACACCTTGTATATATTTCAATGTAGCTTTAAGCCCATTGTAAATAAATGATGCACAGCGGGCTCTTTGTGCTGCACCTGCTGCGGAATGAAAAGCAATACAACGGAAATTGAAAAGCAGGAATAGCTTTAAAGCAGGAGAGGCTGGCCAAAACAAAATGCAATTGTGAAAATAGAGTAGATGATGATAATATTTGGTAGCAACATTGTCTGGTAAGGTAAGAAGAGGAAAAAAAAAGACAAGAAAAGAAAAGAGCAGCCTCCTCTTTCTCGATTGCTGTAACCTTGAGTTACCCTGTCATGTCTGCATTCATCAAGGCGGCAAAAAAAGGCAATTGAAAAGAAATGTGATTATTAGATGAGGACATGTAGAGAGGGAGAAACAGGAAAAAGGAAGCATATTGTAGAGGAAGAAAAAATAGACATAGGAAAAGCTAATTTTTGTCTTTTGGGGCATGAGGATGACAGAAAGTAAAGCGTATGGAGTGACACGAAGGGAGGGATGATTCACAATTTTGCTGCACCGCTTGAGCAGAAAGAGTCAGACACTAAGACAGTGTGTCTGTCACCACAGGCGGCTGATGGACACACATTACTGGCTCCACATACCACCTCTCCGCTTTGTTGCAGTCCTTCACTGTATAGATGCAGCCTTTATTCAGTTAAGCAGTCAGGCAATGTCCGGGGCTCCACATTAAATGGTGAGAAGAGAAGTAAGCATATATGTGTTTTACACCTACTCTTATGTACAATTGGTTGTCTGTTTTCTGTGCTGACCGCACACCGCTAATATTACATATTGTATACAAAAAATGAAACAAGAAAATGCAGAGTTTATGCATTGCTGTTGTGGGGATACCTAATATGTTCATATTACAGTCTGTAGTTATTTACCACAAAACACTAGGTCTCTTAACCAGCAGTTGCTTATTTACACATCCAGTGTATACTGAACAACATTATCATTCATTTGGAGTCGTGTTTCTGGCCACCAGCCGAATGTGACCCCAAAACTAGAGACAATCTTGCAGTGGGATCACACCAGCAGCGACACATCAGGCCAGAGGTGTAAAGTGGAGGCCAGTGGCCCCTTCCTCACTTTCTACCCCCCTTCTTCCACCCCCCGTGGACCACAGTCTTCAAACTCACAGACAGACAGACCAACCCAATCTCATGGGAAGGCCTATAGATAGCATGACATGATGATAAAAAATATTAGGCTTTTTGCGTGTCATTTAACACCACGTCACAGTTATGTTTAGGCAGCAAAACCATTAAGTTAGGTTTTGGAAAAACATCACGGTTGGGCTTGAAATAAGTACATAAACACAGTAAAATACTATGTAAATGCAAGTATGGAAAACATGTCACAAATGTCACTAACAGTGTCAACCAAACTGGGACACAAACTGGTCTCCTGGTTGAAAGCCCTGTGTTTGTTGGACCATCCACCTCCCTGAAATGACATACTGTGTCATTCATTCACCATTTGGTGAGACTGGGCTGGATAGACATATCTGGCACTGCTTCTGTGTTAGTTCCCGGTACATTAAGTATCTCCAGGAACATATTTTGCCATGATGACACACACACACACACAGACTCATAAGGTAAAAACAACACCATCATGTGCTTTCCCGGCTGGTAATTGACTCCACTTTTAGCTCTGTTTTTGGTCTCTGCCAACCCCCGAGGGAAATATCTGTCTCCACTTTGTTCACCAGCTTTGTCCATCTTCCATTTGGTACTTTGCAGGTAGTGTACAATGGGTTTATTAAGGCTGTTTCACTGAAGAAGACTTCTTGGTGGAAACTGGGTTGATTACTGGGTTGATTACTGGGTTGATTGGTTATTTACTGTTACTTGATAAAGTAACAGTAAAGTTGCGAGCAGTAAAACCAAAACAATGAGCTGAGAGACGCTGAAATGAGAGGAGTCGGGTGATAAGTCTCCATTAGGTCGTCACTTCGGGTGATGTTTTCATTACTAATAACAATTTAATCCATTATTAATATAAAGAATAGTACAGAGTGCAGCTTTAAACCAGATTACACCTATGGTTTTGCAAGTTTTAACTCATTTACTACAAATCACTATCGCTATTTTGTAAAGAATACTGCTGTTTGGGATTTTTGGTTTCCATTTATAACTAAACAGTATGTTAATCTAGCCAACTCTTTCATTTCAATTCAATTTGTGGAAACTTTATCCCAGGAGGGGCAACTGTTTGCCAGCGAGGTCAACAAATACACACAACATACGCTGTCTATTCTGTCACAGAGAAGACGAAGATCAATTAATTTTGGTAATTTTGGTTTATAAAACATCAAATCTTGCATAGCATACATGGGAAGATGATCAGTAAATACTGAATGGAAATTATACATGACTTTCAGCCGCTGTAATGAGCTAATACTTGCAAAACACCCTGGTATAGTCCTTTAAATAGAGGCCCTATTTGACTAGGAGACTAACCTTTGTGGCAAGCCAATCAGAGCAGACTGGGCATTTAAAGGGACAGGAGCTAAAACTGAGCACTTCAGACAGAGGGTGAATACAGGTATATTCAGACAATATGAGGAAAATAATGTGTTTTTTGGACATTGAACGTATAAAGATGTTCTAGTAGAAACCCAATATGTGTCTATATTTATTATGACAAGAAAAAGGTATTTGTTCTGATTGGTCAAAAGTCTTGAAATTTAGTATGGACATACTTCGGGCAAGTTTCTGAAAGTACAACTTATAAATTAAGACAAAACACACTAATTAATAATCGAAGATTTTTGATAGTTTTTTAATTATATTTTTGATTTTTATACTACACACATGTATAGCTTTGATACTGAGTTCATAGAGATCAAATACTTGATTGCGCTCCTTGTAGTTTCTGAGATGCAGCCATTTTCTTGTAGTCTTTGGGCACATGGGACTACAGTTTTTCCTAAAATATCATGGAGTCTATTGCAAAAACAGTAGCAGTCCCATGTGCCAAAAGACTTGATATAGTATGGTAAGAAAAACTTCAGTTTGCGGCACAAAAAATGTTAAAAGATTGTCGAACAGGAAGAAAAAGACTGACAGCATATAGTGAGAGGATGAGAAACACACAATAAGGGAGAAAAGGAGCATGCCGAAAAGAGAGAAAGCTATGAGAGAGAGGAAGGACAAACAGATGATATGGACAAAGAGACAGAAGAGAGCGAGAGAATATGAGAGAGAAGACAAACACTGTAAAGATAGAGCACCATCCTCTGGCCTCTCAAGGGCTCAAACTCCCTCCGACAGCACTAGAAAGACGGGGGATCAACCCTGATTCCAACCAGGCTTTGTCTCTTTACACCGTGAAAATATGGCCTGGAATCCCATTATCCCTGGATATAGAGATGCGAGGGCTCCATCTTCATCTCTTATTCCACGGCACAGAGGGTCTGGCACCACCTGCACTTCATATATCGAAGCTCCAGCATGAAAAAAAGGGCTCTCACCCATCCTCGCAGGCTCTAGAGGCTCTTTACTTGAAGGGCAAATAGAGCTGGATTGGAGAATGGATGACACTCATTTGAGGCGGCGGCCACGTTCACAATTGTCTGTAACTTCGGCATACCGAACGAAAACTGCAAACTCGATTTTCTCGAGAGTAATGCGCGGAATGGGAGCGCACACATGCATGTTCATTCCCACACGCATTTTGTGTCGCTTTCACGCACACACACACACACACACACACACACACACACAATCACTTAGAGAATTGAGTCGGTGACAAGAGCTAGATTTGATTTTATCCCCTCTCTCCCTTCTCGGCTCCCCTCAGGGCCGTCGCGCAAACAATCTCCCGGCAGCAAAAGTAGATATGAGATTAGTTTTGCGGGGTGTTGGCAAGTGCCACATGTTTGCTTGCTGGCCTGCATCCCCTGCAACCTGTATCGCTCTGCGTGTGAGAGAGAGAGAGAGGGTGTGGAAAAGAAAGACAAGAGAATTTATAGATCAGTGCTTCCGCCCAGATGCACAGGCGCAGCGGCACACAAGGTTGCATCTTGCAGGAGTCAAAGGCAGCCTCTAACATATTCATCATCATACCTCTGCTATACACACACACGCACATACAGTATTTATGGACACACACACACACACACACAAAACCCCTGATAATAATCTCCTTTTGTAGCCGCCAAGGGCACAAATGTCTGGTCTTGCTTTTACCACAGGGGCTGATCCACGAAGGAGTCAAAATGGAGTCAAATATTTCTTGATGTGGCACACAAACACACTAAAACACACACACACACACACACACACACACACACACACACACACACACACACACACACACACACACACACACACAAGGTACAGGTTTTACATGAACCCCAGGAGTGGTGACAACAACACACTGTTAGTGTGACTGAAGTGAGACTGGAGTCTGTGGGCTGAAAAAGTGGTTTGTTAATTAAATGTATGAAAGAGGTAGAGAGGAACAGATTGAGAGAGAGAGAGGACGACACATAGAGAGAGAGAGAGGTTGATTAATTGAAAGTGAGAGGGGCAAGCTGATTAAGAAGAGAGAGAGAAGAAAAAAGGGAGTTCACGTCATGAAAGCTTCCTCCAGAGGAGTGCTATCAAGCAAGGCTCCGACTGATCACTCATGTGTTTGCATCTAAAGTAGGCCCAAAATGCTTGGAGGGCAATGGCGATGTTTCACAGGAGCGTAAAGCATTTACATATTTATCCAACGACAATTTTCTGCCCACAAATGCTCGTTTTCTTTTCCTCCCCCCCCGACCCCACGTTTGCTTTATTTATTGATTGATTCAAGCATAGTAAGCGTAAAAAAATGCATAAAAATGAGCTGAGGCCTCAGTTTTCACTTTCGAAAATAGCATTTGCATTCCAACCTCCTCCCTGCTGTACTGTTCAAATAACCCCTCCCCATATCTGCAAATCCTGCACACACAATCAAGCACACACAAAGACGCTGTAAGCTAAAAAAAATCCAATATTCGCAAACTCATAAACGCATATTAGCTCAAACACCTTAAAATTTCCAACACATGCATCTTTCGCACACACACGGTCTGCGGACTACATGGCCGGCTGGTGGCGGGCGGCGTTGGGCTCCATCTGTGCAGGGAAGTTGGGTGCCTGGCAGCCTCGTCGGCCTCGGCCATCCATCCGCCCCATCCATCCCTCCCCGTTTCCACCCGAACAATCCCCCCCTCCTTTATTTTCTCCCCCGAACCGCAACCATTTCCATCCTGCCTCCTTTCATGTGAGGAGCGGAAGTGTGGCTGGCATCCACTGCTGTTGTTTGATACAGTGGCAGCGTGATGCCTGACTGCCTGTTTGGCTGCCTCACACACACACACACACACACACACACACACACACACACACACACACACACACACACAGACTGACACTGACGCATACGCACACACACTGGCAGTTTGTGCCGGCTTCATGTGCTACCACCTATTGAGCAGAAAGCTCTTCTATGAGGAGGAAAACACTGGCTGCCGCTTTAAGGGGCTCATATCAAACACACATATTGTGCAGTAAACTGTTTACACACCAACTCTTTCTCCTAAATATGACACTTATATACAATAAATCTGTATTAACATGTACATTTTGTAGCAATGATGTCCGCATATGGTGTTTTAAGCAACATAACAAGGAAAAAAAAATTTCAGTTTTCCTTTCAATATTAACACCTTGCAAATAAAGCATGATTCATGTTATTATGGTAACTGCTGTCTTCGTTAAATACTGAAAAACTCATTGCTGACAGGAAAAACAAACGTTCCCTAACCTTATTCGAAACATTTTAATAGCAACAAAGTGTCTAACCTCTAACTATCCAACCCAACTACGGAGCCCCGAAGTGGTTAATATTAGATAAATACATAGGACTTAAAGGAACCAATAATTACATGAATTACACACATCCTAAATATATGAATATGAGTGAAATTATGAGAATAACCCAAAATACATTTAAAACTCAGCACAATATTTTATTTTTTATTTTATTTATTATTTCAATCCTCTTCTTTTCAGATAATCAGTATTTTTTTGCAGGAATTTTTTTTGGTTAATTTTAGCAGTATTTATTTTGAAAATGTCTTTTCTACACAGTCTGTTTTCATTTCACAACCACTGGGAAACCTCCACGTCTGAAAAGTGAAGCCGATGCTGAAGTGCCATAAACCTGCATTCTTTCTAACAGCCAGCAGGGGGCGACTCCTCTGGATGCAAAAATAAGTCTGATTGTATAGAAGTCTACGAGAAAATTATCCTACTTCTCACTGGAATTATTACCTCAATTTGTGGTCTAAATCTCTAGCTTTGAGTCTTCTTCTGAGTTTACTTTTTTGTTGTATTATGTGACTATTTTTCATTATTATATTGTTTGTCTCTATTTAGTCATGTAATCACATATTTCATATCTTATTTTAGGGCTGTCCTCAACTAAAGAAATCCTTCCTACGATTTTGTTGACTAAACAATTAGTCACTTAAAACAACTGAGTTTCTCCACAATGAGTCAAAAAGCACCAATTCAAATTGAGATGTGCTCATAAATTTCTTGGAAATAAGTATTTCAGCATTAAAAAAAAGTCAACGACTGGACTAAAGGAATCTTGGTTGACTAAAAGACAAGGGGGGGGGGGGGGGCAGTCCAATCCTATTTATTCATCTAATATTGGTCGCTCTGGGCTTCCATACACAACCACCCATCATTGACTTCTATCCAGTATCAGAATGTCACAGTGCTGGATTAAAAACCCCACTGACAGCAATCCAGACAGCACTTCAGTTTCCTCCAAAATATACAGTTGTTGTCGAGACAAATATTTTAGAGAAAACAGGGTTGTGAAACGCACGTTTGACATTTGTTGGATCCCATGAAGGAATTCTGTCACATTAGTTTCAGTGCAAACTATTTCTTGAAGCAAAACACCTTTCCAGTTTCCTTGGATGGCCACAGAAGAGCAGTAACCACCTGACTGTGTTATTTATAATCCATGCCACGAGCTTGCCTTTCAGCCTGTCAGGTTGTTCCTCTCAGGGAATGAGGAGGGTCCATAATCAGAGTAACTAACCTGTGATTTACTGAGCCCTGGGGTAAACATCTGCCGCTTGTCATCTGGAATGCTTACAAAACACGACTATTTACATGCGTTTAACGGCGGAGGGCCTTTTAAAAAAACAGAAAAACAGGTGCGAGGATTTGTGAGTCCTCAGCAGTTCTTGCCACTACGCTGCCAACCTCATCACCACACCCTTATGTGCCTGGAGGAGAAGTCAGACGGTGGGAGAGAGAGAGAAGATGCAGGTTTCACTGCCTGGTCTCTGATTCATCTTTGGGTTTATAACAACCCCCCACCACCCCTCATCGCATCCCGTTCCCTCCCTCGCATCATGCCTCTCAATCACCTGACAAGGCAGGGGAAGATACAGACAGCTTCTCTAGTGCCAGACGAGGAGAGGACAGAGTGACAGAGGAAGGGAAAAGCAAAATAAATAAATAAGAAAGGAGGAAAAAAAGGGCGGGAGGGGGTGAGGGGGTAAAGGAGCAGTGGAGGAGAGGGAGGAAAAAAGAAATGAAACTTATGAAAGTAATGTGAGGAAAAAATGAAACCATGCAAACCTTTGCTAAGATGCCATTTTCACAGCATTTATGTAATGGGGCCGAATGAAAATTATTAGCATATTTACGTTTCTTGAAGGGAGAGATTTTTTTTTTAACCACAAATTAACATTTTATTTAATTCCCTTCTAAGATGTATTATTTAAGGTGATCAAATAGACCTAGCTGTGTTCATGCGCCTCATATACTAATAATCTTATATTATCTCATAATAATCTTATTTGTGATTGAACATTATCTCAATTAAAACCTGTAGAATTATTTCCCAAGTACTTTGCATCATATATTTCTTATTTTTTATTTCTTTTTTTAGATATATCAGGGCGGGTGTTGCAGATTTTGTGTTTTTTCTTAAAACAAGACTCGGAAGCTTTGGTAAGAAATATTTAAAAGGTATTCAGAGCTTTGGGACAGGGCTGCTGCCACATTACTGTACAAAAACGCACCTCTACACATAAACAACGATATCCATCTGAGAATAACTAAAAATAATTAATGTTGAATATGAATAATGAATAATGTTGTGGGATTATTTCTGATTTTATGGGCTACTTGGGGACTTATACTTTAATATTACATACTTACATATAAAAAAACAAAACAAAAAGGAAGCTGAATACTGATTTGGAGGTTGATTACCATAGCAACGATTGAAGCTTCGAAGCAACTTAGGGTCAACCGTAGTCAAAACTGGGTATAACACTGGACCGTGTAGGGTCAGTGTGGCTAAATTGTTGTACAAATAGTCAGCGGTCATGTCTATAAAGTTAAATCCAGCACTACATGTCCACAACGTCCGGCGAGGACACAAGAGGTCACGCTGCTCCACTCAACAGGCCATTTAAGTGGTGACGTACAGCACTGACTGCTCCCTGATTTTCTGCTTGCCGTTTCAAACAGGAAACAACATGGCGGCCTGCTCGTAACCTTCCTGTTATTCCGTCTAAACGACCCATCGAAATCTGCTTCTGGAAACATTTTAAGTGAGAACCGGGCGATGCAACTTCTGATTTCATTTCAGAACTGGATCGCCTACTTTGACAGCTCGGTCCAAGTTACGTGAGCCGGACATGTCGCGCCAAAGCCCAGTACCTTCTAATCATGCTGTCTCATTCAGTCTACTATCATCTACTTTCTCCTCTGCGGATGCCTCACACCTCACCATCCGAACCCCACGTTCCCCTCATACGCCGAGTGTCTGCTCACTCACAGACCTAATGGTGACAGATAGAATGAAGGAGGGCTGCCACGAGCTAATCGATAATAGGCAACTCAATTACCATCGCTACTGCCAAGCCTCTGGCTGATGGAGCGCACCACAGTCAACAGGAGGGAAGGTGGGGGCTGGGGGGGTTGCAATTTTGATGAAGTCCCTTTCAAAGCTCTGCGCTGAGTTGAAAGCTTTTGATAGCCTCTCTCTTCATTGATTCCCTCTTGATTTCTGGCCTCTCTCTCTCTCTCTTTCCCTTTATCTTTCTGATTAACTCTCTTGCACTTTTCAATTGTACTTCCCACCAAGCTCTGTCTTTATTTATGTCTCCGTCTTTGCCTCTCTCTTAATCTTTTCAACCACTTGCGGTGTAATCAATCTCAGTGTCTACCGCGGATGTGTATAACAAACACCACTCAGTTTGTGGGCAGATGAGCGATACAACACTTTTAGGGGAAAGTGTGTGTTGTCTAATAACCCAACCTAAGGACCCAGCAGCATGACATAATGCACACTGCCATGGGCAAAGTGACTCCAACATTTAGATAGATTAAAGCTAATCAATTAGTACACACAATCTTCAAAATATAAATTAAATTAATACCAATAAAATGAGCTCAAATCATTAGCTTTCTCCCCCTCCAGGCAAAATCCAATAATTATAATTGTCAATTTGCAAATTCAGAGGCCGAGAAGTATTTAAATCATGTAGGAAAACACTTGACGGGGAGGGCCAATTAATTAAACTATTTCAGCGATTTATTTGGCTCACTTCAGCTGAAAGGAGGACACTGTGTGTGGTGCTTAGATACCAGCTCAGACCAGCTTGCAGATGGCAATGCTTTCTCCTAAAAATTACGATCACATATTAGAAAACTGCTTGTTTCAGAGTGCATTTTAAATGGAATGAAAATGCTTTCTGTATTCACTGTCTATCCAAGTAGAGGTCATAGGAAGGTCAGGGTGGATGCTGGGTGGTACAAAGTGCTGACCTGCCATCAGAGACTGGGGTTCCCTAAGATGTTTTCCTCATTATATTGACATAAAGTGTAATGCAACCAAAACTTATCTGCTGTTGCAGATTAACAGTGGAAACCGCTTACAGTCCACTATTATGGACCAACAATCTTGACAGAATCATTTCCTATACAAATGCTGTTTAAATAATTTGATAAGAGTAATCAAGTAGTCCACTTACAGTCTTCATTTAGGGTCTTTTTATACATGACAAAACAAAGAAAATCATGATGATAAAAAAAGTTGTTTTCTCTCAATGAAAATCTTATGACTTATTATAAGCTTATGATCAAAAAACAAGCCAAAAAGCTGCAACTGCGAAACTAATTATTCGGGCTACGTTGTGTCGTCTACTCAAACGACGTGCAACAGTCATGGCTGTTGATGGAAGAGATGGAAACAGAAAATGAATGCGTACTGGGAAAGCATCTGTGGTTTCAGTGTATTATAGTGTATTTGAATTATATGTACAGTAGGCTACTGTAACCTTAAGTGTTTGAAACAACTATATTGTGAAACAGTCAATAAAAGTCATCAAATAGTGAAAAAAAAAGCTTACTTTATCTTATTTTCAGGTGATTATACACTAAAGAAAACATACTTATTAATATTCTATTCAATTTCTGCTAATAGATCTCCTTAAATGTTACACACTGTTCCTTTAATAACAGTAATAATAATAATATATAACAGTAGTTATATAATAATAATAACAGTAGACTATGCAGACAGTGCTATTGATCATTACATGTAATAGAGAAGTAGTTATAATAAAGTAATTAGAGGAAAGTAATGGACAAGCTATAGGTGGAGTTTTTTAATCTATTTTTTATCCCCCTCTGTCAGCCAACCTCATCCTTCTTTTCTTGGCCCAACCCAGAACGCAGGCTGGGAGCCGCGACCTGCACCTTTATCAACACAGAGCCAGGTGCACTCTGGGAGCTTCCTGCTTGCCCTTTATCAGCACTGGCTCCAGAGATGTAAGTCTGGTGTGTGTGTGTGTTGCTGCCTGTGTGTGTGTGTTTGCTGGACACGGTAGGGGTGGGGGTGGGGGGTAGATCATATTTTTTGGGTGCTCGATTGAGCGAGAGCAGATTATGTTTTTTTTTTGCAGATGCGAATATGCGGAATATGTGTGTATTTGTGTCCTGGCGAGTGTGTGTGTGTGAGCGGAGGGATCAGATCCCAAGCCTCTCCCAGGGGACTCAGGGAGCCTGTCACTTCAAAGGGCCACGGGGCCCGCTATGCCAGCCTTGCCCGCCAAGGGGGAAATCCTGTTTATGCGGCGGGGGCCACGCTTGGCAGGACCAGCGACCAGCCTGGCGCTTGCACAGACCTGCCACCACCCATGCAGGTTTAAATCCTGCACCACAATGTGATGCCACAATCCCGCCTCTTCCCCCTTCACAGGCAAATGTGTCTGAATTAGAGAGGATAAGATTTCAGGACGGATCCCGCGCTTTGATTTGAGACCTCAACCTTGTAAACAAAAGCAATGAATGGGTTTCTTTCTGAATGTTTAACAGTGAAAATATCAGATGTGGCATCAATTCATGCGTCTGATACAATGGCTGTATGATATTTTGCCTGGTGGCCTCTTGCTGCTTCATGCTGTGCTTGCAAAATGAGAAGCCCACTTTCACACCCTCAGTGTTGTCAACAAAAGAGAAGGAAAAAAAAAAAGCCATAAGCCTTCAAAGTGCCTGACTGGGGAGACGGAGAGGGAAACAGCTTTTCCTTTAAAACGTTTTGAAACACTTTTATCTCATCAAGCTCGGCTGATCACAAAGGAAATTGATCTGTACTAGGGAAGAGGTTCTTCAATGCACTTTGTACTCCTCAGTGATTTGCTTGACAGGCTCCTGCTGAAGGACTTAGTTTGAAGACGGTTTTGATGAGGCCGGGGGAATGATGTTGATGTGACGTAAATGTGTCAGACTCCTTTTTTTAAAAACAGCGTTTGAATGACTTTTGGTGAGCACTTTAGCTTCGGATCCTCTGAAGTCAAATATCATAAGACCAGTGTTTCGTCTATAAGTATCTTCACTTGATTTTAGCACAGAGTAAGAGGTGTCTATCTATTAAAGTATTTAATTATGGTTAATCATATGATTGGCCATAGTTAATTGTGACTAACTGCAAATAAATCACATATTTTTATCTGTTCAAATGCTACTTAAAAGGATGTTTGTCAAGTACTTAATACTCTTATCAACATGGGAGTGGGCAAATATGCTGTTTTATGTAAATGTATGTGTATATTTATTATTGGTAATCAATTAACAACTCAAAACAATGACAAATATAGTCCAGAAACCCTAACAGGTACTGCATTTAGCATAAAAAATATACTCAAATCATAACATGGCAAACTGCAGCCCAACAGGCAACAACAGCTGTCAGTGTGTCAGTGTGCTGACTTGACTATGACTTGCCTCACTCTGCATGTGATTATCATAAAGTGTATGTAAAGAGGAGACTCATGAGTACCCATAGAACCCATTTTCATTTATATATAGTGGCTCAGAGGGTAAAGCAGATCGTCCACCATTTGGAAGGCCGGTGATTCGATCCCCGGCTGCTCCGGTCACATGTCGATGTGTCCTTGAGCAAGACACTTAACCCCAAATTGCTCCCGAAGGCATAGCCATCGGTGTGTGAATAAGATGAACGATTATTTAGATTAGGGCCTGATGGGGAAAGTTGGCACCTCAGCAGCCTCTGCCATCGGTGTATGCATGTGTGTGTGAATGGGTGAATGTGACATGTAGTGTAAAGCACTTTGAGGGGTCAGAAAACTAGAAAAGCGCTATATAAATGCAAGTCCATTTACCATTTATATCTTGAGGTCAAAGGTCAAGGGACCCCTTTTGAAAATGATTGTGACAGTTTATCCTTGCCAAAAAATTTGGAGCGCTATTAAACGTCCTTAACAACAAGCTACTATGACACGGTTGGTGCCATTGGATTCATTAGGTTTTCTAGTTTCATATGATACCAGTATCTTCACTCCAGCTTTAACCTCCAAAAAATCGATTGTGTTAAGGCATTAGAAATTAGAAACTTTGCATTAACATGTTATTATCATGTTACCTTTGACAGTCCTACACAAAATAGACAGTATACATAAAAAAAAACCATTAACCAAGGTGTGATATAAGCAGTAAAACAAGAGCCCACTCCATTGGGTGAATATGTGTCTTTAACCCCCATATTTTGGTCACTGACAAACAGCTTTTGCCATCAACTAAAGAGAATTACAGTAACAGACGAACACAATGCAGCAACGAAGCCCCCCGTGGTGTATTCTGTATTAATAGCATGACCCAGTAATGTCAAACTACAACACATTTAAGGAGGTTTCATACAGCAACTAAATCGTCGAGAGGATAATTTATGACAACTCTGATTATCTACTTTGAACTACCTCCTACTACCCACAATGTTAATGTGATACAAACAGAAACTTAGTGGACTGCAGACAGACTTGAACCCCGGACGGCACCGTGTCTCTCTGCTCATCAGAGTCGTACAAGAGACGAGTGGACAAAACTCTGTCAATGTCTTCTTCTGGTGAGTTAGTTAATTAGACCTCTACAGGTTTCAGATGGACAGCTGTGTCTAAATCACAGCACAACGAGACTCACTGAAACAAAACTAGTGAAGTCCTTTGCTGTGATCTCTACTACAAGACTGCAACACTGGACGTCCATAGCTTACCTCAGAAACATCATGAAGATATTCTGGCCTAGGAAGAACACAAACCGTGAACTACAAAAACAAAAGGGTGCTTGGACATGGAAACAGTATTGATAGGAAGAAGATGGAGATGGCTAGGACATATATTAAGGAAACCATCTGATGACTTGACAAAAGTGGCATTGCGTTGGACACCAGAGGGATAACGCAAAAGAGGGAGGCCCAAAAAAAACCTGGAGGCGAACCATCAGAGGAGAAATGAAGGTGAGAGGATACAGCTGGGACAGCATTGAGATGAGTGGAGATCCTTAGTCCTTGACCTATGTGTCGGCTGGCGCAACAAGGACTAAGTAAGTAAGTAAGGACGCCCATAGAAGGTCAAATTTATGGATTCAGCTCAGCAAACTTCAACCCCGGACAGCTAAAGGTGGATATAAACATAGATCACAGTCAAGCCTGACATTACAACTGGGAAACAGGTCTAAAACATAACTGAATCTCAATGAGACAGAAGTGGAGATGGTTGCTGATATGAGTGGACATGGGAGTATTATGTAGAGTGCTAGCCGACAGAAAGAGGCAAAAAAAAAAAAGTGACTCATGTGGAGCAAAGGGGAAAATGGACTGATGCATCATTTTGGTTTCAGTCCGGGACACCCAGCGGCCAGGCCTGAGATGATGCACCATGACACACAGCAGCCTTGGTGTCAGCATGTTGACAATAAGCTTGTGGATCAGTCTCTTAATTCCTCCTCCCTTCACTCTCCACTCTCCCCTTTTAGGATTCACTGATAAAAAGGAAACGCTGGTTAAAGTTGCAGTTGGTGACGTTTATAAAAATAACTTTGTCATATTTCCTCAAAATGTCACTACATCCTGACAGTGGTACATAAGACGGATAATATGTGAAAAAAACAGGCTCCTTTGCCTCCTTTTAGCTCTCCTAATGACATTTGCAAGATGCCATTATGCCCAAAGCAAACAACCAATCAGAGCCGAGGAGTCTCTAACACAGCTGTCAATCACTGCTTGTGAACTCCAATCAAACTGTGAAACTAGGCAGCGCTGATCTATTTCTTGCCTCAAATATTTACCCAGAATTCTGCA
The DNA here is from genome assembly GCA_947000775.1 of Pterois miles. NCBI lineage: Eukaryota > Metazoa > Chordata > Actinopteri > Perciformes > Scorpaenidae > Pterois > Pterois miles. Next base: position 15,179,927 of record CAMQGK010000549.1, on the reverse strand, counting down.
TCGGGTATCGGTGAGTACGCCACTCCCATCCAATATGAAAACTTAATAACCCAGATAAAAATCAGCTTCTTTAACCGAAAATCATTTCTTCTTCACCACTCCGTAACAGTATCCTTCACTGTGTTGCCCTGAATGCATCATGGCTACCATGATGCCATGATCATGGTAACTACTATTTCAGAGCAACAAAGAAGAACTGATTTACATTATAATTTATATGGTTTTATTTTATTTTTTTTAATCACGCTGGTATCGGATTGGTATTCAGTATCGGCTAATACCGCAAGTTCATGTATCAAAATTGCGAAGGAAAAACAGGTATCGGAACATCTCTAATTGCATTAGAGACTCTTCAGCTCTGATTGATTGTTTTCCTTTGGGTGCAGTGGATTCTTGCAAATGCCATTAAGAGCATTAGATTAGATTATCTGTCTCATGTACTACTGTCAGGATAAAGTGACAGCTTGAACAAATATCACGAGACGATATTTTTATAAGAGTTACTAACTGCAGCTTTAACGCTGGTGTGAAAATCACCCCCGGTCACTGCCGTGTGCCTCCACCCCAACAAAGCCATTCTGTAACACCAATCTCTGATAACGACGGCAACAAAATAAAAGGAGACCTCTCTGCTTCCCGAGCTGATGAAGCTGATAAGGCCAGCAAGGTCACCAAAAGTTCGCCTCATCAGTCTCACCTCCCCTCTTCTCTAACAAGCTCAGATCAGAGATTAGGGAACTGGATGTGATGTTAATGGATGCAACTAGGGGGCAGTAGCTCAGTCCGTAAGGACTTGGGTTAGGATGTGGAGGACCCGGGTTCAAATCCCCCATGGACCAAGACCAACTGGTTGCTGGAGAGGTGCCAGTTTACCTCTTGGGCACTGCCGAGGTGCCCCTGAGCAAGGCACCAAACCCCCAACTGCTCTGGGCGCTTGTCAGGAGCAGCCCCATCACTCTGACATCTTTCCATTGACATGTATATGTACTGTGTGAACTGTACTGTGTGAACAACAGAGTGTAAAACTGAATTTCCCCACTGTGGGACTAATAAAGGAATATCTTTCTTTCTTTCTTTCTAACTAAGCTGCACTGCCGTGTCTCGAACAACCACCATTCAAACAAACATGAAACAAAAACTCCTAACCCTAACCAAAACAGAGAAGATGTCCTGGACAGACAGGGTCCCTCTCTCACTTCTAATGCCCATTATTCAGAAAATTAGAAAAGCCGTCAGTTCCTCCACATTGCGTATAGAGTGTGTATTTCCTTAGCGCCCATTTAAAACCAAATCAATTAGCATGACACAATGTCATCCCATCAGCTATAAAACCTTGGAGAAAATAATGCAACTCTGAAATCCTGCTGCCTTGATACTATCCCTACATGCTTTATCAAAAATATTTTAAAGTGCATCATATAAGATCTTCTGCAAACAGTCAACATTTCTTTATTGTAAGGCTACTTCCTACAAGCTCTGAAAACTACAATAATCAACCTGCTCTAAAAGAAGTTTAATGTAGACAACCTGTTATTGAACAGTTATAGGCCCATGCTCTTGTTAAGGCCTTGAAGACTAAGGAAAAGTTTCAGTCGGTAAAATAACCACCATATACAACTATCATTCATAACATTAACAACATTATGACCACTGACAGGTGAAGTGAATAACAGAGATAATCTTGTGTAAGATAAGATAAGATAAGATATTCCTTTATTAGTCCCACAGGGGGAAATTTACAAAAAAACGGGACATGACAGTGGGTGGGATTTATACTATTTGAACGACAGGGACTACTTTGTGTCGATTGGTTATAGAAAATGACTTGAGTTCCCCAAGGCTCCATTCTGGGGCCTCTTCAGTTCAACACTGGCATGCTCTCACAATCGCAGATTATGGAAAACAACCAAATATCTTACCATCATTATGCGGACGATACACCGATTTATATAACAATATCACCAGGTGACTACAGTTCGATACAGTGATTATTTATAAAATTTCCTCCTGGTATTTTTCCTCCTGAATGATGGTCTTTAGTCTTAAAGAGCAAATAAAAGGCAAAACTCACCTCCAATCTCTAATATTAAAGACCACAAACATGCTCAGAAATATTAATGTTGTGAAAAAACATCCACATTTAAGATAATTAATCTTTTTTGTACAATCAACTCTAAAAAATAATAATCTTTTATATTTGAGCTTAACACATTTCTGTTTTCCACTGTGTCTGTGCTTCACAAGTTAAACTTGTTAATTCATCTTTGAAATGCACTGCAGTTGCACTGTAATTCTTGTTATACTGTTCAATGTTTTATAATATTTTAATTCATTTTCATCTTCTTTTATAATTTATTTCATTTTACCTCTTTTTAAAATCCTATTTATGTCTTTGTATGTTGTCTTGTGTTTCTTTTTATCTGTTATCAATGCCTCTCCGGCTTAGCACTTTTTACTACCTTGTTGCTGAATGGTGCTATGCAGTTAGATTTCCCTGCCCAGAGTTGGAGGTGAAATTAAGGCAACAATATAATGTTGGCACACAAAACCAACTGCAGGCTCAAAATAAAACACAATAAAGTAAAATTGAAGTCATGGAAGAGCGCAGTCAAGCATGGCTAGTCATTCAGTCAGTCCAACAGTCAGCCTGAGAAGAGAGACAGTGAACCCACTGAGTTAATATACCTTTGAAAATCAGATGGCTTCTGGATTATTACTGTTTTACTGCCAAGGGCGTCAACTGGGAATTATTCTAAATCCTGTCTCTGATTTTCTACCTGTACCCTCACCATCATAAATATGCAAAGCACACAAGGACACTCTCAAGGCAAAAATCATAGAATGAAGCCCTTTTCTATTTCTTGTCCTCCCCTGCCCCATCCTCCTTTGTCCTGACTTGTCCTCTCCCTCCCTACCTGTACTTCAGCTCTTATATTATCTTTGGGACACTGACATCAGCCATCCTGCTCTTTTCCTTTTGGCGGGTTTTGTAAACTGGGACAATTGGGGGCCACCGGGACTGAAGGCCCAGCTCTGATTTGCAACACCCAAGATCTTTGTATCTCTGCCAGGACGCCTCAAAACATGTGAGGACAACAATACTCTTGAATTTGAGGTCCCTTCCCGACATTGCACTGCTCTCAAGGGTTATTTTGAGTCAATACTACAGCCGGGAACCTTGAACGACTAAATAGTAGGTGGTAAACGGAGGAGCTGAAGTTAGGGACCATCTGAAAAGTGCATGCAAATGGACAAAGGAAGTATTTTATTTTTTAGTTTCTATGCTCCCCACCTGTGGGACAATCTTCCTGAATACAGGAGGTCTGCTGAAACACTCACCTCATTTAAATAAGAGCTCAAAATGTTAACATTTACTGTGGCTTTCCAGTAACTTAGATACATAACTTGTTTTAATGTTTATTTGCTTGTTCTAACCATTGTCTTATGAATGCAAATTTAATGTCCTATATTTCATATATCTCTCTGCCCTCGTCAAGCACTGAATTGCCTCGTGTCTGAAAGGTGCACTATAAATAAAAATGCTTTATTTTGCCTTCACATGTCAATAGTTTTCTCTGTTTTTTAATAGATACTTCAAACAAAATGTATTTTTAACTGGACTACCTCATACTGCATGTACAATCGTCTTTTGAAAACAAAGCAATAGGGCCTGTTTTATTCTTATTATACAGACTTCAGACCATCTTCACTGTCATCTTCCCCCATTATATACGCAAAAATCATACAATTTGGCTCAATGCAATTCTGACTTACTATTATTACTATTTTTACACTAACCTCTTGTTCTATTTTCTCTTTTTCCACCTGGATCATTGACAGTCACACAGCTTTTATTTACACCCAGTTTAGACTTAGTTTTTTTTTTCTTATAAATTCAGTTTTATTATAGATTAAATCAGGTACAGGGTTAAAATATGCAACCCTGTCTCCTGCAAAATGATGTTCCCATACAAGTAAACTATCTTTTCAATAAGGTTTCAAGGGAAACATAGTTTTTTTCCTGGATCATGATCACACTTTTAAACAATTTTAAACACGTATGTTGTAAATCAAATTAAAAAAAAAAAAATAGTTAGGTTTATTAAAAGAAAACATCATGGTTTGGCTTAAAATGATGTTGAAATTGAAACACAACAAAAAAACATCACATCACACTGGTGTTTGTTTGACCCACCTATCGGACTTCCACTGACAACAAAACATATTTGTGAGATGTCCAAAGCAAACATAATCAGTGACAAAACACGTAATCCTTGAAACGCAATTCACAATGCAGTGTTGTATGGGAACGTCATCTTTAGGAGACAGGGCTGAAATATGACATTGTGTTGACCATAAACGGCAGAACTAGCAATTTTTAAGAACACCCAGTGCTGATATTTTCAAAATACAAATATTTTTTGTGACATAAACAAAGATGCAGATAACACCGTTGTATATGAGGTGCTGCGTCAACTGGAGTGTGTAGAATACGGTCCTGAAAATACTGCAAAAATAAAAAATAATAATAACCCACCATGCACGGTGTCTTGCAGGCATGGATGTACTCAGTGCAAAGGCACATGATATTCCCACAGGACTGAAAGGGCTCATCCTGATCCTGGTCAGCGTGTTATTTGCAGTGCATGAGAATAAATAATTGCTTTTTAAAACCAAAAGTCACCCTTTGCTGTATTGTCCTAAACTCTGACATTAGTCTAATCTCTCCTCTTCAGCTCTTTTTCTTTAAATCCACATATTTCACTGCTTTCCTTTCCTTTCCTTTCCATCTTCCATCCTCTACTTTCTTCTTATCTCATCTTCCTCGCCATCGCTTCCCCCTCTCTCCCCTCTCTATCCACTCTGCTGATTTGGATGAAGGGATAAATAGAGGAAGAGTAGACAAGGGGGGCCCGAGGTTCTTAAGTAAGCCTCTCAACACATTTCCTTTCCATTTAAATCACATCAAAATTGCTGTCTGTGACAGCAGCTGATGTTGTGGACGGTGATTGTGACATATTTTAACTGCATGACTAGGCAAAAATGACCAAGGGCTGTTGGGGTCCAGAAGCCTTACAGTAACATAAAGCACTTTATAGCTGCTGTCTGCTGCTGCTGATGGGCCTGGGTAGAAATGAAGCAAATACGATTTAAAAAAGTTATTTATATAAAACACTCACTATATCCTTACAGTAGTGCATGATATAGGTAAAAAAAAAGAAAAATAAATAATCATTTGCCTCTGTGTCCTCCAGTGATCTTAATGGCATCTGCAAGATTTCACAGACCAGACAAAAACAACCAATCAGAGCCTGCTGTCTATGATCAGCTGTCAGTCACACGTAGACTCCGATCAAACAGTCAAACTAGGCAGTGCTGATCAAATATGAATCAATATTCTGTCACTGTAATACCTATTTCCCTCCTCAAATGATTTCAGAAAGACTGATCGGCATTTGCGAGGAGTGATTGACAGCTACCTCCGTTGAACAAACAGCCAATAGGGACGCTTTCTGTCTGAAATGACCTGTGATTGGCCAGAGTCTCCCGTCATGGGCTAGATTTTTTTAAAGCCTGAAAACAGAGCCAAGAGGTGCAGAAATGTAGTTTTCTCTCACAGCACACTTGAATTACAATATGCTGAAAGGTTATTATGCAATTCTTTGCCCAATGATGCCACAAACATTCTGCCTACTGCCACTTTAAGCAGTAGGAGAGCAACGCACACAGATAAAAGGAGGTGGAAAGAAAGATAAAACAACGTAAAATAAGTAAAAAGTAACCGACAAACACAACAACACAAAGTAAAATTTCATGCGTCTATCTAAATAAAAGATATCTCCACTAGAAGTGTTATTCACTCGCACATGTATCAAGCTCTCAGGGCAGCACCTATGAAACCACAGCTTTTACTTACACAAAGTGTAAAAGTTTATTCCCATGGCAACACGCTATCTTGGGTGCCATTAGAGAATTTGCTTTTCATTGCAACCCTGGTTTTAAAAACTCACTCCCACTCAGTGGAGGCAAAGCCTATTAGGAGCCTGTTGTCTAAGAGTGCAGTGACTTACTGCGCCTTAGGCTTTGGAAATGCCCCTACAGTATATTCCACCTACACTATCTCAAGGGAGCCACTTGTGTGTCTTTATTTAACATAATGAAGCGGGTTGCATGCAACTGTATGTTTATGTGAACATGCGTGTGCTTTTTCTCAAAGAGAACAAAATACGCACACAGCCGGAGGAGTTGCAGCTTGTAGGTGCGCATGCTGAAAGAAGTTGTGTTTATCTTTCTGCAAATGCTTCTTTTTCTTCAACGGCAAGCTGACATGCGAAGGTCTATCTGCTCACTTGACAGTATGGCTGTATTCCCAGTCACTGTCAGTCAGGGTAACCTGATATACATGTGTGTGCAAAGCAGTTAAAGAACCGCTAAGCACTCACAAGGGACTCCACAACCAGCAAACACAACGTCTCCCGGTGGCTCAATGGACTTTTCACAGCTGGGGCGTCTACTTCAGATCAGCCTCACCTTTTGTTATTTTTTATTAAATGATGCAACTATTAAAAGATTGTAGTACAATATCACACAGACCACAGCTTTCTGAAGCAATCACATTTAGGTGTATTCTCCATAGCCACACTGTTAGACCAATCCTAACTGCTTTAAAGTGAGTGCTAACATCAGTCTTGCACAGTAAAAGTAAAAGTAATAAGCACTATATAAACATTGACAGAACCAGTATGTACGATTCGGGGATTTGTTGGCAGAAATTGAATATAATATTCATCAATATTCATCATTCGACTATGTTTTCATCAGTATATAATCACCTGAATCTAAGAAGGGCTGCGTTTTTGTTCAGGCTGTTCTCATACACTTTTCGTAGCTATACTGAAAAAAAGTTAATGCACTGGGATTCGTATATATATCACACAAAATCAGTTTGTATGTAATCCACGTAATTGTGAACGAGGAAGTATAAAGAGCGACAAACGCCGCGTAGGGAGGTCAAAAAATGCCAGACTTTCCAGAGAGACCAGTATTGGTACCCTGAATGAAACCAAAGTCAACACTAATTTATTGGTTATTTAACTTCCATACTCAGGTTACGCCACTTGCAGAGTTACTTTAACCCAAATGTTGGCTTATTTGTTACATAACGTATGTCTGTGAAGGTTCTCATTCATCCAGGTCATATTCATCAGTTCGAACACTACAGTCTGACTAGTCCAGACTAGTGGGGACTGGTCAGACTGTCGCGTTCGAACTGATGAAGCCACTTGGATAAGGGGCGAAACGTCTTCAGAGACAAATCTAAGTCCAGTTGCCTTCGATTCAATTTTTGCCAGAACACATAACGTATGGAATACTTGAGTAATACCTTCCACTGTTTTTTTAAACCCAAACCAAAATATTTTCCTAAACCCAACTAAGCAGTTTTTTCCTAACCAAGTTGTTTCCTGTGATGACAGAAGTTTATTTTGAAAAGACTAGAGAGGAAATTGCTGAGCATTGGTCAAGTGTTGCTCGACATTTGTAGGAAAACGTACGAGAAACGAGGAGGAACTTTTCGTAGAATATCATGTGAACCAGTGTATGAGGACACTGTTTCATGAGCTTAGAATACTACATACCTACAAAGGAGTATGTACTGTATGTCTACAGTAGCCCAGAATGGACAGTTCATTTGAAATTTGTCATTTCAACTATGTTATTTCAAACAATATAGCAGTAATTTCTAATGTGGTGAAATGCTTTGCTCTTTTGTTGTATATGTATTACTGGAAGAAGAGTGTTTTCCGTGTAGGAACGAGTCAAGACGACCATGAAAAGGTCTTTAGGGGTGCAGAAAAAAAAAAATCAATACAGCATAGTATTGCAATATTTTGCATGGCACTATTGTATCAGTACACGGACGTCAAGTATTGACCTTTAATTAGTTAAACTATTAACCTCTTAACAATCTGTGGCCCGCCTGAACGCTATTCTGTCTTTCAGAGGTTGTAGCAGGCTCAGTCTTAAAGCTGTTATCATATGAAACTATCATAACTTAATATCGTTTTATGGGGCCTCTGGTGATTCCCACCCCTAGAAATCTTATCACTGCCCTTCTAATCACACACAATATATATGTGCTGTACATATAACAAAAAACAGGCACACAATACTATACACACTCCATCACTTAAAGTGCCCACACACTATCAGACGCTGAAACTTTGACTGCTTTACCCCGGAGCCACAGTTCCATTTTTGGCAGCACTGGTGGTCCCTTCCCACTTTTCCTCTTTGCAGCATCTAGGGTTATTCAATAAAGAAGCTTCGGGGAGCTCGGAGGAGCAGGACGGAGAAAAAACAGAGTGAGCATTCAATTCTGCCTGAATTATCCCAGGGTTTGTGTGCCTACCCCGATAAAAGAACAGAGAAGGAAATCTATGGCTTATTTAAAGGTTTCTGCATCACGCTCAGGACCTGAATTTTGCATGCCCGTGAGGCTGCGGCTTCGGCGCTTTGCAGAGCAGCGCAGTACGTGGTTAAGTGTGACACCGGGTGTCGGGACGTCTTGTTGTACTAGAGCAGGGACAGGATGCCGTCTGAAGTCAGGCAGCGGCTGGTGGAGTGCGTGTCCTCATGCAGTGCCAGTGTCAGTCTGAGCACTTTAGAGCACAAACTGTTAACTTCACAACATCAAACAACAGATTTCTGGAGTTTTAACCTCTTTCCATTGCGCCCTCTTTTTATAGAGGGGTAGGGATGGGGGACGGGATGCTAAGGGGTAGATAAAAAGTCAACAGTAGATGCCACAAAGAAGTGATATACATCATCTGAAAGCTGGGAATCTGAAGATTCATTCAAGTTGTTCTAGTCATAAATAAGAAATAGCAATTATATGATAAAATAAATCACTTAAATAGATTGTGAAAGTGTATAAGAGCATAAAACATTATGATATAAGCTTGTGATGGTTGTGATGGCTCTATTATGTCTCATAAATTGTTGCAGCAATTTTTAAGTTGATGTCATTTCTTATGAAGATTTGTTGGTAAATTTAAACATTTTCTACTGATTGAGATCTGATAAAAACTATCAATAATCTCTCCAAAATACCACATTAAGACACAGCAGACCTCGAGGAACATCGTAGAAGAAGCCAGGCTGTGATTTGGTTTCAAAAACATTTGACATTTTGAGATTTGTGAAACCTCCTTATTTTCAATCTAGCTAGGAAAGCCATCCCTCCTCTGAATGCTCCAGGTCTCTAGTTTGTGGTTGTAAAATGTCATGAGGCTGTGATTAACCTAGAGGTCACCACAGGTCATTTTATACAGTGAGGTCAAATTTCAGAAAACGGTCTCACACCAATGAAACATCTATTGTGGGGACTAACATCATCACACATTAAAACAAACAGACTCACTGGACCCACAAGTGATATACAGTTTAGGTAATTTAAAGACTGTTTCGGGACCTCAGTATACAGAAATATTAAAATACAGCATTTTAGTATAGGTGAAAATAACACATTTATATTGCATTCATTAAAAGTGCATGTTTTTGTCCAACACTGCATGTGATTATCATAAAGTGAGCATGCCTGTAAAGGGGAGACTCATGGGTACCCAGAGAACCCATTTACATTCACATATCTAGAGGTCAGAGGTCAAGGGACCCCTTTGAAAATGGCCATGACCGTTTTTTGTCGCCAAAGTTTACAGTGTATTCATAGCATTATTTAGCAATCTTCCCGACAAGCTAGTATGACTTGGTTAGTACCGATTCCTTAGTCTTTCTAGTTTCATATGAGACCAGTATCTTGACTTCCGCATCACCAACTGAAAGACAGTATACACAAGGGGTTAACTTAACATCATACAACAGATCTCTGGAGTTTTAATCAACCTCAAGAGCAATGTTGTCTTGTGGTGAGGAGGAGATAACACATGGAAGCCATTCGGTGCCTTTTTTTTGTGAAAACCAGGCAAGCAGCACGAATATGGCATAATTTGGGCACTTCTGGAGATGACACAGTAGAGAGGAAGAATAAGGAGGAGGAGGAGGTGGAGGAGAAGGTGGAGGAGGGGTAAAACAATGCAGATCAGCTCTTTACTATTAAAAGAGAAGCAGAAAGGAAAACAGCTCCCTTCCTCACAGTTTACATTAAGTGGTCTGTGCACAAGAACACCAGTGATGTATAACAGTGGACCTTGCATTTAATTAAGCAGGTCCCCTCAGCCTCTTTCTTTTTTAATTTTTTTTTTCCTACCTGCTAGCCTGCATAATCATTTCATATACGCCGTGATATCATCTGCTTAATGCGCTATTTTGCCATACAGTTAAACCTGGGCGATAAATCTGGCCGTGCTCTCCATTAATAGATGCAGGGGCCTCGCTGAATAATGTGTGCATTAGATTAGCAGCACTACAGAAGTGAACCACCACGGCGAGAGAAATACTCCACGTTAATCTCTCTCTGTGTTTCCCGAGGGTGGAGAACTTAGCGACCCCTTCCTGTGGCTGTGGGTGGAGGTTGGAGGAGGTGTCTATACGGGACAGTGAGAACAATTTAAAAATGGACTAGAAAGCATTCAGTGTTCCCTCGTAAGCTTCTGATAATTCATTTCCGTCACGCAAAAAGCGTCCACGTCTTAACAAAACTGCTTTCACACACACGCTCCAGCCGGACTTTCAAAGGTTAAAAAAAAAAAAAACGGCTTTTGAAAAGGCATCAACATATTCGCTTCTAAATCGACACAGTTAAGATTGGCCCTCCAGGGCCCCTGCGTTCCTGACATTTCTCTCCTCTTTTCTCTCTTAACATACTCCTTTTCCCTGATTTCCAGCGGGTGAGGAGTGATTTGAGGTGACCTCGTTACGGAGGAGGACAATACAACAAAAGGATGGGGGTTATGAAATGGAGAAATTCTATTTCCACCCTCCTGGCCATTCATCTCCCTGCAATAGTGGGCCGAGGATTCATTATTTGGCACCCTCTCTCCACTATCTAATTTGCATATCCCGCGTACATGATTGTGTGTGTGGCAGGTGGGGGGTTAAGTGTGTGTATCTTTGTAGCAGCGTTTAGCTGTTCTTGTGAGGACAAAGATTAAGACGTAGCTGGGGTGAAAAGTGGGGTCAAGCTCAGGTCAACGGAAACCTCCAGAATATCAATGTGATGTAACAATGTCCTCAGAAGAATAGGAACTGTGTGTGAGAGTGTGAGTGAAGGGTGGCCCCAGTTCCTGGCGAGGGTGAGTGGACGTTCAGCCCTCCGATCACACACTCAAAGCTGAGTCAACTTAAGTGCAGCCTACAAAGTGAGTGTTAACCCCCGAGGCCCTGAGGGCACTGCAAGTCATGTCATCAGCACAGCAAGAGAGAGAGAAAACAGTTTAATATTTCACACGCACAAAATTTCTGCTCTTCTTCTTTATGAATCGGCTGTAAATTGATTTCTATAGTTAATCGTGATTAATCGCAAAATGAATAGTACACTTATTATCTGTTCAAAATGTACCTTAAAGGGAAATTTGTCAACATAGGAGTGGGCAGATATGGTTGCTTTACGCAAATGTTTGTATAGAATTATTATTATAAATAAATCAACAACACAAAACAATGACAAATTGTCCAGAAACCCTCATAGGTACTGCATTTAATATAAAAATATGCATAGGCACTGTCCTGTAATTTGCCCCAAACTGCATGTGAACAACTGTAAAGGAAACTCGTGGGTACCCAGAGAACCCATTTACATTCACATGTCTTGAGGTCAGGGGACCCCTTTGAAAATGGCCATGCCAGTTTTTCCTCCCCAAAATTTAGAGTATATACATAGCTTTATTTAGCGATCTTCCAGACAAGCTAGTATGACATGATTAGTTTGGTTGGTGATTCGTCAAGTTTTCTAGATTCATTTGATATCAGTATCTTCAATCATAGCTATAAAAGTGAGCACGCTACAATCTACAAGATCGCCAGTTGTGTTGTGTGTTGTGTGTATGGCCCACAGCTCTCGTGACGACAGCAGCAGGCCTCTGCTTTCAGTACAAAGGCTCTAAAAACCCACTGTACACTACGTGTCTATCAGTGAAAGCCAGACATACACAGTTAGAGACTAGTTGATGAACAAAGTGGAACATTTAGCAGCTAATGAGCCAGATATTCCCCTCAGGAGTTGGTGGGGACCAAAAACAGAGCTAAAAGAAAGTGAGTAGTCGACCTGCATTCATTAGGTGGCCAGAAAGACAACTCCAAATGAATGATAATACTTCTCCGTAACTACTGGATGTGTAAATATAAGTCAATATACAATATGTCAATGTTGAGTGTACAACTTGTTTCCATTTCCCCAAAGTGGCCAAAAAAGCTGTTAAGTTAAAAACTCCTTGCCTCGGTTTGTAACACAGGCTTTGTATTAAAAATGTCTCCAGGCCCAATCCAAGATAACCCTGATGACCTCATCAGGGGTTAGTTAGTTTCTCTGACGTTAGAAAGCTCTATCAAAAGCCACTAAAAACACATTACATCTATTTTCAGAGACCGACTAGTGACGAGTAAACTAAAATGAATGCGTAAAATCGGTAGAGTGCCACTAAAAACACATATAAACTAGAAAAGTGCACTGAGTAGAGCGCAGATCGCCGCTAGGTGTGTCTGCTGTAATGTTTGATTGCCTGAATACAGACCATAAATGTCTAACCCACGTCTCATGCCTCAGCCATGTCTCACGGGCGTAACTTTAACCTGAAATGTTTATTTAGGCTTCAAGTGTATTTTTTCGACAAAACGCCCATAAATGTAAGATTGATGCCCAATAAAAAGGCATGGAATAAATATATTTATCTACAGTTTGAAAGCTCGGCGGAGCAGTGTGCGGTCTCTAGACCTCGCTCCGGTTTGTAAGACTCTCCCTTCACTTTTGTCCAGCGCCAGGGATGTAAGACACGGCAACGTCTTGGGTATCGAAGGGTGTTTTCACAGTGTGTATTCACAGACAATCTGTAACCTACACTGTACATTTACTGCCACTAGATTGCTAACCCTTCCCTCTGCTCCGATTGCCAACACCTATCTGCCACCGTCTTGATCTCTCTCGCTCAACCACACACACTAAGCACTATCTCATAGTCAGAAACAGATCGGAAATACTAGTAGACCAACGTTTGCAGCTTACTTAGGCTGCAGATCTGACTGAAGCAGTTGTTGATCACTTGCAGCCCCTACCAGCCAGTTAAGAGGAGTGAGGAGCCAGCAGCCAAGGACATATAACAATCAATAAAATATGTTTTTCAAAAAGTGTGGATCACTGTGACCACGAGAAGTCCTTAAGCATGCAGTCATGAATGAGCACAAAAAATATTAGGCCGAAGGGTCCAGTAGGATGCAAGATTAGCCGTAGACAGACAGACATACACACAACCGAATACATAACCTCCTCTCAGGCTCACACCTGGCAGATAATAATAACCAGAGGTATAATGTAGCATCACAACTGCTGGTAAAAATGGATTCATGATTATTACATACTCCTCTGATGCAAAAACGTTGAAATATTCAGTATTTACTTTTATCTGGTTTATCAAAGCAATACTATGATGCCTCTGTCTCGTCTCAGCTGATAGCTGGTGATGACACAGAGTGTCAACAGGAAAAAGGAAACGAGTCGCCCCACCACCTCTCCGCCTCGCGTCTCGCACTTTGGTTTCACTTGCACTCATGTGTCACTCCAAAAGCCGGGGATTAGGAGGTGGAGGGTTGCAGTGCGGGGAGAGAGTGAATGGTACTGCACACACACACACACACACACACACACACACACACACACACACACACACACACACACACACACACGCGAGTAATATATGTATGTTTTTGTATTGAGATTCTGACTGTGTATGATCCAACAAAACATGTCCCTCCCCTCCTGCAGCCCTCTGAATGTGAAGACATACTTCGACATCGCCCACGGATTTGTTAATTAGCTTCCTAACATCTGTCCTTGCGATGCGAGATGGGATTAGAATACAAAAAAATAACACCCATCGTCTAATCAAGGTCTTTCTGCGACAGCACCCATAACAACAGATGTCAACCCCCCCCCACCCCCACCTCCATATAAAAAAAGGCTCATTTTTTTATGCGATCCTCCTTTAATTGATGTTAGCATGTTGTTGAATAATGCATGCTATTCTTTAGGAGAGTATACAGCAATCATTTGTGTGTATGTGTGTGTGTGTGTGTGTGTGTGTGTGTGTGTGTGTGTGTGTGTGTGTGTGTGTGTGAGTATCTGGTTTGATATGAAACTCATCCCGCTTGTCCTCCACGGGCCAAAGGGAATTGATGAAATGATAACTTCTGCTCTTACGGAATGATTATAGCCGTGATTAAGTTGTACAGGACGGACCCTACAGGAGATGAAGATGAAAATGGGCAAAATGGCAAAGAGTCTCTCTATTCATTTCTCCACTGGAAGCGTCGGGTGTGCGGGGCTCAACGTGGCCTCCCCAGACGTTGACAAATGAAGTAATTACATTTATGTGAGTGTGTAGGATTGATTCATCAACCAACGCTCGCTACCAAGAGCTTCAGATTTAATTGGGGAGCTGGTGACACATGCATCTTCCTGTGATAACAGATCATTTTTTATCAAAATGAAATCACCCCCGCAGTATTATGTACAGGATTCAATACAGCCCCGTGCCAATGATGCAAATTTTGGTTTATGTTAGACTCTAGCTATTGCAATTATTCATAATTTGAGAGTTGCAAGAAATGTTTGTTAATTAGTGTGAGACATGACACAAAATCTGTAGAAACACCTCATCATTGATATTTCAGTTCTTAATACGAAATGTGCACACTGACAAAGCATTTATGAGATGCTCTGGAGTGCAGATTTTCATTATTTGAAGGACCAATTTACCCACATTATAAAAAATACATCTGCAAACAAACAAACACATTCATCTTAAACATAAAACATTTACTGTCAGTGAATTTGACTTGTTTATTTATATATAATATCCACTTATGGAAACTAAAGCATTATTCATGTTTTTTTTTTTTTTGCATTGAGCAGTTTAATCTATAATGATGCATCATAATTCATACATTTTTAATGCAAAATCTTAATTTATGAAGTAACATGTAACTACAGCAATCTGGTAAATGTAGTGAAGTATATTTCCTTCCATATAATGTATTGGAGTAGAAGTGCTAAAGCTGGGGTAGGTAGTTTATTTTTGGCATCACTGGGCAAAATATCCATATTAACTTTTCAGCATATTGTAATTCATGTGCTCTGAGAGAAAACTAGACTTCTGCACTTTACGATGGCTCTGTTTTCAGACTTTTAAAAAATCTAGCCCGTGATGGAAGCCAATCACAGGTCATTTCAGAGAGCGTTCCTATTGGCCGTTCTACAACATTAACACTATGACCAAATATCGGGCAGGAAAAGTTGCCATTCCAGCATTGGCACAAACTGCCTGCACTGCTAAGCAACCCAAACCCCTTCTTCTTCTTCTAAAACAAAGTGAAGGACTTATCGAAAAGAGAGTCGGACAATATCGGCGAAGCGTTTCCGAGATGGGAAGAAAATGTTGCTAAAAATTTTGCTTTCTGCTAACTGCAGCCAAGGCATGTATATTGCCAAGAACTGAAAGTCAGTTGTTTGTTCCATTGCAACATCAGCACCCAGCAGCAAAGCTATGCTTCTGCCATTCTGGACTGAAAGTGGCTACCGGATGCCAGTAAAATAGCTAAAAATTGACATACAAAAGTAACAGAAAATGATTTATATTCTATTGTCATATTCTACTGAAATGGCCTGTGTTGAACATTACAATACTCTGAGAGGCTACTATGAAATGATGCTAAAAATATACTCAAGTTTGTACTCCAGTACGCTTACGAGAAATCATGGCCTTGGTTAAAAATTAGGGATGAAACAATAATGATACCAGATCGGATATCAGGCCGATACTGAATAAAATAGCTGGATTCATTCAAAACTGGTATTCAATCTGTACTTGGTAGCAGCCAATACCCAAAGCCTACACATCACTATCAGTACTGGGACTGAGAAGGTAGTATCGGTGCATCCTGTTTAAAAATATAAATATTTCTGCCATATTATTTATGTTTATGAAATGCGAAACATTCATGCAACCTTCTGCAACCGCTTATCTTGTTATGGGTAACGGGGGGCTGGAGCCAGCTGGCATTGGGCAAAGGCGGTTTACACCCTGGACCGCTTGCCTGTCCATCGCTACCTAACCTGCATTTCTATGGACTGTGGGAGGAAGCCTGAGAACCCGGAGAAAACCCACGCTAACACGGGGAGAACATGCAAACTCCACACAGAAAAGCCCCGAGCCGGATTCGACCCTGTGACCCTCTTGCTAACCACTGCACCACCATGCAGCCCAAGTCCGAGACACGATGTATTGAACCAAAACCACTTCTCTGAACTTGAGCAAAGTTTTTTAGAAGCCTGAACTTAACCCACACAGAGGATTCGCTCCCCTCTGAGTTCTGGTTTCCGGGTTAGGTGTTGCAGCTCCATTTTGGCTGACCTGCTCGTTGAATTGCTCTCAGTATGGTCCCTCACCTGTAAGGCTGAGCTACTGCCCCCGACAGCACGGCACAAATCCATTACAATAACATTCAATTCTCAGAGGGGAGATCAAATTATAAAAGTGAAAATAATTTTTCACAAATGGCACCAAGCTCCTGCAATCACCCACTATTGCCATTTAAATATATTCCAAGATGATATCATGCATGCAAAGAAACCAGGCAGAAAATGTGGGGAAAAAGCATGAAATCAAAAGAAACCATGTTTGGCTTTTTATCTGAATATAGCACTCCTACCATTGGTCTTATGTAAATGCAGGTCTCCACATGAAATATGGGGTTTACCAGCTATGATGTGACTGTTACATAGCACAAAGGGCAATATCCGACAGCATCATTCATAACGGAGTGCATTTGCATGAATTTCACTGATTGTGTCACATGCACATCACATACAGTATATTGTTGCCTATAGGGTCCCCGCTGAGAAGTCGTAATGAGCTCTTCAACCCTGAAGAGGCAGACATAACTCGCATGTTATGCTGTCACTGTGACAATGGAGAGGTTTATCACTGCCAAAGGCTCGGGGGGGAAGAGTGTGAGAGCGTGAGGCGCTGGGGAGATTTCACGAGGAGGGTGGAAATACTGTACACAAAGAGAAACTGAGACAGCAAGAGAGATTGAGAGTAATCATGAAAAAAAAAATCGCCTTCAAATCTGCCATACCTGCATAACCAAAGCACGTTTCAGCATGTAGAGGAGTATCTGCTGGAATTACACCGCTGCAGCTCACTGAGCAACTCTAAGGCAATATTTGTGTCCCTTGCAGTAACCCTCGGTCCCACCCGTCTGCTTCTTACGCTCTTCTGGATTTCTGTCTTGCATTCTCTGCCTCTATTCCTGCATGTTAATATTCTCTCTCACACCATGCCAGAAGGCTAAAGAGAAAAGCAGCAAGGATCATCTTCACCCCCTTTTACGCAACCGTCCTCCAACCAACAACCAGTTATAGTGCCAAGAAGTGTGTGTTATGTTGCCTCAGTACAGAGTGCTGCTGGGATGACATATTTTTGTAGGCCAACCTGGAAGTTAGCATTTCACTGGATCCCTCGACGAAAAGCTAATATTGGATTACTGCGGAAAATAAGCTCTGTGACAAACAAATATTTATGACACTTACACGTTTTGTTCAGCAAGATAATCTTCACAGATCAACACCACCTTTATGATTTCTGAGGTGTCAGTTGGCAGAAGTAAAAAGCTAACATTAGACTTTAAACAAACTACACCACGGTCGCATGAACAATACACAATGAGGCTGTAAAGGCGGACGCGCTGGTGTGATGACGTCTAATTTAGCCACTTGTTAGCAACCGCCTTTTTCAAGCTGGGATAAGCGGGATATTCTCTTACATATTTCATATCTTAGAACAAAACGTTAACATTTCTTAAGCTTGTGTTAACTGTGGACCTTATTTCAGGCATCAAACAAAAAAGAAATTGGAAAAACCCAATTACTTCAAGATGAGGGAAACGGAAGTGCTAAAATGCTAACTCATTTTTGGCTTTTAGGACTCACTGTCCTTCCAAAAATGTTTAGTTGAAATCAAGGAGGGGTTTTACTTTACGTACTACGACAATCATGTTGATTCTACTTGTGAATAATACTCCTGTAAAACAAAAACAAGTCTACTGGCATGCTAGCGACTGGTGGAGTGACAGCTGGTTGGACTGTTAATGTTTATAGATGGTGATATCAAACATGTGTTATAAGTGGTTATAAGCTTCCTAGATATGGCTGTTACACCCCCGGGGTTTTATCATGGATTCATATGGGTGATCACCAAAATAAGGAATAAAAGAAGACAACAGCAACCTCTAGCGACTGTAGTAATTATGACAGGAGCAGAGGTGTAAGTCAGATGCTGAAGTATAGACAGCTAAATACACAGGGCTTTCAACCGGGAGACCGGGGTTCACGTCGTGTGAAACCACCGTATAGTAATCTTGGTGTTCAAAGTGTTAAGTTTCACTTTTCAAATGTAGTTATCTTTTTTTTCAAAATACCACATTTTTTCCCCTAAACTTAACTAAGTAGTTTTGTTGCGTAAACCTAAAGAAGATATTTTGTTAATGCTAAAAATGTGACATTAAAACAAGTTTGAGTGCGGCTTTTAAGTTTTGTTTTTTGTTTTTTTTCTTACAACATAGTAGGTGTAGCAGGCTCCAACTGACCCACACGTATGAGGCTTACAACATGATAATGATGATAATTTATAATCATTAAATCATTATAATATAATGATTTAATGATCAACCATCTCTAACCATGCTGCTTTGTTGCTAGAAAAACCCAACATATATGTATGTTGCATCATGACAGTAGCAAATTAAATACACAGTTCAAGTATTTAAATCATCCGCAAAACAATTAACATAAACACACACTATAAAACTACAGCAGTGAGTCAAACTCAGGCTGCCTGGAACAGGCCAACAAGGACTGAGCTACTGTCTGATACCGGTACATGAAAGAGTCTGGCAAGCCCCAAATCCCCCAAGCTGCATCTTCTTTATTCTTTGTATCTCTCTGGCATACAGGCAGTGGTTTTGCGGGCAGTGTCAAGGACAGCGAGTATATCTACAGGAACTTGTATCACCAGCAGCTCAGGTGAGTCAGGTCAAGAGGAGTATACAGGTTTGTAGCGCTGCCAGGACTGCTTAAAGCCAGCTAAACTTGGTTACGCAGAAGTTGAGTGAGATTGCAGGACTGTTTAAGTATCGCTGGTTGTTAATCTGGTGACACATAAAACCAGAGTGGGCGGGAGAAAGCAAGAGCTTTCGTCAAATTGAACTTGAGAAAGAAAAAGTAGAGGAAGATTTGTTTGCTCATTTTTTGCCAGCAGTCGAACTCGTGGTGTATGATGACTAGTGGAGCTACAGGCACTGAGGGTGTCTGCTTACACACAAGAGACTGTCGTCTCTGTCAAAACACTCCCACTGCCATGAACTAAAACCTTAAATTTGTACAGTACGTCTGTTGCATTTACTCACATCAACGCAGTTTAAATATAGAAAAGTAAACACACTCCATCTATCAAACTGAGATAGGATCTTGTAGCGAGACTGTGTTAAAGCTGTGAAAGAAGCTAAAACTGTACATTTCAGCTCAGCTACTTATTTCATGTGACTGCCTCGTCTCCTTCCAGGCAGCAGCCTCCTCCAGTGTTTTCTGTCATAGCGGTTCGCTTTTCTGCTGCTCTAGTGCGAGATCAGGCTTATCCAGTTCAAGGATTTTTAATCTTAATTTCTCCTCCAACATCCTCGTTGCCAAAGAAACTTGCACAAGTGACTTTACTGAGTTTTAAAGCTTTGATGCCACGCTAAACTTGTTGCTAATTATAGACTACCCTGCCATTTTCTCTTGAACTTTTCCACTTATAATGCATCACCATCTGTTGGATTAGATAGCGGAGTTCTTAATGTAAATGACTAACATAAGGTGAAATAATACAACATGTGCATCAAAAGGGTTGGTAGAGGTGAGTATCCTACACCACAACTGTACTACTGTAACATACCCAGTATGTATACGACGCCTGTACATGTCAATGACTCCCCACCAGGGTACTTCTGCAGTTACCAAGGAGTACATGGAAAAGACTGTGGACAAGCACAAATACTTTGAAAAAAATAGAAACTGTAATAAACAAATCTAAGCACTGAGTCAGCTGTAACACCTCCATATTGTGATTGAGTGTGAAAACTAGTTAGTAAGTGAGAAAAGAAGTCTAAACAATTAAAAGTAATGTACAACTTGTTTGAATAGTTAGCTAACAGTAAACAGTTTAAATAGTCTGCTAAAAGTCATAAATAAGCAGTAGTAATTGTTAAGCAAATACAAACAGTTTAAATAGTTAGCAAAAATAATGGATAAACAATTGAAATAGTTTAAAGTAATGTATAAATTGTTTAAATAGTTAGCTAAAAGTAGCCTTGTGGTTAACAACTGAAAAAGGTAGCTAACCATAATAAGTTTAAATAGCTAAAAGTTACAGATAAACACTTGAAATACTTAAAGGTAATGTATAAATCGTTAAATAGTAAGCTAAAAGTAAACAGCATAAATAGTTAACTAAAAGTAGCCTAATGGGTAAACAACTGAAATAGTTAGCTTAGTGAAAAAGATTAAAGTTTATGGATAAATGTCTTAAATAGTTGGCTAAAAGTAACAGATAACTGTTTGAAAACATCCACCTTCAGCCACTAAAATGGTAGTATAAATGCAAACTTGACCAAACCGGCCTAAACTGTAATTTAATTACATGAAAACTACTGTAGCAATATCCACTTTCATATTGTTATAAGGCATCCAGTTTAATATCAGCGCTAATGAACACAGGGTACTTGAGCTCAAATGACAGTGATGTGGTGGTTTGTCAGACAAATGATGGGAACCACTGATATGACTGACAGTATGTCATAACATACATAACAGTAAGGAAAATGTTATGTGTTGTGCTGGCTGAATAATAAATATATTAAACATGTGCTACGACCCACAAAAGATTCATCGTCATGGGTGAATGTTAGGTAAATGGTGAAGTTATATAGTCATATATATATATACATACAAATAAATTATTTAACAGCATTGTATTACTTATTTATGGAGTCAGAGCTACATTTGACTCATCCGATTAGTGACATTTGTCACTTCTGGGACTCCGTATATGCCTCTAGAAATATTGAGGTTACTGGTTGTTCGCACAGTGTTGCACAATGGTTGTTTTCCATTAAAACAGGAAACCTTGCTCATCCTCTGGGCTATACAGGGTCTCAAATCAAATCTTTACAGTATATCCCTTTTGCTCTCTACAACAGCAGCCACAAATCAGTTCATCGTTTCTGCATCCCAAAATGGTTGTTGGAGCAGCACCAAGCAATAGTGCAAGATAAATGAGGGCAAGCGCATTGTAATTTCCATATCAATCACAGATAGTGTCAGCAGCTTAACTTGGGGAGAAAGGGAGGGAAGGGAAAGAGAGGAAGAACGAGAGGTGGGGAGAAAAGAATATAGATGCTTTTGTTATTATGAACATTCTACTCCAGCTATTATTTAATGAAGTGCATTTCATATCCAGAGCCAGGTAATGCACCTTGTGGCACCGAGCCAAAAGCACACTGACTGACTGACCAGGTGACTGACTGAACAATCCTTGAAACCGTTTCAGAATGTCAACTGTCTCTGACATTCGGGGTGCATGCAGAGTGCAGCTGTCATTTAGGCCATAAATGTCCGGCGGATTTATCTTCCAGCGACATTAACATTGAATCGTGGCTGTCAGCATGTACGTCAACCGGGCCTTGATGTGGAGGAGGTGCGGCTGACAAGCCGGCAGGAAGGGAGGATGAAAAGGAGGCGGGAAAAGATGGAGAGAGGGAATGAGGGGAGGCCCTCAAGGCCCCATAACAAGTTCTTGAGAGTTGAGCCGGTGAAACTTTGCACCGGCATTATCTTGTTAACTGCTGGAGTCATTGAAGGACACCAGACAATTGATTGAACAGAGTTGACTTCAGCACAATTTCCTCCTTGTGGCGACATGCATCAACCAGGCCATTGGTCCCTATATTCTGCAGCTTAACTACCTCTCAGGCCTCCCACTGTGACAAATGGCTTCTGTCTCTTCTAATGTAATATTTGTTTCTACTTCTGAGAGCCTCTCGGCTACTCCGCGGCGAGTCTGTCTGCCGACTGCTTCATTGTGTTAGCCGACTTTATTCCCCAACCGGCTGTCAATTGGTGGACCGTCTGAGTGTTCTCGTCTGTCTGTCTTTTTGTCTCATTGCCTGCGCTGTCCTTTTTTTTTCCCTCTCAAGCTCTTTCTACTGTTCCCTCGTCAACCCTTCGCTCTGTCTCGCACTCACCATTTCTCTGCCTCCCTTGTGCTCTCTGTCTGCCTCTCTTCCATCTCTCGTTCTCATTGCCTCTCTTCCATCCACCTCCTTCCTCCCCCTCTTTTCTCTCTCTCCACTTTACCGCCATGCCTTTGCTCCAGATGCTAGCTGTCTCAGCTCTGTGGGCCGCGTCTCAGTGATGGGCCCCTCCAGGAATTCAAAGCACCATTCTGGCATTTTCTTCCAAGCAATTGCTTTTTGCAGTAATAAAGGGGGAGTAGCTTTAGCATCTCTCTCTGAATGGACTTACTGGCCCTGGGCAAAACACGCACAAGTGCACATCGGTGAATCCTCTCGAGGTGGGAGCACACCGCAAGACTCTGTCCGGATGCCGACCTAATTGAGCCGTCTCACATAATTCACAGGATTTGGTCTCAACAACGTCCCATTAATCACGGTTTTCTTTGTCAAAGGCTCAGAATGAGGCTCCTGAATCTTAAAGTCTGTGTCCATACTTTCATTTTAATAAGAAAATCTTGTTATACACAAACAATGCCTTTTCTTTGACCGCGACCTGTTGAGCCCCGCAATCATACACCACTTACACTACGATATGTAAATATTACACATGCCGTTTTAATGGTAATTGAAGTCACATTGGCACCAAATTAATTCACGATGGGACACAGAGCATTTAAGGTGCAATTAGCCATGGAGGCGGCTAAGGCGATACTTCGCCTAACTGCAAACTCAAAACACTTCACAATTTGTTCTCACATTAAGTAAATGTCACAGCATATTAGCATGCTATTATGGCATCCATGTTTTTTATTTTTTTTTTTGCACACAGTATGGTCTGGTTACCAAAACGTAGGTGGAAATGACTTAAAGCCCAGCAAGAGAGAAAAACAGCGGAGGAGAGGATGAAGTGATGAGGGAAAATAGAATCGGCGAAACAGAGAAGCAGCTTTAATGCAACTTTTACTGCATCTCATTGTAAACAAGTGCACCAACTGTTGTAGCTGTTAACTGTTCTGAGACAGCGGAGCAGCTGGGGAGGAACAGGCTGCGCACTGCTTCGCTACAGATGAAGCTATGATAACAAAACTGCAAAACACAGGCGTGATGCTGACTTGTAGGATTTACTGTGTCTACAGCAGAAAAGCCTGATGTACTTACCACTGTGTCTTTGCCAGGACTGCCCATATGAGCACATACTATACCTGACTCTCTGTACCAATGACATTACATCCTTTATTCTATTAAGCAGTTATTCCTTGTGTGTTTGGCTTTAACAAGAGGCAGGCACACAAGTGTTAATACTGAAACAAGGCTGTAATTGATTGCATACCTGCATTTAGAAGCGTCGTGTGTATTAAGCTCGTCAAACAAAAGGCCGCATTCATTGATTTGTTGAAAGAACAATGCTCTGTTCTCTGCAAAGTCATTTCAAAATAATTCAGTCTGACTGCTATGTTTTGATGTAAATCAAAGGTGTTCTTCGTTTTTTAGTATTAAGGGTAACACCTTATCTTGCACATAACTGTGGTCCATTATGGGACAAGAAGACTGAGGTTGCGTCCAAAATTCCATACTAACATGCTAGTTAGTACACTAAAACAGCATGTGAGATTTTTAGTATGTCCGAACCCTTAGAATGAAACCAATAGTACATGAATTGCGTACTATTTCTGGTGAAATATTACATTCTGCAACACAGCGGCATAAATATCCCAAAATGCAACGTGTTAGTGACGACAACATTCATAACAGCCGTGACGTCAGTAACGCTTCAATTTAACTGTAAGCGTAAAATTTCACTTTGCTTGGCGTAATATATGTAAACATCTCCAACCGGCAAGGAGGCTCTCAGGAAGTGACAACATAAATTATTAAATTACCGCTCAGTATGTCAGAAAAGATACATACTACTGTCTAGTCACATAAAAGTATGTTGAACGACAGTACACATGTTATGTATGAAGTGCATAATATTCAATTTTGTACAAAGCTTAAGTGTCTGCAGCCATGCTAGCGGCTCTTTAAGTCTGTGTTTTGAGTGAAATGCTAACGGCAGCGTGCTAACATGCAGGTTCATGCTAATTAGTAGAGGTGTTCAGTACATACACTAAAAAATCTTTAAACTGAATTTACTACACTGAATCACTATCATCAGTGTGTCTTTGCAGTTAAGTCCCACTCACTTCCTTGTTATAAGCTTATTAAAAGACCACAGAAGCCACAGAAACAATTATAATCTAACTGTCGTAAATGCTAGCTTGCCTCGCTATTTAGCTTACAGCCCAGTCAAACGAGAAGGCATGTGGATGACGCGATAACGCGCAAGTGAAAGTGTGCAATAAGGACGCTATTCTTGTTTTTGGAGTGTCATTTCTACACCATGTAGTCTGTATTGACGGCAATGTAAATGCATCCACGTGAACGTGCTTTGCTCAGAGCTAGCGTCGTAGAATATGTGAGAAAGACTGCTTATGGCGGATGGGTGAGGAGGTGGTCCAACAAACACAGGACTTTCAACCAGAGGTCTGTGTTTGGTTTTGAAAGTTATGATAGTGACATTTTTTGTGATGTTTGTGATGTGTTTTCCGCACGTATGTTACGAGGTTTCCGTACATTTTGTACTTAGTTTACATACTTATTTTAAGGCCAAACATGACATTTTTCCTTCACCTAAGTAATGTTGCTGCCCAAATCTACATGAGTGGGCCTGTTGAGTGGTACTGCACCTTCATTCATACCTCAGGAAAAACATGACACTGACATGCCATCCTCAGGTGGACAGGAAGCCTAATACATGCTTTGGCGTGATACCAAGTTAAACTTTACGTAGAGTGCTTGTATAGGCTAGTTTTGTACTGAACAGAGCTTAACAACCCGGACTAGCAACAGACTGAATGTACTACTGAACTGAAGATGAACTGAATGATATGTTCCCCTACTGACGTACATACTGAAGTGCAGTAGAATGGTGATACTACCGCTTAGCTTAAAAAAAGTGAACAATCTATAGTAAAGTGACTATGAATCATTGAACTGAACTCAACACAGTTAATTTGTATCAAACATAAAGTACAGCTAAGGCTGATGGGAACGTCATTTTTTCAGGTATTTGGTCTTAAATCAAATCATTGCACAAATTCATATTTTGACGCGATGATGACACTAGATGAAAAGCCAAAGGCACAATTCATCACTGAGATATGCAGGAATGACTCCACCAAATTTCATGGCAATCCATCCAAACAATGTGGAGAAATGTTACTAAAAAAACAAAATGGCAACCTGCTTGTGGCGCTACAGGAGAGGTCAGGGGATAACCAAAGTCAGAAAGATGCATCCTTTGGGCACGATTAATGTCCGTACAAAGTATTATGACAAACCATGCATAGCTGTGAGGATATTTCAGTCTGGATGACCAACAGACTTACAGACACTGGCATCCATGGAGTCACACACACCACCGGCAAGTATGCTGGAATTCAAGGTGAATTAGCAAAATGCAAAAAAAATGAGAAATTTTCAGAAACGAAGCAATGTACTCGTCAACTTTAGCACTGTATCACTGTAAAAGGAAAAAAAAAGGACTCCCTGGTTTGATGTAATTGCAT
The DNA here is from genome assembly GCA_947000775.1 of Pterois miles. Taxonomy (NCBI): domain Eukaryota; kingdom Metazoa; phylum Chordata; class Actinopteri; order Perciformes; family Scorpaenidae; genus Pterois; species Pterois miles. Next base: position 15,153,819 of record CAMQGK010000549.1, on the reverse strand, counting down.
TTCTATGGTCCAAAGTGTGCAAACACCAACACATGTTTAAAACTTATGGGGCGATGGATTCTCACTGCCTTATAGAAGGGGCCAAGCACAGCAAACATATGCCTGAAGAGCCCATCAACAGGCATTCCCTTAACGTACTTGGTTTGAGACAAAGCAAAGAAGGAATGGGTCGACACACAAGCGTACATTATATGGAAAAAACACACTGCCTATGGCCATGCTGCCATCTCCCATTTAATGTCAGTGGGTCCCTGCTCACACTGAAAAAGATCCCATTGCTGCTTAATATTTCATACCATGAGTCGCAAAAAACTTAATATTGCTTCCTGGCCTTACCAAGTTGACACTTTCTATCTGTAGCAGGTTCATTACGCAATAACAGCAACCCCCCTCCCCAAATGACACTCATCATGGTGTTTAAATTTTGCAAAGCTGCCTTTCTAAAAAGCTGCTCAAATATGAATGCGGTCTCTGGCCCCATTTCCGGGGGTCCATAGTGCGGCTTTTCGCTTTCTCGATCCTCAACAAGTTGACTCCCTTTATGAATTTACGTCCCTGGGCCGTCGCCAGCCTTTTCTGTCGCTTCCTGACAGCGGCTCCTCTCTCCGTCTCCCTCCCTGCAGAGGAAGACGCTCCAGGCTATGCTGAAAATAAGATAAGATATTCAAATATGTCTGCGCGTTCACCTACAAGTTCTTGTGTTTTCTGAGGTCAGCCGAGTCCCCCTTTTCTCTGCTGGTGAATCAGACATCTCAGATTGTGTGTGTGCGGATACAGGCTTGGTATCACTTCCTTACTGTATGTGTGTTTTGAGCTCTTTGGGCGATGGGGGTGAGATGCCCGGGCGCGTCAAACCATCTTTTCTCCATGGGTGCCCCCGAGCTGCGGTTCAGTCAACAGTCAGCAATCCATCGATTGAGCCGCATAACAACAGCGAGTCATAAACAAACAGGCAGGAGGAAACACAGGAGAGCAGGCTGAGAGACAGAGCGGGGACGGCTTTAAGCAGCAGCGGCGGAGAGCTTTCGTCCCTGACAGCAGTGCAATGTGTGCTCATGCATGTACGTGAGCGCGACCTTAAAATCTGGGTGACGTTCAAGTATGTGCAAGAAGAAGTAGATCACGGCTGTTTTCTGTATGACCCTCAATAGCCTGCTCCGATGCCATCGTGCTCGTGTGCATCAGTGTAACCCGCTTTGATATTATGTCCCTTAACATGTCTCATATGTGTTTGCCCTTGAGTGCTTCAATCGGTCTGCACATGTAGGTGTGTATACATACACACATTGAAGGCTGGAATGAATCAGCGATTGCCACATTTTTGACACCCGAGGTTGCGACAAGAAAAGAGCTGTTCATGACCTCTCCTCCTTTCTTCCTCTCCATCACTTCCTCCCCTTTCTCTCTCTCCGTTTGCAGTTCGAACCAGGGTGCGCGAGCCGTGGCTACATTCCTTAGCTATCCCGACCTAAGATTAGCATACTGATTAGCCAGCCTCGTGGCTCTATCTTCGCTTTCCCCCCCGAGCTCACATGCAGGGCTACAGCCTCATGAATACATAATGGAACTGTCTGCAAACAAATGCACGGCTGAGAGCTTCCAGAGGAGGGAGCTAGTGTACAAAACACAATGATTTTTTTTTTTTTTTTTTTTTGTAATGTAATCAGAGAGCACTGAAGCATTCTCATTAGAGTTTCCAACACAGTACGAGTGGTTAAATTGTTGGCATTTGTCTGTCTCTCTCTGCGCTGTTTGTCTCCTTCTTCCTGCTGTTTTCACTTTCTTTTCTCTACCTCACTCTCTCCTCTAGAATCCCCTTTTCATTCTTCCCTACCTCTCCCCCTTCGTTCCTCCCTTTCTTCTCCTCACACCTCTCTGTTTTCTAATCAAGACATCGGTGAGGATCTCAAGACACCTCCCGCTCTCACCTCCTTTCAATACCACTACTTCTATCCCTCCCTCCCTCCCTCCACCACATCGCTCTCTCTGTCCTCTTAAATCTCTCCCCCTGAGAAAGGCTGAGAGTGAGGACGGCAGATCGTGTGAAGTTAGATGTTGATTCTAGGTGACAGGCACCATATGAGTCATAGCCATAATCACCGAGCTCCCCTCAATCCCCCCACCCCACCTCTTTTGGCTGCACAGCACAGCAGCACTGCAAAGCAAAACTGCCCTTGGTACAAACAATGGCTATACACCATGCATGTAAATTCATACAAACTGTACAGTATTTTATTCACGCTAACACTTCCAGGAATGAGAACAGTCATTCAGACTAGTGAAAAGAGCATAAAACTAAAATAATGGCCACATGTTTCAGTGAGATTGTATGGAAGTAGTTCAGATTTGCATAAAAGCACATAAATAGATGGTACAGATTGAGACCCTGCACATATGCTGGATCATTTTCACATCCATATGTATGCAACACACAGTAAATATCCAGTATGCGCACATTTTTATAGTTTAGCATATATGGGTTGCTCCATAAAAAAATATTCAAATCAAAGAAAACCTGTATTAATGGCCAAGACAGAGCACAATGTTTATGAAAAAATATTTTATAAAACACTATAAACTGTGCTAACATTAACAATAACAAGTACAGTACAATGCAGTAGAACTGCTTTGATAAATCAATTAGTCGAGTGACGAGAAATCAATCAGCATCTACTTTCCAATTTTTTCAAATGGTTCCAGTTTCTGCTTTTCCTTGTCCTACATTCTAGTATTGATCTCTTTTGGGTTTTAGACTGCCAAAATCAAGGCGTTTGATGACATCACCTCGAGCTCTGGAGATGTTTGACTGGCATTCACAGGCAGTTTCCACTGCTTTCTGGTGTTTTATTGACCAAATGATTAACCAGGAAAATGATCATAATCAATAATGACAGAAATTGTTATTTGCAGACTTAAAATGTAGATTTTTACTGTCTGTGTTAATTTTCAATATGGGAAAAGGACAAACATTTAACAATCTTCAAATTTCCAACAAGTCCAAAAATGTCCGTCATTGAATTGTAAATATATACAAAAAAATCTGGATATTTGTGGTATCATTTCTTGGACTTTGGATGGCTAGTGTTGTGAAAAGGAACAACTTTGAGAAGAAAAGATAAGAGGTCAGCAGTGGAAGAGGACAGGAGAGAGGACGAGAGAGGGGCGCCAAAAAAAAACTGCTGAGAGAGCAAAGACCTCAGTCAGAATAACACAGAGTAACGGTCAGCTCAGCTCAGATCTTCTCCTGAAAACAGGGGAAGAGAGGAAGAGGATGAAAGAACATGTGCAACAAACAGCGACAAGAATAAAATACTGCATGAGGAAAACTGAGCATTAAATGGACACAAAAAGGATAAAAAATTGTGTAAAATAAGAAGGTATGTAACATAAAGGAGAAGTGGACCAGACAGCTGACCGGGACATCGAAGGACACGAGAACAAAGCAGAGAAGAGGGTGATATAAATATATAAAAAAGGACAAAAGTGAAAGACAGCCCAGATGAAGAAGGTCAAACAAAATGGAAATGATGAGAGGAAATCTAAAAGCATGTGAAATATTCCGGGCTGCGAGTTCAGATACTTGGAGATTTATCCGCCAGAGAGACCACAAGCTGAGACAAAAGGAAGATCTAAAACAGGGAAGAAAGAGGAGCCCAGAGGAGGAACCGAGGAGAGTCTCTGGCTTTAGTTTGTAATATACGAAAATTGGTAGTAAGAATGAAATGTTATTGGACTGGACCACCTTTTCTACGCAGTGAAAACACCACTGAAGAGACCAAACAAAACCAAATCAAAGAATCACTATTGGTTAGATTATTAAGCCTCAGAAGGGGTGAGGTGTTGCCAGGCAGGAGGTTGAGGTCCTGGGGGGGGGGGGGGGGGGGGCTCAAAGACTGCTGACTGAAACAAACACCCAAGTGCCATTGATTGGACGCCAGCAGAAGATCAATCGACATGGCCGAAGGCACCATAAAAGAAAAAGACCCAGTTTTTGCTCTTATAAACCAAACCCCCCATTGATTAACCGCAGGCCTTTATGACTGCAGAGCTAACTCAATCTTCTGTCCGTCGCAGCAGAAGAAATAAAGAGAGAGGGCAGTCGCTGAGGCTATGAGGGAAAACTAGTGTAATGAATGTGTTAATTTCTCTACAACACCAGCATGTGCCGGACAATTATATGAATCATTAGCTCGGCGGCTAATGAAATAGTTTTTTTTTTTTTTAATAATGGGCTTATCATGGCTATTGCACAGCCTTCGAATTTTAATTTTTTTTTTTTTTAGCAGACTGGAGCACAGTGTGCCAGCTGGATGTCTCCTCAAAAAGTGAGTCAGAGAAGGGAAGCGAGAGGGAGAGAAGGTGTGAGAGTGCCAGAGAAAGAGGAATGAAAGAGGCCAGAGAAGTGGCCATAGAGAGAGAGAGGGAGGGAGGGATTGTGTGACCATGTATGTGTGTGTGCATACATTTGCCTAACAAGGTTACCCCCAGGCAATAGCTGAATTACCGCCTGAAGGAAGTCTCACTGTTTGTCCAACTAAAAGGGGCTTATTCTCTTTAAGAAATGTGTTTTTTATACTGTATGTCTGGTGTGGATTCTTTATCTCTTGCAACTAATGAGACAATATGACAGATGCATGACTGTCTGACCTCGGTAAAATAGTCTGGCAGCCCTCAGGACAGAGATGTGTGTGTTGGGGAGAGAAAAAGAGAATTAAAGGGAGCCATGAGACACTTAATTAGACCTCTGGGACACTTGGGTTCAAACTCCGGTCCAAAGAAAGTGTTTTCACCAGACAATGAGACATGCCCCTCTTATCTAATCCCTCTCTCTCATGTCAGTCTGTTTAAATGAGTGAGAGCAGGAGGAAAAGATGAAGTGTGTGTGTGTGTGTGTGTGTGTGTGTGTGTGTGTGTGTGTGTGTGTGCAGCTATGAGTGCGCGTTTTCCAATAACTGTTGAGAAAAAAATGACACTAGTGAGATCAATACGCAAAGAGCGATCGCCAAAAGCTGTGTGACAATTTTGTTGTCGGAGCGTCCCCCTCCCTCCCCACCCGCCCACCACCATGACACGGTCACCCACTGCGCACCAGCGTTTGCGCCCAAATATCGACATGTGTGGTCAAAAAAATAAATAAAGAAATAACAGGCTGCCCGGCCGGCGGGGACTTACCGCAGTAGAGAACCAGCAGCGCCGTCAGAAGCACCACAGCCCAGAAAGTTGACGACATCCTCGGCCAGCGACTGGCATCCTTGCGCCTTGCCAACCTTGACACCGAAGCCATTGAACAAACGGGAGCACTTCCTTTCTGAAGAGACGAATAAAAAAAAAGCAAAAAAACAAGATGGTATAATCTCACAATCCAGCTCGGCCTCTCACAATGCTCATATCTCCGCGTGTAATCCCACAAAAAGACATTTCAAGATGGAGCAACTGATGGAAAAGCGGCTGATTCGCGCTCCTTTAGTCGGATTGCCGGTGCGCAAAAGAAAAAAAGGGTCACATCTTTCTTATGGATCCCAGTTAGGAAATAAATTCTTTTCCTCTATTTGTGCCGAAACACAAGTTGGTAAACGTCCCTTTAGTTGTCCCAAAGTGCGTTAACCTCAATTCCTGTCCTATATTTCAGTAAAAAGGAAGGAGACCGCGTTGAGTTAATGCTCAAAGTGTTCAATCACCTATACCGCAGCGTCGTAAAAGCTCCTTTCACCTGTGGTAGGTTTCCTCGATTCTCTCCAGCCTCTCCAGCCCCGACGGCATAGCCCCAAAGACCGACAAATAAACACGGTCCTATAAAATCCGCCTGGCTGGATGGATGAATGGAGGAGGATTGGTGGTAAAAGAGAGGAAGAAAGTCCTTTGCGCTCTCGGTTTTGGGAACGAAGTAGAGGAGGATCACAGCATGCTTTGCAGGAGGAGGATGGAGAATGGTAGAGGCAGGCAGAGCGGGAGGAACAGTGCGCACTGTGCGACTCCAAGATTTTTTTCTCTTCCCCCCCAAAGTGAAACATTCAGATAATCGATATTACGTCAGCAATAAGCCACTTGAGGTCGCGGTTTACAGTGATATTACAACAACTCCATGCTGGACGTGGAGGAAACCGTCTCACATCATAAAAGCAGTGATTTATTGATTTGACATGGTTTGATTTCTGAATCGATAATGACTGAGCGATATTTGAACACTAGACTTGTATTCCTCACTTACAGACACGATTCACACAGTGTGAACGGAGATTTGATATTTTTTTCTGCAGCAAATGTGACTTCATTTTTTTAACGCTGCATTTTGGTCACGTATTTATTACTAAAACCAACATTTCACAATAAAATGATATTGCTGAAAGACTAAAACTACTCAGCAAAAAGTGTTAGAGGTACTTCTACTTTACTTATGTACTTACAGTGTATGCCACAATATTTCTTCACCACTACATTTCAGAGGGCAATATGCATTTATCTACATCTGACATCTTTCCTGTTGTAGATTAAGATTTTACAGAAACAGATACTGTATGATGATTTGAAACAGTCTAATTTCAGCTCCACCACGACCCACAGCTATTATAATACCACATATAACACTCACAGGGGAAATGCCTCTGGACAAGGATTACTTTTACATTTTGATACACTGGACTTAATATTTCTGTACTTCTAGAGCTACTTAAAGACAATATAATAATGTATTAAATGACAATGTGAAAACAATGTGATAGGGGTCGCTCATAGTGATGAAGCTGCAGAGAATTACTGCCCAAATCTGCAGCTCCCCTCTGCTTTTCGTAAAAAGTTTCAGATCGTTGTTTCAACTTGAGAAACCCACAGTTCACTACTTGCTCAGCGACAAGCTGCACAGACACTGTTGGTGATTATCTACTGAACACAGTGGAGTATTTAGCAGCTCAAAGGCCAGATTTTTCCCTCAGGAGTTGGTGGAGACCAAAAACAGAGCTAAAAGAGAGGTAATATTGGACTTACATTCACCAGGTGGCCAGAGGCATGACTCTAAATTAATGCTAATGTTGTTCCATAACTGCTGGATGTGTAAATAAGCAACTGGTTGTTAACAAGTTGTAGTACTGTTAATTGTACTTCAGTAGAGGATCTGAAAACTTCTTCCAGACAGTTCAGAAAGAAGATGATGCAATGAGTGTCAGCTTCCTGGATTTGTGTCATGTGTAGTAAAATTTCCATTATAACCTTTCGGCATATTGTAGTTCAAGTGTTCTGAGAGAAAACTAGACTAAAAAATCTAGCCCATGACAAGAGACTTTGGCTAATCGCAGGTCATTTCAGAGAGAAAGCGTTCCTATTGGCTGTACATTCAATGGGTAGCTGTCTCTGATCAAACTAGGCAGCACCGATTAAATAACGAATCAATATTCTGTTACTTTAATGACTATATTTCTCTCCTCAAATGTTTTCAGAAACATCTTGTAGTTACTGTTTAGCTGTAAAATGAGAAACTTTCCTCCGGCTGGTGGGCGGTGCTTCGTATTTCCTCAACTGATCTCAACATGGCTGCCGGGTCACAAATTTTCTCAATTTACAGCTAAACAATAACTACAAGATGATTTTGAAAAGATTTGAGGTGATGTGAAGTGCCTAGTTTGACCGTTTGCGAGTGATCGACAGATGCTCAGAGACGGCAGGCTCTGATTGGTTGTTTTCCTCCGGTCTGTGAAATCTTGCAGTTGTCATTAGGAGCACCGGAGAGGCACATTTTTTTTTTTTTTTTTTTTCAGATTACCCGTCTGATGCACCACTGTCAGGATATAGTGACCGTTTTATAAAAATGACGTATTACGTAAAAGAAAACAAAAAAAACAAACATATATAATAATATAACACTCACACGGGAAATGTTTCTGCACAAGGATTACTTTTACATTTTGATACACTGGATGTAATATCTTTTACTTTTTACTTAAATGGCAATGTGGAAACAACGTCAATGATGAACCCAAAGAGAATCAGCACCCAAATCTGCAGCACTACTCACTTAACAAAGCTTCATCCCAAATTTCAGTTCATAGTTTAAGCTGTTTTCAGTGAAAAGGCTACAGAAACGAGCGACTAGCTGGTGAACATAGTGGAGCATTTAGCAGCTTAAGAGCATGATATTTCCCTCAGGAGTTGGTGGAGGCCCCGCCCCTTCAGGAAACTTTCCTGAGTCTATGAACTCCAATAAGAGAAGTGAACAGAGTTTATGACCGATTCTTTCACCCCATAGTCACCAAAGTAAATATTACACCCATCTTTCACAAGCCACATATCTTTTGAACATTCTGACACTAAAATTGCCTTTTTCAGATAAATCAGGAAAAAATTTACTTTGTTTGAGACCTGTCTCTGTCTGAACAAAACTCTTGCGAGATCTGGCAACTAATGCTCGCTAATGCCCAAGCTAGTCACACCGTAACTAAATATGCTGCTAAATATGACTGTTACCTGGTAAATATCTAATGTTAGTAGAAGAAAATAAAAGCAGAGTATAGAATCGAAGAGGCAAAACGCTGGTGCTTTTTTGACAATAGCCGCTAGATGGCACTGTTGCAGCGCTTTCGCCATTTTGGACTGAAAACACCAATGAGTCTGTCGCCATGAATGTATAAAGTGACATCTGTAAATCAGAGAATAACTTTATTTTTAGGTCAATCTACTTCCCAGTACAAACCCTTAAATATCCCTCATTTAAATCATTATGTCCTAAAAGTTGTGAAATTCACTACTGGCTGAATACAGAGTTATTTTTCTCGGCATAATGAATGGGCAACAGACCCACAGGACTGCAACACCATGCACGCTCATATGACATATCTGGTTCTGCCAGTATGCAGCTGTAATAATGGATATATATATATCTGTACTTCATCACTTTTATTATATTAAAATACACCCATGGGCTGCATGCTGTAGGCCTGTACTGTGGTGGATGAATTAAAGTCTCAATGTTCCCAAACTCCGGCTATCAACTAGTAGCTACTGAAGTAGTGCTAGTAGCATGACATAAACAGAAATTAATGTAGTTGTCGGCTATTTACTACCATGCAGAGCAAAATCACAGGACACAGTCTCTTAGATATCCATGGTCTGTGATCTATTGTAAATCCATTTTGGAAGACATGAATAAGTTTGAGATTGCTCTCAAAATCTATGTGCTGGATTTTTTAAACTTTCATTTATGTCCATCACTTCCTTTATGCTTCTCTGGGAAGCGGCCAGGCAAAAAGGTTTAATAAATAAGTAAATAGTTATACCAGCAAGCATATTTATTCTACTACTACTAATATACTTCTTATTATGACAATAGAATAAAAAAAAAAATCAGTTCTACTTTTGTACAGTACTTTGTAGGAAGATGTTTTACCAGCATCTGGTAGACACTTTCAGTCCAAAATAGTGGAGGCACAGCTTTACTGCTGGGTGCTGATGTTGCAATGAAACAACTGAGTTGAGCTTCTGCTTTATTCTCCACTGCTTCAGGACCATGAACAGCACCACTGTCTGTGCCTCAGGTCTGGTACCACGGACAGGGCCAGTGACTGAAGAGTGTAGTGGGTGACAGGCTTTCAGCACCATGAACAGCGCCACCACATGTGGGCAGCACGAGGCAAGTTGGTACCACGGACAGCACCAGTGTCTTATGGCCCAATGGACAGTGCTGCAAAGCAAAGCTTTCAGCACCACGGACAGCGCTGGTGACTGTCCATATGTACAGCAGGACAGATATAGTACCATGGACAGCACAAAGTCCTTCACTTAGTCCCATTACTAACACAATGGAGTTACAGTACCACGGACAGCACCACTGCCTGAACCTCAGCACCACTGAGAGCTCTCCACTCTGGCTGCTCCCGTCAAGCTGGCTGTGTCTACTGGCAGCGAGGCTCTGGAGGCCTCTGTGCGTTCCCCTCGACAACCCCATGCCATGCATACTAAACCTTTAAGTCTCCACCCACACCATCTCACAGTCTTCAGGGAGCAAATAAGCATGAATAACTTGATATTGAAGCCAAAAATGTTGTTGCTATTTGGAGCTAATCGAGATGTCGTCCAGCTGCATGGGCTATCATTTCCAACAAGTTCCTTTATAGAGGCTCCAAGTTATCCCTCCTTAGCCTCGCTGTAGTAATGCGCACTAGACTGGAGCTCTTGTAAACCACACTGAGTGTATAGTAAAATAGTTAATTGTGTCCCCATGAGTCCTTGTAAACCTCTAAATCTGTATATAATTGCTCTATTCAGTAACTTATGTTAGTAACAATGTGAAACGTCGACGTCCCCCCCCCCCAAAAAAAAACATCTGCACCTCCTTCCCTGCCCCCTTTGTCTACTCTCCTCATGTCTCCTCTCCATTTCCCTGCTGCAGCGATGATCTTAAAAGCAGTGGACTCAATGTAGACAGCCAATTACAGCCCTGGTGGGAAAGCCTTGGCATGCTGCCTCCTACGTGGTGGTGTGTCAGCGACTGTGGCACTAACTGTACAGCGAGGCCAAAACCTCCTTGGTGCGCACACACAATTCACACCAGCACTCAAACCTACGCACATTCTTTCAATGCAAATTATGCAATTAAACACATATGCGCTGGTTTTCCTCGCTCTTTGTGTTTTTCTCTCACACATTCACACTAACAAAAGCCGCCGTTTGCTTTCAGCTCGGATACAATGTGCGAGCTGTGGCGTACATATGTTATCCCCCTTCGTCACTTTTACGCAACATTTCAAAAACTCCAAACAGAGTGAAGCACACAAGGCAGGAAAACACTGACTCGGATATTGCTGTTTCGGAGGATGCTACTCCCCCCTTTTGAGGCTTCAAAGTTGAACAAAAAAGACACTGGCTGACTCACTGTTTTGGCTGTGAACCATGATAAAATATTATCTTATTCCCTCTCAACATGAATCAACTATTGTGGCACTGGTTTTCTTGACTCTGTGTTCACTGGTGCTAGCACTGAGTTCTGGCCTCTGTTGAAGTTCAAATGGATTTGTAAAATATATCTGTGCAGTTTAAATGGATGTTTTTAAAATGTAGATGAGGATTTCAAGTAAAACATCCCCGCTCTGCTGCCAACTGCAACCGCTCTGAAAAAAAAAAAAAAAAAAACATTTTCCTTTAGTAGAGACATGATCCCCCATCTTAGCAGCAGACTCAGGACTTCTGTAGCTGAGGGTAGAAAAAGACTCAACTGAATGATACCTGTAACTACTGAGATAAGGAAGCTATGACGGGAGCTCTGTTTATCTTTTGTTTACTTGATGTTTAAAAATGCTTTTGAAGAGATATGGTTTCCAAAGGCAATATTCAAGCTTGAATTAATTACCACCTCTTTTTGCAAAATATTCACACTAAATTAAATCGACAGATGGTATTTCATAAAGAAAAGCAGGAAAAAAAAGAAACAGCCTTCATATTTCAGACAATCCAAATGATAATAGTCACATAATGAATGCTATTTAACTGACTTAGACAGACCCATGGGCACTGGGAAATACACTGTAGCATTAATGAAAAAAACATGGAAAAACACAACATAAACTTTGTTAGATTCCTTTGTGGCTTTACTCTCTAATGTCCATCCAGTGAGCCAGATGGTAAATATTTGGCCGAGTCCAAGATTTAAGTATAGACGGTACATCTTTAGTATTCTGTCTGAATCATGGATGGAATAATATTTGAAAAGTTAGTAATTTCTACAGAGCAGGCAATATCCAGTCCTTTCAAGAGCTGAAAATTGATTTTGACTTCATGGACAAGATGGAGGTATCTGACCGCATATAAGAAGTGGACATAGTCAACGTGACATCACCTATTTGTTTGTGGACTGCTGTTTTAGTTTTTGGCCATCGCCATCTTGTTTTTTTGCAACTAGAAGTGACACAAGAGGGTTGAGCTAAGTACAACCAAATGCTAAATAAGCCATTTTTAGGACAACTCCCAGACCAGACAACACCGTGGTAGCAAACTGTCAATCACTAGGTAGCCAAACCCTAAATCAAACCCTGTTTTATGGTCTATTTGACTCCAAATGGGACCATAACTTACTAAATGAACACCATGCTGTATTTAAGAAGACTTGAAACGATTGAGACCACAAACTCATGTTTACAATTCTTAATGAGGTGAAAACTAGGCGCATTTTCTCGTAGACTTCTATAAAATCAGACTTCTTTTTGCAACCAGAAGAGTCTCCCCCTGCTGGCTATGAGAAAGAATGCACATTTAATGCACTTCAGCTTTGGCTTCACTTTTCAGACCCAGAGGTAGCTCAGTGGTATCTACAAATAAAGAGCTGCCTAAAGAGTCAGAGTAGTATTCAGTGAAAAGGAGAACAAGCTATTATCCTACTTTAATTTGCTTCAGGCTTTATAAAATGATGTCAAACTTTGTACAGTAACGGTGGAAGTTTAAAGAAAATATGGGAAAGATCTCAAACACAGAGGTGAATAAATGGAAAATTATGCTGGCGAATGTTGGGGGGTCAGATAAAGACACAGTGGTCAAATTTTTACATTACAAAATCATCCGCAAGTATTATTATAAATCAGTTAAACTTAAAAAAATTACTCTCATGGCTGACAATTATGGGCTTCAATTTAATTGTGATTAATAGCATGATTGTCCGTAGTTACTCGCGATAAATCACACATTTTTTGTTGTTTAAAATGTACCTTAAAGGGGGATTTGTCAGTTATTCAGTTCTCTTATCAACATGGGTGTGAGCAAACATGCTGCATTTACCATTAAAAAAATATTCTCAAATCATAACATGGCAAACTGCAGCCAAACGGGCAACAACAGCTGTCAGTGTGTCAGTGTGCTGACTTGACTATGACTTTCCCCAAACTGCATGTGATTATCATAAAGTGGGCATGTCTGTAAAGGGGAGACTGGTGGGTACACAGAGAACCCATTTACATTCACACATCTTGAGGTCAGAGGTCAAGGGACCCCTTTGTATATGGACATGCCAGTTTTTCCTCGCCAAAATTTAGCAAAAGTTTGTAGCATTATTTAACCTCCTTCACAACAAGCTAGTATGGCATGGTTGGTACCAATGGGTTCCTTGGGTCTTCTAATTTCATATGATGCCAGTATCTTTACAACTGAGTCTGTTACAACCAATATAATAATAACTTTGACAGCCATACTGACAACTATTGCTGATAGTGTAAAAGTGAAACAGGTACTTTTCTTCATTTAATGTTGGAATCTTTTGCTTCTTGTTTTTGGAAACAGGCAATTAAAAATACTAGCAAGTGGCTGCAATACTGTATGCCACTGCCAGAATCTCCTCAGCCTGAAGGCCGGTATTTTTTTTTTTTTTTTTTTTACCACTATACCCAAACTAAATGTTGGACTTGGACTGGCAGGCTTTGTTGACACTTCAAGGATTGTTCTCTGCCATTAGAAAAGACAGATATAACCTGCTGAATGAATAACATTGTTGACAGACATTGAAGCTCCAATTGCAAGGACTAATATCTCCAGAGGAAAGTTTTACAAAGTTTGATCTACGTTTCTGATGTTCGTAAAGGAAAATATGTTACCCTACCTATTAATACATGGTGGCCCCCTATATTATTTTCACTTGTCTCCAGAGTTTACTGATTTTTTTATTGTGCATGTACCTACTTTTGCCCTGATTTATTTTGTTTTCTGTTTCTGTTTGCTTTGTTACTTATTTTTAATTGATTTACAATAGCAACTGGTTTTGAGTGCCATTATTATCATATATAGTGAACAGTTTAATAAAAAAAAAAAAAAAAAGCTTCAATCAAAAAAGACTCCTTCGAACTCAGACGAATGTAAATGAAAACTGAGTCCAGGACCAGGCAATTTGTTGAACTTGAATAATCAAGTTATGGTTTAAAACAAATACTATAACTAAATAGGTAATAAAATTGCAGTAAGCGAGGTAATGAGTAATAATCAATGGTCAAATCTAAGTTTAAAAAGCAACACAAACAAGTAAGAAGCTATCAGGCGTTTCCCGTTAAGAAGTAAGAAGAGTCTCTATAACATGAACAAAATGCAGCCCCAGTGCTGCTTCAACAGCAGCACGTACAAAAAGTTGCTTTGTCATGAGTGACAACACAGTGCTGTCAGTGTGGTTATACTGATGACTAAAGTAGCCTTCACTTCTCCATACTGTCAGATTATTTTGCTGACAACATGTCATATGGTGCTGACAAGATGTGATTTACGATGTTGCATGGGCAAAATAAAAGTGCATAAATCAAGAAAATCACATCGCGTTGAAACATACATTGTGAATGTTTCCTTCGGATCAGACGCAACAGCCACTCACAAAATTAAATTAAATTCATCACTTCCTCTATGTAATATAATATTTATAAAATGAACAATTATCATTTTTAATGATTAATGAACTCTTTAAAAAGCCCCCGGGGAAATCAAGAAGTGATTTTCTTCTGCCCAAGAAGTTCTCTGTCCTCATAGGTCCTCTGGTGACAGGACCTCTTAATATGGAGCCCTGAAGTGTTCAATATTAAATAGATAATAGTAACTTCCTCCCTTGGCTTCCTATGAATTAAACAGATGATATATAATGTGTTAATTAGTGGCTTTTCTAAAGTTTTGGACAGAGCTAGGCGAGCTGTTATCCCCTATTTCCTAACCAGTTGAGAGCTGGACCAATACCCATTGTGTGGATATTGTAAATTATCTCCAGCGTATTTTGTCTTTAGTCTCCAGCTCTGTCTTTACTTCACACATCATGGTTATCTTTTTTTTTTATTTTGTTTCAGACTGTACAACAGTTTGGCTACAGAGGAGCAAGTCTCCATACTGTGGATATCCCTGCTTCCCAGACGATGAATACCTAACGATTTGGGTGACCTCCTGACCTCTCCTCTAACACCACCCTTGGGACAAACTGTACATTTGGTAAAGCAAGTGATAGCTAACTCATCAGTATGCTGTTTGCTCTGTCCAACGCTTTCATATTACTTTATGGCTGTAATGATAACTGTACTGCAGCTAGAGGAAGTTTATGACAAAGTGTGAATTTTCAATCTTGTCTAGTTGAAATTATGTTAAATATTACCAAATATATATAAAAAGGCTGGTCGCATGTGATTGGCTGAAAGGTGAGGGGGCGGCCATGAAAACTGACGTACGAAACAGTGAAATTCAGAAAACTCAAATCAGGGAAAATGCCATGATAAAATAAAAACATAGCATTCATTACATATTCTACACAATTTATTCATATGATTCATTATTTATTCATACTGGACACCTTGGGGCTTCTATATATCATTGCCTATAAATGCTTAGTAAGAAAGTATAGCCAAGCAGCACTTTTCATGTAGTAAATAATTTGATATGGACCTGCAATACCTGCAACTTCACACTACTACTAAAGCCTTATTTATACTCCTGAATGGACACATACTTGGACAGTTGCAGGCACCACGGACACATAGTTCTGTTGCTGCTGTTGTCCACTCGAGACGAGTCTTAGAAGTACATGTCGGGTAGTCAATGTGAGCCTAACAGCCTAACTGTGTCCCAGTAATCAGTGATATTAGTGGCATACACTTCAACTCCTGTCATCACAAGATTTCTGAGATGTTAGTCTAGAGAGCATATTTGCTTATATACCTCTTAATTAAGAAGGTGTATGAAATGAGCAACAGGGTGACTTAGCAGACAAAGTGTCTAATATCTACAAAGTCACATGTTAGGTAAATCCATGACTGTATGTAAGAAATGGCTGTGACGTCACCCATTGGTATGTTGACTGCTGTTTTGAAACCTAAAGTTCAGCATTTTGGCCGTTGAATCTACATTTTTTGCAACCAGAAGTGAAACCAGAAGGTGGAGCTATGTACAACCAATACTGAATAAGACTTTTTTTTGGGGAACCAAAATGACTGGACAATGTCGTGGTAGCAGCCTGTAAATCACAAGGTTGCCATGCACTAAAGCATCTGCTTTATGATGTATTTGACTCTAAATGGGACCATAATTTACTACGTAAACATCAGTCTGTGTTTAAACGACTTGAAACGAGCGACTGAGATCATAAACTTATATTCATAATGTTTACCGAGGTAATAAATCAAGTGAGAGATTTGGTCATTTTCTCATAGACTTCTATATAATCAGACTTCTTGTTGCAACCAGAGGAGTCGCCACCTGCTGGCTGTTAGAAAGAATACAAGTTTAAAGCACTTCAGCACTGGCTTCACTTTTCAGATCCCTGAGGTTGTCCAATGGGTCTTAATTAGGTGGGACAGGAGGTTTTCTATACTGAGGCACCATTTTGTTTTAGGCTGATGATCTTTTGACAAGAGAATCCAAAAATAATGACGTATCTTAAGTAGTAAGGGCTTAATTTGCAGCCAAGGCTCAGCTAGATTTTTCTTTCTTTTGGCACAATAATGAATTAGGGCCCAATATGTAAAACAGCATACCACCTAGCAGCAGCCATTGTGTCAGTAAATAATGGTGGGGAGCTTGTGCAGCAGTAAGCTTAGTGTGGGAGCGTCGGAGACCTGACCTTTCTCTGCGCGTCCTCCCTTTGATCTGTCCAGACACTAGCTACTTCCTCTTTATTGGGCCACGAGGAGGGCTTTGAACTGAGCTCGCCACTCCGTGATTTAAGTGAACAGAGTGCTCTTATTGGCGCCACAGCAGACTCTCTCTTACTGTCGTGGATTAAGAGAAAGACAGGAAACCGAGAAGGTTTTTTTCAGCTCTCTGAATATCTGTGAAACAGTTGTTTGCAACGGAGACGAAAGAAGAAAGACCAGTCAGACTAAATGCTGGAGCTAAATAGAGTCAGCAAGTTAATTGCTGTGCTGATAACAAGACAGCGTAACAGTAACATTTCTCATTTTGGCCCTCAGCGGTGACAATATCGTCTCATTTTAGCTTTCACTGAAGACAATGTGGCATAAAAAGTACTGGAATACAGATAAATGCAGTATGTCTTCTGTTATTTTGACAACTAGCTTACATTGTTTGTTCAAAAGTGAAATTAACAAATTATAAACAAGATAATACGCAACATTTCCTTCCGTTAACAATGCATTTTCTTTCAACTAGACTGAGGGTCTACCCCACAGCCATGATAGTAGTGATATGAGACTGCACCTGGGCAAAACAGTCCTTTGAGAAAAATGTGCTGCGTGGCAATGCCAGCATGCCAATGTTTATGCTTCACCAACGCAATGTGGGCAGTGCGGGAAACCGCCCGTTATTCTAACTGGGAAGTGTTCATGCAACGGTTAGCCCCCTTGCTAACCTTGTAATCACATGATTTCAACAGCTTACATTTAGATGTAACCGCTTGTAACCAAATATGGCATTATGCTAAAGGTTTGTTAACGCTTCTTTGGAGATATGGCAGATTTAAGAAATTCCTGATACTCTCGAACTTGAAGACCGACATGAACAGATTTGAAGTGCTCGACTATAAACCAATGTCAGGAGGTCAGAAGTTGGTTTCATAGGCTACTCAAGGCTGGATTATGGCAGTAAACAGAGTAGAAGAAGTAGAGGTTGTGGACCGGAAACACATCGGCTTGGCCATCTAACCATCTACAGCAGAAACATTGAGAGAGGTCTTCAGGAATTTGTTTTAATTGTTCTTTAATGTCATCTAGTATTGGCCATGTTTCATGTTGCCTGGAGATGAACACAAGCATTTGCATGTTTTGGGAATATCTGAGAAGACGCCAATGGCAGAAACAGCAGCCGTGAGTTGAGTCGATGTTCGTTTCCATAACACATTTAGTTAATCTATTCTTTTTCGATAAAGGCGTGTGATTCAACAAGACATTCAGATTTGGCTCCCCTTCCTATGTCATGCTGTTTCATTAGAGTATATATAAAAGTCCACCATATTTTGCTTGCATGCCAGTCAGAGCATACTGAGCTTTTTCAGGGCTGTTTAAAGAGACAGGCACTAAAATTAGTGTTTCAGATGTAGGGTGAATATGTTACATATTTTAATATATTCAGACAGTGTGAGAAAAACATGTTTTTTGGACAATAAAACATTTTCTAGTAGAAAACCTAAAATAAAGGAATGAACCTGATAATGAGCATGATATGCCCCTTTAAATAGTTCACGTAATATAAAGTAGGAGAAGATCTAAATATTTCCATTTATCTGAAAAATCCAACATCCCCAAATTAATGTGTACGGTATATATTTTTTATTGGATGGTTACGATACGCTCAAAAGATCAACAAACTACTTTTAAATGCCTGCAGTCATTCCTCATTTACTTGTAGGCCAAAGAAAGAAGTTAATATGTACCACTCATGTCCAACTTCTCGTTAATTTCTGAAGTTTCGCATGCCTTTGCAGATACTAATATCCTACCTAGAGCATATCTGTGAAAAAAAGATTGTATTGCCTAATCAATCTGTCGACATATGAGATGAGAAAATATTAAATCATAGATGAACACTCTCATTACAGTCCAGTATTTCACATCAGCCTCCTCTTGTGATAAACTATGTATTGTGTCATATTTTTGTGCAGTTTATTACTGTGTTGTTGTGTGATATATGCAGGTAGTTCATGAGCTAAATAACACAATTTAACTTTTCAATCCAGTATTCAATATCCTACTTCAATCAGTCAAATATACTGTATACTGCACATATATACTCACGTTTAAATTGTGGAATTGAAACATAATTTGTCTACTTTTCAATCTAGCATTAATATTTTCTGACATTTAGCCATAACCCAAACAGAGCTGATGAAACATCCAGCTATGAGATGGTACGATGACACAGTGATTTCCCCTCTACTAATGGAGATGTGTGACTACAACCAAAGTACAGTCTATTCCTGTCTGATTACCTGACAGCCCACATGGAGTGGGAACACACGGTAAATGTACGTACACGTGTGCATTTAACATCTCCCACATGTGGAAATTAGAAAAATGTAACATTGCAGATGCTGACAGCGATGATCACGCGCACAAGATAAATGTCTTGACCTCCGTCGTCAAGTTGACCTGAGTGCAGTATGCGGCGAACCCCTCGCGCCTGTGTTCTCTTCTTACAGCAAATTAACATTTCAGCAAAGCCATTTGACAAATGGAAATGTAGCTAACGGATAATATGCTTTCCAGCAGCGGGGGTGATTGCTGATCCCAGGTAAACAACATGGTGGGAACAGAGTGACCCACCTGTTCCCTGCACCAATCTCTCAGCTGGCATTTACAAATGGATAACAGGTGCATTTGCTTGTGTTGCCTCCCGGCTTGGCATCTCGCCCAAAGCCAGAAGAGGAATTAAATAGAGAAGTGCCACAACTGAAAAAAGGAAAACCATATACATAACTCAAATTTTGTCACATAGTATATCAATCAATCACCTATCAAAGATAATGTTTTGTTTTTGTTTTGCTTTTGTGGTCCTTTGTTATACAGTACATAAGAGTGCATGCATATATGCATGCGTGCATATCTATATATCTATATCCATACCTATATACACACAGACATAGTTCAATTCATTCATCAATTTATGGTCAACTCCAAACTGACCCACAGCCTTGACTAATCAAGGGATGGGTCATTTTCATTTTCAATTTTCAGAACAGTCATAAAATTATATAACATAACTTGAATAGTTTGTGATTATCCTCATAAAAATGTGGATTTTTGAAAAATTATCTACAAGTTCCCAGTGATTATCGAATAGTATTTTTGCTTGAAATGCCCATCCATAAATGAGGTCTTCAAGGTGCAACGTTTACAGTCTAGTGACATCTAGTAGTGCGGTTGCAGATTGCAACCAACTGAAGCTTCTCCCGTGTGCCAAGCGTGTAGAAGAACTACGGTGGCTGACGCTGAACCATGAGGCGAATGGCCCAATGAAGAGCCAGTGTCTGGTTGGTCAGTTCGGGGCTACCGTAGAAACATGTTAGCTGGTTCCCTATGTAGATATAACCAGCTCACTCTAAGGCAACAACAACACACAGACTGATATTTTCAGGTGATAATACACTAAAGAAAACTCATTAATATCAGATTACATTTCTGCAATAGATTTTTACACACTGTTCCTTTAAGTTAACAGAATACTTCCATATTTTGAAGAAAAAAAAACAACAAACATTAACTTCTCTTTCTAACTAGAGTTAGATGAGAAGATTGATGCAACTCTCATGTTTCATATTTGAAGCTTCAGCCAGGAGATGGTTAGCTTAGCTTAGCACAAAGAATGGAAATGGGGGGAAACAGCTAGCTTGGCTCTGTCAATCCAGCATGAGCAGCTCTAAAGCTCACTAATTAATATGCTTTATCTCATTTGTGTAATCCGTAAAAAATCTGTCAATAAGTGTAGGCAGATTTGTTTTTTTACCCTGTTTCTGGTCTTCATGCTAAGCTAAGGCTGTGGCTTCATATTTAACAGACATATTAGTGGGGCTGCACCACGGTGCAGTAGTCACAGGTTCGAATCGGCTTTGGTCTCTTCTGTGTAGCGTTATTGCATTGAGCAGATTAACAATTAATCATTAATTAATATCAAGATTCATATTCACAATTAATAATCCCAAATTATTAATTGTAAGACAAATTATCATAGAATGTGAAGAAAAAGGGGTAACATTCAACTTCAGATATTACCCTCAGTTAACTTCAATATCAGGATTTAATCGGGGCACCACCCAGTTTTATAAAAACAAGGAAAAATAATTAAATTTGATATTAATCAGTTGCGTCTCATAATCTCATGGTTGCTACAGAGTTCTTGGCCTGGTGAACAGAGATTTGAATAGTTTATAAATATATCCACAAAATCAAGTAACCAAGTTCTTTATAAATGAAGTGTTTATTTACCTAACTACTGGACTATACTACTAACAATATATAATTGAATGAATGATAAAACAGTGATAGAATCAAATAAAGAATAATTAAAGGAATACAGCAAATACAAATGATGAACATTCATGGATCGAACAAATTAAAAATGACCAGATCAATTCAGTGACTGATATCTGTCTGATTGGATTTAACAAAGAGTTTAAGAAGCACCAGGGAAGATTGTGAATCAGTTTCATGTTATACATTTAGATGTGGTCTAATTTTAATTGTAAAGTTTGTAACTGAGTTATTAGTTGACTATGAATTGGTTCATTAGTCAGCAGCAGCTTCTGTCTGAAACAGTTTGGATCTTCTGGATCCAACGATGCGACCCGGCTTTGGTCGTTCCTCTCCCTCAGTGGCTCTCTTTGGTTCCTCGGACACCCTCGGTTTTGGATGGCTAGCACCTCGATGCATGTTTCCATCTTCGTCTCTCTGTCTGGCGAGGCATCTCTGTGCCATTTCTTCAGACCCCCCTCCTCGGAGCCGGATGGGTCACTCGATTCAAAAGATTCTGGACCTAAAGTCTTTCTTTAAGTCCCTCTTCACAATGGCTGGGATTCACCACCACGTAGATACAGCGGAGCTGCTTCAGGCTTCAGCAGCTGGCTGTTTCAGCCGTCAGGCAGAGCGGCGACATAATAAATAAATAAATAGGGCTCAGACAAGAGAGAGACAGCGTAGCAGGACAGCATTCGGTTCTTCAGCCGGACTGGATCAAGTCCAAAGGTTCAGAGCCTCCTTTCAGGTAGACTGGGTGCCGGTATCATCTGGGTGAGAGGTGTCGGACCTGAGTCCTCTGGATGGAGAGCTGGTGTCCTTGGAGTGTTCCCCCCCAACCCTCTTGTGGTTTATGGGCCCAAGGAGGGGGAGATGCAGAGGGGCACAGCTCTAAGAGCTGAAGCACCCAGAGGAGCCTGAAGCCCCAGAAAAGACTCCCCGACTAAATGTTTGAAGCTTCTTATTATCAGTTGAGAAAGGGGGTGCGCCGTTTAGTTGGTGGGAGAACAGGATTCTCCTCCACCTGAAAAACTATTCTGATTCTTTAGTAAACTTACTTTGTTAAGTTAAACTAATTGACTAGTTTCAATATGATTAATTCTTCCATATTTGAAGTCTGGGCTTCATCTCTTTCAAATACATACCAAACACAAGACATCAACCACTGAATAAAACTGATCAACTGAATTAAAATGAATCAAACAATTACACAATCCAGATGAAACTTGTAAACAGAGTTGATGAAATGATGAAATGAAATGAAATGAAATCTATATGTTCTGAGCATGTGTAATAAAATGAATCTATTTATGTATGGTTCACAACATAAAATGGTGTAATACACTTCACCTACCATAGATTAAAATATATATCAAATATAACATTAACTAGGCATTAGTGTGCACCCAACTTTATGTTTAAGATCCCCTATAAATTGGTGAATAAGATACACATGTAAGGTATTGATGCAGACAGATGTAATGACCTCATTAGCATAAGAGAGAAGGTTTTGATCTACAACAAGCAACTATTTTAACTTGCATTGATTGAATTTATGTCAACAACTTCCTGCCACTAGAGCACATGTTAGAAAAGCATAACACATCGATTCGTATACATAGTAATGTTAGAATTAGATTGTTCTGCCTCCATAATGTGTCTGTGTTTCACCACTTTTCTGCCAGAGAAAGACCAAGTATTTGACCTGTTGACCTGTATGTCATAAAACCTTCATCTGGTCAGGACCATACTGGGTTGTTATCTAGTGAGATTCACTAAGCTGGTTGTAGATGAAGAATCTCACCACTTAGCGCCCTGAGAGGTCAAACAAACAGTTTCTGGAAGGATGTAAAAGTTAAGATGTGTACTGTGGATTCATCATTATTTTCATTATCACATTTCATATTCTTCATCTCTCAGTCATCATCCGCTACATCTGTGTGGAGTTTGCATGTTCTCCTCATGTTCTCCCCAGTGTGGATTTTCTCCGGGTGCTCCGGCCTCCGCCCACAGTCCAAAGACATGCAGGTTAATTGATGACTCTAAATTGCCTGTATGAATGTGAGTATGAATGGTTATTGGTCTCTATGTGCCCTGTGATGGACTGGCGACCTGTCCAGGGTGAACTCCGTCTTCGCCCAGTGCCAGCTGGGATCAGCTCCAGCCCCGCCACGACCCCTGACGGGAAAAGTGGTTTGCAAATGGATGGATAGACTTATAAGTGGTATCGATCCTCACATCTAACTCTTGACAAAAAAGCAAATATATTCCAAAAATGTTGAACTACTCCTTAAATACTGCCTCCGGCAGATGCAGAGCGATATTAGCATTCGCTTGAAGTTGTGTCACTGGAGAGAAATCTGTCTTTTATTATTTTATTAATGTTTCGGTCTTCACCAACTCCTAAGAAAAATATCTCAAAAATACCATCAGAAGCTGTTTGGTGAAAAAGGCTGCTTGTTGCTGCTGGAAACAGTGTTGCTGAGAGAAAACTGAACAAAATATACTATTTCCCCACTGTGGGACTAATAAAGGAATATCTTATCTTAATGAGCTTAAATTGTGAGGTGATAACTGTACTGTATATGAACAATTTGATTCGATATTAAGGTAAAGAATTTCAGTTAAATGTAGGTTTAGGCTTCAAATGTTACGGCATAAATAATGCAGTGGAGTCAACTTTCCAAACAATAGTTTTTAAAAAGTCAAAACTTTAATGTTATTTGGCTTCCACAGCAAAGATTTGCTGAGCTTGAGCAAACACAACATGCATCCAATGACTCGATCTGTATTTGCTCGAGGCTGTTTGTCTATGACCGGCCTCTCACCCCTATCATG
Source organism: Pterois miles (assembly GCA_947000775.1). NCBI lineage: Eukaryota > Metazoa > Chordata > Actinopteri > Perciformes > Scorpaenidae > Pterois > Pterois miles. The sequence continues at coordinate 15,130,099 of CAMQGK010000549.1, read as the reverse complement.
CCGGATCACAGATTATCACCATAGTGATGGACTGGTTAGCCCAGTCAAACATGGAGCCTCCTTCTTCTCCTTCTCTGCAGCCTCCTCCTCAAGATTTAACATTGCCACTGATTTTACGACACAGACACGAGCTGTAACGTCGCCTCTTTTTCAGTGATCCTCACTTCTCTATGTAGTGTAGAAATTTCGGATCCTTCTGTTTGGATTACTTCTGTCCTCCGATTGCATACGTCTCTTTATGTCTCTTCTCCACCTCTATATTTCTCCACCCAAATCCCCGCTAAGTAGGATTTCACACGGCATCCGTCGCAGCCGGGTGCTGCAGGTATCCCATTTGCATAGATTGTTCAAGAATGGTAATTGAATGGGGTGCTCTCGGAAATCATGTCGGAAATCATTTTGTGTTGCTTTGTTGTGAGTATCGCTCCATTCATGGCAGATGAAAGAGGTTTTATTATCCCATTATGGGACCCGTGTCGCAGTGACGCGATGGCTACCGTTCCCTCTCAATGCCATGTTTTACTGGGGGGAGGAACTTTTTAATAGGATCCCGACAATGACAATTATCTGCAGGCGATTCTCTTTCTTGTGAACGAGGTCCCATTAATTGCATTTACAGACTCTGAAATGAAGTATGGCGAATGCTTTAAGTCAACGACTCCCAAACTAATTTGCATGGTAATGAATATATTTCACTGGGAATCTGAAATGATCCCATATGGGCTTTTTGGAAGCAACACTATGAGATGCTTGGAAATAGAAGTCTGGGAATAGGAGGTGGGCATGAAGCGAGGGCTCTAATCAAAGCCATTGTGTGCAAATTTCCCATTGGTTTAAATCTGCTACGCTCAGTCTAAAGCCTGTAAAAGGGCCATTTATAGAAGAGAAACTGTGCCTCCTTACAGAAGCTTAACTGACGGCCATTGTTTTACCGTAATAAGACTGTGTCTCAGTGAAAACAAATCCCTTTTTGAAAACACGATTGATTTCTAAATAGGTTAAGGACTTTTTAAATTAGATCATAAGCACATACAACGCCAAAGATATACATGTGGAGTAGAGGGGGATTTCATTTTTCTACCATGCTTTGGGCTGTTTGGCAATCTGCTCGCTCATCGGCCATATTCGATCAAAAACAGCCACCTTGTTGGGTATTAGATCAATCCCAGACAGGCAGGCAGCAGTCTAATCTCTCCTCCAGTCATAACCCGGCTCGAGCCTTTCCACTGCCTTCATCTCCAATCTGAGACAACTTTTTTTTTTTTTAACTTTCCTGACCACTGTGCTAAGCCATTTCTTCACTCCCTTTCCAACCCTGATGCCTTCTATCTCAACTCTTTCCTCCACACCGCACATTCCCTTCAGACCGTTTCCATTCTGTTGCCCCCAGTCTTCCCCTCCAGCATTTTAATATCCTCACTTCAGTGTCTCCTCGCTCCCCCAGCCCCTGGCCTCCACACCGCACCCTTTCATATTTTCTGTCAGACCCCAGGACCCCTCTTTTGGCCGAACTCTACCCCTGCCTCTCTCCTAAACCTCTTTACAACCCCAGTCTTCTTGGCTTGGCTCAAATCTTTTTTTGCACATTCTACTTTCTGTCTCTTTCTCTTTATCTCAACTCTATGACTGAGCAATAGAGGAGAGAAGCATGAAGGGCAGGAATCAGTATTCTTGGGGAAAAAAAAAACACACAAATTGACAGGCCTGAATCCTCCGGGTGGCTTTATGGATTCTCGGCGTGGTGTTGAGCGAGGGGCTCGTGCAGCCATGCGAAACCAGCCACTAGAAGGCTAAATACAAAATAACCCCGAAAGAGATCCAGGGATATGGGATATGTGTCTGCGCTATCTAACAATCTCAGTCGGCCACAATAGCTATATTCAGTAAACTCAGGGGATGAAAGCCTGTAGGAAAAATTGGTAGACTGGTGGACATTTCTTGTTCATATGTGGTGCAGACTGGAAAGGTGTGATCATTTCCTGCTGGAGTGCAACAAAAACATGACCTTGCCAAGCCGTGACTTGTTCTTATATTGGACCAAAATGTCTTGACAGTAAATGTAAATTCAAGGCTAAACAGTCTACCGAGCCATAGTGTTGGGTGCACCGTGAGTTGGCCTGCTCCCAGCTGACTGAATAGAAATCTGGTTTGATCCAGGGGACAAGCAATGCCACAGAGCCTGTGTGTATTAACTGTGTAATGTGAAGAGGCGGAGGAGAGCTCAAGGGAATCGCTCCATAATCTACTCCACCATTCACAGCACCTTTCTCGCTCAGTCCATAATACCCCCAAATGGGTTTTACTGCCCGGGCTTCAAAGCTAGCCAGCGAGCTCTGGAGACAAAGTCCCATTCCGATGAAAAATGCCCACCTGCAAACGATGCGGCACACAAAAAAACTCACAGAAGTAAACAAGAAAGTCTCTGTGTCTGGCTGGGAAGTAATTAGAGAAGGTTGACTCTGTGAGTATCGCTGTTGGCACATCAGTCTATAGAACAGAAGCGCTGTTTTCTTCCAAATTACATGCCAATGTCTCCTCTGTCTCTCAAACACAATGCATTCCCAAGACAGAGAGAATGGGAGATAGAGGGAATAAGAGAGTGATAGTGAAAGAGTGGCGATCAGAGTTGACGCAAGAAAGAAGCAAGAAGAAGAGACAAAGGCAAAGCATCTGCATGTGATATTCAAAGGAATGACAAGAGATTAAGTGAATGGCAGAAAGAAAAAAAAAGATTGTGAAGGAGCTGCACACCCCCCACTGTTTATTTTCTGCCTTGTAATTACTGGAATGATTAATGACCGCCATCAGGAGTTTTCATAGCATGAGAGATGATCTTACAAGAGCTGTGAAGTTTGTCGGAGCTGCTGTTAAGTTTTGTCATGCCCGGATTATTGACATTCATGTTGTGTCCATACACAATTCACAAGCCTGTCATAACTGTTAAGGACCTTATGACTGGGGATGGGAGGATATGCTGTGCATAATAGCTCAGTGTTTCAGAGATCCACATAGAGAGGTAGGATTTTTAATGGGCTAGTTTTTGTGTGGGAACAGTCTGTTTTTACTGTTTGTCTCTGTGATGCCAGTACAGTCTGTTTGCTTCATGCAAAATTGGTTAAATGGAGTATTATGGTGAGTCATCAGCTAAACTGGACTGTATGTACCGCCGAAGCTGTGCATTTAATTTTGCCCATGACCATTCAGCCATTCATCGCTCTCCTGTACGTTACCTACCGTCAAAGAAAGACTGAAAACAGGAGATTTTGTAGCTGTTGGCTTAACTTAATGAAAGACTGGAAACAACTAGTCTAGCTCTGTCTGACGTTAACAAATTAGTCCAGCCCATAACCTTTCACTCAGCTACAACATGCTGGCTAGCATGCTGCCTGAGACACAAAAGAATTTTCTTCATTTACCTCACCGTATCAAATGGTGAGCTCGTGGTTACCACATCGGAAATCGTGTAAAAAAAAATATCCTTTTTTTTTTCCCCCACAGGGGGAAAAATTTTTTTTTCTCTTTTTTTTTCACACAATATATTTCACACAAAATATATATATTTTTAAAGAGAAGTATTAGAGGGGGGGGGGCTCCTCCTAACCCCCCCCAGAAGTTGGGGGGGTTTTGCTTCCCTCGGGGGACCCCCGCAGTGCCCCAAAGGGAAAATGGCACCCCTCCCACAACCAGTTGGTCTTTGTCCATTTGGGGTTTTAACCCCGGTCCTCCACATCCTAACCCAAGTCCTTACGGACTGAGCTACTGCCGCCCACAATACGCTTGCCATTCAAGTGGTTAAGTTGTGGCAACAGTGCTGCTAAACAATGGCAATGTTATTGTTGCTGTCAGCATCTAGAAGCCATAAAGGCTAACAAATTAGCTTGCAAGCAGGCAACATAAAATGCAAATGGATATAAAAAGCATAATAACAGAGGAAAAAGATTACGAATATCAACATTTTCCTCAGAGATAAAATTACGTGGAAAAACGCGATACGACTATAATTACAATAACCAATATATTAACATGTTAAGCTAACTAATGCTGCCTGAACTGCTAAACAAACCTCTTCCTCATCTACCTCACCTTCACAACGTAAATATCTTCTAAAACATTGTCAGCTAACAACATGCTAGCTAAAAGCAATCAGCCAACTTACTAAGCTCAGTTGCTATCACTGGCAGACTCATGAAAACTTAATAAGTTTATTATGCTTTACTTATTTAAGAGACTTGGCTGAATCGCTCAAAACAACAATGTAGATGAACCGGAGAGTACAGGATTTCTTCATTGAAAGAAGAGCAAAGAACGGCACTGAAGGCTTTTCTCGATGGAAAAGATGCTTTCACTCTTCTCCTGACTGGTTTCAACAAGAGACTGATTGACAGATGCTTCAACCAATCACCTGCCGAGTATTTTTTTGAAAGTGGCTGCTCTTTTCCAAACCATTTCCAATGACAGTTTCTCAGATGGTTCTATTTAACAAACCATGTGGTCTGTCAGGTTATTGGTAACCACTCAGCAAGGCTTGCTGGGTTATTTGCCTTTAACTCACTGGCTGGTGAACAGAGTGTGACAGACTTTCTCTTTCACCCAGGTCTAGAACTGTCTTACTTAGCGACCTGCCTACCTACTTATTTAATTATTTTATTATTTACTTTTATCCCTGAATACCTCATTCTTGTAAATCGTCAGTCCCTTAATCCCTCCATTTCCTTTTCTCTATCTGCAAGACAGAAGAAGACGTATAATTTCAGTATTCATAATTCAATCTGAGTGGGATAATACACAGAATCACAATCTGTCCACGAGGAGAGATCGTTTCATTAACAACACCTGATCTGTGAAGCATATTGTTATCGATTTGGTGCCTCGTTCATTATTTTGTTTTAAATGCCAAAACCACCGGAGCGGGCTTGATCAAACACAGTCACAAAACAAATTTTCATGCTTCCTACACGTTTTCATTTGGTAACACCTGAAGAGCATGCCAGAGAGAGAATATCCGATTAATTTCAGTTGAACACATTTGCAAAGATCAATCGTTTCACGGCTGTCAGATAATTAGTCAAAATAAAGTAGATTTTTCAAGTCGTTGATGCAACGCAACACTGATTCCTAAAGGCAGGACTGTGTCTTGGCTAACTGTAATGCAACACTGTCACTTACTTCACCTCACTTGTTTGTTTATATACTGATGCAGAGGACTTGGGGTGAGGACTGCCATCCTCATTTCACCGTCAGAGTTAAAGTGACAAGCCTGTGTGTGTGTGTGTGTGTGTGTGTGTGTGTGTGTGTGTGTGTGTTAGTATCCCCAGGTGAGGCTCCAGCCTTTCTCAATCTGTAGGTGGACAGCTGATAGGATTCTTCTTCCGCCTCACTTGGCCTTATGAGTGTGTCTGCGTGGGTTATTATGTGTGTGTGTGTGTGTGTGTGTGTGTGTGTGTGTGTGTGTGTGTGTGTGGCACCCATCAGGGGATGTGTAGGTTTACCTGACAGCATACCTGTGTACTAGATTTGTGGCTGTGTATGTCTGTGTGTTAGTCTGGCTTTGTGCATGCCTGTCACACGGCGGATAGCTTCTGGGTGTGAAGAGGGACAGTCTCGAGGCTGACAGCCCACGGAGGGAGCTGTTTTGGGGGGCAAATATTGCAGAGGTGTAAAGCTTCACGCTGGCAAAGTGGAGTGAAGGGCTGGAGCTGTCAGGTGTTTCTCTTTTTGCCTATCTGTCTTTTTCTGCCCCTCACTGCTCCCTCTGTCATTTTCTCGCCGTCGTTTTCTGTCACCTTGCTTGTCTCAAATCAGCAACGAGCACTTCCTCTCCGATTCTGTCTTTCCCCAGCAGTAATTGCACATGAAGAATTTCTGACAAGCAAAAAAAAAAAAAAAAACCTGATAATTCATTAATCTGTTGAAATTCTTTTAAGCGTAATGTAATAAGGGGTGACGTGAAAATGAGGGCTATAACTTTGCTTTTTAACCAGTATGTTAGAAAAATACCCTGAAATTAAAGCTGGCAGTCAGCAGCGACGCTGTCATTTCACATCCAGAATGATAACAAAATGTGTCACTGTCCAAATACTTGAGGAGCTTACTCTGTAAAGCCTTTCCTGAGCCAGGAATCCACAGTGGGAAGAGGGAAAAAAAAGCCTATATTTTAATGCCATAACTCTCCTGGGCAGAGCTCGTGGAAAAATCTCCCTAATCATTGCTCCACTGTTCTCGCTGTAGTCACCAATCGCAGTCTCAATCTTTATAGAGTCAAATGCTGGTCTTACTCAACTTCCCACCAGCCTCACTTAGAAACTCGCCGCCTGATTCCTTTCAATTATTTGTTATTTGTTATTCCATTCATTTCATAATCTCCCGCCTTTCTGTGACACGTGAAATGCCTAAAATGCGTTATCATGCAGAATATCCTTAAAATGTTGTGCTATTTATACGCCTTACCATGACATCAGACTATAAGACATCTTTCTCTTATAACATCTGATAGGACCCGTCCTGCTACAGAGTTTGTATTTCATGTGTAAAGTGGAAGCTAGCAAGGCTAACTAGCTTCACCTCAGAAAGCGGAGGCTAGTTAGTTTAACTTGCTAACTTTATCACGGATTCTCACTGGACTTTCCTTTTGTTCACGGTATTTCAACACCTGCTGAGTCACCGGCTGCTCGACACATACGCTGTTGTGTTCGTTCTTCATTACAAAGAGGAGAGGGTTTAGCTTGCATTAGCGTTATTGCAAAAACAAATAGAATTTGACTTTAAAGAAAGAGTTTGCAACCTTATTCGTAACCTTATTTCCATGTACCAGTGGAAATATTTATGATATTTATGATGAGTAGCAGCTTCATATTCCTCCGTCATCCACTGATGTACTCATGTTCAAACTGTCAAACAAAATGTATGGCATACAAATCAGGCTGAATATTATTAACATCAGCAGCAACAACTTGTGTTTCCACCAACTACAGCGGCATGTGTGGTTCCTTAACATGCCTTCTAGAGGCAGAATCAACATACTTCAGTTGCGTTTGAAAAGGATCCGACAGCAGGTTTACATCGACGCTGAGGGCGGTGCCCCTTGAGATTCACTCTCCCGCTTCACACAAGATGACACAGCACAGCAAACAGCACTTAACAGCAGCAGCAATGTGCCGGGGGTAGCAAGAAAAAGCAGCGGTGGGAATCCAAACAGCTGGATGTTTGCATTAGCGCCAGAAGCGGCGTTCTACAGGTGTCGCTAACTGGACTGATAACGAGGATGATGATTAGTGATTGGTTCCTGTGTGTGAGAGGAGTGGTAGCTCTGGGCTTACTTGATTGGATGAAATTAATCAGGAAGGAGTTGCCTCTTAGATTTAAGCTCATTAGATAATAAAGGGAAGCAGGAAACTATCTCAATGGAAAGGAACCAGGAGGCTGAGAGGGTGATGAATGAAGGGAATAAAGTACAGTATGTCAGGCTCCACATTAAGTAACATTTCTCACATTTATAACATGTTGTCAGCATCAAAGCGTACTTGTATGAACCCAATATTATTTTAAAGCTGAGGAAGTGCAACAAAGAGAATAAATTGCCTTAGGGCCTTGGTGCTTGACGGTGCTTGAAAAAGAGGTCCGTATGGTGTGGGCAGGACTTTGTATAACACACGCGTTCTTCATTCAAGACTGCAAGCAGAGGGTGCCGGCAAAAGCTGGAAAATAACAGGTGTTTGTCAAACCTGAACAGCATTTGGGATCCCCATTAGAGCTTTTCAATAAGGGCTCAAAACTAACATGACGTGTGATGGGAATTGTTGCAGAATACTGGCTGGTAGGAGGACTTGGTACAAGGGGCTGTGGAGGCGGGTGGGCGTAGGAGAACATCCTTTGAGTGTAGGCTGTTGTGGTGAAAATACAAAGAGAGGGGAACTGGAAACCTTCCTGCAACACGAACTAGAAGATAAAATACAGCAAAAACACGGGAGCGGAAGATGAGTCTATGTGTGTGCATGTCTTGCGATGTAATAACACATCATTTGCTGTGCTAATGATTGCTGCTAGTGTAGTTGCAATATCCTGGTACTGCACACTCAGGCACGCTCAGACAGGATGTAATTTATCTGTCAATGTCATGTTTATGATTTTAATGGACCACAAGCACAGACTTGTTGTCCACAAATTTCCTTTTAAAGTGTTGATTGTGCGTTTCTGTCATCCTATAGAGTTATCAGCTCTGGACTGCACACACACACAATCACATATAGATTTATAAATCTCTTATCCTAATCCAAATTCAAACTTTTACCAAAAGCTAAATCTTTATCTTAAATGAAGATAAAACCCTAACCTTAAAGCTGCACTATTTCATATTTTTACTAGGTGTAATGTGAAAGGAAACCTTTCTGGTAGTAAGAAAACCACAGAGAATTATCAGCCAACTCTTTAGAGCATTTTAGCATCTTTCAGCTCAATATATATATATATATATTTTTTTTTGGCCAGTAAATTTGGCTCGCATCTTGTTCCGTATGCAGCAGGCAGCTGTGCACCTGCTGTGCGCTACCTGCTCAGTACCAAGCAGCAGACAAAGTTAGTGACTAACTTGTGAATAGCATTTATTAGCTGAAGAGCAAGGAACTGTATGCACAAAAAAATAAGTGAATATTTGACAGAAATACGACTCCAAGTGAACGCTGATGTAACTCTGGATGGGGTGGATGTGTAATTGTTTACTGACATGTTCATCATATCGACTTTATAAAACAATAAGGTTAATATTATGTTTACAGCTTGTTTTGTTGCACCAAAGTGGCCAAAAAAATACACCAATGCAGCTTTAATCTAAATCCAAAATCCAGGCTCTAATCTAACCAATAATCCTCACCACTTAAAAACCAGAACTTAAAAAAGATTGCCAAAAAAAATGTTCAAAACATATTTACCCCGTTTTTCTGAATTAACGAGACATTTATATGGTAAGAAATTATTCAGACAGCAGTTTCCAAAATTAACTGAAGCTGTTAAATTGCTCTCTTCATACCAACCAGACTACATTCAGAAAAACAGCAATTATACCCTACAGAACGTGGCAGTATACATACAAACCTGCTTCAAAAAATCTGAACTAACCCTTTCACTTATTCCCAAATTTAGCACAGCTAACTCTGACTCAGCTAGTGCTAACGTTCACTTTATTCATGTAATGTGATGTTATGACTGTCCATAGTTATTCGTGATTAATTAATCACACCTTTTTTATTTACCTTAAAGGGAGATTTGTCAAGTATTTAATAGATTTATCGACACGGTATTCATGCAAATGTATGTATATATTTGTTACTGGAAATCAATTAACAACACAAAAAAATAACAAACATTGTCCACTGCATTGAACATAAAAAATATGCCCAAATCATAACATAGTAAACTGCAGCTCAACAGGCAACAACAGCTGTCAGTGTGTCAGTGTGCTGACTTGACTATGACTTGCCCCAAACAGCATGTGATCATCATAAAGTGGTCATATCTGTAAAGGGGAGACTCGTGGGTACCAAGAGAACCCATTTACATTCACATATCTTGAGGTCAGAGGTCAAAGGACATCTTTGAAAATGGCCGTGACAGTTTTTGACAAAATTTAGCTTAAGACTGGAACGTTATTTAGCCTCCTTTGTAACAAGCTAGTATGACATGGTTGGTGCTAATGGATCTCCCCGGCTTGTAGTTTCATACGATACCAGCATCTTCGTTGTAGCTTAAAAACTGAGCTCTCTACAACCTCCACAGCATAGAATAGTGGACGTTAATACGTTAAAGAAACAAGAGCAAATTTGTTAACATGTTATTAGCGTGTTAGCATCGCGTTAATTTTCGACAGCCACAACCTTATTTGATTAGCTTACTTTTGTGACCTTTGTGTCACTGCTTCTTGCTAACAGCTGAGTTTTGAATGAATGAATGCAGACGGACCTGCCGTTTAATACGGAAAAACTGGGAAAATAATTTTTTCTACACTAGTGAATTCATTTGGGTTGTGTGCATTTGGACCTCATAACTATAGGAATATAAAAGTGACCCCACACACACACACACACACACACACACACACACACACACACACACACACACACACACACACACTACAGTCCACTCAAGCACACTGTGGTAGACCACATGCGAACAGCAGGGAAGTCGCAGAGTAATGGGACAATCTATCACCAGTGGCTGCACGCTGCTGCATGGTCTTAGTCAAAGAAACCCTCCCATGGAGACATTGAGGCAGCAGGCTGGAAGGAAGCAACCGCAAGGTACCGATTTAGAGACCAGATGTGATGAGTGGAGTGGGAGGAGGAGGCGGTGGCAGGAGATTTTTGCCAAAATTGTTGAGTGATCACTGTGGGGGTGTGTTTGTGTGTGTGGTGTATCTTTAGTGTATCTCTGTGGGCGATTTACAGAATATGGTACATCAACATTAACCAATATCATATCATACAGATTTAGATTTAAATATAATAAAAACAAGACTCGGTTAAAAGCAAGTATATGGCCATGTATGGTCAAGTCTGTGAATCTGTGGCTAAACTGTGACACAAATAGTCAGTGGTCATGTCAGAGCCGCTGCTGAGTCTCGTTTCATTTGAGAACTAGATCGCCTGCTTTGGCTCGGTCCAAGTTTCGTGAGCCGGACGCATCGTGTAGGAGGGGCTCATTTGCATAACGGACTCCTCCACGCCTTTTCATTTTGAAAGAGCACTGAGCCAATGAGGAAACTACAACACTCAGCCAACCAATCATGTAACTTCATCACTCAGTCATTTAGTCACTCAGCAGACATTTGTGTTTGTAGGGATGGCCCTCTGCAGTCCACCCAAAATAGTGTCTTAACACGATTTATAATGAGTATTTTTATGTTTATATTGTGCTCTCTCAATTATTTATACCAAATGACAACAGCCCAAATGAGGTTTTCTCCACAATATCACTGATTACTGAATCAAGATTTGAATAAATGAATGAAACAGAATCTTGAGAGCCTCAGTTTCAAAAGGACTCAGATGAAATAATGAACACTTTTCTTGAACAATAAATGAAAGGAAATGCCTTAATAACTAGTAATATTTCATTATTTTAAGTGTGTGACCTGTTTTCCAAGAATAGCTTATAAGATAAAACCTGAAATCTTAATAAATTCATGAGATTACGGTTTTGTACAACAGCTGGTACAGCACAAGAAGTGTCTGGTAGTGTCGGGTCAGCTAGGACCGTTAGCTGGACATTGGAGAGTTTTGTATATTCTGTTTCAACAAAGATAATCTACCACATCCTACCACAATGAAATCAAAAACACACACCTGCTGCCGTGGAACTAAAGTCTGATCTCCAGAAGCTGATATGCCCTGATCCAATTCAATCTAGAGCTCATCTGAGTAGAGCTCATTTGAGACCTGTGTTGCAGGAGACAGTGGTCAAATCACCAAGGAAAATTAAATTAGAGGAGATTTAATAGAGCTGTATCGGGCAATGAAGAAACCTATTGTGGAATCGGTCCACTATCCATCGTCCAAATGGTGGCAGGTGATCAGCAAAGACATGGCCCGCTGATACAATTAACGAGAATCAAAAGGGAAGGCTAAAAGCTGCGCACACATGGAGACAGATGTAAAATAACAAAGACGCAGAAGCACAATGTAGTACACACATCCCAACTAGACAGACAAGCACAGTTTAAAGGTCATGATAAATCCCAGAAACACACTACAGCATATGCGCATCCCACACACACACACACACACACACACACACACACACACACACACACACACACACAAAACAGCACTCATGCACTGATCCAACCTCGTTACTCATTCATGCCACAGACGGACGGATCGATTCCTAACCCGGGTATTCAATAGTAACCACATTAATCCACCACTGGGCACAGTCGGCATGTCTACCAGACAGGCACTCAGTCAGCCGCTGTGCTGGCTTGAGATCAGTATTGGTTTACAGAGGGAGTCCGAGGGAGAAGTGGCAGGGAGATGGGGAAGAGTGAATGACTGCGAGGCCCCCTAAAATGTCACTATGTTCTTCAGCCTGCCCTTTGCAGAGATGCCTGGTTGTGTGCACCAAATTAAACTACTGTGTAAGGCAAAGTTTAGGCAATTAGTCCACTGTGTGTTATAAATCTATGAGAGAATGTCATCCTGAGACTGCATCAGTTGTTTCAGGCAAATGCCCAAATATGAAATACGTCTATGTTCAGAGACAAAGACCTCTCGCGGCTATAGATATTATGACTTTTACCTACAAATCACTGGGTCGCTGCTCATTGCCTATTAACTATCGACAGTCAGTGTTGGTTTCTTTTAACAACAATCATTCCTTAACCTTGGAAAAGTAGCTATTCTGACCCAAACCAGGCTCTTTCCCTAATCATAACCAAGTCATTTTAGTGCCTAAACATAAGCAAATCTTCGCCATCGAGGTGTCAGATTAGAAAACTGTTTTACTTGTGTAACAATTTCAGAACGCCCTAAGGCATCCTCTATTTTATGGTCTATTTGACTCTAAATGGGACCATAATTTACTTAATGAACATCATGCTGTACTGAAGAAGACGTAATACTAGCTTGAGACTGTAAACTCATTTTTACAATGATTACTGAGTTAATAAATCAAGTGAGAAATAGGTTCATTTTCTTAAAGACTTCTATAAAATCAGACTCGTCGCCCCCTGCTGGCTCTTAGAAAGAATGCAAGTTTAAGGCACTTCAGCATTGGCTTCACTTTTCCTGCCTGGTGGTGGCCCGCAATAGTATCGAAATTGACCGACACAACAGCAGTCAGTGAGCTGAAGCCTGAAAACATCTGCTGCAGACGACATGCTCAACTCGTAGAGCCCTGAAGCCCCGCTGCTGCACAAAGTGCTTGTCTATTCAAAGTATATTAATATTGAACGTGCCGCGAGTCCAAACTGCACCAGCTTCGACATTGCACGTCCTTGAGTCCCCAGCAACATGCCTGCCAAGAGTGAAGCAGATCAGATTAACGGTTCTCGAGATATACGAAGGACACACACAAATAGAGATTCCTTGCTTCATGGTTAGTTTAAAATGGATAAAACCTTATTTCAGTGTAGAGCTGCGTGCTGTGCACTGATTCGCTCGTCCTGCTTTTTGTCTTTTGTGTTTTCCATTTGGATTCTGTGCTTTAGGATTCAAGCACATTTTGTCATCAGGAAGTGTCTAATCACGTGGTGACGTGTGGACATTTCAACAGTTTAATAAGATTCATAAAGAAAGTCAATTACTTTTGTGTAATAGAACATTGCATTATTTTTTATCAAAGAAAGAGCTTCAATACAGTCACGACGCAAAACATTTCATGTGCACACGATTTTGAGAGGAAAATTTCGCCCATTTTAAATGCTAGTGTTCCTGAGCCTTTTATATTGTTTTTTTCCTTTCAGATTTTCACCCATCTGTATCTCAGACGTGAATTACTGTGCCAGGCATCGTATTCATCTACTACCCAAATCTAATTCAATCATGCAGCAGATTCTGTTTGTCTCTGCACTTCCACGGACCTGTTCATGCCACCTGGTCGTCGTCTCAAACTTACTAAGTGAGCTCACCTCTCCTCCCGGTGGAAACCGGCTCTCTGAAAATTCACGAGAAAGAAGGACAATTTGAGCAGCCGTGCCAGTGCGCGGGATGCTGGCAAACTCCTTAATGAACCCATTACAGCCAACACTCATTTCCCTGACTGAATTCAAAGAAAGCCCACTTTCCTGGAAAGCTCAATCCTTCCTCTCTCTCAACACTCATTTAGATCACGTATATATTCTCTCCCTGGCCCGGTGGTAGTTCAATCGTCTATAAACAAGGAAGGTGTGGGGCTGATGCCCGAACCTGACTCAACCTGGCTTTAAATCAGGCTGCAGTTTTTACTGCTTTGGCTGGGGATATGGGTTCATATGGGTTGCTATTCCTAAATTACCATGAGAAAATAGAGTGTTATTTAGTGTAACTGGTATAAAAAGCTTTAAATTTTGTAGAGAGGCTTACAGGAGACGTCATGGGCAAGCGTAATGTGGTCTTCACTTTAATTGAATTAGATAAAAGTGAAATGTTGATTGAGCGTTTGTGAGTTTGTGAATAAAGTTTGATCCAGTCACTTGTTTTCTTTGTTGGCAGTAATCCGATCGTTCTCTTTTTTCGCTCTCTAAAGTAGCCTTGGGAGATTTCACAAGCTTTTTTTCATTATTGATTTGAATTAAGGAGCTTCAAAGCATGGTTGAATGGATTTTGATCTCAGTGTAAATTTGAGAAAATCACATACTTTGAAAAGGGGCTTGAAGACACAAGAAGAGCGGCTCCTCTGGATGGATTAGTATTTGAGATCATCACCTTTACTGATATGCATGAGTGGACTTCCACTAAGTGTGTGTGTCTCAGTTTGTATGTGTGCAAGGATTGGTGTTTGCCTCCTACTGCATCTGTGCCCTGTGACTTTCCAGGAAGGCTAACCTACGAGGTGCATGCACAAGCACAAACACAAACACACTTCTGTTGGCAATGCCCCCCCCAACGTTCGATACCTTTTTCCTCTCACTATCCGCTTGCCTTCATTCGTCCTCCCTTCGGGATCCTCGCATACTTAATTCATGCTGTATGAAACATTTAGCAGCACAACTGCTCGGTGTAGTTTCCATCCTTAATGAACGCGAGGAAGTAAAGCAAACGAACCACGATTCACTTCCTCCGCCGATCCCGCCTGTCACATCCTGAGACAAAGCCGTGGTCACGACAACGCTACTAATATGGAATAATTGTGGGAATACCTTGAAGCTAAGTAGCAGCTTTGCAGGTGTTTATTGAGATTAGAAATCAGCTTTCATACTTCCAATGCCTTCCAACCACTTTCAGATTGGAATGAGTAATAAGGCTGCTGCATTTTATGATTGTTCTCTTTTTTAAATTATAAATGCAATAAACCAAGGCTGTGGACAAATTTTATGTAAATTACATATTTTGGGGCTTTGAAGAAGGGATGATGAGCACTGAATGCCTGTTGGTCAGTCCACCACTTGTATGAAACTGAAATATCTCAACAACTATTGGGTGGATTGCTCTGAAATTTCCTCACATTATTACGTTATAGAGTCCAAAACCATGGTAAGGGCGTTCCCCTCGCTCAGAGGCCTTCATTAAAATAATGACAATACTTCAGGAGCAACGGAAATCAGGAGGCAGCTGGCGGTACCACGATTTCATAAGCGTGTCAGTGAACTACGGTGGCCTTCAGGTATCATAAAAGCGTGAATGTCTCTCTCTAGGGCCAGTGTTTGGTTTGTTCATTCTGGGCCTCTGTAGAGACATGGTGAGGCAACGTGGCGGACTCAATGAAGAAGACCTGCCAAAATTTCAGCTGATTATACACAAACAAAAACATAGCTGTGAATGTTATATTCCCTTTCTGCTAATACGTAGCTCCCTGAAATGTTACACACTGATCCTTTAAAGTGGAAGTCCACCAATTTTACATATCAAAGTCTCTTTACAGGAGATTATAAAGCCTTGAGGCTCCAAAGGCAGCTGTTTGAAATCTGACAAATATCTTAAGTCAACATCGGTTTGGGCTGAAGACTACAAGTTGAAAAATTTGAAATGAAATGAAAAATCAGGGGGGGTGTGAAGTTAGAAAGAAAAGCTCGAGGCTACGTTAGTCACTACTACAGTAGCATAACGCACCCAAATCTTCACTGTCAAAACTGTTGGTGGTCGAGTTTGCATTGAATTTTAGGTGATGTAGGTGCCAGGTTTTGACAAGGCAGAAGAGTACATGGCATAAAAAAGATGATATCTCTGGTTCTGCTGCATCGATTTTTTCACAGTACAATGTAACTCTGACAATGTTATAGGTGCAATACTAAACTGATGGAGTACTCTTAAAGCTTGGGCAGGTAACGCTGGAGAAACCAGCAACAGTATGCTAGATTTTCAAAATTATCCAACTAAAAAAACAGCCCAGTGGTACCAAATCTTGCTCCAGAGAAAGTATCTATCCTCCAAAAGCCCCTAAATCCAACCAGAATGTTGGCAACACTGACAATCCTTCCCTTCAGGTCTCTGGAGACACTCCCCCAAAATTACCATTATGAATGTAAACAACAGGAACGTGGCTATTATTAGTAGTCACAGCTGTCAAGGCTTATTACAGTCCTGTGACGGCCACAGATAAAAGATTTTTATCTTTTAATTATTTATTGATTTGCTGTTGGGATGTGAAGAGAATTTCAACAACACAAAATGTTTCGAAAGTACATCACCTACCCAACTTTTTATTTATCCACAACCTAATGACATTCCCATCAGTCTCAACTGTACTTTTATGCTAATGATCAAATACTAGGATACTAATGTTAGAACTGTCATGTTTTAGCACAATGTGCAGCTCAGTACAGCCTCACAGAGCTCCTAGCATGGACTCTAAGTGATGTTTTTGATTGTGTGTATACGTGACAAAAGGATAGCTGTAGCACCTGAACAAATCATTGTTATATTTAAGTGAACTTTCATATTTAATTTAGAAACAACAAATGAAACAAACAGCGCATACATCATTATCACAGACTGTGATGAAACTTCACTATAAAATGCCAGTTTTTAACAATCAAAGATTTGTCCCGGGCTATTATTATGATTTGTACTTCTAGTTGTGACAGAAGAGGTCGTGCTTTGCTATCAATTTTAGAAAAATAAAGCAATAAAAAGCATGCAGGCACTGGCTGTGTGGATGCAGATGCAAGGTAAAAAATTTATTTGCGATTACTCTGCATTCAACTACAATGCGTATGCAGGTGGCGTTCTTCGGTTTGACAATTTCATGACGGCCGTTATCTTAAATGCTCATATTTGGCTGATTCATGTGCATATAAAGTAAAGAAGAGCCACATTTGAGATGGAAAAGTGAAGGAATTTAGTTGATGCCGTCCCCCAGGATTCCTATCATAGCAGGTTGGTGTGATTGGTTCCAGCCCAGCGCTGCCTGGGCCCATTTAGATAATAAAATGGCCCGCAGTCTCGGGACTCATATATACAGATGCAAATGCTGTGTATGCACACATGCACACACAAATAGACACATGCAGATAGGAAGAAGGACAATATTTCCACATGCTCGTGTGCACAGAGGCTCCAACAGGCACAAACTTGCCTCATCTGAACTCTAAGGGTAGATGTGAATTGACTGCAGCGGAGGAAGGAAGCTTATTCCATCGAGTTTAAAACTGCTACACGTGGTGAATACGCTCGACCATAATGTCTTTCTCAAGATCGACTTGCCAGGAAACTGTGCCACTGCTTCACCTTCGTAATACTTGTGGTCTTTGAAAAGTTTAAAAACATATTTCTTCCTCCCCTTCCGCTGGAGAAGTAAGGCTGAATTCTGTGCAGGAAGGTGAAAGGCATCGTGGCGGTCTCATGAATCATTTTTAATCTTGTTAGGAGCTGTATAGGATGACCTTTCCAGGTGCGTCTGTGTTTACCTGCCAGCCGCCGGGTCTATTGTGCAGTTTATAGGCCATGCAGCTCCTCCACACAGTTAGTCGAGACTAAGGTCAGAATGTGTCGTTTTCTAGACCACTGGGTGTGCGACTGGGCTTGCATGTGCACACTGTACAGCAGCATGAAGTCGAGCTCATATACACCTAGCGGGTAAAGGTGCCGGGGCTGGCTCAGGTTGCTGCACCAGGGTTTACTAGAAGTCGTCAATCCCTGCGCAATAATCAAAAAACGGATCAAATATAAGTGAGGGAACGTATATGAAACTCTATTAGGACAGTTCTTTTTCATCCAGTGCTGAATTAGGGCTTGGTAACATGGCCACAGAGTATAGAAGCAAAGAGACAAAACTCCTGCATTTGTTTTTTTATGTTTCTTTACAACTGCCACTGTCGCCATTTTGGACTGAAAACAGTTATTATATTAATATTGTATTGTTCAACAAATGCCATTTCAGTAGAAAATAGACAGTAGAATAGAAATTATTTTGTTTTACTTTTTGTAGGACACTTTTTAAGCAGATGTTTAACACCATCCAGTAGTTGTTTCAGTTCAAAATGGCCGAAGCGTAGCTTTGCTGATGGATGCTGATTTTGCAATGGAACGAACAATTGTCTTTCACTTCTTAGCAATACACAGTACCTTCTTTGATATGGCCAAAATCTCCTATCCCTATAGAGATTGTTTCATATCTCGGCCGCTAGCATGGCTGCAGACTTTCAAGCTGTGTCACGACAGAAGGCAAGATAAATTTTAGAGAGGCCGCGATTGCATACAAATCCTAGGGAAAGTCCCGAGTGGGAAAATGTTCCAGCTTGAGGGGAAAAACTCACGCCTATTCCAGGGTTTTATAAATCAAGTCCATCAATGTACAGAAACCACATGAAAAAGGAGAGAGAGAGCTGGAGGGAGATGACAGAAAAGACTGGTGTTCCCAGTGAGTCCTGAGTCAGAGGCTGAGCTTACACACCAAACACATCCACATACTACTGACTGGACAAACGGTCCATTATACAGAAGTAATAACACTTGACTACCTTAGCACATGTCTATTGATGGTTTTATCCCAAGGGCTGGTGGTTTTCCACACAACAAACACCTCTGATAGACACATATGTGCTTACCCCTCTCACAAAGCAGAGCTACATGTCAGTTATATAAACACAGATGTGACATTTTAGATTTTAGTGATGTCTACATCTTCCACGACATTTTGCTAAAAGCCTCCAATCTTGTATGTTTTAATCAAACCACTTTAAGACAGTTCCTGCTCCTGGAAATGTGAGTAATCACAGGAACAAGGCATTCTTCAGAGATGCATGAATAGGCAATCTTCTTGCTGTGTGAAAATGGCTCTGAGGTGCGATTCTATGAATTTCAGTGGACAATTTTCATTAAAATGCCACGTTTATTTTTAGTACGAGTACCCAGAGTTATAATCAAACCACTCAGCCTGGAATTTTCTGCACCATATTCTCACCATTTGGCACCAAAGGGTCCCTTGTTACCATCTTGACAGACAGTTGGAAGCATCTGTGACAACAGTGGCTGCACATGGACGTCATGCAAGCTGCTGTTTCAGGAAAATTATTCCTCGTTTTATCAACCTATAGCAGTTTTTTTATGAGTGGGCCCACTGGAATCAACTGCACTTAATCCTCCTAAGGCACATGAAACAGGTTTTTCCATGGACACACTTGCAAACCAACATTCCTCCATGTACTTTACAGATATCATAAATCCCATTACATCTACTGTAATTGCTCTTAAACTCTGCCTTGCAATTTTGCCAATTGACATGCAATGTCTTGAAAGCCATGTCTAAGCCAATGCCGATTGCCCCTGACCCATGCAAAGGTCCGTTTCCCGCCCCCGCACATGAGGTTGAGCCCTGCACATCTTATCCTGTGAGATGTCAGCTCCAGAGGCCGATTCACATCCTGAAATCTATTCTACTGAATGCACAATAAAACAAGCTTTGGTTCAAACAAAGACATGACCCAGTTCATCCCACGGCAGCAGAGTCGTCCTGTCTAAGACTATTATACCTCCCGCTGCCAAAGGTTCCCATTTGACCTTCTATACAAATGTTTTGTTTTCTGTTTAGGAGATCTGAATTTCAGCCCATAAATAAATACAAGAAACTACACAGCAGCTATGTAGCTGGTAGGTATGTAAAAGTTAATGTGATAATGCATTTATGTAAATTTGATTTAATGCCACTAATTTCTTTAGCGCATTAAAGCAGCATGCAATTTTAAGGCTGTAGTTGGCTCAGTTTCAGATGCTTTAAAGCAATAGTGACGATACTGGCATCATGATAAACTAAGGACTACATTGGTACCAACAATATTTTACTAGCTTGTTGCAAAGGAAGCTAAATAACGCTCCTTACATATGCTAAATTTTGGCAAGGCCATTTTCAAAGGGGTCCCTTGACCTTTGACCTCCAGGTATGTGAATGTGAATGGGTTCTCTGGGTACCCACGAGTCTCCTCTTTACAAACATGCCCACTTTATGATAATCACATGCAGTTTGGGGGCAAATCATAGCATATTTTTATGCTAAGTGCAGTACCTGTGTGAGGGTTTCGGGACAATACTTTTCATTGTTTTGTGCTGTTAATTGATTTCCAATAATAAATACATACATACATACATTTGCATAAAGCAGCATATTTTTCCACTCATGTTGATAAGCATTTTAAATACTTGACAAATCTCCCTTTAAGGTACGTGTAAACAGATGTGTGATTAGTCATGATTAACTATGTCAGCCCTACTGTTTGGTTATATCAATATTCCTGGCCATGTGGTTATACTTAAGAATTCAATCTGAACCATTGATTTAGTGACAGGATATTATAGCTTGTGTCCACTTGTTTTTTTTTTTTTTTTTTTTGGTAACATATTTAAACTCTGAGAAAAGACCACAGTAGTTTTGAGGACTGATCTGTGACCAGACAGAGAGGAGCTTAGATCAGCCATGAGCCTGACATTTTTTGGTTTTTGAAGGATGCTCCTGTGAAACGGTCTGGTTAAGGAGTCAATACATCAAACAGCAACCAGCCATCTGCCCCACCTTGCTGTCAAATATAGATCTTGTCTGCAGTAAAACAAAATCAAAGCAGCAACAGCTACAGGTAGATGCTGGTAGCTGATCCGACTACTTCCACATCAAAAGTGTTGCTGTTTTTGTTGGCTGATTCATTCATAAAAAATGTCTGTGTTTGATCAGGGAGCGAGGGAATGCATTCATCTAATATAATTACTAACCAATATATCGCTCTAATCCTAATTAATACCAATATGCTAATTATTCATGGACTTTCAGACATCAGTAGTTCAACAGAGAAATCACTCGATGTGGTTGTCTGTATTCAAGCCTTATCAATATACCCGATCACAAAATTATCTAATATGGCACCACATAAAATTCTGAAACAATTTTGTTTTAAATTGTGCTGTCTCACATTATATATACCAACATAATATCATATATTGATGAGAAAAGAGCAACCAAATAGAAACAGACACACATACTCCTTCATTTTTACCAGTTAGCAATTACCAGCACTTCCTGTAATTACAAAATGCTCTGCAGTAACATCAAAGATAATATTAGGGTGACAAGATTGTGCACGAACTCAACCACGTCCACACACACACGTACACACACACACACACACACACACACACACACACACACACACACACACACACACAAATGAAGAAAGCCTCTCTCAAGTGGTTGTCATTAGAAAATGGTCATTGTCTTAATGGCAGAGGCACTTAGGTCCGGTAGTTAGAAATGTAGTTTTTCAACATCAATTAGGATGACTTGGAGACTTTCATTTAAAACATTCTCTCCCTTGCTCACTTAGACACACACACACACACACACACCTGGTTCGAAAGGCTTTGCAAGCTAAGCTTCAGCGTTGATGAGTGAGGTAGCAGAGGGAACCTGATGACCATACAAATAAAGCAAAAGCACTCATTGGCTTGTGTCTCTACCTTCTCTATTGTCTGCTCTGCAAACACACTGAGTCTGCTGCAATAGATTGGATGAATGTGGTCTGAATCAAAAATATAGTCTGTGTGTGTGCTTTGAGTGGATTAACACAGACCGGGTCAAAGCCCGCCCTCACACATCTTGTTTACTGTGGTCTGAAATGGATGTTTGGACGGGGCGGTAAAGGTCTGTGAGCGTGTGTGTGTGTGTGTGTGTTTCCTTTCCTGGTAAGGAACCTTTCAGCAAAGCCATGATATACCGATGTGGAAGAGTCATCGGTGTCAGTATGAAGCACCGTGAAATATAGATGCAAGGGTTCAGAAACACAATGACGCACAGGTGCCCGTACACCTGTACACACAGACTCACAAACTGCATTAACAAACACAGCTGCAAACACACACTAGTGTAAGACAGCAAGGTCTTACAGTGTGACCTACAGAGAAACAATGTCAAATATTATATAAACAACAATATTTCCATTACAGCTAAAGCTAGATAACTCTGAGAGATTCGCCCTCTTCAGTCCATATTACATGAAAGGACGTACAATCTTGAGAAAAAAAGGTGCAGCTACTGTGGCTGAGTAGCGCGAAAACATCGCTGACATACCAACGTGTTAGTTAGTTCGCCAGCAACTACCAACTAGCCCTCAGTACTCCTTGGGTCCCTGCACCCCTATTTCACAAGGATGTGTAGATCAGTGTCAGTCCGGTCAGGAAGTGCACCAAAAGGAGCGTCAAAGGTCGGTGGTTGGATCCCCAGCTGGTCTGGTCACATCCGTGTATCCTTGAGCAAAACACTTAAAAATTGCTCAAATTGTTCCCGAAGGCATAGCCATCAGTGTGTGAATGACATGAATGGTATTTAGATTAGATCCTATGGGCAAAGGTGGCACCTTCATAGCCTCGGCCAAATGTGTGTGATGAGTGAATGCTACATGCAGCGAAAATCTTTACTGGTCGGACCGAGAAAAGCAATTCAATCAAGTTTATCATTTACTATTTACCATCACTGTGCTCATGCCCCTGATGCTGTCGTCCCGGCCAGCGTCATTGTGGAGGCATAAACCCCCCCCACAGATTAACGCTGTTAGCTCTGCTGCTGTACTCTTTGAGCTGTTAGCAACGTTAGCTGCTAGCTGCCTTAGCCGTCGCCATTCTGAATTTCAAATTTAGCAGCTTTAACTAAAGTCTTTATTTCAACCCAAATAAGGTATTTATAGATTTTTTAAAGCCTGGAAACAGAGACAGAAGGAGGTGCAGAAGTCTAGTTTTCTCTCAGATCACTTGAATTACAATATGCTGAAAGGTTATTATGGATTTTTTTCCCCAGTGATGCTGAAAATATTCTGCCTGCTGCAGGTTTAATGTCTAATTAGTTCTTGACTAATTTTTTTTCTTTTCTGAACTTGTATGTTTTTTACATGATTATTGTCTGGTTTGATGAACTCCTGTTTATTTTGTGGTTGCACACTGTTATTCGTATTCTTTGTATTTTGTTAAATCAGTTTAGCGTTTATTTTCCTGTGTTATCTTTTCTGAAGTCTGTTGTACATGAATATAATGACATATAATTATATAATTTCCTGGCTCAAAATGTATATAATTACATATAATTATATAATTACATATATATGCTTTGCATATACAATACCCACCCACCTGCTGCACTTTACTTATTACTGTTTTAGTTATCTTATTTATTTTATTGCCATGTCCTTCATTGCACCTTCTCTTTTACTAATATTGTCTTCATCTGTACTGTTGCTGCTGCTGCTATGACACCCGAATTTCTCTTTAATAAAGGTTCATCTTATCTTATCTTATCTTAGAATTTCCAGATTATCACAAACACCCTGATATTACTCTGTGTAATCAAAACATAGATCCATTAGGTCTAGTGAAAAATGAAAAGTCTCAAAGAACTGTATCAGTAAAATACCTGCATGCCTTTAAGGTATACATAGTGTGTGTAGGAGGAGCTTCCTGTTTAAAAAGAAGTTGAGTTAAGTTGAACTGCAGACCTGCTGGAAAGGAGCTGCTAGCCTCCCAGTAACCACGGCCTAACTTCTTCTTTGGTTCACTAATGGATTTCCTCATGTTCTTTTGAATAGTACATACTGTATATCTAGTTTTATTTTACAACCTCGGACTCAGTAGATTTTGAGTGTCATGTAAACTATAAATAAAACCTACACCAGGTAAAGATTACTCCAGCCTCTGAGTGCTCTCCTTCCCCCGCTCGGCCAATCCACACACCTCAGTAAATATGCTTTGGGTTTCTCAAAACATACTTTACAAACTAGTAAGTAAGTAGCTGTAAGTCAATAGTGCACGGCTGTTAAAAATAAGAGTAAATGGCAAGATCAACAGCTTGTGTTTATGCTCTCTCTTCCTGACTTCTTAGACTTTGCATAGAGTGCAGTTATAATCTAAGAGTAGTGTAATTCAATGCAAAAACACTCATTACCATATTATGGAGCTGATATGCAGCTGAAGGCCATTAAATGGGTCAAAGATGTTGCACAAATAAACCATAAATGAGGGCATAAATATCATATTTTTACCCACACAATCCTGACCTTTCCTCTGTTTACTGTGCTAAATAACGGTAAGTTTCACTGTGCCTTTAGGTGATGACACGTGGTACTCATTAAGCCTTGCGCTAACAGTAGAATTCATTATCATTAGCCACATATGCACAGACACTGGCTCTTTAATTAGCTGATCAAGATAACACAGCGCTCTGAGTGCTTAGCACTGTGCCAAGTTATTGTGCTTGATTGTGTGTGTGCTATATGTTGCTTAATTTCACATGTTTCATCAAGCCTAATGAAGACAGTAGAAATGGAAATGAGCAATCACTCAGAAATACAAGCACATCATTAACAGACATATTTATGGCTTTATAGTGTTAATAAGCCCTGATTTGGTTTTTAGTTGAAACTCGTCCATTCTCTTTGCCTTTTAACAATTAATTTAAGAGTGTGACGCTTCCTGTAAATCAACAATGACTTTTGTTTAAATGTATTCATTATTGTGTTTTGATTCTCAAGCAAAAGAATATCCCATTAATCTTTCCGTTTATATGCAGTCATCCATATTATAGTAATTATCTGATTATGTCAAACACAATCTTCCGACCAGGCTGAGCCACATCAATCATTCCCCTGCTGTCAGCCACATCACATCGGTCCCACGGCATTTCTGCTGCTGCCAGTTAACTCTCTCATGTGAAACAGGCTCGAGGACACTTGAGTATTGGATACTGAAGGCAAAAACTTAAAACGGACAGCGCACATCATCAAGTGTCACATTTACCTGTGGATGTCAGGTTTGAGCGCCCTCGATGGTATTCCACAGCCATGAAGTGAAACTCTCTCAGACGACACTGACAAAGAAAACAAAGTGTAAGATTCGGCTTTAGATAATGTATGTTCTTGCCACTCTCTCTCCCATCATCTTATAGCAATTTCCGCAGGCCGCAGCTTGCTAGCGTGACCACCTAGCGCGAGCCACCTAGCTGCTATGTTAGCACTACTGTAGCCATTTGGCTAGAAAGACACAACAACGAACAACAATATCTCTATAATTACATTTCTGATCAAATTAATGTCCTATTACACAGACTGGTGACGGTTATGGAAAGTCAAAGTTACATCTCTCGTACAATTACTGCGACTTCTGTCAATCATAGCTGTCAATCATCATGTCTCACCCCTTTTTACAGCATCAGATAACTAATGAAAACCAAACTTATCAGAAAAATGAATACTTGGACATACATCAGTGTGATAAGAACTACCTAAAATGCCAGAAACCATCTTTGGAAAACATGTACTTGACATGTACTTTGACTTTTATTTTGGCTCATGTCCCGTCCACTAACATGGTGAGGGTGGGATTTATGACCTATACTGCAGCCAGCCACCAGGGGGCGATCAAAATGTTTTGGTTTCACTTTTGGCGAGCTGTCATGTCGTCCATCTTTATATATATTGTATGCTCTGGACACCGAGCCTGTCAATGCTGTCAGCCAATGGCAGTAGAGGACTCAGACAAATTCAAGTTATTCCACTGCTGTTTTGTTCTGGGGTCTGTGTGGTCAACATAGACAAAGCTCAGCAGCGTCGGTGGCCAGCTGGAACGAAATAAATATTCTAGTATACCTGTTGGCTCCCAGCAGCTCTCTGTATTGGCCAGCCCCTGTTGCTGCCCTGCCAGTGTCGGCTGGGCATTTGCCAGGCGGCAGCACTATCAGCGACAGCCTAAGCTTCTAAAATGTGAGGTTATTCATAAGGTCCCGCTGGGAGGTCTTTTGAATTGAAACTCAAATAGCAAAATGAGTAGTAGGTAGTGTCACTGCCAGTGCACGCAGAGAGAAGGCAAAACGCATCTCCGTGAAAATCCCCCATTAATGTCAGAATACATCAGCGGACAGTGGATGTAAAGACAGCAGGAAGGATTCAGAGAGCACTGGAAAGTGTTAGAAATTTCAATCACGCGTATTAAAAACTATAATGAGTCTGAAAACTGGCAAAGTGTTTATTTAATGCAAACATTATTCACCCCTTTTTTTTCTCTCTATCATCAATATTTTAACTGATTTATTGCCATTGGGAAAGCAAAGCTATTTTATCGAATTTTTAACTTGAAGTAATCACATTTTAGAGCACTGCACTAGAATAAAGTCATGATATTTTCAAACATTATTAATCTTAAAGTGCAGAAGTCAAACTTCCCTAATAATATACAAAACAGTTCCTTAAAAGCTGAAATAATCTAAGCTACTTTTTAATCATGTTATTTACACAGACACCGGCTCTGTCTTTTCACGCCGCTGCAATATCCTCCATCTTTTTCCTGTGAAACTGTCACTGTGTCCACACGCATAATGATTAGTTCCAACCATGCATGAAACTACATTGAGGGGGATTGGGACAGTGGTCACGCTTGTCAGTGGTAGACAAAGGATGGGTCCCATTAAAGAGATGAGCTTTCGCACACAGAGACACACACATGCACATGCTCACTCAGTCATGTAGTCACACAAATATGGCATCAGGAAAAAGTAGACACACGAGTACGCTAAGCTGCATAGTGGGCAAGAATCTGCCATGTTTAAGGAAAGCAGTCACTTCCTATTTCACGAACAAGTCCTATTTAAGACATTACATTGTGACCTGTCTGCTGAAAGTTATGTTTATACACTACACAGTGACAGGCGTACAGACACACAATCTCTGTCTGTCATCTGTAATTGGTTTGTTGTCCACCGGCATCTTTTTTTTTTTTCGTCAGTCTCCTTCTCCATCACCCTTTTCTCTTGCTATTTTTTAAACAGCTGTTTAAACAGCCATTGTTCACTGGGGGAATGGTGGACGTTTCCTACCAAATTTGAGTGTGAGACATGACATCGCCCTCAAAAATGTCACTTCTCCAGCAGTTTGTGGGGGGAGAAAAAAAGAAAAGACTTGGCCGTTGAGGAATAAGGGGTCAGGGTAACCTTGTACAAAATCCTTTCAAAGGTACTCTTTGTGTGGAGATGTGCTTTGAGGTGGCAGGCAAGTAGAAAAGAAGTCAAGGCCCATCCCCAGCTGCTGATTTTAATGGAGCTCTCCGAGACCATATGTCGGCGCCAAGGCCTTGTTATAAACATATTGCACTTAGGGAGGCGAGAAACGTAAGTCTCTGTCTATATCTACAGGGTTAGATGCATTCATGTGCATCAAAATTCGGATGATGATGTAACTGCACATTTTGAATTAAAGAAACCTCCTTGCTTCTCACGCGTTAGGCTATAGAAAATAATTATATATATTTAGGCTTTGATAAAGAATAGCCCATTTTCATAGCAGAAATTTAGCTTAGCAGGAAAAGTAAAAGTGGATACAGCATTAAAGGCAATATGCAATATGCAAATTCATTTTCCTCCTGTAATAAGAAAATCACTGCCCTACTCATTTCTCTATGTTCACTATAGCACTTTAGCGAGGAGTCAATTAGCTTTAGCATAAGCAGGGGGAAACAGCTAATGTAGCAACTCTGTTTAAGCTGAAATATAGGCTAACTCTAAAAAACACTATTTGTTTGTAAGTTTTCTTGTGTGTACTGATTAAACAAATAACAGCTTTAATAATTACTACAACTTTTTTAACTTTTTTTTTTTTTTTTTAACTTTGGACCAAGCCAAGCTAGCTAGCTGTTTCCTTCTGCTTGCAGTCCGTATGCTAAGCTAAGCTAATTGATTCTCAGGTATACTTTCATACTTAACACAAGACCGGCATCGATCTACTCACCGTACTCTCAACAAGAAGGTGAATATTGAAATTTCCTTAAATGAAGGCTGCATCTTATTTAGGGGAGCTAGTTTAGCTACCTGGTACTGTGCATGCTGGCTAACTGGAACAGCTTACCTGGGACACCTAACTGAGCCGTCATTGACAAAGGTTAATCATTACACCTGGGGCAAGTGTGTATTGGTGCACAAATACAACATCCTTCAGAGAAGAGAAAAACTATTTTAAATTAAAAAAAAAAAAAAATGGCGTGATGAATAACAACCCCATTTGAAGGCACCATAAAGCTATGTTCACATTACAACCAACAAACGCAACAAAACCGCCAGCATGGTCAGCGACATTGTCGCCGAGTCACCGTTGAAGTGATGCTAAAGCCCTTGCTGATGTAGTTATGTCGTTAAATCGCGCTGGGGACTGGCTAACGGCATTTTCGTTGCTGGAACGGAACAGGTTGAAACAAAAACATATGATTAGTTGATGCTTCACCACGTCAGTTTGTAGCTTCATGCCACCAGCCTCCGTTGAAAATTTCTTGAAGCCTGTTGCTGTGTCAGTCGTGTGAACAAGGCATAACAGAGCTGATAGAGCGAACGGCTAACGGAAAACACACAGCAGGACTGTCAGTTTCTGTTCAGAGGAAGTGTTAAACAGTCAGCATGAAGCGTTACACAGTGAACTGCTGTTTAGCTGCATGGATCCGGTACAGTCAGCTGCATTGGTTAGAATGAGAGCGTAACTGTTGCGTGAGACATGCAAACATTACAGCTGTGGTCGCTGAGGACACACCTGGTGGAGATCAAGAAACCGCTATCAACCTCCAATAAGTCTGCTTGAAATTGGTATAATCATATCACGTAACAGATTATCGACCCCCATTACTTTCCATAAAGCTGCATGCACACCCAAGGCCATAGCACTTGCAGCTGGAGCCTAGTTAAACAGTACAACCAGGCACAATTATTGATGCTACAGATGTTAAAGTACACTGAATATACAGCTTCCAGTAAAGTGAGACTCACACTCTTTGAGTCCAACAACAGCTCGTCTCAGCTAGTTCCCCTCCCCTGCCCACTCATGGCTTTTATACATCACCAAACCCACCACAGGCTGAACACTATGATTGTAATGGAAGCTCCGCGACCTCAAATCCGTGTCGACAAACTGAGTTACTGTGACAAAGGGGCGATGTGGGTGGCGACGTGTTTTCTGCTAGTTCCTTGTTGGAAATACAGTAGAAAACGCATGCGACAAATGTGTCAAGGACCATGATCCAGCAGGTGCAGGAGGTTAAAAGCCACTTTTTACATGCAATCTTAAAGCAGCCTATGTGTAGTAGATCCGCATTACTATAGTTGTGGTTTTCTTCAGAAAAGACAATAAGACGTTCTCCTGAATGGGGATGCACGGATACTGGACTGAAATTAATTAATTAAGGAATTAATTTAATTCCTGTATTTGACCAATTTTTTTGTGGCATTAAAACACTTCACACCTGAATTGTAATTCCTGTTAATTTTGAAGATTTTTTGCCAAGTTGTTGGTGTATGATTTATTACTTTAATAATAACAATTCACTACATTTATGTTACGTTTTCTTTATATTTATTGGATAAATTTTGTTTTAAAAAATTAGGAAAGTGATGTTTAAGTAAAGTCTGATGTTACACATTAAAGAATGATCCAATGATCCACACTGTGAGGCATACTGCTCATTAACCAAACACTGGCATCGGATCGGTACTCGGTATCAGCAGATACCCAAAGCTGAAAAAGACTGTTTGACCTATTTGATGACTAGGCATATTTAAGTGATCACAGGCAGGGTAACAGAAATTTCTTGGTGCACTTTATGGTTAATGAACCAATCTGTGTGAGCATAACAGCTAGCACTTGAGAAGTTCAGTGATAGAATTGAAGAATATTTAACAATGAGTGGTATGAAAGAATAAACACTGAAAGCACAGGTGCTGGTAAACTCCCATAATGTGTGGGTGTATTGTAAGGGTGAATTGTACTGTGTTTTCTGATCCAGTAAACAACCTGCCCAACAAATTATTCCCAGAGGTGCGTTTTGTTCCCACATACCCCCCTCCTCCTACAAGCCTAACTCTCATTTACATTAGAAAACATATCTTGTGAATTAACGAGCAGAAGGTTGCAATTAGAGACGTTATGCAGCATCTGTCCCTTAAGCTCCTAAAGCAGAAATGATTGCAATTCAGGCCAGTCTGCCAAGTGTTTTCCTTCAGACTGCCTCCCATTTCAAGTTGTAAGTTTGTAAATGGTGACAGGTGTTATGTTGATACTATTTTTATGTTGTGTTCAAACTTGTTTTATACGGCAGCTGGTGAATTGTGGAGGGAATTTGCCTTTTTTTAAGAAAGAAAGCAACTGGGTTAGTTTCACAGGAGGGTTCGGTAACACTTGAAGAGTTCACCGAAGTACAGCAAGATTGTGTGTGTGTGTGTGTGTGTGTGTGTGTGTGTGTGTGTGTGTGTGTGTGTGTGTGAGCAAGTGAGCAGGAGATCAGCTGAGTGGGAGAAGAAGTGAATAAGAGAGAAAGAAGTACTGCAGTGCAGATTGAGATGAAAAGTGTCAACGAGTAGAGATGGTGAATGTTTATTTACGAGATCAATAAAGTGTAAAATCAGACCTTTCCCTCTCCTCTTGCATAAAATTAGAGATGAGGATAAATCAGTAATACAGTAAAACTGAAGTGGCTTACAAAATGAGCAGGAAAGGAATTATTATTATATAAAAAATCACTTACTACTGACCTATTGTCCATCTGGGCTCCTGATGAGTATGTGTTGCACTATTGGAGAAATAACTTTCCTCATTCAAGTACCATTTATTTACAGTCAAAATGAGTCTAAAACTGTGCTTTGAATGGATGGATGGATGGGGACTACCTGCTGTTACTATGAGTTTCCACATTTTTGCCCCCAACTCAACTGGATTTGACAAACGACTAAGACTATGTAGACACCCACCTTTGAATAATGTAGGACAAACACAACACTGTGTGGAAACTGCTGGTGAACTAGCGTCTAGTGGGCTAGCTAGCAAGCTAAACTACCTAGCTTTGACCCGTTCTCGCTGCCAACTCGTCAAAATCTTGGGAACTGTCATCGGCATCGGATACAGAACCACGGAGGCACCCTTTATTGACTAAGGGTGGGTCGGAGGGGTGGTGGATGCTCAAACAAACACAGGACATTCGACCAGAAGACCCAAAGTGTTGTTGAACTATTTTAAAGTTACCTTAGTACGTTTGTGACGTGTTTTTTAGTGACGTTTGTGATGTGTTTTCCATACTTCTGTTAACATTGTTTCCGTGCATATTGTACTTTGTTTACATACTGTAAAGCCCAACCATGATGTTTTCCTAAACTTAACTAAGTGGTTGTGTTGCCTAAACCAAACTGCATCTGTTACCACAGGTTTGTTGCGTGGTGTAAAATTGATGCAATAAGCGGCGTACAAATGATAAAAGAGGCTAAAATGCGTTCCCATGACACGTGGAATGTCACTGTAATGTCGTGCTGTTATCTGTCTTCCCATGAGATCAGGTTGATGTGAATGATTGAAGCTGACAGGAAGTAAACTTGGACCCAAGTGGTTGCTTAGCAATGCCATTACGCTGAAACGGTGTATATCGGGCCAAATATTCAGTACACAAAAATATACTATAACGTACTAAACCTTGAAATACATGTCTGATGTCGGTTACTGTCTGAACCAGCAAGGTCTGTCGAGTCTAACTGGAGCAGACTTTTGCCAAAGTGTAGAACAAAAACCTTTGATGAGGCAGCAGAGATCCTATGTTACCATAGCCAAAGTCTCCCTAAGGATCTGACGTGACCTGGAAATTTTTTCAGCATGAGCTCAAAACTTGCCTTAATAGCCTGGCATTTGTCGAAAATGTTAAAACTTTTATTTTTTATTGCATTTTGTACAGAATGTCTTTGGAGTGAAGCCTTCCCCAAAGAATGTGGATTGTAAAGGGGTTTCTTGCAGCAGATAGGTCATTTTTCATTTTTCACCAAATATTGTGATAAAACATTTAGTATCCTTGATAATTTTTAGTTTAAGGGCATCTTGGGAACAAAATATTATGGCAATAAAAAGGTAGAGCTATTTGCTGTGCTCAGCCTTTCACCAGGCTGTCTGCAGGAAAAAAAAAATAAATGAAGGTACTCTAATAAAAAAGAAGCTGCATTTACGTAGAAAGGATTTTCATTTTCTAGCACCTTAATAATGAATTGGGCTGGGGAGCCCAGTGTGTCAAACTACTACAGTTACAGTAAATACGTTAATGTTGTGATTTCAAACACTTGCTTAAATGTAGATAAAACCACTTCAGTAGGTTTAGGAAAAAAGTCAGCATGGTTTGACTTGAAATTACTACATTTTAGAGCTGTCAAAGTAAACGCAATAATAACAAGTTAATGCAAAACTGTTTTAACGCCACTAATTTCCTGAATGCATTCATGCAGTCGATCTTTCGGAGGCTGTAGCGGGCTCAGTTTCAAACCTAAAGTCAACATACTGACATTACATTTTTCGATAGTGGTGTGGGTTGGTCATACAGTCCACCAGTTTGGTCTAGACTAGGGCTGTTTAAGTTAACACAATAATAACACGTTAATACAAATTTGTTTTAACACCACTCATTTTTTTCATGCATTAATACAACTTGTGAGTTTTAGGTAATTTGTAACAGGTGCAATTTTAAAGCTAAAGAGAAGCTACTGGCATCATATGATACTAGAACCTAAGAAATCCTTTGGTGCCAACCATGTCTAGCTTACTAGCATACTAGCTTGTCACAAAGGAGGTTATATAAGGCCCCAAACTTCTGACCTCTGACCTCAAGATGTGTGAATGTAAATGGGTTCTCTGGGTACCCACCAGTCTCCCCTTTACAGACATGCCCACTTTATGATCATCACATGCAGTTTGGGGCAAGTTATAGTCAAGTCAGCACACTGACACACTGACAGCTGTTGCTGCCTGTTGAGCTTAAGGTTACCGTCTTATGATTTGAGCATATTTTTTAAATGCAGTACCTGTGATGGTTTCTGGACAATATTTGTCATTATTTTGTCTTAACTGATTTCCAATAATACATTTGCATAAAAAAAGCATATTTGCCCACTCTCTTGTTGATAAGTATATTAAATACTTGACAAATCTCCATTTAAGGTACATTTTGAAAAGATAAAATGTGTGATTAATTTGTGATAAATTTCACTTGGGCACTACCCACATAATCAGCTGTGCAGCTCATCCCACAAATGCATGATCCTTACAAGTTAGAAATCATTGTGACGGTAAATAAACAGGCTTTCCAACGATGGAAAATACAGTGAAGATTAGCATTGTAACAACACAGAAGTAATCCACCAAACACAAATTACCGACCTTTTTTTTCCGAGTTTATAAACAGTTCGATTTAAGGTAACAAAAACACAATGATTCTTATTTTCAGGTGACTTTACATAAAAGAAAACATACCAATTAAAAATGGTACACACTGTTCCTTTAAAGAGTAGTAGCAGTTTAGGGACACTGATTGATTACCATTCCTCTGCAGCACAGAATAAACCACCTGTATTAAGTGTAACTTTTTAATCGCTGTAAAGGGCTTGAAATGATGACATGAGCACTTTGCCAGAAATGGGATTCTTTCTTTATTTAAATTGTCAAGTCAAGTAAATTTTATTTATCCAGCCCAATATCATTAATCACAAATTTGCCTCAGGGGGCTTTACAATCTGTTCAACCCCTTCTATCCTTACACCCACCGTATACAGTGTGCTCTTAATTGGCTACCTTTGTTAAATCTGACTTGCTGATGTAACATTAAACTTTGCCAAATGGCAGTTATGTTTGATATATGGGCCTGATGGGGGTGTTCGAATACAATACATGGAAGACCCGCCGCGATGGGATGATCTCTGAGGGAAGGCAGTTTCGTCACTTTGTTGTCTCCAGAACTTGAGGGTAACATTGCTGCTTGAATTATAGTTTTTTCTTTATTTATTTATTACTCCTGCTAGGCAATGGGTAACCTAAAATATGATTAATTTATTGCTTAGTCCTCCTTTGGTAATGTAGAAAACTATGCCAAAAAGGCATCTTCATAAACAGCGCTAATGAAATGGTCTAGTTCATCATTCAACATCAATCAAACAGTATGACACGCATAACTGACATGGTCCATTTGTTGAGTCACTGTGTGAAATGATTCCTGGACATTATCTTTTAAAAAAATCAATTCAAATCAGTGCTGCTCTATTTATTCATATTAATATACTGTTTGTATACTTCAGAAATGTGTGGCAGTGACCATTATGCACAGAGGAGATTAAACACTGGTGCAAATAAACGGTACATTTTAAGTGTTCTGTGGCCATTTTAATCATTAACCTGCATTAATAATACATTATAAGATTAAATAATGTATTGGCCCATTCTTCCACAGCACAAATTTGAGTTTAATTGAATTTTTCTTTTGCTGTTGTATCATTTAGAAACCATCAAAGGACTCATTAGCATTCAGTGACTTCACGTTTTAAGATTTATTCATCTCTGATACAGGAAGTATTGATTGCGTGCTTTGAATCTACATGAATATGTATCACTGCCAGGGAGCCCAGAGGCATCTGCAAGGCTTCCTGTCCTGTTCCACGACCTGCTGTCATGTACTGCAGCTCTTTGATTGATTGATCTTTGAGAGACGGCTAACTGGGATCAAATTGGCCATTTTTCCAGCATAGTTAGTTCGACAGGGCATGATGGGATGCTCTTTATAGCGTATGAAGCCTTTTGATTACATATTGATTGATCAGCAGTGTTACACTAAGCATGCTTGTGAGAGATTCAGTAATCAGTCTGTTGGACAGTACTGTATATCTTTAACTACTCATTTAGTAGATAAAAGGTCAAAAACAGTGAAAAATGCCCATTGCAATTTAGCACACCCTGCGTGGACATCTTCATATTATTTGTTTTGTTTGAGTCTAAAACCCAAAGCTATTATATACAATGATATAAAACAGAGATAAGCAGTAAGGGCAATGCTGTAAGACACATACTGTATATATTTATTTTTATTCTTAAGTATCGCTTTAGAAATGTTGTATGAAAATGACAAAATTGTATAAAATTTCCTCAATTAAGGTGGCCTTTATCAAAAACGAGTTGATGCGCTAAACGGATCATGGAAATGGCTTTGTGGATGCTGACGTGGCGAATATTTAACTCACGACTGACCAGCTGTTTCCATTGTCGGTGTTCTCGAGGATAATCCCATGACGTATAAATGGTTGTCTTTGTCCCCTGACAACAGGAAACATGGAAGAACAATTAAAGGTGCCCGACTGAAACAAATTCCTGAAGACCTCTCTCCATTAGTCTCTCAAGGCGACTTGTTTTATTTCGAGTTCACGCCCTCTATTTCTTCTTCTACTCTGTTTACTAGCGTATTACAGCCATGCATAGCCTATAGCGGCAACTTCTTAGCCAACTGCCCCGCAGTAGAGTTTATGCGTCCTAAACCAGTTGATACAACTAGTTTTGAGACATTTAAAAAGGTTGCTTAAAATTGCTTGACAACTAAAAGGAAACACGGCTAATGTCTGGGGGTTTGGGAGAGGAAGGACATGCTGTACTGTGAGAACTGTGAGTAAATCATGAATTTTGAATTTAAAAGATGTGTTGGACAAATCAAGTGGGTGCTGTCAAGTCTTTTTGATACAACATTCCTTCTCTGCAGCTCAGCATGGAAACACTGTCCAGGGAGAGAAACATGAAGAAGAGGAAGATAAATCACCTAATTTTAATCTCTCAGGTTGCTGAAACTTCATTAGCTTCAGCTAAACGTTGCACAAAACAAGGACCATGGATTTTGTCCTACATCTCTTATGTTGGCATCACATTAGGACGGGAATTCTTCACAGCCTGTATGGGCAGGAGGAATGAGCTCTTCCATTGTACAAGTATTGTATTGAGATGGATTTGAAAAAATCTGAACCCATCCTTTAAAACTGCAGTTGGTAACTTGCAAATATGATACGTTTTTTTTATAAAACGGTCAATATATATCTTGACAGTATAATATGAGAAAGATAATCTGTGAAAAATAAGGTGATGGCCTAATGACATTTTCAAGATTTCAACATGCCCGAGCAAAAACAACCAGAGTCGAGCAGTCTCTACAGCAGCTGTCAATCACAGCTAGTGAAACCCGTGAACTCCAAACATATTTTAGTGTTCTGTTTAGCTGTAAAATGAGAGTTTGCTCCAGTACTTTACTCCCAGTTTTCAACATGATGGGAAACTTTCTAATTTTGCAGCTAAACAGTAACTACAAGATGTTTTTGAAAACATTTGAGGCGAGAAATAGGCATTACAGTAACAGAATATCGATTCCTATTTGATCAGCGTCGTCTAGTTTACGAGTTTCATGAGCAATGATTGACAGTTGCTTAGAAACAGCTCGGCTCTGATTGGTTGTTTTACTTCAGCGCTGTGAAATTGTGCAGAGGAAGATATTTTCCTGCACTACTGTCAGGATATAGTGACTGTTTTAGAGAAATAACGTTTTATCATGTTTGCTCAAAGTTACTGACTGCAGCTTTAAGGAGGTTCTAGTTGTAATTTTATGGGACAGTGCCTCTGAGGAACTTTAACAGTGTAATTTAGCTCTATTTAAGAAACCTGTATAAGTGGCTGTAGACAGACTTGATTAAGAATTCCAGTGTTCTGTGGACCTTGTTAAATGAGGCTGAAAGTGGTCGGGCTTTGGCTTGTGCACAATGTACAGTTGCAAGAAAAAGTTTGTGAACAATTCAACAATTCTTGATCGTAGGTCTTCTGAGAGCTCTTTTGTGCGAGGCATGGTTCACATCAGGCAACACTTCTTGAAAACAGCTAACTCTAAACTGGTGTGTGTTTTTATAGGGCAGGGCAGCTTTAACCAACACCTCCAATCTCATCGCATTGATTGGACTCCAGGTTGGCTGACTCCTGCCTTCAATTAGCTCTTGGAGAAGCCGTTAGCGCAGGGGTTCACATACTCTTTCCACCCTGCACTGTCAATGTTTACATGTTGTGTTCAATAAAAACATGAACGCATAGACTGTTTGTTTATTGTTGTGACTTAGATGAAGATCAGAACACATTGACCAGTTTATGCAGAATCCAAGTAATCTCAAAGGGTTCACATACTTTTTCTTGCAACTGTATATATCTGCACAATTGGTCTGCAAAGGTTTCATGATACATGTTGAGACATAATAGAGGTGAAGTAAGCACCCCGCTAGCATATTCAATCACTAACAGGCCGTACGTACAATAGAGGTCAACCAATTAATCGGTTGGCCATGTGTGACTCCCCCCTTGTGTCAAACTGCCATCCTACCAGCACACCAGAGTTCCCAACTTAGCGACTTTGTCGCTATATTTACTGAGTTTTCAACTCTTTTTCAAAAAAGCAACCAGCCACAAATCTAGCGACTTTTTCTTGTGTTATTGGAGACTTTCAGAGACTGACCTGACAGCAGGTATCATTCTTCCTCTTCTCAAAAAGCAACGGGTGCTGCTGTGTGCTTAGTTTTTTGATTATAGTACAGTGTATTACCACTAAAATAGATTATAGTACTAGGTTTCTATTAGCAGTAGAAACATGCTCCCACAGTCCAGAACCAACGAATCAAACACTGGACATTAGTCTCATCACATCACTGTCACATTTGTGTGCACGCACACACACACTGGCCTCTGTGCTCACTTCCACTCTCTTGACTGGATGCTTCGTCTAGCTGTCTCCATGGGGACTGTCTCCTAGCTACATACACACACAGCGACGCACATACTTGTCCCATCCCATTTCTCCCCTGGCTGATGAAAAGCAAAGCGCTGTCAATCATACACACGCCCCTCCAATCTGGACTTTGTCCTTGGTTATAGAAAGCAGTTGTCCTCTTTCTCCCCCGTCTCTCTATTCATTTCTGGTTCCCTCCATCCTTTCTTTTCCTTCTCCCTCCTGTCTTGTCTCAGCCTCCCCAGCCCTCTCATATCAAAGCCAGCGAGGACAGCTGTCGGGCTGCGGATCTAAACAGCGGGCAGCCGTCATGGCAGGAGGTGAATTAATCCGCCCTGGCATTTTAAACCCCCAGGCCTCTTCCAAACAGTTACATCTGTGTGGCCCCTTGTATCGTCACCAGTTATTACACGCCAGGCGTTGATGTGGACAACGACACAGTTTAAGTAATCCGTCATTGCTCGGCAATTAATGACAGATGGTGACAATTTCCACTTGCTCACTGGCGGCTTTTGGAGGGTAACTGCTCATTGTTGCTGGTTATTACTATGATTTAAAGGCAGACCAGAACTGTGTCTGTGAGGGAGCTTGGTGTGCTGGTTTCTGTTATGGTGTACGTACTATAACCTGCTATCAGTCAAAATGATTCTCCTTCATGTTTTGAAATATGCATACGCATATACCTCTTTATTAGTTGAGTACCAGTTAATTATTACTGACAGAAAAAAAACTGAGGAGTGAGAAGAGTTGATCAACTTTTGAGGCAAGTTAGATGTTACTTTATAAAAATAACATTTTGAAAAAGAAATAAAATTTTGACACGGACATTAATCCTCAGAAAAAAATTGAACATTATACAGTAATTTCCCAGAAAACAATCTATTGTAAAAGCTTGTCCAAAACACAAATATTTTCAATTTATTACAAAGACAATCATCAGATCCTCACATTTCTGTCAGTGAAACCAGCACGTTTTTGGCACTTTTATTTCAATTAC
The DNA here is from genome assembly GCA_947000775.1 of Pterois miles. Taxonomy (NCBI): domain Eukaryota; kingdom Metazoa; phylum Chordata; class Actinopteri; order Perciformes; family Scorpaenidae; genus Pterois; species Pterois miles. The sequence goes on along the minus strand of CAMQGK010000549.1, from coordinate 15,091,405 downwards.
AGAAATAAAAAATAAGAGCTGTCAGTCTGTAAATACAAAGTTGCATGACTGTTCCTAGTTAATCACGATTAATCACAACTACATTGCACATATTTCGTATTTGCTCAAAATGTATCTAAAAGGGAGATTTGTCTCTTATCCACATGGAAGTTGCCAAATATGCTGCTTTAGGCAAATGCGTGTATATATTTATTATTAGAAATCAATTAATAACACAAAACAATGAAAATATTGTGCAGAAACCCTCACAGGTACTGCATTTAGCTTAAAAAATATGCTCAAATCATAACATGACAAACTCAAAACCAACAGGTAACAACAGCTATCAGCATGTCAGTGTGGTGACTTGACTATGATTTGCTCCAAACTGCATGTGATTATCATAAAGTGTCTGTAAAGGGGAGACTCATGGGCACCCAGAGAACCCATTTACATTCACATATCTTGAGGTCAAAGTTCAAGGCACCCCTTTGAAAATGGCCATGGCAGATTTTTCTCACCAAAATGTAGCACAAGGTCTGGAGTGTAATAACTAGCTTTAAAATTGAGCCTGTTACAACCTGAAAATCTTAAGTTGTGTTCATGCATTAAAGAAATTAGTGGCATTAAAACGAATTTGTCTTAAAGTGTTGTTATCGCACTTTGTCATGAACAAAACGGAAGAGAGACTGATGTATCTTTTTGTAGTGTAGCCAAAAAAGCTCACATTATTTTCATATATAAGTCAGTCAAAATAATTGCAACAACTGGTATTGCAATCATTTTTGACTCCTGTGGCAGCTCCATCTGGTTTCATTACTCCCTGTACCATTTAAAACGGATCCGCTGTCAAATTCTACAGAAAATGGTCATGTCTTGTTTTGTACACATATTTTTGATGAACAACAACAGTAAACGTGAGACTGGTGAGGTTGCAGATTGCAACCAATAAAAACTTCTTCCATGTGCCAAGTGTGTATGAGAACTACGAGGGCTGACGCAAAATACATGAAAATGTGAAATAAACGTCTCATTCAAAGGTAACAAAAAACACAATTCTTATTTTCAGGTGATTATACACTTAAGAAAACACACTAAATATTACATATCATATCTGCAAATAGAGCTCCCTAAATATCACACACATCCTTTAAGGATTGTTACTCCAACAGTCAACTGGGGGAGACTCCAAGATCGAAACTGACACACTGACTGAAAAACCTCTCAGCAGGTTTACTACATTTGAGTCAGAGGAGCTGGTGTTTTCTGCCAATCAGGGCGCTTTGTTGTGACTGCCGGTGAGGACTTGGCTTCAACTTCACTTGAATTTCACTAATTCAGTTTAACTAAACCATATTTTTTGCCAAACACCATTAAGAGCATTGTTATTCTGAGGCACAACAGACTACATATTTGAAGATATTTGAAAAATTCTTATGTAAAACTGTAATGAAATTACATATTTATAATAACATAACATCTTTAATAAATAGTTTCTATACAGGGGCCTCTATTTGCATGTGAATACAGGTTTGAGAAAACAGCAGATTTTAATGGAGGCGACAAACGTTTTAGCTTTTTACATTTAGTTTTTACATTTTAAACTCACCATATGCAGAGTTGTAATTATGTAATTACTGATATAACAGTCCTGACACTAGTCCCACACAAGTCAGACTTAATAGAGACGCCTTGTGAAAGTGTTTCTGGCGAGTGGTGGCTGCACAAACATACAAATTTTTGATTCTGGCTTCAGCTCAGCGACTGAGCAAACGAGGATGTCTCGTTTGGCTGGTCACATAGATCCCTACAGTGTGTTTCTAGACAGTCTTATCTACATGGAGCTTGAGAGCACCATTATTCAAAGTCAGGTCCCTGGACTCTGTGTCCCTGATCACAGGCATTCAGCACTCTGTTGGCTGGTTATCTGACTGAAGAACAGATAATGCTCAAAATCAATAGAATACATAGTCTGAACAAGTGAGAGTCATAAAAACCATACAGTATTTTCATATTTAATGAAGGCGCATGTTTTTAGTGAGGATATATCAAAGCTGTACCAAAAGAAAAGAAATTAAATAGTTTGTTGGTTGCAAGAGTGAAAGAAATCATTGTCTATGTAATTTAATATGTATTTAATTACTGCCATTTGGTCAGTGTCTCGAGACACTTGGAGGCACCCTTCAGCGACAGCATGCCACAGAGTCGTTCGCACTCGATGGTCATGTCAGACGCCAGTCATGTGGGTCAAGCACTCGCTAGTCACGTGAGTCGTTAGGTAATCACTACTCAATCCCTAGTCCTGTGAGTCGTCAGGCACTCGCTAGCCATGTCAGTCACTAGGTAATTGCTACTCATGTCAGTTGTGAGGCACTCCCTAGCCTTCCTCTTGTGTTAGGGTCGGTACCGACCCGTTTTTGTTTTTAAATGCATCAAAGAATCACTTAAAATTTGTTTATTGCATCAAGGCTTTTGACTTTGTCAGGAACCTTGATTTCAACAAAATTAAACAAAAAAAAAATTTTTTTCACTACATTATAAAATGCTCTCGTTGAAATTATGTCATTTGTGGTGTTAGGGTCGGTTTTGACCCAGTCATAAAAATAAGCTTATAAAGCAATAATTACAGCCCAAAATTGAAATCGTAAATGCACTGGCAGCCACCACACTCACAGCCACCCACTCTCCCAATCATGTGAGCTTCAGGGGATGTTCATTTGTCCAGTACAGCTGTAAAAAAACAAAACAAAGACGGGCATGTCCAGAAATGTTCGGTCACTTCACTCATTTGACTTGCAGAGGGCACATCTCCAATTTGCAGCATGCAAAAATGAAAAGAAGATTTACGGTGATCCAAGTTCTAGATCACATTTTTGGAGAAAATGAGGGAGAAGACTCAGATCAGCACAGCGATGCAGAGGAGCAAGTTTCTGAGGAAGAGGACAATGTGGAGGACCAGCCAGAAGACACAGACACATCTGAATCTGATGAGGAGGTCACTGGTGCTGAGGCTGCGCCTGCTGAAGGAGTCATGTCAAAAAATGGTAGGATCTTTTGAGTTTAGTACCTCAACATGCACATGGCAGGGCAGCTGCTGAAAATGTCATCAAAATGACCCCTGGTGTGACAAGGTTTGCTGTGACCAGAGTCACTGACATAAAAAATAACATGTTTTGAGTATTTATGCTATTGTCAATAAAGAGAGTCATTACTGCTATGACCAACCTGGAGGGAAAAAGTCCATGGCGACATCTGGAAAGACATGGATGAGGAATAAGTTGATGCTTTCATTGGTGTTCTTCTTGCTGGAGTGTACAGATCCTGCCATGAGGCCACTGATAGTCTCTGGGACACATCAACAGGCAGAAATATTTTCTGGGCAACAAAGTCACTTCAGACCTTTCAAATGATATCAAGAGTCCTCAGATTTGACAACAGAGAGACCAGAGCAAGAGCTTGCTACCATCAGGGATGTCTGGGAGAAATTGGTGAAGGTCCTCCTGCAGATGTTCAACCCAGGTCCAGAGGTGACAGTGGATGAACATCTTGTCCTTTTCCGGGGAAAAAGCCCCCTTGTCCCTGGCTTACCCAGTAAGTATGGGTCGAAACTGACCCATAACACCATAGATGTTACTATAGTTATTAATTTTAAAATGAAAAAATAAATCAAGCAAATTCCTTCAGAGATGTGTTCTATACCCCTCAGTAATATCCCGGTAACACAACAACCTTTTATTTATTTATATGATTCTCTCGAGGTTATTTTTTCTTTTTTTTTTTTAATTGAAATTCGAGAGGTATACTGATATAAAAGGCCCAGAGACCCACACCAAAAATAATAAACCCAATATTTTCATGGATAAGGAAGCCTAACAAGGTAACCAAGAGATGACAAAAAATTGGATGATAGGTTATTGTTTTTAATTTTATTTTAAAGCTGATTTAAGACACGGGTCGAAACCGACCCGTTAACACCGGGGTAGGTAACAACACAGGAGGAAGGCTCGTCACGTGAGTCGTCAGGCACTCGCTAGTCCCTTGAGACATTAAGCACTCGCTAGCTATGTGTTGTTAGAAACACGCTAGGCACTTGAGTCATTAGGCACTCACTAGCCACATGTAGTTCGGCACTCGCTAGTCACTACACACTTGAGTTGTTAGGCACTCACTAGTCACTTGACTTGTTAGGCACTCGCTAGTCACATGAGTTGTTAGGCACTCACTAGTCACTTGACTTGTTAGGCACTCGCTAGTCACATGAGTTGTTAGGCACTCACTAGTCACTTGACTTGTTAGGCACTCGCTAGTCACATGAGTTGTTAGGCACTTGCTAGCCACGTGTCATTAGGCACTTGCAAGTTGCAAGTCACATGAGTCGTTGGGTGCTCATTAGTCACGTGAGTCGTTAGTCAATGAAGTTAACATCAACCACGACCATTTCCTGACCTCAACTAAAGTGGTTGTGTGTCTACGTCTCACTTACTGTGAAAACGGAAGTTTATTTTGAAAGGGCACGATGCATGTAACAGGGATATACTGAGACAACGGCCCTGACAAATCCAAAGCTTACGCTAGAGGGGTACTTAGAACATCACAGTCCAATGCTGAGGGGTACTGACCAAGTGGCGGTATTTGATGATTCAGCGATGTGTCATCAGTTCATGAGGCCCTTTTGTTCAGATTTTCACACGGTAAGTTTTTTTGTTGGGTCAGTGTTTCTTTAAGCAGATTAAATTTAATTCCACACTGAACATTTTTGGTCCACTGTGACTGGGAAGTAAATTATCATCTGGAGCACAAACATAGTGGGTTTGCATCTGATACAAGTGAGTTTCTCTGTGATTTCTGGGCCAAGTTATCTGACTCGTGATCCAACTTTGCTAAGGTTATCTTGCCTCAGAGGCTGTGTGGATAGACACATCGATGAAGATTTGCACACAAAAATCTATATGAGCAAGTGAGGCAGAGTGAATGCAAAGAGACAGATAAACCTTCCCAAGTGCAGCTGCCGTTTCACTGAACTAAGCCATTAGCGCTTTCATTGTTGGCCAATAAGTTTTCATGGCTTTAAGCTTGATCGGACCCTACAGAGTTCCACTTGATATTAAAACTGAAAATGACAGCTTAGTCTGCTGGTCTTTCCGTTTCATGCAACCTTTTGTAGCTATGCCACATGCATCAAGAACTTGATGTGCATATGGCTCTTTGCTGTTTTGGCACAGGGAGACAAGTTTGACTTTTGGTGGCTGAAATTGTTCAGCGGATAGAGAGCCCTATGGCTTTCTGGCTGGGGACAGTGATAGAGAAAAGCCAGCTGGCTTACTCCAGGTCTGGACGTGAACTGACAGGAGAAATATGGTCTTGGGGACTGCCAGAGGAGAAAGGGGTTCTGGGAGAAATATCTATTGGCCAGTGTTGGCCAACAACACTCAACCGTCCGTGGATTAAAATACAGGGAAGGGTGAAAGCAACCAGCTACACTTGGACTGGGTCTGACCTGGCAAAAACCCCAAATAAACAACGTGATGAGATATTCTGATGGTAGAGGTACCCAATTCCTAAACTGTATGTAATAATTAACCACATTTGACGCTACTTGATGAAAAAAAAACACTAACCGTTTTAGTTAATGGAAGGAGCAATTAATCACAGCACATCTGGAGCAAAGACAAAAAACAAACTGCAACTATATTTCAACTAGGGCTGCCAGTCCATTAAAATCTTAAACCGCAATTAATCACATGATTGTCCATAGTTAATTGTGACTAATTGCAAATAAATGACACACGCTTTATCTGTTCGAATGCACCTTAAAGGGAGATTTGTCAAATATTTAATACTCTTATCAATGTGGGAGTGGGCAAATATGCTGCTTTATGCAAACGTATGCATATATTTCTTATTGGAAATTATTATTAGAAAACAATTAACGACACAAAGTAATAATAAATATTGTCCAGAAACCCTCACAGGTACTGCATTTAGCATTATTATTATGACTTGATTATCATAAAGTGGGCATGTCTGTAAAGGGGAGACTCGTGGGTACCCATAGAACCCATTTACATTCACTATCTTGAGGTCAGAGGTCAAAGGACCCCATTGAAAATGACCATGCAAGTCTTTCCTCAACAAAATGTAGCGCAAGTTTGGCATGTTATTTCGCCTCCTTGGTGATAAACTAGTGTGACACATGGTTGGTACCAATGGATTCCTTCGGTTTCCAAGTTTCAAATCATGCCGGTATCTTCACTCTAACTTTAAACTGATTTCACTACAACCTAAAAATCACAAGCTAAGCTAATCAGGTAAGAGAAATTAGTGGTGTTAAAACTAATTTCTGTCAATGCGTTATTATCACATTAGTTTTGACAGCCCTAATTTCAACACATTTCTAGCTTAAAGGTGCAGTGTGTAGGATCTGGAGGTATCTATGGGTGTGGTTGCAGATTGCAACCAACAGAAACTACAGCGGCTGACACAACGATGCAATAATGTCCATTTGTCCATTCTGGGCTACAGTAGAAACATGGCAGCCGGCTCCGTGAAGAGGACCTGCTCCGCATGCTGATATAACCACCTCATTCTAAGCTAATGAAAAACACAGTGATGCATATTGTCAGCCGATTATACACTAAAGAAAAAATACTTATTTATATTATACTCCATATCTGCCAATAGATCCCCTACACTGTTCCTTTAACTGAACTATTATACTACTACAATATTTAATGTCTTCACTTAGCTTAAAACAGCTTAACATTTGTTGCAACAAATCAGTCAGACCGATACCATGCGGTATAATAGTGTGCATATGAATTATGGCACACAGTTCATACCAGCTGCAATATTTGTGTATTTCACTATGTGGTTGCATTGCACCATTCCTCTATTTGACTGATATATACATACATATACAGTATATATCCACACACACAGAAACTGCCATATCTGCTCATGCTCAGGAAGCTAAAACACACCGAGTACATTTTAAAGAAACATATCATTGAGTTGGGTACATTAGGTTCTGTCACTCTGCAGGTGAATAGGCAGCTATTAAAACCCAATTTGCAGCAATGTCCACTTTCCCCAAATGTAGCCGCCATGACTGACTGCACTCATGTTAAATTAAGGGCACCAAAGGATGATGAATTGGTTTTCCCGCGATTAAAAAATAATGCTCCATCGCTGTGCTAATCACATGCGATGCAAAAGTGGTTCTGACAAATGTGGTTGCGCAACATGTCGGCCGTCGAGTTAGCCCATTTAGCAGCATTTTAAATACATGACTCTTTCTTGGTAACCCCTTTAAAACCCCAGATCCTCTCTGCTTTTATGTGTGCTCAAGGTGCTCAGCAGACGGTCCGTGACACTGCACATTTATGCACACAGTCTCATATTATGCATCATTGCTTTCTTAAAGAGAAGTAGATGTTGTCTGTAATCAAGTGGGGTGAAAATGGTCCATCAACCAAAGGTGGCCTGCAATAGTGTTCAGCATTATACCATATACTACACAACCTGGCTGTAAAAAAAAAAAAAAATGGTCTCACCCCCCCTGAAGCAACCTGATGACCAGCACATGCAAATTCAGTCAAGATCCATGCTGTACCCTTGAGAAGTCTTTGGCTGTGTTTATATTTTACTCATTAGTTTAATCATACATTTATTCAGCCTTCTTGCTGTGAATCAAGCTTCTTCAGGAGCACCCGATGTTCAGGTTAATTGCAAATTATGAAAATATTGTATGAGGACTCACACTTGCCACAGTGCTAACTCCTTCTCCCACCCTGAATCAGTGAATGAATGTAAAACCTCCATGTATTAACACAAGGGAGATGATGCTCAGGTACTAGATTAAAGGATAGGTTCACATTTTTTTCCAGGTCTATCTTAGCACAGTTCCAGGGCTCTCAACTAACTCTTTTTAACCATCTTCTTCAAACTGTGCCGAAAAGTATGCAGACATCTCAAATTTACAATGGGAAAGTTTTTTTTATATTATCATTAGCTAAAATCATTCAAAGTGAACTTAAACATAAATTGAGCATCAAAAGTGATTATTTTCTTTTCATAAATTTATAAAGACAATTTAAATGTATTTTTATTAGTATGTTATTTATTTATTATTATTATATATTATTTGCATATTTATTTTGATTTTGATGCTAACAATGCAGCAAATATATATTTTGTGTGTGTGTGTGTGTGTGTGTGTGTTTATGTTGTCAAGCAGGTTTAATAAGATTATACATGTCATTGTCTCCAGTCTCTTATGTTGGAATGAGATAAATGAGTTAACATTTTTGCACATGCAATTTGCTCATCTGGGAGTCAATTGTTTTTTTTCTAGAGGTCGACCGATATTGGCCGATGCCAATTTATTGGAAACTTGGGATAGCCGATGGCCAATATATGATGCCGATTTTTGGGGGGCCGATATGTTTGGCCTCATCCCTCCATCTGATAAAATACAACAGCTTAATAATAACAAAATTTCACAACTTCAGTAAACATTTATTGAACAACACCTATGGTCTGTATCTCCAATCAACATTTTGTGTCTGCACTTATATATTTTAAATAAAAATAATGTATAATCTAAATACTGAATACATGAAACAGGTAATCGAAAAACTAAACTTTGTTAAATAAACTTTTGGATGAAAAAATAAAGTTTTAGTGCACTCAGCAGCATTTATGCACCAGCTTGATAATCGGCTTACTACGCTCAGACATCATTATGAAAAAATGTCCAGTGATCGGCCCGATTAATCAGCCGACCGATTAATTGTCTACCTCGCGTTTTTTTCAATGGATTTTTAGTTAAAATCCTGAAATAAGGTCTGTGGTTAACATAAGACATAAAATATGTCAGTAAATACCCCACTTGTGAACTTGATGAAGCTTTTATATATCTTAAAATAATGCTTGCATTCATGCGACCGTGGTGTAGTTCGTTTATAGCCATATAAGGTTAGCGTTTAACTTCTGTTGATTGCATTCACACGTTAAAAATCGGAAAAGAGCTCAAAGATTATCTTGCTGAGAAAACATGTCATATACTGTGTTTGCCACAGAGCTTATTTTCTGCAATATAGTGAAAATCACTTATAGTGATCACTTACTGTATGTCTGGGACAAATTGGCCAGTATAAGTGGATGATTATTACAACTCAATCTTTCTTGTTGTGCATAATTTCTCATGCAGATTATCATCTAATTGACATTTGCATATTTTTTACATGAATACAAACTAATGAGACAGACTGCTTCGCCATTTGCCGGCTTGTTGACAGTTTTTCTGCCTTTTCCCTCACCAAAAGTGAGACATCGCCGTTTTTGTCCGGCTCTGCAGCGCAAACATCCACGCAGAGCGCCGCCCCTTTACCGGGGATCCTCCTTCTCTCACCCCGTAGCGGCGTGGAGGGAGCTGGGCGCCGATCTGCATGTGCGCCACAGCGCCGGTTGAGGATCAGGGAAAAAGTTTCACTTCGGGGGGCATTACGTGACCAGGCATTATCGGTCCACTTGATGCTTTTCCCCTGTGTGCATTCATTTTTCATTCAGTGGTGAAAGCAGACGGTCCACGAGGAAAAGGACCAAGGGAATAAAGTAAAAAACACAAAAATTAAATTAACATTAGTGTAACAGTTACCTAAGTTGTCATGTATGAAAAGACCCAAAATGGACACTATAAGCGGACTAAGTACTTGATAACTAAAAGCAAATGATCTAAATAGTGTTGTATGTGTGTCCCAAGCTTTTTGATCACTATATGCGCTTTCCACTGTATTCCAAAGCCCAATGTAAAAATCCTATTGGCTTTGTTTCAAGGGAACCAGTGCGATGGTAACTTCCAGTTTGGCCTACAAAAATATGCCATCCCTGCAGCCCTCTATTATTGCCATATTCACTGCAGATATTTAGTTTTTACTGGGGGCAATGTTCCAGGACATTTCCATTTGCACACTTCATACTGTTACTCATGGATATCTCAAAATTGCAAATCCTAACACTAAATAAATGGAAATCACAACACAATCAAATCTTTTCAAATTGAGTCAAAGAACCTTGTTGCATTGCATCATTAGAAATTAAAATATTAAACATGGACCATGTGTTTATGTACGTACATTTCCTATCAAATACATTTGGACTCAACACCCTTAGAAATTGCATAAAGAAAAAAGCATACAGAAAAAACTTCTTTCATATGTCTCTGAGAATTTTTTAAAGCCTTATATTTTTTCATCAGCTGCAAATGTCTACGATGTTAGGGAAAAAAAAAAACTTTTACATAAGTGCTCCTTTATGAATATGCACAAGCTGTGAATTTTCAAGTGTGTGGCGGATGTGGAGCTTATAGAAAGAGATGTACATAATTTACAGAAAAACCATCCGACGGTTGCTCTGCACATCTTCAGTTCTTCACCTTGGCTGCTGCCTAGACGTGCTGCCATCGTATTAACGCATACTATCGTTTCTCTGCCATAACTTTCATAATTCATATTTCACCCTTGATTTCCCAACAAGCCTTGAGAGCTTGAATGATTTATTGATGGGATGTTTGTGGGAAAGCTTCACCTGTTGTGACCTCAATATTAACTGGCACTGGGAGTTATGCAAATTGAATGGTCCATACAGCGTACTCCAATATGATAATCAATATTTAAATATCAATCACACGGTGTCTACACTTGGAAGTGAATGGACTTAAATTTACATCCAATCTCATGCACGGCACCCCGAGTTCTGCATTACTCTATAGACAATCAATGCATTTTTTACTCATTACAACACTGTACATGGTCCTTTTATGCAGACTAATATTCGCACAGCGACATTACCGAGTATTGATCAAATGGAGCCACTTCAAAAATCCGTCTTTGTAAAACACACAAATGGTTGGCTGATCAACACCCTTCAACAGGCCGCGTTGTATTGTACAATAATTCACAGACTCATTGCCACGGATAAGAGGGTTTTACATAATGCCGCTTGCTATTCATTCCAAGAACAAAGTGGAGCCCCTCCTTGTGTCTCACTGCTGAATCTGCGGGTGAGCTCATGATTAATGTGTAATTGACTTGATGAATGGGTTTCCCATTCCGTGAATCCATCAAAATACTGCTTGATTAAGCGTCCTCGGCGCCTCCTGATTAAAAACCAGCGAGATCGGCTTCATTTAAACACAAGCACGGACCCATCATGTTTCAAAATCTGGTCACGCCCACTGATTATCTCCGCGCAATGTGGGGTAATCAATGCACGCAGGGGCTGGGTATCGGGGGTGACATAGTTGTGCTTGTAAGGGATACTTTGCAGGCGGCGAGGCACAGAACGGGCCCCCAGTTTGAGCAATCAGTCATGCCAACACAAGTGGAATAGGATGGATAGGGGGCGGAGGAGGAGATGGATAGTGGAGGCTAAGAGTTTGAGAGGTGAGAATGAGATGGAATGGGATTCAGAGATGGATGCAGAAAGGAGGACAGTGTGGTGAAGAAAGTTTGATCGGAAAATCAGGGAGTGAAAGGAGAGGAGGTGAGATGAGGGGAGTAGAGACGAGGGAGAGGTGCTGACAGAGGAGATGATGAGCAGACACATGGAGATATGTTATCAGGTATTACGAACAGAGAGATAGACTTCCCCTCCTTCCTCACCTCTTCTCACTGTAGGAGTCTGTACCTCTCGCTCCCAAGTGTCGAAGTGTAATCACATAATGATGACGGCCAAGATCTCACCCTCACAGCCATCGGTGAAAAAAAGATACAGCCACCTTTACAATATATCACCTGTATGCGCCTGCCGCAATTGATCATGCATTTGTTAGAGGTTTTTATCATACGTGTGTGTATTGCTCTGAATCTGCCATATGGCGATTGTGTAAAGGCCTGGATTCCTCTCTCTCTGTGTGTGTGTGTGTGTGTGTGTGTGTGTGTGTGTGTGTGTGTGTGTTGGGGGGGTTCTGTGCCATGACTATATGTACGTATGATCTGATGCCAAGACAGCACTGCCATACCCACAAGAATTATATAACAACCCCCTGGGTGTTATTTTTACATTTGATCATAGCACAGCATAATGGGAATATGTTCCATTACTGTAACTATACACTGGGCTCTTTGTGGAGATCACAACACTGCACTTTGAGTTTAAAAACATATGTCCAGATTTCATACTACATATTAGAGATTAACGATACGGTCTATCAGTTTTGGATACTTATGGTTCTTATGTGTTTAAGTTTATTCTCTTCTCACGTGATAAATTTCGGTGATGTGAAAAATTTTAAAATAATGTTGTCAGTTTTGCAATAAAAGTTTTAGGCTTTTTGTGTGTCATTTTTACGCCACGCAACAAAGTCGCAGTTACTTTTAGGCAACAAAACCATTTATTTAGGTTTAGAAAAAAAAAGTCACAGTTGGGCTTAAAATAAATATGTAAACTAAGTCTCGAACAACAGCCTGCTGGTTGACGGTCCTGGGTTTGTTGGACCCATCCTCCTCCCTCTGCTGCCCACTGTAAGCAGTTTTTCCTCATTTTTTCATTACCTCTGAGTGTAGCACGTTTATGGAAATGCATTTACATTGCTGTCAGTACTACATCATGTACACGAAACACCAAAAGCATGCTACTTGCCTTGCACATTATTGTGTCATTCATACGCTTTTTCGTGCGAACAGGCTGCAATTTCAGACACATAGAGGCATAAACCACTTAAGCCAACGTGACTCCTTGTCTCTTGTAATATACATTTTTCCATCATCAGAGATTTTGCCTTCCTGTTATATACTATGATACGGCAAAGGGTTAGTCCCTCTGCCATCTCAGGGTATATAAGGCATTGTGGACAAATGGCTCCAATGGCACCTTCCCCACTTCCTTCTTCCTTACTTCCAGCATCCTTGCTTGTCAACTACGCAACTGTTAAGTTGAATTTAGCATGGTTGCGAAGACTATTGTGGTGACTACATCTGTCCAGACAGACCTATCAACACCTGGCTAAGTACTCAAAATCACTTCTGTTCTTTGACACACACTGTCGCGGTTGATAAATATTTAAGAAATCCAATCCTTGAGCAGGAAAATGTCCTTGTCTAGTACCCCAAACAATGGTAATAACGGCCTCCATCTACATGTAGCTCACGTTTGATTATTCCAGATTTTCTACATTTTATTCCCTTTGTGGTCCACTCACCCCTTGTAAGATAATAAAGTTTGGCTTGTATCTGCATACAGCAGCATTCCTTAACACCCAGATGAGTATTAGCAGCAGAAATGTATCTCCCTCCTCTATTCTCACCTTCCTTTCAGTTAGAGGTATTACTTTCCTCGCAGCCATTAGTCAAGCTCCTGTTTTCTTGCAGCATCTCCCTGTTTTCGTCCACCTTCAATATGCTGAACCTCACAACAACTCGCTTCTTTTCTTTCGCCCTCTCCTCTTTCATTCAGGCTCAGTCTGACTTAATGCCTGTCTATGTACTTATCTCTCTCTCTGCGTACCCCAACTCTTATACCCACCCCTCTCTGCCACCCACCATCACGTCCTCCTGCTTTTACCGAACATCAAACAGAATCTGTTTCCCCCGGAGAGCAGGACTAGCCCCTGTGAGCTGCTCTTGATCGCTGTCCGAGCATCTCTGTTTGACAGCTTACAAATGAGCCTGACCCCTTGTAAACAGGACACACACACGCATTCAATACGCAACCACAAGTGTAGTGCGGTTGTAACCTCTGTCGTGAACCAAGACCTTTGCTGGCCACTTGGCTTTCCCTGCACGCTGACGTCTTCCTGATTGTCTGACCTCTCATCCCGTGGTGTCACCTTTGACTATCATGGTGGAAAAGAAAGGAGGTACTGAAAAATAAAAAAATAAAACAACCATAAAACATGCACTAAAACAAGCTCTCGGGCATTCCAACTGTACACACACACATATGCACACAGAGGTGTCAGTTCAAGAAAGCATGTACCCCCTTCACTCTAACTTACAGAGTTACCCTGTGTGTAATTCAACCCTCCGACATGTGTTTCCTGCCACAGCCCTGCAGCATTAGTATCACTGGAGTTGTACTGTAACTGTGACACCGACCCACTGTGCCTCCTGACATTAGGTTCATAAAGATGCCTGCTCCCAATGTGCCTTTGCAGTTTTGCCTTGGATGAAAAATTCAAAGGGAACCGTGGTGAAAATCCTCATGCAGCTAGGCTCCTTTAGTATTTATCTGTCCGTTAACTATGAAAAGTGTTTGCGGTAGAGGAAAAAAAGAGAACTACAGTGGGAATAACCCCAAATAAAGCAGCACTTTTTTGGCGAGATACCAAAACTGAGTAACCGTAACATTATATCAGCTACACACTGAAGACAGAAAGTGCGTGATTGCCAACTACAGCTTATATTCTGCTACAGGTGCGAACTACTAGTGAAGAATTACACATTTTACACTTTTAAAAAATACATGACACATAATTTAGAATAACTCCCAAGAAATATTTAAACTAAATGTTGAAAATGAAAGACATGAAAGATTTCAAATGAGCCGCCATGTTGGTTCTGGTTTGAAAGCTGGGTAGAGCAGCCCACGAGGGTAAACATTCATCCAATCAGTGTCTAGTGCTTTGTGTCTAGTAGCAGCCCATCAAACGTCTAGTGCTTGCTGGGAAGTGAAGCGATCCCTCGTGCTTAAACATGCCCCTGTGGCTGCAAATACACCAAATCAGGCATTGTGGCAAAATTTGATTTGAATGTGGGTGGTGGATTTAACCTGCAACTATCCAGACCTGTACAACCAAGCCATTAGGGAACAGAAAATGTTAGTTGTGCGGTCGCTTGGTGTTAATGGGCCATTAAGTGACACTCCCACACTGCTACACAACCCTGCGCTATGTCGCCGCAACACCTGATTTGGTATGAATGCAGCCTAAGAGGTCTATAGCTATACAAGTAGCTCTTCGAGGGTAAACTTCTGTAGCTAAATGCTAATGTCAGCATGCTAACATGCTCACATGCGTGACAATGCTAACCAGCTAATATCTTTTATGTTTACCAGCTTATTTTAGCGTGTAAGCATGCTAACGTTTGCTACCTAGCACTAAAGGCAACGTATTTGAGGCTGATGGGAATGACCCTAGTTTTGCTGCTATTACACCTGACCTGACGCTCGATGAAAAGGTAAGGAGAGAAAAGGAAATGAATGGCTACCAAATTTCATAGCAACCCAATAGCTATTGAGACATTTAACTCGAAACCATAAATGTGAATCTCAGTGACTACAAAGGAAAAGTCAGGTATCACCAAAGTAACTGGGATAGATCATCTAGAGGACCATGAATGTCAACAGAGTGGTGGACCAACTTAACGACTAACCAAGCAGACCGAAATTCAAACATAGTGGCAAAACAAAAAAATTGTACTTCATGTCTATATAAGGTCCCAAAGACCAGTATAAAAAACATAAAAGAAGAAGAAGAAGAAGAAGAAGATAGTCCTTTATTAGTCCCACGAGGGGGAAATTCAATTTTTTCACTCTGTTGTTAACTTATACACGGTACATGCAGACCCGAACACACACATGCACAAACATGCAACAATGGAGAGATGTCAGAGTGAGGGGGCTGCTCCTGACAAGCGCCCCGAGCAGTTGGGGGTTTGGTGCCTTGCTCAGGGGCACCTCGGCAGTGCCCAAGAGGTAAACTGGCACCTCTCCAGCAACCAGTTCACACTCAGTTCTTGGTCCATGGCGGGACTTGAACCGGTGACCCTCCGGTTCCCAAGCCAACTCCCTACAGACTGAGCTACTGCCGCCCCCAAAAAAGTTATAGTAGTAAGTATCTTCACTCTTCCTACAACTTTCTGCTTTATCAAGCTGAGGAATCGGGTGTGAAGGACCTCAATCAGGAAGATGAACCATGGCCCAGAGCAGCAGGCCAAATGTTTGAAAAAAGACAATGTTAAAGCTCTGAGAGCATGACACAAAATATGTGGTCTTATGAAACAAAATTGACTTTCAGCCAGTGTTACGTCTGACAGAATCCCCGGCACAGCACAGCTCATCATTCATCGAACGCCATCCAACTGTAGTGGAAGCAGGTGGAAGAATCAGACTGAGGCGAGGGCTTTTTAGTGGCAGGAGCTCTGAGACTTGTGACGATTGAGGGAGGAATAAACTGGGACAGATGCAGGTGCATCCAAAAAGGAAAATGCATTGTATATTGTAGAGCAGATTTCAATTCAAACAAGAACCACCACACCATAAGCATACAACAAAACAAACAGTGGTTGTCGTCAGAACAAGAATGTAAAGGTTTCACAGCCAAAAAACCCAGACATGAATCTGGTCGGGAGTCTGTGCAATGTATTGAAATAGCTGCTGCAGATGCTCCCGAAATCTGTGAGGAATAATAGAGAAATACATGACAGAGGTGCTGTCTGGGTACTTTATCTATGAATAATGAAAACTGAATTCCCAAAACTGTATTATACTGCATCATAGTATAATGTCTAGATAAATACTGTGTACTTTGATAGAGGATTTTATCTAACTCTACTGTCGCTCAGTCCACAACTTTGGTCCAGACTGAAATATCTCAGCAACCATTGGATGGACTACCATAAATTTTGATAGAGGCATTCAAGGTCTCCAGTGGGGACGCTAATTTTGAAAATGTTCTTAACCGATAACAAACCCTTGTTAACTGTTAACCGACAAAATTTGTGCCTTGCATGCAGATGTGCACTAGCTGCAGTATATGAGCACAACAAACTGAGGCAACAGTTCACCATCAGGAGAGCGACTGTAGCAGCCACGGTGCTGCGTTCACTGTCTCCAGTTCACTGTCCGGGAGCGTTAGCAGCCACGGTGCTGCGTTCACTTTCTCCAGTTCACTGTCCGGGAGCGTTAGCAGCCACGGTGCTGCGTTCACTGCCTCCAGTTCACTGTCCGGGAGCGTTAGCAGCCACGGTGCTGCGTTCACTGTCTCCAGTTCACTGTCCGGGAGCGTTAGCCGCCACGGTGCTGCGTTCACTGTCTCCAGTTCACTGTCCGGGAGCGTTAGCCGCCACGGTGCTGCGTTCACTGTCTCCAGTTCACTGTCCGGGAGCGTTAGCCGCCACGGTGCTGCGTTCACTGTCTCCAGTTCACCGTCCGGGAACGTTAGCAGCCACGGTGCTGCGTTCACTGTCTCCAGTTCACTGTCTGGGAGCGTTAGCAGCCACAGTGCTGTGTGTATCACAGACTGCAGCCACTTTCCCCATAAAAGTCTCCACCGCATATTTAGTTTAGCAGGTTGTCAGCTGTGTGCATAACCGGCCAAATGATGCTCTCTCGACCCAGATTAACAACAGCGATTGTTCGACAAACATGGTGTGTTTCTGCTACGTTAGCAGCTGCTTGCGTTTCCGGTGACTTCATGCCCGCTGGAGCATGGAGTTTCTGACAGACTGTGTGTGTGGCGGCGGTTTGTTGGTGGCGTTATGGCTGTGAACGTAGCTGTAGCAGACAATGTGTATACAGTTTATTTAGCCAACTTCCGCGCTGGCTCAGACTCTCTTAAAATGGACTCTAAAGGTGGACCAGCTTTACTCCTTTAAGTGACAATCCGCTCCTCTGTGTGATTCTTAGCTTTTAAATTAATTACTAATGTTTCTTTAAGGTTAAGGGTTCACCAAAAAAGAAAATCTAGGGGGAATGTAATATGTACAACTGCGCCTGTGGCCACCATTTGACGGACATTCGTGGTTTTGATTGAAATGTCTCAACAACATGTGGATGGAATATCATGAAATTCATGTTCATCTCCCCTAATTGTATAAGCTTTGGTGATCCCTGATGATTGATCTAGCACCATCTCAGGTGAAAATGTCACTTTATGGAAGACTTAGGTTTATGACCAAATACCTGCAAAATCTAATTATGAGTCCCATCCACTTCAACTGTATGTTAGCATGCTATCATAAGATGGTGGACATGGTAAACATTTTATATGCTAAACCTCAGCACGTAAGCGTTGTCATTGCAAGCAAGCTGATGTTAGCTCAAAGCCTCACAGAGCTGCTAGCATGGCTGTCGGCTCCTTGTCTCATTAATTCCCCATTTCTGTATGAAAACATTAATAACATCACCGTCTCACCTTATTATCCACTGTCTTATTTTTAAAGCACTTTCAGTTCTTTACAAGCACTTTGATGATGTGAGTTTCATGGCGTCACACTGAGAACAAAACAGAGATAATTATATTACACAACTTCTAAGTTCAATTAGCAGTACTGAAGCCAAGGACTTCCAACAGCAGCTGGTGGTATTCGGTAGATACAAGGACTCCGTTTGCATTCACCAACACACAAATCTGTTCCATGGAGTTGATTTCAGGGTTTCATGCAGATAATGAATGGTGTTATTTGCTGAAGGGAGGCCACTGTGGAGCAGCGCGAGCACCGAGATGGCTGGGAGGAGGAGGGGAGATGTGTGTGTGTGTGTGTGTGTGTGTGTGTGTGTGTGTGCGTGTGTGTGGGACAGTTGCCCTGAGCTAATCTCGCCCGTTCTGCCTCTGCTAGACAGACACCTTCTAACACACACACACACACACACACACACACACACACACACACACACACACACACACACACACTCCTCAACGTAACACCTCCCAGGCACATGCAATTGCACACACAAACACACGCATGCACGCACACACACACACACACACACACTCCTACGCAGCATCTGTCCTCTGCTGGCTAAAGCTGCCCATGAGGTGCTGTAGTGATGAGCAGTTCCAGTAGTGATTTGGCTAAACTGACAGCAGCAACAAAACAAAGTGTGTATGTACTGTATGTGCATGTATGTGCATGTATGTGTGTGTGTGTGTGTGTGTGTGTGTGTGTGTGTGTGTGTGTGTGTGTGTGTGTGTTATCCTTGTAAAGCTATCTTTGTGAGAACCATTTTGAGTTTCAGACCTTCGAGTGAGGACGTTTTAGGAAAGTGAGTTTGGCTGGTCCTCACTTTGGGACAGACCTACAAAGGTCTGTTTGATGGTTCACACTTGGTTTTAACATTCAGGTTTGAATTTGGTCTAAGGTTTACGATACATGTGCACTTGAGGCCTGTACTATGAAGTAAGTAAGTAAGAACCTCTGATTGATCAGTAGGTGGTGGTTTTATTTGAGTTGGGTGTTCAGCATAAGTTAGCATGACAATCTACCCCGCTAACAAGTAAACCACCGTTGTAGGACTGAAAACCCAGAGTTAAAGACTTTATCTCACTAGTACAGGCTTCTGATCCGGCAAGGACGCTAGGGGGCACGCTGCTCCATTCAAATGGCCACTGAAGCATTGATGTACCCTGTCGTAAAATGCACCCGATTGGTCCTTGGTTCTGCGCTTGCCGTTTCACACAGGAAACAGTATGGCGGCCTGCTCATAAACTTTCTGTTGTCTCGTCTAAAATAATCCCCGAAAATCTATTTCTGAAAACGTTTTAGGTGAGACATAGGCTATGCCTCTACTGAACCTTGTTTAATTTTAGAACTACTGTATATTGCCTAGTCTGACAGCTTGGTCCACGTTTCGGAAACTGGATGCATCATGCTGGACAGACTGAACCTCTCCAACTTGCCTCTCCTGCTTTCCATAGTAAAAAAAAAGGGAAGCGCTGAGCTGCACTTGATCTGGTGGAAATGCGCTGTTCAATCAGGGTAACTGTTAGCGTCAGGCATCTAGTTGTAACGGTTAAGATGAGGGTAAGGGACTTGGGAATGCTTTCTGTCAGGGCTTTCAAACTCAATTTCATCCCGGGCCACATCAGCATTATGGTTGCCCTCAAAGGGCGAGTTGTAATTGTAAGACAATATAAATATATCTACTCTTGATTTGATTACAAAATTGCCTCTGCATTTGATTATTATTAGTTTTAGTAATAATTTATTTAATAACTAGCTCTGAAGACACAAAGTGAGTAAAAAAAAATAAAACACACTAAATATGTTCTTCTTTCTAACCCTCCTCCTTTATCCGGGCTTGGGACAAATTCAGGGTTTGATTCCCAAAATTTTACATTTAAAACAGCCAGTGGTGGACTTGTGCATATGAGATTCATTCAGTCTGGATGCGAAAGGGTGAACAGCTCTGACTGCAGCTAGGAGGGACTGTTGACGAGGACCGAGCCCCTGTGACTGCTTTGGGACTGGGGGGGGGGTCCACGGCAGCACCCGCCGCTCATTGAGAAGAGTAAGAACGATACCTGCTTTCATTTAAGAGTTTCCAAAAGTCTCCTATAACACCAGAAAAAGTCGCAAATTTTTTTCACTAGTCTCTTTTTTGAAAGACTCGCTAAGTTGGCAACACAGCGCCGCTCCTGGAAACCGCTGATGTTGAGACGCTTCAGTGTGCATGTCACAAAATCAAGACGCATTGTGGGACATTATTTAGTTTAACGACACCGTACTTCTGTTAAGCGGCACAGTATTGTATGATAAGCATACTATATTCTTTGCAAGCCCTCGCGGGCCACATAAAGTGTGGTTGCGGGCCGGATTTGGCCCGCGGGCCTTGAGTTTGACACATGTGCTTTATCTCAATGGCTGTCCTCACAAAGATAGAAATACAAGGTTGTGTAAATTGTGTGCGCGCCCATGGACATGTGCATTTCTGGTATACTGTACATCAGTACTCTCTCGTGTATGTGCTCCAGCAGTATTTTGGCATTGGGCTGACAGTAAAGCAGCAGAGCCCCTGAGCAGGTGTTGTCTAATGTTATAACAGACATGGAGCACACAGAGCCAGCACAGTAGAACAGTTTAGCTCTCTTTACCGCACTGTTCGAGTTGACAGGTAGCAGACAGCCAGCTGGTCAGTATGCACATGTACCTGCACCATAGCAACTACTGTAGAGCACCTACACGCTCTCTATTGATTGATTCAGTGGTTGGTGTATGTGAAGGAGAAGGGCAGGTTGGGCTTACATGTAGGTTGTTATAAACATGCGTGGGTGCTTAGGGAGTCTGTATGCCTTTGATTTTTTCTTCCTGCATATGAGGCACATTGTGTAAGTTGTGAAAATGTACGAAATGCTACTGTGCAGTACAGTGAAAGTCAATTTGATTTGTTGATACTATAAAACAAGAAAACAGAGAAAATTCATAACCACACACATGCCTTAAGACTGAAAAACATGTCGAATGGCCAACCTTCTCTAAAGGAACAGTTCCAGTATTTTTGGAAATATACACTTTTTGCTTTGCAAGCAGCTAGCCTGTTTCTATTTACCATCACCTCTACTAAGCTCACCATTATTTCTTTGCCAGTTACCGAAGTCTCATCACCAAGAGGATGGCAGACATTCAGCAGAGACTCCAAGACATGAAAGAGCCTAGCTAAGAAATAGACTGACGTGTTTTGTTTCACAGATTAAAGATGCAATGTGTTCTAAAAGGCATATTTTATTATATTTGGAGAGGCTAGCATCTTCACGTTTCCACTATTTATGCTAAGCTAATAAGAGTAGTGTCAATCTTTTCATCTAACCCTAAATGATAACGCAGTTATTTGCCAAAATGTTGAACTATTCCTTTAACCTCCATTCGACCCTTTACCTTAAAACAGCAGGCCAAAAGCCAAAGTGGTGTGGTACTTGAGATTTCTGGTAAGTTTTTTTTTTTGTTGTTGTTTTTTTTCACCAATTTAAACTGTACCATTAACTGTGTTAGCATACAGTCATGCTTTGTGTTAAATGTGCTCTGTACATTATCCAACCATTAACACAGCAGCAAACAACCATTTGCTATGTAGAGATATAGAGGAGTAACCTAATGTCTCCCTGAGCAGAGAATGAAGTCACTCGCCCTCAGTGTGTGTTGAAATCTGAGCTTCTCTGTGCTATGTAAGCTAGCAAGCAGTAAGTAAAAGCAGTAAAAGAAGAGTAATACTTTTAAAAACCCTGAGCTTTTTACACAGGAGCGTTATAGACAGATACTACTTGTTGACCTTGTGTTCCTTTCACAGTAATTGTCGCATCTGTAGCGGTCGCTGGTGTCAGGCGGGCATAATAACCGCTCACTAACACAGTCAGAAATAGGAAGAAGAAAATGAACGACCAATAATATCTTTTGACCGAGCAACCTGTAGTGAAGAGCTCCCATGTAATAGCAGTGTGGACACATCACGTACGAGGGTATTTTTAGAAGCCTCATATGCCTCCCTTCTCTGGCAAGACCTGTCTGATTGCAGTGAAGCTGCCAATTTTCACTCTCTAAATTTTACTCTCTGCGTATCTAAATTACACAAATTTTTTCTATTTTACCCAGCCTTTGTCTTTATCTTCTTCACGCTGTCTCCGTCTATTGTGACTTGTTTCTGTCATTGCCACTCCTTGTGTCTTTATCTTCCTGTCATTTTTACTTCAACACATCACCTATGCCGTCCCTCCCTGCTGTATTTCTCAAATCTCCACTCTTGCTCCCCCCTCCCTACCTGTTTTGTCTCCCAAAGTCATCCTAATTAGTGTTTAAAGCTCCTGCTCCCCCACGGCGAGGTCGTCTGTGCCCGTAAGCCACCGCTGCCTTGTCTTCGCCGTGCCAGCTCTAATGAAAGAGCCCTATCTGCCGCCATCAATGTGTGTGTGAGAGAGACGAGAGAGACCACTCACACATCATTAACAGCATTACCTCAATTACACAGTCTGACAATGAGAACTAGCTGAGAGAGATGGAGAGTGAGTGAAAGAAGGGGAAGGAGGAGGGAAGGAGGGAGGAATTGACAGGAGGGGGGGGGCGCGAAGGACGGAGAGAGGAGGGAGAGATCTCACTCAGCAGAAATGAAGGAACTTGGCGGCGAGATTGTAACCCGTTTTATTCACCTGTCAAGAAAATGTAAAACACCTACTGTACACAAAACCAATTTCTCCACCGCGCTGAATTCAATCCTCCATTTCCCTTTTTAAAAAAAACACATTAATTCAAATTCAACACACATCCTGGTTTGATTGAATCCACACTGACACCTCACTATGACAGAGAGATAGCAGCACACAGAAGTGGGCACTTCTGCAACCACACCAGCCTAATAATTATTTCTCTCTCTTTGCATGACGGTGCTCTCCCCGGCCTCTGCAACAAAAGGTAACTAGATTTGACTCTTGTCATGATTTTCCGCCCCTCGTTCCTCCTCCACGGCTGCTTTCCTTCCTTTCTATTTTTTTTCTTTGAAGGAGGGGGAAAAAGTACTGATGCCTGTCTTTTATTTATCACTGAATTTCCTCTGGGAACAAGAAACAAAACAACAAAGGTCGGATAAAAAAGCAGCAAAAGGGGACATGATGGAGGAGGAGAAGACGCTGGCGGAGGGAGAAACGGTTCAAATCAATATCGTGAATCTACAGGGATTTGAAATAGTGCCCAGGGACAGTTTAGGAGCAGCACATCCGCTGCCGATTGTGCGTCTCACCCAGGGGGCAAGACCAGTCTGGGCTACTCGACCACAGCGCTCAACAAATCAATAGTCCTGCATTGTGTGTGTGTGTGGTGTGTGTGTGTGTGTGTGTGTGTGTGTGTGTGTGTGTGTGTGTGTGGCTGTGTGTGCTATCTGCCCACAAGCCCCACATCCATTGACAGAGGGCCAGGTGAAGTGTTGGCTGAGAAAATTGTGCAAACAAGTAGGTTGTTATGGGGGGGTGATGTAAAGCTGATGCTTTACTGGATGAGATATCAATATATATATATATATATATAGCACATCAATAAAACAAATGTAAAAGGAAATAACAATAGTGATATGTGAGACTTTATAAACCTGACATACTGTACATGGCCACTATTCATATTATTACATAAACAAATAATATAATAACATTTTTGATAACACAAATCTCTGTCTCTGCTAGAAAAGCTATGTATTGATTACACAGTTTCGAAATGACCTCAAACACATATTTGGCATTTCTCTATTGTAATTCCTTGATTACACTCAGCTGCCGTTTAAACCGAAAACTGCATCCCTCTGCTGACCGTCACGTTCACTGGTAACGCTAATTAATGCTAACTTGATGACGGGTCAAAATGAAACTTGATAATTAAAGCTGCGCGTAGTCAGCCGAAAACTGTTCATAATGTAAAGAAACACCATCACTCTGTAGCGCCACAGTGCAACAGTGACAGGATTTCTGTATTTTCCTAGTTATTAAAGCGCAGGGTAAAAGTGTCTAATAACTAAGTCTAATAATACTTGAAGCGTGTCATTTGTAGGTCATGTAATCTTTACTGACTGCTATGCAAATGCATCCACATAAATATGCTACAATCAGAGCTAGTGACATAAAATAAAAAGTGAGAAAAACTGCTTATGGTGAGGGCGAGGGGAGGTGAATGGGTCCAACAAGCACAGGCCTTTCAACCAGAGGGTTCAAGCCCTGTGTTTAGTTTTGTATGCTACGTTAGCAACGCTGAGATGTGTTTTCTGTACTTACTGTTACGTTGTTTCCGTAGGTACTACACTAAAGTTGGGCCAGACCAGCCATGTGAACAGCGTGTGGCGTCTACGTTGCCTCGCGGCTGTGTGATGTACGCGTCTGTTATTCACACCAGCTGCACGTCAGCTGCGTGTCTGCAGCGTTTCTGCTGCTGCTACGTTTGACTTTCATAATGGCCATTTTGTTTCATTATAAATGTCATTTATACTTATTTTACACAGAGAAAGGTCAAGAAATGTGGTAATTTGTAAATAATGGTAATAGTAATTAAACTCCCCTACTATATTCATTCATGGGGCTCTGCAAGTCACTGCATGTTCTAACACTGTCCTGCACATATTTCAGAATAAAAGCCTTGTGTTAAGAAATGAAGTTTTGTCCACAGGAAAAAAACTCTTGAGGTGTTTTATTTTGAAATGAAAGCAGGAAGTGTTAAAAATAAATCTTTACTTTTTTTGATGTCTGTGACATTTTCTACGGATACAGACATCCAAAATGTAGTAATGCTGCTGATATGATGTTAATATTCAGTCATACGATGACTTCCGCTGCCCGTTGCTGCTGTTTACTGCGCACGGCTCGCGTCAAAAATAGGCGAGACCTCGAATCTCTAAAAGACATGCAGCTGAGACGCAGCTGAGCCGTGCGTCTCACGCGGTGCGGCTACTCTAACCCGTAAACATGACGCCGAAATAAAAAACAACACGTAACGCAGTCGCCACGGGTTCCTCACGCTGCTGGTCTGGCCCAGGCTTTAGTTTATAAACTTTTTTCAAGCCCAACCATTTCCAAAACCTAACTAAGTGGTTTTGTTGTCTAAACTTGATTGAGTGGGTTTGTCGCTTCATGTTTCAGGAGTTGCATTCTTCCAGTTTCATATGAACTGACACGGGATTTCAAGAGATCTGCAATAAATTTGGTACATAATATTAAAACTTAAATGCATATCATCTATTTTATTTTGTAAGGAGAGAGGATAAAGAGCATGTTTGATTTGGCCTACTGTACCTCTGAATTTCTCCACTGTCAGTGCAGAACTGAAACTACAGCAGATTTAAAGCATCAAAAGGCATAAAATATAAAAATCTTAAAGTTGGCAGTTTAGAAAGTTGGGATCAGCCAATAACCAGAAAAAGGCCAGTGGAATATACAATATTCAGTTACGTTAAGGTTTTGTGTCACAGCTTTGTCAATTCAATGTTGGTTACTTTTAATGATGTAGTTTGTGACATAGTACATGTACTGGATTGGTTTATACTGTAAAGAGTTCATGCTATGGGACAGCGTCTTATTATTATTTAATGTAACATTTCTGAGGTGAGCCACAAGGGACCATGCTGTTGTAAGCGTAGCCAGGTCAGTGCCATAATGTAGATTATAAAGCAGTAGTATCATAGAGTAAGAGTTAAACAGTGTTACAACACTGCTCAACAGCTATGTACAGCACAAATTTGGACATTTGTTGGTAAGTCTTGATTGTCTCGTTTCAGAGAAATCAGATGTGTCACTCACCTATCAGTGATAATAGTTTGTCTGCTGTTGAAATAAAATGTAAAATCTACAGAGAGGTAATTTAAGCATTACTTTAAACAACACCTAAATGTGCATTTTATATACGCTACATGCTTCACACAGCACCCTACAGGCTGAGGTAATATTGTATGCTCTTATGCATATCTATTCTTTCAAAACGGTGGCAATTAGCATATTGTACTGCAGGCAACAGCTGGCGCTCCATACTTGAGTGCATTATCTGTAAGCTAGGGAACAAACACGTGTACCCTGCTGTTGTTTTGCAAGTCAGAATCATTATTATTGCAAAGCTAAAAATGAATACAAAAATCAGGCAACACGACTGAGGGCAGAACAAGAGAAATCATTTGCATGTGTAGTTATTTCCATCAAGATTATTCAATTATTCTGTTTTATGAACTGGAAACAGTTTGTTGGCCTCAGACCATCAATGACATAGCAGAGGTCATTTTGTAATGCGGGTAATCATACTGTTATCTATCTTCAAGACATTTGTAAACAGCTATGACCAAAAGCTCTGGCCTCATAGTAAATTCCATTGTCAACTTTTGGCGCTAAAACTGGAGCAACGGGCTGCCAGAAATCTGTCTTTTAAAAATACAAGTAGGGCAGAAAGCTGAACTGAAGCTGTTAAAACTGGATTTTCACCATATGGAGGCTGGTGTGTCACTTTCACACACTAACACAATCCAACTGATGGAATGCCAATGCTTATACATCATGTTCATTCACTTCCAGCACTTACGATACAAAGAAAATGATAATACTATCACAGTTTACTGATTGGCTCTGTGACTCATTGAGCACTAATAAGGCAGAAATATGCAAGAACAGTCAGTTCAACCCACTGCAGATGTACTTGTCCCAGTTCCCTCCTGTAGTGCATTGAGCCTATTTCACTATGTAAGAATAACATAGAGGATTATGAAATTATGTGAGCAAATTAAATAGCTGCTTATTATCTAGGTGATCCAGTGCATTCCAACTTGGTATTATGTTTCACCGTTTTATTACAAATTTCTGTTAAACTGATTATGCCACACTGTGAATTATGTGAACTCTGAAGGTATAGCATAATTCTAACCATATTATTACATAACATAATAATTAAATATAACTTAACATGTCAGTCCTTCATACGTTAGAACCATAGACTGTATATAATGAGCTGACGTTGTCCCCATGACGTCACCCATTTGTTTAACAACAGTTTTGAAGCCTCGAGTTCAGCATTTTGGTTGTTTCCATCTTGGTATTTTTTGAAACCAGAAACACACTGTGAAAGAGTTAAAGTTGTAAGATGAAAACACGGACAACTTCCTGCCCCGGTAGCAACCTGTCAATCACAAGCTAGCCACGCCCTACAGCATACCTGCTCTATCTTCTATCATTATTTACTAAATGAACATCATGCTGTGTTGAAGAAGACATTGAAGAAGTCATTTTCTCATAGACTTCTATACAATCAGACTTCTTTTTGCAACCAGAGGAGTCGCCCCCTGCTGGTTATTTGACAGAATGCAAGTTTAAGGAACTTCCACATTGGCTTCACTTTTCAGATTTGCATATTGGCCACTGGTTAGAACTCATTTCAACCATATTTTATATTTATTTTTTGTAACCATGGAGCCATTTTGCATGGACTTACCATCCAACTGACATAAATTGCTGTAAGGTTGATTGTAACAGTAGAAAAGAGGCACTTGCCTTGCCTGGTGAAATTCCCCTTTAGTTCATTTAGCTGAGTCGTACAGAATGGCTTCAGGCAAATTTCAGTGACTCGTTCTATTCAAAATGATCTTTTGATGCTTCTTCTCTCTTTTCCACTTAAAGAAATATCTCTCACGATATTGACCTAAAACACTCACTGTCAGAGAAAATCTCCATCTGAATTTAATCTGACTGCATGCTACAGTAAGTACTGCAGCACAGTACTTCAGAGCAATTGTTGTAATTTATCTGCAGTAAGGCATTACGGCAGATTTGTCATTGTGAGTTTTAGCCAAGCAGAGATACATTTATTGTACCTCAGAGGCATGTTACAATAGTGAAAACCCAATTAAGCAATTCCTATTTTTTGCAGAAGCCTGCATCTGGGGGAGTACACAAATTATTGACTATGTTGCTCTCATTGTCTTTGCTAAGCCCCTGCACCCAAACAAAGACAGAGTAAAGCTGTCTCTGTGAAAATGTTATGACGCAAAGAAAGATTCAGAGAGGTGGGCTGATAGAGCTTTTACCTAACTTTATATCTTCATTTCTGTCTGTCTTGGCAAATATATCCATTTATTTGTAATGCTCTCCCTCCATCAGTCTTTTTTTCTGTCACTGCCTGGCACTTTATTCTGCTGCTTTTTTGTCATTTTCTATTTCTCTGTCATAATTAATTTCACTTTTTACAGCACTGTCATTATTACATTTTCAAAGAAAGTCAGCGATAATGTGATACCACAGAGCCAGTAGTCAAAGAAAAGCTCAGCGCTACAGAAACATGACTAAAGCCATGCGATTGTGAGGATGTACTGAGCTAAATGCTACCAATGACAATGCTAACGTGCTTATGTTCACCACAGTTGTGTTTTAGCATGCTAACACTGGCTAACTAGCGCTAAACACAAAATACAGCTGGGACTGATGGGAATGTCCTGAGCATTTGCTGATGAACCAGTTAGTACAATTCATCCTGAGGGGGACATGAATGTGTGTACCAAATTTCATGCCAATCCATGTAATGATACATTTCTCTTGAAACCATGCCACATGAAAACTAGAGATAGGATACAAAATAGGATACATCCTCCGAGGACCATAGTGGTCTTCATAAAAGTTATTGCCAATATAGTCTATATGTCACTAGATAAATGAAATATTTGACCCACTAGTAGCGCTAAAGAAAAAAATTACCAAAGTCATTAGGATACATCCTCTGGGGACCATGATTGCATAAAAGTTAGTGCCAATATACTCTATATGTCACTGATAAGTGAAATATTTGACAAACTAGCAGCGCTAAAGAAAAAAAAATCAAGGGATCAACAAAGCCATTAGGATACATCCTCTGAGGACCACAACTGTCTGCATAAAAGTTGGTGCCAATATATTCTATGTCATCGGATAAGTGAAAAATTTGATCCACTAGCAACGATAAAGAAAAAAAAAAAAGTCCACCAAAGTCATTAGGATATATCCTCTGGGGACCATGATTGTCTGCATAAAAATTAGTGCCAACAAACTCTATACGTCACTGGATAAGTGAAATATTTGACCCACTAGCAGCGACAGAGACTAATAAAATCTTAATGATTCATTCATCATATTTGTCTAGACCGAAGTGGTGGACCATGCAACCAGCAAACACTGTCATCCTACCTTACACCCAACACAGCTCAACTGTCTTTGCTAGTTTCACACCAATGCAGTTGTTACTTTCATGATGGTTCACAACACGCGTCCAATTCAAACTATAATGGAATATAGTGAAATAAGGCTCTCAGGCAGCAGACTCAGTAGATCATGGTGCACACATCTCCTCTCGTCGGCTTTCTGTGTGTGCCAGTGTAGACATAAGATACTTCAAAGTTTGGGGCTGATGGATCAGTGTGTTATGCAGCCTCTCCTGCAGTGTCCGACTGTAAGCCCGGAGGAGAGGAGGACCCAGATTGTGCACCATTTAACTAGCAAAAGTGGTCTTGGACACGCCCTAAATGCACTTCGGCCATGCACGATAAATCATTAAAATAGGGCCTTAAGTCTAAGAGAGCTTACCCATTATCTAAACTGGGCTAGCCAGTATTAGCGAAATCATTCATTTTTTCCAGTTTCCTACATACATACACACACAATTGTTATCTAGAACCCTGGTGCAAAAGTCCTAAACCAGTACTCACATTAACGTGGTTACCGACAACTGCTTTAGCATAGGACTAAAACAGAGCACCATCAGGTTATGTATCTTGCCCAAGAGGCATACTAAATGTTGCAGAACATCTTATTAGGTCCTGCTATGGAAAAAATAATGCCGCAGCAATGTTTTCTATTGATAACAGTTGACGGTGTGCTGTGTAATTGCTGCTAATGGCTGCTAATAGATCAATGCCAAAGGCTAGGCTTCAGGGAGAGCACTCTAGATTGTGGGTTGAACAGAGACTGTCACTCACTGTTAACCGCCTGTGGCCATATAATAGACACCACCACCAGACAGACACACACAGACACATACACACACACACACACATAGTGGTCGATGCCCCATATAAACCATTAACCCCAGCCCTTCCATATACCTCAGTATAATTACATTCTACAGGTAATACGGGTCGGCAAATGCAGAAAATAACCCATAACTGACATGATAATCATTCACTGTGCAATAACAGTAAAAAGGTCACTAAAAATGATAAGGGCTGTGATGAAGAAATCAAACACACAGTACTGTCACTCCTCTTAAGGCGATATGTGCCAAAGCAAAGAGGTCTTGGCCTTTTCACCACACACTGATGCTTCAATTATTAGACCATAAGGCCTCAGGGTGCACATTTTGAGACAGTGTTTTTAACCCTGATTCATTCCCTTAATTCACCTTATCACACTGTATATTGATCAATTTCACATGAAAGGCCAGTGCCTTGCAAGGAAAGAGATGCAGCATGTAATAACTTCAATGAAAGAAGGCAGAGAAGAGATAATTGCATCAAATCTACTGTCATATATTGTGTATTGTGTATGCGAACTTTAAAATTTGTCATCCAAATCGTAATCTACAACACTGTATTCCAAACCTTCAATACAGGGGTTAAGGGCATACTTCACCCACAAAATGGCAATTTGTGTATCAATTACTCACCCTGTGTTACCTTGAAATCTTGAAGGAAGCTTTGTTTTTCCTCACAGGCCTCCACGGTGAGCGGAGAATCTGAAAAATGGAGGCCAGGTTTAAGAACAGCAAAACTAAATCAAAAATCCATTTACAAACTCACGCAACTCGTACAAAGTCTCGTATAATAATCCAACTCTTTATCCAGCTGTGTGCTCAGTAATATGCATTTTCACCAAATCTAAATATTTAACATTTAGCAGACGGCAACATCTGAAATCACTCAACAAATATTCAATGGATTGTGACACTTAAATCTGTCGATCCCTTGATTTTTTTTTGTAGCATCAATAAGTTGTGATCTTTGGTTTTGAGTAAGATATCTGGACAACTACTGGATGGATTGTCATGAACCTTGGTACAGACATTCATGATTCCCACAGGATGAATCCTCAACGTTGGTGATCCCCTGACTTTTCTTTAAGCACCACCAGCAGTTCAAAATTATGTGATTTAGTGAAAAATTTCACACAGAACGCGAATGTTGCGCAGTGAAAAAGTGGCATAATTTTTTGATTTCTGATTTTGTGAGCTCTTGCATCCGCGAATAAATAAATAAATAAATAAATAAATAAATAAATAAATAAATAATAAATAAACCACAACCTAGAAGTTTTGCAGCTCGAACAAGGACGAAAAACTTTAATACTCCTTTTAACCCTGCCACATGCAGCGCAGGCTAGATCCAATCCTTCCCTTCTTACTTTTCACAATAAAAGCTCTAGAGCATTTGCAGGCAACTACTTAGCATTTTTATGTAGTTTATTTATCACACCCCAGTGTGCAGAGGCCTTAACACTGGATTTATTTGATTTATACACCTGTTTCATGTCACACACTGTTAGCACCACCACAGTATTACAGGAAATAGATGCACTATATACTATATATAAGAACAGTTTATATTCTTTCATTTACTTTGTGCAACAAGTGATGTTATCTCATTATATAACTGTAATCATTGTGCTAATGTTCTTTCACTCACTGTGACAGAGCAGTGATCATGACAACACAGGATCTGCAGCGGAGATGGCTTTGTTTTTGCACTCCATTATAGGAAATTGATTACCTAATTTTCCATCCTACTTTTTTGTGAACTATGGCAGCGAGAGTTGATAATGATTCAAGACCCAGATAGGGATAAGTAATCCTAGATTATCCCCTCAAGGCATATTTCATTACAACAAGTTTTTTAATTTGCCATTGAAGTTGTGTAACAATAATTTAAACCACCGACTGACACTCAAAATAGAGATACAGCTATTACACAGTGTCTTTCACTCGAGTCCTTTTGTGTTTCCCTTTGAACTAAATTACCTGCTTTTTGAGAGGAACTCACACAATAATAGGCACCGGGGGACGTAATGAAGGCAAAGGATAACTGGGTGAAGCTGGACTGAATGGCGCTTAATCGTTTTTGACATAATCTTGATTCAAATACAGTTTATAACGATATTTTCTTTGTGTTGCTTTGTGCTCTTTTGAAATTAAAACTGCTTCAACAAATCACGGCTGAGTGAGGGAAACGCTTTGGCAGCCACATGTAGATAAACACAGTAGGTGGAAATTGCTCAGCAGGAGTTTAAAATCTTAACAAAGCGAGAAAAAAATGTCAATCTCAAACCTGGCTCGGGCTGAGAACGACGCAAGAAGGAAATTTGTGGGATGAGCGTGCCGGGAATACACTCAGACAACTTGGTGTTTGAAGTGAATTTTTATGAAAGAACTGGTTTATTGGACTTAATATGTTGCGTTCACAGAGCAGAAATAAACAGGGCTACATCCCCTTGTATTAGACAAGCACAAAGCCCAAGGATAAGGAGTGATGCTGAGTGGCGTGGGTTTCCATGTGTGTCTGTGTGACAGAAAGAGAGGGAGTGGGGCTTCTGTACTGAGATTAAATCCACTTGGAAAGTTTGACTGTTTGCCGTAGCCTGCCTTACTTGCCAGATGGCCGTGGTTTGTGGTCTGGGACTGCTGTGGCACAGTCCATAAGGCAGCCGTCTCTCAAACCCATGTAAGAAACCCCGAGTGAGGAGTTGCTTTTTGTCGTCTGCAAATTCTTATTGTCTCGCTGTCTGAATTATAGAAAACATACACAACAAGGGTAGGATGTTGGTGGTGGGGTTATGGATTATATTAAAGAAGTTAGTATTTGATGTTTACTTCGCTGCAGGGTAGCGAGATGGGGTAACAAGATCCTTCATGTATATATCGATCCTGAGCCTCATCTCTTTCCCTCAACGCTCCAACTGTAAGATTTTTAGGATACAGTAGTTCAAGATGTATCTGGTGAACGTGTGCAGTCAAGATCAATGTCAGATTCGCATTAATACAGTTCAAGTTAACAAGATATTATCAACCCAACACACATTTTCTGTGGAATCAAATATTCATGGTTTCATTTTTTGTTTTTTAGATTTAACAGAAATGTCAGCAAACTTGCTAAGCTTGTTTTTTTGTCTAAAATTGAGGAAAGAAATATAGTAAATATAGTAAATGTAGTTGCTGACATATGCATAATCAACAGATTAGACAGCGCTAGAGATGAAATTAGAAATGCCCGTTGTCATTATTATCGTAAACTCAAACAAAATTAAGCAGTGACATATACTGCTGTAAACTGACACTAAATAAAAAGAATATCCTTTAAGACAAACTAAAATGAAATGAAAAATAAAATACTGTAAGTACCACAAAAAGAAGACAGCATGAATTTCTGGTAATACTGAGGAAGTTGAACCACAGAAAACTGAAGAAGAAGAAGAAGAAGAAGATAGTCCTTTATTAGTCCCACGAGGGGAAATTCAATTTTTTCACTCTGTTGTTAACTTATACACGGTACATGCAGACCCGAACACACACATGCTCAAACATGCAACAATGGAGAGATGTCAGAGTGAGGGGGCTGCTCCTGACAAGCGCCCCGAGCAGTTGGGGGTTTGGTGCCTTGCTCAGGGGCACCTCGGCAGTGCCCAAGAGGTAAACTGGCACCTCTCCAGCTACCAGTTCACACTCAGTTCTTGGTCCATGGCGGGACTTGAACCGGTAACCCTCCGGTTCCCAAGCCAACTCACTACAGACTGAGCTACTGCCCCAAGTGAGGGGGCTGCTCCTGACAAGCGCCCAGAGCAGTTGGGGGTTTGGTGCCTTGCTCAGGGGCACCTCGGCAGTGCCCAACAGGTAAACTGCAACCAGTTGGTCTTGGTCCATGGGGGACTTGAACCAGTCCTCCGCGTCCTAACCCAAGTCCTTACAGACTGAGCTACTGCCGCCCCCTAACGAACCTGACATTCAGATGGAGCAGGTTTTCTTGCGTACGGTAGTATGATAATGTGGTAGTGGAAGAGATGATACCCAAATCAACAGATTTAAACATTACGGCTCTTCCTACACATAGTTCTCCAATACTGTATTTTGTATGTACTGTATATGTAGCTACATACTTCTGAGATATTATACTTGGCCCTAACAGAAATAAACTAAAACTAAATATATAAAAACTTTTCTGAAAAACTGAAACTAACTAAATCAAGCAAACTGACAACTGAAAAGTCAAAACTAAAATAAAACAAAAACTAATTGAAAAATCAAAACTGGTATAACCTTGGTTGCCATAACGAAGACAGTGCAAACAATTTATCAAACATGTGTTGAACAAGCATAACAGATTTTCAGAAGAGCGATGACCTCCGCCGGTACGTTTTACTCGCTAGTTCTTCATTCTTATGAACGAGAAAACATTAAAAGGTAATTGCATATTATTATATTTAGCCTATTTAACATTACCATATTTTTCGCACTATAAGGTGCACCGGATTATAAGGCGCATTAAGCGAAACAAAACGCTCAGATAAGTCAAACTTTATTCAATTCATTTAATAGCTCAATAACTTCAGTAACTCTCAACATTTTTCAGTTGTAACACATGAAATACAAAACAATACGCTCACTTTTCAGTTCATTCCTCTTCCACAAATCCATCAAATCCTTCATCATCAGAGTCTGAGTTAAACAGTTGGGTGATTTTAAGTGCGCCTTATAGTACGAAATATACGGTAATCTGGAAGATTCTTGTAGACGTTTAGGCTGAGACAAACCAGCCTCCTACCTTCTCACATTTATGTTAATTTTGTTTTGTTTTTTTCTTGCACATTGATTAGGAACTGAAAAGCAGTATTGATCAAGCACCAGACTGTCAACCAGGATCAATAGCTGTATTGATAAAACCGTATCGAAACAAGTCCAACAAAGAGCGGATGCTAATTTCATTTAGTAATAAATGAAGTCCAGATTTTAAGCAGCAAAATGTTTCTTTAAAAAAATATTGTTATTGATAATAGTAAAATCAGAACATCAGTCACTGTTGCGCTAAACTGCAGAGCAGAATACTAAATAACCTTTAATAATATATTTAAGTGCGACATCAGTTGTTGACTACTTGCACAGAAAAGTGAGAAAGCCACAGATTATGTTACACAACATAAAGCAGGGAAATAATTATAGTTATTGACTTCCTGGTTAGTCCTCTCTTCCTTTCACCTCTTGCTTTTTTCCCTTTACTCATCTGTTTACCTCCATTTTTTAATTCTATGTTGAACATTACCTTACTATTTATTTTCTCTCGTTTTCACCACATTATTTCCTTTTCAAACTACTACCATCCGTCCCCTCCCTCGTCGCGTCCTCCCATCCTCTCTCCATCCATCCATCCCTTCCTCCCTCCCTTGCGGACAGGCCGCTCTGACCTGTATCTGTCTGGCATGGATGAGTCCCAGGTTTGGTTTAAATGCCCCAATTATTCTACTGAATTATGATGCCCTGCTCTGGGCTATGTTGCTGCGTCTCTGTGGCTCTCTTATGACAGCTGGCACAGTACAACAGAACCATTTACAGAGGCCAGATTAAGGGCACGTTCACATGAGCGGTTCTCCCCAAGCACCAGGCTGCGGAAAGCTGACGGTTGGTGTAGAAAAGTGACCACATGGAAACACTCTGACCTGAAAACACTCTGATCTATCCCTGTTGTACCTCCTGCCTTATACAACACCCCTCTGTTGTTTTAGTGGATTTTAAAGTCAGAACTCACAGTTGAATTTTGGCACAAAGTGGAATACAAAGAACAAGGTCTTAATACAAATTTAATATATTATTGTTTAAATAAATAATGCATATTTTACTGCGTTTGAATATGTGGATCAAATACACATAGAATCGCTCAGTAAAATTTACATGTTTACACATCAACATGACGTTTTCAAAAATATCAGTGACAGATATTCCAAAGGAAATAATAGCAACTTGGATATGGATATGTGTATTCACATATTAATGTTAAAGGTACTAAATACGAGATTGCGAGCATTTCTGTTGCCTCCGAACAGCTCTCAACATGGTGACGGCTGAGCTAGTCGCTCGCAGCTACCCATGCTAACAAAGCTAACAGAGCTAACCTGAGGGGGAACCGGAGACTGAGTGTTACACTTAAACGACGGCGTGGGACGGCATTATCAGCTGTAACCGCCGTATGAGAGCACTGCCTAGCGGCGGCTGCAAGCTAGCCAGTTTGACTTGCTCACATGCACGAACATGCACTATAAGGCCAGCGTGGCCGGCCCGGCCATGTAAACAAAGCACAAAGAAGCTCGCACACAGAGGGAAAGTAACGTCATTCTCTGCTGAGGTAGATATTACTCCACTACATCTTTACATAGCAAAGTTATTTGCTTCGCTATTAATGCTCTGGATATCGTATAGAGCACCTTTAAGAATAAACAACTGTATGTTTATGGTCATCAGTTGCTGCTCTCTGCATATGAGAAAGGACATCTCACACCATTTCAACATAATAAAAAAATACAGTCTAATTTCTACATAAATGCATCTGTGGATGTAAAGATAACATACGGCCCCACTCTAACCACTGTAGCTTATTTATAGTATCGTATCGTCATTCAAACCCAACAGAAACAAAATAAAACTCACCAAAACTGTCATGGTTTGTCTTTCCACCCACCTCTTCCACTGTTCCAACAATATGGTTGAAATTAACTCGGCGTTAGACGGGAAAATGTGCCGACGCTACACGTCATCTTCCTCCATATCTATTTCCCTAACAGAGCTGCTGTTGGGGAATAATAATAATAATAATTCCCAGTGATTTTCGAATAGTATTTTTGCTTGGAATGCACATCCCTAATATATATTGAGGTTGCAGCTGTGGTGGTTGTATCGTATGTAAAAAAAAAAAATCTGCTTACACCCTAAGGTGCTTGCATGAAGGGATGCTCAAACTCGAAGTCCCGGGCTGAATTTCAGACCCAGTCCACCCTGATACACACCCACATCTGACAACGATAGTGCTTTGAGCGTCAGGTGAAGTCACACGGTCATGTCAGGATACTTAGTTAGTCATATTTCATAGTTAAAACCACAACAAAACAATGTGTCCACAAGTCCTTGTACAGAAAATGTTCTCACTCTGAGACAGACACTGGCTCTGGCTCGCAGCCCTGACAGCCCTCCCTTCCTACACCCACGGTCATGATTATATATGGATAGTATTGATTAATGTCAAGTATTCCACTAATGTAACATCCTATTAAGTGTGCACGGCCTGAAGTTAGAGCTACGTATTGGATGGGAAATTCCAATTACACATGTTCGTCAAATACTAGAGGCCAATGAGAGAGCAAGTGGGAAGGACACGGAGCGAATGTCAGCAGCCACTAGTTGATTTGCTCCTGAATACACCACTACATGGCTGTGTACTATTACCACCCACACTACTCTGCCCATTTAGCAGCGGCCCTTCTTTGTCAGTCAGTTCTGCGTCTAAAGGAACATTCCTTGTTTAATGTGAGAGAGTATTAGAATAAAAAGCAAGGCACACCGCAGAACACATTCAGCTCACACCTGGAGCTCAATATAGCCTAACCCTCCCATCTTTTCAAAACAACTGTGTAATCCAGCCTCCGTGGTTACGTTCCCCATTTTTAGCAGCAGTGTAATCCTACGTTACGACTGAGCCCACTAAATCTCGGGTGACATATGTTCCACACACTCTGAAAGGTAGTCTAATCATGCAGCGCTTTTTCTTCACCCTATAATTGATCATATCACATGTGGCCTTGATTAAACACCCACTCGCACTTCAGAATTAATCATGCATTGCATGAACTTAGCATTAATCACGGTAGAACCCCCGCTCCATCTCCATTCCTCAGTCGGACTGTAATGGGATATTCATCTCTGAAACAATTAATAACATCGGCATGGGGGCTCCTCCACACTAGCCCCATTCTCTTGGTTCCCACAGTGTTATTTTAAGCTGGTCGCGGGCGATGATTGAGGGGTCGCGACGAGAGCTTAAATGGGATTTATTAGCATAGATGCCATGGGTGAAGAGAGGAGAGAAGAAGTGCAGAAGCAGTGGGCTGACTGCAAGATTGGATGAAGCGGAGCGAAGGAAATCGAGAGCGGGGAGAGAACGAGAAAGAGAGCGTGCCTAAAAGGTGATAGAGTCATTGGCATGTTTTCACATGTGAGCCCACTGGAGAGGCATCAATCTTCTTTATCTCCTTGAGATTTTTTTATATCTTGGTGTTTTTCTCCCTGTAATAACCCCCTGCCACCTACCAGGTGATTCATCTGAACCACTCCGCGGCAGAGCTCCTCTGGGGTTCATAGAATACCTGCCACTAAGATCCACAACAGCACATAACGACATACGCGCACAATGGAATGAGAGAGCTGGAAAATAGATTACTATGCTCTTCTCAGAGATTCACTTGACCGTAACAATATGAGAGTAGCCTATCATACGCTGCCACTGCTGTAGAGCATAAAAAGCACAGAAGAGATGATTGAGGAATACAGCAGCCGCCATCTGAAAGTCCCTCTTCAGTGTTGAGGTCACCTGCGTCTGATGAGGTAATGATAGATCACTCCATAGCTTTTTATCTTGTTTTCACGAACTTTGACCTCAAAGTAATGGGGTAAAATATTCACTCACTATCCATCGGTTGACGATGAGCGAGTATGAGTGTATCCTGTGGCCAGAAGAAAACTCATGGCAATGAACACAACGGAGGCAACACAGCAAAACATAACTGAGCAGAAATGAGATTTGTTAAAGATTCTTCTGCTCTACATTAATTTAAAGTGACTTTACAAATGTAAATTAAAGGAATAGCTCAACATTTTGGAGAAAAGCAGATCAGGCTTATTTCCAGGGCATCATTAACCAGCATTTTGTCAAGGCCGTTGGCCCTTTGATACCAACGAACAACGAACAAGACTCTCTTCAGCGTATGCATGAGATGCACTGAGTTTTAAAGTAACTCCCACCCACAGCAATATTAGACGCTCAGAGCAGATCCTCAGGAAGTCAGGTGGTGTCGAATAAAGGGTGACAAAGTCTGAGCACGGAGGAGAATGGGGTGGATGGATGGGTCAAACAAACAAGGGACTTCAGCCCGGAGATGGCCG
The DNA here is from genome assembly GCA_947000775.1 of Pterois miles. Taxonomy (NCBI): domain Eukaryota; kingdom Metazoa; phylum Chordata; class Actinopteri; order Perciformes; family Scorpaenidae; genus Pterois; species Pterois miles. The sequence continues at coordinate 15,052,067 of CAMQGK010000549.1, read as the reverse complement.
TTCATGTCCCATGTGATACCACAAGTCAACACTGACCTATTTCAAATTGTACAAGTACGTTACGTAAAGTACTTGCGTACGTAACATCGCCTACGAGACAACAACCATACTTATGTTAACACAAATCACAATCTTTTACAAAACATAACTGAGGGCTTTTGTTGCCCAAACTTCAGTGATGTAGATGAGAAGGACAATACCACTCTGAAGTCTATATGGTGAATATGAAGCTAGAGCCAGAAGCCAATTAGCTGAGCTTAGCATAAAGACTTGGGGGTGTTTTTGGCCAAAGTTTCAAAAATTTGGGGCACCCTGGACATTTAACAAGTAAAAGGCACAACTAGACCACGCTGTCAACCGTCATACCAAATCTGAAGATCCAAAGTCAAGTAGATTCAAAGTTCCGCTCCAGAAACGAAAGAATGACAAGCGATCAGACCGATGGACGGACGGAAGGAGCGCTATATACCCTATAATATATCTACGTTGTAGCAGGGGTATAATTATTATTTTCACTGTTGATTAATTAACCTGACAGAAGACCTGTTTTTTTTGTGTCCTGGTTTTAGTCCTGGGGGCTGCACGGTGGTGTAGTGGTTAGCGCTGTCGCCTCACAGCAAGAGGGTCGCAGGTTCGATTCCAGCTTGCGGCTCTTCTGTGTGGAGTTTGCATGTTCTCCCCGTGTAAGCGTGGGTTCTCTCCGGGTACTCCGGCTTCCTCCCACCATCCAAAGACATGCTGTTTAGGTTAATTGATGACTCTAAATTGCCCGTAGGTGTGGATGTGAGCGTGAATGGTTGTTTGTCTCTATGTTGTCTGTCTCTATGTGCCGTGCGATGGACTGGCGACCTGTCCAGGGTGAACCCCGCTTTCGCCCTATGCCAGCTGGGATCGGCTCCAGCCCCCCCGCGACCCCTAACGGGATAAGCGATTGACAATGGATGGATGGATGGATGGATGGTTTTAGTCCTGTTCAGATCAGGTGTACTTCCTTTTTCTCCATTGTTAAGATGTCCTAACAATACCTACTATATCAAAGTACGGCCCACACACTGAGACACACACTTAAGAAGTTTCTCAACCCAGTTTCTCTAAAGTAACCAAATAAACGGCTATAGCTCCCAGGCTAATAATTAAATGGAAATCGTCTTTTCTTTGAAACTATGTTTTCTGAGCTGTCAGGTCACTTAATGATGACATAGTTAAAGAGACTGTGTGATGAGAATCTTGGGAAATGTAGGACAATGTACCAACATACTGAAATTACCACATGGCCACAGTGGCCAACAGCTTCCCCCCCCCCCTTTCTTTTATTCCATTGTTTATTTTAGGGATAATTTATTGCAGCTAAAAGCTCATTTTAAATACATGTTTAAAATGTGGAACATAAACTAAGTGACTCAGAGTGTATTCCTGCAGGCTTTCCATCATTTATATCTTTGAGGCAAGTCTGCGTTCCTAAATATCATTTACTTAAACACATGCATTTGATAGTAAAACGTATTTCCATGAAATAATTGATTTATGATTGAAATGAGATGATGCGAGACAAATTTAAAACCACTCCAACTGCAACTAGGTCAGTCTTACAAACTCCACGTACCCAGTTTTAGAACTGTGGTGTTTCAAATACTCCAAAAGGACAGTTTCAACTTAAATAAAGAGTATGAAGAGTTGGAGGATCTATAGTCAGAAATGTGAATACATTAAATAATATCAGCTAACCAGCACAATGACATCCACCTCCCGCTTCTGGGACCGCCTCTCACAGGCTCCCAGCTATGGATGCATTCTCTGGCGTGTCTGGTGTGGCACCTGAAGCCAAAACCAGGACGGTTCTTGGCAGGTACGGACAATGCGATCGAGCATCAAAGGATGCCAGGCTCTTTGAAGCTTCTTGGCAATGGTCAGCCGGTCCAGATGTACCGCACAGCGCCCCCAGCGGACATGTTGTGAAACAGGGACAGATGTTTTGCCTCCTGCTGCGGTGCAAGGGTGCAAATCCAGGAAAAATGAGCACACATGGTTTTATTTATACGATATTACAGACTATGACTAGTAACCATGGACCATACTGTTTATTTCTCCTTTACTGAGCACTATAATATGAGGAGAAGAGCACTCCTGGAACGACTGGGGAGTCAGTATTTTGCTCAAGGGCGGCTTGTATTGGTATTGAACTTTATATGAAGGGCTTAACCCCCTTCAGCACAGTGGAGATTGTGAACATGTGATCCTTGAATTTTCCCTTTGTTACAAAATAAAACCTCCATGACACACGTGCACTGAAGCATACAAGGTGTAATCCTGTACTGAACATGGCTGAACGTGAGCACGTTCACTATAGATTGGGAAAGACATTGTGCAAAAGTGAACACACTTGAGAATGACACAGGGAAAGTATGTCAAAAAAGTTCTCCATGTAAAGCATCTTTGAAAAGCAATATATCCATTTGATGTATTATTATTATTATTATTTTAAAATAAGCAGTTGTAAACAGTAAATTGAACAAATCTACACTGGGTGCCCAATAGTTATTATTTTCTATTTAGTCTTATCTACCGTAACTATTGCAGTTGACCGTGCTGTATTTGTTCTTAACATCTTAACAGATGTTGAAAATGTGAGAGACTCCACATATAACGTCACGTTGCGTTAAATTTAACAGTGTTGTTCCTATAGCACAGACCTTGGCATTATACAGCCAGGGGGCCAGAACCGGCCCTCGTGATGGTTCTGCCCGGCCCGGGAGGTCTCAGACAAAAAACAGTAAAGCGAATACCTTTTATTTTGAAATGCTTGTGTATTGTTAATGTAAATTGACATGAGTAATGTTTGAAGTAGCGTCATCTGCTGAGGCAGCACGTCCATAATAAGTCATGGACTGCTAAGTATTTTTTCACAGATGTTGGCAGTGAAGTGGTGTGCTTGTTGTGTGCTTAGTTTGCACCAAACATGTGGCTGTGTTGAAGTAACACAACAGAGAAATAAGAATAACAGTATGTTTTCTGTAGTGATAGAATAAAGGTTACTTCTGACAGTATTTGTTTGGCCCCGCCAACAATCCAGGTTTCTCATGTGGCCCCCCAGGAAAAATAATTGCCCATCTGTTATTATGGCCACACTGACAGATGCCATTCTTGAACAACAACAACATTTAAAAACGGTAATGTCACAAAATCTCTCGTGATCAAATGTGACTTGAATGACGTCATGGAAACACGTTAAATTATCAGCCACATTGTTACCAGAAATCAACAACTTGGTCTTGGTCTTTGCATTTTGCCTTAGCTCATGCATGACCCGCAGCTGCTATTCAGTCAGCTTGGTTTTCAATTGGGCATTGTTCTTTCCCACGTCACAACAAGATATCCGATCCTAAATACTGAACGTTTAATATTTATAATTCAAAATCGGCGCAGCCAGGATGGACTTCCGAGCCGATTTGGGAGATGTAAAAACTCTTAACACTGTATACCTCACACCACAGGAGTATCTGGAAAGATAATCTTTAGAACAGAACTCTTTACATCAAAAAACTGGGCTATACTGACAGTTGTCGGGAGGGGGAATTGGGGCCAAAATCGACTGGATTATTGTGTAGTGAGTACCTGGTTATTACTCATCATGAGATGAAATATCAAACCAAATAATACAACTTCTACACTTTTTTAGCTGACAACAACTCATGGGATCCGTAGTTTGAACCAAGATGGTACACTTGATTATTCACAAAAACAGCGCATACCAGATCTACTTTCATTCTTACCTTTCACAATAAAAGCCCTAAACATCAAAGCTACACTGCATGACTGTTTACCAGAAGAACATTCAGAGCATTTCTCTAAAAAGAAACTAAAATAGCTCACAGTAGTTTAGGCCAGGGGTTCTCTAATTTATTGATTATTATTAGAGGAGAGGACAATTTCCTCTAAATCATAACACAGATTAAGCATTTGGTTACCACTATTTGAACTATTTGAAGGTACCACTGGAACAATTTGTATTCTAAAACTTTTTAACGTGGGGCTGCACGGTGGTGCAGTGATTAGCATTGTCGCCTCACAGCAAAAGGGTCACGTTCGAATCCGGCTTGGGGCCCTTCATGTGGAGTTTGCATGTTCTACCCGTGTTAGCGTGGGTTTGCTCCGCCTTCCTCCCACAGTCCAAAGACATGCAGGTTAATTGATGACTGTAAATTGCCCGTAGGTGTGGATGGGAGCGTGAATGGTTGTCTTTCTCACAGAGACCCTAACAGAATAAGCGGTTACAGATGGATGGATGGGTCTTTTCAACCTAAATACTTCAGACAGCAGGGACATTATTATTAATTATTAAAGTATTACAGTATTATTAATGTTAATACCATTTATTTAGCTTTTAAAAAGAGGGATGCTTTCATTCAAATTACATTTGGACTCAACTTGACACCATGTACCGCCTACATTTCGAGTAACTGATCTTAGAAGCCTTCAGAAAATGAACAGTAGAAGACTGGCATAGTCCTAAAAAATCCAGATCTTAAAACTCACCACTTTCAGCAAGTGGTTCAGCTTCAAAATAATGAACTTATTGCCGTGTGTCACAATCATATTAATTTCTAATGGCCCAAAGCTAACGTAGGTAGGAGTAATGGATACAATATGTTTCTTTTATTAGCATCAACTTGTCCCCATCTGTAGATGTGCACTTTATTAATGATACAGCACAATATTATAATTCAGAGCAAATTATTTCGTAGACCCCCTGACAGAGTGAATAGTGAGAATAACTGATTTAGGCTGTACAACAATTTACCTCAGACTGCTAGGTGCTGCTCTGGGTCAATCGGATCTCTGTTTTGGCTTTTGCCTGCGCAAATCTATTCAAATCTGTTACTGAAAGTGTAAAAACTGTCACAAACTTGCATTTATGCCAGTATGAAGAGTTTTCATCTGCATAATATTCACAGGCAAGCATTTTCATGTCATTTCTTTGCCACACCTCCAGTGTGTAAAGGCCTTTAGACTAAGGGTAAACCTGAGAGTGTTGGACTTATTGGTATGAACACGGGAAATCCAGCCCCTGAATTGAGATTTTATGTGTTGCTGGTCCAAAATGTGTGCTGGGATAGTCTCCAGCCACCAACAGCCTGAGGCAGTATAGAAAATAAATGGATGGCGTCTGCTCCTACAATGGAGATTTTATTTAATAACTCACTCTTAAGGTCAGTAACACAGCAGCCATTACCAACATTCAGTTCGCGTTTGTTGTCGTGTCGACGTGAGAGCTATCGTCCCCTCCTCTCACCTGGGTGGCATCTTTACTATATGCATTATAAATGATTCACCAAGCCTGTTGTGCATCAGCGCTTCTCGCGTCTCCATGGAGAGAGAAAAGCAGCTGAGTCAAAAGGTATGAGAAACCCACAACTGCCTTCACCATTCTCCGTGTGCTGTTTGCGAGAGACAGAGCTCCCGCTGCTCTTCGCCGTGTCGATGGCAGTCAGAACAGCAGCCTGCGGTGATAGCACTCTGCACTCCTTTTCATGCTCGCTGCTATGCCACAGGGGGAAGAGACATTCCTCGCAAATTAATTCCGCAGAGATTTAAGCGGCTTGAGGTATTCCAGTTTAACTACATCATGCCTGGAAAAAAAAAAAATAAATCGGTGCAGCACCATTTGTGTGCCATAAATCCACACAGCTTTTGGTGTGTGATAGTAGCCTTTTAAGCATAGCGACTGAGCAGTCTGAATTCTCTCCTTCAATACAATATCTTCCTACGACACTATTATAAATGCTCTTAGCTATGATTATAGGTGCAGCATGGCAGTGAAGTGTATTTGCCTTTGTACCATGTACTGATTATGTTACTAAGGAACAGTCATGCAACAAGAGAACGCTGTACAGGTCCTTGCAGCCTAACGGCTTTAATAGGCTCTGGTGTCATGTGGGCCGATTACATTGTTCACTTTGGTCTGAATTGAAAATTATGATCAGTTTTCATTTAAACGTCGAGCTTTATGGAGACAGATTTGTCTCAGCATTATTACTTATTCAATGATCCATCCATAAACACTGTGAACACCTTGCCACTAATACAAAAAAAGATTTGCAAACTCAAAGATATTTTGCAAGTATAAAACGGATTTGCAAATACACAAACAAATTCAAAGAAATATCTGTGAATACATTACTTTACAAATAAAATAATTTGTAAAAAGTTAAATTAAATATGTGTATATATATATATATATATATATATATATATATATATATATATATATATATATATATATATATATATATATATATATATTTGCATTTGTGAATCGAAAAAGGCATTTGTGGATGCAAATTCTACGAAAATCAGCCCCGGTATCACTTGGCCATTTTCGGATATCACATGGTCGACTGCTGACAGCAACATTTCTGTATTTCAAGGAAAAGTCTATGAATTTTTTTTTTCAATAATCAGCGCAAAGTAATTATTTTACTGTGTTAATATGACACAGCGAGTATTATGATCTTATTTGTTCTATGTATGTTATAAACCAGATTTCATGGGAAGGCTTATAAATAGCACATTTCATGATTTCCACCTCATTTACATTGCACAGGCTTAATGTTGTGAATCAGCTTTTTGCACATCATTTAACAGCACATCGTTTCCATGAAACGGTCGCTGTTATGTTTAGGCAACAAAACCACGGTAACGGTTGCAGTTAGATCGAGGCAACTACAACCGTTACTGTAGTTTTGTCGGCAAAATATTTGCGTACACAACGTAACTTAAATAGAGAAAACATCCAACAAACGAATTTCAAAATAACTTTTTTGGGACTCCAGTCTCCTGGTTAAAAGTCCTGTGTTTGTTGGACACATCCACCACTCCTCTCACCCTCCGTAAGTCTCTCTCATTTTTTATTCTACATCACTAGCTGCAGGCGTAGCATGTTCACGTGGAAGCATTCACATTGCAGTCAGCACAGACTACAAGACATACACATGACACAATAAAAACAACACAGGTATTGCATGCAAATTGACACTTGCATTGAGATCTACTTTCTGCGTTGCATCCCCTGCATACTGGTCCAAGAGTAAGATTGTTTTTTTTTTTTTATTATTCCCACACATCTAAATATGGAGGCTGCCCAGTCCAACCACAGACTTCTGCCTGTGACCGCAAAGCAGCTCCAGTGACGCACTAGTTGGGTTAAATGCCACGTTTCAAGGTTATCACATCACACATACTGCTCTGAGATTACAGTCATCTTTTATTCCCTCTAACCCTCAAGTTAATGGCCATGTTCCCCGTCAGTTCTGGCTGTGCTGCCATTCCTGGTGTCAGCTCTGTTGTCAGCCAGCTCTCAGTAAGTAGGTCTGATAATGTCTGCTGCAGATAACAACGGAGGGATTCCCAGAGCTTGTGTCTCTCATGCCTTCCCAGTCCATTAGCCAGCCATACTGCCTGTGTGGCTGACAAATGACTGAATTAGATCTGAGTGTCATCCGATGGGGAAAAATATCATCTCTCTCCTTCTAGATCCTTGTCATATGCTCTCTTCCTCTGTTGTGTCTGAGTTGCGCTCTCTTTCTGTGATGTTTCTCTTTCTGTGAAGTCTATTCTTTTCTTCTCTTGCTATTTCTCAACCAAGCATTTCCTCACTTCACGGCACAACACCATTCCAGCTCTCCATTTGTGATTGCATCTCCTATTCTTGTTTTACTTGAGCGCAGGCCAGTATTAGTTAAAACTAGCTTTTAGAGTGATGTTGGGCTCATGATGAAACGCTACCAGGGCTAACTTTGCAACAACGTGCCTGGATATGACGCATTTTTAAGTAAGAGTGATTTTACTTTTCCGATCCTCGTTCCGAATGTGAACCACTGACCATGTGCAGTTCAAAATGTGAAGACATTAGATGCTGATGCAAAAGCAAGCTGAATGTATGAATATTATATGAGATTCACCTTTCATATCTCTTCTAAGTCTAAGTCAATAGAGAAGATAATATAAAAAATGCAGATGAGTCACTCCACATGTGTAGGTAATGACCAGTTGTAGTATGCCGCATAACAACTTCAGTCATTGAAGTCTTTGATGCAATTCCTTCAGGATGAGAGACAAACCATGTTTAATGACAGTTTCCATTAACCTCTTAAGACCCGAGCTCTTTTTTTGATATGCATTTTTGATGTCTCTTTGCTATTTGGGCTTATTGGAACCTGATAAGTATAAAAACTAAGCATCATCTTTTGACATAATGTAGTTTTAGAGAAAAATGATGTCCACATATGCGGACATGTTTTGAATTTCCATAAAACACAATAAAGTCACCATTGTGTAATAGTGCAAACCTCTATATGTCCACTCTGAACACAGCAGTGTTTTTCCTGACTGCTTTTGCATTTATTAATAACACTTGCAAACATTTTTTATTTAACATTTTGGAACATCACAGTACAATTTAACAAAATGAAATTTTTTTCCCCTTTTGGACAGTCATAGCAACAGTATGGCTCATTTGAAGTGCTGCAAACAGTTACAGGACCACTAGATGGCAGTGTACGTATCCTCGTACGTGTACACAAGACCCCAGTTAAATAAAATTAAGTATTATGTTCATATGACCCAAAATGTGATGTCATCGCATGTGTACGCCAGGTCCTAAGAGGTTAAAGCAGCGGGAGGCGAGATTAGGTTGTGAAGAACACCGCTGCTAAGCAACGGCAACATTAACGTTATTGTCCGAGTTTAGAAACCACAGAGGCTAACAATTTAGCCTCTTCCTGGGTAACATATTACAGGAAATGTAAAGGCATAATGACAGAGGAGAAAGATGAGGTTGTTGAAAATATCAACATTTTCCTCATAAAATTACCAAGAAAAACAATATATGACTAAAATTCAAATATATTGTACAATATTAACATGTTATGCATCGATAAATGAACTTCCATGGGCTACACAACGTCAACAAATGTCGCAAGTCGTGAACTCGGAGCTCTCAGAAACTTTCCACTTACGAGGTTGTGATTACAACATGGGGGGGGGGGCCCAACTCATAAACAAGGTGAACACTGACCCCATCTGAAGGCACCAAAAGTTGTCACTCATCTGGCGACAGCAATGTGCTTTCTTTCTCTGTGACATGAGTGTGTGGATGAAGCATCAAGTTGTTAAATGGCTCTCTGTGCTTTGTAACGTTAACGTGACTCCACTTCTCTTGCTTTAGTTTATGCAGAAGTTAGCCCGCTATGATGGTTGCAATGGCAATGGTACAGATAAAAATGGCCGTCGGTCTGACCACCCTGCTACATTGATTTGAATGGGAATGTCTGTTCTACTCCTATTCTATTTCTATGGACACAACACAAGGAAGGTTATGCTTAACTTGTACTTGGATGTGCAATCTATGGAAAAACAGCAGAAATAAAAATGCTACATATGGATGTGATAGCAGATAGAAAGATGACGGTAGCTAGGATCGTAAAGTCCGCATGGAGAGCTGGAGGAGTTGAACTTTCATACAAACTATACCTCTGCACGAGCCACCCTGTGGTTCGGTCACATAGCATTTATCATGCAAGCACTAGTATACCCGTGGGATCACGAAAATAGCCTTTGAGGCTGAATCCAAAGCTAATTTGTGGGAACGTTACGAGATCAAATCAGTAATGAGTGCCGAGGAAACAAATGAGGCTACATGCTGTAGCGCATAGCACAGTTTGCTCGCCATTTCAGGCATGCCGGCTTTTATCATTATTTCTCCTGCTTCCACGCCAGGGTCCTGCTTCCAGTCCTACGTAACGAGCGTGCTTAACATATTCTGACAAAAATTCTTAGCCCCTGTTTTCTGGAGGCTATAAATGCACCTCGTAGCTTTCATGTGTAGCTCAGTTGTCATGGAGATGCTATAGTTAACCAAAGTGTGGCGTTTCGGTTGTGCGATTACAGGTGGAGGGAGATCATGACTAAGTGAAGCCCATCTGCTGATGTTGAAAAATTCAATAGGTTACCTTGTGCTAACATTTTTTTTGTCAAGGTCAATAATAAACCTTCAAGCTCAGTGTTTAAATAATCTTAATAAGAATGATTATGTTAACCCCGACTGGAACATTCATAATGTGTGTTCCTGCCTTAAGGGACTTCTCTCTTACTCTAGACAAAGGTATTCACAAAGCCACCTCTCCTGTCTAAACTCTTACTCGTGCCACTCTGAATATCGCAAACTTTTAATTATATTTGATGTGGTGCCATAAAAATCCAATTTTCCACAGTGTCTGCAGGCCCTTTATTATTGCTCTGTTACAGGAGACCTTGCATTGCATGTAGACTACAAACATCCACCTCCCAGAGCAGCACCGACTCCCTCCACATCTCTTCATCTTTGTGTCTTTCTCACTGCTCTACTCTTTCTTCCCTCAAGTTCTTTTTCCTCCCCACACCTCTTTGATTCGGGTGTTTTTACACTTTCTGCTACGCTTCTACCAACTCCCTCCTCTCCTGTATATATCGCTCTGCACATCTCTCCATCTTTCATCCCGTCCTCTCTCTCTCTCTCTCTCTCTCTCTCTCTCTCATGACCCAGAAGCAAATATGGTTCATTACATTTTTAATGTTGTTTGTAATTGCTTGGCACTCTCAACATGTCAAGAGCAAATCATTTTTCCAGAGCGTTTGTTTGTGCTTGGTGTGCAGGGATCTCAATCAGCCCTCTGCGAGTGTTGCGCTAAATTTCTGTTTTATCCGAGCTGACCGTGAGCATCTCACATCGCTTGAATTGAAGATGTTGGATTACAACTGGAGATTATACTCGTATATTCTATTTGTGGATCGTATCTGTTGAGTGTATTTTTAAATGCTCTGTGCTGTATGTTATGCTTTACAGTTGAAAACATTTTATGCACCCGTCCTATTTATAAGCATTTCATGAGTCACAATATAGCTGTTATATTCTTGCCTACAGTTTACTGCCTCTGTATGGATTACTTCTCCGTCTGCCAAGAAGTCAACCCCGCAGCTCGTCGGGGTCAGTATTATGTTACGTACTGTCTCAGTATTACTTTGCTAGGGAAGACATGGCTTGGCAGACAAATGCAAGAAGGAAAGAATAAGATAGATAATAGGTAGATTTCTGTGTGTACTTGGTGAAATTGCAGAAATGGAAAATGTTGGCGAGTCGTGAACCAGTGAAAACTTTCTGTGACTCATTCAGAGTCAAACGACCGCCACTCTGTACCGTTCTGACATGTTGGTTACAGCTGATAACGCCATCCTGACTGACACTGCGGAAGCGTAGCACCCACCCTCCGGTTCTTCCCCCAGTTAACACTGTTAGATCCGTCAACACTGTTGCCGTTGTTTTCACTGCTAGCTCTGGTTGCACTGCTGGCTGTGAGCCGGTGGCTCAGTCCTCGTCATGTTGAGAGCTGTGCAGAGGCAACAGAAATGCTCCCAATCACACATTTAGCACCTTTAAAGAAAAAATTTGGCCCTTTATTAAATAGGGGGTACCCGCTGTCAAAGCGAAATGAGAAGATCTATACCACTCTCATGTCTGCAGCCAGGAGCTTGTGTCAAAAACTAGGAATGCACCGAAACCAATACCGGATTGGTTATTGGGCTGATGCTGACTCAAATAGCTGGATAAGATATCAATAACAGTGGGGTCAATCTATTCAATTACATTATATACTAGAATTATAATTCCTGTGTAATTCCTGTTGTCTGTCTGTTAGCAGGATTATTCCAAAACTTTCTGATGGATTTCAAATGATATTTTTTGGAGAGGTGGGGTGTGGCACCACGAACAGTCCATCACATTTTGCGTGGGATCTGGATCATGATACGGGATTCCGATCCGCCATAACATGAAGACCACTGGGTATAACACACACATAGTGTAACTGATGACGCATTGATGACGAGCTCTTCTGCGAGAAGAGAGAGAACGGGTGTGACGACAACTGTAGACTCCATATTTTCACATCAAATTCAGTGAAATTACAGTTCAGTTCGACGAAAGCACCCTTGGTGACCGTTTAGGTGAGTTTTATTTTGTTTCTGGCCAGTTTGAATGAAGTGTTTTACGATGCTCCACTACGTACAGCTGATCTCAACATTGGAAAAAAAAACATGCTCTAGTTCCTATTAATTTTGAATTTTTTACCAAGTTGTTGTTGTACAATTTATGATTTTAATAATACAACACAATTACATGAATTTATATCTATGTATTTATTTGTTAGATTTTTTTACAAAGTTCTAAAAATAATGGTTTATTCAAGCCTGATGTTGCCTTACACATAAATGAATGATCACCGGTATCACTGATGAACACTGGTATCAGATCAGTAATTGGTATCGGCTGATCCGACCCACAGCCCAGGTATCGCTACCGGTATTGGGACTGAAAAAGTCGGATCGGTGCATCCCTACCAAATATGCCTACCAGGACCTCTAATGCTCACTAATTAACACATTAAATCTCATTTCTGTGGTGGGAAGAGTAATAAAAATAAGACACATTGTGGTGGGGCATTATGTGCCAAAATATTTCTTGGATGGCTGCAGGGGAGAAACCAGAAAATGACAGCACCAACTAAGATAAAACATGTAACATGCTAATTCAGGAGCTTTAGAGGCGCTCACAGGCTGTTTTTATTTTTTTACTTTCAGTTTTCAATCTTTATGTGAAGCTAAGCTAACCAGTTTAATATTGAATGGACAGATATGAGTGTGTCCCAAATGTCAAACTATTCCTTTAACAAGGTCTAAAGACAGTTTTTTTCTGCTGATAATCTAAAACTGTGAAATAGTAGGCAAGAGAAAAACGTATCCCCCTCTTATTCTCTGCAATAAAATACTGCAGGTATATATTTAATATTGACTTTCAACGTAGGATGAAAATGGTAAAGGCTCCCTGCATGAAACATAAAGTCAAAACAAAACAAAACAAACCGTTCCCCATGTCTCTCCTATCTACCAACCTGCCCATGCCGAGCGCCTCAGCAAAACACAGCTCCTCCTACCTGTCAAAACACAAAGCTGCTCAGTAAGCCCACAAGATCCCATACAGGAGCAGGGCTCTCGCTGCTTAGTGGGCAAAATCTGCCTTTCTTCTCACTACAACGAGCGCTTTGAAATACCCATCCCTAAACAAACAGATGAAATCCAGACAAAGCACAAGATAAGCAGAAAGAAAGAAGCAAAAGATACAAAAAAAATTAGACAAACAGAGTTGACTGAAATGAACTGAAAGTCAATAAATATCTGGGGTTGTGCTCTCCTTCCCACCCATGAGCACACATTCATTTGTAATTTTTAGGACGTGCATTGACAGAACGCCCTCACTCCTCACCCTTACAACTCTAATTGGTCCTCCCAAAACTAGAAATACACAAACACACACCTTGCTGGTGCACCGCCTGAATTATGTAAGAGCTCGCCAATTAAATATTGAAATGAATACACAGGGATGAGGGGAATCGTAAGGAGGAAAGACAAAAAGAAAGGGGAAAAGATAAAAAGACACAATGGAAAGAAGAAAAGGGGTGCGTTGAACTGAGAATGAGTTGCAGTTTTTGTGTATGTTTTAATTACATGAGCAGTTTTTCATCATAACCCCTCCATACATAATTAAAGAGCCAACACTCAGAGTCAAAACTAATTTCTTTTCCCTGTCTCAGCGGGACATTTTTGTGTTGGTAACTGTCAAACGTACAGTAAACATCTTGTATCCTACAAACAGAGCACTGCTTTTCTCAGTGACTGTAACATTTCTATTGATACGAGTCTTCAAAACTCACAAAGTCTGCTTTCACTCACTGGGAAGTCTCAATGGACATTTTCTTGGGACAGGCATCATTTCAAGAAGCCTGTATAATAGATGACTGAGACAAGAGACATCAGCGTGAAACCTTATTCGATAAATGTGGCACTCATAAGGCTTTCTTTGGTTCCAACATGAACTCACACATCATACTGTGGCAGAAACTATCCATCAAAATGTTAATAGATGTTGCACAACAGATTTACAGACTTTGCTTTATACCTCTAACATTTGCAAGAGCAGGTCGACATTTCAGGAAATGCATCGATTAGATTTCTTTCCGAGAGTTAGGTGGGAAGATTGACTACAGTCATGCCTGTACAATAAATATGAAGCTAAAGCCAGCAGCTGGTTATCTTAGCTTAGCATAAAGCCTGGAAACAGGGGAAATAAGCTAGTTCTGTCCAAGGAAGAGACTGTATACAGCAGACATAAGAAGTGGACATAGTCACTGTGACATCACTCATCGGTTTGTGGACTTTTGAAGTCTGGCATACGGCCATCTTGGTTTTTGGTTGTCGCCATCTTGTTTTGTTTTTCTTACAACCAGGAGTGGCATGAGAGGGTGGAGCCAAGTTCAAACAAATATTTTTTAGGAGACCAAAATGTTACAATTAACTTTCACGAACTACAAGCACGGGCTGCACGGTGGTGCAGTGGTTTAGTACTCTCGCCTCACAGCAAGAGGGTCCTGTGTAAGCGTGGGTTTTCTCCGGGATCTCCGGCTTCCTCCCACAGTGCAAAGACACGCAGTTAACTGATGACTCTAAATTGCCCGTAGGTGTGGATGTGAGCGTGAATGGTTGCCTGTCTCTATGTGCCCTGCGATGGACTTGCGACCTGTCCAGGGTGAACCCCGCCTTCGCCCAGTGTCAGCTGGGACCGGCTCCAGCCCCCCCGCGACCCCTAATGGGATAAGCAGTTGACGATGGATGGAACTACAAGCACACTGGTACAACACGGCGGACCCTGTGAAGAAGATCTGCTCCCTATGTCATTTTTTTCTGAGCTAACAAAACCACAATTCTTAGTTTCAGGAGATTATACACTAATGAAAACATAGTAATTCTATTTCTGTGAATAGATCCCCGAAAAGGTTACCCACTGTTCCTTTGTTTTTTCATTTCATCATCTATATACCACCTTATCGGGTTCCAGCTGGGCGCAGCACAAACCCTCGGCTGATTTCAGTTGAGGCTTCCAAGAAAATCTCCTGCTTTAAGTAGGAATTTACAGGACTTAGTTTGGCTTTGTCAAGTGTGTGGTCGCTCAAACCTGGTGGCCCTGGGGGTCTTCTGAGACAAAAACCTTTCCAACAGCCCAGTCCCAACTGCCCACATGCAGCGCCCACACACATCTACAGGCCAAACACATGGGGAAAAGAAAACTAAAAAAAAAAAAAATGTCTTGCCTGGATTTTACTCGCAATATTGAGTTGCATGCAAATATGACTTGTGCAGACTTTTAGCAGGCAGTGGAGCAGCTGATGTACCAAACTGTTCATCCCGACCGCATGTGAAATTGGCTCTTGGTTGGATTACATTAATATTACAAAAGTTGTCTGATATGAACATGAAGTGATGTTTTTACAATAAATCAGGAAAAAACTAAACCTTTAACGTTAACGTTAAACGTTTTAACGTTAAAACAATTTAAGACAATTTAAACATTTAAACTCAGACAAAAATACTAGAGCTACGTAAAGAAGCCACTGGTACCAACCATATCATACTAGCATACTAGTTGCGCTAACATTTAGCGAGGGAAAAACTGGCATGGCCATTTTCAAAAGGGTCTCTTGACCTCTGACCTCAAGATATGTGAATATAAATGGGTTCTATAGGAAGTCTCTCCTTTACACACATCCCCACTTTATGATAATCAAGTCAGCACGCTGACACAGTTTGCCTTATGTATTATGCTAAATGCAGTACCTGTGATGATTTCTGAAAAATATTTGTCATTGTTTTGTGTTAATTAATTTACAATAATAAATACATCCATACATTTGCATAAACCAAACATATTTTCCTACTCCCATGTTGATAAGAGTGTTAAATACTTGACAAATCTCAAGAAATGTGTGATTAATTTGTGATTAATCATTATTAATCATAGACAATCATGTGACTAATTGCGATTGAATATTTAACTGACAATCCAAATATCACAGATACAGTTGGAATCTTCTGATAAATTGTTCCATCACTTTTCACAGCAGTTACTGTAATACAAACTGGAGTTATGTCCATGTGAATACGCAGAGCACTTTATGCAGCCATGCAATTAAAAGTGGTCACATTAGATGAAAAATAGATTTAACTTCCTTCGAACCCTCGTCATCTCCAGCGTAGGAGCCCGGGTCGTGTCCTCCCTGCTGCATTAACATGCACACGTCCTCAACGTAACACTAAAAACCAACGCCCCGATGGGAGTGTGGACGCTAGTTCAAGGAATAATCTGGAGTATGTTAATGTAAAACACGGTTTACGGTTTGGCAGAAGAGATTTCTATTCTATTTATCTATGATTTTGGGATCCGAATACCTTATCCTCATCTAAATGTAGTACAGTATGCTTTCTTAAGGAGGTATACACATATTTTTCCCCTGTGCAAAGCTTTCTACTTCAATCACAGAGCAGTAATATTCTTCAGTCGTCTGTCTGTCAATCACCTTGGAGAGGTATGACAGTTTTTGACCTGCTCTGGCATTGCAGCTCATAGAACCAGCTTACTAACAGGGAGATAATAACAGTGAAGCTATCTTCTATGTGTTAGTGTATGAGCGGAGAGAGAATGAAGAGAGAGATTGGAAGGTGGGGTCACAAGGCCCCGAATATCCACTTAAGTCTTGTGAAAATGAAAATTGTTCAAAGCACTCAAAGATCCCGCCTCACGCGTCCGTCACCGCTTTTTTCCAGCTCTGGCAGTGACTCAGACTTGGATCTCCTCAGCCGAATAGAAACTTCAGAGGCAGTCGCTTGATGATCGCTGACACTGAGCGAACCCTGCTCAGTGATCCCTGTGACCCGGAGCCTTAAATCTCCAAACGAGAAGAAGGGGGGAAAAAAAGAGGAGGAGCAGTTTATGATATCGCACTTCAGTGAACACCGGAGAAGAGAAAAATAAGTATCAATTTTACGAGGGGCTCTAAATCAGGATGGCTTTGCAGAGACGACTTTATCGTTCAATCTGGCCGCCTGCTCCGGAGGCGTTAGTGAGGTTAGACAAGCGAGCGACGAGCACGCCCGCCTCGCCATAACAATAATCATATAGCTAAGCCCGCGGCTCACGACCTGTAAATTGATTAAGGACAGGACGGTGACAGAAAGATTCTCCGCCAGGTTCTCCGAGGCGTCGCGCAATGAATTTGCGGGCCCTCATTAGATGGACTGTCCGTCCGAGCGTGCTGAAACCCGAGTGGAGATGATGAGAGGGTGTGAGGGGGTAATAGGAAAACTCCAAACTCATTGGCGGTGTTTATACGAGCTGTCTACCATGAAGAGAGAGGCCACGGCCCGCTTTGTCTCGAGATGAATAAAAAAATCATCTTCTCTGTCTGTTTCATTACGGAGAATCATTTCTCCTAAATCAGAGCAGATAAATCATTTACAGAAAAACGAGGGGTGTGTGTGTGTGTGTGTGTGTGTGTGTGTGTGTGTGTGTGTGTGTGTGTGTGTGTGTGTGTGGAGCAGCCTTTTGTGGATGTGTTACAAAGCCCGTGTGTCTGCCTTTGTGTTCGTCCACCCGTATACATGTTATACACCCATGTTTGTGCATGCGTCTGTTAGTGTGACTGTCAGCTCGAGAGTCAACAGAAGGTATGAAGAAGCTGATGGTTATTTCTGTATCCGGGGAGGTCTTGCCCGGGGAAGCATGAGTAAGGCGTTGAATCAGACTCCCTGTTCAAACATCACAGCAGCATCATGCAACTTTAACTTCTTCCGACCCGTTGACACAAACAAGTTAGACATGACTCCATCCAACATTAATCAGCCCCTCCAGGAAACTCCAGGATGCTGCAACGGAGGACTTGTTTTCTGTTTTTTATGCCGGATAAACAGTTTCCATGCAAATATTGCAAGGTCTTGCGATTTTCACAGCGTAAGTCATCATTTCAAGAATGACGAAGACCGTTGTTAGAAATTCTTAATTAATTACAGTCACCCAGGAAAGAATACCAAAGCTATATTTAGGCCAGTGTTTAAAGGAACAGTGTGGAGCGTTTAGGGGGATCTATTGGCAGAAATGGATTAGAATTAGGGCCGTCAAAGTTAATGCGATAATAACGCATGCAATAATGCAAATTTGTTTTAACGCCGCTAATTATTAAACACATTACAGACTCAGTTTTAAAGCTTGAGTGAAGACGGCATCATATGAAACCTGAGGAATCCACTGGTACCAACCACGTCATACTAGCTTCTCACAAAGGAGGTTAAATAATACTCCAAACTTTTAGTCATGGCCACTTTCACAGGAGTCCCTTGACCTCTGACCTCAAGATATGTGAATGAAAATGGTTCTACGGCTACAAACGAGTCTCCCCTTTACAGACATGCCCACTTTATGACAAACACATGCAGTGTGGGCTCAGATCATGTTATGATTTGAGCATATTTTTTATGCTAATGCAGTACCTGTGACAGTTTCTGGAGAATACTAGACATTGTTTTGTGCTGTTAATTGATTTCCAGTCAGAAATATATACTACATTTGCATAAAGCAAGCCGATTTGCCCACTCCCATGTTGATAAGAGTATTAAGTATTTGACAAATCTCCCTTTCAGGAACATTTTGAGCAGATAAAAATTGTGTAATTAATTTAATAAAACTATGGAAAGTAATGCAATTAATCGCAATTAGATATTTTAATCGATTAACAGCACATATTAATGTATGTATTCTTTGATTTTGCTTGTTATTATTTAGCCTTTGAGGCTATTGCCAAGATGCTCTAATGGTCATGCAAATTTGGATAGTGCAGCTGAGTCTACACCGTGGATTGATTACTCACGCACACCAAGGAGATTGATGGAAAGCACAGTTTTTAAACAGTATTATTAATGGCCTGATATCTATACCTAAATATGCTATATACTGTATCATGATTTATTGGGAGAACTCGCTCCAGATCATTATGTTCACACACACATCGCTTTCTTCTTTCAAGCTATATTCCTGTTAAGCTCAGCTTTTAGATCATTAAATACTCATATTCCAATGTTTTAAAGATTTTCCCCTCTTTCATTAACAACTCTGATTACACTTGGTGTGTATTAATTACTCTCTCCAACACACAGCCCTTCAAAGCTGTGCTCGCTGAAGCTGTGGCTGAAATTTCAAAAGTCATGACATCTTTTTTAAACCATCCCCACAGGATACCCTTCCCTCAGGCAACTGAAAATCCCTAATTTAACCTTTTACCTACAGACATGTTTTCTTTGATTCCCTGTCCTCCCTGTACACCAAAAAAACACACAGAAAAAGCAAACAACGGGCATGGCTCTGTTTCTACAGGGTTTTCTTTTTTCCTAACATCCCTGGGGACGTGGTGCTGCGCTGTTATAGTTTATTCCTAGTGACACCGAGCCACAGGAGCAAAAGAAGCCACGAGGATCAGTTCACTCCAAATTCGAGCATATATCTAAACCCTTATCGGTGGGATTTCCAAGAATTCCCCCCAACGAGGTTTAAATTGTGTTTTTAAAAATGCATTGCCAAAAAATACATTAAAATGCATGCCAGATTTCCTTAAACAGCTTGAGCAACATAATGCAACAGTTCTTTACCCACAGTGCTTTAATTTGAGTTATTACACTGTACAAGCTGGTTTGAAAAAAATTGCATTTGACATTTAATGCTGTGAATAACAGGTCCCCGATAACTTCATTAGCTTGGGAAATGACTGCGATGAAACTACAGGAAATAACTCACTTGTAGGTGATCTTACAACTTGGATTTCAGTGGACATTCAAGCGACATCAAGCTACTTCCAATATAAATCAGTGGTGGAGGTAGTAGTGAAATGCTTTAGCCTGTTTAGGGGTGTGTTCACACCAATCTTGTTTAGCCCGCTTGAACTGAATCCTGGAGTGTTTATCCCCTTGGTGCAGTTCCTTTGGGTTGGTGCGAACGCAGGAATCAAACCCTGGTGCAGACCGAACAAGCACTCCTGGTGTTTAATTGCGATTAATCTCAAATTAATCACAAATTTTTCATCTGTATAAAAGGTACCTTGATGGGATATTTGTCAAGTATTTAATACTCTTATTGACATGGGAGTTGAGTATGTTGCTTTGTGCAAATGTATATATTACATTGTACATGTACTGTATATATTTATTATTAGAAATCAATTAAAAACACAAAACAGTGACAAATATTGTCCAGAAACCCTCACAGGTACTGCATTAAGCATAAAAAATATGCTCACATCATAACATGGCAAACTGCAGCCCAGAACAGGCAACAACAGCTGTCAGTGTGCTGACTTGACTATGACTTGCCCCAAACTGCATAGTGGGCATGTCTGTAAAGGGGAGACTCGTACCCATTGAACCCATTCACATTCCTATATCTTGAGGTCAAGGGACACTCCCTTTCCTCGCCAAAATTTATTGTAAGTTTCGAGCATTATTTAGCCTGTTTTGCGACGAGCTAGTATGGCATTGTTGGTACCAATGGATTCCTGAGGTTTTCTAGCTTCATATGATGTCAGTATCCTCACAGTCCTAATATAGACGTCATTTCTAAGACGCAGGGTTGACATAATAAACATGATGAATGCATTTCATCATCATCACCATCGTTCTCCCTCATAAAACATTTGTGAAACCAATTTTCTTTAAAATTTTGAAACCTGCATTGTTTACGTCCATGTTTACTTGCTAGTCTTTTTCCCCGCTGCCTTTCCTGGCACATAGCTGGGATTCTTGGAGAGTTATTTCAACCTTTAGATCAGCAGAACG
Organism: Pterois miles; assembly: GCA_947000775.1. Taxonomy (NCBI): domain Eukaryota; kingdom Metazoa; phylum Chordata; class Actinopteri; order Perciformes; family Scorpaenidae; genus Pterois; species Pterois miles. The sequence continues at coordinate 15,031,274 of CAMQGK010000549.1, read as the reverse complement.
GCATGAAACCAGCAGCAGGATGTGCATAGCTTCACCCTGACGTTCGTACATGTGCGTCTTTTTGCGCAGAGCAACAAAACGGGGACTAACTCATAAGAACACTGCTCCATTGTGCTACTAGTGGTCAAAAACTCCAGTGTTACTTTACTACTAGATTCAAATGTACCAAATAAACACAATCAAGGACGCATAGCATCATCAGAACCAACTGAATCAAAATCATCCCATAGCTCTAACATCAATGATAACCCCTGAAACACCTGAATGCTAAAAGTTCACCAAATATTGCTTTTTTTTTTTTTTACACATGGCTGACTGACTTAGGAGAATGGGTAGAAATATATGCATATGTCAATATGTGATTAAAGTGTATTGATGAAGGCCGCTTTAATTACACACTCCCAGGTCTAACTCTCTGATTAAGTGATTGATGAATGAGAGTACGCAGGGTTAATCCACTATTTTCTACAGTTTAAAAGAAACACATTTTATCTTCACCCTCCCACCTCCTCCCTTTCTCTCATTAAACTCAAATTCTCACTTTAGTGTGCATCCATTTCTTTTGTGCTTTATTTAATTTCCATAACTTCTCACTCGCTGACACCCTATTCATCCTTACTGAGCTTAGAATCTGTTATCCAATTAAGCTGCACTATTGCTTGTCATCCTCCTTTTTTTTTCCTTTTCAGGACTTTTCTTTTCATGCTTTATCATTTTCATGTGTGGAAAAGACAACAAAAAAAACATGGCACTGCAGGTGCTGTCACACAACATTAACGCACATATACAAACAAGCCCCGCAATTTTGCATCCTTCACGCCACGTGGACCAATGAAAGAGGAGAAAGCGATGCGGAGCAGCTGGGCATCTCCTCCACTAAAGGACTGTATTAACCTTTCCACAGATGTCAGTATATAATAGGTGGTACTGTGTGCAGCGTACTGGCATTTGTCTTGGATAAGGTGCAGGGGTCCTCCTGCTAAATGCCACCAGTAATGAAGCAGCTTTCTGTCTGTGCTTGTGCTTTCTCTAATCTGCAGTTAATGTCCCTCTAGAGTATACAGTATGTACGAAGATGTGTGTGTGAAGACAGCAGAAGAACAGTGTGTGAGCAGTCTGTGCCGAAGGGAATATGATGCATACTATATATTAACAAGGGTCATCAAAGTCAGTTTATATACTGCAGGTAGCTTCTGAAAAGTTACGTTAATGTCATTCATTGCCGATGTTGGAATTCGTGTAGCACTTACTAATATTATGAGGCATTACTGCTTTGACCGCGTGCCAATCGAGAGGTGCAGGGATGACGTATTTCTGTAGGCCAACCTGGAAGTTAGTGTCACTCTGGTTCCCTCCACAACAAGCCAATGGGATTTTTCCATTGGGTTTGATTTATGATACTTACAGGTTTTGTTTGTCAAGATGCTCTCCATAAATAGACACCATTTTCATGATTTTTGAAGTGTAAATGCAAGTGAAAAGCTAATGTTGGGCTATTAAACTACACCACAGTTGCATGACAGTGAGGTTGTAAAGGTGGACGAGTTGGTGTGATGACGTTTAGCAGTCTCATTTAGCCACATGTTAGTTTTACTGACATATTTTGCATCGCTTATTTTACATTTACATTTACATTTTACACCTTATTTCTGGCATCTTACCAAAAACCCATCAAAAACCCATTGTCTTCCAACAAGGGAACTGGAAGTGCTAAAATGCTAACTCATGTCCCAGCTTGAGGACTCATTCCAGCAGCACTCGTCGACTCGTCAGTTCATCTTTTTTTTATCTAAACTCATATCTTAACAACTATCGAATAGAAATCCACAAACTCTGGTACAGTTAACCATGGTGCCCAGAGAATGAATCTTGACTGGTGATCCCCTCACTTGTTATCAAACAGCACCAGCAGATGAAAAAATAAAAAAAAAAGATGAACTACCTCAACGTCTAGACTGGATGGATTGGCATAAAATACTGTACATACATCTAGTGTCACCGTGAAGTTGACTTTTGCAGTTTTGAGTGAAATGCCTCCACAACTACAGTACCGGCAGCTGATTGGATGAAACATCTGTCAAATAAACTCTTACAGACACCAGTCAGGAAAAGAGCAAAAACGTCTTTTCTGAGAAAAGCCTTCAGTGCCGTTCTTCTTTCTTCGCTCTTCTTTCAATGATGAAATACTCTCCAGTTCTGATATAACTAATGCTACTGCAGCTACGCAAACCTCTTCAAGGTTATTTAGAACAAACAGTCGCCTTTCTGTGTTGCCATGCACATGTAAACCATACCTGTAGCTGCCACTAACTCCTCACAGGACACTGATAGGTCTGCGATCTGGCTTGCAGACCACAAATATGTTACTACAAGTCTGACAAGATGAATTTCTGTGTGACGTGTGATCCTGTGAAGTCTGGGGTAGTAGAGGCAGGGGAACGACTAGTGTTTTCGCTTCGTCCTCCCGGCCAATGGGGGACTGTTTCACTGGGAGGGGAGTATGCGGTGGTTCCGAGGGACGGAGCTTCAGTTGGCGGCTGTAATGACCGAGACTCGCCTGGTTACGGGAGTCTAATCTGTGCTTCCGCAGCAACAGAAAGTTTGCTGATCCGGTGGGAACTCTGGGCGGTCCCCTGGGATCAGACCCCTAAAGCTGAGGTTTGCAGCGCTGGCTGAACTCGAGCTAACCGCTAACTGCAGACAGAAGAAGGTTCCTCTGTCTCCTGGAGCTGCCACGTCTTCTACTGCCAACAAAGCAGCCTCCCAGAAGCGGGAAGGAGGAAGCGAGGGAATGAGTCGTTTTCTCATTTCTGCCAGTTTAATCCAATTAATCCAATAAACAAAGTATCAAAAAGCACACGGACCATGGATGTATTATTGACAAGCCCTCGGGTCAGCTCTACTTTGTCATCCACTGGATTGAGGGCAAACATCTGGATGCTACAGTGACTCACTACTGCCTCGGCCAGTCAGCTGGCATGCTCATTTCAGTGGCTCATCCCTGCAACACAATACATAGAGGTCCTTGACATAACGTCAACACTGTAACCTCGTCACATACTGTTGATAATGTTAAAAATTCTGGCCATATCTTATATATTGCACCTTTAAGAAGTAATCCATCTAGTTAGTATTTAGGGCAAGTAAGTAAATGGACCATCTGAAATCTAACTATCCACAGCAACCGTCACATTCCCTGACATTTCATTTCTTTCATCAGATTTAAAACATACTACAGAAGTGACTATGCTCCTCTACTCGATCTGCATGCACGTTTGATTTGAGCTCTGTTGCATCTTTAACACTCCCCTTTGCCATACCAACTGATTTTTGAAGAGGGTGAATCGATTTGACTCTGAGCCCTCAACTCACTGGATATCGCTGGATCATTATCGACTCTTCAAAGCTTTGAATCAAGATATAGTCTCTGAGGCCAGCTTGCTTCAGCTGGTTGGACGCATGATTGATTGAGAAAGGGTTGGACAACTTATCCATAAATAAACAAAAAAAGGCAACATGACACATACCACAAAAAAAACTTCCCGTGGAATGATTATAAAACCATAATAATTTGAATTTCAAGAGCGATGTTGAGGCCAATTGATTCGTCACACATACTTTGTTATATTTTCTCAGGACCAGCATTTAGTGGCCATTAACTGGACAGAGATTTAAGGCGTTGCTACACTGCCTTCACCACTCAGCTGTGGTAGTAGCGATGAACATACACTGAATGTATTTTTTATGATTCCAGCTGTGTCAGGCATGAAGAACGCCCCGGGAGGTTGGAAGGTTTGAGTGCAAAATCAAAGGCATGTGATTCTGGGGTAATTTTGAAATGGTGATCACAGATGTATTTACACAGCTTGATATGAGACGGGTCTAGTTTCTCAAAATGTAAAACTTATGGAGGACATTGCATTTTATAGATAAATGTTGTTTCATGTCACGTGTGACCAGCACCCAGAGGACCCACAAAAGAACAGTAAAGACTATCTGGTGAAGGTCTTTTCATTATCAACCGCTCTCTCGTCTCGCTGTCCTGCTCCCTGGTTGCTAAGCTCTATCGACCGGAGGAGAGGACCCTGAGGGCCTGACCATGCACCGCATGGACGCTAAATAGGCCAATACTGCTTCATACAAGGAGGATCTGCCCCAGAAATACGCCATGAAAGCACAACAAATAGTTCACTATTACGTTGTTGTGTCATGAGATTTCAATAGAATTTCAAGAGCCGTGAGATAGAAACATAGTATGCCCTAAAAATACAGCATGTAAAAACGCCCTCAACAACAAATCATCTGGATCATCAAAAAAAAAAAAAACAACAACCTGCGCTTCATCCACAAGATTTTCATGTAAATCTTCATGTAACCTACTCTTGACTGAATATGTTATGTGCAGTCCCTCTACCTCTCCGGAAAGCCTTTCCCTGGCAATATCCTTGGAGCACAGGAAGTGATTCACAATATGTTTCAGGCAGCAGTAACAGCAGTTATGTGACAAACACAACTAGAAATAAAAGGTGAGCCGGATAGCATAAGCTATGATACCACAAAAACATAGCTCAACAGACCAATACGATATTTGATAAGTAAAACAATAAATCACCGGTACTTCAACATCCACTCCTTTATTACCGTTGTAATACTGGTATTTGTTAAACAGGCAATAATTCCCCCTCTATTATCTGTTTTATATTACTGTGAAAACATCTAAAACAACTGCAAGTTTCTTGCCAAAAACACATTTTACAAGATTACATTTGATCACGATAAGGTTAGAATTGACCTTCGCCCAATAGTCATTTTCACTGAATATACTGAATTTACCTGAAAGTATCATAATGTTAATACCTCCCATGTTGAACCTGGCAAGATGAGGGCTAGCTAACATTAGCTGTTAGCTCCGTGCTGGACTGTGCTGCTTACCAGCTGATGTTGACTAGCTCTCTTCCTCCTGATTTCATCACAGATTTGTTGTTCACAGTGTAGCATCAGCAGTGCATCCCCTGGATATGTCAATAGTGAGTTCAAAAGTGAGTTCACTGTATCCCAAACACAATTGTTATCATCTCTGTGATAACGGGATGTCATTAGTCAAGCCCTGACGGTACCTATGGTACTGTAGGAAAATGAGTACCTTCACATTTTCAGAATTTTGGCATCGACTCGACACCCAAGTATCGGCTCTCATTAAATCCCTACAATACACAAAGATTAGATCACTACCTGCAGCAATTTAACACGGTTGTTTAACAAGATTGTGAACTGCACTGACTGACATTAAAAACCACATGCTTTTGCATAGTGATTAGGATTATTAAAAAACTGCATCAAATTTTATTCACGTATCAGTGAGTAAGACTGGATCACTATGTCTTCAAATCAAACAGAATCAAACAGACATTAATTGTACCCCTTTATAATGATCTCCCGTCAAAAAAGATGCACGGCATCTCGAATGACCAAACCAAACCTCTTCACAAGAAATTAGTTTTGCACCTCAGGGGCACAATATTATAACACGAGATCAACACTACAAGACTCAAGCTGTCCATCCTTTCTGCCGCGATCGCAGCGTTTTACGACCGCTGGGTGCGGCAACAAGAACAATCTTTATTCAACTAAACTACATTCAGCATATAACAAGACAACATAATTTGCTGAGTGACAAGAACTCGTGCGTGATTCCCCAAATGGCGGGTAACAAGATAAGAGTAGAGGGGAACAGTATTGTGCAATTAGTGACTGCACTTCCAACATCATCTGATTCCTCAATATACAACAGCATTAGAGAGGGAGAGAGCAAGAAATAATGAGGCACACTGAGAAGAGCAAGAGGGAACATCCTCCTTCAGTCTCGAAATATACAATTAAAGACTGCAGGATCATCTTATATTACAGTACTGTCAGAGTATCTAAGTAGAGAAATGTGGCAGATGCAAGAGTTCACCGGCGGGGCAACAGAAACTGTCAGTACAGGAACACGGAAAGTACGAAGAGGCCACAGTCTGGCTCTACAGCACAGTCTCTGATGTCCACATAGACTCAACTCGTTCCCTCCCGGCTCCTCTGGAGGGGAAAGTTTCGCAGTTCAGTCTCTAACAGCTGCACAGTCAATACTCATCTGCATTTGTTAGCGGAAACATTTTTTTATTTTCCACTATGTAGTGTAGTTCATATAAAACCCCAACAGGTCTGTCATGTTTATTGCTCTCTATTATATTTTTATACACTTATCCATGGTTATTATTTCCAAGGTCATGTTTGTAATATAAAAATACTAATGACTACCACTCTAAATATTAAGCTAGAGCAATTAGCGGCAAATGGCTTAGCATAAAAACTTGAAGCAGAGGGAAACAGCTAGCCTGGCTTTGTCCAGATTAAACAAGCGAGGCATGTGTTAACTACTGAGCTTTTGCCAGCTTTGGATAGCAAGGCTAGCTGTGTCCCCTGCTTCAAGTCGTTATGCTAAGCTAAGCTAACTGTCTCCTAGCTGTAGCTTCATATTTAAAAGGACATACCTGAGAGTGGTATTGGTCTTCTCATGTAAATCCCAGCAATAAAGCAAATAAGCATATTTAATCTTAAGTTATAGTGTTGAACTCCCCCTTTAAATACGTATCTTTTCCACACTTTAAAATGGATAAATAAATTAAAAGGTCTCATTTATAACATTTTTATGCAAACAAATATATATTTTTAAACAGCCTACATTCACAGAGTTTTTAGAAAAGTGCTGAATATAAAATATTATGACTGAATTAATCGTTTAAAAAATGCTCACTGTCATAAATGTTTTGTTTAGCTCTGTGGAAGATTTTGGTTCCCACTTCTAACAAGGCTTGTGAGCCAACAGCATAACGTTGATATCATGTGGGATCTCTGTTGAATGAAAAATGGATGTATGGCTTGACACTGGTGTCTCAATCAGGCTGCAGAATACGTAAATATTTACCAAGGCAACAAGTGACAACTGACATTAGCACACATTAACTATCTTAGCTTAATCGTCTGAACAGTAATAACCCATAAAATTGCAATTCAGAATATTTAAACAAAGCCAACTACCAACAGCCAGAGTGCTTACAGCCTTAACTAACGTGTTGTCACGGGTTACATTGTCAAAATGAGAAAAATAACAGCTTCAATCCCTGAGGAGCTCTGTTAGCATCTTAGCATTAGTAAGATTTGCATCCAGTTAGCTAACGTTATAGTCTCTCACACACACACACACACACACACACACACACACACACACACACACACACACACACACACACACACACACACACACACACACACACACACACACACATGCGGAGGAATTCTGGCCCATTTTTCTTTACTCAATTGTCTAAATTCAGCCACACTGGAGGGTTTGAGCATGAACAGCCTGCTTAAGGTCATGTCATAGCATCTCAATCGGACTGAAGTCTGGACTTTGACTAGGCCGCTCCAAAACCTTCATTTTGTTTTTTTAAGCCAATCAGAGGTGGACTTGCTGGTGTGTTTCAGATCACTGTCCTGCTGCAGAACCTAAGTGGGCTTGAGCTTGAGGTCACGAACTGATGACATTCTCCTCCAGATGTAACGGGACACACACCTTCCATAAAGTTCAACCTTTGTCTCGTCAGTCCACAAAACAATTTCCCAAAAGTCTTTGGGATCATCAAGATGTTTTTTGGCAAATATGAGACGAGCCTTTGTGTTGTTTTTGGTCAGCAGCAGGTTTTCGCCTTGATGCCATTTTGGCCTGGTCTCTTTCTTATTGTTGAATCATGGACACTGACCTTAACTGAGGCAGTGAGGCCTGCAGTTCTTTAGATGTTGTTCTGGTTTCTTTTGTGACCCTGGATGAGTCATCGATGCGCTCTTGGAGTAATTTTGGTAGTAATCAGGTCTGAGTGTGGCTAGTGAAACTGAACTCAGCTATCCAAAAAAATGTGGTTAATCACAGTTAATTCAAGATTTAACAAGGGGGGCAATTACTTTTTCACACAGGGCCAGGGAGGTTTGGACAGCTTTTTCCCCCTTAATAAATAAAATCATCATTTAAAAACTGCATTTTGTATTTACTCGCATTATGTTTGTCTAATATTAAAATTTGTTTGACGATCTGAAACATGTAAGTGCTACAAATGTGCAAAAATATAAGAAATCAGGAAGGGGGCGAATACTTTTTCACAGCACTGTACATGCTGCAAAATGATTTAATTATTTTTCGAAAAATATGACCATAAAATATGGTCGAACTGGCAACCACTTGTTGTGACGTGAATGCAATGGAACAGGAAAGGGAGAATATGACATCTAGTGGCTGAATGTTATCAATAGCTCCGGTAAGTATGAGGTGTTTTTTTTTTTTTTTTTTTTTAAACTGTGGAGACAGCCGGGCAAACTGTTCGCCCCTGCTTCCCAGTCTTTATGCTAACGTAAGCTAAAGTATGGCAAGCTAATCACCTGCATACATACAAGAAAGAATATCAATCTTCTCATCAAAATGTGGGTAATGAAAGCAAATGAGTGCTTTTCACAAAATGTTGACGTTAAATGGGACATAAAGAACAGGCCTATCGGACATGCAGATATTCCACACTGTGCAGACGAATGCTAACAGAAAATCAGCATTGATCATCACAATCCACCAGTAAAAATCAGACATCAAACGTCTGTCCAATTAACATCCTCAAGCACCTGGATGTGGTCAAGAAACCTGCTTTCCTGTTAGCGAATTATCTCTCTGACCACAAGGAAACCCTTCCAGCCAAACACCAACCTAGCCCTATTGTACACGTTGTGGGGATGAGAGAACAACCCGGGAGGAAAGCTAGACTGCAGTGAAATCTTGACAGGGAAGAACATGAATCGCATCCTCCCTCCGGTCTCTCAGCAGCTTCTATCAAGGTGAGAAAGGCAACACATTCCCTCAGCAGCACCAGCGGAGCAGCACTCTGACCAGCAGCGCAACACTGCTGCTGCACAGGGCAGCTTGCAGCTGTGAACGCCTGTAACCGCATTTAGCATGGTGCTGCTGGAAAAGAGAAATTGCGCTCAAACAAACCAATATTAGGGAGGCAAAAAAAGCACCAGAAAAACGTAGATGATTTTACCCCAACTGCCAGGCTGTCCATTATTCCTATCCTGTGGCAATGAAGGGGAAGCCAGCTGGCTAGAGACCTCAACAATAAACAAACACAACATTGTCTGGCTTGAGCAAACAACCTGCAGTTTCCCCAGAGCCAACCTTTCCTCCCAAGCGATGATGAATATTCTCTGTCATATTTTTCTGTTGGCTGTGGCGGGGGTTTTTGGCTGCAGGGCCGGATATTGATAAAGCTGGAACAGGATTTTCTGCCACTGTATAATGTGGCTATTGCTCAGTGGTGTGTGAGGAATGCTCGGTACCACTGTGGATATAGATATCCAACCTCCGGCTTTGACATACACGGTGACTGAGGTTTATGTGTATACAGTAAAGCGAGAGTTTGTGTCACGCCGTAATACCAATCTCATGCCGTCTCTGACCTCTGAGCTGTCCGGTGAAAGCATGTGTGTATGCTGTCTATCTTTACACATAAAAACAGAGTGACGACAAAGAGAGCACACACTGCTCTCTTTGAGCTATTTACCCATTTAATCCCAGTGTGTGTGCTGCGCTCCATTTCAAGCGGCAGTAATGAGCTGTAGCTGAAACCTGCTGTGTGTGTGTGTGTGCATCTAAATGCATCCTGGGGTGAGGTCTATAGTCTAAACCATGTCGAGTCACCCAGCAAAGCTCAGCATAGCAGCACCTCACTGTGGTGTGTTTGTATAGTAAGAGCACCACTTTTTAACACTCCGTGCCTCGTTTAGTCCATAAAAAGCATATACAAACACACACAATGCTCTGCCTTTATTATTTCAGGAGCAGGGCGCTACCCGTAAAGTTGACAGAACGTTGCTTTCGCTGCTTGAGGTTAGTAGCAGTAAATAAATATAATTAGTGTGTAAAGCTACATTTTCACCCAATGCACAAGCTAAAGTCCTGCAGGGCTGATGTTTTGTATTAGTGACTCTTTCATTATTAAGTCTCTAAATATAAATGCTGCAGGTTGAAAACTGAAGCATGAAAAGGCCCAAATTTCAAGTGCTATTAAAGAGTCATACAGCAAAACTTACTATCCAAAAATCACAGGAAATGGTGCTGAGCTCTGGAAGAATGCTTTATAGACTGGAACAGGGATGTAAAACATAATAGGTCAATGTAACCTCATAAAACGGTTCATATGTAATCTTAAGAAAAATGATTCCTCATTTTCTGTACGTTTTCCTATGGATGTCCAGCAACGTGTCAATTTCCACTCCAGTATTTTCAAATAAACTTCCATTTAGGCAGCAAAGATACTTATTTAAGATAAAGAAAAGATGGCGATAGGTTCAGAAAAAGGTCAACTTGGTTACATTTTGGCAACAAACTACTTAGGTTTAGGAATAGATCGACTTAGGTTTAGGCAACAAACTACTTAGGTTCAGAAAAAGACTGATTTGGTTCTGTTTAGGCATAAAACTGCTTTGGTTTAGGAAAAAATCTACTTAGGTTTAGGGCAACCTAAGGTTCCTTCCTATACACCATTTGACGTTCCTTATACTTCCTGGTTCACACTACGTGGATTACATACAAACAAACTGATTATGAATTACAATGAAATTACTATATATATATATATATATATATATATATATATATATATATATATATATATATATATATATATATATATATATATATATATATATATAAATTGTACACATATAGTGGCCTGTATGTATTGTTTAATTCTGATAACGATGCTGCAGTAGTTAAATGCTATGGGCAGGTGCACTGCAGTGCTCTGAAATACCAATAATGAACTGTGCCAAGTTCTGCAGTCCTTTGGGGGGTAATTGTTTTGCTAACAACTAACATTAATCCTTTATAAGAACACAATAAGTCTGATGCCAGAAATTCTCTGTGTGGACCTGTGTATAGACAGAAATAAGACAAAAGCGATAATGGTTCCACAAAATACCTGAAAGCAGGAAGGTTCGATGCAAATCCCTTGAGCTCTTTCAGGTGTGGAAGCAGGGTGGAAACAGGTTCACCCGGGACTTAAGTCTAAATGCTAGCAAGTCCAAGTATGAGCATACACACTTCTGACAGTATGACCATACACCTCGACACTTTCACAATCCAGTGTCTGAACCAGGATTGTCTGGGAAGGGGTTAAAATGGACTACAATAAATTAATAATTCAGTGAAACAACAACATAACCACAACTAAAACTCCAGTAACAAACCATAAAGTGATTAAAGATGGAATTTCATTCTTAAACTATCAAACTTACAGATCAGTCATGCGGTCCTAACAGTTGAAGGAAAGGGCATCCCCATGAGGTCTGCGTTCAGGCCAGGTAGAGGGAGGTTAGTGTGGGAGGGAATTTTCCACAGAGTCCATCAATACTCTTCTCAGGGACAACATTCAATAGTGTGAAAACTGTACACTTGTTAAAATCGACAAACTAATATTATAATAAATTAAATTAGACACATTTTGATTCTGATCACACAACACAATACGTAAACTACGCAATTATAAATAATATGAATAAAAAATAGGGCAACAAACTAAGTATGCCCCTTTGTATTACGGCTTACTAAGTTTACTAAGTTATCGGCTAGTTTTATTGTGTAGTTTGGCTAAATCATGAACTAAAGCGTGATGCAGCTTAGAAAATCAAACATGCTAGCGGTTCTGTGATGCTCTACATAGGCACAGCATTGCTTTAAGCTAGATAATGCTATTGTTAACATGCTAACATGGTCGCAGTGACCACGCTAACAGCTGATGCTAAGCAGGTATAGTGTTTAGCATATAAATTAGCACTAAACACAAAGTCCAGCTGAGGCTGATTGAATGCTATTAGCTGCAGGCACAGTTAACATAAACCAAAGCGCTGTTAAAAATTACATTTTGACCACAATATAGCGCTAGAAGCAATGTCACCAAAGTTATGAAAATTCATATTACGGGAACATGAATGATAATCCAACCAACAGCTGTTGCAGCCTGGTCTCAGTCCTAGAGAGTCATAAACCGATGCTTGGCCGGTGGTCAGAGTCTTGATACCAACACAAATGGTACCCTTCAGTACTCCAATGTAAACCCATTCGCGTCATTATTAGACACTCAGAGCAGTGGATGTAGTATTAAGACGGATGGGACAAACAAACAAACAGGAATTTCACTCAGGAAATTTGTGACGCGGTGAAACCAAATGTTGAGTGGTTTTTACTGACGACTCCAACTCCAGTTTCACATCTCAAGCTAAGGACTAAAACAATGAGCAGAAAAGGAAGTCCTGGCCCAGATATCTGCTGGCTACAGCGAAAGTCAGTCTGATGACTTATCCGTCATTAGACTGATAGCCGATGGGAACCGAGACTGACCATGAGGAAACTCTCTGCGTCAAAATAGTACACGGGGCTTCTGCCTGAGCAGCAAAACATGATGGGTAGTGATGAGCTCACGTTGGCTGCTGAGACACTTAAAACCAAAATAGCCGGCCTTGCAGGAGGAAAAGTCAGGGAATCAGCAAAGTCAGTGTGATGCATCCTGTGGGAACCATGAATGGACAAAACTTCACAAGCTGTTGATTTCAATCTGGACCAAAGTGGTGCAACGTTGCTAGCATGGCTGAAAACTGTGATATCAAACATCCAATAACAAGAGGAAGCAGAGCAGAAACTAGAGCAGTTTAGGTCTCAGGTCAACAAAACTGTAATATAAGGAACACCGGCAGTCACCTTCCAGAGGCAATACTATTATAAGTGATTGTGAGTGAACCAGCAGGTGTTTAGCTTTTCTCTGCCCTTTCTAACCTCAACTCCAATATGCCCTCTGTGCTTCACATCTTGCATTCATAATGTAGCTGATGTCCTCTAATGACGAACATGTAGATCTAATGTAGCACAGCAGTGGCCTTGGACCAAATAAATATTTAATAACATATTACACTTAATGGCCAACTGTCTGCTCGCTGATGAGCTACTGGAACGCGAGGCATAACGAGCTGTTAGCCGAGATCTCCCCGCTCGCTTCTCCTCTGCTCTGATCACCCAGACTAAAACCATTACATTATGCATGAAAGGGTGCAATGAGAAGCTGCAAATTGCTCCAAAACAGACATGTTGCTTTACAAATGGTTGGATTCATGACACTTAATGGTGCCCTCGCTCTCTCCGGTCACTCTTTGAACGGCTGGTATGTAAAATCAGAATTGTAGAAATAATGAAAAACATTGAATTACATTGCATTATCTTGATTTTTATTTTGTGCATAAAATACCTGTTCTAAAATATTACATCTGGGATTGAGGACTGCGGTTCCAACATTTTTTAGAGGATGATTTAAAATATTCAGCCATGATCATTAATGATTAAAAAAGGTTCACATTACTTTATACACATTGTGAGATATTTGCCACTTTCCATTCCTCATATTCATAACAACTGAGCACATCACAAAGGGCACAGACAAACTATAAGATATAAATGTGTGGTTTTAAGCTTGTTTTCCAAGTAAACTGTTGGATTATAGCTTAAGCATCTTGCTTTAGCTTATGTATTGGCTTGACTTGAACTAAGTCACAGGCCTCAATACTGTATTACCACACAGACTTATTGAATAATAATTGGTCTTATTTCGGAGAGGAAACTTGACAAAGTAGCAGACGTAAGACACCACCTCCTGTCTCATCTTGGCTCTTGCAATGGAAACAGAATATGTTAAATGCACTTAATTAAAACGTTACAGCATTAGCATTCTTGATCCAACTGCCTACTTCATAGCGTCGGATTAACTTTACCAGCTAAAGCAGAAGTAGCCATAGTCTAGCCTTATTCACTTTTTCCTTGAGAGTTAAATGAGAAGATACCACTCTCCGTCGGCAGCCGCATAGCTTAGCTGAGCATAAAGACTGGAAACATGAAGCTAAAGCTAGCCTGGCTCTGCCTACTGCCTACCAGAACTTGTAATAGTGTTTGCTTAAAGCCCCCCTCCATTGTATTTTGGCCTTTTTTATCTATTTGAATTTTTTAACAAATAACTTTATTTTGTGCTCAAACTTTATTTTGTGCTCAAACAAATATGACATATGACTATAGTAGAAGCTACAAGTCATACATCATCCTCCATGCTTGTTGAAGTCTGCGCAGAAAACCAGTAAATGTGTTTATCTGTCAGTTTGTCTTTCTGACTTGTTAGCTAGTCCAGCTTGTTGCGAAATAACACTCTGACCGTCTCTCACTTGCTCTCTACTTCACTATCTGTGTAACAGAAAGCAGCCATTGCTGTTTTGGAGGTTTGCCGGCCTTTAACAGGTCTGGACAATGGGGAGCGCACAACTTTCAGCCCAAGACAAAAGTCCCATCTGCGGAGTCGGTGTACCTCCAAAACTGCATTTCAAACGGCGGACTTCGCCAACGTGTCTATCCGACCTCCGGCGCTCTGTGGCTGGCGTGAGGCAGTGCTCTCCTCGGTGCAGCAGGACCTGTATTACCAGGGGACCCATTTAACTAATAGACAGACTCCTACCTGAAGCCATTACAGACGATGAAATGTTACTTCAGTCACCAACTTTGACCAGATAAGAGTGTCCACTATTATTTTCTAGATGTTTAAATAGGCAGCGGTTTTCACAGTCTTTACGCCTTGTTTCCATGCAGTTTTGTTTTGTGTCCATAAAATACTATAGTATATAGATAACGCTCACTGATGTTCAATGCAAGGAAATGCGTCTCATTATGGATGGATAGAAACTAGGAGAGGAAATCACAAGTTCCATCATAATATGGTATTATTTCAATTATTTGGACAATGATACAATATTTGCTGATATCACAAAGTCTGCCAAGATATGATTTGATTCAGATTAGGAGCCTGTGATCAATATCAGTCAATATCATATGTCCATTTAACACAATCAGTTACACTCACAAAAATCAACTAAAATATGACTTGACCATTTTATTACTGAGCACTTCCTGAAGTTTAAATGAAAAACAATCTGTTCTTTCAATAAAGAATAAATATAAAGCATGGATTTCAAAATAAAGGTGTATCTTAAAGACAACGATATGTATCGGCATTTCGATCCAGATCTATACATCGTTACAGCCCTAATAGTAACGCCACCGAAACATGAGAGAGAAGTTAGTGTTGTCTGTTTCTCAACGTTAGACAGCTTTAGCTAACACTGGTAGCATGCTAGCTGTGTAGCATATAGAGCACATACATACAGCAGTGGTTTATATGTCTTATAGCGACATTATCTAATTTCATTTGGGAAAAAACTGATTAATAGAACTGTATTACATTCATCAATCAATTATTAATTAGCTAATTTTATGCTAACTTACTGTGCCACGGTATGTCTGTAATCTGTTGCAAAACTTCAAGTTTTTCAACATACTCGAGGCAAACTATGGAATAAGGAGTTCTGCAAACACATCAGAGATCACGGAGGTTTCCATAGGAATGAACGGACTTCTGGTTGACTCGTATACGTACACAGAGTTATGGAGCGAGGCGCGAGTCACTCCCACCAGCTCTGCTGCATTTACTGGAGCAGAAATTGAGAGAGCAGCATTCAGGGGCAGGAATGTCACGCATTTACATGTTCTAGCAACAGTGCTTGTACAGTAGGGAAATAGCCTTCCTCCCGAACCTCCCAGCTGTGCAGTTACCAGCTGTTGAGCTCGTGCTGAGGGCCAGAGTGCAGAGGCCTCTTTCTGGGGCTCTCGCTCCCGCCGGACACTTCCGGTTACATACATTACTCACTCAGCAAAGATCATGATCATTTGAAATGAAGACGCTGACGAAACACGCAAAACCACATAAAATAACCTAATATTGGAAAGTGAGATGGTTCCCACGCAAAGAAACTGTAAGACTTGAAATGGATCTTCTACTAGCAAGATAATTTACATCTAAAAAGCAACACTGGAGCTGTAACTTTACATTTTATGCCATCAAAAATGTGTCAAAAAGCAACAACCACCAAATAAAAATGCAACAGTTTCTTGTTGGCATCATCACGCTGCATATTTTACATTTCTGGCCAGTATAAAAACCAAAGGAAATTAGCATTTTGCTGTGTCATTAAAGCCATATATTATCATGTCAACACTTAATATTGAGGTCTCTTCTGAATTATGCCCATAACTACAAAGTGTGACATTTATAGCTCGACAAAAAGTAAGGGTGCAGCAGACGTGATGGTGGTGCTTAAGAATAATAAAACAAACCCGTACACTCATCACCTGAGACATCGTATCCCATCTCATAGCAGAAGCCTTTGACATTTTTATTACGTCATAAAAACTACAGCTTTCCACGTGTCATCTTTACTCCTCCCAAATGTGACTACGTCAGTAATCTGTGTGTGGATGTAGGCTCTGCGGGGACCGTCCCCTGATTATGGCAGCTCAAGTCGCACAGTAATTAAACTGAAATTAGCAGCTTTCTTCCTGTAAAGCATGAGGAAGAAAGGCGGATAATCAAGCAAGTTCAACACTTCCGGTCATGCTATGGATGTCAGGAGCAGGACAGGCCTACTACTTCACAGTTAAGCCCTCTATAATATTACCATAATCTCTCTGTCTGGAAAAAGTACTACTTAACATACCACATTCTAGCATTTCATTCCTTATAACACTTATGATTTTGCTCTGTTGTATTTACAGCTCCTATACCATGTGGTGTACCCGATGTAATCTTGTATTCAGCGTATAATGTAATAACATATGTCCTTTTGTAGCAATGTGAGTTTCTGGTGTTTCTCTCATATGATACTAGTTAAATATTATAGGATGGCAACTGTCCAGAATCTCTCCAGATAACAGGAAGATATTTGTCTGCTAGTGACAGGTGCTGTATTCATAAAAAAGCACCCACATCAGGATCACTACACCTGCCTGGTGTTACTGGCCTTACTACCAGCATGAGAAACAAGAGGCCACGCGACGTAGTAATCCATGCAGTATTCTGCCAAATGCCGACCAAAGCTACACCAGTTCGGTATCAATCAATCAGTATTAATAAAATCAGCAGTGTTGTCGACTTATCCCCCTCACTAAGATTAGAGCAGTTTGCAGCCACACTAAACTTCTATGTTGCTGTTACTCTGCAAACACAAACAAATGCAGAGATTCAGTCTCAAGATAATGAAATATAATAGACTAAAAATGCCCAGTTTTAGATATCCATCATTCAGTTTCATACTAACCTGCCAATAAGTGTGAAAGCAGATGAACACATGGTGATTTGCAAAAAAAAAAAAAAAAAAGTTTCTCTGCATCCAGACTTTGTTTTCTTTCCATTCTGCAGTAATTTGCCGTGGCAGACGCAGTGGAAACAGCTATTACTGACTAAAAAAAACATCCTACTGGCACTAATTCAATTTGCTGATTGCATTTTTTTCCCTCTCTTAGTGTTTTAGAAATTCATGTAAAAGATTAAATTAACTATCTCAAAAAACAGCAAAGCAAAATGAAGGCGGGGGGCCCACTGTATGATAACAAATATCATTTTTAAATATAATGTATGTTCTTCCGAGAATACAGTAATTAGTGTTTTAAAGTCCTAAACATAAATAATTAAATTTAGGGTTAAAAAGTGCTAAATGTGAGATTTCTATTGCCTCTGCACAGCTCTCAACATGGCGACGGCTGAGCGTGTGGCTCATAGCTAATGGTGCTAACAGCGCAAACAGTAAAAACAACAGTGCTGACAGAGCTCACAGTGTTACGGTGCCTCTAAATGGGGTCGTGTTTACTGTGGTTACGAGTTGGGCCCGTATGAATGCCCCCCCGTCATGTCGTATTCACGACCTCGCAAGTGGAAAGTTTCTAAGAGCTCCGAGTTCAAGACTTGTGACGTGTTTGTTGACGTTGTCAAAAATGGTGGCGTCCACAGGAAGTTCATATATCGGCACTGTTGGTCGGGACGCCGTTTATCAGCTGTATGAAAGCAGTGAAGAGCGGCGGCAGGGAGCTAGCTAGTCGGGCACGCTCACATGCACTAAAAGCACACGCGGCCAGCCCGGCTTTGTCAACAAAGCATGAAGAAGCTTGAATTACAACACAGAGGGAGAGTGGCGTCAGTCTGCTCAGGTAGACATTACCCCTCATTATATTTACATAGCAAATAGCTTGTTTGCTGCTATATTAACACTTTTCATATCATCTAGAAAACCTTTATATAAAAATTAAAAAATGGAATGTAATTTAAAGGCTCTTGTGATCTGGCTAACAGACCTTTATACTGTGTATATGAAAGTGTTTTCAATCTGGATATCATCCAGATATGAGAGTATAAATGACGCCATTCTCCTCCTGCTATTAAAAAGTGCAGTTATTGCATAATGGGAGTTTGGCCCTTTATATTCCTCTTCTTACATTATCTGTCTCAAACCTTAGTCTAGTGGTTTTGAGTGCCCTACATTTACCATATTTTAGCTGCTAATTAGAATTTAATGCAACTGCATCCACTACAGTAAATCTGTCCAGTAGGAAGTAGATTTATCAAACACTACTGATAGTAGTTGAGGGAATACCAGAGAGATTGTAAAATAATCTCCCCACCGGCAGCAAACAAACATCAATGTCGGCAAATGGCTTAAATCAATCCTTGAGCGATGCACGTAGGATTGGGAGGTTAAGCTGGTCGTGTGTATGCATCTCAGAGTTTTTAAAGACGTCGGTAAAGACGGGGCAAAGGCGCATATCAGCAACAGGGAGGAGATTTTAACTCTCACCTGTAAAGCAGCGAGCATCTAAGTTCTACCTTCAGACGGATACTGTACTCCTAGAGAGAGGGGGTCTCCATGGTTACTGCGGCTGCTGTCATCGTCAATCCTGTGACCTTTTACACACCACAGATCAATAATAGCGAGGTATAGTCTCCTAGGTAAACAAGGGAATAGGAAGACGGCTGACAGGAGTAATTGCTGACATTTCTCAAGCAGATTTCTTCAGTCAGTAAAGCTCTTGGCTTCATAATACAGTGGAGACTTGTGTGTGGGAAACTTGGAGCATCTTTTTTGCTCTCCGGCTGCTCCAAAATCTCATGCCAGGCCGGCCAGCAAACTTTTCCTGCTCATTTGTGGTGTGCTGCACAAATTGGACGAAGGTGTAATAAAGTGACAAAACTTTAATCTGCTGTCAGTTTTCGGCGCACCATCTTAGACTTAGCTCAGAATTAACTACGCAGTGTCTGAGAAGGCAATAAATCCATAGTCAAATGAAAGGGAGATTATAAACGTAGCCATACGATCCTTCTTTATTACACCAAAGGACTTCAGATGGAGCTCGTACTTGTTAAAACTCCTCTCACGGGCTGTCTCGGAGCGAGCGAGGCAAACCCTTGGCAGAAGAGTAGGGGTTGCCTTGGTGAGGCTGCGTTTGAAGTTGTGAACTCCTAATTTGTTTTCCGTCCCAGGCTGCCAAGACGAGCCTTTTCAAGATGCCTTTTCAAGCTCTCCGTCGCCGACGTTGCTTCGCTGCAGATGCTGGGCAGGGAAAAAAAGAGGGCAATATGGAGAGAGATGGAAGACGAGAAGGGAAAGGGGAGAGGTTAGGGACAGGGACGGCTAGCTAAGATGGACACGAAATGGTGAAGAAGTCTGTCGAGAACATGAAAGAAAGGGATGACAGGACTGAGAGGGGTGATGTAAGCTAGCTGGAATGCCTGAACGCGACACAGTAGGAAAAATGAAAGGAGGAGTTTGTAATTACAAAGAAAATTACTGTTCAGACGAAGGCTGTGACGTGTGTAAATAAGAAATGATTTAACCAGTAATAATAATGGTCCAAAATTATGTAAAATCCCAGTTTTAAATCAAAAACCTTCAAATTTTCTTGGGGGTTGACCTCCAAACCCAGTATCTCTAAGGATCTTTCATTCTCTGTAGAAATTCATTATGTGTCTCTTTATCCTGCTGCATAATATGCCTGGGACACTGCTCCTAACACTTGAATGAATAGCTCACATGCCTCAGCTCTGCATGCATACCTACATCTCTATCCTCAAAGTCATCAGACTACACCCTATTCACAAAGTAAAGTGGCATCTACAGCTGTACATGGTTTAGTTTCTGTGGTGGTGCTCCAGTCTGCTTCTCCACCACCATCTATGTTACTGTATGTAAAGCTAATACAGTGACTATAAGGATGCATATGTAGCAGCATCATCGTGCATAATCCTACGCCAGGTCACGTGGGAAAAGGTTTTTAGAAGGCCTTGTGAAAATAGTGTTTTGACTCTCAAACACACATATCTCAACCAAGATTTCAATGTCTGGTTTTGAATACATGAGAAACACCACTGGAGAGCTAGAGGATAATATAAAAACCTCAAAAATAAATAATAAAATATTGGACCCGCCCTTTAAGGAAGTAATGAATAAATAGGAGTAAATGGTAAATGCATTGCAACTTTCTAGTCTTTCGACCACTCAAAGCGCTTTACATTACATGCTAATGTCAACCCATTCACACACACATTCATCCATTGGATGCACGGTGCCAAACTGCCCATCAGGATCTAACCTAACACACTCACACACTGATGGTACAGCCTTCGGGAGCAACCGGGGGTTCGGTATTTTGCCCAAGGACACTTGGACAAGTTGACTGGTGGAGCCAGGAACTGAACCTCTGATTAGTGGACGAGCCGCTCTACCCCTCGAGACGGAACAAGCCGCAAGAGATTGCTCACACTGGCCGATACATAAAATATACACTTACAGTTACACAATAATAAGTAAAGCGAGTACTGGCACTTATTTTTTTCTGGTTTTCTAAAAGTTACAAAGGGCAAAGGGACACCTAGCTGTAATACAGATCTCAAAAGACAATGTTAAGCCATGACGTGTGATCCCTTAGGCTGTTGTGTGCTGGCAAATGAGGTGTGTGTGTGTGTGTGTGTGTGTGTGTGTGTGTGTGTGTGTGTGTGATATATATATATATATATATATATATATATATATATATATATATATATATATATATATATATATATTCAAGGATATGTAATAAGTATCATCTGCACAAATGTAGCATTATTGCAATACAGCATAACATTTAAATAAAGGCTACTTTCACATATTTTATTTAAATTTCGACATTTAAGTCGAAACCAGTGGGAAACCTCTGGGTATGAAAAGTGAAGCCAATGCTGAAGTGTCTTAAATGTGCATTCTTTCCAACAGCCAGCAGGGGGCGACTCCTCTGGCTGCAAAAAGAAGTCTGATTGTATAGCAGTCTATGAGGAAATGATCTCACATGATTTAATACCTCAGTGAACACTGTACACATGAGTTTATGGTCTCGATCACTAGTTTCAAGTCTTCTTCATTACAGCATGATGGTCATTTAATAAATTATGGTCCCATTTAGAGTCAAACAGACCATATAACAGGGGATGCTTTAGGGGTGTGCCTTGTAATTGACAGGTTGCTACCATGGCGTTGTCCGGTCTGGGAGTTGTCCATGTTTAACAGCGTAAGAACTTTAACACTTTCACAGAGTGCTGAGAGGTAATTATTGGCTAAAAATGTCTGATTCGGCATTCCATTATACTTAGCACTGGTTGCAAAGAACCAAGATGGCGACGGCTAAAATGTCGAACTCAAGGCTTCAAAAACGACAGTCCACAAACCAATGGGTGACGTCCAGTGTTGGAAATTAACTTTTTTGTCCACCTTCCATCTTTTAGGCTAGTCTGCTTCATCCTCTGGAGACCATGAATGTCTGTGCTGAATTTCATTGTAGTACATCAATCAGTTACTGAGCTATTTCAGTCTGGACCAAAGCGGTAGACTAACAAAACTGGGCTTGCCATACCTTGAGCCATGCCACTAGTCTGGCTAATAATTGTGTCTCTGTGCACATAACTTCATTTAGTTTCTTCTAAACGGTAATAAATATTACCCATAGGCTACTAAACTATCGGGTCTTAATAATACTTATTTTCTCTGTATGTGATTAATATTTATAATTGTGCTGTCCATATATTTAGGAGTTTATTTAGCAGTTCATGTGGTTTATTGCCATGGCAACTGGTATTACATGTTTGAGCTACATCATTTCTCCACCTTTTCCCTCCCAGTGCTTTCTCTATACATTTCTTTTTCTTTGCCTTACATATTAAATGTAAGAAATACACCGGCAGCGTATTGTACACACACTCACGCACACAAGCCACCAGCACAGCTTGAGTCCTTCCAGCCAGGAGCACAAGTACAGCAGAGAGAAAAGGCAGCGAGAGCATGAGAGCTGGGTTTATTCTAGAAAGCTGAGTTTGAGGCCGGAACAGAGTTTAATGCCTACTTTCAATTTCACTGGTGAGACGGGCGACTCGGCGGGGAGCCGGAAACCTGGGAAACAAAAGAGGCTACGAGAGAAGCAGAGCGGTGCGGCGCAGACAGAGGGTCAAGCTGCTGTTATGTTCCACTGCTAAGCCCGGCTCAGCGAGGGGCGGCAGTCACCGCGAAGCCCGGCCAAAGAAACACTCACACAATTAGTGCTGGAGTTTAGAGAGAGGTCACGTTCTGACTAAAAGGCTGCTTCGGTGAAAATAACTCAAACTAAAGTAAATGTCATACTTCTTATCCAGGAATTCTGCAGTAGAAAATATACCTTAAAAAAAAAACTTTAATAATAGGGATGCATGATTTCGAAAAAATATCGAATTGTGATTATCTCTGCAATTGCGATATGACTCGCAATATAAGAGGGTATGATAATTTTATATCATTGTTCTCATTTTCATTGAAAAACCTACTGAAATGATTATGATGTGATTTTTGGGTGGATCTGTACCA
Organism: Pterois miles; assembly: GCA_947000775.1. NCBI lineage: Eukaryota > Metazoa > Chordata > Actinopteri > Perciformes > Scorpaenidae > Pterois > Pterois miles. Next base: position 15,008,363 of record CAMQGK010000549.1, on the reverse strand, counting down.
AACAAAATTTTTTTAAGTGTGTAGAAAATGATGTGTATGACGGGACATTTCTGCAGCACCAAAATATTTAATCTAAAATGGTATTTTGATCATTTCGCCTTTAAGAAAGATTTCGATATCCTCCTCATCCTGTGAGTTGAAAATTGCAGTAGGGCATATTACGATTTCAATAACATTTTGATTAACTGTGCAACGTAAAGCAATTGACTGTTTGTCCTTCACTATGGAAACTATGGCAAATGTGGGTCGTCACTACAGTATTTCTGTACGAAGCCTCGGTTTGATGTGCTCCCGTCTGACGTTAGTGTGTTTGTTTGTTGTTTAGCTAACTAGATAAACATTAGAGAAAGTTGCCGTACATATCAGGTACATTAAAACGCAATGACTAAGAGAGTAAGCAAAGCATCCTGTGCTCCTCTTTACATCTTCTACCTGTTTAGATTATTTCATTATATATATATATATATATATATATATATATATATATATATATATATATATATATATATATATATATATATATATATATATATATGGATTACACTATACAGCAGGCTGAAAAGGGACAACTTGTGAGTGAAACATCCACATTTAGTCTTCATTAACTTATATCGTGATTATGAAGAAAATCTGTCATAATGTTAGTTAGATTAATGAGTTGTTTAACTCTGTTAACTGGAGCACATAGCTGATATGTGCCTGGTTTGTTTACACGAAGTAACAGAAGTATTTAACGTATTCAGTGTCAGTGTCACATCAAGTTAGGACACAATGTAAGTTTTACTTCATTCTAAAGTTTAAGCTTGCATTGTATTTAAAACAAAATTACTTAGTAAATTAAGACTTTAAACATGCTTAATATATTGAAATTATACCTTTTTACTTGTTTTGTAGATACTTTTGGCAACCAAACTTGACCAAATACTTCTTTTTTTGAAGTGCATCTTTATTTAAATGGGGTTAGACTCCAACATATTAATACAACATATTAATCACTGCAAAATATGCTTCCTGATAAATACTGGAAACCTTTGACAAGGGTCAGATTGTGATGGCTTGACGACTGGATCAGAGTATCTCCAAAACTGCAGGATGGTCCCGGTCTACAGTGGTCAGGACCTCCCAAAAATGGTCAAAGGAAGGAAAACTGGTGAACCGATGACAAGGTCATGGATGGCCAAGGCTGACCCATGTTGTTGGATCCAATAGAAGAGCTACTGTAGCTCAAATAGCTGAAAAAGTTCATGCTGTTTCCGATAGAAAGGTGTCAGAACACACAGTGTATCACAGTTTGTTGTGTAAGGGGCTGCGTAGCCGCAAACCAGTCAGGGTGCCCATGCTGACCCGTGACCACCATCTGCAATGGGCATGTGAGCATCAGACCTGGACCACAGTGCAATGGAAGAAGGTGGCCTGGTCTGATGGATCATGTCTTCTTTTACATTATGTGGATGGCTGGGTGCGTGTGCGTCATTCACCTGCAACAGGATGCACTATGGGAAGAAGGCAAGCCGGCAGAGGCAGTGTGATGCTTTGGGTAATGTTCTGCTGGGAAACCCTGGGCCCTGCCATTCACACTGGATGTTTCTTTGACACCAACTACCTCAACACTGTTGCTGACCAAGTACATCCCTTCATGGAAACAGTATTTCCTAATGGCAGTGGCCTCTTTTAGCCAGATATCGCGCCCTGCCACACTGAAAAAAACGGTTCAAGAATGGTTTGAAGAACATTTGACGAAAATGAAAACGCAAGAAATCTACGCAAGTAAAACTACACTTAAGGTATGGAAAACTATATTTAAAAAAAATGTCACATCACAGGACATTTTATCATAAATCACTGGTTCCCAACCTTGGGACCTATAAATCCACAAATGTGGAACACAAAATTATAGTTTCATCACTTTGCATCACTGTAATATTCTTGCTTTTTTTTATTTACAACAATTACAACAATTCTGTTAATCTCCTAATCATGTAAAAATCCAAATAATTATCCATATCTTTGGTTGAACTGTTCGTAAACATGAGACATATACGTCTGCAAACGTTCTTTCGTGACTGGTGAAATATCTGGCTGCCCTTCGCATATATCTGCTTGATTTCCCTCTGTGTTATTGTCTTCGCTCTGTGAAGTCATATATGCCTTGTGCATGTTTTTTTTTTTTTTTTGTGGCTGTGCATGACCTCCATATAAACATGCTTCTGACAGACTTATGATCCTAGATCCTCAACACCATCACACGTGAAAATGAAAACATAATCAATATATTAATATAAGAAATAAAATGTTTGTCTTTGAGTAAGTGAGTGGATGGAGCCACAGTTTTAAATATGTGGAAATGGATTGCCCAAACTTGTGTGCAAACCAGCAGGGTGCCTGAACAAATCGGCCTCTGAAGTGTGGAAATCTACGGTACAAATGAATGGTGTTAATCTGGTGGGTTGAGTGCTGCACACTTGCGGAGAGGACGTGCTGTGAAATCTTGTTTGTTACCCTTTGCTCTCTCTTACAGTTCAACCACCTCTCTCGAACACCCCTTCCTCACTCTACGTTATCACCTCCTCTAGCCCGCATACCAATTCTCCACCCTCCTCCTTATTTCTCCCACTCTCTCGGTCTCACTGCATCTGTCCCTTTTTCTCTCGTTTTTTTTTTTCCCTCCAACTCGAGTGTTTAGAGCCTTGAAACGTAACAGGCAGCGTCTCGGCGGGAGGCTGCCTGTGCAGAAATCTGCCTGACTTCCTCCCACAATCTCCTCCCTGCTCCCACCTTCTCCTCCCTCTAGTCATCCACAATTTAAACAGCTCACTGAAATGTTAATCCACTGAAGTGATGCCGCATGCAACATTCACGGGACCCCCTACCAAGAACAGAGGAGACGGCTTCCACACGACCTCACAGTACACTGTATGTTCAGCTCTGGTGGTGGATGTACTTTTCCTGGAGCACACTGACTCCTGCTACTAACAACGCATGTCTGTGTGTTCATCCATGTGGCCTCATTTGTACTGATCTATATTACATTAAGTATTCTAATTTGCCACATTACAAACACGTCATGATTAATATCATTTTAAATATTTAAAAATCTATTATGATATTATTAGCAGTAGTAGTAGTGTTTATTTCTTCTTATTCTTATTATTTTTTATTCTATATTATTATCTTTTTAAATTGTACGCTATGCTTTTTTATTATCACTAAGTACCATTTTGTATTTTTCTTTTCTTGTCATATATATACTGTGTATACACTGCGATGTGTGTATATTTATTTTTATTACATACATAAATATAGTATGGATATATACATATACAGAACATATATTCTAAATGTATTTATACTTATTTATTCTATTATTTTTTATTATTATTGTCGACAAATGTTTTTCTGTGCAGATTATTTTTCTTCTTCAGAATTTCCTCTTCTGTTTTATAAGCAATATTTCTGTGTCAAACAGTGGTGTTGAAGCTTGGAGGGATGATAGATTGCCCAGTGTCAAATAAGCTCTAGGTTCAATCAAAAAGCTTTGTGCCGGTGGTGGAGTCGCTGTCCAGTAACAGTGGGTTACATTCCTGCAAGAAGTGCTGGAGTAATACTTCAGGCAAAACCTTGACATGCTCTCAGTGGAAATGGTTTTAAGAAAACACTGAGAGGGTGGGAATTTGTGGCGAGAACTTATTATGCTTGGTGGCAAAGTGGTGGGAAAACCTACACTGTATAATGTTAAAATAAAATGCATCAGAATCAAGATTGCATTAATTGTTTCAAGTAGCGAACCCTAAACTCTCATTAAAAATGGTTTAAAAAAAGTTAGAAAACTGTATAATTGGGGAGGAGGGCTAAATCTTATATTTAAATTCATATCTTCTTTGCACCCGCCCTCTAACTTAAGCAATTATCCCAAGATAATATATGTACGACAAACATGACAAGAGTGTAAAATTATGGCTACTATTGTAGTCAAGACCACCTAAACTTAGACCAACACCAAGGTAGGTCAAGGCTGAGACAAGACCAAGACTTTTGGGGTTCAAGACCAAGTCAAGAACAAAATCAGACCAGTGCAAATCTGTATGTATGACACACTTAAGATAAAATAGGGGAACAAGCAAACCATAGGCACTCCTCAAATTGATCTGAAAGATCCACATTCCCATAAAAACACCCTACATTATGTATACGTGTACCACGAGGACTGTCTTGATAAAATAATCAAAAGGCACTGCAAAGGAAAATTTTATGTGGGAATTTCCTTTTGTTTTCTGTGAGCAGTCACAGCATTGATGTGATATAAATTAGAAGATCCACAGGCACTTTATATCCACACAGTTGCGGTCTGGAAATAAAACCCCAAATATGAAACCGAGACAGCAACGAGTAAAAAAAAAAAAAAAAGTGGTCGATTCTGAGACAAGACCCTTCAAAATGTGGTTTTGAGACCCGTCTCGAGTACTATAACGCTGTTTAATGTTAAATCCTATAACAGAAATATAATCTGTCCTTAAAAGCAACTGTTTCAAATGCTGCATTTCTTTTTGTTATGAAACGCTTTGACTAAGCATTCATTGTTCTTCCCTTCCTACATGTTTTGGCCAACGTGTCTAAATGTAGGGTGTTTCTAAAATAATCTGCAGCATTAACATAAGAGTTACCTTTCCTCAACCCTACCTATCTGGCATTAGTAAGACTCTTATCCAGGCAAGATTAAGGGTGCATTGTACCAGCAACGATTATTTCTAAGAGCAGACCTTGGATAAAGTTGAATCTCGATGACTACTTTTTTTCTCTCTTTTATTTGTCACTCACAACAGGAGTTTTTCACAGCACACGTTCTGAAAAGCGCAGGTGTTACTAAAACATAAACAGTGGCTCAGTGCCGCTGAGATGGCACTGATAAAAAAACAAAAAAATGTGTTTACATATTGTTGTGAGTGCTGATATCTACACCGATCAGCCATAACATTATGACCGCTGACAAGTGAATAACTGCAAATCTCATTACAATGGCACCTGGCAGTGGGTGGGATATATTAGGCAGGAAGTGAACATTTTACCCATAAAGTTGATGTGTTGGAAGCAGAAAAAATGGACAAGCGCAAGGATGAACGCAACTTTGACAAGGGTCAGATTGTGATGGCTAGACGACTGGATCAGAGTATCTCCAAAACTGCAGGATGGTCCCGGTCTACAGTGGTCAGGACCTCCCAAAAACGGTCAAAGGAAGGAAAACTGGTGAACCGATGACAAGGTCATGGATGGCCAAGGCTGACCCATGTTGTTGGATCCAATAGAAGAGCTACTGTAGCTCAAATAGCTGAAAAAGTTCATGCTGTTTCCGATAGAAAGGTGTCAGAACACACAGTGTATCACAGTTTGTTGTGTAAGGGGCTGCGTAGCCGCAAACCAGTCAGGGTGCCCATACTGACCCGTGACCACCATCTGCAATGGGCATGTGAGCATCAGACCTGGACCACAGTGCAATGGAAGAAGGTGGCCTGGTCTGATGGATCATGTCTTCTTTTACATTATGTGGATGGCTGGGTGCATGTGCGTCATTCACCTGCAAGAGGATGCACTATGGGAAGAAGGCAAGCCGGCGGAGGCAGTGTGATGCTTTGGGTAATGTTCTGCTGGGAAACCCTGGGCCCTGCCATTCACACTGGATGTTTCTTTGACACCAACTACCTCAACACTGTTGCTGACCAAGTACATCCCTTCATGGAAACAGTATTTCCTAATGGCAGTGGCCTCTTTTAGCCAGATATCGCGCCCTGCCACACTGAAAAAAACGGTTCAAGAATGGTTTGAAGAACATTTGACGAAAATAAGTTTGAGGCGTTGACTTAGCCTCCACATTCTCCTGATCTCAATCCAATCGAGCATCTGTGGGATGTGCTGGACAAACAAGTCCGATCCATGGAGGCAACTTACAGGACTTAAAGGATCCGCTACTGAGGGCTTGGTGCCAGATACCACAGCATACCTTCAGACGTCTAGTGGAGTCCATGCCTCGATGGGTCAGGGCTGTTTTTTTTGGCAAAAGGAGGATCTATTCAATATTAGGCAGGCAGTAATAATGTTATGGCTGACTGGTGTATGTGTTGATGTTAATCCAATTAAATAAGCAAGGCTTTCACACAGCAAGCAGTTACCGTGGCAACGTTGATGTCTTGTATATGAAAGCACCTATAGCTCAAACTGCTGGTGACAGAAAAAAAGCAACATGCATACATACATACCGTATATACATATATACATACATAACATAGATGAAATCTGACCTCTGCATTTAATCCATCCTTAGGAGCAGTGGGCTGCTGTAAAGCACCCGGGGATAAAGCCCTTATGACGACCGACCTCAGCAACCCTCAAATTTGCAGCTTCATGAATTCAGCGCACCTGAGAGCTAAAACACAGTAGCAAAGGCCAGAATATCATGTACACCAAGCTGGGTGCATATTAGCTACATGGCGCCGGATTCACCCCTGCTTGGGCCTAAAAGGAGGCAGCCCACCAGGACGGCCCACCAGGACGGCCCACCGGGACGGCCCACCAGGACGGCCCACCAGGACGGCCCACCAGGACGGCCCACCAGGACGGCCCGCCGGGGGCTCAACCTGCCTCTGTCTGTGCACAAAAGGAGTCACTATTCTGAGCCAGGTTATGATCCCACTGTAGGGGCGTTATGGTGAGAAAATTTTACCACCGGTTAATAAACTTGCGACGACACACTACCGATATGTAAAAATGACCTAATGGGTTTTATTTCTATTAAAATCCGACCATCATGTTACACCAGTAACACCAACTACCACAGCAAGCCTATCCCATTGTTGACATGAGGGTGTACATAACTGATCTCAGACCAGGTGTTCTGATTACAAGACTTAGAGGAATCCAAGGCTGGATTAAATTATTCTGATATTACACGTGAGAGGTCACTGTGGGGAAGATTGCAGCAGTTTATCAGGTGAAAATGTGATGCATTCTTCACCAGATGTGTTGAATGGGGATGGAAATCCCCCTGTGAGACACACAATACCTGAGTCTCAATACGATCTCAATACGACTTCAAACATTTTGCGATATGCTGAGTATTGTGACAGATACTGTATATTGCATTATATTTATTAGTTTTTTCAACTGCAAATTATGCAGTCTGTCAACATCTGTTTTATCTAAAAAGATACGGTTTTCACTCTGTTCATCTCACTTCAGTCATTTTTATTGCCGCAAAATGGGACTGTCAGTCAAGCAGACAGACTGACCAACACTGTCATATAAACTTAAATGCTGCATCAAGTACCTGGACAACTGAACTGTTTGTATTAGAGTCAACAGTGCATTTGTAATATTAATATGTTATACAACAAAAGATCGATACTTGACGTCTGTGTATTGATACAATATACACATGCTAAATATCGCTATACTATGCTGCATCAATTTTTCCCCCACCCCTAATGTTGTGTATCCATTAAACACAGCAGTGAAGGATGTGCTTGGGAAAAGCAGCGTGGCTTTTTATCTACAAGACGGTCAATGACAACAGACAAAGTGAACGCACCTCACAATTATCTAGAGAGCAACACAGTTAACTAAAATAACCAAACTAATAAAGAATAAACTAAGAAAATGATTCTTGGGAAGAATTAAAAGAAAAATCACTGCTGATTATCACTACGGGCTGCAGCTCAACTGAACTGGATACTGCTCTTTTCTTGTCTGTCCGAGGTGCTTCAACTCCAACCTCAACCAGCTGTTGGCAACGAGAAAACCGAGCACATTTGAAAACTGCGTCTGGGACCGTTCACGCTGAGGTGAAGACACATCTCTGAACTACCTGAATTAGAGGACCCGTCCTGACTTCAGGGTTTTTTATATCTCTAATCAAAGAAATTTGTCTGACAGGCAAAAGTCTTGTAATTTACATGAGCTTTCCCACACAGCTGCCAGATCGTTAAACTCTGATCCACTAAACAGGTGGATTTGAATCTCCTGCATAAATAAATGGACATTTCTGTCACCTTTATTACTGTATTTTTCTGCTCTGGTAAAACCCGTGAGCAAACCCCTCCTCCTGACACTGATGTGGATTGTGAGCTGACTCCTCTATAGGCAAATCTGAAGTCTAGTCTCATGCCGATCTTGTCTATCTTTTGCATTTGCCGATGCCGGCCCTGTTCTTACCTTTTCCCTCCTGCAGGACCCTGACATCAGAGAAGACCCCTCCGAGATTTACCCAGCAGGCCTCATCAAAGCCAGACAGCCAGACTGCTGACTCTCAGACATCTAGATAAAGAAAAAAAGCTTTCATTAGTGCACTACACTTGCTGACATTTCTAAAGAAGTGAAGAGACAAGTTTTCGCAATTAAAGTAGGGATCACATAACCAGTGGTGTAGCACAGAAAACACAGTTTGAATTTGTTATTTCTTGTGTTATTTTAGATAAGTATGTGCTCCATATCAGTGGTAGATACTCTAAATTAATTTGCCTTGGCTCTTGGCAAAGGCAGTGGTTTACTTATTTTAGCAATAATTTGGGTGAACTGACCCCTTATATAGCCCGGGAGGAGAGAGGACACAGCGAAACCTCCCAATAATAAATATACATCACCCCAAAGTTTATTGGCCAAATGTGTTTATTAGATCAACATATGATTTTCTAAACCCTGAAAATCATGTCCTTGCATAGTGAAACAGGAAATCAAGGTATGATAAAGGGTGTTATCGTCATGCTCGTTCATATTTTGTGATTTCATTTACCAGGTGAAGTGGCAGAAAAGGAAGTGGGGCCATGTCTCCCCAAAAGACATCATGAATGACCTCGGGCTGGACCCGGCTGTTAGGTTATTTGTTCGTTGGGTCATATGATCAATTTTCAATTTTGGTATTTTGATATTTGCTGTTTTTTAAACCTGCAGTAGGCAGTATATTTTTTGGCATGACAGGGCAAAAATTCACTGTACTGCCGCTGGTGGGCAGTTCTTTCTATTCCCTTAACAGATGTCAACATGGCTGCAGGTAACACTGCTCAATATTGCGATGACAATAGGACTTGTGAAAAACAAATATTGAAGTGTGCATATTAGCTATACTGATGTCAGTCTGTTTGTCTTTAAATTCAGAACCAGATTAGAATTAAATACTATAAATTCAACGAGGACACATGTTGTTTCTAGAGCGGCAAACAACAACAACAAAGTCACCATATAAACTCATTAATATCTCACTGGAAACAATCTAAAATGTTAATAAAATAAATCATATTCCTGAGTATCAGTCCTTCCTCCTGTCCTCTGTCCTCCTGAGGGCTGGTAGAGAGAGGAGGAGCTGCTTTGTCTCAGCTAGCTGTTGAGTTAAGTAGGATATGTGACAAACTAACCTAAACAGACTACATAACCTACTGCCAGCTTTACTTTTAGCTTGTGTAGCAGAGGGTTATGTTGTTCCAATACTTTATGAAGATAAATTAATAATGTGGAGGCTCTGTAGTCTGCACCCTTCCACTCCACACTAAACTCCCCAAACACAAACACTGGACCACTGCTCAGTAGAGGGAACTAAAGTCATTCACAACTCAACTAAATAACTAACACTTGTTTAATATTTGCTTAATATTTGTTTAATATTTGCTGCACACAGAGCAGGCTGAAACAACTTCCCTCCATGTTTAACCATTTCATCATGTTTATCCTTATTGAACAGCTGTAATGATAAGTTATCTTTGCTTTATTACACTAACAGTAATGTAGTTGTCATGAACTCGTCTCCATCGCGGCCTCTCTGATCAGCGGGTGGAAAGCTCCCACACAAAGCAGGAAGAGGCTGCAGTGTGATAATAAATACCACAGTCTTTAGCCCCATTTAATAATGGGTTTCATTAACCATCACTAAATATAATGATTTTCCAATGTGTTCATCGCGCATGCTCATATCGCAATGACGATGAAAATACAATTCGTCGGTCCGCCCTACTCCCAGGTCACAAACTTTCTCATTTTACAGTTACAGGACATTACAAGATGTTTCTGAAAACATCTGAGGAGACAATTAGTCATTACAGTAACAGAATATTGATGCATATTTGATCAGCGCTGCCTAGTTTGACTGATTAGAGTTTGTCTGTGATTGACAGCTGGCTCACAGACTCCGGCTCGGCTCCGACTGGTCGTTTTCCTCCAGTCTGTGAAATCTTGCAGATGCCATTAGGAGCACCGGACGACACCAGAGGACACAGAGGCACATGGTTTTTTTCATGCACTACTGTCAGGATACTGTCAGGATACTATTTTGTTGTGCCAGGCACTTACGGCAGCGCTATGCTCTCTATCTCAGTAGAGAATGGAGAAATGTCTGGCGGAGTCCTTCCCAAGTCGTGTCATGGAAACGAGCCAAGCCAGAGCCCTCGTCGACGTTGCTTATGTTGGAGCAAAACAAGAAGCCTTAAGCCAAAAGGAAGTCTGCAGGCTGCATTGTGCACAAGTTTGCAGCTGGGCACTGCCAGGATCAGCGGTGCATATATGCGCAAAGATAGCAGCACCAAAAAGCTGCTGTAATCAGGGGACAGGGCTCATAAATGTGATGCAGCATGTACATTCGCACACACAGTGGGATAAGGAGATGCTTAGCATGGACATAGCAGCCTCAAAATGGTGGCATTTAGGGGGAGAGGCCCGCAACACTGCTGACAGATGCATGTGTGCACTGTCCACACGAGGCATAAAAACATAATTTATGGACTCATCATGACCATTTTTTTTTTGAACAAGCATTGTGTGGGAAATCTGACTGTGTAACAGAGGAATTGTGCTGCTTTAATGAGGAGTCTAAGCTGCAGACTAACCGGGAGGTTAAAGTGCTCCTCCAGTCACGGTGGACATTGTGGTCCCCCCAACACTTAATGCAGATCCTTGCACAGCACTGCACCTAAAACCAAAAAGGAAAATAACTGAAACAGGAAGTGGTGATAGAAGGGAAGAAGGACAAAAGTAGATACAGAAGAAGGACAGAGAAGGCAGAGACTAGATGAGGTGAAGACAAATACAAATATTACTCTGATTGAATGTACAGTGTATTACAAACAAAGCATCACTGCCCATGCGTTCTGTTCAGGGACGTACAGATATAGCGGCTCTAACCGGCTGAAGCGCCTCCACAACAATCTTTCCACTTTGTTCACACTGCTGTTTTCATGCCCACTTGTTACACAGACAGAATGCAGACTGTGTACATAACAGGAAGGTGAATGAGTGTTTGGTAGTGTAGTGTATGTAAGTTACGTAATGTATGTGTTTGTGTGAGCGCAGCATACTACAAGGACATGTGCAGTCATCATGCGTTTCTGCACAAGCGTCTGGCCCAAACGTGCTTTCATTCCTCTCGTCTCTGTTATCAGATGGATTCTTTTTTACAAATTAATCTTATGTAACTCTAACAGCTGCTGCCCAGCGTCTCCACTGACAGCCAGGTGGGAGTGAGACATAACCTCACCGACTCCATTTTGTTTTCATTTAGAAGAGGTGCACCAAGCAGAGAGGCTTCAGGAGGAAGATGAAAAACACATTAGTCCCTTCTAATTAGCCAGACATGATGGCGTTCAAACACCAGGCTTTTTACGCTTGAGAAACCAATCAAGTCGCTCTACGAAACCCGCATTCCATTTAATTTAAAAAAAAAAACAACATCATTATAGAAACATAAAAGTACGCATTCAATTAGTGCTTCTCTGACACAGCTAACTGCTTTTACTTCAAAACAATGCGTGAACAAGCTGCAATACGTGAGATTGGAGCAAATATGATTAAAACAGTCACTATATCCTGACAGTAGTGCATGAAACAGGTAACCTGAAAAATTCATGCGCCTCTGTGGCCTCCGGTGCTCCTAACGGCATCTGCAAGATTGGAGGACAACAACCAGTCAGATCTGACCTGAGGTCTGCTGTCGAGCTGCCATCTATGACAGCTGGCTGTCAATCACTGGTACACTCTGATCAAACCGTCAAACTAGGCAGCGCTGATCAAATATGAATCAATATTCTGCTACTGTAATGCCTATTTCTCACCACAAATGTTTTCAGAATCATCTTCTAGTTACTGTTTGGCTGCAAAATGAGAGTTTGTGACCTGGCAGCCATGTTGAGATCTGGAGAAAATCCCAAGCATCGCTCACATGACCCGGAGCACAGCCAATAGGAACACTTTCGCTGTGAAATGACCTGTGATTGGTCAAAGTCTGGCTAGATGTGTTTAAAGCCTGAAAACAGAGACATGAGGAGGTGCAGAAGTTAGTTAGTTAGTTAGTAGGATTGTACTATTGCCGAAATGCTGAACTGAAATGTGAGTCAGTGTTGGTTAACTTTGCTAGCCACCCTAACGTTAGCTCGCTGATCGGACAGGATTCGGCTGTGGGACATTCATGACGACAAATGTGTACCCTCTACTGCACACTTAAATGTGTTATTTGAGCTGTAAAATAACATATAATATTGACAATTCTTACCAAATTTTAAAAAGTCATCATTTCATAGGTTTTAAATCAGCCCTGAAGATTGCCAGGCCTTGGACCTAGGGGTGACGTTACTTTAATAGTTTGCATTATCCCTGTTGATTTTATTATTTGGGATGTAGTGGAGGATTAAAACAAGAGGTAAGATGGTGTAAAAATGCACCAAATTAACTGTTTTCTTTCAAAGTAGGACTCACAGACCTGCTCACAGATCATCTTAGTTTAGCCTGTTAGCATTCTAACATTTACTAATTAGCACAAAACACAAAGCAAAGCTGAGGCTGATGTCACTTGGTATTTGGGCCTTAATAAAAGCATTGGAGACATTTTATGGCAGTGCATCCAGTAGTTGTTGAGACATTTCATTCTGGACCAAAGTGCTGGATTGACCAACCTACAGACCAGCATTGGCATCCCTAGAGCCACACCGCTAGCATGGCTAAATATATCATTCGAGCAAACTGACAGACAAGGACGGATTAAAACAGACTCACAACAATACTTTCAAAATAATTCAAGGCCCCAGTGTAGCTGTCAGGTGGGAAGATTAGCACTGGAAATGTATGCAATCTGTTGAGAAATCAAGTGTCAAGGTCGATGCGTCACTTCAATTTGCTCAACATTTCCAAAACAATTGCATTACACAGCAGTCAGGCAGCTGCCTCACACTCACAACTCATCTTGAGGTTTTATCCTGTGATGCCAGATTTTTCTGGGTAAAGCTTGTTCCACTGTAATAAAGCGGAGGAGACGTACTGTACCAACAATGCATCACAAAGGATTTATTTTGACATTGCAGCCTCCTTCTCAATCCAAATTAGCGTGGCTGTATTTTGAAGTAAACGCAATCCCTTCCAGTCATAGCGAAACACCTGTCAACACACTAGAGGACAGGCTTCCTTTTGCTTCTGGGTTTAATCCAAAATTGACAAGTAAGATTGTAAAAGTAAAATTAATAACACATTACACATTCATCAATGTTCTTCCTTGAAATGAGTCTCACAATACAGTTTTAAATTGGATATATCAGTTTGGCAGCTTCAATTCAAGTGGGCCAGCGCTACAGAGGATTCCTATATACGAAAGAAATATCTGCGATGGAACAAATTCAACAAACTGAAACAGAAAATATGGCTTCAGCGGTCCTATGGATGCTGAAGGCAATTACTGGCCGACTTCACTGACACTTTAACAGAGTGTTCTTTCAGACGTCTGAATTGTTGCCCACATTTTGGTCACCGATTAAAAACGTCTGAGCTGTTCCTGCATTTACGCTGTGTCAGCAAAATGGGAAGAACAGGAGAAGCTCTGCAATAAACTGACTTTTATCCTGCATTTTCTGTATGGTTACACCCATCCCTAGTAGTAAGGCACGTGGAAAATGTGAACACATTTGAGTTTGTTAAAAAGCAAGATACAAAGGGATCCGCCCTTTCTACGATTCCCATTCTCTGTCTATCTCTGCCGTGCAATGCATTCTGGTAGCGTTTTGAGGGACGGGCCGTCACCCTGGCTGCTCCTCAACTGCAGTAAGTTGAGGTCTAGGCTACGTTATGCAAATCAGGGGCCTCCACTGCAACTCACTGCCTCTGGAAACTCTTTAATAATAACTAATCGTTATTGATATAAAATAAAGACAGATTCAGCAACTGTGTGGCTTATTTCTAGCCTAAAATGTTTTCACATTTCTGTGAATTATATCCGTTAAATATGAGGAAAAAGTTTCCAAACGAGCCACCATGTTGGTTCCTGGGAGCAGGAGCCCACAAAGGAAAGCATTCGTCCACTCAGGTGCCGTGTGCCTAGTGGTAACCCATCAAGCGTCCACTGCTAGGAAGCGAGGCGATCCCTGGTGTCCAAAAACTTCCCTGTGGCCACGTACCACAGACATCCGTGTACCGTATTTGTTGTGACTGTACAGTAAAATATTAGTTAAATGCTTTCTCCTTCTCAGAAAATGCTAGAAAAATTACAACAAACAGCCAGAGCAGAGGCGAGTCTGACAAGCTAACTTACAGATGTTAGCCTTTTAGGAGCTAGCTAACTATAGAGCAGGTAGTCTTGATTACAATGAGTTAACTAAATACAGTATTTCTGTTGCTTGATAAGTGATGTCAAGCAGTGATACTGTGACAGTAAACCCACAATAATGGAATTGCGCTAAAAGTCCGGCGACACTCGTTTAGAGTCAGACCAGAGAAACTGGGACTCAAAGCCTTTAAACAAAGAACAATGAATCTGTATTTAATTAGGTCTACAGACCGTCTGTTCCACTTTAGCAAGCCCTGCGGTTTCAAGACTCCTCAGGGAAGAGCAAAATAAGAAACATACAAGATTGGACTTATTTTGAGTGAATGAACCTCTTTGTTGTCAGCCTCCTAGAAGTAACTCAAGGTCTTTTATACTATTTTTTTTTAAAGCTGGCTGAAGGAAACTGGTCAGTGACCTTGGGCTCCAAACACGAGTTCAACGTGCCGTCCACTAGACAAAAGAGGAGGCAGGAACTTTAAATAGCTGACTCCAGCACAAGGACAAACACTCCATGAACCTGGGCCACTAGGCTAATATGTGCTGAGCCACACTGACCATTTAACTGGCCACTTCTATTTTATTCTTGCCATTGAATTCTTACCTATACTGAAATACCAACAAAAAACTAATATGTTCCAATACATTTATTGTAAAACTCTCTTTACAACAGCGTTCTAGTCATCCCGAAGCTCGAGGCCTCGTCTCTCACTCTTCTTGTCACGTCGGTCTGAACAAATCCCTGCCAATCCCTAACACCACCACCTCCATGAAATGCAGCAGTTTAGCCCTCCTCTGAAATTCAAATGAAGATTAATCAGCACTGCTAACAAGGCAGCTTGTGTAACAAGCCCTCCAAAGGCTGTGTGATTCACTGATCCACGAGAGAGAGAGAGAGAGAGAGAGAGAGAGAGAGAGAGAGAGATGTAAGAAAAGCATAAATAGATAGAGAGGAGATACTGGCACTCAGCGCTGTCATTTGAAGTCTAAGGCCCAGTCCCAATGTCCCCCCTAAGGGCTTAAGTCCTGAACCCTCAGGGACTTAACTGATGTCACCTGGTAAATGGCTGAGCGTGAGAGGCCGGAGGGCTTGAGCAGTTCGCGGCGACATATCACGTTCCCTTGACAACGCCAACTGAGGCTTTTTATTTTACGTTTTTTTTACTGCCTATTTTAACGTCTTCCGGGCTTTCGCCTTACTGAAGCCTAATTGCCAAATAATCCATTAACTTGTTTTTGTCAAAACATCATTAAGCAAAATTAAAAGAAATGGTTGACGAATAAACCAGGTGTGTATTGTAGTCTAATACCTGCATGCCTCTGATTTCATGTATTTTTTTATGTACCATCTTAAACTCTTAATGTTAATGGTTCTGTGTAAATGTAATTATGCCAGGCTGAACATCCATGTGCCGACCTCTTTGTTTACCGATTTTGAAGCCTCTGGGCGTCCCCTGGTAACCTTGCATTTAACATCACAAAGCTAGGAATTCTGGGTAATTCCCTCAGGCAAAGTCTGCAGAAATGCAGACATACGGAAAGCGTTCATTAAGGGCTCATGCGCTGGCGATTTGACAGTGGGACAGTCCTAAACCTTCACAGCCTTTGCAGGAATGCGCCTCAAAGTCCAGGCCTAACAGGTCGGCATGCATCTCCAGACCAATGACAACGTGATTGAGGGTGTAACAGTGTTTAAAGCACAACATGTTTTATTAGGGCTGTCAATCGATTTAAACATTTAAACGTGATTAATTACGTGATTGGCCATGATTAATTGTGAAAAGCAAATTAATCACACACTTCTGATCTGTTCAAAATGTGCTTCAAAATGAGATTTATAAATAACTAGTAGTGGTGTGACAATACGCAGCTCACGATTCGATTCGGTACTCCGGCTTCCTCCCACATGCAAATTAGGTTAATTGTTGACTCTAAATTGCCCATAGGTGTGAATGTGAGCGTGAATGGTTGTCTGTCTCTATGTGCCCTGCAACGGACTGGCGACCTGTCCAGGATGTACCCCGCCTTCGCCCAATGCCTGTTTGAAGGACTGAAGAGGGGTCCGTCAACCGGCTTACTTTGAATTCTGTTCTGACCTTGACGGAGAAACATCTGAGTGGTGTTGTCTTTACTGACTTATTTCTTCTTGCTTGATGTTTTCCCACTCCCACATTTTTACAACGGACAGAGTTGTAAACACTGTCAATTGTTCAACAAGCCCTCCCAAAAGTACAGAAAGAACAGTTTAGCTCAGCCTTTTGAAGGCTGCTGTAGATTAGTCCTCTTTAGTCCACCTTTTCTTCACAGTGGTCCAGTGGGAAAAAGCGAGGGGGTGTTAACTTGACAGCTTCCCACTGCCCTGTAACGGCTCTACTGGCCTGCTACAAAGGTAAACTGGCTACTGAAACACAAACACCGACAGTCAAACAGCAGTTTGTGTGCATTTGTTTTCCGTTGGATTTGTATTTCTGCTTGCATGTTTGTCTCCGTGCAAACACCCCTGGTCTGCGTGGGCCAGTCAGATCCCTGTGATGTATCCCCGCTGGAAAACTAAAGCGGCCAACCTTCTAATGCAGCTCAGATCAAATAAGCCCAACACAGAACCTCCTCACCTGCTGGCCTGACTTGTCGACAGCGTTTTTAGCCTTGGCGGGATGACAGACAACTGAGCGGGAAAATGTCATTAACTGATGACAGCAAGTATTCAAAAAAGATTCACCCTTTGTAGTGAGGCTACATGGGGACATTTCACTGAGCGTTACTCTGAACAGTATTAGCAGGCAGGCCATTCATAGCTATGCCTACGAAAAGGTGTGTATATCCCACAAAATAAATGAATAAATGTAATTGTGAACCAGGAATCATAAACAGCAACAAACACTGCATAGGGAGAAGGTCGGGGTCGATAGGTGGGTCAAAGGACACCACACCAAGCCCCCAGGAAGGACCCCGGGCTTCGAAGCAAACTTTCGCAGTGGCCAAACGGCGGTACTACAGTATACGAATGAACGGGAGCCTCCAACGCTATATCCTGTTCTCTTTATACATCCATGTACCAGACTTTCGCCCAGGACACCGATGTTCGTACCCTGTATGAAACCAGAAGTTTCGCCACTTCCAGGGACATTTTAACCAAATCCGTGATCTTTTCCTAAAACTAACTATAAGACACACCGATTGCAAAATTCTGGAAAGATACCGACACTACTGTTTTTGCTTTTTCTGTTTTTACCGTTAAGTATTCTGCTTTTGTGCCAAGGAAACAAGGACATCATTATAAAACTAGAAAATGCAATTTCTGACGAAATTGCGGTTGTGAATGCTGCAAGCTGAGTCGCTGCAATGCTGGCTCGAATCTGTGTGAAGAAGGTTGAAGATTTTTGAATTTTTGACAGGTTTGAACATTCCCTCCATTCATGTGAATGGCAAAAAATTCCCGACAAAACGTTGAATATCTCGGAAAGTTTGAACGTTAGGAAAATTCCGAATACATCCGCGCATCTCCTAAGCGAGCCGAACATTTTGAAGTTTGAACGGAGTTTCTACGTCGAAAACTGTGGGAGGAGAAGCGTTGCAAAAAAGTGAGCGGAAGGATGGGAGGGAACGATGCCTGTCCGGATCGACAAGAGGACTACTTGCTAACGGTGAGCGGGTGGAGAGTTGCGCTCCGTTGTCGCAGCTTCTTTCAGTTTTATTTGTGAGCAACCCACACATGAGCACCTGCCATCATACCATTCACATCCAGCCAGTAGCGTCTTCTCCTAATCAGCAGCTGGTTACTGTTGCCCCAAACTGACTATAAATAATCAACACAATATTTAGCTGACGCAAAACTGAAGCAGCACAACACATAAACATCGGTCACTGCCATCGGCGAATGTCATCTTATCTGCCGATATGCCGATGGCGGTCAGCAAGGCGAATATAGGCTGATACCAGTCAATCCAGGGTTTTCTTTTTTCTTTTATACAATTTGGCTGTGCATCTATTTCTATGCTAATCAGTGCCATTAAAGTGAGCAGCTTTTATTCAAGGCTGGTGAGGCCAGAATAGGACTGTGAGCTCAATCTCTGTGAGAATCATTTTAAGTTTCTGACTTTGACAGTGAGGATATGCAGTCTGTGACTTCTTTTTGGTTACATTTTAGGGCTGAAGGTTATAATTCTGTTTACTGATAGTCCACACAAGTATAGCAGTAAAAAAGTGTGTTGGCATGGAGAAGTTGGCTTGGCGTGGGTGCATTCAGGACAGAAAACAAAAAACAAACATGTAGAATAATGATGCACCCACAGAGATTGGAGTAAGACCTGCCCAAGTTTAAGCTTGCTGGAAGTTGTAGCTCTAGTTTGGAGTTTTAAAAATCTGTCATGGTAAAGTCGTGTGTTGCAGTTACACAACCAACATACAGGACGAAACTTTCCTCAACTGCAGAAACAAAGGGTCTGTTCTGATTATATGCTCTCTTTAAATGCCAGGTCTATTTTTGTCGGACTAGTTTGCATCTCTGAAGCATGAAATTCACTTGTGAATAGATGTACTGTAAATGTATTGACAGCTCAGCACTAACACTAACACACACACACACACACACACACACACACACACACACACACACACAGACACAATGGCAACATGCCAGGTGGCACATTGTCAAAGCATGAGGTTTTGTAGCGCTAAAGGCGATGCAGCATGGCACTCTGTAAACTGTCATTTGGCAGTAGACATATAAGGAAGATCTTTCACTTCCTCAAACACACACACATTTGAGATGCACATAGGCTGCATTCACATTACAGGGCTTAATGCTCAATGCCGATTTCAACCCCTGATCTGATCTTTCCGTCTGCACTGTTCACATTCATGTTTGAAGTGACCCATATCTGACATCAGTGTGAACGGATCTCCGCCCTGAAATGCCTCACGTGCAGCCAATAACATCACACACGGGGGACGGCCATCCGACGGGTTTCTGAGTGAAACATGACGCAGAATTTAAAAGAAGAAAGTAGATTTTTGTCAGATAAACATTATCAGTGTCTCATTACTAATGAAGCAGAGGAAGGTTCTTCTGTAGATTAAACAGACAGCTCTGACCCTGCGATGATAATGGTGATCTGCATCTGCACAGTGAAGTATAAGGTGGGAAAACACACATGGGTTCCCATATGACCGTTCTCATAGCGGCGGCATGGCCAGTGATTGGCTTCATGGCTCCAGACTAACTTTATACCTTAGTTCCACTGGTACGCCTAACATTTTTCATTCAGGTGCACCAGCACATACAGTAATTTAGGTTCACCCACAATTTTTAACTGTACCTTTTGGCGTCCCATAAAACATTTTGGGCGTTTTGTCAGTTCCCATAGGCCTACACTAGGGATGTAAAATAACCAGTGTAATCTGTAACACCGGTGATATCACGAGTTTATTAACCGATGGGAAAATTTCCTCACCGTCACATCTCTAGTGTCAGAGCCAGAGTGCTGTGAGCAGATCAGCTGTTTGGTGATCATCGGTGCAATTAGTTCCTCATGTTATTAAATGTAGTGTCTCACGAACACACATTCACACTTTAAGTCCCCAAATGTGAAATGAACCCGGCACTGATTAGACATCTTACCGGAGACCGGGGAGACGGGGGGTGAAGCGGCGCTCTGCCATTGATGTCGGGTCTGGGCCGAGCCGTTCAGGGCCGGGGAACAACTGTAACAGACAATGCAGCATCTATCTTGAAAAAAAAAAAAACAATCAACAGCTCTGTTAATTTTGAATTACTGAGTAGTCTACAGGGCTGGTTTGACACAAGCACACACAGAAACAGACCTGTTAAATGCACCCCTGTGACCAATAAAATACTTAGTCACACTTTTTTTTGGAACATATGCAACCAAAATGGTCGCACTCTGGAGTCCTGGGATATACAGTATATGATATTAAGGACCACATAGGAAAGTGGCCCAGATCTGATCGGAAAACATCAGACTTTTGTGTCCACACTACTCTGAACAACATCACATCTGTAAATTTCTCCACTGTGGGACTAATAAAGGAATATCTTATCTTATCTTATCTTATCTTATCTGCTTCACTTAAGAGCAAAAACACGTGATCTGGGCTAAATTTACTTCTGATGTGAACGTAGCCAAACAGCACATGGATGCATACAACTAGAGCAACACACTGTGTTAAACACTGGTTCCACTGAGTGCAGTGATGAGGTTAAAAGAAAATTGTCTAATTTATCAGTTTAACCTAAAACTAATTCAACAAAGGCCAATAAGAGTATTTCCCATTAGTGTGCGTGAATGAATCTACTTTTTTTTTTTTTTTTTTTTTTTTTTTTTTTTCTTTTTTTTTTTTTTTTTTTTTTTTTTTTTTTTTTTTTTTTTCTTTTAATTTCTAACTTTTTTCCCCCCCCCCCCCCCGGTCGCTTTATATTTTTTTTCTTCCTTTCCCCCCAAGATTTTTTATTTTTCTCTTTTTGCGAGGGTCAGGGGTGGGCATATTCGATTTCTCTTTTTCTTAGACCCAAAAATTTTCCCCCCCCCCCCAGACGGGGGAAAAAACACTGCTCCCTGCAGGAAAAAAAGAGAGAGACAAATCCCCCATAGATTTCCACCCGCCCCATAGCGGGTGGAGCACGCCCTCCCTCCCCTCTTCATTTTTCTAATTAAGCATTGGCGCCCCTGCCTTCCCCTTCCCATTCGTCTCCTCTGCGATCAATCACCCCCTATGAGAAAAGAAGAAGAAGAGAAGAAGGGGTGCGGCTCCTCCCCCCCACCGACGGGGCCACCTGCTCGACTCCGACTGGCCTGGCGTTCTCCCCCCCCTTCTGAAGTGAGCGGTATCTCATCTCCCCCTGTGGCCCCCGTCGAGTTGGCAGGATTGAACTTGTTAAGATGAAGAGCAGGAGTAACCTTAGCGCACACACACACACACACACAAGTTAAGGCCGCGGGCCCACGGCGCGCCCCCCCGCGGCCCCCCCCCGCCCCCCCCCCCCCCGGGGCCGGGAGGCGACCCCCCCCGGGCCCCCCCCCCCCCCCGGGCCCCCCGCCGCGGGGGGGGAGCGGCCCCCCGCGCCCCCCCCCCCCCCGCCCCCCGCCCCCCGGCGGCCCCCCCCGTTCTCCTCCCCTCCCCCCCCCCCCCCCCCCCCCCCCCCCCGTCCTCCCGCTTCTCCGGGCGCCCCCCCCCCCCCCCCCCCCCCCCCCCCCCCCCCCCCCCCCCCCCCCCCCCCCCCCCCCCCCCCCCCCCCCCGGGCCCCCCCCCCCCCCCCCCCCCCCCCGGGCCCCCCCCCCCCCCCCCCCCCCCCCCCCCCCCCCCCCCCCCCCCCCCCCCCCCCCCCCCCCCCCCCCCCCCCCCCCCCCCCCCCCCCCCCCCCCCCCCCCCCCCCCCCCCCCCCCCCCCCCCCCCCCCCCCCCCCCCCCCCCTTCCCCCCCCCCCCCCCCGGGGCTTTGTGGGGGGGGCCCGGGGGCCCCGCCCCCCCCCCCCCCCCCCCCCCCCCCCCCCCCCCGGGGGTCCCCCCCCGTCGCTTTCCTCCCCTCCCCCCCCCCCCCCCCCCCCCCCGCCCCCCCCCCCCCCCCCCCCCCCCCCCCCCCCCCCCCCCCCCCCTTTTAGCCCCCCTCCCCCCCCCCTCCCCCCCCCCCCCTTTTCCCCCCTCCCCTTTACCCCCCCCCCTGTTTCTTTTGGGTCCCCTTGCCCCCCCGAGTTGGCGGATTGCTTGTAAGAGAAGAGCAGGAGTCGTAGCCCCCCCTTTACATATCCTGAGTGTGTCATCGCTAACCACTCTGTTTTTATCGCTTCAGTCACTTAGGCTTAGGCCAGCGGGGTCGGCTGCTATTTTAGCTAACACAGCAGCTTGGTGGCCTAACTCTGATAGAGGATGTACACATTCACACAGACGCACGCATGCACGCTACACACACAGAGACAGACACACACACACACACACACACACACACACACACACACACACACACACACACACACACACACAGAGAGACACACACACACGAACACACACACACACACACACACACACACACACACACACACACACACACACACACACACACACACACCACAACATATGAGGGTTAAGACATTCGTATTGCAGTTTTTAAATTGATGTGAGCCTCAAATGCTACGTTTTCCTGCTCGAAGCTACTCTCACTCAATCACCTCGAAAAACAGCCACCGCAGCATCGAAGGGATGAGAGCAACTTTTACTGTAGGTGCTGTACATCTAGGTAGCTTATCCCGTTGAAGGGCTTCATTGCAAAAAAAAAAAAAAAAAGCTGAATCTATTTTGGGAAGATTGCAAACTTGTGTGTTCGTTTCTCACCAAAAACAGGAAATTACAGTCTGAAATACCGGTTACAAACCTTTTGTGTCTGATGTGCCACCACAGCCTTCACAAGAATTCAAGTGTGTTCATTTAAAATTATTTTCATTAAAATTATGGCTAGTAATAATCTCAAAGATTTTGATGTCAATAAATGCCTGTTAGATCACTATCACAGAATGAGGTAACACACTTGAGCTGATGGCCCACTGATGAAAGTGTCTGTAGTGACACTGTATTGTGGCTTGTTCTACCGGGGATGCAGTAAATGACTACACTGTGAACATCGAGCGCAGATATTAAATTGTTGTGTCATTTCTTTAAGTCTCAAACATGAGACTCACTCTGGCATTTCGCTTCTCCCGCTCTCTCCCTCTGTGCATGAGCACTGATGTGCGTATGGGCCATGTGTTTTCGTATCGAGATGGAGGCAGGGAACAGGAAAGAGTCTGGAGAGAGCGAAAGAAGTGAAGAACCACACTGACTTTACACATGCTGAGGTCAATAAAAGTAATGGAGGATGCCAGCCTCCACTTTGAAAAAGTTTGTCAAATTAGCCCCAATGTTGTTTTGCAGTACGTATATACTAGGTAATACAGTAAGAGCAACTGGCTTCAAAATAAAAGCGACCAAAAACTGACTCCAAAATAAAAGTCATCTGCGGGTGAATGGTAAAGTCTGTCAGTCAACAGTAAATAAAGAAAACAAAATGAATAAACATTAAATAATAAATTAAATGAATGATGTAACCTGCATCTTGTAGAAACATTGAATTTCAATTTTGTGAATAATTAGCTAAACTTAATAAGAACACATTTCCAAAGACCAATCTGACTTCAGTACGACAGTGCACCACCAGTGTTTAGATGAGTTTGGTTATGCTGGTATGATCATACGCATCAAAAGGGTTAAAGTAAACAGTTATGTTATTTAAGAGAAGATATGAAGATATTGAGATATATATCATATACCACGATATAGTAAAAAATAATAATATATGTGTACTGTATATATATGTGATATATAACCAACTATTTTGACCATTTATCCATTACTTTAAGCTACACTAACCTTTTTCTATATCTCACTGCTTGCTTGCTGAAAAGTTTTCTCATGTAATGTTAAGGTGTTACAGCTGACTTGATATGTGGATCTATCTTTTTAATCAAATCATAAGTCCTATATTTTTTTAATCAGTTGAGCTACTCCACATTCTGGCAATCACTGCTCTACAACAGCGAGACTCTTTTTGAAATGAAAATGTAATGCAGCAAATGAGACAGATGACATGCAGTTTCATCACAGTTCATGCGTAAAACCTCTCAGTCTCCTTCACTGTCAGTCTACGCCGTGAAATACATTTGCAGCCTGTAAAAGGCACATTAGACAGGCGTGATGTGGCATGTTGCAGTATGGCTTAGACCCGTTTCTCTGCAGCTTCCAGAGGTGTCAAGGCTTCACTCATCATCAGTCAGCTTACTGCTTGTTGAATTTTCAGGGGGGGGAAACCTGCATCATAGAGCTGAGAATGCAGATCTGGCTATATCATGTCTGGAGCAGACACATAATCCTCGGCGGTGATTCCACCGCTAACGGGTGTTACGCAGGATGACATTATTTGTCAAGACTGAGGGTGAAAAGCTGTACTGGTGTGAAAAAGCAGAGTCATCTCGTGGATGCCACTCATGATGCAACACTTGAGCAGCAGCTCTGACGATTACTAATCTCTTAAAAATTGGTAACCAGGTCTGTACAGTAGACTCTGGACCCTGGCAACTGAAAATGCAGAAATCTGTGCGATTCACACTGAAGGCTAACGGTAGCTAAGAGGAGCTCCACAATAGCAAATGGACTTGCTAATCAACACACATGGCTGAGCTGGTGGCTAGAGCTAGCCAGCAAGCCACACACACTGGGGCTGTATTCTAAAAAACCTACCACATACTACAGACTAACACAGTATGCAGTACATACTGCATACTGTGTTTTGTTAGTTTGTTAGTATGAAACAGATAAAATGATTTATTTTGCATTATACCAGGCCAAGTTTTAGTCTTTCAGCAAGTTCTTAAAGCACTGAACAAAAAAAAACAAAAAAAAAACTCATACCACTATTGCAATATCATCGAGAAATACAACTATGATTTGTTGTTGTTTGCGACTGTTTACTTTAAGATAATGCATGGATCATCAACGAGGGGAAGCAGTGAATACATTGCTCAGCAAAATTGCTTTTTCAGTTACAGCTACAAAACAGTGGAATGATATCCTTACAAATATTAGAGTAATGTTAAAAAGGGTCATGTCTCAGCTGGTATATCTCTGCTTTGTCTCTCGCCACTCAGCCGCTCGGTAGCTGGTCCATGAACGTGACTGGCCGGCTCTCGGGCGAGCTACGCCCGCAGGCAATTGTGGAGCTTTATACCTCCAAAAAAAGCAGGTAATCACCGCTT
Organism: Pterois miles; assembly: GCA_947000775.1. NCBI lineage: Eukaryota > Metazoa > Chordata > Actinopteri > Perciformes > Scorpaenidae > Pterois > Pterois miles. Next base: position 14,983,018 of record CAMQGK010000549.1, on the reverse strand, counting down.
CCAGCTAATTATATAATACGCATTTGTGTTGTGATATTTCAACAAGGAGAGATCAACATGCACATTCTCAAAAATGTTTGTGGTGCTTGGAGCAGATCCCCTCAAAACATGTGCTCCTCACACACACTTTTCTCGGCTTTATGCAAACCACCCGCCAACACTGAAACAAAAGCCCTTTGTCTACTAGATCTATCTCTTGAGAGAGCTCCAGCTCATAGCAGTCTGTGAGCGTGACTGCCCAGCTGGAGTTAGTGACCCCTACAGGCGCTGGCTAGCTGTCACAGCAGTTTGTGGAGCTGCTAAACCAACTAAAAACATTAGAGCAAATATTCCATTCACCATCTAATATTGTAAAACTGACAGTATTCAAAATCGACAGTTCATTTCTCGCCTCAAAAATTTGCAGAAGTGAATTTAGTGATCTATGAAAAATGTTTCAAAAAACATGGCGTTTTTGGCTGCTGTTGTTGTGACCATAGCATGGACCGTTTCAGCACTTTGCATAGTGGGATACAGTCCAGATACAGATTCCAGATCAGTTTGACATTGGAGTATTTTTGGGATACTAAAGATTTTGCCTTTATTTGCATAATGCATATACTACATACTACTACAAGCTGAATCAGCTACATGAACAAAGCATAGAGAAACTCACATTACAGCACACACACAGAGAGAGAGAGAGAGAGAGAGAGAGAGAGAGAGAGAGAGAGAGAGAGAGAGAGAGAGAGAGAGGGGATTGTGACTGTTTGAGCTAAGAAAACAACATATGGGGTAGCTGTTTAGCTCACTTGCTGCAGCAGCCATGGGTTCAAATCCTGCCTCAAGCCCTTTACTGCGTGTTATCCCCTCTATTTCCCCATTTCACCAATGTCTCTGTCAATGAAAGGGAAAAACCCTCTCCAAAAAAATAATACTTTAAAAAAAGAAAACAACTTTTAGGGTTTTCCTACTCTGCAAAGTTATCACAGCCACAGACGCTTTATCTTGTTTCCTACTTAGGACAGGTGTTATGTTGGTGTTAGTAGTGTAGTGTAGTAGTGTAGTGTTTCCTCTGTAGTTAGGGATACAGGTTGGTTTAGGTAGGGGGGCACATGGACAGGACACAGTACTCAACACAACATGTACTCCAGCCGCTCAAGGCAAAAAACAATGATGCTGCTCTACCCTTAATACATTTACTTACTATGCCACTCAAACACCTATATCCATACACATATCACAAACAGCAATGTACTCACAGTGTCCACAATGTTTAAGTGTGCTTATTTGGCTGACCCATACTAATAACGCACTAAACAAGTGAATATCATAATAATAATAATAATAACAACAACAATAACCTGGTTCTGGTGTTTTCCAACTTCATATACATGCTAATAAAACTACTATAATACCAGTGTGGATGTTAACGCCACTTTCTCACCTGTGTTAAACACACATTTAAAAAGACAGCGACTAAAACTCACCTTTCCACATCAGGTCTGAGTGGGAGCACCTGCTGTCTCCTCCCTTCTGGAGTAAAAACATTACTGTTAGCTAGCTGTGCTAACAGCGCTAGCAGCGCTAGCGGTCGCTTGGTTCGCTGGCCGACTTGAGAGGGCGCCGTCATTCTTGTTAACACTCCCAGGACGAAAATATTAACAGCGAGTTCCTCTGGTTTTGTTGTACTTCCTCCTTTATCCGTCTCCTCTTTTCTCTGTTCAGATAATTTCGGTCGCTCAGACACGCAGCAGTATTAACTTATCCTCACATTGCGTTTGTTGTTTTGGTTGTTCTTGAAGACAATCAAACACAGTCAGTAGGCCGGGCTCCCATTGGCTGATGGAGCTGGGGGCGGGGACGGCTGCAGGTGCAGCGTGATTGACACGTTCCTCAGCCATTCACGTGCTTACAGAACGTGTAACCAAGCGAGCCTGCACTTTCTGCAAATGGTTCCCTTTTTTTAAATTAAACTTTATTTAAAATGTCAGTACTACAAAAACAATTTAATAATACATAGGTCTATACATAAAAGGAAATTAAGGGATACAATACCAATAAGAAAAACAAGCAAACATAAAATGAAATCAAATAAAGTAACGAAACATGCCAGGGGTCTATACAAATAAATGAAAAATAAATAATTAAAATAAATAGTAACTTAAATTGGGAGCACATTCTCACCATTTTATTAGCCTTTGTGTTTTTGTTTTTGTTTTTGTTTTTTTGCTGAAATTATTGCCTTAATATATAGTTCAATTTCTGTCTTGAAAGCATTACAGTGTTTTGTTTTACTTTTGCAAATTTACATTTATGAATGCAAATAATAATGTAAATATTGCTCATACATTGTATTGAACCTTACAAAATAAAATACATTTTCCAGTTGAAATTAACATATAATATTTTCCGAGATAAACCTACAAATATCTGGCCACATCTTGTGCACAGTTCTGGAAAAGATGGCCTCAGTTTGGAAATCACACAACGACATTTTTTAATTTAACCAAAAAGGACCTAACCAGGTAACATCGATCAATGATATTAAATTTACCTTATTTACCAAACTTTTCTCCAACATAACTTGCTTATATGATTATCCCAAATAGATATTCCAGATGAAACAGAAACAATATTATATGGAAACAGAGCATGGATCACAGTTGCTATTGGTTACTTTTGCTGCCGCCCAGTTCACATATATGGACACTCAGGCGCTGGGTAAACATTATAATTATCATGTTCATGTTACAAAGCCATTTACCAGGGGATGTATGCTTTCACATACATGTTGAGCCAACACTGTGCATGTTGGATGCTGCTGTCAGAACCCTGCTGCACAAATACTCATTGAAATGAATGAAGAGGGCTGAGTTTTTCCAAGCAGTGCTGAAGTCTGAACACGGCCTCACTGTGGAGATGGATTCAGAGTGACACGTGTATAAAGTCTTGTCGATCTCGGTCACCATGACGCTGTCAGCGGTGATGAGAAGACAAACAGCGGATCTGAAGGGACCTCAGTCCCGCTGAACTTCATCTTGATGTGACCAGCAAGAAAGTCAAAGTTAATTTGGGGAGTTCAGCTTCCTCATCTAGTATATTAATAATATTCCTCACAGGTCTCCTGAGTTTCCAGTCATGCTCTAATTGTGTGAAGTCAAGTATAAATATTCACTTCCTGTGTAAATCCTAGTCACTGACAGAGAGAAGCTCTCACCCACTAAAGGTAAAATAGATGCCGTGTCAAGGTTCAGGCTCCATAATTGTGTGCACATACTTCTTGATTCAAGTCAGCAGACACTGAGATTTGAAAATATGACGGGAGAAATTAAAGGACAGATCAGTTCTTTGTTGCAAGAGTTCAGATGAAGTGCAGTCTTTAAATAGCCCTCCAATTTAATCTCTGAAGAACACACTGTTCCACATCATAGGAGCAGGGAAGTGAACTTTTTCAGTTGTGTCAGTGTTACTAAGCTACTTTTATTATTAACCCAACTGAATAAAGTAAAACACGATTCTTAAAGGACTCAAATATGTCTTTTCCTAATCACGTTCCTTGACCTCGATGGAAAACATCATCAAGGAGAGAAGGAGGATCCATAAGGATTTAGGAAATGCGATGTTAAGAGAATCCGACTGTACGTAACTCTATCGGCTCCATAAATATAATGCAACGGGTGTTATGATGCCTTCAAATGGTGTTTACCGTGTTTATGAGTGGGGACCATATGAACGCCCCATCATGTCGTATTCACGACTTGTGACGTGTTTGTTGACATTGTCAGAAATGGTGGAGCCCACAGAAGTTCATTTATCGCTATAAGTTAATATTGTGCAGTATATTGTAATTTTAATCATCTATTGTTTTTCTTGGTAATTTTATGTCTGAGGAAAACGTTGATATTCTCAACGACCTCGTCTTTCTCCTCTGTCATTACCACCATCACCCATTTGCTAGCTTGCTAAATTGTTAGCCTCTGTGGCTTCTAGTCTCAGACAGTAATGTTAATATTGCCGTTGCTTCACGAGTTGTTCACGACAGAGTTCACAATTTCCATTTGAAGGCACCAAGTTCCTGAAATCTCAGAGTTTACAACTTGTGACGTCTTTGACGTTGTAAGAAATGGCTCACCTCAGACTCCACTGAAGAAACCTGTAATTTCACCCGGCAGAACACGACACTGCTGCCTGATGGGTTTCAGACATTTTAGTCACACAGTGTGACTAAAAACTCACACAAAGTACTGATCGAGGAAGCGTTAATGTGTTCTGAGGTCACAGTTTTTTTTTTAATGGAGTCTGGTAGCTTTGTTATTATGTGACTAAAAAGTCCCCGTCGGAAACAGACTGTAGAGCTGTCTCACAGAAATAAACTGGCGAAAATGCTCTGAATACACTTTCAATAACTTCCTGCTGAGTCGTTACAGTGACTGAATCCATGCATTATCTTAGGAGTAATGAAAGTTTGATCAGCTGCAGCCAAAAGTGTCGCTTGTGACAGATGCAGTATCAGTATGAGCTCTCTTCTGCATCCCACACAAGGCCTGCAAAAAAAATATTATTTTTGCCAAAAAATGAAATCTTCTAATAAGCTCATAGTCATCAATTAACATCACTCCTCCTACAGTGTGGAAGCATGCGTGTCTGTCTGAACACCATCTCCTGGCAGCTCCCACCACGTTAGCAGAGCTTTATTATATTTGAGCAGAAACAGGAGTCAATTTCTAAGTTGAGAAAGTTGCTTTTACTCCTAAAACTATGATTGTATATTGCGTGTTACTCTGAGAATTTGTGACCACTTAGGTGAAGCAGTTAGAGGCTGTAGCTCCCTAAAGACAAAGGCAGATGCACTTGTGTGGATATAATGGTGACAGAACACATTTTCATGCTGTTAGAAAAGCTGCAAAATGACTTGAGGAGATGAAACTCTTATAAAGACGGTTAACTTAAAAACGTTAAACATGCCACTCTTAGGCAGCCAGAAATAATTTCCCATTCACCGCCCGACATATGTGCTCCCCTCCGTTGCCTCGGCACAAAACTTGAAATTGAAACTGATTTACATCACAGTTGCCAGTGCCTCCGCAGTGCATCTCAAATCCTCTCCAGAGACACCCTCAATCTGCGTGTTATCCTTCATTGTGACAATAGCGCCGTCGCTGTGGCAGCTCCTCTCTCCCCCCCAAAAAAAGAAAGAAAACCAGTCGAGGGAAATTGATTTCGGGCTTAAAATTCCATGAAAATGCCGTGAAGTCTGCCTCGACATCTCTGCCTTTAGTGATCACCGGGATGTCGTAACATTTGCCAGCGTGATGAAAAGGACTCACACTGGGAAGTGGCGGTTTATAGGCCTGTAAATTAGGGGAGTTAGGAGGGCACTGGGAGGTAAACAGCGAAGGCTGATACTAATAATGGTGACATACTGTACAAATAAATAGTAAACAGCTACAACACGTAGAGATGGAAATGGCCGTGAGGCAAAAGGAAAAGTTGATTTTGCTAATATTTGCATTACATCTTTTTTTGCTTCAGTGTGCTCCAGCTGGTTCTTTGTTGGCACCTCTTCCATCTTTCTTCACACATTAGTGTGCTTGTGTGTGTGTGTGCGTGCACAAACGGGCGCCTTCCTGCGACCATTGTTGGTTTTAATGTATTTTTAATTTCCCATGAAGTGACTGGAGTCCTCAGTGGCCGGCAGTCCATAATTGGCTGCCTGTGTGAACATCAGTCAGCCTAACGAGAGCGTGGGAGCTTCTACTGTGGGCGCGCACACACACACACACACACACACACACACACACACACACACACACACACACACACACAGACACACACCCCCCCCCCCCCCCCCAGGTATGCACTCTCATTTGCAAGTGAATGCGGCCTCGCTCTCGTTTTCGTGTCCTCTGAAACGCACACGAACCAAGAGAGAGTCTCATTAACCGAGCTAGAGCTGCCATTTCCTCAAGAGGGATTTACCTGTTTACCTGTTACACCCCGTTTACGGGAACGGCGTGCGAATACAATTAGCTACACGTGGCACATTAGCACAGCTGTTAGCCGCGGCCTGGCGGCTAATGCATGCGCGGGCACGTGTCTGCATTTTTTTCATCATATCAAAAGCCTCACTGGGGGACAGATGAATGAAATATATCATATCTTGACTTTGGCTGCAATTGGACATCTCAGCATTTACTTAGATTGCACATCTCAATGCAAATATTTGTACATTTCATATTTTTAATTTTGGTTCTTACTTTATTTCTTTATATATTCTTCATATATTGTGGTTATATTGTAGCATTATGTACATAATTTACATGTTACTCCTTTATTTCTATTTTCTTACATTTTCTTACATCTATAAGAGCAACGCCCTAATTTCCAGGTATTTCTCATTCTGATCATACAGCCCATCTGTCTCTCAAACATGCACACGACAGTGCTCGTAAAATTGTGCACACACTCCTTGAAAACACACATCCACAACATGACGCCTCACTCAGAGCAGTTTTGTCATATATAGGATTTATTTACACTTTTCTATTTACAGGTTTTTGTTTCAAAATCTTCTCTGTACACATTTTTAAATTCAACAACCACGACTCCTGTCTCCCGCACGCTCTAGCATTATTAGATTTATTTTTTGTTTTCTTACTCAAGAGGCAAAAGACATGGGAGTATTTTTTTCCTTTCAGTTTGGTTTTCATAAACATAGTTTCATGTCTGGAGAGCGAGAAGAGAGAAAAAAGCGAATGAAAGCAGCTGAAAATGTTACTTAAGGATACCTCTACTGAAGATGCTCTGACGCATGTTTGAAGCTTGCCTGTGTGTGTGTGTGTGTGTGTGTGTGCTAATAGAAAACAGGCTCCAGCCAGATACCACCTAGGCCTTCATCACCATGGAGACGTGTGTGTGGAGACAGTGGGTTACAGGCTAATTTGAGATTGGTTGCATCGTGTGAATGTGTTTGTTTATTAAACCATGTCTTTTCACAAAGTAGGCAGCTGCGACGTCTTGTTAAGGGGGAATTACTGCAAATGACATTACGCCAGAAAGTCTTCTAATGATTTGAAACACATTCACAGAGAGTACAGTAGCTGTCAGCCGCCGACGTTATGGGCCTCAAGCACCCCCCCGTTTTTTAATATGCATGTACATAACCTGTAAACGCACAAACTAAGGTAGCTACCTAATAGAGTGCTGCAGGAATGAGTCCAAAAACCAGGACATGAGTTAGCATTTTCAAACTTCAGTGTCTTCAGTCAGGCTGTAATAGAGTAGGGCGATAATAACGCGTTAACGCAAATTCGTTTTAACGCCACTAATTTCTCTAACAAATTAGCGCAATCAATCTTTCTGGAGCAGGCTCAGTTAAAGCGAGAGTGAAGATACTGGCATCATATGAAACTAGAAAACCTAATGAATCCATTGATATCAATTATGTCATACCAGCTTGTCATAGGACGCTAAATAATGCTCCAAGATATCTGAATGTAAATGAGTTCTCTGGGTACCCACCAGTCATGCTCACTTTATGATAAGCACATGCAGTTTGGGGCAAGTCACAGTCAAGTCACAGTCAAGTCATAGTCAAGTCATAGTCAAGTCAGCACACTGACACGCTGACAGCAGTTGTTGCCTGTTGGGCTGCAGTTTACCTTGTTATGATTTGAGCACATTGTTGTTGTTGTTGTTATGTTGTTAACTGAAATCCAGTAATAAATATATATTTGCATAAAACAATCATATTTGCCCATGTTGCTATAATATAATAAATAAAATGCGAGATCAATTTGTGATTAAATATTTGAATCGATTGACAGCCCTAAGCCACAAGCTTAAGAAATTTTGTTCTATGACATAAAATATGTCAATGTATATATATATATATATATATATATATATATATATATATATATATATATATATATATATATATATATAGCACTTTTGATGATTTTCCGTGTCTTAAAAAAAGGTGGTTGCTAACAAGTGGCTACTCCTCTTTTATAGCCGTAGTTGGGTTCACTCGTGCTCATGCGACCATGTTGTAGCTTGTTTATTGCTTTTTACTTCTGGCGATTGCATTTCCGCTTCAAAAATCATAATGGTGCTGAAGAAGTATCATAAACATTTGTTATTATTTTCTGTAATAATCCAAAAGCTGATGGATAAATGTCATTGGGATTTTGTCGAGGGAACTAGTGAGATGCTAACTTCTGGGCTGGCCGACAAAAAAGCGTCATCCCTGCAGCACTCTGATGTGAAAGTAACTCTAGGTTACTGCTGTAGGTATTAAATTAGAGTTCTTTACACTTTGCCTCATGTTTTATTGGTTTTGAAAAGGTTAAAAAAACCCTCATACACTCTGCATCAACATATAGAGGAATCCACAGCTTGACAGGCCTGCTGTTTCTATTACAATCGCTGCTCAGTGGAGGTGTTTCAGTGGACCATCAACTGCTGACTTTGAAGTATTAAAATGCCCAGAGTATCATCAAATAGGTTGGTGAACTGGATGTGCACAAAAAAAAGCAGATAGTTTCTGTCTTTTCACAGCAAAAGTCTTACTATTGCTTCCAGATATCTAAAACCTTTCAAGTTCATTTGAGGTCAAAAACATATCACCCGAGTCAGGCACAACTTAACAGCATAAAAAAATAAGAATCAAAAAAATGAAACAGACAAATCTTTAAAATGCTGATTGAAAGAATAACTTTCATACAAAGAGAGGAGAGAGAAAAAAAGGCTTTTAAATTAAGTGTTTTCCTTGTCAGAGAGCATGGGAGATGAGGGGCTTGTGGAACTGGTGCATATATATATATATATATATATATATATATATATATATATATATATATATATATATATATATATATATATATATATATATATATATAACACCCCCAAGTGTGATCAAACACTGACAGCTCTCAGAAAAAAGCGCTGAAACTTCAAAAAGATACACAACCCCCCCCCCCATCCCTCTCTCCTTCACACACCTCCGCACACCGTCTTTGCAGGCTGGGGTGACAATAATGGATCCTGGCGGAGTCGCGACAGGAGGCTCCAGACGCTAACAGCTCCGTGTTATGTCATGAATGTCTGATTACGCCCCCCACCCCCCACCTCCCACCTCCTCCCAACGTTACACCAATATGGTGCTACTGACTTTGGGTTAAGACGTCCCATGTGCTCCGTATGAACACAGCAACAAAGACAGACAGACAAAGGTATTGTAACGGTGAGACAGCGCTGAGCAGAAGGTCATGACAATCATATTAAGGTTCTATTTCAATGCTGATTTTGTTCGTTTATGTGCAGCTCACTATATGCAAACGTATGTGACATTAAGCTTAATTGTTTGTTCAGCTAGTCGCGTTCCTGTCATTGACAATTAAAGCCATGTTTCGTTTTATTTACAGCAAAGGGTCTGTCTCTTGTGAATTAAAATAACATCATTTTCAAAATGAAATACAAAAAAAATCAAAGTTTGTGAGACCAGTTAATGACAATATGGAAGATACTGTAACGGGATGATTCGATGAGGAGAACCAATATGGATCGAAAACTGTTTGTTTTTTTTTTTTTAAAGGTGAAGCACTTCCATAAAGCTAGCGTTGAAAAAACTGCGAAACCAACAAGAGTAGATTTTAAAAATTAGGCAACTGGAAAAACGAGCCCAATGTGTCCAGCTCTTTTCCAATGAAAGTAGCACTCGCTCCAAAATTGGCTAAATAACAGTCCCTCTGTTCATTCCTCCCTCCAAAGCCACTCCCCCAAAATTAGCATTACGAACGTAAAAAACAAACATGGCTACTGCACATCGGCCGACAAGCTAGCAACTTATAGAAGACTCCAGTAACACGCAATGATTGCTCACAGGTCGGCGGGCAGGCAGTTAGCCTGTCCAATCTATGTTTGGACCAAATGAAGTGACTGGACGGGCTCATTACAGATACCGTTTTTTTGCTGGACCGCAGAGGGCCAGCCCTACAAACACAAAAGTCCCTCACTCAGCGATGAAGTTACACGACTGGTTGGCTGAGAGTTTCCTGATTGGCTGCTGCTCTTTCAAAATGAAAAGGTGGGAACAGTCCATTATGTGTGTCACAAACCAATACGAGGCGATCTAGTTCTGAACTGATCCTAGATTCGGCGGTGGCGTAGCCTATTTCTTGTTTTCTGCATGTTTTCAAAAGTAGATTTTGGCGGACTGTGCAGACGGACTAGCAGAAAGTTTACGAGCAGGCGGCCATTTTGTTTCCTCCCCAGCAAGCAGTAAACCAGGGACCAATGGATAGGGTCCTTCAACACTTGAACGGCCAGCTGACTGGAGCAGTGTGACCTCTAGTGACCTTGCTGGACCTGGCGGACATGTCCCGCTGGATTTAACATCATAGACATAACCACTGACTATTTATATAACAATTTAGCCACAAATTCACAGACTGAAAATACACAATCCAGACATATACTCTGTTTTGACCACATCTGCTTTTTGTTTGTTCACTGATGTTGGGATGTAATGAGAATTTCAACAAATACAACAAATGTTTCTGAAGATTACCAACTGTAGCTTTAAATAAAGAGGCAAAAAGGCCCATGCACCTGTTGCTTTCATGTTTATAGGCATTGAAGTGGAGTGACAAGGACGGCCTTGTGGGTGTCATATAATAACAATCACTCAATGTTGACCTCAGTGCAAACAGTGTTACCGGTGCTGTCTCGCCATTATTTGAATTGAAATTGTGTTTCTGAGGTGGAACTACTTTTTGGAGAGGGAGCGATCATATTTGGACTTAATCTGTAACTGCTGCACATTTCATTTGTGCTTACTGTTAGATCACACTATCCAAAGAGTGACTCCTATAGCCTAATCTCAGCAAAACATCTCTTTCCACCTACACCAAACCGACAGATTACATATTAAAATGCTATGTTTTGCTTTTTTTGTTGTGCGCCCCTTAAAATAGGGCCCAAAAAACACACATGGAGAGGAGAGGAAAGTAAAAAAAAAGAGATGGTATGTATCTTAATTAAGGCAAAATTGTTCATTTGGATCTTTACTTTCAAAAACAACCCTGTGAAGAAGAAGTAGAAGAAGAAGAAGAAGAAGAAGAAGCACTTTTTGTCTGTAAATATCAAATTTAGCTTCCATGAGGATTATTCAATTTCTGAATTGAACTTCAAATTGTTTATTTTGACCCTGTATTGATGTGTGCAGGTTTCTCAATTTAGCTCAAATAAATGTGTGTGGATGTTTAGTTCTCACTATGTGTGTGCTCTGAGGTAGTCCTGGGTTCACAGAGGAGGGGTAGTTACAAGACAAAAGACATGGTGCTTTATATATAAGCAGGTTGAGTGGGAATAAGTAGCTCTCTTCCTCTAAATGGCTTATTACCTTCTGTAATGTCGATCTGCAGCCCCTTACCGCTGTTTGTCTTACACTTGAACACTGTGATGCTGCAGTGTGGGTGGGAGGACGGGATAAAGGCGAGGACTGAGTTGGTGCATGTGGTTTGTAGAAGGAGGGAGTCATGTTTCCCCACGCAGACTGACAATCTTCCTCTCTGTAGAGTTCGAGTTTGTCGTGACGAAAACAAACTGCGTTCCTCCTGTCGCGAAAAGAAAAACAGGTCATGTTGTGGCGTCGTGACCAGGAGACCGGGCTCAGATATGTAAACCATCTAGCGCAGTGCCCTTTTGCCATCTTTCTTTGTCTTTGCAAAAACTGGGAATAAAAGGTCACATTTTGGCCTCAGGAAAAAAAAGCAATGTATTGCCATGGTGGATGTTTTTTTTAGCAGAAAAGGACATTTTTCTGAGCCAGAAAAACTAAACTCCCGGTGGTGTTGAGCTCACGGTCCTGCATCAGGCCTGAGGTTGTACTTTGAGGTGTCAGCTTGAACGGACCGCGCTCCAACAAAAAGTCGTGGTTGTCAGTGATGAAGAGGGCTTCTGCACTGGACTGAAGGAGTGAACGTGTCAGAGAAAAATAATTTAAAAAAAAGGCTCCACGTCAACATGTTAAAATGCTACACCGCACGTCCTCTCAGTCATTGCTTGATTCGAATCTCTTAGTAGCTGAAAGGCCCATTGGGCAAGATGGGGAAGGGGGTTAAGAAAAAGGGAGGTCCTTTCCTGTAAGGACTAGAGAGAAACCTCAAAGTTCAGTAGACGACTGCAGGGCAGGAAAGGAGGAGTAAAAGGATGATGATGAGGAGGAGGAGGAGAAGGAGGAAGGGGAGCAGCTGCAGGGAGCCACGCTCATCATCTCTTGTAGTGGTTGGGCGCGTCAGCAAAGGCAAACTTCAACCTGTAGGCTTCGGCCAGCAGCACGCTCACTTCCTCGTTGCCCCAGTGCATTGTGGGAAGGTTCTGCAGGAGGATCATCAGACCCTGTTGGGGGAGACCAAAAAATAGCAACAATTAGCTTTGTCATCTGCAGAAAACAAATCGGCAACTAATTTTTCCAAACATTGGCTTATTTCAGCTTCTCCAATGTGATGATTTTTTTCTGTTATATCTCCAAGTAAATTAAACAGGTTGGGGGAACATCAGGGGATTATGTATTTTTAAGATGTTTTTTTAACTAAATGTGGAAAAATGAACACTTGAACATACATCAGCGATCGGCTTTAGCCCCCTCGTGACCCCTAACGGGATAAGCGGTGGATGGATGATAAGATGGATGGATGGTGTACTTTGATTTTTTAGTCTGGCTCATGTCCCATCTGCTAACATGGAGGAGGCAGGAATTATGACCTATACTGCATCCAGCCACCAGGGGGAGATCCAGATGTTTTGGCTTCACTTTCAGGGAGCTGTCATATCATCCATATCTATATACAATTTATGGTCTAGTCCCATCCTGGACCATTAAACGAGGATACAAAGAAACACAGAGTACTGCCAGGTGTATGCGTCCAGATACAGAACAAGGTACCAAAAAAAATCCTCTCATTTGAAAAGCCCAAAACTATGTAAAATTATCTAAATGCAGTATTATTATCACAAGCTGCAGTTGCATTTGGGATGCCACAAAGCCCACCCTTTGGGGTAATGCTAGTGTAGCAGACAGGCACAGTTACACTTGCTTTCTGCCTCTTCCTGTGTGACACAGATGTTATTAACTCAGTCAAAGAGGTTTAATAACAGCTGAGAGAGAGAAAGGATAAAGAAGATAAAGAGGCGGGTACGGTGGCGGGTAAAGAAAATCAGGAAAAACAGAATAAAGTGTCAAGAACAATTCAGTAGAGCTCAAGCCTTTCCCCAGATTCCTGTTCTGCATATTACAATGTAAGTAAGAAGACCGACAACAGCAACACACACCCTCACACACACACAAGGTTCAATCTCGCCGACTAATGCCTCTTTCTCAAAGGGCAATGAGACTGGTTAGCAGTGAGATGGACTGATTCTCTCTGTGTATGTGCTTGCTATGGATCGGTGTCCCGGGAGCTTTCATCATCATCACGGCTGAAACCTGTGACAACAGGGTTTACAACCAATCATCATGTTGATAATCCCATCGAAGGGCAAATCATGTGAGGTCTCCTGAGCAGTTTGCTGCAATCTGAAAGAGCCCCACAACAAAAAGTGTTTCACCACTTGAATGTAAAGCCAATCTTACTTACCTCTATATTATTTTAAGTGTCAAAGTACTTCTACTCTCCGTCTTACTGCAACTGCTGAGAAAGTGAAACTACACAAAACTTTAAATTCACTACAGCGAGGCCCTTTGTATTATTTTGCCCTCCTACGTATTAAATTGATGGTGTTTGGCTCCATTAATTTTTTCCCTTCCTCGCACGTTTTTAATGAGCCGGTGAGACGACCCTGATGACTTTTCAACAAAAGGCATTTGTATTCCGAGAGAGGGTGGAAAAGCAAGTTTTCTTCAACTAATTGAGCTCAAAGCTGCCATCCTCGCCAGATTTTACAGATTAGGGTGCCGATGTGTTTCATTTCTGCTTTCTGAGTAAGAGTGTGTGTGTTGGGGGGGGGGGGATTGGTACAGTATAGTATTGTATCGATACACAAACATCAAGTATCACTGTTATATTATTAGGGCTCTTAAATTTAACACGCAAATCTGTTTTACCATCACTAATATCTTTAACGCATTAATGCAATTGAAATATTTAGTCTGTAGTGGTGTCAGTTTTAAAGCTAGTGAAGATACTGGCATCATATGAAACTAGAAAACCTACTGAATCCATTGGTACCAACTATGTCACACTAGCTTGTCACCAAGGAAGTTAAATAACGCTCCAAACTTTTGCTAAATTTTGGGGAGGAAAAACTGGCGTGGTCATTTCCAAAGGGGTCCCTTGACTTCTGACCTCAAGATATGTGAATGTAAATGGGTTCTGTGGGTACCGCCGAGTCTCCCCTTTAAGACATGCCCACTTTATGATGATCACATGCAGTTTGGGGCAAGTCATTGTCGAGTCAGGACACTGACACACTGACAGCTGTTGTTACCTGTTGAGCAGTTTGCCATGTTGTGATCTGAACATATTGTTTCTGTTAAATGCAGTACCTGTGAGGTTTTCTTCACAATATTTGTCATTGTTTTGTGCTGTTATTTGATTTACAAGGATAAATATATACATACATTTGCATAAAGCAGCATATTTGCCCACTCCCACGTTGAATACTTGATAAATCTCCCTTTCGGGTACATTCTGAACAGATAAAAAAAATGTGCAATTAATTTGAGTTTAATTGCGATTAAATATTTTAATCAACTGACATCCCTACTTCTTATATAATCTATTAACCTCTTAACAATCCGACGGGCCGCTGATGAATGTGGATGCTATTCTGTCTTTCAGACGTTGTAGTGGGCTCAGTCTTAAAGCAAGCGTGAAGATCCTGGTATCATATAAAAGGAGAAAACCTAAAGAACCAACTGAACCATGTCATGTAAGCTTGTCAGGAAGAACGCCAAATAGCGCTGCAGCGTTCTGGCGAGGAAAAACTGGCATGGCCATTTTCAACAAACTGCATAATTTGCAGTTGAAAAATAGCAATGAATCGCAATATATTGTAATATATCTTATCAGACTACTTGGCAAAAATGCCGAGAAATGTTTCAAATTGCACTAAGATCGTATGTAGATTGATAATATCGGAGCGTGGGGCCTCTGGTGATTCCCTCCCCTACTTCTGAATAACCCAAAAGGTGAATCTCAGTTTGGACTTTTGAAATGTGCTGTTTGTCTTAACTGAAAGAGCGGCTGGTGAGGGTCTTGTTGACTTACTTTAGTGAGCCTTGGGCCCTTTGAACGTATTAAAACCCTGCTGGAATACTTTAAAAATTCACAGGCGGTGAGCGAGCATCGCAGAATAATTCCACCACCAGTGTCGTCAAACATACAAAAGGATGATCAGATTCCCTCCAAAATACAGCTCTGTGTCATCATCATCAAAATCCAGCTGCTATTTCTACAGTTTAAAAAATAATAGGTAGCCCTTTGAGGAGAAGACCTGGACCATGAAAGGCTGACCTTATACCACCATCCTTGGTTCAGAAAGATGCACTTCAGTGAAGTATTTTGGCTCTGAGCGATAGAGAGCGGAGGAAAAGAGAAGAGAAGGCAGCCTGATCAGAATTCAGCTTGCCTTCCTCTCATCTGTATTCAACAGAGCATCACTACCAGCGCTCCCTCCTTTCATCACCCTTTCTCCCGTTCACACACAATCGAAACCCAACAATGTTGCTCACAGCTACAAGGACTGCGTGTCAACACCAGTGGGTTCATCTGTTGTGTATTTATGATTATATTAAGTTTGATCACGTGAAAACAATCAGATGCTAAAGAAAAAAAAAATGTTTGAACTGCAGATGTCCTGCCGAACATCTGTCAGGCACATTAAGCTGAATACAAATATTTCATGTAAAGAGAACAAAAAGGGAGCAGGTGATAAAATTAAAGACAACTAATTCAATCACAGGTAGTTCAAATGTCAGTCAGACTTAAAAAGCGCAGTTCATATGTATGTACAGTATGTATTTACGTGAAATCGTGTATGTGTGGGAAGTAGGCTGGGCATCGCTCCGGTGGTCCTGGATGCCTGGGGCTAGACACCGTGTGCCTCCCCTACTGTACTTCAGTGCCGCTGGCTCTTCAGGATAAAAAAAAAAAAAAAAAAAGAAAGCTTCCCGATGGAATAACAACACTGTATGCTGGATGCACATGACTTGTAGTGAAATTAATAGATGCTGAGGAGCGTCGCTGCACTAAAAGAGTCCTCAGTTTTTAAAATTCATTTTGAACGCCTGGATTCAGTGGAGGGATTTAATAACCGGACCAGAGAACTGAGATGCTGCTGATGTTGTTGTTTTAAAGCTAACCTTTGAAACAAGGGATGGGCCATGTTTGCTTGTATTACTAACAGCAGTAGTAATGACTTAAAGGTGCTCTTTATAGGATATTCAGAGCATTAATATAACAGCAAACAACTATTTTCTATGTAAAGATATAGAGTAATGGCTACCTGAGCAGAGAATGAAGTCTCTCTCTGTGTGTGCTGTAATCAGAGCTTCTCTGTGCTTTGTTGACATAGCCGGACCGGCTACATATACATACATACATTTTTAGTGCATGTGAGCGTGCCCCACTGGCTCTGCACTGCTCTCATATGGTGGTTACAGCTGATAAAGCCATCTCGTCCGACGGTCTCATTGTGGAAACGCAGTGCCCGCCGTCAGGTTCCCCCGCAAGGGAAGCGCTGCCAGCACTACTGCTGTTGTCTGCGCTGTTAGCGCTATTGGCACCGTTAGCTGAGAGCTGCTGGCTCAGTCGTTGCCATGTTAAGAGCCATGCAGAAGCAATTTATTAGCAGAATTGGAATATAATATTCATAGCTATGTTTTCATTAGGGATGCTCTGATTCATCAGCAGAAAACTGGTATTCGTCGTGCTATTGGGAAATGAGATGACATTCGCCAATGGCAGTGGCCAATGTTTATCTGTTGTATTGCAACGTCCAAGGTTTTGAACTCAGCGACTCACGTTACCACAGTCTTGGAAAGGGATGAATGAGCGGAGGGGTACTCAGTTGGTTGCACTCTGCAACCACACCACTAGATACTGCCAAATCCTACACACAGTACCTTTAATGTCTATATACTGTATCTCGTCTATATCTTCCGTGTCATGGCATCTGTACCTAGAGAGACAGCTAACGCTAGCTAGCTCCAAGTCTGTTATTCATATGGACAGCTCACAGCCAGACCTTAAAATGTTGTATTTTGGCCTCCATGGCTTAGAGATGAATAAGTAGTACAGTAGGAGGGAAATTTACCATGTGCTACCACATTTTTATAAGCCAACAATAGGCACTAATTGCTATGCTAAAGGAGAAGGACCAACAACCATGGGTTTCTAATCAAGTCATGCTTTGAGTGGCTGTTACACAACACACACTAAAACAAACATACACACCACATATGCATGAGTGCGCTCGTGCATCGTCCACCGCGCAAGCACACACCCATAGTGACTGAGGAGCTTCATTAGGAGCATATTTCTGCATGGTAACCATCTGCTGGCTATCACTTCTGTTGGGCTAATGACTTTAATACGGTTTAATTGCATACATCTCGCTGTCAGGGGGGAATGTGGCTCTCACTCCACTCCACACAGGTGGCAACACTCCACGCTGAGAGGCCACGAGCGTCTGTGTGAATGAGTGCGAGCGTTTGTGTGAGGAAAGAAGAAAGCAATCTGTGCAATCCATGAAATTCAATGTATGTTGAGCTTGTTTTTGTGAGCCGAGACGCCGTGAGTGTGTATGTTCGTTACGCTGCGTGTCTCGGTGTAAAAATCAGTGCGAGAGATGATACAGTGAATTAAAAAGGTACAGGCGAGACAGACAAAGACGACAGATATATGTGTACATGCAGTCTAGGTGTGAATGCCGCTTGTTTTGCTTGTGGTCATTCGGGCATGAATATCCATTTATCCCACAATACTAACAAACACATTGATCCACCATTACTGTATACAGTACGCTACAAAAGGAAGGCAATTACCTCTCCATCTCCTACGCTTGGCAAGGCTTAAAGTGGTTAATGGCTATTGATAGCGAGAGGAAAGCAGATTGTCAATAGAGTCGATGCTGAGGCTCTTTCTTCAAAAAGTGAATGGGATGGCATAACGGTCATGCAGAGACAACTGCCAGTTGAAATTTACT
This sequence comes from Pterois miles, assembly GCA_947000775.1. Taxonomy (NCBI): domain Eukaryota; kingdom Metazoa; phylum Chordata; class Actinopteri; order Perciformes; family Scorpaenidae; genus Pterois; species Pterois miles. The sequence goes on along the minus strand of CAMQGK010000549.1, from coordinate 14,964,823 downwards.
TGCTGTGTGGATAGTTATTTCATTAACCCATGTCTGACCCGGGGTGAGCTCATTTAATACGCTCCATCCTCATCTCCACTTCACATTTGTCAAGCTGCACATGCTCGGTGGAAAATCTTCCACCTTTGGTGAATGAGTGGAGCTACTGATTCACTCGGTGGGAGCTGGAGCGTAAGTGTTGGAGTAAGTAAAACAAAAGCAAAGCGCCGCTGATGGACATGGAGACACCACATTTTGAAATCGGCTCTACCAGGAAGGTCACATTTGTGAGCACTGAGTTGGAAACTATATGTATTAGTCATTCAATTACTATATTGTCCATAGTTAATCATGATTTATCGTAAATTAATCACACTTTTTAAGCTGTTCAAAATGTACCTTAAAGGGAGATTTGTCAAGTACTTAATACTCTTATCAACATGGGAGTGGGCAAATATGCTGCTTTATGCAAATGTATATATTTATTATTGGAAATCAATAAAACAATGACAATACTGTCCAGAAACCCTCACAGGTACTGCATTTAGCATTAAAAATATGCTCAAATCACAACATGGCAAACTCGAGCCCATCAGGTAACTGCTCTACTGGGGTATTTCCTTTTTATGCAACTTTATACTTCCACTCCACCATATTTACTGGACAATATTTGTCACCATGCTACAACCTAAAAATCACAAGTTGCGTTAATGCATTAAAGAAATTAGCGGCATTAAAACATGTTACGCGTTAACATGTTATTATCGCGTTAATTTTGACAGCCCTATTATGTATGCATATGAGCCTCAAATGGAGCCTGAGAGCAATAATGCTCCAAATACTATTAATGTAGAGACTGAAATCATTGACAGTAATGGTAGCTCCTGCAGAACACACACACACACACACCACACACACACACACTCATGCGGAGATATAGATAAAACACACTTTTACACACAATTAAAGCCCACTCTTCCTGTGCACCAAATAGTCTATTTGCTGGCAGAATGAGGTGGTGCTAAGTGAAGTGAGTACGAGTGTCCTGCGAGGTGCCTCGTTGTCTTTCCTGCGGTGTCAACTACAGCTCCCCTCGGCGAGCAGCAAAAGCCTTGGAGGAACTAATGGGGTAGAGAAGACAGGTGTGGTGCTCGCAAGCATGCCGACGCGCACACTTTTGGCGCTAAAAATGGCAATCGTCTGTACAGCTGCTGTGTTCCTTTGACATGTATCATTCCACCTCTAACACATCTACATAAACGCACACACACAGATGAAGCGGCTCATACGCAGCCTGTCACCGACGTGCACATACACCCCGGGCTGCTGGTGGTGGTAATGGTGTTTTGCAGCACCCTGAGGTGTAATGGGCCTAGGCACAGCTCTGTCAGGGCCATTAGCTTGCTGTAGTTCGTATAATTACACAAAATGGGCACTCTGGCAAACAGTGGGTGCTAATGTGGGAGTGGGGCACTGCAGCATGCGGAGGTAAGAGCCGACATAGGATAGCAAAGCCAAGTTGTCTTGTAAAAAGGTTGGCCGGTAAAAAGCTCGGCGGACTCATAGAGCACCCCGCTGTGGGTGTGGAGCTCTCTTTGAGGCGGTTGCAGCGGCATACAGCACTCAGCTCACACGTAGCATCACTGACGTGGTGATATTGGCATTTAAAATGCCCAGAAAGTTAGAGAAAGTTGTCTTATTAACTTTACTACCTCTCAGCCACCTGATAAAGCCTTTACTCACTTCTGTACTTTAATACAATTTCTAGAGCTGTTGTTTTTGTGATCAGTACTTTGACACAGAATGCAAATATTATGCAGCAAAAGGTCGATTTCTCTGAGCTTTCGGACCACAAATAAAAGCATCAACCAATCAGGTTGTGCGGAATGGGTTGAAGTTGTGCTTATATTCATGCAACAACAACATAGAGGCTCCGTAGTCTGACTCAGGATAACAAACTTTATTACTCCTTTCAACCTTTACAAAGGCAGCAGAGACCAGGTCCACTTTCTTAACTTTCACAATAAAAGCCCTACACATGTAATAAGCAAGTATGTAAGCGAGTATTAGGCATTTTCGTGTCATTTATTAGTGTGTAAGAGCCTTTACACAGTTGGCTGCTATATCAGCATTTAAATTTTTTGTTGTCTATGAGGACAAATAACATCTTACTAAATTTGCTGCCACACAACCACCTCTAAAAGTCTTTACACACTGGCAGCATTTTTTCTACAACAAATTTTCATGTCAACATATTTTTTCCACCTGTTGTTTTTGTCATGAGTACTTTCACAAAGGATGTGTATATTAGATGAAAAAGGGACATTTTTATTCAGCACAAAGTCATTTTTTCTGAGCTTTCGCACTGTGAATAAAAGCATCAACCAATCGTGTTTTGAGTTGCGCCTATATAAGTCTAACCTTTCGCAATAAAAGCAATTGACATAATATTTGCAGGCGAGTATTTCGTTTTTTGGCTTCGTTTATTCATCACTCCCCCGGTGTGTAAAGCCTTTACACCGGTAAACCGATGTGATTATCACATAAACATTTAAACTGGTTATTGTCTAGAAAGTTCTCTGCTGCCACACAGCTACCTGTTAATCTGCAGACCTCCGTTCAGCCCCCTCCTGCTGCGATGATGTTAAATGTTTACCAATACTTATTTCCAAGCATCTGCGATTTTGATGAAATCTTTATTTTATAATTATACACATCCAGGCCTATCCCTTTATTTCCCCTTAGCATTACATTACTATACCACAGCTGAAACAGCAGAGCCAAATTATCCATGCAATAAAAATGTTTAAAAATAATTGAAAAAAAAGGTAACTGTATTCTATTGTTGTTATAAAGGACCATTTGAGGGAACTGTGCAGGCATGTCAGGTTCAGTTTTAAGCGGATAGAAAACACATTCACACTTCGCCTGTCTTTTGTCTTGGAAATGTCAACAGATTCTCCAGGGGGAGCTTTCTTTTCATACCTGGGGCAAGGGAGGTGGTTTAAGCCGTCTTTGGCACATTACGAGGAGACTGTGTATTGTGTATAATGTATATAGTATTTTGTATGATATCCACGAAAGGATTTTGGCTCATGTTTTGGCAGGAAAGAGGATTTATACAGCCTATGGGTAACCTCAGTATGAACAAAAGACTGAAAATTTGTGGTTAACCTGCAAAATGTTGCCAAAATACACACAAAAGGAGTATTTTATAAACCCAGTGTGGTCCTGCTCACATAGCAATGAAATATGATCACTTATGCAATTATAGACACAGTTTTAGCAAATCTTTGAGTGCCATGCAGCTATAAAAAGTGCTGGAGCAAAAAAAAAGAAGATGTCAATAAAATATTGTCTCATTCGACATTAATGTGCGGTAAGTCATCAGCTCATGATCGTGTGAAATGAGTTAATTCATAAAGTACTACAATGTCCTTTATAAAAGGAAAAAAGATAAGGATACATTAGGGATGTGGCTCCAACCTTTAGTAATTTAAATAACGTGGGAGTGTGAATGAGAATGAATGACAGATTGGAAAAAAGCTTTCACTAGGCATGAAACTAAAAGCGTTGGTGTTAGTGTTGAGGTTATCATTTGGATACTCCAACCCCTACTGACGCCTCATAGAATGATGCATTGTAATGGTTTTAATTAAAACTTAAAAAATAAAAGAGCTAGTAGATATTCTTCTATGAAATAACTTGGATTTGTTGACGCTCAGCGGTTCAAGCTCACAGTCAGCTGGCCTCAGCCTTGCACCTCACGGCTGTTTTGTTCAAAAGATACAGGATCATTTTCAGCCTACAAAAACATGTTTGGTATCAAGCTAGGAATTCAGAGCTTCGTAAGTCATTTAAACTCATCATGAATTGAAATGCACAGCATCCAGTATTAACAGTGAAATAAAGCAGTAAAACTTCACATTCTACAGTCACAATGACGTAAATCGATATTCAGGCCAAAATATTTCACCAGGGCATGTTATTTTTGACAAAAATGGCAGATTTTAGCTACTTAGAGTTGTAAAGCAAAGCTTGGGGCCGACGAGAAGCCAGCGACGAGCTGGAAACCTGCAGCGATGGTTGGATTCTGTAGCGATGTGCAGCCAAACTAAAAGCTGGGAAATGTTCAACTTTTAGCGGCGAACTGCAGCCAGAGAATAGCCACAGCCAATCAGTAAACAAATCCTGCGACTCCTGTGACATGTTGACCAACGTTATAAAGAACGTCTTCCCACCTGAAACACATGAACACGCCTCCCAGCTGCAGAAAAATGAAATTATTGTGGCGAGCAGCACTTCGCCATGACCTACAGTCTATCTGTAGGCTACAACATGGAGCTCTTCAATCATACATGCATTTCTTTTTCTTTTTTTTTTTTTTTTTACTATTTCAATGTTTCTGAGAGATTTATGTTATTTAGTTATATACAAAAAGTGCTTTTAAGTATAACTCCCAATAAACAGTCAATATGTAAACAGTAAATATGGCCAAAACATATCACGTCAAGTCAATCCACAAATCTCCATGACATGGAGTATATCTTTGGAAATTGTATCATCAATGTTGTATTTTAATGTATTTTCATAAAATCTACAATTCCAGTTGTAATTAGGTTCTAATTAGATTCTGCTGCTCATTGTTCATGGGAGCTTGGTTCTAATAGGGATTTGCCTTTGAAATTTCGATTATAATATAAAATCTTATATTTATTGCATCTGTATTTACTCTGGAATGGTAATAAAATGTGTTGACTTACAGTGGGTTCATACTCGTACCTTTCAAAGGAAACCCGAAATATAGATATAAGCCTTATGGTTGAGGAGTTATTTCTGATTCATTTTGGGGTAGCCACACAAAATCTTATTTAGGACTACCAAAATCCTAGGGCAGGCCCTGTTGTACCCATTTGTCAACGCCAGCTCAATGACAAGTTCATAACCTCAGCCAGAGGCAATCTAAGTACTAAAATAGTTGTCTGCGCTTCCTCTGTGTATCGAAGCATTTACGGTGATATTTCACTTTGCTTGAGCAGTTTCACTTTTCAGCACGTCCGAACTTCAAAGTTCAAGAGCGGTCGATATTTAACCATTTGCCCTTTCTGCCTCAACCACTGTCACCCAAAATCTGGCAAACTGTTTTGTTTTCACACTGCTTTTCAAACATGCAAAACGTCTCCATATGATCCATGCCGACTACTGCTGTTTTGTTTTCACACTGCTTTTCAAACATGCAAAACATCTCCATATGATCCATGCCGACTACTGCTCTGCAACGGACACACAATGGGCATTTGAACTCACAGGAGCCCCGTGAACTTTAACACCCTAAATTCTACATAAGAAAAACATCGCCTTAACAGTATTACTCCAGCTGTCACCCACTGCCGAGTTCAGAAAGTTTAATGCCACCCTAATCAAGAGTTCGTGATCCCTGAAAACAACCCAGAAGCAGAAATGCCTCAGTTCTTGCTTTGACTGCATATAAGAGCATTTAAATCTAAAATTCAATATTTATGTCTCAGTTCATGACCCAGTCCATTGCTCAAATCTCGTTTCTTCTCTTTTTCTTAAAAATCTATTTCTCACTCCTCCTCCTGCTGCTGCAGTCTGTTTATTCCTTACAAGTGGGTCGATATTGCTGTTTATTTGGCATTTTTGTGTCTTAACTGAGTTGAGCAGGGGGGCACGCAGTTGGCTCACGGGCTGACTGAACAACTATTGTTATGCTGTTATCTTAGGGCAAAGAAACCATAAAACGCTGACTCTTCCTATCTCTGTTTTCTGCTCTATTGTGGATAAACTTCAGCCGGTGATAATGTCGGTGATGACAACCCTACCAAAAGTTAATCATCCCCTACACGATTGTTTTGAGCTGATAAATGCTTCCAAGAGACTCCTGGCAATGGCAAACTTGTGCCCGCATGCATTGATCAACGGAGCAACAACACATCTCAGTTGCACAGCCAATAAACAGCAGCATTCCTGTACACACTTCAGCTACAACACACTCTTGCTCACTTTGTGTCTACCCAGTGCCACATCGTGACGGATCATCGCCGACTTTCCAAGCAGCTTTGGTCATCAAAACCGTACGCCACAATAATTCAGCGAACGTGCCCACGCAAGTTAGCTTTCAAGTCAACTTTCAGTGTCAGTGATGGAGAGCAAGTAGGTGGAAGGAGAGCAATGAAAGACGGATGTCACAGAATAAAAGGCAGGATGGGGTGGAGGGCTAAATAATTAACTTCCACCATATTAAGTCCTCTCTCATTTTTTTCCTCTTCTATTGTTTTGGCACAACAAATAGATTCATATGCCACATCGCGCGCAGCACTCAATCAACGGGGTGATTATTAAAAGTTGTTTACCAGGGGTGGTCTTGTCTCACTTTCCACACTATTGACTACGGTGCAATCCATCAGAGAAGCTGCAAACCCCTGAGAGGATCTGCTCAATACCGGCCAAGTTTGGGGAGAAAGTTATGGGGGAGAAAATGAGGAGGTCTTGTCATGATAAATGGGGGGAGAATATGGAATTAATCAGAGGAGGGATCGAGCTGACGAATGGGGGCTGCACACATATGCAGTGAAAAAGCTCCTCAGAGCCGTCATCTGCAGGAACAAGCATGCGTGAGGGGGGGCAAAACCAAAAAAAAATAAAGAGCACACAAAAAATATTCCCCCAAAAAATTATTTTTTCTTCTTTTTTTTTTTTTCCCTTCTTTTTTAATTTAATGGCTCTTTTCCTCTAATTGTGGTTAGTTTTTTTGGGATGTTTATTTTTTTTCATAATATCCCTTCAAAAATTGAAAAAAATATTTATTTTAATAAATATAAAGAAAGTGGATTTTCCAGTAGAAAGCCCTATTTGTGTTGGCAAAGTAAAACATCTAGCATGACCAGATGTCCCGATTAAACTGTAAGAGTACAACGTTCCCAGCATATCGCCTCTTTAACAAGAATGGGATGTACATAAAATTACAATGACCTTTGTCCAACTAATTTGAATCAGTTCATCCTTGAGTCAAAGTCGACGTTAAGGGTGGGCAAGCGCCACGGCCGGGTCGGCGACCTCCTCTTTTCTTTCTTCTCCTTTTCCTCCCTCCCTTTCTTTCCCTCTCCTCCCCTCCCCCCCCCCTCCCCCCTTCTTCCCCCCCCCCCTCCCCCCCCCCCCCCCTTTTTTCCTCTCCTTCCCATTCTTCTCTCCTTTTTTTTCCCTTTTTTTTTTTTTTTTTTTTTTTTTTTATTTTTCTTCTCTTTTCCATTTTTCTTTTTTTTTTTTTTTTCCCATTTTTTTTTTTTTTTCCCCCTCCTATTTTTTTCCTTTTCTTTCTTTTTTCCCTCAGCTTTTTCCCCCCCCCCTTTTTCCACTTTTTCTTTTTTTTTCCTTTTCTCATTGTCTTTTTCCCTTTTTTGGATTTTCCCCCCGGGCTCCCCAAACACTCCTATTTCCCTAAATTTTGCGCCAAATTTTAAGAAATTTGCTCAAGGCTTTCCCCACATATCTCGTTCACGAGAATGGGAAGGACCCAAGGTCAGAGTGACCTTGCACTCTGAACTTCAAAATCATATCAGTTCATCCTTGACGTGGACTTTAGTGCCAAATTTGAAGAAATTACCACCAGGCGTTCCTGAGATTACGTGTTCACGACACTGGGACGTACGGACAACCTCAAAACAGAATACCTCCTGCCACAAAAAAAAAAAAAAAAAAAAATTCAATAATCAAAAACAAAAGTAGTTTAATCACACTTAAGCTAACTGGCAAACAAGCATTATATCAAATTGAATTCTAGCCAGAATTTAAGGTTTTAATCTTCTGTAGAGTTCCAAATGACGGTGATAGAAATAGTGCTGACATTTCCAGAACACTCCGGTTCCTCTGGAGTGCCCTCCTTTCCTTTATTGCCAAGGCAGCCTAACCCAAGGCGTTCTCCACACGCAACTGATCTGAGGACAGACGATGACATTTACAAAAGGTCCACAGTTTTTCACACACCATTAATTAAAGTGAAAACAAGTCTTCGTCTCCCTCTTTCACTCGTCCAAACCCTTCACTTTAGCTCCTCCTGCATGCCGACGGGAAACCCGTAGTGACAGCCGGATTCCAGTTACACTGAGCTAATAGGTTTGCTTTCACAGAAATGTTTGGACTCACATTAACGATCATGATGGGGAAGCCTCACGACGGCGACTGTTCAGCAAAGCTTAGTGATGAAGTCTCGGGGAAACACTGTTACATGGCCCGAGTTCAAGAGGTTGACAAATACTGCTCTTGGTTTCCACAAATGTCATCAAGTCCTTGTGTGCCTATAGATTCATTTAAACACTTCCTATGATCTCAAATGATTGAAGATGTTAAATCAAAATACACTTCATACATTAGACTGGTATTATAGGAAGACATACAGATTTAAACACTAATAGGGTAGGTCTCACGCATAATTGAGCTTCCAGCTGTTTCTTTAATCACCTTTTATTAAGCGCAAGGACTAATGTTTGTACGCAATATGAATCTTGATAATTATCAATATGGTGCAAGAGTGGGCAAAGTGTATGGTGAGAAAACAGAGACATGAGATGTTAAACATAACAGTGTATATGTTTTGCTATTGGATATTAGACTTTGGGTTTTATATAATGAATGTAAAGGAGTTCTGATACATAAAAAACTACACATCAGAGACGCAGCCATACGTTGAGGGGCAACGGTATGAAAAGAGAAGCAGAGATGTGTATTAAACATAAAATGTTTTGCTGTGGTAACTACATACTGTTAATAATGCAAAACCGTTTTAATGCCACTAATTTCTTCAATGCATTAACACAGTCAAGTTGTAGCGGGCTGGGTTTTGAATGTAGAGTGAAGATACTGGCATCATATGAAACTAGAAAACCTAAAGAATCTATTGGTACCGACCAACCCATACCTGCCTATCACAAAGGAAGTTAACTAATCCAGTCCAAACTTGTGGTACATTTTGGTGAGGAAAAACTGTCAGTGCCATTTTGAAAGAGGTCCCTTGACTTGAAAATGGTTTCTCTGGGTACCCACGAGTCTCCCCTTTACAGACATGCCCACTTTATTATAATCACATGCAGTATTTGACAAGTCATAGTCAAGTCAGCACACTGACACTCTGACAGCTGTTGTTGCCTGTTGGGCTGCAGTTTGCCATGTTATGATTTTATCATATTTTTTATGCTAAATGCAGAACCTGTGAGGACTTCTGGACAATATTTGTCATTGTTTTGTGTTGTTAAATGATTTCCCATAATATACATATATACATACACAAACATATTTGAATAAAGCAAGCATATTTGCCCACTCCCATGTTGATAAGAGTTTTAAATACATGATCTGATTGAATCAAATTGAATTGATTTTAAGGTACATTTTGAATTAATTGCGATTAACTGTGAGCAATCATGCGATTAATCCAGATTCAATATTTTAATCGATTGACAGCCCCACAAAATACACTTAATGCATTAGATTAGCATTACAGGAAGATGTACAGATTACAGAATTAATAGGGTAAGTCTCACGCATAATTAAGCACCCAGCTGTTTCTTTTATCACCTTTTATCAAGCGCAAGGACTAATGTTTGCATGCAATATGCATCTTGATACTTATCATTATGGTGCAAGAGTGGGCAATGTGCAAACAGAGACATGAGATGTGTGTTAAACATAACATACTGTACATGTTTTGATGTTGAAATTAGACTTTGGGTCTTCTATAATGCATGTATAGGTGCTCTGATGCATAAAATATGAAAGCTGCACATTAGAGATGCAGCCATATAGTATATAGAGAATATATGTGTTTATAAAACTCTGGATGAACTCTGGAAAGTTGCTATGTGGCTGCACATCACTGCCAACTTTAAAGATTGTAAGTTGTATCACATATGCTGAATACTTTGCGAGAAGTGAACATGCGTTGTTTGAAGAGATATAAAAGCAAACCTTAGTTTACATATCGGCAGCAAAAGATTCTCGCTCAAGCACCAGGAAGTATTGCAATTGCGACAAAATGAATCTATTAAATAAAAATCTATAAAATCTATTTAAGCGACTGCGCCACCTTGAACAGTCTTTTATGAGGCCGTCATATTTGGAAACAAATCACAAAATGGCAAAATTGCAAAAACAGCAATGATTCCCTTCTTTCTGGCACGCATAACAAGTTGAGATTGGTGCTAAAACCTGACAAGAACCCTGACAAGAAATGATTTTGGGCTGTTGGGCTGAGTGTTATAGCTCAATTTCAGAAATACCACTGAAAAACCTTGAGGGGTTTTTCAAATACAGATTGGTCCATTCTCTAATTTCCACAATGAGGTACAACTAAAAATCAAGTAGCTCCACAGATGCAAGCACTGGAGTGCAGAGCGCTTTTAGTCATTTAAAGGCAGCTCTGCAATGGCCCTGTTGGTGTCTGCAGGTAGCACAGACTAATGGGAAAGGGCGCTGACTGTGCTGGTCCTGCTAAAAGCAGCAAAGCTGTATAATATCTCTGCACATTACTGTGTAGCGTGAAAGTGTGAATAAAATGTGTGTACGGAGTGCGAGAGAACTGTTTATATGCATGCTTACTTTGTCGTGTCTATGAGCGTGTGGTTTTGAGGAAAAAGCATGAAAATGTGTGTGTGTGTGTGTGTGTGTGTGTGTGTTGGTGCACGCGCTAACTTATCCATGCAGCCCAGGCCTGCAGTTAGCAGTAGTGTGCTAGCTGAGGTGGAACGCTGGAAGGCAGATTGCTTGGGGAGTGCCGTGCTCCTCCTGCTTTTCATTTAGCAGCTTAACCAATCCAATCCCCACAACCAGGAGAGGAGATTCACATTTACTCTCCTTACTATGTTTGATAACAATGCATGAATTATCCTTTTGAAATTGCTTTCTGCGTGCGTTTTTAAATTAAAACTATTAAAAGTGAATCAATCATTTGTGTTCCCTCTCAGGACCCTAAGCATGTAACTCGCCGGCAGTTTGTCGTACACCGCTGCTCCCCACATTTTACACTAAAGACAATTAGCTCACACTTTCATACAAGTGACTACACTGCAGTGAGCAGATTTAGAGGGTTATATGTATTAAACAAAATGACCTCAAAAGAACGACCTCAACTCCCACGCCCACAGCTCTGATAAGCTGTGAAATCTATGACAAAGTATTATGGTTTCAAACCAGGTTGTAAGTAATTCATGTATTTCAGTAGAACACAGGTTCCCAACACAGCAAAGCAAAAATCAATCAAAACAGTAATTTCCAGCTATAGCACCAAACAGCAAGCTGTTAATGTTGTGTTGTGCTAACTAGCTACTATGAGTCTAGTTGGCCTCCAGGCCTGAGAAAATTGGGAGTAGCAATTCAGTGTAATAATGAGTAGACTGATGAGAACGGGTCGGAAACCTTTATTGTGCTGCTCGAAGGGCGTGTTGTATGTTGAAAAGGCAAGACTGATATCTGTCAAGCATTAATTTGAGTGTTGTCTTTTTGAGTGTTGTCTTTTCGACAAGTTTAAGATGTCTCTTAAGCATGTAAAAACTATAACAGTTAAGTTTTTAAAGTTGTTAAAGTCATCCTGTGGGGAACATCTACAAAATCAATAGCCTTCAACCTCTGCGGACCATGAGTATTTGTAGGAAATTTTCGTAACAATCTGTCAAATAGTCGTCAATAAATGTCAACCTCACAGTGGCGCTATTGGACATGTCAGGGGATCAAATACATAAGTATGATTCATCATCTGGGAACCATAAATATCTTATTAAATTATTATGGCAAGCCATCTTCTTCATCCATCACTAAATGGTGAGATATTGTTGAGAGAACTTTGACGTGCTTGAGGCAGTAGAAGAAAACTCAGGGAAATACTAAGGTCAGTAGTAGGCTTCATCCTCTGGGGATCATGAATGTCTGTATAAAATTTCATGGCATTTAATAGTTGTTAAGACAGTTCATTAAAAATACACATATAAACCCTATGGTGTTACTACCACAAATCTCAGGGGATTACCAAACTCAATATGATTCATCCTCTGGTGACCATGAATATTTGTATGACATTTAAGAGCAATCCGTCTAATAGATGTCGAGATTCTTCACTAACAACAGGAAATGTGACTACACTGTGGCCACATAGGACATATCAGGGGATCAAATAAGTCAGTACGATTCAACATCTGGAAACCATGAATAACTAAACAAGTAATTGTGGCAAGTCATATTCATCGGTAGATGTTGAGATATTTCATTAGATAAGTGAAAAATTTTGACTTACTGGTGGCAGTAAAAGAAAACTCATCCTCATCCACTGGGGACTATGAATGTCTGCACAAAATGTCTTGGCATGTAATAGCTGTCAAGATATTTCACCAAAACCACACATGTAAACCCCATGGTGTTACTACAAGAAAACCTATCTGAACCTATATCTGAACAAATTATGGTGGCAAGTCATCTATGTTGAGATATTTCACTGGAGTGAAAACTTTGACTTGATGGCAGCAGAAAAAAACAGAAAATTTATTTAATGGAAGCCATTTATAGTTGAGACTTTTCACTAAAATCCACAAATGTAAATTTCATGTTTACATATTTGCTTCATGTAAAGGAAAGGATGGGCAACGTCAGTATGCTGGATCCTCTATGTCCACACAAAATTAAACGGCCGTCCATCCAAGTAGATATTTCAGTCTCAAGTCTGGACCAAAGTGGTGGCACGACCGACTGACACGCTCTAGAAGCCCTATAATCGTGACAAACGCCAAGCGTGGGAAAGAAAGGGAGGGGAAGAAAGAGCAGGAATGAGAAAAAAAAGAAAAACCGAATGAAAGAGAGACAGAAGGAAACAAAACAACAGATGAAACTGAGCAGCAGAGAAACAAAGTGGAAAAAACAGAGCGAGTGGGAATTAGAGAGAGACAAAGAGTGACAGAGATGCAGAGAGAGACAGAAAGGGAAAGAAAGGCAAACATAAGAGGAAAAGGATGCCATGAGGGCTTTTGGATAAAGCATGTGGAGATAAGAGCTGTTGAACAGGCCCTTAAGAACCTGGCAGGCCCACGTTTGAACTCGGAGGCTCAGTGGATCCCAGGCAAAAATCTCTTGGAATTAAACTACTAAAGCTGAGAAGAGAAGAAATCTTTACTTTTTCTCTTTCCTCACTGACACTAATCTGTGTCAAAAAACTACTTAGCAGAGTGCATTATATTTGGTTGATCAATTTGTGAAAAATGAACTATTTGCTCTGGTTTGTAATTTATGCGACACAGATAAAGTGAGCCAGACACACACAGGACAGGACTTCCTGTGAAGACATAAACAAATAGGCGATAAGAGCTCATTTTGCTGTATATTGGGCAGGGAAAAATGCCAGGATGACATTTGGCTGTGTCTGTTTCTGAGTATGTATGGGCTTGTGTGAAAGGGGTTTAAGAGGGGATGTGGAGACTCCTGAGAGTGACAACAGAAAGTGTATGCCGTCGCTGTTGTGCTGATCGAATTAACGCTGTTAGGATCTGGTAAATGGACATTTATACAGCGCTTTTCTAGTCTTCCAACCACTCAAAGCGTTTTACACTACCTGTCAGCATGCACCCATTCATACGCTTATGGCAGAGGCTGCCATTCAACTTCGCCCATCGGGATCTAATCTAAATACTCATTCACACACCGATGGCACAGCCTTCGCAAGCTAACTAACTTGCTCAAGGCATTTCGACATGTGACCTCGATAAAAAGGAATGTACATTATCCTCCGCAGATGAAGTGTTGAGTTACCAGCAAAGAGTATTAATAGAACATTAAAACAGCAGTAGATCAGAAAACAGAGAGACGTTATACTAAAATGTGATAAAATATAAAAAGGCAGGGAATACAAGTCTGTTATCAATAAAGACCTAGTTCTCCATGTAGTTGAGGCCACCATTTAAGGATCTACAAAGCCTTTGGATCATCACAGTGGAGGGAGTATTTTTCCAAGTATTTTCTTAGGTTTCTTGCATTCTGTGAGGAGTATTTATTATTCCTACTGTATGATATGTTTCATCATTTACGAGTCTGGAGTCCTGAACTAATACTGCAGAAAAAGTTTGGACTGACTGTGAGGTGCATGCCTGAGCACATGTTGGAGAGAGTCACCGTGGACTTGGTTTTCAAACACTGTCCAACAGCACAGACAGGTTTTAACACAAGACTAAAAAACTACAGCCACGCTGGCGACTCATAGCCATGCTTTGAGCTAAAGTACTAACATCAGCACGCATACGAGCGAACAGTGAAAGTGTTAGCATGCTAATGCTAAGCAGATATCTTGTAAAGTTCACTATGTTTTGCTAATTAGCACTACACACAAAGTACAGCTGAGGAGCTGGGAAAGTCATTAGTTCTGCAGGTTTTTGCTCCAGAAACCAGTCAGGGGATCATCAAAGTCACTAGAATTCATCATCTGGGGACCATGAATGTCTGTACAATACGTGGCAATCTATCTAAGTCAGTGTATCCTCATAAACTAGTTTGTATGATATTTTACAAAAAGGTATTTCTCATTTTTTGGTCGTTTCAAAAATTAACTTCCATCTTCACACAAAACAACTTGATTAGGTTTAGGTGATAAAACTACTTAGGTTTAGGAAAAGATCACAGTTTGGGCTGAAATAACTATGAAAGTGGCATTAATACAGAACTGCCCTGACAAATAAATCAACGCTGACTTCTGGTTTTACATGGGATAAAATTACCCATCTCCTGCGTGAAAGTCTGGTGTTTTTTGACCATCCAACCACCCCAACCTCCCCCCTACAAGGCATTTGTCGCTCTTTATCCTTCCTGGTTCATAATTACGTGGATTAAATACACACTGATTTGGCGACTTTTCCTAGGAATAGCTAACAAACTGCCTGATCTGTTAGATGTTGTAATACTTCACTGGATAAGGAAAAACATTTACTTGCTGCTCTAGATGAAAATTCAGGACAATTGATATCTGTACAACTGTACGAAATGTCGCTGAGACGTTTCACAAAAAGTAAGAATTCGGATTAATCCTCTTGTGACCATGAACATATGTACAAAATTCAATGGTAACCAGTAGTTAATAAAAATTTAATTCTGGACCAAAGTGGTGGACTGACCGACTGACCTACTGACATTGCCTTGTGCAGTGTCACACTGCTAGTATGGCTACCAAACAGAAAGGAGGAAATTATTATTATTGTTATTTAGTCACAAGCCTCTCTCAAACTAAAATGAAGCCAACCTGCAGTAGCTGTCTGAAAGCTGATGGTGGTTGGGAGCTTCCTGAATTTATTATGATTTTCAAGTCTGCCATTGTTGTCTCCTCCACAGCCTCTGTCTGCTAACAGTATGCCTGCCAAGTCAAATTACGAATACTTCCATTTCTTTTATTTGTATTTTTTTTTTTATACATTTTAATGCAAAAGCGGACACACTGTAATTACACAAAGGTTAGCGAAGCTGTTCTGTGTGCACGGCTCAAAACGCTGCAGAAATCCATTTAAAAAAACCTATAGCCATCTAAAATTCAATCTGAAATAGAATCCAATAAAAAGTAGCAATCTTATTTGAACCTGGGCGAGAGGAAAGGGGAGAGGGAGGGTACGAAGGCCATGAAAGTAAGAACAGATGAGTCAGTTGATGCCTCATCTTCAAACTCCGACAGCCTCCGGTGTCTCACTCAGCGGGTGAATCAGCTTTAATCAACTGGCCTCCATCTGAAAACACAAGTTCTTTAGAACCGTAACCCTCTGACTGCTATCATCTTTGAAGACTTCTTCTGATTTATTACATGGTGGGAGTGACAGAAAAGATGGAGTGGCCCCCTTGTATCAGCTATAATTTTATTGGTTTTATCCCTCTTTCCTTCAGTGTAACCACATGAGGGGAGCTGCACTAAAACTCAGATGTGCAGAGAGTCATTTCTCATTCAAGGACTGAATAATATAACTCTACAGTGATGTTAATAAATAAAACCAGCATGATGGCACAAGTCAAAAGGACTGCTGCCATGATCCGAGGTCACTGAAAGCAATTTTCATTCTTTACTCACACAGTGACTAATTGCTATTTTCAAAAAAAACGCTTTTTTAACAAGTGGCAGTGCAGGGGAGAATCAGTCACTTTACCTAATTACGTTTTTACTCAGCCCAAATGGCAAGTCTTGTCTTTATGAAAGTTTACACCACCTGAGTAAAAACACTAAAAGTGGACCTGTTATGCTAATGTTCAGGTGCATGCTTGTATTTTCGGTTTCTACTAAACATGTTTCATGATTTAAAGTTCAAAAAACACTTTATTTTTCTCATACCGGCTGTGATTCAGCACTTCATTTCACCCTCTGTCTGTCTAAAACACTGATTGGTCCACTGACCCACTCTGTTGTGACTGGTCAATGAACCAATGAACCAGACTCTGCTCTAGCTCCGCTATAACTACCCTTGTTTGAGGGCGTGCCAAGCTAGCCGCTAGGAGGGTATGATGCAAACGTGTTACTTGGTGACATCACCACGTTACGGAAGAAAAGGCGGGACTTCAAGTATACATATCTTGTAGGGCTGTCAAAGTCAACGCGATAATGTGTTAATGCAAATTTGTTAACAGTACTAATTACTTAACACAATCAGTCTAGTAAATAACACATATAGTAAATAACACTCCAAACTTACACTAAATTTTAGAGTGTAAAACTGTCATGGCCATTTTCAAAGGGGACCCTTGACCTCTGACCTCTAGATATGTGAATGTAAATGTGTTCTCTGGGTGCCCACCAGTCTCCCCTGTACAGACCACTTTATGATAATCACATGCAGTTTGGGGCAAGTCATAGTCAAGTCAGCACACTGACAGCTGTTGTTGCCACATTATGATTTGAGCACATTTTTTATGCTAAATGCAGTACCTGTGACGGTTTCTGGACAATATTTATCATTTTGTGTTAATTGATTTCCAATAATAAATCTATGCATAAATATGCATAAAGCAGCATATTTGCCTGCTCCCATGTTGATAAGAGTATTAAATACTTGACAGATTGAACAGATACAAATATGTGATTTATCATCACTAACTATGGACAATCATGCGATTAATTACGGTTAAATATTTTAAATGATTGCCCGCCCTAATGTCTAATATTATCTGAAGAAAACATCACCCTCTGGAAAGCAGTTTTATTTGGAAACCAGCGATACAGAAGTCCTAATGTTTGTCATTGTGTCCATTTCGGAAGGTGGTTTTAGCCTTTAAGCCTCAAGCTTGTGCAAACTGCAGCCCGGTGCATAGTCAGCTTTAATTAATCATCTGTAACATTGTCTTTTGTGTAATGGTATACCCTCTATGCCATTATTCCAAAGTGAGCCACACCACAAATGTACTCTCAATATAAAAACAAACTGTTCTTTTCCCCCTCTGGCAAAGTTAGTGAAAATGTGAGATAAAAAATGGTCTGAATTGAGTTGAAGGTAGCTTAAAGATCAGCATTGATCAAGCAGACTCACTAATGACTGATATGTGGTATTTTTCATTTCCTCTTACTCTTTTCTTCTTCTGTCGTGGCTTTTTGAAATGGTTCTGTCCACGAGTAATTGAAAGAAGGGAGACATGAAAAGACTTGAAACAGCAGAGGAAGAACAAGTGCAATGCAAAGTGAATCTGACTGCTTTAACACGCATAAAATATTCTGTTTCGGTCCTACTATGCAGTTTACATAGCTAATGAAAATGAATATTCCACTAATATTCCCATTAACATGCGGCCGTTCATACCCCTCTTAATGGTGATGGACTTATTTGACTATGTGTACACAGTCTCTCTCTTAAGACTCCTTCAACCACCCTTTTGCACATATCCAAAAACCTCTTGATATCTAAATCTTTCATAATTTTTACAGACGGTGTCTTTCATTCTTTTCTTTTGAGCATGCATCTCTGCAAACTGTCACCTAGTTTGTCTGTATACAACGCACAGAGCTGGCTGCAAACAGTCAGGAGGCCATGGGTCGCAAACTGCCACAAAAACACCTTCTGATAAACATATTTCAAACGTGCAGTATACATGTCAAAAAAACGCTCTTAAAACCCAAATAATATCAGCATATCCCACATCTCAACAGGAAAATGCTCCACTCAGATGAAGGCCTAATTCAAAATATCAAAATAAAATATGCTGTGTACTTGACCCATATCAAATACTGAATATTGTCATAACGGAGCGAGTGGAGGAAACAGGAAACAACAGCAATAAAAGACAAAAAAAAAAAAAAGGTGAATGAAGAAGAGAGAGCAACCAAAGAGCAGAGATTACGTTTGTATGTGATGACATTAGACTGTGTTGCTCCTGTTAAGGAGCCAGGTCCCCCAGTGAGTTGGCAACCAAAGTCACCTTCTGGCAGCTGTCTACTGTCATCTACTAATGCACTCACAACGACTTTTGAACCTCACAGCTAATGACCGCGGAGGTAATGGAGAGGGATGCAGGCCATGAGCAGCTCTACAGTGCCGGACTGTTTAGATGTTGCTTTTGCACACGACCGGGGATTCATTTAAATCCAAATAAAGCTATGTACAGTGTATCACCATCAGCGTCACCAGCTGGGTGTGAAAACATGAAATCTATGTGTGGTTACCAGCCTGGAATAATGATGCCTGTGTAAGCAATACAAAGCTGTATGGCGCCCCCTGTGTCTTGTGTGCGCATTACCTGAAAATCCCTCTCCTCTAGGATTTCTTTCCTCCACCTCACCAGGAAGGCGGCGCACACGTAGAGGTGGAAATGGGAGAAGCCCTCTGGTTCAGCCTAGTGGAGGAGCAAAAGAGAGAGAGGGACAAGTTTAACATTTCACAAACCCAGCTATTGTTCAAACAGGCTTAAGGAAGTAAGGAAAGCAAAAGGATCCCTCAAATAGCTCTAGCCTTTCATCACATTTCATTTTAAGATTAAGAAGCATTTTTTTTACATGATGTATTTAGCCCGCTGTATACACAAAAAGGAGAAGAGAGATATAAAAGAAGCACATAAAACATTTATCTGTCACAATCCAGAAATTTACATTTGCAGGGTGACGGAGACAAAGAAAGATACAAATCCCTTCTTCTTTGCAGAGCTTTTTATTTCAGTCCCTCGTTACATTTGGTGGCTCATCTTTTTTCCATGACTCTGCAACGAGCGGGGGAATTAAAGAGGGAGGGAGGGACAAAGGATGAGATGTTCCTTGTTCTATTCATTTTTTTTTTTTCAGAGCCCTATCACAGGGAGGATAATTACCAAGGCCTTTAAATGCCTGTGAATAGAGTATATGCTCCCTTTAAAGGTGGGATACAATATCAAGAGAGCAATTTAATGTGTGAGCTTTGCTGAGTGCATTCTGGCATGCAGGTCTGGGGGGTTTAGTTTCCCTCATACTGTGTTTTATTAGATTAAAATGCATGGAATTAAAGGTATAATATATAGCCGCTGTTTGTAAAACAGACTGCATTCAAATTTGCCCCCTCCTCCTCAGCTCAACTAGCAAGCGAGTAAGAGAGAGCAGCAATGGTGGAGAGAGCTATAGAGTGACTGAAGTGAGGGAGCGGTGTTAATGAGAACAAAGCAGTGAATAGGGGAAATAAAACGTTATTTTCTGATTGTCTCACAGCGGTTATGTTCTAAAACACAAATAAAAGCTCAACTAACTTCACACAACGCTGCGGGAAGTTGCCAAATTTTGAATGAATGCCGACTTCCTGTCCGGCTGTGGTTCAGCGCTGCTCTCATTCGTGAAGCCACTTTGGGGACTTGTGAGTCGGTATCAGAAGCTGAGGGGCATGATAAAGTATTTGACCAACTGAACAGGCTGCACACCTTACACGGCGTTATTGGCTGGGGGTAACAACCCCATGTGGGGCACAAACCACTTTCCAGTTGCCCCGAAGTAAAGCAAAATAAGAAGAAAAGAGGAAATCCAGGCAGTGGAGCATAAGTGATGATTGAGAGGGATTATTATTGTATCTGTCTATACATTTTTTTATTAGGAAATTCTTACATATTACACCTTTCAAGTGTGGAATTGCACTCATGAATCTGCCTCTTCACTGTAATATGTGCTACCCAAATCTCTCTTAGTAATAGCATAAATTCATGAATTATTCTGGAAGTGTGCTCTCTGATGTGTCATCTTCAATAGTATGTGGTGCTAAAGAAGCAATGCTGCATTAATATGCACTCAAATTTTACTACCCAGGTTTCATTTACAGTTTTAAAAAACTCTTTAATTCAGTATTACGCTCTGTAGACTCTGGCACAGGTGAGTTAATAAAAAGAGCCCGAGGCTGCACACGTGTTCCAATAATTCAGCCATGTTTATCACATATTACTTCCAATTTACAGGATTGCAATTAGATATAGAGGTGTAGCATTACTCATTTCCACTTTGTCTGAGCGACCGACCGCGAGTGTTGCTCTTTAACCACTGCACTCGTTTGTGCATAACGGCGAGCCATAACTCTGCAGGAATTAACAGGAACTGCCTTTCTGCTGTGATAATTGAATTTCCCTCCAGGAACGAGGGGAGAAATAGTCGTGGGGCAGACGGATTTAAAAAGCGATGTGGTGCGATACAAAAAAAAAAAACAGACGAAAAAAATATACCAGTTGTATGGTTGCTCTCGCTCTACCCTGCGCTGTTGCTTTTTCAGGCGTTTCTAGACAGATTGATTGTGCCTGCGCCTTTGTGTTCATCTCCCGTCTGGGTTTCCTCTTACTTTACCTCCCACTTAGTTAAACCAATTTTCTGAATTTCCCAACTGAGAGTGTTTGTGTGAAAGTGAGTGATAGAAATAGAGAGTGGTGAGTGAGAGAGAGGGAGAGAAAAAGATGGGTGTTTGTGAACAGTGAAGCGTGGCATGATGTGAGTTGTAACCTGGCAGGTGATTGGCTTGTTGGTCTAACCTTGCATCTACAATCCAAACAACAAAAGCAAGCAAACACACTCTCTTTCTCACAAAGAGATGAGTTAGTAGACGAGTGGCATACGGGAGCGCCATGTTTATCAGCCCCCAAAGCTTTGCACAGTTTTAATTTCCTTTCTTCTATGAGTTTTTGCCTCTCTGTGTGTGAGTTCATGCTTGACGGCACCAATGAACTCTAAGGGACTGTTGAAACTCTGAAATCCAGACTCTCTTGTCCTCCTTCTTCAGTCACCCCTCCATCTATCCTCTTTCAGTCTCACTCAACAAATGCCTGTCACCCCACCCTCCTCTCTCTTTCTCATTAATATGACTGTGAGGAATATTTCACAGATTAAAAAGCGATTTATCTTTATCGAAAACAACTTCTGTTAACAAGTTATCTTGATATTTTTGATTTGTCACCAATCACTTCCATGGCGCTCCACCATTAATCTGAAATGTATTGGCGCCATTGGCTGCAGCAGGAATGGTAGTGAACTAATATGACTATACTGTTCAGTTTGATGCCTTTCTGGCATTAAAATAAAAGAGAAAGTGCCAAAAAGAACAAAATTTTGAATTTGGTTTTGTAAAAAGTGCAAATTCTGTGGTGCCACTGCATCTGTAGTCAAAGTAAACATCACTATAGTAAAGCTCCTTTATTGAAAAGTTCCTTTAAAAGTAAATCATCTTAGTCAAATTGGTCTGTACTTGACTGTGAGGCACTGTGAAGACCTTCTATACATTGATCAACTGATTAATCACTCATTAAGCAAAAATACTCAATATCTGCTGACTTAACAAATGTGGAAATTTGCTTTTTTATTGTTATAAAAGGAGTATCTTTGGGTTTTGAATTGTTTAAACAGAATAAGCAACACTAAGTTGCTGTGGGAAATAGTTACACTTGCTTATTTTTTAATATTTCAAACATTGAACAATTCAGTGCTTCGGCGAAAAAAGACAGATTAAGCAATAATAGAAATAATCATCAGTTGTAGCCCAGTATGTTGGCAGTGGAAGTGGTGTTTTGCCCCAGCCGTTCAGATAAGTTCACAAGCTTTAAACATTGAATTAAATCCATTACCAGCATCAAAATGTCTGGTTGTTGCGTGTTAGGTTGTTGAATCAATACTGCAATACGTTTCAGAGCAACAGGTGTTTTGCTTTAATAAGTGACCGTGTTAACTGATGACTTTCTGCCAAATCCATCGGCAGTTGCCCGTAATGAACACGGATGAATATGTATTTGAACTTGACTGAAGGCTTTTACGAGGACACCTACATCTTGTTTGTGTTCCAACAGCTGCCTTCACTACGAGCAACCACGACGCAGTCAGCTGAGATTCGCCAGTTAACAACAATGACTGAGGACACAATCTGACTCTGTGTCATGGTATTTGAGAAATTAGCTTTCTCCACCAAATATGTGCATATTCAGTATACAGTATATCTGCCCACTGAATATTAGGCCACTTGCTAATGTCTTCTACCCACTCAGTAACAGCACACGGATCTGGAGAGTCAGTTTGTTTAGGTTGCATTCTCGATCTTTGGTGGTTAAGCGTATCTTGACAAGTTATTGCACTCCACCGTACTTCCGTTGCCAAACTGTGCGTACACTTATGTACGTCATCACTATTTGCAAACTGGAAAAGGGTCTATTTATAATAAACTTTGTCACAATGCATTTTAGTGATGCAAAAATGCTGCTTGAAAAAACACCCAAAATCATTTAAAGGAACAGTTCGACCTTTTGGGAAACACTTAGTTGAGAACATTGACGCCATTGTCATGTCTGTGTATTATGTGTCACACTAGAGCCAGGAAGCAACTAGCTTAGCATCGCAAAAGGACTCTTCGTGTACAAATTAAACAAACGAGATGTCAATTAGTGAGCTTTAGAGGTGATGGAGGGTCTAGTGAGCCAGACTAGCTGTTTCTGCCTGCCTCCAGTCTTTATGCTAAGCTAAGCTAACCAAGTCCCAGCTCTAGCACCATATTTAATGTACAAGTGGTGTCAATCTTCTTACATAGTTAACAAAGTTAACTTTATGTAGGAAAATTAATCAGATCAATAATGATGGCAATAACTCCAACTTGACACTGCAACGTACCAAAAAAATCTTGTATAAAACTTGTAAATGAAAACAAACATTACAACGTGAGCCGCCCCCACCCCCGGCCTATCCATCCACTGCTGCTGCGTCAGTTGAAGGCATTCGCATCATTATGATTTGCAACATAAAGTTTGTCGTGGGAGTCAAGATGACTCCATCAAACTTGTCTCCATGTCTCCTCCCCCTCCATTGTTATGCTTGGTCCTCCCCTCTTGTGTCACAGCAGCCATATTGGCTGAGACAGGAGAGACTGAGTGACAAGCGCTGCTGATCAAAACACGGAGAAAATGTGTGTGTGTGTGTGTTTTTGTGGTGGCGGAGAGGTGATGGGGTTACGGAGAGAGGAGTCAATAGGGAGAGGGGTAAAGACGTAAGGGGGGGTTCAGGAGAGTATGGAGAGGGTAGGAGGCTAAAGGTGAACAGAAGAGAAAAAAGGGAATGCAGAGTGAGTGAGAAGGAGTATAGCAATGTCACGGTGTCTTGAAACTGCTGCGCAGGCTGTCTGACTAGTCTCATCCCTCCAAAACAAAGCAGCCTGACGTGGGACTAACTCGATACCCTGACGAACCGACTCCAGACAAGGTGAAAAGGTGACGGAGCTGCCGGGGAGTGATGCGAGATGATAAACGAGCAGACTCAAACTGATAGGATATGATGAAGCGCTGGCACTCGTGTGGTAATTTCAAAGCTCTTTTCATATTATATGGACAAGACTGTTGGCAATAGTTGACATTAACTGCTACAAGTATTCCTGCGTGCAATTCATCTCTAAGGGCTGGGATAGTGTGCGAGATGTAGATGTGGGAATGCATTTTAAGAGGCTCTATTATGCTTATTTTCAAGTTCATACTTGTATTTGGGATTTCTACTAGAACATGTTTACCTGATTTAAAGTTCAAAAAATGCTCTTTTCAGCCTCTGTCTGAGCTCCTGCCCTGCCCTCCCGAAAAGCCCAGTCTGCTCTGATTGGTCAGCTGGCCCACTCTGTTGTCATTGGTCCACCGAACAAAACCCTTCAGACTCCGCTCCACCTCCGCTCTAACTAGTTTTGTTTGAGTTTGTGTCAAACTAGCCACAAGGCAAAGTGTGTTAGTTGGTGACATCATCACGTCACAGAGGAAAAGGCGGGACTTCAATATGGGGATTTCAGGAAAGGTGTTTCTGTGGCGGAGAGCAACTCCCTTTGACATTTTACATGCACAAAAAACTATATAACACACTAAAAGAAAGAGAAAAAGCCCAAAAGCACAATAGGTCCTCTTTAAACACTAAACAAAAGCAAAGAGGAGACATTTCGAACTGTAAATTACAGTGTGAGCTCTCACAGAGAATAAAAAAAAGACTGTTGACAGGAATGAGGAGTCACGTTATGATGAAATCCATTTTAAAAAATGACAGAGGAAAGGCTCTGAATACATTCAAAATTAAATTCAGCACAGTTTCTTTCCCTGTATTTGCTTCTCTCTCCTACGCCGCGTCTTGCTTTAGGCTACATTTTAAATTGCCAAGCACAAAGGTTAATAAAAGGAGGAGGGGAAAAAAAGCAACATAAAATAATAACATCATAATTCCCGGCTTGCTTTGGATTTGGTCCATTTCAGGTCCCTTCAACCTCTCTATGTTTATGCTGGATATGAAAGAAAAGCACTGGGGTGAAAGCAATTGACAGGTGTCCATAATGTGTGGGTGAGCGAGAATAGGTGAAAATGAAGATAATATGTATGAAAACATACAGCGACGAGAAAATTAGAAACATTACAATATAACCCACTACATTAAGTCTGCAATAAATGCTAACTTTATGAAACTTCTAATGTTCATTTCATGCTGCGAATTGTGTCAGAGACAGACAATAAAACGAGAAACGGGGAGAATTATTGCTGCTCAAGTCAGCAGGAGTGTGACGGAGGGACACAGAGAGGAGACTTTTATCTGCTTTCATGGAAGACGGTGAGGCTCGGAGTACGATCGGGGTCCTGTCTACAGAGGCCCGGCTCATTGTTTGGAGTGACCGCGAGGCCAAGCGTTACTACAGATAGGAGACCGACAGGCAGGAGGAGTGAGGAGGGCCGCTCCCCTCTGGGATGCTCACAATCTCCCTCTTATTCTGTTGGCAGGCAGGTGTTTTATTCATATTCAAGAGTGCATGTAACCCGCGTGTAGTCTGATAAAGATATGAGGTCTGCAGCACTCCATTAGAAAGGTTATTGCTCTTGGTTTTACATGAGAGAAACAATTCTAGTGTTGATTAAATAATGCTGCCAAAGAAATTCAACCTCAATTTCTTTGTGTTGTTCATCTCTATGGTGCTAACACTGAATGAATCTGGTTTGGTGGATATCCTCAGGGCCATGAAACGTTGTGTTTGGTTTCTTTTTTGTGGTAACGGATTGCATACGCATTAGGGTGGGGAAAATCGATACC
Source organism: Pterois miles (assembly GCA_947000775.1). Lineage (NCBI taxonomy): Eukaryota > Metazoa > Chordata > Actinopteri > Perciformes > Scorpaenidae > Pterois > Pterois miles. The sequence goes on along the minus strand of CAMQGK010000549.1, from coordinate 14,939,340 downwards.
GGATAGTATCATAATATTTTGCGTGGCAATACTGTATACACGGATGTTAAGTATTGATCTTTCATTAGATTTACTTTTAACCTCTTACCATTTTCACAGGCCACTATTCTGTCTTTCAGAAGTTGTAGTCTTAAAGCGAGTGAAGATGCTGGTTGGTACCAACCACGTCATGTTTGCTTGTCCGAAAGAGCGCTACATAACCATACACCAAATTTAAGCAAAATTTTGGGAAGAAAAAAACTTGCATGGCCATTTTCAGAGGGTATCTTATTAGAGTGAACAGATGTTCACAGACTGCATAATTTGCAGTTGAAAAAAGGTAATATATCGTAAAATATCATATCACAATACTCAGTATCACAAAATGTTTAAAATCGCAATACTGTATTGTGACTTAAGTATCATGATAATATTGTAGTGTGACCATACTGTACTGTAATAATACTGTATCGTAATAATATATTGTGATAGTATTGTATCATGATAATATAATATTGCAATAATATTGTATTGTGATCATCATATCATGATATTATCATATCATGATAATATTATATAGTGATATCCTATTGTGATATTAGCGTATCATGATAATATATCGTGATGATATCGTATCATGATGATATCATATCATGATATCATATTTTAATAATATTGTATCATGATAATATATCGTGATGATTTCTTATCATGATGATATATTTTGATAATATTGTATCGTGATAATATATCGTGATGATTTCTTATCATGATGATATATTTTGATAATATTGTATCGTGATATCATATTTTAATGATATTGTATCGTGTTAATATATCGTGATGATTTCTTATGATGATATATTTTGATAATATATCGTGAGAACATTGTATATGATAATATCGTATCATGGGGACTCTGGTGATTCCCACCCCTAATATGTTCATGATACTCAAATATGTGCAGGGTTTTATTTAGGAAAAGGAAGCGGGAAAAGGCACCCAGGAGCATCATCTCACGTTGAGAGTGGGATTACATTAGCAGGTAACGTGTGCCCTTCAGGCTATGAGAAAATCTCTTATGATAAGCGATGCAAATTCTGGTAAGGTACAGTTACAAATATATTGTATAAAAAGCTAACAGTCTAGGCAGGCGCTTCATCTTTTATCAATATCCTAAAGAAGAAAATTTTAATCTAATTCAATCCCTTTCATTGCCTTTTACTTCATTTGAGACCTGCATTTTCACATTAAAACATGAAAGATGGAGTGCTGGAGTCAGCCAGTTGCTAATATTCATCATATAAAGGCATAAAACATATAAAGAGTAATACAGCATACAAAAAATATGCTTAACAAAGAAAATTGCCCCCTCAGTCAACATGAAGCAAAGGAAAATGACAGTTATAAAACAAGAGACTGAGGCCAGATGAGAACATATATTGGGGTGAGTGGTAGTACAAATATTCAGATCCGTTACTAAAAGGAACAATGTGGAGGATCTGGGGGTGTGTAGCGGTGAGGGTAGGAGATTACAACCAACTGAAGCCTCTCCTGTGTGCTGGAGAGTAATGGTGGCTGATGTGAAAATGTAAATGGCTCTCTTTAGAGCCAGTTGTAGGGGTTGTAGGCCATTTGGATCAGAGCCAGTGTTTAGAGTCAGTGTGTACGTGGGGAGTGAGTTGTTGATGGTGAGGTGAAGTAAGTTTAATCTACGTTTAGTTCAGTGGTTCCCAACCTCTGAGTCGGGCCCCACCAAAGGATCACAGGATCAAACTGGGAGGTCGTGAGATGATTAATGGGGTAAGAAAGAAGAAAAGAACAAAGTTCTACTATACAAATCTGTTTTCTTTATTTGGACTTTTTCATGAAATATTTAACACTTTTACCTAAAAGTTATTTAATCTAATTTATCTAAAAACTTGAAAGTGAAAATCATTAATTGATGAAACTTCTAACAACCCAAAGACATCTGAAATGTGACAGGGTGCAACAAATACACAAATTCTGGCTCTTTGTAAGAGATCAGAAGATTAAAAGCTTAGAAATCACTGGATTAATCCTAAACAACGCATTGGATTTTATAATAAGCTTGTCATATTTTTTTTCTTTTATAAAATCTAAATCAGAAAAGCAACCTGTGAATATTAACTGTCAAATAAAGTACTGGAGCTGAAACTAATGACTGATTTATTATCAAATAATCTGCTGATTATTTTGAAATTAATCGATCATTTAGTCTATAAAAAATTTCGCAGGGCTATTTCTTTCCCTGCAGATGCTGCGATTTCTGCGCATTTCAGCTATGATAAAAACAAGCCAACCAAAAACAATAATTGCTCATGATCAACAGATTTTCGCAGATGTTAAAGTCATAATTCTGTTCATACTATCAAACAACAATATAGATATTGCTCAACAATTAAGGATTAATGACAACATCTGGGGAAATCTAGAAGTTGAACTGGCTTATGATGGTGAATAACAAGCCGTCTCTGGTGTGTAGAGTTGACTGTGGGTTTATTTTAATAAAAACACAAATTACAATGACGAATGTGTGACAGTGCAAAGCTTAAATATTTGGTGGAATGCACAAAATGAACTGTAACTAACTTTAGTGTGGGCCTTGGTGTGAAAGGTCTGAATGCATTTTTGTCTGGTTTTTCGTGTGTGAAATGGCCTTAACCGTCCAAAATCAAAAGATATTCAGTTCAAAAATTACAAAAGATCATTCAGAGAAAGCTGGAACTGTAAAGTAAAATAGTTCAAAACATCAAAAGTATTTAAGGGAGTAGATTTCTAAAGTAGCATGCCATTGAAACAAGGCAATACAAGCGTACAATACGAACGTACTTGATTTGTTTAGTCTGTGCTGTTTAATCTCAATCTTGCTGTAATGTTGCTGTAAATTACCATCATTTTTCCACCAGGAATCGGCACATTTGATCCCATCTTACACAAAGCTTTTAAACACGGCCACTAACAACGCTGAACAGCTCCCTGCCTGGTACATTCAACCGTCTATATGGAAAAGGACCGTATATTTCAGGACCTGAAAATGTCACAGTATCCTTTTAACAGCCATGCTAATGCTGCCACACTGAGCTACTTGCTAATTTCATGCTCCACGCAACAAGGATAATTTGGTCCCTGTCTGTCTGTCTGTCTGTGTGTGTGTGTGTGTGTGTGTGTGTGTGTGTGTGTGTGTGTGTGGCGTGTGCCGGGGGGAAAGGTGCATGTCTATCTGTGTGTGAGTGTGTTTCGCTCTAAATCGTTCATGTTTTTCTCTCTTGTTTCTCCCTCTCTTTGTCGTCTTGAGATCAATAGTGACAAATAGAGAAAAAGCAGAATGAGACTGAGGGCAAAATAGACAAAAAAAAAAAAAAGGAGACAGAAAAACAGACGACAAATTTAGAGAAGAGGCTGCAGATAGAAAGACAGAAGATGACAGAGATGGGGAGAAAGACAGAAGAAGCCCGTCGTGTGCTGGATCAGGCTACTGAACAGATGGCCACACTGCAGAGAGAAGACCACAGCGGAGACATTACACCACTCAGGTTAAAAATCTCCCCTGGAAAACACACACACACACACACACACACACACACACACACACACACACACACACACACACACACACACACACACACACACACACACACAAATGTGGCAAAGGGCAGGGTCTTTCTGTTTATTATCGACATTTGTGAAAGACCCAAACACCAACAGCATCTTCCTGTGAGCGTTCAGGACATTTGTCAAAAAAGCGGCATTAATCTACTTTGAAAATCCAATGTTTGTTTGACATTAATGAATAATGCATATTCTGTCGTGTTGAAAAGAGGCCTTTGCAACAACCAAATCATGCACCGCACAGAAAAGCATTCTTGCCTAAGAGGAAAGGTCGGTAAAGCTCGCAAATTGTGTGTAAAACACACCGACAATGGGAAGGAACACAGGCTTACAAAAGCTTTTAATGGCTTCAATAGCATTGTCCCTTGAGATAAAGTTCGCCACCTTGTCGTATGTCGCGGAGCATCTTTCAAAAGCGCCACTTAAGGGCAAGTACAGTATGATGGAGACGAGCAAGAGGTAAGGGCATGGGGGGATAAGATAGGATAGAGGAGTAAATTTAGGGTGACTTGAGAAGAAAGATGATGAGCAGAGAGGACACTGTTGGAGTGTAGAGGAATAAGAAAAGAGCTCTAAAAAGGACGATAGAGGAGAACAGAACAGACGAGAACAGCGCTGTGCCTCGCTGACAGATCTACTGAAAGTTTCATGAGTGGAAATGGCCTAATATCCCTATCCACGGTAGGACTGGAGGTGAGGGACTGTGACAGAGCCTGCCAAAAGAAAGGTGTACGTGCATGTTGTGTCGGAAAGGGTGTGTTGGGGGGGTTGCGATCCAAACGACATTGTAAAACATCAAATATTTAGAGGATGGATTACAAGTACAACGTGTACTTGGGCTGCTGTCAAGTCACGACAAAGAAACAGCACTGTTTAATCATTCATTCCTGGTTTCCTTTTTAGATTTGAAGTAATGTATGTGTTGTTTGCTGACAGATATTTAAGTAAAGAATTAAGGTCACATGACATTCAGTCAATATATTCCATCCACCCGCCCAAACTAGGGATGTCACCATACCAGAAATTTGGTGGGCAATACCACTACCAGTGAAAGTCCATGATTCTCGATAAACCCCAATGTGATACCACGATAAAAAACAAAACAACACTTAGAGCTAGTGTTAGGAAGTTAAACAGCTCAAAAATCTATTTAATATTGCTGTGAAAAGTTTCTCACCAAAAAACAAATTTTACAAGATGACATTTGATGATCATGTTCGCCTAATACTCAGTTTTACAGAACAGAGCTTCATTATCATCATAATGAAACTCAATGCAACCTCTGGTATTGTAAGCTCTGCTGTCCAATGGTTGTTAACAGCTAACATTAATTAGCACTCATCCTGCATGGTCAGAGTAAAACTAGGTTGCGTCTGTAGACTGTATAAGGGACGTGGACGTACTCGCCGTGACGTCACCCATTGGTTTGTGGACTGGCGTTTTGAAGCCTAGAGTTCAGCATTTTGGCTGTCGCCATCTTGGTGTTTTGCAACCAGAAGTGACACGAGAGGGTGGGGATAACTACAACCGAATAAAAAGACATTTTAAGGTGAAAAAAAAAAGTTACAGCTGACTTCCATGAACTGAAAACACTGTGAAAATATTTAAGTTCTACAACGAAAACATGGACAACGTCGAGGTAGTGACCTGTCAATCCCAAGGCAGCCACGCCCTAAGGCATCCCCTGCTTTATGGTCTATTTGACTCTAAAAGGACCATGATTTACTCAATGAACATCATGCTGCATTGAAGAAGACTTGAGACCATCGATTGAGACCATAAACATGTTTACAATGTTTACTGAGGTAATAAATCAAGCAAGAAGTACGATCATTTTTTCACAGACTTCTATCCACCTTATTCTGAGGGATGCTACTGTAGAAATGATAATATGCGTAACTTGGTGAGGTAACCGTAGCAGCAGTAAGCTAGTTAGTCCCATAGGCTAACCATAGTGGCTAACCACCAACGGTGCTTCTTTTGAAAGTAATTCACCTTCAGTTTACAAAATCCTGCTTATCTTTAACAGATATTTAACTAACGTTAAATTAGCATTTCCCGAAATGTCATCGCGGAGCTATGGTTCCGGTTTTCGCCCTTCAGCCCCACACCAAGCAGCATTTCTCTGTTGTTAAGGCCAGACAAGCAACTTTGTGTCCTCATTTTCTGAGAAAATATCCATTAGATGGTCTACACTTTGGCTGATGCCTTTTGGACCAAGATATTTTTGGTGGGGTGAAGTAACGCCTCCACTTTTGTAGGCGTAACGGTGTTCTGTACAAAGCGCATAACATGATTTTAACAGTAATTAATGAACATTTTAAATGTAAAAATATTCACTTGAAGTAACAAACGTTAACTTTATTCACCTTTTATTAAATAACGTTGCTGTAACATCAATATTTGGTGTTGCTGCTGCAGTACCAAGGAGTCAGTGCGCATCATTGATGTTAAAAATGCACATCATTGATGTTAAAAATGCGCATTTAAAAGCATTTACTCAACAAAGGATAATATACTGTATTTAACAACCTGTGACGGCACCAGAATCATCTCACACATTTTAGCTGCTCCAGTCATCTCCCCTCTTCAGCTGGAGTCGGGACTGGAGCTTGCCCTCCGGGCGCTGTGGGCGCACCTCACAAACTGACTGAAACCTCACAAGGAACAAATGGTGGAGGTCTATGGCTTGGTCGGGAATGAAAGAGGGGGGAACTGAGTATGCCTCGCATATAAATATCATGCACGGTCTGTAAGTTTTTATTCGGCCATTGGCAAAAATATCATCTGTACAGAAAAGACGTCAGGTCCTTAAAAATGACTGACAGCAGTGCCAGGAGGACATCAGGCATGATTTCATGTGTAGGGAGGACACAGCGATGGCCAGTTACGTTTACTATTTTCTGTACCTTTAAAAAAGTCTGGACGGAGTGCAGGGCAGCATTAGACTGAAAATAGATTAAGTACAGTTATCTGTGTAGAAAAACTACACCTTGTTACTGTGGAAGTACTGATATGCCTCAGAGCTTTTCAGATTGTTCATTGCTTCACCATCTGTGGCAAAAGGAGTCAATAACGTAGCTAAATATGCTAGTGTAGGCTATCTCAAGCCACGTCTTCAGGTCGTCCTCCCATCCCTCCATAGTAGAAGGCAGAGCTATGATCACGTTATCACATCTGAGCTGGAATAGCTGGTGTTCCCACATGTTTTACTAGGCTTTTTAAGACCATCGTTCTAGGAGACACGATTAGCGTACTGTTACCATGTAAAACGCCAGTTCCTGTTCAGTGACACAATGTGCCAGAAGTGAGGAACACAATTCACGCAAGGCATCATGGGGGCTAGGAATAAGGTGAATACAACCAGACTTCTTTTTGCAACCAGAGGAGTCGCCCCCTGCTGGCTGTGGGAAAGAATGCAAGTTTAAGGCACTTCAGCATTGGCTTCACTTTTCAGACCCGGAGTTGCCCATCAGGTGCGACCCCTGGATGAATCGTGAGTTTACTGCGTCCTTTGGGATTTTGGGATAGATGCCACTAGTTTCAAACCGTAATTAGGTTAAAGTGTGGCGCTACAGAAAAATGATTGTCATCACATTGTCTGAATATTGGCATCAAATTGGTACCAAAGTAACAGTTTTCATGATATCGCCAGTCCAAACCCAATCCTGCTCCATCTCACCCATATTGAACTCCACTTGGGGCAGTGACTTACTCCCAACCCAAAGGCAGCAATCCACCACTTTCCAGCAGAGTACCATGGTCTTAGACTTGCAGACTCTCAGCCCCACCAATCCAGCACAAACTAAAGGTCAGCATCTGATGAAGCCAGCAGGACCACATCATCCGCAAAGAGCCCCCATACCTCAGGATCCCTATATCAATATTTTGCTTGGCGAGTGAGTCAGATAACGCTCTGCTTAAACAAACGTATTGTGTAAATCTATAAATCAGCACAATTCAAAATCATAATGGATACAACATAAACTGAGGCATCCCGGTGGCTTTAACTCATCTATCAGTGCGTACCTACTCTTCTGAAGTCGAAGTGTAAATCATGTTCAGGAAATGAGAGGTGAATTGTAATTAATTGTCTGGACAAGGTATTATGTTTTATGATGCTGTAAATCCATTTTGAAAGCAGAACTTTCTGTTCCCTTCATATTTCTCAGTGTGTGTCTGACTGTATTTTTCTCATTGGATTGTTTTGTTTTTTTTCACTCTCTTTTTTCCTTTATTCGTTCCTTTTTTCAGTACGACGATGATTAGATTTGCTACTGAGCTCTTTACTGTTGATGCATGATGAAAAATAGCTGCTTGTTACTATGGTCACCATGCAGAGTTCACATATAAAAGAGACCATTATACAGCAGAGCTGGCTAAGGTAGGGAGCAGCACTGGGCCAGCCAGTATATCTTAATAACCACAAGTTCAATTATGTATTCATCTACTTTACCAGGATACACCAGAGTATTTGTAAAGGTCACACACTCTAGTTCCAATGTAATTCTCTTGATGCGTTTCCACAAATAAATACAAAACATCCCCACCCCTCACCCTTTCCACTCCTCACTTATTCACCCTTTCCATCTTTCAGGCAAAAGCAAATGAACGGTCCGATATTATCTACACATAACCACACCTGCAAGGCGTTCCTATCCACCTCTACACCTCTTGATATGCCTCTATCTCCTGCCAGCTGGCTGTGGTTCAGTCAGAATGCACCAGAAAAAAAACATCCTAAATGGGAAAGCACTGTTGTAATGATTTTGTATCAATCCCTCACTAGAGTAAAATGCAATGCCTATCTGTAATTATAAGGGATGGGCTGACCACGAAGTGGGTCCATGAAAACATACTGCTGCTGTCGGGTCAGCCAAAGTGTTCTTTGGGAGAAAAATGTGATTCTTTGGCTTCCTAATCGCTGGTGTCCACATAAGTCACGGGAGTGGAGGGGCTGCACTTAAAGTGGAGAGATAGTCGGGATTTTTCAGGTTCGCTGGTGCTGCACTGTAGCTGACCGAGCACATTTATGTCACTGAGAACAGACAGAGTGAAGAGAATCTTTGTTGAGATCAATTACTCTAAGTAGGATTATGATAGTATGAATATTTGGAAGAAATGGTCATTTTAACGGTCTGACGGATCAGCCTCTGGGGGCTATATTTCTGCGGTTGTGGTGGAGCCAGCGGATATCTGGTCCAAGACTTCCTTTTCCGCTGCTCATTGTCAGTCACTCATACAGTCTGATTTTCAACTTGAGATGCAAGACTGGGATTGGACTTGAGAGATGATGTGTACGACCTGACTTTTTCACTAGTTTTAAACCAATAAAAAGCTAAATCGTTGCCAGATGATAGCTGATGAGGTTGCCATTCGGCCAATGCATTCCACTGTTTACCTGCATTCAACCAAAGCCTGCTCGAATGTTGATTGGTCAATATTACTCAAATTACAAAGTGGAAACCAGAACACTTCCGGTACCAAAATCTTGTCCCGTTGCCTTTAGATTCTTCATATGAATGCAGAGATTACGCCTCCGCCAACTAGTCAAGCTGCAGTTTACATCCATGTTCATCCTGTTAGAATAGATATGAATTCTTGGCTAAAAATGTGTTGAGGTCACAGTGATCTCGACCTTCGATCTAATCTGTTCATCCTTGAGTCCGAGTGGGCATTTGCGGCAAATTTGAAGAAATTTGCCCAAGGCCCTCCTGAGATATCACATTCATGTTGGGACAGACGGATGCACACAGATGGAAAAACCCGAAACATAACACCTGGTTAGCGCTGTTGCCTCACAGTAAGAGGGTCACAGGTTTGAATCCAGCTTGGGGCCCCTCTGTGTGGAGTTTGCAAGTTCTCCCCATGTTAGCGTGGGTTTTCTCTGAGTTCTCCGGCTTCCTCCCACAGTCCAAAGACATGCATGTGAATGTGAGCGTGAATGGTTGTCTGTCTGGCGGCCTGTCCAGGGTGAACCCCGCCTTCGCCCAATGCCTAAAGTCATGTTTCATATAATTAGTAAAAAGTATTTTTACAAGCCAGCAATGGAGTTCTATCAGCATCAAAGGGTGCTTGGACAAACTAAAGCCGACACAAAAACGGCTGCTGTGTTTTAATTCAAGCAAAGCAAGAAAAGTTACGTGGCTCTCACCCGTCAGCTGCAATCTGTCTCACGCTGCCCGAAGTTCAATCGGTAGAGTTCAGAAAGGTTTAGACAACACTCATTTGGTGTTTATTCATCCGAGCTGTGGTTTGGCGAAGGCTGTGGACTAAGCACTTCAGCTGTAAGTTGTGAGTTTAATTTTTTAAGGTCTTTCCACTTCTTCTACATTTTCTCTCTCGTCTATTTTTACTTCACGCTGTCAACCCTTCCTCTTTCTTCCCCTCTCTCTTCCTCAAGTGTTTTTCAACACCCCACTTTACTCCTTGATCTCTAACCATCTAAAAGTGCTTCCCCTCACCCATCTACTATCTCCTCTGGTTCTTCTAAAGGTCGTAAAGGAACAGTGTGTAACATTTCAGGGGATCTATTACCCAAAATGGAATAGAATTTTAGTGTAATCACCTGAAATTAAAGATCGTGTTTTCATTAGCTTTGAATGAGTCCTCATATCTACACAAGGACGAGTCAGCCATGGGAGCGTGCAAACTGCAAAATCTGACCAGAGATCTGCGAGACTGTTGTGACACTTGCTGTCCAATGACCTACCCTAACCTTATCTACTCCAGATCAATGCCTAACCTTAACAATCTCACAAGAGTTTCCCCGAGAGGGTACTGTTTACGGAGTCCGCCATATTTGTACAGTAGCCTACAACAGACAAACCAAACAGCATTTTGTGTTTTTACGTTACCTGACGGCCATCGAGACTGCGGTAACATGCACCTCAGAGTGCAAGGCCGGGGTCCGGCCAGCTGCCGTCTGACTTCCATTGCTCCTACGGTAGTGTTTTTAAAAGTCACATACAGTAAGGAATGGTTATTTAACAAAAGTTCATAATTTACATAGTTTCATTTGTGTTGATGGGAGGACACTATACTACATTACACTTCCACACAGCAACTTCAGAGCTGTAGGAATGTCAGACTTTTGAGCTAAGCAAATAGAAACAGGTAAATATGACATTTTATAAGATCCCGTTTTAACGAGAAATGAGAATATGCAGAAAAGAAAATGAAGCTGTGATTGATGCTGAAGGTGCTGAGAAGCAGCAGCAGAAAGAACAACGGGGGTAGACAGCTGCACACACACCGTCGCCATTATAACAGCCGAAAAGACACATACATGTTTGTGAAAACCAACTACCGCTGCTGGAAGTGCCACCAGTGGAGAATTTCATTCCAAACCTCGACTTTTCATTCATCTTCATGCTCCCTCTCTTCCACTTTCTACATCTGATCAACCACACCATTTAACAGCTCTAACACGCTGTAAAATCCATTACATGTACTCAACCCTGGACTATCCACACACGTTCCAGCCTGTACACACACACACACCCCACTGAATCAATAACAGACATTAGGTGTTATTGACAACCCCAACTGAGGTTAACAATGTGATGTAACTGTAGGATCTGCCTATTTAAGCTGTGTGTAAATGCAAAATAGAGGTGGAAAGAGCAGGTCCAGATTAAGATCCTCACATTCGCACACCTAGGCCGACACAGTAATACGGCTTTACTTTGACACTCGACACAAAAGAACAGAGCAGCCATAAAATTAAACCAAAAACTTTTGTTTCATGCATAAAAGTGGCTACAGACATCTTTGTTTCATTACTGAATTAACTAATCCGTTACAATCCCTCAAGGCTTATTCGCATATTTTTTAAACCTTTCTTTCTCTGAAAAAACAACTCATCCTGCTAACTATCAAGTAAAGTGTAAAATTGTCAGTAGCATGGCTGTGTGATGGGGCTGAGCAGCGTAGTCGGGCTGAATTATAAGCTCTGTATAATTAAGACTATCAGAGAAAAGGCTGTCATGATTGAATACCTTCATATTAAAAAAAAAATGTCTGTTATTATGTTACAACATGGCACCTTGGTTGGCGAGGATATAATGGTAGAAATTACAAAAGCACCACTTGTGAGACAATCATAGATGTCATTATCAGAGAGCATCCCCTGTTTTCTGAGATCCCATACAGAGCCAGACAGATAGAAATGGACAGATAACAAAAAGCTCAAAAAGTGGAGCTTTTGGTGTGTGTGTTTTTTTATTTTACCTGGTAGGTGTCCCACAGTCTGATCGTGCAGCGTAGCGGCAGCTCCCTCATCAGCAGGTTGTTCATCCAGCGGAAGGCAAACTGCAGGTACTCCACCTCGTACTGCTGCATGTGGCGGTGCACAGACTCTGAAAATAATAATCACAATTTTATTTTTTTTAAAAAAGGACACAATATCACACAGATTAAAGGGATAGTTTGGCTGTTTTGAAGTTATATGAGGTACTTATCCATAGTGAGTGTATTAGCTACAGTAGCAGTTGTGTTGTGGGACAACTTTATAAGCGCACATAAAGTACAATGAAATTGAGTGTGTTTCATTTAAAGTACTAACTTTGACACTGTAGGTGAAACAGTGGCAAAATACCCACCCTATGCCTCATTGGCACTAAGAGTGGTTCATTTCTGCTGAGGGAGGGACTGATCGCAGCAAAAAAAGGGACCGTAAAAGTTGCGAGGTTGTTTTTTTTTTTAACCCCGAGCACTTATTTTCTGTTTGAATTAAGAAAAATGACCGGAGGTGGTAAGAGATAACTCAACACCTGCTGTGAAACCAATCCATCAAACTGACATCTGACCTTTGAAACCAACAAATCGCAGGTTTTCGGTGGAGACGCTAATTAGAATTTGGCAACGAAACAGATGGAGAGCTGTCCAAAACACGGTAAACGGGAGTGTTTTGAGAAAGGTAATATACATAGCTAAAAATACGCTGTTTACGCCCAGAGGGGAGCAGATTAAAAAAAAAAGTGTTTTGCATGTAAGGTTTAAGTGCCGACCACTCATCGTTATTTTGGTGACAGAATAAACACTTTTGCATAAAACCTGAACACTTCTCCAGAGTAATTTGTCAGCCCATTTATGAAGCAGATTTTAGATACGATAAAACTGTTAGAGAGGAGAGGCAGTCTTGCCCAGGGTCATGGGAATAGCGCGTAACTCTCGTAATGGCCATTTCATTTCATAATAAATCTCATTTATTTTAGACATAGACAAGGTTAAGAAACCTGTGCTCATTTGTAAATAACAGTCACAATCAACAATTAAAATCAAGTCACTGCATGTTCTACAACACTGTCCTGCACACATTTCAGAATAAAAGCCTTGTGCTAACAAATGAAGAAGTTCTGTTCACAAAAAAGAGGTTTTATTTTGAAATGAAAGCAGGAGTGTTGATTTTGAAAATAAATCTTGACTTCTTTTCATGTCCGTGACATTTTCTACAGATAAAAGCAGTGAAAGTGTAGTAATGTTGCTGATATGATGTCAATATACAGTCAGAGGATAACCTTCACTGTCTGTTGCTGCCGTGAACCGCACGCGGCTCGCGTCAAAAAATAGGCGAGACCTCGAATCTCTCGAAAAGACGCAGCTGACACGCAGCTGATGTACGTCTCAAGCGGTGTGGCAGCGCTAACCTGTTAACATGGACGGCGAAATAAAAAACACAACAGGCAATGCAGCTTCCACATGCTCTTCACGCGGCCGGTCTGGCGCTGGCTTTAGACTGGCCCAAGATGGCTTGTTTGACCTTCAACGGTTGGTTCGCCCTCACTCTGGAGAAACAGACGGGGGTTACCTCACAGAAGCAAAGCAATGTACTGCTGTGGATGGGACCAGCAGCAAAACATATTTTAAACACCTAAAAGAAAGGCCACCCTAAAAAAATTATATATACTCATTATATTTAGAATATTCTTGCCGGTTTATTTTGCCATTGGACAGCTATACAGTTATGGTTGTTGCAATAACCTAAATATTAAAACTGTCACTTTTGTCATTTCAATAGCAAGACTATACATAATAATAACCTAACAATACAGCTTATTTATATAGCAATAAAATCAGGATAACTATAGTAAGATCCAGAGCAAACCATTGCAGAAATACATTTTGTGCTGTTTTGTGCTGTTGAGCCAATCGCCATCACTGCCGGTGAATTTCACCGCCCTACATACGGTCTAGGTTTCTGATGGTAAACTGAAGCCATTATCTATACTCTTGCCAAAGCAACCCGACTCCATTGAAACACTAATTTTACCTTGCAGAACGCTGAAGTTGAGACGGACCGATCCGGGCAGCGGTCGACCAGCAACCCGTGTTCAGCAAAATAAAATTACAGTTTTTTTCAATAGAGTCCGGTGGCTTTAGCGAGAGCACAGCAAAGAGCTTCAGCTCTTCTTGTCGGAAATGTCTGACGGCAAAATAAAGCAGTGAAAATATTCTAAATATAGCGCACACTTAAACGAAATAATTTGCTGCCGGCCTCGTCCACGGCAGTGCATCGCTCTCCTTCCGTGCAGTTGCTCCTGTCTGCTTCGCCAAACTGGGGTCGCGCCGACTGTCATCTACTGTAGTTAATACTCATACAGCCCCACTTCAAAACACCCAAACTATCCCTTTAAGCTTCCGCTGCTTTGTGTAAAGACCAGCAAAAGAAATTAGCAGAGAAAGAGGCGAGCAATTCCTTTAGGATCTTGCAACAGTAATGGTGACAGTGACAAGTGTGCAGATGGACAGATTCCTTCATAGCTCGCCTCTCTGTTAATAACTACTGCAGTCAGTGTCACACGCACGCACGCAGCCTCTTCCTCATAATAGAGATGTAATTACGGAGCTATCAGAATTGTCAGAGCAAAGCTACATACCAAACTGAGATGAGAAAAATGGAGTGTATTCATTATTAAATAAAACTCTAAAGCACATCAGTCCAGTGAGGAACAGTGTGTGTGACACACACACACACACACACACACACACACACACACACACACACACACACACACACACACACACACACACACACGCCAGCATGTTTATGTACGGTATAGGGCATGTGTTTATTATTTCTTTGACGTTATTGCCTCTACTCGGAGCTGATTAAAACTGTATTTTTGTTTATCGCCATCGTACAAGGTCAATCTGAGCAAAACCTGCTCAAACTCCCGTGGGGTTTTAATAAAATTGCGACAATTTATCTTGCTTCTGACAAGCGGAAGCAGGATGATTTTAATATCGCACGAACTCAACACTGATTTTAATCCTACACAAAGCATATACGTGTGTGATTTTCCTCTCCCTAAGTCATAAATACCTACTACTACCAGCCTCACTCATTGGCCCTCCTGTAACTCAAACCCTGTCAAAACAGATTTGTATTTCAAAATGTAGCTCTTCAGTTCTCCATGACGCAGGCTGCATTTCCTGTTAAGCTTCATTCACCTTGTTATATAATAATATATCAAGGTGTATAATATATAATAATAATAGTTACATGACTTTCCTGTCACTCAAATGCATGTAGTTACTAAGGAGAATGGCAATTTTGTGTTTTGTTTATTTAGGCTGCCACGAACAAATTTTAGGCGAAGTAGGGCTTATAAACAAGTCGCATCAACTCAAAAATTGCTGGTTAATTGGACAGAGAATTAGTAACCAGTCAACACCGTGACATTAGAGACTCTGCTAAAACAAATCCAGTTCCTTCTAATGAATAAAAATATTCACATCTTCACACACCGCCGGCAAGTATTTTGCATCAAAACTATTCATGCAAATTTGTGACAGTTGCAACACTTTTTCAATAAAAGGTTCAAATAGATCGGCGCAGGCAGACGACCAGCAACCAAGATCATATTGACCCGAGGCAGCGTCTGGTAGTGTGTCAGAGATAAACAGTATCGCCTAAACTACCGGAAGCTATTTTAGTTTCCTTTTCGTGAGCTAATTTACCTCTGGTTACAGTTAGGTAGTGCCTATGTTGAGGGGTTTTACTGTTAGATGGGTTCTAGTCTGAGCTGCTTTTATCAAGGTTGAGAGGAGTAATAAAATTTGCTATCTTGGCTGGAAAAAGCACAAATGTCACATTAAATCACTATTTCCCCATTCACATCACAAATATACTATGAACTGTGCTTATCTTTGACCTGTTAAAATCTATTATTTCTTGGTATTTTTTCCACATTCACCCGGAGCCTTGGTGTTGTTGGACACTACAGTTTAATCAGTGATCATGTCCGTTCCACACAACGTGATTGGAAGGTGCAAAAGCGCAAAATTACATTGCTTTTTCGACGCATAACATTCATTTTATGTATTAAGGAAAAAAACTAAGTTTTAAAAAATATTTTTAAAATTATTGAAGTGTGAATCAAGCACACAAGGCTACTCGGCCTTACGCTGGCATATTGTATATATTTTTGGTTATTTTCAAGAAATCCAATGAAAACATCAAGAACCAACAAGGGGTTTGTCCATCTTTCAATACAATATGAGTCAAATGTTTAAAAAATTTCATTAAAAAAAAAAAAAAGGCTAAATCATTTCTGCTGGGCGCCACATTACTCAAACAGAAGCATATAGTGCATTTGTTCTGAACTATTTTTCTCAGTGGATTAATACACAGCAGGAAACCGATGGATTGTCTGCTCCGGGTAGGGAATGAGTCTTTACCCCAAGTGGAGGAATTCAAGTACCTCAGGGTCTTGTTCCCGAGTGAGGAGACGATGGAGCATTCGCTTTACTGCGCCGTTGTGACGAAAAAGAGAGATGAGCCGGAAGGCAAAGCTCTTGATCTACCGGTCAACCTTCGTTCCTACTCTCACCTATGGCCATGAGGGCTGGGTCATGACCGAAAGAACTACATCGTGGGTACAAGCGTCCGAAATGGGTTTTCTCAGGAGGGTGGCTGGTGTCTCCCTTAGAGACAGGGTGAGAAGCTCAGCCATCCATGAGGGACTTGGAGTAGAGCCGCTGCTCCTTGAAAGGCATTGAAAAGGAGCAAGTTAAGGTGGTTCAGGCATCTGGTAAGGATGCTCCCTAGGGAGGTGTTCTGGCACGACCAGCTGGAAGGACTAGATGGAGAGATTATATCGCCACACTGGTCTGGGAACACCTCGGGATCCCCCAGTCAGAGCTGGTTAATGTGACCCGGGAGCTGATGGAGCTGTTGCCCCCGTGACCCAACCCCGGATAGGAGGTTGACGATGAGATGAGTGATGAGTGATGAATACATATTTGGTTCGACTGGCACCAGAACGGTGTATATGGAGTCCAGACAAAGTGTGAGAGAAGTTAAAATGGGTTGATTGTCTCTGCTGAGGTTAACTGAACTGTGGGTCCGTGTGGCGCCCTGACATTCCCACAGTCAGCTGGGAGCGCACAAAAGGGCTTTTGTTCATGGAGTAAATTACAATGCTGCTGTTTACTGTAAGGAGGGAACATGTTGCCTCGTGTAACTGCCTCATTAATGTGTTTAGTTTAGTTTAAGCTACAGGCTTTAGCTTCACAGTCAATAAAACTCTAGAATATTACCAGACTTTAAGGTAAGGCATGATGGCTTTATCTGTGCACATTACTGCTATCAAACGTCTCTGGTACATAAAGGACTAATATTTAATATATTTACTGTAATAAATCATAAAGAAACATGCTGAATAGAAATACTAGCTTCTCTGACAACAATGCTACAGTCAGTATGTTCTTGTGTTTTGGTTTTGGCAGGTGTGAACCCGTCCTCCGTCCACCTCAACACCATGAGACAGTACCTCCAACTACTGCTGATGGCCAGTGGCTAATGCTGTGTTACTAACACACGCTAACTGCTATCCATCACACCAGAAGAGCGGACAATGTTTTGGATTTGGGCTGCAGTACCATTTTACAACGCAAGATATCAGTGCTAAATATTGTTCCTTTCAAAAGAAAAAAAAAAACCTTGAAACTTAAAAACTTTACCAGTAACAGCTGAGATATAATCATCTGTCAAGGCTGCAGTTTCCACTCAGTTTGTTTCGTTAGGCTTGACTTTCCACACATAAACCTCAGTTGGCTATTAGATGTCCACATCTGTCTCCCTATACCCATAAAATGTGTTTTCTTTCCTCCTCCTATAATTGGTTCAGATTATGTTTTCCCTACCAACAAACCACACAGAGAGAGAGAGAGCCATACGTTCCATCTGGTGATCTTAACATGTGGTCCGTGTGCCAGTTCAGCGCTGTGTCGAGGCGTGGCGAGCTGGCACGGACGCTCGCTGACGGGAATGGATGAGAAGCAGTAATGTCAGCTGAAGACTTGCTGCATACGAGGCTGTGACACCGAGAACGGCTGCCTTTGTTCCTTTCTGTTCCTGATAAATGTTTGTTTTATGCTTCTTTACATAACAAAAGATTAAAAAATACCACTCGGTATTCAGCGACTCCCTATTTCATACTCATCAAACCAATGACACTCGCTCTGTCTCTCCCGCACACACACATGCATTTCACAATAGAGCTGTAATTAAAGAGCTGTCAGAGAATCTATGAGAAAAGCCAGTTTGGGAGGAACTATAGCATCCTCTTCTCTCACACTCTGTGCTCATAATCAGGGCTGACTGACAAGTGCACATGCACGCACACACCCGTATACAGCTTTAATAAAGCTTAATTGGTGAAACATGCAAGATATTTCTAGCCCAGAACACATATATTACTGCCCTCAAACACATACATGAATGGCACCTGTCTTCCATTGCTCTCACATGCATGTTTGACAATTACGCACAGACTGCAGGGCGAGAGCGGGGGCGCGAAGTAAACACAAAGCGAATATTTTACACTCGTCTCTGCAGTTTAATTATCACATGCTGCTGTAAAAGCATAAACAAGGCGAGCTCATTAACAGCGAATGCATCATGGTGACAGATCCTAGCCGGCTGCCAAACACAGAGAGAGAGAGAGAGAGTGGAACAACTTTAGACAATGTTAAATTACACTAATGAACTTGCTCTTGCCTAATATTAGCGAAGAGGTGCGCGACGGGGGGAGCGGCGGAGGGGGGAGTCGTTTGTCATGAGGAGTTATCGCAGTAGGAGAGGAGAGAAATTAAAAATCACAGAACAAAAAAAAAAACAACAACAAGAGAAGAACAAAAAAGCATGAGCGATGGACCAATGAAATGAACTGCAGTGCTAAAACTTGTGACTTTTTAAACAGTTGGCCGCTGCCCAGCTGGCACCGTGCACGGCATGCTGGGTAGCGTAGGTATGGGGGCCGAGGGAGGTTGAGGATGACATAGATCTCATAGACAATGATTGACTGATGAGTCTTGTCTTCCCTCCCACTGCTGGTTAAAGTTTAGGACGGAGGCCAGGATGCCGGCTAGTCCGCGCTCTCCACAGCTGAGTGTAGCTCATGGCTGGCGGAGTGCGGGTGGACAGCGGGAGGTCAGAGGTCGTACAGTGACTAGTGAGCGGCTCCCTGGATTCTGCTGACAACGCCAATTCTGCCTGACTTCATGCTCTCCTTGGTGCAAAACATAATTACAGTTACACTCTTCCACTCTCCTGCTGGCTGGTGACCATTTCACTTTCACTCAGTCTTTTCTAAAAGAGCTGCTTTTTTTTTTTAATCCGTTCTTTGTCATTTGCTTATTTTTTCACTGTGAACTCCTCCCATCGCTCCCTGTCTCTGAAAATATATTGTATATATAAAAAGACAACATAGTCATCTCACTGTAACCTTTATCCGTTTCTCTTTTATTTCACTCTTGCCAGCTTTAGCACAGATTTAAACAAATCCTACTGTAGATCAAAACCAGGCAACAGGGTTCTGTTGTTTGTTGCTTTTCTGTAACACTAAATCAGTCACTGTGTGTACATGCGATATTTCAAGCCAGTCTCTGGTCTTTTTCTGTGGTTATAATTGGCCGTTTGATAAAACCTCCCTATGCGTGTCAAGCTTTCCATTCTCAGTAAGCAGCACATGTGCAGTTCAGTGATATGAGCAGCAGATTAAGCACTCCAAATCCTCAGTTATGTTTAAAACTATGGGTCCTTGATGTCGGGCACAAGTAGATAAAAGCAGACGTCTCATTTTGCCGGCTGAAGTGACAAGCGTTGCTAGCAGATTTTATCAGTTGTAGCAAGCTAGCTCATTAAGACGAGGTTAACAAAGAACATATATTGCCAAGAGAGTCAATTGTTAGCTCCTTTAAAGCAAAGCTTCCGACATTTTGGACTGAAACAGACTACCAGATGCCAGTAAAACATCCGCCTAAAACTGCCTTACCAAAGTAAAACTAAATTATTTCTATTCTATTGTCACGTTCTACTGAAATGGCCTGTGTTGAACAATAAAATATTATAAATATAATAAGCGTTTCGACCCTGCCTTTGCCCATTGTTAGCTGGGATCAGGTCCAGCCCCCCACATCGGGAACCCTAGATATGATAAAAGGTTACAGATGATAGATGGATGGATGGAAAATAAGCGTTTTCCATCCAAAATGGTGGCAGTGGCTGTCTTCAAAAAAAAAAAAAAAAAACCTATAGTTTCGTCTCTTTGCTTCGACACTGACACTCTACACACTGACGTTAGCTCCAAAAGTTGTTTCCAAAAACAAAAATACTGTAAAGGGTCTTAAATATGCGTTTTATTCCAACATGATGGTTGTAGTAAAAGACTGATGCTAGCTAAAGCTAGTTTGTCCTAGTATTATAACGAACAATGTAAGATCAGACTTAAGTCATTTCAATATGACCCACTCAGCTGCTTAGCTTTTACGCGTTTGTATTTTCGAACACAGAGTCTCTGCTTTTACATTACCAGAGAAAAAGCCTTTACGATGAGGACTACTGAAGTTGGAGAACGCAACGTTATCTTACGTAACGCTGCCAAATCAATTAACTGAGCAAACACATGGTCCACCTTACAGGTCAGCCCACTTAAAGTGAGCCTGAACCCAAGTTGTTGCTAACGTCAGGGCTTTATGTTAAAGTTTTTTACAACTGTTTAAGCACATTTTGAACACCTCAGAGTTTTGCAAAATTAAACACTTCATTCTATATAGTTGTTTATTTATATATATATATATATATATATATATATATATATATATATATATATATATATATATATATATATATATATATATATATAAACAATTTGTCACCATATGGCACATATATGGTTCATAGGATACAGTAACACCCTGCTGAGGTCAATGTGAAACACTGAACATTTCTACTTTTTTAATCATGTAGTCTGGGTTTGATTCTTCAGAGATATTGATAAAGTACATGAATAGAGTGTGTTGTACTGCACACTGATGGAAATATCTAATGCTCTCCAACACTATCAGCACATTCATGATTTCCAAAGGGTGCACTTTGCACTAAACATCACAACAGAACATATCCTAACAGAATATATTACATAAACAGTGAAAACATTAGTGGAGACAAAAAAAAAAAAACATCAATTACAGTTTTTTTTGCTAACCGGCCTCTGAAAACAGGCCTCTCGCTGTGATTTTGGCTTCCATTGCTGTTGTAAACAGGTACTCACCTGTGGTCTTTTTAAAAGGCTTACATCCTCATTGATGAGTCAACAATCAAGCCATTATGTGCTCTGCCAGGTGGCATGTGTGTTGGCCAACTGGCCCACGGGTGAGGCATTTTGAATGGCAGTGATTTGAAATGGCAAACAAGTGAATCTATGTCAGATTCCTGAGTCTTATGCAGAGAACCGAGTGCAGTGCTTTACAAAAAGTGCCATGGAGAACTGCAAATTGGGCTCAAAGCAGAAAACGTATTCAGAGTTTAAGGGACCTGAGCTGAGGTTTTCCTCTATGTGTCAGTTTCAATCGCTGTGCTTTATGTGTCATTTTAAGGTGTTAGCGATTGCAAAAAAAAAAAAAAACTAATCAGCAGGTGGTCAGTAAGAAGGGAACTGTTAAGCACTAAAACTATGCGCGAGTTATTCTCCTTGAACTCAACTATTAAACTAATACATGCCATTTTAATGCAGCAACAAGTTGGTCAAAACTTAAACAGGAATTGAAATGTTAGTATATAATGTACAGTATATAGTACATAAACATAGAATTGACTAGATCAGCTCTATTGTCACGATACCGTATCAGCCTGACATCGGATCCGCTATCGGTATCAGTGCATCCCTACTTGGTATCACTGGAAACTACAAAATCCCACCTTTCTAATGCATCTTAACCCGACTCACTCACAGGGAAACGAAACAGTCAGATTTCACATTTTACAGTCACAATGATATAAACGTATGTCCTTGTCAAAGTATTTCAGATAGAAACCAACACACCATACATCACTGTATTCCCCTGGTTCAGACAAATCTAAATATACCAGGCTTTTGCATTCTGCATTTTTCTGCTGTATGGCATGGATCTCATCGGTCATACATGAATATTGATCAGTATTAATTTATTCACTCATCACTATTTCAATGTTTTTGCAATATTTATGTTATGTGAGTCCTGGTTATAGGGACATAAACAGTTTTTTGAAGTAAAACTTAATATTCAATATGAAACATGGAGAGAGCTTTGTAAATTTTATCGTCAATAATGTATTTTTGTGTATTTCCATTTATAAAATTTTTATAAAATTTATAGTTACAGTTGTAGTCAAAGTGTTGGGGACCGCCTCCAGTTGCATCATTGCCTATGGGATGGTGGTTTTGATGGTGATATTGCCTTAGATTTTATTCTAGGCGATGATGAAACTCTTATTTTTGCCTTTATTGCATCGCCATTGTAATCTCCATCGTATTATCTTACTTACAATTTATTCATATTCATTAACTTCTTACCTTTCAAAGGAGACCAGATACTGTATATGTATACAGTATAAGCCTTATGGTTCAGGAGCTAGTCCCGATTCATTTTGGGCCGTTACTTTAGGCGTTTTGTTTTTTTTTTTCCAAGGGTTAGGGCTCAACAGGTTAAAGTACTTCGCTCATGTATAACATGTTTCAGTTTAAAAAACATCCTAAAACACATAAATCCCCCGATGCTTAGGCCCGGCTGGATTCCAATACGCTGGTGGGAACCCTGAAAAGATAAGAGTCCACTGAGTGATGCATGCTTAGTTATTCCTCTCACACAATAACCAGCCACAAGGTCACACATTTGTCACTGATTGCCCGAGGGAGACTGCAGCAATTGTGGGATCAGATACGTTTTTATGGTGGCATTGTACATATACTGTATGTGTGTGCAAGGTCAAACATCAACCGTGTGTCTCTCTGTCAACATGCAGAAAAACAGCAATGTTCTTGTAGAACCTGGTGTGTGAATAAAGGTGGAACGGCGGACCTCGTGCATGTAGGAACTTAAGTGTCTGTCTATCCTTTCAACTGTAAATCATATGCGTAAACATAATAAATGTTTGTAAATGAATTTATGTACATAACAATGATTAATAAGCATAGTTAAAACATGTCACGTATCCTATTTTTTGAGATGTGCAGCAGCAAAGAGCAAAAACAACCAAAAGAATAGTACTCAAAAGACAGGCACCGCAGTAACTTTCACACTGGGTCGGTATGGAGTATTTAAAAGAAATACTGTAGTGCAAGATATCTGTGAATTTCTTTAAATAAATCCTTGGAAAAATCCTTAAAAAACTGGCAACGCGCAGTATGTAAAATGTAAAATTGCTGTAAGGTGAAGAGAGCAGAGCGCATGAACATTGTAGGGGTGATATCTGGAGGTTGCGGAGGACTGTGTAGGAAGACAGGGAAAGATGGTGTGATTGACCCCGGGCCTGGTTTAAAAAAACACCAGGGAGGCATCAACATGCATGTTTGTGGTGTTGGACGTAGAACCCTTCAAACATGTACTTTTCCTAATAAAAAATGACTTGACTTGCTCCTGCACACTCCTTTCTCTGCAAGGACCTTCATCAGGACATTAAGAGGATAAAATGGCAGTGTGTGTTGTCTTAAACACCACCAAATCAAAATGATTGGATGATTGAAAGTGTCTGCCATCCCCATTGGATGAGGAATCATCACATATCCATTGCACCATGAAAAAAAAACAGGAAGAGAAGAAAAAAAAATACATCAGACAAAGAACATCAACCATATTGTACATCACTATTGAAGGAAAACAAACAAATAAAATAATAATCTTACCATAAATTATCAGGGCACATGATCATAAATATACAAAATTACATATTAAAAACATTGCTTGGTTAATTTACTAACAGCAACTCAAGCAACAAGATCAAAATGCCGAGCCATCATCATTACAATTAAGTAGAAATTTTATATTTCACACATACACTCAAATCTAATTCATCATTGAGCCCAAAGTGGGTCCCAAAAAGTTTGGCGCTCCTTTAGATCACCTCCATGTCTAGACAAGACCACTTTCACAATCCCAACGTAGCTGAAAGCTGTGATTGGACGATTGGCCCGTTTGAAATGGACTGCTATTGGATGTTGTGGATAGCTGACCGGTGCTCCGCTATACAGACTTTTAATGCTCTTGTCATTCCAACAGCAGACTTCGAGCAGCTACATTAGATGAGCTGAGCATGTAATGACTCCATGTACTCTGCATGTCTTTATGGTTAAAGGATGCAAAAAAGTGTCACCTTTGGTTGTGCAGTTATATGGTGCACATCTCTCACACTTGTAACTGCCATCAGGTAGAGGGGGCAGACCAGTCTTAGATCACTGAGAAAGACGGTCGGCATGTACCAGCTTGTCTTTCAAATTGTTTGAACGCTATTCTTGGTTTTGTAATAAGTAACTGACCTATTTTAATGCCACTCAAAATAATGTGGTATAATGTTTTATTTCATGTGTTTTTGTGTTTTTATCAGCTTGCGGTTTTGTCGTCACTTGTTGTAGGGCTGCGTCCAGACAATTATTTTCATATCCTCTTTGTTTAAAACGTGATTTCATTGCGCTCACTTCGCTATCAGAAGATTCCTTTGTGTCACAGATTGTCTGTAATGTATGGAACTGACACAATGGGATAGCATCTTTCAGGTATTATGGATGGTAACTATCCCTATGTAGAAAAAGAGATATATATATATATATATATACACACACACGCACACGCACACACACACACAAACCTGGTCAAGAAAGATAGATGTTAAACAAACTGAATGGTTAATAGATACAGTCATGCACACAGAATGCATAGTCATTTGAAAAGCTACTGCTGCTACATGAAGGGAAATTATCTTACTTTTTTTTTCAAACCCATAAAAACACACTGCAGCCTTTTTCCTCCTTTTCATTATGCAATACAGTCTCGCAATCCAGCTACCAGCCTTTACACAATTCAGGCTGAGAGGCGCGACGCCAGTGCGTCCTCTCATTTGCATAAATACATTCACCTTTGGGCAATTTGCATGTTGATGAACTCGTGCTAATGCACTAGCATGCAACAAATTCACAGAAAGAGATATGGGGGGGGGGGGGGGGGGGGGGGGATAAAGAGATCACAGACACGATACAGGTATGCGACAAAGTGGCTTGTCCTTTGAGGAGTTACACATGCTAGCATCAAGCAAGGCTAATGGGAGTTAGCGTCACTTATTACATGTAGGATAATTACAGAGAGAGGGACGAGCAGAGCGAGAGAAAGACAGACACAGAAATTTCAAAGTAAAAGCCTTCCAACAATGTCACCCACTGTTTTCAACTACATGAATCAAAGTTAAGAAACAAACAGCTTTGATTTTTAGATTTTTTTAAACATCCTCCAGCTGTTTTTGGCCTCCTTACTTCAAGGTCTATTAGAGCTTACATTAACTGAATTCACAGAAAACAAAACTGGAGTATCCAGAAAACACCTGCAGAAAACGTTTGATCGTAAAAGTGTCTTTTAGTGTTGTTATACTAGGAAAGTTGACTGAGCTGAGGATAGTCCACCTTTATCAGAACCACGTCACTCATAGGATATGACATTTGCCTTTAGTGGGGATGTTGCAAGAACCGATACTTAAGCACCCAGTCAATGCCAAAAGTCTGAAAATGTCACCGTACTTGTAGCTAATAGCTAATGCTAACTAGCTCTCATCCTGCCGATTTCAACACAGGAGGTGCCTGAGTGAGGGTAAATTCACAGCAATATAAAACAGATATTAGAGAGGGAATTATGACCAGTTTAACAAACAGTATGCTACGGTAAAAATACATTTGCTTTTTGGTATCAAATTGGTACTGACAATCATGCAGTTTCACTGGTAGCGATAACTTCATTTCAGGTATTGTGACATCCCTAGTCTTTTGACTCTCTGTACCCACGACTCTCAAAGATGGGTCCCGGGACCCCCTGGGGTCCACGACACGCTGTCAGGGGGTCCATGAATCACTCTAAGTGACAATTTGTGCTAAAAAAAAAAAGAAACATGCCATATCCATGCCATATCCATTACTACTACCCATGTTAGATTTTGGCCATTAGAAACTGATAAGTTTGTGACACACGGCAATAAGTTCATTATCTTTATGACAAAGCGCAGCTTTATACTGGTGAGTTTAAATGTCTGGATTTATTAGGACTATCCAGTCTTGCTACTGTCCATTTTCAGGAAAAATCTTAGATCAACTACTTGAAATGTAGGCTATCCATGGTGTCAAGTTGAGCCAAAATGTGATTTAAATAACATCACCCTCTGTTTAAATGGTAGATATGTGGTATTAGCATTCAATAACATTGCAAATTTCCCATTTGTGGAACTAATAAATTATTATTTCATCTGATTTTAACATGATTCAAATTGAAATGTGTTTCTGTTTATTACTATGAAACAGGTCTGAAGTATTTAGGTTAAAGGTTTAAAATACAAATAGGTTCAATGGCATATAAGAGTACAAATGGTAGTAAGCATTATGATTAATCAGTTTTTCAATTAAGAGGGGAAAATGTATATCTGCTCTAAATCAAGCAGTTTTGGTGCTGTCAGACATATCGGCTGCCTTTGACACAGCCATTCATTCTATTTTTCCTGGTACATCACTTCATTCCTACCAGGCGGTGAGCTTGTGGCACAAATTCAGACTCTTTTTTTCCTCCCCTACTGTGCTAAAAGATATAGCAGGTAATAGATGGTGGGGATATGGTCATAAACCCTGTGCATTATCTCTCTAACCCTCTCTGTGAATGTACAGTATATGTGTGTTTCCCCTCTAGCTGACAGATATAGGAGGAGCTAGGTGCAGTCGTTTTAAAGAAGCAGAGAGAAGGTGACTGAGAAAGTGGCGCGAGACAGACAGATCAGCAATGTCCTATCCTTACTGACCCTGTACTGCAAACAATAATGCAATTATTGAGGTCAAAAAAACTCCCTCCTTCCCGCCATCGCCTCTCCTCCCATTGGCTTAACAAATACCCCGTCAAGTACTAAGGTATCGGATACTCAAGGCTGAAACAGAACACCCATAACAACAGCTAAAGCATTTTCTCTTGCCTTTTTGGGAAGGTTACTAGCTCGCTCTAATGGAGAATAATAGATTTCATCCATTCGGCACTAAATTTTATCCAACAAATATAAAATTAATGAGCTGCAAGATTAAGTACCATTAGTGCCTGTAATGTAATCTCAAAAGAAACATACAAAACAACATTAACACAGAGAGAAAAACAATAAAGAAACAATAAACATGATCATAAAATCTGATTCTCCAACACAGGCTTTCTATCATGAGTGAAATCTGTACCAGTCAGTCGCTAAAACATCTGTGAAAAGAACCCCAACCTTTATCCAACAAGCACAACACGCTGGATAACCCTGCATCAGATAAGCGCTGATAGGTAATTTTGGAAGAGATGAGAGGCCATTGTTCCCCAAACAGATGCTATGTCGACAGCGGGGCGAAAAACAATCCTGTAACACGAGATAAAAGCTATCTGTGATCTCATTAGAGGTGGTAATGTCAAGCTAGCGAGGTATAAAATGGCTCTGCCCCGACTGTGATGACGGGGCACTTATGGAATAAGATACAGTAAAAATGTCATGTCATTTTTTTATGCCTTTGCTGGGGGTGTGGCGGAGATTGGGAGGACTTTGCTTCTTCATTTTGTCAATTCATTGTTTTCCTAAACAGAAGAGACACATTTTTATGTATATGTATATCAGTTTCTTTTTTTACACACAGACGAGAGCACTCTCACACATGCTCCACCCTCTCTGCCGGCAAGTTTACGCTGTCACACATGCGAAGAGACAGGCCTGCACACTAACTTTCTCTGACATTCACACTCCCGCACACACACACTCGTATGCACTCTCCCTGCGTCCATTTGGATGCAGCGGGTGAGTCCTCCCCTCCCTCTGGCTGACGGAGCGGGTGACAGGATGGTCGGACAGCACCAAGGTTAGCCAAGAACATGACCACTGTACAAAAGGCTTACTTTGGTAAGACCTTGTTTTGCACGCTGAATGGTGGGCCGCTAAGAACGCCACAGAAAGGTAAGTTTGGATATTGTTTTGACAACGTGAAAAAGGAGGAAAGAGAAGAAAATAGCAGCATTGCTAATTAACACCAAGGCTCCGCGTTACAGTACACTCTGTGTGCATATATTAACATCCAGCCTTCAGCAGGCCAATATTTTGCGCTAATAATCACCAACACATTTACAGCCGAGTGGAATGACAATCAGCGATCTCGGTGTCATGTAATGGCAAATTGCAGAACAATCAAGGCGTGAAAACAAATGTTACTTCCTGGTGCGTATCCAGTTCAAACACTTGGATTCAAACAATCAAAATTTGTGTTTAAAAAAAAAAAGGGGAAAAAATAACCCTGATTATTGGGAAACTTTACTTTGCCTGGCCTCCATCGCCCTGCTCATTTGCAGGTGGATAAAAACTATTCACCAGCACACATTGCAAACAGCACTGAGTATTTTAAAACACAGCGTCCCCATTCCTCCTGTCTGCATGTGTGCAAATGCATAAGTTAACACCTCCTTTTGTCTGACTAATCAACATTTTCTTATTTCCAAAATATTTACAGTACTGCTGTGCAATTCATCGAATTTCAATTACCATTTTGGCTTACAGTGATTATGGAAACGAGATAATCGACAAAACGTTTTATTTTGCCACATTCTGTTTTGCAGTCGTGCTCTCGTTTGCACCCCTTCACAGCGGTGTGATCGTGCCACCCGTATTTCCTCCGTGGTGGTGTGCCGTGGTAGGTCAGTTTGGAAAGGCCCGGGGTGAAGGTGGCGCTTTACAGCAGTCCTCGTCCGGACCTTGCCGCTTAGTGCTCGCTGTGCTGTGTCATCACGAGTCATATCTACACAATCAATTTGCTTATGATTAAGTATGATTGAGTTCTTCATAGATATAACCTCATAATTTTGCTCTCAATGTGCACCAGATTCATGCATTTAGCGCTGGAATGTTCTTTCTAAATGCATGATGTTTCCAAAGTCAATGAGTATTAAATATAAGATAATTTAATAGGCCTAATTTACAGGAAGATTAAATTTAATGTGATGCATGAAAAATCTTTTTATGGTCTCTGTTTTCAAAAACAAATTTAAAAGAAACTGGAATTTATCACCTCAAATTGCAGTTTACATCCATAACCGTCCAAAATGTCATCACAACATCATTTTATCCTGTTACGGCCGGGGCACACAGGACACATGAGCATGTCTCAGGATCGTGGTGTAATGTCATTTATATTTATCTTAGACAGAAAAGGGTTAAGAAATGTGTATTCATTTGTAAATATTAGTAATAATCCACAATCAAAAGCTGATTCTCTTAATTCATGGAGCTGTGCAAGTCACCGCATTTTCCACAACATTGTCTGCAAATATTTCAGAATAAAAGCCTTGTTTTAGTAAATGAAGCAATTCTGTCACCAGAAAAAAAACATTAGAATGCTTTTAGTTTGAAACTGAAACGGGAAGTGTTTTTTCCATGCATGTCAGTGACATTCTACAGATATCTACAGACATTGAAATTTAATGTCGCTAATATGACATCAATATACGGTCAAAGGTCATTTTCACTCTCTGTTAAGTTGTCCTCTGTAAAGCAGACAATCTGGCAGAGGATCATGATTTTGAGTGTATCTTTGTATTTTCAGGAATGGTTGGTGTGTGAGGAAGTTGGTGTGTGATTAAAAAAAAAAAGAAGAGAATGAGCTGGGAAGACAAGGAGAGGTGAATGGAAACCAAAAATGGCAGAGCTGTGAGCAGAAAGTACTTTCTGGATGGGTGGACGAATGGATGGATGGATGGATGAAGGCAAGACAGATGACTCACCATCAATCCTGCTGACCAGCTCCTCCAGGGCCTTGACTTTCCTCTGGATGCCTGGCTGGGCAAATGTATAGTTGTCCTGAGGAGAAGAGAAATCAGACAGTCAATATGGACCAAAACTTCATTTACAACAGAGGAAAAACCAAAAACAGCTGGACTGAAAGAATGAAATAAGCTACATAAGCTGTTTAAACCATACAAGCAACAACTAGGAGTACAAAAATCAAACTAGTGAGTGTGAAACTGAAATGACCACACAACAAAAAAGTGCAAGGAAAAGCAATAAAAACAGAGCTAAGGAGATCAAGCAGATATTTTTTATTACAGGAATGTTGTCATATTTCTCTGTAATTTCTCAGACAAGCTGTGAAATTGATCCCTTGTTGAGAAAACTAACATGATTAGTTTCACATCGACGTTTTTGAAGCCATTTGGCCCGAGAGTCGGCGTATCGCAGCACACGAGCAAAAGGGTTTGAAATCTCACATTTTCACTTTTGAGGATTCGTTTTCAGAGAAGTGCAGTAGCCATTAAAGATGTGAAGTGTTTGCCAGGGCTCATTTCACACCTCACACAAAGCCTGAGGCATCTTTAAAAACGGCAGACAGAGAAAATAGGCCGCCTAACGAACACTGGCATGATGAAACAAGTGCGGTTGTGGCCTCGTAGACAAAGCAGAAGGCTGACTGTGAGTGTGGCTGTAAGAACATAACAGGTGAGCTGTGAATGGGTCCCAGCCTCAGATTTTGGTGTGAAGTGGTTGAATTATATAATATTCCAATGAGCTGAAGGCCTTCATTTCACCATTGTCCCCTTCAAATAGTTACTGTGCCTAATCGATGCATAATACCAGCTGGTTAACAAGGCTTGTGAAAATTAGATGATGGGAGTGATGTTTAAAAAGCCACATGTAGGGAGGACTGTAATGTCCTAAATGGTCATTTCAGTATTAGGGGCTCAATACCACTTTTTAAATATTCAATACAATACTGATACCGCAACCTTGAGTATCTGTGGATACCGACACCAATCTGATCTTTTTTCTTCTCTTAAAGGGACAGTATGTAGGATTTGGCAGCATCTATTTCTGTGGTTGCAGACTGCAACCAACTGAGTACCCCTCCACTCACTCACCCTTTCCAAGACTGCGGTAACCATAGTAACGCACCTTGCTCAGAGGCCATCCTTACCATAATATCACTACTTTAGGACAACGGAAGTCAAACGGCGGGCGGCGGTATCATGTTGTTACACTCTGCGACCCACGTTACCACAGTTTCACAAGCGTGTCGGAGAACTACGGTGTCCTTCAGGTAACGCAATAATGCGAAACTCTCTCGCTAGAATCAGTGTTTGAAACATGCACTATAGAAACATGGCAGACTCTGTGAAGAGGACTCGCTCCCTATGTAGATATGAAGGGCTCATTAGAAGCTAAACACGATGGTGCGTTCAAATGGAACTCGTGTTTACAAGATGGGAAGTCGTGAACATGACATTACAAGTGGTTAAGTCGTGAAGAAACCGCTGCTAAGCTACAGCAATATTAACGTTACTGTCCAAGTTTAAAAGCAACAGAGGCTAACAGTTTACTTGCTAACTTTAGCAAGCTAGCAAGTGGGTAACATTGTGCAAGAAATGCACAGGAATAATGACAGAGGAGACAGGTGAGGTCATCGGGAATTTCCACATTTTCCTCAGATGTCATAAAATTATGAAGAAAAACAACATGCAAAATGAAATTTACTCACAAGTCACAAGTTGTGAACTCATAGCTTTCAGAAACTTTCTACGTACGAGGTCATGAATGGGACATGAGGGGGGCGTTCATATGTATGCAGCTGGTAAACATGATAAACATGGTAAACATGGCAAACAACCCCATTTGCAGGCACCTTTAGTTTCAGGTGATTATACACTAATAAAAACATAATTCTAACTAATATACTAATAGATTCCCTGAAATGTTACACACTGATCCTTTAAATGATTAAGCTGTTAAAAATACATTTGTACAGATGCACAGTACTGTGAAACAAATATTACACTCCCCTAAAGGAAGAAATACAGCCCACAACATGACTCAGTAATGCAATACTGCTGCTTTTTATTCAAACTTTTCCACACGCAAATGTTATAGATCTCTTACTAGGGTTTTTTTTAATGGTTCAGCACCATTCAAACATTCAAAAAGCAATTTAAAGTACAACTTTTTTCTACATTTCATAGACATTATCTGTTATTATCTACAGTAGGTAAATATGCGTTTTATTAACACTGTGACTCCTAGATGATTGATTTGAATGAATTCCTGGCAGCTAATGTGTTCGGCTCAATAGCTATTTTGCTTTTCTGTTTGCTTTGTGCAATCAGTGTTTGATGAAACCCAGAAAGGTAAGTTTATGAGATTTTTCCTCTTTTTGTTCCTTTTCGGTTAGGGTGTAAGGTGACTAGAGGCTCTCGGTGCCGTTAGCATGCTAGGTGTGGCTTAGCCAACGCATGCTAGCCAGTAGACAAGCCAAGAAGAGGTGACTGAATGATGATGGCACATCTTAGTACATCACATGACTTTTCAGGACTATTTGGGGGATATGGAGACGATTATTGAACCTGAATATGATTCGCGAGCGTGAGCATTGTCGGTCAGTTGAACTTGCAGAATATAATACATGCGAGAACAGCACATAAGCATTTTGTGTGTGTGTGTGTGTGTGTGTGTGTGTGTGTGGCGTGTGTGTATACGTGTATAGACACACACGCACACACAACGAAGATTAGGTTTCCTTGAGGGGTCATTCCAGTGTGGCTGGAGAACAGCTGATGTGGCAAACTATCCAACAGATGGAGAGAGATGGAGAGAGAAAATGAGAAGGAGAAAGAGGGGAGAGAGAAAGAAAGAGGGGGGAGAAGTCATTTAGCAATAAACAGCTCCAGTTGTCCTTCAGGCTCAGCAGAACCAAGGCGTGTGTCCTCCTGAGTCCATCAGTGGCTGGCAGGCTAGAAACCCCATTCTCTCCTGCTTTTGTTTTTCCATTCTCTCCATCCACACTCCTGTCATCCCTCCCCATCCTCTACATGTGCCATTATTTCACTTTTTCACAGTTTGCATGTTCTCCCCGTGTAAGCGTGGGTTCTCTCCGGGTACTCCGGCTTCCTCCCACAGTCCAAAAACATGCAATTTAGGTTAATTGATCACTCTAAATTGCCCGTAGGTGTGGATGTGAGCGTGAATGGTTGTCTGTCTATATGTTGTCTGTCTCTATGTGCCCTGCGATGGACTGGCGACCTGTCCAGCGTGAACCCTGCCTTCACCCAATGCCAGCTGGGATCGGCTCCAGCCCCCGCGACCCCTAACGGGATAAGCGGTTGACAATGAATGAATGAATGTTTCAATAACATCGTTCACGTTCTATGAGAACTGACACAACCTTTCCATTCTTTTAGAAGTATATCGCTAACAAGGACATCAACTAGATCGATAAATCAGCCAGGTCAAAACAGGCCGATGTCAGCTTATTCGAAATATGATGGTATTGGTGTGTATATGTCGGGCGGTAAGTTGCAAAAATTTTACAAATACAAGAATTCCAAACTAGGTATGAGGTCATTCAGAAACTGCCAACCAGACAGCAATGACAAGTTGAATTTTCAACTTTACAATGTCTCACTCAGTGGCCACAATAAAATAAAATTAAAGATGATCTATTACACAAAAGGTGCAGATTTGTATTTTGGGTTTTCACAAAAGAAAATTTACATGGTTTAATGTAAAAAAAAAAAAAAAAATAGCTTTATTTTTCTCATACTAGCTGTACTGCAGCACCTCTTTTTACCATTTGTTTGAAAAGCCAGGTCTGCTCTGATTGGTCAGCTGGTCCACTCTCTTGTGACTGAACAAAACTCTTCAGATTCTGCTCCAGCTCCGCTCTAACTAGCTTTGTTTGAGAGCGTGCCAAACTAGCTACTAGAAAAGATATTATGTAAACGTGTTAATTGGTGACATCATCACGTTACAGAAGGAAAGGCGGGACTTCAAGCGAGGCGTTTCAGGCAGTTCAGGAGCAATGTTTCTGGGGGGGGGGGACTTTGCAGACCTTTTCCATGGGCAAAAAAACTATTGAATACAACACACTAAAGTGCACAAAAACAGCACAATAAGCCCTCTTTAAAAATCTATGGGATCCAAATCCAAATTGTTTTTTAATGTTATGTTTTTAAATATTAAAAAATGACTAGCAACTGATATTTTGATGAGTCAGCATTTTTTTAATACTAAATATGGGCCTCAAACATCTGGTTAGAGCTATAATATCAAAGCATCTTAATCCAAAATCAAAACAATACTGCAGTTAACTCAAGCAGCTCATTTAGATAACATTGCTCACGGCCTGTTTCACTGTTGCTTCACACATTACTACTCCAACGCCCATCTTTCTTATTGTTCTACGTTTGTTTATTGTTAATTTTTTATTTGTACATCATCTCCCATTGTTTTCTGTCTTTCTTGTCTCCCTCTCTGGCTCCTTTCTACCACCCCAGTGTTAATGTGGTTAGGTGCTAAGCAAGTGTGAGGGCCAGTACAAGTAATTACATTTGCATTATTGAAGCTGCTGGCATTAATCAACTGCCCTTCACTCTCTCAATTTCTTTCTCTCTCACTTTCTTTCTCTCTCTGCGTCTTTTGACCGTCTCAAAATCATCTTGTAGCATTTTCTACTTCTATACCTCTATACCTATACCTATTCACGCCCTCTCTATATCTCTTAACACTCGCTCAAATTCACTTTCTTCTTCTCTTTCCTCCGTCAGTCTCTATTACTTTGTAATCAGTCGTATTCTCTGACACTTTATTTTCTCTCTCTGTCTTTTATAACTCCAGTAGGTCTCACACTCCCTTTATGTCATATCTCTGTCTGCCTGTTTTGATCAAATTTTTTGCACACCCACGTCTATCTATATGTCTCACAAGCTTGCCCCTAAACTTGTAAAATGATTGCTTGTATCGAGCACAAAGTTTGTTTGTTTAGTACATTGGTGATTCAAAATAGCCCGGTCCTTCCTTTAGTTTTTATATTTTCTTCCTGTCGCGTTTTACATCTTTTCAGTGAAACATTTCCCCACCACATGGGGCATTATCAATTTTTTTTTTTTTTTTTTTTTTTTTGTAAAACCAACTGCATGTTTGGATTGTATAGAATGACCAGAATAAAGTTCAAAGAACTGAAAATTTTCAATCAAACTTTTAACTCCATTGCATCTTTCCCTGTTTGTTATTGTTAACATATTTGTATGTTTGTGTAGCTGCCCGTGGCTTGCATGTACATAAATCAGATAACACAAAGTCACTTTGTAAACCTGTTAAAATGTCTATCCAATCAAATTCACATCTCGCCTCCTTCTCACACACAAAATGATTATTCAGCTGTCTCTGCAGTGACGCAGTAACATTTAGGCGATGGCGCACGCCAGCGTCGTCAATGACTGCAGAAAATAGCCAGGCCAATAAAAGGCACAAAATTAGGGCTGTCAAAGTTAATGCGGTAATAATGCATAAACACAAATTCCAGCACTTTAACACATAATATTATTATGTAACATTATTCTTACTATTTTGGTGAGGAAAAACTGGCATGGTCATTTTCAAAGGAATTTCTTGACCTCTGACCTCTAGATATGTGAATGAAAATGGGTTATATAAGTAACCACGAAATATGTCCACTTTATGATAATCACATGCAGTTTGGATCAAGTCATAGTCAAGTCAGCACACTGACAACTGTTGTCTGTTGGGCTGAAATCATGTTTTGATTTGAGCATTTTTTTTTTTTTTTTTTACACTAAATACAGTACCTGTGAGGGTTTCTGGACAATATCTGTCATTGTTTTGTGTTGTTAACTGATTTCCAATCATAAATATATACATACATTTGCATAAAGCAGCATATTTGCCCACTCCCATGTTGATGAGAGCATTAAATACTTGACAAATCTCCCTTTAAGGTTCATTTTGAACAGATAAAAAAAATATGCGATTAACTTACAATTAATGATGAATTAAATATATTAATTGATTGACAGCCCTACAAAAAATATGCTATTTTCATGAGGAATGGGTGAATGGGTGGGAGTTATTCTTTTTTCATGAATGTGAATAACAAATGTGTGCAAGCGTGTCGTTGAGCGTCACTTTGCCAAAGTCCACAGCAACTTCTCATGGGACTTTGTGGACTTTGTAGCGGTCTACGAACAGAGAAGGTAAAGGAGCTGAAAACAGTGCTCTAAAGACAACAGTATCTGTTTACCAAACTGAGGAAGAAGGCCAGAAACACAAAAAACCCTTTGACCATGGCAGGATTCTAACAGAGCAATAACTGCGGCGGCTGAAACATTATTAAAGAACCATAAAAGTAAGACAGAAACTATATCTGCTTTTGGCAATGTACAGTACAGCTTGGTGCTGAGTAACTCTCAGACACTTTCATTTTGTCAAATTAGCTCTCAGAGGAAAAAAGGCATGTTACAGTCTCCAACAGTTGGAATAGCAAGAAACTAGCTGCAGAAAATCTGGTATATTCATCCATCTAGAGCAAAGGTGTCAAACATATGGTTCGAGGACCAGATCCGGCCTGCCAAAGGGTCCAATCTGACCCACTGGATGACTTTGCAAAGTGTAAAAATTGGAAAAAAGTATGAGATTTCAATTTTTCAAGGCTCTATTCTCACATAGTTTGTCACATTTCTGACTTTCAATGGGAATTACGTCAAAATCGAAGTTAAAATGAGTCAGAATTGTGAAAGCCAAAATGATGACATGTCAAATTTATTATTAGTTATCACAGAAAGTCGAATTAAGAGAATTAAGTTAAACTTGGGGAGTCAAACTTAAAATATGACTCAAAGCTATGTATATTTAATGTGAAAACTGACATTTTCATTTTTCAAGGTTCGAATTTGAGATATTTTGTCACATTTATGACTTTTTTATGGGAATTCAGTCCAGATTTTAAGTAAATAATAATAATAATTTTGACATAGAAAGCCAAAGTTATGACATGTTAAGTTGAATTTCTGACTTTTTAAGTCAGAATGAATAATCGATTCCAATTTTGCAGTTAAATCTACTTATATTTGTATTTTGGGCAAGATTTTTCATTAATCGTGGCGATGTTTTTATTTGACACCCCAAATCAAATAGAGATTAAGACCCTCCGTCTATGCGTCAAAGTTTTCCCACAAACTAAATGGCTTCTTTAACTTTCACACTGTTTCTGGTTCTACTGTCTGCTCTTCCATAGTTTCGTTTTTATGAGACTTTTACTTTAGTTATCATTTCACTGTGAGACAGTATTGTGGTGTTCTTCCTTTTACTTTTCAAAAAGGAAAAGATCTGAACATTTTTTCCTCCAGCTAATTGCAACCAGATGTTAAAAAAGTAGGTAATGCATTTGTGGGTTCTTGTTCGTTGGTGCTTTCAGATGCTTACTTTAGTTGCTCATTTATCTTTCTCTCTTCTTCCTCTCACTACTACTCTCTCCTTCTCTTCCTTCCTCTTCGCCTTCTCTATTTTCATTGAATTTTCATATCTCTCTTTCAATATTCTTTGATTTTCCTCTAAATCTTGCTCTGAATCCTTCGATATCCCTCCCTCCTCTCTCTCACCTTCTCTCCATTTCCTTCTACTGCTCCTGTGTTCATCACTTTGGTGGTGCTAATGAGGCTAGACTTGACAAAGTGTTTTGAACATGCTATATGTGTCCTCTGCTTTGTTTTGTTCCCTGGTGTTTCATTTCGCTCCATGCTGCACTGCCTTTTATTTTGTGACCGATTGTTGTTTAGTTAGATCTGTTTTTCTTTTCCGTCAGACACATTTGTGACAAAGGTAAGACACTAATGGGACGTTTCATTTCCCTTTCTATCTTTACTGCTTCTCCCTTTACCTGACCTCCTCTCCTCTTCCTCACCGCAGTCCCTCTACCTCTCTCTCCATCGTTCGCTCTCTCACCTCCTTGATTCCTTTGTCTGGTTTTCGTCCTCACGCGCTTCCTCTTTGTCAAATCCAATATGTTAGATCTTTGATCAGCTGAGGCAACAGGAGGAAATCAACTCTCACTCCTTTATTATTCATACATTCTCCTCTTCTCCCCCATCTGTCCATCCACTACATCTGACCCAGCAAGTGAGTGGGACTGCCCCGTTTCACCCACGTGAACGAACAGACGCATAACACACAAATATAAAATCAGTGTCTCTCTTTCTCGACCAGGTGTCAACAGCTTCTCGTTCTCTGATTCTTTGTTCGCCTACTCTCTCTCTCCCCCCTCTCCTCTCTCGGTCTCAATCAATAGCTCCTCTTCACCTCTCAGTCCATTCTATTAGAGGCAACAATAGCTCCATGCTGGACGAAGATTGCCTCCTATTGTGGCACCGGATGTCTATCAGCAAGTTGGACAGAACCAGCACAACAACGCTGCGAGGGTATGTGATAGAGAAAGAGACATAGGGACAGAGAAGAGAGAGAGATGACAGGTCAAGATAAGGGGCAGACAATAAACTGAAGGACAGGGCAGAGAGAGAGAGAGAGAGAGAGAGAGAGAGAGAGAGAGAGAGAGAGAGAGAGAGGGGGGCAGGAAGTGACTGCATGAGAGAGATGACAGGTTGTGATAAGGTGTAGACAAAGGCGTAGACAATTGCGGTTTTTCAGAGGTACAGAGGAGGACTGGCCGAATTTCATTCTGTTGTTTTTGTGTGTGTTTATGTCGAGTTTGAGGTCAGTAAACTTTAATGCCTACGGGAAGGTCGGTCATCCACAAGTTTCAGTCACGGCAAGGGACTAAAGGTACAGCTAGTGCACAGTATCAACAGGACTAAGAGCTCCAGCAGCTCTTTGAGGCTCAACTAATACACTGAAGTATTTTGAGCTAAAAAGTTGCCTGTGTACCTCATGATGGCGCTAGAAAAAGTTCATGCACATACTGAATTTCATGCAAATCCATCCCCTAGTAGCTGGAACCAACATTGCCATCCCAAGAGCTACAACGCTAGCATGGCTAAAAAGCATAGACTGTATATAAGCAGTGGACGTAGTCACTGTGACGTCACTGATTGGTTTGTGGGATGCTGTTTTCAAGCCCCAAGTTCAGCTGTCGCCATCTTGGTTTTTTGCAACCAAAAGTGACACAAGAGGGTGGAGCTAAGTACAAATGAATGCTGAATAGGACATTTTTAGGTGACCAAAGTGTTACAATTAACTTTCAAGAAGTGAAAATGCCTTGAAATGGTTAAAAGTAGTAACATGGACAACTCCCTGACTGGACAATGCCTTGGTAGCGTCTCGTCAATCACAAGCTAGCCACGCCCTAAAGCATAACCTGGGTCCATAATTTACTAAATAAGCATCATGCTGTATTGAAGACTTGTGATTGAGACCATAAACTCATATTTACAATATTTACTGAGGTAATAAATCAAGTGAGAAGTCCGGTCATTTTCTCATAGACTTCTATACAATCAGACTTGTTTTTGCAACCAGAGGAGTCGCCCCCTGCTGGCTATTATGTAGGTGCTTCCTCATTGGTTTCACTTTTCAAACCCGGAGGTTACCACCTGCTAAAAACTCAAGAACCTAAAGATGGCATTGAATGCTTAATCAGATTTCTATTCCTCTTATTCTTTGATGAAACAGTTTTGGATGCAAACCGTAATCTTTGCCAACAGCTGATTTGAAAGGTTTTTTGTGGCTTTTATGAAAGGGGGAGAGGGAGGGTATGACATGCAGCAAAGGGTAGCGGGTCGGATTTCGAACTCCCCCAATAGCCAATTTTAGACTTCTTGCATAGCTGCTTATCTTTTATAACTAGTCACGTTGCAGTTTACATCTATTGTCTGTCCAAAATTTCATCACTTCTTTATTTTATCCAATTAGACATTTGCGTGAAATTGTGACAATTAGCTTATGAATTCTTGAGTTATGGACAACAACGTTTTTTTGTGAGGTCACAGTGACATTGAACCACCAAAATCTAATCAGTTGATTCTTGAGTCCAAGTGGACATTTGTGTCAAATTTGAAGAAATTTCCTCCAGGCGTTCCTGAGATTCATGTGAACGGTATGGACGGATGGATGGACTGACAACCCAAAGGGACAGATATAAAAAGCCGGTCACCAAGTTTCTTCAATTCCCTACCCCAATTACAGAAACCATGTTTCTCATATATGTGACATTTAAGAAATCAGGTCACAGCAGAAGGCAGAGTGTAGCTGGCTAATGTGGAAGTAAACCGTTACCTAAGTCCATGTCTCTGGGACAATTAAATGTGAGGAGAACATTGGGCCAGACATCATTTTAAACACAATGAAACATCTTTTCCATCTTCCACACCTTTAAATTTATAGCATTTACTTTGTAAAGTGCCATGTTTACCCAAGAGCAAACCAATGACAATTACTTAGAAGAGCAAATGTAAGAGCTTTTTTGTTATATCACAAGAAAGTACAACTGTTTCCAAGAGTTAACCAGCACTTTGAGACTGCCTTGGTGGATAAATTGTGGTATATAACAAAACCTGCCTCGCCTTACATGACCCCTAACGCGATCAGCACCACTTGTCTCTCTGCTAACAATGCTTTCATCCAGCATAAGGGTGCACACTCTTTCCTTTACGCTACTCTAACGGCATAAATGTCTCCTTCCATCCTGATTTTTCAGCCTCAGCCTTTATTCTAACCTCTTCCCCCACAGCAGCTGTTACTGCCTCTATCTCCACTGTGCTGCATGTAAACTAGCGTAGCTAACATGACACGACTTAATCTGTAAAAGAAAGAAAGACGAAGAGGGTGGACAGTATGTGTGAATTCTAGTAGAAAAAAAGAAAAATAGAGGGAGGTGGAGGTGTTAAGGTCTAACTTGTTATTGAACAGTGGCTCCATTTACATGCACACCAAAAAGGCTTGGAAGACAGACAACACAAACACATGTACAAACAAGCTGTCAAGCATCAAACACACACACCAGCTGGCAGATCACTCCTCCAGCGTGTGTGTGTGTGTGTGTGTGTGTGTGTGTGTGTGTGTGTGTGTTGGTGGTGGTGGTGGATTGAGTGACAGCCCAAGGTGGCAGTTGGGAACCCTTGGGGAAACCAGAACAGGACACGGCGTCTGGTTTGGTCTGGCTACCGTCTGCTAGACGTCGGTCCTCGGACCCCTGTTCCCATTCGAGGGAGACCCCATCTCTAGCTGGTACCGCGGAAACAGATGGTTACCTTGACAATGAGCAGGCACAGTCTAAGAGACGGGGCTGGAGGCGGCGCAGACGTGGAGCAGCGGGAGAGGGGGCTGTTGACCATTCAAGCTTTGTGCATTTTACATTAATTGAATGTCATTTATTTATCTTGTTGGTGACTTAAAAGGTCTTACTGATACCATTTTTATGTAGAAAAATATCTATTTTCAAAATAATACATCCACAGGGCTTTTACAAAGCTGCCAAATAAAAGTGTGGCTTTTCCTGAAAAAATTATTATGATTGTGAATTAATCATTTAAAAAAATTGGCGGGTCCAAAATGAATATTTTGTTTATCTCTATGGAAGAGATCTAACATTTGGTTCCCACATCCAACTCTAGTAAAAGTATGTTGGTATCTCTGGGTCATCAAGAGAGAAAGAAGAAAGAAAGATCTCCCATGTGCCAAGCGTGTAGTCGAGCTACGTTGGCCGATATGAAAATGTCAAGGGCTCTCTCTAGAGCCAGTGTTTGGTTTGTCCCTTCTGGGCTACTGTAGAAACATAGCGGCCGGCTCCTCAAAGAGGTCCCACTCTGTATATAGACCTAAACCGCTCATTCTAAGGTAACAAAAACACAATACGTGATCATACACTAAAGAAAACATAGTTATTAATAATATACTACATTTCTTGCCAATAGATCCCTCTAACACTCTTACTTTTAAGTTTTCCAGTCAAAAACTGGATGAATATAAACATCCTTCAGGTTCTCACTCTGTGGATATAAATAAAAATTACTCTGAAGTTCATTTAAAGGCTACAACTGTGCGTCTGATGAATTATATCGACATTTCATAGCAAGTTTGCATCATGCCGGAGACTAGTACATCCGAACCAAAAAAGGGTCAGAGACGTTTTCCTGTTGGACCCCCCATTTGTCAAGACCGAAATATAATAAGTTCAGATCCCAAGGCGAAATTACATTTCTCAAAGTTAGGTCCTGGACTGGAAAAATACATTTAAGAGCCCCTGCTGTAAAAAGGCATATCTGCAGAATTAACATAAAAGGCAGGTTTTCATCTGCTGGCTTTAAAACTGAGAGCCCTCGGGGGTGTGCTGGCGGAATAATGGACTTTTTAAACTTCTTGACTTCATTTCCCTTGCTGGGCATGGCAGGTAAGACACTGGCTCACTGACAGCACAAACTGTAGCTGCTAGACACTGAGAGCGACAGTTATGAGCACTTTCAGCTGTCTATACCTGTAAAATGTGACAAAGATGAAATTACAGAAGCTTTGACGGACTGTTTTTACTGCAGAGGTTACTAATATATTACGGTTTGGGATTAACAGGACATGTTTAAATCAACAACACCATATTGGGCAGAGATGACAGCTCCATTTAAATTCATTTAAATGAGACCATTTTAACAAGTTAAATTAGCCGAGTTAGCCAGAGGCGCTGTCCAATTTAGCACAGTACAAGACTAATTGGCTGCTGGAGGGACCAAGGTAACAATGGGGTCAACTTGGGTACTGATCTGTAGAAATGCCATTTACTTTTTTTGTCCATTTATTTTATGTTTAGCTGTCATCCGAATTCACCAGAATTCTTGCAGAATGATAATTTATGTATTGATTTAGAGGTAGTCACGGCTAAAAGCACTTTAAAGTTGGTAACTTTGAGCAAATATGATAAAAAGTTATTTTCATAAAACTGTCACTAAATCCTGACTGTAGTGCATGAGACAGACCAAAAAAAAATCATCTTCCTCTGCCTCCTAGGGCTCCTAATGGTCTTTGCAAGACTTCACCGTCAGAAATGAATAGTCTCTAAGTTTGCGAAAACTCCAATCAAACTGTCACACTAGGCAGCACTGGTCAAATATGAATATGAAGAAAGTTTATGACCTAGCAGCCATGTTGAAAACAGCCAATAGCAAGCAGAGCAAACTTTCTCATTTTACAGCTAAACAATACACTACAAGATATTAAAACATATGAGGTGAGAAATAGGCATTACAGTGACATAATCTCAATTATATCCACTGCTGCTGTTATAGATTATAATTTTAGTCCTTAAAGCACAATTTGTTATGTACATATCATCTGTCATTGTCAATAAATCCAGTTTTTCACGTCAAAATTTAGCGCAAGTATGGAGCGTTATTTAGCCAATAAGGTAGCATGGCATGGTTACCTGGATTCCTTCGTAGTTTCATATGATGCCAGTGGTCATGTCAGTTTTTCCTAAACAAAATAGCATAAATTTGGAGCATTATTTAGCCTCTTTCGTGACAAACTATGGTTGTTACCAATGGACTCCTTAGGTTTTCTAACATAACAAATCACAAACTGTGTTAATGAGTTAAAAAAAAAAATAGTGGCGCTAAAATGAATCTGTGTTAACTTTGACAGCCATTGTACATACTTTTATATACATAATTTTATTGTTGGTCATTGGTGCTTTATATACAGTATATACACAGCATAATATCTATATACACACACCTATTTTTTCACTACTTGTGTACATAACAGTCCTGTCTACTCTAATCCTTCATTTGTCCAGCTTTGTTGTCCTTGTCTCTGACTGTTATTTCCATTACTGTGTAAGTATATTAAAATTAGACAGAATGTATGTACTTGGAAAATAAAACTGATAGTGATTCTGATCTGATCAGCGCTGCCTAGTTTGACAGTTTGATTGGAGTTCACGAACTTCGCCAGCTGTGATTGACAGCTGCTTAGAAACTGCTCGGCTCTGATCGGTTGTTTCCCTTTGGCGCTGTGAAATCTTGCAAGTGCCATTAGGAGCACTAGGAGGACACACGATTTATTTATTTTTTTTTCTCCCAGGATATAGTGGCCGTTTCATAAAAATAACTTTTAAATATTTACTTGCTTCAGCTTTAATGAATCATACGGCTGAATTATCATAAACAATAACAAACAATGGCCTATTTGAATGTGACTAATGTGCCCATTTCCAGTCTGGTGGCTCAGCCGGTCCAGCTGTGTTGTTTTTTTTGATCATGTCAGAGCTCGACGTGGCCACCGCGTGCAGCCTGTTTGATGTGTAAATGGCCTGTGGAGTGCTGTGTGCTGTTATCTTGTTGTTGATGCTTGTCCATTTAACAGCGCCTTAAAGGTCGTGCCAGGACAGAAGAAAAGGCTGTCTTCACTCATTTAGCCCTGCAACCGTCACTCACTGTCTGCTAAAGCAGTGTGTGTGTGTGTGTGTGTGTGTGTGTGTGTGTGTGTGTGTGTGTGTGTGTGTGTGTGAGTGAGGGGGGTTAGTGTGTTGTCCTGGATGTCAGCCTGAACAACACAGCTTTCATTTCATCTATAACACACAGAAAAGGTTGCTCTCCAGTTCCCAGCTGTTAAAGGAGTCACCCAAAGATGGAGCAATTTCTAACATAAGTCGATATAAGTCGTTCTTATTTTGACATTAGACTCGGCTGGGATTGACTTACTTCTCTAACCTGTGTATCCCAGCTTGCCCCTTAAGGAGGAGGGGGCTGCAGCGCTGCAAATTAAAGCAGCAGCTCATTAGAGAAGCTGCTTAAGTGAATTGACAGCCAAAATAGCCTGCTCACTTTTAGGTGGGAGGCAGGCATGGCAGTGAGACACTAAAACCACAGCTAATGGCCAATTTACAGTATTAAAAATG
Source organism: Pterois miles (assembly GCA_947000775.1). NCBI lineage: Eukaryota > Metazoa > Chordata > Actinopteri > Perciformes > Scorpaenidae > Pterois > Pterois miles. The sequence goes on along the minus strand of CAMQGK010000549.1, from coordinate 14,894,542 downwards.
AAGAAAACTTTCAAAAAGTATCTCCACTGTACACCAGGTACTGTAATTATATAAAATTGTGGGAAAACCACACCAGCTGTTTCATGGATGGATGGGAGGATTTTTTGCTTCGTAAAATTTCCCAACTGTGCTCTCAAGTTTGTTCTGCATTGTGATGCAATTAAAGTCCTTTAAATATTTTACACTAATTCGTCCCTGAAACAAGTGGACACTGGTATGGCACAGGAGATACCGGCTATATAAGGTGCTTAAAAGGCAGTGAGCAAATGTAATTGCGCAGACACACTCCTCTCTAACCCCCCCCAGACCCCCCACCTTCAGGCCCTCAGTTAAGTGTAATAGTGTATAGTGGATGTGAGAGGGTTTGAGACGAGGTCAGAGCAAGGATCACCAACTAATTACGGTGCTGAGGCACTCAGCCTCCGTCAGATTGTTTAGAAAGCATTGGTGGGGGGAAACATGGGCTTCCCTGGTGCATTGCACGTAATTAGTTTGGAGGCAAGGTCACAAACAAACATAAGCGTGGGGGACAAACAGCATCCACACACATCAGAAAGACACACTTCTCTCTCACTTCCTCTGCTGTCGAGCTTCTCTCCATCTTGCTCTCTACAGGGCAACAAGGCACAGCGTCTATTAATTTCCTAAATGAATAGCCGACCAATTGATAGTTATTTATGGATGATCGCACTTTATGCACAATACATGCTCCTTACTATTAATTACCTTCACTGTGGGGCTTGGCCATATATTGATTTAGATTTTTTAATGCACAAATACATTAAACAACACAAGCTAACAGAAAATTATCTATTAAAATCATATTTTCTCACTTAAACCATCAAGACACAGGGTGTTTCTTTCACCCCTAAAACACTAATTTCCATTCAACAATAAGCATATTGCCTGATCAATATATTTAAAGACTAACTGCTGTGGCCATTCCCTTAAGTGTTACTTTAGATTAGGATCATTGACCCAAGTGGGGGACACTTGGCAGATGCTTCTTTAAGTGTGCCAGGAAACACTGATTAGAGTAGCTGTGCTAAAACATAGTCGCAGAGATGACCAGTGACACCCAGGCCATAACTATTAGAGCCAAAAAGACTTGGTATTAACAGGAAGTCAAACGGGACCAACGTGTGGCTGATGTTCTGTGATGAGAAACATATTTCATGACCGCACAGCTAAAAGCTGTCCTATTGCCTCAGAGCTGGTGTTTTAATCCAGCATAGAGACATATGGTAAAAACACATTTCAGTACTGAAGCAGAATTGATGATGCTAAGTAACAGTGGTACCGTTGTGGGCCAATCTACCGTCAGCCCAGGCAGCCACATTTAGAATTGACAGATGGCTCAACCATGACCGCTGAGAGCAAGGTTGATTAAGAGAGCTGGTGGGCAGAAAGGGTTTGGGAAGAAATGATGAAACAAAATGAAGTTTGGTGCTGCGGTCTGTATGCAATTATCTGCTCTCCAGACGCTCAGACCTGCTTTAGAATATGCAAGACAATCACATTTTTTAAAACCCACTCAGAAAGGCTGTTTTCTACATAATGCTCACAGTGTTGGAGACGTCCTGCAGGCTTTACGACAGACAGGAACGTCAGAGCGTCTGAACACTCTAACTAGAGAAGCCCCGATCTTGTTTTATTGTCGTCAATGAGCCATTTGCCATTTTGCTGTTGTTTTGTTTTACTATAGCAGCTGGTCTACAAAGCTCCAGACTACCTTTTTCACCACCATTATTTCAACCATCCCAAAGTCAGCATAAACTATAGAAATCGATACAGCACAGTATCACCATATTTTGCGTTCCATTATTGTATTTATTGATATATGTAATATATCTTCTCAATTCCCACCCTAGTCTAAATATCCTTGTTTTGTTGTTGTTGTCTATAGTGGTTATTTGTATAAAAACACACAATTCAAATGATTAGAAAAGAAATTATTGTGTTTTTATTTAAATATTTGCTATGATTTAAAAAAAAATCTTGGCATTATCAGTTTTAATCATATATTATGGGTTTTTTTGAGCTAGTATCAAAAAGTTTAACTGGTCATAATTCCCTCTCTATTATCTATTTTATATTGCGGTGAAAACATCTTCAAACACCTGGATTTATTCAAGTTTCTTGACAGAAATATTACATTTATGTGAAAACATCATGACAAAGTTACTCATCTCATGATAACTCAATGCAACCCCTGTTAGCGGTTAGCTCCGTTATTTAGACAAACAGGACTGTGCTGCCCACTGGCTACGAACAGCCCACAGCTAACTGCTAAGGTTATTAGCTCTCCTCCGGTAGATTATCTTACCCACTTTATCTGTGTCCCAATTCAGCGGCCACATCCTTCGAAGGCTGCAGGCCCTGAATCAAGTTCCACACCGTCAACATGTTTTGTTTCGTCTGACCAGCTCCTGGCCGGCGAATGAGGTGGGAGGCAGAACCACGCTAACGTGCACGCAGGACGTTGCTCTCAGCTGAGTGCACGATAGTGTTTAATAACCACAGGTGCAGTACCAGTTTGCCCCCCCACTGAGAGTCAACACCTCAGCGTGTAGATGTACACAGCTTCCGGCCGCTATCAGCTCACGGTTTCGGATCAGCGGTCTACGTGGGTGGGAGATCTCACCCTTGGGTTATCATCCAACTTGCTTCTTAATATAAAACTGTACACAATGCACTTGCTGTACTGCATGGCGAAGGTTCACTTCCTGCAAAGTGTGACCAGGTAGAGCTGAGCTAAACAAACACTCATCTCTATTAAGACCAGATCAGAGAAGCATGGACCCATACAATACAAATAGAGTAGTGAGAAGAGAGGCTTTGACAGGCCATGTCGAGACAGTTGGAGATATATGAAAGTTTAAAACCACGTGTGGGCATTTTAAGTTTGCTCTAAGACAGCCTACATTTTTTTACAACACACACACACACATGCTTACCTGGATGCCGTCCAGCAGTTTGCTCATGCACCAGAAGCTGTCAGCCTCGATGTTCCTCAGAGCCTCTTCCTGGAGACTGGACACGTCAAAGTTTTCCACTTCCTCCTCTAGAGAAGACAAAGGAGAACACAGAGAGAGAGAGAGAGAGTGAGAATAAGCAGTGCAAGGGAAAGAGACGGAGAGATGGAAAGAGACAAGTGGTGGAAAATGGGCAGTAAAGTTAAAATAAATAAATAAATAAATAAGTGTAAGGAAAGAGAAAGACACAGAGAGCACTTCAGGCCTACCGGCACAGCAGGGGCTCCACCATAAGCTCACCACTCAGACAGCAGAACAAGAACATCAGGTGCAGAGGGAGGACAAATTCAATGGGGAGAATGGGTGAAGTAAGGGCGGGGGGGACAGAGACACAGTGACAAATTGGGAGCATGCGAATAAAGGAGGGATGAAGCAATGGAGGCAGTGTGGCAGCTGAGCGTGTGGGAAGAAAATAAAACTAATAGAGCAGCCAAATCATTATCATCTTTAGAAAAAAAAAAAAAACAGCAGCTGAACCTTATTCCATGGCTACTTTGAACATTCAAAAAATGTCACACAGTCTCTACGCAGACAGCTTAATATGTGCTTTTTAAACTGCAGACAGCAGTGGGTGTTTAACATAATTTCTACGAAAAAACAGAACAAATGATGCAACTTTCTGTTTGTCTTTAAACTTGGAAGTTAAATTACCACTTCGAATCATGTCACTAACTTTAAAAGAGCTGCCTTTACACTGCATTGTAATCCTTTATCTTTTGCTATATTTCTATCATTTATGCTTGATTTATGTTGGCTGTTATTTGTTTACAATTTATTATTTAATTTGCATTTTGCTGTTAAAGAGGACCATTTATGCTTTTTCCTCTATCTTTTCCTTTAGTATGTTGTATAGTTTTTTGTGCATATAAAAGGTCTGAAAAGTTACAAAGCCCAAAGTCTAAACTAAAGGGAGCTACTTTCCCCCACAGAAACACTGCTCCTGAAGGGAGCGCCTTGCTTGAAGTCCCACCTTTTCTTCTGTAACATGGTGATGTCACCAAGTAACATATTTGAATAATACCACAGCTGGTATGAGATAAATAAAGTGTTTCTTTGAACATTAAAGCATTTAAACATTTAATCTTGATTAATCGCACTTTTCCATGATTAATCGTAAAAAATCGTAAATTAATCGTACATTTTTATCTGTTCAAAAGGTACCTTTATGTGAGTTTTGTCAAATATTTAATACGCTTATCAACATGGGAGTGGGCAAATATGCTTGCTTGATGCAAATGTATGTATACTGTGTAGTTTATTTAGTGTTGCAAATCAATTACAACACAAAACAATGACAAATATGATCCAGAAACCCTCACAGGTTTTGCATTTAGCATAAAAATATGCTCAAATCACAACATGGCAAACTGCAGCCCAACAGGTAACAACAGCTGTCAGTGTGTCAGTGTGCTGACTAGACTATGACTTGTCCCAAACTGCATGTGATCATCATAAAGTGGGCATGTCTGTAAAGGGGAGACTGGTGGGTACCCAGAGAACCCATTTTCTGGTCAAGGGACCCCTTTGAAAATAGCCAGGACAGTTTTTCATCGCCAAAATTTGGCTTAAGTTTGGAGCGTTACTTAACCTCCTTCATGATGGATTCAGTTTCATATAATGGCAGTATCACTCGAGCTTTAAAACTGAGCCAAATACAACCTAAAAATCACAAGTTGCGTTAATGCATTAAAGAAATTTGTGGCGTTAATGTGTTAACATGTTAACTTTGACAGCCTTGGTGTAAACATGTTCTGGTAGAAACCCAGAATACAAGTTAGCACCTGAAAATGACTATAATAGGTCCTCTTTAATGCCATTGCGAAGAGAGAGGACAAGAAGAAAGTACGGTGGGCTGTAAATAAATGCAGTAGAATGATGTTAGGACACGTCCTAAAAAAAGGCCTGCAGACTGCAAAGAACAAACTATTTCCAAGCATCGAGCTCCCCGAGTTCCCAGTCATCTCCAGCGGGTGACTTCAACCGACGGGTGTCATCAGATGTCATTAACGGCAGCAGTGTGTGACGGACTGCAGGGGCTTTGACGGGCTTCTGACAAGCCAGTGACAGCCAGTGGAGAGGAGATGGGTCGGGACTGATTAACAATGATCTACAGAGAGACAGAAGAGGGACGGAGAGAGACGGAGAAAACGAGGTGTGCACTTATGTGTGTGGTGGTCAAAATACCGTACTAAGAAAAAAAAGGGAGTTACAGTACGTATTTGAGTTTTTGCATTCCTAATACACACACATACACAGGACCTGGCAGCTCTGCTTGGTATCCTTGGCAACCCCAGTGGAATGTTGTCAAGGTTGTAATGAGCATGCTCAGTCTGACAGACAGACAGACGGACGGGCAGCTGGCAGCGAGCCAGCACTACAAAGCCAGTAACAACTTAGCTGTATGTGTGTGTGCTTGTGTGTGTGTGTGTGTGTGTGTGTGTGTGTGTGTGTGCACTCATCCAATATCCTCATCATTGTCTTGCCTGCTTGAAGTCAGGTAAGGACGGATAGAAACCGGACAGAGAGGCTGCGGCTCCTTCATTTCTGTGAGACCTTTCATCCTATCGCACCCACGCAGATCAAGGTGTCTAGAAATTGTTTTCACATAGCTGCCAGATCTTTAATACCAGATATGGAAGTGGTCAGGGGCTGGATTACGATGAGATGTCAGCGTAGTTCATTTCTAACCACAGTACTAACACAAGCAAAGTGTAATAGAGCCGCAGGGCACACATAACAGCCGTTATTAGTGTAGAATCTCATAAAATCCAATACTTGGAGAGAAATCAGAGACAGCTGATGGGATGAAAACTCGCAATATTTCTCCTTGAGGCTCCAGAAGAAGTCAACTACAATCAACTAAATACACATGTAGTGCTAGAGCAGCTGTTGCGAAAGCGCAGAGATGAAAGTGGCCACCATCTGACCAATTTGAAGTCAGCATTTAGTTTCTCTAAACAGTGATGCAGAACACATGAACGCAGTCTCTCCCTCTGGTGCAACAGTGATGCCATTAAATTTGTCGCTGAAAAGATTAATTGTAAACAGGCTGACTGGCAATCGGCGCGGTGTCGTCGCTGATTAACAAGGTGGCGAGAGCGCTGCTGCTCCGCCGTTCTGGGAGGACCCTGAGCATCCAGAAGTCTCAGATCAGTCTTGCTGTCGGGCGCTGCTCCAAAGCTAGACCTTGACTCCGGAGCAGATTAGAAGGGACGGCTTCCAGGAGTCCAGTGGTCGCGCTGGAATCGGGCATAGCTCATCACAATAACAAGGACACACAAGAGGTAGGGCTAAGAAGAAGGAGGGGAGGCCATGTGGTGAGGAGTGCCTGTGCTGGATCAGATCACAAGGCAACAGTGCCCCCTGCGATCGCTGGTGGAACTGACACCACTAACTAACTGATGATTGCTTAAAAACAGTCAAAGCTCAGGTCATTAGTCACTTTCATGGCCAGGTAGCCCAGACCGCTTTCTGTTCACTGTTTGAAGGATAAAAGAATGGAAGCTGTGCGGTGAATGCCTGATGATGTTACAACCTGTGGCTAATTTTCATGAACCACCTTCAAACTAGGAGCATTTTGGTGACATCAATAACATCAACATGAGGCCACCTTGACGGTTTGTCTCAGTTGACCTGCCTTGAAAAGAAGAAATTGCTAATTGCTTTCACTGGATCCATGCCCCAGTAGAAAAGTCCTTCAAGATATTCTCTTGGCAATTACTTTTCGCACTAAGGACCAGCTGACAATACGTGTCTGGGACATGATCCGTGTCTCCGTAGAAATGCTTTCACAAATAAGAACCTGGGGGAATTTCTGGAAGTTCAAGCTTCAGTGATCCTCGCATCACAGAGCGGGAGTCTTGCTGGCTTTATTTCTGTGTGAGATGTGCCTCCAAAACAACCTTTCGCCAAATTATACTCTCAGGTTCTACAGAGGGAGAGAGAAAAGCCGGTCTGACACAAACTCACCTTTTGCAGGAGAACTTGTTTCAGATATCCGGTGACAAACTCTCATGTGTGCACAAACAGAGATGCGTAGGCCTCTGAAGGTGCATTGGTGGAAAAACCAGACCACAGATTTGGAGGCACAGCAAAGGAGCACTGCATGCATACAGACAGTAACTACGAAAACACATGATATTCTAACAAAAATGGTAACTGCTTGCTTGCATTGGGGGTGTAAATATTGATACTAAGACTGTCAGTCAATTAACTCATTTAATCGTGATCAGTCACGATTGTCCATAGTTAATCGTGATCAATCACAAATTAATCACACATTTTTTACCAGTTCAAAATGTACCTTAAAGGGAGATTTGTCAAGTATTTCAGACTCTTATCAACATGGGAGCGGGATGCTTTTGTAGTTCAGGCGCTCCGTGTACCAGGGCTGAGTCCTTGCTGCAGCGGCCCCGGGTTCAAATCCGGCCTGGGGCCCTTTGCTGCATGTCGTCCCCTCTGTCTCCCCCTTTCATGACTGTTGCTGCCAATAAAATGGAAAAAAATGCTCCAAAAAATAATATTTAAGAAAAAAAATTTGCAAATACGCTTTCTTTATGCAAATTCATGGATATATTTATTATTGGAAATCATTTAACAACAGAAAACAATGACACGCATTGTCCAGAAACCCTCACAGGTACTGCATTTACCATAAAAATATGCTTAAATCATAACTTGGCATGCCATGCCAGTTTTTCCTCGCCAATATTTAGCGCATGTTTGGAGCGTTACTCAACCTCCTTAGCGACAAGCTGGTATGACATGGTTGGTACCAATGGATCCCTTCACTCTAGCTTTAAAACTGAGTATGTAACAACGTAAAAATCTCAAGTTGCATTAATGCATTAAAGAAATTAGTGCCATCAAAACGTATTTGTGTTAACACATTATTATTATGTTAACTAACAGTCCTAATCGCTACACACGAGTATCGATATATGTTTTGCGACACTATACCGATTCTCCAAAACGCTTGATTTTTTTTATCGGACGTTGTAGCGGGCTCAGTTTTAATGTTTCTAGAGTGAAGATCTTGGAATCATACGAAACTAGAAAACCTAAAGAATCTACAGGTACCAACCATGTCGTACCATTGCAAAGTTAAATAACGCTACCAAGTTATGATACATTTAGACAAGGTGAAACAATCATGGCCATTTTCAAAGGGCTCCCTTGACCTCTGACCTCCAGATATGTGGATGGAAATGGGTTCGATGGGTAGCCACGAGTCTCCCCTTTACAGACATGCCCACTTCATGATAATCACATGCAGTTTGGGGCAAAAACATGCAGTTTTCTTTATGCAGTACAAATGTGTTATTTGTGTGTAACGTTAGTCCCATAGTAGCCATTTAATACTGTTGTGACTTTTTTTTAACTCAGATTTTACACATATGGCAGTGAGTTCTTTGTGTTATGCCAAAGTTAGATTTGAAAAAAATGCAATATATTGTCTTCCTTACAGTATCGTATCGCATCGCAGTGTCGTTGAAGGAAAACAGCATCCCCAAATCCTTTATTTACAGAGTCCAGTGGTTTATTCTGAGTCCAAACTTTGTCCAACAACCGAAATTTAAAGGTGAACCATTATTTTCTTGACATAGTTTCCGCTCTGCCACTTCCTCTTCCCCATCAATCTGCCGCTCCCATCTCTTTTTATACCTCGATTCTCCTCTGGTAGTCTCTTGATCTCTCTTTTGGTACATCAATGCGTTTCCTCCCCACTCTCCCTCCTCCCCTGTTCCCTCTGCTTCTTCTCCTGTACAGCCTATTTGACATCTCTTCTGTTGCTATTGCTACCCTGCCTCTCCCAAGCTGTTCCCCTGCCCTCCCCTCCCCTCCCCTCCCCTCGCCTCTCTTCCCATTGGCCGCCGAGCCAGTTTCCTGCCAGGCCTCGGGGCTTACTTCCTGTTTGTCCTGGCGCAGGGGGCAACTTGTCCGGAGAGACCAACTGCTTGGTCGCTGCCAGCTGTGAGCGCTTGGCACAGCTTGGCATGCGGAGTCGGGTTACACCTCCGGAGACCGAGCGCGGGGCGCCTACATACACAGGCAATGCGCACGTGTGCGCGAGCGTGCACAACACACTCGTGCCAGCGCTGCCATCTGCCCTCTACAACTATGGGCCACAAGGTAATGTGATGTAAGATGATAAACGAGCTAGTTTAGCCTGATGTAATCATAAAGTGTGCGCACCTTGTGTGTGTGTGTTTCGTGTGTGTGTTCGCAGACAGCAATTGGCAATAAAAAACAGTCCCGTTTGACAACCTTCTGTTGGTTCAGATTAATCACAAGCAAACCTGAGTTGTAGACCGCCAGAGAGAGAGAACGCTATTGGTTTTAACAAGATTTCCCCATCCAAAGCTCATAAGATCACAGGAAGTGGTGCAGTCATTACTTATAATTTACAGCAGTGGTTCGGGTTAAATCTAATGAATCTAATGACTTACAATTCGGGTTGTTGGATCCAAAAAATGCCACAAATCCACTTTCCAACTTCAGAATGACACCCAAGTGACACAGCCCAAAGGCTTGACACTTTAAAATGAGACACATGTTAGCTGCTAGACATGTAATACTTCCACCTCCCAGTGTCTCTGGCGAACCCCCCCCCCCCCCCCACCGCCTCTCGCACCAGCTTCTACAGCAACAAAAATGTGATTTCCCCATCGTAGCACAATTAGCGCAATAACACAGTTGTTAATGAACGTTTTTTTTTTTTTCTTCCAGAGGTGTCATTCAAACTGTTGGATAATTAAGAAGAGAGTCGACCTGGCAAAGCTGGTGTCACCAACACATTGGAGCACACGCGCCTGCACTCACATGCAGTAACACGGCAGATGAGAGCGCTACGAGGATGGAGTTATGGCTGTGTGCGAAACAAGATGTGAAGATATGAAAATAGACAGCTGTAAGTGAAGGAAGGCAGGGACAGGAGAGAGTGAGAACAGGTGGAAGTAATGTGAGTGAAGGATTTCTGTGGGTTCATGACACTAAGGCCTTGTCTACATGTATACGGATATTTTTAAAAATTTATATTTTCCCTGGATATTTTCTTCATCCACAGTCAAGCGCAAAAATGACTCCAAATGTTCACCGTGATATTTACATGTCAACACAAGTGAGATCACAAGTTATGGGTCAAGAAATTTTGTAACGGCCCTTCTCTCTCCCTTTCCTTCGGCTTCATTACAGTCATCACTCTGCTGTCATCAACTGTCTCTTTAATTGCATAAATGAGGAAAGGGAGGTGATTCAAGTTCATGTCCATCACCTGTCAAAGTGCGCCAAACCTCGCCTTCAATCGCCCAAAAGCACATTCAATCACCATTCGGCCTAGACATGTTTAATATGTTCCTGCTTTGGCCTCCTTTGACTGGAACATTTTTTTCAAAAGTAAAGTAGTAATAAGTCTGAGCAGTGCTCACAAAACTTTAAAAAGCTGGTAGTCCGCCATCTTTGTTATTGTTTCTGACGTATGCTCATTACACAACACAACAATGTACAGGCGTGAAATAAGGAGAGGACGTCATCGTTTCCCAAACGCTCCATCTTACACATCCACACCACGGATGTGTAGTGAGAACTAGATACAGCGTTGGAGGCGGAGCCCCGTTCATTCCTATGAGAGTTCCTCAGTGGCGCATGAAGCCAAAATGGCTTAACTGCAGAGTGATAATGCCCTCGGATCATCCGGCAATCTTCCGCATTCACTGGGCCCACAGAGCGGTAGCGTTTCCTTTAACTCCGCCTCCAAGCCCTCGGTCTGGGTCTCAGTCTCCGAATGGAGAAAGTAAAATAACTCTGAAGTTTTAGGATCTACAGGTTTAAATAATGGCTACTCAAGTGTTTGTACTGGGAAGCTGATTTACCTCAGAAAAAAAAAATGTATCTGCCGAGTTACAGATGTCTCTCCTAATGTATGTCTATGGGAAAACGTCTTTTTGAGCCCAATGGCATCATGCGACAGATGCCGTTTGGCCACTACAAAAATTTGCATGAAAGCCTGGTACACTTCCTGGGGGCTTGGTCCACACATAGAAAGTAACCAGAGTAGACGGCATTTTCAAAAATATTCCATTTTTGTGACTCAAACTGGTTGCGTGTGGATGAGAGGCCAAAACAGAGGAAAATATCATTTTTTAAAAAATATCTGTATATGTGTTGACAGGGCTTAAGAAGCTTATCTTAAGTCTGGTTTCTCAAAAAAATAAAAAATAAAAAAAAAAGCAAATCAATGGGATGATCCAGTATCTTCATTTCATAGTTCTTAGAAGTTACAAGGTTTTTTTCTTCAAAGTACACCACTAAGCTTACTCACTGAAAGCGGTGAACTTCAGCCTCGCCAGTGATAAGAACGCTTTGGGCCATAAAAATCTACACAATCACTCCAACAATGTTCTCATCTCCCACTATCTGCAATATAAGCCATGTGTCCATATATCAAACGGCAGGCCCCCACAGCTGTTGGCGAGATAATGCAAGTCCTTGACATCAAATGGAATACAGCTATTAATACCATATCTGCCTATGTGCAGACACAATGATCCACTCACCCCCGAGGTAAGATGGTGTCTTGTATGAGGAAGTGTTAAGTGTGTAATGTTGAGTAAGGCTACACCGCATCGCATCAACTGTTGCTGCCAATATCTCTATTCCCACTGCGTCCCTCCTCATCGCCAGCCCTCATATTATTGGCCTGTGGGATGTTTGCACAACACAGATGTGTGTGTGTGTGTGTGTGTGTGTGAAACCTGCCATTCGACATGTGCGCAGCTTGCGAAACATATAATTGCAATTGTGTAACCGTGGCAAAGTCAGAGAGACGTAACATTGCCTGACATGAGGTGTGTTTGTGTTTTCCTCCATCCACAGCGCTAACATTCGCAAGGGGGAGTGGGCAGTAGCACGAATCAGAGCTGAATGCAACAGCATTGCAAGGGTGCCCACATGAGGAGCAATCTGAGAAACCGTTTTTGGTAAGAAACGTTAATATCCTGGCATGTAATGGAAAAGTGGAGAAGAAAACATGAGGTCCAAGTTGTAGATTGCTTTACGGATTATTTAAAGGGCACTAAACCTCAGGATGATGAGGTCAGTTTAAACTAAAATTAAATCTGAGGCAATTCATCGACGTAAACAGGATCACAGATTACAAAAATGCTGTATGGTGATTTGGACAAGGTGCGTCACAAAAATGGCCGTCCCATTGTTTTTTCCCCCCAAACATTTATAATACAATTTATAATTATTAAAATTCATTTTCTAAATGTTTATTCGTTACCCCATACTAAAAGTAGCTTCTGTACATCTGCTGTTATAGTAACTCTACACCAAGCGTCGTCTCATGTTGGTATCAGGCCGCTTTATATTTTCTGTTTATTTTAACGACCTACATTTATTTGTTTGTTGTTGTTTTTTTAAATTGAAATATTAATCAGATATTTTTTTGATATTTAGTTTGGGTAAAACTATTGTTATATAAAACAGGAATTTTGAACATAATCTTTAGAATAATTGATAAATTCCCATTATTAATCGACTAATCAAAAAATAATTGTTAGATTAATCAATGACAAATAATCGTTTGGTACAGCCCTACTTAAGGTGTGTGACAGAAAACCTGCGTTACAAACTGGGCTGAGGTCTTTGAACAAGGTGAGGCAGAGAGGGTCAAACGAAAGACGCTATCAAGTTGCACTATGGGAAGTGTAGGATCCAGGGATTTGGTGGCATTACTCATAGTAGTGACCGTTTTATTATGTTTGTAAATCAAATACCTTTTGGTTTTGGACTGTTGTTTGGACAAAGAAGTAATTTAAATATTTCGCCATGGCTTTAAGAACATTGTTCACTATTTTCAGACATTTCAAAAAGTAAAAGATTAATGGATGCATTTGAAGATTACACATTCGTTACTGTTACTGTCGAGTAAGACGGGTTTGGAAGCGCGACTTTACCCAAATGAATGACTTGTTTGTTGTTATCACTATGCCACGTAAAGCCTCACTGAGAGAGGAAAACAATGCAAACGAAGCATTTTTCTGGACATCTTATCCCCCACAGATGAGTCATAAACGCGTTTCCTTTTCTGTCTTCAATACATTGTAGGAATTCAGTGTATTTCTTTATGTACTCAAAGCTGTCTTGTCACAAAAATGCAATTTTTACTATTTTTTTCTGAAAGGATTAAACACATCATTGTGTACTCTTAGCATTATTGCTTGTTAATAAAGGAAAAGTAATTTAATGTATTATTTAGACTGTTATACTGGTTTGTGAGTAACTGTATGTTACATATGATGTGGGAGACTGGCTGCATCTCACACCCTCTTAATGCAGACAGATATTATTCAGCTTTGGTGAACGGTTGCCAGTATTAGTGATTACTACTTAATTAGTGTTTAAATAATATTTGTGTAACAAACTGTCCCATTGGACTATTCTTTTTCAGAAAACACAATGTCCTTCTACCTCTACAACCAGCGTGCATAATCAGGCTATGCGTCATGGCCTGACAGAGTAGTTTAAAAGCAAATGTGTCAAGCAGATACAGTGAGGAACTCAATCTCACATTCATCGTCACTTTAACAAGGCTGCATGCTTTTACAGACACACATAAACATTTTTTAATCACATAAGATGTCCAATCCACTCAAGGCACAGTAAATCTGCCTGGCTAATGTACAAGACACATTTGGGAGCTGAGGGAAAGTTTCCTGAGATGTACTGTAAGTGAAGGATCAGTCCATTAAGTCATTAGTGTGTGTAATCTGCAGGCTTAGTTAGAGGAAAGAAAAAAAAAAAACACATTAGGTAACAGCAATGAGTAGCCGTTATGAACGGCAGCTTTAAACACATGCAGTCGACAGAGAGACGCCTAAAGAAGCAGTCCCGCGGTGAGGCGTACACGACTGTGTAAATATGAGTGAGGACACGGTGTCCAGGTCCTCTGTGTGCCGTTGTGCGCGACTGCTTTGTTTCAAATGTTCCCACATATCTGAAATGTGTACGAGTCTTTGTGCGCCAGTGCACAAAGTCATGATGCAACACCACACACCGCCATCGCAGCAGCACGGTAAGATGACTGTTTCAATTGCCTCCAATTGCATCAGGTCAAGCGGAACGCGTCTCGCTGGTGACAGAATGATAAAACAGATTTTTTTTTTTTCTTTCTCTCCAATGAAACGGCTGACAGAGAGAACGAGAAATAGAGACTCGGAGAGATCTGAGGCTTCTCGGTGAGGAGAGCTTCAATTTATGGCTTTTTATAGTCAAGTAATTAACTTAATCTAAAAATATTCAATAACCCCTGCGATTATTCACAGAAGATAAATCATTTTTTGACAGAACTATTTCTCTGGATCATTTCAGAGCTCTATTGCTTTTTATCAGGAGCAATAGGAAATTCTCTGGTAATATGGGGAAATAAGATCAGGCCGGATGCAGATGAAAGCACAGCTATTGATTTTCAGTTTTATATATCTGATTGTCGAGCACTGAAATCAGCCTCTGTGGGTTCAGTGGTCATCTCCACACCGTAGGCCAAAACATGTAACGTTCAAAACACACAATTAATAACAACACACGTAGTACGATCCCTTTGCAAATGTTATCACATGGCTGATGATATTTCCCAGTTTGGTAATCATGTTTGCTGTCTGACTGAAAGCAATGACCACATTTGTGTCCTGTTCTCTGCTGCCACATTTGATTTTGGCTGAAATACTTCCTTCCTTCACCTCATCTGAAATGGTTGAAACCATATCCTATTTCAACAGCCGAGAAAAACCTAGAAATGCCACCTTGCAGCTGTATGCCTCCACCGACCAGTCAAGTTCCAGTTTACATCCACGTCTGTCCAAAATGTCATCCATTCATCATTTCATCCTATTAGATATTGTGTAAAATTGGCAAATGAATTCCTGAGTTAAGGCCAAAAACACATTAATTCTTAAGTACGGTTGGAAATTTGAAGAAATTCCCTCAAGGCATTCCTGAGATATTGCGTTCATCAGAATAAGACGGGCAGACGGACAAGCTGAAAACACCTTCGACCGCGGCTGACACCAGCGCAGAGGCATAAAAAAAACATGACGTATTGAATCTGACACCAGATAACTGGACAAGCAGACACAAAAAATAAGATAATTAGATATAAACCTTAAACAGAATATAACACAAACAAGGTGTTTAAAAATAAAAGTTCTTACAACAACAAAGATTGCTGTTAAATAATATTAATAAATAAATATTGCAGTTTTTACGTGAAAACAGAGATTCAATTATAGTAGATATTACTTTTATTACAAGTAGCATATCATTTCTCAGATACGAAGAATTCAATTCATCACCTCATTCAACTGTTAGCAGGCTGTTAAAGGTGCATTATCGCTCGCTATAAGCACCATAGATGTGGGTCAGTAGGGGCCTACTATACCTACTATGTTAAAGCAAAACTTAAAATTTCTAACATGTTGTAAACCTGCATGAAACGTTATGTTTCTTTAAGTTTATGGTAACAAAACCACTTAGTTAAGTTCAGGGAAAACAGTGTTTTGGCTTGAAATATCTACATTTAAAAAAAATGTAACTTAATGCTTCTGAACACAAAGACAACTATATGTTGTTGGATTCACATGGGATGCAAACCCTGGTCTCCTGTGTGAAAGTCCTGTGGTTTGTGTTCGGGTATCTCAAGTGTTTTGATAAGCTGTTCCAGATTTTAACATACTGAAAGGAATTTGATAATGTCGGGTCTTATATAATAGATGTTGGTCTCTAGTCTCCTGCTGAATACTAAACTCATTTATCAGTGTTTAACCATTTTAAATCACACAAAATGTCCTTCAGTAGGTTCTTATTCTAATAGAAAAGCACATTATTTTGTTCAATCTGTAAGTTTCTTGCTTAGAAACATCATAGAAATAGAAATTACAAGCATTTTTGATTGTGTCACAAAGGGCAATTCCACCCACCTATTTTTATGCATTTATATATGTAGACACATTTTTCACTGCTTATTCTGTAAGAAAATACAAAGAGAAGGATGGATGGGAGAAACGCTCCTGGACAAAGATGTTGTTAGATGGACGCACTGAAACGCATAAAAACAACCAGACATATATAATGAATAAAATCCATCTCGACGTAAACACTTTGTTTGGACTGATTTATAATCCAGTGGCTTTAAAAATGTATGAGAGTGGCAACCAGTGTGCTCAACTATGGATGTGAGAATACTTGATGCGACCTCTTTCAGGAGAAAGAAGTAGACAACAAATGTAAAGTGTCGACCATCAAAAGTCTGAAAGAAAAGAACAAATTTCAGGGGATTGAAAGAGAGACATTTATAGAGACAAAGGTGGAGATAGACAGAGACTGCAGGTCAAAACCACACAGCTGATTCAATTTCTGCCAGTCCAAATGCTATTACTTAACCCCAGAAACATGGTGATTGTGTTCTAAACCAAATAGAGGAGCGGAGACTGAGACGAAGCTCAAGCCAGGAGAGAGATAAAGAGAGATGGCGTCAAAGAAAATTGAAGAACAAATCTCAAACAAACTGCCTGGGGGAGAATAATGCCCACGCTGAGTCAATAATCTCATCCAATGATTAAAGCAGGAGAAATTAGAGAAAGCAAAAGTAGATAAGGAACAAAGTAGAAAAGACAGTGTTCCTGCTGGATGTCAGCAGCTGTGCTCGGGCAATCACTAAGCAGCTCATTAGAGCTAATAACAGCCGTTAATCAGGGGGAGACTGAGAATAGAAGGCTCGACCAACGGTGGCCAGACCATGGGGAGAAAGAAGCCGATATTAGTTAACCGCCCACTGGCCAAGATCCACTCCACAGATTGCTCAATCTGTGAACGGACAAACGGCCACAAGAGTGGCTACAAAGATGGAGAGGATAAGCAAAAAAAGACACTTTCACAATAAAAGTCTTCAAATGGCTCACTGGTTGATGGGTTATAAATGTAAAGCAACTCAACAGTGTTTAGTAGCTAGGGATGTACCAAATAGTGTGAAGCTTCAAAGCTTCATTCAAAACACTGACATTTGAATTTTAAATCAACATTCAAAAATTATGAGAACTTGAGGGTACTTGTTTTTATAGAGCACTGCAGGTCCGGGGATCAGGGCTCAAGACTATCAGCATCCCGTTGTACAGAGGATAATAGAGCATTTCCCTGATAATGCCATATTGTGAACAACAAATCCGTGTAGAAATTGGCAGAAGGAGAGGTAGTTAACGCTACCTGTTAAGTGGCGGGCAGCATAGTCCTGCTAGGCTAAATAACCGAGCTAACAGCTAACGAACAGAGGATGCAGTGAGTTACATTATGATGTGTTCAAGCTCTAAGCGAAGGAAAATCATGGTATATTCAAATTTAATCTTGGAAAATTCAGCTTTTGGCGAGACATTTAAGGTGAGTCATCAGAGATTAATGATAAACTCGTAAAAAAACAATATGCAAATGTAGTAAAAGAATGCACATTGAAGTAAATGGGATCTATTGTTTTGTTTTTACTGTGGTATCAAATTAGGTATCAATAATCAGGGAATTACACTGTCATTGGTAAGGACTACTAAATTTCTCGTATGGTGACATCCCTACTTCATTATGTTTAAACTCAGTATTTCTGTACAGTTGCAGATAAAGATTCGGCTACACTAATATTATTAGTATTACATTATTTGTTACCAACTTGTGTGGTCCAAACATTTTCAATAACTCCAGAGTGCTGTAAAGCCCAAAAATCAACATTTATTTTTAAAAATTTGGGTGCAAACACAAGATGTTTTTATCTAATGAAATATGCTGCTTAATTCAATATTTGTTGGGGTTTAGCCTTTCGAAAACAACATTTTCACTGCAGTCAGAAAAACATCTTGCTATACACAAAAGGAGGCACGCACCTACTGCACATTATACTCTATAACAGCACCAAAATTACATTTATATAATCAAAATATATTTTTTTTTTTTTTGTTTTCGTTTAGATTGACACCACAAAATATGACGGTAGAAAAATGAATCATTTGAAAACCTCAACAGAAGGGGCGACTGTAAAACTAGAAGTACTGCCTCGTGGTTATATGCCTCCACCAACCAGTCAATGTGCAGTTTACATCCATGTCTGAGGGCTGCGCGGTGGTGCAGTGGTTAGCGCTGTTGCCTCACAGCAAGAGGGTCACAGGTTAGTCCGGGCTTGGGACTCTTCTGTGTGGAGTTTGCATGTTCTCCCTGTGTAAGCGTGGGTTTTCTCCGGGTACTCCGGCTTCCTCCCACCGTCCAAAGACATGCTGTTTAGGTTAATTGATGACTCTAAATTGCCCGTAGGTGTGAATGTGAGTGTGAATGGTTGTCTGTCTCTATGTGCCCTGTGATGGACTGGCGACCTGTCCAAGGTGAACCCAGCCTTCGCCCAATGCCAGCTGGGATCGGCTCCAGCCCCCCCGCGACCCCTAACGGGATAAGCGGTTGACGATGGATGGATCCATATGTCATCACTTCATCATTCCATCCTATTAGACATTTGTGTGAAATTGTCATTATAATTAGGATATGAAACAAAGTGTGTTTCGTGAGGTCACCGTGAACCACCAAATTCAAATCAGTTCATGCTTGAGTCCAAACAAATGTTTGTGCCAAATTTGAAGAAATTCACTCCCGAGAGATCACGAGAACAGGGTGGACAAGAGGTCACAGTGACCTTGAACTTTGACTTTTGATCACTAACATCAAATCAATTCATCCTTGAGCCCAAGTGGATGTTTCTAGCACCACTGGGGACAACCATATTAGTTTCATTAACAGTTTAACATTATTATTATTAACATCATTATCCCCTCAGTACAGTAACACATCAGTCACCAGACACCTATATCATCACAACAGAATATATCAAGGCTTCTAGAAATGCTGCTTTATTTTCTATGACCACACATGTCGTCACACCATCAGCCAATAGCCAACAGCCAATCATCAGCACTGTAATCCCCCAATGTGAGGATGCAATAGAAATACAAATGAGCATGGCACAGCACAGCTCGGCAGAGTTCGCTGTGCCACAGCTCGGCAGAGTTCGCTGTGCCACAGCTAAAGCTCCACGCCAGTCGACAAAACAACAGATCAAAGAGGAGATGTGAGGGGGAAATGCAGCGCGAGATACAACATAACGCCGAAAGGGCTAAAAGCGGATGCCTAAAGTAAAGCGAACTGCTGCTGCTTACTGCGACATATACTGCCAACCTCGGACAGAACAATCAGGCAGAATATGACAAGTTGGTTACAGAAGGGAGGAAATCTTAATTCACAGACGTGGCTTCTCGTGTCAAATTTAACTTTCTTGTGTTTCTTGTATTGGTGATAACTCTCACCAGTCTGTGCTGTGTGTTTGTGTGGTGTTACACTCCTGCGGGCATTTCATCACAGCTGACTGACAGTATGTTTCCATCTTCAATGCTTTGTCCCTGGGTGCCTCACCAAGCCAGTCTATCTGCAATATCCCTCCTGTCTCCACACACAGTCACAATGCAGGGCCTGTGTGTGTGTGTGTGTGTGTGTGTGTGTGTGTGTGTGTGTGTGTGTGTGTGTGTGTGTGTGTGTGTGTGTGTGTGTGTGTGTGTGTGGGTGTATAAGTGGTACCTGCTGCACCTTGACTTTCTCAAACAGACATCTCGTGGAGCCCTTTCTCTCTGTACAGAAGCATTGTTCAGAGTGTGGTTCTGTACAGTGATATAGGCTCTCTAATTGTAGTACATTAGCAGCTTTCAGCCTGTCTGTCACAGCCAGCCCCCCCCCCGTCAGGCTCTCACATTAAAGCCAGTTGGCCTCATTTGCGTGAGGAGAAGCTCGGCATTTTACGACGGCATGCCCAAAATGGATCATACATAAAGAGCAGCACAGGCAATAATACTAACACAGAAAAGGGTATGTACTGTATCTAAGCAGAGCATCTCCAAGCTTCAGCAAACTTGAAACCATTTTTGTGCCAGTTAGTCAGAAACATTACACACATTTCTACACATAGGCATCAACACTCAACACTCAATCGATTAAAACAGATTATTAATTGCAAATCAATTGCACATTTTTTTATCTGTTCAAAAGGCACCTCAAAGGGAGATTTGTTTTAAAGTGGGCAAATATGTTGCTTCATGCAAATGTATGTCTATATTCATAACTGGTAATCAATTATCAACACAAAACCCTCACAGGTACTGCATTTAGCATAAAAATACGCTCAAATCATAACATGGCAAACTGCAGCCCAACAAGCATCAACAGCATGTAATTATTATAAAGTGGGCGTGTCTGTAAAGGGGAAACTCGTTGGTACCCATAGAACCCATTTACATTCACGTCTTGAGGTCAAAGGTCAAGAGACCCCTTTGAAAATGGCGATGACTTTTTTTCAAGTACAAATTTAGCATAAGTTTGGAGCGTTATTTCGCTGATAAGGTAGCATGGCATGGTTGGTACCAGTGGATTCCTTCATAGTTTCATACAGTGCCAGTAGCTTCATTGTAGCTTTAAAACTGAGACTGCTACAACCTAAACCTTTTTTGTTAAAGAAATTAATGCCGTTAAAACAAATCTGCGTTAATGCCTAAATATCACGTTAACTTGCCTAGCCCTAATCAACACATTTATTCATTACACAAATTCTGTGGTTAGTGCCAAGCAAGGGGTGCCAGTTTGTAAGTGAGGCCTTACCCGATGAAGTCACTCGGCCATTTGCATTTCCTGTTTCCCCAAAACACAGCTTTGAATATTTCTGACATTGTCACTTTAACAGAGAAACTGCATATTGGAAATTTGATATTTTTGTCTGATTATACAGCGAAGCTATCCACACTTTCCTCTGCCAAGACGGTCCGTGGTTCTCCAGTTCATTGCAATGCAGTCGTTTCATTTGGGCATGAACGTACATAAATGACCGAATAAATGTGTATTAATCCAGTGTATTGACAATGATATTGTAGCGTGTGGGAAAGCATTCTCTGGAGTTTAGTAAAAAGCAGCTGAACAAAGTGACATATAAAGAGATAAACCTTTCAAAACAATGTAAAATGCCAAAGAAAAGATGGGTGACAAGTTCTTACATCCTAAAAGCTGCGTGTATAATTTACAAACGTGCCCTAAGCAGACAGCAGTTGCCCCTCACAAGCATAAGAAAGTACGCATTTCACTGCATCGGTGAAAGCTTAAAGAAGCTTCTGGAGAAAAGGCATGTGTCTGGGGATCTGAGCAGTCTTTATGTTTTAAAGAGGCTGGCTAAAACACACACATATGCACAAAAATACACAGCATCTTTCTAAGCACTATCACCTCCATCATACAGGCATGTTGCTCTTTTCGCCCCTCATCCCCTCCATCTTCCTTTAAGACAAGGACTCATCGCCGAAGCCTTTCTGACTCTACTGATGGCTCTGGCTGGTCAGACGCTAAGTGTGTTGTGTAAATGTCTAAGGCTTCTCTCTTCAAAACACCAGCTTCTTTAGTAATTCACGTTGCCATTTGGAGATAAGCCTCTGCTTTTGCTGCAATAAAACGTGTTTAAATTTTAAAACATACTTAACCGAGAACATTTTAGGGTTTGTCCTTGTGCTTCCTTCCTCAAGGGTTCCTGCTCACTAAGCACATTATGCTCCTTCTACGGGGACGGCAGCATATGTCTACAAAACTTTAGAAAGACTCTTCACTTCTGGAACATCAAAACAAGACAGAATGGTGTTTCTTTTTCTAGGAGACTGCAGTTGCTTATATACTCATCCAGGAGATACGGAGCAATGGAGATTTACCTGAAGGTATTTTTACCGTTTACTGTTTATACCGTTCTTTAAACTATCATAGTTATTTGTAAGAAAACGTTAATATTTTTATTTCTTAAACAAATTTTGGGCCTGAAAACAGGTTTTGATTTTTGGTTTCATCCTATGGTACAGTATTGCATTGTAAAATAATAGTAAAAAAATAAAGCTGACTACTTCACGGATTTCTCCTATCGCGGGTTATTTTTGGAATGCAACTCCCGCGATAAACGAGGGTTCACTGTACTTATATGATACTATGGGCAGCCACGGACGCTTTGGGCTGAAAGCCACCAGTTGCCACACTAAGCAGACAGTAGAGTCACTCCCACTTGCCACTGCAGTAATGGCGGCGCTGCCAGATCACAGAGCACACAAAACGATCGCCAGATTTGTCTATAGGAAGCACTGCTTCCACACAGCGGTGGATAACGCTCTCAGTACAGAGCTAATTGCTGAATTCTTCATGAAATCCTGGCAGCAGAGAAGCTGTTGCCAGCCACTTTCTGCCTGCTATGACAAGTACAGCTTCACAGCGGAGGATGGTGATCGGGGACACCAGGCCATTCATCTCTGAGCTGATGGGAGGAAGGACTGCCTGGCTCGGCTGCTTCCTAACAGCATGGGGGCACTTTCCGAATCGGCCATTTTCCCCTTTTGAAAATCTTATTTTCTTGCTCTGTCATTCCCCGTGCTCTCACTCCTCCTTACTCTTAAGCCTTAAGAGTGTTAGCCAGGAGACACTCTGCTGCTGTTATATTTACTACTTTGTCTTCATGCTAGCTGCAGTTCTCTATCGAACCCTGGCCTCTGAAATTTCTTTCAATGCTCATCTCGTTCCCCCGTCTATCTAACCTGCTCCGTTGTTTTCATCTTTCTTCAGAATGGATCCATACTTAGACACTGGAATGCAGATTACATTATGGATCCGCTGGCCGATCAATGGCCGCTCCACATTAAAGGAGGACTGGCCCTGCTCCTTGGCCCGTCACGGCCCATCCCGGCCTTAATTAGATGACTTTCATTGTCAGTTAATGGGAGAGGCACTACACTGTGGATGATAGCGAGAAGACAAAAGCAAAGCAATGCCTCACAGGTGGAGAACAAGAACGATAGACTCTCCAAATCAATTTCTCCTTTGACACAAAAGGAGACCTGCTAGATTGCGGTCCAGGTGAATACAACTTCAGTGGTATTTTTCCACAAAGAGTTTATCAATAATCTACCAATTGGAACTTTTCAATTTGGATTAACAGTCAAGTGTTAATGAAAGTTTGTGACAGGGGGGAGCGGGAGCGCTGCGAAGACGGAGTGGTTAAGTGGTCGGGCCGTCACTCCGCATTGCATCGTCAAAAGGTAAATGGAGTGTATGGCAGCCGAACAAGCACTGCAGTGCCAGACCGAGGCTGTGTTGTGTCTCAGAAGTTGGAGGAACATAAGCGAGAGAGCTAAAACAGAAAAAACAAAGAGATGCTAACAAAGTGACAGATATGAATAGTGGAACGAAAGGAAGAAAAGTAACTAACACGAGCAAACAAACATAGTGTATGAAGGGGCATCTGGCAGGCAGCAGAGTGGGTGTGATACAGTATCTGTTCCCCTGCCTACCGCCTGCCTATGGCTAAGACGATGACAGCGCCGACATCATTCAACACTAATAGTGACAATATCAAACATGCAATCTATGTCATCTATGTCACTCTCTCTCTCGAACACACACTGTGGCGGCGGTGACGTGGTGGCAGACGTCAGTTACAAAGTGACCATTGTGCTACCATGAAACATAAAGGAGGTGGTTTGTGGGTCAGGTTGGGTGATTGATGAACGCATATTTTTGCATGTTGGGAGGTGGATTGGCTCTCATAACGGACCGGTGGATACGACTGAACAGAGCAGTCAGGAGGACTCGGTGTAGCTGCAAAGCTAAAAGTTGACTAAAATGTAATGAATTTTTGGCAACTAAACTATGAAAAATAAAAATAGGGCTGTCAAAGTTAACACGATAATAAAGCAAATTTGTTTTGATGCCACTAATTTTTTTCGTGCATTAATGCAACTTGTGATGTTTAGCTTGTAGCGGGCTCAGTTTTAAAGCTAGAGTGAAAACAGTGGCATCATATGAAGCTAGAAAACTCCACTGATGACACCGATGTCTTATTAACTTGTGGTGAAGGATGTTAAATGACCAAACGGATGAAAATGGGTTCTTTGGGTTCCCACCAGTCTCCCCTTTACAGACAGGTCTTAGTCTTAAGACTAAGACTAAATCTAGAGTAGTTGCTAATATTAACATTGGCCTATACAGACTATCAAGAAAAAAGACTTTGGGAATCAATCAATACAGAATCTCAAAAAAACAACTAGACAGAGACGTACAATAGAAAAGGAGGAGAGAGAAAGAGAATGGCAGCGAAATGATGTTCGAGACAACACACAACATGAAGAAGCAGAGACTTGTTTAGTAAATTAAGCAGCTGCAAACAGGTCAAAGTCTTCATCAGGTTCCCAATCAATGAACTGGCTCACATCCTCACATTCTGGCTGTCACTCAAATTCACAAGGCTTCAGACACAAATGTGATGAACATTTTGTGAAAGAAAACGTGTGCTTTAGTGTGAAAAAGAAGTACATTTCTACAGACTCTTTAGCTCTGTGTTTGGCTGTGAAATATAAGCCTATATTGGCCTTTTTTTCCGCTGCAAGCTGATCTGAGCCACTTTCTCACCTACTGCGCTCCTCGTTTAGTTTTACAGCTTTTAGGGCTACTGATTAGGTCACCGCACCATAATATGAACTATCAAGGCCCACTTCCAACAACAGCCAATGCTGAGTCCATTAAACAGACATCTGCAGTGTAGACTTTCTGCAGGATGGAACTGCACACAGGCCCTTCCAGCCCCCAAATATACAGGATACTGTTGTTACTGTGGAACAAGTGTTGACTGGTCTCATCAGCACTGTTTTCAGATGCAGCATGCAGTGAAAAAGCTCTTAAAAAGCACTGAACGCAAACTACTCAGCACCAAACGGCCAACTGCCAGTTTGCAACTCGCTGGTGAACAAGATGGTGGAACATTTAGCAGCTAAAGAGCCAGATCTTCCCCCAGGAGGAGGTGGAAGCCAAAACAGAGCTAAACGGTGGCCTGAAACTAGGAACTTTTTGAGGAACTCATTGTAATTGGAACACAGGAACCAGGGTCTAAATTACGTTCCAGGGCCTTTTAACCACCCAAAAAGGCCCTGGTCTAGGGGGTAGTACTTTCAGGGAGGAGTTTACAGGGATGACTGTCACTAATTTGTAAAACACACAGTGCCGCTGCTTCAACTCATGTACTGCTTCGTTCATAAAACAGGGAAGTACTCTAGTATTGATTTAGGACAATTTTAAGACGAAAGTAGAGCATTTCTCATTGTCTGATAACATTTAAAGTAAAGAAGCTTAGCTGTCGGCTTCCTGTCTTAATTTTAAAAAGCAAGGGAGCTGAGAAGGTGTAGAAGAAGGAGACAGCAATGAATGAGAGAAAGTTATTTTATGATTGTTTCACAGCGGTTATCTTCTAAAGCACAAATAAATAATCATCAATCGCTTAACAGATGATTTACTGTGGAGACACACTCTTAGTTCATTTTCCTCCTCTGCATTTCATTCATTACATCCAGCGAGCAGTAGTAAATATCGTCGCACAGAGACAAAACCTATCTTTTTTTCCAGCATGTTTTTTTAGCCCTCGTCTCATGTCAATGATTTTCATATGTCAGCGGACTGATTGGCCAAATCTTTGCAGGTATTTAGACCGCCATGGAAACACAGACAACAAATGGCTGAAGTTCCTTGAAAAGTAGTTCCTGATACTGAAATTACCAGGAACTTCTCAGGGGAAACCTGGCAATAGCAGCTAAAGAGCCAGAGCTTCCTCTCAGGAGTTGGTGGAGCTATAAATGGATTGTGAATACTGACCTTGAATTTGCCAGCAGGGCAGAAGTTTGACTCCACATGAAAGCTTACGTT
The DNA here is from genome assembly GCA_947000775.1 of Pterois miles. Taxonomy (NCBI): domain Eukaryota; kingdom Metazoa; phylum Chordata; class Actinopteri; order Perciformes; family Scorpaenidae; genus Pterois; species Pterois miles. The sequence goes on along the minus strand of CAMQGK010000549.1, from coordinate 14,868,677 downwards.
GCTCCTTATTCGCCTCCATTTGTAAACGAGCAACTGTGTGTTAGCAATTTTGCTATATCAGCTTGAAAAGTTCATATATCAGTGTTTAAATCTTGTTCACAGCTTATCCACACTGCCCCAAGTGGCCAAAAAATATCTGTTAGTGCAGCTTTAAAATACTATAGGATCAATAGGCTCAATGATAATATTTTGCCATGAGGATACGCTTGAGCATTCTTCACTACAACTATTCCTAGAAAAACACTGAATTATTAAATTATTTATTTTGCTTGATAATTTCACCTCTCAGTCTCGACGTCTGCAGCCGGCAGCCACGTTTCTTAACAGGGCCTCAATCAGAGACGAAAAAGAAAACTGAGAAAGGTGAATAGCTCCGGTGTCTGACCTACAAACACCTTCACCTATTTCCATGTGTAAGAAGCATTCAAGCGGCATGCCCGTGGTGTCTGCTTCCTGCTTTCACCATGCACTTATTAGCTCACTTATAAAGGAGGGAGGGGAAGAGAGAGGAAGAGGAGAGGGCAACGCAACAGAAGAAGGAAATATAGATGGCAGAAGAAGAAGAGAGACAGCCAGAAAATGCAAGAGATCACGACAGCATGAGAGAGTGTATCTCTCACTTCCTACCCCTCCACAAAAGAAGCAGAAATAGGCCTGTACTCTCTCTGCTTCGGCTCTCTCGCTCTGTCTGCGTCACAAAACAAGAACACCTAACAACGCAAACACAGCGCATCAACCCGTGATGTAAGATGCCAGCCGTGCACGTTTGAAGGTTTGTTGGCTGTGTGTGTTATTCAAAGCTCATCAGTGCATGGAGATGCAGGGGGGGAACAAAGCGCGTGGCGATGCCTTGAAGATCTGATGCGAGTCTGACTCGCCCACAGAGAAAGGCAGCAGAGAGAGGAGAAACAAATGCACAGAGAGGTGGGGATGAAAACAGAAAGTAGAAAATTACAGACATGGAAAAGGAAGAGGAGACGACACAGGAGAAGAGGATAATGGAGGAAACAAGTGGAAAAAGTGAAGGAGAAGAGAGGCTGAATGTAGAAAAAAAGGACCTTTTTTAAGGTTCACTTAGCTAATACAGTCTAATACCACAGCCCGGTAATAAATCCTACCTTAATGAAAGCTTGTAATGTTCCTTTAGTGTTTTTTTTTTTAGAGGTGTTAATTCTACTTCATGGTCTGAACAATCGTTTGCAGTACTGTTGCATTGTGTTGCGTTATACAAAAAGAAGTGAACCAAAGTAGAACTCGCAATAAAAGTACAGAAAACCCTTTAAAACAAAACACTCATTAACTCGGAGTAAAAACGCTGTGTGCCAAAAGCAGTGCAGAGAAACACAGCAGTCCAGCCATCTTGCATGCTTCCCACCACTTAGCTTGTGGATCCTAATTGTATCTCTGCGACCACAGTCGGTCTGGGGCGTGCGAGGTACGGTCCACGGAGCATTGCGGTTTCCATTTAGCAGGTCTTATTTTAAATGGCTTCAAAGTGAGCTTGATGGGTCAAAACACAGCGCAAAGAAACTATACGTGGAACATATGGAGAAGCCGACATCACAGAGGAAGCATGCAGAAACGCGCACGCATCCAGTAGAGCTGTGGCCACTTAAAAAGTTGTCATGACAGCGCGGGGGCAATAGCTATCGCTCGCCGTTTGTACACTTCCTTCTGATTATCGAAAAAAAAAAAAAAAAAAAGAAATTGCTTCTGAATAACCACCCATTGTTTTCTCTATACTAGAAAACCTGCATAAGAATAACTCCCAGTCGGTGACTGAAAAAGGCCATCAGGGACCAATTCTATGAAAAACTTGCAATGAGGGAAAAAGCAGGGACCTAAAACATTATTGGGGTTCATTCATTAACATCCTGAAAATAACCCAATGGAGGATACCCTGACAGAAATACAATAAAGCACTGACTAAAGTAAGTTATGCACCTATGAAACTATGCGTTCAAACACAGAAGTAATTTGTTTTAAAGGGGACGTATTTTCAGCGCCTACATATACAGTACATTTGTGTATCTGGAGTGCTTATCAACCCACAAACTGTGAAATAAGACAACTCCAGTCAGTTTTGTGTGGGCTGCCCAGATCATACAGTAAAACATGATTCAACAAGCAATTCAGATTTGGCTCTCCTTCCTATGTCACACACAGACCACAGCTTGAGAGCTATCTCACCAAAGGTGTGCCATATATTTGTTGCAAGCTTTTAAGAGCTGACTGGGCTTTCTATGGAGTGGACTTAAAGAGACAGGTGCTAAAAAGGAGCATTTCAGACAGGGTGAATACAGGTACATTCAGACAGTATGAGAAAAATTAAAACATGTTCAAGTAGAAACCCAAAATACAAGTATGAACGTAAAAATGAGCATACAGTATGTCCCCTTTAAAGATCCAGTGTGTAGGATCAGGTGGTATCTAGCAGTGAGGTTGCAAAATATTGAAGTTTCTCCCGTGTGCCATGTGTGTAGGAGATATGAAGAATATATAATATATGAAGAATATATGTGGTATTTTCTAAGCTGTTCATATTACGGTTACTAACCATTGTTAAAAAATTTGAATCCTATCAAAATCATCCATGTAATGATGATTTTTCAGCAGTCTTTGTGTGCTTTGCATCTGACAGAGTATGTTTCTACTGTGAAAAGAATTAAGTGTGAGATTTAAGTAAATGTGGCACAGCAGAAATGAACACAGCGGGAGGGCTCTGCAGACGACGCCTACAGGTCATGCTTCCTCTCACATGCACACATTAGCTGCGCTCCCTTCCACAGTGTACATAAACAGAACGCCATCCTTCCTGCCTCTTGCTGGGGGAACGTCGGTTTAGGAAACATCCCGACGAAATTCTTCCACTCGGATCACCCTGCAACAGACATCACCTCCTCTGTGCTTTCTCCTGGTAACTTAACCATCTAAAATACTACTGTAGAAATTTTACTGAAATAAAATATTGAAAATAAATAAATTTGGTGGTATCCTCCCTCCCTGAATTAACACTTAAATATCAATAACGCAATACAGTTATGTCTCTGGATCACAACACCGGCTGCAGCAGGAGTGTTGTACTAAACTTGGTGGTTTGTTAGGCTACTTTCTAACTACAGCAGCAGCTGACATTAGCACTGACAACTAATAATAATGTTTGTTGTAATAAGTTACATAGAGCAGTGAGCATAGTGCAGTGGCTGATGCGTAACCTTGCTTCTAAACTTGCGGCGAAGAGTTCACAGGAAACTACTTGGTGCTCGGAACGCAGCTATACTGTACACACATGCAAGTCTTACCCACAATGCTTTGATGAAGAGCACTCACAAGCTCAATTAAACTGTGAGAAGAAGTGTCTAAATGAAAGAAGAGCAGATGGATAGAAGAAAAGGAGGAGGAGATGTCTCGAGGGACTCAGGGTTGATTCCTCGTGACCTGTGGTGATGAACCGGCGAGTGAACAGTCTCTCCGGCTACAAAAGGTGCCACTCTGCACTGTAGAGAGCAGCACTCGCAGGAGTAGAGGCCGGGCAGCCAAGAGAGATGACTGATCCTCACATCAATAGCATATCACACAAAAGATTAGGGAGTTGTTTTTTTTTTTTTTTAAGTGAAAAGGAGAAGGAGAGAGAGAGATGTGTCACTTACCGATGTACTCAAAGACGTAGACGACGAAGAACGGCGTCACCAGGTCGTTGATGCCTTGCACGTAGCCGCTGGCTGGATGACGGATGGCCCAGATAAAAAGGATCCGCTCAAAAATCTTACGCACAAACATACAAACGGAGATGCAGTGTCAAAAATAGTAGACAAAAAGACACAGAGAAACTAAGTAAAATTACAATAATATGACAGAAAATAAAAAAAAAAAAAACTGTCAGAGAAGCTAAAATTAGTATAAAACTACATAATCAATTGGTCAATTTGTCACATTTTCTCTTGATGAACTACTCAGTTGACTGATTAATCATTTCCCTCCCTTCACAAATGATGTGTTAATAATAAAGCACGTTTGCTCAGACTTAATACTTATTCTCTGACAGCCAAACATTAGGCTAGTTAGAATGACAAGCTGTAATCACAGACGAGCAGATTTTAGGAAGTGAGCGAGGTGCGTGAAGACAGCGGTAGAATCAGAACAATCTGAGGCATGCCAAGCTGGCGAGGAGGAAAGCAGCTGAACGGGCACAACCTTGCTCGCTGTGGGAGTCTGGCAGGAACGCTGCAGATGGGATCTTTAAGCTGACATCGATTTGGTTTTAACTGTCACTCTTCTACAGCCATCATCGCGTAATAGCTGGTCACAGATGTGGAAGTTACGGGGTATAATCACCTCTTTTTTGTGGACGTGGTAGAAAAACAACAAATTCAAGAAGTTTATGATCATATACACCGTAAAAACACAGCCATACAGTGAAATGCTTATTTCGTCAGTGTCCCTTCACGCAACAGTAAGAAAAAGAAAGAATTTAAGTAAAAAAATTAAGTTAGAAAGTTAAAACTTAAGTGAAGTATGCATCCTGAAAACACTGCAATTTTTTGCACAGTAATGTAAATATTGCACTGTAGTGTAGATTTCACAGTCAGGTGTCTGTATAGTACAGTTCAACTGAAGCTGTTAAAGTGATTGAATGGGAGGGGGGCAGTGTTCGATGCTGCTATTCAGCTGTCTGATGCCTGTGAATAGAGGCTGTTTGTCAGGAAACCTTAAAGGAATTTTTCATTAGTATCACCATACAGCAGGGGTGCGAAATCATTTTTCCTAGGGGGCCACATGAGAAACCCAGATTGTTGCCGGGGGCCAAACAAATACTGTCAGACGTAACCTTTATTTTATCACTACAGAAAACATACTGGGTACTTATTTTTCAGTATTTATTATCCTGAAAGTCACTCCAAACAGCATATTATTGAGGAAATAACATTACACGCAGAAGACTTTGAACCGTACAGGACTGCTTGTTTTGGGTAGTAATGTTTCCACGAACAACACTTATTAACATTTAACTTAACATTAACACTTAGATTCCCTTCTTCTGTTGCATGCAGCTTTGTAAAAAGTCCACGCTGCTTTAGTAGCTTAGCTAGCAGCCCCTCGGCTGTCCTCTCCTTCTCATTCTCTACTTTTCTTCATGTTTTGGCTCAAGTTGTATTCTTTGAATATCGCCACGTCTGTTACAAACTAAGCACACAGCTTTACCGCAAACCTCCGCAAAAAAATACTTCCATGACTTATTATAGACGTGCCGTCTCAGCAGATGACGCTACTTCAAATGTCACTCGTGAATTTACATCAATGTTAAGTGTGACAAGAAGAACCACACTAACAATACGCAAGCATTTCAAAACAAAAGCTATTTTCTTTACTATTTACTATTTGTTTTTAACTTTGTAAGTAAAATTGCGTGGTTAGTCTGGCGACACGTCTACGAGGACGCACATGGACCTATGGACTGGCAGTAGCAATGTGTCAACAAAGACAAAAAGCAAGAAAAGACTACAAGCTAGGAAATATGGATTAAACAATGCCAGACTCAAAATGTTGTTAAACTAGAATTACCGCCTTACAGTTGTACGCGTCCACCAATCACACAAGTAGCAGTTTTACATCCATGTCCGTCCAAAAAGTCATCGCTTCATAAGTTTATTCTGTTAGACACTTATTACTTATTGTCATAATTAGCTTATGAATTCTTGAGTTATGGCCAAAAATGTGTTTTGACCACAAAACTCTAATCTGTTTATCTTTAAGTCCACATGGATGTTTGAGCCAAATTTGAAGAAATTTGATCAAGGAGTTCCTGAGATATCACGCTAACAACAATGGTACAAACGGACGGACAAACTGAAGACATAATAATAAAAAAATCAGTCTCGTCTCCTAAAAAAATACATTCCCATACAACTAAATTAAATTCGTAAGGAAATATATTTTGTCGCCGATGAAGTTTGTCTTTGACGGGACCTTTGTAAGTCTGTGGCTGCAGCAAATGATGTACAATGAGCGACCAGCAGAGCAGGTGACGTAACATATTGAGCAACTGTGATAGAACATTACATTAAATAAAAATGTTTTTAGTGGTACAACATGCGACAAAGTCCACCTCTAATAGGTGGGAGGGGAGGCGGATGGAGTCCAACACTGAACTTTCCCACAGGAGACCGCTGTTCGTTTACCGTGTGAAACATAGTCATTTGCGTTTTGTTTCAATGTCGTAGTCATTTTAAGCCAACCATGATGTTTTACTAAGTCTAGCTAGTCGAGATGTTCAAAACGGTTTAAAAACGCGACCGTAATCCGGAAGAAAACATATTTTCCTCAAAACGCATTTTGGTTATGCAGTTAACTTGTATGGGAATGTCATTTTGTGGGAGACAGGTAAAAAAAAACCTGGTTTGCAAATGTTTTATGAGGAAGGAAATGCATTTAATTTGCTTGTTAGACCTCAAGAATAGTGTTTTGTGTGAGAAAGACTGAATGTACACATAACCTTTATTTAGTTACAAGAAAAGTCCACCGGGCGCCTTTAATGGCATATGTTCTAATAACAGCTCTGAACCCTGAGAGCTTTTAATATTGACTTTCAATAAGAAAATGCACCAGAAACACTTAATTAAAGATGATATCACTTGAGCTAAATGTCACATAATTGCTAGTAAGGATTCTTGTTTAACCTGTGTGCTGTGTTATTGTGTGTGTAGTTAGGTTATGAACGTTTGTCTAGATTGAAAACTACAAAAGCAGAATATGGATTTTGGGCTTCATGGAAACGGGCGAGCCCAGTCTAAATTTGAGATGAATCATTTCTTTGCCTCTCTCTAACACCTCAGCCTTTGCTGCATTTCTTTTTTTTTTTTGCACAAAAAAAATCTCACTTTGAACTTTGTTCTCTGCTTTGGTGTTGGCCTCCTCCCTCAGTTTGTCTCTGTCTCCCCTCTGAGTCCGTCTCCTCCTCCACCTCTCTAATTCTCAATGTTTTTTTGCAAGGCGAACACTTCCATCTTCGTTATGGGCGGCTGTTTAATGCTGTCAGCCGCAGTGAATAAGAGGAGGCTGGCTTGAATTTCAGCTTGTTTTTTTTTTTTTTCTGGAGCTCAAATGGATTTCCCCCCAAAACGTAAACACACACACCTTGCTGTACCACACCCATCAAGCATATTTTTTTGGGGAATATGTCATGTTTCTGTCATTTTCTAAATAACCTCATAGCTCATTGTTTTATGGAGAGACAAAAAAACACGGCAATGTTTTGTGGAAGCTGTGCGTGTAAAGATTTTCATTTTTACTTTAAGTAATTCAATCAATGTTAAGATAGCCAGAGAGATTTTTAAGACACAACTCTGACTTTTCTCCTCAAATTCCCGTTACCTGCCTCCACACCTCCTCGTTCCTTATCAAAGCCCCGTATATCAAACAGGGAGAGGTGCTGCTGCTTGCAGGGGGAGTGTGGGTAATGGGACTTTCTTTTTGTGCAACCTCAAAAGCTGACATGCATATTTCACATCGGCACCTTCGCGCTTTGAGTGAACCCTGCACGCACACACGACTCTGCCCACGCCCGGTTTACTATGAGCAAAAGGATGTTTGTATGTGGAAGATGCTTCGAAATAGCAACCGAACAACATTCTCCTCAGGTTTAAACAGAGTTCACTCGGTCCTCAACAGACAGCAAACTTACATTTTTCTGCAAATTATGCTAAGCTCACATGATTTCATATTCTTCGCGAGCATCTCTAGGACAGGAAATCAGCTTGTTTCCTGTGTCATAACGGCTATGGCTCCATCAAATTAGCTCCAGACCCCCGAGGAGCCTGATAAGGGTGATCTCAGGAGGAAGGGAGGAAACTGACACAGCAGAACGGAGTCACGTCAAAGAACTCATTGACATCTGACACAGAAAGTGAAAAAATCACTTGAAGGGTTAGAGCAGGGGTTCCCAGTCTGGGGTCCAGGCCCCCCGGAGGGGTGCCCCAAAGATCTCAGTGGGTGCACCAGGATTTGTCTGCTCTGTGGTTGTCAAAATTAGATTTGCACTTGTATAACTAAAATCACAATATCACACTTACAGGATAAATCACCCAAAAGTCTATTTACAAAACTAATTAAAAAAGATATTTTTGGCAAATTAACAGTCCACATACTATTCAAACCTGCTTTTTTGTGCACAGTTGCAGATTAAGATAAGCCTACACTAATGTTATTAGTATTATACTTGTAGATTTAGATTCCAGTGGCGGCTGCGTAGGATTGTATTGTGAGATTCAAACATTTCCAATAACTCCAGAGCATTAAGTCCAAAAGTCTAAATTAATTTTCAAAAGACAGACATTTGCAAAATTCCCAACATGTCTTTATCTTACAAAACATTCTGCTTCAATCCATAATTGTTGGTGTTTAGCCTTTCAAAAACAACATTTTCTCTGTGGTCAGAAACCTCTTTGCTCTCCTGCTTGCACTGTAAATTACATTTATTTAACCACAATAAAACTGACACTATTATAGTAAATGAATTAAGTTGAAGGAAAAAAAAAGATTACGTATCAGCATTCACTTGGCAAATCCATCAATACATCATAATTTCATTTATTATAATCATTAAAGAAAGCTGATTTAATAAAAGAAAGTCTAACTCATTTAATACACTGAATCGCCATATTCAAACTGAGGAGGTTTGAGGATGGATGATTGGTGATTATTTTCTAATGGTGTTGACGTCGAAAAATATGGGGCACCCACATTTCTTAAATACAAGTAGGGGGGCTTAAAGGAAAATAAGTTGGGAACAACTGGGTCAAAAGGTTAAAGAACGATCCCATTGTCTTCATTATCAAGGGCTCAATTGCTCAAATATGTGATGTATTCATCAACAACCACCAACTGCTGCTTCTGCACTCCCTACAAGTTTCTCACTGAAAAAGCATCAGTGAAATGCACAAAAAAAAAAAGATTTCTAAATATGGCACTGATACAGTAAATCCTGCTCTTTCAGCCTCTAATCACAATTTGGAAGCAAAACAAGATGTTTTCTTTGCACGTCGGGAACTTATAATTGCCGATTATCAACATCTCGTGAAGACGGAATTGTTCTCCAGAACAAGAAAAACGCAAACACTTAGACACCAATTAGGAAATCACTGCAGAAATTGCTTCAATATCCCTCTCTCCACCGAAATGGAACAGACTGTTGACTGTTTTCCATCTCGCCTAAATCTCTCCGAGCCCTACGGGTAACGGTGGGGGTGGGACAAACAAGTGAATGAAATGAAGCAGAGGTGATTTTCAGGTGGCGCCGCAGCAAGCATAACCATATAAAAAAAAAAAAAGTGGGCCTTTGGAGTCTGTTGCATACGAAAATACATGAGGTGCATGCTGCTTGAATACATTGCTGGCTTTTATTTTGCTCTCAAAGAGGGGAGAGTTGGTGTGTGGGGATGAGAGGGAGAAAGGAGGTAAATACAGAGGAGATGTACAGTAGTAATACATACTACACAGCACATCCCCTTTGTCTGATCTTATTTCCCTCCTTACCTTCTGGCGCCATATTGCATATAAATCGGGGGCAACAGAAGGTGGCGTTGCCTGGGGCTCTGTATGAATCAATGTACTTGTACTGTACATGAGCGTGCACTGCTAAATGCTAATCCCTTTGTTCCACATGTGTACTAGGGGTGGGAGAAAAATCAGATCACCTATGTATTGCATTTTTTTTTTTTTTTTACAATTTTAAAATCAATTTTTTAATGCCAGAGTCAAGATATTTGCTTCATTCGAGTCTAAGCGGAGGTAGGAGGAAGTTACCGCTTCAACTGTAGTCTGAATAACAGGACGTCGTATCTGTTCTGCATCCATCAACCAAAACAAACTACACTTCCAGTAAAGTATGGAAACACTTTGGGTTTCACACCTTGCCAGGAAAAGCAGAGCTAGAAATTATGGCTAAAACAGCATGCTAACTCTGTCATGGACAGGAAACGTTGTCATATTGCAGTAACGTGCGGTCCGTGATTCGCGTATCTGTGGTAAAATCAGCCGATGCTACAACTGTAGAGCACCTATATACTAACATTTATGTTAATTACATCCATCCAGATGAAGCTGCCCATGGATGCTTAAAGAGAGCGGAGCTGACGGGAAAGCTAACGACGGACATGGCGAAGCTAGCGGAAGTATATGAGAAACTACATCTGGTTTCAAAATAAGGGGTTAACAAAGGGAACTGTATATAAAAAATACACATATGGAATTAATTGGATTATATTCACCAGAAGTATAACACATTACATGTCCCTTATAAATTAAATTTAAAAAATACCACTAATTTGTGAGGGAAATGTCTTTATTCTTTGGATTGCTGGGGAAAAAAATTAATTAAATACGTATGTTTTCCAAAGTAAAAGTCCCTAGAAGTGTATGATTCAACTTTTTCCCATGATCTAGTGTTTGAAAAGTTAACAAAAAATGCACTAAATTGTAATATTGAATAGCAGTACTTGTAGAATTATTACCAAGTATCGTGACAGCATCGAATCAGGAGATAGATGAATTGTCCCTAACGTGTACATGCATGTGAGATTGTGTTTTCTTTCAGTGGTGTGTACAGTCCGTGTGTGCTTGCTTACACCTACTGTATGTGTAGGTGGATATACACAGAGCAGTCCAGAGCCCTGGCCGCCTCATTAGCCTGACCCTCATTATGGGATTTCTCTAGCTGCTTCTCAGGCCAGTGGTTCTACAGTATGTATAGCAGAACCTCCTTGAAGTGCTGTAATAATAATATTAATAATAAGATAAACGTAACCACATATAAATGAAGGGAATCGAGTTAATTCCTATGTTAAGTTGCATTGGGATGCTGTGTACATAGTCCCTCAGGCTGGCTGAGCCAACTTCTCACACCGCTGCAGAAACAAAAAGCGACTTGCATTGCATTTACATTCTAAGTCTTTAAGTAACGCTGTTATCCGAAGCAGCTTACCGTGATTTAATAGTTAAGGATTTCAGTAATGTGCGCCTTGCTGTATGTTTTCCTAATGTGCCCGAACTACCTCTGATAGTTATTGTTTTATCTGCTTAAAAGGGTTTTAAGATAATTAGTTCTTATATCCCCTAAAAACACCCGACTGGAACAAGAAATGCTTGTTTGGTATCGCTAACAAAGCAGAGCAAAGAGAGCGCTAACCATGCAGAGTTTATACATCTGATCACATGCATGACTGCAGGTATTATGTAATTCTTCTATAAGTAATATTTTACAGTTTGTGCTTCTGTGAGTGAGTGAGTGTGTGTGTGTGTGTGTGTGTGTGTGTGAGTGTTTGTGTGTGTGTGTGTGTGTGTGTGTGTGTGTGTGTGTGTGTGCAACCATGCCAGACCATGCAGTGTGCTGAAGCAAGGGTTTTCCCTGTTTCAAACTCCTAGGCAGACACTTTCTTTAATTCTTTCATTTCAGCACTAAACTTTGGAATCAATTTCATGTAGGGCTGATTATCGATTCTGAATATTTAATGGCAATTTATTGCATGATTGTCTATAGTTAATAATGATTAATCACAAATGAATCACACGTTTTTTTATCTGTTCAAAATGCTCTTGCAAGGGAGATTTGATAAGTATTTAATATTAATAATATGTGAGTGGGCAAATATGCTACTTTATGGCAAACTCGAGCCCAACAGGCAACAGCTGTCAGCATGTCAGTGTGCCGACTGGGGTTCACCACCGTTTATATGGTGTTACCTTTGATTGAGGGCTGATTTCTCAGCCTTAGAGGAGTTTTGGTCCGGCTGCTCTTTGTGGAGGCAGTCGGTGGCAGACTTGTGTATTCTGGATGGTGAGTTTTAAAAATGGGAGTGGAGATTTGTCGCGTTTCCATCCTTAGTTACGATTTGTTTATCGCACAGTTTACAAATCACTTCTTCTTCAAGTTCTCTAGCTCTCCTTTTTTCTCTGACTTCACAATTTATACTTTCAAATATCTGCTTTATTTCACTGTTTCGCCTCCTCCTTTTGAGTAGCGGTTAAATGTTGTAATGGAGACGTGAATCCCTGGGATGACGTGCTGAGTCATTCATGGAACAAGACACTGGATCTTGGCTTGTGTCTTGAGGCGTTGTAGCATTTAGTCACCGACAGTCTAACCTGGACACACTGCTACGCTCACAGTTATGGCTGACTTCCTCTCACACACAATCTCTCTCTTTGTTAGTGAGTTATTCCTTAAATGAGTTTGCTACAACACAACATCTTAAAATTACATAATTCCCTGATGTTTTGCCCCGGCTGAGAGTCATCTCAGGCCCATCAGGCTTGCTCTTTAGCGAGTTTGGATTGTTATTTAATCTCCTTGTCGACAAGCTAGTATGACATACTACTGTATGGTTACCAATGGCTTGCTCAGGTTTTCTAGTTTCATATGACGCCGGGATCTTCACTCTGGCTTTAAAACTGAGCCCACTACGACCTAAACGTGTTAATGCAAATTCGTGAAAACCTAATGTAATTTAAGCCATTATGATATCTTTTATCGTCACTCATTATTATTGACCCACAATATCAGTGGCACTGATGATGTTACCCCCATATCTGCCCAAAAGCAGAGAGGGGAAAACCCTGCTAGGTGAAGTGGTGTGTGTGCAACAGGGGGGGGGGGGAAGGGGGGGTCTCACCTCTTGGACAGAAGCTTGTTGAAAGAGAGGAATAAGAGGATTAGTTCTCGGTATGTCAATGTGAATCTGCAGAGAGAGAAAGAGAGAAAAAAGACAAACACTGAAGCAACGGGCAGGTTAGCACAGATCTGGGCATCACAGATAGAGAGAGACAGACAGAGCCACAGTTAGTGGATTGGTGTCCTTGATTGAAGGCAGGCGGGAGTTTCGGTGGTCTGAAATGGATAGCAGCGGTGGTCTTGAATGCCAGTGTGCATATATTGATATTTCTCTGTGATACTATGTGCTTGACAGTACATGTGTGTGTTGGACCACATTTACACCATTTCAGAGTGTCTGCCCGGCAGATGAGCGATACGACAGGCAGACAGATTCGTCAGAAGGGAGCCAGACGGATGCAGGACAGCGACTAGAGCCGAGCCAGCTGAAATAGTCCAGGCCGGACCGTTTGTGAGAGTGTGTGGCTGGTTGCTGACAGGACTGGGGGATTGAGCTGTATTCACAGTCCTGTCTGCTCTCTCCACCTTACCTCTGTCACCTTTGGCTGCAGCACCAAAGACTCAGGACTCATCCTGGGAATGTCTATGTGGATCTGACAGCAACATTGGAGAGAAAGGTGTTAGACACACACACACCAACACACACATTTCCACTCATGAGTACCTATGCAGAAGTCCCCCTTCATTTACATGTCCTAAATATTATTGTGCAGTATTACCTACTGCACTATACCTGTGCAGTAGGTAATTAAAGGGCTAATTTCTGAGTTTATTTTTGGTTAGACTTGTGGGCTGAGCAAAGGCGAACATGCACATGCATTACTTTATTTACCCCAGTGAGGATATTCGCTCATTGAAATGATTGAAATTGTAATGCTTGTACTGCTCATCCAATTGATCTCTCTGCAACTCTCAGCAGCACTCTGCCCACCGTGGCCTATGTGGCTCCAACTACTGCGTATAAAACAGTAGGCAGCTACTGCCAGTTCACAAAATCCCCCAACTAATGCTATGTTCACACTACGAGCGACAAATGCAACAAAATGGCCAGCGTGGCCGGCTGCGTTGTCACAATGCTGGCGTTGAAGTGTTGCCCTCATCCCGTTGATGCAGTGATGTTGTTAAATAGCACCGATATGACTGGTCAACATTTCAAAGTGGAGAGCTAAAAAAAGGTTGAGACCAGCTCAGCTTTGATTTGTAGCACGTCACGCCTAGGGATGTCACAAGAACTCATACTTTGGTACCAAGTTGACTCCAAAATTGTGGAAATGTGACGGTTTCTACAGTACTGCAGGTACCTGTGGGGAGAGACTAATGAGGCCCATCGAGACTAACGGTGCCCTGACAAGACTAACAGCGTCCAATGAGACACGAGACTGACAGTGTCCTGAAGAGACAAACAGCGTCCCGTTAAGACTAACGGTGTCCTGTCAAGACTAACGGCCACCTGTCGTCCTGAGGATGATAGGAAATGTGTTTGTGACTCACTATCGACAGCAGGACTAGGGCTAGTTAGCGTTAGCCATTCGTTCATTGCAGGGCTGTGCTGTTTAGTGGCTGCAAACATTATATGTTCAGGCTCTATTCAGAAAAATTATATTGGGCAAATTCTGACATTATAGAGTGTTTTTGGCGAGAAACTTGAATGAATACAGTTGTTTGAAGTCAAACAAATCCAGACTAAAAGATGACAGGTGGCAAGGAGAAGGGGTATTTCTGAAGTATTTTTTTTGCCCCCTAGTGGTCAAACTTTATTTGATGCAGCCTTAACAGTAGAACTCAATCAGTTGTTTCAAATACACAGCTCCAGTGTATACCGTCTGATGGCCTAAAAAAGCTCATTTTACTTTTTCAACACTTTCTCTTGGGATGGAACAAAACAGCAGCAGTACATCAAAAAGCTCGCAATGCAAGCAGGGACTTCTACAATGACTGCTACATCCATATGCATAAACACACACAAGCTGTTTGGGCAAGTTACCAACAACATAAACAGATATATAAAAGAGACAGATGGACAGACACAAGAAGAGACACTAACTACGGGGACAGATGGAGAGATTTACACTGACTGATGGACTATGAGCAAACATACAGACTAACATAAGACATATAGGTACATGCCTACAGTGGCTTAAACATAATATACACAAATATCATGCAAACCCACTGCCATGTGCGATCTCAGTGCCAAACCGACATATGTGCAAACACACATAATCACACACGGGGAAAAAAAAAAATAATTAAAAATCCACTTTAAATCGCCGCTCATCTCGTCAACACAAACAGTGTTGGAACAAGCAGACTTTGGCAGAAAAAGAGGCACCAAGACGCAATCCAAACAGTCATCAAAACAAAGTATGCCAGCTTTCTGGCACAGTGCAGAGGAGATCAATGGGAAATTGGACGGAATATGAGAAATGTGTGTTTTTGCTATCGACAGCCCCCTTTGATGTTTCTTATCGGCTTGAAATGAATGGGAAGTAGTCAAGTGTTAAAGTGAGAGAGTATGTGGAGGGGAGGGAGAGAGGGGGATAAACAGAGAGTAAAAGTAGATATTATTTTCAAAGCCAAAGAAAAGTGTTCATTTAAGCAGCTCTGAAGCTTGGGGCTGCTTGTCTGTGCTCTGTGAGCAGAGCACGACCACATTCGCTGCACGTCAACACAGACAGACAAGCAGACGACATTCCTACGACTACATGAGGGAGAAAGAGGAAGAGACGAAGAGCGGGAAAAAAAGCATGGAGCTGGTTCCAGTAATCCTGTCTGCAGGGCTGTATCCTGTCAAAACACACACTTTCTCAACCACACACACAAACAGCCATGTGTCCTGGGTCTGTGCTGATGAAACACATTAGTGACGAGAACTTGGTCTTATAATTGAAAACGGGACCTTTTGTCACTCTGTCCTTGAGGTTTTGGGATTCAGACAGGTGTTAATAAAAGTCACATGTAAGGAAATGCTTAAAAACACAACGAGTAAACAGGACAATATGTACCTGTCTGTATGTGTCCTGATGGTGTTCGTCATTGCGGGAGTCATAGTATTGCTGGATGAAGCCGAAATATTCCTGTCTCTTCCTCTGTAGGACGCTCTCTCTTCTTTCTGCATTAGCTGGTAGGTAACCCTAAGAAAGGGGGAGAGAGGGACAGAGGAAAAAGCAAATAAAAAGGTTGCAAATGGTGAATATAGTTGTTACTCAACTATAGTTTATGTACAGATTACAAGAAACAAGATATGATATGTTAACTGGTGAGCTTTAGAGGTGCTGGCGAGTGAACTCTGTTACTTTTGGGCAGACTAGCTGTGTGTCCCTCCTCTTTTACAGTCTTTTAGCTAAGCTAATCATCTCCTGTTAGCTCTTTAACTACACAAGCACGACTGGTATTGATTCTCTCATCCAGCTTTCAATAAGAACTAGGGCTGGGTATCGGTTTTGAGTACCATATCATACATATCATTTCCAAAATTCACATTATGTTTTTATCTAATGAAATATTCTGTTTCAAGCCTTATTTGTTGGCGTTTAGCCATTCAGATACAACATTTTCACTGCAGTGGGACAACTGGGTATCGGATGAAGAACTCTATTGGTATTGGTATCGCTTTAAGGGTACTGGTATTGGTACTGGCATTGTGTTTTTTTATGTAAATAAGCACATTTTCCACAATGTTGAATTATTCCTTATGTCAAATGGTCTAAAATCTGATTTAATTATAACTGCATTAACATCAGTCTACATACTGTCTAATTAAGCCATTGAAAATTTTGCACTAAAACAAAACTGTCTGAAACAAACCACTTTATTGTTATACTGAAAATTTAAAATTGCCCTGACTTCACAAATGCAACACTGTCTGAAATGTACTACCAACATTTACAAAACCTTAAAACATTGTACTGATACTAGTCCAGGCCCTTAAAAATTTTCAACAAGTAACTGGTAATAGTCTCCAAACTAATATACCTGTCTATTTGAGACACGCATGAGCAGACACGCTTGCGGGTTCCACATGGGACTCATTAATTCAGCTCCGTAAATATTCAGCAAGACCGTCTCCTCACTGTCTCAAACTGAATGGCATTTCATGTTGCGTGTCTCTCGTAATTATTTGTCTGCCAGTATATAGTAGTTAATGAGCCTCTTGTTCTAAAACCTCGACTTGCTTCAAGTCTGTCTGCAAAGTTCAATCCCAAACCAAACTCCACCACCCGGGATTATAAACCTAGTCTGTACAAGACACACTTCACTTTGCGGAGAAAACTTTCTGCTGCTTGACCAAATGCTTTCTGCCTCTTAGGGGAAATACCTTTCTGTGTGTGTGCTTCTGGGAGTGTGTTTGTCAGTGACAGTTTGTGTGAGCATACACTTGTGAAAAGAGTGTATCCTCCTTGCGCAGTCAGGCTTATGCAATGAGGAGAAAGTCAACTCCAAACTGAACAACAAATCTAAAGTCTATTAAAAGGCGAGAGCAGGGACCGGGGGCTCTGAAATATTCACAGTTAAAGTCTTCAAAACATAACTCAAACATGACTGCTGGCTCCAAAAACTTGTTCTAAAAAAGTGTCGCTATTAAACCTACAAAAGCTCCTCATCATGTTTTCCTTTAGATGTTTGATATTGCCTCCTCCTCCTATAATAACATAATAAAAGAGAGTTACAGGTAATTTAATCAATTTTAACAATCAAACCAGTTTTCAGGGGCCTTACAAACTAATAGTATGTAATGTTAGTAACTTATTTACCAGTTTACTATATAGATGTACTATATAGGAGTATATGGTTGTGTGTGTTACTGAATTAGAGTCGTTGGTTGATTATCATCAGTTAGTTGACAGCAAATTAATTGCAACTATTTTGATAATCGATTACTAGCTTTGGATAATTTTTTAAGATGTCAAGATTCTCTGCAAGATACTGTGAGTTATACGACGGCGTATTAGGGTCACTGAAAGGAAAAATAAATAATAATCAGGGGGCCCCAGACAAGAATGTATGGATGGATGGATGGATGGATGGATGGATGGATGGAGAGTCCGCTATACTATATTTTGCACTCTGTAGTTCACGTTACCACAGTGTTTAACAGTTGAATGTATGGTGCGATGAGGTTGATCCAACCTTCCAACGAATTTTTGGGTATTTTTATCATAAATTTGTCACTTTAATCTGAGAATATCCTGTGTTTTCTCTTAAATTTACAACTTTTATCTTTTATCTTTTTAATCTTTAAATTTTTTTTCTTGGAAAATTAGCCCTCTTACCCAGCAACATAATTACTATGCTTTATTTTATTTATTTATTTTACCTACAATGGCTCTAACAGTTTTTAGCTTTAGGGTTTTAGGCAGTTGGTTGAACAAAACAAGTCATTTGAAGATGTCACTTTGGGCTCTGGAAAACTGTGATATGCATTATCCACTATTTATTCACTATTTTCTGATATTTTAGAAACCGATGGATTAATCGTGATCATGAAGACACCTGAGCCGAGGCCATTTATAAAGAAGACCTATGTGGCTGAAAGCTCCGAGGGCTGCCCCCTCTTTGTCTTAGCTGACTAATATTTCTTTTGTTCTTTTTCAAAGGAAACCTATTATGCTTTTGTGTTTTTCCCCATTCCTTCAGTGTGTTATATAGCCTTTTGTTTATGTATAAGGTCTGCAAAGTTACAAAGTCCAAAGGGAGTTACTCTAGCCTGAAACGCCTTACTTGAAGTCAGGCTTTTTTTTCTGTAACGTGGTGATGTCACAAATTAACAGATTTGCATAGCGGCTAGTTTGGTACCCCCTCAAACAAAGCTAGTTAGAGCGGAGCTGGAGCAGAGGCCAAAGAGTTTGGTTTGGTTGACCAATCACAACACAATGGGCCAGCTCACCAATCAGAGCAGACTGGTCTTTTTGGGAGGGGGGCCCGGAGCTCAGACAGAGCGTTTTAGACGAAGGGTGAAAAGAGGTGCTGCAACACAGCCAGTATGAGAAAACTAAAACATTTTTTGAACATTAAAACATGTAAACATGTCTTAGTAGCAACCCAAAATACAAGTATACACCTGAAAATGAGCATTATACGTCATCTTTAATGCTTTTTTCATGCAGGATGACTTATTTCCAAGAAACTTATGAATGCATCTCAAGAAAAATAAATCAGACAGGCATAGTCAAGACTAAACCTCCGAGCTCAAATCTTACAAAGACTTCCAAGTCTTTAGCAGACCGATGCTGTAGTAGAGCAGTGCTCCCTTCATCATCCTGTCTGTCGCTTCCATTTATTTGTCATCACTTTCAATTTAAACTGAGCATTTTTTTTCTTTCTGAGAACGCATTTGGCTGCCGTTCAGTCACATCTGAGAGCAACTGTTTTGGACTGGCTTTAGTGGAATCGCCATCAAACTAAACTCATCGTCTGCACCAACAAAGGCTACACATCAGACTGGAAGGGAAAACACAAAAGGCCTTAAAAGGCTGATAGTGACTGTGTGTGTCCTTTACAGTATACATGTGTGTTTTTTATCTAAGTGCATCTTTGTCTTTGTTGTGACTCTGCCGTTTGTTGTTTCTGGAAGCTGGCTGCCGCTTTTTGGTAAAACCCTGGTGATGCATATCGAAGCAACCACACGTACAGAAAAAGTACCAATTTAGGGCAACTGTCAAGTGGAAAATCAAAAGGAGCGGCAACAAAAGTTTCTCTTTTTTGGTTTTTAGTCATTTTTTAATCTCAACAAGGCCCCTGGAGAAGTCTGGAGAGTCTAGAGGCTTATTTATTGCACACATAAACACATATATACACCTAGCTAACACACAAAACATGAATTTTGAAAAATGCTCCAAACAACATGGTTGGACACTCTCATATCGTCAAGTTATGACATATAAAACACACATCACATTTCACATTCCCTGCCAGCCCATCTATCTTTTCCACCTTCAATAACACCATCATTCAAAGTATTCTCTTTTTCTGCTGAAAACTAAAATGTGCATCTTTTCACGACCGAACCACTGTGAAGGAGGCAGACTTCGTACTCATCCTCGCCTCCTGTCCCATCTACCCGACTGCTGCCAGTCAGCCAGACGGTCACACTTGTGCCCGCAGAAATCAGGCTAAACTGGGACTTTTTGCACAGCCCGGTCTCTGCCAAAACGTCCACGCGTCACATGTTGAAACTGCTCCATATGCAAATACACAAGTACACACACGCAAACCACAACAGTCCAGCTACAAAACAGTGGGCTCCGGTGTGATGTGCACTCTGCCAAATGAGAGAGAGGGAGAGCATGTGTGTGTTGAAGGTTAATGGACAGCTTAGTGGAGGTCAATCGCACCCAGCTGCATTACTGCTCGACAGGACACACACTCACACAGGGGATTTGAAGACTATAAAGAGGACACAAGCTGTGTCATACGCTATCCTGGGATTTTATTTTATTACTAGTCTCTATCACTAATGATAGGATATCAAAAAACTGGAATGTTTTAATGTGCCCACATGCTAATATAGGTCTGTGGTTACTCAGATTACCAAAGCTATAAACTGTGCAAATTAATTGTCATTTTTTACCACAACTGTGCATGTTTAAACTCTTCCACTCCTTGAGGGCATCCTCAGTGGACTTTTACTATCTTTCAGAGGCTGTAGCAGACTCGGTTTTAGAGCTACTTACCAATCATGTCATGCTAGCTTGTCGGGAAGGATGCTAAATAGCATTCCAAGGATAACCTAGATTTTGGCGAGGAAAAACTTACATGCTATCTTCAAAGTTGTCCTTTGACCTCTGACCACAAGACATGTGAATGGTTATATGGGTACCCACGAGACTCCCAATTACAGACATGCCCACTTCATGAGCAAAACAATTCATTTTT
Organism: Pterois miles; assembly: GCA_947000775.1. Classification (NCBI taxonomy): domain Eukaryota; kingdom Metazoa; phylum Chordata; class Actinopteri; order Perciformes; family Scorpaenidae; genus Pterois; species Pterois miles. Next base: position 14,848,138 of record CAMQGK010000549.1, on the reverse strand, counting down.
TTGCATGCAATAAGTAAGTATACATTTTCACCTATTCTAGAAATGCTGCATTTGAATATTTCTGCATACCGGGGTCCCTCAACAGCCTTGAAATTACATAAATTAGGTGACTGGGAAGCTGACTCTGCTGGATCCAATGAGCCTAACGGTATTCATGTATGATGATGTTAGTAGTATGGTAGCCATTTTATTGTAGTGAGACTAGAGACCTGGGGCATTCAGAGGATGGATGGCTTTCCTACGTAGACTGACATAAGGGGTTTCTGAGCAGTTTCCAGAACAGAAGTGCTCACCATCCAATTACCAAAAAATGCAATTTTTGCTGAAATCTCCCAATGTCAAAAGTTTTCAAAACCAGATCACAGCATGACTTTTTCTATGGTGTTCTTCAAGATCTTGGTGTCTTAAAATGGTAATCTAGAGGGATTATTGGTAATTTTTATCAATTCTCGAGTGGTCAAAAATGGTTAAATTTAGCACCAAATATGTGCAGCAAATTGTATCCAACTTTAAAATTGCTGCAACAACTTATGAGACATAATAGAGCATGGGAATGGGCATTATATACTTAAATAATCATGTTCTTAGTCTTATTTATAACTAGAACAACTTGACACACAGTGTCAAATTAATCTTCAGGTTCCCAGCTTTCAGATGATGTAAACCACTTCTATGTGACATCTACTGTTAACCTGCTATCTCCCCCTAAAGACCACCTGTCCCTGCCTATAAAAGACAAAAACGGGTCTATGGTAATGAGGGATGGAGTTGAAAAGGTTAAGAATAACTGGTCAGAATGAAAATGATGAAGTCAGCACAAGCAGCGTGCCTGTCTTTCACAAAAATAGAGAATTAAAATAACTGTGTCTATGTCACAGTAAAGTGCATTAAGTGCCTAAGATCTGAAGTGTACTTATGCTTGAACCTGAGTGACTAATTTCCATTTTATTTGTGGTCTGTCGGTTAAAAAGGGTGGCATGAGATTTGTTGAAAACAGAGAGGAGAAAGACTGAAAGCAAAGCATCAATGTGTGATGGCTCCACATGATCTGCCAGTCGTGCAAAATGTGGCGGCACAGCGCTTCCTCCTTCCTCCGCTAATCAGTCTACATAAACCTCATGTCTTCATTCTCCCTTGCATCAATCTACTCCTCCATTCTTCCATCCCTCTAATGAAGCCTCCACTTCAGTGAGCTCTGTGTAAAAAACTGAGGAAATATGCTTGGGGAATCCATTTGGGGAATTTAAATGAAACTTTTTTTTGTCTTCTCGCCATCTAAATTGATTTCAATTTAGCAGATGCACATTATTCTGGAAGCAGACTGGAAATAAACTGTCCCGCGACGGGCACAGCAAAAGTTGAACACATAAAACTTCTTTCTGAAATGCTCTTGTCGCTGTGTCTCTACAGTGGGTGTCCATTTTACACTTACATCTGGTGAACGGAGTTTCTGCAACATGGTGGATAGTTTTCACGTTTACACACCAACTCTGAAACATTTGTCCCTCATCAAAGTTTTCGTAACAGGTTTAATGGCGGACGAGACTTTCTGCATTTTTTTTGCATCCGTCAAAAGACAAAAGAGGTTTGCAGAATTTAAAGAGATTGCAGCAGATGAATCGGAGATCAGACAGTACTGAGATGTACTGTGATCTCGGCAGCTCAACATTAGCTTCTTGCTAAGCAAGAAGCACGAGCACTTTCCACTGCACCCACATATAATTCAGTTTTGTCTCATATTCCAAATTGTCAAATACTGTGCACCTGTACAAACTGTAAATACACTTTTTTTTTCTATTTTATTACTGTAAATTTATTTTATCTCTGAGTCACTTTTTGGTTATTATTATACTTGTATAACCGGAGGGACAATAAACATCTTGAATCTTGAATCTTGAAAATTTCCAAAGAGAAGAAGAAAACGACTGTCAGTGTGCAAGGCTTCGGTGCGTTACGATTTTTATCTGATGATTTAAAAACTAAAAATGAATTAATATTAATAATGGTGTAGCTGTCAGTGCTGAAAAAATGTTTAAATGGAACCTTAAATCTAGAGGAATTGTGACGCTCCTACATGAAACAGACCTTTATTTATTCATTTGTTAATCTACTTAAAAACCAAATATGTAAAACGCGTTCTCTGATATCTAATACATGCATATTATTCCCCCATGCATCACCAGCGCATCACTGTTTAACTGGTCCAACTTATATCTCTTGTGTTTTGACTTCCTCTACTTATTTAGTCAACAAGAAAGTTCCTCCTTATAATCCAGAAGAGGAACAGATACTACGCAGTAAGCAGTATGTCACTCATGTTAAAATAGTAGGTTAAATGTAGACTGGATTTCCCCACACATACAAACTAAAGATATACAAACAATTTTTGGTCCTGGATCAGTTTACTAAAAGCAATTAGCTCAGGTCTAAGGAGTTAATATTGAGAGGTGACAGTAGATCTGTACTGTACTAAAGTGTACAAACGGAAAATTAAAAGTTCTAGCTAAAATGCAAAATTATGCATACTGAGAGGAGGTCGCTCATAAGTCGGCCTTCTATATTACAAAAACAAAATCACCCTTCTTTTCTCTCAGGCGATATAATTATGTGTGCGGTTGTGAAGTAAAAGTTGAACATAATAATATCTAAATCTGTCTCTGCTGCCGCTGCTCCCTGCTACATTTCATATAACCCTTCAGTTTTGTCAATAATTCCACAGCCAGTTAGTTTTCTACTCTCTCTCACCACTTCACATTTAACAGCCACACTCCATTAGCAAATGTACATATTGCCACAGGCTGACATTCTTTCACAAAGCAGAAAAAGCCATTTAATTTCTCCGCTCTCCTTCGGGCTCGGACACAAAGTGCTCTTTAAAAAAAAAAAAAAAAGAAAAGAAATAAGACAGAATGATTTCTGAAATAATAGGAAGTTCAACCGGATGTGTTTCTGAGGCCGGAGGGCAACCTGTGGAGCCTCTTGCTCAAATAGTGAAAGGCAGATGGAGCTATCAACTGAGGCTAAAAATTGCTCTCTCCCTCTTTTTTTGGACTGCTTTTTAATTTCCACACAGGCTAATAACAGTCTGAGACAGTCGTACGCAATTTCTGTGATACGGTGGTAAATGCAGGCCGTCGGGGGAAGCATTACCGAGCTCTACCTTGTTTCTCGTCTTTGTCAGGTAAAGAAGAGCGTGGCTCAAGCATGCCTGCTGGAGGGGAGAGAAAAATCAAATAAGTTGGTGCGCGCTAGTGAGCAGGAGAAGGGCACAAGGGACACCACTGGAGTGAAGTTTTATTAGGTGCCAAGTTTATGGAATACAAGGCGTGGGATGGGAGTCTGAATGTGTGTGTGTGCGCGCACGCAATGCTAGATGGAGAATGGATTTTTCGAGCCTGATCCCTCCTATCTATTTCTCCACTGGATCATACCACAGACAGGACAGAGTAAGCAGTCAAGTGTTGTGACACTTCAGAAGATATGATTGCTTTTGACACTGTGCCCACTTTTTGCTTTAATCCAAACCTTGGATTTAACTCGGTGATAATTCACGCTGCACGAGGCTCTGGGAATGTATTGAAAATCTTGCAAGGTGGGGTTGAGATGACTCCAGATGTGGATCTTATAGTCAAAACGCCCCCTATATATCTATCAAAGTCATCTGGACATACGCAGCCTCAATGAAGATAGGAGATGTATTCCGTTATACTGCACTGAAACTTGTTAAAACCAAATCCATTCTGTCCGTGAAACAGAGAGACAAAAGATAAAATGTCTTTGCGTATGGTGACCACATTGGATAGCAAAGCAGCGGCTTGGTATTTAACATTACGGATAGAAAGCTGGAAATCAAACATTGAGTATTCAGTCATGGAACTGTAATGCAAGGAATCTCTGTCTGTATGTGCATATGTCCTTCGCATATCTCAAGAGCCGTTCATTTAATCCACTTCACACTTAGTAGGAGTATTGCTGGGGATCTAAGAGAGTGCAAACACTGGCCTGTGCAGCAGCAGGGGGGTGAAGCTTTGGGCTCTGCAGACTGAAGCCTCGGTTATACTCCCAAACAGACGCATACGACATACGACAGCCAAAGAGTATAGCAAAGAGACGAAACTCTTTTTTTGACAACAGCCGGTACCGCCATTTTGGACTGGAAATGCTTAGTTATACTTACATATATTTATAATATCTCATTGTTAAACATAGGACATTTTGATAGAACATGATGATAGAATAAAAGTAATTCAGCTTTACTTTTGCACGCCACTTTGTAGGCGGATGTTTTGCCAGCATTTAGCAGTCACTTTCAGTCCAAAACGACAGAATCATAGCTCTGTTGCTAGATGCTGATAATGCAACGGAATGAAAAATGTATTCACTTCTTGGCAATACACTTTCTTTGGGACAACTGCGGAAAGCACAGAGGCGTAGTAGTTCTGTCCATTTTGAGGACGCGTCCCACACATATGCAGTGGATCGCTACGGGTGCGGACTGCCCCTGTGGTCACAACAAACTAGTGGCACACATACGTCCACGCAGAGCCAATGCATACATACTCTAAAGGTGAAATTTATGTCACGCAGACCGTAGCAGAACCTCACGTACTCCAGGATGCAAAAGTATAATTAGTATTTGAGCTGAGCGTCCGTTTTTGCTGCTGGATGCTAGATACACGACATGGATGCTGGATATATTAACGTTACAACCTGTGATTTCCCTCGTCAACACGAGTGGATAGCCAACATGAAGCAGAGTTGAACCAGACTGTGTTTCCTCTGTGTATGACTTGCTAACACTAATTATGTTACCGCCAGCAGAATACCCCCACTAATTACATCCATTTCCACTTTACAATAGTTGTAAAGTGGAAGTAGTTACAGTAGTTGTGTCATAGCAAGTGACTAATACACCTATTTGGAAATTACCTCCACTTGGTGCGCCATCGACCATGAGTAACCATGAATAAGGTGTTTTAATAACACCTGTGGTCCACAGGCCGAGCATTCAGCCTGTTGTAAACAGGCATCTTCATGAACAGGCACTGCACGAACATAGAAAACTGAGGATTGGAGAATCATTGATCATTTGAGTCATTGACAGGTGAATCGTAATCAAATCACAAGGCCAATGAAGATTCACACCTCTCGTATTTAATTGCCTCGTGTGCATTTTTGATCTTGTGTTATTACTGTTTTCACAGCTGAGAAACCAATTGCCCCTCTGGGAAAAAAATAAAGTTCTACTTGAATTGAATATAAACACAAAAGCACAACCTTTTACAGCCAGATTTTATTCCTGAAGAAAGTGAATATTTGATACGTACTCATGGAATTTGAGTGAAGTGTGACTGACTTTCATACACTTATTTGCTTTCTTGCCGAGGGTTAGATGAGAGGATCGATACCACTCTCATGTCTGTAGGGTAAATATGGAGCTAGGACCGAAGAGGCGATTAGCTTAGCTTATCTTAGCTTGGCTCAGAGACTGTTAGCATGGAGAAACAGCTAGCCTTGCTCTCTTCAAAGATCCAAAATCAATTTCTTTGTTTTTTCTACTCTCTGTTTTTGAATCTGTGCTGTGTTTCCCTTCATGTTCCTTCAGGCAGTCAAATCATCATTTAAACAGGCCGTAACGCTGGGGCTCTGCAAGCCCAATATTCAATGCATAAATATTGTGTGTGTATATATATATATATATATATATATATATATATATATATAAACCCACACACACACACACACACACACACACACACACACACTGTATATAAACACAGGTATACACACAAACACACACTACCCACACATGCACACTCTAGTAACATATGTACTCGTGAACACGGACACCAACATGCACAACCAAACACAAACTGGAACAAACCAATATCGGGGTTTTTTTTTTTATATATTTTTTTTATCTCACACACACACACACACACACACACACACACACACACACACACACACACACACACACACACACACACACACACACACACACTTTTACAGCTATCTTTTGAGGACACCATTACAAATCATTCCCTCCCCTCCCCCTACCCCCAGGGGCCGCAATTACCCCATTTTGTGGGGATTTGGTTGGGGAACCGGGGGGCCACCGGTTCAAGTCCCGCCATGACAAGAACTGAGTGTGAATTGTTATCTATGGTACATGTCGTTAATCTCCACACACACACACACACACACACACACACACACACACACACACACACACACACACACACACACACACAAACACAAACAGGTCCACGCAGTAATAGCTGTACAAGTACACACACACACACACACACACACACACACACACACACACACACACACACACACACACACGGTCCCTCCTGTCCCCTGTACCTGGCTGCCTACACTGCAGCCAGCTCTTTGCAGCTTCATGGCGTTACGAGCCCCACTTCAGTAGAGTACCAAACAAAGCAGTCGTTAATGGTTAAAGCGCTCAGTTGGTAACCTCCCACCACTAAAAAAAACAAACAGGCAGGGACACACACACACACACACACACACACACACACACACACACACACACACACACACACACACACACACACACACACACACACACCCTTTAATGACATCTTTTCTGCGGCACATTAGGTATTGTGCGGTAATTAATGGGAGAGTCATGCCGTTCAAAAAGCCAGTCTTCTCTCTGCAGACTAGGAGCTGTACACCACAACAATGGCTTTAATGAGTAAACACACCGCGTGTCTCATGAATAAATTATTTGTGCCTCGCAATTAATTTTCCCTATTGAAGTTTGAAAAAAAAAAAAAAAAAAAAAGCAGGACTGTTACCAGTCTTCATAAATCAAAAAGGGAGGGGGTTGGGAGAGAGAACATGACATTAACTTTTTGTGTGCCTCAGATCCTCTATAATGTGTTTTTTTCTTTAGTGGCATATAATCTGTTTGCGTATATGCCTGTGTGTGTATTTGCTGGTTTATGAATGAGGTTCCATAGGATTTTATCTTGTTTTTAATCGTGTTTTTTTTATGTTTTACACAAATTAGTGTTTGTTTCGGTGCTGGTGTCTGAATGTACATTAGATATGTAGAGCACGTGTGAGTGTGTGTATGCTGTAACTTACCGAGAGGAGCTTCCACGTTATCGGTCGGACCTGTCGTGGGATTCCAGACCAGCTGAGTTTCCGTAGCTCCTCTGTGAAACAAGAACAAAAATACCAGAGGGTCCATTTCAGATTCAGCACAGAGACTTTTTACACAAAGACTTTGATTTCCGGGGCTGCACGGTGGTGCAGTGTTTAGCACTGTCGCCTCACAGCAAGAGGGTCGTATTCGTTCTCCTTGTGTTAGTGTGGGTTTTCTCCAGGTTCTCCTGCTTCCTCCCACAGTGCAGTAACATGCAGTTTAGGTTAACTAATGACTCTAAACTGCCTGCAGGTATGAATGTGAGCATGAATTGTTGTCTGCAATGCATTCTGCATGTACATATTGATATTTTAAAAATAACTATCTGGACATTTGTTCGCTGTTAAAAAGCCAAGTTCTATTCCCTTCTCTTGTTTTGAATATTTCTGATCACACAGAATGATGCAACAAACAAAGAGCCAAAGATATATTGACATGGAAGTAAAGTAAAAGGAGAAAAATCTGACCTGAAGCCCAAAATATTTTATTAAAAAAAAAAACACATAGTTTTCCATTTTCTCTGTTTCTGTCTCTACCTTCCACTATGATAAATGTGTATTTATCTGCCTGCAGTGTTGTTTTTCACTGAGTTGATGACATGATAAAACGGAAATTCAACAATAACAGAATATTTAACCGAGATATGATCGTTCCACACTTATTCAGCTGTGATGCAAACAAACCCACATTCTGACTTCATGGCTTTTTATGCTAATAAATACAAAATTACTGCGATAAAAGGAATCCATTTACCAAGACACAAAATAAAAACCTGTTTTCAAACCATTACTGGATTCGTAAGTCATTCTTGGATCATCATTCAGTCTACCAACTAGCCTCGCTGTCCGAACTTCATGTCTTTTCTCTCTCTTTTACTTCACTGAAATCATCTGATGGGTGAGAAGTGGATTATTAACTAGATTCTCCCCAGGCTGGCTGGGAGATCCGGCAGGCTATAATGTAAAATAAATCTGGAGAGGTGCAAATTGAACTTTTAAATTGGGAGAGTAGTTCTTCCCTTTGGGTCCATGAAGGCCCAGAAAATATGGCTTAATGTTAAAGTGCTGCTAGACAAGCATCCAACCCATATCCATCTCAATCTAACACACACATAAGAGAGGATGGGTAGGTGTAGGGAACAACAGTGACTCAAGATAAGTGCTTTGTCTTGTTGTATTTAGTAACCTGTGTCTGCTATTTCAAACTATTTCTAGTAAATCCAACATAATTACTAAACTACAGTAAAGTGTAGGACAATGTGGGGTTGAATGCTGAATCTGAGGTTATCTAAATTAGATTTGCACATGTCTAATTAAAATCATAATAACACACTTACTGATAATTTACAAAGAATCTGCACATAAAACGATTTAGCTCCTTAATAGGCTATATTATGTTTCAGCCTGGTATTTGGTGGTTGTGTAGAATGATTTCCAACCCTAACCCTAACCCCAGAGCGTTCATAAGTCAACATTTACTTATTTGATGAGCTCATTTCCAAATGGTCTGATTCAATCCATACTTATTGGCGTTTAGCCTTTCAAAAGCAATATTTTCACTGGGATTAAAAAGAAAAAAAAACTTCTTTCGTGCTTGCCACAGAAAGGGAGGACGCACCTGTATGAACAGGGTGGTCTAGCAGCAATCTAATAAATACAGAAGAAGAAACCTTTATTTGTCATATACATACAGGTACATACGTGAAATGTGACCTCTGCGTTTAACCCATCCTAAGCACTTTAGGAGCAGTGAGCTGCTGTAAGCGCCGGCGAGCAACTTGGGGTTCAGTGTTTCGCTCAAGGACACTTTGACATGCAGACAGTAGGAACTGCGGATCGAACTGGAACCAGAACCTCATAATGTACAGTACTACAATGTAATGTACAGCCCCTTGTAATGTCTAGCACTACATTATATTTATTCAACCACAATAACACAAAATCTACGTCTTGCTATATTACAATAAATAACATTAAAAAGATCATGTTATATATCCGCATTCACTTGACGAATCTGTCAAGACATTACAAGATGCAAGAAACTGACGTGTTACATTATCTTAAGAAAGCAGATTTAATAAAACAAGATGAACTCATTTAATAAACTGAATCACCTTATTAAAATTGAGGACTTTGTTCAATGATTTTTTAACTTTTTGTAAGGGGGATGATGTCAGAGTATACAAGTAGGAAGGGTTTCAAGAAGAATAACACCACAGGATATTTCCTGCAGTAAAAAGATATTTTGGAGCAGTGTTTCTGTAACAATTTGACCTCACTAATAACATAATGTCTCCATCCAGTTCAATATTTATCAATCAAACCGATATTTGGTCCTACGCTGGGTGCTCCTTTGAGCTATAGCATGATAACTAATTCTTTATGGATAATCCGTGACACATTTTCATCACAATATATATTATTCATCTAAATAACTGTTCCTAGAGGGAAGTGAAATCGCTGAGTGACCTTGTCTACCCGCGTAGGATATTCAAGATGTATGATGTGCGTTTTTCAGCAATATTTCTTTCCACGCAGGAGGTTCCTGGATGAGTTTTCGCTAACATTATCTTATCCATTATTCACAGATACCCCCCCCATTAGTATTCAACAGGACGAGCTGCTACAACCAAACAGAGGCAAACATTAAAAAAACACAATGGGAATCTCCACTTGTAATTGCGCTGCCACTATTTTACCTGCATTCTAAGAGTGAAAGGAAAAGGGGAAATTGATTTCCGTACAAATTAAATCGTGCTGCCTTAATATAGTTTTCCGAGAGAAGAAAAAAACAAGAAACAACTGTACGCAATGAATAAGCCAAATTCTTCCTCAACTCTTATTCAAGGCACAGGCTGGTAATTGATAAGCCCTTCGCACAGAGTGAACGATATTGATTAGTGCTGCCAAATGACTCTGGCTTGCCAGTTCTTCAAGGCAAAAGCAATGGAGAGCCAAAGACAGATAGCAGAATAGGAAATAACAATCAGCTAAACAGCAATGGGCTAAGTCCATTGGCTAAATTGAGTGAAACGCATTAGAGCTTGTTCAGCTGATGGGAGAAGCTATTTATTCACTATAGTTCCTGTGCATCTTCCACTTAAAATTTCTCCCTTGCCTTGTCCCCAATGACTTTAATTATATAGAAATTCAATACAGTGATCTAGTGCAAAGCACGGCTCTGTTGGTCTATAGGGAGTCAGAGCCCCCACAGTATGGAAAGGTTTCGATTACCCCAAGGTTAGCTGTGCGGCAGCAAGTCGCGTTTAAAAGCACAGATTAAAAAAAAAAAAAAAAAAAAAGCTGTCAGACATGACAGAGAGATAAAAGTTGCAAAGCAAAGGTGCTGCAGGTTTTCTGCAGATTATGTCTGTCTCTCTTTGCACCTTCGCTTCGTTCTCCTCGGGACTACAACAAGTGGATGAAAATGTGTGAAATTGTTGCTATCAAGTTATGGCGAGTACTTGCGTCTTCCTGAATCTGTAGCTTTCAGGCATAGTTAGGGACTGTGCTTGTAAATTCAATTTGCCAGTTTTCTGAACTTGGCACTATGAGGCACTTTAAGGGGAAGTCCACCAATTTTACACATCAAATATGTTTTTTTCTATACACATGCTGGCTTGGCTTGACTCAGTTTGACTCAGCACATCAGTGCAGCACGGCAGGGATTTGCATTTCCATTACAACTGGGTTACCTGCTTGAAGGTGTGTGTGTAGTGGTCAAAAAACAGGCTATAAAACGGTGGATAAACACATTCATTTCCTACATTCTTCACGATAAAAGTCTACCTGTCATCCCGTTATTTTTGCTGCTTGTTCTCTTGAGAGCGGAACACGCAGAGACTTTAAGGCCCAAACACACCAACCCGACATTAAAGAACTAGCGGCGATGAAAGCCGACCTGTGAGCCGCCTCACGTTGCCTTTGTCTTGGCCCAAAAGATGCACTCGAACACACCGCAAAGACCACAGCTGACAGCCAACAACCACGCATGTCCTGTTCCTGTGTGAGATGAAATAAGTCCTCAGCAGCAGGTCGCTGTATCGGTCATTCAAAAAGGGAAACTGGAAGACCTAGGATGGCAGCAATACAAGCCGTTGTTGTGATACATACATGAAACAAAGCAGTGTTTGCCAACCATTTTCACACCATGCTCACTCACCACCCAGACTCTTTCCAGATGGTCATGTCGCTGTGAAAATATCTGTGTATTGGAATGATCAGATAAGATGATGAAAAATGAGAAGAACCTTCTGTGTTTTTACTCTCAACTTTTACTCTTAAGCAGCCAATCAAAGTCATTGCTCTCACCGACGGGCACTGCTGCTGATTCAACATGCTGAATCATCCTAAAAACCTCTGACACTGGCAGACTGGAGTCAACAGGCGGGACACCCCGCAAAAACTAGACCGACAGATGCTCACTGACAGCCAAAAACTGGCCGTTGGCCGAATGTTGGGTTGGTATATCAGGACTTTTAAATGTCTCTGGTCTGCAGTTGAGTTTGCAACCTGCTCATGACACACGGGGAGAAGGAGGGTCGTCACAGGTTGGCTGTAGCCAACGAGACGTCATGGCAACCAGTTTTGAGGCAGGTCGGGCACAATTTGGCCTGACTCCGGAGATGGTCTACCTTGGGTGTGGCTCAGCCCAACTCGGCGTGCTGAAAGTGGGAACAGAAATGCAAATCTGCGCAGCACAGTTTGACTCGGTGTGGCCAAAAGTGCCGATGGAAAAGCCCTAGAAGTATGGCCTCGAGGGGTCCATATGTGGAAAAAAGGTTTGACATCTGATGAATTGCCTCAAGTGATGTCCCTTGAGTCAACATCACCTGGGCTTTAGAGTACAAGTTGGAGTTGAAAGGTTACCAGACCTTTGTAGCCCGTTCCTTATCTCTCCCTGTTGAGGCTAGCGGCTCGAGGCTACATTAGCCAGAGTTGCATTGTGGGTAATGTAGGGCAACACATTTTGACAAGGCAGAAGAATGCATGGAATAAAAAACTGGTTGTCTTTAGGGCTGTCAAAGTTAACACGATAATAACGGGTTAACACAAATTCATGTTAATGCCAGCAATTTCTTTAATGCATTAACACAACAGAATTTTTAGGTTGTAGCTGGCTCAGTTTAAAACAATGTGCCAACAACGTAAATAACGCTCCAGATTTCCACTAAATTTTGTCGAGGAAAAACTGGCACAGCCATTTTCAAAGACGTCCCTTGACCTTTGACCTCAAGACATGTGAATGAAAATGGGTTCTATGGGTAGCCACGAGTACAGACATGCCCACTTTATGACAGTCACATTGGGGCAAGTCATAGTCAAGTCACCAGACTGACACACTGACAGCTGTTGTTGCCTTTTGGGCTGCAGTTCGCCATGTTATGATTTGAGCATATTTTTTATGCTAAATGAAGTACCTGTGAGGGTTTCTGGACAATATCTGCCATTGCTTTGTATTATAAATGTATTCATACATTTGCATAAAGCAAATATATTCGCCCACTCCCATTGTGATAGGAGTATTAAATACCTGGCAAATCTCCATTTAAGGTACATTTTGAACAGATAAAAAATGTGTGATTAATTTGCAATTAATCACGATTAACTATGGACAATCATGCCATTCATCGCAATTAAATGTGCTAATCGACTGAAAGCCCTGGTTCTGTTTCATTAACTTAGATCATTTTTAAACTTTACATAACATGACACTATAGGAATTCAACGCTAGATCGATTAGAGCAGTCTCGACAAATCATTTCTGTTTTATTGGGGAACACTCTTTATCAAGCAATTTCTAAATGTTACTGACATGGTATGATACAATATCGATGACAGCGTGGGTATGATTGATTGGCACTGTGGTCATGTCTCTGCCGCTGAAATCGTTTCCCGTCCCGCCGTGGCTCGTTACGAGTACATCCTTTTTTGTAGACTCATAAAAGACTAATTCACGAGCTGTGGCAATCGATTGCGTCAAAAGCACGTGTGAATAAATTATACGAATTTGCATCCAGTTCCACAGCTCCCCAGTGCAATACTGCTGGTTAAATTTCTACATCTTTGAATCTCTGCTGCCAGTATCTGTATGTTTGCATGTCTCAATACTCTCAATAACACCTACCTTTTACACATGTAGAGCGGGACAGCCGCAGTGAAGATATGTAGAAGGCGCTTACAACACAGTGCAAGACTTTACGGGTGAAATCGTTATCCTATGTACACCTCTACATTCATTACTCTCCTAACAGCTAGTCGAGGGTGTCTCTCCTCTTGCCTTGAACCTTTTGAACCTTCATTTGCACTGTCAGACAAAGAAATGAGTCCATGAATCTTGTGGGCTCGGGCTTAATTAAACTATGTTATATTTCCCCCACCCGGCATTAATCTCACCATAGGGGGGTTTTAGAGAGGAGGGGGGTGAAAGGAGGCGAGGATCAAGTTTAGCTAATAGTCTTTACATCCTGATGCTGCGGTGATCTTCAGAAAGCCCTGTCCCCTTCGGTCAAACACTTTTTATAGCACGAAAAGCGTGTGGAAAAAGGAATGTGTGCACTGAAGTGAAGTTTATGTGTGGGTAGTAGTGAGCGTTAAGGGCAAGGGGCAAATATTTACTTGGCGCCATGTGGCCAGCACAACAAGCAGATGCGCCTGTTAGGCCCATACATCATATACGGAAAAGCGTAGCCTCTGCTCCTGAAAATCACCATCTTCCAAACACTCCAGCAGAGAGACGGACCACTGCAGAATCCCAATGTGAGCCCGGATGTATTATAGGCCTGCAGGTAGCACTGATGCACTACACTGGTACAGTACATGAAAGGACAATGGTAAATTCTATCATATTCCTCTAGTTTCACACATCTGAATTAGTCTTGGGCTGCTTTTGAGAGGAGACCTGCATAAGAAAATATGTAATCCATAATCCATCTGTGAAATAGACTCTGTGGTGATGCTTTATTCTAATGCAAATGCACTCTCAGAGGAAATGTGTCTATACCCCTATTTCCTACATGCTTGCGATACAGCTCTACTCGTCTCAGCTCCAATTTCAGAGAAATAATTTCTCAGAAATAAGACTCCATTCCCCACAGTGGGCAGAGACAGAGAGGCCAACATGAGCACCGTTGACGTACAGGCTAAATTGCAGATGTCGTTTCATTAGTGTGAGGCTAGCTCATCTCTCAGAAAGCATATCTGACTCTCAGGGGCATCTCTTGTGCATTATGAATGAGACATCCAGGCCCACAGCTCCGCTGGAATAAATTAAAGGCATTCCATGACATTTTCGAAAATTAATCTGTTTTTTTTATTTTATTTATTTTTTTGCTCGGCGGGCACTTGTCACAATGTGGGTTTAAAAAAAAAAAAAAAAAAAAGGGTTCTGTGACTGTCCCAGAGGCGACGAGGGACTAGATATGCCCGTCAGTTTCCGAAGTTAACAATGCAAACAAGCTCATTTCTGGCTGACAAATTTGTCACTCCCCTATAAACATAGTAATCTGCACAACTACTAATTGAAGCTGTAAAGACATTCCTTTAACAGGTCTCTACAGAAACAACACAGAGGCAACTCATTAAAGCAATTTACAGTCAATTCACCCCACAGGCAATCATTTCAAAGTGTACATATAAAAGTGCAAGCGGGGGCAAGTGAAAACAGAATTTCCCTTGTGGGACCAATAAAATATCACATTATTACATACATGCTTTGGAATTAGTGTGATCAGTATTGTGGGTGTTTTATCATGCTGGCAGGCGCAGCCCTCGGGGGATTGGTCTGGAGAGACGGTCCCGACCCTGGAGGAAGCCATATTCCTCACCGGCATGTGAAACACCTGTAACATCAGCAACTCAAGGACAACTGCTGCTAGTGTTTCCTCTGCGTGTCTACTGTATTCCATTATGCATGAACTTACAGGGGTGCACTTTGTCTTGGCTGGAGTTAAGCTTGGGACTACAGGGGGTGATTAGGACACCATGTACCTTCTGTTGAACACCCCACAACAGCTGCTCTGACGTGGGACCCTCGGAGGTAATGAATGCTCAATGACTCTTGAAACACTCAGAGGGCAAAATAGAACTAAATATCATGTTTGTATTTCATTGAAACTTACTTAACCAGCCAAGACAACCTAAAGTAAACCTAGGGCTGTGTACCAGCAAGAATATGGCGATACGATAAATATCATGATACAGGATTCACAATTCAATATATTACGATATATCGCGATATGGTAAACAAGGCAATATATTGTGATTTTTCTATTTCACTTTAGGGAAACTGTCATTGTATAAAGAACACACAAGAAATACACTATTTTAGTGTATTTAATACCTTATGTACTGCATGAAAAAAACGAGATAGTTTTTGTCCAAAACTGCAAAGGATTATCATGAAGTGGGCATGTCTGTAAAGGGGAGACTGGGTATCCATAGAACCCATTTTCATTCACATATCTAGAGGTCAGAGGTCAAGGGACCCCTTTGAAAATGGCCATGCCAGTTTTTCATCGCCAAAATTTAGCACAAATATTTGATTTATGTTTTCTAGTTTCGATACAGTATCAGAGAGCATAATATCACAATACTGATGCGGATCAATATTTTCTTGCACCACTATATAAAACGGGAGTTTGAGAGTAGTGATAAAGCGACAGAAGGTCACATCAAATTAACACCCACCCCTTTACTGCCAACAACCACATGTGCAGCACCTGGCCAGTGAACAATCTCCTGATTGCCTATTCTTACTGAATATCGACCAGTAACGATAGGTGCACAATCAACTGGGGCATCCCAATACTATAATTAGAGATGCAATTTCATTACAGATTTATCTGCAGAAAAATATCTGTTTTTATACCTTATTTGAACAGTCCAACTCTCTTTCCTTGACGTTGAAAAATAATGATTTATTGAATATCAAAGTGGTTGCTGATAATTTTTCTGACTAATTGATTTGACTATTCATTGCAGCTCTATTATGGAGTTGGATATACAGTACAGTCACTTGAATCATACATGCATTCAAAAGGTTTTCTTCCTGAGTGGCCCGAAACAATACAGGAGCGTAACTGGCCGAGAGAGGGCTCTCATTATAAGAAGCTATACAAGGTGGTTGTGTTCTGAAAAAAATAATAAAATCAAATGGAGTAAGAATGAGAGTGTGTATATGTGATTGTAAGTGTATATGCGATGGTGTGTTCCAGCACTTCTTCCATGTCTGCCTGTCTACCTGCCCGTCAGTCCGTCCACCTGCCAGTGTGCACGGTTGTGTATGAAGGCTGGTAAGAAGAATGGAAGACGGCGAGAAGCGCTGTCAGTCAGTGCTGGCTGAGCAGGGAGCTGACGGGAGCAGGAGCGAAGACGGTTGGCGGGCCGGAGCCATGCACTATTCAGGCAGCATTCAGACGGAGCGCGACCACTGGGGCAAAACACCACAAGGTTCTCGGTAGCACACGCACACATGAACGCCACACACACCCGCCAAAGATGGGGGTTGTATTCTGCAGCGGGAGCAACCTCAGCAAATCCAGGTTTTCATATGCCCTAAACTAAACTCATTTTATCTCTTGCTTTTAAATATATGCTTCACTGCAAAATGCAAAAGCCGGAACACTCGCAAGTACTTCTAGCCTATTACAATGTGTGCCACCTGTGTGATAATATTGCTAGGTAAATGCCATCCACTCTACCCTTGTTGCAGATGCTGTCCCGGTGTCATCTGAAGCCATTTCAACAGTGAGGTCAGAAAAACAATACAATCAGAACAGACACCTTTATCATGCAGTTTATTAAAAAGTTAAGCTCCCCTCCTATAAACCTTGAATGCTATAAGGGAGTCCTGAACGGTCTAACTCATCTAGAGGACAAAGTGATGGCGCCGGGGAGCAGACGGCTCGTAAACTAATGGGACTCTTGTAAAAAGATACTCCCCCCTGGATTATACCTGCTCAGGAGACCTGATGGATGGCCCAGATGGCTGGGAGAGGACACCGAGCGGAGATGAGTGTACAGGTGTGACAATGTGTGTGTGTTCTTTTGTGGGCTATAACAGACTTGCGTAGGCAAGTCCCTGAGGGTTGCCTCGCCGTTAACTGATTCAGATGAAACAGGCTCCAAAATATCTGACCTGATGAACTACTTTTTTTTTAACCCTCTGAGACCCACAAAAGACACGTTTTAGTCTTTTTTAGGAGGTACAGCAGGTCTTTAGGGAGAAATAGCAGATCAGCTGCTTGAGCCTCTGTAAGACAGTTAAAGTTGTTTGTAAATTGAATATTATTGTGTTTGGTCACTTTGCTGACATTTTAGAAACTTATCAGTAGATTAACAATGAAAATTAAAACAGTGTTTGTCCATTCTGGGCCACTGTAGAAACGTGGCGGTGCAATCTGGTGACCTCTATGAAGAGCACCCGGTCCCTATGTAGATATGAAGCATGAAAGAATGAAAACACAATATATCAATTAGTTGTCAATTAAATATTAAAGTAATCTGCAATTATTTTGATAATTGATTAATCTGCTTGAGTATTTTTTTTTTTTAAGTATGTCAAATTCTCTCATTGCAGCTTCTTAAATGTGAATATTTTCTGGTTTTGTTACTCCGTTATGACAGTAAACAAAATATCTTTAAGTTGTGGACAAAACCAGACATTTGAGCAGCATTTTTCAACATGATATTTAACAGACCACAAAATAATCGAATACGAGACAATTAAAAGACAATTAAAATAGTCATTAGCTGCTGTCCTACTAAAAATACAGTTTCAGACGATTAGACGCCAACGAAAACATAGTTATGAATAACTACTCATATTCCTTTTGCTGCTAATAGAGCCCCTGAAATGCTAGAACTGGTCTTTTCAAGAGAGAAAAGAAAGCTTGTGACCTACAGCTGTTTATTGATCATGTATAAATTGATTAGAATATCATTTAGGTTTAGACTTCCCCTACACATACAGCAGCCCTTCCCTGTGCCCGGTACAGGACAGGTATGGACTGTAAGGACTGAAGTGTGTTCAGTCAAGCTTCTCTTAGAAAAGAAAGGATGAAAAATTCACATGGAAGACCACCGTGTAACAACTGAATAAACTAAGCCCGACAAGCTGGGAGGCTACTGACACAGGAGACAGCTGGAGGTTGGACCAACCTTATTAAGTCAGGTGTATTGCCTGGGGACACGCTTGGAATCAGCACACACAGGCATGAACATTCATGCACAGATGCATACGTAAACCACTGACTGTTAGCGCCATGCGAGGAACACACAGTGGAGTGCAATGTCAAAACAGAAAAAACGGGAAACAAGAAAATGCTGCCTCCACTTTCTAACAATAGGACACTTACAGAGAAAACAACCTAAAGTGCATTCTCTTTTTCTCTAGCTTTTGTCAAATGGATGTTATTGAAGTCTCAAATAAATCGGAGAAAAACAATACAAGAATCCACATGGAAACCTTTTGTCTGTAAAGTTCCCAGAGAATTACCTACGTAGGCAGTCTAATGCTGCATTATCTCTTCTCCTACACTTTCCAAGCCTGTGACACACACTTTGGAAAATGTCACACATGGGCATGGGCTTTCAAATGAAGCATTAGGACTGAGTTAAAGTGAATTACATCACCGCTTCCCACTTTGATGGCGGCTATTAACTTTGCAAACAGCGCCGATGGTAAGCCTGTCATATGGTGGCTGCTGTGTAACGGGATTGTAGCGTTACGGCGGTGTGGAGCGAGCGAACTGTGGCGGAAAGCAGCCGGCCTCCCGACCGTAGTTGCTGCAGTGAGGGTGACGGTGGTCGGTGAGAAGTGCACTGTAGTGGTGGTGGAGGTGTAACAAAGAGCTGCAGCACCCCCAACAGAGGGTAGAGATACACCAACCAGCAGCAAGGCAATGAAAGGAAATGTGTGCGAGTGTATTCTTGTGGGCAGTTATTGTGTTTTCTGTGTTCTTACTGTTGCTTAACAGGTTTTTTTTGTGTTTGTATGGTGGTGGTTTTATGGTGTTTATCTATGGCTCATAGATCAACATGTTTGTGTGGGAATACATGTGCGAGAGGGACTTTGACTCATGCAATAACCACACAAAGAAGAGGCAGAAAGGGAGACAAACACAGAAAGCAACTGATGAAAAAGGAAAAAAAAAGATAGAGTAAGGATAAATTGCCAGGAAGGAGAAGAGGGGAAAGGACCATCGCCATAGCAACAGCAGTATTTCTGCCATCCAGCAATAACTGCTTGATGTCAGATGCCAGCTCTTGGTCTTGAAATCAATTAATAGGAACAAGATATGCAGGAAGTCTGTCAAATCTGGCATCGTGACGTACGGCCCATCATAGAGCAAGAGGCTATGACACTGAACACAGTCTGGGGAAAAATGCATCACGATGGAAACATTTGAACACACACAATCAACCACGTACGCAAACACTGCCTCATCCTGAATTTTAAACAGAGAGCTGGCAGAAAAATAAGTTTTGTTTAGAAGCTGGAAACTGAACAGTTAAAAACTATTAAAAATATGAAAATATGTCAGACCATCTAGTTCTGCTTTTGTGACGTTTTTTCCCCTCGTTGCTGGCATGCAGTGAAAATGTCGGACTGTTACTGATCACAAATTAACAGCTAACACCGAATACACAGCAGGCAGTGGCAAAGCGCGGTTCACCGTATAATTACATTTCTTCAGCGGCTGGGAGGCGTGATGACGTGTTTCAGGCTGGAAGAAATTGAGTCACAGGGCTTTGCCAATAAAAGTTCAATTTTTCAGAACTCTTCGTTTGACCGCATTTCGTCACAGAATCAAACGGCTGCAGCTTTCCATAGAAAGGGCTGTAAGTTAACTTTTTACTTTGCCCGCTGCCTGCTAATAGCTAACATTATTAATCCTGCCGATTATGTGTCTCACACACTTGTCTCCACGTCACCGACATATTTTGTGTTGTTTTAGTAGCGTCGTGCGCCATGTGTAGCTCCTGGCCAGTCCAATAGGGTGACTTCACAACACACATGCAGTTGTTGCTCTTCCACATGCACGAGCGTTTAAACCACCACTATGTGGTTTGACTAGTATAGTAGCTGTGTGTATAGTACGAGATTTTTTCACCTGTTGCAGCACAGATGTAGACTCTATGCAGGCAGGGACATGCACTTTAATTACTTACTTACTTACTACTTAAGTAGAACAGCTCAACCCCCACCTCAATCAAATAAGCAGCTCTACGTCACACACAGGCATCGCATGATTTCATTTATCACAAAAACCCACTTTTTCACAGCATGTGCCACATATATGTCAGCTCGCACTACATTGCTGCTATGATGTGAATTTGGCAGATTTAAACAAAAAGTTCCAGAAACTATGAAACCAGAAGAGCTAAACTAGGAGTTAAAAGTCCCTTTTGTCCATTCCTAGACCGATGGCTCGTTGCATTTATGCTTATTCATCATAAGAGTGCTTCTGATTTGGTTAAGTTATGCTGCAAAGTCTAGTAATTTAATAATATTCAATCATGTTTCTCCAGTCTGCAAATAACGCTGTTGTGGAAAGTGTTGCATTAACAAGAAGTGAAACTCATGAGTGCTGGCTAAATCAGGAAGGTTTTTTTTGTCTTTTGTTCTCAGTTTCCCAGCTGAAATAACTCCCTCCTCGCTGAGCATTCAGTGGGCGCTGTGTTCAGGTTCACTCGACAGACAGGCTCGCCTCAGGACATCAGGAATAATTAGCTGAAATCAACCTGACATCAATCACCCTGCTCTCGCAAAGGCACAGGTCATCACCTTCTACATGACCTTACATGCTAAACAGCCCGCTATCACAACCTGTCGCAAGGCTCAATGGAGAGTAGGAGAGAGAGGGAAACTGACAGGGATGCTAAAGATGCGAGTACAAAAGAGATCATGAAAGAAAGTTGGACAGACAAAAAAACAAAACACTGATAGGCGAGAAAAACAAGTGGAAAAAAGCGGGCATACTGTTGCTTTTTTCACCATCTATTCCCTTCAATTCAGTCCAGTTTTCTTCTGATTAACAGCTCTACAGGGAAAGTTTCAGAGTGTGGAGGTAGCTATAATATAAGGTATGAGCTCAGTCTATCATTTTAGAAAAATTACACACTGACCAACACAGTCACACGGAGACAGACACACCTGTGGACTCCAGAGACTGGCAGTCCTGACATGTCGGGGGGCTTGGCCCAAAAACACGGCTGCCTCCGCAATTAATTACAGCATTCAAGTGAGGAACCGACCGATGGATCATCCCAGCCCCCACTTCCTTTGAGCTCAAGGACAGTCGGTCGAGTTTCTCTCCCGCGTAAGGGGGGGTCATCCCCGCTGACGGTGTCCACCGCGACATGTATGAGTGTGTATGTGTCACAGACGGCGTGCCGGGACAATGACCTCCGCTTTGAGGACAAGGAGTTTAATCTGTCTTGTCATCTCTCGTCCTCTGCAAAAATCTGTTAATGTGTGAGCTGTCAAATAATAACACATTCATTTTTAACTAATTCCTTTAACACATTAGTACAATCAACCTTTCTAAGATCGTAGAAGGCTCAGTTTTAAAGCTGGAGTGAAGGCACCATGTGAAACTAGAAAAGGAGTCTACTGATACCAACTGTGTCATACTATTTTGTCGTGAAGAATGCTAAATAATTTTCAAGGGGTCTCTTGACCTCTGACCTCAAGATATGTAAATGAAAATGGGTTCTATGGGTACCCACGAGTCTCCCCTTTACAGGTATTTCCACTTTATGTTATGTTATGATTTAAGCATATTGTTTTATGCCAAATGCAGTACCTGTGAGTGTTTCTGGACAGTATTTGTCATTCTTTTGTGCTGTTAATCGATTTCCAATTAGGGATGGTAATTTTGAAAACGTGCAGTGGGTGTGATGTCATAGCTGTGAACGTTGCTGTAGCAGTGTCTGCACAGTTTGTCTGTGAATAAATGCTACTGCTGCCGTTTGTTGCCAGCCGCCTGCTGATTACAGTGATGGTGGTTATCCCGGGCAGTGGCAACAACACTGGCTCAGACTCTCTTCAGGTGGACTGTTAAGGTAGAGCTATACTCCTTTACTTCACAAGCCTGAGTCTGAGTTTGCTTTAACCAACAGAGTTAATCTGTTAAATTTATTTAAGTCAGTAAACCATTAAACAGTTAATTATTAACATCCCTATTATTTCTATAAATTTGCATTAAGCAGCATATTCATCCATTCCCATGTTGATAAGCGTCGTAAATACTTGACAAATCTCCCTTTAGGTACATTTTAAACATATTAAAAAATGTGCAATGAATTTAATCACAAATAATTATGGACAATCATGCGAATAATTGTGATTAAATATTTGAATGTATTGGCAGCTCTAGTAAATGGTAAAGTGCTCTATGTGAAAACAATTACATCTGGATTTCAAACCGGATACTGAAAAGTCCTCTAAACCAAGAACTAAAAGTGACTCTTAGCTAACGATGCTAATTATTTTTGTGCCAGGAATATTTTGTTACAGTAGGATTCCTTCAGATCGTGGCAATTTCTTTTTTTTTTTTCCTTTTTGTATTCTCATCTATATCCCATTCTTTGCTGCCGCAATGACCCAATTTGCCCACGAGGATCATTAAAGTTTCATCTTATCTTATCTTATCTGCCCCTATCCCTCTCCCTATCACCCCTCATCAACCCCCCCCCCTCCCCAATCCTTCACTTAATTATGTCCCATGAATGAAGTTCATCTTTCATGCTGCCAGCAGCCGGCAGCATGGCTCGCCCGTTCTGGGCTATCTAATCATGGCACATAGACTAAACTAAATTTAGACAGCCGGCTTGTGATGCCTGGCAGGCCCTAATGGGGACCGACACCTTGAGACACTCTGCTGATGTACACGGTGCACTCTGCCCGAGCGGGCCGCAAACCGCCGCTGACTAACGCTGACTACATGTGAACCAAATTATTTGCAAAAAGTTTTCAAGGGGATCACACGTAGAGGTGAGGCGTTGTGCTGACTAAGGCCATTCAGACTTAATGAAATCCAGCATTTACATTTTAGGATCTTAGCCAATGCTCCTAGTGTGTGTGTGTGTGTGTGTGTGTGTGTGTGTGTGTGTGTGTGTGTGTGTGTGTGTGTGTGTGTGTGTGTGTGTGTGTGTGTGTGTGTGTTTGTACCTAAAAGTGATCTACATGTGCCAACTAAAGCAGAGGTACAAACTCACACTGTTCATGAGCCTGTATAGTTTCTGTCCGAGCCTGATGTAAACCTAAACCAAGGCGGCAGTTTTAGGCCCAAGCCCAATAAAAAAGTGAATTTCCACTGTAAAAACACTGTAAATACAAAACATATAGGCTATATTAAAAAAAATACATTCCAAGCTAAAGTCAACTGTTGTGATACACTTTTTGACCGCATGTTGTGAATTCTGGAAGTGATTGCATCGATTTATTTTTAATAAATTTTGACTTAACAACACTCTGGAGTTATTAGAAATATTTGCACCACTGCAATCTAATTCTCCAAATAGTATAATACTAATAATATTAACGTCACCTAATCTTTATCTGCAATTGAACTGCAACAGAAATACCAGGTTTAATATAACAGACATGCAAACAGAAAAAAAAAAAAAGATTTCAATGTCAACGTTATGATGAAACTTCAAACTATTCGGTACAACCTTAATTGGGATTGGCTTAAATCGACCAAAGTCAAGGCCATGGGAATTTTGAAAAATTACAGCCCAATGACGTTCGGGCAGAGACTCAAAGCTCTAATTGGCAGCATATGTCAGCTGATAAGTCTCAAGAAATGTCAGCACAGAATGTCAAAGACATGTCATTGAGAAAGTGTCTCATAGTTTGTCCACTAGAAAGCACTGACAAGGTACTTATTTAATGGCCAAAGGTAAACTTTATGGGATGCTCATCAAAAATGAATGAATTTGTAAAACAATAATATCTGCAGATATATTATTACTAGATCTTTAAAGAAATCCACAACCAGTCATTCTATACTGAAAATATCTTAAAATAAAGCCTTACAGTAGCAGGAGTATGCCTTCTGTAGTTCTGGATGTGAAACAGTGTTGAGTATGTATTCATAGCAAACAGCAGAAACACAGCAGATTAAAAAATGAGAAAATTCTCACTAAAATATGGTAAAGTATACTTATACAAGAGGATCTGAACAAAGGGCTTGTTTCTAATAATAGTCTGTTTCAAATGAATGCCTGGTAGCCTCTTCTTCAGTTGTGGTAAATTAAAACCACAGCCACTATTTGAGAATGGAGGCTACGGTACTTAAACTGTGTCATTTCTGCGCTGAAATATCTCCGACACACTCTTTTTGTATTTAGCATATTTAGGGTATTTAGACAGGCACATAACCCGATCTCTTGCTACGCACTGCACTTTTTTAATTCTCTCCCCTGGTCTCACTTCATGCTCCCCTTCTGTCAGGCTCATATATACACACTCAATGCAGCATAAACACACAAAAACCAACCACTGAAGGACGACATCCTTTACATTCTTATCTTAAAGAGAACCTATTATGCTTTTGTGCTTTTTCCATTTCCTCTAGTGTGTTATGTAGTTTTTATTTTGACCAAGTAAAAGGTCTGCAAAGTTACAAAGCTGAAAGTCAACACCAAAGGGAACTAATACTCCTGTATTGCCTGACACGCCTCACTTGAAGTGCCGCCTTTACTTCCATTACGTGCGTCACCAAGTAAATCATTTGCGTAATACATGCCTAGCAGTTTGGCATACTCAACAAAGCTAGTTAGAGCGGAGCTGGAGCGGAGTCCGAAGAGTTTGGTTCGGTTGACCAATCGCAACAGAGTGCGCCAGCTGACCAATCAGAGCAGACTGGGCTTTTTGGGATGGGGGTGCAGCAGGAGCACAAACAGAGTGTTTCAGACAAAGGGTGAAAAGGGGAGCTGCAACTGGCATGAGTAAAAATTAAAGTGTTTTTGAACATTTATTCAAGAGTTTGAATCCACACAACTCCAATATTTTTAATGAGTCGGCCTCTGTGCATCTCCCAAAACTAACTGAGGTCATGGGAACCCACTTCTAACGTTAGCATTATTTTTCTTCTCCCAGCATGCACAAATCCTCTGTCCTCAGAAACCAGGGACTTTAAAATCATGTTTACTTATACCCTTCACTGCTATGTCAAGACATCATAAACATTATGATGATGTTACATAATAATATTAAGTGTTGTTAGCTTATGGAAGAAAATATCTGACAACATATTCTGCATCTTCTCAACGTTTTTTGTATTTTCATCACTTAAACTAAATGATTACTCTTATGAGATGTGTATACTGACTGCCTATATTAAAACTACGTTTGATCGCATCAGAGTGCTTCAGTATGCCTCTATCTATATATATATTTTTTCACCTGTAAAGGGTTGACCAGTGCTGCGTATATATTCAGATGCTGCTGTGAAGTTTGATATTTCTTTAGGCTTTAAACATCATTGCTTTGCCACCTTCTTTCCATTCAACCTTAGCTTTAAAAATGATGTAAAAAGTCTTGAGATTCATGGGAGCTACTGCTCTTTAACAGCAGGCATTTCATCACACAGCATTCTGTTTGTAAATTATGGATTGGTCACTGGCTGGATCTTAACATTAAACATGTACCCTCAGACAGGCTCATTTCACAAACACGTCTGATAGCCACTTTGATTTAGTTAATCCATTGAAACTATGAGATTGATGCAACAAGTTGGAGCTGTAGCAGTTGCCAAAAGTTAGTTTCAGAGGACACAAAGTCAACTGTAAAGAGGGAAGTCTGCAAGGATTTCACAGCCACTGGGGTGGCAGTGGGAGCAGACAGAGTCTCTGGGGTTTGATAAACAATAAAGGCCTGTCGTTTGGTTAGAACAAAGGCCTGTCATTTGCTTTTGTTGTTGCTGGTATTTTTCCCCCTTGTAATCTGCATGTCCAGATGGCTGGATGACTTTCCCCCTCACAGCATCGTTAAAAGCGCATCACAGCTGGCAGACTGAGAGAGAGCAAACTAAGAGTGAGTAGCAAAAGAGCACAAGGAAATGAAAAAGTTAAAGAGCTTAGAGAACAAAAAGAAAAGGGCAAAACTAGACTAAATCTGAGAAATGTAGGGCAAACCAGAGTAATAGCTGAACTGTGCAAGAGTGCATATTGTAACACACAGTGACAGATAAGTGGAGGCTTTTGGATGAAGATCTCTTACCCAGGTCTGTGTTGGGCCCGGCCAACAACTGTTTGAACTTATCCAGACGGGATGCTTCCCTCTCGGTCATGGCTGGGGTGCCAGATGTGTTCTGGTCAGCCATGCGAGCCACTAGCGGGATGACGGGCGGCCGGTGGGGCAGAGACCGCTGTCTGTGGAGGGCTGCATGCTCACCTGCTGCATCTGGTAGGAGGATGAAGAGTTGAGATGGGTTACGCAAACACACACAACAAATGGAGCATCAGATCTCCAGCCAGGGTTGAGGCAATAGCTTTTTGCCAAATACCTACAAAAAATGTTGGAGACTGATTATTTTCTGTTTACATAGCATCAGCTTTTTTGGATTTCTTTAAACTACTGTTAATATGCAGAAAAACAAGACTGAGGCTGCATTCACACCAAAACAGTCACTGTCGTGATATAGCGCAGGGTTGTGCGGCGGTGTGATATTCAATAGCCCATTAACACCAAGCAACTACACAACATTTAAGATCTTTTGTTCCCCCATGGCTGGGTAATACAACTCTGTATCACCAGGTTACAATATATTATTTTTTAACCATGATAGCAAAAAGACGAAACACTGTGACTATCTTTGTTTTAATGGTGACCTTTGTGTTTAGTTCAGTGTTTACTATAATTTCCTTTAATTTTTTTTTTTTATTAAAAAAGCAATGTGTTGAATTTTATTATACTAAAAGTAACAGAAAGGCGGAAATACGTACATTTTAATATCTGTTTATTTATCAAATGTAATATTGTTATTGCGATATTCAATGTTATGGCATATTTTCCCCATATCGTCCAGCCCTATTGGTCACCACAACGTGACGTCGAGTTTCCTTTCTACTAAACTTGATTCTGTTTCAACTTTTCACCACAGGTTGTTGCAATTTTTTCCAGTATCACCTGCGGCCCCCACTGCCACAGGTCAAAATGCACCACCCACATTCTGGTGTTTTCGCTGATTTGGTGAGAATGTAGCCAAAGGGTCCGGGTTTGGTGATCATCGCCACGAAATTAGTGGTAAAGTAGCCTTGTGTTATTGAATGTACAGCAGTGTCTGACATACACAAACACACTTTCTCCCCTTGTGAAATGAATGCAGCACCAGGGACAGGTGTAACGGGCACCGCAGCATTTTTCTTACTGAAAAACAATCACTGGTTCTCTTCATTTTGAACTACTGTCATATTTTATGGTTATGAAGTTGTTTGAGGAGGAGTAGGCTACAGGAAGTGGTTTCACATATACACAGACACACAGAGACGGACCTGGAAATATTGAGTTGCACTCCACAGATTTCTGGTCGCATATGCGACCAAAATAGGCGCATGCTGGAGCCCTGCCCCAACCAATGTGTGACATCCCAGTGACTACGTTCACATCTAATATACAGTCTATGAAGCCTCCAATGCCCCTCAGACAAAGCTCAGAAAGAGGCGCTCCCTCACCCCTCTTAGATTACTTGCTTAGTTTCACTTTATTCCTGGATGCTTGTGGGATCATGATTATGTGATTTGATCCCAGAGACACTTGACAACCGAGCCCAGATGGCTTAATATGGCTGTTTGATATAACTTGAGACTACACCAAAACACATAATAAAATGTCTGTCCTAAAGCAGTTAATAGTTTCTGAGTCTGGGAATGTGACAAAGACAGTAAAATTCCCCACAACTGCTGTATCTCTGATCTATCTCTAACCAAATCACGCACATTTAGGCTGTTCTATGTGATCTTCCTCTGATAACTAATGTAATATTTTTTCCACTTCCGTTCACTGAAGCTCCCCTGAAACAGTCTGAAGCCCCCTTGGGGAGGCCCGCCTCCTACTTTGAAAACCTGTGCACTAGATGAAATGTTAAGGGGGTCACTAAAGTTATTACAATTCATCCTGAGGGGGAGATGAATGTGTGTAAAAATCATCATGGCAACCCATCAAAAAACTACTAAAATATTTCAGCCTGGACCAAAGGGGTGGATCGACCGGCTGAGCAACTGGCACTGCCATCCCTCGACCCAGGCCGCTCGCATGGCTAAACATCTGAATTAGTAAACTCCACTCAGAACACTTGACACTGAGGCCCAACATTTCTGAGTCCAGCTTCCTCTGAATGGAGCATTTTTTATGTTGCTACATAAAACTTTGATTAGCCTCTTCCTGTGGAGAGAGAAATGTTCACGACCGACACTAGGCTGTAATTTCAGCAGCAGTGAGGTGACACTATGCGACTGGCAGTGATTAGCAGCTGCACAGTAACTGCTGTGCACAGCAGCTTTCCATGCTAGCAAACTGTCAGGTTAGCTTGTCACCAAAGTTAAGCTGAAGACCTGCAGAAGAACCTTTTTTGATCTACGATTCTAATCTGTATTAAACAGGGCTGTCAAAGTCAACGTGATAATAACGCAAATTCATTTTAACAATACCAATATCTTTAGCGCATTAACACAATTTGCAATTTTTTGGTTGTAGCATGCTCAGTTTTAAAGCTAGAGTGAAGATGGGAGGGAAGGAGGAACAATAACGCTCCAAACTTGGCTGAATTTTGGGGAGTAAAAACTGGAGAGGCCACATTCAAAGAGGTCCCTTGACCTCTGACCTCAAGATATGTGAAAGAAAATGGGTTCTCTTGGTACCCACGAGTCTCCCCTTTACAGACATGCCCACTTTGTGATAATCACATGCAGTTTGGGGCAAGTTACGGTCAAGTCAGCACACTGACACACTGACAGCTGTTGTTGCCATGAGCATATTTTATATGCTACATGCAGTACCTGTGAGGGTTTTGTGCTGTTAACAGATTTCCAGTAATAAATACATAAATACATTTGCATAAAGCAGCATATTTACCCACTCCCATGTTGATAAGAGTATTAAATTTATTTAATTTTATATTTTATGTATTTGACAAATCTCCCTTCAAAGTACATTTTGAACAGATAAAATCTATTTTGTTATTAATCACAATTAGAAATATTGACAGCTCTAGTTTTAAACATTAGTACTCAAGACTAGGAATGTGGCAAAGACCATGAATTGAATCATGCCACAGTAACCTACATTTGGAAACAACGGTGATTACGGTTCTTTAGCTTTTTGATATGGTTCCTACCCAGGTAATGCAGTTACTGTTAGTGGCCTGTTTTGCAGTGAGCCTCCAAGACGGCAGCAGTTGCGGTTGCTGCAAAATTTCCGATTCAACTGTGAAGGCTTGATAATGGGTAGACAAACACATTAACTGCTGCAGTCTGCTGGGTGCCACATGTTCCCCCCAGATGTGCTAAAATAAAACAGACAGAGAGAACAAAGCAGCGACACCACACAGAAAAGTCACGAACAAACTGGTGAAGTCGGGACTTCACTGCGGAGACGGATGCTCCGTCTGTCATGCTAGACACTCAGCAAAAGTTCATAAAGATCCCTGTGAATGGCGCTGCCAACCTTTCTCAGCGCTACAGCAAATCACGACACGTCTACTGCACGTAAAATCGCACAAACACTCCATAGCAATTAAGAAAACTGGAATGCCGCCGATTTTAATATCCTTTTCTGGGTTTTACAGGAACAAATAAAAAGCTACAAATCTGTTTGCAACTGCTTTATTTGCACTTACAAAAATTAAAAAAGATTATTTAAGCTTCTTTGTAGTGGAACCTTTTGTGATTTTAACAATAAGCCCTTTTTATAGTCCATTTAATAACTTTTAACTTTTTAAAGGGCTATAAAAGACAAAGCCAAGGTAGAGGAAGTTAGTAATATTCACTCATCAGTCACAGTATACTGCATCAACTAGGAAGGAAGGATAAGTACCTCCATGAAAGTACACAAACAGAGAGTACTTCCCTAGAGGCCAAGTTGTGTGTCCCTCGCTCTCTAAGCTGCAGGGCAGTGGGATGGTCAGTGCCAAGAAGGAGCACGTAATGTAGAAATATATGGAGAGAGATGCTAATGAAGGCTATGCTGTGTGCCATTATCTAATTAAACTGCAGCGTGTGTTCATGCTATTCCTTGCTGTCATCTTGCACAAGAAAAGAGAATAAGACCAAATAAGAGGACAGTAAACCAGCAATCGGTGTAACTGTGCATATCAAGCTGTTTACCCACCTGCCAAGTACAGTGAGTATGCACGTATTATGTTTTTTTTTAAATAAGCTTCAGTGTTTTGCAACATGCTCATAGCGGTGCAAAAGGTGTCGCCTCGCATATCTGTGTATCCATACATGAAGCGGCAGTGCCTGCAAGCCTGGCTGTGTGCAGTCTTCTCTGTGGAGATAAGAGGAATTGCCTGAAGGCAACGGGCTTCTTATGTGATCTGTATCTAAACAGAGCAACAGACAGGACGGCAGACATCCGGGCAGACAGGAAGATGACCCGCCAGACAGACATTCACCATGTACGGCGTCTGCTGCTATTGCTGGTGATGTTATAATCTATAAAGCAACAGTGGAACCATTTCTTCACAGCTGTCCTCTTCTGGTGTTTACAAGGAAGAGGATAAAACTCTTTCACACAAGGATGCGGTAATGCTGTACAGTGCTGCCGTAGCACGTTTTGAGTAAAACACTGAAGTGACATTTGGAAGTGGTCTTAAACAGTAACACAGTGGCAATAAGAGCCATGAAACAGAGCAGTTTTTGTGTACTACAAGGTCAAAAAGTACTCAGGGCAAAGAGGATGAGTTGGAGGGAAGGTGTGTCTTTCTACTGCCATCTGATGTTTTTATATAATTGTATGTTTTAACGGTGTGTTGTGTTACACCTGGGCCAGACCAACCGCATGAACAACACATGGCGGCTGCATCACAGAACGGCTGCGTGATTCACGCGTTGTTCACACCAGCTGCATGTCAGCTGTGTTTCTGCAGCGTTGCTCTTTCTACATAGAGTTTCATAATGGCCATATCATTTCATTAGAAATGTCATTTATTTCAGACAGAGAAAGGTCAAGAAATGTGTGGTAATTTGTAAACAATAGTAATAACCTGGGCTACAAGGTGGTGTAGTGGTTAGCACTCTTGCCTCAGAGCAAGAGGGTCGCAGGTTCGATTCCGGCTTGGGACTCTTCTGTGTGGAGTTTGCATGTTCTCCCCGTGTAAGCGTGGGTTTTCTCCGGGTACTCCGGCTTCCTCCCACTGTCCAAAGACATGCTGTTTAGGTTAATTGATGACTCTAAATTGCCCGTAGGTATGGATGTGAGCATTGTCTGTCTATATGTTGTCTGTCTCTATGTGCCCTGCGATGGACTGGCGACCTGTCCCCGCCTTCGGCCTATGCCAGCTGGGATCGGCTCTAGCCCCCCCGCGACCCCTAACGGGACAAGCGGTTGACAATGGATGGATAGTAATAATCCACAATTAAAACCCCACACTATATTCATTCATGGAGCTCTGCAAGTCACTGTGTGTTCTACAACACTGTCTTGCACATATTTCAGAATAAAAGCCTCAAACAAAGAAGGAATTCTGTCCACAGAAAAAACAAGTGCTTGAGGGCTTTTACTTTGAAAAAAGCAGGAAGTGTTGATTTAAAACTGAATCCTCACTTTTTCATGTCTCTGACATTTCTACAGATATCTAGACATTGAAAATGTAGTAATGTTGCTATGATCACCGTCACTGTCTGTGACATATTCTATAGATGTCTAGACTTTGAAACTGTAGTTATGTTGCTCGTATGATATTAATATATAGTCAAAAGATCACTTCTGCGGTCTGTTGCTACTCTGAACCTCACGTAGCTCTCGTCAATAAAAAGGCAAGACCTCGAATCTCTGGAAGAGATGCAGCTGACATGCAGCAGTGTGAGATGCACGTCTCATGCAGGTTGTGTGGCTGCTCTAACCTGTTAACATGGACGCTGAAATAAAAACCTACAAGTAACACAGCCGCCACGCACTGTTCACACGGCTGTTCTGGCCCAGTGTTTTACTTGAAGAAGCAAAAGACACATTTCTACTGAAGCAGTCAATGAATCTGTCTATCTCTAATCGTGTAGTGACAATCTGATATTGCGACAGCCCTGCTACAGTGTACTCCCTCTTTATTTTGTTTCTATTTTGTTAATGGGAGAGGATAACAGGGTAGTCTGACAGAACTACCCCCCAATATTCATAAATAAGTATGCAACACTGCTTACAAACAAAAATCTGAATGTTATTGTTATGATGGCTTTCTTATTTGCATAATCTGAGACTGTGTCAATACTGCATGCTCTGTGTAAACCACAAGCAAGTCCAATCAAAGCACAGCATTGGCAGTCAATCAATAACACTGCTGTACAGACCGATAACATCTGCCAAATAATTTCTCCTCATTTCTCTGCTGTTTGGACTTGATGCTATTTGAATGTGGCGACACAAAGCAGCTGTGAAACCACAGTGAATAAATATATCACTAAAATCATTAAACTCAATTGAAAAAATATAGAATCTATTCATGGAATAGCATTAAAAGTTGATAAGGTGATGTTTCCTGTTTTTTTCCCCTCACATTTAACCCTTATTTATACAGGAAACTCTGACCAACCTTCCTCTATACGGTTACACTAAAATAAGTGAATGTAACAAGAGAATAATAATCAAACTGAAATGTAGACTCGGTTAGAAGTTATAGAGAGGTATGGGGTGATTGTTGAGCGCTGTCTTCCAGTAGTGCACTACAAGTAAAAGCAGTCTAGCTTTTAGTATGCAGGTGACTTGAGCCAGAAAACTTTTTGGACACTGAGCAATGGTACTCACTAACCTTTAGGTGACCCAATTGGAGCTTCGCTTTGGGACTTTACAAGACGGCCATCAGTGTAAGGGCTGCTCTGGGAGGCAAACGAGACCTCTGGGCTGGTCACGTCTCCTTCCCCCACCCGGTCCTCCTCATCATCTTCGTCCTCCTCCTCGTCCTCTGCCGCCTCCTCCTGCGTGTCCTCTTCTCTCGGTTCCAGCTCTGCCGTGTCATCCTGCCTCTGTCTCTCCTGCTGCTTGCTGTGATTCTCGATGACCTGGTTGGTTGACAGAGAAAACAAGGTGTGTCACTGGCGAGCCTGGTGAGGTTTTCCTGATAACAGACAAAACTTGTTTAACTCCTTGTAAATAGTACACAAGTGTGGAATTCTCTGTAATCTGTAAACTAAGTTTGCAACTTCAGATTCTGTGTCTCTAATATTCCCTTCAAGGTGCAGTGTGTAAGATCAGGTACCATCTAGTGGTGAGATGACAGATTGCAGCCAATTTAAACTTCTCCCATGTGCCAGGCATGTAGAAAAACAACGGCGGGCGACACGAAAATGCAAAAACATGAAAACGAAAATGGCTCAAGAGCCAGTGTTTGGTTTGTCTGGTCTGGACTACTGTAGAAACATGGCGGCCGGCTCCGTAAAGATGACCTGCTCCGTATGTAGATATAAATGGCTCATTCTAAGGTAAAAAATAAAACATAACTCTTATTTTCAGGTGATTATACACTAAAGAAGACACACTTATTAATATTCTTGACAAATACCTTGATACTGTATAGATTTTGCAATGATATTGTATGGCTGACAACAAAAAATGCTTATACAATAACATTTTTCATAAATAATCAGTAATGTGGATGTAATAACTAAGTTAGAAACTGACATCTCTTTACTGTAATTACAACCTTTAAAACCAAGAACTGACACACTAAACTAAACACTAATGTAACAAAATTCAAAATCTTGTGATATAAGATGACATCTAGTATATCACAATATTAATATAATATTGATATATTGCCCATCCCTAACACCAGTCTTAAAGGTGAAGCACAACAATTAACAGTCAAATCAAATCAACAATACATTTAGTCAACTAAATGTTTCAATAATTGGAAAAAAAACATTTTTATAAGAAAAATTATTTTCACAACTAATTAAACATTCTGAAGCATGTGTTCGTGTATATATGGAAAAAGTAAGACACATTTTATATAAAAATGTTAGCAGGAAGCAGCTGTTTGAAAGTTGCATTCACAAAAATGCTTTCTAATGGACAAGATGACCTATGTTGTCATAATGGGTAGGGCATCTGTACTTCCTCCAAGGAACTGTGGCAGAAAAACATGTCATCTGGTTGTTCACCTTATTGGCTGTCTCCATGACAACCTCGATATTAAGGTTCTGTGCGGCCATAGCCAGCAACTCGTCGTCGTCATCCCCAACATCCCAGGCGTCGCTTGTGATGCTCTCAAATTCCTGGAAGGTGGTGGCCTTCTTGGGCTTGCCCGGTGTGGCCGGAGGAGGCCTGTTGCCTGCTTTAATCAGACTGGAGGATGGAGACAGGGCCATGAAAACAGAGGAGATAAGCGAAACAGGATGAGATTAAAGAAATTGAGAGGAAAAGGTGAGGGAGAGTGGAGAGTTGGGGTGTAGGAAAGGGAACAGAAGTGGCAGTAAAAAAAGAGAAGAGAGGGAGATAAAGTAAATAACCACAGTGAGGATGAGAAGTGAATCATTTTGAAACTGACAGGTGGGCAAAGAAATTAAAGGACAATAGCCCTTTTAAAAAAAAAAGAGAGGAGCTTAACAATTAATAAATTAATCAACATTTGGCCTTAACAAAGTCTACAAAATGTCCATGCACTGACATTGGCTTTTGAAAGAATTAGCCTATCAATAACAACACGGAAGACTCACAATAAGTCAGTCACCAGCTCTTAAACTTAATCTTCAGCACTACAATCAAAAGCAGGACTGACCTAACAAGACTGAATGTGGTCATGTTCAAAAGACACAGAGATGCTGCCTTTGTGCTGCAAGGACACCATTTCATTCAGCCAGCACAAGAAATGCAACCAAAAAAAGAGAATTCAATTAAACTCAACCTTTCCTTATCATGCGATGTGGAAAAAGGAAGGTGGGAGGAAGGGATGGGGGTGCTCTGATTTCTTACAAAGACAAGGATTACCATAATAAAGAGAGAGGCTTGTCCATATTAGCTTATTTCAATCATAACTTAGAAGAAAAGAGAGTCTGAACATATACCCTGACAAAAAAACAAGCAAATTGAATTCAACCCTCTGTGGAAATCTACATGATTAAACATCAGTCAGGAGAAATAAAAGGATTTTAACAGAATAATAGGTTGTTTTTCTACCAGTATGTGTGTGGGGGTGTGTGTGCACTTGTGAGATAGGTACAGCCCAAAAAGTATTTCCTCCGCAGAAGTAAATGAAGCTGGTTAATTAAAAAAGTTTTGTACACACTTTTAATTTTCAAGATACTACAGTTTTTGTCATTATTTTTTAGTTGTATATGAAATTACATTAAAAAATTATAAAAAAATAATATTTTGGGCTGTCCCGAATACAAAATTTAGGGCTGTTCCAAATACCATTTTTGGGCTTCAAAGCTTTGGGACAGTGCCGCTCCCGCACTACTGTCCGCAAATGCACCTCTACACATAACAAACGGCGATATTTGTCTGAGAATAACTGATAATAATTACTGTTGAATATGAATAATGAATAATGTTGTGGTGTTTCATGGGCTATTTGGGGATTTATACATTATTAATCCACACTTAAATATATAAAAAACAAAGCATTGGAATTGTAATCTAGAGGTCAATTATTATGGCAACGGTTGAAGCTTCAAATCATTCATTTATTCCCATATTTTCACACACCCCAGACCTGTATAGGTACCCTGCGGTCCTGAAACACTGAAATTTCCAACTTCTATTTAAACTGTTTGATCTTCAAATCATGTAACATGTTCCGTTTGTACTGGACATGATTACAAGCTTTTCAAATATGTTAAAAGTAATTGAAAGCATGTCTTATGTTTTTTAATCTGTCAATCCAGCCATCTGACATCTAGATTGTCCAGTAGGTGCATTTCCACTGACACTGCGGAAGGCACAGGCCATACAGTGCAAACAAAAGGTTATCACAGTTATTCTGAAAGGTCAAATTTATGCCATTTCACACACATCAGGACATCCTAGTCCATAATGTCAAAACTGGTGTCTTTAACAACTGTCAAATGGCAAAAACAAACCACATTCCTGACTGGGATGTGCCTATAGTGAGGCCTACATTTATAACATGTTTGACAGCATAAATCCATACAACAGCAGTTTTCTACCTGTCTTCTTCAGGATTTTTGTGTTACTTTGTTGCTCAAATGTCTTCAACCAAAATACTCTGGCTTCGTCCAAAATCACATATGATGCTGAACGACACATATTAGGCACATATGCATTACATACCTAATATGTGTCGTTCAAACATTTTTCTGTGTGAATAAACAGTAGTATGTATCTTTCAGGATGCATTGAGCAGTTATTTATGTTGTCGCTTCCTGAGAGCCTCCTTGCCGGTTGGAGACATGTAGCCATGGTAACCTGTGCCAACTTCATGTGACCAAAACAAGGGCTTGTGAGAATCAAAATCTGAATTTATTATATATATTACACCTAGCAAAGTGAAATATTATACTAAATTGAAGCTTTGTTGATGTTACAGACCTGTGCGTCAACGTCTGTCATGAATGTTGTCGTTAATAGGATACTGCATAGTGATTGTAAATAATATTTCACTGGAAATGGTATGCAATTTGCATACTACTGGATTCATACCAAGGTTTCAGGCATACTAATAAATCTCACATACTGTTTTAGCATACTAAACAGCATGTTGGCTACAGAATTTTGGATGCAACCTCACTTTGAACTGGCAGTTTTGGACTGAAATGGAAGAAAACAAAGAACTCAGACCAGTGAATGGAAGTCCTGGCTTATGCTTATATAATCTGATTTTTACCAACAGTTCAATAAAGGTCCTGTGTAATCATACATGTAATCATACTGCTGGTTGTCAAGGCAACATTAAAACTGCTCATAACGAGTGATCCACCTCCCATTCAAAGATGAAGAGAAAAGGAACCCTTTAACCTAATACACCAGATAAACCTGTTAGTCAAAACATGCGATAAATTAAACCTGATCTTCCATGGTAAGGGGTGATATTTCATTCTACTGTTCAATGCAAAACAAAAACGTAATGTCAGCTATAAAAAGAGAGTTTGGAGCAAACGTAGAGGAGAACCAAGACTGTCAATTTCAGGGTATCACCTAGTTTATTGCTACAAAGGGAAACGGTTAGCATCAGCACAGAAAAGCCCAAACTAACACAAACACCTGTCCAAACTATTCCAATGACATCACTGGGCATTTACCGACAATGAGGAAGTGCATTTAACTTACTTAGCATGGAGGAGCGGGTCGAAAGGTGGATGCTGTGCGCCGTACACATGCTGAATGCTGAGGAAGTAAAGAAGAGAGAATGTAAATGAATGAGCTAATACATAGCTGGCTGTCAAGCTAGCCATGTTAGCTTCTTAATACCCAAAACAGTAGCAGCTAATACTGTAATACGGGGGCTAAGTGTGATGAAAGCGGCTTTAATTTGCTGTAAGACCATGGCAACTCCGTAATGTAAAATGGTTACTGTATCATTAGGTAAAACTCTGTGACTGCGGTGTGAGTACATTGCTCAACTGTTAGCCGCTGCTAGCAACTTAGCTCTTAGCCAGCTAGCAGCAGAAAGGCGTTAACTGTGTTTACCAGAGTAATTTACCGCAGGCACTGGCACGTTACAAAGCGTGAAACTCGCAAACTTTGTGTAATACCGCAGGGCCGACAGCGACAGAGAAAGTTGCGTTTGTAGCTCAACAGTGCAGCGTCAGATGAGTAAAGCTAGCTACGCTAAGCTAACCAACAGGAGGGAACACGTCACTCACCTGCCAGGAACCTTCGCTGCGTTTCTTTTCCAGAACTGCTTTTTATTTCCGTCATTCGACATTTTCCCTCGGTGGTCCAACCAGTCTCAAACACGAACACGCGAACGCTGTCGTTATCTGCAAAAGGTGAAATTTGTGTTTATTTACACCAGGTACCCTCCTCCAAAACTCAGAAAGCTGCCATGTTGATACTGCCTAATCGACAAGCAAACGCGGCTGTGATTGGCTGGAGCGACACTTCCTTGCTGTGAGCCAATCACAAGTGAGATCCGCTGTTAGGTGACACGGGAAGCCGCTGACGTCACTGTTCACTGTCTCTGCTTTGTTGACAGAAAAGTGTAAGATGTGTCAATCAAAACAGAGACCATCAGCATCAGGACCAGAGGCATACTTTGTCATGTAATATCACCATTTACATAGTAGTTTCATATATGCAGATGTATCTATAGATTAGAAAGGTTTACTATTATTTATAATTGTTTATATATATATATATATATATATCTACCATAGTATTCATACATTAATTATCCAGACACAACTTCTAAAAGAGGGAGTGTTGTGTAGGTCTGACTGCAGTTTTACAATGTTATGTTATTAACCAAGAAACATCAGAAAGCCAATTCATCAAATGACACTCCCTGAGGTGCGATAGGTCATGAGCAAGATCCTCAGATGAAAGATTCTTTAGCATTGCTCACTGGGTAATCCATGAGGACCAACAGAGCTAAAGCAGTTTATGTTAATGCTCATTTGGCAAAAAAAAAAAAAAAAAAAAAAAAAAACAGTGTGGCATTGAGAGAATAGATATGTACAGTAACTCCACATGGGACAAACAGTAGCCTGCTTTTTTATGGTTGAATAAGAGTATTTTTAATATATATTATATACCTGTATTATTTATCTCCTATGTTTGTTAGACTTCATTTCAGCACCATGCGCTGTTCAAATAGTGTGTGTCTCATCATGTCGGGGCAGTATTAGATGTTACAAGGTCATATTTATTGGGATTAAAATAAACCTTGTGTGTATGTATCTACAGTAGATTGATGAAAAATCACAAACAATGTAAATGTTCACTAATACTTCAGCTTTTGTTAGGGGGGTAAGTATATTTGTCTGAGGGCCAGATTTGGTCTGTACATAAAAATACACTATTAATTCAATATTAGAAGAAAAAGATGGACTTGGATGGACAACACCTCCTCTAATTCCTTTGCACAATCACAAACAGAAAAAAAAAAAACACAAAAACTGTAGGTGGAGAGAGACAGGGTAAACCACCTGTATTGTGACATTATTTACATCATTTTAAAAGCAGCCTACTTTCCACCCAGCTAAAAGCAGATGTAATAAGGATGCTGTAGAGAGCAAACCCACTTAAACACAGTTTAGTCATCATTAATGCTGGTGTTTGCTTCATTGCTGTCTGAAGGGAGGTTATGAGAGGTTAAGGTAATTATTCAATTCTTCAGTCTGGAACAGTATGGAAACACCTCACTGCTTTGAGTCATGAATTAGAGAGATTATGTGTGTTCACTCAACGTGCTGATGCAGTGTTTGCTGTTCCACAGGGTTGAAGCAGAGAGGATGAACGGCAGGAGCTCTCACTCTGTCACAATTTTGTGGGACTGCAAATGCAAACGTTGTTAGAGTATCGGCGTAAAAGGTGGCTTAATTC
This sequence comes from Pterois miles, assembly GCA_947000775.1. Taxonomy (NCBI): domain Eukaryota; kingdom Metazoa; phylum Chordata; class Actinopteri; order Perciformes; family Scorpaenidae; genus Pterois; species Pterois miles. The sequence goes on along the minus strand of CAMQGK010000549.1, from coordinate 14,808,285 downwards.
TGCAGACATGTCCTGTTAAAATATTTAGTTACTTTCTTTTATTTTTAAAATAAAATTACACATAAACAAAAATTTTAATTTGTTTTACAAATCATTTTTAGTTATCAAACAGAGTACAGATCATATTATGGAAGTGTATTGCATTCACCTGAATTAAAAAAAACTCAGTTTTTCTATGTTTTTTTTTTTTTTTTTTTTTTTTTTTTTTCCCCCTTTTTCTGAGTAATTTTTTTTCCTGTTTTGCGGTGTAATTATTTTTCTGTTTTTCGTTGTAATTCCCCCCCCCCCCCCCCTGTTTATCAAGATAATTTTTTTTTATTATTATCAAGATACTTCAAAATCTTGCAAGAACAGCCAAACTGCAAGTGACTCCTACCGTGCACATACCCCATCTTCAACTTTCTATGCACAGGAAAAAAAATAAATAAATAAATTTCACAGAAAAAAATTAAAAAACTGAAAAAATTACTCTGAAAAACCATAAAATAAATTACTCTGAAAAACAAAAAAAATAGTCAGAAAAACATAAATAATTACCTCTAAAAACAGACAAAAATGTCAGAAAAACAAATAATTACCTAAAAAAACAGACCAAAAAATAAATTACTCAGAAAAAACAACTTTTTTTATTATTCAAGTGAATGCAATACGCACCATATGAAGTCAGCTTATAAAAAATTTAAAGCCCTGAATGAAGTAGCATCAGTCACTGCTGTTGGGCATTTATGAATCAACCCATACATATCTGTGAATTGTGTTAAATAAGAAATATGAAAAATGCGTAAAGTCTTAAATTTTTCTTTTACTAATTTAGTAGGCTACATCGTTAGTCACCAGATTTATTTATATATCTATTTATATAAATGAACTAATATAAACTAAATTTAGCTAGAGCATAATATAGGCTATAAATGTAGCCAATACTATTTATATAAAACATATTGTTCCATTTTGTACTTGTTGCAGGGCGGCACAGTATGGAAAGTAGGCCAGTTTTCGTTTTTTACTATTGAGTGATTCATCTTAGTCATAGACGATCTTCGCTAAGTCCCCTCGCACTGACTCAACTCACTTCAGACGCCGAGCAGCGTTTAGTTACGCGGGCCGTAACAAAGTTGAGATGACAATCAGCGGGCGACAGCGTAGCTAATGACACGTCTGAGCGACACTATGGAAAAACAAGCCATGTTACTCTCTGCGAGGCTTTTCCACAAGCACAGACAGGTAGAAGTCGCTCTGAGCCGCAGTGTTTTGGCGTGGAAGGAAATGGAGGGGAGCAGAAAACGAAACTCTGGCATCAGCAACAGAGCTGAAACAGGTAAGTCCAACATGGAGAAGTGAATGACTTTAATAGCTTTATCATAACTCCACGCAAAACAGCCTTTGCTTCATGTCTTAAAACTTAATTAAAAATACATATGCCAAACAGCCTAACAAATACTGTTAAAATGTGGATTAATAAGTATTTATAATTAAGAATTCAGATGTTATTTCAGTATGTGTGAACATGAGGTACTCTCTCTCAAAGCCAGAAACAAGAGAACTAAGTCTTATGATGCCATAGGGTATAAAGTCTGGAGCCGCTCCATAGACAGTTAATGATTTGAATCCCCAAATGAGCTTTATTCTATTATAGTGTTGTCAGTTGTGAAACAGAAAATGTTCCCATATACTCTCCCTTATATCTATACATCTCCCTGGGTGCTCTCAGTGTCATCATTCCCAAGTCATTGTCCAGGGAGCAGTTCCACACTTTATACTTGCCGTCTTGCAGCCTCGAAGTTCGGCATTTTGGCTGCTGCCATCTTGGTTTTTGTCCATCGCCATATATATGTATATATATATATATATATATATATATATATATATATATATATATATATATATATATATATATATATATATATATAAACATACGTATATATGTATATATACGTATATATACATACGTATATATGTATATATAGTATATATGTATGTATATACATATATACGTATGTATATACATATATACGTATGTATATATATATATATATATATATATATATATATATATATATATATATATATATATATATATATATATTTTTTTTTTTTTTTTTTTTCAACCATAGTGGTGCCTTCAAATGGGGTCATGTTGACCGTGTTTACGAGTTGAGCCCATTTGAACGTCCCCCTCATGTCGTATTCATAACCTTGGACGTGGAAAGTTTCTGAAAGCTTAGAGTTCACAACATCTGACGTGTTTATTGACATTGCAAGAAACGGTGGAGCCCATGGAAGTTCATTTTTGGGTGCGAATTAAGTTAATATTGTAAAGTATATAGTAATTTTAGTCATATATTGTTTTTCTTATGATTTTATAATATGTCTATAAAATGTATATTCTCAGCGACCTCATCTGTCTCCTCTGTCATTATGTCTTTGCATTTTTTTCATTATGTTACCCACTAGCTAGCTTGCTAAATTGTTAGCATCTGTGGCTTCTAGACTCAGACAGTAACGTTAATATTGCCGTTGCTTAGCAGCGGTATCTTCATGACCTTACCACTTGAACACAACGCAGAGACGAAACAAGTTCACAAGTTTCATTTGAAGGCACCATTACGCTCTATACAAGAACTGTATAGTCATGTCACCCATTAGTTTGTGGACTGCTAGTCTGAAGCCTTGTGTTCAGCATTTTCGCCAACTGTAGCCATCTTGGTTTTTTGCAACCAGAAGGGACAAAAGAGGGTGGAGCTAAGTACAACTGAATGCTGAGTGAGACATTTTAAGGGACCAAAATATTATTATTTTATGAACTGAAAACACACTGTGTTTGTGTCTTAAATTCTAAAACAAAAACACGGACAACTCCCCGACTGGATAACACCGTGGTAGCGACCTGTCAATCACAAGGTAGCCACGCCTTCAAGCATACCCTTCTTTACGTTTTATGTGACTCTAAATAATAATTGACTAAGTGAACATCATGCTGTTTTGAAATTAGCAATTGAGACCAAAAATTCATGTTTACAATGTTTACTGAGGTAATAAATCAAGTGGTAAGTAGGTTCATTTTCTCATAGACCTCTATACAATCAGAGAGTCGCCCCCTGCTGGCTATTAGAAAGAATACACGTTTAAGGCACTTTCACATTGGCTTCACTTTTCAAACCCAGAGGATGCCCGCTGTCTGATTAATTTGAGTTTTAGCGCTTCAGTTTTTGGATTTGGGAGGGAGTTGTTCATGTTAACTAATATTTTTGGACTGGTTTAGACCATGGAAATAACATGTATGAATTTTGAAGCTGGGCGTAGTACCCCTTTAAACAAATATGCAACTGAACAAAACAGAAAAAGTAAAAACATCAGAGGAGCATATTTTTAGAAAGTAACCAACGTTGTTCAGCTGTATTTAACCTACATATCCCTCCAAAAAAATCATTTGCCTTTCGGTAACCATGTCACCCATGCAAAAAAAGTGTGGAGCAGCTGTCTTCCCGGTCTGCACTCCTTATCGGGATCATGCACATGGTGAGGGAGCAGCAGTCGGGCCATGTAGCGACTGTAGTTGGGGTCTGTACCCCGACAAGAGCAGGTCACATACCTGGGTTTTCAGTCAGAGATAATTAGGCTCTTGTTTCTTATGAGCAAACACTAGAAGGGGTTGACTGTTACCTAATATGTCCCCCAGGAAGGAGTTCATTCATGAAAGGGGCTCTCTGCCTCAGTGAGCTCTGAGAAAATCTACAAAGTGTCAGCTGTTTAAGGCTTATAGCCAAGACGGTCTTCTTTTCAGCTTGGTCACTGAACACTGAGGCAAAAAGGATTTTCTCCAGACATACAGTATGGGGTATGAACTTGACAACAGTTAGGATTTCTGCTCTATATCCATTCATGCATGCATATTTTTTCTAACTGGGTACTCCAAATCAACAGTTGGTGGCACAAACTCTTCATCTTCACCCTCCAAAGCCACTAAAAATAGCCCAAAAATATCACAAGGAACATAAACGTATAATAACTGGTAACCGATGAATGAAACTCCAAGTTGCGACAACGTGTGAAAGCTCTCCCAAGACTTGCTGCCTGACGACCTACCCTAACCAACCATTCGAGGTTAATACCTAACCTTAACCATCTTGCAAGAGTTTCACAACTAGGGAGTTAAATTCTAGAGACAACCATCATAATGAACATAAACAACGAACATGGCTATCGTTAGTACTAAAGTTGCTAGCAGCACTAGCTCCAGAAGTCGCTAAATATGGCGAGAAAGTCGCCAAGTCGACATCACTGACCTTCAGGCCTCCCTCCACAGCCACTCCCCCAAAACCATCATTATGAATGTAGACATATCGTTATGAACGTAAACAACGAACATGACGGTCAAGATAGCAGCTTGTGGAAGAGTCCGGAGAAATGCAATGGGTGTGTTTGATTTATTTATTACCGTCAGGATGTAAAGAGAATTTCAACAATTATAACAAAAAGCGTTTCTTGAGTACATGACGCACCTGTGTTACCTTACAGGTGCATGATTCACACATCCCTTGTTCACACCAGCTGCATGTCAGCTGTGTTTCTGCCGCTTTCTACATAGAGTTTAACTTTCAAAGTGGCCATTTCATTTCATTATAAATGCCATTTATATTTAAGATAAGATAGGCTTTTATTGACCCCCCTTGGGAGAAATTTCAGTCAACACAACAGTACAGAGGACTAGGTAGCAGCGTGTAAAGAAGATACTTAGAGCAAAAATTTTAAGAAAACAGTAGGAATACTATACACAGAAAAAAACTGAGGTACTGTACAAAGAAAGAAAGGCTAAAAAGTACTGTAAACAATATATCTGACATCTGAATATGTCCTGTGCAAAATCGCAGTGTGCAATGTGCCTGAGAATGTGTATAAATAAATAAGAAATAGAAAAATAAAATGTGCTGTCTATAAAACCCTACATACTGAGTAGCGAGCCCTTATATACAGAATGAGCATTAACAGGTATTAACAGACAGTTGTGCATTCACACTTTATGTTTGAGTCCTTAGTCACTGTGGTTTGTGGTGCTGGGAGCTGTGGTGATGTGCAGCCTGATGGCAGATAGACTGAACAAGTATTATTTTAGATAGAGAAAGGTCAAGAAACGCCGTAATTTGTAAATAATAGTAATAATGCACAATTAAAACCCCGTACTATATTCATTCAGGGGGCCCTGCCTGTTCTACAACACTGTCCTGCAAATATTTCAGAATAAAAGCCTCATGTTAACAAAAGAAGGAATTCTGTTCATAGAAGAAGCCTGAGGGCTTTTATTTTGATGTCATGGAAAGGTGCATAAATAGCACAACATCAACAGGACATTCCACATGTCACAAGAACGCATTTTAACCTTTTTGCGTGTCATTTGTATGCCAGGCAACAAAACTACGGTAATGGTTGCAGTTAGTTTTAGGCACCGAAACCACTTAGTATGTTTCAGAAAAATGTCATGGTTTGGCTTAAAATAAGTATGTAAACTAAGTAAAATACATACAGAAATGTAACAGAAGTATGGAAAACATGTCACAACATCACTAGAAAACATGTCTCAAATGACATTAATGTAACGTCAAAATAACTCAACAACACTTTGAGGAACGAACGCCAGTCTCCTGGTTGAAAGCCCAGTGTTTGTTGGACCCATCCAACCCACCAGAGGCGGTCTTTCTCTCTGTACTTTACATCACTTGCCCTGAGCGTAGCATATTCACATAGAGGTGTTTATATTGCAGTCAGTACAGACTACATGACTTACAAATGACACCAAAAGCGAGAATGGCGTTCCAATTGGGCGCGAAATGACTTGTGAATTATGGTGTCATTCATATGCCGTTTAGTGCGACCGGGTTACCAAATCCAAAAACTAGAGTGCTAAAACTCAAATTTGTGATGTCATCAAGTATAAAGTCTGGAAGCGCTCCATAGACAATGAATGGGAAAGATGTTATAGATGACTTTCCATCTTTTGCATCAGACAACTTTCACTTAATCCAGATGTCCTTATAACCTCCCGAGGCTAATGTTTGTTCATCTAGATGGGTTCCCTGGTCTGCAATTACTGTACCATATCGAGTGGAGTTATTACAGCTGGCACTGCACACTTCAGTTTAAACCTGGCCATTGACCTTCCTCAAAGTGGTATCAAGCGCCCTATAATAACCCGCCATAAAGACTTCCATTTATTGAGTCAATGTTCAACACGGCTCCACCAAAATCTCCCCCAGCGATCCCTGACAAGAGCGGGTCTGTTTACCCTGGAGTTAGGGATCAAACAAGGAGACTTTGCCAGTAATAAATATCCAGTAAGTCCAACATCAAACATCACATTCTTTATAAGAAAATCAAATGACTGAAGTGCTTAAGCAAGCTAAAGTGGAGTATTTTATTTATTTTTGTATACTTTGAGTGGAGTATGGATATCATTAGCAGCCAATACAGTCTAGTTAATCAGTAACTATGGTAAAGATGTGGGTGGTGTGACTGCAGTTTTGTCCCCAAACAAAGAAATGCTTAATTTCTGCACTCCATGTGTTTTACAGTTGTTGTCTTACATCACAGGCTGCACAAACTTTCCACACTTCCCTCGCCAGGGGCGGCTCTCTGTGTTTAACCTACATTTGAAGCTGTAAAAGTGTGAAGCTGTCAAAGACTAATTGGTGACATGTCCTTGAGGTATTTGTCCTGGAGTTTGTCGGGTTGTTTTTCACGATGCCAGCCTCTTACCTGCATGGTCACAGGTTCAGCACCCATACCAGCTGAAACAATGCAAACGGATCAGTAAATCAGGAGTAAAATGGATTATTTTTTACAACAATACAACAGTATTGAAATTTTAAAAAATGTACCAAAACAAGCAGGGATATTAGGAGAAATATAACAGATAGATGGTGACATGTTAGTTGTTACAAATTTAACATTCCCCTCCAAATCATATTTAGAAGTCGAGAAAAATCTGTGAATCTGCTGCGCTGAGAATACAGAAAAAGTTAATCCCAGCTGATAGCAGAACATCATGCAGCGTGACTCAAATTTTACAGATCTTCTTCAGCTCCTATTTTCCATTTTTCTGCCCAAAATTTCTATTTTCCCCGCTAATATTAAACAGACTCACAGGTGTCATGTTTGCCAAGAAGGATTGATGTGAGCGGTAAACACCACTCTAGTCATGAATTTTGGTTTAGACGACATTGGTGGATGTTGCCTCTTGACATTTAAGTAGATTTGGTCGAATCAGAGCGATGGATGTGCTGAGTAGAGAACAAGACAGGATGTCCTAGCGAGGAATGTTTTGTTTACACACAGATTCACTCTCTGACACACAAGCAAAATTCACAAAATTCAATCACTGAGATGGCTTCAGAGTTCAGAGTAAACCCCATGTCCACATAATGCCAGAGTCACTCCTCATATACAATGCATGCTCCCATCTTGGAGCACTAAATCATGGCATATGCTTTAGAGAGCAACTCCCCTTTTCCTGCAAATCACTATGCTTAGCAAGTAGTACTTCCTCAGGCTCTCTAAGCCTGGATATCTCTCATGGCCAGGGTTTTTTTTTTTTTTTTAGATATTTGCTTTCCCATATGGCAGAGCTGGATACAGATCCAACGGTTTACAGATAGGAATTCACTTATAGCAATACAGGGAGTGGTGGAAATAGGGTATCAGCATCACAGAATTTTCCTCTATAATAAAATCCCATCACAAAATCCACATATAACAAGTAAAGAAGCAAAACAAAGCTACATCAGTCACTCGTAGAACTACAAGTCTGAAAACTTTTTTGAAACTATTTTGAATGCACAAGTACCTCATGGTGGCAATGGAGGAAAAGTCAGGGCATTGGAAATGTCAATAAACATCCTCTGGGGACTATGACTATCTGTACCAAATTTCATGGCAATCCAGCCAACAGCTCCTTAGACACTAACTATAGAACAAAAACGTCAACCTCATGGCAGCACTGGAGGAAAAGTCAGACTTCATCCTCTGGGGACCATGAATATCTGTACCAACTTTCATGACAATCTAGCCAGCAGCTACTCAAACATTTGACTAAAAATACTTAGTAGTCAACCTCATGATGGCACTGGAGGAAAGATCAGGGTATTACCCAAGTCATTAGGCTTCATCCTCTGGCAAACATGAATGTCTGAATCAAATTTCACGGCAATCCAGCCGACAGACATTTGACTAAAAAACAAAAGCCATTGCAGCCCTAGTGACTGTTTTCCTGTTATACCTTCCACCTTTGCCGCCCTTTCTTCCCCATCTGTTTGCCTAAACCTTGGCTTAACAAACCCATTGTGCCTGAGAGGAATCCACGTGTCTTGTTTGACAGCTCACTGCCATGTGTACCCAGGCAGATCTGTGCTTTGTAATCTAAAGCAGGCGCTCAATGCACAGTCCTGTCTGTACATTGAGAGACGGCTGCAGAGGGATGGAGAGAGATACAGAGAAATAAACACTGCCAGGAAACGACAGCTGGAGATCGGATAAACTGTTTTTTATACTGCATTACTGGCAGCAATGCAGGCCCTTTCATTACATTGACTGTATGCATTTACCTGAGGCTTGGGTCAATAGGGGAAAAGGGTTGGATCTCCAAAGCTATACACAATGAATTATTGACCTGGATGATGATGTGTTGGTGTGGTTGACTGACGGTGGTAGGACATCCACCTTGTATGATAATAACTCATTTTTTGATATATTGCAGTACAAAACTTGCATGCAGGGCAAAAAATGCTTGAATATCACATTGTGTTACCCAACAACATAAACAGTTTTATCAGTTTCACATCCTCAGTTAAATCTTTGTCCGTCTCTTGCACCTGTGTTGCATGCCACTTGGAATGCAATATGTACACACAAAAGAATGACATAAAAACTACATAAATAGTGCGGGGATACCTATGAATGCAAGCATTTCCTTAAGCTTGCGCTGACGAATTGTCAGTGCCAAAACCTCAGTAACAATAAAGGGATTACATACTGATCCAGTGTGTAAAGGGAGGGGTGCAGAGAACAACAGCAGAATATGAATATGATGACAGCTTGTTGTTGTCAGAGGACTAAAGGAAGGTGAGTCCAGGCTCTGTGCTGTCACTGATATCATATACACAAGCACACACAAAATCTGTCGTGCACACATACATGAATGCATAGAATATACTGAGTTAAGATCAAATCCCGTAAGATCATCCCCAAATATTTTGTACACTTCCTCATTTTGGGCTGATGAGAGAGTGTCTAGGGACATGTCATCAACGGTGTGTGATGAGGCATTCAAAGATCCTGTCAGGTGAGATACCTCAAGGTTTTAGGGAAGCAGGATCATGAATCCAGTCAAATATGTTTTTCACAGATGTACCACAGCAGGCACAGGTACTTGTTGATACACCATAAAGGTACAGGTAGTCTGTTATTACTATTGTAGTCTGACTTAAAGGGGACATATCAGTCTCATTTTCAGGTTCATACTTGTATTTTGGGTTCCAACTAGAGCATGTGTACATGCTATAATGATCAAAAAACATTATTTTGCTCATTCAGTCTGAAACTCTCCATTTTAGCACCTGTCTCTTTAAGACTCCCTCATGAAAAAGCCCAGTCGGCTTGCAAGAAAAATGTGGTGCAACTAAGTGACATGAGAGGGTGGAGCTAAGTACAACCAAACACTGAATAAGACATTTTTAGGTGATCACAATGTTACTTTCATGAACTGAAAACACACTGTGAAAGGGTTCAAATTGTAAGACGAAAACACAGACAACTCCCAGACTGGACAACGCCATAGTAGCAACCTGTCAGTCACAAGGTAGCGACGCCCTAAAGCATGTTCTGCTTTATGGTCTATTTGACACTAAATGGGACCACAATTTGCTAAATGAACATCATGCTGTATTGAAGAAGACTTGAAACTAGAGATTGAGAGGCTACAGTTTTTAATAAGGTAATAAATCAAGGGAGAAGTAGGGTCGATTTCTGATAGACTTTTATACAGTCAGACTTCTTTTTCCAACCAGAGGAGTCGCCCCCTGCTGGCTATAAGAAAGAACGCAAGTTTAAGGCATCATGTTGGCTTCGTTTTTCAGAAACAGAGGTTGCAAACTTGTTGAATCACATATTTTCTGCTCTAGACAGTCCACACTGGGTTCTCTTATTTCAGAGTTTGTGGGTTGGTAGGCACTCCTGAGTTTTTCATGATATGTCAAGATACTGCTACTAAAAGAAATGTCACTCCTCAAGTGTCACAAGGGAAAGATACTAACCACCGACCACAGAGACTGAGGTTCAACACCCAGCAGCGGTGCTTCTGGCTTAAATCCATAAAGGCCTGGTTGTACCAGCATTTAAAAGGGCAAAAGTTATTTCAGTGGAATCGCTGCAATCAAAGAGATGCATTTATCCGACCCCCTAAGCTCCATTACATAAAGTGAGAGATCCTCTTTGTTCCATCATTACAGGATACAATTATTGTCAAGACCAGTGGCTCTCAAACCCTGTCAAGTACTGACTGGATTTTTAGCCCTCTCAGTAAAGGGCCACTTCACTGGTTTTAAACTTGATGCCTATGTTATTCACTTAATATGGCACACTTAAACAAACCACTACAGTAGTCAGTGCTTTCTGTCATAGGCAGACTCTCCTAAATGCTGCACCTGGACGATACAGTCACGGGCTGAACGGAGATACAGGTTGCTTGCGCTTGGATTATCACCTGTAGCAATATGATTACTGTATAGGTTTACCGATAGGCTTCTGAGATTGAACAATAAATCCTTGGTTAAACTGGTCACAAGAATCCGTGAAAAGCCTCATTTTAAAGTCACAAGCCCAAAAGGTTGGGAGCCACTGATGCATACAATCACTTGAAATACAAATTCACAGATTGTGTCAAAATCTGTGAACTGGCCCTGGTCCTTTAACAGATTACAACAGTGCATTGCAGGTGTTAATCCATCTCATGTGGTTAGAGAGGAAACCAGTAGCACCCTGGGCCCTGGGGACTTGGATGTTTCTGGCTCAGTAGAGAAAGGCTCTAACAATGCCAGAGTTGGGGATTACATATTCACACTCTGGGCAAAGCAACGCACTGCCATCGCCAGAATATGAGGTCCTTTCCCTCTCTTGCACATTGATAGTTGCACATGCCAAGGTTATTCTCTATGCTGCTCCTTGTTCTCATCAGATCCCATGTGATTGTCTCTTTGAGCTTGGCCTTATTTCCCAGGCAGGCAGCTTGAACCTCTCATGTGGAGAACCTGAAGTCTGAACTGAAACTTCACAGGTTGTTTGAGGTTGTTGTTTAAGTTTTGGGAAGTACACTTATTTACTTTCTGGAAATGGGGAAACTGCAAGCCTGGTTCTGTCCAAAACAAAATTAGCATATGAGCACTTCTAAAGCTCAATGAATGACACTTAACATTTTGATTGTCTAATCTGTGTCACATCTGAAATGTGAAAACAACATATTGTGGTTTCATGTGTGAAACCATTTCTTTTGTTTTGGGCAAGCCACAGCTTGTGTCCTTGTTTCCAGTCTTTATGCTAAGCTAAGCTAATCAGCTACTGGCTTTGGCTACATATTTACCATATGGACAATCTTCAGTTGCTACTCTGGGCAAAAATGTAAATAAGTGTATTTCCCAAAATGTTGAACTATTCCTTTAAAGTGATATACTGTATCTGCCCTACTATTATTATCTGTATGTAACCAGCTTCAGCTAATCCTCCAGCTAAATGTATTAAAGTGGACCTATTATGCTTTTGTGCTTTTCCCCTTCCTGTTTTGTGTTATATAGTTTTTGTCCATGTAAAAGGTCTGCAAAGTTGCAAAGTCCAATCCAAGGGAAGTTTCTCTCCCCCACAGAAGCACTGCCTTGATTGAAGTCCTACCTTTTCTTCTTTAACGTGGTGATGTCACAATGTAACACATTTGCACAACACCTACCTAGTGGCTAGTTTGGCACGCTGTGGAACAAAGCTAGTTAGAGTGGAGCTGGAGTAGAGTCTGAAGAGTTTGATTTGGTTGACCAATCACAACAGAGTGGACAAGCTGACCAATTAGGGCAGACTGGGCTTTTGAGGCGGGAGGGGCAGCAGCTCAGAGCGTTTCAGACAAAGAGGGTGAAAATAGGTGCTGCGGCACAACCTATATGGGAAAAATAAAGCATTTTTTGAACATTAAACTCTGTAAACACATTGTTGTAGAAACCCAGACTATAAGTGTGCACCTGAAAATGATCATAATAGATCCTCTTTAATAATAATTGGGCCTAAGCAGTAGTAACTACTTTGTTTTGGTTAGGCCTCAGGAGTTCAGGTACTACGTCAGTAGGAATCATACCCATAAGTCTTGTCAATTATGTACAGCGTACTTCTTAGTAAAGAAAACTTTTTGCACGTCAGGACATAAAGAGATATTTTTCCATGACTCACATACTAATACATACATAAAACTCTGTAGCTTTTTATGAAAACACTGATATAAGTATCACCTGCCAGCCTCAAGTGTTTACTGTGGGCTCTGCTGGGAATCATGAGTCAGTAACACAAACACAATGCGTCACGCTCCAGGTCCCACTAATTTAATCACTTATGCTTTGACTATAGTTGAAGACATTATTAATGTTTGTTTTTTTAATTTTGAGCTGTATGTCTAGGATTATTTGTTGTCTCTTTGTGATGTTAGGGCTCCTCCTTTTGCACTGAATTGTCACATCCAAGTCTTTTACTCGGTGTAATATAATATAGCTGAAGCAGCATTGGCTTGGTTGCCACAACATTTGATCTCGGGTATCACCTTAGCTTTGCAGCAACAAAACAAACATTTGAATACTAAGTGCAACGCAAGCGCTAGATATTAGAAAATAAACCTTTTTTCACCCCTGCAGTCCCTGAAAAGCTGACTTTTTGCAGGTAGCAGACCCCCGCGGCTCACAGTAACACACTGAGCCCCTGTGGTATGAATAGGCAGCACACACTGGCTCACTGCCAGTGCTAAGATTCTTTTCAAGCACAAAGAAAAGTATGTCAGAGCAGAGCAGAGAGGATCTGCCTTGTATGGCCGAGGGCTTAGCATGTAGCTTAGGGACTGCACTGGGCTAAAAAAGTAGGGAATTTGTGTGTGGTGATGGGATTATTGTGTACTTGAGCGTGTGTGTGTTTATGCCTCTGCGAGTGTGTGTGGCAGGGTTATTGGAGCAATGTGGGAATGTCAGCTATTGTTTCCAGTTCCTTCCCTGCACAGTTCACTGGGATTGCTGGCTTTGTGCTTGTTTCTGGGGTTAATTTGACCAAGTTGTTCAAAAGGCCGGCCAGACTTTACCGCCTGTACTGACTCAATGATTAATGTTAGCTTTTTGTCTTTGACAGAAGTTTATTTGCCCACCAGGCTAACACGGAGAAAAGATTTCATACATTTTTCATTTTTCGGATTTCACCGTATCAGCCAGGGAGCTGCAGATAACAAACATGTAAATGTGTAAGATAAGATATTCTAATATATTCCGCTGAATGTTTTGGCACAAACCGGGTACAAGTTCGGTGCTCGGATATGAAACAAACAGCAAATGCAAGATTTCATGTTGAATTAATCTCAAATCTAACACAGTTTGCTGTAATCTTGGGTTCGTTCACACTGTACGGTAGTTGTCACTATCGACATGCAACGTTTTACCAAAGATGATGCTTTTGCTTATCTGCATTCACTCGCATGAAATGAGTTTTGACACTGGAACATCATCCTCAATACGCCGTGATAAGTCAAACTATCTGTTTAACATGTTGCACAATAGAAACAACAGCAGAAGTAGATTTTAGTCTTGGCTATGTCCCTGCAGGTTTTAAAAGAAAAGTGACCTGTTTGTGTAAACTACGCCCTTAAGACTCACTGAAAACATCCACACATATCAGTGCGACCTCATTGTCAATAATGAGCCATTATACACCTTTTTCACAGCAGACATTTTGACATGTCACAGTATGAAAAGCACAGGAGTAAATAATAAAATGAATGATGGTTGATTTCCCTTTAGCTGCTTCAGAGTCCTGGCATTGTGCATGCTGGCTCGCTGTCACACTGTTATGTCTGACTGGAACACTTGAATAGAACAGAGCCATAGTTAATGTTATTACTAACTCCTTTACGTTTCTTTACGTGACACGTCAAAATGTCTGCTGTGAAAAAATAATACCAGAGGGAACAATTTAAAGCAAACCTATAAGTTCTTCTGACGTGCAGCGGGGTCGTGTCTAAAAGGTAACCCCCAAGTTGCGAAACTCTTGGGAGATGGTTAAGGTTAGGCATTAACCTCGAATAGTTAGGGTTAGTCATTGACTGACAGGTCGTCAGGGAACTAGTCTTGCGAGAGTTTTTGCACTTTTTTGCAACTTGGGGGTTACCTTATACACCCGACTACAACTGGGAATTAATGGTACATGCTAAAACATAGTGTAACAATACCACATGAGTCAGTTATGTCAGTTACACAGCAACCTTTAGATAGATATAACTTTAGCTGCCATAAACTACTGGTCATCTCAAACCAAGTAAGGCTGAAGCATTAAAATACTTTGTGTTTAATTGAGCTGCAATGTTAGGAAGCAGTAACACATTACTTCGTAATACATTACAGAAATATAAAGATTACTTTTTTGAGTATGAGGAGTGTAAGGGTTTACGAAGAAGAAGAAGAAGATCTACCTTTATTAGTCCCACATTGGGGAAATTCAATTTACACTCTGTTAAACTCGTACATGGTACATGGTACATGCAGACCTGAAACACACATACATGCATTAATGGAGAGATGTCAGAGTGAGGGGGCTGCTCCTGACAAGCGCCCCGAGCAGTTGGGGGTTTGGTGCCTTGCTCAGGGGCACCTCGGCAGTGCCCAAGAGGTAAACTGGCACCTCTCCAGCTACCAGTTCACACTCAGTTTTGGTCCATGTCGGGACTTGAACCGGTGACCCTCCGGTTCCCAAGCCAACTCCCTACAGACTGAGCTACTGCCGCCCCCAATCAGAAATGCAGTATTTAGCTAAGATGTGCTAACACTAGCCATTGCCAAGGCTGTTATACACAAGTGGCTCATGTCAGTATATTTTTTTTAAACTGTTGTTTTTGTCATGAGTACTTTCAGACAGGATGCAAATATTACGCATCATTTTTTTGTCGGAACAAGACCAATTTTCAGAGTTCTCGCACAGCGAATAAAAGCATCAACCAATCACGTTGTGTGGAAAAGGTTACGTTGCACCTATATGTATGAAACAACAACATGGAGGCTCCGTAGTCATAACTAGGACGGCAAACTATATTACTACTTTCAACTTTGACAAAGGTAGCGGGTTGTGTCTAGAAGGTAACCCCCAAATTGGGAAAGCTGGCAAAAACTTGCCTCTCGCAAGAGTGGCTGCCACCAACCTATCCTAACCTTAACTATTCAAGGTCAACACCTAACCTTAACCATCTTGTGAGAGTTTTCCAACTCGTGGGTTATCTTCTAGACACACCCTCAGAGTTGTAGGTGATGCAGCTTCACTGTGAGCACAAGGCGTTTGAGTGCTGCATGCAGTCATCAGGGCTAAAGTTACGCCAGCTGCTGATGGTCAGTAAATACCTCCAAACAGTAGGCTGGCTGCTTATCAAACCTCAATGTGTCCTTTTCTGTTCCCAAACTGTTAAATACTGAGGATATGGCATGTAGGTGTGGAGACTTTGGAGTTGTTTAAAGGCACCTTTGATGGAGCTAGTTAGTGCAGCTTAGTTGCTGATTCAGAATTATTTATCACTACATGTAAATATGTAACTGGTATTCTGTAGTTTGTACTGTCATCTCAGTAATACGGGCTGAATCTGCTCACATGTGCTGTCAGTGTTTACGTAGGTTTCCTCTGGATTTTCTGGTTTCTTCCCTCAGACAAACATGCAAATCAACTGAATTGAAATCTCAAAATATTAATTATATGTACCGATACATGGACAACCCAACCAATGATAGGACAGCGTCAGGCCCCCCGTGACCCTGTACAGGATAAGCAGTTTAGAAAATGGATGGAATCTGTAAGTCAGTAACTTTCAGTAATCTATTACACATTATAATTCAACACCAACAATCACTTTGGCAGAGCACTAGGTGCCATTTCTCAAATAGTTGGAATGAAACTCCTCATCCTGATTTTTTTTTTTTCCTGAAATAAAGTTATTACCCACATGGCCATAACTCTTCCTATTTGTCAAAGTGTGAATATCGATGGCCATAAAGTTATTCATGCCTGCATGGCGCATCATCTTTATTTGAGAAAGAAATGAAATCCTATTCCCTCAGACTCCCAGGAGAGAAATAATATGTCATGCCTCCCTCCCATCCATTTCACCATATCAGCTGAATAAATTTGTAGGAGAGACTGGAATGCCTGTATGTGATGCAGTTGAAGAGGTCAGTTAAACTCATTGCAAGTAATATCACCCTTTCCTAGTACAAAAGCGCACTTTTGAATTTGTTCCGTTAGAAGCGTAGCCATCTATTGTGCTTGAATGCTCACGATTTCTGGATTTAAATATAGAACGGTCGCAGGGGAAAACTATATTATGAGATGGAGTGTAGAATATTTAGGTTTCACCTTCCTAGAATTGAGTTGCACCTTTTTACAGTGTATATCATGGGTTTTTAAGTTCTTCTTTAATGATTTCATTGCTTTCATGTGGATTTCCCCCAGCCCCTGTTTCATTCGCAGACCAGCTTGACCTCACTTATTAGAGAAAAGAAACCATTTCCCAACAGTTTCCTTTATTTTCCCATTCTCGGCCTTTCAAACACAGTAAATTAACACCTATTAAATCCTTTGATGTCACTCAGCAGCTCTTTAAAGCAGCTGACCCACCCCATCTCTTCACCGCTAGGAGGTATCAGATCCCATCATACACCGAAAATTCTGTTAATGAACAAACTATTCAAAGACCGCCAAAGTCTTTAATCCCAAAGTCATTTTAAACCAGCAGCCTGAATCCTGTTCCCCAGGGGAGAAAACAAAAAGAAGATGCAATTCCTTGCCAAACACCCATCAGCTCTCTTGGGACATGGCTGTTATTCCTCCCATTCATTCCATTCCTTGTGAAATGAATGATAAAAACAAGATACCTTTGAAAGTGAATGGATTTTAAAGGGGAAAACTAAACTTCCTTAAAGAGGACCTATTATGATTTTTGTGCTTTTTCTCTTTACTTTAGTGTTATACAGTTTTTTCTACATGGAAAAGGTCTGTAAAGTTCCAAAGTCCACGCCAAAGGGAGTTACTCGTACACAGAAATGCTGCTCCTGAACTGCCTGAAACGCCTTGCTTAAAATCCCGCCTTTTCTTCCGTAATGTGGTGATGTCACCAAGTAAGACATTTGCAAGACCTGCCGAGCAGCTACTTTAGCACGCCCTCAAACAAAGTTTGTTAGAGTGGAGCTGGAGCAGAGTCCGAAGGGTTTGCTTTGCTTGACCAAGCACAGCAGTGGGTCAGCTGACCAATCAGAGCAGAATAGCGTTACAGGCAGATGGTGAAAAGAGGTGCTGCAGCACAGCTGTATGAGAAATATAAAACCTTCTTTTCGAACATTAATGCAATAAATATGTTCAAGTAGAAACCCCAAATACAAGTATGCATCTGAAAAAATCATAAT
Organism: Pterois miles; assembly: GCA_947000775.1. Lineage (NCBI taxonomy): Eukaryota > Metazoa > Chordata > Actinopteri > Perciformes > Scorpaenidae > Pterois > Pterois miles. Next base: position 14,790,580 of record CAMQGK010000549.1, on the reverse strand, counting down.
AATCCCCTTTAAACCTTAATTTTGTAACAGGTGACAGTTGCGTGTTAACACATCCAGCAGATACAGAACAATATTAGCATTCACTTGATGAATGTTAGTCCAGTGTTCACTCTACTTTTTGCTCTGTTTTTGGTCTCCACCACCTGCTGAGTGAAATTGGCTCTTTGGTTGCTAAATGTTCAACTCTATCAGCTAGTTTGCAAACTTTATCTATGTGCCATTTGGTGCTGGGCAGGAAGCGAGGGTTTATCTGGGTTTTTTCACTGAAACATCTGCCTGCTACATCTGGAAATGAGGCTTAAGAGTTCGGTGAGACTGAACCAAAACAATGAACAGTAAAATTTGTGGTCCATAAAAGTGAAACAATGATCTGAAACAAGCTCCACAGAGGAGGGGGACTGCAGTTTTGCAGTTTGGTTTGTCCCCATGAGCAACCCCTTTTACATTGCCCATGGACATGTGATCCATCATTAACATAAAAATACTGATTATTGCATCTTTAATAATCTTACCAAAAATACCAAATGATATTTGTCAATACATCACGTCCACAATTGCTTTGGTTCGTCAATGTGTGTGTATGTTGCTGATCGTATACTGCAGCGGAGTAAAATATATACTATATGTATTTATGTTCCTCCAGCACACAGCCATGTTGTTCAGGTGTGTGAAATAGTTGCTGTCCACAAGCCCAAAGATGATGACGAGGACAACGCAGGGACCAGGAGGAATCAGAAAAAAGCACAGCAGCCATCTCAGCTTTATCCCCATGCATTCACAGGTAGGTAACACTTACACTGATATACACGCTTAAAGGGACATTCTACTGATTTTACATGTCAAAGTCAATTTGCTTGTTATGGAGTGTACTACTCAGCCTCTGAAAACAGTTCATTTCTTCTGTGGCTCTGGAGGAATTTTGTCAAGTCTGAGAAAATGACAAGTTGCATTATGAGAAGTGTAGCATCCAGCGTGCTTGTGGGTTGACAAAGCGTCTCCACTTCCTTCCACTGCATAAAAGTGAAGCCAACATATCCCGGAGCTGCCATCTTCAGATTTTGACGTCATTTGGAGCCAGAATCTACACAATAGTGATTAATGACCTGGAGCCACGGTATCGAGGTTCCACCCACTCACCCGCCTGAGTCAATTATGAGCGTAGCATCGCCGCAGCTTGTTAGCACGAGCCACCCAGCTGCTACGTTAGCACCACGGTAGCTGCTTGTCTAGAAGGACAGCTGACCATAATATCTCTACATCTATATTTCTGATCAAATTGAGTCATGTTCTATTACACAGACTTGTGAAGGTTATGTAAAATTAAAGTTACTTGCGTACAATTCCCGAGCCTGTGGCTATGTGACTACTTCACTCAGAGCAGCTGTCAATCACAGCGTCTCACCCACATTTTATAGCATCAAATAACTAATTAAAACCAAACTCATAACATACATCAGTGTGCTTAAAATGACAGAAACCATATTTGGAAAACATTTATTTGATGTGTACTTTGACTTTTTAATTTGGCTCATGTCCCATTCATTAACATGGAAAAGGTGGGATTTATGACCAATATTGCAACCAGCCACCAGGGGGCAATAGAGATGCTTTGGCTTCACTTTTGGGCAGATGTCATCTCATCCATCTTTATATACAGTCTATAGCTGACCCATTTAAGGGACTAAAAGACAGGATATCTCTTAATCTTTCCCTTACAAGTCCTCCATTTTCATGAAATTGCAATACTTAATAGCTCAGGTGCTACTTTAAGAAATAGATCCCGTATATTCTGTTACGATCACTTTCATTTTACTATTTTAGGTTAATGCCACATCATCAGTTACATTTCAAGTAAGTGTGCCAAAAGACTGTGTTCAGCTCCACCAATCACAAGCGATCTGACATTGGAAATAAGCCTGCAGACAGCTCCACAGTCTGAAAGTAATACATTAACAAGAGAGTCCCTCACAGCTTAGCTGTCTGGGTCTAAGATGGCAGCATGCCAGTGACTTGTGGGCTAATGCTTAATTTTGAGCCATTAGATTATATCCAAACAAGATCGGATTTACATTATTTATCACAGCCAAATGTTGAAAAATTACCTCGCTAATGTGAGCTTTTACTGGCATTAGAGTGTGTCGAGCCTAACACGACTGCATTCCCACGATCTGTTGCAGCTTGGCTTCAAAGACATGTCCCATCACTTACATCCTGATTATGTAACTTATTAAAGGGTGACTTTACACCCACTGTAAACGTCTACATGCCTGCCGCACTGCAAGTACGAGGTACTGTAAGCGATTTTGACTGAAGAACTTGCCTGAGAAGTTAACTTTTCTATCTGATGAAAAGAATGCTTAGTGTGATAATTTGACTTTGAAGTGCTTAGAGAGTGAATCTGCCGTCAAAGTGCTTAGCGAGTCCTTTTTTTTTCTCCTTAATGTAAATATTTCAGTAATGTTCCTAGTAGGATATTATGTGACTCTACTTTTTGTCTGACTATCAGTTTTACATAACCCTCATATGCACTCATTTCTTACTCGTTCACACATCTGATTGATCCGGCTGGTAAGGATAAGGCGAAGGTTCATTCTCAGGTCAAGTAGTATGGAATATAATCTGTGCAAAATGACCAACTGGACTAAGTATTATAGCTCTCTGCTGCCGTTAAAAGACCTGATCTAGTGCCCAGAAATATTCCCCAAATTAAATGTTGCAAACTATGATGGGGGCTTCACAGTGATAAATATCTGTCAGAGCAAGGCTTTATTTAGCACATATCTCCTGAGTCAGATCAGGTATTGTCTTGTTTTGATGATACCGTCTTTCTTTTGTAGACACTCATTTTCCATTCTCAGTCTAAGACCTATGAGGCGTTGGTTGCTAAGTGGTTAGAGTCTAATAGAAAGTTTGATGGTTCAGTTCCTGACACAGACAGTGTGTGTTTATCAGCAGACTAGACCTAAAAATGTCTTGTAAAATGTCAGCCATTATCACTGAGGATATAGATAGATATTTTTTTTTTCTTCTTTTCCTCACACTTCTGTTTTTGCTCCTCCACAGTTTCATACATTAGAAGAACAAGGCAGCATCAGTGGCGGTGTAGTGATGTCACTTTCCACTCTGCCAATGAGGGACTCTGCGATCAGTGGATTCAAGTCATCAATGAGCAACTGTCATTACTCAGTACGTACTGTTTTATGACGTCCTCAAACAGACCTGGTGATGTAGTTTGAACTTGATCAGAGCTTCTTAACATTATCAGAACCAATATATTGACTAAGCACCACAAAAGTGACACATGTTAGGAATCTGGCTTAGTGAATACGAGGACAAACACAGAGCGGAGTATGTTTAACGTCATTAAGCTGCATACACAAAGGGCAAATGTAACTGTAACTAGCACGTTATGTGAAAGTAGCAGTCTTGGTAAAACTAATTGATTTTAGTAATATGTGGCCCATGTCAAACATTTAGACTTCATGGATTTAATGGGTTTCGAAATCAAGCCATTTCTCACCAGGACTGTCCATTATTTCGAAGACCCATTGCTCCGAAAATATACATTCTCCATGCAATAAACCAAACCACATGGCTAATTATTTCGCCACAGTGGGAAAAAAACTATTGCGACCTGTTCAGGATAACAGGCTGTTGGGCCATTTTTCAGACTATCGGGGTTTAGGACTAATGGGCCTTCGGAACAATGGCGCGGCTCCCCAGTGCGACGGGAAAATGCAGTGCGGGAATATGAAAAATCTGCATGCAAATTTTCCAGCTGACTTTGTACACAGTGCTAATTATCCACAATGCTGTGTTCTGTCTTCATCACAAAAAACTAAACTTATTTTTTATAGTAACTGTGTCAACCTATCCATATAGAATATCTTAAGGGGCGAACGACACCATACGTAAATGAATCAGACCCCAAATTTGATGCTAACGCTAGTCGTTGTGGCTAGCCCTGTTCCGTGACCCCCATATATGCTTGCATACACTTATAATATGCAAGCAATAGCATGTGTTAGCAAGAGCATATCAGCCACCATACCATCATCTTATCCCAGCTGCTGGGCAATCTCAAGCCAGACAGTATATCATCCTTTATTTGGTTGCTGTCACTGTGTTTCTGGGACAATATTGGGTTTTGAGAAACTAAACTGATAAGATGTTCCCTCATTTTGGCAGCAAGCTACCTGGAGCTGGAGGTATGACACTTGGAACGAAGGATTTTATTGGTCAAATATATGAAATTTAGGTCTGTCTGAATATTTTTTTTCCTCTGCAGGGGTGTGCAAGCATTCATAAGAACCCAGAAAGTCAGTTTTTATAAATTTTGGTGCAAATTTTACAGAAGAAAATTCGAGCTTGGTGTGAAACGGCTTTAGGATTGGACTGTAAGATGCTGTCAGCAATGTGCATCAGGGATATGCAATATAATCTTTTTTTTCTGAGTGGTTTATGAACGACGCCATTGGGACACCGCCGTACATCACATACCATAAGTTACTGTAGCGCCCAAGGAAAACCTCTGAAACACGGAAACTCTCCAAAGGATGCTCTTATTGTGAGCTATAATAGCGTTTAAGGCAAATAAAGGGGAACTGATAGAAATCAGCTTACAAACTAGTATCACAAAGACCACGAAGAAGTTCATATTTCTGTTTCAAATGGTAAATCTTCTTCTCCTTTACCACACTGTAAAGAAAGTATGCATTAAAAAAAAACATTTCATTTTTTCCAGTAGTATCAATGCCCTCAGGAGAGGCCAGAGGCAACCTGACAATGGAGGCTGCCCGCCTGCATTTCTCTTCTAGACAGTACCTCACAGGCACTGACATAAAGGATGGAACCAGCAACGGCAGTCTAATAAAACATATAAATTTCACAAACATTGTAAGAGTGTACTAAAAATATCTTTGGCTGGCTTGGACACAAAGCTTTCTGTACAGATGTGCTCCAAGGAATCTGCCTACTTAATATGCTTTATAAAGCAAACCGAAAATATACATAACAAAACATCATCCATCAAAATTGTCACATTACCCTGAAGATTTCAGGAATTTAATATGTTTTCCAGTGATGAATCAACATATTACATGACCTGTCACTTCATATTGAGCTTTATTACATTTTTGACCTAGTTGAGTGTAAAATACAGTGCTTTACATTCATAATGTGATTCCTATGTGATTATGCGATTGGGTTCTTCAGGATTTAGTGTGTAACTAGCATGTGGAAATTAGAGTGTAAGATGGTTTTAGCCCATTTGAAATGGTCTACTTGGCCCCATTTTGCCTGGCAAGATGAATCGATTCAAGAAAATTAACCGCATTCATTGTGAGGATGAAGCCTTGGTGTGTTCGATAGTGTTAGCATCTTCTGCAGCACACCTTTACATCACTCACTGACAATACATTTATGTAATCTAATGGAACTTTTGTCTTATTGCCAGACAATACTGCGCCCTATATTTCTTTGTGCTCATTTAACTCTTGATCCCAATCCATTCCTTTTCAATTGGAGCAGCTGCTGTATCTCAGTTTGTTGTCCTAAACGCAGTCTTCCACAACAGCCATAAACAAGCCATTTAGTATTCTCCATCGCGGCAGCTTTGTGCGTTTATCACCGAATGATGCAGCACCTCTGAATTGCTTCACACACCTCCCATAGTCAGTAGACACGCCATTTATTTCTTGAGCGCCGCATTTTGGGGACCAGTCAGTTTGACTGAGCATTTTGAGAAAGGTCTGTGGTTAATGAAAACTTCATCAAGCTGCTTGTCAGTTACACATTTGTAAAGGTAAACGCGGAGCCTTTTTAATGACTATCTCATACTCCTCCCTCACTTTACAGCCAACCGACCGAAGAGCCTCCTGGTGTACATCAATCCCTACGGGGGGAAGCGGCGCGGAAAGCGCATTTACGAGCAGAAGGTGGCTCCACTGTTTCGCCGCGCCTGCATCTCAGCCGAAGTGATTGGTGGGTCCCTATCAGTGCCGTTCCTTAACATTTAAATAAAAAATGAGTCTCGGTGGCCTCCATATAGATCTCCACTGCCATCGTGGCCTCTCGGAGGGGCCGAAGTAACTTGCAAGGATATGATTTGGCTTATAGTGCCATTACTCATGCCACCACCTTAATGGAAGCTGTGATAGTTGATAAGCTTGGGTATCCAAAACACATCTATTATTCAATAAGTGTTTGCTACAGCTACACATAGTCTGCAGTATTGATGGTCCATCAGAATGAAGACTATTCACTCTGGGCTTCCTACAGCTGCTGTGAATTGCAGGATCATATTTGTGTTGATATTATATGTCTGGAAAGCAGATTTACTGTTGAAATATTGTTTTTGTGGGCCCAGGGCTCATTTTGTGGGCTAATATACAATAGCTGAATTAGGTTGTTTTGTGCCAGTGTGCCTTTTGCTCTTTTCTGAGCATTAATCTTCACACTGGGTTCCAGTGAATGTTTCAAAAGTGCAGTACTTTTCCTTGTCTTGCGTTTCAAAAATGCCAGTAGTGCTAGTCAGGCCACAAAGCATCTAGTTATTTTTGTCCTCTCATTGAAGTTGTACTAAAACTTGCCATTTGATTTGTTTCCATAGTTACAGAGCGAGCCAATCATGCCAGGGACCACTTGAAAACGGAGGCCAATCTAGATAAATATGACGGGTGAGTACTCGAGCTAGGTAGCTGCTGCTTTCAGGCTCTCAGCGCTGGTTCTTCACTGTGACAGGAGTTGACTCTGTTGATATTGTAATAAAGCCTTTGAGAGACTCTCCCATGAGCTGTGTATCAATTATCATATATAAGGAGTTTGTCATGAGGCTCTGTTGTGCTGTAGTCTGTCTCTGTCTTGTGTCAGATTGTAATCACCGAGACAAAGCTCTGTGTGTTTCTCATGCTTGACAACCGGTGACGTTCTGATGATCTCCAAAGTTGACCTGTTTCCTTGTACAGAGTTTTCATTTGGCAGACATTTGGCAGATAAGCATCAGTAAGCATGCTGGTAGCATAACAAAGAGATACCCTTTTTGTACTTTTTGTTAGGACTTCCTTCAACTTCAATTGTGAGCCAAGTCAGCGTTTTCACCTTACTATGGCGCTAGAAAAAAAAGTTAAAGGATCACCGAAGGGTTAATAATCCATCCCGAGGGCAACATGAATGTGCGTACCAAAATTCATGGTCCATTCAATTGCTGAGATATTATATGCAAAAACTACAAACGTGAACCTCATGGTGGCGCTAAAGGGAAAATTAGGTCAACGTCAATGTCAGTAGGATTCGTCAACTGGGACCCATGAATGTCTGTTAAAGGCACGGTCACATGTGTGTTTTCAAACATAGCTTCCACTTGGACAGCTGATGCTAGTTAGCTTAGCTTGCCAATGTTGGCACTGATTCCCAGACAACACTTCTTGGTTATGCTTAAAAAAAACAAAAACGTCTTGTTTAAGGCATGGTCCCACATGCGCAAATGCCTGCTGAGGCGATATTTGTTTGAAAGTTCACAAAAAGTTGAACACACTGAATGTGAATTTGCTTCACCACCAGAAGCAATTTTTTTTTTTTACCCCTTTGCTCGGATATCTGAAATTGGTCGTGTGTCTGGATAGAACTGTCACTTGGTCCGGGTGACAGAACCACGTTCTGCCATTTGGTGATGCCTGAGATAGAGTCTGAACCTATAATAATAATAATAATAACTTCAGATTTATTGGTGTTTAACTGAAGTAGGTTCTGAGAAAGCTGTTTTAGACAGACTTATATTTTGGTTAGGTGCAAGGTACAGTATGATTTGAATCAATGGAGAAGTAGATCAGAAAGTCATCAGGATAAAAAAAAATGGAAACTAATGCATTTGGAATATTTGACCTAAATGTAGCTTATAGACAGAGAATAGTAAAGGACCCAGGACAGATCCCTGTGGAACTCCACGAGTGGAGTGGTTGGTGTGGGGGATTTACAATCCCTGTAACAACACAAAAGGTCCTTTCAGAGAAATGGAATAAAATCAGTCTTTTACCCTGGTATGCTCCCCAGTGCTTTAGACATTAAATTAATATCAACTGTTGCAAAAGCAGCAGATCAGATCTAAAGGCAAAAAAAACAGATGTCACTAGGAGCGTGTATTTAATTTCCATAATTTACGATCATTTTAGGCATGTAGCTGATTCTGTTTTGTAGAATCATTTACAATTACTATACAATAAATCTAAATCTACAAATCACTCACATAAGTTGGTGTTTTCAACAGCTGTATGTGCTGCAGCTCACGACTGCGAGTACAGGGAGCATGTGAGGGTAAAATGCAGCTCATAGCTGAACGTAAAGGTCATCAATAACATGAAAGGTGCTTCCTGCCGTGTGCCCTGCCGACTCCAGCTTCTATTCATCAGATATTCAGTCCAGCAGAGCAGGGTTGGAGTCCATTATGTTTTTACTCTGCAGTTTATAGAATTTATAGGTCCATTTTCTGTAAGGTTTGATGTAGACTAAAAAAAGTTTGAAAAAAGGTGTAATGCTGGGTGGCACAGTGTGATATTCTTATTTAGTTAACGTTTTCACTGTTACACCTGCTTCCCACTGGTAGCTTATTATTGTCAAGGTATTCTGGCTATGTAATAGTTTAGTACTTTTCTCAAATCTGCACATGCAATTGAACTCCTCATGTGGCATCCACTCTCCACAATGTTCAAATGTATCACAGAACGGGTGTCAAACTTTATTATTATTTATATTATTATTGATCTCATTCGTCAATCCAGGGTGGTGTGTGTGGGTGGAGATGGGATGTTCAGTGAGATCCTGCACGGGTTGGTCGCCAGGACCCAAACAGACAACGGCGTGGACCAGAACCAAACAGATGCTGAGTTGGTGCCGTGCTCTCTACACATAGGGATCATTCCTGCAGGTTGGTCATTAGATCACATAAAAACAGGGTTTGGAAACGACACATTCAGATGTCATGATTACTAAAACCATTCCTTACGCAAATGGTTTTAGTGATAATGATGTCTGAGTTACTGAGTAACTTTGGTGTTTATCTAGTCTTGTTAAAAGCTCAAAAGGAATAGTGTTTATTTGCTTTTTTGCCAAGAGTTAGATGATGAGAAGATCGATACTACACCAATGGTAGAGAGTGATATCAATCTTTTCATCTAACTCTCAGCAAGAAAGCAAGTAAGCATATTTTCCAAATGTGGCACTATTTTTCAAGCTTTTTATGAAATTGGTATAACGCCAAAAGTAAATTGCATCTCAGTAAAAGCTAAATAATGACAAACTAGAATTACAGAACTTTAGCATCTCAGAAGGTAGAGCAGTTTGTCCACTAATCGGGAGGTCGGCGGTTCAATCCCCGGCTGCTCCGGTCACATATCGATGTGTCAAACAAGACACTTAACCTCAATCTCAAAGGCTGTGCCATTGGTGTATGAATGAGTATTTAGATTAGATCCTGAGGGGAAACGTTGGCACCTTGCAAAAATATTTAGTATGTCAAATACAGTATGCTAAAAATACCAGGATGTCCTACCGCATGCGGTCCCATTTTTTATACGTGAGCTATTCTGACCCACAATCCTCCATGCAGCGGATTTATGAGCAAGAGGGTCAAAGTTCAAGGTGCAATGTTATGATAAATAATATGATATATTAGCATGCCCCAATTGTATGCATGCTACATGTTACAGCATGGACTTTGTAAGGGCAGCTGCAGTGCAAAGGTGCACAGTATTTTTTCTCTCTAGCCAATCAGAGCAGACTGGACTATTTCAGGAGGGGGTCTTACGAGACTGAGTGAATACAGGTATATTCAGACAGACAGTATGAGAAAAATGAAGTGTTTTTTGAATATTAAAGCATGTAAACATGTTCTAGTAGGGACCCGAAATACTACTATAAACCTAGAAATAAGCGTATGTCCCCTTTAAAGCTCACCATTTTTCCTCTACATTCAGTCATACGTGAAAAAGAAACCCACCACTTATCTCCACCTGCAGCCTAGAACATAACGCAATGCTGGCTTATAATTCGCCAAAAGGAAACAACTTTTACTTTTTCTCAGATGGAAAAACTCGCTTCACTTTTCACCACTGCTGTCACTCTCCTCTCTCCACCTACACATGTAGTTATGATCCAGAGCTGAAAGCCCAGAGTTCACACCAGGTCTCTCACGCTTGTCAAAAAGTGGGAAATGTAGGAAATAACCCTCCATCATAAAGTTAATTACACATCAAATAAGTTTTGCACTCACAAATTACCTTCAGATTCTTTAATCGTGTGTATGTGTTTTTTTCAAGATAAGTGTTGCATGATGGATGTTTGAGTTTTTTTCCCAAAATTGTACAGAAGAGGTGGTAGAGTCAAAAAACAACAACAAAACAACACTTAACAGAACGGTTATTGATTTTGATATTGAAGAACTTCAGCCCAGCTGATTCAGGGATACCGAGTTACATAAGAATCTCTATGGCAACAGGGCAGGGGGTCCCACCGGGGTCAATCAGTCCAAGTACCATAAATGGAGACATGCTGTGCAACATTTTGAAATCACTGTAATCCAATATGAGGCTGCACAGCTTGAAAGCAGAAAGGTTTAAAAGTCAGCTGGGGACACGGTGAATGATTTTAAGGCCGATTACAGCCAAGATTTGGATGTATTGGATGAGTTGTTTTTTGCCTTTTCACAGTGATGGATGCATTAAAATGTTAAGCGTGTAACGTTTAATCTTTTCATAGGACTGTATAAAGGTTTTGTCACACTTCAGCTCAGATATGTTAACTCAGGGCCACATGGATGAAAGCTCTGAAGTACTGCAGATATACAATAGTTGTTCCAAAGAGGTATTTAAATGTCGTTATGCCATTTAATGCAAGGACTTTAGTGGCTGATTGTACAATTAAAGGCTCTTTGGTTTGCTTTCGTCAAGAGGTAAACAAACCCTCAAATGACCAAGGCTAACCTCTCCTTGGTGCTTTTTAAACTCAACGCAAGTGTTTGCCATCCCTTCGAGAGCATTGTATAAGCACAGGCGTGTTGATGAGCAGCGCAGTTTAATTCGAAAAAGTCACCTTCAAGAGTTTCTCTTCTTCTCAGTCACTGACAGAAATAAATGCTGAAAATCAGACAGGAAATGTGAGAATAACAGCAGTAGCAGCAGCAACAATAACAACAACCCATAAACTACAAGAACAAATCAAGTATTTCCTGCCTATTTTGTTTTAAATCAATATCCCATATACTGTCCTGCTGACATAATACTAGAGCACCAAATGTGTATTAATCCGCAGCTGAAAGTAGTCCTAGACGAATGCACCGTTTCTCCAGTTTGAGGAACATTTGCTGGAAAACTACAGTTTTCTACCTTTTTTAATAAAAAATAAAAATGAAAATGTAAATTTGTATCAAGGTTTTAAACATTTACATCTTCAGTAGGAATGTATAAGGTAGAGAGTCGGAAAGTACTGACTTACTGTCCATAAATCACACGGGTCCTGATACAACAGTTCGTATATCTTATGAAAAGTTATTCCTTGTTTTTCATTTTGTGACAATTTCGTCCGTCTTCACAGGAAACAACTTAGTTTGATTTAGGCAAGAAAACTACGTCGTTGTAGTTTGTATATCTCACAAAAAGTTATGACCCATTTTTTGGGCGTTTACCTACAATTATCCAGCAACACTGGTCAGTTTCTGCTCATTACATGCATACAGTCTTGTTGAGGTTTTAGAAAGGATTGTGGTTTGGGTTACAATAACTATGCTGGAAATATGTGGTTAAGTTTAGGCAACAAAATTACATCGTTAGGTTTAGGAAAAGACTGTGGTACGGGTTAAAATAACTACGGAAGAGGTGAAACTTTAGTGCATAAGTTAAGTGCCAAATAAATCAATGCTGAGACCAGTCTCCTGGGGTCAGTCACCCATCCACCCCAGCATCCACATTGGACGACTTCACAATTACGTGGATTACAAATAGATTGATTTTGTGGGATATATACATACAAATTACAGTGCATTATTTTTCATAGGTATAGCTACGAACGGTGTATGAAAACAGCCTGAACCACAATATCCCCAGTTTACGTCCAGTGCTGGGTGTTATTTCCAATCTCTCTCTCCCTTTTCTGCCATTTTTCTATAGTTGACACGTCAATAAAGGCATAAATTGCCCCAAAATTACTTTCACCTTTGTCATGCATCTCCCTTGAGTGTGCAACAATTTGTAACTTTCTTTTTAAAAGCACCGGTGAAGTCTCAAATAACGGTGATAATGTGAAGTGTCTCTAACATCTTGGTACTTTTTCTAGAGGCAAACAATAGCAGGCATTGAGCTTTTGCTGCAAAAGCCATAATCTGCTATCCATAAACTTTGATGCTCTATAGATCTTTTCTTCTTTGCCACCTTGGTGCGAGTCATGATTTTTTATCAATATAACAATCAATATTGCTGTCAGAGTTACGGTAATGTGTCAGTAAGTTATCAAAGTCCTCTATGCTAAGTCATGAACTCATTCATGGCCTCTTTGTCACCGAGCGGCCATTCCCGCAAATTTTCTGTCAGATGTTTTCTCACAGGTTCCTGTATGACTGGTTTAGCTATTATGGGCTGAAAAGGAATTACATTTAATCCTGACACAAGGTCCACTTGTGTAGTTTGAAAGGGTTCACGACTGTCATTAGAAGACATGGTCACAGTGCAGATATGAATATATTCATATGCTGAGGATTCAAACAGCAAAAATATCCTTTTTGGTGCAGCGCTAAAAAAACATCTAGACTCCATTGTTGTGCCTGAGATAAAGATTATTTCACTGCTGAGATGAGCTCATCTCTGAGACAGTTTTGGGGGAAATGCAGATAAAAACAGGAGTTTCTCCACTGAGGATACGCCCAGTGAGTTTACGCTTTCTCTTCTGAATATGCCAACAAGCTACTGCGGTTCAGTAAGTTAAGGAGAATAAAACATTGAACATCTGAGGACTAAACATCACTGAACATCTGTGTGCGCCGCTTAAATCCATTCAAAGTCAGTTGGCTTTTACTGGGTAGCTTTAGAAGAGTCAAATAGCATATGTCACCGTTTATTTTTTACGCTTGGAAAAATAGCGGGCTGCGCTGTCGGGGGCAATAGGAAAGTGTTTGGGTGTGATTATGAAGCTCAGAGGGGAAGAGGCAAAGGTAAGCGATAAGTGCTATTCATAGAAAGTGCAGGAGAAAGTCAGAAGGAGCTCATCTTCATACTCATCTGTGTGTCCAAAACTGAACGACAGAGCTGATCTCCTCTGTCACGCTTGTGCAAGCCAGCTCAAAACACCACTAGTTAGAGTTCACTCTCCCTCACTCTGTCTTTTATCAGCAGCAGTAGTAGGTCCATTTCACCACTTGAAGATGATCAAAGTAGGGCAGATAGGTCTGAAATTATGCCATGTGGCACAGAAAGAGAGATGGGGCCTTATTACCTCTCAAGTTGAAAGATTTAATATCAAACTCAACATTTTTCTCAAGGCAGGGGTTTCCTCTTATCCTTCATTTGTTGGCTGAAGAGCGCTGATGATAGCCCAGAGCCTGGAGCGATCCTATTAGTTCACTTCGTGACTGCTGAAACGACTCTGTACTTCTGGCTAATAAAATCATTCCACCGACTTCATCGTACTTGGTCGCATCTTTGAAAGACATCTATCTCTACCAAACGCAGCGTCTTTTATGATTGATTTCAGCGATGAATAAGAGATGTATAAGTGCGATTTACAGCCTTGCAGCTTTACCTGCCGATAGAGTCTCACAACATGCCTGTATGGTCTTTCTACTTAATGTACGACTTTGAAGACACACTGCCCATTTTACTTATATTAATAAAACGCCAGGCATTGACTGTTCTGTAGAGTGCCTTAATGAAAAGTAGCTCTCAGTAAATCATATTAATATCAATTTGAAATTGTATCGATACAAATTTCACAAATTGTTCTCATCAAACTTCACTGTATAATTTATAGATTTATAAAGTCAGTAACTTCACAAAGATGAGAGATTAAATCAAGCATCTGCTTCCTGCGCTTGGAGGAAGAAACGGTATTTTAAAAAAGAGGCATGACGGTTGTCACAACAACAAACTGGGTTGACCGGCCAGACCAGCACTGATGCATGAAAACAGGACATGTACAGACATTTATGTTTCCCACGCACTGTAACATGATGACTTTAGTGATCCCAGACTTTCCGTCTAGCCCCACCAAGATACTCACATTTGTGGTTTGTAGCGAAATGTCTCGACAACTTTTGACCTGATAATCGAGAGGCCGTGTTATCTATGTCTACTTCTTTAGTTTATGATAGGGCTGTCATAGTTAACAATATAATAGGTATATAATATAAAACGTTAATGGAAATTTATTTTGACGGCACACTTCTTTAACACATTAGCGCAACATGTGATTTTTAATTAACCCCTTCTAATCTTGACGGGCTGCCGATTTGTTTAGTTGGCTTATTTTTAAAATTTTGGTGAGGAAAAACTGGCATGGCCATTTTCAAAGGGGTCCCTTGACCTCTGACCTCAAGATATGGGGTTCTATTGGTACCCACAAGTCTCCCCTTTACAGACATGCCCACTTTATGATAATCACATGCAGTTCGGGGCAAGTCACAGTCGTGAGGGTTTCTGGACAACATTTGTCATTGTTTTGTGTTGTTAATTGAGATCCAATAATAAATATATATACATACATTTTCATAAAGCAGCATATTTGCCCACTCCCATGCTGATTACAGCATTAAATACTTAAATAAATCTCCCTTTAAGGTATATTTTGAACAGATAAAAAATGTGTGATTAATTTGCGATTAATCAGGATTAACCTGGAACAATTGTGCGATTAATTGTAATTAATTATTTTAATCAATTGACAGCCTTAATTTATGACAAAACTAACAACATTTCCACCTTATATTTAGTGCTAATTATCAAATGTTAGCATGATGACATGCTTAACTAAGATAGTGAACATGATAAACATCATACCAGCTAAACACTGGCATGTCAGCGTCGTCATTATGGGCATGTTAGCGTGCTGCTATTAATGTTAAGCTCTAAACACCATTGTGCCTAAGTACAGCCTTTCATGCCAGTATGCCAACAGGTATTTGCAAAAAAAAAAAAAAAGATCCTGGGAGTGTTCTGTTGGCACAAGTTATTGTTGTTTTTAAAGGCGGGACACCAAAATCAGAAACATTCGACTTATTTAAAATGTCCACACATATTGGCTTTAAACACTGGTGGTTTGCTGTAAAACTTATGTCTTCAACATACCTATACAATGATATATAATGGCTGACCATTGACCTGTGTGTCTCTTATCCAACAGGGTCCACAGATTGTATCTGCTTTGCCACAGTGGGAACCAGCGATCCAGTTACTTCTGCTTTACACATCATTGTGGGTGAGTAATGGAAAGACACGCTACGTGTCAGGTTGGCGTGCTGTTTCAGTATTTCTGTTATCAATGTTGTGTAGGAAGATAAAAACAACCGTTGAGCAGTTATTACAGCAGCTGGTTTTAGTTTCACGTTCGTGTTGTGATAACGAAGCAGGGAGTGGCTTTTAATGACTCTAACGGGGGTTTCTTAACAGGTGATTCCCAGCCGGTGGACGTGTCTTCAGTTCACCACAATGACATCTTTCTCAAATACTCAGTCTCATTGCTTGGCTACGGTTTCTATGGTGATGTACTGACAGACAGTGAGAGGAAGAGATGGCTGGGTCCTGCTAGATATGACCTGTCAGGTATGAGGGCCATCATTTTCTAAACTTGAGTGATTCTCGAGGCTAAGCCTACCTACACACTTTAACCTTTTTTTTTAACCCTTGGCTCACTGACCTCTGAGCTTACTGACCTCACACCGGCTTATTTTAATGCGAGGTAACCTGGAGTTTATCCCTGAGCTTGCTGGTCCTGCTCCGGATCCAGACTTTGGAGGATTAAGATATAGATCTAACACACAGCCTTGGGCTTGTGGATTCAGTGCAAGCGTTTGTGTAGCTCAGTAGTGGGACTCACTAACACCAAAAGGCTCACCAACACCACCAAGGTTTTGCTTCCCGCTGGAGCTTGCACACATTGTACTGTAAAGTGCTTTAAACAGAGGCATCAACCCAGGCTCACTGCAGTGCACTGACGTACAGGCATAATTATATATGGAAATGCGCCAAGAATGCCATATTTATGACACATCCATTTGAAAGTCCCAGTGCCCATAATGTAGGATGGCCTTAAATTGATACAGATAAGCTCACAACCCCATTTTATAAATTTTGAAATTTTGAGGTAGATATATTAAAACCAGAATTACAAAGTGTCACCACAGCTACAAGCTAACCACGGAGTAAGTTTATTAACCGGATGCCCATTAGCCAACACTTCTTCCTGAGGTCCACAGAAATGACAAGCCTTCCCAGTGAACATGCCCCTTTGGGGCCCATGCAGGCAGCCCACTGTGGGCCCCATTACCACCCATTTCATGATGGTTATGGGGCTCACAGTGAGCCACATGGGGCAATACTGTGGGCACCCTGTGGGCACACCGGGGGCCCACAATATGCCCACAGCTGCTGTCTCCCACATTAGGCACCTGTGAGAACACTGGATATACTGTACATATAATAAATGACATAAAACATACAGTGAAAATAGTACAGTCAGATACAGTATAGTCAGATATATAGATGTATAATATCAGTACAGACAATATACATTATAATCTGCAATCATAACTTCTTCACAGAAGGACCAGAGGCTACAAATGTCACTCCAATGAGTCTCATTAACATACACATCATTTACAGTGAATTGAATAGTGCAAATAAACTTTTCCCATTTTTTTGGTTCCATAATTGAGAGCCACTGCTGAAGAGAAGAATAGTGGTCTAATTAGGTATTCAGATGTGTTGCTTTTATAATTTGAGGTATAATTACAGTTAAATCAAACACAACAAAGTAAACATATTGACACTGGCCCACACTGTGTTTTTGTTCCAGGAGTAAAAACCTTCCTTACTCACAACTACTATGAAGGTACCATCTCTTTCCTCCCCGCCGAGAACAACATGGGGGACCCCAGGGACAAGCTGCAGTGTCGATCCGGGTAAATAAAGCATCAGAGATATCTATTTCTACAGCTTTTTACAACTTATCTGATGCACTTCAATAGTAGCAGTGCACCTGCCAGGGCTTAAATGGGATCGTTTACATTGTCAGGAATCTATCAGATTTATTGTGGACTGAGAGCCAATTCAATCATTTCCAAAAGGTGCTTGACTAAGTGTTTTGTTTTTTTAGACGCTGGGGTGCAGCCATTGTTTGCATTTGTTATGAGGACAGAAAGGAGCTGAAAACCATTATTGTGTTTCCTGACAACTTATTTTACCATAAAAAGGTTTCTCTGGCTGTTCTTTGAGCATTTCTAACAAGAAAAATACTAATATTTAAATACAGTACAAACTATCTTAAGGCCTGAATGTATTCCCTCCTTGTGAATTATCTAAGTTTGTTAAAACCTGCAATGCTGATGGTTTGATGATTGTAAACCAAGGTTACGCTGATGTTTCAGGTGCCGCGTCTGTCAGCACAAGCCCTCATCAGGAGACACTCACTGGGAGATGTCAGAGGAGAAAAAACGATCTCATAAAGGTACTTGGGGTTATTACTCAAAATGTCAAATTAAACACACTAAACATTTTCCTCGTTATCTGCGTGTTTGTATATTTTGAAACCGCAGGCTTCTGAGATGTGAAAGTAAGTATTTCTAAAGGTGTCGTTTAAGAGGAAAGACAAAAAAGGAGATGAGACGATCCAACGCTGCCTTGAAGTCACACAAATCAGGAGAGATTTACATTCTGCAGTACCTGAAGTGGGCCGAATGTAAATAATATCACCGTATCTTCATTTTCTGTCTGGGGGTTGTTTTTCTCCCGCGGCACAGCAAAATGAGATTCTTGATGAGTTATTGGCGAGAAAATATAAACTGATTTTAGTGACACTGCACGACTCCCTGCCATACCCCAGTCAGAGCCTTTTTTCGCCTATTGATTTCCAAATCTCCAGCATCCACCCCTGCATCTGCTTGATGAAATTACACGTTGCCACGTCTAGGCCGGTGTCCGTCTACTCGAGCCTCGACCAACTTGTGTCCTCCTGACTGGGGCACACACATTTCACTATCTACGATTCTCTCAAACCAGCTGACACAGCTGTGCAAACCTCTGGAGGCAGATGAAATAGAGAGGCCCGCTCCACCATGGGATCACATTTCAGAAAAAATATGTATGGTATTTAATGGCGAGAGATGAATAATTTGTTGATCCCATTTGAATCGTGCCATGAATCACATATGATTTCTGTCAATTTAAAAGATCACTTTGCAAGTCACAGTTTGTGTAACACTGAGGTATAATCGTACATGTCCACAGGGGCGTTGGGATCGCCTCGCTGCCCAGCAGTGGACGCTTGATGTGCTGCCACTAGACACAAGGCACTCTGCACCTGATTGGCTTTCCCTCGAGGGCTGCTGCTCCCAGCTTTCAAACCAGAACCAACACAGAGGCTTGTTAGGAAACTTTCTTCTCTTATATCATGAAGACAGTTCACCGATGTGTTTCTGAAAACATTTTATGCTGCTGCTGAATCTGAATCTGTCTTTATTTTGGATACTTAGTTTAAAAGTTTCTCATGAGTTTCCAGTGGCGGCGAGTGGTGTCGGACGCCTGTGATTTGCGTAAAGTAGCCTAGACCTGAAATTTATGCAAATGACGAGCGGTCAACGTGACACCCCATCTCAAATTGCGTAAAGTGACCAGAATGGATTGCACGACTGCTTACAAAAAGGACGAAGGCTGTGGACATGTAAAATAGGAAATTAATCACATTTTTGATGCGTTCAAAATGTAGATTTGTCAAGTATTTTATACTCTAATCAACACGGAGTGGGCAAATATGCTGCTTTATGCCAAATGTATGTCTATATTTATTATTAGAACTCAATTAACAACACAAAACAATGACAGATATTGATCAGAAACTCACAGGTACTGCATTTACCATAAAAAATATGCTTAAATCATAACATGGCAAACTGCAGCTCAACAGGCAACAACAGCTGCCAGTGTGTCAGTGTGCTGACTTGACTATGACTTGATCCACACTGAATCTGATTATTATAAAGTGGGCATGTATGTAAAGGGGAGACTCTTGGGTATCCATAGAACCCAAGACAGTTTTTCCTCACTAAGTGTGGAGCATTATTTAGCCTCGTTCCCTCCCATCAAGCTAGTATGACGTGGTTGATACCAATGGATCCCTCAGGTTTTCTAGTTTGGTATGATGACAAGATCTTCACTCTGCCTTTAAAACTGAGCCCGCTATAAACATCTGAAAAGTCGGTAGCATTAATGTGTTAAAAAAAAAAATGAGTGGCTTTAAAACAATTTTATTGTTATTGCATTAACTTTGACAGGTCCCACTGGAAGGGGCGGGACTTCCCCTCTCTATACTGACTCCTGTTTGTGTGCGCCGGTGCATTTGTGTGTGTAATTTGCGCTTTGTGTGTGTTTTTTTTTCCTCTCTAATTAGTGTCGCAGTATTAAAATCATCATTTCCTGACTAGGCCTAGCTATCTGGGACTTCCTATGGTGTGTGCGTTTCCTGTGTAAATATGAAAGCAACCTGTTTGTGTGTGATGTGTGACAGACTCCCGCTAATCAGGAAGAAATTTGGCTTTGCCAGCTCCGACAGGGGGTTTGTCTCACGCCAGTGCTGCCTTTTGTTTTGCGATTTTGGTTGTTTTTTTTTCTCCTTCCTGGCAAGGGAAATCTCAAGACAACTGCTAAATCAATGAGGCACGACACACACTCTCTGTCTGCAAATGAGCCCGCCTCTCCTCCGAAAGCAAACACTCATTTGGAAACATTCGTCTAATGCAGAGCCTGCAGTCCACAGTTGGATTTTTTTTTTTATTTATTATTCAGCTTTAATCACTGCTTCCCAATTAGAATATTGTTGTTTTTATGTAGCCTCGGCGGGCTTGTTATCATCGGCTCACGTTATCACCTCTGTAAGTTTGTTTTGCGGAATGAGGGGGAAAGGTAATGAATCGTTTTGCTTTCCGAGATCACATAATTTTCCCTCTGAGGGTTTGGACGCCTGTGATCACTTTTATTTTTGCAGCTTACTCCAGTGACTATCACCCTGGTGACAGGCACTGGCAGCCCCCGTGGGAGACGCTGTGTCTTTTGATATGCCATCACTGCAAACAGTCGCTAATCTCAGAGGAACAGAGCGGTGATTTGTTAAGTGCGACTGCCGCGTCTGTCGTTTGAGATTCGGAGGGCGCATGTGCGTTTAATCATAACAACACAAACTCTGGGTTAATCCAATCAGTCTTCTATTTATACAACATCCTCTTTAGATATTGTGAACCCCTCCTTGGCCAAACTTGATTGCGTTTTAAAACATTCAGCTCTCCCACAAGGGCAACACGCATTACTTTCAGCATCAAAGTTTCCATCTCGGCTCAACCGTCAGGGTAAAGCTGCTCGGAGAAGACATCTGGATCCTAATGGACCCTCATCAGCATCACTGCTGATGTGTAACAAGCTGGGAGCTTAACCTTAAGGACTCCTAAAGCACTTGCAAAATACACGGTGTAATTTCAAAATCAAATTTACACAGATTGTTTGTTTCAGTCGAACATCAGCACTTCTGGAAAATCCAAACCGGGGGCTGAAAGGATACAGCTACGAACTAAATCTAATGTGGCGTGTTTGCAAGTGCTGCAGAGCTGCTTTGCATTGTAAATAAATTACAGTACAGTGTATTCACCGCAGCTCAAGGTCTGTTCATTTAAAAGTGTCAATATCAGATGGAGGAGATTTAACACTGCAGTAAAAAGAGAAGTGTTAAGTAAACCAGATATTGTACAAAAGGTGTAAAAAAAAAGGAGCTCAAAGAGCGTTTCAGACAGAAAGTGAATAGAGGAGCTAGTATGAGAAAAATAAAGCATTTTTAAACAATAAAGCCTCTAAATATTTTCCAGTAGAAACCCAAAATACAAGTACGCACCTGAAATAAGCAAAATAGGTCCAACATGTTTCGTTGAGGATGACACTATGGCTGCCAAATAAAATGGCTGTATCGATGGTGAAGTTTGGTGAGAAGGATACTTGAACTGCGGAGAATTAATGCTGTTTTTAAAAAAGGCACAGTCCACGTATTTTTCCACAGGAGACTTTAAGTCCTTTCAGGTCAGTAGAAAGGTGTTTTATATGTCACAGTTTAGCGGACAATGCCTTGTTTTATGTATCGACTGTATATAATAAGTGGACATAGTGGCCGTGACGTCACCCTTTGATTTGTGGACTGTCCTTCAAAAGCTGTTTTGAAGCCTCAAGAAGCCGCCGGGTTTCATGCTCTTGTACGTTGGGGTAACAACACTGCCACTAATGATAGAAACAGGATTAACCCATTTATTAAAATAGCTGCTTCCATTATTGGTTTGACTCCTTTTTAGTAGTCAAGAGTGTGTTGCCATCTTCTGGTGCATCATTTATGATCAACCTTTTGTCTATTATTGATCAAAAAAGCATTTTTTAAACAGAAGTATGGAGAGCAAAGTAAAGTGTGTTTGTGGTCCTACTCCAGCTCAACCCCTCTGTTTCAGATGGCGGCAGTGGTTGGAGTGTGATCCGAGGAAAGTTTATCGCCATCAATGCGGCCAGTATGAGCTGCGCATGTCCCCGCAGTCCAAAAGGACTGTCGCCCTCCGCCCACCTTGCCGATGGCACCACGGACCTCATCCTCGTCAGGAAGTGCTCCCGTCTGAACTTCCTCAGACACCTCCTTCGACACACCAACAAAGACGACCAGGTAGGAGTGGAGGAGCTGGTGTATGATTTAACATCGAGAGTACTTTCTAAGGTATTACCCGCTGGGAAGACTATTCAATTTATGGTTTCATACATACAAAGTGAGTGTACATAAACCGTATGAGTCATGCTGTGGAGAGTTAAAATGAGCTGAGAAAATTGATGATTTGTATCCAGCGGGGAAAATAAAAATACATCCTTCAAAGAGTGAAGGAATCGCCAGAATAAAGCCAAACTTTTAAGACAGTTTCATCCTTCGCAAAAAGCCCCCCGTCAGTCATTTTGCTGCAGAATTCAGCTTTCATCACGAGGAGTTGCTCGGCCCCTGCACAGATGAATTGAGAGTGTGTTAAGTCTGTAAACGAGCAAGCAGAAGGCAGGAGTTTGCCCACTTGCTGTGCTAGCACCTCCATTTGCTGACTCTGCTCAATCTCCCAACTATGGTTCACTTTAGTTCAAATGCCTTCGCCCTGGTGCCTTCCCACGTATCATAAATAACCTCCACCCTGGTCCAGAGAGGCGCCGGTAATCGCTGCATCAGGGATACGCTGTATGGGAGAACAGGCTGATACCAGACTAATGCCCTTTCAGGAGAGCACGAGTATTGCCAGGGGAAGTGCGGTGATTAGTAATTATTACCTCAGGAAGGACCTCGGGAAGTTTATCACATTTGGAAGGAACTTGTAAGTAATTTCATCGACAGTAGCTGCCTTGGTGAAAGTGTTCAATTGAAAACTGTGTTTTGAGCTAATACTGACATCCTGAGATGGGCTTTTACTTCGAGGTCAATGTATTGGATTACAAGGACAGATATCACTCCTGTAATGATGTGAATAGATTGGGATATTGTGTATTGTAATTGTAATTGTGTAACAGTTTAATGCCAAGAAAAATAAAGAAAATGACAGAAAAGGGTCCAAAAGCTGCTGCTAATACAGTGAAATATTTCACTGCTCTGTGTGATATGAAGCGTGTCCCTGGAATACCACAGTCCCAATAAATTATATTACATTCAGATGACTAAATGAATTTTCTAATGTGTGCAGGCAAAAGGCAAAATCAATATGCAATTAATGCAGGGACCTAAAATTATTCTTATTATTTTATGACAGAGAATTACAGTATGATGTAAATCAATCAGAGATTCAGAGGCTAGATGTTACACAATTACAATTTTAGGGATGAAAATGTTAGTCGGATATAAATAAGTCCAAACTTTGGTCTGGACTTATTTATATCTAAACTATTAGATGGACTGCCATGAAATGTGGTACATACATTAATGTCGCCTTCAGGATGAACCATCATCAGGTCAGATTTCCATTTTGCCAACAGGTTGGCTTATGGCCAAACACCTGAACTCATTACCAAACCTTAGCATGCTAACACGTCAAATTAAGAAGGTGAACATTGTCATATCCCACAAACTGTGACACACGTGAGATGCTTAAGGTTAGGCATTGACCTTGAATTGTTAAGGTTAGAATAGGTCGTTGGGCAGCTAGTATCGCAAGAGTTTTAGCAATTTGTTGTTATCTTCAAGACACTACCCTTCCTGAGACGTGCCGGGCCAATAAAAAGTGTTGTTTTGATATGGGGCATGTTTGAGATGAAGACCATAAAGAGGAGCGACATTGAGGCACTTTCAGAAACAACCAATATGGCTGCAGCTGATGTGAAACTTTCTGTTGAAGCCGTTATCTTGTCATGTCAACATGTCAGTATTGAATAACTGGATGGGAAATTTTCGATCACCAGCACTTAAAGCTTTTCTTAAGAAAAATGATGTGTTTGCTGTACAGGATCTGGCAGAAGCGTAAGGTAGACCTGGTCAGCGGTTCCAGACCCATTCGCTTTTTTGATTTGGTCGTGTCAGGCTAGGTTTATGACCTCATACCGACAAAACTAATAGCAGTCCCATCATGCTGAACATTAGCACGCTGACCTGCTAAACCAAGATGACAGCATATCTGCTAAACATTAGCGTCTTAGCTTTGACAATCTGAGCTGTTACGTAGCATGCTGGCGTTAGCATTTAGCTCAAAGTGCAGCCTCACTAAGCGTGGATGTCGACTTTTACATTGAAGACCCATTGGAAGTGAACAAATTGCTGCAATTTACGTGATGTTTTTCCAAACAACACTTCGCTTTTGTTTGTATCTGTAAGTTTCCAGGTGAATTTATACTCATTTGTATGAATGAAAATTTTGGAATCCCACAATGCCTTTCAAAGAGATTGGCTTGTGTCCCATGTAAAATGAATGGGGGCGAACATAGCGTTGCACCGCCTCCAGTGGCTTTGTGTTTTGCCTTTCGTTGTGCAGATGTCAGATCTCTCTAATGGCGAAACCCAAATGACCGTCTAATGACTACAGATCTCAGTGCCCACAGTGTGGTGCTGGCAGTGAAAAGGCATGACGTGGTGCGTCTCTCGCTTGAGGCCGTCTTTGCTGCTTCACTTGCAACACAGAAAGGTAGACAAGTAGTCGTATGAGTACGGTGAGTGGGACTTTGCATCAGAGTTCACTTAATATCAGCATCACTGTCCAGCCAAGCGGAGAGAAACAAGTAGTGAGAAGCCACTAAGCGTATTCATGGCCTTGTCAGAAAGCCTTTTAGGCAGACAGTCCAGCATGAATGCAAAGCGGCTGCAGTCATAAAGTGGGTCTGATGTGAAATAAATGGCTGTCACTCCGTTTTTCGGGATGATAGAGGGAAAGAAAGGGATAGACGGAAGGGGGAAAGAGGGGGAAAAGAGGGGAAGAAACGAGGATAGAGAGAAAGTGGCACCCCGTGAAGTAGAAGAAAGTGCTCCGGACAGAGCTGAACCTTTCTGCGACACTGAGTGAGATGAAAGAGGTCTTTGACAAAATTATTTCTTTTCATCTCTCTCTTTCTTCTTCCCTTTGCTCCTGCCGTTTACATAGTTTTTATGGACCTCCATTTTATCTGACCTTTTCTCTCCCTCCCTCCATTTCGCATTTGATCTCCTGTTGGCCGTTTCCTTTTGTTGTAAATGGGGGAGCAAGAAGAAGAAACCTATGTGTAGTTTTACTTTTCATTATAAAATCAGCAGGAGGCCATAGAAAGACAATGGAGGAGAAATTAAGTTTTTACCTCACTCAATAGGAGCCTGTAGACTAAAGAAGAATTACATGCCAAGAATCACTTTACCACTTTATGATCGTCATATTTCAGAGAAATCTGCCCATTTTTAGTGTTATTTTTTGTATAAGATTGAATAGTTTATGTTCAATTTGAGACATTTAAATGTTCAAAAGTTCATGAGTTTTTGAATGAACCCCAGTCGATCCACCAAAGACAAATGATGACTATTGATTATACATAATATTTTTAGTTTGACCTAAATCCATCAAGCAGTGGAGCTTAATGGTGAGGCACTAAAATCATCTTTTCTTAAAAGTTAGCTTTCATTTTCAGCCTTCATCACTTGTCTGTAATCAATGCTTGTTAAAGGGTGAGTCCATTAATATTTTATTTCTTTATTTATATACTTGTTCCTTATGTAGTCAAATCCTGACATTCAAATTTTGGTCAAAACATGTATGTTTTAGTGTCGAAATACTATTTTCCCGAGCCCTTCTAAAAACGCTTTGCTATGTGACCTGCATGATGATGCTACTACATGTACAGAATATATACGTACAGAAGTACTGGGACGGAAGCTAAGCAATGTACTGCTGTGGGTGCCGCGTTAGTTTTGGATCCGAAAGACACACAATAACAAACTAATCGATCATTGCAGCGGTACACCAGAAACTCGCATGGCCAGTGAGGTAAAATGACTTTTTCTGGTCTGGTCTTGAAGACCATGATATAATGGCTTCAGTCCCCTATCACAAAGCGCTGTCCGATGGCGAGGTTAAATTTCTAACGTACACTTAAACTGGCTAAAATTTGATTTTCTGCTACTCTCATCCACCGCTGCTTTAGCTCATCGTCAAATAACCCTTTTTGACAGGGAACTGAAGTCGTTACATCACGGTCTTCAAGACCAGACCCTTCATAAACATCACTTTACCTCGTAGAACACAGGAGCAGACATACAACCCCACTTTTCAAAAAAATCTGAACCAACCCTTTCAGTTATTTCCAAACTTAGTACAGCTAACTTTGACTCAGCTAGTGCTAGCGCACATGATTCATTACCTTATTATTTGGCTTACTTTAGAAACCTACGTCACTGCTTTTTAAAACATAACTGAACACGGATGGGCCTGCCCCTCCTCAATGAAGCACCCTTGTGGAAACATGGAGAATAGGGTAGTCATGAAAATCGTCTTGAAAATAATATTCAAAATAGGCTCAAAATGCATTTCACTCTAAAAAGCTGTTTCTTCAGAGAACAATTTTACACAAAACTTAATTTGGTGAAGTACAAAACAAAGAGACACTTGTGTTCAATCTCAGCCTGCTGCATTTTGAAGTGAAGCTCTCGCTCAAATGCTTCTGAAGAGTGTCGGTCTTAAGCTGTGCAACATCTGTGGCCACATCTGTTCCTTCATCCATCCATCCCTCCACCTCTCCTCCTCCTCTCTTTCATCTTTTTTCATCCATCTCTGCTTCTCTTCCCCAGTTTGACCACTCCTTTGTGGAGGTCCACCGGGTGAGCAAGTTTCGTTTCCAGCCGCGACACCGTGAGCCGGTTTCACAAGAGGACCTGAGTGAGAGTCCAAAGAAGATGGGCTTCAGTCCCATATGCTCTGGCCAAACCACCTGCAACTACAGCACCTCCTACAGCAGCTGGACCTGCGACGGGGAGATCCTGCCTCACGCTGCCATCCAAGTCAGGTAACTAATCACAGAATCACCTGTGAATGAAGAAGAAGAAGAAGAAGAAGATCTACCTTTATTAGTCCCACAATGGGGAAATTCAATTTACACTCTGTTAAACTAATACATGGTACATGCAGACCTGAAACACACATACATGCATTAATGGAGAGGTGTCAGAGTGAGGGGGCTGCTCCTGACAAGCGCCCCGAGCAGTTGGGGGTTTGGTGCCTTGCTCAGGGGCACCTCGGCAGTGCCCAAGAGGTAAACTGGCACCTCTCCAGCTACCAGTTCACACTCAGTTTTTGAACCGGTGACCCTCCGGTTCCCAAGCCAACTCCCTACAGACTGAGCTACTGCCGCCCCCAATGCACAATAGCCTACAACAATAGCCTACAACTCCAAAGAAGTTGTCCAACTCAAAACTTAAAGTCAGACTGAGATGCAAAAAAAAACTAATCTGAAATAATAATTTCGACTCAGCGTTGGCTAAAGCAATAAAATGAATTGTCATTTACCAGTAATGATGGATGTTTTGCCCATGTATATGGCTTTATAATGCTGTAAAACTGAAGCAATCATTTTGACTGCTGAAGACAGGCATAGTTCAATCATTTTCTACTGTGCCAGCTTATTTTGCGTTTTATGAAGCCCGTGACGGAGAAATTAACTTTTTGAGGCAATGAAGACAAGCAGGATCACTCTCAGCAGAGTTGAGGACTGGCAAATGGCTTTGAATTGGTGCATATAATATTGTAGAAGAGGTATAATGGGAAAAGCAGTGAAATACTCGCAGGGCTCATATCTATTGCATCACCATGGAGCTGGCATTCACTGCAATGTAATCTGGGTATTACAGATATAATCTCCAGTTTAAATTCCTTTAAAATATCCCTGGGTATCAAGACTTAAAGCCTAAGTAGAAATAGGTAATGTTCTATGTGCCTGACAGCTCCGTATTCACAATGCACTCATTCACAATGTAAAAGTCACACAGCCTACAATTTTTTGTCACTCTAGTGGTTTTGGCTCCACAGATGGCAATGTTGGTTGGTAGGCTGTTAGCGTGTTTAGTGCTAATTAGAAATTGTTAGCATGCGAACAAACTGAGCTAATGTAGTGAACATTAGGCCTCTGAAACTCTGCCTTGCCATAACGTGTAGCACTGTCATAGCTAACATTGTTAGCATGCAGACGTTTAGCACAGTAGGCTACAGTCTCACAGAGCTGCTAGCATTGTAGTCTCTTATTTATGTTATACTGGTACAGCACTATTTGGAAAAGTGTGTTGGTTACCTTAGTTTAGCTTCTCTTAGCTTAGCGTAAAGACACAAGGAAACAGGAAACAGCTAACCTGACCAGACAGCCAGTGGAGACTGTTGAAAGTTACTGCTCCCAAAAATTATTTTAGCTTTTACACTTTGTTATTCCTCAGCGCACGTAAAAGCAGTGGCCGGAGGCCTGTTTTCGGGTTGTCCGTTTGTCCATACATACGTCCGGACGATTCTCATGAACGTAACTCAAGAACGCCTGGAAAAAATTTCATCAAATTTGGCAAAAACATCCACTTGCACTCAATGAACTGATTACATTTTGGTGGTCAAAAGTCAAAGGTCAAGGTCACCCACGTCCGTCCTCTTCTTGTAATATGTCGGGAAAGCCTAATTTGGCAACAACGTCCACTTGGATAAGAATAAACTGATTAGATCTTGGTGGTTGGTTTTTGTATAATTCAAGAATTCATATGACACTCACTCACTCATCGTCAACCTCTTATCCGGGGTCGGGTTGCAGGCAACAGCTCCATCAAGGGACCCCAAACTTCCCTTTCTTGGGCCACATTAACCAGCTTTGACTGGGGGATTCTGAGGCGTTCTCAGGCCAGTGTGGAGATACAATCTCTCCACCTAGTCCTGGGTCTTCCCTGGGATCTCCTCCCAGCTGGTCGTGCCTGGAACACCTCCCTAGGGAGGATCCCAGGGGGATGGCTGAGCTTCTCACCCTATCTCTAAGGGAGACACCAGCCACCCTCCTGAGAAAACCCATTTCAACCGTGTACACGTGATCTAGTTCTTTTGCTCATGACCCATCCCTCATGACCATAAGTGAGAGTAGGAACGAAGATTGACCAGTAGATCGAGAGCTTTGCCCTCTGACTCAGCTCTCTCTTCGTCACAACAGTGAAGTAAAGTGAACGCAATACCGCCTCCGTTACTCCGATTCTCTGGCCAATCTCATGCTCCCTCGTGAGCAAGACCGCAAGGTACTTGATTCATATGACAATGTCACAGATACGATAAAATGACGGTGATGACATTTTGGACAGACATGAATGTAAACTGCAACTTGACTGGTTGGTGGAAGCATACAACCACAAGGTGATAACTGTAGTTTTTGAGTTGATTAGTTAGCTTTACTGGATTTTGTAATGTTTGAACAGAGCCAGGCTAGCTGTTTCCCCCTGTTTCCAATCTTTATGCTCAGCCAAGCCTGAGAGAGCAACTCTTGGCAATATAGAAAATAAGCATGTTTCCCATAATGTTGACCTATTGCCATCAACAAAAGGGTTCCAGTATGGTTGCTTCTGTAACACCATCCAACAATATGTAACTTATAGTCAAAATCAAGGAAATGCAAGTCCTCTTGATGGTTAGCAATAGCTGGTGATAAAGAAGCCACACAGAAATGAGAGCAGCAGTGCCATTAGCGCTGCCAGTGTCCAACGGTATGTGGTCAGGAGACTCTTTCACTGTTCCCTGCTGGACGATCTTGGCAGCTCTGTGGAATAAGCCCCCCTCATTATTCTAGGCCTGTCCACACTTCAGCTTCACTTGCTATCAGATCTCTATACAGCCGGTGTGGCACTGCTGGACGTATCATTTATTTCATGCTCCGTTGTACTTTGCCAATGATGCATGGCGCTGTAATGTTGCTAATTTAACGGCCCTCCCCATGTTAAAAGGCTACTCCCCTTTAATTAAAGCAGAAGTCCGTCCTTTTATTGTCTCTTCCTCGCCGCTAATCGTTCTTGGAGTGAGCCAGCCAGAGTGCTGCTCGGATAATTAATAGTAATAGCCCAGGCGAAACGGAAAGAAAAAGTGAAGCGTTTTGTTTTGGAAGTGAGGAATACACATTTAAAGGAATTTGCCACGATGACTGAACCAAACAATTACAACAAAATAGGATCCTATCATGCAATTATAACACAAAGTTAGTGCTTCGGAGATTTCAGTCATTATATGTATTGAATTTTGCTGTTTTTATTTCACGTGTGAATGCCTGGAAATACGCCCCTCGCATTGGGTTGAAAATGATAAGTTACTGTGCTCTTCCATCATTTTAACTATCGGTGAAGGCTGCAAGTAAACAACAGGTGTTCCAGTAAAAATACAGGTGTCATTTAGCAAACAAAGGCACAGGCAGTAACTGAGGTAACACACTGTACCATAATAGCCATCTTGCCTGTTCCAGCTTATTTTTCTGCCTGTATACTTTTACTTGTTGTTGTAGGCTATGCATGCGGATGTGTTATATATGTCATTACATTGCGTCAGCCCCATCTGCATTCTAACATCTGTTACAGGTGTCTCTTTAAAGGTCTTTATACTTAACACACCGCAAAATTTTCCCACTTTCAAGTTTGCCTGTCAAGTCTGCACACAGGGGTGCCGTTCTGTTGCTTTTACATCTGCCACATGGACAGTAAAGTCTCACTGAAACGAGCACAGTCATTAAGTTGATTGTTTGTTATTCAGGCTAAATGATGCGTTGTGTGCTTCTTTGTGTCTGTGTGTGCGTTTACACTCTCGTTCCCTCTGCAGTGTCCAGTGCCAGTTGATCAGGCTGTTTGCCCGCGGTATCGAGGAACAACAGCAGCAGCAGTGTGTGTTGGAAGATCTTTGTACACTGTGGGCCCCGGAGCCAAGCACACAGTAGTCAGTAGACTGAGAGCTGGACGGGACATTTAGCTGCTGGAAAACAAAAAAAAAAAAAAAAAAAAGAGTTGCACTTGGCAAGATTTTTCCTGGAGAAATACATGCATCACATCAGTGTAAATCCCAGATGTTGGCACCCAATCCCTTCTTAGTGTATTTGCTGAAATGAGACTTGCAGGAAGTCCTCTTGATGCACACAAAAAAAAAAAAAAAACAGCTGAAAAGGCTCCCATCAGCAGCCATTACAAGGGACGAAAACTGAAAGATAAACAGAAGCATGATTTGTTGTTACTGAAGAGTTATCTCGCTGCCATTTGGGACTGCTATGTGCAAAATTGCTTCATGCTGCTTTAACTAACCGAAAATATGATATGACGCCGTTACTAGTGCCAGCGCTGTCATATTCAAACCTCAGGGTTTTTTATCTGTACTTTTTTTTTTTTTTTTTTTTTTTGTAAAAAAGGAAGATTTTGAAGCTCAAGCCGCCAGATGAAACGGCTGAACTGGACTGAGCTGGACTCAGCCGCAACAATCGGCAGAAGGTTTTTACACTGCCGTGAAGGACAGCACAAATAGGACTTTTTCCTGTGTAGCAAAGAGAGACAGCCAAGGAGATAGTGCTTTGTGAGTGGGAAGAAGAAGAAAGGCCTGTGAAGTGCGCCGATAAACTGAAAAGACATAAAAATCCTCCCCTCCAAAAACGCATATGCAATCTGATGTTCCCTTTTTGGGAGGGAAAAAGCATTTCATCTGTGACCCAGGTGAAAGCAGATATGAGCCAGGGGCACTAATGAAAAGAGCTGAATACCCTGCTAATACACTAACAGGACCCCGGTGGATTCTGGGTAATAAGGCAAAGTGGCTGCTAAGTGATTTGGTGTGTCTCAGCACTGCTGCAGTGCACCTGTGGCTCTGAGCTCTTCTCCTCTCCGGGCCAAAAACTACTGACAGTTGAGTCATCACCTGGGATTAGCCAGAATTATACATTGTTAACTTTATTAAAGATAATCTATTGTGCAGCTCTGAAATTAGCCTCATTAGTTCTTTTGTTGTGAAGCCAGACCATTGGAGGATGCTACTCCTGCATTGATAAAACTGTATTAAACCACATACACAGTAATAATACCTTAATTTAGGTTGTTTGTGGTGTATCAGGCCACTGAATGTGCATTATCAGTGGTTATAAGGCTCATAGATGTGGGTCAGTAGGGCCTTGCTACTCCCAATAGTAGGTTTTGTCAACTATTTAAGTGGTCGATCTCCGAAAGAAAGACTAAAAGAAGGACAGTAGGGCTCTGCTACACCCAATAGTAGGTTTTGTCCTCTATTTGCATGGCTGATCTCCAAAAGAAGGACTAGAGGAGCTTTTGAAATGGGTACCAAGCCATTAAAAGTGCATTATTAGTAGTAATAAGATCTCATAGATGGCGGTCAGTGGGGTCCTGCCACACTCAGTAGGTTTTGTCATCGATGTATATAGAGTACATACAGTAGACACAGCATTGGCTGCTTCAGCCTGTTGCTGGGATACATCAGCATCGCCGCCATATTGGGAAGGTCAGGACTGGGCTGTAAACACCTAAGTGTACGGGGGAGTTGCCGTTTTTTCTGGATTAAAAGCAGTATAACGTTTCTCAACTGATTTCAATGGGACAATATTATTTTCTTCTTCTTCCTCTTCTTCTACACGGAGTAGAAGATTAATGTTGAAAGATTAATGTTACTGTTCCAAAACCAAAGACGTCATCAGCTTTATTGTTCGTGAAAATAACTTTATGTTAGACATGAAGACCTATGAGCTAACATTCGCTTAGGTTGAGGATTAGCTAACAATAACGAATGTCAACTAGGTCTTATCTGATGACCTACGGAAGCAAACATTTTGTAAAGATGTAAGTTTAACCGTTGATGATGTGAAAACCTTGTTATGAGAGCACTACTTTTTAATACCATATCAACAGACACACTGGTTTGGTTGGTGATCCATGAATCAGCAGCAGTAACGTGACATTATTGAACCGTTTTTCACTTAAAGTTTTTTTGTGGGTGGAATCTAACCTATTTTACTCCATGTAGATTACAAAAATGTTTGAATATAAAGATGACTCATTGACATCGGTTGAGAAATATAAAAGTTATAGTGCTTTTTATCCAGAAAAACAGCAACTCTCCTATTGACTTGTATGTGTTTACAGGCCAGTTCTGACCTAACCAATACGGCGGCGACGTTGACGTATGATCTAAAGGACAATGTGGCATCAAAATACTGTATAGCTATTGGTTTGCCTTCTACTCACATAGTCCATCTCCGACAGAAGGAATGAAAGAAGACAGTGACCTTCAGCTGCTGTAGTAATCATTAGAGGAGCAGAAGCAGACGCGTGGTATAGACAGCGTATCTTGTGTGTAATTGTCTTTGTGTTCACAAGTGTTAAGTTTCACTTTCAAACCACAATGTTTTTCCTTAAACTTAACTAAGTGGTTTTGTTGCCTAAAACAAGTTTTTTTTGTTTTGTGTTCAGTTTTACATGTTAGAACGTGTTGCTTTTAAGTTTCGCTTTCACTTTTACAACGTAGTAGGCCCCTACTGACCCACACCTATGATGCTTATAGCGATAACACACATTTAGTGGCCTGATAACAGTCAAATCGGGTGGTGTGTGCGTGTAGGGTTAAGTGTGTTTTCCACAATCCCTTTAGGGATGTGCAATCATTGGTGTGTGTGTGTGTGTGTGTGTGTGTGTGTGTGTGTGTGTTTGGCGCGCACTAATGTATTTGTGAAGGTGCCAATGTGATGAGTTAGCTCTATCACAATTAGCCTCATGAGTGCCATTCAGCAGATGCTCTCTCACTGCAGCCAACACACTGCTACCTATAGACAGGCACACACACATTTTCTGTCTTTCTATGAGGCTGCTTCTGATATTCATCTCTCTTTCTCTCTCTCTCTCTCTCTCTCCACACACACACACACACACACACACACACACACACTCCTTAACTTTTAACACCATAAAAGCCTGCTCCTCTTTATGAATCCTCTCCAACTCTGTTAATACCGACTCTGAATGTCTATAATGTTTCACCTTCTGTGCTCACTTTTGTCAGTTTACAGTATGATGTTATTTCAAAGAGTCAGATGCTTTTAAATCATCAGCGCACACCGACACACTGAAACGTAGCTACAGTCAGTCACACAGAAAGTGCAGAAGTGAGGATTGCGGGTGCGACCAAACTGACACGAAAAAGCTAAAGAATTTAGCAATTTATGACAGACAATGCAACCAAAGTCACACTGAAATTTGAAATCCCACTCATTTGTATCTTAGGAAACAAGCTATAATGATATAGCAGCCATTGGAAGCTAGCAAGCTAGAAAAGCTAGCTTACACCAATTTCTTCCACTTGGAAAGTTGACGGCAGTTAGCTTAGCTTGTTAATGTTAGCGCTGATTCCTCGATATTACTTCTTCTTTAAACTGAAATATACATATTTTTTAAATTCTTGTTTAAGGCATGGTCGCACATGTGCGAACGCAGGTGAGTGACCATCGCCGGCCGAGTCGATATTTGCCTGAAATTACACCAAAAATGAAGGGCGCTTTGAATGCAAAGATGCAAATTATCTTTTTTTTTTTTTGCACCTTCGCTCATAGAAAATGGGGGTGAATGGGAGGCTCCTTGGAAAACTAGCTTCCACTCACAAAGTCGATTTGAATTTTTTGTTATTATTTTTTAAATATCAGGGAATAGAGAGACTTATGTTACTGTTGTTTAAAAAGGTCTAGTGCTGGCTGCCCTGATGTACCTTTTATTGATGGTCTGAACCTATAATTTGTTTTTTATTTATTAATTATTAGTAAATAACACATTGGCACTTGGTCCTTATGTTAGCCTAGTCTACTGTTGTTCAGAAAAACAGTTGACTTATTTAAATAAAAACATATGAAAAGCCTCTTTGCTGTACCATAAATACCATTTACCGCTGTACCGAATCGAACCGAAAGCCTTGACCCCAAACTGTGAACCGAACCGAGCTGTGAATTTTATGAACCGTCCCACCTGAGTGACCGTGCCATTATGCTATTTTCTAGGAAAACTATATTCCACACATGGTTTCCACTTTAAAAGTTGGTTTAGCTTAGCTCGCCATCATTAGCATTGTTTCCCACACATTACTTCTTGTTTATTTCACTGCCCAGAGAATTTACAGATCTACTGACTTCTTAGCTAAAATAAATTTAAATTTCAGTTTGACATTAAATTTTAATGCCATGTTCCTGCTCTCCATACAAGTAAACAAATAAACTGTGATGTGAGTGGATACGTGATTCATTTTATGAAAATGCTCAATAAAGTACTTTTGAAATGTGCTTCTTTTCATGTCCTTTGCTTGATCTCCACGGTGTGCTGGACACCAGCAGTGTTTCATTCCCTCCTTTTCTCTCTCACACACACTCCCACGCATGCACACAAAGGTCAGCGCTTGCTCCCCTTGCTCTGGCTTTTCCTCGATCTCGCTCGTTCGCTCTTTCTCCGTCTCCACCATATGAGTGGAATTTAATAGGGTGGTCTGATGTGAGCGAGATGTTTCATTAAAGAACATCAGACATCAAAGGTCTCTGCTGAGATGGAGTGCTATTTCATGCTGTGCTTATTCTGCACACAGTTCGGTTCTTGTTTCTCTTTTTGAGACTGCGAGGCGACTCCAAAAGTATTGAAAAGTAATCTGAATTTGGTAACTCACTAAACATGGTGATGCCAAATAATCCCACCAGTCTTTAAGATGCAGACAATTCAGGTTGTCCTAGTTAGCTACACTTCACAAAGTCAAACCAAACACCTTTTGAGATGTTCTATCCTCGCAAGTGATAAAAAAAAGCAATTTCTTATGCGTCTTGGGCTCACACCACCTTTGTTACCTTTAACAGCACAGCCCCACACACTGCTGCTGGAACAACTTCATCTGAAATAGATCCATGATGATTAAACACTGGTATGAGTGGTATATATCTAAACCCAGACAGACTTAAATCAGCATATCCTCAGGCCTAAAAACATGAAAACATGAGACAATCCATGTTACAGAAGTTGATTAAATTATTATAAGGAAAGCATAAAGGGCTCCATTAATTTAGTATTGCACTTCCATAAAGTTGAAGGACTCACAAGAGATTTTTTTAACAAAATTGATGGAGCAGAGGCTGACAGAGCCTGCCCTGTAGTTTATATCGGTCCAGCCTGTTCTCATTTCCAGTGCGTGAATTACTGCTGCTTTGTCACGCCCACCGGCGTGTGATACCAACGCACACAGCACCGCTCAGTGCCTCTATGAGACGCACCGGGCTTTCCATTTACTACGATGTAAACCCATCCACAGCGACAGTAAACGCTCAGAGAAAGTGCTCTGGGTGTGTGGCGACGTAGTTTAAAGAGCAAAAAGACAAACGTAGTGGCCGTGCACATGCCGCATCTAAAAACCTGTGGAAATTGCCAGCCGTGTCGCTTTCATCCTTTTATCCAAGTTGCTTGGAAGGCTGCACATGCCACTACTATGTAACCAAACCTGCATGCTGCAATGATGATAATGAAGTTGTGGTAAGTTAGAGGTAAAAGCTTCATTGACTAAACTAAAAAAGTCGAGACAAGAAACACATTTCCAGCGCTGTAAATCCCTCACTGAAACTTTGATTTTCTCTGAGTCAATATAGCCGACCTTTCTACCAGTGATGTCCTTGGACGCAAAGGGTGAAGCTCTGGTTAGCTCTGCACTAAAATGATTAACTTCCCCTCCATGTATTTACTGTAGACTGATATTTATGGAAGAAAGAAGAAATATCTGGCTGGCTGCGATTGGTTGTTCCTCATCGTAATGGAAAAGTTGAACTTGTTTCATCTGGGGAGAAGCTGATGCACCCTGAAAAATGGGCGCTTGCGCGTTGCAACATTGTCACTCCAATATTTTAACGTGCTGCACGTCTACATGGACAACAATGGATTTGAGGGTGCAAAAAGACACCATGTGTACGGCCCCATAGGGTGAGGAGGGTGGGGGAGCTGGGCCCAACAAATACAAGTCTTTCATCTAAGAGACTGCTGTTCGTGTCCTGTACGTTAAATTTCACATTCACATTACAATTAGCTGTTCATTCATGTCCAGTGTTCACAACATTAGGCCACATTTTCCCTTAACTATACAATATTATTATTTTTTTATTATTTACTTTAACATTGCCCCTGGAGAATGGCAGAAAAGTGAGAGGCGATAACAAAGGGCCACTTGCTGGAATCAAACCCAGGCCGTGTCTAAGGACTCGGCCTACATGGGGCACACACCCAAAGGTAGTAATTTTGAGTTTTTTCCTAAACCTAACCAAGTGGTTTTGTGGCCCACACCTAAGCAAGTGTTTTTATTCAATTCACAGAGTTAAGCATGCGTTTACCGTGACCATAAAGTGAGGCCAATATCGGAGTTGGGTTGAGAACATGTTCCGTTTGTTCAAGTTTTACTGGATCCTACACTTCCCATGATTCAAGTTGTTACTCTTTTGTTAGAAAAGAATCAAATAAAGCTTATCCTTGTGTTCCTTTAATCCATAGAGCTTTAAAAGTTATCTCCTGCTACCACTTGTGGACGGCAGTGCTGACCTGCTGCTTTGAGCAGGTGTCGGGTAATCTGTGTGACCATCCTCAAAATGGCCGAACATTACTCTGCTATGAGATCTGGTATGACTGCAGACACGAGAGGGATTTTAGGGCCTCTCTTGTCCGCTGTGGCATCCAAATTGTTTTCCCTCTCCCTCTCTCTTTCTACCCTCATTTTCTTTGCTTTGCTACTTCCTCATTGATTTATTCTCCGTCTGCTTCTCTGCAGCGCCCCTGAGAGCCGCTATCTCATTCCCACATCCCACCTGAGACGCAAGGTGAGACGAAACGAAGTGGCAAACACCCTCCACCGCATGCACACACACACACACACACACACACACACACACACACACACACACACACACACACACACACGGTGGCTTTTGTCCTCACTTCAACAGTCTCTTTACACAAAGAAAGTGTCCCTAACAGGAGATGATGCTGTTGTGTCCCTTCGACACTCTTATTGACTCTCTGTCCCTCTCTCACCTACACACACACACTTTAGAGGACATTACATTGACATATATTAATCTTGGAGATTTACCCTAACCATAACACCTATTTTCCTAATCCTAATCCTTACTTTAACCTAAACCTAACCTTACCCTAGCCAAATTCTAACCATACCTTACCCTAAACCAAGTCGGCCCTAAAATGAGAGACTTGCATTTGTCCCCAAAGAAAGACAGAACCTGCCAAAACTGAAAATAAATGAATAACTAAATAAATAGGTCATTAAATGCATCAAAAATAATATTAAAAATAAATGTAGCCATTAATGAATTAATCGAGCAAATTTACCTTTGAACTTTTATTTATTTACTTTTCTGATTAATTTCTCTTTTTATCTATTTAAATATTTATTTATTAATATTTGAATTTATTTTTTACTTATTTCATGTTTATTTTTAAATGTGTGAATTTATTTATTCAGCATTTATTTCTGCACAATTTTCTTTGTGCACTTCACCCCTGATCTATTTCACACGTCTTTTTATATTTCTGTATGTATTTCTTCCTCTTTAGGGGACTGTTACTGTGTTACATATAATACACATTGCACCAACATGCAGCTCTTTTCTCTCCCACATAAAGTTTCACACTTAAACTATAACAGAAAAACTCATCTTTTTTAATTTTCTTCCCTCTCTCTCTCTCTCTCTCACACACACACACACACACACACACACACACACACACACACACACACTCTTAGAGGACCTAGTGGCTGTACTGACCCCTACTTCAAGAATATTTCCATTATTATTGGCCTGATTTGACCTTTTCAACCAGTTCCTCCAATCAGGAGTTAAGTGTGACAGATTTTTGCACCTTACCACACAATTGTTTTTTTTTCCCGTAACCTTTGTCTTGTTTCTGCACACAAACAGCAGAAACAACTGGACAAACAAACTGCTCTGCAGCGGTGGCAAGCGGGAAAAGGTGAGGTCAGGTAAAGGTACAGCGGTGGCAGGTAGCCTCGGTTGTATGACACCAATAATTACAGCGGCCAAATCTGGAAAATTGCTGTTTTCTCACTGCAGGCCGCCTAACAAGAGCCAAACAAAAGTAGAAATATTTGCTTGTTTGAGAGACGGAGGGGAATAGGTGGGCGATGTGAAAACAATGTAAGTGAGAAACCGAGAGAGAGGGACAGAGAGCCGATATTGCAGGGGCAGTGGTCCAAACAGCAGCAGTGCTGTTGCCTACTTCTCTCCGTATTGATTGGAATGGGGCTCCCTGTGAGAGATTTAGATCAATGAGGCCATAACAGTCCATCTTCTCAGTCAGGAGCCACTACCGGCCTCTTATCTCTCACTCTCCCGTCCTTCGCCCACACACACCTTCACTCACACATCTCGACTCACTAATGCACTCGCACATGCTGGAGGTCAGACCTCAAAGCTGGAACCATGCAATGTTTTTTAATCAATGTATTATTCTGATATTCATGGTGGATTGTGGTGGAAGACTGAAAACACTGCATTTTATATTGTTGGAGGGGCTCTCCATGCTCTCTACTGAAATATTCAGCTTATCAGGTTATCATACCTGTTGCATTTAAAATCTGACTCAGAAAGAAATGCACTTTTTGGTATAATTTTCTCATAAGACACTTCTTTTACAGGGTTTTTAGCTTAAAAAAGCTAAAACTAATTGCCTTTTTTGTCACCAAAACCGATTCATTAGTTTGATATGATAGTAAACTTAATAACTTTGACTGTTGGTTGGACAAAATAAGCAATAAGCAACTGTTTTCTGACACTTAAAGGAGCAGTGTGTAGGACCTGGCAATATCTAGCTGTGAGGCTGCAGATTGCAACCAAGCCAAGAGCCGAGCCATCTGTAGGTCATTTGGAGCCGAGGTGTGTGCTTAGAGTGTCTGTGTATGTGGGAAGTGATTGGTGAAGCAAGAGAGAGAGAGCAGCAGCAACGGGATTGAGTAATGTTGTCGACTCTGACCCAAGCAGGACAAGTGAACAGAGTTTAGATCATCTGTTCTGGGCTACTGTTGAAGCATGGTGGTGTAACATGGCGGACTCGTCAAAAGGACCCGTCCCCTATATAGATATAAACGGCTCATTCTAAGGTAACGAAAACACGATTATTATTTTCAAGTGATTATACACTAATGAAGACTTATTAATATTATATTCCATACCAAAAAGTATGAATATATAATTTACTAATATTGATAAACCAATCTGAACTGAAAGTCCACATACACCTCAGTCCTACAAGAGCTTAAGAGATACTAGAGTGCTTTATAGATCAGTTATAAGCGGTAGGCGATTTGAGGTGGGATGAGGGGGAAGCCATTCACCTTACTGCCAAAATGCATGTTCCTTGTTAACCTTCCATCCCCTGGTAGCAGAGAGAGGGCAGGGCCAGAGACAGGTTGAATATGTTAGTCTAGTCTGCCTAACTGTTTGTGCAGGTTAGCATCTATGGCCCCGACCATGGCTATGAAATATCAGTCGCCGAACTGTGCTGTCGATACGTCCATGGTGCTGTCCGTGGTGCTGAAGTCGCAGACAGCTTTGCAATTGCGACTTTTTCCTCTAAGTCACTATTTTTTCTGTAAAAAAAAAAAATACAGAAGCAAAAGATTTATTAAGTATTATGATTATTATTTATTCATTTATTTTCTAATCATACATTTGAAAGATATTGTAATTTTATTTTAACATTTCTTATTATTATCATTATTTCTCCTACTTTGCTTTTGAATACTTTTTTTCAATTATCTGTAATATGTACATATTATTTTATAGTTTATAGTTGTAGTTTAGGTTGTTATAGTCTTTTTGCTTAAGGAAGAAATGTATGATTAAAAAAAGAAGCAAAAGAGTTGTTTATGAAGCGGTGTTTGGCTTTATCCTCCTCCACTTTGACACTTTGTGTAGTCCATAAGGAACTAAATGTAAATGTTATAGAGAAGCAGGCTTTGAAAATGGATTATTATTTCTGAGGTGCAACTTAAAAACAACAGTGGAAGCCTTCATGCTGATTAAACAGGTCTGATCAGAAATGCACTCTGTTTATGTAGGGCTCAGGTGTTAGTTAAGCACTTATCGCCAATTCATCATGACTATTTTGTGTTAGCAATTTCAGCATCAGCCTGGAACCATTTTTCCTTATTATGGTAATTCGGAGTAAAAGCCAACACTCAAAGGAGAGGCCCTTGAATCAGCATTAATACAGCAATTAGCAAAGCTATACGCCCAGCATCTTCTTAATCTTGCAAATCGTAATAATGGTCTGGAAGCAGTGCTGGGATATGTGATTTACTCCACAATGCATTCATTTCACAAAGACGTTTATTCTAATGTGCACTGGGGGTGAAAAATTTCTGCCTGTGGTGCTATCGTTTGGAATGAGTTGGGTTTTCATGCTGTAGTTGTATTATTTATGCATTAAAAGTTATATATTGCCACAGTTTTATTTTGTTGTTTGCTGTAAAATAGACTAATGCCAGCCCACATCATCTTGTCATGATATTGGTGTTGCCAGTCACTGGAGGTCTGTCAGGACGACTCTGAAGTGACCACACGTCAACATGTCGAGGGTGAACCAGTGACAACAAGATTAAACACCATATTACAGAGTTTTTCTCTGTTCTGTCCTGACAAGACTGAAAGGACTCTGGGAAGATTCAGATCATTGCACAGAGGATGTACAGATGTATGTATCAATGTCAATGTATTTTTTTACCACAGTATTTCACCTGCAGCCATTTTCAACCAATGATTACATACAGTATGTTGGACTGAAGGTGTAACTTGAAGAAATAGCATTTATTGACATGTGCTGTTAGTTACTGTTTAAAATGCATTGTCATTAATATTTAAAATGTTGGTTCATTATAATTATCATTTAAGTGCTTCATCAACAGACAATGAAACCCAGGCAATTACATAATAATGACTTCCAATCATTATGAAACTCTCTCCTGAGTCTGACAAGCCATTATTTATACCATGAACAGCGCTACTTTAGAATCACATGCAAATGATAAAACATGTCAATATACTGTTATGTATGGATGATCAAAATAAAAATCAAGCTGCAAGTGAAC
Source organism: Pterois miles (assembly GCA_947000775.1). NCBI lineage: Eukaryota > Metazoa > Chordata > Actinopteri > Perciformes > Scorpaenidae > Pterois > Pterois miles. Next base: position 14,748,696 of record CAMQGK010000549.1, on the reverse strand, counting down.
CATAATAACATAATCAATGTATACAGTAGAAAAGTCACTCAAACTAGAAGTTTGGTCCCTGTAGCAGCAAAGTAATCAATAAGAAAGTCTGTTATATTGAATTAGACATAAATATTTCACTGTGTTTTCAGGACTGTCCTCCAGTGTCCAGCTCATCAAGATGCAACGCCATAGACCTCCATCCGTACAGTGTGTTCACAATGGAAAAGTGACAAAATAAAGTACACTCAAACTGCAAAATACAGTCAATTTTTGAGTGTGCTACTGATGTACACTACTCTCCCACAATGCAATGCACAAGAGAAACTGAAGAGCTGCTCAGCTGAAAATAAATGTGAAAAGTGTTGAAACAGCTTCAGAAAAATAAGTATGAAATCTTAGGAAAAACTTTCTTCATGAAGTTTAATTGGCAGTAACATTCCAGAGTTGCAGTTTGATTAATGTCTTATGTCGATATTTTAATGTCTGATGGTGCACATATTTTTACACTTCCTGTTAGTATAAAATGGTATGCAACATATTGTCATACAATGGTTCATTTAATATCTTAATGTTGCTGGACATTCGTAGATAAATGCAGCCAGAGTCCAACTTCCAGCAACACATTAAATTTCTGCTTGTTACATGCATACAGTCTTTTCAAAATAAACTTCTGTCTTCACAGGAAACAACGTGGTTAGGTTTAGGCAACAAAATTGCTTAGTTAGGTTCAGGAAAAGATCGACTTAGTTAGGTTTAGGAAAAGATTGACTTGGTTAGGTTTAGGCAACTGAACTACTTGGTTAGGTTCAGGACAAGATTTACTTGGTTAAGAAAAGATCAAGGAAGTGACGCAACTTCTGCATGATCTTATGTGACTCATACGGTATATGAACACCGGTCTCACTAATCAATGCTGTCCTCCTCCATGTCGCTCTTTAAACTTCCTGGTTAAGGATTACGAGGTCATATACGACTTGGTTTTGAGGGATATATATGAATTACTCTTCGTAGGTGTAGCTATGAGTGGTGTATGAAAACAGCCTGCATGATAAAATTCAGTTTTTAATGGGAGTGGTAACACAGCTTTGAGAGAGGATATTTCAAAACCCTGGCAGATAAAACCAAAAATATCTTCATGGCTTGATACCACATTACAGTAAGGAGGAAAATATGTTTTTTTATTATGATTGTTTTTCTTTTAATTACATGGACTCACACTTTAAGAAACACAAAGCGCATGTTGCAACAGTAAGTTATGACTATGGGTAGTGCAAATCATTGTGGAGGAAATGTTGAGAGCAATTGATTGGAGACTGAAGAGATGGACCGGACACCAAGAAATGACTCACAACTGGAGGTGTATTATATCTTGAATTCAAGCAGAATCAAGTCAGCAATGCACGTGGCAACAAGTCACATGTGCGCCGCTAACCCCATTCTGAGGAGATTTTTACCCTTACTGTAGGCACACAGGCAGGATAACCCAAACACGGTATTTGTCTAGAAAACAACACATGCTTCATATTGAACGTACCTAATTTATCTGTTGAGTCGAGGCTACTCGCAGGTCACCGGTAGTACATTTAATCAGTGAGTGAAGAATGTGTGCATGTCTGCAGCTGTTGTGTGAGAGATCCCTTCCTTTGCGTCAACCTTGGGAGGTAGGAAACACAAGAATACAGGCTAGCTGATAATCAGAGGCCTTCAACCTGTACCGCAGGGAGTTCAACATGGTTAGAGTTGAAGGGAGCTCATGATGCAAATCTAACTGGTGGCTGACCAGTGAACGGGGTACCCAATTCTTAATATATATTACAGAGGAAAGGGGAAGATCACATTTTACTTTAAAAACATCTTCCCTGATGACCGACCACAGCACCCGACTCAATATCCTGAAGTGAAGTTGTGTTAGGACCCAAACTGCTGCTGGAGTTGTACCTGTTGAATCCGCACTGACACTAGTCTCTGCCAGTGAGCGTCTGCAGAGTGCTTTGTAGTGACAAGTCATTACCTCAGCTGGCGCTTTGTTAGCAAACAGGTCCTCCTACTCAAGTGATTAACAAGTAATGAGTAGATTGCTCCGGCAACAGATTCCCTGTTTGTGCAGACGCACATAAAGCGAGTTGCACGTGCACAAACACATTCGGCGAGCGTGCTGGACTTTGTTTTCTGCTAAGCACAGATGTTATTGTGTTCCTAATGGTGCTTGAAGTAATTACACCCTGTAATGTTACTCGCTGTCTAGTCCTCTCCAGCAAGCCTCAGCATGGTGGCTCAGAAGTACCATACACAGACACCATTCTCCCCTAAATTACTCCATTAGCCAGCAGTCGCTTCGTCTTGTACGGGAATATGAGGCACGCTTCACCAGCAGCCTAACTGACTGCATACAAGTTGGTCAAACACACAAACTGTATTAGTAATAAGTATTATGAAGTGTGTGTGTGTGTGTGTGTGAGAGAGAGAGAGTGAGAGAAAGACAGAGAGCTTAAACATATGGAAGACTTTGACAAAAACGTATTTGAACAATAGGCTACAGAGCAAAGATCTGCCTCCAGAACAAAAGCATCGTCACTGTGACCATGTTAGCATACTGGCATTACCATTTAGCTCAAAGCACCGTTGCCTGCATACAGCCTCCAGTGGGCAACCTCCAGGCCTGAGTAGTGAAGCCAATGCTGAAGTGCCATAAACTTGCATTCTTTCTAATATCCAGCAGGGGGCGACTCCTCTGGTTGCAAAGAAAGTTTGATTTTATAGAAGTCTATGAGAAAATGAGCCTACACTCACTCAGTAAACATTGTAAACATGACTTTATGGTCTCAATCGCTAGTTTCAAGTCTTCTTCAATACAGCATGATGTTCATTTAGTAAATTATGGTCCCATTTCGAGTCAAATAGACCATGAAGCAGGGTATGCTTTAGGGCGTGGCTACCATGCGATTGACAGGTTGTTATCACAGCAACCCTTTCAGTGTGTTTACTGTTCAAAGTTAATTATAACATTTTGGTCACCTAAAAATGTCTTATTCAGCAGTCAGTTATGCTTAGCTCTACCCTCTTGTGCCACCTCTGGCTGCTAAAAAAAAAAAAAAAAGATGGAGATGGCCAAAAACCAAGACGGTGATGGCAAAAATGCCAAACTCATGGCTTCAAAACGGTAGTCCACAAACCAATGGGTGACGTTACGGTGGCTCCAGGCACTTATACTTATATTTAGTCTATCCATGACAGCCTCACAGAGCCAGTAGCATTGCTGTCAACTCCTCATACATTTTAAAAAAAGTCTTAAGTAGGAAATAATAATGTATTGAGGGTTTTTTGTGCCTGAATATGTCCCTAAAAACATTGTAGTCTATCATCAACAATCCAATGTTCAGCAATTAAAAACCTACCTTGAACAGTTTTGGTAAATTTATTGGGTTATTTCGCCTTTGGTTTGAAGCAAGTGAGGCTCAAAAGGTGACATCTCCAATTTCTGTGCATCAATCAGCAAAATTTGAATTAAAATGTGACGACGGCTGTGGTGCTATTTGTTTTTAGTGCCAGCTCTGATCGAACTACACCCACACAGTCCAGAGGAAGCAGAGTAGCAGTTCAACTCTTAACAAATAATAACTTTGACATTGACTGTTGCTTATTTACTCATGAATATTCGGTGATATAGAGTATATGCAGGATTTGAAGTTTTTGGGGTGTTCAAGTAAACTGGAAGCTACACCACCTTTAACTCCTTCTGTGTGACCTTCAGCCTTGCCTCTGACACAGCACAATGTCACCAATATATTGCCTTCTAGCAGCACAGGATAGAAATGCTCCTTTCCTCTGTCTCGGTCCCTGTCGAGGCAAGGTGCAGCACAATCCAATATTAATGCACCGCTGCCAGTGTGACTGAAATGACTGCCGCTGTAAGGCAGTTTGCCCTCCAGAAAATTCTAACTGATACCTCCTCTCTCCAGTCTCCAATCACCCTTACGACCCAAGTTTCAAAACCCCCTGAGGGATATTTTGTTTAAGTCATTTTCTCCCGTGTCTGTGCCTCTCCTCCTTCCTCCCTGCCTCTTCTTCTTCCTTCTCCATTTGATGTCACACACTTGTTTTCTGTTTATGACTGTGGATGATTGAGGCGTGTTGCTCCAGAGTCAGCCCTGCTCCGGGGGAGAACGCAGCAGGACATGGACAAACAAAAACTGTCACCTTCTAAGAGGGGTTCAACTGACATTGGAGGATGAGTGTGAATGTCTATGTGTGAGTGTGCAGCCTTCTCCCTGGGGGTAGACATCTTATCTCAGCGGCGTCAGGGAGAAAAACAGGCCAATATGTCGGCGCAAAGATGCGCCGTCGGTAAGAACGGATACAAGACCTTCTGATTTACCCGCAGTGACAGGACCATAGGGCGTCCTACTTTACTGTGAAACCAGCCATCACTGTCCAACTCGGGGAGGAAGAGATGAGACAGGGAGTGATGGAGGAAGGAAAGACATATTACAGCATGTCATGTTTATTTGTGGCAGTGTGAGAAACCTATAGTTGTCAAAGCTGGGTAAATAGAAAGTATGTGTTCATGAATTCCCAAAAGACAAGTTGTGGGATCCAGCATTTCTAACCCAGAGTTTGACTTGCAAACAGCACAATCAACAAGTCACTAGAAGTCTGTTCATTTTATTGGTTGTCAACAGCACATAAGAAATACACACTTTGTATCTCTACTATAACCAACATGTTCTCGTCACATGTGCTTTATCAGACCTCTCAGTGTCACTTTTTTGGTCACAGTAAATGCATACTTCATGTTGTTTAGGATTAGGCAACAAAACCACTTAGGCTTAGGAAAAAAACATCAAGGTTGGGCCTAAAGTTACTATATTTTTACAGTACAAATGTGACTTGATGTTATTAACATTGGACAGCTGATTGTAACATCCACCTGCCCTGCGTGGCTCTTGTTCTTTAAACTACATCATCGCAGCACTTTCCCTGAGCGTTTCCTGTTGCCGAGGATGGGTTTACATTGTAGTTAGGGCTGTCAAAGTTAGCACGATAACGCAATATTGTTTTAACGCTACTAATTTCTTTAATGCATTAATGCAATTGATCTTTCAGAGGACGTGCGATTAATCTGCGATTAATCCCAATTAACTAATTAGAACCAAAATTCTGGTCCTCTCTTGAGGTTCCATTGTGGAGAGGAGGTCGTGTTACTCTGGCTCTATCAACAGTATTTGGCGTGGAGATGAGGACTTATTGCTGGCTCTATGACACCAAGTAGCTGACTGACATTATTTTGGATCGACTTTCTCACACAATTATGTTCACATAATATGTACTAAATGGTGTTATTTGGATTTTCAGAGCTGGATTGTCATTATGTTTTACTCTGTACACACAACATCAATCGAATATCTGTCCATCCTGTTGCTCTTCCTGAGGTTTTTTAATTTTTTCTTTTTTTCCCTGTTAAAAGGGTTTTTTGGGGGTTGGGGAAGACAGAGGGTGTCGTATCATGTGCAGATTGTAAAACCCCCTGAGGCAAAATTGTGATTTGTGATTTGGACTATACAAAAATAAATTCACTTGACTTGAACTATTTTAATCGACTGACCTAATTGTAGTTAATGGAAAGCCCGGTGCAACTCATTTTGGCACTAAAAGGTGCCTAGTGTGGTGATATTGAACGCCAACTGCTGTGACAAAGCGTTGGTATTTGATGGCTTGGGACTGGGAACGGGCTGTTATAACTCAAGATAAATAGTCCCTGCCATTCTTTCTGACTTTAACGACAGCTGTTGCCCATTTGTCCATTAAAAATTGCATGTATAGGCATACTAGCCATATGGTGGGCATCATCTATATAAGAGTCCTTTAATGGTTTGCTCCCATTTAGTTTCAAGGGGATCACTTGTTAAGGCACTCTGCGATAGCAAGGGAGGTGGGATTGTCTAGGGACACTAGTGATTTCATTCAAATGAGAGCAAGATGTACCTGGAAACTGTAGATAAAAGAATGTTTACATATCTGAGGAAAGCCGTAGGTTGCTTATAAACCCGACACTTGCTGACAAATATGCCACTTGTTATCTTTTAAACAATGACATGTTTTACAGTGAGAAGTGAAATAGCATTGCACGATTTGATCACTCCTAACATGTCAAAACACGGAAAAAGTGGCAAAAAATAGCTGGTGATGTGGAAACTCTGTGGACGCTGTCATTGAGAGGGATGATGGAGATAATGGGGCACACTTTCGGACAGTTACTCCTCAAAGGCATTCAAGCCGTTGCACTTGATTGTACACACGAAAAGTGCTATGTGACGAATGAAAAAGGAAAGAGAGGAAGAGAGAGGAAGAGAGAGAAATCCTGCTTTGTTTTGATGGTTCGACGAGCGCTTTGTTTGAAGCACACTGACAACTTAAGTCCTCGCTCCCATGAGAGGGCTGACAGGGTGATGTGTTCCACGTCTCCAGCTGTGTTCCTAGAACTACGGCTGCAATTTTCCAGAGGCTTCATCCTCTACCAGCAGTATATTGGTTTAGAGGGTGACCGGTCACAATGATGGTCACTCCAACCATCCGTCCGGCTAAGAATAGCCAGGTTACAAACTCTAATGATGGAGCCAGAACATGACCAGGGGCCTCATTACAGAAAGTCTGAAATACCATCTTTTCCCATCTAAGTTTAGGATGATATTTAAGATTTTTTTGTATTACAGAAACATGTTTCCTGACTGCACTTTGGAAAAAAACATCCTATCTTATCTTAGAATAGGAATTTAGCTATTACAGAACCGTGGTGATTTAGGGATTTCCCAAGTTAGGAGTCTTAAATTAGGATGACACAGACCTAACCTGATGTGCCAAAAACTTGCCAGGTGATTGGATGAACCATCTGTCAATCAAACTCTTGATCAAAACCAGTCAGGAGAAGAGCAAAGACATACTTTCCATGGAGAAAAGCCTTCAGTGACCTTCTTTGCTCTTCTTTCAGTGAAGAAATGCCAGTTCTGATATACTGTAAGTGATGCTATTGCAGCATTTACGCTAACCTCTTCAGGAGCTGCCATTGTTGTTCAGAATGAACAGTCGCCTCTCCATGTCATTACATCACACATGAACCACGGCTGTAGGTGCCAGTAGCTCCTGATTGCTGATTGTTTCGGCCACTGGTGTGTCTGCACACAGACCTATTATTTGAAGTCTGACAAGATGGATTATCACATGATGTTTCGATGCTGCAAGAATCCAGCTGCTGTGCAAGGTAAGCATAGACTAGGACTGTCCCGAATACCATTTTTGGGGCTTTGGATGAGAAATATTCAAAGGTGTTCAAAGCTTTGCGGCACGTCTCTATCTCCTCTGTTTCAATTCAGCCTCTACTGCACTACTTTACACACATGTACCTCTGCGCACAATAAACAGCGACATCCATCTGAGAATAACAAAAATTAACGTTGGCTGTTTTAGAGGAATATGCATTCCAAGCAAAAATACTATTCAAAAATCTACCTCTATCCTACACACACACACACACACACACACACACACACACACACACACACACACCCCCACCGAACAGCAAAAAAAAAAAAAAAGCATTGAAATACTGATTTCAGCTGGCTACAATCTGAAACCTCACTGCTAGATGCTGCTAAAACCTACACACTGTTCCTTTAAGTTAAGATAGGACTTAGAGTTTGGGTATTTTTCTGTAATGAGGCCCTAGAAATGATCATTCTGGACACAACTTCTGTTTGCATTTGTCTTGAAATGCAACAAATTGTTTGTTCAGTCACTGAGCGGGAATATTTGCATCTCTGTACTGTCTGTGTGCATCTGCCTACACTGCTGTACATACATAGTTTGCTCATCACTGACTGAAATGTGCCTGATCAAACCCACACTGTGAAAAACAGATCTCACTCGCGCATTCAGTCTCAGATCTGCTGAGCTGCTTTACTCCATCCCCTTTTAAACATCCCATTCATACAAGTGGTCATTGCTTCTGACAGCAAAATTATGCGTCTCGAGGGAGCGATCAACGGCGAGCATCACTTCAGCTCTCTAAGCTGCATTCACACCACCCGAGTGCTCCGCCGATAGATAGGTGCTCATAAGGCACCATCAAACATGCTACCTTACATGCTGTAAGGAAACAAGTATTACACTTAATTTGTGTTTCCCATAAACTCATTCCATGGCGCTCACACAAATAGATCTTTTTTTGAGCATATCAGATGGAGACATGTCCCAGAGTCCTCTGCATCCAATAGCTGAGCTCTTCAGCGATAGCAGGTCCTCCAGTGCCCCCATCAGGATCTTTCCTGCACCTCCACCTCTTCATCTCTTTCAACGGCAAAATCTTACGCATTCGTTACCTTCGTCTCCACCACAGCATCTCTCTTTTTTCTTCCCTCTCTGTTGTGTGACTCAGGGAAGCCACCGAGTATTACCATTGGGAAGGTGAGAGGAAGACATTAAGAAACGGCAAACAGACGTGGGGTCTGCAAACACCGGTGTGCGTACAGGTGGTGCAGAGCTAACAGACAGGAATCATTACACTGCTCCACTCACAATGCTGCTGCTCCACTGGGACGGAGCCTCCGCACACTCCACACAGATGGGCGCACACACAAATACAGATTGAAATCCCATATGGTGCACATGCAAAAACAAAAGAATGCATGCAGGTACACACAGGAAGTAAGCGTTTGTCAGCGAGGATTATTATTGCTTCGTCTCCGCTGTAGTTCATGAGACGAAAGTAATAATAAAAAAACAGAGGGAGAAGACACGCAGAAAGGCAAAGATGGCAAATCAAGAGAAAGACAGGGACAAACCTACATCTCCAGTTGTTATTGTACCTGAGGCCAGAGAGTCAGCTCGCTCTGCAGCCTGGCTAATGGTGCGACATTCGCCAGCATATTTCACCAGACGCATTTACATTTGCTCTGACCTAGTCATAGCACATCTCTCCCTCATTTGTCCCCTACGTCCGTGTATGTGTGTGTGTCTGTGTGCAGCAAGGATAATGACTGCATTGATCAGAGACGTCCCCAATGGGTGGTCTTGTTCCGTCAAGGCTGAGAGAAAACGAGAGGGCGAGAGTGAGAGAGGAAAAGAGAGCAGGGCCCGAACGGGATGCCCTCTGTTGCTACCCGCCTCATCGCATTAGCCAATCAAATATCCATCTTCGGCTGTCGCCTCCCTGCTCCATGCAGACTATCAAAATCTAATCTGCTGCCCTGTTTTTATCGCCTGTCATGTCTCTGTTCCTGCCTTCCTTCATCATCTCTCGCTTACCGCTCAAAAAAAGTATCGTCTTTTTGGTTCACACGAGTCAGATCTGTTGCTGATCTACAAACCTTGGGGGGACAATACTGCATCAACCTTTTTGGATATTCAGCTTATACAGAGAGAGCTGAGGGGGATATCATAAGACGCTGGAGACCCTGCCACGTACTGGTGGGCAACAAAGTAAAAGAAAAACCTGAATAAATGAGTGGAAAAACAATGAATGCAGATGCTTCCATACAGGGTTTGAGGGGTCACTGGGTGGTTTAATGAAAATGAAATGAATAATGTGCAATAATGTGCTATGGCCTTCACAATCACCAGATCTCAACTGGCACGCGATTAAACTACTATCAGGCCAATAAATGCAGATTTTTTCTCGCCATTAGCACCATAGATGTGGGTCAGTAGGGGCCTACTACGCCTACTAGGGCTATCAATGTGCAAAAGATTGTCCATAGTTGAGATTTATTGCAAATTAAGTACACATTTTTTTAATCTGTTCCAAATGGACCTTAAAGGGAGATTTGTCAAGTATTTAACACTCCTGTCAACATGGGAGGGGACAAATATGCCGCTTTATGCAAATATATGTATATATTTATTATTTGAATACAACTTTCAAAACAAAACGAAGACAAATATTGTCCAGAAACCCTCCCAGGTACTGCATTTAACATAAAAATATCGTCAAATCATAACAAAGCAAACTCAAGCCCAGCAGGCAGCAGACAGAATATTATATTACAATATTCACAGGAAAACAAATAATCTGCTCAAAATTCATTCAAATCACTCATTTTACACAAACTTCCTGCAATTACCGTGTTCACTATTTGAATGAATTGTACAGTTGTTCTGTGCTTTTATTGATCGACATGGAAACAAAACCACTTATTTAAGTTCAGGGGAAAACAGTGTTTTGGTCTAGAATAACTTAATAATAATAATATTTATTGATATTTGTTTGCTCATGGTGTGTGACTGCTGTTGTCTGTTTGTATTGTTTGTCTTTATTGTTGTAACAATGTTTTCTGCTGCCCTCTTGGCCAGGTCAGTCTTGGAAAGGAGATTTTAATCTCAATGAGTTTTTTCACCTGGTTAAATAAAGGATATAAATAAAAAATAAAAATAATAACTTAAACTCAATGCTTGTGAACACAAAGACAACTACATACTTTTCACACAGGTCTCCTGGGAGAGAGCCCTGTGTTTTGTGTCCCATCCATCGCTCCTGACCTCCACCCAATATGGAGTTTCATGTAGTCTATACTATACTCATATATAATCTTGTCATAATTACTACAGTCGCTAGAGGTGACTGTCACCTTCATTTATTACTCCTTTCAGGGATCGACTATGTGAATATATGACAAAACCTACTAGCAGGGCCCTACTGACCCACATCCATGAGGCTGATAATGACTGAATTAGACTGATGTATTAGACAGCACTGTCAAACACCATCATCAAAATGCCATAGCTTTATTTTCTTAAAAACAATGGGATGGATCTGCTAGTGTAGCCTGGATATTTTCCCGCCATTTCCAATGTGTGTTGAGTATTTCTTCGATGAAGTTTTATTTTTCCGCCGTAGTTGTACAGTGGCTGATGTGCACCTCCTTGCATCCTTGTGTTTTCGTCTACTAGTTTCAGATGCCGTTAGAGATTGTTTGATAGTGAAGAAAACATGAGGCAAGTTGAAGACTCAAAAATCATTTTCAGTAATACACATCTTTGCTTGCAAACCTTCAATTGTTACTTGTTGTCAAAGTGAATCAAACATTTTGAAAGCTACCATGCAGCTATCAGTACTGTATATAACAAGGGCTACTGTGGGGAAATATAAGGGGACATATCATGAAAAACTCACTTTTTCAGTTCTTGCGCACGTACATTCGGTTATCTGGAGTGCTTACCAGCCCACAAACTGTGAAATAAGACAACCCAGTCAGTTTTCTGTGGGCTGTCTAGATCAGAAAACATGCACTGCATCGCAATGCTATAGATCACACATGATCAGGCCGTGTGGTGCTTTAAAGGGGACATATCATGCTTATTTTCAGGTTCATGTTTGTATTTAAGGTTTCTTCAAGAACATGTTTACATGTTTTAATGTTCAAGAAACACATTTTTTGCTCATACTGTCTGAAACCTGTATTCACACTCTGTTTTAGCAGCTGATTTGAAGGTTGTCAGGTTATTAAATAGGTGTTATCAGTTGCTATAAGCACCATAGATGTGGATCATTAGGGGCCTACTAGACCTATTACATTGTAAAAGTGAAACCTAAAAGCATAACGTTCTAACATGTTGTCAAATTGAATGAAACGTTACGTTTAGAACACTAACAAAAACAATCACTAGATGATCAACCATGTGAATAGATGATACAACCTATGGGTGTAGTAGGCCCCTATTGATTCACATCTATGGGGCTTATAGCAACGAATAACGCCTATTTAATAGCCTGACAACAATCAAATCAGCTGCTAAAATGGAGCATTTCAGACAAAGGGTGAAACAGGTTTATTCAGACAGAAATAAACATTGAACATTAAAGCATGTAAACATTTTCTAGAAGAAACCCTCAATACAAATATGAACCTGAAAATAAGCATGAAGCCCTTTAAAGCACCACACGACCTGATGATGTGTGATCTATAGCACTGCGGTTCGGTGTTATCCACACATTAAATCCAAGGCTGAGTTATAACTCTAGTTAACCCCTCGCTTCAAGCCTAAATCCTGTTTAATACAGCAACCTGCTTTTCCTCTTTGCGTCACTAATTTAATTTCTTTCAAAAATTCTTAAAACAAGCCGATCTCCATTGACTGCTCAGACCATCATGACTCATGATAGACAGAAATGGACCGTGTTGCAGCGTATAGATAAGAGGCAGACCTCTGATAACATTTCTGTCATGTGGAGTGAAAACGATCACCTTGGCTGGAAGAACAAGGATATCTTGTTGTTTTACTCATACAGTTTTTGTTCTACAGAGACCTGTGCTTCTTCCCACTATAACGGCGTCGTCACAGTGTTTTATTTAAGAGCACTGCGATACGTCTCACAACACATATGGGTCCGCCGCCGTCTGTCTTTCCTTCTCGCGACACTGAGAATAAAGTTGTATGTGGAGGGTTCAGGCGTCTCTCTTATCACTGGGAAGAAAAGGGGGGAAACACAGAAAGGCGCAACACTTTGAGGTCTGACAGCTCCGGAGTTCCATTAAAAATTCTTCTAAATTTACAGTGAGAGCAAACCGCCACAGCTTGCCGCCCACAGAAACAAGGCAATCACTCACCTCAGCCCCTGAACGCAGCCAGACAGCATTTACACTCACACACACACACTGAGATTCAAAGACAAATGTTCACACACACATGCAGAGGGATTCAGACGTATATACACACACACACACTCACACACACACACAGGAGGCCAGGGGAGAGTGCAGATGATGGTGCTGATGATTTCTTGCTGCTGACAGTTGGCTTCTCCTCTGTGTGTCCTGTATGTGTGTGTGAGCATATGCGTGGGTGGATAAAGATCCGTCACGGAAAAGGTTACGCCTGATGCCAGTGCAAACAAGAGGCGCAGGATCCGGCCGCAAACCACCAGCCAATCTAGAATACACTTCACCTCTGAGACGCGTACGTATTAAGGGGAAACACACACATATGGCTTGTTTTCACACACACAGTGATAAATGGAGAGATGTAATTTCTCCCTTTCTAGCATCTTCTCATCTTGCATTCACGGCGGTCCAGGTTGACACACACTCTTTTCAGGGTGCTTAAAGGACTTCGCTATTTAGTACTGATGACATTCAGAAATATTGGATGTTCTTTGGTTTCTAATCTCTTCCTCCGAACTCCCCCGAAGGAGCAGGCGAGGTCATTAAAAGTCAGTGTGTACGACAACGCCTGCAGGAGATGTGGAAGGACCCCCGTCTTGGCGTTGGCGAAACGTTTCTTTACTTGCGGCTCAGAGATTCAAGAATCGGGGGGGAAAAAAAGGGAGCCTGGGCAAACAGAGTAAGACAATGAGAAAGTGAGATAATTGAGATGCGAAAGACGAGCCGTTTCAGATGAAACAAGTTCGCTGTATTCGATCGCAAATAGACGCGTACCGGGAAAGCACACACGGCAAATAAATCTCCAGCTGTCTCCGGAGAGTTTGGCTGATGTCTCCGAGGCACGCATGAATATTAAATGGCCTTTTGTAAATCAAACAGAGGTGTGTTAGTGGGCACCGAAACAGAATTAGGTGGGAAAGGGCAGATAATAAATTGACTCTATTTTTGCAGCCGACGCCAAAAAGCTTCTCGCCACGTGAAAAGACGCAGGGAGAGTAGTACACGGGAAAAGTGTTGGAGAGGCCTAATGGCTTCGATTTTTCTCCTCTCTCTCTTCACCCTCTTCCCACACACACAAACAAACACTTTCAATAAGGGGTAATAAGGATAACAAGGAGAGTTATAGCGCTGGTTTGATCTCATCATTTCACATTCCTTCTCTCTAACATTACACTCTGCTGACATGCACTAAAAAAGATGCACTTGAGTGCACATGAATTTGCATGCGAGTGTCCATCCTCTGACACTGGGTGAAGATGGGCAGCAGAAATACAGAGAAGGAGAGGAAAAGATGGGCGCAAAGTGTGTGTTTCTGTAGGGCGATGCAGCCTTGGGTTGTAATTCAACGCTGAGACAGAGAAGAGAAAGCAACAGACGTGAAGAGGAGGGAGAAGAGAGGGAGAGAGGTGATACAGGTGAGAGAGAAAATCAACCACCTCTCACACAGAGAGACAATCAATAAGCTCTCTTCTCAGTCTATTTCCTATGGGCTGGCCTGGATAATAGCATTGTGTGCCAAAGCCACCCGTGTGTGGCCTGGGAATCGGCTCGGGGTGACGGGACAGTAAAGTATGAAGCCAGCGCTGCTGTGAGACTCACACTAATTGTTACTTTTTGTCATAAAGGGGGCAGAGGAATCACCAGCGGAGGTGTTGTGGGTTTACACATACAATGTCAGGGGACTTTGGGTACAGGCAGATGAGGAAAAAAGGTGCGATTACTCATACAGTTTGATTTTTCTGTTGAAACACTTTGGGATATTTGTGTAGAAATAAAGCAGGGCTTTTATAAACGTACAGACAAGAATACAGTGAGGTTTATCCTGTGTTGGAGGCTAGAATAGATGCTAACAATCACATGTTAATACGGGAAGTACAAACATCTGATTTAAAATCATTTATCATGAAAATTACTTAATTAAAGCTGCACTGATCAATATTTATATCTTCTATCCTATTCATCTCCTATTTCGGGTTTCTAGTAGAACACGTACTGTATGCTTCAATGTAAAATGGCTAGTTGTATTGCAGCACATCTTTTCACCCTCTGTTTGAAACACTCTGAGCTCCTGTATGGTCCGTTCTGATTGGTCAGCTGGTCGACTCTGTTGTGATTGGTTAACTGAACTAAACTCTTCACACTCTGCTCCAGCTCCGCTCTAACTAGTTTTGTTTAAGGCCTATGCCAAACTAGCCAGTTGGCAGGTATTATGCAAATGTGTTACTTGGTGACATCACTACATTACAAAAGAAAAGGCGGGACTTCAAGTGACTTCAGGCAGATCAGGAGCAGCGTTGCTGTGGGGAAGAGTAACTCCCTTTGGCGTGTAACTTTGCAGACATTTTACCTACACTAAAAACTACAGAACACACTAAACATAATCCTTTTTAAAAACAATGAAAAATTGTAGTTTAGTATTTTTAGTTGCCTTTAATGAACACCATTCCCCCCAAGCCCAAGACCATCGGGTTAAATGTCATCGACTTGACTGATCCCAGTCAAGGCGGGCTGGAGCGTGGATATGGGATAAAATGTTAATGATGATGTACAGGTTTAATTGAAGCAGTAACTTTTTAAAATGCTACGAAATTAATTGTTGTTTTACTCTGTTAAAATCATAAAATGTTAAATTCTTATAGTAAACAACTGTTTTGTAGAACATAGATAGTAAACGAGGAAAATGTTTTGTTTTTTCAGAAAGACAGGTGAATAATGTGCTTTGCTAGCTAGAAGCTAATGTAATGGCGGTTAGCAAGGTACTGATGCTAAGACTTTCTGTACAGCCTCTTGCATGGTATATGACAGTTTTTTAAAGATGTTTTAAACTCTTTCTCCCTGTATTACTATTTTGTTAATGCAACAGCCCATTTTCAGCAAGGGAATGATTAAAATCTCATCTCGTCTTATAGTTTCCATGCATCATGCGCCCGCCTGTCCCTCTGAATCTCCACCAGGAGCATGAAATAAAACCCAGTGTGACACATGGGGGATGACGAGGGTGGAATTTCCACTCCGGTGCAGGTGAACCCAGTGATTCATTAAAAAGAACGAGCAAGTCAGCAGGAGTGCTATGGTGAGGAGGGATACTTAGGCAGGTAGGGGGGTGGGGAGGGGAGAGGATGGGTGGGGGTGAGGAGATGAGAAGGAGTACAGAGGGCTGCAGTTGCCATCCATATGGTCAGCCAGTTGGTTGGTGGGCCAGTAGTCAGGTCTCAGTGATCCTGAGCTTCACCACGCATGACCGCCAAATCATCACACACACGACCGGAACGTACACTCTCTGAAAAGGGAGAACGTTGGAGGGAGTGTGTATGAGTGTGTGCGGTGTTGGACAGGTGCACCAGATGTCCACTTTCCACTCCTGTGGTCATTGTCACTAACATACTGCGGTATCGTGGGAGGGGATGGAGGCCAAATGGCAGACAAAGAAACCAGCGTATCTGGGTCTGGCCGAGAGAGAGGCCGCCGGCTGCATCAGGCAGGCAAGTGATCCAGGTAAACACCTCGCAACGTTTGAAAAGGCCAAACAGGACAGGAGTCAACTGCATGCTTAATGTCAAGGATGATCTGATGAAATTACCTGATCTCACTTTATTTGGATTCGGTAGTGCTCGTATTGAACATGTTTAAGTGACAGTTACATGCCTGCTTTACTTCTATTCAGTTTAAGGTAAATTTAAATGGTAATTTAGAGAAAAATCAGCATTGGGATATATTTCCCGCCTAGATAGCTTAGCATGAAGACCGGAAACAGGTGGAAACAGCTAGCCTGTTTAGGATAGCAACATCCACCAACCAACACTTTTAAACTCATTAATTAAAACAAAATTTAAATAACACTCCAAACTTACGCTACATTTTGGTGATTTGGGTCCCTTGACCTCTGACCTCCAGATATGTGAATGAAAATGGTTTCTCTGGGTACCCACCAGTCTCCCCTTTACAGACATGCCTACTTTATGATAATCACAGTCAGTTTGGATCAAGTCATAGTCAAGTCAGCACATTGACACACTGACAGCTGTTGTGCCTGTTGGGCTGCAGTTTGCCATGTTATGATTTGAGCAGATTTTTATGATAAATGCCATACCTGTGAGGGTTTCTGGACAATATTTGTCTTTGTTTTGTGATGTTAACTGATTTCCAATAATTAATAAATACATATATACATTTGCATAAAGCAGCATATTTGTCCACTCCCATGTTGAATTAAAAGCTTGACAAAATCTCCATTTAAGGTACATCTTCAACAGATAAAAATGTGTGATTAATTTGTGATTAACTATTATAATATTTTAATTAACAGCCCTCATATTGTCCTTCTTTCTTCTTTTCTTTTTATACAGCTAATGGATATATTTAACATTACAAAAATTAGCAGCTAGGGTGCCAGATCTTATGAGAATTTGTTGCTGAAACAGAGCAAGCTCTTGAGCAATTTGCATGCTGATAAGGGTATTAAATACTTGACAAATCTCTCTTGAAGGTACATTTTGAACTGATAAAAAAATATGTGATTAATTTGCAATTAATCATGATTTACTATGAACAATCATGCGATTAATCGAAATTAAATATTTAAATCGATTGACAGCCCTGGTAATAAAACATCTAAAAGCAAAAATCCTACCATATTAAAAGGGGGTACATGGTTTAATTTATGTCAGTTGATGTGGAAAACTTTACAGCACAGATATGAGTGGTATCAATCTTTTCATCTGGCTTATTCAAGACAGCGAATAAGCATCGGGTATAGGTTTGCAGCGAACATGCAATTGTTATTGAAAATCAATTTTTCTCACCCGATAAATGAAGGTCATACAGTAACAGATTTCTCAGAAGCACTAATTATCTTCTTTTAGTCCCAGAAGAATGTTAGGAACTCCCACACAAACATATTTATTAAGATAATGATAATGAAATAACGTTGCCCAGCAACAAACCCCAGACATTAAGATGGTCTTTAGTTAATATTGCTTTTAGCAAAATCCTGATCAGTGGATGGCTTACAAAGGCCTAGACTTCTCATATGAAGCTAAACAGTAAAAGAGTAAGATTCAGAGTATCATTTGCATTGTTCTCTGCTATGAAACGCACATGTTCTCGCTTCCCTGATTGTGACTAATAGTATTTTGACAGAGTACCCAGCTGGTGTATAGGCAGTATGGGGTAGCACATCTGCTATCCTTCTCAACTTCAGCCTGACCTCTCTGAGGGAAGCTGACACACAAACACACTCGCACATACAAACACACATCGCAGGAGGCCGCCGTCCCACGCAGGGCAGCTGACTGAGCGAGCTAACAGCCTGTGACCGCGCTGTAATTATGAGCCTTTTTCTAATTATGAAGCACTTTGGTGGTTCTGCGTCGACCACTGAAACTTTGATTTTAATTTTTTTTTTTTAATTTTACAGCCTGCAGGATCTGTGATAAAAACTAAGGATGAAGGAAAATGGCGGTGGGAGGGGCGAATAAAAAACTTATGGAGAGTTTTAGAAATGCGAAAAAAGTAACACAGAGTGGGCAGACAGAAAGAAACAGTCGTCCCTCAGCTGCAGTCTTCCCAGCAGGGATTTCCACTGAGGAAAGTGCCAGTGAGCTGCCTGTAAAACAGAATCATTACGCCGTTAACCCCCAATCCATCTTCATTTGACCATGCTGTAAGAAACTATATCAGTAAAGAAGCCATGGAGCTTCTCGAAGTTGACTGTGGAAATGGGGTGGAGCGAGGGCTAGGACCACTAAACATCCCCCCAAAGCACAAACCCCGAGTCTGGGCACGGCCGAGAGTGAAGACGACGTCTCTCTGCCACCCTCTCTCTCCCCTCCTTCGTGGATCTGTGGTTGGGTGCAGCAATGAGAGGTGACTCGTGGCCGATTGTGATTTATGTGGTGGTGGGTTCGGGTGTGCGGGACGTGGGCCGGCGAAGGGGAGAAGATGGATCCGAGGCGTGACCGAAGGAGACAATCTGATTACAGCTTTCTACCTCTTTTCATCTTCATCTTCAACACTTGCTGGTTCACCCGCTCTTTTCGCCCACGTCATGTCGCTATGGTAACCTGAAATCTGGTAAGAAGCCGAGAGCCGGGAGACTTGATGGTCATGGTAGAGATGGACACATGCTGAAGACGTGTTTATGTAGAATCCTGTCTTCAAAAGGAAGCTCCCGTTTAGGGGAAGAACACTAAAGCCAGAAGAAGTATAAATAAAACAAGTCACCTTTGCCGATCTATGAGAGGAAAATAGAGAGAGCTGTAGGTTGAGTGCAACAGGGATGACATTTCTGCAGGCCAACCAGGAAGTTAGCATCGCCCTGGTTCCCTCGACAAACACCCAGTGGGATTTTTGAATTGGGTTTTGGATCACTGCAGAAACTAAACTCTCTAGCAAGCAGATGTTTATGATACTTACACGTTTTGTTCCTTGAAATAATAATTGAAATGTGAATCAGCAGAAGTAGAAAAGCTTGTTTTGCAGTCTCATTTAGTCACTTGTTAGCAAACGCCTTCTTTAAGATAAATAAAAGCTTCAAATTTCTCGAGTGGGGTATTTGCTGAAGCAATTTATGTATCAATTTATGATACAAAACATTCTCAAATCTCTTAAACTTGTGTTAACCACGGACCTCATTTCAGACATCTAACTAAAAACCCATTGACTTCCAGGTGTGGGAACTGAAATACCAGCTCATTTCCGGGTTTTAGGGCAAATTCCTGAAGATGCCGAACACAGAAAAACTTGAACAATCATGCAAGTTAAATGTTTGCTACATCAGAAGCAGAAAAACTTTTTTGTGCAATTTGGAGGGAAGGAAGTTTTTTACCATTTCCATACAGCTTTTCTAATGCGATACTTCAAAATGTCCATAAAAATATGTTAATGGAAACACAGCTTGTGAGACATCCACGCAGATTAGATACCTCCTACTCTACTTTCACTGAGTTGATCTGCTTTCATAGGTTGCATTTCAACTGACACTTCAACTCCTTTCGGTGCTTACGCTTCAATTGACACTTTCAGCTCTTCTCAGTTGCTGCTTTCAGTGCTTAAACATCAGCGACACTTGAACTGACCTGTTGTTCAACTAAACCTTCAGCTTCAGCGCTGTTGCTTCAAATTAACTCAGTGCTCACACTGAAATTGACACGCAGTTCCTTTCAGCATTTCAACTATTTCAAGTATTTTCAATATTCAGCAGCGAGCGCACAAACATTTGTAGAACTTCATCTTTTGAAGGTAGCCAGGTCGAGGTCAATCCTTTTAACAGTAAAAACAGACTTGATTATGGTTGTTACGACATCAGGTTAATATTTAGGTCAAAATGCATATTAACATCCTTCTGCTGCATTAAAAGATCTGGAGACTTGTAAAGAAGACGCTAACCGGTAGCTGCAGCATGCATTATGCTCATGCAAACAGAGTATGTGTTCAGAAATGACATATTGAGGTGTTTATAGCTCTCACCTTTATTCAGATAAGTCTACACATCCATGAGCAGTTGATAGATCTCCGCCAGAGCAAGGAGTCTACATGTATGCAGGTATGTACCACATAGACATCTGGAGCTGGTCAAGCCCTGCTGTGTTCTAAGACTGCCACCAAGTGGTGAGATGAGGTAATGGGGACGCAACTTCCCTCATTTCTGCACTGATTTTTGAATTGCAAAGAAAATATTAAATTAAGTAAATGAAATGATGCTGGAATAAGAATACTTTTTATATAACAGTCCTGCTTTAGCTCTGCAGAATCATCTGAGGGGATGTGAGCGAAGGAGGAGGCACCGGAAAGGGAAGAAAAACCGTTTAAAACTCAAACGCTAGCAGTAACTTCCTAATATACATATTTACATTGGCCCAGACAAATGCTGACTACCAAACGCAGCCATAATGATAAAGGTAAGCAGTTCTAAGTGAGCAGCCTGCTCTTCACTAAATCATACAGACATAAATATGAGGAGTTGATTGTCTCATCTGCAGCCCAGGGGGAGCAGTGAAATGTTGGTCTTCTCCGGATTAGATCATTTATCACCGTCATCAGTATAGTGTGTATTACAGGGCTGCCGAGAGATGTAAAAAATAGCTGACCACAGTGTGCAATCTCCTCCTGACTAAGGCTTTGTAAGAGACACAAAAGAGCAAAAAAACCCTACTTAAAGGCGCTGGGTGTAGCAGTTTTAACGTCAATAAATCATTATCACTATCATTTGAGACATTACAGGCCCTTTTGAAATGAAAGTTACAAAGTGCTTCACAATCAAGGGAGGTGAAAAGCTGACAAAGGTGAGATTGAAACAGAATGAGCAGTAAGGTAAAGAATTTGTCACAGGGATGAAATGAAAATAACAGCCCTGTATGAGGATCATTCACAAAGGCTCATCTGAAATGAAATGCAAAATTGAAGGAGCATTAAGGAGATGCTAAAATGGTAGAGATACAGAGAGGCATATCTTGTCTCTTAGTTTGGCTAAAAGCCTGAATTGCTGTTTATTATGTTGATAATAAATTGATGCTTGCATCCAAAAGGACTTGTTAGTTGTTAGAGGCAGGCTGCAGACTAAGGGCAGGGCGAACTGACTGGAAACACACTCAGGAGTGTTCATTAGCGCATCACTTGCACAGCCATGCACAGACGTTAAAATGACACGTCCTTGTGTGATGCCATGTAATTACGCAACCCAGAGGAAGCATGGAAACTCACTCGGTCTATACATTATCGGCTTGGAGCCAAACAAGCCAGACTTTCAGAGGGCAGCTTTCAGCCAACATCCTGAAGTCATATCAAAATAGGAGTTTTGAGAATAAAATGCTAATTTCTGATTTCTCTTTTGTTGAAAGGCTTGAACACAGGTTGTGTTCAACGGTAAAGGCTTGTGGGGAGTGTGGGCAGTAATCCTGCTACCTCCAGCAGATAAAGGAAACTTCAGAAAGTAGAGCAAGAAATCAGCATTTGAGAGCATCACAACACCACAGGGAGCAAGATTCAAGTTAGTCAGTAGTATTAGATAAGAATTATTTATGGTACAAGATTTTTAATTATCAGCCCAGTCCCCACGAAAAATGCTGGCATTGTACGTTTCTGCAAACCACTGATGCATTGAATGTGGATGTTTTTGCATTTGGTCAGAGCATGACATAGTATTTCAAGCGACAGCTATTGAAAGTTACATGTTATAATAATATATTATATGACAGTATGACAAGCAGTTAAGTCCACACTGAGTGGACTTACGTCACTTACGTTTTGCCACCTTGTTACACTACCTCATTACGCTACCTTGTTAACTTTATGTTACCCGAAGTTATGTTATTTTGTAACATTTCATTATGTCACCTTACGTTATGTTACCTTGTTACAGCACCTTCTTATGCTACCTCGTTACCTTACGTTATGTTATTTTGTAACGTTATGTTACCTTGTTACGGCACCTTGTTATGCTACCTTGTTACCTTATTTACTTTATTATACCTTGTTGTTTTATTATGTTTCATTAAGTTACCTTGTTACCCTAACTGGTTTTGTTGCCTAAACCCAATCAACTGCCTCACAACTTTGACCATGTGTCATGGTGTGTTTCGGCAAGCATGATACTTGGCTGATATGAAACGTATTAATGTAACTTTATTGGTTCAGAAACATTCAATGTATCCCATGGTTTGAACAAACATACAATGCCAACATTTTTTTCTGGTGACTAGATTGCAATTATGATTAAAAGTTCCCCTCCACTCAAAAATATGTTTTGCTTATTGTTATTTCACTTGGGGCATACAGTATGTGCAGATTTTTCCACCATCTCTGTCTTCACCTTACATCTGAGTTAAGACAAATGTACGAGCAGCTAGAAGAAGAGAAACTTCAGTGAACACACAGAGAATTGTATTAAGTCTTAAATGATGTCTGGAGGGGATCTGCCACTTTATTTAGACTGTCCCTGACACTCAGTATTCATAAAGTGAAGGATTAAAGTTAAGATTCAGATTTAATACATACTGTATACCTTTTATCATGTAACCATCTTCAATGTTACATGATATCACTCCCTATTGTAGGAGCAACACTATTAATCTTCTTTCTTATTGACCTGTTACTCTGACTCAACATGGGGGCGGCAGTAGCTCAGTCCGTAAGGACTTGGGTTAGGATGCGGAGGTCACCGGTTCAAGTCCCCCATGGACCAAGACCAACTGGTTGCTGGAGAGGTGCCAGTTTACCTCTTGGGCACTGCCGAGGTGCCCCTGAGCAAGGCACCAAACCCCCAACTGCTCTGGGCGCTTGTCAGGAGCAGCCCCCTCACTCTGACATCTCTCCATTGACATGTATATGTACTGTGTGAACAACAGAGTGTAAAACTGAATTTCCCCACTGTGGGACTAATAAAGGAATATCTTTCTTTCTTTTTCTTTCATAGCGAACAGATTGTAAAAAACATTTCCGTCTTCTACTAGAGTTTAGAAATAGTTCCATGTTCTGTTGGATCTTGTCCAGTCCGGTGAATTTGACACAGTGTGCTGTACATATCCCCCTCACATTGATAGACAGGCTGATAAACATCCACACAAACACACCACAGCGTTTCTGCTCATTACCCTCTGGCCTCAGCAGAGGAGCAGTGTATCTGCCACGGACTCAATTACTTCCACCTTCCTAACTTCCTTTTAGATGTGACATGAATGAATAACCGCATTATGATTACCACCAACACAGCCCTCCGACTCCAAAGGACTTTGTGTAATTAAAATCGAGACAGCAAAAAGCTTGGGAAATAACACTGAGTATCAGGACGGAAGAGGGAAAATGAGAAAGACAGGAGAAGATGAAGTGAGGCAGGGTGTGAGGAGTTTCTGGTTTGATTGCTGTGAGAGAAGAGAGAGAAAACTAAGATAGACAGTGCAGGATGGAAACTTAAAGAGGACCTATCATGCTTTTGTGCTTTTTCCCCTTTCCTTTAGTGTGTTATATAGTTTTTTGTGACTTTAAAAGGTCTGCAAAGTTACAAATCCCAAAGTCCATACCAAAGAGAGAAACACTGCTCCTAAACTGCCTGAATCGCCTTGTTTTAAGTCACGAGGTTTCCTCAGTAACATGGTGATGTCACCAGTTAACACTATTGTATAATACCTGGCTAGCAGCTAGTTTTGACCCTAAAACAAAACAAATTTGAGCGGAGCCAATGAGTTTGGTTCAGTTGACCAATCACAACAGAGACAGCCAACTGACCAATCAGAGCAGAGTGTTTCAGGGCACTTTCACAAGCCAAAATTTTGGTCTGTTTCACTCAAACTCTGTTTGGACAGTTGTGAACGCAGTAATCTTACTCTGGTGCAGACCGAAACAGCTGGTCCAAGACCGCTTTGGAGAGGTGGTCTCAGACTGTTTCCAAGCAAACCAAAATGCTGGCTGCCTTAACATGAGAGAGGCTTGACATCTGGGCTCAAGAGAACATACAGAATAAGCTAAGTAAAGTCCTCAAAAACAGTAACGTTTATAAAGTCTTTAAAGATAGACGAGAGAAGGGATTCATGTGCACAGATCAGTCGAAAGTGAAAAAAACTTTCAAAACCTGTGATTCCCTGCACAAAAGTGATAGCTCTCAAGGCTCCTTTGTACAACCCTCTCAGCAAATGAATTATTTTATTTTGTCCGCCTTAATTTGTGCTCTGTGAAACCGAACCAAAATTATCAACTTCACTCTGATTTGAAGTAGCCAAACTAAGGTTTAAGGTTAAGAAGGTGAAAAGAAGTGATGTAGCACAGCCAGTATGAGAAAAATAAAGCCTTTTTTCAACATTAAAGCAGGTAAACATAGAAATTCAACACGAATATGCACCTGAAAATGAGCATAACAGCTCCTCTTTAAAGACGCCAAAGGGAGTTACTCTCCCCCACAGAAACACCCGAACTGCCTGACACACCTCGCTGGAAGTCCCGCCTCTTCCTTTGTAATGTGGTGATGTCACCAAGTAACACATTTGCATAATAACTGCCAAGTGGCTAGTTTGGCACGACCTTAAACAAAACCAGTACTAGTACTAGAACTACTACTAGCAGGAGACAGAGCGTTTCAGAGGATGAAAAGAGAAGCCGCAGCACAGTCGGTATTAGAAAAGTGTTTTTTGAACATTAAAGCATGTAAACATGGGCTAGTAGAAACTCTTTTCTAGATAGACAATAAGCGTAACAGTTCCCCTTTAAAGATAAACTGTACCTTTCACCTGAAATGGCCAAAATTAGCAGTGGTAAATAACTTTAATTTAGCAGCTGAAAATCATGTTTATCATATGTAACAATGATGGGTTATTAAAAACCTCACTTGCTACCTTGAGACCATCTCATTCAATCAATGATGAATGTTGTTTTAGGTTTTAAATTAAAATATTAATTAGTTTAGTTATTTCTCATTGGTGTATCTAACTGAGGTTGTTGCATGTCTGTTATGTATTTATTTGTGCTTGATGTCACAGTTTGATCAGCTTGTTGGGGGGTTGGAGGATATTGGGGGGGGGGGAGATGAGGTTTTTGTGGAATTTTTTTTTTTTTTTTTTTTTTTTTTTTTTAAATACAAAATTTTTATAAATTTTTTTAATAAATAAATAAATAATCCTCCTCTTCTTTTTTTGATTTTTTTTTTTTTTTCCTTCCCCCCCCCCCCGTGCATTTTTTCCCTGTACCACCCGAGTCACCCCGATTGGAATAGATTTAATTTGCATCAAGATTTGTGTCTTCTGTCCTAGTTTGCCTTTGTGGACTCCCCTGAAATTTTATACTTCACTCTCAATTTGTTTCATCACCTGCTGTGCAGAGTGAATTTTCAGCCTGCGGCCAAAACCAAAGTTTGAACTAAATTAAGGCAAATAGTCAGAGAGGACTCAATTAGTTGGAGAAAGATGCTCTTCTTTGTTGCACCTTTGTTGTTTTAGGTGTGTAAACGGCCCACATTTTCACAAATGCCTCATCTTATGTGAATGAGACATAAAAAGGAGAAAAAAAAAGCAACAAACAATGTAAGAATCCATAGTTTGCCTTTAAAAAAACAAGCCAATTTGTCATTCAGCTTCAAACAAAAGACCTGAATCTAGACATTTAATTGAAGTAATTTGCTTCTATCAGATCAAAAGAGAAAAAAAATTGGGAAAGATTTCAAAGCTTCATAAGTGGCAGCTTTATAATACCAAATGGTTGTTCCACAAATAATGAAAATAATAGTAAATGTCAGCCCAGCAGTCAGACAGAAGAAACACAGCACCTCACCCAGGTGTTCTTTTATAATCATCATCTGGCTGTGATAGTTCAAACCAGCCAATAGAAACAAAGATGCCGAATTAGCTCATGAGAGGAAACAGGTGTCTCCTGCTCTGAAAAGATTTACCACCTGGGTGTTCAATCCTATTTAGTATGCCAGAAAAAGATTTAATATGTCCCAAAACATGGTATGTCAAATGCAGGATGCCAAAAATACCAGCATGTCCTACCCCTTATTGCAGTATGCAAGCCAACATGCTGGATACTCTGGATACTGACCCACAATCCTCAGTGCATGAGCAAGAGGGTCAGAGTTCAAGGTGCAATATTATGATGAAGTACTAGTGAATACCTGGATAAGGTGTTTACATGCCAAAGTATGTCAGTTTCTATTTAGGTTTGTCAAAACAGGAATGTGGTGTTTACAGAGTAGAGAGTTGAACAGCAAAGAAAAACAAAACAATGAGCTGAAAGATGCAAAAATGCTCCAAAAGATATGTTCAGACTACAAGCAACAAAAGCAACAAAGCAGCCAGAGCGGTCAGCTACGGCGTCGACGGGTCGGCGTTGATATGTTGGTAGGGAACTAGCTAACGGCATTGTTTTAAGATGGAGCAGAACAAGGTGAAACCAAAACATGACTGGTTGACGCGTCATTGGAGCGCTGAACCAGCTTAAGACCAGCTTTCAATATAGCACATGTCCGTCAGTTTGTAGCTGTAGTGTGAACGCAGCGTTAGAGCTGAGGGGAACTGCAGTCAGGTGATAATCCTCTGTGGGCTCCTTTCACATCGTCGACATAAAAATATCAGCCCTGTCTCCAAAAACTGTTGCATAATGAAACCGCGTTATGAAAGACGCTTCGAGGGAAATGTATTTTATCGACGATTAAGTTTGTTATTGATGTATCACAACTACAAACAGAAGTGTGCATAGGGAGGAGGTCGGGTTGCTGGATGATCAGACGTTAACCCAGGAGGCCGCTGTGTGTCTTATGTTATCTTATGTCCATAGCTTAAATAACGTGAATAGACATTTTAAGTGAAATCATGAGGTTTTTTTACCTAACCTAACAAAGTAGATTTGTTGTGGTTTTTGTTTTGTATTAATTTACAACATTAATGAAATATGAATTTGTGTAAAGTATTTTTGTTTTTTTGTGTTTTCCTACAAATATTGAAAAACTTGTGTCTATGTCTGCTACACTGTATGCATGCAGTCTTTTCAAAATAAGCTTCCGTTTTCACAGGAAACAACATGGTTAGGTTTAGGCAACAAAACTGCTTAGCCTTAAGAAAACATGGTGTTTGGGTTAAAATAGTGACGTAACTTAAGCACGAAAGATACATGACAAGTCGGTGTTGACTTCTGGTTTCACACAGGACACAAACATCTGAATCCTGGGTGAAAGTCTATTTTTTTTGTCTCACCAACCCAAACGTCCTCCATATGTGGCATTTGTCCCTCGTCCCTCTACATACTTCCTGGTTCACAAGAAGGTGGATTAACAAACTGATTTTGTGGGATGTATACCAAATACAGTGCATTACTTTTCATAAGAATAGCTACAAACAGCGTATGAGAACAGCCTGCTATATTCTGGACGTCGTTTATGTTGCATCAAGGAAAATAAAATCCAGCACAGTGACACGTGTCGACACCAGCCATCTCCATCATGTCACACATACATCCTCCATCCTGTGGTGTCCTTCTGGAGGACAGCAGCAGACATGAAGGTGCCAACAACCAGCAGCTTTCATCAGCCTTTCCCCCATGCTTCTCTGGTGACAAGTGGTGGCACACTGTATTACAACTACACACAGATTCCCCATCAGATAACCACGACCTTAGATGTACAGTGCAGACACATGCTGTTCTCTGCAAAGCATTCACTGTTCATTTAGACAGACTAAAACCATGAAAGCAAACACATTGGACGGTGAAGTTATCAGATTATTAATCAAATACATAGAAAGCCTGGTATGCTAATTTCCAATATTCAAGCCAATATGGTGGTCAATGGGGCACTTTGTCACATTATCAATCAAAGACAAAAAAAATGTTTATTGGCAGATGTTTGAAATGTTGACATCGACTGACAAATCGTGGTACTTTTCTTCTCAAAATGAACTGGAGAAACCTTTTCAAAATAAAATACTGGCTCCCATCTTGGCCAAGGACACACTTTATATTAACCATCAGGACAGTCCATTCGCCAAACAACCTGCCAACCTCTTCTATTCAAACAACCTCTTCCTTATTCAGCGAGTAGATTTATTCATGCATAAAAAATATAAAATAAATCCAGGCTTCTAATTATCTTCAGGGTTGGTTTTTCTTTTCAGCGCTCAGCTCACCGAAACATTAATGCAAGTTGAAGCCCACCCTTTGATGGCCTAACAAATCTGTCTCTGTTCAAAAGAGGCAAACATGCTTCAACAGTCAGCAAGACAGGAGAATAACAATTAGAACATGCCATTTAAAAATTCAAACAGCGGAGATACAAGGCGCCGGCCGTGTTCCTTCATACGCCGGGTCGTGACACTTTTCAGCTATCTGCGGGAGTTATCTGCTTGATGTGTTCCCTCCCTCATCTTAAACATCTGCCAGTCAGTCACACACACACACACACACACACACACACAATCCCCCCGTTCACTCCTCGGACGTGTGCCAAATAAACATCATTAAAAGCAGGCGGCGGCTGCCCCCATGCGACACCCACCATGCGTGTCGGGTAAACACCACAACAGCTCATTAGCATCAAAAGTCATCAAATCACAGTGTGCATGTGGTGGATGTGTGTATAAGCCAGAGTGTGATGATGATTGTGTGTGTACCTGTACTTACAGTGCAGTTGTAGTGGTACTGTAAGAAGAAATATACATCTTTGTGTGTGTGTGTGTGTGTGTGTGTGTGTGTGTGTGTGTGTGTGTGTGTGCCATGTGGGTGTGTATACTCGACTTCACGCATGAGCGCTCGCATGTATGTGGCTTCGAGCAATGGGGGGGAAACTGTTCATTGTGCAATGAGCAAACTTCTGCTAAAATATTCATGAGTGGCCACCTCAGTGGGGTGCAGCAGGTTGAGTCAGGTCGAGCTCATTTAAACAGCAGAGCGAACTAAAATGGGAGAGGAAGCTCTGGAGAGCGGCGGTTTGTTGAGGTCAGTGGTTTCAAACCTTTGCAGCAGCGACACAAATATCAAAATAACAACACTGGAAGGTTTGCTTGACGATTGAAGATGTTCCCAAAAGCCGCAAAAGGCTTTGATGAAGGCATAATTTGCAAATAGAGAGATTTGAAAATAAAGATAGGGTTGTGGTACCCAACATCTTTTGATACTCTCCAACATCCCTGTACGTAGCGCTCAGCCACCTGACTTTTTATTCCCACTGAAGATCTTTAGAAATGACGTAAACATATATTTATATTTTTTTAAAAAGCCTGAGTAATTTCTTAAAACAACAGGGCACTGTAGTTTTTAACAAACACGACTCAAACAGGAGTAAATAGAGTATTTGTCAAGGACTATTTTCAGCGGCGGATTAATACCCAATTGGTGTGCAGGTTATGGTAGCAGGACGGGGGTTCTCTTCTGTGGACACCAATGAAAGATCTAATGGCACAGAGGAAGAAGATTTACAAGGCTTTGTGTACACAGGTCATACTTGTTAATAGGATCAGTTTATTGTTGGTTTTAGTCTTTTGTGGGATTTGTAGGCAATAAGGAAAATAAGGAATATTGCCAGGATTATCATTCAAGCCCCTTTTGCTGAACATCAGCCACTTTTCACTAGAGCTGCAAAATTAATCAAAATTATGTCTAAATCGTAATATGGCCTATTGCAATTTTCAAATCACAGGAGGCGCAATAGTGGTTGAAGGTGAAACAGTGTCAAAATACCATTTTGAATTAAATATTGTGGTGCTGCAGAGATGTCCTGGCCAACACATCACACTCATGTGTTTGGTACAGATCGCCACAAAAATAACATCATAATCATTTTATTATGTTTTCAGTGAAAATGAGAATAATGATGTATCCCCTCCAATATCACAAATCATATCATAACTGCAATATCACTAAAAACAATCACAATTAGATATTTTTTCAAAATTACTCAGCTCTAGTTTTCACAGTTTCACACACTTCAAAATGCAAATTTGGTGCAGTGGCCACAGGCGGTCCTGCAGGTCAGCGTGGTGCATACTGACCAGGATAAAGTTATTTTAAAAGAAGTGGCTGTAAAATAAAAAAAAACATTTTTCCTAACATCAAAAATATCCTAAAATAGCACATTTTTGTATCAGAATTTGCCACTTTAGGTCCAATAAAAACTGAAAAACTCTTTAAAAAAAAAAAACGTACCGGTAAATAATGCAGGGAACTAACAGGAAGTCAGAGAAAAATTGCAGAATCACTTCTCTTAAAATTTTCATGAACACAAGCAAGAAACGACAAACCCTGTGAGCTATTGTGTATTTACTTCTATGGTAAAAACCAGCAGAGGTGTGGGGGGATCAATACTTTGTAGTTTCACAATAGTTGTGTGTCAATATTGTGTCGATACACAGACGTCAAGTTTCAATCATTTATGATATAAACGATTAACCCCTTAACAATCTGCTGCCCTGCCAGCGAGCCCAGACACTATTCTGTCCTTCAGACGTTGTAGCGTACTCAGTCTTAATAGCTGGTACCAACCATGTCATGTTAGCCTGTCAGGGAGAACACTAAATAACGCTCCACGCTACACTAAACTTTGACAAAAAAATTTCAAAAGGGGCCCCTTGACCTCTGACCTCAAGATATGTGAAAGAAAACTCTGAGATGAACAGAGTCAAACTGTATCTTAAAAAAACTGCATAATTTGCAGCTAAAAGTATTAAAATCTGTCCAAGGTGTATCCCACTTTCGCCCAATGTCAGCTGGGATCGGTTCCAGTCACACAGAGAAGATCACGTTGGCCTAGACCGTTCAAACCCATCATCTACTTAATAGGTTCTGAAACTCATGTTAAACAAGAAAGGCCATTACAGCTATATTTGCCTGATTGCACCACAATCATACAAGCCTTATACTGTACGTCATCATCATCAGAGCTAACGTGACAGGCATCTGACATGTAGGCCTATACATAGCCACCTACAGTATGTTATGTACATTATATAAAGCAAACTGTTGCATTCATCATTCTTACCAATAACGCTGATTCTGATTCAACAAGACAAGCATTAACAACGTGGCACAGTCTGGCACGGCGACCACATCAACACACACAGCTGACAGACGCAACAGCACTGGATAGAGGTACAAAGGCATCAGCATGCTAATGTTAAAAATGACACAACATGACCTGGCACGGCGGCCACATTAACCACATGCACACACGAGCAACATCAGCATAAAATCCAGTTGTACACCCAACAAAAAGTATACTCAATAAGCAATAATACTGAATATTGAAAAAAAACTCATATCTTCTTTGAAAAATTACAGTCAGTGAATGAACAATAAAATATAGCCAGGTCAAGTAAGGAAAATCTTTGAATACGCAACCAGTTACATCAATAGCAATTTACAGAAACAGCCTGTCAACACTATTTGACAGGGGGAACAGACTTCAACATAACACCAACACCAACCTGCTAACATTAAAAAAATGACACTTAAAAATCACACAACATAGCCTATATGGCACAGCGGCCACATAAACCACACACACAGACATACGCAGCAAGAAAAACTATACCCAATAAACAATAATACTGAAATACAGTAGTCCAAAATGGTAAATTAGCTTACTTTTGATGACAACAGCAGAAGACGTTGTAGGTGTTGGTGTTGGAACGCTGAAATGGAGAGCAGACACAAAGAGGTCAGTCTGGATGATGTCCTGATGCCAGTTTTTTTTTCTTTCAGTGGTACATGTAGTAGTACTTATTATGGGTAACGCTAGGTTGACAAGGGGCCACATGTATAATTATCACATGGTACCCGCTGAGGAGGAACTGGACTTGAGCCTTCAAATGAAACGTGTGAGCTCCTGTTTACAACATAGGAAGTCGTTTATTAATGGTGCCTTCAGATGGAACCCGTGAACTCGCGTTTACGAGATAGGACGTCGTGAACATGAGTTAAGTCGTGAAGAACACGGCTGCTAAGCAACAACAACATTAACGTTACTGTCCGAGTCTAGAAACAGTTTAGTAAGATAACAAGTGAGAAACATAATGAAGGAAATGCAAAGGCATAAGGAGGAGAAAGATGAGGCCACTGGGCATATCAATATTTTCCTTAGACCTATTTTAAAATTACAAAGGAAACTATTTACAACTAAAATTACAACATATTAATTTATTGTTAATTAACTTCCATGGCTTTTGCCATTTGTGACAACATCAATAAACATGTCACAACTCTGAGCTTTCGAAAACTTTCCACTTACAGGGTCGTGAACACCACAAGTCTATTTGCACTCGTCTGAAAGGAAAACTGTTGTATCTTCGAAAAATCACATTCAGTCGCTCGGTCAAATCTTCAAATACGCAATAATAATGTGGCTTATGGTCCACACGGAGATCCAAATAGAAAAATATGACACATTAAAATATAGATAAATGCAGTGTGGTTACATAATGTGTGACGCTGCTGCAGCCTGATGAGTG
This sequence comes from Pterois miles, assembly GCA_947000775.1. Taxonomy (NCBI): domain Eukaryota; kingdom Metazoa; phylum Chordata; class Actinopteri; order Perciformes; family Scorpaenidae; genus Pterois; species Pterois miles. Next base: position 14,716,151 of record CAMQGK010000549.1, on the reverse strand, counting down.
TGAAACAACAGTTTAAAACAACAGCCGAGTAAAACAAAGAAAAAGTGCCTCATTAAAGCATCACAGCAAGAACTCAAAAGTGCAAACGATTGCATGACTTTCTCAGATATTAGAGGCTGATTGTGTAAGACATCAACATGAGCTTGATTTATATTTAATCCATATAAAATACATTTTGCAGCAGTTGTACCGCTATTAGATCAACTACTTCAAGCTACATTAGGGCTCCAGGTAGCAGTGCAGCACACAGACTTTTCCCCTCTCCACTTTCACTGTCTTCATTATACAGCAAACAGCTGGAGGCCTCGGGGAAGGACGCGAGTGTGCCAGTGTGTGCGAGAGTCCTGAGGGAAGGTTTTAGACCTAATTGGCACCGGCATGTCAAATGTTTCCATGAACCAAGCTGGCACCCCGGTACGTCAAAACTCCCCGATCCCAACAAACGGAGCGGCACATGAATGCGAATAAGTCTGCCGACCCCTGAGTGACTTTTAGCATCCCAGTGCTGCAGGCAATGAGGACGGAGAGAGGAGTGCTGAAGGGATCGGAAATCACTTTATTAAAATGGACATGCAGTGCAAAAAAATACTGCGGCTGGTAACCTGAAATGACTGCCGGGAGGTCGCTAACATCTAAATCCCAATGAAATGGTGATTTTCTGGTGAAGGTGAAGCTACATTTACCTCTCTCAAATATGATGAGCTGGCTCTTCATGATGTGTCTATGTTTATACAAAATCTGCTGAAACAATAAAGCATCATCGCTTCACTACTTGCTCGATGATCTGATTAGACTCTGAAACACCTTGCTGGATAAATTTATATATTAATGAGGAGGAAAAACTATCTCTACAAACTACTATAACTCAATGGGTTTAAGCAGCAGTGGGTAGAAATGGAGCAAATATGATTTTAAAAAGTTATTTTTATAAAACAGTCACTGTATCCTGACAGAAGTGCATGAGACAGGTAATCTGAAAAAAAAAAATCAGATGCCTCTGTGTCCTAATGGCATCTGCAAGATTTCACAGACTGGAGGAAAACAACCAATCAGAGCTGGTCTGGAGTCTGCCATCTCTGAGCTGCTGTCAATCCCTCACAAAGTCAGATCAAACTAGGCAGCGCTGATCAAATATGAATCAATAATCTGTTTCTGTAATGTCTATTCCTCTCCTCAAATGTTTTCAGAAACATCTTGTAGTTACCGTTGAGCTGTAAAATAAGAAAGTTTGTGACCCGGCAGCCATGTTGAGAACAGCTGAGGAAATACCAAGAACCGCCCACCAGCCAGAGCACAGCCAATGAGAACAGCCACGAGGAGGTGCAGACGTTTTCTCAGATCACTTGAATTACATTATGGCTTATTAAGGTTATTATGGACTTTTTGCTGAACGATGCCAAAAATATACTGCCTACTGAAGCAGAGCTGCCATTAATACCGGTCATTATGTAGCGACGAGAATGCTAACAGAATTATTTGCTAATGAATGTGAATTATCCTAATTAATGACCTCATTAACATAACTACTTACAGTATGTGCAATATATCACAGAGATAAGGTTTATGGACATTAAGCAGCTCAAGTGCCTCTCATTTATTACCGTTCCTCCTAATTTATACTGCATATTTTAATATCTTATTACATGTTCTACTGTCACATATCCACATTTTAGGTTGTTTTATTGTACATATTCTGCACTTGTGCTCAATCTTCACAGACTAATGTTAGTGTTTCTATTATTAGAGAGGGGTCAGAAAAGGAGGAGGATCATATATTTTGTCATTTTGTTGAAATGAGGTTAGTCTTTTAATTTTTTTCTCACCCTGGACTGATACGTTATTTAAATCCCCCTGCAGATTGATTAATTCTTTGCCTTTTTTAGTTATTAATAGTGAATTATTTGGAGGAGGTTTTTTTTCAGTGTAAATATTTAGTGGAGGGTCTTGATTTTTTTTTTTTTTAAAAATGTGTTTCTAATCACCTCACCAAAAACAAAACAAAAAAAACAGAAAGGCAAAAGTGTAAAGAATGGATTAAACTGTGTTTCTGTGTGCGAATGCAAGTAGCAAATGTTAGCATGCCAGGTTAACTAGCTTACCAGACTGTATATAAGAAGTGGATGTAGTCACTGGGACGTCACCCATTGGTTTGTGGACTGTCGTTTTGAAGCCACCAGTTCGGCATTATGGCCATCGCCATCTTGTTTTTTGCAACCAGAACAAGGCCTACTGAAGGAGGCTGGGATACAGGTCCTGGGGGATGGGGAATGGCACATGCACAGTGTAACTGGAGTTGCGGTCAAACATGGCTCAATTTTCGTGACTGCAGACCAGACATTTTTAGGTGACCAAAAATGGTTATAATCAACTTCCATGAGCTGAAAACACACTGTGAAAGGGTTAAAAACACAGTCAACTCCTAAACCAGATAACACTGTGGTGGAAACCTGTCAGTAACAAGGTAGCCATGCCCTAAAACATCCCCTACTTTATGGTCTATTTGACTCTACATTAGACCAAAATATGTATGTTTACTTGTCTCATAGACTTGAATCACTTAATTCTCCATGGGCTACAGAACGTTATGCTATTTTGAGGAAACTGGAAGTAATAATTTGTCATGTATCATGAACACGATTAGAAAAAAAGTTACTGGCTAGATCTGAAGAACAATGGTTGAAAGATGTATTGGTAAAACCAAAATTACGAACATACAGTATAATCAAATCAAGCACAATTATGGTGCTGAATCTCATGTTCTTGCAAACTTATCAAGGGTCTTTAGAGGCACAGTTAAGAACAAGAGTCCTTCCTCTGGCCCTTGAAGTCAGCAAAAACATCCACAAGGAAAGACTGTGCAAAGTATGCAAGTTAGGAGATCTGAAAATGTGCACGTCACATCAATAACTTCTATTTTGAATTAAATGTCTTCATAAAACCCTGAAATGTTTTGGTGCTTTTGGTGACAACATGAAATGGCTATCTCATTTTAATGATTATAAGTTGGCTACTTTTGTTTGTCAAACTTGGAAATAACTCATATTGTTTGTAATTTATACAGCTACTCTGATTTCTGCCTTTTTCTTTCCTTTATTTTCTGTCTTGTAAGCCCGTTTGGGCTGGGCATATTATTTATACATGACACAATAATAACAAAATAAAAAAAAAACATTTTGCAACCAGAGGAGTCGCCCCACTTCTGCAATGGCCGCAGGGGTCCTGGTGGGTTGGTGGGGCCCGGTTCATCCCCCAACCACCCCTGTTGGGGGAGGTGCCTTTTCCCTCTCCCCCCCGCCCCCCGGCCCCACACCCCCCCCCCCCTCGCCTTCCGGCACCCCCCCCCCCTCCCTCCCTCCCTTACTTTTTTTGTTTTTGTGACTGTCTGTGTGAACAACAGAGTGTAAAACTGAATTTCCCCCCTGTGGGACTAATAAAGGAATATCTTTCTTTCTTTCTTTCATCTCAGAACTGGCGGCTGACCACTGGTTGTCAGCTAGAAATGGGAAACCTGTGTTTGTTTACTTCTGATTAAAAGCAGTTGCTTCAAAAATTCTGAAGAATTCGCTTCACAGACATTGCAAAAGTAACTAAGGGGTTAGGGGGGTACTTCAGCTCATGACCTCAGTATTTCTAAATGTCTGGCTACGGCCCTGTGCCGCAGAAAAAGAGGCTGAGCAGTAATTACCTATAGTTATGGGCAATGCTTCCATCAGCCATTATCACCAGCCAGAGGCTTTTATAGTTTTTCTATGGCTGGTGTGTTTGTCTCTCCTGCTCTCTGGAAGGCCCTCCCCAGCTCAAAAAGCCTCATTCGGCTGCAGTAAAAACAGCATGCAGTGTGTTTTGTGAATTAGCAGACAATGTGGCCCCGCAGACAGAAATAGCTGCTTCCCGGCAGCGTGGGCGTACCTCTCCACGCAGCTTTGTAGTCTTCATTGTGGAGCAAGCGGAAGGTTCACCGGGAGGGTAAAGATGACGCCGGATCTGCATAAAAGACACATCATCCATGAAGACAAAGAGCTGGTGCTGCCGCTCCTTGGAGCTGTTTTGGGTGAGAATCCAATTATATGAGCGTTATTGAAGTGTGTGATCACAAAACGTTGATCAGCCTTCTGATCCAGATTAAATTTAACAGCTGATATGTGGCGCGTGTGAGAGGGAAATATGAAAATTACATTAGGAAGAGAAGGCCAGGCAGCTGATATTGCTGCATATTTATGCTGCTGACCAAAAGAAAATAACTTCATATTATAGTTTTATTGTTGCTCTGGAGTAATCTTTATTACACACATGCACTATATGAACTCGCTTTATTAGTGTTCACATTATTATAATTGCCATTAACATCCATGATGAGTGCTTTGGTTAGACAGGCAGATGTATCCTGTTTAAGAGAGATAGTGTGTGTGTGTGTGTGTGTGTGTGTGTGTGTGTGTGTGTGTGTGTGTGTGTGTGTGGAGTCACCATGCTGGGTGCTGACAGCTGCTAGAGGGGAGAGCTATGGCCAGAATAGCCTGCTATCCGTTAGGGGGGAAGCATCATTTCAACATTTAACTAATGACTGATGGCCGGGCGGCCAAATGCCTGTCCTCTACTCCACACACACACACACACACACACACACACACACACACACACAGAGAGAGAGAGAGAGAGAGAGAGAGAGAGAGAGAGAGAGAGAGAGAGAGAGAGAGAGAGAGAGAGGTCACCTCAACCCACCACAGATAGAAACTGGAGCTTCACACACAAACAGCCCCTCAGTGTGTGGCGTGGAGTGTTTCTGCTGCTGTATGTGCTATCAGAAATAAAAGCATAAGAAAGCAAAATAAAAGGTGCCATTGATAACATTCAGCCACTAGTTGTAGCGTTCTCCCTCCCCGTTACTTTGCATTCACTTCACATCAAATCGTTGCCAGGCATTTACCGTCAGTCGTCACACTAACAGACACGCTATCAGAAATACCACCTGATACCAACATTGTTTTACTATTGACTCAAGTGTTAACCAAACATCAGCTATCCTCCACAGAGATACGTTTTACTAGTTTTAAAATGATTAATTCACAATTATAGCAATTACTTAAATAATCACTTTTGGGGCCGATTTATACAGTATGTTATGAGAATAACGATCTATCACACCTAATGGACGATCGTAGAATAATGAACTCTGAACTCATGGACTAGCCATCAAATGGACAAAACCTCAGACCACCTTGTTTATAGTTATGTTTCTGTTTGTGTTTATGCCAATGTTGCACAACATTTGCATGGCTATTGTGCAAATATAATCCTTTTGTTATATTAAAATTCAATAAAGATATTGGTTTAAAAAAAAACACTTTTATTTAATATTTTTCTATATACAAGTTTTATCTATAAGAACATTTTAAGACACGTTTTTTTAATTTCCTGAGATTATGAACATCTGTATCTCCCTTACCTCTCCATGTTTCAGATTTCCCACAGGTGTTTTCAGTCGGGTTGAGGTTGGATACTGCTAACAACATGAAGTCACCAAACTCCACATACTTGTATAACTGTTATATGAGAAATATAAAACTTTTAATAAGAGAAATACAAAAGTTTAAGGTTGAGTACAACTCTAACAGTCTGTATGCTCCCTTACTACCCTGAGGCCTAATTAGGCCAGATGAGTGGAAACACCTGTGCAGGTGGACCGTGTGTGTTCAGTGAAGACCTGGAAGGTAGGAAATATGAGCTTCGGGTGACCAGTAGAGTTAAGAAGTAAAGGTACAGACTATCTTGTTCTTGGGTGTCTCCTTTCCGATGACATATTAAGGCCATTGAAGATAAAAATATAATAAGGACAGAGCCGGGGGAGAGGGGGTAACATTCAGAGAAAAAAACTGAATTTCCCAGATTAAAGTCAAGATTTTATGAGGAAAAAACTCTGATATTGTCTGAGATTAAAGTGTGTCACAAATCTGCAAGATTACAATATTATAAATTTATGAGAAAAAACTAAGTGGAGTGCAAATAAGGGTAAAAATGTCCACATGCACATGTTAGCGTGATAGCATTAGCGTTCAGCTCAAATCACTGCTGAGCCCTACGTACACATCAGCCCTACTGCTGCTTCTCTCAATCTGGGGAGGCACATGGTTGGATAAAGGTATTTGATAAATTTAAAGATGCTAAATACGGGATTGGGAGCGTTTCTATTGCCTCTCAATGGCTCTCAAACATGGTGATGACAAGCCAGCGACTTGCAGCTAAAGGCCGTGTCACACCAAGCTGACAGTCGGCGTCCGTCGGCCCAGTTTTTACAGTGTCGGCTCACGGTATACATGCTGACTGGCCGGTGGCTGTAGTCATTGCGGTGTGTTCAAGTGCAAGTTTTAGGCCAAGACAAAGGCGACGTGGGGCAATTCAAAGTTCGGCCTTTGTCGGCACTACTTCTGTGATGTTGGGTCTGTGTGTCTGGGCCTTTATGGTGATAAAAGTGCTAAACTTGACAACAATGGTGAAATGCTGATACAACTAACAGTGTAATGTAACTGTATGGCCATATGAGAACAGTGCAGAGCAGGGAATTGATTACCTTGGTTATATACATATTATAGTTTATTTCTTTTTGTAGTGTAGCTGCTACCAGTGTATGAGGACAACCTGCTCAGTTTGCACTCCAGAGCAGGGTTACATATATTTGAAGTGACACAGCTAATATGATAACTTCCTGCATTTTGGCCTCCCTGTTTCTAACCATTCTTCTCTTTAAGGTCAGCGCTGTCCAGACAGTTTGCAGTTCAAATTGAAACATGTCAGCGTTTGCTGAAAATTGGACACTACACATCAAATTTAATTTGCTTTTGCAAGCAAATGGAAATTTACTGTGCATTAAAATTAATATATTTTAGTTGGATATTTAGCTGTTATATATCCTTATATGACCAAGTCCTTAGTAAAGTTAAGTTTAAGCTTAATCATTTATTTAACACTGTGCTGCTTTATGCTGCAGCCATAGTGTGCAGATACAATGAAAAAAGGACTTAAAGGATACGGTAAGTTTAGCAACTAAGGTTTTGATGGCGACCCCAACACGGACAAGGAGGCACAGCTGTCAAACTGTGTCACCATTTAGTAACGGCATACAAATGGTGAAGTGCCACATTTGTCTCCTTTGGGTTGACTAAAAATACACTGAATCCATCACGCAGAGCAGCGGGATCGACAGAAGCCTCTGAATGACTCTGCGGTGTCTCGTCAAACTGCCTTTAACGGAGCGAAAGTTGTGACACTTCCCGTCTCGGTCCGTCTTGAAATAGAGCGTTTATGAACAAAGAGCAAAGTCAGAGCTGCTGTGTGTTACAGGGGGAATAGATTCACATTTATGAGTCAACACACATCGGTGAATGGGGTGTCAATGGAAGAAAAAAAAATAAAAATCACTTTGGGTTCAGTATGCGCTTAAGCTTTGACAGGTCCTCAGCAGGAAATCTGTTCAGGGAGAAATTTAGCTTTTCTTGTATATGAGCCAGGTTTGATTTTTGTTCTTTTGAAGTTAAACTGTATTGTCTTGATTTACGCTGTTGATCTCCAACTACACATTTAGAAGAAGAAGAAGAAGATATTCCTTTATTAGTCCCACAGTGGGGAAATTCGGTTTTACACTCTGTTGTTCACACAGTACCTATACATGCGTCAATGGAGAGATGTCAGAGTGGGGGCTGCTCCTGACAGCGCCCAGAGCAGTTGGGGGTTCGGTGCCTTGCTCAGGGGCACCTCGGCAGTGCCCAAGAGGTAAACTGGCATCTCTCCAGCAGGTCTTGTCCATGGGGGACTGACCGGCGTCCTCTCTCCTAACCCAAGTCCTTACGGACTGAGCCACTGCCTATAGTATACTTTCATATGGACATGGATGCAAGAGTTTGACGCTTTCGCATCTGCGAGTGTTGTTGGAATAATCCAACTGATCCACAGTGGAAACGGGGAAAAGCAAGGTGAAAGGGTCAAAAATTTAACATCTCTCTTTCAAATAGCATTTCTGTACCATGAATTTAAACATGTCTGCTAACAAGTAATGCTAGCGTTATTCCATGAGTGGCGGCCACGTTGTCTACCTGCACAGAAATGCCGGCGTGCTTCCCGTTACCTCACAATCAGGGCTCGCGGACAGACGGAGCATTTTCACAGCTTGAATCCGCTTTATGGACGTCATTTCCACTGTAGCACAACGGGAACCTGTCAGCAGCTACCGCGAACCACAGTCGAAATTGTGCTATTTAGGCTAAATTGCGCTGGATGTAGAACTTAATGAAAAGGAAACCATTACCTGTGTCTACATCAAGTCCTGAACTGCATTTTGACGGTTTTAAGAGTTGTTTTCGTTATATAGAGGTGAGAAAAACATAAAGAAACATATCTGGCTGTTACATTTATTTCCACATAAGAGTGGAAGAGTATTTTGAGGCCCAAAATATATTGAAAAATATCAGATTTTCTCATCTGGGTTACTCACAAAAACAAATAGCCTTAAAATGTTGCTGCCTGATGACACATTGCAAACATCTTCATCCACCTTCTGAGTGATTCTTTGGCCGTCCAATCACCATGGAAACGGAGCTAGATTGGGTAACATGCCAAACCAACCACTTTCTTATTCCTACACAAAAAGTACTGAAACATCCTCGAGCAGCTATCCCTGACCTTTGACCTCACTGTGGGAGAGGGGAAGTCAAAGCAGAATCCTCTCCCAGCTGATTGGTGCCGATACCGGGTCTCATAGTGACGCTGTGTGGCCTTGAAGAGGTACTGCAGTTTGGTGCCGAAAAGCACAATGAAATACTGTAATCTCACTGTCTGAACAAAAGAAGACACACACAAGAGCAAAATACCTTAAATTCATTTACTTAAATTAAAAAATGTACATCACATTATCCTTTACAATAGACATGTCTTTTAAAAACTCAGTGGTTTTTGTTTTCTTCACTGTACATTTCAGTAATTCGTATACAAATTCCTCTTTGACTAAAAAAGGAGAAAAAAAAAGGGGTGACAAATTAATTACTCTTTGTAATGACCGCAGTGTTTCCCCAGTAACACTTTAATTAGCTGACTGTACCGAGTTGTATGATTCAGTCCATAAAACAGGACTTTAATGTATTTAGTTAACCTTTTAAATTCTCTTCGGTCATGACATCAGATTGAGGCCGTTTGCAGCCTTGAGACAATCATTTGTCTCTGGTACAGTTAGTGCTGTACGCTCGCTGTGGATCACTTGGATGAAACGCTTTTGGAAAACCCTTAAAATAACAATTCCAGTTAGAGGAACTACATATTTAATACAACAGCGAGGACACCAGCTTCAACGCAGGGGAGCATTGCGAGGACAACACCACTGTTTTTGACACATCTAACAGCCGTTGAATCATCAAACTGTTACTGAGGGACACAGTACGGCAGTCACTATGTGCAGCTTACCATTCACAAAAATAAAGGAATAGCTCAACATTTTGGGAAATATTATCTTCCTAGTATCCGGACAGAATCCTCTAACTTTACTGATTGTACCGAATCATCATTGTAACTGACTGAATCAGTGGCTTTTAGCAGTGTAGCTCAACCTACTGGTGACTGAAAACACTGCTGTCAGTTCAGCTGATTGACTGGTTCATGAAACAATAAAAGCCATGGAAACAATAATGTGATAACTCTTTAAGCTGTTGAGCTTTATACTGAACTGAATGAAACCGGTTGCTCTTATAACCCCACAGAGCTCAAAAACTGAACTAAAGACAGGCTGAAACAATGCTAAATGTTACAGCGTTATAATAATGCAAATATCTAAAAATCAGCAGTATACAGAGGGTGATTCAATCCATACATCTAGATAAGGATGGTAATATTCTAGAGAATAACCTAACATTGTTCTTTACTGAATATTTCTGTTTTTAGCAAGCTTTAACAAATAGACTAATGTGTGTAGCTAGATGGAGACGTTTTTAGACGGGAAGTTAGACAGTTGGGAATATTATATGAACATTTTGTATGCTCCCGAAGTAATATAGCAAGTGCTGTGGTGAGCCTATTGATGCATGTGTTCAAGTGCATTTAAATGGTGATTTAATCCCTTAATTAGCTGGGATGAAAAGTGAACCAACTACAGCGTAACAATTTTTTTTTTAACTGAACTACAAAAGAAGACTCAAATCAGGAAAGTGATTCACTATCTCCGCCTCTGCGGTAAGTTTTGTCCGTTTTGACCCTGCTAGGTTCAGCGTAGCCTCATACAATGGTTCTTATGATATCTTATGAAAAGTAATTTTTCCAGTTTTCCTGCGAATGTGCAGCGACACGATTCGATTAATTAAAAACTACCTTAGGTTTAGGAAATGATCATGGTTTGGATTAAAATAACTACAGAAATGGTGTAACAAGTGTGGAAGTTATGTGACAAATAAGTCAGCATTAACTTCTGGTTTCATACAGGACACGAACACCGGTCTAAGGTTAATATACAGCAGCTTGGCTTGGCTAACGCACTGTTGGCATTAGCTTCATATTTAGCGAACAGACATAAGAGTGGCATCAAACTTCTCATCTAATTTCCCAAAATGTCATGCTATTCCTTAGGTATTTGTGAGATGCTTCTCTCCAAAGTGCCTTGAGAGTGCACACGTTTGATTTCATTCAAAAAATTCAAAAAGGTGCATCAAGTCCTAACAGACAAACTAGATATCAAAAACACTGATGTTGCCATTTCAGTCCACAATGACCATCTCTGCTCTGGATGTTTTACTGCAACTTACACTACACTGTAACCAAGCACTGGGATGTTGGATATGACCATTTACATGCTGTATGAGGTTTAAAATACTGCGCTTGTTGTCGCCATGATTCCAGTTTCCTGTTAGTTTAAAGGTGAGCAGAAATAGTCACGTGAGCGGTGCAGAGCCAGTGAGACATTAATTCGAGAACAGCAGTCCAGTCTTCATAACTCCGCAGTCAAAAGGAATTCAAACTGGCTTAAGAACAAAGAAAAACAAAATAATTTGTACAACCTTCTGTAAACATGAGCGTAGGCAGAATATGGCAGACAGAAAATTAAAGATTTGGCAAAAAGAAAAATAGATTTTAGACATTGAGAACGTGATACATTCTGTGTTTAATCTGAGCCAGCGGTGTTGGGGTCTCCCAGATCCCCCAGCGAGCTGCTTTTCAGAGTTAACAGATTACAAAAAGGCTTCACGTAAAAGCTTTAAGGACTACAACGAGCCATCCGATCACACAGTGAGACAGCATTAATGACTGATTTCACCTGCTCCAATATCCCACATATCCCTCCGTTCATGGATCCAATTTATTCCTAAACAAAAAAATAGAAAATCCATGTCTGGGAAGGCAGCCTATTAATAACAGGCCAAATGGATGTCAAAGAAAAATCTCTTCACTAAAACTAATAAAGTGGGTCTGTGAACTGGTCCATCGCTTCTCTGGCAACTTCATATCCAGCTCAGTTGATTCTAATGATGATAAGAGGACTTGTATAGACTTGAAGAGAAACCTTGACATTTTAAGTGCAAAAAATAATCTGAATTTCTGTAGGGACGGTGACACCAGTGTGATTTAGGATTGTTAAACTATAAAGAGGTGAGTAAAAATGGCTGGAATAAAAGTAAAATATAAATGTCAAGGTGTCCCTTTTAACAGTGTTTTGTAAGATTTACACGTTAGAAACTAAAGCTTGTGCTGCTGGGCGTACAGTTAATACGAGAGGTGGAATAGCTACTCAAAATCCGAAGCAAAATCACGACCTCCAGTCCCGTACCCCCGTCTCCGATCCTCTCAAAAAACACAGAGAAGTGTCTGATGTAGTTTGGCATCATATTTCTACATTATCGAACCGTTCATCAAGAGCAAAGACCGGCTTTATTCTTGTGAACGGCGTCTTTAAAATAAAGTGACGTTGAAATATTCTGTTCAGTCTATCCGTATTCTTCATATATTACAAAAAGCTTACATTTAGATGATCTGGGACATGGGGATGAGCATCCAGATGATCTCTACTCACTGGCGTTACAGAGAAGTGGAAAAATAAGCAAACAGCGGAGGAAGTAATGAGGCATGTCTTCATAGCTCATAGTCCTGAAAAAGATAGATTACACAAATAAATCCAGATTTTAAATGACTGTTTACATGACCTCAAACAGCCTGAGAAGCTGAATTTATGCAAGTGAGATCAGTTTAATGACCACATGTTTAATGGATATTTCTGAACTGGTCTTGGCTCAAATACCGCAACACTTTAATATGTGAGCAGCCTTTGCGGAAAGTAATATGTCCGAGGTTTTGTTTTGAGCCGGGAGCGGCCATAGAGAGAAAATAATATATAATGAGGCCACAATTTACTAATTTGTGGCCACGAGATATAACTCGTCCCCTAAATTTAATTCCATTGTTCCCACAAAGATGGTATTTCCTGGATTCAATTTGTTTAAAACTTTTCCACGTTCACAGACCGATGTTCACGCGTGAAACCAGAGGTCACCGTTGATTGATTTGTCACATAACTTCCGTACTTAAGTTACCGTACTAAGTAGTTTGTTGCCTAAACCTAACCAAATCAATCTATTCCTAAGCCTATCTAAGTAGTTTTATTTTGAAAAGACTGGTGCAGAAATTGTGTCGTGTTGCTGGACGTTCGTAGGAAAATGCATGAAAAATCTGCTGTTGAAAGTCGTGCTGAGCGTCATGGGGGGGAAAAAAAAGGGAAAGTTGTCTCCTTGTACATGAATCAAATTAAATTTTGTGATTATTTCACAAACTGCCGTGAGACAGTAATGGTAGTAGAGGCTGTGACAATCACATTCACCCCCTTTAATCACAGGGCTATCCCTGTCATGACGCACAGACAGTTTTAAACCCGAACTCGTTGCTCATCGCAGCCACACATCTACCTGTACTCTATTATAATTAAAATGTGGCGTTACAGTCATTCTGGCCAGCCTTGTTTAAAAAAGATGACACACATAAAGGACTGACAGGAACAGATGAATGCGAGACAGTGATTCCTAATTTTTCTCCTGATGTGCAGAAGGAAATGTATCTAATAATTACAATTTTTTTATTATGCGTTAACAAAATTGAGGCTATGAATTACTATCTCGCACGCACAAATTAATCAAAATGTGGGAACAACTTAATTAAATTGAATAAATCTAGTGGCCTCAATATATATACTTTTTCTCTCTACGGCCACTCCAGCTCTCCACAGCTTTCAAGTCAAAGCATCTTCTTCTTTTACAGTCAGTTTGGAGGTTATCTGGCTCGCAGTGACAGACATCAATCTGGTATTAACGTATTTGTTTTGCACTGAGAAATAGCACAGGACATATAGGTGGAGACTATTTGCCAACACTGACCATGGATTCCAGCTGAAGTACTGAGTATTAATCATCTATTCACCGCCACGTAAATGTCAAGAAGTCCAGTTAACGTTCTAATAAAGTGCAGGGAGAATACCGCTGATGGAAGAAAAGAAGATCTCTCTATATATGTACAGATTGTGCCTTGAAAAGAGACGCTTGAACACGGGAGGCTATGTCCTCCACTAGCTCTAAAATGGCAGTCAGTGTTTGAACCGTCTAACAGCGTTGTGCTCTCGTCTTGGACGCAATCAGCAGCTCCGGGACCGCCGGTTACTCATCCCCAAAGGCTGTTTGTTACAAAGAGACATTTTTCAAAAGAAAGGCATTAAAAACAAACAAACAAAAAAAATCTCACTTCACGTTTCACATACGCACACTTACAAACACCGAAGCAGGATGCTGGACGCAGCGTACATTTGCTGTTGGACTAAAACAAAGAAAGAAAGAGGAGGGGAAAAAAAAATCCCAAAAAAGAAATTAGACAGCAGCAATGTAAACTAACAGAAAGGCTCTGTGTCAGTCAAATGGTGATCTGACTTTATCACAGCTAATACACATTTTTAAAAAAACTGACCATTCACACATAATTTTGTCGGGCTACGCCACGAGGCACCGATCAGCCAGTGAAACGTCTAAATATTCCAACATCAATGGTTGTTTTTGCACTGATTTAAGAGGCTAAACTTACACATTTGCTCCTACAGATCTGGCAGTTAAGAAAAACCTCTTCTACTTGTTTTATGATATTCATTTGACAGCCACTTCTTTAGTCACTCCACTGACTCACTAACAAAGAGAAAAATAGAGCCACTTGACGCAATTTAAGACCATCATTTCTGCCCACACACACACGCTCACACATGCAAAACACAGAAACAAGTAAGTCAGGAAACCAGTCAGTTGGTCAGTCAGGTGGGAGAGGAGAACCAGCCTCCCTCGCCAGCCATCTGCTGATTGATAAAAATCACACCGATCCTCGCTCCTCCTCGGGACCAGCTAGTGGATTTTGTTCATTATCCAACACCCACAAAAAAGTGTGTGATGTAACTAAACCCAACTACGTGTAGCTGACACGCCCATGCGTCCCCTCTGACGTGGCCTAAATAGGAAATCCACCAATCGAAGCTGGCCATTGATGAGGAAGCTGATGCCCATCACAAGAGGAGGAGGAAGAGGAGGCTCACACAGAGCAGAGGAGTGTGTTTTTAAAGTATCTTCCAGTCCAGTTGAATCTCAGGAGACTTTTAGCCCCAGTATGGAGGTCTGTTGCTGGGATGCAGGATGTCTAGAGCTCTGTGCTGGCCGGTGGTTTGGTGGTGGTCATGATCTTCATGTACTGGGTAAAGATGGCCTCGAAAGCCTCGTCTCTGTGGATCATGGCACCAAACACTAATGGCTGGAGGGAACAGAAATGCTTGGTAATTATCATCTACATTTCATCGCTACCTTGTTATGCAATAAAGCAGCAGGACGTCTATAACACAAAGCAAAAATGCAATGACAGCAAAGAAGTAATACGCCATAGAATGATCAATGTAAAAAGTCATTTGGTCAGTTGTCAGTAGACAGACAATATAGGCTCTCACAGTGTTCTCATGCTCCAATTTGTGGCAGCTAATATGCAACATACTCAAGTGCAGCTTCAAACTAGGGCTGTCATAATTACATAATAATATAGATTATAATATTACATCTAAATATTTGTTCTATAAACATTACTAACTTTCTGTTAGGACATGGTGTCTCTGGGACTGAGATCTCTGCCATTGCTATGATTGTTATTGAATAATTTCTAGTTTTCATTTTAATGACAGTGACATTGTGTGACTCCCGTCACCCGGTCCATTCAGTGTGCGCCGGGCAGACAGCCACCGAAATGACGCTTTTTTTTTCCCCTTCACAATTAAACATTCAGTTTCGTGTTATTTATTTATATTTTTACTATTCCAAAATATATCCAGATTTAAAATACTGGTTGACAGCCCTACTTCAAGCTATTGGAATCCTGATCTAACATGATATACATAATACAACATGTACTGTTCATCTCAAGCACTATTTTACCTGGCCTTGGTCTACGGAGATCTCTTCAAAAAAAAAAAAAAAAACAAACACCCCAAACAATAATTACAAGTCACCATTATCTTAAAGATAAGTAAATAATGAACAAACGTGCAATCACAAAAGAATAAATGCACATGGGTGACAACAGCATTTCCAACATGTGAAATGACAATGTCAAGGAACATAAAGACAGCATCGAAGAATCGCTCCATTCAAAACTGTGTTTTTCTTTTTGTTACTTGACTTGCATGTTTAGCCGTCACTCTGCAGAATGATGGATGTGCCTAGAATGATGTCTCAAAGATTTTTAGTGAAGTAGGAGCAATTAAACTTGAGAGGAACAATAATAACATATTCATAGATCTTTCAATGAGGGAGAATGAGTAGATGTAATATTAAAAATCTTTACCGAGGTAATTGAAAATGTCACATCAGACAGTATTTTTAAATGTCTTGAAGCATGTCTAGCGGTCAGTAAAGCCACAGTTGGAAAGTGCTGATAATATGAGCTTTCTTCTAGATGGCATTAAAGCAAAATCTACTCAAATCCAAAAGCACCAAATCAATATGAATAGGTAAAAAAAAAGTTTCTCCACACTGTACTGTACCTTCTGAGTGGAAGGAGTAGCGATAGAAATGCCCATCCCACTTCCTGGTAGGACTGACAGCACTTTGTACTAGAGAGGAAATCAGAAAAACAAGAGGATTATTAGCTTTAAATGCACATAATTCCTATATCATATACAATGATGTGTGTCCCTGATTGGTCACCTTTTGGATGTCAGTGATGTCCACCAGCTTGATAACTTTATTCTTCTTGGAAGAGCTGGATCTGGAGCTGGAGCTCTCAAAACACAGGTAACTGATGGACAGAGAGAGAGAGAGAGAGAGAGAGCTAAAAGGGGTGCTGAGGAAAATCAAGCAGGCAAGTAAAACGGGACAAACTGTATGGACTTCCTGTCAGTTATATATCTGAAGAGGTGGAGACATTTAAAGATCACAGATATTCTCAGGAGGACGGCTGTCCTACTTGATCCACTGCTGACTGACTGACCCATAGAGAGAAAGAGGGAGTTGTTGGACCTTCTGAAACCCACGGGACTAAAATATTACCTGCTCCACCGCTCAGCTCCACCTTTAAGAGATTTTCTCTCATGCAGGCAGAGATTTAATGATAAAAGATGCTCTCCTGAGAGACGTCTGCTCTTACTTCTCGGTGACGTAGAGCATCCCGTTCCTGATGTAATCGGTGGGCATCTTCCGGTCTCTGTTTATTAGGCAACACCTCCAGCCGTTCTCACACACTGAAAACACACAGCATGGCAGAGGGCAGTGAGAACACAGTGAAACTAAAACGTGTATGAACTATGAGATATCAACGTTAAGTAGAGATTTTTACTCATTCTCAGCTAGTTCCACCTTCTCAGACTTGTTTTTCCACAGAGGTGGATTACGCACTTCTAATTTTAAATGGCTGACTCTTACAAATGAGACCCGAGTTGTGCAAACTGCAATGCAGAATTGTGGATATTTGGTACATGATGGGTTTCATTTTATGCTGCAGTGAGTCCCCTCACCCGCCAGAGGGCGCTCTGACTCCGACAGGCTGAAGATCTCATGAAAGGCTCCCTTCTTGGTGCTGTGGGAGCGACCCGTCTCCTCCTCCCTGCTCACCCCGCATGGGATGGTGGCGAGGCTGCTCCGAGACACCACCGGCTGAACCTGGAGAGAGGGAGGAGGAGGGGAAAAACAGACAGGATGACGGAAGTAAACGCCACGATGGAGACAAAAAGGGCACGTGGGAGAGGAGGAAGAGAGATGGGAGGGGAAGAATGAATGTGATGATGAGGGAAAGGAGGAAGGAGAGGAATAAATATTTAAAATCAAATATCTCCACACAATAGTGTTCCCAGAGCTGGTGAGACAAGTGGCCAAAATTGAAACAGCTCAACTTTCAGTGTTACAAGTGCTTCTCTGCATTCTTTACAGCAGGCTCAGGTGTGACGTGCAAAGCAGAGAGTGAGGCCGTCATTCACTCAGCGTACAGAGCAACAGCTTCGATCTGTTAGTATGTGGAAAAAATATACTTCAGTCCTCTCTATAGAAGTCACAGAAACAGAGTTGTGGCCAATTGACATTTAAAAAAACAACAATTTTAGGGTTAATGACTGCATGTAATGGAGAAAGAAGGAGCTAATGTGGATTTACAGTGGTCAAGGGGCTACTCTATGTGCATTTTAACTATTCAGGAAACACACTGCTACTTCTCACGGAGCATCTGTGTCAATGGATAAAAACATCAACAATCTGGGGATTCATTTTTACATTTTAAGTAGAGATGTTCCAATACCATTTTAGCCTCCCTAGTACCGATTCAAATACCTTGCAGTAACGGCCGATACAGAGTACTGATCCATTACCACCGTGATTAAAAATTATATAGATACTGTTATAATTTAACAGCTGTTTACTACAGGCCATGTATGGATGTGATATGATTACTATCTTTGTTATGGCCTGGCTCAGCTGTCTTTTCAGTGGACAGCCTGTGTGCTAACTTGTCCTGCAGGGTGTAATAGTCACACACCCTTCTAGGGTACCGCCACCCCTCTAAACTGAAGCTTACATACAGGACGTATCGCTGTTTTCCTTGTTGGATTTTCCACTGTGAAATATGTGGAAATGCCTGACATTTCCTTCACTCTGACCACCATTACACTCACCGCTAGCAGTGCATTGTTGTTTGCTATCGTCACGTGACAAACTTCCTGCAATCAGTTCTTCTTTGCTGCTCTAAAACAGCAGTTGCCAGTGGTAACCATGATGCATCCAGGGCAACGGCACAGTGACGGCTACTGTTTTGGAGCAGTGAAGAAGAATGGATTTCCTTTTTTTCTGGGTTCATATATTGTGATATCGGATCTGTGCATAGACCAGCGTGCTCGCTGATACCGATCCAGAATTTTGGGCAGTATCAGACGCATTTACCGATACTGGTATCGGAACAACTCTAATTTCAAGAGTGCAAATGGATGAAATAATTCAATGTAATGTTAAAAAAAATGTAAAATAATGATTAAAAAATGACTAACTCATCATGACATTTTGATCCATTCTGTCCACAAACACTGACTGCTAGTCCTGAGGTGTGTCACACATCTTAAACACACACACACACTTTGAGGTGAGCTTGCGGCACACCCGGGCGCAGCGGAGGAACCACAGGGAGACACACCAGAGTCCCTACCTTCTCAATGCCAGAGAGCTGAGAGAGAGAAATGACAGAGTACACCTGTGACTGATGCCACAGCAGAAGACACCAACACATGCTCACACACTCATATGAGAGAGACGCATACATGTGAGTGGCTGATGTATTATTGACAGGAGGATGGTGTTTTGATACTTTAATGATGTCTTCTTTTCTCTTTGCCCCACCACAGCGGGGGTTAGGGTGGGCTGGTGGTTGGGTGGGGCAGATGCTTCAGCAGTTGGATGAAATGAATGATTCAACCTGACCTACAGTTGAAGGACGTCTCTCTATCCAAATATAAATGTTCTTCAGTCTTTACAGAAATCACATTATTTGTAGCACACCTGACCGTCTACCTTGTGTTGTATGGACAGCAAGAAATTCGTTGGCATTTTAACATGTTCTGAAGATTAGCTTCCTTGCAAAATTAGCTTGTTAGTTATAAGGCAATAACCTGATTTCACACGATTCAAAGGCTCTATAGGTAAGCTTGGCCAACTTTAGCTTAAAGGGATAGTTTGGGTGTTTCGAAGTGGACTTGTATGAGGTACTTACCCATAGTCAGTGTATTACCTACAGTAGATGATGGTCGGCATGCCCCAAGTTTGGAGAAACAGACAGGAGATAACACATGGAAGCAAAGCAATGTACTGCTGGGGATGGGGCAGAAGCAAAAAATATTTTAGCCACCTAAAAGTAAGGCCCACTTAAAGAAAATGGACATCAGTTGAAGTGCACACTATATTTTGAATATATACAACAGCTTACCTTGCCGTGAGACAGCTATACAGCTATACATATATGTTCCCAACTGGGGAACTGAAGCCACTATCTATGCTCTCGCCAAAGCAATCAGACTCCATGAAAACAAGACTTGGCTTGGCTTGGGCCGTGTATGGTCAATCTGAATCTGTGCAGCCTCTGTGGCTAAATTGTTATATAAATAGACATTGGTAATGTCTATAATGTTAAATCCAGCAGTACATGTTCACCAGGTCCGGCAAGGACACAAGACGACACGCTGCTCCACTCAACTGGCTGTTCAAGTGTTGACGTACGTTATCGTGGAATGCACCTGATTGATTCCTGGTTTTCTGCTTCCACCAAAATCTACTTCTGAAAACATTTTAAGCGAGAGATAAGCTATGCCTACTTTGAGAGCTGGGTGGCTAAAACATGTTTTGCTGCTTTGGTCCTGTGCGGTAACTCCCGTATGCTTCTCATGCTAAATGTCATCTACTGTAGGTAATACACTGACTATGGGTAAGTACCTCATACATCCCCACTTCAAAACACCTGAACTATCCCTTTAACAGGGATGGCTTTAACAAAGAATTAGGGTAGCTCTAATAATCTTCATGTATTTTGAACTTATTTTATTATTCTGTGTGTGTTTATGTACATGCCACTTAAAAGTTTGTATCAGAAAGCAAAAACCCACGAGAGGAGGCAATGGAGGAGGGACAGCACAGAGCTGATACCGGTGTGTGTACAGATGTGTTTCTGCCTCCTTACCCGCCGCGACACAGTGGCGTTGGTCCTCTCTTTGAGCTGAGGGTCTGTGGGAAGGCTGTTCCACACGATGTAGGGCGTGTCGTACTTGTCCCGCAGCTTCGGACAGCTCTTGAACAGGAAGTCTATTATGAAGAACTTGATACCGGCGTACAGGCCTAGAGAGGAGAGCAGGAGGACAGGAGAAAACAAAAGCAGAAAAAGGATCAAAAAACAGATATGGAAGAAGAGAATATCATTAAAACAACGGTCATGAAAAGCTGTCACTTCCTTCTTACCTGGTCCTCAAATAATCTTACTTTATAAGGCCTTCCATTTCTCAGTTCAAAAAGACTTTTATCATTTTAAATCTCGCTGCCTTTCATGGTGGAGACTTTTGAAGCCTTCAGATGATTCACATTCTTTCCCATGTTTTCCCTTTTAACATCCTCCACATTTCAGTATTTTAAATCGCACATACTGAAAGTACTTGACTTCATACAGTGTGTGAGACTGACATCTGTCTCTACTAACAAGGCCTTGACTTCTGTTGGACAAATTACAGCAGAGCAGGGTGAAACGAGGACTGAGTGTACAAACAGAGTCAGCTCTCTAAACTAACTTACAATGGCCAAGAACAACACAAGAATACAGTGAGATTTACTAAACACCAAAAATGCAGAATATAGAAGCCAACACTGACTTTGAATGCTTTTGTTACTGTAATGCCTGAACACTGACTCCAAACAACAAACTTATTTCGGTCATTCTGATCCTAATCAGAGCTTTGATGAAACAACGGGCCAGTTGAATAATATGCAATTTATTGACTTTATGTGTCAGTAAACTTGTTGTTCATTTAAATAACAAGACAAAGAGTCTACCGCCATGCTATCGGCCCTGTGAGGCATATATTCATCACATATGGGATGGATGTTAGATGGGAAAGATATAAGCCAACTTCCAAAAAAAAAAATAAATGACTTGATAAATAAATACATAAACATGCCATTAAATGTACCAAAAATAAATGTAGGCAAACTGAAAAAATGCAATGAACGTGCATATACAAAAAATAAAACAGCAAAATAATAAATAAATATATCTAAATAAGTATATAATAAATTTAAATAAATCAATTAGAATATATTTAAAATATTGTTTAAAAAACAAAAAATGAAAAATAAACAAAAAAAAACAAAAGAAAACTGCAAAAAGACAAAAAAACAACAATTTAAATACTAAATACTTTAAATAAATATAATGAATTTAAATAAATCAATTTAAAATTAATTAAAATGGAATGCAAAATAAAAAATGAAAATTAATAGAAAAAAAAAAAAAAGGGAAAATTAAATAAAAACAAAGAATTAAACAAACAGGAAAAAAAAGACAAAAACAATCAGTGCACATTTTATCAACAAATTAATTATCTATTTTTGGTATATTTAATTGGTATATTAAATTTGATATATTAAAATGTATTCATTTACCAAGTCATTTATTATTAGTATTTTTGATTTTGTCAGCTATTAAAAGATATTCATGTTGACGACTTGCGAGCGTTCATATCATTAAGACGGTTGTATAATTACACAGTATGTCATGAGAGGATTATACTGTGCATTGAGAACATAACACCATGTTGTATTTCACTCAGAACCACAAACATGGTGGCGCGAGAGGAAAAGTCATGAGATCACTTAAATCAGTCTGATTCGTCCTCTGGGCAACAACAATGTCTGTAAAAACATTTCACAGAAATCTGTCAAATAGAATTTGAGATATTTCAGTCTGGACCAAAGTTCACTCTCATATTTGCTAAGTGACTAACTGCCAAATTTGGTTACAGAAAATTATTGTCACATCTTTTACACTATAAAGAAATGTATTTAGCATGTACCTCACATGTAAAGTGACAACTGTATTTAGCTGGCTAAATGAACAGTTTCAACACTGTGTCAACAATTAGTTTTTCGAAGCATCTTCTAAACATATATGAGCCGACAGCACTTTGGAAACACTTGTTTATATGAAATAGCAGGAGGTTATTACTGTCAGATAGGCATGCCAATAGCCTGCAGCTGCCTCTCACAGGGAGATGGAGAACAGTTACACAAGTGCTGCATGAATGCATTTGTTTGTGTGCACTGGATTGAGTATAAGTATTTGCATTCTTTCAAGGGCCAATGCAGTATACAGAGTATGTCGGAAGGATAAAGCAGCTTTGTCTCTCACCGATCATGAAGCCCATTAGTTTGTATGGCAGGACGCAGGAAGTGATGAAAGCCACCCACATGCAGATGTAGAGTTTCCGGGTGCTCTCAGGCTGCACCCACATGAACAGGCTGACACGCACAGACAAGAGGAAAGAGAAACAAAATATAAATCTATAGGTCTTTATTTAATCAAACACTATAAGACCCCAGCATATAATAAAATATGACTTTTTTTTACTTACTTCTTTATCTTCTCCAAGACATCCGCCATTTTACCGAACAGGTTCTATAAGGAGAGTTAGAGCACTGTGTCAATCGTACCATTTCACCATCAGTGTACACTGATTTTGATATCTGATTTTTGTGTTTTACCTGTGCTTTTTGTGCAACGTCAAGTACAAGCTGGAACTTCTCAGATACGGTGAGGTCTTCCTTTGGAGGCTCCTGCATAAAACAAAGACAGCAGTTAACAACATTAATTACCCTCCGCTGCTGAATATGTTTTCCTCCTGACACAGAAACAGGAAGCAGTTAAACAGCAAGTGGGAAGTCGTCTTACCATGGGTTCAGAAACCTCAGGCACAATGCTCCACTGGATCCTCCAACCTCTGGAAGTTAGGAAGAAGAAAGATGTACATATTTATGAGGGTTTTTTTTTCTCTTCAACCTCTACAGCCTGTTTCCAACATCTTTACAACCTTCATCACTTTTAAGGTGTCCCCGTTTGATAGTCCAAGTCCAGACATGTCTGACAAATACTAATGTGCCCTTGTTTCATAGTGACCACAAAAATGCCCCACTTTAGATTATTTTGTTGATATTTTTATAACTTAATTTAGCTGTATGCAGCTGTGGGCATAAACAGGAGCGTTTGCTATGATGGACTGATGTCCTGCAGTAACAATAATAATGATCATAAATTTAGGCACGTGTGCATGTTTTAAAAAATCTGCCCATTATTGTCAGCACATATTTGCTGCAGTAGATTCATGGTCGTATGTAGCTCACAGAGACAAGAGGTCAGCAGTGGGCATCTGTTCACCAACAGCACAGCTGTGGCCTCAGTAGTTAAGTTTAATAGGATTTTAATACAAAAAGCACACAGTAAACATTTCTCACAGCTGACAAGATTTTAAAGAGGAACTATCACGCTCATTTTCAGGTGAATACTTGTATTAAAGGTTTCTACTAGAGCATGTTTACATGCTTTAATGTTCAAAAAAGGGGGTAACGCACTAAAAGGGAAAAACTGAAAAAGCATAATAGGCCTTCTTTAACTAGCATGGCAGCAGTAATAGTGACCATACAGTAACAACTGACACAATGGCTGCTTCTCTAATATCTGTCCATCCAGTGAAGAGAGATGTTTTTACCTGGCGATGAGGTAATTTAAAGACAAGCGCAGGATAGCCAGGAAGAGTAACATGGGAATGGCCCAGCCATGCCAAGCAGCATTCATGTAGATCTACAGGCAAAGGAAACACAGCACAACGTTAGATATTACTGATCGCAGTTTGCAGAGCTATACAGTATTTCACACACATTATGTATTCAGTTCAGGGCTGCACGGTGGTGTAGTGGTTAGCGCTGTCGCCTCACAGCAAGAGGGTCGCAGGTTCAATTCCGGCTTGGGACTCTTCTGTGTGGAGCTTGCATGTTCTCCCCGTGTAAGCGTGGGTTTTCTCCGGGTACTCCGGCTTCCTCCCACAGTCCAAAAACATGCAATTTAGGTTAATTGATCACTCTAAATTGCCCGTAGGTGTGGATGTGAGCGTGAATGGTTGTCTGTCTATATGTTGTCTGTCTCTATGTGCCCTGCGATGGACTGGCGACCTGTCCAGGGTGAACCCCGCCTTCGCCCAATGCCAGCTGGGATCGGCTCCCGACCTTTAACGGGATAAGCGGTTGACGATGAATGAATGAATGAATGTATTCAGTTCAATGCCTTGCAGGACTGAGGTCACATTGATTTAAACATTTGAATCCTTTCAGCCCAGTATGCAATTGAATTGACAGAATCTGACCACCAAGCTTTATACGACAGACCTCTGTGTGGCTTTAGGCATGTCAGAAAGACAGATTGATGACATGAAGATTCCCTTTAATGATTAGCGAAGACACTGCCTTGAAGCATTTATCTTCCACCAGTGATATAATGCTAGTGGAAGATATGATTAAAAGTCAACACAAGCGTGGGATCATCTCTTGGTACTCAGACAGCCTTGGCATGTATGGTCATAATCAATGGGTTGGAGATGATTTACCGTAATAAGACTGTGGACATTAATGAAGATCTGATTAGACCTGTGTGGTCCTTGGCTGATCCTCTGTGTAATAATATGTCACTGTGGACCAGAAATGACCTTACCATTTATTTAATTTCCCTGTAATGTCTGTACAACCAAATGGGGATCATCAGTCAATTTAAAGATCTCGCTTTATTGTCTACTAAAGTCATAGTCAAGTCAGTGCTCTGACACATTGACAGCTGCTGGTGCCTGTTGGGCTGCAGTGTACTTGACAAATCTCACTTTAAGGTCAATTTTGAACAGATAAAAAATGTGTGTGATTTGCAAACTACAGACAATTATGCAATTAAATATTAAAATCAAGTGACAGCCCTACTTAGAATCAACACAGCACAATGTTCAACATAATAAAGCTTTGCGTTTGCAGTTATGAACAAGAAAGGTGCACACTCACAATGAAGGCAATAGCTGAGGTGTAGACAGAGTGCCAATTAGATAAGGCGGAGAGGTTCCTTAAGAAGTTGGTGACAGGTCTGGCTCCTCGCTCTAAAAAATACAAGTAGAAGGACATATTCAGTGTGGTTTAGAACAAATATACAGCAGCACTGTGCCTGATTTCATCTACTTTCTGCCTATCAATACTGATTCTTACTTTAAAAAACAGTTACGGGTGGTCAAAGTGTACTTTAAGTGCATTTAAATTCAAGGTAATGTCTAAGTGTGGAATGGAAAATCATGTGAAGAAGTCAGATCTGTCTGAAGAGAATATCCTAGCAGCATTTTGTAGTAGCAACTGAGGAGTAAACAACTGCTCCAAAAATGTTGTACCGCCAGCAAAGTCAGTATTTGAACTGTGCTTCTTAATATGCTTTTCTGTTTTGTTTGTGCGTGTGTTTGAGTACTCACTGAGTCGCCTCATGTTTTCTGTTAACCTGGATTGGAAACACAAACAGTGAAGGTCAGAACACGCAGATGCTGTAAACACATGCGCACACACAAAGCAACGACTGCTTTATGAGCTAGAGGAGGAGGTGGTAACACTTTGGCCTTCATCAGTCTGGCATGACTCACTCGCCTTCATAAAGCAGCAGAGAAAGACGGAACAGAGAAAAAATGAATTTCAAAAATTTCTCGAACTTCCTCTCTCCCTGCTGATCTGAAAATATTTCATCGAGCAACTAACATCCTCCAAGTGAAAAGTTCAGTGAGCAGTGAGTCAGCTATTTTACATTGTTAGCACATGTCAAAAGTACATACACCAGTATACAATTTGGATTATTAAAAAATCCAGATTAATGTGACACAATCTAAGACAACTGCTGTTTGGCTGCACACTTTTAGTACTCCCCAGCTGCTGTCTGGCTAACTCATCTCTCCTTGAACACAAGCAGAATCAATACCTGAGGACAAATACATCATGTTCTATTCCAAAGCAGCTCTCATCCACCTTTTAGCACTTAGCGGTTCCTCGGCCTCCACGGTGCTTTCCTCTGGCTGGAAGCGAAAGTCCTCGATGTAAACCCCGAAGCGCTCATACAACCACTTCTGCAGCCGCGAACTCCACACCTCCTTCTGCTGTTTGTCTGCTAAACAGAACAAAAAGGGTGTGAACTGTGGATTAGGTTTGGTAAGTTCACCATGTTGTAGCAATTCCCAACAACTTGAGCTGTTGCACCAGAGGCACATATTTTGATTCCCTTCAACAACAATGTATTTGTTCACAATAGCTATGTTTACATGGACACATATAATCGGAATAAAGGCCCAATCAGATTAAAAATGCTTCATGTAAACACGTCAGTCGGAAGATTCTGATCTGATACGGCCCAATCGGAAAGAAATTTCATTCTGAATGAGAGAGGTAGTTTATGCCGATCGTTGTTGCTTGTACTGTTTCTGGAAAAATAGACAACGCTGCGCATGCCCAAAGGATTTATTCCGATTAAACACTCAGTGCATGTACAGGAACGTCATGATCGGATCATTTTATTTAGTGTCCATGTAAACAGTGGATTTGGAATTTCTGATTAAACAAGGTTCAGATCGAATTGGAGAAATCTGGCACATGTAAACATAGCTAGTATGTGGTGATCTATGAACATTTCTCTCATAACTCATCAATATGGCTTGTTTTGGGACCCACTTAAACCTGGAAGGGAATACTAAGGATGTCACAATAATGGAAATTTAGTAGTCAACGCCGGTGCCAGTGCATATGCAGCGTACATTTTTGCAAATGTACGCTTCAAGTTTCTCGACAATAACAAAATTTTACAACATTACATTTGAATACACCACGATGAAATTATAATTTTCCTTCGCCTGATACTAATTAACTGAATGCATCATAATGAAACTCAATGCTACCACCGTACGTAGCTGATAGCTCTGGTATTTAGGCAAGCAGGACTGTGCTGACCACCAGCTAACAGCTAACGTTACTCCTGCAGATTTCACCACAGTTGTTCACAGCGTAGTGTGGAGTGGAAGGGTGCAGACTACAGAGCCTCCATGTTATTAGTTTATTATCTTCATAAAGTATTGGAACAACATAACCCTCTGCTACACAAGCTAAGAGTAAAGCTGGCAGTAGGTTATGTAGTCTGTTTAGGTTAGTTTGTCACATATCCTACTTAACTCAACAGCTAGCTGAGACAAAGCAGCTCCTCCTCTCTCTACCAGCCCTCAGGAGGACAGAGGACAGGAGGAAGGACTGATACCGACTGATGTCTGTGTTCTTCAGTCTTTATAAACTTCACTCAGGCACACGATTTGTTTTATCAACATGTTTGCAGTGAGATATTAATGAGTTTATATGGTGACTTTGCTGTTGTAAACATTACTGTTGCTCCAGAAACATGTATCCTAGTTGTATTTTAAACATTCAATTCTAATCCAGCTCTGAATTTAAGTATAGCTAATATTCACACTTTGATATTTTTTTATTTATCGCAAGTCATATCGTCATCGCCATATTGAATAATGTTATCACACATCTCAGATTTTCCTCATATTGTGCAGGCCTACTTTATTTCCATGTCTTCTAAATGAATCATCGACTGGTGAGGAAACTGGGACAAGTAGCTTTAGCCGCAGTCTTTGCCATAAAAAAAAACGAATATATTTATGGTAAAATGAACGCTCTCCTTTTTGTTTCTGCTGCAGATTTATTATGAACACAAGTATTTTTTTTTGTGCTGATGACATTCAGTTTGAAGCCACTTTAATCTGTAGTTTACACAGTTACCCATCAGCCCAAATTACTCTGTTCATCCTCTCTCCTTTACCTAACAGATTATACTCACTCTAGCTCTGCCCTTTTACACACACACACACACACACACACACACACACACACACACACACACACACACACACACACACACACACACACACACACACACACACACACACACACACACACACTAATCCATCCACACTGACACCCACACACACCTCAGTCACTAGTTAGAGCACCGGCCTGTCTGCCCTAGATGAAGTGATCTACAATCATAACCCATTTTCCAAAATTAGCCGCTCGGTCTCTCTCCCTCCATCCCTTTCCCTCTCTAAAACTGTGCACGAACGCACACGCAGGGTCGTTGGAAGGCAAACTATGACTGGTATTGTCATCGTTGTTACTCAGTCCAAAAATAGAGAAAACACACGCCCAAACACGCATTTCAGAAATACCATCTGACTACTACTGCATTAATGAGCTTCCCTCTTCCCTCACAGACGTATTTCATCGCACACGCAAACATCCTTCTGGCAGCGCGGATCTGTAATACTGACATCAATTAACCTCTCTAGTAGAATAGTTGTTGTTTAATGCAGTTTGCTTGGTCTTGACACAACTAATTGCACACCATCCAGGAATCACCACGTCAGTGTGTATTTCTGTTGCCGCACACACACTGCTGCGTGTCCTACAATAACCCGTGAACGCTTCCGACACTCTGTCATGTCACTGTTCTGTTCCCGTCGAACACTCCGCCGCACACATCCTACATCCAGACCTCCTCTGCATGCATGCACACACACACACAAAACACAAACAGTCCGGTTGATTTACTCCCACACTCGGAAGACGTCAAAGGCTTCCTTCCCAGCTCGTTTCCTGTCAGTCCCTCTGGACTCCCACTCTCTCCCTCTCTTCCTCCAGGGGCCTACCTGTTCCATTGTTAGAGGGCGACTGCTGTTTCCGGGGAGGCTGTGGCGGAGAGTCCTCCAGCCTGAGGAGGAAAAGAGAAGAGGGATTGATTTGTCAAGTGTTTTAGTCTCACTTCTCTTATTGTCAGAGCTGAAATCGCTCTGCAGGCATGTCTCAGGCAGTTTATGTTTTAACATGTGGTGAGCTGCTGCATTGAATAAACCTGCTGTCGGGGGAGTTAGATAGAGACATCTGGGGATAGAGACAGAATGAGGAGAAACCATCTCAGTCCCAATCTGCCTTTGAGAAGTCAATAATCTCACCGGTGCAATCTCACAGCAGGCGCCAACAAAAACAGGACATATTTCAGACAATCAAAAACTAAGAGTGAAAATAACGAGCCAACACAGACTTAGAAAAAACACACTTACAACCTCACATTACACCTATGCTAATTCTGTGCAAATGAGGGAACAAAAAGAGAGACTAGTGTCTCCATCAATTGTACTGTCTGCCATAAATACATAAAAAAAAAAAAAAAAAAATCAATCAAAAGATGAAACAGCATTCCAAGAAGTTATTGGCTTTGGCAAGCCTGTTGCCCTTTTATCTTTATAGTTTAATGGTAGTCATATGTCATGCTAATAGCCAATAAACAAAGTAATTCTTTGTCCCTAAAAGTTAGGGCTCTGAGAAATAAGTTGGAAATGCTTCCTTTTAAAGGGTTTCTTATTTTCCTAATAATTTCCTGTTACGTTTCCGCGAAATAACATTATCTTCATATATACAGTGTGTTGAATGATGCTTGTCTGTGGACAAGTTTCACATTTTTGCAAGTGTTTGATTGATATCAGAACTGTCAATTCGTTACACTCCGTTTCTATCTTCAGTCTGACTGACTCTAATTGAAGAATGGAGTTAAGTAAAGAGCGAAGCAAAAGCAAGCTACGATGTCAGGCGATATTGGGAAGACATTTTATTTTGCTTCATCAATGATCCGCCTCCGAAGAACAAGAGCTGCTCAGAGACATAGCGGTGGGAAATAGCACGTTGAGCCACCTTATTTTCACATCTAATTCGAACACATAAGAGTTTATTTTGACCAAATCAGAGTTGGTGATTGTTGGAAAGACTAACCAAGATGGTGTTGAGTTTCATTTTGTTTCTATCAAGTGTAAATGAGGTGTGTTTCATGATGCTGTGCAGTTAGAAAAGCTGATCTCCCAGCTGAAACTGCAGCAGCAGGGGGAAGCGATAGGGGATACACACAAACACCTGCATGAATATATCAGCAATCACTGGTTGTTGGGCGCCCAAACCTAGTCACAGCTTGACAACGGTGGAGTCCCTCCCGTGGTACTGATTGGCTAATCCTTCATCCCCCATGGAGCTCATTGGCTCAACTGCTTTTTATCAGAGAAACTGCTGTTTCATGTCATGATGCCAGACAAAGCAGCTTGGTGGAGCGGGCGGATTCAAAGATCTGGACCCAGACAACTAACCCTCTGGGTTACACTACCAATCATGTGAATGAATGAATGAATAAATTGCGTCTAACTATCGAACTATTGTTGATGTAGTTTCCTGAAAAGAGCTGTCTGGACCTAAAGTTAAGTGTTACAAGTAAGTACATTTCTCATATAGCCTGCTTTAGTGGCAATTTCACAAACTGTGATTGAAATGTGTGATTTAAAATTGTAATTAATGTCAGATGAAGCTGCATTGGACATCATTTAACAGCTGGAAGCTTCTAAATGAAACAACAGTGTTTGAATTTTGGCCACCGAGCTCTACTGCCTTGCTCAAAAACACTTGGACAGTAGCCACAGAAAAAGTAACAGAAAAAGAGCATCTACCTATCTGACAGCTGACAAAGGATTAACAGGAGAAAACTCAGGTCAGGGTGCATTAGTTTACCTCTTAGAAAATCCTGAACTGTCCGGCATTCTTGAGGTCATGTATCTGTGCTGGTAATCACTTGGAGAGCACCAGTGGAATTTCCCATTGGCAGACGCAGAAGCATCATCTGATCACACACACACGCAGAGCCGTACATACACACCCTGGGTTTAAGGGTGCCTCACTCGGTGCCAAGAGGCGAAGGCTTTTCCTGACATCAACATAGCTACTGTGTCACAGCGTGCACTTGGCGACGCAGACCGGCGCATGACTCGTTTCTGTTTTTTTCTCTCTTTCCATCTCAGTCAAAACACACACACACACACACACACACACACACACACACACACACACACACCGCCTACCAAGCTGTTGCTCTATTTATAATCCAAACCTTGGATAGCACTGGGACTGACACACACACACACACACACACACACACACACACACCCGTCCAACTTGACCGATGATAAACTCTGCTGACTTGAAATGTTAGAAAGTGCAGCGTCACCATTTCCCGTCGTTCCCTCTGTTATTACTTCCCCGTCCTCGTCTCCTGTCGCCTGCGTCATACACTTGACTCCGCTCGCCGTCTTCTTGACTCACCTGGTCTTGAGCACCTCGTTCATCTTCTGCTCCAGGTCTATCCTCTTGCTTCGCTCTCTGTCCAGCTCCTGCCGCAGAGAGTCCACATTGGTTTCTTCCCGCAGCTTCCTCAGCTCCTCCTCTGGGAAACACAACAGAAAAAGCTGGAGATCAGTATCACACATTTTTTAATATGAAAACCCACCCCGCGAGCGGTGCACACACATTCATTCATTCAGCACTGTAAAGACTCTTGTGGATCCAATGATCCCAACTGTGTTTATATGTGATGATGTTAGTCTCCATAGTAGCCATTTCATATAGTGAGACCATTTTTTGAAACCTGATCTCACTGGATAAAATGACCTGTGGTGACCTCTAGGATAATCACAGCCACATGAAACTTTACAGCCACAAACTAGAGACCTGGAGCATTCAGAGGACGGATGGCTTTCTTAGCTACACTGAAAATAAGGAAGTAGTTCAATTCACCAAAAAATGCAATTCTTGCAGAAATCTCCAAATGTCAAAGGTTTTCACACCAAATCACAGCATGGCTTTTACTATGATGTTCCTTGAGGTTTTGGTGCCTTAATGTGGTATTCTGGGTGATTTTTGATCATTTTTATCAATTCTCAAAACATGGCAAAATTTAGCACCAAATCAAAATGAATATCAACCCAAAAATTGTTGCTGATATAAGTTAGCATGGGAATGGTCATCATATACTTCTATCAAGATGTTCTAAGCCCTTATACACTTTTACAATTTATTTTGGACAATTAATTCATGTTTATTTCTGACTTATGACTACTTGACACAGTGCTGAACTGCATCTCAAATTAATCAGCAGGTTCTCAGATTTCAGATGGTACACCACTTCTACGTGACATCTATGGTTAACCTGCTTTCTTCCACTAAAGGCCCCTTGTACCCTCCCTATAAAAGACAAAAAACAGGTCTATTGTGTTACCAAAAAAATGTTTCTACTCCCATCTATCACCTTCACCTTCATGTCCACCCCACTCTTCCTTCTTCATCATCATCAATCAGCTCTTAGCATTAGGTGGTTTCAGGTATCAGGGCTTGCTAAGCCTGGGGTGCAACATCAGCAGCGTTTCCTCTCACTCTATTGTCCCTGACTAAACGGACACATGAATATTGGAGGAGACGAGACAATAAAAATGTGTGCACATGCAGAGGCATAAATGAATGAATACCTGCATATATTTGTGCGCCCACAAAATGAGGCAAGAACAAGCAAAAACAGATAAAATCCTTCTCAAAACACAAAATTGCATCCACATGTATAGACAATGTATGTCACCTGGTTCCCTCTTCTTTTTCCTGAGATCATTTCATAACACATACAGTACAGTAGGGGATTCAAATTACAAGAATTTAGCTGCCAGTTTCTATTTCTCATCACCTAATCTCATATCTCACTCGTCCTGTAACTCTTCCCATTAAAGCTAATAAAACATTCATAGCCAGCACCTCCTGCAGCTAAAGCTTCGGCAACAACACTGTGTGCTCTCACTGAGAAAACATACACTGGACCTCCAAATCCCATATACAGTACTTGCTTAGTATAATCTTCTCTTGCATTTCTGGTTAGGTAAGAGCAGTGAGGCACAATTTGGTCTTTTGAAAACATAAAATATGAGTCTTTCCCATCTCACTTCATCTAAGTAATATGACTCTTCTCATACACTTCCACCCCTCCACTGGCTCGGCTTGCCTACTTCCCTATCTGCTAATATAGGAATGTGTTTATGGTACAGTATTTATGTATGTAAACAAGACAGAGAGAGTGGGAGCGTAAGAGTAAGCGAGAGGCCGGCCAAAGGTTGCTAAGCAGCTTAGCACTGACTGGGTTGCCCTGTGCCAGGAGATCCACGGGCAACTGTAAACCTATTAGACAAATGACTAACAGCAGCAGCGCTGCACACTAGATAGTGTAAGCAGAACTAGACCAGTGGTTTACACTGTACTGTAACTGTGACAGTTGACAATCTCACTTGACAGACAAAAAGACTTAAAAATGACTTAATACTTTGTCCTTTCCATAAAAAAAAAAAAAAATGTGGTTGAAAGACAGAAAGAAACTATTAAATAGAAGTGAAAGTGAAGAGTGAAATGAATATGCTGTCAGTGAGAGATACTCTGTAAAGTTTTGGCCACTTTGGCAGCACAATAAGCTGTAAACATTACATTGACATATTATCACCTTATAAAATTGATATGACAAACATATTTGAAAAAATTACTATTTACACATCTGGCACAGCAACATATATTTCTGGTCACCTGATGTGTGCAATTTCAATATTCACGTGTCTTTTAGTTCTGTTTTGGTCTCCACCAACTTGTGTGGGAAATATCTGGCTCCAACGTATTTACCAGTTAGCTGCAAACCACCTGTTGGTGCTGGACGCGTCTATCAAAGCTGAAAACAGCTGCCTCTGAAGTAGAGAACAAGGTTGATGAAAGTAGCAACAACAATAATCACCTGAAAGACGCTAAAATTCTTTGTGACGCTAAAGCTAACTGCAGAGTTGGGAGATAACTGTTGGCCTGTTACTACCATACACTGTCAGTGGACGTAGTCAGTAGTCACTGATCTGTGAACCGTTTTGAAGCCTTGAGTTCAGCATTTTTGCCGTCGCCATCTTGGTTAGGTTGGTAACAAGAGGGCGGAGTTAAGTACAACCAAACGGTGAATAAGACAATTTATGGCAACAAACGTTACAATTAACTTTGAAGAATTGAAAACACACTATGAAAGGGTTCAAGTTCTAAGATGAAAACATGGACAACTAACAGACTGGACATCACAGTGGTAGCAACCTGTCAATCACAAGGTAGCCATACCCTAAAGCATACCCTGCTTTATGATCTATTTGACTCTAAAAATGGTTTGTTGAAGAAGACATGAAACTAGCGACTGATACCATAAACTCATGTTTACAAGGTTTACTGAGGTAATAAATCATGAAGTGTCAAGTGTGAAATAGGCTCATTTTCTCATAGAGTTCTATACAATCTGACTTCTTCTTGCAAGCAGAGGAGTCGCCCCCCAGTTGGTTATTGGAAAAAAATGCAAGTTTAAGGCACTTCTGCATTGGCTTCACTTTTCAGAACCAGAGGCTGCTACCTGGGTTACTATGAACGACCCCTTTCAGATTACATGTCATCATTTGGTCCATTGTTGATATAAAAATATTGACTGGTGCAGCTTCAGGTTACTTCAGTTTCTGGTTGACTGACACACAGCAGTTTCAAGGATTAATCACTCCACTTTAAGTTGCAGTGGTCCATTTTAAATGTCGCCGGTTCCAAAACACAGCAGAGCAACATGCTGGCGGTAAAATACATACAAAGCATAATTTAATTTCAGATTAAATGTGGTTTCAATGAAAGGGGACGTAACATTACTTTCTAAATCAGTCCCATTTTGTGATTTACAGTGATGTAACCCTATTTTTTTTCCATACCACTAATCACAGTGCCGCTATCACTCATTTGCAGTTATCTGTACCTTAAAGGTCCTGATCCCGTTCACCTTTTACCCTAACCACAGCCACTCCCTTCCTTTCCCTCGAATCTATACAACTCCTTTTCCCAGAGTCCATACTGCTGTGTTAGTTGTGTGCGATACAGCACAGCATGACATAATATGCTATGTGCGTGAGACACAGACATAGAGCTGAATCGTTTTCCTGTTCCACAGAGGCCCTCTACATCAGATAGCATATTAATAATACTGTCAACACGCAGGCTCTGCTTCTAAAATTGGATTGCAATCATCTATATATAAATCATCTTCCTGGGTTACCAGATCACAGGGTCTCTTTGGCCATTATGAACGCTAGCAGCTAGGCTATTTATCAGTTACACAGACACAGGATTAGCTAAATGCCATGCCAGGAGATGTCACTTTTAATAGCGCTGACCTTCTCGCTCATGCACGCTTTCCATGACAACTGTAATCTCTGGGAAGAAAATGCCACAAAATCATAAATTTGATGAGAGTTATATACATTATCATCTGCTAATAAAAGGTTGCCGCGGAAAATACTAGATGTTGAGGGTTAATTGCGATATGAGGAAGCGACTGAAGCCGAGGGGGGCTAATGTGGGCTCGTTTGGTTTGGGTAATACAGTATATTCAGTATCAGATGATGTTAAAGTCAGAAGACGAAGGTGGTCAAGTTATAGTGAAGACAAAATATCTCAAAGGTGGAATGGAAACACAAAACTTAATGGTTTTAGTGAGATATGTGGAAAACTTATGGAGTAAATTTTGGGCAAAAAAGTTGGGCAAAAGTTGTGGAGCCTTGGTGCACCTGAGGTGGCACGAGCATGCACCACCCTGGTTGAGTGTCAAATAGAGTCTTCCTTTATATCCAACAACTTTCAAAATCAACACAACACAGAATAGAAGCAGTAAGTTTCTATGGTCATGATTCACCACTGTAGTTGACTTTTAGCTGGACTTTTAGAGGTTAGTTTGGGCGAACAAATTGCTGAGCTTGACTTGGTTGAACACACTGAGGTTGATCATATTTGTGTTAATCTAGTAGGATAAAGGTTATCTAGCAAACGGAGACTAAACATGACTGACAACCTGAGGTTTATTAGCTGATATACATTTATGTTGGCTGATATTACAATAAATGCAAGGATGTCCAATACCTTGGTATTGATTTTGTATGTATCCCTGGGGTTGATCAAGTGGAACAACAGAAGTTTACTGTACCACCTCTGTATGCTCTAATATACAGTGTATGGGTGTAACAAAATATTCAATATTATGTTTTGTGATACTATCTTGAGTCTCCAAAACACTACTGATTTTTAAATTGACCTCTTAAAAATCTGATGATTCAAAGTTAGGCTAAATTTTGGTGAGGAAAAACTGGCTTGGCCATTTTCACAGGGGTCCCAAGATCTGTGAATGAAAATGGATTCTGTGGGTACCCATAAATCTCCCCATTTACAGACATGCTCACTTCATGCTAATCCCATGCTGTTTTGGGGCTGTATTTCTTTATACTATGACAGTTTTCCTAAAATTAGTTTAAAAAAAAAATGCAATATATCGTTTTTCTTACAATATCACAATATATCGCAATATACTGAATCACCTTTATCATGATATGTATCGTTTTGCCAGATTCTTGCAAATACACAGCCCTAATACAATGCAAGGCTGGCTAATGTACAGAGGCTTAAGTTACAGCATCTTATTCAAGTACAGTACAGTTAAGTTGAACCTGAACTCCTGATTTTGACGCTGACAAACTTACTGAGGTTGAGGTTACTTTTGTGGCTTTTGATCTTATCGACCGCTCCGCTGTAAAGCAGCTCAAAGCTGTCAAAGGTGAAGTCCTCCATCCTGCACAAAGCCATCCGTCTCTGCATTCGGCCGGACCCCGGGATGCTCGTGCAGGAGCGGGACGGCAGAGTGGCCGCCTTGGGTCTTTCTTGAAATTGAGCCATGGCTACAGGTTCTCCTGGTCCGGTCCAGCTTGTTTAGCACCCTCTGCTACCTAATAACGACCATGAACCTCTTCAAAACCCATCAAGCCTACTTAGATATATACTCCATGTTTACATGTCCCATCAAGAGACAGGTTCCTCAGTGCCAATAGGTTACCAGCAACACAACAGACTGTTGTGAAAGGCCTCCATACAGTGAGAGTGATGGTCAGTGATCGGAGCTGGTCTGAGTGTGTCAGGCACTCTGTAAAAAGAGAAGGAGGGCAGCTGAGGTAGAGAGAGAGAGAGAGGTGGGGCTTTGCTGGGTGGCCAGCAGCCTAAGAGGGCCTGGAATCTGAGATTTCTGAGCCCTCTGAGCTGTCAAACACATACACATTATGCATGTTCATGTGTCAGCATGGGTTTATTTGAGTGGCTGTGTACATATGTGTGGCGATGTGTTACGTGGTTTGGTTTGTGCATGTTCATTTTTGTGTGTGTGAGGATCCGAGTGTGCATGAGTACTGTAAATAAGGATTGCTTTTCATCTAAGCAGGCAAAGTTTTTAAGACCTCAAAGGAAAAGTACTGTGTGAGTTGTTCAATCCAGGCCTGAGACAATGGCTCCTTTCACTGAAGGAAGGTGGGGGCATGGGGGGTTCATAGAAAGAGAGACAGAGAAACAGAGAGAGAGAGAGAGAGAGAGAGAGAGAGAGAGAGAGAGAGAGAGAGAGAGAGAGAGAGAGAGAGAGAGAGAGACAGAGAGAGTGAGAGCTGCTTTGCTCTGGCCTCTCATTGTTCCCATTCTCTTCAGTGTTTGCCACGATACTGGTTAACTTGAATAGAAAAGCAGGTTGAGCTTTGTGGCCTCCAGCCGATTTGCAGATGTTAACACACCACTCAGGACATCAAGGGAAAAGTGGAAAGGAAGATATCGGGCTGTGTATTGGCAAGAAGCTGGCAATATGATACATATCATGATACAGGGGTAACGACTCGATATATTGCCATACTGTAAGTCAGGCAATACATTGCAATTTTTTTGAAAATCAAATTTTAGGAAAACTGTTGTAGTATAAAAACACACCACTATATGCATAAAAGTGTATGTGAAATAGCTACTATGGGGACTAACATCATTATACATGAATACAGCTGGACTCCACAAGAGTCTCAGCTTTGCAGTGATACCCAATTTATGCAATTCTAAGACTGTTTACGAGCCCCATTATGCAGAAATAACCTAACACACCATCTTAAAATAGGTGAAAATAACACATTTGTACTGAATGTGTAGGAAGGAGTTTGGATGCAAATCCATGTCACTGTGTGTTTGTGTTCAAATATTTATGTGGTAGAGAAACATGCGATACATAATCTAGATAAACAATGTTCCATAATCCAATGTTGTGTCAGCAGGGAGGATAGCGTGATTGTTTAGAGAGCAGTAATGTGATAATAGATGTCATTACATCATAGATGTCTGGTCAAGACTGCAGTCTCCTCTAAGCACTGGGGACCAAGTGCTTTCAGGGAAACAGCAAGAAAACAAATGGCATATGCAATGTTCAGCACTGCAGATTTACTAGAAGGTACTATAAGCCTTAGACTCTCTGTTATAGACCATGTCAGTTATTAAGCTAGTGCTTTCATCCACTGAAACACACACAGTGTGTTATGGACATCTGCTGACTACTACTCTCTTTACACACATGGCCACCTGTTGCATTCACACACTCATGAGGCTACAACTGCATTAAAATGAAAGAACTGAGACATTCACTTGAGTTCATGGAAAATGAGATATCTACCCCAACCGTGTGTCGAAACTGAGGCGACATGAATTACAGGTCCATTTAACATTTCACAAACTCAAACATCCCAATTACAGGAACCTCTGCTTCTGAGCTGTCGAGACCTGTTCTGCCTCAAAGGCTTAATTTCCTGTTGAACAGAGCTCATGTATGACAGTCTCCTTAGCAGGTGCTGAGCGAGATCGATTCATTATCATGCAGCATGTCCTGTAGCTGTCTTAGAAGGAAAATTAATCATCATCAGTGTACAAGTAACCCTTAATGAGGCAGAGGCCTGCAGAATACTCAATCACTGGCATAATTATCTCCAACAATACAAAAGACTTTTCTATTACTGCTGTATACCCTCTAGATACTAGAGAGGCACACAAGATGCCCATCAACTACTGAAATCCATTTCTTATGTATTTTACTTCTAAATGAATATCTTAATACGCTTTTAACAAGTTTGCTTACTCTGTTTTATCTTCAAAGACAGACTACAGGACTACACAGCACTGTCATCAGGACTCAAGAGGCACAGCTATTAGCAGCGAAACTTGCAATTTCTCAGCCACTTTTTGTGGCTTGGTAAATGTCATGTTGCAGATAACTAGAAATAAAACTAGTACAAATTCAGTGTGACAGCAGAAACTCTAAGTAAATATCAGATTTTGGTTTCTGTTGAAAATAAGAGAGCAAGGCCTTCTCTCTACGATTTCAACAAACACACATTACAAGGAGCGATATGAATTTCTTCATCAAAAAGGCCTTTTGAGTGTTAATATTTAAATTACACAACACTGACACTGCCAACTTTACGGTCTTTCAGAGGCTGGAGCAGGCTCTTAGAGTTAGTGACGTTACTGGTATCACAGGAAACTAGAAATCCCAGCATGTTGGGACGAAGGTTAAATAACGCTCCAAAGTTGGGCTAAATTTTGGCGAAGAAAAACTGCCATGGCCATTTTCAAAGGGGTCCCCTGACCTTTGACCTCAAGATATATGAATGAAAATGGGTTCTATGGGTGCCTACGAGTCTCCCCTTTATAGACATGCCCATTTTCACCTATTCTATCCCTAAACAGTTTTAGAATTAAATAAAGTGGATATCAGT
Organism: Pterois miles; assembly: GCA_947000775.1. Lineage (NCBI taxonomy): Eukaryota > Metazoa > Chordata > Actinopteri > Perciformes > Scorpaenidae > Pterois > Pterois miles. The sequence goes on along the minus strand of CAMQGK010000549.1, from coordinate 14,676,454 downwards.
GTAAAGCTGAAACTATTGTGGATCCAATGAGCCCAACTGTATTCATGTATGATGATGTTAGTTCCCATAGTAGATATTTCATTTCATTTCGGTGAGACCATTTTTTGAGACTTGATCTCACTGTATAAAATGACCTGTGGTGACCTCTAGGATAACCACAGCCTCAAATCTTTACAGCCACAAACTAGAGACCTAGAGCCCTGAGAGGATGGGTGACTCTCCTTCGTAGATTAACAATAAGGGGGTTTCTGAGCAGTTCCCAGAACAGAAGTGCTCGCCATTGCCGAAAAACAAACAATTCTTGCAGAAATCTCCAAATGTCAAATGCTTTTAATAGCAAATCACAGCATGGCTTTTACTATGGTGTTCCTCAAGGTCTTGGTGTCTTTACACCAAATCTGAGTAACAAATGGTTTCAACCCAAAAAGGGCTGCACCAACTTATGAGACACAATAGAGCATGGGGACGATCATCATACAGTACATAAAGTTCTTAGCCCTTATACACTTTCACCATTCATTCAATAACTCATCTAGTCATCTCAAATTAATCTTCAGGTTCCCGCTTTCAGATGATGTACACCACTTCTATGTGACATCTCCTGCTGACCTGCTATCCCCCACTAAATACTATATAGAGAATTACGTGGCTGATTTTTAAGCGCAATGAACTAATTATGATGGTGGTGTAATATGTCCCGCCCTAACAGGTGCAACAAAATTAACAGAAGAGTGACAGTTACACTCTGTGTTCACCCACACAGTTTTGAGAAGACGTCTCCTCAGGCAACTTCAGTGAAAACACATGTGGGTGGACTATGGGAGATTAAAAATGACACTACATATCTGGATTTTTAATAACCATTATTCTTTTGTATCAGTGGGGAATAGGACGCTTCCTAACGTCTGTTTGATATACGCAACTGGGATGTACTTGTTATTCTGGGTGGTTTCCCAATACCGTTGAGTACCAGATGGTGTTGTGAAGAACGTAAACCTATTGCAATTCATCTCTGATTCCATCAGCTTTCCGTTGTGCTGCTGCTGCATTGTGCATGTTTCTGCGTGCCTCTCTGCCCAGTGTTAAGTAGGGCAGCAGCCAGGACACTGTATTGATCAGCTAGTCCCTGTAGTGCACAAAGCCTGTTCCCCCGCAGTGACCTTCAATACGCGACCTCAAACAGGATAGCCTGTCGCACACACATAAAAACACCCTCACACGCATATAGTTCTCTCAGATGCTATGGTACCAGTAAAACCAATAAACCCAATGACAGCAGGACCTGTTTGTTACGCAGCGCAATGTGAGAATATTGAAAGACCGCAAACTCATACACACTTTAGCCTGCCAGGTCCAGGATGGACATCAACAGCGCTGGCTCATACCCTATCGGCTCAGACAAAAAAAAAAAAAAAAAACAGCTTTTGTAATGTAAAAACAGTGACAGAAAAAAGCTAGATACTAACAAGCCCAGGATTAAAAAGTAGGCAAAACAGAGATGCACAGAGAGGACACAAGGGCAAAGAACATTTAGAGGTAGGAGTAAAAGGAAATCAGGCTGAAAGCAGGAGACAGAAAGGGAGCAGTGAAAGCTTAGCATAGTTAGACCTGCTCACATAATTACATGAGGTGATTTCTGCTGGCAACGCCCTCTGCCAGTTTATCACCGGTAGGAGGGTTGGTTCAGCTCAGCTCAGCTCTGTCACCCAAGGGACACATTCTAGCTGATAATATACATCCCCCTGTTTTTACATCCATTGCTATATAATAATCATAAAACTACTACAGGGTTAGCTCTTGAGGAAACAGTACTTAGTGTAAATCTCTGCATGCAGCGTGCAAGGATTGAGAAACACAAAAATTCACGAAGAAATTTGCTAAAACACACGTCCATATATCCAACATTGGGCATTTTAGACACGACACAAACTAGGAGCACAGTTTTATGCTAAAACATTTGCATATTTTACATCTCCCTTGTGTTTGTGCCTTCTGTGATTGCCGTCATAAATCTTCAAAATTGCAGCGCTCTGCAGAATAGAAGACGAAGCAGCCAGTTTGAGCATAATAAAGGAATGATTGACCATTGGCCGTCAGTGAGACTGGCTGCCTTAGCTTTCTGGCTTTTAGCCATTACCCTAAAAGTAGTCCATAAAATATAGCATTTTTACCTCTTAAATCATTACATATTCATTTTGACATTTGGGGTGGGTGATACAGATAACACTTTCCATCAAGGTATATGTAATTTTATATCATAATATCAATTTAGATCATTATATTGTACATTTTCAAAAAACTCTAGAAACAGTGTAGATAAAATAATCTGAGGGGCATGTACGTTTTTGCTTATCTAATGAATTAAATTATTGACAGATAATTCATGTAACAATTTTTGCAACATCGCCCTCAGTGGTTATACAGCACTAAGGGTTGGGCAGTAATTCAATATCTCTATATCTCTATATCTCTATATTATATCAATAATTTACTGTCTTTTAATGGAATCGTATTGTGATGAAATCATATATCGAGATATCGTGATATACAATTACGTCAAATAAATTGGTAGTAAGCACATACTAACTCAAATTTCTCAAACATTTTGCACTTTTTTTATCTTAATTACCTGAGATAATACAATAAAAGTATTTAATTCACATAGGAGTAAATAAAAATAGGCTTTACCATGTGGTCACTTCATAAAGATTATTTACATATTCAATTCCCAGCTAAAACATGCTATATCATGACATATATCATTATCAAGATTTGAAATGAGCTATATTGGGATAGAAGATTCAGAGATAGTAAAAGGATAGTTACCACTGTATAAACAGTAGCAAAAAATTTGTGAGAGCTGAAATATGAATATTGTCATATTGCCCAACCACAGTGGACATGTAATTACCATGTACAAGTAATGCTTAGTTCACACTACATAACTTTAGCCCCCATTTTCAGCTCACACATTGGAGGTATCTAGCATGCTAACTATCTGGACCTATCAGAGGAGGGGTCACCTGTTACTGTGCACGCTGTGTGTTGCACTTGTAACAGTTGCACCTTGAGGAAAGCAGGTAAACAGCAAAGACATTTGGAAACAGGCGATTTTGTGAACACAGTACCAATAACAACATCAACATCAGCAAGCAACACTACATGCGTGGTGTTGAATCATTTCCCGTGTCACTTCTCGTTAGGGTTGTAATGGTATGAGATTTCACGTGACAATAACCATCTCTGAAAATATCACGCTGGCATTGGGCGAAGGTGGGGTACACCCTGGACAAGTCCCCTGTCCATCACTGTGCTGAGACATAGAGACAGACAACCATTCACGCTCACATTCACACCAGGGGCAATTTCAAGTCATCAATTAACCTGCATGTCTTTGGACTGTGGGAGAAAGCCGGAGAACCTGGAGAAAACCCACGCTAACAAGGTGAGAACATGCAAACTCCACACAGAGGGGTCTCAAGCCAGATTCAAACCTGCAACCCTCCTGCTGTGAGGCGACACACGTGTTAACCACTAAACACAATCATAAACCTGATTTTTTTTAAAAAGCATGTAACTATACTATGTGATATAACTAAAGCATGTTTATTTACATGTTAGCAGCAGTATAGCGTGTAAAATTAGCATATTCTGTAGGTGCACGGCAGCACAGCCTGGCTGCCCCTGTCTGTATCTTTAACTCACAGTGACACAGTAAGATAACCAATCGCCAATCGTCAGTCATATGAAACCACAACGACTTCAAGACTCCCCACTACAAGACAGCAAGTTATTGAAGACCACCACCAAGACATGACAGACATTAATGTCCCTAACACATGCACACACTAGGTTGGATCCAGTCTTGCTTTAATCTCACGTTTGAATTATGAATAAAAACTTGGTAATATTAGCAGCATGCATCTTAGCTTACAAATCACTGAAGTGATTCTAAGTGATGATAATTCACACCTACCTAGTCTGTCTATTATAGTAACATGGAGGAAACAAGCCAGTACAGAATAATTGTACCTGCGGATAATCCACAGACCTCACTGTAGGTCGGAGCCTGCAGTTCTTTCTAGGTCTGTGGATTATCCTGCACATGTAACCAAAACAAGGTAACTCCAAATGTGATTTTTCAGTGCTTTGCCCCATGAAAAAAAATCCATTAATTGTATTGAGGTGGCACTAGAGGTCTCAGTGGGGAGATCTGAAACCACATTAAACCAAAACTATCTCCACAGCTAGATATCAATAGGGGTATGTGTGCAAATATGTTTTTTGTGATTAAAGTGAACCACTTCTTTTACTTGATTTATAGAGGCTTACCCACACAGACAGACCTAAGAGACTACTGCAGTACTTTACTTAGTCAAGGTAGAATGAGGTGAAGACAGATATTTATGCATTTATTAAAATGATTGAAAGCACACTGCTGGCCCTTTAAACTAATCTGATTAGTGTGATGTGGAGTGTGTGTGTGTGTGTGTGTGTGTGTGTGTGTGTGTGCAGACACAAACACACAGAGAAGAGAGAAATGAAAAAGGAGAATAGATGAGAGGAAGGGTTTGAATAAGGACATAGAGAAGAGAGAGAGAAAGGAAGAGGGAAAACTGAAGGAAACAAGCGTAATACAGGAGAAGTCCATGACGACCTCCGCTGCATATGTCCTGATCTTGCGTCCGGAAACACGGTTACAAATTAACCAGTTAAGTGCCCTAAGAATAGCACTGGTCAATCACAACAAATGCCAAGGGAAAAGGCACGGGGCATTGTATCCACACACACTCGCCATCTGGAATGGAAACTCATGCCTCCTGTGAAGGCAGGAGACAATATACTTAAGCAGTGTGTTTGTTTTAGCATACAGCGTGGGCTCCAGCTTTATTTTAAGCAGCACAGAGGGAAAGACGTCAGCGAGCGAGAGAACGAGAGAGAGGATACGCCTACGCTCAGTTCGCTCCCAGTGTGAAAGAGATCCAAGACGCCCAAATCAGTTCTTGGGTTAAATGCTGATGCGCTATTAGAGGAAAACAAACCAAAACTCATTTCTAGGTTTTTGCTCCTATTTCCTATCATGTTGTTATAGTCATTTTCCTGTGGGAATGCACGTTATAAGAGGCCAAATGCTATTTTGTCTTCGCAGAGAAAGAACAACACTGTGAACTTAAAACTGAACCATAAATGAAATTATCCTTTGGGAGACAAAAAAAGCTAACAGCTGCAAAAGTGACTCATTCATAATTTAGGTGTTGAGCTGAAGGTCTCATCTGGAGCAACATAAAATTAACAAGCAAGTAGTGCTGGCTGTTGACCTTCTGTTTCAAATTCTCTGCCTTGTTTTGTCTGATCAACGGTGCCAAACTCAAAAATAATAAAGGTGCAGTGCGTATGATCTGACCGCATCTAGCCGCCGACGCCAAAGCATGAAAACACGACTGGCCCCATCTAGAGCCAGTGTTTGGTTTGTCTGTTTGGGCTACTGTAGAAACATGGCGGTCATCTCCGTGAAGGCGACCTGCTGCGTATATAGATATAAACAGCTCATTCTAAGCTAACGGAAACACATTTCTTATTTTGAGGTGATTATACACTAATGAAAACATAGTTATTAATGTTATATTCCATTTCTGTCATTAGATCCCCTAAATAATGCACCTTTAAATTTACACTGATTAAAAACAGAAAAGCCACATCCTGTTCCAACAGTATGTATGATATATAATACAAATGTCTTTTCAAATTTTCATCATTTATGAGGGCCAATGTATCCTACAAATGTAATGTATTTACAGTCAGTAAAGAAATAAATCTCAATATATTAGGTTTAATTATTAGTGGTGGGGTCTGCCATTCCCGCTCTGTATTCAACTTGCCTATACACAGGAGTGATCCACAGGAAATGATGCATGCAAGTAATGCATCATTACTGTTTGCAATTCTCATTGATATCAGCCTCACTATTAACTGTTCTCACACCTACATCTGTATTAATTTACTGTCCTACTGTTGCTGCTTCGCATTAAATGCTTTCCAACTGGCAAAACATGTGGTGGCTATGAAGCTGTCATAGGAAACGCATTGTATTTGTATTTGTCACAGAGAGCTGATCAGTTTAACAGAACGAGGGCAGGCAGCCACGGTGAGCTGTCAGAAAGTGAGCTGCAGGCGACAGGTTGCACACCTACAACTCCTCAACGGGGAAACAAACTTTACTGTATTGTTGTGTGGAAAAATACTTGCGGCGTGTACAGCGTGAAATCAGATTGTACTTGGTCATGGCATGATAGAAATAGGCCAATTATTGACTGACTTCCTTATGAAAACAATGTGGGTTTGTTTGGCTGTGCTGTTGACAGATACAGCTGTTCTTCTGTTGGATTTATGACAAAGTTTTAATGCACTAATCTGTTTGTGCATTATATAAGTTTTGCGTCAAACTGGATGTCATGCTCGTTCACTGTGTTGTGGTGTGTGACAGTTGCATTTATGATAAGATGATAAATTATGCTGAATTATTGCCCAGCCCTACAATTAACCACAGGTGTCGCCAAATCAATTCGGGCAGAAATCTAAAGGATTATAACTTTAAATCACTGCAATTAGAAATCCTTTCAATGTGCAAACTACGGCTAGTCCTCTCATGGTATGTTATGTTGTTTCCTATATTACCTACACACCAGAAAAAGCCATTACACAACACATAAACCCATAATGTCATGCTACAGGGACTCTTTTGTTTCTCCCCACTAATCTCATCAGCTTCCACTAACGTCAAACTGTATATTCAGGTCGGTATTCATCAGTTCCCAATACGTAACAGAGAATATGATGAATACACACTCGTGGTGGTCTTTCTATAGCAGGCTATACTGTGCCATGGCTTATGATGACTACATAAAGCACAGGAAAGCAAAGTAGAGTGCAAAGGAAAATAGTAGAAACAGAATAAACAATAACTGTAGAGTATAGGGCAGAGAGCTCAGGACTCCATTAGGTGCTAATGGATTGTCACGCTTCAGTGTTCCCGCAGTGCGATTACACCGGCCACAGATAGGACGAGAGGCTGACAGGCATGAGAGAAATGGATAACCAGAGAGTGAGAGGCAGAGGGGAAAACTGCTACAAGAAAACAGAGGGAATAAAAACACAATGCACTTGAGATAATGCTGGAACAAAAAAAAATATTTCCCAGAGGAAATACTACCCTTTTCCCAATCTACAACTCAAGGCATGTACGAAGGTTGCTCCCCTTCGGAGTCCCTTTACAAAATGCCAAGTGGCTGCCATCTTAGGTAGAGCAATGATTACATTTCTCTTAACTCTTTGAGCTCGTGACACCGTCACAGCTGTTCTACCTGGATGTGCAAACGTGGGGTTGTCAGAGAATCTCAGCACATCACACTGATGACAGACACGGAAAGCACAAAGTGAAAATCAAAAGCACAATATAAAAGAAGTGAAGGGGATAAATGAGCAAAAAGACGAGCTGGGAATGGCAGGCAAATTCTGAAAGAGCAGCTCAGCAGGATGGAGGGGAAAAAGGCAAAGGGAGCCCTAGAGGATTTTTTTTTTTTTTTTTTTTTTTTTTTTTTTAGGAAAGAGAGGGGGGAAGAAATGAAAGGGCAAACAGGGAGGAAGGAAGGTCCATGAAGGGTGAGGTCTTTTAGCTAGCATCCTGACATGGTGACAGTGAATCCAGCCCTTTTAGCTCAGGCATTGTGGGAGAGGACATAGCCTGAGGTATTCTCTTTCACACTCTCTCTCTCTGTCTCTCCCTCACTCTCTCTATAATAGACACACAACGGGGGGGGGGGACTTCACAGTCCATTACATACACAGGACTGTCAACGTGCTGCACAGTACAGGACAACCAGTACCCCTCATCGGATAGCAGGTTAGACAAGCAACTGTGTGTGAGTTGAGGGGGTGGACTCAGCATCATCACAGTGTGTTTCACATCAGGCTGCCTCCCCTCTTTCTCCCTGCCATCACCCATTCACTCCTCCCCCAGACCCTACAGTATACAGCTAAACAGCATATCCATAACTGCAAACTGCTTAACATTCATGCTGCAAATGATTACTATTTTTTTTTTTTATCTTGCCCTGAAACTGCACTGGAACTGGAACTGAAGCAGATCATGTTAGCATGAGAGGGAGTCATGAGTTTGTGCTTTCATGAATGGGGAGCAAAATCTGGTGTAAATACATCTACAATAAGGACAGGGAGATGTAGGATAAGCTATATATTTGATTTAATTCAAACACATTACCTTCTTTACATAATTTTTATCCTTAGTGTTCACTTTATTGACTTTTATTTATTTTTAACATTTTGTTGTTACTGTAATTTTCAATCTTGCAAAATTATATCTATCATCTATCAGTTGTTGCAGCAATTTTTGGGTTGATGCCACTTGCTACACAGATTTGGTGCTAAATTTAACCATTTTTTATAACCAAAAAATTTCCAAATTAAGACACCAAGACCTTGAGGAACACCATAGAAAAAAGCCATACTGTGATTTGGGTTTTTGCAACAATTGCGTTTCTCAGTGATTGGACAGTGAGCACTTCTGTTCTAGAAACTGCTCAGAAACCCCTTATTGTCAATCTACCTTAGAAAGCCATCCATCCTCTGAATGCTCTAGGTCTCTAGTTTGAGGCTGTGAAGTTTCATGAGGCTGTGATTATCCTAGAGGTCACCACAGGTCATTTAATACAGTGAAGCCAAGTTTCAAAAAATGGTCTCACTACAATAAAATGGCTCCTACGGGGACTAACATCATCACACATGAATACAAATGGGCTCATTGGATCCACAAGAGTCTCAGCTTTACAGTGATACCCATCCATACATCGTCAACCGCTTATCCCGTTAGGGGTCGCGGGGGGGCTGGCATAGGGCGAAGGCGGGGTACACCCTGGACAGGTCGCCAGTCCATCGCAGGGCACATAGAGACAGACAACATATACACACTCACATGCAATTTAGAGTAATCAATTAAGAGTAATGCAATTTAGAGTAATCAATTAACCTAAACAGCATGTCTTTGGATGGTGGGAGGAAACCGGAGTACCCGGAGAAAACCCATGCTTACACGGGGAGAACATGCAAACTCCACACAGAAGAGCCGCAAGCTGGAATCGAACCTGCGACCCTCTTGCTGTGAGGCGACAGCGCTAACCACTACACCACCGTGCAGCCCACAGTGATACCCAATTTATGTAATTCCAACACTGTTTAGGGACCCCAGTATGCAGAAATATTCAAATGCATAATTTTTAGAACAGGTAAAAATAACACATTCATACTGCATGAAAACAACATAATTGAGGACAAAGAAACTGACGTGACGCAGGCTTCAAATCATGTGTTTTATGATGTGGCCTGCAACATAACAATACCAGCTCTTGGTAAATCCCTATAGTAGACACTCTTCTGTCGATTGCACGAATATGCATGGTACAAACAATAAATGAATGACAAATAAATAGAAAGATTTGTAGGGTAATTGAGGATGCACTGCTGCTTCATGGATGCTTCACCTCACAGTGCGACTCTGGTGTAGCATCGTAAATTGATTAACATTAGCTTGTTAGCGCAGCAGCTGCTTGCTTGGGGGCGGCAGTAGCTCAGTCCGTAAGGACTTGGGTTAGGATGCGGAGGTCACCGGTTCAAGTCCCCCATGGACCAAGACCAACTGGTTGCTGGAGAGGTGCCAGTTTACCTCTTGGGCACTGCCGAGGTGCCCCTGAGCAAGGCACCGAACCCCCAACTGCTCTGGGCGCTTGTCAGGAGCAGCCCCCTTCACTCTGACATCTCTCCATTGACATGTACATGTACTGTGTGAACAACAGAGTGTAAAAACTGAATTTCCCCACTGTGGGACTAATAAATGAATATCTTTCTTTCTTTCTTTCTGCTTCCATTATGCTTCCAGTATAATTTCAGGGTTGCTGATGTACAGTTAGAAAAACAGGATGTCAGCTGTTGTTACTTCCCATTCCAAATATCAGATTACAGAGTTATCTTAAGTAATATCTTAAGTCCATTTAACTGTGTGTTTATAGTTCCCCTCATCATTTAGAGTAGCTTCGGTGACACTGGAGAAAAGTTTGTTTTTACAGAGAGCAGGCAGTTGAGACAGGATAAAGCACTAGCAAACATTATAGCAAGCAGTGTAACTAATTAGTGCTTACAGATACAATTGTGTATTATTAGCTTTCAAGCTGAGCTGAGCAACGTTGCTTTATGTAATAATCACAACACATCAGTGTTATGTTGAACTGCCAGCCTGTTCCAGTCAAGCTGCAAACAGCAACCGAGAGCAATGCACATAACCGACCTCCTGCCACTGTGAAACCACAGAGCAGACTGACATCACAAGATGCTCAGAGTTTCTGCACTCACATTAAGATCTACCGTCAGAGATGCATCACATTACACTCATTTCCCAAAGCAACCCACAACGAATGCATTCAGCAACAAGAGTTAGATGTCATTAAAAGCTGTAAGTGCTTCCCTCTCAAAAACTGTGTTCATTGTTACAGCAAAATGATGAGATATCAGTAAGTGCCAGCAAGGGGTGTGGAGAGGAGATTTTCATTTGCGTTTATCCAGAGCCTCTCATCAAATAGAGGATGCTTCCTGCTTCAGTCGCTAACTGGTATACAATCACAAGTTTTAGGAAAGGCAGTGGAGATAAACTGTTTGTATCTCCGCTATATAAATCCACCACTGCAAGACACTGAACTCACACTTTTTCCTCAATCTGTTGCTCCTGATGCTGCAGACAATCTCACCACCCACATATACTCGATAACAATGAGCCGAATGCCACAAACACAAGGACTTTGGGGGGGATTCTGGGTAATGCAGGAAATCTCTGTTTATATTACACCTACTTTTTCACAGACTTGTGAATATAAAAGCCCTGTTTATGTCCAGTTTTGTTTCTAGTTCTAACAGTCAAATTCCTTATATGTATACACATACTTGGCTCATACTCAGTAAACAATATCAATATTCTGTGCAATATTAACATTCAGGTTTCATATTCATATGTGCAATAATGTGAACCCAATCACTCAGTCTATTTTAATATCTTTTTTTTTTTACTGTTTACTAATTATATCTTGATTGTTCACTTGTTTATTTATGAAATCTGGTTTTGTTTTTTTACTGTTGCTGTAATCCTACAAATTTCCCCGAGCTGATTCTCTGACCGTTGTACACAAGGCAGCTCACTGGAAATCAAAACCAGCCAAACACTACTATTTGAACACTGAACACTGACAATTATTATAACTTTTCACTTTAACAGGGATAATATGAACCCATGAACTGCCAGCTATGCCAAGGTAGAAAGAAGTTACAGCTTTTATTGTTGTAGTCTGTGTAACGTGACGTCATATTCGTTCAATGTTACCCGTCCCTTTTAAATTAAAAAGAAAACACCATTCGTCTTTGATTATTTTGGGTTGCTGGAAAGAATTTGACTTTAATTGACTTCAGGACATCTCTGACTATATACAAACACAAAATCAAGCATTTTACTGTATCAAATTAGAGATGTTCCAAAGTAAAAGACTATATTTGTACCTTGAAATGGCTCCATTTCTGAATGCTTGCAGTGCTATAAACACATTGCTCTATCATGCCTGACAACGACTGATATATTTGACCTCAAGACGTCTCTAGACTACAAAATCAAATGTTTTTCCTGTATCAATTTAGAGATTTCCAAAGTAAAAGTCCCTTGAAGTGTATGTTTCAACATTTTCCCATGATGTATCGTTAAAAAATTTAGAAACAAGAACCACAATAAAGTGTAATTTTGAATCGCAATACTTAAAAATCATCACATAAGCAGATTGTCCCAGCCTTCGTTTAGAATGTAATGACTGAAGACAAATTGTTTAAATATTTATTTGAATCTGTGTAATTTCTGCAATTTGAGTGAGTAGCTCTAAAAGAAGACCAGAAAGTGTCTGAAAGTGTAATCTGTGTGTTTATACTCACGTAGGAAATGTTTCTCCAATAAGGCAATTTCCAGGTGACCTTTGACTTCATTGAGCCGGTCTGACTCCGACCTCTGGAAGTCCTGGATGGCCGCGGCCATGGTGGGAGACCCTGAACCTGCCTGTGTACGCACACACACACACACACACACACACACACACACACACACACACACACACACACACACACACACACACACACACACACACACACACACACACACACACACACACTTGATGCATACAGCACATATACAGGCACATTACAAGTCACCATGCACACACACGCAAACATTCAAGAAAAACGAAAGAGAGGTTTAGAATTGCTTGAAAGCAAAATGTATACAAGAAAACACAAGCAGGGATAGCCCGTGTGACCCAACATGCACACACACAGATTAGCATGGCGTCATGACTCACGCTAACGTTTCCTCTCCCGGTTTAAAGTCCAGCTGGAGCGAGATGAGGATGAGGAAGGCGAGAGGAGAGAGGAGAATCCCCCTCTTCTGACTACAGCAACACTGATGACTCATACACCGTTATGACTAAGGGCTTTAACCCTGACACACACAACATGTGTGTAGGTGGTCCGAGTGAACGGCGATGATTGAAAAGAAGTGACGATGAGGGACAGAGTGTGAGGAAACAGAGGTGATGGAGGGAGAGGAAAGGAAAGAGAGAGAGAGAGAGAGAGGAGGGAAGAGATGGCTGCGCTGGTGGATGATGAGCACTGCAGGTTGAGAATCGCTGCTCGACTACAGCAAGGGTCCTTTAAAAGACGCGCTGCAGCAGCTTCTCCCTGACAGCAACCAGCATGGTTTGTGTGCGCCTGTGTCGACACGCCGCAATGTCTTTAAACTGGTGTGCTCGCTGCAAAGACAGAGCGACAGAGAGAGAGAGAGATAGCACAAAACTGGCACTGACCTGAAAAAATGTGCTTTGGAAGAGAGCCAAAGCCTAACAAGATAAGCGGGTGGGGAGACATAGAGACAGAGATGGAGAGAGCGTCCCTGAATTAAGAAGCACTTCAAAAGAAAACAAATGAAAGCCTCTTCTAGAAGTATGTCATGGAGGAGAAAGAGGACTGGAGGAGAGAAACAGAAGGAGAATTAAATGGAGAAAGAGGCAGAGAGGACAAAGACGTGGAGGACATGGAGGAGATAAAAGGAGCAGACGGTGGGAGCGCCTTACGAGCGCTAAGCTACAACGCTCTTTGGTTTGGGCTTTGTTTTTTCAAAATGTTAGTTCAAATGGTTCGGTCCACAGACGGTACATAACGCTGGTCATTTAACGCTGCCGTCAACTCTCTGTCGATACCTCCTGGTTATCAAAAGTAGGTCAAGCCCTGACGCCACCCTGGACGATTATCTGCTGATTAATTATTGTGTTCTCCCCTCTCCCTCTTTTCATATCTGTGGCTGATGTGAGCGTAGGAATCTCATTGCACCCTGCTAGAAAACTCATATATATATCTTGTTCGTGTTTTAATCATTCATGTTGTGATATTCATAGCTTCACTCCCTCTTCCTGCCTTTCGATCATGTAGCTGTGAGCACAACTGATTCTAAATGTAAGAGCAATCTTCCCCCTGCTTGGTGTACAACAGAGGTGAAAAGATGTTGCCAACACACATTTTCTGCACTGTATTATCTAAATTGCAAATACGCCAAAATCGACAACTCTTTGTCATCTCTACTAGATGAACTGCTATCAATCGCCCACACCAAAAAACAAAAACAAAAAGATGCATACTTGTATGTAACAGACCATCTGGCTGGAGTGCATTTGACTTTGACAAAACTCTGCTTCAACACAGCAATCTGAATGAGAGCGTATTGAAACATGTTCCACCAATGATCAGTTTGTATGTACTCATTCTTGCTTTTTACATTCATTAAGCCATTTATTAAGTCAACTATTTTTAGCGCTGTAAACACTTCCAGAAACATCCAAATACTCACTGACAGACTGTTTTTGTCACTTCTAAAGACAGGATAAGTTTGGGATGTGCTGTGTCAGGTCTAGACTTAAACTCCTCACACAGCATTTCCAGCTCTCTGACTGCCTAGAGTTGTAGCTCAACTAGAAAAGACAATTTCCAGCTTTCACGCCTGTAGTCTGGTCTGGAACAAGGGGAAAATTTATACATGGTTTTATTTTAGTTCTGGTCTGGTTCCTGTTCACACTGACTTTTTACAAATGAACCAAGAGGAGTAAACATGAAGTTATAAAGACTAGGGATGTTAATAATTAATTGTTTAACCGATAAGCAGCATTAAGCTGGTCCACCTTAAGAGAGAGCCGGCACAGATGCAGGAAATTGGCTCTGGACTTCCAGCTGAGGAGTTGTAGCTTGCAGCCTCATAGCATTTATTCACTTACAAATAAACTGCACACACACTGTCTGCTACAGCTACGTTCACAGCTATAACACCACCAACACACCCACACTCACCACCTCCACGCATACATGGTCTGTCAGAAATGCTACAGCGGGCAAGAAGCCACTGGCAACGCTAGCAGCTGCTAACGTAGCACAAACACACACCCAGTTTGTTGGACAATCGCTTAAGTTAAGCCAGGTGACAGTGTCATCACGCCGGGCAAACGTACAGCTGACAACCAGCTAAACTAAATGTGCGGTGGTGACTGCATGTCCACGAAACTACACGCAGTAGCATGGCTGCTAATGCTCCCAGACGGTGAACTGGAGACAGTGAATGCAGCATCGTGGCTGTTACAGAAGCTCTCCTGATGGTGAACTGGAGACAGTGAACGCAGCATCGTGGCTGCTACAGTAGCTCTCCTGATGGTGAACTGGAGACAGTGAACGCAGCATCGTGGCTGTTACAGTAGCTCTCCTGGAGACAGTGAACGCAGCATTGCGTCTCTTACAGTAGCTCTCGTGACGGTGAACTAGAGACAGTGAACGCAGCATCGTGGCTGTTAAAGTAGCCCTCCTGACGGTGTGCGTTGTGCTCGTGTACTGCAGCTGGCGCACCGCTGCATGCGAGGCACAAATGTTGTCGGTTAGTGGTTAATAATCAGTTAAAATTTTTCAAAATTTACATTGAAGGTTTCTGTGTGTAATGTTTTTTTATGAGATGGCAAATTTAAAAAACGCATACGAAAATACATTTACTGTGGATCACTGTCACTTAATGACACAAGCACAAGCTTCTGACCGATTAATCAGAGAACACACCCACGCTGACATGCTTATACATGGCCTTAAATATAGATCAGTGAGATCCCTTCATGAACAGTTTCACGATCAGATGGATTTATTAGTAGCGTAGCAGTTGAAATCATGCTAAAAAAAAATAAAATCCTGTGGCTGGTTTGTTTTCTTTCACACCACAAACCAAATTCTTGGAAGTGTTTGGTTGTTTGGTTCACACGAAGGTTTGATTGACAGCTTTCACACCAGCCCAAACGAACTGTACAAACCGGGCAAACACACCTGAGTTCGTTTTAACCAAACCAAATGGGTTAGGAGTGAAAGCACCCTTCGACCACTGTGGACCCAGCTCTGGGCCGCTCTTCTTTTGGTCAGTACTTTCCTGCTGTAGATCTATTATAAAGCTTTTATCATGTCTCTTCTCTTTTCTGCTTCTTTCCAATGAGCTTGATGAGCTTGGCTTCCCTGTATGGAGACAGTGAAGTGTTACATTCCTCCTCTCTCTGCGCTCACCCTACAGATTAGAAGGACAGTGTCCATGGGTTGTACTGTTCGCTTGCCTCTGACATAGAAATGTCTGGTTCATCCTAGAGGACAGCTCCAGGGATCTCACACACTTTTTAAATACGCTTTTCTTCTATGTTGTGAAAAGGCGTGTGCCTTTTAAGCCTGCAACTTTCTCATGAGGCTCAATGTGTCTCACAGTGGGAAGGGAAACACAGAAGGTGTGATTTCAAGGCCTTGTTCTGCTCATAAAAACACACATATCACAAGAGACTTTCTCCATGTTTGGCAGATTGTTGGTCCAGCAGGCTACTGGTAGTTTTTTTAATCTGCTGTGTATAATAATTAACAATGAATAAAGATATCTGGGCTGTCACAGAAAATGCTCTTACACAAGGGACAGACCACATAGGTGTGCCAGTAATTGCTTATGCACATTTTGTAAAGCCACAAGTGAAAAAGTCAGTGGAATTTGTCAGTTTTTGTAAGCGTTCAATGGCACTTCATGCTACATTATAACAGTCTAAGAGCTGATCTAGCAGAGATAGTAATAAACCCCTTGCTGATGCTAGAAACTGCTAACAGGGTACAGGATATTGTGGTTATACTCCACTTGGTAGACATTCTATTATCTAAACTACCTGTCCTACTTTCCCTTTTTCTTTTCACATTTTTACCAACCTAACCTGATTTCCTGTCAACCCTGTGATTTTCATATGAAAATGGTCTGAGAAGAACTCACATTCGTTGCCTCCAGTGGACCATAAGGAGAGCAATTCTGCAGCATTTGCACATTCAAATACTGCCACGTTAAATAAAAATTAAACAGCTTAACAAAACACAGAGGTATGCTCAGATCGGACGAGCATTTCCTACCACAGAACAAAAAGCAGAACTACCACAGTGGTTTAGGCAGCAGTCTTCTTGGTTTCTTGGTAAAGACAACCACAATCCTCCACAACAGCATCCTTAAGGGTGCAATTCAGGCATGTCACCATACCAGAAATTTAGTAGTCGACACCAGTATTAGTGAAATTCCATGATTCTCGATACCAATTCTATACCACAGTAAAAAAAACACAAGTAAAACAATAAATCCTATGAACAACCACTCCTTTATCATCATTTGCATACCTCTCGCCATCATAATGTTATAGTTTACCATTGCCCTATACTCATTTTTACTGAACACATCATCGTGCAAATCAATGGCACCTCCAGTGTTGAAATCGGCAGGACGGGAGCTAGTTAACATCAGCTGTTAGCAGCTGGTTAGCAGCACAGTCCTGCACGGAGCTAACCGCTGATGTTAACTAGCTCTCGTCCTAAAACAAATTTGTTTTCGCATTGTAGCATTACCAGGAAAAAATAGGGTGCCTCACTTGGAGGTGTCGATAGTATATTTACTATTTACCCAAACATATTTTCTAGCGTTCCTGGAATGACGGACGCTGTTAGTCTCGAGCCCTGACGGTACCTGTAGCACTGTTGAAAAACGATCTGGTATCAAACTATCGGTTCTTGTGACGCCCTCAGTGCAATCCACAGCTGTTCATACAACTAGTTGACTTGAGTTGAGTTCTGTATTCTCGGGGGGATACAAGTCAAAACGTAACATTAAAAAAACAACATGCGTTTTGACTTTCTTAGTTTACACTTCAATGAAGAGATTACTATTTAAAACTGCGGACTGTTTGGGGATTTTTTTCTGCCATTTTACAGTTGATCTTTGGCCCCTGCTATGCAACTGGAGGAGATAAGAGACTTAAATTTAAATCCTCAGGATATAATTACAGGCTCAAACATTCATGACTTAACACTTAGAGTACTGACTTCAACATGGAGCGGCAGACTGAAGAGCTGTTCAGTTCAGCTGATGGTCGGTGAAGTGGCTTCTAATCACAACTTCAAATACATGAACATACATGTTTTTTTCCCTCTTCTCCTTTCCTCTTGTTCTCCCTTTTCTCATCTAAGGAAACGGGGCGCCGTCCAATGGTGGCGACCCTCAGTCCTCCCGCTCCTGTCCCCCTGTTATGTGTCACTGTTTTTTATGTTCTTGGACGGGATGTAACTGAAAGATAATTCTCCCTTCGGGGATTAATAAAGTTCATCTTATCTTATCTTATGACATTGTAGCTTTGCGAGACTTAATTCAACAAATAAATGCATCTAATCAAAATGGGAACATATCCAGCAGAAAAAATAGAAATAAATTTATCTTGTGGATTATTAATTATGCAGTAAAGCCAACACAGCTTATGACTTTCTCTCAGCATTCTCACATTGACTTCAAATGTTCCTGCTGCTATGTTTTTATCAGGCGCCATCTTGAGCTGCATCATATCCTACCTGCCTGATTTCAAAATGTACTTTATATGTACTATAGATGATGAATAAGATGACACAAAGCATGACAAATGCTGTGAGGAAGCCACTTGATCTAGTAGAGGAGGCCAGTGAGGTTGCATGCAGTCGTCTGTGTAATGACTGAGCACCATCTGCCCGGTGACATTCTGCCTATTTAGTATGGATGACACAGGCTAGTTTGTCAGAAAGTCTCCAAGGGCACACTGTCTTCTTTTTAACATATGAGGTAATAAAGGTGAGGTTTAGAGGTGGGTCATGTGATCTACTCCCGGAGTGTGCATGTCTCGGTGGGCTCTGATGTGCCAGTAGGGATCTTTAAAGGGCACTACGCAGGGAAGATGCCACCAAGCAGTGGCAGCTTTTTAGATATTGAAAGCAACAGCATGCTTTGGGGGAGAGAAGAGTGCATGCCTCATGTGTATGTGTGCGTCCCAGCAGGGATGAGAGCTAGCTCGGTCTATTTCGGGGCTACGGAGTGTGACTCATCGGTGCCGTGATGTGGGCGACGGCGTCCCAGTGGGCTGGTACGCGAGCGGGCAAACACCAGTACGGTGACATGCAAACCAGCATACAGAAGGCACAGTGCATACTGTACATGCAAACAATGACATTCTGTATGTTGCATATGTTAAAAGGGCCTGTAGTCAGATGCTGATTAAAATACATTTAGCTCCTTGTGCAGCTGTCAACTGGATGCAGGAAAACCCATAAAAATGCTCAAAAGACTACCATGCAACAGTCACATCAGATGTCTATTTGAGGAGAGATAAAGAGAGAAAGTGAAAGGACAGCAGAGATCCCTGGGGCCTTTATTCAGGAAATGATACCATCAAGTGACTAATATGGTGTTTTTAATCCAGGTATCTTCCTCTCGGTGGATGTGAATGATGATGACGACAATACTGCTGTTTTTAGTGACTCACAAGGATAAGAGACAGCTGCTGCAGATTTCATGAAATATGAACAGTATCTAGCGTGGGAGGATGAAATATCAAAAAACATGAACTGGATTTTTCCTATCAATGCTGTGGAGTTCATCCTTTCTCAATGTTTCCTCTTTATCCTGTCCATCTCCTCCCCTCTAGACATCTACAGTCCCAATCTGCTGAGGCTCAGTTCCCGTCCTCTGGCCTCCATTATCAGCTCCCTGCTTTAATCTTTTCCCTCCTTCCATTTTTCATTCCCTTCCTATGATCCAAAATCTGTTCATCTCACCGCTGCCTTCACTTCTGTCTGCTGCTGATTGCCATCTCTGTTCCATGTCTGCCATTGGAAAATCTGTATTTCTGTCATTTCCTCCATTTTCCTTTATCGTCATTGCTACCATGATAGCCCCTCTCTGCATCATTCTCTTCAGCGCAACCCAAAACAAGTGGGATTAAACAAAACGCTGTGGTTTTTTTTAGCCCTTAGCATGTATTAATCTAGCTAAGGATGCTAAAACAACATCAGAATGGTGAAACAATGGCTGCATCTCTTTCCTTCTGGTTATTCTGGTACTGGTACAGTCACACTGAGGTCAGAGCATCCTTTTCTGACAGAATAATTCATGGGTAGGTTAAAATTAACGCTGCCATGTACGTTTGTTCTAGCCAATCGAAGCTTAATGTCTACATACAAGACAAAAGTAAGGTAACCATTTAATCAGTATGCTAGATAGACAGTGAGACATAAAGAGGGAGAGTGAGAGTGAATTAAAGTGAAAACAGAAAGAAAGAAAAAGAGAAAGGATGTAAACCTAGGTCAATTCATGAAACAGTTTGCAAAAAGCAAAAGAAACAAACTGCTCTCTGCTCCCTCAATGAAGCATGATCAACTGCAAATATGGCCATGAGTCAAAGGTCCAGTCCAAACACACATTCACACATGTATAGATGTACGGTGAGCACTCACAGGGTCTCGCAGGAGCTCCTCCGTGTCTCGCAGAGCGGCTCTGGGCTTCAGTTGCATGTCGTCGCTACATTCGGTGTCGGAGGCGGGCGGCGACTCGGCCAGATCCGGGAAGTCGTCTCTCGTCCTGGGGCCTCGGAAGCGGATCTTGTCCAGGCGCTTTAGCATGGTCAACACCGCGCACCTGGGCTTTACCTTAACATGGCGGACGGCAACCCTGCAGGGACACAAAACACGGGGGCTGGTGTTGGTATGGCTGTGTGGTAATCTGATTCCTTCTTCGAACCTTATTAAAACCTACTATATTAGAAAATGACTGAAGTGGTAACCATTCCCTTTGACATGAACTAGACTTGCACATTTGATGAAGGTGACAAAACACAGAAATGAGTATATACATATGTACACACAGGGTCAGCACTTAGCACCCACTATCCGCAAAATGTGGGTAAATTGTGGCAGAGGCAGTTAAAATCATCAGGCCATCCACCACCACCACTTCCAGATTGGAAGAATCGGTTCCTAATTGTCCGACCATCATCGAGCCACGAAGAAAACAAAATCATCAGTGATATTAAACCCTGAGGGGCTATTTTTTCCCTGATGATGGTCCACTGTAAACAACAAATCTGTGTTTAAATCGACAAGAGGCGCGTTAGTAACATTACCTGTTAGAAGTTGGTGAGCAACACAGTCCTGCCTGGCTGAGTAACGGAGCCACTAACGTTAACGGAGGTCCCATTGAGCGCTTGGTAAAAATGACTATTGTGCAAAGGTAAATTACAACATTGTCTATATGTGTTCAAATGTATGTTGTAAAATGCAGTTTTGGGCGTGAAACTTTTGTTTGAAGGAGATGTTTTCACAACAATATAAAATAGTAATTAGCGGGAATTACAACCTGTTTAACTATCTAACACTGGCTCTAAGCAGTTTGTAATACTATACATTATAATACTATACAGTATAGCTGTAACAGTGTGTGTACAGTTTATTTATTGTGTGGACCAGCTTTTCTCCTTAAAATGACGAGCCTCTCCTCTATGTTTTTCTCAGCTTTTTAATTAATTAATATTTCTTTTAACTATTTAACCAAAAGCGTTAATCATTAACATCCCTATACAGTATATACTATGCACAGTATATATACACACATTATGTAAACATACCATACATATACTAACAGTTTGTCCTCCTCTTGTGTTGCACCTCTAAAAATAATTATCTTTTGACAATGACAACAAAACAAACTGGGACTTTTACAGTGATGACACCAGCTTTACCTCTCTTTGGCGTTTAATTTAAAATCTCAAAGCTTGCACTATGAGCACTGTAGAGTATTAACCCCCATCTGAAGTTGCCGGACACCTACATCCATTTCAATTCCCTTTTTTCCCCAAAGGTGACATGTGACATAACACGTGCCAACCTCCAACCTTAAACGCTTTTGAAGCTCTAACCTTGTCAGCGATTGTGTTAGACTCCCCTTCAGCCTACACAGGAAGATGGAGCCAGTAACCCTGTTACCACATCCTTTCACTCCTCTGGTGAGTCGACAGCAGCAGATCTGCTGACCTAATTTATTGATTTCATTTCCATAGTGGGAGCAGTGGCAGCGCTTGTGAGAGGTTGTGAAAGGCTTAATGCTCTTGTTTTGGTATCGAGGGCCGGGGTGTAACGATGACAGATAGAACGGGGGGGCTGTTTGTGTCATCTTACAGAGTCACAGGAGTCAAGCTGCTGCAGAGTTTCCTATGCATTCAGGAGCAGTAGGCTGATACTGCAGTAAAATGAATCCCGCTGGTAGAAACAAAATACAGATTTATGACCATGTTAATGCTCAACAAAAGTAAGCCAATATAAGACGACTACGGGACAAATTTGCTATAGAGCACGATTATCATTGAAATGGGAGCCATTTTTAAACCACAACAGGTGCTAAACTGTTACTGGAAATGGATCTGCAAGCAAACACTGATCCCCTCACTGCTACTAGTTCTCCGATGTCCTGTTGGCGTATTAAACTCTGACTGCACCCAAACTGTTAAGTTTCTAGCCACCACCTCCATTAAGTCCTTTCTTTGAATGAGAAATGCTGACAGTGTGAAACAACAGAGAGATTCCGCTGTAGTACGCCTCAAAGAGGTCATTCATCCTCCTAGAGTAGATATGACCGAATGCGGCACGTCAAAACATTGTCACAACGATCCATCATCCTTTCCAGCAGTTAAGCACGAAGCCACACAACGTCAATATGAATATTTTGATTTTTGACTGCTGCGATTTGTCATTTGGGAAGGGTTCAAGTGTCGCTCTTCTTGATGTAATCTTCAGCGATTACTTAATCTGCTTGAATTAGCTGTGACACTACAAAGATGATTTTCTGACTAGGTGATTTGTTGTTGGACTTATGACTAGATTGACTTGCCAGCTGATTGAACTGGTTCAATAGGTGTCATCAGTAGTTTTAATCCCCATAGATGTGGCTCAGTAGGGCCCTGCTACACCCACTAGCAGGTTTTATCATCTATTTACATGATTGATCAGTGAAAGAAGGTATAAAAGAAGACTAAAGTGAACTCTAGTGACCATAATAATTATGACCGGACATGGGGCATTCACCCAGGAGGCATGTTAAACCAATGTGTAATTGTCTTTGTGTTCACAATCATTAAGTTTCACTTTCACTTTTCAAACGTAGTTATTTTAAAGGTCTTATTGGTAATATTTTTATGTCGACAAATATTTAAAAAGAAAAAATACATCCACAGAGCTTTTAGAAAGTTGCCTATGGCTTTTCTGGAAAAAATATTATGATTGTGAATTAATCATTTTAAAAAAGTTCAATGTTCTGAAATGAATGCTTTGTCTATCTCTGTGGAAAGTATCAAACGTTCGGTTCTCACTTCTAACAAGACTCGTGAGCCAATAGTAAAACAATGTTGGTACTGCGTGGCATGTCTGGTTAAAAAACACAGAATGACTGAGATTGACAGTAAGTGCCTGGCAACAACTTGACGTGAAGTTAACCTTTAACCCAAAACACGTTTTTTCCCTAGAAGCCATTTTGTTTGTGTTCAAAATGCAACGTTTCATTCACTCTTACGTCTTAGAATGTGTTGCTTTTAAGTTTTGCTTTCACAATGTAGTAGGTGTAGTAGGACCCTCCTGACCCTGCTCATAGCAACCAATAACGGCTATTCAATGGCCTGATACAAGTCGAATCGAGTGGACTTGCTTACTCACTCCATTTCTGAAAGCTCAGAAAACCGCTGACTGGCAACCTAGACCTACCAGCCTGGGTTTCTCAATGATTACACTTTAAGTTAGATGAATGACTGAAAAGTAAGACAGTGATCACCCTCATAACTTTCTTATCCTGAAAATATAGACAAAAGGCAGGGTCATCCCAAATATCTGAGTAAATCACTCTGCGATCCTCGCGGGACCCATGGAAGATGCCTCCATTGCCCTTATTCTGCCTCTTTACTTACTGTTGGAGACGACTAAGCTTTACTACAGTTGGTAACATAACTGTGCCTGTATAAATAGGGCTTGCATGACTGCATGCCTAAGACTGAATCACAAACATCACAACAGGAAAGTCCAAAGAGCTCAATACAAGCTATAACTCATTAATACTAGGACTTCAGGTTACTGAATAATTTTTACACATTATTCTGATTATGTTTTGGCTTATTACATGATCCATTTACAAGCAGAATATCAATAAATGCAGACACAAGCAACACACAGACTCATATTTCACATTCACTTCTACCATGTGGGAGGACAACAATCATGACATTGAAAAAAATCAATCACTGGCAACAGTTCGTCATTATTATTAACTGTACAGAACTTCACATTATCTGTGTAGGAGGGACTAAGAGGCGCAAATACAAATATTTAATTTCCTCATATAGACCACCCACCCACATGGGCACATATAAGTGGAAATTGCAGAGGTTGACCTTTCTTCCCTCAGGGGTGAGTGGAAACATGGTGAGTGGCAGCTTGATAAACACTCCCCTCCTCTTGTGAAGAAGACATCTGTCACGTTGCAATCTATTTCACACAATAACCACCTGAACCAGCCTGCTCGGTCTACAGCTCAGTGAGCAACCAACAGTTACCTACACACCATAAATCAATCCAGAACAAAAGCCACTAATAAGCAAATTTACCAATCTGAAAAAACACCCACGAAATTGGCATTTCATTCATTCATTCAATTAAAACTGCTATAAACAAATCACACTCCATTCTGTCTGTGTTAATATTTATGAAATGCAGCCATAACATATATAAACTAAGCTCTTGTTTAACAGCGCATTACTTGTTCCTTGCTAATTTTTGCCTCCTTTCACTGCCGTGTTCTTCAGGCTACCTTTCCTTTATTTATTTCCTTTTTAAAAGGATATCTTTCTCCAGTCCAGAGGCGGTTTCAACCACAACATCATCTTAAATAGGAGGATGAAAAGATGAAAAGAGAGGACAGAAGGAGGAGGAGGAGGAGGAGGAGAAGGAGGAGGAGGAGGAGGAGGGGGCTTTAACTCAAGGTCTGATCACTCTGTGAATGCTACTGTGGGGATACACACAACCAAGCCTCGTGATACATGAACCAACACAAGGACACCTCCATCCACCTTTACCTAATCATACTGCTAGTCATTACTAACAGCTTGGCGAGAGGCTGGTGCAGTCAAAAGATTTGCACATAAAACAAAAAGTTGCAACACACACAGACGGATGGTGTTTGTTTATTACTGCATACATTAGCTCGGGGTAGCTTGACAAGCCCGGTGTTTACTGCATGAGCCTAAATACTGTTTCTGAGTGTGCTTATGTGTGCGTGTGAATGCTTATGTCTGTCTGACAGTAATCTACTGCTAATGACCCGTAGTAGCTCGAGGTTACTCTTGGTCACACTCACCGCGACAGCCAATCACAGCCATTCACAGATATCAGGCACTGTGAGGCCGACTGATGCCCTTTATCCTACTTTTCTCATTCTTATAACACAAGACAACTGTGTAAAGGGATCTTCAGCTGTAGTTTCTACTAGAGCTGAAATGATTAGTTGATTGACAATCAGTTCAATCTGCAACTATTTTGATGGGCAGTTTGTCATTTAATTTAGAAAATAAAAATAACAGGAAATGTGAGAATTTGGAGGAAAAAAAAAAAAACAAATCACACAAACATATCGGCCCCCCAATTAATCTGCATCATATATCGGCCATCAGCTGTCCTGATTCTCCAATAAATCAGCATCGGCCATCAAAAAACCCATGTTGACCCATGACTGTTGGTCATCCTTAGTTTCTCAAATTAAATGCAATACCACTATTATGAAACAAACTTGCATTTAAAAATGTCCACTGGTGGCTAATAATATTTAAAATACAAGATGTAATTTTGTTTAAACACAGCCGTTGCAAAAAGCAGTGATGTAGGTTAGCAAAGTAAGCTCATCAATAAGGTTATGAATAATGTGAATGCTAGCACTAGCTCAGTCAACGTAAGCTGTGCTCACTTTGGAAATGACTGATGTTTTTGAAGTGGGTTTGTATGTGTACTCCCACATTCTGTGAAGTAAATTTACTGCATTTGTGAATGGAGTCTGGTGGCTTTGAAGAGAGAGATATAACGCATTCAGTTCCCCGTCAGAAAGGGCTGTCTGAGGGTGAAGTAAAGCAGCTGTGGATGAGAGGACGACAACAGAAAATTATATTTTAGCCGCCTAAAATATTTAACAGTTAATGTGTATGCTATAGAGTTTTTAAAAAGTGGACTGTTACTGTAGATCACATGTGACTCCGCCTCTTGTGTCAATCAAATTGCCGTTCTACCAGCAGACCTCAGTAGATGTCACCCAGTAGGCCAACCTTTACAAGAGTGGGTGAAGAACAACGTCTTAACAGGAAGAAACTCTGTAAACTCTGTAATATTGTCTGTATAATTATATTATTGAGTTGAGAAATTGAGAATTAAGAAAACCAGCCAAAGATAACAGCAAAAAAAAAAAAAAAAAAAAAAAAAAAAAAAAAATCTGCATCATATATCAGCCATTTTGTTTCTGTAAACACTACTAGGAAGCTACAAAAAGGATATAAAAACCTAAAAAAATAAAAAAGTGTGATCACAGTGGGGCTGCAATGATTATTTTTGTTACTGATTCATCTAACAATTACTTTCTTAATTAATGGATCCCACAGCCCATGGTGAGATTGTAAAAGTCTTGTTTTGTCCAAACAACAGCTGAAAACTCAAAAATATTCAATTAACTATCAGAAAAGATGAAGAAAACCAGAGAATAATCACATTTTACAAAGCATCTGTTGATTCATATCTGTCTTTTTGACTATTTGTTAGGTCATACAGGATCTTGTTAAGCGATTCTCATTCTGGCTGAGCAGCCCTAATGTATTCACCACACTACACTGATCACAAGCCAACATTGCAAGTACAGCATGCAATGTTTTCAGATATACATCCTTGTTGGGGACCATAATAATGCATTTTTTATGAGTACTATTACAGGCACCACATTCTTTAACGTATTAGTTATGAGGGCATGGCTATTTCCATCTGAGCATCAATTTGTTTGGCTCATAATGTGCCTGGACTGAACGGTAGGTTAATAAACCTTTATGTTCTCAGCTGTACACCAACATCTTTAATAACTATTCGGCTGCAAGGCTTTACCATCACCCCGAGCTATCTATAAGAGGATACAGTTACGTCCTATATAACTGTTGCCTACCAACCATGCATGAAAGGAGGGGGGCAGTGGAAACAATCAAACAGCACACACAACTGAGTACAATACAGGTTAGAGCTCTCGCACAAGTGGGCCACGTTCTGTGTTTTCTGGGCCGTCAGGCAGTCGGGTTTTGTTTTAGAGTAACAGAAAGTTTGACAATAGCTGCTTGTTCGCTGGAAATGCCACAGTGCAGCGTTGTCACTTTGGTGACTGACACAAACCTGGTTTCCTTTTACAGGTGCTTGAACATACGAAACATAAGGACTTCCTGTCATCATCATCCATGGTGCTTTGGTTCTGTAGAAACGAGGCTCAGTATATCAAGAGGCTCATCTGTAGAGCTAATCTTAACTTCTACAAGTTTCATAAAATGCTGTGAGACAGAGAGAGAGTAGCATGACCTTTAGATATCTCATTTGCCAGATTTAAAGCTTCAGTATGCAATATATACTTTGCATCAATTAGCAAAAATCTCAGTATTTTGTAATTCAAGTTTTCTGTGAGAAAACTTAACTTCTGCACCTCCTCATGGCTCTGTTTTCAGGCTTTAAATAATCCAGCTCCTGACGGGAAACTCCTGCCAATCACAGGTCATTTCAGAGAGAGTGCATTCCTATTGGCTGTTCATTCAATGGAGGCAGCTGTCAATCACTCACAAACTCTGATCAAATGGTCAAACTAGGCATTTATGATTAAATATAAATTAATATTCTGTTACTATAATGCCGATTTCTCACATGAAAAATCTTTTCAGAAACATCTTGTAGTTACGGTTTAGCTGCTCTGATTGGTTGTTTTCCTCTGGTCTGTGAAATCTTGCAGGTGCCATTAGGAGCTCCGGAGGACAAGGAGGCACCTGATTTTTTTTTTTTTTCAGATGATTTTTTTCCTCATGCACTACTGTGAGGATATAGCGACTTCTTTTTATAAAAATAACTTTTTATAAATCATATTTGCTCCAACCTGCCTACAGCTGCTTTATCCAGAATGTACCAGTACTTCAACTTTTAGCTAACTTTCCTGCATTCACACTGAAAAAAAGACAGGCAACAGATGGCCAGAAGAAAAAAGCATCCGGTTACTGCCATGCTGCATAATAACTGTCTGAAACAAAGTATGCTGCCAGGTGCCTTTCCAAATTTACATAGGCAACTATTGTATCACCTCTCCAACCAAACTGCCCAACAGAATACACATTGTTATGCTAAGTGTTTCCACCAAGTCTTATTTCTATTTGATGTCAACCCTGGGGATGGAGTGGGAGGAAGGGAGGAGAGTGCAGATAACTTTAATTAGACCTATTAGACACATTCTGCTCTGTAGTTGGAGGCTAAACCGGAGTTTCAGTAGAGTCCTAGTCAACAAATTTGAACATAAGAACAATACAAAGAAACGGCCGGTACAAGGAGAACGCACTAGCTTTTATCTAAGCCCACTAATGCAACCCCTCTGGGCAATGACGTGTAGTTGGCTGAATAAAAATAAAAGTCAGTTATCGCATGCATTTTTCAAAGCCAACATCATGTCCAGTTTTTTTTTTTTTTTTGTCAGTGCAGCTTGAGTTTGTTTTCACACAAAGTGCATGATGTGTTTGACATTTATGTTGTTATAAACACCTCAGATATGCAAATTTTGACAGCTATTTTTTTCCTGCATTTCTATGGGCTCTCTTTTAAAGATGTTATAGCATATCATTCACGACTTGTGATTAGAGACAGTAACACAGACTATGTTACACGCACACTAATATTCTAAATAGTCTGAATTTGCCCATGGAAACAGCATAATCAATTTGGATATTCTGAATTAGGCCTTATTCCGAGTGGAGCATTTTCTGATTAAGACGTGAAATATGCCGATATTATTTGTGATTTACAGCATTCATTGGATATGTTCGGGTCTTTACTGCCTCTTGCCCATTTTCGGCCAGCTCTGTGCGTTGTACTCAATCCAGCTAGCCAACAGTTTGCAGAGATGCAAGCTCAAAAGAAAATGAGACACACACCTACTTTTTAACATTATGAAAGTCTTGGATATCAACAGGTTTTGGGATCTGCGCAAATTTCACAACGGCAACCTTTTCAAGATTCTGGTGGAAGGAATGAACAATGGAGACAGTGTTCATACGGCCCAACAAATCCACCAAGGGTGGAAAAAAAACACATTTTTGACACAAGGAAGTAAAATGGTGCAGGCGGCTCCTGCTGTTCCCAGTGATGTGGGTACCCTGAGATCACAAATGACCAGATGATGATGGTAAGAATTAGGGGTGGGAAGAAAAAAAAATGAAAAAAAAAAAAAAAAAAAATCGATTCACCTACATATCTCGATTTTTATATATTTAATTATTTTTACAATCTTTAAATAGTTAAATTAATAATAATATATATTCACATTCATTAGCCATGTAAGCAGGTTAGTAGGAACACTGTCTTTTTCAGAATAAGAGCAAAACCCAGAATATTTGGTGTAAATGTAGTCAATGTACAGTGTGTCCTTGTGGGGCATTCAAGGCTAGACTGAGATGATGGATTTAGAGTTAACTCCTGAACACCGTTTTTTAAAGGATAATTAAATGGGCTCCTGCATTAGGGAACAGTCATATCAGAATTGAACTGTATCAAACATATAGTCATAAACTACAAAAGACAGCACTATAAATAATGTGTTGTTACCCTCTATCCCTGCCCTTGCACTCACTGCCTCCAATGCAGCATCCCCCCACCTCCACTGCTATTAATTCACCATGCAGTTATATAAAACAAGGATATAAACAATCGATGCTTCCTTAACAACATGTCAATCTGCCCTCTGTCTCGCAAATTAGATGGACAATGGGGACAAAGTGTCACCAAATTTGAACTCTGCGTGAGGCGAACAAGTGGCGATCAATTCATGTCATTTCATGCACTTCCCCACCGGCATTATTGTGGTTTGACTGCAGAACTTCCTACTGTCTGTGAACACAGCACTTTTCAAATTATGCACGTTCAGGTACATCACGTAACTTTGGCAATAACATAAAACAAGATACACTGTTTAATGTCTGTGATTGATTCAAGGTCAAGCTTCAAGTCAGAAAGTTCACTTTCATAATGTACGGACATGAAAAAAACGCTGCACCTAGGGCTTCCAAAAACAATTGAAAAATATGAACACAAAGTAGCTAGACTATATTTTTTCAGTGGTAGTGGTTGTTTGAAGGCTAAGCACACGTAATACCCGAAACAATCTTTTAAAAAGACGTTATTAATAAAATGTAACGTCAATTGGCAGTGGACGACCGCTGACTTTAATGTCCACGACTCCCTGCAACGCTAGTTTGACATTAGCTAGGCCAAAATGCACTGTTGAATTCAAGTGTGTTATATTTTAACAATTGAATCAACCACTGAATTAAACGCTGTAGTTTGATAGCTAGGCCTCGAGTTAACTGTTTCAATAAACCCCCAAACGGTCGGACATTTTCTCATATCTGTAACACAGGCTAACACAACACGAGAACCAAATTATCCGCATTTTGGCTGACCCCGACCAAACAGTGAGACAGACGGCTGACAAAACAATACCCTTCATTTTTTCTACCATTAGAGGCGTTATAAAGAGAGAAAAGGGGTCTTACCCAGCACGTAAATCGTAGCAAAGTTTCATGAACACTGAGATTGCCTTTAGTTTGCTTTATCCTTCAGTACACCTGCTGCTCAGGGCGTCTAAATTAGCGCCAGTGTCACGGCGAAAACTGCTCACTTGCTCCATCCATCCATCCCAACGATATCCGCTTGTTTCTGTCCGACTAAATGTCGTCTCCTGCTGCTTGTTGAAGGGTTAGGCAGGCAAACACCGAGGAGGAAAAACAAATGTACCAGTTGCGTCCCCCTCCTGTCTGGAGAGAGCTGCCCACACCAGCGCCGTTTGCTCGCAGATCCTAGCGTGTCTTCGTCTCTTGTTGATTTCGCAGAAGCAGGCAGGGAGAGCGGGCAGAGCGGGCAGAGCTGGGAGAAGGGCCGAGGAAATTTCGTCAGTGTTCGGTGCTGCTTTCTTAAAGGGGCCGTGAGCGGGGAGTGATGCTCCGGAGACAGGACGGAAACACAGCCGCTTCTTACCACCGCCCTGTGGCCGCCACTATCACTGAGTGTTAAATTATAAAACACTTGGGTAAACAATGACCTTATTATAATGCCACACTGCAAATTAACCCAGAAGACGACTAGTATTAATATTGTGGTGCAGCTTTATCTCCTCTATTGAAGCACCGGCTATATAAAATGAATGAATAGTTATGAGGATTATCCACTTAGATGTCTTCAGTTCAGATGGAGCAATGCGGTTTTCCCTGCCAAATTAAATACTTAATTCCTGGAAACCTCCAAGGGAATTATGAGGAAATTACAGACAGTGGCTCCTGTTTTTCACTAACATTTTGTCAAGGTCTAAATACCGTTTCAAAGCCATCTCCATACGTCCAGGAATCAGATTCGGGTGGTAAAACACTGGGTCTACAAATACTGAAATTAGCCTAAATGTGTATGTTGTTAATGGTTGGATGTAAACTGCCCAAGGCTTCTAAACCCCCAAATTTCCCAGAGGGAAAATACTGACAGAGTGACCTCGTTGTCCTCAATGTTAGTCAGTGGCCGTATCATGTTTTCTCCACTGGATGGGCTCCCTAGAAAGCGTATCATCCCGTTTTCTCTACTGGAAGGACACCGGGATGATATCATCCCGTTTTTTCCACTGGAGGGACACATTATCATGTTTAACCTACCATATGGTTATCCAAGAGGGCACTGTTGCTGCAGTTTGTACCCCCCATGTTCGAATAAACTACAAGCCCCACCTAGTCCACCAGTGATTCTGGCCCTGACTGCCAAATCAGTTTGAAAAGCAGTTTACTAGAATCTACTGAGTAGTTCAGTTATCTGGTCATAACCTATGACTTATCCTAGCCATCAATAGCAATGTATGTGTCAGTCTAAATAAGTGGATAAAATGTATTTGTTAAGTTTAAGGGGGTCACAGGTCGCTCTGTGTTTGACCTATTAAACTTAACAAAAGTGTTTGATCATAGGCTGATTAGATGAACAGACACTTGAGGTTTTTCCTACAAATAAAGCATTCCATCCATCCATCCATCCATCCATCCATCCATCGTTAACTGTTTGTCCCGTGGGGGGGGGGGGGGGGGCTGGAGCCGATCCCAGCGAAGGCGGGGTACACCCTGGACAGGTCGCCAGTCCATCACAGGGTAAAGCATTCCACATGTCCTGAAAGTACTGTTCTTAAAAAAAACATGGCCGCTTTTGAAGCACTAACCTTTGCATGTTTGCTTTGTCCATCTGTGGGATTCCTATTGTCTTCTGTAAGTAAAGGGATCCAGGAGTCTTTGCTGAAGTCCCAGTTATCCCTCTATTTCAGCATGTCTGAATGACGAAGAAGGACAAATGGACAAAGAAGAAGAGAAAGAGTGAAATGAGTTGAAAGTGAGAGACAGAGAGAGGCAGAAACAGGAGTCAACTGACCTCTGACCCCTGAGATGAGACCATAGATTACAGGGAAGTAATCACAAGTACTTTCTATGTCTGCTGTCAGACTACCAATGAGGCCAATGAGGATCAGTGTAGTCTTGTCCTCACTGGAGTTTTGGCCTGGTTGTCCTGCGGCAGCACTGTCTGCCACCTCCTCCTCACCACAAGCATAACATCTGTGAGCAGCCTACATAAGGATTCAACATATTAGGTTGCTTTCTGCATTTAAAAACAGTCAGAAAAAGGCAACGCTGAGTCTTACCGTCTCCCAGGTGCAGCCTCTGTTGACGGGAAGTCCATATTTGTGTGGCTGTAGCTGCTACTGAAGACTTAATGGCTGACTAAAAATAAGAGAGGCAGTGCACGTTTAGCTTGCCTTCATATTTGTGTAGGCAAATGTCTGAGGCACTGACAGAGAGGACTTTCCATGTTCAGCTCATGAGTACTTTCCGCAGACCTTGAAAGAACAGAAAAGGGATATTTAGAGTCCTGTAGAGACATTTGCTATGGTGCATTACTGATCAGATTATATGAAAGCAGCAAGGGAACTGTGAAGAGCGTGACTCCCAGCCTGTAATATAGGCAATCCTTTGTTACCACACATTACTTAGTCATCATTTCCCATTAACGCAGAATACTATATGAAGAACTGCTGATATTACTTTACCGAAGTAATAGGGACTTTGCGGCACTATGCTGCACATAGGCCTTTTTCACAGTAAACACTTTGACATGTCATCATAGGAAAAGCACAGGTGTTACTAATAACACTAATGATGCCTCTGTTCTCCACTAAATGGAATTCAGCCATCTTTAATTTGTTTATTTACACCTGTGCTTTTCCTACCGTGACAAGTCAAAATGTCCTCTCTGGTAAAGGCCTACTGTAGGCTCACATTTACATAGTTCAAACAACAGCGTTGATTACATTTATGTGAAAGGTTCGCTTGTAGTAAACAGTTCCTCGAAGTTCTTTGGACCTGTTTTTAGCATCTTTCAGCATATTGTTTTGGTTTTATGGCTAGCGTGTGCTGCTTTGGTTAAGTGGACAAATAAATCTAAAAGCCTGTCTTCACTATACCTGCCCGGCAAGAAATGGCAGCCAGGTAAAGTTAGCACCTAGCTAGCGAACATTGTGGAAGCTATAGCATTCGGTGGAGACCAAAAACAGAGCTAAAAAGAGAGGGAATATTGGATAAGATGAATATATTCTCCCAAGTTTTGCAGGTTATTTCAGTAACAGATGCTCTATCTTTGGATCTGTAAATACTATAAGCTTAAACGGGATACTGCTCAGGGTTTGCATAGTCACCAGAGATTGTGCAGCAAACAAGGGGACTAATGTTTTTAGATGAGATTCCCCTTAGTCATGCTTAACACACATGCGTTTATACAAATACAATGGATTTCTGTGATCCTCTTCAGATGTCTTCTAGCAAAAGTACAGCTGCAGAGATTTCCCAAATCCTCCCTCTGCACTCATTTAGAAACCCCTTAATAAACCTCTTAATCCCAAATCAGTATTTTCTAGAGGGTTGCACACCCACATGTGTCTTATGCAACTGGTGGAGCATCCAGTGTCAATTACAGAACAGTTGGGAGGATGGATGACGAGGCGGCTGATGCAAACACATTTGGATAAGATGGCTGATTAAATACTGACACGTTGTCATTTCCACAAACGATTAGCTATGATTTCTTTCACTTGCTACCACTTCAGATACTGTTTGGATTGCCATATTTCCATTGACCACATTCTAAAATCTGACGCTACCTGGGCCATTGTGTATGCAGCATTAAGTCAGTGCTGCTTATTCTCTCAACTAATCCCAGTTATAACTTTCACCCCAAATTTAGGCTAAAATTTGACCCTAACTGTAATCACAGAAAACATGGCACCTATAGAACGTACATTTTTAAATGTGCATGTCTGATAAAGCATCACCCATATCAAGATTGAGGAGGTAGTTATTTTGGGATGCATTCGATGCTTTGCAAGTCAAAGTACCTGTCTTGACATCACTGCTCAGGGTTTGGCCACTGTTGATTGTCAACCCATACACAGAGTGACACTGAGCCAATTCAAGCTAATTCAAAAAATCTATGAGGGCTTTTTAAAATTTTTACTCCACATTACCATAAACAAATTTTAGAGCTACAAGCTGTTGCTGCAGCTATTTGGTAAATCTTAAAGCCCCTGAAAACCTAGTTTCTCAGAAAGCTTCTTTATATGAATGGGTTTGAGAATTGAACACAATATTTTTAGCCTGAAGTCTGACCAATTTAACACGGGAGACTTGAATCAAAATGGGCAGTTTTGGGGTTGTTTGCTAATGTTTCCAGGACTCCTGATGAAGCGGATTGGCTGAGTTTTTGACTGTTAAGATGCAGTTGCACATGTGTGAATGCAGGCGAGTGACCATCACCTGTTGAGGCGATGTTTGAGCTGAAAGTTCCCCAAAGTTGAATTCAATTAATCTCTTAATAAATGAAGAAGAAGAAGATCTACCTTTATTAGTCCCACAGTGGGGAAATTCAATTTACACTCTGTTAAACTCATACATGGTACATGCAGACCTGAAACACACATACATGCATTAATGGAGAGATGTCAGAGTGATGGGGCTGCTCCAGACAAGCGCCCCGAGCAGTTGGGGGTTTGGTGCCTTGCTCAGGGGCACCTCGGCAGTGCCCAAGAGGTAAACTGGCACCTCTCCAGCTACCAGTTCACACTCAGTTTTTGGTCCATGTCGGGACTTGAACCGGTGACCCTCCGGTTCCCAAGCCAACTCCCTACAGACTGAGCTACTGCCGCCCCCAAATACATATACAAATAAAGTTTTTTCCCTAAACTTTTACTTTGTTTATTGCTTATTTAGTCATTGATGCTTAATGTCAGGCTGTGTAATGTTATGGAAAAATACTTCTCAGGGGTTTTTCAGGGACTTTCTAATGTGACTATGAAGCTTTTGATGAACAGTGGGCACTGTGGACACAAGTGACAATTAGCTGCAAGACACCGGTAATGCTAAAACATACTTTTACAGTAACACAAGTAGGAAAACAGACAGAAAGTTGGAAATGTCAGCTAACCATAAACTAGCCACCAGAAACTACTGGTCAAATCAGACCAAGTTACTCCTGTGTGTTTTGAATTAAGCAATGGTGCATTATGTTATTTATGAATTCAACTTCTTGTTTATAAAAATAACAATGTAGTTTCATATTAAGTGATTTCTGTCATCCTCTGATCCTTTCTGCAATCGTCCTCACAGTACAGCAGTACAAGAACACACTGTACAGCAGGTCTACATGTGATTTGTAGTTCATCACCAGTAGATGGCACAATTGGATCAGTCGTCTTCTTCCCTCCTGCCTGATCTTGTTCGGCACAGCAGTTTCTTTCGGATGCCAACTGTGGCTCTCATGAGTCTGAATTATTTAGTTTTCCTGGCTGTGATGGAACACAGATAACGAGGAGGGCAGAGGGTCACTCTGACAGACCCATGAGACTTTTTACTTGTGCTACTCCTCAAGTTTCAAGCAGAAGCTTTTTATTCCAAAGCGACATATAGACCACCTGACAAAATGATATCTGCTGATATGCAAGTTCATGTAACGTAACAGAGAAGATGTGGAACGCAGACAGTGGAAACTTATTACATGCATGCATCGTGATTGTGGCGACTAATCCCACTACCGGTCCTACATATGACATGAACTCTGTTCCAATCCTTACTTTATCTTTGTACCTTATGTCACCTGAGGAGGCGACTGGCGTGAGTTGCCATAACAACTAACTGCCCAATAGGCCTGTGAAACCTGACCCTCCCATCTAACCTTTCACTCTGCACGCTCACAATAAAATACATGGCAGTACCCAGTGGCAGCAGGCTGGATGTATGCTTATTTGTGTGATGAATTTGGCACAGTTGCCATTTCCAGGCCCTGACAAAAATAACCTTTATATCAATGACATGAGCACACCTATCTTATCTATACCAAGACATGGAGAGAAAACAGAGGGATTCCATGCCTTGTAACTGACTCACATCTCCCCCACTTTAAGCAAAAGAAGCGTTCATGGTCCTATGTGACCTTAGCAGCCTTTTACTTCTCAGTTCTTTGATCTCCTGCCACCTAAGTGCATTTTCACTGTCTTGGACTAATCTGGTACATATGGCCGAAGACAAATTCCTACAGACAAACATTAAAGTCAAGGGCTGTGTATAGCCGGCTTACCTTGGAATGCCAGAGCAAAGTGGCGGGTCTTAAAGCTGTGGAAAAAATGTAAATAATGCAGGGTTCAGTGCTTTGCAGTAAACAACAAAGTATCTTTGAGTTTAAGGAAGATTTGTGTAGCACAATGTAGAAACTGGATCTATTAAATAAGTAACGTCTTTCAGACAATTGGTTTAAAAGAGACCTATTATGCTTTCTCCCTTTCCTTCAGTGTGTTATAAAGTTCTTTGTACATGTGAAGGGTCTGCAAAATTACAAAGCCCACGCCAAAGGGAGTTACCCTCCCCGCAGAAACACTGCTGCTGAACACCTTGCTCTAAGTCCCGCCTTTTCTGCTGTAACTTGGTGATGTCACCAAGTAACACTTGCAGACACTTCCTGGAGTCTCCTCTGGCTGCTTCCCAGGCTAGCTGTTTGTTGTAAAGTAGCTAAGAAAATAAATGTAATACAATATTTTTTTTTATCACTATGGGAAAATGAAGAGGTAGTAGTGGTTTGATTTTAACAGTCCTTACAGATAAAACAATTATGTGCAAATAATCAACTCATACTAAGATTATTATTTGTGAAAGAAATACCAGTCAAATTAAACTTCAGTGAATAACTTACTTGAGGCCCTTACTCAACTGAAACATGTAAAAAGAGTTACTCTTGAATGATGGGGTGTGTGTAATGCTTCTGTAGATGGTGTGTAAATTGGTACGTGTGCAAAGGTTTGGATCAAAGTGAGGGGATTTATTAAGACCGGCTGCCACCATTGTTCTATGCGGATTAACACTCATATACAAATACACCTATATCTCTAACCACTTTGATACACACACACACACATCATGTTTGAGGTCCACAGTAGAGTAGTCGGCCTCAACAGTATTTCCTCTCACACTGTACTGTTCACTGATAGTCAGCGGCGCTCTGATCACTGACAGGACAGATTGAGACTCCCGATACATTACCTTGTATGGACATTTTCTCCATAGCATACACAGCACTTAAAGGGTGCACCTCTGTTTGAAATCTGTCGTCTCCGTCGGATTCATTCTAAACTATCCGTCCCTCCACCCTTTTTTCTCATACACAATATTTTTATTTCCCCGATATGAAAATAGAACAAATTAATCATGAAAAACACATAGTATTGAAGAGTAAAATAGTCAGCTAATCTGCTTCATACAGACTGTGTGTGTGGTTTGATCAGATTAGACTCACCCATAGACTGTATATAAAGATGAACGCCGTGTCTCTACTTCCTCCCGGAGCAGGATATTTTCAGAAATTCTTCAGGGATCCTCATCAGACCAGGAATGGGCTCTCTTTACTAAGTACTGTATATGCTTAAATCCTTATATTTGGGCCAGTTTGACGTATTTGAACTGGAAAGTCTCTAAATTGTCTGAATTAGAGCAGCTTACATCTTTAGCCGACCAAGAAAGTCTTTTGACTGATTCCTGAACAACAATCAGTCATCTTTGTTGGTGTAAAATTAACACAGTGGAATTTTAAAACACAAAAATACACCAAATAAAGTGATAAAACATCTTTAGAGCAGGTTGCCACAATTTTCCATTAAGGACCCAAGACCGCTCTGTCACACTTTACCCCCGTGTGATCACCTACTCCAGAGTAACACTGAAATAAGTGAGTAACACTTCCCGTAACTCATCGCTAGTTGGATCCACAACAGTCGATGTTACCTAATTTTCCTCGAGCGGCGTACGTGTTTCAACAAGCCGCGCTTCCTTCCGGGCAACAAGCGTGTTAACAGGCTGCTCAAGACGGCTACAAATTCATCATGTCTTTTAATTTTTACAGTCACAATCATCTCTTCTTTCCAGTGTCTTGAAACCATAAAAAATAAATATACATTATGTTACAAAACATTTCCAGTGTCTCGGATCAATAAAAAAGAAACAAGGACATTTATCAACAGCAGTGATTACAAGGAGGGCAAGAAAACACTGGGGCTGTACTGTACGCATGGTACAGAGGTATTCAGTGAGTGGTAAACAAGACTTTACGACTTTACTGCGAAACACATTAGAGTTGACATCATTTCCACTTTGAACTAAGACTTTTTTCTTTATACTGAAGGCCTTGACTGTCTTCATCAAGGAGTGCTTGAAAGGGTTGGATTTTAACATGAACAATTCCTGTGTTGAATCTTTATGCCACCAAAGACCAACAAATCAAAATGTTTTCACCTATTCTGGAATAAAAGTGAGTTAAAAGTGAAACTGACTCCAACCCTGATGTGCACATTTACTGTAGTTCAAGACTTTGGTAACCAGGAGTGTGTTGCATTGGACAAGAAGTCAGGATGGACACTGGAAAAGAAGGCTTCAGGTTCATAGCGCTTGAACTGGAAAACTTTTCAACGTCATTCCACATAATTAATGTTCATTTAGGCCCAATGTTCTGTGTGTGCATACATTTGTGTCTGTATAGCAGAATACACTGCCAGAGAGTGTGGTACATCACCAGAAAGCCCACTACCAGCTAATACAGTATGTGTTTGTTTGTGTAAGGCCTCAATTCAGGATTGTTCTGTCGATTAAACCAGCATATCAAGTGATTTGCACCATTGGGAAGCTTTCCCAACTTACCACAGAGCATATGATTTTTAGTTTAGAAAAACTTCTCCTCGCTACAGCTGAAATACAAAATAGATTTCTTCTTCACCTTTAACAATATCTACATGTTAATTACACTCTAAATGCACTGCATTGAGAGGCCGGGGAAGCCTTTCTTTGAGTAAAAAAGCAAAACAAAAAAAAAAAGAGCACTTGGTGTGTGGCAGCGCTGTCCGGTATTCAGAGTCCAATGTGTCCGATAGTCAGTGAGAACAAGTCTGACAATTTAAAGGACTTGTAGTCCTTGAAATCTTTTTGGACTACAAATGTACCGGCATGTATTTGAGTCTGGGTTCATGCACAGTGGTTATTCATCTGCCTTTTCCAGCTTTCCTAACTTCACCCATTGATAGGGCGACCATGGAGGAACACCATTTTGGGACTTCTTCATCTTCTGCGTCCCCATCTTTTCCGACAGTGGTTTTGGCACACGTGGCTCCATTACATCCTCTCCTGGTACAGCCCAGCATTCCCTTTATTATTTCTCACATCTTTTCTGCTTAATTTCACATCTCGGGCAGTCTTAACGTCTGCAATTAATACTGCTCTCCAGAGAGAGGGAACATGAGAGGAGGGATGGATGGACGGATCAGGCGCAGAGAACACTCCCCCCTCTTTCACCCAATCTGCAACACTTTGTCTTCAGTTTTCTTTTCTTTTATTCCCGTCCTCTCGGCTCTCCTCCTTTCCTCTCCAAACCCCCAGCAGGTTCTTTGCTCCTCCTCTCACAAGGGCAGGCTGGTCTGGGTTTTCCTAACAGGTCAGATCGAAGTCTCGTTACTGCCACTGGTAACGGGGGGAGGATGCAGGGAGGATGGGTGCAAGGAGAAAGAAAGGAAGAACATGCAATGTAAAAATGAATGCAGGGATGCAGGAAGCCATCATGCAGCATTCAAGCAGGATGGTCATATTATTCATGCTATAATTGAAGGAGGAGTTTGGGAAATATGATCATTTGCTTTCTTGGCAAGAGGCAGACGAAAAGATTGCTACGACTTTCATGTCTGAGTATGGTACCAAGCTTCTCGCCTAATTCTCGGCAAGAAAGCAAATAAGTGTACGTCCAAGAATGTCGAACTATTCCTTCAACTATGAATCCTGTTATGATACATGCATTATTCCATCAGTTGACCTAATGGTCAACTGATACATGTTATTTAACCATATGGTTGCTGAAAAGTGTTTTTCAAAGTCTTAAAATCACGATCAAATTGATCCTCTTTAAAGTGATTCAAATATGACTAAATGACGAGGACAGCATTCAGTCATTTGCAGTATGACTTTAACTTAAAGGGTTGATCCATCTGCATTCTGTTGCGTTTTTTCAAATGGAAACGCCAACTCAGCCGCTGCTAAAAGCAGTGACGCAGGTTATCAAAGTAAGCTAATCGAAGCTTATCAATAAGGTTATGAATAATGTGAATCGTAGCATGAGGTTGTATGTATACTCTGAGGTAAAATGACTGCTTTTGTGAATGTAGTCTGGTGGCTTTGAAAAGAGCAATGTAAGACTGCCTAACAAGTTTATCAGTTTAAGTGTATGCTATATTTAGTATATTTTCGCTGTTTTACCCTGCCATCAAACAGCCCTTTCCCACGGAGAACTATAGCTGTCTTCATAGCCCCCAGACCAGACTCCATTCACTAAAACTTTCATTTTATGTCACAGAACATGGGACTTGCTGGTCTACCGCTGCATCTGTCGGTCAGTCTGTTTTTGTTATTTTGTGAATTTCAGATCCAACCAATAACGTGGCGTCAACAGCAGTATACTGCTTAGCTCTGGTGCCGGTACTCCTGTCTGCTTCTCCAAACTGGCAGCATGCCGACTGCCATTCAAGTTACTGTATGTAACGTAAATAAACCGACTACAAGGATGTACTGTACATGTAGCAGCATCATCATGCAAAAACCTACGTCAGGGTACATGGGGAAAAGTTTTTAGCAAGTCTTGGGGAAATATTTTGACACTAAAACCTACAGACTTCAACCAAAATTTGAATGTTTGAATTTGAATACATGAGAATACTAGCTACAGAAAGATAATAAAACCTAAAACAAACAAACAAAAATAATGCACCCGCCCTTAAATCATTGTTTTAATGAGCATAAAGAATGATGCAAATATAGAAAAAAGTCATTGTAACATGCCAGCACTGCTTACTAGGACCTACTTACTCTGAGTCAGACTCGTTGCCTCCATTGACCGTTCCTGACTTCAAGTGCATTGCCACTCCCCCGTTGGTCTCCCGGTAGATGCCCGCTGGCGGGGCCCCGGCAGGAATCTGCGGCCGCGGTGCGACGGGGGGCTTGATGAGGGAGCTGGTTTCGTGGTTGCCAGGGCGACCTCCTTCATTGGAGGCCAGCGAGGGCGGTCGGGATGAAGGGGTCATGATGTTGACAGAGGAAAGGGGCGGGGAGGAGGTGTTGTTGTTGTTGGGGGGGCGGAGATGTGATGGTGGGGGAGTTGTAGTCACTCAGTTTCTCCCTCAGACGGTTCTTCATGTTCTTGTCAGTCAGCGGAGGAGGGTAGCTGATCTTGTTCTTTAATATGCCTGAGATGGACAGAGTTCACTCCAATGTAAGTCCGATCAAACAATTCATTTAATTTCATTCAAAAGGCTTCTCTTACCTTTTCTCGCCTCCGGCTGGTGGTTGCTGTTGCCGTGGGACTGGCTAGCTGGCGTTGCGTCTCTTGCATTACCAGGCGTTTGTTTGTCTCTCTCCGGAAGGGTCTCCCTCTCTCTTTCACCAATGTGGTTCAGCTTATTTTCCGGATGCAGCTCCACGTTCACCTTGGTCTCCACCCTCAGCCTCTCGGCCCCACCGGGGTCCTCGCTGTCACTGGCTGTGGTGGCCTCTGTTGGCCAGTAAGGCTTCACATGGTTGGATACTGAATCCACTAGAGAAGGAAAAGCTGACATATTGAAAGCAGCAAGAATTTTAACTACTTTAGATGGTAACAATACATCTTACTTTACATGATCATCAGATACTTTGTACATAAAATGTATCTTAAAAGTATATATAGCTGTTAAATAAATGTAGTGCAGTAAAAAGAAGTGTATTTTCCTATGTGAAGTAGAGGTATGAAGTTGCATGTAATGGAAAAACTTAAGTACCTCAAATTTGTACATAAGCACGGTGCTTGAGTAAATGCACTTACATTCTACCACTGATTATACCTCGTGTTTAGGCTAAATATTACCACCCGTATACCTTTAGGCGTGCTGTGAATGGGCTGCCTCTCGTTGTTCCACTTGGGCTTGACATCGATGTCGTCATCCTCGCTGTCAGAGGAGTGTGATGAGGCGTAGGAGGAGCTGTGTTCGTCGACTGACAGCTCGCTGTCTGAGTCGGAGTCTGGCAGGAACAACGAGGGAAGGTAGAAAGATGAACCTCTACTTACTCAATGCACAGATGTATGCAGTTTTCTATGGATATAAATGACTGAGAGGTTTCACTTCGTTCTGTAACTGAATATTGTATGACGAACTCACCGTCACCCTTGGTGCCGTTCCTATGGAACAGAGGTCCATCCAGATCTGTGTGTCCTTTAGCTGTTCCTGAAGAGACACTTGGCTTCTGACCAGACTCCTCCCTGGGTAGATGAAGACAGATACAGGAAGAGGGAAGGGAGGGACAAATAGGAGTGAAAAAGACGAGGTGGAGATTAAGACAGGAGGGAAGTACAGTGTTGCTGGAAGTTAATTCAAGCCCAAACTCGCGGTCTGAGATAATTAAAGTTAAACAGCTGAAACACCAGACATCTTCAGCTTCGGCTTCAACAAAGACTTCAGCAAATATTAAATTGTGGTTAAGGTGTGCTTGCAGTAGCTCTGAGTTACAGTAAACTGGCTGCTTGAGCATAAACAGAAAAAAATGTCTACCACAGATGGATAAATGGTGGGTAAGACTTAATGCTAAACTGCTATAACCTCCTCTCCACCTGTAACTGTTTATTCCAGGTTAGTTGAGAGGTTGGCTGGAGGGCAAAACGCTACTGGAGACTCTGACCTGTCTGATGGCTGATCAGAGAGAAACGTCTAGAAGCAGCTGAAGACAGGCCAACAGCCGCAGGGAAGAAGTACGTGAGTCTGTATTACATTCCCACTTCAACAGGTACAGTCCCATCTCCCTTATTTCCCCAAGTCTCCTTCCCCATCTTCCCCTCTCTTTCTATTTCTCCCAACCTTTTCCCTTTCCCTCTCGCAGAGACAGCACTCCATCCCGCTCCCCCCTTCTGGCGTTTTCTCTCATTGACCCCAGTGTTAGCTCGCGTTACCCAGATGACAGCTTTACGAGCCAAGGCGCACAGTCACACCTCACCTTGAATCTGTAAAACTCTTTTAAAACACCAGGTATATGTAACACCACTCCGCTGCGATGAAAACATGTCTGTGATATGCACAAACACAGATCAACCTGAGATGATAATATATCCTGGAAGAGCCATAAGTCAAAATGACAACTTTTTAGAGATTCATCAGACAGGAATACACTTGTCCTGGTGCTCAAGTTCTGAGCAAAAGCGCACAATGTTGACCTAAAAAAAGCAATAAAGGTGTGTAGATATACACACAGTAAAAAATATCTGCTCAACTCAATAGATTCTTG
This sequence comes from Pterois miles, assembly GCA_947000775.1. Taxonomy (NCBI): domain Eukaryota; kingdom Metazoa; phylum Chordata; class Actinopteri; order Perciformes; family Scorpaenidae; genus Pterois; species Pterois miles. The sequence continues at coordinate 14,632,697 of CAMQGK010000549.1, read as the reverse complement.
GCTGTCTAACATCACTTATAACATATACTTACCTAAAAGCTGTAGCAAATGAGAAAAGAACGCACATGCTGGACCATATTTCATAATAAATTAAACCAGTTTCTTATGTAGTACTGCCACACTTAACTGCATAATATATAAAACATTATACAACAGCAACATATTCTGATTTTCTAACATTTGAGATATCGCTAATAGCAATATCATTGCTGGAAGATATTGCTAGCGGTGAAGAGCTAGCATGGAGCAGTGGACATGATGCTATAGGCTATATACCGGGCACACATGAATGGTTATTGTGTCTATAAAAAGTAATAAACAAGTTGTAAAAAATATTTTTTTGACAGTGAAAGACTAAATACACTGAATTACCAGTTTATAGGCTACATCTTTTAATCATTTTAATTCAATTTAGTAAATTAGTAAATATGATTTTATTAGGATTTTTTGCAATGTCTTAATATGATTTTGTTCTTTTATGTACTTTTTAATGCTTCATCTGCACCCCACTGTAATGGAAAGCACTTTGAATTGTCTTGTACATGAGATAAACTTGCCTTGCCTTACATCTAAAACCTCATTAGCTAAAACTGCAGCTCCTTTCAGGTGTACCTAGCTAGGTCCCACTAGGTTTAACTAGGTCCTAGCTACAAGAAAGTTTAATACGCAGTTTAATCCAACAGCCTTACGATAGCTGGTTATAATGCTGAGATTTTTTTGAAACTGGTTGGAGTGTGTAGTCACATTAATATTAGATTTATACATGCTAAAAATGGTAAAAAAACAAACAAACATCAACTTAATTCAATAGCGCTGATATAGCCAGACAGCAAATACTACTGCTAAGACATATCACATATATTTTCAAAAAAAAAAGTCCAAATATTATTAGAAACCCGTTATAACATTGTTTCTAAAATAATAAGTTAGACCCATTTCTTATGTAGTACTGCCACACAGACACAACTGCATACAACTGTACAACTTCTAAAACTTCACAGGAGCCTCCATGATGAATGCTACAGAGCTAGCATGGAGCAGTGGGCATAATGTTATATGCATATACCAGATACACATACTACCACAATATCTTAGTGTCTGTAGTATGGTTAACTAGCATCTGAAACTTTGATAATTCCCCTATAAGTAAAAAAAAATAAGTTATAAAAAGGACCACCTTGCTAAACATGCATAAGCTACAGTAAAATTTGTTTTGAGTTGGAGTACGTAGCTTAAACTAAAGCAGACTAATACAACAGCCCTGCAATGAAAATGTTCACTTTTTTTTTAAATTGTTTGGAGTATATTTTCGTTATATGTGCTTTGAAGCTATATCTCATTAACATCAAATTATTAAAATGTATTCACAATATTTCTCTGTACTTGTTCTTGTTTACCATTCTTCCACACATTTCTTTACTAATATTAAAGAGCAAAGTTAGCAACTTAATCTGCAAATACATACGACACAGAACAACATAACAGTATGTATAGTGTGGATGGATTTACAGCAGGTGTTCTTTTGTCTTAGTGCATATCAATCAGAGCTGATACGTTTTTTCCTGTATGTGTGTTGGGTTTTGCAATAAAGCCGTGCGCCATGCGCCATGCGCTGGCAAATCTCAGCATGGTCTTTCATGCAAAGAGTACAAGGCAGGTGCCATTTTGTGGCAGCATGCATGTGCAAAAGAAAACAAAGAAATACCTTTAAAATATTGAGAAACCTTATCCTTACTTTGGATAATAGAGTAGCAGAGAGTAAAGACAGTGTGTGTGTGTGTGTCTATATATAATATATAAATTAGGGGCTTGGGATGTGTTAGTATTTGTGAGACATTTGTTGCATCAGCGGACATGCTGGGAGAACAAAGAAAGACAACATAAAGAAAGTGAAGTGGACAAACAGACACACTACATTAACATAGACACCCTCATCATGAAGCGCTGTAGTAGAAGCAGCCATGCAGTCAGTGAGCATGTTGTACCTGAAAGTGTAAGCCAGGTAGCTGCTGCGACTCTTAGCTGACCTGAGCGTGCTGTCCAGGGAGACGGTGGACTCGCCAATGCCCGACCGGTACAGCGGACCATCTTCTGCGTACGTGTTGTTGCAGTTGAGAGAGCGCTGAGGATGGAGGGATGAGAGAATGGAGGAAAAAATGAGGACAGAAAACAAAAAAAATGACTGCTTTGTCTGATGAGTCCATGATTTTTTACCAAACAGTGACAATAAAAATGCAACAACACATAAAATTACATATTAAAAAGCTTAAAATATCTTAAAAACAAACAAATAAAACATAAAAAGTACAACGTGGAGCCATATTAGTGTCCGTTTACTCACTGTGAGCAAAGAGGCCCTTGCGGTGCTGGATTCGTCTGGTACGCTCTTCTTTCCCGTGAAAACGTTTTTGAGGTTTTTCCTCACCTCTTTGTTGAAGATCACGTGGAAGAAGAAGATGAAGACTCCCTGTGAAGAAAGCAAAAGATAGAAATGTGTTACAAACAGGAGCGCAAGAAAGAGTTGATGATGGTTACCAAACGAAAGGGTCTGTGATTATCTGGACAGTGGCTGATTATGGAGGTCAAAACCTGCCAAAATAAAAATACATAAATAAAATAAATAAGTGACTCAATAAATAAATGTCATTACATGTAGCAAATATAGTATTCAAAATGAACTGATTAAATTGATCACATGTGACATAAATTGCTATTTCTGTTTTAATTTTCTTCTTTATTTAAGTTTCTACGCTCAGACTCCATGACACACTTTTGAGTGACAGCCCCTTCATTTGCATAATAAGCCAGAATTACATTAAGAAATGTGTAAAGAAATGAATACAGAAATAAATACGTTCAGGGAAATAAATAAGGGTTGAAATGCAAAGGGAAAATCATCCAGAAATAAATGAATACACAGTAAGTGCATACATTTAAGTATAAAATAAAATAATTTAAAAAAACGCACCAATAAATAATTTTATCAACATAAATACAAAAACAAATGAAATAAATAAATAAAAAGGAAAATTAAACAGAAGAGGAAACTTAATGACATATTTATTTATTTATCAATTCAGTCTTTGATTTATTTTTGATTTTGGCACGCTCAGTTCTCCACAGCCAATAACATAACTGTGTTACCTGCAGACAGCTGAAGATGGCGAACAGGTAGTGGAAGGTCATTACATCGCTGTTGACCGCCATCAGGCCAAGCATCCAGGTGGCGCTGATGAGTAGCAGCAGGAGGAAGGCCATTCGGAGTGCAGGACTGAGGAGGGAATACGCACACGGATCAGCTTCCCCCGGTGCCAAAAAGCTATACTGCATGTTAACTTTTGCTTGTTGAATTATTAATGTGACTTACATAGCTCCTGACTTCTCCATTGCCTTCTGCCTTCGACCACATGAGGCCTTCGCAGCCAGAATAAAGATCACTATGTTCACCTGTAGAGAAATAGAGGAAGGAGGTTTGTGAACACTTAATTCACTCTGACATATAACAGGACTATTTGGGGTATTTTATTCTGATATTCCACATCTTTTAGATTATTTATAACGACATGAAAGTCCAACGGTTTGATCTACAACACTTGATGGTCCAGGTAGACAACAAGAACCAGCTGTCCTGGCACTATTTTAACTCATGCACATACCAGGACGACTACAAAGATGGGTCCTGCGAAGCTCCAGATGAGTGTGTCGTGGACAGACAGCCAGCAGAAATCTGGGTTCCCATAACCCTGAGGGTCAAGACCGACTGCCAAACCTAGAAACACACAAAATATGTTCAATATGTACAACTATTTCTTTCATTCCCTCCTCACTAATTACCCCTCCTCTGTTTTTGAGGGAGTACCACAGTGCAAGCACACACTCAAATGTCCCTCCTATTGTATTTCAGTTTTCCCTCTATCATCTAAGTTACTGATAACTGCCATTTGTCATTTTCGTTCCTTATCAGTTGGTCTTTTTTGGATCTCTGTACGTCTTACTCTGTAACTCTATACGTCTCTCACACTATGTTTCAATCCAAATTCCAGTCAAGTTAAGCTTTGCTGGCATCCGATACTGCCAAAACATGTCTGCACATTGCAAAGCATTTATTATATTCCTATAATCATATCGCACATCAAAAGGCTGTCAAGTAAAATAGTGATACTAATTGGAGGTACCAGATGACTGAAATTTTATGTTGCGATTATACTGAGAAAGAAAATAAAAAAGGGTAATAAAAACAAATAAATCAACAAATTATTTATCTATATCAGTAGTTGTCAATGTCAAGATACGCTTCTCTAGTGCAATTTTTTTAAATATGAAATTTATATTTCTTGTCTTCATGTGACGTACTGTATTGTGGACATTATGTTTTTCTTCCTCTCTCTAAATTCTCTATCTCATGTTTAATAATTTTCCCACGAGGATCACAGCCTCTTCAGAGGAGACGAGTCGTAGCACGAAGGCACCCTGACAATCTGCCATCTCCTGAACTTGTACAGTATGAGTGTGTGTGTGTGTGTGTGTGTGTGTGTGTGTGTGTGTGTGTGTGTGTGTGTGTGTGTGTGTCTCACCAGTGATAATAGCCGGTATGCCCCAGCCCATGGCGTAGTAGAACCTCATGTGGCCGTGGTTGATGTTCCGCAGCTCCGTCAGCATGCGGTAGATGTGCAGCCCCTCCACGAACATCCAGGCAAAGGTGCACATGTAGAAGAAGTGGAGGAGGATGGCTATCACAGTACACACAAACTGGAGGGAGATAAAAAAAGAGGGGGAGGAAGAGAAAATTCAACATGAGTCGACATTTTAAGGGAATACAGATAAGCAAGCAACAAACAACAGCTTTGTTCTCGCCGCAACTTCTGTCTTTTTTGTCATTCCTGCTGTGCTTTTCCCTTTCAGCCTCCATCTTCCATCTAGTGCTGTTGATGCACAAGGAATTTCTATAAGTCAATGTTTTCATAATCATCTATTTAAAAAAAATGCCCCCAAAAGCCTAGTTCCAGCCTCTTGAAGGGAGTGTGTAGGATTTGGCTTCATCTAGTGGTGTGGTAGCAGATTCCAAGGCTGAGGTAATGTGAGTCGCTGAGTGCAAATCCGTGGTAATGTCGTCCGCCTCGCTCAGAGGCCATCCTCGCCATAATGCCACCAATTTAGGAACAATGGACATCAGGCAGTGGGTGGCGGTACCATGGTTTTGTGCTACCAGTTTCACAAGCCTGACAAAGAACTACAGTAGCCCATAACGTAAAAATGTGAAAGACACTCTAGAGTTGTCCGGTCTGGGCTACAGTAGAAAAATGGTGGAGCAACATGGCGGACTCAATGAACCGCTCCCTATGCAGATATGAAGGGCTCATTCTAAGCTAACAAAAACACAATGAGTCTTAATTACAGGTGATTATACACTCATAAAAACATAGTTATGAATAATATATTCCATTTCTGCTAATAGAACTGTTACACCCTGTTCCTTTAAATGTAAGCATTTGTTCTCCTGTGTTTTATATCATTGTGAATTTAATATATTTGGATATTTGTACAAATAAGCGATTTGAAAATGGCTCCAGGAAGTTCTGTAGAGCATTTTTGACAATTTTATGACAATTTATCAAGAGAAAAAAGCAGTTAACAGATTAATATAAGCATTTCTTGCAACCCTAATGGTATAAACAACAATTTATTTAAGACAGCAATGGTTCAATGAGTCCACACACTCTTTTGTCTCCTTCCCCGCCTACTTCCATGCCTGTTGCTTTATTGGAGGAATGCAGTGTGTCAGGGAATGCCCCAGCAGTTGAGATACTGTATTTTAGCGACGCTGTGGAGATCAGAGAGAGAGAGACTACTCTGACAGGGCTGTAAATCATGCTGCAGATGGCTCTGGGCTCATACTGACAGCATTCCTCAGTTGAGACACACACACACCTTAGCACTAGATAGAAAGGACACGCATTCATTTCTCATTTTTAAAATCTCCATGAAGATTTCTGCTTCTACTTAACAAAAAGCAAATCATGCAGCTGCAGTCAGGGCTCGAGTCGCCCTCATCCCAGTCAAAACTCTGTGAGTCAGGACATTTCTACAAGACAAAACACTCCCACAACTCATCTGGAACCTGTAAACTTAAGGCTCCTTATCTTTTATCCTGGTTTGCCGGTCTGAGCTGTCCCCTTTTCTTTTGTATTTGGAATAGTTTTAGTTATGAGGACTTCTGATTTATCCAAATGCGGAGGAGATGCTGAATTGTTAGGCAGATTTTGTTCTAGGTTGCATGAGTTTGTTCAAGTTCTCTCAACTCTATGTTTTTATAGTAAGACCTGCAACCTGAATTGACTTGAGTTTAATTTCACACTGAAATGGTCAGAGCCAAATTGTACATCTGGTTGACGGCTGGTGGTTGGCATTTACTACCAACTATAGTGTTACAGGACTGACAGTTGAGCCTGATGATCTTGTGATGTCTTGTGTGAGGCTGTAGACATCTGGTTTCGGACTAGTCAGAGCTGACGCATTCATTTTAAAGGGGCACTATATAACTTTTGGAAAAAGAAATAACAGTCCTTCCTCTTATACATGAATAGTTGAAATCATAAGCAATACAACGCACCTCTGCTCAATTCAATATACTCAGGAGTTTTGCCGCTACCGCCTTACTCAGTCTGTTATCACCAGTAGCTTTTGGTTGTTAAACGTTATAATAATGGAGTAAATGGACATTACTGAGCAAGTCTGCTGACACTTCTCTGCTTTTACCATGTTTTAGCCACAGACTGTATATAAAAATTGGATGTAGTTACTGTGACGTCACCCATTGGTTTGTGGACTGCAGTTTTGAAGCTTCAATTTTGATAATTTGGCCATTGCCATCTTGTCTTTTTGCAACCAGAAGTGACACAAGAGGGTGGAGCTAAGTACAGCCGAACTCTGAATAAGACATTTTCAGGTGACCAGAATGTTACAATTAACTTTCATAAACTGAAAACACACGATAAAAGGGTTACAGTTCTAAGACGAAAATGTGAACAATGCTATGAACGCGACCTGTCAATCACAAGGTAGCCATGCCCTAAAGCAAACCCTGCTTTATGGTCTATTTGACTCTAATTGGGACCATACTTTACTAAATGAACATCATGCTGTATTGAAGCAGATTTGAAACTAGTGATTCAGACCATAAACACGCTTACAATGTTTAATGAGGTAAAAAATCAAGTGGAAATTAGGCTCATTTTCTCATAGACCTCTATAAATCAGACTGCTTTTTGCAACAAGAGAATTTGCCCCCTGCTGGCTGTTAGAAAGAATGCAAATTTAAGGCACTTCCCCATTGGCTTCACCTTTCAGACATAGAAGTTACCCACTGGCTTTAGAATAGTTACACAGCATTGGTTTAAACAGGTTTTATTTTGAAGGCTTGAACCTAGACAGATAGCTAGGGAAGGCCAGACTTAGAACTACATTACATTTATTTAGCTGACGCTTTTATCCAAAGCACTTTACAATAGCTGCATTCAACAATGTGTATAGCCCCAACAAGTGCAAGAATCATTCAAGGACATCATCTCATGAAATATGGTGATCTAAACTCAGCTTGTTTTTGTCAGCTGTTTCAATCTGTCATTGTGTCTCCCCAAGGCCTACCAAGTGTCTCTGCTTTACAAGCCTCAAGTCTTTTATTTAAAAAAAAAAAAGCAGGATTACCTATCAATTAACATTTTAATAGTGTTTTCTGTACCACAGACATGCAAGAGATTTATCAAGTGAAAAGTAAGAAGTTGTTTTGGGAAACCTTTGCCAGTGCCTACTGCCCTGAGGCCTGCTTCTGGAGACAGGTACCAGTCACAGCATGTCTCCGCTACTGGCACACTGAGGTGTGTGTGTCCATGTGTGTGTGTGTGTGTGTGTGTGTGTGTGTGTGTGTGTGTGTCCATGTGTGTGTGCGTCAGGCTGAATGTCTGTGTCAGCAGACTTCAAAGAATTCCCACACTTTTAGATCCTTTACTGTATGTCTATGTGTGTGAGCACATGCATGGCCATTACTGTGACCTACCAACTCCAAACTAGATTATGAACTTAACATAATTAGCTCATTAGATTTCTGACGACAGACTGTGTTCTATCTATTACACCTTTCTAATTAGAGAGCTTCACAGTACCAAAGTTCATCCAGCAGGGGCTGTCAGGTCAATAAAACCAACTTAAAGGAGGCTATATTTGGAGAGGGTTTTGGCAACCAGCGCATTCCTCACTTTGACAGTCATTAGCCGAGCATCACAACACATAATCTGTCATATAAAGACCGTCTGAGGTAGGTCTTGGCCCATTAAGCCTGGTTAAGTCCCTGTCAACACCATGTTCGCCCGCAGGCCAAACAAATATCTTTGGCTGCCTGGCAGTTTTAAAAACAGTAAACACCAGAGAGAGACATCCTTATCCTGCCTCAAGTTCCACCATGTCACGAGCACAGGAAAAGTACTAAGTGGTCCCTGTATCACACGAATCTGTGTTGTTTTCCATCTAAATGCCCTGGAAGTCATTCATTGTTACCCTCTTCTCCTTCATATTTATGCATAGACTGAACAACGTTTCTGTAATGTAAAGAACGACTTGGAGTGATTTCCTGTCCAAATGTCACACGCAGAGCAAGCAAGCAAAGGCTGTTTATCAAAACCAAACTACACTCATAACTGCTGTAAAATCCCTTGAACCAGTGATAACCGACCAGGGGTAATTACACCCCAGTGTTGACTTTTGAAGCTGTCAGTGGGTAGAGCTGGGCAATATATCGATATTATATCGATACTGTGATAGGAGACTAGATATTGTCTTCGATTCTGGATATCGTAATACGGCAAGTGTTGTCTTTTCCGAGTTTTAAAGGCAATATGACAGTAAAGAGATGTTATTTTCACTTACATGACTGAAATCTCATTGTGTAAATATTTTGTGAAACAACCCTAAAATATTGTCAAAAATATCAATGTCTTTGGTCGGAAATACCGTGATATTTGATTATGTCCATATTGCCCAGCCCTACCAAGGGCTGCAAGAAAATACTGTGGTGTGGCTCAACTATTTTAAAAAAAGAAATCATTATTTGATTATCCATTGGGTCAGCTGTAACACGCTGTAACACCTGAACACTACATGTTGCCGTTATAGACTGTATACAAAGAGGGACGACATGACAGGTCCCCAAAAGTGAAGCTAAAACATCTCGATAGCCCCATGTTGGCTAGCTGCAGTACGGGTCATAAATCCCACCTCCCTCCATGATCGTGGATGGGACATGGGCCAAACTCAAAATACAATATACATGTCAAATGAATTGAATCTGAAAAGATGTCATTTTAGTAAGTACCTATCACCCTGCTGTATGTTCAAGTGTTATTTAGCTATTTGATGCCATAAAAAGGAGGTGAGACATCATGATTGACAGCTGTTCAAATGAACATACACAGCTGTAGCGGTACGTTAGGAACAACAATACTTCCTTAAACAATGACAATACGCTGCCGATACACAGCAAAGTGTCTCCATCTTACATGCACTCTGTTTTCTGTGGTTTAAAAAATACACTCACCGGGTTGTCAGTCTGATTGATGCCGAGCAGGAAGACAAGCTCAGAGAAGAAGAGCGCTGCTACCAGGTTCCTGTGGATGGCGTGGAGGTTGGAGCGCAACCGACGCAAGAGGCACAGCAAGATGAAGGTGATGAGGAGGAGGAACAGGGAGACCGACACCGTGGTGTAGGTCACAATCTTCAGGGGTAGAACGTCGCCGTGCTGTGGAGAGCAGTTCCAATAACAGAGTCAATAACAAGACAAAAGGCAGAAAATAGCAAGGTTAGATTATCTTCCGAGCAATACCTCTCTCTTGGAAATGTCCATGAGCACGGCGAAGCTCGTCATGTGGTTACACTGACAGCTAATGTGGCTGTTGTTCCTGTTGAGCACCTCACAGCCTTTAGCGGACCAACCGCCTGTACCTCCGATCCTAAAAACAGAAAGTCAGAAATTAGAAAAATATCATGAATGCTTTTTTTAACTGCCAAAGTTAATCTCCAAATTTCTGAATACCCTTGGGCATGTATTTGTGTGTGTGAAGTCCAACTCACGCGATGGAGTGGTTCCAGAAGACACACACGGGTTTGGTCCTCTCCTCCGTCTCTAGCATGGTGTACTCCAGGGTGATGGGAGGTTCCAGGATGGGGGGGAGAGGCGGACCCTCGCTGTGCACCGTGGCGCTCACTATGGCTGTGTTGATCACTGGACGATTGGGGAGTCTGGAGAGACAGGAAAAAACACACAATACAGTATGACCTGAAATGATTCATTTAAAGTTTTTAACCACTGACCTACAGTATGTTTTCAATTGCTCATGGCTTCATGGCTTCATTACACACATGTAGAGTAACTCATAACAGACTGAAATCTTGTTTACATTTGTTCATATTTCCCCTTAGCCTTTTGTTAACTTCTTGGAAACATATTCTTAGTAACTGTCTCTCTTTTCTGTGTTTAGTTTTTCTGAATAACTAAACAGAATTTTATAGGCGCTGATAAGATAGTTCCTTCAAACACATCTACAGTAAATATTATTACATGTATCAACATTAAAGATTAAACACTTTCATAGTTTCTTTGAATGTTTACAGAATATGATGAATTATACTACATATACTGGTAAGTACAGCAGCGTTTTTAAGAATTCATATCATGTGTGGGCTCTATTTTTTTCCATTACTATAGGCCTTGTTTAAAACAGTTTGAGCTGTTTACACTTCATAATTTAATCCTGTAAAGTGTGTGATAAAGTTGATTAAAAAAATTAACAAAAAATTAAGTCATCAGAAGGCCTAAACTTTAACTGTGTACCTCAGACTCCTGCGATCAGGGTCGTATCTTTCCGGGAGGAGCTTCCCCAGTGATTTGTACACTATCACCACAGCAACTGGCAGAGGGGCAGCTGGCTCAAGATGGCGCCGTCTCCTGTCAGACACTGTGTGCTCCTCCAGCGGGGGATCGGTCTGAGTTGGTGAAGCAGGAGGAGTGGGCTCTGCTGGGAGGGGATAGAAAGAGATAAATTGAGTATTTTTTTTACATTTGTTGTAGGATAAAAAGGAACAAATGGTGTGATTCCTGCCAGCGCTCCTACCTCTGTGGCCCTGAGCGCGGAGGTTGAACTGGGGGAAGTGGACGGACGACCCGAGGTCTTTGGAGTAATCCTCCTGGATGTCCTGGAACCGAGGCAACGTCGCCCTCTCTGGGTCCGAAACATCCAGGTAGTCCACGGTCAGAACTAGATTAAGCAGCGGGAAGAAGAAGAGACAGAGACGAAGGATGAGGATGATGTGTCAGGTGTGATCATGTGTCCAGCAGTGTGATCACAGTTTCCTCCACTCACTCATGTTGTCAGTGACGATGGTGAAAGGTTTCAGGTAAGTCTTCCTGACATTTTGCGCCAGGGTGTTGGCGTAGTCCTCGAAGTTGCGGAGCAGGTGGGCGGTGCCGCCTTCGGTCTTCTGGATCTGCTCCCAGTGCTCCTTGGTGTCAGGATCCAGTATGGCGCTACCTGCTCGCACCAAGTTCTGTATTGAAAGTAAATGCATCATATATCAAAGAGACTAGTAAAAACAATGGTAGAAGAATTAGATGACTGCAGGGATGAATGAAGTAGCTCTCCCGATGATAATCAACCAGTGGAGGGCAGTGTGCCACCAGTGCTCCCAGCTGGAATCCATCCACGAGAGCCTCTGATAGTTAATCACTGATGCATTTTGTAAAAACTGATCTATGCATCCTGTTCTCTCCTACCTCATTGAACTCGGCGTCCCTCATGGCGGTGAGGTCGAACCCAGCCTGCCGGCTCTCGTACTGCAGCACGTGGTTCAGCAGCTGGGCGGCCGTCTTCACGTCGTTGCCGTAGTATTGCTGAGTGTTGTTGGTGGCGCTGTGGAGCATACGCACGATGGTCTTGGAGCGCTCGCTGTCCATCCTTGAGCTGTTGCGCCGCAGCTCCTCGTTCTGGAAGAAAGGAAGGTCGAGGGATGGAGAGAGAAGGAGTAGGTCAAGGCAAAGGCACGCTGAGCGGGTGCAATGAAACATAATAGAAATTGGTCAATCCAGGGATTAGTGGGGCTTTGAGAAGTTCACGCCTGGAGTATTAAGTTCAGGTTCAAACACAATAGGCGCAATACTTTATTGTAATCTCCCATAGACTTCGTCCTATGAAATTACACTTGGCTGATCAGCTCTTTCATAGTGCATGGTTGGTTTTAAATAACTTCCAGTAATCATGATTATTATTAAGGATGACTAATGCAGTGTACAGAAGCATAAACAGTCTGACGAAAATGTCAGCTTTTTAGAAAAAGAGCTTTATTTTAGAAATCATTCAATTTTCAGTTTCAGCACACATTTACTCCTTTCAGTTTCCGCGAATACTTAAAAAAATTGTCATCATCGAGTAAAAGATTTTCAGCTGAAAGGGCAGCACTCACCAGTTTCTTCAGATCGGAGAAGGTGACAGTAGTGCAGTTGAAGAGCTCAGGCAACAACCAGCCCTTCTCATCATTACAGTGGCGGATGGCGGTACCTGCAAAAGTACAAGAGAAACAAAATGTTTCACTCTTCTTGTTATAACAAGATACTGAATTATCACATTATAAGGTGATCACTTCTTCAAGTTATCAGCTTATAAAGTATAAAGTTTCACGATACAACAAGATGAATAGTATACTGTTACAACAAGAAGAGTTCCTCATTATAACGTGATAAGTTTGTATGCCGTAATAATGTGACAATATGTTCTTTTTTAAGATTATTTTTTTTTATTGGTTTTATTAGTGCAGCTGGAGAGTGACAGGAAAGGGGGGGGGGAGGGGATGACATGCAGTAAAGGGCAGTGAACCAGAATCGAAACTAGGCCGCTATCAAGGACTTAGTATACACGGGACTCACGCCTCACCAGGTGAGCTATAGGTCACCCTGATAATGTGAAAATATCTTGCTATAAAGTGAAAAACATCTTGTTATAACAATGAACTTTTCACGTTATAACGCGATACTGATCTGTTTTTTTTTTTTTCGGGTGCGGCAGTAGTACACTGCCATAGTTTTAACAAATTTTTCTCTCAGGCTACATACAAGCTGCCCGACCTTGTTGCAAGGCTGATGGGGCTGTATGCAGCCAGAGTGGAAAACCCACCGATACTAGTCAAGGTTAAAAACAAAAAGGAAATGGCAGCGACATTTTTTTTAGGGTTTAAAATTTAATCGATATTTAATTTAGTAATACTGTCCTAAAAGAGATCGTAGAAGTCAGTCAAAAAACTGCTCTGAATATGTGCAACAGTTAAATACCTGATACCTTAACTTTCTGTCTTAGTGGTTTGAATATTTAAAACCATAATGACTTGTTCCAGTCTGATTCGGTTTGAGAAAAGACTTCATCCAAATGCAAAGTCTCTCCAAATGCTATTGTTGCAAAGGAAGAAATGGCTGAAGGACTTGCCAGCTGGAGCTAAGAGAAGGCGACGAGCCGTGTTTGCAAATAAATTCCCCCGTGAGTCTGGGGAGACGACAAAGGGGTCGCCATAGTGACAGTAGTAACTAAGGGGGTAACCAGGGAAGTGACAGGGCTTTACTGAGGAACAGTTTAGTGAACTCCAGTCTTGAGTCCGACTGTCTTTCTCTCTCACACACACAACTGGAGGAAGAGGTGTATTACCGTCAGCTCTTAGTGTACCTGGTGTTTTTCCAAGAGTCTCCGCAGACAAACATGTACGTGATTGGCCGATGAGAAAGCTCTGCTGGATTAACGGACCAATCAGAGAGCCTTATCATGGTGTTGTTAACTCTCCAGAGAGAGTGTGCTTATATGTCTTAAAATACATTCACTCCCAAACACACAGCCACCCATGCAGCTTAATCCAACTGCTGTTGCTCAATAACTGAATACTTTGGCACAGAGACATGTGGTGTTTTTTTCTCTTTTTAAAACAAGACCATGTGAATTTTGAAAAAAGAAATAACACAATCTTAGTCTTAGGAAAGTACAGTTGAATTCGTAAGAAATAAAACAAGAGTCAGGAGTTTCAACGCTAACGTGTTTCTTGGTCTGGTATGGCCAGTAGCTTTTGGTAGCTAATGTTAGCTAGCTTTAGGTAGATATTGTTTTGTAACTAATATTACTAAGTCAGTTAGCTTACTTACTATTTTACTACTTGTGTTAGCAGTGTACACTATGTTAAAGCATATAAAATTATCCTGCTACTGTCATTTGTGGCTATGGAGCTGCTGTTAGCTAGCTAACCTAAGCTAAACTTAGCTAATAACTAACTAAGTAACTAACTGACCAGTGGCTGGCTTAGCTAATAAAACTAGAAAAAGTGGAACAGCTACGATTGCTCTGTCTGAAGGTCATAAAATGTCAGAGTATTACTTTAAATTTCCCAAAAATGAGAGGATAAATCTTGACCCTGACATTGTCATTGAACTTGATGTAAACTTGAGCATTATCGGCCTGAAACTCTTCTCATTTCCATTCATTTGACGTAGACCACACACTGTTTTGGCTCCATCCAGAGCTAAATAATTACTCCATGTGCTGCTTTTGTCATCAGAGGGATATAAAAGCACTCACCGATTGATCCTTTGGGACAGTTCATGGCAGCAGGGCGTCCAAATTTGGTCTTGGGCCACCAGATGCCTGCGTCAAATGCCTTGGGACAGCCCTCGTACACCACTGTGAAGGAAAGGGCAACCAAAACATGAGTTTAGATGTGAATATGATTTAAAACCTGAGCATTAACAAACTGGCATGAATTCATGACAGCTCCCCAAAAGTGAAGGCAAAACATCTAGATCTCCCCCTGGTGGCTGGCTGCAGTACAAGTCATAAAACCCGCCCCTCCATGTTAGCAGGTGGAACATGGGCCAAACTAAAAAGTCAAAGTCAAAATACATTTTCCCAAGGATGGTTTCTGTCATTTTAGGTAGTTCTTATCACGCAGATAGATGTTCAAGTGTTAATTTTTCTGGTAAGTTTGGTTTTCATCACTTATTTGATGCTATAAAAAAGGCGTAAGATTTTTTTTTTTGACAGCTGTGAGTCTCGTGATTGGTCTGGGCGAGTGACCTCAATACAGCGACTCTACCGCCTGGTCACTACTGCACAGACTCTGGTTCCAAATTATGTCAAAATCTCAAGATAGCAGCTTTCGCATTGAGGATATTTTGGCTTCCTTTCATTACAGCAACAGGAAATGGAGATGCGTCGTCCATCTTCATGTAAAATCTATAGTTCAAATAGGTTTGAGAGCATTACTTAAATTGTCCCTTCAAGAAGTGTATCATAAACTGAAACTGTAACTGAACTTTTACCATAAAACGTCCCTTTAAAATGTGAACACCTGCTTGGTTCTACATCAGGACGCCACCTAGCCGATCCTCTCCGCTTTATTGAAACAGCCAGTCAGACCACCACAGTGACATTAGACCAAATTAAACCTGCAGAGCTGTGACACAAGCTGTGATACATAATTCATTTCAGCATATCTGGGTTAATAAATCTCCTGGAGAAACCAAGCTGGGCCCTGCTGAAGTGTAGCTCCTTTTACTGTAGTTGCACACAGACGATAATCCCTCAGTGTTTCATTAACTCTTAACTATGACACATAACTTCAAAAACCCCACATAAAACTACTTTTAACAAAATGAGTTCATCATTTACACTTTCTAGTCTTCATGTACCTACTATTTTCACTTTTCCACTATTTAGATCATACTTGCCCTTTCATTAAGGATCATTTCTACTCAAACACAAGACCTTCCATCATGACTAAAGGCTGTGGTGACATTAACTGCTGTGTTTGGCACAGAGCTGACAGATCGGTATGAAGCCTGCCATGGATGGTCACATCTCAGTGACCCGCAGGACATGACCGAAGTAACCTCTTGCTTGTTTCACTCCTCCATCTCCATCTCCATCTCCACTCCCTCCTGAGCTCCTTCCCCACATCAGAATTTATCTGACACTTTACATATGAAAAATGTCTTAAATCCAATAAAAAGGAACCATATTGTCATTAAGACCTCCATCCATTAACAGTCCAAACACGTCGTTGAAGAGCTTCATTTGGGTCAAACTGTAACACACTGACATTCATCTTCTGTTCATGGGGCTTTGCGGTTTTTTGTCTTCTATTCATTTCTACTGTATTGTGCGTGTGCAGTCCCGCTGCCAAGTCAGCTCACTAGCCAGACTTGCCTCTTCTGCTTGACCGGTTGCTGACAAAGACGTGCAGTTAGCCCGACTGCAGCACCAGCAGATGTGAGCGACAATATTTGTCTCCCTTTGACACTTCATCGATTCATCCGGTCTCACTCTGTGAACCTGAACATTTAAAGGAATAATACACCCCTCTTCCCACATGCTTTTAAAAAAAAAAAATCATGGACAGTGAGCATCTTTTTTTTTTAGACAATCTGAATTCATGGTTTCATTTTTCTTTGACAGTATTATAGAATAGCTATGGATTTGTTATGTTTTACTTCCATATTAGTATTTGTTTAATTTAATCCCTATTGTTGATTAATTGCTTCAGATATGAGTGAATTGGTCTATTTAACATGAGTGAGCTCTTATTATTTATTATTTATATTGGCACATTAGCAGAAATGTTATAAAGGCATTTTCACTAATTTTTTCAACTATCAGAGCAATTGTTTAACATTTTAGTCACTCATTTTCTTGTTTGCTTGTCTTACAGATGTAAATGCGAGATTGGGAGCATTTCTAGTGTAGTGTTAACCTGTGGGGGGTGTGCTACGCTCCGCAACAATACCTGGATATCGTATAGAGCACCTTTAAATTAGTCACAAGAAAAAGAGATCTAGGAAATCAGGAAAAGATCATATTAATTCATTAAATACACATACCCTCGCATCCAGTGGGAGTGACCTCAGCGAAGGGGTTATCACAGCGGTTACACTGACGACCGATGACTCCTCCTTTACAGGGGCACTGCCCAGTGATGGCGTCACATGTTCGAGACTCAGAGCCAATAGAGAAACACTCGCAGGGGTAGCAAATGTCCTCCCCATCTGGCCGATAGTGGTTTTCCTGCACGAAGAGAGGACATAGATGACAGATATTTAGGAGTGCTATTAGTGCATCTTTAAAGGAGCAGGATCTATGGAGCTTAGAATGAGTCCTTCATATCTACATGGGGAGCAGGTCCTCTTCACAGAGTCCGCCATGTTGCGTTGCCCTGTTTCTACAGTAGCCCAGAACAGACAATCCAAACAGGCCTTTCGCGTTTTTACATTCCCTGAACTTACACTGTAGTTCTCCTTATGGTAAGGCGTTACCATGGTTTTGCACTCAGCGGCTCATGTTACTGCAGTCTTGGAAACAGAGGAGTGAATGGAGGAGTACTCTGTTGGTTGCAATCTGCAACCACACCACTAGATGCTGCCAAATCTTACAGTCTGTCCATTTAAGGCCATTTTAAAAGCAAGTCTTTCGCTGTTTTTGAAAACGTATACTATACTAGAAGTACGTACTGATTTGGCCAAAATGTAGTATGCACTATGTGAACAAAAGCAAAATCTGTAGTACGCCAAAAATACCTGGATGTCATACTGATTCGGAGAACTCTCCAGTATGCATCAGACCAGTCTACCTCACCTGCTGTATCCCATAATGCAAAGCGCTGGATTGGTCATGCTCGGTCTGTTTATCGTTTGACAAAACCAATAACCTGTGAAACTGCCTCGTGCACTACAAAATAAATCAATTTATGTTCCATACAACATACTACTAACGAACACAGTATGCAGTATGCAATATATACTGCATACATCTGTAGTGTGTAGTGGGCGGTTACAAAAACAGCCTATGTCTTTTTTACTGGCCACTGTGGCCACAAGTATTAATTACAAGATGATAATGCTAAAACATGCCCAACTAATGACCCAGTAATGTCAGTTAAACAGTTAAACAGCAGTAGAGTCTGTACCTAAAGTTTGCTAACAGTAGCCACCATAAACTACCATACTCAGGTTGTATCAGCAAAAACCCTGAGTGTATTGAACTGAGTCATGGTTTGTTTGATTTCTTATTAATTTAATGTTCCATTAATAAGAGAAATATTGTGTTTTTTCTTCTTCAAATGTTGTCACTGTCTTACTTTAAATATTGCACAGGAAACAGCAGTGCTTTAGCATCAGCCTAATGTTTTATAGAAGTATTAACAGAACAATAATAGTAAGAATAACAGAAGTATTATCCTGTCCTTAGCCCAGTAAGCTGTAAACAAAAAAAAATCTTGTGAATCACAAAAAGAAACACGCCTATATCTCCTATTAATCAGGGAAATGTCAAGTTATTTTTGTTTTACCTTGCAGCGACACTCTCCAGTGGTCTTGTTGCAGTCTTTATGAAATCCCCTGCTAGTGTCACAGTTACAGGGTCCACACATGGGACTGCCCCACCAACCTTGAGGACATGGCTTCTCCACCCTGTTATCAAAGACAAAGACACATTCATTAAAGCGCCCATAAGTTATACTTTTACTATAACAATGTATCAAATGACAATGTCAGTATCAAAAGGACCAAAAAAATCACTTCATGCAGGTTTCAGCAATGCCTGAAATGCAAAATACATTGAAATACCCCCCCCCCCATCCCCCCCTCTCCCTGGGGGGGGGGGGGGGGGGACCCACCCGGGTGGAGGGGGGGGGGGCCCCCCCGGCAGGCCCCACCCCGGCAAAAAAGAAAAAATAAAACAACCAACCACCCCCCCCCCCCCCCCAATTTATATTCATCAATATCCTATACATCATGTTTTTTGACGGTGGGAGGAAGCCGGAGTACCCGGAGAGAACCCCCCTCACACGGGGAGAACATGCAAACCCCACACAGAAGAGCCGCAAGCTGGAATCGAACCTGCCACCCTCTTCCTGTGAGGCGACAGCGCCAACCACTACCCCCCCGTGCAGCCCACATTAAATACTGCAATGTAAAACAACTTGCAGTTTCCTATTAACTGTAAGCAAGTAACTGATTTTTTTTGCACAAAATCAGCATGCAACCACAAAATTATATTTTTCTAGCAAAACAAGATTTCTTTTCTCTTGTCTTTATGAAATTACATTATAGGTACATAATAAGACAGTGGTGTTTCATTTCTATGATGAAACGGTAACATGAAAGAATGGACAAAGTGTTATGGTAAACAAAAGAAGACAATAATCACTCTTTTGAACATACAGATGGTCCAGTGCACCTATTGTGGTTCAAATTCTTTTGGAATAAAATACAAAATAATGTGTTGTATAAGCAAAGTGATGGTTGATCGGGTCTTAACATGTTACCGACTTGGTATCAGTTCAAACAAAATTACTATCTGTTAAGTTTATCTCTGACTAAATGCTCTTCATCGCCCTGAATCTTGAATAAACTTCCTTTGCACTTTTAAGTCAGTGAATCAGGTGTGTCATTCATTCCTACAAACACTCTCTTTTTCTCTCAAGAGATGAGATCTCTGCCTGAGTGATGTGATCTGATAGGGGACGAGCAGCGGTATGAGGGCAGCGGTGACTAAACACCTATGGAGGATCAGTCAGGCGTGGAGGGGGAACCCACATCCGGCTTAAGACAGGAAATGATGCGTGTCATAGGGGTCAGGGTTCAGAGGGAAATGGCTGCTTCTTAATCAGGGCTGGCTAATTTACAACGCTGTAATGCAGAAACAACACACCACTTTCACCTAATAGTTTGATTATTTCTTTTTGATATCTGATTTTCCTCTCTCTCTCTCTCTCTCTCTCTCTCTCTCTCTCTCTCTCTCTCTCTCTCTCTCTCTCTCTCTCTCACACACACACACACACACACACACACACACACACACACACACACACACACAGGCACACAAACACCATCGAGCTCAGATTACTGACTAATAAAGCTGCTCTGAAAGACTCCGGACACTGGCAACATTACAAAAAGAGCAAGAGCCTAACATAACTGAAGGAGATTAGTGTGCTTTGTGTCTGTGGGAGGCAAAGTCCATTTTTAGTCCACTTCATTTTTAACATCTGGATACAAAGAACCGTCTTAGAGTGAGCTTGAAGCATGCGAGGCTTACTTGTCTAAAACACAGTAAAAGATGCAATCTGCATAAGTAGTAAAGATGTAACATTTTTAGCATTATAACTTCACTAAATCACTACCACAATCATAAGGAAATATTTATATTTGTTGGAGACATTACACTGTGTGCTACTGGGTGAACTTCTGCAGAATCTCTGCTGCTTTATGACACAGTAAAGTGCAATAAAGATAGAGTTTGTCCAAATGGTAGAAGGTGAAACAAATTACTGAAAAAAATAACTGCTAAATCCTTGATATGATTGACAGCATTTCTTAAAGCTACTATGAGGAACTTTCATTCTTTGTTGATTTTGGCAAGTCCCTGTGGACAAAAGCATGTTTACGGGCACCAGATTCCCTTTTGAAAACCTCTAATTTTACTGCAGCAGGGTCTGAGAGTCTGCCCTGTGCAGTCCTGGTTCTGGGTCTCCCATGCCTCCCTTCCCTCCAGCGGGCTCAGCAATACGGCCTGGACCTCCAGCAGCGTGGCGACGGTGTTGGTTCCCAGTGAGGCAGAGCTGCTGCTGCCGGGCACAGACCTGGATGATTTCCTCTGATTTTGCCAGAATCCGATCTGGTGGCTCCAATGATACACATTAATAATAACTATATAGAAATAACCGATCTTCTCACTGATGGTCCTGTTTAATTATGTAGGCCATAGAGATGCATCAATATTATAATTCATAACCAGTTACAAGTTCCTCATAGTAACTTTAAAAATTGTACATAACATGAATGCTTTTTCAAACACGTAACGCTTTCAAAGACTGAAGAGTACTGAACATTTTTGAGGTATTGCTAGACAAACTATATTTTTAGGAAAAACCAACATCTCACATCGAAAAATGTGATATCATGTAAACACAATTGTAAAAATCATTCAAACACACACACACAGAGGAAGGAAACTTACTTGTATTCACAGTACTGGCCATAGTGGTTCTGTCCACATTCACAGGTGTAGCCGTGGGAGGAACTTGGTTTACGAACACAGGTGGAAACGTGCTCACATGGATTGAGCTGGCAAGCGTCCACACACTCCTTCCCAAAATAACCTGCAGGACACAGAGAAAAGAGTGAGGAATAACACTCTAACTTAGCTGAGCGATGTATAGAGTTTAATTGCAGTGTACTGTATGTTGTTTGTGCAAGTGTATATTACTGTACCAGGGTCACAGACACAGGTGTGAGCGCTCCAGTCATCGCTGCAGTGGCTGTTCTCAGGGCAGATGTTGGAGTCGCATGGGTCAGCCAGGTCGCAGCCGTCCTCCACGCGGATCTTCAGGCCCTGAGCCATGTTCACGTTGGCCACGTTGGTGGACGTCTCGCCCATACGCACACCCTGATGGAGGGCACACATTGATGGTGAAGAAGAAGAAGAAGAATCGGGGTAAGAAAAAAGGGGAAAAATGAAGAGGAAGTGGTCATAGAAAAGAGAAAATATGGTTCTTTTCAAAATTTGAAAATAGATTTACCTGAATGCAGCCAATAAATCCTTTTCTGACATGGTTTCCTTCTCCAGGCAAACCTCCCACATGAAGAGTTTGCAGCTTCAATCCTGGGAGGTCATTACCGATCTCCACGGACTGCTGCTTAAAAACACAGAAATTGAAAATGAAAAAAAAAAAAAATTCGGGAAACCTTGACCTTGTACATCCTTGTCTATTTGTGATGTAATTATCCTGCACCTGGTACATGCCGTAGTCCAGAGACACTGACGCCATGTATTTGATGTCCTTGCCATCTTTAACGCTTCTCAGTTCTACCAGCAGGTGATGCCACTCCCCATCATTGACCCGAACTTGGGGGAAGCTCAGCGATGCCACCAGCTGCAGCCTCAGCAACACCTCCATACGCACCTGCTGCTCACTCACCTGGATGGTGGGAAAGACATTTATTTTACTTTCTTTTCCATTCAGAAAGCATTCTAAGTCAACTGTGAAGAAATTAAGTCTAACATGTACTAAATGGAAAAAAAAAAGTTCACTTTATATGCTGATGATGAGGACGTTTTCTTTGACAATAATTAGTTGAAAATGTACTTTATACTGTATCTCACCATGAGGTCGATGGTGGAGTAGGGTCCAGCATTGACCTGCATCAGGGTGCCAGCAGGCTGCCTGGTGCGGAACATGAGGCCCATGTACCAGGGAACAGCAACGGTAACGTCTGTCTCGCTCCAGGAGACCAGCGCCTGGCCGTCGAAGAACTGAGGAGATGGCATCACTGGACAGGGACAAAACCGGAGGGAGAGTAAGGGGAAAAATATGATTAGCGTTTAGAATTTTAAGGATAAAGATGTCCAAATGTCGGTTTGTATACAGTATATGAAGTAACTATATTTCTGTAAGTTAAGCAAAAGCATTTTCAAATTGTGCAACTTGTGTTATAGTGGAATGTGGATAAATCAGAAGGCTATGCAGTATTATGTTTGCAAGTGCCTTAGCTAACTAGAGTAGCTTGCTAACACAGCTAACATTAACTAACTTGTCCCATTATCATTTTAGTTATCAGCTGCGCCCCTGATAGACATAGGGTGCTAAAATATTCCTTCGGCACGCTGAAATCTAATGTTTTTAGCTAGCTACAGACATTTTGTTAGCATTTCAGCCCTTGGTTGCATATTGTGGTGCAGATTGTTTCCCCTCCGGTGGGCGTAGTATTCACTAGCAATTGTGTTTTTTAGTATGATGCTTTGCACTAGTCATAGCTAGAAAATATAACACACAAATTGCAAAACTCTTGCAAGATCTTTAACGATCAGGCATTAACCTTGAAAACTAACTAGGTGTTGACCTCAAATGGTTCAGGTTAGGATAGGTTGTTGAGCAGCAAATGTCACAAGAGTTTTTGCAGTTTTGCGGGTTACTTTTTAGACAAAATCCTTTGTGCTCTGTCTCTATGTGGAGAAACAAGTAGCATCCATATCTTTGTTCATATCTATCTTCCATATAAAGCAGTAACAATACCACTTTTATGAGATGTGTGCTGAAACATTTTTGTCTTTTTTCATTTCATATGATATAAGTACTTCCTTTATGTTTTGGGATTACTACACAGAAACTCTTAAACATTCAATGTCTAGAGACATTCTGAAAATTAACAGAAAAGCCTTGAGTCATAGCACATACTGTGGCGAGGGTCCACCTTTCAGCACAACATACAGTGAAGTGTATAATCTACACCATAAACCCTTTATGTTCTTGGTTCCCCGAGGCACATATTTCAACAGGAGTATTCACAAATACACACATACACAAGCTGTAATTATGAGACAAAGTGCATATTTGTTCCTGGTACCTGGCAGCAACAGTGGTTTTAGTCTGACTTCTTTACCAAAGCTTAGTCACATAAAGTTAAAAAAAAAAAACAGCCACTCCTCAGTTATGGTTTACTTTATAAAAACACAGCTATAAAGTAATAATCAGACAGAAAGAGTCTACAGCCATTCTAGTGGCTCTGTGAGGATGTACTGAGATGTAAAAGTGCTTTTGAAGCTAAATGTGAACAGGTTAGCATGCTCCATCATTATGCTAATCTGCACACAATTAAAATGCTGACATTCTAGTGTTTAGCAGGTCATATAAGTTATCAGGTACACCAGCTGAGTTTAGCCTGTTTAGCATGCTCCACTAGCATGCTAACATGCTCACAGTGAAAATGCTAACATTATGGTGTTTAGCAGGGGATAATTATTATCAGGTACACCATCTAAGTTTGGCCTGTGGGCATGCAAACATTTATTATCCTAAACCTCACCTTTTCTTACTGTTTTGTTAAGTTATTGAGCAAAAATCTGGTAATCAGTGCTAATGTTGGTCCTTAAATCTGCTGGATCAGAGTCAAGTTTACACAGTTCAGTTAAAGCTACAATATGTGGATGGGAGAGCAGGCACAATAGCGCTTTGGCCAGGTCTGAAGACTTAAACCCAACCAGACATGAACAAATCCAACTAGAATTCAAAATAAGACTTACTTGAACAACTTTCACAACTTCCTAGACATAGTAAAGTTATTAACCAGGTCTGTTGACTATAAATACATCCTTAATTAATGCAACAGCTTGTTTGACACCAGTCCAGTGATTCAAACTTGAGATACACTTGTCATAACAAGCTACCGCCACCCATGTAGGAGCGAGTGATTTCCAGTATGCTTATATTTAGTCTGACTGTAATCTGCTTTAAGTTAGCGTGACAGAAATCATTCCTTGTCTTTTTTTTTTTTTTTTAATGGTCTGCGCAATTGAAATTGGATCTGAACGAATGAGAAGAAACAGTCTGACCGGTTGAGTCAGGTCTTTTCATGTCTGTCCAGTTGGGATGATTTTGGCAGCGTAAAATCCACGATAACAAATCTCTTGTTTCTCGTGTGGCGGCTAGGTGTGCTGCGAAGCCTCAAACCAAATAGTGTCAACAAGCGGCAGGGCAGCCAAAACCTCTTCCCGGCTCGCTGTGATCCCGACCCAGTTCAGATACTGGATACTGGGGCCTGGCGCTGGCGAGGCGGCTACCTCATAGACAAGGGGGCAAGGAGAGGAATTCACACCTTCACACATTGTTTGGAAGCTTGCCCTGAAGGAGGAAATCAAAGTTCTCTGCTTACCATAGAAAAATACGAGACAGGGTTATGGAGTGCCATGTTTGTAAACTATGATGCTTCCTTTGCTAACAAAGTAAAGCTGACAAAATGTATAACCCCTCACTATCTATCTATCTACCCATAAGTGCTGTATATAGGTCTGCACCAGAGTTACGTGAGGTGACAGCGGAGACAAACAGCCACGGGGTCAGTGTGTTTTCTTTCATCCTTTGTCTGGATTTTGATAAGTGAGTCAGAGCTCGTTCTTGTCCTTCAACTCCAAACCCGAGGCTATCTTTAGTGTCTGTACATTAGTGAGCAGAAGCTTCACTGTCAACCTCCATTGTGGCTGTTGCATGAGTCAGACTGAGTCAGGGGAGGTGCTCCTTATCCCGTTTGATCTCCCAAGCACACAGCATTTCCTGGAGACACATACTTAATGTAGGTGAACACACCACGCATGTAGATACAGGTAGACACATCTGTATATGAATGCATATGTAAATGCAGGGACATACACAGACACATTTTGACTCTGTTTTGAGTTCTTCTTCTTACCTTGTTCACAGTTCTTGCCTCCGTAGCCGGTTGGGCAGTCGCAGCTGTAGGTGTCCCACTTACTGACACACACTCCTCCGTTCTGGCACATCTCTGCTGTGCAAAAGTTTTTCTTTGCTGGACATCCTTAACATCAAACACATAAAAATGTATTAATATATGTATGTACAATGTGTGTATTTGTTTACGGGTTGCAAAAACAAAGGAAAAAAATTGTAAGTTTTAAACATTCTAACTTAAGCTCACTGCTCATTTAAAAAAAACTGAAGCATCACACTTTTGCTCTTGTATACCCTTTTCCTTAAAGGAACAGCATGTAGGATTTGGTGGCATCAAGCAGTGTGGTTGCAGATTGCAAACCCTCCGCTCACTCCTCCCTTTCCAGGATTATAGTAATGTGAGTAGCTGAGTACGAAACTGAGTGCAAAACTTCTTTCTGAATTGAAAGGAAAGTACCATTTGCCTGGCTCAGAGGCCATCCTCACCATAATAAAACTACTTTCGGAGCAAAGGAAGTCAGACACCGACTAGTGGCACCATGGTTTTGCACTCTACAGCTCATATTACCGTAGTTCCACAAGTGTCGGAGTAGAATGGTGACCTTCAGTTAACGTAAAAACGCAAAAGACTTTCTAAGCTCCGAACAAAAACACAACAACTCTTAGTTTCAGGTGATTCTACACTAGTGAAAACATAGTATGAATATTATATTCCATTTCTGCTAATAGAGCTTGTGAAATGTTACATATTGTTCCTTTAAACAATAAATTGGGCTGTTTCATTCACATGCAGCATGTCTGACCTGCTTCGGTGCCATTGTTAGCAATGTAGCTAGCCATGTCGATGGGTTTGCTGTCGATGCTGAGTTTCCGCATGCAGCCCACAAAGTCTCTGTTCCTGACCGGGAAGTCCTCAGGTAGGTTGGGAACGCCGCCTAGCAACAGCGGTCCTGTCAAGTCTAGTGACCTGCAGATGACACGGACAGAAAATGGATCAGGGCAAAACCCAAAATGTGAAAAAATTCCATATAACTGAATATGTGTCCATGTTAACTACTTTTAAACACAAGAAACCACAAAATTACAGTCAGTTGTGGACAAAAATGCACACTGATTTAACATTTACGATGAATAAATCCATATTTTATGATTAGATAATGCACATAATGCTACTAATATGGATCATAAATGAGGGATATGATATCCAGGACTGTTTAATTTCTATTCAGTCTACCCTAGAAAGGGCGACTGAGGTAGAGCATCAGCCCTTAGCTTGACTGACATTTCTGAAATAGAAGTTTTAAGCTGTCACAAGGTGAACTGCTACCATCACCATGAACAAGTCAGTTTCCACATACTAGGTCATGTAGGAAGCTGCTTACACCCTGAGCCTCTAAAACACTCCAAAACATCAAACGGCAAAGGGCTGTAAGAGACCTAATCTCTAAACCATTGCATGTAGTGTGGACACAGCACAAACACTGTTGCATGGCCTGGAGCATGAGAAGCAAATTAAACCTGTTGCAACTGCAACAGCTCTTAGTTAGTTCACAGAAATTCTGTATTGCTTCAAATAGTAATATTTATTTATTTATTTACTGACTCGCTTGTCGCATACTCTGTTCTCCAAGATACAGAAGAAGAACATGCAATAAAGCAATCATAAATCCAAAAGCAATATTTTTATGTGAGGGGAAAGAAAAATGAAATAAATAATAATAAAAGGTAATAAATAAATAAACAGCCAAACATAGATTATTATTATTATTATTATTATTATTATTATCATCATTATTATTATTATATTATAATATTTGTATAATTAAATAATAAATAATGATAATAATAATAGATTAAAATAATAATAATAATTATCAGCTATAAAATTTTATATTGTATTATATATTGTGGTATTTCTCTCTACTAGTCGAAAACTACTACATTTGTCGTAAATATATTGACACATTCCTGAAACCAAGAATTTTAAATCTTATACGTCTGTGCCATCTAATACTGTACCCAGTGAAGTGTTAATTGAAATGTTGCTACTTATGGTTAAAGAAAGCTTAAAATCAAGCCAAGTGGTTCCTGCTCTGTGCCCCAGTCACATGACGAGACATCCTCCACAACAAACCATCAGGAGTTTGCACCACATGTATACAGTATTTGTATATTGCAGTTAAAGTGTCCTCTCAATACCTCTCAGTTTCTGTGACCTGTGCAACAAGTTCCTGAAGGAATGTAATCTCATTAAGTCCACTTTGAAGCTCTCTCTCTGCGTCCCCACCCTCTGCAAACTAAATGTGTCTCAGCATGCTAGGGCTCCATAAGACTCATTAAAAAAAAAAAGTTGCATGCTATAAAAATAAAAATCCATTACATAAACACACAGTAAGTCGGACTAAGCCTGTGTTGAGGTGAGCTTTTGGGTGTCTAAGGCCATGTCTGACAGCAGAAAGACCTCGAGGATGAACACTGATTAGAAGACAAAAGGAGGAGAGGGAAGAATAAGAGTTGTGTAATCTCTTGTAATGAAGGCAATTTGACGTAGGGCCCTAGGTACAACATATTTACCTGTTAGTCTGGCTGGTTTGTGTGCAGAGTGTGCGGGGGATGGATTGGAGATAATGAGCAATAAATCCTAAAGAGAGAAGGATGACTGAAAGAGACAGAGAGACAACAGCTTACTTCTTCTGTCCGGTTTGGGTGCCTTGGGCGGCGCAGGAGTAGTTGCCGATCTGCTTTCCGAAGCGAATCGCCATGGAGATGTCACAGTCGTCTACAGCAACCACAGCCACCTTTTCTCCAGAGGGTCCATGAGGGATGCCTAGACGCCCAATGTTTGGCTGTAAAATAAAACAAAACAAAGATTACATCATAGGATCCAGGTTATCTCAGGATTCTCTACACCAGTGATTCCACGTTTACTGCAGGGGCTACTTCTGCGGCTGGCAGGGAAAGACTGTGGAGCAGCGAAAATAGTTAGACTGAGAAATGCTTTAACACCTGAAAACCACGAACCACGGACGAAGTGAAAAACAGTAAGCAAGCGAGGAGAAAAGAGAAACAGTTAGCTAAAAATGAGCTAAAAGTAATGGATAAATGCATGAAAAGAAGCGTAATGAATGAATGGTTGAGTTAGTTAGCAAATAACGATGGAAAATCTGTTGAAATACTTAGCTACAGGTGACAAACTAACAGTTGAAATAGCTAAAAGCAATGAGCAGTGAAATAGTTATCTAAAAGTGACAAATAAACTATTTAAATTGTTGGCTAAAAATGATGAATGAACAGCTGAAATGCTACCATAGCTAAAAACGACAAATTAACAGTTAAATTAGTTAGATAAATGTATTAAGTGAACGGTTGAAATAGCTAAAAGTGATGAATTAACAGTTTATATAGTTAGTTAAAATTGCTGAATCAACAGTTGAACTACCATAGTTAGCTAAAAGTAATTTATCAACAGTTAATTCATATAATTATAATAATAATAATAATTAGCCAAGAGTAATAAATGAACAAATATCATACTTCACAAAAAAAAAAAAACAACAACAATGAATGAACAGTTGAAATAGTTGGCTAAAAACAGTGAATTAACAGTTTAAATAGTTACCTAAAAGTGATGAATTTACAGTTAAAAAAGTTATCTAAAAGTAATGAATGAACAAATACCACAGTTTGCTAAAATCAATGAATCAACAGTTGAAATAGTTTGCTAAAAGTAATGGATAAACTGTTAAAATAGCTAAACATAATAGATGCATTGTCCAGCTTCTCCAACTGGCAGCTGTGCAAATGCAAACTTAAACTAAACACTGACAGCTTAACTGTATGAAACAAATACTGTAACATCCACTTTTATATCTGTATTAGTTAAATAACATCCACTTTAAAATCAATACAGAGGAACGTACAAGTGTTGATGAAGCAGCACTTGAGTTCATCTGACAGGGCTGAGCAGGTACATCTGGTAAAAACTGTTGGGTACATGGAACCACATCTACTCTCTCCTTTCGCCTGTCCCAGAGCCAGCATTATTTTTTAGTGTATTGTCGTGGTAAATCTCATCTGGCTGAATTCAGTTAAAAATGTTAATGCTTGATTTCTGTCTTTATTTCTTTTTATTCAATGTGAGAAGCTTGGCGGAGCTTTGGAGATCGATCTTTGCCGGTCAGAGCTACACAAACAATGTTTGTCTGACTTTAGCTGACTTGAAGTAGCAGTACACAGACCTCTGTTGGCTTAAGATGACAAAAAGCCCATTGTGTGCATTAGCTGGCACCTAATGATTACAAAGTAGGCTAATTCCTCCATCAAGGCCTGTGGCCGACAAATGTTGATCTGAGAAAATGTGGATCGGCTTAGAAAATCAGGCCACCAAATCACTTTAGTTTTTGTAATATCTAACCTGCAGACCGAAGTTCAATGGAGCGTCTCACTTCACAATAGAGGCCTTGGAACAGGAAGCAGAAGGAATTTGAGGAGTTCAATAAAAGAAATGTTTCCACCGATTAAACAACACCTCTTTTCATATGAGCCATTATGAGACATAAACAAATAATTCTTTAGACTAATAAAGTTGATATGGCAGTTTTTTCCCCAAACATATTTAGAGTAAAATGACAGTGTTTATGTCTAATTTTCTTGCCGTGAGTGAGTCAAAAATGATTAGTTATCTTTCTCTCCTGGGAGAGTGGTGAAGCTTCTGACTACAACAACAAACAACAATGGAACTACAGATCCCAGATCTGATCACAGTGCAGTGTTTACATAAAGCTGAAGAGGTTTGACAGTTTGGGTGATAACAAGACAGACTCAAGCCACTGCAGTGGAGCATCTATACAGCTCAACGTGACTAAATGAAAGAGCCATTTTGTTACATTTTCACCATTTCTTTAAATTTCAGAGAAATGTTGACAAAAGAAACGGAAGAGATGCAGAAAGAAAAGGCAAGGCATGCACAGAAAGACGATGTGTTTTTCTGCTTCATAAACAGGATTAGAGTAATGAGATACTGGTGGGGCAGAGACTCGCGAACAAAGGAAGAGGGAAAAAAGAATGTGGAAAAATAGAAAAGAAAGCTCGACGGGCAAAAATAGGGAAGTGGACTGACCAGAAATAAGAGCCTGAAAGAGAAAGACAAAAGAGAAACTGGCGGATGGGTAAAAAGAAAAAAAAAAGAGCAACAGAGGGGTGCAGTGTCTTCTGTTTTGGCTCAGGTGGGCTCCGGTCTGGGCATATTTTCCAGCCCACAGGGAGTTTATCGCTGCCACTCCCTTCAACATGCCCTGTTTCCACTGATTCCACCAAAAACACTTTCACACTTTCCACAAAGACGAACTGGAAGGCCAGCTGACATGTACTACACCTCTGTTGCCACTACTTTATTTTTCACTTTTATTTTTCACTCACGAGCAAAATGTCTCTCACACACAGATGAGAGCAGAAAAAGAGGGCGAGTGAGTAAGCTGTGGGAGCATTTGATCCCTTTCCTGTGGAAGTGTGACAATACAGGTCGAGGAGCAAGGCATCATGGGTGAACTCTATCATGTCTCCTTTACACTTTGAACATAGCACCTGTGTCATCCAGGACACTTTCAATTCATTAAGAGTCTCTCAAATATGGATATTTCTAGCTTTCTCTGTTTTATGCTATATTAAACCGAATGTTTTGGGGTTTTGGATTGACAAATCGAAACATTAAAAGATATCACCCTGGACTTTGAGGAACTGAGATGGACATTTTTCACTCTTTTCGGACATTTTACAAACCAAAAGATTAATCTAGAAAATAGCCAGCAGATTAATTGATCATGAAAACAATTGTTAGTTGCAGTCATAATCCAAGATGCAAACATCAATATGCAAATTCATTATTTTGCTTTCATTTTACAGAATTTCTTAGATTTTCTTACAACACACAAATTAAATAAAAAGGAGAAATTATTTTATTTTATTTTATTATTTTATTTTTAGTCAAGGCTGTAACTGATTATTTTCCTTTTAATTGATTCATTATTTATTTATTTTTAAAATTCTTATGAATCAAGTAACTGTTGAGTCTATAAAACATCAGAAAACAGAGAAAAATTGATCCAATAGGACGTCATCAAATGTCTTGTTTTGTCCGACCAACAATCAAAACCCCAGAATATTCAATTTACTATAACACTAAGAAAAAACAGCACATCCTCACATTTGAGAAGCTGGAAACAGAGAATATTTGGTGAAATAAATAATCAATTAACAAAATAGGTGCCAATTAATTTTCTGTCAATCAACAAATTGATTCATAATCTAATCATTGCAGCTTTGATGTTACTTTATAATTGCTGTATTCAAATGAAATGTTTAAAAAATAATGAGCCAGGATTCATGCTGTTTGGTCCCCCACTAACCTGACCAGTCTGTGTCTGTGAGACAGTAACCTGTAATCACCTTGTACTGTATGTGGGGCATGTATACAGTAAGAAACCACATCCTATGACTGGTAACCAGCCAGCCGTCCCTCTGCACTGTATCTACAGGTGCCTAACTGTTAACCCTTCCACCCTTAACTCCTCCACTGGGACTTAATAAATCCGGCGCTGCAGCCGGCCCACATACGAACAAGTAAACTTGTTCTTGTCTCCCACAGTTGGCTGAAGTTGCATAATTCAAAACAGAAAAGTAGGACGAGCCCTAGTTAAAATCTACTGTCATGATTTAATGTGTCGTTAGGTAACTTAGACTCTACGTACTGAACTGACACGACAGCAGTCTGAGGAGAAACGCTGCACTTCAGGAAAGAGAGTATGCTGTGGCAGGGTAAGGCTAAATGTCTATGAAATGTCCCTGATAATTAGGAGTACATTTAAAGCATTATCCTGCTGTGAAATATGCACAAATGTCCCCTGTGGGCAGCCTGTAATCAAGGGACTTACTCCAGCATGTGAAGAAACAAAGTTTTGAAAGCAGCAAAGCCTGCAGCTTGAAGCTGTAAAAAATGTTGGCACCATGCAGCCAGCAACAGGAGAACAATGAAGACCCCAACACAAATAACCAAAGTGTTTAAAGATGCTCAACAGTGGTGAAACACAGAAGAATAGAAAAGGCGGAAGAGGAGAACAAAACAGCCGTCGTCCTCTTCTGTGAACCCAGATTCACAGCAAGAAGAGAACAGAAGTGATTGGACACTTGTATTATATTGTAGTTGGTTAAAATGCTCCAATTTCATCTAAAATGGCCAAAAAAAACCCTCATTTTCACATCTTTCCTGTTTATTTTTTGTTAATATCTACACATTTCATAATACTCGCTTGTGGGCAGATTTGATGAAGTAAAGAAGGCAAAAGTGAAGAAGAAATGCATTTCTCCTGCGACAACTAGTTTCAAAGAGACAGCGCTATAATGAAGTAGAAATGTAGAAGAACAGCGCAACATTTTGGGATATACACTCCAAGCTGGATATCTATATCATGTCTGTGTGTACGTTGGAACTTCAGATATTGATAAATGTATTTATCCAAAATGCTGAACTACTAATTTTAGAAAAATTGAACAAACATGGGTCAGACAATGACTCAAATTACTTTTCCAACCAGTGAGGAAATGAAACGAGAGGGAAAGTGCGATAACTGCATAAAAGGCTTTCAAGGGCAACAAAAGCTAATTTGTGCGATAGAGAAAATCCCTCAGTCAGGGACTCTTCTCACAGAGGAATCTCTAGTTGTGCCGATTACAATCTTATCATCTCTTTGGAGTTCGGTCGAGCGAGGAAGGGATGAGATAAAGACAGGAAGCAAAACACAGGAGAGAGAGAGAGATATCGTACATAATGGACCCGCAACCCAACAGTCTCTGGAGCTGGTGCAGCTGTTCCATGTGCAGCTAACTCATAGACTGACATGTATGAACACACTGTGTAAGTGTTACATGTATTTATGGCATCTGTAGGGGATAAAGAAGCATTAGCGCAGCTGTTCATACAGCTGCAGCTGTACATAACTCCTGCAGGCTCATACAAACTGCATAAGGTTTACATACAAACCTCTTACTGCATGGATGAGCCACACCGACGCATACTGTCAGTGACTCTTTTGGACACCATTTTGCTTTAAACAATGTCAAATCCCAACTTTCTGAAGTGTAATAATGTCAACAATGTCAGACAAAACCACAAAACATTTACTAAGCCTCTCTTAAAGGGCCACTACACCAATTTTACACATAAACACACATTTACACTATGAGCCCCCCAAACTATAAGTATGTACCATGCTAAATCAGTGGAGTAAACCTTTAACAAATAAATATATCTAAATATATATGTATAGAATAAAAAAATGGATTGTTGTTTGCATGGTCCATTTCTTTGCACGCTCATATTGGGTCATTACATTACGTGCGGTACAAAACGTGGTGATAAAGCACAGTGGCGGCAGAATTTCGACCCATAATGGCCGCTGGAGATCACTGTTTGCGTAATCTTGTTTGAATCAATGTAAAAATTAAAAAAAAAAAAAATGACAAGAGCAGACTTTTTTTTTTTGCAACGGCTGTAATCCGTTGTACGAGTGTGATGACGTCATTACATTATATGAATCAGTCAATATGCTTTTGCACTTGATCTGCTCATAAAAATAAGCACATTTCAAAAATGAAAACATTTGCATGGTTGAAATAACTTTTGGAGTGTTAAGAAATGTTCATATTTAGAAATCTTTTGGATCAATATGTTTTGTGCGTATTTAGAAACATTTCATGAAAAAAACATTTAGAACTGATTTTAATGTGTGATTGATGCTGTGTGTTTTATACTGTATTTTTTAATGATGTCCATGTTTTCTGATCATTTTATCTGTGTAAAGAGTCTCTTGAAAAGCACTATACAAATAAAATGCATTATTAATATTATTACTATTAAAAAACTATTTATATTTATGTTTCATTTATGACTAGGGCTGTCAACCTAAACATGATAACAAGCTAACACTAATTCGTTTTAGCCCCACTAATTTCTTTAACACATTAATGCAATTAATGCAATTGCAATGCAATTGATCGCAATTAAATATTTTAATTGATTACGCAACTTCAATATTTTTGTCAATTATTATGGTTTATTGACTTATATAACGTTTTAGCTTAGGTCGTACAGATTTTAGGGATAAAATGCATTTGAGGATACTCCAAGAAGTGACATCATTCCCCATTTCTTTCTATTGTAGCTATTAGAGTTCAAAGGGTTGGTGAACAAAAAATATAGTTCCTAAAACCTGATGAATTCCCTCTTGTCTGCTGAATTGAACATTGGTGTTCAGTTAGCTGAGTGTGTCTGCTAGCTGTTAGCTGTGCTACCATGGCTGGTACAACTGTATGTGGTTTCAGACTTCATTCTGACCCCTGGTCTTAAAGTGCACTTGGCCCTCATTTTGAAGGGCCCAATGAGAGTCTCTCATTTACTCTCCGGCCGCCTCTGGGCTGTTGAAGATTCCCTCTCTCTAAGGTATCGTCTCCAGGGGCGATAGGCTTGCCGCCGCCATGGTAACACACTTGATCCCCACGGCTAGGCACAAAGACGAGGAGGGCAGAGGACGTGACTGGGCAGAGAGGCGCACACATCCACAAGACGCGCCAAATACCGCCGCACGCAGTCAAAACACACACAGTGTCTACACACACCCTCTCCCTCCCACCACCACACACACTAATACCTCCGTTACCATCGGGCTGCCTGTCAAAGCCGACATGATAACTCAACCAGCCCCGCGGCCGGGATAAAGGGCCTTGCTGCGCAGATTGAGTTACATGCAAAACACAGTTCGACAGTTTAGTCAGAAAACACCTGAAACACTGTCAAAACGAGCAACTAATGACCATGAAATGTGTGTGTGTCAGTGTGTGTGCGTAGAGGGCGGGATAGAGGGAATACTCGTGTTTGTGCGTGTGTTTGGGGACTATGCAGGATGTCTGTGAAATGTGTTTAAACTTGTGTGTTGAGTGAGCAAGAGGAAAGCTTGCATGTGTGTGTGTGTGAGGCAGGAAGGGGCCATAGACGGCTGCACAGTTCATTTTGATAATAAAGGAAAAAAAGCCTGCGGCCTTTTATTTTATTTGGGCTCGCCTGAGGAAATGCCATTGTTTCTCTGATGCTTGGCTGAAAATTACACTTGATGGATATTTGAAATCTACTGATGCTTTAAGGTGTGTGTATGTGTGAGCATGCTGTGTTTCTCCAGGACAAACATGTTTGTATTATCATGTAGTATCCATAAACCGGAGCCAAAATAAAGATTGGCGTTGACCCAACATCAAAAGTGTGTGTGATTGTGTAAAGCTGATGTTTGGCCCTGTCATGCACAGGCTAGTGTGTCCCACCTTCCCTCTGGCAGCAACAGACTCTGTCATGTCCACATTACCTCACCTGCCCTCTGGCTATGTAAACCTAGAAGTATGAATTATTCAAACACACACGCAGATTTCCCAAAGGTTTTACACTACCGGGCTGCGATGTCCCGTGTTCAAGCCTATACGTTACCGCTGTCTTCATCGTCTCATCACACTTCTATCTATCAGTGTAACAGATGGGCAGCGGCCATTGTTGGCTTGTAGCTTTTAAGCAGCAAAACAAAAACTGAGGTAAAGGTAACTTGAGAAAATTCCTTTTACATCTCGACAAACATGGCCACCAGCCTGTACGCCGACATCAAGGGGATTAGCTTCTGATGTTTTTCAACCATATTTTACAGGCAGGTTTTGTCCCCTTTTGACTTATTTTATATGATCAGGTATCTTGGATAAGTTTGGTCTTGATGATTTGAGGAGAAATCTGTTTTGTTGCATTTTAAATCAAACATGAATGGCATTTGGTACGACTTCATAGCTCGCTCACATAATAAGTCCAACTGGAATTTTGTGGTTTTTGACGTTGTCATGTTGCACCAACATATAACTGTCAAAACTCATATCATACAATACTACTGTACAGACATACTGCGTGTGTCATTATCTCTGCTAACCTGTCAAGTTGCAGTTTACATCTGTCTGTCCTGAATGTCATCGCTTCATCATTTTATCCTTTTCGATATTTGTATATTAGCATATGACTTCTTGTGACTTGTGTTATGGCCAAAACTTGTTTTGTGAGGTAACAGTGACCTTGACCTTTTACCTCTGACCACCAAAATCTAATCATTTGATGCTTGAGTCCAAGTGGATGTGCCAAAATTGAAGAAATTCTCTCAAGGCATTCCCCAAGATGTTACTTTCAAGAAAATGGGATGGACGTGAGGTCGCAGTGACCTTGACCTTTAATCACCAAAATCGGAAAAAGTTCATCTTTGAGTCCAGGTCCACGCTTGTGCTAGAATTGAAGAAATTTGCTCATTCAGTTCTTATGCTAAGCTAACCGTCTCCTGGTTTTATCTTGATATTTAGCGCACAGACATGAGATTGGCATCACTCCTCTTATCTCATCACCTCATCGACTATTCTGGCAAGCAAATAAGGTATTTAGCAAAATGCCAATACAACACCCAATAGGCTTTTTATCCCTCCAGTTAGGTTACCGCTGTTCTCTCTGTTGGCAGTGTTGCCCTTGTTTTCACTGTAAGCACCTTTAGTTGCAAGCTGCCAGCTCAGCTGTCGACATGTTGAGAACCATGCAGAGGCAGTAAAATGCTCCCAATCTTGCATTCAGCCCTTTTAATATGAATTATGGTTCTGACAGAAAAACCAAATTCCCTTCTGTAGCAGGAAAGCTACTGTAATAACTACAAATTAAATATATGACACAAATCTGAATCTGACTTCTGAGAGCAGCTGCTGCTA
The DNA here is from genome assembly GCA_947000775.1 of Pterois miles. Taxonomy (NCBI): domain Eukaryota; kingdom Metazoa; phylum Chordata; class Actinopteri; order Perciformes; family Scorpaenidae; genus Pterois; species Pterois miles. The sequence goes on along the minus strand of CAMQGK010000549.1, from coordinate 14,595,575 downwards.
CCATCTAACCGTTATCCAAACAGCCTTGTAGAGAGCACGACATAAAGTAATTAAGGTGTGATGCTAATGTTTAGCAGTAAAAGCAGTGGCACAATAAAACTGAACTTGATAGGGATCATATAAGAGATAAGAGATTTAGTGGAAAGATATAAGATGAAGAGACAGAGACACACAAGAGGAAGAGCACATTAGTGCCAGCAGTACAGAGTGGTTAGAAACTATATGGACATGTTCTGTCTTTATTTTCTGGCTTTATTTCAACATTTCCTCAGCATTTTTATCTCTCCGGTTGTCTTCCCCCCAAATTCCACTGTCTGTCTGTCTGTCTCTTAATAAGAGGTTTAGGTCATGCTAGGTGAGGTGTGTGAAATTTCACACAGACACACTCCTCATCACAGCAGAGCAAGCGAGGGATGTGAAATTAAGAGAAGGTGAAGAGAAATAGACAGATTGATGTAGCGCGTTAGGCTGTCATGTATGAAGGCGGTCTGTAGTGACAGATTTATCTTCACTCCTAAATGACACAATATTATACACATCTGCTGTTCCTGCTGACTGGCAACTCACTGATCCTGGCAAACCTCTACATGAATGGCAGCATATAAAAGTTCAACCGGTGTTTTAGGACTGAGTCGTAGCATTTCAAGTCTTCATTTTGTTCCTTTAGTAAATGCTGGTCCCATGTATAGTCAAATAGACCATAAAGCAGGGTATGTTTTAGGGTGTGGCTACCTTGTGATTGACAGGTCACTTCCACAGCGTTATCTGTTATCTGTTATCTGGGTGTTGTACGCATTTTTGTCTTTGCACCGTAACACTTTCACAATATGTTTTCAGTTCATGAAAGTTAAATATAACACTTTGATTGCCTTAAAAAAAAAAAAAAGATGGCAACGGCCGGAAACCAAGATGGTGTCGGCCAAAAACCAAGATGGCAATGAGTTATCTGCGGCTCACACAAGCAAGGGCGCCTGGCCAATCCTAGCGAGATACATAATAATGCATTGCTCATGACTAGCTTAACTGTCCTCAGACTGAAATGGACACCTCCGACTTTGGGCATTTGGTGCTGTTAGCTACAGTAAACCAACGTATGCTAGCAAGGCTAGACAGGCCTGTTTGTAAACTGGTCAAAAACCACCCATGATGTGTGCTCATCTGGACCAGTATCCCAGGCTACTAGCACCTGGCAATTTGAGGACAGTTCAGCTAGTTAGCCTTGTGCTATAGACCTACCGTACAGCTTGGTTTCTGAACCTAAACAACATAACTGAACGTCCATTATCTTCCACTTTGACCAATGCCTAGTCCAAAAATTATGTTTTGTTGCCTTTTTCACATCTTAAATTGTCACAGTTTAAGAAAAGAAAAACATATTATTCTTAACAAGCTGTAATTCAATCATGAAGCCCAGATTATGTGATGATTCACCACACCCACATTACATACACTATTTGTGGTAAAAGTACATTTCATGTCAAAATTGCTTTAATTAGAGCCTTCATTGCTTGATGCTTAATAATCAAATCCTTAATAATGCCATAACAGTATTTACTGTTTACATTTACTATTTACTATTTTTACTATTTACTTTATCCAAAATTGTTAAACCCTGCTACATGTGCTATTGCACTCTCTCTCACATACACACACCCAAACACACTGTAGAAACAGCCAAAAGCCTGAAACTGGGTGTAACCACTCGCTCTGTGCAACTGATATCTCACTATTATTCAGTTAATTATTCAATTAATACCAACCACGAAGGCGCATTAGGGATCTTAGTGTAACCCAAGAAAAGATTAAGGATACGATTTAAATAACAGTCTGAACAAAAGTGTGTGAGCCCAGACACACTTGTTGTTCTCACTCATTACAAGAGCCGTCTATTTCTTTGCTAATCCTCCCTGACAGAATCGATGCTTCAGCCGCTACGTTGCTGCCAAGCAAAACACAATCACTGCTCACTGGGTGTCTACCTACCTGTCTGTCTTCTTGCCAACGCTCAGACATATTTGGTTCATCTGGGCAAACTTCAAAGGATGAAGTCAATGAGAACAGACAGACAAGCAAGGAGGCTGTAACTGTGTCATTTCTCCAAATACACCACCGGTCTATTTTTAGATATGAGGAGTTTCTCCGATAGATGGAGAAACGGAAAAAGAGAGGGACACCACAAGGCTGATACATACTACACTCCCTGTCCGAAAACTTTCCCTACCTGCTGACCTCTGACTCCTCTAGAGAAACATTTCATTTAAAAGAACTACAGTGTGGGAACAACATGCAACACCAGGCCGAAGCAGAAACATATTGATTTGTGCATTTATTAAAGGCACAAAACCACCAGTAGTAGTGCTATAGAGAGGTGAGGTCCTGCCCCTTCCGGTGGACACCATGGGACCTTATTTTGGGAAGTAATATGTAATATGTCAATGGCGAGAGACATTTTTTGATCCCATTTATGCTATGAATTACACATATGATGTTTGTCAATTTAAAAGTCTCAGTCACAGTCGTCATTTAGTTTTGTGTGAAACTGCTCGCTGAACTTCATCTGTCATCTTGCATAATATGTAGTACGTCACCAACACCAGCTAGCTAGTGCTAGGTAACTTAGTTATGTTCTACACACAAATGAAATGTGTTTCATCCAGCGACTCCTGGTCTTTTTATTAGATGGGAAGAGAAAGAATGAGAGTCTCGTTGCTGGTATCAGTACATCCCAGAAACACACAGGCTTCAGAGAGAGACATCAGTTATGCTACTTTTGGATGTGTCGTCTTTCTAATTATGTATTTTCACAGATTAATATTTCATCCGTTTTACAATAAACTGAGACTTTCTTGATATTTTTAAATTGACAAACATATGTGTGATTCATTGTGCAATTCAAAGGGGATCAAAAAAAAATTTGTCTCTTGCCACTGACTGCCTTCATATTTTTTCCGAAATAAGGTCGCATGGTGGTCAGCCTGAAAGGAGGAGACTTCGCCTCGCTATGAGTTCACCAAGAAGAGAGACAGAGGAAGTCACATTGGAACTGCCAGCTACCAAGTCCACAGACTCTATGTCCACAGACGTCTATGGCCAAACTAAACCAGAAAACCACACCAAAACCTGGTGTGACCAACCAGACCAGACTTAATTAGAGCCAACACCCTAGTGTTAGAGGCCATGTTACCTCATCTGAGGTAAGCATGTACAGTAGGGTTAGTCCAGCAGACTGTACTAGAAGCAGAGCTACATGAGACCCCGGGGGGGAGAAAAAAAGCACCAGTGGGGACTAAGCTAGAGGTCAGAGGTTACCTCCTTCTGATTGAGCTCCAGCCAGGCGGTATAGAGCGGGAGCCGCAGAGCCCCGCTGGAGTCCACCAGACTCCCCCCGTCCTGGGAGAGAGACACCGTGAGAGAGAGACACCTCGTTAGACCTGCAGCCCACAACCAAGCCACGTCACTATACTTATATTGTCATGTATATGGAGGTTTGGAGGTTTTTACAGTCAAGAGGCATTCATGCTCAAGTGTCTGCGGTTGGATTTGCTACCACCACAATTTGCCAACTATTAACAACATCCAAAGTAAAACATAATTCCTTCCTGCCCACTTCAAACACAACTCTCCCACCTCCTCACACAATAGGCCACAACTCATGCGCTGCCGCCTTCAGACAAAGGTGTCTCTGGCAGATTTATATCACGCTGGGAAATACTACGCTATGCGAAGAGCAGGTGAAATTTACAGCAGGAAAAACACAGGGAGCAAGCATGTGAAAGCCCAAAACCAGCTTCCACATGTCAATATAGGTAGTTAAATCACACTGGCACAAAATATATTTAAATAGGCACAGATACTGCATTAGTATTAGATAAAAGAAAAGTTCCTGGTATTTATATGCACTGTGTGTGTGATGATAACCTTAACTGTTTGAGGTCTGAGGAAACCTGCGTCAAGAAGAAGAAAGAATAACACGGCCCCTTCCTCTAAAAACACACCCTGCCGGGGAATGTGGAGTTTGGGGCTTCACCTCCAAAATAAAACTTTCAAAAAACACTTAGCAGAGAAAATACACAAACTTGCACCCGTTTGAATGTAAAAACACACAATGTGGCATCATAACACACACACACGTCCCTACAGCTGATGAAGTGTGTCGCCATGACACAGTCACAAACCTAATAAGGCATGCATCTGTCCCTCTTTTAGTCTTTACAGCCACCCAGGAAAGCCACATGCCTCGACTATTAGCAATAAAATTGAAACACAAGGACACAGATGGCAACTCCGAAACCACTTACAGGCAGCGTATTTATTTCAAGAGCTATTATCCAGTGTGTGTTTGACTGCTTATCAGCTTGCACTGGAAACTCAATAAACCCTAAAACATCAACAAAGAGGAGGCAGAGAGTGAATACAGAGAAGAGGATAGCAGCTATTTATTTTAGAGCACAGATTGAGATAACTGTTCAGGGCAGTGAGAAAAACTTAACATACGGACATCTAGCTGTGTAATGAGAGACAACGTCTAGTATAATTTTGGTTTTGACTCCATCTCACTGGTCCACTTAGGCTCAGTTGTTACTTATTATCTGCACCGCAATCAGCCAACTTCAGCACTATGCAAAATATACATTGACTAGGCTTGGATGATATAACAAGATTATCATTAGACACAATACTGATTGGCCACAATCATGGTCCTCATATGTCCATGACAACAGAACGTTAGTCAATTGTGTTGAATACAGTTTCCACCAGTATATTGCAAGCCTGGCGGGCCTGAGATGGCTCCCTGTCAAGACGAAAACATCGGGGGATTATGTATTTTTAAGATGTTTTTTAGACTAATAAAAACTAAAAATATGATATATCTCTATCTTTAAGTCCCAGTTGCAGTCTTAAAAGTACTGTAAATCCTTTCAGTAATAAAAAGTACCGAAAATAGTTTCCTTCTTTGAGTTAACCCAACAGCTTTCTAAATACAGATGAGTGGTTGAGTTACAGCCCAGCAGCGGTAGAATGCAGAAATACACACACAGCATATGCAAAAAGTACTTCAAGCTATGCTGTGAAGTAATTTGCACTTATGTTCTGATGATTAAAGTCCTGCCATGTAAACAGCACCGGAGTGAGAGCCAGGGAGGAACGGCAGAAGCAAAAAGAGTGAACTTTTGGTACTCGCTGGTGATAAGAGCCAGCTAAGCCTGTCTGGGAATGCTGCCTACACACCCTAGCTGTAAATATCATAGGCCATATTAGCTAGTGTAACACTATGAACCTGTACAACATCACGCCTGTGTGCAGCATTATAAAAAATACTGCAAACACACAGGCATGTCATGTCTGCAGTCATGCTATGCGTGGCTGAATCTGGCAGCACATGGATGGATCACATGGGGCTTAATTATAGTTTATTCATAGCTGTCGTTCACAGTTAATTGGTATTTCACTCATAAGCATTTTTTCATACTTTATTCTTGTTTAAAGATAGCTGGTGAAACATGATACGCAAGTATGATGATTGATATTCCTGCAAGTTTCTTCTTGTTTTCATGCTTCCCGTGTGAAATCATACGAACCAATAATAACCAGCAAACTCTTCCTGGAACTGAAGGGCTTGTTGGAATGGATCGTTCAGGACGCACTCACATTTTCTGTCACCACACACCAAATCACAGAGATCATCAAATCACCACAACAGAAAAGCATCTGACACACAACAGCCACTATATGATCACTGTGTTAAAGTCTGGTTTAAGTGTAAAGTCAAGTTCCTTTTACTTTTGTTTTTTTCTAAAGCTTTCAACTAGGGAGGAAACAACCTGCCAAAATAATAAATAAATAAATATGACATTAAATGTACCAGGAACAATATTAAAAATAATTATAGGCATTAATTAATTGATACAATATGACATAAATTGCTATTTCTGTTTTAATTTGCTTCTTTTATTTACTTTAATTTTCATTAATTCCCCTACTCATATACTCTTCTACTTAATTTTCTCTTTTATTTATTTATTCTTTCTTTTTAATTTATTTAAAAGTCAACATTTATAATGCTTCTTTCAAGGTAAAACCTCTATGTAAAATAATATTTTTTTAAAATGGAAGTATCATGGTGACAATATGGTTGTGATTACGATAAATTAAAAAAAATAATAATAATAATTCAAGCATTCCTTGTTTATCCGGCATCTATTTTACCCTGATGTAATCCATGCAGGTGGCAGATATAATCATGAGACAACTGACATCCTGCCCAGTGTCCAGCTAAATAACATCATTTCCTGCACCAAGAGACATCATTTCCTGCAGTTAGCACACATCAAAACCCAAGACAAAACCTCCTGCTGCTCCAAGAATACACTTCAACACACACTTTATCTGTGTTTGTGTGTTTCCTGTTTAGTTTTGCCTTGCTGACACAGTCAACTGTCCTTGAGACATGGCATTTCAAAAATGTCTTTCTCCTACTTCTATTGTGTAACATCTATAATAGCAGTACAGACATATGCACACGTTCAAACACACACACACGCACACAATCGGAGTAGCTCTCTATTTGTCTGCCCCCCCCCCGGAGACGCAAACACACGCACAGACAGCTTTCCAGCCAACCCAGATCCCTGCGACAATGGCAAGTCCACGTCTGTTGTCATGCCAACCCTCCCCCCGACCTCTGACCTCTGTTTTTTAGCAGAGGCACCCTGGTTCTTCTAAAGAGAGCAGCAGCGGCTTTAAAAGGGGGCACCCATACAACCCTGCACAACTTCAACCGCCTCATCATCTGACCCAATAAATCACCGTGTGTGCGTGTGTGTATTGTGTGAGTGTGCCGTTGGGACCGTTGAAAAACAAACTGGGGGCTGAACAATCCTGGATTGGGCTGCACACGCAATTCACGAATTTAGGGTATAGGTTTTTCCCTAGGTTCATAGCCACGACTAGCGAGTTTGAAACTAATGATTCAGGTTACAATAAAATGTCTTAGGTAGTGAAAACTCCCTAAATAATGTCTAAATTGGTGAACATCTGGAGTGCTGTTCTATCAAAAACAACTGATAGTTACAATCACAAGTTGGAACATAACTGCTAAAAACAGCCGTTTTAAAGGGCTAATAAAATGTATTATTACTTTGTTTTATTTAGAGATGCATACGTAGAGAAATAGAAGTTTCAGAGTTAGTAAATTTCATATTATGCTAACCTAACCAACTACCAGCTACCGTCATGGGCATAATGGACAATTTGCAGGCTATTGTGTTATTTTTGTGAAATGCAGTTTAGTTTATCTTACTAGGTTAGTGTCAAGTGTCAGGTCAGATGTGTCGACCATATTCCTTATCGGAATCTGTTTACTGCTCTGTTTACTGCTCAGTCTAAGCTGGCTGTACATTAGCAAGCTATTGTTTTCTTTTGTCCGTTAGCTAGTTCAATTAGCGATGCATTTCCACTTGCCAAATACTTACTGAGTGTAAATATTTACCTACAGCAAATCTGTATATAAGATATTGTGGGTGTAACTGAGTGTAAATTAGGACTTTGCAATATGACGACATATATCTTAAAAACAATATAAAAGTGTTTTTTTTCCTCTATAATTTCATTTACTACTGTTCATTTTGCACTCAATTTATTAATGAGAAAATATCAACATTTATGTACTGAATTAGCAGAAAACCTGCTATATTGTGATATATATTACTATTCAGATATGAAATTAGTTATATTGTAATAGAAGATTTTGGTCATATTGCCCAGCCATAGTGTTAATATTATATTAAGTATATAATATTGTGAGAACTTGTTAGTAAACTCTTACACTGTAACTACGCTACTTTTGAACTCAACAGGTGCAACCGGCTACTGATCTCTAAACAATATATCAAACACCACGTTGACTCCATTTGCCCCTGAAAAGCTCCCAGAAAGACCCAATATGGACAGAGAGGGAATATAATTTATGTGTGTTTGCTTGACATGAATCTGGATTACATCACAGTTTGAGAATAGGGCTCTGATCTTCCTTCTAGTCTCCATCTGAGCTATGTGAGCAATGCTACCGACACAAAAATGTCTTTGACTTCATTCACATCTATTACATTCACATGTCAACACATCTGATCTATTGTGAGAACGTTACTGCTTTCTGCCATATACATTACCCCTAAACCCTCCGGCGACTGATGTGGGATTAAATTACCATCAGTCAATCCGACTTCTGATCATTCAACGTGTGAAGAAAAGCTGACCTTGTGTCAGCACTACAGTCGCCCTCGGGCTAATTTAACGGATTGTGTCACCAGCGTTGCAAATCGCTGGTCTGTATTAAGACTGATATTGGTGGAACGCACACAACTCCTTTCTTTACACACTAAATAACACCACAAGGATACACACTTATAATACTGTTGTCATACATGTGTGTGTACTACTTGTACCTGCATGCCACAGAAGCCAAGAGGAAGCTTGTAGGATCAGGGAAGCTAAATAAATCAGGAAAGTAAACTGCACAGAGCAGGAAATCTGTTCGGATGTGGAAATTAATCTCTCGTTTCCATGGAGACATCCCTACAAATACTAGACAACCCAGCAGACAAAGAAAACAAAGATGTCTTCAGTGCCAACCGACTGTGATATGCACCTGTGGTAGTTAGGGGCTTCGCAGCACCATTAACAAAGTACTACAAGGTTGAAGCTATTGTCTCTAGCATCATAAAGGCAGTTTTGTTGAACAGGCAGACATACAGCCTAAATACACCTCAAACAATAGCTACACATGTGACCCTGCAGCTGACATGGTACAGTATGGTAGCCTGATTCATCACCTTGATGAAAACATCCCTGTCAAGGCTACGGAGTACGCTATGGGCTCTATAGCGGGTCAGAAGAAAGAGGCGAACAACCTGTGAAATGTGAGAAGGTGTGCATTGTACAGTAAGCTAGCATCAGGCCAAGAAGCAGGGTGCAAAACACAGGTGCTGCAGAAATACGATGCTGGAAGAAGTGTCAGGTCAGACCAGTGATGCTACAGGATACATGAAGGAAGAGCCAGAAAAAGATGGAGGGGAGTGAATGAAAAGAAAGATCAATGTCTTTTGTCAGAACATAGCATAGCACATGCATTCCAGTTAGCATACTGGCTTTGAAGGGATATGAAATGAGGCTAGCGCCTGATGTGTCACATGTCCACAAAGCGTAAATTGATTGGCTTCACTTAGCTGAGATGGCAAATGAGTCAGTGTTTCAACTTTAAATGGTAAAACTGATCTGAGGCCAAGTGAGAATCAAGATAATCCTCATATTAGCAATGCAATACTTTAACTCACTCACTCATTTCTATGACTCTAAACCACTGGTTCCCAACCTGGGGGTCCCGGGGGCGCCAGGACTTCTTGATTTTGAGGTGTATGAAAACTTGAAATATATAGATATATACTACAGTTAGTGTTCAGTTATATCTTGTCATTTGTTTCTGTGAAGAAATCTAAATGAAAATGTTATGTTTAAAATTTTGATTATTATTGAAACTTAATAGCTTAATAGCTTATCTTCACTTATATAACTTGGATTATCATTTAAGATATAAAGTTAATAGCTTATCTTCTTTATAATGTAAGCTTATATTGGTTGGATTTTTATTTAAGATATAAACTCAATATCTTATTTTATTATTCACGATATAAACTTATATAACTTGAATTATTATTATTTAAGAGTGGGAACCACTGAGGTAGACCACTGACCAGACTTCTAAGTTAACTTGAGAAAACATGCCTGATAATCATGTATTTAAGGACAGGTAATAACCAGACACAAACTACAGGATCTGCATGTTCAGAAAGCCAGTGTTATCTTATTTCCTGTCTGGTTGAATGCAATAATAACAATGCCTGCAGGCTCTGGAAGTTTGTTGTAAATTAACACCACCAATTGAGTGCAATGTAAGCCCGTCTAATATAATATTACAACTGAAGTGGATATGTGAGCTAAGTTGTGAAACGATCGCTGTCTCTTGTCTGCGATTGGACTTCGTAAAGAAGCAAGAAGACCATCGTGGGAATGTCTTGAAATACAACTTCACTGTCTTGTGGTAAAAAAATGAATCCTATTGTCTGTGATTGAGATTCAATTGAGATGGTACAATTATGAAAGTATCCATAGGCCCCTTGACTCAGAAACACATACATGGTATATTTGCCTGTAAGCTGTCAGTTGATGAACTTTTGACCCTTGCAGCCAAAGCCAGGCCCCTGCACCTCTTTCAGAAGAGCCATGCTATACTTCAGTGTCAAAGACTAAAGCAGAGGATTGAGTCTGTATCACAGTTAACGCCATTAGTCAAACCTGTACTCTTAAGATAATCTCCCCAATCAGCAGTCAAGGTCAACTTTGTCAGTAGCTTGAAAGAAAGCCATATTTCATACTGCCGCAACACAACTCCTGAACTCTCAACGCTGGCTAATTATGATTTGATGGACTGTACATTTTCAGGACAAAGAAATGCAATATTCAACTTGATATTTCTATATTACAAACTCTCAAAAATGAACTCTGAAGAGTCAGCATCTCATGTTTTCAAGAGCTGAGAAGGACATTCTTGATGGAGGAGGAGCAGCGGTCGGTTGGGTGATTAAGTTCCTTACCTTGTTGTAGTAATGGAGCTGGACAGAGTGCCACTGGCCGTCGCTGACTCCACCTGGGATGTAGGGAGACACTGTGGTCTTTGTCTCACCTGGACGACAAGGGAAGACGGGAGGCAAACAGTGGCAGTGACAAGGGAAGGAAGGATGTAGTGATGTAGGGTAGAAGAGAGGAATTGAGTGAGGGAATAGGGAGAAAATTAAAAAGTTGAGGATGAGGAAAAGGGGGAGGAAAGAGAGTGCAAACAGCACAATTAATTATGAATATAATATAATTTAAAGGCTTAGGCACAGCTCAACATATTGTACAGTTTACTGATAAGTTACCTATGAATTCAAACTCTATGGCCTTACTTGACACACACACACACACACACACACACACACACACACACACACACACACACACACACACACACACACACACACACACACACAATGATCATAAATCAAATGGAAAGCCAGTATTAGTCTGTATCAATGGCTCTCAGTGAGAAGATTGTACAACACAATGACACCAGATTTACTGAGGGTTTACTCTGTTTGTCAAGGGCAGGAGCAGCCTGGGCAGGAATCTACAGCTCTGGAAATCAGTAAACAGCACAGCAGCACTCATAACTAGTGTGTGTGTGTGTGTGTGTGTGTGTGTGTGTGGAGAGAGAGAGAGAGAGAGAGAGGGTTAATAAGTGATGGTTCAGTTTTCTGTCTGCGCACATTAGAAACAGAAAGAGAGCGAAGTATGAGCAAGTGATTGTACATCCTACTTCTCCCATGTGTTTAGTATATGACATAAAGATAGAAACTACTGCAAACAAATAAAAGGCTTTCCTCCCACCCTCCTCATTAACCGTGAGTCATAATTCTGGGTATTTAACGTGATGAGTCATGCATTCAACATTTAGTCATATTTCATATTTGAAGCGGGGCACAAGGACTTGGCTCGAGTCCCGAATGGGCTTCACCCAACATAATCACGTTGAAGTGGATTCCTCCCTGTATAGTACCATGGGAAAGTAGGCCGAGAACAAGTCCGGTCACCAGCCTAGAGACCATGTGGCTGTTGTACAATCCAACCGTTACCAATTTGAGCAATGATTGTGTTTGATTCAGTGGTGGGAACTAAGAACAATTGCTCAAGTACTGTACTTGAGTATAATTTTGATGTATTTGTACTTTACTTGAGCATTCCAAGTTTACTTTGCAGATTCACTCACTAATACAAAATATAACGAACAAATCAAATTTGATGTATTATTATAGGTTAAAGCTACTATGAGGAACGTTCATTGTGGGTTGATTTTGGCCGTCCCTGTGGACAAAAGCGGCAGTGTTTCTGAGCACTAGGGTTCCTTTGGAAAACCTCCCATTATACTGCAGCAGGGTCTGACAGTCTGCTCCACACAGTCCTGGTTCTGGTTCTCCCGTGCCTCCCTTCACTACAGTGGGCCCAGCAATACGACCTGGAGGTCCTGCTGGAGTCTCAGATGGAGTTTCTAGTGAACCTGTGTATTGTTAATTGTTTCATCTGATTTTGTAGTGACTCAGACCTCATGACAGGTATTAAGAATAACATTATAGTAATAGCCAATCTTCTTGTTAATGATCTTGTTTGCTTATATAAGTCATAGAGAGGCATCAATATTAAATTGAGAATGTTTCATAACCAGTTGGAAGTTCCTTAAAGTAACTTTAAGATAAGGTAAGATAAGGGGGGAATTCACAAGCTAGCAGTGTATTGAGTAATTCAACTTACCCCCACCTTTACCATCTGCAACATTAAAGTGTTCAATGCACTAAATAATTATTATACAATATCATAATTTAAGTACATTCATCTAAAATGGGCCATTCTGGATAAAGAACACTCTTACTATTGGTACTTTAAGTATATTTTGATGCTGATACTTTTTTACCTTGGTGAAATTTTTAATGCATGACTTTCATTTCTACATTGTTGTACTGCTACTTTAACTGAAAAGAGAAATTTGCATTTTTTGTCCAATCAACATTGATGGTAAATTTAGTCTAAGTATTTGCTATAATGACAGTAAAAGCTGAATTCTCCTGCTGCAAAATCTGTGGTTCGTTCGTATACCAGTGACTCACAGTGACGTACTTGGTATACGGAAGAACTACATGGTGCTGCTTTAGCTTTGAGTCGCTGTTGAGCTCGATACTGCTTAAAAACTTCCTTGTTGTCTTCGCTTGTGTTACGTTTTCAGCAGCGAAAATGCTGAAAAGTGTACAGTGTACATTTCAAGTGTTTTAGCTAATTCAGATATTCAGCCATATTCAGCCAGATAGCTGCAGTGGGGAGGATATCGGACCAGAACCACAACTGCTCTAAGAGGGAAACTTGAATCCAGAAAGTGTACTGTTGTGTTTTTCTGTTTACGTGTAAGAATATTTCCTTCATCCACAATTTGTGAGTTCATTTTGTTATTCATTTTTGTTTAGATGTAGCAAACTTGCCGCTCACACGCAATGCATCCTGGTACATGTGGGCACAGCCGGCATGACTCCACAGCAGGAGAAATCAGCTTTCTCGGTCAATATAGTACACACTGTTGAATGTATTTTTTCAGTAGACTACATTTACCATCAACACTGATTTGAAAAAGACAAAGCTAATTTTCCCTTTAATTGAAAGAGAGTACTACTTCCACCACTGGTTTGATTGCACATAAACTGTATGTGTGTGAGTATGCATGTGTATTAGCAGATTTGTATGTGCATGCATGCTTTATAAACTTGTATTGTTTGTGAAAAGGTTTGAGTGATCTGTTGAACTTGGGCTTTAACCTCTGCATGTGTGCTTTTGTGTATTGAGTAGGTGTTTTTAGGCCACTAAGTGTCATCACTAATCAGTCTGGCAGCTCACCCTCGAAGGAAGCAGCTGCTTTCAAAACAGTAATACACACCCATCTCTCACATGCATGCAAAGAGACACACACACACGAACAATTTCACATTCTGAATACATGCATGCACACACAAAAACACACACCCTTGTCAAAAGAAAGTGTGTTGATAAGAGTTATTTATCCAGCTCTTTGTGAAAGTCACTTTAGATAAAGTACAACTATACCTGTGTTAATCTACCTACAATGGAGCTGATATTAACAATAATTACTTCAAGTGGACGCCACACACACACACACACACACACACACACACACACAGAGGCATTAAAGGGGCTAACCTCCAGAGAAGGTGAGCTGAATCTGCTCGTCGATGATCTCCAGAGCGATGAAGTCATGTTTTTCATTGAATCTGCCGTTGTAGAGAAGCAGAGAGTTCCTCTCTCTGGTCGCAAACCTGCAGAGACAGATTGGATTTTAGATTCTGTTTCAACCCTAAAATGGAGATATAGTATGTAAACGCTTCAAAGTAGTGTTATTAAGGATTAATTTATCCAATATAAAAGTAAAAAATGAGACGTTGGGTATTCAGATTTGTCAAACACTAAGAGTTGAGTGGATTCCAACAGTTTTTCTCTGCTCTCGCTTATGTTTCCTGTCACATTTCTAAGCACCTATCCAACTCAAACAGACTGGGACCGAACGCTTGAAGGCCTCGCAGATAGCTTTATGATGAAAGGGCTGAGGAGCTCTTGAGGAAAAAGTCACTTGGAAAGGAAAGGCAGGATGTGTAAAAGCCGGTGGGCCACAGAGAGGAAACAGTTTCCCTGCCTTAGAGTGTATCCACGTGTGTGTGTGTGAGAGGGAGAAAGATCTGGTAAATACCTACTCATGTCGAGGGTACAGAGTTCACATAGCTGTTTGTGTGTGAGCACAAGGTGAGGGCAGAAGAGTCAGCCGACAGATGCCAGTGAGGCCGGCGGGGCAGGAAGTCAGGACGGCGGTAGCCAAACACTGATAAGGGAAACGCATCACACGGCCTTTCCTGTTTTCACCACGCTGCAAACCTTTCTCACCGTCACCGTGTCGACGAACTCCCACTATCAAAGTCATCTTACCAATTACTGGTCACGCATGCGATTAAAGTTTTTCTCTTCATAATATTTACTGTGTGTCATGAACTTGCTGGGCGAGGGTTATTTTCCTTCAGTCGTTTCACGATCACCTCACAACATTACACATTCAGATGGAGTGTGTCTTCTTCAACTTTGTGTGTGTGAGGAGGGAACTGGGACACAATGGAAAAGTGTGTGCATGTCTCGGCACGCCCCAGTTGACACACTTTTTATTTGTGCAGCTCCGTGCAATCCCCAAATTACAGTTTACTATACACACTGCTACATGCATCACAGACATTTTGAACATCAACAATACTCATAAAAAGTAAATGCTTTATTCGAATTTGGTGGCAAATAACATATTTTGTATACATAATACAGTTTCAGGGGCTGTTCCAATTTTTAAGAGCGAGTGGTGTGTTTTTTGCTAGCCTTTCCAAAAGGCTAACAGGTGCTAACATGAGCTACAATTGATAACATGGGACCTGTTAGCTTTAGCCTCAGTATTTTAGCATATATTGGTGAATGCAGCCATGAAGTGAATATTTAAGAGCCCTTTAACAAGATTCACATTTTCAAACAAGCTGGAATCATTTAAAAGTTAGCAAGAAACAGCTAAAGTTAGCGTATTTATTTAGCAAGCTAGCATTAGCCAGTAAAATCTGCTTTTGTCTACCTCTGACTGATATCAAGGACCAATCTTTTTTAAAAACCCGGAAGTTAGCATCGCATTGGTTCCCTCGACAAAAAGCCAATGGGATTTTTCCAACAAACATTTAAGGCACACGTTTTTTGAGTAAAATAATCTTCACAAATGACCACCACTTTTAATTAACGTGAGGCTATAAACGAACTACACCATGGTTGCATGACTTCATGTCACTTCCAATAAGCTAAAGGCAGACTAGTGTTTGGCATGATGACATTTAGCAGTCTCATTTAGCCACTTGCTGGCAACCGCCTTTTTAAGACACAGGCTTCTAATGGTGCCTTCAAACAGAACTCGTGTTTAGAGGTGTGTCGTGAAGATCACCGGACCATTTCTGAAAACCCACTGACTTTGAGACAAGGGCACCGGAAGTGCTAAAATGCTAACTCATTTCTGGGTTTTAGGACGCAGGGGGACGAGGCTTAGCAAGCTTTATCTTGAACTGAATTTCATCTACACTTAGTTATTTGGAAAAAATGGATGTCACTTTGTGTTCATTGCTAATTAAAACAAAAAACAGGGAAAAATGAAGAAAGGTTGAAAGGAACAAAGAAAGGAAATTACTCACGTGAAGGAGACGGTGAAGTGAAACCTTTGCCGAAGGCCTCTAAAGGTGATGAAGGACTGTCCGGGGAAGCTGCGGGTGGTCATCTCACAGTAGGGCTTCTCAAACTCCCCCGGCGGACACTCGCACATGAAACCACCCGCGAGCCGGTTGACACACTTGCCGCCGTTCTTACACACACCAGGTTCACAGCGGCCGGATGACACGTTCACCTCACAGTGCTCGCCTATGATAACAAAGGGGGATAAATTGTACTTACTGTATGTCATTTTATTGTTTTACTAAGCTTGACACCTTCACTGCTGCCTTGGTTTGAACAGGTGATACCTTCACACCCTGTCTGGGTACTGTAAGACAACACTGTGTTGTCTATAAATATGAGGTGTGTGTATTGCATGGCAGTGCAATGCAATGTGAATGATGAATTACCTGTCATCACATCGTCTTATCAATTTATTATCATCATTTTATCTTCTCCGTGAAGCATGTTGTCCACCGTTGACTGAAATACTAAAATACAGATGCATCATCTGTTTGGAATCCAGTTGTTTTAACAAGATGTCTTTCATTATGCGACGGGCACAATTATACAACTAACCTGTGCCTTCTCCTCAATGGTGTTATGTTGTTCAAGCCTCTTTTAAAATCTCCATTTAAAGATTAGCAACAATAATAAAACCCTGTTTATAGGCCTTTTTCTTGGAAGTGCAGGTCTTAACGTAACTGGCTATATTTGGAGAGAAGAGAGAAGATGGAAGATAAAGAGCAGTAAGGAGCATGGAAAGGGCGTGACAAGATGGAAAAACTTAATGGAGAGTGGGTGAAAGATAAAGAGAAAGAGAGAACGAAGAGAGTGACAGGGATGAGAGTTTCCTCCATTAACTCAAATCCACGGCTGATACTTTTAAGCCATATAAAGATCAGATAACGGCTAACCAGCTAAATCCTTCTTAGCGTCACTCTAGCTTGGGTTTTATGGAGTTACGGGAAACAGTCACTCCTGAAAGAATAAACTACATTCCTACAATACTTAAAGATTTCTTCAGTTTGATGGAATCACCTTCTTTTGTAACACCACTTCCTCGGATAGGGCGGTATTCAGAGGGGCCCCTTGACCTCTAACCTCAAGATATGTGGAAGAAAATGGGTTGTATGGCTTCCCCTTCACAGACATGATCTCTTGATGATAATCACATGCAGCTTTGGGCAAAATGTTGTTTTCTGAATGCTGTTTAAATGTGATATTTTTGCCTGTTCTAAATTGTGTTTTAATATTTCTGTGTACTGCGGTCTCTAAACAGTCTTGGAGTTACATAAATTGTGTATCACTATAAAGCTGAGACTCTTGAGGATCCAATGAACCCAGCTGAATTCATGTCTGATGATGTTACTCCTCATAGTAGCCATTTCATTGTACAGACCTTTTTATTTTACTTCACTGTATAAAATGACCTGTGGTGACCTCTAGATAATCACAGCCTCATGAAACTTAACAGCCACAAACTAGAGACCTGGAGCATTCAGAGGATGGATGGCTTTCTTAAGTAGACTGCCTATAACAGGGTTGCTGAGTAGTTTCCAGAACAAAAGTGCTCACCATCTAATCACCAAAAAATGCAATTCTTGCAGAAATCTCCAAGTTTTTATATCAAATCACAGCATGGTGTTCCTCAAGGTCTTAGGATTATTATTATAGTATATAAATGTAATATAAATGGTATCAACCTAAAAATGCTGCAACAACTTAAGAGACACAATAGAGCAACAGGTGGTCATCATATACTTCTATCATAAGCCCATCGTCTAAGCCCTTATACGCTTGCAGAATTTATTTTCATTAATTAATCTATTATCTTTTTTATTATTTCTGAAAACAACTTCTAGGACAACTTGACACAGTGCTGAGCTACATCTCAAATTCATCTTCAGGTCCCCAGCGTTCAGATGATGTTCACCACTTCTATGTGACATCTACTATCTCCCCCCTAAAGAACCCCTGTACCCCCCTAAAAAAGAAAAAAACATGTATTGGCATCTACTATGTAGGGTTGTGTGATCAATCATCAGTGCATTGACATGCATGAACGCAGCACAGCTGTGAACACATTACATTCCCTACTGTCAGTGAAGAGATTTTCCCTGTTTTAAGGAAGGATTTCTCCAAATATGACCGTTGAAAGATTGTACAGAATAGTCTGGCTAGGAACCTTTTTCTTGTTGTTTTGCCTGGCTCCCTATTGGGAGTTGGCCTAAGCAAGGCCATGGCCAAACTAAGCTAACAAGGAGACTTTGGATTGACTCTACGAGGTCTTGTCTGCCAGCCGCTAGGAGCAGCCATTGGTCTTTTCTTCACGAAATAACTTGATGGATGCATGTTGATACCACATTTATAATATTACATTATCTAATTCAGATCTGCAGTGGGGCTGGCCATGGGAAATTCCTCCTAAATGACCATGTGGCTCTAGCTGAGTTTCCTGGCTCGGCTCATATAAATTCCTCCACTAATACACCAGCAGACCTCTTTCTGACTGGAATATTATTTGTGATGGGTGCCTCCGTGTCCCATGCAGTGTTGTGTGTCGACCTGCTGTCCAGACAAGATCTCTCCACCCAGGACAAACACACAGACCCCCAACACCACAGCCTGGAACCAGCTAATGGCCCTTCTCTCCTCGGCATAATCCTTTATTCCGAGGGGGGAATTATAAGGATCTGTTTCCCTGTAATGTAGGAAACCCAAGGAGAACAGTCGGGGCCCCTTGTCATCGGCCCCATAATGGCCCCTGATGGGCCCTGACTATCTGGAGTTGAACTGTGACCTTCAAAGAGGAGACATCGGGATGCAGGTAAGGGAAGTACGACAGGTGAGTGGAGAAGACGGACATGGGGAACAGGTGATAGAGGGCCAGTGAGTGACAAAGGAAGGCGGGTATAATCAGGTAACTACATCAGATAAGATAGAGGAAGAGAAGGAGTGTTGGGAGAGACAGAAGAGAGGAGGGATGACGGCTGTCAGAGGCCCTCTTGGCTCTCGGAGGGAGAAACAGAGACAGTCAGGTATCAGATGTACAAGGGGGAAGTATGGGAGGAAGATCACTGGCATCGGGAAATATTTGGGAAAGTGGTTTCAATGGGAATGATGAAAGCTTCCGAGGCTCATCTACCATGTGAAAGCTTTACAGAGTGCCTGTAACCGCCAGCTTCCATCAGTTTTTGCATTGTTTACATCCACGGTCACTATCTAGCGGGCTTCTTCGTCCCTTCATCCCCTGATGTGTTCAGTCTTTCAAATGTGTCGCCATTTTGGCTCACTAAGTTACGAAGATTAACTGAGAATCTGTTTACCTGCCAATATTTAGCCCAAAAACCTGTTTCTCAATATCTCTAAAAACAGTGATAGAGGGACAACACTTTAAAACAACATGTACAGGTACTATGACTTTCAAATAGCAGAGAAACAATGTGGATTACAAAAGGCCAAATTTTAAATTTTCATGGTTACATGAGAGAGGAAGATCCATCCCTTTGTACTGTATTGCTTTCACATGGTGCTCATGTTTCATAATATTAAAGGGTAACTTTGGTGTCTGAATGTCTAATAACTTTATGGAAAAGACCCTACAGAGGAATGAAACCTTTTTATTACCTTTATCCAGTCTGTTTGTTATTGTGCCCACTCTTGACAAATCTTGTCGTGACAAATTTCAGATGTCTCTTTGAGCGAGACTCTTTTCATAATTTCAGACACTTATAGTAACAATCCAAAACTGTTATGGCAAAACAAGCACTTTTAGTTGACAAATATGACGATGCCAGCTTGCCCCAATAGCAGCATATTACAGCCTGTGATCAGTTGCCGTCTACAGCGCTGTCCCTCAATACTGGACCAGTTTCAGAAACTGTTGTCCCTATTCATCTTTTGGACATAAAAACATCGGAAAATTGGGCTGGAAATGACAAAGATTCCTTTTAAGACTAATATACGTTTTAAAACTACAATGGTATTCACAGTAAAGTGGATTTGGTGGACGGTTTAAGGGACAGCCGAGATCTGGCTTGACCAGTATAGTCAACATTCTATACAGCAATAAATCTACTTTATGTGTGTGTGTGTGTGTGTGTGTGTGTGTGTGTGTGTGTGTGTGTGTGTGTGTGTGTGTGTGTGTGTGCAGGTGGCTACACCTACAGTGTTTCCCCTTCCTGCACTGAGGTCGACCAACAACAATAGGTGCTGGGAGCTTTTACAACCTGTCAGTGCGGTTTGACAATTTTGTACCAGTAATTAAAGCCTTTGTCAGAAAGAAAATGAGCCCTTGCACATATAAAAGACTGTTTTCTTCTATGCTGGCTTTAACACACACAGGTTATTATCACATATGTTTAATTTCTATTAAGCACCATATAGTTTAGATGGGATATTTTTGTCCAATAATCAAAAACACTTTCAAAATAATACTAGTAATAATTTCTTTTATTTTGATAGTCTTACCACCTCTATTTAATGATATGCAAGCTACAAAAACAATGAAGACCCAATAAGTTAACGGTGTCAAAAGGTTCGGACATCATCATTGGTGGAACCTTATTTTGAAAATATTTTTGTAATTGCATGGCAAATCTGGCCAGTATTGGTGCAGTGGAGGGCTGCAACCAGGATCTGTCATAAACTGCAAAAAATGTCCTTCATAGCATGTCAGCAGAAAAAAATGACTACCTAAATCATGAATTTTTAATTGTTTTTAATGAAAAATAAGTCAAAATGTTATGATTTATTATATTTTTTTGATTTTCCCTTGTAAACAACTCACCCGTGAAGTCTTCCTGGCACTCGCAGGTGTACCCTCCCTCTCTGCTGCGGCACCTGCCGTTGTTCTTGCAGGGCCCTGAGTAGCAGAGGTCGATCTCGGTCTCGCAGTAGTCTCCGGAGAAACCGTGCGGGCAGCGGCAGCGCAGCCCGTTGATGGGGTGGATGGGTCGAAACAGAACTGTGTTGGAGGCAATGAAGGGCGGGGAGCTGTCGAACTTCAGCACCGAAACACATTTCATGTAGTTCTCGCAGGGCTCCCGCAGGCAGATGTTGTCATCAAACGGCAACACCTGTCAAGAAAAAGAAATCTCAGCGTTAAAATGCTAGCTCAGTTTTTGAAAAATGCTTATTTTGCTCTTGTGTGAATATGTATTTATGTGTATTACCTCCTGAGAGGATATCCGTCTGAGTAGAGTCCTGTTGAGGTAGATCTGCTCCTGCAGCTCCTCAGAAGGGAAGAACGTCCCTTTACCCGGGACGCTGCCGGGCTGCAGCGCCGAAAAGGTCACGTTGAGGATGGAGCCCTGCACGTCGGTGTCGTTCTGGATGTTGAACACGAACACCGACTCCCGTTTGGTGGAGAGTACGGCCGCCACGCCCTCGAGGAAGAGGCCGAGGAGGGGAGACAGGAAGCGCTCCTGAGACATGTTCTCCAGACGCACCGTGATGCTGTTGGTCAACATGTCGTCAGTGATGATGGTGACGCGCAGTGTGCAGAGGGCCACGACGTGATGGATACCATCTGGAAGAAAGACAGAGCAGATATTTTACTGTTTAGACACATGTACGTATTGGCAGCTCCAAGGGCAACGGATGATATGTAACAGATCAACATAAAATGGCAGTAGTTAACTGTAGTCTAATGGAGAAATACAAAAACTGAGTCCCAGTTTGTCTTTCGACAGGAGGTCAGGTTACAGCAAAGTGAGTGCTTTCAGTGATACAGTGCAAATGTAAATGATGGAAAATGTAATCAACAAAGCAGATTGAGCCAACACTAACACATAACTGAAAGCCAAAGGTGTTTCCAAGGTTGTAAATAAAATTAAAATAGTTGGGAAATGTTTTTTAAAATCAAAATAAAAGGAACCTTTTCATGCAAAGAGCAACTAATTGTAGACCTGCACTACAATGCAAAAGTAATGATGTACTTCCTGTAATAGTGTGTATATATTTCTACCACATATTTCCAGACTAATATCATGTTACACTGAGACTAGATGTCTCTGGCCTTTGATTTACTGCCAAACTGCTCCCTCTTTATGTCTCCGGACAACTGCCTCTGTCTCCTCCACTCATGTCCACTCCTTTCACAACCAAC
This sequence comes from Pterois miles, assembly GCA_947000775.1. NCBI lineage: Eukaryota > Metazoa > Chordata > Actinopteri > Perciformes > Scorpaenidae > Pterois > Pterois miles. Next base: position 14,573,545 of record CAMQGK010000549.1, on the reverse strand, counting down.
TGACCGGACACAAAGTGCAATAAGAACTCATATGTGCAATTATATCATCTGCTCAAATTATAGTAACTGGACAATTATTTATTGATATGATGGACATATTTTGGCTTTACTTTCTATTATGTATATATTATTTTATTTGTATTAATACTGTTTTAAAATCTATGCTTCTTGTTTATTGCACTATCCACTTTGCTGCTGTAACGTGTGAATTTCTCCACTGTGGGACCAATAAAGGAATATCTTATCTTATCTTATCTTCTGTCATTGACTTCAGTTTCTCAAGTGTCTCGCAGTGGTCTAAATATTGTTTCCGAAAGACATAGGTATGCTGCGTTTGTATATGAAAATATGAATTTTAAAGGGAACCTGTCATGTAATCCTGTCCTTCGGAGGCTGTAGCAGGTTCAGTTTTAGACCTAGAGTGAAGCTTCAGACATCATATGAAAATTTAACGGGAAGGAGGTTCAATAACACTCCAAAGTTAGCAAGAGTAATAACTGACATGGCAATTTTCAAAGGGGTCCCTTGACCTCTAACCTCAAGATATATGAATGAAAATGTTTATGTGTGAATGAAAAAGAAAATGAACAGACATGCCCACTTTATGATAAACACATGCAGTTTAGGGCAAAAAAAACATGTAGTTTTTGTATAAAGTATTGTTATTTTTCCTGTTCTTAAATTGTGTGTTTAAATATTTTTGCATACTGAGGTCTCTAAAACAGCATCAACCATAAAATGTTTTATTATATAGATTTGGTACTAAACCATTTTAATTATATAAATGCTCTATTATAGAGCATGGGAATGACCATCATATACTTCCATCATTCATATTAACTGACTCATGTTTCATGATTCATGTTTATTTCTGATTTATGACTAGAGGAACTTGACACAGCACTGAGATACATCTCAAATTAATCTTCAGGTTCTCAGCTTTCAGATGATGTACACCAATTCTGTGTGATGTCAACTGTTGACTTGCTATCTCCCCCTAAAGGCCCCGGTACACCCCTAAAAGACAAAAGTGGGTCTCTCAGGATCAAAATAAATCACTATGATACAAAATTTACCACCCAAAATTTGTGGTATTTTCTTTTCAACAATAAGGCCTTTCACTTTGTTACTGGGAGACTGTATAAGCTGTGTCTATGCTGTAAATACTGGCTCTGTACAGCTTCAACCCAATACAGGCTGGACCCAGTCCTATCTCCTGTGCCCTCTCTGAGCTGCAGCTTAACAGCTTGACTTGTCTACTTTGTAACGCTTTTGCCGCTAGATTGAATTAAGTAGTTGCCAGTCGGAGTAGATTCGGGCTGATTCAAGCCCTGGCTGGGAGTAATTGGATCAGTCTAGGATTTCTGCCCCTGGGGAGGGCTGAGTCTGGTCTCATACCTACTTCTGGCACAACTGTAAGCTCCGGTGCCTATGGAGGGAAACAGAAGGCTATAGGCTGCAGAGGGCACATGTTGGGTGATTGAATACAGCTGACAACAGGTGGTGAGGCCAGATGAAATGCACAGGGGGTGTAATACTGTTGAAATGGGGCAGGGAGATGGGTCGGATTGCACAGCTTTGCTGCGCCATACCAAGCACATGTGTGTGTCGTGTGTGTTTCCAAGTATGCATGTGTGTTTAGGGGTGAAAGAGTCGTGGTGAGGTTCGGCCACAGGTGCCCTGTCACTCTCAGATGAGGTCATTTCTCAGGACCCTGAACTCAGTCGATCAGAGCAGGGTGTGGACAGGCCGGCTCATCAGGCTACGTCTCAAGCTAACTGCTAACCAGACTGGAGGTCAACTGCAACTGCACGAGCACGAATACCTCACGATGGGATGCAACACGAGGGTCAATTAGTTCAGTGCAGCCAAAGCACTGCTGGTTCATGTCTGTGGGAGACATAAATCAAGGTACATGGGCGGCAACCGAGTTACAGAAAGCACACATTCAAATGCAGACACACATGGAGCTCAGCAACTGGCTCTGGAAGTGAATTTCACATTCATTCACTGCACTGACATTTCAGAAAACCCTCATATAAAGAGTCTGAACCATGAAACCAAACCAACCAGCTACGAGATGAATCATGACCATAAAACATTTGATTCAGAGAAAAACATTGAAAAAGACTGTATACATAACTATTTTAACAGTGAAGGAACGACTTATTCCATAACATATTGCGAATGACAACTCACCACCTCCGGAAACTAAATATTTAAACTAACCGCCGTTGCTCTATAATGAGGACAGATTCAGCAACTGCATGGCTTATTTCTCGCCTAAAATGTTTTCAGAAACACATTTCGGTGAACTGTTTTCATAATATAAGAGAAAGTTTCCAAACAAGTCGTCATGTTGGCCCTGTTGGAGACCATGGAGCAGCACGTACCCTCACGAGCTGTTTGCGGGTGTGGTACACATTTCCATGGTAACAGAGAGCTCTATCATAAACTGTATAGATACTGTAGACGGATGACATGTCTCCACTTTTTCCCATTCTCCAGAACTGAAGCTGAAAAACAACAATACAGGAGCTGCCAGCTTGAGATTTCAACATAAATCTTGAGCCAAAGTCTGCGGAGCAGCGATCAGGCAGTGGAGCTGCAGTATCGAGGTCACCCGTCTGAACCAATCCCGAGCCGAGCATGGCTGCAGCTTGTCAATCATGACTTTTCCTCCCCGTTTCATAGCATTAACTAATTAAAACCGTATTTATCAGAAAAAAAACACACATTACATCAGCGTGATAAGAACTACCTAAAATGAAACCATCTTTGACCATGTCCCATCCACTAACAAGGAGGGGGCGGGATTTCTGACCTATACTGCAGCCAGCCACCAGGGGGCAATCAAGATGTTTTGGCTTCACTTTTGAGGGGCTGTCATGTCATCCATTTTTATATACAGAGTACGAGCTTCACCAATCATAGACATTGCTGCTCCACTTAGGATTGTGGGTAGTGTAGTATTTTTCCATGATATCGCAGCTAAAACCTGCTTTTCTGAAAACAAGGTTGCTATCATACGGATTTGTGGCTTCTAAAGGAGCATATACCATCCTATCACAATCTCACAGCTCGTAGTAAGTCTACCTTGGATGGTTACGATATTATGGCTAACAATCAAATCCGTGAATAGGATTTTCACTCCCAGAACCTCACTGTTGAGCTCTATTAAAGCATCACTGTGCTGAGCGGCGACATTAAGCAGCAGCTGTGGTGTACTGGGGCTGCTGTAATGTGCTACAGCAGAGGTGCTCATTCAACAGCGTGCTGAGTATGTGTTGCTACTGTGTTTGTTTCTCTGCAGTGATCCACACCTGTCTCTCCCCGTAGGTCGCAGAAAACGCTGTCGACGCATCGACTGAACGCTCCTGCGTGGGCTCCTATAATGTGGCAGAGAAGCGCATTCACACACCGACATAATTTTGCATATATATAATCATAATTTAGCAAATGCAATTCCACTTGGGCGGCTCATGCTATTCTTTTGTTGAGTTTTATGTGTGAGAATTACACCAGGTTCCCACTACAGTAATATTTGAGTAGCTATTTAATATATTATTATTATTATCATTATTATTTTGTAGCTTTTATTAATGCATTTTATTCTTTTCCTATTCTATTTATTAATTTTATGTTTCCTTTATTTTTCACTTTCTCTGTTACTATAAAGGTGTATTGAAGCTATTTTCTCTTTATTTGCTGTCTATAATTTTAACTTTATTTATCCATATTCTGACTATATCTTGCGGTCAGCCGTGGTTACTTGTGCGCTTGTTTTCTGTGTGAGCAGACGGACGTTTTGTGTCAGTTACTGTTATGTCACATCAAATGAGTCCGTAACCAAGTAGGTCCTGACACAATCTGTTACCACACACACTCACATTTATTCATTCTCGTTTCATATCCAAACACACAAACTACACACTGACAGCACTGCTCAGTGTAAGGCTTTTACACGATGACTGACGCGGCACTTCATCTAGTCTATACACAAGCCGAGCGACTTTGTGACTAAGTAAACAAAAGCAGATTAGCACTCTGATACAGTCAGCGCTCCACGAAATACTCCCAGAGTGGAAAAGACTTTGCACTGTAGGGATAGAGTGATTGGCAGCGGATGGTGGGGAGGAAAAAAAGCTGAGAGCACTGACACCACGGAGCATGCTGCAGCGCTGGATCTTAAAATGAACGGACCGTGATAACAGATCACAGGATCATGGAGAGATGTGAAGCAGAATTTATGGTGCAGAAAAAAACAAGGGCGTTGCTGAGAAAATCCAGTTGTGATTGCATCGGCTATGTACTCATGTGGCACCGATTACAAACATAAGTGGTGTCAATTTTGAAATACTGCAAGTGGAAGGTCTTTTTACTCAATAATTACTTTCTGACCAGTGCCAAGAATTATTGTTTTGAGATAGTTAAGACATATTTGTTTGTTTCCTTTCTCTTTTGGGGCACCCATACTATTTATAGAGCCCACCAGCTGCTAGCATGGGATCACACACACATGCAGAGGATGGGCTGAACCGTGGAAAGGGTGTGTCAGGGACAGACGCCATGGAAAAAAAACTGTGTAAGCATACCATCACATACACACACATATAGGCACCCACCAGCAGACACACAGGTTTAACAGGACTTACTACTACTGAGAGCTTTAATAGATGACCCTCCGAGTAAAAACAAGCATCAAAGCTGCTGCGTAATCTCAACACTTTTGAAGTGTCATGGGTAAATTGTTTATTAACTAACTACACATCCACTTATCTCTGTTAGCCAGTGTCCACACACTCACTGGATAGTCCTCATAAGTGTTTATAACACATTATGGTTTGGTTACTGTAATTTTACAGTACTGATAAATATGAATCTAATGATTATGTGTCAGTCTCATTAATCGGTATCAGTTAATTTAGCAATAAGTGTTTATTGAGGTGTAGGTGGATTAATTATCAACAGACCACACATTTAGTGTCCTGTATTGGGCTGCAAAGGTGATAAGGGCTGTTAATGACCTGTGAGGAAAGCTGCAAAAATGACCACACACACACACACACACACACACACACACACACACACACACACACACACACACACACACACACACACACACACACACACACACACACACACACACACACACACACAGAGAGAGATCTCCGTCTGTGGTTTGTGTCCGGCGTAACCAATCTAAATTGTTGACACACACTCTGTCCAGCTGTCACTGTGAGAGACAACCACACACAGCTCTCGATGACACACACAGCTCCCGATGACACACACACACACACACACACACACACACACACACACACATATATATTTTTAACTAGGCTAATTTTTCTGAGCTTTCGCCCCCAATCATGCTGTGCGAAACGGGTTGAGTTACACCTATATTTATGAAACAACAGGGAGGCTCCGTCGTGCAAACTCCATTCAACCTAAACGAAGGCAGCGCATACCAGATCCACTCCATCCGTTCTTACCTTTCACTATAAAAGTCCTAAATATCTAATATTTGCAGGTGACTATTTCGTATTTTTGTGTTATTTATTCGCCACGCTCTCTGGCGTGTAAAGTATAATAAAGTAAGTTCAAGATTCTTAGTTTAGAGTAAGGATTTTTAAAACTCCTTTAGAAGTCAGCCAATTTTCAAATTAAGATTCCTGGTTCCTTCCAAAATAAGGCTATCATCTGAAAAATAAAAATAAATATATGATATTAGTAGTTGAAACTGGGCTTCCTTTTGTAATGTATTTGTTACTGGCTTGAGGATACAAGCTATAGCACCCCCCACACACACACACACACACACACCCAGCTCCAATGTGTAAAATCAACAACGGTGTTTGGTCAGTTAGTGAGAGGGACGGTCAGTAAAACAGCAGAAAACAAACAAGACATTTGTAGCAGCGACAGGTTTCAGTGAGGTGACAAGCCCACCAGAGAGACACACTTCGCGCCTTTCACACACCCTCCTAAAAACCTATTGAGAGGTAAAATCCAGGCTACGCATTCTCCTCCAATAAAAGGCCGCTACTTTCATTTCATTCATCTAGATTTTCAGCCTTTTGTTGTTGTTTTTTCTATTGTTGAAGGGATCCCAGAAAATACCCCACCTGGAACTATTCCTTCCTTCAGTAGCCCTTCCTCAGCTGATGAAGTGATTTTCATCCTGCTGACATTTATCACTACTAAAGACGGTAAATGTGAGCTTAAATGTTACAAGCTCAAGGGAGGTCCACGGTTATAAAGGCAGGAAGCTTATACGACAAGCATTGTAAAAATGGTGTCTGCCATTTTTTCACCTCGCAACACTTTTTTTACTGCATAGTTAAAGTTTTACAGCAGAGCAGCCAATGAAAACTGCAGTCAAGTAAATCCCAGAGAGCAGCAGACAACTTTCTCCCTAAAGGTTTCAAATATTTGAATCGATACAAAGCCTGTAACCTGAGCGGATTCCAGCCAATCCCCAGGCAGAAACTCAACTGTCAGCTCCAGCTTATTGGACACACCTGAATAGCCGCAGCCTATCAGGAAGGGCAAACAAACACCAAGCTTGACTTTAGAGCTAATCAAACACACACACTCTTTGAACAGAACATTTCTCCAATAAAACATCCCAGGGATGGGAAACAATGTCCAAAACAATAACTTTGCTCAGAGCTGAGCTCTTTTCTGCTTGTCCTCTCATCTCTCTAATCTCTTTGTGTCCCCTTACTCCATTAAAACATTTTAGTTTTCCTCAAAGGAAGCATTGCCCTGAATAATTATTCCAACTGTTCTGTTCAGAGGCCAACAAGATGTCAAGTCCCATCTCCATTTTTCTCCCCTTTTCTCTCTCATGGCAACCAGCGCCAACATCAGATCACATATCAGCAGCTTGCCGACGCGCTGACAGACATCCTGTATGCTGGAAGCACAGGGAAATCGCCCAGCGAAAATCACACTCAAGTTAACTTAATCAAAGCATCAATCCAAAAATATGAAGCCTGTACGGCAGAAATGATGAACAGAAATTACTGAGAGCGGGAAATGTCTGAGTGGAACGCCCGCTCTCTCTTTGCAATTTACCACATTACTCTAAATAGTATGCAAATTGTAAGGTTGGACCCGATTTGAAGTGATGCATTTTTTCTCATCATCCTTCCCTTAAAAAAGAAATCAAGAAGTGGCACCCTGGCTGCTTTCTGTTGCTTACATGATATCACCCTAATATTGCAGCTGTGTCCTGATGTAGATCATCACCATTTAATTCCTGTATGAAGTTATACATACAGGTCGGTGTTATTTATTCAGTGCAATGCCTCCACAAAGTGCGTAACTGCAATCTAAGCTTCATCAATCCCTTAAGGACAACTGTTAATCTAGCATTAGTGCTTTCTTAAAGCAACAGTTCAACAGTTTGGGAAATATGTTTATCCTCTTCGTTGCCGAGAGTTTGACGAGAAGATTGATACCACACATGACTGACTGTTAAATATGAAGTTGCAGATATCAGTTGTTAGCTTAGCATAAAGACTGGAGAAAGAGCGCTCTGGCTCTGTCCAAAGGTAACAAATCTCACTAATTAACACATTATATGTGGATTGTGTAAGCCATACATAAACTTAAGTGTAAAAATGACAGGTTTACAAATTGTTTTATTTACATTTAGACAGAGCCAGGCTAGCTGTCTCCACCTGCTTCGAGTCTTTATGCTAAGCTAAGCTAAGCTAAGCAAAGCAGCTCTAGTTTCATATCTAGTAGATGGATATGAGAGTGGCATCAATCTTTTTACCCAACAAGAAGCAAGAAAGAAGCAAGAAAGCTAATAGGTATTGTCAAAACTTTCCTTTAAACAATTGCACTTCTAAGTCAAAGCTAAAAATGTTGGATCCTAAAAAAGGTAAAGCCATATACAGTATAGCCTAATAGCATTCAGTATAACACTGCTAAATGTATTCCCAGTAGGTGTTTTAATTATTTAGCACGTTTATCTTTAACCAATGAGTCAGTGGTGATTTCAAATGCAAACAAAGGCTAACCAAGGGTAGATGATTAACCACAGGAATGCCAGAGGCAGTAGGTTAATAGATAAAGACTAGAAAGAGAGAGATATATGGGCTCTCAGAAATAAATATATAGGGCCAGACTCCTGCTGTATTTTATTTCATGATAACATTTTAACTTCAAAGGGATACAGATCTTGCAATCCAACAAGATGATTTCTGGAGGGACAACAAAGCCAAAACTCGAAGTTGTAACACAAGTACAATCACAGCCAAGAACACCATGCTGTCACCGTAATCGCAGCTTTACATAAGAATCGACAGTCACGATCCAACTCGACAACCTCTGTCAGCTTACACTCAACACCGAAGAGCTCGTATCTGCTGGCGTTCATCTGCTACAGTACTCTCGCTCATATCTGGAAGCACTCAGCACCCAAGCTGTGGGCCGTATTTTTTCCTCAGGTATGCCCGTCTGTCTGTCAGATTAAAGCGTTGAGGACAGAGGGGGCTAAGCTTTGAACACTCACACAGACACGTGGAGATAAACTTGACGGACATGCAGTCCGCTGGACAGTCAGATAGGGGTGAAAAAAGACGGAAACTGTGGACAGAGATGGCGACAGGAAGGGAATGATCTACTGTATGTTATTTAATATGCAGTGTCAGTATGATAGGAGAATGAAATCAGTAATAAAGAAAAGGAAGGAGACAGATGTGGGATTATGCAGCATGTGGGTGTATGTATTTCACTTCCGTCTTGTAATGCAGGAGGCTGATTAACTGTGTGTGCATGTGTGACCATATATCACAAGCCTACACACTCACATACACATAAACACACAGCTGTTGCAGTCCAATTTCCCCGTAACACCTGCAGCTCTTCAGGGGGCCAGAGACCTCCCCTACTTTCTCCCTTTACCTCCTCTTCTACTCTTCATCCTTCACTCAATGACCATACTAGTTGGGATTAGCTCTCTCTCTCCTCTCTCTCACTCATCAAGCCTTCATAGAGCAAAAAAAAAGTTGCAGCAGGTACACAAAAGACTCCTTTCAGCCCAGCAGTGAGTATTAAAAGTGGGTAGGGACTGTGGGTGAGGTCTGGGTGTTAGGGTTGTCAGAAGGATAACATCCCAGAGAACAGGTGGGATTACACACTGACTGAACTACAACCAGTGATTGGGCCAATCAAAAAGCCATGTGAACAGGTGGCAAGGCAGCCAGCTCATTGATCAAACTGCAACCAGAGGATTTGAGCCCTTCAAATTCCAATCCACAGATGCAGAAAATAGGTTTTTCATTGAAATCAGGATACCCAAAACTAAAACTTTCACTCTCTCTATGAGAGAAGTGTTTCCTAACAGTTACTTTATGGGAAAGCCAAGCAGTTAATTTGTATTTCTGTGAGTTTGTTGTGCTGGTATCAATACATGCCTATCAAAGGCAGCACAGTCAATTCAAATCTACCACTTTCTTGGCCAAACGTCTCTAAAATGATCGAGAAATTACTGTTTGAATAATTATGGGATGAGAAATAAAACATGCAAATGCCAAAACCTGTTTCCCCTTATAATGTTCTGATAGTTTTTCATAAAGTTTGGGATTCCCACTACAAGTTGCCATAGTTTCATTTGCAGGGCTAAATTCGTTCTCACTTTATGTCGTCCAAAATAAAATAGTACACAAGATTCAGGCTACTTTTGCGAGGTTTATAATAACATGGATAGCACTATCAGTGAATAAGCAAAACCACATCAAGTGTGCCATATTTGGGGAATTGTCTCATTATCACAAGCCCATTGCAAGAGTGGACTCTGCCTTGGGCCATATTCAGACAAACAATGGTATTATGAGAAACATAGCCCCCACCCTCATTAATCTGAATGGGGGACAGCTGCGTCGGCTTAGCAGGGGGTGCCAGTGCAGAGGGCTCCAGCAAAAAAAATGAAGTATAATCAAAACAGCAGAACCTGGCTAATCTTTTAAACAACCCAATGCCACTTCATCCTTCAAGGTGCTGCTAGGACTGTGCAATTAATGAAATTTCAATTTCAGTTACGATTTTAGCTTCCCAAAGCAGATCATCAACATAAAATGATTATTGTGCTGCGTTCCGTTTCGCAACCACACTCTTGTTTTGTCTTGTGTTATAATCCAGCACACCCTTTCCAAACACAGCGGCACTTCTGCCTGCTCGGCGGGTTATGGACAGCCGCTCGCTTTGGGAGAATCCTGTTGTGGGTGACCAGTTCTAGGTCGGCTTTGAAAGGCCTGGGGTGATGGTGATGCTTTACAGCAGCCCTCGGCTGGACCTTGCTGTTTAGTCCTCATTTTCTCTCCCCCCCCAGGGAGGGAGGGGGCCCCCTGGTCCGAGTGCAACTATCAACTAGGGAAGACTATTCTCAGTGGGGTGTTGTCACCAAACCCACCCAACCTCTCCTGAAACATGGACCCCGTCTCGTTTACCATGCAGTGTTTTTTTTTTTTTTTAACTTTGCCATCACCATTCATATCTATACAACCAATGTGTTTATGATCTAGCCTCTTTATTTTGCTCTCAAAGTGCACTAGATTGATACATTCAGCTTAACAAAACTTTCTCTCTAAGTGCATGTCGTTTCCAAAGTCAATGAGTAATCGTGTTTAATTATCGGGATCTTAATGTTAACCAAAATAATACAAAGCAAAGCACAATGTGAGCAACACAACAGCAGCAGCAGTCCCATGTTAGTGTCCATCTTATAGCCATTCAGCCGTGTGGTGTGTAAGTCAGACAAAAGTAGTCTGGAAGTGTAAAAAAATGCTTTGCAAGCCACGACACTGCCAGCACTAACAGCTGTACTGCTTACAGTTGAGGTATATCTGTTCCATCAGACTATACATGGTTGAAACACATCTGGTGTAAGCAAACCATCCACACACGATGATAATGGGAAACCTTTGGCTTGGCACACGAGGGAGTTCAGAAGCCTGCGCCTCTGTATCAACTTCTCCTCCACCTTCACCTCTGAGCAGAATGGACTTTCACAAGCTCCTCCACAAGTGCCCTTAGTAGCTGTACTTAAGCGGAGCACTCGGGGGCATCGAGTGCCAGGCCAAGAACCGACCCGGCTAGAATATCTATGTCCCATTTAGGATCTCTGGGAGAGAGGGGTGAAAAGAATAGAAGCACTGTTCCTGCCCAGACAATACTAAACGAGCCCGGATGAGGAGGCCAGACAATGCAAAGCGAGCCCAAATGAACGCCTGGCTTGTTTTAGTGCCTGAGGGTTGACTGGTATTAGGGCACTTTGTTAGCTCATCGCTTGCTAGACTGTTGCCAAAGAGGGTAATTAATCACGGAGATACTAGAGAGACCTTGATCAGCGAATTGCAGATGCGGACGCAAGATTGAAAGCAGAGACGGAGGGAGAAAAGGCATCAGGCTTGTTGTTGTGACAAGGTCTCTGATGATAGAATCAGCAGCTGGTAGTGAACATCACATTCTCCTGTTAACAAGTCCAAGAAGACACCCTCGGGACTGAAAAAAGTAGAACGAGAGAGGGGGAAGTTGTGGGAAACTGGATTAAGCTGTCCAGTCTGTGTAAATCAATCAGAAATTTCTTTGTCTGCTAAATCAGGAGAGTGTCATGCGATGCTTGCTCAGCTCACACAGACTCAATTACAACATTTCAGAGCATAACGCCAGTTGTGCTGCACAACACCAGGCCTAACAGTGCACTATCAAGCACCATTAACTCTGTAAACATGCAGGCAATCGAAGGCACTATAAACTCATTGCAGCGTTGCTTTCATAAGTGAATTTAAAACACTGTTAGATCCACTTAGCTGCTCCGCTCATTCGTTTAGCTGCGTCAGTTAAAGCCCCTCCACTTCTTCTTATTAAAGGTTCAAAAGGTTACAGCTTCCAGGTGTCATCTGGCTCTGTTTTCACCAGATGATGTTTGCCTTTAGGCAAAGATGTGGGCCAGGTTTTTCCCCACACTGTCCGAAAATAAATTAACGGGACAGAAAAACGATCCAGGAACTGCTTCTACATATTGGTCTGACAACTGAGAGACAGTTTAATAGAAGACTTAATTTAACAGTCACATTTAATTAATCATTCAGTATCTCTCCAGGATCTAGTGGTAAAAGTGTCATCCTGCTTTCCTCAAAGGACTTTCAACTGATATCACAGTTTGTTTTGAGTGCTACCTGCAATTAAAAAACTCCAGGGTTTTTTAAAAGTGGATGTCATATTTTGTATTGTGTCTCTTATATTGGAAAGGTTAATGGAAGGAAGGGGATAGCCATTAGCCCTTGACATGATGTAAAAACTAGAACATGCCTCATTATGACCCGTCAGAGGCGGGAGATGAAAAGACGCTCCCTTTGGGTGCTTTCTAGGACTGTCCTCGACCACAGAAATTCTTACTCGTAGTTACACTTGATGCGATTCCGTCGACTAATCGAATAGTTGGTTTAATCAACAGATCTGTGAAACTGAGTTTCTCCTCAAAGAATCACATAACTGTAAATCTTGTGTTTATCGGAGATGTGCATATCAGAAATAAGTCATACAGCATGAAAAAAAAAAGCATAAAAACAACTAATCAACTTAAGAAATCTTAGTGGACGAAGACCAAAACGGCCGATTAGTCAACTAATCAACGAAAGAAACCTTAGTCAACCTTTGTTCTCTCTCTCTCTCTCCCTCCATTTCTATACTGTCCTCTGTTAAATAAGGTGAAAACGCAAAAAAAATATCTTAAAATAAATAAATGTAGTTTGTTTATTTCTTTGCACACAACAAAAAGAGTAAAAAGCATTGTGCTAATGACATTTAAAAAATAATTAATTAATTAATTAATTATATCAATTCCTCAGTGGAATCACAAAATGAATCAGAAAGTGGTGTAATTTCTATGTAATTTGTCAGTTTCTGTTTAATAGTTACCAAAGCATAACAGTCACGCCACCCAATATATTTTCATCCTGTTTCTACCCGATTATAATCTCTAATGACATGTGAGGTCACAAACACCTACATACGCGTTAATACCTCTTGCAGGATAGCTGGTGTCTACTAATGTATCACCATGGCGAGTCCTTTCAGCACGTGTGTGGTCGGCTGATTAGTATTAGCACTATTAGATCTTTTTAAAGTCCTTATTCAAGAGATCACGAGAGGGTGAAGAGTCAAACGGGCCTTTCTCTGTTTTGTAGGAGAGAATCACTCAACTATAACCAGGAATGCAGCCACGCACACATGCGCACACGCACACACACACACACACACACACACACACACACACACACACTAGCTAAAGGCAGTGCAGCCTTGTCAACAGTTGGTCATGCTCTGCTGCTCTGCACACATAATATCCTCACACACAATCATTTCCACCCACCCAAACAATCAAACTCGTGTATATTCATATACAAATGCAGAAATCATACACTCACAACATGCACATATGCACGCACACTGCTCCTCCTCTCACTCTCTCTAGCATTGATCCCAGTTGATAAGCCAGCAGTGGACAAATAGTTTGGTTTGGTGGGGGCGCACACTGATCAAAAGCCTCCTCACAGGTCGGCCTGCACCGCTCTCTTAAGAGCTATCCAGGCATGAATGGCCTAATAGGACCCAAGTATCCATTACACTGACACTAGATCCCATCTTTCTCTCTCTGCCGCTGCCGTTAGCGGCTCTCCTCCCTCGCTCATCCTGCCTCTCGTTCACACATTTGTATTTCTTTCTGTCGCTTCTCTTGCACTTGATTGGTGTAGTAAAATATTAAGATTTTGATTGCCGAATCTCTTTACAAAATCTACTTGAAATCCAGATGAACACAAAAAGAAATCTAGTAAATAATAAAAGGGATATATTTTTTGAACGTAAACGAGCTTTTTCTGGTAGTTCCTGACTTTCTTTCCTTTCTCCGTCTCTTTCCAACTCCCTACTTTCCTCCGTCTCTTTCTCTCTGAGGAGGTGTCGGGTTACAGTTATTGTTGGTGCTGGTTACTGATAAAAAGGGTGCCTAGTTACCAGCCAACGCACGATTGGCTCTTTTCAACAAAGCAGCTAAGAGGGGGGAGAGGAGGGGCGGGGTGGTGTCGGGAAGGTCGCCCTGGGAAACCGTGAGACTTGTGTCAATTTAAATAGAGACTCGGGCAAATCTCCAAGACGTTTGAGCGTGTGTGTTCAAGTGTGTGGATGTGTGCGTGTGCAGGGTTGTTTTCAGAGGACGAAGCTCGGGAGACACTGACCCTTTCGACACCCCTGAATACCCCACCGACACCTGCTGACTGTCCGCTGGATACCCCCATCCTGCCTCCACCCATGCTGGCATTAAAATGGCCCTCTGCCAAACTCCACCTCCTTATAAACACACGGCGCCCGGGTAAAGCAGAGTATCTGCAGGTTTCAAGTCAAACTTAAGACTCTTTTTTAGACCTTTTTAAGACCATTATGCATGCAATTTAAGACCCATTTCACACCCATCTAAGACCACTATGAATATAGTATACATATACTAGCTATACATAAATGAATTTTTAAGACCTACCAAAATTGAATTTAAGACATTTCATGAGATTTTAAGACATTTAGATTTGATTAGATTCGGGTTATTGGACTTTAGACTTTTTGAGACTTTTTGCAACCCTGGTTAGTGGCACCCTGGTTAATAATGTGACAATATTAAAGGAATGATTACTGGTGTTTTCAAAAGATAGTTACATCCAATTCAAACAGGTAGAGGTTTTAATTTTACTCTGCTAGAGCTGCCAGATAAATTTAAAAAAATGTATTAAACGTACTGTAAAAACATATCCTCATAGAACTGATGTTGATTTCTTACAAAATGTCATTTTTTCGTGCGTTTTCCAACAAATGTCCAGCAAGTGTCAATTTCCAGTTGTTACAAGCGTACGGTACAGTACAAATAAACTTCCGTCCTTACAGGAAACAACTTAGGGTCAGGCAACAAAACTACTTAGGTTAGGTTTAGGAAAAGATCGTGGTTTGGCTTAAAATGACTGAAAGTAGCGCAACTTAAGTAGGACGTTACATGACAAATGTCAACATTTGGGTTCAAATAACTACAAAATTGGCGTAAGTTAAATATGGAAGTTATGTCACAAATACAGCAATGTTTGTACTTAGGTACGGCAGTTACATGACAAATACTGTAAGCCAACGTCTGGGATAAAATAACTACCTACTTAAGTATGGCAGTTACATAACAAAAAAAAATCAACGCTAACTTCTTGTTTCACATGGGGTATGAATACTGGTCTCCTAGGCTAAAGTCCAGTGTTTTGTGACCCACCCATCCATCCCGACCACCTGATTTTGTGGGATATATATACGAATCATAATACATTACTTTTACATTACTTTTCGTAGGTACAGCTATGAACTGTGTATGAGAACAGCCTGACTGTAACAAAGCCATTAAGCCAAAAAAAACATTTATAATATGTCATAATATTATAACCCAAATTACACACAAAATCAAGTGTTAAGTCTGCAAAATATTAATAAAATATACTAATAAGCTGCTAGGTTCTAAACCATGAAGTACGAGTATAATTGCGTTATGACTACATCTAAATCAATTACTACTATTTCTCTTCTATCTGGTGACTCAAATTAGTACCTTTATCGAAGCATTAGTGTAATTAACGTATCTATATGCAGGCGCACATAGCATGGATGATATGCCTCTGAGCCAGCAGTGATCATGTAAAAGATGCTGGGAAAGGCAAATAAATAACTCAAGTTAAATAGCATCTGCATGCTTACGTATTCCCCTGGGTTTTCCACTTCTTCGTTATTCAAACTAATGATGTTACTATTCTGAGGGAAATCACACATATCCTCCCCTTTTCTGTTTAACCTCCCCCCCAGCAAGTGGCAGGTCTGCTAGTTACAAGGTCAGCCACTGGATGAAAAGAATACCTGCCATTTCTCACTTTACATCTGCTGTCAAGCCACGAGGCAGGAAAAACTGCATCAAACACCAAAGAATAGAGTGACTTTTACAAAAGCAGGCTGCTATAATTGTTACTTTCCATTCCTAATTAGCCACGGTGAAACTCCCCAACTACCTCACCCTCTGTTCTCCTGTCGAGTATTCGAGGCCTGCAGGCTTGCTCTTAAAACCTGCTGTCAACTTCAGGAAGTCTCGAGAAAACCCTATAAATTGTTAATGTCTTAGCCGGAACATTCAGGTTGTCAGAGGACGGTGAAAGCTAACAATTATCAGAAGATGGCACCGCAAATGCCGAGCAGCCACATTCACACATCGTGGCTTATAAACTGTCCTCAAAGATGGCGTCTATAATTAATGTGGTAAAAGAAATCAAGCTTAAAGGGCCAGTACGGTGGGCCTTACAGTTACAACCCTTAAGATTTTCATTCGATAAAATCAATATTTTATACTATTTATGACTGGCAGTTATGAGAAATAGTCATTCAGTGTATTTATATTCAGGAGTTAACTCTCTATATAGTAGTTTTCATTGTTAGCGGTGGGGCCCGCCGTTCCCGCGCTTGATTCAGATTGCCTTTACAAGCAGCGTTATTGTTCTTAAACGCCGCTCGATAAAACTGAAAAATATTTTCATCAAGCTCACAAACATAAATATTAGAGCTGCAACAATTCAAAAAAATCAATTAAATGAAAGTTGTTAACTATTAAATTATTTTGATAATCGATAAATCAGTTCAGAGCAAAAAAAATAAATACTTTTCTGATACCAGCTTCTTAAATATGAATATTTTCTGGTTTCTTTACTCCACTACTTCAGTAAACTGAATATCTTTGAGTTGTAGACAAAACAAGACCTTTGAGGATGTCATCCTTTGGGAAAACAATAATCAACATTTATCATCATTTTCTGGCATTTTATAGACAAAGAAAATAATTGACCGATAAATCGACATTTAAAATAATAGTTAGTTGAAGCCCTAAATGTAAATCTGGCATTATGTTGCTGTTCATCTCTTAACTTCTCAAAAACCTGAGGATAAAAGAGAAAAAGTACTCTCGTCAAGCTCACAGACATAAATATATACAGTGTATGTGTCATTAGTGTTACGTATCTTGGGAAGCTGAGATTGCAGTCCAAATGTTTGGCTAATTGCCCTGACAGACACACAGTATTAGCACATGTAGTATATCAGCTGTTCAGACGTGGTGGGCCAGTTGGTCACCCAGCCAAACATTTGCTCAATCAATGAGTCATTCATGAATCCATTCAGTCATTAAATCAGGCAGCCGGAGTCACTGATTCATTCATGCATTCAGTCCATCGGTTAGTCAGCAACCAAGCAGACTGAGCGGACTGAACCAGTGTTGATACAGACGCAGATGGTTGGACTCGGCCGGGCTCGCGGCCCACCTGGAGCTGCTGGCTGCCAGCTGACCTCTTGATGTTTCTATCCTTCCCTGGCCCTGTGCCGTCACCGATTCAGCCAACAACTAAAATACCTTCCTCTCTCTCTTTCTGCTCTCTATTTGGGATACAAAAAAAAAGATTGCAGAGGGTAGCTCAGGTGCATTTCACAAAGGCTGTTTGTTCGCCACGTGATTTTTATGTCAAGGTTTTACTGGTCGGGGCCTTCATCATGTTAATCTCCAGGGAGCCCAGTAATTCGGTTCCAGTGCTTCTGAGAAAGGCTAATTAAGACAGAAATATAGCGCAAAAGTGAAAAAGAGTAGGAATATTTGCTTTAAAAAATAGAAAGAAACAGCTAAATGAAAAATAGAGCCATCCCGTTTACAAGACTATTCCCTTTGGAAGCATAAGTAGATGTGGCCACAATGGGGGCTGCAGAGATGGAGGAGAAAACAGTGGTGTAACAAAGCGCTACGGTTGAGCGGAGGGGAATAATTCCTCCTCACCGGGAGATTCTTTGAAGTTAGAAAAGAGAGAATGTGAGGGTAAAAAAACCTCCCGCCTCTTTCCTCTATCCTCTCCCCTTCCTTCCTTCCTTCCTTTCCTCCTCCTTATTCTACCTCAATTTACTCCCTTCCTCTCAGGATTCTATCTCCCTCGCTTCTGCTCTTATCACTACCAGAACTTCAATCCCCTCACTGTATCTTCCTCCTTCTCCTCTCTCCTGTTTTACTTTTTTCCCTGCCCTCCCCCTCCCCTCGTCTTCTCCTCCAGAGGGTCAGTTAAATGTCAATGTATTGTGCTCGGTGACATGGCTGACAAGAATGGTGTGCGATAATGAGTCAGCTTCAGGACAAAAAAGGAGGGAGGCAGTGAGACGTATCGGTTTCTGTCAACGTACCAGTTTCTTTATAGAGTATCTCCCTACCTCTATGAATTTAAATTTCAACATCAGGCAATGAAGATTCCCTAAAGGGATAGTTAAAATGGGGTTGTATGAGGTACTTATCCACAGTCGCTTTATTACCTACAGTAGATGACGGTTGGCACATCCCCAGTTTGGAGAAGCAGACACTTAAATACTGCACAGAAACAAAGAAATGTAGCGCTATAGATGGGGCAGGCAGAAAAACATATTCTAGACACCTAAAAAAAAGCCCCATCTAAAAAAAAAAATCATCATCAGTTTGAGTGTACACTATATTTAGAATATTAAAATTAATTTAACGGGGAACTGAGGCCTTTATCTATGCCTTCCTTTACCTACAGGAAAAAAATAAGTCTATAGGCTACATTGAGGTTAAATTTTCTTTGTCTTTCCTTCTCCCAAAGATATTTCTTCCTGTTCTGAGTTTTCTCCTTGCCACCAATCCGACCTCGTCCCGATCCTGACCTTCTTTCTCCCAGTCTTGCTTAACGTGCTATCACTGCTCATATTAGTTTGAATGCTCATAAGCAGAACATGTGTATTGTCCTGTACGAAACACAGGGCTTGTCATATTATGACAAGAATTTGTCAAAACTTACACTACTAGCATGGGTGGTCCCACTGGTTCTCATCAACATTGACAAATTGACAGCATTCCTCACTGAAATTAAGATAGCAATTACTGTCAACGTGCAGTATAGATAAATATTGCAGCTTCTTATTATAAGAGGCTGCAAATCATAAAGTTGTCTTTATATTTTATAATAGAAAACAAAAGAAAGACCTTTAACTCCTTTCTTCCTCCTTCTATATCATGTTCATATTGTTAAATACACTATTAAATAGCTGTCAGTCTCTTTACAACAGTATTTATCTGACACTGCGAGCAGATAAATGACCACGTCTTGACTATGTGTTCTTCAGACTTATAGATTACACAAGCTGCCTTATGGGAGACAATAACTCTGTTACCTTAAATTAATCTTAATCCCTCGTCATCCTGCTACTCTCACGCCCCCCGTCATCCATCTCACATAGGGGAATTTATCAGGGAGGAGAAACAGTAAATTATGACTCCTGCTCAACCTGCAGGTACACGCCCAAACATCACACAGCTATTTAGTCGACCCCCAGAGAGACAAATTTTAATGATCCCACGAATTACTGTCTCAGCACTTCACGTCAATCAGTCAGAATATTTCTGCTCTTCAAAAAAAAGGTTACTGAAGTTTTGGGGCTGTGTTATGACATGTTTGATGTTTTCCAGAAGAGCAGGAGGTGCAGTGTCACTATTTATATTATAAATTATAATTAGACTAAGGGGCATAAGCTCTACTGGCCTTGTGCATGTGTGTGTATATACGGTGTATGTGTGTGAATACAGAAGAGGGCTGACGTTAGCGTTGTAGTCGGCGCCTCAGTCATTCCTACAGGGCAATTTGCTCCATTTAATGCATTAAAAGTGTGTATTTGAAGGTAAACACACACTGTGTATATACACAAGCATGAACGTGCATGCACACACACACTTCTAAGCAGCTCTCAGTCAAATTATAAAGATGTTTCTTGGTTTTGCTTGCAGGTGAAGTCATTCCTGTGGTGGAGACTGGAATGCGGAGGCTATTAAGTGGGAAGAAAAGTGACTTCAAGTAAGACACAAAAGACAGTGAGTGGGTCAGAGAGGGAGTGTGTGTGTCCTCTACTGATCCTGCATCTGTTCCAGTTAACCAGATGTGGTTTAATCCAGGTGGGAGGTCTATATTGTGTGTAGTTGTGTCTGTATACTCAGCCAGTATGTGTGTACGTTGATGAAGAGAACTGCTTTGAGCTAAATGCTAATATCAGCATGCTAAGACAATGGTGTGAAACACTCTATTTGAGCTCCTGCAACCCGCCACTCTGTTGTGATTGGTCAACCAAACTAAACTCTTTGCACTCCACTCCGCTCTAACTGGCTTTGCTTGAGAGCGTACCAAACTAGCTGCTACGCAGGTTATTATGCAAAAAAACATTTCAGGCGTTTCAGGAGCTGTGTTTCTGTGAGGGGGAGTAACTCCCTTTGGTGTGGACTTTGGCCTTTGTAACTTCGCAGACCTTTTACATGCACAAAAAAACATAACACACTAAAGGAAATGGAAAAAGCACAAAAGCATAACAGGTTCTCTTTTAAAAAAAGTTGAGCTGATGATGGCATATAAGTGGGAGGATCATCAGTAAGGTGCATCCTCTGGGGATGATGCACAACCAACCACCTATAGAGCCTACTTTAGCAAGTGTTTTTTATATGGAAATCAAAATTTGGCCTATAAGCATGTAGGACTTTAATAGAGAAGGAGTACAAAGAAAAGATTGATCTTTATGGGGAAAGTGAGCCACTGAAGCACCAAGAGAAAACAGGATATAAATAAGAATGTAGAACTGATGTAAACATGTGAAACCAACACACACAATTCCCATGACGAAGAAACGTATGCATTACAGACCTTACACTTCACAGAGTGTAAAACAGCCATGGTGAGAGAGAATAAGGGAGATACTGACGGGGAATAAAAAGTGTAAAAGTATTTGCATGCAATACAAGCTCCACTTACAGTAAGCAATGTCAGAGGTATGCCTGCCAGTGTGCGATGCCTGCCCACGGCTGCTGTCATCACTTTAGTAATAACAGGCCATTTCCACTTCATCTACCCCCACTGACTGAGTGACTACAGAGAGCAGGTATGGATGGGAATACAAGGCCAACTGTTAATACGTGTTCATGTGAATGTGTGTGTGGCAAAGGATGATCATCCCGGCTGTGAAACAAGTTTCCCTGAAGCCAAACCACAACTAACCACAGCTCTCCTCTCACATTTTATGGATACTATCTTACAAGACTGACAGGCCTTGACTCATATCAGTGTCTCCTTGGCACATCCTCAGCATTTAGGGGAGAGACGCATTATATGCACACATACGGACATACGGTGTGTGTGAAATTAGTATGAAAGAGTGTACAAAGGGGAACAGGGCAGTGGAGGAAATGCAAAGTGCAGTCTCTCTAATACTCACATAAATACAAGTCACAGGAAATCTGTTCATTTCCTATGAAGCCGAGCAAACTTGGCTTGATTGCAGTGTTGGAGCAGTGAGCAAGTAGCAGCATTACGAGTTTAACTACATTTCTCAGTAGCTGGTGGCAGCCTTGCTGTTTTCTAAATCAAGTAGCTTTTCAGTGGATTAGCTCTTCATTGATCAAGTAGTCAGGTAGCGTCCACACAACCTACATTTTCCCAAACATTTCTGAAGCTCAAACGCATCTGAGCTTTCTGCTGCAGTCTTATTTCAGACTGCAAAGACTCATAGTGACGCTACCGCCATACATGGATGTGTTTGTAGCCAACAGAAGCACTTCCAAAGGGCGATGACATCACGTACCAGTCCTTGGACTGATGCCTACGACATCTCTGCTGCAGGGAGTTGCCGTTGCTGTAGGCCTCCACCTATGGCTACGAACATCACTGTTTTATTATATTAATATGCACTAATATAACATTAGTGCATGGAGGTGGATATGGCTATGGTAGTAATGACCATGATTGTTCATGGATGTTAGAATTAAGGGTGCATTGATACTTGAACATACATTATAGTTTATATTTTATTATTAAATTATTATATTATGTATGTATGTCATATCAATAGCATTCACTTGGAATGAAACTGGTTTAATGCAAAACAAAATTTTGATGTGGTTAACTACTTTTGCCATGTTGCTGAAGCTTATATTGCTCCATTTCTATATTTAAGGGAACAGTGTATAACATTTCGGGGATCTATTAGCTGAAATATATAATACTCATAACTATATTTTTATTAGTGTATAATCACCGGAAACTAAGAATCGTTGTGTATTCGTTAGCTTAGAATAAACCTTTCAAGTCTACATAGAGAGCAGGTCCTCTTCATGGAATCCACCATGTTGCTCCGCCATGTTTCTATAGTAGCCTATATAGTAGACTTTCACGTTTTTACTTTCAAGTGGAAGCTTGAATTTCGTGGCACAAATGCACCTGAAAACCACCGTAGTTTCTTCTACACATTTGGAAATGGAGAGGTGAGCGGAGGGTGAGCGCTGTTGGTTGCAATCTGCAAACTCGCTGCTAGATGCCACTAAATCCTACTCACTGCTCCTTTAATGTAGAGTAACTGGTAGCTTAGGTCATTTCCATGTAGCATGCCTAAAATGCTAGATTGTTTGGATACTTACCATGCTAGTCAATGAAGAAAACTAAATTTTATCAAATCAGCCAAAGTCACTACAGTATCATTCTTTGGTGAGTATTTTTACTCATACATGTGTCCTTTGCATTTAACCGTTCCTACTATCCAAACTATTAGGAGCAGTGGTCAGCTATTCTCCAGCACCCGAGGAATGTATACATGTATAGGTGTGCGTCTATGCAGTGATGAATGTGTTGGAGAGCAGCAGTATGCGCGGCATGAGGAGCCAGCTGTCGGCTCCGGACCCTCAGTAAGTTCAACTGTAAGCACCAGACTCGAGAGCTGAACCAACTCATTCCTCACATCACACACATGGTTGAGCTTGGAGGGGCTTCTCTAGGGCCCCCACGGTATCACAGCTTTACCCCCTACCCCGTTCTCAACCCACATGTGGTATCAGATGCATGGCAGAGGACTCAAAACACCAATGAGCGAATACCTGAGAAGCCAGCCTAATGCAAACATGAAGCGCTGCAGGATCCATGTCACATACATGACCGAGGGGGCCTCCAAAAATGGAGGACTCCTGATCTTACGAAAACCACCAGCACTTAGGACCACAGACTTTACTGAAGGCTTGTAAAGACCAACAAACAAGTTGACAATTTTGAAAATGTGGCCAATCTTTAATTGGAATCCACATAAAAAGCACAATACAATCATATTATCCCACTGAAAACACCAAGAACTATGTGAGGGAAAACCTAAACGCTAACTTTGGGCTTAAACGGAGGTTTCCAAAGTGTCACAAATCAATTCTGTCCCAAAGAATGTGTTTAAAAGAACTAAACATTACTCTGTAATAAAAAGGTCCCCACTGAAGCTCTTAAGTCCATATTGAAATGCCTCGTCCTGTGAGCCCATTATAACCTGTGTGACTCTCGACACGTTGAGACAATCACTTCACACATACAACACAAAGCTGCTGGCTGGGGTGAGGGCTGGCTGTAGAGAGGAAATCAGCATTTGAAGACACCCAGACACACAGTTCTTACATGTTAAAACTAAGCCTTTTCCTCACCTGTGCTTTTCATGTGAAAGCAGCTCATTGGTAAGGGTACTGTATTCTAATATAGAGAGGAAGAACAGGATTGTGAACTGGAAGCTAAATGCAAATGCAGGCCTGACTCTTGACTGTCAGCTCTGTGAGCTTTTGATTTGAACACTGGGCGTGGTCGCAGGAAACTGAAATGTGAATTCTCTACCTGCTTTGTTTTCTCTGCCTGTAGCTGTTATTAAGAGAAATTAGCTCTTAAAAAAACAATGCAACTGATTAAAAAAAATAGGGACACATTTTTTACCTGTTCAAAATATACCTTAAGGGAGATTTGTCAAGTATTTGATATTCTTATCACAATGGCAGTGGGCAAATATGCTGCTTTATGGAAATGCATGTATATATTTATTACTGGAAATCAATTAACATCACAAACAATGACAAATATTGTCCAGGTACTGCATTTAGCATAACAAATATGCTCAAATCATAATATGGCAACAGCTGTCAGTGTGCTGACTTGACTATGACTTGCCCTAAATTGCATGTGATTATTATAAAGTGGGCATGTCTGGAAAACTCGTGGGTACCCATAGAACCCATTTTCATTCATATATCTTGAGGTCAGAGGTCAAGGGACCCCTTTGATGTGTTATTTTGCCTCATTGCTGACAAGCTAGTATGACATGGTTGGTACCAATGGATTCCTTTGATTTTCTAGTTTCATATGTATTTTCACTTTAAAACTGAGCCTGCATGAATACATTAAATAAATTTGTGGCGTTAAAATGAATTTGTGTTAACACATATTTATTGTGTTAATTTTAACAGCCCTAAAATATGTATTAGTGAATTCACTGGTCTTCAATTAAAGCTTCAACCACGACAAAAAAAAATGCAGGTTTAGTCAAGTGAGAGACACCCATGTCATGAAAAGCCATCACTTTACAACACAAGACACATGAATCGATGTTAACTTATTCCATGTCAGAAAAGAGCACCTGCCTCTTTCCGTATTTCCTGAGAAACACGAACATTATCTGTGACACACCGACAGTAAGACATAGTGACAGTCCAAATGATCCTGCAGCAAGTGGAGGTTTACTCAGATAAGACAACAGAGCCCTCAGCAGCTAAAGTCTAAGCCTTTCTACTTTGTCTGAGTGACCTTGGGGTCAAAAGGTGAAGTGACCATAATCGCAGTGTCATGACCTCTGAACCCACACCGCCTCATCAGGTCATTTTTCGTCCTGACAGAAAACAGACATGAAACAGAAGCTCAGCTCTCTAGCAGGTAATATGTTATAATATTCTCCTATAACTTTACCATTATGAGGCCAAAGCTTCTTATGACATTGGCCTGTCTTGCCTTATTACTACATGGCAACAGCAGTTCACCTACAAGCATTAAAGCAGTGTAAAGAGTCTATTAAGAACTGACGGCTACATTTATCGATTAATCTAAATCAACATGGAAATCGATTCATCTTAGAGGATGTTGAGCCGAGTGTACTGAGGGGTGAGTGCTCAGCAGCCTGTCAGTATGCTGTCAGCAGTGTCTGTGGTCAGTGAGTGTTGCTATTAGCCTCTAACAGCATTCAGAGAGGGTTAGAGGCTGGCAAATGGCCTAGACTAACGCACTAGTACAAGCAGAAGTACCACTGGCTGACATCCTACTTTGCTGCACTGCATCAGTACTGACACTTTGCCCAGGAGGGTAGAGAGATGTATTCAAGGGGGAGTCTCTAAGGACATTTTAGGCATCTACTCCCAGTCAGAAAGTTTCCTCCTTACAACTTATCGCTGAAGAGACATCAAGAATGAGCAGGAGCTCATTTGAACCAGGGGCATCCAAGGTACTCCACACAGTAACTTGTGCACACAAACACAAACAGCTCCTCACTTAATAAGGCGCTGCCGAAGGTAGACAGCAGCACGGATGTCATTTTCAAACATCACATGAGATGAACAGAGACAGAGAGAAGCATTGTGGGTCCTGGTCCCGCTCCATAAGAAGAGGTGTCAGGAGGAGTGTTGCTAAGCATCTTCAACAGTGAGGAAGACCAGGAAGGCATCGCTTCCACTTTTTCATTGCACAAACACACTATTTTAATTACTATTAACAAAACAAGAAACCGGCAGGATTGTTTGGCTTTATGCAAACAAAAATCTTTTCATCTTTTAGACACTCACTTATGTCATAAGTGTAGGAAATCATGCTGTTTTTCTTAAACTTCATGGCATGTCTTTACATCTTCTTAAAGAAAGAAAGAAAGAAAGAAAGAAAGAAAGAAAGATATTCCTTTATTAGTCCCACAGTGGGGAAATTCAGTTTATTATATTATATAATATTATAGAAGAAGAAGAAAATATATAAGTAAATATACCTACATCATAATGTATGCTGTTCTCAAAAAACGTTCCTAGCTATATCTATGAAAAGTAATGCATTGTAATCCGAATATATCCCACAGACCAATTTGTATTGAAGCCACGTAATTAGGAACCAGGAAGTATAAAAAGTAGCTTGGGTAAACGGCACGTATGGAAGAGGTCGGGGTGGATGGATGGGTCAAAAAACTCCACACTTTTGCCCAGGAAAACGCTGTTCATACCCAGTTTGAAGCCAGAAGTCAACGTTGATTTATTGTAACCCAAACCACTATAGTTTTGTTGCCTAAACTTAACCAGGTTGTTTCCTGTGAAGACAGTTTATTTTGAAAACACAACACGCATATAAGAAGCAGAAATTGACACGTGTTGCTGGACATTTGTTGGAAAACACATGACAAATGACTTTTTGCAAGATATCAAACAAATATTTGAATGAGGATACGTTGCATAATGTGTTATAAACAAGGTACTATGTGTTTAAATACAGCTTGAAGATAAATAGGAAGGTTAAATGATACCAAGCTAAATTTCCATTTAAACCTAGTATCAGCTCAATATGTTGCATCAGCATCCCCTTCAGCATAGACACACAACACTCATAATTAGTGGTAAAATATCAAATGAAGGTGTGTAATCACTGCTATAACATGATTGGTCATGCAAAAAATGCAGTTCCTAAAAATGTGATAATGAGTCCCCAAAATCATTCGCTAGGAACTTTAGAGCACATTGTTAAGTTTGTAAAAAGTTGCTCCCGAAGGATAAAATAGTCTTGACTTTGATACACATGTAACTGAAGACATTTGGGGAGGGTGAGGTGTTTTTTGTGCGCCGTATAAAAGGTGGAAGGGATCTTTGTGTGAAACTTGGCCTTAACACTCCAGGGGAAGAGGCCGGCCGCTGCGAAGTCTACAGCTTGTGTGTGATCTGGATCATGTGTGACGGATAGAGGGGCGACTGTACCAAGTCCAAATGCAGGCCTATATATGGGTGTGTTTTTGTGTGTATTTGCCACCCCATCCAAAATGTAACAGGAGGATGTCTCAGATCAAAGAAGCATCTTGACACCCTTTCAAAAGGCAAAGCAAACCCAATACACCTCGGAGCTCCTTCTGTCTACAGCCACATATCCTTCTCTCCCTCTCTGTTAAAAGATGAGGCCTGGAGGTGCTGGAGGAAACATACAAAGCTTCAATCTGCAGGTCTTAGTCTGTTCCTTTGAAATGCTTACAGATGCCAAAGTCTCTGCTAGAAAGAGCCAAGGGTGACCCAGGGTGTGGCGTAAGCTTTGCCTACGATGCTCAGTGTGCTCTTACATGTGTGTGTTAATGCATATGCAAGTGCGTACCGTCTGTACACTAGGGTTGGGTGAAATTTCCCTACTGACGATATTGCTTTAAGAAAAAAGGCAATATACAATATTATCACCCAGTAAAAGCTGAAGAGAGAGGCATGCAGATAGAAATATCTATGGACTGGAGACACACACTGTAGTACAAGTGGAAATGTATAGACATCGCTATTTTACTCAATGACATGTGGAAATCAATAAATCAGATCAATCAGCTGGTGACTATTAACTTCCCTTGTACAGTCTCATCACCGTTTATATGTTGTTACCTTTGATTGAGCTGATTTCTCAGCCTTAGAGGAGTTTTGGTCCGGCAGCTCTTTGAGGAGGGAGTCAGTGGCAGAAAAAAATCGTGGCATTTCCATCTTTAATCCTGACTTGTTTAACGCACAGTTTACAAATCACTTCATTTGTTCATGATCTCTGGCTGACAAGAGAAAGGTGCTGTCAGAGCAGAACAGAAGCTGTCACAAGGCTGCAAGGTGACACCCACGATGACAGCAGTTGTGACTGACGCATTGAGGGAAAATGGGGATTAGTTTATTCCCAAAATTTTCCTCTCAGTCAAGGTTCAGATCTCCTCATGATATCTAAACATCCAAGCCACTGTAGTGCCCCCGAGTAAGACATTAAATCCTTCTGTGCTCCGGAAAAAAGTATTGTCCTAGGGTTCAACAAGTCACAAACAGTAGACAAGCAGCAACCATTCTGCAAACAAAAAGCTGTGAATACCTAAAAGAGTCTACGGTCACACTAGTAGCTCTGTGAGGCTTTACTTTTAGAGTTAACTGCTAACATCAGCATGCTAACATGCTCAACAACAATGCCAACACTGATGTTTAGAAGGTTTGTTTCCAAGTTTACCTTCTTAAGGCCTTTACACACCAGGGGCGTGACAAATATACAACACAAAAATTCGAAATACTCGCCTGTTAATATTATGTCTAAAGCTTTTACTGTGAAAGGTATGAATGGAAGGAGTGGATCTGGTATTCAGAATACAATTTGCCGCCTTGGTTCAGACAATGGAGCCTCGGTAGTGTTGTTTCATAAATACAAACACAACTCAATCTGTTATGCACAACCTGATTAGTGTGAAAGCGCAGTCAAAAAGCTTTTTCACCCCATAATATTTGCATTATGTGTTAAAGTACTCATGACAAATACAACAGAAAAAAATGTGTTGACGTGCAAAGTAATTGCAAAGCTAAAAAACGCTTCCTGTGTGTAAAAGCCTTTAGGTCCATGTGTTAGCACCCTAAAATTTGCTAATTAGCATGAACAAGGATATGTGCACAAAAATTTAATAGCAATCCATCCAATATTTGTTGGGATATTTCAGTCTGTACCAAAGTGTGGAGTCACATTAGCTATTGTGGCTACATATACTGAACAGTTCACTAAAATTAGCCTCACCCTAAAAATCTGGAGCATACACAGCAATTTATGAGTGAGGAGAGGTTAGTTCTGCCCAGTCCTAAGGCAGGAATACAACCCTATGTATAATCAAAGGCTTTGAAATTAGCCTGCTAGCATGGCTGTCTATCACAGTGCCAGCCACTTCAGTAACACATCTGAGCAGGAAGAGAAACTATCGATGCATCGACGCCACCTGCAATCTACGCACGGTAGGGACTTTAATCGAACGGATAACATTTCTGGAAAGTCGAGCGCTGCCTCGACAGCCAGTAAGACACAAAGGGACAACAATTTGAGAGGCAAGCGTGCATCAACAAGTTCCAACACACAGCTATTAACTGTCGAGATTACACCTGTCACAGGGCTCCTTCTCTGGCTGTCGCTGACGGGGAAATGACTAAAACTGACACCTCCGTGAACACAATCTGGCATGAAGTTTTTCTGTGGAGTCCAAAGTTAACACTCGTAGAGGGTCAGTGTTAAAGCCTCAATCATGGAGTTTTTAAGGAGGATGTCAGTGAGTGTCAGTTTTCAGGTTGCCTACATCCAAAGTCTAGAAGCTTCCCTAGTCGACTTCAACCTATTTCCACAATCATAAAGTGTCACTTTGTGTATCCAGAGCAATGTTGATCAGTTTTATGATATCTTCACTGAATTCTGCAGGAGAGCACCTTTTTCGTTTGGCTCTGGATTAAGCAACAGGTCTTAAACGTTGAATAGATATTCTGTTTGTGCCAGTGAACTCAATCCATTTAAGCTGTTTGACATTTCATCCTAATACCTGCATTGTCAGTGCCAAGGCCAAGACTTAATAACTATGAGGATCGTAGCCCAATGTATTACATGTGGGACCATTACACAGGGAGCAAGGGTTTGGCTTAGATATGAAGTTACAGTGCATGGCAGAAGTAATGACATAGGGAAGGATTAGACTACAAACTAAGCAGCAAATTATCAGAATGCTTAAAATTTAAGTTGTGTCATAATGGGTAGGAAGTTAAAATTTTTTCACTTTTCCTCTGCGTTGTCCCTAATTTACTGAAAAATAGATCAAACACCCAACAAAACTAGTCAGCAACAGAAAAAGAGAACTAAACATTGAATAAATGCATCAAGACACCTTCTAAAAAAATGTCCAAAAAATGCCAAAAAGATTTACATACACACTGAAAGCAAAGCTCATTTTAGCTAAAATGTCTTGGTCAGTCTCAAAGAAATGGTTTGTCATTTTGGGACATACTTTGATTTTTTTGCAGGGAGTTAGATGAGACGATTGACACCGATCTCATATTTGAACGCCAAATATGAAGATGCAGCCAGTTCTTGCTAAGATAGCTTAGCTTAGTTTAGCATAAAAACTGGAAACAGAGGGAAACGGCTAGCCTGGCTCATTTTAGTTTAATCCATACAAAAGCCTAAGTGTAAAGATGTTAAGCTCCTTTTTCATCACTTTTCAGATCATGAGTGCGAAATTTAAGATACAGGTTTTGCTTGGCCGCTTAAATAGCTACTAATTTCCACGGATCAATTGATGTTTTTCAAGTCTCATGTTCTAATTGCATTTTTGACTGCACTGAGTTAAATGGCCTCAGCTCCTCATGCATCATTGTCAAGATCCTGATGATGAACTTTTGGCATCCTCCGGGCTTCAGTCTAGACTAATGAAACCTGGACACCTCAGGGTAAATTCAGGTTTCTAAGGCCCTGTTCAGACCTGGCATTAACAAGCGTCCTGAGTGATCCAAAAACAGGTGGACAGCTCTAAGTACATCCTATCACACCTGTAATATCCTGCATATTCTTGAATATGCAGGATATTTAGCAGGCTAACCTTTTGTAAAGTAACTATTGAGACCTTAAAAATGATTCTGAAACCATGTGTCAGCACAGTTGAATAGAGTCACATGACTTCAGTGCCCACATGCACCACGTAAGTAGATAAGGTATATCAGTAAATAATCTGACCTCATGGCATGCAACCTACACATGACTGGTATTTGAATGCTCATGTCTAAATCTGTCCATGTTGCTGTGACAACCACTAAATGTCATGTCATTCACATGAGACTGTTGCCATAACTTAACCCTGCTGAGCTCCTCTGGTGCCAAGTCAAAGCCAAAAGCTTAGAAACAGAAATAAGAGAAACAGGCACATACTGATGACATCTTTTGTTATTGTTACTAACAAATGCATCTTTACACTTCACTGTCAGTTCATCATGCCCTGAAACACATCCTGCAAAATCAGATATGAGACGCCCAACAGACAACCAGCGGAGGGACGCTCCACCTATCATCTCCTCTTTCTCCTCTTCTTTTGCCTCCTTCTCCTTCGCTGTCACACGTCATTCACCCTGGCTAGATACTGTATATGCACACCCTCAGCCCCCCCCCACTCCGCCACCACTTAACATTCCTGCAGCTGGTCATCGCACATCACAATGCATGTAATGTCACACTCGTGAGCCGGCGGCGAGGCCGCGATGCTCTCCCTACCTCCTCCTCAGTGACAGAGACAAAGAGGAGTACTGTGTCGTCTGAGTGAGAGAATGAAAAGGAAAGGGACAGAGTGAGGTGTGTTGGGTTACAGTCAAATACGACCCCTCCACCACCCAAAAACCTGTTAGAGTTTGAGTGATGAAATCACTGTCTGGCAGCATGTAAACGAGAGATGGGGGGGGAGGTGTCATCTGTGTGGCAAACCATATGATGGCCTTTATCACTAAACAGCCCACATACCTGTATATACATATTAAAGCACACAGGCTCAAATTAAAGGCCAAAAACCCCATGTACAATCACACACCAGGAAAAACAAAGGTACTTCAGAATACCTCCACCTTCAGCTTGCCAGAAACATACATGTTTGCAAACAAACAACCCCCACAGTACACACACTTGCATGCTGGGACCTCACTTTCTAGCTCACTTTCTAGCCTGCGACAGAAACAATCACGGTGTGTAGAGAGATTTCCTGCTGGAAACAAAACATTAGATCTGTCACGAATACCATTTTTTGGGCTTCGAAGCTTCAATGAGAAATATTCAAAGGTATTCAAAGCTTCTCTGTGCGACGCTTCGCAGCAGGCTGATACGTCCTATCTGTCTGTCTCCATCTCCCCCGTTTCAGTGCTGATGCCGCACTACTGGAAACACATGCGCCTCTACACACAACAAACAGCGATATCCATCAGTGAATAACTAATAATAAGTAACAGAGGTTAGTGATTATTGTACTGTGATAAAATCCTGAACTTTGAAAAAATATCTTCCATGCAAAGATTGACTCACTCACTTAATTTCACATGCAAAAAGATGCACCATCTGCATTCTCAAAGTCATGCTATGATGTTGAAAGTTACATGGACTGTTATGAATGCAGATGCGGCTCCAAGGATATGGCATATGGTCATGTGTTTTTTAAGCTATATGAGACTTTTCAAATCACAGTATATCACCTTGCGTACTTATCGTGGTATCTTGCAACATATTGAATCGTAACACGTGTATCATGATAGGTATCGAACACCAGATTCTTATCAGAACTACACAACACCCATAAAAGCAACCGAAGAGTGTTGGAGGAAAGATGGCTCAAGTACCATAAGGATGACAGATTGGGGAGATTCAGACAATTCTAAACAAACAGCAACAGGAGTGTAAAAACTACCATCTGTCCCAGGTTTAAGGATTCAAAAATTAAACTTCTTCAAGCATATTTTGAGTCAAACAAAGTCATTTTTCCCACGAGGTAAAGGGAGCAGTGTGCCCCCAACCTATCCCACATTCGGCATCAGCAGACAGTGTGGGATCCTCAAACGTCCCTCCTCTCTCTTTAGCCTGTAATTGAGCGTTCAGACATCAGTGGAGTTGAACAGTGACCAGTCCTGATCCCCTGGTATTTACACTTCAAACTCCAGTCTCCAGCCTGGAGGCGCACACACACACACAGACAGACCCACACATTAAAGCCCATGGTGGATGTACAAGATTATGCATGAATGTGATTCCTTTCTCGCTCATTGAACACACAAACAGACACATGGAGACGAGAGCAAAGTTATTACACCTGCGCATGCTACCCTGCCTCAGGATAAGGGGGCACCACGAAATTGTTGCTTGCACGGCTAAAAAAACACACCGGTATGCAAAAAGACCCATGAAAGAGAGGCACACAGAGGCATGCGGACAGATAGAGAAAGCGAGAAGGACAGTAATCTAATAAGTTTCTGTAACCACTCAGGACAGATTTAGCTTCAGCAACAACCACGTGGCGAGACGGCAACACTCCCCGGGCACATGGGTGCATTCTTTAGAAAAAGTACAGAGAGACAAAGAAGATGTGAGGGAAGACAATAAGTCAGAGGATGAGAGGAAAGAACAGTGAGATAAGAGGTGGAGGACACAGAGAGGAATGTGGTGAGGGGCGCAGTTTAAAGCCAGGAGTGTGTGATATCTTAGGAATGAATGGGATCTTCCAATATCAGTTACCGAGGGTGCCAAGCCTGGGAATGGCAGCATATCTCGCACTCGCATACTGTAGGAAAACATATGAGCTGCTGCAGACACGACTGACTCCATCCATGCAGACTTCAGCTCCTTGAAATGACTACATGATTAGAGTTTTTCCACTTTTCCTCTCAGGGCTGGGATGATACACCTATCTCATGATTCACATATCACAATACTTGGGGGCCAGTTTAAAATGTACTACAATTTTTAAGTATTCTACAAGTATTGCTATTCAATATTATGATTTTTTGCAATTTTGTTAACTTTTTTAACATTAGACCCTAGGAAAAAATAGAATCATACACTTCTAGGGACTTTTACTTTGGAAAATATCTAAATTAATATAGTAAAAATGTTTGATTTTCTACATGTATAGTCAGAGATGTCCTGACAAATATCAGTCATCAGTCAAGTTCAGCTGCTGGCACATTCCCGCAATACAATAATGTTTTCTGTCAGAGTCAGCATGCAGAGTTAGCCATGTGTAGCTCTGCTTTTCCCAATGTGTACAACCCAAAGTGTTTTCATACTTCAGTGTATGTGTAGTGCTTACTACGTTGGATTCCACGCAAACCCTCCGTCATTTTCTACTTTCTCGTGTCATCTCACTGCGGCCGGCTGCATTTTGTTTGGTTGACTGCGACAGAGCAAATACGACGTCACTTTATTCAGACTACAACAATAAAATCGGAAACTTCCTTCCATGTCTGCATGACTCAAATGAAGCAAATACATTGATTCTGGCATTAAAATAAATGATAAAAATAAATAAAAAAATTGCGATACATAGGTGGATTGATTTTTTGCCACCCCTCTTTCCTCCGTTGATATGGACTTTAGCAATGGAGGAATACTGACATCCAGTCAGAGCCCCATAGACAACATCTCTCTTCTAGACATATGCTCCTTATTGCTCCGACTCCCTCCCCTCTCTCGGCCCCATCCATCAGGTTGGGAGGTCATAAGTCATGTAGACGCAGTACAGGGTCATTTCTCACCGCTGAGTGTGCATGTAAAACCCCATGTCCTGCTTTGATCTCACAGGTCAGAGGTCACGTGTACTGTCTGTGCATCACTGCCACACCTGTGCTCAAGTGAGGAGTCACATTTCTCTTGTCAGAACATCACACACACAAACATTACACATGTACACTGAGGAGTGCATTTAGCCAGAGACTGATCCCCCCTCGGCCCACTACAAACAGTCTGGGTCAGTCCTTCCTTTTGGTGGCCATCAGGCTCCATAACCAAGGTCTGACCCCCATGTGACTCTGATCATCTGCTCCGTATTTATTCCTGGATCAAATGTACATAATTACATATAATTATATAATTACATATATATGCTATGCATATACAATACCCACCCACCTGCTGCACTTTACTTATTACTGTTTTACTTATTTATTGTATTGCCAATTTCCTTCATTGCACCTTCTTTTCCTTCATTACACCTTCTCTTTTACTTTTTACTATATTGTATTCATCTGTACTGTTGTTGCTGCTGCTATGACACCCGAATTTCCCTTATTAATAAAGGTTCATCTTATCTTATCTTATCTTACAATGGTTACCTGGGAGAAGATGGAAAAACAGGAATGGAAGTCTGACAGGGGGATGTTTGTCCCTTGACTCACACACGGGGAGCAATTTGTCTTTCCCAATATGCTTTCTTGTGTCCTCCATGACGTCAAATAATGATTTGAAACCAAAAGAATGCAACGGACAAGTGATGGAGGCAGAACAGAGGAAGATTACATGATGATGTGGCGAGAGAGAATGAAAGAAAAGCCACAAAATTCATACAGAGAGAAACGCATCACGCCCAGTACTATACAGTGCATTGCACAAGAATTATCCTGCCTTATAATGAAGAGACAATAACACTCATCTCCTTATGAATACAATGGTTTTCACAGGAATGTATTTAAGTGGAAGGTCAGTGAGTACATCTGCAGAGTGTGTTCTGTCTTGGCCAGGGTTTTAAAATAAGCACAAAGCTAAAGCTCTTGTGTCACAGTAGAAATCTAATTATGTGTGTTGAAAGAAAGCAGAGAAAGTGTGCATTAGAGGGGGGTGGGCATCGGACAAGAACAGAAATGTTAAAAAGCTGGGCTATGCAACTCCTCGAACTAGATTAAGAGCCAAACCAAAGGCATGGAAGCTCAGCAAAAGCCCCATGGGGAAAAGAGGGGGAAGGCAGGGAGGAAGAGAGGGAGGCGTGTAGCGGCATGCTGTCCTGCTCACCGAACGTAAGAAAAAAGATCAGAGCCGGGGTGGAAAAAAAAGACGATGAGAGGAGATGATTTAGCATCAATCATTCCTAATCGTTTAAGTATCAAACTGCTATGCTGCATCACTGAATGATAATGGACAACTCCACTTACAGCCAGTTGGTGCAAGCTTTAAATTTCGCTGTTGGGAACCCCACCTATCAGGTAGATATTTCCTGGAAACTCCAGCGTTCATTAAGGGATGCCTTTTGCAATATCAGGAAGGAGCAGTTTCGTTGGAGCTAATAAAAGAATGTGGTGGCTTCATGAATGAAAAAAAAAAGATCAACACATAGCTGGCATATTGACAGCACAAGCCAGCCAAACACTGGTAAATCTTGGCTTGAGATGGCAGGTCTGACTGTCAGTTCTGGCAACCAAACACCTAGTTTGAGAGTCTAATTGTGTAGTAACTACGGTAACAAATTGGTGAACTTGTATACCACTGCGGGCTTGCTTTGATTTTTAAGAAATCACAGAGCTGTTACTGACTGGAGTAGCAAACATTTACACCTGTTGAAGAAAACCCAGCACAGAAAGCAAGGATAGTGAAAATCCCAAAGGTTTTAACAAAATTTAACAAGCTAAGATAACAGCTCTTACAATGAGAATGCCTTTAGCTACCAAACCACAGAGCTACCGTCTCGCACACACAAGTAGAAGAGGAGAGGGAACGAGGACAGATAGTGTTGTGGCTAGGAGAGTGTGTAAAGCAGAGTGTATCTCGAGAGACTTATCAGGGCACTCTTGTGTTTCCGCAAAAAAAAAAAAAAAAAAAAAAAAAAAAAAAGCTGGAGAAACATTCTCAGGCCTTCTGTTCGCCACAATAAAAGCACCTGTGCACTTCTGTTGAGAAGTTCAGAGAAGAGCCGTGTTTAGTAGGATGCAAGGACAAAAAAAATGTTTCCCCAGCCAAGACAAATCAATGCTTACTGTGATACATCAACAGTCTTTTGTCCAATTGATTGGGAATAATAATCAGGGTTAAGCAGGCAAGACAGAGCTAATGCACTCTGATCAATGTCATCACTCATGGAGAGAGGATGTCAGTGTGGATGTGAGCAGACATAATAGCTGATAACTCAGATCCACCAAGAATAAAACATATTGAGGCCCAGACTCGAGATCTGTGGAAGTAAAACCACAGAGTATAATTTGGACCCAGTCCGACTAGGGTCCCGGTTCAAGCCTCGGATCTGTGAAGACCTCTACGTCAGCAAGTCTCAGAGAAAAGGCCAAAACAATGACAACAAATACTCCTAAAGAGAATATGGGAAACCACTGGAGCCAGAGAAAGACTGAATTCAAGACAGACACAATCAGAGTCTTGTCTCTCTTGTTAAGGTGCTATTAGCTCACCAATCCCCCTCAGGCCTTCCTCTCCCAAGAGTCCGGGGTTAAAAGGTCAAGACATGAGCGGTAATGGTTACCTAACACTTGACATCGTTGTGAGCCACCAAATGAAGGGGGGTTGGAGCAGTAGAGTGCATCTGTTTAATTGTGCATGAACACATGTTTACTTATATTTGTGTGTGTGCACATGGTTGCAACTAATGAAGAGGTCCAGTCCCCTTTGGGACTACCATGATGAGGTCACCGTTGTCAGGGATACGGCAAGAGCTGTCAGCTGTTATTGACAAATGTGAATGCAGTGGTAGTGAATGAGGAAATACTGCCGTCAGTCGCTGCCTCCTCAGATGCTCCGCAGGTCGTCTATAAGGGCAATAAAAAGCACTTAAAAAAGGACAGTCGGGCTTTTGTCCAAGACAAAGACAGGGAATAAGTCCTTTAGGTGAGGTACTATTAGAGAAAAAGGATGAGACATCTGCCCGATGAGCCACGGTGTATGACAATGCAGGCTTAAATCAAGCAAAATAACTACTACATTATCCTTTCAATGTCTCCGTCACTGCCCAAAAGACGGGAAAATACCCCAGAAATGAAATGACCAAAGGTAGTAACAAAAAATTACTTCTATGAATTATTTCTAGCCATCAAAATTAGTGAGAGCTTACAGTTAAAATAACCACAAATTAGACTGACGGACGGGGAATGTGGGCTTTCCCTGGTGCAGCCTGGTCCATAGCAGCTCATTTTTATTCCTTCAGTATGTGTGATATGCTGGCATTCCTCAGCATGGAGAGATGATAGAATGACACACAGGGAGAGACTGCAGAGATCTAGCCATTTTGGGCTGTTTGCCCATTTCGAGGCTTAATGTGCTTTAGGAGATCAACAGAGCGAGATGGAGTGAGAAACAAATAAGAAAGGTTGAGCAACCAGCTGTCAATAGGTGACAGGGTAGTTATTCTGTCGGAGTATTAGATTTATCATTCCTGTTCAACTACTTGATTAATGTCACTTCTTGCAAAGTGTGTGTGTGTGTGTGTGTGTGTGTGTGTGTGTGTGTGTGTGTGTGTGTGTGTGTGTGTGTTTGCCTGTACTGTAGCAGTTAGTTACCCTGCCAGTTTAGGTGTGAATGTCCAGTGTTTGCCTTTGTCTAATCTTTAACTTGAAAGAACAAAGTCTGTTTCTGTAGTGGGGAAAAATGCATGACCTTGTAATATGAACACACAAGGCTTGAGATCCACACCCATGTGATAAAAAAAGTCCCCCAAAACAAAGCTCTGAATCAAAAGCATCATGATTTGTTCAAAATCAAGATAAGTGTGAGGAACTATAAAAACTATGCAAAGCAAGGAAAGGTGAAATCCTGGGACACATCTTGCCACAAGATGTTCATAAAGCTCCCTGCGATGCACCTACAGGAGGCCAAAACCTGCAGCCACTACATAGAGTGAAACCACATGTGTGCATATGCCTGCACTACTGTATATGCACGTGTGTGTTTCAGCGTGTGACTGAAGCCCACATATCTGCAACAACAAAGCAGCTCGGTTATCAGGGTGCCCTGCTAATAGCACCTTTTACATTACATCAACCAACCACTTGCACACAATGCATTTATCACCCAAAAGCAGCACAACCGGATCCTGCATAGAGCCTGCAGCAAATACTCGCTAAACATACAGTCAACACCACAGCCGAAACCTGCCCTCAGTCTCTATTCAACAGAGGATTCTAGCTATTGACTGTGCAGCATGATGATGCATCACATGTGCCGACTGTAATTTTATTACCTTGTTAGACATGTAAATAATATAAAAATTGAGAAATTTCTCACAAGAAAAAAAAACAGCTTGAAATAAGACAAAAGGATTTTTTCTTACCTGTGACAGAAATGGTCATGGGTGCTTCCAGGGCCCTGTCATTGTCCAGGTCCCTGCTCAACCTCAGATCACCAGTGTCCTCATTCAGCAGCAGCAGACTGAGCTCATTCCCAGACTCAAACTTGTACCGCAGCTTATCCGACACATCCGGGTCATGAGCTGGTACCTTTCCTATTATTCCTGATGGGAAACTGTTGGACTTGTTTGTGATGTAGTTGTTGAAGATGATCTCAAAGTTCTGCAGCACCGGAACATTGTCGTTCATGTCCACAAGGCGGATGTGCACGGTGGCTCGACTCACCAGTGGTGCCGACGTGGCCTGGACCACGATGATATACTCTGTTTTAGTCTCATAATCCAGATCTGTGAGTGCAGTGAGATCGCCATTAAAAATGTCCAGCTGGAAAACTTCTGGAATATTTCCTTCAACGATCTGGTACATTATCTGAGCGTTGGTGCCCTCATCGGGGTCAGTGGCAGTGATCCGGGCCACGACAGACCCCACCGCGCTGTTCTCCTCCACATCAATGAACAGCTCGTCCTTCTCGAACACTGGAGCATTGTCGTTTATGTCTTGGACAACCACGTGAATGGGAACAGCCGCTTTCAGAGGCGGAACCCCCCTATCCACAGCGTAGGCCTTCAGATTGTAAACAGGAACATTCTCCCGGTCCAGTTTGCGAGCAGTTCTGATGATACCAGAGTAAGGCTCTATGTAGAAATCCCCCTCTCCATCATCACCACCCTGAAATGTATAGCTTACCCTGCCATTTGAGCCAGAATCTCTGTCTGAGGCAGAGATCTGTAGGACGCTGGTGTAGACAGGTGCATCTTCAAATACAGTCCCCTGGTACCGGTCTCTGAGAAACTGAGGAGTATTGTCATTGGCATCAAGGATGATAATTTCCACATAGGTGGTATCAGATTTCTGAGGGATGCCATTGTCTCTGGCAATGATGGCCAATGTGTAGGAGGCCTGGTCTTCATAATCAATCTCCATTTGCGTTGTGATGGCACCTGTATCCGGGTCAATTTTAAACTGGGGAACATTGTCCTCCATCACATACGTGATACGAGCATTTTCCCCTGTGTCCTCGTCCGTCGCGCTGATCACCACCACAGTGGACCCCACTGGTTTCTCTTCACTGAGCATCACCTGGTAGTTGGCACTTTGGAAGACGGGACGGTGCGTGTTGGCATCTGTGACATTGATGAACACCTGAGCAGTGTCGTAGCGCGTTCCGTCACTGGCAGTGACTGTCAGGACGTACTGGCGTTCCTGCTTATAGTCCAGTGGGAGGGCTAAGGTGATGAGTCCGCCACCGCTCTGGCTAGTGATGGCAAAGCGGTTCCTGGTGTTGCCACTGGAGATCTGATAGGTCACCACACTGTTGACGTCCCTGTCCACCGCCGTCACTGTCAGCACGCTGGTTCCCACGACAGCATCTTCATTGATCTTCAGTGAGTAGACCTTCTCCGTAAACGTGGGTACATTGTCATTAACATCAAGCACCGTGATGCTGACGCTGGCCGAAGAGGACATCACAGGTATCCCATGGTCTCTTGCCTGCACGCCAAAGGTGTAGAAGTCAGTGGTCTCCCTGTCAAGTTCTTCGCTCACTGTAATCCAGCCTGTGCTGTTGTTGATGGTGAATGGGAAACCAGGTGTGGTGTCGGTCAACCGGTATTCCAAACGGGCGTTTTCTCCTGAGTCACCATCAATTGCTTGAATGTGGATCACAGAATAACCAATGGCCACATTTTCCAACACAGTAGCCTGGAAAGGCGTGCTAACAAACATGGGGGCATTGTCATTCACGTCCACCACCTGCACCACCACCATCCCTGTGCCATTTATCAGAGGAGGCCTGCCACCATCCTGAGCCTTAATCCGTAAATTATACTCTCGGATCATCTCATAGTCCAGAGGATTGATAACATCGATCACACCGGTGGGGGAGTGAATGTAGAACTGCCCTTTAACATTGCCACTGATGATGCTGTAATGGACTTTGGCGTTGTTCCCCTCATCTTTGTCTGTAGCTTCCACCTGGATGACTTTGGTGTTGACTGCCACGTTCTCTGGGATCTGGACAACATACCTCTTTTCAGTGAACTGTGGGTAGTTGTCATTCTCATCCTCCACAGAGATGTTGACAGTGGCGGTGGCACTGCGGGGGCCAGGATCTTTGCCCTGATCGTTGGCCTCAACAATCAGCTGGTACCGCGCACGGGTCTCCCTGTCAGGCCGCTCCCTGATCCTCACCAGGCCGTTCCGGGGGTCGATTTCAAACACAGAGTTAACTCCGTCACCGTTGACAATTTTATAAATCATGTTGGCATTGGAGGGAGCGTCTCCGTCAGTTGCTCGGATTGTCATCACCTCAAACCCCACTTCTACATTCTCCCGGATGCTAACGCGGTATTCAGTTTGCTCAAACACGGGGCTGTGGTCATTAGTGTCACTCACAGTGACAGTGAGGTAAGAGGTGGCAGATCTTTTGGGGGAGCCATTGTCAGTTGCAGTGACTTTGAAAACATGGGTGTCTTTGACTTCTCTGTCTAGGGCCTGGATGGTTGTTATGCTCCCTGTCTGGGAGTCAATGTCAAAAAAGTCATTGGACCTGCTGTCAAACAAGGCTTCCATGCTGTACTCCAGCCTCCCTGCCTCTCCATCATCCGGGTCAGTGGCTTTCAGGGTGATAACCCGCGTGCCCGCGGGCTCATTCTCGGGCACGGACACCTGATAGTTGGGGAGCTGGAACTGGGGAGACGCATTTACCTGTCGCTTCCCCCTGCGCATTAATTTGCCAGACTTTTTCTGTCTGGTTTCTGAGGAGGATCCGTGTTGTTGAGGCACTTTTACAAGCGTCAAACTCAGCTGCACAGAGAGACTGCTGCTTGGAGAGCTGTGCAGCGCGCAGTGAAAATTCACTCTGTGTTCAAGACACAAGTCACTGGCCAGGAACAAATCCCCGTGCCTGAACACTGCGCTCAAGTCTTTACCAACACACACGCTGTCCAAAAAGGCGGTGTTGCGCGTAAAAGTAGGCAAAAGTTCTGT
Organism: Pterois miles; assembly: GCA_947000775.1. Classification (NCBI taxonomy): domain Eukaryota; kingdom Metazoa; phylum Chordata; class Actinopteri; order Perciformes; family Scorpaenidae; genus Pterois; species Pterois miles. The sequence goes on along the minus strand of CAMQGK010000549.1, from coordinate 14,531,718 downwards.
TACATTCAAAAGCAGTTTACCTGCGGGTAAGCAGGAAGTCGACTCCAGTTTTGTAAGGTGTTTTATGTGAATGTCTGGCTTACCTGATGCTTTCTTTCTCTTGTATTTAATAAAACAGTCCTGGCCGTGAACAAACACATTAAACTGTGTCAGTATAACGTCCCCTGATATCGAGGAACCTGTTCTGAAATAAACAGGCGCTGGGTTCCTCGGTGTGTGCGCACACTGAACTCTGTGGGACAGACGGATGACCCCGTCGTGTCTCCCAACCTGGAAAAAGCTCTGGATGAATTGGGGAGATAAAGTCCTGTCAAGTTTAAAAGTCCATCCAGGTCCGAGCGACAGGTTTGCCAAAAGGGTCCCGGGCTGTAAAGTCTCCGAAAGGTGTATCTCCAAACATCCCACAAGCGGCACGTTGAACAGGACACAAACCCAAATCCAACACATCGGTAGCTCCATGCTTGTGAACCTGCCAAATCCCACTCAACTTCACCGAAACTCCTCCGCAAAAGCATTAACTCTCCCTCTCCCAACACCGCGTTTTACTTTTATCCCTCATTGTGAAGTTTTAACATGGAAAAAGACGCTTGGTATCCATAGTATCAGCGTATCCACGGCGCGCAGCAGCTGCGTTAACCCACACTGAGTTTAAAATGAGTACAAAATGGCTCCGCGTCTCTCCTCCGCCGCCTCCTCCTCTCCTCCTTATTACCATAAACCTGCTGTGTTCCTCCTCTGGGACGCTTTCACAGGGGGGCTCTTTTTCTCATGGAGATTTAGGAAGTGGCCCTGACCGGGTGAGCAATGCGCACAAGCGCATTGTTATTAAAATAGGGTGAGAGTTGGGTAAAATTCCTAATGCGTGTTTGAGTGTCGCTCCCTACTCAACTTTTTTTATGTTGAAGTAGTTGTAAGCACCGATGGTGCATAAAAAAGACATGACAAGTAGCTGAACTAAGACTTCAATGCCACAGATTTAGAAAATGTTGACATGTCACAACTCCAGTGGAATAAAAACTTGTTACATCATCATTCAAATGACTGTTTACGCAAAACATATGAATGTTACAGCAAAATTATCAGTTATTACTTTTGTTTATTAATATATGACTGTGTTCTTCATGATGAGATTTTTGAATGTCATGGTTTAACATAGCTAAAGTTATCTCTTTGAAAATAAACATCTAACAGTGAAACATATTAGATAAGCCTTTATTACGCATCAAATATTTTCTTCTTTCTTCGCATCTTTTTGTTTTGGAACTTTAATTTTCACTTTAATGTAATGCATAATGATATATCAGAAAAACCTTTTATTTCTCTTTCTTTATTTGTACTGTTATTTGTTTTGGTGGCTTTTTTGGTGCCTTTATGTTCTCTGTATTTCTCCCCATATGAAAACCAGCTTTAAGAAGACAAACAGGGAAACTTTTCAAAAATTACCCCCCAAAAATGTAATATGTTTTAGGAAAACAGACAATATGATGAGGTCTAATTTGTATAATTACACTCTGCCGTGACTGTCATTAGGAGTCATAAGAATATACAGTATGCTGATTGTGCAAAACAATGCTGACTGGAGAATAACAGGTTCACCCTGCACGTTAATCTTGTATAATAGCGCCCCCCTGTGGCGCAATAACGGTAAGACAACTGTACTGTATTTAAAGGGGAAATATGCCCATTTTCGAAATTCATACGTTATTCCTATGGTCAAAGGAAGTCCCCAAAAATATTAAGCATGGTCAAGTCGCTCCTTTATTGACAATGAATTGGGAGAGATGTTATTAATGACAAACGGGAGCACCCAGGGGAACGTACTGAGTATATGGGAATATTTTCTGTTTCACTACAATAAAGTAAAGCTCATTTGGGTATAAAATACAAAACAAATATTCTGTGGCTCCACAAAATCAGTCTCCTTTCGTTGTCTACAGAGCAGCTCTGCACTTTATACCCGATGGCGTCACACGTTGGAGACTTGTCTTGTTTCTGGCTTTGAGAGAGAGTTTATGTTCACAAATACTGACTGAACTTTCCTCAGCCGTGGAAATAACATACAGCCATTTTTAATTTAGGTGATATTCCCTTTAAGTATGCATAAGTATATCATGATCCTGGAGGGAATATTTAGGAATACATGCCAATGAAAGATAAGTCAACATGTCACTTATAAGGTTTATTTAGTCACTGGTAAATGCTCAAGTATTTACAGTTTGTAGTTGAGGAAGAACTCTTGAGGAAGAACTCTTTCACGACGTACAACGCCATTTGAAGAGAAAAGGCACTTAAAATGTTCCAACACATATTTCAGTAATTCGTTGTTTAAAAGATCCTAAATCGGATCAATATGCATGACAGCGTAAAGCAGTTGAGTCACAGCTGAGTTGAACAATTTCTTTGTCTTTTCAATTGTTTAGAACAACTGAATCAACCGTCTCAAAATGTTTTTAAGAGGTAAAATAACTAAAAACACTTTTTTGTATTATATTTGGTTGTTACTACTTTAGTACTACAGTATTAACATAACTTATTAATTAATAAACAAAAAAAGTGCTTGCTTTTTGTCAGTGGTTCAAAGAATAAAGTAGAGTCATAGTAGGATTAACACTGAAGATGAAAATGAGTCAATCAGAAAAAAAAACAAAAGGACAGGAGGGAAATTTGTGAACATCAGCAGAATGTCAGAGCGACAGGAAAGGTGTATAGTACGTGACAAGTTTGAATCACATTGTTTTACTGAATAAACCAGAAAATACTTTAATTCACAGATAAGACTGTGTCCACCTTCTCTGGACCCACAAGTAACCCTCTGCTACAGTAGCTTAGATTCCTTAGAGACCTTCTAAACCTCCTTTTCTCTAAGTCACTAAATGTTTCCTACTATCACAAGAAGGGCTCAGACTACCAGCAACAGCCTTTCTTTCAGACCAGAAGTAATCACATTGACCACTGTATGAAGACAAAAACTCACCAAGTAAAAGTTTGGGTTGGTGGATTGTTTTCCATCATCTGGAACATTTTAGCGCTGATTACGTTCTTAAAAAGTGAGCTTGATTTTGGTTTTTAATATGACGACTCCAATTCCAAAGATTAACTACAATACCAGCAATTTAAAATACACCCGGTATTTCTTAAATACCACATCAAGTACATGAATATCCAACAGCCTTTTTTCCTTAGTGTGTAAGATCTAGCGGCATCTACCAGTGAGGTTGCAGACTGCAACCAACTGAAACTTCTGTGTGTGTGGCATGTAGGAGAACTACACTGGGTGACGTGAAACCACGAATGGCCCTCAGTCTTTGGTTTGTCTGTTCTGGGCTGCTGTAGAAACATGGTGATGGTGGTAGTGGTGGTGATTCTGTGAAGAGGACCCGCTCTGTAAATGTCTGTAATTAATTTACTTTGACTTGAACTGCATGTTTGTTTCATGTGTTGTCATTTGTTTTTTGTTTGAAACACCCTATTGCTGCTGTCTTGGCCACTGCTCTCTTGAAAATAAGACTTTGTCATCTCAGTGGGACTTACCTGGTTACGTAAAGGTTTAAAGAGGACCTATAATGCTTGTTTTCAGGTTCATACTTGAATTTTGGGTTTCTACTAGAACATGTTTACATGCTTTAATGTTCAAAAAACACTTTATTTGTCTCATGTGGGCTGTGCTGCAGCACCTCTTTTCACCCTCTGTCTGAAACGCTGTCTGAGCTCCTGCCCCCGCCCCTCCCATAAAACCAGCTGCTCTGATTGGTCAGCTGCCTGACTCTGTTGTAATTGTCAACTACACCAAACACTTTAAACTCCACTCCAGCTCCGCTCTAACAAACTGGGGGATGTGCCAAAGTAACCGTTAGGCAGGTATTATGCAAATGTGCTACCTGGTGATAACGCCATGTTAGGGGGGAAAAAGGCGGGGCTTCAAGCGAGGCGTTTCAGGCAGTTCAGGAGTGTTGGGTTGACTTTGGGTTATGTAATTTTGCAGACCTTTTACATGCACAAAAAACTACATAATACACTGAAGGAAAGGAAAAAACGTACAAAAGCATAATAGGTCCTCTTTTAAAAAAATGATTATGTCTAATCTCCACTCCAAAACGGTGGCTTGGATGCAGATGGTTTATCTGAGCAGCTAGCAGACAACCTCTTAGTGTCCACAAAAAACACTAAAATCAGTTCTGATATCAAACATTTTCCCCCTGTTTTATCAATAATAATGTTGATATGTTAAAGTTGGGCATTTAAAAACAATCACCCATGTGACAGTTTATCTTCATAAACAGTGTGATCTACCTAATGTACCAGGCAGAGCTCTTTTCCACATTGGCCGGTCGGTGAGCTCATCTCAACTGGTTGGTTCAGGGCTCTGCTGCTCCTTCTGCTGCATGGCTGCTGCCCACCGTTCTCGGCCCTGCTGGAGTGTGTACTCGCTGGGCCCCAGCTGCATGATCTTCCCACTACCCAGACACTCGTCTCCTTTGTAGAGCACAGCAAACTGGGGAATGAATGAAATGAAAATGACTAAAAAAACATTCACATACATTTATATTCCTACAGTGAGAAAGTCTTTTGGCATTATAACTGTATTCTGTAACACAAGTGTGTTAGCTGTTACCTGTCCAGGCGTCAGAGCTCTGACTGGCTGGGAGAGTGAGATCCACACAGAGCCGTTCATGTTCAGTGTCACTGTACATGGAACTGAAAATCACAAAAAATGGTTTTTTTTTTTGTCCAGTAAATAACTTCTCATTCGTCAACGTACAGGCAGTGATGACATGAAACTCACTGAGTGGCATCTGGTGGTTGAAGCGGAAATGACACTCCATCATCTGGGTCTTGACTAGCTCAGGAGGCGGGTCAACTGTTATCCAGTGGAAGCGGTCTGTCCGCACCGTGTCACGGAAAAGAGCAGGGTGATTGGTAGTTGGAGCCTGATCCGCAAAAAATTTAGCGAGTAAAGCAACAGCAAAAATTGGTTAAAGGGTTAGTTTGGGTGTTTTGAAGTGGGGTTGTATGATTTATCCATAGTCAGTGTATTAGCCACAGTAGATGGCGGTCAGTACACTCCTAGTTTGGGGAAACGGAGAGAGTTACTGGATGAAGCAAAGCAATGTACTGCTGTGGACGGGGCTGGCAGCAATCATATATCATATATTTAAAATATTTTCACTGGTTTACCGTGCTGTCAGACAGCTATACAGTCTATGTTTCTGACGGGGAACTGAAATGTTTATCAATGCTCTCGCCAAAGCAACCAGACTCCATTGAAAAAAACTGTAATTTTACCTCACAGAACATGGGGTATGCTGGTCTAATGCTGCCATGATCAGTTAGTTTGTGTTATTGTGTTAATTCGGATTCACAAAAGTCACATAATAACACAAACAAACTGATCGATGCAGCAGTAGACCAGCAAACCCTGCGTTCTGAGGTAAAATTACAGTTTTTTCAGTGGAGTCTGGCTTTGGAACAAACATAGATGGATACAACAGCTTCATTTCCCTGCTGGAAAGGCATGTCTGACAGCAACGTAAAGCGGTGAAAATATTCTAAATATACAGTTGTGTTCAAAATGATTCAACCCCCACAGTAGATAAGTGTTTTTGCAAGTTTGACATTTATTTTTCATCTTGTTTATAATCACATTAAATAATGACATGTCAAATAGACAAATACAACTGAAATTACAACAAAAATGTTTGTAATATACCAATTAATGGCCTTTCTGTGATTACTTCGTTGACAAAATTATTCAACCCCTTAGATATGTACAACTTTAGTACTTAGTACAACATCCTTTTGCAACAATAACATCCTTTAGACGTGAAGCATAGTTTGACAAGTTTCTTGCAGCGATCCACAGGTATCTTTGCCCATTCCTCGTGGGCAAAGGCCTCCAGTTCATTAACATTTTTTGGCTTGTGTGCTGCAACTGCCTTCTTCAAGTCCCACCAGAGATTTTCAATGGGATTTAAGTCTGGTGATTGCGATGGCCACTCCAGAATCTTCCAGCCCTTCTTTTGCAACCAAGCTGTGGTAGATTTTGAGGTATGCTTGGGATCATTGTCCTGTTGGAAGGTCCAACGTCTCCCAAGCCTCAGCTTTGTCACTGACTGCATGACATTTGCATCCAAGATCTCCTGGTAGTGAACTGAATACATAATACGTTGCACACGCTGAAGATTCCCTGAACCTGAAGAAGCAAAACAACCCCAGAGCATGACTGACCCCCCACCGTGCTTCACAGTAGGCAGGGTGCTCTTTTCTTTATAGGCATCATTCTTTCTCCTCCACACGTACCGTTGATCCATTGGCCCAAAAAGTTCCAGTTTGGTCTCATCACTCCAGAGAACAGTATCCCAAAACCTTTGTGGTTTGTCCACATGGTTTTTGGCCTACTGGAGTCGACTCTTCTTGTGCTTTGGAGTCGGCAGGGGGATGCGCCTGGGAGTTCTTGCATGGAAGCCATCATTTCGCAGTATGCGTCTTATTGTCTGGGCAGAAACCTGAATACCTCCCTTTGACATGTCCTGTCGTAGTTCCTCAGCTGTCACCCGGGGATTTTTCTCCACCTTTCGCCTCAGGTATCGCACAGCAGTTGCAGACAGTAACCTCTTTCTACCACGCCCAGGTAGCGTTTCCACTGTGCCTTTAGCTTTAAACTTGCGGACTATGCTCCCAATTGTGTCTCTTGAAATGTTTAGCCTCTTTGCCATCTTTTTATATCCATATCCTTGCTTATGAAGTGAAATGACCTCCTCTCTGAACTTTTTTGACCATTCCTTGGACTTCACCATGTTGCAAAGATGTCATTAACTGCCAAGAAGAGCCATGTGTCACAGTCCTTTTAAATCTGCTTAATTGCTGCTCATTAGGGTCCGTTCACATCTACAGGTGTTTTCATCAGCTGTTTGACAACACCTGATGGAAACCTCTGTTCTTAAGAGTGGTGGACTAGGGGGGTTGAATAATTTTGTCAATGAGGTAATCACAGAAAGGCCATTAATTGGAATATTCCAAAAAATATTTTGTTATTTCAGTTGTATTTGTCTATTTGACATGTCATTATTTAATGTGATTATAAACAATATGAAAAATAAATGTCAAACTTGCAAAAACACTTATATACTGTGGGGGTTGAATAATTTTGAACACAACTGTAGCGTACACTTAAACTGATGTTAGACTGATATTTTTAGGTGAGCCGGCCCCGTCCAAAGCAGTACATTGCTTCGCTTCCGTGCGGTAACTCCTGTCTGCTTCTCCATACTGGGGGCAACTGCCATCTGTTGTAGGTGATATACTAACTATGGATAAATACCACATATAAGCCCACTTCAAAACAACCCAACTATATCTTTAAATTTCAAGCAGTCTTGCATCCTTGACTACACCTTAAAAAAGTGACAAATGTGACATCCTAAATCTTACTGAGGGAGAAAGAAATAAAACCCTTTGATGTGACCATCCTTGTGCAATTTATGGATATCACACACTTTATATTTTGAGTTATTTCATTAATGTGACATTAAATATTGCTTGAGAAATAAGAACCAGACAGCAGATACAGTGGCTCAACCAAATGTGTAAAGAAAGGTTTTCTTAACATACTGTGTGATTCAAGAGAAGACAGACTTTCTCACCACAAACACATCCCCAGTAGTGATGTCTTTGTCCACCACAAACCAGGGGTGTCTCTGCCCTCCAATTCTTGCCCTCTGACCCAGAGTCAAAGTGAACCAGCCTGTATCAGAAACACAGGAAAATGACAAGAGAAGGGGCAAAGGCAAGTACACTATGAATCATTTTAAGCGTCATTTGTTTTGAGCTTAAACATACAACAGGCATTTTTACATAATTGGCTTAACATGTAACATGTTGCTAATGTAATAGTGATATACCAGTTTCTCATTTTGTCACAGTAGTTCACAATTTGTGAACCTCAAACAAGCACAAACCTTTGTGTGTTCCCTTGACAGCCCCATCCTCGATGGAGACAAAGTTACCTGGTTTAGGTTCCAGATACTGGAAACAGAAAAAAAGGTGCAGTTTTACATGCATCTCTTAATATATTACAGTTTTTGACCTTGTCAGAAACAAAGAAAAACGCTTAAGAGGAAAATTAAAGAAAACAAGGCAAATTTGTGGAATTAAAGCAGAAGCAGAACAAATATTTGACATTTTAATTCTTACCTCCAAAATAAAGTTTTCAAAATTTCTCTCTCCAATGAAGCAGATGCCCATACTCTGGATAGACAAAGTTTACTGTTAACATACAATATGAATACACATCCCTATTTATGCTCTTCTAATGTAATATAAAAATCAAATATCTGTCAATATATGTATTTAGAGTTGTTGCAATATCAATACCAGTATCGGAAAAGCGTCCAATGTGGCCCACAATTCATGCTTGAGTATCGGGAAGTACACCAGTATATGCACTTATCCGATACCATACCAGAATTTTTTTTTTTTTTTTTTTTTTTTTTTTTTTACTGTTAATTGATATTCTTTGTAACTGATAAACAGAATAATAAAAGAAAATGATTTTGTATTCATTCTCTGTACAAAAAGTTTAACCTGAGCCAGGCCATACAACAAAGATAGTAATAATATCACATCCATACATGGTCAGTAGTAAACAGCTGATTAATAATAATAATAATAATAATATATTCTTCAAATCAAAGCTGGTAGCAGATCGGCCAATACCACAACTTCAGGTATCTGAATCATAATTGGGAAGGAAAACATTGCATACATGTATTTGTGTGTGTGTGACTACCTCTTTCTTCTTCAGCACATGGTGAAACCCTGCCTCAGCAGCAATCTTTTTGACAAACTCTTTGGTGAGTCCGGCCAGTGGGAACATGGTTTGTCGCAAGGCATCCTGGGAGATCTGACTGAGGAAGAATGTTTGGTCTTTGAGGAGATCTGCTCCTTGGTACAACCTCACCGCTGGGCAGAGGGAAGAGGGAAAAAGATTGTTAAAGGGTCTGACCTTAAAGCCATAGTGATGTGGTAAAATATTGCTGCCTGTCAAACTCTTACGATTTCTAATCTCAAATCGATCTCTGAAGAGAGTGGACGGCGGCGCCCTGTGCATCTGTTCGAAGACCTCTCCGTCCTCTTGTGACGTCCTGGCGTAGTGGCCTGTTGCCATGGCATCAGCATCTGAGTCAACGAAAGCACAACACAGATTAAATATTGTGTTTGACATTGAAATCTGTTTAATTCAATCGTCATATCTCCAACTATCATCCACTGCTTTCCAGTCCAGAATAATAAACATGTTAAACTGCTCAGAATGAGATTCTATCAGTGTATGAACACATTATGATTACATACCCAGAGTGTTGATAGCGTACTTGTGGAAATGGTTGAATTTGATGTGCTTGTTGCATAGTATATCTGGGTTGGGCGTTCTCCCCTGCTCATAATCCTTTAATAGTTTACTGAAAGTGGCAAAAGACATGTGACATTCACATTAAAGCTCAAGTACGCAGATTGGTGCAAATATGATCAAAAATATATTTTTTATAAAACAGTCACTATATCCTACATGAGACAGGTAATCTGACAAAAATCATGTGCCTCTGTGTCCTCCAGCCGAGATGGTGTCTGCCGTCTCTCAGCTGTCAGTCACTAATGAACTCTGATTAAACGATCAAACTAGGCAGCATTGATCACATATGAATCAATATTCTGTTAGTGGAATGCCTATTTCTTTCCTCAAATGTTTTCAGAAACATCTTGTAGTGTACTGCTGAGCTGTAAAATGATAAAGTTTGTGACCTGATGTTGAGATCAGTTGGGGAAATACCAAGCACCGCCCACCAGCTGGAGCTAACTCATTTTACAGTTAAACAGTAACAACAAGATGTTGCTGAAAACAATTTTCATAAGAAACAGGCATTACAGTAACGAAGAATTGATTGATATTTGATAAGCACTGCCTAGTTTGACCGTCTGATAAGAGTTTGCGAGTGATTGACAGCAGCCTCTGTTGAATGAACAGCCAATAGGAACGCTCGCTCTGAAATGACCTGTGATCAGCCAAAGTCTCCCCTCAGGGGCTAGATTATTTAAAGTCTGAAAACAGAGCCATGAGGAGATGCAGATGTCTGGTTTTTCTCAGAACACTTCATTTACAATATGCTTAAAGGTTATTATGGGATTGTGCATGTGCATGGCAGCCACTAATACCTGAAGACTTCGTGCCAGTACTCTTTGACATAAGACACTTGGTGGAAGGGGATGTCCAGGATCTGACACACTCTGTAGGCGTCCTCACAGTCTTTCTCTGTAGTGCACACCCCTCTCTCATCCAGCGGGTCCCAGTTCTTCATAAAAACTCCTGTTACATTGTAACCTTCACATGAAAGAGAGAGAAAATAGCTACGTTTCTGAATTTTATGTATTCAGGTAGAGTCTCAACTGATTAGTTAACCCTTTGCTATTAATGAGTCAGGCGAGTGTTTCTGTGTGTCAGACATGTCGGGTTTTTCTCACCTCTTCTTTTTAGTAAAAACGCCGCGACCGAGCTGTCGACGCCGCCGGACATGGCGCACACGACGTGTCTAATAAAACCCATGTTTTCAAATCACAGTCCTTTCTTTTAATACTTTTTTTCTGAGGTAACTAAGAAAAGTCCTCATTGCCACTTACAAGGGTAGCCATCTTGCGGCCCTTTTAATAATAACGTCCGACTAGAAACGTGTTCCAGACGGGAACTGTTATTTTTCTGGTGGGAGCCGCAAAAAACGTAACACGGTAAACATCACGGAGCTGTCACATTTTAAAGTTACGGAAAAATCCAAATAAATAACAAGGTCAGTGGGAAATAAGCCTAAAGTACGAAATACATTGTTTTAGTTTACTTAACGGCTCTTTGTAAAAAGGTAGGTCTTGTAATGCAGCGTGCTTTAGCTTTTCTTCATAAATCTTTAAAGGTGCGTGGACGGCTCACATGTCCAGTAAGGTTAACGTTATCAGCATAGCAGCTAAAAGTAGCCAGCCTATTATATAAATATTTACAATATAATTCGTATTTTGTACAGAAGATGAATGAGGGTTAGGAACCTGCCAAAATCAAACTTAAATAAATAAATGACTAGATAAATGAATACATATGCTATTAAATGAAACAAAAATAATATTAAAATAAGTTAATTACCTGATAAAATGTGATAATTGATATTTATTTTATTTTTTCTTTATCTTTGTATTACTTCTATATATTTATTTAACTACTCTTTTATTTGTTGTATTAACTTTTAAATGTATTTATTTTTGCATTTATTTTAGATTTATTTTACATGTATTTATTCATTATTAAATTGTTTGTATTTGTTTATATAATAATAGTAATTAAAAACAAATTATACTAATTATTATTAGTAGTACTGTGATATGGACCATTTAAATATCAGACAAAATGGTGGCTCCACAATGCAAATGTATCCCTGCTATTCAATTGTGTGTTTCTGACACAGATGTGTGAGGCGTCTGCAGACGTCGTCACCCTGGATCTGCTGAGAGAAGCCAGGGAGACGGTGCGAGGCAGCCCCCTCGGTGTCATCAACACTCCCATGATCCCCTGGTGCCAGACGACCCTGCCCCTTGACTTTCCCTGTAACATCCACATCAAACTAGAGAACATGCAGAGAACTGGTTGGATGAAAAAAACACTTTGATTCATCTTGCGCAACCACACATCTTGGCTTATTACTTAATAGTTGTGTTGACTTTTTTAATTGACAGGGTCGTTCAAGATCAGAGGGGTGGCCAATCAGTTTGCCAAGAAGCCGAAGGAGGGTCACTTTGTCACCATGTCTGCTGGGAACTATGGGAAGTCTTTTGCGTATGCCTCACGCCACTACGGGTCAAAGGGCAAGGTGGTGATGCCAGAAACAGCCCCCGTGTCCAGATCCATCCTCATACAGGTTAGATGTGACACTGTGTCAGTTTATGATTTATGGTTATTGTTGTAATGTTTTTCTCTGCATTAATCTCAAAAAGACAAATTCCTTAAGTTGCAGTTCTGCTCAGTAATGAAAGAGTCACTCTCGTCCTCAGAGTTTCGGGGTGGAGGTGGAGCGAGTTCCCACCTCCTGTCTGATGAATGTGGTGAACCGCTGTGTTCAGGTGGACCACATGACCTTTCTGCACTCCTATGATGACCTGGATCTAATAGCAGGACATGCCAGGTACGCTCGAGTGCTGACAGTGGGTTATTCAAATTCCCATCTAACCTTTTTCATGTCGAGGACCCCAAATTGATGCACATTACCGTCACATCTTAATGCAAATATTGTACATAGTTCATATTTTTTATATTCTCATTTTATGGGGGCGGGAGTAGCTCAGTCCGTAAGGACTTGGGTTAGGATGTGGAGGACACGGGTTCAAATCCCCCGTGGACCAAGACCAACGGTTGGGGGGGGTTTTTTTCTTTGGCTCCCGGGGGCCCCCCAGAAAGGCACCAAACCCCCACTCTTCTGGGCCCTTTTCAGAAGCGCCCCCTTCCCTCTATCTCCTCTCCTTTGTCTTTTTTTTTTTTTTGTGATTTTTTTTTTGTGACAACAGAGTGTATTTCTGTTTTTCCCCCCTTTGGGTTATTAAAGGAATATCTTTCTTTCTTTCTTTATTAACTTTCATTTTAGAACTTATATTCTTTACATATATGTGCTTATATTCTAGCATTATATACATAATTTACCATCCATCTATCCATCGTCAACCACTTATCCCGTTAGGGGTCACAGGGGGGCTGGAGCCGATCCCAGCTGGCATTGGGCGAAGGCAGGGGTACACCCTGGACAGGTCGCCAGTCCATCACAGGGCATACATAATTTACATGTTATATAATTCTTTATTTCCATTTTCATACATTTCTTATGTTTATACAAGAGCAACTGTAACTCTTCAATTTCCCCTCTCTCATGAAGTGTTTCTGATTCTGATTTCTGTTTAGGTCACAGACCCCATTTGATAAGATTTCGCTTCATCTGAAAATATTTTGCTTGTTAGATATGAATTAGACCAGAATTATATAGAATTTAGAGGGAGGGCAGTAGCTCAGTCTGTAAGGACTTGGGTTAGGATGCGGACGTCACGGGTTCAAGACCCCCATGGATAAAGACCATGAAACCTATGATCAGAATAGTGGGGGTCGCCCGCAACCCCCCCGTCCCCCCTCTACATCTCTCACTTGACGCATGTATATGTACTGTCTAAAAAATATAAAAAAAATTTTCCTCCCTTTGGACTATTAAAGAATTATTTTTTTTTCTTTTTTTCTTTCTTCTATAGTCAATTCAATATTGGATAAAATGAAACCTAGATCAGAATAGTCACGCTTATGTCTTCTTCTATAGCAATTCAATATTTAAAAAACAAATCCCCATTTTTCTTTCCTTGGTTGAGAATCCCTGTGTTAGAATGAAGTCTAAAACCACGTGTGTGTCCAGTCTAGGCATGGAGGTGCTGGAGGCGATGCCCGAGCCGGACGTGGTGGTGGTGTGCTGCGGTGGAGGAGGGCTGCTGGCCGGTGTGGCTGCTGCCATCAAACTGTCAGGCTGTGATAAGACGAGAATCTACGGCGTGGAACCAGAAGGAGGTAAAACTTCACATGCAGAGCCACCAGGCATCCTATTGTAGCAGCTCAGTGAACTTGTGTTTCTGTTTAAACTCAGCCTGCACCATGCACCGAAGTTTCATTGAGAAGAAGCCAGTGGGCATGGACACCAAGAGCATCGCCTCAGGACTGGCACCGCCTTTTGCAGGTATCATGCATCTCTCAATCGATTTCTCAATTGCTTTAAATTAGACTCTTTGGAATCTGGGGCTGTATCACAGAAACTTCCTATCTTAAGTATTAAGTTAAGATATGAAGAGCCAAAGACAGTTTTTTCCCCAATTTTGTATGACGGACGCAAACCCTAATGTAAGTTAGGATAGGAACATTGGCTTAGGAACTGTTCATTTGTAATGGCTTTTGTTCTTAAATCAGATCCTAACGCTAATTACCATGGTTACCAAACAGTTAAGATCAGATCTGCAAGTAAAGACGTTTCTGTAATAGGGCCCCTTTTCTTTAAATACAAACTTGATCGTCTGTCAATCCCCAATACACTGGCTAAGTGATACAAGACTAATCATTTTAGGGTGAAGAATTTCTTACTGTTTTATTTTCTTTACATCCCAGGCACGCTGCCCTTTGAGTTGTGTCAGCGTTACGTGGAGGGGATCGTCCTGATAAACGACGAAGAGATCAAGGTGGCTGTTTCCACCCTCTACAGGTCCGGGCTGGTGGTGGAGCCGTCAGGCTCCGCTGCATTCGCAGCCATCGTTAACAGCAAGATACCTGACCTGGAGGGGAAGAACGTGGTTTGCATCCTCAGTGGTGGAAACATTGGAAAAGACGAGCTCGCCAACTTCCCAGACTGACAAATGTACTAACTTTTACTAATTTTCTATAACCAAACTCTCTTGATAACCATTTTATGTACCCCAATCTCAAGTTGATCAATATACATTTCATTTCAGTGTAATTTTGTATGTTCCAGTGTGTACAATAGCATCCGTCCATTTTCTTCTGGTCACAGGGAGAAGGTTAACCAGAGACTGCAGCTGCAGTCTGTTTTAATAAACCCCTCAATCTCACTTCATTGAGTATGTGAATGTTGTGTCCTCAGAAAACCTGAGATTGAGTAAAAGTAAAGATCCAGGTTCAAGTGAAGTTGCACTGTGACTTTCTACATTTCTATTCATTAGAGAATTTTATTGTCCCTGCAGTTGAGATAAAAAACAGGTTGTTCAAGGTGATTTAAAAGAACAAAGCTATAGCAAAGGTGCATCCAAATGTTTTAGACAACCAGTATATTTAATATTCGTAGGCTGACAGGGTTTGAATCAATCTTTCAAGTCACTGTTGTGGATATATTTTTAATTTTAATCCTCTCAAAATCTAGCTGATATTTGGTCTGCAGCATTTAGATTCATTACTCACCCGCTGCCATGAGACCATCACCGTCCCCTTAGTGACAAAAACTCACCTTCAGCTTTTAGACACAAAAATAACTGTCTGCAAAAAGAATCACAGGAACAACTGTGACGCGTGAAAAGCTGCTGTGGGAACTTGGGACAATGCTAAATAAAATGTTATGACTTTCCTAACTGCCTCATCAGTCTGACAACTGCATAGAAAATGTAAGCAGGAGGAAAGGCCGGTAAAGTCCATGAAAAGATTTATGAAAAAACAAGAAATTTTTTCTTTTCAGCTAGGAAATTTTGTACTTTTTCTGTAGTCATCGTTGATTCGAGTTTACGTGGAGTGCACAAAAGATAATGTTTGCATGTTTTGGGACTTTACAATGTGGTGAAATTATAGCAACAGCAAGGAAGCCATTAATATAAATCAAAATCTCATAAAAAAGAAACACTTTTTTTTTTAAAGTCCTTTTCTTTTTGTCTACATGACATCCTTGGTGGCCATCCTGCATACAACTGCATCCAGCAGAGTCCCACACTTCTCCTCCTGGGCGGTGATTTTATACAGCTGAAACAAAGGGAAAAAGGGATGAGACTAGAAGAAATACAACTGAAATCTATTTAGTAATATCAGCCATAGGAGTCAGTTCTTTAAAAACAAATAGCAGAAATGACATTTTGGAATGAAGCTGACAGTCTTTGAGTAAATGGCTTGTCTAGCACACACATCAAGTCCAGATAACATTAAATGAGACCCGTAAAATTAAAGCAGAGATGGAAAACCTTTTTGATTTTTGCATGGTCTGTCAGCGAGGAAACATCTTCCGCTGGAACCTGCCGTCCACTAACCCTGGCCTTGATATCTGACAGAACCTGAGACTCATCTTTGTCGTGAACAACAACCACCAGGACAGAGTTGTCGCCATCAGAGCTCCCAAACCTTCTGAACGCCTCTGAGATCTGTATTAAGGAAGGGCAAACAGATGTGATTCATTTCCATTTATTAAAGGGGACCTATTATATTTATTTTCAGGTGTATACTTGTATTTTGGGTTTCTAACAGAACATGTTCACATGCTTTAATGTTCAAAAAACACTTGCTTTTTCTCATAGCGGCTGTGCTGCAGCACCTCTTTTCACCCTCTGTCTGAAACGCTCTGTTTGAGCTCCTGGCCCCGCCCTCCTAAAAAGCCCAATCTGCTCTGATTGGTCAGCTAGACAACTGTTATGATTGGTCAACTGAACCAAACCCTTCTGACTCCGCTCCAGCGCCACTTGAACTAGCTTTGCTTGAAGGCATGCCAAACTAACCGCGAGGCAAAATGTGTTACTTGATGACATCATGATGTTACAGAAGAAAAGGCAGGACTTCAAACAAGGCGTTTCAGGCAGTTCAGGAGCAGTGTTTCTGTGGTGGAGAGTAACTCCTTTTTGTATGGACTTTGGGTTTTTAACTTTGTAGATATTTTACATGCACAAAAAAACTACACACCACACTAAAGTAAAGGGAAAAAGCACAACAGCATGACAGGTCCTCTTTAATGCACATTTTGGCTGCTTATCTGATGCTCCTATCCACAGCTAAATACTTACAATGGGGGCAACAAAAAACATTTCCATCTCTTAATATATATTAGTGCAGCGACAATTGAGAGCAATGTCGAAAGCAACAAATATTCCTGCACGCGTGATAAAGTGATAAAGGTTTGGTACTGTTTTAAACAAAAGGAAGCTTTTCAGATCGAGAAATGGATAATGAAGCTGACAATTAAGGTATAAAATTTATCACACTTGACTCAACAGACTGATTTATAATTGGGCTGGGGTAGGTCTTAATATGTATGCATATGTATGCATGTACACATGATGAGTACACACAGTATATGAACTATGCGTATGTACTGTATATGGATGAGCATGGTTATGTGTGTGTATACTGAATATGAAGCTATACGTAGATGTGAATGCGTGTGTCCTTTTTCCTCAGTTATCCAAAGAAGAAGAAATGGATAATGATAAAGAAAATGAAGTTAAGTTTTGGTTACTTACATTATTTGTAGGTGACAGATTGAAGATTATCTCTGAGTATAAATTTCTTGTCTTCATTTTCCCACTTTTCTGTAAGCTAACAGCCTTGTTAGCAGCTACCAGCACTTGGAAAGGACTCACCAGCTGTAAATGAAAAAAGTCAAGTTATGAGTGAATTGCCACAGTTTCCCTGACACCTTTTACTTCCCTTTTGGCATAAAAGGTAGTTCTGTGTGGATAAGATAGCTAAGAACATGCCTAATGTGTATAAAAGTTTCATAAAAAGGGGCTAAAGCCGAATAACAACATCTCACCATCGTTGGGTTGATCAAGGAGCCGTTTATTTTCCCCTCCACCGCACACTGTCTCAACTCTGCGGCATTTTTGACGTCCTTAAAAAGCATTTGAGTCACCCTGTGGTCGGGAAAAAGCTCCAGTTCGTGTGTTAAATGCATACTGAAAAACTGCCTGCCCGACTAGGAAGAAAAATATGAATTACCGCGCTTCACGTGAACGTCGGCTCACGAGGGGGAACCATAACACGGTGACACCGCTTGGGAGGGAAGTTCCTGTTTCGGAAAGCAGCTCCACAAACGCAAGAAAACGATACCTGAAATCATTTAAATGTATCATATATAATTATGGAGATTACTATTACAAATACTATAAGTATAGAAGTGATGCTAAACTATGTGGCACAACCAGGAACTAACACCTAAACAAGAGTTTCCGTACCGAGCATGTTAGCGAAGCGGACCACCAGCTGTCAAAAATAAAGACTCTTCCGTTTATCAGTACTGGGCAGTTCAAGCAGTTTTCCCTCTGAGTTGAGATTGTGGAGTGGTTTTAATACGTCTATCTAGTAGTTATGCGGTATCCACGACGTTATTACAGCTAACTTTGGTCTGCATTTACTTTTACATTAGGATTCGTCATCAAACATGGAGAAATTTGAAGGCTACATCTTCACTGCACTCTGCAGCACCAACTTTTTGATATCCTGCCTGCTGTTCTCCAGAGTCACACGGGAGCAAAGGGAGCCGTACATGGACGAGATTTTTCACGTCCCGCAAGCTCAGAAATACTGCCATGGGAGATTCAACGAGGTAAGGTGGCTTCCTGGAAGTCGCGGTTTGACGGTAGCCACGAAAGCGAGTCTCTCGTTGTTGTTTAGCGGATTAAGGTTAACGAACAGCGGAGCTTTTGTCATTTAAAACGACGTGGCAGCTTGTAGAGCTTTTAATCTCCGTGTGGGGCATATAGAAAAGCATTAGTGGAGGTTAATGTGCTTTAACGGTGTTGTAGGTTACATGATGGCTAGCTTTAGCCAGCTGCAGGAAAGTGGAGATTAAAGTATCATCGTTTTTTTCCACAGATTTACCACAAAACATCCAATCACTGATCACGTTATTTCAAAGCATACCGCATTTTTTTGTTTTCTCCAGGTATTGTATGAAATTATGAATGCATGCCGACATTAAGTTGAAAGTAGATATACTGACTTTTAGTTCCTAGTGTGGGTCAAGCTCCAAAAAATGATGGATCCTCCATTTCCCATGATACACCTTGACAATGCCTTTCCAAACTCCATGTCCCCATTTTGTTGTCATTTCTGAGAGACATGACATGCACTAAACCGAAGCTGAGATAACTCTGCTGGCATCACTATGACGTCTTAGACGCAGACGTCTTAGAGCCACAGAAACCATGATGCATCTATTTTCACAAGCAGATGGACACTAATGAAGACAAATAAAGATATCTTAAAAGGTACAGTGTGTAGGATTTTGCAGCATCTAGTGGTGTGGCTGCAGATTGCAACCAACTGAGTACCCATCCGCTCACTCCTCCCTTTCCAAGATTGTGGTAAAGTGAATATCTGTGTGCAAAGCCGCCATTCGCCTCGCTCAAAGGCCATCGTTACCATAATAACAGTACTTTAGGAGCATCACAAGTCAGACGGCAGCTGGCGGTACCACGGTTTCATAAGTGTGTCTGAGAACTACAGTGGCCTTCAGGTAACATGAAAACATGAAAGACTCCCTCTAGAGCCAGTGTGGCCTACTGTAGAAGCAACATGGCAGACTCTGTGGAGAGGACCTGCTCTCTTTGTAGATATAAAGGGCTCATTCTAAGCCAATGAAAATACAATTTCTCACTTCAAGCGGCTATACACTAATGAAGACATAGTTCTGAATATTATATTCTATTTCTGCTAATAGAGCCCCTGGAATCCTACACAGTGGCCCTTTAATGTGAAATTTGTGTAATGCCCCTTTAACACAGTTTTGATTCTTCTTCAGTGGGACCCGATGATCACCACTCTCCCAGGCCTTTACCTCGTCTCTGTAGGCGTCATCAAGCCCGTGGTGTGGCTTGCTGACCTGACGGGCCAGGTGGTGTGTTCCACAGCCATGCTGCGCTTCATCAACCTGCTTTTCAACTGCGGCAACCTTTACCTGCTTTACCTGCTCATCTGCAAGCTGCATCTCAGGGAGAAGGTACGTATGTCCAGATGATGATAATCAAGTGTGAGTGATCTTTTCTTGTTTTCTGATATCACCTCTCCTTTCTTCCAGGCTCGAACAACCTCGCGGCGAGTGCTCTCGGCACTGTCTCTGTCCACTTTCCCTGTGCTCTACTTCTTCAACTTCCTTTACTACACTGACGCCGGATCTACTTTCTTCATCCTCTTCACTTACCTCATGACGCTCTACGGCTGCCACAAGGCTTCGGCGCTCCTTGGCATCTGCTCCGTGCTCTTCCGTCAGACCAACATCATTTGGGTGGCCTTCTGCGCCGGCACTTTGGTTGCTGCCAAGATGGACGAAGCCTGGAAGGTGGAGCACACGAAGAAGAGGGATGAGAAGTTCCTGCCGTCCCAGGTCCCGCTGTCACTGAGTGGAGCTAAAAAAGTGATGCTTTTCACATTGGAGTTCCTCACCTCACTCAGTCATGTGAAGGCGGTGCTTCTGGTGGCCTGGCCTTACGCCGTGGTCGCCGTGAGCTTCCTGGTGTTCATGGTGCTGAATGATGGGATAGTGGTGGGCGACAGAACAAGCCACGAAGCCTGCCTCAACTTCCCCCAGCTCTTCTATTTCTTTTCCTTCACCCTCTTCTTCTCTATCCCGGTCTCACTGTGCTACTACCGCGCTCTTCGCTTCCTCCAGGCTCTGAAAAAGCAGCCTCTATTCTTCCTATTCATCACATGCGTTTCCTTGCTCCTGGTGTGGAAGTTCACCGCCGTCCACAAGTACCTCCTGGCAGATAACCGCCACTTCCCCTTTTACGTGTGGAAAAGGCTTTTCCAGAGGCACGAGCTGGTGCGCTTCCTCCTCGTCCCCGCATACGTGTTCGCAGGGTGGAATTTTCTGGACTCGTTCAAGTCGCGCTCCCTCTTCTGGAGTTTGGCGTTTCTTGCATGCCTCCTGGCTGCGACGGTGCCCCAGAAGCTACTGGAGTTCAGGTACTTCATTGTTCCCTATCTGATGTACCGCCTGCACATGCCTCTTCCCTCTCTTCCCAGGCTCATCATGGAGTTTATCCTGTACACAGTGGTCAACGCTGCCACGCTTTACATCTTCATCAGCAAGACCTTCCACTGGCCGGACAGCACAGCCACACAGAGGTTCATGTGGTGAACAAAAGAGACTCATAACTGATACTCAAATAGAGAACCACAGTACGAAACACAGAAATCAAAGAAAAGCTTCTGTTACATCGCATCATTTCAACCATTTTTGTACAGTGTCACCAAACACAGTTTTAACCATAGACTGTATATACAGATGAGCGACACGTTTTTACTTCCTCCAACTGCACAAAAGTAAAGACAAAATGTCCAGGATATCCAGGATCCAGGATATGGGAGCTGTAAGTAAAACCAAACTTATCAGAAAAGTTAACACTTCAACATATATTAGTGAGATAAGACCTACCTAAAATGACAGAAAATGATTTGACATGTTCCTTGACTTTTTAGTCTGGTCCATGTCCCATCCGCTAACATGGAGGGGGAAGGATTTATGACTTATAATAGAGACAGCCACAAGGGGGTGGTCAAAATGTTTTGGCTTCACTTTTGGGGAGCTGTCCTGTTGTCCATCTTTATATACAGTCTATTTAACGTAAATGGTGGCGATTGCAAATCAAAAAACACTTAATTGTGAGGTTTTTAAGGCTAAAAACCCTGAAACAGCGCTGTACATTTACTGTGAATCAGCTCACAATTACATGAAAATGACCAAGAGAATTCATTTTGTAAAAGTATTAAAGTTTTTGGCTTTGATGATGACAATACTGTGGTGGTATTGGTGTTGTACAATCTGGTCTGTTTTAGGAGAATTTACTGTATATAAAAGTTGTTTCTACTGTACCTACAATTTTTGGTTGAAACGTTGATCCTTCTCCAGGGTTGGAAAATAGAAATAATTTTAATAATTTTGACACTTTGTGTAGGTTTCTGGGAGTTGATGAGGCTGGGTGTAGTTTTCTTATGGCTAAAACTGTTTTGTACTTTAAATGTAAATACCGTCTGCAGTTCTATGAATCGATCTTTGAAATAAATGAAATAACTGTTGACACGAGCTGTAAATACGATTGAAGAGACCAAAAATGATAGCCATATTGTAAAGTTGAGAATTTTTATTGTATGGGGTGTTTTTGTAATGACTGAGATTATTGCTTTTTGCCAGCGGAGAAAACTGACGGATACATTTGACCCACAGACAACTTTATAATTATGGAGACGATAGACATAAATTTCCAAATTTTTTACCTGATTTTTACTTTTACCAAGCCATAAAGATCCACTGGAAGTGATTCAGATTTTAGATGTGATTTTGTTTGTCATTTTGTTTGTTAACTATCTGTATCCCTTTTCCATTTGTCTATGATTCACTGTGCCTGATTTGTGTTTGTGCTTATTTCACTGTCACTTTTCTATGTAGATACACAAGAATTAATCATGAAGTTGATCTGTCCATTCACCTGTATGTTGCTCCCGTGTTGATGCAATTGTGTGTTTACCTTTGAATAAAATGACATGCAATGAAGTCTCGAGTCAAGCTTATTTATAGAGCACTTTTGTACTGAAAAAAATTTCCAATCTAATAGAAAGAGCAACAAAATAGATAAAAGACAAAATGCTTTAAATCAAACTCAATTGTGCCAATTTAACACATCAGCCACTAGGGGGTGCTACAAAATAAAGCTGGAACAGATCAAGCCCTTAAACATGAAGTAAAACAATCAAACTGGTTAGAAATTCAACACTGAATCCCTAAATGATGCTTTCACAGCCGAGTAACTCAAAAACCACACACAAAAAGCTAAAAGGTTAGTGTGAAACTGGCCTTGAAGCCTTCGTATCGTCAAATTATCTGCACCTCTTAAACTGCAGTGTTTTCAAATGAAATGAAATTACAGCTTAGACGAAGACAAACAAAGCAGAAACCCAGGCAGCCAAATCTGATTAGCAGGATCTGACATTCTACGGTATGTAATGATGATAATAAAACCTGTCGATTGCTCTGTCGCTCATAGTAATTTAGAGTCTTTACTTTGTAAGTGAAAGCCCAAAAGAAAACAAGAAGCACAATGATTGCTCTCCGTCTCACCCACATGACTACCAGTTTCTAATTATATCAGCAGCGTGGGGCCAGCTCACAGGAGAGACTTTAATAAAAGTCAGGCTGGGATGATTATACCAATGTTGATTACACTATTCAGACACGGAGCTGGTGTGAAGGAGATACTGCTCAGGGTGGAGACTACTCGTCATTTTTATGTGTTCTGGCTTTTGCTAAACCTCCTGGACTCTCTCTTTCCCTTTTCACAGTCTCATTGAGTTTTACTTTAGGGGTGATGGAAGAACAGATTAGTCTTTTCTCACCACTTTGTTCTGGCATTATGAAAATTACAGCCCCAGAGGGAGGCGCTACCATCATTTATGGATTTTTTTTTCCTGTCACAATACATTTGTACTTGTATTATGCAGAATATCTGATTAATCAGTGACTGCATTTTGAAGAAAACTGGTAGACTGATGGGTTTCCCCCACTGTTACCAAAATTACTGATTGGCCCTGAGGATAGGGAGGTTCTGTAACGACAAAAATTTCCAGGGATCAGAAAGCATATTTGAGCAGTAAATAATCTCATCAAGCCAAAGTGGAAACACAGTTAGCTTTTGCAGTCAAAAATAAGTGTCAATGTATATTTATTTACTGTATTTTTTTTCTATAATTAAGGGCAGAATGAATCCTCTAATGAATGCTCTAATGAATCCGGCTTAAAGGTGCAGTGTGTAGGATTTGGTGGCATCTAGCAGTGTGCCAAGCGAGTATCCTGGGCTACTGTAGGAACATGGCCGCCGACTCTGTGAAGAAGGCCCTCTGCCTATGAAGATATAATCGACTCATTCTGAGCTAACAAAAACAATGATTCATATTTTCATTTTACACTAAAGAAAACATACTTATTAATATTATATTTCATTTCTGCCAATAAATCCTCCTAAATGCAACACACTGTTCCTTTAAGGTGCTCAATAATAGGGAGGTGCCTGAAAACCAAAAATGACCGCTCATGCCAGCCAAGTCCATCGTTTGATGTAATCAAACCCAAATTCATTGAATATCATGTTAAGTTGTTAATGCACAGTAGAAAGTCTATCACATGACCAACTCTGTAACCATGTGACTGTCTTGAATTATCTGATGCATGAATACTTACAAGTCAGTAACATAACTTATCTCTACCAGTTTCAACCATTTTTGCACAGTGTAACTAAACATTGCTAGTTTTAACCACAGGCTGTATCTAAAGATGAACGACACATCTCCACTTCTTCCCACTGAACAAAAGTGCCAAAACATCCAGGATACGGGAGCTGCCATCATGAGATTTTGACGTTATTTTTAGAGTCTGCACAGTAGCGATCGGGTGGTGGAGCCACAGTATCAAGGTCACCCGCCCGAACCAATCATGAGCACGGCCACAGCTTATCAGCGAGAAAGACTCACAGCTGTCAATCATGACGCCCCCCCCCCCCCCTTTTATAGCGTCAAATAACTAATTAAAATCAAACTTATCAGAAAAATGAACACTAACACTACCTTACATATAAATATGATTTAAAATGAAACAATTTCATTGGCTGTATTTAAATATCTCAAGATTGGTTTCTAATTTTTATTTCTCAAAGAAGAGCACAGGACAGATTACTAAACGTTATAAATGTGGATCAGGATCATGCGCTCAAAGCTTACATTTATTATGTGCCTATTTAATAGTTTTGTCAGCAATAACCTTCCATACAAGATGTGCAGCACTAATTACAAGTCACTCTAAACACATAGTTGTCACTGATTTGCTCAGAGCAGAACTGCATTATTTCTTAAGGATGACATGTTTTCTGTTTCTTCTTGCGTGTATGCGCCACAACATGCAAACTTTTCTCCCAGACTTTAACTTTATACAAGTATCAGAGGCTCCGAGCAGTTCATTAAAAAGGGGAGCTCCATGAAAGAGGCATTCGTTATCCGGAGCCAAAGGTGAGGGCAGGAAAGCACAGTACAGACAAGAGATAGATTTGTTTTTTTAAATGTAATCGGAGTTAGCTACTTAATTCATTCCCTGAGGTGACATAAAAGTTGCATGAGCAGAAAATAATTGGGATGAGAAGAGATGGAGGGGGAGGAGAGGATGATGAGGAGGAGGAGAGAGAAAAACACAGATTCACAGGTATGATATGAAAGCACAGTATGAATCTCATCACAAAGGAGGTGAATATAATTACTGCAGTTGCACTTGAGGTTTATATAACATAATCTTCACGATCATGTAAGAGAATCAATATTGTAAACTTAGATAATAAAACACCAAAACATACTGCCCACATGTACTCTGTGAATATGGACAAGTTAACTCTGAAAGACCGAAAGCTGTTTACTGTGCAACCTATATCTATATACATCTATCTATCTATCTATCTATCTATCTATCTATCCATCTATCATTTTGAGCCTATTTGTTTCTACTAAAAGCAGAGTCTTTCAAGCATAACTGGGTGCAGCAGATCTTAGCAAACATGACTAAAACGAGAGTGAATAGTGAATTTAGTGGGGACTATTTTCAACTGCGTATGTCAAATAGACAATAAGAAAAACAGTGAATATCATCAGACTTATCTTTTAAATCAATTCACCTCACTTTCACAGTGTTTTCTAATAACTGATCTCTCACTTACCTGATTAACTGAAGTACTTGGCAGCCTGAGAAGATCACACTGGTGTAAAAAACAAAAAAAAAAAATCATTTACAGTGTTCAAAATTAGTTGTATGTTGGAGCTATATACTCTCTGGAGAGGAACGTGGTTGGCAGGCTTGTGGGTTACAGTGCATAAATAGGACCCATTACATGTAAGCCTAGCACCTTAAAGGTCCAGTGTGATTTTGGCGGCATCTAGTGGTGTGGTTGCATATAGCAAACTATTCCCTTTCCAAGACTGCGGTAACATAAACTGGCGAGTAAAAGACTGTGGTAACAGCATCTGCCTCTCGTAGAGGCCATCCTTACCACAACAACACTATTTTAAAAGCAATCGAAGTCAGACGGTGGCCGGTGGTATCGCGGTTTTGCGCTCTGGGGCTCACCTTAGCGCAGTTTCAGTGCGTCCGAGAACTGTGGAGGCCTTCAGGTCATGTAAAAACATGAAATGCTCTCTGAAGCCAGTGTTTGTGTTGTCCAAAGCACATTTATGTTGACAACCAAGGACAGCTGTCTATGGGGTGATTACGGGTTGTGTAAATTATGTGGCGGTACTGATTTCCCAGAACCAGGGTTCCAACCCCTAATAAAGAAATATTTACTCACAAGTGCTTTCACAATGAAAGAACTCCTCCATAATAATAATGATGAAAAAAGCCTCTTCAGTTATGACAAAATGCCTCTGAAATATTAAGAAAATGTGTATAAAAGGAGTTTCAATGAAAATAAGCCATTGAAAAAAATAAAATAAAGCCTGCAGGCAATCAGCATGCCCTGAGTTTGCAATTCACATCCTCTTATAAGCCCTGAAGAAAGGACGTCATCACACTCTGATTGGCCAAGGAGAGAAAATACACCAAGCTGCTCTCATTTGTGAATCCACACCCTGCACAGCAGGTGATCTGAATGAGCCTCCAATCAACACAGGGGGATTGTGATATTCAGCTAAAATGAATTAGGAAAAGGGAAATGACAGCAAGTACCAAAGAATGAGAGACTACACTCAGCAACTCATCCAGTACCTCAGATTATGTGAACTGCACTTCTGCAAAACAAATCTAAGTACTACTGAACCTTCGCTTTCTTTCAGAGGCAATACACCGCCTTTCACTGTCAGTGTCATTATTTCAAAGGCAAGGCACATGTCATTTCTGATAATTATCATCACCCCTACAGTGGGTGGTTACAACAGAGACCTTTTCATTTTCCACTCTGCCTCCTCGGAGCACGGGGGTCCTGGGGGTCTAAATGGTATTTTACAGCATTATTTCTCTGGTGAGTGCAGCATTTAATTGTTGCGCTGCAAAAAAAATCATCTATACAAGCTACATATATGTAAAATAAACATTAATCTTCTAAAGGGAGTATGAAAAAATGACTTAAGATTGTTTTGATACTAGCTTAAAAATGTGGCTGTTGTGAAACAAATCTGACCTTACAACCTTTAAGAGACAAGTAACCAGAAATTCAAGTTAAAGCTTCTTGCAACTAACTTGTCTTTTTAATCAAGCTCAAATTTGAGGATAGTAAGACTTCTTAACATCTGATGGTGAGGAGCTTCACCGGGAAGGCCTGGGTATGTAGGGTACCTTAAAGCTGAATGCGCTGCCTAATAGATTTTATAGTAATTTATACTTCCACAGAACAACATTAGCATTCATTTGGAGGCATATTTCTGGCTGCCCGGCAAATGTAAGTCCAATATTCACACTTTTAGCTTTGTGTTTGGTCTCCACCAACTCCTCTTTAGCTGCTAAATGCTTCACTGAGTTCACTAGCTAGCTGCTAACATTCATATGGTGGCTTTATCTGAGCTTTTACAGTAAAAATATGAATATATCTGAAACATATAGGTCTGGAGGTCTGCCATGTTTCTACAGTAGCCCAGAATGGACGAACCAAACACTGGCTCTAGATAAGGCCATTCATGTTTCTACATTTCTACAATTTCATTATGCAAATGCTTTTGTCCAAAGCGACAAACACCAGAGAGTTCGTACAACACAAGCAAGGATCTAGGTAGGAGGGAACAACGGGAATAAGCACCGAGTGGCAGAGGCAAGTGTATGGAAGCAGATTCATCAACAACGCCATCAATATTATCATCATCAACATCGTCAGGTGTGGAGGCGTTCATGAAAGAGCTGTGTGAGGAGAAGAGCCTAGCAGGATTTTTCACGATTTAACGTCGGCTATCGTAGTTCTACTGCAGAAGAAGAAGAAGTTTCAGGTGGTCGCAATGTGCAACCTCACCGCTAGATGCCATCAAATCCAACACACTGCACCTTTAAGTAATAGTTTATTTTTTTTTTTTTTTTTTAGTTTCACTAGTTTTAGTTTGAGTGAAGTGTGTGGAACAAACACATACCCAGCAAAGAGGAGTGTGTGTAGTCATCACTCCGCACACTCGAGGTCATCGCTGTCAGATGATCGTCCAACTCCTCCGACACTGTCGACCCTGTCACTGTGCATCAGCCTGCGTCCTACACACACGTGTCCACATGTCAGCACACATACATGTATTCACATTCACATGTAGAGAACCTCAACACTCAGATACCCTCCCTAGGTGTAGCTGGAGAGACCACAACACAGTGAAACAAAAATTCACCAGATTCCCCACTGACCTATTACCATCTTACACACACACACATAAAAACTTACAAGTCAATAAGGCTCCTAACACTCCATGCATCTGTCTCCTGTCTCACTGCATAATGCATTGTTTGCCAAGGTGGAAACACACTGTCACACACTTTGCGCTTAGCTGTGATGCATAATGTATCAACCCAGGTTAGGGAGAACAAGTGGTCTCATATGTGCAGCTAATTGAGACAAAACCAGGCTTTCTGTGTGTGTGCGAGCATGTGTGTGTGTGGTATCTAATTAAACACAAGCGCAATAAAAACCATCAGTCAACTGAGTGGCCAAGTTACCATTTTGTCTTGTGTTTGCGGACTATAATGAAGAAGCACGACCAGTCTAGTATCTCGTCATCTGTGTGTTTTAATTTGATTTGTTTCAAATGAGCAGAAATGAAACAGAGCCAAAGCACTTTCACTCTCTCTCTCCATTATCTTGAAATCGCAGCTCAATTATCCTGCAATCTTGAGATATCAAACTTCATTTTCACATGACTTCACTACTTAATTATCACATTCTGTAATTATGATGCAAATGATATTTTGACAGTAAATTGTTTTCTTGTGATTTAATTAGGCTGCAGTTTGAGCCCGAATCACACCTTCAACTAAATAAACACTAGAAACAGATGGAGAAGTGGGGGACAGCATATGCTACCATGACAAGTCAGTATCACTTAATTCTACCAGTCTCACAATACCAACGAGTCAAATTTTGTTACTGTGCTAGTTTTTGTAAAAGAACGTGACAGCATGCAGGCAGAGCAAACAATACATCAACATCCAATAACCAACACCGATACAATGGCAAGTAGTACAAGAGCCCTAATCACAGATATATTTCATTATTAAAAGCAGCTCATATACAATCATAGGATATAAACGTATTGGTTGAAGCTGGAAAACATGGACTTTTGCGTGATCTCACGACTTCACAAGAATCCAGCTGGCGTGCACGGTAACACAGTAGCAACAGCAGAAAAGCAAATAGAAATAGAAAAGCAAAAGACGTGAAACAGTGAAGAGGAAAATAGCCGTAAGTGGCACATTGCTCACACCTCTACCTTTACCACAAATAGAAACCTCATTTGGACATACAGTATGCTATAAGAAAAATATTTTTATCCCACAAATCACATTTAAAAGTTACACAACAGTCTTGAATACACCAGCTACCTACCAGCACCTTTAAGAGAAAACAATTACAGTACACGAGGAACATGTTCTATTTAAATAAGAACGGTGGGAGTTCAGTGGCCAAAACATGTGTTTTGTTTTATTAACGGCACACAGTAATTATGCAACCTGCCCACATTCATATCACCGATTCCAGCATGGTGTCTGTAAAACTTTCCTGCCGTTGTGGGGGAGGTGTGTGAGAGGATTTTTTTTTTTTTTAGGGGTGTCCTGATGAGACCTTCAGGTTTAGAAAACGCAACTCTGCACATAGTATTGCACCAACCACCTGAGTTTCTTTCTTTCTTTTAATTTCTGGGGAATATTCAAATGAGATCCAACTTTAGCTCCGTCTCCGTAGCAGGTTGCTAAGCTACAGGCTGTGTCAGGAAGTGACAGGCGAACATAATTACAACCCCGGTTGACAGACACCGACCACAGTGTTCATTAGACTTATGCAAGCATTAAGACATCAAGTCTTCTGAAAGGACTAAAACCTCACACTGCCTTTTGCATCGGCTAATTACCACATAATCATTTGGTGAATAAGTATTTAAACAATTAAGGAGCAAAGGAACTGTGTCTCGTTTCCTTACAGTACGGATGTTATTATCTAAGTGCAGAGTATTCTGCATGCTGTCAGGTTGAGTTATTATTTTCTTGCATTGTGAGCATCATATCCTCCAGGTGCATCCTGCTATTGGTGGTGTTGATGTTTTGCTGTTAATGAGCACTGTTACTCCTCTGTGCCGTGTGTGTTTTTGTGCATTTAGTATGTGTGTTAGGATACGCTCCCTCTCTGCTGCCGTTGCATTAGATGTTGATTGACAGTGATATTAGCGCCTTTCCCTCACTCTGCCTCTCTTCAGCCCCTAAATCAATCCATCCGTCGCATCCCTTGGCCTCAGGGGATGCTGGGGAAAAAAAAAGCTATTTTAAGCACCCAGAGGCATATACAAGGCTCTCCTGTTTGTTCAGTGAAAAATAAGACATAAATCATCTTTGCATTACACACAGAAAAAAAGTATGATTTTCATCTGACTCTCCCTTGTATTTTGAATCTTATAAATTTAGTAGCAGAAAACAAGAGTTTAAGATGCTATTAAAAGTATTCAGTGAGGTGACGGGCAAACCGGAGGGCAAAATAACGTTCCAACATGGCGGCTAACACGGGGAACAAGGAGCGCCTTGGTAACAGACTGGTTACGGTGCGAAGCATATCACCTCAACGTCTTGAGTTCGATTCCGGCTTTGAGACCTTTGTTGCATGTCATATCCTGTCATTTCATCACTGTCCTTTGGCAAAGAAAGGCAAAAAAAATAACCTAAAAAACACACACACACACACACACACACACACACACACACAGAACTCCATGGGGTTGTGTCTAGAAGGTAACCTCCAAGCTGCGAAAACGTGACATTTGCCGACCACCATAAAACAACAGAAGAAGAAGAAAAAGACCACTGACAAAAAAAGAGTAAAACAACATAAAAAAGGACATGGTGGAAATTAAAGACTTCATCCATGAGACGGCTGAAATGAGGAAAGAGGTCCAGCGCCTCAAAGGAGGAGGAAGAGAGATCATGGGTCGGGAGAAGAAGAAGAAGAAGAAGATCTACCTTTATTAGTCCCACAATGGGGAAATTCAATTTACACTCTGTTAAACTCATACATGGTACATGCAGACCTGAAACACACATACATGCATTAATGGAGAGACGTCAGAGTGAGGGGGCTGCTCCTGACAAGCGCCCCGAGCAGTTGGGGGTTTGGTGCCTTGCTCAGGGGCACCTCGGCAGTGCCCAAGAGGTAAACTGGCACCTCTCCAGCTACCAGTTCACACTCAGTTCTTGGTCCATGTCGGGACTTGAACCGGTGACCCTCCAGTTCCCAAGCCAACTCCCTACAGACTGAGCTACTGCCGCCCCCAGACCGGGAGGCCGGTCAGGAAGACTTGTAGATAAATGAAAAGAAAAAAAAAGTTGCGAAAATGTGCAAAAACGTATCGTACATATCATAACCTTAACCATTTGATATCAGTACCTAACCTTAACCATCTTGCAAGAGTTTGGCAACTTTGGGGTTATCTTCCAGACACGACCGCTCCATGGAGCTACCACACCAGTCTGTCAAATTTAATACTTCATTTACAACCTGTGAGAAACAAAGAAACAAACCACAACTTTTAGGCACATGTGACCCATATACAGTACTCACTGTATGATGTTCTTATACCTTATAGTGCCGCACAACAGACAGTTATCTATACTTTAGATCTGGATGGGTCAGTAATGCTGTTTGGGAAGTGAAGAACAAGAAATTTTTCATCGCCAAAGCAGAGATGTGTGCTTATTAGCAACCTAATACTGGTTGCAAAGATAACACGACATGTTTTGAGCAGGGCAGCAGCAGGGAGAGGATTTGTTGATTGTTGGAACATTGGAAAGACAACTCAAAATGGATTTGATGAGTATATTTTGTTTCTGTTGAGCACAAACATAATCTATGACAAAAGATGTTTCTCATGAAACATAATTCACAATGCAGTTTTGTCGTATGGGAACGTACTTTTTTCTTTTTCATGCAGATGTGGCAGAATCCAAGAGTAAAGGTCGGATTGGTGGCCACAATATCAGGAAGTAAGAGCAAATAGTCACTGACACCAAAAAAGTACTAAGATCTTTTGTCTGTGCTCTTCACACTGGTCTAAAACAAGTGTTTGAAGTTATTGTGCTGTACTTGTATGATTGTGTATTTTGGGATGTGGGCTCCGTCTAGCCCTTCCGAGTGCACAAACAAACCGGACAAAGCCAGTATAAACACAGGACCTGCTGCTGCAACAGCCGGTGAGGAAGAGTTGTTGGGAATGATAGATGGTTTTTAAAGCTGTCACACTACATTATGTGAGCAGTGACTTCATCTAGTAAAAGGAAGACTTGGCACAGTTTGCATTCCAATGTCTCAGCCCACCTTGAGGGAAGGTAAGTCTTTATGGTAAATAAGAATAATAATAATTAGTATGTTTTTTTGTCCAGCAGACACCAAGGTAATCTCAAGGCTGCCACAAATTAATAAATATTATCTGGTGAAACATTTCATAGCTGAGTGCCATTTACATCACCACTAAAATAAATCTTTATTCCCTTGGACATATTACCCCCCTCCCATCTGAAATGGATCCTTCCCTCATTGCGGTCCCATTTTATTTAGATGTGCAAACTTCATTTAAGCTCTAATTTCACTTCACCTCGGGCCGCCAAGCCACAATTTCAGGCTTGATTTTGAGCGGGACCAAATGGGAGGCCAGCGGAGCGGATTTGTTTTGCAAATATATGCAAATGTGGATTTGTAATAAGGAAAATTCATCAGCCAATTTTGTCCGCTCTCTAAGTGTATGAATGTATTTGTGAGAGGAGGGAAATGGACGGGCCGACACCTGACGTCTGAGAGGGTTGATGGTGATTGATTGGGGCCAGCAGGACACTGTGGATACCTGATTACATCTGTCACCATCTTGATTATCAACAAAATGTTGACACGTACTGTGGATGTTTTACTTTATTATCACGCAAAACAAGCCATCCATCCTGCAGTGAGTCAACACTAACAATCTGGAAAATTATACTAATTTTTTTCCCAACATAATTTATGTTTTTATGCTGTTTTTTTGGCTTGAAAGGTGAACAGCACCAGTGTGTAGTATATTTAATACATAATTAAAAGGCTAAAACTTTATTAATTCACAGTAACTGTGATTTTTACTTTGAAATCTTTGTTAACATCCTAGGTGTTTTATCTCAAGGAGATAATTGGCAACCATATGTTGTTGACTCTCCATCTTCGTCTCTAGAACAAGCTAAATAAGAGACCGTCAACAACGAGTGTGTGACAGATCATCATGTGTTTATCTTATCAAGCCACAGACGGGTGCACAGTGGGAGGAAGTTTGAAAGAATAAAGTTAATTGCGACTTTCAGACATCATACATGACAGGTGAAGACAGATGAAGACGAGTGAACTCAGAAAGTTACCACGTAAACAGAAGCTCGTATGGACACATAAAGTGATTAGAAAGTGAAAGTGAGTGTAGTCATTATATAGTGAGTTTGTATGTGTTAAATGGAAAAAGCATCAAAACAGCAACAAAAATACAAAACAATTGCTTCTAATCAAGTCAGTTTCATTTGTAGAAGGATCCCCTTTACAGGATGGACAGACGTGTAATGGATGTCTTGTGTAACAACATAGTGAAAGTACAACACTGACAGTCCATATGACAAATTAATACATATAATGTGAACATAACTGTGTGAGAAAGTGGATCCGGGCGAACGTCAATCAACTTCCCAGAGCCAAACACATGAACGACCTCCACCCCCCACCAGGTGCTCCTCTCCACCATGGGACCTCTTCATGTACCAACTAACACCTAAGACCACTGGTTCCCAGTGCTCTGGGTCTTGCATCAAAACAGCCCTCTCTACACAGGTTGTCTATCTACCGGGTTATGACCAGTTTAACCAAAGGCTGATTATTCCTTATCAGTTTCTTTTATTTTGAGGGGAAATTATCCAGTATGTTGCAAAAACAAATTTTGTGTTGTACTTGTATTTCATTTAGGTCCAACTTCCAGGGAACAAAAGTACTTGATTTATTTAAAACCTGATAGAACATAAAGTTTCAAACACTGAATTGATCGTTGCTTGTTTTTTGTTTTTATTTAAGCACATCAAATCTGTCTGTGGTATGAGATGTGCTATATAAATAAAAATTGATTGAGTGTTTTGACTGACTACTGATATACTATAGATTTGCATCCACTGCATTTACAGAAATTCAACATTTAACAGTTCAACATTTTGAGAGTTAGATGAGAAGATTGATACCACTCTGTGTTAAGTATTGAGCTAGAGGTGGGAGGTGATTAGGTATTACCAAACAGACTGGAAGCCGGACGAACAGCTAGCCTGGCTTTTGCAAAAGTTTTTTTTTTTTTTTTTTTTTTTTTTTTTTTTAAGTTTAGCAAGATCTAAGCTAGCTGTTTAGCCGTGGTTTCAATGCTAAGCTAAGCTAAGCTAATCACCCCCTAGCTCCAGCTCCTAATGCACAGCAGCCTGGTCTTCTTCTAAAAATGACATACCCATACACCAAAACTGCACTGTCAATTACATTTCGAGGGAAACGTATTTTCTCACAGATTATGGTTGTGTTTAACATATCACAAATAACATTTCTAGTCATAGACTAAGTTTGCATGGGGAGGAGGTCGTGGCAGACGGGTGGGTCAAACAAACACAGGACCTCTACGCAGGCCGATGTTTGTGTCCCATATGAAACCAAAAGTCGACGTTTGTATCCATAACTTGAACTTTTTCAAGCCAAAACCTGATGTTTTACTAAACCTAGCCAAGGGGTTTTGTTGCATTTTTGTTTTGTTTCAATTTACGTTAATCACATCTAGAAAACTGTGACCATAATTCAGGAGAAAATGTACCTCAGTTGTATTGGAGCATAATTTTGTAGGAGACAGGGTTGCACACAAACTGGTATCAGTCTTTGACAAGAAAGTGAATAAGTTTATTTCCCCAAATAAAACTACTCCTGTTAGTTTTTAATAAGCTATAACCTTTATTAACTTCTGTCCTTGTAGGAAGACTACTGCTGAAACCCTCCCATCACTCTGAGTGGCAGCGGTGAGACAGAAAATATCCCAAAATGCTGACAAAAACGCGCTGGATCATGACTTTTGTAAATCAGGGATCTCAGCACCTGTCAAAGAACTTGCTGAGTTTTGATGAAGAAGCCTATCAACCCCCAGCAGATAAACAGACACATTTTGGTATTTTTGCATCGACAGTCTTGCTAATTGCATCTTTATTACTCGCATAAATAGATATTTTTCAGTGTTATATTCTAGGAAACACTTCAGCAGGCAGGTGAAAGATTAACATCAGGGCTGGGAGGTAAATCTGAAGGATTCAGAGAAACAGAAAGATGACATGAATAAACGTTACATGTTTGTAGCAGCGTTTAGTGACTAGTGGTCCTGTGTCCGTGTGCTTTGTGTGTTTTTGGTGTGGGAAGACTTTCATGTACTATAATTATCCTATCAGAGGGAACAAACCACGTATTAGTCCTAATAAGCTATGAATGGAGAGAGGAGGGAAAAGACAACCACTAAAGAAGGGAAAAAAAATATGCAAAGAGCAAATACGAAACTTCCTCAAAAGAAAGAAAAACAGCAGCTTTAGTGTTTGATATGAATATTTATTTAAAAATCCATAGTTCGATACAGAAATAGTCATCTATTATATGTAGTATCAGACAATCAGTACTTCAGCCATGCTTTCTCTGATTAATCACGGTTTCAAAAAAGTACAAGATAATTATTTTTCCATAATTGAACTTGTGCAAAGAAAATCCACTAGAAAGCAATAGAAACACTGACACAAAATAGATAACGATTAACTCCTCGAAACAATTCGTTTTTCTGAAGAAGGCATCGCACAATTCCAAGAAAATCAGTGAAAGATTTAAGGCCATTTTGTACAGTTAAATTTTCATATAGATTCATTTTTTTATATTTCAAAACACGCAGTTTTTAACAAAAGGAACTGGTGCATCCTTTGTAAAACTGTACATGCAAACATAGTGCACGTTGTTAAGAAGATATGACGAGCATACAATATATTATTTGGATAGCTTTAGTAAACAAAGATCTTATGTGTGTTTACACCTCACATGGTCTATTAAAACACTCTTAGAAAGGCGCCGCACAGGCACACACACTCGCACACACACACACACACAAAATATACTTATATCAAACGCATGCACACATACACACACATACATACACTCTTAGGGGCTTGGCAAAATTAGTGACCTGTTACACTATAATGGAAATTAAGTCAAAAATAATACCATTAAAAACAGACCAACACAAAATAACTGGCACCAATGACTATGGCCATAATGTGTGTATGTGGGTATGGAAGCAAAACAAGGCCAACATTATAAAAAAAAAAAAAAAAGCAAATAAATACATTTTGAAACTGAAGAAATGCTGAAAATTAAATACCATTGAATTAATATCACTGAAATATTCAGGCTTGGTTTCTTATCCTTGGTAGCAAAAATGTGAACATTTTCATCTTGAATTTTGGTGTCTGAATTTCCCAGTTTCTGCAGTTTTTTTTTTTTCTTTTATTTGAATTTTTAGAGAAAAAATGACAAAGTAATTATGAACAACTTGCATCTATAAATATTCAAGTTGCTCAAAACTAATTTATCTAAAATTCTAATGAAATTAAAAAAAAAAAAATCAAACTGCTGAAACTGAATTAGTGTGGTTTAGGAAGTCAAACCACATAAATTCAATAGTTTTTTTTAGTAGCAAAATATTAAAATGCTATGAATTCAATAGTATTTCAATCACAGCATTAAATATTCTGCAATTATTACATTTCATAGTTAGGTATTAAGTTGCTCAAAAGATTCAAGACCCTTTTTTGCTTCCATACCGAGTCCTGGGTGACAAGCCTTGTCATTAAATTTGGAGAAATGAGCCTGACGTAAGAGATGCCTTTTCCTACTCGATTTGCTGTAAAACACGTAATTTGAAACAGGAGGTAGTTAGCTGTTCACATAGCATGACGGGGCATCCTGTAGGCGGTTTGTGTAGTACGTACGCCATATAACAGCGTCCTGGGTTTCAGTGTGGTCAACCAATGTTAGCTACTGTTAGCTAACTTTAGACAGATACAGTACTGCTGTGTAACTGACATTACTGAGTCGATTTGACTCAGTACATTTACATTTTAGCAGTAATTAATCAATTAGGACTTTAATGAAAACAATGTTATCAGAACTGATAGAACCAATAGCTGGAGCAGCATAAATAAAAGTTGTAAGAAACGGTAATTTTCCTAAACATTATGTCATAGTCGTCACTTGCGTACACAGTGGCTGCCCAGCCCGGCAGCAATTTATAAGTTGTTTTGCATCTAATAATGGCGTTCTTGCTTTTGGTGTGTCATTTCACGCCTTGTGGTCTGTACCGACTGCAATGTAAACTCATGCGCATGAATACGATACGCACAGAGCTAGTGAAGAGGAATAAAATGCGAGGTGGACGGGTCCAACAAACACAGGACTTTCAACCAGGAGACCGGCGTTTGTGTTCGAAAGTGTTGTGACGCGTTTTCCGTACTTATGTTACATTGTTTACATACGTATTTTGCTTAGTTTACGTACTAATTTTAAGCCCAGCCGTGATGTTTTCCCTAAACCTTTGTGGTTTTGTTGCGTAAATCAAACGGTGGTACTTATGATGCCTAAAAATGCAACTGTTTCACAGTAACGACGTGGTGCTAAATGACACAAGAAAAGCTGCTTCGCAATTTAAGGTGTGAAATGACACGTGAAAAGCCTAAAACACACTCTCATGATATGTGGAATGCCCTTAAAATGTCATACTTTTTACACCCCTTGCAATGAGATCAGTTTAGGCTGCCGCGAAAAGTTTTGCTTTTATCTTTGTACATCGAAATTTGTCTCTACCAGAAGGAATTCCTGCTAAATTGTCACCGAGCACTAACATCAAACACAAACCTAAACATAATCGTTTCCCTGACCCCCGCAGTGCTGGATCTCTAACAGTTTGGAGGATGCGAGTCTTACAGTGTGTCTGCTGAGGCAGAAATGAGCTCCTTACTTTGACCTGCAGTCTTAATGATGTGTCCAGCTGTGCTCTGAACACAGTGGGTGGCTGCAGGAGTGCGACTGCACCAGCGAAGCAAACACACACACAAACACACACTTGTACAGTCAGTCTACTCTGCTACAGTTGCTAAACAGGACAACAACGTGAGAAGACAAATTTATGAATATTAAGCAATAAGACAAGGCAGCAATGTAAGATATTAAAAACAAAGAAAATGTAAAAAACGTCAGTTACAAATAATCATGCTTGGTTACTCTACTGTGTAGTGTTTGTAAGACAGTTTTATCAATCATGTCACTTTGCCTGGTCTGGTTTCTTTGAGCCCCAAGGAAACTGCTGTAAATACCCCAAAAAAGTGTAGAAAAGTTTAGCAAATTTACTCTTTAAACATCTCAAAAAAGGAAAGTGGCAAGATTATGCGTTTGGCACTGCCACAACGATGTTAAATACTTTGACTCTGTAATCAGCTGATTGTTTGACACTAAAAAAATTGTGGGAAATCTTGTGTTGCAACACCTGAAAACGGCCAAAATTACGCAATATGTAGAGACCTCAGTGCAGCCAATGGCAGCACATACTGTATATTGTATATCAAAGACACACTTGTTTTTGATAATGTGTGTATAAATGGCGCCGGGTTAATAATAAATAATAATTTCATTAAAAAGCCTTCTATTTATAAGACATTAAAATAAGTTAGCAGGTGATATGGTGGTCATACAAAATAATTTGACTGTTTGTGCCATAATTTTAAGACTACTTCAGGGTGTCGATTCAACAAAAAACAACACTGCAGTGCTTAAATATCCCTCACATTGTTATGATCCAATAAATGTTAAAATGTTCCTGCTTTTTGCAAGACTTTTCACACCCTTAGACACAAATAATGTTTTAAAAGAAGTTGTGTTGTACAACACATTCACATTTAACATATCCGTTCATCATTGAAGCACACTTTCATTAAAACGGTGAACAGTCCTCCCACATTCATGACAAAAACAGAGCTCATTCTTCATTAGACACCGTTTAGAAACTATGTTAACTTGGAGACTTGTCGGACATCCTCTGCGACTCACACAAATCATCCTTTTACACATGATCGGCACATAAGAATATACATCAAAAAACGATAACATATAAAAAGCTATATCAAAGCTAAAGGTGTAATAAAAGGTGCACAACAACAACAACAACAACAAAAAAAAAAAATCAAATGGGACAAAAAGCCAACGTAGGGAAAGTGTGTTTTTCTCTGCATTTTTGACCACTGGGCTCTTTATGCTCAAACGGTATTTCGTTTGAGAGCAGCTGCTGTCGTTTTTAAACACGGGGCGGGGAGATGTGGTGCTGGACGACACGATGAGATGAAACCCCTGGGCACGTGGGCATCATATTGCCAAGGCAGTTTGAGATAGAGATAGAGAGATAAAGAGATAGAGAGAGAGACAGAGAGAGAGAGAGAGAGAGAGAGATAGCTATGCTTCCATTCAGAAGTCAAATGAATGCAACACAAAAACATGAAATGCTGGAAAACAGAAATCTGAATCTTCATCATCTTGAGTAGAGCAAACAAACTGGCATTTGAAATGTAAAACATTTGTTCTTAAATGTTTGAGACAAAGCACAAGACTAAGAGTCTACAGCCATGCTAACTACTCACAGTGACAATGTTAACATGCTGTTTAGCAGTAGGGGTGTCACAATATAACAGTATTGACGAAAAACGCGGTATTTGAAAAATGAAATACTGATATCATGTTAATAATACACATATAATTATATTGTGTAAATAATCCAGCGCCTCTTAAAGAATTGTATATATACAGTTATATGTCTATAGACTCTCAGTCCACCTCCTTACAGTTTATTTTGAGTGTAATTAATTTGCCAGAAAAGAGACAAAATGCACGATAAACAAAGTTAAAGATAAATTTGACTGATAGCGTATTAATTTCAAATGTTCCATGATTGATTGATTTTATTTTGGGGTATATAAGCTCATTATTTGACTGATCGGTTGTTTTGGTCTTCATTGACTAAGATCTCTTTAGTTGATCAGTCATTTTTTTTTAAACCTTTTTTCATGCTGGATGACATATTTCCAAACTTATGAGCACATCTCTGGTAAACACAACATTTAAAGTGGTGCTTCTGTGAGATTCTTTGTGGAGAAACAGATCTGTTGATTAAATCAACTAATCAATTAGTCAAAAATAGTGTTTGTTCACTAAGAATTGCTTTGGTCGAGGACAGTCGTACTATAAATATAGCAATAATATAATTACCATTAATGCTTTTGGCCATGATAACCATGTGTGACAGCCCTGTTTACCCTTAGTTTACTGTGTTAGCATGCTAACATTTGCTAATTAGCACTAAAGCTGACAGACATGCTACTAGTGTTAAAGGCATTTTGCCATAAATCAAAGTATGTAAAATTTAAATTCTGATCTGGTGATGGTGCTGGGTGAAAAGTCACTAAAGTACACCAAAGTAGCACAATTCATCTTAAGGGGAACATGAACGTTAGCACCTACTTTCATGGTAATCTATCCAATAATTGTTGAGATATTTCAGTCTGGACCAAAGTGGTGGACCGACTGAAGGACACGGCCAACCCTTGAGCCACGCCGCTAGCATGACCCAAAAAACATCAGATGAACTTGGAAATAATAAGAGTAGTAATGCACGTACGGGCTTTTTGAAGATGATGGACACCTCAGCAGTACAACTTCTCTGGGAAGCAGGTTAGAACTGATATTTTAAATTTCAAAATGCAGAAATATTCATTTGGCAAACTGAAGTGAAAGGCAATTCCTTTGCTGCTGATAAAAATCCTTTTCTGTTCTAATGAGCATAAAATATGTATTTTCTTTGCAGCTTGTCTATCATAACTCGCAAAAGAAATGTTGGATGGAAACACAGCTAGTAAAAGTGACAGAGGAATAAAAGAAATTAAAGTGAGAGAGAGAGAGAGAGAGAGAGAGAGAGAGAGAGAGAGAGAGAGAGAGAGAGAGAGAGAGAGAGAGAGAGAGAAAAGCTGCAACAGGGAGACAGACAGACGTCTCAGGCCTGAGAGCAGTGCAGACAGACAGACAGACAGACAGACAGACAGACAGACAGACAGACAGACAGACAGACAGAAGACAGACAGGGTGAAGTGACATATGGAGATACAGGCAGACAGACACTCAACCCCCCCAGACAGACAGACGGATGGATGGATGGATGGATGGATATGTAGAAGAGGTAGTGCAGGGCCACTATATGCATGCACTTGACTGAGGCTACACTCATGCAAAAGGTTAATACAAACACCAGAATACGGTACGGTACGGTACAGCACGGTACGGTACGGTACAGTAGGGCTACCAGGACCTGCACTGCTGCTACCTGACACACACGCCAGGAGAGAGAGAGAGAGAGAGAGAGAGAGAGAGAGAGAGAGAGAGAGAGAGAGAGAGAGAGATTCACATTGAAATTCTGTGTATATAAAAGTATCAACAGTAAAAATCCTTGTTAGTGTTTACTGTAAACAATGAGTGTGTGTGTGTGTGTGTGTGTGTGTGAGAGAGAGAGAGAGAGAGAGAGAGAGAGAGAGAGAGAGAGAGAGAGAGAGAGAGAGAGAGAGAAAGAGATAGATGAAAGAAGTTACATATGTCCAGTTATTTACAGAGAAAGTGAATTTAAGATCAAGTGATTCCCTTGTTTTGTCTGGAGACATTCTCTTTACAGTGTTTCCACAGCTCTCCTCCATTTCCTCTTTCATTTCTTCTTTTCCTCCCAGCTTGAATTCAGACTCTCCGAACTCTCTCCAAGGCCTGTCCAGGTTTCCCAAAAATAAATTCCAGACATTAACAGGAATGCTCGACAGTGGAAGTAAACAGACTCTCATTGGCTTTTCCGGTCCTCAAAAGCGACACTCTCCCGGCCCGACATGCAGCTTCCTGAACACGTGATCCACGACGACAAAGCATGGAGAGCGGCTTTAGGGAAATGGAAGTATTTCGCGCGTAAAGTTCAGTCCCCACCCCACCCCGGACTTTGAAACCATTCTCCCAACCTGGCTCTTCATATCTGGGTTTGGATGGGCCCCGGTGGCGTGTAGGGAGGCGGCGCTGGCGACGGCTTGATCCCGCGGGTCCTCATGTAGGAGAGGAACTGGTCGGGGATCTCGGCCAAGACGTCTTTGGCGAGCCGGGCCATGCTCAGGATGTGGTTCCCCGTCCGGTCGATATAGTCCCTGAATGGGACAAACTGAGAGAGAGGAGAGAGAAAAAAAGGGAGTTAAAGTGGCAAACTTTTGGCACAATATCATGTATTTATTTATCAAGAGCATATTTACAGGGTTCTTGATTTAAAAGTCAGCTGAAGACATTTAAAAGCCAGCCAGGTGGCTTTGTGAACCAACTCATACGCTAACATTTGCTTAACTAGCTGGCTAGCTACAGTTGATAAAATGTGCTAAAGATACTTGTTATTTTGGCTGCAAAAACAACAAAACTGGCTGGATATGAGAAGCCTGCTTTTGTTTACATCTATCTGAAATCAAAGACCCATTGCGTCAAAACATTGTCAAGAATTTCAAGCAGTAAAGCTGCCGCCGTTATCACTGTAAACGGCATATTCACCATGCAAGGACGTGAAGTTTTACCTGGCGTTACAACAGTAAGTAAAGGAGGGGTGGACCCCTTTTTGAGTTATTACAGTAATTACGAGGAATTTTAATTTTCTGTTGATTTGGCAGTTCCTGTAGAAGTGTTTCCGAGCACCAGAGTCCCTTTAGAAAACCTCTCATTTTATTTCAGCAAGGTCTGACAGTCTGCCCCATGTAGTCCTGGTTCTGATTCTCCCACGCCTCCCTTCTGTCCAGCAGGCCCAGCAATACGGCCTGGGCCTCCAGCAGCATGGTGTTGGTGTTGGCTCGCGACAGGAAGCAGCGGAATGGCGGCTCCTCCTCCTCCTCCTGCTGCTGGAGGAGCCGTTCTGCTGCTGCCGAGCACAGAGC
Source organism: Pterois miles (assembly GCA_947000775.1). Classification (NCBI taxonomy): domain Eukaryota; kingdom Metazoa; phylum Chordata; class Actinopteri; order Perciformes; family Scorpaenidae; genus Pterois; species Pterois miles. The sequence continues at coordinate 14,488,870 of CAMQGK010000549.1, read as the reverse complement.
TCACCACCTTCCACCAGACCTCCGACTGCAGGTTAAAAGGCAGCAGTGAAGCCAGATCTGGGTCTCTCATGAACCTGCATGGTTTCATCTGATTTCGTTTGTTTATACTCTTTTATTTATTTTGCTATAGGCCACATGAATCTAGCATCCCAATGAGAAAAGTTTCCTGAGTAAAGTTTATAGCTGTGAATATATCTGTAAACTCAAGGCCTTGCCGTTGGCTTCTTGACGCTACGTTACGCTACTAATAATCTAATACATACAACCAGTGTCATCATGTTTCTTTTTGTCCAGCTTGTCCGACCTAGCAACGGTAATGTTAGTGTGCTGGGACTAGGATCAGTCAGAGCGACAGTTGGTTTAGTAAAGAGAGGGGAGATGAGGCCAGTCACACATGAAGACTGAAAAAGACAAAGAAAATCGATTAGAAGTAAGTTTAAGGGCAGAGGAATGAGGGTCACATATACGGGACCAAGAGAAGTGGAGACTGATGAAAAAGAAGAAAAACAACGAATTCAAATTATATAACGTAATTCACCCTCTTTGTCTCAAGTTGCTTTGTTCGCTGTTTTAAGTGGAAGGAGGTCTTCTGAACTGCAAGATTACTGCTACAGAGAGGAGAGTCTCTCCTAATTAAGAGGCTACAGCTTCGCTCTATTTTCTGGCGTTGAATGTCAAAACTTTCGCCTAAATTGCACTTGGAGAAAAATGTGATCCCTAAGGTCACTGAGATGAGCAGCAAATGTGGATACAAAGAAATAGTAGCAATAGCAAATTAGTGATATGATGTTTTTACTGAGAATGTTAAGGTATTAAAGCTCGCTGACGCCATTTGGGGCTGCTGGCCTGTGAAATTGGACAGCTTGAAGCTTTAAGATAGAGAGACGAGACGGGCACAGAGCCGACAGCTACATACCGAGACATAGTTAGCTCTCGCAAATGTCTGGAATCACTGGGATCCAATATAAGGTTGAAAATATGCAGGTTCAGATAATGGGATCAGCACTCCTAATTTCACTGTGGTAAATTCAAGAACTGGTTGGTAACAAGTCAGATATGTAACTGATATTACAAGCTATCTGCCATTAGTCACACACACATACCATAGACGGATAATACACCTGTCTGACCTTTTCTCCCCTTATTCCAACTCTTATACGTCAACTGAGGTCATGACTCACAATACAATACTAGTGGTGTCTCATTCTCTTATGTAAAATCTGTATACCACTCTATGTGGAACACATTGGGATCGTTTTAATGTAAGGTAAAATAAAAACTACAGGTCTGGACATACCAAACCAACAGCAACCAGCGCTAACGAAGGCTAACTGTTGCGTCGTTTGTCTATTGGCCAAAAAGTCGCACTTGAACACAATACAAGGACTACAGCCAATGGCCAATCGGTATGTACGTTCTGCGCCTACGTGAGTGGAAATAACTCTCCATACCAGCAGGTGGCGGTAGTCTATTAGTTGGTCATGGATAGAACATAACAGGCAGATTGAGAAACTCTTGTGAGATGGTTACAGAAGCGGATTGACTGTAAAGACTTAAGGTTAGGATACGCTGTCGGGCAGTGAGTTTCGCCATCGAGTTGAGCTGTTTGCAAGTTTTTGCAATATGTGGGTTACCTTCCAGACATAACCATATTTGTCATTCAAAAAGGGAAACCAGAAGACCTACAGTAGAATGGTGGATATACAAGCTGTTGTTATGATACGTACATCAAACAAAGCGGCGATTGCCGACCATTTTCTCATCACTCTCACTCACCACTTCATCGCTTCATTCCAGATGGCCATGTCGTGAAAACATCCGTGTCTTGGAGTGATCGGATGAGATGAAGATGATAAACGAGAAGAGCCTTAACTTCACTCGTTGGTTTGCTTTCCTCACTTCAGTTTCTCTTCTCTTGGACTGATTCGCTTAAACTGAACAGCCAATCAGAGCAATTTCTCTAACCGACAGGTGACAGTGCCGATTCAACACGCTCAAGCCGAAAAGCTGCCGACAAGGGCAAATGGAGCGGGACACACTGCAAAAACCAGGGGCACATACGTTCACCGACGACGGCCGAACGGTCTTAAATCAGCAGCCCAACGTGACTTATGAAATAAATGATAGTATGACGGCTGTATTTATTGTTCTGACCCTGTGGAACAGATCAGGGCATCCCTAATACCACCACATGAATAAATCAATTTCATTACAACTTATTTTCATAGATGCAGATTTAGTCTATTGAAATATTTCTTTTTTAAGCCACGGATTATACGTTCATCACACAGTTGTGTCAATTTTCATTTGAATCACAAAACCACATTCAGTTGCATTCACAAATATGAAACAGATAATACAAAGAATACTTTAAAATAATGGAGATAATTAAATTTAGTCAAATTTGACAAAGGTAATATAAATATGTGTATAATAAATTAAATAAGCTCTAAAACTTAGAAGTATTATTATTATTATATTGTAGTTTTTGCTCCCTTTTGTTACTTTCTATAGTTTTTTATAGCTCTCAGCAACTAAGATATGACCCAAGTTGTAATAATGGGAGTAGAGGTAATCATCCTTTAAAATCACTCCATTAGATGTACAAAATGTGTATTTACAATAATCTGTCCTTGCTGGGAGTGAAGCTACAACGATTAATCGATTTATCAATTAGTTTTCAACTATTAAATTAATCGCCAACTATTTTGATAATCGGTTTGAGAAATTTTTAAGGAAACAGGTAAAAATTCTCTGATTCCAGCTTCTCAAATGTGAATATTTTCTGGTTTCTTTACTCCACTATGACAGTAAAATGAATATCTTTTAGTTGTGGACAAAACAAGACATTTGAGGATGTCATCTTGGGCTTTGGGAAAGGCTGGTTGACATTTGTCACCTTTTTCTGACTTTTTATAAACCAAACAACCAACTGATTATTTGAGAAAATAATCAACAATGAAAATAACCATTAGTTGCTGCCAAAGTTGGGACTGCCTACATCTTTAGAGTACCACTTCACCTCTCAACAGTTAGCTCTGTGACAGTCATTTAACTTATACTTCAACTTTTAAGTTTTTCTATGTTTTGCTTAGCAGCCCTTGGACACACGTTTATGTTGACTTCTTGAACCGTCATGTTGCCCTGCTGTGACTCAATATTTACATCTCAAGCCTCCTTCACAATACCAATCTGCCTGCTGTGATGAAATAAATGCTGGCATATCTCAGTCACATGTCACAAACCACAGGTTATAGGTTCTTACATGGACGACAATGCTGAATTAAATGAGGACAGATATGAGGCTGTTTGTCACCTGCAATCACAAGATCATATGAGAGGCCAATTTGTGCTGGAAACCCTTGCTGCGAAATGTAACCCTCGCCGTGTTGCTGGGGGTTATTAGCTTGCTCATAATGAGAGCTAGTAGGCAGAACTGCTGTAATGTTCCAGTACTGAAACTTAGTTTTACACCATCTCCAGGTCTTTTCTACATAGAGCATGTGCATGTGTGTGTGTACTTGAGCTTGTTAAAAAGCCAGCTAACGAGCTGGCCTCACTCGCCTACGTGGGCTAAGGGAGGGTGTGAGGGAGCCAGATATGACAGCGGCGGCATAAAGGTCACGGAAGAGAAAAATGTGACTCGGCTGTGTCACAACAAACAAACGGATCGCTCTCAGTGTTTGCATCTCTTCTCTTTGCTTGGTGCCAGAGAATGATGAGGTTGAGAGGTAATACTTATCACTGTGGGCTGATCTATTACAGAAAAACAACAAGGAGAAAAAAAATCAAAAAATATCCACAAAGGTACGAATACGGATGATTGACAGGAACGGCTGTAAATTATAGTTTAGATTTTCAGCAGTCGTTCTCAGCAATCTTGTACTTTCCAGTGCCATATTTTTTGCATTTTTTAATACATCTGTTGCCTCTGTTGCTGTTTTCTACTCTGTAGGGCCTCGCTTCATATCCAAAACTCTAGACAGGAAGATTTAAAGGAAGTAAAAAGGTGGACTCTGATTGGTCTAAGTTGCAGCAGCTGGGTGAAAAAGGCCCTTCTGTGTGCCTGACTGCACACCCCACTGCAGAGACACCATGCCATTATCTCTGTGTGCTGCATTTGTGTGTCTGTCTTGCCATCTGGGGTTTGGTGCACTGTGGGGTCGAGGTGACCGGGTGTCTGTCTGCATGGACAGAGATGAACAGCCTGGACAGGGCTCTGGTGATTTTCAGCTACTCACTTTTAAAACAGTGACACAACTTGCGCACAAAAATCCTTCTATACTTCCATATAAATCCTCTGAGAAGTTGTGATAAATCAAATTAATTATGGCGCTAACCTGGGGACAGGAAGTGCAAACATTATACAGAGATGGTTCAAAATCAGCAACATATTTACAATAAATTATTAGGGAAAAATCTGTCTGGTGTGGAGAGGAGGTTGTGTTGCTCTGGCTCTATTTGTTTGGTGATGCCGGGAAGCTGACTGAAATTCTCCTGGATCCACTTCCACAGACAATTATGTTCACATTATATGTATTATTTTTGTCATGGAGATTGCCTATGTTGTATTTTCATTATGACTGTACACACAACATCCTTCTGAGGTTTCTTCCAATTTTTTTGTGGTTGGGGAGTTTTTCCTTATCCAATGAAAGGGTTGCATTGTGAAGGACACAGTGTCGTATCCTGTACAGACTGTAAAGCCCCCTGAGGCAAAATTGTGATTTTGGGCTATACAAATAAAATTCACTTGACTTGACTTAACTTGACAACAACAGGGTGGAAGTGTACCTGAACAATGTCCCTCTCAGCATATCGTCCTCTGGATGAGATTCTGACTTCATCACCATCCAATTCAACCATGGCTGAGGAGAAGAAAAACAAAATAAAATACACATTATTTGTCACTGTTGTCAGAGTCTAAAAAAAGACCTACAGGGTGCCAATGAAATCCTGCAAAATACAAAAAAAAAAAACAAGCAAGACCAGCAGCTCAGAAACAGAGCTCATTCTCCCCAGAACTCCGATTTTGAAGAGTAGAAAATGAAGTTGAAATGAACATAAATATTTCTCACAAGTTCTTGCTGACTTACCATCAAATTCTGCAGGTCCCACCCCCACGATGATTACTGACATCGGCAGACAGGAGGCCTACAGCAGAGGAGAGGAACGATGAATCTCTGATACATACCAAAAATCTGAAAACACTCTTCTTTTGTGAAAGCTGTGTGTCTACCCAGCCTGGTCTCATTCCCAGGGCAACAAAAACCCAACATTTTGTCATGGCCTTTTGTTTCTGATACAGACGCAAGTACCTCCAATGTAAACCCATCCTCATCAATATTAGACATTCAGAGCAACTGCTCCGGAAGTCAGGTGATGTAGTATACAGAGCGACTGCATAGGGAGGAGGTCCGGGTGGATGGATGGGTCAAACAAACACGGGACTTTCACCCAGGAGACCGCTGTTTGTGTCCCGTGTGAAACCAAAACTTTGATTTATCTTACGTGACGTTGTCTAAGTACATGATGTAAAGTACTTGACTTACATCCATAGACTGTATATAAGAAGAGGACGTCGTCATCGTGACGACACCCATTGGTTTGTGGACTGCTATTTTGAAGCCTTGACACGATGACCAAAAAAAAAAAAAAAAGGGTTAAAGTTGTAAGACGATAAAACACTGGAAAAAAACAACTTAAAGAGCGGACAAGAGTAGCAACTTGTCAATCACAAGGTAACCACGCCCTAAAGCATACCCTGCTTTATGATCAATTTTACTCTAAATGGGACCATAATTTACTAAATGCTGTACTGAAGAAGAACTCTGACTGATTGAGACCATAAAATTCATGTTTACAATATTTACTGAGGTAGTACATCAAGAGACAAGTAGGCTCATTTTCTCATAGACTTCTATACAATCAGACCTCTTTTTACAACCATAGGAGTCGCCCCCTGCTGGCTGTTTAAGCATGTTTAAGCACTACAGCACTGGCTTCACTTTTCCAAACTGGGAGGTTAACATCTCCCTATGAAACATTTCGTAACTGAAGCCATGTTATAAACTTATTTTCACCTAATCCACAATCTTTTACTAAACCTAACCAAGTAGATTTGATGCCTAAACCAAGGGAGCGTCCATATGGGATGTACTGGGAATGAAAACGGGTTGGTCTAGCCATGTGGGCTGTCAACTGGATAAAGAACATACAGCCTTTGTCTTCATGTTCTTGTCAACATGTATAGTACATACAGTATGTGTATGTAATACAAAACCTCCTGCAGCGCTGCATGGGTCGAGGCATCACTTGGAATAATATTAGAGATGAGAGAATCAACAACACAGCCTGGACTTGCCGACAGCTTATAAATGACATGTTTGTGTGTGTGGGTATGTGTGTAAGTGTCACAGAGACGGCCAGTAGTGTGTGTGTGTGTGTGTGTGTGTGTGTGTGTGTGTGTGTGTGTGTGTGTGTGTGTGTGTGTGTGTGGGGAGTGTATTTTGAGTAATGGGTTGACCTCGGGCAGCAGAGCAATAGATGATCTTATCAAAACACCTCCTTCATTTTCTGCTCCCTTTGGTAAAGGTTTTCTTTCCGTCTCTACTGCTCTCTTTTTACCCCTTCCCCTTGTCTCTGCCTCCTCCTTCTCCTCTCTCAGCCTCCTTTTCTCCTTAACATTTTGCTCCTCTCAACCTCTTCCCTCCACTCCTTCTCTGCTTTCAAAGGTCTGAAATGGATCACTGCCTCCACACAAACGGCTGCTGCTCACTGTTCACTTTGTTTGCATCCTACACCCCACTCTGGCTTCCCTCCGGAGCACGCTATGAATTGACAGTGATGGAGAGGACGGGTGGAGGGTGAATAACATGCTGTCAAAAGTGAGATTGGCACAGCAAATGCTAAAAAAATAATAGTAAAGGCTCCCCAGTCACATCATATTGCTGTTGGCATTGCAAGGAAGGATGGATAAAAATATGTGTCAAAACCAAACACCTGAGCGACTTCTTATGTTTATGTATATTCTGAGATTTGCATGGATCTGTTATATTTACATTATCTGTTTCTAAGATCAACAATATGTGCCTTTTCTCAGTGTAGTAATTCCATAGTCAGTACATCTGTAAGCTGACAGTGAGCTGCCTAACAGCCTTATTAGGAAAATACTGGCACATCTGTTTTCCAGCTTTCGTTCAAGGACAGATTTTTGCTCCCAGGAGCAAAACAAGTAACAATGAAGAGGATTTAAGAGACATATTTTTGCCCAGATGTAATAAGTTCTAACCACGACAGTTCTCCTCATTTGCATAAGTATTTTCATGGTTTTATATTCAAGCAGCTGTGCATTGTGAAATATTACACACTGCGGTATAATTAAGGCGTTCATCGTGAATGTTTTCAATTTGTTTTGATGAATATTATTTTATGTGATTTGTATTTTTCTGTTTTTACATCATTCACACAGAGTGCCATAAAAATGTAAAATAACAAAAGAGACAAAAACAACTAAATAACTTCCCTAACATCCAACTCATATGGAAACCTGAACAGTTATTTACACACAAACACACAGCCACAGTCTGTCTTGTAGACTGTCTTGTCACACATATATATATATGTATGTATGTATATATATATATATGTATGTATATATATATATATATATATATATATATATATATATATATATATATATACACATATATATATATATACACATATATATATATACACATATATATATATATATATATAACATATACACACATATATATATATACATATATATATGTATATATATATATATATATATATATATATATATATATATGTATATACATATATATATATATATATATACATATATATATATGTATATACATATATATATATATATATACATATATATATATATATACATATATATATATATATATATATATATATATATATATATATATATATATATATATATATATATATATATATATATATATATATATATATATACACATGGTGGGGGGTGGAGCCAAGCAGAACCGCAGCTTGTTAGCATGAGCCGCCTAGCTGCTGCGTTAGCACCACTGTAGCTGTAGGTGTACATCAACAACATCATCAAAATATCTAACCATAATATATCTATAACCACATTTGTGACCAGATTGTTCTATTACACAGATTCGTGACAGTTATGGAAAGTTAAAGTCACACCTCGTCTCTTGTACAATTCCTGAGCCTCACCTAGGCGTCTGCTTCACTCAGAGTAGCTGTCAATCACAGCTGTCAATCATGACGGCTTGCCTTTTTAAAGCATCAAATAACTACTTAAAACCAAACTTCTCAGAAAAAAATGAACACTTGAACATACATTAGCATAACAAGAACTACCTAAAGTGACAAAGACCATCTTTGGGAAAAATGTACTTGATGGTCGCATTCACTAACATGGAGGGATACTGCAGCCAGCCACCAGGGGGCGATCAAGATGTTTTGGCTGCACTTTTGGGGAGCTCTCCTTTTTATCTTTGGTGAGGCACATTGTCACTCACTCTCAACACTCATGGGATTAATTAATTAATTGTATTTTTGCCTTTTATGTCTTGAGGGAACAGTACTTAAGAGGCACTTAATCGCTTGTGAATGAGGTGCAAAATGTGACAGACTCAGCAGTCCTCGCGATGCAACACTGGATCACACTAAGCAGTGAGCCTGGATAAACATGCAAACAAACACATGTCAAACCACCTGCAATGCTGCTGACTTGCTGTGAGCCTCCAGCTCCCAATTGCAGCAAGTGTGTGAATCCCACTACACTTTCTTGCAAGTCTAGTTATCATTATTACTATTAAAGGTATTTCGATGCATTTCTCCAACAAAAAGACTGTGAAGAGGACACCCCTTCCACTGATTTCTCTTTTTGTTGAGTCGCTTTTATTTCTTTCTCCTTTTGTTGTGGAGATCAGGTGTTAACAGCTACAGTAAATGCACGTACGTTGACAATAGACTCCTTGGTCTGGGCCATGTCTGAGATGACGCCATCGGTGATGATGAGGAGCACAAAGTACTGGGAGCCATCCTTCACTGAGGCTGCATACCTACACAGAAACACAAAAAAACAATCTTTGTAATTACGTTTGCGCTACTCTGCATTTCTTTCTGTGTGATTTTAATTAAAGTACTCTGCTAGCTCTCAAATTAAATAGCGTACATACAAATAGTTGAGTGGAAAGGATACATTACACATCCTTTGAAAATGATTTTTTCTCGTTGAATAAATGTCACCTCCCACTCTGGTCGATCTTAATCTGTCAAGTACTTCTCTCTGTACACCTCTCTTAAAGCCAGTTCTATAGCTGCTCAGCTTGATACAGCTTTCAATTTCTGCTGGCATGGTGAATGCAACCTTTCACTCCCACCAACTACTTACTGATATTTACTCACTGAGATTATTTCAGTCGCTTCTGCTATGCTTCACCTTTCTGCACTGGGAGGTTAGATCTATGTTTATCTCCTCCTATTGGTGACAACTGATGTTTACCTGTCTCACTGAAGATGATAGCAACATAGCAGATACATATGGCGACAACTAAAGCGTGGTCGAGAGGGGAAGAGTCTTAAGTGAATAGTTACTAAGCAGCATGTGGGAGTGAAGAAAGACAGGAAAGAAGGGGATTATTTAAATATGGGGGTAAAAAAACAGCCTGTGCTTGCACGTGTTAAGTTGACAAATGGGCAATAAAGTTACAGAAAAATGCTACACATATCTACAACTAGTTTTAAAAGTTTTTAATGAGGTTTAGGAGTTTGTTGAATATGTGCTGATTAGTCTGGTACGATTCGTGAAGTTAAATCTTGTAGCGAAAATTCATGACATGTAGTCTGGCTGAGAGAGGCAAGGCGTTTATGAAAAATGTGTTTTTGTTTACAGTAAAATTAACATAATGATCTCATTTGCTGCATGGATTAAAATATTTGGGTTGTTAATTTGCATTCTCGTGCTTTGTTATCTGTTATTTGCATGGACCAAGAAGAGTGCTTTAATAACAGATAACACATATCCCCGTAAACAAAATCGTGGGGTGAGTGCAGTAACAAAAAGTTAAAGAAACAAAACAAAAAGAGGAGGACAGGAGGGGATAATGGATGATTAGGAGTAGTTCTTATCAAGAGTTAGATGACAAGATGGACAACAATTTGGTGTCTGTTTACTAAATATGAAGCCACAGCCAGGAGAATGTTAGCTTAGCTTAGCATAAAAGTGGGGGAAATGGCAGTCTGGCAGAGTGACGGTAATAAAAGCCCCCTACAACCTCTACAGATCACTAATAAACAACTCAATAATTAATATCTTGTTTGTTTAATCCATGGAAACCCCAAAGTGCAACATGGTACAACCGCCTGTTCAAAAAAAAAAAAATAAATAACACATCAGTTTTTATGTGATTTAAAGGTGCTACATTTGAAATTCAAAGCATATCTATGATTGAGGGGTTGCCTCCACACAGCTCTCAACATGGCTGAGCCAGCAGCTATCAGCAGCAGTGCTAACAGCCTGAACAGCGTTTACCTGGGGTTACCAGAGGGAGAGGGATTTCATTCTCTGCTCAGGCAGACATTACTCCGCTATATATCTTTACATAGACAATAGTTGTTTGCTGCTATATTAATGCTCTGAATTTCAAATTTAGCACCTTTAACCCAGACCGGATGCTACATTTGCCTATGGTGCTGGTCGGCAGACATTGTTAACACAGCCAGGCTAGCCATTTCCCCCTGCTCCCAGTCTTTATGCTAAGCTAATATCTCCTGGCTGGTGCTTCATATCTCTCCCAACAAAAAGCCTAAAAGACCTCTAAAGCTCTGTGTTTAGATTAAACACACAAGACACAGCATGTTTAGTGAGTTTTAGAGGTGCTATTAGGTGTATTTTTTAACTTCAGCGAGTGCCAGGATAGCTGTTTTCCCTGCTGTTTTATGCTAAGCTAAGCTAATTGCCTTCCAGCGTAATGTAGACATGACTGTGGTATCAATCTTCTCATCTAACTCTCAGCAAGAAAGCAAGTAAGCATATTTCCAAAAACCCTTTAAAAAGAGAAAATACAACCTCAGATTTTGATGTAGTAACAGTAAAAACTTTATGATTTTTTTGTGCATTTAAAAAAGCAAAAAAAAAAAAAAAGGGTATTTCAGGTGACATTACAGGCTAAAAATAAGAAACTGCTGCCTCTTCATGTGTAACTATGCAATTAAGATTTCAGTAAATTATCTTCTAAATATATAAAGAAACTGATGAGAGGCTTCACTTGAGTACATCTCTTTTATTACACACTTGCATGACTAGTTCTTTAATGTCCCTTTCTTTAATTCAAAACTTTGTCCAGATCACTTGTCTGAGGTTTTACTGTAGCATAAGTTATGTTCCTGTCTACACAGTGACACAAACAAACATGCAATCAGCTGTCAGGTACTTTCTCAGTACGCGTCCTTAGGTTTTCTCCCCCCCTTCGAACTCTTGTCAGCTACCTGGCAACACTCACTACATGGAGCTTATTACAGAAAACCTGAGAACACTTTCTGAGTGTCTATCGCAAAGTGAAATGTACTCGGTGTTCTTTCACGCATACTCAAATGATTTGAAGTTCATTATATAAGCAGTGACAGCAAATATGCAAGTGTAAAAGAGTGAAAACTGAAAGACAAACAAAAAAAAAACCAAAGTGTAGAAAGCCAAATTCAACCAATCACTGAAGTGAATGTAAATGAGGGAAGGTGGAAAAATTAGTAAAATCTAACAACTTTTACATTAACACCTATAAATCATGTTACCTGGCCACGTGGTTGATGACAGGGGAGAAGTTGGTGGGTCCGTAGAGCTGAACTGACTTCAGACTCTGGTAGTAGGCCTCCATCACACCGTCAATACCCGCACAGTACGGGTTCTGAGGGTTCCCATTCTACATTAAGGAGAGGAGAGGAAACCATTAATCTGCATGATGCATTTAAGATCCACTTAAGAGAAACAGATGGAACAAACAGGCTTAAGGATGATTTATACTGTCTATCCCAGAGTTTGGGAAAAACTTTATCTTAAGAAACTTGCATTTAGATCCTTTTACAGAGTAGTAGGCTAAATTTTCACATTGAAAATGCCATGTTACTGTGTTGTTGGATACATACAGTATGTGTTGTTGCATACATTTGAGATGACAAACTGATTTGAGGCTCGAGCAAGCTACAACATCGGTTAAGCGTTTTAGAAATAACACAAAATGTTGCTAAAAAAGCAAATAAATAGTTTAGCTTAGCCTTCTGCTAACTGTGATTAGCTGTAATGGCGAGAGATGCTGAAATTTCCCCACTGTGGGACTAATAAAGGAATATCTTATCTTATCTTATCTTATCTCTTATAGTTTAGCTGTCTGCTAATCGCAGCACAGCTGTGGTTGGCAGTAGCTGAACTATTAGCAACATTTTCTCTAGCCAATATTGTAAGACTTTGTTTTTTGATACGTGGGTCTTAATTTGTGGTCCTGGTGAGTTAGTGACTGTATATATTCAGAAAAACTCATATTTTCTTCATGTTCAGAGAATTATTCTGCCCACAGAAATACATCATGTGTACTAACAGAAAAGGGGTCTATACTGTATATATAAATCTGTGCAAATCATACGTACAGTAAAGGAAATAATTTCACTCATGCATGCTTGTGTCACTTTTATGTCAGCTCTTCAGTGCCCCAAGCTTAGGAAATTCAGCTGGGGCATACACTTAATACACATACACTTATAACTAATAGTGGTAGGGGGTCAATTGTTGCTCTTGTTGGTAGATCAGCTGATATTGTGTTCTTGTTAATGGCAAGAGTTGTTGTAAATTGCTGTTCAACAAGGCTGCAGTGACATTAAAACCTGATGTTAACTGTTGATGTTTCTGATGAAAACAAGTTGCTGTTAAACAATTTGTTGTAAAACCCTGCTTTTGTTGCATTACCAGTCTACTCAGGAATGTAATGTCACATTTTCATTTTGTCAGATGAGTGCTTGCAGAGAACTATCAGTGTTTTACTCCCTCTCTAGTTCGTACCAAGGCAAACTCGTGGGAGATCCGTCCATCGGGTGGCAGCTTGGCTCCGAACCCTAGCGCAGGAAACATCTTATCGCTGTCGTAGTCCTGGATGATTTCTCCTACTGCTTTCAGGGCCATTGCGTAGGCGTTCAGCTGATAGGGACTCATGTAGTGGAGCGATGTGGGCTGGGCTGGGTTACCTGACAAAGGGGAACACACACACACAGTCAGATGATATTTTATGAGTAGGGTAATGTGATTAGACAGCGTAAGAGGTGAGGCAGCCACAGCATCACTGTGACGCTTCATACAGTGTTTGAAAATTAGATGAGGTAGGAGGTTTTTATTTCTAATAAAATCTGCTAAAATGTTTTGTAAATGTAGTGATTCAAAAGAACGATGAAACAACAGTGGTGGCAAAATGGCCCAAAAAACTATCTTGAAATTTACTACTTTGACTTGACTTCATTTAAGCTCTTAAGCTCCCCTAGGACAGTGGTGTGTTTGAATATTTCTGCACACTGCGGTCCCTAAAGTATCACTGTAAAGCTGAGACGCTTGTGGATTCAATGAGCCCAACTGTGTTCTTGTGTGATGATGTTAGTCCCCATAGTAGGCATTTCAATGTAGTGAGTTTTTGGAGGGATAATTTATAATTTTTATCAATTCTTGAGTGGTAAAAATGGTTACATTTTGCCTGAAATCTGTTTATAAGTTTTAAAACACTTACAAGACATAATAGAGCATGGGGACGGTCATCATATACTGCTATCATAATGTTCTAAACCCTTAAACACTTTCAACTTTTGATTAGGTGACTAAATAAAATACAAAAGTTTATTACAGATTTATGACTAAAAAAAAAGCTTACACACAGTGCTGAGCTGCATCTTAAATTAATCTTCAGGTTGCCAGCTGTCAGATGATGTACACCACTTCTTTGTGACATCTACTGTTGACCTGCTGTCTAGTCCTCTAGTGGTAATGTTTGTATGGCAACAAATCCATGCACTACGTCACTGATGGAATCAAATTGGCTGCTAATTACGTTAATGTAATATTAATATGAAACCTGATTCGCTGTCCCAGCTGTGTTTTAATAAACTGTCGATCTCTACAAGCCGTCATTCTAAATTGAGATTTTAGTCAGAGCCAGACAAGTTCAAGTACACCTCCGCATCACATTGCTGCCGCCTGTCCTGCTAGGGCCGAGCTCAAGGGTAGATGGATAACACGCTCCTTAATCACAGCCATCATAGCCATCATAGCGTGTCACTGCACTCAGCTTTAGCTGCCAGGTGTGATGGAGAGGGCTATTAGGAAACACTTGATTCCCATCTGCATATATTTGAATAAATGCTCTTCCTTGGCATTCAGAGCTTTTTGTGTGCCCGAATGTAGGTCTGTGTGTGTGTGTGTGTGTGTGTGTGTGTGTTCACTGGGAGGCTCACCATTGGAAGCTGTAAAATCAATGGCCACGGTGAAGTTAATCTGGGTCCTGAGAAGACAAAAGCAGAGAGGATTTAGTAATCAACATCTCTGTTGTGTATCTCTCACACTCACAAACATAGATATACATAGACACAGACACACACACACACACACAGGATCCAGCCAGAAACAATCTGAAGAAATGAACTGCAAATATAATCAGGTTAAAGTGATCAATGCCTGAGAGAGCAAACAGAGTTCCTCCTGCCCTTTAGCTGTGACAGTAATGAGTGGACGAGTGTGTCACGGGCAGCAATCAGCATGTGCCACCCTGACTTTGCTCCCAAAATACTACTCCATTCAGCTGTGACCTCAGCCCTTTACATCTGCTGGCATTCTGGTAGACAGCAGGTGAAACTGCAAAGACCATTGGACAATTTGATCTTGAGTAGATGAGTAGTTAGATAACTGTAAACCTCAATCATCACAGGATTTAATTAAACAAGACTAAGAGTCTACAGCCATGCTAGCGGCTCTGTGAGGCTGTACTTAGGCACAGCGTCAAAGAGTACAGAAGCAAAGAGATGAAACTCTAGCTCCAAATTTTTTTTTTTTTGACAACAGCCACTGCCGCCATTTCGGACTGAAAATGTGCATTATATTAATACTTAGTCACTATTGCATTGGCAGTGAGGTGTGTCCTCTCAAAGTAGTGCTATGATGTTGGATGTTACAGGGACTGTCACAAATGCAAATGCAGATCCAACTGTTTTGATTGCATAAAAAAGAAAACTTTTACACGTGTCATATCACCAGATTGTTGCCAATACACAGCCCTAAAATAAATCTATTTACAAGCTAATTTCCTGATTGAAAGCATTTTAGCTTGTGCTCTTCCTCACACAAACTTTGCAGTTTCTGAGAGGAGGAAACACAGAAATGAGACAGAAGCGATGAAGAAGAAGGATAAAAAATAGACATGAAATAAGACAGAGACAAACAACATACGCCACAGCACCCAGCATGAGCGTGGCGGCATCTCTGTCTCCATCAAACATCTCCTCACTTGTTAACCTGCAGGAGCAGGATGTGGTTAAGCGCTCTGTCGGCCTGTCACAGCTTTTTCACACCAATCCTCATCTGCTGCCAAACACAAACACACACACACACTCATACAAAAAGCCTCCCTGTCTACCTCACACACACACGTCTTGTATTCAGAGTGTCAAACAGCCAGTAGCTCATCATCTCTGTCACCTCGGCGGGCCTGTGTGAGGACCAGGCACTGTGCCGTCCAGAGGGGACAGAATGAGAGGGAGGAGAGGCATTTAATGATCGGCCCACGTTTGGGGTTTTCACAACACAGGAAACCCAGAAGGCCTGTGGCGTGGAGCTGCCAGCTCAGGTTAGTGTACAGATCGTAGTTGCAGCTTGAAAAATGAGAGGGGGAATAAAGAGACAGAGGGAGAGCATTTTATTCTCCCAAACAACATTCAACAGGCCTCCTATAAACTCAATATTTCTTTTAATTTCACTCAGATCTTTTTCTTTTTTTTTGGGTAAAGTGTCAAGCATAAGCTGTAACTCAGTTAGATGCTACTGATATAAATGTTTAGCTAAATCAAGTCGAGTGGGCAAGGTAATTAGATCTTTTCACCTGACAATAACTATAATCATATCACATAATTAGAACTACATTGTGCCTCTAATATTGAAGATGTGCCAACCTCTATACTGTAAATATACAGTTACATGTACATAGATACAGTAGAAATAATAATTATACAAGTTGTATACAATTAATACAACTGATATACTATACTGTATTATATTAATATAACTGCTATAGTATTCTATACCTTGTCATATATCGTCATATTATATCTTATACTATACCATATTACACTCTTATACATACTGCATACTTTTGCACTGCACTTTATATCCATATACATATGCACCATATTTGTCACTTTAACTTGCCACTTTACCTCGATTTGTACAATAGCTGTATATACCTTGTATTTACTTTATTCTTATGTTATTCCACTTTATTTTTCTACCTATTCTTACTCCTTTACTGCTATCAGCGCTGCTGTAACACCCTCCTGGGGATCAATAAAGTACTATCTTATTTCATCTTATCTCATAAGTTTAAAACACCACCTGATAATGTCCAAAATCATTGCCATCAGTGAAAGCACGAGGCTGCTTAGTTGAATAAGAAGGTGATAGTGTATCTACTGTAAATGTTCTCACTGACATTTTTATAGCTGAATTACACATTGCGTAATAAGGTGTTTCGTTTCATCAACGTGATGAAAACACTGAGATAATGCCAGTAAATAAGCTTTTCTAGGGTACGGCTGCAAGGACGAGCGAGCAGAGGGAGGAGATCTGAGTGAATTCTGGTCCAGTTCTGCATGTTGGCACAGACAAGATTCAGCCTAAATTATGCATGACCTCTTTCTCTCCCGCCCAATCCCGCTCTGTCGCACGCACCACACATGCACATACACACAAAGTTAAAAAGTGTGTGAGAGGGGAGCTCCAATTGTGTGACGGGACAGCCAGAGAAACAAAGTGATTCGGCTGGGCCTCACTGCCTACCTCTACCTTTGAGTGACGGCTACCTCCCACATTGAGTTTCCCTTTGATTTTTGGCCCTATATAATAAAATGTTTCATTTCAATATAAATATGTAGTTATTCATATTTATTTTAAACAGAAAAAAGCTAAGAAGTGTGTGCTCAATTGTGAAATAACTTAACCCAGAGAGATAGGGAGTACACCAGAAAAACACTGCCCTTCAGCTCATGTTCTTTTAACTTATTAACATTATAGTCCATGTGGGGTTTCTGCTATGAATGTATTTCAACAATAAAACCCGGTCCTCCAGTATTTCACATCACATTTTATAATTCTGGGTCTGATTAAATAAAAGCCTTTCGTTTACAAAATGAAGGGATTCTGAGCACACAAACGCATATCTGTGACATAGTCTACTGATGCAAAATGCAATTCTCACAAAAATCTCCAAATGTCAGAAGTTTTTGATAGCAAATCACAGCATGACTTTTTCTACGGTGTTCCTCAAGGTCGTGGTGTCTTAATGTGGTATTTTGGAGGGATTATTATCATGTTTCTCAATAGGTTAAAAAAAAAAAAAAAATCTGTTACAACTTCGAAGACATATTAGATAAAATAGACATAATAGATCACACTGTTCTAAACCTTTATACACCTTTACAATTAATTTTAAATAATTATTTTATTTCTGATTTATGACTAGAACAACTTGACACACATTGCTGAGCCACATCTCAAATTAATCTTCAGGTTTCCAGCTTTCAGATGAAGTACACCGCCTCTATGTGACATCTACTGCTGACCTGCGATCGCCTTCTAAAGACCCCTATGCCCCCCTAAAAAAGACTACGGGTCTATTATGGGCTAAATAACTATGAAATTGAGGCTCTTTTATCCCCATCAATTACTGCCATAACTGAAATATTCAACTATAAAAACTGAGTGCTCCATTTCTAGCTTATCACACTGAAATGTACTAAATGTACTATTTACTTGACCTATAATAATATGAAACTGCACATGTGTAGTCAGTGTTCAGTCAGAAAAAATTATCTGCTTCAATTTCAGCGCTTCCTCCGTGATGAACTTCTAGGCAAACGTATTTCCTTATATAAAGAAATGGGGGCGTGGCAGTATGCTGACTGAAAATAACGGGCATGTGTCTTTCAGTTTAAAATGATTCTGACTCCCTGACGTACCCACGTCGGTAAGAACAAAGTTGGCGGCGTGGCCCAGACGAGACAATGGACGAAAAGGACTCAGGCGTCACTCTGCGACGTCAGCACAAGAAAAC
This sequence comes from Pterois miles, assembly GCA_947000775.1. Taxonomy (NCBI): domain Eukaryota; kingdom Metazoa; phylum Chordata; class Actinopteri; order Perciformes; family Scorpaenidae; genus Pterois; species Pterois miles. Next base: position 14,470,484 of record CAMQGK010000549.1, on the reverse strand, counting down.
GCCATAATTACATCAGCAATGAGTCACAAATGTTATGAACAACTTGAAAGCTGTCAAAAAATATGCTAAAAGCAGGTATTGGCAACGACATACGGTAAGGGTTCCAAAATCAGAGGATATTGGCTGAATACTAAACTAAAGTGAATTGCAATTGTTGAGTCACTGGTATTGATCAACATCCTCAAACATCTGCAGATTGACTGTGATTACTTTGAGCTGTGAGACTGTAAAATCATTAGCTTGAAAGTCAATGTGAGAGTTTCTTTCTTTACAAAGTGAATATCACCCCTAATATTTGACTCCATATGGAGAGAATATTAATATCCAGAGCAGAACACAGGTCGCTCTCCAAAGGATCAGCTCTATCCTCTTAATTAATCACACAGGAACAAGAAGGAGATATCAATTTATTGATATCATCCTACTGAACATTTGGTCTTTTCAATGATATTTTCATATGTGCTGTTATATTACAGTATTTTCTTGTATTTTATATCTTCTTTATTTGTATTTTTACAGTACAATTGCTTGCATTGATAAATGTTAAATCTATTACCCTCAACATAAAACATATATTACATTGTTATAAACTATGAATTAAAACATAAATAAACTGAGTCTGTATGAAAAAGAAAAAGTATGTAATTACAGTACTTTGCTTATCAGTCAGACAAAGGTGGTCAGGATGGATTTCTACCTTTGATAAACTTACTTTACAAACATTTGGACAAACCCCAGTGCCACATAAGGATATTATTTATTGTTTTGTTCTTTTTTAAATCTGCTTTTAATATGATTGATATACTATATAGTTTTACTATATGCTGTACTGCATATTTGCATTTATACGTAAAAGGTCTTACTGACAACATTTTTATAAAGACAAATAGTTTTTAAAATAATACATCTACAGAGCTTTTAGAAAGTTGCCCAATAAAAGACTTTTCCTGAAAAAAAAAAAAAAAAAAAAAAAAGATTGTAAAATTAAAAAAACTACTAAAAAAAATGGCAGGTCCAAAATGAGGCTTGTGAGCCAACAGTCTAGCAATGTTGGCATCACGTGGCATCTCTGGGTTGACAGTTAGTGTGGAAAAAACAAATAAATGGCTGAGACTGATGGTAAATGCCTGGCAACGACTTGTTGTGAAGTAAATGCAATGGAATAGTGAGGGAGAATGCAGGCTGAATGTTAACAATGTTATCAATAGCACCATTAACATTAGTTTCTTATATTGAATTTATGTACTTTATAAGCACTGCAGGATGGGGCTGTGTAGGATTATGTTTGGTTTATTGCAGGTGTCTGCCATGTGTGGACTATGTTTGTCTGTTGATTTTTTTTATGTGTTGTTAAATTTTGTGCCCACAAGCAAAGCCAATTTCCCTCTGGAATAATACAATTAGCATACAAGGACATGGATTTAGCAATAAAGGCTTGAAGGCATCATCATGTTTGTTTCCACAGCACAGACTATCTTCATCTACTGGCTGTGCAGATTACACCACAAGGTGCAACTTAAGCTGCTGGCACTGACTAAATAAATACATGATGCATGAATGTTTTTTGTCACCCAAGTACAGTACATTCCTGTACTAAGCACACACACACAAACTGAGACACAAATTCACCTGTGCAGCAAAAGGAGATCTGCAGCAAAGCCTCGCTGCAAACCAGAAAGGCAGCAAAATGTTCTGGCAGGTATGATAAGGAGTTTTCATGGTTGGGCTTCAGTGGAGGGCCTGCCTTAAAAACCAAGCCTTATCGTTCTGCGTCCTGAGGGTACGGGGAAATTTCTCTAACCCTTTTAAGGCTACCTTATCATGTCATGATGGGTTGTTTTTTTTTTTTTTTTTACCTGTTGGCAAGCTTACCTCAACTCTTGGCTTCAGAAGAGATATTTCTACGCACACATACTCAAAATCAAGTTTCACTTGTTTGTCTTCGCTGCTGGATTTACGTAGGAAAGAGGCACAAACATAAAAACCACGGGGGAAAGGGTTAATTTGGTGGATAAAGGTACAATGATAGTCTTTTGTAACTCTATCCTCTCGTACTCCTTAAGTGTATCCCTCTAATCTCTTCTACTAACCTCTATTTGAACAGTAAAGTGTTTCAGTAAGGTGGCACACCCTTTACCAGCACCAGTTCTGGGCAGCTCCAGTGAGTAATGGCTGGCTTAATGCCTTGCTTTAATTGCATACTGAACATTCCTGCTCACTTTTAATTTCTCCATTACTTGTACTCTGGTATTTCTTCCTCTGTGTCTTATATGGTAAGTAACATGGCTGCCCTTTCTGACTAGTGTGTGTAAGCCTCCATGTATACAATATTTAACAGTGTGTTTGGGGTGAAGGGGGAATGCCACTTTACCAGCTGGTTTTCTGTCCCCCGCTGCTAAAGCCTGCAGTGACTCTGCAAGAAACCAATATGACAAAATACCGCACGGCAGGGGGCGGACTGATGAGGAGGTTGCGCTCTACATTCAAATAAGCTTTCCTGCAGTCTGAACAGGCTGGATGATAATGTCTCCCCTATATCTTCAAACTATCTCATTTCTTGAGTATAAATACATCTTTTCCACATATTTCACTACTGGAGTAAAAAAAAAAGAAAGATGATGACTTACATTTAGCACAGAGGCAGACGTACAGTTGAACCTAAACTACATACATGGATGAAAAAACAGCAAATGAAACTCTTTTTTGCTTGCCTGAGTCCAGACCTTTGAATCCGCCCACTCCATTGAGTTGCCTGATTCATCTGACATTGTGATATGAAACAGCAGTTTCTCAGATGAAAAGGCAATCGAGCCAATGAGTACCGCAAGGGAACGAACGATGTCAAACGATTGTCAAACTGTGCGCTGTCGACAGCATTATCACCTGACTTTGTAGTTTGTTTTTACTTTGTTGCACTCCACTTTTTACCTGATACCAGACAGAACTGTAAACACGTCAGTCAACTCGATGGAGTGGGAAGATTCAAAGATCTGGACTCAGACAACTCCACTCTTAAAACCTCTGCAAAACCAGTATGCTGGCATGGCTATGCATTGGTGTGGACCTAAATGCTATTAGATTCAGGCCGATATGTTGGTCTCTAGTGATTGGTCAGGGAAAGTCCCCATCTCCTACCAAAAGGAAATTAGTTAGAGTAGAGGCAATGTGAGACTGAAACTGACAATTGTCTGATATCAGGAAAGTTTTTCTTGTATTTCGCTTTAATCTGAGAACAATACTGACATAGCAATATCCTAATTTATTCTACTGTATTGCAACCTGTCACCAAATAATCCAATCTTCCTCAATACTATTTGTTACCTTTCTTTCCTTTTTAAATAGTTAAATAGTTAATACTTTAAGGGGCAGTGTGTAGGATTTAGTAGCATCTAGCTGTGTGGTTGCAGTTTGCAACCAGCTGCTCCACTCATCCCTCCCTTTCCAAGTGTGCTGGAGAACCACGGTGGCCTTCAGGTAACATTATGGGCTACTGTAGAAACATGGCGGGGCAACATGAGGAGGACCCGCTCCCTGTGTAGATACACAAGGATTCTTATGTCAGGTGATTATACGCTTGTGAAAATATAATTGTGAATATCATATTCAATTTCTACAAACAGTTCCCCTTAAATCCAACACACTACCAAACTACCAAACCACATTTCACTTGAGTATACATATTACATACATAATTTATTTGGAGTTTGAGCAGTTGGCTATAATCTGGCTGCTATGGGGCCAATATTCACCACTAATCATTAACTTCCATCTTGAAAACCAAACTTAGAAAGTCACAGAAAATTATACTTTGAATAAAAGAGAAGCTGGCCCAGTTGTCAAATAATTTTTATAATTACCTGATATTTTAAGGAAAATACTGAAAACCTACATTATAGTTCTGACAGGCAGACTCAACGGGCTGCGTACCCCATGTGAGCAGTGTTCATCTTCAATGTGCAAAAAAATTAAACAAACACATTTAAAAAAAATGGTTGAATGCTTGAAAATGTTTACAAGAAGTCCCCTTTCCTCTCTCACTGAATTGCCAGAGGGAAGCGTATGCATGGATGCACTGAGTGGCCTAAAAACGGCAGCAGAGGTCGTGTGATGTGACCTCTCCTGATAATATGCAAACAGATGTTGCTGGGTGGACATCATGTGGCCAGAGGAGGGGAGAGGAGAGGAGAGGAGAGGAGAGGAGAGGAGAGAGAGAGAGGAGAGGAGAAGAGAGGAGAGGAGAGGAGAGGAGAGGAGAGGAGAGGAGAGGAGAAGAGAGGAGAGAGGAGAGGAGAGGAGAGGAGAGGAGAGGAGGGAGGAGAGGAGAGGAGAGAGGAGAGGAGAAGAGAGAGGAGAGGAGAAGAGAGAGAGGAGAGGAGAAGAGAGGAGAAGAGAGAGGAGAGGAGAGGAGAGGAGAAGAGAGAGGAGAGAGGAGAGGAGAGGAGAGGAGAGGAGAGGAGAGGAGAGGAGGGGAGAGGAGGGAGAGGAGAGGAGTGGAGAGGAGAGGAGAGGAGAGAGGAGAGGAGAAGAGAGGAGAGAGAGGAGAGGAGAGGAGAAGAGAGAGGAGAGGAGAAGAGAGGAGAGGAGAGGAGAGGAGAAGAGAGGAGAGAAGAGAGGAGACGAGAGGAGAGGAGAGGAGAAGAGAGAGGAGAGGAGAGGAGAGGAGAAGAGAGGAGACGAGAGGAGAGAGGAGAGAGGAGAGAGGAGAGGAGAGGAGGAGGAGGAGAGAGGAGAGGAGAAGAGAAGAGAAGAGAGGAGAGATGAACAGCTCATACCTGTTTTAAATCAGATTTGTCTCAGCATTGACATTGGCAGTGCTTGTTAATTTGCTAAGTATAACGCACAAAGTTAAACGCCTGGTTCCTTTCAAAGACTTAATTTTTTTCTCCAGATTTTTTTTTTTGTTGATTGTGACTCCTCTATCTAATGATAACCTCTCAGAGTGAGTTCAATACACGCAGAGTTCCCTCCTGCTTCTATTCTGGTTTCAATACTCAATTCACAAACCAAAACAACGGGAAACAATATCTGTCACTGTGAGCGACAGGGCTGCCTTCAAAGGCACAGCTCAAAATGAAAGATATAGCCCGCAATTCTCCATTTTTATCCACATGCTCATGAATAGAGGGCCTCTTTGTTGAAATCAATGGGTGGTACTAATGCTTTATCAAAGGGATGAAGTGAAAAGAATAGGAACAGCGATGCTCTCCAGATTGAGACGGAGCCTTCTCAAATCAGTCATTTATGCTAATGCTGCCGGCAGATCATGTTGCTAATTAGGTCCAAATGAACAATTAGTTGATTGGGTTGAAGCTGAAAAAAGATCTGTCAATCAGAGGAGAAAAGAAGGGAGGAGAGCTGAGAAAAGATACTGGAAATGAACGATATGACTGGCAAAGAGACAAAAATACCTGAGTGCAGGCAGTCCGACAGAATTAAGACACGTAAGGGATTTCATGGAAGTGAGAAAGTAACTAGCAGGGTGTATGCCTGCTTGTGCAAACGAAGGTTTAGTTTGTTTTCCTGCACACAAATACACAGTCTGCCCATTATGCAGTCAGAGTAAGTGCAACTGGACCATTACAGTTCATTTAGGTTTCAAACAGTGAGACAGCACTTGGTACTTCATTCACAAGCATGTAACAGCTCACACGAAAAGCAAGAAAAAGCCACCCTTTGACCGACGGTGCTCATGGGAAATGTGGCCTGTGTGTAGGGAGGCTCCGAGACTGTCCATTAACAGTGAGTACACATATGATGGCACACATGCTGTTGGTACACACATACATTTCAAAGCCAGCTCTCACACATGAAGTTATTCTGATGAGCTTGTAAATTGATCCCACTTAGTGTACAGCCACAAGCGCATCAGCATACAAAAATGAATGCCTTCCTGTTATTCTATAGATTAATACTTCTGCTGCACTTCCATTTCCTTAAAGATATACAGTAGCTCCATCTAATATCTTAATCTGGCACACAGAGTGCTTTACTAATGCTCTGAGTCAATAGCATATCGACCTGTGTTCTTAGTCATGAAGGGATTATTTTCACTGGGTTCACAAGGCTTTATTGCTGTGAAGGTTCAAACTACGTGAACAATTACTGGACAGTATGTTACCGTTGAATTGGGCAAAATGAAACTCCTGAAGAACAGCAGCGAGAGAGGGGAGGGAAGTCAATATGCTTTTTTTAATCATTTATTAGGGCTGGGACGACACACCTATTTCCTGATTCAATACTATCACGATACTTGGGTGCCAATTTGATGATTATTGCGATTTTTAAGTATTGCGATTTGATATTACAATTTATTGAGATTTATTTTTGTTTTAACACTATACAGGTTGAAAAGGTTGAATCATACACTTCTGGGGCCTTTTACTTTGGAAAATATCTAAATTGATATAGTAGAAATGTCTGATTTTCAGCATGTGTGTAGTCACAGATGTCCTGAAGTCAAATATATGAGTCATTGTCAGGCATTACTCATATTCTTTTTCCATCAACCAAAAAAAAAAAAAAAACAATCAAAGAATAAAGACTTTTCTCAGAAAACTGTGATATTTTCTTTTTAATTTATAAGGAACATGTAATGTTTTATAGTTCTGGTGAATACAATCTAATCAATCTTATTTCTATATATAATATTTTGTATATTCAGTTTCCCTTGTAACACCTTATCTTGAAATCCAGATGTAGTCACGTATGTTTACTTCACCAAGTCTGTCGCTAACTTCTCCTGTCAGCTCCGTTCTCTTTATACATCCATGGTCAGCTCCATCAGGGCCGTGTCAATGGATTTAATATAAATGCAATATGATGCTTCCTGTCCATGACAGAGTTAGCATGCAGCTTTAGCCGTGATGTCTAACTCCGCTTTTCCTGGCAATGTGAAACCAAAGTGTTCCCATGCTTTACTTTATGTGTAGTGTTTACCACTTTGGATTTAAAATGTGAGAGCGCAGGTACTCTACTGCTACTACTTTCTGTAGCTCTACTTTCTTGTCTCGGCTCACTGTGGCCGGCTGCAGTTTATTCTGGTTGACGGATACGGAACAGATTTGACGTAATTTCCTTCTACCTCTGCATAGACTCATATTAAGTAAATATATTGATTCTGGCATTAAAAAAAATCTATCTCAGAAATTGTAGCTGTCTTTTTGTACGCGAACCAGTGTTTCCATAAAATTCATGCCTTTGGTTCTAGTAATTACTGAGCTGTCTGACAAATACTTCAGAGGATATCACATAGAGACAGTAGTAGTCATATGAACCATTGTTAGTGTAAAAATACTGATTAATCGCTGCTTTATAGTAAGCAAAAGCCTAAACCTGGAAAAGGTGTTTGATGATCAGAACATGTCAATCAAGGGACAAGCTCTGATTAAATGCATTTTCTTAAGTGATAATGAAGGTTTAGATGTATCTGCAATGCTACGTACTACCTAAAACAACAACAACATCCAACTAATCAGTGTATCACAGTTTAAAGTGGGCTTTACAGACAAAGTCCTTTAATTATTTATGGTGCAAGGAGAGGACAGTGTAGCGTAGCGAGTGTTGGCTTCTCGGATGATCCTCTAATTTGTTCAAGTACTTTTTGGATGACTTTTACCCTTATACTCTCAGCCGTGTTGAAATCCTCCTGAAATGAACAATGGCAATGTGGGAAAAAAAAGCTAGTTGGAAAATAGATTGTGTTGTTTGTCACCGAGGGAGCAAGTTTATACTTTAAGTGATTTTATGATCTGATCAGATGATTTTCCCCCTCAGAATCAGGCAAAACTTTATTTTGAAAAATCCTTCAAATGCCCGCTGATAGTTCTGTAGCACCTAGCGCACAGCTTCAAGGGCAGCAGGAATGGATATGCAAGGACTAAAATGGAGATCTGTTTTCCCCAAAATTGAACACACACACTCCCTTTCTCTCCCTTGAGTCTCCCCTCTCTCTCCCTCCCCCTGTGAGTCTAATGAAGTCAGAGCGTATAGGCGAGTATTCACGTCATGCCTGATTGCACACAGTCAACCCTCCTGAGCAACATATGAACACAAGCACATACACACAGTCACACATACAAGCTGGCAAACACAATACAAGATCACACAAGAGGGTCCACGCACTTCAGAGTCTGACCTGTGTGTACTTGACTTCAGGTCGGCCCATCTGCCAGTCTCTCTCCCTCCACCTTTCACTGTCCTTCTCTCACATGCAAATGTACACTTTTCCATCTGATTCACTCACACTGAGGGATCATTATCTCTGGCATATTGCAGACACTGAGTCATGATGGGGTTATTATCGAGACAGGGACCAGCACACTCAGCATGTCACTTCTCATTAAAGGGACTACAACCTCCACCTGTGAGTGTGCGTTCAATGAATGCGTGGTCAATGACTTACCCTCCTTTGATGTAGTCCAGGAAGGTGACTTCAATGTCTACCAGGAATGACAGCAGCGTTACCTGTAAGCAATAGTGCCACAATCAGCTCTGTGTCAGTGATCATCACTTTCAGTTGTGGCCTCTGATGAGACAAATGCAGTTGCTTATTCTTTCTGACTCTATGTATCAAGGACAAAAACAACTTATGATTGATGGATATTTCCTCACCGTTCCAGAGTTGAGGTATTTTTTCTTCCTCCCTTTCTTCTTTGGATTTATCACCTAAAAAAAAGACAAGGTTGTGATTTTAACATTTATTCAATCATTCAGTTTAATTTGTGTTATATAGTATAAGGGTTTTTTTGTAATTGGCACCTCCTGGGGGAAATATCTGGATCCACTATGTTCATGCCATTTAGTGCTTGGCAGACAATGTATTGTTTAGTTTTTTTTTTAGCGCTTTCCATTGAAAACAGCTGCCACCTACTGTTTTCAAAATGCCCCTGATGACAGCTATGAGACATAAAATATTAAAGTTGTGGGCTGGAAACCAGAACAATGATCTGAAAGATGCTAAAACGCTCCATGGAGCTGAGAGGAACTGCAGAGCTGGCAGACAATTCTCTGCGAGTTTGTCACTACAAGCAACCTTTAACTCACAAATAGTTATGCGATTCATTGTTAATATTAAAAATAAAGTTTGGACCTACTGCACTTCTGTCCACATCACCTGCACAGTTTCTAATGGCCAGCAGGGCGCGACTCCACTGGTTGCAAAAAGAAGTCTGATTGTATATGTTGTTCATTTTTTTCTGTTAAGTACATTTTATTTTAAGCAGACTTTCACTAGCCAAAATTAGCATCCCAATTAATATCACAGGTGTACCTTGCCAACCAAGCTAGATATCCAGCACTAGTGTTAGCTGGTAACTTAGCATTTGCGATACTGACAGGAAAATGCCCAGCTGGGCTTAGCTCCTCCACAACTACACCCTCTCGTCCAAATATGGTCACTTCTGACTCCAAAAAAAAAAAAACAAAAACAAGATGCCGATGACCACAATGCTAAACTCAAGGCTTCAAAACAGTAGCCCACAATCAAATGAGTCACGTCATAGTGACGACGTCCACTTCTTTTACACAGTCTATGGTTGACACACGTCACTGGAGCATTTATGGTTTGCAGCACTTTTAATGTCTCCAATAGTCTTCAAAGTAGTAGAGTCAGCTGATGGTAGCCTAGCCATATTTTATTAATTCATTATTAATTATCCATAACCACTTATCCCATTTGGGGTCATGTGGGATTTGGAGCCCAAAGGCGGCGAACACCCTGGACAGGTCGCCAGACTATCTGACACATCGAGACAGACAACAAAATCACAAATACCTCATGATTTAACACTTTTTACGGCAGCCTTAATCCAAACAATGACCATGCACATTAAATAGGTTGTGTGGAAAATATGAACCTGAAATCTATATGTGCTTATATGTGCAGGGGGCGGCAGTAGCTCAGTCCGTAAGGACTTGGGTTAGGATGCGGAGGACCGGGGTTCAAATCCCCCATGGACCAAGACCAACTGGTTGCTGGAGAGGTGCCAGTTTACCTCTTGGGCACTGCCGAGGTGCCCCTGGGCAAGGCACCAAACCCCCAACTGCTCTGGGCGCTTGTCAGGAGCAGCCCCCTCACTCTGACATCTCTCCATTGACATGTATATGTACTGTGTAAAACTGAATTTCCCCACTGTGGGACTAATAAAGGAATATCTTTCTTATGTGTGAGATAGTTTGAACACACCCTCTCTCCATCCTCAAATATTGCCCTCCCTAAACCATGAATATGCCTTTGAGCAATGCACTTAGGTTCAGAGGAGCAGCTAAATCCAGAGGTACATTATGGCTCTCAACTAGGTGGCGGGACTTCATGAGTATGTAACAGGAGTCAACCTTCACTGGAAAAATCAAGATTCCTACGCATCTAAACAAGTTTCATGTTTTGCTTTGTTGCCTGTTGTTTTTGTGACCAGATTAGAAAAGAGACACTTTTTTCGGCTGTGGGCCTCAATCAATATCGTCTCTCATGTTGCCACGCGAGCTCATTAAAACATACAATTGTTTCTGTGATGTAGGAACAGCCAGAGACGGACCTGCAACTCCCTTTGAATCCCAAACACTGTGTCAGAGCTGTTAAATCAGACCTTTGTGGTCTAATTAAACTGTGCCAAGGTTAAACAGGAAGAGAGACCTTCAGGGAAACAACATACACATGTGTGGATTTATGCATTTCTCCTTGGTTCACTTTGCAATGGGTACACACAAGGACATGTTTTCCTCTGGAGGTGGGCTGCAATGATTGAAACGTGGTTGTAACACAAAAACACACACACACATAGATAAACTTAGCAATGCAAAGTCATCTTCTCTTAACTAGCCAGCTGTAAGTTGAAAACCAGGATTAAGAAACAGGTCAGAAATCACAAACGACTGTGTGTGTGTGTGTGTGTGTGTGTGTGTGTGTGTGTGTGTGTTTCTATTTCTATCCGTTTACCGTTCCCCACCTACCTGCTCATCTGAGTGCTATTAGGCAAACAGCAGCTGTTTAAAATGACAGCCCCTGTGTGCTCTCTCCTCTCTGTGTGGTTCTCTCTGTGTTAATCAAGCAGTGTTGACTCTTCCTGGGAGAAGATAAGCCAGCGATCTATCATAACTGTCTGTCAGTGTGTGTCTATGTGTGTGCATGAGAAAGTGAGGATTAAGATTTTGGTTGGCATCAACTAAGTCTCATAGCCTCATAATCTTCATCAATGATTATTCAAACAAAAATACACAAAATAATATGTTAGATTATATAATTATATACCAAATATTGTACATATTTTCCCCTCTGATTTTCCACAAATTTTAGCATATTTTTTAAACTTTTTTAAGACTAGGAATTTGCCAGCTTGTTTCTCCATACACCAATACAATGGAGGTAAAAGTGTTTTCAATGACTCAGTGGCAACTGATTCTTACAATAAAGGGCTGCAATAGCATTGAGTGTTACATGTATGGGATAAATCTATTCTGATGGAGGTGATCAGCGCAAATCAAAAAAATAAAAAAAGCTCCAGATGAAAACCCAATGGTATTATTAATAGTCCAATTACTATGTGTGTGAGAGACCTGCTGACCTGTACACTGGTCTGGTGAGGAGAATGCATGCAAGCTCACACACATGAACACACACAAACTGACCTCATAGACGTTGAACTGGCTCTGCCCTCTGGATAGCTCTCTGAAGCTGGTGCTGAACTCTCCGATAAAGTCGTGACTAAAGAGAGAAGCGAGGGAGACAGAGCAAGAACAAAGAGAATATATTAAAAAAGCAAATAGTAGTGTTTGGACTATATATTCCAGTTGATTAGTTGAGATAACACAGACAGCCCCAAGTCCCAATTTATGTAACTTCAAGTGAGAATTAGTGAGTGAGTTTGTCGTTAGTGAATATGAAAGCAACTCAAACGAGAGAAAAGAAGACACCAAACGTTTTCAAGTGGACGGACAATGGTTAAAACCAACACTAAAGCTCAGTTTTGTTGAAGAAATATTAGTATTTCTCTGTCCCATTGAAAAACATTACACCAAAATGTCACTGTGTTCCCGCTATCAGATTGAGAGTGACACTGAATAGATTGCATGAAGAATAGAGAAATAACTCCCTGTTCAACTACAGCTTGACAAATGTCACTCCTCTTTCTTTCTGTCTGATTTTCAGCAGCCAGAATCCAGACTCATCATTAAGCAGTCAATCTGTGATGTTCCCGCACCCAGCCTCCTTACCTACTGAAAACATAAGCTAGTGTTAATTATGTGTGACTTGGAGTAGATTATCTGTAGACAAGAAACGAACGTGGGTTGAATGTAAATGTAATCAGGGTAATAAGTAATAAGGGAATGCACTGCTGCTAAGTACTGAGGTTATAATTGCATATCAGATTTGTATCTTCAACAACCTGCTATCCTCAAAATATTATAACCAAACACAGTAACACTATAAATATAGTAATATATAGTGTTAAGTGTTAAGAACTAGAAAAGGTCTGATTTGTGTTGTTTTCTTTTAGTAATTGTTATTTTTCTCAAAGTAAACGGACATTCAGACCAAAAACAGCCCAACTGTTTTTAAAAAAAGAAAGGAAGGTCACTTCAGGTACCGACAACAAAAATCTGATCCAGAAAGTCCAGCTGGAGTAACAGATCCACAAGCCTGAAGACACAACGATTGAACTTATTTTGTCTTTTTTGCCAAGATAATGAGGTTAACAGTAAAACTACAGCATTCACATCACAAATAATCTCCCTAATGTAATGTAATGTCCCTAATGTACGTTTGCACATACTGGATTGTCTAACACTAACACTGTCTAACACTGTGTTGTTCTGTACCAACAAAGTAGGAGTGTACAGGCAGATACTTAAAGAGCAACTTTGGTATTATTCAACCTGAACGCTATTTTTTCATGTTTTTGTGTCTTAGTGACAAATAGGGACAATAATTCTGAAAATGGTCCAGTATTGAGCGATAATACAGCAGACGGCAGCCACTAATGTCATCATATCGGGCAACTCTACCCTGTCAATTTACATCCACTAAAAGTGATGGTTTTGCCGCTGACAGGTTCAGATTATTATAAATGTCTGACAACATTATGGAAAGGACCCTACAAAGAAATTAAACCTTTTTCTTAAGTTTTGCTTTCTGTTTACAATTATGTCAAGTGACTTGTTACCAGCAGACGACAATGGCGACATGGCAACCTGAGTGGAGTGGAGTTAGAGAGAGGAGTGCCACAGAGTTTATGTTGGAGTACAGAAAGCATAGTTGAGTGTTATCTAAACTCACTGGCTGATTTCGACAATGTGGATGCGATGCAACATTTCACAATGAGGCTTTTCCCAGTGAGACACACAATAACAAACAGACCGTATCAAGCAAAAGGTAAGAAAAATGTTTTCTTTCTCTGTGGGGTCCTTTCCATAATGTTGTCAGACATTTATAAAAACAATCTGAGTCTGTCTCTGGCAAAAACAAGCACTTAGTGGACGTCAATCAACAGTGAGGAGTTGCCTAGAGTGATTACATTGCAGCTTGTTTAGCGGCTGGTGGCTGCATTCTCTCTCGATACTGGACCAATTTCAAAAAGTGTTTTCCCTATTAGTCACTTTGACACCAGCATGGGAGAATAGTGTCCAGGCTGAAAATACCTGTTACTCTTTAAGTACTGACACAGCCGATACTACCTCCTGCCTTAAGTATCAATACTTACTACAAATAAATTGATAAATTGGTCTCATGTTAGGTGGGATTTTGGATATATGAACTCTGTTTTGTTTCTCTGCTGCTGTTGTACTTGAGCCTTGTTAGTTTAGAGAGCTCACACCATAAATATATTTGTTATCCATTCTTAAAAAACTATGTTCTGTTTGGGATGGGAATGGTTCGGGTGAAAAAACGAATCATTCGGTTCGCTAGTCACGGTTTGGTTCGCGTATATATTGTTCGGTTCATTTGAAATAAGTTATGAGGCCGATTGTGTATTTTTTTCATTGTGTTTATTGTCACACTAGAAATCACGGCCTATGGAAAGAGGCTGGGACACAGCGGACAGGGGTATGGGGTATAACACAAGCAAGGTTGTTCGTTGTGGTTGGCTCAATTTTAGCGAAGGCAGACCAGGTTTTACTGCACATGTCTCTCAACACAACCACTATGTTTTCACTACCACAGCTATTAAATCGTCACCGCACGTTAGCTCACCAGCTAACAGTGAATGATAAACATGTAAGTAAATGACTTTAGTTCCCTCTAGTCAGCAGTGTTCAGTGGTTGTGTTTGGGGAATTTATTGTGAAGGAGGAACAGCAGCAGTGAAGCGGTGATGTGCTGTTACTGACAAGGGTCCGTACTACAGAGCCTCCATGTTATTAATTTATCAATTTATTATCCTCATAAAGTTTAGGAGCAGCGTAGCCCTCAACTAGACAAGCTGAAACTAAAGCTGGCAGTAGACTCTGTAGTCTGACTGTTGAGGTTAGTTTGTCATATATCTTAGTAGTAAACTAAAGCTGGCTGAGACAAAGCAGCTCCTCCTCTCTACCAGCAGGACCTGTAGTGGTTCACATCAGCAGAGGACAGAGGAGAGAGGACAGAGGATAGGAGGACAGAGAACAGGAGAACAGGAGGACAGAGGACAGAGGAGAGAGGACAGAGGATAGGAGGACAGAGAACAGGAGAACAGGAGGACAGAGGACAGAGGAGAGAGGACAGAGGATAGGAGGACAGAGAACAGGAGAACAGGAGGACAGAGGACAGGAGAACAGAGGACAGAGGAGAGAGGACAGAGGATAGGAGGACAGAGAACAGGAGAACAGGAGGACAGGAGGACAGAGGACAAGGGACAGAGGAGAGAGGACAGGAGGACAGACTGATACTGACTGATGTTTGTGTTCTTCAGTCTTTATAAACTTCACTCAGGAATATGATTTATTTTATTAATATCTTAGATTGTTTCCAGTAAGATATTAATGAGTTTATATGGTGACTTTACTGTTGTAAACATTATGACAACATGTGTCCTCGTTGTATTTTAAATATTCAATTATAATGTGGTTCTGACTTTAAAAACAACCAGGCTGACATCAGTACGGCTAATACGCACACTTCAATATTTATTTATAACAAGTCATATCATCATTGCAGTATTGAGCAGTGTTATTGCACATGGCTGATTTTCCTCACATGATGCAGGCCTAGTATATGTTACTGTTTAAAAAAGCTCTCGTGCTGGCTGACCTGATGCTGGCCTTTATGTTGATGATTTGTTTTTATTGATTAATTCTTTTTAAATAACACAGTGGCACTTTTGTTATAGATAAGAAGTCATAGCAGCCATAAGATGTGATAATGAAGATAATTTTTCCTGATGTTAGACGACTGTTGTGAAGACAAACAGTTGTTGACTTATTTTGCCAAATAAATGAAATGCATGTTTAAATTGAAGTTGGAAATTGGCCTCCTTGCTGTACCATAAATGAACCGGACCGAACCAAAAACCATGACCCCAAACGGTGAACCGAACAGAACCGAACCGAACCATGAATTTTATGAACCGTCCCACCCCTGTGATTATTAATTAACACATAATAATAATAATAATAATAACAACAACAACAACAACAACAACAACAACAACAACAACAACAACAACAATAATAATAATAATAATAATATAATAATGCAAATCACTCAGTAGTAATAAAATGTACAATGTGTTTCAAAAATCATAACATGATTCTTCTGGACATACAATAATAAAACCTTTTAGAACCTGTAATGATGTCTGTTATTCTGACCCTGGTATTACTTGGTATTACGCCCACGCCCATCATGTGTTAATGCAGTGCTGTGGTCTGTCTGAACACTGTCTAAAGCTTCGCTTATGCTGTACTTTTGCAGGAAAGTAACAAACAGCAGAGGTGGGGGACCATATGAAGACATAATTTATGCCTGAAAGTATAAGTAGAATATCATATGCAGGTTGTGATTTAAAGGGTTGTATGACAGTTCAATTACAAAAATCACAATAGCAGTGGGCATATAAAAGAGAAGAATTACCTGCCATCTCTGTCCCAGTCGTACACCTCCACCTTGATTGTTCTGTTGGGAGAGGACACAAGATGAGGATCAGGTCAAAAAGACAGATTTGTTTTCTTTTCCTGATTTATGAGTCTATTGATGTTTCTCCTGATATGCATTTGTTGCTATATTTCTTGAGGCACTGCAAGCTACTGGGCACTAAAATAAAAAGGGAATTAAATTGTCTTACTATATTCATAATCAAAGTGCTAAAAAGCTATCTATTTGTGAAATTATATAATATACATAGATGTGTCATGATCAGAAGAATGCTAATTTCTTTTGTCGTTGTCATGGAGGTATTAAGAGAAGCAGATCCATTCTGCAGCTTATCTTTATTCCAACACACTGTCTGCCTGTCACTGTATTTGCCTCCAGTAATGGGCTCTCCTCATCTCCAAATACATCTATCTCCGCATCCCATTATAGCTTACAAGCAAATGTGAAAAAAAAAACCTCACAATAGTCTGCAAGAGGCAGATATGCTGCGCTATCACTACATCTACCAATATTTTCAACAGGAGGGTCATTTCTGACAATAGCAGGAGAGCGATACGTATAGTGGAGAGAGAGAGCGGCAAAAGGACAATAAAGACTGAATTAAAACAGAGCGAAAGGCATGAGAATGAAGGAGAAAGAGCAAGGGGAAGGGAAGTTGGTGGGAAAATGACTCAAAACTGATGGAAAATAAATAAAGGAGGGTCTGAGTGAAAAAATCATTATCGATTAAGTTTGTCTTTTTGACAGCAGGAAGTAGAGACGGGTCAAATATGGTGTAAAACTTTGTGAGCAGACTAGTACTTCACGAGTCTTGTAAAACTCGGACAGCTTTCTACAACAAACAGCGCCTAACTCAAAACCTGAGCCAAAAATACACATTTGCATCCTGCTCATTTTTCGAAATGAGAAGGAGTGGAAATAAAAAGCATCATTAATGGGCCTTGGAGCTAATTAGAGAAGCAATAGCAGGCTGGCTGAGAGCGATGAGCACTCTGGGGATGAATGTGTCTAGTGGTTGGATTAACACTTCCTCCTCCAGAGAAGCCGGTATGTGCAGAGCTGTTTTCATTCAGTGTTAATTTTGTTCGTGAAAACTATGACGAAATATATTGTCTGGGTTCTCCGGCTTCCTCCCACAGTCCAAAGACATGCAGGTTAACTGACTCTAAATTACCATAGGTGTGAATGTGAGCGTGAATGGTTGTCTGTGTCTATGTGTCAGCTCTGTGATAGTCTGGTGACCTGTCTACAGTGAACACCGCCTTCGCTCAATGTCAGCTGGGATCGGCTCTAGCTCCCCTGCAACCCTAAATCAGATAAACGGTTACAGATAATGGATGTATGATGAAATATAATCATCAATGACCTTTTTTGTCAGTGACTAAGACGAGACGATGACAAGATGGCACCAATGTCACTGAACACCAACTGTGAGCAAATGTGAAACGTGAAAAAAAATACTTAAATGCAGGTTAAAACATTAAAAGTTTTCATCACCATCTTTCTACTCTGTCTCAAACACAAGCGTGCACACGACGTGCACGTTGTGCAGAATGGCTGTCACACAGTGGACGCGACTCACTGACATCACTAATGAGCACAGTGAGGAAAAGTCACATTAACTGGAAATCTGCAGTCTACATCATTCAACCAGTGTCTTTCATCAAATAATGATCGGTTAAAATGTGAAATTAGTTTGACTAAAACAACAAAATTATTGGATTTGGCAAGACTAGATTGGCTGAAATGCTCAGTATAATCTGATGTCTACAAAGGACATTTAATAAAAAAAAAAAAAATAGATGCCAAAAATTAAAACATAAACCATTTTGATCAAAACTTAGGACTAAAAGTTGACTAAAATGAGTTGACTAAAAAAGACTTGTCACTGACTAAAAACTAGACTAAAACTGTGAAGCACAAAATGTGACTAAAATTAATAAGCATTTTTGTTTAGAGACTGAAACTAAAACAGCGGCCAAAATTAACAAATTGGTCTGCATATTGTGGGAGTATTTTAGCGCTGTGTCTCATTAAGTCAGCGCTATGCCACATCTCGGTGGGAAAAATCCCCTCTCTCTCAGCTTTGATGAGGCAACACTAACAGGAAATTGACAAAAATTTCACTTGTTAAACGTGTGGTCTCGCTGCATGTGTGCGTGCGTGTGAGTGTGTGTGAGTCAGTAAAGAAACACAGGTCCATCGGAGGACCTAGGAGCAGAAAGACACAGCTCTCTATTGTTTGCTAGCTTGAGCTCTTCCTTATCTCTTCTCCCAGGCTGCTGCAGACACATTCAACATTCAATGTGTGTGTGGGTGTGTGTACCGTGTGTGCGCTCCACTGTTAGTATCGCCTATAAGCTTATTGGACCAAACCTCAGATCGATGCCGCTGTCTGCTAGCTGAGCTAAGCTAAACCCTACCGTCTGCTTCTTTGTGTCTTTTTCACAACACAGCTGCTGTCGACACCAGATGCAACGCAAACACACGACTGACATGAGAGAGACACGCTGATTTGTTTTCTCACTCAGGACTTCTCCTGAGATTTAAAGTTAAACCTGTGCCCCCCGTCAAGAAAGGGAGGTTTGAGCGATGCAAAAATAATTTAAAGAGACGGAAGTTTGAAGTTAAACAGAGGCGACATATCAAAGTGAGGCAATATGAACGTCACAGTGCTTTTGTTTTTTACGGGCGCATACTGTGTGTTTTGCAGAATGCTCTAATAACTTCAATGATGTTTCCATGTTATATGTTAACATGGTATATATACCATGTTATATTGTACCAATTACAGGGAACACAGAGACAGTGTTCACTGCAGGGTCAGCTGAACATGCAAAATATGCAGGTTTTTTTCTGCAGGTAAGCAGACAATTCAAACTATCTATCAAGACTTTCCGATAACAAATATTATGAAAATTTACTTTTAGCTTACCTATTTCCTAGGGCTGCAAAGATTAATCGATTAATTGTCAACTATCAAAATAATGTTATAACTGTTTTGATAACTGATTAATCAGTTTGTCATTTTTTAAGAAACTAGAATTACCGCCTCATGGTTGTATTCCTCCGCCAATGAGTCAAGTTGCAGTTTACATCCATTTCTGTCCAAAATGTCATCTCTTCCTCATTTTATCCTGTTAGACATTTGTATGAAATTGTCAAAATAAGCACATGAATTCTTGAGTTTGTATCACAGTGACCTTGACCATTGACCAACAAATGTAATCGGTTCATTCTGGAGTCCAAGTGGATATCAAATTTGAAGTAATTACTAAGATATCACATTCAGGAGAAAGGGACGGATGGATGGATGGATGGGGGAGGGAAAAATCTTTAATTCCAGCTTCTTAAATGTGAATATGTTTTGGTTTCTCAACTCCTTTATGACAGTAAACTGAATATCTTTGAGTTGTGGCCAAATCAAGACATTTGAGGACGTCATCTTGGGCTTTGGGAAAAACTGATCACCATTTTTTTCCCAATTTTCTGACATTTTATAGACCAAACAGCTCATCAGTTAATTGAGAAAATAATCAATCGCTAATGAAATTAATTGTTAGTTGCAGCCCAACTGTTTTCCCAACAATTAGTAGCGAAGTCCTTAGCTCTTTCCAGGAAACAGGCTGGGAACTTTGGGAAAGTTGAGCATTACCAAAAAAGAAGGATTACAGAGCCATTCCTTTTAAAATACGTTAGATGCTTAGAATGGCAGTTCATAAAGATAGCAGCCCAAGCAGCGAGCCCCCTGTCCATCACCGAATCAATACCAGCAAGCTCCACTGACAGTCCCCGGATCAGCACCATGGACGGTGGTCATGACCCTCTCTCTAAGGATGATCTACCCTGAGCTACAGGGAAGCAGGAGGACGCTACAGACCTCAAACTCACGGCCCGTGGGACAATTGCAGCCCACAAGACGATATTTTGTGGCCCCCACCTTGAAAGTTTAATATTAGTGCGGCCCACAAGTTTTATGTGAATGGCACTTTCCCGCGTTGTGTGTAGAAGCTGAACGAACCTACCAATCACAGTGAGGTATGTGGCTCCTGGGGGCAGGCAGTAGGCCGGACTTGATGCAAACACAGAAACATTTCACAACTATGGTGGCGCCCCTGTAACACTGCATAAGCTTGATTGGGGCGGGGGGGGTTCCCCGTTGGCCCCCCTCTTTTTGTGTGTTTGTTTTTAAAAAGAAATTGTTTTTCCCCCGGAATAAGTTTTTCTTCTTCTTCTTCTTTTAAAGCTTGATTTCTACTTCTGCATTGACTTGACGCCGTAGCCTGACGTGCATCTCAAGAAATGTAACTACACGCCACGGCGACACAGACCACAGCAGCTGTGATTGGTCCAGTCTCTCAGCGGTGCTGAGTGGCCAGGACCCCGAACAACCACAGACAGATCAACTTCTCTCTGCCTCGATCTTTTCAGTGGTTGTTCGCACAAATCGACTCAGGTATATTTTCTCTTTTCAGCGTTCCAGTAATGTCAGTACAAGTTCTGTGGTTCAACAGTTATCAGCTCCATGTTCAGAAGAACTGTTCATGTTCTTCAACGTTCCATTCATGTTCAGGACAGTTCATGCAAGAACCCATTCATGTTAAAGAACTGTCATTAATGAATAAAAAACATGTAAATTGAGTTTGAGACCACTGCTATCGACTGTGGGTTGATCTACATCTATCATCTTTATACGTTATGTCCATCTTACAGTCAGCCAGTCAGATGGAACTCCCATTAACTAGAGCTAATGGGAGTACTAAATGTCTAAATGTCTTCACATTTGCAAGATGTTTCATAGAGCACAGTTATAAATTTCTGCCTCTGGTCAAATACAAATTGTATTACTGCCAATTTTTCAAATTAGTTCATTGTAATTGGGGGCGGCAGTAGCTCAGTCTGTAGGGAGATGGCTTGGGAACCGGAGGGTCACCGGTTCAAGTCCCGACATGGACCAAAAAACTGAGTGTGAACTGGTAGCTGAAGAGGTGCCAGTTTACCTCTTGGGCACTGCAGAGGTGCCCCTGAGCAAGGCACCAAACCCCCAACTGCTCGGGGCGCTTGTCAGGAGCAGCCCCCTCACTCTGACACCTCTCCATTAATGCATGTATGTGTGTTTCAGGTCTGCATGTACCATGTCTGAGTTTAACAGAGTGTAAAATTAAATTTCCCCATTGTGGGACTAATAAAGGTAGATCTTCTTCTTCTTCTTCTTCTAATACAGTTTTATTTCCTGTTTATTTTTACTGCTTTCAAATCACCCACAAAACCAGACTACATTCATACTCGAAAGAGCAATTACAATCATAAACATATTAAAGCAAATAGAGACTGTGTGTATGTTTTTGGGTCACGATGCATTGTTGTGGTACCTAAATAAATGTAACTGAGTTCTGACTTAAGCTGGACATGCACTGTACGATTTTAGAAATGTTGTTGTGATGTAAAAGCCAAAGCTCACAATTTATGTGCTCACAATATACGGTCCGATTGTCAGATCTGAGTGCTCACACTGTGCATGTAAAATAGAAACAAACAAACAAAAAAAAACACAGCCGAAATTCAACAAACTAAGATTAATCGTGCTGCTCAACATTTGGGTCACAAACTGGTATGACAATAAGATGAAAGCAGCCTGCCCCCTTCTCTCTGTAAACTAGTGAACTAAGCATAATCTGAACCACGAGAAAATAATGTTACTTAAAAGTCTGTGAAGCACAGTATACCCCTGAATGCATCATGATTAGGCTTCAAACAGAAGTGGAAGCATTATGCTGCTATGTAGAAGGAGAAGAAATCATGCCTATATTGAAATGTATGAAAGTATTCACTGACATTAAATGTTTTTTATAGAAAATAGGACAGTCGACAAAAAAATATCATACATCCATGCATTGTTTTCCAGGAAATATGACAAAATATTATGCAGTTTCTCTCTGCCAATTCGTCTTCGTCATCCTGCTGACACTGCCAAATAACATAATATTTCTTCTTAGCGGCTGAAAGCAGCTTCATATGTTTTTCATTCACACTGAATGTTATTTATTGAATGCTACTTTCCATACAATATACAGTGTTTCCATATGAGTGGTCGATCACTCACAATACTGCACCACTGTCAAAAACATTAATTTTCTTTTTATTTTATTACTCTCTCTGATGCATGGTATATAATAAAAGGCAGCACACAAGTGTGTTTGGATGCACAGTGTCAGGGCTCAGTGTTCATATCTCAGTCAGCCTTAACAGACATGCAGACAAAGGTAAAAATGAAAGAGTTTATGTGGTCCAGTATCAACTTTAACCTATTCGTGCCCAAAGACTATATTTAGTATGTTAAAGAAAAATGCCACATTTGTCCTGATTAGTCAAAAGTCAAGAAATTTGGGAAATTATCTCACAAAACAACTTTGACTTTTCAGGAAATCACATAAAAACACATTTATCAACAGTGTAATCGGGTTTCTGGAAAAATTACTATTTTTGCACTGAGATACAGCCATTTTGTATCATACTATATCTAGTATTTGGGCACATGGGACTATTGCTTTATCCTAAAATATAATGGAGTCTACTGCAAAACCAGCAGTCCCATGTGCCCAAATACTAGATATAGTATGATAAGAAAAACTCTCTTTTTAGCCCAACAGTTTGCTTACTTGGCAAGCCCAGAAAACACTTCCATAGGAAGTTAAAACTTTCAGGTGCAAGCACAAACGGGTTAATAATGTGGATATTTGGGTTTATCATACTAAAAATCACCAAAACATTTTCAATATTTGCCAAGATCTCTTTGGTGAGCCACAACCAGCAGCGTTATGCTGTGTGTAAACGGCCTGAAGAGGCCATCCATTAGGGGTGTGATGATACATCGTGCTGCGATATTTCACAATATAAAAACGTGACAATGTGCATCATCGAGAGAAAAACTGTATTACGATGTTTTGGGGATGTGATAAATTAATTTAAAAATGCGCTACTTTGGCTCTGATCAGCCTCCTCTCTCTCTCAGTGCTCTCCAGTCAGCTCAATATCTGATCAGTGACACATCATCAGCAATAGCCAATCAATACTTAAACTATTGCTATAATATCGTACCGTATTGAGATCGTGAACCTAATACCATGTATCTTATCATGAGCTGAGGGTCACACCGTCCATCATATCTGAAAAAGGACTCACCTGTCGTAGTCGCCATTGCAAAGAGCCCGGACAGGGATCTTAAAGGCCTGCCACACTGGATTCAATGTGTTCTTCACCACCTCTGTCTTGTGGCAGATGGTAAACCTGCAGAGAGAGACGAGGAGAGGCAGAGAGAGTGAGGAAAGAGCGATGGAAGAAAAATAAGATTTGTGGGGAGAGAGAGAGAGAGGGAAATAGAAAAGGTAATTGAGTTAAAGAGGAGACTTTCCACAGTGAAGAGTAAAAGTGGAGGGATGTGGAAGCTGGACTACTTCCCTGACTCAAAAATACACACAAACACACACTGCGAAGATGTAATTTCATTAGTCTCTTGGCTAGCAGGTGGACTTGCTATCTACTGTCCTCAGAGCACAAGGTCTTATCTGACTTGTCACACACTGCAGGATGGAAAAGAGCCCACAGAGCTGGATCGAACACACACACACACACACACACACACACACACACACACACACACACACACACACACACACACACACACACACACACACACACACACACACACACACACACACACACAGTCACGTTTCCATGACTTCTGAAGACATGACATTGACTTATATTCATTTTCTGTAGCTGTTACTTGCCTAATCCTAACCCTTATCCTCAACCTAAATCTACCCTAACCCAAGTCCTCACCCTATATATATACACACATATATATATATATGGGCTGCACGGTGGTGTAGTGGTTAGCGCTGTCGCCTCACAGCAAGAGGGTCGCAGGTTCGATTCCAGCTTGCGGCTCTTCTGTGTGGAGTTTGCATGTTCTCCCCGTGTAAGCGTGGGTTCTCTCCGGGTACTCCGGCTTCCTCCCACCGTCCAAAGACATGCTGTTTAGGTTAATTATGACTCTAAATTGCCCGTGAGTGAGAATGTGAGTGTGAATGGTTGTCTGTCTATATGTTGTCTGTCTCTATGTGCGCTGCGATGGACTGGCGACCTGTCCAGGGTGTACCCTCCTTCGCCCTATGCCAGCTGGATCGGCTCCAGCCCCCCCACCCCTAACGAAACGACGATGGATGGATGGATGGATGGATATATATATATATATATATAATATAAAGTGTTTGTATAGCTGTCAAGAGTCTAAGTCTGATTGTAAATGTACAGTATATTGTATTTTTACAACTGAATGTCTTTTAAGCCACTGTGTGCATTGCTACAGGTCTAGCATGTCCATACTGGTGTTGGGTAGTAACAGGGTCCAGGAACAGCTGGGTAATACGGCACTGGCGTTAGGGACCTAACCAGGCAAACATTAGGTTTGTTCCTGGACTCCAGGGCTGATATGAAGGTTGTCCTAGGTGGTTATACGTGAGCATTTCTCGATGTTTCATGGCTCAGGTTGACCTCTTCACAGACGGCACTTCATCCTCTTATGGCCCTGTGGAAGGCTCACTATTGTCTTCCTGCTCTTCTGAACCTGCATCCTCCATGGTGTCATCCCTCGCTGGTTCCTCCTGTAGTTCCTAAGCTGGTGGTGTAGCAGCCGGTGCCAGCATCTGCACTGAATCTGATACTGCACCAGGGTCAGGTTCAGGTGGCAGCTGCACTCTGTTGCCTCTGAGTAGGGGTTAAATCAGCAGCAACTGGACTTGGTTTAGATTCTTGAAGATGTTTCACTTCTCATCTCATTTAGGTCAGAACTGAAGAAGCTTCTTAGGTGAGAAGTAAAACACCTTCAAGAATCTAAACCAAGTTCAGCTGCTGCTGTTTTAACCCTTACTCAGAAACCATGACCTGGATGACTGAGAACCTTCACAAATGTCTCTGTTGCTTGTCTAAAACTCTGGAGCTGCAGCACTGAGTTCACTGTGTGGTTTAGGCTGAGGCACTGGGGGTCTGACTCTCCTCCATCATACACAGGTGTGGTCCTGTGTATTCCTCTGCTTCATCAGAATGTTCATACTGTTGTTTCTCTGATTGTCTCTCTGCTTTTGTCTTTTCTTAGGTGCGCACTGACTCTGCTCATCTTGTTCTAAGGGAAAATCGTTAACAGGTAGCAGAAGGTTACGATGCAGGACACAGAGGGTTCGATCTCCTGTTTCTGGCTGAATGCTGTACACAGGTCCATCTCCTCTCAGCTGAGCACTTTCAACTATTGCCTGAGGCAATCTTGTATGCCTCCTGCATGCAAGAAGCCCATTTCTGTGCATACTCTTCCATAAAAGCCGGTTCCCTCGTTGTCTCGTACAGTCGTATGCATGGACTGTGTGGGGTAAGTGGTCCTTCCACTCGGTCCTGTTCAGATGCTCTATGATGACGATTCCTGCCAGCTGCTGGAGACTCTGGAAAACGTGGTTCTCAAACTCCCAGCCCTGATCATGATGTCATTTTTCAGGGTACCCGAAGCATGGAATGAAGTCACAGAAGATCTTCTCTGCTGCATAAATCAAGCGCTTCCTAAACTAACAGCTAGTGATGCACTGTCAATCAGCATCCTCCTTCTACACAAACTCACATTTGTCATCCACAAATTTTTCTACATGTGATCCACACATGTGCGTAAACAGGCAGGACAACTTTTAATCCGATGGCAAATCGATGAAACCAATTTCCTTTGGATGCAGGGAAGGATTAAAGCAAACATGAAAAGAGAGATGGAGGGAGAGTGAAGGAGGCAGGGGGGAGGGGAACTCACGTGCCGTCCTCATTGCTCCTATAGAAGACCAGAAAGGGGTCAGACTTGCCGAAGAAATCCTTTTTGTCCAACTTATTCCCGCAGAACTGCATCATCACTGATTCCTAATAAGGGAGACAGAAAAGGACTGTATAAACAGAATAATGATGCATAAGTGGCCTCATTTCTCTTTGCATGCAACACTTTTTGTAGAAATAATGATTTCTGCTTATCTATTGAGGCTGCTGTTGGTAGTAAAGCTTACATCTCTCATGTGATTGTTGAATGCAGGAGCCAAATGGTTCAGAAAGTCCTTTTTCTTTGATAATTCAAAGATGTCTTTTCTTGTTGACTTAAAAGTCTGTGTTTCTCTGATGTACTATTGTGCCCCAAAAATGATAAAATGTGTGCTGAGGCCAAAAAATAGGATGCCAGTGGTGAAAGATGAAAAATAAGTAAATCACAAATCGAGGAGAAAAACCCATTAAGTTTTAATTTATTTTATAGACTGGTTGCAGGTGAAGAAACTGATGGAGATTAAAAAGAAGGACTCAGCTTTATATTTCTTTTTGTTTGTCTGGTTTTCAGCCGAATTTAGGAAAAACTACCGGCCTGATTTTTATTAAATTTGGTGAAAGGGCGTAGCACAGGCCAAGGATGAACCCATTATATTTTGAAGCGGATCCAAATTACATGGCAGATACACAAATTATTTTCCACTTTCATTACCATTGCGAGACCTTAGTGGAAGTGTCCTTCTACCTTATTGATATATTCAGTCATATTTGTGACTCATCTCATACACTTTTGCTTCTTTTTATGGGTGCAGGCGCTCCATACTCCCTGCTATAGCAGCCATTTCTATTGGAAGAGTCATCTCCATACCTACAAAATACACCACCAACAAAACATGGCACCAAAAATTCAACATGAAATCCAAACAGCTGCTTTTAAGTATGTTTTAGTGAGAGTTTTGTTGTTCTCTAAAGTTTACTGAAATATTAAAATATTCAAATAAAGGTCAAAGGGGCCTCAGCTATTGAGCCTTGAATCCTCCAATACAAACATCCTGCCAGAGAAAGGAGCAGATAGAGAAAGACGGATACAGAAAATATAGAGAAAGTTTTCAGGAAGTGTACATCTATCCTCACCCTGCAGTTGTTCAGCTCCTCGGCTCTCACAATAATGGTCCCGCATTTCTTCCCTTGAATGCCTCTGTACACAACACACAACACAGCAACAGGTTAAGACATCACAATCACGTGGATAGTGTGTTTGGCATGACTCTACGTGTATCCTTCCTCCCACGTCTCCGCTGTTCTCTGCACTCGAGGCCAAGGTCAAGTCGTGGAATAACCGGAAGGCTCACATTTCACCACCATCAACTCGATGTCTGAACAGTGTGTACACCAGAAGAGGAGTCAATGACAGCAGCAAGCATATTTGATAACGACGGGACTAGTTTCATACGCATCCCAGAGCAGGTTCCAGGCTGGATGGTGACCTTCTCACAGCAGGAGGGAACTCTGAAACTAATCCAGTCCCACACTGACCCCACTGTCTTGTTTGTTTACTCGGTGATGTTACATACTGGCGCCGTGGCGTGTTGACCACAGGATATCAGAAATTTGTAAAAACTGAGATCCCAAAACAGTTTCTCATTATCGTGACATTTTTCAGTGATTGCAGTTGATTGCACACTAGAAGGGGGGGCAGATATGCACCGTTTTTTCTCTTTTTTAATCTTTTTTTTTTTTTTTTTTTTTTTTTTTACAAAATATGAGTGGAAATACAAAAAAAGATTGAATAAGACATATATATCAGGCACACTGGAAACACTGCAGTGCAGCCGCCCACATTCTATAATGTGACACTTTCCTTGTGAACGTGGCCTCAGATGACATTTGTCTGCTGAGCCTATATGGACATCAAGCCTACTGATGCATACACAGTTCTAGTCAGGGTTTATGTTACCGGGCATATGACAGCGTTTCGGTGTAGCTGTCTGGCAGATTTAATGATCAACGGCCAGAATGTCCGTTTGGGAAACATGCAAAATAAATACATAAATTCATTAATACCATATGAAATAGCCTAATATTGTAAGATTGTAAGACATTGCCAAGAAACTTAACTATTACACCTATTATAATGATGATATAAATAATGATTTCATCCATGTTTCTTCAATATATTTGAACTTTTAGACTTCAGACCGAGACAATTACAGAGACGAGGTGCTGTGCTGTGTTTGAGAGAGAGGCCGAGAGACAGAGAGAGGAAGAGATTAATAAGAATCTGAATGTCACCATCATGAATGAAGCTTCAGATCATTTGGTAGGCTATAGTCCAACAAGCAACACAACAATATTTTGATTTTGACAAACACGGAAATCGGACCAACCAGCCTATTATTTTGGACAGACGCTATTCTGTCTTTTGAAGGTTGCAGCAGGCTCAGTCTTAAAGCTATTGAATACACTGGTATCATCTGAAACTAGAAAACCTATGTCGCTAAATAATGCTCCCGCTAAATTTTGGTGAGGAAAAACTGGCCATTTTCACAGGGGTACCTTGATAAGTGAAAACTTTGAGATAAACAGAGTGTGTAATAAATTGCAATATACTGTATCTTAGCGCAATATTAGAAACTAGAAAAGCACTCGGAGAGCACAGACCTCCGCCAAGCACCATAGTTTCCCCCCATATTGTAATTCACTCCAAAATAAAAATCCTACATTTTTATTATTAGTTCAGAAGTTATTAATGAAAATCTCTTTTTCCGCAATGGCGGTTTCTTCTGGATCTATTTCCTCCAGTATTAAAGCTATATCAAATTCGTTGACATACTTCAGATGCGGAATTGTCTCAGCTACACGATGCCGCTTGTTAGAAATCTCTACCTCTAATATTAAATGCACAGTAGGCCAAAATGTCAGAGTACCCCCATTTTTTTATATAAATTGCTATAAAATCCGCCATCTGGATCAGATCTGGATCAGCCTTTGGGATTTGATAGAAGAACACATTGTAAATCCCTGAGTCAAATTTCATGAGCTTTGGGCAACAATTACCAGAGATACTGAGAAACAATTTTTTGGGTCCCATTGACCCCAATGTTAACTAAAATTTCAAAGTGATCCAGAATCCAGGATTTCTTCCAGATCACCCAAAATTAAACCAGTTCTTCCTTTTCACATTTTCGACACACCCTGAAAATTTCATCAAAATCCGTCCATAAGTTTTTGAGTTATCTTGAACACAGTCAAACAGACAAACAGATAAACGCTGGCAAAAACATAACCTCCTTGGCGGAGGTAATAAAGCAAAATGATTTAAATCACAATGAGATTTTATAGTGGCTTAAGTATGGTGATAATATCATAGGGCCTCTGGTGATTCCCACCCCTAAAAACAGGTGCACAACCAGTCAGTGTTAAGAACCTCAGCTGAGCACCAGATCAAAAGCGTGAAAGCCAGATCAAAAGCACTTTATAAAGTAAGACCTACTGGAAATGTCATATTCATGAGCACACCCCTGTTTAGAGTCTGGTCAGAAGCAAACGTCATGGAAAGTTTTGCTACTTCACACCGCCTCAAAGATACAAAAGGAACACTGTTGAGCATGAGGTATTTATATCTGTGTGGGTGTGTTTCACTATGTAAGTGGGCTGTTGAGCTGTAGTAAAGGTGGGGAGAGGTGATGTATGTGTACTGTGTGTGTGTGAGCACTTCCCCTGAATAAACATCATGAAGGTGAACTTAATGACTTCACTTGCAACGACTCCTCCTGTATAAACACACACACATACACACACACACACACACAAACACACACACACACAAACACACACCAGTTTGTTTTAGTTCGTTAGACATAGACGAGGCCACACTGTTTAGCTTCTGACATTCATCCTCTCTAACACATGCAACAAAAAAAGTTAATCAAATGCATTTAAATGATCATGGATAAATTTGACCTCATTAAATCTCAGTTTTCATCCCCATTATTTACGCTGAACAAAATATTTCAGTGACATCTGTTTTCAGATGAATAAAATATAATAAAATGTGATTTATACTAATGTTTGTCATGTATTTAGAAGAAATAGCTGAGGTCAGGTGATAAGTCTCTGTGGGCTCATCACTTTGAGCTACTATTCCGTTATCAATGTAAAATATTAATTAACATGAAATATTTCAAAACTTTACAAGTATATTTTTAATAAATGTATTGTTTGACTATTTTATGTACCAGACTTCTGTAAAAGGTTTGATACAAATTCCCACTTTTTCATTTTGTTCTGCATCATAAGGTTCAGTATATTGGTAATGAAATCTAGATTGAAAAATTATAATAAATGCTTGTTATACAGACAGTCCTTCATCCCATGCATACAGCGATAGCGATGTATCGATTACAATCCTCCAACCACCATGAGGGGGGAAGAGCAGGACAACATAATTTGACTTGACTTTTGAGAGGTCTTGCAATCTCGCAAAAAGGGCCCGTCTGATGTGCTCCGCTCTGAGAGACCCACCTGGCACAAATCGACTCAGGCAGTCATTTACACAGCCCAGAATTGGGGTTGAGGACCTCTACGTGAATGTAATTCAAGTCTCCTTTTACTCCAGCACAAGGAACTGGTGGGGAAAGTGCTTTTGAAATGGCAGACTTATCAAAATGAATCAGATCCTGGAACTGACGCTCTGCATTAAAGAGCTGAGAGCTTTTTTTAAAATTTCTTTTCTTTTTACTTGCAAAAGCAATACCCTTTTCTCAGAAATCTAAAGATAGGAAGAAAAGCTAAAATATTCTCATTTCCTTTTATTTCCAGACAGCACATGGAAGGGGGGGTCTGGAGATATATGGAGAAGAAAAAATGTGCCGCACAAAACCTCCGCAAAAGGCCCTGACTGATGGTGTGACATCAATGTAACCGTGCAAACAGTCGCAATCCTCGTGGATGTGTCAAGCACAAATCACGCTTAAGTAAGTGGCCCTACATGTCAGTGTATGGCGTTCCATGTACACTTCTAGCGCCAGATTTGTATGTTCAGAGCTGCTTCTAGTGGCTGCAGCAATTATGATGGGCGTAAAGGAGGAAGTCATGTAACTTTCACCCAAGAGACGGCTGTGTCTAGAAGGCAACCCACAAATTGCAAAAACGTGCAAAAACTCTTGTGAGACTCACTGCCTGATGACTTATCCCAGCCTAATCCCTTCAAGGTCAATGCCTAAGCATTACCATCTTGCAAGAGTTTCGCAATTTGCATGTTACCTTCTAGTCACGACACCGGGAGACCGCTGTCCATGTCCTCTGTGACTCCAAAAGTCAGCGCTGACTTAACGGACATACTTTATTAAACCTAAATCATGCTTGTTTCCTAAACCTAACCAAATAGTTTTGTTGACTAAACCTAAACCTTACCAACCGAGTTTTGTATGAATTCACAGTGTTTAAGTCTGTCCTACTACCCTGCATGTTGTAAAATCATAGTAAAGGACCAGCTGGGAGTGAGAATGTGCCGGAAAAAGTCAGAAAGAATGATGGAAAGTGAGGAAGACCTTATTCACCTGCCTAAAACAAGTATCAATATGTTATTACTGAGATATTATTGATACACTTGCTGGTATTTATGCCATTAAGTAGTAGCAGAATATACAGCATCACTTGAGGGAGAGATCTGACTGTTTGTTGCTGTGGGTGATGTGTGAAATATTTTCACAGGCGTGCCCTTGGTTTATTAACGTCGTCTTGTAAAATATTTTCCAGATGGAAGCACTGATGTGCATGAGCCAAATGCAGTGAACTCTTCTAGTTCTGTGACATGAATGATGCCCAGACAGCGCTTTACTAAGCTCAGTACTAAGAAGTACTATGAGAACAAATATACACAGAAACATCCCTAGTATCCCAACCAAAAACCTGACAGTAGTTTTGATGTCTTACTGTCACATCTCCTGCACAAGCAAAACCTATGAACATGAATATTGAATCAAATCACAAGTTAACATGATGAGATGCAGCGGCGAATGAGAAATATGTAACTATAAACCACAACACTGAAAAAAAGAAAAAACAACAAAGAAAATAAGTGGTTAAGAGTCTGATTCTGCTATATTTATATTCAATATCTGCACTCAACAATTCAACAGTATCATTTAACAGCTCTGAGATTTCCGCTCTTCACCTTTTACATAAACGGACCTCTTGTACAAACTCTCACTCTGGCAGCATTAAACATTAAGAGCACCGTAAATAGTTGTTGACACACAGTGTCTGCTTCCACAGAGAGCTCATGAAGAAATAAGTATTATTAGTAAGCTATGATTAAACTGCAAACCAACTGCATGCTATGAATGACGACAACAGAAGAGAGGAATGGAAAAAGCTCCCAGATGACTGGTGCAAACACACCATATATACCATGTATATGTACACTAACTACTTCCACCAACTAACTTATTGTACTCTGAGTGGCAATAGGCATATTTTTTGCTTACATATATCATTATGAAGTACATGTTAATTGCACAATTTAATAGTTATAAACCATGAGCGTTTAGATTGGTTCCCTATAAGCCTCGCTTTTATTATATGCAATTCTCACACACACAAAGGAACATAAATACGATAGTACTTTCTTTTCCCCCGGCAGATTTATGCCTCGCATGCAGCGATGCGCCAACTGCAGTATATGAGCACAACAAACTGAGTCAACAGTTCACCGTCAGGAGAGTTTCTGTAGCAGCCACGACGCTGCGTTCACTGTCCTCGTTTCACCGTCTGGGAGCTTTAGCAGCCACAGTGCTGCGTGTAATGTCGCCGACATGCAGCCACATTCTCAGTAAAAGTCCGCCATCACCACCACCACATATTAAGTATAGCGTGTCTGCCCAGCGTAATGATAGCGATTGTCTGACAAACAGTGTGTTTGTGCTACGTTGCCAGTGGCTTTGTGCCCCCTGTATCGTAACTTCAGTGAGTTTCCGACAGACGAGGTGTAGCGGCAGTGAGTGTGGGTTTGGTGGTGGTGTTATAGCTGTGAACGACAGTGTGTGTACAGTTTATTTATCAGTCAATAAGTGCTATGAGACTACAAGCTACAACTCCTCAGCTAGAAGTCTCGAGCCCACTTCCAACTTCTGCTCCAGCTATCTCTTACGTTGAGTCAGCTTTTTTCCTGAAAGTGACGACCACTCCTCTGTTTTTCTCAGCTTTCTAATGATTATTATAGTGTTAATCAATTAAATGCTTAATGTCAGTTAAATGGTTAACTAGCATCCCAAGCCCACACTGAAAGATTTTTCAAATCTTCAATCGAGATGTTGAAATGTGAAATACTCCCCACATAATGACACATTATTTTAAATTTAACAGTTTTGTTCCTATAGTGTGTGGTTAGCAATGATTTGGCCAAAACAGCACAACACATGCTAACAGATTCCATTCATAAACAAGAGTCCAGATGACAAAAAAACTATAATCTCGCAAAATCTCTCACAATCAAACGTGACTACTGTAAACAAACATACACAGACAATGGTAAGAAGTAGTGACGTTGGTTTTGCTTTGTACTAAAAAAAAAAAAAATAAAAATAATGGATGGATGGATGAAGATATGTTCATTAAAAACTTGTTATTGCCACAAATCAACAAGTTGGTCCTCCATTTCTGAGCTCCATCTTACTACTCCTTTATGCTTCATGTCTTACATTAGCTCATGCATTAGCCATGATGGCTGTTGTTGTCCTTTATTTAGTCAGCTTAGTTTGTCGATCATAAATATTGATTGATATTGTATTTGCGGTTCGGGATGGTTTTCCGAGCCAATCGGGGGATGCAAAAAACACTCACTCACTCACAACATACCTCACGCCACAGTGATATCTGGCAAGATAATCTTTATGACCATCAAGAACAAGGGCTCTGCTGACGAATGGTGGTGGTGGGGGTATCAGGGCCAAAAATGGCTGGATTCTCATGTAGCATGTATCCAACATTAGGAGGCAGAAGTAAATACAACTTTTTAGGAGCACACTAGAGACTTTCTCACCCTCAGTCCCAATCATGTCATCTCACTGCAACAATATGCAGGGAGAAAGACTTAAGGACGTACACACACACTCAAACACCCCGGAGACAAGTGACCAGAATCCACGTCGCCATGACAACTCTGCCGAGCCGGTGCCCCCGCTGTGGGGTATCGAATGGGATTCCTCTGCTCGTTATTTCCTCAAATGCCTGCTCTCGCTCCTCTATTTTTTTTCAGAAAGGCAGTCATTATTCTGTCTGAGAGATCAGCCTTAAAATGATAACGTGGGTGGGAACTGACAGGATCACATAGTTACGGGAAGAATAATGTATCTCGCAGTTACATGCGTACAGACACAATATGTGGTAAAGGCAAGAAGGACAGGCCCAAAGCTCAAATTTGATCAAAAATTCATGCCACACGACGCTGCTCTCTAAACTGCAATTTATGTGAATTTGTGAACGGCCCCTGAGAAAATGAGTTTTCTCTAATGGCAACATATTGTTGCACTGAAATCACTGAGTGTTTTATTTGTTTACTAAATAAATTACTGGTGTATTTATTACTGTACAACAGAGAGAAATAATCTTTCTTTTTTGGAAAAAAGCCAGAAAATTGGATACTTAACCATTATAGTCCTATGTTTGGCATTTACAGTGAATGAATTTAATGTGTGTTTTGAATAAAAACAGTTTTTGAAAATGCTTAAGATATGAAAATTTATATGAATCCTAGCTCTAAGGTAAAATGTTTTCCCCTTTTTAGTTTATTCACGACACAGAAAAGCACTCCAAAGTTGAGAAGCGCTTCAGGAATATCTCTCTCCCTGTGTGTGTGTGTGTGTGTGTGTGTGTGTGTGTGTGTGTGTGTGTGTGTGTGTGTGTGTGTGTGTGTGTGTGTGTGTGAGGAAACACTGTGAATCTTCTAATCAAGACACATGGATTTGCAATCAGCGTCTGGCGAGAGATGGGTAATTAAGTCTGGGCCACTTCTGGGCTGCAGCCTAACACACATGCATGAACAAACAGGGGCTTGTGCATACACACGCACACACACACCTTACACACATTTCAATATATCCCCAATGAAGGGAGAATACCTGAATGAGATATCAAATGTAATTATAAGACCATGAGAATCTATTCTTGGCCATGCCCTGACACAATCTCACACACACACACACACACACACACACACACACACACACACACACACACACACACACACACACACACACACACACACACACACACACACACACACACACACACACACACACACACACACACACACACACACACACACACACACTTTTTCGCCTAAAAGGAAACTCATAACCATAATTCTCTCACACAAAGGGGAAGATTGACATCAAATCCATATCACACGGTACACCAGAGGCAGATAGAGAGCTTCTTTGTCTTTCCTTTACAAATCCATACATTCAGGCTTGTATCCACAGCTATCAGCTTTTGTGTGTGTGGGCATTCTTGGCACACTTGTGTCAAACTGTAGCCCACTTGGCTCTTCCATAGTTCACCAGGGCTTCTCTCTGACCCTGTTAACACTGGAAGACCTTGTTTGTGGGAACAAAAAGAGGCACAAAAAGGGGGGTGAGCATGGGAAAGATAAAGATGGAGAGTTGGTGAGGAGAGGGAAGAATAAAGAAAAGAAAAGTGACAGAGCCTAACTCACAAACTGCCCACTGAATATTCAAGAGCCCTTCAAAATAAACACCATTTCAAGTGAAAATGTTATCAGTAATAAAATGCTAATTAAAAAGTCACAGGTGGTATTCACTAAACCTGAGTGCTCTCATGCAAATATAACCAAACAATGAGTCCGGGTAACACGTCGTGCATTTCTGAAGTTAAATATGCCCTCAAGGATTTTATCAGCTTCAACATGCAGCACACTGAACTCATATTTTAGCCTGTAGTGAAAGTAATGATGAGGTTAAATGAACTGAGGTTTAAAGACCAAATGAGCTTAAAGCTAGGGTTGGTAATCTTGAGAGACTAGTAAGAGTGAGCTAGATTTTCAAAATGATCAAACTGAAAAACCCAGCCCATTGTTGCCAACTCTTTTCCAATGAAAGTAGCTAGCAGCACTACAAATCTAGAGAAAAAGTCGGCAAGTCGGAAACATTGACAGTCCGCCATTCAGGTCTCCCTCCAAAGCCACTCCCCCAAATTTGGAAAAAATTACATGATTGGATGGGTTTATTACAATCCTGTAACAGCCAGAGATACCATTTTTAGATTAGCAACTCTTGCTTTTACTCCATGTTATGAATAACACTTTAAAACTTGTCTTTTGAAAGTTAAAGGAATAGTTTGACATTTATTTGCTTTCTTGCTGAGAGTTAGATGAGAAAATTGATATCACTGTCTGTGCTTAGCATAAAGACTGGAAACAGGGGGAAAAGCTAACCTGGCTTGGTCCAAAAATAACAAAAACTGCCAAACACCTCTAAAGCTCACCGATTAATATTCTTATATCTTGTATGTTTAATCCACAAAAAAAAGTGTAAAAACAACATGTTGTTGTTTTACAGGTAATTATGTACCAGACATATTCTTGGCCATTGCAAGGCACAGTAATTTCGCCTCATCACAGTAAAGTTACCAGGTACCCTACAAAGACTTCCAGGTCTCATAGGAACTCAAATACAGCACATAACCCCATATTGTGTTTACACCAGTACCAGGCTAGCCATCCCCATTGTTTCCCATCATCATGCTAAGCTAGCCAGCTTCGGCTTCACATTTACCGTACAGATATAAAAGTGGTATTAATCTTCTCAACTAACTCTAAAAGCAAAAGAGCGTATTTCCCAAAATGTCAAACTATTCCTTTACAATTGGAGGTGATATTCTTCTCATAATGGATAATTCATGTTGAATCTATCAGTGAAATTGTTAAGGGTTTAATAATAAAGCAATAAGAAAATTGGCCACATACAGTATGTCAGGACTTTTACCACATCACTTTTTACAACCACTAAAATAAAAATTGGGTGTTTATTAAGACCATTGTGGTAATCAAGTTAAGGGTAGTTAAAGCTTTTTATATCATTATGTTTATTTATGCCATGAAATAAAAGATGACATACACTCTTCTTTTGTAGGCGATAAATACAACTATCCAACTAGAGAGACTCAGAACTGATATTTAACGAGATAGCAGCATTTTCAATAATGGATTAACTTGCCACACAGAAACTTTATTTTTTGGGTTACTGTAGATTGCTCTGAATTCACTGCAGGAAAGTTGTGGTCAAATCAAAAGAAAAAGAAAGAGTGACCAGCAGGACTGACAGCAATCAGACAAAACAGAGACACGTGAGAGCACATATACAGACTGGTGGTCGACCAGCAGCCATTCAATGCACGATACTGTACTCTGTCATTGTCACTGTTCTGCTTTCTGTTGCTGGTTACTCTCATCTCTTTCTCACGCAGGCACCTGAATGCCCGCTGGAGTTTGATTGAACAATGTAATTAGCTGTAATTAGCACTCATTAAAATTGTTAAAGATCCCCCCTGTCGTGTCAGACTGCAGGTGTGTGTCTGACAAAGTCTAACACACACATTTATACATATAGACCCAACCTAAGCAAGATGACAGTTGCAACAGCTGTGGCCTCAGTACCTTTGTTTCTAATAAATGTTGACATGTTTCTATTTAAGTACCGATGGAAACTCTGTGACCGCTGATGCTTCAATCACAGGGCCTTGTGGAATACATAAATCTAGTAAATGCTTTTCAGTCTTTAAAGTATACAGTAGAACTATCACGGTTTACCTTCCTTGGCTGTGAAAGTTCAGAGCCTCTGCAAAAAGTCATGAAACCTTTCCTCACCTTTCCTCCATACACAAGACATCTAGGGTTTTCAATGTAATGCATCTTCTGTTGCCATAAAAATGGCTGCTTAAATTAAACACTCAATAAAAGTCATCTTCAAGAACTGGAACTTCCCTGTCCTGTACATTTATAAATGTAAAAATGAACGTCTGAATAACGTGTTAGCGCAAATTCATATTAATGCCACTAATTTCTTTGATGGGTTAACGCGATTAATCTTTTGGCGGCTGTAGCAGGCTCAGTTTTAAAGCTAGAGTGAAAATAGTGATATATGAAACTACATATCATATAAACCTAAGGAATCCACTCGTACCAACCATATCATTCTAGCTTGCTGCAAATGAGGTTAAATAACGTTCCAAACTTGGGCTACATTTTGGTGAGGATAAAAAATGGCATGGCCATTTTCAGAGGGATCCTTTGACCTCTGACCTCAAGATATGTGAATTAAAATGGGTTGTATGGATACTCACCAGTCTCCCCTTTACAGACATGCCCACTTTATGATAATTACATGCAGTCTGGAGACAAGTCATAGTCAAGTCAGCACACTGTCACATCGACAGCTGTTGCCGCCTGTTGGGCTTGAGTTTGCCATGTTATGATTTCAGCATATTTTTTATGCGAAATGCAGTACCTGTGAGGATTTCTGAACAATAATTGTCATTGTTTGGTGTTGTTAATTGATTTACAATAATAAATATAGACATACATTTACATAAAGCAGAATATTTCCCCACTCCCACGTTTTATTATTTATTAAATACTTGACACTTCACAATGATACTTGAAATCTCCCTTTAAGGTGAACTTTGAGTAGATAAACAAGGTGCAATTAATTTGACTTAAATCGTAATTAACTATGGATAATCATGCGATTAATCGCGATTAAATATTTCAATCAATTGAAAGCCCTCATAAATATATAAATTATTGTGGCTTTGATGTGAATTCATCACCAATAAATTACTGCAAGTATGTGTGCGGTGTCCGTGTGTGTGTGTGTGTGTGTGTGTGTGTGTGTGTGTGTGTGTGTGTGCTAGATGATGAAGAGTAGAGTGGAGGGAAGGGTTTCTTGAGCAGCGCTCCAGGGCGGACAACATCGTTTTGCACTTTGGAGGGGTCCATGGTGCATGTAAAAGCATGTGCGCACACACACACATGGACAGACAGGTCTCTACCTCTCTCTCTTTCCCTGCCAGTGTGAAACCTGCCACTGCAATCACCATGGCGAACGCTGCTCAAGTGGATGACAGTGTTGCTCTGAAACATAAAAGGAATAGTGGAACACACATGCACGCACACGTGCACACACACACACACACACACACACACACACACACACACACACACACACACACACACACACACACACACACACACACACACACACACACACACACACACACACACACACGTTGCCAGGTTGTTGACAGTGTTCAGTGAAGGGATGCCAGCTTGGCCATTATTTCCCCTGACACCCCCCTCATTTTTAGATCTCAAGGCTTATGAAGGCTTCAAATGAACAAGCAAATTGGATTAAAAAGACACAATTGAAAGGAAGCCAAGAGGGCTTCACCATGACAGAGAGAAAATATGTGAAACAGAGGAGACCAAAGGAGCAACAATGTGAGCAAAAGTAGATAATGATGTATCCTAATTACGGTCCCCAATGAAGCTGATTTCACTGCTGATCTTCATCAAACTATGTTAATATCAACTATCTGTAAATAAGACTTATAGATTTACACCGCTGTATGATGCAGGTTGATACTAAAGTCAGCAATTGTTCTTTATATTTGACACAGAATAGCTATGTACCCAGCTTCCCTGATTTCCTGCTAATGCAATTCTTTTGTAACATATCTATGGAGACAGCATCAGCATGTAACTGCCATGGCAGGAAGATCTGGACAAACAGCAGCACCACAGAGATGCGGTACACTTGCAAAATGTCACTAAAATAGAGGCAAAGCAGTTCTTTAAAAGTGAAAACAGCTCCCCGTCAGAGTGGATATCTGACTGGAGGGGCATTTTTGACAGGTGGTATAGCTGGAGCACAATGAGTTAGAATAAATACAAGACTGGTGTTAGATCAGGCTTAGATACTAATCAACTGAAAATGCTCTGATCGGGAATCTGGTGTGTTTTTTAGTAATTTTTATTCATTTATACTTCTCAAATATAATTATTTTTATTTTACTTTATAAAGTAAAATAAAAATAATTATATGGTTTTCTATCTCTGGATCTGCAATCCCATCCATCACAGAGCAACCAGTCAAGAGCCTGGGGAAGCTCTTTGACTCAAGCCTGAAAGACTCTGCTGCCATCCAGGAGGCTGGCGAACAACTAGGGGCGTGGCTCACCGAAGTGGACAAGTCCGGCCTGCCTGATAGATTTAAAGCCTGGCTCTACCAGCACTCCATTCTGCCCAGAGTCTTGTGGCCTCTCTTCGTCTACACAGTCCCTGTCACAACTGTGGAATCCTTTGAAAGGAAGATCAGCGGCTTTCTTCGGAAGTGGCTGGGCTTTCCACGTAGCCTCAACAGCGCTGCCCTGTACGGGACAAGTAACACCCTCCAGCTACCCTTCAGTGGGCTCATTGAAGAATTCAAGGTGGCACGTACAAGAGAAGCCCTACAGTACAGGGATTCCAGGGACAGCAAGGTGTCATCAGCTGGGATTGAAGTGAGGACAGGAAGGAAGTGGAGGGCAGAGAAATCAGTGGAGGTGGCAGAGTCACGCCTCAGGCAAAAAGCGCTGGTAGGGGTCTTGGCAACAGGGAGAGCAGGCCTGGGCTACTTCCCAAAGACCCAAGTGAGCCAGGCTCGGGGAAAGGAGAGACTCCATCTACTCCAGGAAGAGGTTCGAGCAGGCGTGGAGGAAGAGCGAGTGAGCAGGGTAGTGGGACTCCGGCAGCAAGGGGCCTGGACAAGATGGGAGAGCACGTTGCAGCGCAAAGTCACCTGGTCGAACATCATGCAGGCAGACTTCCACTGCATCCGGTTCCTTGTGCAGGCAGTCTACGATGCCCTCCCGACGCCAGCGAACCTCCATGTGTGGGGGAAGAACGAGACACCGTCCTGCCCCCTTTGCTCCGGAAGAGGCTCCTTGGAACATTTTCTCAGCAGCTGCCCAAAGTCCCTGGCTGATGGTCGCTACCGCTGGCGCCATGACCAGGTTCTGAAAGCAGTTGCTGAAAGCATAGCCTCGGCCATCAGCACCAGCAAAAACCATCATGCTCCGAACAAGGCAGTCCCCTTCATCAAGGCTGGAGAGAGACCCCGGGTATGTCCACAGAGAACATCAGGACTCCTCCACTCAGCCTCTGACTGGCACTTGCACGTTGACCTGGGAAAACAGCTGAGGTTCCCCCAGCACATCGCATCAACGTCTCTTCGGCCAGACATGGTCATTACCTCTGAAGCTTCAAAACATCTGATCATGCTGGAACTTACAGTGCCCTGGGAAGAGCGTATTGATGAAGACAACGAACGGAAACGTGCCAAGTACCAGGAACTGGTGGAGGAGTGCAGGAGAAAGGGCTGGAGGACATTTTTCGAGCCAATAGAAGTTGGCTGCAGAGGCTTTGTAGGACGTTCTC
The DNA here is from genome assembly GCA_947000775.1 of Pterois miles. Taxonomy (NCBI): domain Eukaryota; kingdom Metazoa; phylum Chordata; class Actinopteri; order Perciformes; family Scorpaenidae; genus Pterois; species Pterois miles. The sequence continues at coordinate 14,429,083 of CAMQGK010000549.1, read as the reverse complement.
TCTGCAAAGTCCTAGGCCGTCTGGGTATAACAGGGGCGGCCAAGAAGAGGGCCATCAAATCCGCAAGTGAAGCCGCAGAGAAAGCCACGAGGTGGCTGTGGCTCAAAAGGGCAGATCCGTGGGTTGCTACTGGGACGTAAGCCGAGGCATGATCAACCCCGGCTGGGTCACCTGGGGGAGGGTGTCTGATGTTGCAAGAAACACCCAATGAGCCCAGGATACATCACTGATGATGTGTCCCAGTGCATCCAGGAGATGTTTCTTTCAAGTCAAGTAAATTAAATTACATTTCACACATCACTCTATACTTTCAAAATGGATTATTATTATTATTTTAAATATCATTATTGATATTCTTACTATTGTTTTTAAACAGAACATTTCAAATCCTGAATATTATACTCTTGTTACTTTGTAAGTTTGCAAAAAACAGAGATTTTAATCCATGTGTTGATGTGAGCGCACTGACAAACGATCTAATGCGTCAGTCATTTATCTAAGCAGTGATTCTCTAACAACAAGCTCTCCTGCACATCAGCAATGACAAATTAAAGATGAAGAGGGCCTAAAGCATTTTATTCTGAAGTGACAGATGCCCTATTTAAAGTGGCAACAGACAACTTTTAAACCTTTTCCCTCTGAGTGTTTCCAAGTGGTATTATTGTTGGCATAGCTGTCGCAAAGACAACCGGATCAGATACATAGTAGCAGGAATATAGCAGTAAGTTTCACCAATGTTCATTTTAGAAATGCCACTGCAAGAACATATGTTCTCTGTTTAGATAATCAAATATCAGTATATCAATGTTTGTTTCTGGCTGCTTGTGTTAGCGGTAGCTAGTATAACTAGCATTAGCAACACGGCTAATGCTAGCAGCCAGTTTTTTTAAATTCTGGAAACAAATACAGATATTTGTTTCTGGCTAGTCCTGGCTTTCTTGTGGTTCCTGCTTTGTTTTCTGGTGACGAGTATCAGCTAGCATTAGCAACATGGTTGATGCTAGCAGCCTGGCTAGTGTCCAACGCAGTAAACAACTCCAAGAGTCCTAATTTGAACAAAAAACCCAGATCTCAGTGCTGCGACAAAGGCAGAGTAAAACATCCCAGTGTGCCCATTACACACATTTTGCTACGGTGGCCCTTTAGCCTTAATTTTTCCACAGATGGCGACCCAGTGGCAGACAAAATTGCATAGTGAAAGCGAGGCTTATAGGAAACCAGTCTAACTGCTAATGGTGTCATTCTACAGACATTACATTGTGCAAACAACATTTACTTTAAAGCAAAAAAACTCTGACACTTTAGGTCTTTTTCAACTGTTATATATCAAATCAGTCTTCTTTAAACATTTAAAGGTACATAATTAAGTGTAGACATAAACTCCGTGTAAACTGAGAGCACTTTCTAAACTCACTCACTGACAACTGGTGCAATAACAACAATATGTAAAAGTATAATTAGGCTCATTCTTCTATGGAAATGCACACAAGGAAACGTATACACACACAAACAGATGCAAATATAGTAATCAATGTGTTGCTGCAGAGCACATGTTGGGGAGGAACACGATTGATGTAACAAACCTGTGTTTGCATGTTTAAGAATACCCTTGAGTGTGTGGGAAGAGTGTTTTTGTGAGCATGTATGTTCATTAAAAAGCCGGAGGTGTGGGTACTGTTCTTCAGCTTAGTATTGGCAGAAACAGATTTCAAAATGCACCCTTGACACTGATTCAGTCACTCCAATTACCAAGTAGCAGATATTCTTCCATACAAAGTAAATCTACACCCACAGCTTTTAAATTCTACGCCTGCCTTACACAGTATATGGATATACTGACTTTCACACTTGAAATTCAAATTGTTATTCATTTACTGTGCAGTCACCCAGCTGGATTTACAGATGTTGAGACAGATTGTTACCAAACTTCTTGGAGATTAAATGCAAACTAATCACAAATCAAGTTCAGTATATTTCTTTAAAAAGGATCTTTTTTTGTGTGTAAATAATTCTCTTCATAAATTATCTGAAAATGAATATAATTCATGATAACTCCTTGTCCCTTGAACTGGTTTATTTGTGTGTGAGGATTTAAAACGTATACACACCTCACCCCCCAAATTTCCAAACTTACAATAACCTGGTTGCATAAATATGCACACCCTTACACTAATACTTTGTTGAAGCACCTTTTGGTTCTATTACAGCGCTGAGTCTGTTTGGGTAGGAGTCTATCAGCATGGCACATCTTGACTTGGCAATATTTCCCTACTCTTCTTTGCAAAAGCGCTCCAAATCTGTCAGATTGTGAGGGGCATCTACATCTACTCTTCAGGTCACCCCACAGATTTTCAATAGGATTCAGGCCTGGGCTCTGACTGGGCCGTTGTTCAGGTTATAGGTCACATTAAAGGTCGAAACAGCCCTGAAATTATTTATCATGTTCTCATTTTTTACATCACAAAATTTTAACAGTAATTAGCTGAAAATAACCCAATTTAAAGCATTAAAAAAAAACAATCTTTGTGAGACTTCAGCAGGTTTAAAACTAACTTTTGCTGTTTTAACGCTTTAACACAGCAACTCCCAAAGGAAATGCCTTGGTCCGACTCTATACTCTGCAGGGAAAAACATCGATGATCATCAATCAACATTGGTCAGATAATTACTGAAATATCGGCACACTCCCACCTATGGGCAAACCTTCGACTCACCCAAGAGGTTGTTCCGAGCGACTCCCCAACGATCCAACCACCTCTCCGAGAGTACAGTAAGCCTGGCCCAGAAAATCCTGCAAAATTAGAGAATGTTTCAGTTATTCAGACAATGCATAACAGAAAAAATAAACACACACATACCTACATAAATGTATATAAAATGTCCCTTGTCCCTGATCTCTATAATACCTCTATGTTCCCCTTTGACAGATTATACTGCCAAGTACCGTACAAGAAATGCAGATCAGTCCTGGAAACAGTTATGAACTAAATTTGTGGGCATGACAATGTGAAATTTATACTATGAAGTTGTCTGTCAGCATAAAACAACAGCAATGCACTTAGTCTGTTGCAAACATAAGTCTTCAAAATAAAAGCCAAGTATGAAACTACTGTAACACACAACCTGTGTCTAACTGTATGGAAGCTATTACAGAAACAAGCCATTTTGATCCCAGTTTCACCAGGGGGCACGCTGTTGAGGCCGTTCATCATTATTGGACTCCGTCTCTAATATCTGACTGGAGCAGCTCCAAGCAGCAGTAACATAATGGATTTTCTTTGCTCCATTGATTAGCCTATTTTGTTATTCTGGCTTTATATCTATCCATTTATCTATCCTAGCTCATTTATCTCATCAGTGTTGCATACGTACAGTCACGTGACTTTAATTCGCTATAAACTAATTTGTTTGGGCCACAATAACATTGTAAAATTATTTTTAGTATATTTTCCACTGTCTATGATGCAGAGGCTGTGCAGTAAAGTCACAAATCGCCTAGCAACCGTGGATGTTGCCAGCATGAGGTGCATTGGAGAATTGGCCGCGTGAAACTAATGGCTAAATATATGTAACAGTGTGGGCTATAAAAAGATTTATAAAAGATAGTTGTGTGGGTGTAGCTCCATTCAGTAATGTTCTGGAAAAATCAACTGTTTGTTAGATAAGACTCACAGTGGAGGAAGAGTTCAGGGTGAGTGTGAGCAGATGGATATAGAAAAACATTATGGATACTAGTTTTAATGGGAATATACTGGGAGGCTGATGCTTCTCAACATTATGGATACTAGTTTTAATGAGAATATACTGGGAGTCTGATGCTTCTCAACATTATGGATACTAGTTTTAATGAGAATATACTGGGAGTTTGATGCTTCTCAACATTATGGATACTAGTTTTAATGGGAATATACTGGGAGTTTGATGTTTCTCAACATTATGGATACTAGTTTTAATGGGAATATACTGGGAGTTTGATGCTTCTCAACATTATGGATACTAGTTTTAATGGGAATATACTGGGAGTTTGACGCTTCTCAACATTATGGATACTAGTTTTAATGGGAATATACTGGGAGTTTGACGCTTCTCAACATTATGGATACTAGTTTTAATGGGAATATACTGGGAGTTTGACGCTTCTCAACATTATGGATACTAGTTTTAATGGGAATATACTGGGAGTTTGACGCTTCTCAACATTATGGATACTAGTTTTAATGGGAATATACTGGGAGTTTGACGCTTCTCAACATTATGGATACTAGTTTTAATGGGAATATACTGGGAGTTTGATGCTTCTCAACATTATGGATACTAGTTTTAATGGGAATATACTGGGAGTTTGATGCTTCTCAACATTATGGATACTAGTTTTAATGGGAATATACTGGGAGTTTGACGCTTCTCAGCCATGAGGCCACACTGCAGAGCTGGAACCGTTAACACATCATCAGTTTTATGCCGAAATTTTCAGATCAACGGCAATATTGGAAATGTCTCCCCTCAGAAATGTTAGCACCAGGTCTAGTTTGTAATTTTTTTCTATCCACAGCACCGTATTGATAAATTGTTGGTATTCATTTAAGCATTGACAGGCTAACTTGACTGCCATCGTAGCTGTTTCCCCCTGTTTCAAGTCTCTGTGCTGAGCTAAATTAGCTGGCTGCTAGCGTCTAGCTGTAGCCTCATATTTACTGTACAGGCATAAGAGTGGTATCCAAGAATCTTCATTAGAATTGAAATGTTTAGTCAAGTAATTGATTAGTTGTAGCGTTGATCGAGAAAATTGACCAGCAGACAATAATAATTGTTTATTAATTTATTAAGCTTATTCCAGCTTCTTAAATATGAATACTTGCTGATTTTATTACTTTTATATTATGATAATTGACTTTATATCTTTGGGATTTGGACTCTTGGTTGGACAAAACAGTTTTGAAATGATTTTTTAACTTATTTTTTTCACTTTATTGACCAATAAATTTATTCAAAAAAATAATAATAAAATAGATTAAAATAATAAAAAAGTAAATAAGTGAAATTAATGTGAGAATAAAAGAGAGACTTTACTGGTCAGTAAATAACCTACTAGTGATCAGTATCACATTTTCTAATATGCAAACAATGCAGTCAAATATGTTAACAAGCTGTTAATAAATTGATTTTTATCCAGATTCTCTGCAGACGTAAATGGTCCATTAATGAAGCTTGTTAATGAATTAAAGAGATTAAAAACCCAATTTCCCTGCAGGAGGATAAACACCTGCCAGAAGAATTTATCACAACCTGGCAACCCCAAAGTCGTATTTGCATATATTTATATCTATTAAGCATAAATAAGTAAGGTCCGACTCTATACTCTGCAGGGATAAACATCAATGATCATCAATCAACATTGGTGAGATAATTACTGAAATATCGGCACAGTGTAAGTAAATGATTCATGAGCAATGATGTTAGATTCAACTTACAAACCCTTTATAAAAGGTGACATATTAGAAGGTGGTACCCAGAATTTACAGATGTGATCTACCTAAAAATAGATCAGCCATGGTTCCTGTCCATCTGCATATAGAGATAGAAATGAATGTGAGCTCATAAACAGGACAGCTGTGTGTTTTTTCCTCTCTCGCCCTGATCCTCTATATTCCACTCTCGTTCCCACCCGGTTCCCAGGTGTTTCGGCAGCCTACAGCTCCCATGTTAAAACACCATCTAATGGATTGTCTCTCTAGCCTCCCCGCCCCCCTCCTGAGACCTGCATCAACGCTGTACGCTGCCTCCGAGCCAGCATGTCCGCCTCTTCTTGTATGAGATTATTGATTGCAAGAAAAGTGAGGGAAAGGGGGGGGGGGGAGGTGGAGAGATCAAGACAGAGAATGTGAGAGAACAAGGGAATGGCAATGAAATAAAAAGAAAAGGTAACACAAGGAGGAGAGATGAGGGGAGCACAGAAGGGATGCAATGTGTCCAGAGAGACAGCAAAGCGACAAATGAGGAAGAGAGAAATCCTGAAGGGAAACTGAGAGGGATTAAATTTGCTTTTGAGAGACTGGGAGTATTTCTCACTGTAGTATTCAATTTATCTGGTTTCATACAGTTACTGACAAATAAATGTGACAAGTGCATTTCATGGCTTTCATTCAGCCATTTTAAAACTGCAATTCTAAAAACTGATGTGAAAATAAAGCTGCTGTGTAAATTAAAGCTGCAAGCTGCGATGATCGGGCCCCACAGGGGTACTGGCAGGGCAGCGTACACTACAGATGAGTTACAGCAGTTTGTTGTTTAATGGCGAATCATGTCTGCACCACGCCACGTCAACGCCATTTTATGAAAGCTTAAACTTTTAATAACTTTTCATCACAAAGGTCTTTAGATTGTACTGATCAAATTTAAAGTAAACTGGGTTAAATCTGTAGGAGGAGTGTTTTGGAAATGACCAAAAATACACAAAAAAAATCACACAAAATTAAAAATGGCCGACTTGGAATTTTTTTTTTTTTTTTTTTTGCAGTACAAATCTTTGACACACTGGTTTGTGGACTACCATTTTGAAGCCTCAAGTTGGGCATTTTGAGCGTCACCATCTTGTTTTTTTTTGCAACCAGACATGACACGAGAGGGTGGCGCTATGTACAAATGAACGCTGAATAAGACATTTTTAGACGGCCAAAATGGTACAATTGACATTTATGAACTGAAATGGTTAAAGACAAAAACAAGGACTACTCCCAGCCCGGACAACCCCATGGCAGCAACCTGTCAATCACAGTAGCATTTGACTGGTCCTCTTATTGCATTGCACCATTCAGTCTAATGCAACATAATGATACCTACTGTACACAGCAGTTTGCTGTACTTGATCAATATGAAATCCACCTCCCCATCCCTACTGATTAATTCACTTCAATTTCAGGGTAGCATAGTGTAGATAGATTTATTTAACAGTCACATAATGTGAAAACAGGGGGAACTGCCTTCAAATGGTCCAACCACACACCCGTTGATAAGGCATTATTTAACTTAATTTTTTTTTGCTATAGTCCATTAAAAACACACAACTAAAACATAATATGCAGTGGGGAATGTATGTCTCACAAGTCTAAAGTAGCAGTCGTTTATCCCCCTTGGACTGCAGACGATCATCAGCACCGTAGCATTATCGTCCTAGGACACAAAACACGTCTGAGTGCTGTTCTATCATTGTGAATTATTGTATGTTCAATTCTGTAAACTATAAAGAAAGTACTTGCACAAAGGAAAGTCTTCAATGTAATGTCTTTAATAGCACTATAGGCTTCTAATATTTGGATTGAAGCATGCTCAGATATAACCAGTACAAATACTTGTCTTTAAAACCTCAAGTCATACATTTCCCATCCCCTACTGTTTGTTCCAGTAATCCCTCCCTCTTTCCATTTGTTTATGAGACTATGGAAGTCTTGTGACGGTATGTCTACGTCACATGATATGTGGTCAGACCGGTCGGGTCAAACACTGAAGAGCAAACCATGATAAGAGCGACAGGCAGGAGTGTCACCTCAGGGCAGAATGTGAGTCACTGCAGCTCTGCTCAAAGGCACACTGGGACACAAATGTCATTTGGGTGTAACATGAAATGAGTTTTGCACAGTCACATACTGTACATATGCTCTACACACAGCCGTTCTCTTTCAGGTGGTGGTCAAACACTGAATAGAGGGAGGAAGCAAACCCTGATGGCACATCGGCTTTTACAGACACTGAAGCTGTAAATGTAAATATCCACATAATGGACAAAGATAGTGAGTAGAAAAGACAGCTGTTGTATTATCTTATATTACCTCCTATCATTTTTATTGTTGCTATGACTTCCTCACATAAGACAGCAACAGTTCAGGTCAGTATTGGCTGCTACCACAGCAAACCTGCCCAAACATGTCTCAGATATCACTGATAAGCCGATTTCACAGATGTGCACACAGGATTACAGACAAACGCAGACATTCAGGATATACATACAGCTCAGTGAAGGGATGAAAGTTATCAGTTTAAACAATTTCCTCTATTGGTGCACAATAACAGTGCAAGGAAAGGAAAAGTTAGACACTGTGTAAAATACGTTACTTGTTTTCTCATGGAGAGTTAGAGGAGAAGAGTATGAAGTATGAAGCTTAGCTAGCACAAATTTTCATTCAATAAATTTACAAAGACATTTATTAAAAAATTATTTTGTGGGTTCTTCTGAATGCTTGCACACCACTGTGGAGAAACTCATTATTTGATCAATGAAATCCTTTGTTCCAACTCATTGCCGTCATTCTGCGTAATAATTAGCCATGTGAGCGAGTGTGTATTTTCAGGGCCTTCGGAACAATGGTTGTTTGTTTTCATGGGAACAGAATGTCGGAAAAATGGGCTTTATTCGGTCCAATCGGACATTTTTCAACTGGTTTATTATTATTGGTTTATCTATTACACAGCTTTGCTGTATACTTGATTCTGATTGGTCAATCACAGCTATCTACGGTCCATTACAGTATTTCTTTATAGCTGACTGTTGCTATGTATAACAGGCAGTTGCTATGGGAGCTGTTCTGATGTCGGACTCTAGCGGACCGTTTCTGTGTCGTTATTGATTTCTTAAATGAGTAGCCGTGTAATAAGCGGGATAACGTACAGCAGGTAAGGTTAATATTGTCAACCCAGACAGGGCAATGACGTCGGGGCTTACTTCACAACAATAACCGGCTAGTGGGGCTAGAAACAACAGCTAACATTAGCATAAAATTTGGGTTCTGATTAGTTTCTGTATTGTGAATGTAGACATTCTCTGTCTGTGTTTTGTTGCGTGAGGTGGACACAGGAATTAAACTCATTTGGGATCATTGATGAAAATGGAACATGACAACGTGGATAATTCGCACTGTAACAGGTGTTACAAGGATTTTCTGTACCTGTAACGGATGGAAACAGCTAGTCTGACTCTGTCTCAAGGTAACAAAATCCACCTACCAGCACCTGTATAACTCACAAGTTAACACGCTGCATCTCTCATGAAAAACAACATGGCTCATGAACAGCTCTAAACATTACAGAGGAAACCTTCAAGGGTATGACAAGGAACGTTCAGTATATTGCCAAGAAGTAAAAGTCAGTCGTTTGTTCCATTGCAAACATTCACCTAAAAAGTGCCATACGACAGTAAAACAATATTATTTCTATTTTATTATTATATTCTAACAAAATTACCAGCGTTGAACAATAAAATACATAATAAACGTTTTCAGTCTAAAATGGTAGCAGCGGCTGTTGTCAGAAAAGCACCAGAGTTTCGTCTCTTTGCTTCTACACTCTTTGGGTATGAGCTTGGACTGTTTGAACTACAATCCCCATGATGCAGTAGGCAGGACACAGCTATTACAAAGTTGTCACTTTGTTGTTTCTAATTACCCTTATGCTAATCACTGCTAGCAATGTGAAAAAGCAGGGTGGGAAGGGAAAGTCAGCATTTATTTAATTTCTAAATGAAGTGCCGGCTGTTCAGGGAATGTGCTATTTACAGTAGATGATAAACACACTCATTGTGATGGCCAGATTGCTGTTATGTGGCTGAAATGAGGCTAATGGGAGGTAATAACAAGGGCAGCACTCATGCTCACAAAAACACTCACTCACACCAAATTAAATACAGTGTGAAGAGGCAGAAATAAATACAAACATATGTGTGCAGAAAATCACATATAATCAAGTTTTAGTACTCACATGTTTTGACAGGTTGGCGCTCTTTGAGTCAACATCATACCTGTAGGAAAAGGAAAAGAGAGCTCAGTGCTTTAGAAAGAGGTGGAGGGTGACAGGAGCTCAGCCGGGAATACGAAGGGGATTACAGACAGGGCAAATCAGTAATGGGGCCAAGCAGCTTGTCAACAACGATCTCACCAGAGGCTCTGGGTATTTCACTTCCCAGCGTCGCGGGCTCACAGGCATCCTCCATTTAAGTGACACTAAACGGACTAATTGGCAGTCATGCATACATGTGAGGGAGAGAGAGAGAAATATTGTGCTAGTGAGTAAATAACTGTTTTTCGATCTTTACTCTGTGAAGTTCTGTGTTATTTTTTGATGCACGTTTGAATATTATTCCCACATTTCGGTCCTCCGTTCCACCTGCAGGTCTCTCATACGACATACAATACTTGCAGAAAAATGGCCCCTGCAGTTCAGAGGCTACTCCAAAGAATGGGAAGCAATCAGACAAGTCATTCACTCAGCAATTTGAGGTCATTTCACAGCTCAGGTCATTTCACACACCACTATAAATGGATTGCCCTTTGGTGGGTAATATTTTGGGAGAGAAAATGAGGGGCAATTTAGTTACTTTACAATAATGTTCAGGATAATGTACATCCTGTGTGTGTGTGTGTGTGTGTGTGTGTGTGTGTGTGTGTGTGTGTGTGTGTGTGTTGAGCATAGGGTAATTAGGATTCTAAATGAATCTGTTCCTGAAGCACTACTGAGATTCAAAGCGATTAAACACAATCACATAATATCTTATCAATGTCTGACAGTCATCCATCATCCATCCTCTACAGCAGACATGATTCACTATCAACAAATGTGTCCATACCGACTCAGAGCGACGTACAGACAAATCTCCACCTTTCAACTTGTCTGCCATCAGCGTATGCATGTGTGTGTAAATGGGTGAATGCTGACATGTAGTGTAAAGCACTTTGAGTGGTCAGAGGACTAGAAAAGTCCATTTACCACTCAAGACACCCTGTTTCACTGTACTTAAATTATTATAAAGCTGAGTGGTTGGAAATTAATAAAGCAAATTAACTGTGACCTTTGACCTCCTCGTGAAGAAACTAGACAAAAGTCGAGAGCAGGGGTGTAAAACTCAATTTCATCCTGGGCCAAATCTGCATTTTGGTTCCCCTCAAAGGGCCGTTGTAATTGTCAAACAATACAAATATATTTATTCTTGATCATATGACAAAATTGCCTCTGCATTTGATTGTTACTAGTTTTAGTAGTAATTTATATAATAATTAGCTCTGAAGACAAAAAGTGAGTAAAAAAAACATGCTAAATATGAATAAATTAACTTTTTTTTCTGTCAATTCTGTTTGTTTTTAATGCCACTATTCCAACCCTCCTCCTTTATCCGGGTTTGGGACCAGCAAAAGTGACCCACAACAGATACTCTGGCGGAGTTACTTCTTTTTTTTTTTTAATTCAGGGTTTGATTCCCACAGTTTTACATTTCCATCAGCCAGCGCATGCATTTGTGCATGCGGGATTCATTCAGTCTGGATGCAGAGGAGTGAACAGCTCTGCAGCTAGGAGGGACTGTTGACGAGGACCGGGCCCCTATGAGAGCTTTGGGACTGGGAAGGGGTCCACGGCAGCACCCGCCGCTTGTTGAGAAGAGTAAGAACGATACCTGCTTTCATGTCAGAGTCTCCAAAAGTCTCAAATAACATAAGAAAAAGTCGCTAGATTTTTGAAAGACTCGCTAAAGCCGTCTGAAAACTCGCTAAAAACAGCGACTAAGTCACTAAGTTGGCAACACTGCACCGCTGCTAGAAACCGCCAATATTGAGAGGCTTCAGTGCGCATGTCACAAAAGAGATGATCGAGATGCATTGTGGGACGTGTAGTTTAAAGACACAGTACTTCTGTAAAGCGCCATGATATGATAAGCATGACATATTCGTTGCAAGCCCTCACGGGCCACATAAAGTGAGGTGGCGGGTCAGATTTGGCCCGCGGGCCTTGAATTTGACTCATGTGGTCTAGAGCCTGGCCCAGACCAGCCACATGAGGAGTGTGTGGCAGCGTTACCGTTTTTTTATTTTGCTATCCATGTTAACAGGTTTGAGCAGCCATACAGCTGTGTCTTTTCTAGAGATTCGAGGTCTCGCCTATTTTTGACACAAGCCGCGTGCAGTTCACAGCAGCAACAGACAGTGGGAGTGATCATTTGACTGTATATTGACATCATACCAGCAACATAACTACAGTTTCAAAGTCTATATCTGTAGAAAATGTCACGGTCACCTGCTTTTATTTCAAAATAAAACCCCTCAAGTGTTTTTTGTTTGTTTTGTTTTGTTTTTTTGTGGACAGAACTCTTTCATTTGTTAACACAAGGCTTTTATTCTGAAATATTTGCAGGACAGTGTTGTAGGACATGCAGTGCCTTGCAGGGCTCCATGAATGAAAAGAGTATCAGGTTTCAATTGTGGATTATTACTATTATTTACAAATTACCACAGGTTTCTTGACCTTTATCTGTCTAAAATAAATATAAATGATATTTGTTATGAAATGAAATTATCATTATTTGACGAAACTATTTTTTTTCGTCTATATTTGACGAATTATTGACGAAACTTGTTGCCCGACAACTGAACCTAACCTTAACTATTCAAGGTCATTGCCTAACCTTCTCTGCCTAAACCCTCCTAACAATCTTGCGAGAGTTTCATAATTTGTGGGTTATTTATTTGTGGGAGACACAGATTTGCAGAGAGGTCTACTGCACACAGTGTGGTCTTGTACTTCATATTCAGAGGACGCACTGTTGAATTTCATAACATTTTCATACAGATCCCAACTTCATGGCCCTGAGGGAGGAAACATTCCTTCATCTGTTATCATCTCAGACAGTGTTACACACGGTAGGCCGGCCAGGCTACGAGATCTACGGCTGTAAGACATATTAGCAAGCTAGGTCCACTTACACACATGTACATGACACAAGCAACAACACACACACGCACAGACAGACCAACAAAAAGCCAGTGTTGCTAAGTTCCATTGACAACACTCATGAGACAAGCTTAAGGACATATATTCATACATTTATTGAGCTGGCTAAAGAAATAAACAAACGAGAAAGCATAGAAACTATCTTTTCATATCCTGACCATAAGAATGCCACAGCACAAAGAGAAAGTGTGTGCATATTGTGTGAATATATGTGGTCACATAACACATAAAAGCCTTTAAATGTCTCACGTAACTGCTCTGAAAAACCCACTTGAGTTTCATAGAAATGTGAAATTTAGCACCTATTCTGATGAAAAAAAAAAAGATGATCTAAAACACATTCAGGTGCACTTCTAGCATCCAAACGGGGCTCTTTACAGCAGCAACTGGAAGTGATTCACAGGCAGGCCAAAGGATCAAAGCAGCTAAAAAAAATCAGTTCAAAACACTAAACCGTGGATATTTTTATCAAAGTGGGAAATATAAAGACAACAAAACACACAGCGTGAAGGCCTGCATGTTCATTTCCAGTCGATTTCTGCGTGGTAATGAATACTGGGTCGTAGCCTTACGCGGTACACAAGTGGAGCAGGCAGTAGATATGAAAGGTTAAATGCTTCTCTTTCCCTGAAGGAAATCTGTCCACTCCTATATCACACACACCGCCCCCTGAAACCCCCAGTTGTTATGGTTACCATTCCACACAAGCACATGCACACGCATGCACACAACGTTGTCTCCATGGCCACCACACAGTATGGGGGAATGTGCACGCAAGGCGCACATCTCAGCTTCGCCTTTGTCTTGGGAGTGGGGTCTGTCCACGTTGGCCTGGTGACACTTGTGAGATGACAATGCGAGTATGTGTTGTGAGAAGGACGGAGCAACCAGCTGAGATGCTGAAACACTAGTACACGTATGGACAAAGAGGGTCATAAAAGGCTGAGCACAGTGATCCACTGACACAGGAAATCCAGCCCAATGATGGAAAAATTGACCAAATTCTCCTTTTTTTCATCTGATAGTGAGATGTGACGACTTCTTCCTATTTTTTTGGACAGTAATTTATACATTGGAACGCTTTTGATGGACAGTGAGGTGGCAAAATACATGAAAACAGTACTACTTCAAGTTTCTCTTCACACCACTATTTTATTTTCCCTAGACAGGCATTATGATGCATTTATTTCAGCACAGATATACACATTTTCAGTGTTGTAATACTTGAGACCGGTCTCCAGACCACTTTTTGAAGGTACTGACAGCAGGTTTACTTAGTCTTGTATTTCATTTTAATAACGCTATATTGCAATGAAAAAGGAGAATGAAGAGGCATCTTCATTGCCTCTGGTTTGCACAAAGTGTGTCATGCAGTGTGGGACTGGTACTGATCTGGTCTTGGTCTTGACTTTGTCTCTCCCAGCCTTAGTTTTGGGTTTGACTTAGTCTAAACCCCACAAAGTCTTGGTCTTGTCTCTGTCACAATACACCCTAGTCTTGTTCATGAACTGGTCTCAGTTTAGGTGGTCTCGACAACAGCACAGCACTATTGAATCATTTAACAGAAAATATGTTTGCAATTAGGCCAGGACCAACGCTAATACCGCTGTGACAAATAGAGATGCAGAAAACCCTATTCCTATGTATAAATAGACCTCCATGCACACATACTGGAGGCAAACACATGATATATACAGAAACACTAACTCCTCTTCACAGAGTCTAAACTTTCAGATCCCAGAGGGGCTGCCGACGCGGCTCCCTGGTTCATAGATTATAATTTAATTAGTCTCCATCTAATAAAATGAAGCCACTGAAATCCCCTCTGTAATTCAATGAGAAATGTGATCTGAGAGCAAATTGAGAAAGAGAATCCCCTCACCTACAGGTAGTCTGCTTAATGAAGCTAAACACCAACTGTCTCCTAAACATAGCATCTTATATGCAAAGGAGCACTACTGAAGTCTCAGATGCAGTTGTAGAGCATATAACACATGCATATACAGTGCTACATAATGTAACTTTATATGGTACAGTGCTGACTAGTACAGCAGAGATTCCACCATACTAAGTGAGAGTTACTCTCAGATACAAGCCCATACCGATGTGCATTTCTAATATCTTACCAACAGATAAAAAGCAGGTTACGTTTTTTTAAAAAATGCACTTTTTGATATCACACAGTGCTTCGAAATACCCAAAATTTCACTACTGATACTTTGAAACTTTGGAGGACGTACTTAGCGGGTGGCATGCCAATTCCACAATCTGCCAAATATCAGCACTTAAGTCATATTGGATCAATACCAATCCCGCTTTTAAAGTCGCTATCAACCAATATAGTGAGCATAGCAATGCACTGAAACAAATGAAGCTGTCCAAGTGATGTACTATGATGAACTTCTGTGCAATAAAATTACTGTCTGTAGTTGCCAAGGGAAAAGACAACGATTTGTCCCTGTATAACTTTTAGAAAAAAACTAGAATTACTGCCTCAGTTGCAGTTTACATACAGTACATCTGTCCAAAATGTCACTTCATAATCTTATCTTATTACATAATTGTGTGAAATTGTCATAATTAGCATATGAATTCTTAAGTTATGGCTTAAAACATGCTTTGTGAGGTCACTGTGACCTTTGACTGCCGAAATGTCATCAGTTCATTCTTGAGTCCAAGTGGACGTTTGAGCCAAATTTGAAGAAATTCCCCCAAAGTCTTCCTGAGATACCTTCACATGAATGGGACAGACAGATGGACAACTTTTCCAATCTATATTAAATTGCTATATAACGCAGTTAGTTGTTGTAATATCCTAGTTTTTCAGTACATTTTTTGTATCAAATTAAGCTCTTGTTCCTGTAATTGTTTTATAATAAGTAGAACTGTCAAAGTTAACACAATAATAACGCAGTTCCACCAATTCCTTTAACATATTAATGCAACAGATCTTTCGGAGGCTGTAGCAGGCTTTTAAAGTTAGAGTGACGATAACGGTATCATATGAAACTAGAAAACTTAAGGAATCCATTGGTACCAACCATGTTATACTAGCTCGTCGCATAGGAGGCTGAATAATGCTCCAAATTTTGGGAAGAAAAAACTGTCATGGCCATTCTCAAAGGCGTCCCTCGACCTCTGACCTCAAGATATGTGAATGAAAATGGGTTCTATGGGTACCCACACGCCCACTTTATGATAATCACATGCAGTTTGAGGCAAGTCATAGTGACACACTGACAGCTGTTGTTGCCTGTTGGGCTTCAGTTTGCCATGTTATGATTTGAGCATATTTTTTTTTATACTAAATACAGTACCTGTGAGGGTTTCTGGACAATATTTATCATTGTTTAGGTATATTAATTGATTTTCAATAACAAATATATACACACATTTGCATTAAGCAGCATATTTGCCCACTCCCAAGTTGATAAGAGTACTAAATGCTTGACAAATCTCCCTTTATGGTAAATTTTAAACAGATAAAAAAAAAAAATTGCAATTAATCACAATATCATGTGCTTACACACGATTAAATAATAACAATTGACAGCCCAAATAATAAGCCGGTATTAGGTGGTATGAATGAATATTAATCAAGTGGCAATCTACCTCACCTCTCAATTTACATAAACAGAGAGAAAAACATTGAGTAGACATCAGATCGACTCCTGAACCTTAAATGACATTGACCTTGGTGCCAGAACAAGTATCAGTCCAAGCAATTATTAATACCATGACGATGACGCACACACGCACACACACGTACACACGCACACACACACACACACACGTAAACATTACTTACAAGTCAAATCGGAGGTTCTGTCGCTCTTCAAAGAAGTAGTCCAAAATGAATTTCCGCACGAAGTCTGGGTTTAGCGTGTTGTCAATCACCTCTGTTCTCCCAAACTGGACAAATAAAGGCAGATAAAGACAGATAAGAACATCTTTGTAAGGAAAAACGTTGTTTCTTCTATAAATTTCTGCTTGTCTAAATGTTAGACCACAAGACAATGTCAGTTTGATGACACCGTTTATACAAACACTTTGTGAAGTAGCTGCGACTCGTGTGAATAACTAAACACCAGCGGTTCTATTCCTCCGCTAACACATCGGGGCAGAGGCTGGTTACAGAAGATTTTGTGCAGCTTTAGAGTAATGAATGCAGAGCAGCTGAAGTATCAAGTCAATGGGGGTCAAGTAGGTTCCCGGTTTGGCATTTAACTTAGCCTCTTACTAATGCATGCAGATGATGGGCTACCCACAACTATGAATAACTGGAATGATTGGGGCTGCAAGATTTGCCCCCTCATTTACATTTATGAATATTCATCATTGTGAAACACATTGGTGAGTGCATACAGTCATGCATGAGTGCACACATGCTCATAAATAAGTTGTAGGTACTGGTTGTGTCTACAAGCACAAACAAAGTGGGTTTATTTATAATACTATAATTTCTCTGTGATACAGTATATTGTGAATATAATACATTAGACAAATTGGCATGGCTATCAGCTTTATTACTGTATAACAACTAATCAGCTTCAGTTGTACTTTAACCCTAATTGGCAAGTGTTATTTGAATTTCCCCACGGTGGGACCAATAAAGGAATATCTTATCTTAGAACGATAACACATTAAACTACGATGGTTAGCATGTTAGCATCGCCTGGGAGCTTATCCAAGTCTGCAGGATTCTGTTGTTCCAAAGGTCCTACGATCCCCAGCACAATATCCTCTTAATACGACGCATTAAAGGTTAGTTTGGATGTTTTGAGGTACTTTTCCATAGTTAGTGTATTACCTACAGTAGATGATGGTCGGCAAGCACCCAGTTTGGTGAAACAGACAGGAGTTACTGCATCAAACCAAAGCAATGTGCTACTGTGGACGGAGCTGGCAGCAACATGTATTTTAACCTCCTAAAAAGAAATGTTCACCTAAAAAAAAAAAAAAAAAAAAATCAGTATCAGTTCAACTGTACGCCTTTACTGTACCGCTTTACTTTGCCAAGAGACAGCCCGGGGAACTGCATGGTAAAATTACTGTTTTTTTTCAACGGAGTCTGGTTGTGTTGGCAAGAGCACAGATGGCTATAACAACTTCAGCTCTCCACCGGAAATATAGACTGAACAGCTGTCGCACGGCAAAGTAAACCAGCATAAATACTGTAAATATAGCGTACACTTCAGCTGATTTTTGTAAGTGAGCCTTTCTTTTAGGTGGCTAAAACATGTTTTCTTGCCCCCGTCCACAGCAGCACACTGCTTTGCTTCTGCTCGGTAACTCCTGTCTGCTTCTGCAAACTGGGGGCATGCCAACCGTCAACTATTAAAACACAGTCTATGGATAAATACCTCATACAACTCCACTTTAAAACACCCAAACTATCCCCTTAAAGAAACCTTTAAAGATCTTGTGTTTTCAGCTATGCTTTTCTTCCCTTGGTCACATGTTCAATGTATGTTTCCCTGGGAAATCACCCACCTACGGCGTATAGCCTACTGGTGTTAAACTCCTTGAATCGTATTCCCTCAAATTTGCAGGAAAGACGGATTTCTTGACTTTAGGCAGTGACATCTCCACAGTGTCTGAACAGATTGTTAATCATTCAAACTGCATTTGAATCCCTTCATTATTTTACCAATCTCTTACAATAAGGACTCTGTAAATGTAGGAATGGACCCCATGGTGATATTAGCATTTAGCTCAAAGCAAAACTGCACACAAGTACAGCCTCACAGAGCTGCTAGCCTAGCTGTAGCCTCTTGTTAAACCATGGCCAGCCAAATAACGACTGTTTGAAGCATACTGGGTCTGTTTTTCTTCAACATCGGAGGCTATTGTGTTTCTAAATGTACAGAAATGATGCATATTGGATGAAGACTGGTGATGCAACACACTGCGATACACACTCTCTTCAGTTCTCACCTCTCTCCACTCCTTGTTGCCCATGCCTTGTGTGTAGAGAACACAAACTGTGAAGAACAGAGACATATAACATGACATTAAAGATCATATACATGCTAAAACCCATGCTAATATCATTATAGTTGTCCAGGCATTGTCCTAAAACTGCCTCAATCATTCATATACTGGACCTTACAACTATGTGACCACTATGCATTGGATTCTTCAACAACATATATATTTATGAAGTGGTGACTAGGATAACTAAGAGAAAGATATGAGGAACACCACTCATAAAACACCAAGCAAATAAATAGAAAACAAACTCAAAGCTCACGGTATTTATTGGATCCATCAGAATATGACTAATACGCCATAAATGCATGAATTATAAACAACAAAACCACATCAAAAGCACCTAATAGTTTTATTCATGAAGCCCAAACATATTTCCCATCTTCAGATGGTGAAAGACATCATTACGGGCCATTATGCAGTTTCCCCCAAACGAGACAATTCACTAAAAGGCAAATTACTGAGCTCACTCATCATCGTACACTTCATTTCTGGAGGCCTTTGATGTTCTTTTCAGATAAGGACATATCAATAGACACACACACACACACACACACACACTTCTCATTTCTGGGGTCTGACAGAAAGATATGTTGGGGAACAGATAGGTTTAAACCAATAACAGAACTGAAAACTTCTTCACAGTTTTGTGGCTTATAAATTGAAGGGTTTTATGTCTCAATCCTCCTTGCACCAGAGAGTCTTGGTTTTCTTTTTGGATCACTGCGCTTCACATTTTAAAGGTATTTTTACCAGCAAGTGGCAGATCCCAGTTATCTCTATATTCTCTTTACTTTCCCTCTGTGCTCTTTTCCCCTGTCAGGTTGGTTCATATCAGGAGCCTGGAGTCGCCGTGCTCAGCATAATCACAAGTGCTACTCATCACAAGAGCATGCATTAATGTATGGGTAAAGCCTGAGCTTCCTCCTCCTCCTCCTCCTCATGTTAATCACTGTCATCCTCACCACCATGTTCATCACTGTCATCACCTTGAGTCATTATTATCCTGTGCTACTATGAATGTGCTGACATTACTATGTTGTGCAAAAACAGTATGTGTGTGTATATTAATGAGTCATATTTCAGCAACCTGCATCCTCATCTCATAATCCCAAATTCCCTCACATACACATGACATATCCACATACCCAGTGGAGAAAACATGCAGCATTTATAAACTACTCATAACTAACTGTTTCCACATAGCTTTGTGTACGTATGTGAGTCAATTCAAAGTTTAGTCATTCCTATGGGATCTCTGCTGTTTGAGAAACTCCTATTTCGTTTTTTTTTTTTTTGACTGTAATTTGCCCCGTGCATGTTGAAAAATGTGAAATTTTGCGGCAGACTAAGGACGGACCGTATGCACATAAAATTCCTGTGGAATTAGGGAATTACTAACTGATGAATGTAATACAGCTCTATTTGCACATTTCTTACTAAGTGAAAAGTCTGATGGCATATTTAGCCAGTTATGTGAAATATTTTGTTAAAAGTAGGAATGTCAATTGATCAGATCACATTTTTTATCTGTTAAAAATGTACCTCAAAGGGAAATTTGTTGAGTTTTTAATACTCGTATCAACATGGGAGTGGGCAAATAGGCTGCTTTATGTAAAGTATGTATATTAGTGGAAATCAATTAACATCACAAAAAAATGTCAGATATTGTCCAGAAACCCTCACAGGTA
Organism: Pterois miles; assembly: GCA_947000775.1. Classification (NCBI taxonomy): domain Eukaryota; kingdom Metazoa; phylum Chordata; class Actinopteri; order Perciformes; family Scorpaenidae; genus Pterois; species Pterois miles. The sequence continues at coordinate 14,408,636 of CAMQGK010000549.1, read as the reverse complement.
GAGCATTTAGCAGAAAAAAATATAACAAAATATATCAAATCATAGCATGGCAAACTGCAGCCCAACAGGTGTCAGTGTGTCAGTGTGCTGACTTGGCTATGACTTGCCCCAAACTGCATGTGATTATCATAAAGTGGGCATGTCTGTAAAGGGGAGACTCATGGGTACCCAGAGAACCCATTTACATTCACATATCTTGAGGTCAAAGGTCAAGGGACCCCTTTAAAAATGGTCATGACAGAAAATGTAGGTTTGGAGCGTTATTTAGCCTCCTTCATGACAAGCTAGTATGACTTGGTTGGTAGCGATGGATTTCTAGTTTCATATAATGTCAATACCTTCACGAGCTTTAAAGCTGAACCCATTATGAGGTAAAAAATTGTGAGTTGCATTAATATGTTAAATAAATTAGTGGCGTTCAAACCAATTTGCGTTAACAGGTTATTAATGCGTTAACTTTGACAGCCCTAGTTAAAAGAAGTGAACCACTACTGTATGCATGCACTCTATACGTTACACAGCAACCATGCTACCAATGTTAGATGCTAAATATGCATGTGCTGAATACGAAGGTAGGAGAAGCTACCTATTTATGTAGAAGCTGATTAATTGTACGATACATTCAATTCTCTCTCATATAAAAGTTTTCAGATGTCAAATAAGTAAAGTCTCTTAGCAGATGAGTCTGAAACCAAAAGCTCCGACATGCAGTAGAGTGAACCGATCTTCTCTTCTCGACTCACAGAAATAATTCAAATAAGCTCATCTAATTAGTCCTTTAACTTCTTTCCACTAACGGCACTATTATCATGATTTTAACTGCTAGGAGATGAGAGGAGCTTCTCAGCTGGCCTCATGCATTAGTCAGATCCACCTCCAGCCGAGCTCACGCATTTAGTAAATAAAAAAAAAAGAAAAAATACACATACGGAGTGACTCACGACTACATATGGCAAAACAAAAGACCTTCTCTTGGTCTCTAATTTCTCAGTTTAGGCATCGTTCTCCTTATTTTTCTCAGATTTTCTTCATTTGCTAATACTTTTATTTCCTTCCTTCTTGCCTCAGGCTCTCCTTTTCTTCCCTTATGTTTTTGTGATTTTGGGCAAGCTCAGAAATGATAAAGAGCCATCGTAATTAACAATCCTGTACAGATAGAGACGAGAGAGGGTGATGAGACAAAGACTGAGAGGTGGTGGATCTTACTTGGGTCCGATTTGGAGAAGGTGTCCCTGTCCAGCAGGTTTCTGTGGAGACACAAAGGGGAAAGTAGTCAGAAACACAGTTCCCTTGGAAAAAACATTTGTCATCCAAATGTGGCAGTGAATGCATTTCAACACACTATTTATGTACACTGCTGGCGGTGAATCAGCCGCTCTGTTTACAGTATTCCTGTGAAACTCTTATCTGAGGTGTGAAAATACAAAACTAAAATACATAATATACCATGGAGGCATGGAGGCTTGTAACCAATCCCATGAAAAAACAAGGAAGGGATTTCAGATGATGTCAAAATTGACAGACGGATTATTGGTTGTGACATTAAGAAAAATACAGGATATCTCCAACCTCATCCTTTGACATTACACAGTGGAAATTTTCTTGGGAAATAGGAGACGAGAACTGTACTGACAGGCAGGCATCTTACTGCGTCTTTATTCCCACAGTGAGCAGAAAGTTTCAGTTAAACCTGACATGAGAAGACAAACTGAGCTGCGTGTCTCCACGTCCACAGCACTGAAACCTGAAAAACATTTCAGTGGTTGTTTATTATTCCTCTTATATTCAGCCTCTTTATTCACTGATATTCTGATTTTCATGGCTCCTCATTTCACGGTTGAAGAACACTACGTCTAAGATCATATTCTCTACGGTGATATATTGCTCAGCCCTCTGTTTAAACAAACCATTGAGTTTCAGCCGAGATGGACATTAAGAAGAATTTATGTTCCCCAAAAAAGAGGAAGGAGGAAGGCTGGGGGATATTAAATGGCCGGATATGAAAGTGGCATAATATCTTATCATCAGTTCTGATTTGTGACTAATGAGATGAATGATGGTGAAGGTGACGGCACCTAATGGTCTCAAGAGGAGGACGGAGGAGAAATAGGAATCACTAACTTGTCAATGAGGTTAAATCACTCTAGCGTGTTCAGGGCCTCGATATGAATTGAGATCTACTCGCCAATCCACTTCCTTTTGTCTATTTAAGGTGCATTAGTGTTTCCTGGTTGCATGAAAATGTGGGTAATGCTTCCCATCGTCTTTTCAGTCCCGGGGATTGCGACAGGCTGACAGACAAAGCTCTAGCTGTCATTGGCAAGGGAGTACACAGGCTGGAAACTGGTTTTTCAGTTCACTATGAGTCTCCATCTCTCTACGTCACACCAAATGTACCAAATGTGCCATATCAAGCCACTTTGCATGATGATTTGCAGTCACTTCTGAGAAATTTGAGTGGCGGTATTTGGTTCAGGTTACATGTTCCAGGTCACTCAGGCATTGTCTGTCCTCAGCATGGTTGCAATAATCCAGCTAAGATGTTTCCATGTTTTAAATCATATCCTGACTTTAACGACTGAAAATGCTGCTTCAGCACAACGTCAATTTCTCTTTGAACTCAACTAATGAGTGATTGACTACTCCCACCTGATTCTGACTAGTCAGCAGTATTGGCAGTTTGATTGATTACGACTGATCACTCAAACAAAAAACATTGGCAGGTTTTTGATTTTGAGGTTAATGTATCAACTTAATCAGCGGATGTCAAGTTGTTTGTATTTTTAGAAAAAAAAAAGGGCACCAAATGTCTACTTATTCGCTGAAAACAGTCCAACAAATGCAATTCATTTGCTACTGTTCAGCTTTCAACTGCCAAGTATTTACGCCATTAAATCGATATCTTGGCCACAAAATGATGTCATCAGATGTCTTGTTTTGTCCAACAGTCCCAAAAAAACCCATATTCAGTTTACAGTGATATAAAAAAAACTACCAGACAAGCTGAGAAACTACAACCAGAAAATGACTTTTAAAAATAATCAATTAAGATGAGATAAGATAAGATGAACCTTTATTAATGCCCGGAGGGAAATTCGGGCAATTAATTATCATAATAGTTATTTCAATCATTTAATCAATTAGTCCACAAATTGTTTAAGCTCTGCTCCTGTTTGAGTAACATTTACTAAAAAACTACAGTGTTCAGCTAGAGGAGGAAATGAAGCCTTATTAAAAACAAACAACAAAAAAACTAATGAATGAATGTCTGATATGATGAATATTAAAGTACTCGGTTTGCGGTTGGAATTTGAGGCATGATTTTTAACATCTGCTTTTACAAATGTTGAACTATTCCTTTATCTCACTTCAAGACTCCACAAAATAATGTTTCCCGCCCATCTGTTGTCAGATCGTCATACTAAATGGCGTATGAATGACACAGTAATCGCCACGTCATTTCACATGCAGTAACAACGCCTTTCTTGCTTTTGGTGTGTCATTTGTATGTATACAAGCAAGGACTTTCAAATTGCTGTTGATTTATTTTGAAGGTACTAGCGTTTGTGACATGTTTCCGTGCATATTTTACTTAGATCAAGTTAGTTTAAGCCCAACCATGTTTTTCCTAAATCTAACTAAGTGGTTTTGTTGTCTAAACCTAACTCTAGCTGTTACCGTAGGTTTTGCTGTGGTCCGTTAACACAGTTTTGTTGCGGACCGTAACCGTAGTTCTGTTGTGGGCCCTAACCGTAATTTTGTTGTGGGTGGTTACTGTAGTTTTGCTGCAAGCCATTACAGTAGTTTTGTTGCAGACAGTTACTGTAGTTTTGTTGTGGGCTGTTACCGTAATTTTGTTGTGGGTGGTCACCGTAGTTTTGCTGAAAGCCATTACCACAGTTTTGTTGCGGACAGGTGCCGTAGTTTTGCTGTAGGCCATTACCGTAGTTTTGTTGTGGGCCATAACTGCAGTTTTGTTGCAAGCGGTTACGGTAGTTTTGTTGTGTACAATTACCATAGTTTTGCTGTAGGCCATTACCGTAGTTTTGTTGTGGGCCATAACTGCAGTTTTGTTGCAAGCGGTTACGGTAGTTTTGTTGTGTACAGTTACCATAGTTTTGCTGCAGGCCATTACCGTAATTTTGTTGTAGGCTGTTACTGTAACTCTGCTGCATGGTGTAAAAATGACAAACGGATAAAGAGGCATGCAAAATGACAAGCGAAAGGGCTAAAATGCATTATCATGTCACTCGGAGCAGCCTTGTAATGTTGTGTTATTAATACGCCTGCCCATCAGATCGGGTTGGAAATTCCTAAACTACTTTCACCATGTAACACCACCTATGAATAAACCTGGATATCAACAGATGAATGCACGCCTACTGTACATGCTAGAAAATAAACTTACTAACATGGCACCACGTGGCTGGTGCCCCCAGTTGGAGGTACAGTTTGAGACTCATGTTGAAATACACTTTCACCCTTTGAGAGAATATTTGAGGCTCCACACTCTGACTGGCTGCTGCTCAAAGCACATCACACATGGTGGTACTCCAAATGGGCTCCTGGGCTCCCCCTGCTCACGAGGTGTGTGTGTGTGTGTGTGTGTGTGTGTGTGTGTGTGTGTGTGTGTGTGTGTGTGTGTGTGTGTGTGTGTGAGTAAGACACATTTTCAGGATTTCCACTTCAGAGGATAATGTGAATGAGTCATGGCTGCTCTCTCTCTTTCTCTCTCTCGCTCCTTCCCTCTTTTCATCCAGAGGCAGGCAGCGGAAAGCTAAAAGCTGCCATCCGAGTCACAGAGAGGTCCGCTGAATAAAGGTGCCACGCTAATATAGGATGCTAGTATTTTTAGCAGTTTCCCAAAACACACACTTTCATGAGTAATGCGTAATTTTGACAGCACAATAGATCTCTTAAAAGAAAAAGATGAATGTATCAATCAACTAATCAGCCCTCCTACTATTAATGCCACAGTGAAGTACTCCTTTGTGTCGAAAAATATTGATTTCTTCAACAGATCTTCCAGAAGCTATTGATATGCAGCCCTTTTCTCCCTCTAATCCTTCCCCACAAAAACACCGCCTCTGACATTTCAGCTGGCTCTCACCATTTCTGGTTCATGCATGTTCATTAACACAAAGAACATTTTGTGACTTCATTGTTTCTTTATCTCCTCTAATCTGCACATCTAAATACAAGTAATTTAATTTATATAAAGGCCTAAGTGACTCAGTCAGTCTTAACTGGGTGAATAATCCTTTAAATAGAAATCTAATCTGTCACAGATTCTGAGCAGGATACGCATGTGGCAAAAATTACCAAAAAAATGAAGCCTATGACAAGCTGTTTAGACGTACATAAACATTGTTTTCTGCCAAAGGACACATCGCATGGCAGCACCCCTTTCAAGCTTTCACCTATATGCAGCTTTTAAGGCAATTAGCAAGAAAGAGCAGAGACCATGCATGACGCAAAGCACCCCCATTAGGTGATTACGATGTTGGAGACATAAATACCTACATTTTACCTAGAAATGGTTAGCACATTCAGTGTTCACGTAAGATTGTGATGGGTTGGCATGTGTTTGTGACGTCAAATGAAAAGTTCAGTGTCTTTTCTAAATCTAGCATTTCAGTGTCTTCTGATTTTATAAGAATTCCTCTACATTTCTGCTGTTCTTGGTAGGATCCACCTCTGGAAAATATGCAAACATGCATAAGAATGATCTGTATCAGGGAAGCCACAATATGCCGTTTACCAGGTTCATTCATTTGGTTTTGCAGCTGTAAAGATCTAATGTTCTTTTAAACAATTCTGCCGCGTCTTCGGTAGATGTGTGGCAGGTACACTCAAATAGGAGAATGACTCTGTCATGACGTGCAAGCGTTCCTAAGCGTTCCCAAACGGCTGGTTTTAGATAAACATGATTCACCTTTTGGAACGCTGCAATATGCATCGCATGTCATGACAAGGAACAACCAATCACAGCCAGCAGATATCTTCTCTTTCGTCCATACATATCAGCCTAAGGTAAATATACGGAGGAGAAGTTAATCATTGTAGTGCAGGGTAGCCAATTTTGTCGACTATTCAATTAGTTGATTTAATCGACAGATCTGTTTTCCACAAAGAATCACACAAAACCACAACTTTAAATCTTGACTGTACCAAAGATGTGCTCATACGTTTCTTGGATATGTCTTTCACCATGAAAAGCATCAAAACAATGACTAATCAACCAGAGAAATCTGAGTTGAATAAAACCAAAATGACAAATTAGTCAACTGACCGACTGAGAGGAGTCAGCCCTAATTGCGCCACTATCCCAAATCCTACTTCTTAAGAAAAATAAACCATTTAAAAGCCCACTGGATTATCTAAAAGTACCATGATGTTATACAGCTGAAAAAAGACCTGATATAAGGGCTACTTCACAAACAGGAGAAAAGTCCTTTAAATGAGCTAAATTTAGCTAAGTTTAAGGCAAATGTACCAACCTCTCTGACAGTTACCATGAACATTTTTAACCATACTGTTGGCAAAGAGAATCACAATTCACTTCACTCCAATATCTAAAGTACATACACACATATAAAACAAGCAAAAGACAATGCCAGCATCAACGACAACACTAAGTCATCATCGCCAAACTTGACAGTGCTGATCTCGGGTCTGATCAAAGCCTTTACGTTACTGTCAAACCCTGCTTCCTCAAGCTATGCCAGTACAGCTCCCTGCCACCCTGGCCATGCCTCCGATTCATCACCTCTGACAGCTGTCAATCACAACAACAGGAAGTGAAATCTGACACCAGATGGGCAGGACACACACACAAACACACACACACTCCGTTGTGCTCATTTGCTCCGTCAGTCTCCCTCTGAGAGAGTTAATAAAAGGGGAAAGAAGGAATTAAATAATGAATAACCGGGACAAAGACAGAGAGATGGTGAGGCAGCGTCTCTAACTGATATGACATCTCTGTAATTATGTCAAATGCCTAGTTCTCACCCACAGTGGAGGACACACCTCTTTGCGTTTGCTCATCGGGGAGAGCCACAGGATAATGGCGGAATGGGGAGAGTAACCATGGCAACTACTGACAGCCAATTGGGGCCACTTGACAGACTTGACTGACAGCTGCATGCGTGTTTCTCCACCTGACTTGACAAGCAGGGATTCATCAGTGCTGAGGTATTTGGGTTGCTCACCTCTTCACCTCTTCACTTTGCCTCTCCTCTCCAGCTTTACTCTCCTTTCACCTCCTATCCCACTTTTCCCCCTTCTCTTGATCCACTTTCCTCTTCCCCCCTCCTCTCCTTCTCTCTCATCTCTGGTCTATCCCTCTCTCCCTCTTTTGAAATGAATGAATACATCTACTGTGCCTTTGGACTGGCTAGAGAGGCCATGTCCCTGATAGTGTGACAACAGCAAAACCCCTCCAGAGACCCTCGCGACCCCTCTACACTACAGAAATAAATTGGGTTTTTAGCCTACTGGAGGAGGGAGGAGAGGAGAGGAAATAAAGGAGAAGAGAAAAGGAGGAAAGGAAATAAAGGAAAGGAGAGGTGAGGGGAGGATTTTTAGGTCCTGTTTAAGTTTTTACCAAATTGTTGCTGCATTAAAGCGGTTTACACTTCCATTGTAATTCTTGTCAATTTTGAAGATTTTGTAGAAGTTGAGGGTGTACGATTTATTATTTTAATATATATCTATGCATCTATTTGACACATTTTGTTTTACAAAGTAAGGAAAGCAATGTTAAGGTAAAGCTTATCAATTAAACACTGGTATCGGATTGGTACTCGGTATCGACTGATAACCAAAGCACAGGTATCGCTATCTGGACTGAAAAAGTCTGATCAATGCATCTCTAGGAAGAAGAGAGAAGACAGGAGAGGGAGGTGAAGAGGAGGGAAGAGGAGAGGAGAGATGAGGAGAGGAGGGGAGAGGAAGGTGAAGAGGAGGGGAGAGGAGAGAAGGGGAGAGGAGGATGAAGAGGAGAGGATAAAAGAGGAGGGAGGAGCAGAATTAGAGTAACAGATGAAATAAAGAAAGGGGAAGGAAATAAAAGACATTAGTTATGTTCCATGGACACTAAACAAAATAGTCGGATCATGACGTGTGAAAACATACACCGAGCGTTTAATCAGAATAAATCCTTTGGGCATGTGCAGAGTTGTCTAATTTTCCAGAAACAGTAGAAGAAGAAGCAGCTGTACTTTCGCCTGTGTTGTAAACAAACACTGTGTTGTCTGTCACGCGTCGCGCTGACATAGCACACGTGTATTTGTGTAATATTACCTCAACCAGGAAGGCATGATCCCAGTGGGTGTGTACATGAACGCCGATCGGAGCAACGATCGACATAAACCACCTCTCTCATTCGGAATGAAATTTCTTTCCGATTGAGCCATATCGGATCAGAATCTCCTGACTGACGTGTTTACATGAAGCATTTTTAATCTGATTGGGCCTTTACTCCGTTTATTTGTGTCCATGTAAATGCAGCTACTGAGGAAGAAGAGACAGGAAGTCTGATTAGCTGGACCGACGGTGTCTCTACAGAGGAAGCTCTTTTGTGTGAGAGTGTTTGAGACTGTATCTGCTCTATTTCTGTCGTTGTGGACTCTACTTGGAGTACAGGCTGAACTAAGAAAGAGAGAAAAGTTGAGTGTGAAAGAAGAGGGGGTTTAAAGGCTACAGAACATGGCGGCACAGAGTATATAGAGGCTTTATTTTCTAGGTTAGAAACTGAGCTAGATTTATTGTCGTGGTAGCCGCCGCTGCAAACGTAATGAATCACTTTTGTAAAGGAAAACCTGCCAAGATCTCATTTAATGAGTGAAGCCGTCATCGTGTCATATTCAATGTCAACATTCATTTCTTTTCTTTCTTTTCAGTTTTTCCGTTGTACAGAGGGAGCACATGATATAACATTTTCATCATGTTTTTTGATTTACGCTGCACTAGTAACAGTTGGTTGGATTCAAATAAGGTTATGCTGTTTTTCTTAATGGGTTATCATTAACTCTCACTTAGTTCTAATTGGCTAATTAGCCATAGCATTAGCGGTGAAAAGTACAATTAAGTACCATTTTGAGGTACTTCCAGGATTTCCCTTTTATGCAACTTTATTCTCCACTAAACCTCAGAGAGAAATATTGTATATTCATTGTGTATTCATTTCACAGCCATTCCTGATTATTATGAAGCCAGTGGATCCCATTCACTTTGGCTTGTGACCCCTTGAAAAAAAAAAAAAAAGCAGCACGTCGTTGTGGCCTCTTTTCACTTTTCAGATGTCTATGAGTTGTTAGCAATTTCACTAAAGAGTGATTTGCCCTCTAAACCTCAAAAATGGCTTCATTTAAATAATTGTTGGGAGGACAAAAGTGGTCAAATCATCCAATATTTCACACAAAAAGATAAGATAAGATATTCCTTTATTAGTCCCACGGTGGGGAAATTTACAATGCTAAATGCAAAAAGCTAATGATTACAAAAGCTACATGCAATTTTTAATTTTTTTTTGTTACTCTCCACCCACAACCCCTCAGATTTATCTTGTGACCACGGTACTGCTACTTCAGCAAAGGATCTGCATAGAGGGCACTTTCTGTCAGCGGTATTTGTCTCCAGCTTTGTAATCAATACGTATTAAAACCTTGCAATCTGTATTAGTAAAGTGATGTGACAGCACACAAACTGCTTGTCCTGGGCAAAAGCCCAATCCATTTAAAGATAGAAGCAGCAGCTGCTTTGAATTACATGAAATTACCTATAATTTGTATAAGTAACTTTTTGAATGCATGCCAATACCAGTGAAACTGGTTTCATTACATTTAATACATGTTGCTATAGGTTAATGTGGCTTTATAAATAAAGCTGCATTTTGGTTGTTTATGCTGGAAGACAACTTAACTATCATTATAATTGAACCACTTATCCTGATCTGTGCTATCGACTGACATTTATTCTAACGGCTGGTTCTCATCCAAAGATTTAAAGAGGACTATTATGCTTTTGGGCTTTTTCTCCTTTCCTTTAGTGTGTTATACAGCTTTATATGCATGGAAAAGGTCTGCAAAGTTGCAAAGCCCAAAGTCACTTTCCCCCACAAAAACCCTGCTTCTGAACTGCCTGAAACGCCTCGCTTGAAGTCCCGCCGATTCTGTCGTAACACGGTGATATAACCAAGTAACATGTAAAGGATAATGTACTACAAGCCAGTCATTGTTGTGAAATAAATCTTTCCCTGAAGGGGTATATTTTACACTGACCAACTAGCTGTACATTATCCCGCTTATTACACGGCTACTTACTTAAGAAATCAATAATTTGACACAAAAATGGTCCGCCAGTGATCGACATCAGAACTGCAGCCATAGCAACAGTCTGTTAGCAAGAAATAACAGACCATAGAATGCGCTGATTGACCAATCAGAATCAAGTATTCAACAACACTGTGCAATAATTTTGCATATTACCTGCCTAAAGATTAGTTTGGCACGTCCTCAAACAAAGCTGGTTGGAGCAGAGCATGAAGGTTTGGTTGGCCTCAAACAGAGCGTTTCAGACAGAGGTTCAAAAGAGGTGCTGCAGCACAGCTGGTATGAGAAAAATAAAGCTTTTTTTAAAGATTAAAGCATTTAAACATGTTCGAGTAGAAACCCAAAACACAAATATGTACTTGGAAATGAGCATAATAGGTCCTTTCTAACTTGATATTTTTTATGACAGGGATATGTGTCACTCAGTATGGTATTTCTGGTTGTTTGGTTCTCTTACGGCTGTTTGATACCTGGAACTTGCTCCTCAAGCCTGACACATGCTGCACTGTCTTTTCATCACATTTTTTCTGCTTCACCTCTGCTCCCTCAGACATCCTCTGTCCCTACTTGAGCTTTTCACACATCTTGAGCTATTCTCACTGCTTTTACATCATTAGTCTTCTTTATTACTCGAGTGCTCTTTATTTCCATCTCCTCCTGTCTCCTGCTCTGTCCTCCTCTCAGGGGAAAAGGGGTTTTCTCGGTGAGAGCCCAGAGCATTGTTTCCTGTTCTGTCTTCTGTTTGACTTCTTCTTCCTCTCCTCAGTCTCCTTTCCTGTCTCTGCCTGTCCCTCTCTGAGTTTGACCGTGACCTGAATAGGCTCTGTGGAGACTACACCATCTCATTGAACTAGATAGATTTACACACATGTAGATACACGCAGAGAAACACATGGAGCAGCTTGTGTATGGTCTAATGATTTTCTAGTTCAGCTACCCCGGCTGTCCACCATATCATACATACATGCTGGCAAGGTATATGGGTAGATCCAGTATTCCAGATCTTATCTACTCATTGAACAAGATAAAGAAACAATGCACAGAAAAAGCAGCAATGCTGAAGATAAAGCTTGGTGGAAAACAAAGACTATTTCTGCTGTGGTGACTAATCTGAAATTAGGCAGCAAAAGAGAGGAAGACCAACACGCAAATCAAATAATTGGCCCGATTAACCAGACCTCAACCAGACTTCTGTTCTTTTCACATCGCTTCCAGTTCAATGACTTTTCTCTTTGTTATTTCGGTGCTCGTGTGACAATGATCTTTATTTTTACCTATAATTTCTCCTAAAGTTTAATAGAAAACATCCAGAATGGAATAATTTCTAAGTAAAAGTATGACTCATTTCTCAAGAAACAACAGAGTCAACTCTGAGAAACTGAGGTACACACCTGCCAATCCACAAAACCACAACCAGCTGAAGACATCTAAAAACTGCAGACTGCAGTGTTGACGCTGAAGGTGGCCCGGAGGTACAAGAAACCCATTCACCTCACTGGGAGTCCACTCATTAAATCTTAATACCAACAATACTGTTAAATGGAGCTTTAAGGGCTTGTTATGGAGGTCTAACACAACTCATATATTTTGCAAAGACTGCACGGGCCAAATCACTCGGTTTAGAAAAGAAAAATGTTATTCGCTTATCACTTAAAGGGCCAGTGTGTAGGATTTTGGGAAAACTATGAGCAGAAATGTAATTTATTGAACAAATCACCTGAAACTAAGAAATGTCTTTTCTTTAGAAGGAGCCCTTCATATCTAGTAGGTCCTCTACGTCGTGTTGCACCACCATGTTTCTACAGTAGCCCAGAACGGACAAACCAAACACTGGCTCTAGAGAGACCCGTTCACGTTTTTACATTACCTGAAGGCCACCATAGTTTTCCAACACGCTTGTGAAACAGCTGCAATTTTTTTTCTGGAACAATTTATTGATCCTCAGCACCACAAATAAAAACATCAACCAATCACGGTGCATGGAACGGGTCAAGTTGTACTTATATTTATGAAACAGCACAGAGGCTCTGTATTCTGAACCAGGATGGCAAACTTTATTAGCCAGGGAGCACAGAGCAAATCCACTCCTTTTGTTCTTACCTTTCACAATAAAAGCCCTAGATACATAATATTTACTGTGAGTATTTGCTCATTTTCTTGTCTTTTATTCATCATGCCCCTGGGGTGTTTTGCATTACAGATGGCCTCTGAGCGAGATGAACTGCATTACCACAGTTTTACACTCAGCGCCTCATGTTGCCGCACTCTTTGACAGTAAGGAGTGAGCGGAGGGGTATTCAGTTTGTTGCCATCTGCAACCACGCCACTAGATGCCACCAAATCCTACACACTGCACCTTTAAATTAACAAATACCTTTTGTTTATCCGTGGATATCTTGAAAATCCTTGAAGTCATGTCTTGTTCATGACACATTCTGACTTCAAGTGTTTTCCAGTTGTTACATATGCTGTTTATATCAAAGACGCTGCTGTGCATTTACATTTAAATAGCATCTCTGGGCCTTTCATGCAGTTCTCTGCAGGACTCTTTGCTGAGTGTGTGTACACGGACTTAGCAACAGACCTGGGATATTCCTGGAGACGTGGAGCGAGAGGAAACTACTGGGCATGCTCAGATGTTCCCAACAGGTCGCTGAGCACACAATGCCACAGGTACCTGTAGCTCTTCTTTCTCTCTTTTGTCCTCTACCTCCATCACTTCTTTCAATCTAACCAATTTGCAACTGATGACCGTTTGTTACAGAGCATGAAGAAAAGCACATGCTTGAACAATCCCCCCCAATCTGTCTTTGTCTCTCTCACCACACACTGAAGAGGAGCATCAGCAGCTTGTATTTTCTCCCTGCTTCTCTCAGAGAGCTGCCCTAATTCTTCTTGACAAGGGCTGGGAGAGCCAAGAGAACGTCTCAGCGTACACACACACTGAAATATGCCACGCCACTATCCATTTACACACAGACATGCGCAACCAAACACACATAAGTCGTGGACAACACACAGCCGCACATCTGCGCAAGTGGCATTTTACCTTAATTGCCTTTGTCACCGCTTTCACTGCCGTTTAGTCCAACTCGCCTATAGGTTCCTCCGTCAACACACTTCACTGGCCTTCGTATGCTTGTAACTGCTCAATACGGACAAAGGCTAAATATCTCAGCTGCTTTACATGCAGCATGAGACAGACTGAGGGTGAGATAATGACTAAAAGACGTTATTTGTCCACCATCTTATATGTTTTTTATAATGTATTCTCAGTCATACATTACATTCCTATAAGGGCTGTCAAAGTTAATGCTATAATAACACATTAACACAAGTTTACTTAGCCCCCATAATTTCTTGAACGAAGTCATGCAACTTGCAATTTTTTAGGGTTTAGCAGGCTCAGTTTTAAAGCTGGTGTGAAACTACTGGTATCAAATAAAACTAGGACCTAAGGAATCCACTGGTACCAACCATGTCATACTAGCAAAGGAGGTTAAATATCGCTCCAAATGTGAGCAAAACTTTGGCGAGGAAGGTGATTTTCAAAGGGGTCCCTTGACCTCTGACCTCAAGATATGTTAAAGAAAATGGGTTGTACGGATACCCACGGGTCTCCCCTTTACAGACTTGCCCACTTTAGGATAATCACATGCAGACTGAGGTAAGTCATAGTCAAGTCAGCACATTGACAGCTGTTGTTGCCTGTTGAGCTTGAGTTGGCCATGTTCTGATTTGAGCATATTTTTATGCTAAATGAGGTATCTGTGAGGGTTTAAATAATCTCCCTTTAAGGTACATTTTGAACAGATAAAAATGTGCAATGAATTTGTGATATGGACAATCGTGATTAATCATGATTAAATATTTGAACTGACTGACAACCCTAATTGTTATACTTAATTGTCAGCACACAATAAATTGGACATGCTCAGATAGTATTTGTCAAGCAGCCAAACTGTGCCTGTGTGAGGTTTGAGTGTGCGTCTGCACGTCTGTCTGTACGAATAACTGTGTTACACAATGACAGACAGCGTGTAAGCGTGTGTGTAACAGTTTGATGAGGCTATAGGCAACAGGAAAAGGGAGGGTGGAAGATTGAGGTATTTCTCTCAGACTCCAAATCTCCCCTTAATTAATGTTGTTAATGTGCATCCTGTGGCCTTTGTACAATGTACTCAACAGGACATTGAGTGTGACAGACAGACAGACAGACAGACAGACAGACGGACAGACGGACAAGGAGGCAGCATCCCTTGAGGAATTCAAACAGCCTCTGTGCTATGTGACCAGGATGGAGATGACTTCATTAGGCCGGCCAGTCTCTCTCTTTCTCTCTCCCCTCTCTCTGTAAATAGGGCTGTGAGGCTGATTTACTGTCTGTCAAGGAATCTCACTTACGAAATAGTTTCAATCTGTGTCATGCTGACAATCCGAGAGCTCGGTTTCTTTTGCGAAACGGCAGAGGGGGGGGGGAAAAAAAAAAATCCTCAACAGATATAGCCAATTTCTTTCCAGATATCACACCAAAAAAAATGTCAAAACTGTAATTGGGCTGGCAGAATTTAAAGGAGATGTTTTGATTTGTTTTTATATAGCGTTATGTCCCATGGGAGGCAATCTACAACAGAGCGAAAATGAAATGTCAGAGCATCAAATGTGATCGGATTTTATGTGCGTGTCACGCTTGTGCTGAAAATGTCATTGGCTGACTGACAGGAAGCACAGCAGCACAAATATCTGTATGTGTGCAGGCATGAGTGTTTACATTTAATGACATGTGCTCGCATACTGTGTGTATTATGCATGTGTCAGTCAGCATGCTATCCTGATTCACACCCTAAGGCTTTCTGTTGTACATTGCAGTAGTTTTTGATGAATACATTTGCAATTAGGACATCAGCATGTTCTCTGATGGCCCACTGAGCAAAGCTTTTAGCGCCTGTTTAACCCAGAGGTCCATACATCTCAACGCTCCGAATTCTCAAAAATACCCAAGAACGTCTGCTACTCACTTCAACAGTTGTCTCTTACGCTGCCAATTATATAGAAGATCCACATCAATACACAGCAGTGATTGAAATCTCCAAATATTCATAATGTTCTGTATATAATTTGTCAAAAAGTCCACAGTAAATGTCTTTTCACACCAAGTCCATCTTCTATCCGTCATCCGATAAAAAACGGAAACTTGCACAGAAGTCTGATGCATTTTATCATAATATTTGTTGCGAAGTCACAATATAAGACAAAACTGAATTAATTACATGGGTGCAATGGATAGCATTAGCCCCAAACAGGGCTAATGAATTAATAACATTAGCAAGAAGCTATCGTTTAGCCAAAGACTATAGAAGCAGTGACACGAAAATCCAGCGTTTTTATGACAACAGCTGCTGCCGCCATTTTGGACTGACAGGCTTATTGTGCTTTCAGTCCAAAATGGTGGAAGCGTAGCTTTGCTGCTGGGTGCTGATGACAACCGACTTTCACTTCCTGGAAATATACGTTCTTTGGTTTAGCTGCCGAGAGCACAATCACTACTGTCTAATCTTTTCCTTTACCTTTGTTTTGCGATCATCCCCCATTCCACGCTGTTCTGCAATCACCTGCCACAATCTATCTTTAAATTCTGCACCTCTGTTAGGGAAACTCCAAAACTTTTGGCGTCGGTGTGTAAACGTGATTGACACAACATTAGGTCATATATATTTTTTTTTTTTTAACGTGCAACAATTTTGGACAACAAATATAAACTTGGTGTGCAAAGGCTTAAAGACGGGACAATGACGACATGGCACCGACGTCATTGAGAACAAACCGCGACTATATCAGCATGCAAATTTGTGGATGAAAAAAAGACCACTGAATGTAGTTTAAAAAATAAACACTCACAAATCTCAATTTTTCTTTTTTATACCCCAGTTTTTTTCTTCAGTGCAGCAGTTTTGTGTCTTGTGCTGCACAGGTCATATCAGGACTACACTGGCAGCACACACTGAGCAAAGTCAGGAGGATTCGTTAAACTTAAGTAACTTACTTGAGTTAAACTAGATTGACTAAAATGCTCAATATAAGTGCTTTGTGCTGGGAGACAAAGTGAATGTTTATCATGCCAGTTTGGATGTTGACATCTGCACGGATGGTGGCTCTGAGTGGTCAAACAACCCTTGTTTGCCTTTTTGATAGCTGCAAAAAAAAAAAAAAAGCAGAAAATCAACCTTTTCCAAAAACTTTAATGATGGATGAAAGTTTTGGTGTGTAAATTGACAACATGAGGTCATATTTATTTTCAAACAACAATTTCGGACGTAAAATACACATAACTTTTCAGAAATATCAGTGACAGGGAATGGAAAAAAAGTAGAGCTTGCCTTTCAGTTGCTAATATGAAAGGAGTATATTTATGTGGGTGTGTGTCCTTGAGTCCATGTTTTATCACCTGCATTTTAAAATAACACCACAGCTGTCTAACCTTGAGAGCAAGGTCAATGTGTACACCTACTGCTGCCTCCACTTATTGCTTCTGCATGTAGTAGTAGAGTGGTACACCTGGTGTGTGTGTGTGTGTGTGTGTGTGTGTGTGTGTGTGTGTGTGTGTGTGTGTGTGTGTGTGTGTGTGTGTGTGTGTGTGTGTGTGAGCCCTCTTGACATTTGCCAATGACTCGCCCTGCCTCTCTGTCAGATCTTTATCAATCCATTTTCTCGCTGCAGCTATACAGCTTGATGCATGGAGCGGATGCATTGTATCACTGTGTGGTCAAGTGTTTGCGTTCTTAAATTGTATGTGGTCACAGTGCAATTTAACACACACTTTGTGACACAGTGCCCATACCGTCTGGTGACTTGTGTAGAAAAGCGCCTGCAGCGAGAGAACAACAGAAGGAAGGACGTCGATAGTAATTTCCTCAGAGTGCATAAATCTTAACTGACTTGCAGAAAAAAAGCTCAAATCTGATTACAGAATACACACACACACACACACACACACACACACACACACACACACACACACACAAACTCTCAAAACACACTCCGACAGCAGCCAAAAACACACTCTGCCTCACTCAGAAGCAGAGGTAAAGTAAGAGAAGTCAAGACAATGGCGTCGATTTGTGGCAGCCCAGACAAGATTTCTTCTGTCTCGCTGATTGCCAGCACTACTGTGTTCTCATCCAAAATCATTTGCGCTCCCTGCTGCTCAGAGCCGCATGTAAACAGACAGAAAGTTATCGGCCGTCGTGTCATCACGCGCACTTGCGCACGCTCCTTTTGTGCTTTCTGGC
Source organism: Pterois miles (assembly GCA_947000775.1). NCBI lineage: Eukaryota > Metazoa > Chordata > Actinopteri > Perciformes > Scorpaenidae > Pterois > Pterois miles. The sequence goes on along the minus strand of CAMQGK010000549.1, from coordinate 14,391,010 downwards.
TGGCATTGAACCGGCGCACAGCGGGCGGCCACGTCTTCCCTTCAAAGTGATGGTTGTCAGCGGCGTCTTCAATAAGAGAACCATTATGCTGAGTTCTATGGGGCCAAAAAGGTCACCGCAATCACTTCCCATAGACGAGAGTGGGAGTGAGCGACCTTAAAATAGACGGCGGGGTCGCGCATGACTCGTGACGCTAAGGGGCGGGGTTCGCAGGGTAAGTGGTCACCCCGAACACCTTGAGCAAACTACAAGGATGTATGGCAAAAGAGCTGCTTTACAAGAGAAATGGCAATACTAACTTTTGAAATGTCAATCAATATAATCAATGCTGTGAGTCCACAGGGGTCACTGGATATAATGTAGAACATGTGACCCTCAGGAAGAATCACATCTTCACATCAGCTTCACATTATCTCTTCAGAAAATACTCTGACACTACATACTTTGCCGTCAGCAGAGGCTCAATGATAAACGATAGCAATTTTAAGAAGCAAAACACTGCATAACTTCAAATCTGAACATCTATAATCCTTTGAAGGATTATTTTTCAAGATGACTAAGAATGCTTTCATAATTACAGCAGTGGCCTGGAGCCCTAATAAATTCTGAAATGTCAAGCTTTTCCTTTAATCTCGGCTCAATAGTCCAAAGTCTGCATCTGTTTTTGTAAGATCCATCCTTACACAACCTATATTTACCCAACCTACTTTTCATCCTTTTCTTGGCTGCGGCCCAATAACCTCAAGAGTCTTCCCTCTACGTGGGATTCAACCACATCATTGCTTGCATACTGCAGTGATCATTTTATTAATGAAAACTACAACTAAATATGTTTGTCAACAACTTTTTTCCCCATGACTAAGATGAGACGATGACAAGACGGCACCAACGTCATTAAACGCCAACTGTGACGACATCAATATGCAATCATTTTGTTGAAAAAAGATGACTAAAATGTAGCTTATGAAATAAAAACTTGGCTAAATTATTATATAATCTGATGACTAAAAAAGCCAGAAATGTCAACAGTTTGTTTTGTGTAGTTGATTTCCAATAATAAATATATATACATTTGCATAAAGCAGCATATGTACCCACTCCCATGTTGATCAGGGTATTAAATACTTGACACGTCCCTTTAAGGGACATTTTGAACAGATAAAAGATGTGTGACTAATTTGTGATTCAACTATGGACAATCATAAGATTAATCACAATTAAATATTTCAATTGATTGACAGCCCTACTAAAAACATACTAAAATAGGTATGATTTTCTTTGACTAAAACAAAACTAAAATGCCCAGACTTTTACTAAAACTTGACTACAAACAGTATGAGGTTGACTAAATATGATAAAAACTAACAAGGACATTTGACTACTAAGTCTTAGTAGACTAAATAAAAAAACTAACACTAACATTATTTGTGTTCTCTCTCACTTCCTTGAACAATGAATAACTTTGCTCCAAAGTAAATATAGAGGCTAAATGCCTTGCAGGCAATGGAAAAATCAATATGCTGTGGAAAGACCTTTGGCCCTTGGACTGGAAGATACTGTAAATCTTTTTGGAAACAATGGTCCACATAGTCTGTATGACATCTAAGTAAAGACTGGAATGGTCTTTGTTTAGACTTGTCACAAAGCAAAGGCCTCAACATTAACATCACCTAACACAACTTCAACAGACTCCAGTGTATTCCACAAAACATTACCAAATGTATGTCTAATTAATGGTGCGTTTACCATGTGTACAAGTTGGGCCCATGTGAACGCTCCCCCTCGTGTTGTATTCACGACCTCGTCAGTAGAAAGTTTCTGAAAGCTCCGGGTTCACGACTTGTGATGTGTTTGTTGATGTTGTAAGAAATGGTGGAGCCCATGAAAGTTCATTTATCGGTGCATATTAAGTTAATATTGTACAATATAATGTAATTTTAGTCAAATATTGTTTTTCTTGGTAATTTTATAATATGTGATGAAAATGTTGATATTCTCAACAACCTCATCTGTCTCCTCTGTCATTATGCCCTTGAATTTCCTTCGTTATGTTACCCACTTGCTAGCTTGCTAGGCTTGTTAGCCTCTGTGGCTGTGCAGTAATGTTAGTATTGCTGTTGCTTAGCAGCGGTGTTCTTACAACTTAACCACTTGAACGCCGAGCGTATCGTGGACGTGACTCACCATCTCGTAAACACGGTAAACACGACCCCATTTGAAGGCACCATAAGTCTCAGCATCTCGTGCTGCATTTGAAATTGAAACTAAACAGCAACTAACCAACAGACCATCCCTTTACAGGTGTGGGTGGATTATTGGTAATGTCTCTATTTATATCCCACAGCTACATTTCAGCATCTCAGTGCTCATGGTGATATATTACTTTCAATGTCAATATTACAATGATACACATGTTGATAATTTTGTCCTTCATCTTATATACATTTTGTGGATTATTCATTATGAATATAGTTTAATTATTGACATTATATCAGCCTTACAAATCTACGGTGGACTACAACCCACATTGAGCACTGTCTTAGGAAGAACTGGTTTTGTTAATGGCTACCATGCAGGTTTTTCTAAGAAGTACAACTATGCTCTTAGAAAGCCGAGACTGCCATCTCACCAAATTCCTCTGGCAAACAAAGCTATTCAGGAATACCACAAATAGCACCATGTGGAACAAGGGAAAATCCCCAATAAGCAAAACACAGCTGACATGGCCTACTGTGTGTACTTCAAACAAATGCTCACAGCCACATAAATACAGCACACACAGATACACATCTATCGCCCATACAACTACTTTGCTGGTTGTGTAGGCAACGTGTCTGACTGACTGAGAGGGAAATTAGTCTTACCTCCTTCTTTTCAAATATTTTCCAACAGTATGTCACACTTTTACGTTACTGGTTGTGTGGATCAGGAGCACTGCTGCTTCTTGGTCCCTATACTATACATAGATAACTGCATTCACACACATTCACACATTGCAATCACATCCAAATGTTCAAATTTTAGTCAGTCTGTATAATTTAAAATGCTATTTCCCCAAAAACTTTTTTCCCACCTGACCAGACATTGGTTTCTGCCCGATGGCGCTCATACATTAACAGGATATATATATATATAGTATATATAATATTCATCTTTATAGTCAGTGTATTAACGTTACATACAGTGACTTAGATGGTTGTCAGTATGCTCCCAGTTTGGAGAAACAGACAGGAGTACCGGCACAAAAACTCAAAAACAAAAGTCACACTTACAAAGAAAGATGCAGCGGTAGACCAGTAATCCCTGAGTTCTTTGACATAAAATCACTGTTTTTGTGAATGGAGTCTGGTCTGGTGGCTATGAAGACAGCAATGGCAAGGTAAAACTGAAACTATTCTAAATATAGCATACACTTGAACTGATATTGGTTTTTTTTTTTATGTGGCTAAAATACGTTTTTCTGCTTGTTCCGACCACAGCCGCATTACCTTTTCAATGGTGAACTGAAGCCCTTACATTGCACTCTTCAAAGCCACCAGACTACATTCACAAGAGCAATAATTTTACCTTGCAAAGCGCAGGAGTAATCCCACGTCTGAACTATTCTGTTCAGTTATTTCCAAACTTAACACAGCTAACTTTGGCTCAACTAGCTCTAGCCTTCACATTATTCACAACCTTGTTGATTAGCTTCAATTAGCTTACTTTTGGCTGAGTGGGTATTTCCATTTGACAAAAACAAATGCAGATGGACGGACCCTTCAAATAATACATATATAATACATATATATATATATATGTATTATTTGAAGGGTCCGTCCATCAATCATATATGATTCTTCTGCAAACTTTTCTCCTTTAGTAAACCAGACATCAAATCCATGTGAAACAATTGTACACAGTCAGTGAAGAAAGACATCATGTCGTCCCAAGAGATGAGCCTAAACTACTGTTATGTAATAGCCATTTTAACTCATATTTATAAGGACAAGCAATACCTAAAGCCGCAGGACTACTTGTAGTTTGAAGTTGATACGATGACACATTTTTTGAGTGAATCCATTAGGATCACAGCAGTCGCGTGTCCCAGCCTTCAGGCCTGCACAAATATGACCTGGTTTTCAAATTTGGCCTCTTTTCATATTTCCAAACTGGGCTTTAGTGAAATCAGTCAGGAACCATTTGTATAGACATGGACTTACTGGCAGAAAGTATGATGATTAAGACTTATTAAGTCCAATTATTTTGAACATTTTAAATACTAAGCTGCCACATATGGTTAAATAATATGACTTGATATTCACTCAGACGGTCATACCCAAGAGCATGTGTTCATATTTAGTACACACATGAAGGACAAAGCCAGCCCACACCATGAAAAAGACCCTCTCTCTAAATTTCTCATTTACAACACAACCGATGTGTTGTGCCTACACTGGATACGGGAGGAGTGGGGTATTTTTTATCCATTTCCATCACTCCTCGGCAGAGAGAAAGTAGATAGAAGAGAGGGAGAGAGAATCCGAGAGTTATTACTGTCAACAGCTACGATGTTTGCTGACAGTGCTGGGAAGCATGGCTGACACACAGAGAAAGAGCGAGAGAGTCCGAGATGGATTTGTCAAGCTGACTGAAAAACGTTGGGGGGGAACAACTGTTTCAATCTTACTCAAAAACTAGTCCCTTTTTATCCCTCTTGGGTCATTCATCTGGTGCCGCAACCTTGTTTGTGTTAGTTTTCGCTCTTCTATCATGCTGGTAAGAGAGGGACTTGTGCTGAAATGAGGCACATTAGCATGCTTGGTTGTGTGTATATACAGTACACAATGGCTGACTGTCCAGCATTTTCCTCTAAAGATGTCAGCTGACATTCAGACAACACAGCACAGAGTACGAAGAGGTGCTCGCAGCAAAAAGTTGGTGTTCCTACTCTTAGCACTGTACTGTTTGCAGTTTTTCAATACTACAGCTGATACCTGAGTTTCAGTACCGCTATAAAATAATAGCAAAATTAGGGCTGCCAATAAATTAAAATTGTTAATCACTATTAATTGCACATTTTTTATCTGCTCAAAATGTTCCTGAAAGGGAGATTTGTCAAGTATTTAATACTCTTATCAACATGGGAGCAGGCAAATATGCTGCTTTATTCAAATGTATGTCTATATTTATTATAGGAAATCAATTAACAACACAAAACAATGACAAATGTTGTTCAGAAACCCTCACAGGTACTGCATTTAGCATAAAAATACGCTCAAATCAAGACACATTTTGATCAATACCAAAACAGTATTGCTGTCTGATACACACATACAAGCAAACCTACATTAAATAACAGCACCATGCAGCCACCCAAGGAACAAATACATGACTGTACCAGGCGCAGTGTGCTAACTCACGAAACATGGGTATATGTTTTTGAAATACTCACTTGACACAAACTTTCTTAAAATGGCAGGACCTATTCGAAGCACGTCACTCATTTGAACTGTGACAAGTATTGCTTTTGTGTGTATGTGTATGTTTGAGCGTGAAAACACAGGTAACAACCTGGGCGCTGGCCCGATCGATGACATAATGGAATATTTGGACTCGAGGCCATTCACAGCAGAGTCCCCTGGTAAGTACATCAGGGACTAATTTATTCCTCTGACTGCTGGAGTGAGAGTGATGAATGGTTGTGTGTGTGCGGCAATTCACATATGAAGACCTACAGTATGTGGGGACGTACTTTTATCCATGTGTGCTAGATCTGTACAGCCCAGCAGGCCTTACTTGATGCCTTATCATGACATTATCTGAATTAGCTGGAGATGCAGACTCAGAGGAGGATCTGTCAATATTTCTGCAACGCTTATGTCACCATATAACAATTACACAAGGGGCGCTACTTCGAATGAGAGCATCTGCTCCAAGTCTCTCAACTGCTTTTTTCTTCTCTGTCTCTCATCCCATTTAACAACCCATTCCGTGTCTTAAAAAGCTTTAACAAGTATGAATATCAAATTAAAAGTGAAAGCAAAAGATGATTAAGTCTCTTGTTGGTAAATTGACTGTTCGGTTTTTCCCGAAACAGGTGTCAACATCTTAAAACCAGATTGTGCACTTCAAGAATGCTGATTTGCATTGGAAACAAGCCAAATTAGCTTATTTAGCTGGCAGATTCTGGCACTCACTTCCATAAGATACTCAACTAAATGGCCTGTTGAGACCGAAACTTCTTTTCTTGCTCTCATCCTACAACAGTTATGAACGACAGTGACTATCACTGCAGCCACATCACACACATTATAATTAGGGCTGTCAAAGTTAACGCGACACAATAATGCCAGTAATTTTTTTTTTATATATTAATGCAACCAAGTATTTTAGGTTGGATGGTAAAGCTGGTAAACTGGTATCATATGAAACTCCAAAACCTAAAGAATCTCTCATACTAGCTTGTCACGAATCAGGCTAAATAACGCTCCAAACTTACACTCAATATTGGTAAAAAAAACTGTCAAGTCCATTTTCAAAGGGGTCCCTTGACCTCTGACCTCCAGATATGTGAATGTAAATGGGTTCTATGGGTACCCACCAGTCTCCCCTTCACAGACATGCCCACTTTATGATAATTACATGCAGTTTTGGGCAAATCATAGTCAAGTCAGCACAATGACACACTGACAGCTGTTGTTGCTTGTTGGGCATTTGAATAATGCCAATTTACATTGTATTTTGTTCAAGCAAAGTTTTTGTGCAGCTGCTGATGTTTAAACAATATTAAATTATAACACGTTTACACAAATTCATGTTAACGCCACTAATTTCTTTAACTCATTAACCCAACTTGCAATTTTTAGGTTGTAGTGGGCTCAGTTTTAAAGCTAGAGTACTGGCATCATAATGAAATTAGAAAACCTAAGAAATCCATTGGATGGCAGACTAGCTCATCGAGAAGTAGGCTAGATAACACTGCAAACTTGTGTTCAATTTTGATGAGGAAATGTGACACAACCATTTTCAAAGGGATCCTTGACCTCTGACCTACAGATATGTGAATGCTAGTGGGTTCAATGGGTACCCATAGAACCCATTTTCAGACACCCCTTTACAGACACAACCACTTTATGATAATCACATGCAGTTTGGATCAAGTCATAGTCAAGTCACCACACTGACACACTGACAGCTGTTGTTGCCTGTTGAGCTGCAGTTTGCCATGTTATGATTTGAGAATATTTTTTATGCTAAATGAAGTACCTGTGAGGGTTTCTGGACAATATTTGTCATTGTTTTGTGTTGTTAATTGAGTTCCAATAATAAATATATACATAAATTTTGAATAAAGCAGCATATTTGTCCAATGTCATGTTGATAGGAGTATTAAATATTTGACAAATCTCCCTTTAAGGTACATTTTCAACAGATAAAAAATGTGTTTTTTTTGTGATTAATCAAATTAACTATGACAATCATGCGATTAAGCATTTTAATCAATTGACAGCCCTAATTAAAAGCCATCTGATATAACGACCATTCATTCATATCACTCTCACTTAAGCCATTGTCTCCTCAGTGAAATTTCTCACACTCTCACACCCCCCTACACACACACACACACACACACACACACACACACACAAGAGGGAAACTTTAAAAAAAAAAAAAGTAGTAACCATGGTGACACTGCCCTTTGTGTCCACATGAAACATGCACAAACACACAACTTATATGCTATAAGCTCACGCAAACATGTATGCGTGCACACACACCTGGCTGGTCGTAACCATGGCATTCCCGCTCTACCTCGTGGTGGATGTGGGAGGATAGCCACCAAAACACACTCCCCCCCGGGGGCTGGGGAGCCGGGTGACTCAGACATTAGCAAACTCTGCCCGATGTGTTCATATATTCTGCTGGAAGATGACACTGTCTCTCTGTTACTAAGGAGATGATGGTACTAAAAACTTACAGTAGTAGCTACAGTATCTGAGGGACCCGGGCAGGGTAGGAACTGGTTTTTGTCCACTCTTCTAGGACTAATAGGCTACCAGCAACATCACATACAGTTTGATCTTTAAATAGTGCCAGCATCAGGGCAATCAATGTCATTAAGAGTGCCAAAATGTACTGTATCATGCACTTAAGGCCTAATTGTACAGCACTTTCATTAAACCACTTACTGGAAATCGAAAGATTATGGATTCATACACCATGTTTAAATTCAATTGCACTTAATGTGTCAAAACAAAAAAATAGAGCTGCAACAATAAATTCCTTAGTTGTCAACTATTAAATTAATTGCCAATTATTTTGAAAATCGGTTTAATTTTTTATGGAAAAAAAGTGAAAATTCTCTGATTCCAGCTCCGTAAATGTGAATATTTTCTGGTTTCTTTACTCCTCCATGACAGTAAAATAAATATCTTTGAGTTGTGGACGAAACAACACATCTGAGCATGTCATCTTAGGCTTTGAGAAACACTATTTTTCATCATTTTCTGACGATTTATAGACCAAACAACTAATCGATTCATCGAGAAAATAATCGACAGAATAATCAACAATGAAAATAATTTATTATTGCACCAATGAAAAATTGTCAGGATTGTGTGTCTCTTCTAATATCATCACAGTCCAACCAGCAGACTTCATGCTTGATGAGTAAAAAAGAAAAAAAAAAACCCAACCTAAACCACAACAATATCTGTCCAACCCTTGGGAAAGAAGATATTTTTCTAGACTCAGGAGACGTTTCACAAGATTTCTGTTCAACATTCGAATGACTGCAGGGAAGACACATTTACATATCATTAAATACACAGACACACTGATCAGTCTCCCATGAAGTTAATTTCTCCAATAACTCCAATACACTGCAACCTATGTCATCCATTCATTTTTAACATTAACATGCATTTATTTCTTTAAACGAAACAACGTCTTCGTGTTAAAAACAGCATGTAACCTGTTTCATTTGATGGAGGTGACACATTCAATTGGACTCCCTTACAGGGAGGCCCCTCTGAAAATGTGCCCACCTTGTGAAGCCTGCTGTGGGTCACCACCAGCCCGGCAGAAATAAACCACATTCTCTGCATTTCTCACCCTGAGAGGAAAATCCTCCATGAATGACAGAGAAACCTCTTTCAAAGAGGGTTGAACACACATCAGCCTCCACCCTAGCTTCCTCTGTACACACCATAACTGCATGCAATGATTTTAACACCTTTTATATGCTTTCCATGAGCCAAAATGACGCCTATCTCTTAAAAGGTGTTCAACCAGCAATAACACGACTGTCAGCTGTCAAATACCGCAATAACAAACACACATACTGTATGAAATGCATAAAAAATAGCAATAACTCATTGACACTGAACTGCCCGCCAGCGTCTGTAAATCCAACTCAATCATTTACGCGACATTAATGTCAAATTATCACTTTATACCTCACCCTATTGTTTATATGTCCTATAGTACCACTATATTATACTTGTCTATCGTATTCAAGCGTGACTATATATCCTACAGTGTGTTTTTAACAGCCATAAAGCACAATAGTTCCCCTTAGGTCAATGTAAACAAGCCCGAGTAACGTTAAGCTACGCGTCTCTACTTAAAAGTGAGTTTTAGCTGACCTCACTGGGTTTAAACGTTATAGTTTGAACACATTATTCACATGTAACGCACACTTTTGCTATAATAGTCCCGTGTGTGTGTTGTCATTGTGAAATAGTCCGTTTTAACAGCGTTGGAGCGGAGTCAAAGTGTCAAACTGTCACCTCACTTTTCTAATTAAGCTAGCGCTACTAATATTAGCTAGTATGCTAACAGTGAGGCGTTTTAACGTTTTCTCGCCAGAAATGGCGTAAAAAGTTACGCGCTATTCCCGGCGCTGTAGTCGCCATAAAAGAGGCTAAACTGAAACTAAACAGAAACTTGGATGGAGTTGAAGGACAGGTGACTTTCCAGCTGCGTCCACCGCTTGGTGTTTTTCCGTCCGACTGAAAACCAGGTTAAACAGACACATTCCCTTACCTGCAGGACACCGTGATTTCAACTTTGGTGGCAGGAATAGACGCGTTGAGCGGGTCGAAGTCTCCTATCGACGCCATGTTTAGGTAAGTGTGGTTCATCCTGCCAAAATGTTCAGCCTTTCCCCCTTCTTTTCCCCCGTGTGGTCCAGCCCCTTTTAATGAGCGGAGAAGACGGAGCGGTGGCGACCAACTGTGTACGCGCCTCCTCGGCGAGAAGTGGAGCAAAGGTGCCGGAGAGAGGGAGAGGGAGGCTGGGAGATGTGATGTCACTTCTCCCCTTCTCTCTTTCTCCTCCTCTGCGTTCCCTTCTCCCTTCCTTCCCTCTTCCTTTATTCCCCTCTGCCACCTCCTTCCCCTCTCCTCCACTCTTTCACTTCAGTTCAGCTCAGTTGACTTCTGCTCAGCTCATTTAAAATGCAGATTCACCGGCATGGAAGTAATGACAATGATATAATCATGAAGAAAATAGAAGACATTTCTCGTGAAAAGTCTTTCCTGTGTGTGTGTGGAGCCTATATACAGGCACACATTTCCTCTGCACTCAATACTCGCATTCACAGCAGTTCAATTCAGTTTCATTCAGTTCAATTCAATGTGGGTTGTTGGCACGAAACACCCCTCACTCCTTCTTCCATGGCCGGATTAGCCTGTTAGGGTGTGCAGGGCATAAATGCACAGTTGGGGCCCCTAATCATGGAGATTATTAATTTATAACAGAAAGCCTCTGTTACAAACAGAGGGAAACTTCTAGGTCTGAAAAGTGTCTTAAACTTGCATTCTTTCTAACAGCCAGCAGGGGGCGACTGCTCTGGTTGCAAAAAGAAGTCTGATTGTATAGAAGTCTATGAGAAAATGAGCCTACTTCTCACTTGATTTATTAGCTCAGTAAAGACTGTAAAACTGAGTTTATGATCTTAATCACTAGTTTCAAGTCTTCTTCAACACAGCGTGATGTTCATTTAGTAAATTATGGTCCTGTTTATAGTCGAATAGACCATAAAGCGGGGGATGCTTCAGGGGGTGGCCCATGTGATTGACAGGTCACTACTATGGTGTCGTCCAGTGTGGGAGTTGTCTTAGAATCTTAACCCTATCACAGTGTGTTTTCAGTTCATGAAAATAATAATAATATTTTCCTCCCTTAATGTCTTATTCAGCGTTCAGTTGTACTCAGCTCCACCCTCACGTGTCACTTCTGGCTGCAAAAAACCAAGATGGCTACAGCCAAAAACCAAGATGGCGACAATCTGCGAAAATGCTGAACACAAGGCTTTAGAATGGCAGTACACAAACTAATGGGCGACGTCACGATGACGACATCCATTTCTTATGTACACGGTGCCTTCAAATGGGGTCGTATTTACCGTGTTTATGAGTTGGGTCCATATGAACGCCCCCCTCGTGTCGTATTCACGACCTTGTATGTGGAAAGTTTCTGAAAGCTCCAAGTTCACGACTTGTTGACGTGTTTGTTGACCGATTTTATATGTGTGTGTGTGTATATATATATATATATATATATATATATATATACACACACACACACACATATCACTGACCTCATCTTTCTCCTCTGTCATTGTGTCTTTGCATTTCCTGCATTGTTACCCACTTGCTAGCTTGCTAAATTGTCAGCCTCTGTGGCCTCCAGACTCAGACAGTAACGTTAATATTGCAGCGGTCTTCACGACTTAACCACTATTGTGTATACGACTTCCCATGTTGAAAAACACGATAAACACAACCCCATTTTAAGGCACCAATAGTCTATGGGTCAAACAAAAGACGCTGTTGATTTATGGGAAATGTAGGATTTAGTGTTTAACCTATTATGACTAAAAGTCCGGATATTCATGCCTCCTCTGCTTCAATTTTGACATTTTTTGCTATGATCTGTCTCTTCTAAGTCCCTCAACTTCATGGAAGTGTATTACTAAATCACTGGAGTGCACCTTTAAGGTCTTACTACAAGACTTTGACACAGGGTATCTATACAAATTACCAAAAACCAGAGTAGTTGCCCATTTTTGAGACTGTTTTTGTGTGTGTGCCTGGACAATAGAGTAGATGTGCAGCACATTCAGTTCCTCTGCCACACACTTTTCTAGTCTCGGTAGTCAGAGGAGATTATTATTAACATTATTATTATTAGTGCTTGTGGAAACACTAATAAGTCTCTCTCTATGCGATGAAGATAAGCATCAGACTTAATTAACAGAAAGAGAGACCCTCCACTGGCAGAGAACAGAACAACAGCATGATGAATGTGAAGGGATGAGGAGGAGGGTCACATTATGAGGACATTATGTGTGTTTAAACGAGACCTGCAGTATGTTGGACTGTTTCGCTCTAGTTGTGTGTTTGTAGAGAGTTCGTCATAGACAGAACACAGACATCCTTGTTTCTCTGTTTCTTTTTCTGTTTTCTGTAAAAAAAAAAAAAACTGAAGGACTTCTTGTTCAAAAAACTAAAACAAAAAAACACATTAAAGCTACAACTGCTTCTTCTTATTTCACATTACCACATATCCCAAACTACTGTGTTTGCTATAGGCTACATAAGAGTGTGTTTGTAAGCATTTTTTTTAGATCATAGAGTCATAGGATTGCAAAATGACGCATCTCAGTATTACTCAGTGTGTTTACTGGCTAACTACATCTCTAAATATAGCTGTCTTACACACACACACACACACACACACACACACACACACACACACACCGATGCTCCCTGGGCTGGATGCAAAAACCATTGGTGCACCTTTTACCAAACACCATGGGTTTGGTGGATGGGGGTAAACATTAATGGACCTACACTGAGACAAACACACACATATAGTACATACTGGGTGTAACAGACAGAAAGACAGAAGCCATTTGTGTGACTGTAGCACCACACAGATTAACACTGGCAACTTGGTGTGTGGACGCTGGCGTCTACAGTCTGTTTACATGTTAAACAAGTTGCTCATTAAAGGTTCTCTATACGATACTCACAGCATTAATACAGCAGCAAACAACTATTGTCTATGTAAAGATATACTGGAGTAATGTCTACCTGAGCAGAGAATGAAGTCGCTCTCCTCCTGTGTGTTGTAATCACAGCTTCTCTGTGCTTTGTTTACACGCATGCTTTTAGCACGTTCGTACATCTTCGCGCTGCTTATACTATACTGCGGTTACAGCTGATAACGCCGTCCCGACCGACGCCGCCATAGAAGCATAGCACCCACCGTCCAGTTCCCCTCAGGTTAACACTGTTAGCTCTGTCAGCGCGGTTGCATTGTTTTCAGTTAGCGCTCGAAGCACCGCGAGCTCAGCCGTCACCATGTTGAGAGCCGCGCAGAGGCAATAGAAATGCTCCCAATCCTGTATTTAGTATCTTTAACCAGAGTCTCAAAAATATTAGCAATGCTATAAATGTGTGAAACTATAAGTTTATATTAGCTCCATATTTTAGCCGTTTTGGATGTGGCACACAAAAGGACGCCTCAGTACACTGCTTATATTGCCCTGTAAAATCTTTCATGTGTACAGTACACATGTGTATTTACTGTCTTATAATTTCACGGAGTTCAATACGTTAAGTAAATTGATATTTATGCATTTAATTGTACAAGTGTCATTAACGGTTCTGTGGTGTTTACATGAGAAGTCATTAAGCATTACAGGTACGTAAATTCAGATGGAAATAGAAAGAGGTTGAAGATGCAGACACAGTACACACACATACTGTATTTCATGTAAGAATGTTGATACCCCATGAATTACAATTCAGCTACTGAATCCCTGAACATGCATTAAAACATGAAGCCGTTTGTTTCTAATAAATTGCTGGAGCAGTGTTTCTGTATAACACACTAAAGGAAAGGGAAAAAGCACAATAAGCATAAATGGTCATCTTTAAAACCAAACAGAAAGTACAGTTGATGGGAATGTCATTCATTTTGTCTTTACAAAATATCCTGGCAATTCATGCAGATATTTCAGTGTGGACCAAAGGGGTGGAACAACTCATTGCCTTCCCTACATCTGCATCACTCGTGTGGCTAAAAATCACATTATTAACAGACGTTCCCAAGAGCTACTGGTCCATATAGCTTAGAAAAACAGAGCCATGCAGATCTGACAGTAATTTTGACAGTAAGGTTCAGAAAAAAAATGCAAAAATGCCCCAAATTCCCTGTTGCCCTCGTGTTTAAGTCCCACCTTGTTATGATCTCTATGTTTTCATTTACTCTCCACTATACAGGGTTCAACTGGAGCGCTCTCCTGATTCAATAGTCGCTGCCACTTGCCGCACAATTGACCTGCACTTACACGGAGAGATCTATTCAATGTGGAGAGCTTCCTTTTGTCAGGTGTAGGCTACACAAGAGCACACACTTGACCCTCTCACCATCAGCTACTATCTCTCACTGTGACTTCCCACCCGTTCACAATCACTCCCCTGCTTGGTGCTCGTCTCCCAGCGTTTTTGTTCTTCCCCACCTCCACCTCTCCACGCAGCTCTTTGTCGAGACGTAAAAACTCAAACTGATTCAGTAAATGGAACTTCGTCAAAGCCGCTGCCCTCTAATTTCATGCTAAAACGCTTTTTACCGTCATATTAAAAATTATGTTCTTCCCAATCTGTTTTTCTTGATAACTGAGATCCGCCGAGAGGGGACAAGGTTGATTTCTGTATCCGCATTAGGAGAGCAAGCAGCAGTATCACGGCTCATCAGTTCTGGTCATAAAGCAGCAGCGCTGGTATTTTTAGCCGGAGGATTCACTCTGTGGACGCTCAGAGATAGGAGCCGGGGTGGTGAATATTGACCCTGTCCTCCTGAGCCTCACTGCCGCTCAGAAAAAACGTCTTTAACTGCCACTTGGCTGCCTATTTCCCCCCCCCACACCTTCCTCTTTCCTGGTTTCTGTTTCAATCTCAGCAGCATCTTCCAACCACTTCTGTCTGTGAGTTTGTTTCCACACGGCAGTTAAAGAAATGCTAATAAGGTGTTTTCCACACAGCAGGTTGAAGCAAGTAGCTCACTCAAAACAATTCCTGCTCCTAATGATGCCGATCTAAAGGTAAAAACAATAAAATGTACAATGCAGCAACTGATGGTCAAACAAGAATGGAAATATAATACAGAAAGGAAAGCATAGATTGCATAATCGCACACACACGGCTAAATCTCACCCTGTATTAATTTGAATCCCCCAGTAAATAAAAGGCACCTGCAGCCGTACAAATCACATTATTCAGACGGATTTAACTGTGAAACAAGAGCATCCGGTGTAAACCCCACACATCTCCAATCAATGTGTTCACTGAACAGATAAGAGGAGGATATATTATCCAAAGTCATCATAGATGGTGCTACAATTAAAGCGAAAGTAGAAGTCTCAGCCCGTGTTCTCTGTCTGACAAGTCCTTATTGATTTCTGGTGGAACTTGATCATCCGGCTTGTACGCTAATGTGCCAGGAATATCCTCCTGACTACCAGCAGTTCAAATTTGTCCTCTGTGGAGGACATTTGTAATCCTGAATATTTCTCACCAAGTGCATACTACTGCATTAAATCCTGTTGTTCTCTACAGAGGACACCTGGGGCTTTTCAATGATACCAAATGTAAGGGGGTGGGTCTTTGTTACCTTTAACTTTTTCATCCTGCAAAATGGCCGCCGTCAGTGCAAGCACATTTTATGGGAAAAGGAAAAGTAAGTGCAAGGTATTCCTTTGTGTTTCCAAGAAGGGGAATTGCTTTTTGAAGTATCACGCCAAATAAGCACAAGTCAACACAAAACAAAAGTGATGATGGACAGTTATGTGAGTGTTAAACCCTGGCATTTTGTTTGGGACTAACTGTTTGCCATCAAGGTTCAGTTTCACTCATTGCGTTCAGATGTCCATGTGTCCGTGGACACATGATAGTGTCAAAGCACAACACAGAAAAAACACAAAAGTTATGGACAAATATGTGGAATGTTAAACTCCTCCTTATGTTAACTTTGATAATTTCTCCAGGACAGACTAGTTGCCGTCAAGGTTCCAATTCATATGTATGGTGTTCTGATGTCCACTACAGAGGACACATGATATCTTAAAAATAAAAACTTTTTTTTTTCAAAAAAATGCTTTCAGTGTTCTAATTACCCTACAAAGAGATGGGGATAAAAAAATAATGATAATGTGACAACTTTTTTTTTCCCTGGTAGTCAGGAGGATATGACTATCATTCGATTCCCGTATAGGCCTTAACATCCTGTGGAGCTGGTAGGACAGAGACTAGCTGTTCAAGTATGAAAGCTAATTCAGGACATTGTGCAGGTGTTTTCCAAGATTGTGTCATTAGCCCGCAAAGTAAAAGTGAAACTGGTTTAACATAAATGGTAGACTCATAGGCCTATAAAAGATCACATGAAGTCCAATGTTGACCGTACATCCTGATAAGTGACCCCATGTTATAAAAAGTGAGGAAGAGTTTCTAGTAATAGTACAATATTTTGCCAAATACGCTTCGATTCCTTGCTGAGAGTTTGATGGGAAGATCGATACCACTCTCGTGTTTGTCTGTTAAAGGTACAGTGTGTAGGATTTGGTGGCATCGAGTGGTATAGTTGCAGATCACAGACCGTCTGTGCCACTGTGGAAGAGTAGCGCCCACCCTCTGGTTCCCCCTCAGGTTAACACTGTTAGCTCCTGTCAGCAGTGTTGCCTTTGCTTTCACTGTTAGCACCGTTAGCTATAAAATACCAGCTCAGCCATGTGCATGTTGAGAGCTGTGCGGAGGCAATAGAAATACTCCCAATCTCACATTTAGCCCCTTTAAGGTCAACTTGGGAATAATTATTGGAATAAAACAACTAATGTGATCCTCTATTATATACATTAGCTTGTGTGTGGACGATATATGTGTATGTGTGTATACAGTACAGTAAGCTGACAATATTATGACATTAATACAAATCAATTAAACTTAAAAAAAAACTCAGTTCGCAGTCAAAAACAGCAGCAGAGAAAAGAAAACAAGTTATGCTGAGTTAATCAGGTTGAGAAATGCATTGTGGGGGCGTGTTATGTCACCCGAAAGCACTAAATTACAATAGAATACAGTAGAAGTTCAACACAACACACAGGAGGCAGCGTGAGTCAGCTGTGAGTCAATGCTCTACTCATGCGAGGCCAATTAACACTCGGCTGCTCTCAGTACAGCTGAACATTAAATATTGATCCCTCCATCACTGTTCACATTCATTTGTGTCTTCAGGGGGAGTTTCTTACCCTTTTTCACCTCTCTCCATCTGCCTGCATCTGCTGCGCTGGAGTAAATTACAGGATACTGCCTGAAGTTAGAAGTAAAGGAGTAAAGGAGGAATGAAGCAGACAGCAGAGATTATGTAAATGCTTGTGCGTTAATATACTGTATAATGTATTTATAGGGAGGCTGTTATGATTTTTCTTGAGTGACAGTCCTCTCTAATTCCCCTCTTTATATCACATGTATTTGGGGGGCACAAATAAAACAAATTAAAATAAGAAAATGCCAAATAGTCCGCCTGCAGCTGTTTTCATTAACATCTCATATGATCAGACGGTGTCATTTTAATATTTGCCAGGAAAACACAAAGCTCACAAATACAGAAGTTGCAGAATTATCCAGCACATCATACAGTACCACCACCATGTGGCCGTAATGTCTTAATACATGGTTAAAGAAATGAAGAAGGAAAAAAAAGACTTGTCAAAGAATATATTTTAAAAATTTATTTTCACACTGCACCTGATATTTCAATCATTTGAAATTGTGCACAAGAGAAGTCATATTTACAAAAGAGCAGATTTACAGTCAGAAATAAAACAACTATAATTAGGAGGATAATTAAAATTTTCATTATCTGATTCATTATGAATTAGGAATACTTACAGCTCATTTTTTTGGGATCATTTATTTAGCAATTCAAGTGCAAGTCAATGGGAGTGAAAAACAGGTCTTGTAACTAAACGATTCTGCTCTTATATTGTGAGACAAAGGGGGAAAACTGATTTAAAGTTGCAAAAAATTCAGATTTTTCAGTGCAGTTATTTTAGTCCCATTGACTTTAGCATTGCTAACATACCACCAATATCCAAACTGGAGCAGCAAGTGTTTTTCAGTAAATTTAAAGGATGTTCCTGACATTTTCTAATAAGAGATAGTCTGCATTTACCATGTAGTGATTCTACAGTCACTATCCACAGTTTAGGATTTATTACAGGCACTGATAATACACCTCTGACTATGCAGAAATCCATCCCATATCACATACATATTCACGCATCAGAGGCATCAGTTCAAAGTCTCTGATAAGGAAGACACAACAACAAAATCCAAAAAAATCAATGAGACAATAAATAAATAGTATTTTAGACTCACATTTAAAAGACTGAACGACGTTTGATATGGTTAACTGCAGCATGTGCGCAGGGCAGGTGAACAGTACTGCACATGGAGACAGAATGGGAACGTATCACATCATTTGGATTGTAAAAAACACTGTGACCGTTTGCAGCGACGCTAACCATGCCCGACCTTGGTGCACTTGATGACTGGCCGATCGCAGCACACAAGGGCGGGACTATAGCGAAACACAGGACCGTTGCCGTACGAACGTTTGATTTGTCCGTTTTTTGTCAGCTCAAACTATTATAACACGATTTAATTCCAGGAAGTAATTCTGGTCTGCAACCACCTGACCTGTTACACCAGCGTAGCCATACCCACCTGGTAAATTCAGCAAGACATCTTAATGACTACATTTTGAAGCTGCTTCTGGCTGGACTTTACGGCAGCTCATCAGTGCAAATAGACAAGAAAGCTAAAGGAAGCTGTTTGTAGTTAATGTTACTCCATGCCTTTCTTTTTTAATTAATCTGCTCCTCTGCTTGAAGCAGACTCGCCTTCACATTTCAAGCAAATTTTTTCCCACTTTCACGGTTTTTGTAGTTTCTGCTGTCTGCTTTTGTAAGGCAGCATGGAGGAATACTGTTGTTCAGCTATGATACGCACGTTATTATAGAGACATACTACTGGTCAGCAGTTGATTTAATAAACACCGACCTAACACTGACTAAAACTTCAGGGAAAATAATGAAATTTGAGTGGAAAAAGTGTAAGGACCCTGTCAAAGGAGCGTGCAACGTTTTATTTAGAGGGCTATCATGTTCCACTAGGGATTTCAAAGTCAGACTGTGGGCCTCTAAGCTTGAAAAAAGACGCCCCCCCCACCCCCACTTAGTTTACTTACTTAGTTACGTTTAATTGCTGGTTGCCTATGGGATCATAATCATGTTATGTGACCCAATACACTCCACCCAGATAGCCTAATATTGATGTTTGACATGACTTCAGATTACAGTAACTATACAATAAACTTTCCGTCCTAAGGCAGTTATTAGTTTCTGACTCTGGTAACGTGACAGTCAAATTCCCTCTCTGATCTCTTTAACCAAATCACACACATTTAGGCTACTCTATGTGATTTTCCTCTGATATTTAATGTAATATTTGTTCACTTCCATTCAGTGAACCTCCCCTGAAACTGTTTGGAGCCTTCCTGGGGAAGTCCACCTCCTACATCGAAGACCTCTGCACTAGAGGGTTTGGCAGTAACAGCTGAAGAATAAGACCAGATGCAGTTTCAGTAGTTATTTGGTCCTTGCTTACAAAGAACACCCACGTACGCAAAATGACCTGGAGATCAATAACACGACACACACTCGCGTGAACACACAGGAGAGACAGGCTCTCAACAACTGGTGCGAGGAAGCAAAGCATTTCATAGAAGGTATCCATGTTATGTAGTGCTGAACTGAGGAGAGGAATGTTGAAAGTACAGGAGAGACTCCTGGATCGGTTGAAGACAGAAGTCCATATTTTTACTTCAATTTCGTTGTTTTCTGTCACAGTTATGAAAGATGCTGTCCGTCGCAGCTGTTCTGTAGCCATTGGAGCTCAACAGGAGACTCGAGAGGTTCCGCTGTGATTCGTCTTGACCTAAAATATCAGCATACACGCTCGGCTTCAAAGACTGAGAGCTGTCGCATCTAATTAGACTTCCCTGAAACGGATCCCTTTGGAACATCAGTGAAGGATCAGTGTTGCTTAAAGATTCTTTTTCAATGGGAAAAACGCACTTTCAGGCCCCAGAACTAATTTGGGTTCCCAGCCAACACTTTCAACAAGTCATAGGTGATGTAGTTACTTCACTAATGATTCATTTTGTTTGGGTTAAGGCCAGTAGATGAACGTCGATTTCAGGTCAGTGGACTCCTTCCTCCAGAGATCCTTTGGCTTCCCAAATCTTCACTGTGCGGTCACTGCCAAAAGACACGCGCACACACGAAAAAGTTCACAAAACATAAAATCAATTCTGGCTTCACAATTACAAGATTCAGCATGTTTGATAAAGAAATGTATCAGTACACACTTGATGGTAATGAGAAATGTTTTTGTGACTTACTCTGAGGCGGTGAACAGTTGGCTGCTGTTCGTGGCGAGGCCGTTGATGGGACTGTCGTGTCCCCGGACCTCGCCGAGGGGCGCTAGCGTGTTGGCGTGCCAGAGGCGCAGCAGCCCTCCCCTGCATCCGCTGAGGAGCACTGGGGAGCCTGGCACCACGCCCAGAGCGCTGACCCAGTCTGCCTGGGCACTGACTGACTGCTAGAGGAAACGGCAGCCAGTTAGTGCAGTCTTTGTCTCAGATAATACTGTGGTTTTCAGCTCATTAAACTGAAATCTAGGAAACAGGCTCCACCATCAGCTTACCTGTAGCAGCTGTTTACTGCCTAAGTCCCACTTCTTGATGTAGTAGTCTCTGGAGCCACTGTAGAAAACGTCCCCATGCATGGCCAGAGACTCCACGCCATCCTGATGGGCGGGATCAAACGTCTGGCTGGAGCTGATGCTACCCTGAGCACCTTCTGCCACCTCAAACATCTGGAAAAACAAACACATACACCCACGATGCATCTGATTCTTGTCTTGCATACACACAGAGATGCAAGTACAGTTGTGTGTCTCTTACTTTAATATGATGGTCTTTGGAGCCAGTGAGGACAACATCCTGTCCGTTGCCTAATTTGTCAACAGTCAGACACATGACGGGTCCCAAATGGCCAGTCAGCTTTCCCGTGGATACAAACCTAGAGAGAGAAAGGAAAAGGAGATGACTTCTGTTCTGTCTGTTAAATGTTTTGTACAATTAAAACTCTAATATCCTTTTGTACTTACTTGCGGAGGTCCCACATCCGCACAGCGTTGCCGGCAGCAGCATAAAGGAAAGAGCCGGAAGGGTTGAGAGCGATCTGATTGATCTGACTCTCTCCTGGTGGGATGGATAAACTCCTGACAGACGAGCAGATGTCCCCTGAACCCACCTGGCCTGATGACCTGACAGCCACAACAAAAGACACCCTTATCAGGAACATCACACTTAGACAATGTTAAAGGGATAGTTCAGGTGTTTTGAAGTGGGGTTGTATGAGGAACTTATCCATAGTCAGTGTATTACCTACAATAGGTGATGTTCGGCATGCTACCAGTTTGGGGAAGACAGGAGTTACCGCAAGGAAACAATGCAATGTGCTACTGTGGACAGGGCCAGCAGCAAAATGTATTTTAGCCACCTAAAAGAACAGCTCACCTAAAACAAATCAATATCAGTTTAAGTGTATGCTATATTTAGAATATTTTCACCGCTTTACCTTGCTGTGGGACAGCCATTTCCAACAGGAAACTGAAGCAATTGTATCCATCAATGCTCTCGCCAAATCAACCAAATCCCACTTTACCTTGGAGAACACAGCAGTTGCTGGTCTCGATTGGTTGGCTTGTTTGTGCTATTGGTGAATCCAAATAGTCACACAATAACACAAACTAACTAACGGATGGAGGCAGTGGTAGTCTAGCAACTCCTGTGTTCTGTGAGGTAAAATTGCTGTTTATTTCTATGGAGTCTGGTTGTTTTGGCGGGGGCTAAGATAACGGCTTCAGTTCACCATAGGAAACATAGACTGTATAGCTGTCTCATGGCAAGGTAAATCAGCAAAAATATTCTAAATATAGCGTACAGTTTAGCTGATATAGATTTTTTTTAGGTTGGTGTTTCTTTTAGGCGTCCAAAATACATTTTGCTGCCCCGTCCACTGCAGTACATTGCTCTGCTTCTGTGTGGTAACTCCTGTCGACCACCGACCGTCATCTACTGTAGGTAATACACTAACTATGGAAAAGTACCTCATACAACCCTACTTGAAAACACAAAAACTTTCCCTTTAAGATGCAAAGATGTCAGAAGAATAACTAAACTTACGTGAGTGTGCGGATACACTTGGCAGAGTCGCGTATGTCCCACACTTTGATGTAAGCAGTGGAAACAGTGAAGACGAGACTGGAAGTGTACCTGAAAAACAAGGAAAACCTTCCTTCCTTCCTTGTGCTACTACACTACCACTAAATACTAATATTACTACTATTTAACTTGTACTATCAATGCATGCTAGTACCTGACTGAGACGACGCTGCTGGGATGATCTGCCAGAGACATGATCTCCTGACCTGTCACCAAGTTCCAGACTTTACATGTACGGTCTGAAAACACAAATGGAAAGCACATGTAAGAGAATAGACGACAATAAAAACATTATTTTTTTCTGATTTGCAAATAATTTTGTTTTTGACCTTTGGATCCTGTGAAGAGCAGATCATCCGTGGCATCTACGCAGAGAACAGGTTTGGTGTGTCCCTCGGCTACGTAGACACACTGAAGTTTGGCCCCGCGGCTGTTCTTCAGGGCCGTCACGGGGTTGATCACACCTCTACAAATACACATGACATGATGACAGATATACCCAGTAGCTAGTACTACTACAGTGTAGTACTAACTAACTAATATCAATACAACTAATACACTTTCTATGGATAAATACCTCATACAACCCCACTTCAAAAAACCCAAACTATCCCTTTCAGAGATGAGCATTACCTATGGCCTTCAAATACAGGTGACTCTTCCAACCTGAATAAGAAAACAAAGACGTAGAAGTAAAATGAAGTGAAATGTAATATACACATTTCAAAATCATATCATAATCTTTGACCGCCTTTTAACGGAGGTCCTGAGTGATAGAACTTATATAACTGAACGGACATTTTCAGTTAAAAGAAAAAGATGTAAAGCGTCGCTATTGATGATTGACTCCCCACTCACAGTGATTTGTGGTCACTTGCTTTAGTTTTAGCCTCTGCTGTGCTAAGCGGAGGTGTGTGGGTGGGTGCTGGGATGTGTGTCGCCGTGGCTCCTCTCTCTTGCGCCTTCCTTCGGCTGAGGGGCGAGCGCTCTAGTAGCCTTCTCTCAGTCCCTGTAGGTGACCTGGATCCACAACTGCAGATGGCACAAGTGACAGAAGTCATTCTGTTCAGGGTGGAAGTGTGAACTGACCAACAGTCTTTAATGTCTTATACAATATTGACTGATGAGCTTGTGATAATGATCCACCCACCAAAAATAATCTTCAACATTTCAGATAAAGAGAAACATCTGATCTGAGAAATGTTGTCCCTGACACTTACATGCCAGTTGGCCGGGCAGACAGAGTAGATGGGGAAACCGTTTGCTCTCGGTCAGGGTTTTGACCAAACACGTGACCCTGCATGTCTGGCGACCCTTCCAGGCGCTCTGAGAGGGGCAGCAGAGGGGCCGGGAAGTCTCCGGTGGCCGATTCACACGACAGATCCCCACTGCCGGCATACAGCAGCTCCATCTGGGTGGTGGTCCGTCTGCGAGCCTGAGGGACCAGAATTGTTTGGCTCAATATTCAGCTGACTCACAAGTCACTGGACCAGCTAATAATTATTTCTACAAATAATGACTGTGGAATGTAAAAAAGTTGTAGTTATAGGAAGTAAAACACAATGTCAAATATTTGACTTTTGCTACTACTACAGCATACTGGACATGGGTCTTTTTTCCCAGTCTATCAGATGGTCATGCACAGTACAATACCTTGCTTCTCGGTCTGGATTCCCCACATAACTTCATTAGATCTGATGCCAGGGTGCTGAAACAAGTCAGGGATCAGTTACATCCACTACATGAGGTTAAGCAGGTATTATGTTTACAAAGTACATCTGTTCCAACTATTTGGTCATAAATCTAACTTTTATATGAAGGGACAACCAAAGTTATTACAAATTTAACGTCTGTGCAAAATTAGCTGTTAGCTGTTCTACATTTCAGTCTGGACCACGGGGGCGTACCGACTGACACTGCATTTCTCTAAAACTAAAAGAAGTGTGAAGGAACTCTGAGCTTCATTTAGCACCTTTTATCCCTTTTCTATGACAGATGCTGACTTGTAATAGCAGGAAAAGCACAGGTGTAACTAATAACATGACACAGGAAGTGACACGCTTAAATGGAGTAGAGCCATAATTAACATCAATGTTGTGCTTTTCCTACTACACAAAAAAACTATTTACTGTAAAAGTTACATGACACAAACATAAACTACCTATTTTTCTAATCTACCCTTTATCTAATGACAGTTGGAACGTCATAAATGCTGTTAAATTGTTGACCTGTGTGTGTATTTACCTGCCCTCCACTGCTGGACTAGGGGTGGACTCGTCACTACTGCTGTCATCTCCATTCTCTGTGAAAAATAGGATTTCTCACTTAATTTACAAATGCGTGTTTTCCCTTCATGGTACTTTACAGCTAACAAACTATTTTCAAGAAATCTTGCAAAAGACGTCCATTTAGAAAACTAAATATTACAGCACAACAATGATTACGGCTTCATAACAAAATCAGGGGTTTAGTTTTATGGAACAATCGGGTGTCATTAGCGTAATGTGACTGGAAGCTACAGTGTTGGAGTGTTTATCCTGTGTAAAGGAGGAATGGGAAAGCAAAGGAGAGAGAGACAGGAAGATACAAACACAGAAATGCAGACACACAAACTGCTGTGTACACGTCAGCTTTGAGTCCTGCTGCAGCGTGACTGATGTTTAGTTTTAGTGACCTGAGTCAGTGGGACTTGCTAGCAGGTGTGTAACAGCGGGAACATAACACAACACTTCATGCACAATGTCATGACAGAGTTATTTCACCTGGATTAGTCTTTAAATGGAGGGTTGATGCACGCTACAAGATTTCATAATCTGGTGTAGAAATACAGCTATCATAAGTATATTAATGCATCAAATACAAAAAAAGTCAGAGAATCACCTTGGGTATACCAATTATTACACAACTAATATTCAACTGCATCTATTCTTGAGTCTTTAGATATAAACATGATATCTTTTTCAAAGCCCAAGGTGCCATAAACTGATCAAAGATTTACAAAGATTAAATGCACTTATGGGTCCAAACTTTAAAAAGGCTCCAAACATAAAGTAAGACTCTTTTTTCTTTTGGTTTAAAGGGTGGATCCATCTGCATTTGGCGTTTGTTTTTTTTTTTTTTCAAATGGAAACACCCACTCAGCCCTTGCAAAAAGCAGTGAAGTAGGTTACCAAATTAAGCTAATCCCCAAGGTTATGAATAATGTGAATGCCAGAGCTAGCTGAGTCAAAGTTAACTGTGCTAAGTCTGGAAATAACTGAAAGGGTTAGTTCCCATTTTTTGAAGTAGACTTGTATGTGTACTCATGCGTTCTGAGGTAAAATTACTGCTTTTGTGAATTGGTGGCTTGAATATAGCGATATAATTGCCTCAGTTCCTCATCAGAAAGGACTGGTGGTGAGGTAAAGCTGTGAAAAATGTTGTTATTAATTATGTTAAATCACTGTCTTCAAAGCCACCAGATCAGACTTCTATTCACAAAAACTGTAATTTTATGTTGCAAAACACAAGAGTTATTGGTCTACCGCTGCATTGATTGATTAATTTGCTCATGTTAAGCAGAATGTTGCTTAGCTTCCATGCTGCTACTCCTGTCTGCTTCTCCAAACTGGGAGCATACCAAAATTTACAGAATGATATAAAAACCTAAAAAATATTTAGGTAAATAAATAAATAAGGGAACCACCCTTTAATTCCATATTTGCCTTTAACTGGGGGTAAATATTGAGGAAATCTTGTAGTGTGCATGTGGCACGCTCTCTTAAACAGTCACATTGCTATGCAACTCATACTCACCTGGTGAAAGGTAACCTAACTCTGAGTTCACACCAGCACAACAGAGAAAACAAACAGTAATCAAATCAAAATCAAACCCAAAGATGAAGAAAAGGCTACTCTTTATTTTATGGGCCTCATTACACACATCAATTCTTTTTGCACACCTACAAAGAAGTGAGACCTACAAAATAAAATGTAGCCATATGGTGAAAGAAAAAAGGTGATTGTGATCGACATGCTCAGCCTGGTATCAATAAGCGTTTGGTGTTTCGAACCTTGCAGAGCGCTGCCCAGCAGAGCGTCCAGCTCCGGGTTGATCTCCGCTTTCTCCTTCAGCATGTGGAACAGCAGCTGGTTCTGGGTGGCGCTGTTGATCTCCGTCTGTTTCAACCTGCCCTCCATCACCTTCAGCTGGGAGTCCTTCTGAGCAGCCTGCAGACCCTGGCACATGACCACACAGCAAGTTACCACTGGAGACCCAGCAGTTATTTAACGTTTGTATATCTTAAACAGGCAAACCTAATGAAGGCTCTGTAGCTTTACCTTGTAATTACTTCCACTTTGTTCTATCTGTCTTGTTCTTCACTGCCGGGTTGAATGCATTTCCTCACTGGACCTATTAGGCTTCATCAAATCTAATCTTATCTAATCTAATTGAAACTTAATTCAATCAAGTTGTTCCATTAAAGTCTCATTAAAGGAGACGAAAGCAAGACCACCATGAACTGACAAACTGTATGTAAGTTGCCACAACGACCAACAGTATACACCAGCAATCAAATTCATGCAGTCCATTTATTTAAAAAAAATCATGTAAATAATAAAAAATGAAAGTGTTAGGGTGCTTCCAGAGTAATACAGAAACCTGACTTTACCTGGTGTCTGTATGTGAATTCAAACAAAGACACACTGATGACATTAAGACTGGAATAACATTAAGTCAGCATGGGCAGTAGGTACCTTATTGATGGCCATAGTCATGAAATGATCCAGGAGGAAGCGGGCCTCTGATAAATTACAGGAACTGATCACTGCGGTAACATCCACTGTGTCTCCTTCCTCCTGTAAAGTAACAATAACACCTTCAATAAATTGGCATTGTAAGAAACCCTGCAGAAACCATAGCATATGTTGTGCATTTTGGGAAATACTCACTTTGTTGCCAAGAGTAAGACAAGAAGATTGATACTACTCTTATATCTGTGTGTTAAATATAAGGCTACCACCAGCAGCCACTTATCTTAGCTTTGCACATAGACTGGAAACGGGGGGGGGACTTGCCTGGCTCTGTCCAGATGTAACAAAATTTCTCTAAATTTTTCTAATTTCTCCATGTGTGCAGAATTATAACTAGCTATATTTATAAAGGACTGTCATGGTAAGTTTAATATGTTGTTTTGCATCGTAAAACCTGTTATTGTATAGTGACTTCCTGTTTATATACAGCAGCAGCACTACAATGTTTCCTAGCAACAAATTTACATTACATTACTAAAGTGTAAGCTAATGCTTAAGTTTAAATGGTACAACCAAATTTACTAACATTAAATCACTAGCAAATATTGAACATATCAACTAACACAGCATTATAACAGGGCTCCCAATGCTAACACTTACATCTGATACAGAACTGTACAGTTGAGCCAGTTTCAACTTCTACTTGCCCTTACCCTTCTTGAAGATCAATAATAATTCATTAGAAACTATTTCTGGAGCACCATGAGACTCACTTCAAATAACACTTGTAAAGTTTCATTTATGAGTTGCTTTTCAGTGTGCATCATTAAACCTTTTTGGCTGTATTAACAGGCTGCGCTGCCAGTGGTTGTTGATTTATTGTGCCATTGTTTCTCCGACCAATAAGCACCTGATGCTTATTTGTCCAAAATGCTCTGTGCTCAGCAGTGCTGAACTGTGCAATTATTTCCCAATTGTTTGTCCAATTGAGGGCTACAGTCCAGTACAAGCGTATACTATCTAATGAGGTGGTGATACACATCACTGAGCGTTCTAATCAACTGTGTCCTCTACAACTACAAGCATCATGTCCACCATGGAGTAAGATTCCCAACCACCTCACCTTGGCCTCCTCCATTTGCATGATGTTGGCCTGGCAGTCGGCGATGCTGTCGTTGATGTAGTCGATGTTGGCGCTCAGAGACTCCAGCTCCTCGTTCAGGGAGGCCAGCGAACGGTCGGCGTCCGCGCCCTCCACTGCCATCTTTTCTCTCTTTCTGGACACTCGCTCCCTCCGCCTGGTCAGCTCCTCCCGTTGCTAAAAAACAGGAGAGTTCAGGGAGAGGTAATTGAAAGGAGACGGGAAGGAGAAGAGACATAAGAAGATTGAGAATAAGGGACAGGCAAGCCATTAAAAATAATAAAATTTACAAAACAGTGATTTTGAGCTTTGGGCTTTGGACAGTTTAAATTTAATAAAAATTACTGCAATGGCTGTAATTTGTTATTTTATTATTAGCACTCACTTAGCTGAAAGAAAATATATGTGCACTACATGAATACATTTCCTGCCTATTTCCAAATTTCACAAGCAAATAGCATTTTCCAGGTAACGCTTTATATTAACGTTCTTATAAGCGTTAGTTAATAGGTCGTAAGTCCTTATAAGATGCTTATTTATATTAATGTATGTTAGTATAACTATATAAGTGTTTCTAATAGCATTATAAGCACTTATAAGCAACTTGTTAACAGTTTATAGAAGGCTCAAGAATGTTAATAAAAGCCTAATGATTTTCATTTTTGTTTATAATAGCATTGAAAACTTAAATTTATTGAGTTTAACTAACTCACCTATTACAACACTGTTACATATTTTTAAAGCCTGCTGCTTTATTAAGATTAATTACATACTTTAGTGTGCATTAATAAGCAGTTAACGAAGCACTTATTAATACTTAACTATGCTTTTTGACAACATGTAGTGCTCATACCAGGCAGCGCGGGCACCCCATGCAGTCAGACTGCGGCCTTAGAGGCCAGGGTTCGAATCCGACTCGTGGCCCTTTGCTGCATGTCGTCGTTAGCTGTATTTAATAAAGGCAGAAAAATGCCCAAAATAACCTTAAAAAAATATTAATTAGCGCATAATAACGAATTTGTTCACTTTAATAAGGACGGTTCTCGCTTTAGATCTGGTACCTATTAACTAACTAACTAAAGAACCATTTTCTATTTATTTGACAAGACTCAAATAAACACCATGTCCTCCTCTTGCTTTATTTTTCTGCGAGCATCTTGAATATGATGACGTCCTGTGTACCTTCAGCAGTCTGTTCATATCCGTCTCCATGTTAGAGATGGTCATCCTCTGCATGATGATGTCTGTGACACGTCTCTCCAGCGACTGCCATTTGGTCCTGGCTGTCCTGTTGAGGTGGATACTTCCCATCCGCACCGGTGAACTCCTTAGGAGAAAGATAAAGCTCTTTTGAAACTGGTTAAACACACACTCCTCTGTGTAATACACATTGCTCAGACGCTGCACCTTGCTCCATTGGCTGGGGATGCCCCAGATGTCTGCATCCTTCCTTGGCTGGCTCTGTGAGACGGCTCCTGGAGAGTTTCGGGTAAGCCCGCCTTCCTGCTCACCTTCCCAGACAGGGGCCTCACCTGCCGCCTGAGAGCTGTCACCTGATACGGTTTGCAAAAGAGAGAGTCATTTGGCATAGTTGGAGTGAAACAATAGTGGATGCAAACCCACTGTGACTGTGTCTCTCACCTCTTCATTCTTCCTGCGAAGAATCAACTCCTGTTGTCTTTTCTGGGCCTCCATCTGCCTCAGTTGGTGCTGTTAGAAGGGATGAATATTATACGAACTGGTTCTATCAGCCTAATAACCTTGTGGGTCTGCTCCTGACTATATATTTACTTTTGTGTAAAATAAACCAAATAAAGCTCTAAATAATATGTAGAAATGCTAAATGATTCCGTCCCTCTCACCTCTGCCCTGCGCTGGTCCTTCTTCAGAGAGGCGATCTCCCGGTTCCTCCTGCACTCTGTGGCTCTGCTCCTCTCCTGCTGCTCCTTCATCTGACGCATCAGCGCCACCTGGTGGAGAAAATACAACGCAGCAGGAGAAAATCAGCACAGCAACAACGCAAGGGCGACATTGAAAACAAAACAGAACCTGTTCCATTACCTTGGTCTTCTTCATCTCGGTCACATCCAGCTGGAGCTTCTTGAGTTGCTTCTCGTACTGCGACTGGTTCTTCAGCAGGCGGGCATGTTCCTTCTGAGCCGACTGGAGCTTCTGCAGCTCTTTGTTCATGGAGCTCAGCTTCCTCTCATACTCGGTTTTGATCTTCTTGGCCTTCTCCTCTGTACCTGACTCCATTGAACCTGGAGATGAACAAGGAAACCTTTGATTTTTTTATGTTCCTTGACCTCAGATTCCTTTATTGTATTTAGCCAGTTACAGTTACCAGTTCCTTCATGTGTCTCTTACCCATATTATGCAGCACCTTGTCCCTCTCCAGCTGTGTGTCTCTGATCTTGTTCTGCAGCATCATCAGTTTCTGCTCGTACTGCTGTTTAAGCGTGTGCAGACGCCTCTGGCTGTTCTCCAGCTCGTCTATCAGCTTTTGCTTGATGGCGATCTCGCAGGTGATGTTGGCCAGGTCAGCCTGGACGTTTTCTGGGCACAGACACATCATTAGATCTAGACGCTTCTTCCGTTTTATTACATACTGTGACTTCAGACATCAAACTGCACATAAGGGCTTGTCTTAGTGCGGCTAATATTACCTTTCTCTTCCAGTTCTTCAGAGTCAGAGTCGTCAGATGTCTCATCTCCCGCCATGTCAAAGTCTTCCTCCTCTCCGTCTGCATCCTCGCCTTCTTCGCGGTCGCTGCCCTCCTGGCAACGTATAGACAGACATGTGAAATAGACAATAAAAATGCACACCCAGAATTATGTGATCTTTTAAAGGTACAGTGTGTAATACTTGGCGATATCTAGTGTTGTGGTTGCAGATTTTAACCACCTGAGTACCCCTCTGTTCACTCCTCTTTTTCCAAGACTGCGGACCATCTGTCCAGCTGTAGCAATGCAGTTCACAATTCTTCCCATAATAACACTACTTTAGGAGCAACAGAAGCCAGATGGCAGTGGCGGTACCACAGTTTTCCATTCTGCCGAAGTTTCACAAACATGTTGGAGAACTATGGTGGCTTTCAGGTAACGTAAAAATGCGAAAGGCTCTTTCTAGTGTTTGGTTTGTCCATTCTGGGCTATTGTAGAAACATGGCAGAGCAACATGCCAAACTGCACTCTACGTAGATATGAACAACTAATGAAAACACGAAAATGATTCTTAGTTTCAGGGGATTATACTCTAAAGAAAATGGTGGTAATGAATATTACATTCCATCTCTGCTAACAGATCCCCGAAACGTCACACACTGTTCCTTTAAATAGCGATCTAAAAAATCTTGATCTAGTGATTCTCCACCTCTGCCTCCTCGTTGCCTCGCTCATGGTCATTGTCCGGCACTTCCTCTCTGATTACACTGAAAAAGAAAAAGACTGTTAGCCAGCTACCAACTGCACTATTACACAGTGGGTCAGATTTAGAATTAACTGCAATTCAAATTACAAAACGGATGGGTTAAGTGCACATGCAAATGATTATACAGATGTGGAATCAGTGTATTAATGAATGATTTCACTGTGATTGCATGGAGGGGCGACGTTAATGATACATTGGGGAAAGACAAAATTATTAACTGATCACTATTAATAGTTATTACCATTCACATTACAAGCTGATTTCATTTTAAGAAGGGTTGCCACACACTATTAAGATTTGTTGACCAAATTCTGAACCCTGATATTATTCACACATAATCTAAGTCCAATCTCCACCCTTTTTTAAAGGGTTACTAGTACACTACTTATGATGAGATCTGATCAACATCTTGCTGTGTGCAGTGAATAGGAAAAAAATAGACAGAACACAGGATTAAGAGGAAGAGGTAAGAGCTGATTAAAAGATCTGTTTCCCTCCAGGAGTGTAAACCACCTGTAGGTACAGAAGAAGTTAGAGATTAGTTACTTTGGGAGCTTAGAAATGGAGGTTTTGGGATTGGACGTGAGTCAGCAGTCAACTGAAATCCTTTCAATTACTTGGTGCATTTCAATCAGGATTTGTAATTGAACCAGTTTCAGATTTGACCCAATCCTGGGGTGGGGAAGTAGCAAACCTGGTGTGTTCAACCTCTTGGTGGTGATTCTCCTCATATCGCCTTAGTCTTAGGAGAGAGAGAGAGGGATGGGTGTGAGGATGGTGGAGGTATGGAGGTGAGGAGGGGTAGAGGGGGGCAGATAGGCCGCAGAAGTTGGGGCAAGTGAGGGAATATTACAAGATGGGAGAAAGACAGAGAGTGAGAGAGCAGCGAGAGAGGCTGAAGAGTGCAGAGACTCCCACAACAGTGTGTTCGAATGATGAACACAGCTTATGGAGACGCAGATAACAAAGAGTTCAAAATCCTGCTAAAAACAATAACCAGATCACTGACTTTCATCACATCAAAAACAAGTGTTTTTCAGACCCACACTATACCTCTTCTTCTTCTTCCTCTCCTTCTTCTTGAGTTTCTCCAAGCTTTTCTTGGCCATCTCGATGACGTCGCTGGCCTCCTTCTCAGGGGCGAGGAGTGCAGTTGAGAAGGAGCCGCTGGGGCCGCCGTACAGCGAGGAGCGCGTGGAGGCCCGAGACAAACTCTTCCTGAGGTTCTCGTTCACAGCCTCGCTTTCAAGAAGTTTAGCTCTGAGAGAGGGGGAAGTTACAGTCAAGCGTTACTACTGTCACACAGCATGGACAAGTGTTTTAATTGCTATAATTGGCTACTGATCACATAATTATGGCAAAACTACAAATAAAATGTAAAATGCGGTCACTACCTGAGCTCCTCGATTTCTTTGATGTAGTTCTGAATCATGTTTCCGATCTCTTCACTGCCTTCACCTATAAGAAGAGGCATCGCTTTGGCTTAAACATTGATTCATAGTCACTTGTCAGTAGCAGTGAAGGAGAAGAAGACTTGTCACATACAGTACCCTCCCTACAAAACTACTCTTTATTTTTACACTACTGCTTTGGTGAACCAGCTCACTTTACAAGTAGCACCGTCAACAGGTCAAAAATTTAGTTTATCCAATACTAAAAACCTGCAACTATGACATTCCCATCAGGCTCAGCTGTACTTTGTGTTTAATGTTAATTAGCAAATGTTAGCATGCTAACACGCTAAACTTTATACGAACCTTATAAACAAACTTGCGAAATATCAGCATGCTAACATTGTCATCGTGAGCATGTTAGCATACTGCAGTTTACTGCTTGTTTCCTTATTTAAAGTGTGTTTGAGAACACTGAAAAGTGCCATATAAATCTGAATTATTGTTATTATTAATACTACACTCTTGTCACAGTGTAGGAAAGCACATTGCTAATGCCAGATGAACGACACATTTGTTCAGCTCATTATCTGTAACCAGTGTAGCATGAACACATGGTGGAACTAGCAAGCTAGCTAACTAGCTAACTAGCTCTCGCTAACTAGCGAGAGCAACTAGCAAGGCTGAAACCTCTTTTTAAAACAGTAAATCAAATGAATATTTATTTTTTTGTACTTAAAAATGAGATCAACCAACATTAAAAAAATATGAAGAAAAATACTGACAATTACATTCTAATATTTTTGTATGCTAATCTGAGCAGCTAAATACAGCTAGCTGAAGTCATTATTTAGGTAACAGGCAACAGTAGCTTACAACTCCAACCTCTTTTCTATCATTGACTAAACTGATAACCCCTGACTAAGTGACCTGTTTTATGGATATTTCATATTATATTCAATGCATGACAATAACAGTACAGAACAACTCATTATTTCCTAGGACTACTGCATCAGAGATGAGTCTGAACAACTTTGAATTCAAATAAATGTATTTTATTTTTAATTTTTAACAATCATACCTACTTTATAGGATTCTTTTTTTGACAAATTCAGGTTTCCTTCTCCCTGACATGCCCTATTAGAACTTTGGTAGTTTTTACTGGTCTCATTTTGAAGTTAATATTCTAAATAACAATCCAGACATTTAGTTTTCCTCATAGAAATAAATGAAATGCTGGGATACAGGCCAACTGTATATTTAAATAAAAATTAATTGATTTAAATATATTTATGGTTTGTGTTTTATTTACTTTTTTACCGGCTAATGTAAGAAGTACAAGGTTTTAGCCCACCTGCTTTAGCCAGGACGGTATTGGCCTGGTCACTGAGGATCTGTGTGAGTCTGGCTCTCTGGGCGTCGATGGTCTCCTGCATGGCCTTCACTCTCACTCTCAGGTTGTTGTTCTCTGTTTGCAGCATGGAGTTCTCATGGACTAAGTCGTTGATGCCCTCCATGCCATCTTCACCCACCATACGCTTCCCCTAAGCGTCACACAGGGAGATATCTGATTTTATTTCCTCTATTTATACCATCTACTAGCCTCTGTTCTTTCCTTCTGCCATCTTACCGTCTTGTACTCCATCAGCTCCATCTGCAGTCGCGCTATCTCCGTCCTCAGGGCGCTGATCTGCTGGCTGGCTCTGTCCTGGTTCACCATCACTTTGTTCTTAATGTTTCGGGCCCTGTTGGCGTACTTCATAGTGTTCAAAGTCTCCATGAAGTCCCGGTCCGACGGGCTGACACAGGCGATCATCACTGTTAGACTGGAGAGCGCACAAATGAAAAACGATGATTGGTTGCAATGACTAATCTGTAAATCTAATTATTTTATTTTTTTTTGAGGCTAGTTAGTGACGAGAGCTGCCATGTTAGGCATGCTGAAGGACAAATTTAACCTACAGGGAGCATGTAAACATTTTATTTTCAGACTAGTGAGGTTTATTTAATATTAAAAGCAGCACTGCTCTCTACTGGCTCAACCACTGATTTCAAAGCAGATACATCAACTTTGTGCTACAGCGTCAAAAACATACATCCATATTTGCATAGAGACAGTGTTTACAAACCTGTTGCCACCTAGTGAGTCCTGTAACAGCCGGGTCAGTTTGGAGTCTCTGTAAGGCACGTGAGTGGAGCGCTTACTCCTGTCTCCCAGAGCACTGATGACATTTCCCAAAGCAAGCTGAGGTGAGACAAGGACATTTATCATTGGATATTTGAGGGGAAAAACAATTCCAGGACTTCTTGAAATAGGAAAAAACACCATTAATTTGTACTTGAGTAAAGCTACCTGTGTTAGGAAAAGAAATGAAATGTGCAGTTCAAGTTCTGGCCACCTGGAGGCTGTCTTGCTCCACAGAAATCACCAGATTTTGTTAATGTTGTCATGTGCAGTTGTAGAATGACAGATTCATTGCTTTCCATCATTACTTCAACAATGAAAAACATACTTTTCTTGTAGCAACACAATTTTAAATCACCAAGATCCAAATGCATCATTAATACAATGCATAACTGCAGAATCAGACATGCTCTCAGCTTCCTCACCAGCCCACAGTTGATGGAGATGCCCTCTTTAGCTCTGTCTCCTGTAGCTCCAGTTCTCTTCAGTCTCTCAGAACCAGCCAGGTCCACAAAGTGGAACTTTGCTGTCAGCGTCTCAAACTCGTTGATCTCAGAGTCATTAGCTAGACGGTTGTCTGTTGCATTATCCTGGAAAAGACGGAGATGAAAACAATGGGATGCGTTTTCCAGCAAGTGCTACATTTAAAGGTTTTGAGTGAGAAATTGCAGCTGATGATCATCTCAAATCATCAGTAATATTCCCGTTCAGTGGCAGCATGGAACCAGCAGCACTGTGCGTTTGAGTACGTACGTCGTTGTCGGCAGAGCAGACTCGAACTTGGCACAGGTGGATGGTGAAGATGGCGTGGGAGCGCGAACTCTGGGCGTTCATCTGAGTGCTGGCGGTGGTGCGAGACAGAGCGCCCAACTTCAGACACTGAATCATCTGTTGGAGGAGAGATGAAGGGAACGAATGGGAGGAGAGACAAAACATACAGACATCTTCTTAGAGTGAAGGTCACTGGATGATATTATATAAATTGTACAGCGAACCAGTCCATTACATCAATGGAACAAAGAGGTTTTGACTTTGGCTACAAAAGGTAACATATTTTCTTTCATTGTCCCGTCACTAATCCACAGACCTTGCTAAGATCAGCTTTCACAGAGACTATTACTTCAGCAAAAAGTAGTACTACAGTTCAGAGAGGTATGTGGATTCTTTAGAGTAACATGGATGTTGCTTTTGGAAAGACACATTAAAATTTATAAATAAATAATATACTAAATAAATGTCGGTTTTCAGTGCTGAGAGGAAAACAAATAAAACTCACTTATTTTACTTAGTGCAGCATCCGATTCAACTGTTATCAGGCCATTAAACGGGTGTTATCGCTCCCTATGAGTGTTTCATGTTGACAGGTCCCTGATGACACTTTTCTACAAATCTTATATAGAATCATTTTAATCTTTTTTGTTCATCTGTTGGTATGGTGGTCTAAATATTAAATCCAAAAATACACTGGCCCAAATGCTAAACACTGTACAAGAAGCAAAATTACCGTACAGCTGTCCAGCAGAGTAGTCTGACTTTTTTATAACAGTCAGATGCTGAAGAGGGCAAAATCCGTCCTGTCTGACCACACCCACCTTCTTCATCAGGAGTTTCAATCTCTACGCTCTGGGACCTGCTTCGGACTCCCCTCAGTCAATACAAACAGATACAAACACTCATTCATCCCCTCAGCCACTACCATGCTCAGTGCAAGGAAAAGGAGGTAGTTTGCCCGTCACAAGTACAGATCTACTTGTGTGATGATATTCAAGCTGACTTCTTATGATGTTGTTTTTACCGAGTCTTATTTCTTGTTGTGTCGTTGTTGCTGGATGATTTTGTTTGCTAGCTGGATGTCTTAATTAGAGAGCTATGCTGGTCATATTTAGCAGAGGGATGAAATGTAGACATTATTGGACTGTTTTGTTTTCTGTCACTGTTGTGGTGATTATGCTTGTTCAGTGATGCAGTGCTGTTATTTTTACTTTACGTTTTACTGTATGTTGCACTTTATGCTGTAAAACCAATTGCCCTGCGGGGACAAATAAAGTTGAACTTGACTTGACTGGAGGTAGTCAACATGTAAAACTGCATGACAGATGACACACAAAACCTGCTATTGGGTGTAGCAGGGCCCTAATGACCCACATCTTTCAGGCTTATAACATGCCCATTCAATGACATGATAAGTCCAATCGAGTTGGGTATGGAGAAAAAATGAAATGAAAATACAGCTTAAACTACTGTATCTTTTTTTTTCTCAGTTGTGTAAAGTGGCTGTTTAATATCATAGTGGTGGTTTGGAGTTATCAAACCATTTCAGAGTAGGTTTCTTAGGATGGGATTACAATGATTTTTAAAGCCACTTCTGAGTAAATACAGCTAAATGCTGAATAGAGATGGGGTTAAAGGAAAACTGTTTTGGGATATTAATGCTGACCTCAGCCGCAGAGGTGACGGTGCGAGTGGTGACCCCCACAGTGTAGATGCCTCCGTTGGCGTCCTCGTGGATTTTGATGTTGGATTTCTGCTTCCTGGCCTCGATGTCTCGCGTTGTGTCGAATAAGTCCAGCACCTCCTCATTGTACAACTGGAGAATATGTTTAATAAATTAAACCAGAGGAGAGAGAAAATAGATAACACACATATTATTGCATGAATAGTCTGTGTAATGATTACATCATCAATACTGTCATTTGCGATACTTCCCAGCCTCATCTTTTCCCCTCAGCTGCTTCTTCACCAGCTGCTAGCAGCCACTCGTTGGCGGTTAAAAATAAATCCAGGAGCTGACCACAGAGACAGACTAATGACAGTTTAATGGCTGTTGGGTCATCTGGACACTTTAACACCCTAAAACCCCTACACCCTCTGCTGACCTTTGACCTCTTGCTGTCTGCATGCTCTAGCTACAGCTAACTAATGGGCCTTAAGTGGACTGGGTGTTTTGAGTTTAGATTTAGATGATAAATGCACCTTAATTTGAGACAAGACCACTAATTTCTAGGTTAATCCTGTGGAAGTTGTTGGTCTGCATGTATGTGTTTATGCACCTCCAGGAACTGTGCGTTGATCTTGAACTCGGGAACAGGCCTGCCCTGCTCGGTGGCAGCCTGTCTGCGCTCCTCGATCCCTCTGAACAGGTGGTTGACGGCCCGGGGAATGATACCCAGCTCGTCGTCTCCGATGTTGACGTCGAAGCCGGTTCCCATGGTGTAGGTCTTCCCCGAACCCGTCTGGACACGTGAGGAGAAGACAGAAACGTCAATTACTTTACCAAATTGGAATAAATGTCCATTTCTCCTCTTATCATGTGCGTTTCTTTCTGCATATTTCCTCAATAAATGATTATTAGCAACCATTTAACTGACTCACGTGTCTTGGACTCAGAGACTGGGGTACAGCTCTGAGCAGCTTCTCTAACATAGGGGGGTCAGAGGGGATGGGATGGTCACCATGGTGACAAAAAGAGGAATGCAACATTGAGCTCTTATTCACGCATGACCCCTCTCTTTCCTGTCGAAATGCCTGAAAGAGACCCTGACAGGAGTGTGTGTCTGTGTGGTAATGTATGAGGGAGTGTGTGTGTGTGTGTGTGGTAATGTATGAGGGAGTGTGTGTGTGTGTGCATCTATGGGGGAAAGACAGCGTGTGTGCATGTCGGTTTTATTCGACGAGACCACACCTGTGTGATCACTACGTTTGTGCACATGCTCCTGTGTGTGCATGTGGCCTCCTCTGCGCCCAGTGAAAGGCTCTTTGACAGGAACACAAGGGCTGCAGGAACTATGTGTGGAGAGAATAATGAACAGACAGAAGGAGGGAACTGTCGAGACGCTGTGTGAGAGACAAATAAAAAGCAGGAAGCTTGGTCTCTTCTTCCTTTCTCCCCTAATGTGTACTGTAGTCTGGACGATCTACATTAGAGACTGATAGAGACTCTTTTTATCTAATAGGCTTAAATATTGTTACACCTGCTTTTACTTATTCTGTAATTGCTGTTACAGGCCTCCACTCTACCACATTCTATCTATTCAAAATAAAGGAAATTTGTCAAGTAATTAATACTCTTATCAACACGGGACTGAGCAAATATGCTGCTTTATGGAAATACATGTATACATGTATTTTTGGAAATCGATTAACAACACAAAACAACTATTGTCCAGAAACCCCCACAGAGATGTGCTCAAATCATAACATGGCAAACTCTAGCCCAACAGGCAACAACAGCTGTCAGTGTGCTCACTTGACTATGACTTGCCCCAAACTTCATGCGATCATTATAAAGTGGGCATGTCTGTAAAGGGGAGACTTGTGGGTACCTATAGAGCCCATTTTCATTAATATATCTTGAGGTCAGAGGTCAAGGGACCCCTTTTAAAATGGCCATGCCAGGTTTTCCTTGCCAAACTTTAGCGTAAATTTGGAGCATTATTTATCCTCTTTCCCCACAAGCTAGTATCACATGCTTCATACCATTGGATTCCTTAGGTTTTTCAGTTTCATATGATACTCGTGTCCTCACTTACATCTTAAAACTGAGCCCGCTACAACCTAAAAATTGCAAGTTGTGTTAACGTGTTAAAGAAATTAGTGATGGTAAAACAAATTAACGTGTTATTATCATGTTAACTTTGACAGCCCTAGTCTCGATGAGTCCTTTCATGTGTCATTTATTCAGTTATTAGTGGGGAATAGCAAAAATATCTAGTAACTGTAAATTTAAAATACACTTTAGCTGTGCATTTTCCGCAAACTCTCTGTTATGAATGGGTGTGAAAATGTGTAAAATAATCTACTTTTCAATTTCTGTGTTAGACTATTAGAGAAATAGCACAATACTTTAAGAAACATGTTCACTTGCCTACTTGCCAACAGTTAGATGAGAAGAATGATACCACTCTCATATTTGTTTGCTCAATATGAAGCTACAGCCAGCAGCTGGTTAGCTTAGCTTAGCAAACAGCCAGTCCGTCCAGCGGTAACACAATACACCTACCAGGACCTAATGTCTCTCAATTATGTTTTGATTTTGCAGTTTATTTCCCTGCTCTGGTATGAGGTGAAGCAATCTGTCCAAACTCTGTGTTGATTGGGTAATAACACTTTCTATCTCGCCCTCCCAGGCTAGTATCAGAGCCAATATAAAGCTGCAGTTGGGAGGGCAGGTCAGAACATGTCAGCTGATAGCGTATTGATGGAGCTGCTGCAGCTGTTCACTCCCTCAAATGAAATCAGTTTCATATCACATGCTGTTGTATCTTGCTGAAAGTAGCTCCATCCCCTAGAGTGGCGCAAAGTGGAAACCTCAGCGATTGTGAATGCCTGTACAGTATCTGCCTGTTGACCAACCTGTCCATATGCAAAGATAGTAGCATTGTAGCCCTCGAAGCAGCCTTCGATGAGACTCTCGGTGCAGTGGTGGTAGATGGTTTCCTGCTGGGTGTCCATATCGAAGACGTGGTCGTAGGTGAAGGCCTTGTCTTTACCCAGCACCACCTGTGGCTCCCCGGGCATCACATATGTACAGATGTGGCAGCCCTCGATTCTCTCTTTGGCCAGCTGAGGACGGATCCTGGTAGACAGAAGGAGACAGAGACGGTGAGATTTGTAACTGTCCACCATAACCAGATTCCTTGTTTTACACCTATTATCCAAGGCTGACTGGCCTAACTTCCATCACGTTTTTAACATAACATCCAGAAATTAGAAGGAGGCAGATATACTGACGAAGCCTTGAAATTTTGGCTGTTGCCATCTTGTTTTTTTTGCAACCAGAAGTGACAGCTAAGTACAACTGAACGCTGAATAAGACGCTTTTAAGTGACCAAAGTGTTACAACTAACTTTCATGAACTAATAACATACTGTGAAAGGGTTAAAGTTCTAAGACAAAGAAACAACTCCCAGACCGAAAAACACTGTGGTACCGAAAAGTCAATCACAAGGTAGCCACGCCCTAAAGCATCCCCTGCTTTATGGTCTATTTGACTCTAAATGAGACCATAACTTACTAAATGAACATCATGCTGTATTGAAGACACCTTGAAACTAGCGATTGAGATCATAAAATGATGTTTACAATGTTTACTGAGGTAATAAATCAAGTGAGAAGTAGGATCATTTTCTCATAGACTTCCATACAATCAGACTTCCTTTTGCAACAAGCGGAGTCGCCCCCTGCTGGCTGTTAGAAAGAATGCAAGTTTAAGACACTTCAGCATTGGCTTCACTTTTCAGATTCAGAGGGTGCACACTGCTACAGCTTCATCGTGACCAAGGCTAAACATCAAGGACATTTCCAAGATTTCAAAAACTATTAAAGCCTCAGTTGCACTTTTTAAAATCACAAACCCTTCAAGATTTTCAAGAGTCTTGGCAACTCTGCTTGTGGATGTTCTGAGGCAGCGTGGAGCTGTCTGTACATGTATCTACAGCCTGATCAAGAATCTGACATATAACATTTTTATAGGTTTGATGGCAAAAATGTAGCTGACAGATAATATTTTCACTGAGCTGCAAGCAGATGAGTACTGCTACTGTGCAGTGTGTGTGTGTGTGTGTGTGTGTGTGTGTGTGTGTGTGTGTGTGTGTGTGTGTGTGTGTGGAGAAGGACCATGCAGTGCCAGCACTCTCTCCAGCAGCCACCGTACACAGCACAGTGCCCTCACTGTTCACAAGAGAGAGAAAGCTCTGGGTAAACAGTCCCACCCTGGATTTCATTAAGGAATCGCTCTGTTTACTTTAGAGCAAATAAACACACTGTTATTACATCATTTCCTCCCATCATGCACCTCTGCCTCTCATCACTGAACTCACTGTCCACCTGAAGAGGAAGTGGAAATGTTGGAGGGAAATATTTGGACATATTTGGTAGCTTTGACAAAAACATATTTCCGATTATATACAGCAAAACTGAAATCCTAGAAATCTTTCTCCAAGGCTAGAGATGAGACTTACAAAGAAGAAATACTAAACGAGACACCTGATAACAGTATTGTTATACAGTAAATGGCTGCTATTGCTCGCAGGCATTAACTCTGATTGTGTGTGTGTGTGTGTGTGTGTGGTATGTGGCGCTTTGCATGCAGTTTGTATTCTACTTTTTATATGTGCTTGCATTAAAAAGACTCACATTCATCACAGCGAGAGTCTATAGAACTGTGGCATCAGATCGCTGCTATTTCGCATAGTCTATCTGGGATTACAGCCCTGATGAAAGAGCGGACAGAGCCAGCGAGGGATCAACAGAAACCCAGTCCTACCTGCAGTAACTGTACACCTGCAGAGCATGACTGTCAGCCTTGTGTTAAAGACAGCAGCATTGCCCAATTTATCCCAGTTTATACATGAATGATGTATAAATGAAATACTGACATAAATATCATTAATGATAGCCAAAGTGAAACTAGACAAAATGTGAGATATGTAATCCTACAACTGCAGCACTATAATTTTACTTTGTGGTGTTTAAAATACCTCTCTTTGACAACAGGATTTTCAAATTCTTTTGTCATTTATTATTATAACAATACTTGAAATACTACAATACTATTTATTGATTCAATAATCAATATCACCAATGCAAATGTCAATGTCGGGGGCGGCAGTAGCTCAGTCTGTAGGGAGTTAGCTTGGGAACCGGAGGGTCACCGGTTCAAGTCCCGACATGGACCAAAAACTGAGTGTGAACTGGTAGCTGGAGAGGTGCCAGTTTACCTCTTGGGCACTGCCGATGTGCCCCTGAGCAAGGCACCAAACCCCCAACTGCTCGGGGCGCTTGTCAGGAGCAGCTCCCTCACTCTGACACCTCTCCATTAATGCATGTATGTGTGTTTCAGGTCTGCATGTACCATGTATGAGTTTAACAGAGTGTAAATTGAATTTCCCCATTGTGGGACTAATAAAGGTAGATCTTCTTCTTCTTCTTCAAAGTGAAAATTGTGATACATATCTTTACGATGAATTCCCACTTTATATTTATTCTATTCATTAAAAAGAACAGATTGTTTTTCATTTACATGCCCAGAAGAGCCCTGTAATAAAGTTGTCACCTCATATTTTAGTTGCTTCTTGTGAGTTGATATAAATGTACTGCTTGTGTTGATATTGTGGGAATATGATATTGTCTCATCCTGATCACAGGCCCCTGCAGCACCTTGTGATTGACATCCCTACTAAACTTACATACATTACTAAAGGAAAGCTGGTAGTTTCTGAAAATATCTGGGGGAGATTTATGGAGTTTTTGAAACTAAATGTTGGTGATAATAAATATTATGAAACTGGAGGAGCCTATGTGTCCATTAATAATTCTTTACACTGTAATTTCTGCAACTTCTGTACATTTATCTCTGTTTCAGTTACTATGAAAAAAGTTTTGATGAGAAAATCACATAACAAACTGAG
This sequence comes from Pterois miles, assembly GCA_947000775.1. NCBI lineage: Eukaryota > Metazoa > Chordata > Actinopteri > Perciformes > Scorpaenidae > Pterois > Pterois miles. The sequence continues at coordinate 14,347,314 of CAMQGK010000549.1, read as the reverse complement.
AATAAACTAAGAATGTGGGGTATTATTTATAAAATTGGTGCATTTTGTTGTGTTTTTTTTGTGGGTTGGTCATTACAAGCGTCCCCTTTCACATTACACATAGTAATTTGACCCATTGTTAATGTGATAATATTAATTAGTGCAGCTTTAAGATCTATAGCAGTGCTCATTATATCTGTACATAACAGAGGCTGCTAGCTTGTGTTACTGACAAAAGTGTAACAGTCAGTGTGGTTAGGTCATCTGAGGAGGCTGTGATTTCATGGTAGGATGGTTTTGGGCATTACAAGAGAGAATCTGCATTAATCCCTTTGGCCACCTTCCCAAAACATGACAGAAAGCCATTACTGTAATCCACTGTAACAATGGAAGCACTCACTGCTGCTTACAGCGAGGGCATTAAGTCACCGGGTCATTGTTCACTTCGGCAGCTTGAAAGAAAAAGTGTAACACAATATAGACTTAACATGAGATGTCTAATGTAGAAAATGTCAAAGACAGAGAAGTATAATGAAGTAAGTCAATGTTTGCTCCTTCTATAGGAGATCATCTCCACAGTGCGACACAATGTTCGTTCTGTGTGACTGACATCCCCGGGGTCCTCCATTGGGGAGGGGGGGCTAAAGAGGAAAATCAAAGTCAAAGAAAATGTTAGAGAGATAAAGAGAAAGAAAAAGGATAAAAAGAGTAGGAGACTAGACATAATGGTTACAGCCCAGACAAAACACTGATGGCAATCTTCGCATTAGGAGGCCGCCACAGTCGTCCATCCAGTCAAACAGACCTATTATCTGTCTACTCTGCGTAATGATGGTCTTTCACGTAACAAGACCAACAGACTGAACTGGATCAGCCTTCAAGAACTCTGCTATCTTTTCAAGGTGCTAAAAGGAACCATTTTGAAGACTTTCCCACATTACTTTCAATGACAATATTATGTTTTCCATTGATCATTCCCACAATTCTTGTGCTTGGTAACGACAGTATCGTTATGGTATTGAGGCTCTACTTAGAGCACAGTGCTGTTTGAGCTAAATGCTAATATCAGCATGCTAACATGCTCACAGGAACAGCGCTGGGAGTGAAGCTATTTAGACCAGTGGGCATCCTCTGGGTCTGAAAAATGAAGCCAATGCTAAAGTGCCTTAAAGTTGCATTCTTTCTAACAGCCAGCAGGGGGCGACTCCTCTGGTCTACATCTATGAGAAAATGATCTTCTCACTTGATTTATTACATCAGTAAACACTGTAAACATGAGTTTATGGTCTCAATCGACAGTTTCAAGTCTTCTTCAATACAGCATGATGTTCATTTAGTAAATTATGGTCCTATTTAGAGTCTAATTTAGGTAGGATATGCACCCCCCACCCCCCTGGGCGCTTTTCAGGGGCCCCCCCCTCACTCTGACATCTCTCCATTGACGCATGTATATGTACTGTTTGAACAACAGAGTGTAAAACTGAATTTCCCCACTGTGGGACTAATAAAGGACTATCTTTCTTTCTTTCTTTCTTTAGGGCATGGCTGCCTAATGACATCGTTACCAAACCAATGTCTGGTCGGGGGTTGTCCAGGTCTGGAAAGTTAATTTTAACATTTTGGTTGCCTGAAAATGTCTTATTCTATGTTTGGTTGCACTGAGCTCCATCCTGTCTTGTTACTTCTGGCTACAAAAAACCAAGATGGTAGCAGTTAAAATCCAAGATGGCAACAGCCAAATGCCAAACTTGACTCTTCAAACGGGCAGACCACAAACCAATGGGTGACGTCATTGTGGCTACATCCACTTCTTATATTAATTCATTATGACTGCCCATCACCTTGACCTTTCACCTTGCCACACGAAAGAAATGCTAGTTTCACTCTGCATTGGCAATGGACTCCAATCTTGCACAAAAAGCGCACCCGGGACAAATTTTGATAGAATGAATTAAAGCCAGTGGCTGCCGTGAAGATAGAAAGTTATTCTAAAAACATATATTATGGTAAATCTCCAATGGTGTGCAATAGATCTTAAATAAATAAATGTCAAGTATGTCTTAGCCTTACATTATGATGTTTGACCTCTGTGGCAAAATGGGCCTCTATTTTGATTTTTTTTTTTTGAAAGTGTATGTATTCACAACTAATACAAGTTCTGGCACCACACGCATCTCAGCTAACCGTAAACAGGTGAGGGATAAGCTAGGTGTGAAGCACGTCCTGCTGGTGTATTATTAGTGTGACTGACTGTAGCTGTGATTATGATCTGGCAGGCCTCACTCTGGGGTTCAACCCAAAACACTCTTTTCTCCTGGCTGAATAAGGGCTGCCCTTCAGCGCTAATCCACCTTCTAGAGTGACACACGCAGGCTCCTCACAGCCTCTTTCTCCAGGAAATTTAACTCTGCAACTTCCTAAATGTGCACAATCACACACTCATATACGCACACATGCACATAGGGAAAAGGGCCTCAACACTTTCATACACTGTTTTGGGAAGTGTGAGTACATAAACGTAATTAGGGTAGTAGCAGTTATGCAACTACTGCTATGTAACTTATGTAACAAAGTTTTACAGTGTCAAGAAACAGTTTTTACTATTATAAAATATCAAATGTGAAAAACACACACACACATAAACCAACGGCCCCCAAGGCCAAGTGAAAACCTTTGTGTAATAACAGCTCAACACATTAATCTACTATGACAGTTTCAACCAGCTGGAGGGAATGCTGAGAAGAAAAATACTACGAAGTGGAGAGGATTAGAGAGATACTTTTTCATAGTGAATTTTGGAGTATTTGTCACCAGGGACTCTGCATTACAGCATAAAGGTACTGTATGTGTTGTTTGATTGCTAAAGCTGAAGTAGGAGACTGAAGCAAATATGATTTAACTTAATATTTATTTTTTTAAATTATATATTTTAGTAAAACGGTTGCTATATCCTGAAAGTAGTACATAAATCAGGTAACCTGAAAAAGAAAACATGTTTCCCTGTGTCCAACGGTGCTCCTAAGGGCATCTGCAAGATTTCACAGACCAGAGGAAATCAACCAATCAGAGCCGAACTGGTCTGCCATCCAGCTGCCGTCTATGAGAGCCACGAACCAGTCACTTGCAAACTCAAATCAAGTGGTCAAACTAGGCAGCGCTGATCAAATATGAATCGATATTCTTTACTGTAATGTCTATTTCTCACCTCAAATGTTTTTAGAAACATCTTGTAGTTACTGTTTAGCTGTAAAATAAGACGTTTGTGACCCGGCAGCCATGTTGAGATCTCTTGAGGGAATACTAAACACTGCTCAAATGACCGGAGCACAGATCATGTGAGCAGTACTTTGCATTCTCTCAAGAGATCTCAACTACAAGAAGTTTCTGAAAACATCCGAGACCAGAAGTAGTAATTAGAGTAACATAATATTGACTCAGCACTGCCCAGTTTGACCGTTTGGTTAGAGTTGGCGAGAGACTGACTGAAGTTGTTTTCCTCCGGTCTGTGAAATCCCGTGAGTGCCATTAGGAGCACCTTTTAACCTTTTTTTCAGGTTACCTATTTCATGTACTACTGTCAGTATATAGCGATCGAAGTTATTCGACATAGTGGATAACTTATTTTTATCATATTTGCTCCAATCTCGCCTACTGCAGCTTTAAGAAAACAGGTGCATGTAAACAGTGACCACCAGTGTTATTCCAATATGACGTGAGATACTGTCCTCTGAAGCTTTAAGCTTTAAGCTTAAGACATGAAAGACGGACGCACACACAAACATACAGTATATACCGATTCAAATACACACACATATTACTGTACAGACAGGGACACACACAGAGGGGCTTTGTGAGCCTCTCCTCATGTGACGGGTCCAGTTAGGCTCCTGCTCTCAGTCTCATTACTGCGATTACAGCGACAGCCTGACAAACACTGGACTCCTCATGCACACAGAAAACCCAGACATCGTACCCCTTTGGACTTCATTGTGTAGGTGTTATATACTGAAATCTCAACCAGTTTAAGAGTTTATCTGCCACTAATATAATAGCTAACTCTCCTATTCAAACTACATTAAAACATCTTATTTTAGAGACGCTTTGGACCCTAGCAACAGAATGGATACATGATATAAAAATGACTAAATGATCATCATCATCAGCATTACCTCTCTGCTGACCTACAGCAATGATCGACAAATAAGAAATGAGGAGATGCTGGTAAAAAAAAAAAAAAAGGAGATGAGTCAGTCCATCAGCACCATGCTGCTGATCTCATCCTTCCTGAAACACAGGCAATCACATCGCCAGCTGACCTCACTCCTCCTGACTATCAGCCAATCAGATCACTCCCTGGGGATACGGCCGATCACTCTGCATCATCGCCGACAACGAAGTCCAGCGTTTCATTCCCACCTACCAAATCTAATCCTCTGTAATCTCATTTTTGGTTTAATTCTGACGTTCACTTTGAGTGCCATGTAAAGCTGGTCCAGGCGGCACTGAGTGATTCAGCAGAAGCTGAAAGGAACATCTGAGCCCACAAGGCAGCAGACAACAAGACCCTTTTCTGCAGGTCTCACACTGCTACCAACACACTGACTCATCACCTGACCTCAGCTTGTAGAGTCGCATGTTTCTGGATCTTTTCCTCACGTAAAATCTATATCTATATCTATATATCTATATATCTATATATATAGAGAAAATCACCAGCAGCATCTGTATATAATGTTTAAGATATGTGTCTTTGATCCTTCCAGAGTTTAGTTTGTGGTGTTGAAAGCAATGAACAGTACATACAGGCATAACCACCACTTTACAAATAAAAATAAAAATGAAACAAATTACACATTTGAAAACACTAATTTTCAAAATAAATCTTTACCACAACTTTTCTTTGAGAGTGTGTATGAACTATGATATATTTCAGACCCTACCTACTGATGCTGAAAATGTGAAACCTCAATTGTGAACCTGCTTACTTCCTATTGTTTGTTGTTATTGTTTGTGCGTCCCTCAGTGTGCCTGGGTGTGAGTGTGTTGTCTTTGTGTGGGTTCTTCTTCTGTTTTGGGTGGGTGAATTTAGGGTGTTCTGGTAGGTGGGAATTACGCTGGAACCTTCCTTCAGTACTCTGTTACTCTTGCTGTACTTCAACTACGCATCTGAATGTACTACGGGACCACTCCAGTGTTCAATCAATACAAACATTTTTGAAAGAAAATACGATATTTCAATCAAGATGAACTGAAAAATGCCTTTTTACCCTGTTAGATCACATCACATATTGTGCACCTATTTTGCAATATATGCAAAAATTACACCCCCCCCCTCAAATGTTTCATATTCTTATATCAAAATCCAATCATCTTTTCTTCCTGTAAAACAAAATATGATAAGTGCTTATGTTAGGTAGTACCAACCAGTTTCAACCAATAATATCATGACATTCATCCATCAGTCAATATGCAAATTTTACACCACATTCTACCACTTTTAGTGGTCCAATGACATGCAAAGTATTTTATTTAAATCCCTCTTGTAACTATACACTGCTAAAATATTCTGTTTCATTGGGGTATACTCACAGTACAGAAGCTAAAGACGCTCTAACTTCTGTTTCACTGAGGCTTTAAGATCATTCGACGGACTGCGAGACAAATTTTGGTGGCAGCACGACTGGATACAGAATCAACAGTGACGCAAATTTGCTCTGAGTGGCACAAACTGAGTCAAAGACGATGTCGACACAAGTTGTCACAAACTATCTCCAACACACTCGCTTCCCTTCAGACTGTCTTTGTTAGATGCCTTTTCTTTGCGTATAAAAGTAAGAAAGGAAAATCATAAAGGATAAATGACATTCAACTGGGAAATTTGCTCTCGGTTTCTAATATAAGTGTCAAAAGTGAGAGTACAACAAGCTGTTCTCAGAGTGTATGTGATGTGCAGGCGAATAAAAAGTTTCAATAACAACTGAGGCTAAGCAGCTGAAGAATGTCTGAGAGTGTTTTGATGGAGATATGAGTGGACTGTTAGTCCTCAGAGTCGCCTTAACTGTGGACTGATGCTTTCCAACAGAGGTTAATGAGGGACAACACTACACACACACACACACACACACACACACACACACACACGCACACACACGCACACACACACCATCCGTCTTCTAGTGAAAGGCCTCTGCTGAAGTAAATACTGAAAAAGCTTCACTATTCTTTATGACTGCACTACTGCAAGAACGCCTTCAGGTTCACCGTCCTTATATAACAATATGCACACGCACATAAACAGACAGCTCTTTTGTAGTGCATCAGGCAGCAGGTGCACTTGTATATTTGTATCAGTCTGTTGACCGCGGTCTAATGGCCGCCCAGAGCTAGAGAACAAGTGAGGAGACACAGAAATGAGGGAGATAAAGGAGAGAAAGTAGATCTTACGGACAGTGAAAAATGGCCCAGCCACAATGGGCGACTACTGTTTTAACTCACTACAACTCAGCAGGACAGTCTTTCCATTGTCTAGCAGCCGCTCTTGACATCAAGAGCCTATTCATCGTATCACTCTCTTCAGGGTACTTCTGTAAGCAGCAAGCTCAAACAAGTCTTCAACCTGTAAGAGGCTGAATGCAGCCAAACTCTGCCCAGAAGGTTGTAATACTAATGAATCATCCTTTTGTTATCACTAGAAAATTAATGACATACTGTCAATTTGTATGTATGTTTCACACACAAAAAAATCGAAAAATCCACATATATTTCATTTTGTGAATTTGACAACATGTCATTTTGCAGTTGATATCATGATCATGTAAAATGCAAAACATTTTACATGGTGAAAAAGTGAAAATTTTCTTGTGGAACAAGGTTTATTTTTTGAGCTTTCACACTACAAATAAAGGCATCAACCAATCATGTTGTGCGAAACGGGCTGAGTTGCACTAATATTTATGAAACAACAACATGGAGGCCCTGTAGTCTAAACCAAGATGGCAAAGTTTATTATTCCTTACAACTTTGGCAAAGACATCACATACCAGATCCACTCCTTCTCTTCTTACCTTTCACAATAAAAGCCCTAGACATATAATATTTACAGGTGAGTGTGCACATTTTCGTGCCATTTATTTGTCAATTTATGATTAATTTAAAAAAAAAAAAAACACCAGTGTGTAAAGGCCTCAAGACAGATGTATCTTTACATTTGCTGTCAATTTAGATGCACTGTTGTTTATTTTAACGAAAACCGTACACTAATGAAGGCACAGATTATATGTGCAAACAATATAGATGTGAAATGTTGATCTAACAGTGAATTTCCATTCATTTTCTATTTTCATCTGGTTGTCGAGAAAGCTCACGCCAGTTCACAGGAAGTGAGAAAGACGTATGACAAAGACCTTGAATCTGTCTTTTTCTGTCAGTGTGGAAACAGCTAGGCAGTGATGTCACGGAGAGCATTTGGGAATGAGGCCAAGAAAAATGGAGAAAGGTCAAGAGAGCGGGAAAGAGAAAAAAAGAGTATTCTGCTGAATCAGGGTTTCATCCCCGCCCCCCCCGTCTCTTGTCTTGTTGTTTAGATGGCTGACTGACCAGTGGCCATTCACAGGGCCATCGCCGCACACCCCAAACGTTGAAAAGGACCCGTGGTTACCATGGTGACAGCTAAACCAAAGCTACCACAGGGGAATTCTGATCAGAGCTCTGACTGCTTCCTGGGTCAAAGGTCGCTGGGCAGGAAGGAGGGGAGAGGCTGACGTTGGTGGCAGAGGATGGTAGCTGTCAAGAGAGGGCGTATGAGGATAACACACACACACACACACACACACACACACACACACACACACCACTGGCCTCCAGCACCTCCTGTTTAACGGTAACATCACTTTTTGACAAGGACAGTTCAGCCCACTCACGACACACATGGGACATCAGATGAAATACCTGGTAAAAGTGGGGGAAAATAAGCAAAATGGTAGGAAGTGGAAACAGAATGGCTTTAAAATTCAGCTACAGTAATCACGGCTAATGTTTTGCAAATAAAAAATCCATATTGAATTGACCTTCGCTTGTGCTAGTTAGATAGCAGTTATTGAATATCTCAGTAAACTGCAATATCACATGACAGCAGCTGGCAGACGGCTTGCAGCGTGCTTTGCTTTGTGCCTCACTTCACTTGAGTTGGTTCATGAATATTTATCAGGAATATGCATGAATGGATGCAGGTTTATACGCGCATGCACGCACACACATATGAGCACACACAATGCTTTTGTATCACAGCAGCAGGCGCACAGCCTTTGGCCTCAGACATAATCTACAAAAGGTCAAGAAGGTGGGACTTGTGTCTGACAGACACCTGTGAGGAGCCAATAGGAGTTGGAGGACTAGGTCTAGTTTGCATTTTTCCAATTTCCTCAACAGATTCACTAACCTGCAGCATGCTCTATGCTCTATGGAAGTGCATACAACCGGTTCAAGCATTAAAAAGAGGATTAAAAAATGACCTTCCAGCTTTCTATTTTCAAAAACACTCACCCTAACGCACATCTAATTAAAAAGAAAGACATATCCATTCCCAATTCAACAGTAGGAAACCTGATTCTTTACCGCTGGCTAATTCTGGTTGTAGGCTCTTAATTATTAAAGCTGCACTTCAAGGATATTGACATACTAATAAGTCACTTGAGTGGCTCCTTCAGGCAAAGTCTGTAAGATGACTTACTTCTTGGATAAATCGTTAACTTCCTGTATTGTTTTTATCGTGGAATATGGGAAGAGATAAACATATGCGAACAAGCACACAGATGGGATGTTACGTAAGGAAAAGAGAGATCTGGAGCACATTCACACATGGGATAACCCAGAAAACACTAACTGTGTGTGTGTGTTTGCTGAATCAGCCAACAATGTGTTACTGGAGTGACCCATCTGTATGCTGTCAGGCCTGATAATCTTCAAAACAAGAGATGGCAGCACAGCACACACATCCACTGTTATCTTATTGAAGTCCCATCAAGAGGCACTTCTAAAGAGCAAATAGATTTTTAAGTTACATCATCTTTCCAGTGATAAATCAAGATGACAAAAAAAAAAAAAAAACACCTTCACTCTGTTCAGACTCCAGACCTCTTTCTTTGTTGTTCTGCCTCAAAAAGAAGCGCCAGAATCGGGATGATAAAGAAGCATTTCATCACTGTGGACATGTTGGGGTGGGGGATTAGGAACTTGCTAACAGACTGCATTAGCCTCGCAGGCTGAGGCAGGTATTGGTTGGCAACCTGCTAGCTGATTACTGCAAACACACACAGAGCTAACTAAACTATTACAGAGAGGGGAGAGGCTGACAGTCAAAGCCTTTCATATGCCCTGAAGTTCAGGTTCGCTAAAAGCTCTAAATGATTAGAATGTTACCACGGCGATTAGTCAAGCTGGAGACACAACAACATGGCGCTGTGGTTTGATGTTCAAAGGGATGAAGTCAGAGATTTAATAGTAGATGAAAAGGTATGGCTTCCAGGGATTATTAAGTTTTAAAATGCTTATTCAAGCCCGTCTTCATGTCGTTTTCACTGTGACCGTAAGGCATGATGAGACTCCTTTTAAGCGTCTAATTGCTGACTCAGCTGGGAACATTATTATCGTGATGAGTCTCAATTCAGCATTTAACACAAATATCTGCAGATTACAGCCTCGCCTATTATCAGCACAGCACAGATACAGATCAGTAAGTGCACATAACTATAACACATGGATATATTATGTGTATATAAATGGAAGTTACAGGTGCTCAGTATAGAATTGAGATCATATCTATTGCCTCCATACGGCTCTCAACATAGCGACGATGGTGCTAACCATGGATGTATGTAGAGAACTGGATACAAAGTTGGAGGCGGGACTCCGTTCCATCCTATGGGATCAATGGCTGGTGCTCTTCCTGGTGCGCAACACAGTGCAAACAATAGTAACAGGTCTGACAGCGATACCAGTGTTAATGTGACGGAAAACCGGAGGAGTTATGTTTCTGTGATGACACCGTCAGCTGAGATGCCATTATTAGCTATAACCGCCGTATGAGAGCAGTGCAGAGCCATTAGCTAGCCAGCAGGGCCCGGCTACATAAACAAAGCACAGAGAACCTTGGATTACAACACACACAGCAGGAGAGCAACTTCATTTGTTGTTTGATGCTATATTAAAGCTCTGAATCCTGTACAGAATCTTTAAATTTAGTTCAATCTGCATTAATGGATTTTTGACCAACACTGACATATTGTTTCCTGATAAAGCTGTTATGGTTAACATGTTAGCAACTACTACACATTCAGCAGCACATTCACGATAGTTTGCAGTCATGTTTCTGGCCACCTGATAAATTTGAGTCCAATATTTACTCTCCTTTTAGCACTTTTTTTTTCAAAAGAGAATACAGTCGTGAAAAGTCAATTACATTTTTCATGTGTTGCCCTCATCCTCTTCCATAGTTTTTGGACTACAATAACTCCTGAGTGAAATATCTAGCTCTTTAGCAGCTAAATGCTCCACTATGTTCACCACCTAGCCGTTAACTTCTGTTGTTACATGCTGGGCAAGTTAGCTCAGTGTGGGTTCATCAGAATTTAATCTCTGAAATGATCTGCTTTCTGTTGCTGTTGGAAATGACTGACAAGAGTGATGAGACTGAATCAAAACAATGAGTTAAACAATGCTAAACTGCTCCATAGAGCTGAGGGGAACTGCAGAGGTGGGTGATAATTCGCTGTGGATTCCATTGTTCATATAAAAACACCAGCACTGATTAGTGCAGCTTTAAGTTAAATGTAATAATAGACATTTTAATGTTATATATCAAGCTGATATTTTTGCATGTCATACTGTAGTTTGGCCAGTTCTAAGGTTTTGGTATTGTACATGCTGGCTCACTGGTGTGTCCTTCAAGCCACTTTAATGGAAATGCCACTGTAAATGTTCTAAGAAAGGTCAAAACTTATTCATGCAAATGAAGCACACAGCATGCAGGAAGATTAAGGAGCTCTGTGAACTTGCAGGTAAGATCTCAGTGACAGGAAGCAGATCACCTTGTCTGTGTGTGTGTGTGTGTGTGTGTGTGTGTGTGTGTGTGTGTGTGTGTGTGTGTGTGTGTGTGAAAATAAGAGATTAGTGACAAAGCACTTTCAGGTGCCACAGCTGACCTCAGAAGAAGCTCTGAACTGCTGACTCTTCCTACAATCAGAACGTGACTCAGGATACAAGCTCATTTCCATATTGAAGCGAGTACTGATTCTAGTTTTGCAGTATCACAGTGACCAAACCCAACTTCATCCAATTCATTTTACCTGCCTAATCTTATTTTTTTTTTATCTTCCAATCAAACATTTCCTCAATTTGTCATACAATCCTTTCATGACAGAGGAACATACAGTAACCTTGCACCCATAACATATCTGCTGAGAGTATCTTGGTTCAAATATAATTACTATACATCAACAGAATAACATAAGAAAGAAAGACAAATACATGAAAGAATAAACCAATGAATAGTCAACTAATGATCAACCGGACTAAAGGTGGAAACCCAACTAGCAAACAAGATGACAGAGCTCTACAAATAATGAATGAAGCCAGAGCTTTCTAAGAAGATACAATAGCAGTAAGTTTCCACTCAAAGGAACACACACACACACACACACACACACACACACACACACACACACACACACACACCTTTCTATTACCTTGTACTGTATGTGTGTGGTTGTGTTTCTTTGTATATATGTTGCAAAACCTGTCTACATCAAACTAACACAGCAAATCTAAGCCCATATTGAATTATTAAGAAGCCAGACAAATCAAATCTTATTGATGAGTACTGAAGAACCAGAGTGCATGATGAGATACACTGACAGACTATATAGCTTATTATCTATGACAGAGACAGACAACAAACAGAGTCCTGGGTCAAAGTCTGAATGCACAATAACAAGCGGGGCAGAGAGAGAGGAGGGAGAGAAACATGATAGGAAGAAGCTTTTGTCCTCCGATCCAGTTCACATGACGTTTCAGGTTGTCTTTCCATTCAAACACACACACATACACAAAAAAGCACCTTCCCCCAACTTTAGCTGCCGTCCTCTATTGATATCTGAAGCCTAACTGTTCCGAACACACTAGAAACACTGATATAAGCGGTGACCAGACGGTGACTATCTCAGCTTGTCATGTATAAGTGGCAGCATGCATTGCCCAACGGGGCAAGGGTCAGGTCAGCACAATCCAGCAAATGCAAACTACCTGACCCTCAATACACTGCAAGTTCAAAGTGTAAAATGCCTGAAAACAAATGGGATCAAATGCAGCCAGTGCTTCAAAGATCCAGTGGATATATCTGCCTTGTAATAACCTGTTTGTGGCTACCAAAAGCATTGTTTCCTGTGTGTTGTGTAGGCGCTGACTACAGGAGACACTGTCAGGGGGAGAGTTACAGGCCTAATCCCTCAGAGCTGAGATCTCCATTCATAAATCCACTACACAGCATGTATATGCAGTGCAGGTATTAACAAAAGAAGCTCATGTAATCATGGGCCCATAAGTGTTGTACAAATGATGCAATGAGCATTAAAGGGCAGCTCCTGGAACAGGTATAGAGAGAGTGTGTAGGTTAAAAATAAAAGCACATTTAGTGAAGAAAAGGTACTGTTTTGGAGTCATTTGGGGAGAGAAGAAGACGAATGGAGAGAGCACAAGTAGATTGAGCGTGTCTGAGCTCAGTATATGGCCGATGATATACAGTGAAGCGAGAATAAAAGCAGGAATAACATGTGCATGGTTATAGCAGGTGTGAGCATCTTTGGAGAGACGGGGTCTGCATCCTTACCTCAGGGCGACGCGCACCGAGCTCTCATCCGGCCCACCGCCGCTCATGGTGTCGCCGGTGGATGGAGGTCCAAACAGTCCGCTTATAAATAGCTTGATTTCCCTTTTTCTTTATCCTCTTACGAGACAAGACAGCGCCGCGGGCTCCCCTCCCTCCCCAGTCCCAGAAAAGCGTTTCTATCTTGAGCTCCCACCGCCGCCGCTGCTCTCACCGCCTCCTCCTCGCCATGTTTTATGAGATGGAGCCGCTGATCTGGATCTGGTCTCATTTATTTGTTCTTCATTGCCGGGGAAATGTGCTTCGGGATCCGGCGCTGCTCACCTCTCCAGGGGCATCGTGTCAGCTGCCTTCCCCGGGTAGAGTGGCGTGTGTGTGGACGAGCTGGGATCCACTTGGCTTGTGGTTCTCGAGACGGAGGACGTAACCAAACTCCTCCTCCTGGGCTGTACCAATAACTGGACATAGCCTGGATACAAAAAGTAAGGGAAAGAATACATTCATTTTTTATTTTTTACTTTTTAAAATCGTAATATCCCTTCCAGCCCCAAGACAGCAACCAGATCAATTTAACGGCTCTGATTATAACTGACTCAATGATATCCAGGGACAACAGATGCTAATTAGCTTCTAGCTAACGCTGGTGCATTAAGTTGTAATTGTTGCTGTCCCTGCAAAAATAAACAACACAAATACATAAATATGGCTTGTCAGAGTAAGGTTATTAACCTTAACTAGGACTTGACCATATGCTAATTCTTCGCAATTTTCCTGTCCCTCTAAAGTTAGCTTAGCTAGCTAACACGTCATAAATCATTAGCTAACTACAAGGTTAAGCTAACGTAGGGATGCTAACATTTGCTATCACTCACCTGTACCACAGCTCCCTGCACAGTCTGTTTCTTTTACACCTTCACTCCAAGAGGATTATTTTTACTAAAGTTCATGGTTCTATCGCCAAATCAGTGTCGGACAAATCAAGAGAGATACTGCTAGCTAAACAAAGTGCAAATGCTAACTCGAGTTAAACGTGCAGTAAAGTGATAAAGCGGGTGATCAGCGCCACCTGCTGACAATAATGGGAAACATTATGAGAGAGGTGGCTAATGAGAGCTAGCTCACCACATGTATTATTATTTTATTTTACTTTGTTTTATTTCATTTTATTTCATTCCATATTTTATTTCAATTTCAGTGTGTTATATTGACAATATAACATGACATATAAGTGTGTGAATATAGCTAGTTATTGATAACAAAGATGACATAATGACCGTACAAGTTGTTCCTTGAGCTACCAATCAAGATCATCCAGAGTGGGGACAACCTAACCCATAAAGAGAATAAATGTCTAATAATAATAATAATAATAATAATAATACATTGTATGAGTGCATACAACTATATATATCATATTCATAAATCAACAAATAATGTTCTCATTCAGACTTTTTTCAGTTGATATACTTTCAGGCATCCTTCAACAATAAATGAAACTATTCTTCTGGAAGACATTGGGATTTTTTATTATATTTATTTAATTTACTCTATTTTTTATGCCGTCCCTTCTTACAGCAATATGGATGCGTTGTTAAATAAAGTTGTTGAAAAAAAAATGAGCTACCAATCACTGCCACACATCACAATGAACCCTTCTGCATTCAGTTTGAGTGTAATTTGAATGTACCTCTGATATTTCCAATACAAATGACAAACCGACACACAAAGTGTATGCAAACCAGGATTTGCAATGAAAGGACATGGATACTTGGCTATGCTGCCATCTTGTGGTCAACTCATATTATTGCCCAGGAGGAGTAATTGAAGCAATGTGCCTTTTTCACCAGCAGATGGTCTCACTAACTCACTTGCTGACTCCCCAAATCCATATTACAAACTACTGTACTTGTATGCAGCAGGCTAATTGTCAGTGTACTGTTTGTGCAGGTTTTTTACTTTCATTTTTGATTCATTACTTTTGAGTATACTGTACTAATTCTAACCAGGCTTTTGGTATGTAGTGTGTTCACCCTAAAAATGTGAAGTAATTGTGCATAGTATGGAAATGTAAATCAGATAATAAAATTGTCTAGATCTGAATTTTAGTTTTGGGCAGAAGTGGCATAACCTTTAACTTACTGAGATTTCAACTCTACAATGCTTCTATTTATAATTTGTCAAATTAAAGGATACCATCCACCAACTTAAGCTATAAATAACTTGATATCCACTTCTCAATGTTGGGAAATACAGAGGTGACAAGCACTTCAATATTAATTTTGTAGGTATTTAAACTTTAAATGGTGTAAATTCTGCACTGTTGAAGAAAAAAAAAAACGCACAAGGCCCATTTTTCGAGGTTGCACGGTATTGTTTTATTTACAAGAAAATACATCTTCATCTTTCAACATAAAGTGACCGTAGCACATCATTTTTGAACATATGACCTTTGTGCCGATGTACCTCTCTCTTGGTTCTAAGGTTAAAGAATACAGAATATTCCTACACATGCACAATGAGACCCCCATACAGGAAGTCTGGGCTACTGTTCCCCAAATTAAAAATAAAACAGTTACATGTATGGGAGCTTTGACTGCAAACTGTAACTATGAAATAAAAGTGTAGTAATCCCTGGATTTGAGAACTACTGTACTCGTCGTCATGGTCAACGTTTTCCTTTCCCATTATCCCAGTTCACACACCACATGTACAGTAAATCTCAATTTAAACACAATGTGGCTCGAATAAAATAATGTTACATGCACTATCAACGCAATTATAAAATGAATTATCAAACAAAAAGGAAACTTGTATGACCTGACCACATGTATTCGTTGTCTTCGTAACCTTAAAGAGATGCTTTATCATACATAATGGATACATTCAATCTCTTACTTACAAAAGGAGAGACAGAATGTGAAACTTTCAGTATCAAAGTTTTGTTTGTAAGGATGTTATTACAGTATATAACTGGGTCATGCAGTGTAGTAGGCCACTGAAGGCCTAACTTCACTGGTAAGTGACCTATCTTAAGTGGTTTCCAAACAGGGTAATAAATAATGAGGTTCCATGTTAAAAGATATCTTTGAAATTCACCCAGAACCAACGTGAGTCAAGAAAAAAAAAGATGCTGGGCAGAGTCACAGCAATATATTATTGCAATATTGTATCTACAATAACTATTTTGAAAATTCGCATGTGTGTTCACCACCGCAAGCAACCTCCTTCACATACATGTATGTGATCCATTGCTAGTGGTTGGACTATTGATTATTACAAAGATACTGTATTAATAAATAGGATTAAGTAATAGGGTGCATGTCTGTGTTCCCTCAGATCAGTCCTCCCTCGGCCAATGATCACATATTGTTCGCATAATATCTAAAAAAGTTATGTACAGATTTAACAAAGATGACGCTGAGAGAACATGGGGCTGAGGGAGCATAATAGACCTGACCCCAAGGAAGGAGTATAGCCTCAGTGAGGCTCAGTTATTAGAGGACAAATTAGCCTTATAATCATTGGAAATATGCATCTGTAAAAGCAGCCTATTATGCAACTCAATCCAGAATAAAATTCATAAAAAACCCAGTCTAAATAAAGATCTACTGTATATTGAAGAATACTAGGAAAACGGCACCTCATCATTTATCACCCCATCCTTTCGGGATGAAATAGTAATATTTCTGCAGCTATGGTCATGCCTATGAATGTCAGGCACTGTCTGCTCTTGAGCTGACCTCATGCGTCAGTGTCACTTGGCAGACTCTGCGTCATTCAGCGGCTTGTTTGGCCTCCGGTCAACAGAGCCTGACACTGACGGCAGACAATGAAAACTTATTTCAGGTCAGAAGCTCCAGTGCAGAATGCTGTTGAAAGGGCTCGCCGTGCCATTTCAAAGCCCATCAGTACCGTCTGTGATGCGTAGGAAAGCGTAATTATTATTATTATTGTTGTTTTGCAGTCCAGATTATATTAGAGAGCATTCCAGTTATTACCCCTTTAGATATTAAAGGGATGCATTGACATTTTCATTTTTAATTAGTTTTTTTTTCTTCTCCAGTCACATTTGGGGGGAAAAATTGTCCTGTAACCTAGCAGCCATCCTGAGCAGAGCAGGGCTGCATCCAAATGGTCCTGAACTGTACACAAGGTGAGGTTGCAAAGGTGTCAATGGAGCGAAGAAGTCGCACTTTGGATGCAGCCCCAGCTCAGTCTAACAAAAAAGGCCTGAGGGAGACATACTCAGCAATTTACATTAACAAATCAGATGATGCAGGTGTTTTTACCTAAAACAAGAGCTCATTTACTTATTTCTTTGCAGACAATAACAAACCAATGAGTAGTTTGAAAACAGCAGTGCACTTGTCTGTGTTCTGTTGATGATGTGAGTGATTGTCCATTCTCTGCAGACACGGCATAATAACAGAAACGGTGCTGTTCTAACCAGTGAGATGACTTGATATTTCACTGTGCCAGTCACTCGAGCTTCACAGTGACGTGGATTGAAGCCTGTGTGCAGTACAGTGTGAGGATAAAATACAGAAGTCCAGCAGTTCCCCTGTTCATGGTGGCTTCTGGACCGCTCCTACAAATAAATTCAGATTTCACCATGGACATGCTGCTAAAGGGATTGTAAATGAGGGGAACTTTTGTGTCACACAGCACAAAAAAACAAACACAAATTCCTCTGGGTACTATTTTTGCTTTTCAAATGTGGCGATAATTTGGATTTCTTGGTAAGCTTTAGGTCCAATTGAATGTCCGTCGATCCATCCATCTGCAACCGCTTATCCCGTTTGGGATTGTGGGGCGGCTGGAGCTGATCCCAGCTGACACTGGGCGAAGGTGGGGTACACCCTGGACAGGTCGCCAGTCATTCGCAGGGCTCCGATTGAATGTATGAAACCTTAAAAATATAAGTTTAAGTGCCCATGGTGAAATCTGAAAACATCCATAATCCCCTCTCGTATTTCACTCAGTGCAATCTGGGAGGTAAATTCGCCTAATTTACTTTTCCTGGGACTCTTTATGCAGGACACAGTAAGCGTACTCACAGGTCTGAACAAACTGTAGAAGCAGCCACAAACTACAGCTCAGAACCACCACGTGAGAACACAACGTTGAGGACTTTTTTTTCATCTGAACAAAAATGATGTTAATAAAACAAATCACTAATTTCACAGTATCACAACTTCAGATAAGTTGCTGGTAACAAACATAGGGAGCTAAAAACAAAGTAATTTCATTCCTGTATGAAGCCGAGATGTACGGCAGCCATTAGTCAAGAGGCATCCAAAAATTAAATCCCAGCCAGTTCCAGCGTCTGACCTCTGACTAACTGTATTTTAGCCCTATTATGAAATACGTTAAGTATAACCCAATAAGGCCTCATATATTTTAACATAGTAATATGTGGAATATCATCTAAAATATACACGTGCATGTAAACACACTTCATGATATTAAATTCATTTTTAGAAAGGTGAGAAATCAAATCAAAATATTTCTTAGGTCATCATCAAATTCATATGAAGTGTTCTTAAAGTAAATTAACATAATGCATTAGCCCGTTGTCCAGTGCATCTACACAGGCTCAAAACGGCTGAGTCCCAGCAGGCATCTGGCACACCAGTGTGTTTTGTGACGACACGGCAGAGCTTCAACAGGTGGCCAGTGTGTGAACGTTATATAGTCTGCATGTCGACCTGTTCATCCATGATAACAGTATATACTGTATGTGTGACTACTCATAGACCAGGATACCGGGGTCAGCTTGCTCTTTGCTCCACTCCCTTTGAAGAGGGCCTCTTCAGCTCATTGTATTTGTTCAATAAACCAGAAACCTATAGTTGTGGAGTCAGACCTGCGTCACTAATCGCTCTAATAATAGACCCTGGATGGGCTCTTTTTCTTCTTTCTGAGCCTATATCTGTGGTTCCAGGGCTAAGATGAGGTATAAGGAAAGGGATTGTACTGCGGCTAGATACACAAAATCAAACAAAAGGCATATTGTGACATTTTTGAAAAATAGTCTCTTTCGACCTGTCGATCACATTAAGTTCAGTAAAAACTAAAATCTAGTTAAATTATAACAAACGTGGATCCTGCATGACCCAGTATCCTGGGAGTGGAATACTGCTTTGCACATTATTAAAGTGGTTCTATGTTAAAATTTTCCCATCTAAAATGCAGCTATCAACTCATTTCACTGTGTGCTACCACAACAAACAGAAACAGCCCTCTAAAAGCAGAGTAAAGTGCCATAAAACAAACAAATAAATTATCTTGGTTAATTTAGGATTTTACACCACTTGTTTTGACCTGTGGCAAATTGATCGTGAAAATGACATACGCTAAAATCAAACGTTTAAAATCTACAACTGCAGTTTATGTGCGCAAAAAGGTGGAATAATACTTGTGGATCCACTTCACTCTTCTCCCTCCACTTGTCAGGTTGGAGCGAGGCAAAAGAGAGATAAAAAAGAGGGAGAGGCTCAGGGCAAAAGAAGAAAAAAAATCTAAACAAGCAAAAAGAAAATCTAAGCCTGAGAATAACACTAACAACCCCCTACAGATTTCTATTCTCCCATTACCTCTTTGTCTCCCACTCTCTTCTCCTCCTCCCCCTACTTCTTTCTCCCTCTGGGCCTCTTCCTTCTCTCGCTCCCGCTCTCACTCCTCGGCCGTCTTGAGGACAGAGTCGTCTCCCAGGATCTTGCAGAGCTCGTTGAGGCGATGCTGCATCTCGGGAATGCCGGCCAGCTGGGCCTCCAGCCGCTGCTTCTCCTCGGTGAGCGACAGGCGCGTGGCAGTGTCCAGCTGCTCGAAGCGCCAGCCTCCCTCCCCGTCGAACTGCAGCAGGTGGGTGTGATACTTCCTGGAGGTGGAGATGAAGCATTTAAAGTGGGAGAGGGACCAACTTGCATCTCTCAGCAGTCGCACATTTCTCAATTTAGCGCGTACATTATATTCACAACTTTATAGTAGGTTGAAACATGAGTAAACTCAAGACAATTTGATTTCTCATTTACTGAATAGACTATAAAATCGTGCGTGGGTTGCGTCATACCACAGGGAGGGTCTGTGTGTGATGGAGAGCAGAGAGATGCCGGCATCCTTAGCAGCCTGGAAAATCTTTCCCTCCACGTCAATGCTCACGGCGCTGGTACACTCATCCAACAGCGCATATTTAGGCCTGGCATACACAGGGGAGATTGTCTTAATAACTGCTATCCATCCAGAGAGCAACTAATGACAGTGGTTAATTAGTGAGATCATCTGCATAAACTGACAACCATCAACTTTACACTTTGAGAAACATGACATGCAAACATGAAAAACCTGACTGCAGGAACAGTTTTGAATGTCTTATTGATTCAACTGTTCAACAACTAATTTTGCTGTCTCGAGCAGCTACTGATGCTGTGATAATGTCGGCATGGCGATGTGCTCAGTGACAAAGCTAGGATGCTGATGTTTAACAGCTATAATGTTTGCCATCCTAGATTAGTGTGTTAGCATGCTTATATTTGCTAATTAGCAAAGGGGCTGACATTGCCATGGTAATTGACTTCTAAATCAGTATTTTAAAACTTTGTTTTTTGTTTATTATTACATATGTAAGAATAAAGTATAAATCCCACAAAATAAGGAATAATCTCATATTACTCTTCTACCAGTCCGTTGTAGCCAGTGCCCTGTACAGTGCTGTGGTCTGCTGGGGGAGCAGCATCAGAGCCGGCGATGCCAACAGACTGAACAAGCTGATCAGGAAGGCCGGCTCTGTG
The DNA here is from genome assembly GCA_947000775.1 of Pterois miles. Taxonomy (NCBI): domain Eukaryota; kingdom Metazoa; phylum Chordata; class Actinopteri; order Perciformes; family Scorpaenidae; genus Pterois; species Pterois miles. Next base: position 14,326,668 of record CAMQGK010000549.1, on the reverse strand, counting down.
ATTGGCTGCAAACTGGACACTTTTGAGGCCGTGGTGGAAAGGAGAACTATGAACAAGCTGTTGTCTATTCTGGACAATCCGGACCACCCACTTCACCCAGTACTGGAGCGACAGCGGAGCAGTTTCTCAAACAGGCTGATTCAGCTCCGCTGTCACAAGGACAGATACAGGAAATCCTTCCTGCCAACAGCTATCAAGCTGTTCAACACATCATCTTTGGCTGGCAGAGAGCTCTCTGCTCCCCCTGACATCTAACATTGCACAATTTAACATTAACATCTGCACTACTGACTGTATAGAGAGTGTTATCCTTTATTTCTTCTATATTTTTTATATTTAGTGTGATTTATTTAGACCCCCCGCTAATTGTTAGTCAGGTGTATTATATAGCATTATACAGTATTACATTATGTTATATTGTGTATTGTCGTGTCTATTGTATTATATTATTATACCACATATCTATATATCTATTTCTACCTATATTATATTATATATATCATACATACATATCATGTTATACAACATTACATTATATACTATATCATTATATCATATCATTATTTTATTATTATTATAGTGTATAATATTTAATTTTCTTAGAATTAGATTAGATTATAACAAGATTCTCTGTATATACTTCACACTTTCGTACAGATGTATATATTCTCTATTTTATGTGTACATAGATGTGTATATTCTCTCATGTATATTGTGCTGTTAACCTGCTGCTGTAACACCACAATTTCCCAACTTGGGATCAATAAAGTATCTATCGATCTATCTATCTATCTATCTATCTATCTATCTATCTATCTATCTATATTATTCATTATTCATATTCATTATAGATTGTTGTGTATAAAAGTACCTTCGAATATTTCTCGCAGAAGCTTTGAAGCTCAAAAAAAAATGGTATTTGGGACAGGCCTAATTAACAATAAAATACAGCTGAGGATGATAGGAATGTTAATGTCACATTTTGACCTGATGATGGCGCAAATGACAAATTAGGGGATCACAGAATTAATTACAAATCATTCGGGGGGGGGGGGGGGGTTCTGCATAAAATTTGATGCCAATCAAATAGTTGTTGATAAGTCTGGACTGATCAACCAGCATAGCCATCCCTAGAGCCTTTCGGCGAGCATGGTTAAACTAGAATCACCACCTTGCACTTGTATGCCTCCACCAACCTGTCAAGTTGCAGTTTCTGTCCAAAATGTCATCACTTCATAACTGTGAAAATTAGTTACGGCTAAAAATGTGTTTCGCGAGGTCACAGTGACCTTTGACCACCAAATTCTAATCAGTTCATACTTGAATCGTGTGAATGTTTATGTTTTACGTTTATGTGGTGTGGACGAACGGGCAACCAAATACACAATGCCTTTGGCCAGTATGGAGGCATGAAAAGGTTTATTCTTTGTGTCAGCTGGCAGTCCACCGCTCCAGGTACATCACATGTCCCGTGTATGACGGTAAACTGTTGTCAAATGTTGTGCAATGGCAGACGACAATGTTGCTGTTCCCCTTACTTGTGGTAGAACATGCGAGCCATGCCCATCCTCTGCTTCTCGCCTCCTGACAGCACGTCCTTCCAGTCCAGCTCAGCATCCCAGCCTGAACGCAGAACAAGACATCACACCTTGAAAACACTTGCTAGCACAATTATTTTTAAAGACAGTAATATTTTAGGATTATATATGCTGAGAGCAAATATTTCCCAGTTTTATCAGCACCACGGCAGAGAAGTCTGGAACAGCATTTAGAGCATAATGGGACACAAAAACCTTTCAGTAAAATCTAGTAAAAGAAAGTGCAAAGACTTGTTTCATGATGATGGAAGCTCTGGAATAATTTAGACCTTAGCATAAAGAGTTAATCCAAAATACATTTTGAGCAATGTCACGATTAATTAAAATGTAAACAGACAGGTTTTAAAGTCTGTCTACGTAGCTGTTGTTACCAACAGCCATTATAATGGAGGGGAATAGCACTGAAAGGAATGGTGATAGTTAAACCAGTTAATGTACTTCGTAACAGCTTTCTGTGTGATATTTTCAAAGACTTAACAGGAAATTCTTTGTTGTTATGTTCCAAAATCCATGACTGATGATCCATGACTGCTGCAATACGCGTGAGTCCAATTGCATGTTTGATCAAGACCTTTCTCAACATTTCATAGTGTAGCCATTCATACATTGAATCCGCTTGCAGCTCTAAGCCTTGTACAGTAGTTAGTTAACAACAATAGGCCTGTTTGTTTGGCAATGAGAGGAGAGTGGCTGCCAATTAACCATAGACGCAAGTTTAGGCAACACACATACAGTATACTCAACTGCATGAGATCAAGAATTTGGCTAGTAGACAAACATAACCAGCGAACCTGTGCAGCTACATTTTGCAAACATTTTGTATTTTGCAAATTCAAAATTATTTGAAAATCCAAATTTAGAATCTTTAACACTCGAAGACAAAATCTTTCCAATTTTGTCTGACGGTTAATGGGTCCACTGCGACTACCTGATGGTTATTTTGTCATCATCATAATGGTTAATTTGTCTGATGGTTATTACCAGCCGTGACAGTGGCGCTGGTATAGCTTTCACCTTGTGAGTCTGTGGTCAGATTTTTGGGACTGCGATGGCGTCACAATTATGCAAGATACAGTCACGAAACTTTACAGGTGTGTAGCTGAGATCAAAATGGAGATTGAGTATGAAGATGGGTGTGGCCTGAGCAAGGGCGCTGGAAGTAGGGGAGTAGGAAGTGGAGAACGGGCCATTGGTTCCTTCAATTACACCCTTGGCCTGATTTGGCATCACGGCTGGTGTCATCCCATCACAAGATGTTCCAGTTTTGTCCAGCTGATGGTTGTTTTGTCTCATTTATCCAGATGATGTTTGTCAGTTTTGTCTAGTCGACTGCTGTTTTTTCTCTGATGGTTTCATTGTCTAGTTTTGTCCAGTTATTTTGTCTATTTAGTCCACTAGCGTAGCCGACAAAAAACCTGTGTGCCACATGATCCCGAAGCGGACCAGTCTAGGACTTTGAGATGGAGGTGCCGTTTATGTGAGCACCCAGAGGGTATGAAAATATATTTTTTGGTAGTTTTAACACTAATAGAGCCCCCCCAGCTGCCACCTCAGTATACTGTATACAGTATATATACTGTGTATATACAGTATATGAAAAGTTGTGGCTGCTCAGAAATTTCTTGTTCCCAGCCGCATGCAAAACAATTTTCACAAGAAGAAATATAAAAAGACGCAGACAAAGTTTTTTTTTAGTTTGTTTAACTGTCTGTCGCCTCACAGCAAGAGGCTGGCAGAGGGTCGCAGGCTTGAATCCAGCTTGGGGCCGGAGTTTGCATGTTCTCCCTGTGTTAGCGTGGGTTTTCTCCGGGTACTCCGGTTTCCTCCCACAGTCCAAAGACATGCAGGGTAGGTTAACTGATGACTCTAATTTGCCCGTGTGAGCGTGAATGGTTGGCTGTCTGTATATGCACAGTGGTGGACGGGTGACCTGTCCAGGGTGTACCCCGCCTTCGTTCGATGCCAGCTAGGATCGGCTTCAGACTCCTAACGGGATAAGCTGTTGCTTATTGTTGTTTACGGAGGTATAAGATGTCAGAAAGTGTTTCCTGAGCTATTATTGTGCATTTTCTTCAATCTCCTTTTTCACATCTTAGAAGTTGTGTTTATTACTGTCCTACCTCCTTCTCTGGTGACAATGTGGTAGAGGTTGACTATGTCCAAGATGGCATCCAGGTCCTTGTCACTGAGGCCTCTGACAGCCATGTCCTCTACCGAGTCTGGGTAGATCACCTGGTCCCGCAGTGAACCCATGGACATGTATGGCCTGGAGAAACACACACACACACACACAAACACACACACACACACACACCTTATCCTCTGAGTGATTCTTTGTTAACCCCTAATTTCATTAAGTGCTCCAGACAGCTGACAAAGTGGGTGTATGTGTCCAAAAGGGAACACCTTTAAGAACAACAACTTAAAGAGAAAGACACCCATCACACTTCTGTTGTATCTATTGTAGATAGTGTGTTGGATTCTCTTACAGCTGCCAGGTGTCTGTCTCATCCTATGTATAAAACATTCACCGCTCTGCAGGAGGGAGTTGCAGCCTTGGGTTACATTTGATGGTTTGTCTTAGACGGGTTCAGTTCACTCCTTCTGCTACCTTTGTGAAGGATTAATTGGTCATGTTACCTGTTAAGAGCTGAGTGGATTGACACCAAAGTCATCCTCATGTGTTGTCAACAGATGTCACATTCCAACTCTTTATGTTATTTATGGCCGCAATTAATATTTTTTTTTTTACCATTGTCTCTTTTAACTGAGTATGTCTATAAAATATCAGTGTAGCGGGGTCAAAATTTTAACCTGATGAAGATCCAAGCAGGATTGAAACATAGTCAATAAAAATATTGTGGCATAGATTAGTGTGCAGGCGTTACCTTTTTCTTTACTGTTCTGATAGCCGTGATGTGTGTATAATTAATCTATCTGAAAAATGCCCATCAACATTTTCAAGAGCCCAAGGTGACAACTTTGTCCAGTTAACAGTCCAGAGATATTAAACATGTGAAGAAAATAAAGGCAGAAAATCCTCACAAGTAGCAAATGTTTGACTTTTTTTGCTTTTAGATAAGATAAGATAAGATATTCCTTTATTGGCAATATCTTATCTTATCTAAAAGCAAAAAAAAGAAGTAACAAAATATTAATTGATTATTAAAAATAATTTTCTGTCACCAGAAATATCAGGAACTTTTTACTCCTAAAAAAAGTCACTTTGGATAATTCTAGCTATCTTTAATCCTTCAACTGAGCGTTATCACAGATCACTGGAGTTAAAGATGCACTGTGGGACCATGGCTGACTCTAATGCACTGATGATACTTACTGTACAAAGAGAATTAAAACAAAGAAATTACTGTAATTGAAAGCACTTCAAGCCTTGTCTAGGTGGTAAATATGTCACTGTGGCCAGAGCTCTGGTTTCTTTTTGTCAGGTCTTGTTACAATGGATTAGATTACTGGCAGGGCTCAGCGATACAATGATGTTTTGGCACCGCTGTGGGATGTTGGAATAAAAAATGTGTGAAAGTGTGTGTTTGTGTATATACCTCTGAGGAATGTAGAACATGTGTTGAGGAGAGGGTTTGTGTAGGCGGCCGCCGTAGACGGGCCACAAGCCGCTGAGGATCCTGAACAAAGAGCTTTTCCCACAGCCGTTAGGCCCCGTGATCAATAGGTGCATGCCCTCTTCCACCTGAAATGGACAGGGAATTTATTAATCTCCCTTAAGATGAGTCGAACATCAGTACAGGTACAAACAGCATTCAGATATAAGGCATCAGTGGGCGAGTAGCCTTTGATAGATATGACTACATTACAGAGATCTGAAATGTGAACACAGGAAGACTCCTCAGAGATCCATGCTTTTTAATAGAATACAGATCAAACTGTTTGGAGGTATCTTAAACGCCTCCAGTTTGCCTGCAGCCAACAGGATGACAGCACAGCATATATTGCTTTGTGTTTCTGTTGAACCAATCAAAATAAATAAGAAAAAGAAAAAACAAGCCATAAATGTTCTGAATGGAGCTATTATGTTAATGCTTAAAGGGATAGTTCAGGTGTTTTGAAGTGGAGGTCAGTGTATTACCTACATTAGATGACGGTCAGCACGCCCCCAGTTTGGAGAAACATACAGGAGTACAGCATGTGAGCAAATGAATGTACTGCTGTGGACAGGGCTGGCAGCAAAACGTATTTTAGACACCTGAAAAAAAGGCTCACCTAAAAAAATCAATGCTCTTGCTAAAGCCACCAGACTCCATTAAAAAAACTGTAATTTTACCTCGCAGAACACAGGAGTTGCTGGTCTACTGCTGCCTTCATAGTTTGTTGTGCTATTGTGTGACTTTGGTGAATCCGAACTAATCAAAGTCACACAACAGCACAAAGAAATTAAACACTCAAGGCAGCGGTAGACCAGCAACTCCCATATTCTGTGAGGTAGAGATTACTTTTTTTTCCAATGGAGTCTGGTTGCTTTGGTGAGAGCATGGATAACAGCCACAGTTCCCTGTCAGAAACATAAACTGTATAGATCTCTCACGGCAAGGTAAAGCGATGAAAGTACCCTAAATATAACGTATGCTGTAAGTGGGCCTTTCTTATAGGTGTCGAAAATATGCTTTGCTTCCAGCCTCGCCCACAGCAGCACACTGCTTTGCTTCCATGCGGTAACTCCTGGCTATTTCTCCAAACTGGGGGCGTGCTGACTGTCATCTACTGTAGGTAATACACTATGGATAAGTATTGCATACAACCCCCCTTCAAAACACCCTGTAGCAGTTTCACCTACAGTTTAAATTAAGACTATGAGAAAAACAGCATGGTCTTAAACTTGTGGGCATAAGTACAATGACAACAGATTTTTCTGCTATCTGCCAGCTCAATGTCAGTAGGCGTACTGACCTCAAATCAGCATTCACAACCAGATTGGTGCAGTGTTGGCTGAGGTCTGAGATAGCATGAGCTGCTAGTGCCTGTTTGACAGCAATACTCCCACAGGAGATGCTTTTTTTTTTTTTTTTTTTTTTTTTTTAAATTGAGGCCAGAGGGATTTTCATCTTCCGCTGAAGCTTCAACCTTTAATCTACAGCTGGTAAAACTGTTCACTTCTCACTGTGAATACACTTCCACTCTTGCAGATCTAGCTTAAAGTCATGTAGGTCTGACAACAGTTTTTAGATACACTTTAAAGCCAGCTGTGAGGAATTAAAAAATCCAGGCTTTGTCAAATTAAAGAAAATCAGGGGGGACTATGCATGTGCATTTTATACAAATGAGAAGGAGCTTTACTATCCTAATGTCAACTGAAATGACCAAAAAGTGACACTTTGTCAGCATTGATGTGTTATTTTAAGCACCACCATAACCTCTCAGCCAACAGCCTGAGGGGAGCAACACACCGGTAACACCCAAAGGAGGTATCTGGTTCCTAACGAGACCACAGAGGATGTTACATGTTAATAAGTTCCACATAGACCAAAACAACCCTCTGATGAGGATCTGATGGTGGAGTCAAGATCAGAGAACATCTGAAACCTGCCTGTAAACACATCAGTTAACACTGATGAGTTATATTAAGTGGAGTTTGATGCTGAAATAGGGCTTAAATGACCATTCTGGTCACATGTGTTTCATATGTTAAAGGAGAGCTATACAATCGAAGCAAGCAGCTGTCTCACCTTGACGTTCAGGCAAGACACTACCACGTCCCCATTCGGCGTAATAATCGGGACATTCTCACATACGATGCCATTGTCCACATCTATCACTTCACCTAAAGAGACAATAGAAAGAAAGACAGAGAGAGAAAAAAGCATGACAGTGTGTAAGAGCAGAAATTGAGGATTAGACTCAGTCAATGCATAAGCATGTATATGGACGGGATAATAATGACATAGCAGGAATTATGGGGTTAAAAATAAAAAAGAAATCCCTCTTTACCACTTCACTTATCTCTTAGCTTAACTGTGCTCTCTAACAGGACATTCATTCTGGGGTCAAATAGATATTTAAGCAATGATTGCAACCTTTGACCTTGATACTGCTGATTGCGTGCAATACTCTACCACTGATCTAGGAATTCATTTGGCTTATACGAATTGCCCTTGATGAAGGTTTGCAAGTTATGACACACATATAATGACTATAACATACCTAAAAAGGACTATAAGGGACATATTTAAGGACAAATTATGGACTTGAGTCGGGGTTATGTAAGCACAGTGTGACTAACCAATCAAAGCCACATGCTCCAGACAGCAGAAGTGGTAAAAGCTTGCCCAACATAGCAACAGTAACCACATGTGCGTGGTGACTACCTGTTTCTCTCTTTCAGTTTATTTTAATACAGAAGGAGGTGTGGGTGTGTGTACAGCAGATCAGGCCTACCCTTTATCTCCAGCGGTCCATCTATATGCATCTCAGGCTTGCTTTTCTTGTCTGATCCGGTTGTGGCTGACAGAGTGGAGCGCTTGTAAACACCTCTCTGGACGTCCTCAAACACCACAAACATGTTGTGGACCCGTGCAGTGTAGCCTGCCAGCTCCGTGACCTGTCCCAGCAAACACACAGGGTTCAAAGGTCATTACTACAAAGTAATGTGAGTGCAATGTTAAGGACATAACCCAAGAGAGAATCAGATTATGATGCAGGTCACTGTCATGGCCATGTCCTGATAAAACTCTGACTAGGAGTGTTACAACAGAGATTCTCAACCAGTGGTACTTCTGCAGTTAGCGGTGGGTATGTGGAGAAATTGTAGAGTAGATCCAAAAGTAATTACAATATAAAAATTATTGTCTCACCTGTGACACCTAAACACTATATGATGCGATCGAAAGTGCATAAAAACTAGTTAGCAAGCAGAGATGTTTGCAGTTAGCTAAAAATAATGGATAAATGGTTGTAATAGCTAAAAGTAATGAAAAATGGTTCAAATAGTTAGCTAATAGTGACAGATATATTGTTGTAGAATTAGTGAAAAATAATGGACAGCTAAATGTTTTAAATAGTTGGATAAAAGTCATAAAAATGGTTAGCGCTTAGCAAAAAAATTATAGATAAAATAGTTGAGATGGTTACTTTAAACAATGGGTAAATGCTTGAAACAATTAGCTAATAATTTAAAAAATGGCTGAAATAATTACCTAAAGAAATATGGATAAAAAGTTGAATAGTTAGCTAAAATATTTTTTAAAAATGGTTGAAATAATTAGCTAAAAATATGGATAATAAGTTGAAATAGCTAAATATAATGTATAAATGGTTGAAATACTTAGCTTTAGAAAATATGGATAATAAGTTCAAATAGTTCGCTAAATATAATGGATGAATGGTTGAAATAGATAGCTAAAATATTTTTTTAAAATGGCTGCAATATTTTGCTAAACATATGGATAATAACTTGAAATAGTTAGCTAAATATAATGTATAAATGGTGAAACGGTCAGCTAAAACTAATTATAAAAATAGTTGAAATACTTAGCTCAAAAAATATGAATGATAAGTTTAAATAGCTACCTAAAAACAAGGGATAAATGGTTGAAATAGACAGCTACAACAATATGGATAAATAAAAATAGTTAGCTAAATATAATGGATAGATGGTTGAAAGTTGGGAACCACTGTGTTAAAGCGTTTAAGTGTGTGCAACGACGTTTAACAGAGTTTATACAAATATGCAGCTGACTCAGAAGTCACCAAGTGGCTGCTGCTGTGGATACGTAGTTTGGACTGTATACTCTTGGTTATAATCCAGTTGCGTGTTCTTCTGTTTTTGTTTACAGCGTTCACACATCCACACAGATCTGAAAAACTGCTATACATAATGTGTGATGGTCTTTGAGAAATGGGTGAATGAACAGTATATTAAGAATTGAACAATACAAACAGAATATATTAAAATATATAACTGAATTACATTTATAAAATTAACAAAAACAACTGATGATTTAACACGATGTAAACACAAAATGCATGAAGGTATAAAAGTAAAGGAACAAAACTATAATCTTTATCAGCTATAGGAGAGTGTCCTGAAACTAATAAGGACAAAAAACAAGAGCCCTCTTGCTTTGGCTTTACAGCTGCACCCTGCGGTGGGACATTGCTGGCTGTTGACACAGCTTGATTATATTAAAAAATAAACCAGTTCTGGGAATTCCTGGACACCATGTGGGGCTTTAGAGATGTGACTGGCTCAAAGAAGAAATAAATGAAATGTGTTGAAAAAAGGGAGGGACAGATTGGAGAAGAGTGGAGGACTGATTGTGTTCCTCATCAAAATGGTAACGGAAATATTTAAGATTAAAAGCTTCAACAGCAGAATCCAGGATCAGGGTTCCCTCCGCTGTATTGAAAAAACACTGAATAGCTTAATTTGGAAACCACATTTGTCTAATAATTAACTAATTTTGTTTTGAATTTATTGTAAAATATAGCCCCGAACATCTCTGCCATTAAATGTGACAATTTAAAAAGGTATCATTTGGAATCCAAACAGGGAAACATGCAGAGAGATGCAGTATTTTTCTGCTTCCTGTTATTCACCATGGATCTGCAGATACACAAAGAGGTCATAGAACAGAGTTTGTCACATCCTTTATCTCCAAACATATCGCCACAGCTGCTCATATGCATTGAAATGAAAGATTTACTGTTTTTTTTACTATTTATATCATTAGAAAATGAAAATGTATTAATAAAAATCGGCTATTTTGGCTGCAGGCAAAAGTCAGACAACATTTATGGCTTTGTTAACTTATTTTAGACTGGTTTATTAGTCACAGACCTACAAAAGTGACAAAAACAAGGACACAGGATGACTTCTCTGCTGGCTGCCAAAGAGATTTGTGGAGCTTGCAGCCTGATTTACAACTCCCACAAACCGTTGCCATCACCACTTTACTTCACTAACTACTGCACAAATATAGAATAACATAATAGAAATGAGTGGACTGTCCACTCTGAAACAATTGGGATTCATCGTTGTTAACTCATGCTAGTGCTCATCATGCAGAAACATAAGAATATGCCAATACTGTGGAAGATAATGGTCAGCAATCCTTACTTAACACCCATCCTCCAAACCGAGCTTTGGTCCACCAGTAAGTGTGATTAAAATGAGCAGTTTAACATACCATAACTTCTCTTGCACCAAATAAAACCATCGCTGTGCCTCAGAGGTCCAGCAGACATCCAAAAAAAAAGGTGCTAAATTGAGGCGGCAAGCTGGTGTACTCTGCTGTGTTAAGTGGTGTATGCTGTATAAGTACAGCCATAATAAATCAGACCAGCACATATGATAACCGTCCTCACCATTTGTCTAAAAAGTGTTAGAGGTTGGAGCACATGCTGCAAGGGAAAGTCAGGAAGAGATGCAGAAGTGCTGCAGGCTGAGAGATCACCAGATGGAGGATTATTCACAGCTCGGCTAAGCCCCAAGGGAAGGAAGGAGCTCTGGACAGTCAACACACACACACACACACACACACACACACACACACACACACACACACACACACACACAATAGGATTCACTGCTGGCTGACCTACAGTGACATGAGAGCAGCAGTAGATTCAATCTTGAGGAATTGATGCCTATAAAAAGATTTCTGTGTTCAAGTTTTTCTCCAAGATTAGATCTAATGTGGCCTAAAACATATCACAGGACCAAAATCACCCAAATCATAACAGCTGAATTTTACTCTAAAGAGTCCCTGCCAAACTGAAAAAATGGATGAACAATTTTACCCTAAAACAGCTATTGTCGCATACGGAAAATCTCGAGATAAATATTGGATTTTGAGAACTGTTAAAGGGTTAGTTCGGGTGTGTTGAAGTGGGGTTGTATGAGGTACTTATAGTAGTAGTATAGCATAGGTATAGTCAGTGTATTACCTACAGTAGATGATGGTCCGTATGCCCCCAGTTTGGAGAAACATACAGCAGTAACATAAATCATATTTTTGCCATCTAAAAGAAAGACCTCATACAACCCCACTTCAGAAACGCCCAAACTATCCCTTTAATTCTGTAAGAAAACGAAAGCAACAACAACCACAGGATGCTGATAAAGAAAGCTCAGTTCCAGACGATGTAGATAGAACAGACCTTCGAAGAACAAAAAGTAAATCTGAATCTACAAGATGAGTCACAAACTGGGACGAGCTGACCACTCACACACAGTAAAGGAATACACACATACTGTACACTGTCATATTAATACAGGTGTGTGTTTGGAGGCGTGAGCAGCTTGAGGAATGTGTCCGTCCCTGCTGCCTGCCTATTAAATTGTTCACACGCTCACATCTCTTGGCCTTGCATGCGTCGGCTTGCTGCTGCACATGTGACAACACTGTACTCAGATCAGAGCTGAACACAGGCTAAAACTTGCAACCTCCGGGGACGAGTTTTTTTTGACTGCCAATGAAATGACAGTCGTGACAATCTGCTCAGCCACAGATCTGCACAATACTGAAAGAAAATCATTCGCTTGGAAATGGCTCACGTTTTCTAAGATTTCGCAGCAGTTTGAGCCTTCTGTGTGTTTGTAAAATCGGGCTTGTGTGCGTGCCTGGCTCTGCGCATTCTGCTGTGAGCAAAAGTGGTACAATGGGAAGTGTCAGAGAAAAAGTGACTCACGCTTAAGGAAGCTGACAACAACCCACGAACACATTTAAAAGATTTTAGATTCCTGCTTTTCACACAGACATGAAATGGAAGTTCACCTGATTGCGTTTGTTACTTAGAAAATTACTGACTAACTCGAAAAAATACACCCCAAAACACATGTGAGCATCTGATTGAAAACAGACAAGTAGAAACCAGCTGTACTGCAATATGGCTTCACCACAAGTGTGCTGTAGCCAAATCCTCTTATGGACCTCAAAATGCAGCCTGAGAGAGAGAGAGCAAGAGAGAGCGAATGCATGAATGGGTCTTGCTATTTTTTGGGGGATTAAAATGCAAAGAGAGATCAGGGGTTTGGCCCTCGATGAACGAGGCCTTTCATTCTGCGATTCTTTACTTTTTCAGTCCGACAGGACTTAAATAAATTCCTGTGCATGCATGGTGAGCTTGAAAAAAACAGAGAGACATGGATATACAGTACGCATCTGTCAATCACTCAGCCAATCTGTGCATTTATCCATCCGCCTGCCCATCTGTTCGACCACTTGTGTCCGTTCAAACCTGATCTATGAAATGACCCAACCGCTCATGCTACATCTGTCCATCATGTGAAGATGATGAAAAAATCCATCTTCATCTTACCATGAATACTGTGATAGCACGTAAACAATATCAATACAGTAGAACTTGGAGATAAGCTGCTTACATGCTTAAATGAGGACATATATTGATTATAATATGAAAATACCTTTCAGCTGAAACTCACTCACTCTGTATCACCACGTCTAATTCTTGTGTACATTGTAAATTTGGAAAATAAAGCGTTTCTGATTCTGACACGCTGGACGGCGGAGCAGCATGTGTGCGTCCTGGAACGTTTGACTTTTTATTTCGGCGCCCATGTTAACAGGTCAGAGCTCGGACGTATGTCAGCTGCGTCTCCTCTAGAGATTTAAGGTCTTGCCTATTTTTTCCGTGTGCCGTACAGGGCTCACAGCAAAGCAGTCTACATCTGTAGAATATATCACAGACATGAAAAAAAGTAAATATTTATTTCTAATTAAACTCTTTCCATTTCAAAATAAAAACCCTATTTTATTCTGAAATATTTGCAGACAGTGTTGGGAAACTGCACTTGCATGCCTCAATAAATGAATAAAGTATTGGCTTTGAATTGTGGATTATTACAATTATCTACAAATGAGTGCACACTTCTTAACCTTTTTCTGTCTAAAATACATATAAATGATATTTATAATGAAATTAAATGGCCGTTATGAAAAGCAAACTCTATATAGAAAGAAATGGCCCACATGCTGCTCATCACACTCACAAAATACAAGTCAGTTGTGAGATAGGTCAGCAAATTGACTGTGCAACTACTACATTAAGGGCTGCAACTAATGATTATTTACAGTTTTGTTGAGTCTGATGAATCATTTTTGGATTTATCTGTCAATAGCCTATTAACAAATCCTACCCCAGGGCTCAGAGTGAGGCCTTCAAATGCCTGGTTTTGTCTGATCAAAAGTCCACAACTCAAAGATACTTCATTTACAATGAGATCTAACGGAGTAAAGCAGCAAATCCTCACATTAAAGAAAGTAGAACCAGTGAATATACGACATCACTGCTCGAAAAAATTACTTGATGATTAACCGATTGTCAAAATAGTAGCAGATTAATTTCCCGATTAATCAACAAATTGTTTTCAGCTCCAAAGGAGTGTGCAATGCCGTTATCAAGACACATGGGAGAGCAAGGTCCTTCATAGTTTATTTTTACAACAGCTGCATTCACAGGTGGGTGGAAAAACCGAACGGTATAATAAAAGGAAGGCTTATAAATCTGATTTAGATGACGCAGCATTTCCCTGCCCCTCAACTGCGAGGGGCAGCGCAATATCATTAAAAATGTTTTTTTTTAGTTGTTTTGTAGCCTATATGTGTAAATCAAGTGCATTTGCAATGACTGACCTTGATGGATTTCCAGTAAGAACAGAAGTATTTTATTTCCAACTTTGAGGTGAAAACTGGGAGAATAGGGCAATGAAATCCTCTTAAGCAGAGATAGAGAGAGCTCACACTGTATTGGCTAAAGAAACACAGTAGACACACTGAACTCCAGCAAAGCTACTTTAACTGCAGCGTGCTGGTCGTCCTCACCTCTTTGTAGGAGGACATGATCCTCTCGATAGCGTCGGCTCCTGAGGCCAAGAGGTTGCGGGCCGTGGTGAAAGCCTCCGTCCTCTCGCTCACCATCACCTGCGTGTGCCCGTCTGCTGTTTCTAGGGGGAGGAAAGAGACACGAAATAACAGGGGAGAGAGTGAGATATAAGAAACTGTGGCACTAGAGGTGTGTTTATTTTAAGCAACAAACTTTCCGTTCGGCCTCTGTTATCTGTCCTAGAGCCTATTGAAAACGTATTCTAATACAGTACCCGCGAGCATTAGAATACCATGGAAATAAGTTATTTAAATATCAGCAGTGACACTGGATCAATAGTGCAGCAGTAGGGGGACTCAGTTGTGGCTTTATTTTTGATGCAACTGAAATGTCATCAGGGAGGTGTGGGAGGCAGCTCCTGTTCTCACACATGCTTATCAGCCCCTGCTTGAGGAGGAAGCAGCAGCAGCTTGGTTCGGAGGTGCTAATGACCCTCGTGCGTGCTGTGAAATGTGCTTTACGGTACAACAGAATGAAACAAACTATTAAAGTGGTGCTTAGAAAAAGTGCGCTATACACCAGATATCATCAAGTTAACTGAGGTTCCCTGGTTGGTGTGGGGCACCTTAAGGCCTCCTTACTGTTGTCAGCGAAGCCGGTGGCCGTGATGATCGGCACGGCCACCATGACGAGGCCGCTGCCGCTCCACACGTACTTCATGAGGAACTGTTCGATCATGATGTACCAGAGACGCTTGGACAGGATCAGGTTCATCTGGTCCGCCAGAGCCCGGTAGCACTTCTGCAGCTGACGCATCTCCACCTGCAAAAGACGACATATTGCAGCATCATTACATTACA
This sequence comes from Pterois miles, assembly GCA_947000775.1. Taxonomy (NCBI): domain Eukaryota; kingdom Metazoa; phylum Chordata; class Actinopteri; order Perciformes; family Scorpaenidae; genus Pterois; species Pterois miles. The sequence goes on along the minus strand of CAMQGK010000549.1, from coordinate 14,311,397 downwards.
TAGTCACTTTCTGCATTCACCAACTGGCTGTTTGTGTGCGATTATCAATCTGATTACACTCATGTACACATTATGACACTGAATGAACTTTGTTATTGGATGTGGGTAATCAAGATAATCTCATATATCATGTTTATAACTGGATTTGACTTGTAGAAGTGCCAAGGAGGGAATGGAGGGTAAAGAAGACAAGATTAAAGGTGATATTGATAACATTCACCCGCTAGATGTTACGTTCTCCCTCCTCCGTTTAATTGCATTTACTTCACAACAAGTCGTTGTCTGGCATGTACCATCAAACGCAGCCATTTATCCGTTTGTGTCCCACACTGACCGAAAACCACATTATCATTTTACTATAATCTTACTATTGGTTCACAAGCTTTATCAGAAGGGGAACCAAATGTTAGATATCTTCCACAATGACAAAAAAACATTCATTTTAGACCCACCAACATTTTTTTAATGATTAACTGACAGTATTACATTTTCATATTTGTCTAACACAGTTAGCCCATCTATGTAGACTAACATGAATGTAATGATGGTGACGGACATTCAGACTACATGTCATACTGGGAAACTGTTAGCCCATGGTCTATTAATGATCTATTAATGTAGACTATGGATTTACTTCTGTGGTTGTATTCTATACTGATTGCAATTTCACAACCACCACATTATTGCCTGTAATATTACTACACGCTTCCCAGGGATGGAAATTAGCACCAACCACTATTCAAGTGGCTTTTAGATTTGATTCCCTCACCAGCCAGAAAACAATGGTATTCTATTGGGTGATATTGTGTTGGTAGATACTGGAGTCCACCAGCCACAGTGACAAAAAAAGTTGGTGCTTGCCACAATAAATGCAACCCTCCACATACCCAGCCCTGCATACCTTGTGTCCCCTGTAGAAAGCTATTTCCTCAGCATTTGCAATGATCCTTGAGTGTACATAGCGCAGGTAGCCTTTCCTGTGAGCCTCCTCGGCCACCAGCTTGCCAAATTTGGGCGAGCAGGCACGCAGGACCTTAGCCGTGGCAAAGACCACCAGCCCGGCCAGCAGGGTCGGCCCGCTGGCGTTGGCCCCCCTGGACCTGGCGGTCTGTATCAGCGTGTAGGATGTCAGCATCACGTCCAGTATCGGCTTGGTGAGGTTAGAGTAGAGGTGGGCCACCGACTGGGAAAACATCATCACGTCCTCAGTGAGAGACTGGTCCGGGTTGGCGAGCCTCCCGTCCATGTTGCTGACTCTGTAGTAGGTCTGATCGGTGAAGTAGGTCCGGTAGGCATGGTTCACCAGCCGGGTGCGGAAGGCCAGAGCCAGTTTGCACTCCAGGTACCGGATGGCGCTGTTGACGAACGTGGCCGGGATGGCAATGAGGAGCCATTTCATCAGCTGGATGATGAAGCTCCTGGGTTCCTTCTCCACTATCGTTTTGACAATCTTTCCGTCCAAGCTGGCCACGTAAATAGACAGAAACGTCCTCGATATCAGCGCCACCGAGTGCAAGGAGAGCAAACCGAGCTCTTTGGACACAAGCTTGGGGAAGAGGATTTTACCAAGTTCGAGGATCTGGTGGAAAAAATCCGCATTCACCCCAGGGGATGCCTGCTTGTGATCCGCAGCACATATCCGTGTTTTTACCAAACAAGCTGAACCGTTTTCCGCCTTTGAAACCCGCCGGTTATTCCCGGGATCTTTGTTTTTGCCGAGCTGCTTGCAGATGATGGGGTACAGTGTTTTGACACCGTAGGCAGCAGCCGCAAGGAACACGGCTCGCTTCGCCGCAGCCGTGCGGTCCCATTTTACTTTGGACGCCGCATCGAGGATGTTGGACATTTTTTTTTCAAACGTTAGTCGTCTCTGCGGACAATCCTCACAACAGCCATCCCCCAAACCCGACTCACCGCGTCGACATGAATAGAGAGCCGGACTTCTGGTGGTTGGATTGATGTGTAGCGAGCCCGATACATGTACCGCTACATCCTGCTCCTTTTTTGTACCAGCGTCAAGCACGTCATATTATATTGATTGTACTTCCGGTTTGTATCTGTCAAAATAAAAGCTCAAGGTCAAGCATTAGACGCATACATGAACCATACGTTTAAGTGAATGGTTTTATTTTTTAAAGGTAATTCGCTTCATTTCCTGATTTATTGTAAATTTTATAGCTACTTTGACAAATAACGCTCTTTATTTCCGCCCTACGCTTATACAGTGGCTTTTGTCATTGGCTACCGGCAAAACACTATTGGTTGAGTGATGGATGTGACTGACTGTGCTGGTGTATATTATTGTACATTATGGTACTATGTACTAACGTTATGTGATACAGTAAATTTGCATGCATGAATATATTGTTGGAAGCAACTTTAACAACATGTAGCTTTTACACGAGTGGCTAAAATACATTAATACACCTTTATGAACATTTCTATGTGGCGCAAAGGACCGTGGTTGGTCTTTGTCCTCGCGCATCTCTGCACATTTTAAGCGACAGCTTTAGTGAACGTTAGATAGCTAACTAGCTACCTAGCAAAACATGCTAGTTACCAGAACTTTCACATTGGTTTTATTGTTTTCATTGCTTCACTGAGAGTTACAGCCCTTGAAAATGAACTGGGTTGGGGGTTCAAGGTAAGAGTGTTTAGGTTAATAACTTCAGTAAGTTGATATTCTAATGTCAGCATTAGCTTATACAAGTTAGCTAAATTAACTAAGCTAACTTACATAAGTTAACTGTGCTAACTTATTTAAGTTAACTAAGCAACTTTAGCTAAGTTAACTAAGCAAACTTACCTTAGCTAACTTAGTTAAATTAACTAAGCTAACATAGCTAAGTTAACAAAACCAACATAGCTAACTTAACTAAGCTAACTTAACTAGCATAGCTAAGTTAACCAAGCTAACTTAACTAAGCTAACTTAGTTAAATTAATTAAGCTGACATAGATAAGTTAACAAAGCTAACTTAGTTAAATTAATTAAGTTGACATAGCTAAGACTAACTTAACTAGTATAGCTAAGTTAACTAAGCGAACTTAACTAAGCGAACTTAGCTGAGTTACGTTAACATGAACTACTCACATTGCAGGAGCCGTTTTGTGGTGAAGAATGATGCAAAAAGGCAGAGGGTGAGACAGCTAAATAACATTTCCATAACTTTACAAGACAAAAATATCTCTCTTTTTTTAATACATCTGGTGTTGCTCCTTTTCCCCCAGGAGTTCTTTGAAAAGAGAAAAATGCAGCAGAAGTTGAAAAACTTGGGAGTCGCACTGCCAGCATCCCCTCGAGGCCCAAACGTTAACATCAGTTCTGGTAGTATGGACCTGGTGACTTTATTTATCGTCAACCAGATTGCTGCCAAGAAAGACATTAAAGGTGAGAAGTGGACATATATTATAAGTCAACAGTGATGGTTATCAAAAGTCAAAATAAAGAAGCTTAAAGGGAAAACAGTACATCAGCTCAGCAGAATAGTGAAGGGTACCTATACTGTCTCTACGCCAAACAAATTAAATGCCTGGAAACTAGTAAAGTATGACTAACTGTATTCAATATGCTTTATTGGCATGAATATGGACAATAGGTTATTGCCAAATAATAATGTAATGGTATAGTCCCTTTTTTTTCTTTTTTCCTTTTTCCCTCCCACACCATAAAGGGAGAGCGGGGGGGGGCCCCCCCCCCCCCCGTGGGTTTCCTCCCCCCCCCCCCGACGCCCCCCCCCCCCCCCTCCCCCCCCTTTTTCCCGTTCCGCCCCCCTCCCCCACCCCCCCTCCCCCCCCATTAAAAGAATACATTGTATATAATGGTATGAATGGTAAATAAAGAACAAGCTGTAATTCGTAAACTGAAGAAAAGTAATAATGAGACTAGAAAAAGGTATAATTCATAAAATCAAGAAAATAGCTGCAGAAAACAATTAACCCTTCCTGGTACCTGGAGGGTGTTGTGGTTGTGTATTAACAACTCCTATATTAGACCCTCCAGTATCAGTATTAGTTGCTCTAAGAGTAAGGAATTATTCAAAATTATCAAAAAACAACTTAAACAGTACATGAAAATAATGTATGTTCCAAATACTACTACATCAAATAACTCAATTTTGCAAATATTAATGTCCTGTGACTTAAATATATGTGATAACTAGATATCCACCAATGCTTACATGTATGGTCATCAGTCCCTCAGTGTGTCAAATGATTTAAGTCAACAATGTTTGTGTTTTTCAGATCCTCCAAAAGTGGCAGTTCTTGGCAGCTCTAAAGGAGGATCCCAGCGTAAGAGCAATGAGCCGCTGGTTCTCCCAATGAGCCCCTGCTCTCCGTCACGGCTAAGTCTTGTTGAGGGCCAACCTCAGTACAGGTAGAGCTGGAGTGTGTTTGTTGTCACGTTTGATTATGGCAGCATCCTCCATGTCTATCACAACAGAATAAAATAAAATATCTGCATATCATTATTATCAGTGTGGTAGATACTGACTCCATAATATGGTATTCAAGTATGGAGTCCAACCTCTGGCCTATGAATTAAAGGTCAAGTCCGTATTTTTTAGCAATATAATGCCAGTATCTTGCAGCTTAAATATTATCCATAACCTCATTAATGAATACTGAATACATTACCAACATTCATTGTGTATATTCTGTCTGTATTCTTTGTCAACGTGCAGTGCTCAAGGGATGAGAAAAAGAAAGCATGTTATTCCACAAGGCTTCAAGTGTCGGCAGGTTAGTCACTCTCCAGCTATTCATTTTGCACTTTTCTTATCTTGGAAAAATTTCTGTTTGGACCCTCTGGCTAAAAACTCGCCTACATTTCTGTTCCCCAGCTGTCACCAGTGCTGGAGTCAGCTTTCTCAGACAACAGCACATCGGACTATCTGCCACCCATAAACGACCCCCTCAGCCCCTTCTCTTCCACCTCATCAACTTCCTCAGGCCAAGGTGGTGTTGCAAAGTATTTTATAAAACAAACTCACATTAAATGACACAATGGTAACTATGTATTTTTTACCTACATGAGTGTTTACACAGTCCATCAGTTTAGGACAAACCAAACTGGTCTCCTCAGGAATATTCCCCCTGCAGATGAACCTCCAGCACAGAGGCCAGACGCAGCTTCAGCTACCTCCCCACTGCTCCCCAGCACCCTGGGACACCTCAGTTCTGGAGCAGACCAAGGTAGTGAAAAAAGATGGTTATTTTTTAAAGAACTATCTCCCATTAGTATGACCACATTATATCATGATTATAGTTACATTTACACAGGCATGGGAGCACTGAACTCATGTAGCTTGTGCATTTTACCTTAAAAGGATAGTTTAGGTATTTATATAGTCAGTGTATTACCTACAGTAGATGATGGTCAGCACGACTCCAGTTTGGAGAAACAGACAAGATGTACCACTGTGGACAGGGTCACGCAGCAAAATGTATTTTAGACACCGAAAAGAAAGGCTCACCAAAAAAAAATCAATATCAGTTTAAGTGTATGCTATATTTATATTTTCACTGGTTTACCTTGTTGTGAGACAGCTATACAGTAGCCAAAGCAACCATTCTCCACTGAAAAAAACAGTAATTTTACCTAACAGACCACAGGAGTTGCTGGTGCCTCAATTGGTTAGTTAAAATTGCAGTTTTTTTCAATGGAGTCTGGTGGCTTTTGCGAGAGCATAGATGGATACAACAGCTTCAGTTCCCTGTTGGAAAGAGCTGTCTGACAGCGAGGTAAACTGGTGAAAATATTCTAAACATTGCGTACATATAAACTGATATTGATTTTTTTCAGTTGAGCCTTTCTTTTAGTGGCTAAAATATGTTTTGCTGCCGGCCCCGTCCACAGCGGTACATTACTTTGGTTCCATGCGGTAACTCCTGTCTGCTTCTCCAAACTGGGGACGCACCGACCGCCATCTTCTGTGGTTAATACACTGACTATAGATAAGTACCTCATACAACCCCACATCAAAACATCTGAGCTATCCCTTTAAAGTGATGTTTTGCTTAAGTTACAAATGCACACCTCGAGTAAAGCCAGAGTGCAAACTGCCATGCAAATGTCACCAGATAAAAGCTTTTGTTTTGCAAAAGAACTAGTTTGATCCCAGGCACAGAATTAATTAAAACTATGAAGGTTTGAGCATCAAAGTGTGACAGCATCTTCCCAAATATGATGCTACATTAATATCCAGTTATATTTTTCTAGTTTCAGGCTTTCTCCCAGCCCAGAGGTATGACAGACTGTATCCCCTGGTCCTGTGGATCCAACCCACCCCTCTACCAACTGGAGACACCCACAGCAGCCCAAGTCCTGTTTACAAGTCCAGAGCTAGAGTGAGAACAATGATTGAATTCGAGTACTTTCTCTTTGTCATTTTATAATAATCACTCAACGTATACTGTATGTACATTATCACAGTAGCACAGAGGCTGGGGAACAAGCCAGATATGAGGTCAGCTTCTCTCTCAACCAACCAGAGGACGAGGAGCCCTTGCTGGACTTTACTCTCAACCAGTCAGAAACTGAGCAGCAGTTTGAGGGAGATGTTTTCAGGGGCTTCAGTACTGACGAATGTGAAAGACAGGGTAAATACTACTTGAAACATTTACACAACCACAGCGACTCTCTTGTTGAGGTTAACATGAAATTTGGTTGCAGGTTATCATTTTGGGAGTGGAAAATCAAAGATATACCTCAAAGATGAAACATCAGCTACGTCTTCAACACCACAGTAGGTGTATACAAATGAAATATAATCAAACATTTAAAAAAAAAAAAAATCACTGACATGTAATATGCTTTTTTTACCAGAACTGTCCCTGACCCACAGTTCATGGAGGTGGAGGGAAGCGACCTCATGCACGTGAGTGTTAAGTTACAATTTATCGCCACCTGGTGGTAGAGTTTCTAACTGCCATGAAACCAACATTGAATGGAGAGAAAAGAAGAATAAAATCTGCTAGATGATTTACAAAATTAACAAAATTTAACCTGGTTCTCCATTCATTATAAGCTGTTTTATAAAGCACTGGTTCCCAACCTGGGGGTCCCGCCACCCACTAGGGGTCGCCAAAGCTTCACAGGTGTTTCTTGAAAAGTCCCAGGACTAAAATTACCAGGAACCTCTTGGTGGAAACTTGACTCAAGATAACTTCAAAAAATATATGCAGTTAGCCTGTATCTCAGCATTTCATTCATTTCTTTGAGGGAAAACTACATCAAATTACAGTCAGCGTGAATCAACAATGGCCAAGCGTCAGGGAGAAGAAAACCCTTAATTTCTCAAAAAAACAAAACAAAACAAAAAAAAACAAGCTTATTAAGTATGTATGATTGTTAAAGAAATCAAAATAAAAAAATACATAATACAGACATGTTTGTGTTAAAAGTTTCTAAATAAACAGGAAAACTCATCTCTAATGCTGAAATTTTCACAGGAAATAATCTGCTCAAAATTCATTTGGGTTGATTGTTGTTGTTATGCATTGAATATAATATGAAATATCCATAAAATGTCACTTAGTCAGGGGTCGTCAGTTTACTCAGTGATAGAAAATCCCTTTAAGAAAAAACGTTTGGAACCACGAGTGTTATGCTTTTAACCATGTTTGTCAGTTTATCCCGATAGAGGTGTATCTGAGGTGACTTTTGATGTGGGCAGCTGCAGTTTTACATGCTAATTCTGTTTTATTCACAGCTCTGCAACTGCACTCACATGAACTTTTGTAAGTTTCTCAAGCATCTCCAATTAAGCTACTCTTTTATTGTGTAAATGCTGGAGAAAAGACAATAAATTGAATAGATTGTTTTTTTCACTCCCGCAGCATGTCTTGAACACAACAATGGACCCATGAACGGCTGTGAATACTCGCCAAGTTGCTCTTGTAGGAGAGGTTACCTCAGTTCAGACTCTAATGATGTAAGTTAAGTTGCAAGTTAAGTCTGAAGTTTTTCCAGCTGGCAGAATCACCGTCGACTAAAACAGTCAAAGCGAGTAGAGCTGAGTCTAAATATGTGACTGCATTATAAGTTCAGCCATCACTTTTGAATACATCATTGTTATTGAACATGCACAGGTGCAATATAAACAATTGTCCAATCAGCACCTGTCGGCAGTAGTTCTTAGGGGTGTGACGATCCATTGATATATGGATTCGGTGACAATCCAGTATCATTGATGCCAAATGAAAACATTGATACATATAGTCATCTTTAAGATGCTATCATTAAATATTGTATTGTTGTCCAAAGAATAAATATAATTTCGTATCATGATGAAACTGGTGATTTACACCCCTAAGAGTTAGCATTTGTTTCTGAATTACACAACACCACACACTCTCTCTAACGTAATCTAACGTAAACACTTCTCTAACTGTTTTTTAGGAAGAGGAATGCTGTCAGCCATGTCTCCTCCAGGCTACATCTTCATATGAAGACCAAGCCTGCTGTGCAGATATCCTAAACCCAATACAAAGACACACCAATCAGCCCAGGCCTCTTACCCAGCTCCCGAAAGCCAAAATGAACATCCAAGTTAAAGCCTCAGGAAGTAACAGCAGCACAGCTCAGTTTGCATCACCGCAACCTCAAACTCAGAGCTCTGTGTGCAAATGCAAGAAAATATCCAGTGAGAGTCGAGATGCGGAAACTCAGACTGTCTGCAACCCCGCAGCCGAGACGCGGGACGCCTCGACTCAGTGCAGCGCCGCTGTGGACGGTACAGCCAAAGCTACTGGGTTGTGCCTGCCACCTGTTGATGTGTCGGTGCAGCATCCAGCCACAGGGAGGCAAACTGATACCGCTGAAGAGCCATGCACACCTCCATCAGACAAGGAGAGGAGTGGAGAGACACCCTGGACCAAGAAGAAATCCAGGGCTGGTTCTCTGTCGGGCAGCAACTTTACAAAGAAACACACTTATGGCGTGAGAGTGATCCCACAGAGACCCATAAACCCCTTTCAAGATGTCTGAGCATCACTGATGGCAGAGGTATAACACAAAAGTGAAAGATTCGTGGTTTATCTTCTGAAAATACAGAAATGAATGTGTTCTGCTCTTTGTGATTTAGGTGAGGAGAACAGAGAGGGCAGAGATGAGAGAGGGCAACAAGAAAATGGCTGTCTGATGAAAGACCTCTCATACGAAGTGGAGGAGGTCACATCTGGCACCCGGGTGAACCGACTCTCAGAGGAGGCCGAGACACTCCAGGAAATAGCTGACATCTTGCTCCTGCTCAAACAGAAGAGGGAAGTAAAGATAAAAAAAACCACGCCTGTTCTGAGCATGTTTTTAATTCAAACTATTAACTGTTTTAAGCATATCAACCACATTAAATATTCAAAGTGTTTGTTCCAAGTGTTATGAAAAAGAAATAAAGCCCCAAGGCATACACTCTGATTCATAAGTTTATTTCTTTCCCCGTATACATATTCAAGTGTTAAGATTTCATGAAGATATTTATTTTTAAATAGAATATAAACTCTAGCAAAACATATACAGCTGGAACAATAATCAAATATACTATACAGCACTCGTTTTTTATTGGTATTTTTGTAGTTCCTCGTAAACTGTAGAAACACACGTAGCTGGTTCACATAGAAAAGAATTGCAACCATTTTCACCAGAAGTACACATTAACAGTGTTAACACGACTGGATGTCAACAGCTGGAACAATCACGCTAAATATTTGGTCAACACAAGTTTAATTACACAATCTGTGTTATCGTATGGAGCTTCATCTGTGTGTGTTTCACCTGTAATAATACTTTCAGTACAAAACTAGTCGGCGTGGTGTTGAGACAACAGAACAGATTAAACAATACCTTCACATTCTGAAGTATAGTCAGCTATTTTTCTCCACCTTCACACTTCCCTCGTGAGCCATTTTGTTACTGTTGTGTCATCAATGAGAATAATATAGTAGCAATATCTGTATACTATTGATCTCTTCTATAGGCATCCATATGTACATGTGACACCTTGACAATACCAAAAATATCACAATACTTGATGCAAATACTTCATTCGACTTTGACGGCTCACTGAAAATATTGTTGTGCCACGACATTTGAAAAGTTTATTAAAAAGAGGTATTATATCTTATTAATTCATGATGGGTTAGGACCCAAAATGACGGACCTGTTCAGCCTGTTAGTGCCTTATTTGCCTGTTACTCCATAATCTGCCTTCAAACAGTGTATTTGACTAGCAAGGTGCACAATTTTACAATTTTTACTAAACAACATTGGGAAATTACGCTAAAGCCTCGACCTTTGACACGAGAAACACATAAACGATATGCTCTGCTATTTGTACATAAGGCTATGGAGGAAGACAAAATCAAAATACATGAAATGAGAGTAAAAACAACATTCCATCACAGATGAAACACAAATATGTACACAAAAATGTAGACCTAATTATCATAACGTGATATAATACATCCACTTTGAGGGATTTGGACTGAAAAACCAATACACACAGGCACTAATATTATCATGTTTAGGATGGGAAGTCTCAATCATAAAACTTTGCTGGACCCAGGTTTACAACATAGGGTCATAGTTTTGGTGACATGAGACGGTACTTTCTGTAGTATTATGTTAAAAAACTGCCATTTTTTGACGCAAGTAGGCAACAGAATTGCAAACTTAAAAACAGACAACAGTGATTTAAAGAAAATAAATTATAGCAAGAGGACTTTTATTCCTTTCAGTGCTACTAGATTGGTGAATGGTTTTGTTTAGGCACCAACAAGTTTTCTAAACTTTCACAATATACTGTACATCTCTGGTGTTTGCTTTTCATAAAAAAAAACAAAAAAACAAAATGCATCAGAACGACCACAAACTGAGACTGTCATTAGGTGAGGAACTGACATTAGTGTGCTATGCTACAAGCTTAAAACGACATGTAACTGAGATGTGTTTCATATTGAAAGGCATAATGGTACGATAGATACACGACAGGAAGTCACAACTGCTGTCGTGTCGACAAAAAGTTTTGTAACTGGATGCACAAACCTGGTTTTCAAGACCACATTTACTGTAACTTTTTAAATGGAATGCTGTAGGATGGCTGTACACTACGTACAACATCGTATGTAAATGATGTTCAACAAATGTACAAAATATGAGGAACATCTTACTGGTGTTGAGCTGCAGCCTCTTTTGTAAAGTACATAACGTGTGTCCCTTGTATTTTGTACATGCAGTGTGTTCAACAGTCATTTTGTAATTCAGATATTTGTGGTGCGTGGTTGAAGATTCAGGTGTCTACTAAAGCAGGTTTGACTCCAGACATGACATCAGTTCACCCTCAGTTCAGAGAACAGGCTGACACATGCAGAGTGTGTGGTATCCATTTTGGATACATCAGACCGGCAATACGTCATCCGGAGTAGGCTCACGTGACCACGCCAACAATTCCCTCATAGACGGTAACAGCGTTGAAGCAGCAGTGGGTAGAAATGGAGCAAATATGATTAAAAAAAGTTATTTTATGAAATAGTCACTATATCCTGACAGTAGTGCATGAGACAGGTAATCTGAAAAAAAAAAACATGTTCCTCTGTGTCCTCCAGTGCTCCTAATGGCATCTACAAGATTTCATAGACCAGAGGAAAACAACCAATCAGAGCTGAGCTGGAGCCTGCTGTCTGAGCAGCTGTGAACTGTCAAACTAGCAGCGCTGATCAAATATGTGTCAATAATCTGTTACTGTAATGACTATTTCTCACCTAAAATGTTTTCAGGAACATCTTGTAGTTAAAATTTAGTTGTAAAATGAGAAAGTTTATGACCCGGCAGCCATGTTGAGATCAAGGAAATATAAAGCACCGCCCACCAGCCGAAGCACAGCCAATAGGAATGCTCTCTCTCTCTGAACCTGTGATTGACCAAAGTCTCCTGTCACAAGCTAGATTATTTAAAGTCTGACAACAGAGCCATGAGGAGGTGCAGTTTTCTCCCAGAACACTTGAATTACAATATGCTGAAAGATTATCGAGGAATTTTTGCACAACACTGCCAAAAATAAACTGCCTACTGAAGCTTTAACAGAGTAAATTGAGACATGTCTCCAGACTTCTGCTTTCAGAAAACCGGTAACAGTCGTAACGCTATGCCGAAGAGTTACTGTGTAGTTAGTTGTACCAATAATAAATCCAAATACGCCAATCTCTGATTTGTTCCCCTGCCGTGTCCTAAAAAATATACAGACCAGCATCGCGTCATGGCCAAGTTTGTGCTCCCCTATGGGACAAAATGACAAAAAGCTGTTATGTATACATATAATATATTCATATTCACCGTTAGTGTGGTAAATTGTTAACTGCTGCTACGCTAGGCTAGCAAACGTTAGCTTGAGTGTGAGGCTGCTGCAGTAATACAGTCATACATTAACATTATCAGCAGCATCAGACCATCGTCTCCAACTAAATCTCTACAGATCAAACAGTTAGCTATTAAGAGGTTGGTTATTTACAGGCAACACCTAACGTGAATCTTTCAAATATGTATAGAGGTCTGGATAAACGGCCACTGTGTTGAACGGAGGAAGACTAAAGTGACATGACGTGATCAACCTTGATTTATTAAGGTGTCACGAAGATCACAAAATAATTATTAGAGGGGAATGAAACAAATGCTGGTACAACTTGAGTGCAAACTTTTCAAAATTACAACTCAAACATATGTCAAATTGCAGTGAAGTCTATGGGATCTTCAGCCTTCATTCCCCCACAAGGGGGCACGGCCTTGACTTTCCGTGAATCGCCTGTATGTGCCGGTCTGATATATTCCTGAACTGACTGAATTGGAAGTGAACTCGCTCACATTATGATACAAGCAAAAGGCCTTTTAAATTCTTAACCTCATAGTGAGAGTAACCAGCGGCTCCTCAGCTCACACACAAAAAAAAAGAAAAATATTACATCACACTCATTGATCACCGAAGCTAACTAACTCCCCCTAGTCCACGTCAGAAGCGTCGTTGTCCGATAGATGGTAGTTCGAACCTTTGACTCGGATGTACTCCACCTGCCGCCCCTCGTCCGAATCGGAAACGCCGCAGGAGCAGAGCTGGTTTTCGAACAGCGCTTCGATCTCCTCCAGACGGCGGGATTTGGTCTCCGGCAGGCAGCCGTAGATGAAGAAGAAGCCCAGCAGGGCTAGGCTGGAGTAGAGGAAGAAAGCTCCTGGGAGGACGAAAAACAAAAGAGCACACCGTTACCGAGGACGGCCACCCACAGACCAGAAACACACTGGCACGGCTTTCCAGAAACCATCGCTTTTTATAAACAAGTTCATTCATCTAGAAACAGAAACACTTGTTGCAACACTGGATCCTGAGATGTGTGTGCTGACAAACGAAAATACTTTACCAAATTGAAATGTTACCTCCAAGCTGCTGCTCACCATATGATAACCCTATCTCAGTGGCTTACTACACAGGGACACCTAGAAACAAGTTCTCACACCAAGACGCTGACAGAGATTTAATGAGATTTCCTGACTGCCGTGATCTCCATTTTCTCCTTGTCAAAGCAGACATTTTAAGTGCATTATGCTAAATACAATTACCATTGCTATGGCAACATAATTTTTCTTTTCTAGCTTTTTTGACAGTTTCGATCACGCCCAACGGTTCTTATAAACTGGTGTGAGCGGATGAACGACTCAAAATCGATCATTAACCCGCCGCAGCTCAGGATACCTCCGCAGCCGCCCTGATGGATCGATCGCCAGCTCCACGAAAGGTCAGCTCCTTCCTGTATGAGGAGAAACCTGCTGCTGAGCCACCCTAATGGAGGAGGTATGGAAGGAAAAAAGAGGTTGGAAACGCAGCGGGGAGTCAATCAGCTGTCACCCTCCTTGCTGGTTTTGACGTAAGGTAAGGATTTATGATGCGTTATACAAGATCGGCTGAGAGGATTGACGGAATCGGATGAGGACTGACAGCACTGATGGTTGCTGGTAAATGCTCCTGACAGGAAGTCTGATTGAAATTACATTAGCTCAGTTTGACTGGCTTTATAAAAAAGATCTCCTTCTCTTTCTTACACAAAAATGTAGAATAACTTGGTTGATTTCTGCAGCGCAGAAACTGACCGTAGTACGTGAAGTACTGAGCCAGGTGGAGGAAGGTGAGAGACACCAGGATGTTGAAGGTCCAGTTGACTCCGGCTGCACAGGCGTTCCCTGTGCTCCTCGCCCACAGAGGGTAGATCTCTGAGTTGATGGTCCAGGGCATCGGGCCCATCCCTGAGAGCGAGATGAGAGATGAGCCTCGTTAGGAGAGGATGGAGGTTAAACAGGAGGATTGATGGAGATGTATAGTACGTCAACTACAATTTCATGACAACTCCATCTTCTGAGGAAGATTCTGTGAGATGACTGAAAGCTCCAGAACAGCTTCTTAATGGACCCTGTGGTGTTATTTCTATTGTGAAGAAAGAACCTCACATCTCAACTTGCATACTGTAGCTTTAAAGGGAGAGTTCAGGCGTTTTGAAGTGGGGTTGTATGAGGTACATATTCATATTGAGTGTATTAACTACTACCAGTAGATGACAGTCAACGTGCAACCAGTTTGGAGAATCAATCACAGAAGCAAAACAATACAGTGCTGTGGACAGGGCATCAAAATGTATTTTGTATTAATACAAGAATCAATATCATTTGAAGTGTGTGCAATAAAAAATATGTAATTTTACCTCGCAGAACACAGGGATTGCTGGTCTACCGCTGCTGTGATTGGTTAGTGTGCTTGTCCCATTGGTGAATACAAACTAACAAACACAAACTAACCGATCGAGGTAGACCAGCAATTCCTGTGTTCTGCGAGGTAAAATTACAGATTTACAACAACATAAAGTACATAGATAACAGCTTCAGTACGCCATTGGAAACAGACTGAATTACTGTCTCACAGCAAAGCAAACCAATGAAAATATTCAACATATAGCACTCACTGATATCGATTCTTTTAGGTGGCTAAAATACATTTTGCTGCAACAACAGTACGTCGCTTTGCTTCCCTGCAGTAACTCCTGACTGTTTCGCCATACTGGGGGTGTGCCGACCATCATCTACTGCAGGTAATACACTGACTATGGATAAGTACCTTATACCACCCCACTTCAAAAAACTCAAACTATCCCTTTAAACTAAATTGCACGCTACACAGTATTTGATGTTTTACCTGATCAATGTGAATAAAATACGATTTGCGATTAAGTAGAGTGTACCTGGGGCGAAAGCAGCCAGGTAGAGGACCAGACCCAGTAAAACCAGCCAGGAGTAGGAGGTGGGACAGTAGTTGTAGGCCCAGAAGGTCTGATCTCTCATCAAGCTGGAGTTGGAGCATCTGGAAGGGGGAGGCACACTCATTGGGCTTTGCTAATATATATTTATATATATATTCTTATCCTATTTTATCCAAACGTTCTTCCACCACAGCGTAGCTCCTGTATACTACATCCTAAACACATACTCGTGCAGCATCCGGTGACTCACCTGCCCCATGCTGCGTGCTCGGTGGAGGCCTTATTGACTGGCACGCAGGAGGAGGTGAGGAGAGCCGAGGCATTCTCACGATAACAGAAGCCACATCCGGGGTCCAGCATGCACGGCTCGCACAGCCTGAAAGCCAAACGGCAGACACATTACTTATAACGTCCCTGAGCACAATCAATCAAGAAGACCATACTATACGGTAGCTCACATTCCTTTACTTTTCACAAATGGAAGAATAGTATTGAGCTGCACGCCACTCTAAAAACACACTTTACTACTTCAGAAGATGGGACTATAATAAAAACAGCATTTCACCCCCTCTAACTAAGACTTAATGAGACTTTCCTTGTCACTCAAATGAAATTAATGTATAGAGGTAAATCAAAATTAAGAGCAAAATACAAATCATCATTTATCCTGTCTTATCCCTCTGTTATGTCTTGTTTTGTGCCATAGTCAGTTATATGATAAGCAGTGTTTTTTTCCACAAGGCTTGTTGCTCTTGTGATCCTGATGGAAGTGCACGAAATGTGTGTTTTGTTTCAGAGGTCTATTTTTTGCAGGCTGCAGTCTCCCTGTGTGCAGGGCACCTTGCTCTAATTTCACACTGAGGTCAACTAGACAAAAATAAAACCGTGTATTAGTACCGGAGGGAAGCAGATGTAAACAGCGAGGGAAGGTGAGACAGATCTTTTAATAAATATAAATAAATAATGTAACTATGCGTTAGCAAAGTTATGGACTTTTCTCCTTGATTGTAAAAAAGGTACAAAACCTGTAATAAAAGCTAATATTCGGCAGAGATCTGACTAATTACCCCTTTATTTCCTGTATGTGTTGACAGTGTGTTCATTTTTACAAACATGAACTTTACTATGTACCATTTCTCCACTGTGTGGAGGCTCCTACGATCTCAGTTTAGGAGAACATTGGCAGCTCTGCCCTGCTCTATTAGATGCTGGAAAGTTTAAACCCCATTATACTTAACTAATTTTTGGACTTAACCAGTGGGCAGTCTCCAGCTCAAAAAACTGAAGCCAATGCTGAAGTGCCTTAAACTTGCATTCTTTCTAATAGCCAGCAGGGGGTGACTCCTCTGGTTGCAAATAGAAGTCTGATTGTATAGAAGTCTATGAGAAAATGAGTCTACTTCTCACTTGATTTGTTACCTCAGTAATCACTGTAAACACAAGTTTATGGTCTCTCTCAAGTCTTCTTCAATACAGTATGATGCTCATTTGGTAAATTATGGTCCCATTTAGAGTTAAATAGATCATAAAGCAGGGGATGCTTTAGGGCGTGGCTACCTTGTGATTAACAGCTCGCTAACAGCGTTGTCTGGTATGGGAGTTGTACATATTGTCGTCTGACAGCTTTAACCTTTTCACAGCGAGTTTTCAATTTATGAAATGTAATTGTAACATTTTTGTCTTATTAAATGTGTTATTCAGTGTTATGTTGTACTTAGCTCCACCCTCCTGTCACTTCTGATTGTAAAGAACAAGATGGTGACCGGCAGAAAAACAAGATGGCGGCGGTCAAAAAAACAAAATGGTGACAGTCAAAAAAACAATATGGCAACAGACAAAAACCAAGATGGTGACGGTCAAAAAAACAATATGGCAACAGTCAAAAACCAAGACGGTGATGGTCAAAAACAAAAAAAAAACAAAAAAAGATGGCTACAGCCAAAAAATCAAGATGATGACGGTCAAAAAAAAGAGATGGTGCCGGTCAAAAACCAAGATGGCTACAGTCAAAAAAAACAAGATGACAACGGCCAAAAAACCAAGATGGGAATGGCCAAAATGGCAAACTAAGGCTTCAGAATGTCAGTCCATAAACAATGGTTGATGTCACGTCCACTTTTTATATACACTCTGTGAACTTAACTTGCTCTACACTGCAATAACAAACAATGCTGCTTCTTCTTTTGCATGTCGAGCTCAATATCTGTATGTATCCATCAGCTGCATGGTCAATTATTGATTTAAAGATAGCATATCCAGGAGATTGCGTCAGGCAAGTAACCTACTGTGTAGTCAAACCCTACTGGAGACACCTGGAAAATACACCCTTAAATGAGACGTCCCATCCACAGTGAGAGGCCTGTGGCGGCTCTGGTCTGAGAGGGGATGTATGGACTTGTGTGGAGTAAAGTGACCTCAATGAATCCAATACAGTGTGGTAAAAGCACTCATCTCTTCAAATTACCTCTCTGTGTTGGTGTTTGTTACAGTGTGTGGGTGCCGGACAGTGAGTCCATTAGACGTTGTTTGTTGTTATGATGAAAGAGCATCGTTACATATGAGCTTCATCTCGTCTCTGTGTAAGTGAGAGTAAATTGGGACACAGAGGCATCTGATCTCCAAAACACACTCTGTCTCTGTTTGCCCTTTGTGGCGACAAAGAGGTGAATTGTAACTGATTCAACCTGATAAAAGTCATATAGTCATGAACAATATTTACCCTACATGTTGACAGTACGTATGTTTCCATGACATGTTTTATCCTGTTGTTAATAAAACAGTCAGGGGAAACACAATAAATGTCTTAAATAATACATGATCTTCTTGCTGGGTAAAGGGCACAAATCTGACCTGCATATGCTGGCACTAATTTCCACCTCCAGATCTGTACTAATGTATGTGTGAAAACTTGCTTTAACTTCACCACAAATATCCTTTTAGCAGTGTTTTATCCTCTGAAGCTCTCCACCGCTGAGAGCGCTCTCCAGGATTGATAGTCTGACATTGTAAAGTATTGAGTGCTTTTACAAAAGAGCAGACATCCTCTAAGGTGACCAGCTGTTCATCTATACTTGTGTGCATAATGTGACATTATGGTACTTAATATCAACCCCTAGTGAAGGGAATAGCAGAGCAATCTTTAAATTACACCTACACGTCCTCTGGTATGCTTATAAAAGGTATCTAATTATTAAATAAATGTATGCAGCTTAGTCCTCAGAGGACACCTGGATGTTGAATTCATATCTAAACACTGTAAAGCTCCTTTTTTATATTCATATCTTTGTTATGGCAATTAGCAGTGGGAGTAATTTCAGGGCTCCAACTACTTAATTCAAGATATGCTTTATTATTATTATTTGCTTATGGTTTGTAATAAAGGGAGATGATCAGTGTTATTTCATAGCAGAGGTGCCGGCAGCAGGACGTCCACTGTAGCTTAAAGAGGACCTATTATGCTTTTGTGTGTTTTCCCTTTCCTTTAGCGTGCTCTATACTTTCAGCGTGTAAATGGTCTGCAAAGTTAAAAAAGTTTACGTCAAAGGGACTGAAACACTGCTCGTGAACTGCCTGAAAGGCCTCGCTTGAAGACTCGCCTTTTCTTCTGTCACATAGTGATGTCACCAAGTAACACATTTGCATGCCTCAAACAAAGCTAGTTAGAGCGGAGCTGGAGTGTAGTCTGAAGAGTTTGATTTGGTTGACCAATTACAGCAGAGTGGGCCAGCTGACCAATCAGAGCAGACTGGGCTTTTTTGAGTGGGGGGGCAGACAGAGGGTGACAAGTGGTGCTATAGCACAGCTGGTATGACAAAAATAGTAGCATTTTTTTTAATAGCATTTTTTGAGCAATAAACGTAAACATGTTCTAGTAGAATCCCAAAATGAAAAAAAGTATGCACCTGAAAATAATAATTATGACAGATCCTCTTTAACGAGTGCTACTTGGAACCAAACTGAGCTCTACACATATGTACTCACTGGTACTTGGAGCAGGTAGAGTTGGCCATAGATGGGTCTAATGGGTGGAAGGTGACAGGAGGACTGTGCTGGGCAGACATCAGAAAACCGATGGCCAGCAGACTCAAACTCAAACACGTACCTGTTGAGAAAATGATATCACATGACGTGCAAGAATAGGATCTGTGGACGTCGCTACCTGATGTGGGCATCTCGAGTGACTCACCTATGATGCTGCCCAGGGTGAGCTTCCTGCGCCCCACTCTCTCCACCAGCCACACTCCCAGCAGGGTAAACAGGAAGTTGGTGAGGGTGGTGAGTCCGGCCAGCCAGATCGCCAGCCTGTCGTCCCGCACTCCTGACATCTGCAGGATGGTGGCGCTGTAGTACCTGTGGGACACAAACACACGTGACATTAAAACAACAATTTGTCCAATCTTAAAGTAGAAAATGGTCCCTATTTTATACCAGGTAAAGAGCCCAGGAGTGGCAAAACTAAAGGATTATTCTGGCTTATTACAACTTGGATCTTATTTTTGTAGTTTTGTTCCCATCAGTTATGATAACACTGTACTCACCAACGTTACTCCTGAGATGTGGGAACAAATGGGGCAACAAATATGAGCAGGGATCAAATAATCAGACAATTTGTAAAGAAGTAAACGGGTTAGTCTGATTATTTAAAGGAACAGTTCAACATTTTGGGAAACACACATTCAATATCTTGCCAACAGTTAGATGAAAAGATTGATACCAATCTCATCCATGAGAGTGGTATCAATCTTCTCATCTAAGTTGTCACAAAAAAAACAAACAAAAGAGAGTATTTCCCAAAATATTGAACCACTCCTTTAAACCACTTTATTTGGAGGTAAAAATAATGTGTCCACCCAAAACAGTCAGTAATAATTCTTGAAAATTATCCTTAAATCCTTAAACATCTTTGCAGTAATAACGAACTTTCAAAACAATATTCTAAAAACCTGAATACTGTATATGACGTCATTAGTCGAGACAAGTCAACAAACCAACCATAACTTCTCTTCTTGAGAGCCAAACACTCATCCACCAATCACAGCCTCTCTACATGAGCACCAGCCACTCGTGTTAGCAATCAGCTATAAATAGTCTCTCACCAGTCACATTCAATGGCTCTCCCCCTCTTTTCCCCTTGCTGTTCTCATACAGTATAATTATACTTGCAACTCTGGCACCATGTTGCTCCACGTAGGCAGATTACCTCCCAGTCATCATCAACAAGGCTCTAAACAGACTGCGGTCAACACCTGCATGGGGTCCATTTCCCATTTTATTTATGATACCGTGTAGCTACAATATACGTACATGTGATGGCTGCACAAGCCAATACATCTTCAAGGACTTGATTCAAGGTGTCATATATATAACTCTCACCCACAAAGTATGTACACATGCAACAGCATAAGCAGGAAACCCACAGAGAATGCAAATACAAAAAAGGTAATACTCATTAAAGAAAAATAAAAAGTCTCCCGCATTGTCTACCTCTCTTTGTGTCTCGACAGGCAACTCAGAATTAGCATTCTGCTTCTCATCTCTTCTAAAGACTCGTTCTCTCTCTCTTCCCCAAAACAAAGACATTCAATTGAGGGATTTGCATAATAACGCTTTACTTTTTTGCCATGGTATCCAGTCAGACAGGATGGGAACAGAAACAGCGATAAGAAGGTGTTAAATTCTGGTTTTAAAAGCTTGACTTACACGAGCACAGGTTTATTCAGGTGCTAAAAAGTTACGGACAGCTTTATTATCCATGTGCAAACTTATATAAATATACATAGCAGCAGCTGCATGTGCTGAGCGGACACTCAGTGACACAAATTCATGCACGTGGACACACTCAAAAACATACGCAGAAGAAATGAGTTGGTTTTAGAGCAGCAGCAGGAGTAAAAGCACAATTTCTGTTCTCAGCGGTGCAGCCTGCTGTGCTCCATCTCCAGCCCTGCATCTCACTGATTACAGCACACACACATGCACACACAAACACTCTGACTTAAACTACTGTGAATAACAGCCTGCAAAAACAAAGTGATTTTTCTGACCACTGCGCGTGTTAAAAGCGTCGCAGAAGTGGCATCTCAGACTTAAAAAGGCCAACAGCAGACACTCAAGGGGTGAACTCGGGCCTGTCTAATTCCTGATAACTGTGATTATCTGTCCTCTGCACCCTCCTCTGAGTCCTCCTGTGAAAAGTGTTAAATTGTTACCCTCGTAACAGGTGACTGAACTGTTAACAGGACAAAAGACAGCCTTGAAAAAAACACTGTACGCAGTGTCATTTTTGCTTATGCTAATTATTTGCGTCTCCTCGCAGATCTACAGAGAGCATCAGGTTTGCTTATGAGCGTGTTTCTTTTTTTTTTCATCTCAGCACTGAGAGAAAAAATACATTTTGGGATCAATGCATAAAGAAGCGCTGCTGCTGAGTAGTCTCATGGAAATTTTTCCCTAGATGAGAATGCATCATTATAATGGGTACACACAGAATACTGGTACAGGAAGTCCTCCGTATTTATTTTGGCATGTTGTTAAAATTCTTCAAAATGGCATATTTGTTTGCTGTGCTGCAACCGTAGACTGCGTATAAGAAGTGGACCTAGTCACCCGTTTGTTTGTGGACTACAGGTTTGAAGCCTTGAGTTGGCTGTCGCCATCTTGGATCTTGCAACCAGAGGTGACACGAGAGGGCGAGCTAAGTACAACCGAACTCTGAATAAGACATTTTTAGGTGACCAAAATGTTACAATTAACTTCTGTGAACACTGTCAAAGGGTTAAAGTTGTAAGTAAAAAATGTGGACAACACCCAGACGAGACAATGCCATGGTCAATCACAAGGTAGCCAATCCCTAAAGCATCCCCTGCTTTATGGTCTATTTGACCCTAAATGGGACCATAATTTACTAAATGAACATCATGCTGTATTGAAGACTTGAAACTAGCGATTGTGACCATAAAGTCACAATGTTTACTGAGATAATAAATCAAGTGAGAAGTAGGGTCATTTTCTCATAGACTTCTATACAATCACACTTTGCAACCAGACAAGTCACCCCCTGCTGGCTATTAGAAAGAATGCAAGTTTAAGGCACTTCAACATTGGCTTCACTTCTCAGACCTGGAGGATGTCCACTTTTTGCAAGCCTGAATGCTGAACAGGACAGATTTAAGCTGTCATCCTTGATAAAAAGTGACACGTCTCTGTCTGAAATACTCACTTGTCATAAAGTGAAATAATCACTTCTCGGCAGTCAAGCAGGACCTCGATGAAACAGACCTCTGAGGTGTTTCCTGATGTCCAAAAATGCACATTTTTTAATTCTTTCATTTTTATCTCCTAAAAGGTACAGCAGTCTTTCACAATAAACTTAAAAAAATAATAAAATTCACAAAAAACTGGAGAGGGAGAAAAGGCAAGGTTATTAAACAGTAACACTGTTCACAATGGAAACTGGCTTTAGTAAGAGGGTATCTGAGGGGGGTCAGAGGTGAGTCAGGACTGTATTTGGTCCAGGTACTTGGGACTCTGGGAACCTGCAGTGATTTCATAAACTGTACTGAGAGGAAGAAAATGGAAAAACACTGCTATTATGCAGCCATTCTGTGCCTTTAAATTATGAGGATTAATTGAACAGCTGTTCGTACTTAGGAAGTGGTCCCATCCCAAATCCACGAGATCCAGGTTGTTTTTATTATGGAAAAAAAGGTGGTTTGACTGATTAATTTCTGCACTGATAAAGCAAAATGAAATTCATTCCAACAGTATTGCTGCGATCAAAGGATCTGCTTGAGGTGGTGAAATGAATCTGCACAAATGCTCTACGAGTTTGCACCTTTGACCAATAGCAAGTGACCTTGACAGAGCCGACCAGTGAGGAGACAGAGAGTTCAAAATAGAGGAAGCCGTTGTAGCTTCCACAACAGAGTAATGGTTATGAGACAGGAGTTGGTGGTACAAATACTTCTGAATAAACTATGTTAAGTTGTTGTCATATTAGCAACCAAGTTAAGCTAATTGGCTAAGGAGTTGACCACTCAATACCCTTCTTGAAAATAGGCTATCTAGCAAGTTAACAGTTAGCTTGCAGCCTCCACCTAACCCTGCCAGTAGTCACTACGTCACCAGATTCACACTGATGAGCAGATGTCACTTTAACCTAATCTCACGGGAAGGCGTATAAATAACATAACATTACTAGAGTATTCCATAATATAAGTTTTTTTGGGTGTCATTTGTTCGCCATGCAACAAAACTATGGTACAGTCTGCAGTTAGGTTTAGGCAACAAAAACCCTTAATTAGGTTTAGGAAAAAGTCATGGTTAGGCTTAAAATAAGTATGTAAACTAAGTAAAATATGTACGTTAACAGTATGGAAAAACCTACTACTCACTAATGTAACTTAAAAACAAAACCCTGGTCTTGAACACTGGTCTACTGGTTGAAAGTCCTGTGTTTTTGG
This sequence comes from Pterois miles, assembly GCA_947000775.1. Lineage (NCBI taxonomy): Eukaryota > Metazoa > Chordata > Actinopteri > Perciformes > Scorpaenidae > Pterois > Pterois miles. The sequence goes on along the minus strand of CAMQGK010000549.1, from coordinate 14,287,648 downwards.
ACCCATGCACATCCCTTCCCACTCGCTATAAGCGGCCTTTTTCACTATTTATCAATTTTTATCCATGCCATTAGCTCTTATCGTAGCATATTTATGCAGATGCATTTATATTGCAGTCAGTACAGATTACATGGTGTACAAATGACACGCCAAAGGCCACAAAGGCATTATTGCAGGCTAAATGTCTTGTCCATTATCGTGTCATTCAAGCACTTTTTCATGTGAATGGGCTGAACTGTTAATTTGCTAGCCACCAACTAGCCCTGCGAGTAGTCGCAACGGCACCAATTTCGTGTTAAGGTGTGAATGTCACTTCAACCCGATCTCACAGGAAGGCTTATAAAGAGTAAGACAATACTAGGACATTCTGTGTCTTTTCGCGTGTTATTTGTACGCCACCCAATGCAGCTGTGGTAACGTCTGCACTTAAGCTTCAGCAACAAAACCACTCAGTTAGGTTTAGGAACAATGTCAAGCTTGGACTTAAAATAAATACTTAAACGAAGTAAAATATGTACGAAACCAAAGCAACATAAGTATGGAAATCCTGACGTAGTTAGTGACGAATGTCACTAATTAACTTAAAAAACAAAACGCTTGTCTCGAACACCGGTCTCCTGTTTATAAGTCCTGTGTTTGTTGGACCAATCCACCTCTCCTAGGCAGTCTTTCTCGCATTTTATTCAACATCACTAGCTCTGAATGTAGCCTATTTACACGGATGCATTTACATTGCAGTATAGACTACATGACATATAAATGACACGGCAAACACAAAACAGCCATTGTTGAACACTAAATGCCCTGTACATTATCGTATTATTCATACACTATTTTGTGCCGATGGCCTGAACTGTCGGCTTGCTAGCCACCAACTGCACATCACTTTGCGCTGTGACCTTCGCATAAAGCATATATCCCTCACTGCACATACGTTATTATCCTTCCATATTTTATACTTTATGTGAAATAGCCCTCAACAAGAACACCTATCACTGAAAGCCTTTAAAGTGAGAAGAATAAGCCTTCAATCCCATTTGGTATTCATTACACATAGCCAATAATAACAAGATGAAAGATCAGAGCCACAGTGGCCTGGTAATGATCCATGATTAGCACACTGTATTGAAGTAACTTTGATTAGACCTCCACAGTGATCATCTTCCTCTGTGAAGACAAAAAGTAAACGTCAGAGCACACACTGAGCAACAGAGATGTCATCCTTCTCTGACCCACAAATACAGACAGACACGCCCACATGCAAAAACACACCCACCCACCGCCTTTTACATAAGATGCCCTGCGGAGCGTCGGTGCGAAACAAACACAAGAAGGTGTGATCTGGCCCTGACCCCGGTCTGAAAATGGAAACATTGATCCACACTCCTGTCACGCTTTCAATCCAAACCTCTCATTCAGCACATTAATGGAGAGTGACAACACAGCCAGGGAGAAAGACAGATGCAGCGGGAAAAGAGAGGAAAGGGAGGGCGACACATGAAGCAAAGAGGAGCAGTAGCTGTAGGGAGCAAACGGGTGACGAGAGTGACAGGCGGAAGAAAAAATACACATTTCACAGGTACGTTTATGTATTTAGTTCTTGTATCACATGTCACCAACTTGTCAGGTAGTCATTTGCACCAATCACCACCTGAAAGTGGAACAAATCAAATCCCTGCAACCAGACTCCAGCCAAATATTGCCATGTTTTTTAAGTCTGTCAATTTCTTTCTGTCAGTGTCTCCTTTACACTTCCACTGAAAACTGAAATACAGTGATCTGCACTGGAGATACAGCAGACAAGTAAATAAGTAACACTTCTAAAACAAATACAGGCCTGATTGCTGTTTCTCATTTAGCTAATTTAAACAGATAATAGACATGTCTCCGTTCGACTCCATCTCCCTCTTGTATTTGTTCGCTCCCCGCCGTTTTTTTTAGCCCATTTCACATGGGTGATGATGAGAGGACACGGCTGACTCATGGTTGACATTTACTGACACATTACTGGATCGTCTGGGAGGCTGCTGACTCTTGGGAGCACACAAAATGTGGTCTTAAAGGACCACACTGGTGGCTTTGCATATTTTAGCAACAAACACTTTCACAAGTACTCCAAAAGTTTCTAGGTTGCATTTATTGCCACCTTTCAGACAGAGACAGTTTTCAGTGAATTTTGGAGCAACATGAAAAAAGTTTGGCTTCTGCTGCTGTAAAACAGACAGTTTTCAGGTAATTAAATGGGTGTTACCGGTGGTTATAATCCTCACAGATGTGGGTCAGAAGGGGCCTGCTATACCCAGTAGTAGGTGACAAGAAGGCGACACCGACCTCGACCGTAGCAATTATGACCGGAGCAAAGCGGAAGTCAAGTGTAGACAGTGTGAAACTCTAAAAGGCTTTCTATAAGATGTTTCCCTAAACTCCACAAAATGGTTTTGCTACCTAAACCTATAGAAGTTGTAGTTTTGTTGCCTGAAACTAAACAATCATTGTGTTCAAAACGCAACGTTTCAAACAGTTTTACATGTTAGAACGTGTTGCTTTGAGGTTTTGCTTTCATTTTAGTAGGTGTAGTAGGCCCCTACTGACCCACATGTATGGGGTTTATAATGACTGCTAACACCAATTTAACAAGCTGATAACAGCTGAATCGCAGTCTATGTTATAATTGTATGTTAATAGGAGGATACGGTGAATTTGGGAGTTGGCATACTGAAACTGCAGGTCGTGCAGTGGCTACCATTAGTTGTGGCAAGTTTCATTCATGGCAAAATGGAAACAAAGAGGAAAGCCATCACTTTTCATTCTGCAATATTGTTATATAAAATGTGACACAATGTAGAACTTTCATGATCTTTAAGTGCATTTCGATCCACCTGTTTTTATGCACAGTTTGATCACCATAAAATCTGGACATGTATGCCAGAAATTTGAAAAAATGTCAATATTAAGCTTGGCTGAAGTCGAAAGGTTGGTGGATCACTAAAAGCAAAATGCAACAATGAAAAAAATCATGATTTACATGAAGAATATGACCTATTTGTCACTCAAGCTTTCGCTCCACTGAAGAGACTTAAAAATAGCAAAACAGCAAAATAGACAACATCACATCTTCCATATGGTTTGAATGGCGCTCTTCTAATTACGTCACATCATTGCAACAGTTTAATAGCTCCTGACTGGGGAATTAACTCCAATATCTCGAAGCACCCAAGTCTTCAGCTTGTCATTAAATGGTAGTGGATGGGAATGGACATTCTTTTCCACAAAATGTAATACAGGGCCTGTTATGAAACGGGTGTTAATCGGCTAATAAAATTGCTTCTTCCATCTTGGTCTCTTCAGTTCCCTCTGTTCCTTCAAAGGTCAGTAATGTCTGCACTTCATCAACGGTGCAAATTCGACTCACTTCTATTGAAATAAAGGGATTTTGGTTCAGGTTCAGGTTTGGTTTCTGGTTTTGTTGTCATACCTGTTGACGAGTGGGTTGGTGCTGGGTGTACAAAGTGTGACTTTGACTACTAACGGTCTAACCTTAGTTTTAGTTGTTTAAATGCAACGTTACCATAACGACAGGGATGGCAGACCAGACAAAGCTCATATCGGAGTTATGTTTGGAATGGTCATAAGTCCTTTTGTTTAGATATGTGAACTTTGCCATGTTGTCAGGTAATCAAACATGGAAGATATTAAAATGGTCATCCTACATTATGTGTAATTCATGTGCTAAAACCATAGACAGTAGCTCAGTCCGTAAGGACTTGGGTTAGGATGTGGAGGACCCGGGTTCAAATCCCCCATGGACCCATGGACCATGGACCAAGACCAACTGGTTGCTGGAGAGGTGCCAGTTTACCTCTTGGGCACTGCCGAGGTGCCCCTGAGCAAGGCACCAAACCCCCAACTGCTCTGGGCGCTTGTCAGGAGCAGCCCCCTCACTCTGACATCTCTCTCCATTGACATGTATATGTACTATGTACTGTGTACTGTGAACAACAGAGTGTAAAACTGAATTTCCCCACTGTGGGACTAATAAAGGAATATCTTTCTTTCTTTCTTTCTAAAAAGTGGACACAGACACTGAGACTGCTGTTTTGAAGTTTCAAGTACGGCATTTTGGCCGTCACCATCTTGGTTTTTGGTTGTCACCATTTTATTATTTGCAACCAGATGTGACACGAGAGGGTGGAGCTAAGTACAACCGAATGCAGAATTAGACATTTACATTCAACCAAAATGTTAACATTAACTTTCATGAACTGAAAACACACTGTAAAAGGATTAAAGTTATAAGAAGAAAACATGGACACCGCACAATCACAAGGTAGCCACGCCCTAAAGCATACCCTGCTTTATGGTCTATTTGACTCTAAATGGGACCATAACTTACTAAATGAACGTCATGCTGTATTGATGAAAACTTGAAAGTAGACCATAAATTCATGTTTACTGAGGAAATGTGTACATTTTAATGTAAACTGGCAATAAGTCAAACTTCTTCTTCCATGATATTGACAATCTTTAAGGTTTTGTTTGCAGTGCTGCAACCATAGACTGTTTAGCCTCAAGTTCAGCATTTTGGCCATCGTCATCTTGGTTCTTTGCAACCAGAAGTGACACAAAAGGGTGGAGCTAAGTACAACTAAATGCTGAATAAGACATTTTTATGTGACCAATGTTACAATTAACTTTCAAGAACGAAAAACAACTCCCAGACTGGACAAAGCAATGGTAGCAACCTGTCAATCACAAGGTAGCCACATCCTAAAGCATACCCTGCTTTATGGTCTATTTGACTCTAAATGGGACCATAATTTATTAAATGAAAATCATGCTGTATTGAAGAAGACTTGAAACTAGTGATTGAGACCATAAACTCATGTTTACAGTTTTTAATAAGGTAATAAATCAACTGAGCAGTAGGGTCATTTTCTCATAGACTTCTATACAATCAGACACCTTCACTTGACTTACTTACTTACAAAGGAAGCTGCCTGACAGAGGTCATGATGCTGCTGGAGCTGTTAATGATGAGTGATGAAAATCTATACATGTGAGAGTGTGAAGGAGAACTAAAGGGAAGGTTTCCCTGACGTGCTAATAGTGCTACTTATTGATGGAGCGCTGATTTCATTATGTACCTTAACAGTATGGATTTAGTGGGAAAGATCCACTGTAAAGGCAACAATGAGAGAGAGAGGGAGATTGAGCAGCAAACAAGTGTAAGTGTGTGTGTGGGTGCAAATGAACGAGCGACTGCTTGTGTGTGAGCGAGTGGCCGACTCACTGAGTAAGAGACTGACGAGGTGTGAGAGCGGAGAAACAGAAGGAGGCAGGGGGGGAGAGAAAGCAGGAAGTAAGTGAGAAAAGGATGGAGAGGTGAGAGGAGGAATGAATGGTCGGAGAAAATAGAGAAGGAGGGATGTGGGTGTGAAAACAAGAACAAATGGACATACAGGAAATGATGTGGCTGCAGAGACAGAGAGAGAGACAGAGATAGCGATCCTCACGGGAACTGGCCTATTTTTCAAATGAATGCATACGAACAGCTGAGGCGCATTTATGCTCTGGAACAAAAACGCTTAGCCTGAATAGGTACACTGAAGATTGGATGTTTGATTCAGACTACACACACACACACACACACACACACACACACACACACACACACACACACACACACACACACACACACACATCATCATCATCATCATCACAGAATCAAAACATATGTTGCTCTGCCTGGATGACCCACAAGAAGTGGTGAAATGAACACCCATATATCACCAACAAACACAGCAGCAGCAGCACCAATCAGTACATTTACTACTGCAGATGCAATTAATTTGATAGAATAAGGGCCAGGTTAAGGACCTGCACACCCACAGTCCATCCACACAAGTGTTTTCATTTATTCTTCCTGATTAATCCTCATCATGTGTTAAGAAATTAATTGGTAAAAAGTGTGGAAACACATTTTGAGTGATAGATTTAACAGTGGCAAATACAATTTATTATTTCTCTTCTTTTCTTCCTATTCACCTTCTCACTCCCTCTACCTTTCCTCATGTTTTATCCTGCGGTAACAGAGCTGCATGTTCAAAAATGTGGCCCTCATTTAAGATGAAGAGTCTTCCTCCTGTGTAATGAAAACCAGACCATTGGCCTGATATTTCATATTAGGTTCTCTGGGAGATTTACAGTATAATGGAGATTCATAGCGGCAGCATATATGTACCACGCCTCATAAGCCATATCAGCATAAAAACTTTTAAACATCTGCATGAGCCGACGCACGGCATGGGACCAATCCTCGGAGGGAGATGAGAACGAGGATGCTGGGAACTCTTCGGGACCCAATGGTGTCCCTGGCACGAAGTGCGAGGAAACCTGTATTTGTAAAGATTAATATTATTATTATTATTCTGCTGTAGAGTCACATTTTTAAGGGGCTTAGGATGCACGAAAACTGGCACACATTTCAGAACTGGCGAAAATGACATTGTTCCTCGGTGATGGGCTCGGCCGTGGCCAGCGAGCTCTATAGCCCCCCAAACACAAGCCAGAGTTGTGAAAAAGTTCTCTGATGTTCATTTTTATCACATTCTCATATATAAGCATATATAAACATATTTTAGATTTTCTGAAAGGAAGTCAGCCATTTTGGATTTTGTGTGTTAATACTCATTTTATGAACCCATGTTCGAGGACTTTAAGATGCACAAAAACTCACGAAACTTTGCACACATGTTCAGACGGGTGATTATTTCGAGCTGATGTCACAACTGGACTTGGGTGCGGCACCTCGGCTCTATAGCACCGCCTGATTATTGACTACTACTACTGTTGACACCCTCGTATCAAACACTTAGAAAACTTGGCGCAGCCTTAGTTGGAATATAGTTGCTCCAATAATCACAAAATTTGGTACCCACATTGGTCTCATCATTTCAGACACTGCCTTTCACATTGGGTTTCATTAGCTCAGTGCTACCGGGACATTTTGAATATCATGTGTTTTTTTATGCTTTTCATGCAAACTTTTTCAAAGGGTTTATCGGATTTGTTTCAGATTTGGTTGATATAACCCTCCGACTAATGGGACGCTTAACTTTTAAGCACAGGTATGGAAGTTTTTGAAATCCCTCCTAAAGATGGATCTCAAACTTTGTCAGCAGAAACTCAAGACCTTCATGACAGTAAATTGCAAAGCTTTTGGCTTTTGGTGGAACTGTGTTGCCGTGGTGAGGTGGACAATTTGTGTGTCGAAAAACTTAAAATTTTCTTGGGGAAGGACTCCCAGGAGCACTGGCACATATTTTTTCCACTTTAATAGCCTTCAAACATATTAAAAATTAGAAGTATTAATTTTCTTATATTTTTATTTTAATATAAATTACAATATTAATAAGTACAAATTCTGACCATTTCATTCTTGACCTTTACTATATGGTATATAAGCTCAATAGCCTGAGCCAGTTCCTTTTGCTGAACGAAGACCACAAGAAGTGGTTGAACACCTATTAATATGTAAATATATAACAACCACAATAATAATTTCAATCGAGACATATTTTTTGTATCAAAGTGAATCATTCTGAATTTTCAGACACATCATTGAAGCAGTAAAGTTAATATTATTGAGGATACCTGGAGGGCTGAGAGGCCCTTTATGCTCTGGCCAATAAGAACCCCTGTTACATCTGTGTGGGTGAAATTAATTTTCGTGTAGAATAGAAATAAAATTAGACTACTGTGGTAATCTGATTAGTCCAAAAGAAAATGGCGATTGTCGTAATGGTGATAACAGAACCCAGGTCAGTAGAGTGTGCGGTCGCAGCCCGCCAGGACCAGAAAGGATGCAGCTCCTCCCGGAGACAGCCGATTGGCTAGTTAGCCGGGTAGCTTGTCCCCAGGTGGAGGGACCATTTAGACCAGACACTGTCGATACCGCCAGCCCGCTGTTTGGCTCATTTTCAGTAATCAGTGCAGCACCAAAGCCTGGTGGAAGCAGCCCAGGAGCTAACCAGCCAGCTGTCCATTAGCTACTATATTGCTAATTCCATCATCCTCCAATGCCAAACTGCTAACAGAAAACTGTGACAAAAGAGTGTGGATGAAGCATTAATTTGTTCAATTTGATGCATTTACATTTTCTGTGTGCCTGAATTACCTACATTGTGTTTTCATCTCTACTGTTTATAACATATCAAATAGCGTCAGTCGTTCAGACATTGCGCTTCGTCTCTGTTACACATGGCTTTCTGTGTTATACAAGCCCTACGCATTTGCTTAAATGTCTATTATACACATTGTCAATGTCACTCCACTGACAGCATAAGCATGCTTCACAAATGACATTTTGCTATTAAGCAAATGAGATGTTTGTGCTGAAGTGAGGGTTGATGTGTTTTTGTGTGCATTTGATTAGAGGGAAAATTAGAATATTTCTCATTATCCATCGGAGACAGTAGAGGAGGCTGGCATGAATAAGCTGCTTAAGAATGCTTGAAAGCATGCAAACACAAACAGGAACACATTAAAAAACAACATCTCTCAACATGCAGTCATGCATACAACACACACACACACACACACATAGCTGAGTGGGCTCTGCCAGTGACCGTGTAAAAACTGCCGTTTTGTGACATTTGCAACATGACATTTGTCTGCGGGACCATCTGTGAAGGCCAACTGGCCTGTGTCAACGACAAAACACCTAACTGCCCACTAACAACAACATGCATTCATCATACATCATATTATTTTGTATCATGTATACTTATAATTTAATAGATTCATATTTCATAACACCACCGTGTCTGGTTTCTCAAGGCATCTGTGGGATTTTTTTTTTTCTTCTTCTTTTGGTCCTTATGAAGTTATAGAATTGAATTAAAATCATACCACATGTCCCACGAATAAACAGTAGCCATGTTTCCATCCAACTTACCCTTCCCTAAGCCCCGCCCCCCGCCGATACTCCGTCAGGCTGTCAGAGCTACCATCGAGCCCACACTGTCTCTAACTGCACTCTGGGCATAAATGTTATCTTGGAAAAACAGAGAGAGAAAGACAAAATACATTCAAAGAATATATCCAGGATGTCAAACTGATTCAGCATTGTTAAAAAAGGCCTACAGATGAGTGTAAAAGTAACTAGACCACTACATCACCTGATGATCGAGACAGAAGACAATGAAATTAAGAAACAACCTGTAGGCAGGTAGGTCTTTGTTCACTGCTACAAATGCTAAAAATAAGGCTGTCAATTGATTAAAATATTTTAATTGCAAAAATAATCGTAAATTAATTGCATTTTTAATCTGTTCAAAGGTCAGAGGTCAAGGGAACCCTTGAAAATGGACATGCCAGTTCTTCCTCGCCAAGTTTGGTGCGTTATTTAGCCTCGTTCTCGACGAGCTGGTATGACATGGTTGGTACCATCATCCTATTATGACTGCATAGCCCAGGTGTAATAACATAGCAATAAAACCAAAGCCATATATGACCGACACAGTATAACATGCTTAAAGAAGTATAAATAAATAGGAATAAGTCGCTGATACCGGCCAATACACGTGCCAACATGTGAATAAGAGGAGTGCCGGCACATATTATTTTCCACTTCAAGTAATGCCATGAATGGTAACAATGGTACAAAACAGACAAAAAGCTGACTCCAGCTAATAAATCGCAGGAATTCATGTCTCATAAATGATGCTTGGGGAAAGTTACAGTGTGAGTGTATACATAATATATAGATATGTTTTGTCTATATATTCAGTGTGTATATACACACAAACCTGCTTGTTACAAAATGTGCCAAAGGAAAAGCAAAAAACAAATGCAAGAACACAGTTTTTCTTCCTGTAGTCAATATTTCTTGTCCCCTTTTCTGTCTTCCTTTATAAATCTATCTCACCCTCCCTCTGCCTGTCATCTGCCTTGATCCCCCTCCACACCTTCCTCCACCTCATCACCATCAATGTCATCTCTCCCTTCGCCCTCTTCTTCTTTCCTCTGTCCTATCCTATCTGTCTTTTTCCTTCTCTCCCCCGCTCACTTTATCTCTCTCCGTCTTCTTTCCCCTCTTTACTCCGGTCGCTTTGTCAACACAGTCCGCTGACCCGCCCTGACAAGATCCAAACAAACGCAGCAGTCCCCACTAGCCCATAATGACCTTTACATGCTAGATTATGTGGCTAATTCAATCTAAATGATCCATTGGCTAATGGGGAGGGGTGATATCTAATTGACCCACTGCTGTACCACATTACTTCACATTTATGATCAAACAACAGAGGGAAAGGTGGAAAAATCTGGAGAAATGGTTGAGAAGGAATCACAGAAAGCATCCATCTATTTATCCATCTATGTAATGTAGATACCCATCCATCCATCCCTTCATCCGATGGCAGGCAGTCAGGCGGGGAGGCATTCAGGGACACCAACTCATGCAGGCAGAAAGACAAGCAGACCAGATACGCCACCTGACACTTCTTTGGTTCCTGAGAGATGTATTATTGACAAATACATCTCTCATCACACAGGCCTCGCTGACCGGAGTGTGTGTGAGTTTGTGAGAGTGTACCTGACATGTGAGTTCAAACCAACCTGCTGCAAAAAACATATAAGTGTGTGACCATGTACTCACAAATCTGTCATGATATACTGCAGTGTTCAGATCATGTCTATGGTCACAACATGCCCCTTAGCCAATCAGACTTTCTGTAGGTTTTTCATCACATAAATCAACCATACCATAGGCTAGGTGGGTGGTCAGCTATTGCACCTTTGGCACAAACAGTAATCCAGGATGAATTTAAAACATGGTAGAAATTATACCTGCTAATTAGCATGTTACTGCATTGTCACTGTGAGCATTTTAGCATGTTAATATTAGCATTTAGCTCACACCACCACTATGCCTGGTACAGTCTCTCAGACCAGCTAGGATGGCAAAATCCAGCTGAAACCAGTTTATTGTCATTTGATGATCTACACTAATCTTTGATGGGCATCCTGGTGGTCAAAACACTGGTTTAATAAACTACATTCCTGCTGCTTTACATTAAAGTCTTATATTTATCTTTACCTTCTCAGCTGCAGTGTAACTTTTATTCATCCCATATAAAAAATGTCTTTTTGTTGGGTATTCTACTTGGCAAGATCTAGACATGCTTAAGCATTTGGGTTACATGTTCTGAGTTTCCTACATAATATAATGAGAGTTGATCAAAAGCGGTGAGCCAAGTGACATAAAGAGAGAGTTTGGATGGAGTTCTTGAGCCTATCTGCATAAATGCATGTGATTAAACAGCACACTGCCATAGCTGAGGAAACTCATTTGCATGCAAGTATGTGATGTGGACCTGCATACACACCAAGTGCGCGGCTGAACAAGCACTGATTATCCGATTATCATCTTTGAGTGAGTTTGCTGTTTAATTACATCGGAAAAGAGTAACCTGATCAACTACAACTCAAGTAAAGTAAAGGAAAAAGGATCTTACTAGGGACACCGTGTGAGGAGCAACCACTGGATTCACATGACTCCCATGAAAGTGGTCTGGCTCCATGGCACCCTTGCTCTATGCTGACAGCCACTCCTTCACTATTTTCTGTTTCTGACAGTCCGTCAGCGTCTCTGTCACCCCTCTCTCTTTCTGTGCACCTGAGCCACCCAATTAAAAACATGTCAACTAAGAACAGGGATCAAAAAAAAAAAAAAAAAACATACTGAACTTTTGACCCAGGCCAAATTCTTTTGATTTGGTTGCAGGATTTTTTTCCCTTCAATCAATTATGCTATAATCTTCATACTAGGGCTGTCAATCAATTAAAATATTTCAAGTCAAGTATTTAATACCCTTATCAACATGGGAGTGGACAAATGTGTTTGCTTTATGCAAATGTATGTGCATATTTATTACTGGAAGTCAATTAACAACACAAAACAATGACAATTATTGTCCAGAAACCCTCACAGGTACTGAATTAGCACAAAAATATGCTCAAATCATAACATGGCAAACTGCAGCCCAACAGGCAACAACAGCTGCCAGTGTGTCAGTGTGCTGACTTGACTATGACTTGATCCAAACTGCATGTGATTATCATAAAGTGGGCATGTCTGTAAAGGGGAGACTTGTGGGTACCAAGAGAACACATTTACATTCACATATCTTGAGGTCAGAGGTCAAGGGACTCCTTTGAAAATGGCCATGCCAGCTTTTCCTCTCCAGAATTTAGTCTGAAGTGGTATTTAGCCTGGTTGACATGCAGTTCTTATGTTTTCTAGTTTCACATGATAGCAGCTTTAAAACTGAGTCCGCTACAACCCCTGAAATCACAAGTTGATGCATTCGAGACATGAGTGCCATTAAAATGAATTTGCTTTAAGATGTTATTATCAAGTTAACTTTGACAGCCTTTGCTATAATATTATAACATTTTACATTATGCTTCTATTAAAAAAAAAAAAAAAAAGAGATTCAGTATTTGCAACTCTCATCTGTAAAACACAGCTTCTACAATAAAGTCGACAGCCTTGAAGCGAACAAACGGGGCCTCATCTTGGATCATCCAGGTCTCATAATACATCTGCGGCTCGGTACAGTACAGTGAGGCACACTGAGCTGTCTGCCTTCCCAGTGACATATCTAATCAGGAGACTATGTGCAAGTGTAGTAGACAGACTGGGGTTTGGGTATACAAACATTTCTCGGAGGCAGCGAGTGAGTCAGATCTGAGAGGGTGCACCTGTGGGAGATGTGTTAACTAACTTTTACTTCACTGTAGGGAAGACTTCAAGTAGGACAGTGTGTTAATATGAACTCAAATGGGCCCTCTGTGTGAGCATATTTGACTTGAGGAAAATCTGTGAACGCCATCAATCCACTCTCGTCAGGTTCCCAACTTGAGAGAGCAGACTGTTAGAGCAGAGCGACAGACACTATGTGCTAGTCTGATTTTCAATTTTTTTTTTTTTTGCCAGTCTGTCAGCGTACTCTCACTGCCCTTTTCCTTCTTTCTCTGAAGCCAGCCTGGTGGTTTAATCAGGAAAAGCAGCTGGGGACAGCGAGAGCTGGGCTTGTCTCTAAGACAGGCTGATTTACTTGCTCCTCAGACCTCCTTTGTATCTCACCGGCTAATAGCCTGGTGGCTTCACAGGGGAACAAGGCAGGTGGTAAACAGACGGGCTGGCAGAGTATACAGAGGTGAAAAGGAAGCAGGATGAACCACGATGCTGAAAAAAAAAAAACAGAACGCTCAGCAGACAAAAGTGGAAAAAAATCACAATGTGGAAAAATACACTAGAACACAGACAAAAATAGCACTTTTAAGAGATTGCTGTGTTATCTGTCTGCACTGGCTGTGTGTAAAATCGTTCACTTTTTTACAGAAAAAGTGAATAAATGATAACTCCCACTTATAATTAGTATGTGGTAAAAAAGACCGCCGTCATGCACACCCGTAGGTCATCCCTTCAGCTGTTAAATTGTCTGCTGCTTGAAGTCTGTATTGATTATAAGCTCCTTCACCTGCCCAGTCTCTGCTGTTTGCATTCTGATCTCAATCCTGGCAATACTTATTGCAACTGTGATGTGATGGCACGTTATCTAAAAGGTGTTTACAGTTTGTGAATTTGCAGATTGGAATTACACATATACTGTAGAAATAACATCTTTCATACAGTTAAAGAAAAAACAACAACTCACAAAGGCAAAAACAAGTGACTATGACTAACTAATGAAATGAACACATTCTGGATGGTTGGACAGCAGACTTAAAGGTGCAGTGTGCGTAGGATCTGGCAGCATCTCGGGGTAAGGTGGCAGATTGCAACCAACAAACTTCTCCTGTGTGCCAAGCGTGTAGAACTACGCTGGCCGACGCAAAAATGCGAATTAGTGCCTTCAAATGGGGTCGGTGTTTACTGTGTTTACAAGTTTACACATATGAACGCCCCCCACGTGTCGTATTCACGACCTAGTAAGTGGAACGTTTCTGAAAGCTCCGAGTTCACGACTTGTGACGTGTTTGTTCAGGTCAGGGGTCAGGGTCAGGGTAAACTTTATTGTCCCGTTAGGGAAATTTGTCTTGGGCGTCGTGCTACATTACTGCTTCACAGAACAACGACAGAAAAACATAAACATTGACTACTAAAAACAGGGCTAAAAACAGGAGATACATGACAACACAGGGACAGAGACATTAGCTCATTTAAAATGCCAAAAATAAATAAATACATAAATAAATAATCGAATAAATAGGTAGATTAAAAAAAAAAAAAAAGGTAAAAGAAAGTGCTAGGTGCTCAGTACTATTTCCATTGCACATTGCTCTGGTGCTCTAGTTGTTTTTTATGTTGTTCAACAGCTTGATAGATGCTGGAACAAATGATAGTTTGAGGTTTGTTTTGCATTTTGGTATTCGAAATCTTCTTCCTGATGGGAGAAGTTCGTATTCTGAGGATAGTAGGTGAGTGGAGTCTGAGGAGATTTTTGTTGCTTGTATTATAACTGACTGGTTATACAAACTCTCTATGGACTCATATTGTTTCATACCAATTATCTTCATTGCTGTTTTGTGGATGTTGGCCAATCTGTTTTTCAATTGTACTGTTAGGTTGCCAAACCAGGCTGTGATTCCATATCTGATTAGGCTCTCTAGAATAGCTTTGTAGAAGATTAGCATGATCTGGTTGCTAACACCATACAGCCTCAGTCGTCTCAAAAAATACAGTCTCTGCTGCAGTTTGTTGCACAAATGATCAATGTGTGATTTCCAGCTGAGCAGGTTGTCAATATGGATCCCTAGATATTTGTATGTTGTCACCTGATTGATAGTCTAGTCTTGTTGACATTGTGTGAAATGGTGGAAGTTCATTTATCTGTGCATAATAAGTTAATATTGTACAGTATATCGTAATTTCAGTCATATGTTGTTTTTCTTGGTAATTTTATGTCTGAGTAAAATGCTGATATTCTCAACGACCTCATCTTTCTCCTCTGTCATTGTGCCTTAGCACTTCCTGCATTATGTTACCCACTTGTTAGCTTGCAAAATTGTGAACCTCTTTGGCTTCTAGACTCGGACAGTAACGTTAATATTGCCGTTGCTTATCAGCAGTGTTCTTCAAGACAACGCATGTCGTGTTTGCGACTTCCCATCTCGTAAACATGAGGTCACAAGTTTAATTTGAAGGCACCATTAGTTGCCTAGTAGATTAGAGATCTAATTAGCCAAATTAACTGTAGACATTTGTGTAGGTGTGCAGTTTATTTAATGATAAACTGTTATTCTGATACATCTAGCACATGCTAAATAAAATGTTTCCAACCAGGAAACAAAGCAAACAGCAAACGACTCAAACTGAGACATTATCATCAAAAATCTATTGCCAGCAGGATGAGTTCTTTAATGTCAATTTTGAAGGATGCAATTATCACCGAAGGAAGCCACAGTGGGTGTTTTTTGCAAATGAAAGGGCAGTCAGATTTCAATTTGTAGATCTGAGACACATTTCAATGCCAGGTGTAAACACAACACTATCTAGACACCATCTCGATCAAAGATGCATTAATGCTCTGTGTAAATGGGTCACTGCTGACACAGATAAACCAGCAGCCAGACCTTTTTCAGAAAGACTGGCACATACACAAGTCGGAGAGACAGAAAGGCGGATAGGGACAAAGCTGTGACAGAAAGGAGTATTTACTGTAAAGAGATTTGTGACAGATCCAGTGCGTCACCTCTGCTAACCACGGCTGAATTTCAGATCTCCGGATACGAGCACACATATGCAAACATCCATACCTTTAGTCACATACCACACACATACTGTACATAGGAACCAATGCGCAGACTCCAAAGCCCATTTCATGCATGCAGACCCACACGCACAAACACAACCCGCACTTATCCTATTGCTCTCACTTCCGACGGTTGCTAGGCAACAGCACATATCCACAGATTGTTTACAGAGCCTGTATATGGTTCATCTCAAAGGGAGGTGAGACAGAGACAGATGACACAATCTCCTCACATGGAGGGATAAAAGAATAAAAGTGGAAAGGTGGTCCATCCCATCGCTGCAAGTGGGCAGTGATGCAATGAGGCTACTGGTCCCCAGAGCATGAAATATGAAAGAAATGTTTTATGATTTAATACTGTGCTGCTAAACCAGATACATCTGTCTAGATCTCTCTTGTGTTCAAAGGGACGGCTGGTGACACAATGATTCAGTGTCATGTATCATCCTTGTTTTGGTTAACCCGGAGGGCCAGAGAGATAAACGCATACTTGAACTTTCCTTTTCAGTAACAATATGATCTAGTAACAAGACAGACTCTCCAGTTTGATCCAGGATAAAGAGAACTGACTAAGTCACGCAGTGGCACAAGTACGTTTTTCATGATGTTAAAGCTGCTACGAGGAGCTTTCATTTTGCATTGATTTTGATGACCCCTGTGGCAGTATTTCCGAGCACCAGGGGTCCCTTTAGAAAACTTCCTGTTTTACTGCACCAGAGTCTGACATTCTGCCCCATGCAGTCCTGGTTCTGGTTCTCCAATGCCTCGCTTCCCTCCAGCAATACGGCCTCCTGCAATATGGCGAGTGTGTGGCTTTGAGCATTAGTTTCAAGGCTTATCAGATGCTAGAACACACCACAACAGTTTATAATGAGACAAGATTTCACAACCATGGCAACTGCATTTTAAGCACCGTGTCAATAATAGGTCAAAAGTTGATGATGGCAAAAATTGAGCTTTAAAGTTAAACTTTTTAGTGGGATTCATTAAAAAGGAATGAATGGGCAGCATTTTTACAGACAGTGCTGTTGTCTGAACACTGCATGATTTTGACTGTCACTGTGTTTTCTTTGGTCTGAATTATAGTAAGAAAAAATTTGCAAAGTGCAAAAGATTTGTAAGTACTTTCTTCCTCCATAAAGACCAACATTGTCCCTTCCCTGTCTTTCCAAAATGAGATTACATAACTGATAATGAGCTTCAGTACACTGCAGTTTCATCATCTGTTTGCTTTCATATGACCTTTCTGTGAACAACTGAATACCGACTTCTGCCTCCTTTTACGAATTACATCTTGTACTGTTTTGTAGTTTAAAATTCTTGGTCCAGCTAAATTGTCAATCCCGATCTTTTGTGATCTTGTTACAGTTTCTTTGGTGCAACCCTGGGTTTTCTCCTTACGCAGCAACGTCACAACGTCAACGTCAAATGATGATGGATGGTATCACTCACATGACTGTGTTGATTCCTGAAAGCTGCTGGAACATCTGAAGACCACAGCCCACCAGGAGGGCTCGCCGAGTGGGGGGGTAGGTCAGCATCCGCCAAATCACAGGGCCATCTGGAGACACAAGCAAAGGCACAGCAGAAATTAATTTCAAACTCAGCGTGACTTCCAGCGCTAAAATTACAGAGGCATTAACAGAGTTTCATTCCAATATCAGCGAGCCACCATAAGAGAAACAAGAGCGCTGATGCTAACAAGAGCTGATGTTGGGACTTCATATTACTACTGTACGAATGAGCCCATTTGATATGATGTGTTAATTTGTGAGCTTTACACATGCTGGTGGGTGGATGTAGTTACCTTCGGAGAGAGCCAGGCTAAATCTTTCCCTTTGTTTCCAGTGTTTGTGCTAAGCGAAGCTAATCCGCTGCGAGAGGCACCTTAATATTTAGCATGACATGAGTGGTGCTTATCTCCTCCTTTAACTCTTAGTAACTCTTAGTCTAAATAAGAATATTTCTAAAAATGCTGAACTATTCCTTTAACACAAGCAAAAACACATACTGGGATTATTAAGAAACCCCAAAATAAATCCCATAATCATTAATATATATATGAGGTTGACATAATGAGTCATACTGTCCTCAATTTGTAATATCTACTGTATGTTCAAGCCTTTCTGACAGCAACCATCTGCCCTACTGACATTTCTTTGCGCTGTTAGCTCTGGGGATGCTGCTCTGTTACTTTGACCTCTGACTGGTGGTGCTGGAAAAACTGTAAAAAGAAATGTCTCTCTTGAGGATCAGCATAACACAGTAGTTGCCTTTTTTTCATTTATCAGATGGTGAATCTCTCAGTTTGGGATGAAACAAATATTTGACGCCAGGCTTTGGCCTCGCCGGGTCCCACTTGGCTCGGCAGCAAAGCGCAGACTGTGATCTCCAACGCACACAGACAAGCGGCTCCTTTGGGAGGCGAAGTCTTAATAAGATGAGAGAGCGGCTGGACAGGCATGGAGCTGTTGGATAAAGAGGGAGACGCACACCGTGCCAAGAGATCAGACAAACAAGCCTGAACACACACAGGTACGACTGTGCGCGTGCCAGGATACACAAGAAGTGACTGTGCAAACACTGGCACATATAAACATATCATAATGCATGAGCCTGCACATATAAAATGACACACACAGGCTAATTATTTGGGAGCAGCTGTGTGTGGGAGGACATTGGACCAGTGAACATCTCCTTTAGCAGTTTGACAAGCAGACCAGACTCTGTAAAGGAGGCCCCCGCTGACACACAAACACACTCGAGCCCTCCTTCTCGACGGCCGCTTTCTAAGACGGACATTATCACCTTTGATTCCTTTCGGTTCTGAAATGCTGAAAGATAACCTTCACCGATTCGTTCGCAATTGCGCTGCAGAAACCACTTTTCTCTGTTTAAAGAGAAGAGAGGGCAATTTTCACAGCACAATCTGAAGCAGCCAAATACATAGCTGGTCTCAATTTAACACCTTTTCCTGAATGTCCCACATAAGCAGGCTCTGTATATTCCTCAAGGTTGATGTTACTCAACAAGAAATCATGAGACCAAAATGCATCACTCATGATTTGTATAACAGAGCTTTAACTTTCTCAGCTTACTCTACTTACTCATACACTACTTTATATTTTTCGCTGTTTTCAGAGGGGTCACTTGCCCTCTGACCTCCAGATATGTGAATGAAAAGGGGTTCTGTCTCCCCCTGAGTCTCCCCTTTACAGACATGCCCACTTTATGATAATCACATGCAGTTTGGGGCAATAATACAATCCATTTTTTTGCATGCAGGATAAATGTGTTATTTTCACACACTCTAAAATGGTGTACTTGAATATTTCTGTATACTGGGTTCCCTAAACAGCGTTGAAATTACATAAAATCACTGTAAAGACTCTTGTGGATCCACTTGCCCAATTGTTTTCATGTGGGATGATGTTGGTCCACACAGTAGCCATTTCATTGTTGAAACTTCACCTTGCTGTATAATATTACCTGTGACCTCTAGGATAATCACAGCCTCATGAAACTTTGCAGCCACAAACTACAGACCTCGAGCTTTCAGTGGATGGATGACTTTCGTAAGTAGACTGACAACAAGGGGGATCCTGAGCAGTTTCCAGAACAGAAGTGCTCGCCATCCAATTGCATAAAAATGCAATTCTAGCAGAAATCTCTAAATGTCAAAAGTTTTTGATACCAAAAATCACAGCATGGCTTTTTCTCTAGTGTTCCTCAAAATCTTGGTGTCTTAAATTGGTATTAAAATGGTTAAATTTAGCACCAAATCTGTCTAACAAATGGCATCAACCCAAAAATAGCTGCAACAACTTTTGAGACACAATACAGCATGGGAATGACCATCATACGCTTAATGTAATAGTATTCTTCACCCTTATACAGTTACACCATTCATTTTTATTAATTACTTACATTTTGTTTCTTATTTCTGACTAGAACAACTTGACACAGCGTTGAGCTGCCTCTCAAATTAATCTTCAGGTTCCCAGCTTTCAGATGATGTACACCACTTCTATGTGACATCTACTGCTGACCTGCTATCTTCAGCTATAGACCCCCTTTACCACCTAGAAAAGACAAAAACTGGTCTATGTAAAAGAAGGGTGGAGTAACAGACATCGCAAACATTTCCATAATTCAATACACTTTATATGTAAATACTGCATCTGTTCTAACAAAAATAGACTTTGTTAACTTACTGGTCCCCGGTGCTTCCCTAATCTCAAAATTAGCATGGACTGGAAACAGGGAGAAGATCCCACTAGACAATGAAACGCCTTTGAAGGAATGTGTTACATAATTCAGTGTCATTATAGGAAGTAAACAACAAATAAGTTAGTAGTATCTTTGTGGTTCTAATAGTGCAGCATTTTGCCTGCTTTGTTTATTGTTTTTCCATTTTATATACAGCCGTGTGGCTGTGACTCGCAAATTCATACCAAATATATCCGAATCATATCATTTACAGTTCAGTTATAAGCAGTACTTCCAACCAGAGACATGGTCATTTTCTGTAACTATAATTTCATTAGTGTTACGTCACAGAGCGATAAAAATAGAGTAGAGTTCTCAGATTGCAGCCCAGACATTGGTAAAGCCTTTATGATAAAACCATATTTACTATTAACAGCCACAGCCTACTGTTATGTTACCATCCACCCACTCCACACATTTATGCTTTTGTAGTTGTATTGAAAAATGCTGGCTTTAGTTTGAGGGTGCTAAAGTTAAAGATAGCCATATAGGGTTGAGTGGACGGATATCAGATTTAATATTGTGTTTATTTATTGATAACTAAGTTAGCTTGTGGATAACAAGGTCAAAACAGGGTTTAAAATGGTACTCCATGATTTTACATTAAACTTCAGTTTACTCGTCGAGCGGAGCACTACTCAGCCTGCGATAACAGTTGCATAATCTAATGTCTTATGCTTATAAAATTTAAGAATATAACTGATGGCATCATAGTGATGGAGTACTGGAGTACAATTTATTTGAATGATAAATAATTTGGTAAATGGTCACAATTTGTTTTACAAAATTAGGAAAGCAATGTTTAAGTCAAGCCTGTTGTTGCCTTACGGATAGAAGAATGATCCCAGTCACTTCCACACAGTGAGGCATTGAGCTTAACAATTAAACACTGGTACTGGATCGGTACTCTGTATCAGCTGATACCCAAAGCCCAGCTATCGCTATCGGTATCAGGACTGGAAAAGTCGGATAGGTGCATCCCTACTTGGCTTACAGATATTTAGGAAACATATTGTTAAAAATTTACAGAAGCTTGTTTTTAAAAATGTAAGTACTTTTTATTTTTTGGTCAATAATTTACTGTATGTTTCAGCATCAGCTTTTAAAGTCAAGGTTTAATGTGAAGCTCTAACCGCAGACAGCGAAGAGGAAAAGATGCGTTTATGGGCTGAGCCATTTCCATGGCGCTAATGTGGTGGACGGTGATTGGTTGATCCCTCGAGACCAGAGCAGAGGACCGTTATCTGATTAGCTGACAGGGAAATCAGGATTCATGGGCCGAAGTCAACTATACTGAGAGAGCGGAGACCTGATGGCTGCCTGAAGAAGAGCTACACACACATCTTCATATACTGTACAATCACTCACACGAACACAGCATCTTATTGCCTCTTGCTCTCTTCGGGGTTACCAATACAGCACATATACAACAAAAATACTATTTTAAATACACACATTTATACTCATTTGAATCTGCTCGGAGACACAGTTTTACATACATGCACAAAACACACACATACAAGCTCAACAAACACACAGCTTCATTTCCTCAGCTGAACACCACCCAGCTGTAATTTAATCAGATGAGATATTGAAGAAGGATGGCAATGAAAAACAAGTCAGCTAAGCAGCCAGGAAGCCACAAGCACAGTGATTAGGTCTCACAGCGCTGCAGTAATTGCACGTCAGTATTCCACATTATATCTGCCTCATTTCATTCAGTCTATACCGCAGCTCCACCACTACCTTAAAACTTGAAGCATGATGCGTTCAGGTGCGGATCACGGCGACAAATAGTACAAGTCCAAACATGGGTGAGTCGCTGTGGAACGTTGCCTATTTTCATTAACAAAACTTTTCCTCTCCATGTTAAAAGAAGAGTACTACAAGATTTTCTAGGGTGGATACTATCAAAATTATGACTAAATACTTCCCTCTGCTACCTAAAATAAAGGAAGTTAATTTTGAAACAATATTTACCCATGCAGAGCATTTCTGAGAGTTAGATTTAATTTTGATAATGTCACATGTACATTTTGCCAAGAAGATACTGAATCTTAACAACATATTTTTTTACAACTGTACTATTGTCAGAAGTTTTCGGGACAGGATGTATGAATGGATACTATCAAAGAATGAAATACCTGTTTTTGAAGATCATATTATTAAGTTTGGTGTTTTTGAAAAAAAAACAAAACAAAAACAAAAACAACGATGCGGAATTTCTATGTAATAATATTTTGATAATGGGTAAATTTTATGAGCAAAATGTAGATTCTTAAATGTTGCTCCGACATTTGTGGCTTTTAAAAATGATCTTTCACTCTGAATATACTGAAAAGTACAAGTGCCTTAAGACTCTTAAGAGTTATGTATCAATTAATCCCCTTAATGTGAATTTAAGTTATGTATAGATATTTATTTTTTTTTTTATCTTACTTAATTTCATTTTATTTATTTATTTATTTATTTATTTATTTATTTATTTATTTATTCATTGTTTGTTGTTTTTTCACTCAAATGAGCTGCTTGGTTTTGTTTAATATACAGTTTATTAATGATGGACCTACCATATTTGTTTTGTTCTTATTGAAATTATTTACTAAAGATTAAGGGACTGACTGAGCATGGGATTGCACATTTAGTCTTGACTGTTTCCTACGTGAATTAAGGTGATTTAGTCCTTTTAACAGACTTTTTAGTGTCCCACATTACAGAGACAACTTGGCATTAAATATGTCTACCATTTCTTTATGAGTTCAATATCTGTATTGCCATTTTTGGGGATTTTGGAGTGGTACTGGGTTTGGATTTAATGTACTGGCTTCATATTACAATATATTTCAGAAGTGTGAAATGCAAAAATGTCCCACATTCGGCTCATTCAGTATTTATGAGATGAACACAGACGAATGTGATAGTAAAACACACAAAACCTTGATGTAGTCAGCATGACACACACATAAAACTCACTACAATGACTATTCTCATGTTAATATACCCACACAAGCCCTGTGATCATCCCTCCGCCATCGCTACCTGCAGTCTGATTTCACATCTTATCCGCGATCAATCCAGCAAATACTCATATCCTTACTCTAAGACCACGCGACCACGATTTGTTAGTACAGTGAGCAGGGGAAGCCTGGGGTGTGTTTTTAATGAGAACAAAGTCCGTCCCCCTCTTCTCCTCCTCCTCCTCCTCCTCTTCTGACGGAATCCCCAATTAGCTCTTTTCCTCGGCTACCTGCTTTCGGGAGACACCCAACTTCCCCGCACAACAACCCCCACAGCCAATTAGAGCACCCGTTAAGCACCATTGGTCCTGTCTTTTTATTCACGCTTCAAACACTGTCAGTCAGCTTAATGAAACATGCAGCAGGGAGCGAGGCAGCTTGCTTTCCAGGATCACTGGCAAGCATCCATCTGCAAGACTTGCGATAACAGATTCCTATATTGATCTGTAAATCAGTGAAATATATATCTATCCATGGGTCAATACATGGGGGGAAAAGCTGGTGTTTAACAATGTGCAATAAAGGGGACAAACAGGCCCAATGAGGCGGTGGATGAACGACCAGGAGGAATTATTAAGATAGAAGTCAGTCTATAAGAGAATAGCTCTTTCTATCCATCCAATCACCATGTCTTCAGGGAGTGAGTGGCTGGAAGCGGCCTTCACTAACATAACCGGGAGAGCTGCAATCAAGGACTGAAGCCTGAACAGGCAATCTGCAGCCCTCCTACCTCAACCCCCATCTCCCCTCTAATTATTTTTTCTCCATCCTTCCCCTCGTCTCTCTTCTCACCTCCCCTCCGCTTCCTCATCAGAGTCGGATCATGACACCTCGCACTCTTACTTACACAGTCAAGAACAGAAAGGTCAGACCTAATGGAGAATGGAGATGGATGGATGGACCTGACCTGTTTTGGGAAGCTCTGTGGAGCCCATTTGGTGTTTCACTAATTTACAAGAAACTGCTGTTTCTAAAATATTACAACTAAATAGGCACCATGTAATCAAGCTCAGTCTGTCCTTAAGACTACACTACATGAAGCTGTCATGCAAAAAAAATATTAAATACTTTTTATTTACACTGAGAAAGAACAACTGTCTGATCCGTCAGTCAGCTTTTTCAAAACCAACATGGCTCAGTTCAAAATTTTGTTTCAAAACAAACTCCTCATCTCTTCTCTGACACGATTTTGACATCAGTTGATGTGCTACCACTACACGTCATAGTTATATTTGTTTATGAGAGACTGAAGTCTCATCTGTCACTGGATTTAAAATAATACCTCTGACTGCAGTTAATCCAGAAAAATAAAAATAGTGTCCAGGTCCTATCATCTGTCATTAAAGGAATGTATAAAAATAAGATGCGTCTTCTGATTAATCTGGCCAACGGTGGTACTGCAACTTCTGTGTCTGTCACATGAAGCCATTGGGCCCCAAAAAACTTTTTCTAATAGACTTACATTGAGAAAGAGACGTCTGTAACTCAGTGAATAACCTTGAAATCAACTCCCCAGTACAAACACTCTAACAGACCTTATTTAAATCATTACCCAAATAGTTGTAAAATGCACTAATAGCTGAATCAGGAGTTATTTCATTCCTCTGTTTATGTCTACAGAGACCCAGACCGTGGTGACACCGCAAGCCGTGACTGAGTCATGTGACTGAGCCGACGCTACTGTGCAGACAGTAAGACCCGGAAGACCCAGAAGATCCGGGTACTTTTCCAAACTTTTCTTTAATATCATGGGAAGCACAGGCACAGTTTGCGTTGCTTCAGAGGGCTCAGTGAACCCCCTAGTGGCCATAGCCAAAAACGCATGTAGGAAGATCTCTGTTTATCATAATAACACAGAACTAATAATTTATTGTAATGATGAATAATAACAATCTTGATGCATCTATTTGTTGACAGAATAGGAAGCCAACAACAAAATAAGCCAGATTTATGGTGATTTTGTTTACTTGAAAAAAAAAAAAAAACGCTTTCTGGCCACACTGAATGTGTTAAATATGCACTTTCCTGTTACGTCATGAAAACAAACCATAAGCATCAGCTGTGTTCTCGAGATCAGAGCGGAGAGGTAACCACTTAAAAGTTGGGTGATACTTGCTATCTTCCTACGTTTGTACTTTTTAAACTGAAAACTCACGTATTAAATTGTGATGTTCACTGGAAATGATGCACAATATAGACAAGGGCAAGTGGGAAAGTTTCTGGTGATCTCCCTCCTGCCAGCTCCCACCTCATTTAGGTTTTTGTAGTGAAATGAAGAGGTATCGTGTAGATAACTCCTAATTTCAACTCCATCAATCAGCCATTTCTTGTCCACTGAGGCACTTTCAAAGAAAGCGACGGGAATGAATAGAAAAAGGGCTTCCGACAAATGCTCAGCTAAAAATGGCGTCACTTGCAACCGGTTAGGACATTCCAGTGGAAAACAATACAAACAAACTGATTTAACCACCAATGTTCGCTCGCGTTGCATTCAGGACGCGGTGTAACACATCTCGCCTAATCCCTTTCAGTTGAATCATTATGACAGTGTTTTTATTCCTTTCATTATTTCACGATGAAGTTTTGCTTCTCAATGGTAACTACACCTGACACCACATGTTCATTTTGAGAAACAGGTAGCTTATAAAGCGACTCATTTAATAAGAGCTCTTCTCGGTTATAGGCTATAACTGAGCAGAGCTCTCTCTGTTTTCTTCATAATGTTGTTTAGATAAAATAATGTACATGTGCTGATTTGTAGTTCTGTTTTGGACAGTTGAGAAGGATTAGGATTACAGCCACTCCAGCATAATGAAACTGTTCAAACTGGCCACTTGTAAGTCTGTTTTTTAGCACATTTGCACTCAAGGAAGCCTTTGTTTCTGCGATCTTGGAATCGTTGGCAGCCCATAATATCCATTGGACCACTCTGACATAAACTGGAGGCGTGGAGGAAGAAAATCAAATCAAGCTGAAGAAGAGTAGACATGCACGTCCTGTTGTTTTGATAATGTCATGAGAGAGCTATATGTTTTTTCAGAGAGCAAGAATGTTGATTGGTTCATTTTCTGCATAACTGAGAATCACTCTGGACGTGTAGCGTTAGGGAGGAACAGCATTTTAAGTGGAGCTCATCAAAACTCATCAGTGTCGGCAGATGCAGGGGAGCAGCTGTGTTTATCTCAGGGCACCGAGGGGCCAGCGGTTGCCAGGAGCCGAGCACCGGGCAGACGGATAGATGGATGGATAAATAGATGAATGAATCTAACACACGCACACAAACACACACACACTGACAGAGCTAAATATGCAACAATGTAGGGCTGCTTGATTATGGCAAAAATCATAATCATGATAATTTTGGTCCAAATCTTCGCATGTATGCAGATGATACCGTTATTTTTATCTGGTTCTACACAGCATCAGGGCTCTTAATGAGGCTTTTCCTTGTTAAATAAAGTCTTAAAAGAAATAATATTGAGATCACGATTATTTAAATAAAACGAGAGCGCCACTGCGAAACAGAATGGATTATCTTGTTTTTTCTTGGAAGCAGGATCCTAATAATTAACTGTTTAAACATTAAGGGACATTAAGAAATATAACCGATTAATACCATCGGTTAAACGGTTAAAAGAAATATCAATATTTAATTAAAAAGCTGAGCAAAAGGAGCGGCCCTTCACTAAAAGAAGAAAAGCTGGTCCACCTTAACAGCCCACTTTAAGAGAGTCTACGTCCACGGCGATAACACCACCGATAACACCACCGATAACAAACACACTCTGCTGACAAACCGTATGTGTGCGACAATGGCGAGCACGAAGCCACCGGCAACGCTTCAGCTGTGAAAGTAGCACAAAGACACACGGTTTGTTGGATACTCGCTATCGTTACGCTGGGCAGACACACAGCTGACAACCTGCTAAACTAAACTAAATGCACAGTGGAGACTCTTACTTGGGAAAGTGGACGCATGTGTCTGCGACACTAAATGCAGCATCGTGGACGGCGGATGGCAAACTGGGGACTCAGCTGTCTGTTGTGTTCATATACTGCAGCTTGTTGGTTAACAGTTAATTATCGGTTAACAAGGGTTAATTATCAATTAAAATTTTTTTCTAAATTAGCATCTCTAGTTGGAAGCTAAAATGTAAAGTAAATGAAATTGGAATTTGATTAATTGCACAGCCCTACAGCAATGGCACTGGCGCTTAAATTATTCATTCATTCATTCATTATCCTATTATTATATTCATATGGAGCCGATCCCAGCTGACATTTGGCGAAGGCGGGGTTCACCCTGGACAGACTATCACAGGGCTGACTCATAGAGACAGACAACCATGCTCACATTAACCTGCATGTCTTTGGATGGTGGGGGGGAGAACCCGGAGAAAACCCACGCTAACACAGGGAGAACACGCAAACTCCACACAGAAAGGCCCCAAGCCGGGATTGAACCTGCGACCCTCTTGCTGTGAGGTGACAGCTCTAACCTCGGCACCACCCAAGCAAACATTCACCAAAATTTGAAATCATGAGTAGATGTCTATGAAACTTCAGCTAGCTCTTTTCTCTTGATCAGCATCATCAACACTCCTCTCTCTTAACAAAGAGTTTTAAAAAGGTCCAGAAGAACCAGAGATATTGTGTTTTTTATTCCATACATTCTTTTTTCTGGCACCTACATTACACACAATGCAACTCACTGACAGTTTGGATGGAGATTTTTGGTCTGTTATGCTAACAGCAGCTAATGCAGCCTTGAGCTGCTCATTAACTTTCAAACTGACTCTATCAGTCTGACTTTATCAGACTTATGAGACTCCCTCTGGAGCCCCAAAAGGCTTCCACAGTGCTCCCCACTGGAGTCTGTGGGTTCCCCTTTAAGTTGCAGATTCAGTTTGACCTTACAGCTGCAGCTAAAGACCAGCATCACTTACACAAAACTAAAGGCCCCAATTACAAATGTGCCTAAAATCAAATCGTTTTTTGCTTCATTTTCTTTCAGTCCAATGTCCAGTGGATAGTTCAACATTGTTCAAATGTACCACTGCTCTTCTCACATCTGACTCAAAACCGGTGGGCAACCTCCGGTTCGGAAAAGTGAAGCCAATGTCCGATTGAAGAAGCCCAATTGCATAAAAGTCTGATAAAATTATCCTACTTCCCACTTGATTTATTACCTCAGTAAAAACTGTAAATATGAGTTTATGGTCTCAATCGCTAGTTTTAAGTCTTCAATGCAGCATGATGTTCATTTAGTAAATTATAGTCCCATTAGAGTCAAATAGACCATAAAGCAGGGGATGCTTCAGGGCATGGCTACCTCATGAATGACAGGTCCCTGAGTTGCCTAAAAAAATTGTCTCATTCAGTGTTCGGTTGTACTTGGCTCCGCCCTCTCGTGTCAATTCTGGTAGCAAAAAACCAAGATGGTGATGGCCAGAACTCAAGTTGGCGGTGACCAATATGCTGAACTTGGGACTTCAAAATTGTAGTCCAAAAACCAAAGGGTGACGTCACCAAGACTACGTCCACTTCTTATATACAGTCCATACTCAAAACCAAAGAAAACCCAGATGATAAGATAATCAACTGTGTCCCTTTCTCTAAATTGT
Organism: Pterois miles; assembly: GCA_947000775.1. Taxonomy (NCBI): domain Eukaryota; kingdom Metazoa; phylum Chordata; class Actinopteri; order Perciformes; family Scorpaenidae; genus Pterois; species Pterois miles. Next base: position 14,258,914 of record CAMQGK010000549.1, on the reverse strand, counting down.
TATCTTGAATGTCATTAATACTGAAAAGAGACGGCACATGGTGTTGTGGAAAACAAAGGAAGTGAGTAGAATATCAAAGAGAGAAAACTTTTGAATGAAGGAGAGTTGCTGTCTCAATTAAAGCTAACAGTGTCTCTGAAAGCTCTGGAGTCTCGCTGTGAGTGTCAACAAATACCACCATCTCTCCAGTTTGAAACTAATCGCATCGAAAGAATCGATCAATAGAGCGCAGGAGGTTTTCTGTCAGCCTGTCATGTTGTTCCTGTCCATTTCTGTAGCCTGGCGGATAAACAAAGATGATTATCCAAAGGCACAAGATGCAAGAAGACTTCCATTTTGGTTTGAAAAGTGTTGAAAAGTCCCCACCTGGTTACGTAACCCAGAATCAGATCACACCAGCAGAGCTACCTGAGGTTGAGGGGAGGACACGACAGAGAGGCGCATTCATTTTTAAACCCCGTCCGATTCTCCAACTGAGATTTTTATTATTCAGCAGTGAGACACCGTTCCCTGCAGTCCGTCATTAAATGAAAAGTTACACAGCAAAATAGCAGAGGAGAACTGGTTTTTCATTTTGGGAACAGAAGTTATTTCGGCTCGGTGGGTAAACTCCAGCTATCCAGCACTCCTTGAATGTTATGCAAGAATCAGCTGCTATTGCCAGTTTGACCCAAAACTGGTGGGTAGTAAGTCCCGAGAGATACGAGTAGAAAAGAAAGAATAGTGAATGTGTCTTGATGACCTCGGGGAAACAGGCAGAAATACACAGAAAACTAGCCACACACACTATTTCTATTTTATATCTTATTCTGCAGCAGAGCTGGACTATTTTTCTGGACACACACTGGAGATATGCATTTTATAATAGCTCCATAACACATGGAAGATACACTATTGTGAAAACTGCCTTTGAACTATATATACACACACAAATTACACATTCAAATACTGTATTCCCTCTTTTCACACATCCTGTCTTATCTGGCATGTGGGGATTTTCTTCTACAGTCTGAGCCAACTCATGCGCCCAGACTGAAATTCATTATCACATATTTAAGTGGTGAAATAATGCAGCTGGCCTGCCTGTGCCCTCCCCAAAATACACTGTGTGAAAAGAGGCTGATTCAATATCCATCTAACCATGCAGGGCTTGTGACAGGCGCAGAGGGGGAATTGTGATAGATCTGCCATCGCGCAACTCTCCTCGCTCAATTATTAATAAGCTTCTTAAAACCTACAGGGAAGCAGAGGAGTGGAGAGCTCGGAGAAAGAGGCTGTTTTGTTCTCTAATTGTCACCGTTGCTTTTCCTTGTTGTTTGTTTGACAACACGGTTACCGACACAAACTCGTCGCAGTAAGTTTTAAGACTGCTGACAACTGTTATTCATTGTCTTTTTACTGCACAGTTTCTTAACAATAGTCCAGCTTGGGCCAGGTTATGAGTGGGAGGGTTAAAGGACAGATATTTACTGAATCAGACAAACTCATTTGTGTTTCTTTATGTCTCTGCCTGTAGTTTGAATCCACTGAGCCACATGAGTCTAATCAGTACATTTTAAACTCTGGCTAAGAGGGAAAACTATATCTCAAAATATTAAACTATCCCTTATAAACGGACAGGAATGATGTCTCTTCTGGAGGCTCTCTGTGGATACAAGGGTGCAGATAAGGATTCTGGTCCCTGCTGTACTTTCCACTCCTCCCCAAACCACCATTACTATATGTATGAGCAATCACAGTACAATATGTCTGCCCATCTACAGCTAAAACACACAGCACACACAGTATTTACTAGCAGGCAGCTGAGTAAACGCACTTACTGCCAGGACTCTGACTGTGCTCCAGATCTCATACTTTTTCTTTTTACTTCTAGTTCATACTGCAGCTGACCTTACAAAGTAGGTACTGTTGCATGCAGTGTGCGTACAATTAGACTGAACTTTGACACTCTTTCTCATATATCCACTGCGCAGAAGATTGTGGGTCAGAATAGCCAAAAAACATGCTGGCTTACATACTGAAAATGCGACCATATATTCTTGTATTTTGGCATCCTCATTTGAAATTGAAATACTGTGTACTGGGACATACTATCTTCTACTCTTTTTCTGACACACTACGAACTAGTATGGTAGTACAGGTATTGGACTTGGTTCACCATCATATCCATGCCATAGTATCGCTCACCGACCGTGAACTGGGGACAGTGAACGCAGCACCGTGGCTGCTAATGCTCACCGACAGTGAACTGGGGACAGTGAACGCAGCACCGTGGCTGCTAATGCTCACCGACAGTGAACTGGGGACAGTGAACGCAGCACCGTGGCTGCTAATGCTCACCGACAGTGAACTGGGGACAGTGAACGCAGCACCGTGGCTGCTAATGCTCACCGACGGTGAACTGGGGACAGTGAACGCAGCACGGTGGCTGCCACAGTAACTCTCCTGATCTTTCATATTCAACCTTGTATCACTGGCACCTTTCTGGATTGTGTTCTTGTCCCATGTCCTTGTTTTCCTGCAGAGCACTTTACCGTATATCACATAGTTATTTATACGGTAGCACTGAAGATCTATGTAAATAAAGCTGAATGTAAGTGAATAAAATTGAACTGAATATAGCTGAAATTATAGATGGAAGATAATACTGATTTTCTTACAGAAGGGGTTTTGATTGCTCGGTCTCTCCACTCAAGTCAAGAGTCAATCACTAAACAGATGGCACACATTTTGAATGCAGACAGTCGGTCCAATCACACAGCAATCTGTGTAGAAGACGAGCAATCGCAAACATGACTCACAAAAGGAGAGTGATTGGAGACATCGGCGTTTCTAAGAGACTCATTGGTAAAAGAGTGTGTTAAGCAGCAGGGGAGAAACGTGTGATCTGCATTTCAAAAGGCACAGAGATGACCTTCAGGCCTGCCGGGTGGAGTGACTTGTGGTTTCAGTCTGATCTGGTTCTCCTGCAGACTCAGAGTCACTTTAATTAGTCAAATATGTTTCTATAATAATAATAATTAGAGGAGAGGAGAGGAGAGGAAGATTTGGAGAAATGAAAAGGAAAGGACAGAAATGAAAGGAAAGGAGAAAAGGACAAAGGAAAGAAAAGGAAGGACAACAGAGGAAAGGTATAAGGCATAAAAGGAAAGATAAAAGAGAAGAAAGGAAGAGGAAGTGAGATGAGATGGGGAGAAAAGGATAGGAAAGGAAAAAGGTAAAGAAAAGGATATGAGAGAAAAGAAGAGGAAGGGAGGAGGGAGGAAAGAAAAAAGGGAAAAGGAATGGAAAGGCAAGGAATGGAGAGGAGGAAATAAAGGCAAGGAAGGGAGAGGAGAGGGAAGAACAAAAGTAAGGAAAACAGCATACAGGGAAGGAGATGAGAGCAAAAGAAAGAGGAAGGAAGGGCAGAGGAACAGAAATGAAAGAAAAGGCAAGGAAAGACAAGGAGAGGAGTGGAGAGGAGAGGGACAAAGAAGAGCAAAGGGAGAAAAGGAAAGGAGATGAGAGGAAAGGAAAGGAAAGGAAAGGAAAGACAGGTAAAGGAAAGGAGAGGACAGAAAGAAAAGGAACTGGCTGCTGCAGGGTTGGGAGTTGGGAGGAGAGGTGAGTGGAGAAAGGATCTGTTGTCATTGGAAACAGCAGTCGGCTGGCTGTCATCCATATTTAACCTGCTGCTGTTTTAAATGCACAGCACCTTAATATGCTGTTTTAGTTCAAATAACTCAGACAGCATCTACAGACGTTACTGCTCTGATACACAAATAGCACAGCACTAGGGAACCTCTAAATTGGCATCCACAATCACCGCAGGTAACAAAAAATAATGCCACTCTCAAAAAGTAAAATGATGCTTCTCCTTAAATACAACTAGAAAAAACGTTGATACGAGGCTTTTCTCGTCCAGTGACACAGCAGCAGCTATCACAGATTTAGCAGCAATCTCATGTCTGCTTCAAAATCTTCACCGCGAGGAAAGAGGAGTTTAGCGGCGGAGAAGTTTTTCCACATCTGATCTTGTCAAAATCTTTTTAAACACTGTCTCCTCTCTGAGTCACCTCTTGTCTGAGCAGCCTTGAGACAAACTGAGTGGGTTTCACGAACAATCGGACTACACAGCAGAGAGGCAGCGGTTCACAAAGTACCCAGACAGCTTTGCTCCTCCAGAAGACAACTAAGTAAACAAATCAATGTCTGATTGATCCATCATTAGCAAAGCTAATATTCAGAACAATCTGCGCAAAAGACAAAGTGACAAACAGATACAGATTAGGAGAAAAATGATTGTGTTAAGATTCAAGGGGAAACATCAGAAAAGTTCATTTCAAGGGAAAGATACAAGCTGTAACAGCGAGATAGAGGGGGAATGAAACGCTCCTTTCAAACGTCTTATCGTACGTCTGAAGTGCTGGCTCGGTGATTTGAGAAGGCCCGAGGCATTTAAATGTGAAACAAGGAAACAAATGAGTGTCGAAGAGACAGGCCTTAAAGAGATCTGTCTCTTGAAGGCAACTGTGCTGCTGTGATGAAAACTCATCTGTTAGCACTGATTCTTCTTACGTTTCAGATAAAAGGCACCGTCAGAAGATGTGTGAGTGTGTCAGGATAAAGCAACATGACAGATACAAAGAGGGAGTAAATCTTGTAAATCTCTCAGGTATCTTTTGGTTTCTTGTGTTAGAATCATTGTGAAAATGTTCCTATGTCAAATTATTTAAAGATTAACTCCACACTGGATCTTTTATGGAGCCCCAACATGACCACAGGTGTCTGTTGTAGCGACAGGGAAGTGCTCCACTGCCTTATTTTGTCTTTTAACTTCCTGTCTATAGGAATGTGTCCTGTTGTGTAGGTTGGCATCTGCAATTTTACAATTTAATATATGGTGTTACAATGTTGAGGTTGTTGTGGGGTCAGTTTTAAGCTACAGTGAAGACAGTGGCATCATATGAAACTAGATAACCTAAAAAATCCACTGGTACCAACCATGTCATATTAGCATGTCGAAAAAGTGGTTACATAACGCTCGAAATTACGTTAAATTCTGGTAAGGAAAAACTGGCATGGCCATTTTCAAAGGGATCCCTTGACTTCTGACCTCAAGATATGTGAATGAAAATGGGTTGTCTGGGTTCTCCTTTTACAGCCCACTTTATGATAATCACAGGCAGTTTGGGGCAAGTCATTGTAGGGATGTCACGATACCAGAAATCTAGAAGTCGATACCAATACCAGTGAATTTCCACAATTCTCAATACCAAATTCGATGAACAAAAACAAAACACCAACAATAAATCCCTTGTAATTCAACATGCATTCCTTTATTAAAACACTGACGTGAATACAGCGTGCATATGCCTCATTGTGTAACAGTCGGAGAGCATTAATACATACGAATCGGACAACTACTTGGTTCTCTATTCCAATCACGCTACCTCAGGTGCTGTAGAAAAAGAGTATCGTACCGTTTTTAGAATTTTGGCATCGTCTTGGTACCGATATCGGTTCTGGTGACATCCCTAAGTCATAGTCAAGTCAGCACACTGATGGCTGACAGCTGTTGTTGTCTGTTGGGCTTCAGTTTGCCATGTTATGATTTGAGCATTTATGCTAAATGCAGTACCTGTGAGGGTTTCTGGACAATATTTGTTATTGTTTTGTGTTAAAGTTGTGATGTAAAATTGTGTTAATTGATTTCCAATCATAAATACATGCATACATTTGCATAAAGCAGATTTGTCTTGTTGATAAGAGTATTAAATACTTGACGAATCTCCCTTTAAGGTGCATTTTGAACAGGTAAAAAATGTGCAGTTAATAAGCAATTTATCCCGATTGCCTGAGGACAATCATGCGATTAATCACAATTGAATATTTGTGATTGACAGCCCTAATATACAGCAGATACTGTATATACACCAGTTGCTCTTTCTGATGTCTTGGTTTGATCATTGATGCTCAAGTATTGCTCTAAGCAGATGAAATGAACAAGACTGAATGAGTAAATGCTCCAAGGTTTGATGAAAGCTAGCGATAAATGTGCCTTCATGGGCCGTTCCAGCTTTTGCAGCTGCACTCACAAACTTGTGAGACACACACACACACACACACACACAAACATAACCTCATCCATCTATCCATTCCCACTGGCCAATAATAAAATCTCTGGAGCCATTTTGAAGTCTGCTGGTAATCAATCTACCGAGTTATTGAGATTCATGATGTCCCAGCTGCACACCTGCACTAATGCAAATGACTAGGGTATTCCTCAGGGGCACGCACGCACACACACACACACACACACACACACACACACACACACACACACACACACACACACACACACACACACAGAAATAACAGAGTCAGAGAGTTTGGGGTAAACAGGAAACCTATTAAAACCTATTTGGATAATATTTCCACCAAAGATCATTTTTAATGACCTCATGAACCCACATTGACAGATTAAACATTTGAATCATAACCATTACTGTGCTTGGTAATTTCACTCAGGGCTCATTGGGGCCTCTGTACTCAAAAGAAACCAATTCAACAAGTGCATTGGACCCTGGAATAGCATCTTCAGAGGAACATGTAGCATTCATTTCAATCCCACTGTGCTCTGCCATTCAAATAAGTGAAAGTGGAGCCATTTATAAAATCCTTTAATCCTAAAATTCGTTTGTTGTTCCTCCATTGTGAATTGATAAGAGTGACGATAATTAAAGGCTGAATTGCAGCACAGTGAATATAGCTCTAAATGTCTCAGATTAACTCAAAAATCCTCCTTTATTTCTTTGTTCTAAAGAGCTCTGTGTTTCTGTTTAGTTCTTTAAGATTATATAGGATTATACTGACATCAAAATGTTGCTGGTGATTTGGACCTTCAGTGTCAAAACACAGGCTGTGGCTCAGAGGGTAGAGCAGGTTACATGTCGATGTGTCCTTGAGTAAGACACTTAACCCCAAATCACTCCCAAAAGCTTAGCCATCGGAGTGTGAATGAGATGAATGAGTATTTAGATTAGATCCTGAAGGGCAAAGTTGCCCCCCCCCCCCCCATCCTGTGCCGTCAGTGTATGAATGTGTCACTATATCATGACAGCAGTGCATCAGAAACAAAAACTCTTCTGAAAAAAAAGAAATTTTGTGACCCAGCTGCAACAAACGAGCCAAACCCATGCACTGCCCACCGACCGGAGCAAAGTGTCTCATTTTACAGCTTAACAATCAGCCGATTAGACTGCCTGACTCAGGCTATTAAATAGACATTATCGGTCACTATACTGTTAGCTCCATAGATGTGGGACAGTAGGAGCCTACTACACCCACCAGTGGGCATTATCATCTATTCACAACTCGTAGTATAAAGAGTGAGAAGGTCCATTGAGGGTAGGAGGATGGTTCAAACACGTTATTTGGCTGTAACTCAAGAATTAATATGCTAATTGTGACACTTTCACACGAATATCTAGCAGGATAAAGTGATGTAGTAATGACATTTTGGACAGACATGGATATAAACTGCAACTTCTTGGCAGACGCATACAACCGTGAGGAAGAAATTCTACTGAAACCTCAGATCCCTGGGCACTTCTACCGAGGCACCATAGAGAGCCTGACAGGCTGCTTCACCACCTGGAATGGCAGCTGCACAAACGGGGGCCGTAAGGCGCCGGGAAGGTTGCTCCGCTCGGTGCAGCACATCACCAGGTGCGAGCTGCCCAGCCTGCAGGAGATGTAGCGGTGCCTCAGGAAGTCCCTGAGGGTCATTAAGGACACCACACACCCCTACAACAACCAACTCTCCCTCTGGCCCTCTGATAGAAGATATAGGACCCCCCAGGACTCACACCACCAGAACGAGAAACAGTTTTTTCCCCAAGGCCACAAGACTTTTTAACAGATAACTACGATGCTCTCTCTCACAAAAAGTGCTATAAACAAGTGCAACACTTCAATCAATGCAATATGTGCAATAAAAGAAATTTACAAAATGCCTCTGCTGTGTTTTTATAGCATGCAACCTCACTGCTTCCATATATACACATACAGTATACAGTATATATCTGCTTCTATATTTATTTCACTGCCTCCATATACATATGTGGTCTTAATATGCCTGTGGACCAAATATTTCTGTTATTACTGTGACATTTATTATTATTATTATTATTTTTTCTTCTGTTACTTAACTTACTGTTTTTCATGGAGCTTCCCAGCAAAAAGTATTTCACAGGATTGTACTTGTATAACCGGTGTGACAACAAACATCTTGAATCTCGTTTTGTTCTGTGTTTTTTTAACTAATTTTATTCTAAAAAAATGCAATTACCAGAGGCATCCACTCGCATCTCATGTCTGCTATTGACTTTCAGATTTGTGTGCTGATTTGTGTTCCTCTGACTTTTCATCCTCTTCAGCTGAAAATAAAAAAAACAATCCCCATTCTCCTCAACATGCATTGAGTGCATTGATTTTCCAACAAAAAGCAATGAACACTGTTAATACGTAGAGATCAATACAATTCTGCAGCTGATTTATAGTCACTTAATAATTTGTAACAGCAATAAAAACAGTGAATCAGGAGTTGAATACCTTCATACTTTTGTTTTTGGACTTACAAGTAGGCATTGCTAGAAACCAATTACTGAAGTAAAGGGAAAGATAATTCCCTAATCTCCCCTCTCTGCTTTCATCAGGAGCAGCTTGCCTTGCTTTGCCTCTGCTAATGCATCCTCCATAATAATTTCCCAGTTGGGACTTTGGTCTCATTTCCCCAAACTCCACCCTGCAACCCCCGCCACCAGCTCATTGTTCAAACTGATGACAGCACGGGCAGAAATGTGTCATTTCCAAAAGTTTTTTATGCATTTGGGTTTGTTAATGCACAGTCATGAAAGGTGGAACAAGTAGCAGGACTGAAAAGCAGCAGAGCAGAAAGTATATTTATAAGACAAAGCCTCTGGCATGTTTAGATTCAATTAAGTCTGATTTGAGAGCAGAGCAGTGAACTCAGATTACATTGGTAAATGGTGATGCTTGGACTGCTACTTTGAAACTAGTTGAATTTACCAAATAAACCTTTTAATCCATTCCATTTGACTAATAATGCAATCTATAAACTTGATTTTAAAAGGATAAGTCATGCTTAAAATCATAATAGTGAAGAGGCTGTTTGGTGACTCCAAACACGCTTTCCACAGTGTGAAACCCTCGTCTCATTATGATTTCCTGGTGGATTTAAACAGACCCAGAGCAGCAGTGGAGTTTCATAAAATGTTCAAATACCCTGAATTATTAATGATCAGTGGGAGAATTAGGACTGCGATGGAGGTAGACGCTAAAACTCCCTCAGACATCTATCAGGTGCGGGTGCGATGTGTTCACGCCTGTGTGTTCCTAAGAATAAGTGGCGTTTATAAAGGCATAAAATTAATAATTGAGACTGCAGGAACATGTGCAGCACGCTTTTGTTGATAGCTTACACAGTGTGCCATTCAATTACGTGGAACCAGGTGGTTAAGAGTGAGCGTGAGTCGAACAAAACAGCGGGTTAAAGAGGAGATCACTATGGACCACAAACAATTGTATTTACGTCATAACACTAATTGAATTCCCTGCACCTCGACTGATGTTGTGATTCTGTACAGACTTTAAATCAGTCTGAATGCTCTAGCTTTAATAGCCTTCATATGAAGCTGTGTTCATTTTTAAATAATATAGCCTCTCATGTTGATTACTGGCTCTGCCTGTTTGCCTGACAAGACCTCTTATGTAATGCAGTGATTGTAGTGTGCTAAATTGATGTCAAAAGTTCTTGACATTGAGTGATTTCTTTCATTTCTCCTTTTCAAATCAAATTGGATTCATTTAAACTAGATAAATAGACTCAAAGTAAACTTTCTTCGAATGGATACTGCACTCCAAATCTACCTTTAAAGCTGCACAAATTAATATTTTCATATTTACAATGGACCAAATGCTACAGCTAGTGTCACTGCTCTCATCATCTACCTGTTGCATCTAGAAAGCTCACTCCACCTGCCCAATACCATACAGAAAGTAAGCACCTAACTGGAAAAACACAGTGGAGCATTTAGCAGCTAAAGAGACAGATATTTCCTTCAGGAGATGGTGGAGACCAAAACAGAGCTAAAAGGAGAGGACTTGCATTTGCAAGGTGGACAGATACTACAAATTAATGCTAATGTGATGCTAAAATGGCCCAAAAATAAACAACATATTGCTGTTTTAAAACTGAAACCCTCCCCACCTGTAGACTGTAAAAAGTTTCACTTTCTCAATCTTCCTGTACAGCACTTGCTTTATGTTTAGCTCAAGCTGTTCTCAAGCACCGTTCGTAGCTACAGACCATTTCACAGTTGTAAACCTAAATAACCTGAATATGTTCCAGTTTATTTCCTGTTGCAGTGCGTGGCTCTGGCTGAAATCACATACTACATACTCAATATGTGTATTACCGTTCAACATACAGTATGTTCGTGTGAATAAACAGCTGTATGTGTCTTTTTGGATGCGTTGAGCAGCATTTTATGTCATCACTTCCTTCCTCCTTGCTGACTGGAGACGAGTAACCATGGTAACCTGCGCCAACCTTGTGATCATCATGACGGTTTGTGAGAATCAAAGTCTGAATTAATTTTAAAAAGATTTTATGCCTAGCAAATTATTTAAGATGTCTGTCAACGTCTGTTATGAACGTTGCAGTCACTACTGCAGTGCATTGTGGGATATTATGTCGCCATAGTGTTTAGCATTACATACTGTAATATTACATCAGCAATAGTATGCAATTTGTGTACTATTTGTTTCATACTAAGGATCTGGACATGCTAAAAAAATGTCACATACTGTTTTATAAATCAATCAGTTCGTATGTAATGTATGGAATCCATGTAATCGTGAACCAGGAAGTATACAGAGCAAAAAAATGCCACATAGGGAGGGAAAGACAGCGGACTTTCACCCAGGAAACCGTTGTTTGTATCCCATGTGAAATCAGAAATCTACATTTACTTATTTGTCACGTAATTTTCATACTTCAGTAACACCACAGTTATTTCAGTACAAACCACGATCTTTTCCTAAAGCTAACCAAGTAGTTTTGTTGCCTTTATTTATAGTTTATTTTGTCTGTATATAACAAGCAAAAATTGACAGGTGTTACTGGACATTCATACATAAACACATGAAAAATGAAGAATAACTTTTCGTAAGCCATCATACAAACTGTTGTATGTGGACAGGCAGAGTCAAACCGTCTGCTGTAAAACCATTTGCAGTCTGGAGTAATGACGACGCTAGCAAGTGACTTCTTACAGTGACCTTTCCAGGCTAAAAAGAGTGTTTCATACTCAGGAGACAGATATTGGGTGCTCTATCACTTTATGTGTTTGACATAGAAAACAAATTCTCCATTTAGTCTACTTAACGTTGTAGTCACCGATAATCATCTCTCTAAAATTAAACAAAGTGTAGCTAGTATTGGCTTTTTCCTTTAACCTTGTTTGCTGTAGAATAAAGAATTTTCTGTGTCATGTAGCTGTAGTGGTCTCCATTGCCTCATCACTCAAGTCCGCTCATGACCTTTGTCTTTGTAAGGTTACATCTGAGTCTGCTCAGTGTTGCTTGTAACAAGAATTGTTATGAACAAGCCCTCCAAAGAAATCAATGTGTTCAATAGCAGTGCACTATGAAGTTTCTCATGAAGAATGGCTGACAGACCTGGCCTGCAATATTGCCACAAAATTGCTTCTCCATCTTAATTGCTGCCCCAACACCTTCATTTTCCACTTCACTTTCTCTTTAACTTCGACCTCTCCTCCCCACTCTCTATCTTCCTCCTCCTCTCTCCCCTTTGTACCTCTCGGGCTGAAAAGATGGTAATCAGAGCTCATTGACTTGGGGCTGACACCACATCATGAACACTGTCATCACATCTTTGAGCAAGTTTCAAAAGATGAAGCAGGCGCTGAGAGTTTCTACATCCTTCTTTCCACACGTTCCCACGTTTAAGTTCCAAAAATACAAGAATCAGAAATACAATATGCTCTACTGGAAATAACCTTCAAGACAAGGAAGTAAAATGAAACCCACATATTTAAATGAGCAAGAAACACTGAAGATTAACATTGTTTTGTGACTCACTTCAACTCTGAAAAATATTTTCTTGTACCTTAACAAAGGCTGCCATAATCTTACAGTATACAGTTATATAGTACTATATGTAGTATGGCATATACTAACTTTGACTTTGACAAGAGGTGATGATAGCAACGTGATGATAACTATGTGAACGGCTGTTCATCCTATAATTATCATTCTGAACACTGGGTCACTTGTACCTTGAGAATTTTCAGTGTGTGTGTTGTGTTTGTTTGTGTTGTGTGTGTGAAAGAGAGGGAGAGAAGGAGGTTTATGCACACTATAATCATCTATAATGTTACGTCTGAGGTGAGAGGAAAAGGGAAGTGAGAAGTGTTGTTTCCATGGTAACCGACATGTCAGCAAAGCGCCACGGTGCGTCTTTGTTTTTCCAGGTGAGAAAACACACACACACACACACACACACACACACACACACACACACACACACACACACACACACACACACACACACACTTAATGAGAACTCTAAAGGGCAACGAAGACAAATTGGTGCAACGCCTGCTATTCTTTAAACTCACATCGTGGCCTTCACATTGCCTCACAACCTTTAATGTTTATTACAGTAACACAAACTTATGAAGTACAAAAATCTGCCACTCACAGTGAACTGTCCTGTATTTAAGTGTTCATTGTGTTGGAGAGAGAATCACTTAGGCTTGTCAAATTATTTTTATGGGACCAAATCTTTCCATCCAGGGCCTCAAAAGCTTCCTAATGAAAATTCATCTTACATGCCCTCTTAAGCTGAAGAGGTGTTTCCTAAAAGCATCTTAATTTAAGACACTCTTAGGGTAGATTGTGTGCCTCACTCTCACTCATGGGAGGCTGAGGACGTCTTAAGAAGTTTCGTACCTGCACGACAAACTTCAAACTCCATCTTAATGGACATTTTTATTGTATTTGATCATTTTAAAGTCTACACTTTGTCACTTGTGTTTTCTGTTACTGTCGGTGACAGTTGATGTGATCATTTTCAGAAAATAAAATTAACCTATAGTAAACCATGTTGTGATGGGATTACACACCGGCTGCGACGCAAAATTGAGCCATGGGTGTAAAGTGGTGGGGGTCAGTGGCCCTTTACCGTATACTGTATTTAATATGGGGCGTGCGGACTACAGTTTTGAAGCCTTGAATTGGTCATTTTGGCCATCGCTATCTTGGTTCTTTGCTACCAGAAATGACACAAGATGGTTAAGTACAACCAAGTAAGACATTTTTTTGGTAAACAAAATTTTAATATCAACTGAAAGCGCACTGAAAGGGTTAAAGTTCTAAGACGAAAACACAGACGCCATGGTAGCCACCATGGTAATCACCATGCCCTAAATCATACTCCGATTTATGGTCTATTTGACTGTAAATGGGACTGTAATTTATTTAATGAAAATCATGCTGTATTGAAGAAGACTTGAAACTAGTGACTGAGACCATAAACTCATGTTTACAATGTTTACTGAGGTAATAAATCAAGTGAGAAGCAGGCTCATTTTCTATACAATCAGACTTTGTTTTGCAACCAGAGGAGTCGCCCCCTGCTGGCTGTTAGAAATAATGCAAGTTTAAGGCACTTCTGCATTGGCTTCACTTTACAGAGTCGAAGGTTGCCCACTGCCCATTCCCCACTTCCTACCCCTCACTTCCAGCGCCTTTGCTCAGACCATACCCATCTTCAAACTTGGCCTTCATTTTGATCTCCACTACACACACACCTGTCGTGTTTTATGACAGAATCTTGCACAGTTGTGATGCCATCGCGGTCACAAAATGTGTCCACAGATATATAAACACCTTGCAAAGTACACAAATAAAAAGCTTCTGCTACAGTAGGTGTCTCCAGGACTACATTTCACCATGATGACACACACACAGACTCACAAGGTGACAGCAACATCAGCCACATGCTTTCATAGCTGGTACATATTCAGACGTAGCCCTAAGACAGCTTCCAACCACAACTGTTTTGACCTCAACCCTGCTATCTACAAGACCTTCCTGCTCCTTTCTCAATCAGGTGTGTGTTAGGTGTCACCTGACCATGACTGAGCCAATCAGGAGACTCAGTAACCAAATTAATAGTTCTGAATATTCATTTTAATTGTCTCTCTCTCTGTCTGTCTGTCTGTCTGTCTACCAATCCCTCTCTCCTCCCCATCTGTCTGGTTGCTAGGCGACAGCTAGCCTCCAGGTCATACGTCAGCCCTAAGAAGAGCATGTAAATTGCAAACACGCTAGCGGTGCAGGCATGAAATGATGTGGCACAGATGGTGGCCACACATGAAAAGATTCTTCACTTAGGAGTCAGTCGTGAGGAACCTTGAAACCAAACGCTGTGATTTAATTTAGGATCTACACTGAGGGGTGAATGAGTGGAGACGTGAGCAACACTGGTCTCCTGCTCTGCAGAAAGGTGGAAGTAAATTATAAAGGTCAAATCATGTTGTGTCATGTAGTGTCTGCCCTTTTCTGTTTGATTCCTCGCAAAGTTCTATCAGTTCAAAGTTTCTGATGCTGATCTGAGACTTCAGGAGTTTTGCTAAGCGAGTTGACAAAGTACAACAATTTGAGAATGTCTTACGTCTCCCCTTAAACTTCATCCATTCACCTGCAACCGCTTATCCTGTTAGGGGTCGCGGGGGGGCTAGAGCCAATCCCAGCTGGCATTGGGTGAAGGCAGGGTACACCCTGGACAGGTCACCAGACAACCATTCACGCTCACATTCACACCTATGTGCAAGTCATCAATTAACCTGCATGTCTTTGGACTGTGGGAGGAAACCAGAGCACCCAGAGAAAACCCATATGGGAAAAACATGCAAACACCACACAGAAAGGCCCCAAGCTGGATTCGAACCTGCGACCCTCTTGCAGTTACGCCCTTAAACTTAAAGCCCCCCCTTGAACTTAAAGGTGCTTAATTAAAAAATAATTCACAGCATTAATACAGCAGCGCGCAACTTAAAGTGTAGCACAACCTCCCCGAAGTAAACACTGTTGGATCTGTCAGCACTGTTGCCGTTGTTTACACTGTCCGTGCTGTTAGCACCGTTAGCTGCTAGCCGCCGGCTCAGCTGTTGCCATGTTGAGAACCATGAGGAAGCAATCCCCCCAAACATAAGCCCCTATTACACAGAGTTCTCCCAATATTGCCGTAAAGAAGATCTGCCGTTACGCCGGCGGTACTTTCTCACACTGAACAAAACAATGCCAGCATAATGCCATCCCGGAAAATTTTTGACTTGCTGCCTCTAACTTTCATATGAATGAAATTCAATATTTTTGTCTACAAGCTGCTACTTAATAAAAATAAATCTTCGTTGTTGTGGCAAATCCTCAAATACACTTTTAATTACATGCATTGATTTATAATGTCACAACTTAGTTCTATGTAAAACGTCGGCATTATTACTGATTCTGAGCTTCTTCCAAACTCCACACGTGCTGTTATTAAAAGTAAATCAAGGTCTGGCAATTCTGAATAGGTTTTTTTTCTTTTATTGTCAGGAAAAATCTTGTCACCCAATTGTTGTAACCAATGTGGATTATAATGATATGGTGCATCATAACACTACTAAGTCAAATATTTTTACTTTTTTCTGTTATTTACAATAGTTTACATAGATTTTTTTTTTAAATCTCAGTTTCTGACTGTAAGAATATTTTAATTTGATGTCTTGAAATGCCAGAGGGAACAAAGTATCTTCTGGTTTAAACTAGCATTTTTTTTTTTTTACTTTAAATCAAGCTGTTGTTGCTTGTAATGTTCACTTTTATAATTAGGAGTGAATGCCATTACAAGGACTTATTTTTCTTTGCTATTTGTCATTTTTTTGTGTTTTGGTTAGTATGTACCATTCAACAGTATATGTGTATACAAGAAGTGGACGCAGCACTGTTGGTTTGTGGACTGCCAATTGGAGCCTCAAGCCTCAAGTTCGGCATTTTGGCCATCGCCATCTTGGTTTTATGCAACCAGAAGTGACACCAGAGGGTGGAGCTAAGAAGAGGTGACCAAACAGGTTATAATTAACTTCCATGAACTGAAAACACACTGTGACACATAGCGGACAACGCCGTGGTGGCAACCTGTCAATCACACAGTAGCCACACCCTAAAGCATACCCTTTATGGATTGAAGAAGACTTAAAACTAGTGATTGAGACCATGAATTCATGTTTATAATATTGAGGTAATAAATCAAGAGAGAAGTAGCCTCATTTTCTCATAGCCTTCTCTACAATCAGACTTCTTTTTGCAACCAGAGCAGTCGCCCCCTGCTGGTTATTTGAAAGAATGCAAGTTTAAAGCTCTTAAGCATTGGCCTCACTTTTCAGACCCAGAAGTTGCCCACTGCTCGGGACCCTCTTGAAAACAAGACGATGCATGTCAAGGGGTATTGCAAGAGTGTAGAGAACTGCCAACTATGTTGAGTTATGACATGCTCACTGAGCAGCCAGATCACAACTACAAACCCATCTGATGTTATTCGAAGTACTCAAGTAACACAAACACGTGGCAGTTAAGCTGCAGAGTGCAAAAGATATGCAATGGATATCTGAGAAGAAACAGCCAGTGTGAAGTTTCAGCACAAAGTGCAGTGTGTTTGGAAAGTGGCTAATTAGTGAGTTCAGTAGAAAGCAACTGTCACCACAGAACTCATTTGGTATTAATGCGTGTGATCTTAGTTAATGTGCCAGTTCAATCTTCCAGCTTTTCCATCATCATTCCAACCAAAACCCAATGAAACATGCCGTGCAACGGCAACGTGTCTGCAGGAAAACCAGAAACATTGTTCAATTTTCTGCCATGCTAATTGGAATTACAGAGAAGCCAAAACTTGAAACGAACTCCGGCGAGATGACAGCATTTCTAAAAGTCTGTACATTTGTGTTCAGTACTATATTTAAAGCTGAATCAATGTGATGAACTCTGGCTACAAGATAACAAGCAGGCAGTGAGAGGCGTCGTCCTGCTGTGCCTCTGGTCGCACACAGTAACTGATGCTGACTGCAGCGATGAGTTACAGTACAGTGAGGAGGACAGACACTGAAATGAAAAGGGACGCACACTGAGTCCCACAAGAGGGACACTCAGCAGCCACTGTGTTTTTATACATCAGTGTGGGATGATCGAGGCTGGTCTCTCCACAGCAGGTCACATGGACCTGGGGGACCTATGGATGCCGCTCCTTCCTGAGACATGCTGTTCTCTGTTGTCAAGGTTGATTAGTTGCAGGATGAATCCAATTTCCTCTCCTCTCCTCATCCTCCCCTTCTTTTGCCGTTCTTTCAGCCTTTCACCCGCGTGTCCTCTTCTGCCTGTTAATCGACTCTCCTATCTCCACTCTCTCTCCCTCTCTCGCAGACAGGCTGAGACAAACATGAAGCGATGCAAACATAAAAACACCTGAGAACACGTTGATGGTCAGTGGTCTGTGGGTATGGAAGTCATTGCCATCGCCGTTGAGAAGCTGAAGTGTTGCATCCAAATCTCTATGTACACTGAACCAGACAACCATATCCTGTATCTGTGGCTTGTAGCTCTTCCAGTATAATTGGAAATGCAGTTGTTTAAGGGTTTTGTGCTATGACAGCAGAAGTAATTTCCATCTCAGATTTGACTTTGCTTTAAAAGAAAAAAAGGAAATTCTTTCTTCTGCCTAAAAAAACATTCATTTCAGAAACCTTTACAATCTGTAAACTCTCAAGGTCCCGGAGAAAAAAAAAAGAAGCTAACATCCTTGTGCTTCCTCGATATGGTCTCCTTTGCTGGAAAAAAATCATCCAGAACTTCACAATGCTAGTTTAATATACAATGGCTTGGTACCCCCCAGGACATATACTGTATAATTCAGAAAAACGTTGAGGATAGATTAACCAGATCAACAATAAAGGGGACATTACATATAAGTGTGCTTTCTCTCTCACACATGAGCACAAACAGATGACTGATAAAGAGTATGATTAAATGTGAATAAAAAGTGTGTATGCGAGTTTTCTACTGGTTTAAGCAAGGTTGTAACAGAGATTAGTGGTAGGGTAAAAATTTGCAGGATCAGACGCAGCCTTTGAAAATACAGAAAATGTCACGATTGTCACGAGCCGTGTTGTGAAACATAGCTAATTGAGCTCAGTCAGCTGTCATTCTGACAACCTCGTTCAATAGCGTCTGCTCACGGTGGCAAAGCCTCGCACCAAACAGCAGCATCCACGTGCTAAAGCAAAGGTCAGCTCACACAATAATTGACCGGGAAGAAGAAAGTATTTTCTATCTACTCCGTCACAGTCGTTAACCTCCTCCACTTTCTCTTTTGCTTGCCTTTTCTACCAGAGATCTCTATTCACAGCGCTGATTGTCCTCAGTGAAAGCTGAGCTATCACCAAAGGATTCAACCTCCGTCCAGTTCATGACAGCTTCAACAATATACTGCTCTTAACACCTGTTGCTGCGTGAGGAAACATTCACTGTTGTACACGACTACAAAGTCATCTTGAGCGTGGAAAGCCACCGTGGACAAGCAGGAGGACAAAAGAAAACATCAACAGAAAAGATGCCACATTGCTGCTCACAGCGGGCCGCCATCATCGCCCTAGGAGTCGAGGGAACGCAACAGAGCAACTGAATGAGTTATTGTCGCTTCAGTAGGAAGGACTTCATCACGCAGCAGGATGGTAGCATGAACTCTCTAATCAGCCTCGCTCATCAAAGTGACTGAATAGGAGGCTGCTGCCTTCAAGGCTCAGGGTCGTGACTGTCAGCTGTGATATTTCAATAACGTGAGCTCAAGAATTAGTCAGTCCCTTTCAAATATGTTTCCAATCATCCCCTTGACAGCACTGTGCTATGGAGGAGGTCCTGAAGGTCCTGTCTACACGTACACACATATCTTTAAAAACACATTTTTCCTTCCTTTTAAAAAAAAATTGTCCAAATGACCTTTGTTTTACAAAGCATCTCTGACCACACTGAAACGCACTATTGAGATTACAAGATACAAAAAAAAAAATTCACCTTTGAAGCCATTTTCAAAAATATCTGCTTTTGTGATGCAAATCTCTGTTTGTGTGTGGATGAGAGGCCAAAACGTAGAGGAAAATATCTGCTTTTTAAAAAAATCTGCATACGTGTAGACTGGGCATAAGAAAGCCTGTGTAAAGATGATGAGTGACCTCTGACCTGTGCAGTAGCAGTCACCTCTACACCAATGAAATGCCTTGAAAAGTTACCTCACATAGATGATACACTTTAGTGTGTTATATAGTATTTAGTTCATGTAAAAGGTCTGTAAGGTTACAAAGTGCAAAGTCCACGCCAAAGGGAGTTACTCTCTCCAACAGAGACACTGCTCCTGCCTTGCTAGAAGTCCCGCCTTTTCTTCTGCACAGTGGTGATGTCACCAAGTAACACATTTGCATATTACCTGCGTAGCGGCTAGTTTGGTACGCCCTCAAACAAAGCTAGTAAGATCAAAGAGTTCAAACACAGCATTTCAGATAGAAAGTGAAAAGAGGTGTCGCACAGCTGGTATGAGAAAAATAAAGCATTTTTGAACATTAAAAAACAAAATGTCTGTGTGCTTTCTTGCCCTAATCCTCTCTCCTATTCCCCCCCGTTACCTCCTCCACTGTCCTCCTCCTCATCGATGCTGTTCTTGATGCTGTCGTACTCCTCGTCGATGTTCTGGTTGCCTCGGATCTGGCTGAGCACGCGGCGGGCCTTCTGGGTCAGCCCACGCTGGATTAACCAGCGAGGGCTCTCCGGCAGGAACAGGAAGCCCATGAACTGGAGCACGGCGGGAAGCACCGACAGACCCAACATGTACCTGGACAGGGAGAGGAGGGAGGTGATGCATGGAGTGAGGAATCTAATTAGGATCACAGAAACTACATGATTAGATGTTTGGGTGCTTTGAAAAGCTTTGCATGCAAATTGCAATTCCTTCGACATTAGTTACAAAAATAGGTCGCTGTAGGTTGCCCATACATTCAGCATATGTTGAGCTATTTGCCAGCAAGCGTCAGTTGGTTCATTAAATTAAACACTGGGGAAAATGTCAAGACTTTTATTAAGATTCTGCTGCTTAAAATAACCACAGCATTTACATTTTGCATTTAACTTTGACCCTGAATGTACCAGATGGAGAGTTAGAGTGTAAAAAAAATAACCTTATTCTGCTTGTGACCAGTTAAAAGATCAGATCATTAGTGCATAAACATACGCTTTGACTGCATGTTTAACTCCTGCATTCTGACAGCAAACCATGACAGAATAACTTTACACACTGACATACTGGATGCTGAGAGGAAAATTGCCTCTCCGTAACTACTCATGCACACAATCAAGGTTCAACACATTCTGTAAAAGGCTCAAACTACAAACCCAAAACATTATGTGGTGAAAGAATAAGGGGGTATAGTACAAGAGAGGGGAATTAGGGAGGAAAAGACTGTGATAATAATAAGAAGTTAGAGCACTTTAACTCTGGAGGCAGAAGAAGAGGTAGCTGTTTTATACAACTCCAAAGAGAAAGTGGAAAAAGAAATATATATATTTCTACAGAACACCCAGACATATGAGGCTTTTCTTCTGCGGCGCAGGCAAAGACGTCAATCCGACAACAGTCATACTCTAAACTCAATAAGAAAACCTATTTGTCTCTGAAAACCCATTATCATGTATGAATCACAGCAATCAACGGGCTTCTGAGCGATCTGCACCATCTCCATCAGAACTGTAGTTGAAGCGAATCCTTGCAAAAAGGACGATTCTTATCTCAAGTATCTTACAGCTCAACACTGAAACACTCTGGAGACTGTAAACCTGCATTCAGTGTGACAGCAGGGAAAGATGCAAACAGAAGCAGAAAAGAGCGAAAAAGGGAAGGACACAGACAAAAAAGCATACTGTATCTTTCAAAACGTACAGCACAGCTGCTGTCAGCAAATGTTGGGGGCTGACCTGTGCATGCGTTGACATTTGGAATGAGGGTCTGAGCCAGACTGACTTTTTCTAGCATTTGATATGATAAGAACCAAAAGAAAAAAACGCTAATATCATATCTGATTATATAACCATCGATCATGGAGGGAGATGGGAATCATTTGTGTATTTATGAAAGATGCCATTTCATGTTATCTGTTTATCTGTCTAAATTGTAACTTAGTGCGCCTGTCTGTGTCTGACCTCCACCCGTCGTGCTGCAGGTAGCTGAAGGCGCCGTCGACGAGGCTGGCGGTGAACTGTCCGCCGGTGATGAAGAGGGTGTTCACCGTCACCAGCTGACCCCTGAGGTGGGGCGGAGAGGCCTCGGCGATGTACACTGGCACTGTCATAGAGGCAATACCTACACAGCAGGGGGGAGAGAGAGGGAGAGGCGACATTTAGCGGGAGGTTCTGCTAAGCGAAGTGACTCAGAGGTTGAGCCTTTACAGCAGATGTTGCTTGTTCTAAAAGGAAATTGTATGAAAAGGACTTATTTACATCACATAATATACATTCATAGGTACCACACATATGAACCCAGTTTATATGACAAAAACCTTATACTAACATTAACTGGCCTTAGCCTTATCTAAAATCTAAAACAACTAGGGCTGTTAATCCATTCAAATAGTTAATTGTGATTAATCGCAAATTGATCGCACATTTTTCATCTATTCAGAATGTGCCTTACAGGGAGGTTTGTCAAGTAATTAACACTCTTAACAGCTTGGGAGTGGACAACTCTGTGGCTTTATGCAAATGTATGTATACTGCATATTTATTATTGGCAATCAATTAACACCACAAAACAATGACAGATATAGTCCAGAAATCCTCATAGGTACTGTATTTAGTATAAAAATATGCTCAAATCAACAGCTGCCAGTGTGTCAGTGTGCTCACATGACTATGACTTGCCCCAAACTGCATGTGATTATCATAAAGTGGGCATGTCTGTAAAGGGGAGACTCTTGGGTACCCATAGAACCCATTTTTATCCACATATCTTGAGCTACAAGTTTTGATATGAACTTTAGTAATTCTTCATTGGGGAAATTTAATTGGTGAAATGGCACCTCTCCAGCTTCTTGATCCACACTTGATCATGGTCTGTGCTACACTTGTACCAGCCGCTGGTTTCCCTTGATTCCAACAACTTACCTGAAAGTTAAGTTATTTTATATCACAACATGACAATCTGAAAATAACTCAATATTAAAACATAAGTTTAAAGTGAGTGGCTTTTACATCATCATTACTAATTACAATCATTTCAATCATCTCTACTGTAACAAATGACTCATTTAAAATGACTTTGACCTTTGACTCTGACATCAACAACGTCTTGGTACGTCATGTGGACGTAAAGTGACCCCAAGCGACACAATCACAAATACTATAGTCCATCTCAGTAATGGGCTCTGCACTACTCTGCTCTGGAAAACATCCATTCACGTGCACACACGCACACACACAGTCACATGCACGCCTCTGTACACACATACACACAGAACAAACAGTGTGTGTGTTTGCCTACGATGTAGCTGACAAGGTGGCATGAGACCACAGCGTTCTGCAGCTGGCTCCCAATGAGCTCTATTAATAGTCAGCCAGTGCTTTCTATACCCCCCCCACACCACCACCACCACCACTACCCAACTCCCCCCCCCCCTACTGCCACCACCCTGCCCTCGACGGCCACCATGACTACGTGGCTACCTGTTGCTATGGCAACCACTTGCTGGGAAACCAGTCTCCATGTGGGTACCACACTGTGGCAGCTCTGGGAAGGGAAATCGATGTTTTTTTTTTTTTACAAGATCTCCACAGAAGGGAGCGACTTGCGAAAGGAAATTACCATCATCAACATCTCAAAGTAGAGTTTCTTGAGGGAGTTCAGAACATTAACTAAAAAAAGGCACTATTTTTTTCCACAGTGTACTATGAAAGTAATGATTCAAAGCCATGTGGTTAAGTCTCTGCCTGGTCTACTGTTCAGTGATCAGAGGAGAAGTTACTCATAGACTCTGGCATGGCTATACAGCTCTCCAGCCTGCTGAGATATTAGTCGTCTCTTCCATCTTCTAATTGATTTCTTGTTCTTGCAAACATACCCAAAGGATTTGGAGTCAAGTCTTTATCTTAGTTATGGCTAAAAAAGGATTATCATCTGAGGGCGGAAATCCGAGATCCAAATCAAAGGTCGAAATCTAATCAACTGCTCTTTGGCATGAAGCCTGTCTGCTCTGGCCAATTTGATGAAAATCCACCCATAAGCTTTGGAGAGATGCACTAAAAGACAGACATGAGGAAAACCTGACCTCTATGTTATAGGCTACAGTCTAACTGTATTATAGTCACCGTGACGTCACTTATTGGTTTGTGGACTGCATGTTGTGTCCTCGACATTGGCATTTCGGCCATCGCCTTCTTGGTTTTCTACAACCTGAAGTGACACAAGAGGGCGGAGCTAAGTATAACCAAATCAAGTGAGAAGCAGGCTCATTTTCTCATAGACTTCTACAATCAGACGTCTTTTTGCAGCTAGAGGAGTCGCCCCCTGCTGGTTATTAGAAAGAATGCAAGTTTAAAGCACTTCTGCAAAGGCTTCACTTTTCAAACCTGGCCCACTGGCTACAGCAGAGGTAGGACTTTTAAAACAAATAAATTTAGTAATAAATGTAGTTTACTAGTTTTGTCATGTACACAGAGCAGCTGCCTCATGACAACATGGGTCACAATTCCCTAAATACAACCCCCTGTGATCACATTACTGAATTTCCATACTTGGGTTAACGATTAAGGCGATTAAGTAAACTCCATTCGCTCACGAGTGCCACAAGGTACTGCTAAAGACAGTGTTAATTTTGCAGTGAGTGGACCTTGCGCTAGAATTATTGTCAAACAAAATATGCTGTATTATATCATTGAATGCATTTTGATCCAGTTTGTTTGAAAAAATATCTATTACATTATATTAAGTATCAAGTTTGAGTGTAATGATTCAACAGGTAAACAGAACAGCAGGCAGATTTCATACTAATCTACAGAGCAATTCATCAGCAGAGGCAGCAAACACCAAAAGCCATGAAATCTGTTTTCCCTCCTTTCAGCCTCTCTGACAGTGTGTGTGTTTGCACTGCAGGTTTGTGTACTCAGATGACATTATGCAGATGCACACACTCACACAGACATGTGCACAGATCTGAACACACTTAACACAAACAAGTCCCAAAGTCCTCATCTGCTGTAATACCTCTATCTGTATTCACCTCACCCAGCCGGTCCCCTTCGTCCTCCCTCCTGCTAGTTTGCCTCCATGTTTCCCTGTTATACATCTCAGCCATATGCACCACCAGCTTGTCTCCGTCATGAGGCACACCTGCTGCCACACGGCCCATATGCCTATGAGTTAGATACTACAGCTGACGTTGATGTATTCACTGAGAAATGGATCACTTCCATGCTGCCGATGGTCACAGAGAAAATACATTAAAGCCCATTAAAGCTAATACCATTACAGGCCAGTAAAAAGGTCAAATACTGAACACTTTTGCTTTAGTTTATTGATCGTCTGAAATTAAGTGTTTTCAGCTGGGAGTCCAGCTTCACGGTCATTTTATCTTGCATTGGCTTCTTAAGCTGCTCATGCTATAATTTCACGTATATGTATTCAGTGTTTATTTTGATGTTGCATAAAGGAAAAGTCCAGTATTTTTCACCTCTATTGAAATAGTATCACTCGATATAGGAAACAATAAGTGACAAATGTTTGTTATTACGTCAAATGGATAGGCAGTTTCCTAGTTGGCCAACCAGGTAACAGCTATGTTGATTAGCTGGCTGGTTGCCCCGGAAGTAGCCTATATCATATAAAATGAGCAAAAACAACAAATCTAAAGTTTATTTGGTAACCTTTAGGTGGCTTGCACTAGTTGCCCCAATGTACATTGTTTAGCAAAAGCTAGAATGACCCATACAGGTTTCCTTACAGAAAGACGTATAAATTGCACAACATTACAAGGACATTCCCCGTTGTCATGGAGACGCATTTTAGGCTTTTCGCGCATCATGCTTGGGCTTGAAATAAGGGTGTAAACTACATTAAATATTTCTGGAAGCAACATAGCATGAGTACGGAAAAACGTGTCACAAACATCACTAATCTAACTTACAAGACAAAACACCAGCCTCGAGCACTGGTCTCCGTGTTAAAAGTCGTGTGTCTATTGGACCCATAATATATTGCATACAAATGGCGTGCCAGAAGCAAGACTGGCATTCTTATTGCATGCCAAATGCCTTGCTAATGTACATGTTGCACAACCACAGTTGGAGTAACCACAATTATGAGAACAAGACCTGAAAACCTGCAGATGGTATAACTCTCAATGTGCAACTGCATTTTCAAGAGAAAGACCTACTACACAGTGTTGAAATATAAACTAGATTCAATCTGAGTCACTCTTATAGTCCTATCAGTATTATTTCATAGAAGTCATGAAGTATCTGGAGTCAAGTGACATTATTTTGATAAGTGAAGCTATCTCAAGTATTCATATTCAAGCACACCACTGGACCTGAAACTGCACTGAAAACAAAACAAACACGGTTACCTCAGCCACAAGCCGGGTTTCTGCACTTAATGTGAATCCCTTACAAACACATTTGCAGTGTGTTCCCTTTCTCGTTAATGAGCTCTCTTTCAGCACCAGAGGACATCTCCCAGCACTCCCTTTTCCACACACACACCCTCATAAAGTCATCGTCTGGTCAGGCTCCGCAGCCTCAAAACAGCACAGCGCAGTTAAACAAAAACTCTGTCTGGTCTTGTGAAGGCAGCCTCTAGGCACGTAGTACAAAGCTCGAGACTGACTCGCTTGATCAGAGTACGAGGGGGATACTTCACCAGACCCTCCGTCACTGTGATGTGGTAAGAGACAGGCAGGACATTTTCTGCTGCTGAGTAGCTGGTTGTGATGGAGGAAGCTAATTAGAGGCTAATGGTGCATCCTTGAGGATCCGTGAGGAAAAGCGAAATCTCCCCTAGATAAAGCTGTTGTTGACTTTCAAATGGGGAAGTGGCATGAGTAGTGATTAAATTCAGAGATAAAAGCAGCAGAGACTGTGCCCTTTCTTAATTAAATTCAGTAAGTGAGCCTAATCTCACACTGAATTTTGCCAATACAGATATGTTTGTCTAAAGACAACTTATTGCATAATATACCACATGACACCAATTTTGGAGGTTTTAATGTTGTAACTTCACTTTAGAGATTAGTCATATGAAATCATATGACTCTCATAAAACCATTTTGGAGAAAAAAATAACTCAAAATCAAAAATAACTAATGTTTAGTGATGTGATTTCCACATTACAACAGCAATATCTGCCTAAATAAACCCCTCAGTAAGTCTACACTCCCACCTACATACTTCCACCTGGTTAGGATGAGAACTGTCGCTTAATTATATAAACCAGCCTATCAATTATCAAACCTCCAGGTAATAATCAAATGATATCTCGGTGTAATTAACTGCACTATTTTTATGCCGACCCATCATCTACTGTCTCCAAGGACAGAACAAATCAACGTTTGCAACTGATGGATAATTTAGCCAGAAATTGTGATTATACACACAGTGTATAATGTGCATTTGTGTGTTTACGTGTGAGGGAATGAATTATGAAAAACATTTCAACCTTAAATCAAACACATGTCCATTATTTTAGAAGGAGACTCTTGAGGTACCATTAAAGCATGATTTATGTGTGCTGCATCCGAGGGTTGTGAGGGTATGTAGTAAAAATCTAAAAGAAAAGCAAAATATACCATAAAGCTGACACTTTTCTTTACTTTACAAGTTTATGTATCAACAGTAACATGTCCTGCCCAGTACAGTACATTTCTTGGCTGCAACTGTTAAAAAAATAATTTAATGGGAACCTTATCAGAAATGTTTATTTATGTTATGGGTTGTGAAAGGAAATTAACACTGGCTGATACACATACTGTATCATTATAGGGCTCTTCAAACTCTCAAATATCTATATTGGTATTGGGCTTTGGCCTCAAAAATCCTGTATCAGTCAGGCTTGTTAACAAGTTCACCATATCAAATTAAAAGGTGATGATACTGTATGTCAGTGTTGTGTTCACAGTTTGTTTTTGCTGCCCCAGGGGGCCAAAAAATAATAATAATTATTGCAGGTTTAAAGAAAACATTTACTGTCAATAATCAATTCATATTTAAATGTATATTGCTACATTTTTAATAAAAAACAGCATCATAAAGACCACAGCCAGTGTGGCCTGCAAAAAAATAATTACAACAAATAGTATGCACAGAGTCGTGACTAGAAGGTAACCCAGAAATGGTGAAATGTCTAACCTTAACCATTCAAGGTCAATGTATAACCTTAACCATTCAAGGTCAATGTCTAACCTTAACCATTCAAGGTCAATGTCTAACCTTAACCATTCAAGGTCAATGTCTAACCTTAACCATTTAAAGTCAATGTCTAACCTTAACATTTCAAGATCAATGCCCAAACTTAACCATTCAACGTCAATGCCTAACCTTAACCATTTAAAGTCAATGTCTAACCTTAACATTTCAAGGTCAATGCCTAACCTTAACCATTAAAGTCAATGTCTAACCTTAACATTTCAAGGTCAATGCCTAACCTTAACCATTTAAAGTCAATGTCTAACCTTAACATTTCAAGGTCAATGCCTAATCTTAACCATTCGATTTCAATGCCTAACATCAACCATTTGACTCATCTCATGAGAGTTTTGCAGTTTGCGTGTTACCATATCTAGATATGACCCTTGCACAGCTAGCAGTTAACATGACAGCAGATTAGGTCGCTGGTGCAATAGCGCTAGCTCGGCTGTCCCCGGCTGTCTAGTCCAAGATTGGTTTGAGTAAACTTAATTATAGAATAACTCCTCTTGTACATCATAAATCGCACACCCAATAGAGCTAACAAGAGTAGATTCCTCCTCCAAGATTGAAACATCTTCTTACAAATATGTAGCAAGAAAACTTCTTAATTTGATAGGTTTGACAGGGATTCATGTCATAACTTGGCAATGTCAAGCAGACTGGTTCAATACCATTTGCTATCAACAGCTGGTATCATATAACAGTCCCAGTGCGTAGGCAAAGGTCAGATCAACAATAACCGGCTGAGAGCATACGAACCAGACACGTATGGTTAGAAATACAGAGAGGCAGGGCTTGGTGGTGTATGGCCTTTCCTAGTTTGACAAACAGCTCCAATGACCTTTTTGGTGAGTTCAGTTCAGAAATGCTAAACAATTGGCTCTCCCGAGAACCGTATGGCGGTCACGTTAATGTGCGCGTGCAGGTGATGGGCTCGGCCGAAAATAATTGCATGCAAAGAAAAATGTTTCCTTATTAGCGTCTCCGGCAGCTAATTGTGGTGCCAGAATGTGTTTCATTATCTATCAGGGCTGGCTTGTGCATGCTTGTGTAATGAAGATGACTATACGGGAAAAAAAAATTGTGATGGCAGAAGGGGAGGGCATACTTATAATGAAACAGCCACTTATAATGTAGCAGCTGAAATGACCCGGGTGATTAGTTTCTTCCACATATTAGCAATCAGAGCTTGTGTGTAAATGGTGTGTAGCTGCTGCATTTTCAACCCTCATTTCACGTTTGTTTTGGAAAATCATAATCATTTATTCACCTTTTATTTTTCCAAATCTCTGTAAATATGTATTCCTTTCCATCACATTTCATTATTGGTGGTTCTAAACAAACACAAACACTCGACTGGCATTACTGCCACAACTGTTTGTGTTGATATTGCCATCCATTGTAGCCTGGTATTTCAAATTAAAACTGCCGCCCGTCTTCATTAAAAACCAGTGGCTGATGACTTTCCATTAACTACGTTTCCAAAAAGTTAGCGGTTGGATAATCAGTGAATAATCACTGTTTATTTCCACCAGCAACAGGTATGCAAATATTTTAAAGAGGGCACAGCAAGACTACATAATCAAAATAGCACCAGAGATTCTTAAATGTCAGCTGGGATCGGCTCCAGCCCCCCACGACCCCTCACGGGATAAGCAGTTACAGATGGATGATGGATGGATTAAAGCAGCTACACTTGGGGCAGTTATTACTTACATAAATTGTAATTTAGATGTAGAGCTACAACTAACAACTGTTAATCATAATCGTTCAGATCAGGTCTTTGTTTTTTATGATCTGGTCTATCAGATGTTGGACAGTAGTGAAAAATGCTTGTCAAAATGTCAGGGTCCAAGTTGACGTCTTCAAATACTTTGTTTCGTCCAACCAACACTACAAACCCCAAATATATTCAAGTTATAATGGTAAAAAAAAAACAAAAACAGAAAAAACAGCAATTTCACTCACATTGTGAGTAAAAGAAACAGTAAATGTTCATGTTCATTGCATTTTGCTTAAAATAAGTACCTAAACAATTCATCAATTATCAAAATTGCTGATAATGATCTTTATGTTGATCAACTAATCAAGTTATTTTCTCTGACTATATTTGTTTTTGTCCGCCACCATTTTTTATATAGGCACACAACATTTAAATCCAACATTTCCCATAATGCATCTCAAGAGTAGAGTTTCTCTGCCTCCCTTATAAATGGCCGTGTCTTTCAGTCTCTTATTCCCCAGTTTGTCACAGGCTGTCTATGAATTCATCCTCCGAGCACACACTAAGATAACGCTGACGGCATCATCAAGGTATTTCTTTATCAGACTTCAGAAAGCTCCTCCAGAGCCATAGGAGATATTATTTAACAGTTCACAGGTTGCGTTGTACTCACATATTTCTGTTACTCCAGACTGAGAGAGCAGTAACCGAGCCACACCCAAACCCGACAGCCATTCTGTTTATGTCTGAACCGATCCAAGCAACACTTACACACAACTTAAGCTGAAACACTGACTTTGTGTCACGCAACTCCTTACCATGGTTACCGTCACATAAATAGCAAACCCCAACACTGAACAAGAACTACCCAAACACCAGTCTCAGAACCAATTGGCTACGACGGGTTTAGCCTCTGGCGGCGACTGCCGATGTTTAAGGATACTGGATAACCAGGCCAAGACTTTGTCCTCTGTGTGCTGGTCACTGTTTACAGTCCTATTAACAGCTTGAGATGCCAGAATGGAGTTGGAGTCGAGAGACGACATCTACGACCAGACTGTTTCACAAGTACATAGTTTACAAGTGAATTAATAAAACTAATAAAAATCGTCAAATAATAGCCGATGGGTTCAGAGATTGCATTTCTGCCAACACGTTATGCCTCTTTTGCTCTCCGCATGGACTGTTTGTCTACAAATGCGTCCAATACTAAAATCGTTGGTCATCACTATACTTTTACTATGAAAAACTTGACCCAAACTGGTATCAACACAAATCTCTCTGACTCTGATAGGGTTTCATTCAGGCGCTTTATGCACAAATGTAATTATGTACATAAAAACAAGTGCGATGGAAAGTGCAAGAGGTTATGACGAGTGAAGTTCAAGAGGTGGGCAGCTTTAAATGTAGGTTGGAGAATTTTAAAACATGTTCACATTTCACTGTTCCAGTTTTGGAAAATTGGTATAACCACAACCATCTCTGTAATTGCACATTGTGGGTATTTTTAATGAGAAACAGTGGCAGCAGTTTGCTGTCATTAAATGAACCCTTTCTCTACCCAGAGTGTATCTTGTTTTTGTACAATTCCCTGTAATTGCTCTAACTGTTTGCATAGAGAAAACAAGTTTGGAGAATTACAGTACAGGAAAAACGCAACTTTGCTTAAGAGCTATTTTAGTAAAAGGGAAGGGTGATATAAGTTTGCTGCAGGCTATCTGGGGTATCACTCACTGTAGGATTCATTTTAAACCCTTCATAAGCCTCGTCAATCTCTGATTTGCTTCATTCTTGTTCAGTGAGAAAAGCATTTTCTACAGACTTGTAAGCCACCCAAACTATATCCATCACAAGAAACATGAAGCTTTAATTTAGTTTTGTCAGCGCCTTTAGTTGTCGTTTCACTGCACTTGAGTTGAGTGCTTTCATACCAGCACTTCCTGCCAATCACCTGAAGTTTCTGAAAGTCTAAACAAACTTTACTGTAACATCCAGTTTTTCTTACTTTTGATGTCTTTCATAACATAATGACAAATAATTATGCAAAATGCAAATCAGATAGACAGCATTCCCGCTATTTCCATTTAAATCATTATCTCCTGCTTTTCCCAGCCAACACCGCTGGATAAATGGCCGGGAAGAAACATTCATCATCTGCTCATTCCTGATGCCAGATGGATAAACATATGCTAATCATAGTGTGACTGATTTATATCCCACACAACAAGAATCAAAATTATAGCCATTTATCACAAGAAGATTTAGAAATGGTACTAAAAGGGGTCTGAGGGCAAATCTTGACTCAAACATCAGTAATAAAGGGCTTTAGTTCGTAGAGGAAGTAAACACAGGGCTCTTCACTGTGGTCAGGGATGTTTATTAAAGAATTAAGCCTCCCCTCCTCTCCCAGTGGTTGACTGAGGAGAGAAAATGGTCTGTAATTCCTCCATGTATCACCGAGGAGAGAGCGCTTACTACTCTCAGAGGAGGCGGCGCACGAGTGCCATCAACGTGGCGCTCAGCCTGGAGAGCCGGTTTTAACAGCCCTTTCCACAGAGGATGTGACTCATGAGTAACGGCAGAACGCTATAAATAATTTCGGGGGTACATTGAATTCGGATCAAAAGGCGCGCTGCATGTAAAAGTGTGCAGAGAGCGAAGAGAGGAAGGATCCAAAGGCAGAGTGCAACATATTCATGCAGGAAAGGAAGAAGTAGAAAGGGAATGTGCAAAGGTGTGTTCGTGGGGGGGAGGATGCAGGGATGGGGCCAATCAGATAAATGTAACTCTGACATCCGGGTCTGATGAAGGCGACCTTGTTGACACTAAAAGTTTGCTGGCTTCCTTGCTGCTGTGATGATATCCGCTTCTTATTTATCATTCACAGCTCTATAATCACGTAATGGCACCTGACTAAATCTAATAATAATCTTAATGATGGTAATAATAAAGACAGCAAGTTGTCTGGCATGCAGCCTGAGGAAGCAGAGGGTCACCACTGTGTAATTAGAAGTTGTGAGTAATTGGAAATATCAGGGGCCTGAGGCAGGGAGAGGCAGAAAGAAGACAAACCAACCCCATTACATGTGGCCTTAAGGTGCACTTAAGCTGATTCTGACCTCTGACCTTTATGATGGAGATCAACTGCGGGGGAAATGTTAAGGCACGGATCAATAAAGTATCACATTAGCATCAGGGCTGCCAGTGGGGTGAGATAATCTCACTAAGCAACTTTGCCTTTACACCAGTGAGTGTTGATGTAGGGTAAAGTGGTGTGACATGACTCTAGAATGGCATTTAAGGGTAATGCAAATGATTTTACTTGATATGTAGGCTTAAACATAATCTGTTGGGTTAAATGTCTTACCAAGCCCCACTCCCACGATGAGCCTCCCCGCCAGGAGAACCTCCTTGCCAGGGGCGGTGCTCAGCACGATCCCCCCGACGGTGAAGAAGAAGCTGGCCAGCAGTATGCACACTCTGCGCCCGAAGAGCCCGTTGAGGAAGCCGCCCAGCAGCGCGGACAGGGCGGCCGCGGCCACAGTACTTGATATGAGCACTTCCTGCCACAGGGCGCTCAGGTCAAGCTCCCTCTTCAGTAGGAGCATCGCCCCGGAGATCACCCCGGTGTCGTAGCCGAACAAGAACCCCCCCAGGGCGGAGAACGCGGCCAGGACGTAGACGAAACCGGGCGTGACATCCTGCTGGAACTGCTTGCGGGCAGCCCGCTCCAGGTCCCCGGTGCTGGAAGAGGGGGGCGCTGCTGGAGGTGCAGGCGCACCGGCGGTGGAAGCCGCGGCGGAGGCGCCCTGGCTGCTGATGCTGGCGCTGGACGGAGCCTTGATGAGGCTCCGCTCTCCTCCGTCGCTCACTTTCTTCCACCGCTCGCCCATCAGGTTGCTCATACTACGGAGGCTGTAGTCATGGTCGACCTGCTTTCGCGACATATGGGAAATACAACACAGGACAGGGCTGCTTAGTTGTATCTGATGCTTCTGAGAAAGAAAACAAAAACACAGTTAACTAATTCACCCACCCCGCCCCCCTCAGTTTGGAGTTACTGCCGCGTTAGTTATCCACAAGCGCTCCCGAGTATAACGTGAATAAAGTTGATCTCCAGCCGTGTTCAGAGCATCACATCCCCGCGGTCCTGATGGGAGAGTTGGAGAGGAGTGGGGAGGAAAGGTAACACAGGAGGAGTGTAGTGGAGCACTTCGTCACCACTAGCGTCGGCGTGACGCAAAGACACATTGTTTTGGAAACATGATGCTGGAGTGAAACGTTTACGGCCGGGATTTAGTCTGCGACAATTCAATTAAATCATGATTAAATAGATTAAATATTAGATTAAATAGGCTACTGAAAATAGAAAGCAGCGCAGTACACTAAAAATCAATAAGCTTTTGAAATATTAGGATGTGTGAAAACAGTGACAATATTTCACTTTTGGGTACAGGCAAAATCTATACTTCTAAAAAAGGGATAGATATAGATCAATATAACCTACATACTTGTGTGTCATTAAACTAGATCATGTCTATAATATAATTATAGATTCTTAATGGTGACACATTTCAAATAGGCTTCATATCACCATATTTCACCTGTTACTGTACAACAGGCTGCATCTGGTATAATAGGAAAACGGCTGCCCCCTGCTGGTCAGACTTTAATATTACAGCGCCATGGTTTTTGTTCACTTTATCATTATTTATTTATACTTTCTTTATTGTGCGCATGTTCATATGCAGAAGTCTGATGATTATATTCTTGCCACCGGGTTTGACTTCAGATCACTGCTGGAAGATACAGTA
Organism: Pterois miles; assembly: GCA_947000775.1. Classification (NCBI taxonomy): domain Eukaryota; kingdom Metazoa; phylum Chordata; class Actinopteri; order Perciformes; family Scorpaenidae; genus Pterois; species Pterois miles. Next base: position 14,224,750 of record CAMQGK010000549.1, on the reverse strand, counting down.
TGTGAAACTATTATTCTATGGCTGCCCGGCTAGCTCAGTTGGTAGAGCATGAGACTCTTAATCCACGTTGGGCGTTTCTATTGGGGCGGCAATAGCTCAGTCTGTAGGGAGTTGGCTTTGGAACCGGAGGGTCACCGGTTCAAGTCCCGACATGGACATGGACCATGGAGTGTGAACTGGTAGCTGGAGAGGTGCCAGTTACCTCTTGGGCACTGCCGACGTGCCCCTGAGCAAGGCACCAAACCCCCAACTGCTCGGGGCGCTTGTCAGGAGCAGCCCCCTCACTCTGACATCTCTCCATTGTTGCATGTGTGTGTTCGGGTCTGCATGTACCGTGTATAAGTTAATAACAGAGTGAAAAAATTGAATTTCCCCTCGTGGGAATATCTTCTATTTAGCTTTCTTTCATTATTACTTAAGGACATTTAGTCAAATATCATATATGAAAAGCAGCAAATATTCACATTTGAGAGGCTGAAACCAGTTACCCTTTGGCATGTTTGCTTAAAAAATGACTTGAATACATAACTGATTATCAAAAGAGTCGGTGATTTATATGTCAGCCGATCATTTCTACATAACACTGAAAAACAAATGATTGTTGAGTTTACAGACAGTTATTTAATTTACCAACACTTTATTGGCAGTTTACTGAATCACGATAATCTTGAAACTATGTCATCAGACTATTCACTTTTACTGAACCAGCATTACCAACACCACATGCTAGGAAATAAGGGTATATATAATGTTGTGATTACTGATTAATCTGCCAGTTATTTGGTATAAAATATTAGAAAATGTGAAAAAGGTCCAAGTCAATTTTCTTGTTTTGTTATAGATTTGCTAATCCTCACAATTAGGAGTCTGGAAGAAAGCAATGCTTGTTTTGGCTTGAAAAACATATTTAAAAGATAGAGCCATTATCAAAATATCTGCCCTCATATGAAGACCAAACAAACAAAATGTCTCCATTAGCCCATGAAAATCCCTCCTTCACACACTTGATCATTATCACTGCTTGCCTTCTTCTCCGTTATTGATCAGGCTTTAAACACAGAAAAAGTAATCTGAGTGAACATGCTGCATGGATGCCGCCTGGAGAAATGACATGGCTGTAAATGCATTCACGTGTGTGTTGGGGGGGATCAATATGTGGACAGTGGTGTCACACAAAATGGAGACAGAGTACAGCCTGATAATGGCCCATGATTGAGCCCATTAGAGAAGGACGGCAATAATGGAAGTTTCCTGTACGCATAATGGTGAACATGGTTTCATGGTGAAAACCTATAATGTCTCTTTTAGGGAAATTAACCTTGTGATGGGTGGCGAAGTGCGTCAGTCATTCTGTCGATCAGTCTAACTTTTGACAACTGGCCAGATTCTCTAATATTAGGTATGAATCACCGCTAAAATGTTAGCAACCTGATCTTTCCACTAGCATCTGTCTAACTTTTCCACATTCTCACACAGGGAATACTGAAATTATATGTTCATTTTACCATAATATTTACTGAACACATTCATACTCCCCAGAGCATCTTTCCTCTTTACTCTCCTATGAACTGGGATCCCCCAGTTGGCTGTCGATCACACCTGCCTCCTGTATCAACTTCAAAACTGATCTATCTATCCTCAATCTCTCTCACTGCATCTTGTGGGTTGTCATGCCACATATAAACCAGACTGTAAAATAAAATGCTATTTGAGAGAAATATAGTTCAGATCAACGAAAGCCTCACTGAAGCGTCACTAAGCGTCTCATGTTAATGTTCTGTAAAACACAGAGCTGCGATTTTGTAATGTTTTTAATGTGTTACCATCCCGAAGTTGAGTAATATTCTAGATTTACAGAGGTCACATGAAAGCTTGTTGTATTTCCTGCCTGCTTGCTAACTATTCGAAGGGGAAATAGGCCTCAATCCAAAACCTATTGTAAGCCAGCAGCCTGCATAGCATTAGGAGGCACAGATCATGAGAGTCTGAGGATACAAATGACTAATTGTAATTTACGTGCACAAACACACACATCTGCGCAGTTCCATTGTGTTCCTGATTTATCTGGACTGTTTACTTCCTGCTCTCAGATATTTTACAAAGGTTTGTACATCTATAAAAATCCTGGGTAAAGCTGACGAATTCTGATGGATTGTCAGATTGCCTCAAGCCTCAAACTGAGTCATTTCTTCCAAGCCTCCATAATCAAGCTTAACCTTTCAAATCAAAAGAACAAAAAAAAAAAAAAAAAAAATCAACATTTGCAGCACTACAGCTACAAACAGATACCAAAAAGAGTTAGTGGCTACAGGCTTAAGAGAACCCAATCCTCTGTCTTTGTGTAACCCAGCTTCAAAAAGAAGAAACTGGGGGAGAAAAGGAGGTCCGGTCTGCAACCTGTGGAGAGGATAATGTTGTGATAACAGTTCCAGTTGAGGAAACGGAGCAGTATCATGGTTTCACACCTACTGTGCCAAGTGGGCTGGGTATTGACAACTAAAACCTATAGACCTTTTTTCTCAGCAGGCATTTTGACATATAGCTAATAATATACTGTAGTAGGAACAGCACAGGTGTAGCTATATGAAAACATTAATAAGACCTTACTTTTAGGTGAGCATGTTCCAGGGTCCAGTACTGTGCATGCTGTCTCACTGGACTGACTCACTGAGGCATTTAATGGCACATAGCTCTAATTAATGGTATTAGTTACACCTGTGCTGGTTCTGCAAAAGGCTACATGTCAAAATGTCTGCTGTCTGTTTTGGTATGAATGTTGAAGTTTCACTATGAAGTGTCAACAACTTTTAGCAATAAATAGCGATAAATCAAATGTTTTGATAGATAAACCCTCTGTAGGCTATGCTAACATGTTAGCCTACCTGTCCAGCAGCAAATGATGAACAGTAAGAGTTAGCAAATAGCTAGCTGGTGAACCAAGTTGAACAGCCACCAGCTAAAAGACCCAGCTATATTTCCCTGGAGTCGCTGAGGACCAAATCAATGTGAAAAGAAGAGTGAATATTGGACTTGCTTTTGCTGGTGGCCTAAAACACGACTCCATGACTTCTATCACATCTGCTGAATCTAAGGCACCTGCTTGCTAACACATTAGCCATTGCCTTAGTTGATACTGGCCTGTTTGTTTTAGAGCTTTTCCACCTCCTTGAGGCCAGGCAATATATAAGTGTAGCTTAAGACATCAAAATATAATACATAACGCAATGTTCAGCAAAGAGCTAGAAGCTAAAACATACTGGCTAGCAATGTTAGCGGTTAGTTCACCAATACCCAGAAGCTAAAACATGCTGGCTGGCAATGTTAGCAGGTAGCTAGCTAACAGCTAGAAGCTAAAACATGCTGGCCGGCAATGTTAGCAGTTAGTTAATTAACACCCAGAAGCTAAAACATGCTGGCTGGCAATGTTAGCAACTAGTTAACTAACACCCATAAGCTAAAACATGCTGGCTGGCAATGTTAGCAACTAGTTAACTAACACCCAGAAGCTAAAACATGCTGGCTGTCATTGTTAGCAGCTATCTAGCTGGTGAAGAAATTCAAGCAGCTAGCGAGAAGCTAATATTGTACTTTCATTTGCCATAAAGATGACTCCAAAGGCATGATAATATTGCTATTGTGTAAGTAAGCAAGTTGCTAACAGGTTAGCATTCGTTTTGTAAGGTGATGACATGTTGAGAGTGCCTGTCTGTTAGCTTGTTTTGGTGCTCTTCTGGTCCCTGTTGACCAAAACATCTATTAATGTACCTCATATTCCTGTCTGCCGTGTCCCAGCCTCTTTCCACAGGCCCTGATTTCTAGTGTGACAATAAATGTGATGATAAAAATACACAATAGACCTCATAACATATTTTAAATGAAGTGAAAGGTACATACCCGAACCATGCCCACCCCTACTGCCTAATGATTGACCTGTGGCTCTCATCATCGGCAGCTGGACGGCAGACTCCAGATCAGCTCTGACTGGTTGTTTTCCTCTGGTCTGTGAAATCTTGTAGATGCCATTAGGAGCACCAGAGGACACAGAGGCACTTTTTTTTCAGATTACCGGTCTCATGCACCCCTGTCAGGATATAGTGACCATTAAATAGCAAATACTTTTTTAAAATCATATTTGCTCTATTTCTACCTACTGCAGCTTTAAACACTACTTATATTTTAATTTAGTTTTACCTTCAACCAACACCAAGCTAACATTTCTATTTATAGTTAAAGTTTACTTACAAGCAGTGAAAGTGCTCCTCTGTACTAATATCTACACGCACAAGGAATTTCAATTGGAACATACAGTATAATATTTTAACTGACAGGTGGTGGTGGGGTGATAGCTCTCAGCTTTAACGTATCCTGCTGATATGTTGATAAGCCACTTAATCCTTTGACCACCCATTTAAGTTGAGAAGGTTTTAAACTCAGTGTGCAGCTTTAGGTATAATCTTTGCATGAAAAGAAATCTGAGTATAGCTGCAGAACATGTCTTTCAGTGTCGTGTGGTACTCTCCCCCAGAAAAATAACTAACTACATCCTGGTTCATGCACCCTGGTCATTTACCTAGCCTCATTTCTCACTCAGTCACTGGTCCATTTGTCCTCTGTTAACCAGCAACTGCATTGTCTGGTTCACTAGTGTTTGCCAAAAGCAAGCATCCCTCTTTGTCCAAAATACAAGACTTAATATTTTACCTTTGTTTTATCACCTTTCTGTGTCAGGCTGGTGACCCAAATATTAACAAGGTGTTGTTATTTTCTAGCAGGAAACATCTGGGTTTAAAGGAATAAAAGAAGAGGATTAAGTTTCGAACTCGCTTTAGCAGTTGATGTTTAGTCGTCCACTGTGTTTGTGCATCCATCCCATACCTCTCTCTAATCAAGATCTCTCTTTTACACACATACTCAAAATTTCCCACGGGAGTATTATCAGAGGGATTGTTGTAACACAATGAAATAGTAACTGTAAATGCAATATGAAAAGCAGGTTTTAAGTTAAGCTGTTTTCCCAGTGTTGTGTGATCATTTCCATGTTTCTCCTGAAATACTATTTAGTTTAATGTTTAAACTGATTTCTTTTTTTCCTATTTCTAGTTTCCTGGTCGACGTGTATGTGTGCACAAGTACGGGGTGGAGTGTGCGTATGGATACTGCACATATAAGCCCTGTGGTGGGCTGTGTGTGCAGTTCCTCCTGGTTTCACCTGCTCTCCTGCAGCCAGAGAGCATCAGGCAGCATGACCTCACAGCGATGGATGCTGGCGTTCTGCTTTGCACTGGCCTCAGGTACCTGCAATTAAATAATAACACTGAATGTTGAATTCTTCTAAGCAGAAAAAAAAATGGAGAAGGGAAAGGGGTACTGCAAAATTAAAAAGGGACCAAAATTAATGAATTATAGCAGAATAAACAGCAAAATGATAAAGATCCAATATTTTGACATTTGCTATTTTCTATAGAAATATTTGTTGTTTTTAGTGGTTAAATCCTCTAGTTTTTCTTTAATCACGTTTGGCAAACTGGAGTAGGAAATGTTGTGCAGTGTTACTGTGAGGGGTGGAATAAATAGTATATTTTCTGTACTTCAGTACTAATTTGGGGTAAAAATACAGTATTGTGCAACTGCTTTTATTTTTTTATCTAAATATTGTATCTGCTATATCCATTTGTGTTTTTTATCATAATTCATGTTTACATCCACCTTGATGCTCTATTTCTCTTCTAGTTTTAGGCACTGGGGAGTCAGTCACAACAACAGAGGCTCAGAAATGTGAGTGTAATTCAATCAATGCTGGATATTGAGTTCATTATATTGATAATATACAGATATACTGTATGTACAGGTTATATTGTTTACATTTTTCTCAAAATTTCAATTTTTAATTTCATTGTTTCATTTTATTTTTTTTCTGAAACATACTGATATATTGTTTTGTTTCTTTTGTAAAATATTTTATTTTATATGGTTTCTGATCTTATTCTATACTATTTTTTATTTTAATATAATAATAATAATAGTAATAATAATAATAATAATAATAATAATAATAATTCTTATTATTATTATCATCATCATTATTATTATCATTATTATCACTATTATTTGTAATTAATTTTATGATAATAATATTTTTGTTTTCATACTTTTGACATTTTTGACAATTTTTACTTGAAATAATAGTAGATCATATGCATACTGATTTTAAAATAGTACTCTTAAAAATCGTTCCATATACCATACTAAAAAAAGAGAGACTTTACTTTCTTTATCATGATTAGAGGGATAATAATTAATTTTTGCATTCTGAATTAATTATTGAAAGGAAGGTATCCTGACCTTTGACAAGAAAAACATGACATGACATTCAAACTATAAATCCAACGCCATAACAGAATTGATTTATTTTTCATGATTGAGCTCAGTTATATCTTCACTGTCAAGCATTAATCTGTAAATTGTGATCAGACACTTGCAGGACGTTTGGCAGTGGGGTCGTTCAGCCTTTCAATGGTTCAAGTTACTACGTTCGTTCCAACTGCCCGTTCACCCTCACGCGCTTCACCCACAACCGGGTGGAATGTGATATCACCGTACGACGGGGCGACAACGGGCTGCTGGTCCAAGTCGAGATCATCATCAACAAAGTCAGGACTGTCGTACAGGGGGAAAACATCCTGGTGGAGAAGAAAAGGTTTGGGCCCAACCCTAACCCACCCTCATACTGATTCATTAGGGGAAACTGCAGCCACACAGCCAACACCAAGTAATGACTCACACAAAGTTCTATCTAATCACACCCCCTGAGTGTTTTGCCAAACACAAATCATTCACTTAAATTGGCATTCACACTCAGCCACACAGCCAGGTGGTTTTATGCATTCTTAATGTCATCAGTGTTAGTTGATCATTAGCTCTAACTCTGGGACGCTGCATTATTAATGGGTGGTCTCTACGGGTTGAGGCAAATGAAAACATACAAGTTGCTACATTCTGCAAGGTGACTTACAGGCTGTTTTTAGGGGATGTGGACACTAATACTTAACCAGTATTATCATTGTTCTCAAATCAAAGTTGAAGTGTGAAGACTTCCTGAGAGTCCTGGTTTACATCAGGTAGCGGTCTTAATTTTGTCTGAGAAAGAAGAAATACTGTCTATATAAACAGTCTACTAAATGATTTTGTGTTTATTTGTCTTTAAAATCTACTGTGATAACCCCTGATCTCTGCATCTGTAATGGTGGAGCGTAATTAAGTTAATTTCAATCAGGAGAGATGCCATATTGCATGAATAATAATTTATCCATCGTGGCGTAGTATATGAAAGGGGTTAGTGATGTCGTGGTGAGATTAAACCCCCCCCCCCCCGGACATGTGGTGGGGGTGAAGGGAGTAGCTGAAGATCCGATGAAGAGAGGTGGAGCAGGACTCGGCACTATATATATATATATATATATATATATATATATATATATATATATAAATATGATGAAGACTGACAGCACCACCGAGGAGAACAGGTTTAAAATTTGATTACAACGATATGATTAGCTCAGGGAGAGCGTGGCCGAATCTGTTTGCTATCCAAGAGTGAAACACCCATAATCAGCTGATAGAGGAGGAGCAAGTGAGAGACAGAGACACAGGCTGTTATCAAAATAACATACTACACTGAGTATGTACTGATTTGGCCAAAATGTAGTATGTAGTATAAGTGTGTGAAGTAACTACTAACTACCTTGCCTACTGTATCCCACGATGCAAAGCGCTGGAATGGTCACCTTTACTTCCGTTTACAAAAAAGGAAACCCTCAAAACTCAGCCTCGCGTACTACAAAATAAATCAATTTACGTTCCATACTACATACTACTGACGAACGTAGTATGCAGTATATAGCACATACTGCTTTCATCAGTAGTATGTCGTATGCAGTTTTGAAAACAGCCATAGAAAGGCTGTGAATGAGAGTGTAACGATTATCATTTACTCAAGTACTGTACTTAAGTACACATTTAAACGAACTAGTGAGTACTTCAATCTCAAGTCCTGCTTCCTCTCCACTACAATTACGAGCTGATTGATCGATTGACAGATAATTAATTGCCATCTATTTTGATAATTGTTGAAGACATTTTTCATGCAAAAACATTTCATGGTTCCAGCTTCAAAACGTGAGGATTTGCTGCTTTTCCTTTTAATTATTTTAATAATTTTTGATTTATTAAATTGATTTAATATGTTTCTGCACTGAGTACTTTTAATACTTTAATTACATTTTTTTCTGATTGTACTTTCTTTTTTTTTTTTTTTTTTTTACCTCCACTTCTGTTGCTACCTCTGTATGTTTATTTGCTGACAGTGTTTCCCTTCCGTACGACCACACCTACCAGCACATCTTCCAGTACGGCATCTACACTAAACTGAAGAGCTCGCTGATTCCTCTGTCTGTCACCTGGCACAACGTACCTGGAGGAATCGACACTGTGTGGGTGAGTGAACACACACCATAAACAGCGTAAACACAGGCACACAAACACATCATCCCACATCCTCACAGCTAGTTTGGTACTGCAGTGCCCAAAACTCACCCACTGAAGCCTTTTTTTATAAACATGTTAAGGTGGAACTGGAGCAGGAGCTGAGCACCGACATGATCGGACTGTGTGGAAAACACAATGTCTCAGGTATGATGGATAAATGACTGGAATTGATAGCAGGATTGTTATAATATAGCATTAATACTGTTAGATTATGTGGTTATAATAGCCTATAAATTAGTTTTATATGGAATTTGAAATAAAAGAAGAATACATCAGTTAAGTGAGACCACAAGTGTCAGTTTTCTCGTCATCATTATAATGTAGATGATTATACGAATGCACACAGTTTGTTCATGCAAGCTTTGCTCTGAGAAAGTGCAATTTTCATGAACTCAGGCAAAGGGCAGCAGTTGATTAAGGAGAACGTGCTCGCTGAGGACACCTGTCAAACCCGAGATCCTGTCTCTACTGTGAATCGAGTAAGTTAACTGTTGCAGTGGCTGACTGTTATGAGTTAAAACAGAGTTAAAACACAGCCAAGTGGATGCTGATGGTACTAGGTTCCAGTCTGCTGGTACTGTACTGCTCCTCTCTGTGTACTTTCATTCTACTTTCTTTGGCCTTGTTTCACTTTACTTCATTGGATAGATGGTTTGAATTATTTGATGCAACTGCATCTTTAGTCATAAAGTAGTAACTTTCATTATTTCATGTTTTTGGGAGGCAATCCATTCAGCTGTGTTTAAATATGTAATGAAGGTAAACACACCTCAGTTTATTATTATTATTATTATTAAATATAATAATAATAATAATAATAATAATAATAATAATAATGAAAATAATAATAACAAAAACTTTTTACAGCACATTTTGGACATTAAATGAAACACAAATTGCAATTACAATAAAAAACAATGTAATTTAAAATAATGTGTGTAATAATGTAATGGAAAATTAATGGAAAATAAGATAAAAACACACTTAAAGATGCAAATATATGATGGAATAGAATACATGGTGGAAAATAAAAAAAACCTACCTATATCTGCAGCAGCATCAAAGGGTCTCCATTATTTTGTACTCTGTTTAAGACAAAGTCACATGTGCACTCGCACCGTACAATATGCCATGGTTCCAGATGTTCAGGTGGTTTCTCTGATGATGTTTGCAGGTGTGCAGACTCTTCTTTTCCTACACCTTGGACTGCCTGCGAGACACGACACTTTACATCCAACTCTGTGAAGAGAACATGTACGGCTACGAAACAAGCAAACACATCGGCTGTGCTTTCTTCAAAGAAGTTATCCAACATTGTGGAAACGAAAGCTACGTCTGGAAGATATGGAGATCTTTAACCGAATGTGGTTGGTGCTTTTTAAAAGTTTTCAAATTATTTGGCTCAAATTCATGCTCGGACACTTATTTGATGATGTGATTATTTCTGTGGGTGAATGCAGCAAAACCGAGCTGTCCAGGAGACCTGGTTTATGTAGAACAGGGTCCACCCTTTGTTCCCAGCTGCTCCAACCTGAACCCCACATTCTCCAGCCAGGAACTCACCAGCTCCTGTGTCTGCACAAAGGGTGAGTGAACACAATCTGACTTTATGATGTAGTTCTTCACTTGTTGTTGCATCGCTTGTTTAGCTATTTATATTTAACTAATAGTAAAAGGTATATCCATTTGTGCTGTAGGTGAGGTGCTTAATGATCACACAGATGGCTTCCACTGTGTGAGTGTGTCCCGCTGCCCCTGTGTGTTTGCTGGCAAGAGCTACTCAACTGGAGAGATACGTAGCACCAAGTGTCAATCATGGTAATTCAATTCAAACTTTATTTAAGACCAGTGGACATCCTCCGGGTCTGAAAAGTGAAGCCAATGTAGAAGTGCTTTAAACTTGCATTATTTCTAATAGCCAGCAGGGGGCGACTCCTCTGGTTGCAAAAGGAAGTCTATGAGAAAATGAGCTTTTCACTTGATTTATTACGTCAGTAAACATTGTAAACATGAGTTTATGATCTTAATCTCTAGTTTCAAGTCTTCTTCAATACAGCATGATGTTCATTTAGTAAGTTATGGTCCCATTTACAGTCAAATAGACCATAAAGCAGAGGATGCTTTAGGGTGTGGCTACCTTGTGATAAACAGGTTGCAACCATGGTGTTTTCCAGTCTGGGAGTTGTACATGTTTTTGTCCTACAATTTTAACCCGTTCACAGTGTGTTTTCAGTTCAGGAAAGTTAACTGTAACATTTTAGTCATCTAAAAATGTCTTATTGTAGGCTTATTGTACTTAGCTCCACCCTCTGGTCTACAAACCAGTGGGTGATGTCATGGTGACTATGTTCACTTCTTATATACAGACTCACAAGAAGCTCCATAGCAATACAAGTAGGCAGAAAAACAGTTTAGATACTTCAGGAACATTTTTTTAATTGAAGTTTTGTCCTCATGTCTCTCACAGTATGTGTGACAGCGGGAAATGGCGATGCTCGGAAAACCTCTGCCCCGCCAGATGTCTCATTGAAGGGCAGTTTGTGACAACATTCGATGGCAAACAATACGTTGTCCCCGGTAAATGCACATATGTGGCTTCACAGGTGAATTTTTCCCCACTAGCCCAACATGTAATAACAACCCCTGTTGTCTTTTTACGATACTAACTGCTCTTTTAATTATAAGGGTCTCAACTGGACAGTAACAATAGAGTTTTCTGCAAAGGAACCATCGCTGACAACAGTTATTCTTCAGGTTTTTGAGGTACAAGCAGTCTCTTAGGGTTGAATTTAAAATGATATAATCTGTCAAATGATCTCTGAATATAAATGCCCTGCTTATTTGGATTTGCAGGACTCATATACATTCTCACACAACATGGTTAAATTAGGTGGAGAGGACATCACTGAACTTCATCAGTCTGGTAAAAAAATAGGGAAGAACTCACTCACTCCATTGCATCTATTGACTGGATGTTAAATTTGAATATGTGACGTGTCTGGTAGCCTTGGTTACCCGCCCATCCGATCACTTACCAACTTCTGTCCCCTGTCAGATCATGCTCTGGTCTTCTGGCAGTCCTCCTTGTATGTCCAGGTCCACACATCCTTCGGTATGAAGCTCCAAGTCCAGGTGTCTCCTGAAATCCAGCTGTACATCACTCCACCTAGAAACCACAACGGCATGATCTCAGGTCAGGATCTCAGTCTACAAACAAGACATTTTTTTTTTTTTATGAGCTCTCAAGACCAAAAATAAAATACAAGAATACTTTGTATATCCTCTGTGGCATGATCCAGTTTGATTTGTAATCACAGTCAGTCTGTCTTTCAGGTCTTTGTGGCAACAGCAACAACGACACCACAGACGACTTCACCACCAGCAGCGGGATCATCGAGAACTCGGCTCAACCGTTCGCTCAGTCCTGGAGTGTTGCTGCTTGTCCGGTGAACATACCCAATACCTGCATCAACACTGACAACGGTACCAATGAAGGATGCAAATGTGCTTCTAAAATGTTGGAAATATGTGTATATATTCATGCATCATATTTTATTTGTCTGCCTGAATTCTGCGTATCAGGGATGAGAAGTTATTAAACAGTTAGAAAAGTAGAAAAAATAGACATACACTTACTACATTTTGCTATTAAAATACTAGAATTTCCTCTCATCTCTCTTATTATTATCACTAAAATATTTTTATTGATTTTTGTCACTCACTTTTAAGCAAACATTCAGACACAAAACATGACAAACACTTCTAACATACTGGTACATGCTTGGGGGGGGGGGGGGGGGTAAATAAATAAATAAATAAATAAATAAATAGAATAGAATAGAATAGAATAGAAATAAATACATTTATGAATATACATAGTACATATACATTTAAAAAGTTCATAAACAAATCAGCAAATAGCAACAAATAGGATAATAAATAAATATATATACAAATACTTAAACTACAGTGAAAAACACACATTATCTCAATATGTATTTTTGCAGAAATATTTGCTGATGAAAAGTGCTCTGTGCTGAACAACCCAACTGGGATATTTGCTAAGTGCCACAGTCACATCCCAACTGATCACTACCACACGGTAACACTTTTGCACAGTACTTAATAAGTTTTAGCATTTCTAGCAACTGACGTATCAATGACTGACTCCTGTTAGCATGTATTTTTGTGTTTTTATTTCCAGGCTTGCATCCAAAGAACATGTAACTGTGGCAACAGTCCACCTCAGTGCCTGTGCGTTGCTCTGGGCAGCTACGCCAAAGCCTGCGCCAGTCTGGGTGTTGTAATTGGTGACTGGAGAAAAGCTACCAACTGCAGTGAGTACAGCTTTGATAAATATACAGTTTATTCTGTCTGCATCCTCCCACTTATTGTTCACAGTCCACTGAAACGAGCCAATGCGGTAATGTCCAACATAACAAATGGTCCAAAAAGCCTAAATCAAATCAGTTCTGCTGCTGACTATTTATGAGATTGTTGTTTGCGATAATAATAAAAGGCTAATTGAAAACCTTTCAGACACCAGATGTTTATAACAGTAAATATAACGGCTTTATACAGATTATAGGTTGAATCAACTAATGCCAATAGTTTATACATATGTTATAAAATATAACATATATACATATTATGTAATATATATTTATATAACTCTGCCAATAGGCACTTAGCTTGGGAAACGGAGGGTTGCCGGGTCAATGGATATGGACCAAGTACTGAATGTGAACTGGTAGCTGGAGAGGTGCCAGTTTGCCTCTTGGGCACAGCCGATGTGCCCTTGAGCAAGGCACCAACTGCTCTGGGCTCATGTCAAAGGCAGCCACCTCGTTCTGACATCTCATGTATATAGGTCCTGTTTGTGCATGTATATATTTTGGGTCTGTATAGAAAAAAATTGAATTGAGCAAAAAAAAATGAATTTCCCATCAAGGGATCAATAAAGTGCGTCTTCTTCTCTTCTTCTTGTCCCAGCTCTGACATGTCAGAACAACCAAGAATTCTCCTACAACATGCAAGCCTGCAACCACACATGCCGCTCACTATCTGGCCCCGACCCCAGCTGTGGGCTGGACGACGCTCCCGTGGAGGGCTGTGGCTGTCCGGAGGGAACTCACCTGAACCAAGGACACATCTGTACCCCAAAGTCAGAGTGTGTTTGTCACTACTACGGCGGTATAACAGCCCCGGGATCCATTATTATTGACGGACGAAAGTGGTGAGCAGATCTTCTGAGGATTTACAGCCTATTACAATGCTTAAAGGCATACAATGCAGGAATTGTCACTTACTGTTTAATACAATATTCAAAGTTGGCCTCTACCTTTAGTATAAGTCTTCTAAATGCTGTTATAGTGTGCCCCATTGTGTACCCAACATATGTAGGCATAATTGTTTTATATCTTAAACCAAATATTGTGTGTATTGCAGCATCTGTGAAAATGGACAACTGCACTGTTCTCAGGATTGTGGTAAATATATATATATTCTTCGACCAGAATCAGCCTTTGTCACCTTTGCTACATTGTTTCAACTTCATTAATATATCAAAAGTAGAAATTCACCCAGAGTTTTAAAAATAAAAAATCCCTGCAATGCTAATATAGTTAAATCTGTGAACTATCTGAATTAAAACAGGGTGCAGAAATGGGAAGGTTTGTTTTCATTGCTCCGAGTTCCCAGTTAACACGGCCCAGAAAACCTGTGACAGTCTCAGCAAACCAATGGTAAGTCAACAGATTATATGTTTATACACAGTACAAGACCCGCTTATTTATGAATTATTCATTATTCATTTGAGTCAGTATCGGACTAATTAATGACTAATGGGACATATTTTTGTGGCAATTATATGATGCTATTCTTGTGTTACGATTGAGAGCAGCTGCTACTGAAATCTGTCATTTTTACTGGTCACTTTGTCTAAATACAGGTTTCTTTTATTGTGATGGCTAAAATATTTCCTTGAGCTACAACATTTTGTTTGGTGTGGTTTCCAGGTTACCAGTATGAGCTGTGAGAGTGGCTGTTACTGCCCACATGGCCAGTATGAGGATCACCACGGAAATTGCGTTCCTCTGGACAACTGCACCTGTGCGTACAGCGGCAAAATATTCAGCGCAGGACAGCATGTTAAAAGCAACTGTAAAACATGGTAACACCTGCTGCTTTCTTAATTGTTCATTGAGTCTTATTCCTTCAGCAGCTAAGAAAGCCACGATGACTAAATGGTTCACATCACTCTGTGTTGCAGTATCTGTGGTCAGGGTCAGTGGCGCTGCAGAGACGAACCTTGCCCTGGGAAGTGTCAAGTTTATGGGAATGGACACTACCAGACCTTTGACACCAAATGGTACCGCTTTGATGGACAATGTCAGTACACGCTTGTAGAGGTGAGACCAAACATGAAAGTAGGTACGAAATCCACCTCTCACGTTTCTTTTAAGGACACAAAACATCATCCAAATATAGGACATTTTTTGAAATCTAGGCCATAATTTGTCATATTTTCATAACAATATGTTTTAAAATCTGATCTGTTTACTTGAAGGATGACTGTGGAAGTAGAGAGGGCACCTTCTCTGTCAGAGTGGAGAGTGTCCCCTGCTGTGATGAGGCACTGACCTGCTCTCGCTCCATCATCCTCGACCTGCAGGTGGATTATCTATCATTATCGTCATTATACTGTAATATAGATTCCTTAATTTTTCATCCCATTGCTTCACACACTTCACTTGTGAGTGACACTCATTCAGTCATCATTAAATAATAACATTATGCTTTCATGGCAGATAAATGGTCATGAATCAGTATACAATTGTTGATCAACACTTATACCATGAGTTGTACCTGTACTGTCCTGATAGGGCAAAGTCACCCTGACGCTGAGCGACATGAAGGTGACCAGACGCCACCATGAAGGCTGGACTCTGCAGGAAGAGCCGCTTTACTCCACACACACTGTAGGACTCTACATCATAATCTCAGTGCCAAGCAGAGGGATAACTCTCATCTGGGACAAACACACCCGGATCACCATAGAGCTGCATGCATACTGGAGGGTGAGTGATGAAGATTTTGAAATCTAGTCATTTATATATGACTTGTTACATTTTGATCTTGAGCCCAAATAAAAAATATATTACGCACTGCTAAACCTAAGGTTAGAATTTAAATTTGAAATCCACATTTTGTACAATTACTTAAAGTCCTTTTGCTTTCTTTCTCACCTTTGTACTGATTTATTTATTTAACCAGCTCAAGTCAACTTTGATTTAGATTAAAGCAAGTAGTACTGTATCAGAAAAGACTACCATTATGTTAAAGCACTGATCATCACTAATAGATCCGTACTTTCTGAACTTCCTAATACATTTTAAATTAACCTCTTAACCGTCTCTCCTGCAGAACCGAGTGTGCGGCCTCTGTGGAAATTTCGACTCCAATGAGATGAATGACCTACAGATAAGTGGCTCAGCAGGTAAATTGTTTTTCTCTTTGTTTTATGAAGCATGTGAACTTTTGCCATACTGGTCAGAATAACACAAAAAAAATCTTGTTTTTAGTTTTGTCCAGTCCCCTGGCGTTTGGCAACAGCTGGAAAGCCGCCACACCTCCTTGCTCTGATGTGACCACTGAGATATTTCCATGTGAACGCAACTCCTACTGCTCAGCCTGGGCTCAGCGGCGCTGTATGATCCTTACAGGAGACACATTCAGTGATTGCCACTTAAAAGTATGCATTTTACACATTTAGCATGCCAACAACACCAGGGGTCAGGTGCAGGTCTTTAACTGTATACATTTGGGATTTTCTTTTGCAAATCTATTGAAGAAACAAAACAGATAGATAACAAATACTCACTACTCAGTTAGTTTATTCTGGGCAAACAAACAAACATGTTTCAGCTATAAGCCAT
This sequence comes from Pterois miles, assembly GCA_947000775.1. Lineage (NCBI taxonomy): Eukaryota > Metazoa > Chordata > Actinopteri > Perciformes > Scorpaenidae > Pterois > Pterois miles. Next base: position 14,208,269 of record CAMQGK010000549.1, on the reverse strand, counting down.
CATCAGCATGATCACTCAAGACCTGGTGCCATTTCTGAATGTTCACGTCTTTCGAGTCACGGACGCCGATCAGGAAAGAGACTACATGATTATACAATCAAATTCACCTGTGAATGCAACGCTAGGACATCACCTCTCACAACAAAGAAGGCCTGACCAAAACAGTCACAAACAACCAGTAAAACAATGAAAAACATCTTGAAATCCCAAGACCAAAAAAAAAAAAAAAAACATAACACATAAATTACATACATTTGCTATAGCCTCTATTGGGGGAAGACCTTAATAAAATTAATTAGATCCATGCTTACAAACTGTACAATTTAACATCACGAATGCTCAGTGGTTTACCCAAATCTATTGCAATATTAAATAATATTAGGGCTGTCTAAATATTTAATCACAATAGTCGCATGATTGTTCATGATTAATCGCAATTATTCACGCATTTTTTATCTGTTCAAAATGTACCTTAAAGGGAGATTTGTCAAATGTTGAATACTTTTATCAACATGGGAGTGCAAATGTGCTGCTTTATGCAAATGTATGTATATATTCATTACTGGAAAATAATTAACACAAAACAATGATAAATATAGTCCAGAAACCCTCAGATAGCTGTCAGTGTGTCAGTGTGCTGACTTGACTATGATTTGCCCCAAACTGCATGTGATTATCATAAAGTGTCTGTAAAGGGGAGACTGGTGGGTACCCATAGAACCCATTTAAATTTACATATCTTGAGGTCAGAGGTCAAGGGACCGCTTTGAAAATGTCAGTTTTTCCTTGCCAAAATTTCATTTGGAGCATAATTTAACCTCCTTCGCGCCAAGCTTACATGAAATGGTTGGTGAATGAATTCCTTAGATTTTCTAGTTTCATAAGATATCAGTATGTTCACAACTTTAAAACTGAGCCTGCTACAACCTCCAAAACGTTGCGTTAATTATATAAGTGGCGTTAAAGCAATTTTGTGTTAACACATTATTATCGCATTAACCTTGACAGCCTTAAATATTACTATTTGCAGCTATTTACTTAGAAACTATTTACTGTAATAGACCCTTGCAAACAGCCCTTAAACATGTTCATAAAAGCTCTATCTGGATGTTCTGCTATCCCCAGGTGGATCCAGATCCCTACTACCATGCCTGTGTGCAGGAGTCCTGCTCCTGTGAGTTTGAAGGGAAGTTCCTGGGCTTCTGCACCGCTGTGGCAGCCTATGCAGAGGCCTGCAGCGACCAGGATGTGTGTGTAAAATGGAGGACACCTGATTTGTGTCGTAAGTTAAGACCCCTTTGCACAACCAACGTTCATTTGACTCGGTGCGCAACATTTAGGGGGGGTCTATTGGTCAAAATGGAATATAAAAGTATGTTTTCTTTAGTGTATAATCACCTGGATTCACCTGGATCACAAATAGTTGTGTTTTTGTTACCTTAGAATGAGCCGTTATATCTACATACTGCACAGAGCGGGTTTATGGAGCCGGCTGCCATGTTTCTACAGTAGCCCTGAATGGACAAACCAAACACATGCGTTTGTACTTTTTTGCATCGACCTCAGTAGTTCCCAACAGGCTTTGCACACAGGAGAAATTTCAGTTGGTTGCAGTCTGTAACCTCACCACCAGATGCCACCAAATCCCATACACTGCACCTTTAAAGCAAGCTTTTTTTTTTTCAGATGATAGCAGCAATGTGACATTGAAAAACAACTTCTAACTTAAACCATAAAGACTACATAGATTAGATCAGCACTAGTCAGTTGACTAACTGGCATGTCAAGAGGCATTTTGGGGGCGGCAGTAGCTCAGTCTGTAGGGAGTTGGCTTGGGAACCGAAGGGTCACCGGTTAAAGTCCCGACATGGACCAAGAACTGAGTGTGAACTGGTAGCTGGAGAGGTGCCAGTTTACCTCTTGGGCACTGCCGAGGTGCCCCTGAGCAAGGCACCAAACCCCCAACTGCTCGGGGCGCTTGTCAGGAGCAGCCCCATCACTCTGACATCTCTCCATTGTTGCACGTTTGTGCATGTGTGTGTTCAGGTCTGCATGTACCGTTTATAAGTTAACAACAGAGTGAAAAAATTAATTTCCCCTCGTGGGACTAATAAAGATTATCTTCTTCTTCTTCTTCTTCTTCTTCTTCTTCTTTAACAAAACTCACCGCATTAGTAGGCTAAAACAGAAGTGATAAAAATGCATCATCTCTTGTTTAAGTTTACTGTCTTGCTAAAGAGCTGTATATTATGGCACAAACAATACAGACAATGTAAAAGTAAATATCAAAGTTTCATTTCACTGCTTAGTTTTTCAGATACTTTATACACTTTATGTTTTAAGTATGTTGTATATGTTTTATCAGTATGAGGGGGACACTTACTGTATAAGTAATCGATCAGCATAGCCAACGATCCATATGATGAGAAGTGTGTTCATTATCATTACATGTTTTGTAAAACATAAATTCTAAGTCTAACAATTTACCATGTCATCATTTAAACCTTAGCGGTCTACTGTGACTACTACAACGAGCAGGGCCAGTGTAGTTGGCACTACGAAGCCTGTGGTGAGATGCTAAGCTGCGGCAAAGACAACTACATCACTGGCAAGCTGGAAGGTAACCAGACTTTCTCAGTTGTATCCACATATAACAGCTAAATAAAATTCTTAATCATCAGTTGAATTTAGTGAAAATGAAAAGTGAATACCAGGTTTTCATGTTACTTAAATTGTGTCTAATTCTGGCAATATTGCAAGTAAACCTGGCCTTTGAATAAAACCCTTACAATTTAGATATCTGTTAAATATTTTTTTTTCAAGTCAGTGCTTATGACAAATATATTTGCACCCATAAAATTAACATTATGTGTATTCTTGGAAAAGGCTGCTACCCCAGATGTTCAAAGGAGGCACCGTACTATGATGAAAATACTGGCGAATGCACCAAATTGAGAAACTGCACCTGTTATTTTAATGATACTATCATTCAGCCTCAGGCAGTGGTGATGATAGAGTCTATTGAGTGGTAAGTTGGGCCATTCTATATATATATATATATATATATATATATATATATATATATATATATATATATATATATATATATATATTTATATTTATATATATATATATATATATATATATATATATATATATATATATATATATATATATATATATTTATATATACAGTATGTCTGAATATGTAAATGTTTACCATAATTTGAAAAAAATGTGCCGTTTTCATTTGTTGCTACATTGACGACTGGATGTTTCTGATTCTCTTATGTTATCCTTGTCAGCCGCTGTGAAAATGGAACAATGAACTGTCGTGAGTATGAATTATGTACCACTACATTTACTATTACCAGTTACACAAAAATTGTAATTTATAATGTTTTAGATTAGAGTATCTGCCTTCACAGACCGTGTTTTCAAAACACCAGACCTCTATTCCACCTCTGCTCCAACAGCACCTCCACCCACCACTACACCTGCCACCACTCCTACATCAGGCACTCCCACTACAGCTGCCTCAACCACCACTGAAACAGTGTATTCCACCACTTCAACACCAGCAACTACAACTACTACTACAGCTGAAACATTGTCAACAATTACCCCCACCACCTCGACACCAATGACGACCATTACCAATGTCTCAACTACTACTGAAAGTTGGTCAACGGTGCCGTCCTCCACCTCAACACCAACATCTACAACTTCCTTAACTACGGCTCAAACATCGACAACGCCCACCAGCACCTCCACACTAATGACGACCATTCCCAATGTCTCAACTACTACTGAAAGTTGGTCAACGGTGCCGTCCTCCACCTCAACACCAACATCTACAACTTCCTTAACTACGGCTCAAACATCATCAACAACGCCACCCACTAGTTTTCCACCAATGCCGACCATTACCAACATCTCAACTACTACTGAAAATTGGTCAACAGTGCTTCCCACCACCTCAACACCAACAACTACAAGTACCTTAACTACGACTGAAACATTATTAACAACGGCCAGCACCACCTCCACACCAATGACAACCATTATCAATGATTCAGCTACTACTGAAAATTGGTCAACAGTACTTTCCACCACTGCAACATCAACAACTACAACTACCTCGACTACAGCTGAAACATCCACAGCAATTCCCCCCACCACCTCGACACCAATGACGACCATTCCCAACGTCTCAGCTACTACTGAACATTGGTCAACAGTGGTTTCTACTACCACCACATCAACAACTACTACTTCCTTAACTCCAAATGAAACATCAACAATGCCCACCAGCACCTCCACGCCAATGACAACCATTATCAATGACTCAACTACAACTGAAAATTGGTCAACAGTGCTTTCCACCACTGCAACACCAACAACTACAACTACCTTAACTACAGCTGAAACATCCACAACAATTCCCCCCACCACCTCAACACCAATAACGACCATTACCAACGTCTCAGCTACCACTGAAAATTGGTCAACAGGGCTTTCTACTACCACAACACCAACAACTACTACTTCATTAATTTCAACTGAAACATCATCCACAACACCACCCACCACCTCAACACCCATGACGACCATTCCCAACGTCTCAGCTACTACTGAACATTGGTCAACAGTGGTTTCTACTACCACCACATCAACAACTACAACTTCCTTAACTCAAAATGAAACATCAACAACGCCCACCAGCACCTCCACGCCAAAGACAACCATTATCAATGACTCAACTACAACTGAAAATTGGTCAACAGTGCTTTCCACCACCTCAACACCAACAACTACAACTACCTTAACTACAGCTGAAACATCCACAACAATTCCCCCCACCACCTCAACACCAATAACGGCCATTACCAACGACTCAACTACCACTGAAAATTGGTCAACGGTGCTTTCTACTTCCATCACACCAACAACTACAACTTCTTTAATTTCAACTGAAACATCGTCCACAACACCACCCACCACCTCAACACCCATGACGACCATTACCAACATCTCAGCTACCACTGAAAATTGGTCAACAGCACTTTCCACTGCCTCTACACCAACGACTACAACTACCTCAGCTACATCTGCTGAAACCTCAGGTCCAACTGAAGTAACCATCTCAGAAGCTCCCACTGAAACATTTACCTCCTCTACACATTCAACCACTCAGCCCACTACCACCTTCTCAGAAGCAACAACGTCTCATGGAGTAACGTCTAAATCTACGATGATGCCACCAACAACATATACCACTGAGGTGTCCACAAGTGAAGGATTTACCAATGCCACATCTACCACTGAACTGATAACCCCTGAGGAATCAGCCACGACAATGATGACAGAGAAAACATACCCCACAGTAGTCACTGGCCCACCAGAGACAGTCACAACTGTCAGTGTGACAACAGCTAATCTTGTAACGGAATCAAGCTCCACACCCAAGCGTGAGTGCCATGTACTTGCTCTGCACATTAGTCTGTTTTTTTTTCAGTTATCCTTGAAATCAGTTCTTTAAATTGCCTAAATTATGTTTTCCTCTTTTCTATGCCCACTGTCTTCTACTGGTTACCAAACCTCCAGGGTGTGAGTGTACAGACCTGAAGAGGAGAAAACGCTGGGATTGCGGTGAGACGTGGACAGAGGACTGCTTTCATAAGAACTGTACAGATGGGAAGATAGAGCTGACTTCAGTGGTTTGTCCAGAACCTATAATTCCCACCTGCCCTAGAGACCAGGTCACAAAAGTCTCAGACGGATGCTGTGAAACATGGAAGTGTGACTGTAAGTGTATCCTTGTCTGTCTCTGCCACTGCTGTTGTTGGCCACCATTTATCCCTCCTCTTTTCCTTTCTTTTGTGTTTAATATTTGCTTCTACATGTCTATATCTGATATTTTACTTTACTTTTATTTACAGGAAATAGTGCTGCTTTTCAAGTAATCTTGATCCCAATTCCCCTGAATCAATCGGCACTGACTTATCTGTTTTTATAACGCCACTCTCTGTGAGACTGTATTTTGAAACACTGGTGCTTTAACATGTATGTTAATGTCAGCATGCTATAATGCTCACAATAACAAAGTTAACATGCAGACGTTTAGCAGGTAACATTTACTATGGTCAATATCTTTGTTTAGAATGCTATCTCTCACTGATCAGCACTTATCACAAAGTACAGTTAAGGCTGATGGGAATGTTTTGCAGGTATTTGGTAATGATGTAAATTATTGGACACAGTAAAACTAGATGATGGTATTAGAGGAAAAGTTAAGGGATCACCAACATAATTATAATAAATCCTGTGGGGATCATGAATGCATGTAGTAAATGTCATGGCGACCATCCAAAAGTTGTTTAGATATTTTAGTCTGGACCAAAGAGGTGAACTGACGACCGACAATGCCATGAAAAAGTATAGAAGCAAAGAGACGAAACTCCATGGATGACTAATGACTCAGAGTACTCTCTGGGAAGCAGCTGGGAAAAAAAAGTTTAATAAATATGTAAGGAAGTAAGTAAATAGTGGTAGGCGGACGCTTTCAGTCCAAAATGGCGGAAGCATAGTTCTGCTGCTGGGCGCTGGTGTTGCAATGGAAAAAACAATTGACTTTCACTTTCTCGTTTTCTTGTTTTCTGTCCATATCCATTAAAATCACCTCTAGGTCGCTGTGAGCTATATGGGGACCCCCACTACATCTCTTTCCAAGGTGTAACCTTTGATTTCCTGGACGAATGCACCTACATCCTGATGGAGGAACGGTCACCACGTCATCATCTGACCATTGCCGTGGACAACGTAGACTGTGTGCCGGGCCTCCAAGGCTCCTGTGCTAAAGGCATCATCCTGAAATATCGCGACAATATAGCTACACTCCATATCCTTCCACGTCTGTTTGGAGTCCAGGTAGGATATAATAAAGCATGTTTTTACAATCAAGCATGTTTTTACTTCAGAGCTCTGCTATTTAAGGATAACATACTCTATTGAAAGAATTAGACAACTGATACTGATCTAATCCTCCCTAGGCCACTCTGAACAACGTGACCATAGAGCCACCATATGAGGAGCAAGGGTTTAGGTTTGAGACCACGAGGTACATAGTGTCAATCTACCTCCCAGAGATCCGCTCTTATGTCTCCCTGAGTCCGTCTTACACCCTGGTGGTCAGTCTGGCCATGGAGTACTTCCTCAACAACACCCAGGGACAATGTGGTGAGTAATGGATAGAAAGGAACGGTCCACGGGTGTGGTTAAGTGCATTTTGTATGTCCATTTTTACAGTGGTTGCTTGTGTGTAGGGCAGGTTTTCAATCCAATAATGGTGATTTATCTTGTCTGTCACTTATGCAACAATAACCAACTTGTTGCTAAATTAGCTTGTAGGCTAACAAACACAAACAGCTGAAGTCCTTGATCACACAGAGTGCATTTTACAAGTGGAAAACATAAGGTGCACCATATTGCTTTTTTGTTGCTCTATCAGACTGAGCATTTTGTAGCAGTTTGTTGCAAAACTAACATAAGCTTAACACAAAACATGAGCCACCTAATAGATAATTGTGCAGTTTAAATTATTGAAAATAAAAGGGCCTTAAGCTGCATTAAATACTTTATGATTACTGAGGGCAGAAAGAAACATCAATCCCCAAAAAACTTGACTGTGATCCTGTTCGCTTCACATTTTGCACCTATTATTTCTATTAACTGTTTTCTGTATTTTAAACAGCATGAATGCTGCTTGTTTGAGGTTGCTTGCTTAAATGTCTGTGTGCAGTTTATAATTGGGGGAAAGGGGGCTCTACGTGCGGGCCAACGAACCATAAAAATGGCTAAAAGCAGATCAGAAAGCACCTGTCCATCTTCTCTCCAGGTGTATGTGGTGTTGGATCATGTATCCGTAAAGGAGGGCAGATCGAGGACGACAGCTGCTGTGATAAGACGGCCTATGACTGGGTATACACCAACCCTCTGAAGCCGGCCTGTGCTTCTGCACTGACGGATGTGCCTTGTCACTCACCCACTACAGTGCCCCCGTACACATCCACTGCCACCCCCTGCCCTGTGAGCCCACTGTGTGAGCTGCTGCACCACCCGTAAGCTCCACACACTAACACACACCTCATCAAGGAATTTGTGAGAGAACTGGGAGTTAGTGTGTTTGCTCACACGGTATGTCATAAAAGCAAGGCACAATGCATTTCCTTTACTTAAAGCTGGGAAAGCAGCTTATTTTTGGCGTTATTAGACAAAAAATCCACAATAACCTTTCAGCATATTGTGATTGAAGTAGTACCCCACGGTAGAAAGTTTTCTGGAAAAAAAAGCAAGAATTTGAAAATTCAGCCTTCATCCTGCTTCATCCTCTCTGTCCTAAGCCCCTGTCTTCTTTTATCTAAAGGGAGTGCACGCACATCTGCATTTATGAACACTCTCTCTCTGAAATGACCTGTGATTGCCCAAAGTCTCAAGCTAGATTTGTTAAAGCCTGAAAACAGAACCATGAAGAGGTGCAGAAGACTTGAATTACAATATGCTGAAAGGTTATTATGGATTTATATATATATATATATATATATATATATATATATATATATATATATATATATATATATATATATATATATAGCTACCTTTGTGACTAATGCAGACACATAGTAGCGACCACCCAGAGTTACATCATACACCCTAGTTACTAACACCCTAGCAGCTGTAACACCACACAACCACCGAGTACCACCTTAGCAACCATGTACTAGTTTTGCTATGCCTAGTTTACTATATTGATTCCTTTAATTAGTTTTATGGTGTATATTAGTATATTCTTTAACTACTGACTAAAAATTGAATCTATTCTGTTTCCGCAGAGTCTTTTCAAATTGCAGCGGGTACGTGAATCTAACCCTCAAAAAGAAGAACTGTGAGTTTGACTCATGTCGGAATGGTCCGTGCTCTTCACTAGAACAAGCTGCTGAGGAGTGTATGAAGGCTGGTGTCTGTATTGACTGGAGAGCACTGACTAATGGAGGCTGTAGTACGTACCTCTTATCGTTTCTCTTATGCTCCGAAAGCAAAGCCAGTTATAGGGACTTAGCGTACGTCTTGAAACTGACCCTCAAGTTAAAAACTTCATTGTCCTTGTTCGTTGTTACAGATGTGACGTGTCCGGACGGATTGGTTTACAGAGAATGTCGTGACAAGCTGGATGACTTCTGCTCTGGAGGGTTTGTAAAATTGACCTTGTCCAAATTACACCCTTACTCACTCACCCTTCTCACTTAATTGAATCCCAGATGTTTGCCCTGTCAAGATGTCCACCATTTCTGTTTCTCTTCTGGTTTGTCTTGACAGACTGCGTTATCAAGGAGCCTCGCTCGAGAGCACCAGAGAGGGCTGTTTTTGTCCCAGCGGCCACTTCAGGGCAGGAAATCACTCACACATCTGTGTGTCTGACTGTTCCTGTGAGTAACATGGTCTCTAAGGCTGGCACTCACACCTAGACATGTTGCCATAACTAGTGTTAATGTAGTTTGTGTCTCATTCATTAGATTGTAAAGGACCACTCGGTGAGCCCAGAATGGTGAGTATCTTTCTCTCATCAGTGTGAAAATACTAATATCTCTGAATCTGAATGGGATTCTAGATTAAAATGTATATCTGTACATGTCATCAGCCTGGTGAGGTGTGGCGGTCCGGTTGTTACCTGTGTACATGTAACAACAAGACTCACACAGAGGATTGTGTTCGAAAACCTCCTGAGCCAGCTCCCCTCTGTAGCCCCAACGCTGTACTGGTAAACACCTCTTGCTGTGATGACCAGATTTGTGGTGAGCACTGACTGTCCTTCCTACTGACTTTCCTCTCCTCACATGAATACTAACACAAATAACACATTATTACTGAATTTTTCAGTTGACAAGACATGCAGTTATCATGGACAAACATACATGGTATGATGTATCTTATCTTTTAACAGTTTTTATGTATATGTTTCTTCTCCCGTAGAGGAAAAAAAGCATTTTAGACTGAAATGAATCATTGTACTGTGTAGCGTCTTGTCGTGATATCTGTATTTGTGTGTGTAGGTGGGAGACAGATGGAAGGATGCCGCCCAACCCTGCGTGTCATTCAGTTGCAGTCAAGAGGGTATTCAGACTGAGACTAGAGTCTGTCCCAGAGAAGACTGTCAGGAGGTACTGCCTCCACCCTGCTCTGCTCCTTAAACTCATAACTAGAACATCTTTAACAAGCTTTAATCTGCAGTAATATACTAAACAAATATATAAATGCAACACTTTTGTTTTTGCTCCCATTTTTTATGCACTGAATTCAAAGATCTAAGACTTTTTCTATGTACACAAAAGGCCTATTTCTCTCATATATTGGTCACAAATTTTTCTAAATCTGTGTTAGTGAGCACTTCTCCTTTGCCGAAATAATCCACCCACCTCACAGGTGTGGCAGATCAAGACGCTGATTAGGGCAAATGCTCACGTTCAGTGGTGTCTGGCACTCTGGAGAGGTGTTCTCTTCATGGATGAATCCCGGTTTTCACTGAACAGGGCAGATGGCAGACAGCATGTATGGCGTCATGTGGGTGAGTGGTGGAGTGGCCTGTGATGGCGGTGGGGTTATGGTATGGGCAGTCGTATGTTATGGACAACGAACACAGGTGCATTTTGTTGATGACATTTTGAATGCACAGAGATACCGTGACGAGATCCCGAGGCCATTGTTGTGCCATTCATCCACTGCCATCACCTCATGTTGCAGCATGATAATGCACAGCCCCATGTTGCAAGGATCTGTACACAGGTCCTGGAAGCTGAAAACATCACAGTTCTTGCATGGCCTGCATACACACCGGACATGTCACCCATTGAGCATGTTTGGGATCATCTGTATCACCGTATGTTCCAGTTCCTGCCAATATCCAACAACTCCACACAGCCATTGAAGAGGAGTGGACCAGCATTCAACAGGCCACAATCACTAACATGATCAACTCTATGTGAAGGAGATGTGTTGCACTGTGTGAGGCAAATGGTGGTCACACCAGATACTGACTGGTTTTCTGAACCCCCTGTTCAGTACCTAATACTGTAAATGTCTCAGATAATACTGCACATTTTAGAGTGGACTTTCGTTGTGACCATGTGCAATAATCATACCGTATAATCCGCATCTTGGAAAAAAAAATGGGAGCAAAAACAAAAGTGTTGCGTTTATATTTTTGTTCAGTGTAAATCATGTGTTACTGCAGTTTTCACCAGCTCAACATTGTTTTATAATGAGGAGAAGAAACGTTTTTCAGTCGTGTTTATTGTGTGTGGAAATAAAGCATTCTTTTCCTACAGGGGGTACATTATGAAATGAAAAAAGGTTAGGAGGTTAGCTAACCAAGTCAAAAATACAAAAGCTGTAGAACAACAAACATTTAATCTTGAGCTGTTGTGATTTTTTTCACCAGGAGGACAGAATCTGGGACAACCAACACTGCTGCTTTACATGTAAGTTAAGTCAAAATCAATAAAACGCTTAAGACATTTACAATTTCAGTTTGTAGAGGTTTGACATTTCAGCTCTAGCAATTTAACCACTTAAATTAAATAATGTGGGATTTTTGCAAGAAGAGGTAAATATTTTCATTGAAGGTGTTTTTCTCCCACTCATCACACTGCCTCCCATATTAACTTCCTCTGACTTCAGGTAACCAGAGCTGTGCTCCAAAGGTGACCGCTATCAACGTCACAATAGAAAACTGTACCGCCGTCATGCAGATACCTGTGTGTCAGGGACAATGTGTGTCTCAGTCCAGGTGAGAAGAAATACACCTGTCACTAATCATTAGCCATAGTTGTGACACAGAAACATATTTGAGGTTTTAGAGTTCATACTGTGGACTTTATTTCCTTCAGTCTCATGTGAAGTTTAGAGACTTTTCTGAATTGTAATGCTGCTTAAGGATAAAATAACGCCTCCCTCCCTCTGTCTGTCTCAATCCCTCTCTGACCGCCATCTTCCTCCTCCTTCACTGCCAGTGTCACGCTACATGGTGACCTGCAGGTGAAGCAGAAGACCAGTTGCTGTCAGGCGCTGAGGTCAGAGAGGAGACCAATGACCCTGCAGTGCTTCGACTTCTCGGCCAGACACTACTACTACAAGCACATCACCAGATGTGAGTGCACAGCCTGTAGAATACTGCGCTGAAAAGTACTGACAACTCAGACCAGAGCCACGAATATATGTTTGTGTCATGTATCCTTTAGATTTCCAAATCAATAGCTAATATATTCAGATTGAACCGATTATTAATTGAAAATCCTCTTCTTTATTGAAAGCAATCACTGAATCTCTACACTGAATCATTGACTAACTGCCAAAGTTTGTAGTATTCTTCTAGCGCGGTATTAAGCCCAACTTAAATCTACTCTCTCCACACACTACTGTGGTCACAGTACCACAGTATTAGCAGCTACACTGATCTGGCTTTGGTCATTCCTCATTTATGCAAATAATGAGTGTCCAGGAGGTCAAGGGTTGTTTCGCACACAAAAAAAACCCCATAGTTTCTTTCTGCAGTTATATTTGATTTGCCCAAGTTTTTGAGATACTGAGATTTCTGCCTTCAGCCCACTACAGTGAAAGTAGAGGAAATGTACTTGTGGTGCACAAAGCACTGAAAAATGACCACAGCAACATCTCTTTGCAGAATAAACATAATTTTATTTTACAATAATGTTTCCCAAACTTTTTTTCTGGGGACATACTACTTAAAAATTCGAAAACTTTGCAACCCATTTCATAATAGGGTTTATCTATATATTGCTAATTTGTGTGTAAATGACCGTTTCCGACCGTTTTTACTGCCATTTCTGCATCACCTCATATTATCTTGGATAGGTAAACCAGTCATTTCAAAGTCAAAGTCAACTTTACTGGCAATTCGGCAATATGTACAGGACATATAGAGGACTGAAATGCTGTTTCTCTCAGACCTGCAGTGTGAACATATAATACTCAAAACAACGGGTAAAATAACACAAATGGACCTAAGAATTTACAAGATAGAAAACAAGAAAGTGAAGAGAGACAACAAGGACAAGAAACAGATAAAACAGAAAACAGGGGCTATAATGATAATCTAAACTACAGTGGATGATTATAATGCAAAAGTAAACTAGAATGAATAGTTATAATGTAAACATAATTATAGTGCAAACAACAGATATGTAAGTAATATTTCATCCAAAGGATGAATAACAAGTCATTTGATGAGTATCTAAAGTGGCTGGTGTGAGAGTCAGAGCATGAAAGAGAGAGATATACAGTAAGCTTGCTAAATCACAATTTTGTTGTATGCACATATCTTTGAAAACATATAGTAAACACATGTTAAAAACTTCATAAATGGGACAAAATAAATGCATTTATGCTGATCTTCCAGGTTCTCGTTTTTTTCTCTTGTCATATGTCAGCTTTCATATTAGACTCAGTGTAATGAGGAGGCTACAATTATCAGAGCAATATGAACATTTAGGCTGCAGATATAAATCTTAAATAAAAGACAATGAAAGAAACTCTGCCAATTTATCTGGCGACATTAGTAAAATCTCCTGCGACCCAGTCTTTGGGAATGATTGCTCTAAATAATCCAAAACAAATGCTGTAAATATTTTCCTCTAAAATTGTTCAATTATCTGCCTTCCTAATACCAGTTGAGGAGAGTGTTTTTTTTGTAGCTTGGGTCAACTTGACCTTTAACCTTTAACTGTAAGTTTGCTAAATCCTAAATGTTGTCAAATTTTAGCAGTCATGGTGTAGTTTTGTTGCATTAACTGTAATGTCATAAATGTTCTCCAAAAGTTCTGTGGTGTGTTATACTTTAAATATGTGAGTATTTTCATTGACATTGATGTGATCAGGTGATGTGTGATACCCAGCCACTAGGACACAGAGAGAAGGCCATTGTTAGGGGCTATCAATAGGACAGGAAGACTTTGATCAGGCCAAGGAAACACCCAGCCTTACAAAAGCTGAACTTCTCCAGGAGAGGAAAAGCACTTCAGTCTTTGAAAACAGCACACTAACAGAAACAGCAGGCTTGTAAAATAAGCTTTGGGCAGCTTCATGCTGCTGCTGTTTGTTGTGTGTACAAAAGGATGGATACTTGGAAGGCTTGTGATGTTCACAGAGGAGGATGTGCGAGGGTGCGCAGGCCGTGAATGTGTGTGTGCGTGTTTGCGTTGGGTGAACCTCTGAACCTCCCGGTGCTGGTCAGAAATACATCCCACTGGACCTTACCCAGCAGCAGCGGTCACGTTTTGGGTTTGTGTTTGTGAGTGCGTCTGTGTGTGTGTGTGAGGGCTGGAGAGCTTTTTATTGACATGATCAACAAGTGCACATGAGTGGCTGGGTTACTGATTACAGGTAATGTTATAGTTTGTCTGTGATAAGACTCTTGCTTTAAGCACAAAGTCCTGCGAGGTGCAACAAACTTTCAGCTGCTATACCACATCCTTCCCATCCCTCTTAGGACCACTGCAGCCTCTCAGGTAAATACTTCTGCTTTTTCACTTCTTCTAAGTCTGCATTAAGGTCTAAATATATTATGACTTGTTGGCATTTTAGTGTAAATTACTGGCATATTGTCTGTATTGTGTATTCAGAAAGCTGACTGACAATGTGAATTTTTTAATTTCTTCAAAATGTATGTACCAGTATGTACTGTATGACAGGTTGATGACACAATTTTCTTATAAAATTACAGTTTTAAGTAAGAATAAAGTAGCTCTTTTTAAACTTTTGGACATTTTGAAGAAAATTAATTTGATAAAGTCACATGAAATTAATATAATTTGCCCCAAACTCTATGTGCTCATAGTCTTGGTGTCTTTCTGCAGGTCCTTTGGTGGTGCGTTTTTTCTGCTTCCTTGCATCTGTTGAGCACACCGCAGCATCATGAGTGTAGAGTCCAAAAAAACACGCGAGGCTTGCTGCTCCAACCTCAAGGTCGGTGAAATGTCACGCTTTCATAGACTTACAAAGTGTTGGCGAATATGGCTCACCACTGGTCTTAATGGTTATAGTTTAGTTTAGTTAGTTTAGTTTAACTCATATACACATACGAAATATAATTTTAAAAGCAAACAATACAAAGTAGGGCTGTCAATCCATTAAAATGTTTAATCATAATTAATCGCATGATTGTCAATAGTTAATCGCTGTTACTCACAAATTAATCGCTCAGTTTTTATCTGCTCAAAATGTTCCTTAAAGGGAGATTTGTCAAGTATTTAATATTCTTATCAACATGGGAGTGGAGAAATATGCTGCTTTATGCAAATGTATGTATACATTTATTATTGGAAATCAATTAACAACACCAAACAATGACAAATATTGTCCAGAAACCCTCACTGGTACTGCATTTAGCATAAAAAATATGCTCATATCATAACACAGTGGTAATGTCTGTAAAGGGGAGACTCGTGGGTGCCCATAGAACCCATTTAAATTTACATATCCTGGGGTCACAGTTCAAGGGACCCCTTTGAAAATGGCCATGACAGTTTACCTTGTTAAAATGTTGTGTGTTACTTTGGGCATTATTTAGCCTTCTTGCTGAAAATATGACGTGGTTGGTACCAACGGATTCTGTGGGTTTTCTACTTTCATATGATGCTTGCGTTAAAGAAATTAGTGGCGCTAAAACAAATTTTTGCATTATTTCACGTTAACTTTGACAACCCTAATAATACCACGTTACTTCTGAAATACTGACAAGCCAAGTACATCTACATCTTTTACATTAATTATTTTGAACATTGTCATTAAATGTGTACACTAAAAATGAAAGAAAATACATTAGTTTTGGTAAACATACTAATTTCTCTTACTTCGTGCTGTCTCACTCTAATTTTCACTTATTTTTTTACTTGATACATTAATTGTGCAGTTTTAAAGTCCTTCAAATCTCTAAATTTGACAGTGGGCAGGTTTATAAGTAATATGTTGGTTGGTTCTTTTGTGTATGGACCTGTGACACTGCCAAGTTGTCAAATCTCATCTCTTTTCTTTAACCTTATCACCATGTGTTTGTCTTGGTTTTCCATTTTTGTGTCAGTATTATCTGTGTCCAACAAATGCTGAGCCTGATGAGGCTGTAAAAGGCTTAAAAACTTCATTTTTTCCCATGACTAGATAAAATCTGAGACTTTGACACCAAATAAGACTTTGAGTCTATGAAACATGTGCCATTTCTTGTTAATGAGGGTAAAGGAGTGTTAAAATGCATGTTTTGTCACAGAGATAGAGATATGGTTAATAGTCAGCTAAATGCTCTTTAAGTTGCAGTGATCTGTATTCCTGCCATGTAAGAGTTATTGGTTCAATGATGGCACAATTTATAACATGCTTTCTGATAACAGACTGATTATATAAGAAAATGGGACATTATCAGATCAGTAGCAATTGATAGTGGTTGATAATATTGATTTCTTGAACCCTGGAGGAAATTAAATTTTGTTGACCTTTGGGGCTTTATCTGTTCTCCACACACATTAACAGAATAGTATATGACCTTCAGCCCAATGGGAATCCCTCTTAATCTTTAACTATCTTTGTGGCAATTATATAGCTGCAAGTAGGATTTAATGATAAAGCAAACAACCTTGAAAAAGGACTCAAATTAGTTCCCAAAGATTAAAGATTTTATTAAACATTTAATCTCCAGAACCCAAATTACTTTGACAAAAACATTTAACAACTTGCATACTCTGTTTCCAGTAACCTCTGTCTTTGTCTATTACAAACACTATGCGGAAAAAAACAAGTTTACGTTAGATTAGATTTAAACTAATCTAAATTAATGTTTTTTAAATTAAGTCCAATCAGAGTTCAAAGCGGGCTGGTAAATATGTATTGTGTGTGAGCTTAATCCATCATGGGAGGAGTCTATGTGTTAACATGGTCACTCACGCTTTCCCTTAATATCTGTGCAAGGTGCAATTACATCCTTTTATCCTTTGTATTAGAATAAGCCTCATTCATTGCATTACTGGAACTGAGTAAAAGTAGATTAATCCTCTCACTCTTTTTGATGAGAGCTTATTGGACAACAGACAATGCTCAGTTTCACCGTGTAAAGATATTCTGAGAATCAGTCTAAGCTGTAACTCTTTTCACTGAACTTAATGAAATCAGCTGTTGTTTTAGAGGAGACCAGTTTCATCCAACATGCTTCGTTGTGTGTTTCCAGCTCTTCCTGGCCTCTCTGGCATTTGTATACTTCTCCAAAGCCTTTGGTGGAGCCTATATGAAGAGCTCCATCACCCAGATTGAGAGGCGCTTTGATATCCCCAGCTCCCTCATAGGGGTCATAGATGGCAGCTTTGAAATGGGTATGTGCAGCATTTTTCATTTAAAGGTACAGTGTGTGGGGTTTTGTTGCAGACTACAACCAACAGACTACCCTGCCATTCACTCCTCCCTTTCCAAGACCAGCGGCAGAGTGCAAAACCATGGTGTTATGTTAAGGATGGCCTCTGAGTGTGGCGAATGCTGTTACCACGTTTTGTGCACGTTAATAACACCACAGTTTTGCACTCTGTGGCTCACACAAGCCTGTCGGAGCACTACGGTGGCCTTCGGGTAACGTATAAAGGCAAAAGAAGAAGAAGAAGATCAACCTTTATTAGTCCCACAGTGGGGAAATTCAATTTACACTCTGTTTAACTTATACATGGTACATGCACACAAACACACACACACATGCAGTAATGGAGAGGTGTCAGAGTGAGGGGGCTGCTCCAGACAAGCGCCCCGAGCAGTTGGGGGTTTGATGCCTTGCTCAGGGGCACCTCGGCAGTGCCCAAGAGTTAAACTGGCACCCTCCAGCTACCAGTTCACACTCAGTTTTTGGTCCATGTCGGGACTTGAACCGGTGACCCTCCGGTTCCCAAGCCAACTCCCTACAGACTGAGCTACTCCGCCCCAAAGGCTCTCTCTCTAGAGCCGGTGTTTGTTTTGTCCATTTTGGGCTACTGTAGAAACATGCTAGACTCCAGAAAGAGGACTGCTCCCTATGTAGATATGAAGGGCTCATTCTAAGCTAATGAAAACACAGGGGACTAATGAACATGTTAATTAGTGAGCTTTACTGTTTCCAGTCTTTATGCTAAGCTATTCTAACCCCCTACGGTGTGTAGCTCCACATTCAGCGTACAGACACGGGAGTGGGATCAAACTAACCATGCAACTCTGCAAGAAAAGTGAATATTTTCCAAACTATTCCTGGGCTGGAGCTGATCTCAGCTGGCATTGGGCGCAGGCGGGGTACACCCTGGACACGTTGCCAGTCCATCGCAGGGCACATAGAGACAGACAACCATTCACACTCACATTGACACCTACGGGCAATTTAGAGTCATCAATTAACCTGCATGTCTTTGGACTGTGGGAGAAAGCCGGAGAACCTGGAGAAAACCCATGCTAATTCAGGGAGAACATGCACCACCGTGCAGCCCCCAAACTATTCCTTTAAGCTAATAATTCATTCAATTATTTTGTAATTCCTCTCTTTCCCAGGTAACCTGTTGGTAATAGCCTTTGTGAGCTACTTTGGTGCAAAGCTCCATCGCCCCAGGCTGATTGGCATCGGGTGTGTGATCATGGCAGCTGGGAGTTTCCTCATAGCCTTGCCTCACTTCTTCCAGGGACTGTTAGTACACTTTTTCCTTTATCTTCTTAATTTTCAAATGCTGTAATACTGTGACCCACAGAATCAATTTACCACACTGAACCACAATGAGAAGAGTCAAAGAACTACTGTTATTTAGGATGCAAGATGATGATGAACAATGTGCATGTGATGGGAATAGTCTGTTTAGAAAAGAAAAAACTGATGTTGGGATCACATTGAGGTCCCCTACTCAAGCTGTGTATGTCGCATTCAAGTTCAGTTTACTCAGTAAAAACAGGAGATACGACTTGACCTGGCTTAGTTAATTTTGTGCTGTGTCGGGGAAAATTCCTTTACAAACTTGCAGTTAATTAAATTCCCAAAAATCAACACACTCACAGTAACTTTTAAGGCTTTTGTGGCCCCTGGGAATCTGGGCTCTGAGGCAGTTACCTGCTTTGTCTGCAGCACCTAATGTGCATCTCACTGACTATTTCTAAACGTTGTTGATGAGGAGATTTTAAGATTTAAACACACATACAGTATGTTGGGTATTGCTGATAAGCATCAGTAGAGGACCTATTATGCTTTTGTGCATTTTCCTTTTCCTTTAGTGTGTAATATAGTTTTTTTATGCATGTAAAAGGTCAGTGGGGTTACAACGCCAAAGAAAGTTACTGGCCCCCGCAGAAACACTGCTCCTGAACTGCCTGAAACACCATGCTCAAAGTCCCGCCTTTTCTTCTGTGCTGTGGCGATGTCATCAAGTAACACGTTCGCATAATACCTGCATACCTGCTAGATTGGCACAGACAGAGAGACAGGACCTCAGTCAGCCAGTATCACAAAAATAAAAAAGTTTTTTGAACATTAAAGCATGTGCTGTAAATAGTAGAAATCCAACATACAAGTATGCCCCTGAAAATGGGCATAAGTATACAGTGTTAATATATAATATAATCTATAACAATTTGCATATGTATGAGCAAATAGGGTATATACACCATATGTTACATATAAACACTAATGCTTTCACTGAACATTTTTGTAGTACATTTATATGCCCTGTAATTCTCAGAAAATCTCTCAATCAAGACATACATTAGATGTTTTGAAAGAAACAGTAATGATTCTCAATATTTTCCAGGTATAAATATGAGACCAGTATGTCTCACAGTACAGATGCCAACAGCACTGAGAGCATCCTGCCCTGTCTGTCCAACCACAGCCTGGCTAAAGCGGACGAGACACCCGATTTAGAGGCTATAACAGGTATAAACAGATAAGATACCTTTTCAATATCACGTCCAGTTTCACTTCACATTCTGAGCCCAGTTTTCCCCCCTCAGCCTGTGAAAAGGCAGCCGGCTCGTCCCTGTGGATCTACGTATTCCTGGGAAACATGTTGCGTGGAATTGGAGAGACTCCCATCATGCCTCTGGGTGTGTCCTACCTGGATGACTTCTCCAGAGAAGAGAACACCCCTTTCTATTTGGGTTCGTTACATTTTAGCTCCTACTATGCTAGTTTTATGACATTTTACACACTGTACAGCTGTGTTAGTTTCTACTCTACTACTACTCTATCCAGTTTGTCACACATTATTCTCACAATATTTTACTTTTATCATCAGCCTGCTTACAAAGTCTCCCACTGCTGGTGTTTTGTTGCTTTTCTGAAGAAGAAGAAGAAGAAGAAGATAGTCCTTTATTAGTCCCACAAGGGGAAATTCAATTTTTTTCACTCTGTTGTTAACTTATACACGGTACATGCAGACCCGAACACACACATGCACAAACAAGCAACAATGGAGAGATGTCAGAGTGATGGGGCTGCTCCTGACAAGCGCCCCGAGCAGTTGGGGGTTTGGTGCCTTGCTCAGGGGCACCTCAGCAGTGCCCAAGAGGTAAACTGGCACCTCTCCAGCTACCAGTTCACACTCAGTTCTTGGTCCATGGTCCAGGACTTGAACCGGTGACCCTCCGGTTCCCAAGCCAACTCCCTACAGACTGAGCTACTGCCGCCCCCCCTGTGTACCTATAGTACTAGAATGCATAACCTTTCTTTCTGTTCCTCCATTCCCCAGCCTGCATCCACACAGTGGGAATCTTAGGACCTATGTTTGGGTTCATGCTCGGGTCCTACCTTGCCAAGATCTACGTGGACATTGGATCTGTGGATTTAGGTATGGGACCTCTCAGTATCAAATATTGCATAACTGGCGGCGTGCAGATCTATTACACATAACCCCTCTGTCAAAATCTGGCTTTAAGGTGCAAAACAGTTAACCTCTCCTTCTCTGAACCTACATGGGAAGGTCATAGTTAAAGAGAAACACAGCTGAGTAATTACAAATCTTCCAGAGACAATAGGTTACATCCTGTTGACATAGTAGGTCTATATCAGTGTTTACTCATTGATTAGAGCTGTTGACATGCCCTGAACGTCCTCCTGCTATTGTCGAAGCTGATGATGACAACAATTACCAATTAATGTCCCATTAACACTTCATAATCTGACGTCTTTGCTGGTCTTCCTCTCCCAGACACTGTCACCATCAACCACAAGGACTCTCGCTGGGTCGGGGCCTGGTGGCTGGGTTTCATAGTGACTGGCACCCTTGTCCTGATGTCAAGTATCCCATTCTGGTTCCTGCCCAAGTCTTTGCCCAAGCAGGGGCAAGAGCAGAGCCGGAGTAAAAGCACAGAGCTTGCCACGGTGGCAGAGCAGGAGAATTTCCTCCCAGATGAAAACCAGGAACACGAGGAGAAACCAGTTACGTTTCAGGAGCTGGCTAAAGGTACAGTATCTTTTGCATCAGTACAAAATGTTATAAATTACTTTGTTTTCCTGGTCTAAAATGATAAAAAGTGATAAAAAAAAAAAATCAGGTTTTTCAATTGCACTTGCCTTAAACGTCTAAGATTTTAAACACCAGAAAATGTGGCTCTGTGCAAATAGTTTTTAGGGTTGATGGTTTTAATCATTAACCAGAAACAGCCCGGACAAACCAGAGCTGAGATTTATAACCCTGAATCCTGGATCGAAACAAACCACCATGCAAGAGTTGAATGACACTCTAGGACAGAGAAACACGTGGAAACAGTTACCTGAGGGCCAGTTATGCCATAGTACATTACACAACATTATATAACAGCGTTCACTTTTGTACATTATTATTTGAAAGAGATATTACAAAAAGCAGCAAAAGACAATATATAACAAGAGCTTAAATTAATAGACAATAAAATTAAATGTAACACAGAAGAACACAAATATGCAGATATTTCATTCTGAAAACTGATAAATTGTTGTGACTCCATACATTTTTACATTCACTCCAGTAATAATAAGGAAGCCACGGTGCCTCTCAGTGAAACTACTTTAGTTTTATGCTACAGTCTCTCTTTGTGTTTTGTTCTTCACCAGATTTCATTCCATCTCTGAGGAGGCTCTTCAAGAACAGCATCTTCACGCTGATGATCCTTACGTACCTGGTGGCTGTCAACGGCTTCATTGGCATGATCACCTTCAAGCCAAAGTTCTTGGAGCAAGTCTACGGCCAATCAGCCTCCAAAGCCATTTTCCTCATAGGTACAGAGCAATAACTGACCCCCATTCACTCTTTACTGCACTTTGTGGCCCAGGGCAACTGAAACAATGATGTTATTGAAGGGAAGTGTGATTACGAGAGATAAAGTTGAATTGAAATGTAAGCGTTAAGTAGCCCACTGCGAGCTCTCCTTTT
Organism: Pterois miles; assembly: GCA_947000775.1. Taxonomy (NCBI): domain Eukaryota; kingdom Metazoa; phylum Chordata; class Actinopteri; order Perciformes; family Scorpaenidae; genus Pterois; species Pterois miles. The sequence goes on along the minus strand of CAMQGK010000549.1, from coordinate 14,185,815 downwards.
GTGTGTCTGTAAATGAGCTATGATTAGCTTTTTATGACTGTTTACCAGCACGGCTAGCTGACAGTGTTATTGTTGCAATGTTTATATTTTCAAGTCATTGTTCCACAGTCAGCAACTATTATGAAAACTGGCTGCAGAACATAACTGTTTTAATGCATATACTTACTATGTCTCATACGTGGAAAGATTGGAGAGAGGCAAATTTTTTGAAAAATTACGATAAAAAAAATAGTCAGCTGAAATGCCTGAACGAGTGAGAGGACATGTGTTAGCAAATTAATGGTTAAATGGTTGTAATAGATAGCTCAAAGCAAATGATTATAAAACGATGCTAGGAGTAAATAACAATGGAGTAGAATAAATAAGATTAAAATAGTTGAAAATATTGGATAAATAGATAAAATAGTTTGCTAAAGGTAACAGAAGAAAGACCTGTTGAAGTAGTTAGCTAAAAGTAATGAATATCATTTGGAATAGTTAGCTAAAAGCAATGAGTAAAATAGATAGCCAAAAGTAATAGATAAGTGGTTAAAATTGATAACTAAAAGTAATGAATAAATAGTTGAAATAATTAGCTAAAAGTAATGGATCAATAATTGAATTAGTTAGCTGAAAGTGATGGACTAGTTGAAATAGCTAAATTTATTGGATAAATGGTTAAAATTGATAATAATATTAATAATAATACAGTTATTTTATAAGATGCCTTTTGAGGTACTCAAGGTTGCCGTACAACAAATAAAAATACAATTAATCAATTAAACACACTATAGCAGAGTAAAAGCAGTTTGCAACAGAACATCAACGTACAGGTAAATCAACAGTTATATGCCTGCCTGATAGCTAAAAGTAATGGATAAGTAGTTGAAAAAGGTAGCTAAATTTATTGTATAAATGCTTAAAATTGATAGCTAAAAGTTATGAAAGTATAGTTAGATAAGATAAGATATTCCTTTATTGGTCCCACAGTGGAGAAATTCACAAACTTCCTTAAACTAGCACATACAGTAATTAATTGGTAGTAGTTAAATAACATGGAGTTAAATTGTTTCGAATAATCACAATTCAATCACTTCAATTCAATTTCAGTCACTACTGAAACATGACAGGTGGTGTTGGTGAAGAGGCGCTTCAGTTCATCTGTTTGGACCTGAGCTAATTTAACTTCAATATTCAAAGGCATCCATGACACATCTCACAATTCCCTTTACATTTGTACTTAACATGCTTATGTGGTACCCAAAGTCTATAACACATTGTTTTTATTACATTATGCCATAAAATTGTGATCAGTATGACGTTTTTATTTTAAAGTTTTTCCAGTGTATTGATCATCCATGCAGTCATTCGTCCATTTATTCCTCCATCCAGGTATACTGAACCTTCCAGCGGTAGCTCTGGGCATCATCACCGGAGGTTTTGTACTGAAGCGTTTCAAGCTGGGTATCATCGGAGCAGCCAGGGTGTCAATCACTGCCTCAGTCGGGTCCTTATGTCTGCTCTTCATCCAGATCTTCATCAGCTGTGACACGGCAGAGGTGGCAGGTCTGACCGTCTCATATCAGGGGTGAGTGGCATGCAAACCATGTTTTTACATGATAAATTAGTGGAGGAAGTTTCCCATCACTCAGTTTTTATTATTTTTTGTGTTGTTGTTTGTGTTTTATTATAGTATGTTAAGTTCACAACATGAAACAAACATGCTAAACCTACCTACAGGTCATAATAGTGAGTTACGAATGATCTGAATGGAAACTCAGTTAAGCTTTACAAGACCAGTACCCCCTACTCATGCATCCCTGCTCATGTCTGTGTGTTCCAGGGCCCCTCAACTGTCCTACAACCAACAGACCTTGCTGTCACCGTGCAACATGGACTGCTCCTGCTCAATGAAGCACTGGGACCCAGTATGCGCCTACAACGGCATAACGTATGCCTCGCCCTGCCTGGCTGGCTGCCAGACCTCCACCGGCACCGGCAAGGAAATTGTAAGTCAGCAACCTATATTTACTCATAGAAAAAGATAAGACTGGTAGATTGAAGGTCAAAGGTCATTCTTCACATCTCTGTGGTCTGGTTCTTTAGATGTTTCATAACTGCACCTGCATTGGGGAGATGATGTCTCCAGTGAACATGTCCGCAGTGCTGGGCCAGTGCCCCAGGAAGAGCAACTGTGATCGCATATTCAAAATCTACATGGGTTTGTCCGCCTTGGGGTCGTTCATTTCTGCCTGTGGTGGCACGCCGGGATACATCGTACTGCTCAGGTCAGAGACATTAAAGCTAAAAGAGGTCAGGTCACACCTTTAATGGCTGGGTGTAATGATGCTTTGCAGTGTGTTATTGATTTTTGATGTACTGATTTTGTGTGAACAGCACATGTAACACTTTAGGTAATATTGCATCTTGAAATGCTGATATCAAGATGTGATGTCATAATGTTTGGGTTTATCCTCCAGGTCCATACAGCCAGATCTGAAGTCCCTGGCTTTGGGTATGCAGACACTGATAGTAAGAACTCTGGGTGAGTATCGAAACTACATGTAGGTCTTGTAAAATAATTATGTTACTATATAACATAATTATATCTAATAATTATGTGACTGAGAGCAATGATTAGTGAAACTAATTAGTGACTCTTATTATGTGTAAGCACATGTGACTTTGTGATTTCAGGTGGGATTCCTCCTCCTATATATTTCGGAGCACTGATTGACCGAACCTGTTTGAAGTGGGGTACCAAGCACTGTGGAGGCCGTGGAGCATGTAGACTCTATGATGCTGATGCATTCAGGTACAGTGAAACCAGACTCTCATTTCAGAAATCAGGAAGATGTGTGTTAATTGTTCAAAAAAAAAAATCTCTAAAAGTATAACACACTAGTTGTACCACTACAATGAATGGAGTAATTAAACAATGAATACTTTAATGTGTGTAACGCATTGCAAAATATGTGGAGAAATTGCTGTGCAACAGTTTAAAGCAGTATTTAAATATTTTGAGAAATATACTTACTTACTTAATTTTTATCCTAAATATGCCACCAGCCAATTAGTTTAGCTTAGCATAAAGACTGGAAGCGGGAAAGCCTAGCTTAGTCTACAGCACATCTAAAGCTCACAAATTAATGCTTTATATCTTTATTTAATTTGAACAAAACAGTGATAAGACTATTAAATTGTGGTTTTTACAGAGGGTTGCGTATGGCACTATTTCCAGGAAGTCACTGCACGTAACCCCCCGTACAACAACAACATTTCACTTGTTGATATATCATGTTAATTAGTGAGTTTTAGAGGTGCTGAGAGCCACATTTTTTGAGACATCCTATAAATCAATCATTTGGATTTTTGAAGTTTTCTACACTTTTTACACCATTTCACTTTTATGTTCAGAATTCCAAATGAAAGCACTTAAATGAAGCAATAAATAAATAAATAAAGGTATTGTCGACTGCTGTTTGCAAACACACTGCATTCAAAGTTGGCCCCTTGAAGGAGCGAGAGCTGCGATGATGGAGTGGGCTATAGAGTGAATGAAGATAGGGAGCAACGTTAGCAAAAACAAAACTATGAATAAGAGAAATAAAATGTTGTTTTCTGATTGTTTCATGACAGATACGTCCTAAAACACAAATATGCACAGCCACAACTCCAAACACCTCCACAGGTCCCTGCAGGAAGGGGCCACTTTGCCAGATTTTGAGTGAATGCAGACGAAGGGCTGGCTTCATTCTGTCCTCTCTGCCTGGCATGTCTGCCTCAGCACAGAGATAGCACAGGAGAGAGAGAGAAACAGGGTGAACTCATAGCGATGTCACAATACGTTTTCATCCATACGGTTGCTTTGTATCTGGTAGAGCTGAAAAAGGACTTGAACGAGCTGCACATGTTGCATGCTGTTATTGGCTTGAAGTTCTTGCATATTATACCTTTAACGTGTTCCAATATGTTTTACTTGCAGAATGACATTCTTGGGGCTGATTACTGGACTCTACTGCCTGTCCAATATGCTCTGGGGAGGCCTCTATTTCAAAATTGTCAAGAGACAGAAGAAGTTAGCACTGAGGAATCAGGCCAAAGAAAATGGACTGGAGGGTAACATGCCGGGCAATGGACACGCCAACATCAGCATTACCAAAAACAGGGAAGACGCGGACAATGAGAGCACTATTTAAGGAGTTTGAGGAAAGCAACACCATTGTATAATACAGGTGAATGACAGATTTTCCAGTGCCTAAGTGCTGCATCCATAGTGGACCGAATGTGGTGATGGTACATGTCAGCACTCTCTGGTCTTCAAATAGCACACTTCTTTTTAAAACAGATATCGTGCTGAAAACATGAGCTGCTGTTGGTTCACTTCAAAGGTCAAAGACCCTGACTAGAGCTTAGTTTTAATATGAGCAACAATCAGATGACATCAGATGATATGCAGTCCACATCTGCACAAAAACGCATGAACTTAGAGGTTAATTTTTAGCTCTACTTCAAAACAATCAAGAAAACATAATGGGAACATATGCCGTTCACTTATGAGACATTTCAGTATGATGTCAGAGGACGTGGGAACAAAAATATTTCGAGAACGTTTGGCTTTTGAGCTTGTGTCCACCAGTTGTACTTGAATAGCATTAGGTCAGGTAATGATAGCAACATAACATCCAATGGCTTTACATTCAAAGTGATTTATGTATACAGTATATGTACAATATAGTATGTACAGTGTAAATACTCCTTTAAGTGTTTGTGGTTTAAGATGCGGTAGCATCATTCAGTAACATGAAGTAGTCATGTTTTTTCAGTGATTGACAATGTTTTCTTTCATGTTTTTCAGTGCGTCTGAGAGTTTGTGAGATTATAGCCTACTTCATTATCTTCATTGAACGGTATTGTAATAAGAACAGTGAGGATGTTTTAGCATTTACTTAAATCCACAAGAGAGAGGCCCTCCCCATACCAAATTATGAGATAGATGGTACCTACTGTGTGGCTGCAGAGCAGAAGTAAAGTGCTTTGCTTCTGTCTTTGGATTAACGGATTCGGTGTCGATAGAGCGTGTGTGCAGGCACAATGCCATTTATGTCAGTTTTTTGAGGCGGCATCTTTTTTGGTAGTTTGCAGCTCCAAACAAACCTGCTTGCTCTGAGGCCAAATATGAGTAACTTAAAGATGCAGTTGGGCATTTTGGCTAATTCGCTTTCTTGTCCAGGGTTGGATGAGAATATCAGTGTATCATGTCTATTAAATAAACATATCTTAGCACAAAAACTGGAAATGGGGAGAAACAGCTAGTCTGACTCTGTCCAAAGGTAACAGAGTCCACCTACCAACACTTCTAAAGCTCACTATTTATATCTTGTTTATTTAATACGTACAAAATGCAAGTGTGAGTATGACACATTGTGGTTTTACAAGGGTTTTATGACTATTTCTCAATTGGGAGTAACTTCCTGGAGTGTTGTTATAAGTTATAATGTGTTAATTAATAAGCTTTAGAGGCAATGATGGCAGACTTTAAGCTTTGGACTAGCCAGGCTAGCTGCATCCTCCTGTTTTCAGTCTTTGTGTTAAACTAAGTTACCTGGCAGTAGCTTCAAATTTAAGGTGCAGACACAAGAGTGGTATCAGTCATTTCATCTAACTACATAAGCTATATATTTCCCAAAATGTGAACTTTTTTTGATGTTTTTAATCATTTTTGAATAAAAGTTTTGGACACTGACAAAATCATAGCCTAAACATGGTAAAAGGGATCTCAGTGTCTTCTAAAAATGTGAGTTTATCTTTAAAAGGGGTAACATCTCTCCTTGGTGCCAGGTTGGAGTCCTTTATATACATATTTGAGTTGCATTACAAACTGTAGCAGTGCTAAAATGCTACATGCTAAAATCCTGTTAAGCTTTATTCAGACTGTCAGCAATGTGCACCAGCAGAGTTTGGTCCGGATATCTCACCTGTCTGACTTTCCACACACTAACCCTTGTTACATCATATCGTATTACACAAAGAGTAAAGGTCATAGACGTTCATATAATCCTCTGACTCACTAGTGTTTAGTGTCTAGAACGTTCACCATAGTGGACCAGAAGTAGGTGAAGTGTAACTCAAACTTGATTGTATTTTGTTTTACTCTGTTATATAGTGCCGTTGTCAATGAAAATGTATTATCAGCTAATATATACTATTGCTGTTAATTATGAGAATTTATATTTTGAGTTAGATATGTTTTTATTGTGTCCATATGTTTTTGTTTTATCACCTCTGCCTTTTATTTCTTCTTTCTTTTTTTTTACAATTTTGTTGATTGTCCTTGAAACGTATCTGTAAACTTAAAGACAAATTTTCACAATAAGTTTTTAACCCTGGAGTCTTAATTAATTTAACAGATAAAGAGCCAGATATTACCCTCAGGAATTAGTGGAAACCAAAAACAGGTTCTTAAAAAAATAGTCACTATTGGACTGGCATTAATGAAGTGGCCAGAAACTCAACACCAAATGAGTGTTGCTCATTATCTGGTGGATGTGGAGCAGCAAGTTAAGTTTGCCAGCGGAGTGCTACAGGAATTAGTCCTAAAACCTGGCAATGAGTTAGCGTTTTAGCACTTCCGGTCTGAAACAAACTTAAGATATTTTAACGTTTTGTTCTACAAAATAAAATATGTCAGTAACTATAGTACTCTTGAATTCTGAAGCCTTTATATATGTCTTAAAAAAGGAGGTTGCTAACAAGTGGCGACTAAACGTTATCACGCCAACTTGTTCGCCTTTACAGCCTCATTTTGTATACTTACAGCCTAATGTTAGCTTTTTACTTCTGGCGATTGCATTTATTTAAAAATCATAAAAGTGTTCATTTGTGAAGATTATCTTGCTGAACAAAATGTATAAGTATCATAATAATTTGTTTGCCACAGATTTTATTTTCTGCAATAATCCAAAAGCCAATAGATAAATCCCATTGGCTTTTTGTTGAAGGGACTCAGGACGATACTAACCTCCTGGTTGGCTTACAAAAATACATCATCCCTGGAGCACTCTATGCCATATCACCTTAGAAGTTGACAATACTGTATGTCGGTGTTACAGCTTGTTTCTGCTGCCTCCAAGTGGTCAAAAATGTTATTGCAGACTGTAAATTTAGCAGGAGCTACATTTGCCAAAGAAGCTGATAACAAACACTAAGCTAAGCTAGCAGCACTGTGAAGCTGTGCTTTGAGCTAAATGCTAGAGTCAACATGCTAACAGTGACAATGCTAGGAATCCAGATGTTTAACAGGTATAATGTTGAGATATTTCACAATAAAACAAAACATGGTGGCACAAGAGGAAAAATTGGGGAATCACAAACACCATTAGGTACCATACCATGAGTTTCTGCACCCTATTTAATGGCAATTGCTACATTAGCTATTTCAGTCTTAACCAAAGTGGACTGACTGATTGACAAACCAACACCTAGCCATGCTGGTAGCATCAAAAATAGATTACAATATATACTGATAATAAATAACACAAGAGCATGAGCAGGTTCAATGACAGTAATAACACAGGGGTCAATGACCTTTATAATGACAGTCCAGTCTAACATCTTTCTATTACAGTCCCCCAATTTGTTCCTCACCAAATATGATTTCTCTTTCTTTTATAGGACAAAAAGTAAAGTAGTACTTTACACTTAAACTTGTGTTTGTTTGTTTTTACCTTTTACCATGTTATTGTAACTGTTATGACCAGTGATTATAATATTGTATGATTGTTAAACCTTTATCATGCTTTACAAGGTTTATAAATTTGCACTTTTCAATTTTAGTTTCAAATGGGAATTATATCTCTTCTGACTTTACAGTCTTTATCCCATTGATTTCATTTCTCCCTGTTGTCTTGTTGCACATGGACCAGTGTGCAGTGTCTGCTTTTACCAGCAGGCTGCACTCTATACAACAAAATATCCACCATAAGTCACTGCAATGTGTCTCTGCTCAGTAGTGCAAACTAAAGCCAGTCAGACAGGCAATCTGGAATGTAATATTAAACAAATACATGTTAAAATCTCATTAAAAACAGTATACTAATCACATTCCCGAATGCGCCTGAAACTCAATACGGTGACAAAAGACATGCAAAACACTTGCGTCAAATGCAAAATTGGCAAACAGTGGTAAACACTTCCCCCACTGTTACTGTGCAGGAATGTGAACTCTTAATCTTAATCTGTGGAATGTATGAGGGGCCAAAGCTGATTGAGAGACCTGCTGCCTAGCTGCCTGAACCCCCCACCGATCACTGGACCAATACAGCATTCCCGGACACATGTTTACACTGTGACACTGTCTTAATACAGAGACACACTAATCCATATTTGAGGTCTTCGTCAAAGCAATCCAGCAAATGAGGGTGCTTGATTTTGGGTGTCCTGCGTGATAGTTATCAGTAGATATAAGAAAGGCACTTTTAACTGAAACTTTCAGAGTAAAACACTTAACACTTTATACACCTCCTGTTTAAAACAACTGATACTTTGCCTTGTGAGAAAAAAAATAATCCAAAGGGCCTGGTTTGGAGTTACTAATCTGTCTCCCCCCTCCACCTTTCCCCCTGTTCTCTTGTTGCTATCCCCCTCCTGGACTGGCTGGCATGTGTGTGGAATAAAAATGTGCGAGGCCTTTTGTCCCACTGGTTCCAAGAAAGTGCTCTGCCATCCCACGGGAGAATAGGAGCTCGGAGAGAGCAGGTTTTCCTCATCTCAGTAGGAGGAGAAACACATGGCTGCTTAAAGAGGAGCTGAAGAAGAAGAAGAGGAGAGGTGAGAGCCCTGACCCTCTTACCTGAAGATGCAATAGGTATTTACCTTCCTTGGTAGTTGCTTTGCAGCAGTATTAACACTATCTATTTCACATAATATAACAAAATTTTAATTTGTTTTATAAAATTAGGGCTTGCAGGCCAAGAATATATCAAATTTTAAAGGTTATTAAGTTCATTCTAACTGGTTAATTGTGTTACTTTATGTCAGGTGTGTCAAGTTTTCCAGAGGACAAATGAATTGTCGTCGGAAACCACTTTCCTCTGTAATATGGATTCAACCTGCAGTTCCTGACAATGTTTCTTGAGTGACTGTGAGGAGAAGACGCTGGTGGAGTTTACACAGGTACCATTACAGCTGCTCTGTTTTCACTTTACAAAGTGCACCGCAACTTTGCACGTTTCATCACCATAAAACTGTTAGTAAGTCGATGTGGATTGTTGAAATGTATATTTTTTTAGACAATGTTTTAGCTAATAACTGAGAATCTGAATTCCTTAGAGCAGTCCTGTATTGAAAGCTTTAAATACATTATTGTTCAGTACAAATTAAATGTGATGTGTACTATACATATATCTAAATTTACAAATATGGTATGTGAAATGAGTGGGTAAGCTACCTCTTCATGTTCTTGCTGAGAGTATATGTTGCACAGTGCAGTACAGCTAGCGGCTGGTTATCTTACCTTAGCATAAAAACTTGAAACGATTGAGATGTTAAGTGACAGAGCCAGGGTAGCTGTTTACCCCTGTTTCCAGTATATCTGCTAAACTAGGCTAACAGGCTCACTGGCTCCAGCTACATATTGACCATAGACTGTATATATACTGTAGGTGGACGACGTGTCTCCACTTCCTCCCACTATATAGAAGTGAAGCCAAAATACCCCGGATATGGGAGCGGCCATCTTGATTTTGACGTCATTTGGAGCCAGAGTCTGTGCAGTAGTGATTGGGGGGCTGGAGGCGCAGTATCAAGGTCATATCCACACACCCGCCCAAGCCAATCACAAGCCGAGCATGGGCGCAGTTTGTTAGCATGAGCTATCTAGCTGTTAAGTTAGCCCTCCCTTTTTATAGCATCAAATAACTAATGAAAATCAAACTTATATGAAAAAAATCACTTGAACATACAAACTACCTAAAATGACAGAAACCACCTGTGCGTTATTTGACGTGTACTTTGACTTTGACTTTGACTTTGACATATACTGCAGCCAGCCACCAGGGGGCGATCGAGATGCTTTGGCTTCACTTTTGGGGAGCCGTCAGGTCGTCCATCTTTGTATACAGACTATGGTGCAGACATGAGAATGGTATCAGTCCTCTCCTCTAAGTCTCAGCAAGAAAGGAAATAAATTCATTTATTAGTAGAGTGAATTCAGTTGAAACACTTTACCTTATCTTTAGCCTGACCTTCCTTCCTTTATTGTCTATCTGTTGTCTATGACTGCTTTTCTGACAGTGGCCTGAGAGCAGGTAGATAATCCGGCAGACATACGTTGAGAGTAGAATGGAGGAAGCAGCAGAGGACGGAGACAAGATGACCAGCCAGCAGGGTCTGTGTGACCCTGATCAGAAGACCAGAAAACACCCCGGCATCTCCACCCTCAAAGTACGAAAGCTTTCTGTAATCAGCACCCCTCTGTTGGTCACTTGTAATCAAAGGTTCATTCTATTGATGCACTCAAAGTAAATTGCTCTAGATAAAAACAGCTAAAAGCCTAAAAGGCAGTGCAGTTGCTGGTACTGCCCTTTCACAACAAGGGGTCAAACTGAAAATGCTTAAAATGTGAAACACTCATCACTTTTTGGTAAACTGAACATCTTTCGGGAAAGGCTTTCCCTCAAAAGTAGGTCAAATCAAGCCAAGAGCTGATGCTGATGTATGCTGATATGTTTTGTTGTTTTCGAAAATCTTGACAGACCACGTTTCTCTCTCTCGGCATATCAACTTTTGTCAAACACTTAAGCATCAGTCCTGAGCTCAGCTTTGCCTGATTGAAGCACTACATCAGCATGTGCACAGTCAATGGAGCATTTCCCCCAAAACACATCTATATAACAACTTCATCCAAGACATTTTCCTCACAGTTCCTTGAGTGAGAAGCAAATTTACAGGAAAAAAAAAAGGTTTTTTGTTTTAGGGTGTACAAAACTAGCCACTAGGCAGGTATTATGCAAATGTGTTACTTGGTGACATCGCCACATTACAGGAGAAAAGGCGGGACTTCATGAAAGCCCTTTCAGGCAGTTCAGCAGCAGTGTTTCTGTGGGTGAGAGTAGCTCCCTTTGCTGTGGACTTTCGGCTTTATAAGATTACAGACCTTTCACATGCACAAAAACTATATAAAACACTAAAGGAAAGGGAAAAAGCACAAAAGCATATCAGGTCCTCTTTAAGGTTTTCAAGAGATTTTAGAGCCCGAAGTGGCATACCTGTTGGATTGAGCTCAGCCTAATCAAGTTTAAGCTGAAAATGAAAACCTACAGCGTAATAGATGAAATGCTGTACATAGTAGAGCATGCAGGAGAATTGCAGTAATCCCAGATGGGAATTAATTTAGTAATAAAGTGACTCCAGGGTGCCCATACACAGAGTAAAAACCAAAGGCTGTGTAGGCCGAAACCAGCTTGTTTGAGGATTATTGTTAAAGTGGATACAATCAATATTTTTATAATAATGTATCAAATGACAGGTTTAAAAAATTTTGATTTCCTGTTATAGCACGATGATGTAGATATGACAGATGACTTTTCATTTACAGTACTTGGATGTAAAATATATGAATTATTAGCCTACTTTTGTTTCCCCTTGTGTTTTCTAGTTGTTCATTGTGGCGCTGTCCTTCGCCTGCTTCTCCAAGGCTCTGACAGGAACCTACATGAAGAGCTCCATCACTCAGATTGAGAGACGTTTCGACCTCTCCAGCACGCACATTGGACTCATAGATGGCAGTTTTGAGATGGGTACCATCTATAGTGTCTTTTGAATTTAACTTAATATTTTGTGCATCTGATCAGTTCTGCCATTTTTTTTTGTTTGACTCTGCAGCTGATGATTCTCTAAATGTCTAATTTTTTTTTCTTCTGCTCTCTTGGTTTCTCTTTCTTGGAGGTAGGCAACTTGCTGTTTCTTGCTGTGGTCAGCCATTTTGGGGCCAAGCTACATCGGCCCAGACTCATTGCAGTGGGCTGTTTCCTCATGGCTGTAGGAGCCTTTCTCACGGGCCTGACACACTTCTTCATGGGACGGTAAACAGCAACAATCGTACGATTTTTTTTAAACTTTTGCAAAACAAAAATTATGAGGAAATGATCTTGTTCAATGTCTCATTGTGGTTTTCACAGCTACGAGTACAACACAGTCATCCAGGTTTTCCAAAATGACAGTGTGAACATCGCTGCCTGTGTGGATCCTCTGAAAACAGAAGTACCTGAAATTCAGATAGAGCCTTCTATGCAAGACAACAAAGGTAAGACTGCAGGCTCGACTGATTTCCACTGTCATATCAGTAATTTTGATTTCCTGTCATCTAATGCGCATCAAATGCGTTCATTTGAACGAGGAAAAACTGTCATGGTCATTTTTTGGCTATGGTCCCTTGACCTCTGACCTCAAGATATGTGAATTAAAATGGGTTCTATGGGTGCCCACGAGTCTCCCCTTTACAGACATGCCCACTTTATGATAATCACATGCAGTTTGGGCAAGTCAAGTCGAGTCAGCACACTGACAGCTGTATTTACCTGTTGGGTTGTAGTTTGCCATGTTGTGATTTGAGCACATTTTTATACTAAATGCAGCACCTGTGAGGATTTCTGGACAATATTTTTCATTGTTTTAGTAAGTAACTAACTATAAAGCTTGTACAGTACTGGTCATGTGGGTGGAAAAGTCAGCTGCCACTGGTAGCATACTGATTGTCTTAACATGAAACCTGGTTCAAAACCCTTAATGACTCACTGGCTTTCTTTCAACCATCCCTGGAATGCACTGATCCTGGTCTGACCTTCAAAGTCACTCACCTCCCATGCTGTGCAGTACTGTGATATAGTACAGTTGTCCAGCGCCTATGACAAGAGCAGAAAGCTGGAAAAAGACAGAGAAAAAAAGACAGAATAATATGTGGGACCATCAGGTCTCATGGCATCACTGAGAAGGCAGACATCTGTAATATTTATAGTAATAAATTCAGCTTTGGACACATATCTGTTTATGTATTTTGAGGAGCTGCTCTTGTTCCAGTCAGTTCTACTTCCCTGAGATGGGCTTCAGTCGAAATGTTACTTCAGTCTTTCTATTGTTGAGCCATAATTAATTCTTCTTCTCACAATAACACCTCATGCAAACACAGAATGCAATGTATTGATCCTGTTCAACCACTCTGATGAGATGCATTTAGAAAAAAGAGCAATATGGACGTCACACACAATGCAGAGGGATGCAAGCTTAAAGCCGCATCCTGTCACACTGACACTGAATCACAACAACACATTGTATTCCCATATCTGGTTTTAGACATTTGTATTCATAAATCTGGTCTTAGACTTTATTTTCTTTTTCCTCAATAACTTGTGAATTGGAGGGGGCTTTTGATACACATGCACCAAAGTTATTGGAAACAAAATTATCATAAAAATCTGTGAATGGTGCAGTCAACACACACACACACTCGCGCACATATGGGGATCTGAACTACTTGTAAAAACGTATGTTTTTCCTACATTTGAGATTAGAGATGGCACTGATCGTCAGGGATTTTAAACATTACAGTACAGCAGAGATAGTATGAAGCACTGTCTATGAAAATCACTTTCTAACACAATCAACTTTCCTGTGTGTGTGTGTCTTTATGGAGCCTGTGTGAGAGAGTCTGGTTCCAACATGTGGATCTATGTGTTCCTGGGGAACGCTCTGCGGGGGATCGGAGAAACCCCGGTCACTCCTCTGGGCATTTCTTACATTGACGACTTTGCTAAAGCAGAAAACTCGCCCTTCTATATTGGTAAGATATCTTTGCTCAGTTTGGTTCAAATATCATGATTATCATGTGTTGACCAAAAGACACATTTCTATTTATTAAAACTTAGACTGAAATGTTGTTATCATGTGTATCCTTTACCTTCTTAAAGGAGCAGTGAGTAGGATTTAGTGGCATCTAGTGGTGAGGTTGCAGATTGCTGCCAAATGAATACCCTTTCCTCCCCCCTCTCTCAAAGCATGTCATAGAACTGTGGTGGCCTTCAGTTAACGTAAAAACGTGAATGTCTAGAGCCAGTGTTTGATTTGTCTGTTCTGGGCTACTGTAGAAACATGACAGACTCTAAAGAGGACCTGCTCCTTATGTAGATATAAAATGCTCATTCTAAGCTAAATAATAAACAATTCTTTGTTTCGGGTGAAAACATGAATATTATATTTCATTTCCTCCAATAGCCCCCTAAAATCCTACACACTGGCCCTTTAACTCTGACCAGATATTGAAATACTTCTTTTTGCCTCCTTTTTCAGCCTTCATCATGCAAAATGTTAATCTATTGATTGGATTGTGATTTTGCAGCTTGTCTTCAGACCATCACGCTTTTGGGCCCCATGTTTGGTTTCCTCCTGGGCTCCTATTGTGCCAAACTATATGTTGACATTGGATATGTTGATATCGGTAAGCGTAATGCCTTTGTTTTATGTTTGATCAGTTATTCTTAGTCTTCACTTTGAAAACTAACGTTAGCTTACTTAGCTGGCTAGCTATTTCAGCCAGTGGGCAACCTCCCGGCCTGTAAAGTAAAGCTAATGTGAACATGTCTTAAACATGCATTCTTTATAATAGCCAGCAGGGGGCGACTCCTCCAGTAGCAAAATGAAGCCAGGTTTTATAGAAGTCTATGAGAAAAGGAGCCTGCTTCTCACTTGATTTATTACCTCAGTAATAATTTGAGTTTATGGACTCAATCAGTAGTTTCAAGTCTTCTTCAATACAGCATGATGTACATTTATAGCCGGCTACAATGTCATGTTTAGACAGAAGAGACATGGTGGCTCTGCTGGAGCTTTGTTTCAGACTGATTTGATCAGCCTGCTGCTCATGGTGCAAAGGTCTGTCACGATATCATAAAAATAGGCTCTCACCTGTCAGAGCAAGTTAGTGAGGACGCTTCTTAGTGTCCCTGTGAGGAATTGTCTCAACTCTCACAGATAGATAAGGTAAAATCAATAATTTATTTGTCACACAAACTCAATCAGCCCACCTAAAGTGTGCACTGTTGCTACTAGAGAGTCCCATCCCTGATAATTAAGATGCAATTTGCCTGCTTTTTCAAATTAAAATAATAATATATTAAACTGACAGATTTATATAACAAATGAAAGTGAAAAATAAAACACACACCAGGCTTCCTGCTCCTGTTGTGCGCTCACTCAAAAACTCTTTTCTGGCATCCAGAAAGTGTGACCATCACTCCTAAAGATGCCCGCTGGGTTGGCGCCTGGTGGATGGGCTTTATGGTGTCCTCCGCCCTGCTCCTCATCTCCAGCATTCCCTTCTGGTTCCTGCCCCGCTTGCTACCGAAGCAGGAGGGAGACGACGGCAAGCCAACTCCCGCCCATGAGACCCAACGTGGAACAGAGGATGCCCCCAACAACCACCACAACCTAAAGCTGACTGACATCGCAAAAGGTTGGGATTTAGGAACTGGCATTTTCATAAATTACAACATGTGTGCAGGTGTACAGTCATTGTTTTTTACTGGATGTCCTTCTCCAGGATTTCTTCCGGCGCTAAAGCGCCTGTTGGGAACTCCTGCCTACTTCCTGCTGCTTTGTGGGAGCATCCTGAAGTTCAACTCCTTCATCGGTCTGTTCACCTTCAAAGCCAAATACATGGAACAGCAGTTTGGACAGTCTGCCTCCAGAGCCAACTTCCTCATAGGTAAACAATAAAGTGGAGAAAGAGAATGGTCATAAAAAGCAAATTAATATCAAGTATACAACAATATCTATTTTAAGTTTTAACAGTTTCATGACACCATGTCTCCATGTTAAAGGTGGAGCTAGAGCTTGGTGACAGCATAAAGACTGGAAACAGGGGCAAACAGCTAGCTTGTCGTTTTTACATAATTGTTTTGAACAAACAATATCTATTGTTTTAAAGGGGAACACCACCTCTCAAAGCAGAAACCAGAAGTCACAAACTTGTGATATCATAGGATATTAAGTGTGGAGTTGCCCCATAGACAATGAATGGGACACTGATTTCATGGACCCACAAAATCTTTGCTTCTTTTTCTTCTTTTTCTTAAACTTAAAGACATTATGAGTGAGATTTAGTTGAACTGTCATTCAAACTGTGCCTTGGGACCCCAAAAATCAGACCACACAAATTTTATCTTGATGACTTTTTATGGGCATGATATTACAATTAGGGCTGCAACTAACTATTATTATAATCATATTATATGATTATTTTCATTGCTGATTAATCTGTTAATTTATTTTTTTCCTAACTTATTAGTTGTTTGGTCTATAAAATGTCACAAAATGGTGAAAAAGGTTGAGCAGTGTTTCCCAAAGCCTGGGATGACATCCTCAGATGTCTTGTCAAATCAGAGATGCTAAGTTTACTGTAATAAAGGAGTAAGCTGCTGTGAGAGGGGCTTCCCAGTGTCCAGAGCCCTTTGTGTTTTTCTTTTAGGTGTGTTGAACCTGCCGGCAGTGGCAGTGGGGATCTTCTTGGGAGGGCTGCTGATGAAGAGGTATAAACTGAGTTTGGTGTCAGGAGCTCAGCTCTCTTTTGCCACATCCTTCATGGCCTACCTCCTCCTGCTGCTGCAGTTTGGCACCAAGTGTGATAACATCCCCATGGCTGGACTCACCATCTCATACAACGGGTCAGTGCTGAGCGTGTATGAAGATGACCACAGCTCTAATAAACCAAAATGTCCCAGAGGAACTCTTTATATACAATAACCTGCAGCTAATATAAAATGTAAACCCTGTTTGCCTTGCAGAACGCAGCTTATATCGTCGGACAGGGATATGCTCTTCTCAGAGTGTAACAGAGACTGCTCATGTTCAGCAGAGGAGTGGGACCCTGTGTGCTCAGACAGCGGCATCACCTACATCTCTCCATGTATGGCCGGCTGCCTCAGCTCCAGTGGACACGGCAAGAACACAGTATGGGCTGCAAACGTGGAGGCACAAACATAGTGTTTACAGAAATAGAAACTCCTTTTTGTTTTTTGTTTTTTCTTGTGAACAATTTTCAAATCATCACTCTTAAAAACATTTGAGGAGTTAGATTAGACATGTTTAACAGCAGTGCCAGGCAGCCCACAACCCACTACCTCCTCAGCAGCCAAGAATCTGAATATTAATTTCTTCACTACCTCCCCTGTCTCTACGCTCTCTTTATCAAAGCATAAATTCATGCTATTTTTTCTGGTATTACTACCAATATCTCATTCAAAGCCCTTTCAGTGTAAAATAATATATACAGTTAATTATATACAGTACAAATCCTTATACATACAGTATATACCTAGAACATTAGTTATTATTTCATTATTGCGTTACATTAATAAGTGATTAACAATAATAAGGTCCTACATGTTAGAAATATGTAGTTCAATCACATTTGTCACCAAATTTAATGATAATATGTATTATTTTATGCAAGATTATGTACAGTATACAGTGACATACATATTACAATATATTTTTGTTTTATTTTCCCAAAAATCATTTTTTATGAGCCATTTATCCAAAGTCATTCTCCAAATTACAATGAAGTGGTGCTTCATATAATTTTCAGTAAGTCATTTTGTTACCTTGCAGTTTCGCTCTCATTTTAACAGGTCTTCCACAACTGCAGCTGCGTGTCGGCCTCTTTCCCAGCAGGCAGCAGCACGTCCGTGAGGCTGGGCCAGTGTCCTCATGCTAAGGACTGCAGCCGTAGTTTCACCTCCTACATGGCTGTTTCTGTCCTCAGCTCCTTCATCAACTCTCTGGGAGCCACACCTGGCTACATGGTCATCATACGGTACGTGCACCCGTTTCTGCCAAGAACTAGATAATTATAACTGGGAATATTTGTGCTGTATGTACGTCGTGAGCCGTGAGTGACATCGCAAACATCATAGTTTTAGTGCGGTTGCAATTTTCATAATTAGCGTACAGACATGAGAGTGGTGAGACAGCACAGTAGCATATTACCGAAAGTGTCAAACTATTCCTTTAAAGGTGCTAAATGCGAGATTCAACATGGCAACGGCTGAGCCGGTGGCTAGCAGCTAATCACGCTAACAGGTACGTGTGGCCAGCCCGGCTATAGAGAGGCGAAATACCCCCCCCCCCCTTCCGGTGGACCACCATGGGTCTTTGTTTCAGAAAAAATATAAACGGTAGTCAAGGGCAACGGACAAATATTTTTTTGATCTCAATTAAATTGCACCATGAATCACACATATGATGTCTATCCATTTAAAACATAATTTTGCAAGTCAACAAAGTTGCACTTAAATCATTAGAACTGACAGCATTAACGCAAGTTCGTATAAATGCCACTAATGATTTTTAACACAGTAACACAACTTACAGTTTTAGGTTGCGGTGGGCTCAGTTTCAATGGTACTGGTTCAGTGGTACTGTGGTAGAGAGGTAGAGTGATACTGGGATCATATGAAACTAGAAAACCTAGGGAATGCATTGGTACCAACCATGTCATAAAAGCTTGTCGCAAAGGAGGCTAAATAACGCTCCAAACTTGCACTAACTTTTGGCGAGTAAAAATGGAAAAAGGGGTCCCTTGACCTCTGACCTCAAGATATGTGAATGAAATTCTCCCTTTTACAGACATGCCCACTTTATGACAATCTCGTGTAGTTTGGGGCAAGTCATAGTCAAGTCAGCACACTGACACACTGACAGCTGTTGTTGACTGCTGGGCTGCATTTTGCCATGTTATAATTATCTTTTATGCTAAATGCAGTACCTGTGAGGGTTTCTGGACAATATTTATTATTGTTTTGCATTATTAATCAATTTTTTTTTTTTGTAATTACAATACAGGTGCATCTCACCAGAGCTCAAATCCCTTGCCCTAGGAATCCAGGCCTTGGTAACTAGGACTCTTGGTAAGCTTCACTCCTTTCAACTGCATGTAAAGTACAATCTTTTGACCCTTTCATTTGGACTTGTCTTGCTTTTCAATGCTGGCACAGTTTATGACCTGACCCAAAACTAAAGCGCCCTCTTCTGCTATAAATAGTAGTAGTTTGAGTGCATGTTTTTGTATTAGTTTGGCATGTGCCAGTCAAAATAAGATAATGTGAGAAATATGATTGAGGAACACAATATTTCTCTCCACTGAAATATTGTAAGTGAACATATGCGTATTTGGGTGGTACCTTGTCTGTAGGTGGACTTCCTGCACCTGTGTATTTCGGAGCCCTGATTGATTCAACTTGCCTGAAGTGGTCGATCAAGAAGTGTGGGGGCAGGGGTGCATGTCGCATTTACGACTCAGATATGTACAGGTACGCCACAGACTACTAATTTGGAAACAGAACAGGATTGCTAATATTAATTTGTTGTTTCACCACCACTTTAGACACCTTAGCAATAAAGATTTCTGCCCTTCATAGCCTTTTGTCCATCTTGTGTCTCTATTTTCAGGATCATCTTCCTGGGTCTGATCACTTGCCTCAGTGGTTCCTCGTATTTCTTCATCATTGCCGTCATTGTCCTCCTCAGACGACAGTTTAGGAAACCAGAACACGGAACAGAGACGCAAAACAGAAAGGCTTCAAGGGCAATTGAGCTTCGAGCCACATCAAATCCCACCGAGGACCAGCCAGGTGGTCCTAAAACTCCCAAACCGCCTCATCCTCCGATATGGGTAAGAATCACAACAGAACTGGAGGAGGGAGGGGAGGTTCACAGAAGAGAGCAGCTCCCTGAAGATGGCAGCTGCAAAAATAACACCCAGGAGAGGCAACAGCTCAAATCCCTGACAGAGACCACTGTTCAGTTTACTCCTCCTCCAAGCGAGGAAGCAAAGATAGAGGCGGACAGGCTGGAGTTAGAGGTGAAAGGAGGAAAAAACAAAGTTTGTGAGGAGACGAATGCACATGTGGAAGAAGAGGACCATCTCACAGATGACAAGGAGTTAGAGAAAGAAACAACACACAGCAAAGAAACAGTTGGCCCACAAAACTAAGGTGTTCACTAATGTGGTCTCAAACGAGGCCAGCTGGGACCATTATTTTAATGTTACTGAGTTTGGCCAAAAGTCACATTTTCTTGGAGGGAATGCTTTTTCACCTGGGCTATAGCTCTATGGTAAACATATTTTTAATTAAAGCATAGCGATGTTGTGCTGGATTAGGAAATGCGCTGCCAGTAAACTCATTTTCAAAGCTATTGAAAGATAAAATTGGAATCTGTGGAGTGGAATACGTTGACCAACAATTCAAAAATATTGACTCATGTATGCACATGATTACACAGCAGCCCTGCAAGACCCAAACCGAAAACATTACATAGAAAACTTCTTGGTCAAAATAAATGTTTTTCTTTCTACGTCAATAAATTAATCTTTGAATGTGTGATATTGTTGTCGCATTAAATTTCACAGGTCTGATCTATGCACAGTCTCAAAATCAAACCGATGCTAACACAGTATCATGCTGTGGACACAACAAGTGTGAAAATTATACTTTATGTGCTAGAAATGCAACTGATTTACTGTATGTTATTGTTAAGAAACCTGCAGTAATTGTTTTTTGGCCACTCTGGGGCAACCCACCAAGGTGTAAATATAACACTGACACATTATCAGGTCAAGTCAACATGTTGAAGGCAAACATACTGCAAAGCGTGGCTTATTTACACCCTGAGCACACACTGAGCAGCATTAACTTTCATTTGGAGTTTTTTTTGTCACAAATCCAATATTTATTTTCTTTAATAGTTTTTTTTCTCCCAACAACTTGTGCGGGAAAATATCTGGCTATTTATTGGCTCAATGCTTCACTATAATCATCGGCTAGCTGCTGTCTTTTTTGTTTTGTTTGCTTTTGGACATGTAATGTTATATTGTTGTTGCTAAAACAGCTGTCTGCTGCATATGGAAATGACGCTGGTGAGAGCTGTGAGAATGAACCACAACATTAATTACCATTGCATGCATTAAAACCTAAATAATTAGTTAAAAGATGATGCCAGGGTTAGGTGGAGCTCTTTCACATTACACATATTTTGGATCCATTGTTGATATAAAAATACTGATTATACTCTATTGCAGATTTAAAGATGGCTCATGCCCATTTTCAGGTGGTCAGCTTGTCTGCTCAGTTGCGATTGGTCAACCGAACCAAACTCTTCGGACTTTGCTCCAGCTCCACTCTAACTAGCTTTGTTTGAGGGCGTTAGGAAGGTATTATGCAAATGTATTACTTGGTGACATCACCACATTACAGAAGAAAAGGCGGGACTTCAAGCGAGGCGTTTCAGGCTATTCAGAAGCAGTGTTTCTGAGTAACTTGCTTTGGTGTGGGCTTTGGGCTTTTGGACAAAACCATAATATGTCCTCTTTAAGTTTGGGTAAAAGTCAGGATTTGTTTATCTGGACATGTGGTACATCATGGCTCATGTCTTACATTGATTGCAGATAGCGCTAAAATGTAAACAAAATGACCCAGAACTATGATTATCATGAACAGGAAACTCACCAGAGGCCTAATTGTATGTAATGTATGAGCTACTTTGTGTTCATAACCACATTAGTGCGTCAATGTAGAGGAGATATCAATGCTTGGAGGAGGAGGAGAAAATATCTGAGCAATATTAGACAGACAAAACAACAAACCACTAACATTCCTAACCAAGAAGTCATTCACTAACTGTCATTTGTTTTCCCAGTAGGTGTTGATAACATTGACTTTATATTTGTGACTGTGGATGCATCATGGGCCTGAAAGAGACCCTCCACACATTGGTTACATGTGTATGAGCACTCTTCTCTTCACTAAACAGTTGGGCTGTTATTCCATCAGGATCACTGTGACTGTGAGTTGGAGTGCGCAGGTATACACCTGAATGTCTGTTGTATAAGTAGTACACAGTACAACAGCGGACACATCCCCAGTCAGTCATTATCAGGGGCCACGGCACTATTACCTTTACTGGCATCGGCTACTTATCTACTAATCAATCCCCTGTGACTCTTGATCCCACTCATGTCCATCACTAGAGGAATACTAATAAAACCATACTGAGCTTGTGTATTGGAGCTTCCAAGCTCAGATCTCTGCACTGATGTGAAACATGAACTTAAAATCAGCAGCAACTGGACCTGGTTTGATTGTGAAGTTTTGTTCAGCTTTCTGTAAACTGAGGGTTATTTGTGCTATCAATGGCTTTCTCCCCGTGATGGGAGAAGGAAATAGAGGTGCCACCTATACAACATCTATCTCCTCACTATACCAAAGTAATGCAAGGAACAAGAAAACAGAAGTGACATGTTTCCCAAGACTATAGCTTATAAAAATAGACTTAAAATCCTACACACACCCACTTTGTTCTTTCTCTTCCTTTCCACTTTGTCCTTTCTTTCAAGATTGTGCGCATTAACCTTTCTAAACACCCTGCTCATATCCACTAGAGTAGTTAAATATTTATAGGTTAATTACATATTCAGTCAAATTATTATTATTATTTCAACTAGCATTTGCCAGTGACACACAATATAATAGCATTAACAGGCACTGACTAAAATCTACTGTACAGTACATTGCCAGACAATCATCTTGAAGTATTATTTGTTACACATGCTGTAGAAATCAGCTTGGAAATAACAAATATGAATGTCAGGGAAGGGTGGAGCAAATCGAGTCATAACTTTGACTCCAGAAATAGCCTATGTTGTACATGCAAACATGTGAAAGTAAAGAAATCTGAAAAATTATTTTAAAGTCGATTTGTTTGCAGTTACTACAGGTTTTCTTGGGACGTTTACAGGAAACACAAGGAGGTGTTCATTGGACCGTGATGGGTTTGGGGGTGTTAAATGTCCATTAGGACTGCACTATAACTTTCTGTTAGCTCAAAGCTGCGGTACAAACCACCAGCACTTAGCCTGCAGCCTGTGGCGGCCCACTGAGACTGTGGGATGAACGTCACAAACATGGTCAAGGTAGTCATTTTAAATTTAATGTTTAATTTAATGTTCTTGCATTCTCTGATAATTGCATTTTTATGACTGCCATTACGGTATATCTCAAGTTCATTTTCTATTTAAGCAAATCAGCTTCTGTGCAGCAGATGATTTCTCCAGCAAAAGATAGTAAGAGTTAAAGGCCATGTAAACCAATTTTGTCAACAGTGAAGTTCGATATGAAGTGTGACTTTGCTGGGAAAAGTTGTTATCATGCATTTCCATGCACCAATCAGAGTTTAGTACCATCTGATAATAGTAGAGAGCTCCAGGGATGACGCAGTTTGGTAGGCCATACAGGACGTTAGCATCGCCCTGAGTTCCCTCGACAAAAAACAAATGGGATTTTTCCATGAGGTTTTGGATTAAGACAGAAAATAAGATCTGTGGCAAACAAATGTTTAAGATAATCTTCACAAATGAACATACCTATATGATTTTTGAAGAGTCAATGCAATCGCCAAGAGGTAAAAATCCTCTTGTTTTGCAACCGCCTTTTTTAAGACGTAAAAACTTCAAAATTCAAGAGTAGCAAATTTACTGACGTGTTTTATATCATACAGCAAAACATTAAAATCTCTTAAACTTAACCGCAGACCTTATTCCAAGCATTTAACTAAAATCATTGCCCTTCAGATGAGGGAACCGGAAATGCTAACTTTAGGACTCAAGTCAAACACTGACATCACTTTTAAGTTCATATGGCTAACCTGTTAGCAGACAGCTAACTATTTACAAATCCATCAGACACAGAGGAACGTTAGAATTCATTTGGAGTTGTGTTTCTGGCCATCTGTCAAATGCAAGTCCAATATTCACTATGTCTGTTTTTAGTAATGGCTAACTCCAGAGGGAAACATCTGGGTCTTTAGCTGCTAAATGCTCTGCTAAGTCCACCAGATAGTCGCTAACTTGCTGTGCTGGTGGTCAGTTTTAGGTTTTCTTTTTTCAGTTTTGAAAATGGCTGCCTGCTGTGACCGAACACGACGATGATGAGAGCTGTGAGAGTCAACCAAAACAGCAAAGTTGTGGAAACCAAAACAATGAGCTGAGAGATGCTAAAATGCTGCTAAACTGCAGAGTCGAGTGATGCGTATCTGTGGGTTTTGCACTACGAACAACATCTTTTACATTACACATTATCACCTGATACATTGTCGATATAAAAATATTGATTAGCAGCTTTAAAGGTTCAGAAAAATATGTAATATTTCAAGCTAAGTTAGGAGGAAACTGTTGTAAAGAGATGTGCTAACTGCTAACTAGTCAGATTTCCAGGTCACGTGCTTCAAGTGTTACAGGTTTTACCGTCACTTCATTAATTAGTACTTTCTCAGTTGTTTGCGACGTGTCCCATCAAAATAATGAGACACCATTCATTATTAACGATAACTCATCCTCAGATTTATTATTCATTGTCGATGAAGCGCATAGGGACGCAGAGGGAGGGTCAGAGTTTGGTGACCCAAAAGTCCATTACGTGTCTCAAGGTAAATAGGGAGACAACTTTCCACTCCCTGGTGTGGGTTTATGGCAGGTCAGTCCCATCACAGAGGCTGATGGCAATGATGACGAAGGTGATGATGAGGATGGTGACGTTCGAAGTTGTGTGTGTGTGTATGTGTGTCTGTGTGCACTGTGAAAATTAGCATTTTCCTGCATGTGCACAGGTTTAAGAGTGTACATTGAGGTAAAGCTGAGGGCACGTATGGCAAATATAAGAACCTCTTGGACTTCCCGACACCCCCATACACCCCTCCTCCCACCCTTGTCCTCCCCATTCTGTGTCAATGAAAATGCAAGGCTATATTTGGACGGAGCTGATGTCACAAGTGGTTTGAGCGATGAGCCTATAACTGTTGGAGTCTGTTTGTGTGTCAGTCTGACAAACCCTGGACTGCTCCAGTGACAGACTGGGATCTGCTGGCTACTGGCTGACACAACAGAAAGTAAGTACTCTAGTCTTACTTAAGGGCTTAGTTTGTCTCTTATACAGGAAATTATTGTATATACAGTGTATACAAATGTGGTGCTATGAAAAACAGTTTTTACTTTACAATATATAACACTAGCCATATAATATAATAGCCATATAATACCATATTTTGCTAAATATTTCTTTCTCTTTTCAATTTATTCTTTTTTATCTTTAATTATGTGCAAATAAATATAAGTGCTGTATATTTTAAATTTAAGATTCAAATGGTTGAAAGACAGCAAGTATGTCTTGTCACAGGGAAATGTGACAAGAAATGTAATGTAAATAATGTAAATGTAAATAAATAATAATAATGGAAATGTAAATAAAATTATGCATAAAAAATGGAATTTTCTTTTTAATGCAAGGAAGCATCAAAATCCATCAAATATATGCAAACATATGCAAAATGTTTCACTCAGAAGTATGATGTAGAGAAGCTTTAATGCAGCACAAAAATGTACGCGCACAATATGTATATATAATCTCAGATGAAAAAAATGGATCTAGAGGGATTTGTTACTTTTCTTAGTCCTGTGTGATGATAAGTTTAATATCTCTGGGTTTGATTATTTAAGAAAAAATACATTAAAATTAATTATTAATAATAATAATAATAATAATAATAATAATACTATCAATAATTTTTATTATTATTATTATTGTTATTATTATTATTATTGTATATTGTTTTTATTGTATATTGTAACTCTAACTGTACAACTTAAAAAAAAATAATATTTATGAAATCAGTGTTGAACTTCTTCTTGTTTGGTAGGTGCTGATGTTCTATTGTTACTGAACCACTGAGCACAGCTTTCGATTAGACTGTAGTTATATATACATTTCTCTATTTTGCTCATAATGGTGTCTTTTATAAGTGTTAAATTGTACTGATGGTGTACATACATTGGCAGTGTGTGCTGCTGTATTTTGGCCAGGTCTTAGTCGTGAAATAAAGGTTAATTACAACAAATATTGAATGCAAATAATGCATTTTTGTTGTGTCTGTGTTGATCCAGGTAATCACCTTACACTATGTATCACCTGAGGGTGCCTGTGCTTCTCCTCGTGCTGCTTGTGTTGCTGCGCTGTGTCGCCGCTGCCCCAAGCTACAGGTAAGTGTGCAAGCCGACTTCTTCAATGAGCTCTTTGGTGTGGCTGCGTAATGACCATAATTGAGTTCTAAGAGTAGGGGCAGAGTTTAATTTGTGGCGAGCAATTCAATTGAGCAGGTTTTACTTGGCTGAATTGCTGAACATATCAGATCTGAGGTCAGCAGACGAGCAGCTGAATATCATGGAAATTGTGTGACAAGTAGGACTGTAATGTTCTGTGTGAGGAGCGGCGGCAAGGGAATTGACAACTCTGGAGGTGGAAGCTTCACTGTGCAACTCGTGGGGAGCTAAGTGCCCACTTTTTCTTTTGTGCTCTCGGGACTAGTGGATGTTCTGAAGAGGGTACAATCAGCTATCAGTGTGAAACAGTTTGGCCCCTTTCCCTCTGTGATTCAGGTACTTCAGTCCCAGCTCATCCCGAGAGCAAGAAAGTGCTCTCCCAGACAGCGACGGCTGGTTAGCTCCAGGGCTAATCTCCAACCCGTTCCTCGGCCTCGTGGGTACACGGCCGGAGAGGGGGCTCACAGCCATGAACAGGTAACGGCATTCACAGAAACCACTACTAAATCCTTGTTACTTAAGAAACATTATATCTATGATGTGATGTTTCTGTGCTTTTATCCCCCAGCCACCACATAGAAAAGAGGAAATGCAACACAGCCACCTGCGTCACCCAAAGGCTAGCCGACTTCCTGGTCCGCTCCAGTAACACTATCGGCACCGTCTACGCACCGACCAACGTGGGATCTGCCGCCTACGGCAAGAGGGACCTACTGCCGCCTCCCATCTACCTGCCTCTCTAGTGCAGACTGAGGAACCTCCACCAGCACTCCCAGTGCTCTGATGATATAACCAGACATCTTATGTAACAATGATTGTGAGAATGACGTTACTAACGATGACACTGATAGTGATGGTGATGATTATGAACAGAGTCTTCTTGTTTATTTTATAAACTTTAAGAAACAGTGCCTTTAATTTGAACCATTTTTCCAGCTTTGTGTGTGTGTTGTGGCTCTGTTAATGCTGTTCCACAATGGCATGATGTGTATATACTGTAGCAATACAAAAAAGTAAATAATAAAACAAATAAATAAAAGAAAAAACATGTAAAGCCATATGAGATAAATGTTGATTTTGATAATAAAATTGTTAAAGTATATTTTAAAAGATCGTCATGCGTTTTAAACCACATTATTACATAGCCTGTTAAGGCAACTGCATGCAGGAGCTATGAGCTAGCATACAGCTAGTACTAGTAGGATACATTTGGGTGATCAGCTCTTAACTTGCATCCCCAGGAAGCAACGCCTTACTCCCCATAAGGTACGTGTGTTTAGTGTTGACCTATAGACCATCACATGACCGGTAACATGGAGGCCTAAATTTTAGACAGTGTATACACCAAATGCCTTTCAATCAATCAATCAAAGATTATTTGTATAGCTCTTTACAATAGCCAAAAGGCTCCCAAAGTACTCCCAAATTACTTACATTTCTGTCAATAATTAAGTGAAAATTTGACTATTAACCAAACTGAGATAAGAGAGATTAGATGTTCAGAGGATGTTATGAATTGATAACACTCTGGAGAGTAACCCAAGATTTAGATATCAGTGACATTTATATGTTGTTTTACATTTTGTTTCATATATCATATATCTTAATGTTGCATTGTGCAAAAGTGTAGTTAAAGACATTGCATGAAAAATGAACATCAGTCATAATACATTATAATAAAGTTTGCGTTGTATTGTAATGTCATTTTGACAACAAATTTTTTTGGTGAAATGATTCAGTTGAAATATGTAAGATGCTCACATAAATTTACTTGTATTTCTAGTTAATTAAAACCCTTAGCATTTCTAGTCCAATAAATATAGTCAGGTTAATTACCTGTCATCCCATAAGGTGATCAATAATGGAGGTAGTCAACCTCCATTTTCTGGGGCTCCCCCTTACAAATCTGAATTTAACTCTTGGTTACATCTGTTGTACTGCAAGAATCTAATCTATGCAATGCATTAACAAATTAATAGGTGTTTTGTGGCATTTGGTTGGCTTTAAATTACAGTACAAGTTGTTGAAGCAGCATGGTTTTACAATAATATGGTCAAGGGCCCGACAATTGAAATACATCCTCAAAACCAACCAAGAGTACTTTTTATCAATGAAAAAACATGTTGCGTGCATTGAATAAAGTCAGTGTTTGTATTTCATAAATACTATTTATCCAAATCCCTCTATATTTGTGATGACAGTACTGTCTTCTTGCAGGGGTTATTCGGGGTAACGTAATGAAAATCAAGAGGGGAGGTATGATGCACTCCATTAACCTGTGTTTGATAACCACTGACCCAATCATCTCAGACACTGGCATCAATACTCCCATGCATGGTTAACACCGGCATAAAAGGTTTTTCAAAAATAGAACAAGTGCCGGCTTTTGCTGATGAATCCAAAAACAATGCAGCCATTATCCGCCAAACACCCTGACAGAGGACGGGGATCATGTCAAGATCCGTCGATTACTTCATGTAAAATCACAAATGGCTCTGTACTTCAACTGTTATCCGGTGGTTGAGTTGTTTATCGCTGCAGTAATGATGGCGGATGAATGTTTTGATGGAATTTTAGATCTGATTCATAACCCGGGGACCACATTAATCTCTGACCTTAAAGATGCAATTGTGATCCAGATATAAACATGAGGGGTTGCCCTGCCACCAAAATTCAAAACAGAGGACTCTAACCTGCTCCCACTGCAGTTTTTTTAATACAGAGACTAAAACTAGACAAAACAAATAAACATAATTTTAATACTAACAACATTATTGTCAAATGTTACTCTGACAGACTGAATATATCGCACATATCTGTATATAGACCAACTTTCTTTATGCATTCCCTATACAGTATTTGTTTGTCATCTTATGTTTGTCCATGACACTGAAAGCTATAAGAAATTCATTTTATCCATATATTGTGGTTCTGATATGTATGAAAAAATCAATTCAGCCAATTAGACTGTTGTCAGGCTATTATACAGGTGTTATCATCAGTCGCTTTAAGCCCCATAGGCCTACTACGACCACTAGTAGGTTTTATCATATATTCACATGGCAGAGCACCAAAAGAAGGTATAAAAAAGACGACAGTGACCTCTAGTGACCGTAGTAAATATGACAGGAGCAGAAGTGGAAGTCAGTCGCTGTAGTATAGACAGCATGAAACTCCATATGGGGTGGAGGTCAGGGGAGGATGAGTGGGACACAAATCACAGGGTTTTCACCTTCAGTTTTCACTGGTTTGCATCTTGTGTGAACCAGACAATGTGTACTTGCCTTTGTGTTTGTAGTTATGTTAACTGAAAACATTTCGTTTTTTTCCTAAACTTCACCATGTGTATTTTGTTATGAAAACCTAAAAAGGTTTAGATTTGTTGCCTAAACCTAAAGAAGTTTTCCTTTTTTTGGTCGATGCCTGAAACCAGGGGTTCCACGCCACTTCCCAGAAGGCTTCACTCTGCCACTGTCATTGGAAACAAGTCCGGATGATCATCTTCAATATATTTCTCTAAAAATAGCCCACATTTACTAAACTCTCATGTTAAAAGTTATTTATTATCAAATGCACTACAAATACAGAAGTAGTTGTTGTCAATGAAAATCTCAATGTCCCAAAGAAAACAAAAAAAGAAAATTCAGTTCCTCAATATGTTGTGTCTTCTGTCCTCAGATCAAGCAGCCAACCCAGAGGCAGTGTTACTCATCAAATCCAGTCAGCATATTTCATGTGGTCTGGTTCCCCCTGGTGGCAGCAGGCTGCTACATCCTTCAGATCCAGCCTACACCTCCACCACCTTCCATCTGTAGCAAGTTTATCATGATGAGCATCTTTCTGAAGACATTATTGGCGCTACAGTGAAATTTTCCATCACTCTACTTCCTCAGGTGTCCAGTCTTTTCAACCTCAAACTGGAGGAACCACTAATGAAGAATCAAGCATCAGCTCAGGTAGATGTGACTTAATTAACATGCTTACATCTATAAATAATGATTTTGAGTCTTACATATAATAACACACCTCTGTTTTAGCAGTAGATATACTGAATGGTGGCCCATATGTTATCTAGCAGCAGCTCAACCACAGAGACATCAGTTCTGTAATTTTAGACTAAACTTGAACAGACTGATGTTTTTCTATGGGGCAATCACACTGAGCAAGAATGGTTTCATCAGACTCATCAGACAATCAGACAAGATTTCCTCTTTTTTCCTCTCTATTCTGAGACCTCTGAGAATATTTTACAATAGATTGGGCTTCCATCCAGTTTTAGCAAAGCTTTTAATTTGGCAAAATAGCACTGTATCATGGAGGATCCAATCAGTTAGTTAAAAATGACTGCAGTTTGGTGAGAAAACAAAACTCTGGGTTCAGTGTTAAACAGGGGCCATGTTGTCCAGACCTACTTATGCAATGTCTCCTGTTTAGAACAAACAGGACTTGTGCTTTAATAATTTCCTCCCTGATTTTCAGACAAGGAAACTACGGCAGAATCATCCAATAACTCAGCAGAGACCGAAGCACAAAGAGGGCCGAGAGCTGGGAGGGAGACAGAGAAGGACTCTGACACAAAACGCTGCAGTAAGTTAATTACATTATTAATGGTTTTTGGAGCTTTTTTCTAAATATGACATTTTTACATTATGCAGGAATTTCACCTTTTCAAACAGTTCTACATTTCCCTATATTTTGTAAAGGTAAATATCATCAGTGTGTGGTTGAGTGTCAAGCAGACTGATTGGATGATCCAACTCCTGTCAGGAGAACAGATTTAAACAGGGAAAAAAACTATTAATAAAAAAGACCATGTGCAAGACTCTTGGGTCATGCGAAAAATGCAAATAAAGATGAATATAAAATGATCTACATTTTCAGTTTTGGTTGCATTAGTCAGGACAGAAGTGTGTGTATAACCAAATATAAAAAAAAACTGTAATATGACTGTTGTTGTTCAAGGTGAACCTCGACATCTGGGATGTTTAACTCAACAATCAGCTCTTTTGTTTACTCAACTTTAGTTGTGTCAAGTTGGTTTAATAAGAACTTTGTTTTGTGCTGTTTAGTTATATTTACCAAACTTTCTAGTTCTGTCAGCTGATTGATGATTTTTTGATTTTTTGTTTAACAAACTGGAGGTTTAATGTAGAAAAACTTCAGAAATTTAGATGAGCCTGCAACTCTTTCATTCATTTCAGATATGAGACTCATTTTCCAATTATATTCAGTAAGTCTGTTAGTGTTTCGAGAAACATCTTAGTTTTGAATGTTCTCTCTAGGAGGACTGCTAATAGTCACATCCACTCCTGGATCAGTGGGTATAACAGTTTATACTGTTTTGACTCTAATCATAGCGAGGATGATGTGTTTCATCTGACACACATGTAGAAAAAGATGCACAACAACTCTCCATTAGAACTTTCTCTAAATTAGTAAATACATGGTTCTCTGGAGGAGTTTAACCCATACACAATGCATGCTGGGAAGTATGCTAACAAGCTAACAACCTCTATAAACAACTAGATTTGATGAGTTCAGCTTAGTCAACACATAAATCATATAAGATCTGCCAAGGTTAAAAATTACAAATTAACAAAACTCTCTGTTTGAATCCAAGCTCAAAGGTTTATATGATGAAGACTGAAGTCCGAGCACTGGCTCGGTTTGTCACCACAACTGAAAACTTTACCTTAAATACTGATAAGTTTAAACAAATCCATCATGGTGGCTTCTTGATCACTTTCAGCATTCCACAGTGAGACTAATACGAACAATGACAGTAAGTGAGAAAAGTGTCTTATGAGAAAGTAACGATCAAAATTACAAAAAAAACATCCATCAACATATACAAATATATATATCATATATTTGAATGCAGAGATTGAATTCATTGAGCTTTGAGCAGAGCAGCAGCTGGATGTAAACATGGAGGATGATGAGGAGGAAGAAGCAAGAAGCAAGGATAGTTCCCTCTTGTCATCATCAGTATACACATCATATTTATTAATGAGGATGCATGTAATGAATTTCTGTTCATCTTGCAAATGTTTAAAATGTATCTCTAGGCTGCAGGATGCTGGGAGAGGCTGTAGGTGGAGGCTCAAGCTGCGCCTGTCTGCTATCTGAAAGTGTTGAAGACTGCAGGCAAGATTTGGATTAGGTTCTTTAGGTGAGTTTCTCAGATTATGCTGGTAGTGGCGGCAGAGGCAGGTTTCTGTAAAAGATAGGTGGAGGCTTGAGTTGCAGCTCCCAGAATCTTCAAGTGGACGTGGCGGCGGAGGTTGATGGCAGGCGGTAGATAAGCTGTTGATCCAGGTAACACCTGTTTGCTCACATTTGAAGGTGCAAGTGGAGGCCAGGGCCGTAGATTGCTGAGGAAGGCTGGAGGCAGGAGAAGGTTTCAGGTTGCTGGCAGAGGCTTCAGGTGGAGGTACAGCCTGTACCTGTACCCGTAGCTGTCTGCCAGAATCTGCAAGTAGAGGTGGCTGCAGGTTGCTGGAACAGTTGTCTTCCACAATCGCCCAGGCTGTAGATTGCTGGGGCAGTATGAGGCTGCAGGGAGCTGGCAGAGGCTTTAGGTGGATGTATGTAAGCCAGATTCTGCAGGTGGATGTGAAGGTGGAGGTCAAGGTTAGATGCCATAGGTGTAGATCCAGGAAGCACCTGTTTGCTCGTATTTGACGGTGCAGATGGAGGCTGGAGATTGCTGGTGACGGCTCCCAGATCTGCAGGTGGAGGCGGGGTCTGCAGGTTGCCAGCACAGGCTGGAGGTGGAGGTTTGGCCTGTAGCTGTCTATCAGAATCTGCAGGTCATGGTGGCTGCAGGTTGCTGGCAGAGGCTGTAGATGGAGGTGGAGGTTCAGGCTAGCTGCCAGAATCTTCAGTTAGAGGTAGCTGTGCAGGTAGCTGGAGCAGCTGTCTACTAGAATCGACAGGTGGCGTCAGGGCAGTAGATTGCTGGAGCAGGTTGGAAGCAGGAGGAGGTTTCAGGTTGCTGGCAGAGGCTGTAGGTGGAGGTTGACAGGTGTTTTAGATGGAACCTTTTTTTTGCTGTTGGAGGTGCAGGAGATGGTGGGCACAAGAGGTTTTACGTGGAGCATGTCTTCAACTGTCTGCTGTCTGCAGGTGGAGGCTAGGACAGCAGATGGCTGATGAATTTAAGTCTGTGGGAGGCTGAAACTGTCTATTGGTGGAGGCTGGCAGAGGCTGTACACTTAAGGTGGATGTTTTGTTTGTAGTGGATGGTGTAGGTTGTAGGTGGAGGATCTAACATGGAACTACATTTACTGAGTAAAAAAGATTATTGTTATAAAAGAAAACTTAAAACCACAATATTATATACAGAAACCTTAAAATTAATTTTTATTAAATACTTATAGCCATCACACAGCAGCAGGACCGATATGTGCGTCTCCACACTGACAGAGGCGCTGTGCGCATTTTACGCACGTGGCACAGAGTCTGAAAGTTCATTAATGAGGACTATTTAAATCTTCAGAGGATCTAACGAAAAGTGAGCTTCAGATATTTCTACATATCACCCAGCTTTAATATTTCACTCAGATTTCGGGTTGATGTAGTAAAAAAAATTTGGAGTATAGTAGCCGTCCTCAGGATGGATCCAGCTCCATCAGAGCTGCCAGTGACATTTTTATTATAACTAATAATCCAAACTGCATTTCCTCTAGAGGGTCATTATTTTCTTGTCCTGTCGAGATTATTATTATATTGAGTTTATAATTTTGTTTCTTAAATGGAAAGTCTCGCAATATTTGCCGCAGTGCGTCATTGTGCGCATGGAAGCGCACCCTCCACATTTACCATATCAATACATGTAACGCCTGAGACGTGTCGTTACACAGATGAGACGGATCATTACGCATAGACAGGGATTTTCCTGAAACACTGAAATTCATGATTAAATTCAAAAACATAATTAAGTCAACACCCACACGGCTCTAACTAAAGTGTCAGCAAAAACTAAACATTTATTTCAGGGCTGGTGTCTTGCATTTCATTGCATCGTGTGTCTTTTTTGGGCCACTCAGTGTATATGTGTTTCGTAGTACATTACAGTAATCTTTATATATTTTCTACTATCACCATGTTAATTATCTGTCATAACACCGAGTTGTAATAGTTCGCTGATAGCCTGAGGAAATATTTCCCTAAACACTTAAATAACTCATATTTATATTACATTATGTTTCATTTAATAACTACGAAGAGGGATAATGCTTCTCTGTTGTCTACTATGTTTGACTATAGCGTTCATGCAGCACACGGACGATACCTAAACTCAGCAGATTTTTCTTCCTGCGTAAACCAACAGAGTCCATTTCTTTTGACACTTGAACCACTTGTTGCTGAAAATTTCCATGATTCGGTGTTTTTATTAATTCAGTGTTTTCAAAATTCAACACTCGAAGCGTCACTTTCCAACAATTCAAATTAGAGTTGTGGCCTCCGCTTTCATAAGTGGGGCTCAGTGCGTCATTCCTCATCACCAGGATTTCCACGTTCATATTAAAAATACATTTGTATTTGTTATGTATTTATTTAATGCGAACAGTTACCTATTTATTTTTTTAGGTATTATTATTGATTAACACAATTTGTCATAGTTGACAAAATAAAATAAAGAAAATATACTTTGATAAATGATTAATCATTAGTCATAATTCTTCAAGCAAAAATGGAAAAATGGTTCCAGCTTCACAAATGTGTGAATTTCTCTCATATAAAGGCTTATGAACTGAAAACTTTTTTTCAGACAATCTCAGAGAATTAGTGGGCACTTTTTCCTATTCGATTGATACGATTGATTTACTAATAGGAAAAATAATCAGCAGATTAACTGATGAATTATGGTCATTTGCAGCTTCAGACTGACCTTTTCATATATACAACATTTAGTTCAGTGTATTGGAACTAATTTGCCTTTTTATTGAAATTATTTATTTTATTTTTTTTACAGTGAGCAGTTGTCCATTTATATTTAAACTAGGTTAATTATAATTAATGTTAAGGATGCAACAAACGATTTTTTTTCATTTGTGGTTAATCTGCCGATTATATTCTCAATTAGTCAGTTGGTTGTTTGGTCAACAAAACATTTAATAAGTTATTAAATTTAAAACTTTTGCTTATTAATTTTGCAATGTTCATGTATTTTGTCATCTAAGTATGAATTAATTTATTTGTTTTGTTTATTTATTTTAGACCATGTTTAGTTAAGTATTAATTTGTTCAATTATTGCATTTTAAAATGTATTTCAGAGGTTTTATGTTTTTATTATTTTATTGATTGAGGAATAAGTCGTTTTTCCTTCTCCATAACTGTAATCCTACAGTCCAGCTGTCTGTATTTAAATCTCTGGTAAAAATCAGCCTCAAAGTTCAAGTAAGAAGCTGATACAGAGTGCATTTTTTTTAATGTGCAATCTGATTGGTCAATACCATCTAATTGGTCAGTGCAATCTGATTGGTCACTGCCACCTGATTGGTCAGTGCCACCTGATTGGTCAGTGTCTCCGGGGTTTCTTGGGGAGGCGGAGCTTGTCAAACAACTGGAGAGCTAGTGGCAGTCATTGAGCACGTGAAGTAGTGAACACAGTGGCCTCTTTCCCAATTTATCGTCTTTTGGAGAAACAGCGGGCGGAAGCTGTACTTTGTAACCATGTTTGACTTGAAGAAGAGGAATAGTTTGACTCTGAACAGCCGTGAGACGGAGGAGTTCAGACGAGTGGCGGTCAGACGGAAGGTCAAAGGTGCTGCGGTGGACTGCGTCTCCTCACACACAGGTGAGATACCTTTCATTTGAGAGTAGTGCTTTTTCGCTAAAGCACTAAATCTAACCATAATAATGATGCAAAAGAGATTGATAATCCAGTTTTGGTTTATATTGGCTCTAATTTTGTCGACATTCAATGTAGGCTGCATAGCAAAGGCAAACTGCCTTGCTAAAATGCATAAAAAGTTACCAGTATAGTCTCTACAGTCACCATAGAGAGGAGTTTGTGGTAAAATAATAATGGATATGAGTGATTATTTCTTGGAAACTATCAAAATATAATATGAATAGTTTCCTCTATGTCAGAAAGATGCCTGTGTCCACATCAACCAGATTATAAAGGCTCAAACAGCCCTGTAAGGAGGTGACCAGGGCAGCTGCCAGCCTTGTTGTGCCTGGTATACATCAGTAAATCAGTTCCCCAGTCAGCTTGTTAGTATAATGCCATTGTATTTATTGCACTTGGTATTCATGTTTTAATTTGCAGTTTGGCCTGTTAGCCTCTTATCTTATTGTTGGATTACTGCAGTGAAATCTCTTTTCCCTGATTCAGCCTGGACTTTGCCTGCATGTCTTGAGACCACCAGCATTTGTCAATCCCTCCTACACATACACACACACACACACACACACACACACACACACACACACACACACACACACACACACACAAAGCAGTACTGTTCCCCCATTGAGGCAGAGATATCTGTTTAGATTAGAGAAGTATGTTTGCTCCAATGGTACCGTCGGATGCAAGATTCAACAGTCATCCATCTCTCCGACCTATAATGCACTTTGGTTCTGTGTGAACCTTGTTGAAACAAGCACCCATACAAAAACATGCAGAGCAAGGCCATTAATTCATTTTTAAGATGAAAATAACTGCCAGTTTTTTGCAAGAGGGGTGTTAAAATTTGGAGACGAAGACATCTCAAAACTTCTCTCTGCCTTTGTTGTTGTTGTTTTTTTTGTTTACACATGATAGGCTAGAAATTGATATGCACAGTAGTGAAAACATAAAGGAATAGTTCGACATTTGAGGGAAGACATTCATTTTTTTTGCAGAGAGCCAATGAGAAGATTGATATGACGCTCATTCGTTCTTTTAAATATTAAGTTGCAGCTGGTTAGCTTAGCTCAGCAGTACAGTACTGGATCTACCGGGGATCAAATTCTCTGGTAATCCTACATTGTGAACAACAAATCTGTGTTGAAATCAGCAGAGGAAGAGCTAGTTAACATCAGCTATTAGCATGTGGTGGGCAGCACAGTCCTGCTTGGCTAAATACAGAGTTAACATACAGAGGTCGCATTGACCAACGTTGTGATGCGTTCAAACTCTATTTAGTAAAAAAAATGAGTCATGGGTGAAGGTAAATTATCACGTTATCATGATGTGTTCAAATGTAATCTTGTAAATGTAGTTGTTGGTGAGAAACTTGAGGCACATCATCAGGGATTATCCATCCATCCATCGTCAACCGCTTATCCCGTTAGGGGTCGCGGGGGGGCTGGAGCCGATGCCAGCTGGCATTGGGCGAAGGCAGGGTTCACCCTGGACAGGTCGCCAGTCCATCGCAGGGCACATAGAGACAGACAACATATAGACAGACAACCATTCACGCGCACATCCACACATCCACTACGGGCAATTTAGAGTAATCAATTAACCTAAACAGCATGTCTTTGGACTGTGGGAGGAAGCCGGAGTACCCGGAGAAAACCCACGAACAGAACATGCAAACTCCACACAGAAGAGCCGCAAGCTGGAATCGAACCTGCGACCCTCTTGCTGTGAGGCGACAGCGCTAACCACTACACCACCGTGCATTAGTCAGGACAGTAATAAAGGAGCGTACGGTGAAGTACATGGGATTTATTGTATTATATTATTATTAATGGGTATGAAGAATTGTGGCGTTTCACTGGTACTGGTATCAACTTCAAAATTTCTGGTATCGTGACATCCCGAGCACTGTTAGCTACGAGCCGCTGGCTAACGCTAATGTTCAGAGCCCTGTGGAGGCAATAGAAATGCTCTTAATCTCGTATTTTGCACCAATGTTGTTGTCTCATGTTGTAGTTTTTTGGCGGGGTTGTGTGCCAGACTATGTCTAGGCTGGGAGTAGTGACCGATGTTATGAAAAAGCATATTACTTATCTATTCCTGTAAGAATTGTGATTTTCTTTGAGAATCTGGCTACTAGGATGGTAACCATGTGGTGTTTGTGCTCCACCTAAACATCAGCGATATTACTTTTTCTTTAGAAAAGTGCTGAATGTTGCCTGTGAGACCCTGAAATAACTTGAAAAACTGCGGTTAAGTTAGACACAATGGAAAAAAAGAGAGAAGTGAGAAAGCAGAAGTATTGCAGTGTTGAGAAAGTAGTCCTCTCCACATGACCAACAAATCTGTTACACTTCAGCGGAGCCAAGAGTGAACAGCAAAAGCTTTACTTTGTTAAATAAGCTATGGATAATTACATAAGTTTGGGCATAAACTGCAGGTAAGAAAACAAAATGTTACACAAGTTGTAAGTTGTTGTGAGGTAAGAATGAGTTAAACAGTCAGATTTCAGAAAGCAATGAAACCGTAGTGAAAACTATTATGTGTTTACTGCTTATTTTGTTGTTGTTGTTGTTGTTTTTGTGTGAGGATCTGTGTTAGATCAAATACAAAAACAGTGTAAACCAAGAATAATCCATTTCATCTTTGACTCTGCACAAAAAGTAATCCTCATATGCACCATTCTGTACTTTTGGACTAATTAATTATCAGAAACTAACCGATGTATTCTTTGGTCTAACATTGAACATGCAGGATTCTGTTATAAATGAAACATACCTGATAAAAATAACTCATGGTCTCACATGATGGACTTAATACCAGTGACCACATGCATGATATTATACCATATAACAACCTGCAGTGTTTATAGAAGCACAAGATGCAAGAGAATAATGTTAAGTGTTGTCAACTGTTAAATTAATCAGCTATTTTGCTAATCAGTTTGAGTCATTTTTTAAGAAAAAAAGAAGTCAAAAATGTGAATATTTTGTAGTTTCTTTACTCTTCTATGACAATAAACTGAATATATTTGAGTTGTGGACAAAACAAGACATTTGATGACGCCATCTTGGACTTTGGGAAACACTGATTCTAACATTTTATATACCATAAAACAAACTGATCAAGCAAGAAAATAATAAACAGATTAATCAACAATGAAAGTAATTGTTGCAAGAAACACTTGACCAATAACAATGCACAACCAAGCGATTAGTGACACTCCAATAAGGTCATTTTTTCCAGATGCGTGTATTTGAAGGTTCGGGAGGAACATGACCTCTGATTCATGAAATGTTGTATGTAGTTTCCAAGAACTCAATAATGGGTCCTCGAAGTTCAAAACTAGTACATTTAATTTTAGCTGAAAACTTTGTGTACAATGATTTTGCAAGACATTTAGGTTTTTCAACTTCTTACTCAAAAATATTAAGGGAACACTTAATACATTTAATCATCACAGTGTAACACCAAGTCAGTTAAACTGCAGAGATATCAATCTGTCCATTTAGGAAGCACAGGTGATTGTGAATCATGTTCACCAGAGTAGTAACTGTGTATTTCTTTTAGTAGTGAGCAGCAGTGGAGTGTGTGGCTCATGCAGCTGTGGCCGTGCTTGTCACAGAGACTGTGGATCAGAACCAAACTCTAAACCCTGTGCAGGAGAAGACGACAAAAGAAGCCCAGCTGAAAGATCACCTCTCAAACCACAAGGTAGGCTGAAGTCTGGCAGTGTACATGCATAACCTGAAAATAAATGCTCTCTATGCAAGTCTATTACTCTAAGTTGCATTTGTGGATTATACTGTACCTGCAAGACATCGTAGTATAATCAGAAATGATATGTCTTTGCAGTTCCTCCTAAACCAGCTCACCTCCAGAGTCCTCTGAGGGCAGGACAAGCTCAAGCCCACAGTCCCACTACAGGGGGATTACTACCTCAACCAATTAATGGCACAGAGCAAGACCTGAGTCCTAACAGAGGTTATGGAGTTTCTGTTTCCTGTGTCAGCCCAGCACAGGCCTGTCTAGGCTCCCCTAGTCCTATCAGAGGAGGAGGGAACAGTTTTTTGAATGGAGCACATATCAGCCCTGCCAGACACAGTCAGGGGGTTCCATATATTACAAGCAGTCCACTTCTAGGTTCTCCAAGTCCAGGCAAAAGAGGCATTCAGAGCCGAAGCCCGTCGAGGGAAGGAGGACACAGCCCTGCTAAATTGTCCCCAAGGAACCACAGCCCTCTTGCAGGATTAGTGCGGACCCCCAGCCCTGTGCAGAGGAAAATGGGGAGCTACAGCCCCGCCAAGAACTCTAAATCCTGGCTCGGACTGCACAGAATCTCAGGCAGCAAGACGGAAGGACAAGACAAGAGAGTGGGGAAGTCTTTGAGCGTGCCTGACTTGATTGTTTACATGGACGAGAGCAGGTTGCATTTTTAATTTGGCCCGTTTCTGCACCTTGTTGGCCTGAGTAGCTTCCTGTATCAAGTATAGCACCATATAGAATCTAATCATTTCTGAATATCACTTTGAATGATCAATGCACTTTATTTCTGCAGGATTCCCACTGAAGAAGTTGAGCGCTCTACACTGAAACTGCTGCAGTCTCCCAACCACACTGTGCCATCCATCACCATCAAAGCACCAGTTCACCACAGACTCAATCATGCCGCAAGTGAAACCCATCTATCAAACATCGGCAAAGAGCGTTCTTCAGCACAAATGAATGGCATAAATGTGAAGGGAATGAATGACAAAATGGAAGAAGGGAAGGTACTTGTGCGATATGGCTCCAAGTCTTTCTGCCAGTGGGGGGAGACGACTACAGAAGATGGCAGGATTCACAATGAGTCTAAAGGTGAACAAACTGATGAGGAGATGAGGAAGGAGAGAGGAGGAGGCGAGCAAAAAGATGAAGAGAACACCGAGCAGAAATTGTTCAATATAGCTAATGAACTGCTGCAGACAGAGAGACACTACGTGGCTCGTCTCCACCTGCTGGACCAGGTCAGTGTGGTAATCCATTTGTGGCGTCCTCTACAAAAATGCTTGTTTTTTTTGTTTACGTTTCTTAGGTATGAAATTATTTTGAGTGTGTTGTGCCTCTCTTAACTCCACACCACAGGTGTTCTGTTCACGCCTGACAGAAGAGGCGGGTCGAGGCTCGTTTCCTCCCGACGTGATAAGAAATATCTTCTCCAACATTTCCTCCATCTACTCCTTCCACAGCCAGTTCCTGCTGCCTGACCTGGAAAGCTGCATCAGCCACTGGTGGGTGTTCATGTCATTAACACGGACAACATTCAGACCCGTTCTGCCCATTACAGTATTGCAAAAGTTGATATATGAAAATCAACTTACTATGTGACAACTCCAATTAATGAGAGTCATTGTTTAAACATGGTGGAGTTGAGGTTTCTGGATGATGCCACGCGTTTGTGGTAGCAGGATGAATAAAGTGTTTTT
Source organism: Pterois miles (assembly GCA_947000775.1). Taxonomy (NCBI): domain Eukaryota; kingdom Metazoa; phylum Chordata; class Actinopteri; order Perciformes; family Scorpaenidae; genus Pterois; species Pterois miles. The sequence continues at coordinate 14,144,311 of CAMQGK010000549.1, read as the reverse complement.
TAAGGTTAGATGGTTCTTGACAGGTTAAGATGAAAAACTACAGGCAAAAACACTTTTTCATGCATTAATATCATCATATCATCATCGATTTTGAGATTTTTGGCTATTTTGCATTCATTTCAGATCAGTGGAAAGAAAACATCCAAAATACACATTTAAGTGTTTACTACATTTACACATACATCTATTTGTGTCTGTAGAGTTCTTCTAATTTCACCCAAAGTTACCATTAGATAATATCTCATTTGCATATTTTAACATAAAAATAGAGAGAAAAATATCAGAAAACTTGTAATATAAAAAATAATTGTCTTAATGTAAATAATCAACTGGAGAAGTTTCATGGTGATATCTAGTAGGTAACATTTTTTAGCCTCCTGTCTTGCAAAATGTCTGGAATTTTGCAATGCATATATTTAAAGGCAGGTTGCAGGTGCAGTGGTTTCCGCTGTCGCCTCACAAAGAGAGGGTCACAGGTTCGAATCTGTGCCCTCTTGTGTGGCGTTTGCATGTTCTCCCCATGTTAGTGTGGGTTTTCTCTGGGTTCTCCGGCTTCCTCCCGCAGTCCAAAGACCTGCAGGTTGGGTTAATTGATTGACACCTACTGCTATGTGCCCTGCGATGGACTAGCGACCTGTCCAAGGTGTACCCCTGTCTTCACCCAGTGCCTGGGATTGGCTCCAGCCCATCTGCGACTCAGATATCACCCCTTCAGTAGCATTTACATACACCAGACTGAACGATTTCATTCCTATCAATATTCTGAAGGTTTTTACAGAGGGGCTTGTTCATATATCATTCATAGCCTGATTTATACAGCATTTTATTCCTAACAACATGATGAAATGGATTTTATTATGGCTGTTGACAGTATTTTCTGATTTATGGAGTCTAAAATCTAAAGATCCCTCTGTAAAAAGTTTGACTCTGTTATGAACCTGGCTTTATCCAATGTTCAGATTTCTGGTCTAGATATTGCTGCAAATTAGCAAATATTTAATAAGGTAATCCCTCATTTGTATGTATAAACATTTCACAAAACTTGTAATACAAAGACTTACAACCCTAATGTAAGAAATGAACTGTGGTGATATCCATTAGTTGAGAAATTTACCCAATTCACCTGAGTGTCTCCCCTTAAATCAGTCACTAGACCTCAACTGAGCTTTTATTTTACTTGCTGAAGACCAGACTGAAGGCAACAAACAAAAGCAAGTCTGCAGTGCAGCTCAGGCAGAGCATCAGCAGGGAAGATGCTGAATGTTTGTCTTTGTGTAGTAGACAGTAACCAAAACATTAAATATGATGGCTTGCATTTATCAAATTATTTTCTCTCCCCTAAAATTGAGAAACTGTATATAAAAAGTCAATACTGTACCCCCTAAATGTAGGTGTGAGAGCCCAGGCCTGGGTACGGTTCTGCTGCAACACGCACCCTTCCTGAGGATGTATGCAGACTACGTCAGGAACTTTGACCAGGCCATGGATCTGGTGAGGACATGGACTGAACGATCCTCTGCCTTCAGAAACATCATCCAGGACATACAGGTAAAACCTACTCAGTAGGGTATGTGTCAGTACTATGCACCTAAAAGTCTAAGTGTGATGTTATGTGTATGTTTTCCTGTTTTTAGAGCCAGGAGGTGTGCGGCAGCCTGACCCTGCAGCACCACATGTTGGAACCGGTCCAGAGGGTTCCGCGTTATGAGATGCTGCTCAGGGATTATCTGAAGAAACTGCCCAAGGATAATCCAGATTATGATCTTGCTCACAGTACGTATGCTGTACCGTTATTACTAGTTTAACTGCTCTGCGTGTGCTTGTGTAAGATTGTCATGATCTGTCTCTGATGGGTTGTTGTGTCTGTAAATAACAGGAAGAACCTCTTTCTTTGTCTCCTCCCGCAGAGTCCTTGCAGACCATTTCCATGGCAGCCACCCACTCAAACAGCGCCATTCACAAAGCTGTACGTTACCATTTACACACCATTTACCGTTGTGCCAATTAAGATATCGTCACTGTCGCACAAGGCATTAATTGTATTATGTTCTCAAAAGCAATCTTGTTATTATGAATATTGTTAATATTATTATAATTGTGCAAATGGATCTGTTTTAGTGTTTCGCTTTCCTTCACCTATAGGAGAGCCTCAAGCGGTTGCTGGAGATCTATGAGATGGTTGGAGAGGAGGAGGTGGTCAACCCGACCAACGAGTTCCTCAGGGAAGGCCGTCTGCTCAAGCTTGCTGCCAGGAACGCATCTGCCATGGAGAGGCACCTATTCCTGGTTAGAAACAGATACAGACAACCACATCTTTGTACAGTCTGCAACATTTTGGCAAGGAAAAACTGTCATGGCCATTTTTCAAAGGGGTCCCTTGACCTCTGACCTCAAGATATGTGAATGAAAATGGGTTCTATGGGTACCCACGAGTCTCCCCTTTATAGACATGCCCACTTTATGATGATCACATGCAGTTTGGATCAAGTCATAGTCAAGTCAGCACACTGACACGCTGGGCTGCAGTTTGCCATGTTATAATTTGAGCATATTTTTCATGCTAAATGCAGTACCTGTGAGGATTTCTGGACAATATATGTCATTGTTTTATGTTGTTAATTGATTTCCAGTAATAAATATATACCTACATTTGCTTTGAGTATTATATTTGTCCACTCCCATGCAGATAAGAGTATTGAATACTTGACAAATCTCCCTTTAAGATACATTTTGAATGTGTAATTAATCCCGATTAAATATTTTAAGTAATTGTCAGCCGTAATCACAATTCATAAAAGTAACCTTGTAGTTTATGTTGTCTAACTTTTCTCCGCAGTTCAACAACTTCTTGCTGTGCTGCAATCCAAAGTTCAGCCTCGTTGGGCAGCGTTTTACTGTCCGCTGCAGGATCGGAGTGGATGGTATGGAGGTGCAGCAGACCACCAATGAAGGCCACCCATACACCTTCCAAGTTTCTGGAAAGGAGAAGACCCTTGAACTGCAGGCAAGGTGTGATTGTGCAGTAAAAGTGTGGTGTACATAATCTTTTTTTGTGAAACTCTAGTACATTTACTGTCAGTGCATTAAAAGGGCAGTGTGGAGGATATAGTGTGGTGTGTTTGCAGATTGCAACCATCTCAGTATCCCTCCACCTTTACAAGACTGCAGTAATGTGAGCCACTGAGTACAAAACCGTGGTAACGCCGTTCGCCTCACTCAGAGGCCAAACACTACTTTAGGAGCGACAGAAGTCAGACAACAGCTGGCAGTACTGCGGTTTTGTACTCGGAGGCTCATGTTACCACAGTTTCACAAACATTCCAGAGAATTACTTCATGTAACGTAAAACTGAAAAAGGCGCTCTTTAGACCCGGTTGAATATTATTCCATATGATACCAATTTATCCACTGAAATGTTACACACTATTCCTTTAAATGTGTAATTAATTGTTTTTGTTGTTTTTTTTGTCTTTTTCAAGCTCTGACCAAGACCGAGATGAGTGGATAAAGGTATGAAGTTGTTTTTAGTGCTTGAAGCAGCACATTAAATATTTCATTGATCAGGATAATATTCAATATTTTTCTAAAATATGTTTTTATTTTCAGGTAATTCAGGAAGCCATTGACGTGTTTCAGAAGAAAAATGAAACCTTCAAATTAGCTTCTAAGGAGTTAAATGCAGAAGAACCAGTAAGTTTGATGATATCTCAGAATGTATTTATAACCTATTCAGAAAAAGGCTGTAAAACATCCCAGCTGATGTGCAAGTGTTTTACAGACCGAGGAACTCGGCCGTCGCGCCCCTCGCTGGATCAGGGACAACGAGGTGACCGTGTGCATGAAATGCCAGGAGCCTTTCAACGCTCTCACCAGGAGAAGACATCACTGTAGAGCCTGTGGCTGCGTGAGTGACAACGCCCAACATGAATACACAGTCAAAAGCTCTTTCTAGGACAAGGTAGCAGTGATGGTTTGTCTCCTCCAGGTGGTGTGCTGGAAGTGTTCAGACAATAAAGTGGCTTTAGAGTACGACGGAAACAAGCTGAACAAAGTGTGTAAAACCTGCTACTCCATCCTGACAGAGAGGGTGGAGGGAAAGACAAGAAGGATACTGGAGGTGAGCCTCTAAAGGTTAAAGAAAGTCTTTCTTTTTAGGAGCATAAAATACATAGCATTGATGTAACAGCATTGTGCTTTCTTGTATGTGCCAGTCGGAAGCATCTCCGGCGTCCAGCGACTGTGTAATGAGTGGCTTCCTGCTGTATGGTGACAACCCCAACACCTTGCAACACGTGTGGTCTGTTATCTCCCAGACTGAACCTCCGGTCCTCCACCTGTACTCTGCTCCTCAGGTAGGGATCTCTGTGAAGAATAATGTTATTTTATTTCCAAACTTTGAGTAATGATGGCACACACTCGTTTCTGTTTATACAGTATGTCATTGTTATTTAGGTGGGCCTGTCTCTATAGGATATGCATGGGCTGTTGTCATAGGCAGATGTCACCACAGTCCCTCCCCCCAAACACACAACACAACAGTCAGCATCTGAAATCATGCTCTCGCATGAAAAAAAGGGAAACACTGCTAAAACTGCAAAGCTGTTGTGCAATCAACTACACAAACAGATTCTGAGTTTTAAAAAGGTCAGAGTACTGCCATTCCTGTTTCTTTTATTTAAACCGAATCAAACTTTAACATTTTACATACCTACAGAAAGCCAGGAAATTCTTTTGCAGTCTTCATGATTTTCATCCATTTTCAGCCAGAAATGCTGCTTTAAATCTGGACCATTACTGTTACTAAGTGTCTGGCTGCATACATAGATACTGCTGGTGACAAATTAAAGATGGAGAGTGAGGCCAAACACATCAAACAAAAATCTACCGTAAGTGTTCACTTGGATTGAAATCTGGTGAATTTGAAGCCATAATGTACAATTCCCATCATTTTCATTGTCCTCCAACCATTCGGTAACTTCTTTCAATCTAGAGCCCTGGCTTCAAAATTGCAGTTTTTACTAATTTCTACTAGACTGAGCCATTTCTCATGTTATGCTGTTTTCCTAGTTTCCTGCACAAAAAAATAATAAAACATCATCAAAATCAGTGTTGTTGCTCATCATTGACCTGTCCCAGACAAAATCGCCCTAGCATTTAATATATATAAAATATATTATTTTTTCTCATAACAGTGGCGTTATGTAAACAAACTGGCATTTAATGGGTTAAAATTCTGAAAATGAATGAATATTTGGTAGGTATGATCAGGAAAGAAATTAAAATATTTTTTTATTATTTTAAAAAATGTTATTATTAATATAGGATTTTAACACTTTTGACAGACATTTTGTTCTCTAAGGACATCAGAGCAACTTTTTAAAAGTGAGGAACAAGGGTTAACGTCATACCACTGACTGGTTTGTTTGCACTTGTGGAAAAATCACATATTGCATTTTCTCTATTAGAAGGGAGAGTGCACTATTCCCCACTGTGAGATTTGTGCTGACAAAAACATAATATTAAATACAAACTGTTGCCATGCACAGCTTCAACCTTTGCACCCACCGCCTGCTTTTCTATCCCTTTCATCCTCCCCATGTCTCCAGGATGTGAAGCCCCTATCCAGTATACCTCTACTGGGCTGCAGTGTGGAGGATTCCCCTCAGGAGCTCCAAGGTCAGCCCTGTTTCTGTTTAAGACAATCCAAAAGCACCCACACTTTCTCCTGCAGTGGCTTGGACATCAAACAGAGCTGGCTGACTGTTCTGAAAGTGGCTGTGACAGGCAGGCCGTGCACACTCAGTGGCTACGACATCAACACCAATGGCTCCGGGTGTAGCATTAACGGTAACGTCAGTGATGGAAGTGTCTCTAGTGAGGAGTTTATCATCGTTGGAAACCAGGAATGCCACTCCTGAACGTTTGAGAAAGTACACGGCCACACAACAGACTGCTAAATGCTAAAGATGGTAGCTTTGAACTGAACATTTGATAAAATGAGTGAAATCTAGAAGTGAAATTCAGGAATGTAAAAGTTGTTAATAACAATATTCAGACTGAGAACTGTGTTTTCCTTCCAAGTGGCGATGCACTTTATTTCTGAAATGATTTTACAGTAAAATAAATAAAGTGAAGGTGTTTTAACATGAGTCGGACTATCCCTTCAACTACAAACATGGCTGCTTCAGCTCTGTACACGTGGTCCAAGGTGCCATGCGATGTGGCGTGAAAATTTGCTCGAGGTTGTTTTCCTACAGCGGACAGTTGAACACAAAATTGCAATTGAGGATTTCAGTGATACACAGGAGGCTCTGTGGGATCATAATTGCCTTATAAAACACATTCAACTGACCCCATTTCTTCACAGATAGTTACAGCAATTGAATATTTACACTTAAAACATCTAAACAAACTAAATAAACAATACGTTTAAAAAAATAAATGATAACTGTAAAACAACATGACACAGTAATATCCATTAGTTTGTAGGAGTACATCATATGCTGTATGGAAAAAGCACCAGGTTAGCTTAGTGTGCAACATGTTTCAGTCGTAAAGAAAAAACATCCTTTTCAGAAAACAAATTAAAAATATGATTGACTTTAAATGAATAGAGTTTGTCTTTTTGTCAGCACATTTCACATTGTAGTTATGTAATGTTGGTTAGTCTGAAGGAAATTCCCCAAAACACTGTCGTTCCACACAAATTGTTAGACAATCTATGGATATAGGGAGGTATGCAGGCTGAAATCATAATTGTCCCATCAAAGGGAAAAATTGCTTATAAAGCTGCATTAATTTTTATTTTTTTATATGAACAAAGACTCAAATGACTTCATGGAATGTGAACGAGGTTGCTGGTTGCAGAGAATTATCGCTAATCTCTGTAACTCTATGGAGCTATTTAAGCATCTTAGTTACTGTTTTCTGAAGCATTTAACTGTATGTTTGCAGTCTCACTACTCAGCCGTGTTTACAGCATTATTTTCATCAAAACGTTTCGATAAACTGACTGTGTGCTAGCTAAGAAAGTCAAACAGGTAGCTACTAAAAGCTACTTTTGTCAGGAGCTGGTGAAGACCCAACATAGAGCTAAAAGAAACAAAAACGGGTTAAATGTTAACATGTGAATGCTAATGCTTCTTTGTGTTCGCTGCATGTGTAATTACACCATTGTTTGCTAACACCTTAGCCATTAAATACTTAAAGGTGCTAAATTTAAGATTAGGAACATTTTTATTGCCTCCGCACAGCTCTCAACTTGGCGACAGCTCATTTTGGAGAAAATGTGATTAATGCAGCTTTAAGGTTCTCACATCATTTCCAAATAACCTTCTTTTGTCACTTATGCATTACATGAGAGACTAACAAGTGCAAACTCTCTGTGGATAAAGCCAAAAGCATACGTTGCTATGGTTTGCTTCAAAATGTACAGAGCTTATACGTTATGGTATTGTTCCTCTTAACTGATTCTCTATGCTCTATTCTGCAGATGGCAGCTGTTAAATAACCAACTCAGTGTCTCTGAACTGAGAGAATCATCTGAAGTTGTGAACTCGCCCCCTGAAGGCCTGTCTTTGTCGTGATGCTAGAGCTGCAAAACACAAGTGGACATTTGAGAAAAGCATTTAAGACTTAACAGTGCTCTTTGTGTAACAGTGCATTCCTGTCTGAACTGCAGGCCCAGCTGACAGCACAGGTGCAAATATGCCATTTGAAATAGCCTCTACGTCCACATGGACGTCACCCTTGCCTGTCAGACATCATTAGAAAATCTGATTTGGTCGTAGCTCAGGCCAAAAAAAGAATTAGTCTTTAACATTATATGGCAAACTGGTCATTTAAGTGCCAGTTAAACAGCGGCGCTTACAGACATGGCTCGTGAAGACAAAGGTGGTTTGACCTGCTTGTAGTGATATAATAAGTTCAAGAAAGGAGGTTCCTGATTTGGACTTTAGAGGCTTAAAAATGAGATGTTTGAACCAGCACTTGATACATAGAAAGCAACACCGTCAGAGAGGCGGACCCCATATCACACATATGCTGACACACTATACACAAAGGGGGAAAAACAGGATTATTTACAGGACGGCTACCTCTCTTTTTCACCTTCATACATAAATCCTCGGTACACGTTTGGTTCACTAAAAATCTCCAAATACCCGGCTTCATCTTGATGGAAGTCTCTCATTCAACTTGATGGCCGAGTACAGTTCAGGCCACTTTGTTCGGTCTTAACATCATCTTGGGTTTGGACATAGCATCCATGGCTTTCAAACAGGGCTCAGTGTTGAAGTAATGCAGCTGTATCTAATCCAGAGAATCACTTTAAGTCCGCCAAAGGTGAGAAATCCATCTTAGGCCTCCATGAGGCTGTATCAAGTAGAACTAACCACACTACTCTTGGGTATAATAAGTGAGAGTTGACTGTTGTTGTTGCTCTTGCAGGGAGCAAAACCACAGCGAACAAAAGGAGCATGAGGGGATATACAACAAAAAAGTTATACCAGAGAAATTCCAAGCAGTCCTGAAGACTCCAAGAAGCCAGTAGTGCAGCACTCAATGTTTGCTCGAGGCAAATCAACCCCCCCCCCTTTTTAAAACCAGCAGTGATGACAGGCGGAAAGCCTGCCGTCCATAATCCCTCAACTGCAGCACAGCTGCTCTGACACCAGCAGGGTGTCGTAGCCATAGATCTCCAGGAGGTGGAGCAGGAAGAGCCTGTCTCCATGGGGATCCAGACCCATGGCCCTCACGCTCTCCTGGGTCAGCGTGGGATCGGGGCTCGCTGCCACCTCGCTGAGGGTCTGGAAAATCCTGTTGTTCTGCTCCAGGAAAAACCTGGATGAATCAAGATTTAGAAGGAAGAATGAGTAATTGTACATGGCTCCACAGCTAAGATATATTTTATGATTTTTTTTTTAAAACAATTCATAAAATATGACCCAGCTGACAGACACAAAGCTGACATTTTCCCTATGTTTTGTCCCTCTTAAGATGGAACAAAGCACAAAAAAACAGCACAAATCTCCCCTTTATGAGATGTAATAACGACAGTTACTGTGAGAGGAGGAGAAAGATCTGGAGATTCTGTCAGACTCACGACCTCTTTGATTCACTTTTTCAAAGCAGCCACTGTGCTGACCTTTCTCATGAAAAGATCAAATTGTGTCCACCCTGCAGTGGTTAATCAGTAGTTATCACTCCTCTGGCTGGTTAAATGAATCATGCTGTACTCACAAAATAAAGAGATCTTCTTCGCTGGACACACAGTCTCCATTCTCCTCCTGGGAGTACAGCAACATCTGCCTGCACGCATACACACAGTTTATTTCTAGCTGTTCCTTTTAAAAACTACAGGAGAAAGTGCACGATATGTGATCTACACCAACATACGTAATGTGAATTTATTGTGCTAGCAGCTTTGTGAGGCTGTACTTCAAGGTGCAGTGTGTAGGATCTGGTGGCATCTAGTGGTGAGGTTGCAGATTGCAATTAACTGAAACTCCTGTGCGCCAAGTATGTACATAGGAGAACTATAGTGGCCAACCTACCTCTGTTCAGTGAGTTTGCGATATTTCTCCCTGTCTGCAGTGCTGAGGCGGAGCAGAGGCTTCAGGCCGTCCCTGTAGGTCTTTACATTCTGATTGTCTACATACACGTCATACAGATCCTTCTTCTCCTCAAAGATCTTCTCAGTAGTACCTACGCACACAAACACACGCAGGATCTCTAAGATTTAAGATACTAATGCAAAAGATGCATATTTGACCAACTAGTTTCAGTGGGGCTTTTTCCCCAAATGTCAAAATGTTTTGAGCAGCCACTCACACGCCACATAGGAGAGCTCGTTCTCCAGGGTGCTTATATCGGCCACATTAACATAGAAGAAGGGGCGAAACTCGGGCACAGCCACGCCGATCCCGGGGATGGAAATGTTTGCCAGGCAACAGCAGCAGTACACTGGGAGGGAAGAGGGGGCGGAGGGTGAAATCAGAAAAAAATGATGCATGAGTGTGGGAGAGAAAGAGCGACACAGGATGTGAATGTGTGCATGACGTGTGGGCTGTCAAACATTGATACAGCTGGAGAGACTGCAAGTAAAATCCCCAGACTCATACAATGAACTGGCAACAGGCAGAACGAGTCGTATCAATCTTCTCATCTGACTCTAGGCAAGAAATCGCATAATGTCTAACTATTCCTTTTAAAAATCTATTAATTCTCACCTCTGTAGCAGACCACACCCACGGGTGGAGGGGAGAAGATGAGGATGCGTCTGCGGAGGAGGGCCAGTTTCCACAGCACCATGATCTGCTCACCAAAGAAGCGGATGAACTGGGACATACAGCCTGCAGGGTGGGTGATCTGGTCCACACGTATGCAAACACAAAGGTTACTGTCATATAGTGTAAAAAAAAAAACCAAACACCTGCTGATGTAGTTGTAGAAGTGAAATTGCCCTTCCTACCTTCATCTCAGGGTGCATGCTGTGGTTGATTGCGACTCCCCAAGCATTGGCTGGACATGCAGTAACAACACCATCACCACTGGGGGGCAGGACTGCTCTCTTGTCCTCGTAGAAGGCCTCCAGGGGAGAGTAGTGGCCTGGGGACTGAAGCTGGAGCCTATAGCGGGGGACAAAAAAAAAGACATTTACTGATATTTAAACTGGAAAATTCTACACTTTAAAATATTTACACAATATTACAAGCCGATTTTTTGGTTAATGCCAGTTTATGAAACGACAGCTCGTCACAAGGTGCAGAAAACCTGCTAAATGTATTTTCCCGGTTCACCAGCGTAGAGGCAACTGCTGTTTCTTGGTCTATACACACACATACCCTGATTTTTCCTCAAAATAGAACATTTTCACAATACATTTTGCTTTTCTTGAGCCATTTTGATTTTAAAATGGGACCTAATATGTGGTTAACAGTCACTAATTAGAGCGGATACAGCATATTGAAACAAATGATCAACTGCAGCTCTTTGTAATATACATCCATTTGACCTGCAAATGCTCATTCAGTAACAAGATTGGACTATATTGAACTGCAGTGGTCTGGATATCAGTCTCTGAAAGTGCAGAGGGAAAAACAGTTGCCCGACAACCTTGAGTATGCCTGTAGGATGTGAGGTTTCTTACATTAAAGCTTTGCTAAGTTTTCTCAGCTAAAATAATCAAGACTGGGTATACGGGGCTTCTTGGCACCTGATCCTGGCCCCTTTGCTATTAGAGCCTCTCTTAATGTAGGATACCCTCTGATCAGGACTGCCTCTTACTGTTATATTCACCTATAATTCATCTGTGATTATTACATAATGAATTATTTGTTTAGCCTAGATCACATTACAATTTCAAAGATCCCAAACCAAGAAAAACATTAAAACATAACCAAACCCTCCATCCTGATAGCCATACATATAGCCACCCATTTCCAAACCTAAAAAAGAGGAAAATTATATACACTTAAGAAAAAGAAGGGAAAACATAGCAGTAACAGATGAAAAGTTTACTGCAACAGTCTTAGATGATACAGTACATTATCAAATTATAAATTATTCCATCCATCACATTGTTAAATTTCATATGTTGTAGGAGAGGGAATCACCAGAGGCCCCACGATAGGATGTTATCATCATACTTACAATTTTACTGCAATTTTAAACATTTTTGCCATAAGATGTTTTGCTATATATTGCAATTTATTTCCTTTTTTCAACTGCAAATTATGCGGTTTGTCGACATCTGTTCTATTTAATTAGATGCACTTTTCACTCGGTTTCATTCACATATCTTGAGGTCGGAGGTAAATGGACCCCTTTGAAAATGGACATGCCAGTTTTCCCTCGCCAAAATTTGTAATGCTATTTATCATTCTTCCTGACAAGCTAACATGACATGGATTATACTACTGGATACCTTAGGTTTTCCAGTTTCATACGATACCAACATCACGCTAGCTTTAAGACTGAGTCTTCTACAACCTCTGAAAGACAGAATAGTGACCTGACCCACAGTGGGATTGTTAAGAGGTTAATATTTGTTATATAATAAAAGATCCATACTTGACCTCCGTGTGTCGATACAATATTACTACGTAAAACATTGAGATACTATGCTGTATTGATTTTTCCCACCATCTAGTTTAATCTGAATTTCTTTTAAATTTCTTGTTTTGTCTGACAAACAGTCCAAAATCCAAAGATATTCAGTTTACAATGATTTAAGACAGAGAAAATCAGCAAATCCTCACATTTGAGAAACTGGAACCAGCAAATGTTTCACATATCACTTGATAAATGACTTAAATTGATGCTTAGATTAGCTTTCTGGCCATATATCATTCCTATCCTTGTTAGCATCATTAGCATTTCCCAGAAAAGCTAATGAGTTCTGTTAGCTGCAAGTGCCAAGAGAGGACACATAACAGACTCATAACAAAATCAGAAATAAAGGGAAAGAGAGAGAGAAAAGGGGAAAGTATCCACAAATTGCTTAATATGTTAACCACCTCATGACCAACAGAGAGCCCTTTATATTACTGCCATGGCAGTCAGCAGATGGGGAATCTGGAGCAAGCTACGTGGGGAATGATGAGTAAGGATCATGAGCGCTGCGTGACTGGAGGCCAGGCGAGGCCAGGAGTGTGGGAACTGAGGAAAGGGAAGAGGGGAAAGCAGAGAGAAAGGAAGGGGGGCTGAATATAGAAAGAGCTGTGTTCAAAGAGAAAAGTGTGACAAATCTCAGGATGAAACACGGGCCTGTCCACGCCAACAAAACTATTAATGGGGTTTAAATGGAAGTGTAGACTCCAGAAAACAGGAGTCACGGAAATTGTGAGAGTGGTCTGTTTGAAACGAGGGAAGCAAGAGAAGGGGAACTAGGCTAAGGAGAGTCAGAAAGGCCCACTAGCGGTCCCTAGTGGCCTTATGTGAACGTACCTGTGGACAGAACCTGCCTACTTGAAACCTCTTAGTGGTGGTAGTATAGATGTAGTTGGAGAAGTGTCACAGAATTAACTCTTAGAGCGAAAAAATACATTTTGTTAACAGTTAATCATGTCAAGTCATTTATCTTGCTGGTTCCAGCTTCTAAAAATAAGGTTTTTCTTCTGTTTTATAAACTGAAAGTTGCTGACTATCAATTAAGACTGTCAAAGTTATTGCGATAATACCGTGTTAAAGCAAATACATTTTAACGCCACTAATTTCTTTAACACATTGTAACTTGTGATTTTTAGGTTGTAACAGGCTCAGTTTTAAAGCTAGAAGGCTAAATAACTTTACATTTTGGTGAAGAAAAACTGGCATGGCCAGTTTCAAAGGGGTCCCTTGACCTCTGACCTCCAGGTGGGTTCTCTGGGTACCCACGAGTCTCCCCTTTACAGACATGCCCACTTTATGATCAAGTCAGCACACCGACAGCTGTTGTTGCCTGTTGGGCTGCAGTTTGACATGTGGTTTGATCATCTTTTTTATGCTAAATGCAGTACCTGTGAGGGTTTCTGAACAATATTTATCATTATTAGTGTGGTGAGGTTGTTTTTGTTGACTGAATATCTTTAGTTTTTGTGACTGTGTGCATCTTTCACTATTTTGTGACAATTTCTAGACTAAATTATTCTAAGCCTGTTGTTCAGTGAACGTAATGGCTCCTGCCATGTGCATAAGCAGCTCCTCTTACCTGACCTGGTGCTCCAGGAAGCTCATGTAGCGGTAGAGCAGAGTGTAGGAAGGAGACAGGATCCCTACCGACTTCATCCTCGCCCCCCTCTCCACTGTGCTCTCCACCGCCATGTTGGCAAAGCAAGCCAGGCCAAAGTAGCAGCCCTTGCGGAAGTAGCTGTGGATGGATGGAGGGGAGAGAGAGGGAGACAGATGAAGCCATGAGTCACGAAAAGCAAAGTCACTGCCAGATGGCTGTGTTTTGGGGGGGAGGGGGGTTTGCCAGGCAACACTTTGTTTCGCTCTGTCCTGCCAGAAGGAAGACATGGGACCGCATCCTAATACTGAAGCTTCCTCCACTTGTCCTTCAGGATGTAAAGAAGGTGAACAACTTCATCTAACATGCTTACATGAAGTCTGTGGTGACTCTGTGGGAGCCGCTGGCGATGGCTTTAAACTCCACTCCCTCCAAGTCCATGTCTTTGGGCAGACACCACTCCAGCATGTTTCCTGTCACACCCACACACCACAGTGATAAGATTAAAACACAAACGCAAGCAGACAAAGCACTGACGGTACATATATTATCACCACTTCATTTCATGTTCATGAAACAACAGTGACACAGCCCGACTGGATTCCTTGGAATTCATTATGTGCAGGCCGAACGCTGACGCTCGAGCGGCAGCTGAGCAAACATGGTCTGATAGGAACAGGAAGACGGAGGAGGTGACTCAACTTTCAATCTAATCATTAGCTACACATATCAGTCAGAGGAGTTTATGCAGTAATATGACTTCAGTCATGAGACTGAGCTTACAGGTCCGTATCATCCACCTGCAGCTGAACACCAGAGATGATCTGTTACCACTTTGACAGCTCTTATTGACTTTCAGCATTTCGCTTTAAGTGTCATGCAGTGCAAAGTGCCTATCAAAGCTCTTTCCCACACAGACAGACCTGTTTTAAAAGGCCCCTCGAGACATCATATTTTTCATTATATATTTTACATCCCATTTGTTAACAAAAGCACAAGATCTGAACGCTCTGCTCTGGTTTGTGATTAAAGCTGCACCGATTAATCGAATAGTCGTCAGCAATTAAATTAATCACCAACTATTTTGATAATCAATCGGTTTGAGTCTTTTTTAAGGAAAAAAAAACGTAAAAAATCTCCAATTTGAGCTTCTTAAATGTGAATACTTTCTGGTTTCTTTACTGCTCCATGACAGATATTTGAGGATGTCGTCTCAGGCTTTGGGAAGCATACATTTTTCACCATTTCCTGACATTTTATAGACCAAACAACTAATCGATTAATTGAGAAAATATTTCAGCAATGAAAATAATCGTGTGCAGCCCTATTTGTGATGTATCGTATGGCTCTTTGTGCTTGATTAAATCCTTGGAAAAAATTATCCACAAACCTAAATTCACTCTTTCAGCCTCATGCTGTGTTATTACAGGTGAAGTTCTAAAATTAATCCTAATCCTACGCTAATTAATCCTCTATTTGCTCTAATACAGTATAGACTCAGAAATATTTAGGTCTCATTTGTTCAACAATTGGGGTGTCTTGATGACACTGTTGCACATCTTTCTCCCTCTTTCTCTTCCCTCATTTCCTGTCATTTCTCTGCTGAACTCCCTAATAAAAAGGTAAAAATACCCCCAAAAAACAGAACATTTTCTGCCAAAATAACACCCTTGAAAAACATGTTACAGGAAAGTACATAAGCTACATCAGTGTTTTCGAGTGGATATCACGGTTTTAAATACATAGAAGCTGAGCTTACTCTCTGTAAGCAGGAATAGGGAAATTATGTCTTGCCAAGACACTTACACAGCCATCTTAATAATCTTTGTGTTGCTGAGACACAGTTAAATTTTAACATAAGAGTTACATTTGAGTGTACGAACTATAGGACTTTTGGACTTTTTCGCCACAAATATTGTGGTTCTGTGCAATATGTTACACACCGTTTCATCTCGATTGCAAAATTCTGCCAATATGAAAACTCTTTATAATATACTGAATAAAAAGGTATGTTTTCCTCTGATGATGCACCACTGTCTTGTAATATTTCTTAACAGATTTTATCCTGATGTGCTGCAAACAGTAACGTCTTATTTCATCATGTGTTACCCTGTGAATGCTGGCGCTGGTGTTAAGTAAACATGTGGCATCAGCTCATTAGTGGACAGAAAGTCCAGCAACATTATTGACTGTATGACCAGGAATTGATCCCGCTTATTTACCTGTAGTCCTAATTGTTAGCTTCAAACTGAGGCCTTTTCTGCTAAGCCCCTGTCAGATAGTGGTAGAGGTGGAGCACTAATATCAGTGACCCTTCCACACATATATATCTGTATATATAAACTAAATAATAACGTTATAACCTGTTATAACCTCACCCTTTCTCACTTCATTCTGACATGCAGCAAAATCATAAAGCACCCAGCTACACCCTGCAGGGAGTCTCCTCTGTCACAATCAGGCTTCCTCTCGTTTTAAAACATTAAATCTTGATTCTTAAACTGATTTATGTGAGTAACCTGATTTCACAGGGGTTCATCCTGCCTTCAACATGCCCCTCTTTAAAAATGTATAAGCCTGCTCTGCAGAAACGACCAGCTGATTCATGTCCACCACAGAACTCATCCTGACATCTTGACATTACTGTTGTGTAGTTACAGGCTTCAGATGGCTTTTAATCGTGTCTCTAAACTTATGGCCGGGTCAGAAAAAGGCCACACCTGTAGGAGAAGGTTCTGCAGACTTGGTACAAACATGCGCTCTTCGTTTTTGGGCGTCAGACAGATTGCTTGCATTAGACGAGGCAGGCTTCATTGATTTCCCTGCCTATAAACATGATCCTTTCCCTTCATTTCTGTTGTTTAATATTGCAGCGATTATTCCATGTTGCATATTTTATGTCCCACCTGATCTGGTATTGAATGTTACCACAAAGACAGACACAATCTGGTCCTTTTCCTCCCATTTCACCATCCTGTCCTCCAGCGACACCTCCCTCGACCCTGAATCCTCGTCGTCGGCATACAGGGCTTCATCCTTGCCCGCCGGGGAGCCGGAGGTCGCGGGTGGGGCGCCGCAGCCGTCTGCGTTGGAGACAGACCTGCTAGGAGTGGGACCCCCTGGACCGCTGCTCCACCCAAGCCCCGGCGCGGAGCATCCTGACGAGACACGGCTGTTGGAGGGGCTCGCCAGTCGGTCCTTGGTGTGCGCCGCCGCCGGTGCCGCTCCGCCGGGCTTCTCCGCGGACGGAACCTCCTCCCAGTCCAGCAGAGGGGCTCGGTCCGACCGCTCCACCATCCTGTCGGCGGTCCCACCTCGTCAGTCTCACCGTTTGTAAATGATGTCTCAGCCGACGGCCACCAGGTCCATCCGTTGATAACTACCGCTCAGAGCAATTCCCGCATTGTAAAGTTATTGTAAACTGTTCAGAACGGTTGCATTTTTTGCATCAAATAACGTTACGCATAGCAGCTTTTCACACCTATCTTTATAATCTGTCTTGTCTGAGGTGATCATAAATTTGATGCTGTTGGGAGAGGGCAACTCCTTCGTCTAATGTGAGTTGCATTCAAAACAATTACCCAGTTTCTACCACAGTCCCTTTATAAAGAACAGCTATTGAACATTTGAGAACGCGACACCGTTTTGGCATCTTGAATGTACCCTGCACCACAGCGTCGGGAGGAATCGTCGTTTCACGAGCAGCACTTTCGATGTAAACGTATGTTTTTTTTTTTTTTTTTTTTTTTATAAAGCAAAACCATGTGTATAAAATCTGAAAGACTCCCAATGTTTAAAATATTTTTTTTTAAATATTTTAACACGTATATTAGTAGTTACTACCGGTCCATTTTACAGTTTAACATGCCATTTTGAATGTATTGAATGTTGCGAAACAAAATCAAAGTGACAGCGTGTGACGTCGTTCAGCGACACGTCAACCACACGGAAGAAGGTATCCGTCCAACCTGCCACTGTATTGCTGCTCCAAGGGCCGTAGTCTAGTCGAAATGGGTCAGTATTTTAACTTTTGATCGATGAAACATGTGTTTGTCCATGCGTGTGAATAATTAGTTACCGGTTTATCGCTGTTTTGTATCTGTCTGCTTTGTTTAACGCGCATTGGGACTGTTTCCTGCTAGCTAGCTAACGTTAGTTAGCTTATTTACTGTGAATGCCGCATGTTTTACACCCGTGGTGTTTTGGTGTGTACAGCTCGTAAATGTTTTGTCTCCAAGTTATTCAAGCTGCATATGTTACCTTATTTATATATTGGTCTCGAGGGCATAAGAGCAAAAGCACGACAACCTGCAGTCTTCAGTAAATTCAATCATGTCATAACGCAGTCACTGAAGCTAAGCTAACCTCAGCTCCCTACCTCTCCCACCTGCAAATCGGGAAATGGGTTATAAATATTTCCAGATGTAGACAAGCAAACTCTTTTCGTTAAATTCACTCATGTCTTTAAGGGTTTCGTATTCTCTGTGATCGTGTAATTTCCTCTAGAACACAAGTTACTACTATTTTATCAGTGTATGTGCCATTTATTCATCATTTTATGTTTATTATTTGATTTATTAAGTTCATACAAAGTCAAAACGATTAAAAAAAACTATCATTGGCTACTAGAACCCAAAAAGATGTTTACGCTCAATACATCCAAAGTTGTCAATAATGAAAATAAAGCAAGCAAATGTTTAGTGTTTTAGTTGCTAAATGATGATCAGAAGTGCATTTTTTTTATCTATCCGCTGATCAAAAGCTACATTTCTCAGCACTAACTACTTCCCCCGTATGTCGATTCCTCAGGTGGTTTCTTCTCTCGTCTCTTCTCTGGCCTGTTTGGCACCAGGGAGATGAGGATTCTGATCCTGGGTTTGGACGGCGCAGGAAAAACGACCATTCTATACCGACTGCAGGTTGGAGAAGTGGTCACGACAATCCCCAGTATGTACTGCTCTTCTCTATTTCATGATTTTCATATTAATATTGTGTTTGTTCCTCCTTACACAACATCCTTAGATTCATGCCCGATAAACTCTCCGTTTATCAGATGCTGTATTTTTTAACATGGTATGAAAAAAATGTATTTATGTAGCCTACAGTAATTAGATTGTGGATGGCAATGAACAATAATTCTGCAGGCTGAAGCGTCTACATGGAGAGACCTAGTAAACACAGGCAACCAGTCTGGTCAACATTCTTCTCTTTCTGCACAATAGCTGTGACTGGAGAGAAGCCAATAAAAACAAGTTTCGCTGGCTTTAAAGAGGAACCTTTTATCCTCATTTTCAGGTGCATACTTCTAAATTGGGGTTCTACTACCGCTTCATTCACAAACAAGGAAGCACTCTAGTATTGTTTTAGGACCATTTTAGGACCAGGGGAGATGTTTCTCTCTGCTGTCAGCTTCTTAACTCATAAAAAACACATAGAGGAAAAAGAGAGAGACATCACGATCGATAATGTTAGAAGAGGGAGACAGCACAGTGGTGCTGTGAATGAGAGAAAGAAAAGTTATTATCTGATTGTTTCACAGCGGTTAAAATAACCATCAAACACATGATTTACTGTACTGTCCTCCTCTGTATTTCATTCAATCCATCCAGAGTGCAGCAGTAAATATTGTAATAGTGAGACAAAGCCTAACATTTCTTTTTTTCTAAGATTTGTTTGTTTTCCAGGTGTGTTTTTTTTTTTTTTTTTTTTTTTTTAGATGAAACAGGCGGGCACACTGAACCGCAGGCTGTAGTGTTTTTTACTGCTATGACCGCCAGCAGCCCTCGTCCCATATTGTGTTGCCTTTTCACATGTCAGTAGAATAATTTGCCCAGTCTTTGCAGGTCTTTAGACCACAGTAGAAACACAGACAACAGTGGGCTGAAGACACTTTTACTTTCTTGAGTACTTGTTTAGGGACTAAAAGTTCTGGGACCTTGTGGACTTTGTAACTATGCAGACCTTTTACACGCAAAAAATATATATAAACACTAAAGGACGGGGGAAATGCTCAGTAGGCCCTCTTTAAATCAGTGAATGAATCAATTACAGCTGGTAGAGTACATACTGATGTTTGGGAGGACAGCTGTGATACTGGGACAAAGACATAGTTTGATTAAAAGACCATCAGAATAAAAAATGTATCCATATTACCTGTCAGTTAGCGCTTTTTAAACATTGCTATGAAAGTTTACAGATACTTGTGTTATTTAAAAGCAATATTATATAGCCTAAAAAAAATCAAAAGGACTTTTAAAGGTAGTCTCGTCATTGTTGGACAGGTTTGCAAACAAATGTTGGCTTAATTACATGTTCATTTAAAAATCCTGCCTTTATGGCTGTGTGCAGTGAATTGTAAAACAGTCCTTTACAATTTCAGCAGCATTTTTTTTGTTATTTTTCCCTGTGAATGTGCAGATGCTGAATATTTGCATGCTTTCTACTTCTTTATATTCAGTCTCTACAAAACATCGTATTTTTTTCATGATCTGCTGTCTCACTCACTGCTGCTGTACTGCAGTGCGTCTCATAAATTCACACTGCATATGTAGTTAAGACAGTGGTTATAATCGGGCTCACATTCTCTGCTCTCGCTGCACCCGTTTTGATTTCTCTTCCCACAGCAATCGGCTTCAACGTGGAGACAGTCACTTACAAAAATCT
The DNA here is from genome assembly GCA_947000775.1 of Pterois miles. Taxonomy (NCBI): domain Eukaryota; kingdom Metazoa; phylum Chordata; class Actinopteri; order Perciformes; family Scorpaenidae; genus Pterois; species Pterois miles. The sequence continues at coordinate 14,123,940 of CAMQGK010000549.1, read as the reverse complement.
GAAGTTCCAGGTGTGGGATCTGGGCGGACAGACGAGTATCAGGTAGGTTGTACGTGGCAGATGGTGGCTGTGCTGTGGCACTTTTTGGACATGATTTTGGGACATAACCCATTGCTGTGTATATATTTGATATTTTAACCTATTTTCACCTCACTTTTTACATGTTTGAACTTTTGCCTTCTACCTTCATTCCTGCATCTCGTTCACACTCTCTTTTCTTTTACCTCTCCATCCTCCTCTCTGCCTCTTCTTGCATCTGTCAACCTTTCTGCTCTGTCTGCTACACAGGCCCTATTGGCGGTGTTACTACTCAAACACAGATGCAGTCATCTATGTCGTTGACAGCAGTGACCGCGACAGGATGGGCATCTCAAAGTCTGAGCTGGTGGCCATGTTGGAGGTAATCGTGCTTATTCTCAAATACAACATAAACATACTGAACCAAATCAGATGTAAGGATACTTAATTACAGGCTCCAGTTACAATGCTAGCTCGGGGCAGAGCTGTAAGGATGTTCAACACTTTGTTCAGAGTGAAATTACTAAACAACTATTGGATAGATTTCCATGACATCGTCCGACTCTCATTGCTCCTAAAATAGGGTTATTACAGTAAGGATGGGAGGAGTAAAGAGAGGGGTACTCAGTTAGTTGCAATGTGCAACCACACCACTAGATGTCCCAAAATCCTACACACTGTGCCTTTTTAAGTGTCCATAAATATCAGTGTGGTTTGCTGAAAGAAAATAAAATAATTTTTAAACCTATAAGAGCCTCTACCACACTGAGTACTTTATGTTGCAATTGTAATACCACTGAATTTATAGCATTCAGATAGTTCACATCACAAACCATTTGTCATACTATTTGTTTTATTGTTTTTTTTTTCATATTCAGGTTCACAAATTTTAAGTGTCTAATAAACCAAAAACATTTAGCTATTGAGTCAAATTTTGAACTAAACCCTTAAGTTTTTAATATTGTTGCTTACATTGCATTGGTCTAACTTAGATGCCAGTATTCAAAATTAAGAATTCAAATTAAAAACAAATAAATGCAATGCTATTTCAGTTTTAAAGGTGCTGTTGATAACATTGATAACAATCAGCCACTAGATGTCAAAGAAGCCTTGTTAGAAGTGGGAGCCAAACATCACATATCTTTCACAGAGTTAAAGAAAATATCAATTTCAGACCTGCCAAAATATTAATTCAGTCACCATTTTTTAACCTTTATTCTGCACCATTCCAAAAGCTCTGAGGATGACTAATTTAAAAAAATATTCATCTACATAAAAATGTTATCAAAAAGACCTTCAATAAGTATTTAAGAGTGCTTTCACTTAGTTTTTAGTTGTGGTGTTTTGCTTCCATTACACTGATATTTTTACCACTTGCCAAAGTTTTGGCTCTCTTTCTCTCTCGTTCCATGATTTCATTTTGTGACCTTGCGTTTTTATCCAGGAGGAAGAACTGAAGAAAGCTATCTTGGTGGTATTCGCAAACAAACAGGATATGGACCAGGCAATGACGCCCACTGAAGTGGCCAACTCTCTGGGCCTTCCCGCCCTCAAAGACAGAAAATGGCAGATCTTCAAGACCTCGGCCACAAAGGGCACAGGCCTGGATGAAGCAATGGAATGGTAGTGTTTACCATACTTACTAGATAGATAAATAAACACAGGTGTGAAGCATTGGTGGGCACGGTTTGGGTAAAAAAAACCCAACCATTGGGTTCATGTATGTACCCTTCGGTTCATTTTAGATAGTTTATGAGACCGATGGACATCCTGGGCTGCTGAGAACGTGGACAAACTCTTCTTCTAGCAGAAAAACATGAAACTAGATTTAACAGAGCAGTGTTGTTTTGAAACACTGTGTCTGGTTTATGCTGCACTTTGTTGATGGCCTTAGCCTCTGTGCATTTTTTTTTTTTTTTTTTTAAATATCAGGGAATAGAGAGACATATGTTACTGTTGTTTAAAAAGGTCTAGTGCTGGCTGCCCTGATGCACTTTTTGTTGATGGCCTGAGCCTATAATTTTTTTTTTTTATTTATGAATTATTTTTAAATAACACAGTGGCACTTGTTCCTTATGTTCGCCTTGTTCAGGAAAACAGTTGACTTATTTAAATAAAATAAATGAAAAGCTGTTCAAATTGAAATTGAAATTGGCCTCCTTGCTGTACCATAAATACCATTTACCACTGTACTGAATCGAACCGAAAACCTTGACCCCAAACTGTGAACCAAACCGGGAATTTTGTGAACCATACCACCCCTAGTGTGAAGTAGGAAAAAAACTCTACATCTATATATTATATGTACTATATATTAATCAATCTCATCAGCATTGGTTCATAGTGAAAAACATGGTATCTGTTCTTTATGTTTACCGAGACTGAATTATATTTGCTCTTTGTCTCTGTCCTCGTAGGCTGGTGGATTCCCTCAAGAGTCGGCAGTAAAGGTTCCCACCCATTCTGTATATACCCTTGACCTTTGACCCCCTCTGTATGAAGCCTTGTGACTGACCCCTCCCCACAACCCACTTTCCACTGGACCCGTGATTGCACTCCTCCCCGCCTCCAACCCACCTGAAGCCTTGGCCAAGCCCTCCCAATGCCTAACGCCTTTCAAGCCTGGGACTTACAAGTGAAGACTGCAGTAACATCTGGACTGGGCGCACACACACACAGACAAACACACACACACACACACACACACACACACACACACACACACACACACACACACACACACACACACACACACACACCCATCTCTCCTAATGCTGGTGGCATGAGTGAAAGTTTAGTATCTGCATTTTTATGTGTTTTGGAAATGCAAAAACAAATCCTGAACAAATGTGTTAAATGTTGCTAATTTCATGATTCCTTCGAAGTGTCAACAGTGAAGTTGTCATGGATAAGGGGGGATCTATATTAAGGCTCTGTGAAAAACTGGTCCACTCTAATCCTCTGTAGAATTTCTGAAATTGTGTCTCTCCGCTGGACAATGCATCAGTTTCCTTTTCTCCCAGAGAGGTAAAGTAGTTGCATGTAGTGAAGCCAGAAGATTATCAGTAGTTGATGGGCTGTAATATCAGCAAGATATAGTGAAGATCCACTGAATGGCAGTGTTTTCCCATAAATAAGTTAAAGTTAAGTTAAACAAGTTTTCCCCATAAAGGCACAAACGTCAGAAGTTCCACAGTACAAATTTCAGTCCTGCTCCAACCAGAGCAACCAGAAACGAGGACACGACACTGAGAAGCAACTGCTTGATCACCAAATCATCAGGCAATTTTTCATAGTATGCTGGACTAGCCATACCTTTCTGGAAACTATCTGCCAGCTTGTAGGAAATCTGATTTATTATTTTTGAAAATTACAAATTTGGCCTCAATCCGTGGAGAAAAAAGAAGTCCTCCACATCAACTATACATCCTCTGGCCAAGTGTTACTGCAGCCTGGGCTGTTTTTGTACAATATAGTCAGGCAGACACAATGTCATAGACTTCAATTGTTTTTCCTCCTGTTCATTTGTGTTGTTCCCACTTTTTTTAAAAAAGAAATAAGTAGTTGAGAGTTTTTTTCCATTGAAATTCTCGAGTGCAGCTTTGGCATATTAGTCATTTAGTTACTGAACACTAACTGTATGCTCAAAGTTTTATGGTTGCATATTTATATCTGCTTGTACAGTGAAAATGATTCTCAGTAAAAATTGCTATCAGTGATTGTACCATTTAGTGTTACAGCGGATTTGTTTTCAAAATTATGAGAGGGTGATTAGTAAATTTATCTTTTTTTATTATAAAAAGTCTGAGGTCAATTCTACGCTTTGTTCACAACAGGCAAATATAAAATAGAGTTCATATGAACTGATATTAGCGATATAGAAATATTTATAGACTTGATCTTCTTCTTGGCTTCTCTTTTGTTCTTATGCTTTAGTTTTTCACAAAAAGGCATAAAAGCTCGTAGTAGCCTATATTATGTCCTATAACATGTCCTAATATATGTGTCATACAAAGTCTTACTTCCGGTTTCCTCGTCTGGAGGTTAAAGGGTTTTTAATGCCAGAAATAAGATCTGTGGTTATCATGAACCGAAGATACTTTAACGTTTTGTTCGACGTTATAAAATACGGTAGTAAATAGCCCAATTGTGAATTTTGAAGCATTTATGTGTCTTCGGCTGCTAACAAGTGGATAAATGGGACTACAAAACGTCATCACGTCGACTCATGCCGACTTTGTTTATACTCGCGCTCATGCGATCATCGTTTAATTATCAATTCAATTAAAATCATAGAAGTGGTGTTTATTTGTGAAGACTCCTGAATAAGACGTGGCTTCTTGTCGAGGGAACCCGGGGCGATACTAACTTCCTTGTTGGACTACAAAAATACGTCATCCCAGGAGCCCTGCGTTGAATTGGCGTGTTGCAGGCCGAGGATGGCCACAGGAAGTACGCTCATGTCAGCTATCGCAGGTGTTTCTTATTGAGAGAGAAACAAACATTTTCGGACAGCATCGAGTAGCTGTATTTATTTTAACTTTAACTAAAAGTATTGAAAGTGAAGAACGCTAAGGATTAAAATAAACCCTATGATATAAAGTACTGGGAACTTTGGATATTGTTTTTTCTGAGCTCACGTCGGACAAACAATTCAGTAGCAGCTAATGTGTAGGACTTAGAGTGACTACAGTTAAGTCCTAAACCACTTCAGTTGTGGATCATCGGGACCAGACTTGTTGTTTCACCGGGAATCAACGGGGCTTGTTGCTGGACACCTGCTAAGTTAGGGTGGATTCATCTGACTACATCTACTCTGAGCAGCACCGGAGCTTCTGGAGCGTTACCGGGACGTCAGGCCCCATCAATCCGCACTTCAGACTACCTGTGCCGGCCACCGTTTGGGGTATGTAAAGCGCTGACACAAATGTTAATGTCGTTTTTCTTATCGAGGAAATTTTGCTCTTGACAACTCTCTTGACAGCTACCTGAGACAAGAGAAAAATATCAATATAGGTGAGGAAGAAAATGAAGAAGCAAACAAAAATAAGAGAATGTTTGTTCATATGTTACTTATTGCATACCCATTGAGCTGGAAAAAAAATAGCCATAGTATACTATGTTGGAAAAAAGTCACTGTAGTTTATCAGGAAAAAGACTCACAATATAGTTTATTGAAAAAAAAAATCATAGTGTAATACAGTATGTTGAACAAAAAGTCATTGTATAGTAAATTTATGTTGGATATAAAGCATAATAAAGTATGCTGAAAAGAGAATTAAATTCATAGTATTGTGTGTAAAAAAAAAAAAAAAAAAATCATAGTAGTCATAGTAGGTTGAAAAAATAATTCATACTATGGTATGTTGAAGAAAACAATGAAAAAGTCCTAGTATAGTATGTCAAAAAATATTAAAGTCATAATATAGTATGTTGAAAAAAATAAAAAAAGTAATATTATAGCATGTTAAAAAAAATGAAAGTCAGTGTAGTATATTGAAGAAAGTCATAGTATATTACATCCAAACAACTGAAATAGTCATAGTATAGTATGTCAAAAAATATTAAAGTCATAGTATAGTATGTTGAAAAAAATGAAAAAGTCATAGTCTAGTATGTCGTGAAAAATAAAAGGTCATAGTATAGTATGTTTTAAATATAAAAATATTCATAGTATAGTATGTCAAAAAATTGAACAGTCGTAGTATGTTGGAAAAAACTTTAAAAAGTCATAGTATAGTATGTCAAAAAATAAAAAGTCATAGTATAGTATGTTACATTTTTTAAAAAGTCAGCATAGTATGTTGAAAAAAATAAAAAGGTCATAGTATAGTATGATGAAAAAAGTCACAGTATGGTTAAAAGAAATAAAGTCATAGTCTGTTAAAAAAAGTTATAGTTTGGTATGTCAAGTTTAAATAGTCATAGTATAGTATTTTTAAAAAATTAGTCAGTTTAGTATATTGACAAAAGTCATAGTATAGTGTGTCATAAATATTAAAAAGTCATCATATAGCATGTTGAAAAAAAATTAGAAATCATAGTATAGTCTTTTGAAAAATTAAAAAAAAAGTCTTAGGATACTATGTTGAAAAAAAATAATAAGTCATAGTATAATATGTCGGAAAAATAAAAAAGTCAGAGTATGGTATGTCACGAAAATAAAAAGTCATGGTAAAGTATATAAAAAAATTTAAAACGTCATCATATGGTATAGTATGCTGAGAAAATGGTCACAGTATAGTCTGTCAAAAAAAATTAAAAAGCCCTGTAGCACATCGAAAAAATAGTATTGTATGTTACAACAAGTCGTACTATGTCGTAAAACATGCGTTCAGATTACATTGATAGATTAAACTTTGTCATTGCACAGTTGAGGTAGGGAATAAAGTACAGGTATTGAGACAACAAAATGTAATATGTACAGTTTAAAAAACAAATAAAATATTGTATGTGGAACAAACAGTAACTGGTATGAGCATTAAGAACAATATATGAAATTGCTGTGACAGAGCTGCAGACTTCAGCAAGGTGTCAGCTGAGGAGAGAAAGCTGTTCCTGAGCCTGCTGGTCCTGGAAGGAGATCCTGTAGCACCATGCAGAGGACAGGAGGCCAAACAGTCTGTGACGAGGTGAGAGATGTGCTATTACTGTCATATATAGCATGTTGATAGGATAAAAAAGCCATTATGTCAAAAAGGTCATACTGTAGTTTGCCACAAACATGAAGAAGTTATAGTATAGTATATGGAAAAAATAAAAAATTCACAGTAAAGTATGTTGATAAGATAAAAACATAATTTTAAAAAGTAATACTAGAGTATGTCATAAAAACACAGTCATAGTATGTGTTGAAATTTTTAAAAAAGTCATATTATGTTGAAAAAATAAGTCTTAGTATACAGTGAACCCTCGTTTATCACAGGAGTTGCATTCCAAAAATAACCCGCGATAGGTGAAATCCGTGAAGTAGTCAGCTTTATTTTTAACTATTATTTTACAATGCAATACTGTACTATAGAATGAAACCAAAAATCAAAACCTGTTTTCAGGCCCAAAATTTGTTTAAGAAATAAAAATATTAACGTTTTCTTACAAATAACTATGATAGTATAAACAACGGTATTGTAAAACAATAATTTGAATACAGGACAGTATAGTAATGAATACAAGGTTGGAAACATTGTCACTCGCGTATTTCACAGTCCCTCCAGCTGAGCCTCTCCGTCCTCACTCTGCTGCGCTGTAGCGTCTGTTTCAACTGCAGGCTGCGCAGGACTCTTTCTCAAAAACCGAGGCGTTTTGGCACCTTTCTTTTCACACAACCAAACCAAAAAACCGCGAAGCCGCAAAAGGTGAACCGCGTTATAGCGAGGGCTCACTGTATTACATAAAAACAATTTAAATAGTCATAGTATAGTATGTCAACAAATATTAAAGTCATAGTATAGTATGTTGAAAAAATAAAAAAGTCATATTATAGCATATTTAAACAAAGTCATAGTATAGTATGTTGAAAGCCATAGTATGTTGAAAAAAAATGAAAAAGTGATATTATAGTATATCAAAAAAATAAGTCATAGTATATCTGTTGAACTAGTATGTTGAAAAAAAATAAAGTCATGTGATGAACAGGTCATAGTATTGAATGTTGAAAAAAAATCATGTTAACAATCATATGATTGACATGATGATGACATGTTAAACGGTATTATGATTAAAAAAAGTAAAATTATGTTATGTTGAAAAAATTCATGAAAAAAGTCGTAGTATAATAGTCGAAAAATTTCATGATAAACAGGTCATAGTATTGTATCTTGAAAAATTTAATGTTAACAATCATATCATAGTTTGTCAAAAGGTATTATGATGAAAAAAGTCTTATAGTATGTTTAAAAATTTCATGAAAAAAGTCAGATTATTTTATTTAAAAAGATTTTATGTTAAAATAAGTCATCGTATCACATGTTGAAAAATTTCATGAAAAAAAGTCATAGTATAGTATGTCGACAAATTTGATGAAAAACAGGTCATAGTATTGAATCTTGAAAAATTTCATGTTAACAGTCATTATAGTTTGTAAAAGGTATTATGATTAAAAAAGTCAAATTATATTATGGTGAAAAATTTCATGAAAAAAAGTCATAGTATAGTATGTCAAAAAATTTCATGAAAAACAGGTCATAGTATTGAATCGTAAAAAATTTAATGTTAACAGTCATATTATAGTATGTTTAACAATATCATGATTTAAAATGTCAAATTTTATCATTTTGAAAACTTAAAAAAAAAAAATGTCATAGTATAGTATGTCGAAAATTTTACTATGAAAATGTCAAATTTTTGTATGTTGAAAGAAATCATGAAAACAGTCATATTATAGCATGTAAAATGAATCTATGGTGGAAAAAAGTCATTTTATCGAATGTTGAAAAATTTTACTATGGAGACGTCAAATTTTTTGTATGTTGAAAAAAACCATGGAAACGGTCGTATTATGGCGTGTAAAATGATTCTATGGTGGAAAGAAGTCATTTCGTGAAATGTTGTAAAATTTTGCAAAAAAAACGTCATAGTATAGTATGTCGAAATTTTTCGATGAAAACGTCAAATTTTTTAGATGTTGAAAAAAACCATGGAAACGGTCGTATTATAGCGTGTAAAATGATTCTATGGTGGAAAGAAGTCATTTCGTGAAATGTTGGAAAATTTTACAAAAAAAACGTCATAGTATAGTATGTTGAAATTTTTCGATGAAAACGTCAAATTTTTTAGATGTTGAAAAAACCATGGAAGCGTGTAAAATGATTCTGTGGTGGAAAGAAGTCATTTCGTGAAATGTTGTAAAATTTTACAAAAAAAACGTCATAGTATAGTATGTCGAAATTTTTCGATGAAAACGCAAATTTTTAGATGTTGAAAAACCATGGAAGCTGAAAATGATCTATGGTGGAAAGAAGTCATTTCGTGAAATGTTGTAAAATTTTACAAAAAAAACGTCATAGTTTCGTATGACAAAATTTTTCGATGAAAACATCAAATTTTTTAGATGTTGAAAAAAACTATGGAAACGGTCATATTATAGCGTGTAAAATGATTCCATGGTGGAAAGAAGTCATTTCGTGAAATGTTGGAAATTTTACAAACAAAAGGTCATAGTATAGTATGTCGAAATTTTTCAATGAAAATGCAAATTTTTTAGATGTTGAAAAAAACCATGGAAACGGTCGTTTTATAGCGTGTCAAATGATTCTAGGGTAGAAAGAAGTCATTTCGGGAAATGTAAAATTTTACAAAAGAAACATCATAGTATAGTATGTCAAAATTTTTCGATGAAAACGTCAAAATTTTTAGATTTTGAAAAAAAACATGGAAACGGTCGTATTATAGCATGTAAAATGATTCTATGGTGGAAAAAAGTCATTTCAGAAAATGTAAAATTTTACAAAAAAAGTCATAGTATAGTATGTCGAAATTTTTCGATGAAAACGTCAAATTTTTTTAGATGTTGAAAAAAACCATGGAAACGGTCGTATTATAGTGTGTAAAATGATTCTATGGTGGAGAGAAGTAATTTCGTGAAATACTGTAAAATTTTACAAAAAAAACGTCATAGTATAGTATGTCGAAATTTTCGATGAAAACGTCAAATTTTTTAGATGTTGAAAAAACCATGGAAACGGTTGTATTATAGCATGTAAAATGATTCTATGGTGGAAAGAAGTCATTTCGTGAAATGTTGAAAATTTTACAAAAAAAACATCATAGTATAGTATGTCGAAATTTTTCGATGAAAATGTCAAATGTTTTAGATGTTGAAAAAAACCATGGAAATGGTCGTATTACAGCGTGTAAAATGATTCCATGGTGGAAAGAAGTCATTTTGTGAAATGTTGTAAAAATTTACAAAAAAAAGTCATAGTATAGTATGTCGAAATTTTTCGACGAAAACGTAACTTTTTGTAGATGTTGAAAACAACCATGGAAACGGTTGTATTATAACGTGTAAAATGATTCTATGGTGGAAAGAAGTCATTTCGTGAAATATTGTAAAATTTCACAAAAAAAACGTCATAGTATAGTATGTTGAAATTTTTCGATGATAACGTCAAATTTTTTAGATGTTGAAAAACCATGGAAATGGTCGTATTATAGCGTGTAAAATGATTCTATGGTGGAAAGAAGTCATTTCGTGAAATATTGTAAAATTTTACAAAAAAAAAGTCATACTATAGTATGTCGAAATTTTTCGATGAAAACGTCAAATTTTTTAAATGTTGAAAACAACCATGGAAACGGTCGTATTATAGCGTGTAAAATGATTCTAAGGTGGACAGAAGTTATTTCGTGAAATTTGTAAAATTTTACAAAAAAAACGTCATAGTAGTATGTCCAAATTTTTCGATGAAAACGTCAAAATTTTTTTAGATGTTGAAAAAAACCATGGAAACGGTTGTATTATAGCGTGTAAAATGATTCTATGGTGGAAAGAAGTCATTTCGTGAAATATTGTAAAATTTTACAAAAAAAACGTCATAGTATAGTATGTCGAAATTTTTCGATGATAACGTCAAATTTTTTAGATGTTGAAAAACCATGGAAATGGTCGTATTATAGCGTGTAAAATGATTCTATGGTGGAAAGAAGTTATTTCGTGAAATATTGTAAAATTTTACAAAAAAAACGTCATAGTATAGTATGTCGAAATTTTTCGATGAAAACGTCAAATTTTTTTAGATGTTGAAAAAAACCATGGAAACGGTCGTATTATAGCGTGTTCAAATGATCCCATGGTGGAAAGAAGTCATTTCGTGAAATGTTGTAAAATTTTACGAAAAAACGTCATAGTATAGTATGTCGAAATTTTCGATGAAAACGTCAAATATTTTAGATGTTGAAAAAACATGGAAACGGTCGTATTATAGCGTGTAAAATGATTCTATGGTGGAAAGAAGTCATTTCGGGAAATATTGTAAAATTTTACAAAAAAAACGTCATAGTATAGTATGTCGAAAATTTTCGATCTTCATCTTCATCTTCATCTTCAACCGCTTATCCGGGGTCGGGTCGCGGGGGCAACAGATCCAGCAGGGGACCCCAAACTTCCCTTTCCCGGGCCACATTAACCAGCTCTGACTGGGGGATCCCGAGGCGTTCCCAGGCCAGTGTGGAGATATAATCTCTCCATCTAGTCCTGGGTCGTCCCCGGGGTCTCCTCCCAGCTGGTCGTGCCTGGAACACCTCCCTAGGGAGGCGCCCAGGAGGCATCCTTACCAGATGCCCGAACCACCTCAACTGGCTCCTTTCAACGCAAAGAAGCAGCGGCTCTACTCCGAGTCCCTCACGGATGACCGAGCTTCTCACCTTATCTCTAAGGGAGAGGCCAGCCACCCTCCTGAGAAAACCCATTTCGGCCGCTTGTACTCGCGATCTAGTTCTTTCGGTCATGACCCAGCCCTCATGACCATAGGTGAGAGTAGGCACGAAGATTGACCGGTAGATAGAGAGCTTTGCCTTCCGGCTCAACTCTCTCTTCGTCACAACGGTGCGGTACAGCGACTGCAATACCGCCCCCCTGCTCCGATTCTCCGGCCAATCTCACGTTCCATTGTTCCCTCACTCGTGAACAAGGCCCCGAGGTACTTGAACTCCTTCACTTGGGGTAAAGACTCATTCCCTACCTGGAGTTGACAATCCATCGGTTTCCTGCTGAGAACCATGGCCTCCGATTTAGAGGTGCTGATCCTCATCCCAACTGCTTCACACTCGGCTGGGAACCGATCCAGTGAGCGCTGGAGGTCACAGACTGATGATGCCAGCAGAACCACATCATCTGCAAAAAGCAGCGATGAGATCTGCTGAGATTTTCGATGAAAATGTCAAATGTTTTAGATGTTGAAAAAAACCATGGAAATGGTCGTATTATAACGTGTCAAATGATTCTATGGTGGAAAGAAGTCATTTCGGGAAATGTTGTAAAAATTTACAAAAAAAAAAGTCATACTATAGTATGTCGAAATTTTTCGATGAAAACGTCAAATTTTTTAAATTTTGAAAACAACCATGGAAACGGTCGTATTATAGCGTGTAAAATGATTCTAAGGTGGAAAGAAGTTATTTCGTGAATTGTAAAATTTTACAAAAAAAACGTCATAGTATAGTATGTTGAAATTTTTCGATGAAAACGTCAAATTTTTTTAGATGTTGAAAAAAACCATGGAAACGGTCGTATTATAGTGTGTTCAAATGATCCTATGGTGGAAAGAAGTCATTTCGTGAAATGTAAAATTTTACGAAAAATCGTCATAATATAGTATGTCGAAATTTTTCGATGAAAACGTCAAATTTTTTAGATGTTGAAAAAAAAGATGGAAACGGTCGTATTATAGTATGTAAAATGATTCTATGGTGGAAAGAAGTCATTTCGGGAAATGTAAAATTTTACAAAAAAAACGTCATAGTATATAGTATGTCGAAAATTTTCGATGAAAATGTCAAATGTTTTAGATGTTGAAAAAAAACATGGAAATGGTCGTATTATAACGTGTCAAATGATTCTATGGTGGAAAGAAGTCATTTCGGGAAATGTTGTAAAATTTTACAAAAAAAACGTCATAGTATAGTATGTCGAAATTTTTCGATGAAAACGTCAAATTTTTTTAGATGTTGAAAAAAATCATGGAAACGGTCGTATTATAGCGTGTTCAAATGATTCTATGGTGGAAAGAAGTCATTTCGTGAAATGTTGTAAAATTTTACCAAAAATCGTCATAATATAGTATGTCGAAATTTTTCGATGAAAACGTCAAATTTTTTAGATGTTGAAAAAAAAGATGGAAACGGTCGTATTATAGCGTGTAAAATGATTCTATGGTGGAAAGAAGTCATTTCGGCAAATGTAAAATTTTACAAAAAAAACGTCATAGTATAGTATGTCGAAATTTTTCGATGAAAACGTCAAATTTTTAGATGTTGAAAAAAACCATGGAAACGGTCGTATGATAGTGTGTAAAATGATTCTATGGTGGAAAGAAGTAATTTCGTGAATTATTGTAAAATTTTACAAAAAAAACGTCATAGTATAGTATGTCGAAATTTTTCGATGAAAACGTCAAATGTTTTAGATTTTGAAAAAAAACATGGAAACGGTCGTATTATAGTGTGTAAAATGATTCTATGGTGAAAAGAAGTCATTTCGGGAAATGTAAAATTTTACAAAAAAGACGTCATAGTATAGTATGTCGAAATTTTTCAATGAAAACATCAAATTTTTTTAGATGTTGAAAAAAACCATGGAAACGGTCGTATTATAGTGTGTTCAAATGATTCTATGGTGGAAAGAAGTCATTTCGTGAAAGATTGTAAAATTTTACAAAAAAAAAGTCATAGTATAGTATGTCGAAATTTTTCGATGAAAACGTCAAATTTTTTAGATGTTGAAAAACAACCATGGAAACGGTCGTATTGTAGTGTGTAAAATAATTCTATGGTGGAAAGAACTCATTTCGGGAAATGTAAAATTTTACAAAAAAAAACGTCGTAGTATGGTGTGTCGAAATTTTTCTATGAAAACGTCAAATTTTTTAGATGTTGAAAAACAACCATGGAAACGGTCGTATTGTAGTGTGTAAAATGATTCTATGGTGGAAAGAACTCATTTCGGGAAATGTAAAATTTTACAAAAAAAAGTCATAGTATAGTATGTCGAAATTTTTCGATGAAAACGTCAAATTTTTAGATGTTGAAAAACAACCATGGAAATGGTCGTATTATAGCGTGTAAAATGATTCTATGGTGGAAAGAAGTCATTTCGTGAAATATTGTAAAATTTTACAAAAAAAACGTCAGTATAGTATGTCGAAATTTTTCGATGAAAATTTCAAATTTTTTAGATGTTGAAAAAAACATGGAAACGGTTGTATTATAGCGTGTAAAATGATTCTATGGTGGAAAGAAGTCATTTCGTGAAATATTGTAAAATTTTACAAAAAAAACGTCATAGTACAGTATGTCGAACTTTTTCGATGATAACGTCAAATTTTTTAGGTGTTGAAAAACCATGGAAACGGTCGTATGATAGTGTGTAAAATGATTCTATGGTGGAAAGAAGTAATTTCGTGAATTATTGTAAAATTTTACAAAACAAACGTCATAGTATAGTATGTCGAAATTTTCGATGAAAACGTCAAATATTTTAGATGTTGAAAAAAACATGGAAACGGTTGTATTATAGCGTGTAAAATGATTCTATGGTGGAAAGAAGTCATTTCGTGAAATATTGTAAAATTTCACAAAAAAAACGTCATAGTATAGTATGTCGAAATTTTTCGATGATAACGTCAAATTTTTTAGATGTTGAAAAACCATGGAAATGGTCGTATTATAGCGTGTAAAATGATTCTATGGTGGAAAGAAGTCATTTCGTGAAATATTGTAAAATTTTACAAAAAAAAAGTCATAGTATAGTATGTCGAAATTTTTCGATGAAAACGTCAAATTTTTTAAATGTTGAAAACAACCATGGAAACGGTCGTATTATAACGTGTCAAATGATTCTATGGTGGAAAGAAGTCATTTCGGGAAATGTTGTAAAAATTTACAAAAAAACAGTTATAGTATAGTATGTCGAAATTTTTCGATGAAAACGTCAAATTTTTTAGATGTTGAAAAAAACCATGGAAACGGTCGTATTATAGTGTGTAAAATGATTCTATGGTAAAAAGAAGTCATTTCGGGAAATGTAAAATTTTACAAAAAAAACGTCGTAGTATGGTGTGTCGAAATTTTCGATGAAAACGTCAAATATTTTAGATGTTGAAAAAAACATGGAAACGGTTGTATTATAGCATGTAAAATGATTCTATGGTGGAAAAAAGTCATTTCAGAAAATGTAAAATTTTACAAAAAAAGTCATAGTATAGTATGTCGAAATTTTTCGATGATAACGTCAAATTTTTTAGATGTTGAAAAAAACCATGGAAACGGTCGTATTATAGTGTGTAAAATGATTCTATGGTGGAGAGAAGTAATTTCGTGAAATACTGTAAAATTTTACAAAAAAAACGTCATAGTATAGTATGTTGAAATTTTCGATGAAAACGTCAAATATTTTAGATGTTGAAAAAAACATGGAAACGGTTGTATTATAGCATGTAAAATGATTCTATGGTGGAAAGAAGTCATTTCGTGAAATGTTGAAAATTTTACAAAAAAAACATCATAGTATAGTATGTCGAAATTTTTCGATGAAAATGTCAAATGTTTTAGATGTTGAAAAAAACCATGGAAATGGTCGTATTACAGCGTGTAAAATGATTCCATGGTGGAAAGAAGTCATTTTGTGAAATGTTGTAAAATTTTACAAAAAAAAAGTCATAGTATAGTATGTCGAAATTTTTCGATGAAAACGTCAAATTTTTTAAATGTTGAAAACAACCATGGAAACGGTCGTATTATAACGTGTCAAATGATTCTATGGTGGAAAGAAGTCATTTCGGGAAATGTTGTAAAAATTTACAAAAAAAAGTCATACTATAGTATGTCGAAATTTTTCGATGAAAACGTCAAATTTTTTAAATGTTGAAAACAACCATGGAAACGGTTGTATTATAACGTGTCAAATGATTCTATGGTGGAAAGAAGTCATTTCGGGAAATGTTGTAAAAATTTACAAAAAAACAGTTATAGTATAGTATGTCGAAATTTTTCGATGAAAACGTCAAATTTTTTAGATGTTGAAAAAAACCATGGAAACGGTCGTATTATAGTGTGTAAAATGATTCTATGGTAAAAAGAAGTCATTTCGGGAAATGTAAAATTTTACAAAAAAAACGTCGTAGTATGGTGTGTCGAGATTTTTCTATGAAAACGTCAAATTTTTTAGGTGTTGAAAAAAAACATGGAAACGGTCGTATTATAGTGTGTAAAATGATTCTATGGTGGAAAGAAGTTATTTGGTGAATTGTAAAATTTTACAGAAAAAGTCATAGTATAGTATGTCGAAATTTTTCGATGAAAACGTCAAATTTTTTAGATGTTGAAAAAAACCATGGAAACGGTCGTATTATAGTGTGTAAAATGATTCTATGGTGGAGAGAAGTAATTTCGTGAAATACTGTAAAATTTTACAAAAAAAACGTCATAGTATAGTATGTCGAAATTTTCGATGAAAACGTCAAATATTTTAGATGTTGAAAAAAACATGGAAACGGTTGTATTATAGCATGTAAAATGATTCTATGGTGGAAAAAAGTCATTTCAGAAAATGTAAAATTTTACAAAAAAAGTCATAGTATAGTATGTCGAAATTTTTCGATGAAAATGTCAAATGTTTTAGATGTTGAAAAAAACCATGGAAATGGTCGTATTACAGCGTGTAAAATGATTCCATGGTGGAAAGAAGTCATTTTGTGAAATGTTGTAAAAATTTACAAAAAAAGTCATAGTATAGTATGTCGAAATTTTTCGATGAAAACGTAACTTTTTGTAGATGTTGAAAACAACCATGGAAACGGTTGTATTATAACGTGTCAAATGATTCTATGGTGGAAAGAAGTCATTTCGGTAAATGTAAAATTTTACAAAAAAAGTCATAGTATAGTATGTCGAAATTTTTCGATGAAAACGTCAAATTTTTTAGATGTTGAAAAAAACCATGGAAACGTTCGTATTATAGCAGGCATGTCCAAAGTCCGGCCCACGGGCCAATTGTGGCCCGTGTTCAAATTTCCACCGGCCCGCAGCCTTTGTCATATAATCAACAATATGCGGC
This sequence comes from Pterois miles, assembly GCA_947000775.1. NCBI lineage: Eukaryota > Metazoa > Chordata > Actinopteri > Perciformes > Scorpaenidae > Pterois > Pterois miles. The sequence goes on along the minus strand of CAMQGK010000549.1, from coordinate 14,107,151 downwards.
ACGCCACGATATCGGTGTGCAATTGAGGAGGTATGCAGCAGACCCCTCATCTCTGGCTGAGGAGTTCTAGCGCCGCTTTCGGGATTTTGCAGCTGTTGAAAAGGAGATCAGGCTGTTTAACTCTCCTTTCTCCGACGACGCTCCAGACCTCCTCCAGCTGGACCGCATTGAGCTGCAGTGTGATGCGGAGTGTCGCGGTCAGCACCAACGGCTCCCTTTGTCAACTTTTACCGCCAGCTGGATGAAGGCAGGTTCCCAGAGATTCAAACAGTTGCTCATAAAATGCTGAGCTCGTTTGGCTCCACATACATGAAGAAGACGTTCAAGAACCGCCTGAGGACCAGATTAAGAGACTCTCACCTGCGTGACGTCTGCGCATCAGAACCACTGCTTTAGAGCCAGACCTGGTCTACTGACTGTAGTCCAGATCTCAGAGCCACCCTTCACATTAGTACAGACAAGTTCTATGTTTAGTCTTCTGAGGTGAATCACTTCTATTTTTTTTTTTTTTTTAATGAATATGCTCTGAGTCTTTTCAAATCAGGGATCATTTGTTCTTGTTTTTCAACTGACAATCAAACTGGCTCTTGTATAACAAACTAAACTGTCTTCATATTTATTGATAACAAACATTAGGGTCTTAAGAAACAAATATACAAATACTCAGTATTAAATATTAAAATCTAATTTGGTCCAGCACTCATTTTTCCATTTCATATTTTTGATCCAAGTCTAAAATTGACATAAATTTCGTGTTTGATATCTGACTCTAAATCAAATATATTTTTGTTTTTTGATTTTTGATGTTCAGTTGAAATGAAAGAAGGGCTGATACACAGGTCGATATGGCCTCCAATAAGATACCTGTTATTCTCTTATGTTAATGTTTCAAAGAGTGTCAGGCTGAATGGTCGGCCCCCACACAGATTAACCTCACCAAATATGGCCCTCTTTGCCAAAAGTTTGGACACCCCTATATTATAGTGTGTAAAATGATTCTATGGTGGAAAGAAATCATTTCGTGAAATGTTGGAAAATTTTACAAAAAAAACGTCATAGCATAGTATGTCGAAATTTTTCGATGAAAACGTCAAATTTTTTAGATGTTGAAAAAAAACATGAAAACGGTCGTATTATAGCGTGTAAAATGATTCTATGGTGGAAAGAAGTCATTTCGTGAAATATTGTAAAATTTTACAAAAAAACGTCATAGTATAGTATGTCGAAATTTTTCGATGAAAACGTCAAATTTTTTAGATGTTGAAAGAAACCATGGAAACGGTCGTATTATAGCGTGTAAAATGATTCTATGGTGGAAAGAAGTCATTTCGTGAAATGTTCGAAAATTTTACAAAAAAAACGTCATAGTATAGTATGTCGAAATTTTTCGATGAAAACGTCAAATTTTTTAGATGTTGAAAGAAACCATGGAAACGGTCGTATTATAGCGTGTTCAAATGATTCTATGGTGGAAAGAAGTCATTTCGTGAAATGTTGTAAAATTTTACAAAAAATCGTCATAATATAGTATGTCGAAATTTTTCGATGAAAACGTCAAATTTTTTAGATGTTGAAAAAAAAGATGGAAACGGTCGTATTATAGCGTGTAAAATGATTCTATGGTGGAAAGAAGTCATTTCATGAAATATTGTAAAATTTTACAAAAAAAAGTCATACTGTAGTATGTCGAAATTTTCGATGAAAACGTCAAATATTTTAGATGTTGAAAAAACATGGAAACGGTCGTATTATAGCGTGTAAAATGATTCTATGGTGGAAAGAAGTCATTTCGGTAAATGTAAAATTTAAAAAAAAAAGTCATAGTATAGTATGTCGAAATTTTTCGATGAAAACGTCAAATTTTTAGATGTTGAAAAACAACCATGGAAACGGTCGTATTATAGTATGTAAAATGATTCTATGGTGGAAAGAAGTAATTTCGTGAAATATTGTAAAATTTTACAAAAAAAACGTCATAGTATAGTATGTCGAAAATTTTCGATGAAAATGTCAAATTTTTTAGATGTTGAAAAAACCATGGAAACGGTCATATGATAGTGTGTAAAATGATTCTATGGTGGAAAGAAGTAATTTCGTGAATTATTGTAAAATTTTACAAAAAAAACGTCATAGTATAGTATGTCGAAATTTTCGATGAAAACGTCAAATATTTTAGATGTTGAAAAAAACATGGAAACGGTTGTATTATAGCGTGTAAAATGATTCTATGGTGGAAAGAAGTCATTTCGTGAAATATTGTAAAATTTTACAAAAAAAACGTGATAGTATAGTATGTCGAAATTTTTCGATGATAACGTCAAATTTTTTAGATGTTGAAAAACCATGGAAATGGTCGTATTATAGTGTGTAAAATGATTCTATGGTGGAAAGAAGTAATTTCGTGAATTATTGTAAAATTTTACAAAAAAAACGTCATAGTATAGTATGTCGAAATTTTTCGATGAAAATGTCAAATTTTTTTAAATGTTGAAAAAAACCATGGAAACGGTCGTATTATAGCGTGTAAAATGATTCTATGGTGGAAAGAAGTTATTTCGTGAATTGTAAAATTTTACAAAAAAACGTCATAGTATAGTATGTCGAAATTTTTCGATGAAAATGTCAAATATTTTAGATGTTGAAAAAAACATGGAAACGGTTGTATTATAGCGTGTAAAATGATTCTATGGTGGAAAGAAGTCATTTCGTGAATTATTGTAAAATTTTACAAAAAAAACGTCATAGTATAGTATGTCGAAATTTTTCGATGAAAACGTCAAATATTTTAGATGTTGAAAAAAACATGGAAACGGTTGTATTATAGCGTGTAAAATGATTCTATGGTGGAAAGAAGTCATTTCGTGAAATATTGTAAAATTTTACAAAAAAAACGTCATAGTATAGTATGTCGAAATTTTTCGATGATAACGTCAAATTTTTTAGATGTTGAAAAACCATGGAAATGGTCGTATTATAGCGTGTAAAATGATTCTATGGTGGAAAGAAGTCATTTCGTGAAATATTGTAAAATTTTACAAAAAAAAAGTCATAGTATAGTATGTCGAAATTTTTCGATGAAAATGTCAAATTTTTTTAGATGTTGAAAAAAACCATGGAAACGGTCGTATTATAGCGTGTAAAATGATTCTATGGTGGAAAGAAGTTATTTTGTGAATTGTAAAATTTTACAAAAAAAACGTCATAGTATAGTATGTCGAAATTTTTCGATGAAAATGTCAAATTTTTTTAGATGTTGAAAAAAAACATGGAAACGGTCGTATTATAGCGTGTTCAAATGATTCTATGGTGGAAAGAAGTCATTTCGTGAAATGTTGTAAAATTTTACAAAAAAAAGTCATAGTATAGTATGTCGAAATTTTTCGATGAAAACGTCAAATTTTTAGATGTTGAAAAACAACCATGGAAACGGTCGTATTATAGTATGTAAAATGATTCTATGGTGGAAAGAAGTCATTTCGGGAAATGTAAAATTTTACAAAAAAAACGTCATAGTATAGTATGTCGAAAATTTTCGATGAAAATGTCAAATGTTTTAGATGTTGAAAAAAACCATGGAAATGGTCGTATTATAGCGTGTAAAATGATTCTATGGTGGAAAGAAGTCATTTCGTGAAATGTTGTAAAATTTTACAAAAAAAACGTCATAGTATAGTATGTTTGAAATTTTTCGATGAAAATGTCAAATTTTTTTAGATGTTGAAAAAAAACATGGAAACGGTCGTATGATAGTGTGTAAAATGATTCTATGGTGGAAAGAAGTAATTTCGTGAATTATTGTAAAATTTTATAAAAAAAAACGTCATAGTATAGTATGTCGAAATTTTCGATGAAAACGTCAAATATTTTAGATGTTGAAAAAAACATGGAAACGGTTGTATTATAGCGTGTAAAATGATTCTATGGTGGAAAGAAGTCATTTCGTGAAATATTGTAAAATTTTACAAAAAAAAGTCATACTATAGTATGTCGAAATTTTTCGATGAAAACGTCAAATTTTTTAAATGTTGAAAACAACCATGGAAACGGTCGTATTATAGCGTGTAAAATGATTCTATGGTGGAAAGAAGTTATTTCGTGAATTGTAAAATTTTACAAAAAAAACGTCATAGTATAGTATGTCGAAATTTTTCGATGAAAATGTCAACTTTTTTAGATGTTGAAAAAAACCATGGAAACGGTCGTATTATAGCGTGTTCAAATGATTCTATGGTGGAAAGAAGTCATTTCGTGAAATGTTGTAAAATTTTACAAAAAAAGTCATAGTATAGTATGTCGAAATTTTTCGATGAAAATGTCAAATTTTTTTAGATGTTGAAAAAAACCATGGAAACGGTCGTATTATAGCGTGTTCAAATGATTCTATGGTGGAAAGAAGTCATTTCGTGAAATGTTGTAAAATTTTACAAAAAATCGTCATAATATAGTATGTCGAAATTTTTCGATGAAAACGTCAAATTTTTTAGATGTTGAAAAAAAAGATGGAAACGGTCGTATTATAGCGTGTAAAATGATCCTATGGTGGAAAGAAGTCATTTCATGAAATATTGTAAAATTTTACAAAAAAAAGTCATACTGTAGTATGTCGAAATTTTCGATGAAAACGTCAAATATTTTAGATGTTGAAAAAACATGGAAACGGTCGTATTATAGCGTGTAAAATGATTCTATGGTGGAAAGAATTCATTTCGGTAAATGTAAAATTAAAAAAAAAAAGTCATAGTATAGTATGTCGAAATTTTTCGATGAAAACGTCAAATTTTTAGATGTTGAAAAACAACCATGGAAATGGTCGTATTATAATATGTAAAAAGATTCTATGGTGGAAAGAAGTCATTTCGGGAAATGTAAAATTTTACAAAAAAAACGTCATAGTATAGTATGTCGAAATTTTTCGATGAAAACGTCAAATTTTTTAGATGTTGAAAAACAACCATGGAAACGGTCGTATTGTAGTGTGTAAAATGATTCTATGGTGGAAAGAACTCATTTCGGGAAATGTAAAATTTTACAAAAGAAACGTCATAGTATAGTATGTCGAAATTTTTCTATGAAAACGTCAAATTTTTTAGGTGTTGAAAAAAAACATGGAAACGGTCGTATTATAGTGTGTAAAATGATTCTATGGTGGAAAGAAGTTATTTGGTGAATTGTAAAATTTTACAGAAAAAGTCAGTGTAGTATGTCGAAATTTTTCGATGAAAACGTCAAATATTTTAGATGTTGAAAAAAACATGATAACGGTTGTATTATAGCGTGTAAAATGATTCTATGGTGGAAAGAAGTCATTTTGTGAAATATTGTAAAATTTTACAAAAAAAAAGCCATAGTATAGTATGTCGAAATTTTTCGATGAAAATGTCAAGTTTTTTAGATGTTGAAAAACCATGGAAATGATCATATTATAGCATGTAAAATGATTCTATGGTGGAAAGAAGTCATTTCGGGAAATGTAAAATTTTACAAAAGAAAACGTCATAGTATAGTATGTCGAAATTTTTCAATGAAAACGGTCGTATTATAGTGTGTTCAAATGATTCTATGGTGGAAAGAAGTCATTTCATGAAATGTAAAATTTTACAAAAAAAAGTCATAATATAGTATGTCGAAATTTTTCGATGAAAACGTCAAATTTTTTAGATGTTGAAAAACCATGTAAATGGTCGTATTATAGCGTGTAAAATGATTCTATGGTGGAAAGAAGTCATTTCGTGAAATATTGTAAAATTTTACAAAAAAAAAGTCATAGTATAGTATGTCGAAATTTTTCGATGAAAACGTCAAATTTTTTAGATGTTGAAAAACAACATGGAAACGGTCGTATTATAGCGTGCAAAATGATTCTATGGTGGAAAGAAGTTATTTGGTGAATTGTAAAATTTTACAAAAAAAAGTCATAGTATTGTATGTCGAAATTTTTCGATGAAAACGTCAAATTGTTTAGATGTTGAAAAACAACCATGGAAACGGTCATATTATAGTGTGTAAAATGATTCTATGGTGGACAGAAGTCATTTCGGGAAATGTAAAATTTTACAAAAAAAACGTCATAGTATAGTATGTCGAGATTTTTCGATGAAAACGTAACTTTTTGTAGATGTTGAAAAATACCATGGAAACGGTTGTATTATAACGTGTCAAATGATTCTAAGGTGGAAAGAAGTCATTGCGGGAAATGTAAAATTTTACAAAAAAAACGTCATAGTATAGTATGTCAAAACTTTTCGATGAAAACGTCAAATTTTTTAGATGTTGAAAAAACATGGAAACGGTCGTATTATGGCGTGTAAAATGATTCTATGGTGGTAAGAAGTTATTTCGTGGAATGTTGGAAAATTTTACAAAAAATACGTCATAGTATAGTATGTCGAAATTTTTCGATGAAAACGTCAAATTTTTTAGATGTTGAAAGAAACCATGGAAACGGTCGTATTATAGCATGTTCAAATGATTCTATGGTGGAAAGAAGTCATTTCATGAAATGTTGTAAAATTTTACAAAAAAACGTCATAATATAGTATGTCGAAATTTTTCGATGAAAACGTCAAATTTTTTAGATGTTGAAAAAAAAAATGGAAACGGTCGTATTATAGCGTGTAAAATGATTCTATGGTGGAAAGAAGTCATTTCGTGAAATATTGTAAAATTTTACAAAAAAAAAGTCATAGTATAGTATGTCGAAATTTTTCGATGAAAATGTCAAATTTTTTTAGATGCTGAAAAAAACCATGGAAACGGTCGTATTATAGTATGTAAAATGATTCTATGGTGGAAAGAAGTCATTTCGTGAAATATTGTAAAATTTTACAAAAAAAACGTCATAGTATAGTATGTCGAAAATTTTCGATGAAAATGTCAAATGTTTTAGATGTTGAAAAAAACCATGGAAATGGTCGTATTATAGAGTGTAAAATGATTCTATGGTGGAAAGAAGTCATTTCGTGAAATATTGTAAAATTTTACAAAAAAAACGTCATAGTATAGTATGTTTGAAATTTTTCGATGAAAACGTCAAATATTTTAGATGTTGAAAAAAACATGGAAACGGTTGTATCATAGCGTGTAAAATGATTCTATGGTGGAAAGAAGTCATTTCGTGAAATATTGTAAAATTTTACAAAAAAAACGTCATAGTATAGTATGTCGAAATTTTTCGATGATAACGTCAAATTTTTTAGATGTTGAAAAACCATGGAAATGGTCGTATTATAGCGTGTAAAATGATTCTATGGTGGAAAGAAGTCATTTCGTGAAATATTGTAAAATTTTACAAAAAAAAGTCATAGTATAGTATGTCGAAATTTTTCGATGAAAACGTCAAATTTTTTAAATGTTGAAAACAACCATGGAAACGGTCGTATTATAACGTGTCAAATGATTCTATGGTGGAAAGAAGTCATTTCGGGAAATGCTGTAAAAATTTACAAAAAAAAGTCATACTATAGTATGTCGAAATTTTTCGATGAAAACGTCAAATTTTTAAAATGTTGAAATCAACCATGGAAACGGTCGTATTATAGCGTGTAAAATGATTCTATGGTGGAAAGAAGTCATTTCGTGAAATATTGTAAAATTTTACAAAAAAAACGTCATAGTATAGTATGTCGAAATTTTTCGATGAAAACGTCAAATTTTTTTAGATGTTGAAAAAAACATTGAAACGGTTGTATTATAGCGTGTAAAATGATTTTATTGTGGAAAGAAGTCATTCCGTGAAACATTGTAAAATTTTACAAAAAAACGTCATACTATAGTATGTCAAAATTTTTCGATGAAAACGCCAAATTTTTTAGATGTTGAAAGAAACCATGGAAACGTTCGTATTATAGCATATTCAAATGATTCTATGGTGGAAAGAAGTCATTTCATGAAATGTTGTAAAATTTTACAAGAAAACGTCATAATATAGTATGTCGAAATTTTTCGATGAAAATGTCAAGTTTTTTAGATGTTGAAAAACCATGGAAATGGTCATATTATAGCGTGTAAAATGATTCTATGGTAGAAAGAAGTCATTTTGTGAAATGTTGTAAAAATCTACAAAAAAAAATCATAGCATAGTATGTCGAAATTTTTCAATGAAAACGGTCGTATTATAGTGTGTTCAAATGATTCTATGGTGGAAAGAAATCATTTCATGAAATGTAAAATTTTACAAAAAAAAAGTCATAGTATAGTATGTCGAAATTTTTCGATGAAAACGTCAAATTGTTTAGATGTTGAAAAACAACCATGGAAACGGTCGTATTATAGTGTGTAAAATGATTCTATGGTGGAAAGAAGTCATTTCGGGAAATGTAAAATTTTACAAAAAAAACGTCATAGTATAGTATGTCGAGATTTTTCGATGAAAACGTAACTTTTTGTAGATGTTGAAAAATACCATGGAAACGGTTGTATTATAACGTGTCAAATGATTCTATAGTGGAAAGAAGTCATTGCGGGAAATGTAAAATTTTACAAAAAAAACGTCATAGTATAGTATGTCAAAACTTTTCGATGAAAACGTCAAATTTTTTAGATGTTGAAAAAACATGGAAACGGTCGTATTATAGCGTGTAAAATGATTCTATGGTGGAAAGAAGTAATTTCGTGAAATATTGTAAAATTTTACAAAAAAAACGTCATAGTATAGTATGTCGAAATTTTTCGATAACGTCAAATTTTTTAGATGTTGAAAAACCATGGAAATGGTCGTATTACAGCGTGTAAAATGATTCTATGGTGGAAAGAAGTCATTTCGTGAAATATTGTAAAATTTTACAAAAAAAAAGTCATAGTATAGTATGTCGAAATTTTTCGATGAAAATGTCAAATTTTTTTAGATGTTGAAAAAAACCATGGAAACGGTCGTATTATAGCGTGTAAAATGATTCTATGGTGGAAAGAAGTTATTTCGTGAATTGTAAAATTTTACAAAAAAAGTCATAGTATAGTATGTCGAAATTTTTCGATGAAAACGTCAAATTTTTAGATGTTGAAAAACAACCATGGAAACGGTCGTATTATAGTATGTAAAATGATTCTATGGTGGAAAGAAGTCATTTTGGGAAATGTAAAATTTTACAAAAAAAACGTCATAGTATAGTATGTTTGAAATTTTTCGATGAAAACGTCAAATTTTTTAAATGTTGAAAACAACCATGGAAACGGTCGTATTATAGCGTGTAAAATGATTCTAAGGTGGACAGAAGTTATTTCGTGAATTGTAAAATTTTACAAAAAAAACGTCATGTCATGAAAACGTCAAATTTTTTCAGATGTTGAAAAAAACCATGGAAACGGTTGTATTATAGCGTGTAAAATGATTCTATGGTGGAAAGAAGTCATTTCGTGAAATATTGTAAAATTTTACAAAAAAAACGTCATAGTATAGTATGTCGAAATTTTTCGATGAAAACGTCAAATTTTTTTAGATGTTGAAAAAAACCATGGTAACGGTCGTATTATAGCGTGTTCAAATGATCCTATGGTGGAAAGAAGTCATTTCGTGAAATGTTGTAAAATTTTACGAAAAATCGTCATAGTATAGTATGTCGAAAGTTTTCGATGAAAATTTCAAATTTTTTAGATGTTGAAAACAACCATGGAAACGGTCGTATTATAACGTGTCAAATGATTCTATGGTGGAAAGAAGTCATTTCGGGAAATGCTGTAAAAATTTACAAAAAAAAAGTCATACTATAGTATGTCGAAATTTTTCGATGAAAACGTCAAATTTTTTAAATGTTGAAAACAACCATGGAAACGGTCATATTATAGCGTGTAAAATGAATCTAAGGTGGACAGAAGTTATTTCGTGAATTGTAAAATTTTACAAAAAAAACGTCATAGTATAGTATGTCGAAATTTTTCGATGAAAACGTCAAATTTTTTTAGATGTTGAAAAAAACCATGGAAACGGTTGTATTATAGCGTGTAAAATGATTCTATGGTGGAAAGAAGTCATTTCGTGAAATATTGTAAAATTTTACAAAAAAAACGTCATAGTATAGTATGTCGAAATTTTTCGATAACGTCAAATTTTTTAGATGTTGAAAAACCATGGAAATGGTCGTATTATAGCGTGTAAAATGATTCTATGGTGGAAAGAAGTTATTTCGTGAAATATTGTAAAATTTTACAAAAAAAACGGCATAGTATAGTATGTCAAAATTTTTCGATGAAAACGTCAAATTTTTTTAGATGTTGAAAAAAACCATGGTAACGGTCGTATTATAGCGTGTTCAAATGATCCTATGGTGGAAAGAAGTCATTTCGTGAAATGTTGTAAAATTTTACGAAAAATCGTCATAGTATAGAATGTCAAAATTTTCGATGAAAACGTCAAAATATTTTAGATGTTGAAAAAACATGGAAACGGTCGTATTATAGCGTGTAAAATGATTCTATGGTGGAAAGAAGTCATTTCGGGAAATGTAAAATTTTACAAAAAAAAACGTCATAGTATAGTATGTCGAAAATTTTCGATGAAAACGTCAAATTTTTTAGATGTTGAAAAACAACCATGGAAACGGTCGTATTGTAGCGTGTAAAATGATTCTATGGTGGAAAGAACTCATTTCGGGAAATGTAAAATTTTACAAAAGAAACGTCATAGTGTAGTATGTCGAAATTTTTCGATGAAAACGTCAAATATTTTAGATGTTGAAAAAAACATGATAACGGTTGTATTATAGCGTGTAAAATGATTCTATGGTGGAAAGAAGTCATTTCGTGAAATATTGTAAAATTTTACAAAAAAAAAGCCATAGTATAGTATGTCGAAATTTTTCGATGAAAATGTCAAGTTTTTTAGATGTTGAAAAACCATGGAAATGATCATATTATAGCGTGTAAAATGATTCTATGGTGGAAAGAAGTCATTTCGGGAAATGTAAAATTTTACAAAAGAAACGTCATAGTATAGTATGTCGAAATTTTTCAATGAAAACGGTCGTATTATAGTGTGTTCAAATGATTCTATGGTGGAAAGAAGTCATTTCATGAAATGTAAAATTTTACAAAAAAAGTCATAATATAGTATGTCGAAATTTTTCGATGAAAACGTCAAATTTTTTAGATGTTGAAAAACCATGTAAATGGTCGTATTATAGCGTGTAAAATGATTCTATGGTGGAAAGAAGTCATTTCGTGAAATATTGTAAAATTTTACAAAAAAAAAGTCATAGTATAGTATGTCGAAATTTTTCGATGAAAACGTCAAATTTTTTAGATGTTGAAAAACAACATGGAAACGGTCGTATTATAGCGTGCAAAATGATTCTATGGTGGAAAGAAGTTATTTCGTGAATTGTAAAATTTTACAAAAAAAGTCATAGTATAGTATGTCGAAATTTTTCGATGAAAACGTCAAATTGTTTAGATGTTGAAAAACAACCATGGAAACGGTCGTATTATAGCGTGCAAAATGATTCTATGGTGGAAAGAAGTTATTTGGTGAATTGTAAAATTTTACAAAAAAAGTCATAGTATTGTATGTCGAAATTTTTCGATGAAAACGTCAAATTGTTTAGATGTTGAAAAACAACCATGGAAACGGTCATATTATAGTGTGTAAAATGATTCTATGGTGGACAGAAGTCATTTCGGGAAATGTAAAATTTTACAAAAAAAACGTCATAGTATAGTATGTCGAGATTTTTCGATGAAAACGTAACTTTTTGTAGATGTTGAAAAATACCATGGAAACGGTTGTATTATAACGTGTCAAATGATTCTAAGGTGGAAAGAAGTCATTGCGGGAAATGTAAAATTTTACAAAAAAAACGTCATAGTATAGTATGTCAAAACTTTTCGATGAAAACGTCAAATTTTTTAGATGTTGAAAAAACATGGAAACGGTCGTATTATGGCGTGTAAAATGATTCTATGGTGGTAAGAAGTTATTTCGTGGAATGTTGGAAAATTTTACAAAAAATACGTCATAGTATAGTATGTCGAAATTTTTCGATGAAAACGTCAAATTTTTTAGATGTTGAAAGAAACCATGGAAACGGTCGTATTATAGCATGTTCAAATGATTCTATGGTGGAAAGAAGTCATTTCATGAAATGTTGTAAAATTTTACAAAAAAACGTCATAATATAGTATGTCGAAATTTTTCGATGAAAACGTCAAATTTTTTAGATGTTGAAAAAAAAGATGGAAACGGTCGTATTATAGCGTGTAAAATGATTCTATGGTGGAAAGAAGTCATTTCGTGAAATATTGTAAAATTTTACAAAAAAAAAAGTCATAGTATAGTATGTCGAAATTTTTCGATGAAAATGTCAAATTTTTTTAGATGCTGAAAAAAACCATGGAAACGGTCGTATTATAGTATGTAAAATGATTCTATGGTGGAAAGAAGTCATTTCGTGAAATATTGTAAAATTTTACAAAAAAAACGTCATAGTATAGTATGTCGAAAATTTTCGATGAAAATGTCAAATGTTTTAGATGTTGAAAAAAACCATGGAAATGGTCGTATTATAGAGTGTAAAATGATTCTATGGTGGAAAGAATTCATTTCGTGAAATATTGTAAAATTTTACAAAAAAAACGTCATAGTATAGTATGTTTGAAATTTTTCGATGAAAACGTCAAATATTTTAGATGTTGAAAAAAACATGGAAACGGTTGTATCATAGCGTGTAAAATGATTCTATGGTGGAAAGAAGTCATTTCGTGAAATATTGTAAAATTTTACAAAAAAAAGTCATAGTATAGTATGTCGAAATTTTTCGATGAAAACGTCAAATTTTTTAAATGTTGAAAACAACCATGGAAACGGTCGTATTATAACGTGTCAAATGATTCTATGGTGGAAAGAAGTCATTTCGGGAAATGCTGTAAAAATTTACAAAAAAAAGTCATACTATAGTATGTCGAAATTTTTCGATGAAAACGTCAAATTTTTAAAATGTTGAAATCAACCATGGAAACGGTCGTATTATAGCGTGTAAAATGATTCTATGGTGGAAAGAAGTCATTTCGTGAAATATTGTAAAATTTTACAAAAAAAACGTCATAGTATAGTATGTCGAAATTTTTCGATGAAAACGTCAAATTTTTTTAGATGTTGAAAAAAACATGGAAACGGTTGTATTATAGCGTGTAAAATGATTTTATTGTGGAAAGAAGTCATTCCGTGAAACATTGTAAAATTTTACAAAAAAACGTCATACTATAGTATGTCAAAATTTTTCGATGAAAACGCCAAATTTTTTAGATGTTGAAAGAAACCATGGAAACGTTCGTATTATAGCATATTCAAATGATTCTATGGTGGAAAGAAGTCATTTCATGAAATGTTGTAAAATTTTACAAGAAAACGTCATAATATAGTATGTCGAAATTTTTCGATGAAAATGTCAAGTTTTTTAGATGTTGAAAAACCATGGAAATGGTCATATTATAGCGTGTAAAATGATTCTATGGTAGAAAGAAGTCATTTTGTGAAATGTTGTAAAAATCTACAAAAAAAAATCATAGCATAGTATGTCGAAATTTTTCAATGAAAACGGTCGTATTATAGTGTGTTCAAATGATTCTATGGTGGAAAGAAATCATTTCATGAAATGTAAAATTTTACAAAAAAAAAGTCATAGTATAGTATGTCGAAATTTTTCGATGAAAACGTCAAATTGTTTAGATGTTGAAAAACAACCATGGAAACGGTCGTATTATAGTGTGTAAAATGATTCTATGGTGGAAAGAAGTCATTTCGGGAAATGTAAAATTTTACAAAAAAAACGTCATAGTATAGTATGTCGAGATTTTTCGATGAAAACGTAACTTTTTGTAGATGTTGAAAAATACCATGGAAACGGTTGTATTATAACGTGTCAAATGATTCTATAGTGGAAAGAAGTCATTGCGGGAAATGTAAAATTTTACAAAAAAAACGTCATAGTATAGTATGTCAAAACTTTTCGATGAAAACGTCAAATTTTTTAGATGTTGAAAAAAACATGGAAACGGTCGTATTATAGCGTGTAAAATGATTCTATGGTGGAAAGAAGTAATTTCGTGAAATATTGTAAAATTTTACAAAAAAAACGTCATAGTATAGTATGTCGAAATTTTTCGATGATAACGTCAAATTTTTTAGATGTTGAAAAACCATGGAAATGGTCGTATTATAGCGTGTAAAATGATTCTATGGTGGAAAGAAGTCATTTCGTGAAATATTGTAAAATTTTACAAAAAAAAAGTCATAGTATAGTATGTCGAAATTTTTCGATGAAAATGTCAAATTTTTTTAGATGTTGAAAAAAACCATGGAAACGGTCGTATTATAGCGTGTAAAATGATTCTATGGTGGAAAGAAGTTATTTCGTGAATTGTAAAATTTTACAAAAAAAGTCATAGTATAGTATGTCGAAATTTTTCGATGAAAACTTCAAATTTTTAGATGTTGAAAAACAACCATGGAAACGGTCGTATTATAGTATGTAAAATGATTCTATGGTGGAAAGAAGTCATTTTGGGAAATGTAAAATTTTACAAAAAAAACGTCATAGTATAGTATGTTTGAAATTTTTCGATGAAAACGTCAAATTTTTTAAATGTTGAAAACAACCATGGAAACGGTCGTATTATAGCGTGTAAAATGATTCTAAGGTGGACAGAAGTTATTTCGTGAATTGTAAAATTTTACAAAAAAAACGTCATGTCATGAAAACGTCAAATTTTTTCAGATGTTGAAAAAAACCATGGAAACGGTTGTATTATAGCGTGTAAAATGATTCTATGGTGGAAAGAAGTCATTTCGTGAAATATTGTAAAATTTTACAAAAAAAACGTCATAGTATAGTATGTCGAAATTTTTCGATGAAAACGTCAAATTTTTTTAGATGTTGAAAAAAACCATGGTAACGGTCGTATTATAGCGTGTTCAAATGATCCTATGGTGGAAAGAAGTCATTTCGTGAAATGTTGTAAAATTTTACGAAAAATCGTCATAGTATAGTATGTCGAAAGTTTTCGATGAAAATTTCAAATTTTTTAGATGTTGAAAACAACCATGGAAACGGTCGTATTATAACGTGTCAAATGATTCTATGGTGGAAAGAAGTCATTTCGGGAAATGCTGTAAAAATTTACAAAAAAAAAGTCATACTATAGTATGTCGAAATTTTTCGATGAAAACGTCAAATTTTTTAAATGTTGAAAACAACCATGGAAACGGTCATATTATAGCGTGTAAAATGAATCTAAGGTGGACAGAAGTTATTTCGTGAATTGTAAAATTTTACAAAAAAAACGTCATAGTATAGTATGTCGAAATTTTTCGATGAAAACGTCAAATTTTTTTAGATGTTGAAAAAAACCATGGAAACGGTTGTATTATAGCGTGTAAAATGATTCTATGGTGGAAAGAAGTCATTTCGTGAAATATTGTAAAATTTTACAAAAAAAACGTCATAGTATAGTATGTCGAAATTTTTCGATAACGTCAAATTTTTTAGATGTTGAAAAACCATGGAAATGGTCGTATTATAGCGTGTAAAATGATTCTATGGTGGAAAGAAGTTATTTCGTGAAATATTGTAAAATTTTACAAAAAAAACGTCATAGTATAGTATGTCAAAATTTTTCGATGAAAACGTCAAATTTTTTTAGATGTTGAAAAAAACCATGGTAACGGTCGTATTATAGCGTGTTCAAATGATCCTATGGTGGAAAGAAGTCATTTCGTGAAATGTTGTAAAATTTTACGAAAAATCGTCATAGTATAGAATGTCAAAATTTTCGATGAAAACGTCAAAATATTTTAGATGTTGAAAAAACATGGAAACGGTCGTATTATAGCGTGTAAAATGATTCTATGGTGGAAAGAAGTCATTTCGGGAAATGTAAAATTTTACAAAAAAAACGTCATAGTATAGTATGTCGAAAATTTTCGATGAAAACGTAACTTTTTGTAGATGTTGAAAAATACCATGGAAACGGTTGTATTATAGCGTGTAAAATGATTCTATGGTGGAAAGAAGTAATTTCGTGAAATATTGTAAAATTTTACAAAAAAAACGTCATAGTATAGTATGTCGAAATTTTCGATGAAAACGTCAAATATTTTAGATGTTGAAAAAAACATGATAACGGTTGTATTATGGCGTGTAAAATGATTCTATGGTGTAAAGAAGTTATTTCGTGGAATGTTGGAAAATTTTACAAAATATACGTCATAGTATAGTATGTCGAAATTTTTCGATGAAAACGTCAAATTTTTTAGATGTTGAAAGAAACCTTGGAAACGGTCGTATTATTGCATGTTCAAATGATTCTATGGTGGAAAGAAGTCATTTCATGAAATGTAAAATTTTACAAAAAAAACGTCATAGTATAGTATGTCGAAAATTTTCGATGAAAATGTCAAATGTTTTAGATGTTGAAAAAAACCATGGAAATGGTCGTATTATAGTGTGTAAAATGATTCTATGGTGGAAAGAATTCATTTCGTGAAATATTGTAAAATTTTACAAAAAAAACGTCATAGTATAGTTTGTTTGAAATTTTTCGATGAAAACGTCAAATATTTTAGATGTTGAAAAAAACATGGAAACGGTTGTATTATAGCGTGTAAAATGATTCTATGTTGGAAAGAAGTCATTTCGTGAAATATTGTAAAATTTTACAAAAAAAACGTCATAGTATAGTATGTCGAAATTTTTCGATGATAACGTCAAATTTTTTAGATGTTGAAAAACCATGGAAATGGTCGTATTATAGCGTGTAAAATGATTCTATGGTGGAAAGAAGTCATTTCGTGAAATATTGTAAAATTTTACAAAAAAAGTCATAGTATAGTATGTCGAAATTTTTCGATGAAAACGTCAAATTTTTTAAATGTTGAAAACAACCATGGAAACGGTCGTATTATAACGTGTCAAATGATTGTATGGTGGAAAGAAGTCATTTCGGGAAATGTTGTAAAAATTTACAAAAAAAAGTCATACTATAGTATGTCGAAATTTTTCGATGAAAACGTCAAATTTTTTAAATGTTGAAAACAACCATGGAAACGGTCGTATTATAGCGTGTAAAATGATTCTAAGGTGGACAGAAGTTATTTCGTGAATTGTAAAATTTTACAAAAAAAACGTCATAGTATAGTATGTCGAAATTTTTCGATGAAAACGTCAAATTTTTTCAGATGTTGAAAAAAACCATGGAAACGGTTGTATTATAGCGTGTAAAATGATTCTATGGTGGAAAGAAGTCATTTCGTGAAATATTGTAAAATTTTACAAAAAAAACGTCATAGTATAGTATGTCGAAATTTTTCGATGAAAACGTCAAATTTTTTTAGATGTTGAAAAAAACCATGGTAACGGTCGTATTATAGCGTGTTCAAATGATCCTATGGTGGAAAGAAGTCATTTCGTGAAATGTTGTAAAATTTTACGAAAAATCGTCATAGTATAGTATGTCGAAATTTTTCGATGAAAATTTCAAATTTTTTAGATGTTGAAAAAAACCATGGAAACGGTCGTATTATAGCGTGTAAAATGATTCTATGGTGGAAAGAAGTCATTTCGTGAAATATTGTAAAATTTTACAAAAAAAAGTCATAGTATAGTATGTCGAAATTTTTCGATGAAAACGTCAAATTTTTCAGATGTTGAAAAAAACCATGGAAACGGTCGTATTATAGTGTGTTCAAATGATTCTATGGTGGAAAGAATGTCATTTCATGAAATGTTGTAAAATTTTACAAAAAAACGTCATAATATAGTATGTCGAAATTTTTCGATGAAAACGTCAAATTTTTTTAGATGTTGAAAAAAACCATGGTAACGGTCGTATTATAGCGTGTTCAAATGATCCTATGGTGGAAAGAAGTCATTTCGCGAAATGTTGTAAAATTTTACGAAAAATCGTCATAGTATAGTATGTCGAAATTTTTCGATGAAAATTTCAAATTTTTTAGATGTTGAAAAAAACCATGGAAACGGTCGTATTATAGCGTGTAAAATGATTCTATGGTGGAAAGAAGTCATTTCGTGAAATATTGTAAAATTTTACAAAAAAAAGTCATAGTATAGTATGTCGAAATTTTTCGATGAAAACGTCAAATTTTTCAGATGTTGAAAAAAACCATCGAAACGGTCGTATTATAGTGTGTTCAAATGATTCTATGGTGGAAAGAATGTCATTTCATGAAATGTTGTAAAATTTTACAAAAAAACGTCATAATATAGTATGTCGAAATTTTTCGATGAAAACGTCAAATTGTTTAGATGTTGAAAAACCATGGAAATGGTCGTATTATAGCGTGTAAAATTATTCTATGGTGGAAAGAAGTCATTTCGTGAAACATTGTAAAATTTTACAAAAAAAAACGTCGTAGTATTGTGTGTCGAAATTTTTCTATGAAAACGTCAAATTTTTTAGGTGTTGAAAAAAAACATGGAAACGGTCGTATTATAGTGTGTAAAATGATTCTATGGTGGAAAGAAGTTATTTGGTGAATTGTAAAATTTTACAGAAAAAGTCATAGTGTAGTATGTCGAAATTTTTCGATGAAAACGTCAAATATTTTAGATGTTGAAAAAAACATGATAACGGTTGTATTATAGCGTGTAAAATCATTCCATGGTGGAAAGAAGTCATTTTGTGAAATGTTGTAAAAATTTACAAAAAAAAGTCATAGAGTAGTATGTCGAAATTTTTCGATGAAAACGTAACTTTTTGTAGATGTTGAAAACAACCATGGAAACGGTCGTATTATAGCGTGCAAAATGATTCTATGGTGGAAAGAAGTTATTTCGTGAATTGTAAAATTTTACAAAAAAAAAAGTCATAGTATAGTATGTCGAAATTTTTCGATGAAAACGTCAAATTTTTTAGATGTTGAAAAACAACATGGAAACGGTCGTATTATAGCGTGCAAAATGATTCTATGGTGGAAAGAAGTTATTTGGTGAATTGTAAAATTTTACAAAAAAAGTCATAGTATAGTATGTCGAAATTTTTCGATGAAAACGTCAAATTGTTTAGATGTTGAAAAACAACCATGGAAACGGTCGTATTATAGTGTGTAAAATGATTCTATGGTGGAAAGAAGTCATTTCGGGAAATGTAAAATTTAAAAAAAAAAACGTCATAGTATAGTATGTCGAGATTTTTCGATGAAAACGTAACTTTTTGTAGATGTTGAAAAATACCATGGAAACGGTTGTATTATAACGTGTCAAATGATTCTAAGGTGGAAAGAAGTCATTGCGGGAAATGTAAAATTTTACAAAAAATACGTCATAGTATAGTATGTCGAAATTTTTCGATGAAAACGTCAAATTTTTTAGATGTTGAAAGAAACCATGGAAACGGTCGTATTATAGCATGTTCAAATGATTCTATGGTGGAAAGAAGTCATTTCATGAAATGTTGTAAAATTTTACAAAAAAACGTCATAATATAGTATGTCGAAATTTTTCGATGAAAACGTCAAATTTTTTAGATGTTGAAAAAAAAGATGGAAACGGTCGTATTATAGCGTGTAAAATGATTCTATGGTGGAAAGAAGTCATCTCGTGAAATATTGTAAAATTTTACAAAAAAAAGTCATACTGTAGTATGTCGAAATTTTCGATGAAAACGTCAAATATTTTAGATGTTGAAAAAAACCATGGAAACGGTCGTATTATAGCGTGTAAAATGATTCTATGGTGCAAAGAAGTTATTTCGTGAATTGTAAAATTTTACAAAAAAAGTCATAGTATAGTATGTCGAAAATTTTCGATGAAAACGTAACTTTTTGTAGATGTTGAAAAATACCATGGAAACGGTTGTATTATAACGTGTCAAATGATTCTAAAGTGGAAAGAAGTCATTGCGGGAAATGTAAAATTTTACAAAAAAAACGTCATTGTATAGTATGTCAAAACTTTTCGATGAAAACGTCAAATTTTTTAGATGTTGAAAAAACATGGAAACGGTCGTATTATAGCGTGTAAAATGATTCTATGGTGGAAAGAAGTAATTTCGTGAAATATTGTAAAATTTTACAAAAAAAAACGTCATAGTATAGTATGTCGAAATTTTCGATGAAAACGTCAAATATTTTAGATGTTGAAAAAAACATGATAACGGTTGTATTATGGCGTGTAAAATGATTCTATGGTGTAAAGAAGTTATTTCGTGGAATGTTGGAAAATTTTACAAAATATACGTCATAGTATAGTATGTCGAAATTTTTCGATGAAAACGTCAAATTTTTTAGATGTTGAAAGAAACCTTGGAAACGGTCGTATTATTGCATGTTCAAATGATTCTATGGTGGAAAGAAGTCATTTCATGAAATGTAAAATTTTACAAAAAAAACGTCATAGTATAGTATGTCGAAAATTTTCGATGAAAATGTCAAATGTTTTAGATGTTGAAAAAAACCATGGAAATGGTCGTATTATAGTGTGTAAAATGATTCTATGGTGGAAAGAATTCATTTCGTGAAATATTGTAAAATTTTACAAAAAAAACGTCATAGTATAGTTTGTTTGAAATTTTTCGATGAAAACGTCAAATATTTTAGATGTTGAAAAAAACATGGAAACGGTTGTATTATAGCGTGTAAAATGATTCTATGGTGGAAAGAAGTCATTTCGTGAAATATTGTAAAATTTTACAAAAAAAACGTCATAGTATAGTATGTCGAAATTTTTCGATGATAACGTCAAATTTTTTAGATGTTGAAAAACCATGGAAATGGTCGTATTATAGCGTGTAAAATGATTCTATGGTGGAAAGAAGTCATTTCGTGAAATATTGTAAAATTTTACAAAAAAAGTCATAGTATAGTATGTCGAAATTTTTCGATGAAAACGTCAAATTTTTTAAATGTTGAAAACAACCATGGAAACGGTCGTATTATAACGTGTCAAATGATTCTATGGTGGAAAGAAGTCATTTCGGGAAATGTTGTAAAAATTTACAAAAAAAAGTCATACTATAGTATGTCGAAATTTTTCGATGAAAACGTCAAATTTTTTAAATGTTGAAAACAACCATGGAAACGGTCGTATTATAGTGTGTAAAATGATTCTAAGGTGGACAGAAGTTATTTCGTGAATTGTAAAATTTTACAAAAAAAAGTCATAGTATAGTATGTCGAAATTTTTCGATGAAAACGTCAAATTTTTTCAGATGTTGAAAAAAACCATGGAAACGGTTGTATTATAGCGTGTAAAATGATTCTATGGTGGAAAGAAGTCATTTCGTGAAATATTGTAAAATTTTACAAAAAAAACGTCATAGTATAGTATGTCGAAATTTTTCGATGAAAACGTCAAATTTTTTTAGATGTTGAAAAAAACCATGGTAACGGTCGTATTATAGCGTGTTCAAATGATCCTATGGTGGAAAGAAGTCATTTCGTGAAATGTTGTAAAATTTTACGAAAAATCGTCATAGTATAGTATGTCGAAATTTTTCGATGAAAATCTCAAATTTTTTAGATGTTGAAAAAAACCATGGAAACGGTCGTATTATAGCGTGTAAAATGATTCTATGGTGGAAAGAAGTCATTTCGTGAAATATTGTAAAATTTTACAAAAAAAAGTCATAGTATAGTATGTCGAAATTTTTCGATGAAAACGTCAAATATTTTAGATGTTGAAAAAAACATGATAACGGTTGTATTATAGCGTGTAAAATGATTCTATGGTGGAAAGAAGTCATTTCGTGAAATATTGTAAAATTTTACAAAAAAAAAGTCATAGTATAGTATGTCGAAATTTTTCGATGAAAACGTCAAATTTTTTAGATGTTGAAAAACAACCATGGAAACGGTCGTATTGTAGTGTGTAAAATGATTCTATGGTGGAAAGAACTCATTTCGGGAAATGTAAAATTTTACAAAAAAAAACGTCGTAGTATTGTGTGTCGAAATTTTTCTATGAAAACGTCAAATTTTTTAGGTGTTCAAAAAAAACATGGAAATGGTCATATTATAGTGTGTAAAATGATTCTATGGTGGAAAGAAGTTATTTGGTGAATTGTAAAATTTTACAAAAAAAGTCATAGTATAGTATGTCGAAATTTTTCGATGAAAACGTCAAATATTTTAGATGTTTAAAACAACCATGGAAACGGTCGTATTATAGCGTGCAAAATGATTCTATGGTGGAAAGAAGTTATTTCGTGAATTGTAAAATTTTACAAAAAAAGTCATAGTATAGTATGTCGAAATTTTTCGATGAAAACGTCAAATTTTTAGATGTTGAAAAACAACCATGGAAACGGTCGTATTATAGTATGTAAAATGATTCTAAGGTGGACAGAAGTTATTTCGTGAATTGTAAAATTTTACAAAAAAAACGTCATAGTATAGTATGTCGAAATTTTTCGATGAAAACGTCAAATTTTTTTAGATGTTGAAAAAAACCATGGAAACGGTTGTATTATAGCGTGTAAAATGATTCTATGGTGGAAAGAAGTAATTTCGTGAAATATTGTAAAATTTTACAAAAAAAACATCATAGTATAGTATGTCGAAATTTTCGATGAAAACGTCAAATATTTTAGATGTTGAAAAAAACATGATAACGGTTGTATTATGGCGTGTAAAATGATTCTATGGTGTAAAGAAGTTATTTCGTGGAATGTTGGAAAATTTTACAAAATATACGTCATAGTATAGTATGTCGAAATTTTTCGATGAAAACGTCAAATTTTTTAGATGTTGAAAGAAACCTTGGAAACGGTCGTATTATTGCATGTTCAAATGATTCTATGGTGGAAAGAAGTCATTTCATGAAATGTAAAATTTTACAAAAAAAACGTCATAGTATAGTATGTCGAAAATTTTCGATGAAAATGTCAAATGTTTTAGATGTTGAAAAAAACCATGGAAATGGTCGTATTATAGTGTGTAAAATGATTCTATGGTGGAAAGAATTCATTTCGTGAAATATTGTAAAATTTTACAAAAAAAACGTCATAGTATAGTTTGTTTGAAATTTTTCGATGAAAACGTCAAATATTTTAGATGTTGAAAAAAACATGGAAACGGTTGTATTA
Organism: Pterois miles; assembly: GCA_947000775.1. Taxonomy (NCBI): domain Eukaryota; kingdom Metazoa; phylum Chordata; class Actinopteri; order Perciformes; family Scorpaenidae; genus Pterois; species Pterois miles. The sequence goes on along the minus strand of CAMQGK010000549.1, from coordinate 14,084,126 downwards.
TAGCGTGTAAAATGATTCTATGGTGCAAAGAAGTTATTTCGTGAATTGTAAAATTTTACAAAAAAAGTCATAGTATAGTATGTCGAAAATTTTCGATGAAAACGTAACTTTTTGTAGATGTTGAAAAATACCATGGAAACGGTTGTATTATAACGTGTCAAATGATTCTAAAGTGGAAAGAAGTCATTGCGGGAAATGTAAAATTTTACAAAAAAAACGTCATTGTATAGTATGTCAAAACTTTTCGATGAAAACGTCAAATATTTTAGATGTTGAAAAAAACATGATAACGGTTGTATTATGGCGTGTAAAATGATTCTATGGTGTAAAGAAGTTATTTCGTGGAATGTTGGAAAATTTTACAAAATATACGTCATAGTATAGTATGTCGAAATTTTTCGATGAAAACGTCAAATTTTTTAGATGTTGAAAGAAACCTTGGAAACGGTCGTATTATTGCATGTTCAAATGATTCTATGGTGGAAAGAAGTCATTTCGTGAAATATTGTAAAATTTTACAAAAAAAACGTCATAGTATAGTATGTCGAAATTTTTCGATGATAACGTCAAATTTTTTAGATGTTGAAAAACCATGGAAATGGTCGTATTATAGCGTGTAAAATGATTCTATGGTGGAAAGAAGTCATTTCGTGAAATATTGTAAAATTTTACAAAAAAAGTCATAGTATAGTATGTCGAAATTTTTCGATGAAAACGTCAAATTTTTTAAATGTTGAAAACAACCATGGAAACGGTCGTATTATAACGTGTCAAATGATTCTATGGTGGAAAGAAGTCATTTCGGGAAATGTTGTAAAAATTTACAAAAAAAAGTCATACTATAGTATGTCGAAATTTTTCGATGAAAACGTCAAATTTTTTAAATGTTGAAAACAACCATGGAAACGGTCGTATTATAGTGTGTAAAATGATTCTAAGGTGGACAGAAGTTATTTCGTGAATTGTAAAATTTTACAAAAAAAACGTCATAGTATAGTATGTCGAAATTTTTCGATGAAAACGTCAAATTTTTTCAGATGTTGAAAAAAACCATGGAAACGGTTGTATTATAGCGTGTAAAATGATTCTATGGTGGAAAGAAGTCATTTCGTGAAATATTGTAAAATTTTACAAAAAAAACGTCATAGTATAGTATGTCGAAATTTTTCGATGAAAACGTCAAATTTTTTTAGATGTTGAAAAAAACCATGGTAACGGTCGTATTATAGCGTGTTCAAATGATCCTATGGTGGAAAGAAGTCATTTCGTGAAATGTTGTAAAATTTTACGAAAAATCGTCATAGTATAGTATGTCGAAATTTTTCGATGAAAATCTCAAATTTTTTAGATGTTGAAAAAAACCATGGAAACGGTCGTATTATAGCGTGTAAAATGATTCTATGGTGGAAAGAAGTCATTTCGTGAAATATTGTAAAATTTTACAAAAAAAAGTCATAGTACAGTATGTCGAAATTTTTCGATGAAAACGTCAAATTTTTCAGATGTTGAAAAAAACCATGGAAACGGTCGTATTATAGTGTGTTCAAATGATTCTATGGTGGAAAGAATGTCATTTCATGAAATGTTGTAAAATTTTACAAAAAAAATGTCATAATATAGTATGTCGAAATTTTTCGATGAAAACGTCAAATTTTTTAGATGTTGAAAAACCATGGAAATGGTCGTATTATAGCGTGTAAAATTATTCTATGGTGGAAAGAAGTCATTTCGTGAAACATTGTAAAATTTTACAAAAAAAAAAGTCATAGTATGGTATGTCGAAATTTTTCTATGAAAACGTCAAATTTTTTAGGTGTTGAAAAAAAACATGGAAACGGTCGTATTATAGTGTGTAAAATGATTCTATGGTGGAAAGAAGTTATTTGGTGAATTGTAAAATTTTACAGAAAAAGTCATAGTATAGTATGTCGAAATTTTTCGATGAAAACGTCAAATATTTTAGATGTTGAAAAAAACATGATAACGGTTGTATTATAGCGTGTAAAATGATTCTATGGTGGAAAGAAGTCATTTCGTGAAATATTGTAAAATTTTACAAAAAAAAAGTCATAGTATAGTATGTCGAAATTTTTCGATGAAAACGTCAAATTTTTTAGATGTTGAAAAACAACCATGGAAACGGTCGTATTGTAGTGTGTAAAATGATTCTATGGTGGAAAGAACTCATTTCGGGAAATGTAAAATTTTACAAAAAAAAACGTCGTAGTATTGTGTGTCGAAATTTTTCTATGAAAACGTCAAATTTTTTAGGTGTTCAAAAAAAACATGGAAATGGTCATATTATAGTGTGTAAAATGATTCTATGGTGGAAAGAAGTTATTTGGTGAATTGTAAAATTTTACAAAAAAAAGTCATAGTATAGTATGTCGAAATTTTTCGATGAAAACGTCAAATATTTTAGATGTTTAAAACAACCATGGAAACGGTCGTATTATAGCGTGCAAAATGATTCTATGGTGGAAAGAAGTTATTTCGTGAATTGTAAAATTTTACAAAAAAAAGTCATAGTATAGTATGTCGAAATTTTTCGATGAAAACGTCAAATTTTTAGATGTTGAAAAACAACCATGGAAACGGTCGTATTATAGTATGTAAAATGATTCTATGGTGGAAAGAAGTCATTTTGGGAAATGTAAAATTTTACAAAAAAAACGTCATAGTATAGTATGTCGAAAATTTTCGATGAAAATGTCATATGTTTTAGATGTTGAAAAAAACCATGGAAATGGTCGTATTATAGCGTTTAAAATGATTCTATGGTGGAAAGAATTCATTTCGTGAAATATTGTAAAATTTTACAAAAAAAAACGTCATAGTATAGTATGTTTGAAATTTTTCGATGAAAACGTCAAATTTTTTAAATGTTGAAAACAACCATGGAAACGGTCGTATTATAGCGTGTAAAATGATTCTAAGGTGGACAGAAGTTATTTCGTGAATTGTAAAATTTTACAAAAAAAACGTCATAGTATAGTATGTCGAAATTTTTCGATGAAAACGTCAAATTTTTTCAGATGTTGAAAAAAACCATGGAAACGGTTGTATTATAGCGTGTAAAATGATTCTATGGTGGAAAGAAGTCATTTCGTGAAATATTGTAAAATTTTACAAAAAAAACGTCATAGTATAGTATGTCGAAATTTTTCGATGAAAACGTCAAATTTTTTTAGATGTTGAAAAAAACCATGGTAACGGTCGTATTATAGCGTGTTCAAATGATCCTATGGTGGAAAGAAGTCATTTCGTGAAATGTTGTAAAATTTTACGAAAAATCGTCATAGTATAGTATGTCGAAAGTTTTCGATGAAAATTTCAAATTTTTTAGATGTTGAAAACAACCATGGAAACGGTCGTATTATAACGTGTCAAATGATTCTATGGTGGAAAGAAGTCATTTCGGGAAATGCTGTAAAAATTTACAAAAAAAAGTCATACTATAGTATGTCGAAATTTTTCGATGAAAACGTCAAATTTTTTAAATGTTGAAAACAACCATGGAAACGGTCATATTATAGCGTGTAAAATGATTCTAAGGTGGACAGAAGTTATTTCGTGAATTGTAAAATTTTACAAAAAAAACGTCATAGTATAGTATGTCGAAATTTTTCGATGAAAACGTCAAATTTTTTTAGATGTTGAAAAAAACCATGGAAACGGTTGTATTATAGCGTGTAAAATGATTCTATGGTGGAAAGAAGTCATTTCGTGAAATATTGTAAAATTTTACAAAAAAAACGTCATAGTATAGTATGTCGAAATTTTTCGATAACGTCAAATTTTTTAGATGTTGAAAAACCATGGAAATGGTCGTATTATAGCGTGTAAAATGATTCTATGGTGGAAAGAAGTTATTTCGTGAAATATTGTAAAATTTTACAAAAAAAACGTCATAGTATAGTATGTCGAAATTTTTCGATGAAAATGTCAAATATTTTAGATGTTGAAAAAAACATGGAAACGGTTGTATTATAGCGTGTAAAATGATTCTATGGTGGAAAGAAGTTATTTCGTGAAATATTGTAAAATTTTACAAAAAAAACGTCATAGTATAGTATGTCAAAATTTTTCGATGAAAACGTCAAATTTTTTTAGATGTTGAAAAAAACCATGGTAACGTTCGTATTATAGCGTGTTCAAATGATCCTATGGTGGAAAGAAGTCATTTCGTGAAATGTTGTAAAATTTTACGAAAAATCGTCATAGTATAGAATGTCAAAATTTTCGATGAAAACGTCAAAATATTTTAGATGTTGAAAAAACATGGAAACGGTCGTATTATAGCGTGTAAAATGATTCTATGGTGGAAAGAAGTCATTTCGGGAAATGTAAAATTTTACAAAAAAAACGTCATAGTATAGTATGTCGAAAATTTTCGATGAAAATGTCAAATGTTTTAGATGTTGAAAAAAACCATGGAAATGGTCGTATTATAGTGTGTAAAATGATTCTATGGTGGAAAGAATTCATTTCGTGAAATATTGTAAAATTTTACAAAAAAAACGTCATAGTATAGTTTGTTTGAAATTTTTCGATGAAAACGTCAAATATTTTAGATGTTGAAAAAAACATGGAAACGGTTGTATTATAGCGTGTAAAATGATTCTATGGTGGAAAGAAGTCATTTCGTGAAATATTGTAAAATTTTACAAAAAAAACGTCATAGTATAGTATGTCGAAATTTTTCGATGAAAACGTCAAATTTTTTCAGATGTTGAAAAAAACCATGGAAACGGTCGTATTATAGCGTGTAAAATGATTCTATGGTGGAAAGAAGTCATTTCGTGAAATGTTGGAAAATTTTACAAAAAAAACGTCATAATATAGTATGTCGAAATTTTTCGATGAAAACGTCAAATTTTTTAGATGTTGAAAGAAACCATGGAAACGGTCGTATTATAGCATGTTCAAATGATTCTATGGTGGAAAGAAGTCATTTCATGAAATGTTGTAAAATTTTACAAAAAAACGTCATAATATAGTATGTCGAAATTTTTCGATGAAAACGTCAAATTTTCTTAGATGTTGAAAAAAACCATGGAAACGGTCGTATTATAGCGTGTTCAAATGATTCTATGGTGGAAAGAAGTCATTTCGTGAAATGTTGGAAAATTTTACAAAAAAAAGTCATAGTATAGTATGTCGAAATTTTTCGATGAAAACGTCAAATTTTGTAGATGTTGAAAAAAACCATGGAAACGGTCGTATTATAGCATGTACAGTGGAGGAAATAAGTATTTGATCCCCCGCTGATTTTGGCAGTTGTTACACTAAGAAATAAATGAACAGTCTCGGATTTTTATGGCAGCCTTATTTTAGCAGCCATAGAAAGAATATTAAAAAAAATGAGAAAATTACAAAAATAAAATAAAAATTAATGTGCATGTTATTGAGGGAAATATATATTTGATCCTTGACCAATGTTGGCTCCCACAGACCACTGACACACTCCTAATCTCACTGAAGTAATTACCTGCATGACAGACACCTGTTCCAAATTGACACCTGTATAAAAAGCCACCTCTCCACAGACTCAGTAATACTCCACCATCTCCACCATGGTCAAGACTAAAAAGCTGTCAAAAGATGTCAGGGACAAAGTTGTTGAACTCCACAAGGCTGGAATGGGCTACAGAACCATAAGTAAGAAGCTGAATGAGAAGGTGACAACTGTGCAATTATTCAGAACTGAAAGAAGTACAACATGACTGTTAATCGACCTAGGCTGGGGCTCCATGCAAGATATCACCTCGTGGGGTCTCAATGATCATGAGAACTACACGGGAGGAGCTAGGACCACAGTCACCAAGAAAACTACTGGTAATACACTGAGACGCAATGGTTTAAAATCCTGCAGTGCGTGCAAGGTCCCTCTGCTCAAGAAGGCTCACGTCCAGGCCCGCCTCAAGTTTGCCAACGAACATATTAATGACTCAGAAAGAGACTGGGAGAAGGTGCTGTGGTCAGATGAGACCAAAATTGAGCTCTTTGGCCTCAACTCAAATCGACATGTTCGGAGGAAGAGAAATGCTGAATATGACCCCAAAAACACCATCCCTACTGTCAAGCATGGCGGTGGAAGCCTTATGCTTTGGGGGTGTTTCTCCTCTAAGGGGGCAGGTCAACTGTACCGCAAAATCTTGGGTGACAACATCCTTGTCTCCGCCACGACACTGAAAATGGGTCGTGGATGGTTCTTCCAGCATGACAACGACCCAAAACATACAGCTAAGGAAACAAAGGAGTGGCTCCATAAGAAGCACATCAAGGTCATGGAATGGCCTAGCTAGTCTCCTGACCTTAATCCTATTGAAAATCTATGGAGAGAGCTGAAGCTTCGAGTTTCCAAACGCAAGCCTCAAAACCTTCAGGATTTGGAGACGATCTGCAGAGAGGAGTGGACGAAAATTACTCCTGCTGTGTGTGCAAACCTAGTAAGCAACTACAAGAAACGTCTGACAGCTGTGCTTGCCAACAAGGGTTTTGCCACCAAGTATTAGATCATGTTTTGCTAGGGAATCAAATACTTATTTCCTCCACTGTAAAATGATTTTATGGTGAACAAAAGTCATTTTATCAAATGTTGAAAAATTTTACAAAAAAACGTCATAGTATAGTATGTCGAAAATTTCTTGCTAACAGTTATATTATAGAATGTTAAACAATATTATGATTTAAAAAAGTCAAATGATATTACGTTGAAAAATTTCATGAAAAACAGGTCACCTTGAAAAATCTTGAAAGATCTTTTCAAGATTCAATACTATGACCTGTTTTTCATGCAACCATTGAGCGTCAACGTAGTCTTCCGTGAGCTGCTAGTCTGACAGCAGAGAGTACTAATAACAATGTTCGTTTACGTTAGACATTTAGGTACGAACACTTCAGTGTTTGTACAGTGAAATTGATCCTCAGTATAGATTGCAATCAGTGACTGGACCATTTTATGTGAAGGTAGTTTAATTTTGAAAATTGTGAGACCAGAAGACGGATGATGTCTCATCTTTTTAATTACAAAAAGTTGTACATTTAACTGCACTGGATATAAATATGAGGAAAACTCTAGCCTTTGCTCACAGCAGGAAAATAAAAAGTAGAGTTCATGCGAACTGATTTGTGATATTGATACATCCTGCTGTGTAACAGCTGTTACATACTCAACAGAAGGGATGGTTTAGATCATCATTGTTTGTTGTTAGTTGTATTTTTCACAACATCCTTGCTCCTCACACAGTAAGCAAACCACCAGGGAGAAACGTCTTTGTTGTCTTTCCTGGCCCAATGTGGTATTTCCTTTGTCAACTGACAATATGTCACATCATGAAGTGAGACTTGAATCTGCAGCCAGTTAACCCACAAGGACGTGGACATGTCCATTCAAATCACAGGAGTCACTTTCCTGGGTCAACTGGCCAGCTTTCATTCTCACCTTGTGTCCTTGATCAACAGATGCAGCCACCAACGTGGCTCACTGCACCATGGCCAGGTCTTTGAGCGCGTGGCTCCGGTGCTTCTTGGCTTTATATCCAGGCCGGAGGAACGCGATCTTCCTCTTCTTGGCTTCTATTTTGTTCTTGTGCTTCTTGAGTTTCTTCTTGGCTGCGATGTCTGGGTTAGCCACCGCCTGGGAAAACAGGAGTCAAATGTAAATATATTTTCTAGGAAGTTGTTGCTTGTGTGTGGCCGTTGGTGTCCTTCATACCTGCATGGCTCTGTGTCGTTTGCGTGCCGCTCGCCTCTGTGAAAAGTCCTTCTGGACGGCAGAGAAGGCCAGAGAGAATGTCTCCAGCCCCACTTGTCTCTTCAGCAGCTCTATCAGCTCCTGTGCCAGATTCTTCAGGGTGGGATCTGGACATAGACAGAGGGCGAGGTTCAGTGGAATCACTAGCGATTTTTGTAGGAAGTCTCAGGTTTATATCACTGTTCTGACATTTTCATGACACATGAGTTGTTTAGGTTTGTAAAGAGAGGTTACCTTGGTCTGCATAAGTGCTGTCTAGCTCTCTGTACAGAGGAGTGATGAGAGTGGTCAGATAGGGGCTGAGTCGGTCCTTCCCCAGATCCACGGCCATTGCTCCCAGGAACTTGAACACGCATGTTCTCTGTCGGAGAGTGAAGAGCAAATGGAAAGACTGTTGAATAAATTGATGTGATGAGTACCTTTTGTGATTAGTGATTAGACTTAAAGAAGTAAGTCAAGGCTCTTTGGTTTCTCGTCACTGGAGGAAATATCTGACACTGAACTGGATATGAAGCTTCCAGTTTGTGTGTACCTTCAGGGGAATCTTGGGAGTGTATGCTGCCTCTCTCTTGGCCATCAGCGACAGCTTCTTCATCAACCACAACAGCGAAGGAGGCCGATCATCCTTGTCTTCGTCCTCTTCTTCTTTCTCTTCCCTCTCCTCGTCATCTCCATTCTCCCTCTGTTCTTCCTCCTCCCTCACTTCTTCCTGAGGGGGAGTGACATCAGACTCGGGGGAAATGAGGTAGATGACTTTGCCGACGAACAGCAGGTTCTTGATCACCTGTGGGTGGAACATTGCTGTCAACCAATTCTCATGTGGTTTGAATTCAGCTTTGACAGAAATGTGTTTTAGATTAGGTGTGTTTTGGTGGAGACTGGGCACCTGCTCTCCTGACGCTGTGTCTAGGAACTTGGATTGTAGCTGATGGCAGAAAGATAACGCCAACTCTCGCATCTGTTGTCAAATGCCATAAAGAAGGCAGAAAAAAGAGTTAGAACAATGAGAGTAGGATCCAGAAAGCAGCAGGGAAAAGAAGTACTCGCCTTCTTGTCCAGGCTGCTGGTGATGAAGGCTGTAGCTGGCGACTGAGGTGAAGCACCTCCTTCCTCTCCTCTCCAAACAGCGACCAGCTGCTCTGCCTGATGGGCAGCAAACAGCTGACCAAAAAGCTGTGAGGCCGTCAGCCACACCCAGCAGTGAGGGTACCGCAGGTGGGCTTCAATGTGAGCTGCAGCAGAAAACTAGAATTAATTCACGAGACTGGGACAAGCATGAGTTCACATTTACCTTGACCTTTGATCACCAAAATCAAATCTGCTCATCCTTGAGTCCAGGTGAAAGTATGTGCCAAATTTGAAGAAATTATCTCCACGAGAATGATACGAACCGACTGACAGCCCCAAAACATAATTCCTCCGGCTGGCAAAAAAATGTTATTAAAAACTAAACTAGTAAATCTTAAAATATCATAGTTTATTAAGCCATAAAGTCACTGTCATTATGTCATGAAAATTCACAAAGTCATAGTATAGTATGCCATAAAAGATATAAAATGTCATACTATAGTTTGTCAGTCAGTAGTATAGTATGTCCAATATGTCATAGTATTACACTATAAAAGTCAAAATCATAATATGCCATAAAAATCATAAAAAGTTACCCTATAGCTATTCTAATTAAGTCACAGTCAGTGTAGTAGGTCCTAGTACAGTATGCCATAAAAGTAATGAAATATGTATATCAATATGAAAGTGATTAAGTAATAGGCATAGTATAATGCATCTGAAAAGTATAAATCATAAAGTCAGTATAGTATGCCATGAGAGTCCTGCGTTCTAAAAAAAAGTCACACTATAGTATGTATGAGTTGTTACATGCCATAAGTTATACTATAGTATGCCATGAAAGTAAAAAAATGTCAGTGTACTATGTCAAGGTAATAAAAAAATGTAGTTTAGTATGTCCAAAAAATGAAATAGTTTAATTGTGGTATAAGAAAGTTATGAAGGAGACACACACACACAGAGAGACACAGATAGACAGGGAGAGGGAGAGAGAGAGACAGACACAGAGAGAGAGACAGACCAAGAGACACAGACGGACCGAGAGAGACAGATGGACAGACAGAGAGACAGAGAGAGAGAGAAGATACGAGACAGACAGACAGACAGACACAGAGAGAGATACAGACAGACACAGACAGAGAGAGAGAGAGACCGACAGAGGGAGAGACAGAGAGAGAAGGGGGAGAGACAGACAGAGAGAGAGAGAGATCATAGTATAATACCACTATACTATGACTTTTTAGGACATACTATAGTATAACTTTATGACTTTTTAGAACGTAGTGTACTATGACTGTTTTAGGACTTCTGACACTGAATTTTAGGACATTTTTATGGCGTACTCAGGGTACCTGCAGGTTTCAATAAGTCAAATTTAAGACCAGTATGAATACAATTTGGGCTGCACGGTGGTGTAGTGGTTAGCGCTGTCGCCTCACAGCAAGAGGGTCGCAGGTTCGATTCCAGCTTGCGGCTCTTCTGTGTGGAGTTTGCATGTTCTCCCCGTGTAAGCGCCGGGTACTCCGGCTTCCTCTCACCATCCAAAGACATGCTGTTTAGGTTAATTGATGACTCTAAATTGCCCGTAGGTGTGGATGTGAGTGTGAATGGTTGTCTGTCTCTATGTTGTCTGTCTCTATGTGCCCTGCGATGGACTGGCGACCTGTCCAGGGTGAACCCCGCCTTCGCCCAATGCCAGCTGGGATCGGCTCCAGCCCCCCACGATCCCTAACGGGATAAGCGGTTGACGATGGATGGATGAATACAATTTAAGACCGACTGCTCTGATAAATTCTGTCCAGGGAGGACAGCTATTCCCTTCGGTCCCACTTTATAGTTTTGTTACGACATGCTCAAAAATCAAAATATTTAAAAGCAAGATAAGGCATTTCTTTTGAAATGAAAGTAACGTTAATGATTTTTTAAGACATTTGGAGTCCTCAGACTCTGGTTGTTGGATTATTATGTAGAAGTCAAACTGTTTCACTACAGTATGTCCCAAAGTCATAGTATAGCACGTCCAAAAAATGTCTCAATATGTCCTTAAAAAGTCATGAAATCAGTACAGTATGCCATCAAAAAAAAGTCATACCACATAATAGTATAATTACACTACAGTATGCCATAAAAATATCCTACAAAAGTCATAGTAAAGTATACCATAAAAGGTCAGTATGAAAGTCAAAGTCAGTATAATGGCATGAAAGTCATAAGTTACACTACAGCATGTCAAAAAAGGTCATAGTATAGTGTCAAAAAAATATCACTGTATATTACGCTATAAAAGTCATAAAAATTCAGTGTCTTACATCCTTTGTCATGAGAGTAATAAAATGTCATAGTACAGTACATTATAAAAGTCGTAAAAATTCACAGTATAAGATGCCATAAGAAAGTCAGGCAGTCAGGGTCTTCATCTTCATCTTCAACCGCTTATCCGGGGTCGGGTCGCGGGGGCAACAGCTCCAGCAGGGGACCCCAAACTTCCCTTTCCCGGGCCACATTAACCAGCTCTGACTGGGGGATCCCGAGGCGTTCCCAGGCCAGAGTGGAGATATAATCTCTCCATCTAGTCCTGGGTCATCCCCGGGGTCTCCTCCCAGCTGGTCGTGCCTGGAACCTCCCTTGGGAGGCGCCCAGGAGGCATCCTTACCAGATGCCCGAACCACCTCAACTGGCTCCTTTCAACGCAAAGGAGCAGCGGCTCTACTCCGAGTCCCTCACGGATGACTGAGCTTCTCACCTTATCTCTAAGGGAGATGCCAGCCACCCTCCTGAGGAAACCCATTTCGGCCGCTTGTACTCGCGATCTAGTTCTTTCGGTCATGACCCAGCCCTCATGACCATAGGTGAGAGTAGGCACAAAGATTGACCGGTAGATAGAGAGCTTTGCCTTCCGGCTCAACTCTCTCTTCGTCACAACGGTGCGGTACAGCAACTGCAATACCGCCCCCGCTGCTCCGATTCTCCGGCCAATCTCACGTTCCATTGTTCCCTCAGTCGTGAACAAGACCCTGAGGTACTTGAACTCCTTCACTTGGGGTAAAGACTCATTCCCTACCTGGAGTAGATAATCCATTGGTTCCCTGCTGAGAACCATGGCCTCTGATTTTGAGGTGCTGTTAAGCTATTAAAGTCATGAAGTCAGCAGAATGTCAGAAAATCATAAAAAGTTACACTATAGTATCACAAAAAAGTCAGTATGTCAGTCAGTAAAAAATATAGTGTGTAATTAAAGTAAAGTAAAGTCAAAGTCATAGTATAGTGCATTAAAAACATACCATAAGTTACACCTTAATGTCCTAAAAAATTCATAGTACAGTATGGCAAAAGTCATGCAATCATAACATGTCTTAAGCCACAGTATAGTATGCCATCAAATAATCCAAAAATGGTTATAGTGTCCTAAAAAAGTCATAGTATATTATGTCATAAAGAGTCAAAGTGAGTCTAGTATGTCCTAAAGTGTGCGTGGAGTGTGTCGGTTCTTACTCCAGATTTGTCCCAGTGTGTCGTGAGGCTTGCTGAGCTCCAGGAGGCCGCAGTGTTTGATCAGCTTGCCGATGAGAGTCAGAAAACTGAACAACAGCCTGTCTGCTCCTCTCTCATCCTGCTCCTCCTCGATCTGAAAGACACACAGAGTTAAGATGCTACCTTTTCTTCACGCTCCAAACTTGGTCAAAAATAATCTGAACGTGTCGCCTCACATCTTCGTATCGGTCAGGATTTATCTCTTTCTCCAGCAGAGGCAGCAGGTTGTCCAAGCGACGGGCAAACTTCTCCTCCTCCACCTCCACAAACAGACCACAAATCTGAGCCCCGAGACGCCGCAGGCTGGCCTGGGAGGGCAAGGTTACAGGTTTAAATTAGATGCTATTCAAAATCATGTAAGAGTAACATAAAGTGACCACAATCATGACAAGTATAACCAAAAAAGCAGCTGATTTAGACTGACTTTTGGTAAAATGGTTACACTACCACGTGTGAGTGAATGTGTACCTTATCTGCATTCAGCCAGGTGTTGACGAAGTTGAACAAGGTGTTCTGGTGATTGAAGTCCAGCTGGGCCAACAGGGCCTTGATGGCCATGGCAGCCATTTTCTTACAGCGTGCTGAGTCATCGTTGACCACGACCAGGGCCAGCGGGGCGAAGAACAAGCCGCTGTGGTGCAACAGCAAGTTCTGAGAAAAATAACAAAAAAAACAAAACAGTCTGGTACGTCTATCTTGCAGTTGCCTTTGTTTGGGTTGTGATAATGTACGCATGCAGTATTAACCAAAGTAACTGGGTTATTTGTCCACTTCTTGTACAAACTTGAGAAGAAATACTCACCTGAGGGAAAGTCTGGAACATGTAGGCCAACATCTCCAACACCGACTCTCTGCCTGTGTCGTGCTCGTAGCGCAGCTGAGCCACCACAAAGTCCAGGTTCTCTCTCAGCTTCTTCCCCAGCGGGTAGTCGAGCAGGTATTTTAGATAGATCTGCAAAACACCAACACAAGATTTCTTTAAACATTTGCGTCCTTCAGTGTACAGCAGGGAGAAGAAATGTGGCTTTTTTATGTGTAAGTACCTGTCGACAGTGGATCCTGATCATGGCGTTGCTGCCGGTGATTGAAAGCTTGGCCACTTTTTTCATCAGCTGCTCCATCTCCGGAACAATGAGCTTCCTGGACAGAATCGCCTGGAGGAGACAAACACAAACATACAGCTCAGGGTTTTCTTTTTCTGGAATCCTTTTGCACAGCACCACAAACGCTCAGCCCAACATCTGAGCGGTTACCTTCAGCAGGCCGAAGGCGGTGGCCTGGCGAGACTGGTCGTAGATGTCCTCCTCGGCGTATCCCAGCAGCACCTGCAGTTGTATCTCTGAGATCTGGTTGCTTTTGACATTCTTCACTAGTATGGTGATGGCCTAAGAGACAAAGACAAAATAAACATCATTAATCAGTGCAGCAGTTGTATCTACATTTTTTTAAAGGAGGTTTCTCCAATTTAGCTCGACCAGTTACTTCTTTAATAATAAACTACAGCTGTCAATATATTCAAATATTTGTGATATCCACAAAGTAATCACATTTTATCTGTTTGAAATGACTCTTAAAGGGAGATTGGTCAAGTATTTAATATCAGCATGTGTCAAGTTATCGGATCTATTTCAGCTCCTGCCCAACTTGAAATGGCCTGGTTCCATAAACCCCAAAGGACGCTAGAACAACTCTTCACTTCCAACTCAATCTTTAATTTTATTTTCTTGTTTGATGATTTGATTGATTGGATTTCATCACTTGTTCTAGCGTCGTTTGGGGTTTATGGAACCAGGCCATTTCAAGTTGGGCAGGAGCTGAAATAGAGCCGATAACTTGACAGTTGAAAACCAGTGATGTCTTTAGGAGGAACCATGTGCTGAACTGCCTTCTTTCTTGTTGAGGTGTTTCATTGTTCATTTCCAGTGCAGAGTGAGAGCTGCCTTCCTCACAGGTGGCCTTACTTCAGTGATTAGCAGCCTGCTCTGCTCAGTGATGCTTTCTGGGACTTGTAGTAGTGATGAGATGAGCTGGTTGATCAAGGGTTTTTTCTTTCTGAGATTCATCTCAGCAGCATGGCAGTGGGCAAATATGCTGCTTTATGCAAATTATGTATATATTTATTATTGGAAATCAATTAACACAAAACAATGACAGATATTGTCCAGAAACCCTCACAGGTACTTCATTTAGCATAAAAAATATGCTCAAATCATAAAATGGCAAACTGCAGCCCAACAGGCAACAACAGCTGTCAGTGTGTCAGTGTGCTGACTTGACTATGACTTGATCCAAACTGCATGTGATTATCATAAAGTGGGCATGTCTGTAAAGGGGAGACTCGTGGGTACCCACAGAACCCATTTTCATTCACATATCTTGAGGTCAGAGATCAAGGGACCCCTTTGGAAATGGCCATGACAGTTTTTCCTTGACAAAATTGAACCTAAGTTTGGAGCGTTATTTAGCCTCCTTCAAGCCAGCTAACATGGTTGCTACCAATGGGTTCCTTAGCTTTCTATTTCATGATACCAGGAGCTTCACTCTAGCTTTAAAACTGAGCTGCGACAACCTAAAAACCTAAAATACATTAAAGAAATTAGTGGTGCTAAAACAAATTTGTATTAATGCATTATTATCCTGTTAAGTTTGAGAGTCCTATAAAAAAATGACTTTCAAAAGTCCCATAATATTCCAGAACGCTGTCTTCATATTACAGAAACAAACAACTTCCTGTTCTCAGCACCTTTGTTGTGTTTTATCGACAAAACTAAAGGGAAATGTGTCACCTATTTATCATCAGGGGTGTGCATACATGTGTATTTATTATCTGCGGTACCTTGAAGCAGTTCTGGACCAGGTGGTAATTCTCCCCGCGGGCGGCTCCGGCCTTGGAGTAATCCTTCAGCAGGACGAAGAGCTGCTTGGTCAGCTGGTCGGCGTTCTGCCTCACTGCCGGCAGAGGGAACTTCAAAAGCCAAGTGAACGCCACCAGAGCCTCTGTGATTACCTGGGAAGGAGGGGAGACAGAAAATGAGGGTGGAGCGGGAGGATAGTCGAGGGAGTACAAGTTACAATCTGTATTTTATTTATTTGAGAGATCAGATGAACATAAAATGCTTGTACCTTAACGTGCATGGAGTCGAGGCAATCGAGCAGCAGCAGCACAAACGGATCCAGCATCTCCAGAGCCGAGGCGTCGGATGATGTTACTTTGGATTTCTTAAGACTCAGATGGAGCAGCTGAGAAATAGAATGATAGCAAACACTCAGGAAACAAAATCTATTACGTTATTTAATCGTAGCTTGGGGAGTGTTTCAATGTGCACCTTGAGGCCAGCGTCCACTAGGATGTGCATGTTGGTTCGGCTGCTGACCGGAGCTTTCTGACCCCCTCTCTTTGGAGTAGGAGGCAGGAGCAGGCAGCTGGGAGGGGGCAGTCTGGGGTCTGGGGGAGGCTTAGCTAAGGCTTTCTCTCTACAAATACAAACATATACAGTGTCATGCATGGTTGATGGAAATAAGCATTAAAAGTAGTTTACTGTATATTGTGAGCTTGTGAATGTACCGGTCTCTCTTGGTGAGCAGCGGCAGACTCTGGCTGATCAGGCCGTGGCACAGCAGTAAGATATCCTGAGAAGTCATGCCCTCGTTGATGAGCAGACCCAGGACCAGCCGCCGCAGCACGGCACCCACCCGGTTACACACCTTTAGACTCGATGAATTCTCCAAGATCTGAAAATCAAAGTGTCACTAGTCACTTGTCTTGACTATTACATACCGTATACATTAGGGCTGTCAAAGTTGACATGATTTATGGAATCGTTTTAACGCCACTTATTTCTTGAGGGCATAAATGCAATTAGTGATTTTTAGGTTGTAGCAGGCTCAGTTTTAAAGCCACACTGAAGATACTAGTATCATATGAAACTACATAAATCTAGGAATCCACAGGTACCAACCATGTCATACTAGCTTGTCATAACAGAGGTTAAATAACGCTCCAAATTTACACGAAATTTTGGAAAGGAAAAACTGGCATGGCCATTTTCAAAAGGGGTCTCTTGACCTCTGACCTCAAGATATGTGAATGTAAATGTTCTGTGGGTACCCACAAGTCTCCTCTTTACAGACATGTCCACTTTATGATAAGTCAGTTTGGATCAAGTCATAGTCAAGTCAGCACACTGACACACTGACAGCTGTTGTTGCCTGTTGGGCTACAGTTTGTCATATTATAATTTGGGCATATTTATTATGCTAAATGCAGTGCCTGTGAGGGTTTTGTGTTGTTAATTCATTTCAAATAATATATACATAAATTTGCCCACTCACATGTAAAGAATATTAAATAATTGAAAAATCTCCCTTCAAGGTACATTTTGAACAGATAAAAATGTGCAATTACTGTGTGAGTAACTATGGACCATAATGCGAACAATCATGATTAAATATTAAATTATATTTAACTGGTTAAATTTAAAGCCCTGCTATATATACTGCACCATCATCTGAATTTAAACACATATTGACTCTTGTATTCTTAACCCTGTCTTTCAATATTCCCTCCGGCCTCACCTCCTTCAGTGGTAGTATCAACTTGGTGATGCTCTCCTTGCTGCAGAAGCGGGCCAGCAGCTCGTACGAGTCCATGCTCTTGCTGTGTCGAGCCTCCATCAGCTTGGAGACAATCCCTTTCACCTCCTTCTCCTCAGCCACGGCTCCAAACAGCTCATTGTTGAAGATCTGACCAACAGGGAAGAAGGATAAACATAAGGGATGACTGTATGTGCCGAAAAATTTTTTAAGCAAAGTTTTAAAAAGAACAGTGTGTAGGATTTGATGAAAACATGGTGAAACATGGCAGAGTCTGTCAAGAGGCCCCACTCCCTATGTAGATATGAAGGGCTCATTATAAGCTAACAAAAACATGATTCTTAGCTTCAAGTGGTTATACACTAATGAAAACATAGATATGAATATTATATTGCATTTCTGCTAATAGATCCCCTTAAATGTTATACACAGCTCCTTTAAACTGAATAATTGCTAAGCCATCTATATTTAAAAGAGTGGTGTCTAGGTGGGTTTGCGGTGTGAAGCTTTCATACATCAATGAGCATGTTCATGCACGGGTCCAGGTCACCACTCTTCAGGGTTGGACTGAGGACTGACAGCAGCTGGTATACTGTGAATGTCAACACATGGACCTAGGTAGAGGGGAGCACAAACAGCACATAGCAACATATTAGGAATTTCAAAGATAATGCTGACAGACTTTCATGGTTGCATTCTTGTGTGTGCTCCTACCTGGTAGCCCTTAACCAGGATCCCCTGCATCTCTTTGAGCAGGTACTGCAGGTACCTGCAGCCTAAAGTCTCAATGATCTTCACCAGAGTTCCCCTCGCCACGTCACGGATCTCCTGGAAACGGTTCCTCAGCACCACACATACCTTGATCAGGATCCTGGATGACGCACATGAATATTTACCAACAAAAACAACAGGTAAAATATGCATACCATAATGTTGTAATTAAAAAAAACATGACACCGACACCTTAAGTGGTCCCATACACTATATAAGTTATGATCTTGAACATCAATAAAAAAAAAAAAAATCAGATATAGTAAAGTCAGCACACTGGCAGCTGTTGATGCCTGTTGGGCTGCAGTTTGCCATGTTATGATGTGAGCATATTTTTAATGTTAAATGCAGTACCTGTGAGGGTTTCTGGACAATATCTGTCATTGTTCTCTGTTGTTAATTGATTTTCAATAATATATACACACATTTGTATAAACAAAGCATATTAGCCCAGTAATGTTGATAAGTATTAAATATTTGACAAATCTCCATTTGAGATACATTTTGAACAGATAAAACAATGTGCATTTAATTTGTGATCAACTATGGACAATCATGCGATTGATCACAATTAAATATTTAAATGACAGCCATAACTTTTAAACAAGACGTTTTTCTTCTGAAGTTTTCAAAACATCCCACATACATTCTGCATACACGCACACAAACATACACACACAGCAGCGTACCCAGGCAGGTTGGCCTCCATGATGTGTGGAGGGAGAGTCTGCATCAGTTTGACCATGGCGAAGGCTATCGGTATCCTCGCCACCTCCTCATCCTTCACATCCTTCGACTTCACTGCCTTGTGCTCATCGTCGCGTTTTACCTAGACGACACACAGACACACACCTCCACTGTTATACTGCCATTTAGAGCTTTCAGATCACATTAAGACTGCATGTGAGTGTGCATCGTACCTTTGCAGTGAGACACTTGTGCAGGCGAGGCAGCACGCTGTTACTAACAGTCTGGTGGATGGCGCTGATCAGAGACTCCAGCTCCTCTTTGCTCTGTGGCAGCCCGCTCCCCACGGCGTAGGGTTTAGGAGCCACCGGCCCTTTGGCTTCAGCGAGGGCTGCTTCCTTAGAGGCGACATCCTTTTCTCCACTGGTGGTGTCTGTTTCCATGGGGACATCAGATGGCGCGGTCTTGCTGTCCACCTCCATTGCTTCCTCATCGTCGCTTGCGTTTGATTGGTCGGCTGCAGCTTGCTCCTCATCGTCTGCGTCAACTGCAACACTCCCAGCTTGATAGAGATGTGTAGTTTCATTTAGGATGTTTTGTTTTATCAATTTGAATATAGACACTTTATGGCATTTAAAGTAGTTTGAGCTGAGAATTTTAAATGGGATCAGTCACTCACCCTCTCTGGCCTTGGCAGCCTCCATCTCTCTACTGAGGGTCTGATGGTCAAAATGGAAAGCCTCAAGGACTGTGACCAGCAAACTGGAGTATAAGTGGTACAGCACAAGGGATAAAAGGAAAGGAGGAAAGAGTCTTTTAGTACAGAGTTAACAAAATGCCTTAACATGATTTATTGACGCACCATGAATTGAAATAAAGATCAGAAATCCACATAGACCAGTTTTTGTCATTTTTAAAGGGTTGTTAAGATTCATGAGGCTTCCCTACAAGCTAATGTCAAATATCACTGGTGATCCTGTAGGTCTCAGAGAGCTAAAAGCCAATATAATGTTTAAAAAACTGTAAAGAAATAAAGGATTCATAACACAACCCCACCTGACAGCCAGTTTCTGCTCAGCTTGTGCCGTCTGCAGGATGTGGACAAAATGTTTGAGGTAGTAGAGGTACTTAGACCAGGTCAGCCTGCGGCACACAGCACCCACCATCTCCACCGACGCCGATATCATGTTCTCATGCTGCAGTGTGTGAGGAGAGGAGGGTCAGATGCGCAAACAAGCAAACATAACACAACTGTTCTGCTCGAATGTACATCTCAGTCACCTTGAGCATCTTTTCATCTAGCAGAGCGGTCATGGCATACGGCATGATGTAATTCTGGAGAGAGCGAGGGGTCATCATCACCTGGCCTTCGGTCAGCTGCTTGGCCAGCTTCCTCAGGGCACGACCCCGACGGTGGATCTAAACGGTTTGTAGGGTTATGAGTGTCAGATAAAGCGGGATGAAAGAGATAGTAGCGAGTGTTCCTGATCTCTCTCTTACCTGGATGTGCTTCATGTGCTCAAAGAAGTCAGACTCGGGGTCATTGTAGTTGGTGAGCTGTACCAGGTCTCTGAACTCCTTCTTTGCAGGAAAGGTCTTCACCAGGCAGGCCAGCACGGTGGTGTATTCATGCTGCACACTCTAGTGGAGACAGGAAACAGAAGAGGTCACAATTTTACTTCATTCTGAGCGAGTGAAAGGGAACATGGTCATTTTCAGGTTCATACTTGAATTAATGTTGAATAAACACATTATTTTTCTCATACTGTATCTGTATCTACCTGCATTCACCCTCCATCTGAAATGCTCCGTATTAGCTCCTGTTTCTTTAAAGGATAACTTCAGTGTTTTTCAACCTGGACTCTATTTTTGTGGATAAGTGACTAATGGGGAAACACTTTTTGAAACTGGTCCACTGTTGAGGGAGAATGCTGCAGCCGCCAGCCGTTGAACGAGCTGTAATGTAATCATCTGAGCAACCTGGCACCGTTCATTTTGTTAAAAAAGTGCTTGTTTTGCCACTGACTGGGTCAGATTGTATATTTAGCCGATTTCAGCAATGTGGAGGCAACGCAAGATTTCACAAGGCTTTTCGAGACACACAATAACAAAGACCGGATCGAGTGAAAGTTCAGAAAAAGATTTACTTTCTCTGTAGGGTCCTTTCTGTAATGCTGTCAGACAATTGTAATAACAATCTGAGCCTGTCAGTGCCAAAAACAAACACTTTTAGTGGACATAAACTGATGGTACGAGATTGCCCCAAATGATTACATTACTGTTTGTTTAGCGGCTGTAGCATTCTCGCTCAGTACTGGACCAATCCAAACCCCGACCCCAATCTAACCCCAAAAAAAGCCCAGTCTGACCCGACTGGCTTGTGAGAAAAATATACCACACCTTTGCAAAGGTATCTGTGAGCCGTATATGCTAATAAGCCTGCACATGACATAGGAAACCCATAGACCCCAATCTGGAAAGCTTGTTGAATCAACATTTTCTCATCTAGGCAGCCCACAAAAAAACAAGAGAAGAGAGTTTTTCATATGTCCCCTTTAAGTGGTTTCATATTTCAAGTATTAATTAATGTAGCAAGTGTGATGACATGAGAGAAAAGGTGCGTGTTCCTACATCTGTCTTGCTGTGAAGCCCCTTGTGTACGGCGTCCAGGATGGTGTGTTGTATGACATCCTTGTAGAGCTGCTCTCCAGCGCCAACTGCCGCCAGCTGGGTGATCACTGCGGACAGACACAGGGTGGCGTTGTCTCCCAGCGACATGTCGCCAATCTGGAAGGTGGGAGAAGGGAAGGAATTAATCAAACAGTTGAAAATCTGCTTATTCGTTTAGACAACGTAACTGTACCAAATATCTGCTTACCTCATACGTGTGGAAGCAGTTGTGCATAATGGTGCTGATGTAGTCCAGGTCCAGAGTCGTCATGGTTTTGACTTGCCTGGTGGCGTCTTGGAAAGCCGCCAGACGCACATCAAAGTAGACCTCATCCAGATGTCGACTGTCAAATGCGTTGAGCTGGAGACGGAGAGCAGGAAACAGTGTTTTCTTACTGGTTGTAATGTTGTGAAAAGATTACTGTCGGGACCTCCAGAGGAGCTACAGTACATTAACACTACATATTCAAGTAAAGATCTCAGATGTTGCTGGTAAATGTGTAAATAATAATATTTAATGTGAATGTAATGAAGGATCTTACCTTTGTAGCTAAATCAGTGATGTATGTGAGTGAAGGCTCCAGATCTGACAGAGTCTGAAAGCAGAGCAGCACAAACAGATTTAGAGTGAGGAAGATTAATTAAAAAAAATTAAATAAATAAACATTTAATCATTCAAGTCATATCTGGACATTACTATATATCAACAGTATACTGTCCAGAAATCCTCACAAATACTGCATTTAGCATAAAACAATATGCTCAAATCATAACATGGCAAACTGCAGCCCAACAGGCAACAACAGCTGTCAGTGTGCTGACTTGACTATGACTTGCCCCAAACTGCATGTGATCATCATAAAGTGGGCATGTCTGTAAAGGGGAGACTCGTGGGTACCCATGGAACCTATTTTCAGTCACGTCTTGAGGTCAGAGGTCAAGGGGCCCCTTTGAAAATGGCCATGCCAATTTGTCCTCACCAAAATTTAGCGCAAGCTTGTCGTATTATTTAACCTCCTTTGCGTCAAGCTAGTATGACTAATGAATTCTTGAGTTTTCTAGTTTCATATGGGACCAGTAACTTCACTCTAGCTTTAGAACAGAGCCTTCTACAACCTCTGCAAAACCAATCGCATTAATGCCACAATGAAAACAGTGATAAAACGATTTTTTTAACACATTATTATCATGTTAACTTTGACAGCCCTACTATAAACAGAATTTTCTGTACCTGGAAGACATTAGTGAGGGCTTGTCTGGGCAGCTTGTTGTGGATGACGGAGAAGAGTTTGCTGAGCGGCAGCAGGAAGGCGGAGGGCTGCACACACTGTCGCAGCAGGTTCTGCACTGTGGCCAGGATGTCGATTTCTGTCTCCTGAAATAAACACACAGAAAGATCATCTGTTACAAACACCTCTAAATTAACACAAACACATGCTTCTCTGGGGGGCTGCACGGTGGGTAGTGGTTGGCGCTGTCGCCTCACAGCAAGAGGGTCGCAGGTTCGATTCCAGCTTGCGGCTCTTCTGTGTGGAGTTTGCAGTTTGCATGTTCTCCCCATGTAAGCGTGGGTTCTCTCCGGGTACTCCGGCTTCCTCCCACCGTCCAAAGACATGCTGTTTAGGTTAATTGATGACTCTAAATTGCCCGTGGAGGGAGGTGTGGATGTGAATGTGAGTGTGAATGGTTGTCTGTCTCTATGTGCCCTGTGATGGACTGGCGACCTGTCCAGGGTGAACCCCGCCTTCGCCCAATGCCAGCTGGGATCGGCTCCCCCCCCCCCCCCCCCAGCCGCTTATCCGCTTATCCCTAAGGGGGTGTGGTTAGCACACAGGTTCAAATCTAGCTTGGGGCTCTTCTGTGTGGAGTTTGCATGTTCTCCCTGTGTTAGTGTGGGTTTTCTCCAGGTCCAAAGTCCAAAGACATGCCGGTTAATTGATGACTCTAAATTGCCTGTACGTGTGAATGTGAGTGTGAATAGTTGTCTGTCTCTATGTGCCCTGCAATAGACTGGTGACCTGTCCAGGGTGAACCCCACCATCACCCAATGTCAGCTGGGATTGGCCCCGCCCCACGACCCCTAATGGGATAAGCGGTTAATGATGGATGGATGGATGGAAATCAATCTCATTTGAGCCCTCTGGACATTTTAAACATTTGTAAGTCTTACTTGTGGATTGTGGCCTTTCTGGAGGTAGGGCAGCAACAGGCTGATGAGCACCGAGCTCTGCTCCTTGTCGCTCACAAACCGACTGACCCTGATGGTAAAAGAGAAAAATGTCATGTAAAGATTTGTTTGAGACAAAAAAAACTGCATGTCTTATTTTGAGAGAGTAAACATATTACACACAGTGAAACATAACCAATACTGTGTGTTCTCATCCAAATAAGACACTAACTTGGAGAGGATGTTGAGCTCTTTGGCGACCTGAGCCCTGAACTTCTTCTTCTTGAGTCTGTCGGTGTTGCGTACGACGCCGCTGAGGTACTGCAGCAGGGTGGATATGTGAGGCAGCAGCACCCTGGAGCCCTGACTTAATGAGTCTGGAGGAGATACAACAACATGCACATTAAACTTTGTCCAGCAGCAACACTTAGTCAGATGTTGGAGTTAAAATATATACAGTATGTACAGTATATATTATGGATGAAATAAGACTAATTCTGCTAACCTGCAGCGACAAGAGTGCCATCTTTAGGTTGGGGAAACACACAGCCGTTGACGCTCAGCTCTGTCTCAGCTTCTGAGGCAACAAAGTCTTCAGTGGTTGCTAGGGACTCGGCTATGTCCATTACCATGGTGATGGTCACTGTGGAGGTGTTCTTGGCTGAGAGGAGGGCGAAGACATTAAGGAGGACGTCACACTCTGGATGGTTGGGTCTCTGCTTGGCCAAGAGGGGGAAGTACCTGAAACAGACAGACAAGATAGTTTCTTTAGTTCTGGTAGATAGCAAGCTTTAAATAGTTTTGAATTTCAGTTAGTTTTTATATTATTTCAGTTTTGACTTATCGATTTTATTCTAATTTAATTTTAATTAGTTTTCAGAATGTGTTTATTTCAGTTTTTCAGAAAGGTTTAGTTTTTACATATTTAGATTTTTTTTTGTATATTTAGCTTTAGTTTGTTTTTGTTATGGCCAGGTATGATATCTCAGAAGTATATGGTTGGAGAACTGTGTAGGAATGGCCATAATATTTAATGTTTAATCTTTGTACTAGTGTCGTCTAATGTGACGCAATAGTGTCACAGCTCCATCTCCTGGAATCTGTGTGCGTCAATGTTACAAAAGTTGACAGAAATTTATGCTGTCTCTTTTGTTTGGTGATATATTATAGCTATGAAACTAAAATGTAAATTAATTCACAGTCATTTCTATTTGTTTTTTTTTTGTTCAACAGGTAACATAATTTCAGTTTAGTTTTAGTTTTTCTTGAAGGATATTTTTTTAATTTAGTTTCATTGAATTATTCCCCATTGAATTTCCCCTCGTGGGACTAATAAAGGACTATCTTCTTCCTCTTCTTCTTCTTCAGTTTACAAACAATATTTTCCTGCTTATTTTTGTTTAGTTTCAGTTTAATATAATGACTAGGGTTGTTGATTGATTAAAATATCTAATTGTGATTAATCGCAGGATTGTCCTTAGTTAATTGTGATAAATCACAAATTAATCACACATTTTTAATCTGTTCAAAATGTACCTAAAGGGAGATTTGTATTTCATTCTCATCGACATGGGAGTGGGCAAATATGCTGCTCTATGCAAATGTATTTATATATTTATCATTGGAAATCAATTAATAATACAAAGCAATGATAAATATTGGTTATGCGTTAAAGAAATTAGTGACATTAAAATGAATTTGCCTTACTACATTATTATCATATTAACCTTAATAATAATCCTGGTAGATAACTGCGACAGAAGAGAGGAAGACTAACCTGGCATTTTTGCACCACACATGGATGAGTTTCAGTAGAGGGGTGGGGGAGTAAGGGCTCTCTGTGGGGAGACGACACACCTGCACAAAAACAAACATTACTGGACATGTAAGGACAACAAAATAAATAAAAACCCACATAAAAACACAGAAGTTGTTTGCAACATAGTATACCTGGGGCCAAACCACAGCCTGAAAGACAGCATCCAGCTCATCTGCACTGAAGTTGTAGGAGTCGAAGCCGTCAAAAAAGTCCTGGATCCTCAAGACGCCGAGTCTCCTCAGGTTCTTCAGAGGGCTGATGCAACCTGCACGCAGCTGCAGACAACAGGTGGAGATCACCACTGAGAAATTAGTGCTCTGGGAGTTTTTCTTTAAATAACACAGTAATACAGCAGTTGTATCTGAACAGCTTCAACCAGCTCAATCTGGTACTTTTGAGATGGTCTCTAATTGTCTTGGTAATTTATATTGTACAAAACAGTATTCAGTAATCTGACATTTAAGAGAAACAAATAACCTCATCAGTCCCTATAATGATTACCTGGTCCCTGTTGTCCAGGGCAGTGGACACAGAGGCAGTGACACACAGCAGGATCTGTAGCACCTTGGGCAGGTAGATGTGGATAAGGTGGCCCAGTTTCTGGATCACCACATTGATGATGTTCAGCAGGCTGTGCTGTCGGCCCAGCGGCAGAAGGGCACCCACGTTTGTCTCAGCTACTGCTTTCTCCACCGCTGCCAGGCAGGAACCTGAGGAAACAAGGATTGCTCAGCTGTTAAAAGGCTGTTGTTACATCAGAGTCTCAGGGGAGCACTAGTTCAAGAGAGGCTTACTGTGTTGCCTATGATATATTATTAGTATAGAACTCAGAGTCCAGTCTAACTGTAGGTTGATGCCAGTGGGTGGAGAAACAACGAATGTATTCATCACTGTCACATGATCATTTTACAGAATATCTTTAATTTTCTGCCGCAGACCTACCTTGGCTGTGATGGCAGACGGGCTCCAGCAGCAGGTCGATGAACATACCAAGCTCCTCAGCTTGGCAACTTGCCAGGAAACGTAGGATAATGGAGGACCGGGAGGCGGCGCTCGCCTTCCCCTGAAACTTACTGCCTGCTTTACTGCGCAGACGGCCGAACAGGATCCTGCGTCAAACAGCAAAAGCAGGGCTGTTAGTCAGTTCTGGTAAGGCTGTGGTATGCACACAGGTTCAAATCTATTATTTATTAACTACTATTATTAACTATTAACTAGGAAGACAGAAAATTTATAAAAAATGGTGTCCTGTAGTTTGTGAGCAAAGTAATTAAAAACCAGGAATAATTAGAAAAACCATTTCATTGTTTCACTCAGTCATGTATGAACGTGTCTCCTGTTCCCACAGTACTTCTCGGGTCATGTTTGAAGCTTTCTAAATGAGCAGAAAGCTTTGACATCAAGCCGCCAGCAGCAGAAGGAAAGACTGATTCCAGGCTACCGAATGAATGAAACCAAAATAATATTTAAAAAATAAAAAGTCAACAGTGGAAGTGTGGGTGACAGACTGACGGGGGACAGAGGATCTGTAAAAGCATATTCCTCTTGTTTAGAAGTCTACTTCTACTCTCCAGCAGATGAAAAGCAGTTGAACCATAAACTGTCTTATTACCTAATAGGTACTCGATGAGTTTTACTTTATAGATCAATAAAAAAATAAAACAATATTTCCATTTTGAGCAGAAAGTGGATCTTATTTACTAATGCCCCTATTTACTTTCACAGACGGCATCATCCCACAGGCTGTAAGACTGCTGAACTCTTGAGCTCATCACTTCGTCACTTTGCCTTTATACAGTATACTTTACATTCTGTTTCACAAACTGTTACACCTCTGTGTTTGCCAATGATTTTCACTGGCAATGACTACTTGACATATGACAAAGAACCTTGAACCTTGTTTTTTAGGTCATAAATACTCATCCTCATCTTGACATTTTTACACTGTTTTTTTGTACAGATTCAAAAAAGGAGAAAAAAAAAACAGCTATACAGGATTACAACACACAGAGCGACTTCATTCTCTGCTCAGATAGACATTACTCCTCTATATCTTTACAAAGACAATAGTTGCTTACTAATACATTAATGCTCTAAATTTCAAATTTAGCATCTTTAAAGAAAAAACATACTCTGTCAGATACACAGACACTTGTACCTCATAAGCAGTGGGATGAGTTTGGCTCTGTGTGAAGCATCAACCACTCCCGTCTCCTCAGATATGTTGAAGTGGACAATCTCCTCTTTGAAGTGTTTGTCGTCCAGGAGCCTCTCAAGATTCTCCCTGTACAAACACACACAAAGTTGAAAACACATCACCTCTGCAGCTTGTAGCAGATCAATGTCTTGTTCAAAGACTTATTCCCAAAGCAGACACTCAGAACTTGGGTAAAAAAAAAAAAACACCAAATTGCCCATTATGTAGTCCTATCATGATACTATGTGTATTTAATAACCACTTAATAAGATACAGATTGATGTACAGCGTACAACCAGAATCACTGGGTCTGCTCACTGTCTGATCAGCCTGATCCTGAACAAAGAGTCGCACACAATCATCTGTAATGCTAAACTTCCTCAGAAATCCACATCTGTCTGCAGGTGAGCTGGAGCTACAGTAAACGGATAGCTTGATAACAGACAATAGAGGACAAGATGTTAGGCCAAGTCAGCACCGAGGTGGAAGTTAACATTCCTCCACCTGTAACCATAGGAGGGCGGAGGACCAGAGCTCTGATTCCTATCGAAGATGCTCACAATGACCTCATTGAAGCAAAGAAAGAATGGGAGATTGTTGCTTCAAGAGGCGTATTACTGTATATTTGCTTTCCTGGTTGTTTCTTACTTGTACGGCACTATGTTGGAGTCTTTGTATGTGAGAACACATTCCAGCGCCACACACTGGATCTGCTGGTCCTGATGGCAGAGCAACTGAAAACAGAGAGAAACATATGCTGGTTTGATGCCTAAGAAAACACACAACACAGAAAAGGTCAGACCAACATCTTTGTGTTCACAACAATGTCATATTTTGGGGTAAATACACAGGTATATCACTATCAAGTAGCACTGATGTTAGTATTGTTTTAATAACAAGGTTTTTGTGTGTATGAAGTTTTATATTACCTGGTTATAGAGCTCACTGAGACTGCTCTCCAGGTACAGAGAGCGAGGATTGGTGAATTTGGCAAATACCTTCAGATGGGCAATCAGCTGTCTGGGGAAAAAAAGACCCACACAGGGTTCAGTTATGCTTACAAATTATATACCACCAGTACAGGTATAGTGGTTTTAGAAAAACAATCAAAACTACTGTAAATCCCTGCATCCAGGTGAGAGTGTCCAATATTTCATTAATTGTACATAACTATTTTGAGTTCTGCTCCAGACGAAATTGACTTTGAAAAAAAAAAAAAAAATCACAGGTTTTGGTCAAAATTTCAAAAATGTTGGGGACCCTGAACTTCTAACCCCCAAGAGGCACAACTAGACCACACCGTCAACCATCATACCCAATTTGAAGTTCATAAGTCTAGTAGTTTCCGAAAACAAATGTATGACATGCGAACAGACAAGCAGAGCTACGCTGTAGTGGGGGTATTATAAAAATAATAATAAATCTGGTCAGATTCATAATCTTGTACTTTCTTTGGTCAGATCCTGATCAATTTTGATTTTAAATTTTGCCATTTTCAGACTACTTATGTGGCAAAGCTCGAGAAGTTTTCTTTTACTAAATGAATAACAGGTTTTGTAGAAAAACATGTTCAAAGTACACTGGAAAAAGGCCGCTTCAAAAATAAGTAGAAAAGAAACAATGAATATACAGTATTTTTGCTCGTAATGAGTAAAAAATGCTGATGGAACAAGTGCTTGGTAAGGTTTCTTGAAATAAGATGGAATATTTAGGCCTTATGATAAAAACAGATCTTCAAATTAGCTGGGAAAACTCATTTTGAGCTACATTTTACTCGTATTAGGAAGTGTTAGGTGTCATTATAAGCCTGTATAATAGGAAGATAATCAAGATGCATCGTCTAAAAACAAGTCATATATCTCACTGAAATGTCACTTGCATTTTCGTAGTGAAAGCATAGTTGTTGTTGACATATTTACCATTTTATTTATTTTGATGTCAGAATGTAATATGACCTGGGGATAAGCTATAAACCGGGAAAACATTCAGTGTGTTTCTGATGTCTTACTTGGCAGCAGCTCTTTTTGGAGGAGCCTTCTTCTGTTGTCTGCCTCCCTCCTCTGCCTCCTGTTCCTCTTCCTCCCTCTCCTCCACCACAGCCATCCCAGACTCCTCTAGGGCAGCATCATTCCCCTTCCTCAAGTCCTGAGTGGGTGCCACCAGCAGGTCGGCGGGGTAAAACTCATTCCTGGCGACAAAAGGAACATCAGGGCTGAATACATGCAGACGTAGTGCATTCTTGGAAAATTATTAATCAGGTAAATATTATTTACTAAACAAACCTAAATCACTGTGAACACAAACCTGATGAACCTGAGCAGCAGAGGGCTCAGCTCCCGGCTGCGTGGCTCCACTCTGTCGGCAAACTGGGTCATGCAGCGCCACAGCAGGCTGCGGAAGTTGGGGAAGTCCGTCCTCTCGTTGGGGTCGGAGGTCAACTTCAGCTGTTCTAGGAACAGCACTCCGACGTCCCCGCTTTCAATGACATCGCAGCCCGGCTCACCCTGAAGATCTGACTCTTCCTCCTCATCCTCACCGTTCTCCTGCAACTCTTTTTCTATGACATGCAGAGAGAGCAGATCTGTTTCAGGTGTTCTGATTATGAAGCATCATACTTCTGAGATGGTGAAATATAGTATCACCATGCTTTTTTTCCATAGAAACACATAAACAAACATGACAAAAGACCCCCAGAACACTCTTCTAAGATAAATAAAATAAATACTGAATAATAAAATAAATGAATAATAAATGGCAAGCAATAATAACAACCATGATAATAATATTAAAAATTCTATTACTTGTATGTCTTCACCTACACAATATTCTAGCCAACATAAAGGTTAACAAAACAACTTTAACCCCTAACCAGCCTCACACTTTGCCCATAGGTCTCAGCACATAAAAGCTGACATTAACCAAAGTTTTACTCTCATCATGACTATAATGTGCACCAGTATCTTGCAGCACAGCAGGCACCCTTACCAGCCAGCCCTGCCACCATCTCCAGATGTGCATGGTAAACCCTCCAGAAGTCCTTGTTGTCCATCCCTCTGGCATGGCTCCTGTGAGGAGGAAAGAGACTCATTTATTGTACATGTATTCAGCGGACACCTCAATATAATGAATAACATTAATATTTTTGACATTCCTCAGTTAGATGACAGAAAAGATATCCGCACACTTAGATCTATGCAGTATTTCACTTTTGTCTAAGCTTTCAGCCTGCCAGACCTTCATCTGAGCATACATGATTCAATAAGCTAGTAGAAATAACCAATCCCATTCTAATCATTGGCAGTATGCAGCGCTCCTGTGCACACACTAGTGGTAGAAGCTCCACGTCTTGGGAATTGTAGTTTTAGTAGAACTGTGAGGCATAAAAACAGATGTCATTTATTTTATATACACTGCCAAAAAAATCTGGGAAAACTTAATCATCACAGTATAACACCAAGTCAGTTAAACTTCAGGGATCAATCAATCTGTCCATTTAGGAAGCACAAATGATAGTGAATCACTTTCACCTGCTTTGGTGCAAATAAAAAAGTGCCAGGTGCAACAGAGAGGCAACAGTAAGACAAGCCCCAAAAAGGGAATGGTTTTACAGGTGGTGGCCACAGACAGTTGTTCTCTCCTTGTCCTTCCTGACTGATTCTTCTCTAGTTTTGTGCTCTGCTAGTGTCCTTGTTACTACTTGTAGCATGAGGTGGTACCTGCAGCCCAATCAGGTTACACAGGTAGTCCAGTTCTCCAGGAAGGCCTTTCATACATGCAGTCGCATGAAGGTTTGCTGTGTCTCCCAGCACAGTCTCAAGAGCATGGAGGAGATAACAGGAGACCGGCCGTTACATGAGGAGGGCTGGACAGGGCCGTAGAAGGGGATCAACCCAGCAGCAGGACCCGTATCTGCTCCTTCGTGCAAACTGTCAGAAACAAACTCCAGGGTCCTCCTGGTGCAGGACAACATCCGGTCTCATGTGGCCAGAGTGGGTAGGCAGTTCCTGGATGACGAAGGCATTGATGCCATTGACTAGCCCTCACGTTCCCCTGACCTAAATCCAACTGAGCACTTATGGGACGTTATGTATCGGGGCATCCGTCGCCACAAAGTACCGCCACAGACTGTCCAGGAGCTCAGTGATGCCCTGATCTAGGTCTGGGAGGATATGCACCTTTTGATGAACCATTTGTTCATCAAGAGCTGATGTGTGATTTAGGTGTTCCCTTTTTTTTTAAGCCGTGTATTTTGGCAGGATCCTTTTATACTCACACAATGAGTTCAATGACTGCATCCCACAGCGGCCTGAAGTTGACAAACAGCATTGCGATGAGGTAACGCAGAGGCACCTGAAGGAAAATGACCATCTCTAACATTTGCATACAAAAATCACAAGAATAGATGACCAATATCACGGTGTTTGTTATTTCACCTGATGAAAAGAAGAAGAAATAATAGCCTGGAGAGCGTCATATGTACCTGCTGGAAGGTGCTGGGCGGTCCCTGAGGCAGACTGCGCTGCACCAGATCGTGCCTCAGCTTCCGGAGGTGTAGCAGTTTTTCTCTATAGTCTTGCACCGAAGCCGGAACCAGCTCCGCCTGCAGGCACACTGAGAACACCGGCTGCACCTCCACACTCTCCTCACTCTGGACAGAGGGGCAAATACAGAAATCAATACACAAGCGTATTGTTTGCTATATGTGATTAAGATTCATGAGAATCTAGACGGTCGTACCTCGGCCTGCAGAGGGAGCTCTGCCTCAAACTGAGAGAGAATCCTTAAAGTCAGCAGGCGGATCTGAGAGAGAAAATAATTCCTTGGTGAAATAGTAGGTAGTAATAGTATCAACATATTCAAATTATTCCTTGGATATTATCTGTAGATTATATGTAGAAATGCAGCTTTAAAGGGTTGCAGCAGGGTTGTATGAGGTACTTATCCAAGGCCCCCCTAAAAAAAAAAAAATCAATATCACGTGTTTAGGTGTTCAATGTTTAAGTGTATGCTGTATTTAGAATATTTTTGCTGGTTTACCTTGATGAGAGCCCTTTCCAACAGGGATCTGAAGTTGTTATTTCTGCTCTCACCAGACTACATAAAACTGTAATTTTACCAAGCAGAACAAACTAACCAATCACACAATAACCCAAATAAATTAACTGATCAAGACAGTAGTAGACCAGCAACCCCTGCGTTATGCGAGGTAAAATTACTGTTTTTTCCCATGGAGTCTGGTTGCTTTGGCAAGAGCAGAGATTACAGCTTCAGTTCCCTGTCAGAAACAGATTGTATCGCTGTCTGACAGCAAGATAAGCTGGTGAAAATATTCTAAATACAGCATACACAAACTGATTTTGACTTTTTTAAGAGAGCCTTTCTTTTAGGTGGTTAAAGTACACTTTGCTGCCGGCGCAGCAGTGCATTGATTTGGTTCTGAACGGTAACTCCCGTCTGCTTCTCCAAACTGAGGTCATGCTGACTGTATTCTGCTGTAGGTAATACACCGACTGTGGATTACTATCTCATACTACCCCACTTCAAAACACTCAAACTATCCCTTTAACGTCAAATGTGAACTTTGTGTTCAAATGATGTTAAAGTGCCTGCTGGTGTGACTGCAGACATACGTTGGAGACGTTGGAGGAGAGGTTGGCGTGCAGTATCTGGTGGAGCTCCAGCAGTGCACTGTGGGACAGGTGTTCTGAAACACCGCTGAGTGACAGGCGGGTGTAGTACAGGTCTCCTAGTAGCAAGGCAGACAGGTCTATGGGAAACTTCCTGTAACGACAATGAACATGATGGTTATGAGTTAAAGGCATAGCCTGGAGGATTTGGCTGCATCTGGTAGTGTGGTTGCAGATTGCAGCCGAGTTCCCCTTATTGGCTCATTATTCCCTTTCCAAGACCACAGTAATATGAGCTGCTGATGCAAAACCATGGCAACACTGTTTCTCTCTCTCTCAGAGGACATCCTTACCATAATAACACTATTTGAGGAGCAACAGAGACGACGACTGAAGGTACCACAGTTTTGCACTCTGTGGCTCATGTTACAGTAGTTTCACAAACATGTCAAAGAAGTATAGTGGCATTCAGGTAAATATGTGGAAGTCTCTCTCCCTCTCTAGAGCCAGTGTTTGATTTGTCCATTCTGGGCTACTGTAGAAACATGGCGGAGCAACATGACGGACTCCATGAAGAGGACTTTCTCCCTATGTAGATATAAAGAGCTCATATTAAGCTAAAACACAGCAACTGTTATTTTCAGGTGATTAGACATCAATGAAAACATAGTTATGAATTTTATATTTCATTCCACACTGGTCCTTTAAACCCTTTAGTGGACGTGACAAAGGCATTTAGTATCTGATAAATAGATGGAGAGTCATTACATTCAGAAACAAAATGAGTTTTTTCACCTAAGACATGAGCGATGGATGTGTGTTTCAGTAAGCTGTAGCTTTCCCTCTGTCTATCCAGTCATTACCAATCGGACACACAAAGAGTTATTGAGACTGGAAAAAGAGAGCAGCATGGATGCAAATGCCACCGATGCATGTATAGTGTAAGAGTGACACAAGCACCCACACTTGAGGTACTTACTGTAGGATTGAGTTGATCTTGTCCACAGTGACCAGTGAGAGAAGTTGAGCAGAGCCGTCCAGAGAGAGGAGGCAGCTCAGGGCCTGTCTGGCTACAAACAGACCAGCTGCAGGATGCAGAGATCAGACACCAGAATTAGCTACAAACTCAAAGCACTACGCAAAATCTTGGTTCTGTTTCCACACTTGTTTGGGTAGACTCTAAAGAGAAAGACCTGATTACCTCGACTCAGAACAACTGGTGCTCACTGGCTCAGCTGTTCTATTCAAACAATTTGTAGCATCACTTTAATGTATTTTTTTTTATCCCTTTTAAAGATTAAATAATGCAACTGATTATTTTTATTAGAAATAAAACTATTCTCTTAATTCCTGCAGCCTAAAAACCTTCAAAAAGCTTATTTTGTACAAACTATCCGAAAACCTAAATGCATTCAATTTACAATATGAAGAAAATAAAAGCAATATATCTGAGTTTGAAAAAAACATCACCAGGAAACATGTAGCATTTTTTATTTAATAATTCACCAGGGAATAAGGGTAATCTCGCATCAAAATCCTCAGATATATTTTCTGTTGATTACTAATCACCTCATTTCAACTCTAAAAGGCCTCAGCCGTTTTAGTTGCTATGAAGATTTTACTATTTATGCTTCTCACACTTTTTGTACACTGTGGATGTTTAAAAAAGAAAGAAATCACAAACCTTTTCCCAGTTTCTCTGTCTCAATCTCACACAGGAGGCGGTTTAAGAAAGCAGTCACAGCGGGAACAACACTAGCTGGAGCAATGGGCCTAGGAAATTAAAAAAATATGAATACAATGGATCAATATAATGAATACATCAGACCTTTCAGTGATGCATGTATGCAAGTGAGTGAGTGAGGAAGGAAGAGAGTAGGTGTCACCTTTTCACAGTAACAGACTCTGTAATATCGGTTTACTTTTCTCAGACTTTTCATAACAAAATATGAATAAAACACATTACCTATTTTGTTAACATTGTTCTTTAATGAGCCAAAACTTTTAAGGTTACAGTTGATGTGGCGAAGTACTACTCTAAACCACCAACTAATGTAATGTGACCCAAGTTGGAGAATAGATTTTGTGATCTCTTTAAAATGTGATTCATTGTCACTAATAAATTTGACTTACCAAAAGACTATTTTAACTCCCCTGAATCTCCCCGTTTGGGAAACATCTCTGTAATCAGCAGGAGCCCTGAGGACTGTAAACACAAGCTGGGTTTCCACCAAGAAGTTACTGGTAATTTTACATTTCATGGAACTCAGCGGTTCCTTCAGCCCTTGTTGTCTGTGTTTCCATAGTGGTCGAACTGCCTGCAAAGATTTGTTCAACTAGTTTGCTGATGTATGAAAAAGCAACATGAGATGGAACGAGGGCTGCTGGTGGTTGCAGCAGTAAACACACTGCAGCCTCACTATGAAGACATTTACTGCTGCATAGTATTTACTGATGCACGATGGATGGAATGAATGAAATGTAGAGGAGGAAAATGAAACAAAGAGCATCTTTCTCCACAGTAAATCATCTGTTAGGCGATTGATGGTTACTTATTTGGTTACTAATTGTGCTTTACAATGCGAAGGAATCAGAAAATAACTATTTTCTCTCATTCACAGCACTGCCATATGTTCTGTCTCTTCTACCACTTGTCTTCTCAGCTGATTCACACAATCTCTCTCTTTCTCTTTTTCTTTTAATGAATCAGGAAGCTGACAGCAGAGCCTAACTTGACCTTTAATGTTATCATGGTAAAGCTAAAGCAACAGTGCTGTGTGTGTTTTATAAATCTGCGACGGGCATCCCTGCAAACTCCACCACAAAACTTCCTGTAAATACTACGCTCCGAACTTAATCCAGACCTTGGTCCCTGCGGTTGAAATGCAAAGAGTTCCTCAAAAGGTTCCTAGTTCCAGGGGAAGTTCCTGTAGTGGAAACGGGGCTACAGTACATGCCATGTGTTACCTGAGGTGTGGCAGAAGCACCAGGGCAGCCCAAGGCAGTGACAGGTCGGTGATGGACTGATTCTGCTCCTCTGGAAACTGGATCAGCGACAGCACCAGCTCTGGGACTGCAATCTGCTCTGATGTCGAGCTGCTGGTCTGTCCTGCCTCCTCACTGCTAAATGAGAATAAACACATTAAGTCCTGGGAAGTTTAAACACACAAGAGGATTCAGAAGGATGTATTTGGGCTGTTTTTAAAGTTAGTATGTGATGTATGCTGTTCCTCACCCTGTGGTCTGCCCAGTGAAGAGTAGTGGGTACGTTTCAAAGGCCATGGAGCCGTCTGTGGGGGGTGGGGCTTTGGCGAGGATCAGAGTGACCAGCGTATCCAGGCCACAGTGGCGAGACAGGGGCTCGCCGCAGCCAAACAACCCAGCGGTGAAGCACAGCAGGCTGGGGAGGAAGAGCTGGAGGAAAGCGAGTGAGAGAAAAGTTAATGTCAGGGAGTGGAGAGGAAACACAACAAAATAGCAGATTTATCACTCCAGTGAAGACTCACCTGTTCAAACTGCTTCATGGTGAACATCTCCTTGGTGAACTCCAGCATCAGATCTTGCCCCACTGTGCTGTTAAACACCTTGAAGACAAAAAGCACATGGATATACACATTCATCCCACATACATTTCCTTAACAACACCCTGCACAACATACAGATGCAATCTCATTCTTTTTCCCCCGTTTAGCACAAATCCACACCTTTTGGACTGTTTCCTGGATGAGTGCTTTGGGCAGGGTGATGTTCTCCCCAAGGAGAAGAGAGGAGGTGATCTGAAGTACCAGACGGGAACAGGGAGCAGACAGAGATGAGCTCTGAATCAGCCGTAACACCGTCTGTAGGCACGAGAAAATAACATGATGAAGACACAGAAAAAAACACACTTTGACTTCAAAGCAGCAATAGGTAGAACTGGAGTAAGTAGGATTTTAAAAAGTTATTTTTATGAAACGGTCACTATATCCTGACTAGTGCATGAGACAGGTAATCTGAAAACAATAATGTTCCTCTGTGTCCTCCGGTGCTCCTCATGGCATCTGCAAGATTTCACAGACCGGAGGAAAACAACCAATCAGAGCAGAGCTGGAGCCTGTCGTCTCTGAGCAGCTGTCAATCACTCATGAACTCAAACGGTCAAACTCAAAAGGCAGCGCTGATCAAATCTGAATCAATATTCTGTTACTGTAATGCCTATTTCTTATGAAAAATGTTTTCAGAAACATCTTGTAGTTACTGTTTAGCTGTAAAATGAGAACATTTGTGCTCCACCTGGTGGGCGGTACTTCGTATTTCCTCAGCTGATCTCAACATGGTGTCCGAGTCACAAACTTTCTCATTTTACAGCTAAACAGTCACTACAAGATGTGTCAGAGAACATCTGAGGTGATAAATAGACATTACATTGACAGAATAGTCTCTCTGTCTGAAATGACTTGTGACTGGCTAAAGTCTCCCGCTTGAATTACAATATGGTTATTATGGGATTTTTAACCAATAATGCATAATATTTTGCTTCTACTACTACTGCTTCTTTAATTGGAATAACAGTTTTTTAAACAATGTTTATTGACATTTTCCATTTTTCCATTCAGAGATATACCACAATTAATACAAACAGCATCAGCCATCAGTTCCCCCCAAATGTCCATAACTGTCAAGAAAAGTATAAAATACTTAAAAAAAAAAAAAAACAAGAAACAAAATAAATAATAACAATAAGAATTAGAAAAATTAAGTATTAGAGAGGAGGTTTAGGAATAACAGTTTTTGTATGTGACAGTTTTCTCCTGTTACCTGGCAGACAGCCTCTGGCTTGGTGACCTTGGCTCCGTCCTTGTGGGACACCAGGGTGTGGAGAATGAACAACAGCCTCTCTAGTTGTTCTCTTTCCTGTTCCGCCTCTTCTCCTTTCGCTTCCACAACACCCAGCACCTCCACCACACTGGCCTGTACAAGGGAACGCACCACCATGAGATACAAGGTGGGGAAAGTAACAAAGAAATCCTTGGAGGGTGGAGAAAGGACTGATGATTCCCCCATCCCATGCCCCCAAGATAAAACAGGCCAGACATCTCACCCACCTGTAAGGACTCCCACAAAACCAGGAAGTGTTCTCTGTCAATGTGATTGGCCGCAGCCTGGGCCATGTGATCCAGAGCATCCTTAACTGTGTCCCATGGCAGAGAATCTCCTGTGTTGGTTGAGGGTCCAAGCTTGCGCAAAGCTACAGGGAGAGCCTGGAGAGATAGGCGAAGAGACACAGACCATTCAAGATTACTGTCTGTTATGTTACAGTGTCATTCAGTCCTAAATTCAATGACATTTATATGTCACATGGTTTTAAAGAGGACCTATCATGCATATTTTCAGGTTCACGCTTGTATTTTGGGTTCCTACTAGAACAAGTTTACATTCTTTAAGGTTCAAAAAAGACTTAATTTTTCCTCATACTGACTGTGCTACAGCACCTCATTTCACTCTGTCTGAATTGCTCTGTTTGAGGACCCAGCCCTCCCGAAAAGCCCAGTCTGCTCTGATTGGTCAGCTGGCCCACTCTGTAATGATTGGTCAACAAAAGCAAACTCTTTGGACTCTGCTCCAGCTCTGCTCTAACTAGCTTTGATTGAGGACCTGCCAAATTAGCCACTAAGCAGGTATTATGCAAATATGTTACTTGGTAACATGGTGAAGCTTTTCAAGCAGTTCAGGAGCAGTGTTTCTATGAGAGAGAGCAACTCTTTTTGGCGTGTACTTTGAGCTTTGTAGACCTTTTATATGCACAAAAGCTATGTAACACACTAAAAGAAAAGGAAAAGGCATAACAGGTCCTCTTTAAAATTCTTAGCAACCGACAAATCTTAAATGAAATCTCTGTCCATCACAGTGTGTGAATTCTGCACATAATTCGCTGGAAAAGAAACTCACATTTACAGCACAGGAGTGGAACATGTTTCTGACTCCTTTGCACATTTCGAACAGTAGTTGACCTGCTCCCTCCGCCTTGTCAGGGTGCTGCTGCAGGTCTGCGAACACGTGACTCAGCAGTGCATCAAGATCTGGAACCTGGGTGACACAGTGAGACCATTGAAAACAAAAATGCTGAATACTGGCACAATTATGTACTATAATAATAAGCAATTCAACTTTAAGGACAGGGAGGCACAAGTTCATGTTTGCTGCTCACATGCAAATGACTCACCTTTCTCATCAAAAAGGAGAAGCTCTCTGCTGCAAACTTGCGGATGTGCTCTTTCTTGTGCTCCAACAGTGTGCTGTATAAACTAAGGGGTGAAAAAAAGAAATTATAAATAAGAGCTACAACAGGGAAAAATACCATCCACCATACTGGAAAACAGATTTACCTGCAAAGCATCCACAATGTCTCACCTGTAAATGTTGGTCATGTCCTTCACCATGAGCCTCCACAGGTACTTGTAGAGGTAGGAGAGACAGGTGAAAGCCCACTCAAGGACTTCCGTGTCTTTGGTGTCCAGCAGGGAGGTGATCAGAAGGAAGAAATCGGGGAAATGGGGGTAGAAGTCGGTTTGCAGATCTCTGGCCAGCTGCACCACCAGGCTGGAGGTTGGAGAGGAGACACACACAACTAGTACATCACCTTGTAACTGAACAACAATTTTGCTACTCTGGTAAACACAAATCAACTTACTCCAACAGTGGCTGGTAGGCCAGACTGTTCTTGACAGCCAGGTGCATTTTCAGACTCTCCACTATGGACTTCTGATGGAAAACCAGCATGTTGAACGACTGGCTCTGGTTGGAAACCTCTTTCAAAAATGCAGCTGTGGAGAGAAGGCATTTGTTTTCACACACAGCATCTTTACTCAGGTTTAGTAGTACA
The DNA here is from genome assembly GCA_947000775.1 of Pterois miles. Lineage (NCBI taxonomy): Eukaryota > Metazoa > Chordata > Actinopteri > Perciformes > Scorpaenidae > Pterois > Pterois miles. The sequence goes on along the minus strand of CAMQGK010000549.1, from coordinate 14,044,375 downwards.
GTCACCAGGTGTCCCACTTTACAAGGGACTGCACAGCATTTTTATCCCTCGTCCCACATATTGAGACGATGTTGCACATTTTCATTGGCTCTTGTTTTCAAAAGTCAAACCACTGCATGACAGACACTTTTTTAAAAATTTGGCTTTTATCCAGTTGGCTGTGAAGAAAGCAGGGACGGTTGCCATCACGCTGTTTACTGTCAATAAAACTATATACAAGTGGGTCAAGTACAGGTTAACATTTCACCATCTTTGCTATGCTATGCCCAACGGGACTGCAAAGTCACAAGCTATGCAGATTTATGCAGAATATGCTGTAAACTACCACAAAGAAAAGGAAAAGCAACTACAACAAAGACCATGAAACTACTTATAAGTAGCAATTCCTAGTTTTTAGTGAAATTTGCCAGTTATTTTTCAGTTTCACATGGGAGAAACCAACATGAAGCATCAGTTTATGTGAATCTCACAAGAAATGTGCAGCTCAAAAAGAGATATCGATCTATGGATGCATTTGGCAAAGCATAGAGATGTTACAAGATAAGGGGCAGAATAGAAATCTTTCTTATTCAAGTTAGGCGCTATATATAGATAGATATAGAATTGTATACCTCAGCCTTGGTAAGGTGTCCTACACAAACATACTCTTTGTTCCACATTTGGTTTGTTAGGATCTGGTCGCCCTAATTAGTAGTAGTCGTATTCATTATGTTTTATACATACTGAAATGCTCTGTCAAGTTGAGGTCTCTCCATTTTGTCAGTCCTTCAGAGAAGTAGGTTTCTATTTCCTGCGAATGGACCAAACAAGTCATTATCAATCTGATGCAAACTATAAAAACAATAACACAGAAACACATTATGTTCCATGACTGTACAAACCTCTGCATAAGATCCAGTCCTGTCAATGCGATGGATGACATCAATGTTGACATTGGAAAGTCTTTCAGCAAAAGTGAGAAACTGAAAAAAGACACGTGAAAAGGGTTTATAATCTGCTACAGCTGGAAGACAACTAAGCTAACGACGTAGTAATGCGGTAAATTAGATATATGTTAGGTTAAATGCTATATCTTCACTATTAAGTAACATATTTAACTGTGCTATCTGAGTGGAATTAACAGTGAACCCCGCTACTTGCTTGGTCATAACTGGCATGTAAAACATTAAATAAACAAACAGCTAATGCACGAATACAGTTTGCAGCTACGTCTGTTAGCATCATGCTACAGTAAGTTTCTGGACGCTCACCCTGTAGGTGTTCTCAGATTTGTGATACGAAGACTTGGATTTAATCTTCATCTTTGTCTTATTGCTCGACACGTTATTAATTATATTCCAAAGGTCGACGTGAGATTTAAACGACTCATGAAAGCTGGAGTTTCTTCTCTTGGTTACAACTGTTTAGACACACGCCGAGACCTGGGAGCGGCCATGTTGAACAATGCATTCTGGGAAATTTGACTCCGCGTGGTGGTGAAAGAGAAGCGAAGAGACGAGAGCGAAATCCCTCCGTCATTTCCGCCTTCGTTTGAGGCTTCACTCCTCCAACTTCCCAACTTCGTTTACATTGTTAGGTGCACATTTAAATCGCAACGGACCATGTAAGAGCATGGGGCTAAGCGAGATGCAACGCATCGTTGAATAAGGTACAAATAAAACAACCAAAAGAGTTTTTTGTCAGTATTTCACCTGCTCTGTATGGCTATGACTCCTGTTAGAAAGACAACCACTAGTAAAAAACTCCTATCTTGCCCCATTTCAAGCTATTCAGTTGTCTTTAGTTTAATTTGAAAATCTCGCAATTTTATCAAAGCTAAAACAGAAGTTATTCTGTTTGCATTAAAGGTCCAGTGTGTAACATTTTCAGGATCTATTTGTAGAACCATATAATGTTCATAACTATGTTTTCATTTGTGTATAATCATCAGAAATAATAAATTGTTGCATTTTAGCTTAGAATAAGCCCTTTATACCACAAAGCCGTTTCTCCTCACAGAGTCCACCATGTTGCTTTCAACAATAGCCCAGAACCAAGCCTCCAAAAAGTGCGTCAGCCATTCGGTGCCTTCAGATGGGGTCGCGTTTACCGTCTTAACGAGTCGGGCTCATATGAATGCCCCCCCTCGTATCGTATTCGCGACCTTGTAAGTTTGTCGACATTGTGAGAAATGGTGGAGCCCATGGAAGTTCATTTATCAGTGCATTATGAGTTAACATTGTACAGCATGTTGGAATTTTAGTCATATATTGTTTTTCTTGGTAATTTTATAATATATCTGTGAAAAATGTTGACATTCTCAACAACCTCATCTGTCTCCTCTGTCACTACACCTTTGCATTTCCTTCATTATGTTACCCACTTGCTAGCTTGCTAAATTGTGAAGCTCTGTGGCCTCTAGACTCGGACAGTAACCGTGATATTGCTGTTGTTTAGCAGTGGTGACGACTTAACCAGATGAACTTCCCATGTCGTAAACATGAGTTCGCTAGTTCCATTTGAAGGCACCAGTTGATTCCAACATGGTTGCAGTGGCCAATGGTGGCACATCAATTTCTGTGTACGTCACTTGATGCCAGAGGTTTTCCTCTCCAGAAGACAGAGACATTTCTAGGGGAGTTAGACAAGGCACTAGTAACCCCTCATATAGTGGTGACAACAAACAAAAACACCCATACTTGTTAACTAGGATATATGTCTGAACATGTAAATTAAAAGAAAAAAAAAACATCATGTTATCTTTTATAATTATAAAGGATTTGTGATGTATTTACATGTTAGTTTCGGCCTTGAAAAAGTTCAGTTTGACCCGTGATTAAAGGCTTCAGAAGTGAATACCTACAGTCAGTACAAAAGACAAATTGTTCGATGGGATTCTGACAGGTTGCAAACATTCACCACAACACCCAGGAACTCCAGTCTCAATTCCTGAAACCTCCCTTTCACTAAATTATTAGTAAAACCACAGTTTACTCAAGTGCTGTCTCCTTCTCGACCTGATTTACAAGAAGTCTGTTGCTTATCAGTGCCTTTTACTGTACACACATTTCAGGAGCAGTGAGTAACACCTACAGTACGTACTGGAAGTACATGTGCAGGGATTTGAGAATCTTTAAATATTTTTATCTTTACTCATATCTGCTAGAATCAGGAGCTCAAACAGAGCGTGAAAGGAGGTGCTGGAGGCCAGTATGAGAAGAATAAAGTGTTTTTTGAACATCAAAGTATGTAAACATGTTCTAGTGGAAACCAAAACACAAGTATGCACCTGAAAATGAGCATAATAGGTCCTAACAGATCCTCTTTAATCAAACAACAAATTAGACATGCAACACATTTTATCACATACTGTAATTCATCCAGACGTTGCAAAGTTCTTCTTTTGAATACAACCTTCGAATATATTCACAAAGTAAATTCTTCCTTTTTGAAATTAGTAAATGTACATGTGTGTGTGTGTGTGTGTGTGTGTGTGTGTGTGTGTGTGTGTGTGTGTGTGTGTGATGATGGTAGCTTTATCCTGTGGTCAGGTGAACAATTCATCCTCCTCGCCTGTTGACTCCACATGTACCTGCCTGGAATGCTTGCTCTCCTTCACACACACACACACACACACACACACACACACACACACACACACACACACACACACAATAAAAGGTTTCGGTCCATGGTCCTGCCCTCAGTGTTGAGTGAGAAGGTGATGTATCTGGACGTCCATTCATCCATAGAGGATCTGCTTTTTTTCGACTCTGAGTGCAAAACACATAGGACAGTTTGAATAACTTTCTGAAAAGTTTTCTTTCCAGTTCTGGTCTGACTTCCACCAAAATGTCAGGGGACTCTCTGGTCGCTGGCTCCTTTGTGGTAGCAGACTATGTAGTGTTTGCTCTCATGCTCCTGGTGTCGGCTGCAGTTGGGGTCTACTACGCCTGGGAGGACAGGGGCCAGCGGAGCTCGGGGGACTTCCTAATGGGGGGCCGAAGGCTGACGGCTCTGCCCGTCTCCCTGTCCCTGACCGCCAGCTTCATGTCAGCCATCACAGTGCTGTCCAACCCAGCCGAGGTAAGGTCACAGCAGATTCCCCAGGTTACAAATTCAATAAACATCTCTCCTGAAAATTCATTTTGTGTCTGGTTCAAGTCTGTAGGACATTTTTATTTGTAATGCAAGAAAGATTTTTAAAGTGGGATGATGATCACTTTCCCACTGCAGTTTTTCAATTGAATCAGAGACATAATGGTAGAGACAATGAGACATGCATGGGACATACACTTAAAACTTAGATTTATAAGCTGTAATGAGGATTATTCATCACACCAGTGGAATTATAAAGGGACCCATGGATACATAAATGCAAACTGTGCAAAGAACAAAATAAGATACCTTTGCCAAAATCATAGAAAACATATTGATTCCTGATCTCTTAATCCTCTGTAGGTATACCGCTATGGAGCCAGTATTGGATTTTATGGTCTGTCCTATGTGATGACAATGCTGGTCACATCTGAGATCTTTCTCCCAGTCTTTTACAGGCTGGCCATCACCAGCACATATGAGGTGAGTGTGGTTTGGTTTTAGATTAGCGTTTGTTTGGCTTTTTCTATTCTGTTCTATTCATGAAGTCTGAAATGTTTTATTTAGCTGTCAAACACTAGAGAAACTGACCCAGATATCATCTTCGGCTAAAGAGCACGTCCTTGTTGTAGTCTGCCGTTGATATGGCTCTGCTCCAATGTGCATGTTGAAAGTGGGTCAGGTAAAGGTAAGGTGACAGGAGTTTTAGTTCTGATTCTTTGTTTGATTTCTGTAACACATATTGGCATTTTTGGGCAGCAAGTTAAAGTGAATTTAGAGGCAGTCCAGGAATAGACATGATCAATGGTGATTAGAGATGTCAGATTGAGCACCGCTCCTTTTATACATCAGTCTATCCTGTAGCTAAAACATGTTCAGTGTGCTGCTAAATAAGATCTGAATCCAGAGGATATAGTAATGCGATATGTTTAATCCTCATAACAGTATGAATGTGTTTCATACATCTGCAAAAAAATTAGTGAATGTATTCATAGTCAATTTCTTGAATAGAACTGCCTGAGGATGTAAAATGCATTTCAGTATAAACTGATGACGAAGTTGTATCGTATTGTATTTTATCGCATTGCATCACATCACATTGCTGTATCGAAAGGAACCCTGATCCAAAGTGAGGGGGGGTAGAATGAGTCATTACTTGTGTGTAAAGCACGGCTGGTGGTCAATTTGTCATAGTCGAGTATGATAACTTCTTGAGTTCTTATGTCAAAAAACAGCTTGTCTCTCCCGGTACTGACCTTGTATATGTCCTGTTCTTTTCTGTCTGCGTCATGTCTCTGCCAAGTATCTGGAGCTTCGTTTCAGCAGAGCAACCCGTCTGCTGGGAACTGTGCTCTTCATTGTTCAGACGGTGAGTCACTCAACACATAATGACGGGGCTTCGACCACTGATGGCAAAACAGCTAATCTGGTGCCCGACGGTCATTTGTGTTATTTCTTCCACAGATCCTCTACACTGGAATCGTCATTTATGCCCCAGCTCTTGCTTTAAACCAAGGTATGCTGGTTTTAGACCACAGCAGTGAGATTCCTGAAACATTCTTACATGAGGGCACTTCAGGCTGCTTGGTTTTGCTCAGTTAAGTAGTATGTCTGAAAGCCTCCCTCTGTCTGCAGTAACTGGGATGGATCTGTGGGGTGCAGTTATTTCCACAGGCGTGGTCTGTACCTTTTACTGCACAATGGTATGTGATGAAATCTGCCCTCAACTGAGTGTTTTCCACAGAAACTGAATTCTATAAATTCCTGGATTTGTTTGTTTGACACCTGTTTGTGGTCTGCATTGTTACAGGGTGGTCTGAAGGCGGTGGTGTGGACAGATGTGATTCAGGTAGGCCCCTGGATGCAAAAAACAACACAAGTGGTTGTTATGATGCCACTGGTACTGATCAGCAAATCAGGGATTACTATGCATGTGTCATACCTATTCGTGGTTGCTAGGGACAATGCTGTTGAGCAGCAGCTATGGGCCACCACAACAGGAAAATAATCTCCACAAATCATTACATTTTAGCCAAATTTCATTCAAGACACCAACACTTTGACTCAACATTTAAAGTGCAACAAAATGGTGAAATTAGGACTACTACAATGATGAAAATGTTCCCCTCCAGCTCTGTGTCATGCTCGCAGGCTTCCTGTCTGTCATCATCGGGTCTGTTTTCGTACAAGGTGGAGTCCACCCCATCATTTCAGATTCACAACAAGGAGGGAGACTCAACTTCTGGGAGTGAGTATGTGTCAGAAGATGAATGGCTCTACTGAACAGCAGAGATGGGAGTAAGTCACACATGTGCAAGTCTCAGGTCTTAACTTTCAAGTCTCAAGCAAGTCCCAAATTACTGCGGTGAGAATCAAGCAAGTCGAGTTCATGCTGTACGTCAAACAAGACAAGTCAAGTCACTGCTCAGGTCGAGCAAGTCAAGTCAAACGAAGCTCTGATGATCTACCCCAGTTTCCACATTTAAATCAGTTGAGTTGTATTTTTATTTTAACTGTTTCTGTGCCCAAAATTTTGCATCAAATCCAACTGAATAGTGTATAGTAAGTGTAAAAGTATATAAAAATACATTAAAAATATACAGCCTAAAATGAATTTTCTACATTAGTGCCACAGTGGAAAGACTGATTGAGATCTGCAACCTATTAATAAGATAACTCAGAGCCTCTTGGTGGAGTTGGTTAAGGTATTATCACAGATTAGCTAACTTACTAAAATGATTAACCTCAATCACATATGCATAAGACGCTCCAGTCCATTATAAATCTAGCATTACATTAACATAACTTGCATGCAAATAAATTATTGAATTAAAACACAAAAATCCAGATTTTATTATTTTTGGACTAGGCCCCTCCTTGATAGCTGCCTCGTGCGTTGGCCTCTGCTGGTCTGCTGCGTCCTAGTAGGTTGCCAAGTTTGCATGGGTTGCTCTAGAAATCATGTTCCAAAAACAAAACCTAACTTCTCAATATCTAGAAAAATGCAAACATTTAATGAAAAAAGAAGGTCAAGTCATGAATACCAAGTCAAAGTCAAGTCTTTTATCAGTGTTATCAAGCAAGTCTCAAGTCATGAAATTTGCAATTTGAGTCTGACTTGAGTCAAATCATATGACTCGAGTCCCCCACCTTTGTTTGCTCCTTTGAATGATGGGAAGAGTCCAAACATTCAGCAGAAGAGGTCCAGGAAGTCCAGTACTGTTCTTCCAGCTATGAGAAACAATCTGCTGTGTTTATGGTTCTGAAACATTCAAAGCCTTTGTGTACTAAACTGTATCTGTGTACTACATCAGAAGCTGTATCCTCTGAAGTCTGTAATTCTACACCAAATACACCAAAACAGGTTGTATAAATAAATCTGGAGACAAGAGGTGTGTGTCTTTGTTGGAGGAACAAGCCCCTGGTGAACAATGAACAATTCAAACTGCATTTGTTTTCGGTTTCATCAGCTTTGACACAAACCCTCTGAGGAGACACACTTTTTGGACCATAACCATTGGAGGGGCATTTGTCTGGGTCAGTATCTATGGAATCAACCAGGCCCAGGTTCAAAGATACATCTCCTGCAAGAGCATCACTCACGCCAGACTGTGAGTCCTCTTTTACTGGGAGAGACTTTTACCGAGACGTGATTGTGAAAGGGTATTTATTCTGGCATATTGATCCAGCCCTCTCCCTTTTTTCAGATCTCTGTACATCAACCTGTTGGGCCTGTGGTCCATCTTGCTGTGCTCAGTGTTTGCAGGATTGTGCCTCTTCTCAGTCTATAAGAACTGTGACCCGTGGACCGCTGGGCTGGTTTCTGCTCCTGACCAGGTACGATGGACATCGACTAAGCATGCATGTGTTGATCTCCGTTTTTTTTGACTATATACTGTATTTATGTGTGTATGCATGTACTGTATATATGCACTGTGAGACTCTAACACTCCTGCGTGTCACAATTCCTCTGTAGTTGATGCCATATTTGGTGATGGACATCTTGGGAGACTATCCTGGCCTTCCTGGGCTGTTTGTTGCAGCTGCATATAGTGGATCTCTCAGGTTAATACAGTACTTAATTCAGAATCCAAAGCATTATTAGCAGCAATGAACGATTTACTATACAATGGAGTAAAGTCTACCTGAGTGGAGAGTGAAGTCACTCTCCCTCTGAGTGTGTTGTCTCTGTGCTTTGTTTATGTAACCAGCTCATTCATGTGTACCTTTTAGTGCATGTCAGTCCATGTGAGCGTGCTCCACGAGCTAGATAATTGATGGCACTCTACACCGCTTTCATGGTTTCACCCGCGGTGTCGTCACAGAAGCGTAGCCTCCACCCTCCGGTTCCCCCTCCAGGTTAACACTTAGCTCCGTCAGCACTGCACTGTTTGTGCTGTTAATCCTGTTAGCTGCTAGCTGCCGACTCAGCCATCACCAGCTGTGTGGAGGCAATTTCTCAATCGTAGATTTGCTCTGAATGTTGGAATTTAGCACCTTTAAAGTTATTTCACCTAACAGATCCGATTTGTCTGTTTCATCCCATCATTTAATTAGCTTACATTCAGCACCAGAAAGTGGGATTGAAAACAAGTTGCGTCCGTATATGCAAGACTTTTATATGGTGGTTCTTCTTTGACTAAATTATGTGTGGTTTTGGTGTTAAATCAACCCCCAGCACAGTGTCCTCCAGCATCAATGCTCTGGCTGCAGTGACAGTAGAGGACCTGATCAAACCGTTCACTAACATGTCTGAGAAACACCTGTCCTGGATCTCAAAAGGACTGAGTGAGTGGATTGTCCTCATGTAGTTGCCTGTTAGGTGGTGATTAAGGATTAAAATCTAAAAATTTTCCATGTTTCAGGTCTCGTATATGGGGTTTCATGCATTGGAATGGCTGGACTGGCTTCACTCATGGGAGGGATCTTGCAGGTAAGGCGGATCTGTTTTGTAGGCTTTAACAGGAGACTCCACCTGGGGGTTATGATCCTGCAACTTAAATGATATGTGATTCTTTATGCAGGCAGCCATCAGTATATTTGGCATCATTGGAGGTCCTTTACTTGGCGTGTTCACATTGGGTATCCTCTGTCCGTTTGCCAACTCCAAAGTAAGCCTGTCCTCATTTAACTGTAGGTTTTTTGTTGTATTGTTCTGAAAAGGACATTTTAGCATTTCCAGTGATTAAAATGTGTTCTAGGGAGCTCTGTCAGGTCTTGTGTCAGGGTTGGTTGTGTCTCTGTGGGTGGGCATCGGAGCCCAGATGTACCCTCCCCCTCCTGAGATGAGCCGACCTCTGTCACTGACCACTGAGGGCTGTAACTTCACCACACCAGGCAGCCTCAACTGGACCTCCACTGCTCTGCCAACACAGCCGACCTCCGTCGCCACTGCCCCAGTACACGACATTGATTGCAAGTAAGTGTGTAACTGGCTGTGATTGATTATTGGTTGGATATTACTTGCTATATTTAGTGTCATCAGGTAATGCCTGCCAATAAGGATGCAAAGTTGCAGCATAAGAACATGGTAAATAATAATAATATAAATATAAAAACAACAATAAACATAAAAATGATAGTAAGAAATACATATAAATAAGCAAACAAATTAAAATAAAATAGAACATTGTGATATCAAGATGGTGTATGTTTGTACTGAGTTTAAGGAAAATACAAAAGAAAAAAAGTGTCCAAGGACAGTAATTTATATATACATTATATTACTACCAAACTCTGAATAAACCTGTCTTGTTTATCTAAATCTCTGCTGGAGAGTCAAATTATACAATCATAAGAAGAAATTTTAAAAATGTGTGTGTTCATGCACTATTTCCTCCCTCTTTCAGGTCTCCGCTGGCAGATAACTGGTACTCTCTGTCCTACCTTTACTTCAGTCCTATTGGAACCATCATAGCTATCAGTGTGGGAATGTTAGTCAGCCTGTTTACAGGTAAACATATATTCTGTTGCATAATTTACATTTTATGAAGTGCTCTTTTGCATTCATAATGTACATTTCAGGAGGCTGGAATCTGAAAGTGGAATCGAGGCTCACGTTAAGGAAAGAAGACACAACTCTATATCACTTATTCGGGTTTTGTAAAGACAGAGTAAGTGCTGCAGCAGTGGGACAATGTCACCATCACTATCGGCTAATAACAGCTGCTGACTCTCCGCTCTCTGCTCTTCCCTTTTTGAGGTCATGAGACGTACAGGAGAGCTTGACCTGACGAGGGACAAAGAGAAGAAAACTGGCAACGCTAATCCTGCTTTCTGTGATGTTGAACTGGACTTAACGAAAAGCAGCATTTCCGCAAGATGCAACTAATGGTTTTTACATAATTACTGGTCTGATACAAGAAATGTCAATGTCAATGTGAAATGAAATGTCAAAATGCCTCATACATATTAAATATAAATAATGAATGAATGGATAGATTTTTGTTCTCCATCTCATTACAACCTGTGTTCACAAATTCATGCTGATATAAAGTATATTTTACTGTATTATATAACAGTCAGTCACAGGCCAGGTGAACTCTACAGAAGATAAGATAAGATAAGATATTCCTTTATTTGTCCCACAGTGGAGAAATTTACATGAGCACTACTCTAACTCTAATTTAACACAAACATTTATGGGGTGTTTGTACCTGCATTGAAATGGCTGTTTGGTTGCAACTGAATGGAAGCTGAATGCTTTCTGTCACGACGTAAATTTAGCCTAAATTGTCAAGTATTGCTCCTTTCTGCTATGGAGCCAACTTTGCATTGTTTGGTCTCTTCTTTTCAATGAAAACAGTGGTCACATCTGAGGTCTTTTTCACAATCTTCTGCAGGCTGGCCGTCACCACCACGCGAGGCAAGTTTGGTTTTCTTCTCAGCTTAGTGTGTAGTGTTACGGCGTAGTGTGTTGTTCTGTGATCTCCCAGTCTGATGATCTGTTTGCCTGATCTACTCACAAAGCCATAACGTCTGAAAATATCAGCAAACGTGGATGTTTTCTAAATATAATGTGTACAGTATATATACACACACCTATTTTTTCACAATGTTTTCATTGTCCTTAGCTGTTATTTAGATTTCTTTGGCAGTATACTTAAAGAGATGTATAAACCCAGACAAACTCCTTGTATGTACTGTATGTACTTAATAAAAACAGATTCTGATTAACTAAATCAAGAGGCCAGTTATAAAGACATCTATTGATGTTGGGTAGAAGAATGTAATTTGTGGGAAAAAAAAATGAGACAATTTGATTGTGTTCTGTAATCTGTTTTTCATTTTATGTAATGTGTTTTTTTTTTTTTTTGGCAATTACTTGGGGTGATCCATAGGTGGCGCATTAGCAGAGGCTATCAGACAACTGTAAGATGTGAGCAATGGTGGATGAAAGATAATAAATGTACAGAATCTAAAATGTATGACCTTCTATAAAAAGTATGGGACCGAGCAATGCTCCTTTGGGAACCTCAGCAAGGACATTATTTTATCATCATACTAATATGTTTTTCTTTTTCATGGAGTAAAGTAAGACCAGTGATCAAGTTGCCGAGTTAAAAAATAAAAAAGTGACTCAAAATCAAAGTTAGATGTAATAACTTCATGGTTTCTAATTACAAAATATCTTCCTGACAGTGATTAAGAAACAGGTTAACATTTAATGAGAGGCCTTTGACCTCTGTGGGTCAAACCAGAACCTGACACCTGACTTTTTCTTTAATCTGTCCGTTACAGATCATCTACACCAGAATCATGATCTATGCATTAACTTTAAACCAAGGTACGCTGGTTTCAGTGAACTTAACATCCCTGCATGAGGACACTTAAACCTCCTTGGTGTTGCTCAGAGGGTGCTCCTGAATGGTCGATGTGTTCAATTTTTGCATCATTGCAAGGCCTGTTTGCGGTTTACATTGTTACAGGTTGGTCTACAGGTGGTGGTGTGGACTGATGTGTTACAGATAGGCTTTTTGTGGTTGGTACAGTAATACCAGTACTACAAAGACAGATTTATGAAAGAATGGTGTTCTTTGACCCATTCACAATCGGCCTCAGTTTCAAACACAGCAGCCGAATGTCACCACAACAAGACGATGATCATTACTGACAGAAAAGGAAAAAAAAAAATCATGACATTTTAACCAAATTTCATCAAATTCACAACCAAATGTAACTCATGTTTTGTGAATAATACAGTATCCATTATAAAAAATCCATGTAAGAATTGTTTAGGCGCAACATGTTGGTCAAACTTGGGAGCAAAATTATGGCAAATGTAGACAAATCAAAATGATATTCCTCCCCTCATGTTATTTTATGCTTTTCTATAGGAAGCTTTGTCAGGTCTTGTGTCAGGATTGGCTCTGAGTATATACCCTCCCCGTCCTTAGATAAGCTGACCTCAGTCACTGACCACTGACACTTCAACACTACAGACAGCATCAACCAAACCACAGTCCCAGGACAGAGAAGTAATGGCAAGTTAAGAGTAAAAATGATTGACTCAAAATTATTGTCAGAGCAAGAGGCCATCTCAGTGTAAAATCAGTTGGGACAAAAATACACTACTGCTTTGATATTATTTGCAATATTTGGCATCTGCAGCTGAAATAATTGCAATGTTTACCTGGAATGATACAAAGTAAGATGCAAAACAGCAGATTACTGTGACATCAAGTCAGCATTGTTAAATCATGTCCATCCAGGGTTGAATATTACACTTCAAACATATTCCATCATAGTTAATAGTTACCTCATCCAGAAGTTAGTAATTCTGTTTGATTATAATCAGATATTTCCTGATTGCTGTTCAGTTTTGTCATGAATAAATAAAAGGATTTTTAGAAAGACTTTCTACCATGATTTAAAGGACTTTCTCAGTTTATAAATGCTATTTCATTTTCCCACTTATGCAGTTCTCAATATCAGAGTTTCTAACCTCGCAGTTGGAAGAAATTGTGGGAGATTTCTATTATTTTTATATCAATATGTTTGACATATCTTGTGACAAGTTCTTGATACAAAAGAACAAATATATTTATGGTATAATCTTAAAAAAACAACGACAGTAAAGGAGTTAAACTGTTGTGATTTTCTAATATTTATTATGACAAAGGACATCAGTATTTTAAAATACTGCTTGTTTTCTGTCTAATAGTGCATTGACATGTACTGTACATGTACATTCAGTCTTCAAGAAGTTTGACCACGTATTTACAAATAAATACACTGAAAATACACTGTCAACATGATTCAGCTCATCTGATACCTTGGCATCCAACATTTAGAACTATTTGAAGAAAACCTACTGTATGATATTAACATATGTACAATATTTGTCATTTAAAATACTGTCCTTTCAGGTACAGGTTGGGTATAAAAAATACAAAGCACATTCAGTAACAGCTTCATTTGTGGCACTCCCGACAGATGGACTGTCTGTTTCCCTTGTGAGGCAAGCTTAATGTGTGTACTGTATCTCATTAATAGAGGCATGTATGTGAAAATAACACATTGTTCCATAGTATAAATTAAATATTAACCCTCTGACTGTACTTGCCTCAAAATAACTCAGTGCTGTCTGTGTGTCATATTTATTTTTCTGTGTCATAATACCTCTTCTTTATGGCTCGATATTTTCTGAGGAAATACAGAGCCTCCAGTTCCTTGATGACAAAGTCGCCCCGGGCCACCAGCTTTTGGATCTTTTCGGGGTCCGTCACGTCTTTATTCTTCATGAAAGCTGCCTTCAGCTTCTCTCTGAAGTAAACTGATCCCTGGGGGTACTCACGACCAAGATGCAGCAGCTTTTGGAGGATAACAAACTCATTAAAACCATGTGCACAACCAAATTGTATGTGTATAATTCATTGTGATTCACTTACAGTTTTGTAAAGCTTGATAACCTGGCCCCTTAATGGGTTGGCCATGTCAGAAACGAGGTTTCACACTTCTGAAACGACAACATGAAAGAGATACTGTTTGCTAAGAACAGAGAAGAGGATGACAACAGAGGCAGAAACTTTCAGGGGGTGAGTGAAAGACAACGGAAGCAAGTCAAACTAGAAAAGCACCCGGAGAGCGCAGACCTCCACCAAGCACCATAGTTTCCCCCCATGTTGTAATTCACTCCAAAAACATACCCTTAGATTTGGGCAACAATTACCAGAGATATTGAGAAACAATTTTTGGGGTCCCATTTACCCCAATGTTAATGTTAACGAAAATTTCAAAGTGATCCAGAATCCAGGATTTCTTCCGGATCACCCCCAAAATTAAATCAGTTCACACACCCTGAAAATTTCATCAAAATCCGTCCATAAGTTTTTGAGTTATCTTGAACACAGACAAACAAACAAACAAACAGACAGATAAACACCGGCAAAAACATAACCTCCTTGGCGGAGGTAATAATAGCATTAGTCAGAGCCCTAAAGGTAAAAGAGCTGCAACCACAGAAATAACATCAAATTAAAATGTTAATTAATAAGGCTGTCAATCGATTAAAATTTTTAGATGCATGACTGTCCATACCGGTAATTGCAAAATTTTTTTATCTGTTCAAAATATACCTTAAAAGAGAAACTGGTCAAGTATTTAATTCTCTTATCAGCACAAGAGTGGATAAATATGCTGCTATATGCACATGTATGCATATCTTTTTTATTGGGGATCAATTAACAACATAAAACAATGACAAATATTGTCCAGAAACCCCTCAGAGCATTTAGCATAAAAAAGCTCAAATCATAACATGGCAAACTGCAGCCCAACAGGCAACAACAGCTGTCAGTGTGTCAGTGTGCTGACTTGACTATGACTTGATCCAAACTGCATGTGATTATCATAAAGTGGGCATGTCTGTAAAGGGGAGACTCGTGGGTACCTTAGAACCTGTTATCATTCACATATCTTGAGGTCAGAGGTCAAGAGACCCCTTTGAAAATGGCCATGACAGATTTTTCTCGCCAAAATTTAGCTAAGTTTAGAGCGTTATTTAACCTTCTTTCACAACAAGCTAGTATGACATGGTTGGCACCAAAGGATTCCTTAGATTTTGTAGTTTCATAGGATGCCAGCCTCTTCACTTAGCTTTATTATGTGTTAACTTTGCCTTATTAATTACTACATAATCGTTGTATTTCTATGGTTGCGACGTTTAATGTTAATCATGCCACTCTGGCATTAGCTAGCTCGCAGCTACAGTTGAGCAGCTAGCTACCTTGTTCGTTAGCATTTAACACATACTACGTTTATCAGAGACCGTACAAACAACCATATTAAACAGTGCATTCATATTTACACGCGTTCCTCTGTTGGGTGGATCTATTTAAACGGTACGAGAATGAAGAGACGTCTTCTTCTCTTTGTCCTTCCTGAGACTATAGTCAACAGCACAGCCACACTGTCGTATGTCGTTTCGTTATGTCGCAAATAAAACAGATTACTACGCATGCGCAGGCGTTTCTATGGTTACCCGGACGCTGTGGAGCTTTTTAGTTTCAGTATGGTGAGTTTTTACACTGTTTTCCGAATAAAGTACCCCTGCTTGACCTTAAACTTTGTCGTATTTAAATATTGTAAATCGCAGTGTATCGTACTGTTACAAAAACAGACAACCTATGAACTTGTAGGATGGTAAATACAACACTGCAAGAACTACATTACACAGCTTTCAAGTTAGCAGGGAGAACCTTGAATTGTGATGCTGTCTTTTCTCCGTTTTCTCAACATTATTTTCGCCGGTGCTATGTTTTCTCCAGTGAATAATATGCAATAAAAGACAGGTATGAGCAAATGTCAGCACATTTAGAATACATTAATGGCCGAAGATGTATGCAGTCAGACAGAGTAAACCATCCTACTCTTACAGTGACTGTCACCAGTCACTGTGTTCACCCACCCTTCTCCTCAGTAATGTCCCTGTTGTGAAATATCCTTGTTAAAACACTGATTTGCAATGTGTTACTGGTTTCAAGTCATTAAAAGGACGTAAGCTGACCAAGGCTCAGAGGGCGAAGCAGCAGCAAGAGGTGGAGGAGAGGAGGCTGCGAGAGGAAGGTAATCCAGATGTACAGTATGTCTCTAGTCATCTAAAATGGGGCAAAATGAGGTACTTGTTGGAAGAACTGGCATTCACGCAGTATGGGTGGTTAGTATGAGGCATTAAATTCTACTGGAAAAGTAATCAATCTGTTTTGAGCTCCTGCGAACCACTGTTCAGGAATAAAGGATTCCTGCAGCTTTAGGATATGTGTTGAGTTACGGTATATACACATCATATGTGCTTTTGCTTTATAGAGGAAGCACAGCTGCATGCAGAGAGAGAAGAGCAGGAAAGATTGGAAAGAGAGAGGAAGGAGAAGGAGCTAGAAAGGCTTGAGTTAAAGGTAAGATGTCCCTGGAAATAATGGATGGAATAATAATGGAATACATTCCCATGCCATCCATGTTCAATGGCTGCAATATACTGTGTATAGGCTATATTATTATCTGATTTGTTTTCCATATGAGGATAAATTCTGTCTCAAACAAACCCTGCTGATTGAAGAAGAAGAAGATAGTCCTTTATTAGTCCCGCTAGGGGAAATTCAATTTTTTTCACTCTGTTAACTAATACACACACATGCACAAACAGGTCCATATACATGCAACAATTGGAGAGGTGTCAGAGTGAGGGGGCTGCTCCTGACAAGCGCCCTGAGCAGTTGGGGGTTTGGTGCCTTGCTCAGGGGCACCTCGGCAGTGCCCAAGAGGTAAACTGGCACCTCTCCAGCTACCAGTTCACACTCAGTTTTTGGTCCATGTCGGGACTTGAACCGGTGACCCTCCGGTTCCCAAGCCAACTCCCTACAGACTGAGCTACTGCCGCCCCCAACTGTAAACTGTAAACATTACAATAGACAGCTGTTGTCTTGAGTGTTACTTTGCTGCATGCTTTGCTGTATGGATGTCTATTTCTGACAGGACCAAGAGCGCAGAGAGGATGAGCTGAACGAACTTCGCCAGCTACTGGAGGAGAATCATACCGCAGCGACCAAATGGAAAACTGATGCTGCAGGGAAAGCCAAAGTGTGTGTTCCTTTCTGTGTGAGAGTGAGACTTTACATAAATAAAAACTGTGATGTCGGAGCACATATCGATCATCAGTCTTATGGAAGACCTGAGAGGCACGTGAGAAAAAAAAAAATCTGATCTAAATTATTTTCTTTCCCTTATTTATGACTTAACAGATGAAAAATATTTTGATAGTTCCTTAGATGTTTTTTCATCTGGGAAAATGGTGGAGAAAAAAGGTGCCAGGTGATTTTTTTCTTCTGTGAAAAAAAAAAAAAAGATTTGGCAGGTGAAAAAAAAAGTTTTTGTCAGGATACCCTTAAATTCGTGATAGGACTAAAATCATTCATGTTTTCTTCCAGATAAGTTTTAAATGACATAACTTGCTGACAAACAATATGTGTTACTTGTGTTTGGAGGGCGTGGAGTATTTATAACACACCTGGAGGAAAAGATGAATGCTTTTAATCCTATTTAGAACATGGGGTAGTTTTACACTTGAGCCTGTTGTGGTCAAAATGAGTATTACAACAATAAATACTAAATAAAAATGATTCTGCCCCCCTTAAAAAAAACGAAAATTATTTTTAAAAAAAGTCACTTTGAAAAAGGATCGTGGAAACACTTTTTTTCACCTGTTCTTAGGTCATAAACACAGGAGAGAAAACAATTATATTTGAAAGATGAATCACCAGAATTAATTTTTCATTTGCCTCTCAGGGCTTCCGTAGTTTTCTTGAACAGCAACGTAATAATATTTTCTATATTAATCCATACTCGAGCGTGAAAAAACAAAACCACAACGCTGATACAAAAATAACAAAATACATTTTTGTCCCTTTTCAGACTGAATAAACAGAAAATAATATAGTTAATAAAACAATTCTTGTGGCTGACATTAATACACAATGTTGTTTGTGTCCAGTGGGAGAGATACATGCGTTGTGATGGCATCCCAGACCCGGCAGTACAGCAGGATATTAACACATATATCAGCTTATGGAGAGATGACCCAGAGGTCAACATCACACTCGTGCTCAAGCAGTGTAACGTCGCTCTACAGGTGTGTATATAGATGTGTGTATATCATGCACTTGGTTGATTCATCAGTGAAGAGTAGTTTAACTCAAGTTTAACAATTTAATGATCAGTAAGCAAATTATTTATCTTTTTATTTTTCTAGATATGACTGAAAGAACTATATCACGAGTACAAGCAGCTAAAATAGGCTTTCTCAGGAGGGTGGCTGGCAGGGTGAGAAGCTCGGACATGCATGAGGGACTCGGAGTAGAGCTGCTGCTCCTTTGTGTTGAAAGGGGCCAGTTGAGGTGGTTCGGGCATCTGGTAAGGATGCCTCCTGGACGCCTCCCTAGGGAGGTGTTCCAGGCACGACCAGCTGGGAGGAGGCCCCGGGGACGACCCAGGACTAGGTGGAGAGATTATATCTCCACACTGGCCTGGGAACACCTTGGGATCCCTCAGTCAGAGCTAGATAATGTGGCCCAGGAAAGGGAAGTTTGGGGTTCCCTGCTGGAGCCGTTACCCTCACGACCCGACCCTGCATGGATAATCAGTTGACGATGAGATGAGGCATTATTTATCTATTATTTACTTTGTTACAGCTTTCCAACAGAAAAATGGCTCGCTTTAACTAATTTAATATTTTAGAAATATCAATTTTATGGGTTTTCAGCAGTTTATCAGACTATCAGTTAATTACTTGATAATAAAGATAATTGTTAGCTGAAGCCCTAATATTAATGTGTGAAAGTGAGAGATGAAATGAATTAATGGCAGGAAAAACACATTCTATAATCAGAAACTTTTGATAGCCCAACTAGCACAACACAAAATAGATAAATAGACGTGAAGTGTGTAGATAAAATGTAAGTCTTCTATTTTGTATAATTAAGATTGAATAGCTTCTCTACATTGCTCACTTGCTATGCTATTAATAAATCATAATCAGTTTGCTTTGAAATAATTCAACCCCCATTTCTATCCAAAGTGATGTACAATCAGTCATCCTGACAGTATACATTTTTACATAGATGGCCTTTAAAACTACATACAATTGTCACAATATTAATGATATGATCTACCTACTGAGCTACAGTATGCAGGACCACTGCTAGAAAAACCAAAATGACTGATTAAAATTAACACCATTTTCATCGTGCCTCAGGCCTAAAACCAGCCCATTTAAAGAAACAGTGTGTAGAATTTCAGAGCATCTACTATCAGCGAGGGCCGTTATTGTTGTTACGTTACCTGAAGGCAACCAAAGTTCTCTGACATGCTTGTGAAACTGTGGTAACATGAGCCGCTACTTGACCCTGCTCTGCGGCTCACCCCAGTCTTGGAAAATGAGTAGTGAGTGGAGGGGTACTCCGTTGGTTGCAATACGCAACCACACCACTAGACGCCACTAAATCCTACACTCAGTACCTTTAAGAAATACATGAATGTTGTCCCTTAAAGCTGATCGAGGAGTTGGAGGGTCTGCTCAGTGATGTTACTGATCCACAAGAGGGCCAGAAGTACAAGGAGGGTCTCGTACATCTGCAGGAGCTAGTCCACTCTAAACACCTCCTCACCACTGAGGAGATCCTCAAGGTACACTGTGATGCATTTTGTAACTATATGAAATGTGCTGTATTATAGATGCATGTGCATGAGTTGTTTTTTTAGTATTTTGTGAGGTCCATGATATGCGAAGACTGTGCGTGATGGCTTTTTTTAGCCATTCCTGTTTTTTGTGTTGTGTGTCTCCCTGGTCACAGAGGGCCAGCGCAGACATCGACACCGAGACAGGCAACATGCAGACTGTGGTCAAAGATGACAACATTACACTGTGTCTCTGGGCCAATCTCAAGAAGAATCCAAGGTCTGTGGAGGAAACGATGCATCTTTCAATGTTAAACTCGTGCCAGGTGGCCATCACAGGTCACAAAAGGTTATTTGAGACATTCATATTTAGCAGAAAGCACAGGTATCTCGTATTTGTCTTTCTTTCTTCAGGTTTAAAGGTTTAAACTTTGAAGAGGCGGGCCTGGGCTTTGAGCTTCCCAAACAGCTGGCTGTGAGCAACATCGCTGTTCGGATCCTCCATACGCGTTACGACCATCTGACCTTGCTGGCCAGGATGGCTCACCTGAGATTACACACACCCAGCCACAGGTGCTCATCTGATAGTGCTCTTGCCACTGTTAATACTACCATCAATACTTTTAATAATACTAGTAATACTAACCATGTCCTCTGTTCTCTCTTGTCTTTTACTCATGTTTGGTTCCAGGTCTCTTGCAGGTGGTGAGGAGGTCCCAGAAGATATAGTACATGCACCTGAGGAGGGGGAGACACAAGGAGAAGGGGAGGTGAAGGAAGACAACGAGACGCAGCAGCAGAGAGTGGAGGAGGAGGAGGTGCAGTCCATGCAAGGGTTTGGAGAGAGGAAGGTAAGATGAAAGAATGAATTCCTGGGCTGAGTTACTAGATCCAATGTGATATTTGCATTCTTATTGTGTTTGTATTTCACAGAGTGCAGTCAGTCTACAGTCGAGGAGAAACAGTGCCCGGCCTGCAGAAGGCCGAGGGAGCCAGATAGAGACACAGATGGAGGCACTCGGCGGTAAGAAGCCCAGCCCGACACTTCTTGACATACCAAATGTAACCAACCTGCTGTCACTCAAAATGATTGGCAGAGCTTTCATAAATGGACAACACCATACAGCAACAAAATCTAAGTCATTAATGTTTTGTAATGTAGACTAAAGCTTCGGTAGGCAGAATATTTTTGGCATCACTGGGCAAAAATTGCAAAATAACCTTTCAGCATATTGTAATTCAAGGGTTCTGAGAGAAAACTAGACTTCTGCACCTCCTCATGGCTCTGTTTTCAGGCCCATGACAGCAGACTTCGGCCAATCACAGGTCATTTCAGAGAGAGAGCATTCGTATTGGCTCTTCATTCAACGGAGGCAGCTGTCAACCACTGCAAAATGCCTATCAAATATGACTCAATATTCTGTTACTGTAATGTTTAATTTTCACCTCAAATATTTTCAGAAACATCTTGTAGTTATTGGTTAGCTGTAAAATGAGAAAATTTGCTCCGGCTGGTGGGCGGTGCTTGGTATTTCCTCAACTGATCTCAACATGTCAGGTCACAAACTTTCTGATTTTACAGCTAAACAGTAACTACAAGATGATTCTGAGAAGATTTGAGGTGAGAAAGTCATTACAGTAACAGAATATGGACTTATACTTGATCAGCTCTGCCTAGTTTGACTGTTTGATCAGAGTGTGTGAGTGATTAACAGCTGCTCATAGACAGCTCTGATTGGTTGTTTTCCTCCGGTCTATGAAATCTTGCAGATGCCATTAGGAGCACCGGAGGACAAAGAGGCACATCAATAACATCAATAACTGTTGTCAAAGTAAAGGGATGGTTCTGGTTTTTCTCTCTTCAGCCGAAGCGGACTTGACTTCTCCTGTACTGCAGCTGAGTGAGAGTGAGTGTGTCCAAGTGGTGGATTTAATGCAGCACACACCTTTGGGTGGCGTCTTCTACTACGACGTGTTTCACCTCCCTCCACAAGCTCACCAGGTCAACGGTTGGGAAATTAGACAGGTAAACAGTGTCAGTGTTTGCTGCTTACACCAGGACCAGCAGCTATTGTTGACCACAGCTATGTTTTTCTAGCTGTTGGACAAAGGGCTACAGGTGTTTCCCTACCCTGAGGCGAAGTCTACCTTAGATGACACTGAAGCTCTTACCAGCCCTCCTGTCGGTGTGTCTGTGACACTGCCCGACAAGGTCGTCTTCTTGGAAACTCCCCAAGTGGCTCGCTGGGATGCTGCAGGTAGAACACATGCTATTTAATACTCTCTGCAGCATAGAAAGGTGTTCAAAGTCATGCAACAGAACTGTTTTTTCATGCAGCAAAGCAGTGGAGGATGGACGGTATCACTGACCTGTCTTATGAGGACGCAGAGGCCAGACTCTCTTTCAAGATGGACTCCTTCCAGCCCTTTGTGCTGATGCAGGAAACTTATGCCAACCTTCCCTTCCAGAGCTGGGAGCTCAGGCCACTGGGGCAAGACTCGGCTGTTTTCACCGTCAACGGGGCACTCATTGACCTCAGTATCAAGATCCAGGTAAGAGACTGGAAAGTACTTAATAGAAGAATAAATCAGGAGTTGAAGCTTGACTTATTTGTGTTTGTGCCTATTTGACTAACAGGGTAATCAGTGTATGCTGCAATCAGAGCAAGACAGAGGTCTTTCTCACCTCACAGGGAAGTGGATGAGTGGCCCAGTCCTGCAGAGAGCCATGCTCAACGCGGGGATCAATATCTTCGTGGATGAGTACACGGACAAATACGTCAGCACCTGCGGCAAGGTCTGCTTTTACTTGTTGGCTTTCAGAACAGAAGAGCAAGACGCAAGATGTGAGCCAGGTTTAACTTATTTGTTATCAATTCTGCGTCAAATGAGCAAGCCGGTGTTGTAGCAAAGTTTCTGGCACGTATTCACATATCGCTGCAAAAGTAACAGGAAGTGGGAAATGTTACCTGAGCTAACAGGTATAAAATTTACCATGTTCGCCATCTTATTTTAGTGTTAGTATGCTGACGTTTGCTTGGCTGAGGTTGATATGGTAATGTTATTAATTTGGTCATAAACCAAATATTAGACAGATTATAATTCTGGCCTGATGACAGTGCTAAATGAAACGAAAAGGGATCAAAGTTAATAAAATTCAGACCAAGGATGTGAACATCTGCATCAAATTTCATGACAATCCTAAAGGCCAACGTAGTCCTCCGATGCGTTTGTGAAACTGCGGTAACGTGAGCCGCCGAGTACCAAACCATGGTACCACCAGCTGCCGTCTGACTTCTGTTGCTCCTAAATAAGTATTATTATGGTAAGGATGGGCTCTGAGTGAGGCCAACGGCGTTACCATGGTTCTGCACCCTGCAGCTTACGATACCACAGTTTTGGAGGAGGTGAGGGAGGGGAACTCAGTTGGTTGCAAACTGCAACCACACCACTAGATGCTGCCAAATCCTACACGCTGTAATCAACATTATGAAGGAGATAAACATTCTGCCTGAACCAACCACATTACTTACTTGTAAACAACCTACTCACAACCTACTGTAAAACTGAGAGGAACCGTTCTACAGAAGTAGTAAAGTTCAATCAAAGTAAGTTATTCATACTGAATTGCGTATCACCAGATTAAACATTTTTTCACAGTGTTATAAATATACTGTGTGCTTTCTCTCCTCTTCAGGACCCACTTACAGAGCATGCTGCCTACGAACAGATGGCCCTCTTCGCCTCTGCATGCGCTTTCTCTTGGAGCAAGTGGAATGCTAAATGTGGAGCTGAGCATCTAGTCATGCAGGTATTCATACAGCTACACAGGGGTGTAACTGTATCTATCTACAGGTGTAGATACAGCTATTTAACTTAGCGTTCTACCCCTTTTTTTCCTCCCCAAAATTCGTACTTCTTCGCTCTCCTGTGCCAGGTATGTGAGCACCACGGCCCTGCCCCGGTACCTAAGGGCTCCTGGAGTCTCTACCTGCTGGGCGCTCAGAGGAGTCAGAAGCTGGAAATCACAGAGAAGAGTGAGGCCTTCTCTCCAGACCATTATCCCGGAAGTGAGTTTCACTCCACCTTCATCCACATGCTCCAGGACGACATGAGCACTGATGGTATAGTGAGGACCAGAGAATCGAGTTATCTGTTCGTCGACACGGTGCAGAGCCTGCTCTGTGCCACCAGACCCCTCATGTATGCGTAACCTGTGTGAACATTTTAAATCAACAAATTAAAGACATTTTAAACACCTGGATTTGAAATGTACATTTGGGTGCACATACTGTAAGGACACACGTCTTCTATTGTAGAATAGGCTACTTTATTTGTGCAAAGTTTCACGCATCTTCTTTGGAACATACAAAAGAGTATGACGTTGAAAAACAGTGACAACCACAGCAAGAACGTAGAGGAAAATAAAAAAGAAACCTTTGGTGTTAAGACTGCAACAATGTAGAATTATAACTTAACAAAAATAAACACATATTCACATATCCTCACTCAAAACGAATGAACTCCTAAATAGATTTCAAAAACTTTAAAACACGCAAAATTAAAGTTTTATTACCAGTGTTTATAGACTTAAAAGTTATAAAATGTCCAAAATTCCATTAAAAAGTCTGGTAGTCCCCTTTTGTTTTTTCAAGTGCATGAAATGTGTTTAAAAAGCAATGTGGCACATTTGGAGCCATCGTCCATGATGTTTTTCAATGAAAACCTGCACAGCGGCCCATTGCGTGACTTGGGGGGTCGGTGCCGTCATTCTGATGAAGCTGTGACATGATTGGTCAACGTTGTACCAGTTCTGATGACTGATCAAACCTGATTTGACAGATTGCGTTGGGTCCGAGTAGATGGCAGCCAGCAGCACTGACTGGAAAACTGCATCATGATGTGTTGGTGATTGTGAGCAGCATTGTGAAAGGACACTGATTTCTACCACCTGAAACTGCTTCTTCTCTTAAAACACAGACACACGCATACACACACAAAGACTAACTATTAGCAAACGTGATGTGATGCATAAAATCCTCCATAGGGTTAACTAACCCCTGAAGCCTGTGCTGTCAATGAAAGTCTTATTTTACGACTCTTCAGGCACCAGTAAACATCCCTACAGCCTCCCCTCAGGAGTGGCACTCTGTACTTTCCTCACCACCACCCCAGTGCACAGACCATTGCTGCAGAGGGCTGATGGGCGATAACGCCATCCACCCCAGGTCTCAGGGGCTAGACGGGGGGCTGTCCGTTGTGCCGGAGCCCCGTGTAGGGCCATAGCAGCTGCTGGATGGTCATCCAGGAGTCTCCGGTCCCCACCGGGGCTGCATCTACTGCTGGCTGCATCACCAGGCTGGCCAGCAGTGCCAGGAGACCTGCAGGGAAACCAGGAATATTTACCAGTATACAGAACGAGACAGAAGTATCCCTCGTGCTGTATAGGAGGAAGATCAGGTGTATCATCATAAAATGGTTTTAAAACCTATGAGGCATTTTTTTTTCCAGAATTTGTTTACCAAAACAAACCCAAACCTTTAAAACAGTGAAATATTTAAGCGATGGATTGAGAACTTTTCCGTAGTTAAATGTGAAAACTGCTTTTTGTTTAGGCTTTAATCTGAGTGGGTCGTTAATTTCTACTGTTGTTAAATCCAAGTAGAAAATTATCTTTGTGCTCTATAACAGTGCTTCCCAACTTCACTGTACTTGTATCTAAGAAATGCTGAGATCTACCCCATATTTTCTGATGCCATCACCCTAAAAAAATTACAACTCCTCAAACAAAATCCTCAATTTGAATAAAGTGAGTCAGTGTATTAAATGAATTAAGAGTATTATGAGTGAATAATGAGTTTGTCTTTTTTTAACTAAATTTCTTTAATGAACATACTGTAACTGTTCAGTGCCTCCTTTTACGTGCA
Source organism: Pterois miles (assembly GCA_947000775.1). Classification (NCBI taxonomy): domain Eukaryota; kingdom Metazoa; phylum Chordata; class Actinopteri; order Perciformes; family Scorpaenidae; genus Pterois; species Pterois miles. Next base: position 14,018,702 of record CAMQGK010000549.1, on the reverse strand, counting down.
GCAAACAGCAGAGCAAACAGTTTTTTGACCGCAGTGAAAATGTTATTTTTGGAAGGCTAAATACCAACAAATATAAACTGAAGAAGAATTATCCATTAGATCAGAAAATGTTGTGAATTTGGGAAATGATGACATCTATCTTTTTCCGGTAAATTTTGACTTTTGGACTTTACAATGCTCTGGAGTTATTGTAAACATTTGGATCCCAGAGGTTGGAAACAATCCTTCACAGACACCACTGGAATCTTATTCTATTAACAGCATAATACTAATAATATTAGTGTGGCCTGATCTTTATCTACAACTGTGCAGAAATACTGCGTTTAAACAGAACGTGGCCTACTAAGTTGCAAAAAAAAATTGATATCTTTTTAAATATTTTTTTAAACACTTTTGATTAAATAATCCACTAAGATTATTATGATCTTAGTTTATGTGCTAATCTAATTTTGCCTCAAAGCAGAGCAGACAAATCCTGGCCAAAGGGGGGCCTGGGTTAGGAACCAGTGGTCTATAAGGTTGAAGAGTATCATCTTAAAATAAGTATTTGAGACAAACTGAGTGTACCTGCTAGCACCACCACCATCGCCAACCAAAGCCAGAGACCTCTGCCACCTCTGGCCACTGCTGCTGCTGCAGCCGCCCGGGAAGAGGTCAGACTGTGGGACAGAGACTGGGTCATTCCTGGGTCTGTGGATGTAGGGCTGGAGGAAGGACTCGGACTGGAGGTGGGCAACGAAAGAGAATAAAACGTTACCCCATGATAGATAAAACATTAGGTTGGAAAGAATAAAAAAATGGTCCAAGATAAAGCAAAAGATGAAGTTACCAAAAATGACTCATAGGGAAGAAGAACAACACTTTTTAGTAAAAACTGTGGGTCATTTGTGGTAACTGATGCAATGGATGGCAGGCGGTGAATTAGCTGCAGCTTGGACGATCTAAAGTTGGCTTCGATGGAGCGCATTTTATCAGCTGTCTCAAATGGTGTCAAAGATGCAAAACCATTCACATCATGAGTGTAATGAAAAAGCTGTCTGCACAGTTAATAGCGGTTGGCATGGAGGTGGATTTGAACATCAACTGGTAATGCGAAGGCAGCTGATAATTACGGCCTGGGATCTGTCAACAGTAGGAGTGCTGTTTCAAAACACTTAATGGTCATTAAGACAGTCAGTGCGAAGTTGTAAGTGGCCTTTGATTAGCACTCCTGCTTGATAAATACAGGCCTTTTGCATGCTTTTTGTTTTTTTCTTTTATAGATAGAATCTACAAGCACTTCCACTTTGGACTCTTCTCCTTGCACACTTACAGCATTACAAACAGCTCATCCTGACTCCTGAGCAATGTGGAGGGAGGAAAAGAGGAAAGGACAGTTCAGAACAACACATGATCCGCTCAGTCGCCCAACAAATATAAAGAAAAAGTGTAGTAGTTTGCACATCAAATTGTTAAGGTGGCTGAACATGTTAGTAAATGACATAACATTAAGCTGGGTAAAGATGAATTAGTTATCAGTTAGATGCTTTGTTAGCTGCACACTGCAAATCACAACTTGAGATCCATGCATGAAACACAAATCATGAAGCTTGTGCTTTAACCCTGTGTCACACCGACATACACTGATCTCAAGACAGCTGACAGCTGAAGAAATGATTCATTTCTGGCCCTTCCAGTAAAAACACTCTGTAAACATGATTAAAAGCCGCTGAGCCCCTGGAGCAAAGAGGAAGCTAGTCCAGCACAGACCCATATAATGAAAGAGTTTCACCACTTAGGAGGTTCCATATACTCAACTTTTTTGTACCTTTTGGTAACATGTTATGACTGCTAATCATATTAAATAATGCATAATTTGCTGCTTGCTATTTCAAGTTATTTAAAGAAAAATAATTCAGCCTATATGGAATAAATCTTTGGCTGTTGTTGGCATCTCAAAAATGCTCTGGGGTGAAGGGGAAGTAATTTTGTCACAGGAACAGTGTGTAACCATAGACTGAATATAACAATGGACACGACAGCTCCCAAAAGTGAAGCCAAAACATCTGGATCGCCCCATGGGGGCTGGCTGCAGTATAGGTCATAAATCCTGTCTTTATGTTAGCAGATGGGACATGGGCCAAACTAAAAAGTCAAAGTACTGTACAAGTCAAATACATTTTTCTCAAAGAATTGTTTTGTCATCTAAGTTGTTCTTCTGAAATACAGTATGTTCAAGTCTTTATTTTTCTGATAAGTTTAGTTTTAGTCTCTCTCGTTGTTGCTGCGGCGTGCTTGGCTTGTGATTGATTCAGGCGGGTGACCTTGATACCGCGGCTTCACCGCCTGATCACTACTGTGCAGACTGACTCCAAATGACATCACAATCTCAAGATGGCAGCTCTCATATGCAGGATATTTTGGCTTCACTTCTGTGCTAGTGGGAGGAAGTGGAGTCTTGGTCTTCCATCTTTACATACAGTCTATAATCTGCAACCTAACTGCTAGATGCCACCAGGTCCTGCACACTGCATCTTTAAAATACAAGGACTGAAAATGGCAGAAAAGCTATAGGTTGCCACCTTCAGGGACCAACTGTCACTGGTATAAAATATCTGTCACAGATCATCTCTGAGACCAGAAAACATTCAGTTTGCAGCTACTGGAACCTCAGTCCAGCTAAATGATGAACTCTTCCACTATGCAGCAAGCCTCTTAGCTTTTCTTGCAGAAAGTGTTGCTGCAGTAGGCAAGTGGTGGCTATTTGGATGGACTAACGTCTTGAGGGGCAGAATGAGGGAGGTGAGTTTGCTGCCCAGCTCACTGAGACTGGACCTCCTCCTCTCTGTCACTGGCTCCTCCTTCTGCTTGTCCTCCGACTGGCAGTCGGTGTTGTCGTAGGCTGTCCTGTGGGCACGCGTGGTCAGGCATCCACAAACACACTGTTCAGTTGCACATTCAAATGCAAGCGTGGCTACACATCGAGTCTGTATGTGCACATGCACATTTCATGCAGCCAGTAAATATCCACTGCTTAACATTCTCCTGCTGTACACAAAGATATTTTTTAGAGAACTCACACCCAGCAATTCAAACTTACATGCACCACTATTATATCATGGACCCCACAAAGCAATTTCACAACCTTTCAGATATTTGGAGAGCATTAAAATTGCTTCATTTGTATTATCTAAGCTTCACTTTTGGCTTAGCTAGTCAAATAGAGCAAATTTTACTCTCCTCATCCAAACATTTGAAAGCTACATGATGCCAATAAAATTTAAAAGTCCAGTCTCTTATTTTATGTTTTACATAAAAGGGAACACGAGCTAGATGTGAAAATGTCACAAAAGGATGTTGGCTTCTGATTAATACTTCCCCATGCGAGGAGAGACCAGATGCATGAAAGATGGCTGCTGTGTGGTTTGACGTCATTGCCACAGATTTTTCCTGGTTACAAAACATTTTTAGTTTGTTCCAAAGCTTCACCCTTTCCTTGACATTACTACTCTGTCACTACAGATATTTGCAATTAATCATGTTTTCTTATTAAGTTTTGGGTTTGTTATGTAATTGCCCTGAATTTCTTTTGTATTAGTGCTGCATTATGTTACACTGCTTTTTACCAGTCATCTCACACTCCGCAAAAAACTTTGTTGCTACATGCATTTTCTTTTAATTGTTAACTGTAAAGTTTGCATTTTAAAAACGATAAAAAAACATGGCATACAGCCTCCACTACAATGTGATTTGGAGAACTTAACCACAACAAAAGTAAAAAGGCTGAAAGATCCCAGTATTCTTCACTGTTGGAGTGATAGTAATGAGGTCACACCAGAAAGCTGCCATCTTCATGCATCTGGGGCCACTGTGAAAAACGTTTGCGATGAAGCCAGCGTGGTACCCTTTTCCTTGGCATGTCTTACCCCTTCATCATGAGAGAGGGCTCTTCAGTGTCAACCCAGGCCGCAGAGCTAACAAAGCGCTTTAGTGGAGGGCGCGCAGTGCTCTTCCCTGCCACATTCCTGGAAACCATCATTATCACATAGGGGCATAACAAGAACAACAACCCTCGTGTCAAGGTACAGCAAGCTTCGGTGGCTTGAGAAAGACAGCCAGTAGTTTCCTGCACATCAGAAACAATGCTGCTGTGTTTTAAAGATGGAGTAATCTAAACAGTCTTATTACTTTTATTTTAAGCACACTCTCCCCTTCACATACACACTAAATCTTTTAAAACGTCACTCTAGGTAACAGATTAGACAGACAAACCCATTAACACATACACAAATGCTTACCATGGGGATCGCCTGGTCAGTCTCTCCATTTCAGCCTCTGAGCAGTCTTGTGTTTTGGACTGTGGTGGGAAAATCAAACAATCTGAGTCATGATTCATGTTAAAAAAATGCTCCTTTGCACAACCAAATGCACTTAGGCTGACTGTGGTATGAGACGTTGCGTTTGTAGTTTAACCATGATTTGATCTGTACTGCATGTAGGTGGCATAGAAAGCAATCCTAAGAAAATGGAAATTGTTTCATCAAAGTTCATAAACATAACTTTTCAACAGTTTGGGCACATATCGGATAATTTTAACTGTATTGCATTATAAGTGCAAAAAGCCAACTCGCTGACAAAAACCAAAGGACATGTTACATGATCTGATCTCTCTTGATCCATCATCCTCACCATGTCAAAGTGCATGTTGCTTCCACCGGTGCGGGGGATTGCTGCTATGCTGACCCGCCGGGTCGATGACTGGTAGAGAGGCAAAAGATAAATAACTTTATAAACACATATGAACATTCCTAACAACATCAGAGTAAAGGACAATGATGAGGTCATATGTGACCTAGCTGCAGCCGACCTTGTAGTACTGTGTTGTCTGCTTCTTGCCACGGAAGTCATCTGGAAAGAGGAACACTTTAGTTATCTTATATATGTGTGGTTTGTTTGTGCCATGACTGAGCGTACAGTACATATTTACACATATTCCCAAACTGTATATACACTAGGGCTGTCACTTGATTAAAATACTGTCCACAGTTAATCATGATCAATCGCAAATTATTTGCACATTTTCTCACTGATTCAAAATGTACATTAAAGGGAGATCTGTCAGGTATTTAAAACTCTTAACATGGGAGTGGGCAAATATGCTGCTTTATGCAAATGTATGTATAAATTTATTATTGGAAATCAATTAACAACACAACAATGACAAATATTGTCCAGAAACCCTCACAGGTACTGCATTTAGCATAAAAAAATCTGCTCAAATCATAACATGGCAAACAGCAGCCCAGCAGGCAACAACAGCTGTCAGTGTGTCAGTGTGCTGACTTGACTATGACTTGCCCCAAACTGCATGTGACTATCGTAAAGTCTGTAAAGGTGATATTCGTGGGTACCCATAGAACTTGTTTCCATTCACATTGAGAGGTCAAAGGTCTTGACTGTATGTAACCATTACGTAACTGTTCCCTACCTCTTTCAGTTTGGGATCCAAATGATCTCTCGTTCTGCATGAGCGCCTCTCTCAGCTCCAGCAACTCAGCATGCTCCTTGGTGTACATCCTCCTCAGGTTCTCCACATGCTGGATCATCACCTCCACAGCCTTACCAATACGACTCTCCTGATATTTACATACACAAGGCCCCATTATTTCAGCTCCACTCAGATTTTCATCACATCACAAAACAGTGGAAACAAATGCTGACAACACAAACACATTATCCCACCTGGTGAATAGCTCCTAGCATCTCAGAGCGACTGGACACCCTGGTCATGGACTGGATGAGGATGTCCAGGTTCTTCTGAAGCCTCAGGATAATCTCCATGGACTGGTTGTCATCCTCACACAGAGGAGTCAGAGCCTGGGATGAGAGGACAGAAGAGAGAAGAAGGACAAGGAGAGAGTTGACAAGGGACACAAAGGAAGAGAAGGACCAAGAGACTGCACCTCACTAACCCACACCTCAATTCATTTCATATAGAGGATAATTAATGGATTCATATTGATGTAGAATAATTGTGTCTGCATCTATACAACAGGAGAGCTGCAGAACAAGATACAAGATCAATGTGCTGTAAAATTACAGAATATAATCACTAAAAAGAGTTGCTATCAAATCAACTCTGTACCTGTTTGCCAAAGCCAGCACAGTGTGCATAAATCACAGTCTTTACTACGCTTATAGGGTTTCCTAAGACTGAGAATGTAAATACAACGATATGCAGACTGACCTGCAGCAAGCCCTGGCAGCTGGACACTTCCCTGCGGACGTTCTCTTCAGCCAGGTCACGTGACCTCTCCTCTAACCGGAGTCTCTTCTCCAGGGTGAACATGTCGCACTTGAAACCCAGTGCCAGACGCTGGAACTCTGCCTGCGAACATGAAAAAGACACTTGACTCTTTGTAATTTTGGCACTCGCTGCTAGACACATACTGTAAGTGGCATGACATCGTGCCAACTGCAGATGAGATGGCCATTTCTAACATTTCCTTGTTTGGTTAAGATAAGAGCTTTCCCCTGTCAAAAGGCAGCATTATTGTGCTGGCGGAAAAGTTATACCAGAAAAACCATGAAACTCCCGCACTTCCTTGTTGAAAACGCTAATATTTCAAGAGAATCACATCAGCTCATTAAAGTAATACATGTAATACAACGTTCTACATGTATGTGGATGGTTATTGTATGAGTTTCTCAGAGAAGTGTAACTTTATAGGCTGATATATATTCTGATGAATGCATACCTCAGGCTCACAAAATGCTGTGTAAGAAAAGAATTTTATAACATGTCCCTTTCTTTCCTGTTTCTACTACAAAATGATAAAGTGTCCCTAAAACAGCTTACAATACTAACTAGAGAATGCCAATCTAATAGTATACATACCTCAACCTCCTTGTCATTAGGTGACAGGCTGCAGATAAAGAGAAAACAATGACGACTCTGACATATTACATGCACACATGGATGGTTAAGTTGTGTTAAGTTACTATGATCGTTTGCTCTCTTACCTGTTCCGGTCCCCTCTGGATGTGTCCGACATCATTGACATCTCAGCTAGAAAGGGAAATGATAAGCAGGTGTTTGGCATGACAAATACAGTGCATTCATTTCGAGTTACAAGCACTCATTTAAAAATGGAAAATGTAATAAATATATGATATATATGACCCATACATTCCTTCTCAGTGGCCACGCTGGTCTCACTCTGGTCATCCTGAACCTTGTGCTCCTCGACGGCCTCCATGCTGCGTGACAGCTCCTGCAGGGTCAAGACAAACGTTGCTGCCTCTCTCTGCTCATTCTCCCCCTCCTGATTGCCTTTAAACTCCGTTCCTTCCAGGCTCACATCGCCCTCAACATCCATATTGCTCCCTTCACTCCCTACTCTATCTTGTCCTTCAACATTTTTTATATAATAAAGGTGAAATGTGGAGATTCAAAGCAGCTTGGCGGTGTAGTTGGCTCTTGATTGTGAATGATCTGATCCTGATAGGAGCTGAAATGAAAACTGTATACTCTCCCTTCCTCTCTCTCTTTCATACACACTCACTCACATAGCCGGAAAGACAGCATTTCTCTTAAGGTCAAAATGTCATGCTGAATGAAGATACTAATGGCACCATCTCAACACCGACAAGGAAACTGAATCTTAATGATACCGGCTCCATTCAGCATGATACTTGTGTTTCATCACTTCTTCTCCGAGGTTGGTTTAAGCTAAGGATAAACTACGAATATAATAAAACAATTAAGTACTAAAACACAGAAAACAAAACATCAGAAATAAAAATTATGCATTATGAAGAAAATATAAAACTGCACCAAGACTAACTTGCACATTTTCATTATTTTTCATGTATTTGAAAGGCTATTTTTCTTCATAATGCTATAAAATTAGCTATAAAATCTGAATGCTACCTCATTTAGAAATAAAAACGGATGAAACAGCAGAAACCATAGCATAAAGACCATGATTTCCACAAGAGCAGTAATCAACTCTAACAGTAGTCGGGCAAATGTCTCTAAATTGTTGTCACCATTAATATGTGGAATAATTCATCCAACGGTCAGTTGAGAGGAAAGTGGGAGTAGAGCAGGTCTTACCAGTTCCCTTTTATTTTTGCCACAGAGAGGGAGGGAGTCCTTTTTGGCTGCACTATCCTCCGATTGGCTGGGGTCAGAGGTCGCACTGTCCATGCCGCTCCCCGATTGGTTGGCATGTGTGACGGATGAGCCTGACCGGGTAGAGCTGCTGTCAGAGAAGGTGGTCGCTGCACTGCTGGTGAGTCGGTCCGTCCCTAGGAGGAAGAGTTGGTGTGTGGGTGGGTCAAAGTTAAAGTTCACATAGATGCAAGAAGGCGTAAACAAACAGTTGGCCTCTCTCTTCATCTCCCTCATACACACACAGATTGGAGTTTTTCTTCCTACCTTCCATGCTGGCGGCTACTGTTGGCACCTCGGCTGCACTGTCCTGCACACTCTCCTCCTCTTCAACCAACACAGGTAGCAGACACGTGCTGAAACACAACTAATATTATAGCGTTTGCAAAACACTAATCTAAATCTTAATGTGTCTAAAAAAATGCAGAGAAAAAAATTCTCTCTTTGCAGAAATCACTAAAATCTTCAGGAGAAATTGCTCCTGTTGGATAGTGAAGCAGTGTGAAAACCCTGACAGTTGACGGTGATTCACTCACCTGTCCTCTGCTGCTGATCTGTCTGCCGACTGGTCCCGGCTCAGGCTCTGATGGACAAAAGGACGAGAAGGAGGGAGGGGGTGAGAAAAAGACAGGTGGCCTTGCAGCGCCCAGCATTACATGAAATGGTCAATGATTAAAAGACACACACATACTGTACATTCATGTAGCGTACCTGTCCCATGGCAGTGAGACGCTATCTAAGCTCTACAGTGTGTTGAAGAGAAAGATTGGACTGATTCCTTATATAATGTGTTGCTTCATGGAGAGCCCTGCAGCTCTGAGAGTGTGTGGCTGAGAGGGGTGCTCAGAGAACACGTTAACGCTGGCACACTGCTAAGTAGTGGAGGCGGACTGTGTGCATACAGAGTCGTGTGTGTTCACACGCGCGTACGTTGGAGCAAGGTGAGCGCTCAGAGCAACGCAACAGGATGTTGTGTAATGAGTATGCATAATATCCGATTTGACACATCTCAAAATAGGAAAGAGCTGCCTCGCCATTTCACTGAATACAAAACCTAAAAGAGACTTTGTCATATTTCAGTGTATCAGATTAAAATCACAGCATATTGTTTATTAATTTGATTGAACGTCCTTCCTATAGAATGGTGGGACATATTTTTGTAGGCCAACCAGAAAGTTAGGATCACACGGGCTCCCTCAACAAAAAGCCAATTAGTTTTAGCATTATTGCAGTAAATAAACTGTGGTAAACAAACTTTTCGTACACTTACAAGGTTTGTTTCGTAAAATAATCTCCACAAATAAACACCACCGTATGATTTTTGAAGTGTGAAGTAAAAGTCTAACATTAGGCTATAAACTTCACTAGGGTTGTGGGACTTCATGTCTCATTTAGCCACTTGTTAGCAGCCGCCTTTTGTAAAATTGTAAAAAAATGTAAAATGAATGTAAAATTCACAAGTGGGGTAGTTATTAGTGTATTTTATGTCATTAAAAAAAACAAAAGCCTCTGTTAACCATTTTACGCATCTAACTAAAAACCCATCGGCTTCGAGACGAGGCGATTGGAAGTGATAACTCATTTCTGGGATTTAGGTCTCATTCCTGCAGCACTTTGTTTTATTACAAAAGTTGAAATCACACCCTCCCAAAATGTAGTTTTTCTTTGTTAAATAATAATGTGATAATCCATAACAACTTTTATGTCTGCACAATCATGTCCTTGAACAACATCTTAGTTATATCATCACAGACCCCAAATGTGCCTGAATGACTGAAACTGAATGTAAGGTGTCAGTCGGGTTTAGCATTTATCCTCTCTGTAAAACTAGTAGTAATCGGAGGAGTAAAATTATGACAAAACATGACAAATTTCTGAATTCCACTTATACTGCTTGTCCCAACATAAAAATAAAACCTTGAGTCATATGAATATATCTTTCACTTGCAAGTAAAAATATTTGAATATATCCAAATGACTTTGTTCAGAAGCTCAACTCCTTATCTTTGTTGGCAGAATAAAACCTGATACTTCTGTCATAAAAAAACAACCTTGATCTTGCTGAAATCCTTTCTTGACCGAAAACCTACGAGTGTAGAACTGCATTTCACTGACGTACTGAACACACCCACAGAGTCAAAGCCTGCCTCTTTTGGCTCCCTCAGACTCTCAGCAGGGAGGCAGTCCAACACGCAACCGAAAGATAGGAGACTAAAGAAATCAGGCTGATCAATCTCTCAGCAGGATGCAAACTAGAATGTGGTAAAACAGCAACACAACACACGTGAGCCTTGGCTCGAACATGAAAACATGGCAAACCCCATCTGAGGCTAGGCATAATGAAGCAATCTTACTGTACAGAGTACACATCAAAACAAATCATTGTAAAGACTAATTGGTCCAGACAGACAGAGGATGCAGTGATGACCCTCTGTGTCCAGACCAGCAGTTATCTTTCTGATCAAATCTTCTGCTTTTAACTGGTTGTAATCACATTTGGTTAGTCGACGGACACAAAAACTAACTGACAACAATTTTAAAAATATATTAATCGTGTCAAAAGTCACTTATCAAGTAAAATGGCAAACATTTTTGTTTCAGTTTCTCAGATGTGAACTGTTTTATATAATTCAAACTTGAATATATTTTGTTTTTGCAGTGTTAATCAAATGAAAATTAATGAAAATTTGAAAACTGTGCACTGGGATTCAAATTTTTCCATGTCATCTGTATTTAAATAAACATAACTTGTAATCAGTTTATTAAATGATAAGTCAATGCCAAAAATATTCATTAACTGATTTTACTTGACAATAATACTAGCAATAATGAAAGCAATTTAATATTAACATTTTAGTAAGCCACATTAAGCAATTAGTACTTGCCTCCTTTGGCAACAAAGTTCAGGGAAAGTGATAGCCTATCTTTCCTAGGTAATACAAATGAGCAGTCAATATAATGATGGTCTCTGCTCTTTCCCTTAATTTTATATCTCTGCCCTCTCCTCTCCTGCTTGTCCAGGGCAAGGACTTCCCTCTGAAGCTCTCTCAAGGAAAGCCAGCCTACCCACTGAAATCCCCCTCACTTCAAAACACACCTACTTTCACTCAGCTAGTAAACACATGAAGTGGTACAGAGAGTGGCAGAGATAGAGAAAGAAAGAGAGAGAGGAGAGAGAGAGAGAGAGAGAGAGAGAGAGAGAGAGAGAGTGTGAAAGAGGAAGCAGTGGGGAGCTGGTGCTGAAGAGAATAGAGGAAGTTGTACTCCCTCGTGCATGCATTAAAACACTTCCCCTCCTCTACTAACCTTATTACGACTCATGACTCCTGAGCTCAAGTCCGCCTCGCCTTCTTTCTCTTCTTCTCTCCGGTGGTCCTCACTCGTCGGCCGGCTGCTGACCACAGGTCAAAGGTCAAAAGTCAACCATCAAACACTGTCCATTTCCACATTCTTGATTTGTACATTACATTGTACACTTTCTATCCATCTAATGAGACACAACTGTAACAGTATGAAACAGTGAGAGAGAGAGCAGCCTTCGTCTTTCTGTAGGTGGACTGCGCCTATGCAAAGCATGGCTGCATAGATACTAATTAGCCTGTAAGCTCCTCCCACAGCAAGGAAAACACCCATTTGACTAGCAAATGTGGACCAAGTCACAGGGAAATGATGAAAATGGTGACTTCAACTGTGACCATTGTGGCTAACACCCATCAACTTCAAATCGAGTAGGGGTGAGGCTGTGTGGTAATGTCAGTTTCCTGCTTCTGTTTTGTGCCCCTTAGGTTGGGCAGGCCAATCTGACACACACCAAACAGGAGTCTGTGGATAAAGTTCCTGTTTAGTTGTGTTGAAGAGCATAAACTTATCAAGAACAAAAAAACAGAGAACCATCCTCATTAGGTCACTGTTGCTATTTAAATATCTGGGTCACCAGACTTTATTGCTGTGTCATTATCATTCATATCTATACAACCAATTTGTTTATGATTAAGATGTTTACTAGATCACAGCAGTGGAATAAGTACTTAGATCTTTTACTTAAGTCAACAACTATAAGTCCTGCATTCAAAATGTTACTTAAGGAAACGTTAGAGCTGTCAACAATTAAAATATTTTATTGTGATTAATCATGGATGTCCATTGAATTGCACATTTTTTATCTGTTCAAAATGTACCTTAAAGGGAGATTTGTCAAATGTTTAATACTCTTATCAACATGGAAGTGGGCAAATATGCTGCTTTATGCAAAAGCATTTATATATTTAAAACAATGATAAATATTGTCCAGAAACCACCACAGGTACTGCATTTAGTATAAAAATATGCTCACTAACTAACTAACCCAACAGTCAACAACAGCTGTCAGTGTGTCAGTGTGCTGACTTGACTATGACTTGCCCCAAACTGCATGTGATTATCATAAAGTGGGCATGTCTGTAAAGGGGAGACTTGTGGGTACCACAGAACCCATTTTCTTTCAGATATCTTAAGGGTCAAGGGACTCCTTTGAAAATGGCCATGCCAGTTTTTCCTCACCAAAAAGTTTTGAGTGTTAATTCGCCTCCTTCATGACAAGCTAGTATGACATGGCTGGTAACAATAGATTCCTTAGGTTTTCTAGTTTCATATGATACCAGGATCTCTCTTCCTGGCTCTAAAACTGAGCCCATGACAATCTCTGAAAGTTCGATATAGCAAGTCGTGTTAAAGAAATTAGTGGAATTAAAACAAATCTCCGTTGATGCATTTTCATTGTGTTACCTTTGATAGCCCTAGTAAAAGTACAAAAGTATTAGTCTCAAAATAACCTTGAAGTACCAAAAGTACTCATTATGCAGAATGGTCCATTTCATAATAATTTATATATTAGATCATTGGATTATAACAATTGATGCATTAATGTGTTCACATTTATTTTGCAGCTAAAAAAGATGAAGCTCATTTTATTTCCTTTATATACGTAATAATTATATACTATTTAATAACACATTTTATTAATTTTATTAGATAATTTATTTATTATTTATTAGTTTATTAGTTGATTTACATTTACAAAGTTGCTAGTAACTAAAATAAATGAAGTCAAATAAACAAAGTCAAATAAATGCACTGAAGTTAAGTAAGTACAACGTCTCTTTCTGCGATGTAGTGGAGTAGAAATATAAAGTTGGAATTAAAGATGAAATTTGGATTTGTCTAATACTCTGATTATACACTATATCAAATACAATATTGAGATCTTCATTCACCTCTCAGTCTGGGTAATGGTGTCATCTCGTCCAGGTGATGTGCTGTTGGGAGGAACCATCTGGGCTGCTGTGGGAGGGGTCTTACTAAGTGTGATCGTTTGGTCCTGCTCAGGTGAGTTGCTCAGACTTTGGGATAGACCGCAGGAGGGAGACTCTGCATCTGTGGATACAAGAGAAAAATCTGTGTATAGTATTATCAATGTGTGAATACACTCCAGGATCACAGATTATTGAATTATCAGCTGTTGTAATTTACTTAATGATTTGCTACATTTCCCAGGATGCATTTTGACAACACCAGAAAACAGTAGCTCAGTGTGATCTGCATGCAAATGGAATACATTAGCTTTAATATGTTATTTAGCGTAGTGGAAATTACTTTAACACACTTTTTAACATCTGAGAACATTTCTTTCTTCGTGCAGTTCATACAGAAAGTAAAATATGTGCTGCAGTTACGCAGTTTCTAAGTACATGATTTTATAAAGCAGACATGTAGTTCTGGATCACCAAAAAATCCCAAACAATATAAACAATGTTCCTTCTGTGGCATTTGGTAGAGTTTGACCTTCATTTTGAGAGATTTAGCAAAATCTTCTCTCCTCTAAACAAACAGCAAACATACCAAGTGAGTCAGGAAATGACTCACTCTCTGGTTAAGTTGTAAATGCACAAAGTCGAGCCACTAGCTGACAGTTGGGGGAGAAGAACGTAAAACGGAAAGATGGTGTGAGAGGCTCGTTGAGAGTGAATTACAGAGAAAGAGAGCGAAGGAGGCGGAGGTCTTACTGTTGTTCTCGGAGTGGGACAGATCAGGGAGAGCATCTGCCTCTGGGTGTCTAATGCTGACAGCTTGTGAGTGGGCGATCAATGGCACTGCTGCCTCCTCCTCAAAACACACACATAAATGATAAAATATTCAAAAAAGGAAAGGGGTGAAAAGATCAAATATGCAACACACATTTACCATGTACCGAACAGCAGGCCTACAATCAGTCAATAGAAACAAATCTTTGCCAGATGAGAAGACATTGCATAAGGAGTCAATAAAATCTAACAGCTGACAGACAGCACAAAGCATCTGCTCCACCAGTGATGGATTGTTGGAAAGACCCCCAATTACTGTCATCTTCATAGGGATCCAAAAGCAAACATCACTTTCACACTGACTACAGAAATGAGGAGTGTTTAAATTTGTTTTAAAAAGCTTTCAGAGATAAAATTATTTAACCACTGGAGACTGCGAATAGAAAGCATAACACCCAAGATCATAAAATGTGAATAGACATTGAGATCATAGACGCAAAATGCGTACTTTAGTGTACATCATGTATTGTTATTTGGTGCAGAAAACATTTGGAAGATATTTTTCTTCAAATGCAGGAGTATAAGCCCTTATTTTACCAACAACAGCAATTCATTTTCCCTTTCACCCCAGCATGACCTCAGAGGTTCATCATTGTCATTCTATATAAGGAAGCGGATGGCTTCAGCGCAAGCATGCAGATGGCTGCCTGTGAGCAGAGCCTGTGAATAATATGTGAAGAGCTATTTGGTAGGCAAATGGCAGAAAGAGGTGAAGAAAGATACAGCGAGTGCAGAAGCTTAGAGCATGGAATAAGAGAGAGGGGGAGAAATAACATGTGTAATGTAATAAATGACCCTTATAACTTATAGCGACTTAAGACCAGATATGTCTATTACAAACTGTTTGAAACCCTCCTTGGTGATGTGTTCAAGGACATTCCCATATCTGACATTTGAAACTGGTGAAATTAAAAAGGTGCCACTTTCTGACCTCATCTCTTTCAATCTGAACATTTTTTTTTCCTACATGTTAACTTATATGAGAGAGTGGTTTGATTAACCGGAACGGCCATTCAGAAGACAGGAGCCCTCAATGTTGACCCATACTGGACCACCACCCTGCTTAAAAGACACATATAGGAAAGCTAAAAAACAAGGCATCCACAATTTCAATACCTACGGTCCCAAATAATTAAAGGAGCAATATGTAGTACTGACAGCTAGTGTATAAAACAGGTACTGCAGTCCAAATTCAATTGGAGTCTGGCCTGCCCACTCCTCCAGTGTGACCGATAACAGTTATTGTGTGTTAGCGTCACAGCGTCAGCCTCGAGTCAGCTGTAGTCAGAATAATTTCACCAGCTGTGTGTCTCAAATAGGCTGCCTTGATAACCCAGCTGCACACAGTCAACAGAGAGATGTGCTGAGGCTTTTCAGTTCGGCTAGAACCTGACGTTATGTTGCTTCCCAGTTTGTTAGCTTGCAGAATGCTGTGTCTGCCAGTTTGTTTCATATAAGGAAACAGGGGATTGAAATGGGCAAAAGATGGGTTCACAGCACCTAAAACAAAAACAGACAATCTGGACTGGAATGGAAATTTGAATGGAAAACATACTGAGTGTAACATTGTTGTCAGAGAAGCCAGTATTTCAGTTAAGCATGCTTCCTTAATCTCTAATGACATATCACAGACATTTTATAATTTATTATAGTAAATATATTGTATATTGGTCATTTTAATATGTGAATATAACATTTTTGTCCTTAAAATTTCATTTGCAAAAAAATGCAGAAACATGATTTTTCTCATTTTTATGTTATACGGTAGACACTTCTTTTTTTTTTTTTTTTAAGCGTCATTTTTTGGAGCATTTTTTATTTTATTAGATAATGAATGGAGGAGACAGAGGGGACGGCATGCAGCAAAGGGTGCCGGGCTGGATTCAAACCCAGGACCGCTGCAGCAAGGACTCAGCCTCGTACATGGGGCTCCTGCACTACAAAGTGAACTACAGCAGCACTCCTGGTAGACACTTCTTTACTTCTAATGAAGTTTTCATGTTCAACAGCAGCAGACTTCTGATGGTGGATATGTCAGTTCAACACATGCATCTTTATCATCTAGGATTTTCTGTCTCACCTCAAATATTAATTATAACATAAGGAAGCCCAAGTCAGAAAAGTTTCTATCTGAGGCTGTTTCTGATTAACCACAAACACCAAGTCTTCAACTGTGATTGGTTCTTCTATTTGCATTGCTGCATAGAAGTGCTGTGTTATGACCTTCGTCCTGGAAAAGAGCTGAAGGTAAAGAAGATTCCTAGCACCTGGTAAAGCTTCAGAAATTTCAGGATGTCCATTTACAGCCTCTCCATCAGTTGCTACGGACAATGTCCTAGTGGTTTGCTGATGATGAATTTCTGAAGTTGTATTTCAGTCAGATAAGAGCTTTACCAGGCACTAGGAATCTTCATTCTTATCACTGTGTTATTTGATCCCACAGACACTTGAGCCTAGATAGCTTAATAGTTGTGTGACATGACTTCAGACCACAACATCATAACTTTAAAAATGTCCTACTTCCTTCCCACCACTGCAAAGGAAAATAATGTTCCCAGAAAATGCAAAGATCTGTAGGCCAAATTAAAAAAAAAATGTATGAAGCCAAGGTAAGCTGAGCACCAAATCTGTTTTGTTAGTCATGCTTCCTGTTGACACACAGTTACACACCCATCACACACCTGACAGCTGCCCATTACAACTACAGTAATCTATTGTTGGTCTCTAAGCAGGTTTGAGATTCAGTGTCTTATTCAAGAGCACCTCAGCGGTAGCTGTTCAAGGTGGAGATAGATGTGACCCATGTTTTCTGAGCAGGTGTGGGAGTTGAAACCTGCAAACTCAGTTATTCACTCTGTCCTTATCTATATCCTCCACAGTGTTATGGTTTGGTGGAAATACAATACTAATAGTAATCCAACAAAGTTTTTTGAAGCTGTGTATTGTGGTTATGTGTCACACTCTATTAGTGTAAATCATTGATTCTCAACACTGTTTTTAGGCCGTCAACCAAAGGCCATGGTAGTATTTCAGATAAAGTTTAAAAATCCCTGATGTTTAATGAGGTTTTCAATGAACAGCAGCAATTTCTTTGGATGCTTTTGTTCAATTTTAATATTAAGGAAATAGTAAACGGTTTGTTGCAATGAAAGGGATCCTAATCCTTAACAAGGACAGCTTTACATATCCCTGATATCGCTGCACTAAGCCAGAAGCATATGGGCTTCCACAACGTCAAAACTGGTGTTATCCTCTAATAATCACATGTGAGCCATCGCAATTAATTAATTAATTTGGACATGTGGTTTCCAGAGACTGAAAGATGCTTGGAAGTTGCATTCAGTTTGACTATATTATCAAAAGCTTGAGGCTAAAGTTGAGTATTTTTTCTTTGCTTCAGTTAGCAACACCCCACTGGGAATGAGACCTGTCACATTCAAGACAAACTTACTCTGAAATGCTACATGCAACAATTGAAATAAATGAGGTCTTCTGAAATTTTCTAGTCACTGTTTTAAGGGGTGCAGAATATTCTACTTAATAAAATGCAAGCTAAATATTTTAGTAATTAATTGCTGAACTACTTTAATGATCAATTATCATTAAATTTATGCTATTTTAAGGGAATATTTTATAAAATATTAAGGAAAACACAGACCTAAAGGATAACACACAAAGGTCACATCCAGGCACAGTCCCATGTTGAGCATCATCTGCAACACATATGGATAATCCCATGACAGGAAAATGTCACAATTCAATTTACCTGCACAGACTGACAGATCACCTTTGGCTCTGACTCAGTGCAGGCTGTGGCACCTGTAACAGATACAGAAGAGGAAGAGATCAATTTAGCCATCCAAAAGCAACCCCACCTTTTACCATAAAAAGTCAGACAGTCTATTACGCAAGGCACTGAGATGAGGGAGGGGCGGAGAGGTTAAAATACCATGCATGGCTAAGGTGGCATTAATGACCACATTCACACTCTGGTTTTCTCGCTCTCTGCCTGCCAGCCGCTCATGCAGGCAGAGGAATGGGGGATTACTGAGCTCACTTCGTGGCCTCAGACCGGTCGTACACCTGGCCATACAAGGGCCTTTAGGAAGAGAGGATTTCACATTCTGTGTAGACACACACACTCACAATAAGAGCAGGGCCACAACAACCATAGAAGGCAGGGGTCTACTGCCAAGGGTCTCAGGGTGTGTGTATCCGTATAGTGAGTGAGTGTTTGTACTGTACTGGTGCTTCAAGGGTGGCTGAGTACCCTGTGACTTCCATGGATTACAGGGGGATAATCTACACTCTCTCTCACACACACAAATCAACACCCAAAGACAATAACTCTGTAAGCCGTTTTTACCTATAGAGTTTATCCCGTGAAGCACTTTGTAAGACAGTGAAACTTGCAAACTGGTGCACCAGATGCCCTTGGCTGACTTTACTTTTTCAGAGGCAGTAGCAGGCTCAGTTACAGCTAGAGTGAAGGTACTAGTATCATATGAAACTACAAAGAAATCCAGTTGTACCAACTATGTCATGCTAGCATGCTGGGAAGAATGCTAAATAATTATGGCGTGTCAAAAATGGCAAGGTGTTTTTCAAAAGGGTCCCTTGACCCTGCAGAAGTCAAAAACTTATGATACCAAATCACAGCCTGGCTTTTTTTCTATGGTGTTCCTCAAGGTCTTGGTGGCTTAATTTGGTATTTTGGAGGAATTATTGATAATCAGCTTATGAGACACAATAGAGCATGGGGATGGCATAATATACATCATAATGTTCGAAGCCCTTATATTCAAAATTTTAATTAATTAATTAATGTTTATTTTGGATTTATGACAAACACATTGTTGAGCTGCATCTCTCAATTAATCTTCAGGTTCCCTGCTTTCAGATGATGTACACCACTTCTGTGTAGCATCTACTGTTGACTTTTAATCTACCCCTGAACATCCCATGTCCCCCACCCCTACCCCTCTAAAAAAACGGGTCAAAATTGTAAGGGGTTAAGGGAATAACAAAGACCTGTGAATGTGGATACAAAGTAGTTCAAAGTATGGTCTCAATAGTCTCATGGTAACAAGAAGCAGGATGTATTAGTTCACATTCTTGTTACATGAGGTTAACTCAAGGCTTATTTCTACCCAGTTGGACCCAGAGCTAGGAGCAGGGTGAGAGGGGGCAGAATGGGGCTACAAAAATATTAAACTATATTTAGCCCTATTTGGCTTGGCTTGATGAGGTTCCAGTTAGCTTGGGGCTAATTCTGGTATATATCGGATTTTAAAGGCTCAAGGAGGACTCCTCAGTTCCCAAGATTTAATCTGTTGAGAGCCAATTCAAAATGAATAGCTACAGTACAGTATACCAGTATTATTACATTTAGTGGTTCGCTATGAATAAAGCAGTTAAATTGTAATCACATGCTATGTCCACCTCCGTGTCCTCACTCACCTTGACCTCCTCCTGCTGTACCGTGCCCAAGCCGGGTCTCCCCAGAGAGGGCAGACAGAGGAGTGGACGTGTCCCTCGCTTCTCCCTCTCCAGCTGTGTCCACCACCGTCCACTTCTCCTCCCCGTCCTCCTCTTCGCCTCTGTCCGTTCGCCCGCTCTGTTCTCTGCAGTTCCTCTCTGCTAACTCGTTCCTCAGGAAGTCTTGTAGGGCGAACTCCTCATCCCAGTCCAAGTCATCTCCGGGCTGAAAAAAAGAGGAAGGGAAAGGCGAAGTCTCAATACAAAGAGTGCTAATGCGCAAAAACCTGCCAAAGTCTGACTGTAACAAATCCCACTGTGGGAAAATCCAACTGGAGGAATGGAAGTGACAGACAGATACCCCTGAGCAGAAGTACTGGAAACAATTACAAGTGTTTTCTAGAAAAATCCCAGCAAAGATCACTTATTAACAAAGCTGTCAGCAAAATGAAAATTGAAACACAGCTTGTAGATTATCATTTCATTTTAATACAGTCTTTTTGTTGATTGCCAAAGGGGAAACCTAATTTATTGGTTCTTCCTTGATCCCAAGCTATACTGAATAATCACATTAAAGTATCAACTGCAGTATTTATGAAAGCACAATTAGGTTACTATATGCAAATCCAACCACCTCAGCACCAAACTCGCTGTGTTTTGCTGTAAAAAAACAATGGTGCTGGGATGGAAATGTTCAAGCGTGTCGGTGCATTTTGTGCGAGGAACAGTGCGTAGGTGTGTGGTCGCATCTGATTCTGCGTGTGTGTGGGTGCACATGTCCACTTCAGCCGCCAACTCGCACTCAACTCTCTTCTACCAGATACTCCATCTGTCTGAATACAGAACGAGCTCTGTCACTGCTCTCCAAGCAATCCCTCCAGTATCGAATGTTAATACATACAAAAACACACACACAGTAAATCATTAAAGCTGAATGTATCCCAAACCAAATATGACTCTCATGCAGCAGTGTAGGTGACACTTGCTCACCTCCACAGACGCAGTACATTGAATATTCTAAAAACAATGTATAGTGTCTACAGATTAAGATTAAAATATTACTTCTGGGAATAGTGGAAGCTGCTGCTGTTAATTAAATATAAGTTTATAGATTGAAGCCCCACGAGACAGCCCACACATCCACTGACCTCTTCCTCTGGTGCAGGTGTCTGGCATGAGGCCTCTCGGCTGTCCTGAGGTGTCTTTAGCTGCTCCAGCTCCTCACACAGCTGGCGCTTCTGGTTTTCCTGCTCCTGCACCCTACGTGCAACAACACAAAATCTTGTTAATTAAAAGCAGCTGTGGAATTATTTGTTTTACAAGAGAAACGTGGTAGAAAGGATTATCAAAGCACTCTTAACTGTCCAGAGAGCTAGAAAAACACATGCACAGAGATCCCAGAAGACAGTACAGTGGACATACTGTACCCAATCCGCAGGCCCATGCAGTGTCCCATTCTGTTGCCCAGGGTGACCAGCGCCAGTTCTCCGACTGGCCCAGTAACGGTTTCTTCACTTCACGGTTTTGTAGATCCAGTCCCAGCCCGACCTTCTAATCTCAGACTACACAGAACCCCCAAATGTGTCTTACAACAAAACTCTGACCCTAGCACTGTCTTGTAGTCCAGAACAATTTGTATCAGCCCAAACCCTCCAAAGCAGGAGGTAGAGCTATACCTGCAATGAGCCCTTCAGTTTTCTTTTCTCCCAAACAATATTAGAGTTCCTGAGTTCACCCTGGCAACTAAGCACCAGTAAATCCAAGATGGACAGCCTGACCAGTTTTCCCTCTCCAGTCTCATACTGTACCACTCCAGCTCTGTTATATATCTGAAGGGGATGGCCGTCTCCATGAACACACGTACAAACAGACACACACACACACACACACACACACACACACACACACGGCAAACCCATCACAGAGACAGAGTGAAGTCCAGAGTTGGCACAGACTCAGACCTAGTGAGGCGGGTCCTTTGGGGTCACTGAGGTCAGGATGATTGACAGGTCTTTCCCCCACTCAGCACAACTGACTGGCCAACTGAGACAGAGCACTGGAGATGAGAGACACCCACATTTGCAGGGGTCTGGCATAAAGCAGTGTGTAGGGTTATTTATGTGAAGTTTTGGTAAGTTTGAGAAATATGGACTTCTGACGGGCAGCTATACTATAATGACAGAAATAACTTCATTATGTGCATAAAGTCCTAATGATCTCTGCTCTGGAACTTTTTTATGAAATGATTCGGGACCATGTGGCATTAAAGATCCTGGAAGCTCCACAGGCACCCTAACAAGCTTATAGAAAGAGCTGTATGAACATGGAAGGTCAGCTAGGCTAACCAGCTAACCTTGATAGCTCATTAAGCCTAGACTGCTAGATTTAATCAGCTTCTAGTTTTCTTCCCAGTTCTTCAGTAGCATCAGTATTACCTTACTTAGTATTACCTTACCAGAAAATGAAGTCCTTAGCTCTACCTATTAGGGTTTAATTCAACCAATGAGATCACTACATGCACAAGACCAACTCCTCCTCAAAGAAACATTTTCCTACCTTATAGTCAAGTTGTCTTTAATTATCCAGCACATGATTCACTGCCAATCGCTTCCCTTCCATCTTCCTCTGGTCTCAGATTCTCAAACAACATCACTCACGTCAGCACCCAGCAGCTCACACATTTTTGCCTGCCGCCCACTGATTTTAACATCCACATAGAGCACAGACAAGAAAGCTTTGCTCACCTGACTGAAAGGTGTAAGATCTCAGTGCGGGACCTCCTCATGTTACTGGCCATTTTGATCAGCTCCTTCTCCAGCGAGTCTGTGTACTGGGCCAGCTGGTCCAGGCTGAGGGCCCACTCGGCCCTCTTCGCGTCCAGCTCGGCCTGCACCGCCTGTAGGAGGACGAGGCCGAGGGTCAGCCGTGCGGCCTGGATAGCTGGCGTCTCCAACAATTTCTGACACCTAACTGTGACAAAATCTTTCCTTGTCAGCCAGCTCACCGAAGAACCAACAGAAGAAAGACTTGACAGCTCTGGTACAGCTCTGCCTCACTAATGATTTCTGTCTCATTTGCTATGTTTACTGCTGTATAGCAGTACGTGGCTAATGAATGCAGAGTGGCAACAATGCAGGAGGAGGGGGCAGAGAGAGAGAGAGATGGAGCGATGCAGAAAGTTGGAGTGAGGGAGGAGGGGAGTGGGTTGTGTTCATGGTACAACACACTGACTAAATAACACTGCTTGGATGGGGCCTGTTGGAGAGTTATATAAGTGAGAGATCTCTAGAGAGGAGAAATAGTGTGTGGGAAGGAGAGAATGAGCAGATAGGTGGTGAGAAAGAGATCAAGAAAAAAGTGCAACAGGTGGAAAGCGAGGAAGATAAAGATCACATTATATAATTTCATGATTCATACATTTTTTAAAATAGTACTGCGATGTCTCTTTTCAGCCTGAAATCAAGCTATACACATATGCAAAGATAGTAGGAATGCACACAGGCACAAACATTGCAGTACACTGTGAACCTGCAACTTTTCTTAAGCTTACATCAAGTGCCGGAGGTAGGCTGACCAAAAAATTCAAATGCATCTGTGGAAGTGTATCTGACCTGGAGACTGGTGTCTATGTTGCCCGCTGGCTGTACATGGCCATCCAGCAAGCCTCTAGCTGTAGACAAGAAAGAGGTGGTTTCTTCTCTGAAATCCCTTTTCTGAGAGACATAAAGAGGAAGCATGTCATGACTTGTGAGAAAGAAATACTTTAAGAAAGTAAAGAGTGGGGCATGTCTTACGCACATTAGCAAGAGGTTTACATGTATTCATAAACCTGTTACATCATATTTTAATTGTTCTGAGCTCATATGGGAGCCTAAGTATTGTCTAATCAATCTTAACATGGTATTTATTGAATTTGACCTAAATTTCAAATTAAGTCAAGTCTCAAAAGTTTCACATTATGGTACAAAAAAAAAAAGAAAATGCCTTGCAAAAAGCGTGCTGATTTTGTGTTGATTGGAGAAGAGTGACATTTACAGTCACAAAAGTCATTTTCATTTCAAACAAATCATATAAAACATTTTATACGGTAGAATGATGGGATTGTTTCACAGCCAACTGTCCACTAGAGTCACTAAGGTCAACTTTAGCACAAGTACAAGTCAGGGCTTCACACACACTTAATCACACTTGGTTACCAGTTTATTTAGGAGGTTCTTGAACTCCAGAGCCATTTGTTCGGGGTTGGGTCCCTGTAGCATCAGCAACACTTCCCTGTCCAGTGTCTCATCCAATGGGGAGACGAAGCTCATAGTGGTGGACAAAGGGTCAACTTCATGGGGAGCCTGTCAGAGACAGCAATATATGTACACAAAAAAAGCAAAAGAGACATTTCAATCAGTCTAATTACAGTACGAAAGACAGGCTGGACAGTGTGTGAAGAACTGTACCTGATGTTCAGACAATGCTTTGTACTGTGTGTGAAATGTATGAGTACAGTTTGTGGAAGAAAAACCATCAGATTAATTACCTGCTTGTAAGCATAAAACTTCTCAGAACTGAAACTGGGATCAGAGGCACTATACAGTAAAGTGAGATTACATAAGACTGCAGAACTGGGGCGTCTGATGTATCTACGTAAGGTGCACCCAAGTTTATATGTGCATCAGTTTGGCTGCTACAAGGAAGATGTCAAAGAGATGTAGCAGCCATGGATTCTCTGTCAGGATTAAAAGACCAGAGACTGAAAAAGTTTTTGCAGAGAAATGAGAGTAAATGTCTGAATGTCAGACAAAAATAAAGAAGAAAGGACAGGTGAATAATAGATATGAGAATGAGAAAGAAGAAAAATAGAGATCATAAAAGACACGGTGAGCAAATGAGGAGGACTGACAGAGTAACTGAGTGCTGCTGACCTCCAGTGGTGACTGTGCCAGAGCCAGTTCTGTCTGCAGGGATCCTGAACTGCTCTGGTTCAACCTGTACGCCATCGACAGGGACAGTCCAGCCCTGTGAGAGACAGGAGGACGGGGGTGGGGAGGTTGGGTGCAAAAAAGTTACAAACAAATTTATTAATTAAAAAAGGTGGTAACGGACAAATATTTCCCACAGTTACAGTAAATAGTTTTTATAAGATACAGTTTGAGGCTAAGAGGTTTTCTCTTCCAGCATTAACAGTATGAAAAAAAAATGAAAGGGGTCTACTTTGGTGGTCCCTCAGACCCCTTCACTCCCAGGTTATTTTTGGTCCACTTACCCAGACAGGTCAGGGTACATCATCTGCATCTTGCTCTCCAGTTTGCTCTTGTCTGCCCTCAGCAGCTGGAATCCACAACAGAGAAACCAACATGACTCAATCCATGAGTTATTTAGAGGTCAACTACATTGCCTACCCTTTCTCCACTGCAACAAATTTGTCAACTACAAGACCTGTGGGTGGGAGGACAGCAGGTGCTTTATTTCCCACAACCAAAATGCCAACAACGTACATGCTGATAATTACACCAACACATAGGACACAGCAGAGCATTGTCTGTGCAGTAAATGTAACTGTTAAATTATAATATTACATTTAGCTTTAAACATGTTTGGTTTTTTCCCAAATATTCATATACACTTGGAAAATGAAATCATTACCTGAAGTTGAAGGATTTCTAGTTCTTTTTAAGTGTTAATATTTTTTAATTATGACTCAAGACATTTGATATGCTTCCTTCTGTGTTTTTACATATCATTTAACAAGAGGGTTGTCCACTGCTGCACACAGGAAATCACAGAATCACTGCCTCAGCTAAAAAGTGGTGGAAGTAGACCAACTGGTTCATAAGGAGCACATAAAATGTCTGCATTGGCATGTCACAAAAGCAGAGAGATCAGAAACGAGTAAAAGCAGCAAGAGAGCATCTATGAGAAATAGGTGGTGGTTGTTAACAACATAGAAACTGAAATAATGATATGATGTGACTGAGGTTCAAACACACTGACCTCTGTGATGGAGGAGTATTCCTCCACTGTTGATTTCAGCTCATTTATCTGTCTGCTCTTCTGTATAAGGAGGGAAATGACACAAGATCAGTGTTGTAGAGCAAACAGAAAAGAGGACAAGGAGCTTTACAGCAACAGTAAAATGGGTGATAAAACATAAGGCACTGACCTCTAGTATTACAGATTCCTTTTCACTAATGATGCCATCAAAAGAGTGAATTTGCACCTGAGAATATGTAAAGGGAAAATGCATTACGTAAAAAAGCAGTACAGTAGTCGTAATTCTACTGTAATATGCAGGAGACAGATTTACAATGTGAAGGTGATATTGTGAGGAAGGAAAACAGATACACTCAAAAATGCCAGAGGGCGAGGAAGAAGAATAAGAAGACACTGTGTGAGAGGAGTACGAAGAGGCAGAGTAGAGATGTAATAATGCAGAGCAAAATCTAACTCGATTTTCTAGGTTGTATGCATCTGCCAGCCAGTCAAGTAGCAGCTTACATCCATGTCTGTCCAGACTCATAATATATGTAGACAAGTCTTTGATGGAATTTGATAATAGGTATTTTATTTTTAAGTTATCACTATATTGACAAGTATGATTCCAGTGGGAAATGTGTAGTCTTTACTTCAAGACTGTGTTTGCAGAGGAATACAGAGGACTGAGCTTTCCCACATTGTGCAATGCAAATCACCTGAAGCTCAATATCAGCAAAACCAATGAGCTTGCGGTAGACTACCAGAGGGACAGGAAGAGAAGACGGGAGACTCAATGGTTTTCAGCCATTGCCATCTTGGTTTTTTGCAACCAGAAATGACACGAGAGGGTGGAGCTAAGCACAGCCATACTCTGAATAAGACTATTTAGGTGACCAAAATGTTACAATTAACTTTCATGAACTGAAAACACACTGTGAAAGGGTTCAAGTTGTAAGAAGAAAACATGGACAACTCCCAGACCAAACAACACCATGGCAGCCACCTGTCAATCACAAGGTAGTCATTCCCTAAATCATCCCCTGCTTCATGGCCTATTTGTCTCTAAATGGGACCACAATTGACTAAATGAACATCATTCTGTATTGAAGAAGACTTGAAACTAACAATTGAGACCATAAACTTATGTTTACAATGTTTACTGAGGTACTAAATCAAGTGAGAAGTAGACTCATTTTCTCATAGACTTCTATACAGTCAGACTTGCAACCAGAGGAGTCGCCCCCTGCTGGCTATTATATATGATGCAAGTTTAAGGCACTTTTGCATTGGCTTCACTTTCGAGAACTGCAGGAAAAAAAAAAAAATCAAAGCCATCTTGGATAAACTTTCTCACCCTCTACAACCAGCTGTGTCAGATTGGCAGCTCGTTGCAGAAATAAGGATGAAAGACAAGATCAAGGCCTGTGAGTTGTTCCTCATCCGAGTCGAGGGTCTAAGGAGAGAGGATGTTGTCTGCTGTAAAGACTGTGAAGCCCCTTGAAGCAATTTTTTGATTTTTGATAAAGGGATATATAAATAAAATTGATTTGACTTGCAGTTGTTAAGCTCTCTTGTTATTGTTCTGCTGTAGAGGTCAACCAATTTTGCCAATTTTTATTTATTTATTTATTTATTTACAGAATGAGGACAGCTGATGGCTGATACATGAGGCTGATTTTTTTTTTTTGTAAATATCTTTGGCTGGTTTTCTTTTTTCCTCCATCTGCTGAAACATAACAGCTTAATAGCAACGATACACTGAACTTCTTAACTTAAGTAAACACTTATTGAACACCACTCTGTGGTCTGTCCGTCCAGTCTGCATTTTGCGTCTACACGGTGTCTCCCAGTTAGGACGTTGTTCTTCTCACGTCCTCTTGCAAAGGCAACTACTGAGGTCTGCTGGTAGAACAAGGGACGGTGACATACATGTTCTACAGCAACAACACTGGGCTGCCCGCAGATGTGTCCTGTTTGCTAATCGGCTTATTATGCTCGGCCGGTGCGGATTATGAAAAAATGGCAAATAATTGGCCCGATTAATCGGTCGGACGATTAATCAACTTCAAATATGCATGCAAAAAAGAAACAACTTCTGAAACATGGGGGCATAAAAATGTTAATGGACAGACAGTAAAAGGTACCTGAAGGTCAGTGTTAATGTCACACAGCTCGGTTATTCTCCTCTGAAGCTCGTCCGTCTCCATGGTGACCTTGAAGTTCTGGGGAGCCATCAGAGGGGAGTTAGGGCAGCTGGTCTCATCCTTTTATGGACAAACTTGAAACTATATACTGTCTGTAAGCCATCTATCAATGGGTGAGTAATACTGATTCCCTGTGAAGTCAGTGCATTGATTTTGCTGTCAGCTCTTCTGTTCTGTTTGGACAGTGAGGTACCTCTTCCTGTAGAGAAGCAATCTTGGCAATGAGACTCTGGTTTTCCTTCTCCTGCAGAGAAGAAAATCAATCAATAGTAACTTTGGAAATGCTAGCTCAGTCCTACATGTTCTGCATTCTGACAGCTTGACTTGCAGGTTAGAAAGAAAGTCTCCCATGTTTCCAAGAATGCATTTTTTATCGATCCTCTTTGTGCTGCCTGAGTTTGACTGACCACATGTTTGCTGTGTGCAGAGGCACGAGCTCTGCCTTCCTCCGTACAGCTCAGAGTGGCCTTCATCTCCTCCACCTCCTCCTTCAGCATCTTCTCCTTCTGGGCCAGCTGCTGAGTACTGTGTGAAAGGACAGACAGAAGGAGGTCAACAAAGCACTGTGTGCTACATTGAATCTGTGCTGTGTATTTGCATCTGAGTGCATCTTACACCCTGGCCTGAGTGCGCAGCTCCTCGTTCTCCTCTGCCAGCTTCTGGTTGCTGTCCTCCATTCCCTCCACCGCCTGCTTCAGCTTCCTCACCTCCTCCTGGAGCTTCTGGTTGCTCATCTGAAGGTCAGCAACACAGTACACCAGCTCTGATGTCTCACTGAGGAGAGGAACATACATACAGACAGGGGTTAAATTGGGCCCACTGGAGCTGAGTGCTGACTCCTGACATCCAAAATGCACCCGCATCCTATTAGTATCACAGTGTTGCCAACTCTTATACTTTTGACTTGAAACATCTGCTTTCCGACACAGACTGCATAAATGTAGAATGTATGCTCATTTTCTTTACAGTAGTGTCATGTAAGTAAATAAAAACTAAGGGAACAGCCAGGACGCCTTGCTTTATTAACTAAAACAACTCATTTACAGTTAGCAACGCTCTTCCACCTCTCCTTTCAGCAACCCCATGCCAGTGGACTGGAAAAAAGCAGGAAGTGACTGATTGTAATTGCAGTATATTATTATTGAGAATACCAAAGACAGATCTTACTTATTAAGTTCAAGAAAAATTGAGAAAAATAAGTACTGCCTGAAATACAAATACACAATTAATTCTTACTTGAAAATACTTCTCTTCTCTTTGAGCTACAACAATCAAAATTCTACCAAAATCTTAGTTTTTTGGTTAATGCTAGACAGACACAGTTGTCCTACACATTACTTAGTATAAATAAAAAAAGTATTGGTGTATTGGTGGTGTATTGGTAGAAAAATATAAGGATTGCAAGGAAAACATAACCCTTTTTCATTATAGGTTCCAATTACAGCAAGTTTAAAACTGGACCCAGGAAAGATGGCCACCATACGGTTCCATCCCAGAACAGCAAGTCATTAGAAAATGACACATCTACTGTTTCATATCTATGTACATGCCTATATAATTGGGGTATTGTCTTGTCATTGACTTCACTGTGCTTCATGAGGAGAGCTTTTCCCCCTAAAATTCATTCAAAGGGTCACTTCATCCAAATTACCAAAAAATAAACCAAAATAAAACATTTTATGTTCTTGCTTCTCACTAGTGGTAACTGGCCATTTAGATTGTTTAGATTCAATTTGAGATATCCGTGTCTGAAATTTCGGCAGTACAGTGTCGATGAATTGAATTCAGTTTGTGCTCCAGCATTACAAAAATGACATTTAGGAAACTCTCTTTCCAGAAACAGGGGCATTGTTACTATGGGCAATCCACATCCACAGGAGACATTATCTACAGTACAGCTTTCATTAAAACTACTTTCTACTTAAGAAATGGTGGCTACGAAAATGATCGCCAGTACGGACGGTGGAAACCACCCCATGATATTGCCCGTTATTTATACAAACGTAGACACACACATCACTTACAATTCTGCTCTGGATGCCTCCCCTCCAAAGGCCTCCAAGCTGCCTGAGGTCATATTGAGCAACGTGGATCTCCTGGCTAAAACATACAGACACAAAACACACAACATTTACCAATGCTATGCATCATGAAAAGCAAATACATGCGTGTCTCCTGCACACTCACCAGACAGGCTGTCTCTGAGTTTGACAGAGTCCTGAGTAACGTCATCCGTTGGCTCTTCCCTGAGATATAAGATAAGATAATCCTTTATTAGTCCCACAGTAGGGAAATTTTCAACACTACAGCAGCAAAGAGGACAAACAACAAGAGGCATTAGTAAAAAACAGAACAATATAAAAGATAGACAGTAAATAGAAATCAATTATTTTTACAATCTTTTCATGGGATTTGGCAGTCAAGCTGCTATGCTGTCTATTGTAGACTCCTGAAAACATGCTTGAAATAATTTGTTGAAGTGTTTAATTTTTGGTGCCTGGCACATTGAGCTCTAAAAAAGGTCAGCTTTCTGCTCAGTCTGAAACTCTTCCTCTATGTGATATACAAATAGACCCTGGCCGTACTGCATGGAGAGTTTGCTGGCTGGTGCGCAGTCCTTATTCATTTGATAGCGTAAAGCCAGCCACTTAATACATAGACTACATAAGCACGTCTTCACTCACAGAGGGATCCTGTGGTCTAGTCAGTAACAAGATGAATCACCACCAAAATAGGACCTCTAAGTAACAGTCGAAGCCCTTCAAAGTATGAAGTCTTTAGCTTTATTTACAGCCCACACATCAGGCCAATGGCTAAAATGCATTATCACGCTCAGGTTTGTAAAAATGTGACCACTTGCAGAAGAGATAAATGAATATAATACATATGGCATAATATCAAATATTTTGACTTTCAGTTTTAATCCACCATCATCCACGTCCATCCTCCACCAGTTGTGTCAAACTACACCAGAGATATCATAAGCACATTTCACATAGACCTTACCTCTGAGACAAAAGACATCCTGTTAAATAGAGATGCACACAGTTGAAACTGTGGGGGAAACATTCCCTCCAGTAATCTCCCCTCTGATGCAAAACCCACCTACACATAATCTACTAGTATAACTCAGACTATAAGTGTCTCTTCTCTGAAAAGCTAAAAAGAAAAGCGCAGGACTGCTAAAGATGGTGCAAGCTGTCTTCGCCTTTTCCTGCCATTTTAAACAGGTTGAAAAAAGAAAGAAGAAAAAAAGAGAAAACGTGGAGCAGATTTAGTCATATAGTAATACAAACTTGACACAAAAAGACCGAAGAAAACATTTATGAAAAACACAACATAGAAAAGTAAAATCTAGTCAAGACTGAAATTTAAGGTGCAAAAAAAAAAAGGCATCTCACCTTTTGTTCCCACTTCATAAAGAATTTGATTCATAACAGCACTTTTCCACAGCTTCACCTATAAACTCTTAACCTCTGAAACTGCCAGCTCTCACACTTTTAAGTTAGTAAAGGTCATCTTCAATGGTCACACCTACAATTTAAAATAGATACTTTATTTTCTCTTCTATTCACACAGGAAGGTCACAGCATGTACCGAAGCTACAGAACGGCCACAGCTGGATTAATACTCGCTCACCGTATAAATTCCCATGTCTAAATAAAAGATGACGTGCATAAGGGATCAGTATTTTGGAATAAAGCCCTTCATTTTTAATGTCTGCTATTCAGTACCCGTTGTTGCGGCAGTCGTCGATCCACTCCTTCATGACGGCGTGGTATGTATCCAGGTCAATGGAGACGTCTTTGTGTTCTGGATCGAGCATGTTGCAAAGGTCCTCCAGCCCGCTGTCTTCTGAGCTGCGACTGGTGGTGTGCCGCAGGTAGTCCACAATGTGAGACACATACACTTTACCTGGAAGATGACAGTAACACAGAAACACTCATGAAAAAAAATCTCATCTTTGGA
Organism: Pterois miles; assembly: GCA_947000775.1. Lineage (NCBI taxonomy): Eukaryota > Metazoa > Chordata > Actinopteri > Perciformes > Scorpaenidae > Pterois > Pterois miles. The sequence goes on along the minus strand of CAMQGK010000549.1, from coordinate 13,986,813 downwards.
TACTTTTACCCCGTTAATATATTATGTACTTCTCAATCTTTTTGTCTATGTTTGGTAAAAGGTGAAGGCAGTAAAAGCAGTAACCATAGTGACAGCAAAAATCATGATTAACGTGTTTTTGCAGTTGGATTCACACATTTCTCAATGCTGACTTCACTTTTAAAAAAAAAAAAAAAAAAAGCTCTTCAGCCTTGACATAGTTTTCACAACAGTAGTCAAACTATGGACCGGTGCTCTCTCTTCTGACAAAAAATACTTGCAATGACTCTTCTTTCAAAATGACATTTCTCACTAAAATTCAACGACTAGCACTGCTCCATGTACCATATCTCCTGCTATTTTCAAAGGTTTACATATATAATACTGTTCCTCAAAACTGTTAATTGTCATAAACAACATAACACAAAGCTGAATCAGACAGAAATTCACCATATGTCCACAGTAATAATGTGCTTAAACACATCCAAAATCTAAGTTAAATCAGACCAATCATGATCCCATTTTAACTGAAGATGTCCTATACAATTATTTTTATTTAACTCTATTTTTTCAATTTCAATAAAACATCATCAGTGATAATTTTTAAATTATTTTTACATAAAAATAGACCCAAAGAGAACTGAGGTAGATGGGAAGAAAGCAAAAAAAGACTTATCTCATCATCTCTTCTTAAAGCACAAACAACAGAAGAGACTGAATTGTTAGGATGCCATCAGATGCAGAAGTGAAGGGAAATGAACAAAAATGGTAATCCTCTTCAAAAAAAAAAAAAAAGCTAAATCCTGAAAATCTGGCATCCTGTGTACTTCATTCGGGATAGACTTATAACAGTGCATAACTCTGCTGCATGTTGAGAAAACACTGAACTAATGAGAAAACTTAATAAATGGTAGAGACTGTGTTGCCAGTGCTACGAGGCGCAAGAGGAAGACAGACAATGCTGATACTGTGAGTGTTGTGAGCCGAGGGAATTATTTCTGCCTTCTACACAGACAGATACTTTGTAATATTATACTTGTATATGCTGGAAGACTGAAATGCGTGACCCAACCTTTGATGACTGTTTGCGTGGGCGTACCTCGGCGCTGGATGTCACAGGCATGGAAGATGGTATCGAGCAGATTCTCCTCACAGATTAGGCTGATTTCTGCCATGTTCTCCTGCTTGTTTTCAGAGGCCACTGAGGATCCTGGGCATGAATATGCAACACAAACACCCCAATGAGAGTGAACTGAGTTGTGTTGCGAAACGAGCACATGATAGATTTTCTTTAAGACACAGCAGCAACTGTAACAGAGTGATGGACCGAAACGCTATCTGTTACAGAAGGCAAGTTAGTTTGTGGCTACAACTAATAGCTTGCCACTGGGGGCCCCATTAACCCTGAATCTTCCCACTCTGAGCTTGAAATACTGATATTGATCATGTTTTGTGATATGGTATGAATCTCTCAAAAACACTATCAGTTTTACATGCAAAGATTTGTGGTAGTCAGCGGCTCAGATTGCACAAAAAAGCAATATATTGCCCTGCTTACAGGATCGCAATATATTGAATAGTTAACCCTGTACCACCAGATTCTTGCAAAATACACAGCCCTACTCTGTGCAGTGACTTCAGTTTTTTTATATTGGCATACAACTGTTTGGAACTGGTAATTTGATTAAAGAAGTTTTAACATAGAAATATGGAGCATGTAAGCACAAAACTGAAATAATGTTGGTTCTGAACTAGATACTGACACAAAAAAAGACGTCAAGACAGGACAGAACCAAGACCCTTATCAAGTCTGTATTTTAAAAGGGGAAAAAACAGGATTTTTCTATTTGAATCTTTTCAGCATTAAATTTGGTTATCCAGGTTAACAGACATTTGGGATTTTAATACTTTTTAAAGTCTTTTCTCCCTAATTGTCCTTCTTGTCATTATTACTCTTTAGCTGTTACTTGGGGTAATAAGAATTTTATTTTCCTACCAAGACACAAATCTTCCCGTCTACAACCTACAACGTATGTCCAGGAATCATCATCAGAGTAGAATAAAATTAAGTTTAGATCATTTTGTTTCACAGATAAATTTTAACCCAAGGTCCACTTACAAGCTTTTCCATTGTTTTCAACCACATCTCACACTCTATCAGTGGATGGTGTTTGCTCAGCAAACAGAAAAACTTCATCTGTTGATGAAGACCAGGAGAAGTGGCTGAAAGCTCTTGAAGAAAGCTTGCAAGTTAAGTTTTAGTCAAACCACTGTTTCCAAGGTCAAGATGGAACTTCATGCTTAATCTGTTGCGGTCTACAACAACCTGCACATCCCTGCTGGCCAGCAGCCACTGCTCCCTACCTCCATCTCCCATCGACAGTCTTTTCACAACCAGAGCTGGGTAGGGCAGCTCACACTCTGTTGAGTTCCCCATGTCCGCTGAGCAGAAGTTGAGGTTGTAGGAGAGGGTGCTGTGGTTTGGGGTGAACGTACGACTCAGAGACGGGCTGTTGCACGACCTTTCGCTTTCAGGCTGCACCGACTGGGGTCCTCGAGTGAATGTAAAGTAAGGGGAGTCTTTGGACTGGCATGTGGGTGTCGAACAATACCTCTGCCATGTCTTAACTTGTCTCAAATCACTCCCATCAGCACCTCTCCTCTCGCCCAGAGTGCTAGTGATAGTGTATGTGATGTTAGTTGGCGTGGGGGGGTTGCACGCTGGGGTGGAAGTGGTGAATGGAGGGACAGAGGGACCCTGGCTGCCCCTCTGGGAGGCTGCAGTCCCCATCCCTCTCCCCTTCCCCCTGTCCCCCTCGTCTCTGTGGAGGGTCCCTTTCTTCAGGATGGTTTCCAGGTTGTGCCTGAGGCCACTCTGCGGGCTGTCGTAATTGCTGGAAGAGAGTTTGGGAATCTGGAAAGGTGAATTGGGCTCTCGGTCACCGCGCCACTGAATGGTCTGTAGTTTGCGGCAGATGCTGTCCACGGGGTTGTGGCGACGATTCGGCTGGGGTGTGTAGTAGTCCATGCTGCTGACGGCAGGGCTGCAGAGCTGGCTTCCTGGCAAGAGGAGAGACTGAAGTCTGAGGAGAGAGAAGCAGAAAATATCTCATTTAATTGCATGCAAAGTTGGTAAAACGGACATAAAAGAACATATAAATAAAGAACAGAAATATTTTTTTAAAACTGAGAAAGCCATGGTTATTCTGCTAGTGCATGACCAACACTGATAATGCACTGAATAACAAGCACATTCAGCATATAGGGCCTGGTGAAATGAGCATGTACAGCTGCACTATGAAAAATAACAATAAATGTCAGGCATACAGAGAATAACTGGCAAAATCTGAGACCAACATGGAGTAAAAAATGACAGCTATGGGATGATACAAGCCACCGGATGCCAAATAGTTATTATTAGATCTAATATTATGCCGCTATCATACACAGGAGTTCTTGTTTCACACAAGGAGGAAAGAAAGGACTGGACGATGAAGGAAATTATTCATTTTAACATTTTTAATATTAAATTATAACGTCCTTAAACAACTTAATTATTATGACAGGAGAGTCCACAAAGTTACTGTTAATGCAAACCAATGCATGGGGTTTCAAATTTGCCATCCTGCCCTCTCAATATGAAGGCAAATGTGTTCAAATTCAAAACTCCAGGTGCGCAAACGAGCTAATTAATAGCTTTAAACACAAAAGCACTTATTTCAGTAAATATCCAATTTTCTCCAATACATCTCCCTGCAGCTGAAATTAAAATTTTAACTTCATATCACAATTAATTTCATTCCAGTGAATCTGTACAATAAGCTACTCTTTGACAACAAAAATAAGCATAAACGTATTAAAAGATTTAGAAAGTAAAGACACCTAAAGGAAAAGATATTTTATATTTTTGTCAGCGACTCCAAATGTCTTGTTTAAAGTCTTGTTTACATAGAAACTTGATGATCCTCTCGGCTTAGAGAAATACCAAAATATACAGTCCAAATATATAGATTTGTTTTAGGTTTGCAATATATTGTTGTAAGAAAATGCATCTCCAAACAAACAGCTCTTCAACACCAAACCTAAGAAAAACAGACTGTGTGCTCTCAAACAGCCTTTGGCTAGCAGAATAAATATGTTTATTTCTTTTGTTTTGTTTTTACCTGGTGAGGGTTGAAGAAGTAAATATCCACGACGAAATGTTTGGCTAACCAATTGTCCAACCGACACAGCACGCGCACACAGGTACTTAGAAGCTCCGCGCTCGAGACAGAGTGGGAACACCAAGTGGTGTGTTCATGGCACTCAGGATAAACCAGCACCCCCCTCTCTGCGGCTTGAAGTGGACACAGCATCCAATAAAGCACAAAATAGCGGACAACTTCATGTTTAAGGTGGTGTATACGTTTTAAAAGGCCAGAATATTAAAAATGCGTTACTATGCATACACCGTCCCCCTTTTTAGTGTCTCAACTAGCACACAGAGAAAGCTTCACAGCATCAAACACCCAACTATACAAGGATAGTGATGCTGAACTTACGTTCAGTGTCATCATAGGGGCGTTAAAAGGTTTGGTGTTATGAAACTCAGTGATGGGATGGGGCTGGTTTCAACTTGAGGGAGTGTAGTAAGCAGAACTAAATTAAATGGGGGTATTACATTTTTTTTCGGGTGGGCACACCTTTTAAACTTTATTTGCTTCAGGCTGAACAATGGCTCTGTGACCACTCCAGCGAAATAATCCCCAATATCCAGGTCTCACTAGCGACGGTCATCACAGCACGCTGTATGCCTCAGTGACCCGCCCCCCTCTATCTGTAATTGGTCAGCAGTTGCCTTATTAGTTTGTTGGATTGGTTGAATTGTGCGATCGACAAGTAAAGATAGGAATAATAAGAAAGAGGTCACTCCGAGGTGAAAAACAAAACCCAAATAAAATAAACAGCTTCCAGTCCAGGGCGGGCACAGAAGACTGTGTGGACGGGCACGCCCCCCCCCCCCCCCCCCCTCTCAATGTCCGCCCATGCCGCCTGATATTAGACCCTCTAACAGGTAAGTTTCACTCTCATCACGGCAACATCTTGGCCACACGTCTCTCCAGCTCTGAAGGTAATTTATACAATATTGATGTGTAAGTGAATATTGGGGATACAGGATGTGATTTGCTTTAATCTGGCAGTTAAGTGTAAGCAGACAATATTCAAAGCTTATTAAAATAACTAAATTACTGATGTTTAGTACTCCTAATGTGGTGCCTGTTTAGGCTGTATGTAGGGGAAACACAGCTACACAGGTCACAGAAACAAAGATGGAACATCTTGACCTCTACTCATCTACTATGTTAAAAAAAAGAAAAAAAAAAAACACTTTTTCGGTGAAGGTAATGTTTCAGTGTTTTGGTTTTAAGTAAAAAAAAGGTCTGTGGACTAAACGCAGGTTATTATAAAACAGTGTTAGATGGAGATATTGAAAGTGTGGTACATCTAGTCAGGTATCAACAACATTTTCATACAATATGTGAAATTGTGCTATGAATGAACATAATTTCATCACAAAGTCGGGTCAAATGTGAGCGGGGATGGCTGGAACAGTGATTTTGGGACTGGTTGGCACTATGTCTATTCATGTAGCTGTAAGATTAATAAAAATTTTGAAAGATGAAAGACAATATTTATATTGTTTGGTAGTTATTATTATTTTGAATGGTTGATGGCAAAAGTGATTAGACATGCCTGTTGATGAATTGCATGTTTTCGGGTCCTAATTTGAATTAAATGTTCAAATTGTTTCTATTGGTTACTTCATTTTTTGTAACTATAGATTTTTATTTACTTAGTTTTAATTTCAGTTTCAGAAACTTATACAATCATCATCACACTCTTTTCTACAGTTTTTTCCATTTTACAACTGTCTGTCAAGACAAAGTTTCACAAACTAAAACTTCGGCTAAAACTATTATTTCAATTAAAATCAGAGAAAGAGAAAATGCACATAAATAAACAATCCAAAGAGTTAAAATTAAATACCGGTAATATAAAACAAAGAAATAAAGAAAATAAATGAATGAATGAATGAATGAATGAATTAATTAATTAATTAATAAATAAATGCCGTGAAGGGTCAGTGATGGATGTGTGATGTGTGATGGATATATATATATATATATATATATATATATATATATATATATATATAGAATATAGGTAGATATATAGATATATAGAAATGTTTGATCACACCTCATTGTATTAGTATGGTCATGACGGGGCTCCACCTTTTAATAAATGTGTCCCTTTGGAGTCTTAGGCAATAGGTTATTTGTTCCAGACCCTCTGTAACTATAGCATTTTAACATTGTGCCAAACAACCCTGTGATTGGGCTGGTTGGCACAAATGCATAACATGACCTTACTCACTTTATTTTAGAAAATCTGTGTACATTCAAACACATTTATTCATAACTAAGACTTTAACCTTTCATTTGCTGCTGACTAGAATAGTGTAACATAAATTATGGTGGAGAAATATGCCAGCGTGAGAAGTGTGCCAACTGACCCTGGTCTCCCCTAGTTTTTGAATTCCTCTCCGGTAATTGTACCAATTTCTTTTTACACTTGCATTTAAAAATATATTTGAATAAGTAAACAATGTGACTTTTGTTATACAGAGTGATAGTAAACACAACTGTTGATGTAGTGTGGCCAAAAATCCTAGAATAAGAGATCTGTAATCATCAATAAAAAGCCTTGTTTCCACAGAAACTTGATTTTTTTCGGCTTAGAGAAATACCAAAATATACAGTCCAAATATACAGATTTGTTTTAGGCTTGCAATATATTGTTGTGATAAAAGATTATGACGTGAGTGACGGGATCTCTATTTTATTTCTCAAACTGACCAAAACCGGCACTAGTAAACACAGTCCAGTTCATCAGGTTGCCTCTCTCTAAAACCTCCTGTATGCACTGTAAACACATATTTGCTGAGTTGTACAATTTGTTTATTTTATTAGTTTATCTACAAGTCAGGGGTTTGTTTGTGTTGTCAACATGTTTTTTTTCCCCCAGAGAAGCAGTTACAACACGTCTCCGCTCTGTTGCGATGGCTGATGACAGACCTCAGAGTTTTAAGGTATTGAAATAAGATGCAAATGTGCTGTTTGCTCTGTAGACTGCAAAACTCCAATAGGTGTCATCATGCCATTATGATTTTAAGAGCACCTACCCTCAGTAGCTGCTCCAGCTGCAGCATCTTGGTGATTCCTCGGCTTCCTGACACTTAAAAATCCCCCCTGTTGCTTCACATAGATGATATTCCAGCGCTGCTTCTTATCCTCGTGTTGCCTCGAGCAGCACTGAGAGGCCTTGAGAGCCACTGTGACAATACACGCATGACAAACTAATCCAATGAATATTCCAGTGCTTTAAGCTGTTTTTAACGCTGTAAAATTTAGCTCTTTAAACAGAATAACACCCATGTTATCAACATTTTTTTTAAGGTACGGACACAACCTGTCCACACCTGTCTTCCTCTTCCTCCTGGTGCAGCCTGCTCAGCAGAATCCACTTTCCCAGCTCACGCTAAGTAGCTGGGGCTTTGCTTGTTTTCTGACCCTGAATGCATGAGCAGCAGACAGCAGGCTCAGGTGGAGATTAGGGTGGACATGTGCAGACGGACACAGACGCATAAGGATGAGTGTTAGCTTGGTGAATGTAGATAAACATTTGCAGAGAAGACACACTTTTAAAAATTAACAATAAACACTGAAAAGATCATCAGAGACGATAAGAAAAAAAAAAAAATGTACGGTAGACAAAAATGCATTGCTTTGACCACTTTCACAAAGTGTTGTGCTGTGGTTGCCCGCCACTTTCCAGTACTGTAATCTGGGATTATGGTGCGAACAACATTCTGCACCACGAGGGAGGGGATAAAGAGCCAGTCTAATCTCAGTAGAACAGATAAGTAACTGAATGGCAGACCAGAAAAACGTCTTTAAAAGTAGGATCAGATTACTAAATATGACACATATTTGTCAACCCGATGTTACTGCAGTACCATACAGGTAGTATGGGGACATAATGAATGCAGAAATGATGCTATTCTATTCAGCATCTAACCATGACCTTTGACCTCTAAATGGGGTGGTTGAAAAAGACACTGCAGATAAAGTAGCACCCTGTTTTTGATTGTGCTTCCTTTATGTGTGTCTCATTGATGTTTCTGTCACTGGTGTCTGGTGTTGGTGTCCTCACTGAGAGATGAACTGTGGCTCATCTTTGAATCAGCCTGTCACACAGCAACCCCTGCTGGCCAAAACACAGATTGCAAAACATTTGAAATAACAGGCAACAAGTTGAATGGACATTTGTACACAGAGAGTCATAGCATACCAATCCCCATCAAGATGCATGTTTTGATGTGATGTATTAAGAATTAAGAAAGTAAGAATATTAAGTTTGATAAATAACAATTAGTGTTCCCTTGTGCTTTGCATAACAGGCAAATAAATTACTTGAAAAAAACAATACATTTTTGATGTGGACTGATAACCATCTGTGAAGTAAAGATAGTTAAGTGTTTCTGTATTTTCAGTAGAACTCAGGAGTCGACCTCAAAATTACACCTTTTCCATTAATGCCACTATTTCCTCTGTTATTCTGTTCTGTAACCAGGCAGCTGACCTGGTTGTCGAGCTGTCCTCCACTCTAAAGATCAAACCAGATGAGGTTACCTTCGGGACCGTCTTCTCTGACCACATGTTAACCATCGAGTGGAGCGAGAGCGAGGGCTGGCAGGCTCCACACATCAAGCCCTTCAGTAACCTGTCACTCCATCCGGCCAGCTCGTCACTACACTACAGCATACAGGTGACACAGATGACCAGGAGGCAAACTTTAGACTTACTTTTTGTACTTTTCCTAAGATAAACTGGATTTGAAATGTCCTCTCATGTTGTATTCTGTGAGGAGACTGCCTTGACTGCATTTTAAGGAGTTTAGTCAGGACAGGGAGAAAATAACAGTCTGGATGAGAGCTTCACAGCATATTGAGAATGCAAAAAAGATCTAGTTACGGCAAGCATAAAGTAAATATGAAGGTCAACAACTTGCTGAATATACTTAATAAAGAGGACCTATTATGCTTTTGTGCTATTTCCTTTTCCTGTGTTGTGTTGTATAGTTTTTTGTGAGTATAAAAGGTCGACAAAGTTATAAAGTCCAAAGTCCAAGCTAAAGGGAGTTACTGTGGAGCCTTAGTTGATGTCTGGATGGATGAGGGTGTTGGTGAACTCATGACCTCAGTACTAAAATCCCATCCTCCTCTCTTGTCGCCAGCTGTTTGAAGGCTTCAAGGCCTACCGTGGGGATGACAACCAAGCGCGTCTCTTCAGACCGATGCTCCACATGAACCGCATGACCAGCTCTGTCAAGAGAGCTTGTCTACCGGTAGGATGAATGTAATGAAGGAATTAATGGTTCTCCCACTCATCCTCCACTCTCCTCATCTTTCTCTTTCTCCACCTCTCTCCCTCCTCCAGGCCTTTGATCCTTCAGAGCTGCTGGAGTGCATCAGGCGACTGGTAGAGATAGACCAGGACTGGGTCCCTCAGTCAGAGTCACTCAATCTGTACATCAGGCCAACATTTATTGGCACTGGGGTAAGGAGGATAGTGTGGGGATGCAATAACATGTGGATGCAGAGAGTTTATTTTTTTTTAATTAAATACATTTCTATGTGTTTTTTGTGTCCTTGGTAGCAATATCTGGGTGTAAAAAAGCCTTCCAGTGCCTTGCTGTATGTGATCTTGAGTCAGATAGGCTCTTACTTCAACTATGGTCCAGATGGCCTGTCCTTGTGGGCTGACTCAAAGTACACACGGGCCTGGAAAGGAGGAACTGGAAACTACAAGATGGGCGGGTGAGTAGGTGCATACTGTATGCATTTTTTTTTAGGTTTTATTCACCGCTAATTAATCAATGCACTCAACTATGGTTGTTTAATGTACAGAACAATCAAGCTTTTGACAGCTCTGCCCCAATGAAAATGAAAATATTCTTGTGATTGCTTCGCCTTTCAGTGAATGCAAAAATATAAAACTTTATTGCTTTGAATTTCTGCAGGAACTACGGATGTTCTTTGGCCGCCCAGGACGAAGCACAGGATTATGGGTGTCAGCAGGTGCTGTGGCTGTACGGAGAGGACCAACAGATCACTGAGGCAGGCACCATGAACATCTTCCTGCACTGGATCAATGAGGATGGAGGTTCGTAACACTGCCAGAACCCTACTTGAAGGGGTCAAATGGGTTGGTAGATCAGCTTCTATATGCACCACAGATGCAAACAATGTTCACACTCATGGTGAGGTTATGTAATGTGCTTTGGTGAGGTTATGTAATGTGTGCTCCAACTGTCCAGAAGTGAAGCCAAGAATGTCCTGGATACGGGGGCTGCCATCTTGAGATTCTGACATCATTTGGAGCCAGAGTCTGCACAGTAGCAAAGTCAAAGCATTGGGCCGAGCATGACCACAGCTTGTCAGCAAGAGAGAATCATAGCTTTAACATACAGTACAGCAGCATGATAAGAACTGTCCCATGCACTAACATGGAGGAGGCAAGATTTATGACCTATACTGCAGCCAGCCACCAGGGGCCATTGAGATGTTTTGGCTTCACTTTTGGGGAGCTGACATGTCATCGATTCATCACTGTATATAATCAGTCTACGTTTGGATACAAAATGTTTATATTTCAAAGAGTGTCACTCCAACATGACTGCACACAGCATCTCCAGAAGTTAAGTTTTTTTCCAGCTTGTCTTAACATTTTTATGCCTCTACGCTAGCAACAGATTATGTTTTCGGGTTGTCTGGCTGTCTGCGTGTCCATATGTACGCCCCATTCTCGTGAATGCAATATCTCAGGAATGCCTTGGGGGAATTTCTTCCAATTTGGCAGAAATAACAGTTAAGGTTTTGTTTTGTTCTTAATTTATTGTTTTTTCAGAGGAGGAACTTGCGACTCCACTTCTGGACAGCCTCATACTCCCAGGTATAACCCGACAGAGCATCCTGGAACTTACCAAAACATGGGTGAGAAAGACCAAAACCATGGAGTTCAACATGCATGGATTATCCAAAATCTATGGATAAAAAAACACAAAGTAGTCATTACATGTCCTCTGATCATTCGGCTCTGTTCTGTGCCCAGGGTGAGTTTAAGGTGACAGAGCGCTACCTGAACATGAGCCAGCTGTGCTCTGCGCTGAAGCAGCAGCGGGTCAAACAGATATTTGGCTGCGGTACTGCCAGCATGATCTGCCCCGTTGGACGCATTGTGTACCAGGGAGAGGTAAGAGACAGCAGCAAGCAAACTGAAGACATTACCTGTATTTAATCCTGTCAGATTTTATTATTACATGTATAAAGTCTTCTTAGAGAATCACAATGAGTTCTACTTAGTTTCTATAACAAATACACCACATAGTAGAAATGGAAAATGTTTGGATGGATGAATGGATAAGCAAAGCCATGGACACTAACGGAAATCAACTACAGTGTGTACACTATATAGATTATAATACATGTGTATTATTATGTATACTTTAAAAGCAATAGTTCAACATTTTGAGAAGTGCTTTTATTTGCTTTCTTGTTAAGTGCAAGATGAGAAGATCAATACCACTCCTCTTTGGTAACTATTAGGTTATAGCCAGCAACCAGTTAGCATAGCTTAGCAAAAAGACTGGGAAACAGGGGGAAACAGCAAACCTAGCTCCGTTCAAGGGTAAAATCTATTTCTTGGCCAGGAGCGACCACTTCCTGAAGTCTCTGCTGGTTTCATAGTGACCAGATAGTTTATAAGAAGTGACTGTTCCTGGCATGACAAAATCATTTGTAAAACTTTTATCAGTTAGACAAATGAGATGTAACGTGTTAACTAGTGAGCTTGGGATATAACCAAGCTGGCTGTTTTCTCTTGTTTCAAGTGTTTATGCTAAGCTAAAGAAAACTTAGCCTTAACGCTTCCCATTTTGCCCTCTCATCTGCTTCATGATAACGTAAAGCTAGGGTTGGTAATCTTAAGAAAATAGCAAGAGTATGTAAGATTTAACCAAAAATCCAGCCCAGTGTTGCTCTCTCCTCTCTTTTCCATTGAAAATAGCTAGCGCTAGCTCAAAAAGTCACTAAATTCCACAATTTCCCAACTTGGGATCAATAAAGTATCTATCTATCTATCTATCTTTATCTAAACCCAGCAAGTTGCCAACACTGACAGTCGGTCCCTTCAGGCCTCTCCCCAAGGCCACGCCCCCAAAATTATTGCTATGAACGGCAACATATCAAAATGAATGTAAACAACGAACATGGCTGTTGTTAGCACTCACAGCTGTCAAGCAAGTAGCTTGTGGAAAACTCCAGAGACATGAATGAATGTACAGGCAGAGTGTGCAGGTAGATAGGTAGCTAGCTCGTCCAATCATTTAATTCGGGCTGACTGAAATGATTGGACGAGCTTATTATGGTCCTGTGACAGCCACAGATACTATATTTTGATTTATTGCTGTTGGGATGCAATGAGAGTTTTAACAAATATAACAAAAACATTTTTAAAGAAGATTACCAACCCTAGCTTTAAAGGAAGTTGGACTTTATGCCTAGAGCCTCCCTTTATTTCAGTGACACTGTAAAAATGTTATGCTGTCTTTATTGGATTACATTTTTCAAATGAAAGAAGGGCATTTTAACACAAACTAGTTATATGTGAATAGTTTTAAAACTTTTAGAAGCTTAGTGCTTTGAAGACTGAGGCTCTGTGTCTCTTGTGACCGCATGGACAGTTTCATCTTTAGAAGGTTGTCAGAACCCTGCAGCTTCTTGTTTTAATATCATAATATGTTTACTTAATGTGCTCTGTGGTCTCATGACTTAGAGGTCGATTCACAGAGCCGATTAAATTATTAAAATTGTATGTTTTTGTGTGTTTTAGAACTTGCACTTCCCCTGTCAGGATACAGACTCACAGTTGATGACAAGGATAGTAAAGGACCTTAAGGATATACAGGTTGGTTGATGCACAGACACACCGCCGCATGCTTGCATGCACATATACAGATGCACACACACACACACACACACACTCATCCCACAGCTGTTCCCCCTACATGTAGCTCAATAACAGCTGGTTGTACATCTGTGTTCTTTACACTCCTGTCACCCCCAGGACTCTATTTTCATGTAGTAATAGGTTACTTTGAATTTAGCATTCAGTGACGTGATTAGAAGAGAATATTTTGGAACCGCATCCTACAAAATAAAAGGTGGAATGAATGAATGGAAATGTTGACTCTCAATTGAAAATATGGTCGATGAAAGGCAAGACCTCCAAATATTAACTTATCTTGCATCCCCATAATTGCATTAATGGGCTGTTATCTGAGTGGTTATTATGTAACTCAATGAGATCAAAGTATTAAGTATTAACTTTTTATAAGAAACCCCCATTAGTCGTCATTGCACACCCACTGCATGCATTATCTTGCCTGCAAGTACATAATAAGTGAAATATCTTATTAGGTAATGAGTAATGACTTGGTAATATTGTACATGGCCTATAAACACACTACCTCTACAGTCTGTGTAGCGCTACAGGTTTAAACAGATTCATAATGTTCTTCGCTGAAGGCTTAATTTGTGTTAATGAGCGTGTTATGTATCGCCGACTTTGTGTTATTGTGCTGTGTAATGAGCCTATTATTAGAAGGGGCATGATGAGCTTGAATTTGATCCTTATTTTCTCACTCGTACTTGGAAAGGCCCTCATATGGTTGAGATCACTTTCAGACTAAAAAGATATGGGTACAGCGTACACCAAGTTTTTCTTCTCTTTCCCGTCAAGGGTTACAAACAAAGAACTTCTTATCTGGCTATACACTCAAAACCTGTTCCACTTTCCTTTTATGTCATTTGCAACAGAGCTAAAACACAAAAATCCATGTGTTATCTGTCCACCAAACTTCGACCAAATCTCTATGAACATCATAGAGAATGACACCATTAATGGAGTCTTTTTAGCACTGTTGCAGTGTTATTTTAAAAAATGGTGGCACCAAAGGGTTGTTTGCTGCTATATTAATGCTTCGGATATTGAATAGAGATTAGGGCTGTCAAAGTTAATGCTATAATAACATGTTAAGGCAAATTTGTTTGAACATTATTAATTGCTTTACCTCACTTGACCTCTGACCTCAAGATATGTGAATGAAAATGGGTTCTAAGGTACCCACGAGTCTCCCCTTTACAGACATGCCCACTTTATGATAATCACATGCAGTTTGGATCAAGTCATAGTCAAGTCAGCACACTGACACACTGACAGCTGTTGGGCTGCAGTTTGCCATGTTATCATTTTAGCATATTTTGCTAAATGCAGTACCTGTGAGGGCTTCTGGACAATATTTGACATTGTTTTGTGGTATTCACTTTTTCAAAAATAAATACTGTATATCTATACATTTCTGCCATACTGAAAAATGTGCCTTTAAGATACATTTTTACCAGATAAAAAATTTGCGAAAGACCAGTGTAAGATGTGTATGAGTTGTTACCAGTTCTACCATCTAAACTGGTTTCATGTAAATAACTCTTTGAGGCCCAGTGTTTAACATTACACACACACACACACACACACACACACACACAAGCAAAGATAATTAAAAAAAAAAATAGCATTAGTATGTGCAGCAAGACATCCTTACATTCTTCCTTACCCCACTAATCATGTAATGGCTCTAGCTTGTATAAAATACTTAAAACTAGCCAGGCTTCAACCAACTTCAGCCGTAAAATGCTACCTATGCATTGATGCATCGGTATTAAAATCTAATAATGTCACGTACGATACAGTATGTAGGCTACATGGCATATCAGTCATTGGGGTCGTATTTCTTCATAATGTGTACTTATATTTTTGAGACTATTTTTAGTATAAAAGAGCTAGAATTCTCATTTCGTCCTGCTCCAGGAGTCACATTAGTGACACGTGGCAGCACTGGATCTAACCTGTAAACTTTCAAAATTTGCTGAGCAAATTTCGAAGTTTGCTGAGCAGATTTCGAAATTTGCCGAGCAGATTTTGAAATTTGCTGAGCAAACTTCGAACTTTGCTGAGCAAATATGGAAGTTTGCTCAGCAAACCTGTTACATAGGTTAGATCCCGCTGGCCCCGAGCCCACTATACAAATATTATCAGCAAAATATATGTAAAGTCTCAAAAATAAAAGTACACATTATGAAGAAACGTGACCCATGTGACTGGTATATCATGTGTGACAGATTTTAATACTGTTGCATCAATGCATAGGTAGCATTTTACTTCAGAAGTTGGTCAAAGTGTGAGTAGTTTTAAGTATTTTATACAATGTAAATGTTGTCGTTAGATGATTAATGGGGTAAGAAAGAAGAAAAAGTTATGTCCTGCTGCACATACTTAAATTTTTTCTCATCTTTGCTTTTTTATGAGTGTGAAAAATTAGACACTGGGCCTAAAGCAGTTATTTCCATGAAACCAGTTTAAAGGGAAAATGCCTCTTTGGTGGAACTGGTAACAACTCACACTCATCTTACACTCATCATCTCATTTCTGCCAATTTGAATTTAATCCAATAAACAAAGAAGGATTGTATATACCAGAGTGCAAAATAATGCTAATGCTTAACAAATAGACAAAAGGTGAAAATCTTCATCATAAAGAGCGATCCATTAATGACCTATTTAGCCTTTCAAGTCTTTTTAGTACCCGTTTAGCTGTGGGGCAGTCAACACATGAGCAAACAAAAAGTAGATTCTGGCTATTGCACATATATGTACATATATGTTAAATATGTACGGTACACGTCTGCAGCTTGAAATGACAGTTTGAAGCCTTTGTCCTTTTTGTCACACGTGTGTTGTAGCATAGAGCTTGTGACAGGCGCTGCCACCTCGCATTTTTCATATGTGAACACCTAACAATTAAAATGATATATGTTTTGCATGACTCATTTAATGTAATAATTTTATTTATAATACTTATAACACAGTTTCTTTACTATCCCAGAATTATCCCAGAGCAATCCTATCACGGATAGGATTGCTCTGGGATAATTCATGGAAACATGGAAATGGAAACAAAACGAAAACGCAACAAAACTACTTAATTAGGTTTAGTAAAAGAAACCTCATAGTTTGGCTTAAAAGGACTACAACATTGAAACAAAACCACAATGCAACAAAACTACTTAGGTTTAGGCTATAAAACTACTGGGTTAGGTTTAGTAAAAAACACTTTGTGGTTTAGCTTAAAAATGACCACGACATTGAAACAGACTACAACAAAACTACTTAGGTTTACAGCTGGTCCACACCAAGAACATCAGGAGTGTGTCGCAGCTGCGTTACCTGTTATTTTTTATTTCGCCGTCTGTGTTAACAGGTTAAATCAACACTTCCTGCTTTCATTTCAAAATTAAAGCCCTCAACCATTTTTTCCTGTGGACAGAATTCCTTCACTTGTTGACGCAGAGCTTTTAATCTGAAATATGTGCAGGGCAGAAGTGTTGTAGACCATGCAGTGACTTGCACTGCATGTTCCGCTATTTTAATTGTGGATTATTACTATTATTTCCAAGTTACCACATGTTTCTTAATCTTTCTCTGTCTAAAAGAAATATAAATGACATATAATGAAATGAAATGGCCATTATGAAAAGCAAACAGCAGCAGAAATGCAGCTGGTGTGAACAACCAATGCGTGTCTGGACAAGCTATTAGGCCACTTTGACATCATGGTTTGGTATTACAATAGTCCTGGGGCAGAAATAAAGGTCAGCATGTCCATGCTTAGTTGTTTTGATGACAAGCAGATTATGAATCATAAACTTTAACTGGATTTGCACTGGATTCCCTGCAGGCTCACACGTCTAAATGATATGACCAGATAGTGGCCATTCTTGAATCTTCCTAAATGTCCTCTAAACACTTTGATTGGTTGACATTGTTATGTCTTCAACGAGTGACTTTGTCCTCTTTTGCTTTGTCTCTCTCGCTTGCTCTGTTTACTTTCTGAATTGCATCTATCTTTCTGGTCAGATGATTAGCATATCTGCTCTCTCTATCATTCAGGCCTTGTGTGCATGCACCATGCGTGTTATGAATGTGTTAACCACATCTTCATATACGATAACATCTTCCTTCGTCGACGATGTTTCAGAAGGCGGGAGAGAGAGAGAGCGGTTGCCAGCCTAATGGTGGAGTGTGGAGAGTTGGAGATAGGGGCAAGACAAACTCCTGAATTCTCTCATTAAGCTCGCTGTAATTACACAAACCCAATTATTGCCTCAGCCTTTTGTGATCTTCAAAGCCAAGATGCTGTAAATGAAGCCTCGAACAAGTGGGAGGAGGAAGATTTGGGGGGTGGGGGGAATGGGCGGCAGCAAAGCTTAATGAACAATAAAATCGACAAAACGCTGGAAAATGCCGCGCTCCTTCCGCAGCGCCGTTAAATCTGTTGACATTTCATTTGGAGGGAAGCAACGCAGTGTTATCCCCCCCCCCACACTCCTCTTCCTCCTCTTGCCGCCCCGCTTGAAGACAACATTGTGCAACAAACAAACGAGTGGTCTGAGGCAGCAGATGAAAGATGGGTTTACTAAGTCGCCCTGCTGTTCCTCTTTCAAGTTAATTAGAAATCACATTCTTTTGTTTCCCCTTCGCAGGCACTTATTTACTTTCTCACTTCGACCATTAGAACAAATTTGCAACATGAGACACAAATAATTGGATTTGTCTCCGCGGCTGTCACGGATTGGGGAACATTTTGTTTTGATTTTTATTATAGTTCCTTTGCTCTGTTGTGTTGTGTTCTGTCGGCGGCTGAGTTTGCAGATTCGCTCACGGATATTTGATTTCATTTTTTGATTTGTGTTTTGCTCGCAATTAAGCGGCGGCGGGCGAGAGAAGTTTAGTGCTTAGCGACTTTCGTTACTGCTCTCTTGTTAGGACTCTCTTGTAACCTTTTGACCTTTGTTCTCTTGCAGTATGGACGTACGCCCAGCGACTGGATGATGCTGGTGGTGAAGCAGTGAAGCCTGGAACAGATGCAAGCACAGTGACCAGAATATGTACAAGAAGACTACTGTGCATGCACATTAATAAGAAAACAATGTATAACAGTGCAATATGTGTAGTCTAACTGGCTATACTGGCTCAGCGCTGCAAGTGTGTCATCCTGCTTTACCCCCTTTTATGCTTAAATTAATGACAAACACACAACTGTCCAAAATAATTAACAAAAGTGGGCTAATGTCTCATGCAATACTGCACAATAACTTACAGTAAGCCAGCCACCGTGGCTTATTGTGCTGCTTTCCAACCAACATCCAGGGTATCGCTGTGGCTGAGAATAAACCTGAAAAAAAGAAAACGTGTGCGATGTTATAGTTACAGAGAATTCCTTATCACTTGTGTAAGAGTTACAAAGCATCTACGAAAGGACATTTTAACTACTTCATATATAATCTTCATATGAGCATGGCATGAAAACAGTAATTTTAAAAAAAGTTTTACAGCAAACTACAGATTAGAAAGGCGGTACAACGACATTTTCCCTGAGTGAAATATTAATTTTAATTTTCAGGTTATACCATTATATTGTTTAAGAGCTCATGTGCAAATATTGTTGGAAACAGAAACATTTTTAAAATTCTGACTCTACAGCCAGGCCATTGCAAACATTACCATTTTGCAAACACATCAAACAAATGTATTGTAAAACCTTAAATAACAAATACTGGGCACGTAGTCGTTCATAAAAATAATATAAGCATGGTTTGTGTGTATGCGGGTCAGGGATTACATGACAAAAGTGTCTCCTACTGTAAAAATAGCAACAATAAATGTTCAGCTGGTAATAAGAGACATCCCACATAAATACTGTATTGTTTTATGGTAAATATTTTATTGTGTGTTTGGCCCTGATGTTGAAATAAATACTTTCCCAGGGGACCAATAAGAGGCAGCAGGGGGCACATCCTCTGGTTACAAATAGTCAGATTGTATAGAAGTCTATGAGAAAATGAGCCTACTTCTCACTTGATTTATTACCTAAACATTGTAAATATGAGTTTATGGTCTCAATCGCTAGTTTCAAGTCTTCTTCAATACAGCATGATGTTCATTTAGTAAATTATGGTCCCATTTCAAGTCAGATAAACCATAAAGCAGGGGATGCTTTAGGGCATGGCTACCTTGTGATTGACAGGTCGCTACCACGGTGTTGTGTAGTCTGGGAGTTGTCGGTGTGTTTGTCTTAGAACTTTAACCCATTCACAGTGTGTTTTCTGTTCATGAAAGTTCATTGTTACATTTTGGTCACCTAAAAATATCGTATTCAGCATCCAGTTGCACTTTGCTCCACTGTCATTTGTCAACAAAACAGACGGCCAAAACACCAAATTTGAGGCTTCAGATCGGCAGTTCACAAACCAATGGGTGATGTCACGTTGACTACGTCTATGGTTCCTGCATGATAGTTCCAGGTGCAATAAAAGTCCCAACTCAGAGTGTTCAAAAGGTTCAGGAACTTTAGAGGTGAGCCAGGCTCTGCAGAGATGCTTCCTCAATCCTTAATGATGCTGAGGAGAACAAGTGTTTTCCTGGCCTCCTACACACACACACACACACACACACACACAAACACACAAACACACACAGTGAGAGAGAACCTGGAACAGGACCAAAGCCATCAGCATAATGGAGTCATAACAGAAAGCCATCAAACCAGAGAGCCCTTGGCTGTTTGGTTCTGCACACACGTGTGCACGGACACACACGTACGCACATGCACCGTAAATTCAGGATGCACTGTGCTAGTTTAAAAATGAAAACTCAGGAGGTAAACTGTGTCCACGGCTAAATTTATGCCTCATTAACTCAGGTCTGTATGTCTGCCTTTGTTTGCATGTGTGTGGGTGTGTGTGTGTGTGTGTGTGTGTGTGTGTGTGTGTGTGTGTGTGTGTGTGCAAAGGGGTGCACAGTTGCATGCTGGATGATTTTTGGCTCTTTGTGAAGACAGCTCATTTTGGCACCAGCTCTTTCCTTGTGTGCAGTGGCACAGCTGGTGTAGAGTGCACACACACACACACACACACACACACACACACACACACACACAAAACACATAGGCCTACTTCAAAATGCCAAACACCATCTAGCCTGCTTAATCTAGGCCACTGCTGACATTACCAAAGCACGTATCTCACGGATCTTTTCCTTTTTTACTGTTTGCTTTTCCTTGCAATTAAACACTCTCAGCAGTCTGTTTAATGATCATTAGTTATAAATTAAGCTCCTTGCTCCTTTATTCGCCCACAGGGATCATTACCAAGACATCTAATCCAATCTAAATGACATCTAGACAGGTGAGGACATGTTGCGTGATTGTTTGAGGGCACGTTCAGCTCTACTGAAGCCATTCCAGGAAATCTGAGTTGCTATTTCACGTTTATGTACCGGTACTTTTGATAAATGTTGATTGGACAAGTTGCTTATGAGGCTCGGAGGCAATAATTTGTCTGGGTGTAAAAGTAACTCTGATGGTGTGAAGTGATGGAGACACTGGCACTGAGCTGCTTCAACACAGTCAGAGGTTACACTCATCTGTCTTTGGCACATTTGCCACAGTAGTGATATTATCTTTGATTGAATTCTTTGGTATTATTCATCACATACATTTATAATATTGGTATACATCATACACTGTATGTAAAGATGGACAATATGACAACTCCCCAAAAGTGAAGCCAAAACATCTGGATCACCCCCTGGTGGATAGCTACAGTATAGATCATAAATCCCACCCTCTCCATATTAGTGGATGGGACATGGGTCAAACTAAAAATCACACATCAAATACATTTTCCCAGAGATGGTTTCTGTCATTTTAGGTAGTTCATATCACGCTGCTGTATCTTCAAGAGTTCATTTTTCTGATAAGTTTGGTTTTAATTAGTTATTTAGTGCTAAGAAAATTGGGGGTGAAATGTCATGATTGGCAGCTGGAAGTCTTTCGCTGACAAGCGGTGGATGTGCTTGACTCATGATTGGTTCAGGCAGGTGACCTTGACACCGGGGCTTCAACCCCCAGATCACTACTGTGCAGACTGGTTCCAGACATCAAAATCTCAAGATGGCAGCTCCTATATCCGGGATATTTTGGCCTCACTTTTGTACGGTGGGAGCATGTGGAGATGCGTCGTCCATCTTTATATTCAGTTTATGGTTTACATGTACAAGTAATTCACACAATGTGTCAAGAGAAGTAAAACAAACTTACTTAACAACTTAAATTGTTTCTTTTCCCCTTAAAACTACAGTTGGTAACTTGGTAACATTTTTGTCATATTTGCTCAAACTGTCATTATATTCTGGCAAAAAAAGTTTGCTCCAGATAGTGGGCAGGGCTTGGTTTTGGTTTGGCTGTTTCTGGCATGGTTAAAAACTTTCTCATTTTACAGCTGAACAATACTCTAAAATTTTATGACTAATTTCTAGTGGGGGTTGGCTTCTGCCAGGGCTGCGCTTTGTCACCAATCCTGTTTGTGATATTCATGGATACGATATTGAGGCATAGTCAGGGGGAGGAGGGTTTGCAGATCGGTATGCTGAAGATCTCATCGCTGCATTTTGCAAATGATGTGGCCCTGAAGGCATCATCAGTCTGAACCCCCAGGACTCACTGGATTGGTTCGCAGCCGAGTGTAAAGTGGCTGGGGTTTTCTCAGGAGGGTGGCTGGCGTGTCACCTTAGACATAGGGTGAGAAGCATAATCATCTGTGAGGAACTCAGAGTAGAACTGCTGCTCCTTTGCATTGAACGGAGCCAGTTGACGTGGTTCGGGCATCTGGTAAGGATGCCCCCTTGTCATCTCCCTAGGGAGGTGTTCCAGACACGACCAGCTGGGAGGAGGAAGACCCAGGACTAGGTGGAGAGATTATATCTTCACACCGGCCTGGGAACGCCTCAGGATCCCTCAATCAGAGCTGAATAGGCTCTGGAAAGTGAAGTTTTGGGTCGCCTGCTGGAGCTGTTGCCCTCTGTGACCTGACCCCGGATACACGATTGCTGATGAGTGAGTGATGAGTGAGTACTCTAAAATATGTTTCTGAAAACATCTGAGGTGAAAAATAGGAATTACAGTGACAGAATGCTGATTTATATTTATCACGCTGCTGAGTTTAACTGTTTGATCGGAGTTCGCAAGCTTCATGGGCAATGATTGACAGCATGGACGTATATAGAGAACTGGATACAGCGTTGGAGATGATCTTCCACATCCACTGGGCCCATGGAGCAGACACAGTAGCGTACCTTTCGGTCACTTGGCTCAGCCATGGGGTCACAGCCATCACGCTGTTGTCACGGCTTGCTAACTCCGCCTCCCGGCCCTCGCTCCAGCCTCGGTATGGATCTCATTCACTTGAACGAAGGAAAGGACCTCATGATTTAAATAAGGGCTATTCAAGTGCTCACACTGGGGCGTGTGAAACATATCCGTCTCTTTCTCAGTGTAAGTCTATGTAAAAAAAGACTTTTTGGACGCAGTCGCATCACACATGAAAATTGGCATCAACAACCAGCGCTCTTCCTGAGAATCCTTGACTCTGATTGGTTGTTTAACTTTGGGCTCGGTGGAATCTTGCAAATGACATTATGAGCACTAAAAGGAGGCGTAGGAAGTAGATTTTTTTCACAGATTATCTGTTTTATGCACTACTGTCAGGATATAGTGACAGTTTAAGCAAATATGACAAAAAGTTATTTACCAACTGTAGCTTTAATCCTGAAGTTTTCCTGGGCTGAAAGGTTTTAATGAATTTCCAATTACATGGTGATTTAAAGCATTTATGATGTGCGCCGTATGTTTCATGGTTGTTTCCTTTGTTCCATCCCTTAGACATATACATCTACATACATACATTTACCTTCAATTCATTGAGCTTTATTGGCACAATAGTTCAGTATATATGGCCAATGTCTCTCTGTCTCCATTTCTCGCAGCTCATAGCATCTTTCCCTCCAGCTCCTCCATCTCTTTCATTCTCTCTCTCCTTCACAGAAAGCAGGGACCCCGGCAGGCCGCTCCCATTCAGCCTGAGGATGCCGATGATGTTTTAATTGTCACTTCTTGTTAAGGCTGCCGTGACATTCACGTGGGGACAGAGGGGAGGCGGTCGGCGTAATCAGAGGAAATGGAGAGAGAGGAGGAGGAGGAGGAGGAGAGAGAGAGAGATGGCAACCATTCAGCTACTAAGAGTGGTATTTGGCTCTAAGCAGTGAGCCTCCTTCCCTCTCCTCCCTCTCTCACCCTGCCGGGGCATGATCTGATTTGACAAGCGCAACGCTGTCATCTTGAGTTTGTCCAATTTGAAATTCTAATTAATGAACTCGGCGCCACTTTGTGTTTTTGTCGTTGTTGTTGTTGTCCCCTCTTCTTCTCCTTCCTTCTCAGGCCAGTTTGTCTTCTATTTGTCTTTTCTTTACCCTTCCTTGAGTCCTCCAGTCTTCTTCGGAGGCGGTGTGACTGCAGAGGCCGCTCAGGGTGAGATTGTGGTCTCACACCATAACAGATGATATCAGTGGCTTTGGGTCACCCAATTAGAATCAAACTGTGTGTGTGTTCGGTGAGTGTAGTGCATTTATATGTGTGTTGTTCTGTTAGAATCCCTAATGAGGAAGCAGAGAGAGGAGCGATGGCCGCCGATGCTGAAGGGCAGAGCTGTGGTCAGTTTCTCTTTCCAGAACTTCACACACTTACTGTACACTCAGGAAAAAGACACCCTAATGTCCTTTGAGCACCTTGCATCTGTACACAACAAATCAGCATGTGTCCACCACAGCTGGAACCTCATCATGGCACAATAAGCATCAACGGATAACTTTTTATGGTGTTAAAATCAAAGAGCAAAGAGTTATTTCTGGACCTGCAAACCGATTACAGACGGAGGGATCAGTCATTGGAAGCATAGAAATTAATGCAATGCAACCAGTGAAATAGTGTGTGAAATACATAATATTTTGGTGGAGGACGCACAGGGTGATAGTGAACACAGAAAGTCTATGGTCATTCAGGGTCTAAATAAAACCCCATTAGAAACATGCAATCTCTACACTGAAGACCAGGCTTCAAAATCAGATTCTTCTCAGTGTGTGATCCACATGTACCCAGTGGATAGGTGACCAAAAACAAGACAACCTTCTTCATGTCTCAGTAAGATTTTGGGCCGCCATAAGCCTCCAAAACTAACTCTGTCTCCTAGAAATGAGTGAGGACATGTTTATTATAATCAACATGAACAAATCACAAAATGTTCTTACTGAATTTACTGTAATTTGTTTACAATTGATTCACTGTGGTCTTGGTTAACTACTGAAAAAGGCGACAGTAATGTGAAGTTTGGTTTTAAAATATTTCACCAAAACTACAGTCGTTCCAAGTGGCAACCTCCAGTGCTGAGAAATGAGTGCCAAAAACTGCAGGTCTTCGAAGACCCACTAAAGGCTGATCCCCAAAGACCCCACCACATTCCCATCCCGACTTGTCACACACCGCCGTTTTGTCATTTATTTTTGGCTTCAAAACCACTATAGTTACCCTTGACGCCACTTTATGATTAGGCAACAAAACCACTATAGTTAGGTTTAGGAAAGCCTTTAAACTACTATGTTGTTGAACGTACAGTGAAAACATCACTGAATGTTGTGAACATGGGACACGAATGAACAGCTGATTGTAACGTGAAAATTAGACTTAACGTATGGGACACAAACAGTGGTCTCCTGGTTGAAAGCCTTGCGTTCATTCTAAAGCACAAGGTGTGACGTTTCTGCATTTTGAATGAATGCTGCCAAAGGGGATGCTTCGTCTTGTCTTCTCTGTTTGGTGTGACTGACATACCAATAGCTGCACACAGCGGAGGAGAGAGAGAGGAACAGGTGAAAAACTGAAGCACATAAAAACACAAAGCTCTTTCTGTCTGACAGAGCTAAGGGGGACTTGTGTCAGATGCCAAAGGACATGACAAAGTGCCGATATATGACCACCTGACTGGGCTGCTCACCCTGCGCACTGTTACTGGCTGGGGATTACATCTCCATGTGGGGCCAGAGGCTATTTGCAGATACCCGGAAGAGTCAAGAACACAGCAAAATAAGAAGACACAAGAAAATACCGGTAGAGGGCAGGGTCTCTGCAGATACTGACGCCACCACACACTTCTAGTGGGTCATACATGATGAGAGGGATTATTTTTGTATCAGTCTATAAGTAGATTTTTAGGGAATTCCTGCATATTATACTTTTTACTGGAAAAATGTTGCCAGTGAACATAGTACTATAATCCAGGCAACAAATTAGCTGAACAGCTCCAAGTCTCTGGAACTCTACTAGAGGAATCTTACAAAAGACATCCTCCATTTATTTTTGATAACATAATTTTCATACCCATCATCACACACTTTATTGACTCCCATGCGCCCTGTGTGGAAGTATTTGAGCATGTTATGTTCATCCCTCCTTCCTTGATCCTTAACTTTGCCACAGGAACCTTTTTGGGGTCAAGCCATCTCCTGAGCCACAGCACAATCCTGTTCAATTGAAATTAAAGTGAAAGTCATGTGTTTCTTTACCAGCAGGTGGTGCTAGCAGCCTACAAACCATAGACCTCAACACAGCTGCGCTTGAGAGAGGGGGAGATAGAAAGAGAGAGAAAGAGGGAGAGGGAGTGAATTTTTGGAGGCCTGCCAATCATGATGAAAAACCACTGCAGAACTAATCTATTTCCATGCCCGTCCTAATCCACCAACACAACGATGGCATCATTTAATCACAAAATCATCATCACCATCATCACTGTATCACCATCATCCTCCTCTCCCCCCTCCCCTCCCCCTCTCCTCTGCATTAATAATTTTTTTTTTTTTTTGTAAATAAGAGCTCATGATTAAGAGCAGATTAGTACGCGCCTTCAGACGGACAGACAGACCGTGATGGGTTTTGTTAACACGAGAGCAACACTGGGTGTCAGTTGTGTGTGTCTGACATTACATCAACGTTATCCTCCTGCCGCTCATGTTATCGCTCTTGGCTTAGAGTTTTAGGGGACTTTTTAACAGCAGCGCTGCTTAAGAGCTTAGAGTAAATGGATGGATGGATAGATGGACGGATGAAGATCAGGCATACACACTCATGCACAGAGAGATCAGTGTCACTCACACAGCTTCAGCACTAAAGCCTGATTTGCTTTGTGGTAAAAGCTGTTTTATTTCTCATCAGTGTTGTAATGGAGAGGCTCCGCTGTCACACGGCACTTGAAGTCTCATTTTGTATTGAAGAAGAGAAAAATCTGCCATTTTGCTGCTCTGGTGTTCACCTCATTCTGTCCTAACTATGTCTGATTTTATTAGACATAATTTTCTGATGGTCAGGTTTTGGCAGTAAAGCAAAGGAGTTTAAGCGGTAACATGCATATTTACTATCTCTCTCTCTCTCTCTCTCTCTCTCTCTCTCTATATATATATATATATATATATATATATATATATATATATATATATATATATATATATATATATGTAATATAATATGTATAATGTAATATAAAATGTAAAATATAAAATGTTTTCTTTATAATAAAAGGATGATAGTCCAAAAAAATGACTTTTTGTTTTTAAAGGAACGGTGAGTGTTTAGGGGGATATATGGGCAGAAATATAATATTAATAAGTATGCTTTCTTTAGTGTATAATCACATGAAAATAAGAATCGCTGTGTTTTTGTTAGCTTAGTTAGCCGTTTATATCTGTATATGGAGTGGGTCCTCTTCACAGAGTCCACCATGTTTCTACAGTAGTCCAGGACGGACAAACCAAACACTGGCTCTACACTGACTCTAGATTGGGCTTATTTGTATTTTGGCGTCAGCCGTCATAGTTCTGTTTCCTTTGGCACACAGGAGAAGTTTTCAGCTGGTTGCAATCTCATCACTAGATGCCACCAAATCCTACACAGTGCACATTTAACCTTTCACCTCTTCCAAACTCTAGAAGCTCACTTAGCTCACTTTAGGGACGGTACTTTAGGGTTTATAAAACAGAGAAAGATGTGATTGTTTTAGTTTTTGCTGAGGGAAGGGTAGTTAAATGAAGAAGCAAGTAGCCTATGAGACTAGTAAACAGGATGCATCATTTTGTTATGTTTGACATAATTTTGGGCAATATTGCTAATTGCATTACTGATTGTGATTTGGTTGGTAGGTGAAAATGATTATGCCATTAATATAACAGTGTGTAACATTTCAGGGACCTATTTGCAGAAATGGAACGTAATATTCATAACAAAATTATGAATTGTTGTGTTTTTGTTCGCCTAGAATGAGCCCTTTATATCTACATAGGGAGCAGGTCCTCTTCACGGAGTCTGCCATGTTGCTCTACCATGTTTCTACAGTAGCACAGAGTGGCTCTAGAGAGAGCCTTTCACATTTTCACATTGCCTGAAGGCCACTGTAGTTCTCCAGCAGCTTGTGAAACTGCGGTAATATCAGCCACAGAGTACAAAACCTTGGTACCGCCAGCCGCTGTTTGACTTCTGTTGGTCCTGAAATAGTATTATTATGGTAAGGATGGCCTCTGAGCGAGGCGAACAGTCTTGTCACGGTTTTGTACTCTGTGGCTCAGCAGTCTTGAAAGGAAAGAATGAGTGGAGGGATATTCAGTTGGTAACCTGCAACCACACCACATTGCCACCAAATCCTACACACTGTAGCTTTAAGGTTTAAATTGGAGCATCTTAAATTTTTTGAGCACTTTTGTGTCAAGGATGGGAAGAAAGTGGGTTTTGAAAAGTGAAAACATAATGTTCAGCCCCCTTCCACACCCTGATGATTTTCATATACAGTCCCTTACTGCTCAAGATTAGTGTCTTTCTTATTTCATGCCATAAAGCAACCAAGCAGATTTTTTATGAAATTAGACGATGACTCACAAAATAAGATGCAGAGTGGAGGCTGCCAATCTTCTTGCCAATGGTGTTTGTTCATGATTATTGTAACAATATCTCAAAATTGAAATGGAAATGATTTATTTTTAGATTGCCGCCACAGATCACAGTCAATATTAAAACCGCTCCATGCTTTTGCTTTCAGACCCTGTGGGTGAAGCATGTACTTTATTTGCAGGTGGGCGCATTTTGTCTTGGAATACAGGACACCTACTTATTATTCAGCGGTGTGCTGAATATTTGTGTGTATATGTGTGTGTGTATATCAAAAGGCGACGTCGGTCCTGACGGTGAGTAATGTTCTCCAGGCCTGGCGGCTGGCACTGCTCTGTCTCCCTGCAGGTGGGAGTGAGTCACACACATGCGAGCACACACTCTTATACACATACATGCAGTGCCACCCATTTCATGCTGACCACCTCAGCGCGCCAGCCCAGCGACCATGGCAGCCAGCTGGCTGGTGAACAACTGTCTGTCTGTCTGTCTGCAAAGCAACAGCACATACCAGCACAGCAGCTATAGTGAGGCTCTCTCTATATCTGTTTGTGCGCTCTCTCTAAACACACACACACACACCACACACACACACACACACACACACACACACACACACACACACACACACACACACACACAGTCATTCTCTCTCATTACTCACACAAGTCTGACACATCCCTGTCAAATGCCAACTCACATTAAGGTGCAGAGAGGGTACCTTTCTCTACTCTGTTTATTTAGTCTCCCTGTCTGTCTCTACGGTTCTCCCAAAACTGAAATTCAAGCTGCTTTACTGTACGAGTCATAACGTAAACACAAATCGAGGCATTATTGCAATTGCCAACATATACACAACATCAAAAACATATCCATATCTAATATGCAATTCCATCAGGGGTTCTACAGTCACAAACAGTGCAGACATATACTGTATATACTTTTAGGATTAGGATTACAATTTGTAGCTGTAGCTCAGTCCGCAGGGAACCGGAGGGTCGCAAGTTCAAGTCCCCACATGGACCGAGTACTGAGCGTGAACTGGTAGCTGGAGTGGCGCCTGTCAGAGGCAGCCCCCTCGCTCTGACATCTCTTCATTAATGCATGTACTGTATATAGGTCCTGTTTGTGCATGTATGTATTTTGGGCCTGTGTGTACTGTGTGAAAAATAACAACAGTGAAAAAATCAAAGGGGTTCAATAAAGTGTGCCTTCTTCTTCCTCTTATTTTAACGGGCTATTTATTACTATTTAGAAAGTTTGGTCAGTGCACTGAATATAGGTTATTTCACTGAAACTGAATATGAGGAGAGCGGACGTTCTCATTCAATTCAACGTCTCGGATGGTAAGAGCGGCGGCCATTTTTATGTGTGCCATGCGACCTTGGTAGCGGACTAACTTCTGTATAAACTAAACCCTACTTACGGCAAGTTGTGGACTCACTGTGGTAAGGTTTTACAGTAACTACTCAAACAAGCAGTAGATTAATGCTAGTAGCCTAGCATAGAGAGCCAGTTAAGTTAAATTTGACAACGTAATGCTTCATCCACACACTCACAGTGTAGGAAAACACATTGCTATTGCCAGATGAGTGGCTCATTTTCTGTGACCAGTGTAGTATTAAAGCATGGTGGAAGCTAGCTAGTTATAACTAGCAGACAGCTGATTAGTTACCTAGCTTGCTAATTACATCATAATTTAACGCCACACTGGCCAGCGGCAGCCCTGGTTCTACCAAAGAACATATATTGCTATGAAATGAAAGTCAATGGCTTGTTCTATTGTAACATCAGCGCCCAGCAGCAAACCTACCCTTCTGCCATTTTGGACTGAAAGCTACGAACGGACGCTGGGAAAACATCCACCTCTAAAGTAAAACAAAATTAATTCTATTCTATTGTCATATTCCCAAATGGCCTGTGTTGAACAATAAAATATTATAAATATAATAAGCATTTTTCAGTCCAAAATGGCATCAGCGACTGTATTCATTGGTCTCCATTCATCTCCCAAGCAGCATCCATGTGTTCTGTTTATAATTAAAAAAAAAATCACCATTTTGTTTAGTATTGGTCAAATCACAATGGAAAACAGTTCAATCCCCATTCTACTCCTATTCTAGGGTTGTTTATAGGAATTTTGAGACCTGGCTGCAAAATTCATAAATGCATTTTACTGGAGGGGTTAAAGCAGAAGATGCCACTACCTCCATTTCTCCTGTCTTCATTTTGACATCTGTGCCTACATGATTTCCTCCCATTGCTCTTTTTCACACTGTTGTTTAATTGTCTTCCATTACATGTTTTTGTCTGTGCATTGTAGATTTTTGTTGCCATCTAATATGATCTAACACCCAAACTTCCTTCAGGAAAATAATAAAGTTGATTAAAACTGAAGCCTTGCATGTGTACTGTAACACAGTGTAACTGGCTCAGACTAACCTCCTCCTTAACTGTACAGCCATCACAAATCATGCACACCATAACACTTAACTGATGAGTCCATCCATCAACTGTAAGTACTGGATTTACAATGAACTGTGCAAATATGAGTGAGTGTGTGTGTGTGTCAGAGAGACTGCTGAGTGTGCCTGTGTGTGATGCCCTTTTCCATCATTTGCTAATCAGATATCATAATTTGCTCCAGCAGAATATTGAAATATGTCTGCTGGTATTTGTATCACTCCATCGTGGTTGAGTAAATGAGGATGTGACAGGCATGGATAACCCACCAGACGTTGATGTGTGTGTGTGTGTGTGTGTGTGTGTGTGTGTGTGTGTGTTAAGTGTCCTTTAGTGATGTTCTGTGGAATCGGCGATGTATGGTTGCCTCTGAGCACGGATGAAACAGTTAAACACAGTAATTGCCATTTACTCTCAGCTGTGTGCTTGCATTCCCATGGGACAGCACAACGCTCAGTGGGTAGGGTACCACACAGACACACACACACACACACACACACACACACACACACACACACACACACACACATATTATTTTATGTCATTTTCAACAGCACCTCTTCTCTGTCCTGTTTTGTAAGATTTGGTCTTGAATGTATATGCTGCTGCCACACCACTGTGTGTGTTCATCTGGGTCCGTAGAGTTTAGTTTTTGCAACCGTCATCAATATTACACTGTGCCCCGGGGCAGCTGGAGGTTTCTGGGTTACTTTACTCCTCGCTCCCTCGGTTCTCTCTCCAAATAAGGAAGGAGGTGTATTCTCATTTGTTTTTCCAGAAATCTGTTTTTTCGTCTTTAATATTAAGCTTGTTTGTTGACTTTTGCTGCCTATAAAACAAAGCTGTTACTTAGAAAACCCCTGAGTGTGTGTGTGTGTGTGTGTATGAGAGAGAGGCGGGAAGAGAGAGAGGTGTGTTTCCTGATGTATAAATTAAGAGCACATAACTTCTCCTCCAGGTCACTGAAACAACAGAGCCGTCACCCGCCTGCCAAGTATGAATGTGGGGTGCAGAGAGGGACATAAATGACCCATTGTGTGTGTGTGTGTGTGTGTGTGTGTGTGTGTGTGTGTGTTTGCCTTTGCCCATGTCTCAAAAACGTCATTTACATGTGTCAGTACAAACACGTGTACGCAGCACATGTATTTCTGTAAAGCATTTGTGTCAGTGTGTGTGTGTGTGGTGCTTTTGACTGGGTTTCTCTCTCTCTCTGTGTGTGTGTGTGTGTGTGTGTGTGTGTGTGTGTGTGTGTGTGTGTGATTAGGTGATCGCTGCTTTATATTCCCCACAGAGGAATAAAGAGAGTATTTCCCCTGAAAAAACAACAGCACACAAAGGCTCCTTTGACGAGGCGGTGTGTATGTGTGTGTGTTTAGGGGGGGGCACTGACGGTGCTGGTCTTGGACCCTCTGAACTCCCCTCAGCTGTGACCCACTGCTAGCAAGGCTCGACAATACCTTGTATGTGCAAGTAAAGAAAGACAACATTACTCAGGCTGCCCTGGCAAAGACTCAACTCTATTTTCACACTGGCGTACATTTTAATGACACATTGATAATACAGTTTGAGAGATCAGTGTACTCTGTGTTGTTTTTTGTTGCTTTCCAGTTAACCTCTCTGTTGTGCACATTTTCTCTCGGTCTGCTTTTCCTACATTTCCCAGAATCCCTTTTAACATTTCCCCACTGTGGGACTAATAAAGGAATATCTTATCTTATCTTATCTTATCTTATCTTAACCCCCGGACCTTGGTTGAATTTCAGCTGTGAGTTTATCATGTTTGAGAAGCCAATAACAATAATGCAACAATAAAGCCAATAACAATAATGGTAAATTAACTGAAAGTAAGGCAGAACAGCTCATATGCCATAACTTTTTATATACACATTAGGCTGTATGTTATCCATAAGGACAAGAAATACCCAAAGCAATAGGTCAAATAAATGCAAAGTACATGAAAATTATGCCCTCACTCCCCATTGGGGCTCCCATGTTTGAACTGCAGTAAAGTAACTTCCTGGATGGATGGTTAAAGCATGATAAAATGCTGTTACAGTGAAGAAAATGTGATTATGTGCCCTCTAGTATGCCCTTGTAGTGGAGAAAACGTGATGAAGTGCCCTCTGGGGTGCCCTTCCAGTGGAGAAAATATGATGAAGTTCCCTCTAGGGTGCCCTTAAAATTGAGAAAAGAGGCTGCACTACATGTTAGAAAACCTTCTGTTGCTGGTTCCCTTCTTACATTTTTCACCACTGCCCTTCAGACAGCTTGGCTGCACCAATCGATATTTCTTCATTAACAATGGATCAAACAACTATGAGATATGTAAGTTTCTAGTGATGAAAAACCCACAGAAAATCATCACTCGACTCTACAGTTTTCCTTCAGCTCTAAGGAGCGTTTTAGCACCTTTCAGCTCATTGTTTTGGCTTTACAGCTTCACTGTTTCAGTTCGTTCTCACTGCAGATGTGTGACTGATGCAGCAGGTAATTGTTTTCATTGACAGAACAAAAGTAACAAAAAAAACATTACCTGCCCCGTATCAAACAGGACACTGACAAAATAAGCAACTGGCTAACATAGTGGAGCATGTAGCAGCTACTGTAAAGTGCCAGATATTTCACTCAGGGGTTGGTGGAGAACAAAACAGAAATAAAAGGAGAGTCCATTTTTTTCATGCAATGAAAAAACAATTTATAAATAATAACATTGTGGCGCGACAAGAGGAGGACTGAAAAGGCAAGCGCCAGCTATGTCTCCAAGAAAGTTACATTCTTAACAACAAAACTGCTTTGTGATCGCACCTTACATTTGTTTTTTGACATATTACAAATATGTTTCTAACGACAGTCTACGGAAGTCTGCACAGGGAGGTTTTAATTTACGTCTGTAGCTTAAATAGCGTAACAAACATAACCATTTTAAACCAAACCATGATGTTTTTGTCTTGTTTTTTCAATGTACAACGTGTTTAAAACTGTTACTACAACGGTCATCCAGGAGAAAATACCTATACCTCAAAATGCAATTGAGAATGCAGTTTAGTTATATCAGTACGCAACTCTGTAGGAGATAGGGATGCAACAGCATAACCCTAAAACACTGCAATCAAATGATCCATTGTTAGTAAAAACCTGATGAAACAAAGTGCTGCTTGGATTTTAACGTCTATTTGTGCTGTTACTGTACCGGCGGTTGAAGTGGCCAAAGAGGATGAAGAAAGACTCATGTTACAACAATAATTTCATCACATTTTATGCACTGAATAAAAATGTTGCAAAGAAGTCCTAATTTAAGTTTCCATGACAGGATTGCTGAGAAGCACAATGAATTTCTATTATGATATACATACACAACTTGAAGTAGTGTCACTGCACATTACTGTGCAGGGAAGGTCAGCTCTTCAAAAATTGTTGAAAATTTAAATGGGTGTATTTTGACAAAACAATCTAGCTAATGCAGGTTTAAATATTGTTTGGATGACATCTCATTCTCATGTGACATACAGAAATGTTCTCTCTCTCTCTTCTCCATCTCTTCTTTCATCATTTCTCTCTCTCTCACCTTGCTGTCAAGGTATAATGCCATGTTGTACCAGTGTCACCAAGTGTTAATACCGTAGCTGTCATCACAAAATCCCACGTCTCCTGCCCCGGCTCGTCTCCACCCCTATATTCATCTATATCTCCTTTCACATCAAAGGTTACTGCACCTCCATCACCCCATCCGCTTCGATATAGACAACGATTAGTAAAGAGGTAGGCAGACAGACTGACAAACAAATATATAGATAGATGCTTTCCATTTTCCCCGGAGATCAACGCTGTGCCACACACAGACAGGCACACAGGGGGATTATTTGGGAAAATTCCAGGGCATTTGTTCCAGAGTGGCACCGCGGGCCTCTGAACACCGGCGATTCAGCTAATGTCACTGTGTGAAAGCATCAATCTATCAACAAAACCCTACTTTGTAGGTCAAAAGGCTTTCAGCATTGCAGCAGAAGATGGGGAGAAAAAAAAAAAAACAACGGCGCCACATTTCACCAGTGAGTGAGAGAAAGAGGCTGAAAAGAGAAAATTGTTACCATTACCTTGAAAAGGCAACGAAAGTACAGAATAGAAGAAGAAAACATTCTCTACGAGAAGGAATAATCAAGATGGTTATTTTCTGCCAGATGCCGCGGCTCCCGTGCATTATCAAAATTGATCGTGTCTATAATTTTACAAGGGTAGATACTGAGAAATTAATAGGTGCACATATCAAACACTGCGATATTGTTGCAGTTAAGTGGCAATTTTGTTGCGTGCAAGCTGATGTTTTACTGCAGAGTGATGCCATTCTGTTCTACTTTAGAGAGCTGGACCTGATCACAATCACATAAACTCTCCATTGTGTATGTATGTTGCATTTGCCTGTTTCATTTTTTTTTACTCTCAATCAGAAGTTTACATACATGCACGTATACTGACCTCCTTCAATATATCCTTATACATGATACGTTTCAAAAGGTTATTCCTAATTTTTTTTGCGCATTTTCCTACCAATGTGCAGGAACACATGACGCATGTGTCAATTTTGGCTCCAGTCCTTTTAAAAGAAACATACAGCTTCACAGGAAACAACTTGGTTATGCTTAGGCAACAACACTACTAAAGTAGGTGTAGGAAAAGATTGTGGTTTGGGTTGAAATAAATAGAAAAGGACGTAACTTAAGTATGGAAGTAGCGCAACAAAAACGACTTACTTAGGTTTAGGAAAAGAGCTACTTGGTTAGGTTTTGGCAACAACTACTGAGATACTTTTAGGCAAAAAAATTGCAACGTTTAGGAAAAGATTGTGGATTGGGTTAAAATAAGAAAGTTAAGTATGGAAGTTACAACACAAAAACTACTTAGGTTTAGGAAAAGATTGACATGGTTAGGTTTAGGCAACAAAAATACTTAGGCTTAGGAAAAGATCATGATTCGGGGTAAAGTAACACTGGAAGTGATGTAACTTTAGTACAGAAGTTACAGGATGAAAATGATTTTATTATGTATTTGGTTTAGGCAACAAACTACTTTGATAGGATTAGGAAAATATCATGGTTTGGGTTCAAATCATTCCGGATGTGGTGTAACTTAAGTACAGAATTTACGTGACAAATAACTCAACGTTGAGTTTTGGTTTCACACATGATCGTCGCCATCCCTAACCTCCTCCTTCCCTCCCTACTCTATATTTCATGGGACATATACAAATTACAGTGTATTACTGTAATGTTAATGTTGTGTAGCTGTGAACGGTGTGGTGTTCAGACAGAGGATATATCTAAAAACGTGCCTTTTGACCTGCAAATCACCAAATCAATACCACAGAGTACTAATAATGTCTGTTGTCATACATCTCCTTTTTCCCGTGGATGTGACTGGTGTTTCACATTGCAAACACGTAAGCTATTGTGTTCAAAGCAAGCAAGGGGCTAATAAAGGCTAATTCATAACTGCATTGTGCTGTGATTGTACAATTTATTTTGAAGTAACAAAGAGAAGAAAACCTGAAGGAGCAAGGTACAGTATTGTCAGATGGAGATAAACAAGAGAGACGACATCAACAAAGAAACATATGACACAAACATGATTCCCACGTACAAACACACCTCTCTGCCCTCCAGAGGTGCGCTATCTGCAGCAGGAAGTCCCACGCAGACACTTCCTGTTGGTCCCAGGAACAATGGCTATTGTCGCGGTCCGCACCACTCTGATATGCCGTGACCTCACCTCCGAGTCTCAGCTGACAATAAATCCTCCACCTTTAAATGGAACAAGCGATGATAGATTAACAAGGTGACGGCGCCAAAAACATAAAAAAAAAAAAAAAAAAAAACAGCATCAGGGTTAAAAATGGTGAAAAGGTTGAGGCAAAAATACAAACAGGGTAAATTGTATGGTTGGTTGTTCTCATCTATTTTGTGATGTTTTTACTAAATTGTTCTAATTGTTCAAGTTGTTTCCAATTTAGCAGCAAGGCGCCAAAGTCCTGCGCAGACGAGGGAGAAAGACAATGCAGCCAGTCCAAATCTCAAACACTGAGTTTCAAGTGACTCACATAACTAACAGCAGCTTCAGACGTATCTCCTCCAGCTGCTCCACATTCCTGCCTTCAAGAGTGAAATGTCCACATGCATCTTTACACGGTGTCACACTGGTAACAGACACCATGCTACTGTACATTTAAACCAGTTTATTTAAACAGACTCTAAGCTGACGGACATGATGGTGCTGAATGCTGGTTGATGTGTTAATAGACTGTAACGGTGAGGCACTGACTATACTTTGTGGGGCATCTAGAAGACCAAATTTTGTATTTTTATGTTCTTTTTCATATCACTCATTTGAATGGGTTTGCATGAACTGGCTGTTTAGTGCTGAATGGACTGAACTGTGGCTGGCTTTTCTTGAGTTTAACCAAAAGTCTGGACATGAAAGGTGGCTGGGAAATGTTTGTAGTTTTTGACTTAACATGGAATGAGAGCTGCGCTCAGTTTGGATCATAGCAGCCGTGTATCTATTAATCATGTTCATATTGGGCTATCTGCAGGGCAAAAATGTTCGTCCAATACTAATGTTCAGTGCTAGTGCAAGAACTGGTGTCTGTTATGTAGTGACACAGGCTGTGCTGGTTTGGAGTGAAGCAAGTCTGACTTTCATGTTTGAGAGTCTGGGTCCTGTCAACAATTAATGTTTAATATTTAATTTGTACTTTTCTACAACTCTACAAAATTTTATTTAAAAAGAACAGAAAATGAGATTAGAGAATAGAATAGAGAAATAATGATAAATAAAGTATATATTTACAGTAATAATATGTATAGGATAAATCCCAAATTACATATAAAATAGGCTGATAAACTTTACATCAAATGCTTCAAACAAGATGTGTTCAGCACCATCAAGTGACTTAACCATACATACAAAAACATATTTTCTGGAGGCAGTGGAAATGGTCTGTAAACACAAAAACTGACAGATTATCAATTTTACTTTAAATATGGAAAACTTAGTAAACCGCTGCTTAGTTATTTGCACATCCAGCATTTGCAAAGCAACGTTATCACTCATTTAGAGTCATGTTTCTGGATATAATTTCAGCATTCACTTTCCTTTTAGCTCTGTTTTCCTGAGGGAAATATTTATCTCTTTAGCTGCTGCCACTACGTTCACGAGGAAGTTGCTCACTTTGCCTGCCGTATAGAGTATAGTCCATTTATCACAACTGGCTGCTGAGAGTCAACCAAAACAGTAAAGTTGCAGAAAACAAAAACAATACGCTAAAAGATGCTAAAACCCTCCATAGAGCTGAGAGGAAATTGCAGAGTCAGTTGATAATTATCAGGGTTCATCACTACAGGCGACCTCTTTCACATCCACACATCACGATTCATTGTGAATATGCAAATATTGATTAAAGCTGTAGTCTTAATGATTTTAATCTTAGCCATACTACAATAGCCTAGCCATGTGTGGATATTAAAGATGTTAAAAATGGGATTGGGAGCATTTCTATTGTCTCTCTCTCAACATGAGCCGTGGCTGATAGCAAACAGCGCTAAACAGTGGCAAAAGTGCTGACAGGGATAGCAGTGTTTACCTGAGGTTTACACAGTCGTGAATGCAGTCCATTATCCATTTACCGAAATTGAGAAAATGTTGTCATTGAAGGTAATGTGGTGTTTAAAGGAATTGTTATATCTAATATATATCTTAAAGAGGACATATGTTCATTTTCAGGTTCATATTTGTATTTTGGGTTTCTTCTAAAATATGTTGATGTGATTTAATGTTCAAAAAACACATTATTTTCCTCATATGGTCTGTCTGAATATACCTGAATTCACCATCTATCTGAAACGCCCTATTTCAGTCTCTTTAAGACCCCCCTCCCAAAAAAGCCCAGTCTGCTCTGATTGGCTTGTGAGAAAATGATGGCGCACCTTTGCAAAGGTAGTTCTCAAGAAGTGAAAGTCAGTTATTTGTTCCCTCGTAACATCAGCGCCCAGCGGCAAAGCTTCGCCATTTTGGACTGCAAGGGACATCCAGATATCAGTCAAACATCTGCCTAAAAAGTCCTGTACAAAAGTAAATCAAAATTGTTTCTATTGTCATATTTCAAAGAAATGGCCCGTGTTGAAGGATAAAGTCATATACATGTGATAAGCATTTTCAGACCAGAATATACTGTAGGAGGCGAGCATGTTAGATGTAAGTGCAAAAGCAGTTTTTTTGTGGGCCTAACAATGGGGGTCATAGGTGAACTTTTGGAGTCATATACATGTGCCTGAATGAGAAACTGTAGAGTAGCTGAAACCAGCTGGTGTTTCCCAGAAACAAACTGCAGTGAAGTGTGCTCATATGGAGCTTGCCTACATGCAGACACAGAAAGAATGAACCAGACATAACACATTCACTCCCCCAGACAATCCAGGGATGCAAACTTCTGTGCTGCAGCATGAAACAGACAAAAAAAACTCTCGATAACATATTGAGGGAGCGACAGAAAGAAAGAAAGAGCATTGTGTTCATTAATCAGCTGATGACACGGCTCCAGTGGCCTCAGTAGAGTGGGAAATAATGGAGCACAACCAAGCTCCCTTACCTTATGTTTAGCATGATCCTCGAGGGTGTTAGAAAAGGGTTCCAACATTCGACAGTGCTGTTTTTCTCTCTCTCTGTGACAGTGTGCATGTGTGTGTGTGTGTGTTTCAGCATCCCTTCGTCCCCATCTGTACAGAGCAGATGCCGTCAGGATGCTTCTGGGGATTAAACGCCTCTCTCACACACAATCTGCCTTCCCCCACCACCACCCATCCACATCTTCTTCACCTTTACCACCTCCTTCAGTTTCTCCCTCTCATTCTCTTTGGATCTCCTTTCATTATTTATCGTACCGCCGGCGCCGACTTTCTCGTTTGTCTCCATCTTTGTGTATTTTAAAGTCACAATCCACAATTGTTGTATAGCACCTCGTTCAGAGTCTAATGCGGCCTGCATGCCATGTAATGTGTACAATGTATGTATTTGAATGTAGACCAACGAGACTCTACATGGACTGCATTTACTGTGGACCATGTGGACTGTGATGCTGACTGTATACTAATCAATGACTGGGATATTAAAGCTGCACTCAATATTTTTTATGCAAACAAGAGGACAGATGACTATGTTTAATTTCAAAGGTGTTCTTTGTTGTGACACTGATGCGTTTCGACTGAACAAGTATTCAGGATTTGTGATGTCGTCAGGGTGTCTTGGTTGTTTCGTAAGTATAACCGAATGCTGAATAAGACATTTTTGGGCTACCACAAAGGTTATAATTTACCTTCATGAACTGAAAACATGCTGTGAAAGAGTTAAACTTCTAAGCCGGAAACACAGACAACTCCCAGATTTAGCGACCTGTCAACCACAAGGCATCATGCCATAAAGCATCCTCTGCTTCTGACCATAATTTATGAAATGAACATCATGTTGTATCAAAGAACACTTGAAGGTAGCGGTTGAGACCATAAACTCATGTTTACAATGTTTACTGAGGTAATAAATCAAGTGAGAAGTATTTCCTCATAGACTTCTATTCAATCAAACTTCTTTTTGCAACCAGAGGAGTCGCCCCCTGCTGGCTGTTAGAGACAATGCAGTTTAAAGCACTTCCGCATTGACTTCACTTCAGACCCCGAGGTTGCCCACTGTACGAAAGCTCTGATGAACCCACTGTACACTACCTGCCCTGCACCAAACAGCAGACAGATAAAGTTTCCAACTAACAAGCTAAAGGGTCAGATATATCCAAACCCCCAGGAAGAGCACCAGGCTGGGACGCAAACTTACAGTGTACAACATCTGGCCACTGGGCCGAAAGAGACTTTTTCCATTGACTTACATTGGGAAAGAGACATCTGTAAATCAGTGGATTTTTTAAAAAATATATAAATCAACTTCCCAGCACAAACACTTGAATAGCCCTTATTTAACTCACTGGGTCTTATAAGTTGTAAAATGCATTATTTCCCTTTCACTGCTGAGAGGCAGGGTTAAAGGAAACTACTGCGCCTGCTCTATGGGCCCAATGGATGCAGAAGATCGCCACATAATCCAGGTACTTTATCATTTGGTAGCTAAACCATTTTAAATTCATGAGCCACTCAGCAACTCTCATAGGAATGAATAAGAGCCTCCAATGCTGTATCCAGTTCTCTTTATACGTCCATGGATCAATCCCACAAGAGTTGGTGGAGAGTAAAATAGTGCTAAATTAGAGAAAACTGTGGTTTACATCATTGGATGGACTGCCTGTATTTCCACACCAGATGTTGACTTTACATGGTGATCAAAGACAATGTTGTGTTTACAGCTTGTTCTGCTGCCCCCAAATGGCCAAAAATTTCATTCATGCCGCTTTTAAGTTTTAACTTGCCATGTCTACTTTTGCATGGGTGCATGTTATGCTTTCATGTCATATCTTTATGCTTGAATAGAATAGATGCACTTTATCTAATCTGGATTGGTGTCAAATCTGCTTTTCAAAGAATCCGTTCGAATCTGATTAGCTTAGCTTCCAACAACATTGAGTAACTGAGAACTAAAACTTAACATAAGTTACTGAGAACTAAAACTTAATTATTCAGATTTGTGTTTTCAGCATATTCTAGTATTCCTTACATATTTGCTATATAGCTCTTCGAAGAAGAAGAAGATAACAGATGTGTTAAGAGATTTGAACACTGAATGCAACAAAGCTATTTCACCAACTTGGAAACGGTTATGAGAACTCTATGTCTGAAACAGATTCATAACAAGTGTTACATTTTCATGGACTCAGTAACTGCAGCCAAACTGCTCTCACTGTATTCACCCTTTCAAATATCCCTCACAGTGTCTGGATCCAACGGCAGTAACACAAATGTTTGTCGCTTTTAACTACAAGTGTATCCGGACCTCCTCCTATACGAAAGATTAAAATAAAATGAGAATAAACACACTTAATGTGAAGATTTGAAAGGTTTAGCATGTGGACAGGACTTGTTTTTGTGTGTGGAAATGTAATGTTTGTGAGGAAAACTCTGCGTGACAGAAAAAGAAGTGTGCATGTGTGTGTGTGTGAGCATGGCTCGAGGGGTGAGTGAGTTTTATCC
Organism: Pterois miles; assembly: GCA_947000775.1. Lineage (NCBI taxonomy): Eukaryota > Metazoa > Chordata > Actinopteri > Perciformes > Scorpaenidae > Pterois > Pterois miles. Next base: position 13,945,103 of record CAMQGK010000549.1, on the reverse strand, counting down.
TACTGTCAGAGAGAATGTGTCAGATTTCGACTCCTTTGTTCCTTGTCGTCGAGCCTTGTCGGTACGTCTATCCGTGTGTGTGTGTGTGTGTGTGTGTTTGCCTGCCATCCCTGTCGGCTTTAGTTATTAGTCACTGGCTCTGTCGAGAGGCGCCTTTTTTTTTCCCAAATAGTTTTGAAGTCATAAATCCATAAGCAGACAGATGTAAGCTGGCGACCAAATACAGATATATATTAGGCATTCCCCTGGATCCAGCAAGCTGCTTGATGGGACATAAATGCAATCATATCCTTTCTCCCAAATCCCTCAGAGCTTTCACATTCTCCCTCCGCCACTGCTCATAAACTGTTAAGATACAGATGCTCTTGCTGTATACACTACACTAAGTCGGTTGAGATAATTCTCATGTACACCATATGTCTTCCGCTTAAATTTCGATACACTGCATCTCCTCTGAAGTGCTGATAAGACATTTGAGTGGAATCTAGCGAGCATTGTGGTCCAAAGCGTCGTCGTGTGGGCTGCTACAGCGCTGGACCGCCTGCAAAGAAACAGCCGAATGAAAGAGACAAACTGAGTGAGCACATTTTGAAATAGGTTATTCAGAGTAGCAATCAAAATGGAGAGTTTGGGAGGTAATCTGTCAGTGCAGTCAGGGAGAGTATGAGAACCAGATCCTGTCTGTCACCTAAAATGTAAACCCTTTGAAATCATTACATCCCTATTACTGTAATTGAGTTTGAGAATAATACCAAATGCTTCAATAATACCAGATTATGAATTCATTATGATATGCTGTAATAATGCTGGCCAGATGCTGTCGTTTTGTCTGGCCGGCAAATGAATCTAATCCAAACTGGACATCTGACAATGAAGGTTTTCATAACCCTCAGATGACTTTGAGCAGGTTTTCAGGTTGTGTTCATTTGTGAAAATGCTAATTAAACACACAGAAAAAAAACAAACAAACACAGGAAATCAAAGTTGGCTGCATCAGGATGATTACAAGTGAAGAAAAATCCCAAATTGCAAAAATCTGGTCATTTCTCTGCTTTTGTAACTCCATCACAGAGAGATTTGTAGTTTGCAGCAATTTCTCCTTAAAGTACGAGATACAGCTTAATGAGTAAAGATTTAAAACAACTATTTATCCTGATGATTTATATGTATATATGTTAATAATAACAATAATTACTATAATTTTTATTTTGTATAATGTATTGCTCATTACATATTATTCTATTTAATTTTATTCATTATTAATATTTTATGATTTATTGTTTATTATTAGAATTCTTGGTTATTATTATTAATAGTAGTATTGTTCTTGTTTATTGCTCATAAACTGTGATCGCCATTTGCCACTATTTATTGACATTTTATGGACTTAATTTAATCAAAACAATAATTTAATGCGCAACTAATATAAAGCATAAAACAGAAAATATAAACAACAAACCAAAAATAACAATAAAAGTTTAAAAGAATAAGTTTATTTGCTTACTGTAAAACAGAAGTTTGACAAAAAGATTGAGTTTTATTGTGTACAAAATGCAAGTGTTGGAGAAAACCAGCATGAAGCAAATATGCAGAACAAAAAGCTTGGTAATAATAATAATAATAATAATAATAATAATAATAATAATAATAAGGGGAGTTTAGTTCCAGTGTGTCAGTGCTGCCTTGTGTGTGCTTTCAGGCACACAGAGGTGGTTTTGGAACAGGAAGCACCGCCTTGACCCTTGCTTCCTCCATTGCGCCTTGTTTATGTTCCAACGACTTCCTGCATTTCTCTGTCATTTCTCAGGCTCGGAATAGCCCGGCCCGGCGGATGGATATATCATGATATATTTGTCTAGCAGAGCGTATACTGCATATGTGTGTAGAAATAGCAGCGTGAGCTGAAGGGGAAGGCTGTTTCCTAATAGCTGGAGATTGCAGTGGTGTGATTGTAATGTTAGTTTCCGGTCACTAGAGGGTGGGTAAGCCTGAGCTATCTGAGCAAAGTGTGGAGATACAGCACATGACAGGAGGTAAGAAGACTGCTGACATGTTTTACTAAATGATCTGTCCTCTGTGTGACTATAATCATGGTATTCAAGCTAAGCGTTTTCTGAAATGTAGTTTAGAAATGCAGAATTTGATTGTATATTAGTGTTTTATATGTATGCTGTTTTCTCAGGAATACTACTCAAGTTTGCCTACTGTATCATCAAAAATTGAAGAGAATCAATTACACAACCCACAATATAAATGTGATTTGTATGCATATGTGTTTATGTGCCACCAATCTTCTTAACATGCTGCCTTCCAGTAACAGCAGAGTGTATGAAGCACTGCCTTTAATAATAATAAATATCTTTACCATCTTAACAAGCTCATTAATATATATCCTGTATTGATATCATCCGTGAAACCAGAGACTTAGAGCAGCAGTAGGTGGAAATGGAGCAAATATTATTACAAAAAGTTGTTTTTATAAAACAAAAAAAAACAAACAAAAAAAATTCTCTGTGTCCTCCGGTGCTCTTAATGGCATCTGCAGGATTTAACAGACTGGAGGAAAACAACCAATCAGAGTCAAGCTGGAGCCTGCCGACTCTGAGCTGCTGTCAATCACTCACAAACTCTGATCAAATGGTCAATCTAGGTAAACTGATCAAATATGAATCAGTATTCCGTTACTGTAACACCTACTTCTCGCTGAACAGACGATAGGAACGCTCCCTCTCTCTCTGAAATGACCTGTGATTGGTCAATGTCTATTGTCACAGGCTAGATGTTTAAAGCCTGAAAACAGAGTCATGAGGAGGTGCAGGAGTCTAGTTTTATCTCAGAACACTTGAATTAAAATATGCTGAAAGGATGATGATGCCTAAAACATTCTGCTTTCTGCAACATAAACAATGTCTTAACATGCTGACATTTGTCTCAAAGAAATGTGTGATGCAAGTGCAATTTCGGTGGGAAAAAAAAGTGTTTTATCTTAAAGGAGAAATGAATAGGCATATGGGATGGATGTTTTTGCAATGAGCTAATTGACTTCAGTAGCTGCAGCTATTAGCCAACACACAGGGCTGATTTGTGCCACCTAGTGTCGCTGGTTTGATCATGTGTGCCCTATCTTGAAAGAGAAAAAGTGCTGGTGCTTATCTGTTCCAGGTGGATTGGGGGAGGACCCCGCCTTGTCGCCCCAGCAGGGTGTCATTTGGCCCGGCTCTTATAAGCTCCGGGCCCCATGGGTCTGGCACAGGCTGCCAAATCCTGGGCAAGTAGCTGTAGGACAAGCTACCCAAAAGTACTACATGATGCTCAGTGTGTGTGCCTTTTGTTCTTGTTAATGCAATCAAAGACAGGCTGCAAAGCTATTCTGAAGCCAGAGAAAATCATGAAACAGCCCATAACATTGAATACATGTTTTGCTCTATAGTGGGAGTATGATTAGAGCTTATATGTAATGTGATCAAACATATTATTCCTGATTGAAATTTTCAACGGATTGTGAAAGTTATATGGCGTCATAAAAAACTCCACTAACTGTAAGGAATCCGTGGAAATGGCTGAGAGGTCAGAGATAGCTTTGTGCTGGCAGGATATTGACAATAAGACATTTCTCAGATCGAGCATTAAAGGTTATGCTCATATTATGGCTCAGGCTTCCTGATTCCCATCCATCTAGCCCACACAAACACACATCAACACCCATGAAGATATAAGGAGAGAGAGAGGAGAGAGGACTGCACATGATCTTGATTTGGAGCTGCTTTAAACAAATTAGGGCATTTCTGATGCCCAGTTTTGAAGTAGAAAGACCTACACTGATTTTGGAAACATTCCCAAAAAAACCCTAACAGGGAACCTCTTACAGCTAAATTGCTTTGTGAAAAAAACAGATTAGTGTGTCACGTTAGCATGAAAAGATGTACGGTAGGTCTTTGTTGTACAATTAGACAGAGAGTCTGGATTTTAGAAATACTGAGGTCATGAGTTCCCCCAAAGACCCCTCCATCCTCCTGCCCTCCCCACAAAACAAAGTCTGTCAGATTATATTAATTCATCATATATACTTACACTTAATGCATGTACGGAGTTCTTTCAAATTCAACACTATAACTAAACTACTCTTATTATACAGGAGTTTGTTAGGAAATTACAGACTAGTAAAATAACGCTTTCAAAACTCAATGCCTTACAGTAAGTGCTATTTGCTGTTAAAATGGTGAATCTAAAAAGAACAGGAAATGGCCTAAAAATGCAAGTTTTGTTTATTGTAGAACGTAAACTTTCTTCAGGCACTTAAAACCTCCTAATTCCAAGAAAAACATGGAGGATGTGACCTTAGTGTGGCCCTCAGCTCTTCTTCTGATTATTTGTTTATCTAGATGTAAAGTGATTAATAACTACAATAACTATTTTTTAGTTTGGCTATCATTGCGCAGATGTTAAGGTTACTTGTATGTTTATTATTATTAAAATGTAACAGTCTTACTTGGGATGTGTTAAAGGAGAGCTTGTCTACTGCCTCAGAACGGCTCTCAACATGGCTTGTAGCTAACAGTAAATAGTATAGAAGCAAAGAGCAGCTGCTGCTGCCATGTAGGACTGAAAACACGTATTGAATTTACAATATTTTATTGTTCAACACAGGCAATTTCGGTAGAATACGACAATATGACAACAGAATAGAAATAATTTTGTTTTACCTTTGTACGGCACTTTTAGGTGGATGTTTTACTGGCATCCAGTTGTCGCTTTCAGTCCAAAATGGCAGAAGCGTAGCTTTGCTGCTGGGTACTGGTGTTGCAATGGAACAAACAACTGATTTTCACTTCTTGGCAATATGCTTTCTTTGCTAATGGTGCTAACAGTGCTTACAGTGGAAATGACAGCAAAGCTGCTGACAGAGCTAATTGTATTACTGATATGCTTCTGCAACAACACCGTCGGCCTGGACGGCATTATCAGCTGTATGAGAGCAGTGCAAAGCTATGTCAACAAAGCATGAAGAAGCTCAGATTACAACGCACAAAAAGGGAGAGAGGCCTCATTCTCTTCTCAGGTAGACTCCTCTATATCTTGACATAACAAATAGTTATTTGCTGCTCTATCCTTGCACCGTGCCAGCAAAGACCACTTGAACTATAAAAGCATTGAAATCATTAAAGGTACTGTGCATCAAAGTGCATGGCAAATCATCAGAGTCCAACAGCAGAGAAAAGAAAAAGACAGTGTATAACTTCACCTTTATGCAATCTGATGGCCACTAAAGACATTTTATTACAAAACAAGAGATAAATACATACCTTAAAATGATGAAAACATTAAATTAAATCATATAGATGGATGAAAATATGTCAATAGACATTCGATTTCCTGATAGACATAATATAGCAGCAAACAACTAATGTCTACCTGAGCAGATAATGAAGTCACTCTTCCTCTGTGTTATATAGCTGGACTGGCCATACGTGCTTTTAGTGCATGTTCATGCACATGAGCGTGCGCCAACAGTGCTGTTGCGGAATCGTAGCACCCACAGGTTGTTGCCTTAGTTTTCATATGTAGTGTTTGCTGTGTGCCGCCGACTCAGCAGTTGCCATGTTGAGAGCCAAGACGAGGCAGTAGTGATGCTCCCAGTCTTGCGTCTTGCGTCTTTAAAATACACAAAATAATTCATTCATTCATTCATTCATTCATATAAGTCACTGAAATGTCAGAAGTCTTAAAACTCCCACTGTATAAATGTTTTGGACGCCCATCAGTAAAACAATGTGCTTAAGGAGGGAATTAGGAAAATGAGTTCCAGTTGCATAAAAAATACCTTATTTTGGTTTAAAAAAAATGGGCATAGTCATGATACTCTACCTTGTGTTGAACTTGGGAGTAGGACATTTTTGAGATGATGGCAAAAATCAAACAGGTAGACATTCAGACATTAGGACACCCAGACACACAAGTAGAGAGAGAGAGAGAGAGAGAGAGAGAGAGAGAGAGAGAGAGAGAGAGAGAGAGAGAGAGAGGGAGAGAGAGAGAGAGAGAGAGAGAGAGAGAGAGACTCTTCTAAGCTACCTAGCTGCTAAATGCTGAGGAGAGGAGAGTGAATTTGGAGTGACATCCCAGTTATTGCTCATGACATTTGTGCATCGTCCAGGCGCATATGCACAGTAAAAGCCGCACCTAGGGGAGGTTGTGTATGTGTGTGTGTGTGTGTGTGTGTGTGTGTGTGTGTGTGTGAGTGTGTGTGTGTGCATGTGTGTACTGATGAGCTAAGCCCAGCTGAGGACAGACACTGAATGAATAATAAAGTGTGTCAAACCTGACCTATGCGGTCACTCTATTTAGACGTTCCCTTGTTTGACCACCAACCTCCTCTCCATCACACACACACACATATATATATATATATATATATATATATAAAAACCTCGTGTGTGAGCTAACTTCACAACGAGGAGACGTCAGAGCGTGCCTTTGTTTTCTCCAGCTTTAACATACAGTAACTGTTGAACTGTGAAAGTGAATTGGACAGGGATCAACCATATAATATAGTTTTGACAGCCTTTGAAGCGCATCCGCTCTGCCCCCCACGCTTCAGCTGATTGCCCCAGAGCCCTTTTTCTCCTCTGAACAGCCATACTGTGGCATTTACAAGGTACAGTGGACAGCAAAACGCACATTAGAAACAAGTAAGCATGCATGGAGAGAGAGAGGGGTACAGTGAGTGAAGCACATTTTGGTCTAGAGAAACAGTGATGTGGTAGTAAATAAAAAGCTTGGTGAACAATGATCTGTAGCCAGTGAGCATCATGAAGCACACACTAATGTACATAACTAGTCCATCTAGAGATAGTGGCAGGAAAATAAAAGTGTTCAACACCATGACATCTGCAACAGCTTCAGTGCTCCCTCTCAAAGTCTCTGCCACTCACAAATTTTCCTTTTGGATTTTTCTCTTTTATTAAATCAATATCAACAGTCTGTCGACACAAATGTTTGTCTTTGGTGTGTGAACACACACTGTGGCGGGCAGACCATAAACACCCCTGATCTTCTGTAGACTGTTGCTATATCGATCTAACAAAAGTGAAAGAAAAAAGTAGGGAGTGGATCTTTGCTGCTGGCTGGAGACTTCATCCAAGGGGCAATGAGTAGAGATTGTCCCTTGCTTTATTATGCCTCTGGTGGGATGAAAATCATTCTTTCAAAAGGTATTTTGCTGTACAACACATCAGCCCAAAATCTCCCATGGCTGTTCAGCCTGGTTGAAGGCCATATTTTCATAATTTTCATACTTATCTAACCAGATCTTGAGCTGTGGAAGTACTTGCTATTCAGATTTGTGTCCAACAGAGTACTGTAACTTATTAGAAGAAGAAGAAGAAGATATTCCTTTATTAGTCCCGCTAGGGGAAATTCAATTTTTTCACTCTGTTAACTTATACACACACATGCACAAACAGGTCCATATACATGCAACAATTGGAGAGATGTCAGAGTGAGGGGGCAGCTCCTGACAAGCGCCCCGAGCGGTTGGGGGTTTGGTGCCTTGCTCAGGGGCACCTCGGCAGTGCCCAAGAGGTAAACTGGCACCTCTCCAGCTACCAGTTCACACTCAGTTTTTGGCCCATGTCGGGACTTGAACCGGTGACCCTCCGGTTCCCAAGCCAACTCCCTACAGACTGAGCTACTGCCGCCCCCAATTACTCAGTATACCAGGGCTGGCTCTGGCCCATTTGGTGACCAAGGCAAAATCTGGATTTTCTTTATGTACTTTTTCTCCTCAATTTTTTGTTATGTACATTTTTTCCTGAATACAGAAAATGAGGAAGGGCACCCGAGGGTGACCAGTGCCCCACAGAAGGTGGTGCACCCGCCTATATGACTTATGCCTTAAGCCGGCCCTGCAGTATACAGCCACTCTAGTGAATGTAGGTGCTCATGGTGTAGTTAATCTAAATGTTAGGCAACATAGGTCCTGCCCAAACAATAGGAGGCTGTTGAGTACTGTATTAGGTCAAAGCTGCAGGGCAAGACTTTAGCTTTCTGCCATTAGTGATTGGTTGTCTTGTACAGCCTCCATTTGTTATATTTCTCTACTCATTTATTCAGGTTGTCAGTTTGTCCATTCACTAAAATTGACTAATAAAACTAATAAATGACTAGTAAAAGTTACTTCTTGAATATATAAAAAAACAAACAAACAAACAAACAAAAACCCCTCAAAGCAGCTAGTTTTCACCACCTGATAATAATATAGCTAGGGTTTTCCTTCAGTAAATAAATGTTAAATTCATATCAAATTTCTACACAGGTATGGTCCGTTTGTTTGTATGACCTGCAGTGCTAAGTCAACCAATGGGTGAGCTAGGAGAGAGCGCTACAGACCAATGAAAAAGCAGGAGGCGGGCATTGCGATGTGCGCAAAAACAGGTGCGTCAGTCCTCTGGTGGTGGCTCCTACAATGGAACCAGCAAACAGGAGAAACTCTCGTGAGATTGTTCAGGTTATGCTGGACATAAGGGGTTACGTCGTCGTGTAGCGAGTCTCGCGAGAGTTTGTGCAGCTCTCGGTTCAGATTTCGCAGTTTGGGGGCTCCCTTCTATACACTACCCAGCCTTCCCGAGGCTGACGGTAGGGGAAAACGCTTCCCGACGTTTCACAGCCAGCCGTGCCTCCAGAGCGGTGAGTGTTGCATGCTGTAATAATAGTAAAAGTTAATTTTCTAACATGGCGGTAGATGTGTGTGAACAGCAGTTAACCTCAGACTGGCTTTGCGTTAACTGTGCGTGATTTAAAAGCACAATTTTAGCACCAGATGCCCCCCAAATGTCATCTAACTCTACACCAACTATCTCGTTAGGCCTAATGTAACAGTCTGTGAAAACGCTAGAGCAAATACTCTAAATTAATAATGATAAAATATCATGACTGCGCATTAAACAGTCATTGACCATAAAATAGCAGTTGTATTAATAAATAAAAGTCCAAACTGCATCCAAGCTAAGCTGACTAATGGCTGTAGCAGCAGCTATTTTCAGCTTTGCTTGTTGCTGAAAGAGAAATTAGAAAAAATGTTTATGCAAGCTATGTTGTATGAAACAGGGCAAAACTGATGCTACGTAGTACCTGCTTAAAGAAGCATGAAAATACAGTTGCCTTTTACATGTCCAGCAGACAGAGAGCAACATTAGCATTAATTGTATGGTCCTGTTTGTGGTCACCTTGTGAGTGTAAATCCAGTATTTACTCTTCTTTTGGTTTCCACAACTCGTGAGAAATATTCCTGTATATATATGTATATATATTTACCATCTAAATGCTCCTCTGGGTTTCAGTACCAGCTAACCACTAACTGTGTGGCTGCTGTTTGGCGCTGGGCTTGTAGCGTACACTGACTTTATCAGAGCTTTTTACAGTAAAGTTGGGGATGTAAAACCAAAACAATCGACTGAAAGATGCCAAAATGCCCTGTAGAGCTGAGGAGTCCTGCAGAGTTAGGTGGTGTTTCTCTGTAGTGTCACATTACTGTACACATGGTCATTTCAGCCTTACAGTTAGTATAACAATATTATTAGTGCCTCTACGGGCCCTTTTCACAGCAGCCATTTTGACATGTCTAAGTAGGGTAAACACAGGTGTAACTGATAATGTATGGTCCTTGAAGTGTGTCAAAGCCATTCCAGTGAGCCAGCATGCACAGTACCAGGGCCACAATCAATTGTATTGTAATTATTAATTACACCTTTTGTTTATCCTGCAATACATCAGACCATCAATATGCATCCAGAGTAAGCTCTCATGACCACGACCCCTTTTGATGGAAGACAATCCTGTGTCCCTCATAGATGGCAACAGTGGAAACAGTAGAAGTTAAAACACGTCTCCAAACTTCTTCTTTAAACAAACTGGTAACAGCAGTAACGCTATGTCAAAGAGCTGCTACGTAGTTAGTTGCACCCACAATAAATCCACAAGTGCTAATCTCTGATTTGTTCCGCTGCCATGACCTAAAAAAGATATAATAGACAGGCTTTATGGCTCCAAGCAATAGGACCAGACCAGCATTGCAGAGGCTGTGCTCCCTTTTGGGGGAAAGAAATTCACTGTTCCAGGAAAGAAATGGAAAATGCTGAAAGTGTGAGGTAGCTGCAGTAATACAGTCATACATTAACATTATAGCAGCATCAGAGTAGCGTCTCCATCTAAATTTCAGCCTATAGGTAAAACAGTTGACTATTAACAGGTTGGTTATTTACAGGCAACATTTGGGGCACATATGTACAGAAGTCTGGATAAACAGCCACTGCGTTGCACGGAGGAAGACTGACGGGGCCGGAGCTTTGATTTATTGAGGTATTGCGAATGCACAGGTTCAATTTTAGCCGTGTAGAATATGTGTAGAGATGAATGCATACAAACTTGTCAAAATTATAATCCAAACACACTTGAAATTGCATTGATATCTGAAGGATCTTTGGTTTTATATCTCTAAAAGGTGGCGCGGCCTTGTCTTTTTGCAAAGTACTTTTATGTGCTGGTCTTATGTATGAAATGTCAAAATAGCTGCTGTGAAAATGGCCTATAGCTGGCTCATTTACTAACCTGCTAGTCACTCAATCGAGCCTAGCTCTGTGGCCAGAAGAAAGTTGGCTTGCTTAAGCACTAATGTTAAATGAATAATAAGGCTTTGTGTGGAGTTGACATGCATAACAACTCCTGATGCTGACACATTAAAAGTTATTCATCTTGACAGGCTATAGCTGCGTCTTGCTTCAGGGCACATTCGCCCACTATGCTTTCAATCCTGTTTGCACAATTAGCCCCGACCAATATGGCTGCACGCACAACTGTATTCCAGTACCCACAGAGCGCGTGGGACCTCTCCAGACTGTAGTCGTTAATTTTGGGAAGGCTAATGAATTGTCATCGTTATGATAATGAAAACGTGTTAGATTTATATTAGTGTAGCTGTTTGATGCATTATGTGGGAGAAGTTGGTGGCTATTTTGAGTTTTGGGGAGGTTGGAGATGCTGGCTGTCCTGTTCTATTGTGTAATGGTGCCTGATTTAGAGAGGAAACAAATTGACGTCTCCTCCCCTTGGTTCCTGAGCCTTGTGTAATTTGCCCAAACCTTGATATATGTGTGTGTGTGTGTGTGTGTGTGTGTGTGTGTGTGTGCATGCATGTGTGTCTAATATGAAGTGAAGTGAAGAGAGAGAGCGGGAAAGAGGTGGAGTGGCGAGAGAGACAGAGAAGTGACACAAATCAATGTGAGCACCAAAACCACCACCACCACCACCAGCAGCAGCCTCCCCGACCTCCATCACCTCTCCGCCTTTCCGAGGGAGAGACGGATAGAGACAGAGTCACGGGGAAGACAGTCTCCTCAACAGCGCAGCATCCGGTAAGTCGTAACAGAGACAGAAATACCTCCCACCACACACAAGTTGTAGCAGCAATGGCAACAAGAGAGCGCTGGCAGTGTGACTCGGCTCTCCAAGGCGCAGAGCGCACAGAGCAGGGCTGACAGTCGTGGCTGAGCGCCTTTTTCTGCTTTTCCCGTGCACCAGCTTCTTTCCGCTGCCTCTGCCACAGCCGCTGCTGCAGGAAAGAGAAAATAACGCTCAGAACAGGACAGCGAGAGAGCCACCGCTGCCGGTCCTCCTCCATTCATATTTTTTAAAGCCTGCTGAGGATTAGGGATTGGATTGAGGGAGGCTTTTTTTCCGCCAATCACCACCCTGTCTCTCGGAAAACAAGACAGAGCTGGTGGATGAGTAGAGGAGAGAGAGGGACCGATAGAGAGGTAGTTCTTCGTGAGACATGACATGTTGCTTTAATATTTGTGTGGGAACTTAGAGTTTGTGGTATTCATTGATGTTACTAGAGTGGATTTAACTGTGGGTCTTTGGTATCCATTAGTAACTTTACAAGAAACTTAATGTTTTTTTCAAAACACTTTATCTGGTATCATGGAAACATTGTTGTCTTGACTAGAATTGAAAATGAAATTGTGAAATTAGAAAGAGAATAATTCAAGCATGCCACTTAAATTTGTAAAGACTGAACCACGCGAGTCTTTTAGTAATGAAAATGCTCAGTAGGGGTGCAGTGGTTAGCACTGTCGCCTCACAGCAAGAGGGTCGCAGGTTCAAACCTGGCTTGGGGCAGTTCTGTGTAGCTGTTTGCATGTTCACCCTGTGTTAGCGTGGGTTTTCTCCGGGTTCTCCGGCTTCCTCCCGCAGTCCAAAGACTTGCAGGTTAATTGATGACTCTAAATTGCCTGTAGGTGTGAATGTGAGCAGGAATGGTTGTCTGTCTCTATGTGTCAGCTCTGTGATAGTCTGGCGACCTGTCCAGGTTGTACCCTCTTTTGTCCAATCTCAGCTGGATTGGCTCCAGCCCCACAAGACCCTGAGTAGGATAAGTGGTTACGGGTATTGACTAAATGATCAGTAGGATTGTGCACTTTACATTACTAACTGTATGTTATGAAAATCAACAAATTTTGTTGTTGCATCCATTTATTTGGATCATTTGTCCAGCCTTTTATAAGATATGTCTACTACTATCTACTCAGGTTCTGTCTAATATTTGTATGTAACGTTCTCTGTCTAAGACATGGCACTTTTATACTTCTTTCTTTTTTGAGTTTATTGGCAGTTGGCAAACATTGGTTTGGTGCATTACAGCCAACAAGTGGTGTGTAGTATGGATGAGACAGTCTATTATTTAGAGCATTCAATAACAATGACTATGGCAATTCTTATCGGTTGGCCGATTAATCAGGCTGATTATTTTTTTTTTATAATCGGCATTGGCCAATGTCTGAGCATATTAAGCCGATTATAAAGCAGGTGCAAAAATGCTGCTAAGCGCACTAAAACTTTATTTTTTTAACCAAAGGTTTATTTGACAAAGTTTAGTTTTTTGATTGCCTGTATTCAACATTTAGATTATCCATTATTTATTATTATTATTATTATTTATTTATTTATTTATTTATTATTTTCGCTTCCAGGCTGACTCTACATTTGTTCGTGGAACGTAGCTAGAATAGACGAATATTGTGCGAGACGAGAAATGTAGGTCACTGAGCGGTTTCACGCAGATCTAAATGATACGACAAACCTACGACAAAGTGCGACTTGCAAAATGATCTTTTAAATTGTCAAATATCATATGTGTGATTTATTGCACAATTCAAACGGGATCAAAAGTATTGGTCTCCTACCTTTGACTACCATACATATTTTTTACTGAAATGAGGTCCCATGGGGTCCACCGGAAGGGAAGGAACTTTTCCTCTTTTAACATATAGTACTCTAACAGAAGGACTGGTGGCAGGGCTAGACTGCTGTACCAGTTGTGCCTGTTGGTTAATATTATCCATGATGATTTGTAGTAGGTGGTGAAGTCAGTGTAGGTAGATGGTTAACATGAGCTGAAGCCCTATCAAGTAGTTGTCATGCTAGCCTCATGCTGGCTCCTAAAATGCCATGTAATAGTACCTGACCTCATAAAGAGCAAATCATCCAGTCCACACCCTTTGTTTTTGTTTACGTTACATTCCTCCGCGTCCTGCCAGCTAATGCCTGCATTTATGGCAGTGTGGCGCTGTGTGTGCGATTGTGTGCCTGTTGCCGCGGGAACTTTCTTGAGCCTTGTTCATTAAGAGTTTCTGACAAACTTTGCTCTCCCTGTTCATTGACAGTTTGACGAATGCTATAAGCCTGCCGCTGTAAAAATCAAAGCTGTTAAAGTCTTAAGGCCTCACCATGTAACTGTGTCCTGTTGGTGCTGAAAGTCTGCTGCTGTGTGGTTTGCACAGCTAAAACAAACTGCTGGACCATTTGTGTTATTGAGCAGTGTCGTCTTAGTCCATTAGCGAGCACTGAGCTGACCTACAGAACGTTATTGAGGTAAAATCATTTGTCTCCATTAGAGAGATGTAACTTTGATTTATTCAGTACACGACAAATGGGAAAGATCAAGCTGCTTTACTTTGATTTCTGACATATTGAGCTCATAGCTATGATTTTATTATTAGGCCCATTCTTATCTGTATTATTCAGTTTCCTAGAATTGCCCTGCTCAATTTATTTGAAGAGCCATTTGTAGCCATTGCTGAGTCATAGTGTAACTGCATTAAATGTGAAGTGTGTCTGTTATTTACAGTATCAGTTGCCAAGCAGCGGTGGATGTCGTTATCGGGCTGTAGCATCAAGAATTGGTTTCCGCTCCGTTTTAGACAGATGAAAACATGTACTGTACACAAAAAATACGCACACAAACACTGTGCTTGGGTGTGTTTGTAGTAAGCGTGCTCAAGTCCTGAGGCCCACAGAGTGAGACACATTGTTAGATGCAGGTTAGAGTCAGACAGAGAAAGACATCTGTCAGTCTCTGAATGGTATTTTCCCAATTCGACTGATGAGATACCCTCTCTCCTTCTGTCTCCCTCACACACACTAGAAGAGGGCTCAGGTGAGGAAGCTGTGTGTGATTGAGTGTCAGCGCTTTAACGGGGCGCTGATCTCCTACAAGACAGGAAGCAGTAAACAAATCCCCCAACATGTGGCGGCTTGCTGGAGCATATCCCTCTCTTCTCTCTCTATCGCGGCGTGTTTGTGTGACTTATGGCGCGATGAAATATAACAGCCGGGTATAAATTGGAGCAGTTCGTCGGTTGTGCAGAGATGTTAGTGCACTTGAAGTGGAGTTTGTTTTGGTGAAAGAAATAAAGCAATAAACAGCAATCAAGAACACATTTGTTGTATAATGTTATAGGCTTACAAAATCAGTTTGATAAACAATTGAGAAGTGGCTTTGGATGTTTTTGTCACTTGTGGAATAATATTGAATCCAACATGACCTCTGAAATGAACTGTATGTGTATAATTTATGATGAGCTGTTCATATTTCTAGATCATTTGTATTAGGTAATATTAACATATCTTGTTATTGTTTAACAAAATTATGTTGTGCAATTGAATGATTTGATGCAAGCAAGTCAGTGTGATCAATTCATGTGTTATTTTACCAAAAATTGTTTTTTACTTTATTGCAGGAGATGCATGTTTTGGATTTTTCCCACTTTATGATATTTATTGGTTACAGAAAAATACGATCAATACTGTGATATCAATTTCAGCCATATTGCCCTTAATTTCCGAGAGGCTTACAGGTCAGCCCCTCCAAAGGTGTTTAGTACAACGTGTGGTCTGACCAGGGCTGCCAGCTTTTCAATTTTCAACTTTTCAATCACAGTTGCCGTCTTCAGGGTCATCATGAACACGATTTTGTTGAAAATTTCAGCAGACCTCTGAAAGAATTTTTTTGTCTGTGTTACAGTGAATTTTGAGGTGATTTCCCCTTTCACATTTTAAAAAAAGTACAATGAAATAACTTCAGATGTGCCATGGTCATGGTCACTCTGAAGAGGACTCCATTGAAAATTTCAGCAAACATATTAAGGACTTTTTTGATGACAGTTCAAATATTAGGAAATTATGAAAGTTATAAAGTGCCTTTTGTCAAAAGTAGATAGATAGATAGTAAAAATGGTAGTAAAATGTCTTGAATTTTACATGGTCATAGTTGGCGTTATCTTCAGCAAGATTACATAGAAAATTTCAGCAAATGACTGAAGGAAAACATTTATTTAATTCATGAAAATTTAGAAATTTTGACATTTTTACGTTACACTATGTTTTGAGGTGACTTTACCTGTAGAGTAATGTAGTTGTAAATGGTCATTGGTACACTTTGACCAGAAATTCAATCCGCTTCTCAGCCAACCTCTTACGGGAGTTAATCAAAACAGGACTTGCAAATGTTTTTATTTGGTATATAAATTGTGAGACATTTTTTCTTTTTCCATACTTTGTGGCTGCTCCATGCACCGCTAGCGTTACAGCATGAATAGATGCCCTTCAAAGCCCAAGCGGAGGCCGTCCAGACTGGGTTTCCGCAAATGACGGCTCACTTCACAGTGTTTTATGGTGCTGCTGTCGCGCTGTACTGCTCCGACTTGTCTGTCCCTGCGCTGTCACTTTCCTCTTTTTGGTTTAGTGTATCAGTTATAATTTGGATTTCATTCCCTGAGATAATAGACGTATGGCGTGAGAGCATGTGAAAAGTGTCAGTTATGTGAGTCTCACGGTCAGTGTGTGAGTTGGCAGCCCTGCGTTCCACCACGTTTAAAAGCAAAGGTGTTCATAGTTTCCTCGTGGCTGCATCACACTGCCTTTTTCATATCGTTGTAGTCTTGAAGTAATCAATATCAGTATTCAGGAGCATGCTTTCATAAAGTTAAAGGCATTCATGTTGCACCTGTGTGAACACATAAAAAGTCATTGAAATAGTAAAAAGAGAGCTGACTTCATCACCTCAGCACACATGGCCAGTCGTTTTTTTTTTTTTTTTTTTTTAAACATGAAACAGTCAGTTTTTGAGATTGTTTTGAAACTTGCATTGTTTACATCCATATTTGTTAGCTGGCAGTCCTCTGCTCTAATGAACTGGTGTTATCGATTGCATCAGACATTTTACAAGAAAAAAGACGCTTAATATTCGGTGGAGCGTTTACGTCAGTCTTTAACGTTGGTTGGCTGAGCGTCTGGCCCCTCCGGTCTAACTTTTGCAGCGTTGCCACAGGTTTCGACTCTGCGCTGCGTACACCGTCCGTGAACGCTCTGTCATCCGTACGGGAATCGCTTCATTAACGTTATGGTTCCTTTACAACAGTGTCAAACTCGTTTTAGTTCAGGGGCCACATACAGTCCAGTTTGATGTCCAGTGGGACATTGAAACCACTGCATAGTAACCTATAAATAACAACACCTCCAAATGTTTCCTTCCTGTTAGTGTAAAAAAGTACATTCTGAAAATGATCACAATTAATGAAAACTCCAAACCAAAATACAAATAGAACTTAACTGCAAAACAGGAATTAATTATTCATTTATGACTAAAAATCAACTTAATATCTCATAACTTTGGCTTACTATGTCAAAATGTGGACATTATTTACTAAATTTCCAGTCATTAATGGGACAGAATATCTCAAAATCGAGCCTTGAAAAATGAAAATCTCAGTTTTCACATTAAATATACATCGCTTTGTCATATCTTTTAAGTTTGATTCCCCAAGTTTAAGTCAAAAGTTTAACTTAATTCTCTTAATTAGGACTTTCTGAGATAACTAATAATAAATCTGATTTCATATCTCATCATTTTGGCTTCCTATGCCAAAATTCTGACTCTATTTTAACTTAAATGTGGACATAATTCCCATTAAAAGTCATGAATTGAGCATTAAAAATTAAAATCTCATACTTTTCTGCTTTTTACACTTTGCAAAGTCATCCAGTGGGCTGGATTGGACCCTTTGGTGGGCCGGTTCTGGCCCCCGGGCCATATGTTTGACACCCTTGCGTTACAGCACTGGATTTACATCTGAAATATTGCCAAACACTTTCAGTTTGTTGCAGTCGTGATCCGACTATCTACTGATAACACGGCACTAATACGCCAAAATGAACTAAATTGGTTTTATGTCTATCAAAAATGATGGTGGGGGTGGTGGGCAAATAATGTAATCGGTATGCGCATCGTATAACACAGGTAACACCGACTACTGCTGCCTAATTACTGCCACCAGCTGTGAGTAAGTGGAATAGCATGAACCTGGCAGCAAAACGAGTCCCACTCAGCAAAACGTGGCTCCATACAGCACTTTTAGTGTATTACCTTTTTTAGTAACTTCTTTAAAGATATTTACCACTTTTTCTAAAGTGACATTTTCTAGACATTCAGTAACAATGCTGGAAACACTACACTGTAAACAGATACAATATCCTGTATTTCACTCCTTTTATTTAATCCACCTCTTATTTATTAAGTCATGAATTCAGAGTTTTACCTGGATTCACCTCATCACTATACTTCATAAAAGCTTAAGTACTACTTAAGTACACACTTTGTGAGTCTCCTTGCATTTCTCTCTCCTTTGTAGTCTGTATCCCTGTTTTGTTCTTTCCCTCTCTATCCATCTATCTAATGATCTATCTATCTTTCTCTCCTTCCTTGCTTCTCTCTGCAGACTCTGGAAGAGGCTGAGGAGTGCGCTGCCAAGACGTATGAATTATTAGACTAATGGGCTTAAGTGGCTTGTCCTAACATTGTCTCCGTCAACACATGGTGACACAGAGGCTTAGGAGGATACACAAAGCAAGAATAAAAAATTAGAATGAAATCAAAATACCAACCCCCTCCTCTTAGTCGTCTCTTTTTTTTGTTTTCGAGGTCAGGATTAAAATTCATCAGAAGGAACCGTTAACTTTCCCCCCCTTCCTCTCTCTCTTTCTCTCTCTCTCTCTCTTTTCCTCTCCCCCACCTCCTCCTGCGTCTCCTCTGTTCTCTTGTAAGTGTGAAGTGATCCATTGTTATTAAATTGAGAGATGTGCCGCACGCTTTCATTCCCTGCGGAGGCTTTTAGTAAGTGAGCTGTTACAATATTTGACTTTAAAAGATGGCAAATCTCCTTAAAGACAGAGAGAAACTGGGACAGATGAAGCACCGTACATGAAAAGACGCCGGTTGGGATGAATAGCTGAAAGAGAAAAAGAGAGATGGGGAGACTTCTGTGTAATCTGTGACATAACTTAGCTTAGCTTGGTCTGTGCTAGCTGGCACTTATCTCATAGTGTGTTTGTGTGAAGGTTTTCCACTGAGGTTGAGATTTGGATTTAATCTTTTTTTTCAAACCTGCCGAATTTAATGATTCTTTAAGATTATTGTTTGTTGTTGTCTTCCCAGGTTGTGTCTAAGGTCTTACACAGTGCTAAATACACACATTGTTGTGTGCCTTGGGAACCAAACTAAGTGGAGACTGCCCTTGAAATAAAAGCATTGTTGAATGAATGAATGTGAATGAATGAGTTGTTTATTTAACTGCTATCCTGTCTGCTATGTGGAATGGGCGATGAAGTTTCAAGCTCAACTCTACAGCCCTTCAAAGTGCAAACTGGCACTAACTTTACCAGCAACCTTTTCATAGAATTTGGTGAAATGCAAAAGTCGGCCAGAAGTAATAATTCAAAATCTACCAGTAGAGCTGTTTATGTGTTCAAACTGACTAGTGCACAGTGTAAAAAAACCCAAAGGACCCTCTGAAAAATTAAACCTGAACCTTGCGGCTCAGTGTCATCTGTCAAGACTAGAGGTTGACTGATAGGAGTAAAAAGGATAGGAAAAAAAAAATTAAATTTTTTTTTTTTTTACAGAATCAGGATAGCCGATGGCCAATGTATGCTGCTGATTTTCTTCCTGATTCTTTTTTCCTCCATCTGATAAAATATGACAGCTTAATAATAACAAATGATACAGAATTTTGTTTGACTTAAGTCAGCATTTATTGAACAATATTTATTGAGCACTTAATGGTCTGTCTCTCCAATCTGCAATTTGTGTCTGCAGGTTTTTCCCATTTAGGATATTATTCCTCTCACGCACTCTTGCAAAGGTTAGGCTACATCTACTGAGGTCTGGAGCGAGAATGGCAATTTGATTGATACAAGCGCTAGTGTCATATGTGTCCTACAGCAACAACACTGGGCTGCTTGCTAATCGGCTTAATATGCTCAGGCATCGCCGATGCCAATTATCAAAAAATGACAAAAAATTGGCCAATCAAATGCATGACACGGATTATTTGAACGCGATATTTATATTACTAGTGACAAAATAACCCAAACCCTTGTGATAGCTTTCCAGCAGGGCTGCATGATTATGGCCAAAATGATAATCACGCTTAATTTTGATCAGTATTGGGATTAGGGTTATTTATCACGATTATTCATCGATTGAATGGACATTTAAAGACACAGAGCACTGCTTTCACTTTGACGTTGTGCTGCATTCCTGCTAATTTTAAATCTTTGCATCAGAATAAGACTTACCATACGGTTCTTCTTCACCAGGATTGAGATGCATTTTCGTTTTGATCGTAAAATATACAGTATTTTACTCTACTCTGGACTGCAGCTGCAACATTCAGGAAAGTTTTTCACACCCCAAAAGTGAAACCAAAACATCTCGATCACCCGCTGGTGGCTGGCTGTGAGTTTAGGAAGTGCTTCATTTGATATGCAGCAGGATTTTCTATGAGCGGAGCACACATTTTAAACGTCACTGTCACAGTCGATCATGATCATTTATTTGTGGGCAGCCAAACTTAATTGTTCAGCCCTGCTTTTCAAAGTTAAGTATTATAAACTGCTGTATCATATTTGTAGCATTTCATTAACATTCAAACTCATGGATCTGTTCCTCAAACTGGACTTTCTGGATCATATGTGCAACAAGCCTCCACCAACACTGTCTGTTACGTTTGTTTTCAGTCTGAACACTGGTCCGTTGTCTGTAGATCTGTTTGTAGATCTCAAACACCTCACCTGGCTTCACCGAATCTCACGTCACAGATGTTGGTGTAACACTGGAGACATTTTTCAGCTCTAAAGCCAAATGAACTACTGCTTCGTCATTTCAGAGATCTCATTATTTTCAATTTTTGTCTGCGTCTAAATGAGCTCGAGGATGTTAAAGGGTCAGTCGAATGATTTTAGCATTCCAGTGGAAATCGGACCAAATTCGGACCGTTTTTGGTACGCACACGGTAGAACCTTGTACTCGATCAGTGGGTCAAGCATCACCCACGCCTTTAAAACAAACACAAAAGATCAACACAAGACCCAACAAAAGAAGTGCACCCCTTGAGGCCTTCCTAATGAACCGAAGTCCAAGTTGGACAGATGCAGCCTATTTCCAAACTTTTTTTTTTTTTTTTTTCTGCTGTTCCTTTGTGCATCAAACTCTTCAAAAAAACATAACAAGCTTCTTTCATGGATCAAACGAGAGCGGCAGCGCTCATTGTGCCAAAGCGGGATAAAAAAAAACGGAGAGAGAGAGAGAGAGAGAGAGAGAGAGAGAGAGAGAGAGAGAGAAATACCTTATTATTGTTATCAAAGTAAAGCCAGCTCCTCTGCTGCTGGTCTTATGGGACCTCCCTGACTCTCTCTGCTCGTAGACCCAGGGGGAATCTAAACATGACCCGCATACGCCCCCCCGTCCTGGAACACGCACATACACACAACACACACACACGCACGTAGGCCTGTCTTGGTGCGCGTCGTTTCATTTGTGAAAATTAGTCCATTCTCTCTGACCCTGTCTTTTCATCAGGCGCGGCGGTGCATATTTTAGTCCCTTTCCTGCGCTTGTTTTCCTAATTGGTGGCTATACTTTGCCCAACACTGATATCCTTTGATCATCTCAGATCATTACGTTTACCTCATTAATTTGCTCAATGTGATTTACCCCCCTCCCAAAAAAAAAAAAAAAATTTAAGGGTCCGTGCAAAATTGGATTAATAATAGATCATATGAGCCAAGAGAAAGTGCAATTCCTTTGTGATTTCTCCTCTACCTCACTCACTCTTTCTTTTCCTTTCTCTCACTGGTTATTGTTGTCCTGTGGGGCCTGCCAGTGTCAAAGGAAAAGGTCAATATTTTGGGGAATATGCTGAACAGGAATCTGCATTAAGTAGGGAGCTGGAGTTAGGACGTCGGGATGTATTTAGCGTAGCTTAGCATTGGGGGCAGGAGGAAACAGCTACCAACACTTCTAAAGCCTGGGATGGACCAGACGCATGAGGAGCGCGCGGCGGCTGCGTTACCTGTTGTTTTTTATTTCGGCATCCATGTTAACAGGTTAGAGCTGCTACACTAACGCCCTGCTACACTGACGCCCGTCTAAGCTGCATGTCAGCTGCGTCTCTTCTAGAGATTCGAGGGCTCGCCTATTTTTGACAGTGAAACTGATCATTTGACGGTATATTGACATCATATCAGCAACATTACTACACTTCTGATGTCTAGATAGTAGAAAATGTCACAGACATGAAAAAAGTAAAACTGTTTTTAAATCAGCACTTCCTGCTTTCATTTCATTGTGGACAGAACTCCTTCATTTGTTAACAAAGGGCTTTTATTCTGAAATATGTGCAGGACAGTGTGTAGGACATGCATGCAGTGTAGGACATGCAGTGACTTACAGGGCTCCATGAATGAATATAGTTCTGGATTTTAATTGTGGATTATTACTATTATTTACAAATGAGCAAACATTTCTTGACCTTTCTTCATCTAAAATAAATATACCGTAAATGACATTTATAATGAAATGAAATGTTCATTATGAAAGTCAGACTCTGCTGGTGTGAACAAGGGACGCGTGACTCACACAGCCGTGAGGTAACGCAGCCGCCGTGCGCTGTTCACGCGGCTGGCCTGGCCCAGGCATAAGCTTTCTTTTTAGCGTACTGTTTCTTGTTTGTTAAATGCCGAGATCAGGCTACAGATGTTGGGTGTCAGGAACAAAGATGAGCTGCTTTGAGCATGACGCTTGTTTTATCCTGTGGAGTGGATCATAGAGGACTACAAAAACCTAGCATGTCAGATTTCATTTGCTTCATCTCACCTAGTTTGGCAACGTGTAAACATGAAGTGAAAGAATGATGTTTCATTTCATTTCAGTGACCCTGTAACCTTTCAACCTTTCACCCTTCTCAGCTCAGGAGCATTAAACTGAATTACTACTTATGCTGCTCATCTACAATATTGTACTCTGTTCAAAATGACTCCACATTAACTTTATAAAACCAAAATTACTTAAGTAAACATTTGCTGTTGTGGCAGTCAGGTGGAACAGTATGTACTGTACATCACACAAGAACGTTGATGATGAAGTGTATTGTCTGCAGTGCCTCCCAGGTATTGACTGTATACATAGATGGACGTGTGCCCACGTTGTTCCACTGTACTGAAGTGAAGCCAAAATACCCGGGTTATGGGAGCTGTCATTTTGAATTTTTTACGTCATTTGAAGCCTGTGGTGCAGCAGTGATTGGGCGGTATCAAGGTCCCGCCTATACACCCGCTCAAACCAACTGCGGGCCAAGCGTGACCACAGCTTGTTAGCGAGAAACAATCACAGCAGTCAATCATGATGTCACACCCCGTTTTATAGCTGCTTATTAAAACCAAACTTATCAGAAAAACGAACACTTCAACATTCATCAACACGATAAGAACCACCTTAAATCACAGAACAAATCTTTGGGAAAAATGTATTTGACGTGAACTTTTTCTGGCTTCACTCATGTCTCATGTCGTCAACAATCTACAGTCACTGCGTTCTGTTGTTCGGTTGTTTCAGCAGGTAAGATACCACAGATTATCATTTTTACCGTTCTGATTATACTGTATGTACATTACACAATCTACATACCACATCTTAATTAGTCAGTTTTAAAGGTGATGCACATTGCCAGGCTATGCTAAACGCATCCTGACATCATGCACAGACAGAGACTGATATTGATCTTTCCATCTCTCAAAAAGAAAGCAAATAAACATATTCCCCGAAATATTCCATTAAAGTTCAACAGGCTCATCCACATTCAAGCTTTCACGCACAGACATGAAAACCCACTCACAGCAGGTGCAAGCATCCTTTTTCACATGGTTTTGCTACGTTTTGCTCCACTTAGACTAGGTGCTGTTTGTTCAAACATACATTAAACATTAGAGCGAAACACTAATTTGTACAAACTGTCTATAATCATACTCCACTTACACTCACCAGCTGCAATTGTAATGGCTGTCAGTACTTCCTGTATCACACTGTTTCCTGTATTTCATCCCCCTCTCAGCATCAGTATCTCCTATAAAGATATGTTCCCTAACAATAGGCTGATGTCTGCGCTTAGTTGTTGACAGATTCATTGTCAATCCACCAAACTCCAAATTGTGTGTCCCATAAAGACGTGCGTCTCCCTCTTGTTCTCTTCGGAGCAGATTACATCTCGGATCACTCTGTCTGCAGGCGCCGCTCTGCATTGTGTCGCGCCTCTCTCTTGTTGTCACGTTGAGTTCTGCGCCCTCCTATTATCATATAGATAAGCGAATGTTCTGTTGCGGCAAGACGAGAAGCACCGCTCTAATGTAGTGTATTGTGTATGTTGTTAAAATTGCCCCCTGTCGCTTCTTGCCTTTCACAACGCCCGCTCCTCTATCGTAGTTGTAAACACAACCACCGAAGATTGTGAGTTTTTTTTTTTTTTGGGGGGATGATTTCTGCATGGTTGGGTTTTCCTCAGTAACTTGGTTTTGATGTGAAGTGGGCCATTTTGCATGTCAGTGTGTACAGTATGTATGTTTGTCTTTACATGAGTACGGCATAAGTCTGGAGCCTGTGTGAGTGTGGAACCACTGGTGGTAACACTATTCTGGATGTTGTGTCAAGGATGGTTTATGTTATACAGTACATTCAACATGTCCGACATCGCATGCTTAGTGTACAAAGTAGGGATGTCCCCGACTAAGAAGTTACACAGTCCAATCTGATTGATCAAGTCTTGCCTTGGGCTTGAAAGAAATCTAATTGCGATTATTTTGACACATATTGCAATTGCGATATGATTTGCGAATGCTAATTTTTACATCATTATTCTCATTTTCATTGAAAAACATATTGAAATGATTATGTTGTGATTTTTTTTTTTTTTTTTACGAGGATCTGTACCAAACAAAGATGTTGTATGATGTGTAGGACCAGGATAGGGTTGCTAATTTTGAAAAAAAATAAAATAAATTGCAACTGATAACCGACCCTTATTAACCGATTATTAACTGTTAACCAACAAGATTAGTGCCTGCATGTAGCGGTCTGCTGAGTCCCCCGCTCACCCGTTCGGGAGCGTTACTGTAGCAGCCACAGTGCTGCGTGTTGTGTCTCGCGGATGTGCAGCCATTTTGCCAGTTACTCTCCACCGCACATTTATTTTCGTTTGGCTCCGCTCCGCTAAAGTGAGCTCAAGACGGGAGCCAACTTCCTGTAACCTACAACTCTGGCTCAGACTCTCTTAAGGTGGGTTGTTAAGTGACAAGCCGCTCCTCTGAGTTGTGCTCAGCTTTTTATTAAATTGTTAATATTTCTTTTAACCCTTTAATCAATAGCTTTAATTTGTTAAATGATTAATTTTTAATATCCCTAGACCAGCACTTTCTCTGCAGCACCAAAATATTTAATTAGAATGATATATTGACACACATTTTGCCTTTAACAAATATTGTGATTTTAATATGAAAATTGCAGCAGGTCATATTGCAATTTTAACAGAATTTTGATTAATTGTGCAGCTCTAGTCTTGCCTGTCGTTGGCTGATTGGCATTGTTTTTTTTAATCCTACAAACGCAAAATTGTCTCACTGACTGAGTGATGAAGTTATACAATTGGTCAGCCGTGTGTTTGAGTTTCCTCACTGGCTGTTGCTCTTTCAAAATGAAAAGGCGGGGAACAGTCCTTTATGCAAATGCCTGTTCAGCGCAACCAAGCTGTCAAACTAGGTGATGAAGTTCTAAAATGAAATGAGATTCAGCAGTGGCATAGCCTGTTTCTCTCTTAATATGATTTCAGAAGTAGATTTTATGAAGTTTAGAGTTTACGAGTAGGCCGCCATGTTGTTCCTTGCTTGAAACGGCGAGCAGAAAACCAGGAACCAATCAGGTGCATTCCACGAAAGGGTATGTCACTGCTTGAACGGCCAGTTGAGTGGAGCAGCGACTCCCCATATGTCCTCGCTGATCCTGGTGTGGTGACATGAACCGCTAGATTTAACTTTATAGACATGACCACTGACTATTTGTGGAACAGTTCAGCCACAAATTGACCACACACGGTCCAACTGTATGCTCTGTGTTGACTGAGTCTTGTTGGTCATTAACAGCTTCTTATGTTTAAACTTTATGTATTTATAGAAAAATAGTAAAAAACACAAATTTACTGGCCGAGACACATGTGACTATCGCTTGGCTGTTGTTGGTTGGTTGTAAATAGAACTTTGGGCCCTATTTCCTTTTTTCCCCCCATTGTAGCAATCCACAGACAGAGAGGAAACAACAGGGAAGCGAAGCCACATTCAATGAGAGAGTGTGAGAGCGCTGTGAGCAGCAAACAGCTGTTATACACGCCACAAACAGCTGTTTCTACGTGCCTTCCCCAGCTGATATTGAAGGAGAATCGTTCATAAATTCAAAATGTATTCAGCATTCTGATTGTGCTATGTTCTTATGTGAGTGCTTTAAATTAATAAATGTATTCTTTGATTTTTAAACAGTAGCCTTAGAGTATGTTATTATTTAGTCTCTCTGAGGCTATCGCCAGATGCTGCTCTGATGGTCCCGCAAAACTGATAGTGATTTATTCACACACACTGAGGAAATTGGTTTTATTAGCAGTGTTATTAATAGGCTCATCTTTATGCCAAAACAGGCTATATATCATGATTTAATGGCAGAAACAAATAAAATCAATGTAAAATCAGACATTCGGCATTCCCAATATAACCACATTTTACCGCCACAGTGACAATTCGACTGTGAGATTGGCAGTCAAATCAGGCTCCTTAGATCAAATTGTTGAACTATTCAGCTATTCGGGGTCATCTCTAGTGCAAAGTGTGTGTTTGTATGTACAGGAGAATTTCTTTGACAGTGATAACGTGAGTTTAGGCAAGAGGAAAATCCCCTCCAGCTCTCATGACTCAAATCGCCTTTTGGTGCCACGTCTGTAGTGTGTGTATGTGCATGTGTATGTTTGTGTGTGGTGGTGTGTGTGAGAGAGATGAGAATACACCACTTGACTCTCAAATCCTCCTTCCTCCCACTTAAACACACTCCTGCCAAAGCACTGGTCAAACTGGATTATATCTCTTTGCTGGGCTAGTTAAACCCGGTCCAGTCCAATCCAGTCCAGCCCGATCCAGTCCAGCCCAGTATAATTCAGACTTGTCCCCCTACCCTGATCCAGCTCGGCTCAGTTTACTTCAGTCAGTTTTAGCGACACAGTGTGAACTCGGCCCGGAGGAGCTGCAGGCCGTGATGTGATGACTCAGAGATGGAAGGAGACAATCTGTTCCCTGTTCAGCCCCAGGTGTGCATGTGTGAGTGTGTGTGTGAGTGTGTACACATGACACATGTGCAGTGTGTGTGCGTTAGTGCAAATGCTCCTCAAGGATTTGAAGCACTGTGATAAACCAAACTAAACAAATGTTATGATTTATTTATATTTGTTGTATTATTGACTTTGTTGAAAGCATCCTTTGTGATTTCTGCAGTAGTAGGACATAGGTGCCCGGGAGATGATATCAAATGTCTGTTAGAGCTGGCCCGCCGGCATATAGCGTTTGAACCGCTAATACTACAAATCCCAGAATGCTCTGCTAGTGGGTCAGCTCCCACATCTGTTGACATTCATGAGCAACCTCATAGTACTGGTCACTGCAAGAATATTTAAGCCATCTCTCCCCAAAAATGGCCAAATGAAAGATGGACAACAGGAAGTTTGAAGACAGGGAGGCAGAGTATTTGTTTACAATTGTAAAGGACAGACCTGTCTGTCTGGCGTGCAGAGCCAACATGACTGGAAGGAAAAAATATAACGTAAAAAGACATGAAAAGAAACACCACGACAAGTACAAGGACCTGGACATGAACCAGAAGCCCCGGTTTCTACTGAAAATTAACTTGAAATGTTACAGATAGAGAGAGGCAAAAGATTTCTATTATTATTATTGTTATATTCTCTTGAATAAAAATAACAAACAAATGCCACCGATGTATCTTTTATTTGAAATCAGATTTCTCGTGTTCATAATATTACTGTATTTTTCGCACTATATGGTGCAAAATCGGCCAACTGTTTAACTCAGACACTGATAATGAAGGATTTGATGGATTTGAGAGGAATGAACTGAAAAGTGTGTATTGTTTTGTATTTCATAAGATAAGAGATAAGATAGAACTTTATTCATCCCGAAGGAAATTCTTGTGCCAGAGATGCTCAAAAATTACAAAAAGTACAAAACACAACACAAAATAACACAAGTGTATAGAGAAAAAAGTTAAAAATTAAGAACTAAAAATTGAGAAGTACTACTAGGAAGAAAAAAGTACTATTCTCATCAACAGTGCTTAGATGAGTATCAATGTTGTACATTGTGGAGAGAATAACTATACTGTACATGATACGTAAAAAGTTTTGCACATGTTCAACATGATGAAAACAGAAAAGTAAGAAGCATAGTATATAATAGGTATTGTATACCTACACCCAAGTATATTGCACTGAAGTACGTATATTGCACATGATAAATAACTGAAAATAACTATATCGCACAGGATAACATCAGTAATGTCGGGTTAATTGAACAGTATTACCATAGATGTAGTATTGCACATGATAATAAA
Source organism: Pterois miles (assembly GCA_947000775.1). Classification (NCBI taxonomy): domain Eukaryota; kingdom Metazoa; phylum Chordata; class Actinopteri; order Perciformes; family Scorpaenidae; genus Pterois; species Pterois miles. The sequence continues at coordinate 13,916,728 of CAMQGK010000549.1, read as the reverse complement.
ATAGATGATGATATTAAACCATATTATTGCACATGATAATAAAATAGATGATGATATTAAAGCCATATTATTGCACATGATAATAAAATAGATGATGATATTAAACCATATTATTGCACATGATAATAAAATAGATGATGATATTAAACCATATTATTGCACATGATAATAAAATAGATGATGATATTAAACCATATTATTGCACATGATAATAAAATAGATGATGATATTAAACCATATTATTGCACATGATAATAAAATAGATGATGATATTAAACCATATTATTGCACATGATAATAAAAAAGATGATGATATTAAAGACATATTATTGCACATGATATTGGTGTTCATAAAGTCCAGTATTGTCAACTGTCCGTCCAGCAGAAGGGGGAGGAGTTATAGAGTCTGATGGCCACAGGGAGCAAAGACCTCCTGTGCCGTTCTGTTGTGCACCTTGGTGGTCTCAGTCTGCGGCTGAAGGTGCTCTGGTAGGGCTCCAGAGTGGCATGCAGGTGATGAGAGGTGTTGTCTCTGATACTGAGTAGCTTCCTCAGCATCCTCTTCTCCGACATCTCCGCCAAAGACTTTAGTTCCACTCCCAGGACAGAACCCGTCTTCCTGATGAGCTTGTTGAGTCTGTTGGCGTCGGCTGTCTTCACCCTGCTGCCCCAGCACACTACAGCGTAGAAGATGACGCTGGCCACCACCGAGTGATACGTCTGCAGCATGGTTCTGCAGACATTGAAGGATCTGAGTCTCCTGAGTAGATACTGTCGACTCAGACCCTTCTTGTATAGAGCTTGTGATACAACTGAAAAAAGTTGAGAGTTATTAGAGTTATTGAATGAACTGACTAAAGTTTGACTTATCTGACCTTTTTGTTTCACGTAATGCGCCTTATAATCCGGTGTGCCTTATAGTGCGAAAAATATGGTAAGCTTTGCTTGTTACAGATTTGATGTTTGTTTCCATATGAAAAAGTTCATTATATATATATATATATATATATATATATATATATATATATATATATATATATATATATATATATATATATATACCAAAAGTTCGCACACACGAGTTTCCTTTCTTTTCATGACTATTGACATTGTAGATTCACACTGAAGGCATCAAAACTATGAATTAACACATGTGGAAATATGTGCTTAAAAAAGTGTAAAACAACTGAAAATACACTTTATATTGTAGTTTCTTCAAAGTAGCCACCTTTTGCTCTGATTACTGCTTTGCACACACTCTGCATTCTCTTGATGAGCTTCAAGAGGTAGTCACCTGAAATGGTTTTCACTTCACAGATGTGCCCTGTCAGGTTTAATAAGTGGGATTTCTTGCCTTATAAATGGGGTTGGGACCAACAGTTGTGCTGTGCAGAAGTCAGGTGGATACACAGCTGATAGTCCTACTGAACAGACTGTTAGAATTTGTATTATGGGAAGAAAAAAGCAGCTAAGTAAAGAAAAACGAGTGGCCATCATTACTTTAAGAAATGAAGGTCAGTCAGTCCGAAAAATTGGGAAAACTTTGAAAGTGTCCCCGTGTGCAGTCGCAAAAAGCACCAAGCGCGACAAAGAAACTGGCTCACATGAGGGCCGCCCCAGGAAAGGAAGACCAAGAGTCACCTCTGCTGCGGAGGATAAGTTCATCCGAGTCACCGGCCTCAGAAATGGCAGGTTAACAGCAGCTCAGATTAGAGACCAGGTCAATGCTACACAGAGTTCTAGCAGCAGACACATCTCTAGAACAACTGTTAAGCGGAGACTGTGTGAATCAGGCCTTCATGGTAGAATAGCTGCTAGGAAACCACTGCTGAGGACAGGCAACAAGCTGAAGAGACTTGTTTGGGCTAAAGAACACAAGGAATGGACATTAGACCAGTGGAAATCTGAGCTTTGGTCTGATGAGTCCAGATCTGAGATCTTTGGTTCCAACCACCGTGTCTTTGTGGAACCGGAAAAGGTGAACGGATGGACTCTACATGCCTGGTTCCCACCGTGAAGCATGGAGGAGGAGGTGTGATGGTGTGGGGGTGCTTTGCTGGTGACACTGTTGGGGATTTATTCAAAATTGAAAGCATACTGAACCTGCATGGCTACCACAGCATCTTGCAGCGGCATGCTATTCCCTCCGGTTAGTTGGACCATCATTTATTTTTCAACATTTTCATAGTCATGAAAATAAAGAAAACTCTTCGAATGAGAAGGTGTGTCCAAACTTTTGGTCTGTACTGTGTATATATATATATATATATATATATATATATATATATATATATATATATATATATGCGTTAATGTGTTATTATTGTATTAAGTCTATAACCCTAGTTGTAATCCTTTTCACTTAAGATAAGATAAGATATTCCTTTATTTGTCCCACAGTGGAGAAATTTACACTTAAAGCATTGGACTGGTGAAAGTAGACACAAAAAAATGCAGCAAAAATAAAAAAAAAATATTAAAGGCTAGTTGACTTCCCGCTGCTTTTGAAGAAAAAAAAAAAGGACTCCAAGTTGACATAACGTCGTCTTCTCTAAAAAGAAAGAATAATAAACAGTTAGGGGCGGTTTAACTCCACCATATGTTCAACATAACAGCAGTTTTCTTTGAATTTTTATGCCTGTGTGAATTGGTGTGTTTGTTTTCTTGTCTGTCTTCTCCACCTGTTATCTCCTCACATACTGGCACTGGCTTTTTACTGTACGCTCAGATTTTTAAAGGGTATCCCTGATAGTGGGTCACACAGTAATATAGTGTGTGTGTTTACATGTGTGTGTCTGCAGCGGTGCACGTGCCAGGTTGAGCACAACTTCCCACTGATCCACACACACACACACACACACACACACACACACACACACACACACACACACACACACACACACACACTCTTCCTCCCTCCTCCATGCCTCCTTCTTCCACTTTCAACATCCATGCCTTTCTTATGGAAAAGAGCCAATTAGACTTGTGTCTGTTTGTTTAAAACAAAATGGCTTTTAATTAGCGTGATCAAAAAAGCTTCTTTCTGCAGGCCCCAGGATCCACTTTGTAGTTCCCCTTCCAGATCGCACGTGGGTTTGATGCCACCTGATAGGACGCCAAGACAATCAGAACACGTTTATAATGAACACACACACTTTATCACTTTGTCTCCATCTATCGCCTGCCCTCCCTTAAAGTCTTTTTGTTGTATTGTTACCATGACCATGTCTTTCTGCCCACATCCTCTTAATTCTTCCCGTGTCGCTCCTTTCTTCTCTTTTGTCCTTTCTGTCTCTGATCTGCGTTGTTTTAATGACTTGGTCCAGCATGGCTCTCTGCTGGCCATGAATTAGTGTCCTCTGTCTTCCTCTTTGGCTACATTCACTTTCCAAATTGCTGATCAGGTTGTTTAATGACACTTCATATCTATACTAAAATAACCCTTTTCTCATGTTGGTATGATCTGTCAGTGATGTCAAAAGACATGTTAATAGGAAATATACTTTTTCTGTCACTACTTTTATTGTTGTAGTCTGAGTAATGTGACGCCATATCTGTTCTGTATCCGTCAAAAACCAAAGCAAACCAGCGGCTGCAGTGAACAGCGGAGGGTCAGTGTGGATACGACCTGCACTTTCACATGTTAAATCCAAAGTGGTAAACACTACACATACAGTTAAGTATGGGAACACTTTGGTTTTCACACATTGCCAGAAAAAGCAGAGCTACACAACAACAACTAATGCTAACATGCATTCAAGCCAGCTGTCACTCTCATCTCCGTAGTAGATGGGCGAGCTGGCGATGGCGATTGGTGATGTTAGCGGAAGAATAAACGTGTGGCTACGTCTGGTTTTCAAAATAAGGTGTTAACAAGGGGAACTCTATACACAAAATACATCCAGTATATGGAAATAAGATTGATTGCATGTCATATCCATCCATCCATCCATCGTCAACTGCTTATCCCATTAGGGGTCGCGGGGGCGCTGGAGCCGATCCCAGCCGGCATTGGGTGAAGGTGGGATTCACCCTGGACAGGTCGCCAGTCCATCGCAGGGCACATAGAGACAGACAACATAGAGACAGACAACCATTCACACTAACATCCACATCTACGGGCAATTTAGAGTCATCAATTAACCTAAATTGCATGTCTTTGGACTGTGGGAGGAAGCCGGAGTACCCGGAGAAAACCCACGCTTACACATGGAGAACATGCAAACTCCATACAGACGAGTCCCAAGCCGGAATCGAACCTGCGACCCTCTTGCTGTGAGGCGAGAGTGCTAACCACTGCACCAGCATGCAGCCCACATGTCATTGAATCTGTCCCTTATAAACAAAATAAAATTCCACTAAATTGTGTCTCATCAGACATTCAGACATTTTTATTGTATCTGTTTAGATATTTTCCAATGAAAAAGTGTATGATTCAACTTTTTCCCATGTTAAAAAAGTTGACAAAAATTGCAATAAATTGTAATATAGCAATAGCAATACTTGAATCGCAATGCATGTCAGATTGACACCCAAATATAATATTTTGAGTTTCAAATCGGGAGATTGGTGGTGCATTGTCCCTAATGAAAAGCAAAATGCTCTGAATGATCTTTAAAAGCACCGCAGCTTTTTCTGTAAAGCCAAGTTCTTCCAAAAGTCTCTCATTATTGCGGCTCAACCTTGCAGACTTCATCATGGGTTGTTTCTCATTCCTTCCTGCCTCCTGCTACCACTGTCAGCTGACAACGCTGCTCGGTGCACAGCTGGAGCTGCAGGGTGACAGGGGTGGCTGTCTGAGTGCAGTTGTGATTGTATTCGTCTGTCTGTGTGCACCTGTAGTTATATATGCTTTGTTTATTTTGCCAGATGCTCTCGCACTCCTGGCTGTAGACTGCATACAGCATACTGTATGTGTACGCCTGTGTGTGTGTTTCTTTGTCTGTGTGTCAGGTGATGTCCGCTGTATTGTTGGTCTGTTGCTGACAGTGGCTGCAGGGAGTGAAGATGTGACCCAATCAGCTCACAACTGCTCAGCTCACCATGCCTCCTAATTGACATGTTTGTGTGTGTGAGCTGAGATAGGTTCAACTGACAGCTGTCAGGTTGCTTGACTCAATCATCATCTTCTACGTCTCTTTTTTTTTTCACATATTCTGACATGCACATACACTGAAATGACCAAGGTACAGTATCCAGTGACGTGTGGACTTTTCAGCAAAACATTCATTTACATTACATGATAGATAAAGAATTAATATAATAATAGTATCAGTTGTCTTTGCTTTCTGTGAACTGTGTTCACTGACACTGACTGTGCTGCAGGTTATAATCCCAGCTGATGACATGGACATGGCCGGGTCAGAGGTGATGTTGTTAGCCAGTATGGTGTATGGTGTATGGTGGTAGGCTGATTCATAGAGTTTCTCAAGGGGTTGACCTATAATCTTTGAGCAGATTTTCATTTGATGGAGCAGTTTTGACTTGAGAGTGGTGGACAGACACTTGTACCATGTAGTATTACAATACTTTAGATAACTCATAATTACAGAAGTATAAAATAAAATAGATATTTGTCTATTCATCCCAAAAGACCTAAGGTGGTGGAGAAATAAATTCCTTTTGTCGTCCATTTTGCAGACAGATTCAATGTTGTCTGTCCAGCATAGCAGATGGTCTATCATTATACCCAAGTACTTATATGAAAGTACCTGCTTGATCTTTTCTTTATGGATAACAACAGTAACTTTCAGAGAGCCAAATGGTGAACCAAATAAAATTTCTTTAAAGTTTTCTTAGCATTGTTATCACTCCACTCGACCTTTTTGTTTACACCATATTGGTGCAGCCCAGGGTTGCCTAAGTTACTTAACAGAGATAACAGATCTGTGTCATCAGAGTACTTTAGACTGTATTGATCTGGTGTGTATGTACGATAACCATCGGTATAGAAAGTGGCTGAACTCACACACAACCTTGGGGAGCCCCGATATTGGTCATGATGGCAGATGACAGGATTTTATTCACCTTCACACGCTCCATAACATATTAATGGATCAAGTATGGATTCAGTTCTTCTGGGCCATTTTTGACATCTACTTGTTTTGTGTTGAAACCTGATGGAATATCTAGAAAGAGGGCTCTTGCATAGGTTTGTCCAGATGTTTAGAAATTATATGAGTGGCAAGAACATCTTCTGTAACGCATCTGCAATTTAAAATGTAATCATCAACTTTATAAATCAACTGTACGCTGAAAGAAATAAAGATATTCCTTTATTAGTCCCACAGTGGGGAAATTAAGTTTTAAGAACTTAAAGCATGTTTGACAAAATCCCCATATTTGCTAACAAAGATGCAACAGTTACTACCAAGTTTCACCTGTCATGTCCTGATATCTCTCCGACGTTAACAGTATGTACCGGTATGCTTGTGTGGTGACTCCCAAAGCCAACAGTGAGAAGAGGGAGCTGTGACAGTGCAGTATGGGCAGGCATTCAGAGCTGGGCAGTCACAGTTTATGGATGATTCCCCAGGCAATCGCCTGAACAGTATTCCGGCTTTAATGGCTACACAAGCCTGATTTATTATACGAGTTAACCCTGACCCTACTCTACCTCACAGCGTCACCTTAACCACTGCGCACGCACTCGCACTAGATTACAACTCCACGCACGCGTCTGAGCCTGATAAATGGATAGAAACGAAGCACAATAGGGACCAATATCAAGACAATACAGATGATATGTAGGCTTACATTAGGGAGATAGCAGTGTGTGTGTGTGTGTGTGTGTGTGTGTGTGTGTGTGTGTGTGTGTGTGTGTGAGCCAGCTGCACAGTCTCTGTACCTACTACAGTTACGACCGTATTGTTGATATGAGTAGCACTTAATGTAGACCCCATTTGCCTGTACCCTTTCCTCTCTTTACTTTTCTACAGCTCACCGTCTCTCCCTGTCACAGTGAGTATTTTCCGCTGTGCAAGTGTGCGTGAGTGTGTGTGAGTGCGCGTGTGTGCGTTAGCGCACTTAGCATAGAGCCCCCTGGTTTCCCTTCATTTCCATATAATTAGATTGTGTGTGAAAGGCTACTTCCAGTGCATTGATTAAGTGTCAGATGAGAGGAGAGGAGACAAGCATCTCTGGGCAGAGGAGGGACAGGAGGGGGCACGGCACTAAAACAACCTGTCTCACACACACACACACACACACACACACACACACACACAGAGCCCCTCCTCTCCTGTCACCATTATCGAGAGCGACGTCTTGGCTACTGAAAAAGGCACAAACAAAAGGAAATGAAAGTGTGTTTGTAATAATGACCCATATTGTGTACAGTACAACATTGCCCCTGCTTGCTCTCTTTCTCTGTTTGTTTTGTGTGACAGAATCGGAGCAGACAGTCTTAGCCTTGTGTTTTCTCGGACTAGCCCCTGTTGTCTCCGTCTTAATTTATGTTTTGCTGTGGCTGAGTGTGACTCGGGTGTTATACGACCGTCCGCTAGCCTGCCCTATATAAGGACAAAACTACTGGACTGGGCTGAGCTGAGCTGTGCTGCGCTGGGCTAATGGATTGCAGTCTTTCCACAACTGCTTGTCTACTTTATGTCAAGCCAGACTGCATTCCACAGGACCAGTGAGAAAATCCTTTCTACCTCTCTAACTTGTTCATCGTTTTGTTTTACTTTTCCTTGCATTTTCATTCTTATGTCTTATCATTTAGGCTGACTAAAACCGGTATTACTTTGATGATTCAGGAGTTTAAGGTTATTGCAATCATGCACATCATTAAGATAGGGTTCAAGAGTGCGACCACTGTAGACGCAAATGTGACCAAAAATCTGTGGAGGGCAACTAAATATTTTCATTCAGTGACAGATGTGTGAAACTGGGCTCTGTAGCCTACTTCTCCATGAGCAACATCACAACCATTAAAAAATTTTTTTGATTTTTTTTTTAAACATATTATGAAGGGGGGGGCCCCCCGGGGGTGGGTGTCTTCGGGCCCCCCAAGGGAAGCCCCTCCCCTCCCTTTTTTTTCTTGGGTTTACCGGCCCCCCCGTCCCCAACCATCCCCTTTCTCCCCCCAATAAACAATGGTACTTCAAAATGAAGAGAACTACTTATTGTTTGTCGTCAAGAAATATGCTGTGGTGCCTGTTACACCTGCGCCCGACCCTGAACGGTTCGGGGAGGAAATCCCCATCTGTCTGTTTCACCGCAACATGGCGCCTGATTAATTTCACAAGTTGGCAGAGCAAAAACTGTGCGTATATGTGAGACACTACTGTACAATTAATAACACAAGGCAACTTTACCGCTAATTTCTTTTCTGCTCCGATGATCACCAAACAGCTGATCGTGTGATCATCTCTCTCTGTCACTCAACCACTCATTTGCTAATTTACTATATTACTAACGTAATATGTAAACATGTGGATAAAATGTGGAGCCCTGTAAGTCACTATAGATTGATCTGAAACTCATGAGCAAAACGTCAAAGATCCCTGGTTGAGACTTCAGCAGTTCTGTTGATGGCAAATTGCAATGGATTCCACACAGCAAAAGCACTATGCTAACTACCTGTTTTGCCTACAAAAATACGTCATACCTGGAGCACTCGATTGCCCTGGTGTTACTCTAAACATTGCATTGACCATGGTTCTGCTGGGTTCAGAGCTTGCTCAGCTGTTATTGGAACACAGAGGGAAAAGGAGGAAGGGTCAGTAGAGAGATGACAGGAAAGGTAGAGAGAAATGGGAATGACATGCAACAAAGGTCTGTATGGTGGATGAAGCAAATTAAATGAAACGTTTCTGACTTTGTCATTGACCGTAGCTTTGGTTATGCTAGTTAAAAGGTCAGCTCTCCATAATCACTAAACTTAAACTTTATTACAGTTGTCACATACGTACGTGAGATTTGACCTCTTCATTTAACCCATCCTAAGCATCTGCCGGCTGCTGTGAAGCCCCCGGGGAGCAACTTGGGCTTCAGTGTCTCACTCAAGGACACTTTGACAGTATGAGCCAACATTGTGGTTAAAGGACAACCCACTCTTCCCACTGAACCATAGCTAATAGCCCTCATCAGTTAGAGGAAATAAGTATCCATATTCATGCAACGGCAATCCTGACATCAAGACACTATGGTCTGGACCAAAGTGAGGGGCAGACTGTAAGAATGACTGACTAAACCTACCTAAAATCACCACCTTTAGTGTTTGTTTTTATGGTATCAAAACAGACTTTGCTTTAAGTCTGTCTCTACCACCTTTTGTTCCGCTGGATACCTGCTTGTAACACCAGGTTCGGTGGAGAGCGAACGCGATTGGACCTGGCAAGTCGAGTGGGGCTGCTTAAAGCCCCAGCTGAGTTTGGATAACAATCCCATCCTCACACACACACACACACACACACACACACACACACACACACACACACACACACACACACACACAAACAACTGTACTGTAGCTCTGCTCTCTGTGCTAAGTGCTAATTAGCAGAACAAAGCATCTGTTGTTCTTTTAAACACACGACAGTTAAATATTTCATCTATCCGCCTGTCTCCACCGATCCTCAGCTCCGCTGGAGGAGCAAGAGGAGGCAAGCTGACAGCACACACACACACACACACACACACACACACACACACACACACACACACACACACACACACACTTACTGTGAATGTACACATGCATGCACACAAATGAATTTACAAGCCAGCATACACTGAAATAGACATGCTGAGACACACACACCGCCTGCGCCCTCATGTAAGCTGACAGCAGCATCAGCATAATGTGCCATATTAAAGTGAACAGGACCTTTACTATAAACACTATTCCCCCTTAGAGAGAGCGCTGGAGGCAGAAAGCTGGAGGTTTGGTCTGAGAGAGACGGGGCCAATGGCTAAGTGCTTATTACCCTGCCTCCCCTGGTAGTTACAAATATACACTTTGTTCTTCCACTGTCTGAGGTAGGGAAGAGGGGGCGATTAAGAGAAAGAGAAAAAGACCACAACCTGGAGAGAAAGGAAAGGTTAAGTGAGTCGAATGATTTGAGACAGACAGAGCATCAGATATGTCTTTTTCCCGTCTCGTTCCCACCCTCGTCTTTTCCCTCTCCTCCTCCCTCCATCTCTGTCTCTCGTGGCTCTAAGAAGGAGTGTGGGGGCAGAGCGCTCTCGTCTTGTTAAACGGCTGGCAGATGACAGAAAAATTAGAGGCATTTCGCTCTTGACAGGTTGTTGTGTGTGCGTTTCTTTTTTTTTTCCCTTCGTTTTTTTTTTCTGCTTCAAATGTTTTTTGTCAGTTTGTTTTCAGTCAAGCTGTCTCGGCAGCACAATAAGTGCAACCGGTGCGCGCACGCATGCACACACTCACGCTAAGACTCACACATGCAAAAACACATGTGCAGGTTTTTTTTTTGTGTTTCTCATAGGAGACAGATCTGATTTTGTGTTCTCAGATTGGTGGCAATGGGAGGAGGGAGAGGAGCCATTCGCTCACAAAGACGTCTTCCCCTCCGCTAATTATCTAGACAGGCTTTGATTGCCTGTTTGGAAACAGTTTTTCAAACAGCTGTAATGACGATGATTAGGCGGCGCTGCGAGTTCTGTGCAGGCAGAGGGAGGAGCGTGCAGTCGGTCCCGTCCAAACATCTCGCCACCTTGTGTTTACGCAAAGGTGTGTGTTTTTCGCAGCCGCGTTCGCATGTCAGTTTGCAAAATAATTTCTTGCATTACAGTGCAGGCTTCTACCTTGTGCCTGTTTGAGCTGACAAAGGTGCCTTCAGGTACTAACCACCACCTTTTGAAACAGTGGATGTGGTAAAACTGTTATTTTTGTGCTTTTTAAGGTAAAGTGTTACACCTTACACCTTCATTCATGCTTTACTGGTGGTCTGCAACTACTGGATATATTTTCTTGTTACAGTAGAAAACAAACAAAAAGCATCACTCAGACACATGCTGGCACTTGGTGAACGATTAAATATAGACGCAATGCATATATTAATTTTCTCAGCATTTAATTTTTCTGTTTTAAGAGACTAAATTAACACATCAACATAATCCAGTAGTGTTAACGCTATAACACATGCATCTAGTGTGACAGAACGATACGAGAAAATAAATACTGGTTGGCATACCAAGAAAAAAATGTGTAAAGACTGAAGCTAGCCTTAAGCTCAGTTTTGTTTATGAGGCTTCTTAGTGTGTTGCATACATGCGATGATGGGAACATGGGACCATTTGTACTGCAGTGATTTATTAATGCTTGAATACCTCTCGCAGCTCCATTGTAATGCATCTATGGTGATTCTTTTCCATTACCAGGGCAAGGACGATATGCATATCTACCGATTCCATCCTATCACAATACTTACGTGCAGATTTGATATGTATTGTGATTTTCAATTATTGCTATTCTACAAGAATTACTATTCATTATTACTATTTTTTGCAATTTGTGTTAACTTTTTTTAACACTAGACCATGGGAAATAATTGAATCTTACACTTCTAGGGACTTTTACTGTGGAAAAAAAATAAATTCTACAGTACAAATGTTTGATTTTGTTTCTGTATGTAATCAGAGATGTCCTGAAGTCAGATATATCAATCATTGTCATTAATTATTTAATATTTCTTTTCCAGCAGCCCCAAAATCAAAGAATTAAGACATTTCCCTTGTACATTAGTGTTATTTTTATATTTTGTATACAGTTCCATTTGTTAACACCTTATTTTTAAAGTCACACGTGTATACTACCGCTAAGTTCACCACGTCTGTTGCTAGCTCTTTCCGTCAGCTCCGTTCTTTTTATACATCCACGGTCATGCATTTAACATAAATGTCAGTATATGGGTGCTCTACAGTTGTAGTGTCGGCGATTTGACCACGATGATGCGAGTGACTAACGTTTCCTGTCCATGACAGAGTTAGCATGCAGCTTTAGCTGTGATATTTAGTTTTGCTTTTCTTGGTAATGTGTGAAACCCAAAGTATTTCCATATTTTTACTGTATTTGTAGTGTTTACCATGCTGGATTTAACATGTGAAGATTCAGGCAGCTTTCTCGCTTCAGCTCACAGCGGCTATGACGTCACTTTACTCAGACTACAACAATAAAAGTGGTAACTTCCTTCTACCTCTGCATAGATGCAAATGAAGCACTTATATCGATTGTGTCATTAAAAATCAATTAAAAAAAAAAAAATATTGCGATACATAGGTGAATTTTCCCACCCCTATCCATTACAGTCGTTTAAATCATATAACAGTTTGTGGGTGTAAAATGAGTGCAAGAATAGTTGCTGTGGTTTAAAATGAACCTGGAGGAAGTCAAGCTGCCTGACCCTCCTTAGAGTGGGGAAGCATTTGAAATGAGCACCAAACAGCCACACCGCCAGCTTCTCATTAGAGGTCGAGAGGCAGAAAGATAGATAGAGACAGAAACAAAAGAGAAAACTAGAGAGAGAGCCAGAGTGTGAAAAAAGGAGGGAGACATCCTTGATTTGATTACTTCTGCCTAGACAGACAATGCAGTTCAAGTGATGAGAAGCCTTATTTGTTTCTTTGTGTGTGTGTGTGTGTGTGTATGAGGTCACGTATGTGTGTTTTAGTCTCAGGGATGAGCTGATCACCACAGAGGCTACTCATGTTAAGTGGGCTCCAGACACTTTGTCTGTGTGTGAGAGAAACACTGAGAGAGAGATAATATTTCTGTTGATACAACAACATGAATCGGCTATGTGTGTGTCTGTATCTTGAAGCCTGATCTTATGGTTTAGATCCAGCACTCCTGTCACTGATGTGGACAGATTGATCCATGTAGGTTCAGGTTCGCACACACAAACACGCACACACACACACACACACACACACACACACACACACAGACAACCTGCTAGTGTGACTGTGCATAGTCGAGCTCCCATCCCAACTTACCGGCGCATATTTTAATCAAATAGAAAAATGAATTAAATGTGAATGAATGCTTGCTTCCACTACCGTCATGCGGATATCTGAATATTATTTATGTTTGCTTGGTGTATTAATTTCAGGAACGATACACACACACACACACACACACACACACACACACACACACACACACACACACATATCTTCTGCTTCAGTGGGCATTTAAGTCACATGTTTCATAATTAATCAAGAAAGTAGTCAGTTAAATGTTTGAATATGAAATAATTGCTAGTTGCAGCTCTAGTCACATTCATTAGGCTTATATATCATCAAAATATGCTATAACCCAGGTTCAACAGTCAAAATGTCTGTTGGCAAATATGCCAAATAAATAAATTAATTAATTAAAAGCTAATTGAATAGCTTAATATTGTAAAATATGTTGTCAACAAAAGTTGAAATGCCTCCGCTCCGCTATGCTTCTAATCCAACACACTTTTTGTCAAATTCAGTTAATATCTCCTCACGGGCTTCTTACAATGTTAGTGTTTCAGTAAGGTACTAATAATAATTTCAATGTCAGAGTTATGAATGAAGCTTCAAACTATTCGGCAGCCCTACGAGCCACACAGAGCTATTTTGAATCTGACAAACACAGAAATCGGACTGACCAGCCTATTATTTAATTTTTTAGACCGCCTCTTCATTTAACTTATTTTCAAGTTATGTCAAATATAGGCTATTATATGGCTTTTTAAAACGTATGATAGTTGTTCTAGTAGGCAAGAATTTTGGACTATCAGTGACCATGTTGGCCGTCAAAAAAAAAAGTCTAGCGTAAACCCTGATATAACCCTTTAGCCTAATGAGGATTTGTCCACATTTAGAGTCAGTAGGAGCTTCTATCGTGGTTAGGGATATTGATAATTAACCTTTTAATCAACAACCAACATTAAGCGTTTTAACCGATGAGCACTATCAGTTAAAGGGTTAAAAGAAATATTCAGGACTCTGGACTTCCAGCTGAGGAGTTGTAGCTTGTAGCCTCATAGCATTTATTCACTGACAAATAAACTGTTCATACACTGTCTGCTACACCTACGTTCACAACTATAACACCACCAACAAACACTCACTGTCGGGCAATCGCTAAAGTTAAGTCGGGGCGACATAGTGTTGTTACGCCATGCAGACAGACAGCTGACAACCTACTAAACTAGGTGGTGATGGAGACTTTTAGTGGGAAAGTGGCTGCATGTCCGTGACACTGCACGCAATAACGTGGCTGCCAACGCTACTGGACGGTGAACTGGGGACAGTGAATGCAGCACCGTGGCAGCTGCAGTAGCTTTCTTGACAGTGATCTGTTGACTCAGTCGTCAGTTAACGGTTAATAATCGGTTAACAAGGGTCGGTTATCAATTAAGAAAATGTTTCAAAATTAGCATCATGGTGCAATTCAGAAAGAAAAGTAGACACTGAAACATGTTTAGACTGGGTGTATATCTTGTAGTTTAAACGCTAAAAACTTTTCAAGTTAAAATAGAAAACAAGTATAATACAGTATGTTGCAAAGAAAGTATTGGTGATGAGACTGTTGTGATGAACTCTGATGAACAAAAAAAAAGGCACTTCCCAAATATATATATATAGCACAGTGTGGGAGGATTGTTTGTTTTACTGTGAAAATGAAGCTTTAGTACAACTAGAGATGAGAAAAATGTTTATGTAGTAACTTAATGTAATACAAGCCTGTCATTAAAATAATGAAAGATCTTTTGAACCCTGTTTTACATTTGCTGTACTGTTTTTATTAGTGGTGTAACGATCCATCTACTACATCGATGTATTGATGTATATTCCCATGATCCAGCTACGTCGATAGGTTCTCGGCAAGTCGTCCTTCATGGGGGATGGATATTGATCTAAAATTAATTTGCAAGGTAAATAATCTATTGTATCGATACAAGAATTTGCACTTGTATTTAGGAACGTTACATGGATGTGTTTTCTTAACAATTTTATTAGTAAAGAAATGTTGAACGTTACTCTGGTTCACTCTGTGTATAATGTCATCGACATGCACCAGATTGCCAGTAGTTTTAAAATGTTTTTCCATATGTTTTCGTGTGTGAAAAGACCCCAGATGAACACTTTAAGTGGACTACTTGACTACAAGCAAATTATTTAAACAGCATTATAGGAATGATTCTGTCCCAAACTTTGTGACCTATAAGTGGCTGATCACTGTATTATTGCTCTACTGTTTAGATTGAAAATGCTGCACGGTGCAGTGTTAATTAGCACTGTCGCCTCACAGCAAGAGGGCCGCAGGTTTGAATCCGTTTGAGGCCCTTCTGTTTGGAGTTTGCATGTTCTCCCCGTGTTAGCATGGGTTCTCTCCGGGTGCTCCAGCTTCCTCCCAGTCCAAAGACATGCAGGTTAATTGTTGATTCTGAATAGCCCGTAGATGTGGATGTTAGTGTGAATGGTTGTCTGTCTATATGTTGTCTGTCTCTATGTGCCCTGCGATGGACTGGCGACCTGTCCAGGGTGAACCCCGCTTTTGCCCAATGCCGGCTGGGATTGGCTCCAGCGCCCCCGCGACCCCTAATGGGATAAGCGGTTGACGATGGATGGATGGATGGATGGATGGATATGACATGTTTTATACTTCTAGCGAATATAATCCAATCAATCTTATTTCCATATGCTGGATGTATTTTGTGTATAGAGTTCCCCTTGTTAACACCTTATTTTGAAAACCAGATGTAGCCACACGTTTATTCTTCCGCTAACATCACCAATCGCCATCGCCGTCACCAATGCCAGCTGGGCTCGGCTCCATCCCCTCTGTGACCCCTAACGGGATAAGCGTTTGAAGATGGATGTTTAGATTGAAAATGAGAACAGAAGCAGCAGGTTAAACCACTTTTTACATGAATTCAAGTTGGTTTATTTTACTTTTGTCAACTATTGCACTGCGTTGTATCTTAAGAACTGAAACAGCGGGTCCTGAAGTTGCACCTGTTATTATTTTCAATTAAAAGCTGTATGTATTTGCTATTAAACATTGTTTAATTGTTTATATTCATAATGAATTTATCCCCCCGATTCCTTTCCCTTTGAGGAATCCTAACCTGCACTGTCCAGTATCCAGCTGTTTATTTCCCAATCACACTGATTGAATTTTTGGCCAAAAAACAGTTAATATATTGATTTAAAGTCATTGAATAATATTGTATCTCTCTAGATGAGCCAAATATCGTCCTTGAATCATATCGGAACCATGGAAAGTGATCGTATTGTTGTCAAAACGTATTGTTACACCCTTAGTTCCTATTCTGTGCTTCCCAGAGATCACCTGTCAATCAAGCAGTATGGGCGGGACTGCAGCGCCCTATTTCTGTGATTTTCCGACAACGCTGACGCTCTTTTCACTCTCTTCTGCTAACCACCCAGCTCCTGCTCTTTCAACTTGAAACAAATCGCTGTGGCTTCTTCTATCAGAAATGTAAATCACATCACTTCCTTTGCGACGGAGGACTTTTCCAGCCTGACACTGCACGTTGTGAACAGCAAATGTAAGCTCTTTCATGAACTGGATATGTCAGTCAACGATAAACGGTAGCAAAACTGACTTCAATGTTATCACTGTAAGGAAGAGGCCGGGGGGCACAGCTGCTGTTTTTGGCCTACGGGAATGTATCAGCATCCACACACCCACAGCAAACACACATTTAAAGTAGAGCAGGTAGAGAAACACACATGCATAACTCACACTGAATACAAAAGCATAAACTGAAAGCATGCACGCGCATGCGTTCGGCTGCCTTTTGAACATCAACATGTGTTACACCTGGGATTAGCTAGATGTTTGTGAGATCAAATGTTGTCCACCATCCCCCCATCCTACTTCCTATTATCTCTAATGTGGAGAATAATCCTCTTGTGGAATTAATCTCTTTTGAATAGCGTTTGTTACCACGCTGAGATAGAATTAAAGCTCTTGTTCCACTTCTGGGTGTGATGCACATGTGTGTGTATGAGAGAGAGTCAAAGACATATATGTGTAAGTGTTTCTACCAATTAGAAATTCAGTATGCTTTATTTTTGGGAGATATTCTCCCATAGCAGATCACAGAAACAGTCTGTTTCCTTTAGGAATGACTGTCCTGTTTCTGTTTACATATGTTTAAATCAGTTAGATGCTGTTTTAACTTGGTTTATCTGTCAGTTTATCTGAGTGTGTTTACTTCATTTGCTGTTTTTTCTACATACATGAAGTGGCTTATTTTTCTGTTTTAAGCTATAGTGAGCTAATAGGAGTCATAACTTAAAGAAGCACTATTTGAAAAGAAAATTTGTCTGCTTAGTGAAAGCAGCACTGCAGCTACTTTTACAGTTCTGCTCAGCACTGCTCAGTATTTGCACAAATAAAGAAAGTAGACCCTTTCAGTCACAGTTACACATGTATCAGGACTGTTGTAGACAGCAGTATTGGTTGATGATTCAAATTAAATTATATCTGTACAGTCAGACCAATTGCAGATTGATGGAAAATCGCAGCTGGAGAAAGGGTGCGAGACATTCTCCCAATTACGTTCTGATTGTTTAAATTAAGAAATTTGCTGTTGATCAGCAGCTCCTGCCAGCAGGCTGAAATATCACAACAACCACTGGATGGATTGACATGAATTTGGTAAAAACCTTCATGTCCCCCTCAGAATTAATTGCAGTTTATGTGGTTATCACATAATGTTTCATCTAGCACAGGGTTTTCTGCCAGAAAAGTTAAGACTAGAGGTCGACCAATATGTTTTTTTTTTTTTTTTTTTTTTTAATGCCGATTTGTTTTATAGAGTCAGGACAGCTGATGGCCAATATATGATGCCAATTCTTTTGCCGATACTTTCAGCTTAATAATGGGGCGGCAGTAGCTCAGTCTGTAGGGAGTTGGCTTGGGAACCGGAGGGTCACCGGTTCAAGTCCCGCCATGGACCAAGAACTGAGTGTGAACTGGTAGCTGGAGAGGTGCCAGTTTACCTCTTGGGCACTGGCAAGGTGCCCCTGAGCAAGGCACCAAACCCCCAACTGCTCGGGGCGCTTGTCAGGAGCAGCCCCCTCACTCTGACATCTCTCCATTGTTGCATGTTTGTGCATGTGTGTGTTCGGGTCTGCATGTACCGTGTATAAGTTAACAACAGAGTGAAAAAATTGAATTTCCCCCTCGTGGGACTAATAAAGGACTATCTTCTTCTTCTGCTTCTAATAACAAATGGTACACAGAATTTCTTAACTTAAGTAAACATTTAGTGAACAACACTTATGGTCGGTTTCTCCAATCTCCATTTTGTGTCTGCACGGTTTTTCCCAATTAGGATGTTGTTCTCCGGCACTCTTACAAAGGTTAGCCCACTGGGCTACATCTGCTGAGGTCTGCTGGTAGAAAGGCAGTTTGATTGACACAAGGGGCGGAGTCACGTGTGATCTACAGTAAAAACACCTGCTTGCTAATCGGCCTAGTATACTCATCGGCATCGGCCAGTGCCAATTGTGACCATTCACGCTCACATTCGCACAAATGGGACATTTAGAGTCAACAATTAACCTGCATGTTTTTTGACTGTGGGAGGAAGCCGGAGAACTCGTAGAAAACCCACTCTAGCATGGGGGAGAACATGCAAACTCCACACAGTAGAGCCCCATGCTGGTTTTTAAGGTTTAAAAAAATATTTACAACTTTATGACCAAATTCCTGCAAAGCTAATGTTCCCATCAACCCCAGCTCTACTTTGTGTTTAGTGCTAATTAACAAATGTTAGCATGCTTACACTAATATGGTGATTATGGTAAACAGTACTTGCGAAACATCAGCATGTTAATATTGTGATTGTGAGTGTATTAGCATGCTGATATTAGCATTTAGCTCAATGCACTGCTGTGCCTAAGTACAGCCTCAGAGAGCTGCTAGCATGGCTGTAGGGGTAAATATATGGAAGTTAATCGTTTTAGTGCAGGGCTACCCAGGGGCTCACGTCTTTCATCTGGTTGAAAGATCAGCCAAACTGACAGGAGGAATTTATGATGCTGGAAATCCATTAATCTTAGTTTTGACTTTGTTTATCTTAGTGAGTGAGGCCACAACTTCATCCCTTCCTCCCAAGTATGTTGGATAAAAGGATGAAAGTGGCAACATGTGAACAGTCCCGTAGTCTTTTAAATGGCAGCTCAATAGTTGACATGATGGCTTGTTGACAAAGACATGAACTTGCACCATATCATCTTCTACCATAAGCATGTACAAATGATTTCACTTTGATAGTTTCCAGCACATTCCCTCCCTGCTGACACAATTACATGCTTTCATTAGATTTGGCATATGTAATGTTGTTGTTGCCATTTTGGCTAATTTGTTTGGCTGACAATCAGGTGAGTTCTGTTCAGTTTGTCCACAATGATAAGTTCAGCAGTTGAACCAGCTGAGCTGTCTTGGTGTCAGCCAGCAGAACCATGAGGCAGTCGTTGTCCTTCCTCAGAGGGCAGACCAGGGCACTGACCCACACAACCCTCTCACAAATGATATTTCTCTCCCTAATGTCATCGTTATACCCTGAACATTTAATCACATTAAAACATTAAGTGGCGCATCTGGTCCTCTCAGACATCTTCCGACACCGGTTGTTGTGTTAGAGCCGGAGAGACAGCAAGACAACATGCCAAACGTGTGTCTTTGTTGCTGTCTGTCTCTAAGACCGAGGTTAGAGAGATAGAAAGAAAGGAAAAGAGAGATAGACAGGAAGAAGGAGAGCTGTAATTTAGCCGGCTGACAGAGGAAGTGAGATCTCTCGGGGGTGTGTGAGTGTGACAGTCTAAATGAATAGAGACATCAGTGTGTGTGTGTGTTTGTGTGGACATGAGGAGGGATCGGCGCTTGGTGTGTTTAACTCACCCTGTCAAACCCGAGAAAGCCCTAAGTGTTTTTATCAACCTTCCTCCTCCTTTCTTCTCCCTGTCACCGCTCTGTGGGGTAAAGTGTCCATGTATGTCGTGACTGCCAAAAGGGAAACGTGCAACAGGTAGGCGGTAGTAGCAGAGCGCGCACAACACAGTACGTCTTTTCCTTCTTTTTGTCTCGCTGAAGTTTCCTTCCCAAGCTCGCTTTGGGTTTGAGATCTCAGGAGAGAAAACCAGCATCCCAGACCGTCCAGAGCATCGTTGCACAGATCATCTTTGTTCATAACACCGTGACGCATGATTCTCGACAGACGTTCAGCCTGTTGCTGGTTCCAAATATCTATACAGGCACTGTACATGATGTTGAAAGCTAAGCAGTCAGATCTCTTCAAGCTTGTTTCTGTGGCTTTTGTGGCCTTTTTATTAAGCTTATAAGGAGGAAGTATCACATCTGAGCTGACACAGGTGCTCTTTCACTGCTCTCAGTCACCAGTAAGTGGAGCTCCACTGCTAAAAGATTCAGGCATTGACAATGGTGATTCATTATAGTCAGTTCAGTTTCAACAGTCAGTGTTAAAGATATGGTTGTATGTGTAGTAAATACCTCTAGTAGTGACTGTTGCAGTAATTTTGGCCTCTGTCTTTTGCAGTCCATGGATATCTGCAGGAAATTGAATGGAAACAATTCCCCATCAATTTGAGGGACTATGTGAACAATTTGAGCCAATCTGGCAGTTGTTTTATATTCTATATTAAGTGGATGGTTGCGTAGAAGGAGCGGCTCCGGCAAACTCTCTTCCTCTATTCTCCTGTTTTCTCCCTTCCTGTCCTCTTCCACTTTACGTAAAGCAGAAATTGCAGAAGTTGTGCAAAATAATATGTTCTATATAACTCCCAATGATTGGGTCAAAAGGGCGAATCTGCAATGGATCCCGGCCTCCACAAATCCATAGTTCATGCTCAGTCCGTAGAGCTCCCACTGAACCCTGCAGTAAGTGTGTGTGTGTGTGTGTGTGTGTGTGTGTGTGTGTGTGTGTGTGTGTGTGTGTGTGTGTGTGTGTGTGTCTGTCTGTCAGCCCGCAGTTGTCAAAAGCAAACTCGAATACCAACAGTCAAGGCTAGCGAGTACAAACAAGTGCTTCCCACAACTGACCTTCTCCACAGTGACTGTCTAGCTTATATCAAAGATAGACTGGAGCTCTGGTGGCATATTAATTGCTCCACACACGTCACATGCTTTTATTTTGCTTTTGTTAAATTTCTTTATATTTCATGTTTATGTACTTGTAATTTCTATACTTCTATACGGAGAAGTTAACTGTATGTCTCTACGTTGCACATAATGTAACTATGTGAGGATTTTGTGTAACTTGTAAACAAATGAAAGCATTACACTGACATTCCCTACATTTCTAGTCACTGCAGTTTACACTGTAGTTGCAGTTTTAAAGACAAATTCAAACACTTGGCAGTAGGGAAATTACATTAGAGCGCAATATCTGAAACCTGTTGAATCATAAGTGGAGATTCTTAAATCAGTTTGCAGCAAATATGTGACACTTTGCTTCACTGAAAATAGATAAAAGAGCAAAGGCTGTGGCTGAATCCTGAATCCTCTAGAAAATATATCTTATCCTCCCTTCCCAAAATTAGGGATGCCCTGATACTGGATTGGATATTGGGCTGATGCTGACCCAAATAGCTGGGTTGGATAATGGTGACAATGGGGCAGATCGATTTTTTCTTTTTTTACTATATACAGGATACACTGTAATTAATTTTTTTGTTTATGTTTTGACTAATTTATTGTGGCATTACAAAGATTTTTACTTGAATTGCAATTTGTGCAAATTTTGAAGATTTTTTTCTTACCAAGTTGCTGTATGTTGCTGTATGTATTTATTGTGACATTTTCATTTACAAAGTTAGGAAAATAATATTTAAGCCAAGCTTGATGTGATGATCCCAGTCACCAAAATGAGACATATAGCTTATTAATTAAACACTGGTATCGGAGCGATACTCGGTATCGGCCGATAACCAAAGCCCAGGTGTAACTATGGTTATCAGGACCCAAAAACTCGGGACCCTAAAAGAAATTTCTTTTTCTTTCTGTATTTATTTGTTGTAATTTGGGTACATAAAGAAGTTCTCACTCCTGTTTCTTGCAGACCAAACTGTGTAGAAATCTTAGAAATCAAGGTTGAAATTTAAAGATGTTCCCTTTCAAACAGCGTGTCTAAACTCCTGGTTTACTGTATCAAAAGAAGAGATTTTATTTCAGCAATTGTGTCATGCTTTGGGGTGTGTTTCTGTTTCTTAAAGAGAGCTTCACAAGATCACTGGTGTGAATGTGACTTTGTCTATGTTTCGATGACATTTTGTGTCATTTCTCAGAAGCAAAGTCACATTTGTCTTCAATTCCTTCCTCTTCTTTTCAAGGCTTTTCTTTGTGACACGTCCCTTTTTGCTTCCCTTTTTCTGAAAGAGGTTTCTCATTCTTAACATCTTTTATTTTAGGACAACGGAGCAGAGTGTGGTGATGGGGGCGGGAGGTGTGACTTTCTTTATGGTGTTTTTAACAACTGTTTTCACATTGTTCTCATAAATAACGACTTCTTACCTATAAGTCAAACCAGTGAGTCCACTTAATGACACATTAAATTATATTTTCTTATGCTTTGAGAACTTTTTGCTGCTTTGGATGTCTTGTATTGATACTAAGGTGAACCTTAAGAAGACAAAAAAGAGTGTCACGTACCGTCTTTAGATGAAATTATTCCCATGCTTGGGCATACCTGTCAACATTTAGGCTTCAAAGTAAGGGATATTTTTCAAGTGTTATGTTAATATTTATCATTTCATGAACCTTATATTAAGTACTGGCCCACTGCTAACAGATACTGGGTCCATATAAGTGCAGTGCTGACTGAGTCTGCCTGGTCGCCATCAGTTCAGGACCACCATTACCAAGGGATATAAATAGAGCTCCAACAATGCTGCTTTCAGTCGCACAAATATGGAGACTTCCTGCTTTTCTCTGTTTTATATAGGGGATGCTCCGATTCAACTTTTTCAGCCCTGATACTGGAAGCGATACCAGGTACCGGATCAGTACTTTGTATCGGCCAATACCAATTAAAATTCCAGTCTTAAATGTGTGTAATATGCAACATAGACCTGAACTGAATAGACTGGCCTCGATATCCGACCCAGTATCAGTATCGGTACAACCGTTTTCCCTCATCATATTAAACTGAATATCTTTGGGTTTTGGACTGACAAAACAAGACGTTTAAAGATTTTAACTTGGACTTTGAGGAACTCGGATGGCCATTTTTTACTATTTTCTGGCATTTTATAGACCAACCGAGTAATCAATTAACCTAGGAAATGATCGGCAAATTGATCAATCATGAAAACAATCGTTAGTTGCAGCCCTAGGTTTAAACTGTTCTGTCCGCTTTGCTTAAATTTGCAGGTGCATTTACATTTTGTAGGCGGACCGCCATCCTTTCCCACCCCTACAGCTAAGCTAACAGCTACTTTGAGCTAGCTCGCCTCTCTGCCTGCGCAGAGAGCAGCTTGTCGTGGGTTGCCAGGTTGCGGTGACAGTTGTGGTGAAATTGTATGTCATGTGTGGATTGTGTTTCATGGATGATCTGGCAACTTGGGTGACGTCAGACAAACACAAAACTTATGGATGGTGGTTTATGATGATTCACGGGAGAAAGGAAACATGAGGGCGCTGGGAGATGGCCTTGAAGAAAGAAAAACGTGAGTGTTGGCAGGTATGGACATGTGTCACATGACCCTTGAGCTTTTCTTAATAAATCCCGCTTAACTTATCTCCTGATTTTATAAACTGACACTGAATACAATAGCTTTCATTCATTTCTGACTAAAGATAAACTTTGCTGTGTAATCATGATTTTCTGCTCCTCATATCTTAGATAAAAGGGCATTCAGCATCTAACCAGTAACTGTTTCAACCATGTGATCTGTTTTTTTTTCCTCTCCTGGGGCCCGGGCCTCAGTTAGATGAGTAAGCTGTCCAGTGTGCAGTTGTATTGAAGTGGTTGCAAGCTTGTGCCTGCACAAAGGCTTTTGTTTGGTCTGGACATCAGGAGGTTTACTGCTGGGTTTCATCAGTTTGACAGACGATTAAAAAAATCCACCATGAATGTGCTGGTTGGTGGTTGTACTTTTGTATTATGAGAAAGATAGTGTCAGTATGCAGTTCCTGTTGGTTGAGTCACAGCAGGCGCTGTCATAGACATATTTGTTTTAACTTTCCATTTATTTAGTGTTTTATTCAACATTGAATAAAACCCGGATAGCTCAGTCGGTAGAGCATCAGACTTTTAATCTGAGGGTCCAGGGTTCAAGTCCCTGTTCGGGCGATAGTCTTTTTTAAGGGGGCAGCAGTAGCTCAGTCTGTAGGGAGTTGGCTTGGGAACCGGAGGGTCACCGGTTCAAGTCCCGACATGGACCAAAAAACTGAGTGTGAACTGGTAGCTGGAGAGGTGCCAGTTTACCTCTTGGGCACTGCCGAGGTGCCCCTGAGCAAGGCACCAAACCCCCAACTGCTCGGGGCGCTTGTCTGGAGCAGCCCCATCACTCTACATCTCTCCATTACTGCATTGTGTGTGTTTGTGTGCATGTACCATGTATAAGTTAAAAAACAGAGTGTAAATTGAATTTCCCCACTTGGGACAATAAAGGAACTTCTTCTTCTTCTTCTTCTTATTGTTTCACAATACCCCCCCCCCCCCCCCCCCCCCCCCCCCCCCCCCGTCTGTAATATCAGCAGCACAATCAAGTGTCTGCTATCTAAGCTGCTAAAGCCAGTTGAACAAGTGAAGTACAAACAGGGTTGGTAGTGAACGACACACTAACACGCCAATGAATTTTGCATTTTTGGGTTTTTATTAGGGCTGTCATTTGATTTGTCAAGTATTTAGTACTCTTATCAACGTGGGAGTGGACAGATATGCTTTCTTTATGCAAGTGTATGTATATATTTATTATTGGAAATCAATTAACAACACAAAACAATGACAGATATTGTCCATAAACCCTCACAGGTACTGCATTTAGTATAAAAAGATGCTCAAATCATAACATGGCAAACTGCAGCCCAACAGACAACAACAGCTGTCAGTGTGCTGACTTGACTATGACTTGAACCAATCTGCATTTGATTATAATAATAAAGTGAGCATGTCTGTAAAGGGGAGACTCAGAGGTCAAGGGACCCCTTTAACAATGGCCATCACTGTTTTTCTTGGCCAGATTTTGTGTAAATTTAGCCTCCTTCGTGACAAGCTAGTATGACATGGTTGGTTCCTTAGGTTTTGTAGTGTCATATGATATTAGTATCTTTACTCTCACATTAAAACTGAGCTAGCTATAACCTCTGAAATATTGATTGCATTAATGCATAAAAGAAATTAGTGGTATGAAAACGATTTTGCATGAAGAGGTTATTATCTCATTTAAGTTTTGAGCTGAGCTACACGAGAGAATATTCGGTTAAAACAGATTGGTGATGCTGTTTTGCTATCATTGTCCTCTGTCAATTTTACTGGAAGCAATGTAATGTAACTGTGGTGCGTTTTATGTGGAATGAGCCCTGCACTGGACTGGCAATTTGGCCTCATTATTTTTTTTTTATATTTATATTTTTTAATGAAAACTCTTGGCATTTGCTCCTGGTGTTCAACTACTGTTTTGTACGCAGGAAGCTGTGAAAGTGACGTATCTTATTTTTAAATAAGTACTGCGCGATGGATCTAATTTATGCCAGTGTGAAGAGTGGTGCACATGGATTTCAAAAGAAAGACTAATAAATATTTTGAAAAAACTAACTGATACATATTAAAAGATACTTTTTAAGTGTTAAATTTGAGAACAGAATTTGGTGTGGTGTCATTGTGTTAGTGTAGATTACATTTAATTGGGGAAATCAGCTTAAGGATAACTTGGATTCGCCTCTTCAGTAAAGTATTAGTTTTATGTATGTACACTGATGTACACTCATCTACTACTGTTAGACTGTGGCATTTCCCACAAACTTGAGTTGACCATACAATGGGATATCACAGAATGTCACTGAATAGATCTCATTCACTTCCTTCCCTAAAGGCTGCAAATAAGTACTGTATGAATACACTAAAAGCAAGCTGTCAAAACACTTAAACTGCATATAAAGTTGGGTCTTGTGTTCCCCTTTATGGCTTGCAGCTTCTGACACACTCTCACCACATGCACATGCAAACCAAGAAACCAAGAAAGAAGTTTTGGGTTGTGTAGTGTATGCTTGCAGTCATAGATCACACTGTCTTTTGTGTGTGTGGCTGCATTTAGGATCTATTTGATAGTTGTGATAATGCTTGGAAAAACAGGTTGGACTGTGCCTGAGCAAGAATCACAAACATCTTGGAAGTTAAAAAAAAGTATCACCACAAACAAGTTAACAGCACTTCCTTCTGCACATGATCCCCGTAGTAAAAAAACAAAAAGTCTTGGGATGATGCAACAGTTTTCTGCCAGTTCATTCATCCAGTGCATCCCATTTGCCAGATGACGCAGACCGTTGGGATGAATCAGCCGTTCAGCAAACAGATCTGATCTCAGACAAGCTATGAAGCCCCCTACATGTGGCACACAGGAATCTATTAGGTGAAGGTTGTTTCCAGATCTGAGCCAGGAGGGGTCACAGCGCTCCTAAACAGGAAGTGGACGAGATCAAACGCACCAATCAGATTGCGGTGTGGTGAGACTAAACATCATCACCCCACAGGAAGGAAGTAGCTCTGTCTGAATTACACAGACTACCATGAGTGTGTGTGTGATTTACACAGACCAGCATTTACATCCCACACCCAAATATTTAGCTCTGTGCAACAGGCACCCTCCAGCACAAAGCTGTGATTAGGCAGAGGGGAGTATTTATTATGTGTGTTTGTGTGGCAGCCTTCAAACTGTGTGAGTGTACTGTATATGTATGTATATGTCTCTGTCTGAGTGTGTGTGTGTGTGTGTGTGTGTGTGTGTGTGTGTGTGTGTCTGTGTAAAAGAATTAGGACTGGAGGTCCTACAGGGACCACCTTGGTGAACAATGGCTCTTTTATTCCACTGAAGCATTTGACTGGACTCTGTGTCTCAGAGCAGCCACACACACACACACACACACACACATACAGAGCCAGACAGGAAACACACACATCCATACACACACACACAAGGCTTCACACAAACGGGCATGCATTAATTCGGTAACTCTTTGGGGGTATCCCGTGGGGGTCAGTTTTCCCTTAGACTAGACGCATGTGTGTTTCTCTGTGCGTATGTGTAGTTAGTCAGGTAATTTGGCCCACTCACTGCAGCTTCAGACACTGTGGAATGTGGTGGCGGGAGATGGTTGCACTTTTGGTTAGAGTGGGCAGGGCAAAGCAAACAAACCGGGGGAAACCTCTGTAGTCGCCAGTCTTTTTTTAAACTCCAGAGAAGGCTTATTTGGGTCACTTTATGTTGTGACATCTTTAAGATATTAGATCAATACTCCATACCAGGAAAAAGGTGACAACAATAACACATTACATGTTTCTGCTCAAAAATAACATATAATTAATCAAGAGCTCAAGACAAACCATGGTATGTTGTGATTTTTTATATATACATATATATATATATATATTAGGGGTGGGACGGTTCATAAAATTATCGGTTTGGTTCAGTTCATTATTGGTACAGCAAGGAGGCCAATTTCCAAATTCAATTTAAACATGCAGTTCATTTATTTGGCAAAATAAGTCAACAACTGTCTGTCTTCATAACAGTAGACTAACATCAGGAACAAAACACTTCTTCATTTTCACATCTTATGGCTGCTATGACTGCTTTTTTGTTTTTACAATTTTGAAACATTTTTTTTAAATGCCAGAATAGATATATTTGCTTCAGCTGAGTATAAACAGAGGCAGAAAGAAGTTACCGCTTTTATTGTTATAGTCTAAGTAATGTGATGTCATATCCGTTCTGTCTCGGCCGGCCATAGTGAGCTACTATAAAACGGTAGAAAACAGTGGAGGGTCCACGTGGATACATCTTGAACCCTCACATTTAAATAAAGTATGGAAACACTTTGGGTTTCACACATTGTCTGGAAAAGCAGAGCTAGACGACACAGCTAAAGCTGCATGCTAACTGTCATGGACAGGAACATTATTGTATTGTGGTATCGTGCCATCAAGCCGGCCGTCACTCTCATCTCTGTGGTCAAATCGGCCGATGCTGCAAATGTAGAGCACCCATATACTAACATGTATGTAAACGTATTCAAACGGCCCCAGTTGAGATGATTATGGATGTATAAAGAGAACGGAGCAAATGGTAAGCGTGACAATGTCTGATATATTTGACCTCTCAAATGAAAATCAAACATTTTATTGTATTAATTTAGATCCAAGGTAAAAGTCCCTAGAAGTGTATGATTCAACTTTTTTCCATGCCATGGTCTTTTGTGAAAAAAGTTAACTAAAATCTCAATCGCAATACATATTGAGTCGTACCTGAAGTACCGTGATCGTATCAGCCGTACTGAACATAATACTATAATTTAAATATATATTTAAATAGTAAAAAAGAGTAATTTGAAAATTAATATTTCATTGTGGAAAACAAGGCAGCGCTACCGCCTACCGGCCTCGTGCACACCCTATTTCATGATTTATCATCAGGTTAAGCTGAATTCTACAACAACCGTAATGACGGCAAGCGTTACATCATGTAAACAAACCACGTAGCCATCAGCTGTGAGCTCGAGATCAGACTGGAGATGTAACCACTTTAAAGAGCCAGCTGCCTCATTGTACTGAAATGAAGTGTTGTATTGATATCCGCATTTCAACTTCATGATTCAGCATTGATGTTACGTGCTGTGCTGAGGCTTCGGAGCTTGTATTAAGTAAGCCAGGAAGTTTTCTCTGAAGCGCATAGCGAAGCTCTGTGTGATGTCACTGAAGACACCCAAAGCTAAAATACATATATTAATATTCCTGAATGTAAATGAAAATTGTCTCTCCTCTATAATTTTCTTATAGTTTCATTCACATTCACTGCCCTTTGCCTGGTTACACCTCTGCCACACATCTGGAATACAGTATATCTGCCTGTTTTACACGATTTGACTGATTTGAATAGGTGGTTTTATGTGCACATGAAGCCTCTTGAAATGAACCCTTTTGAAAACCAGTTTTCTTGAGAGCTGCAGAGTACTTCATGAAGCTTCATCACTATGAATCAGCTGTTCCTCATCCACTGTCATCATTTTTGGCCAATTTTGGCAGCCCTATACGAATGTACAGCAATGTAATGCAACACAGGCTAGCATTATGTTGATTTTATTATTTGGCTCTTAATTTACATTTTTGTATGCTGCCATTTATTGTACAGCCACTGAAAAACTGTCCCAGCATCAGTAGGATCAGGATGACTTTGATACCTGCTTGTACTAGGTGTCACCTTTTCTTGTTAGGTAGCATTTCAAGGGTGTTGCTCTGCTTGTCAGTTGCCAGTCCACTTACAGCCGTAATCTCTCTCTTCTCTAGACCCACATCAGGTATTTTGTGAATCGTGGTGCTGCAGAGGCAGTGGTTAGTGTATTTCTGCTGCGTACTTACTTGTTTTCATATTCTGGATAACATTGTGGAACCTCCTCTTTGTGTAGCACTGCATGTTGTTTAGCGGGTGGATTTTTTTTATAAAATGGGCATAGCTCAATCCACTCTTCCACAGAAGTTAACCTAAATCTGTCCATTTTGGCAGGTTTTGGCAGCTAACTTTGTATCTGTAACCTGTGCTGTGCTGGCAAAAGTATTCACCCTGTGACCCTGTTGCTAAGAAACATTTTTTCTCAGACGCAGAGTGAAACTGACAGTGGAATGTGGGCATTATATCATGGCTATGAACCAATCAGATTGCTTGATTTGAGCTACCTGTTTTATAATGGGTAATTATGGCTCATCTAATCCCTCCAAAAATAAAATGACTTAAAAATCGTACTGGTATGAGAAGTAAAGAACAAAAGACAACCGAGGTCTCAAAACTCAAATTATCTCCACCCCCGGCTGCCATGAAATATTCTCAGGGTAACGCCAGTGTTGGCAGCATTTCCTCCAGCAGATGGGAAAATGGGAAAGTATTAATGTGTATAACACAGCGAGCTCTGAGGAACAAAGCTATCCATGGCCAAACACTGCTTGATGTATTTCTGCCCGTGGATCATCACCTGACATCCACCTGGATAGACAATGATGTCAACATTTGTCGTTTGTTCTCTACTTTGAGTTGTGTGAAACTCAAGGGTGAAGAGTTGCATTTAGTTATGAAACAAAACTACTGAAAACTGATGCTCAATTTTAATATATCAAAACATGCATATTTTGTTGTAGACCATTACACCAGGATTATGGTCATGTTAGTATGAAAATCAACTTGCAAAGACTCTGTATATAGACATATTGTGTTAACTAAGAATATCTTTCAGCATTCATGTTTTAATATTACTGTTGAAAAATCAAGTAACCTTCTAATCCTTTATGTCTGAAAATAAAGAAAAATGCCCTTTTTTCAGCAATTTCATGTTTACAGAACCTAAGATGATGTCTTCATATTAAATGCTTTTTATGCATTACATTTGCAATGAAAAAAGCGAACAGTTGTCACATTTTAGAGGTTGAAACCAACTAATGTTTGGCATTATGCTTGATAAATGACTTAATAAATGACAACCAATAAAAAAAAGGGTTGTAGATTAATTTTTTGAGATTTACCCTGTTTCATTCTGTGGGAATGGTATCCTCAGAGCGGGAAAATTATGCAGTCAATGGTATTGAGTGAAGGCGTGTCACGAGAACTGATTCTTTGGTACCAAATCAATGGAAAAACTTTTGGGAATTGGGAATAAGTCCCGGAATCCCAGGGATGACAGAAAATATGTTTGGGAGAAAGTAGACTCACTACCTGCTGTGCTACATGGTGAACAACAAATTTGTATTGAAACCGGCAGGTCGAGAGCTAGTTAACAGTAGCTGTTGCCAGCTAACGGGTAGGGGGAGGTGCCCTTGATTACATGATGATGTGGTTCGGTATAAATAAGTATTGGGCGAAGGTAACACTATCATGATGTGTTCAAGTGTAGTGTTATAAAATGTGTTTTTTGCCCAGAAACTTTCACATTTCTTGTATCGTGAGTTCTGGTGTCCCTAGTTGTGTGTCTATGTGTCTTTATCTTTAAGTTCAGAAAGGTCCGTTGAATGATGGAAATCAGTCTCTTCTCTCTTCAGCACCGCTGACATGTTTCTGTCAGAGTGAGCTCATTGTTCCTGCAGCAGGGTGGCCTGTGAACCTGAGCGTTGTGTGTATCCCTCTGTTGCCTAAAACAGATAATTACTATAGGTTTGCCATCTGCAACTGTCCCAATCCCTCTTCTTGATTGCATTGAGCCCCAAATGACCAGATGTTTCATCACTATTATGGCATTAGAGCCGAGCTCAATAGGCAGATGCGTGTCTCTCTCGGCTGATTGTTGTCATGATAGAGAATAGTCTGGTTACCTCCTCTGATTAGGCCAATGGGCCGCTAATCCTCCCACAGCCGCTACACATCCAGTGTGTCAGCCCTGCCCTGCACCTCTGAGAAAGGGAGCAGGTTGTACAACCAAGACACACACACACACACACACACACACACACACACACACACACACAAGAGTAGACAGTAGGGTGTGATGTCAGGGTTTATGACGTGAGCTTGGCCACTCATCCCAAATGTCATGTTTATCTGATCCGTATTAAAGATCCTGTGACAATGGAACAGATGGGGCTGCCTTTTGTCCTACAAGTGCACATAGGACACACACACTCACACACACACACACACACACACACACACACACACACACACACACACACACACACGTACTGTATATATTTATATCCATATAGACTCGCCACTCTGTCTCTCAGTGGGCCGTTTGAGTCGGGTTGAGGTTGTGTGATTGTGTTTAGCCAAGCAGAGTGATAGCGCTCTACGGGGGAGCCAGCCTGCTCTCACCACGCCAGACGGACAACATAACACACACATACGTGGACGGACACACACAGCCGCTGCAACTCATGCACTGTATTTTTTATGACAGCCCTTGCTGGTTTTGCTGTCCTAAAAGTAACTGAGGTCAAATGTCTTCCTCAGGTTTACACTGTGTTTTAATAATTTGCTTCTTCTCACTGCAGTAGCTACTGAAATGCAGCTATCTGTTCTTTGACCTAATTACCGTTGTGTGACTTGTACATGTTAAATCTCTGAAGTCTGACAGAGTTGTCAAGTGCATTTTGTAATGCTTGGACGATACACCTGTCTCCCGATTTGATACTAACTGTACTATCTATACTAACTATATTCAATATTGTGATGTATTGTGTTGTGAACTTTTTTGACACCAGAACATGGGAAAAAGTTGAATCACACACTTCTTGTACCTTTCACTTTGGAAAATATTTAAATTAATACAGTAAAAATGTTTGATTTTCAACATGTATGTCCTGAAGTCAAATATATCAGTCGGGCATTACTCAGCACATTTTTTCTAGCAACCCAAAAATCAAAGAATAAAGATATTTCCTTCACAAATTAGTGGTATTTTCTTTTTAATGTATAAGGGACATGTAATGTTTTATACTTCCAGTGAATATAGTACAATCTTATTTGCTATATATACTGAACAAAAATATAAACACAACACTTTTTTTTTGCTCCCATTTTTTATGTGCTGAAGTCAAAGATCTAAGACTTTTTCTATGTACACAAAAGAAAGAAAGAAAGAAGAAAGATATTCCTTTATTAGTCCCACAGTGGGGAAATTCAGTTTTACACTAATTTTTCACAGTACACAGTACATAGTACATATACATGTCAATGGAGAGATGTCAGAGTGAGGGGGCTGCTCCTGACAAGCGCCCAGAGCAGTTGGGGGTTTGGTGCCTTGCTCAGGGGCACCTCGGCAGTGCCCAAGAGGTAAACTGGCACCTCTCCAGCAACCAGTTGGTCTTGGTCCATGGGGATTTGAACCCCGGTCCCCCCCATCCCAACCCCAATCCCTTCCGACTGAGCTTCTCCCCCCCCCTTTTCTCGCCTATTTCTCTCAAATATTTCTCACAAATTTTTCCAAATTTTTGGTAGTGAGCACTTCTCCTTTGCCAAAATAATCCATCCACCTCATAGGTGTGGTATATCAAGATGCTAATTACACAGCATGATTGTTGCACCAATGTGAGACTGGCCACAATAAAAAATGGGAGCCAAAACAAAAGTGTTGCGTTTATATTTTTGTTCAGGATATGTATTTTTTATATACAGTTCCCTTTGATAACCCCTTATTTTGAAAACCAGATGTAGTCACATGTGTATACTACCACTACCTCCGCCAAGTCTGTCACTATTTTGCCCGTTAGACAAATGAAAAGTATTTCTTGCACAGTGGTGCAGTGGTTAGCACTGCACTCACAGCAAGAGGGTCCCAGGTTTGAATCCAGCTTGGGGCCCTTCTGTGTGGAGTTTGCAAGTTACAGAGGAAGTTGATTGCACCAATATTTTGGAAGTCTCATATGTTTCGTCAGCTCTTGCGATCGTGGTCCAGGAACTGAATTATTCATGGAGGGACCATCATAGTCAGACTCCACTTGGGTCTTTGGTGCTGCCTTACTAATAAATCTACACCCTGGAGCACTGAGCCACATGTTTTTCCGCATGGAGAGCAAACCAACGGCCAATCAACGAGGATGGCATAGCAAATCTGTGAATGGACAGGATGAAGCGTGCGAGACAGGCAGCAATAGCTCTCAGTGTCTAACTTGACCAGTCACCAAGGATCCAGAGACACATTAGTGTGGGTTTTCTGGTAGTCTGGTTTCCGGAGACATGCAGGTTAGGTCAATTGATGACTCTAAATTGCCCGTAAGTGTGAATGTGAATGTGAATGGTTTATCTCTGTGTGTCAGCCCTGTGATGGACTGGCGACCTGTACAGTGTGTACCCCGCCTTCGCCCAGTGTCAGCTGGGATCGGCTCCAGCAACCCCAAATGGGATAAGTGGTTGCAGATGAATGGATGGATGGATGGAAGAACTTGAGTGCAGAGTGAAAATAACAGTTTTAAGTTGAATTTTAGGGAAAAAAATAATATAGGCCTAGCTTATACAGTATAGTGATAGAAACAATATAGAAAAATGTATACGATAGCCATGTTTCTATTGTTTTGACACTATATTGTCATATTGCTTTACTCCACACTCAAAAACAAATTTCGACAAAGTTGAGATTTATGCTTATGCTTGAAAATGTTTTCAAGTAGTATTTTTGGCTGGGCCACCAAGGGCCAGCCCACCAAACGCAAACGTCTGTCACTGAGTGATGGCGTTACAGGATTGGTTGGCCGAGTGTTGGAGTTTTCTCATTGGTTGTTGGTCTTTCAAAATAAAAAGGCGTGAAACACTCCTCTAGTTCTAGCAATCTAGTTCTTATTTTGACCTTAAATTTTTTCAGAAGTAGATTTTGGTGAATTGTTTCGATGAAATAAATAAAAAGTCTGCAAGCAGGCCGCCATGTCGTTTCCTGTTTGAAACAGTCAGCAGAAAACCAGGAACCAATCAGGTGCATTTCACAATAGTGGACGTCACCATGAGAACAGCCAGTTCAGTGGAGCAGCTTGTGCTTTAGCATTACAGACATGACCGCTGACTTTCAATTTAGCCACAAATTTGCAGACTGACCATACACGGTCCAGCCATGTACTCGGTTTGCCTGAGCCTTGTTTGGTTTCACAAGAGAAGAGACTTCAAAGATGAAGAGTAAGCGGTTGGTTTTGGAAATGTGCATCTGGTTAACCACGTAAGTTCTGTTAAAAAGCTGTGTAGGCCTACAGCTCCTTCCCTCAGGTTTTTACAGAACCGTCCTGGACCCTCTCCCACACAGTGGATGAGGCAGTCCCAAACAGGCTCAATATTACTATTAAACGGAACTAATATCATTTGTATGTGAAGTTAGCCGCTCGATAATAACATGACACACCAAGAGAAGGACTCAAAATGTGAAGCCAACACGCTCCTAGACGACTTAAGCCCATTTTTGGTCCTACTTTGTCCTCAGTGGTGTGTGAAGTGTGATGGATGCATTGTTCTCCAGGTGGGACTGAGCTGGAACATTAAGCCTGCTGTGCCATCACTACCTCAGACCTCTGTGCACAAATGCTGCCCTGCCCTCAGTGTGTGTGCACCTGTCCACATGAGCATGTGTGCATTCACATGCAAATGTGTTGAAGTTGAAATTCAACTCAGGTGAATATACTGTATGTATGTATAGTGTAACTGTATGCCTGTGTGTGTCTTAAGTGTGTATAAGGCATTTGGATGTACTGTATGTAAGTAAGTGTGTGTGTGTGTGTGTGTGTGTGTGTGTGTGTGTGTGTGTGTGTGTGTGTGTGTGTGTGTGTGTGTGTGTGTGTGTGTGTGTGTGTGTGTGTTTTGTGTGTGTGTGTGTGTCATTTTGCTGGTGTGTACCTAAGTGGCCATTGTGCAAACACAGTGGAGGAGAGGGAGACCAGCTAGCAACATAAAGCCACCAGTCCAGCTCTTCTGTGGCTACACCAGCAGCCAGCCAGCCCCACTCAGCATGCACCTGGCGTCCCCTCACACACACCACCATTATTAATTGCTAATACATATTTATGTGGCACAAATTTGCCATTTGTTTATGCATAAAATTATCAATAGCGCGGGGCGCTTAGCCAGAGAAAACAGTGACCTTTTTAAAGAGTAATAAATGGAACGGGGTCTGTGTGTGTGTGTGTGTGTGTGTGTGTGTGTGTGTGTGTGTGTGTGTGTGTGTGTGTGTGCGCGCACATGTGAGTGTTTATCTAATGGCTGATGTTTAAGAGGGAGGTGTTGGGTTGGAACAACGGGAGGAGGGTGGCGGTTGTGCGGCTGGACGTGGCAGAAAGGCAGCCGAGGCCTGCCAAGAGGAGATCCACTGATCTGGATGTTTACCCACAGTTTGTATTTCACACAGGTAATGAGCTGTCTTTGTCCCCCGGCTTCATTAGCTGTGTTCATGTTCACAGTGTCCTTACTGGATGTGCCTTTGAGAGTATGAGGATGATTTGTTTGCATACAAGTGTATCAGGAAGCATGTTTTTTCCATCTACAAATATGAAGTAGTGTGTTTAAGTAAAGGAGATATGAGCACCTGACTCCCATTGCAGGTGAACCACACCCATTAACACTCTACAGGAAGATACTCACCAACTTTATACCAACTTTTATTTCAGTTCTAGGTAATATCTTGGCTTTTTCTATTGGCTCTCAAGCAAGACTGGCTAGGTTTGAGGAGGACTGAACTGGATACGGTTGAATTGGGACCAAATGTACCAGACTGGGATGGAATAGGACAAACTGAACTAGACCTCATTGGTGAGGAGTGGACTGTAGCCTACTGCAGTGGTTCCCAGCTAGGGTCTGAAATTAGCACCCAAGCGCCAGATGTGGGTAGATTTTCAGAATAAATAACTATGCTTGGTTACGCTGAGAGTCTCTGCTGCACTTTGGTGTCATTTACGGGCGCACTCATCTGCTCTCTGTGTCAGAGTCTGATACCTGTGCACACCAGGGATGTTAAGGGAACTGTTGACATTACTTTGTTAGCAAGTCAAGGCCAAAATTTAGAAAACTTGTTTTTCTGCTCGGGGCTCGAGACTGACGACAAGCCAGACTATTTCTTGGCTGGGTGCAGTGACTTCCTGGAGTCATGAGGTTTCCAGACTCCAGGATGAGTCCACAATGAATTGAACAATGAAAGCAATCGCGACAGCAAAACAATTAACTAGTGCAGTTTCCAAATTGGGAAGATTACTAAACAGCCTCTTAAAAAAAGGGAGCTTTTGTGTTGAATAGAGTCCCTGGAGGAGAAGAAAGACTCATTCTGCTCTGCATATTTAACTCTAAAGATATTACAAGAACAAACACTTTTTAAACAGTGTATTCAGTTGTTGAGTTACTGGCCTCCACATACTGTATCAGTGTATGTTTTATAGCTAGATCTTCCCCTTTTCACTTTGCTACTTCTTCTACTATAGTTCCACTTTCTTCACTAGTCAGTTCTTTATTCCTGATTTTATTTTCTCATCTTGAAGAGTTCATGTCTCTTTTTTCAGTCTTCTCTTCCAGTCATTGATTTTCCACATCGCTCTTTACTCTCCTTCAATCTCTATGATGATCTGCTCCACACTTCATTTGTCCTCTTTTCTCCTCTCACCTCTGTTACATCTCTGTGGCGGTGTTTTGTCCGTGTGTGTGTGTTGCCATATTATCGTCAACCTGGCTGTGTGTCTCTGAGTGTGAAATCCAGCTAAATCTCTCTCTGTGTCTCTTTACCAGGGTTGGTCGTTTCTCCGATGGGTATCCATTCTTCAGTAGAGCCACCTCTCCTGGGACGCTTGTAGGTCAGCTGCTGTTTTTATACCACACACACACACACACACACACACACACACACACACACACACACACACACACACACACACACTGTATTTAAATATGTAAGCGCTCAAGGGACGCTGCTTTTAAACTATGGCAGACAAACACTCGTTGAACTGGGTGACACTGTCCGTCATGCTCTCTCTCTCTCTCTCCCTTTCATAACACACACACATGGACCCCCCCATCCCCTCCCCTTCTCTCTGTAACCCAGCTTTTATGTGGCCTTCGCGAGGTCACACACAGGGCTCAAATCAGTTTCCATGACTACACAGTCAGCATCCAGCCAATCGGTATTCTCAGCTGGCCTCTATGGGGCCAGTGGGCAGCCAGTAAGCATCGTATCTGTACATCTGACATGGAGGGTAAAGGGGGAGGAGGGTGTGTGTGATTTTGTGTGTGATGCTTGTGTGAAAGAGGGGGGGCTCTAATATATCTGCATTGACAACTAGTTTTCTTCTTAGCATTAAAAAAAGTATTTCAATTAATAATATGCAATATATCCACATGTATTATGCTTTAATGTAGACCAGTAGGTACAAAACTGAGCTGTTTCTGTCAAAAGTTTTGTGACACATAAGTTCCGGTCTGATTCCTCTCTCAGTGAATAGTATACAAAATACAGTAGCACACTATGCAAAGCATGCCAGGAAACTCATCCTCTTGAGACATGGGAGTCACAAAAACAGTGTAGAAAACTCCATGGGGGCTGAGACTAACAACCAAGATACCCAAGTAAATACTAAAGTAAAGAAACAGACTCCCCTCATTGGATTTGACATCTCCTGAGGGAGAGAGAGCAGCATGACCCGTGTTTATTTTTCACCAACTTTCTTCCATGTACACTCTGAGACTGAACAACTTTCCCCTTTCCAAGTTCTCCACACTACTCTGAGTGTTCAGTAGAGTAATGCCGCTCGAGACTGTATTTCTGGAGAACGGCAGCTTTCTTGTGGCGGATGAAACAGGAAGTGAACTCATTAAACTCCACATATTTAACAATCCATTTCTGCTGAAGCTGTCTGTGCTTCTTTGGGTTTGAAATAATGATGATGATAAACTTTATTTCTGTAGCGCCTTTCAAAACTAGAGTTGCTTCACACACACACACAAAAAAATTATTAAGGGTTGAAAATTGGTGTCAGGTGCACAAGGGTAAATCAAAGTGTTGTTTATACTAAATATGTTCATGGTTACAAGTTGTGCACATATTGCAAAATGCTAAATGTGAAATAAATAGACAATTTTTATCCCCTGGTACTGCAACCCTTCTAAAAAAACAAGTGACTTCTCTGACACAGTAGGTGATTTGTATATTTTTACCCCCGGAGACGAAAGGCAAGGCTCACAATTACAAATCCGTCTGCTACTTAAGCACTATGAACAGTGCCATTGCTTCAATGCACAGCACAGGACTCATCTTGGACATTACTGAAACATACAATCATGATTTTCCTGGGACACTCCCATTTTCATTGCACTCTTCCCGTATTTCACATCATTTATGGAAAAGAAAATCTTTTTCCATATCTCAACCCGTTTCTGGCACTGCACAGCGCGTATAAGCCTTATAAACAGAAGAGTGCTGCATTTTGAGCTTTACTTGCAGCACGTAGCGCCCAAAGTTGCCTAATGACATTTATACTATAGATGATGTTGATATTGAGGATGTTGCTGATGTTGATTGGGATATTTATGATGATGATCATGATGCTGGGGATGTTGTTGATGGCGTTAATGATGCTAACAAAAAACAATACTGTGTACTGCCTGTTGGCACCTGTGTCTGATCAGGCTTGAAGCTGTTGTTGACACTTACTCACATTGTTCCCTCCTCACTTACGTTGTACGAACTCTCAGATGTGCGTCACTTTGGACAAAAGCATCTGTTAAATGAAATGAAATTGTAGAACAGCAGTTGTGGCTTGGCGCAAGCCATTGGAAATAATGGATGCCACAGTGGTGCCGTTGTTGTGTCTGATAGGGCCTTAATACTCAAGTGGGGGTAAAAAATGAATGAATGAATAAAAACTGATGACTATTAGAAAGGAGGAAACAGAATATGTTGGATGGATGTAACAATAAGTTTTAAATGTGTGGGTGGCTGTATGAAATTGTCTTGTTAGCTGGATGTGGCCCCCAAGGCCAGTAATTTGAGGTCCCTGGTAGGCAAATGTCACTACAGTATGTACAGTATAACAGTGTATGTTTGCCTTGGAAACCTGGAAATCTTCAGTTACAGTCCTGAGTGCAAGCTGACCAAAGAGCGGTGACCGACAAAATACATTTGGTTCAGTTTAGTCAGTTGTGTGTGTGTATTAAAATTTTACACATTTTGTTTTACTTTGCTTCCAAGTAGGGTTTTGGGAATGTTAGCTTGACCTTTGCCACAACTAATACCCAAGCTGTCTTTTCTCTTAGTGGGAATCATGTGTCCTCTGCTGCTGCGTTGCTCAGATGTTGTGTGTTTTTTGTTGTGTTCCCCGTTTTCCAGCGCTGGGAGCTGAACTAGCGTATGAATTGGGACACCGGGAGCGCGAGGGGTGAGAGGGCCGGAGAGGTAGACGGGCAGAGAACAGCATATGGAGGGTAGGGAGAATGGGATGGTTTGTTCGGGAAATGAAAGCCGTGGGACAGCAAAGGACAGCTGAGTCAAAAGAGACATATGGAGCTTCAACACAGAGCCTTCTTTATTATTTTTAGGACTGGAATACTGTTATGGTCAAATTGTTCCTGTACTTCAAGGTTTTTAATACGAACAAGAAAATGTGTGACTCTTGCAATGGCCGATAAAGACAGCTGATAGAAATGTGGGAAGAAAAGTAGAGAGACCTGCAGGTGAGGTGTGAGTTAGGTCAGTTTAGTCTGGACATATGGATCCCGACAGACCAGAGACTCAGCAATGAGGGACCATGAGGACAGAATAGAAGAGCAAAGACCCACATGCCATCTGCACAAGGGACAAAGACTGAGAGATGTGAGTAGTGTGTGTGAGAGGGCAAGTATGGCCCAGTAATAACGCCAGGCCCGCTGCGATACACCAACACACCCAGCAGACATGCACATATACAACAAAAAGCATATGCACATTCTTATTGGACACAAACTTTCAAACAAATGCATGTAAACACATTGACTTGAGCACATGCACACCCTCGCAAACACTGACACTTTGACTGAAACAGACTTTATGTCACTGCTGTCTCTTCATCTGCCAGAGCGGCCATCCAGAAAGCCCTGTCCTCAAATCAGATTGTCTGTGTGTGTGTGTGTGTGTGTGTGTGTGTGTGTGTGTGTGTGTGTGTGTGTGTGTGTGTGTGTGTGTGCGCGCGCGCTCTTTTTCTCCTTCCTGTCAGACACCACTGAAGTGGCATGCTTCACAGGACATTATATTGTCTGACATATGGGTTTAGCTCCTCTGCTCCGGCCAGGAAAGAAGGCCAAGCGGGCAGCCTCAGAATGGAGCCCTTGGGTTCGATGCAGTTTCCATCCAGTCCGGTTGTCTTTAATGTCCGAGAGAGTGAAACTGGGGTACTGACGGGGCTCCGCTAACGGGGTCACCGGCCCCAGCGCTGGGTCACTTTGTTCTGTGTCGGTTCCCTGTTCAACTTCTAGGTCAGCGGCGGAGGTCTGGAGAGCAGGTTGCTACCATGAGTCAGTGTGACAGACACACTTTCTGTGAATAGCTCACCAACATGCTGTTGCCCCTAAACTGCTGTCTTTCATTTGCTTTCTATTCATGACTATATGGAGACTTACAACTTTATTTTATCCTCATTTTATTGTTGATGTTGAGTAACAATGCAGAAGCAAGCACGGACTGTTGGTGATGCGTTTAAGGTAACTTGAATGCAACATACTAATAAGGTTGCTCGTTGAATGGATGTAACTTAGGGCTGCCTGAATTAGCTGGAGCTGTGGTTTGGCATTTTCTGTCCCCTGACATCTTTTTGTAACTTCATAAAGGCTTTTTCCACAGACCCGTTTCAGCTGCGTCGTGCCAAACCAAGCCGATGACATGCGTTTCCAATACAGCCTCAGAGTAGAGAATAGCTCCGCTACTGTAGTCGCACTTGGTACACAGCCAATCCATGACGGTCTCCTCCTTGTCTGCACAGATTTGAGGCTGCTCCAGTAACTAGTGTTTTAAGTCTGTTTAGCTCTCAGTACTTTTGTAGTTTCTATCCGGATCTCTGTGGTTTGGACATTATTTTCTCTCCCGAGTCCTCATTTGTGCTCTCACATATGAGCTTTATTCTACTGTTTACTGATTCGCTTTCAGCCATATCATTTCCTGCTGTTGCTGTTCACATTAAAAGCTTTCCACTGGCAAATTCATGGGGTGCTTTTATTGTGAAGAAGGTATAGGAAATGTAATATGTTTGTCACCAAGTTAGCTTCATTAGCGGCGCCATCCTAAAAAACTAAAGTTGTCACAAGAATGATACCAAGGTACCAAGTTGCTGCCAAACATGATGATTCTTGTTTTTGTTAATAGTAATTTTTTATTAATAGTTTACATACAAAGATTAACTCAGTCAGTACTATATGTAATTTGCAAAGCGATGTGCCCTGTCAAAGTAGTGCTATGATGTTCTTGCCAATACACAGCTCAAAAGGGCTTGAGACTAACAACGTCCGCAATCCGAAAGAATGCAGTAAACTCCCTATCGACGCGTCAAGAGGATAAACCTAATAATAATAGTGCTGCATTGTGAACAACAAATCTGTGTTGAAATTCTAGTTTGAGCCAGCACCTGTAGAAGTTTTTTGGATGTGCATGCCGTATACTGTCTCTATACTGTCTGACATCTTTGGAAATGTACACTTCATACATACATACACAGTCTATATGCATCTATATCTGTATGTATAATAGATTAAAAAAACATTTGTAGTGTAGCCATCCAACATTAAATGACTATTAAAAAAAAAGTTTGAGGTGGTTGAAAAAGTGACCTCTCTGTAATTCAACATTTGTTTCAATGTTAACATTTATTTTCCTAGTTTTGTGTGTGTGTGATATTCCATGACTTCTCTTTAGAGAATTGGATAATTTTCCATAATACTCCATAAAGCCTGTGACTGGTGGAATCATGCGCAGACAGTAACGCACATGATACATGCATAAACTCTTCGCTTCCACCAGGACTAATCCATTTCAAAGACATGGGGCACTGGCCCCCACCTGGGTGCTTGCTTTTTCTAATGTGTGTGTGAGTGTGACACGGAGTGGGTGGGTCGGTGTGTTTACAGGCATGTGGGTGCTGAGGAGCTGATGGCATAAACAGATAAAGCTGTGATGGAGGATGTACGCTCTTTTGTTTGAGTTTTAAGAGACAAACGGCTGTCCGAAATACACACACAAGCATGAAATGCACACGTACACACACCACCCCCACTCTGCAGTGTGTATACAGCACACGTCAGGTCTTAAGTGCTTGGTAACAAAGGGTGAGTTTATCCCTGGGTTTCACTGTAAATACAATGGTGAGTAATGCTAAGAAGACTAGCCTGTGGTCACCGCAGCCATGCACCACTGATAGATAGTGGCTGAGAGTACGTGGACTTTCAAAGGGCTGTCTGGCCTCTGGTCTGCTTTTAAAGGTGCTGTGTGTAGCATTTTGGGTTTCTCAAAATTGAAACCATATTTCCCATAAATCTGTTACTTTCCCCTCCCTGGCTCCATGGTCAGTTAGTTTAGGGAAAAACTAGAGGAAGAGCGAAATACTATAAGGGTCGTGATAGCAGACTTTATTGACTCCCAAGTACTGATTCACCTTTTGTGCAAGAAAATAATCCCTCTGGTTTCTTGTACATTATGCCCCAAGACAATATTAAAATGTTCTGTAGTGTTTGGCCACACCTCTTCTTTAAAGGCCTTTACATACGGATGTTTTATTTGTATGATTTAATGCGCACATGAGTACATTTTGTAAAACTATTGTTTTTGTCATGAATACTTTCATACAGAATGCAAATACTATGTGGTGAGAAAGCAACATAATTTTTTTCTGGAATGAATTTGATTTTTCTGAGCTTTCGCACTAAATAAAGACATATGAATGAAACAACAACTTGGAGGCTCTGTAGTTCGAACCAGGATGGCAAACCTTGACAAAGGCAGCGCAGACCAGATCCACCTCTCCTGTTCTTACCTTTCACAATGAAAGCTGTAGACATATAATATTCACAGATGAGTATTTCCCACTTTTGTGTCGGTCAGTCATCACGTCCCCAGTGTGTAGAGGCCTTAAGCATTTAAACTGTTTTGACTTCAAAATCAAATTAGGTTTGTAAATGTGGATGGCTGCCCTGTTATCATAAGGCTCATGTTGTACTTGCTTTTGCTTCACATTTTGTATCTGTTCAAAATGTACCTTCAAGGGAGTTTTGTCAAGGATTTAATACTCTTATCAACATGGGAGTGGGAAATACACTGTTTTATGTATATTTATGTATATATTTTTTTTTTATAGGAAATCAACTTACAATACAAAACAATGACAAGTATTACCCAGAAACCCTCACAGGTCCTCATTTAGCTTAAAGAAATGCTCAAATCATAACATGGCAAACTGCAGCAATGGGCAACAACAGATGTCAGTGTGTCAGTGTGCTGACTTGACTATGACTAGGACCTTTTTGAAAATAGCCATGCCACTTTTTCCTCGCCAAAATTAAACTTTAAAACTACGGCCACTACAACCTAAAAATGCTTTAAAGAAATTAGTGACGTTAAAACAAATTTGCATTAGTGCCTTATAGCATCAACTTTAACAGCCTTAGCAGTATTGTTTGAACACTAAATGCTTGTCACTTAATGTGTATTTTCCATTAGTTTTGTCTCAGTTCATTAGTTTTTGTGCCTCCACAGGGCACCTTGAAGGCCAGTATAGACTTCCACACTTTGCAAATTTGTCATCTCTCTA
Source organism: Pterois miles (assembly GCA_947000775.1). Classification (NCBI taxonomy): domain Eukaryota; kingdom Metazoa; phylum Chordata; class Actinopteri; order Perciformes; family Scorpaenidae; genus Pterois; species Pterois miles. The sequence goes on along the minus strand of CAMQGK010000549.1, from coordinate 13,872,317 downwards.
CAGCACTTTAAGCACTTTGAATACGTCATGATGAAGAGGAATGTCAGAGCTCCGCACACGTGGAGCCCGTAGAGATTCACTGCTTAAAGACACTTCAGTAGCGTGGAAACTCGTTGACAAGGGACAAGGACGAAATTCATTTTTGGCTGAAACATCTGAAACCTTTGACAGCATGGCTGGAATAAATCTATTGTTACTGTTGCAAGCTGTCTCCATACGGTCAACCCCCCCCCACCTCCCCACCCCCAAATACACACAAACACATACATGCACACACATTTACACACACACACTGCTCAGCAGTGGGAGCACATCATCTGTCACCCAGGGCCCAGGCGGAGGGGCGACAGATTGTCCTCGCGGTGTTCCTTCAGGTCCCATTGCTCCAAGCACACACACTCACGGACACACACACTCATACAAACAATCTGCCCACTGACATACTGTTCTCATAGTATTCCCTCCGAGTGCGGGCAGGGCGGTTTCACTGCCTTTATCTCTGAGGAATATTAATACAGCACACCATGATTCACAACATTTTGACGTGGGGGACACTGCAGTGTTGTTTTTTTTTTTTTTTCATGTATAAAGCCAGAACATGCTACTTATTTTACGCAGATTTCTCACAGTTTGTATGCTTTGTTCGCGGTAGAAAAGTAGGATTACATGCTGATGAGCAGGAACGTTTGACACGCAAACACACACAGTGTTACAGTTAAAGATTAACCGCGTGCGTACACATCAAATAAGGGATCACCACTTGCGGCGCAGAACAAATGAATCTCACATCAATGGCTTTTTGCTGCTATAAGATATGGCATAGTGGGGAGATCAAAACGCCAGCGTGACGTATTTAACTGTCACAAAATAGCCGCATCAATTAAACATCAAGAGCGTGCATTCTATAGCCTGACCCAGTGATAATCAAGGGTGTTTTTTAGTATCAAAGTGCTGCTCAGCAAACGCCAGCAGGCCTTTAAAGATCATCATCCATAAACATTACCTGGCTTTGTTCTGTGCTCAGCACACAGACGTCCACGCCTTCCTTTTTCTTTTTCCGATTGCTCTTTCTGGCGCTCTCGTGCCCCCTTTACCTGTGTGCAAAGAGCTCCGGGCCTCGAGGATTGTCTGAGCCTCCTTAATACGCTTTCTGTTTCTCTGTGGAATTGTCTGTGAGGAGAGAGAAAAAAGTGAGATAGAGAGAGCAGGTAGTTTCATTACCCCCGCCCTCTCACTCTCTGGGTGCCTGGGTTATGGCCAATTAGGCCTATTAGCAACAACAAAACACAACAAAACCCGGTCGGTCGGCAGGCAGGCAGGTAGTTAACGGTGGGAGGAATTGTTATCTCTCCCACCGACAGGAACAAAGAAAACGCTCTCCAGAGTGCCGCTGAAAGAATTTATACCTCCCAGCGTTCTCAATTCTACAATTAAACTCTTTACTGCAATTTCCTGTTGGCTGGAGTCTCCAGAGGGACTTTCCAATGCACTGCAGTGATTTTTACACCTGCAAAGTGGCTTGTTATCTAATTAACCAAGTTAGAGACAGTTTCCTTAGAGGTGCAGGGAAGAGACACAACTTCGCAGCTTTTAAACTACACTGTTGAGTCCCGTGATGGATGTGGGGATGACACATTAGCCCCATCAATGATCAGCTTATTTCAGTGTGATTATAGCTCCAAGGCTCCAGGCATGATCCTCTTCCTTCATATCTGCTATGGAGGCAGAGCTGCAATGATTAATCAATTAATCAATTAGTTGTCAACTATTAAATTAATCGGCAAATATTTTGATAGAAAAAAGTCCAAATTTTCTGATTCCAGCATATTAAATGTGAATATTTTCTGGTTTCTTTACTCTTCTATGTACATCTTTGAGTTGTGGATCTTTTAGGAAGTCATCTTGGGCTTTGGGAAACACTGATCTACATTTTTCACCATTTTCTGACATTTTATAAACCAAACAATGAATTGATTAATCAAGAAAATAATCATTAGTTGCCTGTGTGGAGAACACAGCAGACTGTGATTTTTCTGGTCACTTAGGGTTCTTTCAGACTTACTTATTTAATTGTACCTATTTTATTCACTTATTTTGCCAAATGCATCTTGCTTTATTGTTTTATTCTGCTATAAATAGTACTTTAGTTTATACACTTGACTTGCTGTAATGTTGAGCTATCTGCGACACAAGATCCTTCGGGATTATCTTATTTTATCTTATCTTATCTACCTAGCTAGTTATTTGCATCATGCTTTAATGCTACACTGGTTACAGAAAATGAAATAAGTTGTCATTCATCTGGCGATAGCGTTGTACTTTCCTACACTGTGACAAATATGTGTTAATGAAGGATTATGCTGTTAAATTTTACTCTTTCACTCTGGCTCTCTGTGCTGCTTGTTTTAATCATTTATACACAAGTTGCAATACAAATTAAAATGGCTGCCATTCTGACCATCTACTGATTTGAATGGGAATGTCCATTCTACTCCTACTCTATTTCTGTAATTTGGACTTTTGGGCCAATTACAGGAAGTTCTGGCAGGCTGGCGTCATGTTAGGAGTAGCGTAGCTACTTTTAAGGAGTACCTCAGTGTGTAGTGTGTATAGCGAGTGTATGGGATGGGAGAAAGATGCTGGATGTGCTGAGAACAGACAAGTATTGTTGAACAGAGAAGAGAAGAAATTAACAGTACAGTTGTCGAGTTGTAGTAAATTTGCAGTGTAGGTTTCAGTTTGTCTCTGAATACAAACTGCAGCTCCTCTGGACCCAAGTAAAGGTCTCATGTCTTACCTCTCAACTACACAGTGGAGACTGAGTGGAGATCAGTGACAGAGAGGAGGCTGATCAGAGCCAAAGCAGCACATTTTTTAATTAATTTATCACATCCCCAAAATATCGGGATCAATTTTTCTCTTGACGACGCATATCATCACATTTTTATATCGCGAATCATCGCTGCGCGATCATCATCACAGGTAGTCGTGTAGTTCTAGCCCATTAATTGCAGTGGGTCCTTCGCAGTACATCACTGTTGCAGCAGCCATTACAAGCTCACCACACAAAGAGTCGAGAAGTTGTGTAATAGCCCTGAAAGTCAGTTGCAGCCAAAGAGGATTACTGGAGATGAAAAGTGTGAGTGAAATTTTCACACAAGTACCTGGTTGAATTTGGCGCTTGCAGATGTGGCAATGTGGTGTCCAGGCGTGATATGAAGAAAAGTGCTTTTCCACCTGTGTGGCAGCAGAGAAAAGTAATGATTAGGGCAACATGGGGTAGCTGGAAGGATTAAAACCACATCTCCTTTTGTCGTCTTCCTCGTCCTTCTCTATCTCTGTCTCGTCAGTTCCTTAAGACCCCGTTACTCCAGTCTCAGACTGAACGCGCCGTGCTCCGTATAAAATCCATTAACTCAACAACATGCCGATACACAACCATCACCCAGATGGGAGCCGAGTGTGTATTGTGTGAGCGTCATGTTGAGGCGGAGGGAGATGCAATCAAATAGAGATGTGCGGAATAAAACAGGCGAAGGATGGAGGGAGGGAGAGATGGAGGGAGTAGGCAGGGAGGTAAACTAAATGTGACATCTCATATTTGACTTTTCACTTCCCATTTAGCTGACACGTCCAAGATAAGTGGAGGAAAGATTACTGGTCTCATTGTGTTAGACAAAGGCCTGTGTGTGTGTGAGTGCATTTGTTGTTTCAGGCATATAAATTTTACATTTAGGCCCTTTAGCTCATTGTCTTTATGTGTCTGATGGTAAATGTGTGCAAGCAGACAATAGAGGTTCATTTTCATATCCATGAGTTTGATCGTTTGATCTGTGTACCATTTCATTTGAGTTATGTTTCAATTACTAACGCTTGACTCCTTTATTTTTTTTAGTTTAAAGGGAGATTTCTGTTTCATACAACATGGTTTTGGCCGTCATTCTTTTCAGTAAGTGAATTGCTGAGATGTGGAAACATGGCAATATTGCTAGGGCTGGGTGTCGAACCTCAATACAATTTTTAGCTTTTTATTTAGGAAAGCTGCTTGTGTTGAGACAAGATTTAACAGTTGAGACTTAGTTTTGTGGCAAAACATATTTGTATTTCTCAAAGAAGGAAATCAAAAAGGGTTTCCTAAAGTTCAGATAATCTGGTTAAACTGCAGGGATGGTAATGTCCATTTGGTTGTTTCACTTTGGTTCAGACTGAAGTATCACAGCAACTATTGATTGGTATAAACATGTGAATTTCCCCACTGTGGGACCAATAAAGGAATATCTTATCTTATCTTATATCTTACATTTATGGTTCCCAGATGATGAATTCCACTGACTTTGGTTATCCCCGACTGTCTTCTTGTGCCTCCAGCAGTTCACAATGTTTACTTATCCAGTGAAATATCTCAACATCTCTCGGATGGATTAGCAGATTTTTTTTAGGACTGTGGATATTAGTTAATCACCTTTAAGGGAGATTTGTCATGTTCAGATTCCCTTATCAACATGGGAGTGGGCAAATATACTTGTTTTATGGAAATACGTATATATTTAGGACTGGCAATCATTTAACAACACAAAACAATGACAAATATTGTCCAGAAGTCCTCACAGGTACTGCATTTAGCATAAAAAATATGTTCAAGTCATAACATGGCAAACTGTAGCCCAACAGGCAACAACAGCTGTCAGTGTGTCAATGTGCTGACTTGACTATGACTTGCCCCAAACTGCGTGTGATTATTATAAAGTGGGCATGTCTGTAAAGGGGAGACTTGTGGGTACCCATAGAACCCATTTACATTCACATATCTTGAGGTCAGAGGTCAATGGACCCCTTTGAAAATGGCCATGACAGTTTTCTCGCCAAAATTTAGCACAAATTTGAAGCATTTTTTAACCTCTTGGTATGAATGGATTCCTTAGGTTTTCTAATTTCATATGACGCCAGTATCTTCTCTCTAGATTTAAATCTGAGCCTGCTACAACCTAAACATTACAAGTAGTGTTAATGCATTAAAGAAATTAGTGGCATTAAAATGAATTTGCGTTGCGTTATCTTAACAGCCCTCTTTTTTTTTTTTCTTTTAATCCATCAGGATTACAAACATGCACAAAACACACCAAACCTTTTGGAAAATGTTTTTATTCAGTAACAAATCATAATACAAACAACAATACTGTAGGATAATAGAATCCTTAAGAATTAATGCCTTTTAATTAAAAGGAAAGACTACCACATTGCAGCGCTATGATGTCCATCTCAACCGCAAGCAGTGAAATGGCTGGCTGAGTCTTTCCCGAGTAATGTCATAGAAACAAGTCAAGTCACAGCCTTTGTCGCCGTTGCTCGTGGTGGAGTGCAACCCACGGGTGGTTTGGGTCCAAAGGGCTGAGCAGAAGCCCACAGAGGCTGCACTACGCCGGGCGTGTAATGCTCGGAGACACTGGCCTCAAAATGCCGCCGTTTAAGGGGGAGAGGGCTCGCAAACATGACTTTGAGGTACGTCTACACTCACAGAGGGATGAGGAGAGGACATGCTGAGCGTAGACACAGGCGTGTGTGTGCAGCGTCCACACAAGGCATAAAATAAGTGGCTTCCATTGGAGAAAATACACATGGTGGATCTTACGACACTGTTTACCTACAGTCTTTGTCACTCATGTGAAAAGACTCATACTTGAGGAGTGTGTGTGTGTTTTTGTGTGTGCCCACTCAAGCGAACAAGAGAGGCTGCAGTTATCTTCACCTCCAATTACACACAGGGAACACCTCTGCTGTGTGTGTACGTGTGTGCACACACTCTTTGACTGTGTTTGCGTGTGCGTACACACTGCGTGTGTGTGTATCCCCCACAAGGCCCTGGGGTTACAGGCAGCTTGGTGACAGTGCAGATGGGATAACATATGACATGTGAGTGACTGAGTGAGTGTGTGTATGCGTGTGTGTGTACGTGTGTGATTGTGTGCGTGCGCGTCGGTCCATCTGGGCTCCCCTCTGATCGGCCGGGGCTCCCTCTGCTCTCCGAGGCCCACTGGGGAGCTGGCGGGACGACGGAGACGGAGAGCAGCGAGGCCTGCCTACCTTCAGCCTCCCTCACCTCCACCAACTCTGTTACTGCACCGTAGCGTCACAGAAATGTTGTTATGAATATTAAAATTTCATTGTCTTAAAGTCAAGATCTTGTCTGTATTATATAGTTTTTATTTGATGTATTGCTTTGCACTTTGACCTCATATTATATTAAACAAAACAATTTTTCATCTTATATTAATATCCCGACTATTTTTAAGTCAAGTAGATTTAAAAAGATAAAAAGTAGACAAGAAGTCTGCTAATATACCAATATTACTGGGCACACTTATTTGTCATCAGCAGAATGTCATTGAGACACACTGTTGATGCATTACTATTGTATATTAAATCAACAAGAATTATGGTAAGTGATTTAACCGATAACTGACACTCGTTAAATTGCATGCAGCGGTGCGCCAGCTGCAGTGTACGAGCACAACAGACAACTGAGTTCCCAGTTCTAGTTAAATGTCTCTGCCGCGCATTTAATTTAGTTTAGCAGGTTGTCAGCTGTGTGTCCGGCCGGCGTAACGATAGCGAGTTTCCGTCAGACCGTGTGTGTGTGTGTGGTGGCGGTGAGTGTGGGTTTGTTGGTGGTGTTATAGCTGTGAACTCTCTTAAGGACTCTTAAGGTGGACCATCTTTTCTCCTTAAAGTGATGAACTGCTTCTCTGAGTTGTGCTCAGCTTTTTAATTCATTATTAATGTTTCTTTTATTGATGTTAAAGTGTGTAATGTCTGTAAATGGTTAAACAGTTAATTAGCGTTTCATTTATCAAACAAAATATACAGATACTGTGATTTCAGCTTCTCAACTGCTGCTTTTCTCCATTCTGTGTTATTGTGCATTGATCTCCGTGTGCTTTTAACTCTTTGGTCATTTGAGGATGTCACTTTACGTTAACAGAACTTATAAATGAGTAATTTCTCAATAACCTAGTATAAACTATACCATCCTTCATTAAATATTCATTCATTTGAAGTATATGATTATTGAATACATCTTTGCAGATAGTAAACATTTCATGGTAAAAGAAACCTGTTTTCTAAAAAGGACATCAATGTGATGCTAATGTGCACCAGCAAATACATACACTGTGTGAATTAATGAGAAATGTATCTGCAAAACTGCATTGGTTTCCTTACAATATCCATTCTTAACCTTTTATAGTTATGTTTTAGGAACTCAAAGCATTTAGTGAAGTTCATGAGAAGCTCGTTGTCTTGGTTAAATATTTTTTAAAAACAGTCAACAGTTGATTGAAGCATGAGACCGGACAGATTATAGTTTTGATTGGGCTGTCAACGCTAACACGATAACACGTTCACGCAAATTTGTTTTAACGCCACAAATTTCTTTGATGCATTAATGCGATTTACTATTGTTAGGTTGTAGTGGACTCAGTTTGAATGCTAGAGTGAAGATACTGGGAGCATATGAAATTAGAAAACCTAAGAATCCATTGGCACCAATCAAATTTTGGTGATTAAAAAAAATGGATGGCCATTTTCAAAGGGGTCCCTTGACCTCTGACCTCCAGATATGTGAATGAAAATGGGTTCTATGGGTACCCACGAGTCTCCCCTTTAAGGATATTTTTATGCTAAATGCAGTACCTGTGAGAGTTTCTGGACAATATTTGCCATTCTTTTGTGCTGTTAATTGATTTCAAGTCCTAAATGTACACATATTTCCATAAAACAAGCATATTTGCCCACTTCCATGGTGATAAGAGAATTTGAACTTGACAAATCTCCCTTAAAGGTGATTAACTATGGACTATCATGCATATTTTAATCACTTGACAGCCCTAAAAAAAAATGAATACCCACATAGTCAATCGCATATATGCACACTCCCGTGTTGATAAGACTGCTAAATACTTCACAAATCTCCCTTAAGCTACATTTTGAATAGATAAAAAAACTGTGATTAATTAGCGATTAATTGTAATTAACTATGGACAATAGTGATTAAACATGATTAAAGATTTTAAATGCATGACAGCCCTAATTTTTGATATTTCAATAAAACAACAACCTTTCTGGAAGGGGAACTCCTTGGGGAGTTCTAATGATAGGAAAGTTGTGTATTTGTAGATTTATAGTATTTTGACAAGGAAGAATGATGCAGGGATTAAAAACAGACAGTTTCTCTGGTTCTGCTGCATTAATTTTGATCAAAGCAGTGTGAGTTTGACAATGTTACGGGAGTGGGATGCTAAATCGATGTACTCTTAACCTCACCCAAAGTGTTTTAGTAGCCTAAACCTAATTACTTGCAGGATGCAAGATGTGAACCCTGGAGTATGGTGTCAAACTGTTGCACTTTGTAGACCCACTGTCTACCCAACCACCTTCCTGCAGGCAATAGTTATGCTTCCTCCAAAGCATATTTCACATATTCACAAAACTGTGACCAAATTGCACACAATGCATACAATGTATGGACGCTGACAATGAGACCTTTTGCTAGTATTTCGACCACATGTGGCACACAATGCCTGAGGCCATTGCCAGCATACAGTACCTGCAGTGTAAGTGCACCGTATATCCAATGAATAATTTGGCTGTTATTTAGTGTACAGCACAAGTTTACATGTGATTACATGCTGCTTATACTGTATCTGTTTTGAAGTTTAATTAGGTGATTTTTTTTTGTGTTGAATCCAATTTTTTTCTTCCGCTGGCATGAGCTCCATGTTGCAGAGCCAGTGGCGTCGGGTTTTTTACCACCACAAAGGCGAGACGCTGAATGTACAGGACACTGTGTGCAGCTGACGTTGTGCATTATGTGCCCCATGAGATTTGTCACACTCTCTTGTTCATGGGATCCAGGTCCATGGCTATTTCGCGGGGCTGGCCAGGGCCACGTGGTGTTGAGGGGGAAAGGCTGCGGGATTTGGACCGACGGAGGCATCGGAGGGATGGTGTGTGTAGTCAAGATGAGAGGGAGGCAGCAGGGAGCTGGGCAGTCGGTTTGTTCCCGTTCCATCCTCGGGCTGGAGGCCAGAGCCTGGACACTGAGGATGAGAGATGATGGAGAGAAAGGGAGCAGGAGTCAGAGGACAGGGCGGATGCAAGTAGAAAAAGGTGGGGGTGTTGGGAGAAGGAGAGAGTGGGTCTTTGTGACCAAGGCAGGAGGGGTTAGGAGGAGATGAAGAGAAAGGGGAAGAAGAAAATGTCACTAGAACAATGCTAGCAGTGGGGGGTGTTCTTGTCCGATCAGACCAACACTGAGATGCTAAAGAGGACTTAATGATGCCTGACAAGTCCAATTAATAATTAAAGCAGGAGCTGACAGTCATGCAGCTAGCATGCGACAGTAACTGAGGTTATACTCCCTTGACAAGCCTACTCTCCTGCCCTTCCACCTCCTTTCCTCTTTAGTCACAATTTAGTCATCTTTTCACTTTCCTCTTCTCTTATCACTCCCTCCCCCTCTCTGTCTGTCTGCGTAATGTTGGCACTTATGTTCATACCACACCCCTGCCCCCAACCTTGCCCTCCATCACTTTATCCATCACCCATCCGCTCTTTCTATCCCCCCGCCATCGCTGTTGCTCTCTCACCCCTCCCGTCACCCTTGAGCAGCTCATGCAAAACTGCAGCCGTCACTATCAGGTGTTGACGAGTTGCCCTACTTGATATTCATGGGTGAGATTATTTGGAAGTGTGTGTGTGTCGAGGGGGGGTAACAGGAGAGGGAGGTGATGGAACGGGTGTGTGTGCTGGTTAGGAATGGGGGTTGGAGGGTGTACAGGGTGTACATGAAGCATCATTACCATATCAAAGACATGCTAGGCTTTCTGTCCTAATGGTAATTACACTGCCCACAATTGGCGCTCACAGCTCGGATCACAACAACAAGGGAAAAAAAAAAATTCAAAAAATGGATGGAGGGATGAGGAGGAGGGATATTAAAGAGAAGTGTGTGGGGGGGGGGTACAATTGGCTGGGGCTTTCAGGTTATGTTAATACCGCTCATCTATTTAATTAGTGGCTGGCGTTGGGCTTTGTTTACATCTGACGTGCCCCTTCTAGGAAAGACAGATGAGAGAGAGGGAAACGGAGAGAGAGAATGGGCGAGGGTGAGCGAGGATGAACGAGCATCAGAAAAAAGAACAAGAGAGAAGGAGGATAGCAGAGTGGTTTCCGGGGACGGGTGGTGGGATGGCTGGAGCGGGGTGTGACTGCGCCTCTTGAAGCCGTAATGAGGTCCGTTGTGGATGGACCTTTGATAGGCCTCCTGGCTCCACCTCTTTCAGCCGTCTCTGGAGCCGAGCGGGCCGGGCCGAGGGAATCAGCTCAAGACTGCAGCCAGGAATAATGCCTGCCTGTCTGCCTTCCTGTTTCTCTGACTGATTGACTAGCTGATTGGCTGACTGAGTGCTTGACTACCTGACTCCCCGCCAAACAGAGGGACTGAGTAGATGAGAATGAAACCGACCCACTGACTTGATGACGGACTGGCTACATGATGCTTCAGTATGCACTTTTGCCTCTGGACATGGTTGTCCGACTTCTCCGACCGAAGTGTCTACGCCCACGTTCCCAATCACCACAGTCGAGGCACACTTCCAAACAGTCTCTTCTCAAAAGTATCCATGGTGTTGCACACATTTGCACACTTGAGAAGTGACATACGTAATTATGTCAAGTGTTGAGAAAAAGAGAACGAACCTGGCCTACTTTCACACCTCTGCACATGCGGCCAATCACTGCTGTAAAGTTGCAGAGATTGTCAGTTTTGGAAAGTTTCCAGGAAGTTTTTGGACGCAGCCTCCCCTCAATTCCAGGGAATTCCAGATTGTATTAGATGATGTGGCAAGCTCTTTGTTTGAAGCATGTAGCATGTGTAGGTGTAAGTCTGAGGGCTACGCGACCAACTGTCTGTCTACTCAGTCGCCACAAAAGAACATTAATTTTGTTCAACTACTTTTTTTTTCTTAATAATGTCCAGTGCCAACAGTTCTCACTTTCTACAATATCTGTGCATAACAACTACTGAATGCTTAAGGTTAAGGGAAGATTGTAGTTCTGGTTTAAGGTTTGGTTAAGGTTGAGCAGCAAAACACTTGGTTAAGCTATGGGAAGAATCATGGTGATGGTTAATAGAAATGCAAACAGACATTGCAGGTATGTGTCAGGAACTCCATAGAGCTACATATGCAGTGTTTTTGGGGACTCCCTGAGAGGAACTGTCCACTTGGGGAGAACTACATACCTTCAAGGGTGTTTTTCCTGTTTGCATGCTCACGATAGGAACGCTGAAGTGGCATAAGCTGTTGTTGTTGTACCGGGTTAGCCTTTGTGCTATGGGGTTAGCCTTTGTAGTCTTCTTTTTGGTTTTCTTCTCCTTTTACCTTTTCACTGGGTTAGCCTTTGTAGTACTGGGTTAGCCTTTGTGCTACTGGGTTAGCCTTTGTAGTACTGGGTTAGCCTTTGTAGTACTGGGTTAGCCTTTGTGCTACTGGGTTAGCCTTTGTAGTACTGGGTTAACCTTTGTGCTACTGGGTTAGCCTTTGTAGTACTGGGTTAACCTTTGTGCTACTGGGTTAGCCTTTGTAGTACTGGGTTAGCCTTTGTGCTACTGGGTTAGCCTTTGTAGTACTGGGTTAACCTTTGTGCTACTGGGTTAGCCTTTGTAGTACTGGGTTAGCCTTTGTGCTAAGTTAGCTCACTGAGTAGCGGCCCTCACTCGTTCTGTACCTCAGTGGCTATGTGCTCATGAAAGAGTTAACTTCTGGACTTGGCAGTCGGTGTCCATGTTTACTTCCATTTTTTTGCGTTACAAGCTGTGGTTTGTGTTTTGTGTTGTTTACACAACTAATGTGCACTGCATTGGCTTGTGTTTGACCAATCACCATCACTCTCAGTTCCTCTTGTACTGGGAGAGTAACTACTCGAGGTATCTACATTAAAAACTATGACCGTTCCTAGTTCTTGTGGTGCTGACACAGTAATAAGGGGTTTCTTAGGACTATGAAAAAGTTCCTCTAAAACTCCTATACTAGAACTGAATGTTTGCATTAGATGTAAATTGTGAGGTGCAGAATCATTCAGTATGAACATCATTCCTATGGATGCTAGGCTGCACTATCTGACTTTCTAGTTGACTAACTTGGAGATGATTTAATTTTCATTAAGGGAATATTGTGTCTTAAAAATGTAATTTAGAGTCAGGTGTCTTGCCACAGCTTTGGTTACTGCTTGCTTGATTGATCTTGACTCAATCCTGTTGACCTAAATTTGGATTTTTTTGGCTTTTGATAACAAAAATGGTAATGAGTCCATTCAGAAACCTATTGTTGATATTCCAGACACTACAGTCGTATTTCACCATTATGCCTGACTGACCAACTAACTTGATGGTTAACTGACAGTCAGGCCTTTCTCACAGAACAATTTACTTACTCTACTGAGTCTACTGACTTAAAAGCAGCTCGGCTTGTCCGCTCTGCTCGGTTACTGTGTGTTTGTGACTTTGTCCCCACCCAGGTTTGGTCTAAAGATCTTTGGGACTGACTTTTTGCATCCAATTTGCCTATGCATATGAGTCTTCACACCTGAGTGCACACATTTCTGCCAAGTCTTTGTAATGTGAATGTTTTTGGCCCCTGAATACCTGTGTGTGTGCCTCTGTATCCACTTTTTAAAAAGGGGCTTGTGATGGGTATTGTAATAGAACCCATTTTACTGCGCTCTCAGGGGAAAGTGAACGGGGAAATGAGAGGAAAATGAGAGGGAAATGAGGATCTTTGCCTCTGTTAGAGTAAGCCATCATATCTCTTCTGCAGATAGTTGATGGTTGGTTCCTACGTGTGAGTCAGTCAAGACCTTGGCCAACATTTGATTGTAGCACATATCAGTATAATATTCCACTCAAAAACAATTACAATTTACAGTATATGTCTATATATTTTATGTATATGAGCATTCTCCTTACTGAATGAAGAGTGTAACGTGCGTTAAAAATTCACTGTGACATTTTCAAAAGGTCCAAAATGGCGACGATTTCTAAAAAACCTTTCACTTCAAAGAGCAGACAGACAGACAGATAGATATAGAAAAAAAAAGCCCTTTGGTTCTAAATGCTTGCCATTTCACTTGGTAACAATGAATGATGGGATGTTTTTTTTTTTGCCCACAGTTTACTTGAAAACCCAGAGAATTGTCGCCATCTTCTTCAAGGACCTCCAAAAGAGCGTCTTTGAAAAATACTTGTCTCCAAATTGGGGGTGGATGGGTGGTGGGTGCTCCAGTCAGCTGAAGAACAACAAGGCAGTGATTTGAAGCCTGAGAAGAGTATAGTGGGAAGTTTAGGGATGAAAAAATGGCAAGAAAAGGAGAGGGAAAGATGATAGGGGAAGTGTATGAGATAAAGAATGAATGGTTGTGGGCTTCTGAGACTGCTCTGGTAAAATACAGTCAGCAGGTCCACTGTGTGCCTCACTGGTAAACACAGCAGAGAAAACAAAGGACTGCGGTCGATCTATTACTGAAAAGAGGGCAAGAGAGGAGCGATTGATTGTGCTCGAGGAAGAGGGAAGAAACAGTGAGCGGAGAGGGAACAGCCCACATGCTATCACACTGTTTTTAATAACAGCGTAGCGGCGACCCGAGGCCTCCACGTCCACGCAACGGCTGTGCAATGTCTGCTCGGCGTCTGTGCCACACACAAAAGGGCCGCGATCCAAAAGTCAAGCCATTCTGCTCTGTCTGTCGGCTACAGGCTGCAGAGAGGCACAAGTAGCCGAAGACCTCTGCTTCTCAACTTCCATGTGTTTACCGAGGGAGGCTCTTCATCCCTCGTCATCCATTAAACCGCCACTCCGTGCTCTAAGGCCATGTCTGCACTAATGATTGTAGATTTAAAATGCTGTTGGAAAGTCTACATTGATACCCCGAAACAACAGGAATTTGCCAACGTCTTTCCTCGTAGTCATGTGCAATGCAGCTTTACCCCAGATCACTGTATGTCAGCGCTTTCCCTTTTTCACCCACTACTGACATCAGGACATTGTGGGGAGAGATGCTGCTTGACCATCCAACAAGCACTTTAAGGCCCAGACACACCAAACCGACCTCAACGAACTAGCGGTGACGAAAGCCGACTGTTGCCTCATGTCGCGTGTTTTTTGGACAAAAAGTTGCACTTGAACACACCACAAAGATTACACCCAATGGCCGCTTCCACGTATGTCCTACGCCTCCGTGACAGGAAATAACTCTCCACACCAGCATGTAGCGGTTGTCTGTATTCATCATTCAAAAAGGGAAACCAGAAGACTGAGAACGCTGGATATACAGTACAAGCTGTTGTTATGGTACATACATGTTCGCCGACCATTTTCACACCACTCTCACTCACCACTTAGCTTCATTCCAGATGGCCACGTGAAAATATCCATGTATTGGAATGATCAGAGGATATGAAGATGAACAATGAGATCTTGACTTTATGCGTTTGCTTGTCAGAGTGATTTCTGGCACCGACGGGCTTCGCCGCCGATTCAGTGCGCTCAATCGACCAATAAGCCTCCGATACAGACTCAAGCCAACGGTTTCTGGGACACACCGCAAACACTAGGGCAAGAGACGCTCACTGACGGCCCCATTTGTCAGTCAGCCGAGTGTTGGCTTCACGTGTCTGGGCCTTTACACTTCTTCACCAACTTTTTTAACACCTGTGGGGCATTTGAAGGTTAAGAGTCTTGCTCAAGGCCCCCTCAATGACAGTGATAGATGCAGAGATCCATCTCCCAATCTGTTGTAAATCAAAACAGGAAAATGTCACAAATGCAGAAACTGCATGATAAGAATGTTTAAAAAATAACATACTTTAAGCTGATCTGATTATGTAGACATACAGAGACAGCTAGCACAAAAAAAAAAAGATTAATAGATTTATAATATTAGCTACCATTGAAAGTTTGAATCTCTCTCATTAGATTAGATACCGCTAGTTACATTAGGAATACATGTTGTTTTAAACCATGATTATGTAGCTACGTACTGACACTTCAGTGTGGAATTATACTGTAAAACAAAAATGTATACTTCAGCCTCAACAAGTCATTTCAAAATCATGTTTTCTTCTTAATTAGAAATCAATCTGCCAACTTAGGGTGTGTTATTTAATCTGAAATGAAAGCTTTACCCATTTAAATACTTCTCTTAAAACAGATATAAAGACGATGACAGGAAACAGGAGAAATGCATGTGTTGAATGGGCTTAATGACTCACTAAAGTGGATATTATCTTACAGCGTGAAGCACATGGCTCTCTGATAACTGAACTAAGGTCCAGTAGGAGGCGTACTCAGCGCAAGCAGTTCAGTCCTGGCCTCCACCTCCCTCCCTCCCTACTTCTGAAAGTCTCTCCCTCCACTCCTCTCCCTCACTTCTTCCTCCTCTCCTCACAGTGTATCAAGTGCATCATCCTCTCACACCTCACTTTGCCCTCGAGAACAGCGCCCCGCTCACACACACACACACACTCCCACAAACACTCGGCGCGCATGCACGGCAGCACCTCGTAAGTGAGATAAGGAACTCGCGACACCAAAGGGTCCGGCTTCTGTCACCCTGCTACCTCGCCTGGACCACATGGCCTCCGGGTGCAGAGAGGAGCGAGAGAACGGAGAGAGGAGGAGTGGGAACAAGAGTAGGAGGGGAGAAGGCTCAGGAGCAAAAAGGAAGGAAAAAAAAGGAAATGTGATAAAGATGCAGAATACGGAGAGATGAAAGAGGTGGAGAGACAGATGGGGCCAGAGAGAGGGAGAGAAAAAGACAGAGAGCTTTAAAAAAAAAAAAAAAGAAGAAGAAGAAGCAGCGAGCGAGCGGCAGCAGTGCCAGCAGAGAGGGACTGTTGTTTTCGGTGCATGTTGTCGGTTGGCCTGCCACTAGTTAGCATGAGGCAGATGCAACCGGGAGTGCTTGGTAATTATCGCGGTGAACCTCCCTCAGAGCACATGTGCTTTCCGTTCGCTAATCTTCACAAAGATTCAGCGTGGCCAGGTTTTCAACATTTCACCCCCGTTAAAACAATAGACATAAAAAAGGAAGCACATATGGTACATCAAAAAAATCGCCGAGGCTGCTGTGTGTGTTTCCTCAGAGCAAAGGAACATCAGATGACAACTTCTGCCATGCCTTTTTTTTTTTTTTTTTTCGCATCATTTGTTTGCGATCAACATCTCTCCGAACATCCCGCTCTTCAGCGCGACTGGTGCGTTTGCCGTTATCGTGTCGAGTTCAGCAGCTCCCGCGCTCCTTTTCAACAGGTGTTTGCGGATCCCACTGTAGGAGAGCCGGGCTCCTGCAAACTCCTGATAAGCCTGCGTACTCGCCGCTCACCCAGCCGCTGATATAATCTGTATACACCTGCAATCATATGCTCCAGCCAAGTGACAGAAGCATTCCCTCGCCGACCGCCACAGATAAGTTATCTCCATCAGCTGCGCCTCTCTGCACTTTGAACATAGTACTCAGATACACTTGGACTCACTTTACATAAAACTGCAGTCACAGTCACATCGGTCAAGCTGCCCTTAATGTGCTTAAGCACCCTAACAGTGTATTTAAGATTGAAGTGAACTTAATATAACGCTTGTTGGGGCATTATCAGATTAACTTGAACAAATGTCAGAACTAATGTCACCCAGCACAACAGATTAACATGTGAATTTCATGCTATAAGGTCTTCACAATGTGTGTATTGAAGTGATGTAAAGAGGCACATGACCGCACATAAGTGCAACATAATCAAAAAAGCTGAGGGGCATTTTTAAATGGTTGGAATGCAATTTTTCTTGGTCAAGGCTGCGGGACACGTGATGCAGCGTGTCTTTCCATCACATGTTCTTGTAACTGTGCTGCACACAATCCCTATTGATGGAATAACAACCAAACATAAAGATATAAATAACAACAAGTATAATACACCTGGATGACCAACCATCTGACAGTTCCAAAAGGCTTTTTCAGCTGCACCCATTAAATAAAAAGAGTTGCTTTACATATTTTGTGAAAGGCCTTATAATGTAGGAACACCTGCTGACCCCTACCTGATGGGTTTTATTTCTTGTCCACTCGTAGCCTTTCCTTTTAAGGTTTTTAGTAGCTCCAAAGTGATTGTGTCTCATACAGAAGGTTGGTAATAGACTGCAGTGCTGTATATGCTTTGTATATGTGGGTTTTTGATTAAAAAAAAAAAGCCTTTATTGGCTGCATGGCTTGTTCATGAAACAAAAAAAAAAAGTTTAAATAAGGGCTCAAATCAGGACAATACCTGAGCTTTACCTTGGGACAACAGATGGGAGATTATGAGTGTCATTCAAAAAGTACTGCCCCCAAATTCACAAAACAAAAAAACACAAAACAGTGCCACAATCAATCCAAAACAGAAGGTAAAGGTAATGCCTCAAAAATGTGGATACTTTGCATGCGGACAACTATGCACACCATGTTCGGTGCGAATTATCCCTGTTCCTGTGTTCCCTTTTCACAATGACAATTTCGTACTCATTCCTGCTCATTTCCTACTCATTCCTACACTCCACACAACAAAGACCTTTCCAGAGAAGGTCTAAGAGGCTAACGTTAACCACACAATACTTAAACTAATCAGATCCCAAATGTGATGCGAACGATAGCTGTTGTGGCTAGCCATAAAAATAAATGTGTCTGAAATTAATGTCCTCATTCAGACGTGGATAAACTGTTGCCTGAAGTTTAAGAGTTATCTTTGTAAATCATTTATTATTACTAGGACTCTGAAAGTTAATGCGAAAACGTTAACGTTAATTTGTTTTCACGGCACTAATTTCTGTAATGCTTTCACGCAACTTTCAATTTTTAGATTGTAGCGCACAGTTTTAAAGCTAGAGAGAAGACACTGGCATCATATTTAACGTAAGGAATCCACTGGTACCAAACATGTCACACTAGTTTGTAGGGAAGGAGGTTAAATAACGCTCCAAACTTGCACTAAATTTTGATGAGGAATAAATAGATGGCTTTTTGTCCCTTGACCTCTGACTTCAAGATATGTGAATGAAAATGGGTTCCATGGGTACCCACGAGTCTCCCCTTTACAAACGTGCCCACTTTATGATGATAAATGAAATACTTTTGAGGGTCTCTGACGATATTTGTCATTGCTTTGTGTTGTTAATTGATTTCCAGTAATAAATATATACACACATTTGCATAAAGCAGCATATTTGTCCACTCCCATGTTGCTAAATACCTGACAAATCTTCCTTTAAGGTGTAATTTGAACAGAAAGAAATTCTACAATTTGCAATTAATCACTATGGACAATCATGAGATTAATTGTGATTAAATATTTTAATCGATGGACAGCCCTAATTATTGCATCTTTGCAAAGAAACGCCATTTTTGTATACCAGACGTTTGACTCCTGATCCACAAATTACTTAAATTTAGTCCGGAGCTACAAACCCCATTTTATTGCCGCAGCGGCGCACAGAATCAATAACGTCGGCAGCAGTAAATCATTAATGAAATCCCACAAGATGTACGAGGGAACGTTGTTGGCTCACACGCAGGTCAAAGTGTTTAACCTCTGTCTGTATTACATGTCATTTTCAAATTGTAAAAAACATGAGACAGAGACTACCGTTATCCAAATGTGACATGTCTGAATAACAAGTAGTCCTACCGTACGCTCTCTCTCACACACAGAGAGCCCTGCTAATAGAAAAGCTGAAGCAGTTCCACTATCTTCTCTTGTATTTATTTCCTCTCATGCTGTCCACCCGTCTTCCTTTCTCCCTCCATCCCTCCCTCCTGTTTCCTTCCCTTGTACTCTCTCTGGTGCCTGACCTCCTGTAAGTACCATGTAATCTTTGCTGTTGGACTAATACTCCAGTCCTTCCCTACGCAGGTCACCAGTGGCTTTCCATCTTGAACACGTCTGCTGAGATAGTTGGTGTCCTTTTCAGCCCCCCCCTTCCTCCTCCACACCCACAACTCAACACGGGTGGTTAATGTTGAGCACTGCAAGAGCCTTGTTGTACTTGAAAACAAATCACAGCACTGTGGCTTAATAATGTAATGAGTCTTTTAAGCCGCGCAGACAAGTTGATCCGCTCCGTTACAAATATGGGAACTTTTTTCATTACATGACCTCCTCCTCCCCTTTCCTCTTCCCCTCCTGCTCGCAGTGTTGTTTTTTTGTTGTCTTATCAGCACAGTAATTTCTAAATAGGTCAATCCAAAGAAGTGGCGTCACAGTTGCAAATGTCTGAAGTGAATCACAGGAGCACAAAACAAAAAAGCACGAGAATTCAACAGATAATCAGCTCTACTTTTATTCAAAAGCACAGGCTAACCATCTTCTTGAAATGTCTTACTCCCCCCCAAAAAAAAAAAAAAAAAATCAGGTGAGAAAGGTACACAATTATGTATTCAGAAGTCACACATTTGATCTGATAGTCAGAAGCAAATTAATCTATAGATCTGACGCAAGACCACTACCTTGAAATAATCAAATACGGAACATCTGCGTCTTTTAATTCACTTCTCATTTGGATCAATGAGTCCAAACCATAAAGTGCTGATGAAGCTTTTTTTTTTTTTTTTTTTTTACAAAACAATAAAGAATAAAAACAAAAAAACACTTGGATTCCTGATCCAACACTAAGTGAAATTGGAATGCAATAGTTTTATACAGACCTCTTTTATTTTATTTTAATAAAAAGCCTTTCTTTTCATAAAATATTGTTGAATTTGGCCGTGGCTATGAACTCTTTTACATTAAAAGCTGAAAAGAATTCTGGGGGGATAATGGCACAGATTGGGAGGTCATTGCTGTCTGGATTTCATCGCATAAAGAAAGCTTTCATAACGGATACAACATTGTCCCGGGTATGCCATATAGCAGAGGTAAATCTCAATCAGCCTCTTTTGTCAGGGATCACAGCAGCATTGATATCGAAAGCATAATATTTCTCCTCTTTTGTCTCTGGAACCACCGAATCCCATGTATGTTTCATGAGGGGCAACCCTCCCTACAAGCACCGTGATTTGGTTCCTGAACAATGCCGGTTTAGGCATCGTGGAACTGAGGCCGCTTTGACCGTGGCACCCTACCAGTAATTGAGTTCCTTTGCCTGTCATGTGTGGGGTCAGTGTCCCTGCAGTCAGGTGCCGAAAAGAAGGGGGGCTCTGTTTGGCATAGGCTGGAACAACGGCATGCAAGGCCCGCCTGCTTGTTAATAGACCAGCAGTGCAGTCATTATCCATCCAAGGACTCCAGAAAGGAGCTTTTAGAGCAGATGCTCCCCGAACTCAAGGTTTGCACACATAGGAAGTCAGGAAGAAAAAGACATGGAGCTGCCTGAACATAAAGGACTACCTGGATATTTTCTGCATTGTGGATGTATATCCTTGCCTCAAGGCCATTTATCGTCCTTTATTTTTGCATCTCCTCTTTTAGGCTACTCGTCAAAACTCATACCCCATTCCCACTCTCTGTATTCCTGTAATCGTGATTTCCTCTCATTGCAGGCTGCTATACTCACTGTGCACGGCCCACTCTCTTCAGCTCGTTCGGTAATGATCCTTGCTCTCTGTGACGACTGGAATCCTTTTGTACCCGTCTGACACGTTTTATGTTTGAAAGGGAACAGAGGGCGTTTTTACAATGGCCTTTTATGCCCTGTGAGAAATATATGAGTCTTTTGGCGCGGCTAATGAAGGCGCTTTCATGTCCCCCCCCAACACCATCAGTAGAAGTGCATAGAGATGGATTGTCGGGGGCCCGCACAGGCCTCAGCGTAGCCCACAGCACATTGTACTGGCCCCAGGACTCTGAGTATTGATCTAACAAGGGAACGGAGAAAGAAAGAAAAGAAATGAAGAGTCTCCAGTATTAACGCTTGCTCGTTTCCGCTCCCGCTCTGACGTCGGGACAGGAGAGCAAGCGAGGTGAGACCGCTGACAGGCTACGCTCCGCCTCCCCCGGCGCTCTCGCCGCAACACGACCATCATCATTATCAAGGTGACCATTACTCCCCCTTGTTTCAAAGACAGTCATTACGGCTCCTAAGAACAGAGGAAGGGCCAGGACGGAGGACAGGGGAGGAAGACAGATAAGCGGAGACAGAAAAGAAGGAGAGGTGGATGGATGAGAAAAGAGTGGCGAAGAAGAAGAGGGCTGTGATGAAGAATTATGATGAGGAAAAGCGTGATTGGTGAAGGAAGAGAGGTGGAGAGAGAAAGAGAGGACGTGTGGGAATATAAGTGAAATAATTATGGAAGCCACTTCACCAAGGGCATATTGTACTGCGCAGAAAGTAGCTTCAAGTACACACACACACACACACACACACACACACACACACACATTGTACGGGTGCACTCGTGTCAGCCAATGTCAGCTCTTGTCAGCTCTTGGGTGAAGGCAGCGTTAGCTTGTGATGGTCTCGCCACACTGCCGGGGGTCATGGGATATGAAGTCTCGTCGTGAATTTAATTGTCTCTTTATAATCAGATTAATTAGCAGACGTATGCTTGTCAGGAGCAGCCTCCCACACACACACTCTCACACATACACACACACACACACACACACACACACACACACAACCCGCAACACCTACTCTCCAACCTCCACTGCATCACCCTTGCTTTGTCCCCGCGCCCTCTTTTGCCCTTCGTGTTCACCCCGAGAAGCCGTGTAAAGACGGGTTGGATTGAGCGTGCAAGCGCATGTACGTGGAAGTAGCCATGTCTCTACAAAATACATGTACATAACTCTTCGAGTACTGCGTCCTTTTCCCTTCTGTGTGCGCAGGCTGAGCCGGGGACGGATATCTTCGCCGACAGTGGGGAACAGAATTATTCCGAGCGTTTAACATCTAAGGCCGCAGAACAAGGCGTGCGAGTAATACAAGGGCTATGAGTTCAATGGTAATAGAAGAAAAGGGATTTTTTTTCTCCCTTCTTCAAGAGTACAAGAGGGAGCGGGGTAAATAATTCATTTCCTTTGGCTCAGGGCACGTCCTATTGTCACCGCCTAACAAGCACAAGGACAGGCGGCCGGCGGGCCTCTTATTGCTTGTGAACGGCAGAGAGAGGAATGGAGACAGAGAGAGAGGAAGAGGGGAGGCATGGTAATGCGCTCTTTGATCCTCCCTCGTTAGCCCTTGGTGAGCTTCCTCTGCTCGCCGCCGCCCAGAGAGATGGTCAGATCGCGCCCCTGGCTCTGTCAGGTGTGTGTGTTCATGTATTTGTGTACGTGTGTGTACCCTGGCAAAAGGACAGTAAAGACACTTCCTCTCCCTAATGCAGCCCAGGTGGAGGTGCTTGCTCTAAGGGGGCCAAGAATTAAATCCTCCACAAAAATACACAGACACCATTTGAGTATAAATGAGTGTTCAGGTTATGCGAGAATGCAAATGCAAACTCGCATAAAGTATGTGAAAATATACTTCTGTTATTTATGCCTTTACAGACCACAAGCTGGCTCAATCTGAAAACTTAGTTTATGTGTGAAAACAAAATTAATGTTTTCAGGTCATTTTGGTAAAGTTCAGCTACAAAGACACAAAACAATACAAGACATACATCGAAGTCAAGAAATATTAATCATTTTGATTAAATAAGCTGTTTGTAATACAATCAAATGCACTCATTTAGTTGTTCTCCCTTATTTTTCAGTATTTAGTTGAACAAGCATAATACAGTGATCTGATCATGCTTGCTGAAGCCACCTTTTTACTATAAAATGCTTCATGTCCTGAGATGTCAATCAAATCACAGTTTAATGACAGAATGATCACTCAGGTTAGAGGCCACAATAGCTTGATATACAGTATAAACACACAGTGACAAGCATCTTCGACAACAAGAAGAAGAGAAGAAGAAGAAGAAGATCAACCTTTATTAGTCCCACTAGGGGAAATTCAATTTACACTCTGTTGTTAACACACACATGCACATACAGGACCCATATACATGCAACAATGGAGAGATGTCAGAGTGAGGGGGCTGCTCCTGACAAGCGCCCCGAGCAGTTGGGGGTTTGGTGCCTTGCTCAGGGGCACCTCGGCAGTGCCCAAGAGGTAAACTGGCACCTCTCCAGCTACCAGTTCACACTCAGTTCTTGGTCCATGTCAGGACTTGAACCGGTGACCCTCCGGTTCCCAAGCCAACTCCCTACAGACTGAGCTACTGCCGCCCCCAAAGTATTATAACATCTAAATGAGCTGCAAACTGGTTATTAATCAGCTGTACAACATGATAAAACATTTGCAAAACAACTCTATATTTTATCTATATTATAAATATGGCTGCTTAAGAGCAGATGGTCCAATTTGGTCAAGTTTCCACTAGACATTGAAATCTCAACGGGACTTCGCCATAGTGCAGCCAGAATGCGATGCAGCTGGATCCAGTTACCACAAGGTCGAAGTCGGCCGGCAAATATCCACCGTTTTGTGTGGGTTCACACCTGATTTGAACATTGTTAAATTTTTCCAACTTTCGACTTGCGCTCACAAAAGCAAAAATCAAACGGTCCAGAATGAAAGTCGTGGTGGAAATGTCGTCCATTTTTGGTCATTTGGCTCCTCGTACGACTCAACTGTTGCCTCAAATTATGTGATGTGCTTTCCTACGCTGTGACAAGAGTCTGGATGATGCAAAATTAGCAGCTGGCTAGTTACTTAGCTAGTTTGCTAATTCCAACATGCTTTCAAGCTACACTGGTTACAAAAAACGTTTCGGCGACCATGTTAACAGGTGCAACTGCGACTCTTCTAGAGATTCGAGGCCTTGTCTATTTTTGATGCGAGCCGCACGCGTTTCATGGCAGCAACAGACAGTGAAAGTGATTGTTTGACTGTATATTTACATCATATCAGCAACATAACTACAGTTTCAAAGTCCAGACATCTGTAGAATATATCACAGACAGTGAGGGTGATCTCAAAATAAAACCTCTCAAACATTTTTTTCTGTGGGCAGAACTCCTTCATTTGTTAACACAAGGCTTTTATTCTGAAATATGTGCAGGACAGTGTTGTAGGATATGCAGTGACTTACAGGGCTCCATGAATGAATATAGTACAGGATTTTAATTGTGGATTAGTACTATTATTTATGACTGAGCACACATTTCTTGACCTTTCTCTGTCTAAAATAAATATAAATGACATTTATAATGAAATAATATGGCCATTATAAGAGTCAGTTTCCGTGTAGAAAGAACAACAGCAGCAACTGAAACGCAGCCAGTGTGAACAACAGATGCGTGAATCACGTCGCCGTGAGGTAACGCAGCCGCCACGCGCTCCTCACACGTACAGTCTGTATGAGGGCTAAGGCGTAGAGACCACAGGGTGCGCTAGCTAGCTAAATTAAATGGTGGCAAATGCGCAAATAGGCTACTAGTTCATTAGCCACCAAAACAGGAAAACATGTTCGAGTCTGGCGTTCACGCCAATGCAAAGGAAGCGCACCAAGAGGACAAACGCTGTAGGATTCAGTTCAACCGGATTAAACCAGGCTGTTGTGAAACATCCCCTTAGACTTCTGCTTAAGATATTACTTCAATAATTCATTGATGATCAAAGTTGCTGATTTTTTTTTTCTGTTGATTGGCGAATGTTTGTAGCTCTACTTGTACACAGCTTATATCAGACTTACGTTGTCCATCATTTGTGCTGTTGTGCTCATTCTGCTGTATTTTCAGGTGTGAACAATGTTGGCATAGTGTTAGCTGAAGGCCAAAATGCAGAGAAAAAGATGTGTTTTTGAAATGTATCCTAGTGTGGGTTCTCAATCATTATCTATTTATAAGCTGTACTGTGTTTGTGGTAATAGCAGTGTGCTTTGTCTGCGGGCCTTTTTCACTTATATAACTGTCATTATGGTCATTGTACTTTGTCTCCCTATCTCTCTCTCGCTCATTCTCTCTGTCATTGTTTTGGGGGGAATAGCAGGAGGAGGTCCAGGCCTGCGAGGGGACAAGGTCCAGGCTAATGGCAGGAAGTCTTTAAAGCTTGCAGCCGCCGCATTTCATCTAAGCACAGAGGGGGCCCCCTGGCCACAGACCCCTACTTTGATCCTCTCTCTCTCTCTCTTTCTTTCTCTCTCTCTTTCTCTCTCTCCTGGTCTGTCTCTCTGCTGGCCTCCCTCTGCGTCTCTCACCCCAGCGCCAGGGCCGAGCTGCTGCTTAATTAACACATCTTTTAATACACACACCCAGGAAAGGCATGCACAACACAGGCACACATACATGTACATGCTAACACACACAAACATTTGGTGGAGTGCACATAACACAGCTAACAAGGCAAAAAAAAAGTGTGTATGTGTGTACTCGCAATGGCATACAGACACAAACACACACTATGCCTCCTCTGTCTGACTCACTGTAACCAATTGAACCTATCTTTATCTTATTCTGGCAAAAACCATCTCCTTGGCGATGTTATTTGATTTCATGTTGTGTTTTCGATTTAAGTGAAATTGTGCGTGTGTGTCAGAGCAAGATGACTATGTGTGTTATTTCTTTTATGTCTCTCAGCAGCTAACATTAGAGGCCAAACAATAGTAACAACTGTTTAGACCAACTTCTTGAAAGCAAAAGTGACACAGACAACACCAGCAGCAACTGTTTAAAGAGTGAAAGTAAGATATTGATATGTGGCAGCGTGGAAAAGGAGAATTAAATATTACTCTCAGCTTAGCACAGTTAGCTTTATGAATTTATGAATTCACAAAAGGTTGGGTACTGGAGATCAGCACTTGGGCAATTAAAAATGAACTCTAGGTAGAAATAAATTAGACCGTGTAGCTTTTGAGATTGCTGTTGAGCAAGCAAGTACTGTACGTTTAGGTACGTAGGTATTATGGCGAGATTAGACACCTCAGACAGGGAAAATGATACATTGCCACTGTTAGGGGGAGTCTCCAGTCGTTGCTGTCCCGTTCTCCTGATCTAGTTAGGAACGCCCACATCAAGTTCATACGTAACATTTTTAGCAATGTCGGTCTGGCCACCACTTTGTTCCAGACTGAAATGTCTCAGCGACTATAAGATGGATTGCCTTGAAAGCTAGTACACACATTCACGTTAAAGCTTCAGTAGACATCAAGTTTTTGGCATTATTGGGCAAAAAAATCCATAATAACCTTTCAGCATTTTATAATTAAAGTGTTCTGGGGGGAAACCAGACCTCTGCACCTTCTCATGGCTCTGTTTTCAAGCTTTGGAAAATCTAGCTTGTGACGGGAGACTTTGACTAATCACAGGTCATTTCAGAGAGAGAGAGAGAGAGAGAGAGAGAGAGAGAGAGAGAGAGAGAGCAAGAGAGAGGGAGAGAGAGCGTGTTCCTATTGGCTGTGCACCAGTTGGTGGGTGGTGCTCGGTATTTCCTCAACTGATCTCAACCTGGCTGCCAAGTCTCAAACTTTCTTTTTTTGAGGAGAGAAATAGACATTACAGTAACAAAGTATTGATTCATTTTTGATCAGTGCTGTGTGGTTTGACCGTTTGAGCAGAATTTGTGAGTGATTGACAGCCGGCTCTCATAGATGGCAGACTTCAGATCAGATCAGCTCTGACTGGTTCTTTTCCTCCGGTCTGTGAAATCTTGCCATTAGGAGCACCGAAGGACACAGAGGCACATCATTTTTTTTTTCAGATTACCTGTCTCATGCACTACGTTCAGGATATAATGAATGGTTTATGAAAAGAACTTGTTTTAATAATATTTGCACTATTTCTGCTCACTGTAGCTTTAGGGATGAATTGTAGTAACTTGGGCGATTCCTTAACTTTTTATGGTTGAGTAGGGCTAAGTTGACTCCCTGTGTGTACAGTTTAGTTGTCCGTGAATAATGGTGCCTTCAAATGGGGTCGTGTTTACTGTATTTATGAGACTGGAAGTTGTGTTCACGATATGCATGCTGTTCAAGTGAATAAGTCGTGAAAAACGCCACTGCTAAGCAACAGCAATATTATTGTTACTGTCTGAGTCTAGAAGCCACAGAGACTAACATTTTAGCAAGCTAACAAGTGGGTAACATAAGACAGGAAATGCAAACGCATAATGATGAAAGATGAGGTCGTTGAGAATATCAACATTTTCCTCAGACATATAAAATTACGAAAGAAAAACGATATATGACTAAAATTGCAATACACTGTACAGTATTAACCTGTTATACACCCAAAAATGAACTTCCATTGTGTCATTGGCATGTTGCCATGCTGATACTAGCGTGTAGCTCAAATCAACTTCAACATGGCTGTAGACTGTATAGTTGTATTAATCAGTGGCGTCCCTGTTTGGTCATCATCTATTTGATGTGAACTGCATTTCTAGTTTCTTTAGTTTCTGGATATACTTTTTTATATATTAACATTTATTAAGAAGTCAGAGTGTGAAGAGTTACATTGTTGTACACATGGACAACTTGACCTCAATAAGGTTTCTGAGCTGGAGTTATTGAGTCGGCAAATATTTTCATTGTGTGACGTTGGTGTGATGTTGCTTCCTCATCTTGTCCACTGCAGATTTGTAGTCTCCAGCAATATGTTAATTTTAGAACAGTATGTAGTGTTTTCTGGGCAGCGAGAACCTTCAAACACACGGTTTATGCATTATTTTCTGTCAAGTAGGAAATAATACGTGTTATACTTAAACCAGCAGGCTTTCAACACGGTTGTGAAATTAACCAAACACAGACGGTCCAAAAAACATGTGCATCATGGCAAGGAGAGGGGTGTCGATTTTTCTGAAGTTGTACCAAATTGCGATACAATTAAATAGCCATCAGTAGCCATTTGTATCAGTATTCTTGAGCTAACAACTCTTTAATATCTCATTCAATAAAAGCCAGCACTCTCAGCCAGCCGGAGAGCTACATTTGATCTAAGAGAGGTCACTGCAGCTGACCCTGGCGCCTCTTCTCTCCTCTCTCATACTGTGTGTGTGTGTCATAGTTGTGGAGAGGTATTAGCCTAATGGCAGTTGCATTCAAACACTTTTATTAGCTTTTCACGTGCCTCCGCTGGGTTCCAGCCACTGTTTCAGAGCCACTCGCTTTAGCACGACGCGCACACACACACACACACACACACACACACACACACACACACACACACACACACACACACACACACAGTCTCTCTCTTGCTCTACCTCTGTCAAGCACCCACACCCACTAACACCCACTCACACACACACACTCACACACAGTCACAGGTCTCTAAGTGAGACAGGGCCCTGGGTAATTTGCTGTAGTGGAGCGGAGTGGCACTAAAAGCCTGCTGGGTAATTGAGAGGCTAGGGGACGGAGTGAAGCCGACTGCCCTCTGTGTTCGTTTGTGTGTGTGTGCGTGTGTGTGTGTGTGTGTGTGTGTGAGCAAAGGCCCCTGCTCGCTCTCATTATGCTGTGGCTCCTGCCTGCTTGTCATTGTCTGGACGCGGCGCCCACAGAAAGCAACAGTAATGCGCAGTGACACCCGGCGTGTGTGCGTTTGTCTGACTCTTCGTGCGTGTGTGTGTGTGTGATGTGCAGCGAGACATCATGTCCTCTGAAAAACAACAGTATCCTCACCGTGCCCTTCCATCTCCCACATGTGCACAAATTCAAACACATGCATAAATACACACACTTATCACTCCACTAGCTGTATCTAGTCTGGAGTCAGATGGCAAACACAGACCCTGACCGTTCTTCCTCCCTTCCCCCATCTCCCTTCCCTGCCAAGCATTGGACGTTAGGCCATCCGTCCTTACGAGACGTAGAATGTGTACACTGTATGTGCATACACGTGGCATTTTCTTGCATTGTTTCTTGTGTCGTTTACTTTGCATGTGAGCTTTAGTAGAACGATTCAATGAAAGTTTAGAGAAAGGTTAATTTTATCGGGTCAGTCAGGCAGCTTTACCTATGCAAAGCAATGCACTGTAATTTGTTTAGATCCCACAAAATCAGTTTGTATGTAATCCACGTAATGGTGAGCCAGGAAGTATAAAGAGATATAAACGCTGTATAGACTGTGACTTTTGCCCATGAGACCGCTGTTTGTACCCTGTGTGACACCAGAAGTAAGCTTTGACTTATTTGTAACTTGAGTAACTTCACTTCCATAGTTATTTTAACCCAATGCCCTTTCACCTTCATTGTTTTGGGGGGACGGATACTGTATCTCAAAATCTCTAGATACCACTAGAGTTCGGTGAAATTATTATTATTTTTGTTATTTAAAGTGAACTGACCCTTTTGAGATCCAGTCGATTTAGGGTTAAGTAAAAGCATGAGATTCTACTGTTTTATCACAGGTTATTCATCCATACTCCTCTTCCTCCTCTCATCTACCTCTTGATGTTGTGGAAAAGATCAATACAGTGTCTCCCTTCCACAGCATCTGTCATTCACAATTTCATCAAGCAGATCTTTATTATGCATGCATGCATGTCATCCTCGACTATAGCTCGCACTGGTCCCCATAATGGCCAACATCTGGCCTGGTGAAGTGTCTTTAAGCAAGACGAGTATGATTATAGCGACATAAGAGAGTTTTTTCTCTACCTGGACCAACTTCAGGACCCATATTGTAGAAAGTGAGATTATCAGGTGTTTTTTTTTTTAGATTGTAACTGCTTTTACACAAGCTGTCAGGACTTCTGTAAGGTTGTGATGTCACAGCTATAGTCAAGCGCCACTAAACTCACTGTAGTTGACACCCAGTGAATCCCCGACTAAAGTGATGCTGTGAAAACCGGAAAGCACTGACCAATCAGAGCCAACTGGGCTTTTTCTGGAGCATGTCTTAAAGAGACAGGCACTAAAATGAAGCTTTTCAGACAGAGGTTGAATACAGCTATATTCATACAGACAGTATGATAAAAAGTGTGTTTTTTTAACATTTAATCATGTAAACATGTTCTAGTAGAAACCCAAAATACATAAAAGTATGAAGCTGGAAATGAGCCTGATACAGTACATCTCCTTTAAGACTTTCTGTTTTCACTTCGAGTTAAGCATACTGTACATATTGTCTACTGTGTGTCATTTCTATTAATTCTACAAAGACGTCCCTCTGCTTCCAAACCTATAAACGTTTCAGAGTTTTAACTCACTTGACTAAGTCAGTTTTCAATTAAACTCCACACAGTATATGCCAAGACCTCATGTACCGATCAGATCATGTTTGTACTGGACAGAGTGCAGACCTTTTATTCGTAGGCCAGCATCATCACAAATCAATCACACATTCTTCATCTGTTCAAAATGTACTTTAAAGGGAGATTTGTCAAGTATTTAATACTCTTGACAGCCCTAATTTGTACCTTTTAAACTTCAACCAACCAGACATCTGAAATATTCAGATATATACAGCTTAAAAATAATTGGGAGCAAAATACATTGATGTTTGGACAATACTTCCTGTTTTCCGTGAGGTTTCCAAACATCACAAACATGCACAGAAGTGAAAAACATGCACTTGCATACCATCCTCCATAAAGACTTTCAAAATAAAAGACAAAAAACAACAGGAAGGGGATTATGAATCAAAAGTAAGTTTATAAATAAAATCTGTGAACCGCCTCATAGCTGATGTCCGTTGTGTTTCTGTTTATATTAAGCTGTTCCTATACAGCATCATTCCCTTGCTATTCCCAGTGTGCACTGGTACAGAAGTGATGTGTTCATCGCCACGAGCAGTGACAAGCTCTTTCTCACACAAACGTGGACACACATACATCTACTGTATATACAGTCCTTGCAAGCATATTAACATTCATATAGAGTAAATATTTTAGTTTTTTTCGTCATCGGTCTTCATTTGTATTTTTCTACGCTTCCATTAGCTTTACCTGTGTGATGTCAACAGTTCACTTTCAGTCTCTCTCCCCTCTCTCCTTGATCTCTCTGCTGTTCTTCTCCTCTCTTCCCTCTAATTGACACTGACATCAAATCAATAATTTCACTTTTTTTAGTGTCCTTTTGTCTGTTTGCGGTTCTTTGCTCAGATGGCATTGGCAGAGCGAGGGACATCTATGAAAATTGATGGAGTGTCCCTTGTTTCTAAGAGAAAGGGGAGAAAGAGTGAGAAAAAACGGGGAAATCAGAGAGGTTGAGAGAGACAGAGGAAGGCAGCAAGGAAAGGAGCATCTGCATTGTCGCATCTGTATTGTATGAAATGTAATATATGGCCTCCACACTGAGAGAAACACACACACTTTGCAATTGGCCTTCACTCGCAGCACAAGTGCACACATGCCTTTATTCTGTAAGTGTTTTTGTTTGGTTGTGTGTGTGTGTTTACGTATCAAGGCTGGCTCGCCACTCTCGACCATGCGTAGTCCTTCCTTTCATGTTTTCATTTACTGTTCTGCTGCAATGTGATCAGCTAAAGCATGTTAGGTAAGGCATGTCAGAGCAGAGGGCTGGAAAAGAGGCTTTCCCCCTCTTTACACCAATTCTGTCACTCTCTCTGTTTCACTCTGATTTGCTGAATTTGTAAGATTGCGCATACAAATTTGTAGCTTTCTATGAAATTATTATCATTTTCACTTACTTTAAAATAAAATGTAGTATTATGGTGATGTTCTCAGGAGGAGTTTGCAATGCACAAGCAGTGTAACACTTCCCATAATTCACCATGTTGCCCCAAAAGCTCATATTAACACAGTAACCTGAACTAAGAAGAAGGTTAAATGAGATTTCCCATATGTGAGTAGCCAGCTTTGCTCAGCCAAATATTTAAAGGAACAGTGTGTAACATTAACTAAGAATCATTGTGTTTTCGTTCACTTAGAATGAGCCCTTCATATCTATGGGTCCTCCCTATGGAGTCCTCCTATGAATATATAAAGAGAAGTGGATCCAGCGCCGGACAAGGGCAAACTCCTTAACTCGTTCCTATGAAAGCTGCTCAGTGTCGCATCAAACATATTGAGCAAAAAAAGTTCAAGTATGTTTTCATGGTCAAGGAATCTAATAACGCAGACAAAATGAATGTAGGTTTGTTATTTCTTATCCAGAGCTAGATCCAGTAGAAAAATGCACATATGTTGGTTTTAGAAATAATGTATTGTGAGTTGTATGTTGTGTCTTGTATATATGTTCTATGTTTGCCACTGATATAAAATTCTTTTTAAAAAATGTAGGATTTTTATTTTGGAGTGAATTACAATATGGGGGGAAACTATGGTGTTTGGCGGAGGTCTGCGCTCTCCGAGTGCTTTTCTAGTTTAAACTGTTCTGCCTGTGGCACGTTAGTTGTAGACAGAATCGCTGTTACAGTTGCATAAATATGAACATGCTGTATGTCTTTTGATAGATTCGCTTTTTCTCTTATTTTTTTGCACATTGTGGTCATTTTGATGCAGAGCTGTAAAACTGTGATACAATACATAACAACAGCAGTATCTGTTCAGTTGATGAAGTGTGTTGACAAGACATGCAGCAGCTACTGACTCACACAACCACCATCACAAATGTGCTAATGCTGGCGGGCACACGAGGGCACACACATACAAACACATAAAAGCACATAAAGAAGCACGCTGTGTCCGCATATAGCAGGACGTCAGTGTGCATGATGGGCTCTGTACATTTACGGACGTGAAAATCACACGTTTAACCAGTTTGTCCGTGGGAGCTTTTTCTTTGTTACTATGTAATCTGCTGCTCTGTCAAAGCTGTATTTACATGCAGGAGACACAAATAGAAAGATGCAGCAGTGTGACATTGAAGTCATGCAGAGGAAAGTGGATGTTCAGGGGTCACGGTTGGTGGACGGCTGTATAGATTTTTCTTTCAGCTCCCCTGACCCCAAGTTCAATTCCCAACCCATAAAATGTTTTTGTGACCTTTTCATTGTACCTTCTCTTTTCTCACCATAACTCACCTTATTCTAACCATAGCCACAACATCTTGATTTTCTAACACTGATTATAACTTCAGCGAAAGTTGTTTCTAAATCCTAGTTATGTATGAGTTTACTTACATAAAAGAAGAATTGTTCTCTCCTTCACGCTGTTGAATGTGGCTGTTGCTCCGGGTCTTCATTTTGCATCTGTATTGTATAAGTGCTTGAACATTCCGGTGTGAACATAACAGCTTGTGTACATGTATGTTTTCAAAGATCTTTAGTGTGACCATCAACAATGCAGTCAAGGCTCCGGTGCGAAGGTCAGACATATGTTCATTATTCCTGGAGCCTCCGCATGAATACTCTGAAAGCTCAATGTCCAGTCAGCCCATCCTTATTGTGTGCACAAACAATGCTTCTTTAAAGGTTGTGTTGTGCAGGTCTTCCTCAGGCCACCTCGGCATTATGTGCTAACATACATATGTACAATTGTGTATATGCTTGTGGCCTTCAGTCGGAGATGGCAGGTTTTATAAATTTAAGTAGAGTTTTTGGCACGTTGTTTGGCATGAACACAGTGACATTTCCAAACACATCTCAGGAACACATCTCAGGAAATGAAAGAGCATTCCTTTAAAATGTCATCCTAAGGGGATACTATGAAATCCCTCAGGTCATTGTCAACTGTCATTGGACCTAAAACCAATAATAATAATAATAATAATAATAATAATAATAATAATAAAAAAATAAAATTGCATTGACTTTTGTCATACCAACAATGAAAATATGATGAGCTGCAGGACTGTAAGATGAAAGTGGAAACAGCAGGCTGACCTGTGTGATAAGGTTGCTTAGTTTTGGCTTGACTGTTTTCAACATGGCTGCCAGGTCACAACGGGTCATTTTACAGCTGAACAGTTCACTAAAATACAGTATGTTTCTGAAAACATTTGAGGCGAGAAATACGTAGGCCTTACAGTAACAGAATCAGTCATGTTTGATCAGCGCTGCCTAGTTTTACAGTGTGGAGTTCACAAGCTTCACGAGCAGAGATTGACAGCTGCTTTAGAGACTCCTTGGCTTCGATTGGTTGTTTTCCTTCAGACACAGTGGAATCTTGCAGATTTTGTTTCACAGATTATGAACAGTGGTACATGAGACACATGTACCACTGTCATAATATAGTGACAAAAAGTATATTTTTTAAGTAGGATTGTCCCCTCTTAGTCAATCGGTCGTTTCAGTCAAAGTCGACGTTTCAGTCGAATTTCTTTAGTCATTTTTTATGGTTTTTTTTTTTTCATGCTACATACTACTTGGTTAGGTTTAGGCAAGAAAACAACTTAGGTTTAGGAAAAGATTGTCTTGGTTAGGATTATGCAACAAAACTACTTGTTTACCTTTAGGCAAGAAAACAACTTACTTATGTTTAGGAAAAAAATTGTCCTGGTTAGGCTTCTGCAACAATACTACTTTTTTAGGTTTAGGCAAGAAAACAACTTACTTAGGTTTAGGAAAATATCGTAGTTTGGTTCAAAATACCATCAGGACTGCCGTATTTTGTCACGTAACTTATGTGACAAATAAATCAACGTTGATTTCTGGTTTCACACAAGACACCAACGCTGGTCTCCTGGGTGAAATATCTGGTGTTTTTTGACCCACCCATACACCCCAACCTCCTCCCAACGTGGTGTTTGCTGCTATTCATATTTCCTGGTTCATGATTATGTTAATTACACACAAATTGATTTTGTGGGATGCATATGAACTACAGTGCATTAGTTAATGAGGTGTAGCTACGAAAAGTGTATGAGACCAGTTAGGCTCACCGTCACCATGTTGACAGAAGTGTGGAGGCTCCCAATCTCGCATTTAGCACCTTTAAACTCACGATTTAGGCTTCTCCGCTGGCTTGCTAACTAGTTTTCATGCACTCTCAATTGCAGTATGTTTTGTTCACGAATTATAGCATAATATTTTTTTTTCAAATGCCACATCTTTACATAGACAGCAGACAGCAAAACTAACCTTAGCAGCCCTGGTTGGGAATCATTGTTCTACAGTATTGTTGTTCGGTCTACGACTGACTAGTTGAGTAATGCCTGAGATTGTTAACTTAGTGATGAAGAAGACTTGTTAAATTGTGTTGATTGGCTCAGTGTGAGATAAGGAAGAAGAGAAGGTCTTTAAGCTGGACAGACATCATTAGAGGGAGAGAGTTCATTTTTATTTGCTGTAAAGTGCGGCGTAGCTCATTAAAGGGAGCTCAAAACATGGAGAGCATTCATAGTGTCACACTCATCCTACATGGGCTCTTGTTATCTAGTGAAGTCACTCAAAATTTGATATCACACACCTGAACTTCAAAGTAGAAATAACAGTAATGAATTATGACTTTACTGATCATGCAGTGGAAACACAGTGACAAAAGACCAGCCATTGGTTTGCTTAAAGGAGACATAATTTCACAGCAAACTCACTTTTTCAGTGCTTGTCCACATACATTTGCATATCAGTTCCTACCAACCCACAAAGTGTGAAATAAGACAACCCAGTCAGTTTTCACATATCTGGAGGTCAGAGGTCAAGGGACCACTTTGCCAGTTTTTCCTTGCCAAAATATAATGAAGGTTTGGAGCGTAATTCAACCTCCTTTGCAACAAGCTAGTGTGACATGGCTGGTACCAATGGATTCCTTAGATTCTAGTGTTATATGATGCCAGCATCTCCTCTCTAGGCGAGCCCACTACAATCTGTGAAAGATTGTGTTAATGTGTTTAAGAAAAAAAAACTCTTTAAAATGAGTTTGCATTTATGTTAAGTTTGACAGCCCTAATTAAAACATATAAACATGTTCTAGCAGGAACCCAATATGAACGAATATGAACCTGAAAATGA
Organism: Pterois miles; assembly: GCA_947000775.1. Taxonomy (NCBI): domain Eukaryota; kingdom Metazoa; phylum Chordata; class Actinopteri; order Perciformes; family Scorpaenidae; genus Pterois; species Pterois miles. The sequence goes on along the minus strand of CAMQGK010000549.1, from coordinate 13,836,463 downwards.
GCATATGTCTCCTTTAAGGACACTTGGCAAGTAGTCAGTCACAGATATTTCCCCTGTGATGGCTTACACATTGTGAAATAAAACTGCACACAACAAAAGATAACACCCATAATAATGGGGAAACAACCCAACAAGGCCAACACAATAGTCCCTGATTAAGATCTAATGTGATTTTCACACTACTTGGCTTGGCACAGAGATTTAATTTACTGCCGCTGGACTTGGAGCAATATCTGCACTGACTTAGGGGCACAGAGGCGGAAAAAAGGGGAGGATGGAGGGTGAGGAGGAGGAGGAGCTGAGTGGGTGTGTTTGGGGGTGGTGGTACAGGAGATTGTTGGAGCTGAGGGGAGCCCTGTCAACAACGGTATCAGCACAGTGTGTTTGCGCTGTCGCTCTGTTTGGAGAAATTAGTCATGTCCTGATCTGGAGACGAGGAAGCAATGAGAGAGAGAGAGAGAGAGAGAGAGAGAGAGAGAGAGAGAGAGAGAGAGTGTGTGTGTGTGTGTGTGTGTGTGTGTGTGTGTGTGTGTGTGTGTGTGTGTGTGTGTGTGTGAGAGCTCCTTCTGTGCTTAGCATGGCTGCCTACCCGGACTGAGCAACGCAAGATGAAGACGTTCAATTGCTCTGCCTTTTCATGAAATGTCGAGTGCAGTGACACACACACACAGCACATACATTTATGTAAGCAACCACACACATGCCGATAGATACAGTACTGGCAACACACACACACACACTCACTCACACACTTACCATGTCCTGTGTCTGTGTGTGTGTGTGTGTGTGTGTGTGTGTGTGTGTGTGTGTGTGTGTGCCACCGGTTGATCCAGGGAAAATGGTTTTTGTTGCGTCCCCTGTGCTATGTAACATTACAGAGTAATTACAGAGTGTGTGCTTTGTTTAGGGGATGTCTAATTATGCTGTTTGGGTTGTGCAGGGCCCTGGGGTGTCACCGTGTGTGTGTGTGTGTGTGTGTGTGTGTGTGTGTGTGTGTGAGTGGTGAGTGAGTGTGTAGCCGGTGAGAAGACACTAATTGTGGAGGCGGTGTTAATGGTACAGCGACTGTCAGAGAGAGAGAGAGAGAGAAGAGAGGCAAACAAGCCTGAGCGTTTCATTTTGGCCTTTTCTCCTGATCTTTCATTACCTACAGTATCATCTATATCATATTTGCCCCCCCCATGCTTGTGAAGTAGAAGTAGTATGATTGCAAGTAAATTGCAAAAATATTACAGTATATTTAAGAATTTAATAATCATGCCATTACTAGTAATGTAGAAGGAAAGCCATGCAGAAAGTGGTGGTGTCCAAAGTAGGCAGGTAGGTAAAGGTAAACATTTACACATCATAGTGCATGTCAGAAAGACACTTCAGTCTCCCAAAGGCCATATTAAAAATGATATAAATAAAGATGTTCAAATTCGCCCTTTTCCCTTATCTGTGTTGGAGCTCTGTAACAGATTAAGAAAGGAGAGAAAATGGCACTGGGATGTGTAAACATGACCTAAATGTATTGCTGTACTAACGCTTCGGCCTTCGAGGCCAGGGTTTGAATCCAGCCTGCAGCACTTTGCTGCATGTCATAATTAGGTGTATCTAATTAAGGCACAAAAATGCCCCAAAAAATCTGTAAAGGAACAACTTACTTACTGTATAAGAAAGAATTTATTACCCTTAATATGCTTTGTACTCACTTTAGAGCCAGTACCTGTAAGAAAAGCATAGTTAACTGTAAGTGTGTAATAAATGACATTACCTTTAATCAGCATTGTTCTCACTCGGTACCTGCAAAACAGTATAGTTAACTGATAATAAATGCATAATAAAGTATATACAATATATTATTATAAGGGCCTTATTACCTATTAACTAATGCCTATTAATGCCTATTACAAAACTTTTCAATATAATGCAGTCCAGGTCAACATGACTGTAAGCTGCAACCTCAGTAATAAACATGTACTTAAATTAATGCTGCTGTCTGGTGCTGAACAGCCGCATTCCTTCTAATAACCAGCAGGAGGCGACTCCTCTGGTTGCAGAAAGAAGTGTGATTGTATAGAAGTCTATGAGAAAATGAGCCTACATCTCACTTGATTTATTACCTCAGTAAACATTGTAAACATGAGTTTATGATCTCAATCGCTAGTTTCAAGTCTTCTTTAAGACAGCATGATAATTAGACCATAAAGCAGGGTATGCTTCAGGGTGTGGCTACCTTGGGATTGACAGGTCACTACAACGGTATTGTCTGGTCTGGGAGTCGTCTGTGTTTTGTCTTACAGTTTTAACTCTTTCACAGTGTGTTGTCCTTTCGTATTCAGTGTTCGGTTGTACTTAGCTCCACCCTCTCGTGTTACTTACTGGTTGTAAAAGACCAAGATGATAAAGGCCAAAAACCTAACCAAGGTGGTGGAGCGGTTACCACCGGCAGTAATGAGGGTCTGGGCTGGGCCGTGCAGCGCCGGGGACAGGTGTAACAGGCACTGCAGCATTTTTCTTGACTAAAAAACAATCAGTTCGCTGTATTTTGAATTAGCGGTATGTTTTAATGCAGTGCTGTCATTCAAGGAGGAGTACAGGGCATGGCTTCACTCATCCACTCAGAGACAGACCTGCTAAATGTCCGGTGCGCTGGAGTGACCTGAGAGATGTGTTGTCATCCACAGTACTGTGTTTGTATGTGTGTGTTGCATTGCTAGTAGTATAGCATAGCCAGACCTATCTCCATTCTTGCTGGAGATGTTGCGAGTGACGCAAATGACGCTTTGAAATCATTTTAGCTGCCAGAGCATCCAGACTGAGACGCATGTGTAGAGCTTCGATTGGAATCGCATTTCAAACCACCTCCAATTGTAGTTTGTGGTAAAAATGGCATCTCGTGGTTTTATTCTCTAAAATCAAACTGAATACAATCTGGATATGCCAAAAAGGCGGATTTAGGCTGGCAGTCTGAACAAGGTCTTATTGATCCCAGGACAGATTTTCCTTATCTACAGAACATGAAAGCGATGTAATAGGTTTAATAAGGACCAGTCATTTGGCATAAACTGCCCACGAGGCCAGATTTGAACAGGCTGCTACACCAGACAGGACCGAACAGACAAGACAAGACACTGCTGTAGATTTTTGGTTTGAGAGCCCTAGAGAAAAGGACATAATGGCAGTAGGATGTTTGCCTCTGTAACATGTTTATGTGTTTGTTTCAAGGTCTGTACAAGGTCTCACAACTGTGTATCTGGTGTTCCTATTGACATCCATCAGAAATGCAATCTAGCCATTCTGTCTTACAAAGGTGGAACAGAAAAGGCCTCATTCTTCCTTGTTTATATAATTCTAATTATCCGTGTTGATTTGGACTTGGTAAAAGAAAGTAGTGATGTTGTATTTCAAAAGGAACTGTTAGTCTGAATAGCTGTTGGCCAGCTCCGAGAAGGGGTCAAGGTAGCGAGATGCGTCCTTGTCCATACAACAAACAACACAAATACCCTGATGTCCACTGATGCATAATTGCTAAACACATTTGTTCCAGTAAGTTGTGCTTCATGGTGACATCTTTGGACCCAATGGTGCATTGTTTGTATCATGTTAGACCATGTCTTCTTTTCATATAATGCGCTAGGCCATTCATTTGCCCATTGGATATAATGAAGTGCATTTTATTATTGTTAGCATTATCATTTACAGAATGCAGCGTAATCCATTTTAAGTGAATGAAGGACAAAATGAAATTGCTTCAGCGATGCTGTTGTCCAAATGGATTGAATTGAAGATGGAAAAGAATAGCATATAGCACAATGCAAGTCCTTTAGAGTCCTTTTTGAATGGTGAACTGTGCCTTCAAGAGACAATTAGAGAAAATTAACTTAATTTCTATGTGCATTTATGGGCTTATATAATGGTCAGTATTAGACTATGAGCAACAGCTACTTGAGGAGATGCTCCTCAATGACATGTTCATCCTTTGACCTTTACCTTATAATTGGGATGCTAATTTCAAAATTTTCTCAACCGATAACCAACCCTCGTTAACCGATTATTATATAATTAATTAATTGTTAACTGACAAGATAAGTGCCGTGCATGCTGCGCCAGCTGCAGCATATGAGCACAAGAGTCAACAGTTCACTATCAGGAGAGTTACTGTAGCAGCCACGGTGCTGCGTTCACTGTCTCCAGTTCGCGGGAGCGTTAGCAGCTGCGTTAAGTGTCACGGACATGCAGCCACTTTCTCAATAAAAGTCTCCACTACACATTTAGTTTAGCAGGTTGTCAGCTGTTCAGCAAGTTTCCGACAGACCGTGTGTGTGTGGCGGTGGTGAGTGTGGGTTTGTTGGTGGTGTTATAGCTATGAACATATGTGTAGCAGACAGTGTGTGTAGAGTTTATTTGTCTGTGATTAAATGCTACAAGGCTACAAAATACAGCTCCTCTGCTAAAACGGGAGCCAACTTCCTGTATCTACACTGGCTCAGCCTATTTTAAGGTGGGCTCTTAAGGTTGACCAGCTTTTCCAGCGAGTCTCCTCTGCATTTTTTGCAGCTTTTTAATTAATTATTGATATATGTAATAATAATAAAACATGTACTTATAGTACGCCGCTGCTTGCAGTTATATACTTTACAGCCTTATGTATGAGTTGTGTATGTGTGTGTGTGTGTGTGTGTGTGTGTGTGTGTGTGTGTGTGTGTGTGTAGGAATGCTGTACTATTAATTTGTTAAAACAAGATTAGACTTAAAGATTGCGACCCTCACAGAGGCTGCTGCTCACACACAACACACACTCTCTGTGCGTACAGTATATCGCTTTTTCTGTCCTAGAGTTACTCTTAAGTTTCAACCTTTAAAGGTTAAGTGCACCCAAATAACATAAAGGCTTCTTTTGTTCACTAGATACCTCTAGTGGTATCTAGGTATGCCCTGTGATTGACTGGCGACCTTTTCAGGGTGTGTCCTGCCTTTTCTCACCCAATGTCAACTAGGATTGGCTCTAGACCCCCTGGTGACCCTCAAGGAAAAGCGGTTATAGCTAATAGATGGATGGATGGTATCTAGCTATGCAGATAGTTTTAGTTTTATTCGCTGAGGTTTTGAGATATCTGTCTGAGATTGCTTCTCCAAACCTTGACACTATGGAGGTGAATGGATACTCGTTTTTAGGGATCAAAGAATTGGAAAATTACAATAATTAAACAGCAGCATCTCTGCACCAATTGGATACTCAGTAATGGTAGCGGTCTGATATTGGTCAAAATTACTGGAGGAACAAGACCCTGAGTGATGAAAAAATGAAGCGGGAGATGGACAGGTGGTTCGGTGTGGTGTCTGTAGTTATGCGGGTGTTGTACCGCACTGTCGTGGTGAAAGGGGAGCTGAGTCGGAAGGCAAAGCTGTTGATTTACCGGTCCGTGAAAGAATGAGATTGTGGCCGAAATGAGCTTCCTTTGTAGGGTGGATGGGTCTTAGAGATAGCGTGAGGAGTTCAGACATCTGGAGGGAGCTCAGAGTACTTAGAGAAGTTAAACAGATCATAATTCCCTCTCTACTGTCTATTTAATATTGCTGTGAAAACATCTCCTTCAAACAACTGGATTTATTCAACTTTCTCACCAAAAATCATAATCACAATGTAAATCATTGGCACCTCTCATGTTGAAATTGACAGGCTGGAAGCTAGTTAACGTTAGCTGTCCTGCACAGAGCTAACTGCTAAGGCTAACTAGCTTTCATCAGGGGGAAAAAATAGGCACGTCCCACGTGCAGGACACACTTGTGCGCAGCACAAGCATATTTTCTATCGGCCTCTGGGACAGCATTAGTCTTGAACCATGACAGTACTGTCACATTTCAGAAATTTGGCATCGATTTGGCACTGAAGTATTTAAAGAAAAGCCTACTTCAGATAATCCTCTGACCTTGCTGCACCAGTGTTGGGAACCACTTTCCACCAAAAAATAGTCCCTGGACAACAGTTGACCACATGTGTTTTTGTGATTTGAGTGACCAGACCCTTTAAAATCTGTCATTCGCTGAGGATTTCATTATACAGTAATGAAAGTAACCTTAGAAATATTTTTTACAAAGTACCAGATGATACAATATGTTATCAACATGTTCTTGTTCTCCAGCAGTCTGTACTACAATGGTGTCTTTGGTCACCTGCAGGCGGACACAATAGCAATATTCCAGGCCCAGCCCTCCCCATCCGCTTCCATTGTATCCTGTCTATAATCCATTTCACCCAGTCAGAAGCTTTCAATTGGCCAGCGATGGAGGTCACTGTTTGTGTGCCATTGTAGTTTCAGTCCCTGTCTCTGTCTTCTATGTGGCTGACATTAGAAACACACCTTTAATTAAAACAAATGTTTTGAAAAGGATTCCCATGTTATTGATTGTCTATCAATAACAGTCCAATGATCTCCCCACCAACATACTGACAACTACCACTTTGACACTGTTTTTTAATGCAAAACTACTGTAGAAAGCTAACGCAGAACCACTATAGACTGCCTCTGTGTGTGTGTGTGTGTGTGTGTGTGTGTGTGTGTGTGTGTGTGTGTATGTGTGTGTGTGTGTGTGTGTGTGGCAGCCTTTGGCGGGACGGTCTTGTGGTCCCTCCCCTCTCCATCCACTCTGTTAGCGGTCTTTATCTTCCCAACAATCAGGCTTTATACCCGGACACTCCTGGTCCCACGGTAGCCCTGGGAGCAGCGGCTCAGCACTCCAATCCAAACCAAACCACAACACATATTTCCTGACATATGTTCACTTGTGTAACCCACTCAGCCCCAACACACACAAACATACCCACACAGACAGTACAGAGATTATGGAACCAAATAACATAACATGCTGCCTAAAATCTAAAGTTAAATGTGATAAAAAAAAATATTGCAATTTTTGTAGAGTTTCTGCTAAAATGAACATTTACATCACTTTTTTTTTTTTGTTATACAATACATGACTTTATAGTATGTAGATTTATTTTGAAAAGACAATGCTAATGCAAGGTGCAGGTATCTTCTACCTGACTGCAAATATGAGAGAGATGTGATCAGATACATAAAAGACAAAAAAGCATGCCAAATGTTTGGAAATAAATAAGAAATTTCCATCCATAAAAGAATAATAATAATAATAATAATCAAAACACCCATCAAAAAAGGCATCCTTTATCACGCCCGAATACAATGTGATTGAACAGCCACACCAGAGTACAAAAGCTGCACTGTGTTAGCATCAGTATCAGAAGTTGCAGAACACGATGTGGTGTTTGATCACAAGAAGCCTTTGGCACTGCGAGATGCTGCGCACAGAGAGGAAAACTGAGAGCATTGATTTCATTGTGGAGGAGCAAGGAGTGTGTGTGATTTGGCAAATCGTGTGTGTGCGTGAACTGTCTGGAACATAAAACTATAGAGGCCCATTCAGGACTTCCTTTCTCTCTCCTTCCATCAGGAGATAGCAGGGACATTGAACTGTGGCAACAAAAGCAGATTTCCATCAGACAGAGTTTCTGAGAGAGAAAGGCATTGTGTTGAAAGAGGCTTAATGGAAGCTCAGCTTAGAGCTTTATTCACACAAACTGTACTCTCGGGTCGGGAGAAACATATGTGTACACACACCCAACACACACACACACACACACACAAAGGCACACACTCACTTTTCCCATACACCAAACACTCAGTGTTCGTCTACGCTCAAATTGGTGCTCTCAGTGTTATAATGTTGTTTTATAATGTATAAATGAAAGAGGAGAGTTTGTGACAAGATAGTTGCCAGTCATGATGCTCTGGAGCAAGACACTTAAAGCACATTACACTCATCTCAGACTAAAATCCCAAAAAAAAAAGGTGTGTTCCCTGGACAGTCGCTAGTGAGTTTGCTGCATCCCAAACACATTTTCTACTGTCACCAGGACAACGGGATGCTTTAAGTCTCAAACCCCGACGGTACCTTCTGTAGAATAACGAGTGCCGTCACATTTTCAAAACTTTGTTCTGACAACAATTGAATCGAAGGCAACTGGACTTAGATTTGTCTCTGAAGACGTTTCGCCCCTTATCCAAGTGGCTTCATCAGTTCGAACGCTACAGTCTGACTAGTCCCCACTAGTCTGACCAACGTCTTCAGAGACAAATCTAAGTCCAGTTGCCTTCGATTCAATTGTTGTCAGAATGAATATGACCTGGATGACATTCCTACTCTCAATAAAACACAGAGGCTTCCCGACATGCTAAGGGTTTGATAAACACCTCTCTGATATTGTATTGAGAAAGTAGAACATTGTGCGCCACCTAATACGTCCTCATGTATCTGTATAGGTTGTCAGATTGCATTCCAAATTCAACTCATGCAGTTGTTTCCTTACATGCTTCTATAGCAAGTAAAACCACAAGCTAACCTTTGTGATTAACTGTTGGTGGAATAAATGCAATCAGTCAGTTTGCTTATGAAGGTAATTAAAATTTGCATAATGCTTTTGAGAAGAGTTCAACTTTGGTGACAAGTCGCCATTGACCTATTCCAAACCATCTTTACGACGCTAAAGGATGTGAGAGTCCAAAATGGAGGAAGCTATCGTATTAATTGTGTCACACAGTCCTGACGTAGCCAGTATAGCCATCAAGCTTCCAGCACCTGGGTGCTACATTAACTACAGTATAACTGTGTTCAGTCAGCTCCTTAGGTGAATATTAAATAGCATACAAAGTCAATGGAAAGACGTGATCAGAAAAATGTGGAAATTCTTCCTGAAGACATGTCAGTGCGAGTTGAAAGTGTTTCAACGGGATTTGTCCAGTCTGAGAGGATGGCAGCTGAAGTTACACTGAAATTAGTGTCCTTCTTCAGCCGTTTCATTAAAGCAGAAAGGAAAACGCTGTTCTAGCAGTCAGAACACGTTCGATCATTCAGGAGGTGCACTGAGTAGCTGTGCTCCCTGATCAGTTCAACAACTGAATGACTTGTGTGGGTGAGAGGAGTCTGCGAAGACTGTTGTCTTGTTCATAAAAAGGATTCATAAATAAAGCTAGCTAAACTGTTATTATTGTAACCTCTAAAGTTATTTTTCTGGCATTTTTGGCAGTTGCCAAACAGGCGCCTCATCACCACCCTCTTTACTGGACTAAGGCCGACCGTAATTTGCATGTAGCCCGGGAAAACCAAGAGGGATTGTGGTCAGATCTGTGATCTCGACAATGGAGACGCATTCTGTATATATAGCTGTAAATGAAAGTGTCTTGTCTTAAATCTCATTTGGATTTTATCCAGATAAGAAACTCAATAATGTGCAAAAAAATTGATAAAATTTCCTCACCTATTTACCTGGCAGGGGAGATACCATGATCAAGAAGGTGGTTCACCCAGGGCGAGGCTCATCCATTGCACTCCGGTTGTGCTGACCCTTGCGAATTCCCCAAATGTGGGAATCTCGACTGCATAATTTCTGGTAGTGGGGGACTGCGTCCGCGCTCTCCCCTCTGATTTTTTTGGGGGCGGCAGTAGCTCAGTCTGTAGGGAGTTGGCTTGGGAACCGGAGGGTCACCGGTTCAAGTCCCGACATGGACCAAGAACTGAGCGTGAACTGGTAGCTGGAGAGGTGCCAGTTTACCTCTTGGGCACTGCCGAGGTGCCCCTGAGCAAGGCACCAAACCCCCAACTGCTCAGGGCGCTTGTCAGGAGCAGCCTCCTCACTCTGACACCTCTCCAATTGTTGCATGTATATGGACCTGTTTGTGCATGTGTGTGTATTAGTTAACAGAGTGAAAAAATTGAATTTCCCCTAGCGGGACTAATAAAGGACTATCTTCTTCTTCTCTTCTTCTCAATTGCGAAAAAACATTTTACGTTCGCTTGAAGTAGCTTTTTATCTTTTCAAAAAAGAGCTGATGGAATGATGGATCGAAATAAATTATGATGTAATGAACATTAATTCACAAGACACGATTAGATGTTTCTACTGTTGGTGTCAGATATTCCTGTAACATGGGAATGTTTGTCTCAATCTATGGACATCATGAAACAAATATTATCTGACATGACAGAACAGTTAAAACTTGCCCAGTTGAAATAAATTCCTGAAGATCTTTCTCCATTTTTCTATCATAGATGGCCAAGCTGGCTTGTTTTGTTTCTGGCTCATAACCTCTACTTCTTCTTCTCTGTTTACTGACCAAACTGAGTTTATTTGCTCTAACCAAATGATGAAAACGTGCCTAATTTGCATTTCCTTTTTTTGCGATATTTCAGAAGTTCATGGAAATACAGCTACTATTAATTGCAGTTCTTTTGTCGGGTCCACCTTGAGTACCACTGTGTATTTGACCAAAAGAAACAAGCACCAAATAAAAAAAGAGACTTTCCTCCTTTCCCCCGATAACACACTGATCATCTTGTACGCTGCTTTCCCCGTCTAAATACCTCTTTTTCTATCATTGCTGTCCTCTTCTGTGTTACATGTATGGATGAGCCAGCAGGCCTCTCCTGGATTAAACACCGACCAACTCCAAAAGTTGCACTCAGACTTCCTTATTAAGAAATGTGTAAAATTTTGTAAAAAATTCACAACACACAGACAGTCCCAAGGTTTTCCAAACTAAGTGCACACAAGCAGCACTGTCCCCAAATCGCATCGCCCAATATTCCCCGGAAAAAGACTACACAACGGCTGCTCCCAAATCTGATTGGTGTTATTTGTAAGTCAGCCTAAATCTCAGAGAAGCTACACACACAAATGGAACAGGGCTTACTAATCCATTTGTAAGGCAATAGGCAGGCAAACAGGCAGGGGAGAGCTTGCCAAGTGTTGTAATCACAACTAAAGATGATGAGCCCACTCCCTTCCTCTACACTCTACAGCGCGGTGTGTGTGTGTGTGTGTGTGTGTCTGCATGTTTGTCCTACATCGCCTCCTTTACAAAACTGTGACAAGTGAGAGAGAAAATGAATCGGTATCAAGTGGATAATCTACAAAAGTACACTAGGAGCTTTTCCACCTTATGCAAGTCCCCCGCTCATTCATTCGCAGATACCACGCAATCTCTCTGAGAACAACAACAAGCCGGCGATATGAGTTTTGAAAAGGCAGTAATTGTAAGCAGGTTGGGGAATAAATTAGAATGATGACAAAATACAGAGATAAATCCAGCTTAAGAGAGATGTACGCCACTGTTTATTTGATTTCAGCTTTTCTCTCCATCCTGCTCTTTTCTCCCTCCCTCATTCCTGATCTTTTTTAGCGGGGTGGAAAAATGGATTTTTGTCAGTGATTTGGCCCTGAAATAGCTTATTGTCTAAGGCAGCCACTGTGCGGGTACAACGTCAACATCACATGTGTGTGCGAATGCGCTCGCCTGTTTCCATGGGGAGTAATGGCCGTGGAAGTGTGTATTGGCTCTGCTGGCACAATACGCCACTGTGCTCATTGGTTTAAACTGGTGTGTGTGTTTACAGTGTGTGTGTGTGTACTTCTATAGTCTCTCTTGTTGATATTTATAGATGGAAGAATTCTGGTATGAAGGGGGTGAGGGTAGGAGGAATGTAGGGAGCAAGAGGGGGAGGAATGAAGGGATGAGGAGAGGAAAGGAGGAGAGGATCTGTAAACTCGAATCGTCCCTCAGCTTTTTTATTCTGTCTCTCCCTCTCACTTTTTTATCTTTTCTCCTTTCACCCTCCTTTTTCTCTCTTAGCTCATAATTTCCTGCACAAGGGCATTTGACACGCAACACACCCAGCCAACACACACTCAGATATCCAGGCAAACACAGGTTTTACAATCACATTTATTGTAGAAATTTTGGAGCTACTTTTCAGCCTAGATAAAACCTTTGAGTCAGGATTTCAGATTTGTAAATTGGAAGCCCATTGGTTAGTGAGTAACTTTACTGAAATTAAACTTTGATGACAAATTGCTTTAAAAGTGACTAAACATCAGAATGTCTTCTTTAGGGCTGTCAGTCGATTAATATAGTTAAATGCGATTAATCACAAATCAGTTACACATTTTTTTATCTGTTCAAAATGTACCTTAAAGGAAGTTTTGTCAAGTATTTAATATTATTGTTAACATGGGATTGGACAAATTTGCTTGCTTTATGCAAATGTATGTATATACAGTAAGTCAAACTGCAGCCCAACAGGCAACAACAGCTATCAGTGTGTCAGTGGGCTGACTTGACTATGACTTGGCCCAAACTGCATGTGATTATCATAAAGTGGGCATGTCTGTAAAGGGGAGACTCGTGGGTACCCATAGAACCCATTTTCATTCACATACCTAGAGGTCAGAGGTCAAGGGACCCCTTTAAAAGTGGCCTCACTAAAATTTAGTGCAAGTTTGTGGCTTTATTTAGCCTCCGTCTCAATCTAGTATGACATGGTTGGTACCAGATTCCTTATGTTTTGTAGTTTCATCTATACCAGCATCTTTACTGTTGCTTTAAAATTGAGTCTGCTACAGCCTAAAAATTTAAAGTTGCATTAATGCGTTAAAGAAATTAGTGAACAAATTTGTGTTAACGTGTTATTATCGCATTAACTTTGACAGCCCTAGTGTATTCATATTGTATTTATATTAGGGATGGGAATGGTTCAAAACCGAACCATTCGGTTCGCTAGCCATGGTTTGGTTTGTGTATGTATCGTTTGGTTCATTTGAACTAGGTTCTGAGGCTGATTGTGTATATTTTTCATCCCGTTTATTGTCATACTAGAAATGAAGGCCTATGGAAAGAGGCTGGGACACGGGCAGACAGGAATATGAGGTATAACACATGCGCAGTGTAACTGAAGCTGTGGTCGTGTTGTTATTGGCTCAGTTTCGGCAAGAGTGGACCAGATTTTACTGCACATGAGTTGTACCGCCAAAAATACGACATCTGATTATCTGCATTTAGATGGCATTAATATTTTACTATTACTTAGCTGTCTGTTGTTCTTCTTTGTGTCCAGGAGTGAAGTGGACCAGTGGACGGAGGAACTGATTACTTCAGGACATTTACTTCTTCAGGTTGCTTCGTGAAGTTACTGGTAAGAGCTCCAACTGATCTCCTATTCTCCTCTCAGTCTGTCTTTCATACACAGACGGTTCCAAGGAAGCTAAATCCTTACGTACTTTTTTCTTGTAGAGTATTTTTCACACATATTTGTCCTTTTATTTGGACTGACAGTCAGTAATGACTGATAAATCCATCACAGTAAATACCTACAATATGACTATACTACTGTAGCCTTGGTCCAATGAGAGATACCAAATTTCAGCTTCAGTTCTCTACCACTGTAATGTACACGAGTGTGATGATCTGGTGGTAACGGCATAGATAGATTCACTTACAGCTGCGTATTAGAAAAGAAATTATCAAGTTAGAATTGTAAACTACTGTTAAACGCATCACTTAAAAAAATGCATTTTATTTTGGCTTTTTCAACAGAGTCTAGATTTCCTTTTTCCAGAGCTACATTTCCTCTCCCTTCCTCTTTTATCGAGCAGTAGCTAGCTACTTGCGTTAACCATCACAGCAGTTTAACAGCCTGTTGTAGTAACCCTTGTTGTGTCAATCACATTTACACATCGACTCCGAAACATTTCGGTCATTAAAGTTTTTGGAGCAGGTTTCAGTTTTCTGCATTGTTCCTCATCCGTCAAAAGCCAAAAGAGGGCTGTTTGACCACTCAGAGCCACCATCCATGCAAACGTCTTCATCCAAAATGGTGGTGGTTGTAACAAAACAAAGGATGTGAGAAAGATTAGGCAGTAGTGATTGTGTTGTAGGCAGCTAAATATTAGCTTCTTGCTTGTGTCTTTCATTCTTTCTCCCTGTTTGGGACTAGCGCTGTCCAGTGCACCCATGTGATTAATTCAGATATTTTCACAATGAAGAGAATCATATATTGCTTAGGATTCAGTATGCAAGGTTTCTGGGCTTAGTGAGCAAAGACCTTTCAGCTAATGGCGAGAATGGATCTGGAATTGGGGGTAAGGTAGGAGGCAGGACGCCTGGAGAGGTCCGCTTTGCTGGCGCAGCCTCAGGCCTCGCCACCTCAGCTGTCAGCTGGACCCAAGGTGGGAGTATGGTGGTGTGCGGCGGCCCGGACTGCTGGGCGTCTAGTGACACATGATCACACACACACAAGGTTCATCCCCATGCAGAGCTCACAGTAAATGCTTTTAGGACGTTTTTGCTGGATAGAAACTAGAGACAAGTAGCCAACTAGTGTAACATATAGAGGCCGTGTGTTGGGTTTCCTCCTTCCTCCCCAGCCACTGGTGTAGAAGACTTAAAGTTCATGGATAGAAGCTGGGATGCAAATGTATTAAATCTTTCTGAACATAGTCCTTGCACAGAGTTGACCAGCTGCCAGACTGATATATTTAGTGTTTTGCTGACAGCTCGCAGGTCTTTAAGCTACACAAGCCACTTCTCTTCTGCACAGCCACTTGTTTCTATCTTGAGAACTTTGACTTGTCATCTGAAATGTTTGCTTGGAAACAAATTTGACTGTTGAATTTCCGTAAATAATGTGGCGTGTCAGTGGAAAACTACCCCCACGGCGTGCTCGGCTGCAATGACGAAAAGCAGTTGATGCCACTGTAGAGAACAAGGCCTGGAGTCGGGTGGCGGGGGGCATTGATATCAAACTCAGATCCAAGACAAATGACCATGAAATAGAGGCTCAGCTGATACTGTCAGCTCGCTCTTTGTGCTCGTGTCTTTGTGTGTTTATGTGTGTGAAGAAGTCCAGACAGTCTGTGTCAAGGCGGTGTCATGATCACAGATTGCGGCCTCGTCACCGCTCTGCCGAGGAGATTTAGATGGCACTGGTTCCACTGACCGTGGCCCGTGTGTGTTTGTGGCTGTGTATGGATGTATGAATGTTTGTCGCAGCCTTGTCAGATCAGCCATGAATCTGCCCACTGTGTGTATGTCAACCAGAGGTGACCTTTTTCCCTGTGTGTCACTGGGAATGTGTGTGTGTGTGTGTGTGTGTGTGTGTCCGTGCTGTGCTGCAGGCAGGGAAAGTCCCTGTTTGTGCAGTGCCAGAGAGTTGGAGGGGACACCCCGTTCATCTGTGTTTGGGTGAGTTTGTTTTTCATTGAGGGAGTGAGAGGGGCTGGTCTTCTCCGTCGTTTTCATCAGACTTTTATAACGTCCGTGAATTCTTCTCTGCGTAGTCTGCTTCTATATTTGCTTCAAGCACCAACAGATGATAAATCAGTAAGGTTCACCCATCATCACTCTCTTTCCCTAGTCTTAAACTTCGTTCCTATTGGCCCATCATAAAGTAAAAGCTGACCATGAGCTGGTTTTCAGTTTGCCCTGTTGTAGTTTTGAGTTCTGCTTCATTCACATATTGTATTTGTAGATGAGAGGAGGATTAGAAAATTAGATGATGTGAGAAAATCATACCAGTAGCAGTTCAATCAGGAGAGACTCTTATTGAATGAATAATTTATTACAAAGTGCACAAAGTTATGAATAGTGAAAAGTCTTTGGCTATTTAGACCCAACGTGAGAGGGAAGTGGTGCCTTAGCAGGATTAGGAATATTCCCCCTGGGTCTAGATGCTGGTGATGGTGGTAGCAAAGGGATTTGATGAAGATCTGATGAAGGAAGTGAAGCAGGATTGCTCTGATGTGATGAAGCTGGAGGTGATGGGGTGGTGGAGGGTCACTTCGGTTTACGCTGCAATGATAACTGACAGCGGTAGAGAGGAGAAACTTTTGACAGCAACGATGTGATTGATTTAGGGAGATATGGCAAGATGTGATTGGTCACAAAGAGTGAAGTGCCCACAATCAGCTGATATAGTAAGAGCCCATGAGACCCAGAGATAAATGTGAATGAATGAGCGTAACCAGAGTCTCCCTGACTGAACCTCTGCAGAAGCTTCATTCGGTTAAATTATTGCAATCAAAAATTTGAATTGTTTTTGTCATCTGTCAAGTCAAATCAATTATATAGTAGGGCTATGAATCAATTAAAATACTGTAGTTAAATGTGATTAATCGCAAATTAATCACAATTTTTTGTACCTTAAAGGGAGATTAGTCAAGTATTTAATACTCGTATCAACAACGTGGACAACGTGGGTAACTATAGTGGTTTTGATGATGGAAATGATGTGTTGCCATACACATACTCATCCCCACTTTTCACGTAACGCAGCTTTGGTGTCACTTTATTTTGGCCATCAAAACCACTATAGTTAGCCATGCATCACTTTAGGATTAGGAAACAAACTACTGTAGTTTGGTTTAGGAAAAAACTACATGGCTGGGCTGAAACAACCACAACAGTGAAGACTGAACGTTGTGAATGTGACATGAACGAACAGCTTATTGTAACGTGACGCATGGGAGACAAACAGCGGCCTCCTGGATGAAAGTGTTTGACCCATCCACATCCCCTCCCTTTTTGTCTTTTCACCCTTTAAACTAGGTCATCACACTCCCAGCGCACTTTCTCTGAGCGTTTACTGTTGCTGTGGATGGCTTTACATTGTAATTAATGGAACTAGGGATGCACCAATACCTATACCATACTGGATATCGGGCTGATACTGACTCAAATAGCTGGATCGGGTATCGATGACAATTGGGCCAATCTGTTGCCCATCTCTTTTGATTCCCATTTAAGTTTTGACCAATATTTGGCTGCAATGAAAATGTTTACCCTTGAATTGTTATTCTTGTTAATTTTGAAGAATTTTGACCAAGTTGCTAGAGTACGATTAATATATATTAATAATAAATAATTCATTAAAGTTTTCTCTATGTATTTATTTGTTGGATTTTGATCCCAGTCCCTTCCACACAGTGAGGCATATAACTTCAGATCGGTACCCAAAGCCCAGGTATCGCTATCAGGACTGAAAAAGTCGGATCCCTAAAAGGAAGGTCTGGTGTGTTTCATACGGGTGTTAGAGGATGCCTTGAGCAGCAATACCGAATGTGACGTCTGTGACAGAGCCTCTGTAGTTGATGCCCTGGGAATGAAATCAAGCTGGATAGGGAGAAAGGTATGAAGGTGGCATTTGGTGGCAAAGGAAAGCTTTTAAAAATATTTTTGTGTATAGTTCACCTCAAAAGCACCTAATGATGAAAAAAAAAAAATTTTTTTTAACTTCTTTAAATCCAGTCTTAGGGGAAAATAAGTCCCATTTTGCAAAAGTTTAAAGCAAAGTGTCCTTCAAGACACCGAACCCTTACCTGTGAATGTTTCCTGAGTTATTCATGTGACTCAGCTAAAGGAAATTAAGCAAGGAGCCTGTTTCTGTTCAACAGCATAAATCATGATAGGAACATGGCTGTCTCTTAGGAGAGGAAGTCGTGTCTCAGGTCGTATCTGTGTGATGACATCTTAAGTTGCTCAATGTCCTCTCTGATCTGTATTCTTCATATATGTTCATAATCCATTTATTGTCATTTTACTATACTGCTCTATTCTGTACACACAACATCTACTGCATGGCTGTCTGTCCTGGGTGAGGAATCACTCTTCCTGAGGTCTCTTACATTTTTCCCACCATAAAACGTTTTTTGGGTGGAGCTGTTCCTTCTCAATAATCAAGAGTCTAAGGACAGAGTGTCATATGCTGCTGTGCAGACTGCAAAGCCCCCTGAGGCACATTTGTGATTTGTGATATTGGGCTGTATGTGACGTGACTCTCTCTGGTTTGGTTTATGATCTGTGTAGAAATATTCAATATTTAAAATGGACATCCTCCCATGTTTGCCAGCAAGTTTTGGCAAGAGATTACTTTGCCTTGTATGGTGAGTAAAGTGAAGTTCCCCAATAATGTCTCCTACAGTAGAACTGCCGCCATTTAGCAGAAGAAAAACCAGAGAGCTTAGCATGTTTAAGACGCACCCATGACAATTAGGATAATCCAGAACAAATTGTTTTTCCTCTTTTCCAGAATAGCTTCTAGCAGCTATCTAAACTAGTGCTGAGGTCTGGCCTTGGTCAACTGTTTGATTTCAAAAAGGGAGTTTCTTTATAATACTGCATAATTGGGGGCGGCAGTAGCTCAGTCCGTAAGGACTTGGGTTAGGACGCGGAGGTCACCGGTTCAAATCCCCCATGGACCAAGACCAACTGGTTGCTGGAGAGGTGCCAGTTTACCTCTTGGGCACTGCCGAGGTGCCCCTGAGCAAGGCACCAAACCCCCAACTGCTCTGGGCGCTTGTCAGGAGCAGCCCCCTCACTCTGACATCTCTCCATTGACTCATGTATATGTACTGTGTGAACAACAGAGTGTAAAAACTGAATTTCCCCACTGTGGGACTAATAAAGGAATATCTTTCTATCTTTCTTTCTAATAGGGGTGGGGGAAAAAACATTTCACCTATGTATAACATTTTCTTTTACAATTTGAAATAGATTTAATGCCAGAATCATTGTATTTACTTGATTTGAGTCTGTGCAGAGGTAGAAGAAAGTTACTGCTTTCATTGTTGTAGTCTGGGTAATGTGACGTTGTCTCCGTTCCGTATCCGTCAAACAAAACAAACCAGCCAGCCACAGCGACCTGAAATGAGAAAGTGGAAAACAGCGAGGGTCTGCGTGGATATGACCTGCACCCTCACTTGTTCAATCTAAAGTGGTAAATACTACAGTACACATACAATACAGTATGGCAACACTTTGGGTTTCACACATTATCAGGAAAAGCAGAGCTAGACATCATGGCTAAAGCCACACGCTAAAACGTATAAAGACACCCAACCTGATGGGAGAGCTAGCTTGGCAAGACTTGGCAATGTTAGTGGAAGAGTACACGTGTGACTACGTCCGGTTTTCAAAATAAAGTGTAAACAAACTGAACTGTATATACAAAATATATGTACTGTATAGAAATAATTGGATTATATTCATATAGAGTATTACACATTACATGTCCCTTATAAATTAAAATAAAATACTGCTAATTTGTGAGGGAAATACCTTTATTGTTTGATTTTTGGGTTTTGACTTCAGGACATCGCTGACTATATACATGCTGAAAATCAAATATTCTACTGTATTAGTTTAGATATTTTTCAAATTTTTCCCATCGTTGCAAAAACCCTGCAATAAATCGCAATACTGAATCGCAGTCACATTTGGGTCAGCAGTAGCTCAGTCCGTAGAGACCTGTCTTTGGAACCAGTGGGTTGTCGGTTCAAGTCCCCATATGGACCAAGGACCAAGTACCGAGTGTGAACTGCTACTTCCTGGTAGCCCAGTCTGTCTCTTGGGCACTGCCGAGGTGTCCTTGAGCAAGGCACCAAAACCCCAACTGCTCTCACTCTGACATCTCTCCATTAACACATAAGATAAGATAAGATAAGATAAGATATTCCTTTATTAGTCCCACAGTGGAGAAATTTACAATGTACATGTACTGTATACAGGTCCTGTTTGTGCATGTATGTATTTCAGGTCTGTGTGTACTGTGTAAAAAAACAGAAGAAAATTGAAAAAAACGACCCCCCGAAGGATCAATAAAGTATGTTGTCTTCTTAATACTAATATTGAATCAGCATCCAATCAGCATCCCAGGTATCATGATAGTGTGGAATAGGGAGACAGATTAATGATCTCGTAAAGGCTGTAGATCAAATTTGTGATTCTGGGCTGTATTTAATATGATACTCTGGTTTAGTTCACATGATGATGTGGGAAAATATTCAATATTCAAAATGGACACTCTCCCATGTTTGCCAACGACTTTTGGCAAGAGTTTACACAGCCTTGTATGGTGAGTAAAGTCTTGCAGGGCTTCTGGCAGCGATCTAAACCAGTGCTGACATACAGTAGGTCTGGTCAGCTGTTTCAAACGGAGTTTCTTTAGAAGACTACATAATACAATAACTTGCACACACACAGTAAGAGGACATGCCAGACAATATATAACTGAGGACAGCTCAGCACAGATCTGAAATAGAGTCACGCAATAAAGTGGACGCTTCACTCAGTGACACCTACAAATACTCTCTCTCTCACACACACACACAGTGTCACACACACTGTCCTGTCCTGCGCCGTCATGTATAATTCAGCGTGTGGCCGGGCGGGCAGATGCCTCATCCCCGGGGGGTCCCATCATGCCTTTGCTAGGATGAAACATTTAACAGCACAGGACAAAATGGAGCACGCTTGACGAATAAACAGGAAGGGTTTCTGGAACGACACACACACACACACACACACACACACACACAGACACACACACACACACACATTCACAGCCTCACTGTCACATGCTTGCTTTAAAACAAACATAACCTTTCACACATGCAGAGCTGAATTAAGAATTATCAAGATTTAGAAGAGAAATTATTGCGTCAAGTTCATACGTTTTGTACAAAACCGTCTTTTATCATCGTGACCTCCAAGCCTGAATGCGCACACACTTTCACACGCTATCGTGCAGAGAGACACACTGGTTCTCATTTTAAGCCTGCGAAAACAAATGGCCACTTGGTTGTGCACGCACACACACACACCAGAAGTGGGTCGTTAAATGAGTCACCCAACAACTGTAAGAGTGCTTTTACAGCAGCCTCCTAAGTGAATAACTGTAGAGAAATGACAATATGGCCGCATAATATCAATAGCGTTCCATATTCAGCGCTTGGTGGGGCAAAGAAGAGGAAGCTGTGTGTGTGTGTGTGTGTGTGTGTGTGTGTGTGTGTGTGTGTGTGTGTGTGTGTGTGTGTGTGTGTGTGTGTGTGTGTGAGCCTCAGAAGGCCTGGAGCGAGGCCAGGCCGGCTGTAGACTGAATATTAATGTGCTGTAACCTTGACACATGAGGAGCTGCTGGTGCTGGAGAGAGGAGCCTCCTCTGATGACATCAGACAAGAAGACAGGGACTCCTACCTGATGTAACACACTGAGGCACGACTCCACTACGCCTCCTCTCCTCTCGTTTCCTCTAATCTAACCTTGTCTCCTCACACATTTTGTCCTCATCTTCTCCCTCAACCTAACCCTCGTTCCTCTCCTCTTTTCCATCCATCCTCTTCTCCCTTAAATCTCTTTCTCCGTCCCCATCTCCTCCTCTCGCTCTCCTCCAGCCTCCTCTAGTCTAATGGTACATGTCCACAGTCTCTGTCCTTTCCACGCTTCCCATTCACTAACTCTGTCCAAAACAGCATACTATACTATTAGTACATACTGATTTGGACAAAATGTGGCATGTTGTATGGAGCATGCGAATAAAAGCAAAATCTATGGTATGCCAAAAATACCTGGATGTCATACTGTCATTGGTAAAAAATCTTCAGTATGCAATAGGCCAGTCTACCATCTCTGTCCTCCTTCTTTTTATGTATCCTATGTTCTCCACCCTCCTCTTCTCAGCTCTTACCTCTGTCTTGTCCTCTACTCCTAACCTTGTCTCCTCAGACCTCATGTCCTCCACCTTTCATCCCCCTCTCCTTAGCTCCTCTATCTTTTTCTCAACCTCTATCACCCTGTTCTACCCCACCTTCCACCACCCTTCCACTCACCTTTCTTTCCTCAAATCCAACCAAGGCTCCTCAAATTCCTCCTCACTTTTGTTTTCCTTACATCCTCTTTTTCCTCCTTTCAGTCACTTTCTTCACCTTTCCTTTTCTCCCTCACCTATCTCTTCTCCTCTCCTGTCTTCTACCCTTCCTACTCTCCATCCTCCTTCTTGCTATGTATTCTAACCTCATCGTCCTCCGCCCTCCTTTTTTCACTTTTCATTCGGTCCTCTTCGTTCCTTTCCTCATCCGTCTTCGATCTCTTTCTCCACCTACATCTCCTTTTCCTCTTCTCCCTCACCTCCCACACCTAACTCCTCTCCTCTTCCTGTCTTACTCCTCCATCCTACGTCCTTTTATGTAACCTTGTCACCTCATACTTCATGTCCTCCATCCTTCTCCTTTTCTTGTTTTTTATTCAGTCCTCTTCACTCCTCCTCTGTCTTCTATCTCTTTCTCAACATCCATCCCCCTCTTCTCCCTCACTTCCCAACACCACTCTCCTCTCTGCCACACCTTTCCCCCCTTCCTTCCTGCTGCACTCTTCTACTCCTCCATCCTCCTTCCTTCTAGGTGATTTAGCCTTGTTCCTTCTCTCGCTTCCTCTTTGCTCCTCTCCTTCTTTTCTTCATTCGCTTTCTCCACCTCCATCTCCCTTTCGTCTCCTCCCTCACCTCTTACACTTATCTCCCCTCCTCTTCTCTACTCCTCCATCCTCCTTCCTTTTATGTAACCTCATCACCTCATACCTTGTGTTCTCTTCACTCCTCCTGTCTTCAGTCTCTCTCTCCACCTCCATCCTCCTCTTCTCCCTCACTTCCCAACACCACTCTCCCGTCCACTCGTCTCTTTGTCCTCTGTCCTCCTCCTCCTTTTTTCCTTCCATAACCTTGTCCTATCCTCAGCTCTCTTTCTCCTCCTCCTCTTCTCTATCCTCCCATCTCCTCTCCTCTCCTCTTGTCCATCATTATTGTCATTCACCTCCCATTCTTCTTCCTGCTCTGTGAGGTTGTACAGCTCTCTCTCTTTCCTTTCTGTCTCTCTGTCTTTCCACCCTCCCTTCTCTCTCTCTCTCTCTCTCCCTCTTTCAGCTCACTGCCAGGCTACCACAGCCCAAACTGTTCAGCTGCAACTGTTCCAAGCCCAATAATTACAGCTTGTCAGAAAGAATTAATTTTCTCATTTCTCATAAAGACGTGTAAAAAATTACCATGTTATTATAACGCCGCCACTCTCTGGAGGCACCGACGAAAACCAAATTTAATTTCGGAAATTCTTCCCTCGCACATTAAATTAAACACATAAATAAGAGTTTAGGAATTGGGGGGAGGTTGTCGGCGGGGTGGTGGTGGGGGAGCATATGTTCGTTAGGCCGGCCCCAGCTCTGGGTAATGGCCGTCGTAATGTTTTGATGGGCCAGGCTATTGGTAAGCACCAATACATTTGCATGATCACCATCGCGGCAGGCAAGCAAGCTGCCAATTAGCTTTCACACAGCTCTGGACAGCGCTGGGAGAGAGAGGACCGCAGATCTGTTCGGCATAAGAAACACACAGCGAGATATGGAACCCAGCTAATTAACAAGCACGTATGGAGAATAGCATATTTACTGCAGGGAGATGCTGTTTGAGATGTGTGGCACCTCACAGAGGATCTGCTACTCTTAAGAAAAAAATGTATGCCTTACAGTAAAGCAAGGCCTTTAGTTCAATGGTGCAAATACTAAAAAAAAAAAAAAAAAAAAAAAAAAAAAAGCAAGAGACCTTGCACGATGATGCAATAAAATCTATTCGATAAAATAATTTTGTGTTTCTGATTCTATTAATGCTCGTTTTGCTTTGCTTATTTTGTTCTGTCAAGGCTCAGTAGGCAGTCGCTTTGGTTGAGTGCCGTGAGCGGGCACTGATCTAAATAACTTTACAGATTCACTTTTACAACAGAAATTAGCCCTTCATAATTTGTGTGGCCTCCCTGGCTCCTTGTGGATGATTGGTTTGTGATTGTGGTCTGTGATACCTCCAACCTCATCACTGCCTCTTCCATCTCCTTCAAAAACACGCCGGCAATCAGATAACCAACAGCAGCATACAGCCACTGTAAAAGTTGTAACTGAGACAAGAACGGTGACATGCAACTTTTCATGCTTTCAGAGACTGTCCTCCCAAAACGAACGACTGCATCAGTAATTGCAGTGCACTGAGTGC
Source organism: Pterois miles (assembly GCA_947000775.1). Classification (NCBI taxonomy): domain Eukaryota; kingdom Metazoa; phylum Chordata; class Actinopteri; order Perciformes; family Scorpaenidae; genus Pterois; species Pterois miles. The sequence goes on along the minus strand of CAMQGK010000549.1, from coordinate 13,812,763 downwards.
ACCAACAAGGACATAAGTTAAAGTGGCTAGGTTCTTTAGTGGCCGTAGTAGTTATGATGGTGCTAAGGAGGAAAAATGCTACAAGAATGAGTCCTACAATCTCAAAATGAGTTAGCATTTTAGCTATTCCACTTCCCTTGTTGCTGGGATTTCCAAGGAGTTTGAACCAGGGGATTTCTTCCTCACTACCCTGGAAGAATAATGTAGGGTTGAACTGAGTCCATCTGGAGGTCCAACAGGACGAGCTGGGCAGTTTCTTTGATTGATGTCCTGAACAGCAGGAAAGGACCTGTTGCAGAGGGAGATATGTGGCCTGAAAGCCCAGCTAGACACGGCTCAGGCTAAACATGACCACTGTCCATCTAGAGATAAGTTCCTGAAATCAGAGTTGGATAAGGTCGGCTGGATGCTGAACAATGCTTAAAAAGACCAGAGGAAGAAGGACAGCATCATCAAGAACCAGGACTTCAAGATGGAGCAAATGAAGAAGAAGAAGAAGAAGATAGTCCTTTATTAGTCCCACGAGGGGAAATTTAATTTTTTCACTCTGTTGTTAACTTATACACGGTACATGCAGACCCAAACACACACATGCACAACCATGCAACAATGGAGAGATGTCAGAGTGATGGGGCTGCTCCTGACAAGCGCCCCGAGCAGTTGGGGGTTTGGTGCCTTGCTCAGGGGCACCTCGGCAGTGCCCAAGAGGTAAACTGGCACCTCTCCAGCTACCAGTTCACACTCAGTTCTTGGTCCATGTCGGGACTTGAACCGGTGACCCTCCGGTTCCCAAGCCAACTCCCTACAGACTGAGCTACTGCCGCCCCAGGGGAGGAACTGGAGGAAAAGAAGTCTGAGCTCTGTACTGAAAGGAAGATGCTCACTGTGGCTAAAACAAACCAGGAGTTGGAGAACTGTCTTTTCTAAAAAAAAAAAACTCCAGGGAGAGCTGAGCAAGATGGAGGAGGCTCTCCAAAAGCAGGTGGAGGAGGAAGAAGAAGTTGGGCAGCAATGGCAGGAGGACAAGTCATCCCCCCTTCAGGCCACAGAAACCATCTAGCAGACTACAGGAGAAGGAACAGGAGTGGAAGACCTAGACCTCCACGAGGTCCCAGCTGGAAGATCTTGAGGACCAGATTTCCAAAAAAAGAAGAGGAAGAAGTGGTACAGGCTGTTTTTCTAATGATACCGCTAATTCTGCCCTCAGGAGAAAGGAAATGCACACACACACACACACACACACACACACACACACACACACAAAAAAACAGACAGCCATCCGAGGACAGGGGCTCTCTCATTGAATATATATATATACCGACATGTAACTCCAGATAAATATATGTATATATATCTATATATATATATATATATGTATCTATGTATGTATGTATATACATATATACATACATATATTTATCTGGAGTTACATGTCGGTCATCCAGAGAAGATGAACAAATGAAAAACACCTGAACTTTACTTACTTTACTTAGAAAACTAACAATGAAGAGAAAAATATGAATATGAATAAAATGTAATAGTCAAGATGATGACTTGACCCCTTCTTTGGTAATCCATGCATGCCTGAATGGTAATAATCACCCCGGATACATTTTAATGTTGTTTTACGCAGCGTATACTTGTTTCTCAGTGTCAGATAATGGTCCATGCACTTATTGGAGTGGAGAGGGGGATATGGCTGCAGAGAAAAAGCACTGACTAAAAGGGGAGAGAAAGAAAGTCAAACAGAGGACAGATGGCGAAAGAAGTGGAAGCTGAGAAAGAGTGAGGAACAGAAACTTTGTTGAGGGATTTTGCTTCCTTTACACGCCTCATCTACTGTACCTCTGTAAATAAGGCTGAACGGTATTATACTCTGGCTGTATTGTTGTCAAGAATAGACAAAAATATCCAGTGAAGAAATGTCGTGCAGTTGCATCAACTTCAATCTTGATCAATTTACTTCTTGCTTAAGAGAAATAATCAATACATATGATTGATTTTAATGTATAATATAACAAATTTCAGTTTGACATCCAGAGTCAAATCAGTAGAATAATTTGAGGTTGATAAAATAAAATTAGATTTTTTTGAAACTTTTTGTCTTAATGCATCTTTGTTATATATAATATGAAGCCACTCTATCTGCAGATACTCTGCTAACTAATGTTAGTGTTACAGGAATGAGTCCTAAAATCAGGAAACGAGTTTGCATTTTAGCACTTCTGGTTCCCTCGTCTGGAAGTCAATGGGTTTTTAGTGAGATGCCTGAAACAAGGTCTGTGGTTAACACAAGCTGAAGAGATTTTAACGTTTTGTTTTACGACATAAAATACAGCAATAAATATCCCACTCAGGAATTTTGAAGACTTTGTGTCTCGAAAAAGGTGATGGCTAACAAGTGGCTGAACGAGACTATTAAACATACTCAAGCTCATGCAACCGGCGGAGGAGGAGAGAAGACAAGGAGACATTAGAGTTTTACTTCTGGCGATTGTATTTACACTTTAAAAACCATTTAAACAAATGGTGTTCATTTGTGAAGATTACCTTGCTGAACAAAACGTGTAAATATCATAAACACATGTTTGCCACTGAGCTTATTTTCTTCAATAATCCAAAACCCATTATGTGTATGTGTGTGTTGTGTGTGTATATATATATATATATATATATATATATATATATATATATATATATATATATATATATATATATATATATATATATATATATATATATAGGTGGATTGGCCGTGTAGTTATACATGTTTCCCTCATACATTAAAATCTATTTATGTTTTCAGACATTTTGGGGCATATTTTGGCTGCTAAAAGTTCAGCCATGATGACAAATGTGATGATATTTTTTATACACACCAAAAAAACAAACAAGAGAAGCTTGTGTCTTTGGAAAGGTTAAATAATTTACCCTCTCCGTGTGTGTGTTTTGCACCTGAGGTCTCGCTACTGTAGCTAATGAAAGCCCCATCTTCTCATGCAAATGAGGCTGCTGTTAACCCCAATCAGAGAGGTCACTGAGTGCGCATCAATCCCACATCTCGCTGAGTGCTACGCAGGCAGCACACAATGGTTCCCACCCCTCCATAGGCCCACAGGTAATTACTGGGAGCCAGAAAGGGAGAAGGCCAGGGGGAGTCAGGGTCTCAGGTAGGAGTACCTCAGTCTGACAGCGTTTTTTTTTTTTTTTTGTGTGTCATTTATGGGAAACACAGGGTTGGTTTGCATGTCGGGTCAAGTGCGAGTGCTGTCTCCTACCACACCCCTTCCCTCAAAACACACGGAGATACGCACCCGCTCACAGCATGACAGGTAATTACAGCATGAGAGTGGCGGCGCTGAATGTAAGATTGGGAGGTCAGGCCTGCTGTCTGCTCCCTGCGGGCCACAGAGCATCACCTCTCTGACTACATCCACAATAGCTCCATTAGCACCATCCTTCCACCTGTTGGCATTTTTTTCCCCGACCTGTCATTTAACCGCCTTATGTTCAGCCTGTTTCCTGTCAGACAGTTCTACACTGTACATGTTGTTTGAAATCAATGCATTGAAATGACAGTAAAATAAGCATGCAGCATTGACCGTTTCTCCCACTTAATACCAACCTTCACGTTGATTCACATCACCACTGGCTGTCACTGTGATAGTGAGGAGTGTGTGTCAATTTTGTTCATTCACTTATTTGCCATTAAAATAAACAGACAGAATGATTGCTGGCATGAAAGTTGAGCACAGTCTAATGCGTCTGTTAAAGTAATGACATCAACCAAGATATTTGCCAGAAAAGAGTTTAAGATATAGTCGTCCATCAGGCAATTTCTGGTTGCAGAATTCCTTCAAAATTTTGCTGTCGTTGCCGTATTGATAAAGCTTTCGGGGATCGAAAGTGACGCATGTTGCAAATCAAGGTACTTTTGTAATCAGTAATGTCCATTAGGGCTGCACAGTGGTGCAGTGGCTTCCCTCATAAGCGTGGGTTTTCTCCGGGTTCTCCGGTTTCCTCCCACAGTCCAAAGAATAAACCTGTGAATGTGAGCGTGAATGGTTGTCTACCTCTGTGATGGACTGGCGACCTAGCCAGGGTGTACCCTGGATATACGTCAATTATGTCAGCGGATCATCCCAGCCCTTACCCTTAAGTATAACAGTACTATAACAGTACTATTATAATAGCATTTAATAATTAACAAGAGTATTGAAGAATGACGAGTTCGGACATGTGTCTTTTTAGGGTTTTTTATTGATTGTGTTTGAATTTGTGTAGATGTTTCTCTGTTCTTTTCCTGTTTATACATAGCTGTACAAATTGAAAACAGGAAATGCTTCCTGCAGAGGGTTTTGTTTGTCTTTCAAGCCTTACTGAAAGAGAACTGAGGTATCCCCATGTTGTTGTTGTCCCTACATTGTGGTTCACGGGAACTTTGTTGCAAGTCAAGCCTGCTGCTCTCTACTCAAATTTCCTATCTGGCTCATCAAAAAAGACAAAAGCAACCTCCCAAAAATGTATGAAAAAACATTTCTCGCATGGTAGATATGCAGTAGGGCTGCACAATTAATCAAAATGTAATCAAAATCATAATATGGCCTACTACAATTTTCAAATGGCAGTATTTGTTAAAGATGTGTCAAAATAGCATTTCAAATTAAATATTGTGGTGCTGCAGAGACGTTGTGGCCTATACATCATATTCTACAGACTTAGGAAAACATCATTGTTTGCTACAGATCCCCACCAGAATCACACCATAATCATTTTAATATGCTTTTGAATGACAATAAGAATAATGATGTAGTCATTCTCTCTAATATCACAAACCATATCGCTATTGCAATGTCAGTCAAAATAATCACAATTAGATTTTTTTTTTTTCAAAATCATTCAGCCCTAATATGCAGTAGAAATTGTTGAATGTGTGATTGACGGACAATTATGTCACATCAGTCTGTGATGGAGAGACTCAAGTCCATTAATTTACATAAGAAATGTAAATTATACCATGTAGGTTATACTAGAAGGCTGCTGGAATGAACAGTACTATGTGTGTATAAGGTTGTGTTCAGACCGACAGTAGCTATATGTGAAAAAACGCAGCCCTTTCAGTAATTTAAATAAAGCGTCTGTTGATGCTGTTTAAGGACTCCCACCATTAAAAATTACGGGGATGTTTAGCAAATGGGGGCGGCAGTAGCTCAGTCTGTAGGGAGTTGGCTTGGGAACCGGAGGGTCACAGGTTCAAGTCCCGACATGGACCAAGAACTGAGTGTGAACTGCTTGCTGGAGAGGTGCCAGTTTACCTCTTGGGCACTGCCGAGGTGCCCCTGAGCAAGGCACCAAACCCCCAACTGCTCGGGGCGCTTGTCAGGAGCAGCCCCCTCACTCTGACATCTCTCCATTAGTGCATGTATATGGGTCCTGTTTGTGCATGTGTGTGTTTCGGGTCTCCATGACTGTGTATAAGTTAACAGAGTGTAAAAATTGAATTTCCCCTAGTGGGACTAATAAAGGAATATCTTCTTCTTCTTCAAATACATTAAACTTTTGATGCAAGACCACATCATCCAACAAGGCACAGTAAAGGCCAATCACATGCATGCATCCACACAGTCCTGTTTTGTAACTTGCATGCCAACATTTCTAGTAGTTTGTGTTTGTTGCTGTGAAAATTTATGGTAACTCAAACTCAACTTCCTGGATCAAATGCCACATCTCGCCAGGGCCGGTTTGGGTCTGAACACCCGCTAAGGAGGAGGGTGTCGTGTCTGGATTTTAAAGTCTCTCGAGGCAGATTTGTGCTGAGATTTTCAGATATAACAAAACAATGTTTCCCTTTGCCTGGATGTAAATGTCTTCCACCACTGTCATAATTCCTTGAAAATACAATCTGCTCAGTTGCTCCATCTGAACTGTTTGGTTACAGACAGTACAAGATGTGGTTGTACGGTAATGTACTCTATACATACAAAGGCCATGTCAGTGTGCTCTTGTTATATGACTTCTCCCTTGTGACTTTAACATAAATGAAAATCAGTTTTCAGTCAATCGCCTCGGATATTAAAGTATAACAGATAACCAATAAGGTGAGGCCTTTGACACCTGCCCTGTGCTCTGGTCCATTATTAATATTCATTTTCTAGACTCTTTTGGTCTCCACTTGACTCCAGGCATGATATGTGTGTGTATCTGCATTTTCCTCTCTATATGCTTGTATTTTTGTGTGTTTACAAGGTTTATATACAGTTATTCTGTATGTGCACAGTGTCTGTGATACAATAATATTGCCTTCTACTGAAGAGCACTTGACCATCAAAAGAAAACCCAAGCAATCTTTTCCAGTGGCGCAGTAATGGTCACCTTAACGTCACACGCTCAACCCTGTGGGCAGCTGACGTCCTTCTGCTTAAATGCGATTGGCCGACAACAATTTTTCTGTGCTTTGAATAACAATGCCAATCCCTGTTCCCCCGTTGTCTCGCAATAAACCGGTTAAAGGTCTCCCATAAACCCTGTATTCGATCCATTTTGAACGATTAGGTTTGCCAAGCCAAATTAGGTTTGTGGATCATCAGCCTTTGTGACCCAAATAGCCCGAAGGTGCTTCTGCCCTCTTATTAACTTGTTTCTGTGCAGAGGCATTCTGAGATTTTTGTCTGTGTGAAACAGTAAATTTCACAGATCCATTCATTGACGGAAAGGGAACATACTTTACTGCGCATGGTTCTTTTCTTCTCTGCAAGCAGTCCATATGATATGTGACTTAGTGAATGAGACATCTGTCTATCCTTAAGACAGACAGAGCCAGCTCCAGATAAGAATGGAGCTTTCTTTCATAACAGCTGGTCTGAATTGGTGTTAAAATGGACAATACAAAAATCATACATTTCTGCCAAAAATAATGTATTTGACATACCTATGCTAGTGTTGCAAAGTACTACAAGCCCACTGATAGTGACCCGAATCCCAGAAAAGAATCATCACTAGTAGGAAGACACTTCACACATCAACAATCAAATCATATCTAATCCAAGTGAAACCAAAACTCTCAATTTGAAACAAACCTTCATCCACACAAGCACATCGTCTGTTCTTAACCAACTGAAATGTAAACAAATTACTGAGTTTTGACCTCAATATTTTGGATTTCTTTCCATTTTTTTATTTTTTTAAGTAAGGAAATATAAACTATGATGCAGCTATTGTGTATATTTTTCCCCCATTTTTCAAAAGAGTATAAATCATTTTATTTTTGACATATTAAGGAGAACGACGTGTAATCCTAACGCCTCAGGGTGGGTGTTTCCCTTGGTAGCGGTTGACTGACATTTGAGAGCTGGAGTCACTAAAACACTCACTGTCAATGCCTGTGGTGTGCTACTGACTGGAGCACAGCCAACGAACGCTGACACACAACGTCTGCTTCTTCAGCATGCCAACATATTGTCGGTTATATAGCAAATTAAGCTATCTGTTCATTTAAAACATTCAACGTGGTATTTGAGAGCATGTCTTATACAAAAAGTTGTATAAAGTCATGTATTGCTCTGGACTTACGTACTAACCTTCAGCATACTGAGAGAAAACTAGATGTCTGCACCTCCTCATGGCTCTGTTTTCAGGCTTTAAAAAATCTCGCCAGTGATCGAAGACTTTGGCCAATCACAGGTCATTTCAGAGAGAGTGTTCCTATCACTCCCAAACTCCGATCAAATGGTGAAACTAGGCAGCGCTGATCAAGTATGAATTAATATTCTGTTACTGTAATGCCTCAGATGTTTTCAGAAACATCTTGTCGTTACTATTTAACTGTAAAATGAGAAAGTTTCCTCCGGCTGGTGGGTGGTGTTTGGTACTTCCTCAACTAATCTCAACATGGCTGTCAGGTCACAAACTTTTTCATTTTACAGCCAAACAGTAACTACAAGATGTTTCTGAAAACATTTGAGTGGAGAAAGGCATTATATTAACAGGATATTGATTCATATTTGATTAGCGCTGCCTAATTTCACCGTTCGATTGCAGTTTGTGAGTGATTGACAGCTGCTCAGAGATGGCAAGGCTCCAGCTTGGCTCTGATTGGTTGTTTTCCTCTGGCCTGTGAAATCTTGCAGATGTCATTAAGAGAGCACATTAAGGCCATAGAGTCATATTATTTTTTTCACATTTCCAGTCTCATGCACTGATGTCAGGAGACCGTTCGCTCCAATCCTACCTACTGCTGCCATAATCGCATGAAAAAAAAAATGCTTTAGAAGGTTGTAGGCTTACCGGACCTATAGCAGCTCTGGACTTAACATTTCATCAGTACCTGTAAGTCGTCAGCAGCTCCCACACAGTGTTGTGTTCGTCCAGCATTATACAAAAGAGGGGGGTCTAGCTGGTGTTAACAGTCTAGCTGGTCTTAGCAGCAGAGATGTGATGATGCCAAATGACAATACTGTCAAAACTCACAGCAACAAGCAGTCCTATGTCCTGTCAGCACTCTTTACATTACGCAGTGATTCAAAACACAACACAGAGTTACATCTGAGTCACGTAGGGAGAAATGTAAAGAGGAATCAAATCACAGATGCGACTAATTGCCGAAAGATAAAATGGTTCCCACTGTGATGACTCTCCAGAGCTGTAATGTCCTGTCTAAGGATTCTAAACTGTTTTGCAGTATTTTGGTGTTTAAAAATCCTTCAAATGCATTAATCTGTTACTGGACTTCCTGTCTCTTCAATACCTGAAGCAGCACGCCGCCACTAATGCAGTTTTTGTTGTTGTTTTACCACAAGTCTCAAGTAAAACACCAAATATTCTGCGTCTTTACCAACTTTTACCACCTGCTACGTATTCACCATAATATTTCACCACTTTTTGGTCTGAAAATTTGAAGCGATATTGCATAGCCAGTATAATTTTGACTAAATTAGTTATCAGCTCCTCAGATACCTCACTGTCCAGTATGAAACAGTCTAAAGATATACTATATAGGTGAGCGTCACAAACAGGTCACCAGAGGTAGGACCAAGTTGTTGTTTTGCAAGTCACAAGAAAGTCTCCTCTTTGTACTTACTTTCCAAGGCCAGTCCCACGTCCTGTACCCCCCTAAAAATGACATAAAGCGGTCTATTGTGGGTCTCAGAGGGTTAAATATATTATTTATTCATTATTTTGGAATCTTTGGGCTTGAGGGAAAGTATCAAGTGTTTTAAAGCCAAAAGGCTTAAGTCCAAGTGAGGTCACAAGTCACTGGTGTTAAAGTCGGAGTCGAGTTGAAAGCCTGTTTATTTTGTCGAATCTACAGTCTGTTTTGACTCGAGTCTGACTCCAGTCCCAGTCATGTGACTCTGTAGGTCACTAAGAGCTGCTCAAAATAAGATAATATAGGGTCCTGTTCCTAAACCAACCACTTCCTGTTGAACTATACATTCTCCCTCCTAAATGAAAGCAGTGGGAGGAGCAGGGCGTTGAACAGAGAAGATGAGAAGGTGGCCATTGAGATGAGCGAGAAAGAGAGAGAGAGAGAGAGAGAGAGAGAGAGAGCTCCTCTTCTCTGAAATGGGCCCCAGAACAGCCTGGGTGAGCCGGGGGTTTCATTATCCCCCATCCCTCTGTGATGAGGGAGAAGAAAGGCGGACGTGAGAGAAAGAAAGAGAAAGAACAGAACAGAGGAGGGGAGGAAGAAAAGAAAGAGGCGTTTGATAGAGCTGTGTGGAGACTGTGTGTGAATGAGCCAGTGAAGGGCAGCCATTGTCTTGCCGCGACCTCAATTTGGTACTGTACGCTCCTCTTTTTACTGCACTGTCTCGAGCCACAATGCCTCCTTTCTCCTCCGCTCTGCTCCCTCTCTCTCTTAAAGAAATAGGGGGATTAGGGCCCACTGAGGGGAACTGCGTGTCCAGATTGCCAACTATCGTGACTCTTCGCAATGTGACGAGAAGGCAGCGGGACATTCTAGGCGACATTTGTCAATTGTTTGTTTGTGCGTCTCGTCACTTTTTTACCCCCCTTCTTTTCCCATTAACTTGTGTCCATTATTATTGTCACGGGTTAGCGTAGCCGATACAGAAAAAGTGCAATGCAGTGTATTTTTGGACAGGCGAAGGAGGGAGGTGCAGGAGCTGAAAGACAGAGTCACAGGGACAGAGACAGAGCACAGCTGTACTTCCTGTTTACCCAGGCCTTGTTTGAGACATTGGGGAGGAACAGGGGCTGCATTCATCTCTCCTTTTCTACCTCCGCTGACCCCCTCCTTCCTCCCTCCTCCTGCTCTATTCTCCTCCAATTCCTTATTTTCTCTCCTTCCTTGCAGCTCTCTCTCTCTTTCTCCCCCTTCGTCTCTTGCTGATAAACTGTATTGAACTCAGGAGGATGAGCTAGATTAGGCAGGCGCTATTTGGTAGGCATGGGTTTAGCACCACGACTGATTTGGAGGCTATTATTAAATGTTCAGACTGGCAGCTATTATCATAGATAGGGAGCGCCGATATGACAGGGGAAGAGATATATAGACAAAGAAGAAACAGAGAGAGAGAGGATGGAGGAGAATGGGAACTTTTTAAGCAAGTTGCTTAACTTTCTCCTGGAACAGTTGAGTTATTAGGAAGTTACAAAGCCCCCCATCATTAATTTTTCTGCACCAAAACACACACACACCAATGTTTTAGAGAACTCAAAAGTTTGGCTTTGCTTTGATGGCGAGCAAACTGACTGTAACTGTACGCCAAAGCAGACCTTTAAGCCTCACCGAGAGAGCATGAGATGGAGGGACAAAGAGAGAGAGAGAAAGCAAATCCCAGTTGTTTGTTCCACCCACCCAAGCCGAGCCCTCCCTGACCTTTCTTTGTGCAGTCGGACATCAGACCGAGACGCGGCAAAAGATGCGCTAGATTAAAAGGATTGTTTGTGCTGCTGCTGTTGTCCCTATTGTACAGAGGGACGCCTATAGACAAGGCCACAGTCAATTCATCACATGTGCATTTATGCACAAACACCCACACACGGATGCTCATACATGCAGAAACGCACAGTCAAAATATCGGCCCTACTCGGCGGGACCCTTTTCATCTGCATGCCCTGTGTGTTGCGTTGACAGCCGGTCTGTTTGCAGTCAATCATTAGGCGTCCATAGAAAGAAGAATCTAGGAAATGGACCCAAGGGACCTGGTGTTAACAGGGGGGCAAAATTTTCCAACTTTACAAATTTCTCTCTAATGCGCTTAACTTGGAGTTTCTGTCAGTTGGTATTTGTTTTTAATGAGTATGGGGAATAGAATACAACTCCTTACTGTTGTTATTTTGTGTTCGTTGGTACTTTGAGGCTCTGTGTGCACGCTGGGCTTTGATATAAGTTTCTATATATATATTTATATTTATATGTAGATGTAGATGGACAACCTTTTTATTCTAACTCCTATTGTAGACTGACAGGAAAAAAAATACAGTTTTCTTTTCATTTGCGGCCCATTGCTGTCATCATTAACGAAAGACCTCAAATTGCGTACACCGAGCTTGTTTATTGTGAGCTTTAGAATTAGTTGTTCCAGTTCTTTAAGAGCAGATGGGTGAGTGAGGACCCCTGCCATTGGACTGCAGGAACCCGGCTGCATCTGGGCAAGCGTCCTCCCTGCTGAAGTGTCCTTGAGCAAGACACTGAAGCTCCGAGAATGCTGCTCTCCAGCTGACCCTGTGTTCTGACCTCCCCGTGCTGTAGGAGCGAATAGCCGAGGCGGCATCTATCGCCTTTTTTTTTTTTTTTTCTCCTCGCGGTATTGATCACCCAACGGAGGAATTTCATGTTCGCTTGCCGCTTTCCACCGGGAGGTCAGTGCACGGGGTCAGCTTTGGAACAGCGCCTCTGGGAAATGGTAGGTTTGCTCAAGGACACTCAACCATCCACCATGCGAGGAAGGCTCAAACCTGTGGCCCCTTGAAAACCCATTTTTGTTGTACACAAGAAGGGAACCTTCCTGCAATGGTGTGATTGTTCACATCCCACAATAAGGAGGTTAGAGGTCAGTTCTAATAACAGCACTTAAACTTTGTTATCCAACTACTCAAACAAGTCCTGAACCTTCTGGGGGAAATTTAAATGGCAGCTGTCTTTTGACAACTTTCCATCTCCAAAACCTAACTTTGTCCGAGTTGAGAAAAGTCAACTTTTCTAATTTGCCGTCATCCTTTTGAAATAATGATTTTTGAAAGAGTTTCCAGGTGTCCAAGGTCATGGAAACAAGTTACTTCCATGTTGTATAAATCATCAGCAAAATGGAAATCACAGCAGTAATATGCAGACGAGAGTTTTAAGATTGTGTTTCTAATTATGCTGTGGCTAAATTGATCAAATGCCAAAAAAAGAATAATAATAATAATAATAATTACCTTCACATATCTAAACAAAAAATTTTATCCCATAGTTTAGTTCTAATATAATATCTAATATACAATGACTTTAGTTAGTTTATTTTTATCACATGCTCCTCACTCTCCTGTAACAAATAAAATATGCAAATAAAATGTACAACATGATGCCGTTGCTGACATTTTAACCTATAGTTTGCAGTAGGGATGTTAATAATTAATCATTTATATGAAGGCTGTTAATGCAATAATAATGTGTTAACGCAAATTCATTTTAAAGCAACTTGTTTCTTTACTGCATTTACATACTTCAAGCTTTCGGATGTTGTAGCATGCTTTAAAGCTAGAGTGAAGATATAGGTATTATATGAAACTAGTAAACCTAAGGAATCCATTGGTACCAACATGTCATACTAGCTTGTTGTGAGTGAAGCAAAATAACGCTCCAAACTTGTCATGAACTGTCAAGAACTGTCATGGCCATTTTCAAAGGGGTATCTTGACCTCTGACCTCAAGATAGGTGAATGTAAATGGGTCAGTCTCCCCTTTACAGACATGCCCACTTTATGATAATCACATGCAGTTTGGATCAAGTCACAGTCAAGTCAGCACACTGACACACTGACAGCTGTTGTTGCCTGTTGGGCTGCAGTTTGCCATGTTATGATTTGAGCATATTTTTTTATGCTTATCCATTTAAATAGTAACTTTTGAAAGAGTTTCCAGGTGCCCAAGGTCATGGGAACAAGCTAGTTCCATGTTGTGTAAATCATCAGCAAAACAGAAATTACAGCAGTACTATGCAGACTAGAGCTTCAAGATTGTGCTCCTAATTATGCTGTGGCTAAATTGTAGTCAAATGCTCTTAATTCCAAACAAAAAAAATTACCTTCACATTTCTAAACAATCTTTTTTCAGTCCACATTTGCTGCAGTCCCAAACCCTCTCTTTTCAATTACAATTCATTTTGATTAAACATGTAAATACACCATCCTTGATGGTGTCCTTTGTTAAGCACGGCCTTCTTTTGGCTAAAACCCACACTCTCTTGAGTCCCCCCTCCCATGTAATGAAGATTGAAGATTAAACAACAGGAAGGAGCCATTATTTTTGTCAGGGAATTAAAGTACCATCAATCTCACTTAATCACCTTCCTAATATCTCCTCAGACGCCTGCAGAAAGCTGTTTCGCAGCTCAAGGTTAACAGGCTTTGTTCTGTGGAAACGAAGGGAGAGGGGAGAGGGATAGACACAGGAAAAAAAAATGGATTTGCGAAGCTTCTCTGGCGTGCTTTGGATCCGTCCGCCGAGTGGACACAGATTACGGCGAACTGTGTTGTGTCGGTGAGAGGGCAGGGCCAGGAGGTCGATATAGAAAGAAATGACAGCTATTGTTTGGTCTGTAATTATCTCTGTCTGCTTATTTGGCCCTCTCATTTCCTGTAGAGACAGAGACGGGGACTGAGGGGAGAGGTGCCAGTGGGTTTGCTGCTGTAGACATGTAACAGGTGGTACAGATTGTCCTTGACCAACAAAATCTGCTCTGCTACTGTGTGTTTGGTTATATTAATTGATGCATTATGGCAAACAGTGGCCAAATCACAAAAGCCTATACACTGTCGGTACCTATATGTCACACGATTAATCAAATGTTTATCACATACACAGAGTCTTTAAGTGTATTACTGGAGCAACTGGCACAAAGGAGGGGCAGTTTAAGCTGTTATGTATATTTGTCTGAACTTCTTTGCCACTAGGGTATGAAATCAACTTTGTCTCTCGATTAAAACAAAATGCACTGGACTGAGTTGGAATATTGTACATATAAAACGTAAAAATGTAAATCCAATTTTTTGCCACACATTGTACAAAGCACAGCGCACAGTACAATTTAGCTACTGTATTTAACCCCTCCTACAGGAGCAGTGGGCAGCTACTATACACTGCCCAGGGAGCAGTCATAGGGGGCCGTGCCTTGCTCAAGGGCACCTCAGCAGTGCCCAGGAGGCAAACTGGCACCTCTCCAGCTACCAGTCCATGCTCCATACTTGGTCAGTGAAGGGACTTGAACCGACAACCCCCTAAGCCAAGTCCCCACAGAACAGAGTTATTGCCCCCCAAATATATAAGATGTTGTTCAGAGTTTAGATTAATCTGATGATTAGTTACTCTCTATTGAATAATCATTTAATATTTACCTTCAGAAAATAATGAACAGTGCCCAAGTACACGTACCTACTGTACATTTGGGTATTTGCCGATATGGAGTATGACCAATATAAGAACTTAATAATACCATTACAGCTCTAACAGTGACTTTGAAATCATGTTTCATTTTCATCACTGTCTGACTGTATCAAATTAAATACACAACATGGTGATGTTGCTGGCAACTTAACATTCAACCTAGTGTATTCCTGATATAAACAGTGTAGTTTGTTGTAGGGATGTTAACAATTCACTGTTTAAACATTAACAATAACAAAGCAGCAGAGCAAAACTCAGTTTTGTAGTTGCTTTTCACCTGAAGGAGAATGGCTAGTCCAACTCGTAGGTCAGCCCACCGTAAAGCAGGGCCAGATCGGCCGCTTGAAGAGCGCATGGCGGCTAAGTTATCTGTTGCTTTTGATATCAGTGTCCATGCTAACAGGTTAGAGCAGCCACATCTCCCTCAGCTGCATCTCCTCTAGAGATCTGAGGTCTCACCTATTATTAACGCGAGCACTAAATGCAGCAATTACGGGGAAGGAGGGCATGAGTACAGTATTGGACCCAATCCTGGCATCGGTATCAGTCCATCCGTAATTTAAACAATTTAAAAGATCATCAAAATAAAAAAAGGATTGCTAGCTATAGACTCAGAGTCCAATACAGATGGGAATATCATTCATCTTCAAGAGGACATGAATGTAATTTCATGACAATACAGCATATTAGTATATTCAATACATACATATTAGCTGCTGATAAATGTCTCTCAAAACCACAAAACTCAACCTCACAGTGGCGTGAGAATAGAAATCAGAGGATCATCAAAGTCGGGTCGATTCATCTTCTGGAATCATGAATGTCTGTACAAATTGTCATGGCAGTCAAATCAATCAATGTTGAGATACTTGAGTCTGGACCAACCGACCACGAAGAAGAAAAGAAATATATAATTTTTTTTTTTTTTTTTTTACCAAGATCCGATAATTTCACTTACTTTCACTGTAACGTGGCCAAGTATAAATGTTGGGATGTACAATTTTTTTGCTTGTTTTTCACATTTATTGCCCTTCAAATGAAGTAATTTTTGCCGTAATTAATGTCTTGAGTTATATATATCGACAAATGGGTCTCAGTTCAAGCTCTACTTACGGCAACTCAGTCTGCTGAGGAGGATCGTGGAGTACAGTCGAACGTTCCACTACAAGCGAGACTGTTTGAGACTGTTTTGTCAACCTTGTTTCCAAGGTTAAGAAAGTTTATTTTTTATATATTATAGCACAGCATTTCACCACATTTGCCACAACTTGGACGCCATGAAGGCAGAGGTGATGGCATCACTGACCAAAGGAAGCAGTGTTACATTAGCACTACATTAGACCGGTAGAGATCTGTAGAACAACTCTGATACTAATATGTGAGTTTGGAAGGCAGGAGTGTCTCAGACACACGATAATCAACTTTGATGGCGTCCACATGAGGCGGCGATGGTCTCAATGAAACCTGTGATTCTCCCACATAAGAACCACTTCCCCTCCGCAGAGGGAGCTCATGTAACCACGGAAACCATCTATAAAGCCGCACAAAAGAAGCAAGTGAAAACGGATGGGGGATCGAACGCTCCAGTTGACTACCATTGATTTACTGCTTGAGACAGAAAGAGAGACAGCAAGGGTGATGCGGGCAGAGGTTAGATTGAGTGTTTCTGTGCTCAGTTCATCTCCTCGGACCAAACTCAGCTCTCAGACTCTCCTGCTCACTCTCAGACTCTCAGTTACAGACGGTGCTAGTACACAGTAGGAGGATGTCTTTATATTACCACACTTACAGTAACTTCTCACAGTGCTCACAGTGTCTGCTGCAGCACCACGTTTTGCCATCGTTCTCCTCAGTCTGATCAAAACCTCATCAGCTGCTTTTCTCTGGTGAAAATCTCAATACAGTTCTTTAGGGCCACACAAGCTGGGGAAAATATCTAAAATATGTATGTTGATTAAATTAGATTAAGTTCGTGAGAACTACCTTTATTTTAGGAAGTACATTCATATTTCAATCAAGTTCCAATGTTCGGTACTATCGCAGGAAATGACCTCATTTTGTCACACCTATTATTATTCTTTGCCTTACTTCTATTTGATAATCATACTCAAATTTTGAGAGCTACACTTTCAATAATGTTTTATGGGACTGAAATAGGAAGTATAAGTTGCCATAGAATCAGCTGAACGCTTCATCTCGAGCTCCCCTTTTTGTTCACATATTGGCACATGGGCACCATTTAAAGTATGCAGAATTAGTTCCTGTTTGCATGGTTGTACAGACATTTATCACTCATGAGGCTTGCCACGGTAGTCTGTGTTAATGCTGTGACGCAGTATTCAAACATACACACATTACAACACTTCACACTCCACTGCCTTCACAGACGTTTTGTATTTTTATAATAGAAACAAAGCTGTTGTTCACACAGTACATATACATGCGTCAATGGAGAGATGTCAGAGTGAGGGGGCTGCTCCTGACAAGCGCCCAGAGCAGTTGGGGGTTCGGTGCCTTGCTCAGGGGCAAGCTCAGGGGCAAGGCAGTGCCCAAGAGGTAAACTGGCACCTCTCCAGCAACCAGTTGGTCTTGGTCCATGGGGGACTTGAACCGGCGTCCTCCGCGTCCTAACCCAAGTCCTTACGGACTGAGCTACTGCCGCCCCAACGATACGATACATAGTTAGACGACAGACATTACAAACTGAAATAAAACATTTCTTCTCCATACGGAGTCTCAGCACAGAGTAGCAGAAGTCCGATTTCACTCACAGGACTCATGGGATGAGAGAGAGTTGACAGACAAGACGATGGAGAAAGCGGATTTAAACCCAATAACGTATAAACCATATTGTTAATGAGGTAATCGCAGTGCGGAGGACAGAGCGGTCACAGCCGGTGTGCACAGTGCCAGGTGGAAAACTGCAGCCCCAAACTTGACCCGAGAAGCAACACACAGCAATCCAGTGTTAAAGATCAGAGTAAGAGCTCTACATACAGTGCATTCAGAAAGTCTTCAGACCCCTTCATTTTTTTTTTCACATATTACGTTGCAGCCTTATGCTTAAATCATTTAAAGTATTTTTTCCCCTCATCAATCTACACTCAATAATTTTAGAAATATTTGCAAATTTATTTAAAAGGAAATGTGAAATAAGTGAGTGGGTCTGAATACTGCTCTGAATGCTCTGTATATTGAGCGTTGTGTTTTCTCGTAAAATGTCCAGCATAATCGGTAACACCGGTGCTGTCACAGGTTTATTAGCTGGTGGGAAATTTTCCTCACTGTGACCTTCCTATCACTCATTACTCTTGATAGTGACGAAAACTTAAAAACACATTGATTCTCAGGCAAATTCTACTACTACTGTATAAGTTTTCTAAGCTGATTTATGGATGTTTATTTGTAATGGACCCCTTAACACTAATTGCAGCAATTGGAAGTGTTAGGCAATTTAAAGTACTTTAATATCCTTCATGATATTTACGCACCCATACCAGATCAGATATCGGGCAGATATTAACTTTAATAGCTGGATTGGTCTAGTCAATTCTGTGTGTGTATATATATATATATATATATATATATATATATATATACACACACAATTTGTTTCTGCAATTTAAAAAGTTGTAATTGTAAAAAGTGTAATTGTAATTTTTTCACCAAGTTGCTGTAAGATTTTTTTTATTTTAATACAGTTCAGCAAGATTTTATCTATATATATATATATATATATATATATATATATATATATATATATATATATATATATATATATATATATATATATATATTGTTAGATTTTCTTTTAAAAGTGTGGAAAGCAATGTTTAAGTCAAAGCTGATCCAGCCACTTCCACACAGTGAGACATGCAGGCTATTAGTGAAACACTGGTATCGGAACGGTACTCGGTATTGGCTGATACCCAATAGCCCAGGTACTGCTGTCGGTATCAGGACTGAAAAATTGGGCACGGTGTATCCCTACTCCATGAGTCTTTGCTGCAGCTACATTACCATACACCTTTCCCTTTCACCTCACTCAGTAGCTTTACCTTGCATCTCTGCCCCCACATCCTCACTTAAATTCTCTGGGGGGGAAAGCCCACCTCCCAGTTTGAAAATGCCTTGGCTTGTGGCATCACAGGCTTGTTAGGCGCACCCTTCCTATACCCAGTCAAACATGATTACCCGCTTGTGACAACATGTCATCATTATGATCCATGCAGTGAGTTGACTGATATGTAATGTGCAAAAACAAATTCCAGTGCAAACAATCATTATATTTTGGTGAATGGGCCCGTCACTGTCCCATGATTGTGCTAAATCAAATTTCCTTCTAGTTCTGTATTAGTATCTCAGCTAAATTTATTATGAGTGGGTGTTGTTCTCTACAGTAGTTGCTTAAAATACCCAGTATATTAAGGATTTGGCCAAACAAGACTCCATGACTTTAACATGTCTTTTCAAGCCACTAATACAGGACACAGACTAGCATCATGTCTGACTGTAACATTAATATTTGTGTCGTAACATCCTTGCTAAAACCAAAAGCCTCAAATGACCCTCGGTCTTGTTTTTGCACTACTAATTATACACATCTGACTAGTAACACGTGATCAGGAGAAGAATTGGTATCAAATTCCTCCAATAAAGCCCTTTATTAACACAGACAGACTGTCTTTTCTTTCGCTGTTTATTAGGTTTGTATTTTTCTGTCTGTGTCTTCTTGGGTGAACAGTTTGCAATGTAGGAAAATTAAGGGGTGGAACTGTCACAGGAATTCATCTGATTTGGCGCTTTGGCACTCTTGTACAACATGTAACACACAGCACCAGACACCATGCACAGACATGGACACATACGCCCGAGGACACGGTTGCAGGCCCATCGCTTTTTTTTTTTTTTAATTTTCTTTTTGCTCTCCCCCCCGTGTAGCTTTTAAGTGCGTTGGAAATCTTGTGTTGGGCCATCAAAGCAGCGCCCTAACCGTTAATGGCTTTACGGCTTGTTAGTTAGTTTTAGCCCGCTCAGGAGGAGGCTGTGTGTGTGCATGTGCTCTGAGGGGAGGCGTTGTTTGGGCTAAATAATAAGGACAGTGCTCAGGAGTGTGCCAGTGGGAATTTGCGTGCACGCAAATGCCCGAAAACACACATTTGTGGACACGTGTGTGCACATCCAAGCAGGAGATGACTGAATATAGTGCAGATTGACTCGTATACACAAACACGCGCACGTAGTGAAGCAGCATGTCGATAGTCATCTCTCTTTCTGCCTCTCTCTGGGAGTCCGGTGAGGCTTGGCCTAATTGAGCTGGCCTCAGGAAGCCCATCATTAGCCCTGCTGCTCCGGTCACACATGGCCACCAGATGTGAGTCCAGCCACAATGGAACGCAGAGTGCCACTCTTTCTCTCTGGCTTCCTCTCTCTCTCTCTCTCTCTCTCTCTCTCTCTCTCTCTCTCTGTCTGTCTGTCTCTCTGTCACCGTCCAGCCTAATAAACTGGCTTTTGTTTCCGCGCGTTCATTGTTCGCTAAGCCTACCGTAAGAGAAGTCATCGGGGCCTGAATGGGATGCTTTGTACCGACAATAGACAGAAATAGGAGAGGGAGACAGCGTGTTGAGAGAGGGAGGAAAAGAGGGATTGGGGGGAGGAAGGGTGCCTACTGAGGATTTCAATGCACCCTCTGGAATTTTTATGGCTTGTTTTTGCAGTTTGAGAATTCAGTGTTGTGGGGCCATGACATATACATTGCACCTTCCTCACCTCCCTGTACGTGGCTGTCCACTGCTAGATGACTGGATGACAGTATGAGTGTATAATTATATTGTTATATTTCTAAGAGCCAAGTGACCTCACAAGGAGAGTTTGTGTTCAGGGCTTAGCTCAGGTTTAAGGTGAAGGTTAGATGTTTTTTTTTAAACTTTATAAGGAATTTAGTGTACACTACATGTTGGGCTTAAAATAAGTATGTAAACAAAGTAAAATACATACGTAAATCAACTTAACGCTGAAAACACATCAGAAATGTCACTAAAACACACGTGACAATTGTCATGTTACTTACGAAAAAAAAGTTTTGCTGCAGTCGGGTCTGGAGCTTCCACGCCGGGCGCTGTGGGCGCACCTCACAAACTGAAATCTCACAGGAACAAATGGTAGAGGGCTCTGGCTTGGTCAGGAATATAAAAAGGGGGAACTCAACATGACATGCATAATTTTTTTTTAGCACAACCGGGTAGTAATTATTTGGCAATCGGTGAAAAAATGTCCTCTGTACAGAACATCGTTAGTGTACAGAATATAGTTAGTGTTTGTTTGTTGGGCTATCAAGAGCAGCAGAGAAGAGACGTCACATCCTTGAAAAGGACTGATAGCGATGCCAGTGTCAGGTATGATTTCATGTGTAGGAAGGACACAGCATTGTAGCATTGCTCTAATGACAGCCAGTTACTTTTACTATTTTCTGTACCTTTTAAAATGTAAGGCAGTTCATGGCACAGAGTGCAGGGCAGCATTAGACTAAATATAGTTTAAGTACGGTTATCTGTGTACAGGAAAATACAAAACCTGTGGAAGTACTGATCTGCCTCAGAGCTTTTCAGATTGTTCATCGCTTCACCATGTGTAGCAACAGGAGTCAGTAACGTAGCTAAATATGCTAGTGTAGGTTATCTGAGGCCACTTCTTCACGTCGTCCTCCCATCCCTCCATAGCAGAGGCAGAGCGACGATGACGTTATCCCATTTCAGCTGGAATAGCTGGTGTTCCCACTTGTTTTACTAGATTTCTTTAACACAGTTATTCTTGGAGAGTGCATTAACGTAGCGTTGCCATGGAAATCATTAGTTCAGGTTCAGTGACATGATGTGCCAGAATTACACCCATAATTCATGCAAGGCATCATTGGAGCCAGGAATAAGGTGTATACGATCAGACTTCTTTTTGCAGCCAGAGGAGTCTCCCCTTGCTGATTTAAGACTCTACCGCAATGGCTTCACTTTTCAGATAGGTGGAAGCCGCCTGGTTGTAACAGGAAAAGGCCTCCCCAAACTATAGCTGCAAGTTGGAAGCTCACTATTGTCCGAAACACTGTATAATGTGCTACTTAATTGTGTAAATAGTCTAAACTACAAAAAAGTACACATACTATTAGCCACATTGTAGAAGATGTTATGTGTTCCTTAAAATCCCCAAAATGCCGTTGAGGTTAGGAACAGCTAATGTGTGCTAACTACTGTACACTGAAGCAGTGTTTCCACCACTTTTCTACTGTCGTCCAACTCTAAAAATGTTTTATCTCTCAGCCAATCGGGGATGGTGTCTGTATCTGTGTGTGTGTGTGTGTGTGTGTGTGTGTGTGTGTGCGTGTGTGCGTGCGTGCGCCTGCGAGCGTGTGGACGCACGGCAATGCATGATACATTTCGACGGCTGCCCTCATTTGAGACAAATGTAATTATCACGCGTGGCTGAGTTTTTTCTTATTATTGAAAAGTTAAGTCGCTAATCTGTGAAGTTGTTCCTCAGCTGAATTAATTCAATTATCTGGCAGCATGAGTAGATATCAAGGTTTGACGTCTCAGCGCCTGTTTCTGGGTGTGTATAATATGCATATGTGTGTGCATGTGTTTTTGTATTAATGTGCATTAATGCTGGAGTGTTTCTGACATACTGTACTGTACGGGCATGTGCATGGGCCTGTGTATGAATGCATTGTGTGTGAAAATGTGTGAGAATAGAAGCCATGTTTTTCAACTCCCACTGGATCAAGGCCTTTTATAATCCACTGAGCCGACATAATTCCACCTCACTTACAATGGATTTGTCTCTGCTTTGTCTCCTCATTATTGTTCTCATTCACATGATAAGCTGCTTCATGATTCCATTAGCATTCTCTTTTAGCCGCCATGCTATAGGCACCGATACTTCAACTTCAGCGCTGTGGAATTACAACTTTTTACTCAGTTAATCTTGACTTGACTGGCTGAAGGACAGTTGTGAAAAAGGCAATTGTACTTACACAATAGACAGTCGGACTGTTTTTTTTTTTTTTATAACTAAAACAAATCATCTGTGATGTATATTCAGTCTGTAACTACAAAGAAGTGTTACAGTGAGAAAATGTATTTGCACAATTTATATAGGCCTAGTTGTACTGATGATACCTTTTAAAGCTAGACTATTATAATTTTTATATGAAAGTTACTGTGACAAACTGATCCGGCTTCTCTGCCGCATTTGACCGGCAGTCGTAGCTCCGGCGGGTGGTGCGGCACGCCGCCTCCCTTGGACGCCACGCTGTATTGCTGGGCCCACTGGAGGGAAGGGAGGCATAGGAGAACCAGAACCAGGACTGCGCAGGGCAGTAAAATGAGAGGTTTTCCAAAGGGAATCTGGTGCTCAGAAACATTAAGGCTTTTTGTCCACAGCTGTCAAAATCAACACTAAATGAAAGTTTCTCATAGTAGCTTTAAGAATGTAACCTCCACTTAGAGATTTAAAAATCCCTTTTAAAAACAAATATAAATAGTGGGAACCGAACATGTGTATCTTTTTTTTGCCTCGGCGCTGTCAACAGCCATGACGGAGGCATTATATTTTTGGGTTTCCGGTATCTGTCTGGTCCATTCTCATGAACGTGATATCTTAGGAACGCCTGGAGGGAATTTCTTCAAATTTGGCACAAACGTCCACTTGAACTGAGGGATGAGCTGATTAGATTTTGGTGGTCAAAGGTTAATTTCATTCATTGTTATGAATATGATCTGTTCTCTGCCTTGAGGGAATGTTTCAGTGGAGGAAGACGTACTCAGATACTTTACCTAAGTAAAAGTATAAATTATGCAGTTTAAAAATACTTTGATGGTCAAAGGTCAAGGTCACTGTGACCTCACAAAACACATTTTTGGCCATACTTCAAGAATTCACATGCTAAATGTGACAATTTCACACAAATATCCAAGAGGATAAATTGATGAAGTGATGACATTTTGGACAGTGAACTGCAACTTGACTGGTAACACAAGGTGGTAATTCTAGCTTCCTGCTTACAGTCAAGTTTCAGCTGCTGCTTCAATACTCAATGTTAACTGTGATCAATGATGTGTGATTTGACCACATGCTTCATGTCCTTGAGCACATGCATGCATGGTGCATTTTAATGTTACTGTTAACAGCTTTGCAGTGCAACCAGGAAACTATGACAATGCTGGAAATATATAAACAGTTAATTTTTGGCTGCCACATGGTCCGTCTGCACAGACCCTCGCGTAAACATATGTGAGCATATATGCGTGAGCAGACACTCAATGTAGTACAAACAGGACCATACATGTCTCCCTGTCTGTGTCCGTTTGGGCATGTATCTGGCCATTTGCAGAGAGTATAGACACCTGGGTACTGGTTTACATTGGTGGAGCTCCACTACCACTAGTCAGCTCTAACTATTGGCCTCCAGCAGCTACACAAGCATTTCTCTTTATGCCAGAATGAATCAGTTTAGGGTTAAATGCTACACTAACTCTGAAAGGTGTATTTATATGATTTGTAAGAAATGCCTTCTATATTTTTGGCATTACCTGATATTTACAATAAGATGTTCCCTGCCAGGTCTACAGCTACAGTAAACAGCTCTCTTTGTGTTTCTCTGTCTGTGTCAGACATGCTAATGCTATTGATCCTTATTGGAAACAGGACAGAACCATCTCCAGATAAGAATACAATGCTTGCAGCGGCCCATAGATTTCTTCCTGGTGCTCTGAGAGGTGTGTTGCAGGCTCTATCGGAGTTCACGGGGTTCTCACAATCTGTTGTCTTACGGATTATATTGACAGTCTCCTCTGGGCTCGGCATAACAGTCTGTTATTATCAAAGAGGACGGCAAATTGTTGCCTATGAGTATGTGTGTGGGGATGGTTGAGATTGCATTTCTTATACATTCATCTCTGGATTTTTAAGACTAAAGGGCACATTTGTTGTTTTTTTTACATTTTAGTGTGTGACAAAGGTTGTGTAATTTATTTATCTAATGTCAGGATCCCAGACAATGCAACTGCAGTGTCAAGGTTGGCAGAGATGGTTGCCATGACGATGCTGGCAAACAATCTCTCAGATCTGGGCTCTCTCCTCTCTTCTAAGCGAAAGGGAGGCTTTTGGAGACTGAAGAGCAGAGAGAGGCATCTTTTTCTTTTTTTTTGTTCGGCACTAGAGTGGTTGATATTGATCGAGAATCGAACCCGTGTCGCTCCGTACAGAGGCCTAATGCACTTAGGACCCAGACTAGAAAGAGATGGAAAGCAAGGGAGGAACAAAAAGGATGACCAGCTCTAGTACAGTGGAGGGGAAAAAAAAAAACCAACAAGAGACGAGAATAAAAAGAGATCGGAGCGGAGGAGAAAACAAGTTTCTTAGGAGCAAATCAATTAAGCCCTCACACTCTACTGCTGCTGCAAGAAGGATCATGTGTACATAAAAACACCTAAAGCCGTCACACATTCAGTACATGCACACACACAATGTGAGCCCTACCTGCTTAGACTGTCATGCAGGAGGGAGAGTGGTTAAGTGAAACATGTTGAGCCCTCTCAGGTAATTACATCTCCATGCTAATGTCTAATTAGACAGCTCCGAGGAGACTCATCTGCACTGCATTAATTAATGCAGTCAATCCAGAACTTACATTCACCCACACATACAAATACACACACACACACACACACACACACCCCACTCCATCGACCCGCATTAGACAGCAGGTGAGCATGTGTGTGTTTTTGTGTGAGGGGGAATCAATCAGGCCTTTCCACTGTGTCATTGTTTGTGTGTAGTCAGGGCTTTAACATGACAGGGAATCGAGCTCATACACATATAAACATCTTGAATAAGGATCATTAGTTTGCTAATGCAGTCTGTCATGGCTGTTTTGTGTCAATATTTGTGGGTAAATGATGTGCAAAGAGATGAAGACATCAAACTGAATTGAAGGAAATATGATAACCAAGCATATACCATATATCTCTGCATGTCCAGTCGTCTCTAATTGTGGCCTCTGAGCTGACATAATTAGAGCAATAATTTTGATAATTGATTGATCATTTTAAGTCATTTTTGTGGAGAAATGTCCCTCAAGATTGCTCAGTTCAGCCTCTCAAATGTGAGCATTTTCCATTTTCATTTGTCTTTTGATTCTCATCAATCACTCGTTACTCATCCTGTGGATGAAATATTACCTACACAACTGTTGTTTGCACTATAATTATATTTGGACAGTAATTATATTTATATTATAACTATTTGGGGGCGGCAGTAGCTCAGTCCGTAAGGACTTGGGTTAGGACGCGGAGGTCACCGGTTCAAGTCCCCCATGGACCAAGACCAACTGGTAGCTGGAGAGGTGCCAGTTTACCTCTTGGGCACTGCTGAGGTGCCCCTGAGCAAGGCACCAAACCCCCAACTGCTCTGGGCGCTTGTCAGGAGCAGCCCCCTCACTCTGACATCTCTCCATTGACATGTATATGTACTGTGTGAACAACAGAGTGTAAAACTGAATTTCCCCACTGTGGGACTAATAAAGGAATATCTTTCTTTTCTTTCTTTCTTTCATTCTAGTTTACTTTTGCACTATAATCATTCACTGCAGTTTGTATTATCATTACAGTTCTTGTTCTTTTTAGCTCTGCCTTGTTGTCTCTGTTCTGTCTTCTTTGCTATCTTGTAAATACTTTTAAATTCTTAGTTCGTACTGTTTTTTGTTTTTAATATTATATGTTTACATCGTGGGTTTTAGAGAAACAGCATTTCAGTCCTGTATGCATATACTGTAAATTTATTATTGGAAATCAATTAAGAACACAAGACAATGACAAATATTGTCCAGAAACCCTCACAGGTACTGCATATAGCATAAAAAATATGCTCAAATCATAACGTGGCTGCAGCCCAACAGGCAACAGCAGCTGTCAGTGTGTCAGTGTGCTGACTTGACTATGACTTGCCCCAAACTGCATGTGATTATCATAAAGTGGGCATGTCTGTAAAGGTCATATGAGGTCAGAGGTGAAGGCATCCCTTTGAATATGGCGATGCCAGTTTTTCTCAGCCAAAATTTAGTATAAAATTGGATTGTTATGCATCCTTCATGACAAGCTAGTATGACATGATTGGTACCAACAGGTTCCTTAGGTTATCTGGTTTCATATAATGTGATCATAACTTTAAAACTGAGCCCGCTCACTCACTCTTCAGTCACTTATCCCGGGTCAGGTCGCTAGGGCAACAGCTCCAGCAGGGGACCCCAAACTTCCCTTTCCGGTCTACATTAACCAGCTCTGACTGAGGGATCCTGAAGCGTTCCCAGGCCAGTGTGGCGATATAATCTCTTCACCTAGTCCTGGGTCTTCCCTGGGGCCTCCTCCCAGCTGGTCATGCCTGGAACACCTCCCTAGGGCGCCTCCCTAGGGAGGTGCTATTCAATGCAAATGAGCAGCGGCTCTACTCCGAGTCCCTCACGGATGGCTTCTCACCTTATCACTAAGGGAGATGCCAGCCACCCTCCTGAGAAAACCCATTTTGGCTGCTTGTACCCGCGATCTAGTTCTTTCGGACATGACCCAGCCCTCATGGCCATAGGTAAAGAGTAGGAACAAAGATTGACCAGTAGATCAAGAGCTTTGCCTTCCCGCTCAGTTCTCTCTTCATCACAACGGTGCAGTAAAGCGACTGCTATACCGCCCCTGCTGCTCCGATTCTCCGGTCAACCTCATGCTCCATTGTTAACTCACTCACGAACAAGACCCCGAGGTTGCTTGGACTCCTTCACTTGGGGCAAAGACTCATTCCCTACCCAGAGTAGACAGTCCATCAGTTTCCTGCTGAGAACCATGGCCTCAGATTTAGAGGTGGTGATCCTCATCCCAGCAGCTTCACACTCGGCTGCGAACCAATCCAGCGAGTGCTGGAGGTCGCAGACCGATGATGCCAGCAGGACCACATCATCTGCAAAAAGCAGCGATGAGATCCTCATCACACCGATCTGCAAACCCTCCTCCCCCTGACTACGCCTCGATATCCTGTCCATGAATAACACAAACAGGATTGGTGACAAGGCACAACCCTGGCGGAGGCCAACCCCCACCGGACTGAGCCCGCTACAACCTAAAAATCCAAAGTTGTGTTAATGCTTTAAAGAAATTAGCGGCATTAAAATGAATTTGTGTTAACGCGTTATTAGCGTTACCATATTTGGCCGTTTTCTTCCCAGTTGTGCTACTTTTTAATGTAACGGTTTAGGTAAAAATGAGAAAACCAAATGTAATTTTACTTTATTCACATTTTACTTCATTCCTTTACCAATTATCTTTCTGTCATAGTTGTGATGAAAGACTTTTTAAAAGCTTATTTCATTTGATTTCTGTTGTACATTTTTCATGATTGTAACTGTGGCTTTGAGTTTGTTTTTTAATTATACAAATAAACAGTAGAGTGGAGGCAATAGGATTAATATATAAACCATTTTCCTAAATTCCTTTTATGATGATTGTACGGACTCGGCTCCTTTTTGCCAATCTGGAAACACAGCTTACAGTAGACATAATCAACTTGTGGTAAAAGGTCACAAGTACATGCTGCTTTAAATGAATTGATCACAAACTAAGAGCTTGTCTGTTTCTTGCACATACTGAGTCAAGATGCATCTGGTTTCCATGCATTGCTTTTAATGAGAAAATTACTTTTTATAATAGAAAAATAACCTCCTTGTCAATGAGGACCGACCAGGAGAGGTCAAGCAACTTTTAATAACCAACGTGAAAAGACTCAATTATTCAGCCTCTGACACCAAGTATATTTGAACTTGCTGAGCCATCAGGACACCCTCCCAGTCTCCTAATGATGCTGTTTGATACTGTAACTGTAACTTGTTCGGCACGGAGATTAACTCTGACCCTAATTTCACCCCCCACGTCACGTCAGGAAGCTGCTAAGATCGCCTGACGGCTCCCCGCTTTGTGTGTCTGTGCAGTATGTGTGTGTGAGGTAATCTACTGACCCCGGGGTTGTACAGTAGTCATGAGAGGTAACTGCACTAATTCACTGTCCTACTGTGAACGTCGGCTGTAATTAAGGCCAACTTGTCAGACGGGTCATGCCTCTGTGTTGCCTTTTCACTCTCGTTCCCTCGCTCAAACTCACTCGATCGGCTGTAAGCACTTGTTTATTAAGAGGGTGGGACTGTATGTGACTGAATCCATTCACCTGTTAACCCTCTGAGACCCACATTAGACCCGTTTTTGTCTTTTTAAGGGGGGTACTGGGGGAATTTAGGGGGAGATGGCAGGTCAACAGTAGATGTCACATAGAAGGGGTGTACATCATCTATATAATGGTCATTCCCTCTCTCAAAGTTGTTGCAGCACTCGAGAATTGATAAAAATGATCAGAAATTGCTCCAAAATACCAAATTAAGGCATCAAGACTGTAAGGAACTATGCTGTGATTTGGTATCAAAAACCTTTGACATTTCTGCAAGAATTGCATTTTTTGGCCATTGAATGGTGAGCACTTCTGTTCTGGAAACTGCTTAGAAACCCTGTATTGTCAAAGCCATCCATCCTCCGAATGCTCCAGGTCTCTAGTTTGTGGCTGTAAAGTTTCATGAGGCTGTGATCATCCTAGAGGTCACCACAGGTCATATACAGTGAGATCAAGTTGGTCTTAAAGGTGTCATATGAAATGGCTTCCATGGAGACTAACATCATCACACATTAAAACAGTTTGGCTCATTGGATCCGCAGAAGTCTCAGCTTTATAGTGATGCACAATTTATGTAATTCAAGACTGTTTAAGGACCACAATATGCAGAAGTATTGAACTGTACCATTTTAGAATAGGAAAAATAATGCATCTATCACAACTATCCAGAAGGAAATAACTTTGAGCATGTTTCTGGGTGGTATATGTTCATTATATTCATGTATTCATGTTTTCCCTCTCTGTGTAGTAAATTTAGTTGTCACAACAACAATGTGCGGAAATAGAAAGTGTGTGCGGATGTGTGTGTGTGTGTAGGCCTCTTTGACGTACTGCAAGGGAATCTCCTCTCGAGCCTCCTCCTCCTCTGTAGCAGCGTATCTCCATCAGGCCACAACATGCAGAAATGTGCTCACTAATTACAGCCATATAAATCAGCAGTCGTAATTATGCTAATTAGACTGCTAACTTCCCCTCAGAAGCCTACACAAACAAAAGGCGACGGTATCGGATGATGCGGCATGTTAACGAGCTTGTCAACTTATCTGACGCACACTAATTACTCCACGGGACTCCTCTGGGTTTGGGAGGAGGAGGTAGTGTTTGGGTTTGCTGGTTTTAAAAGGTTACAGCACCTCTGCCTGCGACCCCCTTCACCCTCCACACTGATACACATGTTTCAGTGGTGTTACACTTCCGGTAGCTTTAAAGAGGACATATTGTGCTTATTTGCAGGTGCATACTTGTATTTTGGGTTTCTATCAGAACATGTTTACATGCTTTAATCTTCAAAAAGGCTTTGTTTTTCTTGACCAGAGGTGCTGCAACACCTCTATTCACCCTCTATCCGAAAAGCCCAGTCTGCTCTGATTGGTCAGCTGGCCCACTCTGTTGTGATTGGTTAACAGAACCAAACTCTTCAGATTTTGCTCCAGCTCTGCTCCAACTACCTTTGCTTGAGGACGCACCAAACTAGCCGCTAGGCACGTACTATGCAAATATATTACACAGATTTGTTGAATACTCGATTCTGATTGGTCAATCACGGCGTTCTGCGATCTGTTATTTTTTTATAGCATGTATATAGCACATTGCTATGTATAATAGATTTTCCTTTGACCAGTAAACCATTATCTGAATATCAACCTTTGGTTCTCTGTCCCTCTGCCGGTCTGTCTGTCTGTCTATCTAGTTGTCTCTTTGTGTAACTGTGTGATCTGTCCAACAATATGTCAGTCCGTCTGTGTGCTAGTTGTGTGTCAGATCGACCGCTTCGGTGCTCCAAGAAGCGAAAGCCTGAAGGTTATAAACGCCACCTCACTGGCCTGTTTGAAAGTGATTGACGATTGAAAGAGTCACCTGATCAGCTGATGAGCTATCAGGTGGACCAATCAGCAAATGACATGACTTCAAATATGTGTGAGAGAGAGACAGAATCAGAGTGTGTTTACATTTCTCTACACTTTTCTTACTTATGGGCAGCTGAAAATCCCAAAAGGACGCTTGTGACTCATTAGAGGGACAGGCAGACCAGTACAGTACGTTTGACTGTATCCCAAATGCCACCCGTTCCTCTCTCCATCCAGACACAACTTACCTCTTGAAGGTATCTGGTAGTTACTAAAAATGTTGCTCTGTGCATGACTACCACCTGCTGTCTACCTCCCCCCCACTCCATCTCTCTCCTTTCCTCCGACTGCCTCGCTTTTCGTTTTCTTGTACTCTGACAACAATTATTTAATGTGATCTAACAAGACCAGATGAAAACAACTGTGTAGCAACAACAATTCATCACTGGACACTCCCTGTTATTTCCTTCTGATTTTCAAGGTATCTGTTGGGATATTTAAAAATTTTTAGGGCTCTTTCCTAACCTTATCGCAATTTTTTTCTTGTTACACGAATATAGCTCCTCTCCCCTTTCCCCTTGTTTTCTCCTCTCCTCTTTCTCCCTCAGTCTGCCTCTCTGTTCAGTATGCTGCGCTGAGAGGGCATCATTACGGAGCCCGTATTTGAGTCATTTTGATTTAAGCAGCCAGACAATGGCCTGTTGATTGAAGCAACCAGAAGGCAGACAATAGGGTTCAATGCTACATAATGCGCCACCATTTTTTCTGAGCTCCCCGTTCTCAGAAAAGGGCCCCGGCTCTCCATTGTGCCTCTCCCGGAGGGAAAAATGGTGCTTGGGGAGGAGGAATATTTTCCCGTGGTATGTCATTATTTTGCAAATTTCTATTATCTCATCATGTTGTCTTCATTGTAATTGCAGCTAATTAGGAGGCTAGTTAGGAGCCCGGGCTTTGAGGCTGGCTCGGCTGCTGAAAGGAGCCCACCGATTACGGCCCCGACAAGAGAGGAAGCAGGAGAAAAGGGGAGATTAATGCTGTTACCCAGGAGACACTGGCTTCCATCTGCGGGGAACAATGCAGTTTTGTTTTCTCCGGGATCCTGCTCAGATCAACAGAATGGGCTAGCTCTGCTCTGCTCTGCTTGGCGACAATGCCCAATTCTGTCTTACCGGGGCTTGGGCAACCCCGCCCCCCTCCCTCTCTCCCCTCCTCACCTACCCTGCTCCCCCACCACTCCAGTCACTTTACCTTCCCTCCCTCCCTCCTCCTCCGTCATTCTCAGCACCTTTCCCTGCGTTCAGCGGGCCCTGACTAAAAAGCTTAGCGCCCTCAGCGAGCCGGCCAGCGCCAGTGACTGAGAGCTCTCACACACCCCCAGTATCAGATGAAAGCGGCGCGATGTGTGGATAGGGTTCCCAGGTTGCGGGAGGTCGTGCCCTTGTCACACACGGAGCCGCGAGGTTTTACTCCCCAGTCCCCGCCGAGCTCCAAAGCACTTAATGAAATAATATACTCTGTCGCTTTTGCTCTTTCTTCTTTCCCTCGTTCCCTCGCTCGCCGCGCCGACCCCTCCCTCCCTCCCACACCGGGCTGAGGCAGGCCCCTTGTCTCAGAGCAGGGGCCCCGGGGCCCCTAGACACCTTCTTTGGAAAGAGAAGGAGGGAACACAATGAGAAAGGGAGCCTAGTTTGGTACAGTACAAACACAGAGCACAAGCAGGCTAGGAGAAATGAAAGGCCTTTGTCTGGCTTTGTCAGGGGGGAAAGGACACTGAGAAAGAAGGAGCGCTTATGGATAGAGAGAGACAAAGAGAAAGAGACAGAGAGAGGGAGGAGATAGCAGGCTGGATCACATGACTCAGGAGCATTGTGATCTGGAGCGAGAGGTTTGGAGCAGAGCATCTCTCCATCTGGTCAAAAAATGGAGAGACGGATAGGAAAACAGAGATAGAGCGAGAGAGGGAGCAAACAGAGAGAATGAGAGAAAGTATTGAGTAAGTGCCAGCGACATCTGCTCCCGTGGGCACAACAATAAAACTCCCTCTAGATCAGCCTCACACCATATATGCTCGCACAATGCATGGGCCTCAAAGGCACAAATAAATGTGTGTGTGCTTGTGTTCATGAAGCCTGCCCACTAAATCTGTTAAACATGCACCTACACACTATCAAAATTAGCTCAATGCATAGACAGTCTTCTCATCTTGGATCTCTATCGCCGGAGTGGCTTTGTGGATATTTCTGACCGTGTTTTTTTAGGTTCAGGGATGAAATGATGCTTAGTAGAGCTGTTAGTACTTTAGCAAACTCCTGCCTGGTGCCTCATAGGGGTGTAAGAAATTTTTGTGATACTGTATAGATTCTCA
The DNA here is from genome assembly GCA_947000775.1 of Pterois miles. Taxonomy (NCBI): domain Eukaryota; kingdom Metazoa; phylum Chordata; class Actinopteri; order Perciformes; family Scorpaenidae; genus Pterois; species Pterois miles. The sequence goes on along the minus strand of CAMQGK010000549.1, from coordinate 13,779,690 downwards.
AAATTTTCTCAAAATCGATTTTTATGTAGTTATATATAAAAAAGGTAGTTTATATAGTTTATATGCAAAGATTAACTCACTGAATATTTTATTTCATTGGCAAAGAGATGCACCCTCTTAAAGAACTGCTATGATGCTGGATGTTACAGGGACTCTGATGAAGGCAAATTCAGATCCCACTGTTTCTGATTGCATGAAAAATTTGACTGTTGTTTATTCAGATTTTCTGTATATGGTGGCGTGTTCTTTATACAATGACAGTTTTCCTAAAATTTGATTATTAGGGGTGCTGTTCTAGCTTACTTTGTAGAGCGGGGGCCACATGTACAAAGACTGAGTCCTTGCCACAGCGGCCCCAGGTTTGAATCCGGCCTGGGGCCCTTTGTTGCATGTTGTACCCTCTGTCTCCCCCTTTTAATACTATATATAAAGATAATATATATAAAAATAATCTAAAAAAAATTAAATTAAAAAACGCAATATATCGCCTGTATCACAGTGTATTGAATTGTAACCTCTGTATTGTGATCTGTATCGTATCGCCAGATTCTTGCCAACACACAGCCCTAATACCCAGTGCGCTATATGGAAATAAATAAGTGCTGGTACTCCTCTTATTCACATGTTGGCCTGTATATAAGATAAGATAAGATATTCCTTTATTAGTCCCACAGTGGGGAAATTCACACATTACAGCAGCAAGTGGATAGTGCAATAAAAGACAAGAAGCATAGATGTAAAAACAGTATTAATACAAATAAAATAAATTAGTATATACAAAATAAATTAGTATATAAAAATAAATTAGTATATACATAATAGAAAAGTAAAGCCAGAAATGTGTCCATCATATCAATGATATAATTGTACATATAAGTCCTTCATCCTTCATATCAACCAATATCAGCAATCTTGTGACTTATTCCTATTCATTAAGTATTTCTTTAAGCATGTTACACTGTGAAAGTCATAATCAGCTGTGATTTATTGCTATTATTATACTTGGGCTATGCATCTTCTATAGTAGGTCTTTAGTACTCCAGTAATACTCCCAATGAGACATTATAAGGTTAAGGTGGTGTGTTTATTAATAGTTAAAGTGCTTTCTTGTGTTATTTGTAGCATCTAGTAGGGTATCATTCAGGTTTTAGGAGCACTGTCCCAGTCAGGATGCTCCTACATGTTATGCAGCAAGATCATTTTTCAACAGTGAATAAAAGATACTAGGAGATATTGGGTTTGGGGGTCCTCCCCCAAGGAAATTTGAAAGCTTTTGAGTTAAAACTGAACCTGATATGGAGAGGAGAAAAGAGTACCAGCAGTCACGGCATGCCAAGGAGCACCAGTGAGTACCGGCCCTCTTTGAGCACTGCTGTTACCTCGTTACTGCATTGACAAATAAGTTCTGCTGGTTTATCCGTCAAAGGAGATTCTTCTATGCGACTCTCACATTTATTGTATACCCGCCTCTACGTAGGACTCATCCATCCATCCCTCCATCTGCAACCGCTTATCCCGTTAGGGTTCAGCTGGCATTGGGCGAAAACGGGGTACACCTTGGACAGGTTGCCAGTCCACTGCAGGGCACGTAGAGACAGACAACCATTCACGCTCACATTCACACCTGCAATTTAGTCAGCAATTAACCTGCATGTCTTTGGACTGTGGGAGGAAGCCGGAGAAAACCACGCTAGCACGGGGAGAACAACTCCACACAGAAGAGCCCCAAGCCGGATTCGAACCTGTGACCCTCTTGCTGTGAGGCTTATTTCCTTATTTAATACTTCCATGTGCTCTCACTTTATAAATGCTGCTCTCATTATTCATATATTCTGTTTTCATGCAATCTGCACTGTTATTTCATAGCCTGTTAAGTCCAAACAGAGGAAAGTGTTGCGTGGTGTTGTAAGAAACAGCTACTTGAGCATCTTGTTTTAGAAGTAAGTTGCTGCTGAAGTTGTCCATACCATAATAAATGGTAAATACCAGTTGTTCCCTAGGAGAGAATAAGAAACCCGTATGGCTGTGATATGGTGCCATATCGTACCATATGAAGATGAATAGACAGCGATGTAGGATCTGAACATCTCTACGTAGCGGCCACACATTCTGTGATTATGGGCCAGAACAGACACTAATGGTACAATTACAACATTTTCCCTATGAGATAGTATACAATGAAAGAAATCCCTATAGACATTTTATTCTTTTAGATATCTTGCCTTTTGTACACAACAAATGCTTTGTATATATTTTGTCTGTTAAGTGCTTTTTGGCCAAGTACCTGTTTTTCATTGGCTGGTAGGCGATTGAAGAAAAAAAGGACTTTTGAAAAGTTGGAACTGAATAGTTGGAAAGTTATATGTACCTGCGTCTGGAAAAAAAAGCAACAAAACTTTAATCAAACAGCTTGAAATCCTAACAGATTCTGAAAGCGTGCAGACAAGGTAATCTGTGTTGTTTAGGGACCGCGGCATGCCCCACTCGCCATTTATCTTTGTGGGGGAAAATTTCTCCCTGTTGCGTTTAATGTGTATAGTCAAAGTGGAGAGGGCGAAATGCTACTCTCTAATTTTGCATGTCATCTCTCTCCAAATCACTTCAAAGACGAGGCCCTTGCCAAAGATTTCCTCCCTTTTTCCTCCTTTTTCTCTCCCCTCTTTCTTTTCCGCCTTTTCTTGTTCCCCGAGTTGCAGTCGTCGCCGGCGCTCGGCGCCAGGAAATCGCGGGCATCTAAACAGCAGCGCACAATGTCGTAAAAAGGCTCTAGAGTTTTACTTTCAGATGTCACTCCAATAGCACACATCTGCTACGTGCCGTGCATCTGCTAGGCTCTCCCGTCTCAGAGAGCCGGGAGCGCTGATTGAACTGAAGACAGAAAACATCCTCATTATCGTGGGCAGTGAGCGAGCTGGGCTCCCCAACAACCCTTTTAATGCATTCACTAACTTAACTGCGGCTCGGCGTTGTGGATACACACATGTGCACACACATGTCGACAAAGGCAAACAGGCTACACATAAACACACATGCTGCTTCAGTGCCAATCACCCTTGTGTCAATAGTATTACACAGCCATTGTGTTAGTGCCTGTCTGGATATAAAATTCAAAGAATTAAATGGCACTTAACCATATTTATATATATATATATATATATATATATATATATATATATATATATATATATATATATATATATATATATATATATATACATGTTTTTTTTTTTTTTACTCATATTATCACATGAAACATAGAAAGAACCGAAAACTGAGTATACATAATCAACAGTGTGCAATAGTTTTTGATCTGACACACCTGTCTACAAGACTTTCTGGCGTGCAGCAACTTTGTCATAATTGTCACAGACTGAACATGTAAACTAATTGAGCCAAGATCCATACTGTTTTTCCCTTCTTGTTTCCCATCACTCTCATCCACATCTTCTTCTTGTCCTTTCGGCTGCCCCCCCGCAGCGAATCATCATAGATTTGTATGTTTGATTTTTGGCATATGTTTTACGCCGGATGCCCTTCCTGATGCAACCCTCTGCATTTATGCGGGTTTGGGAATGGCACAAAGGAGACACTGGTTCAATTCCCGGCTGTATTGGAGCGGCCCGGGATCAAACCACCAACCTACCAATTGGTGGACAACCTGCTCTAACCTCTGAGCCAGAGCTGCTCCATCACTTTCATCCACATATGGCGTAATAATAATTATAATAACTTCAAGAAACCCAAGGACACTTAACATATTCACAATAGACACAACAAACAGAGCATGACAGCAGCTTGAGGCCATAGGTCTTGCTGAAGAGGTAGGTTTTAAAGAGTTCGGGAAGGTGTCCAGAGATGGGGCTTTGCAAAGCTCTATGGAGAGAGAGTTCCAGACGGTGGGGAAAGCTCTGTCCCCAAAAGTTTCCAAGTTGCTGTGGGGGATGGAGAGCCGACCCATGCCTGAGGATTTCGGCTTCTGGGTCTGTGTGTAGGAGTGAAAAAGGTCAGTCAGGTACTGAGGAGGCATTGAGAGATTTGTAGCTGAGGAGGAGGACTTTGTAGGTGATGCGGGACTTGACCGGGAGCCAGTAGAGGTGGATGAGGGTGGAGGTGATGTGCCGCCAGGGCTTGGTGCTGATGAGAACCCTTGCAGCCGAGTTCTGCGCATACTGGAGCAAACGGGAGGTGACAGGCATGAATGAGGGTTTCTGTCTCAGAGTCAGAGAGTGAGGAGGCGAGAGATGTTTCCACGGTGGAAGAAAGCGGATTTGGTGATGGACTGGAATGAGAGAATTGGGTCCAAGACGACACCCAGGTTGTGGACCTCTGGGGATGGGATGGCATAGCATGTAACTCCTCAATATAACGCTGAGCTGCACTCCCTGTTTCTTTATTATCAAAGAGACATTTGAAGACAAGTGTGAGATTTGATGGGAAAAGGCAGCATCCCACTAGAAGAGGGAACAAAACAATGGCCTTCAAGTTATAGGATAAAGTTTTACCGTAATTGAACGTAACTGTCAAAGCTAATGTGATAGTAATGCATTAACTCAATTAATTTTAACGCCACTAATTTCTTTAACACATTAACACAGGTTGTGATTTTTTTTTGGTTGCAGTGGGCTCAGTTTTAAAGCTAGAGTGAATATACTGGCATCGTTAAAACTACAAATCCATCGGTACCAAACACGTCACACTAGCTTGTCGCAAAGGTAGAAACTGTCGTGGTCATTTTCAAAGGGGTCCCTTGACCTCTGACCTCAAGATATGTGAATGAAAATGGATTCTATGGGTACCCACGAGTGTCCCCTTTACAGACATGCCCACTTTATGATAATTGCATGCAGTTTGGGGCAAGTCATAGTCAAGTCAGCACACTGACACACTGACAGCTGTTGTTTCCTGTTGGGCTTGGATTTGAGCATATCTTTTTATGCTAAATGCAGTACCAATATTTGTCTTTCTTTTGTGTTGTTAATTGATTTCCAATAATAAATATGTACATAAATTTGCATAAAGCAGCATATTTGCCCACTCCTGTGTAGAGTATTAAATACTACTGTACCTTTAAGGTACATTTTGAACAGATAAAAATAATCGTGATTAACTATGGACAATTAATCGTGATTTAATCTTTTAATCAGTTGACAGCTCTAGTTATTGATTAGTTATTTCACCATTTATAACCAGGATATTTAGCTGGTATTCTTATCAAGAGCTGCTGAGTCTAATCTTTAAATGTACTGACATGAAAACATACTGTACTAGTTCCTGATGGCCACACTCGAAAGGCAGAATGAAGAGTCGGTCGTCATGGAGCGGGTGGAGCTGCGATTTTGTTTAAACATCGGGTTAAACAGTTTCTCCTGGAGGTCATTTAGTAGTACTGCAGTATTGGAAAGGTGTGGTGGGAGGGGGCTTCTGAAGCTATTTGACCATCTTACAAGCACTGCTGAGAGAGTTTTGCAGCTTAAGCAAGATCTAACTGTTTAGTGGGGAATCCAGTTTTACCTAGATATTAGTGTTTCCATTAATGTATTTAGACATACATTTTTGAAGTATTACATTTGAAAAGCTGTACGTAAATTCAATAAAACTTCCTCAATTGCACATAAAACCTTTTTATCGCTTGGCTGAGGTGGTTTATGCCTTATTCAAGAAAAAGAGGTGATGCACTAAATGGATTATGGAAACATCGTTGTGGAAAAAATTCTGACATAGCGAATATTTAACTCGCATAACTGATCAGCTGTTTCTACTGTCTGCGTCTTCTCTAACATACAGTATATTTATATTGTCTTTGTCTCTGGACAACATGAAACATGACTACTACTAGGTGACATGAAAGGCCAATTAAAACTTGCCCAATTAAAACAAATTCCTGAAGACCGCTCCATTTTTCTCTCATAGATGGTTTGATGGCAAAAGCGACTTGTTTTGTTTCAGGTTCATAACCTTTACTTCTTCTAACTCTGTTTACTACCAGATTACAGCCATGCCTATAGCGCCAACTGCCGACCAAACTATGAATATTTATTTGAAAACCAGTTTCTTTTGTGCGACATTCCAAAGGTTTGTTTAAAATTTGCTTGACAGTTGAATAGAAACATGACAATTGACTCTTTGCTCTGTGACTAGAGAGCAGAGTGAATCTCCAGGGTCTCCTTAGGGGACTGACTAATTTTCCTTGAGGTTGACAATTTCTTGCCTGCTGAAATACAACTACTCAGTAGATTTATGTTAGCTGCTTGCTTCCAGGTGGTTCAGCGTTGGGCTGTAAACTAAACTAGAAATACCCTTAAGCAGTATTTTCTGTCAGAACTGGCAACCAGGTAGTATGAAAAGAGGTGACGTTGAGGTGACGTCAACTCCTGTATGTAAGCTGAGCAATCAGAGACTGTCGAGGTAAACTGGAGTGACACTGAGGATGGCCAATCAGATTTCCCCACACAACCTCTTCCCAGTCTCCATCCCCATTAAGGCCCTCTCCACCTTCTAGCATCAAGAATCAGCCGCTCCGCTCTCATCCTGCCTGGTCCATCGTGGAACGTTGCTCCACAGTTGAACGGAGCCCTGACTACCGAAGCGGTGGTGATTGGTAACTGTGGCAACGGTTGCTAGTGTCATTTGTTGCCTGTTGGCAATAACAAACAAAGCCTTTCCACTTCCTCTGCTAATAGTTGATCCCTTCTCTGACTTAGTGTCATTTTTCAACAGATACCATCCCTTTACTTGTACCATGACCTGCCAGTCTGGTAGTTCTTATCATGACTTTAATCAGAAGTTTACCAATAAGTATGTTATTGTTCAAATTCTGATGTTAGGGATGTTAATAATTAACTGTTCAATAGCTAACCGATATTAAGCATTTTAACAAATAAACAGTATCAACTAAACGGTTAAAAAAGATAATAATTAAGCAGAGGAGCAGCTTTTCACCTAAAGGAGAAAAGTTGGTCTATCTTAAGAGAGACCAGCGCAGATACAGGAAGTTGGTTCTGGACTTTCAGCTGAGGAGTTGTAGCTTGTAGCCTTGTAGCATTTATTCACCAACAAATAAACTGTACATACACTGTCTGCTACAGCTACGATCACAGCTATAACACCACCAACAAACCCACACTCTTCGCCGTCACACACACGGTCTGTTGGAAACTTGCTGACGCTACAGTGGGCACGAAGCAACCCGCGATGCTAGCAGCTAGCCGCCGCTGCTACTGTAGCCCAAAAACGCAAAGTGTTTGTCGGCATTGCTAATCCGGGCAGACACACAGCTGACAACCTACTAAACTAAACTAAATGTGAGTTGGAGACTTTTACTGGGAAAGCGGCTGCATGTCTGCGACACTAAACACAGCACCGTGGCCGCTAACGCTCCTGGATGGTGAACTGGGGACAGTGAACGCAGCACCGTGGCTGCTACAGTAGTTCTCCTGACGATGAACTGTTGACTCGGTTGTGTTTGTACACTGCAGCTGGTGCACCGCAGCATGCGAAGCACAAATCTTGTTGGTTAATGGTTAATAATCGGAACCGGGACGGTTATCGGTCAAGAAAAAATTTCAAAATTTGCATCCCTATCTGATGCTAATTTGTTGATTTGTATATGTAACTTAGATCCCACTAGCGACACAGCGTAGGCCACTTCGGTGCCTGTACGCAGAAGTATGCCTATACTTCCTCACTGCAAGAAAAAAAATCACTGTCACATGCTTCCACAGACAGAGGCCAATTAGGAAGGATTTATAAAACGAGGGGTAGGGATGGCAGAAGTGAGCAGGGAAGTGTGCCAACACAGCCAGCTGAGTTTGAGTGTGTGCGAGCTCTATGAGCCGCCTGGGGTCAGCAGGGGCAAGGCTGTTCACCAGGTTAATAGCTACAGAATGAACTGAGGTTGCAGTAATAGAGTGATAACAGGACCAGGGATGGGTAGAGGAGGGAGGGGGAAGTAAAAATTGAGACGAGGGTGGGATTAGGGGAGGATGAAACAAAAGAGAAGAGGAAAAAGGAAGTGGGTGTATGGATAGAGAGAAGACAGTGGGGTTGGGATGGAAATAGGCCTGTGCATTGGCAAGAATATGGCAATACAATATGCATCATGATACACGGTTATATATATTCAATATATTGTGATTTTATTTTAGGAAAATTGTCATAGTTTAAAGATACACCACCATATGCATAAAAAGTCACAATCAATGTGAAAGGGCTGCTATGGGGTTTAACATCACACATGAATATGATTGGATTCATCGGATCCACAAGAGTCTCAGCTTTCCAGTCTTACCCAACGTATCCAAGACAGTTTATGGATCCCAGTATGCAGAAATATTCAAATACATAATGTTAGAACAGGTGAAAATAACACATTTTCACTACATGCAAAAAACTGCATGTTTTTTTGCCCCAAACTGCATGTGATTATTATAAAGTGGGTATATCTATAAAGGGGAGAATTGCAGGTACCCATAGAACCCATTTTCATTCACATATCTTGAGGTCAAGGGACCCCTTTGAAAATGACCATGACGTTTCTTCTTTGTAGTGTAACTTTGGAGCATTATTTAGTGTTTTTGGTGGCATGCAAGTATGACATGGTTGGTACCAATGGACTCCTTAAGTTTTCTAGTTTCAAACGATGCCAGTACCACTCTACCTTTAAAACTGAGCCAGCTACAATCTCCAAAAGACAGAATACTAGCTGGGTCCACCAACGAGCCATCAGATTTTTAAGAGGTTAACTAAAAATCAATGCAGAGTTTTGGAGACTCGACACAGTATCGCAAACAGTATAAAATCACGATTCTCATGTATATCGTTATTTACTTACACCCCTATTTAGAAAGAAAGGAGGAGACATGGTGGAAGGTCTATGGAAAGAGACGAGAGCAGAGAGAAAAGGAAATAAATCAACAGGTAATGACAGAGGTGAAGACAGTAATAGAGGTAAAGGAGGGCAACTGATAAGCAAGAAAGCAATGAGGAAATGTTGGAGAGAGAATAATCAGAGGAAAGAGTTTTCTTCCAGCTCTGCACTGAACAGGGTCTCATGACAGATAGGCATTTAGTAAATCAGTTTACTTGTTATGGGGAGCACTACTCCACTTATGAAAACAGTTTAGTAATGTTGCTCCGGATGAGCGTTGTCAAGCCTGAGAGAAATACTTTAGCCATAACTTGAGTGATCTCAGTTTGGGCGCGCAGACTCTAAATTCATAACAGAAAGCCTGTGTTACAAACGTGATGGGTGGAGTTTGAAGGACGTGGGTATTAACTAGTTTTGAGAACAGGGTTGAGTTTCATCGTGGGAAGAGTTTAGGGACTAAAAGTCACTATATCCTGACCTCTGCTCCTTAAAATCTTACCTTTGTTTTTAACAATCTGTCTCTCACAAGTCCCAGTGCAATAATAATTCCCCTTCATTATTAATTCACCTGCAGATTATTTTCTTCATTAGTGGTTTAGTCTGTAAATTATAAGAACTACTAAACTTTTGTCGAACAAACAGGCCAGAAACCAGAGATATATGAGAAAGATGAGCAGCACGTCATGTCATTTGAAAAAACAGATATCTGTTGTTTAAAAAAAATTACTGAAATGTCTCACTGCAATGTAATATCTACTATGGGGACTAACATCACACATGAATAGAGTTAAGTTCTCATTGGATCCACAAGAGTCTCAACTTTACAGTGATATCTAATTTATGCAATTCCATGATTGTTTAGGGACCCCAGTATGCAGAAATATTCAAATACACCATTTTTAGAAAAGGTGAAAATAATACATTTATACTGTATGAAAAAAAATATATAACTATATAAAAAAAAATATAACTAAAAAAAATAACTATATATATATATATATAACTAATAATATAACTTTGGAGCGTTATTTAGCCTCCCAACCAACAAGCTAACATGACATGGTTGTTACCAACTGATTCTGTAAGTCATCTAGTTTCATATACCAATATATTCACTTTCACTAGCTTAAAACCAATCTTCATTCAGTCTTGGGCAGAGCAAACCTAAACCCAGGATGCAACGATGGTGCTCTTGTAAAATGTCAAGCACAGCTAGCGAAAGGGGAGGAGAATATTGGCAGGATTATACCCACAGTCTACATCCGGTGAGTCGAACAAGAGGAAAACTGACACTGATTAAAATGAAATGTTACTTCAGCGTGTGTAATGCTGAGCAAATTAGCATGGTTTTAATGATTTTTGTAACTTGGATGCAAATCCACCTTGCCCTCTTGCTATGAAGGCAAAACAGCAGAGGACATTTGGTGAGGCTGACAGAGCGTGGTATACTGGAGGAGAGTTGTGCAACATGCTTAAATTTAGATTGAAGTGCTTTGCAGATTGGCATGAATAATGCACCTTTACATTAGAAAACACGGGTCTTTCTCAAGCTGCTGTGATGAAAGCACAAACCAAGGTGTAAAAGATTAGATATGTGCTATCATACTACATAATACGTCTCATTTGTGTCTGTCATTGATGTTGGTACCAAGCTTCCCACAAAAGCACTTAACAAAACATTTGTTGATGCTGTGCAGATAGAGACCCATTGAAATGCTATAATATCCTATTTCTACATTCACATCTTGGAAGGTCCAAACCAGACCATTTAGTTTCAATGAGAACTTTTCCACGATAGCTACTTTCATACTGTTTGTCCTTACTTTTAAAAAGTAGGTGCATTTGAATGTTTGGATTTCTCTGCCTCATTACAGCGCGAGATTGATGTCAGAATAACTTATGCATACGAGACAAACAGTGCAACGGGCAAATTAGGCTTCACCTTATTGCCTTAAAGAGCATTCCACATCAAGAAGAGCCATTTTTAATGATAAATTCAAATGTTTTTATGTAAATATCGTTCTATTTACATCACAAGTGAGTGGAGCGAGTCCCCCAGTAGACGATTCACAGCGTAAGGTGAAGACAGATGAGAATCAGAACCTCTGGACGGGTTAAATGATTAGATTCCTGCTCAAACATAACTGTTTATGTGTGTGTGTCCTTGTCCACGGTCTAATGACTGCGCTGTCTGCAGAGAGTGGAACACAGGAGGGAATTAGTCGTCATTGCATATCAAAGGCTTAGCCATTAGAGACATAGGGTAGGGTCTTCCTAATGAGAGGGGGTACCGGTGTTTGTGCTGCTGTGCAGTGTGTGGTTGGGTCACAGTATATGCATACTTAGATACACACCTTCAAAAGCAGCCTGTTTTATGCTTTTTGCACCCTGTCACACGTATTGAGTAGGGTTGAGAAAAAAACTGATTCACCTATGTTTGAAATTTATTTTTTAATGCCAGAATCGATATATTTGCTTCATTTGAGTCTAGTGGAGGTGGAAGGAAGTTACCATGTTGTAGTCTGAGTAACGTGACATATCCATCCCATATCCATCACCAAGACAAACTGCAGCAGAGTCGGCATGGATACGTGGTATGGCATGGTTACCCACATGTTAACTCCAAAGTGGTAAACACTACACACCCAGTAAAGTATGGAAACACTTTGGGTTTCACACATTGTCAGGAAAAGCAGAGCTAGACATCACGGCTAAAGATGCGTGCTAACGCTGTCATAGACAGAAAACATTATCGTATTGCGGTAATGTGCAGTCAAGCCAACCGTACAACGCTACAACTGTAGAGCACCTATATACTGACATATATGTTAAATACATTGCAATGGCCCCGATGGAGCTGATTGTGGATATGTAACAAGAACAGAGCTAGCGACAGACTTGGCAAAGTTAGCTGAAGTATGCACGTGTGTTTGGTTTTCAAAAGAAGTTGTTAAAAAAGCAAACTGTATGTATATACAAAATACATATATAGAAATAAGACTGACTGGCTTATATTCACCAGAAGTACAATTGTCCCCAATAAATGTGAAAGACAATACCACTAATTTGTGAGGGAAATGTCTTATTTGTTGATTTTTGGGTTGCAGGAAAAAAATTGATAACTAATGCCTTACAATGACTGATATATTTGATTTCAGGAGAGCTCTCTCTACATTATGAAAATAAAACATTTTTTACTGTATTCATGTAAATATTATTCAAAGTAAAAGTGCCTTGAAGTGTATAATTCAACTTTTTCCCATGGTCTAGTGTTAAAAAACACAAAAATCACAATAAATTAAAGTATTCAATCACAATGCTTAAAAATCAATACATATTGAATCAGCACCCAAGTATTATGATAGTATCGAATCAGTGCATGGGTGTACCATCCCAGCCTTATAGAGAAAAGGTAGTGATCAGTAATGCACATAAACATAATTCATAGAAACACACAGCATTTACAGTATACATATATATGTAGACAAAGTCAGAGGCACACACAGTGTGTTGCCAGGGCCCTCTGGCAGGCCTCGCCGTGCCTCTCAGTGTGGCATGGCGTGGGCAGAGGTGCCAGCGAGATGCCAGAGCTTTGTGTGCCACGCTAGATCAACGCCAGCCATTGCATGTACAGAGCACACAACGCGCCCAGGGGTACAGGGCTCACCCACCTACACCTTGCATCCATACATCCATCTCCGACTATCACCCCCCTCCCCCTATGTGTTTACCTCATTCTCTCTGCCTCTTTATTTCTCTGTGTAGATGTGTGTGTGCATTCATGTAGGCTGATTGGCGATGCCCTCTGTGCCATCTGCAGCAACCCCCCCCCCCCCCCCACCCTTCCCCCACCCACCTCCCACCCTTCCCACTCATCACAAGGGTGGGCTTAACCATCTGTGTGCCAGTGTGTTCCCACAGTGAGAAAAGGGGGACTTGGTGGTGACGGGGGTTGCCACAACACACATTAAAAAAATGGTAACGCTACCGTATGCTGAGGTAAAAATTAAGAATTGACAGGCGACATAATGTGGCCCTGCATGTAGAATCAATGAAAGCAGGTAAGTAGGGCTGCACAATTACATCCAAAATGATAATCGCAATCATTTCGAGCAGTATTGAGATCAGGATTATTCATCATGATTATTCATTGATTTTAGGGACAAAATATTTTTACTGCAGTTTCACATTTAAATAAACTGAGCGCTGCTTTCATTTCCAACCGTCAAAACTTCTAAATGTTATCCTTTTGCTTTATAGTGGTTATTTGCAAAAAACAAAATTCAAGTGATTAAGGAATAAAAGATTGCATTGTTATTTAAATATTTGCTTTGATTAAAAAAAACGTTATTAGCATTATTAGCTGTAATTATATATTAGAAGCTGCTTAGAGCTCGTGTCGGGAAGTTAAACAGGTCATAATTCTCTCTCTAATATCTATTTTATCTTGCTGTGAAAACATTTCCTTCAAACAATCTTGTAAAAACTACAATTTACAAGATTACATTTGAACGCATCATGATAGCATCATAATGTACCATCTCCATGCTGTCGGGAGGTGAGCCGGTCACTGTGATTACTCTGAGTGGCATCGTGGGATCTATTACAATATAACAAGTGTCTGATTAAGATTGCCGTTCCAAACATCTTTAAGGTTGTTCCTCCACGGTTTATTTTGAACTTGCAGTTATGAGAAATTACAGCTTTATGTCTTCTTCACTCATGCTGAAAAACTTCCACACCGTCCACGTTACTGACTGTGCCACTGTGTGCTGGCGTAAAACCATCATGTGGCGGCTGCATGTGTGTGTGACATGCAAAAGATCGGATATATTAGACTGCTGAAAACAGTCCGGCTTCAGTCTGTGGTTCATCTCAGGTGTTAGTTTAGGAACCAGTTGATTGATGATTCTATGAGCGGAGCTCACATTTTCAATGATAAAATACTGCAGTCGATCATGGCCATTTAAAGGTCCAGTGTGTAGGATCTGGTGGTATCAAGCAGTGAGACTGCAACGAACTCAAGTCCCGTGTGCCCAGTGTGCAAATCATCTAATGTATGACTTGTAAGATGCACTCCAGAGGGAGTCAGAGAGAGTAGCAGCTGAATAAGTGTCAACAACTCCACAAGCGACAACATTGTAAGAAGCCAATAGTAAGAACCAAGGGTCAAAGCCACTGTGCCCTGATAGTATTCCTGTAGGCAAAGATGGGTCATGGGTGGAAGTGCTGGGACGGGTGGAATAGAAACTAAGGCTGTGTTTCTTACTACTTTTATGTTTACCCATGTGGTACATTACCACATAAAGGACTGAAGTTAGTTAAAATAATCATGCATTATATTGTTGCCTCTGGTACAGACTAAACAGCAAGATAGAGACCAGGGTTTTGGTTTACTTCCAAGCAAATTCTTGAGCAGTTTGTTTGTGGTCAAGAAAATGGTGGTCGAGTGAAATCTTCTTTAATCAATTGGTTGAAATCAGCATGTTATGTTTAGATGAACTGAATCGGCCACAATGCAGCACTGAGTGCATTTTACTTGGTAGCCCAAATGAATTATAAATAGTCATAAAAAAGCTCTTTGCAGCCTATTGAATTATTGTTAACCTAATTATTTTATATGGTAACAGCAGACGTCTGTCTGGCCGAGCCGACCGGCGTGAACCAACCCCTATTCATATGATTTCTGATAATAGAACAAGCCATCCAGGGCTCCAGACTGACTGTAGTAGCACTGGTGCTGCCAGTGTTCTCACTTGGTCGTACAGGCACATGATTCGGTCGTACCCTTTTTTTGGTACAGCATGGTAATAATCGGTGGCGTCTGAGTCGGAACCTCTTGTCTCTCCTCCACGCTGGCTGCTGTCTCTCCTTGGTTTGCTTTTTAAAATAATCAGCTTTTGGCTGCTTCATTTTTGGAACACGGTAACAGCTAAATGGATTGTTTTGTAAAGGTCTACGCTGCCACGTACAAGCTCATCACGTGCTGTGCACCGCTGCGCGCACACACACAATATGATGTTTAATTAGTCTCAAAACCAGCCCACATAAAGACCATGTGCATGTGATACGAGCACATAAAACATAGAAGCATTTCTGCTGCGGATGCACGTCTGTGATGAGCGCAAGCTCAACCCCACCTACATGCACGCAACTGCTCAACCGCTTCCTCAGTTGTCAGTTTGACTTTTGAGATTTAAAATAACTCGCACACTGCGTTGAAGCTGTCGCAAGGGGATGTACTTGCAGTTATATTTCAAACAAAATGATTATGCTATTTATTACTTGAAACATATTGAAATATGCCAATTCTGTTCACACTCAAAGCAAGTAGTGATACACGGGTCAGGGTTTTTTATCATCCGCACCCATCCAACTCACTATGAAGGCCAATCCGTACCAACCCAACCGGCAAAAATATACGTTAGCAACCACCCAAATCCGACAAAACCTGCAAACCACCAACTTTATGCATCGTAGTTGCAAAACTGTCAGAACTTTTTGATCTGAATGATTCTGATTTGAATAGTAATGTCAGTTCTACTTCTACGTGTCCGATCAATGAGAAATTTCTTGGACAAGACCATATCAATCAGATTTTCATGATTTCAAACTACTATTAATTACTATCCCCCGGCTGTAACTCCAAAAGTCTAAAAGTCGGTGAAAAAAATCCTGTTTTTTTTGGGTCCTATTTCTGCCTGGATGTCATTATTCATAAAACAAGGTTGAGTTGCAGATTGACTAACAATACTCTATCAGTTATTTTTTGGTTGGCTCCTCGTGACAACAAGGAACATAGAATGCACATATGGCGCAATAAAGTGCAATATGACTTGCTGTATGCATCACAAATCCGTGTAACGATGATGGTGATGCGAGATGAAATTTGCCAAAACTGTCCAATCAATGAGTTACCTGTCAGTCAGTGACAAGCCCTTATGTTTACAGCGGTGGTTTCATTTGGAAAGTGAAAGTAAGTATGTTTCCAACCATGTTTTCATGTGCAATTTCAGTTTGCACATAAAGAAAAAAAGAAACTGAGGGGAAACACAGAAAATTTGGGGAAAAAAATGTCTAAATAATGTTTAACATTGCGCTTGGATTAGACGGAAAAATTGGTGCATTGCCAAATGTGACAATTGAAAATGAAGAGTGTGAAACGTCCACTCAAGGTGTGAAAGTGACCCTATAGTTGCATACCAAGGTGTGAAAAGACTGCTCTGCATAGCCTCAAGTGTTAAGTACATCTAATTATGAAAATATTGTACACCAAAAGAATACGTAATACATATTAAAAGACATTATTAACTTAATGTAGGACATGCCTTTGGGGATACGTTCAATGTCTTAGGTCAGACACACAAACGCAGCCTTCTGCACAGCCTCCACATTGAACCAATATTCAGTAGAAATCGGATGTAAATAGCTTCTATAAAAAGGTGTTGAGTTGTGGTCTGGTAATGACGGTGTGTGGGTGTGGGCTGTGTAAGGGTTGTAAGATGTTTAGGAAACTGGGCACATCTGGAGTGGCTATGGGCCAACTGGCTAGTAGCCTCAAACCTCAAGCAGCACTGTACTTTTTCTTCTGTTTTTTTTTTTTCCTCTCTGCAGATCTTAACTAGTTTTTACTCATCTTATTCACTCTTCATTCACTGTGTCACTGTCTTACTTTGGTGTCTTGTTTCATGTCTCGAGTCACGCTCCTCCCATCATCAAATAAACACACATAGCCACCAGATATCATGCCAGACCCGCTGATCCTCCAGAGGATAGCGCGTCATTGTCGCGTTTCGCCTCGTAGAGAGGTAAATATTATACACCTGTATTAACATGCAGAACTAATAGCGGAAAACAAGGTCACTGACTTACAGTAGGTTTAGGTAAGAAAAACACTTTGTGAAG
The DNA here is from genome assembly GCA_947000775.1 of Pterois miles. Taxonomy (NCBI): domain Eukaryota; kingdom Metazoa; phylum Chordata; class Actinopteri; order Perciformes; family Scorpaenidae; genus Pterois; species Pterois miles. Next base: position 13,762,919 of record CAMQGK010000549.1, on the reverse strand, counting down.
TTAAGGGAAAACATCATGGTCACTGATTTATGATCAGGCATGAAAACAACTTAGGTTAAGGGAATATGTTATGGTTGGGCTTAAAATGAGTACGTAAACTAAGTAAAACATACAAAAACAACATAAAGTTATTATGGAAAATAGATAAATGTCACAAACATAACTTGCAAAACAAAGCTCTTGTCTCACACACTGGTCTCCTGCTGAAAAGTCCTTTATATGTTGGACCCATCCACCTCCCCACTGGCCCACCATAAATGGTCTTTCTCACTTTATATACCATGTAACTAGCTCTGAAGTTAGACTTCCAGCACTACACAACACATGACAGACATCACTAAAGTAACTTATAAAACACCGGTCTCACACACTGTTCTCCTGATTAAAAGTCCTGTATTTATTGGACCTGTATGCATTTTCATTTTATATACTACATATTTACCTATGAAGTTATACTTCTGTCACTAACGAAACTTACAAAACTTTGGTCTCACATACTCTTCTCCTGCTTAAAAGTCCTGTGTTTGCTGGACTCGTACACATCCCCGCCCGACCACCGTAGTTGGTCTTTCTCACTTTATGTATTGCTTAACTAGCTCGGAAGTCAGACTTCCGTCACTACACAACACACGATAAACGCAACGGAACTTGCAAAACAAAACACCGGTCCTGCACACTGTTCTCCCGTTTAAAAGTCCTGTGTTTGTTTGACCCGTACATACTCCCACCCGACCACCATAAATGGTCTTTCTCACTTTCTATGCTACCTAACTAGCTCTGAAGTTAGACTTCTGTCACTACACAACACACGACAAATGTAACGTAACTTGCAAAACGCCGGTCTTGCATACTGTTCTCCCTCTTAAAGGTCCTGTGTTTATTGGTCACATCCCCACCCACCCACAATAAATAGTCCTTCCCACTTTATGTACTATGTAAAAAGCTCTGAAGTTAATTGTCATATTACTACACAACAAATGACCATCACTACGAAACACTACACCTTCATGCAGGCGTGTAATAATGTTTTGCTAACAAAATATGACCCTGACAGGCTTTCTTGTGGTGGACATGCTGGTCTAGCACACTCTTTGCCATGAGACAGGGATGCACACGGTTGCACACGTACCAAAATACTATGTGTGCTTCAATGCATTTCCCGTGCTCTACCTGCCCGTCTGTAAAATACACACACACTTCTGTCTATTGTTTTTTTTTTTTATCACACATGGCCTTGACGATGAAAAAGAGGAGAAAAAAAGGAAAGAAAAACTCTTAAGTGTCAAACCTCACACCCAGTCTGCTGCGTGATAAGATTAGATTTATTTCTCCAGCTGTGACATAGAAAATGGAAGTGGATTATTTAGTAAAAAAAAAAAAAAAAAAAAAAAAAAAAAACAAGACAGAATTAAATTAAAACTAGTAGGCGTTATTGTTAAGCAAGGAACAGAGGGGGGCTTAAATATATAGGCTCAGCATAGCCCTCAGGCAGTGGATAGCACAATCTCTTCTCCTCTTGTTCTCACCAATGGACTTAAAAAACACACATATAAACAGCCTTTCCAGGACCACAAAGCCTGTGTAGAAAATCAGAAAATCATTTCCTCTTCACTCTAGATTCCCTCTCTCTTTTCTTCTGTTCTCTCTGTCATCCCCCTTCTCCCTCAGAGCGAGTCCACAGGGGGCTGCCGGGGTGCATCAATCCAGGGCTGAGCTCGTGCCTTGACGTGGAGAAACACAAAGTGCAGAGATTTGGTGCATAAACGTGTGCTCTTAAAAAAAAAAAAAAAAAAAAAAGAAAGAAAGAAACGGCTGCAGCGAGAGCAGAGAGGGGAACGGTGCCAAATCCCCCCATTCAGCCTCAGACCGAAGGAGGCAGCATCCTGACAGCTTTGAGGTGGAAGGGGGGGTTAGGGATGGGGAGAAGTGGGAGAAGGAGAAAGAGGGAGAGAGAGAGATAGCAACTGTGATGGAGGAGGAGGAGGGAGATGAAGAGGTAGAGAGAGAACATCAGCTCCTGGGGATAAGAACAAAGCTCAGAGAGTCTCAAAGTGATAATCCGCTGTGTTTTCATATTTAAAGATGTTTTGCTGTTCCCCATCTCTGTGATATAATGACACTGGGAGTCAACTTTTAGTTACTTCTGTAGGGGGAAACAAATCTGTGGTACCCAGGAAATTATTCACCTATTGTCCTGGTGAACAGGGAGATCAAACACCTTGTAAAGTTGCCCCTCAGTATGTGCACACAATAACTTCATTACCATGAATATCTAGATTAATGGAGTTGTTTAATTCAAGGTTTGACAGTTGCAGTTATGAGAAGCTGCTGGTATACCCCAAACACATCTGAGCAACACCTGGAGGGAATTTTATTACATCCAGCGTAAACATCCTCTCGGACTCAAGGATGAACTGATTAGAACTGGGAGGTCAAAGGTCACTATGAGCCCACAAAACACATTTTTGGTTATAACTCAAGAATTCATATGCTATTGATGACAATATTACGCAAATGACTAACAGGATAAAATTACGTAGTGATGACGTTTTGGACAGACATGGATATAAAACATGTACTTTTAGTTTTCTGAACACTTCATAGACTTTTTGAACATGTTGGCTCTAGAGTTGAGGATCAAAGTTCACTCTTCATGTTGAAAACAGGTGAAAATTGATGAATGGTTGAGTTTATTTTTAGAATAATTGAGATTTATTACAGATTACAATGTGATTTCATCCCTACTCATCATATTTTGCCTCTTGATCAGATTCCCCCGGAGTCATTATAGTGCCATTTGCGTAGTATCTTGATGCAGAAGGTTGGCATGTGGTGGTTGTCAAATGGTCGCAGTAAACATAATACGTGGTTAATATTGTGAAACTGTGGCAGTTGGGTTTAGGCAACAAAACATTTGTTTAGCGTAGCAAATTGGTTTGGCTTAAAATCAGTATGCTTCTTATGTAACTTAACCAAGGGATGTAATGACGTAACATGACTGTATGTGTAATTTTATTGAACTGTTTGGTTCAAGATGTTCGGTTTGGTCCGCAACATCCTTTCGGTACGCCCTGTGACCCAAACAACTGTTTAGGTTTACTACTCGAGCACGCAGAACATAACCAGAACCGTATTATACCGAAAACGTGAACCGTGAAACCAAAACCGGCGTACATACCAAACTGTGAATTTTGTGTACCGTTTCAGTGAGAGTACTTTAATAGTAATAGTAGTTATAATGGGAATATCAGACTGCACCTTAACTCACTAACCATCTTGTTCAGTTTGTCACAAATCTAAGGCAGAGTTGCATCAACAAGGATTCATTTTTAAACCTGATTGATCATGTCATTCTGTGTGGAGTTTGCATGTTGGTTTTCTCCAGGTTCTCCAGCTTCCTCCCAGTCCAAAGACATGCAGGTTAACTAATGACTCTAAATCGCCTGTAGGTGTGAATGTGAGCGTGAATGGTTGTCTGTCTCTATGTTCCCTGTGATGGACTAGTGACTTGTCCAGGCTTCAGCTCTCCCGCAACTCCTAACCCCTAGGTTTAACCCCTCAACCTAGTTTTTCAAAACTCTGATCTAATCTTAGTTTAAATGAATCCTTGTCGGTGTAACCCAGCAACCGTCTCACACAAGTGGATGAAGTCCGTGTCCGTCTCTTTCTGCCATTCGTCCTCGCTGATCAGAGCCAACAGATTTGTCCTCCAGATATTTGATTCATTCTCATTCTTTTCTCCGTGCAGATTGATTTTAGTCAGCCAAAGCCTTTTGTTGAAAGAGAGACAGAAAGACAGAAAGAGTTCAAGGAAAATCCTCTGTTGGGTAGCAGAACAATAGCAGTGTACGGTATTTGTTTTGTGAGTTTATGCGTGAACACTTTAGTGTCTGTGTGTGTTTCCATGTCTGGAACGGTCATTTTTTTTTTTTTTTTTTTTTTAGTAAATCATCCACTTTTTATTTATCTTCCCAGGCTAGTGTTTCATTAACCCCGCCGAGACACAGACTCCCTTTCATTCACTTCTCGCATTGTCTGCTCCAGCCGCTCGCTCTCTCACAGCTCCAAAGATTACTAATAAATAAGTGACACCAGAAACAATCTGTGTTCCCTCAGCCATAATTAACTGACTTGATGTTTTCAAGGAGAGGAAGAGAGAGAAAAAATCCAGCTAATTAGGAATGAGTTAAGATTCGCACAAAGAGTACAGATCGTTAATTAATTTTCTACGCAGCCATTGTCAGGGGGAAGAAAACAGCTTTGTTTACAGTTTGGAGCTGCGCGCTCGCCGTGGATGCGCGTCACGGAAAGGTCCCTGACACACTCACACACACTTCAGTCTACATCCAGCAGCCTTGAGCGGCAGCGGAGAGAAACTCTGATCATGACGATGTGTCTCTGAGGACGACAACTGAAGGGACCGGCGAAAATGCTGCCAGTCAGGTGAGACAGGAAAACCTCTACGATCTGAAATAACTCATAGTTAAGTAAGGGTTAACCGTCTTCGAGCCGCAGACTTTACTGTCTCTCAGAGGCTGTAGCAGGTTCAGTTTTAGAGCTAGAGTGAAGCTACAGATCAGATTTCAAAGAGGTCTCTTGACCACTGACCTCTAGATGAATGAAGATGGGTTGTATGGGTACCTATGAGTCTCCCCTTTACAGACATGCCCACTTTATGATAATCACATGCCGTTTTTTGAATGCAGTGTAAATGTGTTATTTTCACCAATTCTAATTGTTGTTTGAATATTTCAGCATACTGGGGTCCCTAAACAGTCCTGGAATTACATAAATTGGGTATCACTGTAAAGCTGAGACTCTTGTGGATCCATTGAGCCCAACTTTGTTCATGTGTGACGATGTCAGTCCCACAGTAGCCATTTCACAAGTTGAAACTTGACATCATGTATAAAATGACCTGTGGTGACCTCTAGGATAATCACAGCCTCATGAAACTTTACAACCACAACCTAGAGACCTGGAGCATTCAGAGGATGGATGGCTTTCCCAGCTATATTGACAGTAAGGGGGATTCTGAGCAAGTGCTCGCCATGCAATTGCCAAAACATGCAATTCGTGCAAAAATCTCCAAATGTCAAAGCTTTTAGATACCAAATCTCGAGATCTCAAGGTCTTGGTGTCTTAATGTGATATTTTGGAGGAATTATTGATCATTTTTTATCAATTTTTCATGATAAAAAATGGTTAAATTTAGCACCAAAATTGTTTAACAAATGGTACCAACACAATAATTGTTGCATCAACTAATGAGACATAAGTGAGTCTGAAAATGCCCACGATTAATTCATGTTTATCTTTTATTTATGACTAGAACAACTTGACATAGTGCTGAGTTGTACCTCAAATTAATCTTCAGGTTCCCAGCTTTCAGGTGATGTAGACCACTTCTAAGTGACATCTACTGCTGACCTACTATCTCGCCCTACAGAATCCCTGTACCCGTCTAAAATCAAGACAAAAACTGGTCTATTGTGAGTCTCGGTTTAATCATATCCATTCCTGGATATCCCAAAAGGGTGAATCTGGTGTGCAGTTTACCTCACGCATACTTTGGTGGTAAAAGTGGCAATTTGTTTGTCTGTCTTCTGGTCTCTACCTGTCTACCTGCCCATTTATCTGTGCAGTTTTCAGGGATTGATGGGTTCTGGAGGTGGAACAGACTCCAGAGAGAGAGAGTTGCTTGTAAGTGTAAATCAGCGCGCACGTCTACATCCATGTCCCCGCAAGTCAGTTCAAGTACTGCAGGATAGAAGTGTGTGTGTGTGTGTGTGTGTGTGTGTGTGTGTGTGTGTGTGTGTGTGTGTGTGTGTGTGTGTGTGTGGGATGAGAGCGGCCTGAGCCCCCGCCTGTATTAAGAGGGCCCTGGCAGCAAGAGATAGTGGCTCTATCTTAATGGCTTCTGCCGCCTGCCACTCAGCCTTCAGACGGGGTCCTCCGCCCGCACGTGTCTCCCCACGATAAAGCCACTTCACAGGGGCTTGCGCCTCTCCACGCTGGCCTCTCCTCCACTCCCTCCTCTCCCAGGAAAGAAGAGAGAGATGCCAGAGGTATTGATATACGAGCTCACCCCGAGACTGAGATGAGCCGCGAGCGAGAGACTGACGGGGGGAAGAAAAAAAAAAAAGCATCCCACCACAAGCCTTCATGCTCATTTCTAAATTGTTGATCGTATCTGATATTTATTTTGAAAGACTGTCCTAAGGATGTAACCTAGAATGTGATATCTGATACAATGTCAAAAACATATGGTTTGTAGGGTAACAGTAAGACATCAACTATTTTTTGGATCTACTCTTTTCCTGTGTGTTTTGAATTGGTTTTGTGGGTTTGACGCTTGTCGACTTAAGCAAAGCGTCTCTTCAGACGCGAGTCAAGTTTTCCATCTGGCTTTCTTTCTGTTGTTGCGTCTTGGTGTCATTAATATATTAATGCTGGCTCTGCTGAGCTGCTGTGGGTGCCAAAGTTATAACTGTCAGGTGACTGATATAAGCTTTACTCAGGCCGCTGTTATTCCACTAGCTTATCCCGATGAGGGAGCACCACTGCTGTGTTCCCATCACCAGACTCAATCTTGAAATTGAACGATTTTGCAAAACAATTCAGTGGTTTATCTGCAATTAATCAGTTTTTGTATTGGATATTATATCTGTCTTGACATAACTGTTTTGTCAACTGCTGTTTTGAGACTGCCCCTTCCCAAGAAAAATAAACAGAATCAGTCCTTTCACGAAGGTTAATGGGCATATTTAAGCAAAAGCTCATGACAGACCGTGGTATGTTATGATTATATCACAGCAAAGGGGTGTTGTTCAGCTCGACATGAAGTGGAGGCTCTTTATTGATATTATTGTATGTTGCCATTTATTTGGTCAACCACTGACAAACCCTCCCGCGTCAGTAGGATGACTTTATTTGTTAGGTGGAGGTTTGGTGGCTTGGCGTGGCCAGAACGATGCTCCACAATTCCTGGTCCTGGAGTTTTGGTTACCAATCCAACCATAAAACCTCGAGTCAAGAGCGGCATCAGATATTTTCTGAGTCACTCACAAGCGCACATGACGTCACATCCGTTGAATTTTCCCAGAACAACCGGCACGCATTTTTCACATTAAAAGCAGTCTACAGGCTGGTAGAGGAAAGCCAGAAACTCGTGGAAGGGGTCATTAACGCAACTTGTGACTTTTAGGTTGTAGTAGGCTCAGGTTTAAAGCTACAGTGAACTGGTATATGAAACTAGAAAACAAGGAATTCATTGGTACCAACCATGTCATACTAGCTTGGAAGGAGGCTAAATAACGTTCATAGTTACACTAAATTTTGGCAAGAATTAACTGGCCTGGACATTTTCAAAGGGTTCCCTTGACCTCTGACCTCTAGATATGTGAATGAAAATGGGTTCTGTGGGTACCCACGAGTCTCCCCTTTACAGACATGCCCACTTTATGATAATCACATGCAGTTTGGGGCAAGTCAGCACACTGACACCTGCTGGGCTTGAGTTTGCCATGTTATGAATTCAGCATGTTTTTTATGCTAAATGCACTACCTGTGAGCCTTTCTGGACAATATTTCTCATTGTTTTGTGTTGGTAATTGATTTCTTATAATAAATGTTAAGAGTAAGTAAGTAAGTTAGTAAGTTAAGACTTGACAAATCTGACTTTAAGGTGCACTTTGAATGGATAAAAATGTTTGATTAATTTGCGATTAATCAAACATGCAAAAGTTTGCAATTTTAATGGATTGACAGCTCTAGTTACAGACTATTCACAGATTGGCAATAAAAGATGATTAAAACAATACAGTCCCTTTAACGTAGAGGCTAGATTGTTGTTACAAAAAACAATTGTTGATCTGTGACACAGCCATCCATTCTTCCACAGCCTTATATTAAGCCTTACACATAAAGGGCTCAAATCTCCCTGCACTGGCGCTGACCATCGTCAATGGCCGTCAATTGTGTGCTGCAGAATCGTACAATACGGAGCTAATTCCTTGGGATACCGGGCTGAATAATCAATCATAGTTATCAACCAGCCAATCACAACGCAAATTGCTCACCGTTTTCATCTCGTAGTGAAAGTCTCCGATTGAAATTCTAAAAAAAATCATCTGCAAATTTTGGGGCTGCTCCGTCTCCAAATTTAGATTCTCAGCATCACAGCACAGCAATATTCAACAAGCCGTAGAGCGCTCATTTCTCCCCGATTTAAATGCAAACTATGTCATTTTCTAGATGTGATCTTGCTCTTCTACAGAAAACCCTCTCAGGTCCATAACTACTGATTTGCCACATTGTGTCTGACGTGTGTGTGTACGCGCCTTCGCATTTGCATAATATGTTGCGTGAATGTTTGTGAAAATGTGTGGGTGATGTGTGTGACTTTGTGTGTGTGTGTGTGTGTGTGTGTGTGTGTGTGTGTGTGTGTGTGTGTGTGTGTGTGTGTGTGTGTGTGTGTGTGTGTGTGCTTCAGGCTTTGGGATTGTTTACTGCCGGTCTCTCCCTGCCCCTGCACATGGTCGGCCCCTAATGCACTACAGCTGTTAGGGTCCCGACACGGGGGCCTCCCATCAACGGTTTCATTGTAATGGACTGTGTGTGTGTGTGTGTGTGTGTGTGTGTGCACGTGTGTTTGTTCCTGTGTTTGTGAATGTGTTTTATTGAACATGGATGTGTGCGAATTTTCACTGTTCCTTCAGGGTATTTTTTGTTCCTGTCGCTCTATGATAGCGTGTTTTGTGTGTGTGTGTGTGTGTGTGTGTGTGTGTGTGTGTTTCATATCCTGTCTTATATTAGCAGCTTTGTGATACCTCCGTCTCTGTCATGTCACCTCCCTCTCATCCCTCTAAAAACACATATTCATATTATGAACTATGTATCACTTAACAGGCCCTTTTTGTTTCCAGGCCAGGTGAAACAGTCCCTTTTCATTTTCTTGTCATTTGTTCTCTCACCGAACACAATACACTCCGGTGGCCTTGTTCATTCATATTCCTCAGCGGCATCATGTTTTGACTGCAGATGCCTGCGTACACCTGAGAGGCTTGTTACCCCTGGCCCACTACGTCGCCTCTATCTACTATATAACCCATTGTCAAGTCAGAATGAATCACCGCTAAGTTCATGGCAAAGAAAAGTCTATTAGCCATACTTATTGTGTGCTCAGTAATGACATAAACATCTATTCAAAACATGACGAACACCCCTTTCTCCCAGCTGTTTGTAGCAACGGGGGGTGCAGGATAAGGGTTGCACCCAGGTCAGCGCTGCTCCGTTACGTAGGAGTCCACCGCATAATGGAGAAATTAAGTTTCTGTAATGCACAAATGAGGTTATCATTGGTTTTGCAGCTGTTTACAGGGTCAAGGAGAGATGCCGTTTCCAATTGGGGCTCAATTTAGTCGGAGAATGCGATTAGATTTAGCCCTCCCAGTGTATTCTCTCCATTTGACCATGAATTAGATTAGGTAAATAGAAAACTAATGCCACTGATTGTTGCTGACATTGACATACTCATATTGGTGTCTTATACAGTGAAGAGCAGAGGGGGGAGCTGGTATGAATATGTGTGTGTGTGTGTGTGTGCGTGTGTGTGTGTGTGCGTGTGTACATATACTGTACAAGCAAATAGATTCTTTACTAACAAAGTCTGCTTAATGGCTCAGTGTGTGAGATAAACAGAGACTACCTAATTATTATTAGGATGGGGCCTATCAGTGCAAGCCCATGATATTACCAGCATCAGCTCTACTACCTGTTGCAAAAATGCACAGTACACTCTGTATAAAATATATATAAGTATATATAGGTTTGGCAGGTCTTTGAATACAACTAACACCAGACAACAACTTTTATTTTACAGTTCATTTTTTAAAGAAGTTTATGCAGGTGGGATGATGGATTTAAGGATTTAAAAACATGATTTTGTAATTCAAGACGCTCGCCGTTTGTCATAGGTTTGTTGTAGTATCATTTAGTTTTGTGTGAAACCGCTCAGTGAACTACATCTGTTGTCTTGCATAATATACAGTGCATCACCAACACTAGCTAGCTAGCTAACTTAGCTATGTTCCACATATCTTACCGGGTGTGTTTCATCCAGCGACTCCTGGTCTTTTTTTCAGCTGGTAGGAAAAAGAACGAGCGAGACCTGTTGCTGGTGTGAGTACATCCCAGTACAAAACACTCAGGCATCATAGAGAGAGACGTCACTTTGTGACTTTTGCATGTGTGGTCTGTCTAATTATATATTTTTCACAGATTGATACTTTATTGACTTGCAAAATTATCTTTTGAATTGACAAATGTCGTGTGATTCATGGCGCTATTCAGACAGGATTGAAAAATTATCTCCATTTGATAACTGTACATATTTTTTTTCAAAATAGGGTCCCATGTTGGTCCCCTGGAAGTGGAGGGACACTCTCAGTAATGGCTTCAGCTTCCTGTTGGAAATGGCTGCCTGACAGCAAGGTAAAGCCACTGTAGTCTGGAGCAGCAGAAAAGCGGATTTTAGCTACCTAAAAATATCAATATCAGTTTAAGTGTATGGTATACTTAGAATATTTTCACAGTTTTATCTCAATGTCAGACAGCCCTTTCCAACAGGGAACTGTAACTGTTATATCGGTCTCTTCAAAGCCACCAGACTCCATTCACAAAAATAGTAATTTTACCTTGCAAAACACAGGAGTAGCTGGTCGACCGCTGCATCGATCAGTTTGTTAGTTTGTTTTTTCTAATTGTGTGACTTCGGACCCAAACTGGGGGCGACTGTGGAGCAGGTCGAGCACCAATCGGCATCAGTCTAGTCAGTGGTTTGATCCCCGGCTGCTCTTGTCACATGTCAATGTGTCCTTGAGGAAGACCCCAAATTGCTCCCAAAGGCATAGCCATCAGTGTGTGAATGAGTATTTAGATTAGATCCTGATGGTTGTCACCTTGCATGGCAGCCTCTGTCATCAGTGTATGAATGTGTGTGAATGCTGACATGTAGTGTAAAGTGCTTTGAGTGGTCAGAAGACTACAAAAGTGCTATATACAGTAAATGTAAATCCATTTACCATTTACCAAACTAATGCGGTGTCCACAGCAGTACATGGCTGAGCTCCCTTCTCCTCCTCCTGTCTTCCTCTCCACAGTGAGAACATGCCAACCGCCATCTAAGCTACTATATGTGACGTTAATACACTGACTATAAAGATGTGTAGTTACTGTACACGTTGCAGCATCATCATGCAGAAACCTGTGTTTGGGCACGTAGGAAAAAGTTTTTAGAGAGGCTTGGGAAAATAGCATTTTGATGCTAAAATATACACACTTTGTCCAAAAATTTGAATTTTCTGATTTGAATACATAATAAACACCACTGTGATAGAGATAGAGAATGATATAAAAAAAACAATGTTCATCTGTGAGGGAAGATTGTCTAATTATAACAAATTATTTTGGAAATATTTATATGCATTGTGCAATGCATGCATGCTGTGTGTGTGAGTTTACAGTAGATGTGTGCTTGTCCACAGTAGGTACAGTAACAGGGCTCGCTTTCTCTTCCTGTGTGTGTGTGTGTGTGTGTGTGTGTGTGTGTGTGTGTGTGTGTGTGTGTGTGTGTTAAAGTATCACAGAAGTGGCAGTCTGTCAGCTCTGCTTTTCTGCGCGCTCTCCAGAACAATAGCTGGATTGGCCGTATGTGTGACATGTAGACCACACACCCCTAATAGTGACTGACAGCACTAAGGGCTGGAAGCAGCATGCTCTCTCTCTCTCTCTCTCTCTCTCTCTCTCTCTCTCTCTCTCACACACACACACACACACACACACACACACACACACACACACACACACACACACACACACAGTACAGTACATACACCTGAGGACACAATGGGTGTGGGTGATTGGTGAGGGTTTCAGTCAGTTTGTATATTTTGTGAGTGTGTCCGTGTGTGTGTGTTCATTCATGCATGTGAGCTTCAGCATATGTTGTGCTGAAAGTGTTCAGCTGTCTTCTTGTAACAAAACTGTTCCATGTTGCAGAATCAAACGTGTGCTTCTCGCTGCACCGAAACAAAGAGAAAATGAAAGTCTGTTAAACATTTTATTCAATCTCATTTGTCGTACTACGGTATGGCCATGGGAAAAATAAAAGATTCTGATTGGCTGGAGGATGTGCATTATACGTGCAAGGCTAGTCCGTATCATTGTTCTGCATTAATGCTGAAAGGCATAGAAGAATCATATTAACACTCATTCGATTTAAACTGATGGCTATAAATATTAGAATAACTGTATTTAAACATAGGGCAGGGAAGGGAGGGTGAGAATGGAGATGGATGAATCAGTATAGGCTGACATGAGTAAAATGTATTTTATGATTGACAAAGATAGTGCCAATAAAGAAAAAAATTGTATTTTCTTCAAACATTATTGTTTGATCATAACAACAATCAGCAGGTTGTAGTAACAGGGCTGTCAAAGTTAACGTGATAACACGTTGAGGCCAATTTTTGTTGTAACGCCACAAATTTCTTTACCGCATTAACGCAACTCGCGATTTTTAGGTTGTAGTCAGTTTTAAAGCTAGAATGAAGATATGTGGGATCATATAAAAGATCTTATGAAACTAGAAAATCTAAGGAATCCATTTTATCAACCATGTCATAATAGCTTGTTGCGAAGGAGGCTAAATAACGCTCCAAACTTGTGCTTAATTTTGGTGAGGAAAAACTGGCATGGACATTTTCAAAAGGGTCCCTTAACCTCTGAACTCTAGATATGTGAATGTAAATGGGTTCTATGGGTACCCACGAGTCTCCCCTTTACAAACATGCCCACTTTATGATAATCACATGCAGTCTGGGGCAAGTCTTAGTCAAGTCAGCACACTGACACACTGACAGCTGCTGGCTTGAATTTGCCATGTTATGATTTGAGTATATTTTTATGCTAAATGCCGTACCTGTGAGGGTTTCTGGACAATATTTGTCATTGTTTTATGTTGTTAACTGATTTCCAATAATAAATATATACATACATTTGCATAAAGCAGCATATTTACCTACTGCCATGTTGAGTAAGAGTATTAAATATTTGACAAATCTCCCTTTAAGGTACATTTTGAACAGATAAAAATTGTGTGGTTAATTTGTGATTAATCACGATTAACTATGGACAATCATGCAGTTAATTATTAATTTGATGAAATATTTTACTTAATTGACAATTTAATTTGGACATTGTTGAGCAGCTTTCAGCTGTCACAGAGAAAATATAATCGTTTCAAGCTCACACAGTATTAATCTTGTTACAAGGCTTGTTTTACGTCCTCTGTTACTTTACTCTGTTCGTGAAGCCAATCGTGTGAAAAGCAAGATTGGTGTCAAAGTGGAGCACAAAGCTGCTTCACTTTCTCATCATAGTGGAACCAAAGGGACAGTAAAAGAGGCTGGAACAACACAAGTTAACCAATTAAGCATGGCTGAGTCCGAGGCATTCCAAATATGTAGTAAAAAGTAGTACTTTTAGCTTCTCTTTTCTTTGTTCGGACCGTGAACGCTATGAGGTAGATTATCTCTCTTAAGAGAGGTTCCCAGGCTGCAGCTGAAGTTGTGTCTTTATATGGACCCACAACAGCATTACTGTATGTCGGACTAAATGTTAGTATTATACTGTAGGGTTCATGCACAGAATACCTAAAGTACACACTGCTGTCTTTGTGATTACATCCTGGAGTTCAGTTACAGTATAAGGTACTCTCTTAAAAGCTTTACTTTGACAGGGACAAATTAGAAATAAGCGGCAATAACGTGATATTAACAGACAATCAGGCTTTTATGTTCAGCTGCTGCTTTGCAAGGTTTGATAAAATACAGTAGACCATGTTCATGTCAACTAACTTTAGAAGCACAATACACATTAAAGCTATTTCTCACCAGTGCTATGCAAAAATGCGTCGCGGGAATGCGGAAAATCCACATTTGAATTTTCCGCATTGACAACTGTGTACACCGGATCTGGTGCGAATTGTCCGTGTTGCCGTTTTCCATTCACGTCAGTGAGGCCTTTGAGTTTCCACCTATACAGTGCCCCAGTCCACTCCATACGACAAACAACAGAGAATGTCTCAGTTGTGAGAAAGAAAGAAAGAAAGAAAGATATTCCTTTATTAGTCCCACAGTGGGGAAATTCAGATTTACACTCTGTTGTACAGTACAGTTGTAGTACAGTTCACACAGTACATATACATGTCAATGGAGAGATGCAGAGTGATGGGGCTGCCCTACAACGCCCAGCAGTGGGGTTTGGTGCCTTGCTCAGGGGCACCTCGGCAGTGCCAACAAGCAGATGAACTGGCACCTCTCCAGCAACCAGTTGGTCTTGGTCCATGGGGGATTTGAACCCGGGTCCCCCACATCCTAACCCAAGTCCTTACGTACTGACCTACTGCCCCCCCCAAACACTTATCGAGCCAGCCAGGAGTCGAACCTAGAATCTTCTGATCCGTTAGTCAGACGCGTTATCATTGCGCCACTGGCCCACATTTGTTGTGGCATATACCGTTAGTAAGTACATATCGGTTACATTACCATCTTCATTGTATCCCAGCTGCCGGGCGATATCAAGCCATATATTGTCCTTTATTTGGTTATTGAAGTAGTAGTTGTTGCCATACATTAATGGGTGTTGAGAAGGGGAAGGACTGTTGTTATTCTGAATACCCAACAGTCTGAAAAATGTCCCATTGGACTGGAAAAAGCCTGTCGTCCGACAGTCCCTTACCCCAAAAACAAACCCCAAATACATACTCTCCGTGCAGGAATATGCAGGAATGCAGGAATAAAGGATTTTATTGTCAAAAACATATTTACACAGGGAGACATACGCTGAAATTGCTGCCCATCTGAATATTTGTTCCTCTTGGGCATGTTCCACAGTGGTATGCAAACATTCATAAGACCCCACAAAATCATTTTTTTAAAGTACTCTGCAAATTTTTCAGCTGAAAATCTGTGCTTTGTGTGAAACAGCTTTTATTAAATTGAAATAAATCGGCACACAAAAGAAGTTTGGGGCAAAAATAACAGCAATAGGAAACAGGTTTATTGAAGACAAGCTCCAAATATGTGTTGCTTCGAGCATCTTAAAGTGGAGAATTTGCTGTTTCTCTCGCTTTCATATGATTTTAGTTGCATGTTTTTGGGTTTTCAACTGCTGGTCTGAGAAAATTGAAAGTTGTTTTCGTGTGATAAGTTTGTGCGACGGTATATTTTTTTCACGCTGTTGTTTTTGTCGTGGATGCTTTCACACAGAATGCAAATATTGCGCGGCGGAAAAATCGACATACTTTTTCAGAACAAAATGCGAATAAAAGCATCAACTACTCATGTTCTGCAGAACGAGTCGAATTGCGCCTATATTTATGAAACTGTCCGAACCAGGACGGCACACTTTATTACTCCTTTCAACCTTTACACTCCTTTCAACCTAAACACTTCGTCATGCCCCCTAAGGACCTTTCATCCAAAATAAGCAAAAAACTGAAGAAAACTTTAAAACTTGTTCTTTTAATTTGAAGTATTTATCTCCTGTTTTTATGCTGTTTATGCACAAGTGTTTGTGGTAGAGCATATCATCACTTTACAACTTATATCACAGTTAACGTCCCATTTAGACAAGACATGTAAAAGTAAAAAAAAAAAAATCAGAGCAAACAGAACAGACAGAAAGCAGCATGTGCTTGTGTGTTTTCATACAGTTCACTGTAGTTCAACTCATATTGATTAATTCCCTTCTTGTTGCATAATAAAGTGCACGAGGTCTTATCACTCTGAAGTGTGTCTCCGTGATCTGTGACTGTTGTCTGAGTGTGTGAAAACAGAGTGTGTGTGAGTGTGTGAGATGGACTTGAGGAAGGGGGCAGCACTGCTGTGCATTTGCACTCAGGCGGTGATGAGCCCTGTGGTCAAATGGCCCCTCCCCTTTGCTTTCACACACACACACACACACACACACACACACACACACACACACACACACACTGAGTGACAGTGAACAAGGCTGTGCTGCTGGCCCTTTAAGAGCTGAGCCTAGATCTCACAGCTTACAGAGAGGGAGGGAGAAGAGGAGGGACAGAGAGAGAGAGAGAGTGAGGGAGGGTGTAAGGCTGAAAGTGTGTGAGTAGAGAGACAGAGACGAACACACACACACAGAGAGAGAGAGAGAGAGAGAGAGAGAGAGAGAGAGAGAGAATCAGCAGTGTGTGTGAGAGGTTGAAGGATCACTTCTATCCCGTCTTGTTTTGGGGAGACTAACCTTGTTCATCTGAGCATTCGTGGGACTGTTTTATGTTGTTGTTGCCGAGAGAGACGGACCCTTACTCCAGCATGCTCACTGAGCCTGAGCTACCTCAGGAGTGTAACAGGTACGTGACGCTTTCTCTCTCTCTCTCTCTCTCTCTCTCTCACACACACACACACACACACGTAGAGATGACAGCGACAGAGGACCGAGATAGGGAGGGCAGGGAGGGATAGAAGTAGAAAGTAGAAAGGCGTGTGTGTGGAGAGAAGACGCGGTGTGTGAAGCACGAGTCGGCTGAGTTTGAGGCTAGAGAGTGTGTGTGTGTGTGTGTGTGTGAGAGAGTGTGTGTGTGTGTGACAGTCAGAGATGGTAAAGAGTTGATGATTGACATGATATTCTTTTGGGAGAGACACCATATGTAAAGCCGGGTCATTATATGTGTGTGAGCGCATGTTTTTTCCCCCAGAAGTAAGATAACTGTCCCTCCTGACTGAAGTTCAATTCAAAGCCTCCATAGACAAACTGCTTAAAACTGTGTGTGTGTGTGTGTGTGTGTGTGTGTGTGTGTGTGTGTGTGTGTGTGTGTGTGTGTGTGTGTGTGTGTGTGTGAGTGTGTGGGAAAGAGACACTTGTAGAGAGAAATGTGTGTGTGCACCAAAGTCATAATGTGTGATTGCCTCCTCTCATCTCATCACTGCTCGCCACAACTTAATTTACTTCTGCTTTGCTCTATCAGCTATGTATACGTCTTTCTGTGACAGCCTCCAAGTGCTATCAACAAGTCCAAATTTCTTCATTTTTAAACACTGAAAAAAATAACTTTTACACTGCCCTCCTGCTTAGCCTCGTCATTTGAAAATTCACTTATTTGCAATTTATTTTCCACTTAATCCCAATTCAACGCATGCAAACCCGCAGTAATCCTATTGTCAATCTGCATGTTGTTGTGTTTTTCTTGCCTTATGCTAATGTTAATCTCACTGTGCCTCCTCTGATGTTTGTGCGGGCCCGCTTCGCTTATAGAGGTGCGAACCCTTGCCCTTTACCGACACTGTCAACAAAAGTGGCTTTCGGAATAATGGCTGTTTGATGCTAATGCTGCGAGAGACAGATTATGTTATAATACCCGCCGTTTTAATACTAAAACACACACACACACACACCTCTCTCCCTTGACTTTTATTGCATTAAAGTAGCGCTCTGTTTTGCCCCGATGAAACTAATCTTTTGTTCCGAGATAAACTGGGGTCGGCAGGGTTGGGGTAGGGGGGGATTTCAGGGGCCCCTTGAATTAAGAACACATTTAGATGTAGCAAAAATGTGTTTTTAATAAACCGTTCAATCCGGCAAAGTGGTTGAGGAGAGAAAAAAAAAAGATAACAACAGCTAGGAGGAATTAAAAATTTAAAGGATTACACTGAACAGCAGAATGTATGGAGATAAATGCAGGGATTACAATGACTTAGGAGGAGAGCGCTTAAAACTCTTGCTTTCCAGTAATGCACTCCATCACTGTGGCCGTGTGTGTGTGGATGTATGTGTGTGAACAAGAGAGGGGTATCTTCCATTCTGTGTGTGTGTGTGTGTGTGTGTGTGTGTGTGTGTGTGTGTGTGTGTGTGTGTTTTCCTGTGTGTGTGTCGAGTGCCAGTCTCTCTGCGGAGCGGAGTGTGTGCGAGTTGCCAGTGTGTGTGCTCTCCAGCCTCGGTGGTCGCGATGCTCTCGGTTCCTGCGTCTCTGTAAGTGTCCGCTCACCTCCTTTCACCCATGCTGCTTCTTCTTCTTCTTCTTCATCTCCTCACCGCACTTCTTCTTCCTCTTCTTCTTGCAGTTTTAAAAACTTCTTCTCTTCTTTTTAAATCACATTGTTGTTAAAATTCAGCTGGAGTTTTGATCGAAAATTGCCGGGGACGAAGAGTTTGTCTGAGTTTCTAGAAGAGGGTTTGTCTGGCTGTTATGTTCTTTTAGACGTGAAAAGTCACTACTGAAAATGTAGTTTATTTTATATTTGTTGCTGAATATGAGTTTTCTACTTTGAGGCTTAAAATCATAATTTTTTATTCTCTTTTTATTTAAGCCAACCAAAGTCTTGTGATATGCTTTTCAGCTCTACTGGTTTATCTGTTAAAAAATGCGCTTCATGCTCCAACACTGTGATTTCTGTTATTTTAGATTCTAATTTTATACTCTAATTATGTCTTTTATGATTTGAACTATTTTTTTGGTTTCCCGAGCGCTCGGCTGCGTATCAAAAAATTTCCAGCCGAAGCTGAAAATAGTGGAAACAGACTGGCTTTGCTAACACGGCCTCATCTGTTCACACAAACAGAAATATACACATAGAGAGAAACCGGAGGAAGCCAAAGCAACCGAAAACAGAGACATTTGAAGGAGCAGATGATGCGGTCAAACTGACACATTCCTCCCCGGTGAGCAGGAGAAGAGGAAGAAGAAGAAGCAGAAGAAGAAGAAGAAGAAGAAGAAGAAGAAGAAGAAGAAGCAGGGCTACAGAAAAGTGAGAGTGGCAGAGATTAAGAGGGGAGGTAGAGGGGGATGATGTGAAGGAGGAGGGAGGAGAGGAAGAGGTCTCTGTCGATCGGGTGTTAAAAGCAGTGGTGGATTTTCACACCCTTCCACTTGTCCCCTTCAGTTTATTGGGGTGTTTGTGTGTGTGTGTGTGTGTGTGTGTGTGTGTGTCAGCGGTTGTGTCAACACTCTGAACGGTTTAAGCAGGACAGATGCAGACGTTACCTGCGTCGCACTCAGCAGCCTGAAGGATTTCACTTCATTTCATTGAGACAAACTGTTTTTTTTTAAATTATTATTATTCATAAATATGGTTTATTTTCAGCAGCGGAAAGTAAAGAAGTATTTAGTCAAGTACTGTACTTTAGTTTGATTACTTTACTAAAGTATTTGCATCTACTCATCTACTAAATATTGTACTAATACATCTATTCGACAGCTATAATTACATACCTTGAATGTTTGACCTATGAAATGATGATCAGCTCATAAAATATATAGATCTGATATAGATTGAATTACCCACTGGTATGTGAAGTTGTTGAAATTGGCTCATATTGATCACCTAAAACGGTAAGATGCTGCTTACACATTAATGTATAGTCCGTAATTGTAATAATAAAACGTTGTGAAAAAGGGTTATTCTGCATAATGAGTACTACTTATCCTGGTGATACTTTTACTAAAGTGTGAGTATTTTTATAGTGTGGTTCTGCTACTTTACCACTGCTGTTTATTTGTATTTATATGAACAATTATGTCCTTTTTTTTTTGTAATTACAACAGTATGGACAGTGTTTTTTTAAGGGAGAAATTCTAGTGGTTTGTGATAAAAACTTGCTTCCAATTTAAGTGAGCAGTGCTGCTTCCAGTGTCTCTGTACTTCATTTAAAAGGGCGAGATTAAAGTGGTGTGTGTGTTTGAGGAACGAGAGAATGTGTGTCGGTGAAGGAGAGAGAGAGAGAGAGAGAGAGAGAGAGAGAGAGCGAGTAGAGTAATTGAGTAGAGTGTCCGTGCTCTGCAAACTAATGCGCCGTTCTGCCCCTCTCTTCCCCTGTGGCCCTGTCCCGGCCTCCCTCTCTCCCTCTCCCTCCCTCTCCCACCACCACCACCACCACCTCGGACTGGAGGCCATTGTCTGGGCCATATTGTCTGTCCCCAGAGAGCCTTGATAACCGTGTCTCCATCCACGGAGCGAGAGGGGGGCAAAAAGAAAGAAAAGGAAAGAAAGAACGACAGACAGAAAAAAATACCAGAGGAGAATGCTAAAGCCCCGCCACTTCCTCCCCTCTCTCAGCACCCCCCCCCCCCCAACCCCTTCACCCCTCCGACTCTCTCCCACCACGGTGCGATCAACTGACCCTCTGATAGCGACGGGAGGGGGGAATATTTGGCTGCATTTGTTGTTGTTTATGGATGGGGGAGGAGGAGGAGGAGGAAGGGGAAAGAGTGATGGAGTCTTCGAAGTGACTGGGAAAGAGAGAGTGTGTGTGGTAAACACAGACAGACAGAGGTGTCCCTCCAGGCTAACTAGAGTCTGGTCATATGACATGAGGTCACAGGGTAGGGGTCAAAGGTCAGGTGGAGGTATTGCATTGTCAACAGTGCAGGAAAACTCCAGCGGCGTGCTGCCCTCTTTCTCTCTCCATCCTGTCTTCTTCTTCTTCAGCCATCCATCAGTTCAGGCAGCTTGTCTTACACCAATCCCGCTCTGTTGCTTTCTCTCTCTCTCTCTCTCTCTCTCTCTCTCTCTCTCTCTCTCTCTCTCTCTCTCTCTCTCTCTCACACACACACACCATTTACCATCCGTCCAATCTACAATAGGAGACAGTGTTAGAGGCTCGCAGCTCCCTCCCAGTGTGCTACAATGAAACCTCTGTCTTTCCAGGTAGTGAGGGAGGGAGGGAGAGGGAAGATAGAGTGGGGGAGAGAGAGAGAGGGGGGGGGGTCAGAGGAAAAAGGAGGAGACCATTTGGGCCGAGGTGGGAGAGTTTCAAAGTGTGGGGACGAAAGAAAAGAGGCCAGCTGGGAGTGTGTGTGCTCGTATTTGTGTTGTTGTCATTAATGTGAGAGAATGAGCTTGTGTGTGTGTGTGTGTGTGTGTGTGTGTGTGTGTGTGTGTGTCTGGTTTACAGGGGCCCGGCCAAGTCGCTGACAGTGAGACAAATGTTGCGACTCCTTTATGGATTGCTTAACAAACGCGGCACAAATAGTGGCCCCGACGCAACAATGGAAAAACACCGTCCCTCGCTCAATAAACATTATGCAGCATTCGCTAAAAAAAAAAAAACACCAGGGGAGCGGGGCCGCCATCCGCCGGATGCACTTTTCCTCTCTCCGTCTGTCTCTTTTCACCCCCTCCTCCCACCCCCCCACTCTCCTTCTCCCACTCTTCTTCCTTCTTCTATAGCGACACTCCAAGATTTTCCCACGAGTTGTCTGTGTTAAACCGTTAAACCGTCGACGACAAACCAACCTAAAGTTGATAGATAGAGCGATAGAGAGATAGTGCAGCAAACTTTCTTCCCTTTCCTTTTCCTTCCTCCCTCCCTCTCTCATTCATCTCTTTTTCAGCCTTTCCTCCGTTCTAAAATGTCAGTGACGATCACGTCGTCCGGTGACTCAGTGTAAAGACATAAATAAGGGTTTAAAGAGGGGAAAAAAAGCTAAAAACATGACAAGGAAAGTATGTGGAGCGATGCCTCGCTGATGACTAAAGCTTTGGGTGGATGGACGAGAGAGAGAGAGAGAGAGAGAGAGAGAGAGAGAGGGCTAGTCCCAGGGGCCAAATGAGTTAGCCCACTTCTGTTGCACCCTCTCCCCTTTGCTTTCTCTCTACGCTCACACACACACACACACACACACACACACACACACAAACACACATGCACAGCACATGACTGTCTCTCCAGCGTGTGTGTGTGTGTGATTAAAAGCGGTGACATTAGGTTGTGTGTTATTGCCTTTTGTGGTTAAGCCGGACAGGAAACAGGGTTTGGGCTGTCGGCTGCCGATTTAGGGCACCTTACAGAGGATGCTTTGTGTGTGTTTGTGTTTGTGTGTGTGCAGGCCTTTGTGTGTGTGTGTGCAAGGGTGTGTCTGTGTGTATACGAGTCTGTGTGAGCATACACAGGCAGGAGCTGTGTTCACATTTTCTCCCTGTTACACACTCTTTACAGTGGAGAAAGGGGGAAATCCAGTGTTTTACAGCATTTTGCTTTTCAGTACTAACAAGCTGATTTTTTTTTTTTTCTTTTTGTTTTTTGTTTTTTTGCTTTGCAATGTTACACTTCAGGACCAAACATCTTAAGAAATAGTTTTTAAATTGCCATTTTGCGCTATGGACTCTGGATATTAACTTTTTCTCCACACTTGTTTTCTATATCAAAATGTGGGAGAGGGATGTAAACAGCAAAAGTTTTATGCTGAAAAGTTCTGCCTGCTTTTCAAAACCGAACAGAGCTACAGTAAGGGAAAGGGAATATCATGTCCTCCCTCTCTTAATCTTTATCCCTCCATCTCTCCTCTGTGTTGCTGCCCCACTCTTCCCACTGTTCAAAAGGACAGCCTATAAATAGATATTAGGCAATATCCTTAAGAGTCTGCACAGGGAAGGAGGGAGGGGAGAGGAGGGATGGAGCGACATTCTTACAAACAGCTGATTGTGTAAAGAGTGAACAGTATAAGTAAGACAACACCAGGAAAGAGAGAGAGAGAGAGGAGGACAGAGAGGGGAAAAGAGCAGACGATGTTAAAATAAGTTCAAGAGTGTGCGACGGAGAGATAGAGGCCGAAAGAGAAGGAGAAATTGTTTTGAAAGCTGAGACCAGGAATAGCAAATGTAGCGAGGGGGGGGGGGTTGGGGGGTGATGGCAATAAAGCGAGTGATAGCGCAACACAAGAGAAAACATTTGTTTAAATTCCCGCCTGAGGTGTCACACGGATGTAAATGTTGTGGTCGGCTCCTCCGAGGCAAAACGCTCTGGGTGTCTTATCTAAAAAGGCACATTCCGCTCAACTATTTTGATATGCCCTTCCATTCCCTCGGAGAACAATTTCAAAAGATAGCGGCGCATTTCCACGCAAATAGACCTGAGTGACAGATGGGCACTTCTTAGCACTCGCAAGGTGGCGGCGGGGAAAAAAAACCCACAAATGTCACTTTGACTCTTGACAGCACTTTGGAATTAGCCGCCGTTGCTTATTTTTACTGTAGACGATGGATTCGGCTGACTGTACGGCGTGTGTTTGTGTAGTGGTTGAAATAACGGGTTGTGATTTAAAGAGAGAGGCTGAGCGCACACACACACACACACACACATGCATACACAGAACAAAAGCACACACACTTTACTGTGGAATTCTCCAGAGGAGGCTCCCACGCTCCCTGAAAGCTTGTTCTGAGTAGAGGAGTTAACAAGAGCAGTTAGCACCATGATTATGTTAGCAGCCAGACACACAGAGCGAGAGAGCTGGGTGTGTGTGTGTGTGTGTGTGTGTTTGTGTGTGTGTGTGTGTTTGATAATCTGTGACATGGCTGCTTTGTCTTTCTCTCACTCTTCAGTAAAGCTGAAACAACTCTTTGCCCTCATTTTTTACTTAATTCGTTCGATTTATATGCGTGAGCAGCACGCTCATAAGCTCACCGTCTGACTGTGTTTAAACATGCTTCCGCGTGCGTAAACTCGCTGACGTGCCAGCATGAAAATGGACGCGTTGATTACATCTAAGCCAAGGCCAGGAGGCGGTTAACCACCGTCCGCAGCGATTATTCGGCCCCCGTTAATGGACGCGCGTCGCCGTCCGATTAGTGACTTAGCAGCAGTGGACATATGTGATATGAGAGGGACTTAACTGAGGAGCCGCTAATCATCAAAAAGCCAAGGGGAAGTGGCGCTCTAATCTCAGCTTAGCGCTCTCACCGTGTGCACGGTTGTGTGCGTGTGGTTCCTGCGAGGGAAATGAGAGTTTGAAGGGGAGAGAAGAGACAAGCAGCACATTAGAAATGTGTTTCTATGGAGTTTCATTTTATTTGGAAATGAAAGCACACACGTTGCGCAGGTGTTATGTCATCTGAAATGTCCTTTGTGGAAAAGGCTAGCAGCATGTGTGTTAATGACTACGTTTGGTGTGAGGTATTCAATTTTTGGTGTTGTCGGCAGGGTAAAATCATGCTAACTTTCTGTAATTATGACCCGGACGACACTGCCAATTTATCTACTTAATGAAACCTCACCTTTTTTTATCCTTGCATCGTTCCACGCTTTCAAGCGTCTTCCTCCGGCTCTCCTCCGCCGGCGAGACAGCCCCTGCCAAACTTTAAATGAAGTAGCCGGCGTAACCTGCACACCCGCCGTGCCCAATTGTATAGTAATTCCACTTCAAAGGCAAACGGGAGGGAGAGAGAGAGATTTTATAGCCGGAGAGGAGCTGTGAACGGCCTCCCCATTCATAGACAGCCACCTCTGAGGAAGTAGTAGCAGAGTATGGGGAGGGGGTGGATGGGTGTGAAGAAGAAGAGGAGCAAAAAGCATGATGAAATGTTTGCCACCGAGTTCTCTTTGGCCCCGCAGAGTTTTTGGATATCTGTGTTGTTTTTCCATGTTAATGTGTAACTGCTCTTGTCTACGGACAGCCTGCCCATCTCGATATGTCAGTGTGGCTACTGTGACTAGATGATGGACGTAAAATTTGTATAACTAAAAATCCTCACATGCACATCTGCAGCTGAGCCAAAGTGCAACCTTTTAGCGAGGTGAGAGGATTCAAAGCTGACCCCAGGTCTGTGTGTCCGGGTTGTGTCCAGGCAGAGGTGTGCACAGGACGCGCGTGTGTGTGTGTGTGTGTGTGTGTGTGTGTGTGTGTGTGTGTGTGTGTGTGTGAAACAAAAGGCCTCAGTGTGAAAGAGTGAAAGGAGGTAAAGTAAACAGGCAGTGATGAAGACAGACCTGCAGTGTTAGGGCCTCTGTTATATGTATGCACACGTGTGTGTGTGTGTGTGTGTGTGTGTGTGTGTGTGTGTGTGTGTGTGTGTGTGTGTGTGTGTGTAGTTTGTACAGCTGGGCCTGCCGCTCACATCGGATAATGTGTGGACCAACACACACTCTCCTCAGTCATTGTACCATAAGTATCATAAATGTTATCAGTTTTAATACAAATTGGATTTCATGATAGCAGTTTTATCTTTTAAGTCTTTTGTCATCGAAACAAATACAAAGTCTTTACTGGTCATTTATGGCCGTGGTTTTTGCTGAGTAAGCCCACGGAGATAGAGCGTCCAGGAGAAACAGATAAAGCAGAGATGTATGTGTGGGTGTTTGTGGATTTGTCTTTGTGAAAACACTCATTCGAATGTGTTCAGCATTTATTGTGACTGATAGATTTTGAGAAAGAGTGCAAAAAAAGTTATTAAAATTGTGAGATAGTTTTGTACAACTTGATTTCATAGCAATGCTGTGATTTAGTAATTTTCTTCTTAAAGAAGCATTCTCATAAGTGGATGAAATTGTACATCTTTAAAAGCCCATTGAAAGTCAAAAATTCACACATAGATAACAAACTGCTTATCTTTGTTCCTGAAAACTAGACATTTCTCAGCAATATGCAAATGACAGCACCAATTTGTAAATTGGTTTCAATTATTAGTCTATGAATCTTGCAGGTAAAATCTTCCCAGAACAATTAAAGGTGATTAAATTACATCAGTATGGTGGAGAGTTTGTTTTTTATCGCTGGAGTGGAGGTTATTCGATTTTGAAGCTTCCTCGCGATGTGATAATGCCGCATGTCGCGTCTCTTAGCGTGGCGCTCTCTTCATCGCCTCCAGTGAGCGCCACTCAATATTGTTTGCCTTTCCGCCGTCATAAGGTAAATAAGCAATGAATTAGTGGCGGAGTCTGCTCCGAGGAACAATGCCAGATGTACAGTCCGGAGGAAATCCAATAGAGTCAAGAGTGTAATCAGTTTACCAGAGACAAGCAGGGGGGGATTTGAGAGAGCGGGGCTGGAGAGGAAGAGCAAATCAGAGACAGACCAAGCAGAGGATGAGCAGAAGAGTAAAAAAAAAAAAAAAAAATCATGCTGAATGACTTATTTCCCAGAAACTTATGAGCACATCTCTGATAAAAACAGGATTTAAAGTGGTGCTTTTGTGTGATTCTTTGTGGAGAAACTCAGTTACACAGATCTGTCGATTAAATCATGTAATCAGTTCGTCAACGCCAGAACTTCATTTGCGTTTTTAAGTTTTTTTCAGTATCTAAGTAAACCAGTGATAGCTGTCTGTACATCCATGTGTACATTACAAACAGGAACTGCAATCTCCTAATTCGGCATACTTTTTATTGTGTAAATTTCACAGATTTTTTTCCCAACGAACTAATCGATTAGCCGACAGCATCATATGAGTGATAGTCAACTAAAAATTTCTTGAGGACAGCATGGCACCATGGCAACTGGGGCTGCCCCCTCTTAGTCGATTCGTCAACTAAACTGTCATTTTGATCTTAGTCGACTAAGATTTTTCTTGTCGATTTTGTCGTTTTCATGCTTTTTTCATGCTGAATGGCATATGTCCAACATTTATGAGCGCATCCCTGGTAAACATAAGATTTAAAGTGGTGCTTTTGTGTGATTCTTTGTGGAGAAACTCAGTTTTACAGATCAAATCCACCCAACGATTAGTCGACACAACTGTGTGTACGTTCTTTAAAACAAACAAAGGGAAAGAAAGAATGAGTGAGAGTCAGACGCCTGTTGCTTATTTCTTCCCATCACACTCCCCTCCCCTCACGTTTTTCACAGTCCCTCCATCCACGCCTCCGTCCCTGCCATGCGTTGCCTGTGTGCGACTGAGCTTTAGCAGCCTATTACCCAGGGTCATAGTCGCAGTGGCTTCAAGGCTGACAAGTGCATCTGAAAGCACTCAGGCGATGCTGAGAAGCACATTAAATTCTATTATTGCCGCATAGTCACTGCATCCCTATTCAGCTGAAGTACTGGGAGGCAAATTTACCTTGTGAGAGACAGAGTTCACCTAATAGATGTGGCTTTATATCCTTTCCTTCTTTTCAAGGGAACAAAGCCACGGTAACAAATGCAAACAGCGGGGCCTTCGCGTTGCTAGCTATTTTTCCTCCGGTTCCTCCATTGTCCAGCGGTTTTCATAAACACATTTTATTGTCACCGTGCATACTGCTCTCACTCTGTCTCCCTCTGAAAGCCCATTGTCAAGACATGGTCATTTCCTCCACAATGCCAGTGCAAGCGGGCTCCATTTGCAGTAATGGCCCCCATCTTTTGGAAATGCGAACGTTGAATGGCCCCCATGGTAAACATACTGTAAGACCTGAGAGTGTGTTTGAAGGTCTGCCAAGGAGCTGGATGCTCACAAACTGACTGAAGTGGGATATTGTGTGTGGACTTGCAGTGTGAGAGCTGAGAATGAGCTGAATGTGCGACGGAAAAAAAAAAAATCCAGAGAAAAGGGAGAATTGGTGCGAGTTGATGAACTGAATGGGATTTGGTGAATATGTACTTGGACTTAAAGGTTTCTTCATGCAAGGTTATTTTACTGTACACACACAGCAAAAGTAGGTAAAAATTTAAAGTTGGATCAGGCTATCCAGGAGTTTACAGGAACTATTTTATCCCCACTTCCTGTCGCCACCATCATATAAACTCCAGTCGTCAGTCTATTATATCATCCTTTGAATATTGCTCACTCCTCCTCATGTTTTCCCCCTCTCTGTCTTTCTATCTCCCTTCATTTTTTTTTTCCAGGATGTCTTCCAAGCGACCAGCCTCTCCATATGGGGGGACAGATGGAGAGGTAACCATGGCAACCAGCAGACAGCGAATGGAGGATGAGGATAGCGAGGGACTGGGCGGTGTCATCCACCTCCCCCTGGTCTCCTACTGCGGCAAGGTGTCCCCTCGCTCGCCCCCCAACCGCAACTTGGACAGCCCCCCCAACATGGTAAGGCGTCCGATCTCGCTTGTTATGTTCTGAAAGCACCCCACCTATGGGTGACAGTGGCCTTGAGCGCTGACTCGGGGTCACGCTGTGAAACAGGTGCAACATGTGAAGACATTTTCCAGCCGGAATGACTCACAGTTTTTGTTACCGCCTCAGGTTTTGCTTTTCAACCCAACAGAGTAGTCACAGTACTTTGTCTCTCTGGGAAATCACTGTTGAAAACTTTGCATTGTTTTCTTTATTGGCTAAAAATGATAGAAACAATCTTCCAAATTTGCACCAAAAATCACTCTTTCTCAGAGTCATAGCATGTTTTGAGTGGACATACACTTTCCAAAGACAGAAATCATAGAGAAAAAAACATGCTTCTTAAAATCCAGAGCTTGCTGGATAATCGTTGCATTTTTAAGCTTTCTTCAGTATCTAAGTAATTCAGTGGTACATGTACTTACGTCTTTGGGTACATAACAAACAGGAACTGCTAATGCATGATTCAGCATACTTTTATTATGCCAATTTGCCAAAATGTAAACAAATATAAGATAGACAAAACAGGGCTCAAATTGTAGCCCTCACTGAATCCATGGCAACAACGTCTGGCCCCTCTGGTCCTTTTGGTCTTTTTAGTTGATTGGTCTTTTTTATGCTTTTTTAATGCTGAATGATGTATTTCCAAGAAACTTCTGAGCATATCTTGTGTGACTCTTTTTTTTTGTGATTCTTCTTGGAGAAACTCAGTTTTAGAGATTAAATCATCTAATCATTTAGTCGACTAAGGATTTCTTTGGTCGAGGACAGCCCTGGAAATAAAAAGACGCTGCTTAAAACTCCAACACTTGCTTGAGAATTGTTGTGTTTTCACGTTTTCTTCCGTATCAGAGTATACCAGTGATGCATGTACTTTTATCTTTGGGTACATTACAAACAGGAACTAGTAACGCATGATTTGACATACTTTTTATGGTGTCAATTTGCCAAAATGTAAACAAATATATAGGTTTGTCCTCGACCAACACTCATATGGTTTTGTTGAATAATCGCTTGTAGTCTGTAAAACTGAGTTTCTCCCCAAAGAATCTCTCAAAAGCACCACTTCAAATCTTGTGTTAACCAGAAGTGTGTTGATAACATTCTTGGAAACAAGTCATTCAGCTTGAAAAAGACATAAAAAAATGAGTAATCGAAAAATAACACCAAAATGGCCAATTCGTAGGGGGCAGCCAAACTAAAATAAGATGAACAAAAACGGGACTCAAGTTGTAGACCACCACATTATGCCTCTTGTTTTCAGCCCCAAAGCATTATGGGAACTATAGTTCCAAAACGTACAGCAAGATTATGCCCCAAATAGAAGTAAGACAAATAACAAGGGTGACCAAATCCATTCCTTCCCATAATGAGAGGCTTGGGGTGACCCCTAGGCCACAGACCCCAGATCAGATCACATTCACAGTCAGCGCTGAGGCCAAACAGAGTCAGCTGTGTTTAACACACTCCCTAAATGAATTGGAAAAGCAGGTAGCTCCTGTGTGACAGTAAATCGCTAAAAAACAAAAATATAGATTTTTCGTGAATGTACTCAGCTAGACATTAACTTCACTGACCTTGTTTCTATAATGTAGTTTCAGGAATGAAGCATATTGGAAATAATTAGAATTGTGTCTTTTATGGCGTTTCCATTCATTTTTAGACAAGTGAACCGTCATATTTCTGCATATTGAAAACAAAATACAGTCTGGAACGCGTCTTTGACGTTGGTATGTTGTTTACTCCCCTTAATGGCGACTACGAGTCACCTTTTAAACCCCAAACACAAAACAAACGCACAAAGCTCAACAATGAGGAAACAAAATGTATGTTTGTTGATTCACACATGAAAAGAGTGAGATTTCTAAAGAGGCAGAAATTGACTTTTTTTTTTCCTCTCTGCGAGTGAAAAGCAGTTTGGCGCTGCGAGCTCGAGGGTTTTTTTTTTTTTTTTCAGAAATGGGAAAAAAAATTAAGGTTCAAGGCTACTGTTAAGGTGCACACGTGTTTTTGCTTTTATGTGCGCGCGCCACCAGCCGTCGCCTTGAGCCCATTTGATGCACAGTTGCGTGACTGCAAAATGTGAGCCATCGCAGTGAGTCATTTTCTTTGGGATGAAGTGTGACATTGTGTGGTGGTGGGTCGGCTGTATGTATGTACGGCTACGTGTTAAGTGTGCGTATTTGTACAGTTGAATTGCATCTTCTGTGTGATTCATGTTAAATATTAGCGTAGGCCTCGCAGTATACGGGTTTATTGCAAACTTCTGCTAGTTGACGCACATGTGTGTGTGTACACAGGCTATGTGTGTAAGATGACTCTGTTTTCCTGCATGTGACTCAGTCCACATTCTATACATGCAGTGTGATTTACAATGCATGCTCGGTACATAAGTGTGATTATGTGACTTTATGGGGTGTTGCTGGCATTATTTAATTCTTTAAAATCAAACAAATTGTTGACTATCCATGTTATTAACATTGTAGAGCATCTGTTAAAGATTTTGTCTTCTTTAAAATGCTCTTATGTGTTTGTAACAAAGCTATTTGTAGTGTGCATGCCAAGACGCCAGCTCATTGTCTTACCTCCCGGGCCCTCACCTTGATACACACCTTGTCACAGCGGCGCTCTGATAACCGCCGTCGACCTTTCCCCCATACTGTCGATACATGCCCTGCACGCTGTAAAACAATGAAACAGTGCTTAGGAGCTGTAATGGAAAGCTAATTCTGTAATTAGCCCGCTGATTAGCCCGCAGACCCCTCCCACGGTGGACTCTGCATGTGTGGCAGGCGCCGACTGTAAGCCAAAGTCCTGGGACCGTGGGGGGAACACTCAGGCGTGGAAATACACACATCACACACACACACACACGCACGCACACACTGGGTTATCTGTTGTTCTTGAGGACAGCGATTAGATTACTCCTCGTTCATTTAGATAGATTTATTTTCAATATTTACTGGGGCTGTCAAACTTAACGCAATAATAACACAAATTTGCATTAACACAACTTTAAGGTTGTAGTGGGCTCAGTTTTAAAGCTAGAGGGAAGCTACTGGTATCATATGAAACTAGATCAAATCAAATTTAGACTTGTTAGATGTGACATAAACTGAACGTGCCGACTGCACTTTTGAGCTTCAGCTGGCACCTCTCTAGCGAGTGACATTGATCTTGTGTGACTAACCAGTGGTCGTATCAATTTGTTTTATATAAAAGTGTATCATCAAACTCGGAAAAATGCAAGTTTTCCTCAAAAGGATTTGATAATTGACACATTGGCCAGTGCACGAAAAGTGTTCACACTGGGGCTGTTAAAGTTAACGCGATAAAAGCGTGTTAAAGCAAATTTGTTTTGACACCACTAATTTCTTTAACGCATTAACGTAACTTGTGATGTTTAGGTTGTAGCGGGCTCATTTTAGTGAAGATGTTGGTATCATTGAAACTATAAAACCTAGGGAATCCATTGGTACCAACCACGTCACACCAGCTTGTCGCAAAGGAGGTTAAATAACGCTCCAAATGTGCTAATTTTTGGTGAGGAAAAACTGACATGGCCATTTTCAAAGGGGTCCCTTGACCTCTGACCTCAAGATGTGTGAATGTAAATGGGTTCTCTGGGTACCCACCAGTCTCCCCTTTACAGACATGCCCACTTTATGATAATCACATGCAGTTTGGGGGCAACTCATAGTCAAGTCAGGACACTGACACACTGACAGCTGTTTTTGCCTGTTGGGCTGCAGTCTGCCATTTTATGATTTGAACATATTTTTTATGTAAAATGCAGTACCTGTGAGGGTTTCTGGACAATATCTGTTATTGTTGTGTTATTAATTGATTGCCAGTAATAAATATGTATGTACATTTGCACAAAGCAACATATTTGTCCACTCCAGTGTTGAAAAGAGTATTAAATACTTGACAAATTGCCCTTTAAGGTACATTTTAAACGGATAAAAAATGCAATTATTTGCGATTAATTGTGATTAACTATGGACT
The DNA here is from genome assembly GCA_947000775.1 of Pterois miles. Taxonomy (NCBI): domain Eukaryota; kingdom Metazoa; phylum Chordata; class Actinopteri; order Perciformes; family Scorpaenidae; genus Pterois; species Pterois miles. The sequence goes on along the minus strand of CAMQGK010000549.1, from coordinate 13,731,060 downwards.
AATTGCGATTAAATATTTTAATTGATTGACAGCCCAATATTTACACTACAAAATCTGTCTTCAAGCAAATATACAAATTTTGCACCGAATTGGCTTTATCACTGCCCCGTCTTAAATATCTTCAAACTGCTTTCTGGTCCATTAATTGACAGCAGAAGGGAGACAGTGTTGATGTGTGTGTTTGTGTGCGTTGTCAGGAACGGGGGGTCTCATGCACAGCATAATAGCTGGTGTGGCTTATGAAGTGACATGCCAGAGTGTGTGTGTGTGTGTGTGTGTAGCGGCTGGGATGGGGGCTTATCCGACTGCCTGGTTGGCATGTTCTAAGATGTGTAAGTTTTTTTTTCTTTTTTGGGGTTTGAAGGGGGGGGTTACAGCGCCAATCCCTTCGCCGCTGACTGTCAGTGAAGAGTGGATGAAGAGAGAGTAGAGGAGGAGATTTACAGCGTGGCGGGGGTGTCGGAGGGACTCAGAGGGAGTGGGGTGGGGGTCTATCTCTCTCAGGGCAATTGTCGTAAAGTGATAGGGGGGAAGTAAATGGCTCATCGGCGGCGACCGGTTGACTTGGAAGTGAGGCAGCGGGGGAGAGCGAGAGAAGGAGGGGGTGAGAGGGGGCGAGATTACAGCTTTATCTTGTCATAGTAAATTAACACGGCGGCAGAGAAGCGCTCAGCCACACACTGACCTCTTCATCCCGCCCGCCTCGCCTGCCTGCTCGGCTTTGGCCCGGCCGCTTTACCTGCCTGCTGCTGCTGCTGCAGCTGCACACACACACACACACACACACACACACACACAAATAAAAAGCAGTGCTCACAAGCACTTTAATAAACTGAAAGGTGCCACATTATTCACTTTTTTAAAAAATTTTGTTTTGTACAAACCCCCGGCTCTAGATGAGAATAGTGCTTTTCATAATGGTTTGCAAATGAATGTAGTTTAGCTAAAAGGGTGTTTTTATTAAATGTGAAGTTCTCAAAGCGCTGCTGGACTCTGATTGGCTGAGAGCAGCTCAGTTCAAATGCCTGATGGGGAGGATTTTAGTGGCGGTTCAGCAAGGTCAGCCAATCAACACAGAATCCAGAGCTAGTCATTTATTCCCCGGTAAAATTTATTTTTAATACCTTTTCCTTCTTGCTTGCTTTCTTTTAGGTCTTTTATGTGTGCATATCCTTGTGGAAAAAACAATGTTTTCACATCAGGCTGAGGCAAGCATCTTCTCTCATAAATGTGTTAATGGACAAACACTAATTATTTTATTAACAGGCGGGATGCACGCGATAGAAAACTATAAAGATATTTCATCAGGCATTATTTCTTATTCATTCTCCCTCCACAGGGCCCTCTCTTTCCCTCTTTTTTTGGTGTAATTTGTATGTGTGATTATGTGTGTGTGTGCGCGCATGTGAATTTGACAGATTTAACACAGTCACTGAGCAGTCTTGAGACACAGCGGTCACACTTAATTTCTCATGCCAGTGATGCACTAATGAATCAACACACGCTTGCCTGTCAACAGCGAGGGGTCGTGGTAAAATCTACTGGTGTGCATTTTAGCCAAAAATACAGAAAATACAGCTGCATGGTTTTAGATAAGCACAATAAGTTTCTCATTAGAATTAGGGCTTTTTTTGTATTTTGTGTAAGATACTAAAATAATTGGTACTTTTTAAAAATTTTCATGAAAGAAGCAGCATATTGTTGGAACAGGAGGATAAAAGTAACGCTTGTCCTAGCCTGAGGGACCTCGAAGTCAAAACTGACAGTGTCTGTGTTTAGCCGTGGCATGTAAAGGGATTTGCTTCGTGTGTGTGTGTGTGTGTGTGTGTGTGTGTGTGTGTGTTTGGCAGTGTAATCGGAGGTGTGTTAAGTGTATGTCTTTGAGATTGGCAGCAGAGCTAAGTCCTTTACCCCCCCTGCAGGAGCGATCGGTGACATTCCCCGTCGGTGTGTGTTAGCGTGCGGGTATTTTAGTTGAGCAGCTGTTTCCAGCTCTTCCCACTGCCACATTGTCCATGCCTTGATCCACGACGACGCGCCAAGCATCAAATATTGTTTTTCACACATGCACCTTGCACAGCCCGAGACATGTCAGGCTACAGTGGAGAGATTGAAGAGAGAAAGAGTGAGTTGGGCAACAGAGAAGGAGGAAGGGAAGAAGAGGAAGAGCGGCATCTGTGCAGGAAAAAAAATGTTTTTTTTTTCCTCTTTTTCTGGCAAGAGTTGCGTGTTTTTAAACCAACCTCCCCTCACAGATGAGCTTAAGAAGACAAAAGTTGTTTAATTCGGTTCCATTGCAGAGGCAGTAAAAGGATAAAGAGAGTGAGGCGCAATTTTTACTTTGTTCCAGTCGTTTTGGAAGAGAATTGACATCTGCAAACTAAAGGCAGAACCGCCCACACTGCCAGCCTGCCACATCCAGAAGTGCATATAAATACATATATGCAGGCACACACACACACACCTACAGGCTATATGCACTCACAGTGTCACACACAAATGGCAAAAAAAAAAAAAAAACTAAGAGGAGGGCATGAACGTTTACAGTATCCAGTTGTGAATAAATGCATGTTGATGAGAAAAAGTTTCTGCGACCAGCAGCGTGTCGCCGTGCACGGAGAGATTTACAATAGAGGATCTTGTGTCTTGTCTATTTGATCCCTCATCTTGGACTTCGCCGGGGTGTCAGCAGGGCACGTGGATTAAATGCTGGGAGGTTTGATGGGGAGGGGGGAAAAAAAAATTATAAGCCATTTAAGTTGCCTCTGGGATCTGTCTGACTTCACACATAAATAATGTCACAGGCTCTAATTTACCAGATCTTTGAAGAAGCCACGGCTCCCCGCTAATTCCTCTTGATTGGTAAATGACCTTCATTGTTGGATGTGGTGAAATGACATCAGATTTTTCGACAGGGCGAAGAACTCCACCCCCCTCTCCCTCTCCCTCCCGTATTCTTGTTCTGTTTGTTTTGTTTGCGCGACATCTTTCTCGAAAGAAAGAGTGCGGCTGTTTTAAGTAGGCGCTGGATTAGATAAATGGGATGTGACAGGTGTGACCGCTGCCTTCAAGATGCCTTCCCTTCCCCTCTCTCTTTCTCTCTCTCATTTCCTCTAATAACATCGTCTCTCTCTCCTTTCTTTCTTTCTTTCTTTGACTTCTACCCACTTACACTCCTTCTCTCCCTCTGTCTCGTTGCATTTGCATGTCGTGCCGGCGCTGACGCAACTCCTGATCACAAAAGCCGCTCATTTTTGAAGTGTGAATTTCCCTAATCTGAAGAGCAGGAGAGAGGAAGAGAAGCGAGGAAGGAAAGACAGGAGCAGGTCAAGCCGTCGCTTGGTCAGGTGGTGAGCGGAGAAGTCTTTCAGAAGACGCTTTCAGCCCTCCGCCGAGCCTTCGACGCCAACCGGTTCAAGCCTCGTCGCCGCGTCGTATACGTACTGCTGTTACAGCCGTATCATCGCTGTCACACTCCGTCATCACCGTTACAATGCATGTGCAAGCACGGCGAGGAGAGAATTAGTGAATTATTGAGCGTGCTGACTTATTCAGAGTGTGGAAACACACAGCGCCAAAGAGAGAGAGAGTCAGTGAAATGTAGAAAACGGCAAGTGATAATGGTCTACTGTACCTCGCATAGTGTTTGGCCACTGACAATGAAGGCATCATCAATATTTATTCTTTATTCTCTCAATAGGACACAAAAGAATAATTTCAAAGTTTGTTTTGGGGAGTTTTCATCCTTTTTGGCTCAGATGGATGCTTTTATAAAGGAAAAAGTGTAAAATCTGGGGTCATCTGGGATCTAAATGACTTCATTGTGGACTGTGATCCCAGTATTAAGTTCCACTTCCACCAGCAGCCTGCGAGTTAATGATTAGAAAACTATCTCCACCGTAATACAGTATAATGACATTAATACAGCTGGAATGTACCACTCTTTATCTCTGTGTGTCTCCCACACATGCACATCAACACGCGAACACACAGAAGTGCTGTATATGTGTGTCCCAGGTGGCATGCTCCATATTGTTGTGAGATTAGCCAAAGATTAACCCCGTGGACCATTGACCCTCCCATCTACAAAGAGCTGGGCTGACAGGCTGAGTCACTTGTTTCTGTAATTAAAGAGCACAACACACAACCCGGACCCACCTGTATACAGTACGTACCCTCGTCGTCCATGCATGCGCATGTGACAAACAGGAAGCTGACGGCGTCCTCCTTCTCACTGTCAGTGTTAATTGGGCTTAGCCGGCATTAAGTCTATCATGCGGGCTATCCAAGCAAACACAGGTTTTATTAGGTCAAAGATCAAGATGCAAGAAGTTACTTACCAGTCAGCTGCTGTCATGAGCTATCGTACTGTTGATTCATCCAAATGCAAGCTTATTATTTAAAATATAACTTAAAGAGATCGTTTGGGCATTTTGAAGTGGGGTTGTATGAGGTATTGATCCATAGTCAGTGTATTACCAACAGTAGATGACGGCCCGTATTTTAGCCACCTAAAATGAATCAATATCAGTTTAAGTCAATGTTATATTTAGAATATTTTCACCGCTTTCTGTTACCATCAGACAGCCCTTTCTTACGGAGAACTGGGGCCATTGCATCCATTTGTGCTCTAACCAAAGCCACCAGACTCCACTGAAAAAAACAGTGATTTTATCTCACAAAACACTGAAGTTGCCGGTCTAACGCTACCTCGATTGGTTAGTTAGTTTGTTCATGCTACTGTGTGACTGGTGAATCCAAATTAACCAATCACACAATTACACAAACAAACTAACCGATCGAGGCAGCAGTAGACCAGCAACATCAGTGTTCTGCAAAGTAAAATGAGTGTTTTTGTCAGTGGAGTATGATTGCTTTGGCGAAAGCCAAAATAAGATAAGATAAGATATTCCTTTATTGGTCCCACAGTGGAGAAATTCACAAAAGAACAGCTTCAGTTCCTCATCTGAAACACAGCAAGGTAAAGTGGAGAAAATATTCTAAACATAACAAACACGTAAACTGATAAGCTTCTTTAGGTGAGCCCCGTCCAGCCCCGTCCACAGCAGTACATTGATTTGCATTCTGCAGAGTGACGCTCAAACATCCAAGTGAACAATAAGAAAGACACATTTTTGAGTGGAGGTGGACTTAAATCAAAGAGTGGAGGTTTTGAAATTAGAAATTGAGAAATCGAATTGTGTATTATTTTTTTTACTTATGATTTCCAATAGTCATTAAACTTAAAGACAGTGTAAACTTTAGGCACAAGACAGAGGGATAATTATTCATCATGACAGCTTGGCAAAAGGCACACAGCTTTACTGTGAGCTGTATATATTATATTTTGTATCTCTCATGCTGATTACTGTTTTGTCAGCCCTTTCATGAATTTATGGAAATGATTTGACACCTCTCCAAAGCTTTGTTTTTTTTTACTTTTTTTTTTTTTTGAAAAAGATGTTTTTATTTTTTGTGATTTTCCTGTTTGATGGAGTTGCATCTTCAGCATTAATTGTCACGAATCGTAGGACAAAAGTAGCTTCGCCGCTGAAACTTGGGCTTGGGATTTGGTACAGTAGCGTTGGACGCCCCTCAAAGCTGAGCCGTCGGAGGCTTTGTAATGAAGAGTTAGCGTGACTCTGAGAGTGTGCGGAGTCTTTTGCTGTTGTTTCATGTGCTCGTTCTGTCAAGTACCTCCAAGTCAGTCAAATGCAGATTCCCAAGGATGTGAGAGACAGAGAAGAAGAAGAAGTGTGCCCTAACTTGAGATAACTGGCCAGGGATGACAGTTGGTTGCATTGAGCTGTGAGAAGGGGAGATGGAGAGAATAAAGGAAGCAAGAGAAGGAGAGGAGGATGGAGATAATGAAGGGTGTATGCCAGCCCCTCCTCAGTTTGTTTACTTAAGTCTTAAAGTTTTTTTAATGTAATAATTTATCTCCTCCTTCCCTTCCAGGAGCAGGATGGCACTAAGGGGAGCTCTCTGAGTCCTTACCCCCAGCACAATGCTACCTCACCGGGCAAAGAGGATGGTGGAGGCGGAGGGCGGCCCTGCAGCGACGGGGGCTCGGCCGCGGGCACCCTGGGGACCCCCGAGAGACGCAAGGGCAGCCTGGCAGACGTGGTGGACACACTGAAACAGCGCAAGATGGAGGAGCTGATCAAGAACGAGCCAGAAGGTCAGTGATGAAAGGGGGACACTGTTGCGGCCAGATGTGTGATCTGGAACTCCCCGCCATCTCTCTGGCTCCGCCGCCGCTTTTTATCACACTCTGATGTCCGTTCTCTCGTCTTCTTTTCTTTCTGTCTCGTTTTCTCTCTATCACTCTCTCTGTTATGAACCCACACACATTCAGATGAGAGGCGAGCCTTTGTTTTTGCAGCACACAGGCAGACAGCATCAGCTGTTTGGGCCTATTGTCCACCATGCTTTGCATATCTATCACAACCTGACACATAAGATGTGTGCGTGCATGTGTGTAGTGTATGCGTGAGTGTGTGAAAAGCCTTAACAAAACTCCTTAACCCTTAACTCTCCAAATGTTTCCCAGCTTTAATTTCAAAGGAAGGCACTCACATTGTTTTTCTGCTAAATGATCAGTGAGCTTTAAACGCATCTTATCACATTTCCTACTCCCTTTATAACCTTTGGGATGTCTCTCTCTCAGCCCTCAGATAAACATTTCACACACTGTTGAAGACATTAAACCAGATTTTTTGCCCAGGGCTACATAGCTTAGCTCGATTAGCCCCCGCATTTCATTCACAAATTTAGCCTCGGGCAAACAGTCAGAGTCAAGAGATAAAATTAGCCCGTGGCCAGCTCTAATTTCTCATTGGGCAGATAAATGGGGGCTTAAGTCACTATGAAAGTGATAATGTGATAAGGACATTACCAACAGGTGTCCTTCTGATGGGACAATATAACATCGTGCTTCACTGGAGGAGATGTCTTTGGTGTGCTACACAGGGAGGTCAGTTTCAAGATAGCGATCGGAACCTGGAAGGGATTCACTGCCTTGCTCATGGGCACTTAAGCAAAGCAGATCAGAGGTCTTCATGGGTCCAAAATGTCAAAAACAGATCTGTGGTGAATCTACCTGAACCCAGTGTTCACATAATCCACCAGGAACTTCTTGGTCATTTTAGATCCGAGACTAATTTTCAAGGAACTAAATGGTTCCCTCAGCCCAAAGATCTGCCAATAATAGCTAAAAAGCTAAAGCTAATAGGCATATCAGTCCACTGACATGAAAAAACAACAGGACATGGGACGAGGACTGCTGGTAGTCACAGCACTGTCCGTCACAGACACTGTCTGTCTGTTCCATCTAAAAAACACATTGAAAATGTTTTCTCATTCCCAGCAGGCCGCTCCCACGATCTCACAGGGTGTGTTTGACCAATAAGCAATGGCAATCCCTGCAAGCTCCACCCCAAAAGTTCCTGTAGTTTCAGAAAGTACTACTCCCAGCCAGGGCCTTTTTTGGAGGGTAAAAATGCCCCAGAACTAAGTTAGACTGTGAGTCTAAATGCAAAGAGTTTCTCAAAAGGTTCGTAGTTGCAGGGGAAAGTTCCTGTACTTTCTGCCGCTCAGCTCTCTCGCACGATTTTGCTGTGTGTGTTTGACCTATGAGCAACTGTAATCCCTGCAAACTCCACCCCAAATGTTCCTGTACTTTCAGAAAGTACTGCCCCCTGACCAGGGCCTTTTTGGGAGGTAAAAACACCCAGGAACTTAATTTAGATCATGAGTCCAAGTGCAAAGAATCCTCACAAATTTCCTAGTTCTGGAGGAAAGCTTATGTACTTCCAGAAAGCACTACTCCCTCCACCAGGGCCTTTTTTGGGGGGTAAAAAGGCCCCAGAACTTAATTTAGACCCTGGGTCTAAATGCAAAGAGTTCCTCAAAAGGTTCCTAGTTCTGGGGGCTATGATGGTTTATGGTTTTCACTTTAAAACGACCAGATTCGAAGAAGATCTGAGCACCAACAGACCCAAGGATAATTGAACCTGATCCGCAACACGGTCAAGACCCTCCACGGCAGATGCATACTATAACAACCACTAGATCTTCTTATACGCTTTTTAGCTTCTAAATCCACCACTGCGGCGTGCTTAGATTTCTATTCAAACATCTCTGAACTGTATGCAGCCTGCACGACACCGTGCCCACGAAGGTGAAAGAACAGCGCAGTGGCACAGTGTGTATTTGTCTCTTAAGTGTAGGTGTTCATGTGTTGGTGTGTGTGTTGCGGCAGTACATCAACAGGCTTTCATTTCAAGCTGCGATGTGCTGCTAACCTTATTTTCCAGGCTTTTTCTGTGAGGTTTTCAAAGCATCCGTGGCTGCCGGTCAGCTCTTGCCGTCTGGTCGTCTTTTATTCCAGTCAATAGAAGAGGCCTGTTGTGGCGCATTTTACAAAAAAAAAAAACAACAAAAGAAACTGTGCTGTTTGTCGAGCGGAGCTGTAATTGAGGTGTGTTTGGGGTTGTTCGCTGCTTCGCTGGACCTCGTGAACTGGCTGCACAGTGAGGGAAAAAAAACAACAATAATGGATCTTTATGAGTCAGCCAGCGCAGAAAGAGAGAGAGAGCAAGGAAGAAGAGAGGAGAGGGAGAGAGAGAGAGAGAGAGAGAGAGAGAGAGAGAGAGCAGTGTCTTCTTCACAGACCCCATTAGCAGAGTGCCACAGTGGTGCGGCTTCCAAACCAACCCGGAGCATTATCTGCCCTACGTTTAAATGAAACACGCTAACAAAAGGCCCCAGCGCCTCCAGCCCCAGCACACACACACACACACACACACACACACACACACACACACACACACACACACACAAAAAACTCAGGCCAAGCAAGAGAGAAAGGAGGAAAGAAAAGAGAGTAAAGGAAGAAAAGGGATGCTGAGAAAAGATGAAGAGAGGCAGAGGGAAATGGAGAGGGGGGAGAAACGACGAGGGGCGGTATTGAACGCGAGATAGAAATCCCTTTTCTGTGCCCGGCTAGCTATTGTTTGGCTGTGTGGCTCACAAAGGCCATTAGCAGCAAACAGCAGGTTGGGATGAAAATTTAATGAAGGCTTTAATCATTATGAAAGGCCTGGAATATTACTGCTCTCTCTCTAACACACACACACACACACACACACACACACACACACACACACACACACACACACACACTGCTTCCAGCTGGATCAATGACACACACACACACACACATTTCTAGTGTAGGAGCATTAACACTAGGAGGGATGTGAAGAAGGGCCAAAGACACAAAATGGGTCAGAAAACGATAAACATCTCAAAAAAGAATGAGAAGCCTGACTTATCGGAGACAAGCCCTAAGCTATACACACACACACACACACACACACACACACACACACACAGTATGGCTCAAGTTTGAAAGATATAGTTGTGTGGCTAGTGTTGCTCTACTTAGGCTAGATGAATGGAGAGCGGTAGATACTAGGTCAGTGTGTGTGTGCTGTTTAAGCCTCTGGGAGCATGTACACTTGTGTATGTGTATTTGCATATGTGACAATGCATGTGTGTGTGTGTGTGTGTTTTTGTGTGTCTTATGGGAAGGATTGCATTTGGCTGCATGCATGCAAAGTGTGAGTGTGTGTATGTGTGTGTGTGTGTGTGTGTGTGTGTGTGTGTTGGCCTCTAATAAATGACTAGCCATGTTGTCCCCCATGGCCTGGCCCAACCATGCTCCACCGCTCCCCTGCTCTCTCCATTCATCTCCTGTCTTACTCCACCGGCCACCTGCTACCCTGGAGATACACACACACACATACACACACACACACACACACCGGTAACATATATGTGCACACACATACTACTCACCGCCGTCTTCAATAAATAAATTCTTCAGGAGCGACAGGGAGGAACAGCTCCGATAGGAATGCCATGACACTGCCTTCAGTGTGTGTGTGTGTGTGTGTGTGTGTGTGTGTTTGTCTGGACTTGAGGCCGTTCACGCTGGAGTGTGTGCGTGACATTATACAGTATAATGAGAGCAGAGTGCGGAGCATCGCGGGAGGCACGGGGTCGAGAGGAGAGCCGGCGCTAAAGCCCGAGAGAGATGGTTGCACATACACACCTGTACAGCCGAACACACACACACAGTTCCCTTGGACACGGCATTTAACCTCTGGTAACCCCTGTAACACAGAGCAAGGCCTAGTGATAATCTAAATGTAGATTAATTAAGATAGATAGGTAGATAGATAGATAGAGGTTATAAACTGCAAAATGAAAGAGAATATAAAACGAGGGGAATTAAAAGGAGGAGAAAAATCACTAAATGGGGCACAGATGTTCCTCTCGGCCCCTGGAGTGGTGCCTCCACTGCCCTGGACTTTCACCAGACACTCAGCCTCATTCCTCCTCTCCTCCCCTCTTCTCTCCTCCCCTCTTCTCTCCTCTTCTCTCCTCTGTCCTCGCCCATCCACTCCTCTCCTCCAGGTGGGTCCATCTCTGGACCTGTCTGTTGACCTTCTGCCACCCAGCTACAGCTACCCCTCACTGGGGCTCCGTGGCGTCTGGGACTTTCTTAACCTCTGCTGTGAGCAGGAATAAACTCAGGTCCTCAACTAGAATTGTCTTGTTCGCTGAACAAACCTTTAGACGTTGCATTTGTCCTTTGCGTGCAGAGTTGCAATGAGATTATTTGCTCTTTTTTTTTTTAAGCACCACAGACAATTTCATCAGTATTCCTCACTTTTCTGTCGACATTTCCCTTCCTGTGAAAAAACAATCCTGTGATAGAAATTTGTATCAATTCAGCAGCAATTTAAAATGTATTAATGCCACCACAGTTTTCTAAATTCATAATAAACTTCTATAAAGTCTGATTTTAACCGTAAAAAAGAAACAAAATCGGCCACTATCTTGTAAACTGACACCCAGTCTGACAAAAATGATTGTTATTCCTATGAAAGATAGTGTTGCGCTACCCTGGCCTCTATACCGCACGGCCTTGACCTGAACACACGTGCGGGGAAACAAGAGACACACTCACGCACACACACACACACTCACGCACACACACACACACACTTGTGCAGGTTTATAGCGGCGCCTGCAACCTCGAGGTCAACCAGAATGGTGTTTTTATGGCTGAGCGTACTTGCTGCTCCAAGGCACTGGTTTCCGTATTGAAAACGCCAACTCAATGACAGATGTCACACAACACACACATGCTCACACATGCACGCACAGCACTTCATCTATTTTCAAGGCGAGGGAGGGGAACCCAGGGCTTGCTTTTAGAGAGCACTGAGGCATTTTATAGGACAGCACTTAGGCAGGGCCATTGTGCCACACAAGCGCACAGTGACCGGAGCTCCCTCACGCCTCCGTACACTCCAATGGGTGACAATGGGAAGGGCGGATACATTCTGCCAAGAAGAAGGAGAGAAGGGGGGAAAAGAGCCGGAGAAGTGGAGGGATCAAGGCAGGCCATCATCCTTTACTTTGCTTAATTCTTCCACGGCTCGGCTATCTGGGGGGTTACGTCAAACACTCGCTCACACACTATAAGCATCAACAATGGCATATACAACCCAAGTCATCACATGGAGCTGTGACTTTTAGGCACAGATCCCTAAGGGGAGTTTGTGGACTACATAGACATGCAGCAGCAGGTTCACAGCCCTAGCGTGGGAGCGTCTTTATGTGATTTCCACCCCTTTGTCAGTAATTAGTTAGTTGTATAAATTAACATGAAGTGCAGCAGGATTCTCACAGCCATTGTTTGTCGCGATCATTCTTCTCGCGCTGGGAAAAAAGGAAGGCGAGTGAAACGAAACAGAGGGAGGTTAAAAAGAGAGGAAAAAAGCACGATTTTGTCATCCTGTTCGCAAGTTAAAGGGCTCTAAATTTACAATCAGCATTTTGCTATAGAGATGAGACTAACTTTGCCTTGAACCTGTTGCGAAGGAGATTTGAACTCCGTGTGTTGTGTTTTTTTTTATGGCACATCTCCTTTCCTGTGACTTGGCAGAGAACAAGGAAGCCTTCAAACATTTTGTGCATGGAAAGATCACAACATTGACAAAGAAAACGGCATCCTTTCGCACCAATAAAACTCACTTTGAGTCGCTTATCTAAGTAAACCACTTCCTTTTTATTTGTCATCCTTTCCAGTTATCCGAGTGTCAGTTAACTATACTTTGGCTCGCAGCTCATATCGAGTCAATTCCTTTTTATTTCCTTTTGTGGCATGAGAAACAGGCAACGTCATGGGGCGAACCTGAGGCCTATTGTGGGGCCGGCCATTGTTTGCCCGATGAAAGGCGCATTCAAGTCACTTTTTCTTATTGAATTGTTTTGCGTCTTGCTTTTCAACGTGCCATTCTCTCCCCGGCTTTTGCGCGAGACAATCAGTGGGGATGAAACTCCTTTCTGCCATTCTTCCCAGTCCAGATGAGCGATATTAAGGAGATGAATAGTGGTGCATGTGTGTGTGTGTGTGTGTGTGTGTGTGTGTGTGTGTGTGTGTGTGTGTGTGTGTGTGTGTGTTGGAGGGGAAAAGCAGTGCCCCAGCTTTTGTCCGATACATGAGCATAAAGGGGTTTTAGAGAGAGGAGAGAGGGTCCTGTGGTTTTCCTGATGGTGTGTGTGTGTTATTGGCCTCCCGGCGTGGTATTAAGTTAAGGACAAAGGCCTGAGGTTCATGAATCAGCCAGGGCTTCCATAGCTTAGCTATTGTGACCTACCCACAATGCCACTGTCCTACAGTACAGTGTGTATGTGCATGTGTGTGTTGGTACCAGGTGTATTTCTTCACATTAGAAATGTATTTTCCTGCGCGTCATACAGTCATATGAGTGTGTGTGTGTGTTAAGTGTGTGTTTGTGCGACTGTCTCCACATAAAGGCCTCCTGTCACCGACTCGCAAATGTTAGACAGGCCCCAGTGTTTTGGCATCCACACCCATTCACTTCCATTCAGCGCCGCGTCCCATGACCGAATCAGTGGAATCCATAATTTATCTATTCAGCTTTCTCATAAACTCTCTTCATTTGCACGCCCTGCCCTGTTGTTGTTGTTTTTATTCTATTTCTGCGATTTTTTTTTCCCCCGTTTTTGGTCTTTTCTCCCATTCCCATGGAGAGACAGAGGAATGTTTTTATGCTGCAGAAAAATGGCTGCAAAGATGAATGAGTTTTGTGCAAAGTGCGCAGACTATTTGTCCGTCAATTGCTTTATGAAAAGGATATGAGACGCAGCTGAAAAATCTTAAAACTTCTCATTGAGGCACTTAAGCAACACAAACACTCATTGTGGAAAGGAATTGCTTCCCGGCGTTCCACCAGTTTTCAGAAGGCCAGACGACTGCACCATCAAACATTTTTACTTAAGAGGAAGAAGCATCAAGTTAACAGATAACTTCAACAGTCTTCCATTAAGGAGTTTACTGACATACCAACAGTCGCTTTGTGAGTAGGTGGATGTCGCAGTTTGGAATGAAACGCTTGATTTTTCATCTTGACGTCGTGCCACGGGGAAGTATAAAAAGCTATCACTTTGCTGCGAGCTTTCCAGACATTTCTCCTAACATGCAAATGATGTAGTGTGTTTGCAAGGAGGCATCTCTAAGTTTACTTTAAAATAAATGGCAAAATAAGTGACTTTTAATAACATTTATATCTTTTTATAGAGTTTTTTTATAGTTTTGTATTGCAGTCTCAATTACAACAATTGGTAGCGCTTTATTTTCCTGGTCCGTAATTTTCTAGACAGTTTCCTGGAAAGGATTAATGTCATGTAGTCATAATCATAGGGAGAATAGAAACAACGTTCTGAGACAGCTATTTTTGTTTGCTGTAGTGAGTTTGGATGCAGTTGGTAACTTCCAGCGGAAAAACATTTAGCAAGTTAATCTTCATTCTTTATTGATTGTTTATTTTAAACTTTATTCCTTATTAATGTTGTATTATACGCCTGCCTGTAGACAAAGTTCACATTTTTGCATGTTGTGTGCACCTACTTTAAAGACTCACAAGGTTAGTAATTAGCCTATTTTTCCTCAAAGACTATATTTAATACTATAAGGAAAAAAGTCACAATATTTGTTTTAATTAGTAAAGTATTTAATTGTGATTCATTGCATAATTGTCCATAGTTAATCGCAAATATATCATATTGTCTATCGTTCCAAAATGGGAAGAATTGTCAAGTACTTAATAGTCATATCAACATGGGAGTAGTCAAATATGCTGCTTTATGTAAACATCTGTATATGTTTATTATTGGAAATCAGCTAACAACGCAAAACAATGACAAATATTGTCCAGAAACCCCCAGAAAACCCCAAGTACTGTGTTAAGCATAAAAAATATGCTCAAATCATAACATGGCAGCTCAAACAGCAACAGCTATCAGTGTGTCAGTGTTGACTTGACTATGACTTGATCCAAACTGCATGTGATTATCATAAAGTGGGCATGTCTGTAAAGGGGAGACTGGTGGGTACCCATAGAACCCATTTTCATTCACATATCTTGAGGTCAGAGGTCAAGAGACCCCTTTGAAAATGGCCATGACAGTTTTTCCTCGCCTCGAAAATTTAGTGGAGGAGCGTTATTTAGCCTCATTTGCAACATGCTATTATGACATGGTTGGTACCAATGGATTCCTTAGGTTTTGTAGTTTTATATTATGCCAGTATCGAGCTTTAAAACTGAGTCTGCTACAACCTCCAGAACATTAATTGCATTAATGTGTTAAAGAAATTACCATTTACTTTGACAGCCCTAGTTGAATGTCTTGAAATTTGATTTGGACATACTTTTGGGCAAGTATTTAACAGTGCAACTTTGAAAAAAAAAATGAAAAATCACTTTTATTAACAGTCAAAGAGAAGATTTTTGAAAAATGAGGAAAAATGCTAACATTGTGTTTATTAAATGTTTTCTAAAGTAGATGTTTATTTACACTGCATATGTGTGCACATTTTTGATGTTCAGCTTGTAATGAGTTCGTAGATACCAAATACTTGACTGTGCATCTTGCAGTTTACAGCAATATAGATGCAGCAATGATCTTATTATACTATATCTAATATTTGGGCACATGAGATTAAAATATATTGGAGTCAAAAACAGCAGTCCCATGAGCCCAAATACTAGATTTTGTATGAAAAGAAAAACTTACTTTTCAGCCAAATGTTTGACCAATTTTGAAAAGATTTTCACATTTGTGCTTAGGCAGGCCCAGAGACCACTTCATCTGTGAAAGACAAATGTCAAAGTTGTGTTAGTCTTCCAATTGAACATTATTTCTGTTTTTTTTTCCTTCAATATAGACAAATGACAGTCATGAATTATTAGGAAATGATGAAATTAAGCGTTGATGAACAGTTGCTTATACGTTAATGTCTGCTCCATGAATCAATAAACACAGAGGAACCAGACACCAATACAGGAAGTAGAGCTTAGTAAAGCAAATGAGCAAGCATAAGCAAATGAACCAGGCTAAACAGATAGAACTGTGACACCAGGCATGGCAACATGATCCTATTTAAGCAAATATCCAGCATATCTAGATAAAGGGGACTCTACCTATTGTGATGCATATGTGCATCCACAGTACATATACAGTTATTTGCTTATGTGTTTATGTGACCTATATAACAGCTCCTCTACTGTAGGTGTACAATTTTATGGCACCTTCTTGTAAGCTTACTGTAGGCTATGATGTACTTTAAATAGTTTGTAAGCTCTGTGTTAGAGCTTGTTAGCTGTGGCTGTTTTTGCAAGTCTGTATGTGTGAACTAACTGCTACATAATGCATGTTGAAGCAGCAGTAGGTAAGTTGGAGCAAATATGATTATGGCCACTCTATTTTAACAGTAGTGCATGAGGCCAGTAATCTGAAAATAATCTGTAATATGTTCTTCGTTGTCCTCCAGTGCTCCTCCTAATGGCATCTGCAAGATTTCACAGACCGGAGGAAAAGAACCAATCAGAGCCGAGCTGGAGGCTGCCGTCTCTGAGCAGCTGTCAGTCACCCGCAAACTCTGCTCAAACAGTCAAACTAACTAATCAAATATGAATCAATATTCTGTTATTGTAATGTCAATTTCTCACCTCAGATGATTTCAGAAACATCTCGTAGTTACTGTTTAGCTGAAAAATGAGAAAGTTTGTGACCCAGCAGCCATGTTGAGATCTGTTGAGGAAATACGAAGCACCTCCCACCAGCTGAAGCAAACTCTCATTTTACAACTAAACAGTCACTACAAGATATTTCTGAAAACATTTGTGGAGAGAAATAGGCATTACAAGAACAGAATATTGTTTCATATTTGATTAGGCTGCCTAGTTAGCCAATAGAAACACTCTCTCTGTCTCTCTGAAATGGCCAGTCTCCCATCACAGGCTAGATATTTTAAAGTGTGAAAACAGAGCCATGAGGAGGTGCAGAAGTCTAGCTTTCTCTCAGAACTTAAAATATGCTAAAATGTTGGTGAAATATTTGTCCAATGATGCTAAAAACATACTGCCTACCCCCACTTTAATATGGTATATACCGTATGTGTGTGTGACAGAGACTTTACCCCAGTTTCCCATGTATAATCCATGTAGGCTTGTGTGCAAAGTAGCACAATCTGCTTAGCTCAACAGCTCCAACATGCATGTGAAAGCACCAGAGCCCCCTATCACCCATGTCAGCAGTGTCCAGCGCAGGATTTAAGGATATAAAGGGGCTATAACAGCCTGAGGAGTGTGTGTATCACCACATAACTCTCGTTAGATTGTCTGCACACACGGCAGTAAATAATGTACAGTATGTCGCCCTGCTCGCGATGACAAACGCAACGGCCCGCACGACCTGATTGTGGAGCTACCCGTAATGCATCGGGGCATAGCGAATGGACGCGTTCCAGCGCTCCACGTAATCGCCACCCACGGGCCACCTTTACAGCTTCCGCTCCCTCTTATGTGACGGATATCAAGGTGGCGTGCAGATTGTTGTGCTTTAGCACTTAGAGAGCAAGTTACTCAGACTTTCAATATGTCAGCCAGCGAGGAAGCCACTCCCTCAACGCATCAGTTCCTCCGTCATGTAGCTGCTCAGACATCCATTCACTGTGTCAGTCTTTGAAGCCACAGGGTCTCTATTAATTAACCCCTGGCTTGCTGGTTCAGAGGGCGGCTCCCGCAGATGAAGTGGTGGCGTCTGTGTTGTCAGCCCCGCGGGTCGCGACCCCGAGCCCACAGCGCGGCCCCGGCCTTATTTGAGCCAGATGTTGGGAGACAAGTATCCCCACCCCCACCGCCTTCACTCCTGCTGCATTCGTCTTCCTTGTCTTGCCAGCCACTCATGTCGGAGCTCTGATGCTCCTCTGGATGCTGTACTTCTCTGTCTGCTCCCCACCCTCATCCCTCCTCTCTCTCCTCTCTCCCTGTGGGATCCCTCTATCCATCCATTCACCTCCCTTCCCTCTATTTTCGCCCCTCCCTCCTCGTTTGGCCCACTGCCCCTTTCCGCCTCGCTCAGGGGAAAGAGTGCCGTGTGTGTGAGTGTGTGTGTTGCCTGGCAGCGTGCCCGCTCTCGTCGCTTCCCCTCCTTTTTCTCCTACCTCATCCTTCTCTCTTTTCCCCCCTCTCATCCCTCGCTTTCCACCCTTGCCTTACTTCTGTTTCTCTTCTCTGCCTCCATCCTCCTCCTACCTCCTTTTGTCCCCATCACTCTCTCCACCTGCTTCTAATCACTCCCCGTCCATCTCTTTCACTCCCAGCCTCCATTCATACTTCGCTCTCCGTCTCCCCCTCCTCCTCCTCCTCCCTCCCTCCCGCCCTCCCTCATCTCTTCCTCGGCTGGGCTCAGGAGCAGTGAACAGGTGTTGTCTCCTTTTGATTTGGGTGCGTTCGGATTAATGCTGTCAGCTCAGCTGTTAAAACAACTGCCACCGCCAGATGCCAGTCAGTTTGGGGCTGGAGCTGTCACCTACACACACACACAAACATACGCACACTCGGATGCAAGCGTGCACACACACACGGGGTGACATGCACACACAAACACAGGGCCTCTTGGCTCATTGTAATACCGACAAAGCAAATCAGCTGCTGTGCGCCAGTCTAGTCTGTAACCCAGGTGTGTGTTTCTGTAGCCTCTCCAAAACATCACAGTCAGTGGGTTTAAAAGGGACACAAGACTACAGTGATCAGTTATACATACTGTACGTCAGAGCTGCTATAGTCTCACCTAGACAGCTAGAGTCTGTGGAAACCTATTTGTAGGAATTAAAGGGAAATATGCCTATTTTTGAAATTTACACGTCGTTCCTATGGTCTAAAACAGTCCAAAAATATTAGAAAACATGAACAACTCTGTCCTAAATCCAAAACTAGAGTGCTAAAACTCAAATTTGTGATATCAGTGGGTATAAAGTGTGGAACTGCTCCTTAGATAACAAAGGGAAGGGATTCTCAGACTTTTTGGGACCCCTTAAACAACAACACATTTTCCAAGAACCCCCTCAAAATCATAACACCGATTAAGCATAATACTTAATACCATTTTCACTCTTCGATATCATTGGAACTATTACCATTCAAAAACTTTTCAAGCTAAATATGTCGGTTTGATGGTGATAAACAGAAACATATTGCAATTTGAGTTCTTTTGCCCTGATATTTTGGGTGCTTTGTAGTCAGATCTTGGCCAGTTTCATGGCTTTGTTCACTAGTACCTGGAAACATATGATGCATTTTGGTCTCCGTTGCTGTCAAACAATCAGAGTCTCGTCATATTTTCTCAATTTAGCGAGTTTGGTCTTAGTGTCACTTGACAATATGGACTGACTCAAATATTTCTCCATAGTTAGCTAGCTGGCTAATAAATTAAGCTAAGCTCAGCAGCAGCAGGAATGGTTCATTGCGCCCTGGTGAGTTGACTTAGTCTGACTGTGACAGAATGACGTGATTTGTCACAGTGGGTGGGAGTAATGGACACAATATGCTTATTTTATTGGCGCAAATGGTCCCAATCTGTTGATATGTACTTTTTAACGTAAAGTTCATTTGGGTATAAAAAAAAAGAGAACAAACTGTGGATCCATAAAATCAGTCTCCTATTCATTGTCTATGGGGCAACTCCAGACTTTATACCTGATGACATTACAAGTTTGAGGTTTACTTCTCTGGTTTCTGGCTTTACGAGAGAGTTGCCCATGTTCACAAGTACTGATTGAACTCTCCCAGGCCATGGAAATTAGAAGTCTTAATTTAGGTAGTGTTCCCCTTTAAGTTGATTTGCTTCTGTATTCAGTCAGTAAACCGTCAATATGGCTTGTTTGTATTAGCTTGGCCTGTAACAGTGCTTACTGTTGGAGAAACTCTCCATTCCTAAGGCAACACATGATTTCTACCTCTCCGCTGTCACCCTGCCTCCCTCCCCCCTTAACCCGCTCACACTCACTTCTTCCTTTCTTTTCTTTTCCTTTCTTTGCTTCATTTTAGTGTGTGTTGCCAAAAAACTTTCACAGTACACATCTATGATCTTCACCATTATACCATTATATATATATATATATATATATATATATATATATATATATATATATATATATATATATATATATATATATATATTTGCCCTTCCTATGCTCACAGCACTTTTCTGATACCTTCAATTTAGAATCCCTGCTGCTGAAATTTGTGAGTAAAGTGATGATTAATTATGAATATCTATGACCAGCAGTGTGTAAGTGGTGTGTAACAGCGCTATTTATGGCTCTTTTAGATGTGGGTGGAGTTTGCAAGGTTTCCTGTCTGTCTGTCTGTGTGTGTGTGTGTGTGTGTCAGATGGTGGGTAGTGGGCTAACAAAGTGGTGATGCTGGTATGTGGGTCCATTTTATGCGTATAGTATAGCGAGTATTGAAGGAAACGTTCCACAATCCATCTCGTCCTTCTGGCAGATCTATCTTTATCTCTCTCTCCATCTTGGTGACTGTCTTCCTCTCTCTCTTTTTCTCTATAACACTCTCTCTCTCTCTCACCCTCTCACAAATTGAGCTCATGTTTGTTTGCGAGCTTCGCACTAGACAGTCTTGTGATGCCCGTTCAAGGAGCCGTCCACATAGAGACACTGGACACTTGTTTGTTAGGTCATGTCGGTTTGTCTGACACACTCTTACGCCCAAAAGCACACACACCCAACATACTCTAACATTGAGCCCTCTGTCTAGCTCTCCCTCCCTGCCCCCCCATACGGTATCAGCTTACTATGTGAAAACACAGGCGAACGCAGCCCTCTAACCGAACTGGATTGTGCACCAATTTAGATCACGCCCCCCTTGTCTGTTTTGTTGGCTTGTTTAATTACACTAACGAGGTTACAGGCCAAGGTTATCATACCCGACTGTAGACTCTGGTCTCGTTCCGAGCCAAACGTTGTTAAGACAATTAGCCCACTCACAGAGTCATGGGTGTCTCGTCGGAAGAGCGGTGGGGGTCAAAGTCAGACAGGAATGTTCAGTAAGACAAGAATGCAAGACACTGAGCTGAAGACTGTATGATATTTAAATCACATCAAATTTAAACTTATCAAAACTGAATGTGCAGACTGCACTTTTAAGCTGCAGTTGGCACCTCTCCAGTGAGTTAATGCCGTATTGATCTTGTGCGACTAACCAGTGGTCATGCTAATTTGTTCGAAATAAAAGAGTATCATAAAAGTTTCTCAAAAGGGGCCGATAATTGACACATTGGCCAGTGGACGACAAACGTTCACACAGGGACTGTAAAAGTAAACACAATAATAATGCAAATTTGTTTTAACGCCACTAATTTCTTTAATGCATTAATGTAACCTGTGATTTTTTTTAGGTTGCAAACTTATAAAGCTAGTGCAAAGATGCTGGCATCATATAAAACTACTAAAATCCTAAAAGTAAAAGGTGCAGGACATTGTATCTCCTGAGTGTAAACTAAGAAAAGCTTCTTAGTTTACATTCAGGAGATACAATGTTTTTACCTGGCAGCAGCACATGAATACAAAGATACTGGTATCATATGAGACTAGAAAAGCCAAGGAATCCATTGGTACCAACCATGAGGTTAAATAACACTCCAAACTTAAACCTTGGTGAGGAACCACTGCCATGGCCATTTACAAAGGGGTCCCTTGACCTCTGACCTCAAGTTTTATGAATAAAAGTGGTTTCTGTGGGTTCACACCAGTCTCCCCTTTACAGACATGTCCACTTTATGATAATCACATGTAGTTTGGGCCAAGTCATAGTCAAGTCAGCACACTGACTGTTGCCTGTTGGGCTTCAGTTTGAGCATATTTTTTTAAGCTAAATGCAGTACCTGTGAGCATTGCTGGACAATATTTGTCATTGTTTTGTGTCCGAGGTAGGGTTAATATTTGCCTACTCCATGCTTTAAGAGTATTAAATACTTGACAAATCTCCCTTTAAGGTTCATTTTGAGCAGATAAATAATGTGCGATTAATTTGATTAATGAATTAATTAATCCCGATTAGCAAGTTTGAATTGCACAGCCATAAAACTGGGGAGAGACTGATTTTAAAAAGACTCACCTACCTATTTGTTTACCACAGATGGCTAAGTGATCTAAATGTGACCTAACCGGCCGCATCAGCTGTTATTGATGAGGCACATCTTGTCAACCAATCAAATCTCTTTTCTTCGCCTAAAAATGATGTGATCTTTCCAGGAAAATTGGGAGAAGGAAAATATTTATGGGAACGGATAATTGGAGCACAGTGACTAGTAGTGCTCCAACAGGTCAGGCACAAACACTCGCAGACACACACATGCTAGTCAGCAGAGCATTCCAGTGCTGTTTGGACTGTTGTTGCCATTGGTCTAATGGTTTTCACATGTCTGTCGCCCCTATCTTTGAGCAGCACACGGGACAATGCGGGCTATTCTTAAGGCTTTCACAACGCGCTCTGTCTCTGGCCGATCGACGCGCAGATGGAACAAACATTCACACATAGAGAGAAGAAAGACAGAAAGAGATGGAGAAGGACATCAAGACTCAACACAGACACATAAACAGAGGGAGAAGTGTTTGTGTGTGCGCGTTTGTGCTCGTCAACGGCTTCCGCGTTAACTGGAATAGACGGGTCCCGCCCCCGCCGTCCGGCAACGCGTAGCCACTCTAAAGCCAAGCCAACTGTCAATCAAGCAGCCAACACAGGGCCAAAAGTATGATAGCATCAGAAATAACAGTCTTTACCCATCAGTCTCACAAGCGCAGGGGAGGTTAAAGTCACAGCTCAGCCCCGTTTGAATAGGTTCCCAACATGCGGAGCAACATTAGTGTGTCAGGACTGTCTTGCTGTTCTGTCTGTCTCTCTGTCATCGCTTTGACAGGCAGACGAAAAATGTCACGACTCACAAGAGAAAACGCCACGCTCTTTGTGTGTGTGTGTGTGTGTGTGTGTGTGTGTGTGTGTGTGTGTGTGTGTGTGTGTGTGTGTGTTCTCCATCTGTCTCTTGCGCAGTTAACGCGTGGGTCCGTTCCCCTCCTATACACGGCAGGGCCCGACACACAATGTCTTCTTTTGTTGTCACGTTAAAGTGATGCAATAAAGCTGTGCAGTGACAAGGACGGGCCCAGGGGCTGCCGCGGTGACAGAGACATCGAGTGTATGCACGTGTGTGTGTGTGTGTGTGTGTTGAGTGGAGACGAGAGCACTGAAGAGGGGTTATTGCCACGAGACAGATTGCAAGTGTCATTTTCCATTACAGCGGCCTGAGCCACTGTGTACGACACACACACACACACACACACTGATACACACGCCTTGGCCTTCTTCAACAGGATGCTTTTGACAGGGAGAGATGTGCATGCATTAAAAGAGTGGCGTCCCAGAGTATTTAACCCTCTCCTCGCTCTGACATCAGGTTGAGGAAGCACAATTTGCACTTTTCTGTTGTTGTTTTTTTATGATTTGAAAAAAGAAGAAAATTGGCTTGTCTTATTGGTTCATTCACAGGTCACTAATATAAATCAGACCTGCAAGTTACATAGAAGTTGTTGCTGAAAACCTAATTTAAGTGATTTTCATGCTTTAGCTGGTAGAGGTAGAGAGGTGGAGACTAAATAATGCTCCCAACACACTATATTTGACCTCTGACCTCAAGATATGTGAATGAAAATTGGTTCTACGGGTACCCATGAGTCTCCCCTTTACAGACATGCCCACTTTATGATCATCACATGCAGTTTTTGGGCAAGTCAAAGTGAAGTCAGCACACTGACAGCTGTTGTTGTCTGTTGAGCTGCAGTTTGCCATGTTATGATTTGAGCATATTTTTTATGTTAAATGCAGTACCTGTGAGGGTTTCTGGACAATATATGTCTTTGTTTTGTGTTGTTGATTGATTTCCTGTAAATACATTCATACAGTTGCATAAAGCAGCATATTTGCCCACTCCTATGTTGATAAGAGGATTAAATACTTGACAAATCTCCCTTTACGTTGCATTTTGAACAGATAAAAAATGTGTGATTAATCACAATTAAATATTCTAATCAATTGACAACCCTACTAAAAACATAAAAGTAAAAAGGTGTAGGACATAGTATCTCCTGAATGTAAACTAAGAAAAGCTTCTTAGATTACATTTAGGAGGTACAGCATTCTTGTCAGAGTGGCTTTTCAAAGGATCCTCAGTGAGTTTTAAATACATCATGACCCATTGTTGCGTGTGAACCTCCATTATCTATTCAAAAGTCTCTCATGAGGCCGTGTTTGTTAACCAGGCAATTAGCGGGCAGTATGTGGTGGTTATCAGTACCACAGTTGACACTTGGTCTCTTCAGCCTGTAAAGTATGAGGCAGTAAAATGAAAATGGGATCTGTGTTCAGCCCCATAGCTTGTCCCTAATAAGGTGCGGTGGCAGTGGCTATCAGGGGGCCGAGCTGAATTAGTCCGCAGCCGATTCAAATGTCTAGATGCTATCAAACACCATTTAATGATAATGGAGGTCACAGAGGCAATTGGGAAAATGGTATGTGTGTATGTGTCTGTGTGTGTGAAAGGAACGTCGCATTAAGATAGCATCGCTAATTTCTCCAGCCCGGCACAAAAACAACATGCAGAGGAGGAGAGAGAGGGAGAGAAGAAAAAAAAAAAAACAGCACACGAGCAAAAACGAAACAACAAGGAAAAGTTTCTCTGCGACTTTCTCGAATGTCGCTCCAGATTTTGCCCTTCATCGTTCTTTCACAATGTCGCGCCCTCTCCGCTGCTATTTCTGACTGCCAGTGTGCGGATCTGGCTCGCTGAGATTTCATGCCAGTGTAAAAATTGGCTGAGGGTTTGGTTCAAATCAAATTGGACATAAGCACCCACAACACCATCTGTTAGGGAAAGGCAGTGGAGTGAAGGGCAGAGCTCTGCATTCGGATAAATGGATTTTCAATTTATTAAATTGTTGACTGACACCCTTGTAAATGTCCGCTTTATGTGCCGTGGCCTATTCTTAGAACGTCACATTTAATGGAAACATGTTGCCATACATCCATACAATCCCTAATATTAGACTGGGAAAAAACGAGCTCACTACATCTGTTGTTTTGTGTTTGTTAAATTTCTTTTTTTTAAATATTTTTTTCATGTTTACATGAGAGGAAAAAGGCTAATTTGTCTTTTTTTTTTAACTTTATCTCACTTTAAAAAGACAAAAATAAAACCCTCTCTCCGTTTAGATGTTTTGGCAAGTAACGTGTGTGTGTGTCTGTGTGTGTGTGTGTGTGTGTGTGTGTGTGTGTGTGTGTGTGTGTGTGTGTGTGTGTGGTTGTCTGTTAACAGGTGTGTCGCCCTGAAATGTGTCTGCGATTGTCACAGTACTTTAGGGGAGGACCATATGTCTCTCATCGCCTCACCCAAAAACTTAACTTTGCACAGTTAATAACAGTCTCTTAACTCTCAGAAGTTGATGTCATGTCGCTCGGTGTGCGAGTGTGCGCCAGATACTTTGTGTGTGTGTGTCCCCTTAGCCTGCCGAGTGGTCTGAGTGTTTATTAATAACTGAAGTTGGAGCAGCTTCTGAATTAAAAGTCACTGTGGACGTTGAGGCCGACCAGGGACTGAGTCTAACACACACTGGCTCTTTCTCGTAGCGATCCTCTGCTTCAGTGGGAGCACTGGGAGGGGGCTAGGAAATAAGGAGGAGGAGGAGAGGGATTTTAGTGTTTACACAGAGGCCCGGCCACCGCGGCAACTGTTGCCAAGCACTGTTCTCCCCAACAACAAGCCAGTAATTGGTACTGTTAGCGGCTAACCTTGCGGAGGTGGTGGTGCGAGGTGGGCTCGGACAAAAAGCTTTTTGATACATCTCCCTCTATCTATCTCTTTCTCCTCTCCTCAAACCGCCGTATAGTGCCCCTGTTATTTATTTATTATTTTTTTTGTCAAGCGACTGCCCGTAATCTTGGCACGGCCCCCTTCGCTTTGGAAACGATTGGACCGTCTTTAGAAGGAATCGATGAAAAATGTGTCCAGACACATGGCCCAGCTCAACCAGACATGAATTGATCATCAAAATATCAACATCAACATTTCATAATGGAGCATGTTGGTGCTAGCAACAACCCTCTTTTTCAACACCTCTTTTGTCTGAAAAAGAGGTTTGATCTCCGCCCAGTCTGCTCTGATTGGTCACCTGTCCCACTCTGTTGTGATTGGTCAAGTGTACCAAACTCTTCAGACTCTGCTCCAGCTGCGCTCTAACTAGCTTTGTTTGAGGGTGTGCCAAACTAGCTGCTACTCCGGTATCATACAAATGTGTTACTTGGTGGCATCACCATGTTACGGAAGAAAAGGCGGGACTTAAAATGAGGTGTCAGTGTTTCTGGGGCGGACAGTAACTCCCTTTGGCTTGGACTTTAAAACACACCACAGAAAAGGGAAAAGCATGATAAGTTCTCTTTAAACTACAGTGTGTATTCATTGCAACAGCAAATGCTGCTGTGCAGGCCATTTTAAAGCATAGTTTAGCACAACTTGGGGCTATCTTGAATAAACTGCAGTATGACTATGTGCAGGTTTTCTTTTTCTCATTGTGTATAATAACCCAGATTAAGAGGAAAAAGTGTATTTAGGAGGTTCTGAACGTGGAGACATCTGTTGTTCACCATGAAACAATTTCTATCAAATCTTTACAGTAATTCTGTTAAGATAACCTGCTTAAGGTGTTTACATGCCAGTTATAATCTAATCTTTCTATCACATGGAAACGCGCTCTCTCTGTCTCCTTCATGGCCGCCAGCGAGTGTGTTTCCACCACAGAAGTCGCCACACATCTCTCCTCGTCGCTCCCTCTCTCTGTTACTTCTTCCCTCCATCTCAATACTTCAGTGTTCAGGGTGGCAGTCTTAGACAAACTCAACCAGTGCTTGTATAATTGCTTATTCAGTGCTGACCCCTGCTCAGTTTAGGAGGGAGGAGGAGAGTGGGGAAGGAAAGGGAGGGGGGTAGCTGAAGCCCTCCCCATGGCTGCCAAGGCCCAAGTCAATGTGGAGCCTGTTTTTTCGGGATATAAGGGCCGGGCCACGGGTCCCAAGCCAGGGCCCTTTCCTGTGGGCCCTCCTCCTCCGCCGTCTTTGCTCTCCTCCTTCATCCTCCACCCTCCTCCGAGCCCGGCTGGGCCTGGCGCTGGCACAGAGGTCCCTTTGTTGTGCACCCGAGGGCCCAGGCTCTCTCTCTCTCTTTCCACAAACCCTCCTCCTCCTCCTTCTCTTCCTCCTCCTCCTCCTACTCGCCATCCCTCCCTCCCTTCTCCTCTAAAGGTCTCCAGGCTTCACAAATATGAGATAATAGGAAAAATAGAGCTGGCCGCTTGTGGTGACTCAGGGCAAAACGTCTGAGTGAAAAATAGAAAGTGAGAGAGAAAGAGAGAGATGGTATTGTTTGTGAGGTTGGTCGGGGAGAGCTGGACTGGAGTTGAGTCTCCTCCCCCTCTCTCTCTCTCTCTCTCTCTCTCTCTCTCTCTCTCTCTCTCTCTCTCTCTCTCTCTCTCTCTCTCTCTCTCTCTCTCTCTCCAGCAGCTTCTGAACCAAAAGCTCACTGTGGATCCAAAAGCCGGATGGGGGCTCGCTCTATCACCCACACACACAGACACAGAGTTTCTCTCTCCCTCTCTCGGCAGGTGGACGGGGTTGTTTTGGCTCGGCTGCAGGGCAGCAGCTTGACTCCGTTTGAGCCAATGAGCCAAGATAATAG
This sequence comes from Pterois miles, assembly GCA_947000775.1. Lineage (NCBI taxonomy): Eukaryota > Metazoa > Chordata > Actinopteri > Perciformes > Scorpaenidae > Pterois > Pterois miles. Next base: position 13,703,817 of record CAMQGK010000549.1, on the reverse strand, counting down.
CCGACGATTCCAGAGTCATTGTCAGCGTTTTCCCCCCTCTGCTTTTCCCAGAATCCCCCTCGCACGCCGCCGCTGCGTGGGATCGGAACGGGAACGTCACCCTCACATTAATTAATGCAATGTGCTTTCGTATGAAAATGCAACAAGAGGGACTCACTGTTGTACATTCGAAACAAGGATTTTAAAAGTTTCCCATGTCCCGTTAAACATCATATAGCTTCAATAAGGAGCTGGAACAAGCTCATACAGAATATAAATGTATGACATTTTCCAACCTTAAAGCTTGAGGGGGAAAAAAAAACATGAACAAACACACTCCTTTACCGCCCTGTGCGCCTCACACTTCCACATCCTCTCTCCCCTTTTCTTTTCTATTCATTTCCTCACCCCATCGTTTTTGTTTTTTTTTCAAGGGGTAGGCGGGCATCCTCCCTCGCCCTCAGCTCCCAGCACCCCGCCCTGTAAAATATGCAGCCCACACCCCTGCGTGGGCACCACACTCCACCCGCTTACCTCACAGAACACACACACATATCCTACACGTCAGAAGAACAGGGAGTAGCTACTCGTGATTTTCATGGAAACAGTTGTGCTGTCCTGCTTTATTATGTGATTTTTGGCCTTAATTACGAGTAGTAGATGCTTGCTATGTTTCCATCCAACTGTCAAGCGGATTTTGTAAAAGAAAAAACCCTTAAAATATTGCCGAACATAAAATCAGGTGCATTTCTCCATCTGCTGGGGCTGAAGCGAATAAATCCTTGAAAGCGAGAGAAGTGGAAAGTTGTTATTGTTATGCTGCGTCAGGTAATGGCAGCCATATTTCATGTTCATATATAAAGATGAAAACAAGGAAACGCGCTTGGCAGTTAGAAGTATTGTAATGCGCCAACAACCATGATGCTAATGTGTGAGAGACAGGTCGCGGTTTTTGTCCAAAACACACCTTTTAACCGAAGCTCGTGTGTGTTTATCCTGGGGGGGTGACAGTGAGGTTCATTCCTCATAGTGTTCACCACATCAATCAACATCTCACTAAAAGCTGCAGCATGCCAACTCTTCTTCTCTTCTCCTCTCTCCTCCCCTCCTCGTGCCCATTTCCTCCCCATTTTGCCATCCGCCGCACAATGAAAGAGCCTCTTGGCTTTTTATTAATAGTTAAAGTGGCCCCGGCCTGTCACTGGGGACAATAACCGCAGCCCTGTTAATAAATAAAAATAATAACTAGGAGATGGAGACAGAGAGGGAGTGCGGTGGAAAGAGAACAGGCGACACTGCCATTTGTTGTTCCCTCTCACTTGTCAAAGCTCTTTGGCTTAAAAGCCTCTGTCATTGTTGAGGGAGAGGGGGAGATGAGAGTGAGAGACACAGAGAAAGGGGGGAGAGAGAGGGAGGGAGGGAGCGCCAGGGGCTAATAGCACCTGTTGGGGTGATGGTGAGACAGCTGTCAGGGGGGGGGGGGGGGGGGGGGCAGGAGCACACTCTTTCTTCCTCTCTACGTTTCCTTCCATCCTCCCTGTTTTTTTTGATTCTCCGTCTACCTCCTCCCACCGTCACCCTACTGCTAACCTATTCCCCGAAGGCTACTGACAGAAAGCACTAGGGCACATCAGGGACGCGGCACAAAAACTGACTAACTGGCTGGAGTGGCAGCGGCAGAAAACGCAAGGACAGACCAGTCAGAGTCCAAGGACGGTGGACAGATTTGAAGGGGGAGGGATGAGAAATAGAAAAGCACAAGAGATGGACCGCCTTGAAGAAGTTCAGCATTGATCTTTCAATGTGTGTGAGTGTGTTTGCGAATGTGTGTAATCAACGGAGCATGAGCGCTCTAGACTTAGCGCCAGAGGAAAGACCCTGATTCAGGCCTCTGGGGAGGCTGCAGACACACACACACACACAAACACTGAGGTACAGTATGTAGGACACGCTGCAGTGCTTTGCGAGTGTCTGAGCAGAGCTTCTCCACTCTCTCCATGTTTGTGTGTGATCATGTGTCACTTAAAACCCTGAAAATCTCCAGGTGGTTGCTCATCCTCATCTTGCTGCGTTCACTCCGTCGCAGACGGGCAAATAAATAGAGGGATGAAGAGGGAAGAAAGAAAGAAGTTTTTTGTGTTTGGATGACGGGTAAAAAGTGAGCCGTTGTCGAGTGCGGCGGCTGCTTGTGAGCGTTCGCGTCTCATTTAGTGGAGGAAAAGTGCTAAGCTGTTCAGCTCCAAACACCGGACATCTCTCCCGCTCTATGTGGAAAGCATTAGGGTGTGTGTGTCGGTGCAGGCAAGCTGTCTCATACCACTGAGATTAAGACTTTTTTTTTTTTTCCTTAAATCAGTCTTGTCATAATGGAGGAAAAAAATAATCTGGGGACAAACAAACTTTTCGCCTGTCGTCAGCGGTTGCCAGTGTGTATGTATGTGCAGCTATATATACAGCGCATGCTCATTCAAGTGTGTGCTGTGCGTGTGGGTGTTTGTGCATTCAAGTGTGTGTGTTTGCGTTGGCTGATAGGGTTAATCTCCCCACTCAAAGTGTAAAACCTCTTTCCTTAGCAAGGCCTCGCATCCCAAGTGCAGATGGCTCCCAGTAAATAGACTGCTCCCTCTCTCTCTCTTGTTTCACACTTCCAGCCACCCTTTGTCTGATCATTTCATTCGCTCCCCTTTGTTCATGTCAATAACAGTCAACAGGGTGACTGGGTTGATGCTATATGTGCACATGCATGTGCGTGTGGTCGCTACTAGCGCATATATGTGCACACATGTAGGGTTGACTGTCTGCATGCATGTGCTCTCTTGTGTTACATTTCCATTCCCCCCTCCGTCTGTGTGTGCGTGAGTGCGTACATGTGTGTGACCATAGTTAGGATTGTAATTAGTGATCCTGTGCGTACATGTGTGTGTTTGTGCAGTGTGTGTGCATGTAAGGGTCTGTGGAGTGTGTGTTGAAAACAAAGCGCTAGCTGATAATGTGTCCATTGTGGCGGGTGCATTAAGGCCCTCTTTGTCTCAGGGCCCACAGGGCTAATGATTCTCTAGCAGCAGGTGAGAGAGGGGAAAAAAGCCTCTCTCTTTCTCTCCCTCTCTCTCTCTCTCCTCCACTTGTCTCTCTCTTTATCTTGCGTCGCCTCTCTCTCTCGCTCTTTCCCTTTTTGCTCACTTGTTTTTGTTCTTCAGATTTCCTCTCTTTTCGATTATCAGCTTCTCTCTTTCCACCTCTCTCTCTCTCCTGCTGATGCGGCCATTAGGCTGAGCCGCCGCTGCCTTTATTACAGCAAATGGACTTTAAATGAGCTTTATTGTCATGTTGGCCAGCCAACTGAATCCCTCTCTCTCTCTTTCCTCTGCCCCCCCCCCCCCCCAAAACCCCACCCTAAACAGAGGCCCCCAGCATTGAGAGGCTGTTGTCAAAGGACTGGAAGGATAAACTTTTGGCCATGGGCTCAGGGCACATCGGAGAAATTAAAGGTATGGTACAACTAAATAATGACAGAGCTAAACTTAAGTGAGCTGAATTCAATAACCCTTTGCATTAAATAAGATGTACCTCCGATGTGGAAGATGAGAAAAAAAATTATAAATCTACTGAGAAACTCAAAACGTTGCGTCTTATTTTGCCACATAATCAAAAGGGATCCAGGTGGTTGTTGATGGATACAGTGCAGAACTGCTAGCTAATGCTACATGACTTTCCATGGCGCAGAGTCACCAAAATGCAAAACGGACATAAAGCGGACACAAAACAAAGGGGTCAAGTGTATCCCATGGATAACTCAATGACTCCGAGGCAACATTATACTTCCTGTTTACAAATAGCATGATGAGAAAAACAGTAGCAAAAACTCCCAACATATTCATAAGCAAAAGAAAACAACAGGAGTGGGGGAAAAAAATCATAAAATTCAGCTTTTTTGTTTTACATTGTTGGACAGTACTAAAGCTCACAATGTCCGATCAACGTTTCCTGTATACACCCATTCACTTTTGCCATCACAGTTGATGGCATTTCCCATTCCCTTGTACTGTTTTTTGTTTTGTTAGTTTGTTTTTTTCCAATTTTTAGTACATTTTTAAACACCTAAATCAATATAATTTCTTCATTTGAGTCTATGCAGAGGTTGAAGGAAGTTTATGCTTTTATTGTTGTATTCTGAGTAATGTGACGTCCAGCTAGTTAGTCCAGTTTTCAAAATAAGGCGTTAACATTTATGCAAAATGCGTATGGAAATAAGGTCGATTGGATTATATTCACCAGAAGTATAAAACTTTACATGTCCCTTATAAATTAAAAACACCACTAATTTGGGAGGGAAATATTTGTATTCTTTCATTTTTAGGTTGCAGGGAAAAAAAAAAAAAATAATGCCTGATGATGAGATGACTGATATATTTGACTGCATACATGCTGAAAATCAAACATTTTTACTGTATTAATTAAGAGGTTTTCCAAAGTCCCTAGAAGTGTATGATTCAACTTTTTCCCATGGTCTAGTGTCATAAAAGTTAACAATAGTCGCAATAAATTGTACTTAAAAATCACCATACATATTGAATCAGCACACAAGTAATGATAGTATTGAATCAGTAGATAAGTGTATCATCCCAGCCGGAGATAAATTTTTTTTCCCCCCCCTAGGGAGTGAAAGCCAAGGAAAAACTGCCTACTGTAGGTTCAAGGTTAAATCAACTAAACTGAACTGAACTCAAATGATCTGAGCCACCCTGAACTGAACCAAGCTGGCCGCCTCATCCCCGCGTCTGACCAACATGTCAAACAGCCAATGACGTCTCTGCTAGTCCATCAGCTCTGTGTTAATCTCGCTGTTAATCACCCCATTCTAGCAACACCAGCCCCTTCTTAACATCCCAGAGCGAGACAGACAGAGTGGGACGGAGGGCAGGAAGTGAAACAAAAAGGGGAACGAGAGAGCTGCGCTGTGAATATGCAGGAGTGAGAGTCAGCCAGAGAGGAAAGAAAGGGAGAGAGAGGTGGAAGAGTCTGGCTATTATTCCCTGTAACTCCAGGGCAAAGCCGTCGCTCTCCTCCAGTAATTGAGCTTCATTAGGAAGCAAAGCAATATGTAATCAAAGAGCCTCGCAGAGCGGTGTGGCCGTCAAGAGGGGGGCTCCATTGATCAAACCCCCTTTTTCCCAGCTCCCTGCCGCGCTGACATTTCTGTGTAGGGGCGTCCCGCTTGGCGCACCACACACCAACAGCTGGGGAGCAATATCAGGAGTATGTGTGAGTGCATGTGTGTGTCTTACATAACAATGTGGGTCTGTGAGGGTGAACGTGTGCTTGTGCCTATGATTGTGGAAAAAAAAAAAAAACAGGAAGAAATATATGGAAAGTGAAGTGTTCGTGCATCGGTTTGTACGTGTAAGTGTGTGTGCGCGCTGCTCTCATTTGTCAGCGCATCCCTTTACTTTTTTTTCTCCCCCCATCGAATTCCATTGAAGAGCTTTTTGTGGGGGAACAAAGTGATTTTTGAGCCACCGCCTCCCGCTCTGTCTGCCTTATTGAGAAGCAACATTGGTAAAAGGCCCCATGCGGTTCACATAGCAAAACACACACACACACACACACACACACACACACACACACACACACACACACACACAAGTAGTGACAAGTAGTGTCGTTAACATCAGAGATAGTAGAAAGTGACAGGGAAAATTCATCTCTTAAACTCTTGATTTTCCTTTTGAATTGGCCCTCATGCTTCTTTACACACTGTACGGCAGTTTTATATACAGTATCAGCTTGTTTTCAGCACTTCATTAAAGCTCAACGATGTTACACCGGGGGAGATATTTGATAAACCCAAGATCTACCATTCTTTAATCCTTTACCTTTACCTTTCTTTATCACTTTATACACATTTTCTCAAACTTCAGCCCAGCGTTTTTTTCGTACGATTGATTTGCACATCAGTATATTTTTTTAAACTGTTGTTTTTATTGTTATGAGTACTTTCACACAGAGTGCAAAATATTACGGGGCAAAAAAAGCCTAAGCAACGGTTGAGTTCAAGTCAAATAAAGGCATCAACCAATCATGTGTGGAAGAGGTTGAGTTACGTCTTAATTTCTGAAACAACAACACAGAGGCTCTGTAGTCCGAACCAGGACAGCAAACTTTATTACTCCGTTCAACCTTGTAAAAGGCATTGCAGAGCAGATCCGCTCTTTCTCTTCTTACCTTTCACAAAGAAATCCTTACAGCAAGCTGTATTCCTCACTGTGTGGAAGTGACTGGGATTATTCTTTTATGCCTAACGCAACAACAGGCCTGACTTAAATATTTACCGCAGCAACAAATTGGTCAAAACTTAAACAGGAATTATCATTCCAGTACATAATGTCTATAGTATATAAACACAGAACTGAAGTGACTAGTTCGGCCCCATTGTCACTGATACACAATCCAGCTATGTGAGCCGGTATTTGGCCCTATATCGGTGCATCCCTACCTAGACATACAGTATTCACAGATAAGTATTTAGGATTTTCATGTTGTTTGTTCATCATGCCCCCAGTGTGTAAAGGCCTTAAAGCTTGACTGTGCAACATGAGCTTGTAAACAGGATTTAAGCGGGTAAAGGTCGAGATCAAATTCACAACCTCCAGTACCACCAATAGTAAGATGCTATTCAAGAAAACTATTTGGAAAATCAGGTTATTGCAAACCATGTAAGTGCTTTAATCAAACAGTAATTTTATTAGCTTAATCTTAACTTAATTTGATTATTAGCTGTAATTGTGTTATCGTGGTCCATGTAAATATACTTCCAGACTGCTTTCTTCTGTCTCCCTCCGTCTTCTCTTCTTCACCATCATATCTGTGTCTCATCCCTCTCCCTCCTTCCCTCCCCTCTCAGCCATCTCATCCCCTCTCCTCCCTCCTCACCAGGGGGAGTTATCAATGCAGCCGGGGGTCATTAATTAGCCCCGCGAACATGGTGACAAGCATTACATTGTTACAAATTAGTTAATTACGCCATGCACGAGTGTGCGCGCCAGGAAAAAAAAAAAAGTTGATGTTGGTTCGGCAGGTTTGTAGGTAAAGCACGGGACCGTAGCAAATCTGCCTAAAGGAAGAATGTGTGCAAACCGATGGAGGAAACCAGTTATCGATCCGCCTGCCTGCCTCGCGGCAGCTGAGGAAACAAGCCGACGCGAGCTGATTTATGGGGGCGACGGCGGAAATTCTGAAAGTCTGAACGGGAGGGAAAGAGAAGGGGAGAGACGAGAGTTTCCACATCTCGTCTCAGTTAGGGAGCGTGTTGTTTTCTTGGATTCGTCCTCTTCTGCAAATAGTCTGGTTTACCGATGAAACATCCACAGCTGAGAGAGGGATTGAGAGCAGCTTGTAGGAAAAGAATAGACGGCTTGTCTATCCAGGCTGCCGCTTAAAGGAATGTCCTTCCACCTCGACGTACACACCGTTTTGCACAGACGTACCCGATTTTACTGTGTTTGCATTTGTTCATGTGCGTGGATGTGTGTGTAAAAGGGGTGTTAACCCCAACAAGAACCCCCTACAAGAAAGACTCCTTTGATCCATCGGTTCACCTTTGCAATCCCCCCTTATCCTTTTTTTCGCCCCTTTCCTCCCCACCCCTTCACCCACCCCCATTTGAACAGTTTTTAACACAAGGCTCTTTCTTGTCTTGGTCAGCTTTGGCTACACACACACACACACACACACACACACACACACACACACACACACACACACACACACACACACACACACAATTTCTGGCTCTACAAAGGTGGGTCTGTGAGTTAGGACAGCGGCGTGTTTATTTTTCCAGCGGCCAGTGCTCCCGACAGTTGCCTTTATTGTTCATTGTTGGCGGATGGATGGAGTGCAGGGGGAAGTGAGGGAGGAGGAGGGGTGTCGGTGGGCAGTGGAGGCGGGCGGGGGTGGCGCGAGGCGGCGGCGGCGACTACCAACAGGGAGGACAAATGGATGGCTCTCACCTTCCCCGAGCAGTCAGAGGGCAGGTCAGCAAGCAGCCGAGGCTCCTCGTCCTTCTTTCCCTCCGTCCACCTCTTCTGACTCTCATCCCCCGTTGTGTCTCTTTCTTTTCCTCCTTCTCTTTCTCTCCCTCTCTCTTCCTCATCTGGTTTGACTGGTGCAGGAATGTGGCTCTGTTAAAGGTAGCAGCTGAAGAACAATGGGGGATTGTGCTATTCCACACACGCACACACACACGCACGAACACACACAACAAAGGCATGTAGGCAAACATCGGTACATATGACCAGACATGGGCGCACACACTCCTTCGTACTGATTGTGCCTCGGTGTGCCTCTTTCTAACTACATCCTGTTGAATGATTTAGGCCTTGTGTGTGTGTGTGTGTGTGTGTGTGTGTGTGTGTGTGTGTGTGTGTGTGTGTGTGTGTAATGGAGCTGGTATGTCAGGATCTGAGAGGTCAGAGGTCAGGCCATGCTAAATGTGAGCAGGAGGTTGGCTGACTGCAGGGTAAACACAGACCAGACACACTTCTCTTTTTTCTCCTCTCTCTCTTTCACACACACATTCACATGATACAGCTCCATAGCTACAGCTCCACATTTACCCACAATTCCAATCAAATCAATATCGATTTTACTCAAAGTTTTAACGTGAAATGTAATTCATGATGTTTTTTTCCCAACCTGGCTGAAGATTTATTTTGTTTGTTAAACAATATAAATCTGGCTCAGATTTCACATTTGTTTTGCCACCACATTTTGCCTGTTTCCTCGGCCAGATTTATTTTCTTTATTTCAATAAGGCAATAAAGGCAGTGATGGATGTGGCTTGACTCCCGAGTAATCACTACTGGCCTTCCGTGCACCAGGAAAATAAGTCAACATCTGGTTTTACAACTCTCCGCAGTGCACACACGCTCTTTGCTAAACGTACCTTCCGTTGACATGCCCTCCTCCTACCATCCAAAGCCCCTAACCAGTCATATATTAGGTTGACCAACAAGCCATGGACGGCTCTGCTCTGCTTTGTTGTTCCTTCCTCCTCTGACCTCTATAACCTAACCCCCACGATCTTTCTGGCCTCCAGATAGCCATGAAAATCTCTCAAAGTAGAGGAAGAACAAAGAAGAGGATGACCTCTCAGCTTTTTGCTCCTGTTGCATTCACACCATATACACTTACGTTGCTGAGTTGCTGACAACTACAGTGCCTTAACAAAAACTTGTTCTTATATCTGTGATCAGCTGGACATCTAAAAGACACTCTAAAATGATGAAAGAAGTTTCATAACCTCAACTGAGTCTTGTGCTTCTCTTCAAAGTGCTACCATCTCACCTTTGACCCCTTTCTCCCCCTCCCGCCCCCTCTCTCACCCTATAGGTACCGCAGACAGCCTGGCGGAGAAAGAGCGCCAGCTCATGGGCATGATCGGCCAGTTGAGCAGCCTGAGGGAGCAGCTCCTGGCGGCCCACGAGGAGCAGAAGAAGCTGGCCGCCTCGCAGATGGAGAAGCAGAGGCAGCAGATGGAGCTGGCCAAGCAGCAGCAGGACCAGGTACTGTACAGGGGCACGCTGCGTGTGAAGGGATACTGTATGCCTACGATGCAAAATGAATCCATCCTTGCAGGTCGTTTAGTCTGGCTTTAGGTCTGAAAATAAATAATAAATTAAGGTAGTTATGCCACTGATCTCTTATCAGATCAGCGCTTTTCAAGTATTTTTCCCCATCTGTTTTTTGAAAAAGTGGGCTGTCAGTCGATTAAAATATTTACTCTATTTACTGATTGTCCATAGTTCATTCCGATTAATCACAAATTAATCACTGGAGTGGGAGTGGACAAATATGCTCCTTTATGCAAATTTATGCATACATTTATTATTGGAAATTAATTAACAACACAAATCAATGACAGATATTGTCCAGAAACCCTCACAGGTACTGCATTTAGCATAAAAAAATATGCTCAAATCATAACATGGCAAACTGCAGCCCAACAGACAACAACAGCTGTCAGTGTGTCAGTGTGCTGACTTGACTATGACTTGCCCCAAACTGCATGTGATTATCATAAAGTGGGCATGTCTGTAAAGGGGAGACTTGTTGGTACCCATAGAACCCATTTACATTCACATATCCTGAGGTCAGAGGTCAAGAAACCCCCTTGAAAATGGCCATGACATTTTTCCTCGCCAAAATATAGCACAAGTTTGGCCTCCTTCGAGATGAGCTAGCATGACATGGTTGGTACTAATGGATTCCTGAGGTTTTCCAGTTTCGTATGATGCCAGCGTCTCTCACTCAGGCTTTAAAACTGAGCCACTAACCTTAAAATTTAAAGTTAAAGAAATTAATAGCATTTAAAGGAATTTGTATTAGTGCGCTATTATCATATTAACTTAGACAATATTTTTCTCCGCAGTAATAACACCAAATAAAGCCTGTATACATTTTGAGCCTGGTCAGTAAACAGTAAACAAAGACATATGATTGGATGCTGATGTGGAGTATACAGTATATATACACACACACTGCTATGTGCAGACACACCTAAACATCACAAATGGTCATCAGAAATCCTCACAGAGATTCTAAGGAGGGCTCGGAGGTGTGGTCGAAAAAGCAATTTTTTCTTTCCTCTACCCGCTATCTTTCCCCCACTCTCTCTCTCTGTCTCACACACACACCTTATACTGTATAGTGCTCACACAGCCAGAGACATGTACCCTTGGCAGCGTGAACACAGGGACATCGCACAGGAATAAGCTGAGGGTATGTAGTGTTGGAGCGGATGTAGCGCAGACATACTACACACATATACTCACACACACTCCAAGCTCCCAGGCGAGTCTGCCAGGTATTTGCATAGAGAAGGGTTTCCCTCTTTGTTGTGCTTTTTAGCTTCTGGAAAGCTTGATTTTTACAAAAAGAACACGTGTGCAGAAACACTGCTGTAAGGACTAATCACCTGACAAACACAATGCCTTACAGTGCCCTTGGCTGCACTGTTTCTGTACTGTATGTGGACTGTATATTGTATTCTTGTGCTTATATTCCACCTCTATGAACCACTGAAGCATTTCTGTGCAGAAGTTGATCATATGTCATCACCATTTTAAAAAAAGGTGAAAATAACACATTTGTACTACATGAAAAAAATGTATGTTTTTTGCTCTAAACTGCATGTGATTATCATATAGGGTGCACGTCCATAAATAGGACACTCGTGGGTACACAGAGAACTCATTTTCATTCACATACAGTACCTTGAGGTCAGAGGTCAAGGAACCCCTTTGAAAATGGCCATGCCAGTTTTTCCTAGCCAAAATTTAGTGTAACTTTGGAGCATTATTTAGCACTCTTCCCATCAAGCTAGCGTGACATGGTTGGTGCCAGTGGATTCCTTAGGTTGTCTAGTAAACAGTATCTTCACTCTAGCTTGAAAACTGAGCCACAATAACCTCTGAAAGACAGAATAGCAGTGGGGCGAGCCGACGGGTTTTAAGAGGTTAAGTAAAATGACATAACAAGCAACAAAATGGTGCAAAGTGAGAAAATGTCTTTGACTAAGAGATTAGAATAAAAAAAAAAATCGAGTACTACGTTGATGTCAGTAAGTTTGTCAGTGTGACACCGTTGTCCACTTGGCTGTGAGCTGAGTCCAGATGAGATGAGCTCTTTAATATTTCATACCAGGGCATCGACCCTCTGTCGTGCAACTGGGGCCTCGGAGACCTGCAGATGTGTCGCATCTCCCACAGGCCCTGCACACACACCAAAACCCCACCAATCCCCCAACACATGCACACACTCCCACACAAACATACTGCATATATATTCTAGTAATGTGTCGTGTTTCTCCGTCCTCAGATTGCCCGGCAACAGCAGCAGCTTCTGCAGCAGCAACACAAAATCAACCTCCTGCAGCAGCAAATCCAGGTGAGGCTGCTTTGTGTGTGTGTGTGTGTGTGTGTGTGTGTGTGTGTGTGTGTGTGTGTGTGGACATCCAGCATGTGTGTAGACACGTGTGTACAGTATCTCTCCATGTGTTTGTGTGGATGTTGTGTGTGGATGTGTCCTGATGTGAGTCTGCACGGCAGCCTACAAAGGCAATTTTGTGATTGTGATTGTTGCGGCCTTTCCTTGCTCATCCACCAGCTTTGGGGCCTAAATCAGCATTGACTTATATTAGCCCCTCCTCTAACACACACATACACACAAATTCACACATACACACACACACACACACATACAGAGCCTGTGTAATCACTTTAAAGTGGTCAGTCTGAGTCTGTTTGGAAAAATCAGCGCTAGTGCAGTTCGTACAGTGCGTTTAAAGTCTTTATTATATAACTCAAAGTTTGCCTGTCAAACAGGCAGTGAAGTACATGTTTTCCATGTTTATTCCATTATGTCTCTGAGAGGCTGTGAAGGTGTTTTCATCAGCAGAGCAGCAGATTGTCTCGGTTAAGCAACAGCAAAGTTACAAACTCAAACTAGGCAAGAAAAGCCAGTGTCAAGTTGCCAAGCAGGGGTCGGAAAGACACACAGAAAAGCTAACGGTAGAGTCATCACAGCTGATACTTGGACCTATTCAGACACAGATCTGAGACCTTAGAATGGGACCCTTCCTGGGCCCATTTTTGGATCCGACCTGACTCTGATTTAAGGTCAGGTTTTGGTTACTACTGCAGTAACCAAGTGGACGCATGTTTGACCCTAATTTAAGATTTGTTTTCCTTTCATTAGAGCAGTTCTGCCCTCACAGATGGAGCACTTTGACATCTGTCTATAAAGCAAAGAATCTCTGTCTGTCTGTGTGTCCTTCGCATGTCTCAAGAACCGCTCATCCAATCTACTTCACACTTGGTGGGTGTATTGCTGGGGTCACAAGGGAGTGCAGTGTCGAATTTGGTGCAATTTGGACACACAACATGTTCAATATTAAATGATGAAGGCTAGTTACCATTAGTGGTTTGCTGCCAGTAAGCAGCACAGTCCTGATTAGAGCTAACAGCTAACATTAACTAGCTCTCCAGCTATGTGACATTATCAGGGAAAAAATAGGGCTAATTTTCTGTCAACCCTGGGTTGACTGGATGCCATTAGTCTTGAGCCCTGAGGGTGTCTATGACACATGTTGTACCGCAGAAAAATGACGATCACGTTTTCAGAATTTTGGCATCAACTTTGTACCGAAGTATCGTGCCCGAAGTATCATGCCCAAAGTATCGTGACATCCCCACTTCCGGGGGCCAAGCAATCAGCCTCATGCTCCTAATGGCCACGCTCTCCAAATGGGCACACATCCCTGGCAACAGTGCAAGCAGCAGTACCAAGAGCCAAGCAATCGGCCCGCTCCAAACGGGTACCACATTAGTGTAATATAATGCAAAGAATTTGAGTTAATCTCTTGAGTTATCTCACATAGTTACCTCATTTCTTTGGCTACTTATCGTCTACCTCCCTTTGCTCTCCATAGAATTGGGCACAATTGGTCTAGTATCAGCCTGTTTTCCTCCCATCAAAAACATGACATCATAGTTTTGACCAATTTGTTGTCTGCATTAAGACTTGACAATTGAATTACACTTGATTTCTTTTACCAAGTTGTTGGTCTACAATTTATTATGTTAATAATAACAATAACTTTATGTCTATGTATTTTTTGTTACATTTGTTTTACAAAGTTAGGAAACTGATGTTAAAGTCAAGCCTAATGTTGCCTTAAACATCCCAGTCACTTCCACACAGTGAGGCGTACTGTACAGGTTATTAATTAAACACAGGTTGGTTCTGGGCATCAGCAGACTCCCAAAGCCCCGGTATCGCTCTGGGACTGCAAAAGTCAGATCATTGCATCCGTAGTTGTGGTGCTTTTTGTCACCTGATCATCCACAGGAAGTTCCTTTAACCAGGAAATACTAGGAAATACAAATACGTGTCTCTCTACATGAATATATCATAAAGATTATAGACAAGAGTGAATACCCTTATACATACAAATAAAATCTGCAAAACAAATCAACTAAAAAGTCCCTTTGAATGTGAATATGTGTGTCTAGCTTCAGAGAAAATGGGCGGGTATACATATAACACTTAAAAATGGAGGTATTGTCCTTTTGGGCGCTACACTGGAGCCTCTATGTTGGTCCAGGTGGCTTGGAACGAATAGCCCAGGCCTTTGTAAAAGCAGATGACACTGAATTTTGAGCTGAGAAAGCCAGGCTTTGTATCATAAAGAGACACCCTGTCCAAGAGGGAACACACACACACACAAACACACACATTCCCTTTCCCCCCAAGAGTTTAGCCATACACAGTTAGTGTGATAAGAGACCTTGTGATAGCATGCGTGTGGGATGTGTGTCTGTGTGATTTCTGTGTAAAGCAGCTGTGTTTATTTGCTTTGTGCGAGCTGAATTCTGAATTGTTGGCGTTTTGTCTCGCTGACAAAAATAAAAGTTTCTGAGGATTTCTCTGTGCATTCTCTTCAGCGTCCATTTCTTCATCTGTGCATACGTGCGTGTGTGTCGTCCTCCGCAGCTGTGTGTGTTAAGCCATAAACACGTCCGCTCATGATTCACTCCCTGGCGACCCCGCCGAGACAAAGCTCTCTTTTCCCATGACTTTGCAACCTTTTCCCAAACAAGCGTCCCTCCATTGAACGGGCCCAACAATAGTTTCTCACAAGCAGGGGCAGCTGTAGGCAGCCTCGTTAAGAGGGGGACACAATCAACAGGGGCTCATCACGGGCAAAACACACACACATATATATCACACACATCAAGCAAACATACAAAAAAATATAGCCTTCCCTTGCCCGCACGCACATTTATCACGAGCAGTCACAGAAAGCGATGCACACTCTGCCTGATGATCACACACTCATCATCAAAGACTTGGTCGAGAAATACACTGCTTAATCATTCATGAAGAGATTGTCCGCACAATCCCACAATACAATGGCCTGCCAGAGAGAGGGCACCAGGTTCAGTGTGTTGGGCAGTGTGTGTGTGTGTGTGTCTGTATGATAAGCCCCTTGTGATTGCATTTCCCCCTAACGAGGCTGAGTTCAGCTGTCCCTTCTCGTGTGTGTGTTTGTGTGTCTGCGTCCTTGGCTTTGTTAGGCCCCGAAACCCCCCAAAGGCCTGCGAAGAATGCTTTCAACCGTCCACTTGGAAGAGGTGATGAAATGAAACGAATAATCAAGCTCATGAAAAAGAGAGGAGAGTGACACACATCCCTCGTGAAAGGAGGGCAAATTATTTATTGTCCTCGTGTCCGGTTTCCTGTTTTATTTTTTTTTTTTCTTTTCTCACCCTGAAACCCAAATCGAGTTAGCGATATGCGTGTTAGCGTCCGCTATTTAGGCCAACGGCGCTCGCCGAGCTGACAAACAGGTGTTTCGAGGCGGGAAACACAAGCTAATAACACACTGTGTGAACAGGACACACACACACACACCAGTCATCTGTGATTGGCTATAGGCTCGTCGCGGTACTCGGTCCTAACCAGTGTTATATAGTAGTCGGGTACACAACGATTACAGTACGTACCCACCGTCGTTTTGCTTTTTTAACAGAAATAAAACCATTTAGTTCATTTTGGTTTATCAGTGCCATGTTAGTTACCAGTGTTGTCACAAGTTTATTAATCAGTGGGAAAATGTTCTCACCGTCACATCCCTCATTGGCTTCTTTATCGCTCTGACTTGATTTTACTGGGAATTGTCTTCCATTGTATTTTTATCCCAGTTATTGTCCCACATATTGAGACAATATCCCACATTTTTATTGGCTGTAGTTTTCTTAAAGTCAAACCACTACAGGTCAGACATTTTTCTAAAATCTTTACTTTTATTATGTCAGATATAATATCAAAATTGTCGACTACCTCTCAGCCTTGGTAACGTGTCCCACATTGTCCCATACAAACTTACTCTTTGTCCTACATTAGATTTGTTGGGATCTGGTCACCTTACCACCAGTGTTAATTTTACCACCAGTGTCAATGACAAAATATGTTCTTAAACACCCTTGTTTTCTATGACAAGACGGCACCGACGCCATTAAACACTAACAGTGATGATATCTGACATGCAATATCGCTGACGAAATGAGACGGGACTAAAATGCTGGTTAAAAACATGAAAACTTTTACCAAACTTTATTTTTGTCATCTCATCTCTTCTGTCTGTCTCAAATATGCACAACATGCTTTGGCACTCAGTCCATCTCTGTCCTCGTCTCACACCTCAGTCCTGACAATTGTGCTACTAAAATTCATAAAGGGTCGGGTCGGGTTTAGGTGGTTCATTAAGACATATTTTTACGTTTGGTGGGCGGATTGACTCTTGTAACGGACTGCTGGGTGCGACTGAACCGTGCATCATAAATGAGTACAGTCACAAGGATTCAAACTGCAAAGCTGCATTCTTCATCAGTCAATGGCACAAATTTACATGAAATAATAAGATTAAACTGACAGAAATGTTCATTATAATCTGTTGACTAAACAGGACTAAGATTAATTTTTAAAAAATAGCTGACAAAATTAAGAGAGAAAACATTTTGACTAAAATCAAATGACTTTTCGATGATTCAAATTGGACTAAAACATTTTGAGTTGTCAACTAAAACTATGAAATTAATAAGCATTTTCGTTTAAAGTCTAAGACTAAATCTAAAATAACTGGCCCACACACATTCACGTTTTGAGAGAGCTTTTATGCTGCACTTAATCCTGGTTTAACCCTTGATCTGTCCTTTAGGTCCTGACCTTAAACTAAACTTAACCTTTATTCTGACCGTAAAGCCACAGTGGGTAGAAATGGAGCAAATCTGATTTAACAGTTGTTTTTATAAAATGGTCACTATATCGTTGTGCATAAGACTGGTAATCTGAAAAAAGTCATGTGCCTCTGTATCCTCTGGTGCTAATGGCATCTACATGATTTCACAGACAAGAGGAAAACAACCAATCAGAGCTGATCTGGAGTCTGCCGTCTCTGAGCAGCTGTCAATCACTCACAACCTCCAATCAAATGGTCAAACTAGGCAGCGCTGATCAAATATGAATTAATATTCTGTTATGTAATGACTATTTCTTGCATAAAATGTCTTTTTTTTTTTTTTGTGACCCAGCAGCCATGTTGAGATCTGTAGAGGATACCAAGCACTGCCCACCAGCTGGAGCACAGCCAATAGGAACGCTCTCTCCCTGAAATGACCTGTGATTGGCCAAACAGGCTAGATTTCTTAAATCCTGAAAACAGAGCCATGAAGAGGTGCAGAAGTCTAGTTTTCTCTGAGAACACTTGAATTACAACATGCTGAAAGGTTATCATTGAATTTTGGCCCAATAATGCCAAAAGCATTCTGCCAACTGAAGCTTCAGTCCCAGTCCTGACCCTAAGTCATCATCACTAAGTCCAAATTGTAATCTTAAACCTAAACCCGACCAGGAAAAAAATGACCAATACTTTGCAGAACATTGTGCTCAATCTGAGAGTGTAACACGACTCGCTCTCTAAAGAACTACAAAACAAGAACATGTGTGCACATAAAGACACACGCTCGTACCCCCCGCTGGGGGCCTTCTTGTTAAGCTGGAAGGGGTGAGCACATTTCCTCCAAATTCCCTTTGCTTCGCCCCTCATCTCCTCTCATTCTAATTAAACAACTTGTCTCCGAGGCTCCCTCCGGTGTCGCCAGGGACGACCGTTGCCGCCGCGCGGGGGGAAGCGCGACGGGGGGATGAAAGGAGCTCACCTGCCGAGCGGCTCAGGGCTTTACCTTGAGAACACATTTTCATAGAATAGAGGCCAGCACGCACACACACACACATACACACATACACACACACACACACACACACACACACACACACACACACACACACACACACAGACACACACACACAGACAACACGTATTGAAACAAGAGGGATGAACGAGACGCGAGCGTGTCCTGCCTAATGAATCAAAACTCAGTCAACCGAAAACACACACGTCTCCGCTGGCTGTCTTTCATCTCATCAAGCGCCACGGTTTGCTATAGGTGGGAGACAAAAAGAAGAAGAAAAAAGTGATCAGAAAATGGGTAAAGCCACCTGATGCTTTGACTAGTTTAAGAGAGGCTAGACGCGCCGGCGACAGCAGCTAACAAGCTCTCTATTAAGGCTAACATATATTGGTAACTCAATCACACAGACACACACACACACCCATACCTGAAGCAGCTATGTCCAATATTTTCATTCTGTGGGAGAAAAACTATTTCATTCATTTCCACACACACACCAGCACCTCTGTACTCTGTGCATAGGAGCGGCTAACCCAATTGCCTGTGTAATTGTTTAATCACTCCCATTACACCGCAACCAGTGTAATTTGTGTTTTCCTTACGCGCTTTATGTGTCGATGCACATGCACACACACAAGCTGGACCGCAACCAGCCATTCCCATGGAGACCCACCCTCTCTCACATCTAATGTACTCCTACACACACATACCTGTGTGTGTGCAGCCATTGCAGCACCATCGGGACGTGAACTGTGCCCCTGCATTGACAGCAGGCTGGCCTCTAATAGCCCCTGTCCATAGAAAGTTAATGGACTAATATTAAAAGCCTCTCTTTCCCTCTCTCTCCAAATTAATTATTGGTTCTGTCGCTCGCACGTCCCTTCTTTAGCAATAGGTCATCCAGGTCTTGCATTAATTGCCGGAGCATATGGTCGCCAACAGATTTTAGCTGTGGGACTCGCACTTTAGCGGGGGCTATTTTTTTCGCGAGCCATATTGCGCGGCGCTGGCAGCTATTGTTCGGCGCATTAACTTCATAGAGCTAATTACTCCCCAATAATAACTTTACCTTGGAGTTTTCAGCGGCGCCGCGTGCCAACCAACCTGTTTCGCACCCCATATGTTAATTAGCGGCCACATCTTCATTATGCCGCAGCGGCGCTTTAAGTTCAAGCTGTGCCGCCTGGCGCGTGGCGAACGCAGCCTCGACTCGCTGCCAATTATCCAACTCTTGCTCTCCCTCTCTCGTTCATTCTGTTCGCTCTGTCTGCTGTTTATTTCCTGAGAAGTTCTCTCGCCAGGGTGAATTGTCAACTTCTTCTTTCTTTCTGTCCTTTTTGCCCCTGTGAAAGTTCTCAAGAAAAAAGTTTCACACACACACACACACACACACACACACACACACACACACACACACACACACACAATATATATATATATATATATATATATATATATATATGATTCATTTTCTTTGTTTTGCTTTGCAAAATCACTGATTAGAGGATTTTTTTGAGTTCCAGTTTTGTTTGTTTCAGGTTTTTGGATCTGGAGGAGGGGTTTTACAGATAAAAAGCGGAGCCCCTCATCCTCCACGTCCTCCACGTCGGCAGCCTACAGTAGCAGCAGTGTGATGTTTTGTCTGCGTGTGTTGTAGGTTTTCATGTTCGCTTTGGGCCTGATGTGAAAGAGAAACTGAGGAGTGCGTTATTCCCCAAAGCGCCTGCTGTTTCAGATGTGCCTTTTTTTTTCCCTTTATGTGCGATCTGGAGATTTTCTGATAGATCTGGCCTCGCTCGCACTGTTTCTCTCACCCTCTACTTTTCTCTCGCAGGCTTTTCTTTCCTTCTGTCAATGCGTCCCTTTGTCTCTGATTCTCATTCTCTGATTTGGGAGAGCTCTCTTGCCTCTCCTCTTCCTCTTGGTTTCAAAGTTTACACTGTGATCACGAGGCGAACGCACAGAGCTCACAATCCACTTTGCATTATTGTTCATCCAAAAATATCAGATTGAGTCATTTAAAGGAATGTAAATGGGAAGGATTGCCTGAGGAAGACGAGTGGACACCCTCCCCCCCCACCCCCCCTCGCCCCTCCACACACACACACACACACACACACACACACACACACACACAAACACACAGTTACTCACTGTTACGCCCAACATACCCTGACCATGTTTTCTGCCTCATATGTGTGTATTACCGTTTAGAGGTCAGTGTGTGTGTGTGTGTGTAGACTAGTGGTGCTGCTCAGCAGCTGTTATACATATAACCAACTCAACTATTCTAACAGCACCATACGGGAGGGAATGATGCTCCATAAACCATTCCCTCTGTATATTTCTGCTTCTTCTCTTGTGTCTCTTCTGTCGGTTCGTCTCTTTATCATAGACTTACATGTATTGTGGGCTGAGTAATATCTTCCATTGTGTGTAGATATAGAGAAGACTCAGCAAAGCCATCTGCACACTGACAGACGTCATATAGTCACATACAGTTTACTGTATGTGTCTATTACAGTATCTATTACAGCTGCCACAGACTTCCTCCTCTCCTCATCCTCCATACTTCACTCCTCTCCTCTTTGTTCCTTTTCCCTCTTTTCCTCTCTTCACCTCCCCTCCTCTCCTCTCCTTTTTACTCCGCTCCTCTTCGCTCCTCTCCTCTTCATTCCTCGCCTCTCCGCTCCTCATCCTCTCCTTTCCTTATTCTCTCCGCTCCTCATCCTCTCCTTTCCTTATTCTCTCCTCTCCTCATCCTCTCCTTCCTCATTCTTTCCTCCCCTCTCTTTATTCCCTCCACTCCTTTCCTTTCCTCCTCACTCTTCTCCTCTCCTCTCCTCCCCCTCCTCTTCTCTCTTCATCCTCATTCTCTCCTCTCCTCATCTCCCTTCTCCTCTCCTCTCCACCCCACTCTTGTCCTTTCCTCTCCTCATCTCCCCTCTCGTCATCCTCTCCTCTCTTCTCTTCTCCTCTCCTCGTCCTCTCCTTTCCTTATTCTCTCCTCTTGTCATCCTCTCCTTCCTTATTCTTTTCTCCCCTCTCTTCATCCTCTCCAATCCTCTCCTCGCCTTTCCACTGCTCTCCTCTCCACTCTTCTCCTTTCCTCTCCTCATCTCCCCTCTCCTCTTTTCTCCTCTCTTCTCCTCCCCTCCTCCTCTCCTCTCTTCTCTTCTCCTCTCCTTTCCCCTCTTCTCCTCTCCTCCCCTCTCCTCCTCCTCTCTTCTCCTCTCCTCTCCTCTCCTCTCCTCCCCTCTCCTCCTCCTCTCCTCTCCTCTCCTCCCCTCTCCTCGCCTCTCCTCTCCTCATCTCCCATCTCCTCTCCTCTCCTCCTCCTCTCCTCCTCCTCTCTTCTCCTCTCTTCTCCTCTCCTCTCCTCTCCTCTCCTCTCCTCTCCTCCTCCTCCCTACGGTACATTGCAGTATTGCTAGCCAGCTCCACTCCAGCATATGTCCAATTAGGCCTGAAAGGCAAAGCGGAACTGTTCTGTCTGTGATTCGTCCCCACGGGGGTCCTGTCCGAGCATCGTGCTGGAACGCCTCTCCCTTCTGATCGTGGCGGCGCGGCGGTTTATGGTTAACCAAAATGGTGGAGTAATTATTGTTTTTGGTGTAAGGGGGAAACAGGAGCGGCTTGAAGAGAGCTGTATTCCCCTGCGCTATGATAGTTTGATTACAGTGCTGCTGGCTGCCGCCTGCCGACACACAGGAGCAGGGGGAGGGAGGGCATGCTCACACACACACACACACACACACACACACACACACACACACACACACACACGACACGCACGCACACACACACACAGGTATGTACAGTACACGAGCATGCATACGCCCAGGGAAAATTGAGTATACACACAGACAGGGGAAAGCTGGGAGTGCTGTTAGCACTGAGAGACAGCCGCTCTCTCTCTATTTACCTGTCTCAAGCACTTCAAGTGTCCATATCACTGAGATATTACCTGATTGTGCCGCCGCACCACCACATCCTTGTGATTGTGCAGCCATTTCCATCATTCCAGAACAATTTTCCCACATCAAACAGCTTTTACATGCCCATTATCCTATTCAGCCATTACCTCTCTGCCCTCCTGGCGAAATAAGAGAGGCAGGAGAAGGAGGAGAGTAAAGGGGAAGCAAAGAGCTTTGCAACCAGGAGTACAGGTCAAAGGCCTAAAGATCAGGGATTTGAGTTAAAGGGGCTGCAATTTTACACATGAAGTTTGGTTTACTCGTCATGTCTCTGTCAAATACTCTGTAGAGACCAAATATTTAGCCAAAAATGAAAAATGAAAAGAAAATATTAGTGCTGTCAAAGTTAATGCAATAATAACCAGTTAACACAAATGCCACTAATTTCTTTAACGCATCTTGCAGTTTTTAGGTTGTATCAGGCTCAGTTTTAAAGTTAGAGTGAAGATACTGTTATCATATGAAAGTAGAAAACCTAAGGAATTCATTGGTAGGGCGAAGGAGGTTAAATAACGCTCCAAATTTGTGCTAAATTTTGGTCAAGAAAAACTGTCATGGCCATTTTCAAAGTGGTTCTTGACATCTGACCTCAAAATATGTGACTGAAAATCGGTTCTATGGGTACCCACGAGTCTCCCCTTTACAGACATGCCCACTTTATGATAATCACATGCAGTTTGGATCAAGTCATAGTCAAGTCAGCACACTGACACACTGACAGCTGTTGTTGCATGTTGGGCTGCAGTTTGCCATGTTATGATTTGAGCATATTTTTTATGCTAACTTTTTATGCAGTACCTGTGAGGGTACAAGTACTAAATACTTGACATCACCCTGTAAGGTACATTTTACACAACAGATAAAAACAGTGCAATCATTGCCTTATTGTTATTAATCACAATTAATCACGAACCATTATTATTATTTTTATCATTATTTTTTCTTGTTGTGAAGCACTTTGTAACATTGTTAAGTAAAGTGCCATACAAATTAAATTTTAAATTCAGTAAGTATAATTATTTGTGTAGTTAGTTCCCATACATCTGTTTTGATTGAATGTTTAAATTTGCACATAGCAGAACTCAAATGGAGACCCTATAAGTCTCAGTCTTGCCAAATAAAATGATTGTATTGATAAAGAGAAGTACATGAGTGATGAAGCAGTTTAGATAGATATTAGATAAGTGATTATGTTGCTCTTCTTCTTTTTATCTTATTTCAGCAAAGTGTAGGCGTAGCATTGTTGCCGTGCCTAAAGATTCGAAAGCAAAACCGATAGCCAGTGAAAACACCACGTTGTATGTTTCAAGTTCCATTGAATACCTGTTACTAGTTATCCTATTCGTGAGGGGGCTGGAGCCGATCCCAGCTGGATAGGTCGACCATCACAGGACTGACACATAGAGACAGACAACTAGTCATGATCACATTCACACCTTCGGGCAATTTAGAGTCAATGAACCTAACCTACATGTCTTTGGGCTGTGGGAGGAAACCGGAGACCTGGAGTAAACTGGGGAGAACATGCAAACTCCACATAGAGGGGCACCGAGCTGGATTCGAACCTGCAATCCTCTTGCTGTGAGGCGACACCACTGCACCGCCGCGCTGCCCCATGTTTGAAGTTAATTAAGGAAAATAACATAAATGGCAGAGTGTACTTGTAGAGTTCCTGGGCTCTATTGAGAGTCCGATCATCCAGAATGTTGCCCAGTAGGAAACACATTGATTTTCTCCTATCGACTTTTTTTGGAAAATTGCTTCAAATTTGCACAGAATTTGGCTTGAGCTCCCTCCCTCCACTCATATGTGTGGCTTCGACATCATACCAGCGTTACACCTCATCTTTACAGCTCGATAAGATCTCTTATTCTCCTCCTCGTCTCACCTTTTCTCCGCTCTCCCTCACTTCCTCTCCTCGTCTTCTCCCCTCGAACTGTCAGTCAGTCCATCACACGCGAGTCTTTGTGCGTTGTTTTTGGCAGAACGCTGTTCAGTGCAACCATCTGTCTCCTACTTCTCTCTCTTTCTGTCTCCCTTTCTCTCTCTCTCTCTCTCTCCTTCTCTCTCTCCCTCTCCTGTCGTCCCTGCCAAAGCCACCCATCGGAGGAGCTTTTTTCTGCGTCTCCTTTTAAAATCCTGGAAACCTTGTGAAGTCGCATGGCTCTCTGCCGACGGGCGCGCGGAGAGAGCTGTGTATGTGTGTTGGTGTGTGAGGGGGGTTGATGTGGGGAGAAGGGAGAGAACATCATCTTCCAAATAAAAGGAGAAGGCCAGCTGTTGTGCGAGTTTAGTGAACTGTTCTCATGACTTGTATTTGTCTTTGAATCCAGAAGGTGGAGTGCTTTAGTGCGTTTGTGTGTGTGTGTGTGTGGGGTGTCATATGTGTGATACATATGTATTATATGAATATATGTATATGAGCCTGAATGCATGTGATTCTGAGAGGTTACTATGATGTAATTCAGATGTCTTCATCATGGCTGTTCTGGGATCACTTACACACATACTCAGCTCTATTTTTAGCATCATTGTGAGTTTCAGAGCTATGGGTGAAAGAGATGCTCATGTTTTCTTGTTTTTTCCTCCTCTCTTCTGTCATTCACCCTTCCTTCCTCGCCCCCCCCCCCTCGTCTTCCTCCTCCATCAGCAGGTCCAGGGCCAGCTCCCTCCGCTCATGATCCCCGTCTTTCCTCCGGACCAGAGGACTCTGGCGGCGGCCGCGGCCCAGCAAGGCTTCCTCATGCCCCCCGGCTTCAACTATAAGCCCGGCTGCAGTGAGTAACGCCCGCGCACGCAGACGCAAACAAACTTTCGGCATAAAAGTACTTTTTTATGTGTTTTTCACCAAGCAAGGTAGAGTCTGACGTTTTTTTCCCACACAAGGAGTCGGATTGTTTCCCAAAAGACGAGCTCGCCCCTACAACAACATCTCTCTCTTAATAGAAAAACCAGTCCAAATACACCCTTCCTGTTTACACTCTCTATCTCTCCCTCTCTCGCTCAGTCCTTTTGGCTCCATCCTTTTGTCTTGTCTATTTTTTGATGTATAAAAGCAACAAAATACAGGCGTCCTGCAGGACATGTTTTTTTTTTTTTTTTTGGCTATCACGCTCCGGCTGTGTGGCAATGTGTTGTTTACCATGATAGAGACAGAGAGAGAGAGACAGAGAGAGAAAGTGGGGTGGGTGCTTGCCAGGGGATGCTGGGAATAAATGCTCGATGGGGGGGTTAGCAGAGGGGGTGGTGGTGGTTGTTGAGGGGGGTGGTAATGTGACCTGCCCCAGGTTCTCCTCACATTAACACAGGAAGCAGCCAGAACATGCGTCCAACGCAGCCCACACACACCAACACACACACAAACGTCCAGGCAGCCAGAGAATGCTTTGTGATATCGCAAACACAAAAAAAAACTTCGACACAGATATGCGAGCGTGCGCACGAGCTCCGTGCGCGCACCGTCCCCCCCCCCACCCACCCACCCCTACTCCCTTAGAGTTTCACAGCTTCCCAAACAAGTCCATTCCATTTTAATTAGTGCCATCTTCACCCACACCCACTGCCCACGTAAATACCCTGTCAAGTGGTGGGCTTGTCTTTTCACTGCCTCCGCCAACTCCAACCGGACTGGCACCCGGCGCCAGGCTGAGTCGCCCCTGAGAAAACTCTCTGGCAACTTTCAAAGTTGTTGTTGAGTTGATGTAGTTTGGGATCTAAAATAGGACATGTGTAGCATTGTGCTCTGACATATTCTCACAGCGCTTTTGTAGCTTGAAGATATGAATAGATTTCATCCGCACGTTATGGATTTCGGCGCCCCACTTGTTGAGCAGTAACACCATTTTTCTCTCGTCCAAGCTGTTGACACAACGTGTTAAAGCTAAAGATAACTGTTTAACTTTTGTGAGGACTTTGTAAATCTTTTATAAATATTTATTAAATTACTAAATATTAGATATTTAGAATTTGTTCTGAACAAAATGATATTTTCAGCTGTGACATGTTCATAATTTACTTAAAGGTTGAGTTTTTTTTTAATATTTTTAATATTATTATTAATAATAATAATTTATTTCTTATTACATATTTTAAAAATGCCCTTATTTTCTGTGTCTGTTCTAGTATGACTGTATGACTCTTTTTTAATTAATAATGTTTGACCAAGGTTATAATTATTATTAGTTTTATGACTTTTCTTTTCCTTCATTGACTATTAATTTGAAAAAGAATAAAAACAAAGTAAATTTAGTCTTCTGAAGACCAAAAAAAAAAGGCTTTCAATTAAAAAAACTTTCAAATAAACAGCAATTTATACAGGTTTAATAGTACTCCTAATAACGAGTCAACCAAACTTTGTGTCAAATAGTGTCCCTAAATGTAAATTTATGCACAAATTGACACCAAACAGCGCTTCATCTCTTAATTCCCTCTATCCATCTCCCTCTTTCGTCTGCATGTCAGTGAGAAATTTCATCCCCGTCCACCGAGGTCGCTGTCCCCAAGCCAAGAGCAACATGTTTGCTTTCCTCCGTCTCTCTCCCTTTTGTTGCAGCGACCCCCACGAGGAGCATAAATATCCACCCAGCTCATGTTTGTCTAGGGAGCAAGGAGAAAAGACCCATCTCCTAGAATACACAGTCCTGAAATAATTCTTTAATCCCTCATGCCCTCCCTCCCCACTGGAGAAAAGAATGTCTCAGCTTTGTTTTGTTTTTTTAGTTATATGGGAAAATATGTCAGAAGGAAAGTTTTGGCTTATACCAAGCGCACACACATCTACACGGGCACACACACATGCGCAATAAAAGGTTCGGAGAAGCTGGCCGCTGTGCCAAAGGTTCAGGTCAGAAATGCAAGGTCAAGCCCGGAGAACATTCCCAAAGTTTTTCTCCATGAAGAATAGAGTGTCCTCAATGTGGTACCGGTACAAAAGTCTGACCTCCGTGTACTTTATTTTGGTTAGTGGGCATGTCTAAATGGAAATCAGAGCTGTCAACAGGCAGGTTTTATTCAATATGACGATAATTAAGTACAGTATTCCTCCTCTCCATCTCCTCCTGACCTTTCTCTCCCTCCTCTTTTCTTGTCTCTCACTCTCTCTCGAAGTAATTACAGCACAGCCTATCTGCACCTGGTCACACTCGTCCTTTTCTTGGTCTCCTTCTCCTTGCACTTCTGTCATCTCCTCCGCCCTGTTTGTCCATCTATCTCTTGATTTATCATTCCTGACAGAGGGATGGAGAAGGAGGGTATGAAGGTGGAGAGTAAGTTGTGAAGGGAGAAAGATGACAACAAGAAAGATGCAAGGAGAAAGTGGGGAAGAAAGAGAGACTGAAAGCAGCTCTGCCAACAAAGCAGGAGAACAGACAGTTGGGGGGTGGTGGGTGGGGGCAGCAATCGGCAGTGGCGGCTCTTAATTACGGCGCTGGGGCCAGCTTTATCAGAATCCCCTCACCTCGCTGCTCTTTGTCAGGGGGTATTAAGGAGGAGGACACACAATCAGGCTTTTCATTAAGGCCCTACCGGCAGCGCACACAAAGGACGGCTTTAACAGCTGCAGAGAGGGACTCAGGTGGTGGTGGGAGGGGGGGTGATGAGGGTGAGGCGAGGGGACGAAGGTGGGATGAGAGGGAGGAGAAAAACAAGAGGATGGAGGGGGAATAGACTGAGGAAGGAGTACAGGGAGAGAGATGAGTAGAGAAAGAGGTCACAGAGCAGAGAAGAGAGGGATGCTACAGGAAGAGAGGAAGGACATGAATGAAAGAGAGGTAGAGGACTTGGTGGATCCTATCGTGTAAAAATGCACCAAAAACAACACCGCACCTGCTTAAAAAGTGTAACCTTTTGTGGTTTTCTTCAGGTGACCCCTACCCTCTCCAGCTCATCCCCACAACAATGGCTGCTGCCGCCGCTGCTGCCACGCCAGGCCTGGGACCCCTACAACTCCAAGTAAGACGACACACCTATAGATGACCTCTGGGAAGCACATTTAGGGAGCAAAACATGCAGTAAATTACCAGAAATCATTGAATATCACAGACCAAAACATGCTTCTTTTCTCTTGGGTGGTCCAGTTGGGAATAACTCCCCCGATAGTGTTCACACCATAAAGCTTGGGGGGGGCAAAGCTGTCACTTTCAGCCAAAGTGTGGACAGTGAAATGATCCCATAAAACATGATCTTCACGATCACAGCTCCAAAAATCACACAGAACTGACAAGTGTAACCCTAGCCCTTGGCTTTTGTCTGACAATATTCAGATTGACTGTCAGAGCTAATGTGTGGAAGCGATTTCGATATCCCTTAACAGCACAGAGGCATCTTCAAGTTTATCGTCGTGATGGACAACATGATTGTTTCGTAATCATAAGGGAAAATTTCTGACTTTCAACTGCAAATGTCTGTCAATATCTATCAATGTATATTGCCAAGAAGTAAAGTCCGTTGTTTGTCGATTGCAACGTCAGTGGCCAACAGCAAAGCTACGTTTTCACCATTTTGGACTGAAAGCAACTACCAGACACCAGTCAAACATCTGCCTAAAAAGTGCTATAAAAACTAAAACAAAATCATTTCTATTCTGTTGTCATATATTACCAAAATGGCCCGTGTTGAACAATAAAATCTAATTTCCCCTCGTGGGATTAACAAAGGAATATCTTCTTCTTCTTCTTCTTAAATGTAATAAGCGTTTTCAGTCTAAAATGGCAGCAGCGGCTGTCAAAAAACATTGGAGTTTCATCTCTTTGCTTCAATACTTTTTGTTATGGCTAATGAAAAATGGCATTTGAGGATTTAACAGAGATGCATACTTTGATCAAATTTAAGGGATCAGCCCATATTCAAGTTCAAGAACGCAGTCTGCTTGTTTGCTCTGCTACTGTGTCATAAATTTATAAGCCAAATGGTGAATAAGCAAGAAAGCAGAAAGAGATGACAGAGAGAGAGACAAAACCACAGAGAGGTTAAAAAAAAAAAAAAAAAAACAGTGAATCAACATCTGTTATCCCGCTTCTAAGGAGGGCAAATTTGACTTTGGTCCTTTTCCTGTCTGCATATGTGGAATAAATGGCCTATCGCTTGGTAATCCTGACCCTGCTGACCAGCCACCACTCATACACTCACGACTAGACCTCACATACTTCCACTCAGATCCACGTGGGCTTTGGGGCCCCCTCTCCCAGGGGTTAAGAGCTTGCGTGGGCATCCCCCCTCCTGGCTGCCTGTCTGAAACACATTAACCTTCAGTGTTGGGCTCGGCCTCTGCACAGGCTGCACTTGGCCCTCATGTCTCTTTGACACGCATTATCATAAAATATGACACACACAAGGATATCAGAGGGAAACAGCTGCATTGATGCACAGATTTTCCCTGCACATCTTTTTTACTTACTGTGGAATGATGGTCAAATACGGGTTAAAGGTTAGGCAGAGTGTTTGTAATATGTTTGCACCTGTCAGCCAAACGTGCCACTCCATATGCGAGACACTGCAGGGAGAATAGAATAGCTGTGTAATTCTATCATGGAGAACGGACCCCGCTGTCGTCACTGATTTCATTATTACTCGCGTGTGTGTGTGTGTGAGCACATTTGTGTGTTTAGCCTGCGAATAATGTCCTCCGCGCTGTTATCACTGCTTCAATCTACCCGTCCATATGTTCGACTGTGTTCAGACACACTCAATCTCCAGCTGAACGGCTTTGTCCACCTTGCAATTGGATTTTTTTTTTTTTTTTACCAGCAGGGAGGGGTGAGAGGACACAACAAGTGCAAAAAAACATCTCACTGGCAGATTTCTTTCTTACAATCCTCTCAGACAAACACACACACACACACACACATTGAGATTAAGGCTTGTCAGAAAGGAACGGATTTGCCCGGGCTAACACAAGTACAGATGTCTCAATGTGGATGGATTTCCTATGGGATCGTCCATGCGCCCTCATTTGATAAGGAGGTGTCTCTGTCGCCGAGACAAGACATGACAGTTAGCTCGGGCCCCGGGTCGCCACGGCAACGCAGCGGTTTGGCGAGGAGAGGACACAAGTGAACCCACTTAGGCGACACACACAAATAGAGATAGAAAATGAAAGATTTCCAGACAAGTACACAATGAACTCCCCAGCTGCATTCAGGAGTGTTTGCAAACATGCTGACAGATGTGTTATTTCAACATGTGGACACTTCTTGAACTATGCACATACACACTCATTATAGTATGATTGCATGTACATACCTAATGTTTGGCATAAATTGATGCTATATCATGTATTTCCTCTATTACACCTATGATACTGCACTAAAATGCAGACTTTTCAAGAACCACATAAAACAGTATATTCTTTATTTTGTTATGATGTTATAAGTCCATGAGAAGTCCTTTTTTTTTAGTTCAGTGATTATGCAACACACATGAGAGTGGATTTCTTATCTCAGGTCATGACTTTTGTTAATAGACTCACTGGCACAATGGTGCTAATACACGTTTTACCTACTGACACAGTACAACATTAAAGCTGCATCGGGACCAGGACCACAAATGGCTAATATGTGTTTCAATTTATACTTTATACTTAATAGTATAAACCAGAAATAATGTAATAGTTTTTCTGTTTCTTTGAACAGAGAGCTTGGTAATTTATTTAGTGCTTTCCTCTTAAATTTTGATTCAAACTTTGCTAATTTCTTTGTAGGATTAAAACAAAAATGGCTACTGGACAAGCAGGATTAAAGGGGCACTACAGCAATTTGGTTCTGCACATGTTTTGAAGTTGGAGCACTTCCAGGAGATTTTTTTTTTTTTAAAGAATAATCCAAATTGAAGCAGCTGAGCCTGAGATCACACTTTTAGTCTCAATTTATAGGTTAAACCCAAGAAAGACTGAATCCTACATTTCCCATAATTCAACTAAATAGCATCTTCTGTTTAAGCCTCCCTGACTGGTGCATGCTCGTGTCTTTTAAAGTCAATGCCCCCGACATGTGATGCAGTTTTCTGATAAAATCTGTCATCTCCAATCCAAAATAACCCTGGGGACATTACAGGCAACTACAAGAACAGCCATATTTGTAATTATGAATATATTTTTTAATACTTCAAGTTTTTCATGAAACAATGAGATTAAATCAACAAAACAGTCAAGTAACAGGTAAACTTAGACATGTCCAGAGAGTAAACAAAGTAATACAATACACAAAAAACACACTAGTAATGAATAAAGTAAAAATAACAGTAGAAAAGTAACCAGTCGTACTTGGTGCTTAAGAGTGCTATACACATAGATGCTCAGATCTCAAGCATGGGCCATGAAAAATTAGCCAGGTAAGTAACTCACCTACATGAAATGCATCCAAGACAGTTGGGAATTATTAATTTGAGTTGGTTATAAGTTAAAAAGAAATTTAAACTGAACTTGATGTGTGCGCATGTTTACGTACTGATTGTTAAATTTTTTAGAGGGTCCTGATATTATGCCAAACCATTTTACAGAATCCATATCTCAGTCCCTCTTTCTGTCTTGAATATGACAACATCCTTTTCTTTGCCAACTGTTTTGACATAAAGGAGAAAATCCATGAGGAACAAAGGCTTTTGCCTTTTATTACACAATGTGGATACTCGATACATAGAAAGAAAAAAAAGATTTAGATAAAACTCTCAACAGCACGGCTTTGATTTAAGTGCAGTTCATAGAAAAATGTATTAATCTCTCAATGAGTTAAAGCTCTTTCTATGTGTAAAACAGCCATAGGAATCAGCAGAGTAGCTCTTACAGTCAATGGGAGCTTAACACAGAATCCTTCACAGACGGTTTTCAAGGCAATGGAGGCTTTGGAGTGTACAAGGTTGGCATTTAGTATCTTAATCTGGGGGATGAGTGTGACATTGTGCATTAGAGCTTGTTAATCTGGCTCCCTATTGACCCTTGATATCATTGATATCATCCACAAATGGACTGAGAAGGACAGACAGAAGGCTGAAAAATGAAAAGAAAAATGCACTTATCCAGGCGGGAGAGAGAGAGAGAGATGGGCGATAAAGGTGAAAAGACGGAGGTACCAGAGAGGTATTTAGAAGGATGATCAGTTAAAAGGATAAACAGAGAGAAAGAGAGATGGAGGTGGAAAAGTGTGGATGTTTGTGAGAGATTAAATGTGTGTGTGAGTGGCGCGTGGTATAAAGAGGGTCAATGGCTCGGGTCAGGCATCATATGGAGAGGCAGATGTTGGAACATATTGTCCTGGATTACCGCACTGTACACCGGAGAGACGGACGGTCGAACAACGGGCAGGCGGTTAGAGGGAGGGGGGGGAGAAGAGGGAAAAAACAGACAGGAACAGATGACAGAAGGTAAATGAGAAATCAATCAAGCAACTTGTTTCCCCACAAAACCTTATCTGGAGGAGGGAAAGAGTGCAGCAAAGCATTTTCTGCTTCAGTGTCGGTATCTCGTTCTTGGCCTTAAAGGCTTCTCGGCGTTGCAAGGAAATGCCATTTTGTGATAACAGCATGGGATCAATGTGAAATCAATAGGCAGCAGAGATAGGCGACTATAGTATCACTTCTGCACACATAATGAGTAAAGCAAATGTAAATGTATAAATTATGGCTGTCAATCAATTCAAATATTTAATGCATGATTGTCCATAGTTAATCATGATTAATCACACTTTTTTTATGTTCAAAATGTACCTTAAAGGGAGCTTTGCCAAGTATTTAATACTTTTATCAACACAGAGATGGGAAAATATGCTGATTTATGCAAATGTATGTATATATTTCTTATTGGAAATCAAATAACACAAAACAATGACAAATATTGTCCAGAAACCCTCACAGGTACTGCATTTAGCATAAAGAAATATGCCCAAATCATAACATGACAGACTGAAGCCCAACAGGCAACAACAGCTGTCAGTGTGCTGACTTGACTATGACTTGATCCAAACTGTATGTGATTATCATAAAGTGGGCATGTCTGTAAAGGGGAGACTTGTGGATACCATAGAACCCATTTTTCAGTCACATATCTAGAGGTCAGAGGTCAATGGACTGTTTGAAAATGGCCATGCCAGTTTTTCCTCACCAAAATGTAGCTTAAGTTTGGAGCGTTATTTGGCCTCCCTGTCAACAAGCTAGTATGACACAAAAGGATTCCTGAGGTTTTCTAGTTTTATATGATGCCACTATCTTCATGCGTTAAAAAATTTAGTGCCGTTAAAACAAATTTGCAGTAACGTGTTATTTTTGCGTTAGCTTTGACAGCCCTATAAATCCTCTCTGATATATTATTGATGTAAACATACTTTGTCTCCAAATTGTGATGAAATTTAAAAAGTAATAAAATAATTAATAATAGTAAAAATAAAAACGTTTAGGTTGCACTGCTGAAGTAACAGCTCTTCGCTTTCAGCAAATATAAAGTGAAAACTAACTTTCTTTTAACGCTCTAAAGCTGGCATGGCGAGAAAAAAAAAAATAACTTACACCCTTGAGATGTTTGTTTTTAAAGTAAATTCCTCTGATTTTTTGATGTGTTAGTGTTTGTCCTTGAAACTGTGCCATATAGGTATAAGGGAGGCATCGTAATCATTTTATTTGCACTTTGCCACTCTATTCATCTTTCCGTGGGTAGTTTTTTTTTTATTTTATTTTGTTGCTTAGTTCAATCACAAACATGTTTCAGTTACTTAAATGAGTACAAAGGCTCAAAAGAGACAAACTCAAAAGAGAAAACATAAAGACAGTTCAATGTCTCTGACAGTCCATGCGTGCTTTTTCTTTTTTTTTGTCCTTCGGCACCAAAATATGCTGTAAAAAGCACGACCAGACAGACAGGAAGTCAGACAGACAGACAAGAATCCATTGAGATCCATACAATAGTCCTCGGTGTCCATGTAAACAATAGAGCTCTGAAGCGCCGCTAACACTGACAACAAAGACCAGGCAGGCTGGTAATCTGACTAAAACTGCAGATTATTGACCAACACTCACACACACGCACACACACACACAGATCCATCCTACTAAGATGACAGGAGAAACTAAGAGAACGGACACACACATGCACTGTCAATAGCACTAATGCCAAACACTCACCCCCATGTCTTCTCTCAGAGGAACACCAGTACACATCACCTCTTCACCTCTTATCAATTTACTCTTTGGGCCCCCCCAGGGGCCCCTGAGCAAAGCCCCAAACCCCCAACTTCTCGGGGCGCTTGTCTGGAGCAGCCCCCTCACTCTGACACCTCTCCATTAATGCATGTGTGTGTGTGTTTGTGTGCATGTACCATGTATAAGTTAAAACAATGTAAATTATTTCCCCACTTGACTAATAAAGGTTGATCTTCTTCTTCTTCTTCTTCTTCTTTTCATATACACCTCTTACACCCACCCACACACACACACACACACACACACACACACACACACACACACACATGGTGGGGTGTCATGTGACAAGCACACGCTGATCACTAGACACGCACACACAAATACATGCAGATGTTTTGGTCTCACATTAGGGGATTAGGAGCAGAAAGAGTGAGGAGCAGGTCTTCACACACAAACACAGTCCTGTTTTCATGACTTTTATGGACATTACATTGATTTACATTCATTTCCTGGAGACTTAACTTAACCCTAACTGTAACTGCTACTTGTCCAAGTCCAAGTCCTCACTCTAAAATATAATGTTTTACGTTATGGGGACATGAATTTTGTCCCCATTTGGAAGGCGAGTCCCCACAATGTGACTGTGTAAACAGGTTTATGTCCCCACAACTTAGGTAACACACACACACACACACACACACACAAGTCAGCAGTGAGTGACATTTCAAATTCCTTAGTCTCGTCCTGCGTCTACGATTGCATTCCCCCACCCCTCACTCATTGTGTTGTTCAGTGTGTGTGTATGTGCGCCCCGTGTGTGTGTGTGTTCGCTCCTCCGGTCACCCCAGGGGGCTTTGCGCTGTCACTTCCTGTTTGTTGACATGCATGTCGTTGTGGCGACGCTCTGGGCGCGCTCCACAGTGTGTCTCTGTATCGTGTGTGTGTGTGTGTGTGTGTGTGTGTGTGTGTGTGTGTGTGTGTGTGTGTGTGTGTGTGTGTGCATTGCTCGCCAGCCCATTGAGCGGGGCTTTGAGTGACGGGAGCTGGCCTTGTAATGGAACTCAATTCACTCCGCAAATAAAGAGGCCTTTGAACCACTGGTCCGAATATGGCAGGACACACACACACACACACATGCACTCACACACTGCCTGTGGTCCTCTTGCTAGGGGGTTTGGCTGGTAGGGAGGGGAGGGAGGGGTGAGGGGTGTTCATGCTTGGCTGCATCCCCCCACCTCACCCTCTCTTCCAGGAGCCACAGTGCAGCTAATTGAAGAGAAATGAGCGAGCGGAGGCTGATCTGATCTCAGCTTGCCGGTCGTTCGCGTAGCTCGCCGGAGCATGACCGATCTCCCGCTGATTTCCACATCAGCAGCAGCAGCACACCCTGTCTACTATATGTACCTCAATTATCGTTGTTCCTCTCCATGTCTAAAACAGCGGCGACAGAGGTGGCCTTCCAAAACGAAGACAAGCTGCACTGAAGGATTTCATAAACCTGCTGTCTGATATTTAGTAAAGGAGATTAAAGCACTATTACAGGCATAACTCTCCATAACTTTTCATGAACTCAGTTTATTTAATTCAATGTTTTTTAAAGGATTCAGTCTCTGAAAGTGTTTGTCAGGGATGAAGTTAAGGCACAGTCACACATGTAATTACGTTCTTCTCCCGTTCAAAAAATATTTGCTTCCGGTGGCGAGGCAAATTTGCATCTTTGCAGTCGAAATGCAACTTTTGTGTACTTTCCGGCCTCGATAGGCGATTACCGCTTGCCTGCATTAGCATCCTACTTAGCATCTAACTTGTGATTTTTAGGTTGTAGCGGGCTCAGTTTTAAAGCTAGAGTGAAACTAGAAAAAACTGAGGAATTCATTGATACCTGCTAGTTTGTCTGGAGGAGGCTAAATAACAAACGTACGCTACATTTTGATGAGGAAAAACTGGCATGGCCATTTTGACCTCTGACCTCAAAATATGTGAATGAAAAATTGTATGGGTATCCACAAGTCTCCCCTTTACAGACATGTCCACTTTATAATAATCACATGCAGTTTGGGGCAAGTCATAGTCAAGTCAGCACACTGACACACTGACAGTTGTTGTCTTTTGGGCTGCAGTTTGCCATGTTATGACTTTGTCATATTTTTATGCTAAATGCAGTAGCTGTGAGGGTTTCTGGACAATATTTGTCATTGTTATGTGTTGTTAATTGTCTTCCAATAATAGATATACATTTGCATAAAGCAGCATATCTGTCCACTCCCATTTTTTTAAGAGCATTAAATACTTAATAAATCTCCCTTTAAAGTACATTTTGAACCGATAAAGAAAATGTGATTAATTTGCGATTAATCGTAATTAAATATTTTAATCGACTGGCAGCCCAATAACTATTGTGATATTACACCATAACATGGATAATACTCAGCCACAAATGTCGCATTCTTCCTCCCCTGTTCCACGGTTTTCACTTCACAGCAAGTAGTTGCCAGGCATGCACCGTCAATCCCAGCCATTTATCTTTTTTTTTTCCACGCTAAATGACAACACAGAGATATTATGATATCAACGTTGTTTAACTAGTGGCGCACAAGCCTTGTTACACGTGGGAACCAAACGTCAGATATCTTCCAGAGGTAAACTAAACAGTCATTTTGGATGCGCCAAACTTTTTAGTTATTAATTCACAATTACAATATTTGTTTTCCTGAAATGTCTTACTTTTATTTGGTGCCTTTCTAAAAGCTCTGTGGATATATTATTTTCACAAAAATATCTGTCTACATGAAAATGTTATCAATAAAAGTTTGGGAATTCAATAGAAGCGGGAAAACACGCTTCTACACTTTTTTGCTGTTGGACAGTGAATATTGTTGTTGCCACATGTGAGTGACAGTCAGGCGGAGATTATTTCAAATTCAAATTCGAGTTTCTTCCAAAAAAGTACTTCTTTGTGTGCAGCGTGTGCACCGCCTGTGTTTTTTCTTGTTTGTATAAAACGAGATAAATGTCTTTATTTAAGATAGTAGAGGAGAGTAGGAGCTAATGTGGCTGTCAAGAGAGATAGAGAGAGGTACAAACAGACAGAGAGAGAGAGAGAGAGCAGTGACAGCATCTCTTCCTTGTCCATTTGCATAAACCAGCCTTTGTTTGACGCCGGTGGCCGGCAGCCAAGCACCAACAGAAGGACGGAAGTTAAACTAAAAAAAAAAAAAAAAAAAAAAAAAAAGGATGGTCCTCTTCCAGAAAAATCTTCCACCAGAAATAAATGATAACAATTATAACTATTCAAAAAAAAACAACACATCAGTTACTCCTCGCTAAACAACCGTTCTGTTGCTCTTCAGAGGAGGGAATAACAATTCTGAGAAAACAAAAACAGCGTCTGAGAGATTTGTATTAGCCGACATGAAAGCGATTGAGCTTTGCAGGATGATTTTTTTGAGGAGGCAGATAGAGGGACAGAAAGAAGTGTTTATGAACATTGAAGCTCCTTCCAAATTGTGAATATTACGCCGTGTCTGTTGCTGTGGAAATACCGGCCAGAGACTGTTTTGTGTGATACAATGGTATTGCATAAATATTCCCGATTATGTTCACACCATAGCAGCTCAAGCCATAATGCTTTTATTTAATTGGAAATTTATTAAATACATAAACAAGAATAGGGGAAAGCCTGTGTTTTGTTTCTCACAGCAGTTATTGAATCAATTCATCTTTATTTTAGACTACTTTATGGGTGTTTTTGCATCTTAAAAACATCGCAGGGGCACAAGACACTTCTGGCATGTCCCATCTGGCTTCACAATTTTCCCTCTTTCTCTTTTCCGTCTCCATCATCACTTTTTTTTCACCTTGAGCGAGTGCCGGGCTCTCCGGCGTGACCTCGATAGCCGGAATGTTTTTCCCTTTCTCCCACGATGCACCTGGAGGGGACACGGCCATCTCTGGGCCTGTCAGAGAGGCTGTTAGCGCTTCTCCCAGGGGGTGAGGGAGGGGGTTGACAGCGGAGATGTCCCTCTCCGTCTCTACTGTCACACAAACAGAGGCCGGGCCACTAATGGCCTCTTCTTCCAGAGCTTTTTAGCCGGCATCTTCTCCTTTTTTGTTTGTGCGCTCTCGAGTATTCATTTATTCATGTTGCCCCTTTCTTCTCCTTTTTTTCTCCCTCCTCTTCTTCTTCTCCCCCTTCTCTGTCTCTCTGTCATCCCCCCCCACCCGTCTGTCTCTCTACCTGTCTCTCCGACCTCGCAGCAGTTGTACGCAGCTCAGCTGGCGGCCATGCAGGTCTCTCCGGGGGCCAAGCAGCACGGAGGTAGCCTGCCACCCCAAGCCAACCTTGGCACACACTCCCCACCCACCAACACACACTCACAGAGCGACAAGGGACGCAGCTCCCCGCTACCAAACAAGACCAAGGTAAGGAAACTGCTCTGCCAGTGTGAGAGTGTGTGTGTGTGTGTGTGTGTGTGTGTGTGTGTGTTAATACTAGAAATGCCTGTTGATTTGAGAGTTGACTCTCAAGGTTGAGTGGCCAATATTAATCACCATTTCCAATGTACAAAAAAATGTCTCAGTTACATGAAAGGACATTAATAGGACTGATTTTTTTTTTTTATTTAGAGAAATTAAATTAGCCATCAGAGAACATCATATTTTTTTTTAAAGATTGAGTCCTTAACTTTTTATTTTCCTAAAACAAGAGAAACCATCTGCCAGTTTCACTGCCAATCAACTAGTATTTCCTAAAACTAAGTTTTCTTTTTCTTTATTCTAGTACATTAACCTGTCTTATTCGTTCTTACTTCAACACAGAGATTTCTTAAAAATTCTTGAAACAACTGTGTTTCAATTGAAAGTAGGGCTGTCAATCAATTAAAATATTTAGCCACGATTAATCGCAGGATTGTCCGTAGTTAATCATGATTAATCACACATTTTTTTATCTGTTTAAAATGTACCTTAAAGGAGGATATGTCAACTATTTAATACTCTTATCAACACGTTAGTGGGCAAATATGCTGCTTCATGCAGGTGTATATATATTTAGAATTGGAAATCATTTAACAACACAAAGCAATAACGCATATTGTCCAGAAACCCTCACAGGTTCTGCATTTAGCATGAAAAATATGCTCAAATCATAACATGGCAAACTGCAGCCCAACAACAACAACAGCTGTCAGTGTGTCAGTGTGCTGACTTGACTATGACTTGATCCAAACTACATGTGATTATTATAAAGTGGGCATGTCTGTAAAGGGGAGACTCGTGGGTACCCAAAGAACCCATTTACATTCACACATCTGGAGGTCAGAGGTCAAGGGACCCCTTTGAAAATGGCCATGCCAGTTTTTCCTCACCAAAATGTAGTATATGTTTGGAGTGTGGATTCTCTCTTTTCTAGTTTTATAGATCGGCATCTTCACTGTAGCTTTAAAACTGAACTTGTTACAACCCAGAAATCACTTGTCAATGCATTAAAGAAATTGGTTGTGTTAAAACAAATTTGCTTTAACGCATTATCGAGTTGACAGCCTTGATATTTACTAAAATTAAGTTTTATTTTTCTTTATTCTAGTACATCGATCTGTCTTGTTTTTTCTTATTTTATCATCATTTCTCTAATAAATCTTGAAACAACTGGATTTCTATTGAAAGCTAATTCAATATTCTCAGTGAAATATGTTTGTTTTAACTTAGTTATAGGCAGAGACGACTTTTGCCGTACTGTATACACTAAGGTCTTTCTAGTGTTACAACAGAGAGTGAGAGAGTGAATGTTTCACTGCAGTGCATGAGCTGAAAATGTGTCCTAGCTTGTTTGAAGGTTGCATCCTGAATCTTGTCCCTTTTTTTTTTTTTTCAATCAAACAAGTATCCTGACTGAGCAACGGTCAGCTCCTCATACTAATGCACACCTTTGGTACAACTTGAGTCAAAGTCACAGCCCAACTCTGTCCCAAACCTCCAGCTGGTGCTGTGTACGGTCGCGGTGGATTTGAGGATGTATTGCTGTTTGTGCTGTTTTCTCGGCTGGCTGCGCAATAGGGGCGAGAGGGAAGCCTTGTGTCCATCCAAGTGGAATTCTATGAATATCTGGTCCGAATATCTGGACCCAGACCACCTCCCCCCACCCAGACACACCCACACCCATGCCCCCTGTCGTTCTCTGTCCACCCTCGGACCCCCCACAAGTGTAGTGGTCAGTCACAAATCAACACACACAGAGGCATTGACACACACATAGGACCAGACCTGTCCGTCCCACAGAGAACGAGATCTTATCACATACATCACAGCTTCCCAACTTCTTTTCCTTTGTCTTCCTCCACTTTGTCTCATCTTCTCTCCTTTTCCTTTCTTTTCTTCTCCTCGTCTTTCCTTTTCTTTCCTCTTCTCTCCTCTCCTTTCCTGTCCTGGTCTGTCCTGTCTTTTCCTTTTCCTTCTTCTAACCCCCTTTCCCTTTCTCTCATATTCTCTCCTTTCCTCTCCTTTCTTCTCCTCTTCTTTCCTTTCTTTTCCCTTTCTTTCCTTTCCTCGCCTCCCTGTCCCTTCCTTTAATTTTCCTCCACATCTTTTCCTTTGCAACCTCTCCACCCTTCTTCATTACCTCTTTGTTGTTCCCAGTTCTTGACCTACTCCTGTTGTCTACAAACACATGCACACACTCAGGACTAGCTCATGGCATAGATTCAAGCTCTCGGTGTGACCCCAGAGTTTGCACCCCTGTTTCCTTGTCCATCAACCCCTCCCTGCACCTCCATCTCTCACACACACACACACACACACACACACACACACACACACACATGCACACCAGCCAAATACAAACACACTACCATCCCACCCCACCGACACACTCGTCTTACTGTATTACCATATATATGGAGTTTGGCTGACAGGCAAGTGTTGCGGCCTGTGGTGGAGGGGAAGTGGGGAGCCGTAATGGCCTCCTCAGTCCAGCAGGAGTGGCAGACTGGGGAGTGGACCCACATGGCACCCGACAGGCCCCGTGGAGCCAGACTGGCCAATTGACCGCAGCACTGTGTTGGTGTTACTCTACCGTGCACTCACACTGTTTGTGAGCAAAGAGAGACGAACTTTAAATACGTGCTCGGTGGCGTTTTAGAGATATTTGTCTTTCTTTTTCTTTTCTCTCTGCTTCAGTCTTCTTTTCTTCTTTCATTCAGGCTGACCACTGCAGCGCTCTCACTCATTCTTTCTAACACTCTCTCTCTCTCTCTCTCTCTCTCTCTGGGTGAGTGACATGTATATTTCAGAGGTGTGCTCCCCCTGTGGGCTCTTTCTCAGGTCTCTAGTCATTTAGAGACGCGCTGCCTGCCTCTGCTCACAGCTGTTTGGACTCAGGCGCACACCGCTTAAGTGCTTTACCCTCGGGTGAGACACGGACACACATCGGTGCGCCAACACACACACACGCACACAGGTGTTGAATAAGACACCATGCCGACCAGGCCCCTCACAAACACACACATACCCATGCACAAATCACTGCAGCATACATGCAGCTTTCTTATACGCAAGAGTGGACCTCTAGATGTAGGCAGGCATGCATACAGAGCCATACAATAGTGGGATTCAAATTATGCACCATATGTAGCCCATTCGCTGACATGCATCACACACACACGCAGTGGCCAAAAGTAACTGAGTACAGTCATGATGTACTTTCCATTTTTATGTTATATTATACTCCAGTTCTTTTCATAGGGAAATAAAGTACTTCTTAATCATTTATCTTCTAGTCATTTCTGGAGTTTACATAAAAACCAACGCGTAAACTATCATGTATCGCTACAAATTACAAACTATTTGACAGTATATAAAGTAGTTAATGTAGTTAATGACAAGCTGCATTAGTTTAAAAAAGGGTGTGCATGTTAATGCATTAGGGATAATAAACCAATATTAGAATAAATATAATACAACTCTCCTGAAGGAGCCATTCTCTATAGTGAATTCTTTAAGTATGTTTTGCTGCAGCTGTTCTCATACACCGCTTGTAGCTATATCTACAAAAAGTAATGCTCCTGTAATATGTAATAATTATCAATTCATAAGGATCCACGTAATTGTGAACAAGGACGTATGAGTGACAAACACCGCATAGGAAGAAGGTCGGGGCGGATGGGCACGCCCAAAGACACCAGACTTTCGCTTAGGAGAGTGGCGTTCATGTCCCTTGTGGCCCCAATTTGTCACTGCTGAAAATTGTCAGCAACGCCCCATTTTTTTTGATGGTTCTATAGATTATCAGTCCAGATATTCCCACGGTGTGAGTTATGTTAAGAGTGTTTTTGATCTCCCCCGATCGGCTCAGAAGTCCATCCTGGCCGCACCGATTTCAAATGTTAAACATGTTCAGTAATTACGACTGGATATACTCTTGTGTGTGGGGAACCCTTAGGACAGCCGATAACACAGTCGTATGGGAAAGAAGGATTTGGGAACCACTGGGAACCAAACTGATGGAAGGAAGAAGGAAGGACAGTAAGTGCAGACATGGCGGGTCATGGCAGCCACAGCAAATACAAACAGGAAGCATAAAGTAGTAGTAAGATGGACCTCAGAAATTTAGGACCAACTTTATGATTTGTGGCAACAGAAGTTCAAAAAAATGCAAAAGCTAACAGCTCTAATTCTTCCTGTCCATCATCCGCCGTTTTTGTTTAAGTATTGTTTGATGACGAGAGATTTTGTGAGATTTCTGTTTTTTAAGAGGGTCCCTTGTTCATGAATGGAATCTGTTAGCGTGTGTTGTGCTGTTTTGGCCAAATCGTTGCTCTCCACACACTATAGGAATAAAAATTATGAATAATAAACGTTAAATTTAACATAACATGTCATTATGTGGGAAGTATCTCACATTTTCGACATCTTTAAAAATTTTTTTAAGATCTTTTAAGGCTGGCCCACACTGAACAATTTTTCAAATCAAAAATGTGAGACACCCCACACATAATAAAAAGTTATGTTGACTTTAACAGTTTGGTTCCTATAGTGTGATAAACACAAACAATAAACAGTAAACAGATCCCATTGATGAACAACAAGAGTCCTGACTAAAAAAACTTTCAACCCCATTGA
This sequence comes from Pterois miles, assembly GCA_947000775.1. Classification (NCBI taxonomy): domain Eukaryota; kingdom Metazoa; phylum Chordata; class Actinopteri; order Perciformes; family Scorpaenidae; genus Pterois; species Pterois miles. The sequence continues at coordinate 13,660,814 of CAMQGK010000549.1, read as the reverse complement.
AATCTTGCAAAATCTCTCGCAATCAAACGTGACTGTCGTGTAAATAAATTAGCAAAGTTTTTGCACTACTTTGTGCTGAAAATGGTTGGCTGGATGAAGTTATGTAGACATGTCAAATAAACACTTGTCTTGTTGCCACAAATCAACAAGGCATGCACATATGATATCCAATTGTAAATACTGAACATGTTTAATATTTACGATTTAAATCAGTACAGGTTATCCCCCTCCCGACCGATCGTACCTCACACCGCAGGAATATCTGGAAAGATAATCTTGAGAAACATTACAAAAATCAGGGCTTTGCTGACGATTGCAAGGAGGCGGGAATCAGGCCCAAAATTGACTTGATTGATGTGTAGTGTGTACTATTACTACTTTTACTTAAGTCATTTCAGTCTAATGGATATGAGTATCAGCAAGAGCCAACAAGCTTAGCCTAATTAGGAAAAATAAAACAATCAGTCTAGACTGTCAAGGTAAAGTCTGTGCTTCTGTTTACTCCAAATACAAATGAGTAGAAAATGTGAAGTGCATTTACATACTTGAGGAGTTAGTGCTTGAATCGGTGCCACAAACGGTGTCATATCTGCCTCTTCTGCATCGTCTGCTGTCTGACAGAATTAGATATGACAATATAATTAATATCCAAACAGTCATTTATAGCTGGAAGGGGAAGGAAGAGAGGAGGAAAGATGAAAGCAGAGAAGGTCTTGACATGAAGGTTGTAGCACACACACCTCAGCACACAGAAACCTGCCCAGGATAAACAGTAGAGGCACACACACTCTGTGTCCTGTTAATTGAACCATCAGCTCCAGTGATAAGATGCAGAACCCTGATGTCGCTTTCACATGTCGGCGTCGGCAGAAGTGAAACGCAGCCCACACACACTTTATCTCTCCCCTCCCGCTTCCTCTCCGTCCCTCTGGCTCTCGTTGTCACTGCATGTTTTCGGTCTCAAAGCTGGAGACTGTTTCATCAGCCAAGAGAGACACAAAAGCAATTGTATTAATTCAAGATTCAGAGGCTTTCAGAGGCTTTAGAGGCCTCACACACACACACACACACACACACACACACACACACACACACACGCACGCTGTCATGAGATTTAGAGCTTGTTGAACAATGTCTTGCACTGACACATACACACTCATAAACAAGTCGGTCCAAGCCTCTCAGCCCCACTGTCTAAACTAATTCCTCCACACTGGCATAATGCAGGTTGGCCACCTTCCCACCATAGGATTTGGCTTTGGCGCGGAGAGGAACCTCACCCCCCCCCCCCCTCCAATCCACTGTACAAGAGGCGGAGGCATTATCTATTTGTAATAAATATTCAAATGCGTTCCCAGCCAAAGCCCGCCATAATATGGGTCAGGATTGAGAAGATCCCGCTCAGTTTTTCTCCCCTTCCTTTTCTCTCCTCTTCTTCTCCGGCCCATTGTCTCACTGAAGGCATCTTTGGGGGTCCTCCGTCTATTTAGAAAGACCTCCCCCCCTAATGAAGGACAATCCGGTTAGGCCTCGTACGCACACACAAAGTGGCGATCGTGCACACGCATAGGCACGTACACATGGAGGGGCTTAATTGGGAGGGCTTAATTGAGTTGTGAGGGGCTCATAAGGCTTAGTACGACTCAAGGAGTGGGAATCAGAGAAAGTCGGCCTTAATGAGTGGGTATACCACACACACACACACACACACACACACACACACACACACACACACACACACACACACACACACGCTGTACTTGCTCCCTTTTTTGGATCCCACTGTATGCTGGATTCTGCTCCGCCTAAGCAGCAATTAGACTAATGACCAGAAAATATTGAAAAAAATGTCTCTGTTCTATTCTATGGTTTAAATAGGACTACACCTGTAAAGCTAAACATTTTTATGAAATGTACACTTAAGAACAATCAATGTTTTGCTGTAATAATACAAAATAATTAGGGCTGTCAAAGTTAACGCGATAATAACAGATTACCACCACAAATGTGTTGTAAAAGCCACACGTAGTCAGTGGTTTGGAGGTTGTAGCAGGCTCAGTTTTAAAGCTAGAGTGAAGATGCTGGTATCATATTAAACTAGAAAACCTAAGGAATCCATTGCCACCATGTCACACTAGGTTGTAGCGAAGGAGACTCAATAATGCTCCAAAATTATGCTACATTTTGGTGAGGAAATTTTCCATTTTCAAAGGGGTCCCTTGACCTCTGACCTCAAAATATATGAACAAAAATGGTTTCTATGGGTACCCACGAGTCTCCCCTTTACAGATATGCCAACTTTATGATAATCAGTCATAGTCATGTCACTGACGCACTGACAGCTGACAGCAGTTGACTGTTGAGCTGGAGTTTGCCGTGTTATGATTTGCACATATTTTTATGCTAAAGGCAGTACCTGTGAGGGTTTTTGGATAATATTTGTCATTGTTTTCTGTTATTATTTGATTTCCAATAATAAATATACAATATACAGTACATACGTTTGCATGAAGCAGTATATTTACTCATTCTCATGTTGATAAGAGCATTAAAATGTGTGATTAATTTGTGATTAATCTTGAACGACCGTGTGATTAATCACGATTAAATGTTTCAAGCGACTGACAGCCCTAAAAATAATACAAACTGTATTTCTACATCTCATAGACACTATTTTGGTGCCTCTTCACTGGCGGGCCCATTAAGCCGTCCCCTGTCCCCATGTTGTGTCTGCCTTTTAATTGCGGGGTTTTAATTACACAGAGTGGTCTGTGTGCATCTGGCCCCTCGGCGATCTAATTCCTTCCTTCCTGTCACGTGACCCTCCGAGGCTCCCCCCTGATTGGATTAGGTCAACGGCAGGGGTGGCGTTGCCATGACAATTAACGCTATAACAGCCCCCTGGCATCGTGTGATGGTCCACATGCCGATTCAGTTAGAGGGACACTGTTGCTGTGTGCAGACATACTTTGATTTAGATTAATTTATTGATATAGATGGTCTTGTTTGTCATCATAATTAAAAAAACAGCTGATTAAAAAGTTATCGATTGGTTGTTGGGGCTGTGTGTGTGTCTTTGAGGCAGAAAGTGCTGCTTCACTGTTCCCGTCACACACTCACATGTTCTACAGAAGGTTCCTTGTTTCTAATGGTGCAAGTGCACATTGAAGTGCCAGACAGTCCTCTGTTCTATTAGCTGTTAGATACACTGAGACATCACCATGTCTTTAGAGCTGTAAAGACAGTCTCAAAGGGGTGCTATTCTGTAGTTTTGAGAATGATTTCAAGGTGTTCCTCAGGTGTGTGATTGTTGCTCTTACCACTGGCCTTGTTTGAAGCATGTCAAGGAGCAGCGTTATGCATGTTAACTGGAGCCTGCATGAGGTGCGTGCACACGCATGTGCATGAATCGTCCCGACTTCGCTGCGACAGGAAGTCAGTTATTTTGCATGTAAATGTCAGTGGTTTGCACCAGAATATTTTGCATTGTTGTCTGTGCTGCAGTTTTTTGTTGCTTATGACGAGCTGTTTGGATACAGGCAGTGGCATGCACCTTGTCATCTGTCCCATTGCCGTGCATGGGCTCTCGTTTCATTAGCACATGTTGGCTGTTGGCAATTGCGAGTGGCCTCGGTGAGGGGCCTCCCGCTTCCAAATTCTTTACGGTGGTCACAGCAGGCGAAACTGTGCTGTTTTGGTTTTTGCAGGACAGTGAGGGTGCACAGCCACTGAACCTGTCGGCCAAGCCTAAGGCATCCGAGAGCAAGTCACCCAACTCCCCCCCAACTTCCCCACAGGTCGCTGCTGCTGCTGCTGCCAAGCTGGGCACTGCCGGCTCCATGAAGCACAGCGTCGCCCCCTCCAGCATCGGAGGTCCACCAACCAGGGTCAGCTCGATAGGTAAGTGGACCCAAGTACCCATCACACTCACACACAGAACAAGAAAAGTTGAAGGATAATCCAATGTTATTGCAACTTGGTTTTTTTTTTTGTATTACTCAACATAATTTTGTGTGACTTTGTACTCAAGTTAATTGCTGAGATCTGGGAACATGTCTAGCCTACTACTAGATCTCCAGTCAGAGCTTTTTAGATGGCTCTAAAGGCTGTTAGACACTGGGGGCATAGCAAATAAACAACCTGAAAATGTTAAATATATATGTCTAGGGCTTCTAATGTGACAGGTAAGAACAGAAGGAGAGGATCTGCTCTGCGCTGCCTTTGTCAAGGTTAAAAGGAGTAATAGATTTTGCCGTCCTGGTTTGGACTGCGGAGCCTCCATGTTGTTGTTTCATAAATATAGGTGAAACTCAACCTGGTTAATGTCACATTCAGCATGTAAAAGTGCATAAAAAGGTTTCTTCTTGAACACAAACAAAATGGCTTCTTTAGGTTTAGGCAACAAAACCACCACTGTTAAGTAAAAGGGAAAACATTGTTTTTTGGTTTAAAATAACTATGTCATAACAGTGAAAGCAAAACTTAAAAACAGCACATTCTAACATAAACGTAAAAGTGAGTGAACTGTTATGTTATGAACACAAAATGGCCTCTTAATGTTTAGACAAAAATACTACAAGTTCTTTAGGTTAAGGCAACAGTAGTAAAGTTTAGGGAAAAACATTGTGTTTTGGTTTAAAATAACTGTTTCAAAAGTGAAAGTGAAACTTAACAAAAAAAGACAACTACCTCCACCCTTATGGAGTTTGACTGCTCCCTTAAAATGAGTTTTTTTTTCTTTTTTTTCCTTTTTTTTTTTTTTTTTTGTATAGAAGAAAAAACTTCTTTGGGTGGGGAGGGCCGTACTACCCACACCTATGGGGCTGATAACCACTGATAACACCTATTTATAGCCTGATAACAGTCTTATCAGCTGATATTTCTCACACTGATTGAAACATAAATTTGACTGCTCTGAGCAACCGCTACCACAGTTTCCATTTTATCTGAAGGTGATGTTCCTTGATCTCAGTTGTTAATTGAATGAATACAGTATTAGTGTTATGACCATTTCAAATGAAAACTACTATCAAAACTACGAAAATAAGATTAAAGTTGTCATAAACCCTATTTTTTTCCTGTAAATGCACACACACTAATACACAACATGTCCAGACGAAACATTTGACTGTATACATATTATATACATACAGTATACTGTAAGCACTCCTCACTTTTATCAAAAGCAAATTGCTCCCGTTATGACAATGTACGCCTTTAAGGAAAACTGCAGTCGCCTCGCTGGTAGTGGCGATGACAAGAATAGCATTTTCCTCGTACTGTTGCCATTGTTGCTACTGCCAGTACCGTAATCATACCCAGCCATATGCACACATACATGAAATATGACATAAATGAATCACTATTTTGTACTCTTAATCCATTTTTCACGCAACACCGATAGTTCAAATATTACACATATGTAACAGGCTATAATTAGTGTGTTTGTGTTTTTCTTTCCGTGTCGCTGTTTGCCTCGGGGCTGTTTCATTGTTATGTGTTTATTAGTGACTGAAAGAGACAGAGAGACGTAGGGAGTGAGGGGAAGGAGAGAGAGAGAGAGAGAGGGATGGGGATTAGCACTTTTTTTTTCCAGAGCGATGAAGCGGGGGAATAATAAAGAGAGGAGCGCATGACAGACAGGAGGTATCACCAATGAGATTAGACAAGCCTCTTACATGAGCCAGGACAGCGCAAACATCCAGCATTAATGACACAATGACAGCACACACACTCCAACACACACACACACAAACACAATCCCACCTCCTCCTCCTATGCAATAGGCAGTTAGTCATTTTTTTTTTTTCTCTGACTTCTTGGCTAATCTCACTGTTTTTCAACAAATCGGCGGATTTAATATCAGATTAGTGGATTTGCGGTCCCAGATGTTTTTTGTTCAGAAAAATGGATTACAGTGTTTAAAGTTTGTGTGTGATCCCCGCTGAATTATTTGTGCTGCGGAGAGGCCAGTGTGCGTTTCGTGTCGCAGATCCCAGTTCACGTCGTAGCTCGCGGTCCCATCTGTTGCCACTGAGTTTAGCCGGTCACCGGCGCGTTTGTTATTGCAGTTCATAGTCGTATTAGGATTCCTGTTACAAGTTCAGAAGGGATACAAGGGGCAGACAAATTGGAAAAGAGTCTAGAGGCGGTCGTTTTGATGTGGGAGTGAGTGTGTGTGGGTGGGTGGTACAGAGCTTGAATGTGTGCTAAGGTTATTTAAATTCAGACAGGAACAAACAAACAGACACACATGCAGTGGATGTAGAGGAAATTCATTAAAACAAATCTAAAAATTAGCAGTTGTGTCATTAGCAGTGGTATAATTTACTCTAGTGTAGTTCTATTTTAAGGTATTTTACTTGAATATCTCCATTTTACTACTGTTTATACTATATAGGGAAATACTGTACTTTTTACTTCACCATATTTATCTAATCCACATTTATCTTATCCATTTATCTTTTCCTATCTTATCATTTTGGCATTAAAGGAGCCAAACCTCAATTAAGCTAAAGATAAAATATACCTGGATAAATGGTGATACATGTCTTAGTCTACCTCATTTACCTTTTATTCATATATAGAGTTTACATATAAACCAGATCATAAAATATGATATATTGCTCCAGATAGTCAAGTCAAGTCAATTTTATTTGCATAGCCCAAAATCACAAATCACAATTTTGCCTCTTTACAATGGCTTTACAATTTGTACAGGATACGACACCCTCTGTCTTACCAGCTACATTGTGTAAAAACTGCTTGCATGTTAATGCATTAAGGACACTAAACCAATATAAATGCAATATCCAATATAATCCAATATAATGCAACAGTCCTAAATGAGACATTCTCTATAGTGAGTATGTTTACTTTTGCAACTTTAAGTGTGTTTTACTGCAGGCTGCTATCATTCACCATTGATACCTACATAAAGTAATGCACTTTAATTTGTAATATGAATCAATTTGTATGAAGTCCAGGTAATTGTGAACCAGGAAGTATGAACAGTGGCAATCACAGTACAGGGAGGAGGTCGTGGTGGGTGAAAAGACACCAGACTTTTGCTCAGGAGGCCAGTGTTCATACCCCAGAAGACAACATAGTTTTGTTTGTCAAGTAACTTCTATATTTACGTCATGCCCCTTCCGCTGTTATTTTAACCCAAACAACGACCCTTTCCTCAACCTAAGTAGTTTTATTGCCTAAACCTAACAAGTCGATCTTTTCCTAAACCTAATTTCCTTTTTCCCTAAGTAGTTTGTTGCCTAAACACAACCAAGTCAATCTTTTCTTAAGCCTAAGTAGGTTGTTGCCTAAACACAGCCAAGTCAATCTTTTCTTAAACCTAACTAAGGTGCTTTCTTGACTAAGTCTAACAAGGGTGTTTCTTGTGAAGATGGACTTTTACTTTAAAAAGACTGTATGCTGTGACTGTGTTGCTGGACATTCGCAGGAAAATGCACAAACACTGAAACATCAAAAATATGATTCGTGTTTATAGATGGAACTGAAAGTGTTGACCTTCACCTCGACAATTTAGTCAGACAGCTAGGTAACAATGTCATTTTGATATTAAAGGAGCACATCCTCATTGAAGCTAAAGTATGCCTGGATAAAATGGTTTTATAGGCCTTAATAATAAAAATAAATGTCTATCTATAGCAGTGTTTATGCTCACTAAGGCTTTAACAATATCTGGGTCATATCTGCAGGTAAAACATTAATTGTCAGTAGCCTTACCTTCCATTTGATGTGAGTTCCAGTTTGTCTGTCTCTGCTAATTCCCCCACAGTTCACCTCTCTTTCTTTTTTGACACCTACCAACCCAGTGGTCTCCGTCGCCTACTCCATCTATCCATCCATCTACCCATCTCAGTCTGAACTGAAGGGTTGTCAGCGCCTGTAACTTCTACCACAATCACACATTTGTCATAAAACACCACAGTTCCTCCTGAGCTCCCTGCAGGAGTGTTTTTATGGTCAAAAAGGTATTGCGCCTGTCTGCAGAGATTTGGCGATCAGAGAGTGAGTGTGGAGTTGACAGAGAGAGAGATGCCCCCCTCCCCTTCTATCTGGGTCACATTCACTTGTCTGGATGGTTGGCATCGCTGTCAGTTTAACTCGCACACACATTCACAAGCGCAATAATATCTATCAGCCCCTTTCCTCTCTTTTGACTCCAGATTATAATTGACTGCCACCCAATTCCATCGCCCTCTCCTCTATCCCTCTCCACACCCACCCCCTTCCCTTTTTTTTTTTTTTTTGGCCTCGCTCACATCCAGATTTTCCGGTTATGACTTTTGAAAGAGTTCACAGCTCTGTCATTACCAATCTGAAGCTGGTAATCTGGCCTGAGATGGCATTAGCGGTGCGGATTAGCGCTGATAAAGGCCCCATAAGCCAGCCGCGGCTCTTTGTTAAGAGCTAACCCGGCTGATAGAGAGAGGCGATAGCGGGGCGCGGACGGCCTCACAAACACACAGTCAGAGCAGATGCCTCATCGGCGACTTAAGCTGCGGAAATAATACGAATAATAGAGCGGCGAGGAGATGTGATCTTTGTTAGGTGGCAGGGCAGATGTTCTCCACTGGGGAAATTAGCAGGACTTTTTAGTCGTATTAAGAGTCTTCAGTGGGTGTGTGTGGAAAGGTGGGAGTTGTAATGGGATGATCTCAGGGTTTGAAGTTGTTTATAGTTGTTTTTTATTTGTCTGTGTGTGTGTGTGTGTGTGTGTGTGTGTGTGTGTGTGTGTGTGTGTGTGTGTGTGTGTGTGTGTGTTACGTCTGAAGGCAGGTGGAGGAGGCGGTGGGCAGCTTGTAGCGAGGCTAGCTCGGGGCCCACTCTGACTCACATTATGCCCAGCTCCACAGTCAAGTGGTCAGTGTGTGAGTCTGAAAGAGAGAGACACACACACACACAGACGCCCCTCACCAAGTGTATGTTAATGTCTTTACCTCATGGTTCAGAGGAAGATTTATTCTGGATGAAAACCTTCACAAACATAAACACACATTCATTTCTATTCCAAATTTCTCTATGTAATTTTCTTATTTAAATAAAAACACTTCAAGCTGAAGTGGGCAAGTTGCCGCAAATTGTGAGTGATTATTAAAAAAAATAAAATAAGAACACTTGTCACCCGATTGCTATGTTGAGATCAGTTGAGGAAATACCAAGGACACAGCCCACCAGATGGTGCAAACTTTCTCATTTTACACCCCCCCCCCCTCCTCCCCCCTCCCCCTCGGGGGGCCCCCCCCCCCCCCTCCCCCCCCCCCCCCCCCTTATATTCCCTTTTTTTTTTGGGGCTCCCGAAAACCCCCTTCCGGACATCAACCCCACAGAAGAGCCCCCACCCGGAATCGCCCCCCCCCCCCCCCTCCTGTGAGGCGACAGCGCCAACCACCACCCCACCCTGCAGCCCTCTCATTTTACACCTAAACAGTAATTAAAAGATGTTTCTGAAAACATTTGAGGGGAGAAATAGTCATTACAGTGACAGAATATTGATTCATATTTGACCAGCGCTGCCTAGTTTGACCGTTTGATCGGAGTTTGCGAGTGAATGACAGCTGCCCCCGTTGAATGAAACGCTGTTTGTGAAATGACCTGTGATTGGCCAAAGTCTCCTGTCATGGGCTAGATATTTTAAAACCTGAAAACAGAGTCACGAGGAGGTGCAGAAGTCTAGTTTTCTCTCAGAACACTTGAATCACAACATGCTGAAAGGTTATTAAGAAAGCTTTGCCCAATGATGCCAAAAATATTCTGCCAACTGCTGCTTTAAAGTACAAATTCAGTCGACAAAGACACTCAGCTTGAATCATATTTTTGCACTAATGAATCTGCAAAACCAAGTTAATCGCCCGTCCCCGTATGTCTGCATGTGTCTCAGCAGACTTGTTGTCGTCACTGTCCACGACCGCCTACCTGAACGACCACGAGGCGGTGACCAAGGCCTTCGCCGAGGCCCGGCAGATGAAGGAGCAGCTGAAGAGGGAGCAGCAGGTCCTGGACGCCAAGGTCGCCGCTGCCAGCAACCTCAGCCTCAACAACGGACGCTCAGACAAGGTAAAATCTCAGTTAAATCACATCTGTATCACGGGGCATGGTGTTGGATTGTGGTGTAACCTTAGCAACAGGCGACAACTTCCCCAAAAATGTAGTTTTTTACATTCCTCGATTTCTTTGAGGTTAAAATGTTGTTTTCTTCACATTTAACCCTGGAACATTACAGTATTTAATAGTATTTTCATATTTTGGTCACAAAGTGTGTCATTTCTGTACGAGTTCAACAGAAGTTCAAAAGGTCAACTGTCACACTAAATAGTGTGATATGATACAGTATTATTGTATTGTATTGACATATTACACATTATATGTAAAGGTTCATATTAGTACCTTAAAGACCACTTGTCTTAGTCATCATATATATATATATATATATATTCGTTCTGCCCCTTGCTATGGAAATACATGCTCTTTATAAACACATTTCTTTCATGCCTCTGTTCAAATATATATTATGATACTGCGATTTTTATTACAAATGACTCCCACTCATCACTAGCATCAAAAATGAAAGGGAAATATATGGATTATCTCAAGAAAAAAAAAAATACAACTGATTCAAAGAAAAAAAAGTCCTAACCAGCCGCACCGTCTCGTTGTCGGCGCGTAATAATTTGCCTTGCCATATGCCATCCCCACTGCACCATGTAGGAGGCAAATCGGCACATTCTCGCTGAAATGTGTCGAAGCTAAACAGGGCCAGATAAGGTAAAACAAGAGGCGTCTCGGAGGTAATGAGTGTGTCTGTGAGGCACACTACGGGCTACTGTGTGTGTGTGTGTGTGTGTGTGTGTGTGTGTGTGTGTGTGTGTGTGTGTGTGTGTGAAATGTGTGTGGCAGAGCGGAGCATTGGGGAGACGGTAATGTGAAGTGACGGCGCCGGCTCCTCGGCAGCGTGGCTAAATTGTGGTTATTTGTTAAACACATTGGGAGTCAGCTGGTGCACACACACGCACACACACACACACACACACACACACACACACACACACACATAGTCACAGAGCAACAGTGTGCTTGAAGCATCTGCACCGCTGACATTCAACAGCTCTATTTGTCTCTTTCTTCCTTTTTTCACTGTTTCAAACATTCAAACCTACACTGATTTCTGTATTCACCCAAGTTTTTTGTACACATTTAGACAGAGTATAGATAATAATATACTATAGATACAGTATTAAGAGTCAGTCTAATAGCCAATTAGATTCACATCAGGGAAAGGACTTGGAGGAGAGCGCATGTCGGGAAATGCAGCTGTTTTTCAGGAACATATTTTACAGCTTGTTCCACACATTTATTGCATTAAATGGGGATATTTAGCTGTTTTATTCCACTCAAGGGGATAATAACAAACTAGACATCATTTTATCATGTACTTTGTGCCATTTCTTGTTAAACTGGATTGTATTATCATATAAGAAGTCAGTGAAATTAGGTTAAAAAGTCAGGTTTTCCTTTTATTGTGATTATCCTTTCACACCAGTTACAATGGTGAAAATGATGAGCCTTATTTAGGAATATTAATAATATTTTTACCAGAATAAGACATTTATTGTTTGTTTTTTTAGCTTTAACATATATATTTAATACTTTTTATAATACTAATATGATAGTGTTTTTTAATGTAAAGATCGGGATTATTTATTTTTTATTTTTTTTGAAAAATAAAACTCTTTCTCAGCTTCCGATGCCTCGCCACTTCGCTCCGACACCCCGCTCCCTCGGCCCTTTGGCTTTGTGCTGCGCTGAGCGTGTGAAGCCGGCGAGCTCTTGGCATTCGGATACAGCGGTGTCATCCCTGACACACTCAGAGGATTAGTTTTGTCGCTACTTTGTGTCTTGGCTCCAGTGTCAGCCATTCAATCCACTTTTCTCATGTACTGTACCGGGGCTTAATGTCAGACTAGGCTGTCATCCACTCTGTCTCCCTGTTCATCTCCGTCTCTGTCTCACACACGGCAAAAAGCCCTTTGTAACGGCACATTGAAGCTTAACATCGAAAAGTGTGAGACACATTTTGTGCTCGAGGTTTAAATGAAGCTGATCATTTGTGTGAAATGAGGAAAATTCCTAAAATATATCTGATTTACATACAAAGTGGCTAAATCTGACAGATAATTGTTCATCTATTAAAACATAATAAATTCAAAATAAAACACTTTTTAAATGACTTGCAAATAAACAAAAAAGAACATTTCCACACTGCGCCTCTGCTTCTCTTTTTAGCCATATTTATTCCAGTCTGGGGGGGAAATTATCTCTAACAATTAAAGTCTGCTGGACTAAAAACAGAGAAAATGCATTTCATTATCATTCCGCCCGTCCTCCCATCCAGCCAGCCAGCTCTGCAGGGTCACATGTAAATGGAGAGGGACACTTTTTGGAAGGTTGTTTTAGAAGACGACAGTGTTTTGGGTACCGCTCCTAATCGTGTAATTAAACTGTAAAACGCTGGCGTGGAGCACTGCGGTGTCTGTGTGTTCGTCGACAGTCAGGTCGTAGCGCAGAGTGTGCCGGCTGCTTGCATTAAGCATGTAAATGCTCAGTAAATCAGCCTTTTATTGGTTGTAATAAATACCCAGGGGGCCGTGCGGCGTGGCCTCGCTCTCGTCCGCGCTGCACTCTCCCGTTCTCTCTCTCCCTCTAATGCGTCGACCCTCGGGGGGCCTCTGAGAGAGAGAGGCAAGCCGCCGCACTTCACTCTCGCAGGTGGCTGCCAGGAGTCCACACACACACACACACACACACACACACACACACACACACACACACACACACACACACACACACACATCTAATATACAGTATACACACACAACAGTAAACATCCAAACAGGACTAAATGTAATCAACATTCTCGCACATGCAAACAGACGCACAGATGTGTGTTCAAGCAGGCAGGCGTACGGCACTCTAACAATTTACTGTTGACATTAACGTTTTCGCAAATTTACAAACTGTCTGAAACCGCTGCTGTCATTCGTCTGGTTTCTCTGGGTTCGGATCCACTGATAAAACAAAAATACTTGTTATTATTAATCAACTGATTTCTTTCAGATCAGACGGGGAAATGAGCTTATAAGTCTTCAAAACTGATTTTGTTTTGGACAGATTGGCTTTAAGCCCACAGGCATCAGGTTTTATTTGTGGTTATCAAAAACTGAGATTTATGACAATTGCTTTTTTAGCTATAACTATGTTATAAATTACATCAGAGATTGAATAAATAAATAAATAAAACTTGAAGGGAGCAAAAAAATTCAGTTTAAAATCATGAAGAAAAATGGTGTAAAATCATCTTTTAAATGTTAAAAAGTAAATTGCGCCATTTTCTCAGCGTCACCGCAGATCCATGGTTTCACCCATTCATACGTTCACACTCACTGACTCACCCACCGACCGCGACTGTGAACTGTTTGTGTTGTTTAGGACAAGGCTGCCTTGGAGAGTCTGAGTCAACAGCTGAAGCAGCAGGCAGAGGACAAGTTCAGCCACGCCATGTTGGACTTCACCATGAGCGGAGACTCTGACGGTAGGGCGCACACACACACACACACACACACACACACACACACACACACACACACACACACACACACACACACACACACACACTATGCATGCAGTCATTTAGGTGACAAAAAGTGTGTGTTCTTTTTTTTTAATTTGGTGTAAAGAACGATTGGAAAATGTGATTTTTCTTACTTTCAGAAGTTTAATTTTGATATATTTCCCTAATGTAATATGCTGTTATGAGGTTATATAATAATATCCTGCATGTCGCTGTGCTGTGTGTTTCCAAAACTTCACCTTTTTATGAGCTAAGCTAAATAGGCACCTTTTAGGGCTGTCAATCGATTCAAATATTTAACTGCAAATTAATCAGACGTTTTTTTAATCTGTTCACAAGTATTTAATTCTCTTTCCAACATGGAAGTGGACAAATATGCTGCTTTATGCAAATGTATGTACATATTTATTATTGGAAATCAATTAACAACAGGAAACGATGACAGAAACCCTCACAGGTACTGCATTAAGCATAAAAAAATATGCTCAGATCATAACATGGCAAACTGCAGCCCAACAGGCAACAACAGCTGTCAGTGTGTCAGTGTGCTGACTTGACTATGACTTGCTCCCAAACTGCATGTGATTATCATAAAGTGGTCTGTCTGTAAAAGAGAGACTCGTGGGTACCCGTAGAACCCATTTTCACTCACATTCCTGGAGGTCAGAGGTCAGTATGATGTAGTTGGTGCCAACGGATAGTTTCATGTGAAACAGTAGCTTCTCTATATTTTTAACAGTGAGCTCACTGCAACCAAAACATTTCAAGTTGCATTAAAGAATTTAAACTTTAAGTTTATCCAAAAAAAACTGAGGATATAGTAGGATGTAATTTTCCGTAAACCACCTACTTAATGTGTATATTTGACTTCTGTCTGCCTTCCTCCTGTCTCCTTGCCCTCCTCCTCCTCCTCCTCCTCCTCCTTCCCTCCAGGCTCCCCCAGCGTGTCGGACTCCAGAATATTCCGGGAGGCTCGGGGTCGCAGCAGCGCCGAACCGCACATCAAGAGGCCGATGAACGCCTTCATGGTCTGGGCCAAGGACGAGAGGAGAAAGATCCTGCAGGCCTTCCCCGACATGCACAACTCCAACATCAGCAAGATCCTCGGTAAAACACACACACACAGCTTTGAGTGACAGGTGCCCCCACCCTCTGTCACCTAACCCTCTGTGCAACCCAAGCGAAAGGAAGACGCAGGCTTCTATCTCCCACTTTCTCAAACACACACAGTGATTTCATTACAAGCGGTGGCATTGTGTAAGCGGCTGTTAATGAACGGCTGGGGAGAGCGCGGCTCCCGACAAATGATGATATAATTCATTATGCATTAAACAAGCAGTGCGAGGCCGCCTGACATTTCCCCCGGACCGCCGGGATCGGCCCTGACATTTTAAAGAGCTCCTAAGCGTTTTATAACACAGGGAAATCTGGTTTTAATAAGCCCTCTTTCTCTCTCTCTCTCTCTCTCTCTCTCTCTCTCTCTCTCTCTCTCTCTCTCTCTCTCTCTCTCTCTCTCTCTCTCTCTGTCTCGATTGCTAACAGATCACAGAACAGAGAGAGAAAGACGGAGCGAGAACAGCCAAGCGCTGACAGCTTTTACCCATTAAACATACAGTAGTCGAGTGCAAATTCAGACCAGATATGAAACACACAGGGGAAGACATCCTCGAGATTACACCCACACGCTCTCACACACACACACACACACACACACACACACACACACACGACTGATGCTACAAATCTGTGAGCGGAAAGTGAGCTGAAAGAGATGACAGCAGGTTAAGTGAAGTCCCCATTAGTTTAGATAAGTACCTGTCGTCCTCGCCACTCTCCTCATTAACCAATTTTTCCCCCATCTCTCTCTTTTTCTTTCCGGGTGAAACTTCCGCCGTTATCTGTGTGTGTGTCGGTATGCACATGTGATGTCGTGTCATGCCCACATTTGTTCCTCACACACAATGTAATTGATCTTAAAGCGTTCAATTTAATTTCAAGCTGATTTCTATTATTTAGTTTCCACATAATCGCCCCCTTTAATGATTTTATCTGCATTGCTTTGCTGTTATTTTTCACACCGTTTCTTGTGTAAAAGTCGGATCTAAAACTGATCGTTATCCTCGTTATTCCCGATCCAGGCTCGCGCTGGAAAGCCATGACCAACCTGGAGAAGCAGCCGTACTACGAGGAGCAGGCTCGCCTCAGCAAGCAGCATCTGGAGAAATACCCCGACTACAAGTACAAGCCGCGGCCCAAACGCACCTGCCTGGTGGACGGCAAGAAGCTGCGCATCGGCGAGTACAAAGCCATCATGAGGTCCCGCAGGCAGGAAATGAGGCAATACTTCAGTGTGGGGTAGGGGAACTGTTGAGGGGAACTATTTCTGTGTGTAAGATAGCAAATAGATTTAATAGTAGGATTTAATATTCATATTGTGATCAGCACATAAGTAGCATTTTTGCTCTTTTACTTTATTTAAATTAATTCAGTGTTTTGTCAGAACAGCCTCAAGAATATTTTTCCACTACTCTTAGTGCATTAATTCATATTTGCTTTTACAGTGTTGCTGTAAATGTTCAGTAAATCAACACCAACCATAAGGTCTGAAATAACTTTTTCATGTTATTGATTTTTTTTTTCTAGGGCTGTCAATCGATCTTTTTTTTTTTTTTTTTTATCCGTTCAAATATACCTTAAAGGGAGATTTGTTAAGTATTTAATACTCTTATCAACATGGGTTAAATATGCTGCTTTATGTAAATGTATTTTTATATTTTTATCAATGAAATCAATAAATAATAGAAAACAATGACAAATATTGTCCAGAAACCCTCACAGACACTACATTTAGCCTAAAATATATGCTAAAACCAAACTGCAAACTGGCAAACTGCAGTCTAACAGGCAACAGCAGCTGTCAGTGTGTCAGTGTGCTGACTTGACTACAACTTGATCCAAACTGCATGTGATTATCATAAAGTGTCTGTAAAGGGGAGACTCGTGGGTACCCGTAGAACCCATTTACATTCACATATCTTGAGGTCAGAGGTCAATGGACTCCTTTGAAAATGGCCATGACAGTTTTTCCTCAGCAAAATTTTGCTTAAGTTTGGAATAAATTAACTATCTTGTTGGCAAGCTAGTACAACGTGGTTGGTACCACTGGATTTCTTAGGTTTCCTAGTTTCATATGATACCAGTATCTTCGCTGTAGCTTTTAAACAGACTGTTACAACCTCCAAAAGATTGTTTGCGTTAATGCTTAAAGAAACACTTCTTTGCTAAGACTGATACTACTCTCTACAGTACATTAGCATAAAGACTACCTTTTATCAGAGCCTGATTAGCTGTTTTAAAGAGGATCTGTTATGCTTTTGTGCTTTTTTCCCTTTCCTTTAGTGTGTTATGTAGTTTTTGTGCATGTAAAATGTCTGCAAAGTTACAAAGCTCAAAGTCCAAAGGGAGTTACTGTCCCCCACAGAAACACTGCTCCTGAACTGTCTGAAATGCCTTGATTGAAGTCCTGCCTTTTCTTCCGTAACCTGGTGATGTCACCAAATACTGTTTCTGCATAACGGCTAGTTTGGCAAAGCTACAAAGCTGACAAAGCTAGTTAAAGCAGATGACCAGTCACAACATAGTGGGCCAGTTGACCAATCAGAGCAGACTGGGCTTTCTGGGAGGGGGGAGGAGCTCAAACAGAGCATTTTAAACTGAGGAGAGATGCTACAGCGTAGCTAATATGAGAGAAATAACATGTTTTTTGAGCATTAAAGTATGAAATCATGTTGAAGTAGAAACCCAAAATGCAAGTATGCAACTGAAAATAAGCATAGTAGGTCCTCTTTAATTTAGTTTGTAACTGTGACCACAGCTCACCTATTAAAACACCTCTTCTATCTGCGTTACAGGCAGCAGGGCCAGTTGCCCTTGTCCTCCGCAGGCGTGGTTTACCCAGGTGCCCTCTCCATGGCGGGAATGCCCTCGCCCCAGATGCCCTCAGAGCACTCAAGCATGTCCAGCAGCCCCGAGCCCAACGCCAACCACCACCAGAACCCCCACATGGCCGGCCTGAAGGGGGACGAGCCGCGGATCAAGGAGGAGGAGCTGCGGCTGGACGACAGCAACGGTGACGTGTACGACGACTTTGACTACGAGGACGAGGAGGCAGATTACACCAGCGACAACGAGAACCATATCACCCAATAGGACGGCGTTTTCTACAGCCGCCTACTTATAAGCCAATCACAGCTGGTTAATCCCACACAATCCCACCAATCAGGAAGAAAACTTTCTCTTTTTGCCAATCACCTTGAGTCCCGATCTCACAACACCCCCCCCCCCCCCCCCCCCCAACCCCCCTTCCACCTCCTGACTAACATGGACTCTTTTAACAGAGCCAGATCCCACTGGAGTCCTGATACCAGCATCTGATCAATCAACTGAAGCACAGGACCTGTCACTCACACTGACTGTTACACAAACTGGAGTCTGGGAGGACGAGACGACCAAGCCAGCCTCCGAAGCTTGCAGAGGAATATTCATGTACTACTGCGAGATTTTTGAGTGTTAATGCCGCGAGTGAGGAGAAAAAAAAAAATCACACTCAAAAAGCAACCGTTTGTAGAAAAGGAGACGTTTTAAAACTGAAAAAGACGGATCAGCGGACCTGTCAAAGGCTAACAGACGACACTTTAAGATGGCGGACCTGTTTATTATCAAGAGACACTTTTAAAAAAACAGCTTTTTTTTTGTTCTTTGGTTCTATAATATTCTCACTCAGGTACACGGTGCCAATAAGTGGCTTGTGAATGTGATTTGTTGTTTTTGTGCTACAAGTTTGAATAATAATAGAAAAAAGAGACATTTCTTTTTTTCCCCTTTCGTTGTAAAGCACCTGAAAGACATCAGACATGTTTATTTTTAACTAAAACATATCTTTTCTTCAACCTCGCAGTGTGCTGTCAAAGCCCCCCCCCTCACCACCTTCCTTATTTTTCCTCTGTGTTTTTTGAATTTGATGGGACGGTCCAGCCAGGACTGACCGGTACAGCGTGGACTGTCCCACTTTGATTTTTGGGGGGAAATGGGGAGTCTCTCTGGCGTCACGGAGCAGAAACGAAAGCACTGTGTTGTGAGACAATCCACCAGTTTTCTTCTTCTCGCTCCGTCCCTCTATCTTGAGCTCGTCCGGGACAAAACATCAGTGCGTGTCAGTGTGTTGTGTAAAATCTCATTTTCAGTCCAGGATACAGAAAGACAGGCTTACACTGCTGCTGTTAATTACTGTACCACACACACACACATATACACTCACACACACACAGCTGTTGTTGTGTCCCTCAGTGTTTTCCCGCTCCCTCCAATCACCATTGTCCTGCTGCCCCCAGTGGGCGGAGCTGAGCTGAAGCAGCCAGTCAGTGTTTCTGTTTGTATTTGAATACTGTATTTTATTATTTCTCTTCAAACTGCCTCTAGTCCAATAATATTATTAACAATAATTATAAGGATGGTCAGCGTTTCCTAAGTTTAGTAAGTTATGTACAGTATAATTTATTTTTCTCCTCTTTATCGGGTTTTTATGACCATATGAAACTATGACAGTCAATGAAACATTATTCTATTTAGCTGGTAGGTATTTAGATCTAAACAAAAGTTGTCATTTTACCTTGCTTTGTTTTCTTTTTGTTTCATTCTTTTTTTGACACGTTCGTTTTGTATTAATCCTCCGGGCGGGCGGGCGGAGTCAGGACAGCGAGCTGGACTGACAAGACTCGACGCCGGCCCTCCTCCGAGCTGAAGACGTAACCTTTTCATGTCCAAACCCATTTCTAAAAAGCACTCAGACTCTGAGAAAAAGATTTTTTTTTTATTGTTATTATAATTTTATTTGTAATGGTTATTATAATGTATAATGTGAAGTTTCCTCTCTTTTATTTTGCCTTTTTTTATTGTTTTTTTTTTTTTTTTAAGGGAAATCAGTTTTTTGGAAACTGTTTTTCTGTGAACAAAGAGTCCCGTCCCCGTTTACTAGCTCTGGTCGCCTCACCGAGACACAGTGGAGCATCTCTGGCTCGGCTCCACACACACACACACACACATGCACAATCACTAACACACATTTCAAATGAAGAGATTATCGTGACAACCAAACGAATCCTATGCTGTCCTTTTTTCTGTTTTATGAAATCTAGATTTAAAATCCTGTACATATATTTTGTTTGGTGTTTTTTTTTTTTTAATTTTTTAAATCATAGGAAAGAAGTGTTTACCGTGATCCACCAGGGAGCTCCACTGTGTGTTTGTTTGAGACGACCGGGCACATCTACAGTATCTTTAAAGTCACTTCTCATCAGGAGCCCTTTGCTTTGTTTGAGCTCCACGCGACGTTACAGGAGCCATGACTACTCTTCAGGTGTGCTGTCACATAGTGATCCCCCCGCAATCATTCTCGCTGTAGATGTTCGCCACATAATGAGCCTCTGGGTCTTAATTTCGCTGTGTAGTTGCCCCTGTTATCACGCCGTGGTTCAACCCAATGCTGGAGAGAGGGGACTAAGTGGATCAATCCATTTTTAGGGTATCAGGGGTGGGTGGGGCATTAAGACGTCAATCATCCCTGCTGGCAAGGTCTGACCCCATATCAAGACAATGAAAATGATGATATTATTTAAGACAATCAAAGTCATGAGTGGAGCTCAAAACAAAGTAAGAATTATTACAAGTAAAAAAAAATATCTTACCATCTCAACTTGAAAAATCAAGAAAGATAATTATGTAAATATAACATAGAGTTATAGATTTATATTTTGTTCATAACACAGTGTAATATAAGTTGTATATTTCTTTTTTTCTCTCCCTACTGTCTCTTTTATTGATGTTATCCATGCCACAGAAAAGCAGGAGTCGCAGTACTCTCACAAACAAAAAAAATGAAGAAAAATATCAAAGAAATAAAGAAAAACAGGAAAGGGAAAAAAAAAAAAGCCGTGGGCTGCCACCACCATCTGTTCTAAGTTCACTTTTTTTCAGTATTACTGCCAGACAAGGCTCTAATAAAGACAGCAATGTGTTCGGTAAAACTTGTGCTGGTCCTGGTCACTTCTTTCTTCCACACATACATTCACACAATGGGTTTTACAGCTCCAACATATTCACAGAAACATAAACTGCCATGACCTTATTTTGCAGAGAGGACAGTGAATGCATCCTTGCTTGTTTATATGATATTAATAAAACCAAGAAAAATAACAAGTAGAGTAGATATGCACAAATGAGTTAATTTAGTTTTTGAAAGACATTATAATCCAGTTAATTAGGGCTGCAACTATGGATTGTTTTCAATGTTGATTAATCTGTCGGTTATTTTCTCTTATTTGATTATTTTTTCGTCTATAAAATTCGTCTATAAAATGGTGAAAAATGTCGATCAGTGTTCCCAAAGCCCAAGATGACGTCCTCAAACTCAGAGATATTCATATTCATTTATTGTCATAGAGGAGGAAAGAAACCAGAACATATTCACATTTTAGATACTGGAGTTAGAGAATTTTGACTTTTTTCTTTTTGATTAATAGTTGACAACTAATCGATTAATTGTTGCTGTTCTGAAGTCAATTTTATTCATATCGAAACAGAAGTTATCTGTGGACACATTTCAGGTGTTTGAATCAGATTTTGATTTTTCCCACCTGTTATATTTTTGGCTCTAAAAGTCTTCCATATATCATCCACTCAGTGACAAAACTTGAGCTCTCGCAGCGGTGGCAGTTTTGCCAAGTAATTTGATTATTTTCTTGATTAATAAATTAGTTGTTTGGTCTATAAAATGTCAGAAAATGGTGAAAAATGTCAATCAGTGTTTCCCAAAGCCCAAGAGGACATCCTCAAATGTCTTGTTTTATCCACAACTCTAAGATATTCAGTTTACTGTCATAGAGGAGGAAAGAAACCACTAAATATTCACATTTTAGAAGCTAAAATCTTTTACATTTTTTTCTTAAAAAATAACTCAAACCGATTCATTATTACTTTAGTTGGTGATTAAAGTAATAATTTTTAGTTTAATAGTTATCGATTAATTGTTGCAGTTCTAAAGTCAGTTTTATTCTAATCACAACAAATGTTATCGCAAGACATTTTTCGGGTGTTTAAATTCAATTTTATTTTCCACCAGTGTTTTATTTTTGGTTCTAAAGGTCTTCCATACCTCCCTCTGTCAACCAAACCAAATTATACAAACTGATTAATTGATTCTCAAAATAGTTGTTAATTTAATCGTTGACAACTGATTGATTATTGTTTCAGTTCTAAAGTCAATTTGATCAAGTATATCAAATTATTAAATCAAATTTTGTTTTCCACCTGTGTTTTATTTTTGGCGCTTAGAGTCTTCCATACATCCCACCGTACTCCACTCAGGGACACAATGTGAGCCCTCGCGGCGGTGGCCCTGCCCGCGTGTTGCCGAACAATTCAATCATCTCCATAACAACGTGTTAATTATGCTAAGTCCACCTTCTTGCCCCTCCAATCAGAGGGCCAGCTGGGAGGCGTGGAGCCGAATCACGGCCCGTTAGCAACCTGATAACCTAATTAAGCACAACAAGGGACACGGGAGGAGAGGGGAGTGGGGGGAGTGATGAAATGTGTGCACATGTGCGACTCACACAAACAAAAACAGGGGGAAGATTATGTACTATACTCTGACCGTCTCTAAAATGTGCTGCTGTCGCCGGCAGTTTAAAAGCAAATCTTTAATTGATGCTCACTAAAGGATGTTGAGGATGTTCCTTCTACTTTTAAAGGGTTAAAAAACACAAAACCCCACTCAGCGCGCCCATTAAAATGCTGTCCCCATCTGTGTCCATATGTTCAGCAATCAACCCCCACCGCCCCGTCCAACGCCGTGCGCATAAAAACAGTTAAATGCACTCAGAGGAGATGATTTTTACGTGCTTTGCTAATTAGCATAGCTCCACATACACACACAGAAAAAACGTCCCTTTGATGCAATAAAGAGGCACGACGGGGGCAGATCCACAACTCCTACTGTAAGTGAAGGACTTAGTTGTTCTCTGGGCGTTGTGAATTTTTCAGAGCTAGCCTGGAGCTAAAAACCTGAGAAAAGGTTTATGTGTGAATAACTGAGGAGCAAGAAAGGGGATTTTTTTTTTTTCCTTTATTGTCAGCAGTAGTAGCACAAGATGCTGGAGGAAGCACACGGTGGCTAGACTCAGATGAAATCACGCACCCTAAGGTGTAGCCTAGTGTAGGAGTTACCTCAGCTTAAACCACAGTTGTCCACTGGCTATTTCCATCACAGTAGTTGAGTCAAAGGAGTGAAAACTGTGCTGTCTTCAAATAAAACTTGTGTTTCCATCATGTACATAATATGCTTGCCGTTCAAGTGTCGGTGTCTAGAAGCCACAGAGGCTAACAATTTAGCAAGCGGGTAACATAATATGGGAAATGCAAAGGCATAATGGAGAAAGTTGAGGCCTTTAGGAATATCAACATTTTTTTCAGACATGTTACATAATTATGAGGAAAAACAATATATGGCTAAAAATACAATGAACAGAGTGCTTCAGGGATGATGTATTCTTGTAGGCCAACCAGGAAGTTAGCATCACCCTGGTTCCCTCGACCCTCACTGGGTTTTGGATTATTGCTGAAAATAAGCTCTGTGGCAAACACAAGTTTATGATAGTTTACACCATTGGTTCCCTAAATAATCTCAACAAATGACCACTTTTATGATTTTTGAAGTTTGAATGCTATCACCAGAATTAAAAAGCTAATGCTAGACTATAAACAAACTACACAGTTGCATGACCGCGAGTCCAATGATGCTGTAAATGCAGCCAAGTCAGGGTGATGATGTTTAATTGTCTCATTTAGCCACTTGTTAGCAATCGCCTTTTTTAAGAAACACGAAGGTTTCAAAATTTGTGAGAATCAGTGGGATATTTGCTGATGTACTTTATATCATAGAAGAAAAACGTCTCTTAGCTTGCATCAACCACAGATCATATTTCAGGATTTTAAGGAAAAAACCTGTTGAATTCCAGATGCAGTGCTAAAATGCTAACTAATAACCAGATTTTAGGACTCATTTCCTGTAACCTTGTATTAACTTATTATGTATCCAAAAACTTCCATGTCCTCCGCCATTTCTGACAATGTCAACAAACGTGTCACAACTTGTGGACATGTGGTGCCTTCAAATGGGGTCGTATTTACCATGTTCACCAGAAGAGACCATATAAAAAGGTCATTTTGGTATATCATAATAAAAGTGTTTGTTTGTTTTTCCTCGTAATTTTATAATATCTCTGCAGAAAATGTTGATATTCCCAATGGCTTCATCTTTTGTCCTTTTGTTTTTGCATTTGCATTTCCTGTATTATGTTACCCTCTTGCTAGCTTGCTAAATTGTTAGCCTCGGTGGCTTCTAGATGGCAACAATAGCGATTATATTGCCGTTGCCTCGCAGTGGTGTTCCCATGACTTAATTATCTTAACGCCAAGCATATAGTGTACATGACTTCTCATGTCGTATGCAGGAGCTAACAATTTAGCAAGCTAGCAAGTGGGTAACATAACGGAGGAACTGCAAAAGCATAGTGACAGACGAGAAAGATGAGGACACTGGGAATGTGAACATTTTCCTCAGACCTATCATAAGATTATGAAGAAAAATAATATACGTCTAATACTGAAATACAATGCACCGAAAAATTTACTTCCATGACCTCCGCCATTTCAGAAAACGTCAAGAAACATGTCACAACTCATGAGCTTTGTGAAGGGGGACAGTAAACTCAACCCCATTTGAAGACACAAAGTATTTACATTTGAATGCCACATGTGTATATTCTCGACATGATTTACTTTGCTCTAACTTTGCTTGTGAGCTCAGTGCTCACAACTTGTGAATCATGTGCTCTTATACGTTTGGTCCTCGCTGCGCATGCGTCGAGTCGACTGTGTGAGTTTGAGCGCTGCCCTCTCTCTCTGCAGCGGCTCGGTGAAATATGCAGTTTTCTACCGTGGGTGTTTGGAAATTGAGTGAAAACGATGTCACATTAATGATTTAAAGTCGGTAATAGGATGTGCTGTGACGCTGAGCCGCCAGCTAAGCTGAGTTTAAGGCTCCGGCGTTAATGTATTCATGAGGAGGGGGGATTATACAGAGACAAGAGTAGCTAGAGAGCTGAGTGCAGCAGAGCAGGCAGGGCCAACAGGCCTGCTAGATATATATATATATATATATATATATATATATATATATATATATATATATATATATATATATACTACACAAGCATACACCTCACAATGAAGGACTAAAGAAATATACAGCATATTGTGGATAGTCTGCAGAGAGGAATTAAAAAGAAGCAATATGATGTTAGAATTAACTGTATTGCGACATATTATTTGAATTTTTTTCTTGATGCTTTGTGAATTATATAATTATAAAAGCTGCAGACATATTACATGAGACAATACAGTTCAAACAGGACTGGTAAACTGACATTAATCAATAGTCAGGTTGTGATGTGCAAAAATCCAAAGAAAATACAATTTAAATATGGTTTTATTTGAAAAAAGATAAAATAAAAATAAAAGCCTAAATCTAGGTTCTCTATTTTGAAAATCCGTAATTGTTGAGTTAAGAACAGGAGCAAATGTAAATTGTAGTAGAACATTTTTAAGCCAGCAATATGGGGGTCTAATTGTTTATTTATCCCATAATAAATACAGTTATTTATGAAAATAAAAGTCATGATTTTGTCTCAAAACTCATTGTAATGTCTGATATGTGTTGCAGTATTCTGGGCTAGGGTTGGGGTTCTGGGCGGGGGGGGGGGCTCCAAATCTTAATTTCACCTGGGGAACCAAAAAGGGCTGAAGCCAGCCCTGCAAAAAACATATTATTACAAATCAGGTAGCTGTTTCCTATTCCTTCGTCTTCTGGCAGCACAGCTAATCCCCCTGTCTAGCACACTAATGTATACACAAACTGCAGCATCATTAAAACAGAAAAACGCAATCGTAAAAGTCTCATAAAAATGATTTCAGCAAAGTACTTAAGCTGCAAAATTTTTCAAATATTTCACCAGTCCTCCCTCTTTCTCAATAATGCTAAAGAAAGTGAGAAGAGGCTCTGTGCCTGGGCATTAATATTAGGTGGCTGATGCATTAAGAGTCCATAAAATAATCCCATATCAGAAAGTGCTTGCACTCAAACCATAAAAATAAAGTAACACGATGCTGAGATGCAAAATAAAATAGAGATATGCAAGCATATGGTATATTAAATATATATTTTTTATCATTTTGGCAGATGGCCACCCAGTTACTTTATTTCCTGTGATTTAAGTGTGAGTAGTTTTACACGTATAGGATTAATGTGTGACAGTTCACATGTAGCACATATCACATTATCACATGACAGCGCTGCTCAGTCCTTGTGTCTTAAATACAAACATGACAGATTAATCGGTTGTATCTGGCATCTGTTGTTTCTGGAGGGAAGAAGGGTTGACTCAATGCGAGACGAGCCTCGAGACGACTGGGAGGGTTTCATGGCAAACCAATGACCGCGCAGATATTAGCTTCACTGCTTCCTCCCCGCAACTTCATGCACTTCCCTCAGTCAGGTTCCAAAGAGCAATGTAATCAGCGTGACACGAGGCAAACAATCACAAAGCGCCGTCAGTGTTTGAGCGACGGCCCTAATGTGACAGATCTGAGAGCGGCGGCGTGTGAGGGACAGGCGTGGCGCGCCGCGGAACAGCGAGGCCCGCGGGCTGATCCCCAATCAAGACTGGGAAACTGGCTCGACTCCCCTGACACGTCGCCCCTCTGCTCAGACGCCACTCACATGAAACACTCACCGGCGTCAACAGCGGCAGCAGCTGGCCTACTTTCACCCGTCTGTCTGTCTGCGCGTCCCCATCAAAATGTATGGATTTGTTTATTTCCCCTCATGTGTCTGCGTGTTCGGGCCATGATTGTTTGTTTTAGTCTCTTTCTCAATGACACGTGCCCACTATCCTCTTTCATTCATAAGCGTTGCTGTTTGTTTGGTGTCATTCTCTTCTCTTTTGTCCCTTTTCTTGACCTTTGACCTCAACGATCTGACTTTACGTCCGCTAGTTTTTTGCTTGTGAAGGTTTCTAATGGAGTGAAATGACCCAGAAGTATCTAAGTCACAGCCACGATGAGAGCTGTGGAAAGTCTCTAAATGCTTAGGAAAGGTGCTTCGGTGCTTCCTTTCTTATCTCCTTTAGCATAGGATACACCGAACCATCCTTTACCAGAGAAAGGAGATAATGCCGCCCCATAATTCCTTTGCGGCCGCAACTTTTAAAGCGATGCACCATTCGGACGTCATGAAAACAAATGATATGCTTATCTTGCATAATATTTTCACACAGTCATACTCTAATAAATATGAGTCGACACTTATTTCTGTTGATTTATTTCAAACAAGTAACAAATAGTAAAAAGCAAAACAAGAATAGCAAATAAAATGAGCAATAAACTTATAATAATCAACATATATAAATATTACGTCCAAAAAGGAGTAGAAAGAAATATACATTTAATGGGTCTACTCCTTCACCATAACAAAAAAAATAACTCAGCATTTATCATATAAACTTTTGCGGTAGCCTGCAGGTTATTCCTTTTTTATTTCCACCCTCAGTAATGAAGTGATATTTTTCACAGTTTGTCAAGGTTTGGTCAGATAACCCTTTATTATATGTTGATGTGTATCTGTCTTTCACACAGCCGTCACTGAAAGACCTATTTGAAACCAAACGATGTGAGCAGGCACCTTTTGTAGTCTATCTTCAGAACGTTGTAGTTTCAGACCCACGTCAATAACATCCACCGCCATCACATCATAATGTCGGAGCCCAGTGAAGTGCAGTCCTAATGAATTCTCCTTCACATCTTTCCTTGATGATGTTTTCCACCGAGGTCAAGGAGAAACAGTTTGGAAAAGACATTAAGACGTGATTTTTTTGACTTTCCGCAGTCACAGTGTCATTGGAAACAGCCTGAAATGCACATTTGCAAAACTTTTTGTGATTTGGATAACAATCCAAGCACTTTTTTTCTCATTAATTATATTTTATCTGTCACTAAAATGGGAAAAGGGTTGACATTTATATAATAGTATGATCAAAACAGAATCGTGATAGAACAAATTAGAGTATGATAATCATCAGATATGGAGAACGTGTAGGTGGGCCAGTCACTCAACAGCCACATAACTTTTCACGCCAAACTTAAAAACATGATGTCGTTCGCTGAACAGCAGTATCAAAGCGAGATAAAGAAGCCTGTGGGCGCTTTAACGTCATTCCGTGAAATATATATTTTTTTGAGACAAGAAAAAAAAAACCTGTAAAACTGTTATTTTCTCTCCCCATCAACACCCTAATGCACACATGCAAATATTATGCTAATGGTATGTTAATTGGTGGAGTAGCTGCAAAGCAGCCCTGCTGTTCAAATGACTGGTGAGAAAATAGGTGGGGTCAGTCGCAAGCTGTAAAAGCAGCTCCAACACAAATAAACAAAACCCTCGGGGATTAACAGAACAAGGGCCAGTGATAAACGGATGAGAAGAGAGACAGGGAATACAACAGGCTGCAAGCGAGGGGACAAGGGAATCAGCTCAGGGATATGGAAATACGACGAAGCGGAGGGACAAGGGTAAAGGGAATAAGTGGGGGAAGAAAGGTTTATGAGGGAGACACGGGGATTAAAAGGGGACACGGTAAAGGGAATAAGAAACAGGACAGAAGTAAAACAAATAAGAGTAAAGAGGGCTGAGCATTAAAAGGCAAGGGGTTGTCAATAAAAGGATAAAGCAACACGCAGTGTGAAAGGAATTATGCATAAGACGGGAGACTAGCGGACAGATGGGTTAAGCATATCAGCATGGAGGAAAAGGGTAAGGGAAACAGGCAAAATAAAGTGACTCAAGCTAGTGTTCAAGAGTGAAAGGAGAAAGAAATGAATGTGGGATACTGTAAGTTAGGCAGAATGATTAAGGGTGCTTTCACATCAGGGATACACCTTAATTCCAGTTTGTTTGATTGGTATGAACGCTCTGTACCATACTATAGTATGGGAACTGTTTGTTGATCGAGTCCACTTGAAAAGGTGGTCTGGAGCATGGTTCATGTGTGCTCGGCAACGGTTCACATCAGGTGTGAAAGCCAACAGTACTGAAACAAACGTGGACAGCTATTTTACGCGAGTAACTGACTAGCAGTCAGCTAGTTTTGAACAGTCTGTTTCGTCTCCTCTGAAGTCTGTATGTTCGCAGCAATGCGCCAGTCTCACCATCCAAACTGCACACTGGGGACAATGTGTAGAGCGGCATATTTTCACATCAACCTTTGGTTTATTTCGACCAAACCAGTGTGGTGATTGTTGGAAAGATTAGCGACATTTTGGTTAGTTTTTTTTTTTTGTTTCTGTCTAATTTGAAGTGTTTGAAGATGCTCCGCCAAAAGAACTGCTGATCTCAACATAAACAAATTCACGTGGATGATGACTCAAACGTGCTCAGGTACGGGACAGTTTCACTAATGTGAAAGCTGAGTGGTAGGGGAGTGGGAACAGGAGGCAGTTGTACTTCGGCATGGTATGGATCAATTGTACCTAATATGAAAACGCCCCGAGAGAGCAGGTTAAAGCAGAGAGACCATGAGGAGTACAGGCATGTATGTAAAGGTCATCATGTTGTCTGGGAAGAAATGAGTCAGTGCTATAAAAGCCCAGTAAGGAGACTATATACTTCCCACTTTTACATATGTGATTGGGACGCTTCATAGCAACTGTACAGGGTATCAATTTTCACACAACTCATCTGTTCATATTATTACATTATTATATTATATTAAGGCTTAAAAGTTTGTGTAATTAAGGGCGTAGCAGCTTTGAATGATAGGTGGTTGCTAGCTGTCCTGCTAACCTGTTGAAGTTCGGCATGGACCTTAAAAGGTTATGGTTAGGATGGGCATCGGGCAGCAAGTCTCGCGAGAGAGTTTTTGCAAACTTTTGCAACTTGTTAGTGACCAGCTACTCAACTGCAATCCACCTCTTTGCCCATTTTTGGATTAGTTTATTTAGGGGGGTCAATTTGCAGAATATAGCATTAATAAGCATCTTCCATACAGTTCCTTTAGGGACTGTGAAAGTTATAGTGTGCAAAGTTACAAATAAGCTCTTCTAAATATCTAGAGATTTGTGAAGTCTGTTTTCTAGGAGGACTTCTACTCCCCATACCCCATGTTGCACCATATAATTGTTTGGAGTATTGAGAGTTGTGAAACATTACAGTATGAACACCCTAAATAAATAAGGCATCCCATCGTTTTCTTATGAATCTGTCAGGGGCTTTATAGCACCAGGCCTTGAGTGCCTCTGGTCTTTTCCTGTGTGTAGCGTAATTCGGAAGAGCTCAGCGGGCCCTGGCAGCAACAATGCTATTTGGAAACTGTCAGCATCCACCCCATGCCAACCAGCCACAAGATACCCCACCCCCCCACTCCTCTTCCCTCCTGAAAACATCCCCTCTGGAACCCCAATGGCTGCCAGTTTCTCAGACAGCCCACCGCTGACCCCTTCAGGCCAGGAAACTGTCGTCCAGCCAAGGAGCCAAAGAGCCCAGGGGCCTTGATTCCCCCCTCCAGACTCTGAGATGGCTGTGTTGGCTGCTTATTCAAGCCTGGGAAGGAAAGGCAGAGAGACATAGAAAAAGCAAGGACGGGGAGTAAGAAAGAGAGTGCTCAAGTTTGCATTTTTAATTCCATCGCCTCGTCACTTCATTTCGCTCCAAGATTAAAAAGCCCACTTACTCCTCTCTTTGCTTTGGACTTTTTTTAATATGACAAGGATTTCCCCGGCATGCGTGCTCTCCAGACGGCGCTGCAGACGCCACAAGCCATGCAGCAGACAGCCATGTGTCCTGACAGTTGACTTTGAATCCCAGTCGAGATTAACTTGATTTTGACAGCTTTGTTTTTTCAGTGTATTTTTTGAGAAGAGGTTGCAAAAGGTTGCGCGAAAGACACACTGCCCTCTCAGTTGTCGTCACGTATTTGTCCTCCCCCTCCCCTGCTTTTGTGTCCCCTCTCATTGCAGCCAAATATGACCAGTTGGCACTGTCTCCCCGCCTCTGGGGCCTGTGTGGAATTGTTAAGACTTTTCCGATTGGGACAAATCAGGACAATCCAGCCTCAGTATTGCAGAGAGAGAGAAAAAAAAATCAGGAAGCGACGTGACAGCAGAGGGATTGTCGGTTTAAAGTTTAAACTTCGGACAGCTGTTGTATCATGAGTGTAAGAGGGATTTCCTGGATGGAGGTGTCCTAATGGCTCGGTGTTAATATGAATTCATAGACGGCCCATTAGCGGCCTTCACTAACCCACCTCCTCCTCTTCTTCCGTCCCACCATAATGGCCCTGGCTCGAGCCGCTAGTCTGCATGTAGCGGATATAGCCTGGATTTATTCTGATGTTCCCAGGGATTACACCCTCAGTGAGCTGTGTATTATGAGTAGATTTAGGCCCATAACTCCTGAAGATAAGGGGGGATTGGGGTGATTGTTTAAACGGCATGTGTTAGCCATCATGGCCAGGACACGAGGCCGGCAGTGTGTATGTGTGAGAGAGAGAGAGAAAGATTCAGGAAAATAAACTGTTCAGAGCATCGGTGTTCATTGAAATTCCAATCTCAGTCAAAATGAAACACTATTGAAATACTTTAAATGAATTCAAACGAATGCCTTATGTAACTGAAATGCTTTTTGGATAATGAAAAGCTTTTGGTTGCATTAATCAAAAGGGAAATTCCGACGATTATGCACAATCGCTGGTATTTATTTTCACATCATCTGTAGAGGTTCGTTCCAACCACTTTATAAAAGAGAAAATTATTACAAAATAATAGTATAATAAAAAGCAGACTGTGGTTCTTCTTCTTAGAAGAAAAATAAGCTTGTACACCTCCTCATGGCTCTTTTTTCAGGCTTTAAAAATCTAGCCTGTGACAGATCAATGGCCAATCACAGGTCATTTTAGAGAGAGAGCATTCCTATTGGCTGTTCATTCACAGGAGGCAGCTGTCAATCACTCGTGAACTCAGCAGCGCTGATCAAATATTTAGTTACTGTAATGCTTATTTTTCTCCTCAAATGTTCTCATAAACATTTTGTAGTTGCTGTTTAGTTGTAAAATGAGAAAGTTTGCTCCAGCTGGTGGGATGCTTGGTATTTCCTCAACTAATCTCATCATGGCTGCCGGGTCACAAACTTTGTCATTTTACAGCTAAACAGTAACTACAAGATGTGCAAGAAATAGGCATTACAGTAACAGAGTATTGACTCGTATTTGATCAGCTCTGACTAGTTTGACTGTTTGATCCGAGTTTGAGTGATTGACAGCTGCTCAGAGACGGTGGGCTCCAGATCAGCTCTGTTTGGTTGTTTTTCTCTGGTCTGTGAAATCTTGCAAATGCCACCAGGAGCACCTGAGATTACCTTCACTACTCTCAGGACATAGTGACCATTTTATTAAAATACCTTTTTTAAAAATGAGATTTGCTCCAATCTGCCTAATGCTTTGTAACCTTATTTTTGAGTGTCTTGGAGTCTGACTCAATCTGTCTGAATCCAAGTCACATTCAGCTTTGAGAGATAACAAAAGCTTTTTTACGATGATAAATTGTACCACAAAACTACAACTGTTTTGAGCCAGAGAACACAGCGAACCCAAAGCGAGACATCCAGTCTTCCTGATGTCCCGTTGGGTCTATAGGACATAAATTTGGGGCTCTGACATGCTGCCGCTCGACACATGTGTGCGCTCTGGTATTGTGGTGGTGAGCACAGTGTGGCTGAGCAGCCCTGTGGTGAGGCTCTTTACAAGGCCTCAGGGACAAGCGAGAGACCACACTGACCACAAAGCACAGCTCCATAAACACTGTCAGACTTTCAGCAGAGGACGGCCAGCGCACAGAGCCAAGGACTGGAGGTCTGCGGGATAACTTCACTGACAATGATGAAGTCACAGAATGACACAGCAGAACGTTTTTACGCTGCTGTTAGTCTGACACTGATACCAAGGTGTTCAAAGTTGCCTGAGAACAATTTTATGTCATTGGTTTGAAATTCTCACCTGATATGTTGGACAGTGCAGGTGTTCAGAACGTCCAAGGTAATCTGTGAATGCACTTAATGCAGCTCCAGCGTTCTGCAGCCACGTCTGCAGAAAGTATACACTGCTACATATACTTTAAAGCTGCACTAGGGTATTTTGCACATAGGTGGCCCCAAATAGAAGTAAGGGATACTCTTTTTGACAGTCTGAGGGATTAATTACCCAGAAACTACATGCTGTGATGTCAATAAACTGCATTTTTTCTTTAACTATATTTCAACTTTGGTCAAGACAACCTGAAATTCATGAATTCCAGCTGTGACTATTTAAAACTCTGGATAAACCTGGAAATTTCCAGATGCCCGCAAGAAAGCGTGTATTGTTATCCTTAGGGTGAATAGCAAAATATTGATTTGTGATCGGCTGAAAATGTCCAAATACCTGCGGATGCAATCAGTGCTCTATAAATGGCTGTAATTATTTCACCATTTATGTTGAAAAAACACACAGCACTGTTTTTAGTTTTTATTGATGCAACATTTTGACCTACATCCAATACCTGTAATACTGAATATAACTGATCATTCATCTTTTAAAAACTATGTTTTAATCTTACAGCTTTAAGTGCTGAATCGATTATTGTTAGCCAACCCATTTCTAATAAATCATGTCTTATAAAAGGTGATAAGTGATCGTTTATTTATGGTTACTTTAAAATGTATATATGCATTATAGAATTATTACTAATGACAGGTTGCTAAATTGTAGAAAATCATTACGGTTGTTGCAAATATACCTTGAAAATAATTTGCGTTTCATGTTTCCAATCAATTGTCAAGTGAGTTTAGATTGAAATGCAGCAAAATCAATCAATCAATCAATCAATCAATCAATCAATCAATCAATCAATCTTTCTATCAACTGGTTGGGAGCGAATAAACTCGGCCACATCGTGTTTTGGTCAGAAGGTGGCGCTGGAGGCTACGCATGACTGTAACCTGCCAGTAAACAGAGTAGAAGAAGAAGAACTTGCAAACCGGAAACAAAACAAGTCGACTCACCGCGTACTAGAGAAAAACTAAGAGAGATATTCAGGAATATGTTTAATTTATAAGCAAGTTTGAATTGTTCTTTCATGTCAGCTATTAATGGCGATGTTTGATGTTGTCCGGAGACGAAGACAAACATTCACACGTTATGGGAATATCCGAGGAGACGACGAAAGCGGAAGCAGCTCATCAGTCATGTAAGTTAATTGCTAGCTACGTACATTTATCTTAATAATTCCAGTAATCCGCAGTTGAGGACGTTTTATCGAAATTAGCCGTTTCCAGACAGCTTTTCTGATACTTCAAAACGCGTATAAAATTATATAAATGGAAACACAGCTATATAAGCTTGTAAGGCATGGGAAGGCAACTATATTTCTAGAGTACCTTCCAAACAGGCAGTTCAAAATGCTGTGAGGCAAAGAGCGGCATGAAACCACATTTAAAACACACATTAAAAGGAAAATTTAATAGATTAAAATAAAATAAAATGGGAAATAATACAATAACAGACCAGCAATACATTCATACTGCAGTTACAGCAAACATCGATATTGCCAAGAAGTGAAAGTCATTTGTTTGGTCCATGTCAACATCAACAGCAGCAAAGTTACCCTTCCGCCATTTTGGACTGAAAGCGACTATTTCATGCTAGTTAAACGTCCGCTTCAAAAGTGCAGCACAAAAGTAAAACAAAATGATTAATATTCTGTTGTCATATATACTGAAATGGCTTTTGTAGAACAATACAATATTATAAATATAATAAGGAGCAACAACTGGAGTTTCATCTCTCTGCATCTACATTCTGGTTACAAATACAGTGACAAGTTAGGATGCCTCAAATTCAGTACAGGAAATAATAGTGAAATGAAGAGAGGAGAAATTAATCAGTCAAAGACATAGTAGGCCTACTAGAGCATAGTTTGTGTTGTATTACATTCAATTTTTAAGTAGTATTTTAATCGCAATATTATAACTCTGATTTTGATGTGTACATCCTCCCCCAAGGTAATCTGCTTTTTATTCTTAGGTACAGTGGCTTTTTAATTACTTCTCCAAACCATTTGACCACTTATCATAAGGATGCATCTACATCAAACTCCATTTAAACAAACTACAAATAGTTAAATTATTAGAAAGTGAGAAACACATGGCCCTTAACTCATGACCATTTAAAAATGCAGATTTTGTGGATTATGGAGAAACTTTGTTCTAATAAAAAATAGTTGAGTAAAATGCCATCCATGTACAGTAACAGTCCTAATCAGTAGTAATAGTGTTCTTTCTCCATCCGTGCCAATCAATCAGTCTTGAAATGAAGCAGCGGTCCAGTGAGCTTTTCCCCTCAGCATTGTGCCAAGCTGTCATTTAACAGACAGAAGTATGCCGGCTCTAAAATGTTCCAATAAATAAACATTACTGTGCAAGAGGACAGCTCTTTCTGTTTGCGTGTGTGTGTGTGTGTGCTGGTAAAGTGTGTGTTGCCAGATCTGCAGCCTACATCCAGACAGCGACAGACAGACATTATGTGGCTGTGTCACACACACAGAGAGGGAGCAGGGAGAGAACGAACATCTCTGCTTGTTATTCAGCTTATGGATTATGTTCTGTTTAAATGACATCTCTTCAGCTTTGCAAAAACAACTTTAAAGCCCCCATTTTTTTTTTTTTTTTTATCACGTAACATATTTCATCAAAGTTCTTCCAAAAATAAATGCGCTCACAATGTACACGCTCAGAGGCCTTACAGAAATTTAGCTGGACGTGGACCAACAGACAGGAAGTCGACTAATCCTCTCTAGCCAGGGGTCAGAGGTTAACTTCCTGCTTTTTGAAGTCGAAGAGGAAAAGTTGACACTGGAAAAATATCATTGTCTTATCAAATTTTGTTTCAGCGTTTTCATGTGACAATTGTTTGCTTTCAACTTCGCTTTTTTTTCTGTCATGCGCACACTCACAGAAAATGCCCCAGACGGGTGTAATTGGTGTGTAGGGACTGTTGCCACAAATAACTGTAATTACCAGAAATGACTTGTTTCATGAAAACAGTCACATGTGTCATTTTCTGTTTGAGTGCGGGGGTCAGATGTCTGTGGAACTTTGGGTTGAAGCACTTTGCAACTCATTTTTAACACATTAAAGCTCATTGTTTTCAGTCACGCCGCTGCTGCCGCTGAACTCTTCACACGCTGGTGTGAAATGAACTTCTGAGTGTTTTTCGCTGCCGCAAAAGCTGGTAGAAAGAGGGGTCAGCAGCCCCCTTTGATAATGATAATGCATAACACACGCGAGCATACGGATACACATAACAAGCAGGGAGGACAACAAGCGTGCATGCAGAAGCACTTGTCAACAGAGAGGCGTAAACACACACAAAACTCGCTCATCGTTTCAGTCGTGCCCTTTGAAGTCCTCAAATATCATGAAGCATTTACAATCTAATTATGTGCGTTTCTTTTTTTCCCTCCACTCTCTGTTCTCCCCCCTCCGATCCCAGCTGTGAATTGAGGGGGAGAAAGGAGGAAAAAAAACAGGAAAAGAGCGAAAGCATGAAGGCGAGACCGCACGGAGAGAAACAAACATAGAGAGGGAGGCAAGGAGGAAGAGGATGTGTGTTGACAGTTGGTATGTCCGACACTCTTTGGGTCATTAAGAAAGAGATACACCCGCTACCCATGCCCCCTCTCTGGGAAGTTGATCTAGAAGCTGCAGGGGAGCTTGAATCAGGACCAGGACTCATCACCCAGGCTAACCTGTCCACCAAACCCCACCAGGGTGGGGGCAAGCTGGGATAAGGAGCCTCTAAATGCCCCTCGAAGCTCCTTGAGGATGACTGGGGGACTGTTTTGTCAGTGTTTAATCCAACTATGTGAATTTCTGTGCAACTGCAAAAGCAGCCCAAGGCTGTGCGGCCTCTCCGGCCACGTCTGACTTAAATCTAAATAAATCTAAAACCGCCTTCTCACCGAGAGCCATAAAGAAACATTAAATCAAAGACAAACTCTCACTTGGAGGGAACAAATTAGTAAAAGGCAATCTGGGGAACAAGCTGTAAGTGTCGTGTGTGTGTTAGGACAACTGCTCCTGTGTGTGAACGCGTGTCTGCTGTCGCCGCTCAAACAGTTTGAAGTGATACAGTTTTATTTTGCGACGGTGCGTGTGTGTCTGCATAACAAGAACATAATCTATAGGAGGGTGCAAGGTGTGTGTCTGTGTATGTGGGCGGGCGACGGCTTGTGCCTCGAGTTTGTGTGTGTGTTTTTTTTCTGTGAATGTTAAGAAGGGAAAGCAAATACATTTAAAGAGTGTGTGTGTGTGTGTGTGTGTGCGTGTGTGTGTGTGTGCGCGCGTGTGTGTGCGTGCGTCGGATGTGTCCCCATTTCTGTGCTCGACTCTTCCCTGTTTCCGCCCTCCGCAAATCTCGGTCGGTGGCGGCGGCGGTGACATTTGGGAGCAATTTTTAAGTGCGCCTGCAAAGGTTGTCAAGGGATTAATCTCATCTCACGCTGGGGCGCAGAAAAAAACGGCTTCCTCCAAGAATTAAACACAATTTACCCATCAAGACGAGTCTTTCAGGACGGGAGACAAGCATAAATAATATCTCCTCGGTCCAGATTCGCTAATTTACAAGCTTAGCATCTCCAAATGTTATTAGCGGGAATGACGAGGTTACCAGAAGGCGCTGTAGGGAATGATTTGTTATCCGGGCAAGCAGCAGTTGCAGCAAAATAGGCGCATGTTGGAGCACTGGGATAGAAAGACAGACATACCTGACACCCACTGCCTACCCCCCACCCCCCCACTGCCACTACGACACCCGGGACTGCACACACCTCGGGCTGGCAGATAGTGAACTTGGCATCTCTCGAGCTAATGTTCTTTTCCACTCCTCTCATTCTCATTTGCTTTCAGTCTCCCCTTTCTCCCTCTCTCTTATTGCCATTTATTTTCTCTGTTTTCCCTCGGTTCCTCTCCCTCTGTATCACTCTTTCTCTCCCACTTGCTCTTGAGGCTTGAAACATCAAATAGAACATTTGGGCAACCGTTGTCATCTTGGCAAGTGTTGAAGTAGCTCTCGTCTGCAATAAAAAAAGAGAGAAGGAAGTTAGTTTTTTTAGATATTCAGCCGCTCTCAACATATCAGTCAAAGCGTATACAGATGTCTCTATGCCTCATCCAAAAAATATGTTTGTTTCTTCTAAAGATCTATATCGCCATCTTTGCTCGGGCGCCGTCAATCACCAGCCGCCTCTGAGTTCTCTGGCCAAGTTTAGCAGAATTTTCCGTGATTAACTTTGTAAATAACCAGGTGCCTCCTGAATTTGGATGCTGCACCTTTTTTTTCTAAGCTGACAAGGGAGCTAACACCCTCAATCTGACGTCGCCGTTGTGCGAGATGGATCGCTCACTCCGTGTGTGCCTTTGTGCATGCGTGTAGGTGTGCATGTATGAGTGTGTGTGTGTGTGTAAGGGAGAGTATTTTGATCTGTGCTGGCTGTTTATCTTGCTGAAACAGGAGTCTCCCGTCACTCCAGCCCCTTTCTGATCCTGACAGATGAGTTCAACCCCAGCCTGCAGCCTCGGAGGGGAAGAGAGGAGAGGAGAGAGAGAAAAGGAAAGGAAAGGAGGAGGGAGGAGGAGGGGGGGGGGGTTAAGAGAAAGAAACAGATGGATATAGGAAACAGAAATAGGAGAGAAAGTGAGCGAAAGAAAGAAGCACACATAGAGATGGAGAAAGAGAAAAAGTCAGACAGAAAAGGGAGAGGACTGGAGGAGAGAGGAGGGCGCTTAGCTTCACCTGCCAGTCTGTGTTAGCGGGGATGAGCCAGAGTTCCCTGCTTCTGGAAGCTTAGTGTCAAAGGTGGGACTGCAGGGCTCGGTCTGACGTGTGTGTGTGTGTGTGTGTGTGTGTGTGTGTGTGTGTGTGTGTGTGTGTGTGTGTGTGTGTATATGTGTGTTGGCATGTGTCTTCATGCCCAGTAGGGGTTCCCCCACATGTTCCCACTTCTCGCCTCTCCACTGCTCCTGCCATCACTCAGGGGTTGGGGGGGGGGGGGGTGTGTGTGTGTGTGTGTGTGCATACAGTGGTGTGGACGTGTAATGTGGCAGGCATCTCCTCAGACAACCACAACAGACAGAGGACCCTGATCTCTGACAGACTAATTGGATGATGCATCTGTGTCTTGTTTTTAATTTCATTTTTTTCTAAACTGCATTTTAAAATTATTTTCTGGGTCATGTTGTGTGGAGAAATGGGTATTTCTTGTGTTAAAATAAGTCCAAAATTTAAAAATTGCTTCACCATTATATGAAGAATCTGCTGTACTTTAGCTGCACCGATCAGCTAAACCAACATTATGAAATAATATATTCACATGATTAATATTTTATATGAGAGCACCGGGGATTAGTCGTCACTTTTACGAGTGTGGGTAGATGTTTCACTCAGGCATCTACCTCATTCCACCGATATTCACACGCTGCATGAGGACTATATTTGGTCAACAATGATGTAATTGATCAGATGTCGCAAAGATCTTGAAATGCCATGTCCAAATACATCATGTTTGTATGTTTGTCAATGAAAACAGTACCTATGGATGTTCTACATTATGCACACATTAGTAAAATACAGTGTTTTCAGATTTATGTTCAAGCCACAATTAAACAAAATTACTTGTATTTTGAATCCTGTAGTACTAACTTATTGTGCCCTCAACTGAAAATTTTAATTTTTCCTCAGGTGGTCTCTGGGCCTGCTTATGCACAAACTAGAAGACATTTTCAGTCTTCTAGTTTTCACAGTAGACTCTGTTATATTGTGGTCCCATGTTCCAAAAGATTAAATACAGTATGATAAGAATTGCTTTAACTCAGAAATTACAAGGAGCACAATCAAGTTTTTGGTATCTGTGAACTCATAACAATATGCATATGCATACATGCATATTATATGAAAGTATTTAAAAGTTAAAAGTCTGGTGAAATGGTCTATATAAATCAACTTGCTTGACCTTACCGTCTTATCCTTTAACTGATGCTCAATTCTTGTGTAGTAATATTAACAAAATTAGATCCCTTTTCTTTTTATTTTTGTGCCAAAACAAAGTTGAGAGTAGACTTCCTTTTTTTCAGCCCTAAAAAGTATCTGCAGGTACTTCGGTAAGGCTGCATTCGCTCGAACAACCTCCATCAATAGCCTGTGAGTAGTCTGAGCGGTGAAACCTGGGTCAAAAAAAATGTCAGCCAAACACTCACGGCACTACTCCTTCTGCTTGTTCAGCTCATTGCTTTGAGTGCACGATAATAACTGAAGGCTACACAGATGAGCACATCAGCATTTGTATGAATTCACTCAGATACTCAGTGGCGGCTGGATGTTAAGAGGATACAGTCCAGAGAGACAAAAACAAGAAAATCAACCTAAACTTACAGGATAAAAGAGAAGGCCACAAAAATAGGATAGGAGAAGTGGACGCTTGTGTCATTGTTAAAAAAATATTGATTATATTTGCTTTAAGGATTTGCCTGTAAAATCTATCTTGTGGTGCATGTAGTGTTTTTCTGCTCAAACACAGCAGCAGGTTGAAACATGATGAAGCATTTAATCTATTGTCACCATGATCTATCCATCTGTGTCCTTCACTTACCTCCTCTTCACTTTCGATTGCTCTCAGCTTCCTCCTAGATCTAAGTGTGTGACATGTGAGTCAACTGGTGTGTTGTAACCAGAGAGAGTCCCCTGGCACGCAGCAGCAATGGACTCTGGGAAATCCAGCTGTCCTTCTGTGTTGGTAAGTACACTTTACCATGAATAAAGAGCTCCAGTAAGGATATATTTCCTGTTGCTTATGATGTTTTTTTTCACTTTCTCCTGGATACTGGAGACCTGTTATTGTGGCATTCGTATTTTACCTATTATCCACCACACTGACCTCATACGTATGCACTCAGTTAGCCCAGAAAGACCAAATGAATCACTGTTGGAGGAAGAAAAATCTAATTCACACCTCTGAGCCCCCCGATGTGTCCATTCCTGCCTACAATGTGCAGGCTGTTAGTTCTGTTCTGCCCTATTAAACCTTAAACCCCCTACAACTTTTACCATCTAATTTTTCTCATTTTCTTTTCATCAGCTACCATTTGTGCCTCTATTTTGACATTGTTTCATGCTACGGTCTGATATCTGTTGTAAGGTCTTGTAGTTAATGGCACCATGTGTGGTATAAAGAGTTGACCTTAATTGTGTTAAAGAGTTATTTCCTTAGCTTCTGTAAGTCAGCGCAGTCTCTCGAGGATTTCTTTCAACAGTCTTTCTGAAAAACTGCTACCATCTGTATTCTGACATAAATAAGTTTTCACTACTTGCTATTAGAATATGAGAGTGACTTCATTATCTGCTCACTCAACCCACATGCCATACTGGAATCATAGTTAGCGCCACTGAGCAATCCATAACACGAGTAAAATGTGTTCAGTTTAATCACTTTCACTCTTTAGCTTGCAAAATTGATTAATGCCAAAAAAGTGCCAATAACTTTACTTTCCAGACCCCGTTAATATATCGCTCAGTGTAGCAGATCTGTGTTCTCCGTTACACTGATACTAAATCATAACATATGATTTGAAACACGTCTTCATCCCGTCTCACATACTGACACTTTGTCAGACCCATTAGCTTCACTTTTTGTTCGCAGCAAATGCAGGCTTAATGTTGTGAATTAAATACAAACAGTTGCTTAGGTTTAAGCAACAAAACCACTTAGCTAGGTTTAAGGAAAAAAACAGCATGGTAGGGCTTCTCCCTAGTTTCATATACCAGAATCTTCACTCTAGTTTTAAAACTGAGCCCGCTACATCCTTTGTCGTGTCTGTGAAGGGTCAGAGATCAAGGGACCCCTTTGAAATGGCCGTGCCAGTTTTTCCTTCCCAAAATGTAGCATCTGGAGCACTATTTAGCCTCCTTTGCAACAAACTAGTGCGATAGTGATTGTGGTTGGTACCAATAGATTTCAGACATCAGTATCTTCATTCTAGCTTTAAAACTGAGCCCACTACAACCTAAAAATTGCAAATTGCGTTAAAGATATTAGTGGCGCTTAAACGAATTGCGTTATTATTACATAATATTTGACAGCTCTGGTTATTACAAATGCTAATGTGGTTTTGAATGTAATTTTCACTTCCTATCTTTCACATTCTGACACAGACCAGTTGCTGGTGGAAAATTCAACAAAATAAAATGTGTACCCAAACTTGAAAGCTAGTAGGATACAGGTGGTGTTTACTTAACATTACCATGGCCATCCATATTTTGTATTTTTTTTGCAACAAAGGTGGTTCTGCTTTTGCTTCTCACCCCATTACACTGTACCCTTACCTTTCTCCCAGACCACTAACTGAACCACACAACCACCTCCTCAACCCTCACCTGCCCTGCTGACTGATGTCTTGCCCCCTCTGACGGTCTCCCCGCCACCTCTCCAAGTCATTTCATACCCCTGTTGGTTCCTGCCCACGCAGGCCTCGTGCTTGTGCGCTTCCCTCCGCCAAGTCACAGGGTGGCCCCCGCCGATCTCCCTCGCGCACACACACGCCAGCCGTCGTCACCTATGCAGCGCCGGGCCATCTGTAAAGTCTCGACCTGCTGGTGCGGCAAGCCAAGACACCTTGCTGTTACACAACTACTTTTACAACCTGTCACACACATGCACACCTTCAACACAGTCAGAAACAATGTGTGCCTTTGTGTGTGTGTGTGGAGGTAGGAGGCTTTTGCTACGTGTTTGTAGGTGTGAAAGTGTGTGAAGGGGATATTGTAGCAGGAGAGTGCAAACACAGTGGACCAATGTGATTCCAGCCTGTCTATTGAACTGGTGTAATTGGGAGCACGACCAGCAGCGTAGCAACTGGAAGGCTATATGTCAGACCAATTGCTTTTAGCGCCATCTCTCCTTCCCTTTCTCCCTCCTTCACACACACATGAACTCTTTCATCTCCCACCATCACTTTACATTACCCGTTCTCACCTCCAACCCCTCCATCCGCGTGTCTCCCCTGAATGGGATGCAGGCTCATTCTTCTCACAGCCGAACATCCGCGCCG
This sequence comes from Pterois miles, assembly GCA_947000775.1. NCBI lineage: Eukaryota > Metazoa > Chordata > Actinopteri > Perciformes > Scorpaenidae > Pterois > Pterois miles. The sequence goes on along the minus strand of CAMQGK010000549.1, from coordinate 13,617,807 downwards.
AGAATGCGCCGCATGCGCGAAGGGTCGGGACCCTCACCTCGACCCGACCCGCCCCAAAACGAGGAAAAACAGGAGGTCTTTGTGATGGCTTGTAAGCAGGATCTGAAGTTTCTCTCACTCTGCAACGCAGAGAGACCTTGACTTCAACCCCTTGTTGTATGCGGCGCCGCAAAATGGGAGCTGTAAATGCAGAATAGTTTTATTGAAAAGGACACGGTGGAGAAAGATGTTGATTGCCAAATAGGCCAAATTGTCTGAAAACACCCCTCCTACAAGGTGTTTGTCCGCATTCTCGCATTCTGTTATTTTATTAGAGTGCTCGCTTTCTTGGAAAGTGCCAACAATACTACAGGCCTGTAAAAATCAGACCTTTCGGAGAGGTGGCTCAGCGATGCTTACCACCTAATCCACTTAGATACCCTGCTCCTGAGTCTTTCTACCTTCTTCTATTCTTGTTTACCTTAAATGCCTCTCTCTCTAACTCAAATCTGCCTCGGTTTTTATGTTTTCTTCCTCTATCGCCTCTCTCTTTCTGTTTCTCTTTCTCTCAGATCTGTGACAGATAGAAAAGAGGACCACAGGGTCACGGAGCGGAGGCTGTGAAAATCTCGCCACACTTTTAATGACTTTTAATGAGATTCATAAAACATGCCGAAACTTGCAGAAAAAGGGAGAGAGGGAGAGGGAAACAGAGGGAGGGACTGAGAGCGAGAGACGGAGAGAAAGCAGCACCGCCCGCCACCAAGCTGACAGCGAGCAGGCTTGACATTTGGCCCCTCGTAATTAGGGAAGTGCCAGATTCCGTCCCACTAAATCTCAGCTCAAAATCATTATTCTCGACGGTGTTGACTCTGCAATGTCCGACCCGCTTAAGCCCTCCTCGGTGCTTTTTTGTCCCCCCCCCTCCCCCACCCTCCCACCTCCTCTTCCTTTCTCCCCCCCGTAAATATCGCAGCCAAAATTACATTACAGTTTTGCGCTTGCCTCCCCCTTAATTGCTTGCCCTCCAAACACAATCTGCTTTGGCAATACATAAGATGGTATGTGAGTTAACAGCGACAGTGAGTTGGCAGCGAGGCAGCTGAGCGGCGGTCTGTGAAAAAAGGGAGCACTAAGACGAGGAGATAAAGTGTGGAGGAGAGCTGGAGAGGAGCTGATCACACACAGACAAGCTGGGGAGCAGCAGACAGATGCCATGAGAGCACGGCTGTCATCCGCACAGCCAGGATGGAGGGAGGAGAGGCCGGGATGGAGAGAGAGAGAGAGAGAGAGAGAGAGAGAGAGAGAGAGAGAGAGAGAGAGAGAGAGAGAGAGAGAGAGAGGAGAGGCACAGGAAAGGAGGAAGGGAGGTTGAAAGCAGCAGAGGAGGCTACTGTAATGGGGGAAAATGTAATCAGGTATGGGTTGACAGAATGGAGAGAAAGGAATGAACAAAAAGAAGATGAAACTTATAGCAATTTAAAATAATGAGAAAGTACAGGAAAGTAAATTTGGCCGACGAAGTATGTCGAACGAAATGTGTCATTCTCTCTCTCCATGTTTTCTCTAGTTTGCTAATAGAATCACTCTTTAAAGAGTGCTTATTAAATGACACTGTACTTCCAGTACATACATCATGACATTCTGCTTGTAGTACACTGACATTAAATCAAGAAATTACTCTCTGACTTATAAAGAATAGAATAAAATATCCAGGTGTCCAAATATGCAAAAATGTGAGGAGAGAAAAGACTCCTGAAAATGCCAGGTAGATTGAGAAGAATCATGTTTTTCTGTTTAAGGACTGACCACTTGTGAAATTTGTGCATATCCACACCAATCAGCCATAACATTAAGACCACCTGCCTAATACTGAGTAGGTCGAGAACATCGATCGATTGGATTAAGACCTGGAGAATCTGGAGGTCAAGTCAACGCCTCAAACTTGTTGTGTTCCTCAAACTGTTCTTGAACCATTTTTGCAGTGTGCACACTGCCTCCGCCGGCTTGCCTTCTGTCCATAGTGCATCCATGTCTTCCCCAGTTAAGCGATGCGAACACACTCGGCCATCCACGTGATGTAAAAGAAACTGTGATTCATCAGACCAGGCCACCTCCTCCCATTGCTCCGTGGTCCAGTTCTGATGCTCACGTACCCATTGTAGGCGCTGTTGATGGTGGACACGGGTCAGCATGTGCACCCTGATCGGTCTGCAGCTACGCAGCCTCATACGCAACAAACAGCGATGCACTGTGTGTTCTGACACCCGTCTATCAGAACCAGCATTAACTTTTCTCAGCTATTTGAGCTACAGTAGCTCTTCTATTGGATCGGACAACACGGGCCAGCTTTCACTCCCCATCCCCATCAGTGATCCTTGGCCGCCCATGACCCTGTCACCGGTTCACAGGTTTTCCTTCCTTGGACCACTTTTGGTAGGTCCAGACCACTGCAGACCGGGAGCATCCCACAAGAATTGCAGTTTTGGAGATGCTCTGATCCAGTCGTCTAGCCATCACAATTTGGCCCTTGTCAAAGTCGCTCTCATCCTTACACATGCCTATTTTTTCTGCTTTCAACACATCAACTTTAAGGACAAAATGTTGACTTGCTGCCTGATATAGCCACCCAGTGGTCGTAATGTTATGGCTGATCGGTAGTTATAGTTTTACTTTCAGCCTTTTATATAGTGCTCAAAATATTAATTAGCCTACTTTATAGTTATTTCTTCACTATTCGCAGGTTTCATTGCCTGCTCTCTCTCTCTCTCTCTCTCACTGTGTATTGATTTACAGTATATTGCTAATAATGTGATGTGCTGCTAAATGGAAATACAAACTATATATAGAGGAGAAAAAAAAACAAAAAAAATATTTAACACATTTATCTGTACTTTTTCTAAACTAAACCGGTTCCCCAATATGCAGAATCTGTCCTTACTGCTAAAGTTATCTAACTACAGTAGACACAATTAATGTAATCTGTACATTTTGATTATGATGTATCATCAAACTCTTGAGTTTTCTTACACAAAGGTAAGTTTTTCATGCATCCCCATCAAGTTCTAAATATTATTTTCTGTTAATTAAATCAATCAATGTAAATTGAATCAATTTAAACAGCAGCTGTGAAACGTGTTTCACCAAATAATAAAACTAAAATAATTATAAACAATAAAAAATTCTAAAAATATTACATGCCAAATTACCTAAATAAACACAATAACTGTACATTATTTTGCTTTTTGCCCTCTCAATAACCACTGTATTCCCAAGGAGATCGTAATTAAATCTTACAGCACAGTAACAGCACATCTACTATGACGAAGTGTAGAAGAAGAGCATTTATTTTACCTCTCAAACAGGAATTTGGTAAGAACCCGTTCTGTGACCATAATAGGTAGAAAATAAGAGGAAAGACAGGAAATTATGAGACTGAAGTTTCATGTTGTAGAAAGCGTATGGGGTTTGAGCAGGAGAGCATACACTGCTACAACAGTCTGTCTATTATAACAGCGATCATATTTCCTTCATCTGAACACTTGTATAATATAGTGCATGATTTTCATTTATCCATCTTCATCCAGCATCTGTTAAATCCAGAGGATCCAGTCAGTGTCATCTTTTTTAAATAAAATATGATTTGTTTTAAGCCTTTGCAGTCAATCATTTTGTATAAAAAACACATACATAACCACAAGCTAAAACCCCCCAGCATGCACCATCATCTCATCGCACGCACACACAAACACACAGAAAGCACTGCCACGAGCTCCCTTTTCCCCCCACTTTATGAGAAGTTTAGACAAAGTTCCCTCCTTATACTCAGAGGCTTGTGTCTTGCAGAGAGAGCCCATCACAAAGCGTCAGCTAATCTGGGAGATGGCAAAGAGGGGACATGGGTTTGACAGGGGCTCGCTTGCTTCATAAGCCTGCCATTAACGCTAATCCGTATGGGTGACGGGCAGAGGAGGGGGCAGCGGCGAGGGAGGGACAAGGCAGCCAGTAAATATCAATAACAAATAGGAGATGTATGGGGTGGTATTAGCCCCCTCCCCGCCCAGTTCCACCACCACCGTACCCTCATCCCAGCCCAGTTTGGCCCTCGTGTCTTTATCCTTCATATCTTGCAGGGATTGGGCTGAAGTTAATCTCTCCAGCCGTTATGACAGTCAATTAGCAGAGAAGAATATAGCCGGACTCAAGATGCTTGAAAGTGAATGTATGGGGGTTCATGGGGTGTGTGTGTGTGTGTGTGTGTGTGTGTGTGTGTGTGTGTGTGTGTGTGTGTGTGTGTGTGTGTGTGTGTGTGTGTGTGTGTGTGTGTGTGTGTGTGTGTGTGTGTGTGTGTGTGTAGAGATGTTCCACAATGACAACTATCTCTCTGTCCGCCCCCCTGGAGAGCAGATGGGATATGAGCCTGCCAATGAGACAAGAAGAAAGAGTGGTGTGTGTGTGTGTGTGTGTGTGTGTGTGTGTGTGTGTGTGTGTGTGTGTGTGTGTGTGTGTGTGTGTGTGTGTGTGTGTGTGTGTGTGTGTGTGGTGCACAAGTGTGTGTCAGTCATGCATATGCACACACACATGCATAAGGTGTGTGTGTGTGTGTGTGTGTGTGTGTGTGTGTGTGTGTGTGTGTGTGTGTGTTTCTGTGCATTCAGTGCAACAGTGTGTTACATAGTTCCACAGTTGAACAGAGAGTTGATGATGGTACATTTACTGAAACGGTTGCCTTGTTATAATTTGACGCCTATGGACATGACTCATAGGAGCTGATAACACATGCGTTATAAATATCAATAATTAGATTTTTCAAAATGTGCTTTTAATTTTGCTTTTTCCCCAAAGACCTTCTTATACAGAGATTTGGGCTGTCAAAGTTAACACAATAATAACATGTTAAAGTAAATTTGTTTTAATACCACTAATTTCTTTAACGCATTAATGCAACTTATGATTTTTATATTGTTTTAAAGCAAGTGAAGATATTGGCATCATATGAAACAAGACAACTTAAGGTATCCATGGATACCAACCATGTCATACTAGGTCAATAAATAACGCTCAATAATACTAATACTGGCCATTTTCAAAGGAGTCCCTTGACCTCTGACCTCCAGATGCAGTCAGCGCACTGACAGCTGTTGTTGCTTGTTAGACTTGAGTTTGCTGTGCTATGATTTTAATAATAATTAATAATAATTAATAATGTTGATGTCCCTTTAAGGTACATTTTGAATAGAAAATAGAAATAGAAAGCGTTATTAATTTGCGATTGATCATGATTAACTACAGACAATCATGTGATTAATTGTCCTAACAGAAATCCATAAGTGTTTGGCAAAACATTTATAAAACCCCATTAAATGCTTGATAATCTGAAGTTCAGGTTCACTAATCTGACCAGTTTTGATCACATTTCATCCACTGGCAGGTAATTCAGCTGAATGCAGTACCCCAGACTCTTAAAAACAGGAAAAAGTACTCCTTAAAACAATTCTATGACTTTTTGGGTAAGTTAAAAAAAAAAAAACTAAACCTCAGCCCTGACAGACTTGGCTGTGAATTTAGGTTGAAGTTTAGCTTTTAGGGCTGCTGCGATTTCTTCTGTTCCCACACTTTTGAGGTAATATTCTGATCAATAGCAGCAGAGTGAATGATCTAACAGCAACAGATGGGTGGTTCTCGTGTCTGTGTTCTCATTATTTTAGAGATAAGTTTGCCAATATGGCCAACGCTTAAAAAAGTTGGTTTTGACTTTTAATCAAACCTTTTTTTTTTTTTAACACTTTCTTATTTCCGTCCTGTTTGAAATCATACTATACTGATATGAGCGCTAAAGACAGTTCAATTTAGTGCTGCAACTTACCTTATTTTTCACTATTATTAATCTGCTGATTATTTTCTTTATTAATTAATGAATCATTTATCTGAACCAGGGGTTGTCAAACTTTTTGAGGCCAGGGAATCCTTACAAATGAGAAAACTTTCCAAGAGCCCCTCATAATCATAACACTGTTTAAGTATATGCTTACTACTGTTTGTGTTCTAAAACTTTTCAAGCTAAATAATTCAGACCTGTTTCACAATGATAAACATTTCATTTTAAATCATGTTAATATCACTTACATACTTTTAGCTTCAATTTAAAGATAATGAACTTATTGCTGTGTGTCACAATCATATCTACTGGCCCAAAGCACAATATGCTTGTTTTATTGGTGCAAATGGTCTCCATCTGTAGAGATGCACTTTTTAATGATACAGCACAATTTTATAATTTATTGCAAATTATTTCACGGACCCCCTGACAGAGTGCCACTGATTCCTGAGGGTCCCCGGACCCCACTTTTGGACTCACTGCTCTATACAGTGTCAGAAAACAGTGACAAATGATTCCCCAGAACCCCAAGTTGATATCATCAAATGTCTTGTTTTAACTGACCAATCGTCCAAAACTAAAAGATATTCAGTATATTTACCTAAATGACTACAAAAGGAGCTCATTCTCACATTTGAGAAGCTGAATTTAGAGAATGTTTGACATTTTTGCTTAAAACATGACAAAATTATGTATTAATTATCAAACTATTGGTGGTTAATATGTTGATCAAGTAGTCCATTGATCGACTGGTAAACAGTTAAATTAAATCCCCAAAACAGCAATTGGATACTGTTGCATACTTGGCTCAGGTAAAAAAAAAAAAAACAAGACTTACTTGGAAGACAGTAACATTGACATCTATCAACTTAATCTCACGTCATCTAGAAGGAGCTGAAGGCGTCATTGTGCGCTTGTTTACCTTTTAGGATGCTGGCGAAACAGCCGGCGGTAGAGCCCGGCTCTGTCCTGGCCTCCAGGGAGAGGTTAGGGCAGCCACCCAGGTGCCTTGAACCAGAATGAGAGGCTAAACTGGGCCGCAGGATGCCCCCGGTCCCTTGGATGGATCTCCCAGGGAAGCCAGGATCCGGAGGCCAGCCCAGCGCGGTCCAAAAACTGAGCCCGAGTCAGCCTAGGGGACCAGGACAATAGCCAAGAATGTGCTCATACTGTATATGGTAATGCGATCAACATCAAATCTAACCAGAACAGATTCTGTTTTCTTTTTTCTTTATTTCTGTTTTTTTAAAGTTATGAAGGCGCATACACTCTCATGCCCATAAACCCTGCCGAACTGTGCGTAAACATCGCCGTAAACACACATATAAGCAGGCTTCCCCGCACACACGCATGAGGAAGCACACGCAGTGGCAGCAGCAGTAGCAGCTGCACAAGTCTTTGGGTGAGAGCACATCTGTTAGACTGACTTAGTACAGTGGAACTGGCTGACAGCAAATGTTTTCACTAAAGCCCACATTGTGAGTTATTGTATATGGAGGCTGCTGTGCAGGGAAAAGGACAAATTCATTTATGCTCTTTCTCTCCTCGCTGTCATTCTCTGTCTCTCATGCAAACTCTTTCAGTCTCCCCCTGGTTTTCCTTTCATCTGCTGCCCGTTTGAGGCGCACTGGTCAGCAAGTTAAATCAATTATACCTCTAGCAGTTGAATTATTTGAGGCCATTTGAAGTAAATGCTTTGCCCAGGTATCTCTTTAAAAACCCTCATTTCCAGAGAGGAGACGGCAGGTCGAGGCCGCATAACTCCGACAATGTGTCATCTGCCACCTCGGGCCCCGGCTGTAATAGCCTCTCTTCCCTCTAATATCAGAGTGAATGGTCGCAATGATAGAAAGGCATGCTTTTTATGTACCTAAGATGTGGATTGTTGTGATTGTGTGATTGATTTGAAACCCAGTGTTCTTTCCCGTGAGTCAGAGTATTTGTGTGTAGGCAGCGAATGAAAAATACCAGCATGTAGTGATTGGAACAAAACGATCTGACCCTCAACCTTCCAGTCTTTTTAAGCGCATTTCCATTCAGAGGTGGCTTTCAATGCATTGACATTCAGTGTGTGTGTGTGTGTGTGTGTGTGTGTGTGTGTGTGTGTGTGTGTGTGTGTGCTGCCTGTCGCAGGGGTGGTTGAGGGATACGTGGGTATGGTTGTCATTGGATAGGTGTGGAAGTTTTCTGCATGTTTACACGCGCTAATCACCTGTAGGCTGCTGGTTGCAGGGTGTTTGTGTCGAGGGCACCAAACAGGCCTTTTAGAGTGAGGTTGAGTGAGCAGCAGAGTCACACACACTCACACACACACGCATACATGCACACACACCCACGTAGCAGCCAAGTCCAAGCCAGAGCCGAGCCAAGACTCTGTGTTTAGAACAAGAAAAACACTTTGTTTACGCTTTAGGGCCCTTCACTGCTCAACCAGCGAAAGAAGGGAAATCAACTCATCCCTGGTTCCCTAGCCACCGCCGCGTCGTCAACAGATGAAGTCAGCATCTCACACCCAACAGATGGGGCGCAGGGAACAGCAGCCTACTTTACCAAATGGACTTTTCTTTTCCCTGTTTCCCGATCTACTAATCAATGCTCGTCGTCTGCGAGATGGCACCCGAAGCTGCGGGCGGAGGGGTTAGGAAGTTGCTGGTTGAAGCAGAAAAGCGTGATTATTTGAGGTGTCTGTGCTCATCGCACATCTGAGCTGAACATAAATAAAATCATTTATTGTTCAAAAGGAAATGTCTTTTCTTGGAAATAATCCTGCAGGGCTCTGTGGAAGTGCATCTGTGGCAGGGGATGTTTAATATCAGATGCTGCTTATTTGAAATTGTCTTGCTTTGGTGAGATCAGAGCATCCAGATGATAAGGACACGCCCACCTAAACGCCCTCAATCAGATGAACAAACAACTCTGGCTCCAGAGGAAAAACACACACACACACACACAATCTATTTATTTATTTTTTATCATTTATCCTTTAAGTCGTCTGGTTTTTTGTCCGTATAATTCCTTTATTCTTCACACCCAAATCAAGTGCCTCTGTGCGCGGCAGATAAATAGGAATTCCAAACTCCAATGGTTCATTTGTCATGGTGTGAATTCCAAGAGTGGAATCTAGAAATAGCTCGAGTGTTCAAGCGCGGTTGTTGCCTGGGGCTCGGTGGCATGTAGGAGGCTTTGGTGATATTTGCTTTTTGCATATTTTCTACTAGGGGGCTTTTTTGGAAGGGAGATATGCACTTTTCCCATTGCAAACATTGCAAAAAAAAAAAAAAAACAGAGAAAAGATTTTTTTTGTGTGTGTTCTGAGCTGCACGTTGTAGGAGGCTTTGCCCATTATTTTGGTATGACATTACAGTTTTAATTGAATTGAATGCAATTTATTCTTAAGAAAACTTTTAATTAAGTGCCATATGGACAGATTGTGGAGTAGTGGCCTCCATGATATTCCCTTGGGGACATTTGCTGCATAATTAAGAATATGAACTGTAATGACACAGTGAGATTTAATGGAAACTTGCAGACTAAATAGGCGACGTTAGAAAGCCATTATTACCCAGCCAGAGAGGGCTTAGTAGGGTTCTCAAGGGACAGCGGGCTCCCCAGAGTGGAACCCTGGGAATAGAAAACCCTAGAGTACAAGAAGGGAAGTAGGAAAGAAGGAAGGAAGGAAGTACTGCTATTTATCTATAGTGCTCCTATCTTGAAAAAGAAGGGATAGTTCAGATTTGTTATCATTAGATATCCCAGGCCGTGTTATCCATACATGGTCATTAGCTCATGTGAGTTAGCAATGTTCATTCCTATCTCAATATTTTGTTGTTTTGCTTAGATAATTTTTTATCCTTTTGCTTGAATGTTCGCAAATTAAGGCACCAAGTCTGTATTTTTCATTTGAAATTGTTCCATGTTTAAAAGTTGTGTCAATCACATTTACACACCCGCTCCGAAACTTTCATGTGTCGTTTAAGTATTTGGAACAGTTTTGATTTTCTGTGTTTTTTTTTTTTTTTCTGCATCAACAAAAGCCAAAGACGGGTGTTTGGGTTTGACCAATCAGAGCCACCATCTGTCTGCACATCATTGTCCAAAATCGCATCTGATAAACTTTCATTTCATCTCCTAACATGAAGCACTTAACAATGAAGAAATAAACAAAGACAGAGATGCTGAATTTAAAGATATTGTTGATTGTGACGGACGATTGAAGAACAGCTTGGAGTCAGGGATGATAACAAAACTAAGAATGCATGCAAAATTAGACTGTAGTGATTCCCATTCCCACTCCCACGGACTTGTCTTGGTCTTAGTTTGTGCTTCCTTAAACAAATTTGCATCTGTATGCGTCCATTTGCAGCTTTTCTTGACTTTGTATTCAGTTGCGCTACATCTAAAATTAGCCTCTCCTTCACTCTGACCTTGACACTGAAGCTGTAGAAGTTGTTAACTTCATGTTACACACACTGATCAGATAAATTGGTAGATTTATTATTTTGACCTGTGGAATTAAATCAATTTGTACAGCTGCCTCAATCTCATCTGCACTTGTTTTCATTTCTCCGTTACCATTTTTGTATGCTGGCTAGCTAGTGAGCTGTGTAGGAAAATTACGTCCTTACCGGGTAAAGAGCTGTCAGTGGACACAACACAGACCTTCCTCCGATTGGGAGGTCTGGAACCAAGCCAGTGCTATTTGTATTTTACATAATCTTTGGGTGACAGTATGCTGCGACTGTTGTCAGGACATTTTGGCTCTTACCTTATCACTCCTACTACTGGAATCATCATGATCTAATAATTCATGGTTATAGTTATTGTGCATCTGCAATCATTGCAACTTCCTAATGCGACAATGCGGTGCGCTAATATGGAAAATCTGTGTGTGGCCCAAAGAGTTTAGTCCTTAGCAGTACCTGTGTCCCCTCCACACAACAAAAACCTATCCAGACAGGGAATGTCTACCAGGCTAATGGTTTCTACGCAGCAGCTAAATGTCTTGTTTGGTTTCTCAACATTTCTTTCACGGAGAAACTTATACGATAGATCGGGAGAAGACAGATATTGGAGAAAAATTAAGTTAACCACCTATATAAAAGCTGCTTGATGCCTGATGTTGATGATGTGTTCTTGTAGCTGTTGAGGCAGCCATTTTGTAATTGTAGAAGGTCTTATTATTGCCTGTAGGGAGCTTCTTGTTCATCACTCTTGTTTACCATTTTATTCCCATAGGACACACGACTTCCACAGCGAATTCAGTCTGAAGGAAACTTCAATGTCCGCAATGGCTCTGAGCCGAACTCATCAGCGTTTAGTGGAAATCTTCAATTGTTGTGGAGTAATAATAACACATAGAGGGGAACATAGCGGGATGAGGCTGCTGAAGTCAAGGTAAACTATTTGCTGCGAACGGTGCACAGAAAAATAGAGAATTCCTGTTGTCAGCGCTCAGTGAGCAAACAAAACAAAGAAAGGGAACAACGAGTAAAGCAAAGATGTAAAAAGCCCACCGCACCAAAGAATGTGGAACTGATAGAGAAGAGAGGGAGAGATGAAAGATTGAGACGAGAGAAAGTGAAAGAGAGGGCGTTGAGAGAGCCAAGGAGAGGGTAAATATGGAGGCCAGATAACAAGAAAACAAAGGCAAAGAGAAGAAAATCAAAAAAGTGTGTGTGTTAAAAGAAATGAAAGGAAGGAAAGACACAGTTAGCCGCCCGCAGAACAGAACAAACTCATTTACAGAGCAGTGCCAGACTTGAAAACAATTATCTGCCATCTCCGTTGCCTCTGTAGAAGAGTAGCCTGTTTTGTTGGGCTCTTTGTTTTTCTCAAGGACATATTCATTATTTCAGATGAGACCCATTTGAGTCTAAATAAAGACTTTCTCTCCTCTCTGTCAGATTCACTGGTGCTGTGATGTTGCATCTGAGAGGATGTGAAAACACGTTTGAAAAGGAGACTGATGAAAGCACTTCTGTGCCACTAATGCATGTTCATTAAGTTCAAATTCTCTTTTATTTCCACCTCCCTTTTCACATTTGAATCTGGGTGCTAATATTTGTGTTTTTGTGTGTCTCTGCGTTTGCACGGGTACACAAGTTCTCTTGAAAAAACACGCAACGTTCGAGCAATCGGTGACATCTTTTTTCTTTTTCGCTCGCCGCCCACGACAGTGGTCTTCTGTCTAAACGGGGCCCTTTGAAAGCAGGCCGCATCTTCTCCTGTGCGTGTACAGGAGAGGAAAAGGCTGGCGCTAATCACATCCAGACAAAAGACACCTCTGACAAACAGTAAACAAGGAGCCAGAAGTCTTTTATGACTCACAGGGAACACACACACACATTTACAGAAAGTGTTATTCCTCTACGGATGAGAAGATTTTGACAAGAAATAATTTGTGCCTCCTCGTTTCCTCTTAAGGTCACGACGCCAAACGCAGATGGAATCAGCCCGACATGGAGGACGCTGGGGAAAAATAACCAAGCAGGTTTCCTCGGATCCCATCTTACCTGCTCTTCGGGCGGTTGTCTCGTCTCCGCTGAAAGACCCCTGTGTGTGGGAATGAAAGAGGAGGGTACGGAGACAACAAACACACACATGCAAACACAACACACTTCAAATGGCCTTCGAGAGTGCTGCATTCCACATTTAATTGGAAGCGAAAAAATCCAGCATACAGCACCTTCCAAAGTAAACTTCTCACAGGGGCGAGCCAGCCAATCACGCGGGGAGGCCAGGTCTCAGGGGCCCCGCCCTCCAGAAGTAGGCACAGATAACCTATTGTTGGAGCTCAAACAGTGGTCACAAAAACACATATTCAGAGTATTAATTCTGAAACCAGCTGCAAACATGTTTGGATCTGAGCAAGCAGCAGGCACTGCAAGTGTTTTCACAGCTATTTAATCCCGCAAATTGTACATGCAACGAGAAACTAATGGAAACTAATGGATCAGAGTAAAAAGCAGAGCAGAGAAAGACACTGAGAAAGGGGGCATTCGGGCTGCGAGAGGGTACAAATAAAAGGTATCCTTGGTAACTACTTTAACAAATGTGATATCACGTTCACAAAAATGCATTTTCTCCCCTCACACACTTTTGCGAGAGAGACGGGGAGGGGTACAATTATTCATTCTATATTATAATTTAATTCACACATATTAATGTGACGTTTGCACTGTAACATTAAAATGACAGCAGGTCTACGATCCAACTTTGATATTGAGCTTGTGTCAAGATGACGACCGAGGGCAGAAAAATAAGAAGAGTGTTTTATTTTCTATTGGGATATAATATTAAATTTATGTACTGAATTGTCTAAACGTTAATAATCAGTTTGATTTTTTCAGCGTCTAAAAGACAAAATCAACTAGATGTTGCTGTTTCAGTTATTCTCCCATATTTCACATAATTTAGGGCATTTGTTTTTGTTCCGACACACGATTTAAACTCTCACGCTTGGAAATAAATAAATGTGTCTGAATCCAATCTGGATTAAAACATTATAATTGCGAGCATTTATCCCCCCCCAAAATCCACAGCTGAATTTTTAAGAGGATGTGAAGCACTAGTTTTTATTTAACGCAAACACACACACACACACACGGAGGGGAAGGGGGGGGGGGGACATCTGTGCTGAACGCTGACCAAATCCGCGGCGACTTTGCTCACAATACAATTTTGTTGGAAGTGTTAGAATTTGTTTCAAGTTGATGGCACAGCCTCCATTTTGAGTTGACTTTGATATCATTCTGCAAACAGTGAAATGTCTGGATAAGTGTTGCGTTTAGGCCAGCCATCTGTACCATCTCCAACTCCAGAGCAGTTACATGCAGAGCGCCCTCGAATTAGAGGGGGTAGAGACGGCGGCGGTTGTTTTAAATGGTTCACTGCTGGCATCTACTGGAGAAACGGAGAAACCCAGACCTTCACGATTCACCTTCTTCTCTTCCAAGTAGATGATTAACTCCACAGATGAGGCATCACCTCCGATTCCAGCGTCATACGTACCATGAATAACACACATTATGTGGTTTGGCAAAAAAGACACGGTATTTAATCATCAACAGTTTTAACAAAATTGACAGATTGCCTGATGAGGTCTGGTTTCAGCTACAAAGTCAAAAACTGTGAGATGAGTCGGTGTACTTCTGAACTACACATGTTGTCTCCTGCCATAGCTTCTTCACAATCCATATTTTAATCTTTATCTATATCTATATCTATATATATCATATATATATATAATATATATATATATCTATATATATTTATACCCAGTATATCTCAATCTCTGCCTGATCAACATAGATTTAATAAAAGGAAAGCAATAAAACAAAAAAATGGTTTTTAAACTATACATTCAGTGTATAGTTAGAAAAAAAAAGTGTTTTTAAGATGTAAAGTATTATAATATAGCTCTGCATACAGGTTAGGATTCAATATTTGGATGTAATGTTCCTACTATTTCCTTGAAAGTACAGATTATTTTTATTTCATGTTAATTGTAGAAGTTTTTAAAATATATTAGTTATAAAATTATGATTTTTTTCAGGCATTTCACTACCTGAGGATGCAGACAATTGAAAGAAATTGGAAGATTAAAAAAAAAAATAAAACATGAATCTGCCATTAAATGGATGAAATGTTTTCACTGGTGAAGAAGTCTGAAATTGAAAATGGGTGTAGTGGATGTAATAGCTCACAATCCAGAAGCTTTCTCTTGGTTAAATCATATAAACTAATATAAACTGTAAATACCTACACGTGTGTATACTGCGCTGTATTTGTGTGCATTCAGAGTGGGTGCTCATGGGACTTTATGTTTATTCACCACTGCATCGCTGCTATAAACACCTTGAGTCTGAGGCTTATAGCCTGCGTGACAGCATGAGTTAAAAGTGCAGAGAAAATGGAGTTAAAAAACATAACGACTGCAAATAATGGATTGTTTTCATTGTCGTATTGGACAAATAGGTCTGCAGAGGAATTTGTTCGATTGAGGATCACTAAGCTGTATTAAAATAGAAATTTAAAGATGATTTGAATGTAAAAAGATAAAAATCCTCTATTTCTTCATTTTTATGTGCGAATATTTTTGTCAAAAAGCAACCAGAACGCTTGTGAGGAGAGCAGCACGATGGGAAAGATCTCCTGTGTGAAGGAATGTGATTACTGTGATTCTCCGAGCACAATTCTCCTCTAATTCTTGTAATTGTTGCCTCATAATATGACACATTCATATCTGCGAATGCATTCAGCCCCAGCCTGTTTAGGACGCCACAGATTGAGTTAGCGAGTTCATCCATTACAATAAAGAACAAAGCGCTCCCCTATCTGTTTCAGACATTTCCCTCTTTATGATGCCGAGTGTGGCTCTGAGGTTGTCAGAGAATTCAGGCAAACAATGCTGCGCTTTGAGATATATCAAGAGCTCTACAATAAGATCCTGTGTTGTTGATAATTTTGAAAGGGATGGAGATGGGAGAGGGAGGGGGGATAAACTGAGACAGAGACAAACTCCAGACAAAAGGGATTGTCTTGATTATTTGTCCGTCAGCGACGTCAGGAGCATATAATGAACGGCGATGGCTTGGAGGATAACGGTGATTGAGATTAGGCCCCGCTGAGAAAGAGAAAGGAAAAGAGAAAGAGGGGGCGAAAAAGAGAGGAGAGCGAGTGAAGAGTGGAGAATAGGGATGTGACTAGACTAGAAGAGAGCTCTGTGATAACTGCCAGCCAACAGCCTGTTTGATCCAGAGGGATGGCAGAGGGATGTAAGGCGTTTGAAGCTGACAATCCCTTTGTGATGATAACACATGTTTTTCAGTGCGCGCGCTGATCCTCCCTCTCCTATTGTATTATGGGCAGCAGGCGGCAGCTACCTTTAGGCCCAGCGTGGTTATGAGCAGCTGTCGGCATTGTGGGAAGTGCTGCTAATCTGCTTCAATATCTTTAGCCCCTCGTTTAGCTCTTTGATCCTCTCCCATTATGCCTCCCTTCGCATCGCAACCAGTGAGTGAGCTTGGCAAAGCTGTGCTGGAATGTTGGGTAGATAGCAGACAATGCTCCCGTCTGAGCCTCAACTATTAACAGATGTTTCTTACCGTTTTTCCACGTGCATCTCTCTCTCTGAGCTTTTACACCTGTCATGGCGAGTCAGGCATAGAGACAGGACAAGATAGATATCTGTCAGACCCATCACTCTGCTCAGGGTGTAGCCAGGGGTCGTGGTTAGGGGCGAGGTTTTGATTCCCTTGGTGGTTAACATCACCTCAGCTCATGGTTTAAATCTAATTCACTGCCTTTTCTGCTTCTTCCCACAGTTCAGAGACTTGCAAGGCAAATGGATGACAATGAGCAGCTTATTTCGGTGCATCAATGGTGCAAAGCACAGTCATAGTAGGATGCCACGAGTGTACACAGCCGGTTTTCATTCCAAGGGCGTCAAATACTGATGCTTTGTCACGGCCGTCGGCATTGGATACCGATGCTTAAAGCCTGGCGTATAGTCGGCATAGTGAAGCCGGCGTGAGGTGCTTGCACCAGGAAATTACATCATCATGACTTTCACGTCGTGTGAAAGTTGTTGTTGTGGTTTGTCGCGCAATTTTTAAATTACTTACTGACTGAGAATGCTGTGCTTTTCTTTTCAACATGAATGCCTTCAAGGCAACACTGGCCAAGCTGGACCGCCTGTACAGACATCTCTATGACTGTTCATTGAGAGCTCTCAAAGAACAGCCATAGAGATGTACAGCATGGACAGTCACATGACATTATATATATATGTTGTCATTGAAGAACATGAGAGACCACAGGGATGGTCACAGGACATTAAATTCTTGGAAAGAAATAGAAGAGGAATTTTGCTGCAGGCTGTGAAAGAACATGAGAGATTGTTTTGTAAAACCTAAAGAAAAGATCTCATAGATAGAGTGGCGACCCGAGGGAAAGCTCAAAGAGACAGAAAGTCATTTTGACTCGGAGATAAGCGACACTAATAATTACAGTACGTAAAAGCAATGTTTGGCGGTACATACGTCTGTGTCTAGTGTTTACTACTAATGCCATGTAGCCTACTTTCCTTTCCAGTACCACTCGTTATCTCCTTGCTTATCCACAGAATATTTTGTTTCTACACCTCCTGGCGTTTTGGAGCATACAGCAACGCACTGAGCATAAACACCTCTGTGCATGACTATAGTGCGCGCACCATCTATGAAGGCCTGCACCACAGTGTCTTAAACAAGTATTAGCTATGCTTACTAACATACTAACACTAAAGGGTGCCCCTTTAGTGTTAGTATGAGATGCACCGGGCTTTCCCTTTAATACAATGTAAGCCAATATAAACGCTCAGGAAAAGTGCACCAGGTGTGTGGTGATGTAGCTTTAAGAGCGAAATGACACACACTGGGTGGGTGGGAGTGGAGGTGGATAGGTCCAACAAACACAAGTCTTTCATCCAAGAGACCCGTGTTTGTGTCCCATGTGTCATGTTACAATCAGCTGTTGTCCCATGTTCACAACGTTCAGAGTCATTTTCATTGTACAAATGTAGTAGTTTTAAGGCCAACCATGTTGTTTTTTTCCCGAAACCTAACTATACTGATCTTATTGCTTGAGCATGTGTTTTTGTTTACCTCACAACATTGAGCATGTGATTACTGCGAACGAAAAGAGTGATGCCAAGGGGTCTGACAAAGTGTCAGTATGTGACGAGTTGGGATGAGGATGCGTTGGTGTACAAGGCGAGCAGCGTGATTTTTGGTGATTTCGTAGTCAGAGGAGAAGAGCACGCCTGCTGCACCACAGAGACGTAAGGTTCATCTTGGTTACTCTGGCGTTAAGTCCACACCAACCAAAATGTCGCTGAAAATGACGTTTCAGTGCAAAGCGCTAATCTTGATGCAGTTATGGCACAAAGGCTAACATAAAATAGGTAACGTGAATCACCAAACAGTAAAAAAAAAAAGTATGTAAACTAGGACAAAGCCTTACGATTAGGTGATAATAAACAACCTTAATGTATAGCTAACATGCAAAAGTGTCATTGAGTGGTGGAACTGTCAACCACAACATAATAAAACAATCTAATAAAACTGTAAAAATAAAACCTAATAAAATTGTAACA
This sequence comes from Pterois miles, assembly GCA_947000775.1. NCBI lineage: Eukaryota > Metazoa > Chordata > Actinopteri > Perciformes > Scorpaenidae > Pterois > Pterois miles. The sequence goes on along the minus strand of CAMQGK010000549.1, from coordinate 13,599,814 downwards.
TTACTGGGCAGATGAGATTGAGACAAACACATCATGATAGCATACACTGGCGATTTTTTGTCACTGTGGCACACGGGATATTTATATGTGATTGCCCACTTACCGTGTGGGTTATTTTATATGTATTATTACAGCACGTATTTTATATTGTTTACAGAGTGTTGACATAGATGGACAGTAGTAAGTAATTGTACCAGTCACTTGTAGGGAAGGACTGAGGTCCTGTCTCTGTCTTTATTATGTTGCTAATCTACTGCCAGCAGGTCGGTAATCCTCCTGTATCCAGTCGCAGAAAACAAAAGTTGGATGTATAAATCAGTCATCATGAACAGCCAAGCGCTCATCTATCACAGAGCGTATTGCCGACGGCGGTATAGCAGCAGGTAGAACAGCCAGTTTATTTGCTCCTCCTCATCCAACAAAGTTATCCCACCTTTCAAAACAATGCGCCATGCCAACCGCTATTTTACAGAGGACTTTACACCTATTTGGGGCTAGATGTAAGATTTAAGTCGTAACTTATCCTTACATTGGAACTATTTCACCTGGTGAAACCATTAAAATGTTTGTAGCTGATAAACTACGCCTTAAGTTAGAAATTAGGTTAGAACAAAGCTGGGTTTGAACTTGCGCATAGCTGGCGCAACTTATGCTGGGTCTAAAGTCCGGCTGTAGTTGTTGATACTGCCCAAAAGGTTGAGGTAGTACTTTCCAGTTGTCCGGAAACGTTCAGAGAGGGGCTTGCACTGCTGAATATCAGATACATCTGAGTACATGATCATGCTCTGCAGCATTTCACAACTACTGTTAATAAGAGAAGTGATAGCTTCCCAACCCTTGCACTCAAACTTTGAGCTTTTCCCCTCAGGGAGAGCTACTCCTTCCTTCTTTGGATTTCACAAGCCCTTCTCTCATTCTTCTGTATTGTTTTTAACACTAGTGTCGTGAAGGCAAAGACAATTATTCGCAACATGGTCGACAAAGATTTTAACTAACTTAAACAATCAGCGCTGAAGGAGCCTTTTAGTTCTTGGTAATAAAAGTTCCTGGGACTTTTTTGTTAAAAAAAAGGCTTATTTTCAAGTCAAAGATAAGGTATAAGCCACTGTTTTCTCAAAAATAAAATCAAGCCAAAGTGTGGAAAACTGGCAGGTACATTCTCACAACTTCAACTGTTTTGAAGACGTTTCCAGCATCCTCAAAGACTCCTCTATGCTGCCAGAACCATAAATATTCAGTCCAATGCAGAAGATTTTCATCTTCGTTCTTTCAAACAAAGATGGCAGCCAGAGGTGACACACATTTCTTTGCCTTTCTTGTTGATACAAAACAAAGTTGTTATCTAGCCTACATTTATCTTATATTCTACAACATTTTCTGAATCATAAACTGTTCATGTTTTGGGTGTCAAAAACAATGACTAGTAGATAAAGTAAGGCACAAACTGAAACCCCTATTATTGAAAATATTAAAGAGGACCTTTTTTTGCTTATTTTCAGGTTCATACTTGTATTTTGGGTTTCTACTAGAACATGTTTACATGCTTTAATGTTCAAAACTGCGTTATATTTCTCTGCTGCAGCACCTCTTTTCACCCTCTGTCTGAAACACTCTGTTTGAGCTCCTGCCCCACCTCCTACAAAGCCCAGTCTGCTCTGATTGGTCAGCTGGCCCACTGTTGCATGCCAAACAAGCCGCAAATGTGTTACTTGGTGACATCACCATGTTACAGAAGAAAAGGCGGGTCTTCAAGCAAGGCAGTTCAGGAGCAGTGTTTCTGTGGGGGAGAATAACTCCTTTTGGTGTGGACTTTGAGCTTTGTAACTTTGCAGACTATTTACATGCACAAAAAATATATATATAACTACAGATTGACCGATATGTTTTTTTTTTTTTTTTTTTTTTATGGTCGATGCTGATTTATCGGGTAATCAGGATAGCCGATGGCCTGTGTATGACGCCACCTATGGTCTGTCTCCAATCTACATTTTGTGTCTGCACTGCAGTGCACCTATATAATTTAGATAAAAATAATGTATAATCTAAATATTGAATACATCTTCATCTTCAACCGCTTATCCGGGGTCGGGTCGCGGGATATTGAATACATGAAACAGCTAATCAAAAAAAAAATAAATAAAGTTTTAGTGCACTCAGCAGCATTTATGCGCCTGCTTGATAATCGGCTCAATATGCTCAGACATTGACCGATGCCGATTCTGGAAAAAAACGTCAAATAATCGGCCCGATTAATCGGTTGACCTCTATAGCTAACACACTAAAGGAAAGGGAAAAGGCATAAAAGCATAATAGGTCCTTTTTAATCAGAGAGGTGATGCCAGTGTAAATACACCAATACACCTTACACCACTACTGCATATACTGCATACATATTCACATTCTACTGTGCCTCTCCTTCGAGTTCAGTGCAGTTTAGTTCACTGAGAGTTGTCGGAATATGAAAACCAAGAAACGAAAGGTAAGAAAAGGTTTCCACCTCCTGCAGCACTGACGTGGTAGACAAGGGATTCAAGCTAATAGGATAATTACAACTAAGAAAGAAATCAGGTATGAGACAAATGACAGTCTTTTAACAGCTTTGACTGTTTGAGCAAAACAGTAAGTAGTAGCCTATAATGAAGCATGGTAAGTGTAGCAGAGGTGTGTTTGTGTGTGTGTGTGTGTGTGTGTGTGTGTGTGTGTGTGTGTGTGTGTGTGTCGTCAGGGGGTGCAAACAAGCCGATGCGAGCAGAGCGAATACAAGCAGCACACAATTAACAGAAACATAAATATCTCGCCATGCTTAAGCAAGCCATTAATCAGATATAAATAGAGGGAAGGAGCCCTTTGTGATTAACGAGGTGAGACTCGCTGCTAATTACTGCTTCCTTCTCATCTGGTAATTAGGTTGGCGCTTTGAATGGGGATGAACGAGACGGCCCTGACCCCCCCCCCCCCCCAGCTACCTCAAACACTAATACACACTCTGATATGTTGTAGGTTACATGTATGTGACTGTGTTCCTTTCTCTCTTTGCCCTGTAGAGCCCTGCACAGGTCAGAGGGTCCAGACAGGCTTCCAGACCCCCATTTCCCTTGAGCGGTGCGAGGTGCGTTGTGGGCATTTTTAATGGGAGTCATAGCCTCCTTCCTGACATGTTACTATGACATGACATAAAGTCGGTCAGGATGGCCTCCGGCCTCACTGCTCTCTTAGGGTTAAAGGAACAGTGTGTAGGATCTGACAGTATCTCCCGTGTGCCAAGCATGTAGAATTGCTACAGTGGCCAACGCAAAAACTGGACACAGACTGTCTTTTTCTGATCTGCATGTGAGGGGAAATCCAGTTTTGATATAAAATGTCATTAGAAGTCACATTCGACACCCATGGCCACCCCACTGACTCAGCCCTTATACGACTTGTTGCAGTATAATATAGCATTCTCGAGATGATACACACAAAACATTTCTAACACCTTACATTTACCTAAAGTAAGCAGAAAGCTCAACTATTAGTTAACCCTGTGAGACCCACAATAGACACCATAAAGTTGTTCTAGTCATAAATTAGAAATAAACACAAATTAATGAACTAATTAAAACAATTTGTAAAAGTGTTTAAGAGTTTAGAACATGGTGATAGAAGTATATGATGTTCGCTCCCATGCTTTGTTGTGTCTTATAAGTTGTTGCAGCAATTTTTGGGTTGATTCCATTTGTTACACAGATTTGGTGCTAGATTTAACTATTTTTTTACTTACTGAGAATTGATAAAAATGGTCAATAATCTCTCCAAAATACGACATTACGACACCAAGACCCTGAGGAACACTGTAGAAAAACTCTTGCTGTGATTTGGTTTTAAAAACTTTTGATATTTTGAGATTTATGCAGGAATTGCATTTTTTTTTGTGATTGAATGGTGAGCACCTCTGTTGTTTAAACTGCTCAAAAACCCCCTTATTGTCAGTCTAGCTAGGAAAGCCATCGATTGTCTGAATGCTCGAGGTCTCTAGTCTGTTGTTGTAAAGTTTCATGTGGCTGTGATTATCTAGAGGTCACCGCAGGTCATTTTATGCAGTGAGGTCGAGTTTCAAAAAATACTCTCGCTACAATGAAATGTAGTATGTACTATGGAGACTAACATCGTCACACATGAATACAGTTCAGTGATACCCAATTTATGTAATTCAAGACTGTTCAGGGACCCAAGTATGCAGAAATATCCAAATTCACCATTTTAGACTACGAGAAAATAACACGTTTATACTGCATGAAAAAGACTGCATTTTTTTTGCCCAAAACTGCATGTGATTATCATAAAGTGGGCATGTCTCTAAAGGGGAGACTCGTGGGTACCCATAGAACCCATTCACATCAACATACCTTGAGGTCAGAGGTCAGAGGACCTCTTTGAATATGGCCATGCTGGTTTTTCCTCACTAAAATTTAGCCCAACTTTAGAGCGTTATTTAGCCTCCTTCCCGACATGTTAACATGACATGACATGAAGTCGGTCGGGATCACCCCTGTCTTCACGGCTTTCTTAGGCTTAAAGGAACAGTGTGTAGGATCTGATAGCATCTACTGGTGAGGTTGCAGATTACAGCTCCCGTGTGCCAAGCATGTAGGATTGCTACGGTGGCCAACGCAAAAACGTGAATTGCTGTGTCTAGAGCCAGCTGTTGTAAGAGTAGAGAGCTTAGAGTGTGTGTACATGTGGGAAGTGAGTGGTGAAGCAAGAGAGAGGGAGCGGCGGCATCAGGTGCGAGTAACGTTATCAACTCCAGCCCAAGCATGAAAAGTTAAGAGATTGTTTTGTCCGCTCTGGGCTAGTGTGTAGCCAAATGACAAACTCCGTGGAGTGGGGGCTGTTTCCTATATCGTTCTATACACAGTTCTTATTTTCAGGTGATTATTCACTAAAGAAAACATACTTATTACTATTATATCTCATTTCTGCCGTTTAAGTGTTGACCAGGGAAAGTCAAATCAATCAAATATTCTGCATCTATTCTGCAAATTGAAAACTTGAAACAAATTTTACTTCTTGTAATATTTAACAAATTATTGGAGGCAGAGCTGCTTGAATGCAATTTCATTATTAGTTAATGTTTAGTGTTTCGAAGCCACAAATCCACCTTTTTTTAGGCCAGTAGAATAATGGATCGTTTATCTTAGAATATAGCAGCTAACTGCAGTCCATTCATTGAAGCCCCAATGAAACAGACAAACTATTCAATCAAGACCTCATGTCCATAAGTCTTTGGTTTAACTGTAACAAATGATCTGTCAATATTAAGAAACCATGTTTGATTTGATACATGAGTTATTTTTTCTTTTTACTTTTTTTTTTAACTCAGATTGTACACACATGGTGGTGTGTTCTTTATACTATGATAGTTTTCCTAAAATTGGATTTTTTTAAAAATCACAATATATCACCTTGCTTACAGTATTGCAATATGTCACAATATATTAAATCGTAACCCTTATATCATGATATGTATCATATTGCCGGATATTTGCAGATACACAGCCCTCACTGTAACTCAGTCTGGACAAGTTCTCATCCCACTAAACTCGTCTCTATATTTCGTCTTCAGAAACGAGTATCAAGAATTATTAACTGTATACATCAAAGTAATTCATCTCAACCTTTGATTTTCCTGTCCGGCATCCTCAATGTTTATCAACTTAACCAACTTCAGATCACTTTATTTGGGTACAGCTCTTTTGACACGACACTTCCTTCATATTTACATGTACAGTATTCCTATAATCAACAATTTCACAGTTATTCCACTCGACGTAACTACAAACTCAAACCTCCTCTGTGTCAAATACCTCGGTTACAGTTTGGTTTCATTTACAGAGCTTCAGTGATATGGAACGCTCTGCCATCTCATATTTTAGAGCAATAATTAAAGAAAGCTGTTATAGGTTTGTTTTTATCTCCCCTGTGTTTTCCTCATAGATTATCTCAGTAAATTGCTTACTAATGAGTTTTATTGATGATATAATAATGGGAATCTTGATTGTATTTTATTATTGTATCTGCTATGAATATCTGGTAGTGTGTGTATAATTGATTAAGATATGCACTGGAGAGTGCCCTGATGAAGCACCTCAGGGTTTTTTTTGCACCTCTTCATTACATTTGTTGTTTATTTGTGTGAATAGATAAAATCTAAATCTAAGCCAAAGCTTTGGTTATTTAAGTAAAGCTACCATTACATTTACCAGTTTCTTAAATTCTTACATTTGCTTGCTTCTTTTTTGCATATTGTTATAAAAATGGTTGCTGATAAGACTGTATAAGCAATTTCAAGTTATCTTTAGCAAATGTATCTGCTGGCTAATATTAGGGTGTAGGAAACTGCATTATTGCCTGACAGATACAGGATTTTTTTAGACCAATACTGATGATATTTGAGAATTTCACATCCTATAATAGCATATTGGCAGATGTTCTTTATACGACTCATAACAAACACAGTAAGGTTCCCTTATGTATTTATTTATTTTTTTCTTAAACAAGGAATAGTGCCTTGTTACTGGCTTCATTGTAAAGCTTTAATCAGAAATCAGACTCTCTGTATTGAGGTTTAACTCAACCAGTGTTCTGTCTGCAGAGAAACAAGGGAGATGAGAGTCTGCCCACTTGTTTGTTGCTAAAATTCCTCTCTACAGGGACTTTGCCTTATGAGTTTGGTAAAATGACAACTGCGATGATGGATGTGCATTACAGCTGTGTCAGCACTTCTCCCAGGCCTCAGCCTCTGACTACAAAACAGACTTACTTCCTCCCTCCCCATCACGCACACTCTGAGCTCTGGTGATATGCAAGTGTAATCCATTACTACACACTTACACCAATTGTCTTCACTTGGAAGTGGCTGCTATGACCTTTTTATAGGAAATGAAAATAAGTGGAGGCGCAGAACAGCCGATATTGGATTCTGTTGTTAATTAATGTGTATTATCCGGGTGGATGAAGCCGGGGGGAGGTAGTTAATTGAATTACAGTCAGCGAGTTGGATAATGCACTGTTGTAATTGTTGGACTGTATAAGACAGTGCTCGCATTAGGGAGATGAAAGACAGGCCTGATTTGCTTCGAGAGAATAGTAAGAAATTACTTGTTTGGTTTTGGGGCGTGAAGCATGAATGAGTTTCTAATTTAACCCTTGGGATGGCAAACTGTAAATGTGCACTCCTAAAACCTGTCTATGCACTCCTTATTAACTTACAGTACTTTGCAGCACATAGACAAACTATTATGTTACACCATCTCATTTTATTGTACATTTCACTGACTAATAGGCCTAAAAAATAATGTCCTGTCTGACATCGTACTTGAGCCCCCGAGAGCTCACATAGTCTCTTTTTTAATTCATTCGTCCAGGCTGTATAACCAAATGTGGTCCTAGGCTAAGGGAAAGCTGGCCCACTCCTCTATGTCGTAAAGCAATCAAAGCCTATTTCAATCTGATGTTTTCTTCAGTAAATTCAGTATTTTCCTGTTTGTTTTGAATAGAAAGGTTCAATACAAGGCACATTAATGAGGTCGCTTTATTTGAATGTATAATTCTGTTAATAAGCATTAATATCACAAATATGAACTGTCGAAAAGGATTATTTTTGTGCTCTGTGGTGGCTTTCTGCTGGGTTCGGGGTCCTGTCCATATATTCGTTTCTTTCTATGGGATGTGCTGCCATCTTGTGGACATTTTTGATACAAACTCAACAGAATATATTTCAGATATGCTTTCTCAGTCCAGGCCAGCTGATTTTGATGGAAAGATGTCAGGATAGATATATGTGGAGAAAGTATAAAGAAAAGAATACAGAAATAAATAAGATTGAGGAAATTAGGGGTGAAGGGAAAGTCGTTGCAGAAATAAATGAATAAATATATTTAAAAAAATATATAAAATAGAGAAAAAAATAAATGCAAAAATAAATCAATCAGTAAATAAATGAATAAAAACATAGAAGGAGAAATCAAACAAGAGTAATTAAATAAGGAAATTAATGCAAAGATAAATTAATAGAAATATCAATTTCTCACATTTTATTAATTACTGGCTACATTTGCTTAATATAATGTTGGCACATTTAATGACTTTTTTATGTATTGAGTTATTTATTTATCTATTTATTTTGGCAGGTTTTTAAGGACGACTGGGCTGGAAAAAATAATCGACAATGAGGGAGAACAAAACCTATACGTTCTTTGACCTGAAGGTGGCAGTAATGTAACATCGGGGGCGTCAATCGCCCTAATTTCTCAACGAAGAAGAAGACGTCTAGCCTAACGTGTGGAGGACGAGCTGGAGCGTGGATTTATACATTCTTGGGCTGGATCTTTTCGTTCACAGGAAAACAACAGCAAGAATCGGAGTTTCTTGTGAATTATGAGGTCAGTCAGGAGTTGAACGGTGACACAAACTATCGTCACCCCAGTGTCGCACTGTTCGATGCTAGCTACAGCTAGCTTGTGCTAATTTCGTTGGCTGGGGCGATTATGCAAACGACTCAGCGGTCAAATTCGGTGATGTACGAGGCCAACAACAGATTATTGTGAGTAGTAACATGATTTATATAGCTTTTGTTGAAACGTTACTTTGCCAAATGTTATTGTCAGAGGTAATCAACCATGTAATCAACACCACCTGTGGAGGAGCAGTTTAGCGGAAGCCCCAAGGTATAACAAGGCTCATCCAATAGTATCAATCCGTGGGCGGAAAGACCCATTTCAAGTCCCGCCCCCTTTCAAATTGTCGTCCAACCTGCGATTAAAGAAAAGCGTTTTACATATGACCACATTAAATTAATACCTTTTTATAATGTTTTATTGAGTTTTGCAAATGATAGCTTAAATGAAAGTAACACTTTTAGAATTTGTTTAGTATTTACATTTTTTTTATTGTATTTGTATTATTGTTATTGTTGTGTGGTGGTGGTAATTATTCTTCAAATCATTATCTGCATAATTATTATATTATCTGTAGAATAGTAAGTCTGCAGCGGTGGTAATTATTAATCTAATTATTTTAAATATTTTTTTACTGTATGTGCAGTAGTGGTAATTATTCTTCAAATGATTAGTTGTAGCAGATATTTAATTCTGCAGTGGTGCTAATTTTTAATCAAATCATTATTTTTAGACTTTTGTATTTTGCAGTGGTGCTAATTATTAATTAAATATTTTTAGATTTTTTGTATGTTATGTGCAGTGGTGGTAATTATTAATCACATGATTGTTTTTAGAATACTTTTCACTCTGAGCAGTAATGTTAATTATTAATCAAATAATTATTGTTAGATTATTTTTTTTACTGTATGTGCAGTTGTGGTAATTATTAATAAAATCAGTATTTTATTTTTTATTTTGTACTTTATGGGCAGTGGTGGTAATTATTTAAATTATTTTTAGAATATTTTTAAATCTGCAGTGGTGCTAATTATTAATCAAATTATTATTTCTGGAATATTTTAAAGTCTGTGCAGTGGTGATAATTATTAATTACATAATTACTTTTAGGATATTTTTTACGTCCATGCAGTGATGGTAGTTATTAATCAAATGACTATTTTTATAGTAATGTTTTACTCTATTTATATGCAATAGAAAATAGCACCCTACTGTACCATGCACGCACTGTAATGAACTGGAACCTGTCATATATGTAGGTTAATGTTAGATTACAACAGGTATGATGATGATGATGATGAAAGAAGGGAAGTAAAGTGGAACCAACTAAGTTGAGCTGGTTTCTTAAATGGATTTCCACTCTAATGGCGTATTATAGTATAACAAACACGACAAATTTAAAGATTTAAAAGAAAAAATCTGTTTTATATTTTGTGGCCTGTGACATCACACGTTTGGTTTGCTCAGCTTGGGAGGATAACCAAGTTATTTTTTGAGCTATCTTCCATGAAAATTATGCAAAAAGTCTGAAAATTGGTGAGCCTGGGTCTGTTATTTGAGCAGGAGAGACTTAATATGTTTTATAAATGTTAGTGTTAATGTCTGCTTTCTGTCCAGACTACTGAGTGATCGAAGGGACACGAAGGGCCTGGAGGAGATGAGGGCTGGAGGGCATCACATCAGTGGAATAAACATTTGGTAACTATCAAATCAACAAGTAATATCTGTCATTGTAGTTGTTGCAGTTGTTACAGCTGTTGTTGTAGTAGTATTAGTAATTAATAATTCATATTAATTAGTGACATGCATTTATTTGTTCATGTCGTCTTGTTGAACCTTTTTTTTTTTTCCAAATCATGCAACATCCAGTTCAAAACCTCTATTAGAAATCTGCCGATTTAACACAAAACCAGAGCTATTATCCTGTTTGGCCTATGGAATGATGTCATCACCACAACACACTCCTCTTTGGGTTGTTGAAAGGCATTCTGGGAGATGTAGGAAGCTTGAACCGGTGATCTTTTTTATTTCATGACACATTCAGCCCACAGAGAGGAGTTTTTAAATATTAACCAGTAGATCAGTGTGGTGTTGTTCTGTGGGTAGCAGTGCTCTCTGCAGACTGGATCCCCAGCGTTTTGGGCTTTTTCAGTATCCAGATGTGTTGTAGTCATATGAAGTTATTGTTTGGGATTGATTATGGTTTTAGACACTTCATAGTTCATTTAAAATGCCATTTAGGCTGTTTATACTGTGCAGTTTTTGTGTTACTTGTCAACTTTTGGCCAGGACACTCTTGTAAAGGGATTTTATTTTATTTACTTATTATTTTTGTTGGATAAAATATAATCTGTGATGTAATCTTTAAATAGTGGCCTCTAAATGCTTCACCAACAGAAATTAAATTAAAATGATTTATCTCAGAGTTGGTGTCACTTTCTCAAACTTTATAAGTCTGATTTGGATAAATAACCTAATATTGTACAATATTTTCATTATTATTATTCAGACATCCTTTAAGTGAACATATGAGTGTTGTTTTTCTTTTGGAATAAATTATAGACTTAGTAAATAAATAAAACCAAATGTGGAAAAAGTAAATAAGAATATGGATTGTCAATTTAACTTTTTACTTCATCCGTGTAGTTGAATTTTATATAGATTTAGAATTGAAATACATTTTTTAAATCCAGTTTCTTCTTAATTTACTTTTTTAAAAATCTATTTTATTGTATTCATTTTTATTTAAAAAAAAATGAAGATTTTATATATTTTATGTATTTTTATTTACTATAATTCAATTTTACTTAAATTTTATTTTTTCAAGCTCTTCAGTATTTGAATTTTTTTGTCTGTTTTAGTTAATTTTACTACTACATTCTTATGCATTTTAATTGATATAATATTTTTAACTTTGATGTATTTAATATTTTTTGCTTCATTGTTTTAGTTTTTCTTTTATTTTGGCGTAATTTATTGTATTTTTTAATTTTACTATCATTTTAATGATAAATAAAATTGTATGTTTTTATTTAGTTTTTAAATGTAATTAATTTTATTTGATTAAAGTTTACATAAGTTTATTTCATTTTTTAAATTTACTTCATATGTTATTTTATATCATTTTGCTACAATTTATGCTTTAATTTTTAAATGCATTTGTTTTATATTTTAGTTTTTATTTAATTTTACATAAGGTTATTAATTTAATTAAATTTTGCTTCAACTTTATTTTATCAAGCTCTTCATTATCTGATATGTCTTTTTCATTCATTTGTTTTTGGTTTACTTTAATACCCTTTTATTATTTTAATACATTTATTTTGCTTTGTTATTTTTTATTTTATTTTGTCTTAATTTATTTTATTTTTGTTTATTCAGTTTTACTACATGTTTTTTATATTTTACATAGAATTTTTTGTTTCTAAATTACATTTGACTTCAGCTCTTAATTACCTGATATTTTTCTTAAAGATTTAAGGGAAAAATGAGGGCTAAATTTTTCATCTCATGACCCAGACGGTGAATATTAATATTGACGAAGCTCTACTGTCTCTATTCTTTAGTTTCTGTCATTATCAGCCTGTTTACATGTCTTGCTGACTGTATTGATCAGTATTTACTTGGTGCTTTTGGCATTTTTTTCTTTTTTGTATTTTTTACTGAATTCCAGTTTGTAGACGACTGATGGCTGATTTAATGAAGATGATGGTGAAATAATGAGAGTAAACAGAGTGGATGCCCTGCTGAATGCTGGCCAGCAGGTGGCAGCAGTGGTGGGTTGTTGGTATGAGAGGAACGCTAGCAATTTTCTGTGTGTAGTACTTTAATGAAGTATTTAAACCCCCCTTTGGTAATTTGATTCATCATAAACTAAATCTAGATTTAGACTTTGAACGTTTTTAAATATTGATTTGAATTGTTATATATTATTTGAATGATTGAGTTCAGACCCATGAACATCCCACAGGTGTCAATGCAGGCGTTAATGAGAGTAATAAAGGTGTTGGGTCAGTCACATGCTTACTGTGTGGAGGGTTGATGGTGGTGGTGATGATGAAGATGAGGTTGCGTGCTCCGCCAGGTCTGTTGATGAATGATTGTGTTGAGAACAGCAGTAAAATAGGTCACACACACCCAGTGAGTCCCATTACTAATGTGTGTATATAGAGCATACACCAGGACTGGACCACAGGTTACAGTACAGCTGCTTCAGAGGTAACTGTTGACTGTTAATGGGAACCGTTCCTACGTCCACATCATCTCATTTTACTTCATTTGACTAGGTTTTAGTTTTATTTTGAAATACATTCAGGTGCAGCAGTAGCTCAGTCTGTAAGGACTTGGGTTAGGACGCGGACGTCACGGGTTCAAGACCCCCATGGACCAAGACCAACTGGTTGCTGGAGAGGTGCCAGTTTACCTCTTGGGCACTGCCGAGGTGCCCCTGAGCAAGGCACCGAACCCCCAACTGCTCTGGGCGCTTGTCAGGAGCAGCCCCCTCACTCTGACATCTCTCCATTGACGCATGTATATGTACTGTGTGAACAACAGAGTGTAAAACTGAATTTCCCCACTGTGGGAGTAATAAAGGAATATCATTCTTTCTTTACATTTTTTATAGAGTTTTTTTTATTTCTTTTTTTTATTACAATTTTCTTTCCATTTTAAGATAAAATGTTATTTAATATTTTATTTACTTTTGAATTTTATTTTACTATATTTTATTTTGTCTTAATTCACGTTACTTTGATCATTTATTATATATTATTTTTATATGTTTTTTAAATCTTTTTAATATTATTAATTCATTTTTAGTTTAGCCTTGTTCTTATATTTTAGTTTAATACTAAAATACATAGTTTTAATTGAATTTTACTTTATTTTATTATGTCATTATATTTTGGTTGAATTTTTTTAATGCATTTAAAGTTTATATTTTATTAGGTTTGAATTTTGTTTGCTATTTTTTATTTCATTTTACTATATTTCATTTATTTTTTATCCTATTGTGTATACGGCTAATTGATTCCTTAGTTTTTTATAAATTTTTTTTCTTCCATTTTGATTATAAAATAAATTTTTGTTTTAAATTAATGTTTAGTTTTTAATGTAGTTTCACTTCATTTATTTAATTGGATGTTACTAATAATTATTTTATTAGATAATTTTACTACCATTTAAATTTAAAAATACATTTTTATTGTATAACTTATTTAGTTTTGAATTTTATTGTGCTATATTTTTTATTTTACTTTTGGTTATTTTATTAAAAGTAATTGAAATGAATAATTTTTATGTTATGTTTGTTTATTTTTACTTTATTAATTTAATTACACTTTTGAGCTGAACAAGAGCTGCAACCTCCACCTCTACAACCTTTTTCTTCTAAATCTGCACCTCCTCTCGTTCCTCCGTCCTTTCTTTGTCTTCTCCATGGTTCTTCTGTTCTAACTCCGTCTCCATCGGTGTCCGGACGTTGACAGGCAGCCCGTTGAATCTTTGCCCGTGGAGTCCAGCCGTCTTGATGCTGAGCTGGATGCTGATCTCTCGGAGTTGCTGAGACAAACTCTCCTTTGCTACTAATAATGAATTGTAAGTAATTACTGGTAAGTTTATTATTGGTTTATTATGTATTAATTCAATCACTATAAACGTACAGGTAAATGAGACATAACCAATCCCCTTTTTTGAAAATCAGAACTGTTTTAAGTCAATAAGTCAAAAAAAAGTTCAAGTTAATAGTCATTTTTCTGTAACTTTGCAGAATTTGTTTGAATTCAAAGCATATTTAGTACATAAACATAACTCTTTATCCTGTACGCTCATTTTCTAAGTCTTTTATGGGGCAGCTGGTCTATTTTGGGTCCAGATCATTGATTCCTCTTTATCCACTGAGAACAGCTGCTGTGCTTCCTTCCAGGAGATCGGGTGGCTCTTTGGACCGTCTGATGTCATCGGAGCTCACCTGCCCAGGTTCAGTACAAGTCTACTTTTATGACGCCTATAATGTCCACTGTCATGACGTTGTTTAATCAATTTATTGCACAGTTTTCTTGAATACTCAGTTCTGATTGGTCAATCAGTGTTCTACAGTCTGTTGTTTCTTTATAGCAGACCATCGCTATGGGCGCAGTTCTGAAATTCATTCATTCATTCATCGTCAATCGCTTATCCCGTTAGGGGTCGCGGGGGGTGGAGCCGATCCCACCTGGCATTGGGCGAAGGCGGGGTTCACCCTGGACAGGTCGCCAGTCCATTGCAGGGCACATAGAGACAGACAACCATTCACGCTCACATCCACACCTATGGGCAATTTAGAGTCATCAATTAACCTAAATTGCATGTTTTTGGACTGTGGGAGGAAGCCGGAGTACCCGGAGAAAACCCACGCTGACACGGGGAGAACATACAAACTCCACACAGAAGAGTCCCAAGCCAGAATCGAACCTGCGACCCTCTTGCTGTGAGGCGACAGCGCTAACCACTACACCACTGTGCAGCCCTCAGTTCTGAAATTATTAACTTTTAAGTAATTAGCTGGGATAATGTATAACTATTTCTATTATACTATATCTACTATAACTACTTCACATTTTTGTGAAATAAACCCCTTTAGGGGACGCTTTGGTCCACCAGCATCACCCTGTCGGGGGTTTATTTCACAACAATGACCAGCTCGCTGTACATTATCCCTTACATATCTAACATTGTGGTCATAGTTAGTGGCAGTGTTGTAATTAACAACATATTGAGGTGTTCTGATATTCTGCCCCCCTCACCCCTTCGTATTTGTAAATGGGAAGGAGAAAAAAGTACAAGTACAACTCTACCTTTAACTGTGACTTTAGTAATATTGAAGTCCCATGTCTGACAATGTCAACAAAAAAATGAATGTTACAACACTTTGTAAAGGTACAGGTGTTCTGTGGATTACAGTAGACAGTGGAGACATCACAGACATTGTTTTTCTGTTTGTTTATTGTTACTGTATGTAATATTAGTGAATTAGCAGTATAAGTTGTAGAAGAACATGCAGCTTTGTAAGAGAAAAACATTTAATTTTGCAGGGGCAGCTTGTATATCCAGAAGAGGCTGTCCAGATTCACCTAGACCTTCAAGCCAAGCAGTCCGTGGCCATTCAGGAGGAACCTTTGCTCTCGCCTAGAAGGTACAGATACTTAGTTATTGAGCAGTTGGTGCTGTATGTGTGGTTTAAAGGAACAGTTGGACATTTGTTAAGAGTTAGATGACAATGATTGTGAGTAGTCACATCCCCATGGAGTTGAAGGAGTTAAAATGTTGGGTAAAGATTTTATAACTTTGATTAGACAGTAAGAGAATCTGCCCTTCAGTCTAAAGCTTACTAATGTTCTCTACATGTTGTGTCTACTTTGGTTAAACAGACAGCACTTGTGGTTTCACCACGAGGCAATCAGCAGAGACTCTTTACTGTGCCCAGCCAAGAAATGGTACAGCACATAACGGCCTATAAAACCACCAAGTGAAATTATAAAATGTTAATTAGTAGACTCTAGAGGTGGTGATGGCTGCCATGCTAATATCAAAGTGTTTTAAGTGAATAGTTGATAACGGCACAGATAAAATGACTGGTATCAATCTTCTAACTTTATGCAAAAAAAGTTAATTTCCCAAAATGTGAAACTGCTCCTTTAACCCACAAGAAAGCTCAGCAATGTGAGGTTCAGAACTGTGATATTTTGTACTCAAGTGACTCAGAGGTTACATTAAAACTGAACATGCTGACTTTTTATTTTTTTTGACATACTGACATAACATTTTCTTCAACATACTATACGAAGACTTTTATTTTTGCAACCTACTGTAGCTTTTTAATGATTCCTTTTGACATATTACGCTGACTTTTTTTGACAAACTACAGTATACTAAGATAATATGTGATAATACTAGAACTTTTTTTGACATACTATACAATGACTTTTATTATACATACTATAAGATTTTGACATACTACAGTAGGCTAACATACTACATAATACTATGACTATTTTTCCAACATACTATACAATGTTTTATTTTAGTTTTTTTTTGACATACTATGGCTTTTTTATTTTATACTATGACTTTCATTTTTCTTTACGATGACTTATTTTTTGAAATACTATGATTTAGTTTTACTCGAAATAATACTGGCTTATTTTTTTCAACACACTACTCTGTAACTATTTTTTGACATACTATGTTATAACTTTAAGACTTTATCCAACATACCTTGCTTTTAATCTTCATATATATACTATGATTATTTTATTTTTCAGCATATTGTACCATGAGGTTTTTTTTCTTGGACATGCTTTATGATTTTTTAAAAATATTTTTCAACATATTATACTAAGACATTTTCAGCATTTCAACGGACAACAGACTACTAAAACTATTTATTTGACTATACTATTGTTTTATACTATGACTTTTTTATTATACATACTATATTAAGACTTTGATATACTACGATCCTACATGATACTATGACTTATTTTATTTTTCAACATATTATACCATGACTAATTTTTTGACATTTTGCACTAAAGTTATTTAATTTTCTGACATACTATACTACAAATTTTTTAATGACTATTTGGACATACTATACTATGAATTTTACTTTTGTTGACATACAATACAATGGAATTTTTAAACATAGCATACTATGATTTATTTTTCAACATAAATCTCTGACTTTTTATTTTTTTGCCGTACTACACTGACATTTTTATTTCTTGGACATACTGTATAATGATTTTTTGTTTTTTAATTTTCACATATACTAAGACTTTCAGCATGTCAACATACTATACTATGACTTATATTTTTCGACATGTTACACAATGACCTTTTTATATTTCGACATACTATATTATGACTTATTTTTCAACATACTCTATTTCATGACTTTTCAACATGCCATACTATGACTTTCTTATTTTTCCTACATACTATACTATGACTTTATTTTTATTTTGAACATACTATGAATATTTCTTAAACATACGACTTTTTAATTTTTTTCAACATACTATGCTAAGACTTATTTTATTTTTCAAAATATACTATGACTTGGATTTTTTTCGACACTTTACTGTGACTGACTTATTTTTTCAACATACTATACTATAAAATTTTTTATTTTTTCGACAACCTATAGTACGACTTTTACTTTTTCAGCATACTGTACTATTGACTTTTTTTTAACATATCATCATACGATACTGTGGATGTTTTATTTTTTCAACATACTATACTATGACTATTTTATTTTTTTAATTAAATACTATAACATTTTATTTTTCAACATTTTATACAATAACTTATTTTTCGACATATTATACTATGATGTTTTTATTTTGTCGACGTACTATGACTTTTTATTTTATATACATATTATACTGTAACTATTTTTCAGAATACTATAATTCAAATTTTATTTTTTTGACATACTACATTATGACATTTTATTTTTCGACATACTATACTACGACTTATTTTTTTCAACATAGTATACTATGACTATTTTTCAATATAACACTTTTACTTTTTATTTTGAATAAATATACTATGAGTTTTTTTCAACATGCTATAATATGAATTTTATTGGATCTTTCTATGGATTTTATTCAATATACTGTACGATGACTTGTTTTTTTTTCAACATACTATGCTATACAATCTATAGTATGACTTAATTTTTTGGACATACTACACTATGACTTATTTTTTCAACTTCCTGTACGACTGATTTTTTTTAATTTTTTGACATACTATTCTATGAGATTTTTTATTTGTACAAAACACTATACTATGACATTTTTTATTTCTAAACATGAAACTACTGCTTTTATTTTTTGACATACTATGACTTTTTACCATAATACTTTTTTTACAAACTATGATATGACCGTTAACGTGAAATTTTTCAAGATTCAATACTATGACCTGTTTTTCATGAAAATTTTTAACATAATATAATGACAAAAACTTTGAGGTATTTACCGTAAAATTTAACATACTATACTATGACGTTTTTTTTGTAAAATTTTACAAGATTTCAAGAAATGACTTCTTTCCACCACAGAATCATTTTACACGATACAATACCACTGTTTCCATGTTTTTTTCAACATCTAAAAAATTTGACGTTTTTTTTATCGAAAAATTTCGACATAGTACACTGACTTTTTTGTAAAATTTTACATTTCACGAAATTACTTCTTTCCACCATAGAATCATTTTACACGCCATAATTGGGGCGGCAGTAGCTCAGTCTGTAGGGAGTTGGCTTGGGAACCGGAGGGTCACCGGTTCAAGTCCCGGCATGACCAAGAACTGAGTGTGAACTGGTAGCTGGAGAGGTGCCAGTTTACCTCTTGGGCACTGCCGAGGTGCCCCTGAGCAAGGCACCAAACCCCCAACTGCTCGGGGCGCTTCTCAGGAGCAGCCCCCTCACTCTGACATCTCTCTATTGTTGCATGTATATGGGTCCTGTTTGTGCATGTGTGTATCTCGGGTCTGCATGTACCGTGTATAAGTAAAAGCAACAGTGTAAAAATTGAATTTCCCCATTGTGGGACGAATAAAGGAATATCTTCTTCTTCTTCTTCTTCTTAATACAACCGTTTCCATGTTTGTTTTTTCAACATCTAAAAATTTGACTTTTTTTATCGAAAAATTTCGACATACTATACTATGACTTTTTTGTAACATTTTACATTTCACGAAATTGATTTCTTTCCACCATAGAATCATTTTACACGCCATAATACGACCGTTTCCATGGTTTTTTTCAACATCTAAAAAATTTGACGTTTTCATCAAAAAATTTCGACATACTATCCTATGACATTATTGTGAAATTTTACATTTCACGAAATGACTTCTTTCCACCACAGAATCATTTTACACGCTATAATACGACCGTTACCATGTTTTTTTTCAACATCTAAAAAATGTGACGTTTTCATCGAAAAATTTCGACATACTATACTATGACATTTTTTTTTCTTTGTAAAATTTCACATTTCACGAAATGACTTCTTTCCACCATAGAATCATTTTACACGCTATAATACGACCGTTTCCATGATTTTTTTCAATATCTAAAAAATTTGACGTTTTCATCGAAAAATTTCGACATACTATACTATGACGTTTTTTTCCCGTAAAATTTTACAACATTTCACGAAATGACTTCTTTCCACCATAGAATCATTTTACATGCCATAATACGACCGTTTCCATGGTTTTTTTTCAACATTTAAAAAATTTGACGTTTTCATCGAAAAATTTCGACATACTATACTATGACGTTTTTGTAAAATTTTACGTTTTACGGAATTAATTCTTTCCACCATAGAATCATTTTACACACTATAATACGACTGTTTCCATGTTTTTTTATCAAAAAATTTCGACATACTATACTATGACATTTTTGTAAAATTTTACATTTTACAAAATGACTTCTTTCCACCATAAAATCATTTTACACGCTATAATACGACCGTTTCCATGGTTTTTTTCAACATCTAGAAAATTTGACGTTTTCATCGAAAAATTTCGACATACTATACTATGACATTTTTTTTCTTTGTAAAATTTTACAACATTTCACGAAATTACTTCTTTCCACCATACAATCATTTTACACGCTATAATACGACCGTTATCATGTTTTTTTTTCAACATCTAAAAAATTTGACGTTTTCATCGAAAAATTTCGACATACTATGACGTTTTTTTCTTTGTAAAATTTCACATTTCACGAAATGACTTCTTTCCACCATAGAATCATTTTACACGCTATAATACGACCGTTTCCATGTTTTTTTTCAACATTTAAAAAATCTGACGTTTTCATCGAAAAATTTCGACATACTATACTATGACGTTTTTGTAAAATTTTACGTTTTACGAAATGACTTCTTTCCACCATAGAATCATTTTACACGCTATAATACGACCGTTACCATATTTTTTTTCAACATCTAAAAAAATTTGACGTTTTCATCGAAAAATTTCGACATACTATACTATGACATTTTTGTCAAATTTTACGTTTCACGAAATTACTTCTTTCCACCATAGAATCACTTTACATGCCATAATACGAGCGTTTCCATGGTTTTTTTCAACATTTAAAAAATCTGACGTTTTCATCGAAAAGTTTCGACATACTATACTGTGACATTTTTTTTCTTTGTAAAATTTCACATTTCACGAAATGACTTCTTTCCACCATAGAATCATTTTACACGCCATAATACGACCGTTTCCATGGTTTTTTTCAACATTTAAAAAATTTGACGTTTTCATCGAAAAATTTCGACATACTATACTATGACATTTTTTTCTTTGTAAAATTTTACAACATTTCACGAAATTACTTCTTTCCACCATACAATCATTTTACACGCCATAATATGACCGTTTCCATGTTTTTTTTCAACATCTAAAAAATTTGACTTTTTTTATCAAAAAATTTCGACATAGTATACTATGACTTTTGTAAAATTTTACATTTCACGAAATTACTTCTTTCCACCATAGAATCATTTTACATGACATAATACGAGCGTTTCCATGGTTTTTTTCAACATTTAAAAAATCTGACGTTTTCATCGAAAAATTTCGACATGCTATACTATGACTTTTTTTTCTTTGTAAAATTTTACATTTCACGAAATGACTTCTTTCCACCATAGAATCATTTTACACGCTATAATACGACCGTTTCCATGTTTTTTTCAACATCTAAAAAATCTGACGTTTTCATCGAAAAATTTCGACATACTGTGACGTTTTTTTCTTTGTAAAATTTCACATTTCACGAAATGACTTCTTTCCACCATAGAATCATTTTACACGCTATAATACGACCGTTTCCATGATTTTTTTCAATATCTAAAAAATTTGACGTTTTCATCGAAAAATTTCGACATACTATACTATGACATTTTTTTCTTTGTAAAATTTTACAACATTTCACGAAATTACTTCTTTCCACCATACAATCATTTTACACGCTATAATACGACCGTTATGGTTTTTTTTCAACATCTAAAAAATTTGACGTTTTCATCGAAAAATTTCGACATACTATGACGTTTTTTTCTTTGTAAAATTTCACATTTCACGAAATGACTTCTTTCCACCATAGAATCATTTTACACGCTATAATACGACCGTTTCCATGTTTTTTTTCAACATTTAAAAAATCTGACGTTTTCATCGAAAAATTTCGACATACTATACTATGACGTTTTTGTAAAATTTTACATTTTACAAAATGACTTCTTTCCACCATAGAATCATTTTACACGCTATAATATGACCGTTTCCATGTTTTTTTCAACATCTAAAAAATTTGACGTTTTCATCGAAAAATTTCGACATACTATATACTATGACGTTTTTTTTGTAAAATTCTACATTTTACGAAATGACTTCTTTCCACCCTAGAATCATTTTACATGCTATAATACGACCATTTCCATGTTTTTTTTCAACATCTAAAAAATTTGACGTTTTCATCGAAAAATTTCGACATACTATACTATGACGTTTTTTTCTTTGTAAAATTATACATTTCACGAAATGACTTCTTTCCACCATAGAATCATTTTACACGCTATAATACGACCGTTTCCATGGTTTTTTTTCAACATTTAAAAAATTTGACGTTTTCATCGAAAAATTTCGACATACTATACTATGACGTTTTTTTCTTTGTAAAATTTTACAAAATTTCACGAAATTACTTCTTTCCACCATAGAATCATTTTACACGCCATAATATGACCGTTTCCATGTTTTTCTTCAACATCTAAAAAATTTGACGTTTTTTTATCAAAAAATTTCGACATACTATACTATGACGTTTTTGTAAAATTTTACGTTTTACGAAATGACTTCTTTCCACCATAGAATCATTTTACACGCTATAATACGACCGTTTCCATATTTTTTTTCAACATCTAAAAAAATTTGACGTTTTCATTGAAAAATTTCGACATACTATACTATGACTTTTTTTTCTTTGTAAAATTTTACATTTCACGAAATGACTTCTTTCCACCATAGAATCATTTTACACGCTATAATACGACCGTTTCCATGGTTTTTTTCAACATTTAAAAAATTTGACGTTTTCATCGAAAAATTTCGACATACTATACTATGACGTTTTTGTAAAATTTTACGTTTTACGAAATGACTTCTTTCCACCATAGAATCATTTTACACGCTATAATACGACCGTTTCCATGTTTTTTTTCAACATCTTAAAAATTTCACGTTTTCATCGAAAAATTTCGACATACTATACTATGACGTTTTTTTGTAAAATTCTACATTTTACGAAATGACTTCTTTCCACCCTAGAATCATTTTACATGCTATAATACGACCATTTCCATGGTTTTTTTCAACATCTAAAAAATTTGACGTTTTCATCGAAAAATTTCGACATACTATACTATGACATTTTTTTTCGTAAAATTTTACAACATTTCACGAAATGACTTCTTTCCACCATAGAATCATTTTACACGCTATAATACGACCGTTTCCATGGTTTTTTTCAACATTTAAAAAATCTGACGTTTTCATCGAAAAATTTCGACATACTATACTCTGACGTTTTTGTAAAATTTTAAATTTTACGAAATGACTTCTTTTCACCATAGAATCATTTTACACACCATAATACGACCGTTTCCATGGTTTTTTTCAACATTTAAAAAATCTGACGTTTTCATCGAAAAATTTCGACATACTATACTATGACTTTTTTTTCTTTGTAAAATTTTACATTTCACGAAATGACTTCTTTCCACTATAGAATCATTTTACACGCTATAATACGACCGTTTCCATGGTTTTTTTCAACATTTAAAAAATTTGACGTTTTCATCGAAAAATTTCGACATACTATACTATGACGTTTTTGTAAAATTTTACGTTTTACGAAATGACTTCTTTCCACCATAGAATCATTTTACACGCTATAATACGACCGTTTCCATGTTTTTTTTCAACATCTTAAAAATTTCACGTTTTCATCGGAAAATTTCGACATACTATACTATGACGTTTTTTTGTAAAATTCTACATTTTACGGAATGACTTCTTTCCACCCTAGAATCATTTTACATGCTATAATACGACCATTTCCATGGTTTTTTTCAACATCTAAAAAATTTGACGTTTTCATCGAAAAATTTCGACATACTATACTATGACATTTTTTTTCGTAAAATTTTACAACATTTCACGAAATGACTTCTTTCCACCATAGAATCATTTTACACGCTATAATACGACCGTTTCCATGGTTTTTTTCAACATTTAAAAAATCTGACGTTTTCATCGAAAAATTTCGACATACTATACTCTGACGTTTTTTTGTAAAATTTTAAATTTTACGAAATGACTTCTTTTCACCATAGAATCATTTTACACACCATAATACGACCGTTTCCATGGTTTTTTTCAACATTTAAAAAATCTGACGTTTTCATCGAAAAATTTCGACATACTATACTCTAACGTTTTTGTAAAATTTTACGTTTTACGAAATGACTTCTTTCCACCATAGAATCATTTTACACGCTATAATATGACCGTTTCCATGGTTTTTTTCAACGTCTAAAAAATTGGACATTTTCATCGAAAAATTTCGACATACTATACTATGACGTTTTTTTTCTTTGTAAAATTTTACATTTCATGAAATGACTTCTTTCCACCATAGAATCATTTTACACGCTATAATACGACCGTTTCCATGTTTTTTTTCAACATCTAAAAAATTTGACGTTTTCATCGAAAAATTTCGACATAGTATACTATGACGTTTTTTAAAATTTTACGTTTTACGAAAGGACTACTTTCCACAATAGAATCATTTTACACGCTATAATATGACCGTTTCCATGTTTTTTTCAACATCTAAAAAATTTGACGTTTTCATCGAAAAATTTCGACATACTATACTATGACGTTTTTGTAAAATTGTACGTTTTACGAAGTGACTTCTTTCCACCATAGAATCATTTTACACGCTATAATACGACCGTTTCCATGGTTTTTTTCAACATCTAAAAAATTTGACGTTTTCATCGAAAAATTACGACATACTATACTATGACGTTTTTTTTCTTTGTAAAATTTTACATTTCACGAAATGACTTCTTTCTACCATAGAATCATTTTACACGCCATAATACGACCGTTTCCATGTTTTTTTTCCACCATCTAAAAAATTTGACGTTTTCATCGAAAAATTTCGACATACTATACTATGACGTTTTTGTAAAATTGTACGTTTTCCGAAATGACTTCTTTCCACCATAGAATCATTTTACACGCTATAATACGACCGTTTCCATGGTTTTTTTCAACATCTAAAAAATTTCACGTTTTCATCGAAAAATTTCGACATACTATACTATGACTTTTTTTCTTTGTAAAATTTTACATTTCACGAAATGACTTCTTTCCACCATAAAATCATTTTACACGCTATAATACGACCGTTTCCATGGTTTTTTTCAACATCTAAAAAATTTCACGTTTTCATCGAAAAATTTCGACATACTATACTATGACTTTTTTTTCTTTGTAAAATTTTACATTTCACGGAATGACTTCTTTCCACTATAGAATCATTTTACACGCTATAATACGACCGTTTCCATGGTTTTTTTCAACATTTAAAAAATTTGACGTTTTCATCGAAAAATTTCGACATACTATGACGGTTTTTTTTTGTAAAATTTTACATTTTACGAAATGACTTCTTTCCGCCATAGAATCATTTTTACACATTATAATACAACCGTTTTCATGTTTTTTTTCAACATTTAAAAAATTTGACATTTTCATCGAAAAATTTCGACATACTATACTATGACGTTTTTTTGTAAAATTCTACATTTTACGGAATGTCTTCTTTCCACCCTAGAATCATTTTACATGCTATAATACGACCATTTCCATGGTTTTTTTCAACATCAAAAAAATTTGACGTTTTCATCGAAAAATTTCGACATCTATACTATTTTTTTTTCGTAAAATTTTACAACATTTCACGAAATGACTTCTTTCCACCATAGAATCATTTTACACGCTATAATACGACCGTTTCCATGGTTTTTTTCAACATTTAAAAAATCTGACGTTTTCATCGAAAAATTTCGACATACTATACTCTGACGTTTTTGTAAAATTTTAAATTTTACGAAATGACTTCTTTTCACCATAGAATCATTTAACACACCATAATACGACCGTTTCCATGGTTTTTTTCAACATTTAAAAAATCTGACGTTTTCATCGAAAAATTTCGACATACTATACTCTAACGTTTTTGTAAAATTTTACATTTCACGAAATTACTTCTTTCCACCATAGAATCATTTTACATGCCATAATACGAGCGTTTCCATGTTTTTTTTTCAACATTTAAAAAATCTGACGTTTTCATCGAAAAATTTCGACATACTATACTGTGACATTTTTTGTCTTTGTAAAATTTTACATTTCACGAAATGACTTCTTTCCACCATAGAATCATTTTACACGCTATAATACGACCGTTTCCATGGTTTTTTTCAACATCTAAAAAATTTGACGTTTTCATCGAAAAATTTCGACATACTATACTACGACGTTTTTGTAAAATTTTACGTTTTACGAAATGACTTCTTTCCACCATAGAATCATTTTACACGCCATAATACGACCGTTTCCATGTTTTTTTTCAACATTTAAAAAATCTGACGTTTTCATGGAAAAATTTCGACATACTATACTATGACATTTTTTGTCTTTGTAAAATTTTACATTTCACGAAATGACTTCTTTCCACCATAGAATCATTTTACACGCTATAATACGACCGTTTCCATGTTTTTTTTCAACATCTTAAAAATTTCACGTTTTCATCGAAAAATTTCGACATACTATACTATGACGTTTTTTCTTTGTAAAATTGTACGTTTTCCAAAATGACTTCTTTCCACCATAGAATCATTTTACACGCTATAATATGACCGTTTCCAGGGTTTTTTTCAACATCTACAAAATTGGACGTTTTCATCGAAAAATTTCGACATACTATGACGGGTTTTTTTTTGTAAAATTTTACATTTTACGAAATGACTTCTTTCCACCATAGAATCATTTTTACACATTATAATACAACCGTTTTCATGTTTTTTTTCAACATTTAAAAAATTTGACATTTTCATCGAAAAATTTCGACATACTATACTATGACGTTTTTTTGTAAAATTCTACATTTTACGGAATGACTTCTTTCCACCCTAGAATCATTTCACATGCTATAATACGACCATTTCCATGGTTTTTTTCAACATCTAAAAAATTTGACGTTTTCATCGAAAAATTTCGACATACTATACTATGACATTTTTTTTTCGTAAAATTTTACAACATTTCACGGAATGACTTCTTTCCACCATAGAATCATTTTACACGCTATAATACGACCGTTTCCATGGTTTTTTTCAACATTTAAAAAATCTGACGTTTTCAGCGAAAAATTTCGACATACTATACTCTGACGTTTTTGTAAAATTTTAAATTTTACGAAATGACTTCTTTTCACCATAGAATCATTTTACACACCATAATACGACCGTTTCCATGGTTTTTTTCAACATTTAAAAAATCTGACGTTTTCATCGAAAAATTTCGACATACTATAACGTTTTTGTAAAATTTTACATTTCACGAAATTACTTCTTTCCACCTTAGAATCATTTTACATGCCATAATACGACCGTTTCCATGTTTTTTTTCAACATTTAAAAAATCTGACGTTTTCATCGAAAAATTTCGACATACTACACTGTGACATTTTTTGTCTTTGTAAAATTTTACATTTCACAAAATGACTTCTTTCCACCATAGAATCATTTTACACATTATAATACAACCGTTTTCATGGTTTTTTTCAACATTTAAAAAATTTGACATTTTCATCGAAAAATTTCGACATACTATACTATGACTTTTTTTTGTAAAATTCTACATTTTACGGAATGACTTCTTTCCACCCTAGAATCATTTCACATGCTATAATACGACCATTTCCATGGTTTTTTTCAACATTTAAAAAATCTGACGTTTTCATCGAAAAATTTCGACATACTATACTATGACATTTTTTGTCTTTGTAAAATTTTACATTTCACGAAATGACTTCTTTCCACCATAGAATCATTTTACACGCTATAATACGACCATTTCCATGGTTTTTTTCAACATCTAAAAAATTTGACGTTTTCATCGAAAAATTTTCGACATACTATACTATGACTTTTTTTTTTTTGTAAAATTATACATTTCACGAAATGAAGTCTTTCTACCATAGAATCATTTTACACGCCATAATACGACCGTTTCCATGTCTTTTTTCAACATCTAAAAAATTTGACGTTTTCATCGAAAAATTTCGACATACTATACTATGACTTTTTTGTCAAATTTTGCATTTCACGAAATGACTTCTTTCCACCATAGAATCATTTTACACGCTATAATATGACCGTTTCCATGTTTTTTTTCAACATCTAAAAAATTGGACGTTTTCATCGAAAAATTTCGACATACTATACTATGACTTTTTTTTCTTTGTAAAATTTTATGTTTCATGAAATGACTTCTTCCTACCATAGAATCATTTTACACGCCACAATACGACCGTTTCCATGGTTTTTTTCAACATCTTAAAAATTTCACGTTTTCATCGAAAAATTTCGACATACTATACTCTAACGTTTTTGTAAAATTGTACATTTCACGAAATTACTTCTTTCCACCATAGAATCATTTTACATGCCATAATACGAGGGTTTCCATGTTTTTTTTTCAACATTTAAAAAATCTGACGTTTTCATCGAAAAATTTCGACATACTATACTGTGACATTTTTTGTCTTTGTAAAATTTTACATTTCACGAAATGACTTCTTTCCACCATAGAATCATTTTACATGCCATAATACGAGCGTTTCCATGTTTTTTTTCAACATTTAAAAAATCTGACGTTTTCATCGAAAAATTTCGACATACTATACTGTGACATTTTTTGTCTTTGTAAAATTTTACATTTCACGAAATGACTTCTTTCCACCATAGAATCATTTTACACGCTATAATACGACCGTTTCCATGGTTTTTTTCAACATCTAAAAAATTTGACGTTTTCATCGAAAAATTTCGACATAGTATACTATGACGTTTTTGTAAAATTTTACGTTTTACGAAATGACTTCTTTCCACCATAGAATCATTTTACACGCCATAATACGACCGTTTCCATGTTTTTTTTCAACATTTAAAAAATCTGACGTTTTCATGGAAAAATTTCGACATACTATACTATGACATTTTTTGTCTTTGTAAAATTTTACATTTCACGAAATGACTTCTTTCCACCATAGAATCATTTTACACGCTATAATACGACCGTTTCCATGTTTTTTTTCAACATTTAAAAAATTTCACGTTTTCATCGAAAAATTTCGACATACTATACTATGACTTTTTTTTCTTTGTAAAATTTTACATTTCACGAAATGACTTCTTTCCACCATAGAATCATTTTACACATTATAATACAACCGTTTTCATGGTTTTTTTCAACATTTAAAAAATTTGACATTTTCATCGAAAAATTTCGACATACTATACTATGACTTTTTTTTGTAAAATTCTACATTTTACGGAATGACTTCTTTCCACCCTAGAATCATTTCACATGCTATAATACGACCATTTCCATGGTTTTTTTCAACATTTAAAAAATCTGACGTTTTCATCGAAAAATTTCGACATACTATACTATGACATTTTTTGTCTTTGTAAAATTTTACATTTCACGAAATGACTTCTTTCCACCATAGAATCATTTTACACGCTATAATACGACCATTTCCATGGTTTTTTTCAACATCTAAAAAATTTGACGTTTTCATCGAAAAATTTTCGACATACTATACTATGACTTTTTTTTTTTGTAAAATTATACATTTCACGAAATGAAGTCTTTCTACCATAGAATCATTTTACACGCCATAATACGACCGTTTCCATGTCTTTTTTCAACATCTAAAAAATTTGACGTTTTCATCGAAAAATTTCGACATACTATACTATGACTTTTTTGTCAAATTTTGCATTTCACGAAATGACTTCTTTCCACCATAGAATCATTTTACACGCTATAATATGACCGTTTCCATGTTTTTTTTCAACATCTAAAAAATTGGACGTTTTCATCGAAAAATTTCGACATACTATACTATGACTTTTTTTTTCTTTGTAAAATTTTATGTTTCATGAAATGACTTCTTCCTACCATAGAATCATTTTACACGCCACAATACGACCGTTTCCATGGTTTTTTTCAACATCTTAAAAATTTCACTTTTCATCGAAAAATTTCGACATACTATACTCTAACGTTTTTGTAAAATTGTACATTTCACGAAATTACTTCTTTCCACCATAGAATCATTTTACATGCCATAATACGAGGGTTTCCATGTTTTTTTTCAACATTTAAAAAATCTGACGTTTTCATCGAAAAATTTCGACATACTATACTGTGACATTTTTTGTCTTTGTAAAATTTTACATTTCACGAAATGACTTCTTTCCACCATAGAATCATTTTACATGCCATAATACGAGCGTTTCCATGTTTTTTTTCAACATTTAAAAAATCTGACGTTTTCATCGAAAAATTTCGACATACTATACTGTGACATTTTTTGTCTTTGTAAAATTTTACATTTCACGAAATGACTTCTTTCCACCATAGAATCATTTTACACGCTATAATACGACCGTTTCCATGGTTTTTTTCAACATCTAAAAAATTTGACGTTTTCATCGAAAAATTTCGACATAGTATACTATGACGTTTTTGTAAAATTTTACGTTTTACGAAATGACTTCTTTCCACCATAGAATCATTTTACACGCTATAATACGACCGTTTCCATGTTTTTTTTCAACATTTAAAAAATCTGACGTTTTCATGGAAAAATTTCGACATACTATACTATGACATTTTTTGTCTTTGTAAAATTTTACATTTCACGAAATGACTTCTTTCCACCATAGAATCATTTTACACGCTATAATACGACCGTTTCCATGTTTTTTTTCAACATTTAAAAAATTTCACGTTTTCATCGAAAAATTTCGACATACTATACTATGACTTTTTTTTCTTTGTAAAATTTTACATTTCACGAAATGACTTCTTTCCACCATAGAATCATTTTACACGCTATAATACGACCGTTTCCATGGTTTTTTTCAACATTTAAAAAATTTGACGTTTTCATCGAAAAATTTCGACATACTATACTATGACGTTTTTGTAAAATTTTACGTTTTACGAAATGACTTCTTTCCACCATAGAATCATTTTACACGCTATAATACGACCGTTTCCATGTTTTTTTTCAACATCTTAAAAATTTCACGTTTTCATCGAAAAATTTCGACATACTATACTATGACGTTTTTTTGTAAAATTGTACGTTTTCCAAAATGACTTCTTTCCACCATAGAATCATTTTACACGCTATAATATGACTGTTTCCAGGGTTTTTTTCAACATCTACAAAATTGGACGTTTTCATCGAAAAATTTCGACATACTATGACGGGTTTTTTTTTGTAAAATTTTACATTTTACGAAATGACTTCTTTCCACCATAGAATCATTTTTACACATTATAATACAACCGTTTTCATGTTTTTTTTCAACATTTAAAAAATTTGACATTTTCATCGAAAAATTTCGACATACTATACTATGACGTTTTTGTAAAATTTTACATTTTACAAAATGACTTCTTTCCACAATAGAATCATTTTACAAGCTATAATATGACCGTTTCCATGTTTTTTTTCAACATCTAAAAAATTTCACGTTTTCTTCGAAAAATTTCGACATACTATACTATGACTTTTTTTTCTTTGTAAAATTTTACATTTCACGAAATGACTTCTTTCCACCATAGAATCATTTTACACGCTATAATACGACCGTTTCCATGGTTTTTTTCAACATCTAAAAAATTTGACGTTTTCATCGAAAAATTTCGACATACTATGACGTTTTTTTTCTTTGTAAAATTTTACAAAATTTCACGAAATTACTTCTTTCCACCATACAATCATTTTACACGCCATAATATGACCGTTTCCATGTTTTTCTTCAACATCTAAAAAATTTGACGTTTTTTTATCAAAAAATTTCGACATACTATACTATGACGTTTTTGTAAAATTTTACGTTTTACGAAATGACTTCTTTCCACCATAGAATCATTTTACACGCTATAATACGACCGTTACCATATTTTTTTTCAACATCTAAAAAAATTTGACGTTTTCATCGAAAAATTTCGACATACTATACTATGACTTTTTTTTCTTTGTAAAATTTTACATTTCACGAAATGACTTCTTTCCACTATAGAATCATTTTACACGCTATAATACGACCGTTTCCATGGTTTTTTTCAACATTTAAAAAATTTGACGTTTTCATCGAAAAATTTCGACATACTATACTCTGACGTTTTTGTAAAATTTTAAATTTTACGAAATGACTTCTTTTCACCATAGAATCATTTTACACGCCATAATACGACCGTTTCCATGGTTTTTTTCAACATTTAAAAAATCTGACGTTTTCATCGAAAAATTTCGACATACTATACTCTGACGTTTTTGTAAAATTTTACGTTTTACGAAAGGACTACTTTCCACAATAGAATCATTTTACACGCTATAATATGACCGTTTCCATGTTTTTTTCAACATCTAAAAAATTTGACGTTTTCATCGAAAAATTTCGACATACTATACTATGACGTTTTTGTAAAATTGTACGTTTTACGAAGTGACTTCTTTCCACCATAGAATCATT
This sequence comes from Pterois miles, assembly GCA_947000775.1. Taxonomy (NCBI): domain Eukaryota; kingdom Metazoa; phylum Chordata; class Actinopteri; order Perciformes; family Scorpaenidae; genus Pterois; species Pterois miles. Next base: position 13,567,356 of record CAMQGK010000549.1, on the reverse strand, counting down.
TTACACGCTATAATACGACCGTTTCCATGGTTTTTTTCAACATCTAAAAAATTTGACGTTTTCATCGAAAAATTACGACATACTATACTATGACGTTTTTTTTCTTTGTAAAATTATACATTTCACAAAATGACGTCTTTCTACCATAGAATCATTTTACACGCCATAATACGACCGTTTCCATGTTTTTTTTCCACCATCTAAAAAATTTGACGTTTTCATCGAAAAATTTCGACATACTATACTATGACGTTTTTGTCAAATTTTACATTTCACGAAATGACTTCTTTCCACCATAGAATCATTTTACACGCTATAATACGACCGTTTCCATGTTTTTTTTCAACATCTTAAAAATTTCACGTTTTCATCGAAAAATTTCGACATACTATACTATGACGTTTTTGTAAAATTGTACGTTTTCCGAAATTACTTCTTTCCACCATAGAATCATTTTACACGCTATAATACGACCGTTTCCATGGTTTTTTTCAACATCTAAAAAATTTCACGTTTTCATCGAAAAATTTCGACATACTATACTATGACTTTTTTTTCTTTGTAAAATTTTACATTTCACGAAATGACTTCTTTCCACCATAGAATCATTTTACACGCTATAATACGACCGTTTCCATGGTTTTTTTCAACATCTAAAAAATTTCACGTTTTCATCGAAAAATTTCGACATACTATACTATGACTTTTTTTTCTTTGTAAAATTTTACATTTCACGGAATGACTTCTTTCCACTATAGAATCATTTTACACGCTATAATACGACCGTTTCCATGGTTTTTTTCAACATTTAAAAAATTTGACGTTTTCATCGAAAAATTTCGACATACTGTACTATGACGTTTTTGTAAAATTGTACGTTTTACGAAATGACTTCTTTCCACCATAGAATCATTTTACACGCTATAATACGACCGTTTCCATGTTTTTTTTCAACATCTAGAAAATTTCACGTTTTCATCGAAAAATTTCGACATACTATACTATGACGTTTTTTTCTTTGTAAAATTTTACAATTCATGAAATGACTTCTTTCTACCATAGAATCATTTTACACGCCATAATACGACCGTTTCCATGGTTTTTTTCAACATCTAAAAAATTTCACGTTTTCATCGAAAAATTTCGACATACTATACTATGACGTTTTTGTAAAATTGTACGTTTTACGAAGTGACTTCTTTCCACCCTAGAATCATTTTACATGCTATAATACGACCATTTCCATGGTTTTTTTTCAACATCTAAAAAATTTGACGTTTTCATCGAAAAATTTCGACATACTATACTATGACATTTTTTTTTGTAAAATTTTACAACATTTCACGAAATGACTTCTTTCCACCATAGAATCATTTTACACGCTATAATACGACCGTTTCCATGGTTTTTTTCAACATTTAAAAAATCTGACGTTTTCATCGAAAAATTTCGACATACTATACTCTGACGTTTTTGTAAAATTTTAAATTTTACGAAATGACTTCTTTTCACCATAGAATCATTTTACACACCATAATACGACCGTTTCCATGGTTTTTTTCAACATTTAAAAAATCTGACGTTTTCATCGAAAAATTTCGACATACTATACTCTAACGTTTTTGTAAAATTTTACGTTTTACGAAATGACTTCTTTCCACCATAGAATCATTTTACACGCTATAATATGACCGTTTCCATGGTTTTTTTCAACGTCTAAAAAATTGGACATTTTCATCGAAAAATTTCGACATACTATACTATGACGTTTTTTTTCTTTGTAAAATTTTACGTTTCATGAAATGACTTCTTTCCACCATAGAATCATTTTACACGCCATAATACGACCGTTTCCATGTTTTTTTTCAACATCTAAAAAATTTGACGTTTTCATCGAAAAATTTCGACATACTATACTATGACTTTTTTTTCTTTGTAAAATTTTACATTTCACGAAATGACTTCTTTCCACCATAGAATCATTTTACACGCTATAATACGACCGTTTCCATGGTTTTTTTCAACATTTAAAAAATCTGACGTTTTCATCGAAAAATTTCGACATAGTATACTATGACGTTTTTTAAAATTTTACGTTTTATGAAAGGACTACTTTCCACAATAGAATCATTTTACACGCTATAATATGACCGTTTCCATGTTTTTTTCAACATCTAAAAAATTTGACGTTTTCATCGAAAAATTTCGACATACTATACTATGACGTTTTTGTAAAATTGTACGTTTTACGAAGTGACTTCTTTCCACCATAGAATCATTTTACACGCTATAATACGACCGTTTCCATGGTTTTTTTCAACATCTAAAAAATTTGACGTTTTCATCGAAAAATTACGACATACTATACTATGACGTTTTTTTTCTTTGTAAAATTATACATTTCACGAAATGACGTCTTTCTACCATAGAATCATTTTACACGCCATAATACGACCGTTTCCATGTTTTTTTTCCACCATCTAAAAAATTTGACGTTTTCATCGAAAAATTTCGACATACTATACTATGACGTTTTTGTCAAATTTTACATTTCACGAAATGACTTCTTTCCACCATGGAATCATTTTACACGCTATAATACGACCGTTTCCATTTTTTTTTCAACATCTTAAAAATTTGACGTTTTCATCGAAAAATTTCGACATACTATACTATGACGTTTTTTTGTAAAATTGTACGTTTTCCGAAATGACTTCTTTCCACCATAGAATCATTTTACACGCTATAATACGACCGTTTCCATGGTTTTTTTCAACATCTAAAAAATTTCACGTTTTCATCGAAAAATTTCGACATACTATACTATGACTTTTTTTTCTTTGTAAAATTTTACATTTCACGAAATGACTTCTTTCCACCATAGAATCATTTTACACGCTATAATACGACCGTTTCCATGGTTTTTTTCAACATCTAAAAAATTTCACGTTTTCATCGAAAAATTTCGACATACTATACTATGACTTTTTTTTCTTTGTAAAATTTTACATTTCACGGAATGACTTCTTTCCACTATAGAATCATTTTACACGCTATAATACGACCGTTTCCATGGTTTTTTTCAACATTTAAAAAATTTGACGTTTTCATCGAAAAATTTCGACATACTATGACGGTTTTTTTTTTGTAAAATTTTACATTTTACGAAATGACTTCTTTCCACAATAAAATCATTTTACAAGCTATAATATGACCGTTTCCATGTTTTTTTTCAACATCTAAAAAATTTCACGTTTTCTTCGAAAAATTTCGACATACTATACTATGACTTTTTTTTCTTTGTAAAATTTTACATTTCACGAAATGACTTCTTTCCACCATAGAATCATTTTACACGCTATAATACGACCGTTTCCATGGTTTTTTTCAACATCTAAAAAATTTGACGTTTTCATCGAAAAATTTCGACATACTATACTATGACTTTTTTTCTTTGTAAAATTTTACATTTCACGAAATGACTTCTTTCCACCATAGAATCATTTTACACGCTATAATACGACCGTTTCCATGGTTTTTTTCAACATTTAAAAAATCTGACGTTTTCATCGAAAAATTTCGACATACTATACTATGACGTTTTTGTAAAATTTTACGTTTTACGAAATGACTTCTTTCCACCATAGAATCATTTTACACGCTATAATACGACCGTTTCCATGTTTTTTTTCAACATCTTAAAAATTTCACCTTTTCATCGAAAAATTTCGACATACTATACTATGACGTTTTTTTTGTAAAATTCTACATTTTACGGAATGACTTCTTTCCACCCTAGAATCATTTTACATGCTATAATACGACCATTTCCATGTTTTTTTTCAACATCTAAAAAATCTGACGTTTTCATCGAAAAATTTCGACATACTATACTATGACGTTTTTTTCTTTGTAAAATTTTACAATTGATGAAATGACTTCTTTCTACCATAGAATCATTTTACACGCCATAATACGACCGTTTCCATGGATTTTTTTCAACATTTAAAAAATTTGACGTTTTCATCGAAAAATTTCGACATACTATACTATGACATTTTTTTTCGTAAAATTTTACATTTTACGAAATGACTTCTTTCCACCATAGAATCATTTTACACATGCTATAATACGACCATTTCCTTGTTTTTTTTCAACATCTAAAAAATTTGACGTTTTCATCGAAAAATTTCGACATACTATACTATGACATTTTTGTAAAATTTTACGTTTTACGAAATGACTTCTTTCCACCATAGAATCATTTTACACGCTATAATACGACCATTTCCATGGTTTTTTTCAACATCTAAAAAATTTGACGTTTTCATCGAAAAATTTCGACATACTATACTATGACGTTTTTTTTCTTTGTAAAATTATACATTTCACGAAATGACTTCTTTCCACCATAGAATCATTTTACACGCTATAATACGACCGTTTCCATGGTTTTTTTTCAACATTTAAAAAATTTGACGTTTTCATCGAAAAATTTCGACATACTATGACGTTTTTTTTTTTTGTAAAATTTTACAAAATTTCACGAAATTACTTCTTTCCACCATACAATCATTTTACACGCCATAATATGACCGTTTCCATGTTTTTCTTCAACATCTAAAAAATTTGACGTTTTTTTATCAAAAAATTTCGACATACTATACTATGACATTTTTTTTCGTAAAATTTTACATTTCACGAAATGACTTCTTTCCACCATAGAATCATTTTACACGCTATAATACGACCGTTTCCATGGTTTTTTTCAACATTTAAAAAATCTGACGTTTTCATCGAAAAATTTCGACATACTATACTCTGACGTTTTTGTAAAATTTTAAATTTTACGAAATGACTTCTTTTCACCATAGAATCATTTTACACACCATAATACGACCGTTTCCATGTTTTTTTTTCAACATTTAAAAAATCTGACGTTTTCATCGAAAAATTTCGACATACTATACTCTAACGTTTTTGTAAAATTTTACGTTTTACGAAATGACTTCTTTCCACCATAGAATCATTTTACACGCTATAATATGACCGTTTCCATGGTTTTTTTCAACGTCTAAAAAATTGGACATTTTCATCGAAAAATTTCGACATACTATACTATGACGTTTTTGTAAAATTGTACGTTTTACGAAGTGACTTCTTTCCACCATAGAATCATTTTACATGCTATAATACAACCGTTTCCATGGTTTTTTTCAACATCTAAAAAATTTGACGTTTTCATCGAAAAATTTCGACATACTATACTATGACTTTTTTTTCTTTGTAAAATTTTACGTTTCATGAAATGACTTCTTTCCACCATAGAATCATTTTACACGCCATAATACGACCGTTTCCATGTTTTTTTTCAACATCTAAAAAATTTGACGTTTTCATCGAAAAATTTCGACATACTATACTATGACTTTTTTTTCTTTGTAAAATTTTACATTTCACGAAATGACTTCTTTCCACCATAGAATCATTTTACACGCTATAATACGACCGTTTCCATGGTTTTTTTCAACATTTAAAAAATCTGACGTTTTCATCGAAAAATTTCGACATAGTATACTATGACGTTTTTTAAAATTTTACGTTTTACGAAAGGACTACTTTCCACAATAGAATCATTTTACACGCTATAATATGACCGTTTCCATGTTTTTTTCAACATCTAAAAAATTTGACGTTTTCATCGAAAAATTTCGACATACTATACTATGACGTTTTTGTAAAATTGTACGTTTTACGAAGTGACTTCTTTCCACCATAGAATCATTTTACACGCTATAATACGACCGTTTCCATGATTTTTTTCAACATCTAAAAAATTTGACGTTTTCATCGAAAAATTACGACATACTATACTATGACGTTTTTTTTCTTTGTAAAATTATACATTTCACAAAATGACGTCTTTCTACCATAGAATCATTTTACACGCCATAATACGACCGTTTCCATGTTTTTTTTCCACCATCTAAAAAATTTGACGTTTTCATCGAAAAATTTCGACATACTATACTATGACGTTTTTGTCAAATTTTACATTTCACGAAATGACTTCTTTCCACCATAGAATCATTTTACACGCTATAATACGACCGTTTCCATGTTTTTTTTTCAACATCTTAAAAATTTCACGTTTTCATCGAAAAATTTCGACATACTATACTATGACGTTTTTGTAAAATTGTACGTTTTCCGAAATGACTTCTTTCCACCATAGAATCATTTTACACGCTATAATATGACCGTTTCCATGGTTTTTTTCAACATCTAAAAAATTGGACGTTTTCATCGAAAAATTTCGACATACTATACTATGACGTTTTTTTTGTAAAATTTTACATTTCACGAAATGACTTCTTTCCACCATAGAATCATTTTACACGCTATAATACGACCGTTTCCATGGTTTTTTTCAACATCTAAAAAATTTGACGTTTTCATCGAAAAATTTCGACATACTATACTATGACTTTTTTTTCTTTGTAAAATTTTACATTTCACGAAATGACTTCTTTCCACTATAGAATCATTTTACACGCTATAATACGACCGTTTCCATGGTTTTTTTTCAACATTTAAAAAATTTGACGTTTTCATCGAAAAATTTCGACATACTATACTATGACGTTTTTTGTAAAATTGTACGTTTTCCGAAATGACTTCTTTCCACCATAGAATCATTTTACACGCTATAATATGACCGTTTCCATGGTTTTTTTCAACATCTAAAAAATTGGACGTTTTCATCGAAAAATTTCGACATACTATACTATGACGTTTTTTTGTAAAATTCTACATTTTACGGAATGACTTCTTTCCACCCTAGAATCATTTTACATGCTATAGTACGACCATTTCCATGGTTTTTTTCAACATCTAAAAAATTTGACGTTTTCATCGAAAAATTTCGACATACTATACTATGACTTTTTTTTCTTTGTAAAATTTTACATTTCACGAAATGACTTCTTTCCACCATAGAATCATTTTACACGCTATAATACGACCGTTTCCATGGTTTTTTTCAACATCTAAAAAATTTGACGTTTTCATCGAAAAATTTCGACATACTATACTATGACTTTTTTTTCTTTGTAAAATTTTACAAAATTTCACGAAATTACTTCTTTCCACCATACAATCATTTTACACGCCATAATATGACCGTTTCCATGTTTTTCTTCAACATCTAAAAAATTTGACGTTTTTTTATCAAAAAATTTCGACATACTATACTATGACATTTTTTTTCGTAAAATTTTACAACATTTCACGAAATGACTTCTTTCCACCATAGAATCATTTTACACGCTATGATACGACCGTTTCCATGGTTTTTTTCAACATTTAAAAAATCTGACGTTTTCATCGAAAAATTTCGACATACTATACTCTGACGTTTTTGTAAAATTTTAAATTTTACGAAATGACTTCTTTTCACCATAGAATCATTTTACACACCATAATACGACCGTTTCCATGGTTTTTTTCAACATTTAAAAAATCTGACGTTTTCATCGAAAAATTTCGACATACTATACTCTGACGTTTTTGTAAAATTTTAAATTTTACGAAATGACTTCTTTCCACCATAGAATCATTTTACACGCTATAATACGACCGTTTCCATGTTTTTTTTCAACATCTTAAAAATTTCACGTTTTCATCGAAAAATTTCGACATACTATACTATGACGTTTTTGTAAAATTGTACGTTTTCCGAAATGACTTCTTTCCACCATAGAATCATTTTACACGCTATAATATGACCGTTTCCATGGTTTTTTTTTACATCTAAAAAATTGGACGTTTTCATCGAAAAATTTCGACATACTATACTATGACGTTTTTTTCTTTGTAAAATTTTACAATTCATGAAATGACTTCTTTCTACCATAGAATCATTTTACACGCTGTAATACGACCGTTTCCATGGTTTTTTTCAACATCTAAAAAATTTCACGTTTTCATCGAAAAATTTCGACATACTATACTCTAACGTTTTTGTAAAATTTTACATTTCACGAAATTACTTCTTTCCACCATAGAATCATTTTACATGCCATAATACGAGCGTTTCCATGTTTTTTTTCAACATTTAAAAAATTTGACGTTTTCATCGAAAAATTTTCGACATACTATACTATGACTTTTTTTTTTGTAAAATTATACATTTCACGAAATGAAGTCTTTCTACCATAGAATCATTTTACACGCCATAATACGACCGTTTCCATGTTTTTTTTCAACATCTAAAAAATTTGACGTTTTCATCGAAAAATTTCGACATACTATACTATGACTTTTTTGTCAAATTTTGCATTTCACGAAATGACTTCTTTCCACCATAGAATCATTTTACACGCTATAATATGACCGTTTCCATGTTTTTTTTCAACATTTAAAAAATTGGACGTTTTCATCGAAAAATTTCGACATACTATACTATGACTTTTTTTTCTTTGTAAAATTTTACATTTCACGAAATGACTTCTTTCTACCATAGAATCATTTTACACGCTATAATACGACCGTTTCCATGGTTTTTTTCAACATTTAAAAAATTTGACGTTTTCATCGAAAAATTTCGACATACTATACTATGACGTTTTTGTAAAATTGTACGTTTTCCGAAATGACTTCTTTCCACCATAGAACCATTTTACACGCTATAATATGACCGTTTCCATGGTTTTTTTCAACATCTAAAAAATTGGACGTTTTCATCGAAAAATTTCGACATACTATACTATGACGTTTTTTTGTAAAATTCTACATTTTACGGAATGACTTCTTTCCACCCTAGAATCATTTTACATGCTATAGTACGACCATTTCCATGGTTTTTTTCAACATCTAAAAAATTTGACGTTTTCATCGAAAAATTTCGACATACTATACTATGACATTTTTTTTCGTAAAATTTTACAACATTTCACGAAATGACTTCTTTCCACCATAGAATCATTTTACACGCTATAATACGACCGTTTCCATGGTTTTTTTCAACATTTAAAAAATCTGACGTTTTCATCGAAAAATTTCGACATACTATACTCTGACGTTTTTGTAAAATTTTACATTTCACAAAATTACTTCTTTCCACCATAGAATTATTTTACATGCCATAATACGAGCGTTTCCATGTTTTTTTTCAACATCTTAAAAATTTCACGTTTTCATCGAAAAATTTCGACATACTATACTATGACGTTTTTTTTGTAAAATTCTACATTTTACGGAATGACTTCTTTCCACCCTAGAATCATTTTACATGCTATAATACGACCATTTCCATGTTTTTTTTCAACATCTAAAAAATCTGACGTTTTCATCGAAAAATTTCGACATACTATACTATGACGTTTTTTTCTTTGTAAAATTTTACAATTCATGAAATGACTTCTTTCTACCATAGAATCATTTTACACGCCATAATACGACCGTTTCCATGGATTTTTTTCAACATTTAAAAAATTTGACGTTTTCATCGAAAAATTTCGACATACTATACTATGACATTTTTTTTCGTAAAATTTTACATTTTACGAAATGACTTCTTTCCACCATAGAATCATTTTACACATGCTATAATACGACCATTTCCTTGTTTTTTTTCAACATCTAAAAAATTTGACGTTTTCATCGAAAAATTTCGACATACTATACTATGACAATTTTGTAAAATTTTACGTTTTACGAAATGACTTCTTTCCACCATAGAATCATTTTACACGCTATAATACGACCGTTTCCATGTTTTTTTTTCAACATTTAAAAAATCTGACGTTTTCATCGAAAAATTTCGACATACTATACTCTGACGTTTTTGTAAAATTTTAAATTTTACGAAATGACTTCTTTTCACCATAGAATCATTTTACACACCATAATACGACCGTTTCCATGGTTTTTTTCAACGTCTAAAAAATTGGACATTTTCATCGAAAAATTTCGACATACTATACTATGACTTTTTTTTCTTTGTAAAATTTTACGTTTCATGAAATGACTTCTTTCCACCATAGAATCATTTTACACGCCATAATACGACCGTTTCCATGTTTTTTTTTCAACATCTAAAAAATTTGACGTTTTCATCGAAAAATTTCGACATACTATACTATGACTTTTTTTTCTTTGTAAAATTTTACATTTCACGAAATGACTTCTTTCCACCATAGAATCATTTTACACGCTATAATACGACCGTTTCCATGGTTTTTTTCAACATTTAAAAAATCTGACGTTTTCATCGAAAAATTTCGACATAGTATACTATGACGTTTTTTAAAATTTTACGTTTTACGAAAGGACTACTTTCCACAATAGAATCATTTTACACGCTATAATATGACCGTTTCCATGTTTTTTTCAACATCTAAAAAATTTGACGTTTTCATCGAAAAATTTCGACATACTATACTATGACGTTTTTGTAAAATTGTACGTTTTACGAAGTGACTTCTTTCCACCATAGAATCATTTTACACGCTATAATACGACCGTTTCCATGGTTTTTTTCAACATCTAAAAAATTTGACGTTTTCATCGAAAAATTACGACATACTATACTATGACGTTTTTTTTTTTTGTAAAATTATACATTTCACAAAATGACGTCTTTCTACCATAGAATCATTTTACACGCCATAATACGACCGTTTCCATGTTTTTTTTCCACCATCTAAAAAATTTGACGTTTTCATCGAAAAATTTCGACATACTATACTATGACGTTTTTGTCAAATTTTACATTTCACGAAATGACTTCTTTCCACCATAGAATCATTTTACACGCTATAATACGACCGTTTCCATGTTTTTTTTTCAACATCTTAAAAATTTCACGTTTTCATCGAAAAATTTCGACATACTATACTATGACGTTTTTGTAAAATTTTACATTTCACGAAATTACTTCTTTCCACCATAGAATCATTTTACATGCCATAATACGAGCGTTTCCATGTTTTTTTTTCAACATTTAAAAAATTTGACGTTTTCATCGAAAAATTTTCGACATACTATACTATGACTTTTTTTTATTTGTAAAATTATACATTTCACGAAATGAAGTCTTTCTACCATAGAATCATTTTACACGCCATAATACGACCGTTTCCATGTTTTTTTTCAACATTTAAAAAATTGGACGTTTTCATCGAAAAATTTCGACATACTATACTATGACGTTTTTTTTCTTTGTAAAATTTTATGTTTCATGAAATGACTTCTTTCTACCATAGAATCATTTTACACGCCACAATACGACCGTTTCCATGGTTTTTTTCAACGTTTAAAAAATCTGACGTTTTCATCGAAAAATTTCGACATACTATACTATGACGTTTTTGTCAAATTTTACATTTCACGAAATGACTTCTTTCCACCACAGAATCATTTTACACGCTATAATACGACCGTTATCATGTTTTTTTTCAACATCTAAAAAATTTGACGTTTTCATTGAAAAATTTCGACATACTATGACGTTTTTTTCTTTGTAAAATTTCACATTTAACGAAATGACTTCTTTCCACCATAGAATCATTTTACACGCTATAATACGACCGTTTCCATGTTTTTTTTCAACATTTAAAAAATCTGACGTTTTCATCGAAAAATTTCGACATACTATACTATGACGTATTTATAAAATTTTACGTTTTACGAAATGACTTCTTTCCACAATAGAATCATTTTACAAGCTATAATATGACTTTTTCCATGTTTTTTTTCAACATCTAAAAAATTTCACGTTTTCATCGAAAAATTTCGACATACTATACTATGACGTTTTTTTTTGTAAAATTCTACATTTTACGGAATGACTTCTTTCCTGACTTCTTTCCACCCTTCCACCCGTCATTTTACACGCCATAATACGACCGTTTCCATGGTTTTTTTTTTCAACATTTAAAAAATTTGACGTTTTCATCGAAAAATTTCGACATACTGACGTTTTTTTTTTTTTGTAAAATTTTACATTTTACGAAATGACTTCTTTCCACCATAGAATCATTTTACACACTATAATACAACCGTTTTCATGGTTTTTTTCAACATTTAAAAAATTTGACATTTTCATCGAAAAATTTCGACATACTATACTATGACGTTTTTTTGTAAAATTCTACATTTTACGGAATGACTTCTTTCCACCCTAGAATCATTTTACATGCTATAATACGACCATTTCCATGGTTTTTTTCAACATCTAAAAAATTTGACGTTTTCATCGAAAAATTTCGACATACTATACTATGACATTTTTTTTCGTAAAATTTTACAACATTTCACGAAATGACTTCTTTCCACCATAGAATCATTTTACACGCTATAATACGACCGTTTCCATGGTTTTTTTCAACATTTAAAAAATCTGACGTTTTCATCGAAAAATTTCGACATACTATACTGTGACGTTTTTGTAAAATTTTAAATTTTACTAAATGACTTCTTTCACCATAAAATCATTTTACACACCATAATACGACCGTTTCCATGGGTTTTTTTCAACATTTAAAAAATCTGACGTTTTCATCGAAAAATTTCGACATACTATACTCTAACGTTTTTGTAAAATTTTAAATTTTACGAAATGACTTCTTTTCACCATAGAATCATTTTACACACCATAATACCACCGTTTCCATGGTTTTTTTCAACATCTAAAATATCTGACGTTTTTTTATCGAAAAATTTCGACATACTATACTGACTTTTTTTGTAAAATTTTAAATTTTACTAAATGACTTCTTTTCACCATAAAATCATTTTACACACCATAATACGACCGTTTCCATGGTTTTTTTCAACATTTAAAAAATTTGAGGTTTTCATCGAAAAATTTCGACATACTATACTATGACGTTTTTTGTAAAATTGTACGTTTTCCAAAATGACTTCTTTCCACCATAGAATCATTTTACACGCTATAATATGACCGTTTCCATGGTTTTTTTTCAACATCTAAAAAATTGGACGTTTTCATCGAAAAATTTCGACATACTATGACGTTTTTTTTTTTTGTAAAATTTTACATTTTACGAAATGACTTCTTTCCACCATAGAATCATTTTTACACATTATAATACAACCGTTTTCATGTTTTTTTTCAACATTTAAAAAATTTGACATTTTCATCGAAAAATTTCGACATACTATACTATGACGTTTTTTTGTAAAATTCTACATTTTACGGAATGACTTCTTTCCTGACTTCTTTCCACCCTTCCACCCGTCATTTTACACGCCATAATACAACCGTTTCCATGGTTTTTTTTTTCAACATTTAAAAAATTTGACGTTTTCATCGAAAAATTTCGACATACCGACTTTTTTTTTTTTTTGTAAAATTTTACATTTTACGAAATGACTTCTTTCCACCTTAGAATCATTTTACATGCTATAATACGACCATTTCCATGGTTTTTTTCAACATCTAAAAAATTTGACGTTTTCATCGAAAAATTTCGACATACTATACTATGACATTTTTTTTCGTAAAATTTTACAACATTTCACGAAATGACTTCTTTCCACCATAGAATCATTTTACACGCTATAATATGACCGTTTCCATGTTTTTTTCAACATCTAAAAAATTTGACGTTTTCATCGAAAAATTTCGACATACTATACTACGACGTTTTTGTAAAATTGTACGTTTTACGAAATGACTTCTTTCCACCATAGAATCATTTTACACGCTATAATACGACCGTTTCCATGGTTTTTTTCAACATCTAAAAAATTTGACGTTTTCATCGAAAAATTACGACATACTATACTATGACGTTTTTTTTTCTTTGTAAAATTATACATTTCACAAAATGACGTCTTTCTACCATAGAATCATTTTACACGCCATAATACGACCGTTTCCATGTTTTTTTTCCACCATCTAAAAAATTTGACGTTTTCATCGAAAAATTTCGACATACTATACTATGACGTTTTTGTAAAATTGTACGTTTTCCGAAATGACTTCTTTCCACCATAGAATCATTTTACACGCTATATGACCGTTTCCATGGTTTTTTTCAACATCTAAAAAATTGGACGTTTTCATCGAAAAATTTCGACATACTATACTATGACTTTTTTTTTTTGTAAAATTATACATTTCACGAAATGAAGTCTTTCTACCATAGAATCATTTTACACGCCATAATACGACCGTTTCCATGTTTTTTTTCAACATCTAAAAAATTTGACGTTTTCATCGAAAAATTTCGACATACTATACTATGACTTTTTTGTCAAATTTTGCATTTCACGAAATGACTTCTTTCCACCATAGAATCATTTTACACGCTATAATATGACCGTTTCCATGTTTTTTTTCAACATTTAAAAAATTTGACGTTTTCATCGAAAAATTTCGACATACTATACTATAACGTTTTTTTTCTTTGTAAAATTTTATGTTTCATGAAATGACTTCTTTCTACCATAGAATCATTTTACACGCCACAATACGACCGTTTCCATGGTTTTTTTCAACGTTTAAAAAATCTGACGTTTTCATCGAAAAATTTCGACATACTATACTATGACGTTTTTGTCAAATTTTACATTTCACGAAATGACTTCTTTCCACCACAGAATCATTTTACACGCTATAATACGACCGTTATCATGTTTTTTTTCAACATCTAAAAAATTTGACGTTTTCATCGAAAAATTTCGACATACTATGACGTTTTTTTCTTTGTAAAATTTCACATTTCACGAAATGACTTCTTTCCACCATAGAATCATTTTACACGCTATAATACGACCGTTTCCATGTTTTTTTTCAACATTTAAAAAATCTGACGTTTTCATCGAAAAATTTCGACATACTATACTATGACGTTTTTATAAAATTTTACGTTTTACGAAATGACTTCTTTCCACAATAGAATCATTTTACAAGCTATAATATGACTGTTTCCATGTTTTTTTTCAACATCTAAAAAATTTCACGTTTTCATCGAAAAATTTCGACATACTATACTATGACTTTTTTTTCTTTGTAAAATTTTACATTTCACGAAATGACTTCTTTCCACCATAGAATCATTTTACACGCTATAATACGACCGTTTCCATGGTTTTTTTCAACATCTAAAAAATTTGACGTTTTCATCGAAAAATTTCGACATACTATACTATGACTTTTTTTTTTTGTAAAATTTTACATTTCACGAAATGACTTCTTTCCACCATAGAATCATTTTACACGCTATAATACGACCGTTTCCATGGTTTTTTTCAACATTTAAAAAATTTGACGTTTTCATCGAAAAATTTCGACATACTATACTATGACGTTTTTGTAAAATTGTACGTTTTACGAAATGACTTCTTTCCACCATAGAATCATTTTACATGCTATAATATGACCGTTTCCATGGTTTTTTTCAACATCTAAAAAATTGGACGTTTTCATCGAAAAATTTCGACATACTATACTATGACGTTTTTTTGTAAAATTCTACATTTTACGGAATGACTTCTTTCCACCCTAGAATCATTTTACATGCTATAGTACGACCATTTCCATGGTTTTTTTCAACATCTAAAAAATTTGACGTTTTCATCGAAAAATTTCGACATACTATACTATGACATTTTTTTTCGTAAAATTTTACAACATTTCACGAAATGACTTCTTTCCACCATAGAATCATTTTACACGCTATAATACGACCGTTTCCATGGTTTTTTTCAACATTTAAAAAATCTGACGTTTTCATCGAAAAATTTCGACATACTATACTCTGACGTTTTTGTAAAATTTTACATTTCACAAAATTACTTCTTTCCACCATAGAATTATTTTACATGCCATAATACGAGCGTTTCCATGTTTTTTTTCAACATTTAAAAAATCTGACGTTTTCATCGAAAAATTTCGACATACTATACTGTGACATTTTTTGTCTTTGTAAAATTTTACATTTCACGAAATGACTTCTTTCCACCATAGAATCATTTTACACGCTATAATACAACCGTTTCCATGGTTTTTTTCAACATCTAAAAAATTTGACGTTTTCATCGAAAAATTTCGACATACTATACTATGACGTTTTTGTAAAATTTTTCGTTTTACGAAATGACTTCTTTCCACCATAGAATCATTTTACACGCTATAATATGACCGTTTCCATGGTTTTTTTCAACGTCTAAAAAATTTCACGTTTTCATCGAAAAATTTCGACATACTATACTATGACGTTTTTTTCTTTGTAAAATTTTACAATTCATGAAATGACTTCTTTCTACCATAGAATCATTTTACACGCCATAATACGACCGTTTCCATGGTTTTTTTTCAACATTTAAAAAATTTGACGTTTTCATCGAAAAATTTCGACATACTATAACGTTTTTTTTTTTTGTAAAATTTTACATTTTACGAAATGACGTTTTTCCACCATAGAATCATTTTACACATTATAATACAACCGTTTTCATGGTTTTTTTCAACATTTAAAAAATTTGACATTTTCATCGAAAAATTTCGACATACTATACTATGACGTTTTTTTGTAAAATTCTACATTTTACGAAATGACTTCTTTCCACCATAGAATCATTTTACACGCTATAATATGACCGTTTCCATGGTTTTTTTCAACATCTAAAAAATTGGACGTTTTCATCGAAAAATTTGGACATACTATACTATGACTTTTTTTTTCTTTGTAAAATTTTACATTTCACGAAATGACTTCTTTCCACCATAGAATCATTTTACACGCTATAATACGACCGTTTCCATGGTTTTTTTCAACATTTAAAAAATTTCACGTTTTCATCGAAAAATTTCGACATACTATACTATGACTTTTTTTTCTTTGTAAAATTTTACATTTCACGAAATGACTTCTTTCCACCATAGAATCATTTTACATGCTATAATACGACCGTTTCCATGGTTTTTTTCAACATTTAAAAAATCTGACGTTTTCATCGAAAAATTTCGACATACTGACGTTTTTTTTTTTTTGTAAAATTTTACATTTCACGAAATGACTTCTTTCCACCATAGAATCATTTTACACACTATAATACGACCGTTTTCATGGTTTTTTTCAACATTTAAAAAATTTGACATTTTCATCGAAAAATTTCGACATACTATACTATGACGTTTTTTTGTAAAATTCTACATTTTACGGAATGACTTCTTTCCACCTTAGAATCATTTTACATGCTATAATACGACCATTTCCATGGTTTTTTTCAACATCTAAAAAATTTGACGTTTTCATCGAAAAATTTCGACATACTATACTATGACATTTTTTTTCGTAAAATTTTACAACATTTCACGAAATGACTTCTTTCCACCATAGAATCATTTTACACGCTATAATACGACCGTTTCCATGGTTTTTTTCAACATTTAAAAAATCTGACGTTTTCATCGAAAAATTTCGACATACTATACTCTGACGTTTTTGTAAAATTTTAAATTTTACTAAATGACTTCTTTTCACCATAAAATCATTTTACACACCATAATACGACCGTTTCCATGGGTTTTTTTCAACATTTAAAAAATCTGACGTTTTCATCGAAAAATTTCGACATACTATACTCTGACGTTTTTGTAAAATTTTAAATTTTATGAAATGACTTCTTTTCACCATAGAATCATTTTACACACCATAATACCACCGTTTCCATGGTTTTTTTCAACATCTAAAATATCTGACGTTTTTTTATCAAAAAATTTCGACATAGTATACTATGACTTTTTTGTAAAATTTTACATTTCACGAAATTACTTCTTTCCACCATAGAATCATTTTACATGCCATAATACGACCGTTTCCATGGTTTTTTTCAACATTTAAAAAATCTGACGTTTTCATCGAAAAATTTCGACATACTATACTGTGACATTTTTTGTCTTTGTAAAATTTTACATTTCACGAAATGACTTCTTTCCACCATAGAATCATTTTACACGCTATAATACGACCGTTTCCATGGTTTTTTTCAACATCTAAAAAATTTGACGTTTTCATCGAAAAATTTCGACATACTATACTATGACTTTTTTTTCTTTGTAAAATTTTACATTTCACGAAATGACTTCTTTCTACCATAGAATCATTTTACACGCCATAATACGACCGTTTCCATGGTTTTTTTCAACATCTAAAAAATTTGACGTTTTCATCGAAAAATTTCGACATACCTATGACGTTTTTGTAAAATTTTACGTTTTACGAAATGACTTCTTTCCACCATAGAATCATTTTACACGCTATAATACGACCGTTTCCATGGTTTTTTTCAACATCTAAAAAATTTGACGTTTTCATCGAAAAATTTCGACATACTATACTATGACATTTTTTTTGTAAAATTTTACGTTTTACGAAATGACTTCTTTCCACCATAGAATAATTTTACACGCTATAATACGACCGTTTCCATGGTTTTTTTCAACATCTAAAAAATTTGACGTTTTCATCGAAAAATTTCGACATACTATACTATGACGTTTTTTTTTTGTAAAATTTTACATTTTACGAAATGACTTCTTTCCACCATAGAATCATTTTACACGCTATAATACAACCGTTTTCATGGGTTTTTTTTCAACATCTAAAAAATTTGACATTTTCATCGAAAAATTTCGACATACTATACTATGACATTTTTTTGTAAAATTCTACATTTTACGGAATGACTTCTTTCCACCCTAGAATCATTTTACATGCTATAATACGACCATTTCCATGTTTTTTTTCAACATCTAAAAAATTTGACGTTTTCATCGAAAAATTTCAACATACTATACTATGACATTTTTTTCGTAAAATTTTACAACATTTCACGAAATGACTTCTTTCCACCATAGAATCATTTTACACGCTATAATACGACCGTTTCCATGTTTTTTTTCAACATTTAAAAAATCTGACGTTTTCATCGAAAAATTTCGACATACTATACTATGACGTTTTTTTTTGTAAAATTGTAAATTTTACGAAATGACTTCTTTCCACCATAGAATCATTTTACACAGCATAATACGACCGTTTCCATGGTTTTTTTCAACATCTAAAATATTTGACGTTTTCTTATCAAAAAATTTCGACATAGTATACTATGACGTTTTTTGTAAAATTATACGTTTTACAACATTTCACGAAATGACTTCTTTCCACCATAGAATCATTTTACACGCTATAATACGACCGTTTCCATGGTTTTTTTCTACATTTAAAAAACTTGATGTTTTCATCGAAAAATTTCGACATACTATGACGTTTTTTTTTTTTTTGTAAAATTTTACATTTCACGAAATGACTTCTTTCTACCATAGAATCATTTTACACACTATAATACGGCCGTTTCCATGGTTTTTTTCAACATCTAAAAAATTTGACGTTTTCATCGAAAAATTTCGACATACTATGACGTTTTTTTTTTTTGTAAAATTTTACATTTTACGAAATGACTTCTTTCTACCATAGAATCATTTTACACACTATAATACGGCCGTTTCCATGGTTTTTTTCAACATCTAAAAAATTTGACCTTTTCATCGAAAAATTTCGACATAGTATACTATGACTTTTTTGTCAAATTGTACATTTCAGGAAATGACTTCTTTCCACCACAGAATCATTTTACACGCTATAATACGACTGTTACCATGTTTTTTTTCAACATCTAAAAAATTTGAAGTTTTCATCGAAAAATTTCGACATACTATATACTATGACTTTTTTGTCAAATTTTACATTTCAGGAAATGACTTCTTTCCACCATAGAATCGTTTTACACGCTATAATACGAGTGTTTCCATGGTTTTTTTCAACATCTAAAAAATTTGACGTTTTCATCGAAAAATTTCGACATACTATACTATGACGTTTTTTTTCTTTGTAAAATTTTACATTTCACGAAATGACTTCTTTCCACCATAGAATCGTTTTACACGCTATAATACGAGTGTTTCCATGGTTTTTTTCAACATCTAAAAAATTCGACGTTTTCATCGAAACATTTCGACATACTATACTATGACGTTTTTGTACAATTTTACGTTTTACGAAATGACTTCTTTCCACCATAGAATCATTATACACGCCATAATACAACTGTTTCCATGTTTTTTTTTTCAACATTTAAAAAATTTGACGTTTTCATCGAAAAATTTCGACATACTATCTATGACGTTTTTTTTTTTTGTAAAATTTTACGTTTTACGAAATGACTTCTTTCCACCATAGAATCATTTTACACGCTATAATACGGCCGTTTCCATGGTTTTTTTCAACATCTAAAAAATTTGACGTTTTCATCGAAAAATTTCGACATACTATACTATGACGTTTTTTTTCTTTGTAAAATTATACATTTCACGAAATGACGTCTTTCTACCATAGAATCATTTTACACGCCATAATACGACCGTTTCCATGTTTTTTTTCCAACATCTAAAAAATTTGACCTTTTCATCGAAAAATTTCGACATAGTATACTATGACTTTTTTGTCAAATTGTACATTTCAGGAAATGACTTCTTTCCACCACAGAATCATTTTACACGCTATAATACGACTGTTACCATGTTTTTTTTCAACATCTAAAAAATTTGAAGTTTTCATCGAAAAATTTCGACATACTATACTATGACGTTTTTTTTCTTTGTAAAATTTTACATTTCACGAAATGACTTCTTTCCACCATAGAATCATTTTACACACTATTATACGACCGTTTCCATGTTTTTTTTCAACATCTTAAAAATTTGACGTTTTCATCGAAAAATTTCGACATACTATACTATGACTTTTTTGTCAAATTTTACATTTCACTAAATGACTTCTTTCCACCACAGAATCATTTTACACGCTATAATACGACCGTTACCATGTTTTTTTTTCAACATCCAAAAAATTTGACGTTTTCATCGAAAAATTTCGACATACTATATACTATGACTTTTTTGTCAAATTTTACATTTCAGGAAATGACTTCTTTCCACCATAGAATCGTTTTACACGCTATAATACGAGTGTTTCCATGGTTTTTTTCAACATCTAAAAAATTTGACGTTTTCATCGAAACATTTCGACATACTATACTATGACGTTTTTGTACAATTTTACGTTTTACGAAATGACTTCTTTCCACCATAGAATCATTATACACGCCATAATACAACCGTTTCCATGTTTTTTTTTCAACATTTAAAAAATTTGACGTTTTCATCGAAAAATTTCGACATACTAGGACGTTTTTTTTCTTTGTAAAATTTTACATTTCACGAAATGACTTCTTTCCACCATAGAATCATTTTACACGCTATAATACGACCGTTTCCCTGTTTTTTTTCAACATTTAAAAAATCTGACGTTTTCATCGAAAAATTTCGACATACTATGACGTTTTTTTTTTTGTAACATTTCACATTTCACGAAATGACTTCTTTCTACCATAGAATCATTTTACACGCCATAATACGACCGTTTCCATGTTTTTTTTCAACATCTAAAAAATTTGACGTTTTCATCGAAAAATTTCGACATACTATAGTGTGACGTTTTTTTTCTTTGTAAAATTTTACATTTCACGAAATGACTTCTTTCCACCATAGAATCATTTTACATGCCATAATACGACCGTTTCCATGTTTTTTATCAACATCCAAAAAAATTTGACGTTTTCATCGAAAAATTTCGACATACTATACTATGACGTTTTTTTTGTAAAATTTTACATTTTACGAAATGACTTCTTTCCACCATAGAATCATTTTACACGCTATAATACGACCGTTTCCGTGGTTTTTTTAAAATCTAAAAAATTTGACGTTTTCATCGAAAAATTTCGACATACTATACTGACGTTTTTTTTCTTTGTAAAATTTTACATTTCACAAAATGACTTCTTTCCACCATAGAATCATTTTACACGCTATAATACGACTGTTTCCATGGTTTTTTTCGACATTTAAAAAATCTGACGTTTTTATCGAAAAATTTCGACATACTATACTATGACGTTTTTGTAAAATTTTACGTTTTACGAAATGACTTCTTTCCACCATAGAATCATTTTACACGCTATAATACGACCGTTTCCATGGTTTTTTTAACATCTAAAAAATTTGACGTTTTCATCGAAAAATTTCGACATACTATACTATGACTTTTTTGTCAAATTTTACATTTCACGAAATGACTTCTTTCCACCACAGAATCATTTTACACGCTATAATACGACCGTTACCATGTTTTTTTTCAACATCTAAAAAATTTGACGTTTTCATCGAAAAATTTCGACATACTATACTATGACGTTTTTGTAAAATTTTACGTTTTACGAAATGACTTCTTTCCACCATAGAATCATTTTACGCACCATAATACGACCGTTTCCATGTTTTTTTCCAACATCTAAGAAATTTGACGTTTTCATCGAAAAATTTCGACATACTATACTATGACGTTTTTTTTGTAAAATTCTACATTTTACGGAATGACTTCTTTCCACCCTAGAATCATTTTACATGCTATAGTACGACCATTTCCATGGTTTTTTTCAACATCTAAAAAATTTGACGTTTTCATCGAAAAATTTCGACATACTATACTATGACATTTTTTTTCGTAAAATTTTACATTTCACGAAATGACTTCTTTCCACCATAGAATCATTTTACACGCTATAATACGACCGTTTCCATGGTTTTTTTCAACATT
This sequence comes from Pterois miles, assembly GCA_947000775.1. Lineage (NCBI taxonomy): Eukaryota > Metazoa > Chordata > Actinopteri > Perciformes > Scorpaenidae > Pterois > Pterois miles. The sequence continues at coordinate 13,544,602 of CAMQGK010000549.1, read as the reverse complement.
TAAAAAATCTGACGTTTTCATCGAAAAATTTCGACATACTATACTCTGACGTTTTTGTAAAATTTTACATTTCACAAAATTACTTCTTTCCACCATAGAATTATTTTACATGCCATAATACGAGCGTTTCCATGTTTTTTTTCAACATTTAAAAAATCTGACGTTTTCATCGAAAAATTTCGACATACTATACTGTGACATTTTTTGTCTTTGTAAAATTTTACATTTCACGAAATGACTTCTTTCCACCATAGAATCATTTTACACGCTATAATACAACCGTTTCCATGGTTTTTTTCAACATCTAAAAAATTTGACGTTTTCATCGAAAAATTTCGACATACTATACTATGACGTTTTTGTAAAATTTTTCGTTTTACGAAATGACTTCTTTCCACCATAGAATCATTTTACACGCTATAATATGACCGTTTCCATGGTTTTTTTCAACGTCTAAAAAATTTCACGTTTTCATCGAAAAATTTCGACATACTATACTATGACTTTTTTTCTTTGTAAAATTTTACATTTCACGAAATGACTTCTTTCCACCATAGAATCATTTTACACGCTATAATATGACCGTTTCCATGGTTTTTTTCAACATCCAAAAAATTGACGTTTTCATCAAAAAATTTCGACATACTATACTATGACGTTTTTTTGTAATATTCTACATTTTACGGAATGACTTCTTTCCACCCTAGAATCATTTTACATGCTATAATACGACCATTTCCATGTTTTTTTTCAACATCTAAAAAATTTGACGTTTTCATCGAAAAATTTCGACATACTATACTATGACATTTTTTTTCGTAAAATTTTACAACATTTCACGAAATGACTTCTTTCCACCATAGAATCATTTTACACGCTATAATACGACCGTTTCCATGGTTTTTTTCAACATTTAAAAAATCTGACGTTTTCATCGAAAAATTTCGACATACTATACTCTGACGTTTTTGTAAAATTTTAAATTTTACTAAATGACTTCTTTTCACCATAAAATCATTTTACACACCATAATACGACCGTTTCCATGGGTTTTTTTCAACATTTAAAAAATCTGACGTTTTCATCGAAAAATTTCGACATACTATACTCTAACGTTTTTGTAAAATTTTAAATTTTACGAAATGACTTCTTTCCACCATAGAATCATTTTACACACCATAATACCACCGTTTCCATGGTTTTTTTCAACATCTAAAATATCTGACGTTTTTTTATCAAAAAATTTCGACATAGTATACTATGACTTTTTTGTAAAATTTTACATTTCACGAAATTACTTCTTTCCACCATAGAATCATTTTACATGCCATAATACGAGCGTTTCCATGTTTTTTTTCAACATTTAAAGAATCAGACGTTTTCATCGAAAAATTTCGACATACTATACTGTGACATTTTTTGTCTTTGTAAAATTTTACATTTCACGAAATGACTTCTTTCCACCATAGAATCATTTTACACGCTATAATACGACCGTTTCCATGGTTTTTTTTCAACATCTAAAAAATTTGACGTTTTCATCGAAAAATTTCGACATACTATACTATGACGTTTTTTTGTAAAATTTTACATTTCACGAAATGACTTCTTTCCACCATAGAATCATTTTAAACGCTATAATACGACCGTTTCCATGGTTTTTTTTCAACATCTAAAAAATTTCACGTTTTCATCGAAAAATTTCGACATACTATACTATGACTTTTTTTTCTTTGTAAAATTTTACATTTCACGAAATGACTTCTTTCTACCATAGAATCATTTTACACGCCATAATACAACCGTTTCCATGGTTTTTTTCCAACGTCTAAAAAATTTGACTTTTTCATCGAAAAATTTCGACATACTATCTATGACGTTTTTGTAAAATTTTACGTTTTACGAAATGACTTCTTTCCACCATAGAATCATTTTACACGCTATAATACGACCGTTTCCATGGTTTTTTTCAACATCTAAAAAATTTGACGTTTTCATCGAAAAATTTCGACATACTATACTATGACATTTTTCTTGTAAAATTTTACGTTTTACGAAATGACTTCTTTCCACCATAGAATCATTTTACACGCTATAATACGACCGTTTCCATGGTTTTTTTCAACATCTAAAAAATTTGACGTTTTCATCGAAAAATTTCGACATACTATGACGTTTTTTTTTTTGTAAAATTTTACATTTTACGAAATGACTTCTTTCCACCATAGAATCATTTTACACACTATAATACAACCGTTTTCATGGGTTTTTTCAACATTTAAAAAATTTGACATTTTCATCGAAAAATTTCGACATACTATACTATGACGTTTTTTTTTGTAAAATTCTACATTTTACGGAATGACTTCTTTCCACCCTAGAATCATTTTACATGCTATAATACGACCATTTCCATGTTTTTTTTCAACATCTAAAAAATTTGACGTTTTCATCGAAAAATTTCAACATACTATACTATGACATTTTTTTCGTAAAATTTTACAACATTTCACGAAATGACTTCTTTCCACCATAGAATCATTTTACACGCTATAATACGACCGTTTCCATGTTTTTTTTCAACATTTAAAAAATCTGACGTTTTCATCGAAAAATTTCGACATACTATACTATGACGTTTTTTTTGTAAAATTGTAAATTTTACGAAATGACTTCTTTTCACCATAGAATCATTTTACACAGCATAATACGACCGTTTCCATGGTTTTTTTCAACATCTAAAAAATTGGACGTTTTATTCGAAAAATTTCGACATACTATACTATGACGTTTTTGTAAAATTATACGTTTTACGAAATGACTTCTTCCCACCATAGAATCATTTTACACGCTATAATACGACCGTTTCCATGGTTTTTTTCAACATTTAAAAAACTTGACGTTTTCATCGAAAAATTTCGACATACTATGACGTTTTTTTTTTTGTAAAATTTTACATTTTACGAAATGACTTCTTTCTACCATAGAATCATTTTACACGCCATAATACGACCGTTTCCATGTTTTTTTTCCAACATCTAAAAAATTTGACCTTTTCATCGAAAAATTTCGACATAGTATACTATGACTTTTTTGTCAAATTGTACATTTCAGGAAATGACTTCTTTCCACCACAGAATCATTTTACACGCTATAATACGACTGTTACCATGTTTTTTTTCAACATCTAAAAAATTTGAAGTTTTCATCGAAAAATTTCGACATACTATACTATGACGTTTTTTTTCTTTGTAAAATTTTACATTTCACGAAATGACTTCTTTCCACCATAGAATCATTTTACACACTATTATACGACCGTTTCCATGTTTTTTTTCCAACATCTTAAAAATTTGACGTTTTCATCGAAAAATTTCGACATACTATACTATGACTTTTTTGTCAAATTTTACATTTCACTAAATGACTTCTTTCCACCACAGAATCATTTTACACGCTATAATACGACCGTTACCATGTTTTTTTTCAACATCCAAAAAATTTGACGTTTTCATCGAAAAATTTCGACATACTATATACTATGACTTTTTTGTCAAATTTTACATTTCAGGAAATGACTTCTTTCCACCATAGAATCGTTTTACACGCTATAATACGAGTGTTTCCATGGTTTTTTTCAACATCTAAAAAATTTGACGTTTTCATCGAAAAATTTCGACATACTATACTATGACGTTTTTTTTCTTTGTAAAATTTTACATTTCACGAAATGACTTCTTTCCACCATAGAATCGTTTTACACGCTATAATACGACTGTTTCCATGGTTTTTTTCAACATCTAAAAAATTTGACGTTTTCATCGAAACATTTCGACATACTATACTATGACGTTTTTGTACAATTTTACGTTTTACGAAATGACTTCTTTCCACCATAGAATCATTATACACGCCATAATACAACCGTTTCCATGTTTTTTTTTCAACATTTAAAAAATTTGACGTTTTCATCGAAAAATTTCGACATACTAGGACGTTTTTTTTCTTTTTTTTTTTTTTTTTTTTTTTTTTTTTTGTAAAATTTTACATTTCACGAAATGACTTCTTTCCACCATAGAATCATTTTACACGCTATAATACGACCGTTACCCTGTTTTTTTTCAACATTTAAAAAATCTGACGTTTTCATCGAAAAATTTCGACATACTATGACGTTTTTTTCTTTGTAACATTTCACATTTCACGAAATGACTTCTTTCTACCATAGAATGATTTTACACGCCATAATACGACCGTTTCCATGTTTTTTTTCAACATCTAAAAAATTTGACGTTTTCATCGAAAAATTTCGACATACTATAGTGTGACGTTTTTTTTTTTTGTAAAATTTTACATTTCACAAAATGACTTCTTTCCACCATAGAATCATTTTACATGCCATAATACGACCGTTTCCATGTTTTTTATCAACATCCAAAAAAATTTGACGTTTTCATCGAAAAATTTCGACATACTATACTATGACGTTTTTGTAAAATTTTACATTTTACGAAATGACTTCTTTCCACCATAGAATCATTTTACACGCTATAATACGACCGTTTCCGTGGTTTTTTTAAAATCTAAAAAATTTGACGTTTTCATCGAAAAATTTCGACATACTATACTGACGTTTTTTTCTTTGTAAAATTTTACGTTTTACGAAATGACTTCTTTCCACCATAGAATCATTTTACACGCTATAATACGACCGTTTCCATGGTTTTTTTCAACATCTAAAAAATTTGACGTTTTCATCGAAAAATTTCGACATACTATACTATGACTTTTTTGTCAAATTTTACATTTCACGAAATGACTTCTTTCCACCACAGAATCATTTTACACGCTATAATACGACCGTTACCATGTTTTTTTTCAACATCTAAAAAATTTGACGTTTTCATCGAAAAATTTCGACATACTATACTATGACGTTTTTGTAAAATTTTACGTTTTACGAAATGACTTCTTTCCACCATAGAATCATTTTACGCACCATAATACGACCGTTTCCATGTTTTTTTCCAACATCTAAGAAATTTGACGTTTTCATCGAAAAATTTCGACTTACTATGACGTTTTTTTCTTTGTAAAATTTCACATTTCACGAAATGACTTCTTTCTACCATAGATTTATTTTACACGCCATAATACGACCGTTTCCATGTTTTTCTTCAACATCTAAAAAATTTGACGTTTTCATCGAAAAATTTCGACATACTATACTATAACGTTTTTTTTCGTAAAATTTTACAACATTTCACGAAATGACTTCTTTCCACCACAGAATCATTTTACACGCTATAATACGACCGTTACCATGTCTTTTTTCAACATCTAAAAAATTTGACGTTTTCATCGAAAAATTTCGACATACTATGACGTTTTTTTTCTTTGTAAAATTTCACATTTCACGAAATGACTTCTTTCTACCATAGATTTATTTTACACGCCATAATACGACCGTTTCCATGTTTTTCTTCAACATCTAAAAAATTTGACGTTTTCATCGAAAAATTTCGACATACTATACTATAACGTTTTTTTTCGTAAAATTTTACAACATTTCACGAAATGACTTCTTTCCACCACAGAATCATTTTACACGCTATAATACGACCGTTACCATGTCTTTTTTCAACATCTAAAAAATTTGACGTTTTCATCGAAAAATTTCGACATACTATGACGTTTTTTTTCTTTGTAAAATTTCACATTTCACGAAATGACTTCTTTCTACCATAGAATCATTTTACATGCCATAATACGACCGTTTCCATGGTTTTTTTTAACATTTCAAAAAATCTGACGTTTTCATCGAAAAATTTCGACAAACTATACTATGACGTTTTTGTAAAATTTTACGTTTTACGAAATGACTTCTTTCCACCATAGAATCATTTTACACGCTATAATACGGCCGTTTCCATGGTTTTTTTCAACATCTAAAAAATTTGACGTTTTCATCGAAAAATTTCGACGTACTATACTATGACGTTTTTGTTCCTTGTAAAATTTTACATTTCACAAAATGACTTCTTTCCACCATAGAATCATTTTACACGCTATAATACGACTGTTTCCATGGTTTTTTTTCGACATTTAAAAAATCTGACGTTTTTATCGAAAAATTTCGACATACTATACTATGACGTTTTTTTCTTTGTAAAATTTTACAACATTTCACGAAATGACTTCTTTCCACCATACAATCATTTTACACACTATAATAAGACCGTTTCCATGGTTTTTTTCAACATTTAAAAAATCTGACGTTTTCATGGAAAAATTTCGACATACTATACTATGACTTTTTTGTCAAATTTTACATTTCACGAAATGACTTTTTTTCCACCATAGAATCATTTTACACGCTATAATACGACCGTTTCCATGGTTTTTTTTCAACATTTAAAAAATCTGATGTTTTCATCGAAAAATTTCGACATACTATACTATGACGTTTTTGTAAAATTGTACGTTTTACGAAATGACTTCTTTCCACCATAGAATCATTTTACACGCTATGATATGACCGTTTCCATGGTTTTTTTCAACATCTAAAAAATTTGACGTTTTCATCAAAAAATTTCGACATACTATACTATGACTTTTTTTTCTTTGTAAAATTTTACATTTCATGAAATGACTTCTTTCTACCATAGAATCATTTTACACGCCATAATACGACCGTTTCCATGGTTTTTTTCAACATTTAAAAAATTTGACGTTTTCATCGAAAAATTTTGACATACTATGACATTTTTTTTCCGTAAAATTTTACATTTCACGAAATGACTTCTTTCCACCATAGAATCATTTTACATGCTATAATACGACCGTTTCCATGTTTTTTTTCAAAATTTAAAAAATCTGACGTTTTAATCTAAAAATTCGACATACTATACTACGATGTTTTTGTAAAATTTTACGTTTTACAAAATGACTTCTTTCCACCATAGAATCATTTTACACGCCATAATACGACGTTTCCATGGTTTTTTTCAATATCTAAAAAAATTTGACCTTTTTTTATCGAAAACTTTCGACATACTATACTATGACGTTTTTGTTCCTTGTAAAATTTTACATTTCACAAAATGACTTCTTTCCACCATAGAATCATTTTACACGCTATAATACGACTGTTTCCATGGTTTTTTCAACATTTAAAAAATCTGACGTTTTCAGCGAAAAATTTCGACATACTATGCTATGACGTTTTTGTAAATTTTACGTTTTACGAAATGACTTCTTTACACCATAGAATCATTTTACACGCTATAATACGACCGTTTCCATGTTTTTTTTCAATATCTAAAAAACTTGACGTTTTCATCGAAAAATTTCGACATACTATACTGTGACATTTTTTTTCTTTGTAAAATTTTACATTTCACGAAATGACTTTTTTCTACCATAGAATCATTTTACACACCATAATACGACCGTTTCCATGTTTTTTTTCAACATCTAAAAAATTTGACGTTTTCATCGAAAAATTTCGACATACTTTGACGTTTTTGTCTTTGTAAAATTTCACATTTCACGAAATGACTTCTTTCCACCATAGAATCATTTTACACGCTATAATACGACCATTTCCATGGTTGTTTTCAAAATCTACAAAATTTGACGTTTTCATCGAAAAATTTCGACATACTATACTGACGTTTTTTTTGTAAAATTTTACAACACTTCACGAAATGACTTCTTTCCACCACAGAATCATTTAACACGCTATATACGACCGTTTCCATGTTTTTTTTTCAACATCAAAAAAATTTGACGTTTTAATCGAAAAATTTCGACATACTATACGATGACTTTTTTTATTAAATTTTTCAACATAATATAATTTGTCTTTTTTTATCATACCATTTAACATACTATACTATGATTGTTAACATGAAATTTTTGTTATCACATGACTTTTTTTTCAACATACTATGACTTAATTTTTTTTTAACATACTATACTAGGACTTTAATTTTTTCAACGTACCATACTATAACTGTTTTTTTCAACATACCATAATACGACTTTTTTTTTATTTTTTCAACAAGCCATACTATAACATTTTTTTCAACATAATATACTATGGCTTTTTAATTTTTTTTCAACATAGTATACGATGACCTATTTTTTCAATATAATATACTATGACTTATTTTTTACACCATGACCGTTTTATTTTTTTCAAAATACTGTACTATGACTGTTTTTTTTCAACATAGTACACTATTACTTTCATTTTAACTTTGAGTTTTTGAAAATTTTTTCAACATACCATACTATGACTTATTTTTTCAATATACAATACTATGACTTTTTTATTTTTTCAACACACTATACTATGACTTTTAAATTTATATAATACTATGACATTTCATTCATTTTTTCAACATACTATGACGACGTTTTAAATTTACTATACTATGACTTTTTCATTGTTTTCAACATTCTGACTCTTTCAACATACTATACTATGACTTTGTTTAAACATACTATACTATGACTTTTTCATTTTTTTCAACATTCTGACTCTTTCAACATACTATACTATGACTTTAATATTTGTTGACATACTATACTATCACTATTTATTTAATTGTTTTTATGTAACATACTAAGACTTATTTTTTCAACATAATATGACTTTTTTTAAAATTTCAACACACTGTGTTTTTATGACATACTCTAGTATGACTTTTTCAAATGATGTTTTTATCTTATCAACATACTTTACTGTGAATTTTTTTATTTTTTCCACATACTATACTATAACTTCTTTATTTTTGCAGCAAACTACAGTATGACCTTTTTGACATAATGGCTTTTTTATCCTATCACCATGCTATATATGACAGTAATAGCACATCTCTCACCTCGTCACAGACTGTTTGGCCTCCTGTCCTCTGCATGGTGCTACAGGATCTCCTTCCAGGACCAGCAGGCTCAGGAACAGCTTTCTCTCCTCAGCTGACACCTTGCTGAAGTCTGCAGCTCTGTCACAGCAATTTCATATATTGTTCTTAATGCTCATACCAGTTACTGTTTGTTCCACATACAATATTTTATTTGTTTTTTAAACTGTACATATTACATTTTGTTGTCTCAATACCTGTACTTTATTACCTACCTCAACTGTGCAATGACAACAAAGTTTAATCTATCAATGTAATCTGAACACGTTTTACGACATAGTACAACTTGTTGTAACATACGATACTGACTTTTTTTTTCTCGACGTACTGTACTATGACTTTAATTTTTCAACATACTATGACTTTGACTTTTTTATTTTTTCAACACAGTGAAGGTTTTATGTTTTTGACATACTGTACTATGACTTCTTTTCAACATACTACACTATGACTTTTTTTGACAACGTTACGAACTGATGAAGCCACTTAGATAAGGGGCGAAACGTCGTCAGAGACAAATCTAAGTCCAGTTGCCTTCGATTCAATTGTTGCCAGAATGAAAAAGACCTGGATGAATGAGAACATTCACAGACATAAGAAAGTATGACTTTATTATTTTCTAACATACTATACTAAGACGGTTTTATTTTTTTTGACATACTACACAGTGAAGTTTTTATTTATTGAACAATATTTACTACGACTTGATTATTTTTTTCGACATACTATACTATGACTGTTTCAACATACTATACTATGACTTTTCATTATAAATACATATTATACTATGACTTATTTTTTCAACATACTATACTATGATGTATTTTATTTTTCAACTGTGAAGTGAAAACCATTTCAGGTGACGACCTCTTGAAGCTCATCAAGAGAATGCAGAGTGTGTGCAAAGCAGTAATCAGAGCAAAAGGTGGCTACTTTGAAGAAACTAGAATATAAAGTGTATTTTCAGTTGTTTTACACTTTTTTGTTAAGTACATATTTCCATATGTGTTAATTCATAGTTTTGATGCCTTCAATGTGAATCTACAATGTCAATAGTCATGAAAATAAAGAAAACTCTTTGAATGAGGTGTGTCCAAACTTTTGGTCTGTACTGTGTGTGTGTGTGTGTGTGTGTGTGTGTGTGTGTGTGTGTGTGTGTATATATATATATATATATATATATATATATATATATATATATATATATATATATATATATATATATATACTATGATTTTTTGTATTTTTTCAACATTACACTCTGACTTATTTTACTTTTCAACATACTATACTATGACATTATTTTTTATCTTTCGACATACTAAGATTTTTTTATTTTTTTCAACATACTATACAATGACTTATTTTTTTATTTGTCAACATATTACACGATGATTATTTTTAAGATACTATACCGTGAATGTTTTCGCTTTTCAACATATACTACAACCATTTTATTTTTTCAACATACTATACAATGACTTATTTTATTTTTCAAAATACTCTGACTTGTTTTCAATACACTACTGTTATACTATAATATACTAATATAATAGTAATATACTACTTTTTTGTTTTTCGACATACTATAACTTTTTTATTTTTTTGACATACTATACTATGACGTCATACATTCAGCATACTGTACTGTGTTTTTTTATTTTTCAACATACTATACTAAAACATTTTTTTAACACATTATACCATGGCTTTTTTATTTTTTCGACATACAATACTAGGACTTTTTTTCCACATACTAAGCTCTGACATCTATGTGACATTTTACTATTGCTTTTACATTTTTATTTTTTGTGACATACTACAGTATATTATGACTTTTTTGTTTTTACTATAACATGACTTTTTTTTCCCACATACTATGCTATGAATTTTTTGGGGGACAGATAACACTGACTTTTTTAAGACATACTGTGCTACTATTTTTTCAACATACTACTGTATACTATAACATTTAAAAAATAAATAAAATAGAAATTCTCAGGACAGTATGTCAAAAAAAACTCAGTACACTGTGTAGTAATAGTCATAGTATGTCAAAAATAAAAAGCCACAGTATAGTATTTCAAAAAAAATTATACTATAGTATGTCAAAAAAAGTCATAGTATAGTATGTTGAGAAATTAATATTATAGTATATAGAAAAAAAAGTCATAGTATAGCATGTTGAAAACAGCCATAGTATAATATATAGAAAAAATGTGACAGTATATTATCTCGAAACAATAAAAAAGTCATAGTATAGTATGTTGAAAAAAAATCATAGTATACTATATAGAAAAAAGTCAGTATAGTATCTTGATTTTTTTTTTTTTTTTAAGTTAGAATGTGTCAAAAAAAGTCATACTATAATATATCAGGAAAAAAAAAGTCACAATTGTGCAGGTCTGATCTGCAACTACAGGAAACGGTTGGTTGAGGTTATTGCTGCCAAAGGAGGGCCAACCAGTAATTAAATCCAAAAGTTCACATACTTTTTCCACCCTGCACTGTGAATGTTTACATGTTTTGCTCACTAAAAACATGAAAACATATTTTTAGTGCAGTATTAGTTTAAGCAGACTGTGCTTGTCTATTGTTGTGACTTAGATGAAGATCAGAACACATTTTATGATCAATTTATGCAGAAATAATCCCAAGTAGTAATCCCAAAGGGTTCACATTTTTTCTTGCAACTTTATGTAGTAATCTACATATGTACTAAGTGTGTCTAGAAAATAAAAAAGACGTAGTATGCTGAAAAAAAGTCATAGTCTGTCAAAATCAAAAAATAATCATAATATAGGATGTTTAAAAGTCATGGTATAGTATGTTGAAAAAAAGTGTGTTGAAAAAGATGTCATAGTATATCTAAATATTATAGCTTTAATTTGACTGTCATTCATTTTACCCTTTGCCTCCTGCTTTTCATTCCAGCATGCATCAAAAGCATTGTAATCTTACTTTCTCTGTGAAACCTTCTATCATAAATTTAATTTATGTTAAGCTGAATTCAATGAACTAAAGCACCTATGCTATCAGGATTTCTCCGTTAATTATTTTGAGGGCATACTTTTTTAATACCCATTTCCTTTTATGGTAGCACTACCAGTTACCTCTTTGGTCGAAAAGGAGCTTACCTCCACTGTCTGATGCTGCGTTGCTGCACTGGAATATCCAATCTCCATCCACAACACGTCCAGCCACCCACACTTTCCAATGCATGGTCCACTGTCCGGTTACAACCTCAGGCGTCCATCACTTCGTCCAGTCCGCTAAATCTCCATTTGCCCAACCATTTCCTTGTGATGGACAAGGTAAAGCAGATCAGAGTTAACACTGTTGCTGTAACTTACATAATTCATGGCGGAAGTAATGTTGACACACTGTTTGTTTTGGTTCAGTAGGCTAATTGTACGCATGTCTCTGGTGTACATGCCATGGTTCAAGTGGATCTCTAACCTTTGTCACCAAAAACTTGACAAAAAGGCAAAACTTAAATTTGCCATTCAAGGATCTGCCCAGAAATTTTACTCTACCTGGCAGCCCCTCTTATCTTATTTTGACCGAATGACCTTAAGACAATTTGTAATTTGAATTATTTTGTAGTATATGTTTTAAATTTATTTGTGTGTACTTAGGCAGACTAATGGACTTATGGCATATTAAATGCATTTCTCTCCATCAGCTAAATTGCATGACATCCATCATTTATGTAAACAGAAATGACCACTAACCTTTAGCCTACTTCATCTGTAGTTTGGATTTATCCTATAATTATCATTACTGTCAATGTCAACATTAATTTACTGTTTTATTTTAATATATTGTTATTATTGCATTTATTACATTTATTGTAATTTAATTTAACTTTGTTTTGTTTTCTATCCTTTTTGCATCGGTAATGGGTGTAGGTTGGGTGGAAGAGGGCTTGGGAGGGAAAATAAATATATTAAACATATATATATCAAAATATGGAGGGACAATAATTTACATTTGTGCCCTATTTGTTTGTTTCTGTACACCTGTTGTTTCTCCTAATAAATTATTACTTTAAAAAAGCCAAAACTTACAGTCAGATGGGCTATGTCCATGTATTTACTGTATTTTCAGACTATATCGAAAGCAGCCCAGATCTCTCAATATGAAAACCACCATTATGTGTTAAATAGACCCTAGTATATACAGTGTACAGTAGTATACTACAGTATAGTACAATAGACCCTGCTGGGCGCCACACCTGTATCAACCTGCTGCTTTTGCTCCTTAAGTATCTATGGTGGTTTTACATGGTGAAACGTTCGCGTAACTACGCGGGGTAATTAAGTTACGCATTAGATAATGAAAGCTACAGGGCGTCACAACTAAACTGAAAATAAAACAATATATTAACTTACCCCTCTTGTTGTTGCTGTAAATGTTTGTCCTCCAGGTGAGTTGTCAACACGTGAGCTTTCCCCTCGATTTTAACGCCCTCTTCATTCACAATACTCCGCCAACAAAACTATGTTGTGAATACAGCTCTCAAATGCACATTGTAGTACTTTCTGTGTACTTCTCTCTGATATTTCAGAAGTATTATGTCATTATCTCCGTCGGTATATCTCTCACTTCCGTCGCCCGAAACGCCATATTATAAGTACCAGGTGCAACTGATTGACAGGCTTAGCAACAGTAACCATGGGGGGAGGGGCTACCACGGTTGTCTCGGATATGATTGCGGAAGTTAACTCTATTCAACAACTTTTAATTGGCAATAATGTAAGTGATGACCCTAAGCTAATTTCTACTTATTGTTCTACTTCCTATAGCAAATTATACACATCTAAATATTGTTAAGCCCGAGTCTCCCCTACCGCTCCCTTCTTAGTCACTCAGCTTTTAACTGCTCATATTAAAGCCAGCTCATTGAAAGGCATCACAATAGCAAAACAAGAAATTATCATTAGCCAGCTGGCAGCCACCTTGTGCTTTAGATTTAATACGTATATTCTCTAAAGCTTCTGGACTTTACCTGAATATAAACAAATGTGAATTAAATTAAATTAAATTAAACTTGTGAGAGTTTCCCCAGTTTATTCGTCACCACTGAAATGGCTCCAACCATAGACTGCAGCTCCAACACTTTATTTGAATGCTATACTATGACTTTTTTACATTTGACATGTGACATTTTCCTATTTGTTATGATATGATTGCATATTATGCTATGATCTTCTTAGAAAATACATTATGACTTTATAGGACATTTTTATGACATGACTTTTTTATAAAATTTGTATGATTATATACTATGACATTTCTTTCACAGTTTGTTTTATGGCATACCATATCACATTTTTTTGTGAGATTTTCATACTTGTTATGACTTGATCCCATATCACACTATGGCTTTTTATGATTTTTTTATGATGTACTATACTATATGACTTTTTATGAAATTTCTATGATATACTATACTATATGAGTTTTCATGAAGTTTTTTATGACATACTACACTGACTTTTTTTGACATACTATACAATGTATTTTTATGACATGCTATACTATGACTTTTTATGCCTTTAATTTCATATTTGATGACTTGATCACATACCATACTAAGCCTTTTTGACATTTTTATGACATATACTATGATGTTTTAGGATATTTTTATGACATACTATGACTTTTTTAATTGTTTTTTTAATGACACATTATACTATGACATTTCATTTCATACTTGTTATGACGTTTGATACTATGCTGTGACTTTCACTGATTTTTTTAAGGCTCTGTGAGCTGATATAAGAATGTCTTTTTGTTGTATTTTTAGCAGACGCTTGACAATTATTCAAGTCATAACACAAAGGAATCATTTCCAGGTGACCAGCTTATTACATCATGTATGTTTATGTCATGTTTCAGTGCACATTATACTAACCACTAATAGGACAAAGTGACAGATTCAAAAAACCCTTTTATTAGAACAATACAGCAGATATAAAGGTCTATTGCAATCAAACACTCCCATCAGAATGGAGCGTGTGCTTCAACAGACAATACGCAGCCCCCAAGAGAAATAAATTAATATAAACTAGATAAAACAAAAACTGAAAATGAAGTTAAGAAAAGCTGAGAAATTGTGTTCAAATTCCTGTTCAGAAAAAGCTGCCATCAAATAGAAACGTGCCAACTTAAATTTCAAACAATCATAGACGTACAGTTTATGATAAGCTCAGAATTTAAGAGTTTCTATTGTGCTGCAGCGAGATTTTGGTATTGCCAGAAAACACATTTTTTAAAAAGTTCCCCTTGTTTTAATCTCCAAGTAAAGTCTCCATATCTGAGGCAGTTTGTGTGCCCTTAATGTAGTTCACTTTATCAGAGCTTTACAGGAGGTTTTTGCTATAATTCTAGGGAAGGAGAGAGAGACTTGTTACTCAGGGCCTCTCTGTCCGAACTTCACATTATCTCTGGCTAAATGAGAGAAACCAGTGATAAATCATAGAAAAGAAAAAGAGAAATTAAAGCTTGCAATAATAATACCAAAAACGGCAGTGGATAAATTAAAATACAATCCAGTCAAAAAGAAAAACAGGTTTTCAGACAGAGTATCCAAAGGAGGATGATTACAACAAACTGCATCTGGACTGTAATTAGACTGCAGTTTTACCAAAATTATATATATATGACTCTGGGGCCTTGTTTATAAAAATATCTTCCAAGTTATCCTTGATATGTTTTAACAAATCATTTAAGGGCCTGTCTTAGAAAAGAATAAACTTATATTGGTGAAATTATCTTTAGACATAGAGAGTTTACAGTAAGAAGATAAATGACATGGCTACATATCAAGAGGACTCTTTTATATATGATTTTGATCTTAAATTTGGTTTTAAGCACAAATGTTCACATGGGAACGTTTTATTCATGAGGCCTGATTTAAGATCTGTGATGCCTGACGAACACGAGGGCGCAGGGTCAACACAACAGTGGAAAAAAACTGAGTAGACGACAGTCGATCTGCCGCCTCGTTATTTGTTTCAGGTCGGAAAAGTGACCGAGTTGTCACTTCCTCCCTTCACTGGAGACAAAATACCAGCGAGTTTAGACGTCACTGTGTCTGTTGTGCTATATATTTCCTCCTTGCCTCCACCTGTTATCCTCACATGTACAGACTACACGAAGTTGTTTGAAACGCTTCCCACCAACTGCAGAATTATTCTCACCATTGCACCTCACTGCTAGAGCAAGTGTACCTGTAACACCTCTCCTTGATTCATCATCTAACATATTTATTTATTCTTGCCATCATATTATACTTTTTTTTTTCTTTTTTTCATATATATTTCATACAAATCTATAACCCAAAATTTAGAAATCTTATTTACATGGAAAAGGTATTATATATATATATATATATATATATATATATATATATATATATATATATATATATATATATATATATATATAAAAGTGACTATTAACCCCTCACCCACCCCAGTTCCCAGCATCTCACCCAGCAACCTTCACAATCATGGAAGAAATCCACTCAAGCCTTTTTCTTTTTCAAAACTGAACGCTCTTAAGTGTCACTTAGTAAACAGCATTCAGCAAAAAACACCCCAAAATGTCTTTTTTTAAAGCCACAATTATGCTTTCGATTCAAATCAAACCATTAAACTCTTAAATGTCAGAACTCAACACAGAAAAAAATGAAGCGTTATTGACGGGAGGTTTTGAATACCTTGCCTCCCTCCCAAACAAATGGAGATACTTCCTGGAAAGAGCAAAGTCTCAAAAACTGGTTTATAAAATCACACTGTCTCGGAGTGGTTTTATAATCGAAGCAACAGAGCCAGAGGAGGTGCGGATGGACAGACAGATGGACAGACGAAGGGACAGAAAGAGAACAAAACCCCTTGTCAGTCAGTTTTAGATGCACCCATTGGGAGGCCGTCCTGTGTATTACACACACAGACACACATCTGAAAAGCCATGTCGGTCTTCAGTTCAGGGGCAGAGCCTGTGTGCATGTCTTAGGTTTTATGTGTGTGTAATTCTGTGCATATTTGAACCACTGCCTCCCCATAAAATGCGTGAGTGAATGACTGAGTCAGTGTGTGTGTGCGTTAAAGAGTGCCGTCCTCGGTGCAGCCCCCTCCCGCCTTGTGGCGAAACTCCTGCAGGTTGGAGACACCGTGGAAATGAACGAAAGCCCCCGCGACCACCAAGATGTGGAACAGCTGGTGAGAGTGGAACTAGGAAAGAGAGAGAGAGAGTAAATAAAGTGTGTGTGTGAGAGATATTGGTATTACTTTATTTAGCTTTAACATGGAGGGAAAATGGCTTCACCTTTGAGAATGTATCAGTAATATTTTGTGCCGTATGTGTGTTTGTTAGTCACTTACCCAGATGTCACACTTGCCGGGGAAGAACCTCTCTGGGATGCGAGCGGCATACAGACAGGCTCCAGTGATGTAGAGCATCGCCATGAGCAGCAGCCATCCCATCTGGCCGATGGTGGTCGCTTTGATCAGACCCTCGCTGATGACAAAGTGCAGGGTGGGAACCACGCCGCTTAGACCCAGACCCACAAATACTCCTAAACACAGACAACGAGGGAGAGAGACTGTGAATACTTACGCCTGCATTAAAACATTTGGCTTTGGCCACTTGGGGGCAATGCACACACATAAACACAACACTGACATTCACGTCTGGCCACCAACTACCAACTCCTGAGGGAATTAAGTGGCTCTTTTGCAGCTAAATGCTCCACTTTGTTCACCAGCTAGTCTCTAACTGTGTCTGTCTGCTGATTGGTGTTGAGCAGGTAGTGTACAGTGGGTCTTTAAAGCTTTAGGGCCCTATCTATAGCGCATGGTCTCTAAAGTGCATGGTGAAAATGCCTTTAGGGTGTGTCCAACTTTTGCAAGATAAGCAGCACATAATCTGGGCTCAAAGTAAAACACAAGGGGCAAAGGGGTTGTATTTAGTCTCTTCATCAATCATAGGTGTGTTTTGGGTGTAACAGGAATTAAACCAAAGTGTCATCTCCTGTTCCCTTTAAAAGTCAAGTGCACCTGCACATTAGAGCAAAACAGGAAAGTTGGAGCCGACAACCAAAACAATGTGCTGAAAGATGGGGAAATGCTCCGTAGTGCTGAGGAGAAAAGAAGAAGACGACGAGTCTTTGTGTGTTTATTACTACAAGCGTCCCCATTCACATTACACATGGTCATTTGATCCACTTTTAATATAAATTATTGATTAGAGCGTCTTTAAAGTACAAAATAAAGATACGCATCATGTCACTATCATACTCTACCTGCTCTGACTCCTCTGTACTGCGGCGTGGCGAAGAAGTCACACTGGGACACGGTGATGGCAGCCAATCCCAGTATGCATACCACTATAAGGTAGATGAAGCAGGGCTGAGGGGAGCAGTAGAAGGAGTAGTACAGCCAGGGGACAAACGAGCCCATGATCAGGAAGGCAATCCCACTGTAGTCCAACCTGGACACAGGGAAAGAAAGAAAGAAGAAAGAAAGATATTCCTTTATTAGTCCCACAGTGGGGAAATTCAGTTTTACACAAAGATTGGATGATTAGAGACACTGCATATGTCCATGGGCTTTAATCTTTTAGCTTTACGGACATTTTTCTATGGTAGCTGGTGAAATCTGACAGTTTATAGGATATGCATCTTACTTAGAGAAGACTCTGGAGACGCCCTCAGAGTGGCAGTAGACTGTGTGGAAGAGCCAGGAGAAGGAGAGGCAGAGGATGGCTCCCAGGAAAAACATCCCAATCACCACCTTTTCCTGGACCGGAGCCACAAACGACATGTTTGGCCTGAACATGTACATCAGACCCAGACAGAGGAAAAACAAACAGCCTGCAGAGAGATGAGAAGACAGAGTGACAATTAAATACTAATCAAGATAATAACTTCAAATATGCTGTTCCCCACTAAGTTAATCAGAATTGACTATTTAAGGCAAGACACGACAGGCAAAATCATTGTTTTTCATGCACAAGTCAATTTTGAGATTTTGGGGTATTTTTCTTCCAGATCATGTCATCTTTCAGACTAGTGGAAAGAAAACATTAATTTTACTATACTGTCTCTTTGCGTCTGAAGATTTCTCCTAAATTCACCCAAAGTTAGTGTTAAATAAAGCCTCATTTGCATATTTAAACATAACATTTCAGAACAGTTTCTTGGTGATGTTAACATCTTTAACCCTGTTCACCTGTAGTGTCAGTAAAATGTATGAAAATGTACAATCCATATCTTTTCCTTTTATTTTCTCAAACTTTGAGTCAGAAATGTCCACTTCAGTATCACTTACATACTGTTTTTTTAGGGGTTTGTTTATATATAATTCATAGTCTGATTTATACACAAACATTTTATTCCCAAAAACATGGTGAAAATATATTTTTTATGGCTGTTGACAGTATATTCTGATTTATGTTTTAAAATTTTGACCCTAATATGTAATAATACAAAGGGAAACAAGACTTGAATCTGGCTTTATTCATTAATGTTCATTTTTCTGTTTGTAAATTTATATAAATAGTTGCACATATTAACTAAGATAATGCATCATTTGCATATTTAAACATTAAATTTCAGAAAACTTGTAATACCAAAATGTATTGCCTTAATACAAATAGTCAACCGGGGAAGAAGAAAACATTTTACCCTATTCACCTGTAGTGTACAGACATATTACACATCACTTGTTTATTCAACCAGACCAAAACAAGATAAATCAATAGTATTCACTCAATGTCACTCCCTCAACACTCAAAAGGCCTGTAGGTGCAGTATCCCTGTTTGACCACTAGGTGGCTGCAGAAACTTACACTGTCGTTAAGTCAGAGGACTCTTAAGAAGCTCAATGTCTCTTAAAGCAGTAACAGAAGGAAAAAGGATGCTTTGGCTTCAACAAAGTATAGAAACAACAAACAGCTTTAAAGCAAAGTTGGCAAAACCCAAATCCAACTAATTCTAAAGGCGCTCGCCCAAAATCCAGGGACTTCGTTTTCTTACACAAACCCGCAACTCAGCTTTTGACATCGAGTGCTTATAAAAGCTAATAAGTCTGGTTTGGCTGCTTGCTGGTGTGAATTTTTTTAAGTCTGTAATTTAACCTGTCTACTTTAATGAAGATTAAATAAAGGATGAAACAAGAATGAGTGAAGAAACACATACTTCTTTCTTTCATTCATGAATTGTATTTCTCTTATTAAATATGCCGGTCCTGGTTGCAATATGGTGTGTGTGCTCTTATTCATCTGTTGTTTCGGTTTGTAA
The DNA here is from genome assembly GCA_947000775.1 of Pterois miles. Classification (NCBI taxonomy): domain Eukaryota; kingdom Metazoa; phylum Chordata; class Actinopteri; order Perciformes; family Scorpaenidae; genus Pterois; species Pterois miles. Next base: position 13,524,361 of record CAMQGK010000549.1, on the reverse strand, counting down.
GAAAGATTACAATATTTTTGTTAAGTGAGGTAGCCACTCTACTTGAAGCGACAACAGGACATAGCATTAAGATTAGGTTTACTGTACAAGTTAAGTACAGTTTCTGCCAGTGTATTGCCGAGGTCGACTCCCCACCGGGCCTAAGCATCGGGGAATTATGTATGTATTAAATGTTTTTTTTAAACTAAGTAGTGAACGCCTGTAAGGAATAACTACAGATTAAAAATAGAGAGACAGACAGAGAGTAAGGGTGTGTGATGGACCAACGATGAGGACGGTAGTAGCGTTACTTTAACGTAACACATTTGTGTACGTTTCTGGTGGAAACCCTGTTAAGGTTGGGAGTGCGTTGCTAGATCTGGTTTATAAGAGCATCAGTGAGTGTGTGCTACCTAGCAGATGTGTCCAGATGTTTCCCGTCTCTGTGTGGATTCTGAAGATGCTCTTGAAGCAGGCGCGGAACGAAGGCATAGGCGGCCTGTGGCCGTGCAGCAGGAAGTCGTTGTCCTTCAGCCAATCGGGGAGCACGTCGTGTGGTATGACGCGCCACCGGCCCTCCCACACCTGATTGGTTAATAAAAGACACAGAAAAACAACCTGAAGGCTGGCGTGAATGGAAAACCATTTTAAAAAATCACTTCTTATCAAACTGTCCTTAAAGAAAAGCAGCTGGTTGTTTACTGGATGTCCTTGAAACAGCATGTGTGTAAGAGGGGAGTACAGTATGTGATCATGAGTGTGTGTATGTCGGTGTCAGTGTCAAATAAGCTGTATTGGGGTCAAGCGATGTAAATAAATAAACTGTAGTCCAATAGACAAACACCCCTAATGGAGAGAACAGAGAGAGAGAGACTCATTTGACAGTTTCTCTGCAGTGATTAATTTCCCTAATTCACAACCTGCTGGTTGTAATTTCAGCAGACACAAACGCAGTGTGTGTGTGTGTGTGTGTGTGTGTGTGTGTGTGTGTGTGTGTGTGTGTGTGTGTGTGTGTGTGCGCGCTATATTAGTCAAAGCTGGTGCATTGAGACCATATGAGTCCACATTCCAGCGGTGCCATCTTACAAACAGAGACTCTAACTCTTAATGTCAGCCTACTTCATTTCAAAATACTGGCACATAGTCGGTCAAGAAAAGCCCTACGAGGCACAAACTGGCCTCTCAGAATTTGTAGTGAAATCCATCGAGGTGTAACAATGTGCTAAAGTAAATGGCAGAGGAACAAACCATAGTGGGCTGTTTTTTTTAACATTGCACTTTCAAGCTGCACTGTAAAACATTTTATCTCTAGTAAACTGGTTGATTTCTGCCATGTATTTTGGACATTTTCCAGTTTGGCTTGAGCCCAAACTCATGAAACATATTCTGAAGAAAAGATAAAGTAAAATTTAAAAAACTAAAATAGATAAACCCCAACATACTGTATGAAGTCTGCTCAGGACACAACACTGTGTTTTTTATGGTTTTATTAGTGTCTTTTACTATGTGGTTTTATTGAATGTTGTCTTAAAACCACCTCTGTAAAATAAACATCGCTCTTGGGAAGATTAACTGAATTAGTGGGCGGTGGATTTAAAGGCGTGGTGCTCTGAAATGTCTGTACAGATAAGTTAAGGGGCAGAATACAGGGGAAATAATTTTTTCTACTATTTCAACATGACGTGCACCTGTGTGTGTGTGTGTTTATATACAGGAAGTGTGCGTTCATTACCTTGTGGACAAACTCCTCCATCCTCTCCATGGCATGATGAGCCTGCAGCAGTGGAGTCATTCCCATGAAACCTTCGTCGCTGTTCCTCTCCTCCTCCTCCTCCTCCTCCTCCTCCTCCTTCTCCTCTCCTTCTCTTCCTCTGTCATCCTCTTCAGCTTTTCTTCTCTCCTCGTCGCACTCTGGGACCCTCTAACAACAAAACAAATGGACACGTTGTTAGGACAGAGTGATTTTAGAGGACAGGTTGTTTATGAAACCTAGGATATTTCCTCTTATTTGAACAAAGAGCAAAAAGGATTTTAATCAAAGAGTTTAATTCCTTGGGGTATATTCAGCTATATTAGACGAATGAAGTGAAGCGTGACTGGAAGACTAAGGTCAACCCTTTGTGTGTGTGTGAGTTTACTGATTCCCAGTTTGCATAATCCTGCTGCCACATGCAGATTAAATGCAACATGACAAGAGGACTTCCTTTCAGGTTCATCGTTGATCATTTTGCTTATCCTGCTGCTGACCAGAGATGTACGACGACAAACATGGATTCTTCTTTCATTCAGAGCTTTAAGATAGCAGCAAAGAGATAAGATAAGATAAGATATTCCTTTATTGGTCCCACAGTGGAACAATTCACAACAACTACTTGTAATGTAAAGATATAGAGGAGTAATGTCTATCTGTCTTAGTAGGTCTTAGTAGCTTTGTTTGGGGGCGTGCCAAACTAGTCGCTAGGCAGGTATTATGCAAATGTGTTACTTTGTGACATCATCACGTTATAGAGGAAAAGGCAGGACTTCAATCAGGCGTTTCAGTCAGTTTATGAGCAACTTTTAATTGCACAAAACTATATAAACACACTAAAGGAAAGGGAAAAAGCACAAAAGCATAATAGGTCCCCTTTAAGTTGTTTCTTTTAAATTGCCTGTGAGTCATCATATCACAATTTTTGGGAATTACAGCAAAGAAACAGTCGCTGTGACGGCGTGCATGCTGCAAGGTGACAGCTTATTGAACTAAGACGCCTACAAGGTGCTCACGTTTCCATATCAACCAACCTTTTTGACTTGTGCCCCCTTAAAACGCATCAGTGTCGATTTGCAATTGGTTTATTATGTATTAACCTACAGTATGATTGAGTTTCCCCTCAGATTGTGGAATTTAAAATAAATTTAGAAAACTGTTGGGATAAAACTAACCAGTATTTCACAGGAAAATACCGATGATTACAGAAGAGAAAAGCTCATTTTCTATCATATTCATCTCATGACACCTCAGAACTTATAAACCCTTGGGGTGGTTCAGACTCCTTAAAGAAACTGTATAAACATGAACAAGCAAAAAAAAACTGAAATGTTAACATTTTTAACAAGGAGCAGACAGGAGTGTGCAAGCATACACAGACTGAGGAGAGAATTAATACTGATTACACCACAGATTAGTGTGAATTTGAGTTTCTGTAACCAAATCATGTCATTACTGTTATAACAAGCAAAAATTAAAACACAGAATATTATAAAGAAAAGCAAACTTTTGATTGAACAGATGTCAACGCAGTCTATCCAATCTTCCATTTATAAACAGAAGATTAGACAGACAGTGTGAATTCACCCTAACACAATAGCTGTCACAGCTGTGGAGCTGGGGACAGAATTAATATGGCTACTGCTCTGTGATAAATACACAGTCATTCATCATAACTGACAAACAAACAGTCGCACACGGAGTTGAGCGAACGCTGATACACTAAGAAGAGCGAGTGTGGATTCAGGTGGATGTGCTGGCACAGAACAAGGAGTAAACACCAAATATATATTTGCTTAATGCCAACGCAGACACACCAACCTCACCACACACAGGCCACGTTGTGCAGAAAGGAAGTGATTAGAAAAGACTTCTTTATTATGACCAACCGAGGTGGAGGGACGAGGAACAAAAGAGACACAGGAGTGAGAAAATTAGACAAAGCAGCGAGACAGAGATAGACAAGGGAAAAAGAGTAGAAAGAGAGAGACAGTAGTCCCGTAGTATATATAATGCATGACTAACCCATTTTTAAAGATCCACCAGTAAAACACAGCATGGTCCCTGCTTGTCTGAGTGTGTTGACTCTTGTGTGAACATTAGGGCTGTCAACAAATACTCTAAATCCAAATATGTACGCGAATAGTAAAAAAAAACTGGATATTTTAAAATGACAATTAATATTAAATTTTACCACAGATCTCTGCCTCGCTCGAAATGAATGTACCGCATGACGGGAGCCACACAACGTCACTCTGGTTAACTGAAAATGAAATGTAACGTTGGGTTAAGCTAAAAACAGGAATAATTCAACAACAACCGTAATGACGGCAGAGAACTTGGCCAACAAGCGTTACGTCATGTAAACAAACCATGTACGGATAAGCTGTGATTTACTGTGAGTTGTACTTTTTAAACAGAAAAACACACATTTAATTTTGTGACATCTCCTGAAAATTACATACAAGATAGCTGAGAGTAAGTAGGAAGCTTTCAGGCGATCTCCTCCAGCCAGCTGCCACCTTATTTAGGTTTTTGAAGTGAAACGAAGAGGTAATTGTATACATAACGCCTCATTTAAACTTCATGAATCAGCCAATCCTTGTCCATTGCGGCACTTTAAAAGCAAACAGGGCGTCTGACAAAAGTCCAGCTCAAAACGGCGTGCCATGCTACGCAGTGCTGCGTCGCTCTAGGACACGGTGTCATGGACATAAAGTGCTAAAATAGATATTTGAATAGTTTGTATGTTTTTTTTTTTTTAAGAACAAATACTCAAATGTCATTTTTGCCAATTTTGACAGCCCTAGTGGACAGAAGAAGTCTGTAGACAGTCAAAACTTTCAGGTTCCTACAGTTGGACTTTGGTAGTCTGATATCTGCCTGTGTGCGAGTGTATAGTCTGTGCTCAATCATGCATGAGGATGAATCTCACTCTGTAGCTGTGCATTGTGAGAAAGGGACATACACACAGCTTCAAACACACCCGAAGGCAAGCAACCGTAAAACCACATTCTCATAAATCCACTGTTTCAAAGCTGAGATAAAGGTGACACCTGCCATCGATTTGTGTGTGTGTGTGTGTGTGTGTGTGTGTGTGTGTGTGTGTGTGTGTGTGTGTGTGTGTGTGTGTGTGTGTGTGTGTGTGTGTGTGTGAATGTGAGCGTCAGTGATTGAGTATACTGTGTGAGCAGAGGGTATCTGGGTGACTGCCAAGTAGTCACGTGTGCTCTGCAGTCTTTGTGTGTGTGTATCAGTAATAATAGCCTCTCGTGTGCCCATGCATGCATGTAATGTAGGTGTGAGCTTAAATCCAGATGCTGCCAGTCTCGCTGTGGATTGTGAGGTTATTCTTGAAAGGTGTGAATACCTGTACGGAGTGTGTGCATGTGTGTGTGCAGGGGGACAACAGGGTGTCCTCTAGGTATGTTGTTGGGCTAAATGATGCACTCAGATGCACACCATACACATGACATACCCACTGCTATTTCACACAGAGCATACAGGGAAATAGGACAGCAGCTACTGGGCTGTAACAGTAAATGCTTTCAGGACAGACTGGGATAGAGGACACCGTGTCGTTTTAGTTAACACATACAGTATGAAAAAGAAAGCAGCGCAGATAGGGAGGGAGAGGTGGAGATGGATGGGGGGCATTTAACCTACACACCTGGATGTTTAAGTAATTTATGATTAGCCACCTTCTCACTGGAAAGCACCTTTTTACTGAACCACTACAGTCACACTTTTGTTTTTGTTATGTCAGGTTTGTGAGAACAAAAGAAAAAATGTGTGCTTGTGAATATGAGCCCCATCACTTTAATATCTGATCTAGATTAGTTTAGATAAAATGTTATCACATGACCTAGCTGGCCTTATTGTTATTGGTGGCAAACAAAAGCAGGAAGTAAATGTGAACTTTACCCTGACAATGGTAGATGCTGAAAAATCATCTGACCAGCACTGGAGTCATTTAAACAGAAAGCTTGCTACTACATGTGGGGATCATAAAATAATCATTATTTGATCTTGCAAAAACAATATATAAATAATTACATCCAAGGACTCTTGGTTGTAAACTAGAATTATTGCCTTGTGGTTGTATGCCTCCACCAACCAGTCAAGTTGCAGCTTACATCCACGATTATCATCTCCTATATGTGTGAATTTGTCAAAACTAGCATATGAATTATCGCCAAAAGTGTTTTGTCGGGTCACAATGACCTTGACCTTTGACTTTTGACAACCAACAACTAAGCAGGTCTTCAGTACATGTGGACGTTTGTGCCAAATTGAGGAAATTCACTCAAAGTGTTGCTGATATAACACTTTCACTAGAATGGGACAGGCGTGAGGTCACAGTGACCTTGACCTTTGACCACCAAAATCCAACCAGCTCATCCTTGATTTCAAGTGGATATTTGGCAAAATTTGGTGAAATTCTCTCAAGATGATCCTGAGATAACACTGCTACAAGAACGGGAAGGATGTAAAGTCACAATGACCTTGACCTTTGACCACCAAAATCTGATCAGTTCATCCTTGATTTTTTTTTTTAGAAATTTGCTCAAGACTTTCCTGAGATATCAAGAGAATGGGACAAACGTGAAGTCACAGTAAGCTTGACTTTTTACCACCAAAATCAAATCAGTTCAACCTTGAGTCCAAGTGGACATTTGTGCCAAATTTGAAAAACTTCCCTCCAGGCATTCCTGAGATATCACGTTCATGACAATGGACCGGACAGATGCTTGGATGAATGTTCAGATGGACGCTCAATCTGAAAACATGACCCCTCCAGCCACGGCTGTCACTGGCACAGTGGCACAAAAAATGATCAAAATCAATGCACCAGAACCATTTTGTGTTTTTTATTCCACATGTTCCTCTTCCTTGTCCTAAACCTGGTGTATAAATTACCCACAACGTAACTCAACCACTGACACTTCAGTTGGAGATTAGGCTATGTTACGCTAGTAGCAACTGATGTATCCTTGAGCTTCTAGCATCAAGCAAAGATGAAGAGCGGGCGACTGAGGTCTGAAAAGCTCACTTCTTTATAAAAATCAATTTTGCCACTTAGTGATTTCCAGCCTTGGACTCCACAACATTTATGCGACACATACAGCATTGGACTGCCTTTGTACCACGTGAAACACAAACGGTTGAGCTGAAAAGAGGAGGCTGTGGGTGTTTGCAGAACATTCAGAGGAAAACTATTCTGTAAATGAAGCTGCCAGCTTGAGAAAGGGATTGATTTGTCCATGTGAAAGTAGTTGCACTACACTCAATCCAGACTGCGAAAGCCGCAGCATTAAGGTTTAGCAGCAAGTGGTTGAGCGAGTTTGGCTGTCGACCGTTCAGCTGAATCTGCTGTAATCGAATCTAATAACAGCGTAGAGAGACGATACAAGCAGGAGGGCTGTAGGAGTGAAGCAGGCTATGGTTCTTGGAAGAGCCGGTATCTGTAACAAATGCAGTATGTTTGCCACACGTGACTCAACCTCCACTGCCCCTTCTCCAGCAAGTCATTACAGCAGAGGTTAAGGAGTCAAATTTCTCTCCGTGTGAAAGTGTGTATATGTGTGATCAAAGATATGATCCCATCCCTCAGGGAAATGTCTATCCTCGCCTCTGAGAGCTCGCTATATAACAGCTCATCATGGTGTATGACTATAACAGTCTGGGGGTCTGTCTGACACAGAGCCACAGTCACATGCGTTGGGTAATCATGATCTCAGTTGTTGTCATACTTCAGCAGAGTACAGTTCCCATTTTTCTAGGAAGAAGCTTCCTCGGAAAAGCCTGAGGGAATCTTTAAGCATCCGGAAATGTATTTAAACAGATCTGATAACATACTCAATCTGCTAAAAGAGGAGGCTAGTCTATTATCAAAGTAAACATTTGGCTTTAGGTGGAGTTCGGAGGAATCTTAATAAGTATACTTGGAAAATATTATTACTAATCTTCCATTGTCCATATCTGCTTTAGGCTTTAACATGCAGAGGAATGATACTGATAACTACGTCTACAACCAATTTGACTGTGACCAGTTCAGATTGTTTTTCTTTGTTTTTAGACCTTGTGTAGTATTGTTTGAAAATAACTGCCAGACTGCCTCTAGTTGCAAAAAGAAGTCTGACTGTATAGAAGTCTATGAGAAAATGAGCCTACTTCTCACTTAATTTATTACCTCAGTAAACATTGGAAACATGAGTTTATGGTCTCAGTTGCTAATTTCAAGTCTTCTTCAATACAGCATGATGTTAATCTAGTAAATTTTGTTTTCATCTTGCAACTTTAACCCTTTCACAGTGTGTTTTCAGTTCATTAAAGGCAATAATATCATTTTAGTCGCCTAAAAATGTCTTATTCAGGTTCAGTTGTACTTCTCTCCACCCTCTTGTGTCACTTCTGGTTGGAAAAAAAGTGGCTACGGCAAAACACGTAGGCTTTAAAACGGTGGTGCACACACCAAAGGGTGGCTTCACGGTGACTACATCCACTTATATACATTCTATGGGTATGTGTCCTATGGAAACTACAAAAAGGTAGAGTTTATATAACTTTGGGAAACAAGTTTCAACTCAAGACAAAAGAAAAAGTACAGTAAAGATTTAGCATCGTATTAATCACAACAGTATCACAACAACGACAGTTACTGGGTGTTTGCAAGACAAAGTCAAGAATAACAACAGCACAGAGACTCCCAACGCTTCACATAAGCAGGAGCTGAGCAGCCATTCTTGGATGATATACAGACGAGAGACCAAGAGAGGAACAAGGAAATCCCTCGAGACACTGGTCTGCTCAAGATTAAACAAGGCAGTTTTTCTTAAAAGCCCCTAAAGACTGAGACTCTCCCTCTGTCTCACACACATACTTATTAACATATCTCCAGCTCCCCTCAGACTCATTAACCATTCTGTATGTAGACCTGGCTAACGACTTTCACCAGATTAATGACTCTTCACATGCACACACACCTGAAACACTGTGTGTGTGTTGTTACAAATCCTACGCTGTAATTAGTTCTGCTGCTATCAGCCAGTGGACGATAAGTTTGAGAAGGAAGTGAGGGGACATTCAAGGAAAAATCGGCCATTTTCCAGCGAAACATGGAACTGTAGACTCAACGTAAACAAAGTCACATGCCGGCAGGTTGGTGTCCAGAGGGCTGGATCCAGGAAACAGCTGCCAGCCAATAAGACTGCAGCTGAAACTCTGTGCACCAATGATAGCAGAGTCTAGGGGGAAGAGTTCACCCTTGTACACCGTAACCCCTGCACAGAACAGACAGGGAGGTTCGACATGTGACTCGCACATGCACAATGCTCCGCTGGGACCATAACAATTCGGAAGATGCCAAGACCCTCAAAACCAGTCAGCATGTTCCAAAACACGGACACATGCCCGACACTAAAACACAGACTCTGTGCTCAGGCTGCTACAAGACAAACTGTTCTCTATGTTCTTGTCCATGTCCGTGAGGAGGGCGTGACCAATCTGCATCAGCAACAAATTTTCTGTCAAACAGTTCACAGTTAGAGTTAAACTAAGGATCTTAATTTTTTAAAGCCACTTAAAAGTTGTTTTTCGTGTCACTGGATGGGGGAATGGATCTAGGTATCACCTGCAGTGCTGGGAGATTTCAAAAGCCCATGCAACATGGGATTTTAGCTGCTTTGTGAGGGATTTTTGAAGTCCACTGGTTTGTGTATGGTGTTACCTCAAACTGCTAGACAACTATCGGCCGTCCGTTACTTTCCTTTATTGCATCTATACAACAAGGGCTGCAGATAATTAAAAAAAAAAACGTTTTTATCTTTAAGATATTTAAAGAAATAGGGAATTTGGGAGAGATATACTTATTTGCTTTCTTGACGAGAGTTAAAGCTGTTTTACAGCTAGCATGGATTTTTCGTGAGAAAAATTTGTATGGAAAACTGATTTAGTGGGTTTTTATAAATGCTTGCATAACCCTGTGGAACATGTGCACAGGGGAAAAATATTCAGACTGACCTTTATTTCAGCGGATTTCTGCCTGCGGATCTCTGTGTTTAACCCCTCCACTGTATAATTTGATCAATGAAATCCTGTGTTCCAACTGATTGCTGTCATTCGGTATTATAATCAGCCATGTGCTTCTGTTTGTTGCACGGAGAGTGTATTTTCGGAGCAATGGGCGTTTTTTTTCTGGGTAACGGGTGTCGGACAAATAGACATTTTTGGTCCAGTGGGACATTTTTCAGACTATTGATGTTTCGGAATAACAATGGGCTGTCCCCTTCTCAACACCAATAAAGTACGACAAACACTACTAACTCAACAACCAAATAAATGACAATATATGGCTTGGCATCATCCAGCAGCTACGTATTGTATAGTTATTAAGTATTCTGTGTCTGTGGTTTTGTTGTGCAGAGTGGACGTGGACACTAGAAGGAAATTCATTTGGCCTCTTTGAATACTGCGGATAATTTGCACCAGAACCGATGTGCACACAGTAGACGTCAAATGTGGTGTAGGAACACAGAAAATCATTGTGCAAATTTTCCACATTCCCGCACCACATTTTCGCATCGCAGTGGTGAGAAACAGCTTTTAGATGAAAAGATTGATACCACTCTGACAGTAAATATGACATATTAGCCCACAGCCTAAATCTTTTTTCAATTTAATCCACAAAAACAACAAAAATTGTTTATTTTGTTATTGAAAATATTTCTAGTTTATACACTCCCCTTTCCACTGTAATGTACTGTAGATTTTTTTGGGCCTACAATATCCGAGGGTTTAATGTATTACAGTAACAAGATTGCTGGAATAACTCTGATGACAGGTACAATAAGAGGAAGTGAAACTGGATGTCTGATCCACCTGAGGCTGGGTGTCAATGAATGAAAGCAATGGAAAAAAACTTCAGCACAAAGAGAGGATGTTCAGAGGAATTCACAGTTTATCGGTATTTCCCTTGTTTTGTTGTTGTTGGTTGGCGTGTGTGTAATATTATTCCACAGCTGAGAGTACAGTATGTGTTTCATAGTTTGCCGTGCACCTTTACAGAGAAGCATCTGTTGTCACTGTGAAATAACACAGTGTTCGATCTCTGGGAAAAAAGGACGGGATATAACATTATCCGACTTCATTGAGTTTTTTGGTTATCTTTAGAAGTCAGCAGAATCTTTTCTTTTCTCTCCTGAAAATCTAATTTTCATTACTTGTATTAGTAGAAACTTTCAACTGAATCGGACTCGCCTACAGCTCACGGCATCTAAAATCCTTCCAAGTCTTAATCTCCTAAATTAAATTAAACAATCTGTAGGAGACACTCAATTGAACTTCAATGAGGGTTTGCCACATATAGCTCACCAACGCAGAACTTTAAATGCAAAACTTAAAACTATTAAGGCAGCATTATGATACGTTTCAACGGTCTGTTTGAAACAATTTCTGACCAAATTCCCCTATCAAATATTTCATACTGAAAGTAGTGAGCTGAGCTTGTTGGCAGGTAAACAGCTATTGTTTTTAAATTCTTTTCTGTAACTGTGGGGTGTGATCAGGAAGACATGCAAACACCAGAATCTCATGGGGACAAGTTCAAAACGGTCTGGAAAACAATTAATGGTTGTGTTTTTAACACTCCTTGAAAAATAAATCATCCTTGAAGCTTTTAAAATAAAATGTATAGATGAAGTACTGCCATCAGATTGGCTGTGATGCCTCTCCGTCTCAAACAGGAAGTGTGATACCAACCACAAAGCTATAACGCACGCTCACAGACACATTGAGACGCACAGTAACACCTACCCATGAATGCTGAAAGATTTAAAGGGCAGCCTGCGGGGTGTTAAGACAGCCTGCCCTCGCTGATCGGGGCCCCTGGCGTCCTCTCAGGTATCAGCGTTGTGTTACGGCAGGTAAAAAGGGCACACACGAGCAGCCACAATACACACGCGAACACTATTGTGTTTCAGCTCGACGGCTATATGCTGATAGTGTTTCATGCTGAGCAACAGGCCGGTTGCTTTGTCTGTACACACACACACACACACACACACACACACACACACACACACACACACACACACACACACACACACACACACACACACACACACACACACATCCACTGTCTAAACGGGAGCAGAAGTGATGCCTCTGAGGGAGCGTCTGGCACATTTTGTTTGATCAGTTCGATAGGTTGTCTTAATGGGATGTAAATCACGCAGATTTTTTTTGTCAATGTGTTTGCTTTCCTTCCAGGAAGACGTCTGTATATAGACACAACGGGCTTATTTTTAGTTGCTCGATATCCACATCACTTCAGACTCGGAGTGGAACTAACACCAAGCGAAGCCGAGCATCATAATGCACTGTTAATTACTATAGCACAGGGTGACTCATCGTCGAGTTTGAAAAGCCTTGAAGGTGGCGAGGGTGTCGATAATAAGTGGAGGTGGCGGCGGTTGAAAAGCTTGGGAAACAGGCTCATGATCACACTGTGCAAAATCAAGTTCCTGCTGGTAAAACCTGAGAAACGGATAACATAATGCTCTACTGGTGCCCCATAGCAAGGCACCAAACACACAACTGCTCTTGTTATGGTGCTTAGTTGAGGTAGAATACATTTAAACTTTATTTTATCCGCACACTGTAGGTAGGCTGAGCTCGTCCTTTCCTCTGTTAATATCTTCTTTTACTGTATGTACTTCTATATAATCAAGTTTTCATGGCTGTTTTCAGGGTAGTCATGAGTATATTATTTCTGCTTCACACTTAATTGTTGTTCTCTATAACTGTGATAATGTGCCACTTTATAACTCTTTATAACTGTATTTAATGTCTCAACGCTCAAGGCTCTGAGGATAATTCACCCACCAAAGTCTCATATGTTGTCTCCTGAACCAACAAAGCTCGGGTCGGTACTTGACCCTGTCAGATGGTTTGTTTCACAGAACCATCTCCGAACAGACGTCATTGGAAGCTGTTTGGAAAAGGGTGGACACTTTCAAAATTCACCTGACAGGTGACTGGATGACCAGTCGAGCAAACTAACGAAAGCCAAACAAAAACGCTGCCTTCAGTGTTGTTCGTTGCTCTTCTTTCAATGAAGCAATACTCTCCAGTTCTGATACAACTGATGCTATTTCAGTATCTACGCTACACTTTTCAGGACCTGCCATCCCCAGGTCGTCTCACCGGGTCAGACACACCTACGCCAACACCCATAGCTGTCAGTAGCTCCTAACAGAGCACTGATTGGTCCATTATCTGATGAGCTAGACACAAACTAGGGATGTCAATAATTAACCGCTTAACCGTTAACCGACATCAAGAACTTTAACCGATTAATGATATCGCTAAACTGTTAGAAAAAATATTAATAATTAATTACAAAGATCAGCAAAACTCAGAGGAGCGGCTTGTCACTTAAAGGAAAAAAGCTGGTCCACCTTAACAGCCCACTTGAAGAGAGTCTGAGTCGCAAGACACAGGAAGTTGGCTCCAGTCTTGAGCTCACGTGAGCTGAGGAGTTGTAGCATTTAACAAATAAACTGCAAACAGTGTCTGCTACAGCTACATTCACAGCTATAACACCACAGACAACCCCACACTCAAAACCGCCACACACAGTCTTCCAGACACTCGCTAAAATATGTGTGACTACAGCAAGCACGAAGACACCGGAAGCGCTACAACAAACGCACGTGTTGGTAACCTTCAAAATATCTTTTGTTAGATTTTTTTTAATTCAATACAACCATTACAGCAATAAATAAATCACATGCTTTGTCAAAAAAGAGAAAAATCTGGTATCTGTAACGGGCCTGTAATACACCGGTCCAATCATTTTATTCGGCGAGAATAAGGATAATTTTGGGTGAGTGGCTTTAGAGTGAGGCCTGAACTGATTGACTCTCAGTATTTCTGACTTGGTGACTTTCTGACTAGATTTAGGGACTTTGGGAGCTAGTGCTGCTAGCTACTTTCATTGGAAAAGATAAAGATAAAGAAAGCAACACTAGGTTGGGTTTTTCAGCAGGATAATTTTAAAATCTAGTGTATTCTTGCTAGTTTCTTGAGATTACCGACACTAGCTTTAATTTTAAAAGGCTCCTTTTCAAAGAGAGGTTAAACTTTCTTCAAACATTTAATTAACTCTCGTGTTCAATCTGCTTTTTGATCTGCGCAAACATATTAGGTCTTCAAAGGGAAACTGGTGTTAAAGCATGGCATGTACACACGCAAAGGCAGCCGTTCCAGTGATTAAACCACAATACTAATTATGGTCTCAAACAAACATTTGAGAAGCTGTGTGTGTGTGTGTGTGTGTGTGTGTGTGTGTGTGTGTATCACATACTTTGGAAAAGCAAAATCAGCTCCCAGTCATCCAATAAGTTAATTCAGATTTTAATTTGGGGAAAACTCCAGTATATAGTTTACTTTTACACTTGTTACTATACTGAAAGACTTTGCTGGTCAGCATCAGTTACAGAATATTATACTTCCCTGCTAACAACACCTATTAATTATTCATGTGAGGGTGTGTGCGGTAGTTTTACTGTGTGACCAGTCGACCCATACCGCACCACATGGCCCTGACCAACCAGATGACAGCATGTGCGCATGTTGAATACTCACCCCATTGTGCGAGGGGCACTCTGCGGTGCTGAGGTGACTGGTTGGAGAACCTGAGGTGGGCGTGTCTGCTGTCTCCCGGGGACTCATGGGATCTGTAGGCGCACTATCTGTCGTGTGTTCAATGAGGTTTGAAGTTCTGTGTCGCAGCACGAAGGCCGGGCCCTCGGCCCCACTCGTCTCTCCTCCGTCCAGCTTGGAACGCTGGACCGGCCTCCACGGACAGAAGACTCAATGGATGAGGATGACTAAGTCCGGATGAGACCAAATCTGAGCCGTTTGGACCTTCACTAAGGACCTAATGGCAGAAATGAGAGAAAAGCAACAAAGAGAATAAAAGATGGGGAAAGGAAAAAAGTTAGTCTCCATGATCTTGTTCATCCTCCAATTTTAAATTACAGTTATAAAAGCAAAATCAAAACAAAACACAGGAAATAATCCAGGTATTAAACCTATTAAAACACTACATTACATTACAGTAATATAATATTGTGCAGCAAATATAAAAAAATGCAAGCCCATAAAATAACCACTAAATGTCAAACATGGCTTTAAACCTGAATTATATGCAGTAAAATGTTATATTTCATATACAGTATATCACAGTCAAAGCATTAGGGAGTCTTCTATTGGACCTCATAGCCCAGAATAAAAATGAGTGGAGGCATAATCTCAAGGTTAAATGTTCACATATTCAATCCCCTTAAAAGACTGTCCGTACCGCACCACAGTTCACCCATTCACAGCTGGTCTACACTAGAGATAAAGATGATGTTGCTTGTTACTTATCTCTGTCTCTTCAAAAAGTTACCCGTGGCATCAAGGCCTTAAAATACTGAATCTAATAACACTGAAAGCCAATTAGGAGCTGCCAACTTGCTGTCATTGTGAGTTGCTTAGCGACGATGTGTCAAGGACAGGAACAAGAGATTCACACACAGGAAGTAGATGTGTTCCGTGGCTGAAAACTGTTTTTTCTTCATCGTTCTCTAACTGCTTCACAGTTTGTCTTCTGCTTTACAGAGAAATGGAGCAATATCACTTCATTTAAAGAGGACTAATGCTCATTTTCAGGTGCATACTTGTATTTAGGGTTTTTACAAGAACATGTTTACATGCTTTCATGTTCAAAAACATGCTAAAGGAAAGGGGGAAATACAAAATCATAATAGGACCCCTTTAAAATTCAAGCTTGACAAACAGTGTTGAAGAGCAAGGGTTGCTGCCACTTCTGCGCTGAAGCACGATCATAATTTTGAGGCCATACACATTTCTAATAACAGTAAGTAATACTGCTGAAGTGTCATATAAATTTTGCTATAATTAAAAAGTCTTATCCAGCACCCAGTACATGAATATAACTTTCTGATAAATCAGAAATAGATTGAATGGACAGCCATAACCTAAAACATAAATCTTTTTTAAATGGGGAGGAAATGCTAATGTTAGCAACAGGCGTAACAGTGTGCAGGGGTCATTTCTAAACATGTGAGGACCTCACCCACAAACTAAAGTTGGAGATACACAAGACCAAAGTCTAAAAATTCCTTGGTTCGTAAGGTTTATCCTTGAAGACATTTGGGCTTCATAAAGATAAATATGCTCATGTATACCTGACCAAGACCCATTTATATCTGCCTGTTTGTACAGCAGCTTGTTTCCAAACACTCACTTACACCACTGAAGCTTTAATCTACCGTAAATGATAGAACTGCAGCAGCACATTTATATCAGCATGTTTTACACCGCTAAGATCTGTTGTTGTTTTTCTTTTTTTTTCCCAAACACACACGGTGCTCCAGAGGGACAAAGTCAATGTGAACATGCCCCCGAGTACTGGACCACTTCATTTAAACCATCCCCCTGTGCTACCACAAACATACATTAGGGAATTATACGTACACTCAAGGGGGGGGGGGGGGGGGGGGGCATACTTACAAACCCGTGTACGTACTTGTAAACATAAACACACAGACTGCTACAGACATCATTTGTAGAAGGCTGATGTAAGCATGTAGGAAGCAGCTGCAATGGTAAAGGACAAGCTTTCATATAAATAAATGTCATATCCTTATCTTAGGATGAAAGCAGAAGTGACCTCAAGTGATTGCTTTCACACCTCTTCTTCTATTGTACATTAAATCATAGAGGTCAGAGTTGAAGGTGACAGAAAGGCTTCTTCACATCACTGCTACTCTGCACAGGTCTTTGCCTGAGCATGCACAAAGCATCATTTTCAAACAGCTTTTTTCTTGCACTGAATCTGTTTTCAAAAGAAAATAAAAGCAGTATTTTTAGATGTGAAAAACGCTGGCTCAGTGCAAGTGGAACGCCAAAACAGAGGATATGGTGTGTTTTCATATGTAGACACTAGGGATGGGAACGATTTAGGGAAAAAAACCTGAACTGTTCAGTTCGCTCGTCACAGTTCGGGGCGTGTATGTATCGTTCATCTGAAATAGGTTATGGGGCCGATAGTGTATTTAGTTCATCACATTCATTGTCACACTAGAAATCAAGCACTATGGAAAGACGTTCGGACACGGGCGGACTAGCTCAATTTCACCGAGAGCAGCCCGGGTTTTACTGCACATATCTCTAAACCACCGCCATCAAGTTTACACTACCACAGTTGTTAGTTCGCCACAGCACGTTAGTGAACGGTAAACATGTGTAAGTTTTTTAGTTGAGCTGTGAATGACGATAGTTTCCTCTAGTCAGCAGTGACCAGTGTTTACGTTTGCAGACTTTATTGTGAAGGACAGAACGGTAGCAGTGAGCGGTGATGATCTGTTACTGAGAAGGATCCAGACTACGGATATGAGAAGTCCTGCCATTTTGTTCCTTATGTTAGCCTACTGATGTGAAGGCATTTTGTGAAGGCAGACTTATTTCGCCAAATAAATGAAAAGCATGTTCAAATTGAAATTGGAAATTGGCCGCCTTGCTGTACCAGAAATGTGCCCGTGATATGAACCAAACCATGGATTTTATGAACCATCCCTACTAGACACCCAAGTGTGGGCATGGCACTGACTTCGCAGGACAGTTTGTAAATAATATGTCCACAAATACAGTATAAGGACAATGTATAAGAGCCAAAGTAATATTATCCCTGCAACTATACTACAAGGATACTTTAAAGCCCTACACGGACCGAAGTTTGTTTTAACCAAACCAAACAAGTTCAGGGTGAAAGCACCCTTAAAAGCAAGAATAACTACATGCCAATAAGAAATTGACATTATTCTGACAGTGAGGGCATTTACTGCTTTAGTCATATTAGCCTATGTATGACCATGAGGTAAAACTGTTTACATATTACTGAACTTATTACTTGGCTTATCTATTAGAGGTAGAAAATAAAAAATACTCACTAGATACTAAAGAGTGGGAGTAGCTTTGTTGTAAGTTGAGTGCATATACATGAGGATTTTATAGTAAATGACAGTACACGCTAAAAAAAGAAGTATAAAGAGAAAAAGACACAAAACTACACAACAGAAAAAGACAGAAGAAAAATCGTTAAAAGAGCCACAGGAAAAATACAGAAAGTTTCGTAACCCGCTGACATCGACCAACAGACAGAGGCAATATTGTGTGCTGCGAAGATGATAAAGAAGACTGTTTGAGCTGAAGTGAGATGACTGGCCTGTGGGCGAGCTTCCTAAACGAAATCAAACACTTCTACACTCAGAGATTGTCCGATCAATCTCTTCTCAGTTCCTCCCTCCTCTTTCTCCCTGATCGACTATTTCTGAAAATTACACTGAGGTTCTTTTTGAGTAACTGCACCCTTATTACTCTGTCATGATGAAAAGAGAGATTTAATGCTGGGACCTTATTAACTAGGGAATAAGAGGAATGAGCTACTTTTGAAGGTTTTTTTGGAGCTGTAGTCGATTCCCAAGATAACAGTCTCGTGGCCTGATTGCCACACAAGAACAAACAGCTCTCCAGACAATTGAAATAGCTGAGAAGTTTCGTTCTGTGTGGGTCTGATAAGAGTCTGGAAGCAGAGGAAGAAGAGGAAAAAAAAAACATTAAAGTGACTTATGTGGACGACCACACCTCTGTATCTGAAGTACACACAGAGTATGGGCAGTTTCCTACAGTTTTCCTTGCTTTGGGTAACAACCTCATCATGTATGTTTTTGTCTTGCGATTGTTCAATCATAGAGGTGCAGTCTTGAGCATAAAAACACAAATCTTGACCACTACACCACTTCATCAAGTGTTTTCAGCTATTTTGCCTTCATCAGGGTCCGTCTGTCATGTGACTAATAGATCACCATACCATACACCATACAAAATATTATGATCACCATTTTAAAAATACTTGTTAGAAATTACCACATTTACTCCTTGTGGATACAGCAATTTACAAGACAAACATGAATGGCCATAAATACAAAACTTACAATATTACAGCTATTTTTTTCAGAATATTAATTAGTAAATACAATTTTTCATCTGGACCCATCAACAGGTAAAAAGGCTGAATATCCATGTTTTAATATAAATTCACTTTCAGCCTTTTTTTTTAAAAATATATTAAAATCTCTTCCATGTCTTTGTTGATAATCGAAACTAATATCCATGTCAATCTATGGGTGGCCTTAACCACACATAAGAAGAAAGGAAGTTAATAAATAACCATTTAACCAATAACCATCAATAAGCATTTGAACCAATTAAGGCAGTTGGTTAACTGGTTAAAAGAAATATTAATGATTAATTAAAAAGCTGAGAAAAACTTAGAGTGGCTCATCAGTGTAAGAAGAAATACCCGGTCCACCTTAAGAGCCCACCTTAAGAGAGTCTGAGCCAGAGTTATAGACACAGGAAGTTGGCTCCGAACTACAGCTGAGAAGTTGTAGCCTCGTAGTATTTATTCACCGACAAATAATCTGTACACACGCTGTCTGCTACAGCTACGTTCACAGCTATGACGCCACCAACAAACCCACACTTCCTGAGGGTTGGTTATCCGCTAAGAAAATCTTTCAAAATTAGCATCCCTAAAAAGAAGTGTTTTGTGGAATACCATTTTGAAGCCTCAAATTTGGAACGTTGGCCATCGCCATCTTGTTTTTTGCAACCAGAATTGTATTGTGAAGCGACGTACAATCAAACCCTGAATAAGACATTTTTAGTAAAATGAACTGAAAACACACTGTGAAAGGGACCAGACAACGCCATGGTAGCAACCTGTCAATCACAAGGTAGCCACGTTCTAAAGCATACCCTGCTGTATTGTCTATTTGACTCTAAATGGGACCATAATTTACTAAATGAACATCATGCTGTATTGAACAAGACTTGAAACTAGCGATTAAGACCAGAAGCTCATGTTTACAGTGTTTACTGAGCTAATACATCAAGTGAGAGGTAGGGTTGATTTCTCATAGACTCCTATTTGCAACCAAGTCGCCCCCTGCTGGTTGTTAGAAAGAATGCAAGTTTAAGGCACTTCCACTTTGCCTTAACACATCCACCCCTTAAGTCACTCAATAGATTGTACAGTAATAACCTCAGACACCACCCCGATGGAGGCAAGATAGCCAAAAACATGTCATGAGGTACTTAAAGCAAAGAGTACTGGAGAGTACTGTAGTACTGTCTTTCCATTATCGTCAGTACTGTGCTATAGTCATATAATGTACAAGGGGGAGTCAAAAACATACACACACATGCATACATTCATTGGCACTGCCTTCAAGAACCAACTTCAGACAGAAGAGACTGACCACATACTGAGATAAAAAAAAAAAAAAAAAGACTCACCGTGATGAAACATAAGATCGAGGAAAAAACAGATTCACACACCTCAAACCAAATGGGGCTTTCCAGGGTCCGAGCCAACTCACTAATGTTGAAGTTTCAGTTCTGAGGGAGCAGCTGACACAGAGTGTCAGTCGACAGGATGCTAAATGACTCATCGAGATGTTTCGTGCGGTGTAGCCCTATGATCACAATTTTTTGGCTGTTCAAAGCCTGGTGGATGTCGTATACACACCCTGATTTTTTCCCCTATTAAAGTCGCTGTATGAGGTTCAATTACTTTTCATGCTCAATCCTCCATGAAACAAACCAATCACGCAGACAAGTTTACCATCTGCTGTTTTTCTCTAAGTTATTAATGACTATCAAACGGCCCCTGAGTGACACTTTAACCCAGAAAATGAACTGATATAAAGGGTAAAAACAATACAGCAATCTGAGGGTGCTAGGCTTGCAACCTGCTGGGTAAACCTGGGTCAAGAAAGGGATTCACCAGTAATCTCTCTAGTTTTGTGCCCTTGAGCAATGCTTCCCTAATGAAACTGCCCAGTAGCCATTGCTTTTCAACCATCCCCCAAATAAATAACACCAACCAAGCAATCAAGGTTGTGTGCTGTCAGCAATATATAAATAAACTGCACTCACTGGGTTCCTCTTTTATTTTTTAATATTTGCTCTGAGGCAATAACATCAATAAGCATTAATGTCCTTTACCACTCATTCTATTTGAGCTTTTAATATTGATGCAATTGATCTGACCCACAGGTCACTACCAGCAATACTGTGTGTAACACAGCTGACAAAACGGGCTGTGATAGCATGTTGTGAGCTGGCAATTTTAAAACCTTAGCGATTTTGTCATGACACAAAGGAGCATTTTGATCTTTAAATATTGACGTCAGTGGTGTGACCTTTGATCAATCAACACTCTCCCTCACCATGAGGCCACTCTGCTATCCAAGTCACTGTTATATCTTCTTATTGTGTCCTGTTATGTGTGTGTCATGATGTTTATCAATGAACTGCACTGAAATGAAAAGACTAAATAACAGACTTAAAAGGAATCATTCAAAATTAGCATCCTGAGTAATGATATATAATTACACACAGACCATCTTTAATTATCTTTCATTCATCCGGTGACCTTTAACAAAGCAACAAGTCTAGATTTCAGCTTGCACAGCACGTTACTACATGATTGGATAAGTCTGTAACTACACTTAATGGTAACTATGCTAAGATTAGCATGCTAACAGTTTACACACAAGGTCATTTATTCATGCGCATTTTTCTACGCAGGCATGTGCCGCATCATTCCCTCATGCTCACTGTCACCATCTTTCTATTTGTCTCACACACACACACACACACACACACACACACACACACACACACACACACACACACCCCCCCCCAGCAGAAGACAGCTGACTTCACTCCAAAGCAGTGTGGAGTCAGTCATTGTCACTGTGGAGCCGTGAAGTGGTGGCTCCAAAAATCAATCCTGGCAGCCGACAGACAAACCCAACAGGAACTCAGATAAATAGAGACAAAAAAAGAGACGGAGGAGAGGAAGAAAATGAGAGCGACTGAAAACCGAAAAAGAAATGTCAATGGGAATTGATTCGTTCTTGTTTTTTTTCCTCCTCAAGGGAAAGCGTGAGTGGTGAAGCTGGGTAGCGATTGTGAAAGTGGAGGTGGAATGAAAAAGAAGCAGAAGTACACATTTTTGGTTCGTATACTGTGGACTGGGGACACCACAAGCGCCCATCTGTCACGGCTGTGATCGCTTGTACTATAAAAACTCCACATATATGACTTTGCATATAAATTCTGTGCAGTACAGAAGGGGTGGGCTTTGGCAGGTGATCTAAATGATGGTGAAAGCTGCCTGAAAAACAGGCATTTGGTTTAGGAAGCCAAGAGAGAGAAAACATCTTTTATGAGGAAGTTCACCACAGACAGTCAGGGCACAGAAGTAGGTGAAAGCACAACTTCTGCTAAATAAAGAACAAAGAAGGTGAGAGTCAAGAAAAAGAAGGAATGACAAAATGTATGACTCACTAAACTTGCTCTGCAGCATCGTCTGGTTGTTGGACATTGTTCATTCAGCGGAAAACCAATGTAGGACAAAGGTCAAACAGTAGCCTGCTGTGTAACTGTTTTACAACCATCTTCTGTTCACTCACTGGAGGATTTTAACTGTGATTTAATTTCAAGCAGGAGTGAGGTCTACCTGAGCAGAGAATGAAGTCACTTTCCCTCTCTGTGTGTTGTAATCCCAGCTTCTGCATGCTCTGTTGACATAGCCAGGTCAGCCGCTAAGGTCGGGCGATAAGATGAATATATTGGCGATTGGCTTATTTGCCCCTGAAGAACGAGAGCCGCTTAGTCGCTGCTCAGAGGTCATAGAGAGAGAGACAGCAGGTGGAAACAACATGCAGAGCCGGCACATTTCTCACAATCTAACTCTGTGAAATATGGGTTTAACTTAAGTTTGAATCAAGTGTGTTTTATAATGCTACACCACTAAAACAGCTGATCGTCCAGCTGAATTTACAGCAACAGGGGATGGAGGTAAACACACACACACACACACACACACACACACACACACCCACCACCCCCCCCAACACACCCGCGTGAATGTATCGTCAGTCGCTAATTGATGGGCAGATGATGGTCGGCTAGAAAATTTCAATATATCGCCCAACCCTACTGGCCATGCATGCCTGTCAGTGGATGTGAGCGTGTACCGCTGGCTAGCTCACAGCCACTGATATGCAGTTAAAGTGGATAACGCCGTCCCGACTGACGCCGTCATCTCAGAAGCGTGGCACCAACCCTCCGGTTCCCCCTCAGGTAAACTCTGTCAGCACTGTTGCTGTTGTTTGCACTGTTAGCACTGTAAGCTAACAGCAAGCATAGCCATGTTGAGAGCCGTGCGGAGCAATAAAAATGCTCTGAATTTAGCACCTTCTAGTACCCACTACCTGGCAGCTCTTGGATGCTAAGAGGGCTCTTTATTTAATCAACGCTTTATTAGACAAGACAGACTAAGACTGTTATACTGGGAAGGCCAGCAAGTTAAAACAATAACTTTAAGTCAGATACACAATATTCAAAATATTTTAAATATTTTCAGATATCCTCTAAGCACTTCAGAAATGCTCAGTTTAGCTTTTCGAGGCATACAATCACACCAGTATGATGATTCTTGTAGTTCCTGAAACATAACTCTGCATTAAAACATTTTCGTTTATATTCATTAGTGGTTTCTAGTAGAACAATTTTAATCTTGTATGCAAAAAGGGGTAATCACAAGTTAAATTTAACAAAATACACACACTGATGATATAAATACATAATACCACAGATTGGTAGATGTAGAGAAGTGGGTCACCTTTGTTAGCTGGATAGCCATCTTTTCTCTAACTTCGATAGGGGTTTGTCCACAAAAATTTTGTAATGTCATTAGTCTTAATGATTCTTTTGAATCTGGGCTTTTCAACTACGCTAACCAGGACCATGTCTCTTGCAATGTAGTTGGTTACAGCGGCCGTGATTACTTTTTATTTTGCAGTTTTTTTATCATATCGGATTGCTTTGGAAAGTGAGGAAGCCACAGTCATTCGCTTCTGGGCTGGTTCTGGTCTTGTTTTATTTGGTGAGGATGGAGATGTGGACATGCAGCGTTTCAGGCTATCTTCGTTTTGTAACGGGTGGCATTTCAAATGATGAAACAATCCTATGACTGTTGTTTGTTCAGCATCCTCCGTGTGATACAAAAACCACTGCCAGATGACGGATCCACTGCTGCTTCTTCTTGGAACCAATTCATCCACCTCTGTCAACCACTACCGTTCTCGCTACAATACTCGCTTTGCCGCGTCAGTTCTTATGCTTTCTCCAGGCCAGAGAGTGTTCTGGACGATATGGTGACGTCCAGTATGTGCATGTCTGTGAGAGTGAGCCGTCGGAGACAGGGAAAGAAGCAAATGCCTAAGTGAGTGTCATGCTGGCAGGGTGGCTCAAAAGCATTACATGACAATTTGTAATCTATGTTCACAATATAGTCATTTTATACGCCGAGAGGGACAAGCCTCGAGAAACAACTATATTCAATGTATCACCCACCCCTACCCCGACGTTATGTCAATTATTCCCTGTGGTATCAAAAATGATAATGAATATTGATATTTTTCATGGTTTTGCATCTAAGTTGCCTTAGTTTTCCCCTACAATGTGTGCTCACTCTCATTGACAGATATGGCTGCTGTGGCATCATTACTCTCTCTCTGAGACACACACACACACACACACACACACACAGTCAACAAACACTGCGTCACATAGGGAAGAAGACATCCCTCTCCGTGTGTCTGTCACTCACACACACAGTATTTGCATTATATATGGTTGCATTTTCAATCAGAACGACTGTAGCAGTGATAGGACCTATGATGAGCCGAGGCAGCACGGATAATAATACTGACTTAATAACACACCATGAACAAAAATCAACCCAGCGATTGAAAAATAGCTATTATGGCTGCTTTAAAATCGGTTAATGCGTCTTAAGTGAATGCATGTTACCCAGTGTTCCTTAAACAATGAGGCAATGCCATCTAAACAGAAATCCTACATACTTGGGCATGACAGTGAGCTTTTCCCTGACATCCAACCTGGTTTTTCAGGTTAGACCAACTCCCGCAACGGTCAACAGGAGAACGCTAAAACAAAATACACAGGCCTATCAGTTTAAAATCAGTCAAAACAGGACGACACTGATCTGTATCTTTTATTTACTCATCACACGTTTACCAAGCAAGCAAGGTTTTCAGAACCTGATATTCAGATAAAATACAATAACTAGGCTTACGTACATGTTTATTTAATTTTAACCGGACATCACTGTGTAAATTAAAGAAGTCATATTGACTGGCTTGAATAACAATTAGTCAGCAGCTTACACACACTTTGACCTTTGACAGGGAGCAACAATCTTTTTTTATTGTTAATGTCAGTCCAAAAGCCACAAACACATTACATAAGACAACGACTTACCGTGACAACACATTTTGCACATTGCCCTTTAAATGACATGGCGAAGTTGGACATGTCAAACATAAAGATCTATACCTTGTAAAGTAAGGGTGAGTGTGGGATGTTGGGTAGAAGTATTTTAATCAATGTGGGATGTGTTGGTAAAGATGACTCGTCTTGTTAAATTGTCAGTAGCTTCTTAAGCCCCTGATGTTGCTTACTCAAGTAGAAGGAAAAGCAGTATGGACGTCAATAACTTTGTTTTTCTTTGTCCCGGTGGTTTTGTTCCAACAAAGCAATTACACCACTACATTGTCAGCCTCCGTTGTGAAATGACCTCAAAATCATGAGTTTAATTCAGTACTGATTGCTCACTATCAAATTTGGTGACCTTAACTGAACAACAAGACCTTCTGACTGGTAAATTGGTACTATTTTGTTAACTAAAGTGGCCTGCTGGTCATTAACGACTTTGCAGAGTTGGAAATCACATTTTGAGTCAATCTCTCTTGGTGGCGCAGATCACTTTACAGTGCTTTACGCTCTGTTCCTATAGGCAAGGGGTGGTGAATAGGCCTCCCTTTGTATTTGGGGCAGCTTTACATTGATTTAAACCTGCTGTTGGAGACCACATGACAGCTTTTACTGTTCACTGGGTCTATGTAATCACACTGAGACCTACACTTAAACATAACCACACATAAACACACCCACCCTACCATGATATTACTGAAGACACACCATTGACTCTCTGTCTCCATGCAGCTATACCTGAAAGCTAGTCAATGCAAATAATTAAAAGTGTTTGCTTTGCCTACTTACAGCTGCACATGGGTGGAGTTCGCTTCAAAACAAAATGAATGATGGGAGACATCAACTATTTGCAAGCTAGTTTAGTATGTTTTTCTATATCAAAACACTATCCTTGTTGCTTTTTTTAACCCACATTAACCACCTGACAAAGTAAAAGTAGCGGAAATAGAAAGTAATTTTACTTAAGCTAGAATTTTTAGGATTTTATAACAGTAAGACGTCATATCAGGGTTAGTGAGTGTAAGTGTGTGTCCTGCTGTTACCTCTCAGTCCTGGTACAACAGTGAGTTACTGATGTGGCTGCCAGCCGTCTTATGATGGAGAGACATAAACAAAGAGAACCAGTGTGTGAACACACACACACACACACACACACACACACACACACACACACACACACACACACACACGCACACACGCACGCGCACACACCATTGTTCTCTCATTATAAGCAAACGGGCAGCCACGTAGCACAGATACCACTGACTTAGTATACACAGAAGCTAGACAGGTATGGTAATATTTTACCAGAAAAGTGAGTGCCAGGCTAAAACTACATGTCCCTACAACAAGAAGACATGAGACAAGAGAAAAATACCATTACAGATTACACGCATGAACATAGGTCACATTTTATGTGACATTCAGGTGTCCTTTACCAGAGGAGATTGGCCAATTCGCCATAGTCATAGGGTGCGGTCTAATATGAAACAAACACACTAATTTTAAACAGCGCTCTGTCAAACACTCTCAGACTCTAACCAAAACATCCACACACACAGTTTAGCAGGCCTACACATAAACCTCAAAACTTGTTAACCCCCTCTTTTAAAAGCAGTAGCTCACTTGAAATAGCGGGTATTATTTTAAAAAAGTATTCTTCAAACTCTTTTTGAAGAGTTCATCTCTTTTTTTGTTTTTGTTTCTGCATATATACAGGTGTATGCATATATATTTGTATGCATATCTGTTTGTGTCTAGAGTATATATGTATGTATGCACATCATCAAAATAGCCTACTTTTTATTGATAATTTATGATTGTCCAAGGAATCAAGGAACTTTATTGTCATAGCAGCACACATTTACACATGGTTTGGTACGAAATTCGGATTTTTTAGGATATTTATTTTTTATGTTTAATTTTTTCCTTGTTTTTATTCCTGTTATTATTTTCTTTATTTCACAATTCTACCTTTTCACTATACAATACATAAGCATTGTAGGAATTATGTACAGTAAGTATGAACAGCATCCTACAGTATGTAATCAAATGTACATTCACGTTAACTCCAGCAATAATTTATACATAAAAAAACGCAGGGCTGTTAATCAATTAAAATATTTAATCATGATTAATTGCATGATTATCCATAGTTTTTATCTGTTCAGAATGTACCTTAAAGGGAGGTTTGTCAAGTATTTAATACTCTTATCAATATGGGAGTGGGCTTTATGCAAATGTATGTATATATTTATTATTGGAAATTAATTAGCAACACAAAACAATGACAAATAATGTCCAAAAATCCTGACAGGTACTGCATTTAGCCTAAAAAATAGGCTCAAATCATAACATGGCAAACTGCAGTCCAACAGACAACAACAGCTGTCAGTGTGTCAGTGTGCTGACTTGACTATGACTTGATCCAAACTGCATGTGATTATCATAAAGTGGGCATGTCCGTAAAGGGGACACTCGTGGGTACCCACAGAACCCATTTACATTCACAAATCTTGAGGTCAGAGGTCAAGTGACCCCTTTGAAAAAGGACATGCCAGTTTTTCCTCGCCAATATTTAGTGCAAGTTTGGAGCGTTATCTATCCTTGTTTGTGACGAGCTAGCATGACATGGTTGGTACCAGTGGACTCTTTAGGTTTTGTAGTTTCATGTGATGCCAAATTCACTTTAACTTTAAAAATTTGCTGGCTACAACCTAAAAATCACAAGTTGTGTTAATGCGTTAAACAAATTAGTGGAATTAAAACAAATTTGCGTTAATGTGTTCTTATTGAGTTAACTAGTTAAGTATTCTTGAAAAAGTAAATGGCATTCATTGACAATAGTGGGAGCAGCAATGACCCAATTTGCCTCCAGAAGAGAGAGGTGCTCTCATCATCACAGCTTTCCACACAGACACAAAGTCATACAGTATATCCATGTGCAAAAGCAGAAAATCCAGAGAAAGCATCCATGTAACAGGCTGTTAGTTTTACCAAGTTATCAACTCTTAACTCTGAAGGCTGACAACTTAGACTTCCTCTTAACAAAACATAACTAAAGCAGAGAATCCCTGAATATATCGAACTGTCCTTAAAAATGTCTAAATGTTCCTGAACCTCCACTATACAATGCCTAGGCCACTAACTGGTTCAATCCTGCCCAAACAAATTACCACCAAAACAAAATTCAAAGACGTTGCTCTTTGCCTGTAAATGGCTACTGAACAACCAACCATCTGAACATGGAGCAGACATAGACCACAACAAGGTCAGCATGCTGCTGGTGAACGCAGTGAAACCAAATGCAGCGATTCTCAAGCACTGGGTGGTAATCCAAAGGTGGGTCACACGTGGATAAAAATAGGTCCCCTAAATTTTTCAATGAAAAGGGAACCTAAAGCTACTGACTGTATTTAGATATCAATGATTGCTGCCTAACTAAAGGCTAAATAAAACAGAGAAGGGTTAAAATCAAGAATATTTAATTAGCTAACTTCAGCTTTAGGCCAAGGTCACCAAACTGCTCAGATAACTGTATAATTCTGTTTACAAACAAATATTTACAAACCGACATGTATACACAAAAGCTGCTAGAGCTAGTGTACACATTAACATATTCTCTCTGTTAATGCTGTTTATACTAAGAAGTGTTTAGGGCGTAAGATGCTTACTGCGCCTATGGACAAAGTAATTAACTAGTGGCAGGCTTATTTGGCTATGAGAGTTGTTGTGTGTGTGCACACTTTCACTTAAGCAGTAACATAAACCATTTAACAGTAAGGCGCAGTTTGTCATTTTTGTTTTGTACACCACACACAGCCCTGTTTTGAGTTGTGAGGGAAGGAAATAAAGCTCAGACAGAGACAAGAAGAATAATATAAAACAAAGAAAGAGGCAGCTAGTGTCTTATGATCAATCAATTTAACACTGACAGTCCTCTACTATTCTTAGAAGCTATGTTTAGCTGCTCTTCTGCCTGGCACACTGTCAAAGACTGACTTCATTATACATTACGTTCTCCTGAGAGTTGCACTTCCAGTACAAAAACATGACGTATTTCTCAACAGCCATGTCTAGCAGCACAGTGAGACTGACTCGGCGCACACATTAGCTCATGCAATGGAAGGTCTGAATTCATTAATGTTTGCACAATTTCAAATAGATATCTTCCAACAGGAAATTACTGCAAATTTCCTGGTTTGGTGACTCTGAAGGCCATCTCAGTTAAATGAACTCCATGTGGTAAAGTTACTGTGGTGCTGTGGGTACTGTACTTTGTGCACAACTTGATTTTTCTACAGAACCAATGCTGTTAAGTTGCATAGGAGCAAACCTGTACTGGGAAATAATGACACTGTAAAACCCCAAAGGGTCAAACTGCACAAGAAGATACTGATTAAAAATGCAAACGGGTTTCAATACAAATACCAGCTAAGACACTGCTCCCATGAAATATCCATGGGCTAATCACATGCTAGGGGACGGCTGAGAGTGGTTTTGTACATATAAAGTTTGGGTTCAAGACAAATAGGCTATCAACTACCCAGGCCTTGAAATATTTATGAGATGACCTCATGCTTTGTGGCAAACTGAACATTCAGATCACTGAAATGGGATGGGCATATATGGAGTTCTGCATATGCATTCAGAACAACTAAAAAGAAATGTGAACTAGTAGGGCTGGGATAATTCACCTATCTCCATTCCATACTGTCACAATATTTTTAAGTATTGTGATTCTTCAAGTATTGCGATTCAATATTGCACTCATTGTGATTTTTATAAAAAAAAAAATGTAAACACTAGATAATAGGGAGAAGTTGAATCATACACTTCTATGGACTTTTACTTTGGGAAATATCTAAATTAATACAGTAAGAATGTTTGGTTTTCAGTATTCATGTAGTCAGAGATGTCCTCAAGTTAAATATATCAGTCAGGAATTGTCAGGAATTAGTTGTTATATATTTCCAGCAACCCAATAATCAAAGAATAAAGACATTTCCATCACAAATTAGTGGTATTTTTTATTTTTAAAGAGACATGTGATACTTCTGGTGAATATAATCAAACTTATTACCACATACTGTATGTATTTTGTATATAGTTCCCTTTGTTAACATCTTATTTTGAAAACCAGACATAGTTACATGTGTATGCTTCCGTTAACTTCGCTACCTCTCCCCATTAGCTCCGTTCACTTTATACATTAATGGTCAGCTCCATCAGGGTCATCTGAATGGATTTAACATAAATCTCAGTATATAGATGCTCTACAGTTGCAGCATCAACTTATTTGACCATGGAGATGCCAGAGACAGCTGGTAACGATCGCACATTACCGCAATAATACAATAACATTTCCTATCCATGAGAGAGTTAGCATGCCGCTTTAGCCGTGATGTCTAGCTCTACTTTTCCTGGCAATGTGTGAAACCCAAAGTGTTTCCATACTTTACTATATGTGTCGTGGATTTAAAATGTGAGGGTGCAGGTTGAATCCACAAAGATCCGCCGCCTTTTTCTACTTGAGAGCAAAAAAAGTCATCAGTGAATTATATATTATATTAAGTTTTCCAATGCTGCAGAAAGCATCATACCTTTATGGTAAACCAATAAATATTGGCTGATTAATAACGATAATGAAAATAGTAGCTTCTTCTCAGTGCAACTGTTTAGAAAACCTAAATAATGAAAACTCTATGGTTTACTGTTTGAAATAGGCTGTGTTAAGTCCCCACAGACTTACATAAAACACTTCAAGTCAACAACAGGAAATCAACTTATATTGACTAAGTTCTACAGAAACAATTTTGTTTTGGTTTCATAACAATATGTTACAAAACCACTGCATGTTGTTGCTTTTCTGATTTCACAAGACATCACAATCCAACAGAGCAAGAAGCTCGATACCAAAACATGCACTTAGAAAGAAGATGCGCCAAGCTGAGCCAAAACAGGACTGACAAGAGATCAAATTAATAAGCATTTCCAGCAGCTACTTGCATCTTTTTAATAAGATCATACAGGCGCATAAATAGCAGCAGATTGAGCCACACTAACCAACGCTGTAAACTCAGACACACACAAAGTACAGAGGAGTCAACATTGGCGAGCAAGACAAAGAAACCCCAAACTCCAGCCAGACTACCTTCTTGTTGACAGCGACATTTCGTACAAAAACATACAAACAAAGCAGCGATTTTACATGTTGTTTTCACAAGCTACTGTAAATACCTTTCTCTCTACATTTGCCCCAAGTTGTGTTGTTAACGGTGAAATAAGAAGCAGACTGCTGCCCATCGACAGGCTATGATGATGGTTTGTTTACACCGAGCTAGCGGGCTGGCTAGTCCGCTAACTGCCACATCCCAAAGAAAGCCTGATAACTATTTAACAGAGCCTGTGTTTATTTTGACAGCTTACCCCGCCGAACTATCTGCATTTAAATACACCAAACACTCCCTCCATGTCAGTGATAATGCCTCGTAAAGAGAGAGCAAAGCAGTGCTTTCTTGCTGGCTAGCAGATTATGCTTCTCTCTGTTGTTTTGACAGCCAGAATTAGCTGGATAGCAAAGCTGCTAGCTGGCAGGTTGCATTCAGAGAGGCGCTAACGTTACGCTAGGAAAGTAATGGGTGAATTCAACAGTCTGAAACAACATGAAACAACAATAATAACAACCACCAGTGACCAATATCAGATGTAATATTCACCTGGTACTGGTGTCTGAAGATGAGTCCGTCCTCTGGGTGCTGTAACACAGTTAGTAGAGTTGTAGTCGCTGCTCCGCTCCTCTGTACTTACTGACTGTCGCTAGACCAAACTGGACTCGGGGACGTCGGAGGGAGGTAATCATTGCGTGACGTCCCTCGCATGAGCGGCAGCTAGCCAATCAGATCGCTTAACGAAAATAAAACGACCAATTACTGGCGAGCAGGAACAGGAAGAGACACTCCAGAAATTGAGCAACGTTGTAGTTTTTAACGAACTTTTGCTAAATTGTATGATAGAAAAGTCTGTAAAATTAGTGGATAGAGCAACATCTGTAGGCTGAAACAAATATATATGAGATGTTAGTTAATATGTGATTTGCTTCATTCTTTGTAATGTCAGTAGCATTTTAGCTGCAGTCTTTCAGTTCAAAACTTGTTTGTCGAGCAACTACCATGTGGAAATTGTGCAACTTTGAACAATGTTGGTCAGCCAAAGATTAGCCTAGATAATTGTCTTGATTGTGACATATACTGTGCAGTAAACACATTGTTCTCCTTATGTTGTTTCATATTTAACACGGAAGCAAAAAAATTATAAAGAAAAATGACCACCCCAAAACCTGAAGTGATATCTTCAAATTGCTTATTTCATCCAAAAAACAGAGAGATAGGAGCAAAATAAGAAATACTGTCATTTAAAAAGCTTAAATGAGCAAATATTTTGTAATTTTTAATTTTAAATAACAATTTAATGTTGATAGATTTAATTGTTCAAGGCAGCATAAGTAGGCCTATATAGGTTACTACTGTAATATAATGTCTTGTCTAAGACAAGAAATGTCTGTAGCTGTAACAATGATATTTTTAGTAATGTTCATTACTAGGCTAATTCTTGCAGACAGGTCATAAATCCTCACCACGTGTGATGAGCAGCTAAATAGTATAAATTAAACACGTGCATGTGGTATCACAGTTGAACCCCACCACCACATCTGAGACGGGATAAAAAAAGGCCTCATACTGAGAATCACACCACTACTGGATTACCTGCTCTGTTCCCCAGGCCTGGGGTGCTCATATCAATGGGTGTACCATGCCAGAACACACACACTCACACCCCGACACACCCTGCTGGTTGCATGATTGTGCAAATGGATTTATTGTGATACAAGGGTCTGGCAGATGGGTGTGTTGCTACTCTCAGCATAGTTCAGAGCAGTTTCACTGGTCTGGTTCATCAGGTTGACAGTACTACCGCTACTCAAGTTCAACAACTTTTTCAACAAATATGTTTTTGTTTTCAGGAGAGGAGAAGCCTCAGAAAAAGCATTTTTGAGAGGTGACTCTAAAATTGCTGAAAACCTTGCTGCCATTGCTTTGCTAATGCACATATAATGCATGATAGTGTGTGACATTATGTCCATACTTTGACCTGATTAAGGTTGTGTTTTCCTGGGGCAACGAGTTTATCATATCACATCTTACCTGATATGATAAGAACCATTATGAGTACAAAGTTTTATTGCCTATGAACTAAATAAGATAAGATAAGATAAGATATTCCTTTATTAGTCCCACAGTGGGGAAATTTACACGTTACAGCAGCAATACAAATAAAAATAAATTAGTATATACATAATAGAAAATAGAAAAAAAGTAAGACAGAAAAAATGTGTCCATCATATCAATGATATAATTGTATAAAGTAAATGGCAGGGCATTAGTTAACAGGTCTTATTCATAACATTTTTATGTAGATAGTTTTTTAATAATAAATCCACATAGCTTTTAGAAAGGTGCCAAATAAAAGTATGGCTTCTCCTGAAAAAAAAAAATTCTGATTGTGAGTTAATCATTTTTTAATTGTGGTGGGTCTAAAATGAAGTTTTAGTTTAACTCTGTGGAAGATATCTCACTCTCAGTTCCCACTTCTAACAAGGCTTGTGAGCCAACAGCAACAATACTGATATCATGCGGTATCTCTGGGTCATCACTGCGGAAAAAAATAGATAAATATCTGTGATCGATGGTAAGTGCCTGACAACGACTTGTTGTGAAATAAATGCAATGTAATGTGAGAGGGAGAGTGCAACATCTAGTGTGGTGGCTGAATGTTATCAGTGTTATCAATAGCACCGTTACTGTATACTCTCTTATGGAGAGAGATCTGAAAACAAGTTTACAACATGATATAAAAATATAGTTATATAAGTATGACGATATAGATAAAGTTAGAAGGAAACTGGATGTGACCGCCCTATTCATCCCTCACAAGAGGTTTATAGTATTTTTTTAATCCTGACAGCATCTCACATAACTTATAATGATTTAAACTGATTTTTACATAATTCACTATTTACTTGTTGTATTGAATAAGCCATTTTTCAGCTAATCAGTTATACTGGCTGGCATAGAGGTCATTGACAAAGTCCACCCTTATTGTTCAAATGATTTCTTACAATATATCTGATGTGTTTTTAGACATCTGTGCCAAGGACTCAGTGTACACAGCCAGATAATGTGATGTGTTTGTAACCTTGTCTAGCACTGATGGCGTGGTGCAGCAGATGCTTCTCTGAAGTCACAAGTGCATCCAAACATGAGATGGATGGTTCCTTTAAAACTGTCTGTTCTAGGAATTTATCTTTCTTCTGGAAACAGCAGATAATACCAAATGACGTGCGGGTGGCCAGATATCAGAAAAGTAAAAAGATATCTCAGCATCACAATCACTGTCATTTGTCAGTCAAAATGTCATCAAATTTCATCATACATTTATAAAATACTGTTTTATCTTATGCTTTAAATATAAAAGTGTAGAGTTTGTTTCCTCTGTGTTACTGTGATACAAATTTTCGATCATATATTGTTTGTTTTTCAGCTTTTTTTCGGCAGATGAACTGATATATTTCTAAACATATGGAGCTGCTGGTTGGGAGACCTTCAGCTCCACGGCCCCACAGTCAACAACGTGCACTGCAGTTGGCAGGCCATTGCCGTTTGTTTTCATAACCTTGATTTCTGATTACACCACGTTCATGCTAATCCAGCATTTAAATGTCTCTTTGTTGCTCTATCTGTGTGAGCGTGGGAACATATGTGCGCAAGCCCTTCCTGGTGTAATGTGGCCATTTAGATACCGCAAGTAGCTGCTGTACCAGCAAACGGTGCAGCAAAACAGTTTGGCTGCTTCATGGATTATTTCAAATGTGGCTGGATTCGGTTATAGAAATGTTTAAGATTCAATCAGTGTAGTTCAATGCGTCCATAAACCTTGTGTGCACAATATGTAGGTTTCTCTCTCCTGCCCCCTTGTACAGTACACCCAATATCTGATACTTCAAACACAGAGAAGCCTTTGCAAGTATTTTAAATTAATTGAAAGTCCATATCATTTGTAAACTGCATATGCAGAGTATACAGTAAAATATGAAAAAATAAAATGAAAATAAAATTAAACATTTAAATATACTGTACAAATTAAGACAACAATAAATAAATATGTTTACAGGTCACTTAATTCTTCTCTAGCTCATTATACATAATTTCCTTTAAATTACACTTACCTTTAGCTGGCAGTGATGAGTGTAAGTGGTGTGTGTTGCTGTGAAGAGACTGTATGTGTTGCTGGGATGCCGGCATACATTCAGCGTCCTAAAGTCACAACATGAAGCGAGACCACACCTTATATCAGGTATGCGTCAGTGTTTTGAGTATTCCCTTTTAAATAATGCAAATCAAAAATAATCTTTCAACTGCTGTGACGTTTGGGTAACTGTCAGCTACATGTCTAAGATGGTTAATAAAAATACTGTATTACAAATTGTGTGTTTGTTATGAAAATGCAACTGCCACTAGGAACTGTAACATGTCTTCACATTCACTAAGTAAATGAAAAAATAAAGATTAAAGCTGCAGTGGGTAGAAATGCACCAAATAAGATTTTAAAAAGTTATTTTTTATAAAACTATATCCTGACAGTAGTGCATGAGACAGGTAATCTGAAAAAAAAAAAAACACTCTGTGTCCTCCGGTGTCCTCTGCTGATCCTCCTAATGGCATCTGCAAGATTTCACAGACCAGAGGAAAACAACCAATCAGAGCCAAGCTGGAGCCTGCCGTCTCTGAGCAGCTGTCAGTCACTCAAACTCTGATCAAACGGTTGAGGGCCCGGTAAAATGAATCAATTTTTCTTTTATTGTATTCCCTTTTTCTCCCCTCAAATGTTTTCAGAAACATCTTGTAGTTACTGTTTAGCTGTAAAATGAGAAAGTTTGTGACCTGGCAGCCATGTTGAGATCAGTTGAGGAAATACCAAGCACCACCCTCCAGCCCGGAGCAAACTTTCTCATTTTACAGCTAAACAGTAACTACAAGATGTTTCTGAAAACATTTACGGTGAGAAATAGGCATTACAGTAACAGAAAATTGATTCATATTTGATCAGCGCTGCCTAGATTGACCGTTTGATCGGAGTTTGTGAGTGATTGACAGCTGCCTCCGTTGAATGAACAGCAATTAGAAACACTCTCTCTGAAATGACCTGTGATTAGCCAAAGTGTCCCGTCACTAGATTTTTTTAAAGCCTGAAAACAGAGCCATGAGGAGGTGCAGAAGTCTAACACTTGAATTATGATATGCTTCATGTTATTATGGAATATTTGTCCAAGAATGCCAAAAACTTTCTGCCTACTGCAGGTTTAAGACCTTCATCATTTCAAGCTTCCCCATGCACCTTCTGTAAACACGATGGAAACAAACAAAACAAGCCAAGCCTGAATGTAACACATATGATCCAACATATGGTGTCAAACACCCTGATCTAACACATACATGCACAGACAGGGTGTGACAGAAGGAAAGACTACATGATGTGAACGGGTTCACACCTACCTCATTCTCTCATTCACAGGTCATGGAAAGTTGTATCAGACTGAGAATAACACATACAGTATTTTAGTTCATTGGTGCTCACTGGACTCTAAATTGCCTGTAGGTGTGAATGCAAGCGTGAATGGTTGTTTGTCTCTATGTGTCAGCCCTGTGATGGTCTGGCAACCTGTCCAGGGTGAACACCATCACTGACGACTACATGCATGTCTTCACGTGCTAGTGTGATGGTTCAAAAATTATACTAAAGATTGCATGAAGCCTGGAGTGACTCTTTGCATATCATCTGGGGCAACTGTTAATTTCAATAACATTTTCATGGTCGCTGCCCTGGATGTGGTTTGAAAGTGCCATTAATGGATTATATTTGCAGATGATAATGGTTAACATTTTCATTCTGCTGTTTGCATGAGATTTTTTTTGAGTGTTTTTGCAATGAAAAGCAACTCACATTTACATTCAGCTTGGCTACTGTAATGGCTACAGATTGCAAAATCTTTCAGAGAAACAGCTGAAGCTATTAACAAAGTTGGGGTGTTGACCCCTAAAAATGTCCCATTTAAAAAAAAAAAAAAGGATGCACTTGATCCTCCAGCAACAGTGTGTGTTGCAGCATTGGTCAGATATTCTCATGTTCAGCTTTCTTTAAATGTTGGTGTGTTTGAAAGGTAGCAGGTTTAAACAGAGCTAGAGTGATGTTACATTCTTATGAAACTAGAACACATTGGTACTATTTTATGCTACCTTGTCCCTTCTCAATGACACAATTAGCTTAAATTTTGGTGAAGAAAAACTGGCATGCTCATTTCCCTTGACCTCTGACCTCAAGATATGTAACTGAAAATGGGTTCAATGGGTACCCACGAGTCTCCTCTTTTACAGACATGCCCACTTTATGATAATTACATGCAGTTTCGAGTAAATAACATGTAGTTTTTCCTCGGTATATTACCAGTAACTGGGTTTCTGAGCAGTTTCCAGAACAGAAGTGATCGCCATCTAATTGCTGAAAAATGCATTTCTTACAGATATCTCCAAATGTCAAAAGTTTTTAATAACAAATCACAGCATGGATTTTTCTATCATGTTCCTCAAGGTTTTGGTGACTTAATGTGGTATTTTGGAGGGATTAGTCATCATTTATATCATTTCTAGATAGGTAAAAGATGGTTAAATTTAGCACTAAAACTGTGTAACAGATGGTATCAACTCCAAAATTGCTGCAACAATGTATGAAACGTGATTGTGGGTCTCATTCTTAAACTGCACAAGGCTTTAATTAGGATGAATAAAGTGGCTCTGATGTGATGTCACAGTACATTTAGTGAATCTACAGCAGCATCCGGGGAAGGTTAGATATTCTGGCTTTACCGGGAACTGAGTGGTCCATTCTGCTCCAGCCACAGCTTGTAGAGAGCACATGGATGAATGAGTTTACAGATAAGTGGCTGAGCATTTGTGTTTGACTTGGTCTTTGAGCTCCATGTGGGTTTGAAGGAAGACAGAAGGGAAAACTGAAAAAGACAGAAAGAGAGCAACAGACACAGCAACAGAATATGAATGTATGCACAGTGTAGAGACAGAAAATGAGGTTGTGTCTTCTTCACTTCGGCTAATCCAGATCAGAGAGTTCGCCTACGGAAGTCTTTACTGCAACAGCTGCTGGCTAATCTACACAAACACACACACACACACACACACACACACACACACACACACACACACAATCCCATTGTACAGTTTGCCTCTAGTGTTGTACAGCTTGTAAAATGATCAAAAGTAGCTTTGTATCTGAGACAGCATACTGTATCCCAGTGACATCCTTACCTATTTTTACACTAACAATGACGTGTTATAGGGAGCAACATGCTCTGCATAACTGATGATCTTGGCTTCTTTTTATTTGCCTTTTTTCAGTGTTGTTATTCCCCCCTGCTGGACACAGGAGGAGCAGAAACCACAGCTTCCAACATATGGAGAGAACAGGTTGTAGACGAATTACTTCACATCGCTCAATGCCAAAAAACTGCACAGAAATGAGAAAAGATGTTAAGATAAATTGCATGAGCTGGTCTTGCTGTTAAAAAAAGAGCAATTCATGCCACTAAGCAGCTTCATAATTAAGACAGCTGGCAGTCAAACACTACAAGTCCCTGCAGATTAAACCAGAGGGTCAGATAAGGACTCAAACTTCAACACTGTACTGATGTTCCCAGGCCAGTTTGCGTGCAGATGTGCAGAGACAGTTTTTGGTCTTAAAGAGAGCCGCGGCTACATGTTTCGTCCCACTCTGCTTCGTAGCCGAGAGCAGAGTCAAAGCTGTAGAGAGGAAGATAAGGGGAATGTTTATAATGAAGTCTAAAGCTGCAGAACAAGCTCCAGATCGCCAAACACCTGAGGAGACAGAAGTCAAACTGCAAGGTGATGATGGCGGCTGAAACAAAATGGAGTTTTCTTGTTAATAAGTGCTCCCCTTTAGGTATTTTCGTACAAGACTGACTTAAGGCACAAAAGCTGCTGACCAGCAAAACTCCCTGATGTCACAGCCAACTTTCCTGCAACAAGAGCAGTACCACATCTTACCTCTGAACTCTTCAGACACCGCTAGCAAACTGGCTTTGTTTGAGTGTGTACCAAACTAGCTGTTAGACAGGTACAATGCAAATATTGGTGCCTTCAAATGAGGGTTGTGGTTACTGTGTTCACGAGAAGAGTCCATTTGAACGCCCCCCCTCTTATGGTACTTATGGACCTGGAGTTTACGAGTTGTGACGTGTTTTTCGTGTGAAGTTTTTCTTTGAAACTTTATAATAGATCTGAAAAAAATGTTTATATTTCCCAACTGCCTCATCTTTTTCCTCTGTTATTACGCCTTTGCATTTATTGCATTATGGTACCTGCTTGCTAAATTGTTAGCCTCTGTGGTTTCTAGTAGTTGACAGTAATCTTAGTATTGCCGTTGCTGAGGTTATATTGTGAACACAACCTCCCATGTTGTAAACATGAAGTCACAAGTGTCATTTGAAGGTACCATGTGTTACTTGGTGACATCACCACGTTACGGAAGAAAAGGCGGTACTTCAAGCCAAGTGTTTCAGGCAGTTCAGGAGCAGTATTTCTGTGAGAGAGAGTAACTCGCTTTGGCTGGACTCTGGGCTTTGTAACTATGCAGACCTTTTACAAGCATAAAAATTATACAACACACTGAAAAAGCATAAAAGGTCCCATTTAAACTATTGTTATAATGATAAGAAAGAACCTTTCGCAAAAGAGCAAGAAAAGGCCTCACAAAAGAAAGATAACCTGATTTTTTTGTGTGTTTCACGGCAGCAGATGGCTGATGTCAGGTGAAAGGGATTACAGACATCAGCAGGTTACACTTTCACTGGTGTGATGTGCACCAACACTTCACGACAATATTAGACGCATGCATAAACCATCAGTGTATAATTAAAACATGAATCTTTGTAGGAATAATCAGCAGCAGCAGTTTGTGTCTGTGATGAGAATGAAAACACAGTCTTCTATCAGGTGAGGAGGATTACACAGACAGAGACAGTCATGCTGCTCTGGTCAGTTGTCTAATCCAATTAGCCCTGAACGACTAAAAGTAATGGGATTGTTAGTTAGGTCACTGTACAGACCTGCTCAGCCATGACTGCACACTTGACATTCACTGCTAAAAGTTGTTATAAAGGTATAAAGGAAGGCTTTACAGTTATAGAGATGAACTGATGTCACTGCTGGTGCCATAAAGTAACCACAAGAGAGCCTAAAAATTTGGACATAAATGCATAAAGAGAGTTAAAAGCAGTCTGGCACCAATGGAGTCAAGCTGTTTGTCCATCTGATGGGATCAAAGGTGTGAAGGAGGTGTGAGAAAATAAAGATGTCAGAGAGAATGACCATTATAAGGGCAAGAAGACGGTGCACAAGTGTACGAACATACATCATATTTTACTTTTTTCATCTTAGAAAACAATGCATACATATAAACAAAATGTGATGTGGTATTAGACATAAAAACATTCTGACTGTAATATTTATATGATCAAGACTGGAGGATGCACGGGTGATTTTATTATTATTATTATTAATGAGTAATTGAGGATTGTCTGCCAAAGAATTTAATTGTAAATGTAAAAATTGACAGTGGTATATATTTGATCCTGCACCTGAGAAAAAGTTATATTTATTTATAAAGTGTAATAAGATGGTGACTGTGAGCAGGTATGAGGAATTTAAAGAGGACCTATTATGCTTTTGTGCTTTTTCACTTTCCTTTAGTGTATTACATAATTTTTTGTGCAGTTAAAAAGCCCACACCAAAGGGAGAAACACTGCTCCCTGAACTGCCTGAAACGGCTTGATTTAAGTCCCACCTTTTCTTCTGTGATGTTGTGATGTCACCAAGTAACATATTTGCATAACACCTGCCTAGCGGCTAGTTTGGCTCGCCCTCAAAAAAAGCTAGTTAGAGCAGAGCTGGACCGGTAGAGTTTGGTTCAGTTGACCAATCACAACAAAATGAGCCAGCTGACCAATCAGAGCAGACTGGTGGGGCAGGAGCTCAAACAGAGCGTGTCAGACAGAGGGTGAAAAGAGGTGCTGCAGCACAGCCGATATGAGTAAAATAAAGCATTTTTTGAACATTAAAGCATATAAACATGTTCAAGTAAAAACCCAAAATATAAGTATGCACCTGAAAATGAGCATAATATGTCCTCTTTAATTTTTGAAATCCATTAAATGAATCTTGAATGAGGAATCTGTTAAAGGTATGAACAAATTCCCATTTCTGGATCATTTTATTGCGTCTGATCCAATACAGAAACATGTGGTTTATGTGAAAACATTTAGAGGATCAGAAACATGATCTACAGTATATTCCTTCAGAATAAGTGAATTTTAGCCACCTAAAACATTATATCATCTATAAAAGTTGATTGTTGTTTTGAGAGTTTAGCGTTAGCGTCACCTGAGCCCCAGTCGTATTGCAGACACAAAACATTGCTGAAGAGTTTTGGTGTGGCAGCGGCGTGCGTTCCTTGCAACATTTTGTTAATTTCATGTCTTGAGAAGATGAAATTATGAAGCCATTTACCAAAATCAGTCGAACGTTAACTGCAAAAGCCAATTCTGCATCACCGTCACTTCATCTGCAGATGTTTTAATACAAGAGATTCCTTAATACAAAAATACTGCATATTACATCACAAATGACTTGCTAAAAACTATAGTTAGTGAAATATAAGACAATTAACCAGTGCTTCAGTCTAGAATGACTTAGTATATTTATAATTCATTGGGGATGTTTTATTCCATTTATATTTTTACACTATTGTTGTGAATGGCGCTACTGTAATCCAGCTTCCTGTACTGCATTACCTCCCCATTTAGCAACTGCAGCATCATTACCCACAACACCCTGGAAACGACAAAGAACCATTTGTAGTTGTCAAGTTGGTGAAAATGTCGGCCGGGATCAGACTTTCCTAAAAGAACTGCAGCAGACTCAAGAACAGAGGGAAGCCTCGTTGACGAAGACTAGTTTATCAAAAGAATACACAATAATGCTCATGTATAAAACATAGAAAATGAAAAACAATAATAAAATATACCTTCTTTTCTGATCTGCTACCTTTTTTTTGAAGTAGCATGTAGTAAATTGCAGTCCTCTGTTTTTCCACGCTCATGCATTCATTTTTTCAAACCATGTTCAGTCCTCTTCTGCTCACTTTGTCCTCTTCATGTTTGTTATCACCGCGTTTATTGATTAGATTACATTATACACTTAATATAGTCTCAACCCAACCCATACAAGTTGCAAAATTCATGGTATAACAGTATTATAAATTGGCGGCCAAAATGCCAAAAACCACAGGGCTTTTTGTTGACTTTAACAAGTTGCGTAACAACATGAGATGAAGAGGTCCACTCCAGTGTCTCTTAGTGCGGCTTCATTAAGGCAGACAAGGTACATTAATCTCACTAATGGAGGCTCACTTCACTGTCAGATGAAGGACGCCGGCCGTGTGTGAGCTGCTTGTTTAAACGGCCGCGGTGCTAAAATGGCCGCAGCCCGGCGAGCCTCATTAACCTGCGCAGACACACTTGTCAGGTCACAGGTGCTGCAAATCTGCTCTGACAGCAGTAGTTACACTGTAAGTCGTTAGTCCTTTTTGACTTGAAGATTAAGTGTTTTTACTGCACTTTTAAACATAAATCTACAGCTAGAAATTCAGCTGTGTGGCCGGTGAAACTGTCCTCTGAATTTTGCTGCACAGTAATCAAGTACTCCTCATTTTATTTAAGCTTTTTCCCTTTGTGATTCCCTCTGTCTGGACTTTTCGTATTACGTATTGGGAGCAACGTCAGCACAGCTAAAGGTCAAAAGTTCATCAAAGAGACACATTGCTCGGCACTCGCATGGCTTCAAACTCCAAGAGGACTGCAAAGATTTGTGGGATACCCGACTACACGAACTCACGTTTTATGGTCCGAAGTGTGCCTCAGGTTTTGCTCGAGTCCTTTAAATAACAATCAGAGTTGTATGTTTATTTATTATTTAATTATATATTTATTTCATCTCTCATGTCTTGTCAACACACTGGTCACATGTGTCCACTTTCTAGGTCTGTTTATCCTCGATGTCCCTCTGTGTTTGTCCATTTTGTCCTTCCTTTCCTTCCTTCAGGGTTGTGATCAGGATATTATACGGGATGCGATGATAAGTGGTGAGCAACAGGAGCCAGAATCAGATCATCACAAAAATCAGAATCGTCTGAACAGCGTGGAAGAAATCCTCTTTGCTCCCCACGTTTGTCCACCTTCCCAGTCATCTGTTCTCCTTTCCCGTCTATCTACCGTCATTGTGCTATTCAGGCATTTGTGAACGAATCGAAGAGAAGGAAACTGGTTAGAAACTGGAACTTGTGTCTTAACTTATCCTGACCAAAACCCTGAAAAGTCGTCTACCCTTCACCCTCCTCCTCCCTCTTCATCTACTCTCCCTCTCCTCCTCTTCCATCCCTTTCCATCCGTCTTTCAGCGTGCTATTTACACACAAACTGGTCGACGAGCGACGTGCAGCGCTTGCACTTGACGTAGCAGCACCAGTGGAACTTGCAGTGGCAGCGCTCGTGCTTGTAGGTCTTGAACTGGTCGTACCCTCGGCCGCAGCACATGAGCTCGCAGCCGTCCATGCCCTCTGAGGTCTTGTTGCAGAGGCGGCCATGCGTGCCCAGCGAGCCCGTGGTCTCGTTGCGGAGGCAGTAGTCGGGGCTGGTGTCGATGTAGACCAGATCCTCTGGGGTCGGGGTGT
Organism: Pterois miles; assembly: GCA_947000775.1. NCBI lineage: Eukaryota > Metazoa > Chordata > Actinopteri > Perciformes > Scorpaenidae > Pterois > Pterois miles. The sequence goes on along the minus strand of CAMQGK010000549.1, from coordinate 13,480,191 downwards.
TGAAGCGCTTGTCCACCAGCTCCAGCTTGCCCTGGTGGAAGTGGAGAGAATCCGATTATTTTTCAGGTTTTGTTCATGACATTGTAGAAGGCGAGACGCATCAGTTATGAGTTCACTACCTTGCGACCGATGCGCATGGCAGCCGCACTGTCGTACTTCTCCTTCAGGAACTCGCCCACGCGTCTGAAGTCGGCCAGCTGGAGCCAACAGGTCTTCAGACTGCAGGAACCAGAGACTCCATGACACTTACAGGCAACGTTTGCGAGGTTATAGGCCGCCTGGTGAAGTGACAGAAAAAGACGAGATGTTAGATAGATCTGCTTGTTTTGCTTTTTTACTTGTTCTGTTCATGGTAATACACAAAAAAGACTGATTCACAATCAAAACACAACAATTTACACATTCCATGTCTGAAAAGGAGCAGGGAGAAGAAAAGTCTTCACCACTATCTTATCGATACAGTGGCCCCAGTAAAACAACAAATTCCCACTTTATAGACTCAGGCAAATTTAACATCTGTGCTCCGGTCAGCTGTGCTTTAAGGGTTAAAAAAATACACTTGCATAAGTGTTGGGTTTAGTTTGCTGAATATCAAATGGGAAATAAAAAGCCTCATTTTTTGCTATGATTTTGACTTCCTTGAAAATCAAATGATTATAGTAACGTAAAAAGACTGTATAAAAATCAAAATGGGGTAAAAAAATAAATAAAAATGTATTCTAAATTGAGCTGCAGTGATTAACCAGTTAGTTGTCAACTATGAAATTAATTGCCAGCTATTTTAATAATCAACTGATTGGTCTGATTCCAGCTTCTTAAATGTGAATATTTTCTGGTATCTTAATAATCAAGCGATTAATCATTTTAGCCCGACTTCTAAAAAAATAAACTCTAAACATGTTTGGGGCCTCATGAAATTGTCTTGTCTGACAGTCTGAAACTTGCATGCTGTGCTGTGTGCTACAGTATTTTTGCTGCTAAGCTGCTGCCATCTAGTGGTCAGTATCTGTAACCACACTGACTAATGCAGAATAAATGCCAACTAACTGCCCCTGGAAAAATCAAGGTAAATCTGGAAAACAGCTATCAGCACTTAAGGTAACACCGCTTTAAATAATGAACTCTTGAGCTTTGCGTCACTTTCACAATTTTACAAGGCTAACTTTGTCAAATTAAACAAATTGGGAGGAAAAAATTGTGAATACAGGCTGTCAAGTGAGAAACACTAAGATTCACACTAATCCATGTACTGCTACACCTCCTGAGGGACTTTTCTCCAAAATTAGCTTCATAAAGCAACAAATGTAGAAATATTTCTGTTTCTGGTTTTCTGTCACCATTGTGTGCAGCTGATGCAAACCCCCTCCTGTTCAAATGTGCGGTAAATATAGATAACCAAAAGGGGAAAATGCAGAGCAAAGAAAAACAAAGAAAAGATTTTTTGCTCCATACATACAGACCCGGCTGTCAATACTACTCCACCAAACTAAAACAAACAGCTGACTGAGAATAGACGGGCTACTGCTAACCAGAGGAAATGTGGCTCTATTGTAAACCCAGTTTCCCACACAGCTCATTTTAAAGAGACGACCATAAGATGACATATCATTAGTCTAGAAAAAGCATCCTATAACAGAAAGCTCATGAGGGTAGATCCATTCATCTGCAATGTATTACTATTGTCACGACAACGAAAATTCCATCATTCAAATCAATGTCTAAAAATACAAATATGAGCATAATATGCTGTTCTTGATCCTGCAAAATCCTACCATAACCAGGTAGAAACCTCTGGGTTGCAAACTTACATTCTGAGCCTACTTCTCACTTGATTTATTAGTCCAGTAAACATTGTAAACATGAGTTTATGGTCTCAATCACTAGTTTCAAGTCTTCTTCAATACAGAATGATGTTCATTTAATAAATTATGGTCCCATTTCTAGCCAAATAGACCATAAAGCAGGGGATGTTTTAGGGCGTTACCACAGCGTTGTCTGGTCTGAGAGTTGTCTGTGTTTTTCGTCTTAACCCTTTCACAGTATGTTTTCAGTTCTTGAAAGTTAATTGTAACATTTTGGTCGCCTAAAAATGTTTTATTCAGCGTTCGGTTGTACTTAGCTCCACCATCTGGTGTCACTTCTGGTTTCAAAAAACCAAGACAGCGACTGCTAAAGAGGCTTCAAAACTGCAGTCAACAAACCACTGGGTGGCGTCACGATAACTACGTCCACTTCTTATATACAGTCTATGACCATAATTTTAAACTAAATGGTTTATTGTAACAAAAAACCTGACCCATTATCTGAGACACTACAGTATATAACCAAAAGGTCTGGATCTAAACCAGATTGCTCCATTATCCTCATATATTTTCATGCTTTCATTGCAATAGGAGTTTGCAAATTGTTTGGCTGGGTCTCAACATTATGAATGATTTTTTTTTTACCCGTGTGTACGCTAAGAAAACAGAACAGGAAATACAAGATTTATGGTTGTGGCAGCGGTGGACTTTAGAGGGAGCCCTTCACACCCCTACAGCTCCACCAGGCCAGTTAGGTAGCATTCAATAGACAAGTCACACACACATTATACCATGCGCTATGTCATTAATTATGCACTGTGTTATGTTTTCATCTATTCCCACCATTCTTGCTGATTCAGTTATTTCTGATTCCTACTTTTTTCCCCCTCACACAAATGAAAATCATCACTCCTCACGTTGCCTGATCTCAATTACCTTCTCACCTCTGTTAACCCCTGCATCTCAAACACCCCCGACCCCCACCTCCCACCACTGCTCCCCTCTCCTCTACTTTACTACCCAGCAGGCATAGCACTCGGCACCCTCCAATCCTGTGACTCGACCCCTGTGACCCCCCCCCCCCACCCAGACAGACACAGGGGACAATGACATGTTGTAAAGCTAGAGGTCTTGTTTTGAGCGGTTGTGGTTCTGTTTTTGATATTTGCTCACATTTTACAAACGTTTGAGTTAAATGGAAAATAAAAAGGGCATATTTTTGTTCTATTTAGGAAAGTGACTCTCTTTATATCTCTATATTGCTCACAGCGAGGGAGGAGTTAATCTTTTTTTTTTCAAACTTTTTCATAAGAATTAGCTTCATACATACGTCACCTGGGGGAAATCCTCATATTTTATGACTCCTTATTGTTTTACGAGCCCTCGTGTTTCCTCTGATCCCCCACTGTGTGGTTTATTAGAAGTCAAAAACCACAGTAATAAGAAAACTACGATCGCAACTCTTTTTTTTAAATCTATAGCCCCAACCTGTGGATAACATTTTCAAGGATATTAGGGAGGAAAAATCTGCCTAAAACCAGATCTGTTTCAGTTAACTTCATCTGCAATTCCCTCTATGTAGTCTTAATTGTGTTTTGGCTACTTTATATTCACTTAACTGATATTACTGTTGTTTTGTACATTTCTTGATTTGTGAACTTGAGACATGAATCACCGAATGGCACTACTGGTATAGAAACAGCTCATTATTATTCCTATAATTTACATTACAAGCTGCCAATAACCTCATACTGTCAAAATCAAACCATGCATACACTGTGTGTGTCCTGCATCGCACTGAGATATTTGGCCTGCTGGGCGCAGCGACACTGGACCTGATGAAAACACACACCACACACACACACATGGTCAGTCATGCGTGGTGGAGACACAGTCTCTGTGTCAGGCACAATAGGCTGCGCTCAGACAGGGTTAGGGGTGAGGAGCCGTGGCAGAAATAGAGAAAATAGCCCACCCTTTGTGACAGGATCAGCAGTGAATGAGGGGTAAAGTTCGACAAGAACAGGGACATGTTTCCTTCTTGTTGTCACAGTCAAAACTGTTAAATGTAATCTCATTTTCTGACTTGCTATTTGCTTTATTTCCCCAGCTAGTGCTCTGCTATTAAAGCAGCTTCAATTCAGCAACTGAGGCTGATGAACTTTGCAGCTGTAGAGAAACTGACTTCACACACCGATGGTTGGTCTGGATTCAAATCAGCAGCTTTCAAATAAACAAAGGACCTAACCTGGGATTAAAATACTTATTAACAGTTCCTCCTATCCATATTCTTCATATATATTTGCAGTCTATCTACCTAACTGTCATACTGTTATTATTTCTGTCTACTCTGAGCTTTTTTGGAGTTTTTCCTTATCTGAACTGTGGGTTTCTGTGCTGTACAGATTGTAAAACCCTCTGACGCAACTTTGTGATTGCGAAGAGGAGATAAAGCCTAGTGCTGCTTGAAACTTTTGATTTTGTAAATCAAGGACTGTTCTAACAAGAAAAGAGCGTCAGAACAAACTGAGATGATCAGATATTTCTCTAAAACTTCTCTTTCAGTAGTTTGAAAGAAAAAGATGTATTCATAAACAGTCTGTATCTGCTTGTGCCATCAACTATTGAAGTTATTGTGCATCACATTTCTATTGAGTTAAAAATTCAAGCCTATGAGACATTTTAAGTAGCTATATACTATTACATCAAATAGAAAAAAACTCATTATTTTATGTAGTTTCCATGTAAATAATCATTAATCACATCATACATTTGGTATCTTTGCTCTTGATGTGAATTTAAAATACATTTGTGTGTGTTTGCACAATATTTGTGTGCCCAACATGCAGGATTAATGACGGTAATGATATGAGGACCAGTAACATGTTATTGTGCTTTTGTTTCAAAACAGTTAAGACAGACTGACAAAGTGCTCCACAGGCTGACGAATAAATCTGAAAGTTAGCTTCTGTGTTCAGAGCGCAGGCAGCACAGAAGTGGCCTATTATTGTCTTCAGACTGGGAATGTACATCTAGTTGTTTTGGTCTCTATGTGTGACAAGGCCTGCCTCATTTCATTTGTGTGAACGGAGGCAGTGGACCTGGGTGGCTGTGCAGATGTGTGTGTGGGTCTTTGAGAGTCGGGGGAGTGTGACGGAGGTCCATCCCTCACCCTGCGTCTCTGTCTCCAGACGCTTGTACACACAGACGACCACGTTAGCCGCCTTCCACACAAATCAAATGAAGCTGAGCACACACACACACACACACACACACACTCACACACACACACACACCGGCACACCCCTGTCACCTCCACAAAAGCCCTGCGGTTTGCCTTGTTCAACCAAGCAAGACAAATCCTGCTTTGGGACAAACCGGCGTGTCCACGAAAGAAAAGAGAGAAGAGCGGACCGAAGAGGAAGAGAGAAACTGTCTTCCTCTCACTCGCCGTCCTCCTTTTCATCTCTCTCTTCTCCTCTCTTCCGTTTCGACGGACAGACGACAATGAAGACCAGGGATCAAACAGGAGAGAGGAGGAAAAGTCATTCAAAAGAGTGTGTGTGTTACAGAAAGGCAAGAGGAACTGTGTGTGTGTGTGTGTGTGTGTGTGTGTGTGGCGTTAATACAAGGCTGTAGCAGTAGATCTTTCTCTCTCATACACTCTCCTATAGCCCCAATGGGACCCTCAGCAGAAACACAACCTCTCCAGACCCTCACCTTTGACCCCTGGCACACACACACACACACACTCGCACAAAACCAGGCTCACTGTCTCTCACACAAATCAAATGGAGCTGAGACGGCACACACACACACACACACACACACACACACACACACACACACACACACACACACACACACACACACACAGCATCTTTGTCCTGCAAACAGCTTAAACAAAGCTCAGACTTACTGAAGATAAACACATTCTCCTGATCCACGAGTGCGTACCAGAACAGGCAAATGGACCTTTTATGAGGAAAGTGTGTATCTGTGAATGAGTGTGTGTGTGCATTTGTGTGTGTGTGTGTGTGTGTGTGTGTGTGTGTGTGTGTGTGTGTGTGTGTGTGTGTGTGTAGGGCCTAGTTGAAGGTGAAAGGTTTCTTTTAGTGCATTTCTCTCCACCTGAAAGCATTACCAAACAGCTTTGGCTCCAATTTCAAGTCTAATCGTTGCTGTATGGCAACCAGAGAGGGTCCAAAACCCTCAGAAACATCCATCATTTATCCATCCATCAGTCTTTCTTGTTTTCTTGCACATTTTCTTTTGTTTTGTTTCTAAGTTTCACTTCTTAAATCGCATCATACAATCAAGCATGTTGTTTCCATTCAATTATCAAATACATTACGCTATGCAGAGCTGTAATCTGCCAGTAAACAGAGTAGAAGAAGGGAGGCTGAGAACCAGAAACAAAACAAGTTAGCTTGGCCGTCAACCATCTATGAGAGACAAAGAGAGACACGTCTTCAGGAGTTTGTTTCAACTGAGCAAGTTTTAATATTTCTTTCATGTCAGCCAGCATTGACCACGTTCAATGTTGTCCAGAGATGAAGACAAACACTTACACCTTATGGGACTATCCGAGAAGACGCTTGTGGTGGAAATAATCAGTAATTTCAATTAAATGTTTGCTATGGGGCCGTACCAATGCCGTGTCTTTTGGTGCTCAAATCCATTGTTGTCAATGTAGACGTGTGGCAGGCGCGCTCAAACATGAGAGTGACGCCGTCACGGTGCACAAGAGTTCTCAAGTGGCCATTTTTCAGGCCATGATGGCTGCGACCCGAGACAAAAATAGTTCAACTATTGGAAATCTGCAGCATGCACCACATGTCATGTGATGAGGAACAACCAATCACAGATATCTTTTCTTTCATCCATAAATATTAATGTACGATGAGTGAAGGATGAAGGATAAATGAATCATTTTAGTGCAGGACAACCCAGAGCTTTACGATCTGTCCCACGGTCTATTTTACTGGCTTCATCCTTTCTGTCCGAGGACTTCACAACATCCGATTGAAAGGTCAGAAGGTCAGCCGAGTTGTAACAGAGAAATCAAGCAGTAAAGCTACTGTGAGGACTGGAAATGCATTTATCTTTGTTTCGATTGTTTTTATTTTAGTTTTTACTTCATCATCATCATCATCGTCATTGCAGCACGCAGGTTTTGGTTGCTTAGTCACAGCAGTCGGGACATGAACACAGCCTCCCAGGCACACTGGATACTATAAAAAAACAGCACAGTTGGTGTTTTTCATGCGTCTTTAGATGCGGCACGTGTACGGGCACCAAAGTCAGTGCTTAATTGAAAAGACGTTTCCATGTCCCATTTAGTGCATCAACTCTTTTTTGACAGAGGGAAGACCACCTCAAACGAGCTTGAAAACCTTTTTGCGCAATTGAGTACGTTTTTCAAAATATGTGAATGGAAACACGACTATTGTCTGCATGTGTTGTTGCATTTATATGTGTGTATTATGAGCTTGTGTGTTTGTGTTACTTCACTGGAATGTGCATTGACCTGGCGACCTAGCCAGACTCCAAGGGCGTTAGCAGTTATACCATTTGGACCCTCCCAATAAATAACTTACACACACTCACAAATACTGCCAGGTCAGGCCACCTCCACACACACACACACACATTCCTCACAGACATGCAGATGTAGGACGGGGTTAAGAGGCGTGGATACACGCACGTCACTAAAGTTTCACTTCCAGAGCCCAATCAATTATACTTTTTAAAAGACAAAAACTACAAGTAGATTTGTGCTGTCGTACCTGTCTCCCTGCTTCATTGTTCTGCAGGTTCATCAGCGTTCGGGCGTGCTCCGTAGAACCACGCGGGTAGTTCTTCTCTCTCTCCCTGGCGTCCACAAACTCCCGGGCGAATCGATAGCCGTAGTGCACGTTGTCGCCGCAGCCGCCCCACAGCCAGTCGCGTGGCAGGTCGCGGGGTCGGGCGGCCCGGCTGCAGCCGCAGGTGGAGAGCTCGCCCTCCCGGCACGCCCGGCTGATGGCGTTGACCACGCCGGCCGCACTGATCGCGTAAGTGAAGGCTGTTTCCCTGGAGCCTGTTAGAGAGGGAAAAAAAAATTATTATTATTATACATAATTTTTAAAACTCGAGTTAGAGAGTAGAGTAACCACTCTTTTATTTAGGGCTGTGGGGAATGTGTGTGTTCACTGACAAACACACACACACACACACACACACACACACACACACACACACACACACACACACACACACACACACACACACACACACACACACACACACACACACACACACACACACACACACACACACACAGCAAACAGCCCCACACCCCACCTCACCTAACAATAGACAATAGATGTGATTTCAGGCTTTAACTTTACCTGGTTAAAGTCAACAGCTCAGTGATCCACAACACATTTGGAGCATTTACTGAAGTACACATATTAGCTTTCCCATGTATTTAGGTATAGCTGTCCTAGTTCTGGCTAGTCAACCATATTGATAAAGTGGCATAGTTTCAATTTAATGTGTCTGTTACATTTCTGCCTCCATCTCAAAAGCTGAATTTAATTTAATTTGTGGTGCTCAAAGCAAAGATAAAATACATCTGACTATTTCAGCAGCATGTCTTTCCATGAACAACGTTCCTGTTTGGCTGTGTACTCTGTTTACATTGGAACTGCTTTCTACCTAATAAAAACTGTCGACGTCGTGTTCTGTGAACTGTTCAGAGTAAAAAGTACACATTTTCAGGAAAGATATGTTGCAACAAAATGTAAGTTTTCAACTCAGCAGAGCACCACTAATAAAATCCTCTCCATTGTAAGGATGACAATTCAGAAATGTGGACACCTTGTGTTTTGGACAACATGGATAGCACTATAGAGGCTGTAATTTGGGTGAACTGGCACTTTAAGAGGAGCTCACACACTTTCATACAATACTTATAATGTTAAGCTTGAGCTATAAAGATGGATTCTTAGTAAATCAAACCAGTTTCAAATAAACATCCACAATGCTGTAACTCTTGATGCCTTGATGCATACGGTATACAACACTCAACATACACAACACACAACTAATATGTTCTCCTCAAAGGCACTAGACAGCCATTGACAGAAACAGTCGTTTTGACTTGCAGAGACAAGTTAATATTAATGATTTCTCACCATCTAACACAGTGAATACACAACACAACCTGCATGTCTATTCTCTGCATTAACACACAAACCATTTAGAAGGGAAAGGGACAAAGACGACGGCCTGACAGGTACAGTAGGAGGTTAAGTGCTCTGAAACTGATTTACATGAGAACAGCAAAGAGCCCCGTGGTATTTCTGCTTGGGACTGCATTTACAAAGACCACGGTGAGGTTTTATTAGATATTACATGGTCACATTTCTCCCTTCAACTATATTATAAATCACAGTGAAGTCACAACAAAATCTCCTTATCCTACATATGGATGTTTGCTATACTCTGTGGTGAGTTTAGTGGCCTTATACATGATCATATTTTATAGTTTTACTATGATATCCCTGTAATGTTGCTACAGAAAACTGTATAGTGTCATACGTTTGGCCTCTATTGCATTTTTAATGCTTTAACATTCCTGTAGTTGCACCTTGTTACCAGTGTGTGGTGTTTTTATTTCCTTAATAATATATTGGGATTAACGCAGGTGTACAGAAACATAAAAACAGAGCACAAAATGATTGTCCCTTCATATTTTTACATTTTCCCCCTAAATCCCCCTCCCACCCTCTCTCACCTATTGCTAATGCAAAAACGATAAAAAAACAAAAAAAGAGGTAAATTAAATTTAAAAAAAAAAAAAAAAAACACATTTAAAAAATAAATAAAAATAAAATTAATAATAAAAAATAAATGACACATTAAGAATAATGATAATTACTGGATAAATCAAAATAAAACAGAGCTGGTAAACATAAACATGTACAAATGGACAATTTAACTGTTAGTGGCCATTTTTGTTTTACTAAATCAAACTTCATGATGTCATGTTTGTAGTGGTTTTGATCATACTACTATATTAGTACTGTTGTGTTGTTTTATTCTAAGTGTGCTTTTTTCAAACACAAGAGGCAAAATCAGCTTTTTATGCTAATTCTGACTCATGTACCGCTGTCCTGTTGCAATAAACTATCAAAATAAATAATAAAAAAATGAACACTATAATGATAACATCACCAGATTATGAGTGAAACTGAATACCATGCTTCAATAAATAGAAAAACCAGGAATAAGTAGCATAAATGAAAAAAAATATGGCAATATTGATACATTTATGGCTATATTTCCTGTCATAGTGTTCTTATAATACTCCAGTAAACATGGTAGGGTTAAGGTGGTGTGTTTGTATATTTATATTTCATACTCAAAGTGCTTTGCTGTGTTGTTCAGCCTCTAGTTTCACTTTATATTATATTGCAGGATGCCTGCAGGCTGGAATCAACACCAGCCAGACAAGACAGTCAGACAGACAGGTATGCATGCAGAGCTGAGGTGTGTGAGCTATTCATTCATTCATTCTTTCATTCATGTTTTAGGAGGCTGTGTCCCAGTCAGGATGCTCCTACATACTGTATGATATGCAGCGGGATAAAGAGACAGAGACGCAGAGCGCTTTATGGGACTGCGGAGCCCAGACTTCAAATAGCAGGTCCGGATGTGATGGCTCGGTGTCAGCTCATCAGCGCATTTCAAAAGAGGAGCCGCGGGACAATGGAGCGACTAACACCTCCATATAAACCTGGAGATAGACGGACTGTCAACAGAGAGCCAGGCAGCGAGGGGACGGAGACAGAGACAGGGCAGCAAACACCTCGTCTGACTGCCCGCTGCGGATCTGACACGTAGGTGTTGATGAGAGCTTTCCCACATCGCCTGCTGCGAATTAGACGCACATTAAACTGATCCAGCATCAGAGCTACTGGTGGATATAAACTAAAACTACAGGATTATAGAGAATACGCGTCTTTTTTTTGCTCTAAACTGTCCAGTTTTTATGCGTCTTGAAACGCGAAGTCGCTAGTGTATTCATTGCGCATGCGTAAAGTGGAAACGAGGGGTGAGCAGGCAAAAGTTTCTGCGCTAAAATCAGGATTTTATTTAGTGCGAAATCGATATCTACAATGTTATTAATATAACAAATAATATACCTAATAAAAAAGTAATTTTAAGTGTTAATTTTCTCGATGACCAAATACCTAAATCTTCTGTAATCCCAAAGTCTAAGAGATGTTACGAAAAGCTCCACATATCTGCAGAGATTAGGAAAATATTACAGTAAAAAATACATACTATCTGTGCTATACATACTAAACATACCCTTCAATAAGAACAGCCTACATTAAATTTTGTACTGACTATACTAAAACACTGTGAACCCTGAATACTGTAATGATAGGCGACTAAGATAAATAAGTAAATAAGTAAATAAAACATATAAATAAATAAATGAAACACAGTATATTTGTTTGCAAAAAAATACATCATAATTCTGTGTTTCAGGAATATGATGATGGGCCGATTCATCGTGTCATAGCGTCCCTACCAGTCCTCTATAGCTACTCTGCTACATTCAGTTTCAGGCTAACTCCTATTCCTGTCCAAACAATGATATACAGCACAATGTATTATTATTTCAGCCTGTTAAATGACCCCTATGTTCTGTCAAACATTCAATACCCTGATCGGCATGAGCTGTCCAAACACTTGTTGCGTTAATAATCATGATAACAGTCAAACAATCAAAGTAAAACAATGAATATGTGTGTTACTGTCACCATCTAGAATAACTTTTGCCTCCACTGCTTATTATATATTATATATAAAATAGCCACAACACAGTACAGCTGTTGACATTTCTTGCTGTTTTGACATGTCTTTATGTAACTTCTGGGCTTTTGCATGCTTGACAAAATCACATCTGTTTTACTAGATGTCTTACAACAGAAATACTAACACAATCACACACAGAAATGAAGGCAAACAATAAAACAAAAGTTAAACCTGCCGTCACTCTCAAAATGATTTACAGGTTATTTAAGACAGGGAAAATACATACAGACATACAGAACTTTCGTCACGCTGCTCTTGATCCCATCAAACAACAGACTCACCGATCTGCATGACCCGTCCAAACACTGACGTGTTGTCCACAGTGCTGCAGTTCCACCTCCTCTGTCTGAACTGGAACTGGCACTCCTTGATGCCTGTCTTGGCTCCGTCTCCGATGTAGATCATGTGGTCTTGGTACAGCTGGCACAGCTTCCTCTGGCCCTGCAGGCCGCACAGCAGCAGCAGAGATTAGCAGAGATTAGCGCCTTAATGGCTGGATGCTTTAGCAGCACCTGTAGGGAAATTCTCCTTTATTTGACCATTTCTGATTTCAGAGTCAGGAGGATGATCAGGTGTCACCCTGTGCATCGATGCTGATGTTGTAGAGCCACAATTTGCAAAACTGAGCCCCTATTCTAGCAGAATGTAATCATCACTGAAATCATGTTATGGGAGCTGTTAAATATTGTTTGCAATATTTGAAATGTATTAAAAATAAGTCTAAAGCAGACAGAAACTTACCTGGGAGAGACCAGACAGCTGACTGCAGAGAGGCTGAGCTCCGATGATGTACATCTCCGGCCGCTGGATTGGGGTCAGAGCTAGTGACCTGAGAGACAGAGGCCACATTAAGTCTAAATTTGAACCAATAAACTATCTGTTAAGATCAAAGATAAGTGGCACAGACAGGATCTCTGTGATGTACGACTCTCTCTCTCGCTGTAGAGGACAAAGTTCAGACACAAGTTTATTAGTACAACTGGCCTATAAAGTGTAGATAAATAGACTCTTCTGGTGTTCATCTCCACAGCCACTCCCCTTGCACTTCCTTTGCTGTCCTTTTCAAAGTAACCATCATACATTTTGAATCACTTTTTCTTCAAAAACTTACAGTATGAACCCATACATAGACAATATGACCATCAAAAGGCTTTCCAAACAAATGGAAATCAAACTGTGTGAAGATCTAAAGAGCTACAGGAAGATAATGCATTATAATATACATTTATGAAATTATGGCACAAATGGAAATGGCAAACTATGATCTACCTATTCAAGCATCCACTAACTTGAACGCACATGACCTTCACTATATTAAAGCCAACTGAACAGCATTGCTGCATAGTTGTCCTGTAAGTCAAGTGTGGCTAATTGTCTGTCCTATAGGCACACAGCAGCAGCAGCAGCAGGCCTCCATGCAGTGCCATTTGGGGCTCAGCCAGGGTAAATATTGTGACAGAGCCCTCACATTTGTTCCATTCACTGTTAGGGCTCTACCACAGGACTGGGACATCACCCCCAAAACACACACAGACACAAGAGGCAACACAAAGTAGCTCACATTTTTCCATTTGTCATCTTATCAAATGCATACAAGCAAAAAATATGGGGGATATTAAGAGAAAGTAAACAATTAACACGCTTTAAGGCTTGTGCTATTATATTAAACTTCAAAATCTTATTCTGACAATCTGGCAAAGTCGCTCTATTGATAGCACTTTTAACGCGCTACCACACCACTGAACATCTTTTTTTCACCATCTTTTTTTCAGTTACTCACCACCAGGAGTTGGCATCCACTACCAGCAGTTGGGAGCTGCAGGCGAGGAAGGCGGCTGCCAGCAGCAGATGTCGCACGGCACCAGTGCGCTTCCTCCGGACAGGCCTGTTGTCCATGGTCCGCGTCACGGCCACACAGCCGGCGCTGGGGAAAGTGCTCTGCTGTTGAAACATGGTGCAGAACAGTCAGGAGGCGTCCTGCTCGGTCCTGCTGGTTCGGGTCTCGACGCAAACCCCGTAGTGCTATAGTCTATTTTCTTATAATCCACTTGTCTTTCACCCTATCTTCTCCTTTCCTCCCAGCTGCTAGTATTCAAAACTATTAAAGCAAAACTGCTATTAAAAATAAAATGAAAAAAAAATCAAAAGGAAAAAAGTGCAGTTTGTAATCCCAAAGGTCAGTGGCTGCTTGTTTAACAAATCCACTTTAGTGGTTAAAACTCCAGTTCAAAGTCGTGCGTAAAATGTTTTGGTATCAATTGGGTTTTACGCAAAGTGCAAGGAGATTTCTCCCTATCTAAAGAAGACACAAACAAAGCAAAGCTACAATGGGAAAAGTGCGATCTCGTTGTTGTCTTGAGGAAAGATTAACAAGGAGATTAACGCCCTAATTGAGCAGCAAAGCGACTGCTCCGTTCCCTTCCTGTCCCCTCAAGACCACCACATCTCCCCCTCTCTCTCTTTCTCTCTCTCTAGTCTACACTCCTCCTCTTCTCACCCCCACTTCACCTCAGAACCCCCCCCCCCCCCGCCCTTTCCCTTCCTGGCCATACATTGCGCGCGCGCATGGGGCGTATGTGCGTGCGCAGAGTTTGGGTATTGGCCACAGACATCATTGAATGCTGAGCCAAGCCTGGAATCACCTGTGATGTTGCGTTCAAAGGTTTTGAATATGGACAAAGTGCGCAAAATCAATTGTGGTTTTTAGGCTCCCTGATTACTGCAGCTGATACATGTTACCAAGGCCTTCCTCCTCTTTTCTATCTGACCAGAGATCAGTTATTGTTCCTAAGGCTTAAAAGTGAAATTTGTGCAGGTTATTAAAATGTTTATAAATACAGTCACCAAGTATTGCATGGACCACGTTTTCAAGTAGAAATAAAGTGGAAAAAGAGAGTGATGGGGGTTGAACGTTTTGCAAAACCCCAAACAACCTCAAAAAAGTTCACATGCGTCAAATTCCTTTTATTAGCTGAAGTGAATAATTTGTTTGAATAAAAGTTGAGTACTTCCAAAATCGTCTAATCCTCTCTTTGGTCTGCGAAAATAAAAGGCAACACACACACACACACACACACACACACACACACACACACACACACACACAGACGTCCAGGAGTCCTGAAAAGTCGTGGAGAAAAGAAAAGGCGTGTTGAAGCGAGCTCTCCTCAATTCATATCCAGCTAAAAAACAAACTGGGCGGCGAACCTGCAGCTCTCTGATCTGACTCAGTGCTTCTCAAAAGAGTGAGTCCACAATCAAAGGTGGGCTCAGGGGGAGATTATAGTCTGGACCCTCCATAACTTGGAGATTTCTTTTCCTCTGAGGTATTTAAAACAGTCAATAAAATGGAAGGTTATTAGTTTTAGTATAGCCTTTGTTAGTCTAACAAGAAAGCAAAAAGTCATCAAGGAGGTCACCAAATTAAAGCAGCAGTAGGTGGAAATGGAGCAAACATGATTAAAAAGAAATTATTTGTATAAATCACTATATCCTGACAGTAGAGCTTTAGGCAAGATTTCACAGACAAATGAGAAAATGAGAAAGTTTGTGACCTGGCAGCCATGTTGAGATCTGTTGAGGAAATACCAAGCACCGCCCACCAGCTGGAGCAAACTCTCTCATTTTACAGCAAAATATTTACTACAAGATGTTTCTCAAACATGTGAGGTGAGAAATAAGCATTACAGTAACAGAATATTGATTCATATTTGATCAGAACCGCCTAGATTGTCTGTTTGATCAGAGTTTGGGAGTGATTGACAGCTGCTTCTGTTTAATGAACAGCCAATAGGAAGGCTCTTTCTCTGAAATGACCAGTGATTGACTAAAGTCTCCCGTCACAGGCGAGATATTTTAAAGCCTGAAAACAGAGCAATGAGGAGGTGCAGAAGTCTAGTTTTCTCTCAGAGCACTTGAATTACAGTATGCTGAAAAGTTATTTTAGGATTTTTGCCCAGTGACGCCAAAAAATCAGAAGATTAATTTAAGATGCACAATACCGTGTGTAAAATTGTTCTAGTCATAAATCAGAAAAATATATATTAATTAATTAAAATAAGTTGTGAAAGTATATAAGAGCTTTGACCATTATGATGGAAGTCCTAGCCATTCCCATGCTCATTATGTCTCATAAGTTGTTGCAGCAATTTTGGAGTTTTTGCCAGGAAACTGCATGTGGTTATCAGGAAGTGGGCATGTCTGTAAAGGGGAGACTCGTGGGTACCCATAGAACCCATTTACATTCACATATCTTGAGGTCAGAGGTCAAGGGATCCCTTTGAAAATGGCCATGCCAGTTTTCTCTTGCCAAAATTTAAGTCAAGTAAGTTACTAACTTAAATTCAGAGCGTAAAGGAATATCTTATCTTATAGTCAGCAGTGATGCTCTGCGAGCTCTCCCTCTCTGTAGTAGGATGGCTACAGAGTCAGAGCGCCCTCTACCGACAACAAAAAAGAACTTTAGTACATGTAAATTCAATGACTTACTGACAGGAATTACAAACAATAAATACTAACTAGGGTAACGTAAGTATGTAACGTGAAGTGACAGTCAACAGAAAATATCCAAGCCGATCTCACTTGCTTTCCCTGACTCCCACAGTCCGAGTGAACAGGTGAAAACAGGTGAAACCACACCCCTGTCCCAATTACACGAGGTGATGTTAACCAAAAGAATTTGTGCAGCCTAAACAAATAATAGTAATCATAATAATAAAACAAAAACAGGCTAAATACACACTTTGTCTCCTTCACTCTGCTTTATAGTTTTAACATCCTGCTGCTTAACATGTGAGTGGGGATTATCACTGTGGACAGTTTCCTCCTGACACACTATGTGGGTTTATTGTAGTGTTATAATATTCCTGTCAGGTGTGATATTTTGGGTTTCTCATGGCGGCGAGCACTAGCAGAGAGTCAGATGTCACTCGCCTCTGCATGATAATAGACAACCTTTCATCTCTCAGGGGTGGCCCTAAACTTCCCCACCACACACACACACACACACACACACACACACACACACACACACACACACACACACACACACACACACACACACACACACACACACTCACACTAACTGGCTGCCTTCAATATACATCTGATTGATATGCTGCAGTGGGCGGGTGTGTTAGGTCAAAGGCAGGTTGAGCGGGTGAATAAACAATGACACATTGAGATGCATTTTGGGAAACAGAAACAGGTAATTATAATATGTAACAACACTCAAACTGGTCCAACCGACCACTCAGTAAATAACCCAGAGGCTGAACTACATTATTTCATCTCTGCTTTCTTCTGGTTGTTTCACTTTAGGCCACGATGAGCAGCTGTTTTCTGTCAAGACGAGGTGATGCACCCTGTATGCCTCGATATGCTGTGGAGGTTACCATGACAACAGCTCCCTCATCTGGTGAAACGCAGATATTGATTTCTCCCAACGTACAGTAAGTCCTGACACAGAGCCCAAAAAAATTAATGACAATTTGTATAGCAAAACTTTCCCCTCTTTTCTACTCCATTAATCATCTAATTTGTGACCCTCTGGAGGGGAACCAACACAGACTAAACTACTAACTGTACAAAGGGAAGTAGCAGTAATGTAGTAAATTAGCTTGATCAGCACTGACGCATCAGTTACAATCTTTTTTAACTTATACAATTTACTTGTACAATTTGCTGCTATACGTCTGTACTTTTACTTAAAGGAGTAGTGCCTCCATCTCGAGCCAGCGCTCGGTTTGTCCTCTCTGGGCCTCTGTAGAAACATGGCGGCCGGCTCCATGAAGGAGACCTGCTCCCTATGTAGATAGAAACGGCTCATTTTAAGCTAACAAAAACCCGATTCTTATTTTCAGGTGATTATACAGTAAAGAAAACATACTTATTAACATTATATTCAATTTCTGCCTATAGGTCTCTTAAATGTTACACACTCTCACTGGATTATGAATGCCAGACTTTTACTGAAATAAAGGATCTGAGTTCTTCTTCCATCACTGTTGGAGGCTGAGAAAAAATGGTGATCAAAAACACCCAGCTTTCATTTCAGCTCAGCAGACAGGATGTCTTTTTTCTTGTGTCAAGTATCACAGTGCTGTATGTCCAGTCCTCGTCGGCGTCCTGTATTGTAGCAGCTTAAATGTTCTGCATAATGAAAGGTTGGGGCACAGCAGTGATTCATGATGATGACAGAATAATTAGTAGTCTGTAACTGACACTACAGCGCCCCCTAGTATTACCTTACAACACTGCCATTGTTATATACTGTAATACAGCAATTGTCCCCAACCTGTAGTCCGGGTCCCCCTTAGGGGTGCGCCAGGATTTGTCTGCTCTGAGGTTGTCAAAGTAACGTATACATGTGTATGACTAAAATCCTAATAACACACTTACTGGATAATTTGTACAAAAGATTGCATATAAAAGTATTTAAAACTAGAAAAGCACTCGGAGAGCGCAGACCTCCGCCAAGCGCCATAGTTTCCCCCCATATTGTAATTCCCTCCAAAATAAAAATCCTATATTTTTTTAAAAAGAATTTTATATCAGTGGCAAATATAGAACATATATACAAGACACAACATAAAACTCACAATACATTATTTCTAAAAATTGCTATAAAATCTGCCATCTGGATCAGATCTGGATCAGCCTTTGGGATTTGATAGAAGTACACATTGTAAATCCCTGAGTCAAATTTCATGAGCTTTGGGCAACAATTACCAGAGATATTGAGAAACAATTTTTTTGGGTCCCATTGACCCCAATGTTAACAAAATTTCAAAGTGATCCAGATCACCCCCAAAATTAAATCAGTTCTCCCTGAAATTTCATCAAAATCCGTCCATAAATTTTTGAGTTATCTTGAACACAGACAAACAAACAAACAGACAGATTAACGCCAGCAAAAACATAACCTCCCGGGCGGAGGCAAATATATATTTCTTAGTCGGCCACATTCTAAACCTGGTATTTGTGCACAGTTGCAGATGAAGATCAGGCTACATTAATATTATTAGTATTATGCTATTTGTATAAATAGATTCCAGTGGTGGCTGCATAGGATTGTTTCAGACTCGTGTGATCCACATATTTCCATTACTCCAAAGTGCTGTAAAGTCCAGATGTTAACATTTATTAAAGAAAGATAGATGTAATAATTTCCAAAATTCAAAACACATTTATATCTAATGCAATATTCTGCTTCAACCCATACTTGTTGGCGTGTAGCCTTTCAAAAATAACATTTAACTGCCATCAATAACCTGGTTGCTCCTGTATTTATCTAGCAGCAGTCTTACAGCACCATAAATTACATTTATTTAACCACTTTTAATTCACTTTCATTGCTTTGTGAATCCGTCAAGATGTCATCACTTTATTTATATTGAAGAAGTTATATTCAATAAAAATGAAGATTTTCTTAGAGCCACTGAATTATAGGAGTTTTGAGAAGAATTGCACATGTATTGACAACAACCCTGATTCCGGTTTGTTTACGCTGTTGATGTTTTTACATTTCCAGATGATCTGTATTTTGGTTGAAACTGAAATAAATAGGTTTCTCCTCTTGAGAAGTCGGCTCATTAAAACATGCCGATTGCCTCGCCATTTGGGAAGTGAAGAGAAACAGGCCAACAGCTTATTCTGGGACAACATGACCCAGAGATACTGGTCCAGACCGGGGCAGCCACACCAGCACACAGCTGAGTGATAGCTGCTGGTTTTACTGGTAACTTGTGATGTGCCAGTTGAAACACAAGGAGGTGCAGTTCAGCTACAGTACAGCCGAGGACTAAAGTGAGGCAGGGAGGGGGGGGGAGTGCAACGAGACAAAACTTGGACCACGAGAGATAAAGAAAGAAAAGAGGTAGGAGGGAGAACAGAGAGGGTGAAAGAGAGAGGGAGTGTCCAAGTAATGGATACACAGAGAGAGAGAGACAGAAATAGAGGGAGCGAGAGAGAGGACTTGTCCCTAGAGGATATGTGCAATAGCCGTGCAACAGGGAGCAACGCCTGAGAAAGTCGGCAGCTCCTCTCTGGATTAACAACAGCCTCACTTTTTATTGCCTCCAGTGCCAGACGAGAGCGGGCGAAGCAGCCAGCTCTCTGCTGCAGGGAAACCAGCTGCGGTCGGCTGATGAGGTCTGAGCTGATCCCCTGGAAGCTGCTCATGCCAAAATGCTAAATATTCATTTTTTAGAAATGACTGCCACTTAAAAATTGATCACCCTCTAGTTAAAAAGACCAAAAAAAGCATCCTCTGAGTGTGCAAAGAAGTCAGGACAAATTTATCCTTTTTAAGGTACCTGCTTGGCCTACAGTCCCCTAAACGTCTAGTCAGAAACATCATTGTCATGAATCAGTCTCCCTAAAGCAGTGGTGGAGGGAGTAGTCTGATCTTTTACTGCAGCAAAATACTATAAATAGCAGTACTGCAATATAAAAATACTCCATTATTAAGCCTACATTAAAAATGGCACTTTTGGTGAAATACAAATTAAAAAATAAAGTACTCATATTTAAGGAAAATAATGTCCCCTCAACTGCTATACTATACTATACTATATTTACATTATATCATTATACATGATGTTATTAGGAATGAGTAATTTCCTGCTTTTTACCATTGTACCTAGTCATGGTGGAGCTAATATTTACTATTTTATATACTGCAGGGTAGTTTAAAGGTATAATGTCCAGGATTTTGCTAAAAAACAATGTAAAGACTGATACAAAAAAACCCTCTCAATCATCACTTATGACCAGGCGGCAACCTCTGGTTGTGAAAAGTGAAGCCAATGTCAAAGTACCAGGACTTTCATCCAGTTCTTCTGGTTGCAAATACAAGTCAGATTGTATAGAAGTCTATGAGAAAATGAGCCTACTTCTCACTTGATTTATTACCTCAGTAAACACTGTAAACATGAGTTTATGGTCTCAATCGCTAGTTTCAAGTCTTCTTCAACACAGCATGATGTTCATTTAGCAAATTATGACCCTATTTAGAGTCAAATAGATGATAAAACAGGGTATGCTTTAAAGCGTGGCTACCTTGCCTGCAGTCTGCCTGTATTTTCTTTATTTCTTCTTATTGCTGTGTTCAGGATCTTCATCAGTTTTATTTCACTGATTCACTGCGTTATTCTCACTAACGCTGTTCCCTCTCTCCATTCACTCTACAGCTAGCTCGTCCTTCGCCGCGCTCTCGTCCTTGCTGGTTGAGCCGAGGAGACGGGTGCAACTTTGAATGCTGTGTGTTTACAAACAGCAACTGACACCTCTTACAGATTATACCTTAAATATACAGTATATTCTGCATGAACCTGGATCCGCAAAGTAGCTGTCAAACAAATATTGTAAAGTAAAAAGGACTTCTGAAATGTTCTGCAGTATAACTAGCATGAAACAGAAATACTTAAGGAAAGTACAAGTAGTTCACATTTATACTTGAGTATGTATACCTTGTTACCTTCTACTTCCAGTCATGGCAGCTGTCTGTTGGTGTCAGTTTGCCTCACGAACGTTTGAACACTGACCTTTTGTATAACAAATCAGTGGGTTTGTTTAGTGTTGATATAGCTTGCGATTGTTAGCATTTATGCTTATATTGCTGGTGCAATCCAGAAGTGTGGCCAGGGACAGTTTAGTGAGAGATTGTTAACTTGTTAAATCTGCGCCTTTGCTTAGACTCCCTGTTAGGGGTAGGTGTGCTGTGCTGTTCCCATTGTTAAGTTTGGTATAGACAGTGTTAGACACCTTAGCTCTTTGTGAGTCCTCCTTTTGTTATATGGTGTTTTTTTTTATTTAACAGCACCCACCGGCCCTCTCCTTTGGTTGTTAAGTATTCTATGTTAACCATTATATTAAATCTTTCTGTTACTAATAAACTTACCTGACCTAATTTTACATCTGGGTTTATTGTGTTACCTCCCTTTTAAAAACGAGCTGGGTCGTAACAACTGCCAACAAACTATTAATTGGAGGTAAATATGCATTAATTTAACAATACCCACACAATATGAGCTGTGATGTCCCACAAAAACTGTCAGCCTGATCGTCTTTCTTGCATTTGACACATAAACAAGATTCTATCTTTCTTTCTGTTGCCTCCAGCAGGAGGTCAAAGGTCAGGCACAGCTGCAGAACATTGACCCTGGAGCCTTCAGGGATTCGTGGTTTTGCTCCAGGACACTTCAGCAGGGCAGATGTTTGTATATAGAGGAGCTTCGACCACCAGTCCACCAGTTGAGGGATAATCCATAATTGTTCCCATACTGCAAACACCCAAAACACATTTAACTACTTAATAAGAGGTTCACACTGGGGGTGGGACGGTTCATAAAATTCACAGTTCGGTTTGGTTCATTTATGGTACAGCAAGGAGGCCAATTTCCAACTTCAATTTAAACATGCATTTCATTTATTTGGCAAAATAAGGCAACAACTGTTTGTCTTCACAACAGTCGTCTAACATCAGGAACAAAACACTTCGTCATAGTCACATCTTATGGCTGCTATGACTTCTTATCTAAAAGAAAAGTAACACTGTGCTATTTAAAAATAATTAATCAATAAAAACAAATCATCAACATAAAGTGCAGCATCAGGTCAGCCAGCACGAGAGCTTTTTTAAACAACAGTAGCATCTATTAGGACAGCATCAAATGAGGACAATCTGCCATGTGCAATAACAATGCTCAGTATTCCAACGATGATATGTCTTGTGATAAATAAATATTGAAGTGTGCGTATTAGCCGTACTGATGTCAGCCTGGTTGTTTTTAAAGTCAGAACCAGATTAGAATTGAATATTTAAAATACAATGAGGACACATGTTGTTTCTAGAGCAGCAACAGTCATGTTTACAACAGCAGTCACCATAGAAACTAATTAATATCTCGCTGGAAATAAACTAACATATCCTCCTGTCCTCCCCCCCTCTTCTCTTTTTTCTTCTCTTTTTTCCTCCTCTTTTCTTTTTTTTTCCCTTTTTTCCTCCTTCCCTCTTCCCTCCTCTCCTCCTTTCTTCTTTTTTCTTTCCTTTTTTCCTCCTCTCCTCTCTCCTCGTGTCCTCCTGTCCTCTGTCCTCCTGTCCTCTGTCCTCCTGTCCTCTGTCCTCCTGTCCTCTGCTGATGTGAACCACTACAGGTCCTGCTGGTAGAGAGGAGGAGCTGCTTTGTCTCAGCCAGCTTTAGTTTACTACTAAGATACATGACAAACTAACCTAAACAGTCAGACTACAAAGTCTACTGCCAGCTTTAGTTTCAGCATGTGTAGCTGAGGGTTACGTTGCTCCTAAACTTTATGAGGATGATATATTAATAACATGGAGGCTCTGTAGTTTGGACCCTTGTCGATAACAGCACATCACCGCTTCACTGCTACTGTTCCTTCTTCACAGTAATCTCCCTGATCACTGAACACTGCTGACTAGAAGGAACTGAAGTCATTTGCTTACATGTTTCCATTCACTGTTAGCTGGTGAGCTAACGTGTGGTGGCGAGTTAAAAGCTTTGGTAGTGTTAACATAGTGGCGGTGGTTGTGTAGTAAAATCTGGTCCGCCCTCACAGAAATTGAGCCAGTCACAACAAACAACCTCAGCTTCAGTTACACTGCGTATGTGTCCTACCCCATAGTCCTGTCCACCGTGTCCCTGCCTCTTTCTATAGGCCGTGACAATAAACTAGTGTGACAATAAACACAATGAAAAAAAAATACACAATCGGCCTCATACCCTATTTCAAATGAACCAAACGATACATACACGAACTGAACTGTGACCAGCGAACCGAATGGTTTGGTTTTTTTACCCGAAGCGTGCCCGCCTCTAGTTTACACTGTTTTTATTCTTAAAATTCTTCTTTAGGTCAGACGGGCGCAGACACATGGATGCATTCATAAGAACCAAAGAACTCAAAACTACAAATGTGACCACAGCAGACCCACGGGACGATGAAAATACCTGCTCCACCTACTATGTGTGCTACGTCTCTCGCTCGGTGTCTTCCTTTGTCTCTCTTTCTTCATGTCTGTTCCTTTTCCAAAAACACACAATCACACACACACGTGCAGCAACAAACTGCCAAATGCAGCTGGCTTCGGGGAAATTTACCACACACACACACACACACACACACACACACACACACACACACACACACACACACACACACACACACACACACACACACCCCTGGGGGAAATGCAGTGGGACTTGGAAGCAGCTGAGAGGGGCTTTGGAGAGGCCTTGAGCTTTCTAGCTGTCTCTTTGTTTTTTCGGTTTACATGTGTGGTTGCATGTCTGACGTCCTATGGAAATCTTTTTGTTCCTCCCTCCATCTCCTGTCCCTCTTCTTCCTCTCCTCTCTTCGTCGCGCTTGCTCTCCTCTTTCACCCGCTCCATCTCTGTCCATCTCCTCCATTCTTCCCTCCATACATCCTTCTGTCAGCTGGCAGAAGATGAGTCATGCCTCTAGCTGGGAGGCTAAAACTCTCTCCCTCTCTCTCTCTCTAAATATATCTTCTCTATACTTCTCCTCTCCAGTCTTTCCGTCTCTTTCTCCCTCCTTCTCTCACACTTCTCTCTGCTCTGCATCACCATCTGTTTCTCTACATCTCTGCTTTGTTCCGTTGCTCTCCTACCAAGCTCTTTCCTCCGTCCTCTTCTCCATTGCTCACATGCTTTTTCTCCCTGAAAGTCAGATTAATCAGCCATTTGTGTTTCTATCCATCCCTCTCCTCCTCTTTCTCTCTCTCCTACAGTGCACCCAGGCACCTATAAAAAGCTGTTCTCACGCTCCCTCATCTCTTAACTGCGATGATGTGAACACTGCAATTGCTTGTAAAATCTCTGTATATAGTGGCTGTATATTTGTGTAGTGTGTCTGTATTGGCAACTTTTTCTCTGCACTGTAAATAAATGTATTGAGAGCTACTGACAACCTGACATTCCTTCGTCATGTAGGTCAACATGATTCTAATAAAGGCATCAGATCTATAATGTAAAGGCAAGGTATATTGTTGCTGTGTAGTGGAGACGACGCAGGTCCAGTTTAGGTTATTATCATGATGTGATTCACAACAAAGTTATTTTTAGATTAGAGGTACAATCTGAAACTACATGCGAGGTTACACAGAACACCTCAAATCCAATGCAAACTACATTCAATTTGCTTTCAGTGAATGTCATACTAAATGCTGCGAGAGGAGGAGTCGCTGCTGCCGTGTGGGGAGCTCTCTACCTCCCGGCGGCGGCAGCAGAGCTGGATCTGGGTCTGTCTGTGGCAAAGGCCCTGCTGGAGTTTTATCCTGAAGGACTTTCTGCTGAACCTGCGTGCCGCAAATTGTTTCAGCTATATAGAAATAGCCAGTCTTCTCGCTGATAGTCTCTTTTGCTTACACCATATAGAGGCATCAGTATTAAATTGAGACTGATAACCAGTTAAAGCTTCCTTGTAGTTTAAGTTCACCAACAATAGCTAACAAAAGCCATAATAAGCTATTGGTTAAAGTAGTTTCATTAGTGAGAGGAAGATTTTGTTTCTTCTTTAAAAGGTTTCATAGTTTCACTTCCCAAGAAAAATGCTTTTATATGGTAGAAGAATAAAGCCTAAACTGATAAATCGGTTCAGACAGAGCCATGTTTGGCACCTTAGTGGAAATGAAACAACCGAGAGAGCTCTGGCTGCCCTCGTTTGGCACTGGCCTGGAACCGCGGGACAGGCCGAGTCCCTGATCAGGAAGCCCAGGGAGAAGCCTCTGAGGCTGGGCCAGATCCCCTGATTTCCCCCTGGTGCCCCAGAGCTCTGCTGGTCAAACAACACTGGTCTCCTGATCCCTCCCCTGGAGAGATTAACACACACACATACACAGCCAAACATGTATAAACACATGTGCAAGCATACTCGCAAACACTCTCAAAGGCTCAATGACACAGAAACACACATACCAACACACACATTTGCTTTCTGCCTCACACACTATTATACACATGCTCTCGCACAAGCCTGCTTTTAGTAAGCAAATTAAATTCAAAATCAATCTCTCTACCCTCTGGGTATACAAAACTTTTCTCTTAATGCTCAACATGCAAATTGTTAAACTGTACTCATACTCAACTAACAAAGATATACAGGGAAGAAATCTGCACATGCACACTTATACTAAGAGAGGAAGACAGACGTGACACAGACAGTTACGATGTGAATCAGAGGAGCTTTCTTCAGGGGATGAAGCTGCGCTGGTCTGGTCTGATTTACTGCTCATCTCTGAATTGATTAATTTGGTCTATAAATCCCCAGGACGCCTTGTACTGTGCCACACACACACACACACACACACACACACACACACACACACACACCAAAATTGGTGCACACAAACGTGTAAAAACATGGAGATCCTTCCATCTCTCTTTCCAGTGCTGTCACTATTTCCCATCTTTAGTCGATACTAAGAAATTTGAATTTTTTTGTCGTTACGTTTGTGTTGCACTCCAGAAAACACCATTAAAAGTCTCGCCATCTTCCCAAATCTCTTCTTTTCCAAGCCTCCCTCCTCCCTTCTTTGCCCCTGTGTGTCATAAACTCAGTGCTGTCATGTTTAATTCAGACACAAACAATTATAACAGTAGTAGCATAACTACAAAAAGGTAATTTCTAGGAGACAAGGTTGGTTGATTTCTTTTTTGTTTGGTTCATTTTAGATGTTTCAGTTTGTTGAACATTTTTTTTTAATGTGGATGAAAATCTTGATTTGA
This sequence comes from Pterois miles, assembly GCA_947000775.1. Taxonomy (NCBI): domain Eukaryota; kingdom Metazoa; phylum Chordata; class Actinopteri; order Perciformes; family Scorpaenidae; genus Pterois; species Pterois miles. Next base: position 13,453,745 of record CAMQGK010000549.1, on the reverse strand, counting down.
CTCAAAGGAAGCTACTGTTTGCACTTTAAAGGCTCTGAGTGGCAAATAGGAAGGGAAATACCTGAAAACTCAAAGGATTAAATTACTAACGAATACGACATCAACAAACCTTGAAGAACCCAGATTTGGACTTGAAGGTGCAGTGTGTAGGATCTAGTAGTGTGGTTGCAGATTGCGGCCGATAGAAACGTATCACATGTGCGAGAACTACAGTGGCTGACGCAAAAACACGATACTGCGAATGGTCCTCTCTAGAACCAGTGTTTGTCTGTCTGGGCGACCGGCTCTGTATGAACTGTAGATATAAACGGCTCATTCTAAGCTAACAAATGTTGATTATACACTAAAGAATACATGATTATTAATATTATATTCAACTTCTGAAAACAAACCACCATAAATGGTACACACTGTTCCTTAAAATGTCTGATTTAAAGTTTGTCTGATGTGAGACTGCAGCTGGTGAGTAATACTGACAGCACATTCAGTCACTGAGGAGTCGATGGTTTGCTCACCTGCTGCTGTTTCTGTATTTCAGTTAGTATTAATTTCAGTGTTTTTGCTGAGAAATGTCTCAGTCCAAAAGCTATTTTGACTCAGACATATCTTGGTCACACACACTGGTCTCGCACAGTTTGAGTAAGTATAGTTAGTTTTTTTTAGGCCACCATATGCTTGTGTGATTTTAGTGTTGAAGGTAAAATGAATTTGTAAGTATACAAAACAGTAGAAGACAAAGGTGGTTCTCCAAGGACGACACAGAGCTGTCTACCAAACAATCACTGGTTGATAATGGCAAAAAATCTGGATTAGCTTCACCAGCCAATATGAGAGATGTTTAAAAGATGATTTTTTTCTGATAGACTAGTTAAGATGGAGAAAGGCTATTGAAAAATGCCAATTTGTCTCCCAAATCATACTACAACAGGTTATAAGGGAATCATGTTTCAGGGTATACTGCAGCTACAATAATGAGGAAATTAACCCACTCTGCCTATGGTGCAATAATTACATTTCTCTTCAGTCGGGAGGTGTTAATTCTTTATAACATAGGTCAACAGTCACAGGGTCTGTTTACTGATTGGCTGCGGGTCGTCTCTAGCTGCACTTTGCTGCTAAAAGTTGCCAACTTTTAGTTTGGCCGCACTTCACGGCAGGATCAGACGAGCGCAGCTTGCTGAACTCTGCAGCAGCTGCCGCAGCTTTTCATAGATGCAGTATTGCATGTCAGCATTCCTCAGGCCGCACGTTGTCACTGCTCTGGTGTGAATTTAGCGTTAAACTGCATTTCCGCTTTAGTAGCTTTAAGGTTGGACAAATGAACTTACTCCATTTAATAATAATATATTCTATATCTTCATTTAAGTCATATGATGCTTACAATCAGTGAATCATTCAAACTTAATTTTTGTGGCTTCACCATTCCATCAAACAGAGATATACTGATATGACTTATGTTGACTAATATTAATATCTATTTAGTATTTCTACTACATCAGGTGAGATTGCGCTCTTGGTCAATTTCTGTATCTCAAATTTAAATCAGAATCATAGTCCTGGGTGAATCATGAGCGTGACACCCAAATAACAGAGTGAAAACTGAATGGATGCTGGTTAAATCCATGCGAGGGAAGTCAATCATTCTTTCCGTCAAACTCGACTCTGCAGGCTCTCACGCTTGCCTTGAACTCCATTTAAAGGATCTTGCCTACAGCTCTGGTAATGGTCGGCTGTACGTGTACGTTCACATCAAAAACCTGCCTAGTGCCATGACTGAGATTGAAAAAGAGCTGTTTTCCACCTTCATGGTCCCCCGCACAAACACAGACAAACAGAGAGTAAAAACCAGCCAGATAAACACACATACACACACACACACACACACACACACACACACACACACACACACACACACACACACAAATATGCAGCCTATTCATGCCAACAGATGACAGAGCGCATTGAGAAAATGCCAAAATGCTGACTACTGAGGGAGAGAGAGCACAAGGCTGAAAAATCTCCTATGTCAGACTGCAGAGCTGGCAGAAAAGAAAAGCATTGTTGAGGACACACACACACACACACACACACACACACACACACACACACACACACACACACACACACACACCTAGCAGCCTGTGTGGTACAAAAACAGGGCGGCAGTGCATATAACACACATACAGCCTGTGAGGTGTTGTGGCGAGACGGAAGCACAGACGAGCTGTCAGAGCGAACGAGCAAAAGAAGAAGCAGAAAGAAGTAAAAGCAGAGTTGGAGATAGACGGAGAGGGATAAAAGACAGAGCTGCACAGAGAAAAGGAGGCTTGCATCCTCCCGGCAGTGGCCTCTCTCTCTCTGTGCACATCTGCTCTTTCTCTTGTTGACCTCCATCATCTGTTCTTCTTTTCATCCTTTTCTCTTGTGCATCTCACCTGCCTCTTCTCGTTTTTTTTTTTTTTTTTTACACCAACAATACGTCACCATTCATTGTCAATGTCATCCTGTTTACTGTCATGCTGACCGAAACCTCAACGTCTCCTAGCTGCTGATAATCTCAGAAGACATATAGGGATGAAAAAATTAGATTCAAATAATTATCCCTACCTTAGAATGTATATACAGATGGACGACACGTCTAAACTTCCTCTCGCTTCACAAAGATGAAGCCAAAATATGCCAGCCACGGAGGCTGCCATCTTGAGATTATGACGTCATTTGGAACCAGAGTTTGCGTAGTAATAATCAGGGAGACTGGAGCTATCGTGGTCCTTCCCACATATTCGCTCGAGCCAATCACAAGCTGAGCACGGCCACAGTTTGTTAACACGAGTCACCTAGCTGCTATGTTAGCACCACGGTAGCTGTTTGGCTAGAAAGACACAGACTAACCATAACACCTGCATAACTACATTTATAATCAAATTCACATATTTGTATTATCCTATTGTCTCCTTGGCTTGTCCCCTGGCTATATGTATACAGGTATTTTTACAAATGGATATTTTCCTTGTTTTTTAAAAAAAAACCTTGAATGCAAAAACAACTCCAAACGCTCCGCTCGCTATATTATTTACATGTCAGCTCAAGTGAGATCACAAGTTAAGGGTCAACGAATTTTGAGACCACCCTCCTCACTCCCTTCCTTCGGCCTCGACATGTTTAATGTGTTCCTGCTTTGGCTGCGGTAACATTTTTCAAATGTAGAATAGTCTGAGCAGTGCTAACAAAATGTTGTTTCTGGCTCTCATTATACAAATGATGGGCAGGCACAAAGTCAGGAGAGGATGTTTTACACGTCCACGCCGACAGACAGTAACCAGAAATTTTACAAATCCGCACCGTATAAGGCTTTTTCAAAAATATCCTATGAGAGGCCAAAACATAGAGGAAAATATCTGTTTTTAAATATATCTACATACGTGGAGACAGGGCCTTAATGTATCTGCTCACCATCCGTCTCTTGTGGAGCAGTTTATACTTCAGCAGAGCAGCGTCGTACTGAGTTTGATGGTGCGATACAGGTAACATGATAGCCTCTAGGTTTGGACCCTCCAGCTCTCCGTTCCCTTCAAAGGTCAGCCCTGTCAAAACTGTTTGCAATTTGTCCGCGGCATAAATTCATGTGTCATAAGCTGAACTCAATGCGAAAAGCACCGTTTTTTTTTTTTGACTCGGCGAGTGAAATCTACTAATGAAGATCGACTTTTGCTGTTTAAAGTGTGGGGTGACCAGGCCTGTATCCTCCATCAGGACTGTGTTAACACTTCTGATTTATGCTGCAAAAACTAGAATGAATACTTGAATAAAATGCTACTGCTGCTGTTTTCTTGCGGTGATTGTATATAGATATAAACCCTACGATACCTGCATTATAATTGGTGATTTTAACATACATGTCGATAATCTGGCAGATACCAGAGCTGCTGGAATGGATGACTTTTAAACAGTATGTTAACATACCGACTCAAAAACATGGAGGCACCTTGGATTTAATTCTATCACATGGTCTTCTGTCACCGATCTCTCTTTGTCTGACCACCACTGTTTTTTTTAACAGTTTTGCTCATTCGCAGCATTGCCCCTGAAGTAGCCACAACTCTCACATCACATATTGCTAGTTACAAAAATGTTGTCTTACCAGCATCCTGTGGAGACTTAGTTCATGCTTTTAACCATAAAATGACTGATGCAGCTGCTCCAGTTAAAACCAGGAAAATAGAAAAAGGTCGGCACATGGAAAAATAGTCAAACAATGGAAGTAAAAGAGATTGTAGAGCTGCTGAGCGCAGACGGCGAAAAACTAAATTAATAATATATCACAGTATGCTGACCGAAAATTACAACAAGACAATTCAAACTTAGGCAAACATATTTGTCAAATATGATGATAATGATAACACCAACATTCACAATCCCAGAATGCATTTCAGAACAGTAGACTCTCTGGTAAAACCGCACATGCAGCTCTCGTATCGAGCTTCCAGGTTCTAAATGTGAAGAGTTTGCTGGCAGCTTCAGGGAGAAAATAATCAGCATTAAATCAGGTATCTGCCAGCAGAACAAGCACACTGCACTTTTACCTACAGTATATCCTGTGTACACAACAGAGCTGAAGCCCTCCACGTGTTCACTAGACAGAGTCCCTACCTTCCTTTTTAAAACTATTTCTAATTCTGTATCTGAAAACATCCTCGCCACAGCGAATCACTCCCTACAGCTTGGTCTCTTCCCCAATGATCTTAAAACTGCTCCAGTCAAACATCTTTTAAAAAAGGGAAACTGGATATTTTATGATCCAATTATATTATATAATTAAATATTATTATCATTAAATATTATTATTCGCAGGTTCAAATCCCGCTTGGGGCCCTTCTGTGCTGAGTTTGCATGTTCTCCCCATATTAGCGTGGGTTTTCTCCGGGTGCTCCGGCTTCCTCCCACAGTCCAAAGACATGCAGCTTAGGTTAACTGATCACTCTAATTTTAGGTGTGAATGTGAGTGTGAATGGTTGTCTGTCTCTATGTTGTCTGTCTCTATGTGCCCTGTGATGGATTGGCAACCTGTCCAGGGTGAACCCCACCTTCGCCCAATACCAGCTGGGATCAGCCCCCCCGCGACCCCTAATGGGATAAGCGGTTGAAGATGGATGGATGGATTATATATACATATATACATTATACATGCCTCCTGGCAGTACCATCGGGAGGGACGGCATCTCCTCACTCAGCTCTATGTGGCCGTGGCTCCTGATGACACCAGGCCAAGTGACTCACTTTTTAATTGTATTTTAGATAAAAAGGCCTGGATGCCACAGACTTTTTTACAGCTCAACCAGGATAAAACAGAAGTAACGATGGTTCAAAGACTCAGAGAGAAAACTGGCCTCCAAACTAAAAACACAAGGACTCAAAGCCAAGTGAAGCAAGAAATCTAGGAGTGATTTTTGATTCTGATTTGAATTTCAAGGCACATGTCCAGAGTGCTACAAAAACAGCACTTTAGCATCTGAAGAAAATCTCCAAAGTGAGGCCATTTCTCTCTCTGAGCAATGCAGACAGACTGATGCACACTTTTATAAATAGCAGTCTAGACTATTGTAACGCTCTCCTTTCTGGTCTGCCAAAGAATACAATTAATCAGCAACAATCAATTCAAATTTCTGCAGCAGGAGTGCTGACTATGACCAAGAGGAGAGCACACACTACGCCTATTTCAAAGTCTTCACACTGGTTACCTGTTAGCTTTCATATTGATTTTAAAACTCTGTTATTAATGTATAAGGCACTACACAGCCTTGCACTAGAGTACCTTGCAGAAATGCTTTTGGATATGAACCAGGAAGGTCCTTCAGATCCTCTGGTTCCTCTCTTATAGTTGTTCCTCAAAGCAGAACAGAAATATGATGCTCCCAGCCGCTGGAAAAGCCTTCCAGAGGAACTGAGAGGAGCTGAAATTATTGATATTTTTCACATGTAAACTAAAAATCTATTTATACTAGCTTTTATGTAGTGTTTTATAATTTTATGGTTTTATTATTTAAACTTATTTTATTTATCATGATCATTATAGTGATTATTTCACTCTATTTTGTTGCTGATCATTATCTCTTTTATTATATTTTTTGCTTATTTTGTGTTGTTTCAGAATTTTTTTTTAATTTTATTTCTTTATTTTTAATCCTTGTATTTTATTTACCTTTTATTATCTTAAATACCCACCTCTTATTGCTTTCTTATTCCATGAACTTTTATGTTGTTTTGGTGTCTACATCCATTTTTAACATTCTACATTTTGGCAATCATGCGTGCAGCACAGTTGCATTTGATTTGTTTGAAAGGTGCTACATCAATAAAGACTGATTGATTGATTGATAGAACGGACTGACCCGGACCTGAGACAGAGGATGGGATGCACAAAAGGGGTTGAAAAACAATAAGAGAGCAGGGAGAGCGAGCGGAGACAGCCGAGGAGCTTTGAAGGCAGCTGCACACACACAGGCCATGTTTCAGTGCTGTACAGGTGAAGCCCCGGTGAAGCAAGGAAACACCTGAAGGAACATTAAAGATTTATCACTTACAGCGTACAGTGAGCGGGCACACACACTGTCTGCTCCTCTTTCATATTGGTGTGTGTGTGTGTCGAGAGAGACAGAATCTACAGAGTCATGGTAATATCCATTCAGGAAGGTGTCGGCTTTCGGGTGGGGGGGGGGGGACGTGTTGACACACGCCCACGTAACCTTGGCAACCAGCAACCGCTGCGGGTGAAGATGAAGCACGTTGTCGAGGCGGGCAATTATGCAGTTACAGCCCTCCCCCGAATCATCGAACGGCGGACGCGTCAAGTCACACATGCACAAAAAGGGACGCACACATGACAGGTCACGTGACGAGCACAGACTTGGGAGAGAGGAACACTTTGGGGGAGATGACACACACATTTATTTCTCTCCATCTCTTCTGACACATCCTCTAAAAATACTCTTCCTCCCTTTTCTCTGACCCGTTCCTTATTTTACCCCTCGCGCTGTTTCCTCTCCCTTCCCTCACCCATCCCTCTCTGGCTCAGTGTGAGTGCTAGCTAGGGCCCAGCGGGTTTTCAAGGAGAGGTATGACACACCACAAGACTGCACACACACACACACACACACACACACACACACACACACACACACAGGCAGGTCATGCAGAGAGAGACTCAGCTACTGCTGCTGAAGAGAAAGCCTGTGGCGTATAGATCCTCCTCTCTCCGTCTCTACATCCTCCATCTCTCTTCTATTTCTTTCACTCTCTCTCTCTCGTCTGTGATCGTCTCGCTGTACAGACGACAGCTGACACCGACATTAAAAAGTTTGCTAATAACCTCCCACACAACACAGTCTGGCTGTCACTTTTAAAGCCACACTGGCCGGGTATTATTTTCTGTTTTGAACCCAACAAACACAAATTCGCGAAGGCAACTGCAGACGGAGCCAAGAATCTGTGTACAGTTTGGTTTAACGGAACATTTGGATGAGGCAAATCACATTTTGGTTCTTGACCAAGCTAGTTTTTGTCTTTAATCCCTGAAGGTTGTTCCAGCACACTGACTGCAATTTAGCCACATTTAGCTGGGAGCTGGTGTTAATCTTCCACTCTCTTTATAACTCAAGGTGTTTACACGATCATTATAAAGCTTGGTATTCATGTCAGGATCTGTATTTTGAAAATGCATGCCCGAGCACCAAGGACGGAGGTGTTGGCAGCCACAGGGGACAGTGTAGTTAACTGTGTGTTTTTGTTTTTTTGCCCTTGATGAAGTTATAGGATAGAAGTTAAAAGCAGAGAGGGACATCAGAAATAGTCGCTGGGCAATTTTGGTCAATTTAAGAATCTGTGCTTTCTGTCCGTTTTGATCAACGTTTCAACTACTACAGCTTTCCCTAATTTGACCCATGTGAGTTGTTTTTATGATGACCTGAAATACAAATAATGCTATATACGGAGTCTATAAATAGGCCTTCGAGTTCTCCAATAAATAACTTCAAATAAAAAGTCTACATTTTATGAGCTATCACAACCATTACATATTTTTGTCCTCAATTTAAAAGAGTAGTGGTGCTCACGGGTGCTGGTTAGAGCCAGTGGCCAACTCGGGTTTGAAGAGTGAAGCCAATGCTGAAGTGACTTAAACTTGCATTCTTTCTAATAACCAGCAGGGGGCGACTCCTCTGGTTGCAAAAAGCAGTCTGATTGTACAGAGGTCTATAAGAAAAATGATCCGACTTCTCACTTGATTTATTACCTCAGTTAACAACAAACATCAGTTCATGGTCTCAATCGCTAGTTTCAAGTCTTCATTAATACAGCATGATGTTCATCTAGTAAATTATGGTCCCGTTTAGAGTCAAATAGACCATGCCAGAGCAGAAATCAAGACCCGAACCATGATAACGACATGAATTGTACCATTACTTACAAACTTTTCTGTAAAGCAAAAACATATATTTATATGACTCATATGCCAAAAGGAAGATCTGGGGGACCACTTCTGATTAGTACTTACTTGTGTTCTGCAAGTATTAATATGTAGGTTTGTAAATCTGGATGATTTGTTTTCCACTGATTATTATTACGGTATTAATATATTTTTCTCATTAACATGCAAAAGCTAGTTGTATTTGACTTTGGGAACATTTTGACCTCATTATTCATGCCAATAATGTGTATTTGAGAGGGAGGGAGAAACTAATGTGACCCATCCATCAGTCTGAGATCAGAAATAGAGACACAGAGAGAAGGAAGCAAAAGCAGGTTAATAGAGGCTATAAAAGAGGAGTTCGGACGAGGACGACATGGACAAGGTGTTTTTTACCGTCGCTTCCCAGCATTGGACGCATGATGGGCTGCCACTAGGCACCTGGTTTGACGATTTTCCATCGTGGGCTGCTGCTCCCAGCTTTCAAACCGGAATCAACATGGCGGCTTGTTTCGAACCTTTCTTATCTTACATTTTGAAAATAGTTCACCGAAATATGTTTCTGAAAACATTTCATGCTAGAAATAAACCATGCTGAATCTGTCTTTATTTTGGATCGACAATGCTTAGTTTAAAAGTTTCTAGGGAGTTTTCTCAGAGGCAGCGAGTTGCGTCAGACGCACCTGATTTGCACAAAGTAGCCTTGACCTCAAATTTACGCAAATACATATACAATGAACGGGAAGTGTGGAAAAGGATGGAGGCTGTGGACATGCACCATAAGACACTCACTTGATTTGTACAACTCCAATTGCTGATGCATCATATTTGCTTCGGATAGATTTTTGTACACAACTCCCGGAAGAAAGGGATCTTATAAAGACCAGCATGAACAGAGGGGAATATTACAGCAAGAAATGTTTAAATGCACACATGGGCATCTGACTCTTGCTTTAAGACAGGCAAAAATAATCTATTCTTAAGAAGGAGAGCAGAGAGGATGAGAGGAGAGTTGCTGTCAGTTGTGCTCGGCTGCTTCTTTCGATGTAAAGAAGCCTGTTTCTGCAGCTCCTCTCCCTCTCTGTTATCCTCACCTGATCACTGTTGCCTCTCTCCTCCTATCGCTCTGCCGCTATGTTTCTCATCAGCTCTTCCTCTCTCTCTCTCTCTTTCTCCTCTACTCTTTCTCAACCACTCTGCCACACTCCACTGGCTTCAGCAAACGGCTCCCCTGTCATATTATCTCACACACACACACACACATACACACACACACACACACACTGAGAGAAGCCTACAAACAGTGAGAAAGTGTTGCAAGCATATAAAAAATATACTGTTTACACGCAAAAACAACATATGCACATACATATGTTCTCCTGTATGTGTACACACACGCATGTGCATGCATATAGATACACACTGACACACACACACACACACACGTGAACACACACCCTCAGACCAAGGCTACTCCGGGGGCGAGAGAGGCCCACTGCAGGGGATGAAACTTGGTAGAGAGTAAAAAAGATGTACTGTTCTCACTACCTACACTGCTGTATTTGATCATTTTCATGCTTTGGTATATAAAATAAGCAATCTAAAGAATATCTGCCATATATGGCTAATTATTATTGACATATACACACTCTCTCAGCACTATCAGCTGAGACTAAAATGAGTTTTCAAGTATCAAAACATAAAGCAATGACAGATGTGAGACAACAGCTTCAAAGTGATTATTTTGGTGCTTTATAAAAGACACATGAGAGACGAGAGTTTTGTAGATTTAATAGATTATTTTACCACCACAGTCATTTAAGGACACCCCATCCTTTCATATACACATACACAATGTATTTACTGCCAGCGTAACAACACAGATGTTAAACAGAGACATGTTTTTTCCTTATCTAGCCTACAGATCTCAGATTAAGCTGTGGCACATACTATAGTTTTATTACTAGTTAGTGTGTGTGTGTCCCCTCTTGTGGTATTCATGACCTTATAAGTGGAAAGTTTCTGAAAGCTCTGAGTAAACGAGTTGTGACGTGTTTATTGACGTCACAAATGGTGGAGGCCATGGAGGGTAATTTTTTGGTACATAAGAAGTTAATATATTGTAATTTTAGCTCAATATTGTTTTTCTTCATAATTTTATGTCTGAGCAAAATGATATTACCAAAAGCCTCATCTGTTTTCTCTGTCATACTTGCTAGCTTGCTAAATTGTTAGCCTCTGCGGCTTATAGACGCCGGCAGTAACGTTAATATTGCCGTTGCTTAGCAGTGTGTCCTTCACGAACTAAGCACTTGAACGGCAAGCATATTGTGTACACGAGTTTCATTTGACGGCGCCATTAGTCTTTATGCTAAGCTAAGCTAATCGTCCCCAGGCTCCAACTTCATATTCACCGGACAGATATGAAAGTCATATATCAATCTTCTTGTCTGACTGTCGTCAAGAAAGCGATCAAGCCCGTTATCTCAAATTGTAAGTACAGATTTTTCACGTGGATCCAAAATTGTTGAAATGTTGAGTCTCATGTTCCCCATATACGACTTCCCATGTTGCAAACGCGAGCTCACGAGCTTCATTAGAAGGCACCATCAGTCTTTATGCTAAGCTAAGCTAATCTCCTGTCATATTCAATGGACAGATTAAAGTGTGCGTTTCTGCAGAAACGTGAATTAAATAGATGTATTTGTTGTACATAGTTTCCAGTATTATCAATATTATTACACAAGCTGTGTTTTGTTTTATTGCAGGTAACAGGTAATATTACAATATTTTATTATTAATATTATTATTATGGTTGTGCAATAAAGTAGGCTGAGTGACAGAGGAGCATGGATAGAGAGGCTGTTGACAAGAGACAAAGAACACTATAACGTGCTGTGGTCGATCTACTGCTATTTCCACAACAACAATAACAACAACAGAAATCGCAACACTAAACGCAACATATTTATGCCAAGTAAGCGGAGTGAAAGGGGCTTCTCCAGTTGGCTTTCCTGTGTTTCCTGTGTGGTCCGCTCAAAGGGTTAAAGCCCAAAGTGAACTGAATTGTAAGAAGTTGGTTTCCAAGGGAAACTGTTCGCACCGTTCCAGCTGAGGCGGGACAAACCAACTGCCTGACACGGAGGGGAGAGGGGTGCTCCGGTAACGTGACGAATTAACGTCGCACCGCGTCGCTCATTAAATTATAACACACCTTATTTTGTGTATTAGTATACACGTAAGATCCTATTAGTGATGATGTTTGTCATTAAATCTGTTTTTGTCGCATACTATTCATACTATTTCTTGCCGCGCCCCTCCCGTACAGCTAGAGTGCTGGGGTCCCTGCCAAGTCGGTTTGAAAAGAGCAGACAAAGGCTTTGAGCCCAGGACGCCCCTCTCTCTCTCTCACTCTGCCTACAAAGCCAACCTAGCTCTATCTTTTCTGCTTTTCTATCATGGAAATGTTTTCTAATAGGCGGCGTTAACGGTGTTGGTTTTATTTTTCACTTTCTTACTCTGAAATGTACGACCGTCTGGATCCCCGCTCGGCCGAGAGAGGGAGGCTTTTTGTAGGTATAATACAAGGAAGCGTCGTCTGAGAGAGGGAGAGAGAGGGGGAAGGATTGACGCTTTTTCCTCCTCTCCTCCTCCTTCTTCCTTTCAGCCCCCCTCGCCTCCTCTTTTTGGCGGAGAGAGGAGTTGAGGCAGGAATAAATATTTTTGATTTCCCCCCTTTTTTAAATGCATTTTAATCCTACTGCGCAACGAGACCGGATCACGTGGGGTTGGAGAGAGTTGGATCGATTTTGCACAGTTCAATGTGAGAAAAAGAGAGAACTCCTATTTCTTTTTTTTTTTTTTACTTCTGTGGATAACTGGGACTGTTGATACTTTTGCATAATTGCAAGAGAGGGGGTTCTTTTCTCAGCCTTGGAGGTGTGGAGTATTAAATCTTATATGCCTGGGGTTTGAAAAACAATGGAGACGCACATTTCGTGCCTCTTCCCGGAAATTTTGGCCATGATTTTCAGCTATCTGGACGTGAGGGACAAAGGCAGGGTAGCCCAAGTGTGTATCGCTTGGAGGGACGCATCCTACCACAAGTCAGTGTGGAGGGGGGTGGAGGCCAAGCTGCACCTCCGCCGGGCCAATCCCTCCCTGTTCCCCAGCCTCCAGGCCAGGGGCATCCGGAGGGTCCAGATCCTGTCCCTGCGTCGCAGCTTGAGCTATGTGATCCAGGGGATGCCCAACATCGAGTCCCTCAATCTGTCCGGCTGCTACAACCTCACGGATAACGGGCTGGGTCATGCATTCGTACAGGAGATCCCGTCACTGAGGGTCTTGAACCTGAGTCTGTGCAAGCAGATCACAGACTCCAGTCTAGGCAGGATAGCTCAGTACCTGAAGAACCTGGAGGTGTTGGAGCTCGGTGGCTGCAGTAACATCACCAACACTGGGCTTCTGTTGATAGCCTGGGGCCTCCACCGGCTCAAGAGCCTCAATCTGAGGTCCTGCAGGCATGTCTCGGACGTGGGGATTGGACACTTGGCGGGCATGACCCGCAGCGCGGCGGAAGGCTGTCTGAATCTGGAGTACCTGACCCTCCAGGACTGTCAGAAACTGACGGACCTGTCACTCAAACACATTTCCAAGGGGCTCACCAAGCTCCGGGTACTGAACCTGAGCTTCTGCGGGGGGATCTCAGACGCGGGGATGATCCACCTCTCCCACATGGCCTCCCTGTGGAGCCTCAACCTACGCTCCTGTGACAACATCAGCGACACAGGCACCATGCACCTCGCCATGGGCACCCTGAGGCTCTCCGGGCTTGACGTGTCCTTCTGCGACAAGATAGGGGACCAGACCCTGGCGTACATCGCCCAGGGGCTGTACCAGCTTAAGTCCCTGTCCCTGTGCTCGTGTCACATCTCTGATGACGGGATAAACCGGATGGTGAGGCAGATGCACGAGCTGAGGACCCTGAACATTGGACAGTGTGTGCGCATCACGGACAAAGGGCTGGAGCTCATAGCCGACCACCTGACCCAGCTGGCGGGCATCGACCTGTATGGATGTACCAAGATCACCAAGAGGGGACTGGAGAGGATCACACAGCTCCCCTGCCTTAAAGTGTTGAACCTGGGACTCTGGCAGATGACAGAGAGTGAGAAAGTGAGGTGATTGGAGATGTTTTTGTTGTTTTTGTTTTTGGATGGGGACATGAGGAGGGGGAATAGATGGGCGGGTGTATTTCTTTTCTTATTTAAAAAGAGAGAAAACCTCCCTTTTCCCTCCTGTGTGGTTGTGTAAGGTGTGCTTCTCCCATGTGACCAGAGTTTTATGTTCAAATGTTTTTATTTTTCTCTCTGTTGGCCTTGCAGGAGTTCAATTAGTGTTTGATATGACTTAATATTCTGCCTGGTAGGAAGCAATTAAAACTTACTTTTTTGCAATGAGCTCATGAAAATTAGTTTTAATATCTCAGAAATTCTGACATCAGACTGGAATAACTTGCAATGCAAATCAGCTTGTTTCACACATACTGACGCTAGCTTCAAGTGAAACCATCCAAAGTGGCATGCACCTTTTCATTTAAAGCAAAGTGAGGTTTTGAAAAATGTATTTTTTATTATTATTATTTTGTTTTTGTTTTGTTTTTACAGTGAGTCTGGATTTGAGACATTTACGACAAATCTCCACTACAGCCATCACGCCTAAAAAACATTTGGCTACCTCGTATGTGGTTGTTTTCAAAGGGTGTATACTGTTAAAAAAATAACAGAAGGAAAGCGAGAATGAGAGACTGGGAGAAAATGTGCCTAAAGGGACTGTGTCTGCCCCCTCCCCCCATCCCTCCCTCCCTCCATGAGCAGAGCTGGAGAAAGGAGACCAGGACACAATCTAACTACCTTTGTTAATTTACCCCCATAAACAGCAACAATTTCCCACCGAGAGAGAAAGAGAGAGAGGGAAGGACAGCGAGCTGTACAATGTATTCAGATTTTAATGACGACGCTTTATGCAAAAAACATGAACCCGCTTGTGTGCGAGAGCTTTTTTATCGTTTGTATCCTCATTTTTAGGGATAAAGTCCAACTTTCACACCCCTTCGAGGCGTGTTGTGTTCAAGCTTTGGCCAATATGACGGAGACAAGATTATCAGCCTACCCTTAGGAGAAATACCTATAGTCATCCTGTTAGAGCTGCAACCAACAATATTGATTAATCTGCTGATTATTTTCATGATGAATTGATTAGGTTGATCTATAAAATGGTGAAAAATGTCAAAGATGATGCTTGTTTTGCCCACAATTCAGAGTTTACTGTCATAGAGTAAAGAAACCAGAAAATATTCACATTTAAGAAGCTGGAGAAATTTGACTTTTTTTCCCTTAAAAAATCACTCAAACCAATTAATCGATTATCATAATAGTTGCTGATTAATGTATTAGTTGACAAGTAATTGATTAATCCTTGCAGCTCTACATTACTATATGTAATGTTTATTTTTGATGAGCTATTTGCTCTGGTACAATAATGTCACTTTTTCTTCAACTAATTGGACAAAAATCCGATGTTTTTTCTGAAAAAATACTCAAACTAATTAATCGATGTTGAAAATAGTTGGCGATGAATTCAGTTGGTTGATTGTTCGTTGCAGCTCTGCCTTTTATAATAGAGATATAGGAATATTGAAGCGCTACAGTGCTAGATGAAAAATATGATGAGGCTGTAATTAAACACTACATACGTCCATGTAAGTGTGCTGTCGGGATATTTTTTCTAAGGGATGCTGGTGGACATAAACGGATGTCGTTCAGAGTGTCGTACTTCAAATTGAAGTGATTTCTTTACCTTACATTGATCAAAACAAATCAGGGTTTGTCTCGTGGCTTTATTTTCCCACGTTAATGCCAACACAGGTCGCATTCATATTCATGTTGCTCTCACCGCTGAGAGAGAGAGTGAGAGAGGAGGGTAAGGATATCTTTTTCTCCCTCCTCTTTTTCTCTATCTCTCCCTGAATAAAAATACCCCGAATCCATTTTGAGACATGCTTAGAATAAGGAGCAATCGATTATTTTTTCTTTCTCCCTCTCCGTGTCGGGTTACAAGCGAAATGCGTCTCTTTCTCTCCCCATCTCCCTCTCTCTTTTTCTTTCACACACACACACACACACACATTAACCCACACATGCACACACATGGAGGCCTGTGTGTGCGCGTTTTTAATGTAATGCAATGACCTGCTAGAAAAATTAATATACGGATGTGCGTCCTGCTGAAAAAGCTGTGTGTGTTTGACAAATAAAAAAAGATGTACTGTATATTATGTGTTTGTAAAGAAGAAAAAAAAATGCAGAATCCCAAAATTTAAATTGTTTTATATTCTTACGGTTAAAACAATTAAAGATATTTATATAATGAACGAAAAGAGCGGTGTGGACTACTTTTGTGTAGGTGTAGCACTCTATTATTTGTTTTTTCATCAGCAATGTGAAAGATCTTTTGGTAATTTGACATTGTTTATTCCCACAGTGCTGCTATGGTCTTGTCCTACAATGATGTAGGCACATTTAATACAAAAAGGGCTTTTATTCTAATGCATTACTCCTAATAACCGCCCACGCATTTCTGAGTATTGTCCCTTATCAGTCCAGCCTTGCTGCTCAAAAAAAAAAAAAATCTGTTGTGTTGTTTTATTATTTACAAGGAGATTCAAAATGGATGCTTGCCGTCTTGATTTGGCTGCAGTGCCTGTGTAATTAATTATCACCAGGGCGTTTATTATAGGAAGCTGTTCTACCCTGCTGGCTTTTTTAATCATCAACGTCTGTTTTTTACCCTCAAATGCAACAAAAAAAGGTGTTTCAGCTCAACTGGTAGTACTTGAGGTTCACATTTACGTCCCAAAGGTTTGAAAGGTGTAGGTTAGGGTTGTATTAGGTGGATTTCATGGTTTAAACGGAAGGTTTTTGGGTTATTAGCTTTGGTTATATTTTTACAGTGTTTTATTTCACATGTGGCAGAGCTGCGTCTGTGCGGCGTAATGAGATCTAAAGTTGGTTAGAGTAGATTTCCCCTCTTTCTGCTTTCCATCATGGACGTGTCCTGTGTGTGAAGTGACACCACACACACACACACACACACACACACACACACTCAGAGGGTTGCCAGACCAGTCAGTAGCCATTGTCTGTCTTTAGAAGTTAGGAAGGCAGGTTTTGGGGGGGGATTTTTTTTTCCTTCTTTTCCTCTCTTTCTCCTCCTCTTGTTCAGTCACGCATACCAGATCCTAGACCAGGCAGGAGACCCCCCTACCCCACCACCCCACCCACTGCTCCTTGCACCCCCCCCCCACCCCACCGCCCCACAACCACACACACACTTTTTAGCATTCCACACCATCATTCACAGCATTTAAGCATTCTCCCTCCCCTGACTCTCTGTCCATGGGGATTTGGGGGGGATAAAGGCCAGCAGAGGGATTGTTGACCACAGGGACAGCAAGAGAGACGGAAAGAAAGAGGACACAGAAAGAGAGAGAGAGAGAATGTCAGTGTTTGCTGTTTCTTAAGTTTGCTTTAGCTGGCCTTTGGTCTTGTGCAATAACTCTGCAATGAGTGCCACTGAGATGTGAAAAATTTGTCTGTGACATTTTTGTGCCGGTTTACCCCAGAAACATCTGAAAATCAGTGTGGAAACCACAGTAAAAACAACATGTAGCTGAGCTATGCTTACTTCCGATACAGTACTATTGTTATATATTGTGTGCCTTGTTGTTAGGGTTGGGACGACACACCTATCTCCTGGTTCAATACTGTGGGTGTTGATTCGATATGTATTGTCATTCTACAAGTACTGCGATTCAATAATAGGATTTTTTGCAGTGGGAAAAGTTGAGTCATACACTTCTAGGGATTTTTACTTTGGACAATATCTAAATTAATGCAGTAAAAATTTTTTTCAGCATGTATGTAGTCATAGATGTGACGTCAAATATATCAGTCATTGTCAGGCATTGTTTATTACATTTTTTCCAGTACACTAAAAATCAAAGACTAAAAACATTTCCCTCACAAATTAGTGATACGTGTAATATTTTATCAAATCAATCTTATTTTCATGCATGTATTTTGCGTATTTTGAAAACCAGACGTCGTCATATGTGTATACTTCCTTTAACTCTGTCAAATCCGTCGTTAGCCCTACTGTCAGCTCTGTACTCTATACATCCATGGTCAGCTCCATCAGGGCCGTTTGGATGCATGTAATAAAAATGTGAGTGTATAGGTGCTCTACAGCTGTAGCATCGGCCGATTTGACCACAGAGATGAGAGTGACGGTCGGCTTGACCGCATGTTACCGCAATACAATAACGTTTCCTGTCCATGACAGAGTTAGCATGCAGCTTTAGCCGTGATGTCTAGCTCTGCTTTTCCTGCGATGTGTGAAACCCAAAGTGTCTCCGTACTTCACTGTATGTGTAGTGTTTACCACTCTGGATTTATAATGTGAGGGTGCAGGTTATATCCATGTGGACCCTCTGCCGTTTTCTGCTTTCTCGCTTCAGCTCGCTGCGGCCGGCTACATTTTGTTATGGTTAATAGATATGGAAAGGATAAGACATCACTTTACTCACTACTACAACAATAAAAGCAGTAACCCTTCTGCCTCTGCATAGATTCAAATAAATCAAATATATCAATTCTGGCATTATAAATCTATTTCAAAATCTTAAAAAATATTGTGATACACAAGTGAATCGATTTTTATTAATCTATGTGCTGCAGAGAGGCAACAACAAGAAACAAGTCAAAAGGAAAGAGGTGCGACGGTGAACCAAATTGGAGCTTGAATGCTGATAAATGAATAGAGAGGTGTGAGGCGTGCAACGTAGCCAATTGTTTCTTTATCATTTGACATTTGGTGTCTGCAGACCTTTCCCCGACAGATACAGGAGGCTTACCGTGACAAGGTCACATCACACATTTCTACAGAGAGGTCCGCAGGCTGAAATGTAGACTGACAAAGATACAATCAGCTGCATTCAAATGATAATGTGATACCTTATTAATCCCCATAGGGAAAATCTCTTTTTGTCTGTCACCATCCACAGGGAGGTCAGAGGTCAGGCTCAGCCCCAGAACCCCACTGCTGGAGCTATACTGGGGATTTGGTGTCTTGCTCAAGGACACATCAGCAGGGTGGAGGGTTGTCATGTTTTTTTGTACGTTAGGTCACCTTGCCTCGCTGTTTGTTTGTGAGTCCTTGGTGCGGGCCACCTGTGAAGCACCAATTTTAAAATACTCTTTTTCGATGAAACAGTACAGTCTGTGTGGGGAATGCACACTCGTTCCTTATTGTATAAGTTGTAGTCTCATTTGTATTTTGAATAGACAGAGCCGGTTGTGAATTAAGCTCTGGAGTTTCTCTGCTGGGCGTTAGGCATTATGTGGTTATGGAGGATGATGCATCACTCTATTGTATACTGTGCAAGTTAACTTTGCATTGCATGAAAAGAAGTGTGGACTATACTGAACACAGGTGCTACCCATATTTCTCTTACACAAAAAAGATCATTTGCAAGAAAAATATCACTACGTATCACCAAAAGCTAATTTGTGTTTGAAAAAGACTACACTAGCACAGAACATTTTGTAATTTTACACTTCTATATTAGCTAATCTTTAACACAGTTCTGCTTCCCTTTTGCTGTACACATTTACACCCAGTTGTCCTGCAGACAAAGTTCAGTTTTTAGATATTCCATCTGAATGATTTGTAATTTTCAGATTCAGGTGCAACGTTTCAATAATTTTGAATCCACTAAAGGAAACTGTCCAACAATTTGGGACAACAGGCTTGTTCTAGACAAGAGCTAGACGAGAAGATTGATATATGACTCTCATATCTGTCGACTGAATATGAGTTGGAGCCAGGAGGCAATTAGCTTAGCTTAGCATAGCATAAAGACTGATGGTGCCTTCAAATGAAACTCGTGAACTCGTTAACAACATGGAGAGTCATGTACACAATATGCTTGGTGTTCAAGTGGTTTAGTCATGACAACGCTGCTAAGCACACCTCAATATTAACATTACTGTCGGTGTCTCGAAGCCACAGAGGCTAACAATTTCGCAAACTATCAAGTGGGTAACATAATGAAGGAAATGCAAAGACATAACGACAGAGGAAAAAGATAAGCCTGTTGGGAGTATCAACATTTTCCTCATAGTATAAAATTATGTTTAAAATTACAATAAATTAACTTATCATGCACCAAAAAATGTACTAGTTATTTCCCCATGCTCATCTTAATGCTAAGCTAAGCTAATCAGCTGCAGGCTGTACCTTCATATTAAACGTACATATATGAGATTGGTAGTGATTTTCTTGTTGAATTCTCAGCAAGAAGAAGCGTGTTTCCTAAAATGTCAAACTACTCCTTTAAGATATTCTTGGTCCCTGCTTAGGGGCTCAAGTCTTACAGCTGTAGTGTGTTTACAGTTTGTTGTGGAGATGATCAAATGTGTTAAAGTCCACATACTGACCAACAAATGTAGCAAAACATTTTGGCACGATTGCTCAGCTTGGCTCATGAAGAGAATTCAACAACTTGAGGATGAGACTGTGCGGATGATTATTCCAACCTTATTCCAACCAACTGAGTAATAACATTGCCAGGTTTGGGGCTTCATCTTTCTCCTGTGTAACTCAAAGGTTTCTCTGTGGCAGCCATGTACAGTGTAAGGCAGCTGCGATCAAAGCGCTCACCAAATGGCTTTATCTTAAGAATATACCTCGCTCTCAGTGCGATTCGCTTTTCAAACCCACACATCCTGCCTGTCTGAATGATTGACAGCCTCCAAACAAGTTAATTCAAATGCTTACAGTCACCCAAATTAGACAAAGGCCTACGTTTCTGCCCCATACAGGTCACTAACGTGTAACAGAAACGGTTTCGTGCTATAAAAGCTGCTTTTTGCATTTGAACTTTGGCGTGTGAGCGAGTGTGCGTCAAGCCCGTAACTTGTAAAAGTTGAACTGTGACTCGTCACGTTGTGCTCTGAACCACATTTCCTGTCAGGCTGAGAGGAACAGCAGCGATCGTGTGTGTGTGTGAGTGTGTGTGTGTTTTACTGCTATCATTAAAGGAATTGTTCACCATTAAAAGAGGAACTGGGGCTCTTCACAACAAAGCAGCAGGGGTATTAGCAGCAGAGTGTTACTGCCCTCCCTCCCCATCATCCCTCTGTCTTTGGCTGCAACTCCTTGTCTCTGTTGGTCCCTTCCCTTTTTCTTCTTCTTCTAAACTTATGTATTCCTAATTTTGAAGCTTTTGCGTCTCTTCACCTCCACCTGCTTACTTCCCACTCTTTTCGTTCCGACTCTTCACCCCTTCCTTCCTCCTCTAGCTTTACTTCTTTCTCAAAACCTCACAGCCTTCCTCCCTA
Source organism: Pterois miles (assembly GCA_947000775.1). Lineage (NCBI taxonomy): Eukaryota > Metazoa > Chordata > Actinopteri > Perciformes > Scorpaenidae > Pterois > Pterois miles. The sequence continues at coordinate 13,432,823 of CAMQGK010000549.1, read as the reverse complement.
TCTCTCTCCTCTTTCTCCGTCTCCCCCTCTCATTTCATTTCCATTTCTACCCCTCCTTCCTCCTCCTCTCTGCGGTACCTGGTGTTGAGGTGTCGCTGACGTACAGTAGATGGCTCTTTGAAGTCCCAGGGGCCCTCGGGGGCTGTGTGTGTGTGTCAGGAAACTTTTTTTTTTTTTTTTTTTTTATCAGCAGCTCCAGTCAAGAACATTTGGGCGTCTCTAACGTTGAAACGACCTTCCCCATGCAAGTGTTCATTGATGTGTGTGTACTGTTTTCCTGATTATGTATAGCAGGGGAATTTAAATCCCTATTACCATTCCTTATTTGGCTTTCTCAGCCAATCAAAGCTGAACAGAGGGGATAGTTCAGCTTTTTTAAAGTTAAGGAGGTAATTGGGACAAAACTATACTTTTTTGTGTTTATAATACAAGCTTAATTAGATTTTATGAGTCCTTTGGGATAAGAAACCACATAAAAACACATGTTTTCTCTTCAAGTAAGACTATAAAAACACCATTATAATCATTGTAGGAGGTAGGTATTGTTTTAAAGTTATTCAGAGCAGGAACATGGAATAGTCATACTGTAACTTACTGGGTTTTCCAGCTGGAACAGTTGGAGAAATGAGGGAGGAGGAGCAGAGGAGAAAGCACCTCTGTCCTGAAGTCTGCTATGGTCAGCACCCAACCTGGAGAGAGAGAAGGAGAGGGGGCGGTAAGGCAGAGGAAGAAAGAGAGAGAACCAGGAAAAGAGTTGAAAAAAGAAGAGAAAGGAAAAAGGGTCGAGGGAGAAACAGAGAGAGAGAGAAAGAGAGAGAGGAATCTGTGAGTCACTGTTTAACTGTGGGCTGCTAAAAGTCGGCTAGCCATGTTAAAATACCATCTGGACACACACACACACACACACACACACACACACACAATACAGGAATCTGCCTAAAATTCAACAATGGTTGGCACACACACACACACACAATACACACGCACACACACACACGCACACACACACACACACACACACATACAGGAATCTGCCTAAAATTCAACAATGGTTGGCACACACACACACACACACACACACACACACACACACACACACACACACTGTATTAAAAGTTTATGCAGACCTACCCTGCTCTCTCTCTCTCTCTCTCTCTCTCTCTCTCTCTCTCTCTCTCTCTCCGCTGCCCAACAGACCAGCTAATTATTTTCCGTCGGACACCAGGCACGAACGCACACCTCCGCTGCACATTCCTCAAAAAGCAATGAGCTGCTTTTCTACAAAGGTAAGGATTCAGACGAAGGTCAGAAATAACTCTTTCCATTTCAGAAAGTCGAACTTTGCAGCAAAGGAGGAACAATTACATCATCCGACCCCTAAGTGATTAATTATTGATGATTTTTTTTTCTCTGAAGAAGAAGTAGGTGGATTACAATCAGTTCTTTCTCTACAAGAACGATCCTTGCCAGAGATGGTTTTAACTGCAGTATTATGCAACTGTCTCTGTAACTATTATTTTCACCAATTTGAACACTACTGATTAATCTGATGATTGGCTGTTTGATTACTTTATTAATAGTTTACTTAGTGTTGTTAGATAGTTGTTACTGAACAAGTAACGAAGCAGTAAAGGGCATGCACGCTCAGCAAACCTCTTCGTAATAACACTGTGATACGTGGGACACATCTAAAGCAGCAGTACGTAGAAATGGAGCAAATATGATGAAAAATAGTTATTTTTATAAAACAGTCACTATATCCTGACAGTGGTGCATGAGACAGGTAATCTGATAAAATCATGTGTCTCTGTGTCCTCTGGTGCTCCTAATGGCATCTGCAAAATTTCACAAACCGGAGGAAAACAACCAATCAGAGCTGATCTGAAGCCTGCCGTCTCTAAGCAGCTGTCAATCATTCGTGAACTTCGATCAAACAATCAAACCGGGCAGCGCTGATCAAATATAAATCAGTCTTCTGTTACTGTAATGTCTATTTCTCTCCTTTTCAGAAACATCTTGTAGTTACTGTTTAGCTGTAAAATGAGGAAGTTTGCGACCTGGCAGTCATGTTGAGATCTGCTGGAGAAATACCAAGCTCTGCCCACCAGCCAGAACAATGACCAGTGTGCAGGATTTAGTGGCATCTCACTAACTGAATAACGCTATGTCAGCTTCAAGGGGTCAGCCAGTGCTTACAGGCTGTATTTAAATGCCAGACGGAAATTTCATTGGTTCATATTATCTTGTAAAGCAATACAGTTTATTTGAAGCAGTTTTTACAGCCATATACCTCTGTGTACTTTGGTACTCCTATCAGCTCTGTTTTTCTGTTCGCTTAGTCTCTACAGGTACAAGTACAGACAAGTACAGAAGAACTCTGTTTTAAGACACCTTTTGACTAGAACATATCTACTGTCACACATTAAATTCATAACATTTCTATATTATTTCTATATATTTAAAACGTTATTTTCACATATAAAAACAGTTTAGTGTTGCTCTTCGTGTGTGGGGGCTAAACCCCATTAATTGTAAAAAAAAAAAAAAAGTTTAGTACATTAATTAAATAGTAGTAATAATATATAAAATAGTGATAGTAGTGATAGTATATACAAATACACTGTATAGGGAGGAAGTTGGGTTGGATGGATGGGTCAGAAAACACCAGACTTTTGCCCAGGAGATATTAGGTATTTGGTCATAAAAGTATTGGATGCATTTTAATTTTGACCTGAAGATGGAGCTAAGAAAAGTCACTTAAATTATTACGCAAATGTAATGAACCAAATGTCATGACAATCCAAATGAAACAGCTGTTGTCACATTTTACTAAAAGCTAAAAATGTCAACTTCATGGTGGTGCTAGAGGAAAAATCAAAGGCTCACCAAAGCCAGTTGGCTTCATCCTCTGTGGACCATACATGTCTGTACCAAATTTCATAGCAATCCCCATCTGATGGTTAATATTCATTAAAATATTTATTATTGATATTTCAGATCGGGCCAAATTGGTGCACCGACTGACAGACATTGCTAGTCATGCTGCTAGCGTGGCTAACATAACAATTTAAAAATTATATCTACAATTGTTTGTTTTTGTGGGATCAACAGTCAAAATCCAAAGATATTCAATTTTACAGTGATATAAAACAGAAAAAAATAAATGCAAACTCTCATATTTGAGAAGCTGGATGAGATTATTCACTAATCAGATTATAATCATTTTAACTATATTTTGGTGTATTTCCCAGCCTCTAGACTGGAGAGCCCTTCACTCATTAGCTCCTCTGGGTGTTCAGCTGCTTATTATTTTATCAGGTCATTTACTGCTGTAGGCCTTTTGCTCATTAGGCAACAAATGCTGATATCAATCCATCCTTTATGCCGCATACTGGCATCACAGCTATATTAGTCCCAGAGATTGCATTCTGTATTAGCAATCATATTACTATGAACCATGTTGCTCAAAACATCACTGTTGTTACATTTTAAACACCTAGCATTGCAGTTTTGCTTGATCCTGCTGATCGGACGAGAAAACAACACAATGAATCTTTAATTTGAAACCATAAGACCCTCGCTTCATTCGCAATCAAACCATGTACGTTGTTGCTGAATCTTTTATAAAAAGCCGCAGCAATTACAACGGGGGGCTGAGAATTATGCAGCATGTGATGTTGACTTCTGCTCCATATTCCTGCTTCATTCGGCAGTACCCAGCGGAGAAAGACAGGAGAGGATGGACAGAGAGAGAGAGAGAGAGAGAGAGAGAGAGAGAGAGAGAAGGGGATGACATGTGGGTTCTTCATGGGTTTCTTTGTCTCGATGTGAAACCACGTGAAGCTGTGACAGAAATGTGACAGATACCTGCAATGTCAAAAACCGGCGGGCTCGCACTGTCCTAATTTGTCAGGTGAGACAGTGTTTTGGTAGCGTGGGAGGTGTGGTGCACTTGTGTATGCTTGTCTTCCTGTCTGTGCAGGTGTGATTGAAAGTGTATGTGCATAATGCATGCGCGTAGACACTCAGTGTCTCTGCCGGCTCTCTGCACCTTCCTGTCAGCTCAGCTTGTCATTCAAGCATCAATAAAGAGAAACTTTTTCCTTTCTCTTTTACTCTGTTTAAAATTTGTCATGATTTTCTCAAACAGGGGGAAATGGGCAGAAAGGGAGACAGAAAACTGCAGCAACATGTTTGACAGGAAACGCCGTGCATTGGAACAGAGTGATTTCGAGACGTTAACAAGGACAGCTGTTTTTGGGTAGATGTTGGGAGTGTTGGAGGAGCAGTGAGGAGGAAAGAGAAAGAGCAGGACGGAACATGAGACTGAATTTGGATTCCTGACTAGACCCTCCGTGTTGGAGTAGCTACACCCAAAAACCAAACCCACATTGAAAGGAAATGATAATTAATGATGATGATTACTTGAGATACGTTGTGGGCAGTGAGCAACCAGTTCTGAAAAGTGAAGCCAATGCAGAAGTGTCTTAAACTTACTTTTTTTGTAATAACCAGCAGGGGGCGACTCCTCTGGTTGCAAATAGAAGTCTGATTGTATAGAAGTCTATGAGAAAATGACCCGACTTCTCACTTGATTTATTACCTCAGTAAACATTGTAAGCATGACTTTGTGATCTCAGTCACTAATTTCAAGTCTTCTTCAATACAGCATGATGTTCATTTTGTAAATTATGGCTCTATTTAGAGTCAAATAGACCATAAAGCAGGGTGTGCTTTAGGCTGTGGCTACCTTGTGACTGACAGGTAGCTGAACAGCGTTGTCCAGTCTGGGAGTTGTCTATGTTCCCATCTTACAACCTGAACCCTTTCACAGTGTGTTTTCAGTTAATTAAAGTTAATTATAACCTTTTTGGTCACCTATGTCTCATTCAGTGTTTGGCTGTGCTTAGCTCCACGCTCGCGTGTCACTTCTGGTTGCAAAAAAACATGGTGACTGCCCGGTTTCCGCCTTTTCCTTACAAAAAAAATGAGGAAAATTGAACTTTCAGTCAGTTTGACTTTAAACTGGAATGCTCATTTAAGAAAAACTTCCTGCGTCACGAGTCGTAAAATATCATACCATATATATCATGCCTTTAACAGCCCTAACCATGCTTACGTGAAATTGACAACATCAGATGAATAAAGCACAAATATTTAAAAAATTATTTTTCATGACAGGAACAAACAAACTGGCCTAAATTCAGAGTATTTATACACCACAGACAATAAAATGGAAAGCTGTGAGGACCAAAGCACCAAGTGAAAAGTGTTCGAATTTACCAACAATATATATAACTGAGATCTGATGAATAAAAAGTCAGCCTGAATTTACACCTGCAGTGAATTCAATTGAGCCGAGAGTCGGGTCACTTTCCGTTCAATCCAATTAGCCTAGGAAGTGGACATTCAAACCATAAGAAAATCATATTCAATCTATAACGGCATTATTGAGACAGAGTAGCCCACTCCTACCAGTAAATGAATTACAGTTTCTATTTGCATGGTGAGTGAATTGAACTGAAAGTGCCTCAGACCCGGAGCGCCCACCAGAGCTGCTGGTGTGCCTGCTGATAACCAGGCTGCCAATTCAGGATTTGGCAAAAGCTGGATTTACAATTGTGTAAAAATAAGGTCCCATTTATTGGATTGGTTTCTGGGTGTGAAGGTCTGTCAGCCTATGGCGCAAGAGACAGACTCATTTTGGAAAATATTCTTACAGTCTACATCAATTTGGTGTAAATGGTGGATTTTTAAAGATTTGTTTGGAAAGCAACGAAGGGCTGGAAGGTTTTGAATCCTAAAAGTAACTTGATGTGAGCTTGTCATGTGTGTCAGTGATGTCTTTATAACTTCTGATATTTCTTTTTAACTCCAACCCCCTTCCCTCAGGAGGCTTTGCCTTTTGCCAGGCCGCCACTGTATAATATGAATTTGTTCTTAACTGACTTGCCTAGTTAAATAAATGTTAAATTAAAAAAATAATAATAAAATAAAAAAGTAACTGAACACCTCGTTGTAAAATCGAATCATTACAAAATATGTAATTTAATAATAATAATAATGTATTTCTTAAGTATTTGTGAATCTAGTAAAATAGCAAAAACAAATCTCTAAAAAGACAGAAACTTTCTCTGAAACCATGTCAAATCAGGCTGCTGGTTTTAAAAATGAAACTATTATTACAGCTCTTCCTTTGCTTCCATACGTGTGTTTTAATTTCCGACATGCATTTTGAACAGCACATGTGCTGAAGGCTGCACTCACGTGTGCCAGCAGCTGAACTTTCCTCATCATGCAGCGGCACAGACCTCGTCCTTCCACTGCTGCTCCGACAGATGTGATCAGTCTTAGAAAAAAACCCTGCAGTACTCTGTTTGTTTGCTACTTGAACGCAGCGTGTCTCTAATATTGAGTCGTGATTGGAGAGTCAGACCTGACCTGTGAAGCGTGAACTCAGTCCCTCACGCAACCAGCCTGCACAATTCAAACAAACAAACAGCCTGAGTTTGGATACAGAGAGCAGAGGCCGCTGAAAGGAAGGAGAAAGACCAAGAAAATTAGGCAGTGATGTATCTGATTGTAGCCTTAAGAGACCGAAAGAGAAAAGAGAGAAATAATTAGTGTTTGTGTGAGAAAGAGAAAAAATAGAGGAAAAGAGAGAGGCATGGAAAAGAGACGTGGAGGTAGTGTGAGAGAAGATAAAGAGAAAGTGAGGATGGAATACAAAGAGGGTGTGTGTGTGTGTGTGTGTGTGTGTGTGTGTGCACCAGGTGTGTATCTGCCGTCCCCAAGGTCCTTCTAGCTGTCTTCTCCCATTGATTAGTTCATATTGATCTGGCCTGGCGCACACACTCTGACACACACACTTATACACACACTCTGACACACACGCTGCATGGTTGACTTGATTTAGCCGGGCTTTGACTCACGGGACACGAGGGTACATTGTTAACACACATGCAAGCATGAACACCCCCCCCCCCCCACACACACACACACACACACACACACACACACACACATGCAATCGCCCCATCATTTTGCCTCTTAAAATGACAACCATCTTCTCTCTGACACACACACTTGTCAAACACTTTGTCTATTTGCTTCATGTGTGCATTGGCTGTCTGGCAAACAGGCGGGAGAAGCAACGAGAACGTATGAGACGGACTGTCAGTAGAAACGTCTTCTGTCTTCCACAAACCCAATAAAAAAAATATTGTCTGTTTCTCTGGAAATTGAGGAAATTTTCAGATTTTCAACCAACTGCCGTATGTAACAGTGTGTGTTTTAGATACAGAGATCAGTTTAGCTTGGGTGAAGGAAAACTTCAATTTAAAGCAGCTGTAATCAATATTTTTATGTTAACAGTGGATAACATGACTGCTAGTATGTGAAAGTGTTTCTCTTGTGACAGAATATAGAGAATTATCACCTCCCCTCAGCTTTATTGAGCTTTAAACGCAGCACTAACTCCTCGTGGACTGAGGAGGCAGCGATAAATCTCGAAAACCCCTCTGCACACTACCTGCTCAGGACCAAACAGCAGAAAAGAAGTTGGTGACTAGCTGGTGAACCAGCCACGTCGCACAAAAAGGCGTGTGAATGACACGATAATGTGCAAGGCAAAAGCGTGTTATAAGAAGCTCTTGGTTTTGGCGTCATTTGTATGAAACGTATCCACGTATGCTACGCTGAGAGCTGGTGATGTATAAAAAGTGAGAAAGACCATTTAAGGTGGGCAGGAGGGGAGGTGGATGGGTCCAACAAACACAGGACTTTCAACCAGTTCGAGACCGGTGTTTTGTAGTGAGGTTTGTGATGTATTATTTTCCATGCATATTTTCCTTAGTTGATGTACTTACTTAAGGCCAATCATGACATTTTTCCTAAACCTAAGCGAGTGGTTTTGTTGCCCCCTGTTGTTATTGCACCTTCATACAAGTATATAATATTCATGCAAGGCAAAATGTGATACTGACACACTATTCCCTGGTGGTCTATTACAAGCTTTGGTGTGATATCAGATTGCGTGAACATTGTGGATCATTAAGCAGAAAAAAATACAGATTTTTCTCTGATATTTCCCTCAGGAGTTCGTGGAGATCAAAAGCAGAGCTAAAAGGTGAGTGAATATTGGACTTCCAGAAACTAGACTCCAAATGAATGCTGCTCCCTGTCTGCTGGATGAGTACTAACTATCATGTGTTTGGAGCTTGTTTCCACAGCTGTCAAAAGATCAGTTACTACACGTTTAAATGAATCGTGCAGCATTTTCACAAACAGTCACATAATGTTCTAAAGCTGTTGTTTCCAAAACATTTGGTCACAAAACATTAGTTGTCAGTTACAGACAGCTGCAGCAACAGTAGTCTACTGTAAAGGCAGCAGCCAAGAGTTACAGGCTTGTGAATGGAGAGTCAATGGTGCAAATCCCCAGACCGGCTGGGGAAATACAGGTGATGTGAATGAGTCTCCCGTCCTTTGATGAAAAAAAAAAAAGTCATGTCAAGGTGCCCCTGAGCAAGACGCCTCACCTCCGACTGCTCCTGAGCTGCTCAGCGACAGCTGCAGAAGACTGTGTTTGTTCAGGGCAGCTCCCGGTGTGTCTGCATGGAGCTGTGTGGAGACGAAGAGGAGCGAGGCTGATGAAGAGTATGTCTCTTCCTCTTGTCTTTACAGCGACGAGAGGGAGAGGAAATAACGTTGGAAAAACACCTTTAAACCAATCTGGACGCATGTGTCCGCTCATCAACAGCCCCCTAATGAGGAGGATTTACTTGTCGTGACCAGAATGATGCATGATGGGAGCATGGTGGCGGGCGCCCTGACACATATCAATATGTATACGCCACATTTATATACACCACACACACATACAGTCTCACATCGTCCTTCATGCAGGCTCTGTGCTAGACTTCCTTTTTTCCCTCTTTGTCTCTGAATCAGGAGAAACGTCACTGTCTGTCTCTGGCTTTAGTCTTTTGTGTGCGTGCAGACACACACACACACACACACACACACACACACACACACACACACACACACAGCCTGCCTTCTGCTGCTGTGATGGCTCCGAGCTGTCAAAACATCCCTGCTTTCTCTCCCTCTCTCACCAAATCAGCCTGACTGAGCTTGTCTATGCAGGTTCACAGAGACGGCTGTCTATCCACCCTCACTCTCTCTCTCCCTCCTTTCTTCTCCTATATTGTGTATCTTCGCATCTTGATTTTGCTTTCTCTATCTTTCACGTCTTGCTGTCTTTTGCCTGCACTGGGATCTGCATACATTGTATTTAAAAAAAGAATTATCAGCTTCATTCAAGATGTGTGAAGGAAATACATAATGTACTGTATAGCTGTTTATAATAGTTCATACTGGCTGTTAACCTGTCAGGATTTTCACACAGGTCCTGTCCACACCATACCTGCCATCCCTCCCTGTTTTCCAGGGAGACTCATTTTTCATCGCCTTTTCCCGGTTTCCTCCAAGAGTCACAATTTTGCTGCATTTCTCCTGATTTATTTACAATTTTCCCACCTTTTTTTCTATTTTGTTATCTAAACCTGTTTCTGGCACTGCATAGCGTGTACTATATAAGCCCTACTGTTTCCACCCGGACGACAGTAGTGCTACACCAAACATCGTTTCCCCGCGAAAGAGAGCTGCTGGCGACACAACGCAGTTTTGAGGTGAACTCAACGCCCATCAGAGCATGCACATTGAAGCCATTGGACATAACGGATTTCAGAGCACAGTGGTGCCGTTGTGTCTCAAGTTGTGTCTGAAATGACCTTCAGAGAGTGAGAAACAGAGAGAAAATTTTACCAAGAGAAAGACAAATGCAAGCAGGAGGTAAAATGAATGAATGAATCAAATCTGATAAACATTAGTTCATGCCAGAGATTCACAAATTCAAGCCAGAGGGTTGAATTATTCTGTTTTCCTTCCTAAGAATCAAAAGTAAAACTGAAAGTAGGCCTAGAATGCAGGACACAAAGTCTCTGAAACTCAATTTTTTATGGGAGACGACCCCCAAACCCCCTGCTTTGGTTTGGAAAACCTCCCTATTTTTGAGCTCTCAAGGTTGGCAAGTACAGTCCACGCTGAGGCCGGTGAATCCAGTTGAGTTGTGTCTGTTTACATGTAAAAACGATGCGCATTCATTGGTTGGTTGTTTTTGAAAAGTTGTCCATCTAAACTGGACCCACCTTTTCTTGCCTGTGTCTTGCTTCAGTATAGTTGAACTCACAATTTAGTTGTTCTTGTTTTACATATTTAATCGTATTTAATATAAAGCAGTGATTCGATAAGCAAGGCCAACTGAAAGTCTTGCAATCCATTGATCAAACTGCATTTTATGTTGGCAAAGTCGCCAGACAACATAAATACGAGTTAATAACAACACTTGTGTGATTGGCATCAAAATGAGTAGCCTCTTCAGCTTACACTAGACTATGTCTGAGCAAACTAAAGGCCGAGACACACCAACCCCACATCAAAAAAGTAGCGGCGATGAAGGCTGACTACAGCTTTGACTACAGCCAACGGCCAGTTAGCACGTACGTTCTTCCCCTGTGTGAGAGGAAGTAACTCTCCCTACCGGTAGTGGCAGTCTACAGTATATTCGTCATTCAGAAAGGGAAACCAGAAGACCAAGGACTGCAGCTATACAAGCTGTTGCTATGATATGTACATGAAACTAAGCAGCATTTGCTGACAATTTTCACACCACTTTCTCTCACCGACGGGCTGTTTCAACATGCTGGGGTTGGCCAATCTCCGACACGGGCAGATTAAAGCCAATGATGTAGGATACACCACAAAAACTACATCAACAGACGCTCACCGACAGTTGACCATCGGCTTGGCGTGTCAGGGCCTTAAGATAAGATAAGATAAGATATTCCTTTATAAGATAAGATAAGATAAGATGAACCTTTATTAATCCCCGGAGGGAAATTCGGGGGTCTTAGCAGCATCAACAACAACAGTACAGATAATTATTAGTATATTATTATTATTATTAGATAATATTAGTCCCACAGTGGAGAAATTCACATGTTACAGCAGCAAAGTGGATAGTGCAATAAACAAGTAGTATAGGTTTTAAAAAAGTATTAATACAAATAAAATAAATAATATATGCATAATAGAAAAGTAAAGCTAAAATATGTCCAGCAGAAAAATAAAAATATCAATAAATAATTGTCCAGTTACTATAATTTGAGCAGATGATATAATTGCACATATGAGTAGTTATTGCACTTGTGTCCGGTCAGTTGTTGTGAATAATGATATTATTACATAAGAAAAAGCGATTTTTGTCTTTTTGAAAGAGAAACTTTTCCAGGGTTTGAAAAATGTTCAGTGTGGCTAAAAGCCTAAAATGCAGAAAGATGTATTTTTCAATTGTGTGAGCATTAGTGTCATTACAACCTGCTACCCAGTCACCTGTGAAAGCTGTGGAGTCTTGTTAAAACCTCTCATGCTTATTAAAAATTAATTTCAGCTTTAAATTGTCTTTGAAGGTTGGTTTTCTGCTGCAATATTCACTTTTCTAAATGATCAAAATCCCAGAAAACATGCCCATCCCATCAAATCACATGCCAAGAAATAGAATCAAATTGCTGCACCGAAAGTATAAAACATTAATCTAGTTTCTAACATATCCACGTCCATAATCTACAGCTAGTGTATGTTAGTGCATTCAGAAACATGGCTTTGTGGTAAAACATGTTCCTATCTTCTCCCTCTCTACTAGTCTCCCTCTCGCTTTTCTACTTTCACTCACACACACACACACACACACACACACACACACACACACACACACACACACACACACACACACACACACACACACGGAGAGCAGTGTGTTTGGCCTGCAGGGTGTGCACAGCGGGGAGGAATCAACCGTATGGCAGACATGAGGACGGAGCCAAATCTGGCTCGTACACATGGTGTGTGTCCGTGCTGTGTGTGTGTGTGTGTGTGTGTGTGTGTGTGTGCTTGAGTGTACGTGTGTGTCGCTTCAGGCAGCCTGCACTTAAATATATATCAGGGGCAGTGGTTGCCTAAAGGTGTGCGGTTTTTACTGGAAGGCTACCAAACAGATGAATGAAAACCACTCTCCATTCCCTCGCCAGCTACTGTCAGCGTGCCCCTGAGCAAGGCACTTAAGCTGCTACTGCTTCAGCACAGCATAAGAGCCTCAATGTGAACGGAGGGAGTATTAATACATGTGAAGCAGAGCAATATTGAGTAGGAGGACTTATTCTCCTGTAACTCATAACATTAACTTGGGTTGGCTGTCATGTCTATGTGTTAATGACAACATTTTAAAGTAAATACTGATCTGGGATCGAGGAAACGAGAGCAGTCAGATGATCAGACAGGTTGTTAACAAGCCAATAGTTAAGCCAGATGTTCTAAACCACTTTAATCGGAGGTAAAACTTTAACTGAGAGCACCTGAAATGGTGGTAATAATCCTTTATTGCCCAGCAAAAGTGTGCTAAACAACTATGCAACTAGGCAAATGCAGCAGGTCAAGGTCTGAACCAGGAAATAGTAGACTATGATGGTGGTTATGTTTACGTTGCATAGTTTAGGTAATGCTTTTCAAATTTCATTATTTTTCATGGGGTTTTGTTTTAAACATGCATGAAACAAATATAAAGCCCAAGTTATAATAAAAAAAATGGAAATATTCTTTAAATTCATCTAACCTAATTAGCATTACAAGTTAATGAAATTGCAGCATTTTGTGTGTGTGAAAGCAAATATTTATCCATTATAAAGTGTCAATACTGCATGTTTGCTAATATGTTTTTTGTTGATATCTATGCTTATTATGGCTCAAATGTCATGATTGTCAGTTTAATTATGTGTATATAACGTGTCCTCATACAACGGTTTGGATGATATCTTTACTATGAACGTCCAGCAGTTTCCGCTTGTGGCATTGACATAGTCTTTTCAAAATAAACTTCAATCTTCATAACCAACAACTTGGTTAGGTTTAAGCAACGAAACTACTTGGTTTAAAAAACTAGAAGCATTAGTCTGCATGCAGCCACATAAAGGCTGACTGTATAATACACTGTATACGCTGCTAATGTTGTACAAGTCCATGTATTGTGTATGCGATTGTGACAAGCGTGTATATGTGTGTGCTAGTAACCAGAGGAGAAGCATGTGTGTTTCTGTGTGCGTGTCCATGTCCGTGTCATTGCATGTTGCCTGCATGAAAATATGCATGTCATTTAATTGTACGTGCCTGCGTTGTGCTCTGCGTGTGCGGCCCGCATGTGAACACACATTGAGTGCATGTGTGAGAGAGCGTCTTGGCTCGTGGTGCTTTTTTCAGTGCATGAAAATCATTTATTCATGTTTCATTCTGTGTGCAGAATACAGAGCCATTTGTGTCTTGCATGCATGCTCTAATAGATCCTCTTTGCTTACACGTGTAGCTAAAGGTTAGGCTATCATGTCTGTATCTTTGAATGCTGACATGTCTGTTTATGTTCTCTTTACTCATTTCTTTTCCTCATAAACCTCTCCGACCCTCTTTTTTCCTCGCCACACCTCCTCTCTCTCCGACTCCCCTAAATATCTTCGTCTTTTTTCCTTCTCATGACTCTTGTGTGTGGAGGTTAACCATCCATGCAGCGTTTCTCACTCTGTGAGTGTGTGTGGGAGGGTTTTTAAAAATGTATATATTCTATAAGAGGGAGGAGGAAACAGAGCGTGCTGAAAAGAAAAATACAGCCTCTGTGTGTGTGTTGTGTCAGATGAGTCGACATCTGATCTTGCTGAGTTTGGTAAAGAAGAAAGCGCTGAAAGTACTCTGAGTGTGTGTGTGTGTGTGTGTGTGTGTGTTTTGTGGCCTGTATGTGTCCTCGTTTCTATGTGGGTGGTAAGACGAGGGAGTAAGGGAACAGGGTGTGTGTGAGTGCACTTAGCTTAAGTGTCAGCATGGCTTAGTGTGTGTGTGTGTGTGTGTGTGTGTGAGACAAGCAGGAGTCGGAGTGAGAGTCGGAGTGAAACAGAGGCTGAGAGATGGATGGCAGGGAGGGTGATGAGGGAGGGAAGAAGCCGAAGAGGAGTGAAGGAGGACAATTTGAGTGATTGGGAAGAAAAAGCAAAGACGGAAAGAAGTCAGATGAAGTTAGCCTGTTTCTTCTTCTCTTTCTTTCTCATTCCAATTTATGTCTCAGCATTTTCCGCTACGGCATAAATGTTATATGTCATTAATGAATGTTGAATCAAAACTCTTTTCTGCCCTCTTTCTTTGTCAGAAAATCCATCTCTCTAGAGCTTTCTGACAAATAGACCAGTTTGATCACACATTCACATTCACACACACATTGCACGTGACCGCCGGCTTCTCTAGACTTTACATCCACAAGCAGCAAAAGTCCTCTACCTCTTTCTTTATTCCCGGCGTCCTTGTGTGTATTTTATGTTTCATGCTTTGTGTCCTTGGTGTGCTGTTACATCAATAGGGAAGTGTCTCCCTGAAGGAAATCTATCAATATTTCATTCCATAACTGCTGAAAATGCAAGATCGACAAGCGAGAAAGAGACGACGGGGAGAGGAGCCCGGGTGTAACAAGAGAGTCGTAACGTCTGAATACAGATCTGAGAGCAGAGTCTGGAGACGGAGCAAGTGTAGCAGAAACTGACTTTACTTTGTCAAAGGGCAAGTTTACAGGCGTCAGATTCAGCGGGGTAGGGCAGGTAAAGCCTCAGGTATACTCCCAAATGGACACCTATGCTACCACCGTCCGCACAGAGCCTACACATACACCCTCTGATGACGAAATTCATGTCCTATGGACCCTAGTGGACCCTTGTAGACTGTATACTCACAGGTGCAGAAGGTATAATTTTGGCCTCAGAGCCAGAAGATGGGAATTTCGTTAATCCGAGCAGGTACAGGCAGGTCGAACAGAGTTCTAGTTCTAGTTTTGGTTTCTGCTGATTCAACAAGCAAGCACTGGTTGTTGGTCTTATCAATATTAAGACTGGATGGGAAATCCTTGTAAAATATTGACATTTGCACAATGTTTTATATCTGATAACCTGACTAGCTCAGAAAAAGAAACAAGAGAGCAAGAAGGGCAGCAAAAATAATTAAACATTAAGACACCAAGACCTTGAGGAACATCTAGAAAAAAAAAAGACATGCTCTCATTTGGTATCAAAAACTTTCTGCATTTGGGGATTTCTGCAAGAAATACATTTTTCAGCGATTGGATGGCGAGCACTTCTGTTCAGAAACTTTAAAAATTTTCAATCCACACCGCAGGTCATTTTTTCTACAGTGAGATCAAGTTTCACAAAATGGTCTCATTATAATAAAATGGCGACTATGTGGACTAACATCATCATACATGAATACAAATTGGCTCACTGGATCCACAAGAGACTCAGCTTTACAGTGATACCCAATTTATGTAATTCCAAGACTGTTTAGGGACCCCAGTATGCAGAAATATTCAAACACATCAGTTGAACAATAGGTGAAAATAATAATAATAATAATAAGAGTATTCCTTTATTAGTCCCACGAGGGGAAATTCAATTTTTTCACTCTGTTGTTAACTTATACACGGTACATGCAGACCCGAACACACACATGCACAAACATGCAACAATGGAGAGATGTCAGAGTGATGGGGCTGCTCCTGACAAGCGCCCCGAGCAGTTGGGGGTTTGGTGCCTTGCTCAGGGGCACCTCGGCAGTGCCCAAGAGGTAAACTGGCACCTCTCCAGCTACCAGTTCACGCTCAGTTCTTGGTCCATGGCGGGACTTGAACCGGTGACCCTCTGGTTCCCAAGCCAACTCCCTACAGACTGAGCTACTGCCGCCCCCACATTTACACATCTTGTGGTCAGAGGTCAAGGGACCCCTTTGAAAATGACCATGCTGGTCAACACATTTATATTGCACTGAGAAAACTCCATGTTTTTTTTTTCCCCCAAAACTGCATGTGATTATCATGAAGTGGGCATATCTGTAAAGTGGAGACTAGTGGACCTATAGAACCATTTTCATTTACACATCTTGTGGTCAGAGGTCAAGGGATCCCTTTGAAAATGACCATGCCGGTTTTCAAAATTCACTAAAATTTTGCCCAACTTTGGAGCGTTATTTAGCCTCCTTTCTGAAAACCTAGCATGACATGTTACAAATGGATTAGGTTGTCTAGTATCATATATGTAAATTCACTCTAGCCAAAAGCCTAAAACTCAACCTGCTACAGCCTCTGCAAGACAGTAAAGTCGGTTAGGATCGCGGCTGGGTCTCAGAGGGTTAAACTTTATTTACTATTTTATTATCAATACAGATCTGTACTAAAGAATTTAAACTCTCTTTCTACCTCTGTCTACTTTCCGTCATTCGGTAAAACATCAGACAGTGAATTACAAAGAACATCTTACTGTGTCTCAAACAAAGCAATCCATCATTAGTCTAATTTGCCTAATCCCAACCCAGCCCCTCAGACACACAAGGGACTTTTGGTTCTTTGGGGTCAAACAATAGATGACCTGGTGATGAGAAGGGCCTCAATATACTTGGAGTGCTTGTCATATTGTTCAATAGCATCTGAAACTTACTCCTTAGACTTTTTTTGTGCATCAGTATATCAGTCTTAAGTAAAATAGACAATCCGACAAGCATGCCCCCTTCATGAAACGATTGGGTTAGGGTTACTATCTCTCCTCCTGCTGATTTCAACACAGATTTGTTGTTCACAGTGTCGCATTATCAGGGAAAAACAGGATGCACGCCTCAGGTTTAGTTGCACCATTCTGTTGAGTGCTTTTCTGTGTCTCCGCTGTCTCCGATCCCAATCAAACTGAAACATGATACAGCGTGCATTTGAGTCATTCTGCATGTGTAACTGTCGGAAAGCATCAATTCAGAGAAATCCATAGTCACAAGATGCCAAGGAAGCGGACCACTACGGTTCTCTATTCCCATCACGGTACTTTCCGTACTGCAGAAAAAGAGTACTGTCACGTTTTTAGAGTTTTGGCATCGATTTGGTACTGAAGTACCGGTTCTAATGACATCCAAAATATGAAAAGTATATACGACACTTCTTGTTGGTCATCTCACTGTTTCACACTACCTAGCCCTAGCTAGCCCTACGCTAACCTGACTGGAGATAAAATAATCCAATACTGAGGCTCCTCTAGATTTTCCGAATGTTATCAGACCCAATTGATCAAATTCTGATAGTGAAGCAAGTCATTTCACAGGGGTTTTGATGCTCAAAACAATTTATGTTTTATTATAATTATATGTTTTATTTACGTGTTTGAAAACAGAGTCAGAATTAACTTCATCAAAAATAAATCTCATTGATTTATCATCAATAGCGTGGAAGATTTTATCCTGAAAATGTTCAAGATCACGTTAGTGCATCAGCCATAGACGTTAGATGGATGTATGTGCAGCTACGTCGCAGCTCCTTAAAGGGTGTGTTAATGCAGGGGCTGATGGGGGAATGTGGAGCAGCTGTGACTGGGTCAGGTGAGGCTGATCTGGACACCCTAAGGAGACAACTGATGGGCAGTATGGCCTCGTACACATGAGACGTTAGTTTGCAGGATAACAAGATTCAAACAGTGGTGTTTGAAGAGGCAGAAGAAGGGGAGTATGATGAAACAGCTGTCCATCCCACCTAGACAAGTATCCTGTTGGGCTCAGATTAGCTATTAATAATATATAATAGAGGTCAGGTATGCTTGGTTGCGTTATAATGGAAGCCAGTGTTAAATACGATATACGTTTAATAAGGTAAAATGGTTAAAAAAGGATTAAAATAGGTAAAAGGACACAAAACACAAGAACAGAGATCTCTGTATTAGAGAGGTGAAAGTTATCGTAATACATCTGCTGAATATCCCATAATCTGTGTTACTATGGCGCTGACAGGAGACTTCAATTAAAACTCACTGGCCACACACACACACACACACACACACACACACACACACAGTGCAGACAGGCCCATTGATTTTTGTGGTAACACCGTCCTGTCACCACATACAGTGCGGGTCTACCTCTGTGACCTCCCCTCCCTCACCCACCTCCCCTCGTCTCCTCCCCTTTACACACATGTGTTAATGTGACACTTGACTCCACTCACCTCCCCCCTTTTCTTACCATCTCTCATTACAATCTCCACTCCCCTTTCTCCTGCTGCTTATATCCTCTTCCTTCTTCTCATTATCTCCTTCCACTCCTCCTCTTTCTCCCGTGTTTTTCCTCACCCTCCTCCCTCCCTTCCTCCCCTCCATCCCTGCACCCTTTTCCCTTTTACCTCCTAAAAGGATTGTTGTCGGGATGAGAGAGACAGAGCTTGGAGACATGGAGGTGGGGAGGGAGGGTGCAGTGCTGCACAGGCATACATATGAAAACACACAACATACATACGAAGATAAAAAAGGACAAATAAGAGAAAGTCTCACCAATCCCCCAGAGAGCGAGGGAGAGGAAGAGACAGAGATTTCCCGCTGTGTTCAGAAGCTTTGGCAATACTGCTCCACAATCATGCCAATACATTAACCGAACAGAACGAGAGAGAGAGGAAAAGAGGAAAAGATATGAACAGATACAAAGAGAGAGAAAATAAAGATGAATTACTACTCCTACGTTAGTGTAGATTATGTCTTACTACAGTTAAGATCATCAGTTTTAAACAGTGAAAGTATTACCTAAGAGTGCACATTTTGCACACTTTATGTTTCAGTATATGCAGACAATTTAGAGAAATAGCCGGAAATTGGTGATTACATGTTTTCAAGCCAGCTAGTTTATCCTTTAGCAGTATAATTTCAATATAAACTCAGTTAACTGTCTTTGAATAAATTATATTTGTATATTCAGGAACAGGATTTTCATCATTTTAGGGGCAGGGCCACTCGGCCTTTGGTGCTAGCAATTTTTTGAAGGCACAAAGGCCAAATGCCAGAGCAGCAAGATTTTAATACACATAACCTGGTTATTTCACTAAATAACTTACTGGTATTTACTAGGGCTGTTAAACGATTAACATATCTAATAATGATTAAGCGCATGATTGTCCATGTTTAATCATGATTAATCGCAAATTAATTGCACATTTTTTTATCTGTTCAAAATACACCTTAAGGTGAATGGGTCAAGTATTTAACACTCTTGTGAGTGTGGGCTTACTTCATGCAAATGTATTATATTTACGACTGTAAATCAATTAACAACACAAAACAATGACAAATATTGTCCAGAAACCCTCACAGGTACTGAATTTAGCATAAAAATATGCTAAAAAAAAAGGCAACAACTTCACTACAAGCTAGTATGACCTGGTTGGTACCAATGGGTTCCTTAGGTTTTCTAGTTTTACATGATACCTTCACTCTTTAAAACTGAGCCCACCATGAGCTAAAGATTACAAATTGTTCATGCGTTAAAGAAATTATCAGTGTTAAAACAAATTTACGTTGACATGTTATTATCACATTAACTTTGACAGCCCTAGTTCTATTGAATTCAACTTCTAAGCCTTTATGGACGAGAAGTCCTAAAAGTGCTCAGGAGATCAGGAGAATGGAAAGTTTGAAGATCCACAGCTCTGTGATAACTCCATCTGCTGACAAAAGATTCGGCTGAAAGCTCTGGAACAAGCAAGCAAGTGAACTTTTCTCAACTGCTGTATCCAATGTAAAGAACGAGGTGTCAAACTAAACTTTGTATTTGATTTAATGATTGTTTGACTCTACCTGCCTTTACAGGTTGTGTCCGTTTCAAAGATCTTATGCTAATAGAAGCTCCTTGTGTGCGCTACAACAGAAACTGTTGTGTCAATCAAGTAACTGAACAGTGAGTCAAAGGGGGAAAACACAGAGAAATGTGAGTGGGCGGAGGAAAGATTGTAAACGTCGATGTGTTGCACATGTAGAGATCTAAGGTTGAATGTGCAGAAATCTGAGGAAGGTGTGAGAGGGAGCTGAGGTTAACGACACACACTGTCTTTACATACATTATAGTATCGACCGCCCATTCAGCACATTCACACACACTTCTGTCTCTCTGTGACAATGCTATTCATATTTAAAGATTGACTTTTAACAGGCCACAGCATAAAATAGACAATCACAGTGTGCACACAAACAGAGGTTAACTGTCTCTGTAGGTATTCACTCAAAAATCCTAAACCCTTTTCACACTGTAATTTACCATGTATACAATATATTAAAACGAAAAGAAAAAAAGAAACAATAAAAGAAACAATACCACCATAATATCTTTGCGTTACTGTTTGCACTGGTCAAACTTTACGTACTGTAACACTGGCACTTTTCCACTTTTGATCAGAGCTGCTTGAGTCACTCTGGCTATATGCTTAAAATAAACCATGTGGAAAAGACATTTACCGGCACTCTTAATAATGTTGAAATGAAGAAATAGGCCACATCTTGTCAGTGAGTTTACATTTGTGTGAATGAGTGATGTGGATAAATGACTCAACAGAAGAAGAGGAAAAATCTCTGGCATGGCAAAAGGGTAGCACGTATAAAAAGACGGCCATTTGAGTGGCCTGCTGAGTTGTGACTGATGATTTGTCTGCATTTCCAGCACTCTGACTTTTCAGCCATTAATATCTACGTATGCATTTACAGATGTGTCTACACATTACAGATGTGTCTACACGTGTACACATGCAGCCGCTTTAGTTTCCACCACATTATCTGGTTTAGTTCAGCAAGTAGTCGGCTGTGTGTAAGCGGAGCGTCACATTACTCTGTCTGCTCGGCGTAACCATAGCGAGTGTCCGACACACCGTGTGTGGCGGCGGTGAGCGTGGTGTTGTAGCTGTGAATGTAGCTGTAGCAGACAGTACAGTACAGTTGATTTATCAGTGAAGGAGTTTTACTCAGCTATTAAATTCAATTTTTACATTTAACCGTTTAACGGATTATTAATCCGTTAAAATTCTGAATGTTGAACGATTAAGCGGTTAATTATCAACATGCCTAATTCATATCTGTAACAGAGTCGAGTGTGGTGAAGAAGTCACTTAACACATCTGGATCTGTTGAGTGTCTACAGAGGAGGAGTTTAAATGAAGGATGAGGAGGGAGGGAATAAATTAGAGGAGAGTTTTGCAGTGCCTTAGGTCTCCAGGATCTCCTACCCTCCCAACTCCTCCTCTCTCTCTCTCTTTCCATCCAGAGGAAAACTCCTCCATTCCCTGCATTCCTGTCACATTCCAGCTCTGGGTTTACCTCCTCTACCGCTCTTCCTACATCAACATCACCTCCTCCTCCTCTCTCCTGGCCCATGGCTGTCTGTCTGTCTCCACCTCTTTCCTTCTATCGCTTCTTCTTTTCCTTTCCCCTCTCAGGATCTCTCTCTCTCTCTATCCATATCTCCCTTCCCCCGCTCCCTCCCTCCTTCCTCTCTCTTTCCCAGCATGCTCTAGTAGGCCGGTGGAGGCAGGGGGCTCGCCTGAACCCTCCACCCCCAGCAGGGGCCCTGCAGCTCAGCCTTGCTGGCTGGCAGGCTCCCTGGCACACCTCCAGCACACACACACACACACACACACACACACACACACACACACACACACACACACACACACACACACACACACACACACACACACAGTTTTTTCCTCTCTGCTTGCTTGCTGTCTCTTTCTGGCTCTTTTCTATCGGTCTCTCTTGCCTTCAGCCTTTCTTCTCTACTTTTAACACTTTTTTGCTCCCTTCATTTATTTCAACAAGTACCGCATTATGACTTAATCTATAAATTGGCAGAATTATCAGTGCTGGTATTAGCATCTCAATTTTAAACTGCTCTAACAATAAGATAAGATAAGATAACCCTTTTTTTCCCCCGAGGGAAATTCGGGAACAACAATATGTAACAATAGTACATACATATTACAACCAAGACAATCTAAACAGCAAGAATAAGGGAGAGAAAGATGGTCTCCAGCTCCTTTCTGTCATCCTTTGCTTAAGTTTTTTATGGGAACAGGAGGCAGCTATAGACTAAACTCTCCATGTGAGACATTCTGGGATTTTTCCAGCTCAGGCTCTTGTAAGTTTTCTGTAAATCTTTCATCACGACTCTTGTGGGAACAAAAACTGTAACATTTCCAACTACAGCATACAGACGCGTACTGTATAAAATTTCTATTTACAGTAGTGACCCTCTCACAACAGGGATTGGAAACCACATGGAAGAAAAAGAAGAAATCTTCAAATATAAAACATGTTTATCATCAGATGTTGGAAGAATAAGGCAGCCAAACGTCAACATAATGTGTGATGTGAATCAGATGCTGTGGCCGTCACAGTCACCAGACCTCAACCCAACTGAAAAACCGATGAGGTGACCAAATGAGGGAATAATCCCTTCAGTAGACCTCAAGAGATTTTCAAAATCTATGACAGATTTGCTGTGACAGATTTAATAATATGAAACTAGAAAACCTAAGGAATCCATTGGTACTAGCTTATCACAAAGGAGGATAAATAATGTTACAAACTTAATGCTTAATTTTGGCGAGAAAAACTGTCATGGCCATTTCCAAACGGGTCCCTTGACCTCTGACCTCAAGATATGTGAATGAAAATAGTTTCTATGGTTATCCATGAGTCTCTCCTTTACAGACATCCCCACTTTATGATAATCACATGCAGTTTGGATCAAGTCATAGTCAAGTCAGCACACTGACACACTGACAGCTGTTGTTGCCTGTCGAGCTGCAGTTTGTCATGTTAAGACTTGAGCATATTTTTATGCTAAATGCAGTACCTGGGAGGGTTTCTGGACAATATTTGTCATTATTTTGTGTTGTTAATTGATTTCTAATAATGAATATATACATACATTTACATAAAGCAGCATATTTGCCCACTCCCATGTTGATAAGAGTATTAAATATCTCCTTTTAAGGTACATTTTGAATAGATAAATAATGCGCAATTGATTGCAATTACATATTTAATCAAATGACATATACAATATACAGTATATATACATACACACATACATACACCATATGTGTAAATGTATGAAATCATCAATGACTTATAAGCTCATATAATTATCATCATCATTAATCATACAATTATATACACAAAATGTGTTATTCAAAAGGAGTGTATGTCTATGTACAGTATATTTGCATACAAGCTGTAACCATTTGATTCATATGTCAACATGTGTTCATTAGGGGTGGGAATATTATGGGGATATCATCCTGATACTTAAGTCACGATACGATCTATTCAGTTTTCACTCTGTTCATCTCAGAGTTTTCATCAACATATCTTGAGGTCAGAGGTCAAGGGAACCTAGTGAAAATGGCCATGACAGTTCTTCCTCAACAAAATTTAGCATAACTTTGGAGCATTATTTAGTATTCTTCCAGATAAGCATGACATGTTGGTATCAAGCAATTCCTTAAATGTTCAAGTTTCATATTGTATCAGTATCTTCACTCCAGCTTTAAAACTGAGCCTGCAAAAACCTCTGAAATACAGAATAGTGGCCGGCAGGCCGTCTGATTTTTAAGAGCTTACTTGGCGTCCGTGTATTGATACAATATTGCTTCGCAAAATATTGTGACACTATGCTATATCGATTTTTTTCACCACCCCTAGTGTTCAGACACTGTCAACTTTTCTGTTTAAATAGGAGATTGGTGCTCCTTCAGTAATAAAAAATAACAGAACAGAGAGAATACTAAATGTAGGAGATTTAATGTTAATGCAACAGCTTGATTTTCCATGTAAGAGCTGAAGATTTCTCTTTTGCTTTATTTGACAAAACTGCCAAAAAGATGGTATGAAACATTTATGAGATGAGAGAGAAAGAAAGAGAGAGGGAAAGACAGAGGGAAAGAGAGAGGGAAGGAGAGAGAGAGAGGGAGGCCCTCAGTAATTTGGTATTTCCTTTTTAAACAGGGTAGGAATGGCCAGTGCCCTCGATTTCAGTATGAAGTGCGCACACACACACACACACACACACACACACACACACACACACACACACACACACACACATGCACACACACACACATGCACACAGAGCTCCTTTAATGACCCATACATCCGGCCTTAGGCACTAGGGCCTCAGAGAGAAAAGAGAGTGAAAAGAGAGGAAAACATAGATAGATAGATTGATAGATAGATAGATAGATAGATAGGTCGATAGCTCGATAGATCGATAGATTGATAATACTTAGAATAGTTTAGTTTGATGTTGAGCTGTAAGTTCAGACAGCTATGCACTGAGGGTTGCAGAGGTGAGAGGTTCACCTCACACACACACACACACACACACACACACACACACACACACACACACACACACACACACACACACACACACACACACACACAAAAAGCTATGGGAGTTCAACTGGAGGTTAGACCTTCAGGCTCCGGGGCTCAAAGAAAGAGAGACAGACAGAATTCATAAGCAGCTGATTCAGTCAGTTCAGCCACGGACTGGTGTGATTGCTGCGGGAGGAAAAGGAAGAGGACGTTTTCAGGAACATGGATTATTTCAAGAATAAGAAGAGCAAGGCGCTGAGGGTCTGACGTTAGTGAGTTTAGGAGAAAAGGACTGAAAAACAATCTGAAAAATTAAGGACAAAGACAGCAAGAAAGAAGTACTGAGTGGGTGACAACAGCTCTTTTACAACTCAAGCAACAGCTGAAGATGTTACTGTGTCTCCAGACTGTCTCCCAGACAAACATACATACTCAGGGCCCTGACCTCGCTGATGGCAGCTGTTGACGTCACTCTGAGTCTCATCCACAGCTACAAACTCCCAACTGTGCACACACACTGATCCTCACATAGAACTTACAGTTTTAAAGTCCATTCATTTGTCCTCAATTTGACAAATATAACCAAACACAAATAAAGAAATAGCTTTGCAGAGGCACACTGATGAAGTGAAGTAACCAGTGTTATAAGCACAGACTGTGACTTGCTCAAGACCACTGCAAACTGTGTTGACTGCAGGACTTTTCTAATTAGCTCTCTGAAAAAAAAAGCACTCTTAGAACTGCAGGCAGTGGTCAGCCAGAGTCTCAGTGATGGCAGATTGGGTTGTAGGGCACTTAGAAATCATGTCCTCAGAGGAAATCTCTTATCAGAAGTCAGGTTCAGTGACAGACACTCTGGTAAAACAGCTCAAGGATTCATACTTCTAATCCTAGTGTTTGAATTACATTTTTAAAAGCACCGACGCCCAACGTGGGGCTCGAACCCACAACCCTGAGATTAAGAGTCTCATGCTCTACCGACTGAGCTAGCCGGGCTGTCTGTCTTATCTCATGTGCCATCACATCAGGTAAAAACTATGGTGTCGAGCACGCTCAACTATAGACTTGCAATAACAGCTGATCGGTAGCCGGTCTGCACAGCTACTGCATAACTGGTGGGCTGGCCGTCACCAGGAGCACGGTGCACTGAAACCGGTTCTAGGTAGGTTGGCTTGGAAAGACGCGACTGTGAGTTTTACAGGCCATGGAGTTCTCGCTATGTTCTCGCATTCTCCGTTAACAAGGGCAAAGTCTCCTCAGTGCATCAGGGGTTTGCTATACGGCAACAGTACAAAGCCAGTTGCAAATTGGCAAATGAATCTTTTCCTCTGAGGCCTAGGTTGGCTGCAGTTGCTTGAAGACACACAGGTAAAAGAATGTCAGGAGTGGGATTTGAACCCACGCCTCCATTTGGAGACCAGAATTCCCTTTTCTGAGGAAGGAGTCAAACCTTGAGTCTGGCGCCTTAGACCGCTCGGCCATCCTGACAACTGAGAAAGTGAATTCAGTCCGGACTTCACAAGTTACATGTAAACAGAAATGGCATGACTATAGATTTATATTTATAATACACGTGTACAACGTCACCCATTAAGTTATTTATCACTGTCAGCTTTGAAAGCAGCATTATACTGCAGTTATTTCACTATTCCAGCTGATGCCATTTTTTGTGAGGTTCACTCTAAAAGTTTACTGAGTGACTGTATGACTTTTCTAACCTCTCTTCCTCCCCCATGCCATCAAAAAGCACCTTTGAACCTTGAATCTCATACACTGACGAATGAGCTACCAGGGCAACATGCATATCGCAGATATATTATACTATATCTTCCCAACCTACATAAAGTTCAGGTATTTTCATGCTCCTCAGATACTGTTTTTCAGGGTCATTCTGAAACTTTAGGAAGCGTTTTTGTTCTGTGATTTGCTGAAGACCGCTGCAAGCTGTATTGACTGTAGGACATTTTATCATTTACTCTCCCCCATGTCATAAAAAGCAACGCCCAACGTGGGGCTCGAACCCACGACCCTGAGATTAAGAGTCTCATGCTCTACCGACTGAGCTAGCCGGGCTACAGCTTACTGCAAGATGTGTGGATTCAAGACCCACCTTGGGCAATGGTATTTTGTACTTTGGATTACTATGCTAAAGGGTTGCCTTCAGTCCTACAAGACAGAGGATATTAGTTAGTACAACCCTTGCATCTGGCGCATTGAGGCTCTCACACACTAAGCCAACAGTTGGCCTTCACATAGTTTGGATCCATCAGTGAGAGTCCGTCAGCCTAGTTTTCTGGTGTCTGAGGTTCATCAGCCGATTCAGCCTGTTAAAGCAGCAGAGTTTGTCGGTGAGAGAAATCACTCTTAAATGAATGACTGCACAAGAAGAGAGATGGACATGAGGAGATCTCTGTTGTCGGGTGGTGAGTCCTCTGCTTTAGACCACCCAGCCATCCTGACAACTGAAAACCTGAATTCAATCTGGACTTCACAAGTTACATGGACACAGAAAATATGGGTTGACAGACTCATCGGAGACTTGGAAAATATGTTAAAGCCATTAGGTTATTTATCATTGTCAGCTTTAAAAGAGCCATCAGATTGAAGTCATTTCACTATTACCACTGATAGCGATTAATTATGTTGCCTTACCAAACAATTTCCTTATCAGAGGTTCAATCTCAGATTAGTCTGGATTACTCCAGGATTTACTGTGAGACATTTATCTCAGGTTAAGTCCTAGTCTAAAAGAGCAACGCCCAACGTGGGGCTCGAACCCACGACCCTGAGATTAAGAGTCTCATGCTCTACCGACTGAGCTAGCCGGGCTTTGACAAAAAGAAAAAAAATGGGTGGTAGGTTCGAACTCCATCTTGGGAGATAGTATTTTCGCCAACTGTGCTTTAGGGTTGTCTTCAGTCCTACAAAATATATCATAGAAGATAAGTTTGTGCTACACTTGAGTCTGGTGCCTTGGATCGCTTGGACATCCTGACAACTAAAATCTTGGATGATGGATGATGGATGGATGGATCATGGATGATGGATGGATGGCTCATGGATGTATTAAAAGAACTGGATACAGCATCGGAGGCGGGGCTCTGTTAATTCCTATGAAAGTTGCTCACTGGCGTATAAAGACAAAATGGCTTGACTTCCACCTGGAAAAGTACCCGGATCTTCCATTGATCTTCGTCTCCATTGGGCCCTACTGCGCAATAGTGTCCGCTTAGTCACATGACTCAGTCATGGGGTCCCAACGTCACGCCATCGTCACGGCTTGCGCTGTTGTCATGGTCGGGGTCTCCGAGGAAGGAAATAACTCTGGATTAGACTGTTGCATTGAAAACTTTCAGGACCAAATGATTTGAATAAGGGCTGTTAGAGTGTTCGCACTGGGGAGTTGATTCACCTCAACAAACAAAATATAATATCGGTTGAGTTACAAACATATCTTTCTCTCTCTTTCCCAATTTATATCTATGAGGAAAAGTCTTTATGGGCCGTCACGTGACGGACATGGAAGTTGTAGTACCACCATTTGACCACTAAGAAAATTGGGATCAACGATCAGCGCACTTTCTGTGGCATTGGGATGGATGGATGGATGGATGGATGGATGGATGGATGGATGGATGGATGGATGGAGGATGGAGGAGGGGTTTCAACGTCTTTGATCCTCCCAGCAGAAATAATCAACAAAGCCCTGAAGCAGGCCAGCTAGACCTAAATATGTGTGTGCGTCTGTTAAGTGTGTGTGTGTGTGTGTGTGTGTGTGTGTGTGTGTGTGTGTGTGTGTGTGTGTGTGTGTGTGTGTGTGTGGAGCGCCGTGGGGTTTTCTGGCTGCAAGCCAAGACCAACTCCCACCAGGAGAGAGATCAAAGACTCTCTCTCTCTCTCTCTCTCTGTCTCTCTATCGCTTCCTCTCTCGCTCATATTTCTCACACTCCTTCCTCCCTCTTCCTCGCTCCCTTTCTTGAAAAACACTCGTTATTGCTTTTCCCGATTTCTTCGACATCCTCTCACTTTTTTTATTTTACCTGAGGGCAGAGAGATGAGAACAGTTTCCTATATGCAAAACAGGGAAGAGAAGATAAAGGGATGAAAAAAAGGGAGGCAAAGAAAAGAAACTGTTGGTTGCACTGATGACAGACACACACACACACACACACACACACACACACACACACACACACACACACACACACACTACTATTGACCTGTGCTTCAAAGCCCTCTCAGTTGCCAGGTTGTCATGGGAGCAATTGTTCTGGCAGGTGTATGTGTGTGTGTGTGTGTGTGTGTGTGTGTGTGTGTGTGTGTGTGTGTGTGTGTGCTCGATGAATCTCATGACAACACTTAAATTGCAGATGCACAGTTCAGATTGAATTAGCCCATTAAAGAACACACTGAATATCTGCTGTTTCAAATTACAAGCTCCACTGTGATTAAATACATGTTTTATCCATTATCTTATCTCTGACATTTCAAAATAAAGCACTCTTGCAAATCTACAGTTCAAACCTAAGGCATCCAATTGCTTTATTGTTCACTGTCTTTTGGCATAACGCTATGCTAACCCTAACGGCTTGTCCAGACCAGCTGGCCCTCAAATATTTGATTAAAACTCTACTTTCCCATCTCACACATACATGACAGCTGCTGCTATAAAATGCTTGATAAACAGACTGCATGTGTAATAAAATAAGCATCTATCATTTCCGTAGCACACTTCCTTCCTTCCTTCGTGGCGGTCACAGTAATCGTCACAGCTCTTGAATGTTCTCCTGGATATTGTTCGCTACACGGTTGTTGCCGATCTGGGAATTGAAGCTCATTTGCACTCCGTGTTTGTCGTTCTGCATAACAACGTTGGCTAAATGTCTAAAAATGTAACTGTAATTGTGGAGATAATGTTATTTTCCTATTGAGACTCTGCACTACGTGCGCCGAGCTTGCCGCTGCCTCATCGTTAAAACGACTCACAGGGGCTCCTTTTGCAAACAAGAACCAAACTTTCTCCCCGCCTCTATCTCTTTCTCCTGTATCCATCTTTTCATGCTGGTAGCAGCTTGCAGAATAGGTCCCTCATTCTTTCTGTTATTCTTAGCAATATAGTCATCTTAATCCCACAATCCCAATCAGTCTCTTTTCTGCCCCCTTTCCTTCCTTTACTTCCTCTTTCTGTCCTGTTTCTCCCCACCACTGTCCTCTTTAGCTCCATCATCCAGCTCTCTCTTTCTCTCATCGCTCCCTCTTTCTCTCCATCTTTGCATCCCCCTCTGCTGTGTTTCTCTCTCTCTCTCTCTCTCTCTCTCTCTCTCTCTCTCTCTCTCTCTCTCTCTCTCAGCAGTAGCAGTCATTCTACTTATAGCCTCGCCATAAATCAACCTGTCATTCTCCGTCATGCTCGCTGGATCTCACTGGGGCTTGTGGCAGACACACACACAGCGAGGGATAGCGTGGGCCCACACATACACAAACACAGGCACACAAACACTGACAAATATAAAGACTCAAACAGATCACACACACACTCAGACAAATGCAAAAACACACACGCATCCTGTACAAGTGTATGGCTGCCATGAAAACACATTTTTTGGCTCTCACGCACAAACTCTTCAGTGCAAACTTGAGACGATCTGAAGACACACGAGACTGACTGAGATTGAGAGGAAGGGTGAATGATTAAGGGAAACAGAGATGTGAGTGAGGATAACAGAAAGATGCTCACCTGTACTTGTACACATACACACACACACACACACACACACACACACACACACACACACACACACACACACACACAGCAGCTGAAATAATGTCCACATTGCCCTCAGGGCCTCAGCTTTACCCAACCATCTCTTTAAATTCACCTCCTCCTCTTGCTCAGTCTATATTTTTCTCTCTGTGCTGTTCATCTGAACCCTAAATATTTGGTATTAGTGTGAAATGCTTATTTTTATGGTTACGTTTAGGCAACTCAAAGGACTTGGTTAATGTTAGGAAAAGGTTCTTGCCTCAGTGTGTGGAAGTGACGGGGATCATTCCCTTATCTGTAAAGAAACATCAGGCCTGTCTTTCACATTGTTTTCCTAACTTTCTAAAACAAAATAAAGCAAATAAATATAAAGATAGAACTTGTGACTTGCTATTTATTAATAAAATAATAAATGACACAACAGCAAGGAATTACAATTCAAGTATAAACCTTTTTAGTGGACGAACAAATTGGTCAAAACTTAAAAGTGAATTCAAATTCCAGGATGTAATGTACTGTATAAACATAAAATTGAATTGAATAGATTGTCTCCATTGTCATCGATACCCGATCTTGCTACTTGAGCCTATCAGCCTGGCGTCTGATCCGATATTGGTGCATCCCTAAATTCAACATTGCCTCGAAGCACAAAATGTGACACTTTGACTTTTTAAATAATCAAAGGTGCTTGATGCAAGACTGCTATTGCCTCTGCACGGCTCTCAACATGGCGACGGCGGAACAGTGGAAACAATGCAACAGTGATGACAGATAACAGTATTGACATGGGGGGAAACCGGAGGGTGGGCGCAACGCTTCTGCAACGTTACCAATGCAAGGAGAAGCTCCGATAATCTACATAGAAAGAGTGACTTCATTCTCTCCTCAGGGAGACATTACTCCTCTACAATATATCTTTACATAAACAATAGTTGTTTGCTGCTATATCAATGCTCTGGATATCATATAGAGAACATAACCTTAGCTAACCTTAACCAACTGTTTCAGTGGCCTAAACCCAACAATAGGTGGGTCTGAGCTTAAAGTCCTGTTCCTAATCTGCCAAAACATCCACCCTGACCTCTTCCGCATGACTTTTGTGTTTAATACGGATGTCACACTTCGTGGATGGGAAAAAAAAAACTTCCCAGTGGATGTGATTCAAGCAGAAATTCAACACAATTCCATCAATACCAAGTCTTCTACATCATATTTGGTTCAGGAAATTAGAAGAATATAACTGTATTATGTAGGGGTTAGGGTTTGTATTTTGCTCCGTGTTTGCCTTGTTTTGCTTATCTGCTTTCTCTTCTTTTCCCTCTCCATTCCTGTCTTCTTGTTTTTTCTACCCAGACCAGCGTCATGTCTAGTCTTTCTCCTCTTACACCTCTTCCTCCTCCTCATCTCCCAGCTCTCCATGACCAATGCAAGAGCCTCATAAAGACCCTCAGGAGTCAGAGGATTTCATGGGGCTTTATGTTTCAGTGTGTGTGTGTGTGTGTGTGTGTGTGTGAGAGAGAGAGAGAGAGTGAGGGGGAGACAGCACATGTGGCATTCAAGGTCACGTAATCCTGTGGCCTCCAGATACTGTTCTTGACACACGCACACAGTGCGCTATGACCTGCGCTGCCCTTGTACATGCAGATTGTGCTTGAACGCTCGCACACGCAGATGTCCTCGTATAACCCACAATGCCCTCTGTGTCATCAGGGATACAAACACAGGCTAAAACTTAACTTGAATGCTATGATTCCTTGTCCTGTTTCGAAAGAGTTGGCTGGTGAGCTAGTTCTAATTTTTTCTTATTGCCAAAACATCTTATAAAGCAAGAATAAATAGATCTTTGATGCGTCTTATTCCTCTTCTTCCTTATTTCACTGAACCACATAGTCACACTGCATGACATATTTCTTGATTACGATAAACATGGACTCCGATTTGTCGTCCTCTCTGGTTTGATCAACGATCGGTCTCATTGACACCTGTTTCTGTCAATTAGAGAAACAACCAACCAGTCAGAGCTTCGTCAGTTGGATTATGAATGGGGACAGGTTGCTGATGTATAAGAAGTGGACATAGTCACCGTAACACCCTTTGGTATATGGACTGTTTTAAAGCCTTGAGTGTGGCATTTTGGCCGTCGCCATCTTGGTTTTTGACCGTCGCCGTGTTTTTTTTTTTTTTTTGCGACCAGAAGTGACACGAGAAGTATAACTACAACTGAAGGCTGAATGAGACATTTCTGAAAGACCAAAATGTTAATTAACTACATGAACACAAAACACACTGTGAAAGGGTTAAAGACACAGACAACTCCCAGACTGGACAACACCGTGATAGCGACCTGTCAATCACAACGTAGCCACATCGTAAAGCATCCCCTGCTTTATGGCCTATTTAACTCTAAATGGGACCATAATTTACTAAATGAACATCATGCTGTATTGAAGACAACTTGAAACTAGCGATTGAGACCATAAACTCAGCCCTATTTAAGAAACACAAATTTTGGGAGATAGTAAGTACTACTCGCCCACCTTTCAAGTGGTTCGCACAGCTGATAGACGTGGTTTGTTGACACTGTAACAAAGTACATATTTAACAGTTTGTGGACAGAGCGTTTGATTATTAATGCTAAGACACCCGCTAAGACTTTACCGCCTTTTCAAAGACATGACTGGCATGACCATTTTCACTGGATCCCTTGACCTTTGACCTCCAGATATGTGAATGTAAATGGGTTCTGTGGGTACCCACAAGTCTCCCCTTTACAGACATGACCACTTTATGATAATCACATGCAGTTTTTTCATGCAGTATAAATATGTTATTTCTAAAAATTATGTATTTGAATATTTCTGCATACTGGGGTCCCTAAACAGCCTTGGGTTACATAAACTGGATATCACTGTAAAGCTGAGACTCTTGTGGATCCAAAAAGCTTAACTGTATTATGTTAGTCCCAGTAGTAGCCATTTCATTGCAGTGACACCATTTTTTTAAAATTTGACATCACTGTATAAAATGACCTGTGGTGACCTCTAGGATAATCACAGCCTCATGAAACTTTACAGCCACAAACTACAGACCTGGAGCATTCAGAAGATGAATGGTTTTACTAGCTGGATTTAAAATAAGGGGGTTTCTGAACGGTTTACACAACAGAAGTGCTCGCCAAAAATCAACATAACAACAGTTTTTGAAACCAAATCACAGCATGACATTTTCTACGGTGTTCCTCGAGGTCTTGGTGTCGAAATGTTGTATTTTGGAGGGATTATTGATCATTTTTATCAATGCTTGCTAGGTAAAAAATGGTTAAATTTGGCAGCAAATCTGTTATAACCCAAAACCCCAAAATTGCTGCAACACCTTAAGAGACATAATAAAGCATGGGGACAGATATCATATACTTCAATCATAACGTTCAAAACCTTTAGACACTTTTGCAATGAATTTTAATTAATTAATTATTAATTAAGTATTTAATTATTTTATAACTAACTAACTTTATAACTAGAATTTTATAACTGACACAGTGCTGAGCTGCATCTCAAATTAATCTCCAGGTTCCCAGCTTTCAGATGATGTTCACCACTTCGAAGTGACATCTGCTGTTGACCTGCTATCTCCCCTAAAGACTCCCTGTAGCCCCCTAAAACAGACAAAAACTGGTCTATTGTGGGTCTCAAGTAAATAAACAGACCACAAATCTATCTTGTCATCTTGTTGGTTTCTTATTCTATTAATAAGAAGACACAAAAAGGTCGACATTATTCATTCAATTTATATCATTACAATGAATTATTAGTTCTGCGTCATTATAAAAAATATAAAATGTATTTCTAGGAGAGTTCAGTGAACCCGCTGCACAAATGCAAACTGCGCCTGTGGATATTTGTTGACTAGAAGAAAAAGCCAGCCACATCCTTGACTGTAAATGTATAACACGCAGTACAAAAGACAAATGCAAGCACATGGAGACACAGACACAAATACACAGATATGGATTTCCAAGGTCGCATTTCAGGCATTCAGTATGTATCTTATACAAGTCCTCCTCTCTTTCTCTGCGCTCCACTGCTCTCCTCTTCCTCCTCCTCCTCTGTATTCCTCTCTCCTCCCTCCATCTCTCGCCGACGCACACACACACACACACACACACACACACACACACACACACACACACACACACACACACACACAGTCTCTCCAGAGATGTGTCCATTGCTCTGACCTCTCTCTCTCCTGGGAAAGCTGGCTGTCTGCCCAGCTCTCTCTCTTTTCTCTCTCTCCTTCTGCCTCACACTTTCCTTTTGCTCTGTATCTTTCGTCTTCTTCTCTCTGTATCTCTATCTATTGATCTATCTATCTTTCTAATCTCCTTTTGTCTCCTCCCTCCTCTCTTATCCTCTCCTCTGTTGCATATCTCCCCTGCTCTCGCATCCTCCTATCTCTTCATCCTCGGTGCTCGATTCCTCTCTTCTCCTTATCTTCCCTCTCTCCACCCTCCTCTCCTTTTTAACCCTTCCCCCTCTTTTCCTCCCACACCTCATCTTCTCCCTTTCTCGCTTTCCTCCTTTACTCTGGGGGCTCCGCCTGGGGCTCCTCGCCCAGCTCATACTGCCTCTCTGTGGGCACGGCGCCCACAGAGGGTGGGCAAGCCTAAAGGGGGAGCTGGAGGGGTCTGTGTGTGTTTGTCTGGATCTAGTGATGGGGAAAGAAAGTGAGGAGAGAAGGACGGGGAGATATTGAAAGAAAATGAAAAGAAGGCTGTTAACAGAGACAGAGAAAGAGACTAACAGAGATTTCTGTTGAGTCATGTTTTGCTGCTAGAATGGGATCGAACAGCACTGTGTGTGTTTACTTCTGTAGTCAACTATAAGTAGCAACCTGCATACAAATAGATAATTCTCTCAAATATAAGCCATATATTTATCTATCATTTCTATTGGCTATCACTAATTATGACACAGCGTTGTTGAATACTTGTTTCTGATTGGTTAATCGTGTCCTACTGTCTGTTATTTCCTTATAGCAGACCGTTGTTATGTATAACAGACTGTTGCTATGGGTGCAGCTCTGATGTTGGACTCTGGTGGACCGTTTTTGTGTCACGTTATTAATTTGTTAAGTAAGTATCCACCTTCTTTTAGTTTAGGATTTCATCCTCCGATGAAGAGCAGCGTACAGCTGCTTCTCAAGCCTAAGGGCCCTACTTTAGCCATTATATGCTATTTTAGTGTATAATTAATACGATACATTTTGAGGTAACTATTGGGGTAATTTGGCAGTAATTCCAAAGAAATTTGAAATAGGTAACTTGATAATTATCACCTAATTAGCATGAAATTTGCAGACCTGTAAAATGAAGAGATATAAGATATATTGACATATTTTCTGTTGATTGATACATCAAAGTATAGTAGTAGTATAATAGTTTCAGCTTTAGTTATGGTAACACTGTACTCACAGAAGTAATTACTGAGATCAGGCAACGTCACTAAGTCAGAAGGTTCAAGAAATGATCGGTCAAATGATCGGACAGCTTGTAATAACAGCAGCAGTTTAACCACATTATCTAAATTGTCATTGCACAACAAAACTATGAATGCACAACCACAACTACGAGCTTTGCCTGCAAACTGCGGCAGATGTTAAACACAGACAGTTTATAGTTTGTCTTTACTTCTTTCAAACAAGTTTGGTTATCTTGTACGATCAATAAGGTTGCCAGTGTGTTCCCAAATCTCAGCAACTAGATTTTGTGGTTGTTATTGATGGGAGTGATGGCCAAAACTACAACATCTAGTAGCAGCGGTCAGATGGAGGGAGAGAGGAGGGGAAGGAAGATGAAGGAGGAAAGATGGCAGATGATGTGATGGAGAAGTCACACCTGTATACAAAATGTTGCCTTTTATCGCTTCATTTATTTCCTCACTCTTCAAAACTTTCTTTCCCTCTTTCGGCTCCCCATTTCAGTTCATCCCTCCCTCTCCGCCTGCAGCTCTCTGTCATTTCTCTCCTCCCTCCTCCCTCCTTCTCCCTCTAGTGTCCAGTGGTGGTGAGTTTCAGTGATGCAGCGCCCTCTGTCTGTGTCCACTGTTACTGCAGCAGCACGTTTTAAAACTTCAACCCTCCTGACCAAAGGAAATATTTACATCATTTGAGTTAATTGGAGACAAAATAAATGAAGTTGTTGCAAAAATGGTTTCTTTCTTTCTTTAATTATGTGCGCAATTTGTCTGACATCTTGCACATAAACATGTTGATGTACTGTATAAATAATGTTAAGATTGATGATGGTGCATCTTATAAACCCATATGAATAAGTCAAGTAAATATGTAAATCTAAAAGAGTTAAATTACAAGTTTAAGTTCCCATAAAATTGTGATTCACTTCCACATAAACATTTTGACAATGTAATTTCCCCTTGTAGTGCATGAAAGTTCAGTCTTCCTCATTCTCATGCTGGAAATAGTAGTTTGACAAATTAACTCAAGGTCCTAAATCATGATGATCATGATTAATCACATGACTGTCCATAGTTAATCGCAAATTAATTGCAAATATTTTACCTATTCGAAATGTCCCTTAAAGGCAGATCTGTCAAGTATTTAATACTCTTATCTCATGGGAGTGGACAAATATGCTGCTTTATACAGATGTATGTAGATATTTATTATTGGAAATCAATTAACAACACAAAGCAATGACAAATATTGCCCAGAAACCCATACATCTAACCCAACATATCTTGAGATCGGAGGTCAATGGACCTCTTTGAAAATGGCCTTGCCAGTTTTTCCTCGCTGTAATTTAGCTTTAAGTTTGAAGCCTTTTTTAGCCTCCTTTGCGACAAGCCAGTGTAACAATGGATTCGATGTATCAATGGATTCTTTAGGTTTTCTAGTTTCATATGATGCCAGTATCTTCACTCTCGCTGCAAGTACCGTAGTAGTAGTAGTAGTAGTAGTAGTAGTAGTAGTAGTGTTAAAACGAATATGCATTAATGTGTTGTTATGTTAACTTTGACAGCCCTGACTGCAACCTAAGATGAAAAAGTGCATTTTCATTTATATACTGCCAAATCACAAATGTCTCAAAAAACGTCTTAAAATGAAACAAAAAACAATCCCCTTGTCTTGAAGTAGAGCTGATAACTGCTGTCACAGTGCTGCTGCTATACAATATACGTCCTTGCTCCAATGCCAACAAGACAGATCCCTGTACATTCACTGAATGCAATGAATAACACAATCCTGATCTCGATTCAAGCGGCGTGCGCATTTGACAGACGACTCAGCAGCTCGGCAGACGCTGACATGAAATATATGCTGCTGCATGTGTTAAAATATGCAGGAAGAAATTCAGGAGATACGGCGCCACAGAAGTGTTTTTAACCCGTTTATATCCAAAGATTAGCAGAAAGCTTTTTGAGCAGCTGCCCAGATAGCAGTTGCTGATGGATTGGAGAGCGATGTTGATTCAGTGTTCGCATTGTGAATCCCAGAGACTCAAACAGATTTTGTTTCTCTTCCACCATCCCTCTCCGATTCAAACACAAGCAGACAAGACATTCAGCGGCTCAGAGAGATGCCAAGTGCTCTCTGCTGCTGAGACACAAAAACACCTCAGGTGCTATTAAGACTAGAATAGCCTCCTCAGGTTACTTGACTTTACTCAGGTCTCTCGTCAAGTCAGTGATGCTCTTAAAAACAGGGGTAATGTTTTTTCTAACATGATAGAGTCAAATCTGTCCACAGAAAGCTGCTCTCCAGAAGAACATCTCAGTATCAGACGATGCTACAAACCCGGGAACGAGGTACTATTGGCACCCAGAGATGTTTTATTCAAGCCTTGCAATAGAAGAAGAGCATTTCACCATTAAAGCCATTTACATCATTTTATGAACTGCAGACCAAATATAGTTTCTAGCACCAAGCTTCATCTTCCATCAAAAGAGTTGCGAGCACAATGCAGACTGACACTGTGACATCGCCCCACCACCACAAAACCACTGTTTCATTCCCTCTCTGTCTGAATTTGGCTTAATTTTGTTGATGGGACACCATTGAATCCCTCTCAGTGGCAAAATATTGTATATCTTCCTGTTTTTCAGGGTGGAAAGCCTTAAACCACAGCTACTGTATGTCACCAGCGGGACCATGGCAATGAAATGTCAAGTATTTCTAAATCGATCCTGGATTTAATTTTCACCCCCCATGATTTTTAAGACTGCTGATATTTGAATTTGACTATACACCAGGGGTGTCAATCTATTAAAATATTTATCTGTCATTAATCACAAGATTGTCCATAGTTAATTACAATTAATTGCAAATGAATCACATATTTTTTTATTTGTTCAAAATGTGCCTTACAGGGAGATTTGTCAAGTATTTCATAGTCTTATCAACATGGGAGTGGACAAAAATGCTGCTTTATGCAAATGTATGTATAAATGTATTATTGAAAATCAATTAACAACACAAAACAATGACAAATATTGTCCAGAAACCCTCACAGGTTCTGCATTTAGCATAAAAATACGCTCAAATCATAACAATCTGCAGCCCAACAGGCAACAACAGCTGTCAGTGTGTCAGTGTGCTGACTTGACTATGACTTGATCCAAACTGCATGTGATTATCATAAAGTGGACATGTCAGTAAAGGGGAGACTCGTATGTACCCAGAGAACCCATTTACATTCACATATCTTGAGTTCAGAGGTCAAGGGACCCCTTTGAAAATGACCATGCCAGTTTTTCCTCACCAAAACTTGTTGTTGCCAGTGGATTCTTTAGGTTTCACATGATTTCAGTACCTTCACCCTTGTTTTAAATCAGAAATTAGTCGCCTTATAAACAAAACGAAAAGAAGTTGTAGGTCTGTTGCCTAGACCTAAAGAAGCAAATTTGTGTGTGTATTGAAAATGTAATGTTTCATTCAGTTTTACATTAAAATGTGTTTTAAGTTTCACTTTTACCAGCAGGTGTATAGCAGGCCCCTACTAACCCACATCTATGATGTTTATCGCAAGTGATAACATATATTTCGTGGCATGATAACTGTTGAATTGGACAAGAGGACAGCAACCAGGGGGATGGGGGTTAGGTTGACAACGGTGTAAGTGGGAAGTACACAGCATATCGTAACACCACAGAGAAACAGGACAGACGGGTGAAGCTGCAACACTCTCCTCGTTATACAAAAAGCTCATTTGGCAAAGAGTCAGTATCCTCTTTTAACGCAATGCAGTCCTGTCAGTCCAGTCTAGAGGCGACCTCAGCTACAGTATACGTATTAATAAACCATCTCAGCCAATCAGTGATGGATGGTGTTTTGAAGAACAAAAAACATGCATGAATCAATGTTGCCTGCCTCTACCTCTTTCCCCCCTCCGACATCTGACTAATGTTTTGTCGATTCATCTTCTGCACACACCGATATGAGAGGGAAATTGCAGAAAGAAAAGAGAAAGAAAGCAGAGATGAGAGAAAAGAGACAAACGCGGGATTGACAACAAAATGATTGAAAAAAAAAATCTAGAGCTAGAGAGGATAGAGAGCAGCTAGCTCGCAATCAGAAACAAGATAGTGGGAATAAATTTAATTTGATGCTCTCCCTCTTTTGTGTGTGTGTGTGCTGACAGATTTGGTATTGCTTCAGTTCGGAGATTGGCTACAGAAAAACACACTCAGTAATTATCTAGAAAGAGCACCTGGGCGCTGGAATCTCATTATATTACACACACGGCAGAGGAAAAGAGAGGAAGGGAAAAAGAGACAAAAAAGGGAAGATGGTTGAGGGGAGAAGATAAACAAAGAGAGGAAAGAATAGAGAGAGAGAGGGAGAGAGAGAGAGAGGGAGAAGCCTTTCAAGCTGTTAGTGTTTGCTTAAAACTCAATGTTGTAAGGATTTGTGGATCA
The DNA here is from genome assembly GCA_947000775.1 of Pterois miles. Classification (NCBI taxonomy): domain Eukaryota; kingdom Metazoa; phylum Chordata; class Actinopteri; order Perciformes; family Scorpaenidae; genus Pterois; species Pterois miles. Next base: position 13,392,765 of record CAMQGK010000549.1, on the reverse strand, counting down.
CAGGCAGACTATATAATGTGGTTTGACTCACAAACACCACGGATTGTGAAAGAATAATTCAAATCTGTGTTGCCGCTGCTGTAACGGACTTTCTTTAGTTTATTTCAAAGGTCTTTATCTGTGAAAAACACAGTGTTGCAGCAGTTATCAAAAACCATGAGGCCTAAAAGACGGAGCCACGAAGATGAAGTGACAGAAAAACCAAGAAGTTCAACTGAATTTACTTCTCTCCATCGGTCTTTGATGTGTTGTAGTAGCAGACAATGACCAGTAGGAGGCAGTGTTTCCTCTCATCTGTCCTCCATCGCTCCTCCATCACCTTCACTCTTTCCTTCTCCTCTGGGCCTGGACTTCTACTTTCTTCTCCCCTCTTTTTTACCCACATGCCTCTCAGTCTTCATTGCACTCACACACACTCGGTTCACCTGTTTTTGCCAAACTGTGTTGCCTCTGCAAATGTGTGAGTCAGTGGGTATACAGAGTGTGTGTGTGTGTGTGTGTGTGTGTGTGTTGAGGACCACCCGGCTGATCTGAACAGCTTCATTCATTGCTGTGTTTTGACTGGCCGACGGTGACAGGGTGAGATGATTTACAATGGGTCAACACAGCGGGAGGGCACAGGACACACAGTCCCTGCCAGGCCATCTGAGGTAGTGTGGCAGGAAGTAGTTAACTGTAAAAACATCATTATATACTATCACCTCCATGATACGTCAGTGATCTCAAGTCCAAACCGAACCACAGGTATGGATATCACAGCACTGATACCACTGAAGTCTACTTCTCTTCCCAAACATAGCCCGGCTAGCTCAGTCGGTAGAGCATGAGACTCTTAATCTCAGGGTCGTGAGTTCGAGCCCCACGTTGGGCGTTGGTTTTTTACAGAGGGAATTTCAACAGCAGATAGTATAGTAGAGTATATACAGTGTTAGTAGAGGATCTTCATACTTAAGTTGTCTCTGAAATCAATGAAAATACAGCCATGTACACTGAAAACCATGCGGTCCTTAAGAGAAAACAATATGCAACCAAAAGCTAATTGTTAGCTTAAAAACATTACATTTCAGCATGTCAAAAATGACTTACTTACTCACAAAACTTGGAAAAATGTAGCAAAAAAAATAGACATTTACCATTTACCAACATCCTGTTTATCAAACTGTATTTAATTATTGCAGCATTTATGTATTCATTTCAGTAACTATTTATTCTTTTATTTATCGTTTTGCCTACATTTATTTATTTACTTATTCCTGTATTTATTTGTGCATTTATTTATTTATGTATCTATTTATTTACGCGGAAAACTACACAATTGTAAGAGAAAGCAATATGCAACCAAGGGCTGAAATGTGAACAAAATGCCCCTAGTTAGCTCAAACTTTTACATTTCAGCATATCAATGGATTATTTTAGCACCCTGTGTCCACCAAGAGTGCAGCTGATAGCTTTAGAGCAGGTCTAAGGCACCAGATTCAAAGGTTGACTCCGACCTCTGGTCTCCAAATGGATGTCAGGCCTCAAATCACACTCCTAACAGTCACTTTACCTGCAGGTAAAATCATGTCATGAATATGTTGGTCGCGTGATGCTACAGGCAGGATGCACAGAAGAAGAGGACTGTTGAGGTGTAATAACCTGCTATCAACATTTTGTCACCAACCCTGTTCTCGGCCCATGAGAGTTAATATTAACCTATGGCTGCCCGGCTAGCTCAGTCGGTAGAGCATGAGACTCTTAATCTCAGGGTCGTAGGTTCGAGCCCCACGTTGGGCGTTTCTATTTTGAAGTGGTATGATGGAATTCAAAAAGCTTGAACTACTTAACAAAAGTGTCTGTGCTTGAACATGCTACCAATTTAGACAATACTTCTGAGAAAAAGAAAGAAAGTCTAGAGCCAATCATGCTCGCCAGCCGTTAGCTAGATGTGTCAGGACCTGAAGGGTCATCATGGGCTCACCTATTTCCAACAGTTTTACTTGCTGATGTAACAGTTAAGACAAACTGGGCTCCTCTCAACCATGTCATTGATATAGTTGGTTGCATAATGCTATCAATCAGTCAATCAGTCACTGAGAGTCTGCAGCCAAGAATTGTGAAACTTAGAAATTGGAAAAAGAAAACCGACATTACGGTGAAACCACAGCCCGGCTAGCTCAGTCGGTAGAGCATGAGACTCTTAATCTCAGGGTCGTGGGTTCGAGCCCCACGTTGGGCGTCGGTGTTTTAGGGTGATCATCGAAGACGCAGTGTTGACTCTGTAATGCACTGTCAGGACGTCTGTGGTTATTGTGCTGTGCTACAGTTACACCTACAGTTTGAGAAATACTTACATACAGTATTTGATTAGAAGAGGAGATTTAACTGTTGTAATAAACGTAACAGCCTACTACAAACTTTTATGCGAGGTGTGAGGGGAGTCAGCCCAGAAATCCAACCCTCCACCCCTCAGAGGGTTCTCAACCCACGAGCGTTATTGCAGCCATGAAATCGGACCCATTTTTCTGTGCAATACTAAGGAGGACGAAAAATGCCATATAAATGTAGCAAAACTTGAAAAATGTAGAAATAAATGTAAGATATGCATTTATTAATATCCTCTTTGATTATCATTTTTTTTAATTTATTTTTGCATCTATTTCAGCATTTATTTATTCTTTTATTTCCGTAGTTATTTATTCCTGTATATATTTATACAATTATTCATTTCTTTATTCTTGTATTTATTCATACATTTATTTATATATTTACTTATTTATTTATTCTTGCATTTATTTATACAGTTATCCATTTCATTATTCCTGTATTTATTTATATATATATATTTATTTATTTATCCCTGTACTTATTCATACATTTATTTATATATTTACTTATCTATCTCTTTATTCCTGTATTTATTTATACAATTATTCATTTCTTTATTCCTTTATTTATTCATACATTTATTTATGTCTCATTCCAGTATTTATTCATACATTAATTTATAGATTTACTTATCTATGCATTTATTCCTGTGTTGGTTTATGCATTTATTTATTTCTTTATTTATACCTAAGTCATTTTTCAGCCTCTGTAAAACGCTACAGGCAAGAAGCGCAGAAGACTTAACTGTTACTAACCTACTACAAATGTTTGGTGGGATGAGATGAGAGTCAACCCAGAAATCCAACCATCAGTGTTCTCAGACCATGAGAGTTAACACAGCCACGAAACATGACCCACTTTCTGTCACATTGAGCCCGGCTAGCTCAGTCGGTAGAGCATGAGACTCTTAATCTCAGGGTCGTGGGTTCGAGCCCCACGTTGGGCGTTGGTGTTTTTAAAAGGGGGAATCTTGTTCAGCGCAGAGTTGTAGATAATACATGTCACATATCAATACACCAATACTGTTTGCAGATAAATTTCACTACTATGAATTACAGACAGAAATATGAGCAGAGCACCACTCACTGTACATAAAGGCACAAAACTGTAAATGTTTATTTTGATTAAGTACTGAAGGCCGTATCTAAAGTGTAATATATGCCCATAAACGCAACCTGTTGAACCTGAATGTTCACCTCTGGCTGTAGCATCTTGAACTATTCACTGAGCCTGATATCTGTTAAAGGAAGAACAGCAACATCGGAAGGACTAGCTCTACTACATATGTAGTAATACTGTATATGTAGTAATACTGTATATATCTTGAAGGGAACAGAGAAGAAGGAAGAGTGATTAAACAAAAAAAAGTCAGAAAGAGAGTTAAAAACAGAAGAGAATGGGCTTATTGTTGTGAGCACATGCTTGGGTTTGTGTTCATATATGGCCTCCGATGTGTGTGTGTGTGTGTGTGTGTGTGTGTGTGTGTGTGTGTGTGTGTGTGTGTGTGTGTGTGTGTGTGTGTGTGTGTGTGTGTGTGTGTGTAGACAGCTCGCCAACCCGGTGCAGGTGTGCTGTTGATAGTTTTATCAGCGCTGCATCGGGGCTACTGAGAGGAGGAGAGAGTCAGGAGAATCTGTAATGATGTTGGCGTTTGTATGTGCTGTTCCATTCATATCCACTTATCCTACAGAACAGAGCCAAAAAACTGAACGCATGCTCTCACGTTACAACATCATAGTTTCCCTCCAGTATTCCTACCTTTCTGACATCTTGCTCTCGCGTGATGTTGGTGCAAACATTGGAAAAATATTGTGCTTCACAAACTCAAGCGACAGTAGATTCAGAGGCAGTTTGCCAAATTCGTCAACCTTGAGGTTTCGTCTACAGTCATGGCTATAATAATCAGCAAATTCACTTAAAAAGCACGTTTTACATAAGGTAAACTGCAGGTCTAACGGACATATCATAAAGAACTGACTTTCATAGTGCTTGTGCACATACATGTGGGTATCTGGAGTTCCTACCAACCCACAAACTGTGAAATAAGACAACCCAATCCGTTTTTTGTGGGATGCCTTGATCAGAAAACATGTGATTCAATAAGCCATTCAGATTTGGCTCCCTTTGCACCACAGCTTAATGACGACCTTCGCAGAGGTGCATCATATTTTTCTGGCAAGCCAATCAGAGCAGACCAAGCTTTTCCTGGAGGGGGTCTTAAAGAGACAGGCACTAAACACGTTCTAGTATGAGCCTGAGCCTGAATGCACTTCAACTAAAACTAAGTTTATTAGAAGAACACATACATATTGAAAATGGATTAAAGTATACAAGAGCTCTTTCTGTGCTCTTGAAAACAGAATATAAGTATAGTTTTGTAGAATGCTCTTAAAAGTTAAAAAACTCGCTGTATGAGGAACATTGTAGGTAAAAAAAAAAATCATAATTACAGAGCCAGGGAGGAGGGCGATAATCAGAGAAAAACTCTGTGATTAAAGTAGTACATTTACAAGAAAACATGGATATTCTCTGAGATTAAAGTGGCAAATATACGAGAAAAAAAAAATCATAAATTTGCGAGATTATAAAGTTATAAAATTACAGGAAAAAAGTCAGTATAATTAATTATTGTTGGTGAAGGAAATGTCTTATGTCTACTGGATTTTATGTGAATGAAATCCTGTGGTGAGCCTTTAACACAACAGCGCTCAGCAGCTCAGGCTCCTCTGGTCTGGTCTGTGACTGTCCCCTCGTACTGGCCTGCCGGATTTATAAAACAGTTTCAGGCTCTATAAAGTGTCTGATAAACCACTTTTACTATTAGTGTAGGACATTGCTAGCACACAGCTGGAGACCGCTACCACTGACCATAAACACACACACACAGTCACATGCCGCCTGGTCAGACACATTTTGAGGCCTGCTGGAGTCAGGACCTCTGCCAAACTCTAACCCCATGTCACCCCACCCTGCCGCCCTGATGACATCACCACATAGCCCTGAACCACCACTCCAGAAAGGCCTAAAAACACACACACACACACACACACACACACACACACACACACACACACACACACACACAATACATACATACAAAGACACACATGCAGGAGTTGAGAATGCAGGAAGCACAGACACCATAACGAATACCACAGGGTCACATTTTAAACTACACACATACATGCAGAAATGCACACACACACACACACACACACACACACACACACACACACTTGACCATAATGACTACTGCGTGGCCACACTGCATTGTCAACACACACATGAATGGAGCAGCTTAAGTGCAGGCTGCTGCCTCTGAAGTCATAAACTTGTATTACAGTGTTTGCATATTTTAGTGAATTATTAACAAGAACAATAAAAAAAACTACAGTATACATCCATCTATTTTTTTTCAAATATTGGATGTTAAAATTAAAACATACAAATTTAGCATCAGAAAGTTGCCTCCACCATACTAGGCTTAACTTACCCAAATATTTTGTGGCTATCTTGCCTTCATCAGGGTGGTATGAGGTAGCTTCTGCTTTCTTTACACATATACTGTATATACACACAGTAAATATCTAACTGACTGATCAATTAGTTGATTTAATCGGCAGCTTTCCCCACAAAGAATCACACAAAAACACTATTTTACATTAGGGATGCCAGTCAGTCAGACCTTTTCAGTCCCAATACCAACACCTGGGCGTTGCGTATCAGCCGACACTGAGCACTGATCCGATAGCAGACTTTAATTAATAAGCTGTTTGCCTCGTTGCGTGGACCTGACTGGCATCATTATTTTATGTGTAGGGAAACATCAGGCTTGACTTAAATATTGTTCTCTTAACTTCGTAAAACAAAATGTAACAAATAAACACATAGATGTCAATTTACTGACTTGTTCATTATTAAAATAATACAATTTAAATCAGCAGCTTGGTAAAAAAAAAACTTCAAAATTAACAGGAATTACAATTCAGGCGTAAACCTTTCTAATTAAATTGCTCAAAACTTGAATTCATATACCTTTATATCATGTATATAATATATAAACACAGGTATCAGTATCAGTGCACCTCCACTTTAAATCTTGTGTTTACCGGAGACGTGCTCATAAGTTTCTGGGAACTTAGTCATTCAGCCTAAAAAAAGCATAAAAAAAGATTAATCGACTAAACAAATCTTAGTAAACTAAGACCAAAACTACTGATTAGTCAACTAATCAACTGAGAGGGGGCAGCTCTGGTAAAAAGGATTACAATAAAGTTATAATTGACCATAAATACAAGATTTAACCAACCTAATTTTAATCTTGATAGTTTTCTTGAGTCGCTGATTTATGGTTTACCAGTTAAAAGCTCCCAGAGCTCAGGGTAATGTTTCCAAATGCCTTGTTTTGTCCCACCAACAGTCCAAACACCACAGAAATGTAATTTACATTACAGAGCAGCAATGATTAATCACTTAGTTGTCAAGTATTAAATTAATCAACAGCTATTTTGGGAGGTGGGAGGTGTTCCAGGCACGACCAGCTGAGAGGAGGAAAACCCAGGACTGGGTGGAGACATTATATCTCCACACTGGCCTCCTGATCCCCCAGTCGGAGCTGCTTAATGTGGCCCCGGGAAGGGAGGTTTGGGGTCCCCTGTTAGAGCTGCTGCCCACGCGACCCGACCCCAGATAAGCGGTTGACAATGAGTTTTAATAACTGAATAATCGGTTTGAAAAAAGTGGAAAATCCTCTGATTTCAGCTTCTTAAACGTGAATATTTTCTGGTTTCTTTACTCCTCTACGATCGTAGACTGAATATCTTTGAGTTATGGAGAAAACAAGACATTTGGACGACGTCATCTTGGACTTTAGGAAACACTGATTGATAATTTTCACTATTTTCTGACATTTCAAACTTCAACTAATCGATTAATCCAGAAAATAATCAACAGATTCATCGACAGTGAAAACAATTGATAGTTGTGGTGTTAATTGACAAAGATATAAATCAGAGAAAAGCAGCAAATGTTCACATTGGAGAAGCTGGAACCAGTGAATGTTTGGATAAACTGACACTAACATCATATCTGTGTAGAGTCTGTGTCTGCCAAGTCAGCGCCTTCATTCTGAGGACCAAACTGACTAAACTGATGCAAACAAAAGACACACACTCAACACACACTCACACACACACACACACACACGCCAGAAGTGGAGGGGTTAAGCCTGCCGCTGTCACACACCGTCCTGGGAGGAATTCCCAGGATCCAAGTCGACCAATCAGAGAGCAGCGTTAAAATGCTGGCTCTTCAGCTGGAGAGGCCGTCCTCTTCACATGGACCACCGTCTGTGGTTAGTCATTAGTGCTCCCAGTGGGCGAAAATACACACATGTTACACACTCATGTAACACATCCAGTGTTAAAGACCCCCCCCCCCCCCACTCAGACACTTAAACATGCACACACACATTCACACACTTAATGCTGTGTTAAGTGTCCCATTTTGACCACTTTTCATGCAGATTTTTCACTTCAGAGTTGGTGAAAATCCTTAAACGTGTACTTAACGGTCTCTATACTCCCAAATCCATTGTGTCTGAACATGTGACACACACACGCAGACTTTACAACACACTCATGAATGACCTTGAGGGTCCACTGATGCTTGCAGACGTCCCATCTTCTCATATATCGAGCGTGGAGACACACAACACACACACACTTACTCCCCCTTCCCTAATTACCGAGTCCCGAGGGACGAGACGCTCAAGCAGCACTTCAGTGTTTGGTGGAAGAAAAGCTCTTCTCAGCAGTTAGAGGGCAGACAGACGCAAAGACAAGAAATAACAATGACAAAATGGCTGCTTCTTCATCAGAAACAAGTCATTACTTTGGGTGAAACCAACTACTTCTCAACAGCTTTTCAAACTCCAACGTATGCAGCCAGCATTCGTGAGTTTATCTAAACCATTTCAAAATGTTTCGAGTTGACAACACCTTATCGTCTCGAACATCAAATCCAACATGATTCAGGAAGTAAAGAAAGAGCAGAAAAGTGAACAAAGGGAAGAGGAGAAAGAGCAAATTGATGTCCTGGCTGAAGCAGCGAGAGGGAGGGAAGAGAAAGACCAGAAGTTGACTTGGTCGACAGGGAGGGAGGTGGAAGAGAGATTATCTCCCTCTAATGGCTAACCTGTTGACAGCAACACTTTTCACCACCTCTATCTCCACATCTAACGTTACTATCTGCCCTCCACACACACTTCCTGGGGGTTTATCAGCCCGGCTGTCAGTCTGCTCCACGACTCAGGTGGGTTTTTAAAACCATTAAAAGAGCAGCGCGAACCGGAGACGTCACCAACAGAGACGAGCTCCACTTTCTGTCAGAATCGGCCCCATATTTCACTTTTCTCTGCTATGTCTGCCCTTTACAAGCAAGAAAATGTGGGGAACATGTTTGTCTCCAGTTGATTTTTGATCAATTAACAGCGTCGGTAAAGAAAAAGGTAGCGCCTGCACACCACTAGCATTATGGGCAGAATTCCTTCTTACCTGTCTTCTCTTGTAACATGGAAACATGGAAGTCATAATCTCCTTTCTATGGACATTTTCAATTTGTTGTTCCCAAAGTTCAGAGGGAGAAAAGCTTTTAGGTTTTCGCAACCTAATGCTTGGAATAATTTACAATCTGATCTTCAGCTTCAAAATGTACCTTGAATGAGTTTAATGCTCTGGTGAAATCACTGCAGTCCAGGTTGTCTGTGTGCACGTGTTTTTTTATGATCACGTTTTAATGTTGTAATTTACAGTATGTGTTGTCTGATGCTTTTACTATAACTGTGTTGCTGCTATCTTGACCAGGTCTCCCTTGTAAAAGAGATCTTTGATCTCAGTGGGTCTAACCTGGTTAAATAAAGGCTAAATAAAATAAAAAATAAATACTCCATGCCACATTGTTTTTATTGACTACGTTTCAATCCTGTTTGGATCTTCATATTTATACATAAAACAGCACCAGGAAAACAAGCTCCATGATGGATGGTGGGGATCATCCAAAACACCAGCGTGATTAAAACATCCACAAACAATTTACTAGTTCATAAAGTTCATAAAAAACAGTAGCACAAAGCCATACTTCTAAATATCAAACATGTTATTTTATATCATATTCATCATCTCATATATCAGAAAATCCATCTACATTCAAAAACGGGTAGAGAGAAATGTAAAAAAATAATAATAAATCGTGCTAAATAAACTGTGAACGGATGTTTTTAATCATGCTGGTGTTTTGGATGAACTCCACCAGCCATCATGGAGCTTGTTTGCCTGTTGGTGTGCTTCGTGGAGAAATATGGGTGTGGTTTCCCAACATTTCAACCCGACGAAGATCAAAACGAAGTAAATAAAAATACTGTGGCATGGAGTAGTATGCAGGTGTTGCCTTTTTATTTCCTGTCTCCAGCTAATTAAACAACACATAATGATAAATAAATAAAATGTTCTTTTATCGTTAAGTTACTTATTTTTATGAATGTTTTTGGCCCTACTGAGAAAGGACATGTCAGTCCCAACAATATTGGTTGATTAAATGAAAAACATTGTAAAAATGCATGTTTGGGATTTTTAATTATGACTGAACACAGTTTTAAGTTCTTGCTGCCTTTGGGCCGACAAACTGACTGTTCCTAATCTAGCAAAGTTCAAAGGTCACCATAAAGCCTCAACAGATCTACTGATGTGAGCGTATCGCATTGCCAAACAGGAGGAAACACAAACAAACTACAACATGAAATCACCCACTCATAATCAACAAATACAGTCCATAAGATATGTACATTATTACATGTGTAACGCTTTTTGGTCGTGTTAACTGCAGCTTTGAATATATTTGAATCCATTTTCATGATGACATTCACATAGATATACAGTATATTGTCTAAACAATATAAAAATGTTCAGATATATTTTTCCTCTATTGTTTCTATCGCGATATAGGCTTGGCTTTATTTATTTATTCTCTATAATTTCACTGTTATGGCCATTTTGCACTCAACTTCTTAAAATGAGAAAATACTACTTTTCGTTTGTCAAGTATTTAATTCACACAGAAGTATACATAAATAGGCTTGACCATGTGGTTATTTTAATATACTATTTATTTGTTGAATTACCAGAAAACATGCTATACTGTGATCACCCAGCCCTACATTCAGTTACATCCTGTCAATAAAAAGGAAAAGGAAAAGGAGTTTTTGCTTTTCCTAGAGCACGTTTAAGCTATCACACTGTGTATTTCTGTGTGCAAATGTGTTTACGATACACCGCTTTCGTGTCACAAACCACAAAATGTCCTCATTCCTCCATAGTCTCTGCTCGGGGTATAATGTTTGATTGCACAGCTGACCTCTGACCTACAGCTGCCACCTACTGAACACAGCCACATACTTTTCCCTCAAAATGTGGACACCCTCCTGCTGTCAAAGTTAAAGTGAACTTGTTCCTCCCAGAGTTACAGTCAGACTTGTGTCAGCGTTCGATGCCGTACAGCCGCTGGCCCAGATGAAGGCAGCCGGAGCAACCTCTATATACTGAGAGAAACATTTGTGCAACATTTCGACCCAAAAATAGTCCTGGTCTCCACCGCAACGCGAGAGGGCTGCCTTCATTTAGGCCGATGGGGTTGGCAGATCACACACACACACATAGCATTTCACCACTGTCATATGGGAGCCAAAGTCATGAAATAAGCCCATTCTGTAAGTAGACTGTGACAACGGAAACATTGTGGGGACAAGACGTCTACAAGTTCAAATGGAGCAACCCAGTGGAGCAAGTTTAAACCAACTTTGACTTCTGATGTGTGTGTGTCCTGTTCAGAGGGACTCAGAACTCAAAATAGAGAGTTCAAGTTTAAATCTTTCCATTTAAATCCTAAAAACTCCTACAAACCTCTTGCAAGTGTCAGAACAACGATATTAGAGCCAAAAGACTGACAAAAAAAATGACATAAACCTATGATATGAACTACTATCATTGGAATAAATGTGTAGATTATAGATAGATAGATAGATAGATAGATAGATAGATAGATCCTCAAATCCCATTACAGATTCATGTTGAGTGTTATATTTAAGATTGACCTTCTTGTACTTTGTGGTACCTCTGAAAAATTAATGAAAAGTGAATGAAGTTCCTACCTGCCCTGCTGTGCTCGGATCCAGTTGTTGCTCAGCTCTCCAGGAAAAGTTTCTCCTCCCACCATCCGAAGCGCTCAAGTCCGAAAAATGTGACTCTCTGTCCGGCTGGGAAGCTACAGACGGGTCGGTGTTTTTATGGAGAGGGAACCCCCTTCACGGAGATCCCAGAGCAGCCTGCTGCAGAGCGCGGATTCTTCCCGGTGTCACTTAAATATCCTCCCCTTTCACTGCTCGGTCACCTTCGGACATATGCCACACACAATAAAACAGTCGGTTTATGGGAGCGTAACGCAGCCTGTCAGTGCCCAAAAAGTCCCAGTTGGTCCAGCAGAAATGTGGAAATAAAGTCAGAAACCAGCGGCTCCCCGTTGTGTACGGCTGTGCGCGCAGTGTCCTCAGCAACAGGTGTCAGAAATAAAGTGAGATTTCTTCACGGCCATCACAAGTTTCCAAACGCTCTCCGGCTAATTACGCACGAGGGGGGGAAAGAGGAGGAGGAGGGAGAGGAGGAAGGAGGGTGCTCTCCAAAGTTTTTACGCGTCGAGAAACACGAGCGAGGAGTCCGAGAGCGCGGAGTGAAACAAAAGAAAGTTGACTCTGCTCTGGTGTGGAAACTGCTCGCCTGCCCACCGGTGGAGGGAGAGCAAGTTTCACGCACTAACAGAAGGATAGAAATCAGTGTCTCTAGACCGGGCAGCGCGGATAAAAAGTGTGTCAGGAGTGGGATTTGAACCCACGCCTCCATTCGGAGACCAGAAGTCCCGTTTACCTCAGGAAGGAGCTTTCCTTGAGTCTGGCGCCTTAGACCGCTCGGCCATCCTGACAGCCGATATCACTCTTAATTCAAACGAAATACACCTTTTACTTCATTCTACCTGTACATACATTACAACTACTACTAACTACCTCGTGTTTCATGTAAACTCATATAAAAAGATGTCAGACTTTTTTTTTAATCTGCTGATTAGTTTAATACAGCTCACCTGTGCAGGTAACTCAGCGTTCAGTTACAGTCCTCATGGTGCGTTCAAATGAAAATCCCGAGCTCGTATTTACAAGCTATTAGAGCGCCGCTGCCATACAACGGCAATATCAACGTTACTGTCTGAGTCTAGACGCCACAGAGGCTAACAGTTTAGCAAGCTAGCGAGTGGGTAACGTAACAAAGGAAATGCAAAGGCTTAATGAAAGAGGAAAAACATGAAGCTGTTGGGAATATTAACATTTTTTTACAAACAATTACAATATGCAAAACAAATGACAATATATTCACTCATTATATTGAGTTTTATTTGAAGGCACCAAAACTTAGGAGGTGGTGGATAAGACATGAGGAGGGCGGTGGCATGAACTCTTTTCGTGAACGCTGTAAACATGACTCCATTTGAAGGCACCATCAGTTGCTCAGGCATTTTAGTTAATGTCCATAACATATTGTCACGTGTTTACACGATTTGTCTGTTTGTTATTGTGTTATTACTGGAGGTAATAACACAATAACAAGTAAATTTTGTGCCAGGAGCGGGATTTGAACCCACGCCTCCACTCGGAGACCAGAAGTCCCATTGCCCAGGAAGGAGTTAGCCCTTGAGTCCGGTGCCTTAGACCACTCGGCCATCCTGACAACTGCTGGCTAGCGAAAAAGCTAGCAGTCTCCCCAAGACAAAAAAAAAAAAAAACGGCAACAGGGTTACGCGCTAGCAAGCTATGTGGTAACATTATCCCGCTTATTACATGTTTTAAACAATTTGACACAAAAACGATCTGCCAGAGTCCAACATCAGGTCTGCATCCATAGCAACAGGCTGTTATACACAGCGGCGGGCTGTTATACACAGCGGCGGGCTGTTATACACAGCGGCGGGCTGTTATACACAGCGGCGGGCTGTTATACACAGCGGCGGGCTGTTATAAAGAAATAACAGACCACTGTGATTAACCAATAAGTGTTGAGTTTTCAACAAAGCAGTGTTAGCATGCAGGTAAAGTGTTTGTCAGGAGTGGGATTTGAACCCACGCCTCCACTCGGAGACCAGAAGTCCCTTTGCCCAGGAAGGAGTTAGCCCTTGAGTCTGGCGCCTTAGACCACTCGGCCATCCTGACAACCGCTAGCTAGCGAAAAAGGTAGCAGTCTCCCCAAGAAAAAAAAAAAAAAAAACGCCAACACGGTGATGTGCTTACAAGCAATGTGGTAACATTATCCCGCTTATTACATGTTTTAAACAATTTGACACAAAAACGATCTGCCAGAGTCCAACATCAGGTCTGCATCCATAGCAACAGGCTGTTATACACAGCGGCGGGCTGTTATACACAGCGGCGGGCTGTTATACACAGCGGCGGGCTGTTATACACAGCGGCGGGCTGTTATACACAGCGGCGGGCTGTTATACACAGCGGCGGGCTGTTATAAAGAAATAACAGACCACTGTGATTAACCAATAAGTGTTGAGTTTTCAACAAAGCAGTGTTAGCATGCAGGTAAAGTGTTTGTCAGGAGCGGGATTTGAACCCACGCCTCCACTCGGAGACCAGAAGTCCCATTGCCCAGGAAGGAGTTAGCCCTTGAGTCTGGCGCCTTAGACCACTCGGCCATCCTGACAACCGCTAGCTAGCGAAAAAGCTAGCAGTCTCCCCAAGACAAAAAGAAAAACGCCAACACGGTGATGTGCTAACAAGCAATGTGGTAACATTATCCCGCTTATTACATGTTTTAAACAATTTGACACAAAAACGATCTGCCAGAGTCCAACATCAGGTCTGCATCCATAGCAACAGGCTGTTATACACAGCGGCGGGCTGTTATACACAGCGGCGGGCTGTTATACACAGCGGCGGGCTGTTATACACAGCGGCGGGCTGTTATAAAGAAATAACAGACCACTGTGATTAACCAATAAGTGTTGAGTTTTCAACAAAGCAGTGTTAGCATGCAGGTAAAGTGTTTGTCAGGAGCGGGATTTGAACCCACGCCTCCACTCGGAGACCAGAAGTCCCTTTGCCCAGGAAGGAGTTAGCCCTTGAGTCTGGCGCCTTAGACCACTCGGCCATCCTGACAACCGCTAGCTAGCGAAAAAGCTAGCAGTCTCCCCAAGAAAAAAAAAAAAAAAAACGCCAACACGGTGATGTGCTTACAAGCAATGTGGTAACATTATCCCGCTTATTACATGTTTTAAACAATTTGACACAAAAACGATCTGCCAGAGTCCAACATCAGGTCTGCATCCATAGCAACAGGCTGTTATACACAGCGGCGGGCTGTTATACACAGCGGCGGGCTGTTATACACAGCGGCGGGCTGTTATACACAGCGGCGGGCTGTTATACACAGCGGCGGGCTGTTATACACAGCGGCGGGCTGTTATAAAGAAATAACAGACCACTGTGATTAACCAATAAGTGTTGAGTTTTCAACAAAGCAGTGTTAGCATGCAGGTAAAGTGTTTGTCAGGAGCGGGATTTGAACCCACGCCTCCACTCGGAGACCAGAAGTCCCTTTGCCCAGGAAGGAGATAGCCCTTGAGTCTGGCGCCTTAGACCACTCGGCCATCCTGACAACCGCTAGCTATCGAAAAAGCTAGCAGTCTCCCCAAGAAAAAAAAAAAAAAAACGCCAACACGGTGATGTGCTAACAAGCAATGTGGTAACATTATCCCGCTTATTACATGTTTTAAACAATTTGACACAAAAACGATCTGCCAGAGTCCAACATCAGGTCTGCATCCATAGCAACAGGCTGTTATACACAGCGGCGGGCTGTTATACACAGCGGCGGGCTGTTATACACAGCGGCGGGCTGTTATACACAGCGGCGGGCTGTTATACACAGCGGCGGGCTGTTATACACAGCGGCGGGCTGTTATAAAGAAATAACAGACCACTGTGATTAACCAATAAGTGTTGAGTTTTCAACAAAGCAGTGTTAGCATGCAGGTAAAGTGTTTGTCAGGAGCGGGATTTGAACCCACGCCTCCACTCGGAGACCAGAAGTCCCTTTGCCCAGGAAGGAGTTAGCCCTTGAGTCTGGCGCCTTAGACCACTCGGCCATCCTGACAACCGCGAGCTAGCGAAAAAGCTAGCAGTCTCCCCAAGAAAAAAAAAAAAAAAACGCCAACACGGTGATGTGCTTACAAGCAATGTGGTAACATTATCCCGCTTATTACATGTTTTAAACAATTTGACACAAAAACGATCTGCCAGAGTCCAACATCAGGTCTGCATCCATAGCAACAGGCTGTTATACACAGCGGCGGGCTGTTATACACAGCGGCGGGCTGTTATACACAGCGGCGGGCTGTTATACACAGCGGCGGGCTGTTATACACAGCGGCGGGCTGTTATAAAGAAATAACAGACCACTGTGATTAACCAATAAGTGTTGAGTTTTCAACAAAGCAGTGTTAGCATGCAGGTAAAGTGTTTGTCAGGAGCGGGATTTGAACCCACGCCTCCACTCGGAGACCAGAAGTCCCTTTGCCCAGGAAGGAGATAGCCCTTGAGTCTGGCGCCTTAGACCACTCGGCCATCCTGACAACCGCTAGCTATTGAAAAAGCTAGCAGTCTCCCCAAGAAAAAAAAAAAAACGCCAACACGGTGATGTGCTAACAAGCAATGTGGTAACATTATCCCGCTTATTACATGTTTTAAACAATTTGACACAAAAACGATCTGCCAGAGTCCAACATCAGGTCTGCATCCATAGCAACAGGCTGTTATACACAGCGGCGGGCTGTTATACACAGCGGCGGGCTGTTATACACAGCGGCGGGCTGTTATACACAGCGGCGGGCTGTTATACACAGCGGCGGGCTGTTATAAAGAAATAACAGACCACTGTGATTAACCAATAAGTGTTGAGTTTTCAACAAAGCAGTGTTAGCATGCAGGTAAAGTGTTTGTCAGGAGCGGGATTTGAACCCACGCCTCCACTCGGAGACCAGAAGTCCCTTTGCCCAGGAAGGAGTTAGCCCTTGAGTCTGGCGCCTTAGACCACTCGGCCATCCTGACAACCGCTAGCTAGCGAAAAAGCTAGCAGTCTCCCCAAGAAAAAAAAAAAAAAAAAACGCCAACACGGTGATGTGCTAACAAGCAATGTGGTAACATTATCCCGCTTATTACATGTTTTAAACAATTTGACACAAAAACGATCTGCCAGAGTCCAACATCAGGTCTGCATCCATAGCAACAGGCTGTTATACACAGCGGCGGGCTGTTATACACAGCGGCGGGCTGTTATACACAGAGGCGGGCTGTTATAAAGAAATAACAGACCACTGTGATTAACCAATAAGTGTTGAGTTTTCAACAAAGCAGTGTTAGCATGCAGGTAAAGTGTTTGTCAGGAGCGGGATTTGAACCCACGCCTCCACTTGGAGACCAGAAGTCCCTTTGCCCAGGAAGGAGTCAGCCCTTGAGTGTGGCGCCTTAGACCACTCGGCCATCCTGACAACCGCTAGCTAGCGAAAAAGCTAGCAGTCTCCCCAAGAAAAAAAGAAAAAATGCCAACACGGTGATGTGCTAACAAGCAATGTGGTAACATTATCCCGCTTATTACATGTTTTAAACAATTTGACACAAAAACGATCTGCCAGAGTCCAACATCAGGTCTGCATCCATAGCAACAGGCTGTTATACACAGCGGCGGGCTGTTATACACAGCGGCGGGCTGTTATACACAGCGGCGGGCTGTTATACACAGCGGCGGGCTGTTATAAAGAAATAACAGACCACTGTGATTAACCAATAAGTGTTGAGTTTTCAACAAAGCAGTGTTAGCATGCAGGTAAAGTGTTTGTCAGGAGCAGGATTTGAACCCACGCCTCCACTCGGAGACCAGAAGTCCCATTGCCCAGGAAGGAGTTAGCCCTTGAGTCTGGCGCCTTAGACCACTCGGCCATCCTGACAACCGCTAGCTAGCGAAAAAGCTAGCAGTCTCCCCAAGACAAAAAGAAAAACGCCAACACGGTGATGTGCTAACAAGCAATGTGGTAACATTATCCCGCTTATTACATGTTTTAAACAATTTGACACAAAAACAATCCGCCAGAGTCCAACATCAGATCTGCATCCATAGCAACAGTCAGCTATAAAGAAATAACAGACGGTAGAAAGGTGTGACTGACCAACCAGAATCCAGTATTCAACACAGCACTGTAATAAATGTCAGTAATCTGCTAATTGACAATAATCTTAATCATCTCATCTGTGCAGTTGATTCAATGCTGGACAGTTAGTTGGATTTATAGTTTGCATTTCAGACTACTGCATGTTGATATTCAAGTACTATTTATTAACTAACATGCAGTTAAAGTGTCTGTAGGAGCGGGATTTGAACCCATGCCTCCATTTGGAGACCAGAGGTCCCTTAACTAACTAATCGTAGTGGCCAACAACGGTACTGCAACTTCTGTGTCCGTCATGTGATGCTACTGGGCCCAAAAAGACTTTTCCTCATAGACTTACATTGAGAAAGAGACGTCTGTAACTCAGCACTTCATATCAGAAGTTGTAAAACACACTAATGGCTGAATCCAGAGTTATTTCCCTTCCTCTGTTTGTGTCTATGGAGACCCAGACCGTGACAAGCCGTGACCGAGCCGTGTGACCGAACGGACGCTACTCTGCATATCGGACATGTGCAATAGGGCTCAGTAAGACCCAGAAGACCCAGAAGATCTGGGTACTTTTCCAGACCCAGAAGTCTACCCATTGACTTCATGACCGCCGAGCAACTTTCAAAGGAATGAACAAGGTCCCGCCTCCAAAGCTGTATCCAGTTCTCTTAATACATCCACGAATTAGCCCTTGAGTCTGGTGCAATCACTCAGCCACCCTGAAAACGAGAACAAATTCAATCTGGACTTTTGAAAAGAGCTTCAACCATGTTGAATTTTCAGCTGGCTTTGGTTGTATTACACAGACTTTAAACCTCAGTCCGTCCGTCCCTACCACTCGTTGGGACATGGCGGCTTGGGGAGAAATTTCCTCTGAAAGCAGTAAATGCACCGACGGAGGAGGAGGAGAAGATAAGGAAAATGTCTTCAGCGCTGGTGGATGTTTGGACTGTCCGTGGCTAACAGCTTATTTTAGGAGCTCCACTCCTCTCACATTGTTTTTATTTCCTCTCAGCAGTTTTTCCTACTGCTCACTGCCTCCTTCTGTCCCGTCCATCTTACCAGCTCTCTCCATCCACTCTCTCTTTCCTCCATCCATCCCACCTACAGCTCAGTAACTCATTTACTTTACTAACCATTTTTTTTAGAGAAAATAATGTATGCAAAAAGCAAGCATCCAAAACCAACAAGCAACAAGTTAATGCCTTCAAACCACAACTGAAGTCATTAATTATTAAGCTTGAAAACATGTAACGTAGACTGGAGAGTGTGTTTTAAGTTGAGTTGCTGTTTGTTTTGGTCTCGGCTCTCCCTCTCCGCTCTCTGTTTTCTCTTTCCCTCCATCACCCTCTCCTTCTTTTTCTTTTGCACTCATGTGTGATGTGATGTGTGATGATTGAAACCACATCTACCCAAAGCCAACGCAAGCCCTCCCTGCTTCCTCTGCAGTCACTCACTTTTTATTTCCCCTCCCTCATGCGCCTCAGCCCTCCACTACAGTATATACATATACAGTATATATGGAAAGACTGTATGTAGATAGATTTTTAACTACGCACTTGTTCACACCTTATCTCAAGGACATCTTGTGTGTTTTTTTTTGTGCGTTGTGAACGTCAGTATCAGCAGGATCTTATCAACGCTAGTGTCTGCAAAGAAGGTGTGGTATGAGTGTGTGAGAGAGAAATCCAGAAGGGGAAACACACCAATAAAGATGATAATAATATGTTTTAACTGCATCCGGCCAATCAACAGTTAAGTTTACTTACAGAAAAGCTGCCAAAGTATTGAATCTTATGCTGCCTCCCAATTCTGTACAAATCAATAATATTAGTATATTGTTTTTTCAGCGACTATACATAAAAACCTCTGAATTTTACATCCTGGGTTTGAATATATTCATTGAAATAATTGTGATTCAAGTCAATAAGAGACATGTTGGAGACACTGATACTTGGTGACAGCACAGGCGTAGTTATAACAGTGGCATGATTTATAGCATATTATTACACGGTGTTGTTGAATTTTCTGATTGGTCAGTCACAGTGTTTATTTATTTATAGCAAACGGTTGCTATGTATAACAGACTGTTGCTATGGGTGCAGTTCTGATGTCTGGTGGATTGTTTTTGTGTCAAATTATTGATTTCTTAAGTAAGTACCTGTGTAATAAGCTGGACACTGTACATTACGATCACTTACTTTTATGCAAACAAAGTGAAAAAAGAGAAAATAAACAGGATATGAGAAGGATTTTCGAAAGCGATTGGCTAATAAACTTCACAAAGTGAAAGAAAATGTTTTTCCAACGATCAGATATTTTATTTTGGTGTTGTCTTTTGTTTCCCAGGGTTTCATCACCATCCACAATATGTTTCATATATTTCAACGCTTCCATTTCAACACATTTTCATCCCAACTCGTCACATACTGGCGCTTTGGCGTTACTTTCTAACGCAATGGGTAACCCAACGCATCAAACTATGAGGCTCCACTACAGTTGTAGTAAACACAAAAATACTTGGCTTAGGGTTAGGCATCAAAACCACTTTGTTCATCAAGAGGAAATGAAACTTATTATTATTTTATATTTATATAATATTCTGAACACAAAGACAACAAGTTTCAGGCGGGACACAGACAACAGTCTCCTGGATGAAAGCCCTGTGTTTGTTGGACCTATCCACCCTATGTGTATTTTATACCTTTTAAACTACGTCACCACAGTCCAGTCCTATTGCTGCTTATGTTTACGTTGTTTACAGACGCTAAAGAGCGCCTTCTGCGTCGGTATCACATGACGTGACAAAGCATCAGAAGTTGACATCCTGGCAATGAGAACAGGCTGTCCATTCCTAATGTATAACACACCGTGGGACTGCTGTGTCCATCAACGGCACATTCATGAATCAAGTTGATTTAGTCTACATGTTAAACTATGTCCTGCGAGAATATATTATACGTGTCCTTCTTTGACATATTTCTGGTTTAAATATGTCATAGTTTGTTTCTCGTTCTGAAACAAGAGTTACAGCAGAGACAAGAAGATGAAATGATGTCTGGTGCTCACTGGGTTGTGTCTACACTCTTTCCTATCTGTCCCTCCCTCCCTCTCTCCCTCCATCACATAAATCAGTCATACATGCGTATCTCTTCCTCCTCCTCTTTCTCGCTCCGTCCACACCTCCCGTCTCCCTCCACTGGTTTTTATTAGGACAGTAGATGGAGAAAGCAGAACCGATCCTTCTGCGGAAACCCAGGTACCGACGCACTGAATGAAGCGTTGCCATATGTGGAGGTAAACACCAGGACGTATGTTACAGTTACAGGCTGAGTCACTGAGCTGCCTCTGATGTGTTTTTTGTGTGGAAAACAGAACGAGCCTAATAGCGTGACGATGTTTTCACTCTGAGGGACGATTCTTCAAGTCAAAGGTCGGGTTGGGGTCAAGGTTCAAGGTCGGTGGAGCTGGGTAGGTCTGTTAAACCAGATTTTCTAGTTGAATGAACAGATTGCTGCTGCTGCTGTATGCAAAATGCAAACAATAAGGAAGTGTGTGTGTCAGGCACTTTCTACACTTTCCTGTGTCAACTACAATCACCCTTATAGCACACAGACAAACTCCCACCTTTTTTATCCTCAAATCTTTCCTAGTCTTCATTCGTTCCCATTTAGCACCATACTAACGTTTAAAGTCACTGAGCAGGTTTAAAACTACCCACACTATTAACTTGTGTCCAGACAACTGGAAACATTTTAGATGAGATGTTGAGATGATGAGATTTAAAGGGACGGTGCAGATTTTTTTTGAAGTGGGGTTGTATGAGGTCTATAGTCAGTGTATTATTTACAGTAGCTGATGGTTGATACGCCCCCAGTTTGGAGAAGCAGACATTAGTTAAGCAATTTACTGCTGTGGACGGTGGCAGCAGCAAAATGTATTTTAGCCACCTGAAAAAAAATCAGTATCAGTTTAAGTGTACACTATATTTATATAATAATCTTTTCATTGCTTTACTTGTTGTCAGACAGCAATTTCCAACAGGGAACTGAAGCCGTTATCAATTCTCAAAGCCGCCAGACTCCATTGACATAAACAGTCATTTTAACTCGGAGAACATGGGGCTTGCTGGTCTGCTGCCTCGATCAGTTAGTTTGTTCCACCAAAGTAACATAATAACACGCAAACTGACCGATCAAGGCAGCGGTAGACCAGCAACCCCCGTGTTCTGCAAGGTAAAGTGACTGTTTTTGTCAATGGAGTCTGGTGGCTTTGTCCGAACTGTCCCTTAAAGTCAGAACTAACGATATGGTTGGACTGTGTGTGAAGAACTGAAACAGGATGAGCCCTCGGATATGGAATAATGCCATTATTGTGGGCGGATAGGAAAATAAACCACTAGTGACAAGATTAGAGGTACAGTTTAGAGGGACAGATTGAGAAGGAGGGAGATAAGAGGGGAAGGAGAGGTCAGAAAAAGTAAGGAAATGAAAGGAAAGATGCTCAAAGCTCTGTCTTTATCATTTGTACTTAAGCGATGTATAAAAAAGACAAAAAACAAATCAGTCGTAGCCTCTCTCACATATCTATCAAACACACCTCTGTGTGAAGGAAGGCGATTAAAGGGATTGAAGGAGAGGCTTTTTTGTCTTCTTGTGAAATGCTGGACACTTTCACTTCTTCCAGTTTACAAAAATGCTTCAAAAGAAACAATATGAGAAAGAAAAAACACCCTTTGGTTAAACTGCATATACTCATGTTCAGTCAGACGCTATACAGCCTGTGATGAGGGGTCACACATAGACATTGCTCCATTTTAACCGCCGCCACAGCTCTCGCCCGTGAAACATTTTACTCATAGATGAAATCACAGAAAGAATCCTTTCACAATAAAATAAAGATAAATCCATATTTTATTCCATTCTCTCGATTTCAGTCCACAACAAAGTCACGGTGAGTCCCAGTCGTCACCGATCCAAAGCATTATCAGTATAAAACACAACAAAATGCTGGATTTACAATACAAGCTCATATCCGATGGTTTCATTCCAAAATAAGAGCCACTTATCAAATGCTACACAGCGTTTTAGCTCTTTCAAACAGGTAAAATCTGAGGAACCTCATAAAACTGACTATTTTGGAATGAAACTCCTCATTTACACCCATGCGACCTTTTTTTAATACACAGCTTAGGTGCCGAGAATGTCTTCAGAAAGCCTTATGATGGTGTAAAATCAGATCTGAGAGTGCAGTATAAATCCCCATCTTTAGGCTTTGTCTCCACCAGGTATTTCTTTTAAGGGAGTAGCACTAACAGTTGCACGTGGCTTCAGCTCTCACTACAGTATAAGACTTAAAAAAAACAACCTGTTAGAGGAGCTTTTGATTGAAGTTGAAACTATTGGCACCTCAGGTGCTCGGTGCTGTTAGCGTTTAAATCATGCTAAGGCTGTCAGCGCTGTGGGAAACATGCATCAGAGTGTCATTTCCACTGTAAACAACAAGAAACTGTGAGAAAATGCTCCCGGTGGACACAGAGCCTCATGTAGGTGCAACGTACGACGTTCCCAGTAACAGTCTTCTGCTCACGGGACAAATCTGTGGTTACTTGCAAATCACAAAAACAAAGAAAAAGTTTTGACACATTATGTAACAACCAATACATGACAATATTTTTCAATTAAACAAGATTAGTGTTTTATATATATTACCAAAAACAAAAAAATATATAGCAATTATTTCATATTCCCTACCTCCCAAGAAAAAAAGGATGCTTCAGTAAGGGAAAATTAGTTCAGATATCTCCATTAACTCTAAAGGGATTGTCAGAAAATGGCAAGAGAGGGATTGTCTGAACCTAATTTCAGCATGGACACAAAACATCTACACTGGTGTGTTTCAATAAAGGGAGTATTGCGAGATCTGTCCTAGTTTGTGCCTTTCATCAGTAATGGGAAAAAACAGACGAAAGTGTCACGTTCCCCTGACGAAAGCTGTTAATTAAAGTTCTCTCTTTACAATATACACAACTATCTAGAGGTTACTGCTGAAAGAAACTGCAAGTTGGGATGTTTCATCAGAAAAAAAAAGAAAAAAGAAATGATAGCAGCAAATGATGTAAAGAATCAAAGGCAGCTGAAATAAACACACTTTTGTATCTGAACCAATCAAATAACAATGTGGTAACAGCGCGTAAATCTGGCATCAGAAATAACCTGGCAAGCTCCACTCACTTTCATTCTTTTCATACGATATTCCCCCCCAATGAAATGCATCAAGTCACGTTTACACGTCTGCTGGTCGCCTGGAAGGACACAAGATGGCCGCTGTGAAGAGTCACAGACGGCGAGTGCAGAGAAGACTCCTTCTGTTTCGGAGCAGTCTCAAAAACATCATCTATTTCCAATTAACCTGCCAACAAAGCACTATGAACTGAAAAATGAACGCTATTTCCTTCAGATGGCACTGTTCAAAATGATAGCGACAAAAGACAGTGGAGGAATAGTTGTCAGTAATTATGGTTTTTGTAGACCCCCGTTACTGAAAATGAGAGTGAGGAGCAGGTGGAAGAGCAAATCTTCATCCTGTGATGCTGTTTGTGTATCAGGGGATTACGGGGGGCTTACTTGAGACTTCTGATGGTCCTGTGTATGTATCTTTCTTTATGAGTTTGCGTGCTAATCACTGTATGTATCAGCGTATTTCTGTTTCTGTCAGTACGTCTGCAGTCGTGTGTCAGCAGCTGTCCTCCAGAGCGTTGACCACTTGTTCCAAAATGTCGGGGCATCGTTCGGCGATCTGCTGCAGGACCTGATTGGCGTACTCCTGGAGCTCCGCCCCCTCCCTCTCGCACAGCGCTAACTCCGCCTCCAACTGAGAGAGAGAAAGACACAGAGAGAGCAGTCTGTGAATGTTCTCATTCATCCAGGTCTTATTCATTCTGGCAACAATTACATCGAAGGCGACTGGACTTTGTCTCTGAAGACGTTTTGCCCCTTATCCAAGTGGCTTCATCAGTTCAGGTTTTTAACCTCTGTGAAAGTGTCAGCCCCCTTATTTTCCTAAGACAATAGTTCGTTGGTGGAGTTTCACCTGTGTGAGTGAGTCCCACTAGTGAACGACAGTCGTTAAGGATTCAATGGGGCTAACGACAACAGTCGTTAGGCATGATGTGCGTTACCAGTGGACGACAGTCGTTGTGTTCGTTAGGGAACAGAGCCAAGCTAGCTGTTCCCCACTGTTCCCAGCTTTATGCTAAGCTAAGCTAACTGGCTGCAGCTTCATATTTAGTAAACAAACACATGTGGTGTAGTATCTATCTTCTCACCTAACTCCAGGGAGGAAAGACAAGTAAATGTACTTCCTAAAGTGTAGAACTATTCCTTTAAGTCCCATGTTTCTACGTTATTCCTTTAAGATGAGAAAGAAGAGCGATATGGACATAAAGGAAGGATAAAAGACTTAAATCTGACATCAGCCAAACACTCCAGCACATGCTGAAAGACAAACTCTCCTCGTAGCATAGGGATGATCAGGGAGCATGTTTTAAGGTGACACACACACACACACACACACACACACACACACACACACACACACACAATGCATATCAGACTATAATCTTTAAACGCCACAGCGTAGCTCTTTCTGCTCATACAGAGTGGAACGTTTCTGTGAGCAGTGATGTTATTTTCTTTGGCTGCAGCCGAGCTGAGACGTCAAACCTAACTGACTTAATGACCAATACATCTGTATCAATAAGAGCGCCGCTCAAACAGTCATGTAACGCAAGCCCACATTTATGTTGGTGTGTGTGTGTGAGGCCTGGGTCAGATACTGGCAAAATATTTCCTCGTTAAGTCTTAACCTCTTCCCTCCGCTCTCATCTCCTCACCAGCAAATCTCAGCGGCATTTTATATTACAGTGGCTTTATTCGTGTGTAAAACTGCTGTAAGTAATAGTACTGTTAATGATTAATGAAAATTTGCCCAATAAATCACACATAAGTATAGTCCCTTATCCATATATTATGTTGTTACATTATTTTTGGAGACGATGCAACAATTTCTTACATTTTTTAAAATATACAGTAAGTTTAGGTCAGTTTTCACACATTACTTTGGCAGCATGATCCATATTGTTTGTATGTATGTCTGTATTGTATGGTCTCATGCAAGATGTTATCAAGCTTGGACGATACTGGGAATAAAAGTCAGGAGATTGCAGATCTGCTGCATCAACTCTGATTATTCTTTATAAAAATCTGCCTGTTAAAAATGTTTTGGAAGTGCAATACTAAACTGAGGGATATCCCTTTAGATGCATGCCAATACACTGATCAATATGTCATGGCAATAAAGCCTCCTGAAATTGAATTTAATTCTATAGTGCAGTTTAAAGTACAACAAAGTGTAATCAGTGTGTACACAACTAGAAAGCTACCCTTTCTAGTAGAGTCTCTGCCAGCTGAATCTCTGCCAGTTGAGTCTGCAACGACCACCACTGTAATGACTGATTGACTGAATACGACCCACAATGGGCTAACCCCCAGTCTAGGACAAATTTGTCACTTGCACATCTCACACAACAGATACACACTCATTTTAATATATTGATGGTTAAGAGTAGTGAGTGACGAGTCAGTATCAAACAGGTAATAAACCTTGTTTTGACACTGCAACCACGAGACGTCCTGGAGAACCCAAAATATTACTCAGTTTGGTGCAGCAGTATGCGAGATTATCCATGGACAGACACTGAGATGCACACTCACATGATCGATCTCATTATCTCCTGGCATAGGCAACAGTAGACTATGTGCTTATTTTTCATGCATAAAACAGCTTTATTTACTGAATATTTATGATATTGATGAACATCTATGTTATCGTTTGGAATCTCCTTGTAGTCTGTACAATGCTTACATCTGTGTTAATCCCTGTACGCTGACATGGAGCCTGATAATCAGTCATATACAGTATGTACACTGCAACAAAATCTGAGAAGTATAAAAACGTTTTTTTGAAAGCCAGAGGACTGAGAGACAGAGCAGATTGAAGGAGAAGTGGAGAATAAGTGAGGAGGTAAAGTAGAGTGCCCTTCCTGTGCAAGCATGTTTACAATATCTTAATATCTATAATGTCCAACCATCTTCTGGCCAATATCCTAATTTTTTGTGTGAAGCATAAACGTATATCGGCACATCTCCCGCATGTCACTTTCTGTGTATTTGTAGGTAATTCAACTTAATGACTTTGCATTTTAGTTGCAATCCCCCAGAAAAACACGGCAGTAAAGATAAGGTCGTAAGACAACTGAGAAAAGATAAATGGTTTAATATGTGTCTGCTGTCTTCTGCTCTCTGACTCACACAGCCTTGACCTACAACAGAGAGACACTTGAAAAAGACGTTAAAAAATGTAGATTAACTGGGTCAAACACAGCGCTAGTACTGACACATACCCAAAGCAGGATCATAAACACTGGCACACTGGTCTCATACAATGTTCCTAACTAAAAAGTAATGCAGTGCAATTTGTGTATATCCCACAAAATCAGTTTGTATGTGATCCACATAATCGTGAACCAGGAAATATAAAGAGCGGTGAATGGTGCGTAGGGCCTATAAATTCCAGAGAGGGGTGTTCGTGTCCCATTTGAAACCAGAAGTCAACGTTGATTCATTTGTCACATAACTTACATACTTAAGTAACGGCACTTATGGTGTTATTTTAACCCAAACCACAATCTTTTCCTAAACCTAACCAAGTTGTTTCCTGTGAAAACAGAAGTTTAATTTGAAAGGACTGCATGCATGTTACTAGCGGAAATTCGTGGGAAAAAAAAAAGCATGAGAATAAATTGACACTTAAAATAGAAGAGATACTGTCATAACTGAATCAATTAGAGATATTGGCTCTTATCTGGATTGCCGCTTGTGTCCACGCAGTACTACAGTATTACGTAAAACTAAAGAATAACATTGTGCTATACCATTGTTGACCCCTTAAAATGAACCAGTGTCTTCTTGTATCCCCTTGTCACAGATCAACGTATCCTCATACGAGGTTCCTATGATGTCTTATGAAAAGTTATTCCTCATTTTTTGTGCGAATGCCCAGCAACACGTGTCAGTTTCTGCTTGTTACAACCATACAGCCTTTTCAAAATAAACTAGCTTCCTCACAGGAAACAACTTGGTTAGGTTTAGGCAACAAAACTACCTGGTTTCAAAAAAAGATGGTGGAAGTTACGTGACTCACACAGGATATGAACACTGGGTGAAAGTTTGGCATTTTTGACACACTTGTCCAACCTGACCAACTCCCTACATGGTGTTTGTCGCTCTTTATACTTCCTGGTTCATGATTACGTGGATTACATACAAACTGATTTTATGAGATATATACGAATTAAAAGTGCACTGTTTTTCGCAGGTATAGCTACAAATGGTGTATGTTTAAATCTTTTCCCCATTATTCATCTTGCGACCCATCACATTCATCATACGCTCTAGTGGAAATATCTTGACCGCCAGGTTGAGAACCACAGATCTGAAACACTTATTAGGGGGTTTGTGTGTTTGTTTGTCTATCTGTTAGCAGGATTACTCTAAAAGTTTGCGATGGATTTGAATGACATTTTTTGGAGGGGGGGAGTTCATGTAACACAAACATTCCATTACATTTTGATGGCAATCTAGATCGTGATCAGGATTTACACATTTTTTAAAGGATTCCAATCGGCTGTAACATAAAGAGCACTGGATCTAACACATGCAAGGTGTAACTGATGATTGTAGAGAAAGTTGTAGAGTCGTCATATTTTCACATCAGTCTCTGTGATATTAGAGTTTAGTTCCACCAAAGCACACTAAGTGATTGCTGGAAAGAGTAACAACGACAGTTTAGGTGAGTTTTATTTTGTTTCTGTCCAGTTTGAATGAAGCGTTTTATGATTCTATGCTATGTACAGCTGATCTCAACATAAACAAAAATACAAGTGGATGATGGTGGAAGCTGAATGGAGAGGGGGGGGCAATCGTTCTTGGGCACCTTGGCGGAGGTCTGCGCTGTCTGAGTGCCATTCTAGTTTGAAATCAAAGGTGAGTGTACCTGAAATCTGCATGTGTGCACACTCATTCGTGATCTGTGGCTGAATCATGAAGCAGTTCTGCAAAATGTTCCTAAATTTTTTTTTTTTTTTTTTTTTTTTTAGATAATGCGGTTAAACTGCGGATATGTTTAAAACCTGGCTGATTGCTCGCCCTATAATGGACTTTATTGCAAAGCTATGTCTAACAGAGTCGCCACATCTGTAAATCACTACAATCAACCTGGTGGGAAAAGTGTTCCCATAATAACTGATATGAATGATAGCCAAAACTAGAAAAATACGAGTTTTCCTTGGACAGTAATCATAATTAGTCCTCCGTCCCCACATTGCTGAGCAATAAACTTGCTCTCTGGATACATTCCCTCCCTGTAGCTCATTTATGGTCTGAAGGAATAAAATATAAATAATGTTTCATGACACAGTTTCCAGTTATGTTATATACGTTTGGATGTTGGGGCTCCGATGGATCACGTCTCATGATCAGAGTGTGTGTGGTCAGAGAGAAATGAAAAGTGTGTTGTTTGATTGGTAGTGTTTGTGTCAGGTTATGTGTGTGTGTGTATTTAAGAGATGCAATTTAGTTAGTGAGTGTGTGTGTGAGATAAAGTGTTTTGGGGGTTTGACATGACAGGTGTGTGTGAGCGCATGGCATGACGGTAAAGTGTATATGGTGCAAGCTCAAGTTCTGATTTAGTGAGTGACAGAGAGGATTGTGGGAAGCAGAGAGATAGATGGAGGGAAGGGATAAGGTGTGTGTGTGTGTGAGACAGAGTGTGAGAGAGAAGGTTTGTTGAAGATGATTTTTACTGCAGCCATTAAAGCTCCATTATCGTGATGGATCATTATCAGCCTTATCAGGGGCCTGGAGACACACACACACACACACACACACACACACACACACACACACACACTCTGCACTGAAGCCTTGCACTTGTGCTCAAACGTACATGCACACAGGTTATCAGCTTGAGGAAGAAGGTAAGATGTGTGTGTGTGTGTGCACACTGACCCCTTGACACACATTGCAGTGCTTGAACCTCTTTGCAGAGGAATGCTAATGTTTTCTGAAGAAACCATAACTCAGCGGAGAGAGATAGAGATGGAGAGATTAACAGAGTAACGGGCAGCGGTAGAGAACCAGAGTACAAATATATGATCCAACTGGAGCGAATTAGTCCGTCCTTGAGCTGTTTAACTGTTTAACTGTCCGGTGCAGACAAAGAGTGTTTTCCATTTACAGATGAGTCTGAGGGCAGAGGTCTGTTTTTATTTTTAAAGCAGAAAACTGTCTCTGTTCACTGTACATGCTAAACAGTTAACTTCACCTTGTTTTGACTGCTTTAGTGGAAATGATGGTCTCTATAGATCAGGGCTGTTTACAGTGAGGCCCACTGACCCACTTCCACAAAAACTGAACCAAGAAGCAAGAAAAGTTGTTTTGAGAAAAATACAGATTATTGATATAACATATCGTTTATGAAACAACTTTCTGAGAGCCAAAAACAACTACAAAAAGTCAGATCGTAAACTGTAACAATGGGCTTTATTGGCTTGACCTTCACAATGTTCAGCCTTCATGAAATTACTGAAACCAAGGAAGAACGTTTCAGTTTGAGGTGTAATTAGAGTCAGCATGTGAAAATTTATTTGGGTTGTCAATTGAGTAAAATATTTAATTGTAATTAAGCATTTGATTTTCCATAGCTATTTGATATTAATCGCAAATTAATCACATTTTTTTTATCTGTTCAAAATGTACCTTAAAGGGAGATCTGTCAAGTATTTTATACTCCTATCAACATGGGGGTGGACAAATATGCTGCTTTATGCTAATATACTGTATGTATATATATATATATATATATATATATATATATATATATATATATATATATATATATATATATATATATATATATATATATATATATATATATATTCTATTGGGAATCAATTAACCACACAAAACAAAGACACATATTGTCCAGAAACCCTCACAGGTTCTGCTTTAAGCATAAAAATATGCTCAAATCATAACATGGCAAACTCCAGCCCAACAGACAACAACAGCTGTCAGTGTGTCAGAGTGCTGACTTGACTATGACTTGATCCAAACTGCATGTGATTATCATAAAGTGGGCATGTCTGTAAAGGGGAGACTGGTGGGTACCCATAGAACCTATTTTCATTCACATATATTGAGTTCAGAGGTCAAGGGACCCCTTTGAAAATGGTCATTTTTTTCCTATGGAATGTTTTTTGGACTGTTATTTAGCCTCCTTCCTGACAAACTAGTGTGACATGGTACCAGTACATTTTCCAGTTTAATATGATGCCAGTATCTTTACTCTAGCTTTAACTTTAAAACTGAGCCTGCTACGACCTCCACAAGATCGATATTACAAGTTGCATTAAAATGTTAAAGAAATCAGGCGTTAACACAAATTTGTGTTATTACTGAGTTAACTTTGACAGCCCTAGAATTTAAACGTTGTATTTTATGCTTTAACTATGCTAAATGCAAGATTGGGAGCATTTGCCTTCACGCAGCTCTAAATATTGCAACGGCGGCTTGTAGTTGTCTGTGAAAACAACATCAACAGTGTTGACAGAGCTTACAGTGTTAACTTGAGGGGGAACTGGGTTGACGCTGCGCTACTGCAACGGCACTGTAAGCCGTATGAAAGCGTTGCAAAGCGCCAGCCATGAACTAGTCACTGGGGCACATTCACATGCACTAAAAGGGACGAAGGGCCTGTAAACAAAGTATGGAGAAGCTTGGATTACAACACACAGGCTGAGCGTGACTTCATTCTCTGCTCAGGTAGACATTACTCCTCTATATCTTTACATAAATAGATGTTCGCTGCTATATGCTCTGGATGTCATATAGAGCACCCTGATGTCTTAAACTGTGAGGTATAGAAGTAAAATGTTTTCCCTATATTCCTATACTTTCCATAGGGCCCATTTTCTACCATTTTCAATATTTACAAAAAAACCCAAGCGTGCTATAAATTGCATCCAATCTTAACCAACTGTGGTACATAAAACACTGAATAACAATAAAAAAAAGGTGTTCACCAGCGTTTAAATATTCCACACTGTTTCCTAATAACTGCATGCTTGATGACCATTAACACGTAAAAGCACAAGTGACAGAGCAGCACTGCCTGATGGGAAATGTGGAGGGTAAGAAAATAGAAACTGAGGTGAAAAGGTTGACTGTTTTATGGCAGACTCCTATTTAAACAAAACCAGCAGGAAGCCATCGGGGAAGGAGAGGATGAGCGTCTGGATGCAGAAAAAGTCTGGAGGGCAAAGATTGACCTAATATTCCTTCGCGCGTAGAGCCCCAAGCTGCATGAGCAAAGACACGATGAGGAGGTTTAAAAAGGCTCCAGACGCTTCAGTGGCAGCCCTGAGTGGTGCTGTGGACACACCATTATGAATAAGAGCAAAGGGATAAAGTATAATAGGCCTATATTGGCTATTATAATCCCCATCTCTCTTCCTGTCTCTATTCAAACCATTAGCTTCTTACAGGCTTACGCTGTATGCAGTCTGCTTTATGCGTTGGCTGCCTGTACTGCTCCAAGACCAAAAGCGCCTGAGCCGTGTGACCGAATGTGTGTGAGTGAGTGTGTGTGTTGTAGTCCAGTACTGTTGTTGTCCAGGCAGCTCAGGCTAACGAGCTGCACTGGGAATACAGTTGAGGACCGGTCCCTAAAACTGCTCCTGGAGGACTAAAATGTACTGCACGCCTTTAGTACTAACAGCTGAAGAAAAATACAAGGGAAGCGTGTGTTGTGGGCAGTTCGACATAACTTGGTAATTTCATTTGGTAGGTCATTCAATCAGCCAAATTGACTGTAGGAACATATTCATATTTATAAGTTCGGCTTCTGGGAGCCGTTAGTTTGGAGGGGATATAGTATTAAACACTCTCCACCATCCTGCGCCTTGCTCATGAACACTTGAAGGAATTATTAAGGAAGGGGAAATGTACATCTCCCCACCCAGTACTTCATTAATGTCTGGGAACTTAAATCTAATAGTGAAATCCTCCAACGTTCACTTCAGCACCTATTAATGCAAGTTGAGCTACAGATAGAGGTGGGCTTGTGAATGTACAGTCGGCGTGGTAACTATCACTGGTCTACTCGGGTATAAAGTGCCCTCTTTGATGCCGTTCCAGTAGAGAAAATGTGACGTAATGGCCTCTAGGTTTCCCTTCCAGTAGAGAAAACTAGATAAAGTGAGCTCTAGGGTGCTATATCAGCAGAGAAAATGTGATATAATGGCCACTAGGGTGCCCTTCCAGAGGGGCAAATTAGGAAAGTGCGTTCCAGGGTGCCCTTCCAGTGGAGAAAACGTGATGCAGTGCCCTCTTGGATGCCACTACAGTAGCTAAAACCTGATAAAGTGCCCTCTAGGGTGCCCTTCCAGCAGAGAAAACATGATGCAGTGCCGTACAGGCTGCCCTGGTGCCCCACAACATGCAGCTGGTGTCGTTTCACCCCTGCCCCTCGGCCTGAGTTCACCACTGGTTACTATAGTGGAAGACCTTCATAGAGAACAGGGGATTATAGCGCGTACAAAAATGACTTGAACTGTGAACTGGCCCTCTAGGAGTAACTACACAAGGCTGGACTTACAGCACTAATGGCTGCAGAAATACACAGCAGAAACAGACTCCGGCATTGACTGCTTACAGGTTTAACCTCCCAGCAGAGCAGTCAGAAAATGAATGAAGGTTGTACAAGAAATAAGAAAGAAAAAAACAATCTACAGGTGCGACAAAGGGAATCCTGAGGTGCTTCTACAAACAGCTGATCCCCAAAAAAACATAGATATCAGTAGTTTATCTTAAGCTGCAAAGCTTGTGGCCAATGATCAACTTCGGGAGCATAACTTAGGGAAAGAAAGAAGTACATGAAGTACATGAAGTACACCTACAGGCTCAAAATGTTCAGCCTGTCCAAACTAAGACAGATTTTCCCTTTAAACATTATTTTATTTGGCCAAAAACAAGCAGGACAACAGAAATAGTGCATTTTATATGGTTGAAACTGTTTTCCTATAATATAAAACACCTCACTATGTTCCAGATTTGCTCATTTATGGTTACTCACACATAACGTAAAACCACCTGCTTGTACATCATTTTAATCAAAATTTTTAAATGAATAAAAAAAGACTGAAGGCAGATATGCTTTGCATATTATCGCAATTCTACCATCCATCAATAATTAATGCTATTTTGGAGCCACAGTCTGCAACATGATTGTTAAAACACATCTTCGAATACATTAATACGGAGAAAAAATATGTTAGAAAAATATGAATATAAACAATAATAAACAAATCCTCAGTTAACACAACACTTTCTTTCAATTCCACTGTAAAATATTCCCATCTTGTTCACATTGTCTGCACATTACAGTCATCACCACAAACTAAATCACAGACTTCATGTGCAAATCTGAATATTCAGCTACATAACAGAGCGTATGAATAGCACTGGTACATATTAAAGTGTGATTTTGTGTCTGTCCAGTAGAAGGAACGTGAACTAGTGAAAGGAAATGTCTGCAGCAATAACGGAGGAGAAACGTGAAGCTGGACTTCCCATTGTGGACTCAAGTTTTAACAGCTTCAGATAGAAAAGTCAGAGTGGAGGGCTTGTTTCTGAGAGTTAATTCAAGTCTATGGCCTTCACCTGGCTGTCACCATCACCAGCTTGTCTTTCCATTAGAGACAGCAGAGGACGGAGAGGCAGCGGATGGAAACGAGAGGCAGCGATCGAGGAGCTGAAAGAGTACGACAGAGGAGACTCAGAGAGAAAGCAGAGTGATCAAGACTGAGTGACAACAGCATAGGAGAAACAGAAAGATTTAAAAAAATGAATAAAGGAAGAAAGAAATCAAAGGGAAGGGTGGGGGGTTGATGATTGAAGACAGAGGGAATGATGAAGGAAGAGTGATAGAAAAGACAAATGCATGTAAAACGAGGTTGACTGGTAAAGCCATTAAGCCTGGATTCAATAAATCTGCATAAAAACCCAGCAGTTAGTCTGTAATGACCAGTGAAAGCCTGCGTGTGTGTGTGTGTCGCTGTGAAATGGGCACCGAGGGTCGGACATGTGTGTGGCTGCGTCTGACTGTCTCTCCTTTTGTCTGAGTGTGTGTGTGTGTGTGTGTGTGTGTGTGTGTGTGTGTGTTCTAATGGTCGTCGAGGACCTCAGCGTCGTATTTAGAGAGAAAACAATCATCCTTGGAGCAGAAAGCAGAGCCGCCTAATGAAAGCCGAGAGAGACCCCAGACCACATCGCAGCACAAATGGATGGGCCTGACTCTCTAGACAACAACCCCAGACCTCTCTACTCCACCTCCTCTGTCCTCCGTCCTCCGTCTTACAAGCTAATTTGCACACAGACAAAATATATTTTCCTTTGCAAAATGGTGGCTGCTCAAATCTGATTCAAGACCCGGGTACTCGCCTATCAGCGTATGGTCAAACCATACACCCCAGCGCATCCACTATGCTCTGCTATTGTCAATTAGCTCTCTACTCCTTCACTACGAAGGGGGCCTGGCTACCGCTCAACAAGGTCTCCACTGTTTGACGTCCTGGGTCCACAATGGTGGAACGAACTCCCTGTTGACAGCCGAAATTTTACATATCTTGTGTCACAGACTAAAAACCTCAGCGCAAACTGCACCCCGGCCCATAAAAAAAGACTCTTTCACTATCTTCTCTTGTCTTCAATTGTAGCACATGAAGTAGCAGCGTATTTGATCAAGTTAATGTACTTGCATGATTCTTGCGGTTGAATGCACTCACTGCAAGTCACCTTGGATAAAAGCGTCATTTAAAGACGCTAAATGCGAGATTGGGAGCTGCTCACAGCTAACGCTGCTAACATCGCTAACAGTGGAAAAATCAGCAAAGCTGCTGACTCAGCTAACAGTGTTAACCTGAGGGGGAGTGGGTGCTATACTTCTGTGATGATGCCGTCAGTCAGGACGGCGTTATCAGCTGTAATCGCCGTATGAGCGCAATGCAGAGCAGCAGTGTGGCACGCTCACATGCACTAAAAGGTACACACCATTGGACCAACTATCATGCCAACAAAGCACAGAGAAACTCTTATTACAACAAACACAGGGGGAGAGCGTCTTCATCTCTGCTCACATAGACATTACTCCTCTAAATCTTTAATAGCAAATAGTTGTTTGCTGCTGTGTTAATGCTTGAATATTGTATAGGGCAC
The DNA here is from genome assembly GCA_947000775.1 of Pterois miles. Lineage (NCBI taxonomy): Eukaryota > Metazoa > Chordata > Actinopteri > Perciformes > Scorpaenidae > Pterois > Pterois miles. The sequence continues at coordinate 13,356,688 of CAMQGK010000549.1, read as the reverse complement.
CTTTAAAATAAATGTAATGTACTATGTCCAACTAAGAAGAGCTGTTTTCTTTTAGGGTTTTAAAATGTCTTCCAAGGTAAACTGCAAGTCAAAACTGACAATTAAAAAGACCAAAAGTCTGAACATCGTCCTTGCAAAGCTGTGTAAGAAGAGATGTTTATCTAGCTGAGGCCAAGTCCTTTCAATGCAGAGGCCTAATCATTAAATATTCAAGCTATGTGACCGTGCAAGAAGTACCCGGCACCGTCTCACTTTTTATTTGTTACCAGGTCAAACCAGGTTATTTTTTCTTTCAAGTCTCAAGTCATCATTTTTTCATGAATCAAGCCTCAGTCAAGTCCAAGTACTGAATCTAAAACCAATAAAAACAGATAAAAAAATCAAATAATTTCACACTAAAACAACCATTTCAGCCTCACTTCTGTTCTCATAGTTGACATCAGTTATATTTACAGTAAGTCATCATCTCTTTCCTTTGCATACACTGTGTTTCTACTCCTTTATTTCTTGTTTTGGTCATTTCAGAGCTATTAAGACACATCCATTCATATGTTAAGTTGTAATCATCACAGACAAACAGGAGTCAGTCAGACGCAATCACAGTCAGTACAATGGCAACTCCAGGATCATTATCATTAGAAATCTTTCTGTAACACACACTTACACACATGCCCAGTATCCAGTTAATAATAATAATAATGTTTTTTATTATCACTGGGGATGTTTAAGTTCCACATACATTTGGCCTATCAGTACGTTTGCAATGCTGTAGTCGCCCTCTACTTTATCGGCTATTATGTTTAAATTACAGCTCCACCTCTTCCTGTTTTTGTATCTCCTGTCAATCAAAATTCACCCAATCAGTGACCTTGAAGCTCCTTGGTAGTCTGCCAGTCTGTTGAGGGCATCAGGCTGCAGAGCTGAAACAACAATGATTGTGTGCATTCGAAAGCTAAAGGGTTGTATTTTATATATAAGGCAAGACAAGCTTTATTTATATCATTTTGGAAGTGTTTGTACTTTTATTTATATCAAAGATCAGACCAAGACTGCTCGCATCCCCACATACTGTATGATACTGTATATGCAGGGATCCATAAGACTGAAACATACTGAATCACTCTTAGATCTTCATCATGTTTTAGAGCGTTTTGATGTCAGCAGGGATTCACAGAGCAGAGTTTAAAGTCACCAGCAGCATATTGGTGTTGTTTTCCTGCATTGTTTGTTATAACGTGAAGTGAGTTGAATGACTTTATAACAAATTTCCAATGCATATGACTTTAAAAATATATGTACAGCAAGCCAAAGAGAGAATGCATATTCCCCTCTTCTACTTGGAGATCAACAATGACGTTTGACATCTGTAATTTTGTGGACTTCCCGTCATCACAATGACTTGTAGAGTAGTAAATATGTGGACTCAAGGGTTTCTTCAACTTGAGTTGGCTCAGAAACACTCACAATCGCTCTCTGGTCTTTGCTTTAGCAGACAGAGTAGAGGGTCAGGGGCCGACAATTCATACTGGATTCATAAGAGTGGCGATATAATTTCCGACTCGGCCAATAACACTTCATACATTTTTTATAATACCAAACGCACACAAATGTACACACGCATGAACTCAAAGTCGCACACACTCTCTTGTATGTTCATGCATACAAACACACACAATGTGTAAAATTTGATAGCTTTTCATGTACAGAGTTCATATACACACAAACAGGCAATTTGGTATACCTTCACACTTGAGGCCAGGGAGGCAGACATAGGCCAGAGAGAGAGAGACTTCCTGTGTGCTTGTGTGTGGAATACGATGCCAGTTCTCTTCAGTGCTCATTAGAGACGTCATTGAGCCATAAAGGTTATTATTATGACTATGGCACTGAAAACAGCTCTTTTAGTAAAACCTCACTTTTGGAATCAGTGTTACTTTTGTAGTTCAGCCGAGGTTAAAGAGAGACATGGAAACAAATACACAGGAACAGACGACGAAAAAACACGTCTTCAGCAAATCCATCATCCGAGAGCTCCCTACTGTGTAAAGACCTACTGAATTTACTATTAGTCTAGTAGTTCCTTCACTGAGGTCGGTCCAAGTCAATGTCAGTACAAAGGATACACAAGGAAGGATTGAAATGACCTAATGCTTTGGTAGTTCAGAAAGAGACACAATGAATCTTCAGTAATTAGTCAATCAGCTGCATTTTAACACTCTGTGGTCACTATTTTGTTTTTCTCTCAGCAGTTGGTCTCAGTTAAAAATGAATTGCTAATAGCAACCACTACTGGCACAGTTTAACTGAAATTATGTGTACTATTGTTCGGCATACTTTTGTGTGAATAAAAAGCAGTAGGCTATGCATCTTTTTTTACATCGTCATTTCCTGAAAGCTTCCTTGACAGCTGGAGACGTGTAACCACGGTAACCTGTACCAACCATGTGTGACCAAACAAATCCTTAAGTCTGAGGCTAATTAACAATCTAACTAGATTTTAAGCCTACAGCAAAGTGGAATCATAGTTACACATGAATTGAAGCGTTATTGATGTTAAAGAGCTGTCCGTCAACGTCTGTTCAGAACGTTGTCATTACTACCGCAATGCCTTGTGGGATATTTATGCCGGTGTAGTATCCAGTGTTTGCATACTGTAATATTTCATCAGAAATAGTATTCAATTCATGTACTATTGGAACCATTTGGTGCCTTCAAATGGGGTCGTGTTTACAGCTGGGTCCTCATGTCATATTCACGACCTCAGAAGTGGAAAGTGTCTGAAAGCTCAGAGTTTACGACTTGTGACATATTTGCTGACATTGTGAGAAATGGTGGAGCCCATGGAAGTTCATTTATGGGTGCATAATAAGTTAATATTGTACAGTAAATTGTAATTTTAGTCATCTGCCATTTTGTCAGATACGTCACCAAACAAATGACTCCAAATGGCAACTTTTATCCGCTCTTTTCATTACAGTTGTGTTGTGATTTTTGTTTGTAAGAGTTTACAGCTATGCTTGCAGCTGTGAGTCTGTAAAGCTAAACGGTAATTTAAGCATGCTAACAAGCTCAAAGTGACAGTGCTAACACACATAGTAGGTATGATGTTTACAATAGGCCTATTCAGCATCCTAGTGTAGCGTGTTAGCATGCTAACACAAACAGCTAAGGCTGATGAGTTACAATTCATCCTCTGGGGTACAAGAATGTGAGGACCGGATTTCATGGCAATGCATCCTATAGTTGACCATAAAGGCATTTCACTCAAAATCACACAAATGTCAACTTCATGGTGGAATTAGAGGAAAAAGTCAGAATCGCCAAAGTCATTAGCATTGATTTCTCGAGGACCAAAGGCTGAAATCTCACATCTGTATCCAAATCATTGCAAACCAGCTAAAGGTTGTCGAGATATTTCAATCTGGACCAAAATGGTGAACCTAATGACATTGCCCTACCGCTAAAAATATCACCTCAAGTAAAAGCTTTGCTGTTGTACCGGTTGTTTAGTACAAGTCTACTGTAGAAATGTAAATGAGTCAGTGACATTGAAAAGGTTAAAAAAAAAGACAAAACTGGAAGGTGACATGTGATAAAGCTTCACCCAATCATCACATTAAAAAAGGAACAAACATTAGCACAAATTAAAGATGGCTTCAACAATATGTCTCATTGTTGCATTGCTCAATAAAAGGCTCCTGATTCACGTCACATGATGGATTAAAACATGCATTTTGTTCAAAATCTGCTGACCGATGAGACACTGCGGTTGTTGTGCAGAGAAGGTTTTGCCACAACTGCGTGTTTCTGTTTGCATTGTATTGTATTGTGGAGCGAATCTATTGTTCTGTTATGTCTACTGCTGAGAAACAACTGACATGTCATGTCGAGAAATACTCTAGGTGATTTTGAAAGGTCACGCCTTACTTTTTCATCCTTAAAATGCAGTATATGAATACATTTTAGGCTCTCTTTCATTTTTTGAATACTCAAGGTTATTCAGTACTGTCAAACCTCTCTACAGCGGTATGATCACTTTATCTTATCAGCACAGAAAGCAGGTATTCACTCTGTAAGGCCTGAATTTACTGCTGAGGCTCCATGAGGGTTTCTTGCTCTTGATGCAACCAGTTATCTATACTGGGAGGTGCCCAGTTGATAAAGCCTTAAGACCAACATGTTCTCACCCACCACCCTTTCCTCTAACATGTGAGCCAGGCTTCTCTGTCAGCTCTCGCCCCGCATTAATAGAGCTACATCAGACTCCTGCTGTGTCTCAATTTGCGTACTTCTGTTCTTATGGGTGCATATTGAAGTGCATTCACACTCTAAGTACCCAGATGTTGTACTCAAAATGGTGAGCATAGAACGCTGGACACTTCTCACCTTCTGCAGTCACCATCTTTGGTATGTAGTGAAAAGGGAGCCTATTTCAGACTTGTGAAAATGGCGATTGAGGAAGCTGCAACAAATGCAAACATCCAACAACAAGTTATACGTGTTTTTTTCTCTACATACCACTTTACTGTAGTCGGATAGAAGCCATTCTTGGGTTAATTTACCCGTCTAAATTGAATTACGGCTGATATGGCATGATGACCGTGGCTATCACCAGCTGATCTACTGAGATTCCTCTCAAAATGACTACGCAAGTAAGTACATAGGGTGCACAGTGTACTACATGGATGTGTACTAATGGAAATATCCGTATTGAGACACAGCTACTGTGTTAGTAAAATGTTTGAGCTAGCGACACGTTACAGAAGCAGACTGTCAGGTACATGAGCCTCCATTCATAATTGTTGACATGTTGATGCATAGTGGGCATGGAACATATAGGTTTCCATGTGTGTGTCCATGTGTCTGTCCATGTGTGTTTTACATGCTATTTTAGTAAGATCCTAATGGCTTTACAGAGTGCCAGGCATTTTAACAGAGCCAGGGAGAGGCTTGTAAAACACACACACACTCACCACAAGACAGAGAAGAGAGGCTGGCACACTGGAGCATGGCAGTCTGGAGGGAGTCTGTGTGTGCATTGAGAAGGTCAGCCAGGGTGATGGCGACACATGATGAAGGAAAACGAGAAATGCGGGCCCGAATGAAAGACGGGCAGTGTGTGTCAGCGATTGTGTGTAGGCAGGGTCGGGGTCTGAAGCAGACACATGGCGCCGAGTGGCACTGCCTGGGTACGGGTGGGTTTGGACGACGAGAGGCTGAAAGATTTAAACTGTGATGTCGTTAAGGGAAACATCTCAGAAAAAAATAACCCCTAGCATTTTAAAACTCACTTGCTCTCCTACACAGTAGAAGGTAATGGTGATGGAGGCACTTTAGAGGAAAAATAAGGGAAAGAGGAATAGAATGGTCCTTTTAGGGACAGAAAAAACAAAGGCCTGGAGACAGAGGGATGTTGAGAGAGTGATGGCAGCACCTAAACCTCAATGGTTGAACTCAATTATAATTTATAAGTTTAATATAAAAATAAGGCAATTCTACAGTTGCCACGCGTCGTCAATGGCTGATCTGAATCTCTTAATAAATTTGTGAATCTGGATCATGATCCAGATCGCCACCAAAATGTAATGGATTGTTCACTGTGTCACACCCCACCCCTCCAAAAAAATTAATTCAAATCCATCACAAAGTTTTGGAGTAATCCTGCTAACAGACAGACAAACAAACAAACACTGGTGAAAACATGAACTCCTTCCTCAGGCTCTAACACTTCAGTTCACATCAGTGATGTTAAATAGGATACATGACATCCAATAGTTTGTGAATGATCATCTCATGCATCTTTTTTTTAATATTTTATATCCACATCTGACACCGCTAATAATGACAGATCACTGGGTGTTCACTACCTGCAGAAGCAACTCCACTTCATTTTTTTAGTGGGGGATTGCCGGGGCATTTACCTGCTAATTACTTTCTCAAAAGCAAATTTAAGAAAAAACAACATTGGTATTTATATTTGTGAATGAGACCCATTGTATTTTGTGATCTATCTTACTCAAGAGCCTGAATCAACTGTGCAGAAGGCAACTAAACAATTCAAAACCCTGTAGCGTGCCTTAACAATGTTTAGCAGTAATGTAAAGCGATTTGTGGTAAATTGGTTGGAATGCTCTTTTAAGATATTTTTGCCTCTGTTGTAAATTTGGCTTTGGATGTAGCCACGACCACACTTTGGTTAAAACGTTTTCAATATTCATATTAAAATGAATATAAGGTAGTAATGAAATAGTGCAGGGTAGTTAGTTGGTCAACTAAAAGCATTCAATCTTGTTAGATAAGTTTCACAGCAGCCCACATGATTAATCCAGAGTAAGTTTTTCTTTAAAAAATGTGGATCCGCAGCCTCTGGACCACAGATTACTGTCTGCATTCAGGCTGATGATGAAAAATATGTACAGTAATTGTCTGTCTGTGAAAATCAGCCATACCATTTCTCCGTGCCTTTAATGTACACAGTGATTAAATGACATTTTAATTCAGTACATTCAACATTTATTTAAAGTGACACCACTCCATGCTGCGCCATATCTGAAGCACTCGTGCTAAACAGAGACATTTCCCAGCATTAAGACATACAATAGGGCTTTCATGAGGACTGTAGGAAACTAGTCCTGCTGTACCCCAACCGCACACTCTGTCACATTGCTCTGAGTATGTGTGTGCGTCTAGAGTTACCGTTCTTCAATGTATACCACATGTAGCGACCATGTATCGCCTGATATGTTTTCAATATGGAGGAAAAAGAAGAGCGAAAGAGAGAGAGAGAGACATGGGGAAGCCATAGATAGCCACACAATTTTTTGAATTTAATATACTGTTTATACTCTGAAAACACAACTGGTTACCGTGACAATAGAGCTACATCAATGCGAGTAGGAAACTTTCACCGAGCCTCACCTTTCTGTATCCTCACTTCCCTTTTCTTTGCTCTCCTCCCACTCTCAGATGACAACTCTTTCAACAGTTGAATAGTAAATACTCTCTTCTCTCTCCTCCTCGCTCCATATATGAACTAACCCTCCTCCTGCTGCCAAAAGCAGAGTTTACTCCCTGTAAAATAAAACGTCTTAACAGCATTTGTTCCGTGGCCAGGAGCTTGTCGTCAGGTGACCCGCTGGAGTAAATCTTTTCAATAATGTCAAAGGCAGTGCCAAAATCCTGCCAGGCCGACCAGTGCGTGCCCTACTCCCACACATACATCAACACACACAGCGATAACGCAAACCCACACACGTCATCGCATCACAGAAGCACAGAAACACACACTCGGTGGCTGATTTTAGGAAATGATACACTGGGAGTGACATAATGTCCTCACTTTATTCAACATTCACTCACACAGAGGACTGACAAATGTCTTCACTTCGCATGATTTTTCCTCCCTTTTCTCTCATAAGAACACATAAATGGTCTCACCTGTTCCTGCGTCATGCTGTGCAGCTGTGTATGCCAGGAGGCGGAGTCAGAGCGGTGATAGGCGGGGGGCGGGGCAAAGTCCTGCAGTATGATTGGGTCTCGCTCCTGACACAGTGAGGTCAGGTGGCTGATGTACAGCTTCAGTTTACTGCGATTCTGATTGAGATCCAGGAGAGGAGAGAGAATCTGAAGGAGGAAGGAGACGAAAATGACTTAATATGCACAAAATATAATGACAAAAAAGGTCAATACTGATAATGTGTTTAAAGTATTTTACCAGAATAAAAACAAAAGTGGTAGTCTGAGTGAATGGTGTTTTAGTCCAGATATTCATAATAATGTACAACAACATGTGCTTTTCTATAATAAAATAAGAAAAGGTGCATACATAGACATTCAATGAACTAATCCTGATGCAAAAATTTGTGTCGTTGTTTTTATGATTGGCTGAAATCACTCATTCACTGCTCCATGCATAACAGCCCCTTAATACTGCATACTGAGCAGTAAATTGAGATTTCACACACTTATGAATCATCCTTTTACGTCACCACAAATAGGTGTAGGGTTACATTTTTGTACAAGGAATTTAACACTCATAACGTGTAAATCAAAATAACATGGTAACCAGTAAATATGGTGCGTTACGTAAGAGATATGGAGTTATTTCGGACACTGCGGTCAGGACAGCAGGACAGCAGTTTAGCTCATGGTGCGAACTGCATGCAACGCCAAACACGTTAATGGAGACTAAACATGAGAGGATGACTCAAACAAATAGGACAAGGAGAGATGAAAACACACATGGATAATGGAGAGATGACAGAGAATGGAAACGAAACACAAAAACTGTGAGAAAGCTGCTGCTTTATATGAGTGAGGGTTAAATCAGCAGCAGCTGGACTTGGTTTAGATTCATGAAGACGTTTCACTTCTCATCCAAGATGCTTCTTCAGTTCTGACTAAATGGATGGGGCACCCAGGAATTTAACCTCAGGACAATAGAAACCACTCAGTACACTGGTGCTCCTACGTGTGATGACTGTGGTTATGGGTCGTTAGAGTCAGCTGATGCCTGGCATGAATGACTGTCCAGTGAGGTCGGGTGTGAATGGTGGTTTAATCTCTTGGGAGGGATGCCAGGACAGCACTGTCGGTGGAAGACAGGTGGTGCCTTAGGCCTCCTCCTCTGTTGAGTGATGGCTGTTTTACTTAGATGGCGTCTTTCATTCCTCTTTCAAAATACCTGTCCTCCCTGTCCAAAATATGCATGTTATTGTCCTCAAAAGAGTGTCCCTTATCCTTAAGGTGTAGACAGACTACTGAGCCCAAGCCTGAGGAACTGGCTTGTCTGTGTTGAGCCATCCATCTGTTTGGTGGTTGTTTGGTTTCATGAATGTATAAATTTGTGCACTCCTCACTGCATTGGACTGCATAAACCAGGTTATCTTATTTGTTAGGGGTTTAGGGTTTTCTGTCTAAGGGTGTTGCTGGGTACGAAAAACACAGAGATGTCGTGTTTGTTAAAGATCCTCTTGAGCTTCTCAGACACTCTAGACATGTAGGGGGTGACAGTGTTGTTGCATCTGTCCTCCTTTTCTTCTTCACCTGTGGTATTGGTGTTCTTTCTGGATTTTGTGGCTGTTTTCACAAAGGTCCAGTTTGGCTGTCCACAGGCTTTAAGTGCACTTTTTCAGGTGTTTTCACTCTTTTTCTTGAGCATTTGCACTTGTCAGTATGTTATCTGCCCAGTAGTGCAGGGTCCTGATAACGCCGAGGTTGTGTTCCAGTGGATGGTGGGAGACAAGGCGTAAGTACTGGTCTGTGTGTGGGTTTCCTGTAAACTCCTAAGCGGAGGCTCCTGTCCTCCTCAGTACGAACTTCACAGTCCAGGAAGGCCAAGCTGTTGTTTCCGACATCCTCCTGTGTGAACTTGCTGTTGCTCTCCAGAGAGTTGATATGTTCTGTGAAAGATGTCACTTCCCGTGTTTTGATGGTGACCCATGTGTCGTCCACATATCTGAACCAGTTGTTCCCCTGAAGCTGCTTTAAAATACATTTTAAAGTAAATTCTTAAGAAGCACAGTGAAGCATATATTCAGCTGTGCTAACTAAATTTTCCTGTATCTTCTGACCTGGACTAAACCAAAAACTTTAGTCAACTAACGGCATCATTGCACAAATTAATTTCTCCATTTTGTATATAGAGAACTGATCCAGACTGGTTCAAATCTGATTCCCACGGTTAACAGCGGCTTGTTTCACAGTGGTCATGACTAATGTGTGTGTCTGTGTGTGTAAGTGTGGGAGGTTCAGACGAACTAAACATTTACACACATTTTGTGGGTACAAGACAAGACCCCCCAAGAGACACAGATAACACATACAGACACACTATTGTCCTCGTGGAATCGGATGATTTAAGTGCAGAGGAAGCATGTTAAGAGGGCTGTTAGTGTGTATGTTCGTAAAGTATATTCACTCCCAGCAGTGTCTGTCCGCACCCTGTGCTCCATGCTCATCATCACTCAACGCACACATACTTTAAGAGTTTCAACAGCAGGATCCATTCACTCTCTATCTGTACTCCATCTCATATTTTAACCGATTCTCTCTTTACTGTAGATACAAGAATTGCAAATATGCACGTGATGTCATCTGCTTTGACTTATTGCCACATTTTTACACCGCGTCTGTTTGTCCGCCACTATGTCTTAAAACTGTATATCAGGCATCCTCAAGTGTAGTGTTTGCTCTAAATGACTATGTACTGCACGTAACCATAACCTCGCTAACCAAACATGGGTTAAACTGACTGCAAACAGACGATGTTAACCCATGGATGTACAATAAGACCTGAATATGGTGCTGCCACTCGCAGTATTGCAGCAAAAAAATCCCCCTGCAGTCCATGAATTTTTAATCTATGGAGGTTTTGTATTTGTAAAAACCAAGAAAAGGGATTTAAACATCTGTGATGTCATCACAATGTAAATTCGGGGGGCCAAGCGGGAGCTGATGGGCGGGGCCAACGGGAGAAATGCTATATTGTGCATCTTCAGTGGGCTGCACACTGTATGTGCCATCTCATTGAGTTGAATAGGCGCCATCTTGGGTCCCGGTATCAGTTCTTATGATACATCCATGTTTTAACAGCAGTGTTTGTCTGTTTGTTTTGGTGGCCATTTTGCACAGAGGAAATAAAATTTAACACTGTAAGAAATAAAGACAAATGGGCTTAACATTGTCTGTAAAAATATGGAGACCCCTTATTGTGCATTATTGCTTACATACTGTATTTACTGCAGCAAAAAGTGACTCTGATGCTCTCATTTCTTGCATGCTGTGTTTGAAATAAGTGACGCGATCAAAAAACAAAACAAAACAGGAAATGTACCTTTTCCAGACACACTACTATAACATGTCCTCTAAATCTGAAAGGTGTCATAACAGTGAAAAAAAACTGCAGATCAATAATGTCTTAACATAACATAACATAACATATAAAACTCTACATATACTGTATATCCAACAAATAACTTCACATGTTTCAGCATCCTGGCAAACAAACAAAAAACGAGATGTGGGTGTTTTTTGTGGAGTGGAAAAAAAAATCGTATTGCACGCTGATCTCCAGCAGCATTGCTGCAACAATGAAAGCTGACAGTAAATCAAAGCAACTGTCACTTCTGATTCTGACTCCTTATTTACTGCAAAAACACACACACACACAAACTAGGAGTATTTTTGTGGGTTTTCCTGGCTCACAACTGAATGTTTTTCACACAAACAAAGTACACATACTCATACGGTACCTGTAGAGACACAAACATATTGCGACACAGAAAAACACACTCGTACAGGGTCGTTATCACAGTTGCAAATAGCTGTAGTTACAGTATTTTCCGGTGAGGACCTGCCAGCAGGTTACAGTCCATTACAAAATATATTACTGAACATTTCCCTCCGGAGGAAAGAGGGAGACGGAGAGAGAAGCAAAGAGAAAATGATGGAGTTAAAGGCTGCAGAGATCCTACACATTCTGCATTTCATACCACCTCTGTTGCTGTATGTTATGATGTCCGCTGACAGCGGCAACGCTACAAGGACGTTATCGCTCTGAGACCGTTGTGTAATATGCCAATATGAGAACACATCTCTTAAAATCTGGCTTTAAAAACATACTCGACATATGTGCAACAGCTGTTCTCTCACACTTTGTAATCCAGACTATTCTGTCAGAAAGCTTTAAAAAAACGACTGTCCACACTTTCCAGACCTGCAGCAAAGCTCTGTGGATCAAATGCAAGACAAATGAGAAACAGACAGAAAGAATGGAAGGAATGATGGCGATATAAGGAAGACATTTAGAGAGAAATAACACAAGTGTTTTCTTTTCCTTTTCCAAGAAATATGTAATGACTAACCGAAACAAATATCTAAAAATATGTCTGAATTTATCCCAGTAATAATAATGTGAAATATGAACAAAACACTGACCTCTGAAAGTCTTTGCAGGACTTTCAGTCTTTGAATTTACTGATTTTATTAAGGTGTACAGCATATATGTGCCTACATGTTTTTATTATATTACACAACCCGCAGTGGTCAACGTATGTGTGTTTAATGAGTCCACAGTGTTTTCCAATGTCTTACTGTACTATGAAACAATCCCAGAGGAGAAATAATTTTATACGGCGCTGTGTGTGTGTCAGAGTGTGTGTGTGTTTGTGCTTCTTTATTAGCCTCCCATGCCTGCCTACCAGACTCTCACTGTGCTATGAAACAACTCCAAAGAGAGACATTCAGCTAGCCTCACTCACTGGCCACATTTTTAAAAACCTTCTATGGCTACATTATACGATGAAATCAGGATTTCTCTTTCTCCACACATCCCTTTGAGACACACGCACATACAAGCACAAATATAGTTATTAGACTAGGAACAGCATCTATAGAGGAGGTAGCATTTCACCACGACAGCGCTGGAATCATGGCTGCTGATGTGAAATGACTAGTAACCACTCGCATAATCTCTCTAGGTGAAACAGTCTTGTTAAGCTGATACATTACCGAACGAAGATCAACAGATCAGACTGTAGCTGTGCAGTGCAGAACTGTTCTTAGCCAAAATAATTAGTTGAATAATTAATTAGTTGATTTAAAATTAACCTCCAACTGTTTTGATAAGCTATAAATTGCTTAAGTCACTTGTCGAGCCAAACAGTTGCTTTTATATGTGAGCATTTGTTGCTTTTCTCTCTTTTATTATTGAAAATATCTTTGGGTGTTGGACTGTTTGACAAATAATAAACAACAAAAACAGTAAAAAAAAAAAAAAAAAAAGATGTGTAAAATCAGACTGTGACAGCTCCCCAAAACTGAAGCCAAAACATCTCAATCTATGTTAGTGGATGGGGCATGGGCCAAAATAAAAAAATCAAACTGCATGTCAAATTCATTTTTCCCAAATATGGTTTCTATCAGTTTAAGAACTTCTTATCATAATGGTGTATATTAAAATGTTCATTTTACTGATATAGTTGGTTTTAATTAATTATTTGATGCTCTAAAAAGTGACTGACAGCTGCTCTGAGTGGAGTAGTCGCTGAGCTGGAGGCTCGGGGGATTGTACGAGAGGAGATGTTACTTTAACTTTCCACAAACGTCACTAGTCTGTAAAATGTGTGTCAATTTGATCATAAATGTATTTGTAAAGATTTTATGGTTAGTTGTTGTGTCAGTTACCATGGTGCTAACACAGCAGTTAGGTGGCTCAAGCTGCAGGCTCCTAATTGGCTTGGACGGGTCCGTGGGCGGGACACCGTGGCTCCAGCTACTTTTTTGTACACTTGAAGGAAGTGGAGACACGTCCTCCATCTACACAGTCTACGTGTAAAATCGGCGTAGTTCCCCTTTAAAACTTTTCCTTCACCTCACTGTTGTGGGCGAAGAACTTGGATGCAGTTTCACCAAGTTCATCAAGTTTATCTTTTTTATTAAATCACACAAAAGAGAATGTGATTATGATTGTAGTCTGTCAACTAAGTCATGAATAACTAACTTCAAAAATAATTAAACTTTAACAGCAGCAGTATGTTGTCAGATATTTTTGTTGCCTTAATTGATGGACTTGAATACAGATCATCTTTGTGAGCTCTTGTTTGATATAACAAGCCAGAGCTTTGCGCCGTTAATCATGAAGTAATTTTAAAATATTGAAAAACCTCACAAACGAAAACACTGAACTCCTTTATAGGAAAACATTTACACCTCTTCCCTGTCTTTTTTCACTGGTGCATCTAATACCACTGAAGACCATTTAAAATGAAAAACACCATAAAAAGTTCCTCAACAACGCTCAGTGTGTTGAGTGCTCTCCTGTGTTCCAGTTGTTTCTGAAGCATTTCATTCTCCAACTGTAGCACCGAATTCCCTCACTGAACGAGACACAATCACTCACTGTTCTGATGTAATGCGCTATGGCGAATTACCTGCCTTACACGCCAAGGAAAAGTGTGTGTACCGTACGTGTGAAACTACTCCTGAAGACAGAAGGGAAAAGAGACTGGCCGGCCTGCCTCTCTCAGCAGGGAAGTGCTACTGCTAATTAATAACCAGGGTCAAACTTAGATCCGCTAGTGAACCTTCGGGGCTTTTAGCATCCCAATGGGAAATCCCACTGGAGGAACTGAGCTGCACTAAAAGCAGCATGTGCTACTTATATGTGGTGTTGCCTCTACTGTCCTCTCGGTAGATCAAACCCTGTTAATAACGTGAGACCAAACATAAGAGATACTTCAAAACTTAAAGCAACTTAAAGATTTGAAAAAGTGTCTGAAGAAAGACTATTCCACATTAAATATGTTCAGATCGGTATGTGTGTTTCTTTGCACGGCACCCAACAACAAACAGATGGGTTTATGTGAGAGTGAACACTGCATTGACAGTCAGCATACTTTAGTCTGTTTGTGTCCATCCATCACAAGTCCAACACATCCAAGGGAAAGTCATTTGATTAGTGGACACCTCTATGTTAAATCTGCAACACTCCCCAGTACAGGGTATACTATAACTAAAACTATAATCACTGTATGTACCAAAAACCAGTCAAGTTGCAGTTTACACTCATTGGCCACATAATTAGGTACACCTTGCTTGTAAAAGGTTGAAGAACTGCCTTAATTCTTTGTGGCATGCTTTCAAAAAGGTATTGGAAACATTCCTCAGAGGTTTTGGTCTATATTGACATGATAGCGTCACGCAGTTGCTGCAGATTTGTCGACTGCACATCTATGATGCGAATCTCCCGTTCTACCACATCCCTCACTCACTCACTGTCATGTTCAAGAAACCAGTTTGAGATGATATGAGCTTTGTGACTTGGTGCATTATCCTGCTGGAAGTAGTCATCAGAAGATGGTGCACTGTGGTCATAAAGGGATGGACATGGTCAGCAACAATACTCAGGTAGGCTGCGGCATTTAAACAATGCTCAATTAGTACTAAGGGGCCCAAAGTGTACCAAGAAAATATCCCCCACACCATTTACACCACCAGCAGCCTGAACCATTGATACAAGGCAGGATGGATCCATGCTTTATTGTTGTTTACGCCAAATTCTGACGCTGCCATCTGAATGACGCAGCTGAAATCAAGACTCGTCAGACCAGGCAACGTTTTCCCAATCTTCTGTTCCTGTGCGAATTGTAGTCTTCTTCTGTAGTTTCCTGTTCTTAGCTGACAGGAGTCTGCTGCTGTAGCCCATCTTCTTCAAGGTTTGACATGTTGTGTGTTCAGAGATAAGCTGTTAAGCTGTTATATTTTATCAGATGGAGCAAAAAAAAAAAGAAAATCAGCCAAACATACCCCCCCAAAATAATCGGCATTATATATCAGCCATTGCTGTCCTGATTCTGTAAAAACAACAACAACAACAATAAACGATAAAAATAAACAACAAAAACAAAAAACAAAACATTAGCCTCAGTCATAAAAAAAACCATATCGGTGGTCGAATGAGACCAGATCTGTGGCAAGGATGAAACCTGCAGGTAAAATCTTTGTCAGGAGTGGGATTTGAACCCACGCCTCCTTTTGGAGACCAGAAGTCCCTTTGCTCAGGAAGGAGTTGACCCTTGAGTCTGGCGCCTTAGACCACTCGGCCATCCTGACAACTGAGAGATCAACCTCAGTCTGGACTTCACAAGTTAGAAGTAAACAGAAATGGCACGATTAACACCAAGTCAGGAACAGGAGGGGCACTCCCAGAGTCCTACAAAATGACCTCCAGCAGGCTACAGGTGTGCATGTTTCTGACCAAACTGTCAGAAACTCACTCCATGAGGGTGGCATGAGGACCCGACATCCTCTGGTGGGACCTGTGCTGTGGACCTGGTTTTCAGTGTGATTTTGAATCCAGCCCTCAATGGTTTGATGATTTTGGTTTCCATTTACTGTTGTTATGTCATTTTAGCTCTCAACGAATTGTACAATGGACATCAGAAAGAATTTTCAACTTGAATAATTTATTCAGCAAGATCAGATGTGTGATTTAAGTGTTCCCTTAATTTTTTGAGCAGTGTACTACACATACTTTACACTGTTGCTCAGTGATTTGAAGCTGTGTTTATTTTGGACATTTAATCAGTATATATAATAGGTCCTCTTCTATTGAATTACTATGTGCTGTGTGTACAAGCTTCTCAGACTGCATGTGTAGGGTAACAGCATCAACCACAAATATTGTGGTTGGTAAAACAATTGTTTTTGTTTTAAGAAAGACTAAATTCTACACGACCCTGAGATTAAGAGTCTCATGCTCTACCGACTGAGCTAGCCAGGATTTATGAGGAGGAAAAATGGGTCATATTTCCTGGTGGTATTATCCGACATAGGCTGAGAGTCTCCTCACACTCAAAACATTTGCAATAGGTTATTAGACCTTAACAGTTAAGTATACTCCCTGAGCATCCTGCCCTATCATAATGTGACCAAAATATTCAAGGTTTGCTTTGGATGAAGCCCGCTTTGTGGCAAGGATGAAATCTGCAGGTAAAAACTCTGTCAGGAGCAGGATTTGAACCCACGCCTCCTTTTGGAGACCTGAAGTCCCTTTGTTCAGAAAGGAGTTGACCCTTGAGTTTGGCACCTTAGACCACTCGGCCATCCTGACAACTAAGACTAGTCACCTAAGAAAAATGGGTCCTTTGTCAAGGCATCATTAACTCTAATGGTCTGCAGCATCAGAGATCAACTGAAACCTACTATTCAGTCTGGACTTCACAAGTTACATGGACACAGAAACTATGGGTTGACTCATAGGAGACTTCGAAAACGTGTTACAGCCATTAACCTATTTATCGTTGTCAGCTTTCAAAGAGTTATCACATTGAAGTTATTTCACTACATCAATTGGCATCAGCTGACGCTAAGGACTCCGACCACCCATGTGGCAGTTGTTCACACCAGGCATCAGCTGACTCTAACGACCCATACCCACAGTTATCACAAGTAGGAGCACCAACGTACTGAGTGGTTTCAGTTATCCTAGTAACAACCCCACAGAGGTTGGTCTCCTGGGTTCCCCAGCCATTTAGTCAGAACTGAAGAAGCTTCTTAGATGAGAAGTGAAACATCTTCAAGAATCTAAATCAAGTCCAATTGCTGCTGATTTAACGCGTACTCAGGCTTTCACAACATCGTTAATGGCAGTTATTGTTCTTGTCTTACCAAACGATTGAGAACATTTCCTTTTCAGAGGTTCAGTATCGGGTTAGTCTGGAATACTCCCCAGCAAAGAGTATACTTAAACTTTAAACTAAACTAGTGTTAAACTAACACTTTTACCTCAGGTTAAATCTTAGTCCTACTCTCATGCTCTATTGACTGAGCTAACTGGGCTGTGTACGACAAAAACACTGGGTCAAGGATTCAAGCTCCACTTCAGGCAATGGTCATTTGCATAGTGGACTACTGTGCTAAAGGGTTACCTTCAGTACTGCAACATGTATCATAGAAGATAGCATCCTGAAAAATGTCTCCCATCCCCTCACAAGATATTGGTTGATTAGAAGACCATCTTCAGCCAAAGGGTCACACCCCTACAGTGTCCAAAGAGTGGCAGGGAACAACATTCCTGCCGTTGGCCATGAAAGGTGTTAACGCATCTCGGCTCTGTCGCAATGTGTGGGCATCAGTGGACTGGGAGGCAGCTGAAGTCCTACTGGACTACAACTACACTCTGTATTACTTGAACCAAGGGAAAATCTGGATTACTCCCCAGTAGAGGGTATACAGTATCACATATACTGAAAGTCCTCGTCTAAAACACCAACGCCCAACGTGGGGCTCGAACCCACGACCCTGAGATTAAGAGTCTCATGCTCTACCGACTGAGCTAGCCGGGCTCTGTGACAGAAAAATGGGTCCTTTATCGACGCTGCATTAAGTCTCCTGGGCTGTTAACACTCACCCAGTTGGATTTCTGGGTCGGCTCTCCTCATAAGATAAGATAAGATAAGATAAGATATTCCTTTATTGGTCCCACAGTGGGGAAATTCACAATCATATCACATCACACTCATGCCACATACCAAAATGTAATTCCCTCCTCTGCCGTCTTTCTAGCTACAGTATCAGCAAAATTAATTTTTCAAAAATTTCCAGCATTTACTCTCATCTCCACAAGGTACTTAAGCTGGCAAACTGCCACCATTTGAATGATTTATTGACTAGCTATTCCACAACCACTGATTAATGATACTATAAAAAAAAGACTATACAAAACAAATATCTGTATCTCTCCTCACGTCCCATACCAAAGTGTAACTCCTTCCTCTGCCATCTTTCCGGCTACAGTATCAGTAAAATAAATTTTTCCCAAATTTCCAGCATTTGAATAGTTTGGTACAATTGAGAATGAGGCTCAAGGATTTCCTTCAGTACTGCAACACTCTATGAAATAGTGGCTGAGAAGAGGATCGTCTTCAGCCAAAGGGTCATAACCCCAAGATGTTCCAATGAGCAGCACTGGAGAACATTCCTGCCGGTGGCCATGAAATGCTTTAACACATCCCTGTTTCCCAGGTGAAGTCCTAGTCAAAAAACCAACGCCCAACGTGGGGCTCGAACCCACGACCCTGAGATTAAGAGTCCATCTCTCCACTAGCTAGCCGGGCAACATGTGATAGAAAAATGGATCCTTTGTCGACGCTGCATTTGTCTCCTGGGCTGTGAACCCTCACCGAGATGGATTTCTGGATCCTCTCCTCATCCACATACCAAAATGTAATTCCCTCTTCTGCCATCTTTCATGCTCTACAGTTTCAAATAAATTATTTTTTCCCAATTTTCCACTTTTTAATTTTTTGGTATAATCAAATTCAAGGCCCAAGGATTTCCTTCAGTACTGCAACACTCTATAAATAGTGACTGAGAAGAGGATCGTCTTCAGCCAAAGGGCTACATGTGACCCCAGATGTCCAATGAGACACTGGAAAACATTCCGGGGCCATAAATGCTTTACCCCCTGTTTCCCAGGGAAGTCAAAAAAAAAAAACCCCCCCCCTGGGGCTCCAACCCACCACCCCGAGATTAAGAATCTCATTCTCTACTGACTGAGCTAGCCGGGCTACATGTGACAGTAAAAAAAGGCTCAGGCTTCCAGGCCGCAGAACCACACGTGTGCTGCAGACAAAATTCTCAATTCATCAAAATTTGCATTGGAAAAGCAAAACAAAAAACAAAACAAACAAACAAAACAAAAAGTGAGACATATTTCTACACTAGATGTGTTAAGATCGATTTGTTGCAGTGTTTTTTGTTTCCTGGTTGACTTGAAGGTTGTCATGCATGTGAGATTAATGACCTTTGGGCCTCAAAAATATTAGAAACCCCCACTGTGTAATTTAAAAACAGTACGGGGCAGGGTCAAGGGAAACATTTCCCTTTCACCATTTCAACAAAATCTTTACTGCATATTCTGGCAAAACAGCAGCTTTCTTAAGTCTTTCATTGCATCCCACACATACTGCAGACCAGGTCCAGCTGAGAGATTATCATGTCACGAAGGACGATAAAGACTGAAACAAGAAGCATCCAATAAGAAAACAGATGCACTGATCGGTATATGAGAAAAAACAATGATTAATGAAGGTGGAAAGATGTGATTATGAAGGGATAAAAAACACAAAAACAATGAGCAGGATGGAAATGAAGTTCAGAAAATAGAAAAAGTCTGGGGAGGAAATGATCAGCTAAAGAAGATGACCTGAAATCCAAAGATGAGATGAGATATTGAACAGATGAAGCACATAACTCAAGAGCTGCTTTGAAAGTATTCCTCTTTAGGTAATGAATGGACCTCAATAAGGTTATATAGACTACCATAAAATGCTCAAACAAGCGAATGAGAAATGAATAACTAACAAAAATTACTGAGAGATGAAGAAACTCTCAGAGAAAGGATGAATTTCAAGAATGAATGTTGATGAAAAAATGGAAGAAATGACAAAAGTTATAAGACAAAAGCGGTGAAATGACAGAATCACAGCACCAGAACAAGATCACAAACTCACGGATGAAACAAAAGAAAAACACAGGACGGAGGACGAATGATGAGCACATCCAAACGTGATCGAATCCAGATAAAGAAGACGCTCACCCTTCTGTAAAAAATGGCGGACCGAGAGAGAGAAAGAAGGCATGTGGTTCGCTAGGCCCAAATGCCCTCCTCATCATCCTATTGGTTAGTTCGGTCCAACCGCAGCGTGAGTTTGGAGAAAGCAGGAAGTTAGTTCAGTGAAGGAAAATTGTAGAAAAACATAGTAAGCGTGGGAACTTAAAAAAATGTTAGCTAGTAATAGTTGAAGTAAATATAAATATATAATTAGAGAAGTACAGTAAGTTGCTGACAAGTCAGTCTTTCACTCAAACATAGGCTTGTTAATGAAAATGATTTAGAAATGTTACTTCAGAGCATGCTTTCATCCACATGACAGTGATGATATCAGGTGGTGTGTGGGACCATATTTGGAGGTTTTCCCGAAAGCGAAGCCTCGCTCTCCCAGTTAAAGATCCTACCTGGTCTGGGGAGGGCTTGTGGTTGTTGGGCTGCTCTGAGTTTGGAGACGAGACCTTCAGGTGGTCGTCCTCATAGTTGTCCGCCATCAGCTTCATGCGGTTTTGAGTCTACAGAGAGAGAAAGAGAGAGACAGAGAGTCACAAACACAGACCTAGCCTTGAATTCATCCAGGATATAATTTACAGAGAGGAAGCAGAGAGGAGACTGTTGGACAACTGCCATGAGCTTTGCCTTCTCGAACACACTTTCTGCATGTGTGAGTTTGTGAGAGATGAAGAGAAAGCGACAGCGAGAGAGTCGAGAACGGACAGCAAGAAAAGACAATGATGGAGAGAGATCATTCCCAACTGTGTGACCGAGTTTTAAATCTTATAGATCTGCTTGTATCTGGAGAGAATAATGACATGCCACCTGTTGTGTAGCTTGTTAACTGGTGCAGACAAATAACAGACCTTCTAACCTTCCACTTGGGGAGAGATCCATAAAAACTAAGACAAATACTAGACTGTATAAACACACACTAAGACCTGTAAATCACTTTGTGTTGTACACACACAAAGGAGCAGTTTGATGTACAAACACATATCAGCATACAGTGTTTGTCCTCTCCATTTCCTCTCCTCTCGTCCATCTTTGCTCTGCCTTCATCTCTTTGCTCCTCTCTCTACTGCCCTATATTCTCTCCTCCCTTCCGTTCCTCTCTTGCTGCTCCATCTGTTTCACATGTTACAGTTATACATCAAGCTTTACAGTAGGCCTGGAGAGAGAGAGAGAGAGAGAGAGAGAGAGAGAGAGAGAGAGAGAGAGAGAGAGAGAGAGAGGGGAGTCAGTCTAAATCTGTCAGTCTTGTACAATCTAAATCCCCTTAGCCTCTCGCTGAGCCCTGCAAGGAACAGGGGCTTAAGTAGACCAGACTGAGGTCTTGCAGTGTGTGTGTGTGAAAGAAAAATGTGAGTGCCAACTTTCATTTGTGTTTGTTTGAAAGCTAAATGAAAGACTGCATTTTCAAGAATGTGTGTGTGTGTGTGTGTGAGAGAGCAGGAGATAGCGGTGCTAAAAATGCGTTTCACTCGGTGTGTATGTGAGGACCATACTGTGTAAGTGTGTGTTTGTGTACATAAGTCAAGTTGAAGAGAGCCTCCCCTGGCGTGCACACACACATTATTCATTTCCTCGTTTTCCAGAGACAGCTTTAAAATAAATACACACATACAGTGTATTTAAAACAAACATGGAGAGTAAACAGTTCATCTTGAAACCACATAAGTACAGTACCTGCAGTCCCTGTTGCACCTGTAGACGCATGCATGCACACATGTATGAACACACAAACGCACATAAAAACACACACTGACAGCTGTGGAGTGATGTTTACTTGTCTGTCTGTCACTTCCTCTCCTCTCCACAAGGTCCTTAAGCATGTAAACTGCCACCATTTAAATGATATATTGACGATCTATTCCACAACCCCTGGTTAATGATACTATACAACAAAAATATACAAAACAGATATCTGTATGTCTCCTCATGTCCCATAACAAAGTGTAACTCGTGCCTGCTGAAGTCCTATGGGAATCTAATACTGGACATTACATTTCACACTGTAATTTCAATTGAGGGTAAATCTGGATAACTCCCCAGTAGAGGGTATATAGTATCACGTATACCTCAAGCAAAGTCCTAGTCTAAAACACAAACGCCCAACGTGGGGCTCGAACCCACGACCCTGAGATTAAGAGTCTCATGCTCTACCGACTGAGCTAGCCAGGCCATAATTGACAAAAAAATGTATTGATTTTTGAAGCTGCATTAACTCACATGGGCTGGGTCACCTCTCCTCACGCCCCATACCAAAATGTACTTCCTTCTTCTGACATCTTTCCATCTACAATATCAGTAAAATACATTTTCACAAATGTCCAGCGTTTGAATAGTTTGGTGTTCCAACATAATTCCTCCATGAAATACCGACTGAGAAGAAGACCATCTTCAGTCAAAGGGTCATACCACAAGATGTTTGAAAGAGCGGCACTGGAGCACATTCCTGCCGGTGCCATGAAATGCTTTAACACATTTCCCAGGTGAAGTCCTAGTCTAAAACACCAACGCCCAACGTGGGGCTCGAACCCACGACCCTGAGATTAAGAGTCTCATGCTCTACCGACTGAGCTAGCCGGGCTGCAGCTGACAGCAAAATCGATCCTTTGTCGACACTGCATTAACTCTCATGGGCTGTGAACACTCACCCAGTTGGATTTCTGGATCGGCTCTCCTCATGCCACATACCAAAATGTAATTCCCTCTTCTGCCACCTTTCCAGCCACAATATCAGCAAATTTAATTTTTCAAAAATTTCCAGCATTTGAACAGTTTGGTACAATTGAGAATGAGGGTAAAGGATTTCCTTCAGTACTGCAACACTATGAAATAGTGGCTGAGAAGAGGATCGTCTTCAGCCAAAGGGTCATAACCCCAAGATGTTCCAATGAGCAGCACTGGAGAACATTCCTGCCGGTGGCCATGAAACGCTTTAACACATCCCTGTTTCCCAGGTGAAGTCCTAGTCTAAAACACCAACGCCCAACGTGGGGCTCGAACCCACGACCCTGAGATTAAGAGTCTCATGCTCTACCGACTGAGCTAGCCGGGCTACGGGTGATAGAAAAATGGATCCTTTGTCGAAACTGCATTAACTCTCATGGGCTGTGTGAGTCAATATGCTACATACACATGTTCAAGGAAAACTTGTTTTACACAAAAGCAAAAGAATCAATATCTGTTTCGCCAAACTACAGGAATAAAACCTGCAGGTAAAAACGTATGTCAGAAGTGGGAGTTGAACCCACAACTCCAATTGTAGACAAGATATCCCATTGGTCAGAAAGTGGCCAATGAAATGCTTTGATACAGCCTTGTTTCCCAGGTGAAGTCCTCGTCTAAAACACCAACGCCCAACGTGGGGCTCGAACCCACAACCCTGAGATTAAGAGTGTCATGCTCTACCGACTGAGCTAGCCAGGCTACATTTAACAGTGAAATGGGTTCTTTTTCAGCACTGCATTAACTCTCATGGGCTGCAGCTCCAGAAAACATGACTGCAATTAAAATCTTTAATACATCTCAGCTCTGTCGCAGTGTGGGCATCAGTGGACTGGTAAGCTGCTGAGGTCTACTGGACTTCAGTCAATATGCTACATGCACATGTTCAAGTGTCTTGTTTTACCAAAAAGCAAAAGAATAGATATCTGTATAGCCATACTACAGGGACAAAACCTGCATGTAAAAATGTCTGTCAGGAGTGGGATTTGCAACCATGCCTCCACTTTAAAACCAGAAGTCCCTTTGCTCAGGAAGGAGTCAAAATAGGTTCTGGGTTCAAGTCCCACCTTGGGTGATGGTATTTTGCACACTGCATTTGTGTTTTTTGCTTAATTGTCTTTTAAGGAGCCATAAGAGGAAATCCAAACAACTGAGATCACTTTGTTCCAGAGGTTCAGTCTAGGGTAAGGCTGTGATAGTACCCAGTAGAGGGTATACTGTTACACATTCACCTCAGCTGTATTCTGTCTCTCTAGACTGCTCCCAAACATGGCTTCAGGCCTACTACTGTCATACCTTAGCCAAAGTCTTAAGTTCACAGTCAAAAACACCTTTGCCCAAAGTGGGGATCAAATCCACGACCCTGAGATTAAGAGCTCCGTGCACCTCTTTCTTCCCCCTTCATTATTTCTGCAACAGCTACAATCTTGTGTATGGACAAAGAAGGACGGAGGAGGAGCGAGTTGCGGAGTTAAGCTGACGAGGATAAGCTGTATAAAGAGAACGTCTGATTTCTCTAACATGGTTTTTCTATGTGTAAATCTCTCCACTCTTGTGCAAACGCTCTGTATCTGTCTTTGTCCCCTTTCCTTTTCCTCATTTTAGAGCTTTCTCAACATAAATAATAACCAAAGTGCCTCCCTCTTTTTCTCTTCCTGTATTTATCTCAGTTCTCTCATACACAGCACTTTCTACGATTAAGTCTCTCCATCCTGTAATAAAATGTACCTAACACTTCTCCTTTGAGTCTCTTTCTTTAATGATCTGAGTTTTTTTCTCTATTAGAGTATTTTATTTTTTCCTCTCTTGACTTTTGAGCTCCTGAACATGCCCTTGTATCTGTGACTAATTCTCTCTCTCACTCTTTTCCTCCCTCCTCTCTACAACATGTCCTCATTTCCATATCTTCATTGTTCTGTTGCGTTCACTAGCTTCTTTGTTGTTTTTAGGTAATTCTGACCATGATTTTTCTCCTGGTTTTCCCCCTTTTTGCCCTTTATACTCTCAAATGATTTCAACAATCTTCTCAATATGTGAAAATCACATGCAACTGTCCTGAAACTAACGATGTACACATCAAATACATGCTTCTCCACGTGGTATTCAACAAAGGCCTTGTTACACCAGAATGTAAAATGGTGGGATTCTGTGGCAAAATTTGCCAAAATTGGATTGCAATGTAAATTTTCAACTCTAAATTTGTGCTGTTGATCAATAGCGAGCCATCTTAACAGTGCTGATTTGTGGGGGAACAGAGAGCTGGATGGAGGAAGCTACCATAACTTATTCATTATTAAACCCCTATTCTGGAGTATAAACAATAGACAGTCTACATGTGTGTTTTCAGCAAACTGTGAACTTATTGTTCCTTAAGCGACCAGGCTAATTAGCTTACTAACGGACAGTTAGGGGCTTTTAGCAAACTCGTTACCTCCTCAATAAAACTCTTTGTTCAATGAAATGATGTACAATCATGAGAACAAAGTCCTAAGGGTCGAGTAAACGGCACGGTGCAGAGAGCTATTGTGACTGACTATCACTAGTATGTCCTGGTGTTAGTGGCTTAGCCTACAACAAACTATTTTGCTACAGCTGTATTCATACAGAATCAGGTGATGAAGGGATTGGCGTAGGATTGTGCAGTGATGTTGGTGTATCACTAAAATGGACTATATGTGAGTGAGGGTCATTGTCTGTAGCATTATTTTTTAAAGGATTAATTCACATCAATATATTTTTTAGAAGTGATAGCAAATAATACACAGCCAAGAAACAACATCATTTTTTGGGGAAACAAGTCATATTTTCTGAGCTTTCGCATTGTGAATGAAGGCATCAACCAATCACGTTGCTAACCAGCCCTTTCAAGACCAGACCAGATCCACTCCTTCTGTTCTTACCTTTCACAATAAAAGTCCTATAATACATAACTCACAGGTGAGTATTTCACATGTGTGTGTTGTTAATTTGTCACACCTTTGCTGTTTAAAGGCTTTAAGACTCTGACCACTGTCATACTCAGTCATCCATATTCAGTTAAACCCAAAACATAAAACCCCTAAAACCATCACTGGGAGAAGGAGAGTGAAGACAAAAAGGAGGAGGTGGAGGGGAGTAATAGAAGAAAAAAAATGAAGAAGAGGCAAGGAGGAAAGTGGCATAGGGAGAAAACAGGGTGAGTAAAGGTGAGGGAAAAGAAAGTGTAACAGAGGAGAACAAAGAGACCCGGAGGAAAGGAAGAAATTAACAACCCCCCACCCTCCTCTCTCATTTTCCTTGCTGGCCTTTCTTTACATCTTCCCCTCTTTTCTAATTGTCAGGAATGCTGACCTCAGCTCACTTGTTTCTGTGCCAGCTCTCTCTTTCTCACTTAATCTAATCATCACACCATTATTTCACTCCTCCTCCTCTCATTGTTCCCTTCTTCTTCTCCCCTCCATCTACCCTTCCCGTGGCTCTGCTGTAACCCGCTGACAACGGACAGAATGAGAAACAAATGAACACGGAGCGAAGCGAGGGGGACGCTGAGTCATGCTTAGAGGAAGATTATTTCATCGCGATATGGCTCTGGGGAATATTAGATCAGATTATTGTTTCGTCTTTCCCTCCAGTGGTGAAAGAACAACCTTTGTTGATATCTGTGCAATTATCAATGATGAAAAGTTGCTGAGTCATGGTTGGACAAGAACTATTCCATCATGATAAAATATTAGATTAGTATTTTCCCTGTTTCTCTGTCAAGAAGAGAAAGTTGTTGATAAGTGGAAAATTACAAATGACAATGGAAAGTGACTGAGTTGAGCACTGAGGGGATATTTCATTCTGATAAGTCTCTGCGGAGTAATAAATTAGATTAGAACCACATTTTTTCACTGTGGACAGTAACGGGAGACCTCATGATAATCATAAATGAGAGACAGACAAAGGAATAAAATCCTCATGACTCTAAAAGAGAAACACTATAGCTGTGGTATTAAAAACATCTTCACGCACAATCTGTAACAAGCTGCGAACTGATAATCAATTGAGACTTCTGTCCTAAATACGTGAAATATCTCTTTAAAACTGCAGTTACTTCTAAATGAAAGCCAACACACATTCATCCGTTCACAGGATTCAAAGTTTCAGAGGTTTAAAGTGGCTGAAGGTGTCTCCATCTGGTTTTAATGTGTAGATCATAAACATGTTTTGTACATTTTTTGGATCTGTGATTTACTGCTAGTTCACTGAGCCCTGTCTTTTTTGTGTTTCTGCAATATGATTTAAGACTGTTGTAGGTTAGGTAAAAAAATAATACCTAACCAGGAGTTTGGAAAAAAAGAGAATAAAGAGCCAGAGTCTTAAAAAAGCCCATATTGGAGCCAAGCTTTTGCCACACAGGTGAGGATCAATGGCGAGGCCAAGGCCACGGCCACACATCCACCACCTGTAAATGTTAACCACATGTGTCTCCTGCGGGGGCAGATGGTGGTTTATCTCCCAGCTTCCCCCTCATCTTCCTCTTGTTCCATTTCATAAAATATTACAATCACCCCCTCTTCATCTCAACCTCTCTTTCTCTCCCACTTCCTCTTATAGTGTTAGTCTCGGCCTCTCCACCAATACTGCTGAAGAAAAGTAAGAATTTGAAAAAAAGTGAAGAGGAGGATGGAGATTATGAGAAAGATAGGAGATGAAGAGTGAAGAGAGCAGAGGTCACCTTGATCTACAGCCTCCTGCCTACACTGCAGCTGGGGGTCAAAGGGCAAAACACAGGAGGCGCTTTCAGGGACACAGTTATTGTGTATTCCTTAACACACACAGATGTGTTTTCTGTATGTAGTGTAAGTACTGCACATACACAGATTCTTCTCTCTTGTAGCCATCTTTCTATCTTTGCCAGGTTTTTCTTAAAGGGGACATACAGTATGCACATTTCCAGGTTTATACTTGTACTCTGGGTTTCTGCTAGAACATGGACACCAAATCTCAGTGGTTTGTTAAATCACGCTGTCTGAGCCAGACGAAAAAAAAAAAAAACAAAAAAAAACCCAGGACTGGATTGTCTTATTTCAGTTTGTGGTTTGGTAGGTGCTCTTGATACACAAATGCATGTGTACAAGCGAAAAGGTGAGTTTTTCCTGATATGTCTCCTTTAATATAAAGTCTAACATAATGCTGTGTTTGAAATTTACAGTACTTGTTGATTCAAATGCAGCCTTCTGTTCGATTTAATACTTGTAATAAATGCCATATTTGTCCAACTATACTAAATTTTTGTCCCTGTAAGATTTATATTTTCACAAAGAACTGAATTTCAATCACCTGGGCCGATTATACACTTTGATCAGATCCTGTGAATTTAACCTGCTCTGGAGCAGAGTACTGTTGCTGTGCGGCATAGTTTACAGTGGTGCAAATTCAGACCAGACGTAAGATGTCAGCAGCATTTAAGCACTAGCAAATCGTCCATCTACACAAAAACCACAGACTGTGACCTCTGACTTCTGAGCGACTGATGGCCGTCAAAAAACACTTCAGAGAAACTTGAAAAAATGGCGGTGTAGATCGTCCATCAAACAGGCACAAGTGAACCACATTTTATTACTTTACAAATCTCAAAATACTGCTTTCTGTTCACCTGCCTTCACGTGGCACCACGGCAACCAGAGCTCACTTTCATCACTGATTTACAGTATATCCACCTATAATTTCATACTCTGTGTCTGTCCATCCGACAGTCAGGTTATCAGTGGCAAAGTGTGTGCATATGTCACTCTGGAGGAGCAAGCTAAAAATACTACACCGGCCTCAGCTCACTTGATAGTTACACTGCAAACACACACTTGTGCGCACACAGAGGGGAATACAGAGGAAGTCTCGGCTGTGATCCATCACTGAGGGACTGAAAATGATGACACCACGGAGAGAGAGACAGAGACCAAAGAGACGAGCAAAACCACTCACACCCCCCACACACCCACTCACACACACATAGCAGCAGACTGTAGAGTCTCTGTGTTGTCAGTAACCACCTTCGGGACCCTGAGGTGTCATAAAAGACTTCAAATAGGACAGAGAGAGACAGAGGGACGAGGGAGGAAGAGAGAGGAGAGTGATGCATGTTATAATGACTTCATTTGACACCGCCACTCTCTGACACCTCATGCTTTTCCCTTAAACACCAATTCAAACACTCTTTGACACACACACCTGCACATGATTTTTCTCTCTTGTGCGTCTATCGTATGAGTCTTTTTGAGCTCGTTCTATCCATTAAGTGAATTTTTGGCAATATTAAATAACTGGAAATCTTTCGCAGCGAAAGAAATGCTACATCTTATCTATCTAAGCAGTTTTGAAGATGACAGCTCCATTAGTATTATTTGAAAGGCAGTTAAGTTTCGCCGTGTGTGAATCAAGGGTAATAAACGGGAACACAAAGCTGTTCAAGCTTGGTTTGGTTGTGATATATTAGGTGCCGTTATTGTGTCTGCGTGTTTGGTACGATGTGCCAGCCCGGACGCATGAAAAGGTGTATGAATGAACATGATAATGCGCAAAGTGTGCAATAAGAACGCCGTTCTTGCTTTTGCAGGTGAATATGTTACGCTCAGCTAGTGATGTATAAAAAGTGAGAAAGACTGCTAAGAGGTTTTGTTGCCTAAACCTAAGTGGGTAGTTTTGTTTTCCCTTGCGGGCACATGGATAACATTCAGGCCTCAGCGAGGAAAAACCGTGACACTGACAAGCTGCCCTCTGGTGGACAGATAGGTCTATGACACACTATGGTGTGATATTGGGTTGGATGTGTGTGATTGCTGGTCCCACGTATGCAGTTATAAAAGACTAAAAATAAATGCAGGTAGCCGAGTGGGTTAGTGATATAACAGACCATCCTTTAAGCTTATGTCAAAGCAGCTATGGTAATGGTTTAAACTGAATATATGTGACAAATATTAATCAGTGTATATGTACAGCCAGCAGGGAGAAGGTTAAGCTCCGACTTTTTACCTTCTTATTATCTATCAAGTTATCTATTAATGATGGTCTACGAAACCCCAAACCCACTCTAGACTATCCTTGAGCATCAAATAAATGCCTCATACTGATGCTTATTACCAATTGAAGTTAATATTCACAATCATTAAATGTGCAGCATTAGTTAACTAGGAAATACTATAATATATTAATGTTAGTCTTTGCATTAGCTAGTGTCTGGGACTTTAAAGTCCAATTTCATTGCTTAACAAAAGTTATGATTTCTGCTAACTGACCTATCATCCAGCCAACAGGTCATTTTTACTGACAAACCAACCATGTTTTTAACTCCAGCTAACCTCCTAGCCTACGGTAGTCAGAAGAGCTAGCTATAACATCTTATAGTAGTGATATAATGCTATGTGCTAGCTCAGCTAACATTAAAGTTTGAACCAAATATTTATAAGATCAACACACAGGTAATACTGTCAGTGTCCATCTTATGGAGCTGTATGTAGTTATTTAACTGTTATCACATTGAATCAAGTGAAAACAAAAACAAGGAGAAACAGATATGGACAGAAAGTGGGAAGTACAGACGGGAGACCAGTGGAGAAGAAATCCACCAAACTCCCAACAGGCTCATCCACTAAGGGGTTGGTTAATTCACTAGACCCATGAGGACTTTTACTGCGTGTCCACGAGTGTGTGAATAGACCTCTGTGTGGAACCACAGAGGCATTTGGTCATGTTTATATCCTTGTTTTTGGCCTTGGTGAGTGTGCACATATCGGTATGTGTGTGTGTGTGTGTGTGTGTGCACTGTGAAGGTGCATCCATACTGGCGAAGTGACGTGTAAGGTTGTGTGTGTATCTGTGGACAGAATATTTAAATAAATTCATATGAAAGTGTTGTCACCGGAGATTTGTAGAACATTTGAACTCGGTGTATGTTTGTGTGTGGCGAGTGTGGGAGGGGGAGGAGGTTAGTCCTAAATTTACCCTTGGTGGTCGAAGGCCTGTGGTCACATCTGGACTCCGTTTCTCTCTGCCTCCCTTGTTTTCTTTGCTCCCCTCGTCACCGCCACCTCACCTGTCCAACCCCCCTTAACCCCTCTCCACATTTTTTCCTCTGCTCCTCTTTTTTAAACAACTGACCAAAAAGCTTTCCTGGTGTCTGCTTGGATGTCAAAGTATGCATGTAAATGTGTGCACGGTAATCCTACCTGCTGTTTGAGCTGATGCACTAGACCGTCCTTCTCCCTCTTCAGAGCCGCCACCTCCTCCTGGGTTTTCTTCTTCTTGGACGAGGAGAGCTCTAGCAGGGCAATGTTGGCGTCTTTCTCACTTATGGCTGCCAGCAGCGCCTCTTGCCTGCACAGAGAACAATCATACATCGTGTTCGCAAGTACTAGAAATTAACTTAATTAATGTGATTTGATTAAAGCCACACTGGGAGATATTGCATGTTGATGACATTACTGTAACTTTTAAGTCAAAGCAGTTTCAGCTTTTTGTTGCTCAAATGTCGCTATTAAAGGGAAACCATAATGGGTTGTTCGCCCAAATTACAAAAAGACATTTTTTTTTTTCTGTTTACAAACATTTAAATGACTCAACCAACACATTCCTACTCTCAACTCGTTGAAAAACTCCTCTTGCATTACTTTTGGACATGTCAGGGACGGTGTGTCAATATACGCTTGTTACATGTATTGTGCCCTTTCAAAATAAACTTCAGTTTTCACAGGAAGTTAGGTTTAGGCAACAACCATTTAGTTATTGTTAGGAAATGGTTGTGGTGGACGTTACCTTTACTGCCTAGCAACTGAGTCACGTGACTAATGACTTACTAATAGTTTCACACGGGCCACAAACACCGATCTCTGGGTTGAAAATCTTGGGTTTGTCTGAGACATACTACGTCTTTTTCCCTGACCGTCAGATAACGTCGTGGATAGATTCCAATTGGAGCTAGCTGAAAGCCTGGTGCGTTGCATTCTGCCGCTAAAGGGGGTGCCTCTGTGTGCCAGTGTCCGATGCCGAGGGGCACTGGCCAAGCGGCAGTATTTGACAAGTTGGGAGTGAGATCGGTTTGATTCAACAACTTCTTCTTTAAACTCAACTTTTCCTGAACTTTTCTGTGGTTTATCCATGTTTACGGGAACACAAGATGTTTCCGTTAAATTTTTAAATCTCATTTTACAATTCTACGAGCACCACAAACTAAATTCCAGTAACCGCCCTTGTATTGGGGCGGAGATGGAAATCCCACAGATGGATGTCTCAAAAATCCGGACAAAGAAAACCAAAACTATCTGAATGGCTGGATACTAATTTGGGTGTACTTTAATGTTATGGTGAACTCATGGCGTGTCAACGAGTGGAGGACGTCCTCTTAATTGGGGCGCCACTTTGTGATTTAGGAGGATAAAATTGGTGGATTTTTGCAAAAATATGGGGCTTCCTGGTGGTCAAGTATGACACATACCATGCAATCAAGACTATTCCTGTTTATAGCACATGTTCACTCTTTCTTATGTCTCTGCACACCATCTACTAGAACAAATGAATACGGTAATAAACTAATCTTAAACTTGAGCTAAACATGAGTACATACACTCACTCTCTGCTGTCATACAGGTATTACTCTCTAGTCTCTGTTTGTCTTTCCAGCCCTCTTGTCTCTCTCGATCTCTTCCCCCTGCCTGGATGGTCAGGCTGACAGATAGATAGAATTCCATGTGGTTTGGGAAGCCACAAGCCGCATCCCATCCATCCCATCAGCCACAGATCTGGTCAAGCTGCCTCCTAGGACACCCAAGGTTCCAAATTCTTGGAATTCTGTCAGTTTCCAGAGAGAGTCTAAATCACAACGGGTTTTCCCACAATCCCACAGGGCTCAAAGATGCACATAAACACACACTAAGACCCAAACTTGCATACAAAAGAGTAAAAAAAAAAAACCCTTTCGGTCCGTCTCTCTGAATTTTGCTTCTTGCATATATTGTACTCTATATTGTACTGTAATTAGATATTATATCAAGGGTGACTTTCAAAAGGATAAAGCTTCAGTTTCTAGATCACGATGTTAAAGTCAAGTAAAGAGATGCTGAGGGTACATTTCCTCTCATGCACCCCACCACTGCACCTACAATAAGCATGGATGAAGATACACAGACATACAATTATCCAGACACATACTGACGCATACAGAGGCATGTTTCATTTCCAGTTTTTACATGCCTTTTGTTCACTTTCTCTCTTTACTCAACACGCAATTACACGGTTTCTCTCTCACACGCATAGAGACACCGATACAGTGGTACAGGGAGGAATGCAGTGATGAGCATCTAAATGAAGACAGATTACATGTTTGGACTGTGTGAAGACCTGCAGATTCTTTGGTCAACCTCACCGACCACACTGTCAGTGTGCAAGTGTCCCATCATGCATCTGGACTGCAGCGGGGGTTGAGGAGGCTGAGGCTGGGGTTTGAAGAGCGATTCCCTCTGCAAGTCTGGTCACTGTCAGACTGCTCAAAGACTTGTCAGATTTGTGAATATGGATGCAACATTTTGAGATATTAAAGGGATAATTTGGGTGTTGTACAAGGTACTTATCCATAATCAGTGTATTACCTACAGTAGATGACGCCCGGCATCCCCCCAGTTTGGAGAAGCCAGCAGGAGTTACCGCACTGAAGCAAAGCAATGTACTACTGTGGACGGTGCTAGCAGCAAAACATATTTTAGCCACCTAAAAGAAAGACTCACCTAAAAAAATCCACATTAGTTTAAGTGTACTCAATATTTAGAATAATTTTCTGTAATAATTTTCTAATAAGTTATTTTACCTTTCAAAACATGGGGTAGGTAGACCAGCCCCCCCGTATGCTGTGAGGCGAAATTTCAATTACATTAAGTTTAATAAATTTAAAGTGTACAGTTTTTTTTCAGTGGAGTCTGGTGACTTTGGTGAGAGCATAGATGGTTATAAAGGCTTCAGTTCACCGTCGGAAAGGGCTGTCTGACAGGAAGGTCAAGCAGTAAAAATATAGTTTTTTTTAAGCGAGTCTTTCTTTTAATTGGCTAAAATACATTTTGCTGAGGCCCCGTCCACAGCAGTACAATGCTTTACATCTGTCTAACTCCCGTCTGTTTCTCCAGGCTGGATGTGTGCCGACATCATCTACTGTAGGTAATACACTGACTACAGATAAGTGCACTTCCAAAACACCTGAACTTTGAGGTTCAAACACTTTGAACCTTTAATGAGAAGATTCCTTCATATTACATGATATTGTAATATAATATGTTTCAACACACCCCTGGTCATTTCTGAGAATCCAAAATGCTCCTTCTCTTCATCACAGTGTTGGTTTAAACACTTTAAACCAACATGAGCTCTTGGACGTCTTCATGCCATCAGAAAGAACATTTCCTTCTCTTCCAGATTGTGAGATACTGGAACACTGCCGCAGTCTCTCCCTTTCTTTTTTACACTGTGTGTGTACCAGTGACTCACACACACACACACACACACACACACACACACACACACACACACACACACACACAGAAAGCTAATGGAACATTAGTCTTGTTAAAGCTAACAGCGCGTCTAGTTTTATACCATATCTGAGAGTTACCTGCCAGCACATGGCGCTTATAAACCCCGGTGATAAAATGATATTTATTCCAGATGCACTGGTCTCATTCTGGGCCTCTCTATGGCTCTCCCATCATCTCCGTCTAACACACACTCTTAAAACACTCTGCTTGGCCAGAGCTAAACACATGCTTATGACAAGTGCTGGTTGTGGCTACTGCTGTTACTATGTGATCATTAAAATCTGTTTCAAGTGCAGCTCTCTTTTGCTAAATCTTTAGATAATTCTACTGTCAGAGGGCCCTTAAAAACATAGTATGCTCTCAGCTCTGCTGGCAATGTGTCCTCACCATTGAACATAACAAAGACGATACAGCCAGGATTGTGAGGAGGAAAGGTTCCCAGAGGATATGCAGCCTTAGATCTGTAACTTTCCTTTCAAGTCTTTCCTCTGCGCAGCATTATAGAGGGCAGAGTAGGATAAAGGAAGGTCTACCACAGCAAGTAAAAGCTTATTGAAGAGGTATCTGTCAAATCGTCATGGTAAAAAACAAACAGATTGTGTGGCAAAAAAGTGAAACCTGGCTCAAGAAGAGAAGAACTTTGATACTGGATGATTGTGCAAAACCCCAGATTACGTTCAGTGCCAGCATTTTTAATGTTTTCTGTGCAGACAACTACGGTGTGCGACCGTGGTTATGGCAAATAAATTGTCGTTAACTAAAACACTTGAGGGGTTTTTAGACCGTAGGATTTTTTTTAAATAGCTTTTAGGACCCCCCCTCTTTATTGTGTCCGCATCACAAGAACTAGGAACGATCATAAATTAAATAATAACAACTTTAGTTTCTATTTCAGAGAAGGTACTTTCTCAACACAAGAGGAACAGTACGGCGAACGGTCGAACGGAGCCAATGCAGCACCAGCACCCACCATTTTTAAAAACCTGTTAGCCATGTAAAAACACAACCAACAACACAAAACACAGACAACAGATTGTAATGAAATAAATGGAAGAAATGGGATAGTGAAGTCCAGAAGTTAACTCATACAGCACACACTGAACCAAAGAACGAGCGAGAGCCGCTCCTCAGTGAGCTAACCTAGTAGCACAAAGCACATCCTCAGAGCCGAAGAACCGATTCGAACTGAAATCTGCAAACAATATTTCTGACGGCTATTTTGGTTGAGTTTATATGATTGTGGCATATAACAGAGTTGTTTATTTATTCTTATATTGAAACGTTGCGACCTAGTGATGTAAGCCGGCCAGCAAAAACACCTTTGGTTAGGGTTGTAAACAGATTGTAAAAAAAAACAAGCTGACATTTATTGTACAGGTTGCAAATAAGACACAAATTTCAGTCTCTGCATTAAAGCTGGTGAGACGACTATCCACCATTCCAACCTCAACCAAAACCTTAGCTGGCACTGAACATTGCCGTTGGATGTAAATTAAAAGGTACAAATATCATCCATTAATTCCTACATTATAAGAATACTGGCTGTTTTTTTTTTCAGAAATAAAACTATTGCTAGTGCTGAAAATATGAAATAACTTATAACACCAGGATACAAGCATTAGGGCCACACCGAGGGGAAAAAAAAAGAGATTTCAAGAATTAAGTCACAATATTACTAGAAAAAAGTCATAAATGAATGAGAATGAAGTCATGCTATTTCAAGAAAAAAAAGTCTTAATATTACCAGAATAAAGTCATAACTTTACGAGAAAAAAGTCATTTCCTCCTCCACAAAATAGGCAATTTCCCCCAGGTCCGTGTGGTACTTTCTTTGGAATAAACGCAGTTTCTTGCACAATCTTTTCATGATCCTGATATTTATGATAATGTGGTGCTGATGTGCCAAAAGTATTTTGTCATTTGTGAAAGAAAAGTATAACGTCACAAGATACTCCACGTTCCTCATTTCCACACAGATGGCATGCTGCTCTATTTCCCCTCTAAAGTAACGTGTAAAATTAATAATTATTTTATAATGTTATGACTTTATTCTCATAATATTCCAGTTTTTTTCTTGTAAGCCCATGACTTTATTTTAGTGTTATTATGACTTTATTGTCGTAATATCAGATTTATTTTTCCCCTCAATGTGGCCCGAATACTCCATCGTACCGAGAAACCCTGATTCTCCTGAGTTTTTACAAAAAAAACAGTGTAAAAGTATATAGAAAACCAGCAAAAAGGATGAATTATTATTGTATTTCATACAGTAATAGTAGCACTTACATATTTCTATGAACATTTCACAGGTTATTTGAAATTTAACAAGTTTCCCTTCATGTTATACTCTCTTCCCACTTCATGTCAGACTCTCTCTCGCCTATTCTCTATCGGTATCTCTCGTCCACCCTTCGTTTCTCATCTCCCCGGTCCCGCCATCACTCGTTCTATCGCTCCGCCTCGTCTCTCTCCGTCTGTAAAGACAGGAGGCATTCTTTCCGTCGTTTGGCGGTCGTGTGCCATGATGTCATCGTCGTGGCGACAAGGCAGACAGTAAGCAGATACACGCTAAACGCACCAGGCACCTGACCCCAACCCCAACACACACACACGGGGGGCTCTCTCCTTCCTAAAACCACTTAAGGCCCCTCACTTTATCAGAAACACTAATGCCTGGTCTTAGATCACTCACATACTTCTACACACACACACAACCACACCAAAGCAGCTTCCCGTGTGTGCTGCGTTATCTCCTTCATGCTGTCACCCTCTGCTGCAATCTACAGTGTGTGTGTGTGTGTGTGTGTGTGTGTGTGTGTGTGTTCAAGTGACAGTTGTATGTCTGTGTTTAAGACAGCATGTCTTCCTGTAGGTGCATGTGCGCTCATAAGGATGTACTTATATGTATTTCAGTGTGTGTGGATGTTCACAAGTTGTCTGTGTGTATTAAAGGCTTTATTGTGTGTAACGGTGAAGTGTGTGTGTCCCTCTGTGTGGGAGTGTGTGTGAAGTAGATTCAGCCCAGTGTGACATTGGCCAGTCTCAGTCTAAGACAAACACAGAGCTATTTTAGAAATAATCCCCTCTCTCTCTGCTCTCTGTTTCCGACTGAACAAAGCGGCTCTCCATTGTTTTCTGTGACACTGTCTGCTCTGGTTACACAGGAGGCTGCCTGTAGGACGCCAGCGTTTACTCTTTAACCCCTGTAGGACATGGTGCGTGTCAAGCTCGACCTCGTTTCTGTGTGGCGAGGTTTCCCTCTACATGCTGGGCCTCAAAACACCATCAGCAGGACGTGTTCAGACTTTATAATACCGATAGACTTTGAGGAAAACTTTCTCCTCCATCTTTGAGCGGTTTTCAAGACACAGAATGAGTTTTGAGACGAGGGAAATCTTGACTGCCGACGGGGGATTTAGAAAAATGTGCTAATCATATTTACTGTAATCAGGAGTGCTATGTGCTGTGGTTTGCTTTGGAGTAGACTTAATGAGTTCAAAAACAAAGAAACAAAGCAAATTAAGCCTATTTCAGCCCAGGACTGAAATTAGCCTTATTTATGGTAGTGTGCAGCAATTCATGGAGTCTGGATCTGCTCTTCTTTATGTCTTTACTGGAGATCTGGACTGGGCAGGTCCAAGATACCTGATTAGAGGATCGAAGAACTGTCACGGCAAAGGAAATTAGCTTGCGGTGATAAGATAGTGGCTGATATGAGTGCTATATAAATAAGCTTTATTGTTAGGCTATGATTAGGTATATTATTGCTTTTTAAATGACAAGCATGACAATTTAAAAACAGATTAAATACTTGTTTATTGTTAAATATTATTACACACTGAAGGGCAATGAGGCTAGATTTGCAACAATTAATTGATTAGCTGTCAAGTGATTAAATTAATCTGCAACTATTTTGATAACTGATTAATAGGTTTAAGTCACCTTTTATAATAAAATTCTCTGATTCCAGTTTCTTAAATGTGAATATTTTCTGGTTTCTTTACTCCTGGATCTTTGAGTTATGGACAAAACAAGACATCTGAGTATGTCGTCTTGGGCATTTGGAAACACTGATTGACATTTTCACCATTTTTTGACACTTCATAGACTAAACAACTAGAAATTGTTGTATAACTATAAGTGATAAATTGAGACTGTAATCATTAAATTAATCAATAATGAAAATAATCATTACATTTTTTCTGCTTTGGTTGCATCTGGTTGCTTTGATATGGAATATCCGCATAAGTAAAAAGGAGTAGTACTAGTACTATTACTACTTTTGTTCTGGATGAAGGGAAGGCTGAAAAAGGCGGGGAGAGAGGACGGCCCCGCCAGTCTTTGTGTATTAATTTCCAAAAAACAATGCTGTGCTCTTCACTGTCACTTTTACCCAGCCATCCACATCACAATGGTGGTGGGGTGGGACAAACACCCCACAGACCAACCGTCACATCCTACATGTACAACTGCTGAACAACAGCATTGAAGGAGAAATTAATACACAGACTGCTGGTCCGTCCTCTCTCCCTCCCTGCTTCAGCGGTCGTGTCTAGAAGGTAACCCACAAATTACAAAAACTTGCAAAATTTCTCGCCTGACAACCTTAACTATTTGAGGCCAATACCTAACCTTAACCATTCAAGGTCAATGCCTTACCTTAACTATTTGAGGTCAATGCCTTACCTTAACTATTTGAGGTCAATGCCTTACCTTAATTATTTGAGGTTAAGGCCTAACCTTCACTATTTCAGGTCAATGCATAAGCTTAACCATTGGAGGTTAAGGCCTAACTGTCTTGCGAGAGTTTCGCAATGTGCATGTTACCTTCTAAACATCACCCAGAGCGTTTTACCCAAAATTTAACATTTTTCATCTAAAAAACAAAAACAAATGTGCAGCGCTCAGTTCAGAATAGACGCTCAGCGCCCTGTCATGCAGCTGGCGTTAGTTGCATAGTGTAAATATGTGGTATTCCCACTGCAAAGAATTCAAAAAAGACTCAATGTGAACATAGCAGTTGTGGCAGTTGCTTGCCATCCCCTCCAGCTGGCTTGTCAATAGCACAGTATTGCAATATTGCGGTTATTGCGTTAGCCCAACAAAGAGCCTACTATTGTGTGACAAATGGGATGTTGTGATTTTACTGACAAGTGCAGTTACACTTCTGAAATACAGCATAACAGCCTCAATACATTCTAGCTCTTCGTTTAGATTTAATGTCACAGTTATTTCTGGTTTGCTGTGCCAGTCTGTCAGGGTGAGAGATGATGTTGGCGAGTAGTGGACACGAAGCTCACGACAGATGTGACTTAAAAGACGACGGCTATAAGGAGTAAAGGATGTGGTCAGCTGGATACAAGCTGAGGTCAGGTCAGCCTCAGCTGGGCCGCCCGGGGGAAGCTAAGAGACATTTAAAACACATGAAACATCTGATGAGCCTTTAAGCGCAACACTGAGGATGCGTCAACGACAACCACAAGATGTACAGTATAAGCTTGATGTATATAAACTTGATTTTACAGCTGACAGTAACTCAATGTGTGTTCCTCCATCAGGAACAGATTTTGGTTCATACTTCAAAAGTTGAAGATATTCTCGAGATTTTCTATGCATGTCATGCAGGCAATCCTGAATCCCGTCCACATTCTTCACTGTTCTATATGTCAGAAAGAAATGGAGAGAAAAGCTTGTCTGGAAGAGTTTTGAATAACTGAATAGTGAGAAAAAGTGTGGTTTTAAAGACAGAAGAGAGCAGAGGAGGGAGATACAGGAGGGCACAGCTGGCTCTCAGTGGCAGCTAATGCTGCCTGGAGGCACACACACACACACACGCACACGCACACGCACCACACACACACACACACACACACACACACACACACACACACACACACACACACACACACACACACACACACACACACACACACAGAGGAAGATGATGTAGAAAAATGGATAGAAGAAATCTGTGAGAGAAACTTTTTTTCTTTCTTTTGCATTTTCACTCTTAAATCCTCTCTTTTCCCTTCTGTTGTTTCTTGCTGGATAATCAGGGGTGGCTTTTGGTTGACAGACCTCACACAAACACACACACACACACACACACACACACACACACACACACACACACACACACACACACACACCTCTATGACTGTCTCTCATGTTCATGACTGTGCATAATCTACTTGTACCTGGGGATGTAAAATTAAATCCATTCCTAATTTTTCCTTCTGTCTTTGCCTCTCTGAAAGTCTCTCTCTCTCTTTCTTCCCCTCCATCTCTCTCTCTCTTACACACACACACACCCACGCCCACACACACACACACACACACACACACACACACACACACACACACACACACACACACACACACACACACACACACACACGCTACTAGTTTAGTTTCTGAGTCTCCAGAGTGGGGCCCTGCAGAGTAGTATTTCTCTCCCAGCTGACAGCTTCTGTCCTGGGGCAGACAGCCAGCGAGCACTGGGCCCCCTATTCTCATCTGCTCCGAGCTGTCTCTCTCTCTTTTGGTCTCTCTCTCTCTCTCACACACACATTTGAGGTGTGAACTTCTGCTTTGCCTCACAGCTCAAAATATTGAGAGAAAGAAAAGAGTAAAAGTCAGAAGTAAGAGCCAGAAAGAATGAAGCTGGGGGCCCCTCTTTTAAGGTTTACACACCTTTTAACACACACACACACAGTTCTACACTACATAAACTACATACGACATATATATCTCTGACATGGGGTCGATAGGACCTTTAAAGTAAGGCTTTCCACCACTTTTCCCTCGGTTCCTACATTACAAACACTTACTGGTTTATGGCTCGACAAGAGAGAACACGAGGCGGTGAATGCACACATCAGAGCAGGTTTTTATGAAACATTTGTTAGTGCTGGCCCGCCATGTGTGCAGCATCAAAGTAAAGACAGCCCAATAAAGCCTTGGTTTACAGCAAACCATTTACTGCTGTTCTCCTCTCTGCTGCAAAAAGCGCCAACACAAAGTTTCACTTCACTAGATTAGAACTGAAGTTATTAGAGAAAATGATCGACAGTTGTTATGTGCATTCGAAACTTTGAAATGGCTCTCGAGGGCTACATTAAGCCAAACACATCAAAGGGGATAATAGTAGGTTGAAAATGCAGAATAATGATAAAATGATTATTGGGAATTACAGTCAAGAATGCCCTCAAGGCTTTTATTCAACGCCAGAAACCAAAATGTGTTTACTGAGCTGGAAAGTTTACTTGTTTATTAAGACTGCAAGATGGCTAAATCATTAGTATACTGTCAGGACAGCAGCAGCCAGGTCCGGAGACTTTGTTTGTTTTTATCTTTGACTGAAATATTAAAGTAGCCCATGGATAATGTACAATAACACACAGAGAACAGCAGGATTTTGGCAAGATCTTTTTGAAAGTGTGTGTGTTAAACTATAGTGGAAGTGGGTCAGAGACACTGGATATGAATGATTTAGTATGGAGCGAGAAGACGGGACGAGAGACCATCAGAGAGAATTGGAAAAAGTGAGAGAAAGGGAGCGTTAGGAAAATAGGTTAAAGCTGCTGCATAGGATGGAAGTGTGTGTGTGCTTGAGAGGGAGAGAAAAGCTCCCCTCAAGGAGCGGTTGTACATCAGAGAGGCTTAAAGAAAGACAGCGAGAAGGCTTACACACACACACACACACACACACACACACACACACACACACACACACACACACACACACAAATATATATATAGAAAGAAACAGCATTGACAGGGAAGGGAATAAAATAACTGGAGGATTTGGAGGGAAAACAAATCAAAGAGACGTGAAGAGGGGGAGAGAGGGAGGGAGACAAAGGCAATGCGAGGGAGAGAGAGGAGGGCAGGTGGGACTGCTGCATGACAGAATGAGGATCTGTTCCTGACACATTTCCCCTTTTTCTCGCTCCCTTTTTTCTCTTAAAAAAACTCCCTCGCCTCTCCTCTCTTTCACCGTCTCTCACACACATTTTAAAACACACACTGTGACTAATAAGAAAGGTGTAAAAATGCATTATCCATGGTCCGCGGGAGTTTGCTCTTTCCACGGGACCACACACACACACACGCACGCACACACACACACGCACACACACACACTGGGAGAAGTGTGACTAAAGATGCAGCTTCGTCTCCACCGTAAATCCATTTCTACGCTGCGCTACGGAGACCAAGACATCTGCTTACAATCTGTCGGCACAAGCTCACTCCTGTAACACGAACTAGTCACAGTAACGGACACCTGCGACTCCCAAATGTCCGTGAAAGATGATCTTTAAAAACGTTTTTGCTTTATTTGACAGTGTGAGAGTGACAAATGTGTTTCTGTCAATCTGCATCTATAGATGCTCCCTATGTAAATGTTTGAAGTTACAACTTCATATCTTCAGACAGTTAACCCAAGGCAAGGCGACAGTTTGTTTCTAACAGCATCCAAACTCAACAACACGAGAGCCTTCACGTCCAAATGTTTGCAACGTTACCCCCATTCGTACGATTGATAGCATCTTGCTCCCTCTCTATTGCCAGGTTTCCATCCAAATGCAATACAGATTTAAACCCTCTGAGTGCAAATACTCATATCATATAAAACTGGAAAACCTGAAGGCCCAGACTCCACACCAAGACACCAGGCTGATATCAAAGAAGTAGCAGCGACGAAGGCCACCAGCTGCATCACCTCACGTCGCCTTTGTCTTGGCCAGAAAGTTGCACTCGAACACACCGCGAAGACTACAGCCGACGGCCAACTACCACGTACGCCTGCGTGAGATGAAATAACTCTTCACACCAGCAGGTAGCGGTAGTCTGGATTCTTCATTCAAAAAGGGAAACTGAAAACAGAGGACGGCAGATATACAAGCCGCTGTTACAATACGTGCGTGAAACAAAGTGCTGTTGGTCGGCCATTTTTACACCACTCTGTCTCACCACTTATTCAGCATGCTGAATCAGCAAAAAAAAAAAAAAACACTGACAAGAGCAGACTAGAGGCGACGGTGTGGGACACACTGCAAAAACTAAGCTGACAGATGCTCACCGATGGCCCCAAACATCAGCTCGGTGTGTCAGAGCCTTAATGAATCCACTGGTATCAACCAACTCATGTTAGCTTGTTGGGATGGAGGCTAAATAATGCTCCACTACGGTGAGATATTGATGAGAAAAAACTGGCATGGTGATTTTCAAAGGGATCTCTTGACCTCTGACCTCCAGATATGTGAATGAAAATGGGTTCTCTGGGTACCCAGGAGTCTCCTCTTTACAGACATGCCCACTTTATGATAATCACATGCAGTTTGGGGCAAAACCATGCTGTTTTTGAATGCAGATGTGACAAATGTGTTATTTGAGCCTACTCTAAAATGATGTATTGGAATAGTTTTACATACTGGGTCCCTAAATATCATTGTAAAGCTGAGACTCTTGTGGATCCAGTGAGTCCAACAGTAGCTATTTCATTGTAGTGAGACCATATTGAACCTCAATGTATAAAATGACCTGTAGTGACCTTTAGGATAATCAGAGCCTCAGAGGATGCATAGCTTTCCAGGGTTTATTGATGGTTTGCTTCCCAGAATTCCCAGAAATAAACAAAAGATAATGCAAATAAATGCACGTTTCCATCCACTAGTGTTATGTGAATATATGAGTTAGACACATCAAGATAAACAGCAGCAGTCAAACCTCAAACAGTGGAAAGAAATGGTGCAAGCATGGTGGAAATATGGCATTTGTTTGTTTCATGTATTCATCTGAGGAAGGTTACAGTCTCGTTGTCGCTCCACACACATCAGACGTTTTAATCTGCTGCTATTTTTTTGTTTCCGTGGACGCTTCAAGTGAAGTCATATGTTTCATACACGTCACCATTTATTTGCTAAATCTGTTTCCATTGCACTTTGTTGCTTTTAGATTTTATCGATACACCAACTTTTCCATCTCAGCCAAGTGTAAAAACTTTTTGGGGAGTTTATTTTTCCCCTCTTTTTGGCATTTCCAGCGTTTTTGTTAATGCACAAATTGAAAAAGGAACATAAAACCGACTCTGAAAACTGAAATTTGTTGAAATTACACAGATAAACAGAAACCAACACTTACCTGGAGGATAAAAAAAACCCTGAAACTCTACAGGATGAATTCAAACTAGGGCTGTCAAAGTTAATGCAATACTAAAGTGCTGACGCATTATTTATTATTTGGAGGTTGTTGTGGGCTCTGTTTTAAAGCTCGAGTGAAGGTGCTAACAT
This sequence comes from Pterois miles, assembly GCA_947000775.1. NCBI lineage: Eukaryota > Metazoa > Chordata > Actinopteri > Perciformes > Scorpaenidae > Pterois > Pterois miles. The sequence goes on along the minus strand of CAMQGK010000549.1, from coordinate 13,312,019 downwards.
CATATGAAACGAGAAAACCTGAGCAATCCATTGGTATCATGCCTTACTAGCTTGTTACAACAGATGCTTAATAATACTGGCAAATTGGAAAAAACCTTTGACCTCTGACCTCAAGATATATGAATGAAAATGGGTACTATGGGTACCCACGAGTCTCCTGTTTACAGACACTTGCAGTTTAGGACAAGTCTCACTGATACATTGACAGCTGTCAGCTCCTGGGCTGCAGTTTGCCATGTTATGATTTGAGCATATTTTTATGCTAAATGCAGTACCTGTGAGGGTTTCTGGACAATATTTGTCATTGGTCAGTGTTTTGTGTTGATATTGATTTCCAATTATAAATATATATATACATTTACATAAAGCAGCATATTTGTCCACTCCCATGTTGATAAGAGTATTAAATACTTGACAAATCTCCCTTTACGGTACATTTTGAATAGATAAAAATGTGCAATCATCAATGCATTTTAATCGACCGACAGCCCTAATTCAAACTGATCAACAAGGTTGTAAAACACTTAAAACTGTGGTATTGTCCTGACAATTATTATTATTATTGTTATTATTTTCTTAACTTTAACAGTTAACTTTGCTATGTTGAACATAATCCATTGTTTCATTTAATTCATCTCATGTGCTCAGTTTCTTTGTTCACTGTGAGGATCCACTGACTTGAACGCCTCACTGTGAGCCAACTTTCCCATTAAGGAGGGTGAAGTCTTAAAATGGAAATACATTGTGTACATTGTAGTTGTGCAGTAATTTATAACCGTGATTATTATACTGTTGATGTCAGAGCCGTCAGGTTATAAATCTGCCTATTTCCCTCTCCAGCTGATGTCTTTGTATGTTAAACAAGCCAATCTGTCACTAGTCGGTCCTGCTCTCCTCTGCCTGGCTGTTTACTATAGTTTTATTATTTCCAGAATAGAAATGTAATCGTTTGGCACTCCTAACGTACAATCAGAGGCTTTGCGAAAAAAAAATGCATGTTTTGTTTTCTACTTTTTGATATGTTTTCCTCTCCCTCTTTAATTGCTGTTTAATGATCTGTTTGATGGCCTGGCACTCGCAACCTGTAATCAGCTGAGGAAAAAAACAGGCAACATTTGGTGTCGCCGCATCCTTTTTTCCCCTTTTATTGGTTCTTTGTCGCCACTTGTTTCGTTTTGTTCTGATGTGTTTGGTTGTCTTCCATCTTTTGGGACATTTAGCTCTTGTTCTCTGTGCTTGCTTCTTTTCCTTCTTCTCATTCAGCTCAATTCAGTGGACTTAATTGGTGCAAGAACTCTGCGAAACATGTGCAGATTACACATAAAATACGGCAATAAGAATAGAAATGACAATACAGAAGAGAGAGCGTCATAAAAGGAGACTTTCTCCTTTTTTTCCCTGCTGTATATTCAGCTGACGATGACTGCTTTGCGAGACTTCAGAGACTTTTCAGAAAACCCTGTTATTTGAATACAACTTCTGACTGAAGCACATCTTTTATTGCTTGTATTTTCCCCATTCAATCTCTCTGTCAGTCTCTCGCAAGGGAGAAGAAACAAAAAATCAAAAAGGAAAGAAGAAGACAGCCAGAGTCAGAGAGGAGAAGAGGGCAAGAAAGGCGAGTACAGAGAGCGCGAGAAAAATGGAGAGACGGGGAGTGAGGAGCCCTGATTTGAGCTTATAAGACTAAGTGTCAAAACAGCGTGCCCCTTTTTTGTCATACTAAGCCCTCAACATATCCGTCATACACACACAACACATAACAAATACACAAACACAAACTTGCTTTGGCACACTGTGGATTAATCTCACTGCTGGGGCATCAAAGTCTCTGGCTTATAAGCATGTGTATGTGTTTGTGTGGGTGGTTGTGTTTTTATGCGTGTGTGTGTCTCCTAGCGTTCCTCTGGGAGTGAAAGCATCTAAGCAGTCATGCTGTCTCATCTGCTTTTTAAATGTGTCTGTGGATGAGTGTGTGTCTTATATCTGAAGGCAACTTCTTATGTTAGAGATGCGTGCGTCTTTTACACGTGCAGTCACATTGTTAGCGACGGCTTTCCGGTGGTGAGGAGCAGAGCTGTCTTTCCGTTGTGTGCACACAAACAGAGGAGCAGAAAAACACCAGGGCTGTCAGAGTTAACGGGATAATAATATGTTAACGCAAATTTGTTTTAACGGCACTAATTTCTTTAACGCACTGGCGCAATTTGCAATTTTTGGGTTGTAGCGGACACACTTAAAGCTAGAATGACCAAAGAAAACGTAAAGAATCTATCGATATTAACTGTCATACTAGGTAAAGGTAAAGGAAAAACTGGCGTGGCCATTTTCAGAGGGCTCCCTTGACCTCTGACCTCAAGATATGTGAATGTAAATGGGTTCTATGGGTACCCACAAGTCTCCCCTTTATAGACATGCTCACGTTATTATAATCACATGCAGTTTAGGGCAAGTCATAGTCAAGTCAGCAGACTGGCACACTCACTGAGTTCACAATGTTATGATTTGAGCACATATTTTATGGTAAATGCAGTACCTGTGAGGGTTTATGGACAACATTTGTCATTGTTTTGTGCTGTAAATTGATTTCCAGTAATAAATATATACCTATATTTGCATAAAGCAAGCATATTTACCCACTCCTATGTTGATAAATACCTGAAAACTGACTACCTTTGATTGGATAAAAAATACGCAATTAAACATGTAAACTACAGACAATCGTGATGAAACGTGATAAAATATCTTAATCGACTGACGTCCCTAAAAAACACACAGATGCATACCATCGCTTAGTTGCAGTATGTAGTGACACCAGTGAAGAGGATGCAGACTGTTTGAAATGCAGCCTGCCAGACAAAAAGAAATTAGGCGATAACGATGTTTCCAGACAGCTCAGGACGGTGAGATGGATGGATGGAGGCAGGAAGGATGCAAAGAGTAAGAGATGAAAAAGGGTAAAAGGAGGAACGGCAGGAATGAAGGGAGGGATAGCGGAAAGGGTGCAGGCAGAGGTTTGAGGGTTAGAGGGGAGAGATAAAACAAAGACCAGAGCAGCAAAGGAGAAATAAATTGAATTTATAGTGTTCACCTTGAGGTATCAGCCAAGGCGCTCACTGCAGGAGGCTGAAGACAGCACAGCAGCTCGGTGTTTCTGCAGACTCTCTTTATAGTCTAATTGTACATGTGGCGCCCAACACAGTGTTTGCACGTAAACAGAGTCAAATTGGCCTCATTCTAGATGCTAAATCCACTAAAAGCTTCATTTTGATGATTCTGTTGGGTAGAAACAGAAGATCCTGTTTGAGTAAATACCTGATTTGTCACAGCCTGAGGCGGTCTCCTCTGCCACATGAGAAAACATATTTTATTTCCCTACTAAAGCAAACCAAAGTAATGGGACTCACTTTGTTGCCTATTGCTGGAAGCCTTGACCGCTCGTATTGCCAAGACAATTGTCAAGTGCATCACCACCCTCCTTCCTCCACAGCAGGGTCTGTTCATGGTGACACTTCTGTGTTTTCTTTTGTAATAAATGGCCTTTTTGAAGCATCATTAACATTACAATCTCCATAACAACCTCACAAATAAACAGAAATCAACGCCTGGCTGTTTTATGTGTCAGAGCACTCGCTGCAACATCTTAATGTTCATATAAACGTTACATGCATAGTTTGTCTGGAGTTAGACTGGTAAAAATAATGAGCAGTAAATTAGTGAAGACGAACAGGGGAGGAAGACATAACGTAAGTGGTTATACATTCAATATATGCCACAGTCTGAAAGATTGATGGATGAGCGGAAGGAGCGAGGGAGACGGGAGAGGAGGTAATATAATTTCTTCGGGATATCACGCAGTTTCGTTGGCTCGACTCAGTTGTTGTTGGACAGCTGTCTTTCTCCTCTTTGCTTTCCCTCCTGCTCTCTCTGCCATAAAAACATTTCTGCTTCTTTTCTTTCATTTATTATCCTCCTACTGCCCCTTCCTCCCCCCAAAACAGATTTATAACTCCTGCCCTGACCTCTTTACTCTCTTTTCTTCTCCTCATTTTGTCAGTTTTGCACTCGTTGCATCATGTGGTGTCAAATCCCAACTGTTGGTCATATTCATACTAATTAAATATTTGCTGAGGCTAATTTTAAATTAATTTATGTAAACAGTTTTTCAATGCAGGTGCCCTAACAAGTAAAACGCATGAAGACTCTTGAACCAAAGCAAAGAAATCACATTCTGCTGCTTCTTCACATGATATAGCTGCTATTACTAGTACTAGTACTTCCATGAATCTGCAATTTTGTGCAAGAATGAAGAAGAAATCTTCCAAATTGTCACATGCAACAGTCAGACCTCACCACACTGTATAAATATGAAATGATCCAAACCACGACTACTTCGCTTCTCAACAAACAAAGTTTTGTTCAAAATATGTTGGAAACTTCAGGGACCATCTCCTCCTGGTCCGAACTGCCTCTTTGAGGAAAAGCTGCGTGACAGGCCGCAAACTGCTACTTCAGATAAGCTGCTGCAAATTTAATCATTAGCGTTTGCAATATGTACTAGAAATCATGTGAGATTCTGATAACTGTCTCAGATGTTTCAACCATGTTCAGTGATGGAAGTGGTGACATTTTTAATGTGCGATCGACACCATGATAAAAGGTTGAAAATAGCTGAAATTATCCTTTTAATACAACCTTCCTGAGATGAGTTTTTTCTTTAGAGGCTCTAACAGGTTGAAGCTACAACAAATGAAACCAAAACTAAATTTTGATGGAAAAACTGGCATGGCCATTTTCACAGGGGTCCCTTGACCTCTGACCTGAAGATATGTGAATGTTAATGGGTTTTATGGGTACCCACCAGTCTTCCCTTTACAGACATGTTCACTTTATGATAATCACATGCAGTTTTCTGCATGCAGTATAAATGTGTTATTTCACCAATTCTAAAATGATGGATTTGGATATTTCTGCATACTTGGGTCCCTAAACAGTCTTGAAATAACATAGATTGTGTATCACTGTAAAGCTGAGACTCTTGTGGATCCAGTGAGCCCAACTGTGTTCATGTGTGATGATAACTGTCTCTCCTAGTAGACATTTCATTGTAGTAAATTTGACCTCACTGTATAAAATGAGGGCTGCACGGTGGTGTACTGGTTAGCGCTGTCGCCTCACAGCAAGAGGGTCGCAGGTTCGATTCTGGCTTGGGACTCTTCTGTGTGGAGTTTGTATGTTCTCCCCGTGTAAGCGTGGGTTTTCTCCGGGTACTCTGGCTTCCTCCCACCGTCCAAAAACATACAATTTAGGTTAATTGATGACTCTAAATTGCCCGTAGGTGTGGATGTGAGCGTGAATGGTTGTCTGTCTCTATGTTGTCTGTCTCTATGTGCCCTGCGATGGACTGGCGACCTGTCCAGGGTGAACCACGCCTTCGCCCAATGCTAGCTGGGATCGGCTCCAGCCCCCCGCGACCCCTAACGGGATAAGCGGTTGACGATGAATGAATGAATGAATGAATGTATAAAATGACCTGTGGTGACCTCCAGGTCATGAAACTGCACAGCCACAGACTAGAGACCTGGAGCATGAGGGCGGCAGTAGCTCAGTCCATAGGGACTTGGTTTAGGAGGCGGAGGTCACTGGTTCAAGTCCCCCATGGACCAAGACCAACTGATTGCTGGAGAGGTGCCAGTTTACCTCTTGCCGAGGTACCCCTGAGCAAGGCACCGAACCCCCAACTGCTCTGGGCGCTTGTCAGGAGGAGCCCCCTCACTCTGACATCTCTCCATTGACGCATGTATATGTACTGTGTGAAATTAACAACAGAGTGTAAAACTGAATTTCCCTACGGGGATTAATAAAGGTTCATCTTATCTTATCTTATCTTATCATTCAGAGGATGGATGGCTTTCCTAGCTAGACTAAAAAATAAGGGGGTTTCTGAGCAGTTTAACAGTAACAGCATCAATCGTTCAAAAATGTCTTCAAAGGTCTTAATGTGGTATTTATTTTGGAGGGATTATTGATCATTTTTATCAGTTCTCAATAGGTAAAAAATGGATAAAATTAACACCGAATCTGTGTAACAAATGGAATCAACCCCAAAATTGCTGCAACAATTGGACGGATATCATATACTTCAATCATAATGTTCTAAACCCTTAGAAATGCTCACAATTAATTTTAATTAATTAATTTGTTCATGTTTATTACAGATTTAAGCAACTTGACATTCCCAGCTTTCAGATGATGTACACCACTTCTATGTGGTGTGTAGATCTGCTATCTCTCCCTAATCACCCTCTGTACCCCCTAAAAACGACCAAAATTGGTCTCTGAGGGTTAATCCAAATCAAAAGTCTCAGTACTGATGGCGCTGTACAAATTGAAAAGCCTTTTGAAGCAAGTTTGTGAGTTTGGGTTATTTAAATGAAATTGACTTGAACCTACACTTCCAACTCAAACCATAAGTTTTAAAAATACTCTCCAAAAGCCAAACAAACTCTTAAATTTTACTCGCTGGACATGTAGCTTACATTGGAAGTTATACCTCAACACTATCCAAACACATACCTGTACCAGAGAGATATACATGTGGGATCCAGGAGGAGAGCTGGAGACTCAGAGAGCAGTAGAGCGAGGTGGAGATGTGTGTTAAATGCCAGTTAAGCAGAACAGCGCAGAGTAAAATAGGCTTTAATTCATCCAGATTGAGATTTCAGACACGACGCCCTGCTGTTACACACACACTGTCAGCACATTCCTCCAGCTGGCTCCGACACACACACACACACACACACACACACACACCTGCATACTCATGACAACACACATGCCCACATGAGGCTGCGAGGAAAACGAGCATGTGCATATTTAATGTACATCACAAAGAAAACATGTCTCTGTGTGTGTTTTACGAGTGTGTGTGTACATGTGAAGGTCGCTGACGATGATTTATCAGTGGGAAAAGATGCATGTTGGAGCCCTGCTGTGTGTAGTTCTGTTTGTGTAGTTTCTGTGCGTGATACTGGAGTGTAAGTGCACATGCATGTTTATTCACATGTTATCAGTGTGGATGTGGATGCTACACGTGGTTTTATGTGCATATTATACATCTGAATGTTATTTCTATACCAATACTATAGTGTGTTCTTGGACACACACATACAAGTTAACAATATACGCCAGGGACTGAAGGTTAGCATAGCGTTGGAGTAAAGAAGACATATACAACCAGCTGGTGAAAACTATGGCACAAAGATAGATTGACGCTCACATAACTACATTACAGTGTGTGTGTACAGCAATAAGAGAAGGAAAGGGAGGAAGGTGAGAAAGCGAGACAGACTGTCAGTATTCCAGCTGTATTTGGTGGATATTTCTGCATAGGAGTGAGAGTGTGCATGCGTGTTAATATATTCTCTGTCTGAGAAAACCCTGAAACATGCCGTATCATATATCACGTCTTACAGTAACATTAAACCTTACACCGATGTAAAACTGGGCAAGAAGGCAGACATCAAACCACGGCAGAGTTACGGCAGCCTGTGTGCGCAGAGACAGTTTCATGTGCATTACAACGAGATATATGGACGCAGGGGACGCAGCCACCTTAAACATCTTGTGTTTGACACGTGGGAGAAAGTCGGGAGCAAATGACGTATTTGTTGACCAAACCCTGATGTCTTGTGAAAAATATGAGCGGTGGCGTCATGTACGTAACTCACAGTAAGACATCTAGCAGCTACCTGAAACAACTAAACTTTAACATACACAATATCCCAAATATGTGGGAAGTAAATCTTCCTGAAGCCTAAAGAATATCATGTATTATGCAAAGGCAGGGCACGAAAGGGCTGCATTTGTAATCACATATGAATGCAACAGCTCTTCATAAGCGTCTGCAGGTGATTCGTTGAGGAAGTGTGTTCTATTTCTGATCAGGAAACAAGCAGTATACAGATGAAAAAAGTAGGAAATGTAAGTGATGGTAAGACTCAAAAGACAAACTGCTGGCCAACAATAAATAAATAATATCTTCAAAACAATCAATATTAGTGAAACAGAAATACAGTTTGAACAGAGGGAGTAACAAACTCTCCTGTAAAGAGATTTTATGGTTTGAAGTGAAGGGGAAAAAGTGTATATTTACCTGTTAATGTACCAATATGTAACACAACTGCATAATGTCTAGGGCTGTCAATCGATTAAAATATTTATTAATTGCATGACTGTCCATAGTTCATTACCATTAATCGCAAATTAATCACACATTTCTTATCTGTACAAAACATGCTTTAAAGGGAGATTTGTCACTATTTAGTACTTATTAACATGGGAATGGACAAATGTGCTGCTTTATGCAAATGTATGTATATAGTTATTATTGGAAATCAATTAACAATGCAAAGCAATGACAAGATTATCCATAAACCCTCACAGGTACTGCATTTAGCATAAAAAATATGCTGAAATCATAACATGGCAAACTGAAACCTATCAGGCAACAACAGCTGACAGTGTGTCAGTGTGCTGACTTCCAGTCTAATCTGAATGTATTTATAAAGCACATTTAAAAACAATAAAAGCGACCAAAGTGCTGTACAATCATACATAAAAAACATATTAAAAACAACACAATAACTCACTAAGACCAGGATATTAAAATAATAAAAGCATTAAGACCAATAGGAAAGGAAAAAAGATTAAAATAGGCTACTCTCATGCCTCTCGAGCCAAAAGCTAAGGAATAAAAGTGTATTTTGAGGTTTGATTTAAAAACAGGCAGTGCGGGAGACAGCCGAACATGTGGAGGCAGAGTGTTACAGAGCTTTAGTGCTGCCAACTGAAAAGGCTCGGTCACCTCTGAGCTTCAACCGAGACCTCGGGACAGTCAGAAGCAACTAGTCCCTGGATCTGAGTGTCATCGCTAAAAGATTTCGTTTTAAAAGGTCTGAGAGATAAGTTGGAGCTTGTCCTTTCAATGACTTCTATGTCAATAATAAAATCTTACACATAGAACCCATTTTCAGTCACATATCTTGAGGTCACAGGTCAAGGGAGCTCACCAAAACCTAGCATAGGTCTGCAGCGTTATTTAGTCCGGTATGACGTGGTTGGTACCAATGGATTCATTAGGTTTTCTAGTTTCACATGATAGCTTTAACCCTAGAACACTAACGTCGGGTGATTTTCACCCACACAATTCTTGTTATGTGATTTTCATTGTGTTGCCATTGTCTGAGTTTCATGGGTCCTTGGGTAGCTTCAGGCTGCTTACTGATGTTATTAATTGTATGTTTGTTTCCCTCCTCCCATCTATGGTTTTTTCAAGAGGCATGCGTTCGGGTGATTTTCACCCGACTTTAGTGATAGAGAGTAACATATTTTACGGGTGGAATTTACCCGAATTGATAAAACTGCTTTTTATCAAGGATATTGTATTGGGTAAAATATACCCAACGTTAGTGATGGTGTGACTTATTTTAACGTTAGTGTTCTAGGGTTAAAAGTAAGGCCGCTACAACCTCTGAAATATTGAGTTAATGTTTCAAAGAAATTGGTGGAATCATCTCATTAACTTTGATAATAACTTCACGGGTCAGTAAAACCTGCCCCAAAATGCCATTATTAAAAAAACATAAAGGGTGTTTTTTCAAAAACTGATGTTTATAGTCACAGCAGTATTCAAAAGTAAACTATTCTATGTAATTCAGCCACTTTTTTTTACTATTATACAGAAATATAAGTGGAAATCTGATCATCTGATGCAGGATAATCACAACTGAGGTTTCAGTATCTCTGAAGATACACTACGTATGTAGAGGTGGTGTGTTAAGAAGTAAATGTCATATGGAAAAGGTCAAATAAGTTATATGCAACCACATACTGAATGCATAAGTCATAAATATTGTCACATGATAGAACACAAAGTGCAGTCATGTATCTACAGAAACACCAGAGACGATCAGCAGAGTAAATATTTGGTCTCTGGACAGTAGGTTTGATGTGCGTATGGAAACATACAGTCACACCATATTTCAGAGTAGTGGTGTTAACCACAATGGATTTATACACATGAGCATAGTGTGTCTCTGGAGGAGTGAAATTAAATGACAGCGCAGTCTGAAACATCCCGCTGGAGTCTGTTAAATGTAACCATGCATGTGTAGGGTGGTCGGTCGCTGTTGGGCATTTGTGTGGTCTCTGTGTCTACATACAATGAAGTGAGGCTCAAACAAGTCATTTGGTCCAAGTCTGAAGCAAGGCTTTTGTTGTTGGGCAAATCAAGTCAAGTCACATGTTATGTGAAATCAAGTCAAGTTGAATTGTTAGTTAAGGCAAGTCAGGTCCTACCTGCAGTATCTGTTCTTTATATAGAGACAAGATGAGGTACAGTTCTTGTCTAATAATGATATTATTAGACAATTTATTGAACCTTTTCAAATGTTATGGCAATGAATGGTAATCAATGGTATTATAAATACTGATATTCACTGAAATATATGTAATGAATCAAAAATCAAATAACTTCTTAAGTCCTTCTAAATCAAAAACAATTTTATCCCCTCCGTATTCGGGCTGCACAATGAATCAAAATCACAATATAGTCTACTGCAATTTTCAAATCGAAGGAGCTGCAATATTTCTTAAAGGCAAAATGTGTGACAAAATACCATGTTATATTAAATATTGTGGTGCTGCAGAGATGTCCTGGCCTACACGTCGTTGTTTGGCACAGAACCTCGCAAAAATCACACCATCATAATTTTAATGTTTTTCAATGAGAATGATAAGATTTATGTAAAAAAAATCGTTCCCTCCAAAGGCGTAAATCATATCGCAATATCAGTCCAATTACTCCATATCACTTTTAAACAGTGAAATAAGTACATCGACGTTTATCATTTTTAATAAATAAAACTGAAAACATAAGATTAACACAGACAAGTCATTCGAGTCATGGTGTCACAAGTCAAGTCTTTACCTTCCAAGTCCAAGTCAAGTCTCAAGTCATGCACTTTCTGTCAAGTCAAGTTGCAAGTCATCAAAACAGTAACTCGAATCCACATCGCTGGTAAGGATGCACGTGTGTGTCCACTCATGTGTGCCTGTTACATAAATATTCATCATGACGCCTGTATTTTCTTAAAAGGAACATTGGACGAGTCGGACGTTAGTAAATCAATCAGAGCGTGCTTGCACACGTGCACTCACACTCACACTCACGTGCAAATTCACGTACGTAAACAAGGCCACACAGTCTGCAGCGCTGATGCTTGTAATACGGGTCGTTACTGCGGCGATTAAATGGCCAATAACCTGCTCACCTGGCCTGTGAATGGACATGCTGCTGGACACACACACACACACACACACACACACACACACACACACACACACACACACACACACACACACACACACACACACACACACTTGCTCTCTCTCAAAAACAAAGAAATGCTACGATGGTAGAAAACGCAGAGGACAGAGTGCAGGAAAAGTAAATCACAGCGCATGCCCTCATTTTCCCATCATGCCATAGTAAAAGATAGTCCCACAGTGTGTATAAACGGGCAGGACATGCTAACACGGACATTCTCCTTGGCTTCTATTTCAGCCCAAAGCGTCGTTCCACTAAATTAGCTCTCATTGTAAGGTCTCAGTGAGGATGTAAAACAGCAGAAAATACAGGGAACCGTCGGGCTGCTGGACTCCTCTTAGCTGCACTTAAAACCCAAACCCATCTATTAAAATTACATTTAAATTTACATGGAGCTACGGCGTACGCATGAGTGTGTGCGGGTGTCTGTGTATGTCATCAATCACATGAAGAGCTGGACAGCGGTACATGGTTATTGCATTAACACACTACTTACTTCTATGGCTTTAAAGTGGGAGGAGATAAAAGTAGAGAGAAGAGAGAGAGAGGGGTAAAGACAGGAAGAGGAAAGAGAGATTTGATGAGGTGTCGGGTGAAGATCATGTCAGTGTGACCAGCGACCACCTTCCTGGAACACTGAGGCAACATGGGAAACTACTGGAGATATCACAAGGGTTGCTAATTTCAGGGGAAGTGTTGAAGGTCGTGTTGGAGTTATAAAAAATAGAGTCACTGACGGCTGGTTGGAGACTTTGTACTGTATACAGCATGTTGACTGGTAAAATGAGTTTGAAACAAAACGGTAAATTCATTTTAAAAGCTGCTATCACGTTTTTTCGCCATGACAGCGGCGTGTCTCTATGAACAGCAATATCAGAGATATCTCAACATGCAGAGGATGAAGTCTACTGACACGTTTCCATACACGTGCTGGCTTGGCTTGACTCAGTTTGACTCGCGTGGCAGGGATTTGCAGCTCCTTTATAACAGAGCTACCCACTTGAAATTGTGTGTAACTATTGTTGTGAGTAGTAGTCAAAGGAGCGGCTGTAAAAGGGTGGATAAACACATTTAATTTCCTATATTCTTCATAGTCCCCCGTCATTTTTGCTGCTTGTATTAGTATTAGACTTGTTTTTGTTGAAGAATAGCCGCTAACAAAGCTCCACTAATTTGGTGATAAACACTTAATTTCCTATAAATTCTTCACAATAAAAGCTCCCTATTATTTGTTAATTAAAAGCATTTATTATGGAGATGCGAAATCAGGAAGTGCTGAATTTTCATCAGCAGCAATTTAACAGGACTCCAACTCAGCTGAACAGTAAAATAAATCTTAAATTACAAACAGGGACGCAGGAGAGAAACTAATCTTCATCGCAGGGATTGAGTTGAAGGGGAGAATGGGGGTTTGTCTCAGGTTGACCGCGGTTGGTGAGTCACTGCAACCCACTCAGACGGTCCATCTCTGGCATGATTTGGCACAACTCGGCTAAAACTGGCAATGGAAATGCAAATCACCGCAGCATGGTTTGACTCTTGTGGCCAAAGGTGTCAGTGGAAAAGCCCCATATGGTGATACCCAACTTTTCCTCCTGCGCTAACATGAGGTTGACATTTTTATTATTTAGTGAAATTTCTCAACAAACATCGGAGGCCATTTAATTTTGTACACATTCACATTCCCCTCAGGATGAACTGGAATAAGGTCCTCTGACTTCCTGTAGCACTATCATCAGGTCAAAATCCTTAAACCAGCATGTCTAATAATATTCCCACCAGCCTCAACTGTACCATGTGTTTTACGCTACCAAATGATACCATGCTAACAAGCTAAGCTAAAATGGTGAACATGCATTACCTGTCAAACATCAGCATTTTAACACCGCCATTGTAAAAAAAACAATACTGAGCCTGAGACATAGTTGTTGTCATATCACTGCATATGAGTGTTTGCAATCCGTATAAAAGAGCAGAATATGGTCAGTGGTGTATTTGTGTCTTTAGAAACATTACAAATGACGTTTCCAACAGCAGAGTTTGCATCCATTAAAATTAACGTCCAGCTGTTTTACATGTTAACATAAATAAAAGCAATAAAACGTGTGTGTCTTACTTCATCTCCAGGACCTCCTCCAGGTGTTTCCGCCTCTCGGCCCGCAGGGCGGTCAGGTGACCTTCCTTCTCGGCCAGTGAGAGTTGAGTTGATGACAGCTTGGCTTTCATCACCTCCAGTTCCTGTTTCACCCTCTCCATGGCAACCAGCAGGTCCTCCACCTGCCACACACACACAGATTGTAAGACATTTTAAACTTCCACTTGTCTCATTCTGATATTTTGGTCTCAGATTCTCCCTGCATTTACATTTAAGTGTGTGTTGTGTCTTCCCCTCTCTGTCTCTGTGCATCTGACAGCTACTGTGCTTTTAAAATGATTTAATAATTTTTCTGTTATTACATGAGATGCTTGATTGCAGAACATCAAAACGTGTCACTTTTCTTCACTGTGTTTTCTTTTCTCCCTGTATGTTGTTTTTCTTTCTCCTCTGTGCTATATATTTCATCTATGTCTCTCTGGACGTATATCAGTTTGTCAGTTTAACGTCTGTGAGGTCGAAGTGTCGAGGTCACTGTATTTCTCACAGCGTGGCGACGAGCTGGCCTGCCACCACACACACACACACACACACACACGCTCTGTGGATACTTCTTTCTCCCTTTTCCGGTTACATACTACCTGTTTCTCTGAAGTGTTGAAGTAGAAAGAAAGCAGAGCAAGGATTCAGACAGAGAGAAAGTCACAAAGATACATTTATGTCCTCTAAAAAATGGATGTCAGCAGAAATAAAGAAGTAAAACCCTGAAGATGAGCTGAATCTGAAAGCAGAGAGAATTAGGGAGCAAGACAAAATAAGAGTCTTGTGATTTGAGACTAAAGAATCTTCAGGAAGAAGATCGTTTTCTTGTGTTTTACCGTCATAACTGTCTTTCGACTTAATACTGGGCAACCCAACACCTCCTCCATCACCACCATGGTCTTCTGGTTTTACTCCACCACTCATAGCATCATATGGACTAGTGATTCTCCCCTTTCTTCTTCTGTTGCTTTCTTAACTACAGTGGAAACCACTTAAAGTGATCGCATCTGTCCGGGTCAAGTTGATCACTATTAACGGATTACTATTTTAACCAGTTTTTTATTGTTTTGCATCATTTCTCATGCAGATTACCATCTAATTGAGATTAATATATTTATTTGCTATTTATTGGATCGCTGTGAATTTGTGCATGCGGAACGGTAGCAGCACAAAGGGAGACAGGTGTCGGTCTGCATATCTGCCACAGAGCTGATTGAGGATCAGCTAAGTTTCACTTTGGGGGCATTATGTGACCACGCATTATCATCCCACTTGATGAGGGTGGCTTCAACCACAGGTACTTTTCTTGCGCGTCTTTTATTCAGAGAAAATGACTTTCCTTTTACCGTCATGATATCAATGTGCACGCATCAGCCGGAAAATAGACGGTCCACGAGACCAAGAATCAAGACAAAAACTCAATTAACGTAAATTTAAAATGGTTTTCCACATGTTGTCATATATGAAAAGTCAAAATCAACAATGTAAGGGGACTACTTGATTACTACAAGTGACTGGGATGATTTTGTCCCAAGCTTTATGATCCATATACGCAGCTGATCACTGTAACCATGATCACTATACAGTATGTGGTTTCCGCTGTAATATTGTTATACCGCTACAATTTGATTTTAACTAAGATTTTCACACATTTCAACAAAACACAGCGCTGATGAGAGATGGAGAATGAGAATGAAAAAGGAAAAGAGACAAATACAGAATATTGTTGATGGAGTCAATGAATGAATCAACGAATGAGAAAACCAACATATTTTAATGCGTTTCATATAATATCTTACAAAAAGTTATTACTAATTTTTCATGTGCTATCCTACGAATGTCCATCAACACTTGTCAATTTCCATCTTCATAGGAAACAACTCGGTTAGATTTAGGCAACAAAACTACTTAGTTAGGTTTAGGAAAAGATTGTGGTTTGAAGTGTCGTAGCTTAAGTATGGACGTTACGTGACAAATAAATAATGTTGACTTCTAGTTTCACATGGGGTACAAACAGCGGTCTCCTGGGCTAAAGTCATGTGTTTTTTGACCCACCCATCCACCCCAACCTTCCTACATGGCATCTGTTGCTCTTTATCCTTCCTGGCTCACTTGAATTACATTACAGTGCATTACTTTTCATAGGTATAGCAACAAACAGTGTACGATAACAGCCTGAACAAATCAAGATCCAGATGAAGAAACTTTTTGTGCACTTTCCACGATAGCTGTACCAGTTAACCAGCTAACACAAAAAACACAACACAGGCTGTAAATGAGGATTTGTGTTAAGTTTCTAATGCTGCCATTCACTAAATGTGAAAAATGTGACAGAGTGGAATGAAAAAAAGATGAATGGTGAAGACGAATGAACGGTGAAATGTACAGTAAAAGAGTGAGGTTTGTGATTTGTTACCTTTGACCACCTAAAGCTGGCTGTGGTGAACTCATGCATTGGAATGAGCTGCATACAAAGAGAGAGAGAGAGAGAGAGAGAGAGAGAGAGAGAGAGAGAGAGAGAGAGAGAGAGAGAGAGAGAGAAAGGATGGGAATGGTGACAGTGAGGGAGGAGAAAAAAAGGGATATAAAGGCATGAAATAGACAAATACAAGAGAGGGAAGGAAAGAGAATGAGTGCAGAAAAGGGGAAATAACAAAGGTGGACAAAGGGAGGGAAAGAAGGATAAACAGGCATAAACAAAGGTGATTAGGAGGAGTAACGAGAGGGGGAGATATGATTAAAACAGCAAACATGCAGGGAGGAAAACAGAGAAAAGGAGAGGAGGAAGAGAAAAGTTGTGAAAGTGCTCAAGTGAAAAAAATAAACTGCACAGCAAAATACGAGATAGAAAAAGCAAAAGAAACAAATGCTAAGCACATGAAAGATAAGCAGATAAAAGAAAGTGCAGACAGAGCGCAAAGTGCTGAGCAGTCTGAAACAGGCAGCGTTAAAAAATGCAGACAAGACAGAAGGAGAGGAGGAGAAGGTGAAGGGGAGGAGATGAGATGAGAGGAAAGGAGAGAAGAGGAGAGGACAAGGAGGAAGAGGAGGTGGAGGAGAGGAGAGAGGAGAAGTAGGAAGAGAAGGAGAGAAGAGAGGAGAGAAGAGGAGAGAAGTCGAAGAGGAAAGGATAGGAGAAGAGGAAGAGAGGAGAAGAAGGTGGAGGAGAGGAGAGGAGCTGAGAGGAAAGGAGAGAGAGAGGAGAGGACAAGGAGGAAGAGGAGGTGGAGGAGAGGAGAAGGAGAAGTAGAAGGAGAAGGAGAAGGAGAGAGGAGAGAAGAGGAGAGAAGTCGAAGAGGAAAGGATAGGAGAAGAGGAAGAGAGAAGAGAAGAAGGTGGAGAAGAGGAGAGGAGCTGAGAGCAGAGAGGAGAGAAGTCGAAGAGGAAAGGATAGGAGAAGAGGAAGAGAGGAGAAGAAGGTGGAGGAGAGGAGAGGAGCTGAGAGGAAAGGAGAGAAGAGGAGAGGACAAGGAGGAAGAGGAGGTGGAGGAGAGGAGAAGGAGAAGTAGAAGGAGAAGGAGAAGGAGAGAGGAGAGGAGAGAAGTCGAAGAGGAGAGGAAAGAGGACAAGGAAGAGGAGGGGAGGAGAGGAGGAGAAGGTGGAGGACAGGAGAGGAGAGGAGAGAAGGTGAAGAGGAGAGACATCAAAGAGGAAAGGAGAGGAGAGGAGAAGGTGGAGGAGAGGACAGGAGAGAAGAGAAAGAAGAGAGGAGAGGAGAGGAGATGATATAGGAGGAGGGAGGAGGAGAAAGGACGAGAGGAGAGGACAGATAATATAAATAAGGACACAGAAAGGAAGACGGAGAGGGAAAAGGAGGAGAGAAAGGCCTTTGGCCGACATCAGAGATGTAGAGATTGAAGGATGAAGGGGTGAGGAGTGATGAGGCCCGGCTGGAAAAGAAGGAGGTGGAAAGGAGGAGGACAGCAACCCCTTCAGTCTACTGAATGTGTGTTTGTGCGTCAGAGTGATTTCAACTTTATTTTAAGAGGAAGAAAGAAGAAGGTGCACTGAGTTCAAGAATTAAATTGTCTGGTTAATGAAAGACGGAAAGCTGGAGGAGAGGACGTCTGTCTTCAGTTTGGTCTCTGAAGGGACAGATGGAGTGTGTCATACTGTTGACTCATTCTGTCGCACACACACACACACACACACACACACACACACACACACACACACACACACACACACACACACACACACACACACACACACACACACCCCTTTCCTCAGCGATCACACATACAGTAGTGACTCATGTCTAGCAGAATAGGTTTAGTATATTTTCATGTGGTCTTGGTCAACCATGTACAAACCCTGTACATGGGACAGTCTCTCTCTCACACTCTCACTCTTTCTCACACACACACACACACACAGGTTGTCAATAAAGGGCTGTATACTAAAGGTATGTGCGTGCATGCCTACCAACATGTAGTCAGTGTGTGTGTGTGTGTAAATGTGCCTGGTTTGGCTGCATTTGCATGTGTGTGTACGTGCCAACACTATAATAAGCAATCTGAGCAGGCCGTCCTCATTAAGGGAGGAAATTGTCTCTCCCTCTGTCATCATTTTGTAAATCATTATGTGAAAGGGTAATTGCGGTGACGCATTTGCAAAACGGGAACGCAAAAATATTTATTTACAATTTACTTGTGTATATAAAGACACGTTTCCAGTTAGAAAACCAACGTCGCGTCCATCTGGCTCCTGCTGAATGCCATGTTGTGCTGCGCCTGGTGCGCTGTTTAAATAGCAGTTAGCACTTCTTTCCGCCATGTTTGTGTGTGTCTTGTGTATTACTATCCTGTCTGCGAGCCCCACGTGCACGCGCGTGCTCGTCTGCGCTGAAAGGCTGAGTTAGTGTTGTTGATGTTGGGTGAGGCCTGCGCCGAGTGTTTGGCTGCCATCTCCACTTGTCCACCGCACGCTGACGTTTTCTACTCCTTCCTCCTCTGCTGAAGCATTTTAAGACGAGGACGCTCTCCAGCACCCTGGCCTGGCCTAAATGGCCTCTGTTCAGTCTAATTAAACCTGCCACTTGTAGCATTTTGAAGCTTTTCAATATATCGCTGCCAAATTAAATGTGAAAGATTGGCACAATGACTGTAAACAAATTACCGTAAGCGCCAGTCAACTTCAGGAGGAAAAACATGTTGGATGTGATTTTTCCATCTTTCCTCTACTTGTTCCAGTCATTGCTATTGTGAAAACACAAAGCCTTAGGCCTGTTTGATCTTCTCAGCAACTCTGTATTTTTTGTGGAATTGTAATTAAGCCAAAGGTTACTACTGGATCAGCTTTTTTGACCAAATTGCTCCAAGAATTATCGAACCACAGGAACTAAACTCAGGAACTAAAAGAGCCTTTGGCATATTTTTGTTTGGCTTCCCACCGGATCTGAAGAACCACGAGAGCTAGGCAAATTAGTCTGATAATGGATTAAAAAATGCTGGCAGCATGTGATGCAATTTTTACACAAAAGGAAACTCATCATGTTTGTATTTACAACAGACTTAATGAAATGATGCAAAGGACCTGAAGACTACTACTAGAACACGTTTACATGCTGTAATGTTCAAAGAACCATCACCACGACTTCAAGCAACATCCGGAGCAGTGTTTCAGTGAGGGAGAGTAGCTCCCTTTGGTGTGGACTTTGGGGTTTTTAGCTTTGCAGATCTTTTACACGCACAAACAACTACAAAACACACTAAAGGAAAGCGAGAAAGCACAAGTGATTAGTTTAAGTGATGATCAGCTCTGTAGAGTTTGCCCCAAGAGTTACTTGGCTATCAGAAAGCACCATCCCTTGAGCGGGTAATTTTTAGGCATCAGAGGAACTAATGTTACTTATATTCAAGTAGCAAAGTCACCAAGCAGCTTTGTTGCAAAGGAGGAAGTTAGGTGACATTATTATAGCTTAGGTCAGGTTGGATGAATTTTTCAACAAATCTTCTGATTCCTATTCCTTCCCCAGTCTTTCTCGAACCTTAACCATGTGGCTAATACTGTAACCATGATAAAAATTGCTATTTTAACCCAAACCATGATGTTTCCCTTACCTTAAGAAAGTACTTTTTATAAACCCAAATCATATGTCTCTAAACCTAACCAAGTAGTTGTGTTGTCTGAACCAAAATAACCGTACCTATCATAAAACAGATGCATTTTTCCACAATGATCAAATGTACAAATGATGTATTCTGTTTAATTTGGTGAATTATGACTATAAATGTGCAAAGAATGATGTTTTTTGTTTAGTGAAGTGTTTTTAAGGGCGCTTTCACAACCCACAGTACTTTTGTCCCAATCTGAGGAAATTCATACTTTTGATTTGTATTTTATTTAGTTTAGTTTGGTTTCACAGTGCACAAATTAAATTGGACTAAACAAAAATTAATTTGCTGACTCCAGTGTCAAATGACTTTATTTAGCATATTCTGTATGTTCTCTTCAGCCCAGATGTCTCTCGGTCATGTCAACCTGTCATTCACCTGTGTCCATTTCAACAAATGCACAAGCAGACAGCTTGGTTTGCTTGGAGACCGCTGGTGAGACATGGTCTTGGACCAGTTGCTTTGGTCAGCGCAGGATTACGATTACTGCGTTCACAATGTCCCACACGAACCACACCGGAGGTTGATTAAAACACACTAAAGCCCCCAACATATTTAACAATACCACATACACATATCCTGTATCTGCTTGTTCAAACACATCACACATCATTACAGCATCATAAAATTTAACATCCACCTCCAAAATGCTATTTCTTTTTGGTTACATCATTACCTCCAAAAAAAAAAAAAAAAAAAAGCCATCCAGCTATCGTGTGCACCATTTTAAACATGTTTTCTTGCAGCAACTTTGAAATTTTAGGATCTTGACTGGAATTTGAAATAAAGTTCTGCGAGTTTGAACTATACAGGGCCGCACGCAGAGCTGTTGTTTTGTAAGCCTTGTGATATCTTTGCTAAGACAGAATAATTTGCTCCATCATTTTCTGACATCCATCTACATGTCTTTGCTTCTTGGTCTGTCTTTCTTCTATTACATCTGTCTATCTGGAGCTTATTCTGCTGTGGCACTAACATTAGCCATGGCCGAGGGTGTCAGCAGTAAAACGCGTGCTCGCATGCCTGTCTTTATGTGTCTGTCCAGAAGTAGCCTGCTGTAAAGGCCAGAGAGGACGGCCAATATTCAGAGGCAGTAATAACAATGGAGTCCGGCCGTTTTTGCCAACAGCTACAGCGGGCCATGTTTTCTCAGGGCAGTTTTCATCCTAACAGCCCACGCTGTTTTTTCCCACTTGTCAAAACCTATCCAGGCTCTGAGGAACATTTCCCATCTCTATGGCCTCGTTAAGTCACTGGTACCCAGGGGAGAGACTGGTCTGAGGTCGAATCCACTAAGCCCTTCCCTTCTGAGCCTCCCTCAACACCGCTGTGAACTTTCTCACCGTCTCAATGTAGATAAAACAGGTAACAAATTAGTGTGGTTGGGCTTTCAGAAAAAGCTGTTTGTGCCCTCTGACTGAAGCAGACAACATACAAGCTGTTCTTTAAATAGGGATGTATTTGCCTCTCCTCTAAATGAGGAGTGACTGGGCAAAAACACACACATACAGAGCCACACCTGAATGAGCTCAGTTGGCACAGAACACGTGTGCTGCCGCTGCCATTAGCCACTATTGGCATAGCGATGTTTAACTATGTCAGAAAGAGTTTCTATGTCGCCCTAAAGATGTTTGTCTGTGTACGTTTCCTTGTGCAAACGTCCCAGAAAGACAGAAACATGAAGGAAATCCTCAAAGTGGAGAACATTTGTGTAAAGTAACTGATAGGGGTTGAGCTTAAGCTGTTTCAGGAAAGGTTTGGGTCACACATTTACTAGGGTGGGTGGGGGTGGTGGTGTAAGGATTCTCCTTAAACATGCAGTAACACACTTGTGTGTGTTTGTTACCTGTTTCTCGGAGTGTGTGCGTGCCTGCTCCTCCTGCGCGAGCACCACCTCCCTCTCCGCTGTGATCTGAACGCTTTCCCTCAGCGCCTCCTCTAGCTCCTCGATGCGCTCCTCCTTCTGGCGGAGGGAGTCCTACGGAGAGAAAGCATGCGATGTGAAGAGAGCATACACTGTTGCAGACTATTGCTGAGTCTACAGCTATGCTAGCAGCTCTGTGAAGCTGCACTTGGCTACTTGCTAATGTCAGCATGTTATGATGGGAATTTAATTACTTTGCAAGTATGTGGTAATACACCAATAAAGTGTTGGACAAGTTCAAGTTTTAACCTGATGTTGTTAATTCAGTGGAACATGAATGTCCAATTTTTGTGCCAATGCTAGGGATGCACCAGTTGTGAAATTGTGGGCCGATACAGATACTGTTTACAGATGTTTGGCCGATTGTCAATGTTGAGATGATGAGGAGCTGTTTGTAAGTAACAACCTTTCATGTAACACAAGAAAAAGATTCATTTTACATTTTTTATTAACTTACACAACATTTAGTCGAGGCAAATTGATGACACAACAGATGAAAACATCAGCCGCTGCCAT
This sequence comes from Pterois miles, assembly GCA_947000775.1. NCBI lineage: Eukaryota > Metazoa > Chordata > Actinopteri > Perciformes > Scorpaenidae > Pterois > Pterois miles. The sequence continues at coordinate 13,289,937 of CAMQGK010000549.1, read as the reverse complement.
CGGCGAATGTCATGATATTTACTGATAGGCCGACGGCGGTAAACAAGGCCAATATTGGCCGATAAATTGGGGCATCCCAAGCCAAAGCATCCAGATGTTGTAAGGAGAGATTTATTCAAAACCACAAAAGCCAACCACATGGTGGTGACACTAGAGGAAGAGTCAGGGATCACAAGATCAAGTCAGTAGGCTTCATCATCTTAGAAAATTATAATTAAAAATGCCAAAGATTCGATGGTTCCAGCTTCTCAAATGTCAGGATTTGTTTGCTTTATATCACTGAAAAGTGATTATCTTCGGGCTGTAAGTTAGACAAAACAAGCTATTTAGTTTTGGGAAATTGTTATGATATTTTCTGACATTTTACAGACCAAACCAAATTGTTTAATTGTAGCCCTAGATGCTTGTAATATACAATATCTCTAAGTTGTGTTTTTATCATCCTGGGTCATCAAACGGTTTTATGGGATCTAATTATATTATTTTAGGGAAGCTTTTAATTTAAGATGAAACTAGGAAGGAAACTGACAGGTGGTGCAGTGATTAGCACTGTCTCCTTACAGCCAGAAAGTCCTGGGTTTGATCCCTGATTCGATTTGGGTTCGTCTTCTGCAAGTTCACCCTGCGTTGGCGTGGGTTTCATCCCGATTTTCACCATCTAGATGGAAACAGATGAGCCACTGTGGCGACCCCTAACAGGAGCGGCTAAACGAAGAAGAACTAGCCAGAAAATCAACTGGCTAACTCACATACTTACAAAACTTTCTTTGATCTGACATCCTTCATATCTGACAGACTGCGTATTACTAAATCACATCAGTTTCCCGTAACAGCAGCTTTCCCTGTCACATCCTGCTTAACATGTCCCCACGGTTAAAACCCTGGACGTTCCTAAATCCAGTCTGCTGCTCCCAGCGAACTGGATTAAGCTGCTAAAGACTCACAAATTAGACAATCTGATCTCTATCAGCCTCTGAGGACTCTCAGGAATTCCCAGTCACACGTGAAGCTGTTTCAAAGTGAGATGACTACATGAACTTCCTCCCAATTCCCCATAAAGAGCTATTTCTCCCTCTTGCCAGGTTTCCTGGTTAAATTAGAGTTGAATGAATACCTGATGGAGACAGAGCAGGAGGGAGAGGATGAGACATTACAGTGGCGAGGAACAAACCTCCAGGACATCTCTAACATGTGCTGTGAATCTGAATCCTGCCCAGATCCAACATTACTTGGTGTCTAACTATGCGGCCTGAGATGGACTTTAATTAGATTAAATCCTCTTATTGTACTGAATTAAATCTACAGTCTGAATTACACTCACATTCCACTTAGTCTCCAGTGATGGTTAGACTGTGCAGAATTTCTGACAATTGACACACACACACTAGTTATGGTTGTAACCGCTGCGGTCTCATAGGTCTGAGTGACTCACATAGCTATCGGATCATCTCCTAACCACATGCATACACATAAATGACAAGTTCCAAACTCCTGAAACCAAAGATCAGTCATAGCTAGAGGGCGCTTATTCGCACAAACACACCCACACACACACAGAAAGAGTGTTTTCATCTGCCTCTAATCAGAGAAGCCACTGAGGCTAACGATTACTGGAAGAGGAGAGGGAGGAGGAAGAGGAGGATGGACGAGGAAAGAGGAAGTCAGTGGAGATTTCAGGGAAATAAGGGGTGAAAAAGGTGAAATTGAACAGCCTAGTCCCCTAAAAAGTATGTTCCCATACAATGAAATAGCACTGTCAGTTCCTTTTTGAAGGAAAGTGGATTACATTTCTATTTCATGTATCAGAAACATGTTTAACCTCTTCTACTCACCACTGGGTTGATACTATTTATTACATAGATCTGGAGCTAAATTTAACCATTTTTTACTACTCAAGCATTGATAGAAATAATCAAAAATCCCTCCAAAAAGCATATTAAGACACTAAGACCTAAGAAAAAAAAGCCATGCTGTGATTTTGGTATCAAAAAGCAAGATAATAGCTCTAAAAGAGCTACAGCCTCTGAAAGTCAGCAGAGGTCAGCGGCATCCTCAAGGAGTTAAAGAGGTTTAATCAAAGTCTGCGCAAGGCAGCGTCGAGAACATTAAATAACAATAATAGAATAGAATTAAATAAAAATGAACAGAATTAATTTCAGTTGTATTTTTTTAAAGATATAATATATAACAAACTGTGAATGCATTTGCAATTGACTATCATGACATTAAACCACAGAAATTGATCAGGCAGCGCTTTAGCTTCACTAAAGTAGCAAAAATAATAAATATTAAACATTATGGCCATTCCTACACAGTTCTCCAACCATGTATCTTGTATGTATATGTAGCTACCTACTTCTGAGACATTGCAGCTGGTCCTGACAAAACCAAACTAACATAAAACTAAAAATATAAAAACTAAACCTTTCTGCACTGAGATTCAGCGTACCCGTGGTTTGCAGACGAATACAATGCCAACATGTTATGGCGACTACGTTGAATACAGTTAGAGATGTGGAGGTGAAAGAAAACCTAAAATCTGAAGAAATATGAGTAAAACCACAGTCACAATCACCATGGCTGTTCATCTTGTAGTCACTTGACGCCCTAGCAGACAATTAGGAGATGCTCCCACACCACAGGAAGCATTTAAAAAACCCACAGCATTCACTACATAGTTCAGTGTGTGTCCCTTGTATTTCCCCTCCTGTCACCTCTCTTCCTCACCTCCTCTTTCCCCTTCACTTCATCGACCTTTTTTTTGTCCTCTTTTCCTCCCACCATCTTCCATCTGCTCTCCCTGTCAATCATCCTCTTCAGTTACCCCCTCTCACGCACTCCCTGAGCGAGAGCTGCATTGTGTATATATGTGTGTGTGTGTGTGTGTGTGTGTGTGTGTGTGTGTGTGTGTGGCGTGTCAGAGCGAGTGTGTTTGACATTGCCTCAGGCTGCTCCCTGTCACAATTGTCACGTTATGATGAAGCATTGTTGTGATAGCGGAAAATATTCAAGGTAGGACGGAGGGAAACTTTTTCTGTCGCACTTTTTTCACCCTCTACCCCATCGCCCTCCTTTAACTACCACCCCTCCTCCACCCTCCTCTTCCTCCCTCCATACCTTTATCTGCAGGGAGCTCTCGTTCAGATTGTCCTCTCTCTTCTTGGCGTCCTCCATCAGCTGGGCGTTCCTGCTCTTCTCCAGCTGCTCCTTGTGTTTCAGGTTGGCCACCTTCTTTGACTGGTCCTTCATCTGCCTGCACACACACAAAATGCAAAGTCAAAATCAATACATACAGTAGTTTTGATTTCTCTTTTCATTTAAAAAGGGAATATTCCCCTATTTTTGTGACACATTAGATTCCTGTATGTCTATAAAACATGCTGACTATAACATTAAAGGTTGTTTTCACTAAGAAGTTAACGATTGTGATATTCATGGATATAGAGTTATGTGGTAAATGCACACCAACTATTAGGTGCTGGTCATTGGCAGTGGCCTATTTAGAAGAGAAGATATTAAGCTCCAATGCTTTTATTTCATCACTAGCAGAAAGTTGGTTAAAAAAATAAAATAAAAAATAAAAAAGAGCAATCTAAAAGTAAAAGCTTCAAGCAAATGGGCCTGTATTCATTTAGCCACTTAGATTATGGGCCAAAAATGCACAAATGCCACAATAAAATAGTGCGTCCTTGTAACCTCTCTAATATGCAGACCATTAAAGCGCAACATCAAGTCATTCCTCCTCTCTTATTCCTCTGAAATAAAGGTAAATGAAGAAGAAGGCAGAAGGCTTACAAAAGTCCTAAATATCACTATTTTCGTCCTGATTTGATGTCATGTTGAGAGGCTGTTACCATGTTAAGTCATCAAACAAATAAGAAATTGGAGAAGCCGTGAGAAATTACAAGCTTTAACAGCATTAAACACTGACAGCAAAAATCTGCCAAATCGACCCCAAACGTATGCACAGAAACACCACAGACTGTGTAAGAAAAGTGGACATACGGTGCCTTCAAATGGAGCTCGTGAACTTGTGTTTACGAGATGGGAAGTTGTGAACATGACATGTGTGGCGTTCAAGTGGTTAAGCTGTGAAGGACACTGCTGCTATATATAATATATGTTACTGTATGAGTCTAGAAGCCACAGAGGCTAACAAGCAAGCAGGCTAGCAGGTGGGTAACATAATGAAGGAAAGGCATAACGACAGCGGAGAAAGACAAGGTCGTTGAGAATATCAACATTTTCCTCAGACATAAAATAACCAAGAAAAACAGTATATGACTAAAATGTCAATATACTCTACAATATTAACTTATGATGCACCAATAAATGAACTTCCATGAGTTCCGCATTTTGGGCGTCGCCATCTTGGTTTCTGGCAGTCGCCATCTTGGTTTTTTGTAACCAGAGGTGACACAAGAGGGTGGAACTCAGTACAACCGAACACTGAATAAGAAAATTTTTAGGCAACCAAAAAGCTGTATTAATTTTTATGATCAGAAAACACACCGTGAAAGGGTTAAAATTCTAAGACAAAAACACAGACGACTCCCAGACTGGACAACGCCGTGGTAGTAACCAGTCAATCACAAGATAGCACGCCCTGAAGCATCCCCTGCTTTATGGTCTATTTGACTCTCATAATTTACTAAATGAGCATCATGCTGTATTGAAGAAGACTTGAAACTAGCGACTGAGACCATAAACTCAGGATTACAATGTTTACTGAAGTAATAAATCAAGTGAGAAGTAGGCTCATTTTTTCATAGTCTTCTATACAATTCGACTCTTTTTGCAACCAGAGGAGTCGCCCCCTGCTGGCTATTAGAAAGAATGTAAGTTTAAGACACTTTGCATTGGCCTCACTTTTCAGAAGTGGAAGATGTTTGCCTGAGAAACACTCGACAAACCAAACTGACCTGCATTCACAATGCTGGCAGGCCACACAAGTGCAGCTGATATTTAATATATAAAGTCGAACCGTTTCCCACCGAACACATGCAGGACACACGGTCTGTTACTGCCATTAAGATGATACTGCAAGACACTCTGATGAACTCCTCTGTGCAATACAATGCCGTAATGACACCCCTTAGGGCCAATATAATGTACAGATCAGTACAGGAATTCAATAAGAAGCTATGAATCAATGACTAGGTGACATTTGAGATTCCTCTACAGTGGGAAGCATGAAGGTCTTTTCACGGAGGGATTACTGTGTGTCGGGAAGCAGAGTCTAAATCATCATCTGGGGAATGACGGAGAGATTCCTCATGGGAGCAGCAGGGTTTAGAGATGGAGAAAGGGTTTAATCCCTGTTTAAGCTGTCTGGAAGCCATTGTGGCTCTGTCACAGACCTATCAGCTACCACAGCAGCTTGACTCGATCAGGACCTCTCATACCTTTCACACAGAGTGTACCAGTAAGGTTTAACAACGTCTACTGAATCATGACACAATGAAATATAAGTCAAACACCAAAGGATAAATGTGTAAGTATATCTAACAAAGACAAAACAAAAACTGCTGACTCGCATTTGAAACTCAGTAAAAGTCCCTCTTGTCGTCTGTGCGTCTTTTGTATGTTTGCATTCTTTAAATGCCTGCTCTGTGCAAATGTTTATGCATGTGTGTGCGATCCTGTTAGAATAACGTTTTACAGTCTCGTAGATAAATCCATTTTCTTCACTTCCATCGCTGCAGCTGCTAGTAAAACAGGGCTGACCACCAGTGATGGGAATCCACAGCAAACTCTCATGAGCATATGCACTCACGGGAAAACACTTTTTACGAGCCGTACTCTGCACATTTTGTTTCCTTAGGTGTAAGCAGGTTCCAATTGTCACATGACCTTCGACCTTCCTCCGTGCGCCACAAAGCTTTGAGCATTCGCAATCCCACGTTGCTGTTTCACTTATTTTATTTCCACTGCTTTATTCCTTTGAGTGCAATCTTCCCTCTGAAGTCACAAAAGTATAAAGTTTTATTTGTTTACATCTACGGTGATATACATATTCTAGCGTTGAAATATTTAATAACACCCTCTCTCTTTCATCTTTCCTGTCTATCTAAGCAATAAACTATCCACTAAACTAACCTAAAGTAATGTGAGTAATCCATCAATTGGGTTTTACTTTACAGTATCGCCGCCAGAAAAGTTGAGAAATGATACTGGCAGAGGACGGTAACATAAAAATCCTCTATGTGTTTGCTAAAAGGTCCAGGGGGCCCAATTCCAAACCAATCCAGAGAAACCTGGGAAGCTGGAAGAAATATTTAAATGCGGCGACGACGGGGCCAAAACAGCTCCACAGCACCTGGGCGTTCAAAGCTCACAGAATAATAATCAGCGTGTTAAGCTGCATGTGTGTACATGTTTTACTTGTACTGTTTCGTGTGCATTTTAAAGGCCTACATTGCATTATTATCACATTCAAATTGGGCTCAAATGTTAAACAGGAAACCAGATGAAGTAAGCGTGGAGTCAGATTCATTATTTTCTGTTTCCTTTGTTCCGTCCTGATTTCAGTTTGCACCCTGAATGTGGGATAAATTTGAATATTTTGGATCAATTTTGTGCTTTACGCCCTGCGTGAGTGTGTAACAGGTCATAAACCGGCAGGAATGTTCCTATTGGAGGATTTCCAGGAAGCTCCAACCATCTGGTTAGCTCTCTGAGGTTTCCCCCCTTCATGCTACATTTACTGCACGTATGTGCATGTGGAATAGACTTTTTAGTTTGCAATGTTTCCTGTTGACTCAACACTCATTTCCCACTTCCCTCCGTTTCCTCTTGTGCTAATGCTAAACACTTGTTTGTCTGTATCGCTTTTCAGCACGTAGCTCATTTGCATGGGTAACTATCACGCATTTGCATCAAACCTGTGTTGCTTTTTCCTCCTCCTCCTCTCATTGGAATATTCTTGCTCACTAAAACCAACACTGACCTTTCCCTCCAGGTATTTGCCTTTTTTGCATGTTTCATTATAATCATTTGTATGAACCAATGTACGAGGATAAATGTACTTGGCCTCACCGCTCCCCCTTCCTCTCAGTCGTCTCCACGCTGGCTCCCTCTCCAAATGCAACATTACTCTTTCCTCTGGATGAAATATTCTCAGCAGACCATGGTTCATTTCTTCTCTCCTTCCTCTCCCTCTTTTGTCACTTCCATCTCCTGTGCTTTACTTTCCCCTCTGACTTCTCTTCTTCTCCTCTCTAAAAAATAAACCGTAAACATTTGTTTGCCCAATTTGCCGTTTTCCATCTTCTTAATAATATTTTACCATCTGCTTATGAATCTAATGTATCATGATGTTAATTATCTGTGACGCTGAAGCGTCTTTTTATGAAGTGATGTAACAGACTTCTAGTCTTTCTAAATGGGTTTAAAATGTCAAGAGACTTGTCAGTTCCCACATGTATAGAACTAAGAGGCAGAGGTGGGTCCAAGTCATTGATTTGCATGTCACAAATCCAGATTAAAGTCCCAAGACTAGACTGACAAGTCCAAAGCCAAGACAGGCAAATCCCTAATCAAGTCCCAAGTCAAGAATGACAAGAGTCAAGTCAAGACAGACAAATCCTTAGTCAAGTCCAAAGTCAGGACAGACAAGTCCCAAGTTAAGACTGACAAGAGCAAAGTCATGACAGACAAGTCCCAAGTTAAGACTGACAAGAGCAAAGTCATGACAGACAAGTCCCAAGTTAAGACTGACAAGAGCAAAGTCATGACAGACAAGTCCCAAGTCAAAATGGGCAAATCCCTAGTCAAGTCTTAAGTCAAGACAGGCAACTCATCAAGTCCAGTCCTAAACTCTTTGAATCCTAAACAAGTGCTCGTCAGCAAATATAATGTCATGTTAACAACAGAATAATAATAAATATAATTTACAAAAATCATAAATGCTTTTAAATGTTATGACAAGAGCAGCTGATCTTAATCATAAAAAAGACGATCTGGGGAATTAATTGCTGGGACTGAATGCCTTTCCAAAGCCATGTTTATTGCTGAATAATTATATCAAATGGATATATTCCACATGTATTATGCATATTTCCCCATCGTGCTCTATCTCATCATACATTAATATCTTTAAACTTTGGGATGTTGACTTTATTTAAAAAAAAAAGCCTGTGGGTTCGTAATGATGCAAGAACCAATGGGTCTGGTAGCGCTGTGGAAAAGGCAGGAAAATATCCCTATGGGGCGTCATAACGTATCGCATTAATATTATTTCTATATTATTATGTAACTGTGATGTTGTGATATGGGTTCAAATTCATGTATATGAATAGTTTTTTAAGAAGTTGTAGTTGTGAATCGACACGTTTAATTAAACACTAAAACACTTTCATTACTCTTGCTGGCTTTAAGGAGCAGAAGTTGCTCGGTCACCTCGATGGCTCGGCTCAGCGGCGGCAAAGTGCCATTTGAAGCTGTTTTAATATGTAAAATACTTCCTTCAGTCTCCCTCTGAAATCACTTTCAACAACTGCTGCAAACCGCTGGACGAGGCGGAATCACAGGAGGGTTCGCTTCGCCCACAACGCTGTAAACACGACGCAGAAATGTGCAGCGAGACCACGTCGGCACACACACACACACACACACACACACACACACACACACACACACACACACACACACACGGTGTCAACTGTTCCAAACACAACCTGCTTTGTATTAGAGTCTCTTAGTCGGACCACACGCAAATATCTAAAGCACATACACACAGCTGTGCGTGCGACTGCATGTAACAGAACAACATGCGTCCACTTTCCAACATTTGCGCAGAAATACCCACACGCAAACATGGTGGCACACCGTGTAAACACATGCTAACGTAAACACACCCACTGCACTTGTTGACAGCACTTTGAACTTCCTCAAGTTTGCAAAACCTCAAAAATACCCTAATGTGCTGACACACACTCATATGTGCTATATATAAACACACACATCATGTACAGAAATGTACAAACATAGAATCGCCTTCATTAAAACTTGAAGAAAAAAAAAAAGTAAATACTTCTGGCAACTAGCAGTAAAAATGAAAGCACGCACACACACACACACAATCTCATAAACTTCAGTAAACCTCAAAGTCTCCAAAATAAAAACTTTTTTTAACCTCCCTCATTAGCATGCTGCTGATATTCAGGGACCCACATTAAGGTAATATTAATATTACATTTGGAGTCCTGTATAAATATTTGATCAGAAATGCTCGGGGGCCTCATGTATGTTTACTGCACATAGTTCACCCGACATTAACATCAAGGATTTCCTTTTAACCATTCGGAATCCAGTATTTCCCTTGAAAATACAGGAAATATTGGTTCAGTTTACTCAGCCCATAAAAACTATAAAACATAAAAAAGATCAAAAACATAATAGTGCTGTCTATTATGGACATTTTGGAGGAATAAAGAAAGCAATAGTTATATTGCTGTTTGCAGAATGACTGTAGAAAATCCCTGATGTAGAGAGGAAACAAGCAAGGCAATAAGCAGACAGAATGAAATGTCTTCTTTAATAGCATCTGTCCTAATAAATCATAATCACTGCATATATCCACATTACAATCAGAAGTAACCATACCGCTAAATGGAAAGTGTTTAGATAATAGTAATAGTGTACGCATGTGACGGAGAGCTGCAGTTGATCTTGGCTGTGTCTTTGTTTTACATGGAGAACAACACCGACACTCTTCTTTAGCCTCATATTTATCCTCTGATCTGAACTCTGGATTATATTGTAGACGAGTGGACAGAAGAAGACGACGACTATTATTACGTCTCAATACCTACAGTACGCTGTTAACTGTATGAAATACAGTAGCGTTCCTTTGACCCTAATGTTCTGTTTGAGACCTCAGGATCTTAAACATCTCAAAAAAACATCATGATACCTCTATAAAATCAGTTTTTAAGTCTAATATGACTATGACTATTGTTCTGAAAGGTGCTTTATAAATTAGATTATTATTATTATTATTATTATGGCATTACATTAGTTTTATTGTGATTTTCATGGGTACTTGACATTGTTTTATCACACTGAAAAGTCATCTTTTTTCTTAATTTTACAAGAATTGCTTAAAAACATGATTTTGAGGGCTGCAATGAATTATTATTTTAATTACTGATTAATCAGATGATAATATGATAAAATAATGAAATTGCCTATTAGAATTTGTCATAGCCCAAGATGTATTCATACAGCTTGTTTTATTCAATCAAACATCCAAAACCCAAATATATTAACTTTACTATCATAAGTTTTTTTTTTTTTAATTATTATTATTATTATTATTTTTTAAAAAAGCATCAAATCCTCACAGTTAAGAGCTGGAACTAAATTAGTTTGCGATTTTTGCCTGAAAAATGACTAAAATAATGAATCAATTATTGTAATGGTAGTGGAACTGTAAATTGGGGAAACTGTTGTGGTTGAGGTCAGGTATGAATAGTTAAGGTTAAGTTAAGGAGTTTTTTCAAATCTCAGCATAGATTTCGCAGTTTGTGGGTTACCCTCTAAATAAGGCCTATCAAAATGGCTGCTGATTAAATATCAATTGTTACAGCTATAAAATAATAAATCGACTTGAGTTTTTGTGTTATTGGGAGTTTTATAAGTTTGTTCACAACAGGTCTAACTAACTGACCCCAAACATAAGTCATGTCACAATGTACGACATAATTACTTGATTTCTTTGTCTGCCAATTACTTTTTGGCAAACGTAAGGAATGCACACATTCATTCATACATTGCTGTTTAACATGCAAAGCATAAAATATTTCCTTATTAACGATGCTTTATGGTTATTCGTGTATTTTTCTGCCTTTACCATATGTGCAAGCTCAGTTTGTGGCCAAGCAGATAACTTAATACTTCTATGACTACATATTGAGTATTAGTAAGGTCAGAAGGACAGACTATTGTCTTTTCTCTGCCTGCAGTCTCAAACAATGAGGAAATGAAGCAACAAAACACAAAGATTAATATAATAATACTACAAAAGAAAATATAATAGGACAATAAAGTAATAATTCACAGAGAGCAGCAGCCACTGTGAGCTACTGTAGATTTGTCTATTTTGAGAATACTGAGCAAAATTGTAAACAAAGTGTTTTTTTCATTCTCCCTCAGTACTGGGAATGGTGTGTGTGTGTGTGTGTGTGTGTGTGTGTGTGTGTGTGTGTGTGTGTGTGTGGCATGTATTTTAATTAGATAACTCTCAGCAGCCATCCCCACTGTAGTCTTGTCACCTATTAGCTGGCAAAGTCTTTCTTGCATGTGTGTTTGTGTGTTGAGGACAGGAGAAAAAACAATGTGCAAGGGTCTGTGATAACGTGCGAGTGTGTGTGTGTGTGTGTGTGTGTGTGTGTGTGTGTGTGTGTGTCTGCTTGTTGTCACCCATTAGCTGACAAATCCCTGCACCACCTCAATGCTCAGAGTCATACAGGACCTCAAAGGGATCACACACACACACACACACACACACACACACACACACACACACACACACACACACACACACACACACACACACACACACACACACACACACAGAGTGAAGCAATGCAATTCCTTTTTAAGATACAGAAACCTTGATGTCAGACATTTGGCAGTGGATGAGGAGTTCCTTAGCTCAAGATCAAAACAACCAGTAAAAAAAAAAAAAACACAAAAAAAGGACAGAAGAAGAAAAAGAAGTCTTCTGTCGTCTACCAGACAGCAATGCAGTGCTAACTTTTTCTTTTATTTCGCTCCCCCTCTAGAGTTGAATCACAAAACACCAGAACAACAGGGATGAAAAAGCCGACAAGACGGTGGGGGGAACTGGAAGTTGAAATAGAAAGAAAGAGCAAAGGAGCAGCTGGCACCGGGGAGACCTTCACAGCAGAGCAGAGCGCACAAAACACTCCGACCACCAGATTTATGCAGGAAACAGAAGGGACAAGTGGTTATTATGTGGTCGATCACAATGTGTAGGTCAGAGACGTTTCAGTATGACTTTGATATGTCTGTTAAAAAAGACCTAATTCAGACTTTTTGGTTTTGCATGCTGAAATGTCATTACAGAGTCACCTCCTGAGTGCAGATAGGAATATCTAGAAGTCATGAAAGAAGAAAAATAAGGGAGTTTTTTTCAGTCCTGGGATATGGACGAAGCTTTATGGTGCCATACTTAAAGAAGTAGTTGGACATACTCAAGGTGATATCTGTCCCTTAACTATGAAGCTACAGCCAGTTAGCTTAGCTTAGCATGAAGACTGGAAAAAAGGGGAAACAACTAGTCTGGCTCCCAAAAGGTTGAGAAAAACCACCAACCAGCACCTGTAAAGTTCACTAATTAACATTTTATATATTGTTTGTTTAATCTTTCCAAAAGCCACAAGTTTTGGTTTACTGGCGGTTATTTGTCGGACTATATCTTGGCTAGGAGCAGCGACTTCCTGGAGTCTCTGCTGATTGCCTGGCAACTCGATCAGACCATAAAAGATTGTGAAACCTCGGTCGAACATTCAAAATAGGGTTTGAACTGTTTAACAAAAGTATAACAGGAACAAAATGTGGAGTTATTTCTCTATAAAAGCCACAAAGACAGAAACCCAACAGAAGTAAGAAGAACTCTGAGCAAAAGTTCACAGCTGTCCGACTTAATGATGGCGATACATCGCTAGAACATTTCTCGTTTGCTGCGGTAGCCTGAAATTTGACCTTAGCGCTGGTATCGTGACAGGAATATAATGGAGGGTGCGAGAAAGAAACAATAATGTTTCCTCTTCAAAAGAGGCAGTGATATGGCAGAGAAAGAGAGAGCAGAAGGAAAGTCAAGGTGTCTCCTTCAAAGACAGACGGACATGATGAGAATGATTAAAAACAGAGTTCATGACAGAGTGAAAAGAGATGAGAGAGTGTCTCGATGCAAGGACGAAAAGTATGACAATGCAGGAGAGCGCGATGAGAGAGAGACGGTGACGGAAGAAGGAAAAATAGGCGTGCGGTACTAACCTTGAGGCAAGACTGGGTAGAGCAGCGTTGCATTGTAAAGATAAAAGAAAAAGGGAAAGAGAGACGGAGAAGGAGAGGGAAAGGTGAGCGGGAAGACAGGAGTTGAGTGCTAAGTTAGCCAGTTTGATCACTCTTCAAAGAGGAAAGAGATGAGAGACAGCTAGAGACATAATTAACCATAGAGACACAGCAAGCAGACACATAAACAGGAAGACAGGCATGACCAAGCAAACAGCTAGGCAGGCAGACAGACAGGCACATAGACAGGTTAACATTTCTTCTTTATTGAGGGTTATGAGGGGCCTGCTCACCTCACATGACCTCTACAAACATTTAATGTGGACCTATTATGCTCCTTTAGTGTGTTATATGTTTTTGTGCATGTAAAATGTCTGTAAAATTACAAAGTGCCTGAAAAGCTTAAAGTCGCCTTTTCTTCTGTAACACGGTGATGTCACAAAGTAACACATTTGCATTAAGGCTAGTCTGTAACAAAGCTAGTCAGAGCGGAGCTGGAGCGGAGTTCGAAGAGTTCGGTGTGGTTGACCAATTATAACAGTGGGCCAGCTGACCAATCAGAGCAGACTGGGTTTTTTTGGGAGGTTGAGGGTGCAGGAGCTCAAAAGGCCCTGACACAACAAGCGGCTTAGTATTTTCGGTGTGTTCTGCACCACCGATGGTTTCACAACAACATGGCCATATGGAATAAGGCTAAGTGATGAGACAGATTGATGTGAAAATGGTCAGCAAACACCGCTTTATTTCATGTATGTATCATAACAACAGCTTGTATATCCGCAGTCTTCCAGTTTCCCTTTTGAACGACGAATACGGACTAACACGACCTGCCGGAGTTATTTCATATCATGCAAGCACGGAACGTACATGCTAACTGGCTGTCAGCTGTAGTCTTTGCGGTGTGTTCGGGTGCAACTTGACGGTTAAAACAAAGAAAGTGATGTAACGTGACGCAACAGGCGGCCTCTGTCACCACTAGTTCTCTGATGTCCGGTGTTTAAAACAGACGGTGAAAAGAGGTGCTGCAGCACAGCTGGCATGAGAAAAAGTGTTTTTTTTTTTTTTTTTTTTTTTTTTTTTACATTAAAGCATGTAAATTAAATGAATTAGCCAATCAAAGCAGGAGCTGAGAGCGTGCGCCCTATGAGTTATTTCTTCTTCACTGGTTTTGATATCGACTTTTTTCCACTTCCCACAGGGGCCACTTGCGCGGATTTGTGGACTCCGCCAAAAGGCATATGGCGTGTAATCATTAAGATATGAAATTTGAAGAGAAAATTCACTTCCTAAATTGGTTGACCCCAAAAGATTTCCACACAATCGCTCCTCATGTGCTTTGGTTGAACTGGCAGAGCTCAAACTCCAGGGTGAGCTTATGCCTGGGAACGCACGCTAACGACGGCGTGCCAAAGACAAATTGTCCATTACAGAACAATATAACACGCAATAAACTTCTCTAATTTCCCATTACTCAGGTTTATACTCTACATTGCTCTAAACCTCCTTCTCTCTTTTTACTTCTTCCATCTCCAGTCTTTTCTGTCAGTTTCGTTTTGCTTCCCTCTCCCCACCGTGTTGTCTCTTCTTCTTTTCTTTCCCTCGCCGTCGCCACCCGTTACTTCATTTCTGTCTCCTTGTTTTTCTCCCTCCACCACCACCTTCCTTTCCCCTTTTTCCTCTTTTCTTTCCCTCTCTCTGTTTTCCACTCTTCCATCCAAATCCTTTATTTTGGCCATCAGGGCAGATTTTCAGCTCCATTTCCCCTCAGCGTGAAGTCACTCAGTCTGCTCCAATTAACATCGTAGTTACTGAAATAAATAACCTGGTACCATTACAGCTGGATTTTAACCAGAGGGGAGAGAGAGTGTTGATTTTTACCCTTGTTTAACCCACATCTGATCTTTTCATTAGTAATGTTCTTGCTGCTGCCCACTCATAGCCCAGGGTTAGCCTTGGTGCCAACAGAAGAGTTGGCCACAGGCGAATGTATCCTCCTCTGACGTACCTGTTAGCTTGAGGCTAAGTCTTATAATTCACAGCAGGGTTAGGTAGCCTTGGGACAAAGTCAGTATTAACACACTTTATGTTGCAGGGTCAGTGCTTGTGGGTTCAAAACAACCTAGTTGCTGAACGTATTACTATAATCAAAACAGGGAACGTTCGTTAATTTTTACACTAACAAATACTGACATCTAACAGCCAGTAAAAGAGCAGTTGGGTTAAAATGCCTCAATGGTACCTTGACAGTAATTTTTGAGGCAGGGGTAACGACTATCACAAGAGGGAAAATAAAGATCACTCTAATTTACCATTCGCTAAACCCATTCCCTAAACACTGCATTGAGATTTGGATTTTTCCAGGTGCCACTCTTTATTTTAAAATTTTGGGGGATGGTGTTTTTTTTAGCCTTTCCAAAACCAAAAACACAAAAGCCAAAGTGTAAGAAATGTACTAAACAGTAGGGGTGTCCCATATACCATATTCAAGGCTCCAGAGCTTCAGTATCAGTCAGCAGCCACTATTCAAAGTTTTCGGGGGGCTCAGCCTACAGTGTCACTGGTGGACCGCCGTGAGACTGCCAGACAACAGAGGCTGCTTCTCGTCCTCTGCTTCTTCTGCCACGTTTTTCCAGCTTGTTTGAACGATACAGACACACCTCTGCCTGTGTGTAGTGTCTGCGATTTCAGACGTACCTCAAAGTCACGTTTGCACTCCGAGGCTGATGTCTCGGCAAATACTGCTCTTTGACAGCGCTCAGCTGCAAGCCTGTGCATGCCCGTTCCCTCCACGGGTTACATTGGACAACGCTCTGACGCGCGACACGACTCGATAAGGACTCCAGCCAGACATTTCTCTGTTCTCGGCTGGGATGGATGGCATAGCGCTGCAACACGTGTCAACCGCTGGGGTTAAAAAACAAAATAAAACCTGAATATCAGAATTGTCCACACAACGAGCGACCAATGAAATAGTCGATTATTTAGGTCTAGCCCTACTAAACAGTGTGTTTGTCTGTTCCACATTAAGCTGCGATTATTAGCATGTCCAGCTAACTAGCTACAGCAGCAATAAAACCACATTTTTTCTAATGTTAAGTGCATACCGTATTTTTCGCACTAGAAGGCGCACTTAAAATCTGTTTAACTCAGACACTGATGATGAAGGATTTGACGGATTTGTGGAAGAGGAACGAACTGAAAAGTGAGTGTATTGTTTTGTATTTCATGTGTTACAACTGAAAAATGTTAAGTGTTATTGAAGTTATTGAGTTATTAAATGAACTGAATAAAGTTTGACTTATCTGACCGTTTTGTTTCACTTAATGCGCCTTATAATCTGGTGCGCCTTATAGTGCGAAAAATATGGTATTTAAGACACCCTTTATAAGATTCAACTTTAAATGATAGCAGCAATAAAAAGTCGGCTGTATACATTGTTTTCAAGCAATTTATGGAGTTAACATTTGCATGATTGCTGCTGTCATTTTGGCCAATGAAATCAAGCACATATTATTTTAAAAATAATTTATACATTTTGAGTAGTAAAGCTGCCTCTGTTAACACTGTTTAAAATAGAAAGCTTGAAAGCCGTAGCAACAGTAAGTAATGGGGACCGGTCAGTTCTGCCCTTTTCATGACTGCGTTTCACCATGTCAACACCTAACCACAGCCAGGGATAGTTTCCCTCATCATACAGCTAACAGCTAAATGCAACCACTAAATGTGAAGATGTAAAAAGTATCATACTTCCTTACACCCTCTAATATAACCTCTACAAACCGCATACTTCACAGTAATGACTGTGTGTTTGCCAGTGTGTAAATGCAAAGTTAAATTTCCTCATAAAAATCTACTTAATCTTAATTTTACTATTACAAGATACTGTTCTCAAATGTGCGGCACTAAGCCTGGATTTAATACCTTTCCTGTTTCCAAAGAGCAGCCTACAAAGTTCAGATATTAAATATCAGAGAAGCTTTTATTTTATTGTAATCTACGGGGAGAATGAAACATCTTTCAAATACATATGATGTAAGATCTTAAAAAATCCCACATGTTCACCCATCTGCAATTTTAAAACGGTTATTAAGTTACACTACAACCTTATCCACAAAGCTAGTACTGCTGTAAATCTGCATCTGTGGCTACTGGCAGACTAAATAACACACACACACACACATAGTTACAACCCACCAGTTTGAAGTCAGCAGGTGCTGAATTATTAATAGTCTAGTATTTCTACTGGCCAGACGGAGACACAGTGAGGAAACACTGAATCTCCCCAAAATCATTAACAACCATTAGTATTACAGTCAAACTACTAAACACACAGACACAATCTCTACCCACTCCCACTCTCTCTCTGTCTAAGGAAGAAACTGGAAGACAAGATTAAAGAGACAGAAAGACGGCTCTGACCCTTGAAGACAAACTTTACTCTCACAACTCTGACAACAATATACCTTTCTGTACACTTCAAATAGTTTTTTTACAGTATTATTTAACTTTTGGCCATAAGATAAAGACACCTGACCCTGCTTGAGAGGTTGTTTTTGCGAAACTAAACTTAATCTCCAGAGGCTCCTGTTTTACGCCGTCCTCTTCATTCAGAAATACTCATAAACAGACAGACAGGCAACAGAATGAAACAGATAATCAGGGAGACAGGTAAACACAGACGCATGCATGCATGCAGACAGATAATCAGATAGACAGAGAGAAAAGACAGATTAAGGTTAAGACTAGTTTATCGTAAGAGTGAAAGGTTAGGTTAAATTCCACTGACAAACCATTCCTATTAGCATAAAGGAAATACATAAAACAACAGAGTGAACTGTCCAGACTCCTAATGAAAGAAAAAGAGTGGGTTAAACTCTTCGAGCCAGACATCCTCGGCTGAAAGTAAAACAAAAGTGAAGCGTGAAAACAGAGCCACTAAATGAAAGAGTTGCATCATTGACAGGAGCGGCGGCTCAAAGAGTTTCAAGCTGTACAGCCGAGACTCTGGTGTCAAACTGTGCCCTCGTTTTACGAACTTTTGGGAGCGGTTTGGCTCGTCACACTGCAGAACAACAGACGACAAAAACCTCTGTTGATGCACTGATGTGTGAGAGCACAACTCCAATAAATGGCCTTTAGA
The DNA here is from genome assembly GCA_947000775.1 of Pterois miles. NCBI lineage: Eukaryota > Metazoa > Chordata > Actinopteri > Perciformes > Scorpaenidae > Pterois > Pterois miles. The sequence goes on along the minus strand of CAMQGK010000549.1, from coordinate 13,271,753 downwards.
GGGAACCAATGCTGCAACTCTTTGAAGGTTATTAGTGAACATACTCAGCTTTGTCCCATGTGGAAAAGGTTTGCAAAACATGCGAAATCTCTTCACAAGTCGCAATTGTTTATCTTTTATGTTCTTTAAATGTGCTGCAATCAGAGGCCATTATCAATTCATCTGCTGTTTGTAGTATTTAATTCATCGTGTTCTCTTTAAAATGTTAGAAAACAGAAAAATATCCATCATAATTTCATCATCGGGGTTCAATGTGGGATATTTAAATAGCCTGTTTTATCTGAATTCAAAGATATCCAGATTAATATCACATATAAGAAAAGAAATTTTCACACTTTTTGGGTATTTTTGCCTGAAAATTGAATCGTTCAAATCAGGGAAGGGGGCCTGGATCTGAGTGAACTTGACCCCAAAGTCCAGTTTGTTTGATGATTGTAGGTATGGTCATTGGGGTTGAGCAATGATTGTTATTTCATTTAGCTAATTTAATGGCTAATTCACTGCTCAGCAGGGGAAACAATGTGTAGAGTGGCAGATTTTCACATATAACTCTGTGAAATACGAGTTGGCGATTGTTAGTAAGACTGACGAAATGGTTTTGGTGAGTTTTATTGTGTTTCTGTTAAGTCTGAATGAAGTGTTTTACGATGCTCCTCCGCTACAACAGCAGATCTCAACATAAACAAATACAGGTGAACGATGATGCAAGTGTACTCAGGTACAGATCAGCTTTACTAATATGAAAGCTGAGCGGTGGGGGAGTGGAGAAGGGGGGCAACCATCCTTTGTACAGTATGACTCAATCGTACCTAATATGAAAACGCCCTAATACAACATTTCACTTGGAGGAACTTCTGACCTATCTATGTGTATGAATCATCTAGGATCTCAACCTCTGGTCCTGTGGTGGTTACAGGTTCCATCCCCGATGGGAAAAACTGAGCACAAATTCATCTTTTGAAGCATTCAATTCCACATAACTTTTCCACATGGGACTGGTTGCTTTCATAGTGCTCTCATATCCCGTCCTCCGACAAGCAAAGTGAGTATTGTCGTGCATCTGTCCAACTGACTGACGGGGCCACCAGCCACTCACGTGCCCAGGTAGTCCCACACCAGCCCCCCCATTGGCTGCTGAGGGGCAGCGGGGGGAGGGGCCTGTTTTTGCGATTGCTGAGAGCGCCACAGATGAGAGGCAGAGGGGTTTCTGGGGTTTGATGGGTGTACACACACAAACAAACATAAACGCACTCACGCAGATGCAGAATCACATGAATGTATATGCACACGCACGAAAATAATGTACAATATTAAGGAAAGATGAAGAAAAGGGAATGAAAGAAGGGAGAGGAAGGGGTGAGAAAAAGGGAAGACTAATGGATTAGTTTGGCAGGAAAGATTACCATAGACTCCAACAACAAAGTGGAAGATGCAGTAATGTTTTTTTAATTTCCTTTTTTTAAAAAAAAGTTTGTCATCTTTTCTTTGTTATTTCTTTATCGCGCTCTCTCACCTCTCCAGTTCATGGATCTTTTTCTCCTTGTCGTTCTTCTCGTTCTCCATCTCCCTCAGGATCTCCAGAAGCCGTTCCACCTCGGACTGTGCCTTCCCAGCATCCTCTTTGTGCCGGGTCACTTCCTGCTCTAGGCAGGAGATGCGTTCGGAGAGTTCAGCGTTGGCCTGGGAATCTGCCGCTGCACTCTGAGCCTGAAACAGAAATTAATCATTATAAATAAACCAAGCTAAAAGGACATGCCAATAACAATATGTGTGTTGACGATGACACGCGCCTTTGTGAACTGTTTAAGAATATAACTGGTCTATAATTGGTTTTTAATAAAATGGCAGTGGGTCTTAAAGTGACCAACAATGTAAAGCGGTTGTGCACATCCAAAACTGTACTAGGCCGGTGCTGGACTAGTAGAAGACAGCAATGAAATATGCAATTTATTGAAGCATCTTAGTAAGCGATTTTTCAAGCACCGAACAGTTAACTAACAGCTGCGTTGAGCTAACATGCTCACAGTGACAATGTTAACATACTGATGTTTAGCAAGTATTATTTTCATCATGTTAGATTAGCATGTTAATATGCTAACAACTGGTAATTAGCACTAAACACAAAGTACAGCAGAGGTTGAATGGCATTAGTTTTGCAGGTCCAAATATGTAATCTCATAAATGTTACATGTGTGATTCAGTAACAGTATTTTGTTAGAGTTTTGTTATTAAGACTAAACATTTTAGTCTGGCTCACTGACGGTGTCTTGGGTTTGAGCTGGTTCCACACATGCAACACAAAGGCCCACGATGCTGATTTACAGTATGTAGAGATTAGTATGAGCATGAAAAGATGACCAAAGTAAAAAACAACTCAAAGAGAGCTGCGGTGGCGTTCTCCTTTCTGCTGCTCTGCTCGGCTACACAGAAAATGCCAAAAATTAGAAAAAGAAAAAACAGAAATAAAACAAAGAAGAAGAAGAAGAAAAAAAAAAAAAGCTTAGAGGTTAGAACAGCTGTGTGTTTTTCCCAGAAGCAAATGTTGCTCTTGGGACAGATTAACTTTGTGTGTGTGCACACGCCTTGGTCACACAATACATAAACCCTATTAGTTTTGGAAGAGGACAACAGTTTTTACAGGTCTTTATGTGGAGAGGAAATGTTTGGGTGTCTGACGATATTATAAGAAGATCTGGGAGGAGGGAAGAAAGACAGAGAGAGAGAGAGAGAGAAAGACAAATAAGAAAGGAAAAGAAGAAACATCACGCACAGTGTCACATGCACAGTGTCAATCAATTCACACACATAGACACGTTTTCAGTCTTTCTTCCATCCATGGAGAACAGAAAGAGCGCAAGAAATAAACTCTGATAAGAGAAACTCTAGAGATCCACTGACACCTTCATTCTCTCTCTCTCTCTCTCTCTCTCTCTCTCTCTCTCTCTCTCTCTCTCTCTCTCTCTCTCTCTCTCTCTCTCTCTCTCTCTCTCTCTCTCTCTCTCTCTCTCTCTCTCTCACACACACACACACACACACACACACACTGAGGGTGTGGTGGTGCTGCTGTCTTCTCCACTCTGTGAAAATGACTGTAAGGCTGTCAGCAAGCCGTCACACACACACACCATTTTATGGGCCGCTGTGTGGGAGAGAATATGTGATATGCAAGCGCACACACACACACACACACACACACACACACACACACACACACACACACACACACACACACACACACACACACACACACACACACACACACACAGCCAGATATCTTTCTTGGAAAACAAGGAAGGAGAGAAAGAGATGAGGGGTTCTTTAGGTTTCCTCCATTTGTTATGTTTCTGTTGATTTTTTTCACCACTGAGATTCATATCACTGATGTTTTTCATTAATTGTTTAATTAGTTCTCAAAATCAGGCGCGTGCACATGATGCAAGGCGCACAGAACAGCATCTATGAGTGGAAAACACCCTCGCGAGGAAGCATTTCTGCTCCTCGTGCACATACGCCGTCCCGCGAGCATGGAGCTGTGACGAGGGCGAGCTCGACGTCGCAGCTGCACAACACTAGCTCGCTCATCGAGTTGACTTTTGAGACTCTGGAGACAGGGATGGAGTAGACAGTGGTAGATGTCTCCGCTCCTTTGATTGGTCACTTTCAACACCCACAACCGGCTTTGTATTGCTGCATTGTGGGTGCTATGTGCAAATGAATGATGTTCTGCTTCCCTCTGTGATGCTGCTGCCTGGTGGGCTCCCTACTCACCCTGTACATTGTTTTTAGTCCACCTGGTTTGGTCCAAATGTAGTCTAAGACGAGTGCTAAACTTGGACAAAATATGCAACCTACACCATCTAATTTTCCTGCTATTATAATGCCATATTTCACGCATTTTCTGTCAAAACTAAATGTGCAGTAGAAGACAGATTTTCTAATGAAGGTCATTCTTGTCAGCATCTTACTGAGTGGTGTGGTATGTTTGCACTGTGCTGTCGGACAGCTAACCTTCTTGAGCTGGTTCTCTAGTTTGACACACTCCTCTCTCTTCTGCTCCAGGCTGATCTCCAGACTCTTCAGCTTGTTGTCCTTCTTCAGAGTGGACGACGCCAGAGAGGACGCCTTCTCCTTCAGATCTAACACTGAAGTCTGAAAGGAAGAAAGATAACAAATAGTGATGATGAGGGGAAACACCATCTTGGCGCTAGACATTGAGCAGCTCTACTGAAGCGAAAATTCAAAGTAATTCCTTGTAATTAACTTTATTAGGAAGTAAACCTGAAAGAGAGTGCATGTGAAATGTTTATAATCCCCCATTGCTCTGTAAAAGTGTGCGTGGGCACAACTACAGCAGCAACAGTTGGGTTTTATAATTTTACAGTGTTTTATTATCTCCTCCAAATAAGTTTGGATGTCGCTGAGCTTCCAGATCAATTAACTCGGTGAGTACAATGCTCTGGCTAATATTACAAATATAAAATCCAAATGATATGAAGCCTTTAGCTTTAGCTTATCCTATAGCTGTGAGATTGACTCCCCTTGCCCCTCGTTCTTCAAAACCTTTTCCCATGACCTGTCTCTTTCCTCACTCTTTCAGCTCAATCCCTCCATCCGTGAAGTCTCTCTCCCTTTCCTTTCTGGTCTTTTCCTCTTTTGGTCGGGCCGGTGAAACAGAAACCGACGGGACCAGAAGGGGAGACACTCAGACGTGTAATTTTACCCTTGACTGACAATACCAGCTCCCGACTGCGGCTCATCATGTTTGGGCTTTGGTCAGAGGAACCTTGCTGCTTACCCTGATTATATTTAGGTACATACATATATATTGCTGTTGTCAGACAAACCCCACATCTGCGTTTAGCAGAGTAGGGAGGAATGCTTGTTTTCTCCATGACTTTTCCCATGTATATCTCAAATTATATAATGGGACTCTTACAGGTTTTATGACCCCGCAATCACTAAAATTAGCTGAAGGGTCCAAGTCAAAAAAAGACATAAAGGACTTTTCACACCAACACATGTGCATTTGATTTTAGGTTGTATTTCCCCCTTTAAAGGAGACATACCATGTTCATATTCAGGTACATACTTGTATTTTGGCTTTTCACTAGAACATGGTGACATGTTTTAACATTTAAAAAACACGTTTCTTTAAGGTCTTCTCCCAAAAAAGCCCAGTCTGCTCTGACTGGTCAGCGTTTTTCGGTCTTCCGCACATCTGTGCTGTCGCCGTCTTCACAGTGTCACTGCACCCAGGGACTCATTGGGTGTGTCAGCTACACAGAGTTTAGGTTGGCACTTCAACCAGTAACTGTATAGTTGTGAAATCAAAACCTTACCAAAGTCCTGGCAGCTCCTTTAAAAGCACAGTTTGATGTTGATACTTTCACAGTATTTCTATTGACTGTACCCTGAATATGAAGTGAGGGCCAGCAGGTAGTTGCTCTGTTCAAAGGTAAAACAAAATCTGGCTACCAGCATCTCTAAAAGCCCAGTAATTAATACTGCACATGAGACGTGATGAATAAACGTCATGAAAAGGCAAAATACTTGTCTGCGAATATTATAAGACTAGGGCTTTTATTATGAAAGCTACGAACGGAAGGAGTGGATCTGGTCTGTGCTGCTGATTTTTTCACTTTGTTGTTATTTTTTACACACTACACATAGACCTGAAATACATACATGCACAAACAGGATATTATTTGCATTAACAGAAAGCTGTCAGAGCAAGTGAGCTGCTCCTTAAAAGTGCCCCGAGGGTTTGGTGCCTTGCTCAAGGGCACCTCAGCAGTGCCCAAGAGCCAAACTGGCACCTCTCCAGCTACCAGTTCACATTCAGTATTTGGTCCATATGGGGACTTGAACCGGCAACCCTCCTGTTCTCAAGTCAAGTCCCTATGGACTGAGCTACTGGCGCCCCATTGGTTGATGCCTTTATTCACCGTGTGAAAGCTCAGAAAAATCAACTTCATTCAGGAAAAAAAAACTATGCCCCTTTTTCGCCACATAATATTATAATATACTGGCCTTTGGAAGATAAAATGCGCCTGAATACACATTTTCTGTTGTTCGTTTCAACGCACCTTACTGTGTTTGTTGCATGTTGTTTACCTGTTTCCTCTGAAACATACAGTTGTGTATTCATTGTCCCACAGCGTTATATGTAACAATAGTTATTTTTTTATGCATAAGTTCATGTATTTCCCTTCTCGTGTTGACTGAAGATCCATAATGTTGTAATTAGCTAAATGTGGTTTATTGTTTGGGTCTAGTCTGACATCTGGGCCTGTTTTCGTCCATGATTTGGTTCTACGGTTGGTATGGGCACTATTATTATAAACAAAAGAGATGCTGGTGCTCCTGAAGTGGTTAATTGTAACTTTCCTACTTTGCAGTGCCAACCAACCACTGCAGGATGACTAAAGCAAAAATGCTATGTCATCCTCTGTCTCTCCCTCAGTGTCTCTGCTGTGGTGTTTTGCATGAATCACAAAGAAGAATTCAGCTCCGATCTCTGTTTTCATTGGTTGTGAAGCATGGCGTTGTCAAGGAAATGTGACTGTTTTATCATTGTTGTCCTTCAGCACGAGGACCTTGGGAGGATCCGAGGTCTGTTCCACCGTGATAAATCAATCCCGTTTCCTTGACAGACACACAGAGAGAGTGTTTTTCTGACTTATAGCACAGATACGTATGAGCGTCTGTGTGTCTTCTACCTCCCGATCAGCCAGGTCAGCCTGCAGATGGGAGACTTTCTCCCTCAACTCCTTCAGCTCCTTCTTGCTGGACTCCATCTCGTCTCCCTTTTCTCTTTCCTCCCTCTCCCGCTGCTCCTTCAGCCGCTCGATTATTCGCTCCTGGACATCAAGAAGGAAGTTAGAAGAATAAAGACCACAAAGAGTCGAGAGAGGGAAAGAAGAGGTAGTCGTCAATGCTCCAACAGTTATTCACAGTCACTCAATATCAAGTTTCTATACTAATAACAGTCGCATTAAACTTTATGTACGTGGCAGCTTTGACAGGATCTAACAGCCAACAGTGATTTTAGACACGTAATATGTTCTGGCACGAGATGTAATATTCACAACCACTAAAACACTATTGGCGCTCTCCAGCTATAGTACAACGCAGCGGCCGGTTCAAGCAAAACTATGAAAGTTCACACACACAAAAGCAGCGCAAAAAGCCCAAAGAGTGTAACCTGACTGTGCTGTGTGTGTGTGTGTGTGTGTGTGTTACTACACTGCAGTTCTGTCTTTATGAGGACCAATTTAAGTTTTCAGTCTTGAGATTGAATCTTATTTTTGGAAACTGAGGATATTTTGGCCGTTCCTCACTTCTTTAAAAAGCTGTTTCAGATTTTTTAAATTAGCAAATATCATTCAGCTCCCAAAAAGCTCAGTCTGCTCTGATTGGTCAACTGTTGTGACTGGTCAACCAATCCAAACACTATGGACTCCACTCCAGCTCCGCTCTAACTAATTTTGTTTGAGGGCGCCAAACTAGCGGCCAGGCAGGTATTATGCCAATGTGTTACTGGGTGACATCACCACGTTACAGAAGAAATGGCGGGACTTCAATCAAGGTGTTTCAGGCAATTCAGCCTTTGTAACTTTGCAGACCTTTAACATGCACAAAAAATGTATAACACAATAAAGGAAAGGGAAAAATCATAAAAGCATAATAGGTCCCCTTTAATTAATATTTTTTTTTTGTCTATAAAAATAGTGTATAACGTCCAACATAATTTGAGAATTTGAGTTGACGTCTTCAAATTACTTGTTATATCAAAATATCTGTCTGAAACCTGAGGCTATTTGATGTGAAAGGATATAAAAGAGCGGAGAGACATTTGAGAAGTTGGTACCAGTGAATGTTTGACTTAAACAATTAATAGATATCAAAGTAGTTTTTGATAATTTTTTGCCGACTAATTCCTAAACAAGGAATTGTTTCAGCTCTATTTAAAACAAAGTTTAGTGATATCTAGTGGTGTGGTTGCAGATTGTAACCCACTGAGTACCCCTCTGCTCACTCCTCCCTTGATTGGGGTAACGTGAGCCGCTACGTGCAAAAACGTGGTAATGCCGTTCGCCTCGCTAAGAGGCCACCCTTCACATAATAGCACTACTTTAGGAGCAACGGAAGTCAGATGGCAGCTGGCTCGTGCGCTCTGGGTTCACATTATCGCAGTTTCACAAGCGTGTCAGAGAACTACGGTGGCCTTCAGGTAACATAAAAATGTGAAAGTCTCTCTCTAGAGCCAGCGTTTGGTTTGTCCGTTCTGGGCTACTGTAGAAACATGGCAGACTCTGTGAAGAGGACCCTATATAGATATGAAGGGCTCATTCTAAGCTAATGAAAACACAACAATTCTTAGTGATATATATACACTAATGAAAACGTAGTTATGAATATCATAACCCATTTCTGCTAATGGAGCCCCCAAAATGTTACGCACTGGCCCTTTAAGATTACGATGGTAAAGCTTAGGAGAGCAGTTTGGATGGTCAGTGTTTGAGTTAGGGGCTAGGGAGCACATTGTGTCAATGAGGGTTCTCACAAGCATAGACATACAGGATAAACAGGTGACTGTGAATGTTCAGTATTAGGGTTATCTATACTGTTACTGCAAAGATAAAACTACTAGCATGAAGCAAAGCATGACACGGTAAACACGCTTATTTCTGTTCTGTTTTGAAACATAACACAGTGCCGTACAAGAGACAGAGAAAAGGAATAATGACATAAAGGAACCCAGACGTGGATGGAAAGATGGAAAAAATAGAAAGGAAAGACACACAAACGCACTCAAACAATGAGAACGAAGGAAGAAAAGCCTGTGAAAGTCGTTTGAGTGAAGTGAGAGTCGTCGGCCACCTCCGCCTGCCAACACTCACACATCTAGCTGACACCCCGAATATTAGTCACTGGACAATTAATAGCCCCGTTTCCTGTGTGTGCGTGCGTGCGAAGGAGATGGAGTCGGAAACATAATCGCGCATTACAGTACAAAAATATATTATCATCAAACACTTTAAAACGCTCTGTTGGTGTACGTGTCACTGGTCCGCTTCCCAGAATCGGGGTCGAGTCCCAAGTGCAGAATAACAGATCATCAAACAGGCGGTTGAGGGTTCGGTTCCCATGCTCAGGTGGTTCGGGGCTGTTTTATGGCTGCGACACCTGACTGTTTACACCAGGAGGGTGACGGTGTGCTTGTTGGGTCTGTTTCCATCGCTACGAGACTGCATGTTGGATGCTTCATAATCTTTTATACAAGCAGACGGTGAATGATTTAATAATGAAGCAGCCGATGTGATTATTGGTTCATTTCCATTTATCCAGAGTCATTTCGTCGTTGCGTGGGTGGGTGGTCGGCTGTGCTGCTCATAGTGGCTTTATTATTAATGTAACCTTGCTCTGGAGTTGACCTGAGGTTGACCAGCATTTTGTGTGTGTGTGTGTGTGTGTGTGTGTGTGTGTGTGTGTGTGTGTGAACCTTCTCAGCCAGAGCCTCCTCCAGTGTTCCCAGTGCTGTGTCTGTGTTGGATGTGTCTGTCTGTAAAGACTTGACTCTGTCCTTCAGACCGCCCAGCTGTTTCTCTTTATCTCTCAGCTGATCCTGGAGGTTCTCTATCTGCACAGAGAAAAGGAGAGAAAAGCTCATAAACAACTTGTGTTTTTGATGCATAATTCACGCATTTAGCAGAAGAATGATATTATGTTGGCAAGCGTGTCAGCTCTACAGCTCGGCCAACATAAAGCAACTGGGGCAACGGCCTGTAACTAGAGCCCAGACGATAATGAATTTCTGCACACAAAAAGCAAATATAACGGCAATTTTTAAACACTTAAATTAAATAAGCTTTAATAACAACTATAAACAACTAACATAACAAAATTTAAGTGAACAAGACTCAAAGGTACAAAATTGCAGCCTATAAAACTAAACAAGAAAAAAACAGAACAGTTTTAAATTACACTGAACTACAGTAATCGAGGTGGTGTGCGATATGGGCAAGTGTGTATTATTAACATTATTTGATTTTTGCAATTCATTTGAATGTCTTAATTTATTTTTTCCTATGTAATTCTGCAGCTACAAAGTATTGTTTCTTACAATGCAGCATATGCATACACAAATTAATCTATAATAAACAAAAAATGCCTTCTCATATCAGCAATAAATAATGATTTATAGAGCTGTTCTCAAGCAAGAAATTCTCAGCCGTCTAACATTTCTTGGAAATACGTCATTCAGTCCGAAAAAAGCATAAAAACTGACTAATAAATAAAGACATTTTAGTCCACTACGACCAAAATGACGGATGAGTCGACTAATGATTTATATTATTCATTTGATGCTTCTTCATACGGGAGCTATGTAGAGTATTATTCTGCTATGTATTTCTTTGATCCAGCACCCATCCAGTCGGACACTGGATGCGCATCTCTTACCGTTTTTCATGTCATTTAAACTGAATAAAAAAATGAAGCAAACCTGACAATCTACTACAATGATACACACATTCAAATATTTGTCAGATTAATTAGAAAAAGAAATCTAAAATTATTTGATTTGATTTTCGGCCCACTTCACTGCTAAGTGCTCGCTGCTTATTACATGTAACTTACGTCAGTTTCTCATTTGGAGGCGACTCCACGGCACACCTTATGGGTGACATTGCCCTTTTCCCACCCATTAGTGTGAGTGAGTGAGTTTCTCTGGCAGTCAATAAACACACACATGCCTCCCACGTTCCCTCCATTTCTCTCCCGTTTCCTCCTCTGATTTCAAAGCATATGAAACACCAAAGTCTCTGCCGACAATACTGTCTTGAATACAAGAGACAACTTCTTGTGCACAGGGTTGAATAGAGCAGTTGTGCTGTCAAACACAAACTTCAACCTTTACTCTCTCTTTACCTCCACCTCTTTCTCCTCCTGTTTCCTCTCACTGCGATTTGGTAACAGATTCGTTTTCTGTTAAAACACAAAATCAGCAGAAATAACCAAAGGACTTACTCTTTCCCTGAACCCATAATGTGTGTGTGCGCGAGAGATCACAGACAAAGATAAGGAGCTATGTCAACTTTGTGGCATTCATTAAAAAATGGATGGAACAAAAGGTTGAGCAGCGCAGGAATAACAAAAGAGAGGGATGGAAAGCTCATGTGAAGAGTGAACTTGGGTGGTCAAATTTAAATTTTTCACTCTCCCTCTCCTTCTGTCTGTCTCGCTTCCGTTTTGCTTTGCCAGAGAGAAAGGAAATCAAGCGACTGATGGCCTGTCACAAAAAAAACAGAAAGTCAGATTGGCATGCGACCTTTGACTCCGCTGCAGGTGAGACGCACACATTTACAGTACCGCAGAGATCGTGGTGTGTGTGTTCATACAGTAAAACACTTCCAGCACCTCATTAATCAACTGTTCACCTGACAGCTTGACTGACACCTCCTCTTCTCTCTCTCTCTCTCTCTCACACACACACACACACACACACACACACACACACACACACACACACACACACATTGACACTGAGAGGCAGAGAGACTCTTTGATCCCGTCTGCACTTCCTGAAACTGACAACTGCTGGATGCTTGGCATGTGCGCGCGCACGCACACACACACACACACACACACACACACACACACACACACACACACACACACACACACACACACACACACACACACACACACACACACACACCCTGTCTTCTTCCTCTTTTATTCCTAAAACCGTGTGTGCTAATGAACGGCAATATGTTAACAAATCAATAAGCGGCTGACGCTTCTCTTCATCCGTGTCACGATGCTCCTCACATATAATATTTAACAACAAAGAGAAGAGGATGATGGGAGATCAGAAGGATTAATTCTATCATGGTAATTTCCTTCATGACTAACATATCGTGACAGGTAAAAACATGAGGAGGAGGGGAGGAGGAAGAGGAGAGGAACAGAGTGGAGTAGAAGACAGAAAGGTATTTTTAGTTTTTCCACATGCAAAAAGAGCAGAAATTAATGAAATCATAAGTGCAGATTAGATAAAGGAGGAGTCAGCGGCAGCGTCTCCGTCTCCCTCTCAGACGCCGGACTGTATTCTATTTGAAGACGGCAGAGGTCATCATTTATTGAACAGGAGGAACTCATTAGTATGCATCTGATTTCAAACACACTGTCTCTCTCCTCCCCCTCCCTGTCCTGCTTCATGTCTGCCTGCTTTATTGTCTCTATCAATTATTTGGTCGCATTACATTTTTCCTTCAAGTGACAACTGGAGGGATTTTGTTTTTTAATGGCAAAAGTCTTCAACTGTAAACTGGATTTTCTGTCTTTTTCTGCACGTCATTTGTTGGCTGTTATTGTCTGGAAGTACCTCATTACCATGGAGACACTTACACAAAAACACACTGAAAAGTGGCCAAAATCATGCAGAAAACACCTGTGCAGAAGGTCTACACCTGCCTGTCTGTGTGTCCTTCTGTCTGTCTGCTCACCCGTCTCTCTGGTTTAGCAACTAAACTACATGCTGTCTTACAGCTCCCTCTAGTGGTTGTAGTATCGCATGACAACATCATATTTTTGGTACAGGCAGATTTCAATGAAAGCATGAATTGCATGTGTTTTCATGTATATCATCCCTCATTTTCCGAAACATGAGGCAATAATTATCACCCAGTAACACTATTTGACCTCATCTATTGATCACTATTTATTTTCAGCCTGATTTAATCTATAGCCTGTTCAATTTCATAGTTTTGTTGTTCTCAAAATCTCAATTTTTTTTCCAGGAAAAATGAATCTACTGAATTCAGAAGTGACGAGTTTTAAGATTTCAGTGGTTTGTTTAAAATAAACAGAAGTACTGGCAGCAGTAGAGTATAACTAATATATATAACTAAGTATATTTACTCAATTACTGTACTTAAGTGTAATTATGAGGTTCTTGCACTTAAATATTTATATTTCTGTTACTTTATACTTTCACTTCATTTTTTAAGCAAATATTGTACTTTTACCTCCACTACCTTTATTTGATAGCTTTAGTTATTTTGCGTATTCCTAATTATTACTAATAGAAAATAAAAAAAATGAATCAACTACTATATTATGATGACGTGAAGTACTTAAAATTAGCTCCACTATTACCAGCTATAACATTAAGGTGATGTAAACATACTAATTATAATTCAACAATATAATACACATTATTCTAAAATGGGCCATTCTGCACTCTGAGTACTTTTATTTTTGGTACTTTAAGTATATTTTGAAACTAATACTTTTGTGCTTAAACTTTTACTGGAGTAAGTCTTTGGATGCAGGACTTTACTTTCAATAGTGCAGTTTTGCTACTTTTACTTAAGTACAAAGTCTTAACACTTCTTCCACCACTAAGTACTGCTAGGTAGCGTTAGCCACCATGGCTAAACAGGCAATAACAATACAACAGGAAATCCTATTAAGGTGATGTCACAGTAGTGCTAAAATTGTAAATACAGCAAATACTTTGATTTGTAAATCAAAGAAGTACTTGGTGTTTTCTTACCTTCTTCTGCAGCACGTTAACTTTGCGTTCCTTGACGTCCAGCATGTCTTTGAGGTCGCTGATCTCTCCGTGCTGAGTGCTCTTCTCCTCCGTAAGCTCTGATATCTGCTGACTCTTTTTAGAGAGGAGAGACTCCTTTTCCTCTAGACGGAGACGCAGCGCATCAACCTGTGCACACACATAATTAAAAGTCAGTAAATTTAACAAACCAAAGATTAATTTTCTTGTAACAAACAGCAGCAGCTACTAGCAGTAGAGTTACTGTACCTCAGTCTGCAATATAGCGGCTCTCTGTTCCTTGGCAGTGAGTGACTCTTTGAGTACGTCCACGTGTTGTTTACTGTCAGAAAACTGATTGTTCAGAGTCTCCAGTTTGGTCCTGAAAGCCAACAACTCGCTGTCCTTACGACTCAGATCCTGCTTTGCCTGTTCCATCTGAAAACACACACACACGACACGAAGAGATGGGGAGATGGAAAGAAGAAAGGCCGAGTTAGAGTGTGTACTAGAGAGGATTACATGCTTACTTATGTTAAAATTGAATATTATTACCACTACAAGCTTCACAAAGTGAGCACTCGCTCTAGGGCTGGTTCCTTTCAGTCGTTTTCTTGACTAATTGGTCATTTTGGTCTTGGTCAACTAAGATTTCTTTCGTTGATTAGCCATTTTTTTCAGCTTTTTTTCATGCTGAATTAATTATTTCCAAGTAACATTTGAGCACATCTCTGGTAAACACAGGTGGTGCCTTTGTGTGATTCTTTGTGGAGAAACTCAGTTATACAGATCTGTCGATTAAATTAACTAAGCGATAAGTCAACAAAATTGTATGTGTTGATCGACTAAGAATTTCTTTGGGCGAGAACAGCCCTAGCTCGTTCTAAGGTTTTCCTCATAACTCTATTGTTGAAGACCAAATGTAGATCTAAAAATGTGTGGAAAATTAAAACAAATTGGGTCCAGCACCTTGCTCAAGGGCAGGAGGGGCTATAATAAGCTCTCCACACCCACATTAAACTGAATAAAATGTATATTGAATAAAGTGTACTCTGAGTGGCCTCCTACAAGGACCATAGTGTCAGTTTATGCTCAGGAAACTGTGAGTTCGAAGTATCATCTCGACACATTTACAACTTTATAACCTTGTTCCTAATTTCTCACCTGGAAAGCAGACAGCAGTTAGACACGCATCAAAACCAGTACAGTATTACACAGCTACTAAAACATTCCCCAAATACTTATATGAAGGTCAAGGTTGACTCTTTCAGTTGTCCCAAAAAGATTAAAAACAGGAATTTAGTATTTAGTAGTGCCTAAAGTTCATCTCAGTCTCAATGAAGTGACAGCGAGTTAGATTTAACATGACACATTAACAAGAATGAACCCAAACCACACAAGAAAATTAGTCATATAAAAACCTCAGCAAACTAATCCAAGCCACTAGTTGAGAGAAACCTCATGCAAGAAGAAAGAGAAGCAGGTTAGATGAGATATACTGTAGCACAGCTGGGTTCTCTGCATTGTACAGTTCAGACTGCTTGAAACAACTATTACTTCAACAGCCATTCGTCATAGACAGACTGGGAAGTAAAGACTTCCAAACTTGTTTGTATGAACAAAATAGCACAACCAAAATTATAGCTGTTTGGACTCATAGTTGCTTATTGCTGTCTGAACACACTACTGGGATTCTACTCAAGCAGCAGCCATTAAACCAGTCAACCTGGGAGACAGGAAGTTCGGGAGAAAGAGAGAGAGAGAGAGAATCTAGAAGCAAACAGACACAGAGGTGTTGTGTCTCTTACTGCGGACACCTCCCGCTGAAGCTCATTGGCTCGTTGCTTTAGCTCCTCCTTCTCTGATTGGCTGAGAGTTAGCTCTTCCTTCAGCTGCTCAACCTGGCAGGAGAGGAGGGCGTCACCGTGACCACGACAAATCAGCCGCCGCATTCACAGACCACTCTGACCACAAATTGAACGGCACATCCACACACCTCACATGCTGAAATAATGAATGAACCCCACCGTCTGTGCATCCTATGTGTCAGTAATGTCTATCTTCAAACTTTAAGACATGGAGGATCATGAATCAACTCCATTGGATCTCATACAACCATCCAAGCTGTTAATTAATATGCGCCTGTAGAAAAGGTCTTTAGGAATAAATAATGCTGTGGGAATAATATTTTCTTGGGCGGCGCTGAATGAACAACCATTAAAACTTTAAGTGAGGATATCTAAAAGAAGGAAAAAATCTACTGTAGCATAAATTTCTGGTACCTAACTTTGTATATTGATAATAACATTAAATAATGTAATTCGTACTAGGGATGTAAGAAAATACTGATGAAGTTGAGTATCGCAATATTATGTTTTGTCATACTGTATTGATTCTCACAAATACTATTGATTTTGAATTAATAGTTAACATATAAAGGCCCCACTGTTCTGATTGCATTAATGATTCAACCAACCAGTCGATGCAGATGGCCGCCCACCCAGAGCCGGGTTCTGCCCGAAGTTTCTACCTGTTATTTAGCGTTTTTTTTTTTTCTCTTGTTGGTTCTCTAAATTAGAGTACGGTCTAGACATGAAAAGCGTCTCAAGATAGTTTCTGTTATGATTTGACGCTATATAAAAATAAATTGAAGAAAATGTAATTGAAGAAAAAAGTAAACTTTTTACTCAAATTTTATGCATATTGTGGTGTTCTCTATACGATGACAGTTGTCCAGAAAAATCTGATGGAAAAAAAATCGCAATATATTGAACGATGACCCCTGTATGTATATGTATGATACGTATCGTATTGGCAAGAATCTGCCAAGCCTTACCAAAGTAAGTCCTTACTCAAACTCAAACTCAGTATCCTGGTTCATAGTTTCTCTTGACTAACATGGAGGTTTGTGGTTGTCGACCCGTGGTCTTAAATACATTTTAAGCCTGCAAACATGCTGATGATTACTAGAAATATCTAAGAATACATGCTAACAATGATGAAATCAAAGACAGAAAAGCTACTGTAAAAAAGCTGTACATTTCTACAAAAAACAGCAGACAATAACAAACACAATTTAACTCAAACAAGCGAACGAACAGAGAAAAACACTGATTGAATTCTGTCTCGTCTCCCCACATGGCAGACGTACTGGTTTGTTTTAATGAGCGTGGCTCCGGCAGTAACCCTTTCTGTTCCTGACACTAAAGCTGTATCCGTCAAGTGGAAAGAAGTTGAGTTATACTGCAATCTTCCTGAAACACGAAAAAGAAGAAAAATGTGACAGCAGAAAAGCTGTGTGAATGTGTCACCTTGTTCTTCATGAACTTGGAGTGGGATCTGTAGACCTCCATCTGTTTGATCTCCTCCTCCCTCTCCTCGCTGCTCAGAGCTCCGTTGGATTTGAGCATGTTCACCTCCTCCTCCAGCTCTCTCATGCCACGCTCCATTGAGCTGATCTTCGCATCCTGGCAGGACATCAACATACTCGTGTTAAAGGGAAAAGACCAGGTGTGATTTACTGTGCCTGGGCCATAAATATCATCAAATAATCAAATATATTCATCTGGGATTTCTGACAGATGAGCAGAGCTAGAAAGCCAGTCAAAGAAAGTCCATATGAAAGGTTAGCTGAGAGATGAAACACAGATGCATGTGGTTGTTGATATTCAGTACTTGCAAAACCCAAATTAGCTGGTTTGGAGATGTAGTATATGATCAATATGACAATGGCAATGACAATGAGCATGAAGTGTAATGATGCCTGCATTATGCACCCTTCAGTCCTTTAGGTATAGCCTTTAATTTGCCAGTTTTCCCATCTGATCTCATATATTTACATATCTACAGTAGGAGGCAGACAGAAACGCATATTATTTCCTGTTAATACTGTAAATTATTGCTGGTTTGAACATCTGTGACTCCACTAGAGGGAGCAATTACAGTAAACTGGGGGTTTTAATCGAGTTAGGAAACCCCTGTTCTCCTGGGTCTAGTGTGGGATATAGAAAATATGGTTATGGGTTTGTGTTAGCAACAGATAGTAGAAAACTATTGACTGAAGCTGGATATCGAAGGCAATTCAACTACATCAATAACTGAAGAATGCCTGTACATGTGCACAATATTACAACATTTATGCAGGGTCAAGGGAAAGTGGAACAGACTTATCAGAAGACCCTCTATTGGTATGAATATCTATCTGATTAAATGAAGAAAATTGTCAATTAGCTGATGTTTGAAACTAAAATTAAATTGTCAGGTTGATGTAACTGAAACTGAAATCATCTTGCAAATACTCAGCAACTGCTTCATGATGTTAGATTCAGATTATGTAACATGATGTGAAAAATAATAATAAAGCATTGACAGATATTAGACACGTGAGGCGGATACCTGAAATCAGTATATGGGAGTTCTGATAACGATGTATAAAACATAACCTTAAAAATGTAGACTTTATTGTATTTGTAGCAGTGGGCTACTGTAACTCGCCCAGGGAGCCATTTGGGGTTAAGTGTCTCGCTCAAGGACACTTCCACATGTAGACAGCAGGACGACCACTCTACCCACTCACCTACAGCCGCCCCTTATAAACATTATCATATTATCTGATGGAAAATATTTTAACATATATTCATTAAATTTGTTTGTTAAATTTTTTTCTAAATTGACACAGATACACTGTGGGACATTTTACAGCTCACGAATCAACATGCCAGTTCTCTCCAGTGGACAAAATTTGAACTTAGGTATATTAACAGTATACTGCAAGCATCTAGTACCATATGTACAGTATGCACTGTATGCACAGTGTAGTACAGCTTTGCTGAGGATATTCAACAAGAAACAAGAAAAGATTCTATACATTTTTCATCTATAGAATAAGGGGATGCTGATTTTAATATATACCACAGAGAAAGATTTACATGAAATAATAATAAAACACGTTTACCTTCATTTCGATGACTGTCTGCAAGGCCTTGGTCTTTGTTGACTCTGGAGCTGCTTCGTATCTCCTGTGCAGCTCCTGAGAGACACAGACACCACGATGGTCAGCGGAGGACAGAGAGGGAGACACAGCGGGACGGAGCGAAGGAGGAGAAGGACGTGGGCCGGGACAGAAGGTGACTGACGGACAGGGGTGGACGGAGGGCTGAATGGCCGGTGTAGGCCGTGGAGCGGGAACCGGGAAGGACGGCGAGTGCTGGAGGGAAGGATGGACGGGGGAGGCGACAACGAAAGAGGGATAGTGGGGAGGACAGGAAGAGGGGAGGACGACGGGATGGACGGAGTGGCGATGGGAACGAGGCGACGGTGCGGGGAAAGAGGGAGAGGAACACAGTTGGTGATGGCGTGAAGGGGAATACGGAGGAGAGGGTTGAAAGGAAGGAGACACATGGAAAGGAGGTGGAATAGGGACGGAGGGAGAGACTGGGAAAGAGGGAGAGATGGGGATGGAAGGGGAGGCGGGAATGAAGTGTCTCCCTCTCGCAGAGGCGCTGGCTTTTAGCCTCCTCGGGTCAATCCGTCCATCCCACATCCTTCCAGCTGTGAAGAACGCTACTAACTAAGATCACACTGTTTTTAGCCTCAAATGAGAACGAATGATCAAATCTGAGGGCCTCCAATGATGCGCATTCAATTAATTAAATCAAAGCTTTGAAGCTGTCGAGTTAAAATGAAATCAAAACTGGTCTAGAATCTAAAAGAAAAATCCTAGTTAAACAAATCACTTCAATTCAAAAGACGAAATCCAGTCTTATAGCTTCAAATGCTTGAAAATCAAACTACAGGCGAATACAGTAACTTATCACAAAATAATATCTAAAAAAAACTAAAAAAAATAATCTGCAGAATTTAGTAGATCTACTCTACATTTCGATTCCTACAATTCATAAAAAATTCTCCAAAGTACAAATTTTAACTGCCATAATTTGATGAGCTACATGCAACGATGTCTGTCTGGCTGTTGCCTCCACATCAAAACTCACTAGTCAAATGAAGTGAGAGCAAACGGGGAGAGAAAGAAGGGGGAGTGTAGTGGTAGATATAAAAGGCACAAAAAGAGAAAGAAAGGACAGGGAGGAAGAGTACGAGGGAATGAAAGCAGAGGGGAGGACGTAGCAGCGTATGCATCACTGGTCTTCTTTGGAGGAAACGCACTGACAAGAGGCTGACAAAGACGGCTAATGCATGAGCCAGGAAGCAACAAAAACACACATACGTGAAAGGGAGAGTAGGGCGCCGTGGCTAAGGGCGCTAGTGTGAATGCTCGTGACCACACACACATCGGCTGTATTCGTAGTAGTAGAAGTAGTAGCCGGTTTGTGAGCGTGACTGGCCTGCTGCAGAGAGCTTTTCAACCTCAAAAAGGCAAATGACCACAGGTTACCGTGAATTTGATAATGGACATTTCTGTTGTGATATTTAAAGAAAACAGACCTCCAGCGAGCTCATAGCGAGGTCTGTGAGCGCAGCTGTGGCAGGTGCTGGCTTGGAGCAAATTTTCAATTTGGCATCAATTCTTGTAAAACTGCCAATATTTGAAATTTACAGTTGATTACTCGTCTAAAAAATGAATTTAAACTTGCCGTTTTTGGCCACTGTTGTAATCATAGACCTGTACTGGTCCAGCACATACTGGAAATTTCCAAATCATTACGATATCAAGGTATTTTTGCATACTGTAGATTTTGCTCTTGTTATGCATAATACATGTTGGCCAAATCAGTATGTACTACTAGTTACATTTATAGGTTTCACATATATTCTCATACAAACACTCAGATATTCTCTTATTTGGTAATCACTTCCTGGGGGGTGTTACAGGTAAAATTAGAACAGAGAAGCTGTAATGATTATAAGCTGATAATCAAAAGGATATATAATTTTAATTCAACCACTGTAGCCTTTAACAGCCTTTCTCTGCTCCCATACAGAAATCTCACTTTTTACAGCTGCTCCATCCCCACCAGGAACATTTCTGACGACTTTTGGAAACAGCTGCAGGACGCTACGAGGACTGCTCGGCTAATTAGTGAAATGCACATTGTCCAAATAAAAAGAAGTGTCAGCAGCGCAGCAGGAAGTCTGCGACACAAATTGACATTTCTACATTGTTTACGTCTGTAATTCTCACTTTAACCTACACTGAAACTGTTCTCCAGATAATGCGTAATCATATTCTGGTTTGCAATTAACAATGTCTGCTGGCAAATACTGTCAAAACACAGAAACCCTGAACAGCACACTGACGCAACGTGAAGAAACATGCGCCAGAGTGGTGATAATCTGAAGAGACTGTGCCTCCTAATTATGTTTAAACCGTCTCAGAAAGAAAATCATCTTGCAGCCTAACTCTCTCCGTCATTTGCTGCCTATGATACACTTAATGAAGCTTCACTTGCGCTCGTGTTTATGTGTATTTCTCCGTCGCAGCTGTGGGCCATGGTGTATTTGGAGTTGGTCATAAAAAAGGCTGGTCTGCTATCAGATGCTTTGTGTATTTTTCAGTGCAACTGAAACAGCTGTCAAGCTGGTGGCTTGTTAAAGTAAATATAATCATCACACACCAGTTTGCACACTGACACATTAGTGTTTTAGTTTTTATGTATGTTTTTCTACTGTACTTGTTGTCTGCCATATTTGTTTAATGTATTTGTATGTTTTTTGTGAGACACAAGCATGTGCAGACAGTGAAAATAATTGCCCTCCTGGGACAATAAAGGCTATCTTTAATTGACTAATAAACATTTCATTTTAATCCATTCCCTGTCTGTTATACTCTTTTTTTGCAACTCAATACAGTGTTTTTTATTTGATTATTATATTATATATACTGTATATTCTGTGCACTTATTTGTAGAGGAACCATGGCAGCACTCCGACCTCATGGCCCTCTCATATGCATAAAATGCATAAAGAAATGTAAAAAATAAAAATGTGTAAAGAAAAGAATATGGAAATAAATAAGTTTGGAGAAATAAAAAAAGGGGGAAATGCAAAGGGAAAAATCATGCTTACATAAATAAATACAATAATAAAAACATAAAAATGAAAAAAATAATTTAATTTAAAATTTTTAAAAAATTATAAAAATATATAAATAAATAAAAGGGAAAATTACATAGAAGAGTAGATAGAATATTAGGAATAGGAATTAATACAAAGGTAAATTAAAAAAGTAAATTAAAACAGAAATTTATATCACATTTTATCAATTCCTGCTTACATATATTTTCAATATTAATTTTGATTTGATTTCATGACATATTTATTTATTTATTGAGTAATTTATTTAGTTAATTATTATAATTTTTTTTATTTTGACAGGTTCCATCGTCCATACTTGTTACTTCCTTCAATTCAGTCTGGAAAATAAACTTCGTCCTGAAAAAGACTCATCATCAAAATTGAGTTACTGCTTCTGAAAATGAATGAGTCCAGAAAAAAGGCATCAAAGGCAATTTGTATTACCTTTAAAATTAAAAGGGGAATGTCCATATTTGAGGATTCATTCTTCATTAACAGCATCTCACCACTAGAGGGAGCTGTTGCATAAAACAACAAATGTGCTGATGAACGGCGTTAGACAGAGAAAAGGGGCAAAGCAGGAAAAAGAAAATAGAGCAATGTGTGCATTCCTGTTTACTTGTGTGTGTTGAAGTTTCTGTGTTGTATTAAAACCTGAATTGTGAGCCAAGAAAGCGGCCAATGGCGTTGCCTGGATATGACATGGTTTGATTTGCACGTGCTCACATCTGGCTGTGCAGGACGGCACACACCCACACACATGGGAATGCTTGGATGCACTTTGTTCTCCTTGGCTAGTCACACACACCTCTCTGAGTTGTAGCATCTCCTTGTCTTTTTGCTCCAGAAGGCCCTCCAGTTGGTGGATGGTCATCTCTGCGTCGGCCAGCCGTCTCGTTCGTTCGTGGTCCTCCTCAGTCGCCCGTGACGACAGCCCTTTGCTCTGCAGCATTTCCAGTAACTTCTTTATGGATTCATCCCTGTTAGAAAAGAAAGGAACTGAAGCTACACTTAACGCATTGGCAGCCTAAAACTGCAACAAGAAGTGCGTGAAATTATGTAACAGTGAATTTCACACTTTACCTGGCAGTTAGTGTGTGTTTCTGCGTGTCTATCCTCAGCTCCATCTCTTCTACCGTCTTCCTAAGCAGAAAAAGCTCCTTCACCTGACGCTCGTACTCGCCGTGGAGACGCAGGAAGTTCTCCTCTGTCATTTCCTGAGGGGGGATGGGCTGGCCTCCGAGGTGACCGGACTCAGAGTAATCAGACTGGAAGAGCTGGTTGAGGTCTCGCTGGATTCTGAGCTCATCTTGTAAAGCCTGGATGGTGCACTGGAAATGCTGGAGGGACAGAGAGAAGTTCAATTTAGAGTATTAAATGTCAGTTAAGAGGAGACAGCAGTGAAGCTGCTGAGGATGTTAATAGAATTTTTTACTGTTCCAGTGCACAATAGGACTATAAAACATTTGCAGTGCTCTAATGTGGATGTTTATTAGTATTATCAACGCAACCTTTAGTGTGCCTGAAGTTGAAATTTTGGTCTTTCCAAACCGGGGAACACCCAGGAACCTAGCTCCTAAAGGCTAGGAGTTCAACTGGTTTGAGCTAATATGATGATAAAATGTATCATGAAATTGGGCGTCCGTTAGGGGCATCTGCTGTATTGTATCACTAGCACAAATGCTGCTTTTCCAGGGTCCAGGGTGGACCCAGAACCTGCTGTTATCTCCCAGGTGACCCGGGAGCACGATCACCAGGACAAAAGGTCATTGGTCCTGCTGCACTGTAAACCTGTTACGGATTAACAACTTGAAAAGAAATGGATAGATGGTTAAATACGACAGTAGATCTTTGATTTTTGCAGAGGTTTTCTTGATCTTCTTTGTGGTCTTGTTGGGCCAGGTCTGGAACTGTACTCAGTTTTTAGAGCCACATTACTCACGGGCCTCCTGTTAACTTACATGTAAATGATTCCAATGCAATCAAAACAGTGAGTTACGTAGAGCTGCAACGAAAGTTGCCACATCAATTAGTCAATCGACAGAAAAATAATCGCCAACTATTTTGATAACCGATTAATCGCTACAGTCATTTTTTCGGACAGAGATGGCAAAAAAAGAGGCATTTTTAGCCTCTCAGATATGGAGATATCTTTGGGTTTCAGACTGAAAAAAAATAAATAAATAAATTTAAAGACATCACCTTGGACTGAAAAACTGGGATGGACATTTTTCACTATTTTCTGCCATTTTAGACCAAAAGATTAATCAATTAATCTGGAAAATCATCAGCAGATTGCAGGTTTCAACCTTAAAGTTATACAGATTTTAAATCTAGGAAGAAAGCAAGCACTAATATTAATAATAACAATAATAATAATTTATTTATATAGTACATTTCTTAACACTGTCATGAATGCAATGAAACAATAATAATAAACAATACACATAAATAAATTTAAATTAAATAAAATGCCCACAGAGATAAAAGCTTAGAAGAGATTTAAAAGCAGTGATAGGCTGCTAAACCTAATTTTAGCATTTAATTAGCAAAAAAAAACATTTTTAGCAAAAGCTCGATAGCAGAAGGCCACTATCAGCTGATCTAAGGCTCATAAGGGGTGAGGAGATCTTTGATATAACTAAGGGCCTGAAGGTCAACAATGAAAATTTAAAATCAATGCTAAAATTATCTAATGGTTATTGATGTGAACATGTTAAGCCCAAAAAGACATTGTATTATATTGAGCAATGACTGCAGTGAGCCACAGATTAATGTGTTTATTTAACAATCAGTGGGTCCGACTGATTTATACATGAAACAAGACTAAAAATACACCAAGGCTGACATTTGCAGCATGTGTGTGAGTCACTGAGACAGCATACAGTATGTGTATGTCATCTTGAGTGAGTGAGTGCGTGATAAAAACATGCTGGCAGGTTAGTATCATTACCATTATGGCTGAGGACAACGTGACATGACTACCCCTGAGTCAGACAAAAGAGGAGTTTAAACTCGGTGTGTTGTCACTGTGATGTCCCCAGGCTTTTGTAAAATGCGTCACACATAACCTGAACAACATCCAGGCCATCGCCACACGAGTCACGCAGCATTTCCAGAGATATAAAAAAATAAAACAGGTAGCTGAGAGAGAGAGAGAGAGAGACATGCATGAATGCGAGTAAACAGGAGATTAAAAAAGAAAGCGAAGGGGTTAAAAAGGCAGAGATGCTATCGCTCCCTGCAGCTATCATTAATCAACATTGACGAGAACCAGATTAACGGAAAAGAGAAAGAGACAGATGAGTGGGGAGGCAAAGAAAAACAGTTCTTAGACGTTAAGGAAGAGAAAGGAGAAGAAAAGAAAAAAGATAGTGACCACAAATACACTTTATGCTCACATAAACAGACAGAGAAAGAAGAGGATGAAAGGTAATTAGATGATATCACAGCAGCTGTCTCCTGATACAGTAGATCTGCTTTATGTTGCATGACAGCCGGGGCGGCGTGTTTCATAATACTGCAATAAAACACAAAATATTTTTCTCTTATTGTATTACGGTTTGTTTGTCTGCTGACTCATACAATAGCTCTTCACACACACATGTTGAAGGCTGACATCTACAGACAGACAGGCGGACACAGAGCGATAGAAAGCATCCTTTCCCTCTCTGGTTTAATCCATGCGTCTCCATGACAACAACCATTCCTCCCATGCAAACACTGACCCACCCGTATGATGAAAAGATGCAAGAATGTGCACGAAATCTCAACTGTTTTGAAACATGTATAAATACACACTTGATTTATTAGCTGATCAAAAGAAGATTCATTGAAAACAAGAGATGAACGATTTTTTTTTTTCAGGCAATACCGATAACCGACAATTACCTGCTTCTCATGGCCGATACCGATAAGATAACTGATCATTTCAAATTTTTGTTTAAGTCATGACCTGTAGTTTATCATGTATTCCTGAGGGTAAGAAAGGCTAAGATGTAGTGAGCAAAGATCGATGATTTAATATTCTCAGCCAAATCTAACTGACATCACTATTTGTTAACTCAACAAAAACAAAGACCAGATCTGACTCTACAAAACGTTCATTTTTTTTTTAATTTTATTTTTTTTTTTTTAGTATTTTTCTCCTCATCAAAAAAGAGCGCCTCTTTTTCTTTGTGTTTATTGGCGGATCACAAACCAACTTTAAAGGTGCATAACACCACCTAATGTAGATAGCGCTTGTTAAGTCAATGAAAGCAATTTGGCTTTGTATTATTGGCTATAATTTCATAATTGGAATAATACATTATACAGAATAAATACAGTATATTTCCCATTATCAACCAGTAATAATATATTATTGAAAACAATCCTAATTTAATTTTGTTTGTCTTTATTTTCTAACACTTTTACTCTAAACAGTTACCACACACACTCCTACTTTACTGGGGTCAACTAACAAGATTGGGGCGGCAGTAGCTCAGTCCGTAAGGACTTGGGTTAGGATGTGGAGGACCCGGGTTCAAATCCCCCGTGGACCAAGACCAACTGGTTGCTGGAGAGGTGCCAGTTTACCTCTTGGGCACTGTTTACCTCTTGGGCACTGCCGAAGTGCCCCTGAGCAAGGCACCAAACCCCCAACTGCTCTGGGCGCTTGTCAGGAGCAGCCCCATCACTCTGACATCTCTCCATTGACATGTATATGTACTGTGTGAACTGACTGTGTGAACAACAGAGTAAACAATTTCCCCACTGTGGACTAAAAAGGAACTTTCTTTCTTTCTTTCTTAAAACCCTGTAATTTCTTACTGCCTTACAATATTTATCATCTTAATTTCGTTTTTGTCTTTATTCCAATTTTTTTTAAATCAGAGTCGCCTCCAAATTTGTATAAATATTCACACTTTTTATACTTGATCTTTTAAAGTTTGCTTCCTTTTCCTTTTGAAGTTTAAATGTCTGTAAACAATGCATCCTCTTACAACAGTTTGTATGATATCTCTCATTTTTCGTACATTATCCTACGAATGTCCAACGTGACAATTTCTGCACATGAATACAGTCTTTCCAAAATAAACTTCCGTCTTCACATGAAACAACTTGGTTAGGTTAAGGCAACACAACTACTTAGTTAAAGTTTAGGAAAACATCGTGGTTTGGGTTAAAATAACTACAGAAGTGGCTTAACTTAAGTACGGAAGTTACGTGACAAATAAATCAGTGCTGAGTTGTGGTTTCACACAGGATACAAACACCAGTCTGGAAAGAAGAAGAAGAAGAAGAAGAAGAAGAAGAAGAAGATAGTCCTTTATTAGTCCCACGAGGGGAAATTCAATTTTTTCACTCTGTTGTTAACTTATACACGGTACATGCAGACCCAAACACACACATGCACAAACATGCAACAATGGAGAGATGTCAGAGTGATGGGGACTGCTCCTGACAAGCGCCCTGAGCAGTTGGGGGTTTGGTGCCTTGCTCAGGGGCACCTCGGCAGTGCCCAAGAGGTAAACTGGCACCTCTCCAGCTACCAGTTCACACTCAGTTCTTGGTCCATGGCGGGACTTGAACCGGTGACCCTCCGGTTCCCAAGCCAACTCCCTACAGACTGAGCTACTGTCGCCCCAAAAGAGTGTGCTGCATTGGCCGGGAAAGAGAAAGTCTGTCATGTTGTGACCCACACATCCACCCCGACCTCCTCCCTAAGCACCGTTTGTTGCTTTTCACACTTCCTGGTTCACAATTACTTGGATTACATATGAATCGATTTTGTGAGATGTATACGAATTACAGTGTTGATTGTTGATGTTGAATTTTTTAATGCCTTTTACTGAAGCAATTAATCCAACAATATTAAAAATTATGGATTAATCAATAATAAAAGGAATCATTGGTTGCAGCCATAGCTATTAATATAAACTGTATGCACACAGAACAATGCAGCTGTGTGTGCCAAAAGGATAGAGAGAGAGAAACACACACATACAGCCATGCTCATAGTAATACGTAGTATTCCTGAACTATTTAGGATTAAAGAAATGCACATGCATGCCTTCATGCATATTACAGGCTGTAATCATCAGTCAGGAAAATGCACACACACATACACACTCACATCAAGCAGCCAAAAGTATGTCGGAGTTGCAGAAATTAATGTGTGTACAAACACACACGCACACACAAACACACACACAAAGCCTCAATAGTCTCTGCCTTTGATAACATGAATCAATGCGCTGCTGAAGTCAAGCAAATGCAGTGTGACTGGGAACACACACACACACACACACTTCAAAGGTTTACATATAAAGCATTCAGATTCACAAACACAAGGGCTTGTGCCACACACACACACACACACACACACACACACACACACACACACACACACACACACACACACACACACACACACACACACTCAGCTGGAACGTAGAGCTGAGAAATGCCAGACCGCAAGAGAGAGAGAAGGAAAAGAGGGAGTGAAATATAAAAAGGAAGCAGGAAACAAAAACAGAGCAGGAGATATGAAGACGGCAGTCAAAACAGTGTGTTAACTGTGTCCAGCAGAAATAGATGGAGGGATGAAAAGAGGAGGAGGAAGAGAGGGAGGCTCAGAATACAAGTCGGGTTTTTCTTCTCAGTTTCTGCTGAGTCGTCTTTTGCTACTTCACCTTTGACCCAGTCAGACACTTCCTGATTACACGGGGGTTTAAACATAAGATCAGGATTATTCCCCATTTTATTTCATCACTATATTTACACTACAGCTTTCAGTTTATTTTCACATTCAAATGACACCACAGCTGAAAGACAAATAAATCTAAACTGTACAAATGTGACAAAAGCAAGAAGACACATCAAGATGACAAATCTTTCCTTCAGATGTCGAAGCGAGGAAATTCATCAAGCTGATGTAAACAAGTGCCAGATGGGAAATTATGTTGATCGTGGTGACATTTAACAAATCAAAACTTGCGAAGTTGAGACTTCATATTTTCTTAGTAGGCATATTTGAAAATCCTGTGGCATGTCCTAAACTTACAATCTGAGTCCTAATCAAATCATAATGTAATTTAACTGGTAACAACTGGCGTTCAGTAAGGTAACGTTAGTTCGGCATGCTTTTCTCCTGCAACTTGACAGGATGCTGTCGGATTGCAGCAGATCTGTGGAGCTAAATGTAAGATAATCAAATGCAAGTCCTGATAATATTCACCAGAAAGTCCAAGTTTCAACAAAAAAAAACGCACTTGTCAGGGATTCATCACTAAAACAATAAAATATAGAAATTCAGTTTCCTCAGTTCTTTTCAGTTACTTCCTCCACAAGTCAATCCTCTTCCCAAACAAATCCCATCCACATCAAGTGTTTTAAAGTCAAACGGCTCAAGCCCAAGTGAAGTCACGCACCACTGGTGTTTAAGTCCAAGTTAAGTTCAAAGTCTTTACTTTGTCAATCGAGTCTAAAGTCATCAGATTTGTGACTTAAGTCTAAACCCACTTTGTTTATATGAACTTAGGTCACTAAAAGGTTAGTCGACCGATATGGGTTTGTTATGGCCGATGCTGATTTTGGTGCAGAATCAGGACAGCTGATGCCCGATATATATATATTTGGCTGGTTTTCTTTTTTTCCTCCAACAAATAAAATATAACCATTTAATAATAACAAATGATACTGATAATTTCTTAACTTAAGTAAACATTTATTGAACAACACTTATGGTCTCTAATCTGCATTTTGTGTCTGAACGGTTTCTCCCAGTTAGGACATTTTTCTGACTCTGAAGAGGCTGTTTTTTTAACTACATTCGATATCAGAAATAAAAGCACCCAGAGGAATCAAATGATCCATATGATCGCAGTAAAACACCACCATCGGCTGTACTGCAGTCTCTTTTTCCACCGTTTTAACTTTTAAACTACACACTTCCAGCTCCAAAGCTGGTGGGACCTTGACGTAGTTGGAAAAATATTAAAATGTCTCAAAAAGAAGCTGCAACCATTTATGGCCTGTACTCAGTCCATGACAGCAGCACCTCCCAGTCTGGTTAGCTGGTGACTTAGCACGGAGGTGGCAAATGTGGGACTCAACACGACCTGATTATGGCTTTTCTACACCGGGTCGAGACCCAAATCCACCTCACTGGAAGGATTCAAACGGGCTTCGGCAAACAGAGGGTTTACAGGTAGAAAATTATAGTTGGAATTTAATATACTGGATATGTTACTGCATCTTTGGAAGCTGAAAAATAATTGTTTCAAAAAAAAAAAAACCATGAATTCATAGCAGCAGAGCACGAATTTAGGTTGCAAGGGGAAAAAAATGTTTCATCTAATGAGCAGCAGTCTATATAATTATAAACTTATAAAGAGCAAAAATCCCTTATATGTATATGGTGACAATGCTTCCATCCGCTCGTCATCTCCCTCGGGCCACTGCTCATCTGTCGTTCAATATTAACCATCTCTCCGTTATTACTCCTCCATCTCATCCCTCGGTTATTCTGCGCTCGCCGGGTGAGTCACGCCCCCCCCCCCCCCCCCCCCCCCATAAACACATTGTGACAGAAACACATACACACAGTGCACAATAATGCCAACACGCAGACATTATGTTGGAGGCAGCGGCCATGTTGTAATGACCGTGAGCAGTTTCGCCCACTCAGGCATCAGACAACAGGCAGATTAGCACTCTCTCTCTTCTTTCTCCGAGAAGAAAGCTGGCAGATGAAGAGCACAATGAAGAGGAGGAAATAAAATAATAAAAGAAGAGGAAGAGAGTGGAAGAAGCATGAGAAAAATCACTTGTTTTACAAAAGATAGAGAGCAAGCCAGTGGAGGAAATAGTATCAGATTGCGTATGAAAACAAAAGGAGACAAGAATAAGTACAGATGAAAGAGATTAGATAAGGAAGAGGATGAATAAAACTTATCCAAGAGAGAAAAGGAGAGGAGGCGAGAGGGAACTGCTGACCCTAATCAGTCACTTCGAGATGCAACATCAGGGTCAGTAGTGGTTTAAAGAGCTAGAAGAGAGGAGAGACGAAGCGTTGCATCTGTCACATTTATTCAACATGAACACATTATACATGTCAAGCTCTTTGAATCAGACAATAACGTGTTAAAGCAAATTTGATTTTGTTTTGTTGTTTTTGCCAGGTTTTCCTCACCATGGGGGCAGCAGTAGCTCAGTCTGTAGGGAGTTGGCTTGGGAACCGGAGGGTCACCGGTTCAATTCCCGACATGGACCAAAAACTGAGTGTGAACTGGTAGCTGGAGAGGTGCCAGTTTACCTCTTGGGCACTGCCGAGGTGCCCCTGAGCAAGGCACCAAACCCCCAACTGCTCGGGGCGCTTGTCAGGAGCAGCCCCCTCACTCTGACACTCTCTCCATTAATGCATGTATGTGTGTTTCAGGTCTGCATGTACCATGTATGAGTTTAACAGAGTGTAAATTGAATTTCCCCGTTGTGGGACTAATAAAGGTAGATCTTCTTCTTCTTCTTCTTCTTCTTCTTCTTCTTCTTAAAATTTAGTGTACGTTTGGAGCATTATTTAGCCTCCTTTGCAACAAGCTAGCATGACATGGTTGGTATCCTCACTCTAGCTTTAAAACTGAGCCTGCTACAACCAACAAAAATTGCAAGTTGCGTTAATACTTTAAAGAAATTAGTGGTGTTAAAACAATTTTGCATTATTATCGTATCTAAATCACAACTAAATCATAACTAAAACTAATACAGCAAGGAGACTACAAAACACTCAGTTGTGCTAAAGTTTGGTGAGGAAAAACTGGCATGGCCATTTTCAAAGGGCTCCCTTGACCTCTGACCTCAAAATATGTAAATGTAAATAGTTTCTATGGATACCCAGGAGTCTCCCCTTTACAGACATGTCCACTTTATGATAATCACATACAGTTTAGGGCAAGTCATAGTCAAGTCAGCACACTGACACACTGACAGCTGTTGTTGCTTGTTGGACTGCAGTTTGCCATGTTATGATTTCAGCATATTTTTTATGCTAAATGTAGTACCTGTGAGGGTTTCTGGACAATATTTGTCATTGTTTTATGCTGTTAATTGATTTAAAATAATAAATATGTACATACATTTGCATATAGCAACATATTTGTCTACTCCCATGTCGATAAGAGCATTAAATACCTGACAAATCTCCCTTTAAGGTACATTTTGAACAAATACAAAATGTGTGGTTAATTTGTGAGTAATCGCGATTAACTATGGATAATCATGAGATTAATCATGATTGAATATTTTTATCAATATCATTATAGTCGTATTATATAGATAGATAGATTTCAGAGGGAGAAGCAGCAGCAGGAGAAAAAGGAGGAGTGACGGCACTGTAATTCTGTTCATTCCTCACTAACTCTTCCCAAACCCACTCCTTATAAGGAAAGACATGGCTACCACAGGCCTCCACACACACACACACACACACACACACACACACACACACACACACACACACACACAGAGAGAGAAAGTGAGAGAGAAAATGCACCAAATCACAGGAAAAGAGGGAAAACAAACCCCTCTCTTTCCTTTCAGTTTAAAATCTCTCGTTTCTTTCCACTGTAACAAGAACACTTTGTACAGGAAAAGCAGCGGGAAAAGGGCTCTCTGCATTAAAGTTAAAGTTTTATAAGACTCCTGAGTGGAAAGGCTCCTCCTTTCTTCTCTCCTTCCTCCTCCTCTCCCTCTCTCCATGAATCTCCTTTCTAATCGCTCTCCCACCCTCTGTCCATCTGCTTTTTCTCCCCCTGCTATCGTTCCCTGTATTTACCTTACCCCCTCTTCCTCTCCATCCCTCTCGCTCTCTTTCTCACCTATCTCTCCATCCTGACTAAATAAACACACAGGTTTGATGACCATCTGTTAGTGATGAGCATTCATGTGTGAAAAACACACACACAAAACCCACCAAAGACACAGACGAACACTCGAATGCAGAGATAAGACACAATGAATAAACCATTTTTGTCTGTTAGTTTGAACATTTGAAACAAGGGGACAGTAAGTGCATGAACGTGGAAACAAATGTACAGTATACTGACATGAGCACACACACACAAGAGATGAATAATGAGTCATAGGTTGATGGAAAGAGGTGCAGACTGCAGGCAACAGGAGGAGGAAGACGAGGTAGGCAGAGAGGCAGAACGATGATCGTCACTGTATTTTTAAGAGTTGTACCATGAATCAAAGCTGCTGTCATTTCAAGCATGCTGTCATTTCCTGAATCATATTCTCACAGTCAAACACATTCAACTCAGATCTGCCAGCTTCAGTCCCTCCACTGAAAGCCAGCAGTTAAAGAAAAGGCTGCATCTTCCTCTGCTGTGTATGTGTGAACAGGTGGCTAAATTCTGTGGACTTCCCAGTTTGTAGGACAGAGAAAATTAAGGTTTATTACAATGTCGGTCCTATTTCATCATTTTGGCCATTATTTAGAATATCATACTCAAGAAATGATAACTACTGAGAATTGGGAATACAGCATTGTTAAAAATAAATCAGACAGGGTAAGAAATGGGGGCGGCAGTAGCTCAGTCTGTAGGGAGTTGGCTTGGGAACCGGAGGGTCACCGGTTCAAGTCCCGACATGGGCCAAAAACTGAGTGTGAACTGGTAGCTGGAGAGGTGCCAGTTTACCTCTTGGGCACTGCCGAGGTGCCCCTGAGCAAGGCACCAAACCCCCAACCGCTCGGGGCGCTTGTCAGGAGCAGCCCCCTCACTCTGACATCTCTCCAATTGTTGCATGTATATGGACCTGTTTGTGCATGTGTGTGTATAAGTTAACAGAGTGAAAAAATTGAATTTCCCCTAGCGGGACTAATAAAGGAATATCTTCTTCTTCTTCTTCTTAAATTGGGCTGTACATACAGTACACATGTAACACGCAGTGTGTGTTGGCAAAATCTGGTGATACAATACACAAGGGTTATCAATATATCGCGACACTGTAAGTAAGGCGATATATTGTGTTTTTAAATCTAATTTTAGGAAAACTACCAGTGTAAAGAACACACCACAATACTATATGTGGGATCTGCATTTATCTCCTGCAACTTGTACCTGTAACTTCCAACATCGTAGCACTACTTTTTGTACAATCTGAGCAAAGGGAGCCCCTAAAGTCCCATAAAGTGATATTTTTATTTTGTGCAAAAAAATTAGTTATCTTGTGTGCGAGTTCTTATCACCTTTACGGACTTTAGACGCTCCGTAGAATTAACATTTGAACAACATAAAAAAAGTGCTTGCAGGATTCTTACCGTAAACAAATTAAGTAAATGAAAAAAATAGTCGATATAATCGAGATTAATCGCAAATTAATCATATTTTTTTCTGTTCAAAATGTGCCTTAAAGGGGGATTTATAACATGGGAGTGGACAAATATGTTTGCTTTATGCAGATATATGTATATAATTATTAGAAAGCAATTAACAACACAAAACAATGACAAATATTGTCCAGAAACCTTCACATTTAGCATAAAAATATGCTCAAATCATAACATGGCAAACTGCAGCCCAACAGGCAACAGCAGCTGTCAGTGTTGACTTGAGTGTGACTTGCCTCAAACTGCATGTGATTATCATAAAGTGGGCATGTCTGTAAAGAGGAGACTCGTGGGTACCCATAGGACCCATTTACATTCACATATTTTGAAATCAGAGGTCCAAGGACCCCTTTGAAAATGGCCATGACAGTTTTTCCTCGCCAAAATGTAGCGCAAGTTTTTTTTTTGTACCAATGGATTCGTTTGGATTTATAGTTTCATATGATGCCAGGATCTTCAGTTTAGCTTTGCCAGCTACAACCTAACCCTAAAAAAATGTTTTTGAGAATCAGTACTACTAGTAAGAAACACAATCAATCAGACGATCATACAAGCTTTAAGGAAACCTTCAGAGTAGTTTAAATATATACATTAAATATAAAAATACTATCTAAACTGGCGTGCACACTATTTGGACTGACATTTATCACAATGTACTGTACCTGCTTACTGGTTCAATAATGGTGATTGTGAACACAGTTCCTTGTGCAATGAGGGCGTCATCAGATGTTGGGTAAGAAGACCAAACTTATCTGTCTAAAGACCAGGAACAAAGAACAGAGGAGAGACAGCGGATATTGCAGAGTTGTAGATCTGCAGCTGAAGCATGACTCCTGAGGAAAGCACAAAATGTTTGCAGAATCCTGTTTGACTCTATTTCCATAAATCCTTTCTCTCCCCTTCCTCTGCCTCATCTGGAACTCCCATCCGAGGGATTTACATCCACATTTTTAACAAGCAGATCCAGCAGTCACCTTGTCAAAAAACTCACGTTTCCTACAATTTTCCTACATTATTCCCCTCTCTCCTTTCTTCATCCCCGTCTCCTCCCTTTCAGTCAATCTATCTCTTCTATCTTTCCATCTACTCTCCTTTTCTTCACCCATTTCTCTCCTGTCACATCAGCATCCATCAGTCTTTCCATTTCTCTACATTTCATCTGCTGGTTTCAGCTCAATTCGCAGGCGCCGTCCATTCATCTCGCCTTCCTTTCCTCCCTCCTGCTGGCACTCGTCCCCACGCTTTCCAGTTTGATCCATCCTTCTTATCCACTTTCCCAATTTCCTCCTTCTTCCTCTCTGCGTTTTACACATCTTCGATCCATCTTCGTCACCCATTCTCTTTCTCTCAGATCTATGCTGGTATGGGGATTGCCAGGCGAAGCGTTTTTTACAGCCAGCTGGCACAGAAACTCTTGCTGGTAACATTTTTTTTTCTTGTACAGTAAATGGAAATCTCACAGAGGAAACACTCTGCACCATCCATTTCTATTGGATTCAAAGTAATCCGAACCTGTGAGGACCAGCGCCAGCTTGGAGTAATGGAATTAAAAAATGCAAGAAAATACAGGTGTAATAACATTAAGTGCTGAGAGCTGGTTATAATTTTTTACTCAGTCAGCACACAAACTGGCCCGAGGTGTATTACAGTGTATTTACAGTTATGTGTTTTAGTGCAACCTTTAGAACTGTGCTCAAACAGAAGCGAGTGAATAAATGTCTTTGGTTGTGATTATTTAACTGGTGCCAGATGGTTTCGGCAATTTCCATGGAGGACGAGATCTGGTGGCACCGCCACTTTACACATTAACCCGACGGCGTGATTTACTGTCATGTTCACAGAGTGGAAAATACGCTCAAGTGCCAGTCTGTGTCTCCTTCTCTGTGTCTCTCTAACTTTGTCGCTCTGAGCAAAGAAAGAAAAAGGAGGACGACAAATACTGAAAGAGAAGAGAGGAAAAGCAATCTCTCTGAAGGTAAAGAGTCGTCCAGGTGTAACAGGCACAGTGCTCACCTTCACATATAAAATACAAAGTAGATTGTTAGTTACTGAAGAAATATCTAATTTTGCAAATTGTATGTGCTTTTTGACAAACACCAGCAATAATGAACGAACAAAATGTGGAAAAAAGATGCTTTTTTTGTTTCATTTCACCTACAGCCTTTAAAATACAGTGATTATGCACGCACGCACGCGCGCGCGCACACACACACACACACACACACACACACACACACACACACACACACACACACACACACACACACACACACACACACACACACACACACAATCATGTTTCCATGACTTCTGAGGACAATACATTGACTTACATTCATTTCCTGGAAACTTACCCTAACCCTAAGTGTAACTGTTACTTGCCTAATCCTAACCCTTACCCTAACCTCAACCTAAACCTAACCTTATCCTAACCCTAACCCAAGTCTTCACCCTAAAATATAATGTTTTACGTTATGGGGATGTGTATTTCGTCCCCAAAAGCAAGGCAAGTCCCCACAATATGACTGTGTAAACAGATTAATGTTCCCACAACATATAGTAATACACACACACACACACACACACACACACACACACACACACACACACACACACACACACACACACACACACACACACACACACACACAAGGCAAAACACCAGATCTTTTTGCCAAATGGTTTCAGCAGTTACTAGGTTTTCCACTTTAATTCTACCAACAAGACTCCAGGTCCAGTGTATGTCTGGACCGGACGGTGAATTTATAGCTATATCGTTACACAAATAGTCAGTGACCAAGTCTGTAATGTTAAATCCGGCAGCAGACGTCCACCAGGTCCAGTGAGGACACTGGGGGATGCGCTACCCCACTCAACTGGCTGAATGTAGTGACGTTCCGTATCATTGAAGGCACCTGATTGGTCCCTGGTTTTCAGGAACAGGAAACAACAAATTGCTTGTAAATTTTCTGTTACTCTGTCTTAACAATCCACTAAAATCTTCTCCTGAAAATATTTTAAGCGAGAAATAGGCTCTGCCACTGTTGAATCTGGTTTCATTTTAGAACTAGATCACCTAGTCTGACAACTTGGTCCAAGTTTCATGAGCTGGACGTGTTTCGCTGGACGGGCTCATTTGAATAATGGACTGTTCCTGCCTTTTCATTCTGAAAGACCAACGGACAATAAGGAAACGCCAACACTCAGCAACCAATCATAAAACTTCATCAGTCTGTCAGTCACTCAGTGACAGACTTCTAGTCCAGTCAAAAATCAGCATTACCGTCTCATGGTTGTTTGCCTGCGCCAACAAGTCAAGTTGCAGTTTACATCCATCTGTCCAAAATGTCATCACTTCATAAATTTTTTGTGTGTGAAAATGTCATAATAAGGGTATGATGAATGTATTATTGGGTTATGGCAAAGAACATGTTTCACAAGGTCACAGTGATTTTGACTTTTGACCCCTAAAAAACTAATCAGTTCATCCTTGAGGCTAAGTCGACGTTTGTGCCAAACTGGAAGAAATTCCTGGGATATCGCGGTCAGGAGAATCAGACGGACGTACGGACAACCTGAATAAATTACTATACTGTATACACTAATACTAAATACCTGTACTGTCAGTCAACATACTTTAGTCTGAATAAACAGTTATTATGTATCTTTTCAGACGCAAGAAACTGCAATTACCACGTTAGTTCCTGAAAGCCTCCTCAATGGTTGGAGACATGTAACCATGGTAACCAATGCCAACCTCATGTGACCAAACAATGATTTGTAGGAATCATAAGAACAAATTTAAAAAGATATTACACCTAGCAAAGTGAAATTTTATATTTATACTTGAATTGAAGTGACGTTATAAAGCTGTCCCTCAACATGTTATGAACATTGTTGTCACTACCGCATTGCATTTTGGGATATTTATGCCGCCGTGGTGTTGGCGTTACATTCTGTAATATTTCACCGGAAGTGGTATGCAATGAGCTAAATAGCATGTTAGTATGGACTTTCGGATGCAAACAATGCCTCCGGTCATGCTGCACAGACACAAAATAAAAATCGAGTCCTGAAGGTCGACCAATCTATGAAGTCCTCCACCGATACGATAATATGATTACTGAGCCAGACGAACTGAAAACAATTTCACAGATTCATGAATTACCATAGAAGAAGAGGAGTATTCTCCCTATATATCAGTACCTTTGCTCCAGCACCTTGAGTATCAGGCTAAATAATTTAAGAGAATGAAAACAGTGCAGCTGTAAAAGTACAACAGCCACTGGCTGCTGCACTTCTGACATCATTCCGCTGCCATTTCTACTTCCATAAAACATGCACAAATTGTTGCACGCAAACAAAATATACACGCTTGACAAAAATAGAAATGGCAGATGCAGCGCAGAGCAGTCCTGTACGATAATATACATGCACAGACATCATGAATGCGTGTCCGTCTCCGTGTGCACATACCGTTTGTACAAACACGAAAATACAAAAACACAATTATAAACATGCAGGCGACTGTGCAATTTGCGCCTCCAGACACACTTGTGTATACAAAAAGCCCAATTGTCCTGACACACACACACAAGCCTGCCAACAAACACAAGGGCACAGATTCCCTCCTGGTACAGTACTCTCTCTCTCTCTCTCTCTCTCTCTCTCTCTCTCTCTCATCACAAACAAACACACACAAACAGGCAATTTTGCATATGTCCAAATCAACACATACAGACACGCTACATAAACACACTCATGTACAGTCTGAAACATGTATGAGTCTGCTGACAAAACCTAGTCACCATACAAACCTCTTCTTCAGATGTATGCACCATCTCTCTCTCTCTCTCTCTCTCTCTCTCTCTCTCTCTCTCTCTCTCTCTCTCTCTCTCTCTCTCTCTCTCTCTCTCTCTCTCTCTCTCTCTCTCTCTCACACTCCCACAGTCACACACATGCCGGCTGTGACGTCAAATGGCTCGCCTGGAGTACAGTAGATGATAGATTGCATCTAGCAGCCCCAGAAATGGACAGACAGAGTGGTTATTGTTCATCTGGTACGATTCAGTGCCGGGACAAACCACGTAGAACAGTCTGTTCAAAAACGTATTCATAAATTCATCTATGGAAAGCACATTAATTAAGATTCTCAGTGTCCAACTCATATTATTTTATATTTCAGACATAAATCGCAGCCTTAGCAATGTGTCATTTTAGCATTAGGAAATCCTTAATTACACAGGTTTATTCTAAGGATAACAGAATGGAAACGGTGAAGCTGCGGTGCAGTAATGGAAAGTAACTAAGTACATGTACTCAAGTACAAGTACAAATTTGAAGTATTTGTGCTTTACTGGAGTACCATTTTATACTACTTTATACTTCTACTCCACTATGTCTCAGAGAGAAATATGGCACTTTTTACTTCTCTACATGTATTTTACAGCTGTATTAATACTTACTTTGATTTTACAAACAAAACATGTGATCAGCTTATGAAATATGATGTACTGTCATATACTATATATATATATATATATATATATATATATATAAAAGGACCCTGAAGTACCCCCAATTAAAAAAAAAATCTTGCAGCACACAATGATAGCTTATTATCTTATGTATACAAAATAAAGTACATTTCACACAGTACATTTCACTGGACTTTTACTTGTAACATAAAAATGTTAAATATAATTTGCCTAAAACGCAGCAGACACTTAGTTAAGATGTGTTATATTACCACTACATCCTGAAAGAGGAAGATACAGAGGTGTAATTAGAGACGAAAGACTGTGTCAACATTGTGAACTAAATGGGCTGAGAATGAATTCATTTCATTTTATTTAGTCCTTTCTATCATGATTTATGACAAATATTATTTCAAAAAGTTCATGTTCCTGGTTTAGACTTGATATGTATGCAGACTGGATTCTTAATTGAATATCTTTTTTTCCCGAATTTCCCTCCGGGGATTAATAAAGGTTCATCTTATCTTATTGATAATGTTTTTGAATTT
This sequence comes from Pterois miles, assembly GCA_947000775.1. Taxonomy (NCBI): domain Eukaryota; kingdom Metazoa; phylum Chordata; class Actinopteri; order Perciformes; family Scorpaenidae; genus Pterois; species Pterois miles. Next base: position 13,231,757 of record CAMQGK010000549.1, on the reverse strand, counting down.
CCTCTTTCTAAAGCATGGGATAGGAGGCGAAAAGTAACATACGATAGATGAATAACACAGAATTGTTTGGATTTGTGTCTTGTGCTTAGGAGGTTGTGTTTGTATGTCTGTGACTGTTTATTTGTTGTATTTCGTTTACGGGATATATCCTAGTGCATCATTAGTGGGAGGTTCATGTTCACAAGTATATCTGGATGATGTTTATGTTTATGTTTGGATGATGCTGCTGTATTGTGCTGTTAGATGACGGTGGGCTGACGTGCTGGAATGTTTGATTTGTTGTTGGTTAATGTGTCTAAATAATCCCATGAGAGATGGGTTATGTAAATGACTAGACAGGAAAATAAATTATTCATTCATTCATTGTAACAGAGTACTTTTACAGTGTGGTATTACTTCTACTGGAGTCAAGTATCCGAGTACATTTTCCACGATTGCTGAGCTGAACTCTTTATGTCGTGGTTACAATCATAAATGTCAACTGCTGTTTGTCCTGTGTATATTTATTAAATGCAAACTGATTTGGAGAGAGACAAAAGACGCGTTTTTTGTGTAAAAAAGAAAGAATATAACAGAGAAGAAAAGAGGACAAAAGAAAGTAAAGCTTTCCTTTGGCATTCCAGACATTCCTTCATCTTTCTCTTTTTTCTCTGTGCTTCTCTGTCTTTCTACATGAAACGTTGTACTTACCTGCTGTGATCAAAGAGGTGGAACGAATTGGGTGAACACGCTCGCACACACACACAGCTGAAACCAAAGCAAGGCGGTGCACTAAAAGTGACAAAGGAGACAGGGCTAAATAGAGCAGGCATCAATAGATTTATTAGACCGGGGTGTGTCCGTTCTACTGAACTGAGCTCTGTGGTAAAGCTGCTCCACAGGCCCAGATGGAGAGCGAGGAGAAGAGGAAGAGAGGGACAGGGGGTCGTGATAGAGAGAACAGGAGGAGTCTGGAAGTGGAGGAGTGAAATGGCGAAACAGAGAAGAAGAGATGGAGAGTGTGGTGACAATGAGTAGACGCTTTGGTAAGCGAAAATTAGTGGATGTGGGAAGCGAGACAAGGGAAAGCAAATGGCAGTATGGAGGGAGAAGATGATAATTTAATGCTCGGTGGGGAAGGAACAAAAAGAGCCTCCCATCTAATCAGACTGAGAAATTACATTTTTTTTCTGCCACTTTTCTACAGATAGAAAGTCATTATGTAGAACAAAATACAAACTTTCTCCCAAACAGCTGCGAGCAACCACTCCCTCCTAACATCCGAGTCTCTTCCCTCTCGCCAATTTACTGACTAAGCTAAGTGCTCTCACTGCCTTTACGAGCTACACTAACAAATATTATTATAGTAAGAATGGATCAAATCTCTGTATGTGAAAGATGTCACTCGTAGCGACAAGCCCAGAGAAAACTCTCCCCAGACTCTGCAGCTCCCCTCTATGAATGCTAAAGTTTCTCTGTGTCTGCTGGATGTGTAAAAAGAAAACAGTTTGCTAACACAATCAACGCATATCAACGTTATTACGTACAGTATATGTCAATGTTGTGTTTACGGGCTGTTTTGCTGCCACCTAGTGGCCACAGGGTTAGTTAATGTAGCTTTAATAATAGTTTATTTTTAAAACACTATTCAAAACAAAATAAGACAAATCAATCTTAGAAAATTGTCAAACCAAATAGAAGTTAATAAGATTAATCTCTTCCAATGTCAAAAAATCACATTCGTGATGAAGCTTATAACAGAGGTAGGAGTACAAGGAATGAGTATATTCATTATGGCCTAATCTCTAGATTGTTTTTTTTATAATTAATTTACTAAATATATTATAATAGTAAAAAAAGTTCCCTATGCCTGAGGTGACATGTTCAAAAAAACTATTTGACTTACAACCTTATACGACACAAAAAAGCAGCAAATCTTAAATGAATTTAAAAATAAAAAGAAAACTACCAAATTATCACACCAGACAAAATAATACATATTTTTATTAATGTTGTCAAAGTTAACGTGATAAAAGCATGTTTATGCAAATTTGTTTTAAAGCTAGTTGTGTACGTAACTTGTGATTTTTAAAGCTAGAGTAAAGATACTGGCATCTTATAAAACTAGAAAACCATCGGTACCAACCATGTCATACCAACTTGTCGTGAAGGAGGTTAAATAACGCTCTAAACTTACATAAAATTTTGGCGAGGATTAACTGTCAGAGCCATTTTCAAAAGGGTCTCTTGACCTCTGACCTCAAGATATGTGAATGAAAATTGAAAAATGAAAATGTTTATGCTAAATACAGTACCTGTGAGGGTTTCTATACAATATTTGCCTTTTTTAGTTGATAACTGATTTACAATAATATATCTATACATACATTTGCATAAAGCAGCATATTTGCCCACTCCACAAACATATTAAGTACTTGACAAAGCTCCCTTTGAGGTTCACTTTTAACAGACAAAAAATATGCGATTAACCATGATTAACTGTTTTGAGTATGACCACATTGTGGATTATTATACCATCATTTATCAGATCTGCCTAGCAAGTACAAACATGAAACTAGGAATGTCTGTTCTTCTGGCTTTGAATTTACAGTGACACATCGTAGGAATATGAGAGGAAAGGAGTTGTGTGGAGGGAACGCAGACAGAAGGAGAGGAAGAGATACAGACCGAGGGGGGTGGCAGAGAGGTGAAGATAGTGGGCTGAATGTGACGGAGGAGGTGAATAAGTGAGGAAGCGTGGAGGAAAGGGAGGAGGGAGGAGGAAGAAGGGTGGAGATGAGATGTGCATTCCTCAGCGGGGGCGTGACCCAGAGCGTGTGCCTGTGTTTTTTCCGTGCGCACGCATCCCAAAATTACTGGGAGGTGACTTAATTCGATTTCTAACACGAAGATGATGGCGAAGACAGAGAGAGGAGGGAAGGAAGAGCTGACTCACCGTGGGATGACAGAAATAGAAGAAGAGAACAGGAATGAGCAAAAAAAGAAAAGGAGCGAAGGGACGGAGAAAAGACAACGACGAGAGACTGAAGAGCAAGTGACGAGCAGGATAATGAGAGCAGGAAATGAAAAGGACGCCTTGGGTTAAAAGGGTGTGATCTGTCTGTAGGAAAGAAAGGGAAGTGAAAGAGATTAAGAAAGAGAAAACAGATATTTCCCAGCATTAGCACGTCTCAACATGCGTTTTCACTCACTATAAAAGCACACACATACCAAAAGAGGAGTGTATGAAGGCAACTGAGGATATTTCTAGTGGTGCAGGAGGCCAAATATGATAGATTGATCAACTTCTCATGTGTTCTTTTGTTCTCTCACACACAACTTAGTGATTTATGGATATATATATATATATATATATATATATATATATATATATATATATATATATATATATATATAACACACACACACACAAGCATATTGCACTTAATCGCACACACACTCCAAACTGGCTGTAAATGTTCTTAGAGAGTGATTTAATACCTGGTGATGTAATTTCACAACCTAAGTACTTTCCCACATAGTTCAGCGCTAATTTTGGGAGTCTTGGGAGCGACATCAAAGCTCCAAATGATTTCAAACGCACACACGCAGAGATAAGACGCTAAAACGTAGTGAGGAGGACCGAGCAGCTTTCTGCAGGCATCGAGCGCGCGTGTGAGCAAATGTCATGTCTTGTGTAATATCACGGCCTGCTGCCAGACTAGCTGTTTCTCCGTCTCATCCAGATGGCCTCTGAGGCAACAGACAGCTGGGAGTCCCCGACAACCAGGCAGCCCCGCTTCATCCGTTTACCCGTCTTCAAGGCAGCGGTGAGAAAAAATCCAGCGGAACAATCCATACAGTTATCAGGACATGCTCCAATTTGTGCCAGTCTATAGCTGTTAGCATTACTGAGAAAAAAAAGCAGAACCTACAGAGAACCCATTGAGCGAAACATTATTTTCTAACTTGGATTTCTTAAATTTCCAGGTCCTGGATTAGCTACGATGACAACAAAATGAACACAACCCTGGTCAGGATATTGTTTTTGACATATTGATCCTTCCAAGTCTGCCCATCTGTTCCTGGGTTTTACTCTGAGCAATGCAAACAGCACAAAACACATATGTCTCTTTGCCTCTTTCCTACCTGTGTTTCCTCCTGCACCACTCTGTACTGCTCCTTCCACACGGCCATCTTTGTGGCTTCGTCCTTCCTCAGCGCCCTCTCCTTCTTCAGCTCCGGACTCCAAAATGTCTTAATGGAGTTCATAGAGGAGCTCAGCTTGGACTCTTTAGCCTCCAGCTAAAAGAAATCAACATCAAATGTTGTGACACTGTTACTCACTGCATTAATGTTTTTAATTTAATGTTTATTTGCATCGACTGGGACCTTAGAAATTGTCGAACTTTGATAATTACAGATCAACTCTGCTCCTGATATTACTTACTCGATTCACTGGCTTTTAGTTTGTCCTGGTATGCAAAATAAATGGATTTATGGCCCTGTTCAGACCGAGTATTAACATGCGCTGCCCTGAGTGGTCGAATCACAAGCGGAGCAGGTGTGAACGCAATCAAGATGCATTGAGGAAGCATTGAGATCAGATCACTCAGATCACGTTCAGAGGCCACATTCTTTTAGCAGTGTTTACATGAATATGTCCTGAGCTACACTGAAGACCACCTACTCAACTGATGTCCCGCTGGGATCCGCATGTCTCTGCACTCCTCAGGTAAATAGACCTGCACTTGTCTGCCTCACACCATGGAAATGGCCTCTGTGCTCTACTGTATGCTGTCGGTACAACTGTATTTTATCAACATATCTTATCTACAGGCTACACAGTCTACAACTAGGCACATGAAGTGCATTATTATCATGCTGTCGGAGATTTGTCTGTGTTTTTGTCCTGGCGCTTGCACAGAGCTGACACCCAACCGCTTGCCGACTCAATCTCATCCCCGGCTCTCTGAAGCTCTGTAATCTGTTGTCGCCTGGCAAAGGTGGCGGCGCCAGCGGCTCAGAGGTCCCACGGACCGCCGGTGCAATAACCACATATTTGTATGTTAATAAAATGTACCCAAATTCACGAATATGTACGATATTACTACTGACATTCATATGATATGACGCCACAATGTCTGCTGTATTAGCCATGTGTTTACTACGTGTTTATTTACATATAGCGCTAGGGAAGTGAAATCAGATCACAAGCGGCCACTCGAGACGCATGTGGAGACGCATTCTAACGCCAGGTGTGAACAGACGTATTTAAATCTGTTTTTTAAAGATCCAGTCACTCAGGACGCATGTTAATGCCAGGTGTGAACAGGGCCTTTGCTCAGAGAGGTGTCTGCAAGTGTCCTTACTTCTCTGCGTAGAAGCTCATTCTCTCTCAGCACTTCTCTCAACTGTGTCTGGAGGTCTGACATTGCGCCGTCTCTCACCTGGTAACACAAGCACATACAGTAGAAGTGTACGATGTTAGAGACCACCAGTAACGTCATTTTTGTTCCTGTCTTACATTATAAAACATATAATTATATATTTTATCTATTTGCAGCTGTCACCACTAAGAGATGGTGATCCCCGAACAACAAAACTGAAAGTGAACTACTCCCTCTGAGAGCTGCAAAGTCTATACATACACAAATAAGAGAAATCAAATATGGAAAAAAAACTCACATATTTTTTGTGAAGCACTTTGAGACTGAAACTTCAAATATACATGCCAATATTTCTGTTCATTTAGTGCACACCTAACTTCAGTATTAATGAGAAAATGCTCTCCGCGCAAATGTTTAATTCATCCTGACATCAGAACAGCAGTGTACCACAGCATTAAAAATATCTTGGCTGAATTTTTAAACAACAAACAGACTCTGCTTTGGGTTTGAAACACTTGTGTTAGGTGTTTAGCTGATGCTTGTGCTCAGAACGCCTCTCAGGTCTGCAAATAAAAGGTAGAATAGTGGAGCTTTGGAGTGATAGCATCCTCACAATAAAATATAACATACATAAATGAATGTAACATACAATAAAAGACAGCCAGCAAAGGAAATAAGAGTTAAGAGGAGATGAAGAAATGCTTTTTTTTGGTTTAAGAGATAATTAGAAGAGGAGGGAGGTATGAGAGGAAGGAGAGAAGAGCTCTCAGGTTATGAGTAATAGTGCAGAGGACGTAGGAGGGCAGACCTTAGTCTATTTAAACATACTGTACGAACACCCACACAGCTCTTATATTATTTAGTTGAGGCATGACTTAAGAAGAAAATATTAACCCTTTAACAGTGAGCTGAATTTTGCTTTAACGCCTTGAACCACCCAGCCAATGACATCAAACAGGAGGATAATTCATGTGTGACAAAACATTTTGTTTGTTAAGTGCAACTGATTTTATCTTTTTGTGTTTCTTCACTCAAAGGTGAGACAAAGATTATCTACAGTCTAAATCAATTGGATCCACACCTTCCTTATCGGTTTATTCAACTCTTCATTTGAGCTCAACTATTTTAGACCATGTGCAGGACTATTTCTTGACGAAGTGACTTGCCAGGCAACCGGCAGCAACTTAAGGCCCTGACACACTATTCAGGCCGGTGGTGAGCATCTGTCACTCTAGTTTTTGCGGTGTGTCCCGGTGGGAAACCAAGGGGACAAACACAAAAGGCTCATTTTTCATCTTCATCTCATCTGATCATTCCAGTACACGGATATGTTCTGAAGCTGAGTGGTGTGAAAATGGTCGGCAAACGCCACTTTATTTCCTGTATGCGTCATAACAACAGCTTGTATAGCCTCCACACAAACAAGGTCTTCAATTTTCCATTTTCAGATGAATACTGGCTACCGTGACATGCTGTTGTGGAGCTGTATGGAGAGGTATTTCAGTCCTGAAAAACTGCAGCTTGTAGTCCAAAAAACAACCCAACACATAACCCCCTGTGAAACCGCAATCAGCTGTTTTCACACTTTGGTCTTTGTGCAGATAAAATAAACAAGATATATAGTGTTAATGAATGTTTTTCGTGTCATACTGAATGGAAAGATATGAGCGTGGTATTGATCTTCTGATCCAGCTCTCAGTAAAAAGGTGTATATTTTCTAAAACTATTCCTTTAGTGCTATTTTCATCCTCTAGAAACAAAACCTCCAAGTTATTTTGTGTCTAAGTTGTTTCACACAACACAGCTTTTAAAATGTTTGTTTGTATTTCAATTCTATCATACTTACTCAACATTTAGGGCACAAAGATTTAAAGTCAAAAAGTACACAATACAAGTATACAGAGGAACACGGTGACCAGATTTCAAAGGTTTCAGTAGTAAAAGCAGAAACAGTGTGATAACTCACCTGTCTCATGGAGTGAGGCACAGTAGCCGCCTGTGGAGGCTGGTTTTGAAGCTCCCCCCCAAACGCTATTGCATCACTGGGCATGGCAACACCTCCCCCTCCTCCTCCTGAGTTTATGTTTGGACTGCTCCCCATGACGGCCGCCCTGACTCCATAGGGTACCCTGGCCCCAGCCCTGCCCAGGGTCATGGTGCTTTTGGGCAGCGAGGGATTCATTCCACTGCTCAGGCTCCCTATGCCAATCGGGTCTTCGACTGTGTCAGTGAAGTACATAGGACCGCCTGTTGCGTAGGCAGCATTTAGAGACTGAATATTCTCCATGGACAGGGTTTTACAGGAGCCAGTGAGTCCGCCGGAGGAGCTGCTGCTGCTGTTCCGTCGGTGTCCAAGGCGTGGGGAGCGAGGGAGGCGTGGGGAGCGACCAGGGCTCCCAGACACTGACCCGTTACCATTGGATCCAACAACATCCAGCTTTGAAACCGAACGGGAGTTACCGTACATGGTAAGAGAATATGGTGTGTGTACTGTAGAGGCGAAAGAGTCTGGTTCAAATGAATAAATGGAGCAAATCAAAAATGCATGCTCAAAAACACAAAAAATAGTAAAAGCAAAAGATAAGATAAGATGGATGTCCTAAAAAAAAGTCTGAAATATTAAATGTAACAGCTGAAAACACAAACTCCTGTTGAAATCTCCTGATGCAGTGTTGGCATAGCTGTGGTCAAGGCCTTTCCAGCAATGCTAAATGAAATCAATGGGCTTTGTTGGAAAGCAGGAATCAATAGGCCATCCCCTTTAGATAAAGGCAGCAAAGTAAAGCAAGTGAATCCACAAGAGATGGGATGATGGGATCACCTAAAAGAAAGGGAGAAAGAGACAAAGACTTAGTGATCAGCGGAACAATGATATACTGCACTTAAGCTACAAAGGAATGCACCAGATTTTTACCAGGTTCTGGTTTTGATTAGAGATGCACCGATTTATCAGCCGAACGTTGTATCAGCCGAAATTTGTCTTGCTGACTTCCATCGGTAAATAAGACGACATTCACCGATGGCCCTGGCTGATGTCTATCTCTTGTGTTGCGTCAGTTTTGCACCGGCTAAATGTGTTGGTTGTTCAAAATTAATAAAAGAATATTTTTCACGTTTTCATAGTGTAATGAAATGCTGAATGACTTTAAACCAGCTCAGTTATTTTCTTGTATTGATGTTTGTGAAGGTTCTCAGTCATCCAGGTCATAGTATCCGAGTAAATCAGCAGCAGCAACTGGTCTCGGTTTAGATTCCTGAAGCATTTCACTTCTCATCCAAGAAGTTTCACTTTGCTTACTCAGATGTATTGAGGATGTTTCTCTGGCACAAAAAAGAAATTACTAGCAGTAACCACAATAACATCGGCATCGTCCAAATTGTTATTTTAAACATCGGTAACGTATCGGCCCAGAATTTCACAATCAGTGCATCCCTAGTTTGGATTTATCTACTTTTGAGACTGGGTTCATCTCTTTGTGTAGCAATGTAAACAACAGATTAATCCATGTTACTCTAGCATAAACAATACGCCCTGCACAAACAGGCTTACAACACACCATTAATTAAATAAAAGACAGGAACCAGACTAGAAACATAAATTACAAATTGTACTAAATAAATACACCATCCTGACTTTTTCCAAGTTTTAGAAACAAAGATAGCCAACTTGTATGCATTAAAATTAAATAGCTGCTCTAAAGAAACCCAAACTGTTAAATAGATATACCAAAGTAATAGGCACATTTTGACCCAATTGAATTGCTTGATCATCTATAATAGTTGTCAACACATTCTCCTCTAAAACAAAGTAAACAGACGTCATCCTCTTGGGAACATGAATGTTTGAACTAAAATGTGTGCCGCTCCATCTTGTAAATGTCGAGATGATTCAACAGATAAGATCAAATTTGGACCTGTTTGATTTGCTAAATTAAAAGTCAAAAGAATCGGCAAAGTCGGACTTCTCTAATAATCCAATAATCACTCGTAAAAGATGCCCAGAAACTCATTTTTCTGCCACCATACTGACATAAACACACATAAACAGAAAGTGAGAGATCTGTATGACTGATTTGCTATTCGTCTATTAGTCAAGAAGCATCAGCTGATGCGTTGGATCATATGATCACACGGGGCCACTTTGTCTCTCCGACATCCAGTACACTTTCTTCTTATCACACTATGTCCTGACACCTCTGGGCATCACATCAGATTTACTGTCCTACAGCTGATAACAATCAATCAGCTGATCTAACATCCATAGAGGCAAATAATTAGTTTGCCTCCTGGATAAAATACATGTACTAAAATAGAAGAATCCATGTTTTTATTATTCAGTTAATTATATGTTGTTATTAATCCATTTTGGTCTGCATAAATAACGTGGAAAGAAAACATAAAACAGATAAAAAGATAAATAAATTATTATCTGTCCTATTCCTGTTACATGTAATCATATGAGTCACACTGGTTAGACATTTTATGGGCCACATTTTTAACTGATGCCAAAAAGGTAAAGTATTATAAATATTAAAATGGATTAAGTAAATCAGGTCAAAGAAACCTTATTATTAACACAGCTGTGAAAATAATCATTCCTATGATTTTAAAAGGTGTAATCTGTAACAGTCTCAAAAACATGAACATAAATCATGATCACTGACTCTCTCATGTTGCTGGTAAATGCCTCAGAGGCTGCTGAGGATTCAGTCTTCTGTGCTATGCAAAGTTTGTGTGAACAACAATGAACTCGTGAGGTTGTGGTTATGACATGGGATATTGTGTACACAATACGCTTGCCGTTCAAGTCGTGTGATCACCGCTGCTACGCAACAGCAGTGATGAGGTTACTGTTTGTATTGTTTTTATCTGGATGTTTGCAGTTTTTTTCAGGTTAACTGATGACTCTAAATTGGTGGAAGGTGTGAATGTGATCGTGAACGTTGTCTGTCACTATGTGCCCTGCGATGGACTGGCGACCTGTCCAGGGTGTACGCCACCTTCGCCCAATGCCAGCTGGGATCGGCTCCAGCCCCCCTGAGCTACATCTGCTGAGGTCTGCTGGTGGAACGGCAATTTGATTGACACAAGGGGGGGTGGAGTCACACATGATCTATAGCAACAACACCGGGCTGCCCACAGATCTGCCTAAATCGGCTAAATATGCTCAGACACTGGCCGATGTCGATCATGAAAAAATATCAATTAATCGGCTAGCTGATTAATCAGTTGACCTCTAATTATTATTATTATTATTAGCATTATTATTATTATTATTATACATCTAGAGTCAGTTACTGTGTAAGGAAAGCACATTTATAGCTATTTAAAATTGATGGTCAGCTGGTCGACAGTCATCATTCAGTCATTTGGGTGTCCTTGGAGACAGTGATGTCACCCTCAGGTCAGTGGACACATGACCCGTTGGACACACCATCTGATCCACACTCTCCGCTTACAAGAATGACCTGAAGTGAACTGAATTGCTTCAGAAATAGTCAAGAATGAAAACTTGTGGAGCTCCAGTTAAATGTTAACAAAAAGGCTAGTTTACAAACACTGCACAACTACAACGTAAGCATTCAGAGATTTAAAACTAGTACTTTGCTTGTACACTATGGTGGAGCTCCTACACATTTCTTGTTGAGTAGTGTGCTTGAATATTTTTCCCTCAACTTGCAGATTGCAAACTACAATAGTTAACATTTCATTTCAAGTATGATTAACTGTGCAGCCCTTTGGTGTTTCTCTTTTAATCTCCCTGCACCCTAGTACTTTGGGTCCTGACCCGGGCTTTTAACAGCCCTGCAGTAGTGTATCTTTCCCACTGATGTTCTGCTAGACGCAGATCTCTGGCCAGAGAGATGCTACTGACAACCAGTCCGTTACAGCTACACACACACACACACACACACACACTCTAACGCAAAGAGAGACCATCTGCTGCGTCTCCCCTCGGGCCAAAAACACACACCTGGATAGAAACAGGCCAGGACCCTGCCTCTAGCACAAACTCACACAGACACACACTTATTTACAGCGTATGCACTTATACAAACTGAAAAATGTACACATGTGCAGATCTACACAATCAGTTACACAAAATACACACAGATAAATCAATCCACTTATATATATATATAAAAAAAAAACGTTGAATAGATAACACATTCACAGATGAACAAACACATAAGCTCAGTGGCCGTGAGTGATCATGTCACTAACAACACACATCTAATGCTTCATTTGAGGCCAATATGAGACTGCAGCAATAGATGGATAGTGTGTGTGTGTGTGTGTGTGTGTGTGTGTGTGTGTGTGTGTGTGTGTGTGTGTGTGTGTGTGTGTGTTCAGGACTTTCCTCTTCCTCCCTGCTGGACCTGCTGACCTGTACATAATGTATATGCTCATATTCCAGCTCTCCCTATAATGCAAAACATGAACAGTACGTCTGTTTAACCGTTTATTAAACACACAGCTCTATTTCAGTCAACAATCAAAATATGACAATTTAGCAAAACATTATTTTTCCTGGGTCACTGCTTTGGTCTGGAAGAGGTTCTGGACAATAAATACACATCCACTTCTAAACTGCTTATCTTGTTTAGGGAGCTGGAGCCTATCCCAGCATGCATTGGGCAAGGGTACTGCACACCCTGGACAGATCATCAATCCATCACACGGCTTAACACACACTCCTTTTTATTTTTATTGGCTTGAGGGTGTCATGGAAACTACAACACACACCGTGTTGTGTTTTTCACAGTTCAAGTCTTAGGGTCACATGAATAAACCACCAGTGTGTCCCACAGGTTGAGAATATATCTGTTCAGGCTTTTAGACTAACTTCACTCAGGCAAACGTTTCAATATAAAACATACCAGCGCCAAGGAGAATTAAGCGCACACGCCTATGACGCAGTTAGCATCGTGAGATCCAGAAAACACATATTTGACGCGCACATGACTGTCTAAGATCCATCTGTCAACAGACTTACCATCCCTCTTGCCCTTTCACACAAATGTGAAAATGCAACATGGTGCTGCTGCAAGAAACATCCGTTCAACAGCGCTACACTGAGAGGTCACAGAAGTTCACTCTTGACCTTGGAAACAAGGTAATTTTACAAAAAAAAAAAAAAATTTCATAACACTTCATTTTACAGGTCAGCACATTTAATGGAAATTCGGTGAAAATTGGCAAATAACCTATTTTAAATTTCTTTGGATTTACTGTAAAATTACTGCAATATTTAACTCAAAATGTATCAAAAATTCGAAATAATATTTAATAATGATATACAAAATAATCGTTAATAGGACCCTGTGCGCTGCTCTTCATCACAGCTGGAAAACCAAAACTAATAGAAGACACTTCTGATCAGACACAAATCTCACCACTGTGACTCATTGTGTACACATATGTAATCTGGTAGCTAATGTAATGAATCAGGGAGCTTTTTAAGTAATTTCAAAGTTATTTGCTAATAATTATCTATTTATCAACAGATGGAAATAAAGCATATCAATTAACATTGTATTTTTTTCATGGTAATGTAATAAATAAATTAACAGCTATTTGGGAGACAGTTGGATAGAATTATTAAATATTGTTTGTAATAAAGTTATTTTCTATAAATTTTGGGGTAAATATTGGGGTGATTTGGCAGTAATTCCAGAGAAATTTCAAATAGGTTACTTGCTAATTACCATGAAATATGCGAACCTGTAAAATGAAGCGTTACCGCTGTTTTCAGAGCTTTCAACTCATCTCACCGTCGTCATTAGCAGACGGAGTTTGCAGCAGTTTAAGTGGACCTTAAGTTAAGAAACTGATGCGCCCCTGTACATAGGATGTCCTAGTTAAGCATGTATTAAAACAAGCATTGTTTGAACTCGTTTGTCCATGGCTTGAATGTAATGGACGTTCATATATATGTAAAAGTTCTGCATTCCAGCTTTAAAAAGGTATTGAAGATTAATTTTCTGTCAGTCTAGTAACATTTAGGCTCTAATCAGATCAACATCCTGACAAAAAAAGGATTGTTGTGCCTAATTCACACTGTAAGACTTTCAAAGCCGTCAGATCACAGTACTGTTCACACTGACCGGCAACAGGGGGTCGCACACCGCAAGAGAAAGACACAGTAAATAACGTGATACCAAACGCGAGACGTATTACTGTATTGTGTTGTTGGCACATGCTCATAAAATACACAGATATTTAGCATGATAGATATCTGGAATGTGTCTGCGATGCATAAGCGAGCCTCTCAGCTAGCGTCTTTGAGCAGTTCACATCGCTCCAACGCCGAATTTGCCTCTGATCTGGGGCTTTTGTCAGGGATCTCAAAAAAATGTGGGGGAGCAGAAAATGTTGTTATAAACTATAAGCCAATATCTGACTGGGGTATCTATCATTTACAGCTTAGCTCTCTTTTATCATATGCTATGTGCTGTGAATATCCAACCACAAAATGTCCCACTACAACCACAATACCTACTGGAACAGATCCTGAAACAGGCCCTGGAGTGAACTTAAGAACCAAAATAACCTCGGCCCCTTTATGTCCAGAAAACACTCAACAGGAAACACCAGCACACACAACGCCCTGCGTTTCATCCTCTGCCTCCCTGCGCTGTTACTGACAGCAACCCTGCATGCCTCGTCTTTCCTCAGTCCACACACACACACACACACACACACACACACACACACACACACACACACACACACACACACACACACACACACACACACACACACACACACACACACACAGTGTTGTCTTAGGCCTCACAGAATCCTAGAATATCATACCAGGATACCAAGAAAGTCTCCGTGGTTGTATGCCACGTACTGTACTTGTACTTGTGTGTATAATCAGTGTGTGCTGGCGCAGCAGAGTACAGACTTCTGTAGTCATTTTCACAACATGGCTACAGATAAGCAAACAGTTCAAAACTTGATACGACATATTAGTACGTCAATATGGCGAGCCTGTTAGCAAACAGTTGCCTATTACAGTAACACATCCATTTCTTTATCCCATACCTCTAATCCCAACCTTCTCATTTGTCTCCCCGATGCTTTCACTTCCTCTCTCTTTCTCTATCAGCATTCCTGAAGGTGTTCAGCATGTTCTATTTATGTGACAACCACACATCCATCTGTCACACCGCACAATGCACCACACACATACACTCAACCTATACTTAGCCGGCTGGTGTTGCAGCGTGGGAGCCGAATTCGACAAAGTTCGTGTCTCGCCTGGGGATTGGGGGCTCAGAAAAACACATTATACTCATCCTGAATATTATCATTCTCCATTACTCTCGGTTCCTGTCAGGCTCGCTGTGATATGATGTGGCTGGAAAGGACTTGCTGGTGCTGTCTGGGGTAACGCACAGCTCACCGAAAGTCGACTCGACAGCCCAGCTGACGGGGAAAGCCGCACTCGCTCTGCATCTAATCTGTCTGAAGATTTAAGGGATGACCCGCCGTTCACCACAGTCGCCTGTGGTGAACCTTCGCAGCTGCTTCATCATGATGATAATAACATTAACCATCTGAAAATCTCATTGTTATTGAGTGCAAAGGTGAGGTGAATTATCTCAACCCAATATTATTACTATTACTTCATACATAGTGAGACTGTAGAGTGTAGCTGCTGATGTGTCATCCACACCCAGTATTTTACTTCTATTAACGTCTAAGAATTATTTATGTGATATTTCAAACCATTAGGTCATTCTAATCTTTAAAAGAAGTTCATTTTATTGGTGCTAACATCTCCAGCGGCAATTGCTGTGTTAAATCAATAGAAATCTAATATATTTATACATAAATATACAAATAGTGTTGAATAAATGAGAAGAAACTGGCCGACATAGAAACAACAACAAAGTGGAGCAGGAAAGAAATGCGGCTATAATACAAAGTACGTCACAGAAATCACGAGAAGTTAGCACCACAATGACACTTTGTGCAGACAACGAAGACGCATGTAAAGTGGTTCTGTTTAACTGCATTGTTTACATGCTAATAAATAATAATAAAAAAAAAAAGCTGTGCAGCTTTAGCACTGGGTGATATGGCCAAAATCATCTATCCTGATAGGTCATTTCATATCTCGCTAATAATATACAGTATATCACGCAATAGCATGTTTTGTGGAAATTCAAATAAATAGTCTGAAATAGCCATATGGTAAACCTTATGATTGTGTGAATTAAACACTTTCACTAAATGAAAAGTACTAAATATTTTCTCATTTAATAAAAAACATAAACGCAAAATGAACACAACAGTTTCAAGTGAAATTATAGAGAAAAAAGTAGGTTATTAAAAAGTTCTGTTCAAAATGCAACTTAAAGGGAGATTTGTCAAGTATTTAATACTCTTATCAACATGGGAGTGGACAAATATGCTGCTCTATGCAAATGTGTATATAGATTTATTATTGTAAATCAATTATCAACACAAAACACTGGCAAATATTGTCCTGAACCCCTAACAGATACTGCATTTAGCATAAAAACATAAAGTCATAACATGGCAAACTGCAGCCAACAGGTAACAACAGCTGTCAGTGTGTCAGTGTGCTGACTTGACTATGACTTGCCTCAAACTACATGTGATTATCATAGAGTGGGCATGTCTGTAAAGGGGAGACTCGTGGGTACCCAGAGAACCCATTTTCATTCACATATCTGGAGGTCAGAGGTCAAGGAACCCCTTTGAAAATGGCCATGCCAGTTTTTCCTCACCAAAAATTAGCACATTTGGAGCGTTATTTATCCACCTGGTATGACATGGCTGGTATCAATGGATTCTTGGGGTTTTCTAGTTTCATATGATGCTTGAATCTTCTCTCTAGTTTTAAAACTGAGCCCACCACAACTTAAAAGTTAAGTTAATGTGTTAAAGAAATTAGAGGCATTAACAAATTTGCATTAACACTTGATCATCACTTTAACTTTGACATCCCTAGAAAAAAATACATTTTTCCAGCTATACATCGGTTATGTTTACTGTACATTCATGCAAGCAAAGACAGAGTAATCAGATTAAGACAATAGTTTAATTTAACTACACTGGCGTATTCCCATAAGCAGAAATCGTATCAATTCAGATTATCTGAGAAACCTGAGTTAGTATATGTTTGCTATCAATTTAGACAACGTACTTGACAACACTACCCAATCCTGAATGACACGTTTTTAATCATGCCAATTATTTTGTGCTATCACTCCAAAACATGTCTCAGAAGGTGTGCCCTCTCCTCTGTTTCTCTCTCTCTTAAGAGTGTTTTCAAGTTATAAGAAATGTGATAAATACATTTCAAGCACAAGTAAAAGGGAAGGATTATTACTTTCATTTTTCACATACAAAAGTCCATCATTTCACATATAGCTGTTTGATAAAACCAGACCTCAGGTCACTCCCAGTGCAGCGTCTCACTACTTCATGATGGGCTTACAGGAACTTATTTAACGCTGCTGTGTAATGCATAGCTTATGCTTTCTTGACATTTGCTTTTCAGTAACATATCATTAGTGGCTTGGCTTAGTTCCACATGCAGACACAAGATATTGTCTCCATGTCAGGGCATGATATGATGACTAATCATAATGACAGCTCTGTGCTGATTTATGCATTTTAAACTGAACAATAACGCATCCAGAGTCATTTCTACTGGATTTATGAGGAAATTTACATGGGAATTAGAAAACCTCAATTTCAATACTTAAAACATTTGTGTCAAATTTGATTTGGCTTCACATGGTTTTTCCAGACCATGTGCATGGAGAAAAAAAAAACTAATCCTGCATATGTGATTGGAATAGTCAAAACTGCAAGAGAGTTTTCAATTATCTGAGCAACCCAGTTACACTTGGGAGAAAATATTAGGCTGAAGATGTCTGGGTAAGATACAGATTTTTGGCTGTGCTCTGTGTAACTCTGTGCCACCGGTCCTAACAGCGATAAGACACATAATATGGTTCAGACACTGGAAAGCACAACGCTGATAAGCGACAGATAGCATCAGCTCCAGTCTATTGTGTACCACAGGAAATTAATCCGAGATGCAGGCTGGGCAAATAAAACGCTCACACACGCACAATGACTCACGCAAGTACACAAACATGCTGTTGCACAAAATGTACATCGATGTCATGCTCGTGCAAACACACACACGGTAGCGCGCTTATCTAATCTTAGCTGCTGCCTGCATAGCAAATATGGAAAACGTACCGCTGAGACAATTAACACAAGGCAGGGAAACATGAAACTAATTTGGGAGTGTGTAGCAGTTAATGGAAGACAAAGTGAGAGTGAAACTCCCCCAGGCTTCTCCTGTAAAGACGAATGCGCTCATATAGTCAACTTGCCAGGTTAAATAAGGACGAAGCGAGTTGGGAAGGTGACCCAAACAACCCCTGAAAAGTTTGCCCATCTATCCATCTATCTACCTGAGGTGATAGAAATAAATCCTGCACCTGACAAAGTCATAAAACAACACAACTTCATGTGTTTTTGCCATGGATGTCATTTTGTGGCAAACTTTCTGTTCACTGCATGTGACTTTGCATGAAAGATCAAAAGTGAATTTTCTGCTTACAGTACGTGTAACACATTGCAACACAAATAGATTTACTGTATGCATACAAATGTGCATATCCTTTTTCTATGTGGCTGCTCCAGTATTGACTTCTCCCACTAAACTTTGACCTGGTGTTGAAATGGGAATCTTAAAAGCTCAGTGCAATACACAACAGTATTCAGCCAGACAGAACTGACATTCTGCCTACAGCATGCAGTCTGTGCCAACTAGGGCTGACCTGAATACCTTGAAGCTTTGACCATTGTCATGGTAATCGACCTTCAAATCGGTATTCAAATGCTTTGTTTTGTTTATTTAGATTTGTATTTTTATAAAAATGGATAAATCCCAATGCAGCGCAAAAAATAAAGAATAATCCCACATTATTTAGCATTCGTTATTATTAGTTATTCTCAGACGGATACTGCTGTTTGTTGTGTTTAGAGGTGTGTGTACAGTAATGCAGCAGTGGCACTGATACATGGAGGATGGAGACAGACGGACAGAACAACATGTCAGCCTGTAGCGCTGCACTGTGCCGCGAAGCTTCGAGTACCTTCAAATATTTCTCACCGAGGCTCTGAAGTCCAAAAAAAGGCCTAGAGTCAACAAAAAAAGTAGAACAAAACACAGATTTGTATATATATTTGTATATAAGGAACTACGGATGTTAATAATTACAAGTGAACGTAGCACTGTGGCTGTTAACATTTCCAGGTGTTGAACTGGAGATAGTGAATGCAGCACTGTGGCTGCTAATGCTCCCAAACAGTGAACTGGGGACAGTGAATGCAGCACCATGGCTGCTACAATACATCTCCTGACGGTGAACTGAGGACGATGAATGCAGCACTGTGGCTGCTAATGCTCCCAGATGGTGAACTGGGGACAGTGAAAGCAGCGTCATGGCTGCTACAGTAGCTGTCCTAATGGTGAACTGTTGACTCAATTGTCTGTTGTGCTCATATATTGCAGCTGGCGCACCGCTGCATCTTATCGGTTAACAGTTAATATTCGGTTAACGAGAGTCGGTTATCGGTTACTTTTTTTTTTTTTTAATTAACTGCCACAATAACTAGGTGAAGGAGCATGAATGCAGTGTTTAAGGTGAGTTATTACCTCTGGAAGACATGCAATAGGACTTGTGATGTCCCATCAAACAGGTCCAGGTACAGTTTAGAGAAGAAAAATGAGCCAAAGTGATCGAGAAAAACCGCAAACCACACTCCAAAACAAAAGAAAACCCCAGTAGTATTTGAACAGCGTTTACCCAAAGGCAGCCTGCAGTGTGCAGAGCCTGGACATTTAAAAATGTCCAACAATCTCAGTGGAAGGAAGCAGCTCAGTTCCCGGAGGAGGGGCGGTGCAAAGAAACGGAGCTGTGGGTGGAACACGGACCATATCACGGCGTTAACTCTTCAATCCACCCTTTGCCTCTCTCTCTCTCTGCCCCCCCCCCCCCCCCCCCCCCCGGGGGAGGGAGCATTGCAAAACACAAGCAGCAGATTTCACCTCCCTGCCTTCATCAACATGATCATATATCGGATCCTTGCTTTACTCAGACTGATTTGCTGTTGTTACCAGTGTCTGCCAACTGGGCAAGACGTGGCTGTTGACATGTCAATCCTGTGCAACTATGGCAGCATTAGAAACACAATTTTAGAGAAGTACACACCCTGAAACGAGTTCAGAAGACTTGAAATAGACTTAGAGATATCACAACACAACTACAAGTCCCCATGGGAATATTAAAGCGAGAGATGAAACTTAACACTGGCTACATGCACACTTCAGGTCCCCAAGGGAATATTAGTGATTTCACAGCAGCACTATGAAGTGTTATAATGTCACTAAACTGGCGCCGTAGAGGAATATTACAGGATTATGATAGCAATTATTATGAGTGTGTGTGTCAGCAGCACTTCTTCTACAGCCTGCAACACAGTGACCAGATTGATAATCGCATTTGGAGGTACAGAGAGAAGACATAGTGTTATTAGCTTGTTATTCCAGGGGGGAGGAAGCTCCTGGCTGTGTAGCTACACAAAAACAGGAGGAAGCCGTGTTGAGTGGGCTCAGAAATACAAAATGTATCATGACAAGTGTAGCCGAAACACGTAGACTGCTCCCCTCCGGCGGAAATACAACAGAGCCCCACAGTAGGTCTCACAGCTGACCTGAAAACTGCTGCACCTCAAAGCAGCAGCCATCACATCTAACCACTGCTTTTATTCCTCACACAAAGCGACACACACGTGAGGCTGACCGTCAAGTCACGTCTGCAACACACACACATACACGTAGGCCCGTGTAATAAAACATTCATGTGTACACGCACACACTCCAAGTGCCAAGCTAACTTCCAGTACTCACTGCGGCTGTGTTTACGTTGCTGCCCCTCGGTTGTGAAATAAGCTCCGCGTAAGGGGATAAAAAAAAAGGCCAGTCACATCTCTTCAGTTATTCCGCTGCTGTCAGACCTCAAAGTGACGTCCGGTCACGTAAGAGACGGTCAGTCGAGGTGAAACGCTGCTCTCTCTTTCGGGCTTGTCCTCCCGCCTCGTCTCTGGTCTCCCGTCTATCTCCTCGTCTGTCGTTTCCCTCCTCTCCGTCTTTGCCAGCTCCTCCACTGGTGGCTTCCCCGACTGCTCGGGCGCTCCCGTGACGTCACGACGGTGGAACGCGCGCCCCCGAGACGTATACCCCCCCCCCCCTCTCCCAGCCGAGTCGCGTGCATGCTAATGATGCTAATTCATTATTATCCATGTTTATCAGTATTTTATGAGAAAACTTATTTATTTTCATATCCTGTGAATAAAGCGTAACCCTACTTCCTTGGTCGGCAGCGGTCTCCTGTCCGGCTATAGTTTCTCTTGTGTTTATCTTCTTTAATCAACACAAATACGGTACAACGGTGTAGCAGTGGACACCTAACTTCTCTGTTTCGGGGCCTGTTACACTCACACCTGTCCCCCTGTAAACAATGCCCGGTAGGAACTAAAATAACTAGCATTTCTATAGCTGGCATATATAGAAATATATACATGAGCATATTACTGCATGTAATAATTATTTCATTTTTATTTCTTATTTTCATTTTTCTTTCACATTTCATTTTATTCATTTTAATTTATTTTATTTCTTAAATTTTAAATTCGTTCAGTTTTTTATTGTTTTAATTTTTCAAATGTAATCAATTTTAGGTATTCTATTGTATTCCCCTTTATTTTAGTCTGCTTTACATATTTTTAAATGTGTTAAGTTTTATTTGTTTAATACTTTTAATACTTTTCCTCTTGTGTTTCCTCAGTATTTCTCCAGTATTTAGTTTTCTGATGATGTAACATGATTGTCGATTGTGTGAGTGCTGATTGTAAAGCACTACATTTCCTTTGTATGAAAAGTGCTATACAAATAAAGTTATAATAATATAATGATAATAATAATAATAATAATAACAATAACAATATCATTATTATTATTGTTGTTATTGTTATTAATAATAATAATTATTATTATTATTACTGTTATTATATTGTAACAACATGAATAACTGTGTGAGTGAAATTATCAAATTCAGCTGTTCAGATAAGTGATTTATTGACTTGTTAATAGAGGAAGTATTCAGATAAAAAAAATTGTAAGACCGTGCTGTAAAAAATGCTGAATTAAAGTAAAGCAAAAATCATGTATTGAAAATGTTACTGAAACAATAATATGTGTTATTAACTAAAATAAGAAAAATGGCCCCTCTGACTGTTATACTGAACTAGCAGGTATAAAATATATAAATAAAATCATAGTTAAAGTGCTATAAATGTTCATATTATTTATTGATGAATATAGTATGACCGTACCATTAAAAATACTCAATTACAAGTAAAAGTCCTGCAGCTAAAATGTTACTGGAATAAAATTATGCATTATTGACAAAATGTACTTTTAGTATTAAAAGACAAATTACCCAGTGCAGAAAAATGGCCCTTGTTAATGTTATATACTTTACTCAGACTCAGAGTCTGTTACACTCGCATCTGCCCCCCCACAAACAATACCAGGTAGGAACAAAAGTCACTAGTATTACTAGAACTAGCATTTATAGCAATCTACAGTATAAATAAAATAACAGTTAAAGTACTATGAATGATAATTGAGTAATTGCTGCATGTAATAATAC
Source organism: Pterois miles (assembly GCA_947000775.1). Classification (NCBI taxonomy): domain Eukaryota; kingdom Metazoa; phylum Chordata; class Actinopteri; order Perciformes; family Scorpaenidae; genus Pterois; species Pterois miles. The sequence continues at coordinate 13,209,604 of CAMQGK010000549.1, read as the reverse complement.
TACTTAATAATACTGTTCTGAAGTAGGAGTAGGAGTGTAAAGTGCCATGAAATGGATAACAGCAGGATAAGTAGCCCTTTACTGTATTTGATAGTGCTGTTATTGTGTTTATTTGGCTGTGAGATGGCCAATAGGAGAAGACGATGATCGGGGTTACATTCAGTCTGGGGTCCTAGATCACTGACAGTGAGCTGTGTGGGTCAGTAGAAGCTGTGGGATTTATATGGTTTAATAAAAAAATACCTCTCCAGAGTAGAAATGGTATAGCCTTTTTAACGACACACCTGTATCACACTCAGTTCGCTTGTTTTTTAGCAATGTTAAAGTCATTATTATACATACAGTATATATTTAAATTCCTCACTCTTATAGAAGAGGCCTTTATTTCTGTATCTATTTAGTGTGATGCTTATAAGTAATTTCTGTATTCATGCATTGGCCCTATGTGCAGTACGTTCTTCTTGTCAGTCTGTGTTTGATGAGTGAATGACCCACATACAGTATCTGACTGCAGTGTGTCACATATTTCATAGCTGGTCACCCCGGCCTCCCAGGTCTCTTTCTCTGCCTGTTTCTCTCACACACAATTACACATCATCCTAAAGAAGTCTTTCCAACTAGACACTGACCACACACACACACACACACACACACACACACACACACACACACACACACCAGTGTCCCAGTTCCCAGGGCGCCAGTCAGTCAGACAGCTGAGGTATAAATAGTCTGCTGGCTTAATTTCCCCTTGAGAGAAAAACTCCAGGAGTGGTGGACCAGCGCTCCCTTCTGAAATGTCTCTATAACCTGATCAGTGAAAACTTTTACTAGTGGCCTTTATGTGTTTTTATCATTGTAAAGAACGACCAAAAGGTTCCCCTTTTCTAATCAGAACAGAACACATTGCCCACGAGCAAGGCACCTGACACCCCGACTGAACTCAATCAACATAATCTGAGGAAACAGAACAAAAGATCAGAGAAGCTACTTTTTAAGACACTTTTATTAAGCTGTATAATACATATCGGATGCAAAGTACATACATAATAAACACCTGGTTTTGACAATAGTATATCAGATATGTTTTGGCCAAGCATGCCAGATGTGTTGACCTTCAGAAAAAGCTTGTATTTACAACTGCAATGAGTGTTTTGCGGATCCCGAAGCCACATAAAGTGATCGAAACATAAATATTATATCCTCACAAGGAGCATATTTGGAGCCTCCCATATACAGTCTATGGTGCAACCACACAGGCTATGTAAACCTAACCTTGAGCCCAAAGTTAAACCTATTAGGGTTGCGACTAATGACTGTTTTCAGTATCGATTAACATGCTGATTATTTTATGGATTAATCGGTTCAATCAGTCGGTAAAAACCTTGAAAAATGTTCATCACAATGGTGGAAAGCCAAAATTAACATATTTAAGTAGCTTCTTTTGTGTGAATATAAGTTCAGAACCAACATTTATTTAGTTTCCAATCACATAAATCTGAGAAAATGGGCAAATATTCACATCTGGGAAGCTAGAGACAGATTTTTTTTTTTTTTTGGCATTTTTGCATTACACATGATACTTATAATAATTAAACCTATACTGTATATCAAGTGCACTTCTGAAAGTGCCAAAGTTTAAATTGGGTACCCATGATGACAATGTCCACTCCTCGTTTCCTTCTACAGCAGTATCTCTGACAAACAGACCAGAACACTGGTTAAACAATGGTGCCATCTTCTGGTCAGATACTGGTATTGCAATATGTATATAAATATAGTGTACAACTGATCAGCCTTTGAAATTAACCTCACCACCACCTGTCAGGTAAGTGACTTTACCTGCTTTGCTCAGTTCAAATCTCTTTGCAATATGGCTATAAAAACAACAAAAAAAAACCTTGGAATTAAATGAAAGAATATATACAGTGTCGTTTACACTGAGTTGTATTGTCCTTTTGTCATGTGTGATACAACTACTATTGCTAAGATCGCTCATTTGTTAATAGGTCTCTGAAATCTGACATGAGAAAACCTTTCGGTCCAAGTTACACATTGTCTCTCCACTGATGTAGGCCTATGCGGTATGTGTAAGTTGTGCGGGTTATAGGAGTGATTACGAGCGTGCTGTCATAATCACCTTCAAAGATACCAAAAATAGGGTATAGCTTTGATCTGTTACTTGAGGTTGTGCCAGCCATAAAATAGAGAAAAGACTTTAGTGATGGTTTGGTCTCATTGAAGATACACCCTGAGTAGGAGTAGATCAGAGTCCTGGCGTCCACGTCAAAGAAGGAGACCTCTCCCTTCTCGTAATCAACAAACACACCAACTGTCTGGTGCTTTTGCCTCACGTGCAGGGTAGCTGAGCTAAAACTGTTCGCTAAATATTCCTCGTCTTGGTTGTAGATTCCACAGAGTGTCCAGCCTCCATCCTCTGGCATGGGAAAGAAAAACATATCCCTGTTAAAGGGCTCTTTGACCACTCCCAGTACCCAGCCTTTACTCCCACTGACCCGGACTTCATAGTAGAACCTGCCAGAGGAGAAACCCTCTTTCCCGAGGATGAAGGGTTGACGTTCAAATCTTCTCCCAAATATAGCAGGGAAAGGCACGAGATCTTTACCAAATCTCAGTTGTTTCCCATCCTCAGACACCATAAGTGTGGAATGGGCTGTGTAGGTGTCCAGAGTCACATCCACTGCATCTAACTGCTGGATCATCATCAGCTTGTACTGAGACGGAGTCCACACTTCTTTAACAAACCCATCTGTCATCAGTCTTTCAGCTCCAACAGGCTGTTCACAACCATCAGACAACCTGACCCCATGAATAAGCTCCTCCATCTCATTACTGAGGGTCTTTTCCATCTGAGCCACGGCTTTTTTCACCAACCCCACACAACTCTGCTGACTGATGTCTGAGAAGTCTGCTGTAAATGGAGGGGTGGAGTGGGACAGAGGGTTGAACAAGTCCTCAGTATGTAAGAGAGACGGCCAGCTCTGCAGGAGGCGGAGGTGGTCCTCAGTTTGTAAAAGTTGCTCCATTTCAGACCTTCTCCTCCTCAACTCAGTGACTTCGTGCTCCAGCTGTGTCACGTGGTCTTCAGCCTGCTTCAGTGCTGCTTTCTGCTTCTCCTGGATCACCGCAATCAGCTCAGCCTGGCTTCTTTGCAGAGAGACCAACAGGGCAGTGAAAACCTCAGCAATGTCTGCCATCTCTTTCTCTGACTCTTTCTTGCCCTGTTTAACTAAGTATTTGATTTCTTGAAGACTCCTGGCTTTAGTGTTTTCCATCATTTTTATCTCTGACGTCACATAGTCCAGCTGGGCTTTCCTCTCTGTGAACGCATGCTCTAACGGGACGGTTTCGTGCTTTGCATGGTCGTCTTTCAAGCACATGAAACAAACACACTTCTGGTCTTCGCAACAGAAGAGCTCCAACACTTTGTCATGCTTCTTGCACACCCTGTCCTCCAGGTTTGACACAGGGTCGATCAGCTGGTGCTTCTTAAGGGCTGCGACTCTCTGATGAGGCTCCAGGTGAGACTGGCAGTACGAAGCCAAGCACACCAGGCACGTCTTCTGGGCCTTGAGCTTTGGCGCAAGGCAGATGTCACAGGGCACCTCCCCTGGTTTGGCTAAGGTGTCATCTTCATCCCTTGCCCTCATGTTGTTGAAATGCTCAAGCATATCTCTGAACCCTGTGTTGACCTGAAGCTGTGGTCTCCTGCGAAACTTCTTCAAACAGAGCGGACACTGTGTCCGCTCACTGCTGGCCCAGTAGCCCGTGATACAAGTCTTGCAATAGTTGTGTCCACATGGAGTAGAGACTGGCTCGGTGAACACATCCAGACAGATCGAACACAGGAGCTGTTCATCACATGGGAGGCTGCTGGCTGAGGCCATGTCTACACGAGAGGAAAGGATTGGATAATGTGTAAGTCAAGTAGGTAACTTAAATTTAGAGTCATAAGAGATAAGAGATTGAATGTCTCGAGTGTACCAGGCAGAAAGGTTTGGTCTAGTTTTTCTAGTGGACAGGAGGGGCGACTGAATTAAACGTGTCCATTGGTGTAAGACTGAAGTTGTCAGTCAACTTTTTAAGGCAATAGGGCTTATCTATAGTGGTTACAGCAGACTCCAGTTTCTCAGCAAGTTTACACATGGTACTTGGGTCCGTATAACAGATAGTGTAGCTTTCACAGTGGCTAATATATTGCCTCTAGACAGTATAGAGAAGTACATCAACAAAACCAGTAGAATCCACTCATTCATCCATCCATCCATTATCTGTAAACACGTATCTTATTCAGGGTTGCAGGGGCCTGGAGCCGATCCCAGCTGACACTGGGCAAAGGTCATTGGCCCTGGTGGTCAATATAAACTTGCTATATAAAATGAGTGTAACTTAGAGTGCATTAAAATGCACCTCAGATGACGTAAAATGAGTGGCATTGCATGGATTCAGTATTAATGATCGTGAGTCACATACAGCAGCAACGCCCCCATCTCTTCTGGATTCACGAGACACTTGTAAATGAGTGTATACTGGAAATAATGCCTCAGTCAGACTTACAAAATCATTTGGCTTTAGCCAGATTTCGCATGAGCCCATAAAATCAAGATTCTGGTTATTTATTGTGTCATGAATAAGCAGCGATTTAGCAGAAAAAGATCTAATGTTTATAAATTCAATATGTAAAGTAACAAAATTCTTATCATCTCTGTCCGTTTGACACCATGGTTGTGCAGAGGGGTAACACTTTGGAAAATATTGTTCAAGAGTGACATTAAATGCTGCTGTAGATTCAATGTGGATTCAGTGTGTAACAGTTTGAACATACTATATTGTTTGTAGAGATTAGTTTATTCCCTTTACTGAACTCTAACAAACTGGTTTCTGGAAACTTAACAAGTAAAACCCACAATGAGCTCCGCTTCACTTCACAGAGTGTATAAATAGACTGGCCATAGTCAAACTAATGCTAGCAGTTTGGCTAAAACTTTGGGAGTCGTAGCATATGCTGGTGATGCCCATTTGATACTAGAATAAAACAACATTCAGGAGATCCTGCACTGTCAAACAAAGCCCAGATAGTCAGGATTGGGATCTATAGTAACCGCATTGTGAATGTGATATTTTTCATCTGGGCATCATCATTCTTTTAAGCTCAAAGTATTAGATCCTGCCCTTCTGTTACTGCAGGGAACCAGGATATGTCTTTATTTCAATAAGATGAGAAAAGGAATCAGAGTACTTCAACTTTACCTGCTGAGACGTCTGTGTTGTCTGTGAAAACAGCAAAGTTTCCTTTTAGGCGTTAAGTTTCATTTCTCAGGAACAACACATGAGCCCTCCCATCCTCTTCCCCTCCTCTTCCTGGAAAAACTTACGACAGCTGACTTTAACAGCATTGCACTTTCCCCTCAGACAGACATTCTGTAACAACAAACAGCCGACAATACAACCAGCAGCTCTAAGCTTTTATTGTGAGGCACCCTGGGGTGCTGTGACTAAATGAGACACCTCCACCAAACCTGCAGGCCTAATCCTGCAACTTTACAGTCCAGTACATGTTTAAACTGAGATGATGATCATGAATATGATGAATATATGCACAAATAAAAAGCTTCCCTTCTGAAACAGCAACTTACATCCCTTATTGCAAAAAAACCCAAGAAAAACAGACAAAATCCAAGTATGTTCTTACTGCTACAACCAACTTATTTTGTGTTAAGTATTGCTGTCCTTGACCAACAAAATTCTTAGTCGACTAATACAATTTTGTCGACTGATCAATTAGATGATTTAATTTACAGATCTGTAAAACTGAGTTTCATGTGAAATAATCAAAGCACCACTTTAAATTTAGTGTTTACCTGAGATGTGCTCATAAGTTTCTTGGAAATAAGTCATTCAGCATGAAAAAAGCATTAAAAATACCAATTAGTTGACTAATCGACTAAGCGGTTTGTGTATAAGTCAGACGATTTCTCCATCTGACTTAGTGAAATACCAAATATTCAGAATCATAATAATAATGATTCATGCTCCCTTATTGTTATGTGTTTTATTTGTTGATTTTAGCAGTTGTTTACATGAAGCTGGTGTCAGATGAGGCGATTTAATCCTGACTTCTCTCGGACAGTAGGTGCCACCATTACCTCATGAAAGTGTAGAAAAGGAGGATATACAGATACACAGCAGAGAAAGAGAGGGTTCAAGCTACACTTGGCTCTGACATATTGATATACTGACTTCTAGTTTGGCTTGGATGTTCTACGTTTTGTGTCAGGAGAAGCTGTATGATTTATATACATGTGGTTCATCTTTGAATGTAACACTAAAAAAGTCACATGGAAGCAGTGTGTGCGAGTGGAAAGGGTTGGCACAGAGTTTCATGCTCTGGTAAAAGGCACAGTACAGGGAACGAAATATTAAGCTTGTTAAACAATATTATCAACAAGTACAATCTGCTACATTTATCCAGATCAGCTTTTAAGATAAGATAAGATAAGATGAACCTTACCTCAGGTTCTGAAGTTACAACAGTTCCCTCAGAGTCCTCCATCTGAATTGAATTTATTTGAAATTATTTGAACTGCTTTACATGGATTGATTTGAACTGAATTAATTTTAAATTATTTTAACTGGATTTATTTGAATAGCTTTGAGTGTATTTATTTGAGCTGAATTCATTTTAGAATATTTTATTGAATTTATTTGCATTGCTAGTATTAACACTTTTCTTTTCCTTCATTAATTAATTAATAATAATAAAAAAGAATGAAACCAAAGCAGATTTAGTCCTCTGAAGAGGGGGATTTAGTCTAACGCTACCCTGCCCTCCGTTCCACAAAAGGCCTTCCAGCCTTACGTTTTCTAAATCCCTTTTTAATTTGAACTATTTATTGATGGATTCATATTTAATTTGTAAATTCTTTTAATTGCCCATGTTAAATACTTTGTAATTGGATCCATTTATTCAAAGATTAATATGTCAATTTGCAAATTAATGTATGAATGCCTATTTTTGTTGTACAATTAGTTATTAGTAAGATAAGATAAGATAAGATGAGATATTCCTTTATTGGTCCCACAGTGGAGAAATTCACACGTTACAGCAGCAAAGTGGATAGTAAAAAAACAAGAAGGATAGATTTTAAAAACAGTATTAATACAGATAAAATAAAATAAAATAAAATAATATATACATAATAGAAAGTAAAGCCAAAAATATGTCCAGCATATCAATAAATAAATAATTGTCCAGTTCCTATAATTTGAGCAGATGATATAATTGTACATATGAAATGCTGCGTATTTCCATGACCCTGGTCCTCCATACTCTACTGGTGGAGCCTCAAGATCCACATTTGTCAACAAATCACAGCGCAGTCATGTCAGGTTTTAAATTGCAATTTAGTGCATATTGTTAAGACACTCCCAAATGTCCTCGATCATCTCATCAAAGAATGCACAGTGTCTCTTGGCAATACAAGTAATTAAAAGTATATCATTCTGATAATTATTATTAGAGAAAACATACTAAAAATTTTGGTTCAACACATGCAATGTGACTTTTGAACCAACACAGCTGTCTTCTTTTGTTTAACCATGACCCATAAAACAGGTAGACCAGCCTAGTGTTTCTTTTTTATAAACTGACACTGGGCTGGTGATGACTGAGATCGTTGTGTATCAGTCCTCACATGCTCCACGCATTTATCAAAAGCTGCCGCTACTTTCTTCTGCCCTCTTCATATTGACAGGAATTTACATAATTGCGATTCAAGGCGAAGCACTTGAACTTATTGTTCCAGGACTAATGAGGATGAACATAAAAACAATGTATCTGTGGACAAGGGTTATATTATTTTCATAATTGTTGGCAACTAACAAGAAAATGATGCCTTAGATCAACGACCTGCATTCAGCAGAGTTAGATCCTCGTCGACACAAAGAGAAATTGTTAGGGCTTAGACTTAAATGTCTTTCCCCACCACAGTCTGTCAGCCGTTGGGATTCTGGTTACTTGGATTCACACTCATCACTTGAAAGGCTGAAATATTTCCAGCCGACTCAGAGTCCTTGGGAGTGCAATCAGGTCCTCAACCTTCCCTGCGAGACAGAGCTAACAGCTACCTGACTTCCCATCTCGCTGATGCTGACAGTTAAAGTGCATGTGGTTTATCTTCTAGAAGATATTTTGCTCTGCTTCTTCTCAGCCACTGAGGCATGACAGTTTCATCAGTGCTACTCCACCTGAAGGTTCAGCTTGTTCAGATTCCAAGACTAATAACAACTGGTCATCCTCTGCTTCTCAGCCAGAGAATACTTTAGCCCATGATGTGCAAGTGTATTGTAATGCTACTTTAGTCTTGCCTTCTCCAGGAAGGACCCCAAACAGTCCCTGCCTTGAAGTGCTTGAGCTTATAGCTAAAAACATTGAACATATTGATCCAGATAACTCATCATGTTGACCACTGTTTTAGAGAAATAGATCACAATCTAATTGACTTATCACATGCCAACCAAAGGGAGAAAGTTTAGCTTGTGTGGAAAACCAGCTCTAAAGTTGTGCACAACTTTAGAAAGACGCAACGTCCCAGTGTCAGAAATGACTATAGTGAGCTTCATCATGAACTGATAGAAGAGTTCTCGTCTGCTGACGTGGCCTCTGTGAAGTTTGCAGCCATAGTGAAAATCCTAGAGATTACTATAGACGGTTAAGGCATGCGTACCAATGCAAGAATGCACCAGGTTGAGAAGAAAACTTCATTTTCAAGTCTTTGTTTTTACAGAACCTACATCCACGTGTCCACACACATGAGATAAGGAAGATACCAGATAGCTTTGGAAACTGTTGTCAGTTCCAAAGTGAAGGGTAAACCAACTGAGCCTACCAGCTGAAACATTGAAGAGTCATGCAGATCTCCTGCCACCTCAAAAGATCACCTTCACCATACACAAAAGGCTGCATAAGGACACTGAGCATAACCGCCATGTCCACCAGCTGTGTCAAAATAGGCATTCACACAACTGAGGTGATAGAAAGCCCTGCTCGGAGATTCTGACCCAGAATTGGTGTGACCGGTCTGACAATGACTGCAGCATCTCTGACCATAGTTCAGACTCTAACCACAGTTTTGAACATGGACATAACCTCGCACACAGTGATAGGTACTCTGAATGCCTCTTTGCCTGGGGCTACCTGGAGGATTACAGCCCTGAACCACAAGTCAAATACAAAAACCCCAGAGTTATCTTCCAAGGTACTAGCTAACAGTGAGACAGATGCTAGTTCATGGTGCCTTAATTTTCCTTTCTTGTTTTGCAATGACATGGGCAAACTTGGGTTTGTTAACAACAGCAAAACTCTAAATTCTGTTTAGATTCAGACAATACTGTCCAAATTTACAAGTACACTTCGACCAACTCCTTGGGAGTATCTCATTTAGAGATCACTATTACAAAACACTATCTTAGGACAACACATTATGACCTCACAGAACCAGTTATACACCTGCCCTCATAGTATTAGGTGCCACTATTTTGCATCTCACCTTGACAACTCTACACCTCTGACATTTCTGTTCTTCACTAACCTTATAAATGACAAAGAAACACTGGTTATGTATTTTATACAATACTGTTGTTGTTGTTTATCTGGTTTTGATTTTGTTTCTGTTCTTGCTTATCCAAGATAGTTGATTGATTGGTTAAAATTGGTTAATGAACTGCCCAGACATTACAAAACTGAATGAATTGTTGACTTAATGACTTAATGACTTTCGAGTTCTCCCCAGGATTTGACTGTACAACATTCAGGTTGTCATTAAGGGCTGAAATTTAAAGATGATGGACATCTTTAAGACCAAAAAGGGGGGATGCTGGGACCCACCATTCAAGATGGTGATGGAGAAGACAGTGAACTACGCCTCCCGGGATCCTTAACTTCAACTCAATCACATGATCTTTGAGTCCGCCTCAAGTGACTATTGGTCACAGTGGCCCATTCACTCATTCACACCCATCTGCAGAATCCATTCAGGTATAAAGGCAAGAGGACTTACTTTGCTCGCTCTTTCTCATCTCGACCCCTGCCTTTGGCTCTTGTCCTCTGAAGACAGTAGGAGACTCTGACCTACAAGAGACCAGCTCTGCAGCTCAATTAGGTCCTCTTAACAACAGACATATAGACAAGGAATCTCTGAGGATGAACAACACATGAGTGCCTACCTTTTGGCCAGCTAACTTCAAGCAACAAGTGCAAGGAAGTAAGCATCAAGCTACCAAGCTGCTAGGAACAAAAACATCGGGCCAGTTTCCCTCCAAACAACACACCTGGATCTCAACACAGCAAAGACTGCATCGTTGACAGAGGAACTACTTTCAAATCCAGCCTGGTGCCTCCAACTTCAACCCACCTTTTATTCCACTGGGTAACGTACTGGGCCTACCTTAACACAGCATTCACAATATCATGTGGCAAGACTGTTCAACGTAACTTCTGTAATTGTATATGTATTGATTTGGTTTGGTGTTATTTATTGAGTTACAGTTGTGATACTGTTGAGTCAGGATATTTGGGTTGCTGGTTTGCCGCCTCTGATGTGTTTAGTTATCCTACATAGACATAGGGTCGTGCTTGCAAAATAACCATCTTTTTCTAACCCACTGCACAATCCAACACATTAAAATCACGAACATAAACTATGAGGACTCTTCTGTGTGGAGTTTGCATTTTCTCCCCGTGTAAGCGTGGGTTTTCTCCGGGTACTCCGGCTTCTTCCCACAGTCCAAAGACATGCAGTTTAGGTTAATTGATGACTCTAAATTGCCCGTAGGTGTGAATGTGAGTGTGAATGGTTGTCTGTCTATATGTTGTCTGTCTCTACGTGCCCTGTGATGGACTGGCGACCTGTCCAGGGTGAACCCCGCCTTCACCCAATGCCAGCTGGGATCCAGCCCCCCCGCCGCGACCCCTAACGGGATAAGTAGTTGACGATGGATGGATGGATGGACATAAACTATGAATTGTGAACCCCAACATGCGCAGAATCCTAACCCCAACATCAAGGTCAGAGGACCACATCAGAGGACAAAGGATTGTGCCCTTTGGAAAATTGTGTTGTACATTAGTATTAGTGCGTACCACAAAAATATTTTCCCACTTTGGATTAATTCAATAAAGAAACTAACAAAAGTCTGCACTTGATTGCTCTTCCTCAATGACCAGTTGTGTGTCTCGAAATGCAAGAACTGAATGTGGAAGAACATCGATAGTTGAATGTTCAGTGAGGGGATCAGAAAACAAATGGTGCCTTCAAATGGGGTTGTGTTTGCCATGTTTACGAGATAAGAGGTTGTGTACACGATAAGCGTGGCATTCAAGTGGTTAAGTCATGAAGAACACCGCTGCTAAGAAACAGCAATATTAACATTACTGTCAGAGTGTAGAAGCCTCAGAGGCAAACAATTTAGCAAGTGGGTAACAATGCAGGAAATGCAAAGGCATAATGACCGTAGAAAAAGATGAGGCCATTGGGATTATCAGTATTTTCCTCATAAAATTACCAAGACAAACTAAAATTACAATATATTAACTTAATTTGCAACGATAAATGAATTTCCATGGGCTTCTCCATTTCACACAACATCAACAAACAAGTCGTGAACTCGGAAAGTTTCAGAAACTTTCCACTTACGACGTTGTGAATGCGGCATGAGGGGGGCGTTCACATGGACCCAACTTGTAAATTTCGAATTTTTGAATTTGAATTTGAAGGCACCAAACAGGCCATGTGGAGCGACCATCTTTGATTCAGCCATTTGTAGTTTTACAGTGCCAGTGCCACCATATTGTCTACAATGCCATGCAAACAGGTAGCCACCATCTTAACAAAAATAGCCAGCCATCTTGTCTTTGTCTCTCTCTCTCTCTCTCTCTCTCTCACACACACACACACACACACACATCCACTGTGTTTGGTTTTATAATCAACTACTAAAATAACATACATTATAGCATTACTAATAATTGGTAATAATTATTATCATTACATCATTTAACAGTAAAATAACTATCAACTTAAATGATGAAGTATTATTAAGTGTAATTTGGTTGCACTGAAACTGTATTTGATCTCCTCACTGAACATTCAACTCTATGTTCTTCCACACAACTGGTCATTGAGGAAGAGCAATCAAGTGCAGATTGTTTTTGTGTTTGTGTCCTTTCCCCACAGACACTGAGGATGGCGTTAAATTTGCCAGGACTGCTGTCCATGGGAGTGTTTTACATGATCATACTGGGTACAGGTATCTGGGCATCCAGGAAGTCCAAACGTGAAGAGAAGAAGTGCACTGGGAACCGCAGTGAAGTTGCAATGGTTGGAGGACGAAACCTCAACATCTGGGTCAGCATCTTTACTATGACTGGTAAGACTAATGATGATCATATTATAGATGATGATAGTCACTGAATGGGGCCTTGAATGGTGGCATGTGTGTTCAAAACTTTAATTTGAATGAATTAAAATCCATCAATTAACAATTGGTGGAACTAGTTTCATTCATTTTCTTTCTCATTGCCTGTATGCGTCCTGATGTTTTGCAGCCACTTGGGTGGGAGGAGGCATGATATTGGGTAATGCTGAGGTGGTCTACGATCCAACAAAGGGGTTGGTGTGGGCCATTGCACCCATTGCTTACTCCCTAAGCATGATTATAGGTGAGTGAGGTCAAATACAACTGCTTCCCCTCCTGCTTTCCCCTCCTGTGCGGGGCGCTCGGTGGTTGGGGCCGGGTGTTGGGTGGCGGGGTTGGGGGGCCTTGTGCCCCGTGCCTTCTGGGTTTGTCCTGGGCACCCTAGGGATGTCGGTTGCCGTCCCGTCTCGGCCCTTGGGTTGGCGGGTCTCTCTGTGGCCATGGTGGATCTTCTGGGGGGCCTCCGGGTTCTCCCGCTTTGTGGGGCTGGGGGCGCTTGGCCGTCCGGGCCTTGCTGGGCCACTTTAGCCGCTCAGGGCTTGGGTGTCCACCACACGTGCATGTTTGTTAAGGGCTTACCAGCTCCTGTCGAGTCCCACTGTTGAGATCTAGTGAGACCCGCCAGAATATGCTGAATTTCTCCTCACCCTTCACACTGAACTCAGGCCCTCTACGCATTCTTCCCTCACTTGCGTCCTCTGGCAGCCTACTCTACACTATCAGAACCACAATTCTGGTGTTCAACATGGTCCGATTCCTTGTTTTGTTTTGTGACGTGTTGGTTGGTTGTCAGGAATAACACAGCAGCTTACACTCTTGCATTCTAATAGCACTGCCTGCCTGTCCATACTCTCCCCACTTCGTCTAGTCTCGTCCGGCCTATCGTTTGTTTCCCCCTCAGTTCACTGTGGTGCAGCACTGCCCTCTCTGGCACAGGTTAGGTAAATCTAATAAAGAATGACAGCTTAGTTTCCAGAGAGGGCCGGTGATGGTCACACATGCATAAAATATTAAGATATCTTAATGCAAGACTAAAATATGCATCAATCTCATAAAAGGCTGACACCGCCCACTGTGGTGTTAATCCATGAGAATAAATGCAGACAAAAAAAAAAAAAAAATACAACTGCTTCCTGTTAACTGGTGATACATAATGAAACTTTTCTCCTCCTGAGATTGTATTAATAGCTAATATTTGTCAGTAGGCTGCCTTTTAATAATTAAAAAAAAAAGCCCTAATTTAATTATTTTCACTACTACATATTTACTAATGAAGACAAAGGGACATTATCATGTAACCACTATAAATTAAAACGTTTTACAGGTGATTAAGATGTCAGACCGAAAACTCTTCACTTCAAGATTAAACTAAAGTTAAAATGTTTCTGTTTGTATGACTTCAGGTGCACTCTTCTTTGTCAAACCTATCCGGGCGAATAAATATGTCACCCTCATTGACCCATTTCAGGAGAAGTATGGCAACGCTGTGGCTGCTGTTCTTTTCATTCCTGCTCTTGTAGGCGACATCTTGTGGACAGCATGTATTCTTGGAGGACTGGGTAAGTCAGAAACAACTTCATGAATTAATTTCTTACAAAATCAGCACGTTAAATATTTTTCAACTTATTTGCTCATGTTTTTGTGTCACTAACTGACTAATAGTGACAACGATTTCTAAAACTGGTCCAGTATTGAGGGAGAGGACTGTAGACAGCTGCTGCTCACAGTCTTGCAATATGGTGCTATTGGGGCAAGCTGGCACCATCATTTACATTGTAAACATAATTACATCATTACTTGTTTTTGCCATGACAGGCTCTGATTGTTATTATAAGTGTCTGACAATATGGAAAGAGTCTCGCTCAAATGCAGGTTTTGTTGTGAAATCTGGATAGGTGACGTGGTGCCGGTAGGGGTGGGCAATACTTGGAATTCTGGTATTGATCTGATACCAAGTAAATACAGGGTATCGCCAATAATGATACCGATACTTTTTACTTGAAATGTCATAATTATTGAATAATTTTGTGATTTTGCCATTTGTTGGTTGATTATGATTATGATAAAACACAGGACAAAGATTTTTGGCAAAGAAACATTTTTTTTGACTAACTACAATATAAAACAATTACCAGTTTAAGAATGATAAAATAATGTCACAAAAATATAAAAATATAACACAGAATAAACTGTCAAGTTTATTGTTGAGTCAGTTTGGTATTTAAACAGCTTATTGTGGTAGTACTGTAAATGCTGTTTAGTGGCGACCTCATGCTCTTTGCACTGACCTACAAGGTGCAAAAATAATCATTTTAAAATAGTTAAAATTACATGACATCAATTATAGTCTGTTGCTTCAGCATCTGAGTCTGAGTTTTATGAAAGTTGTACATGTTTGTGGTTACAGGAGGGACAATAAGCGTGGTCACGGATATCTCCTCTTGGCTGGCTGTGTCCATCTCTGCTTCTGTGGCAGTCCTCTACACGTTAATGGGAGGATTGTACTCTGTGGCCTACACTGATGTGATCCAGCTCAGCCTCATGTTCATTGGCCTGGTACAAACATTACACTTTTAAATTTAAATTTCAAAGCATTTAACACAGGATTTGTAGCCGGTGTGGCTCTAGGCAAGGCAGTAATGGTCTGTCAGCTGGTCCTTTTGGTCCACAATTTAAATATTTCAAAATATCTTTTAAACTTTTGGCTGGATTTGCCATGGCATTTTGTACAACCATTCATGGTCCCCAGAAGATGAAACATCCTTACTAGCCCCACCATCAGGCTGACATTTGTGGAGAAATGTCTTGAAAACTACTGAATGGCTTGGCAGACAATTTGGTAAAGACACAGTAGGTCCCCTTCTGATGAATCAGAATTACTTTGTGGATCCCGTAACATCATCATTATAAATAAAATTTTATTTCATTTTTATTTTCATTAACATTTTTCCTTTATTTGGGATTAAATTACAGTGGCAGTTCACACAGTCAGTGTTTGCTTTACTTTTACAAAATGAGCCATTTTTCAGCTTCTTATAATGTCACAAAATCGGAAAAATGGGGTGTTTTACATTTGAGATAATGAAAAATAAAATAGATTCACAAATTTAAACAAAAGAAAAGTGTTTCCTCTTCTCCTGAAATTTATACAAATATAGTTTCCTGAAGCCTCGTGGAGAAGGTGAATCTTTCCATTTTAAAAATCATAAATGACATCTTCCCAGTCTTCTATAGACAGGGTGTCTGGCTGAAGCCATTTCTTTGTAATTGCTTATCTTGCAGCTACGCTCAGTGAACCAAATAAGGATTTTGTTTAAATATTTGTGGATGTAGAAAACGGAAGCCAAAAATTACTTTATCCCAGTTTAATGAAACTTCTCTCCCAAATATTTTCACTAATTCTGTATGAATTTTATACCATCAATTATTGTGGCCTTTGGTACAAAATGAAAGATGGGAAGTAGCTTTTGAAAATAACCCTGCAGAAACCAAAGACACAAGAATCAATCACAATGCAAAATACAGCCTGTGTCAAGAAATGCAATCCTACTTCACTGATGGTTAAAACTCTAGACCAGCACAAAGCCTGTTAATGACTAATACATAAAGCAAAACATTCAGACACATTAAAAACACCAACATAAAGCAACATTTGCACTTTGGAACATAAAGCAGCAAACTGAACTCCTCATTCCAGCTTTAGGTGTGATGGGAAATATGGGCTGTCGCTACAGGGTTTACTTGTGGACAGGCCCAAATCATGTGGTAGTGACTGGCTTCCTGGGAGCCACAAAGGTGTAATAAAGTATTTACTACGACCCTTCTAGCCACATGTACTCCATGAGGTTGAGCTTGACATTTGCAATTGAAAGTGACAGTGTTTTGATCAGATTTCCTCTGAAATACAACTGTTAGTATCCCCTTTTCTATTTTTGTTGTATGAAGGTGGTACTGGCCCCAAATCGGTCCTATAGGCACTAATAAAAACTTTCAATAGGTTGTTTTCAAATGCCTTTTGTCTCTCTGACATAAAACTGTTTACATGATGGCATACGTGAATCTAAAAACCTAAAATCTAAATTTTATTATGTACTGAATTTAGTGCTAATTAGCAAATAGGGGACATTGGGGGCGGCAGTAGCTCAGTCTGTAGGGAGTTGGCTTGGGAACCGGAGGGTCACCGGTTCAAGTCCCGACATGGACCAAGAACTGAGTGTGAACTGGTAGCTGGAGAGGTGCCAGTTACCTCTTGGGCACTGCCGAGGTGCCCCTGAGCAAGGCACCAAACCCCCAACTGCTCGGGGCGCTTGTCAGGAGCAGCCCCCTCACTCTGACATCTCTCCATTGTTGCATGTTTGTGCATGTGTGTGTTCGGGTCTGCATGTACCGTGTATAAGTTAACAACAGAGTGAAAAAATTGAATTTCCCCTCGTGGGACTAATAAAGGACTATCTTCTATCTAAGCATCATCTTAAATACTGGTGAATTAAATGGCGTGTATCAATGTGAGTACTATTGTTTATCCATATAGCAGGATGATATACTGTATTTGTGACTCTGTATCCTGCTTTCCTCCTTATTTCAGTGGCTCTGTGTGCCTTTTATTCTGACAAGTCCCTTTTCTGCCAACATCACTGTTGCTGCAGTAACCAAGCTGCATCAGGAGCCATGGCTCGGCAAGCTGGAGCTGGAAGATGCAGGTCGCTGGGTAGATGACTTACTGCTAATGGTAATGGACACCTGTAAAGGCCCCTAATTATGTATCTTAGCAAGACAATTCCACTAAAATGTCTCTGGTAATAAATATGCAAGATCAAGAAAGACTGTGATGATGTAAATCACATCAGCTTAAGTGTTTCATGGTCAAACATGTTGTGTTTCACCAACATTAACTCTCCAAGACCATTGGAGGGATCTGTTACCAGACTTTCTATCAGAGAGTCCTGTCCACAGCCACGGATACCCAAGCTAAGATCACCTGCTATGTTGGAGCAGTATTATGCCCAATCCTTGGAGTTCCATCACTCATCATTGGAGCAGCGGCTGCATCTACCGGTACCGAGGTTTAACTTTCTTCTTATTGTCTTTACTGAAATGTGTAATGAGTCTATGTTAGAATCGTTAAGTGAGAAATTATTGCACAAACACAATCATGTGTTCTCTGTGGCCTCTGTACTATATAATTAAAGTTGATGCATTCTACACAATCAAACATCTCTGATCAAATGCCACTCATATAACCCTCATAATGCATATAACACTCATATGTCTGTTGAAATTGCATGTGCTGATTGTCTGTCAGACTGGAACCAGACCACCTATGGTTCTCCCAGCCCATATGAACGGGGCAATGCCGGTGTGATCTTGCCAATTGCTCTTCAGTATCTTTGCCCTTTCTTCGTCTCAGTGGTTGGTATGGGAGCACTTGCTGCTACTGTCATGTCATCTGTTGACTCTGCACTTCTGTCTGCCGGCTCCCAACTGGGTCGAAATATCTTCAAGAACATCATCTACAAAAGGGTAATCGTACATGACCACTGCTCATATTGCGGCAGAATTTTAGTTGCTAGATTGCATATTTCATAAATATTGAATAAATGTGCAACTACAATAATATATAACAAATTAATTGTTTAAGTATTAGGCAGCTGTCGGTATGCTAACATGCCACCAATGAGGATACAAACATGCTGTGAACAGGGCTCCAGAGTACATGCACACATTGGATGAAAAATCTGTCAAGCGCAACTTAACATTTTCACTGGTCGCACTGGTCCGCCTAACATTTAGCAAGTCTGTCCCTGTGTGTATACTGTATGTAAAACTGTGCCTTGTACTCCCTTTTGAGTGACATCACAACCTTAAAACATACCGGTAATTCAAATTGATGAGAGAACCATCCATTTACTTCTGCTTATCCAGCTGGCTTAGCAGGGTGCTCCAGACGTCCCTCTCCCCAGTCACATTTTCCAGCTCTTCCTCCCCATGTCACTCCCAGGCCAGACAAGACATATAATCTCTGCAGCATGTTCTGGGTCTACCCCAGGGCCTCTTAGCAGTTGGACATGTCCGAAAAGCCTCTAAAAAGAGGCAACTAAGAAGCATCCTGATCAGATGCCCGGACTACCTCAGCTGGATCCTTTTAGTGTGAAGGAACCTCTGCGATTTCTCAGGCTGTACCTCGACGGGCCTCATGTGAGGGGGCAATGGCCCCTTGGACTCCCCACTTCCAGCACCCTTCTGATCCAAACTCTTCTTTGGTGGAGTTGGCCTCATCTGACTCAAAAAGCATTCATCTGCACCTTTATTCCTGGTTACAATCATTGACATCATGTGCTAAGAAATTAACAATTTGTATGGGAGCTGACAAAAATGCTAACACTTAAAATGTTTTATTGGGATGTGGTGAAAAATTTTAGGCGAAGCTTAATTATGTGCTGGTGCAGTTAAATGAAAAAGTTGGGCACACCAGTACTACCAATACTTTGTCTGGAGCACTGTGTGAAACGGGTATTATGTTAAATAACATTTATGAAGACAAAACATAAAAGTAAAAACAAGAAAAAGGCTGATGTGAATGCCATCAGTTTTGCATTATTTGATGGCTAAATGGATAAAACAATTCATAATTTTAGCTTCTCTAATTTGATTTGCTACTTTTACTCTGTGTCTTTGAGTTTAGGTCTTTTGGTCAGACCACACAATTATTTGAACATGTCAGTTTGTCCTCCAGAAAACAATGATTTGTGTGTTATTTTTCACTACTTTCTGACCTACTATTAATTAAACAACTAAACTAAAATCAATAAATTAATTCATAATAAAGTAAATTGCTGCAGCCCAGCAGTTAAATGAATGGTACCCAATGGCTGCCTGGACGGCACATTGGACAACAACAATACATTTGGTATTGATTAAACTGACTTGGATTTAACTGATTAAAATACGCAAAATACTGATGTGGTGTTTAAGTTTTTTAGGTATTTTAGGTTAGGTTTAGGTTTTAGGTGACTTACATTTGTATTGTAGAACCTCAGAAATCAACAGCGTGATCCACATTTTGGTTTAATGAAAGTAACTTGATTGGTTGTACAATTATTTCCTCTATTTCAGGCATCAGAAAAGATGATTCTCGTGGCAGTGAAAGTGTCTGTCCTCCTGTGTGGAATAACAGCAGCAGGTCTGGCCATGACAACGAACTCTGTTTACCTGTTGTGGGTCATCAGTGCAGATGTTGTGTATTCAATGATGGCTCCCCAGGTGATATGCACCTTCTACTTGTCTCGGTGGGTGAACCCCTACGGGGCCTTCTCTGGCTTTGTGCTGGCAATACTGCTGAGATCGCTGGTTGGAGAACCCATGCTAGGCCTTCCTGACATCCTGCCCCTGCCGTGGGACAAGATACAGGATGGTGACCGACAACGCTTTTTCCCTTTTCGCACTGCAATCATGCTCATCATCACCGGGACTATTCCACTAGTATCACGCCTCGCTGTGTGGCTGTCTGAGAAGGGGCTGCTGAAGAGAATAAGTGATGCTGAAACGGACACAACCCTACATTACATGGCACCAGTCCAAACAGATGTGGCGGAAAAGGAGACTGAGTAAGGTCTCACTTTTCCTCTCAGTATGAACACTTTCATTCAGTATGTGGGTGCTGAATGAAAGTGAGTCAGCGAGTGAGTTGTGTTTAACCCTCATGTTACTGATTGGGATCCCTGCAGACCCCAGACATATACACTGCTCAAAAAAAATAACGGGAACACTAAAATAACACATCCTAGATCTCAATTAATCAAATATTCCAATTGAAAATCTTTATACACTACATAGTGGAATATGTTGTGAACAAAATAACATAAAAATGATCAATGTAAATCCACATTCACACATGTGCTCAGTGTGAACCTGCTCACATCCGTGAAGAGCACAGGGCACCAATGGCAAATCTGCCAGTCTTGGTGTTCTCTGGCAAATGCCAATTGCCCTGCACGGTGTTGGGCTGTAAGCACAAGTCCACTTGTGGAAGCCCTCATACCACCCTCATGGAGTCTGTTTCTGACAGTTTGAGCAAAAACATGCATGTTAGTGGCCTGCTGGAGGTCATTTTGCAGTGCTCTGGCAGTGCTCCTCATGTTCCTTCTTGCACAAAGGAGGAGGTAGCAGTCCTGCTGCTGGATTGTTGCCCTCCTACAGCCCCTTCCATGTCTCCTGCTGTACTGGCCTGTCTCCTGGTATCTCCTCTATGACACTGTGCTGACAGACACAGCAAACCTTTTTGCCACAGCTCGCATTGATGTGCCATCCTGGATGAGCTGCACTACATGAGCAACCTCTGTGGGTTGTAGACGCCGCCTCATGCTACGACTAGGGCTGAGAGCACTGACAAAATGCAAAAGTGACCAAAACATCAGCCAGAAAGGATGAGAACAGAGAAATAGTCTGTCGTCACCACCTGCAGAACCACTCCTTTATAGGGGTTGTCTTGCTAATTGCCTCTCATTTCCACCCGTTGTCTGTTCCATTTGCACAACAGCAGGTGAAACTGATTCACAATTGTTGCTGCTTCCTAACTGGACAGGCTGATTTCACAGAAGTGTGACTGACTTGGAGTTACATGTGTTGTTTAAGTGTTCCCTTTATTTTTTTGAGCAGTGTATTTTTGGCATATCTCATTCTGTCATTCCTATTTTTCATGACTTTGTCAATCAATGTGTAATAATTTTCTGTTTCTGCTTTAATTAGAGCTTTTTAAAAAGAGCAATATTAAGGGACGCCAGTCAAAAGCACCCAGCTGCAGCTTATGCAGTTAAAACTGAGACCCAACGTGTCACACACTATCAGGGGGGTCTTTGATCCAGCAATATACCCTTGTTGGAATATAACGAATAGCTCTCCATTTAATGGGTCCGAAACTCAGTCCTACTGGTATTATTCAAATAGGATTTACTGAAAATTGTTTGAGCTGGTGATGAGGAGACTCGCCTAACATGTAACTGCCTTCTTGCGGACGTCTACCCTGCTTGCTCCGACGCAGCACCAGATTGAGTAGCCTGGGATCTGATACCATCACCGGCCAAGTGAAAAAAATCTAATGTCCAAAAATTAGACTTTAATTGCAGTTGGTAGATTTATTGCAGGATTAAGCAGGGCAAACCATACCACTCAAAAATTATTAAAAATTCAATTATTGGACTTTGGTAAAATTGATGACTTGCCGTAATTGAGAAAAATATTCAAAAACCCAATGAAAATGAATTGCTGAACAGAGTCATTTAGGGTGAGACAAAGAGGTAATGCAGCTGGCCATGCTACACTTCATTTGCTGCCGGAAAAGAGGAACTTGTAGAAATCCTGTGATTTTATCCAAAATTCACAATGTCCCTTAATGTCCCATAGTCCAACAACCGCAGTGCAGAAACCTTGGTAATCCAATATAATCCCACAGTTGGTTGGAAGTGGTTAAACGTCCCGAGGCTCAGTCTTCATATTTTCCAGCTGTATTTATCACAGTGTCAACGTGGTAACTCGCACTCTTCGTCTCAAAAGTTGAACAAGGATTTATCCTCCGACATGGTCAATTCAGCAGGATATAATCCGAAAAGAATGTCCGAAGAACATCAACTCAGAATACAGTGCGTTCTGTTCCTTTATACAGACATTTTGATGCTGAATACGTAAACACTTTCGAGAACTTTCGATGCACGGTTGTGTGCTTGTGTGTGTGTGCTACAACACTTTTTGCCAGTTGGTGTGTACTCTTACACTTCCTCTTTTTGACTTCCCCGTTGGGTTTTTTTTAGATGAGGTAACGTTCTGTTCTGCACAGTTCTTGTTGCTGTTGTTTTTAACATTAATTCATTTCTTATATCAATAAAGTAATTTAAATCAGTTGGTCTTGTCTTTAACACAGAAAGAGTTCAGAAAAAAAAAAAAAAAGTCATACTACGTGTGTCCTAAAAACATGGCTGCTGAAAGAGCGCATAATTGTGAGTTCTGCAGATATAGAGAATAAATTAAAGGCATTATAACAACTGCACACTGTTTTTATATTATAGCTAAACTTTGATCATGCTGACTGATTTTGGAGAATATATTTCAAAGACGAGGGAGCACAGAAAAATTAAGCACCACAGCCAGCAGCTCAGGTAATTACACTGTAATTCAAAGCTACATTTGACATTTTCAGAAACTGAGACTATCACCAGTGCCTAAATTGGTGTGTAAAATGGTGTAATAGCTACAACTGGAAAATGACTGATACTCTCTCACAGACTTGTGTACAGTACACAATAAGGGAGAACTAGCATGGAGGGGGTGACCTGTCATTGGACCCTGACCTAACAGCTAAGGTGTGTCTAATCTGTGTCTGGGGGCGGCAGTAGCTCAGTCTGTAGGGAGTTGGCTTGGGAACCGGAGGGTCACCGGTTCAAGTCCCGACATGGACCAAGAACTGAGTGTGAACTGGTAGCTGGAGAGGTGCCAGTTTACCTCTTGGGCACTGCCGAGGTGCCCCTGAGCAAGGCACCAAACCCCCAACTGCTTGGGGCGCTTGTCAGGAGCAGCCCCATCACTCTGACATCTCTCCATTGTTGCATGTTTGTGCATGTGTGTGTTCGGGTCTGCGTGTACCGTGTATAAGTTAACAACAGAGTGAAAAAATTGAATTTCCCCTCGTTCTTCTTCTTCTAATATCCAACATACTATAGCAACTGCAAGTAAAACATAAACCTTAGAAACCAAGCCAGAACATTTTTTTCTTGTATTGACTTTTCACTTTTTGCAATGTTTGATCATTAAATCATTTTCTTTAGGAGGTAGGCCTGAAACTTGATGACAGGTGTCACTGGGTATGTACTGTATATTGTTAGATCCTGAGATCCCCTGTTGGGATATATCGACCAGCTCTATGTTTAATGGGTCTGATTCTCAGTCCTACTGGTATTACTCAGACAGGATTTCCTGAAAATTATTTATGCTGGTGACGAGGAGACAAGCCGAACATCTAACTGCCTTCTTCCGAACGTCTACACTGTTTGCGCCAATGCAACACCGGATTGAGTAGCCTGGGATCCAATACCACCGCCGGCCACACCCGTTAACGGCAGCTCTCCTCTAATCGATCTCTGGCTCATGGGATTGTGTTAGGAAAAGTTTTAAAGACTATGAATAAGTCTTATGGATCTGTTAATTTTGTGGGCTAGAGCAACCTATAGGAACCATAAAGATGTTGACACACTATACCCAATAGACCACAGTCCTGTAGAAGTGGAAAAAATTCAATATCCAATAGTTGACTTTAATTGCGACTTGCAACTTTAGTTGTAGTAGTAAAGTATACAACTCAAAAATGATCAGAATTCAATGATTAAGAATTAATGATTCAATAATATGATTAATTATTATAATATGTATTTAGATGTTCAAAAACTGGATTTATCAGAGCTGATGCTAATCAAAAGTCTTTTAGTGAGAAGTCCAGAGAGGAACTGCCAGGAAAACAGGGAAACATGTAAAAATCCGGTGATTATATCCAAAATCCTCAGTGATCCTTAATGCCCCAAAATCCAACAACCGGAGGGCAGAAACTTTGATAATCTAGTGAAGACATCCAGCTGTATGGGGTATGGCTATATCCCCCGTGGCTCAATCTTCATGTCTTGCAGCCTTATCATCTTATTAAAGTCCCATTTGGGAATCTCACTCTCGCCGTCTCCAGAAATGAATAAAAGATTTAATCCTCTGGTGTGGCCAATTCAGAAGGATATAACTGATCTTACTCGAAGGTCGGCTGATGTAAAAATAGCCCAGACTGGTGTGTGCTTTTACCCTCTATACTCTGAATTTTGTCAGAACTACTTCAACCCTTAAACAACACATTATATCATTATGTGTGTGCATGTGCACTCGTACGTAGGGCCGCATCCAAATCCAGATGGCTGCGGAAATCCGACTTCCAAGGTGAAGTAATTTTGGTTCAACTCAACCATTACACAATCAGATCACTCCTCTCTGTTCAACTTGTTATACAAAACAAGTCTTTACTTAATGTTTCTTAAGGGTTACTATAGTATGATAAGCAATACATTTCATACTTCAACATAACCTAATCATTTAATGTAATCACCTTTACAATCATTTCACATGCTCTTCAATTATTACTTAAACATTATAGCTTTGCTGAATGAATCAACGTCACTTATTTCGGTTCTGCTTATACAATCTGTGTTATATGATTTAATATTTGTGCAGGGACGTACCTTACATTCTTAGGTTTTGGTAAAGTGTCTCTCAGATGATTTGATGGAAAGTCCCCAAACTTCTTCGGCGTTTAGAGCAGTAGGGGGAGCCTCAACTCACTTGACAATATTTATCCATCCATCCATCGTCAACCGCTTCCTCAACCTCAAACATTTTCACTTGGATCTCTACCCGTTCTCTTTTATTGTTTCACCTTTGTTCTTTTTTTTTAGCATCTTTTCTCTCCTTTCTTATCTGTTCACCTTCTTTAATCGTCTCTTCTCATCTCCTTTACTCTAAAAATGGCAGACATTTACAGTTAAACCCTTCAGACCATAAAGGTGAACAGATGAGTGATTCATTAACTCACTGATTCTGATTAAAATACTGAATAAACTGAAAGTTACCTTTTACATGAGAGGGGTCGCACTTAATGTTACCCTCCACCTCCTTTTCTCTCCTCTCCTGTCCTCTTCTCTTCTCTCCTTTCCTGTCCTCTCCTTTTATCTCCTCTCCTCTCCTCTCTTTTCCTCTCCTGTCCTCTCCTCTTCTCTTCTCTCCTTTCCTCTCCTCTCCTGTCCTCTCCTCTCCTGTCCTCTCCTCTTCTCTCCTGTCCTCTTCTCTTCTCTCCTTTCCTCTCCTCTCCTGTCCTCTCCTGTCCTCTCCTGTCCTGTCCTCTCCTGTCCTCTCCTCTCTTTTCCTCTCCTGTCCTCTCCTCTTCTCGCCTCTCCTTTCCTCTCCTGTCCTCTCCTCTTCTCTCCTGTCCTCTTCTCTTCTCTCCTTTCCTCTCCTCTCCTGTCCTCTCCTGTCCTCTCCTGTCCTGTCCTCTCCTGTCCTCTCCTCTCTTTTCCTCTCCTGTCCTCTCCTCTTCTCTCCTCTCCTGTCCTCGCCTCTCCTCTCCTCTCCTGTCCTCTCCTCTTCTCTCCTGTCCTCTTCTCTTCTCTCCTTTCCTCTCCTCTCCTGTCCTCTCCTGTCCTCTCCTGTCCTGTCCTCTCCTGTCCTCTCCTCTCTTTTCCTCTCCTGTCCTCTCCTCTTCTCGCCTCTCCTCTCCTTTCCTCTCCTCTCCTCTCCTCTCCTCTCCTCACTCTAAAAAATAAATGGAAAACAAGGGGGGTTACAGTTTAATAACCACGAGAACACATTATTTATTCATCACTACATCAATTGTGATAACAGGAAGTTAGTTGATCACATTTGTATAATAGAATTCAAAGAAGTCGGTGATGAGCAATATTATTGATACTTAGCATATAGCAGATGTTCAGTAATGTCACCTGTAAAGACTACAGACTACGTAAACCCAGTAGATCAGCTGATTGCTTGGTCTATAAAATGGCCGAAGACCTTGAAAAATGACCATCACAATTTCATAAACCCCAAATTAACATATTCAAGTAGCTTTTTTCTCTGACCAACAGTTCAAAACCAAAAGATATTTAGTTCACAATGATATAAACCTTAGAAAATGTGGAAATATTCACATTTGAGAAGCTAGAAACAAAGAATTTCAAATTTCTGTTTTAAAAATGACTAATTAACCTATTAGCAAATGATTATAACAGTTTTTTGTAGATTGAATATTAGCATTTTAGGAATGTTACCGTTAATTTGCATGTTGTGCAAAATGAAAACAGACAAATCACAAGAGGAAATCTGTGTCCATCTCCTTCAAAATGTGACCCTACCCCCTGATAGTGTGTGACACTCTGGGTCCCAGTGTTAACTGCATAAGCTGCAACCGGGTGCTTTTGACTGGCGTCCCTAAAGACCCCCAAAAATATTGCTTTATTTTTATTTTATTTAAAAAAAAAAACTCTAATTAAAGCAGAAACAGAAAATTACAGAAAGGATATGAAGTCATTAAAGTCATCAAATTGATTGACAAAAATTGAAAAATGGAATGACAGAATAAAGCCCCAGTGATATATGACTAAAAGTATATGTCTGGGGTCTGCGGGGATCCCAGTCAGTAATATGAGGGTTAAACACAACTCACTCGCTGACTCACTTTCATTCAGCACCCACATACTGAATGAAAGTGTTCATACTGAGAGGAAAAGTGAGACCTTACTCAGTCTCCTTTTCCGTCACATCTGTTTGGACTGGTGCCATGTAATGTAGGGTTGTGTCCGTTTCAGCATCACTTATTCTCCTCAGCAGCCCCTTCTCAGACAGCCACACAGCGAGGCGTGATACTAGTGGAATAGTCCCGGTGATGATGAGCATGATTGCAGTACGAAAAGGGAAAAAGCATTGGCGGTGACCATCCTGTATCTTGTCCCACGGCAGGGGCAGGATGTCAGGAAGGCCTAGCATGGGTTCTCCAACCAGCGATCTCAGCAGTATTGCCAGCACAAAGCCAGAGAAGGCCCCGTAGGGGTTCACCCACCGAGACAAGTAGAAGGTGCATATCACCTGGGGAGCCATCATTGAATACACGACATCTGCACTGATGACCCACAACAGGTAAATAGAGTTCGTTGTCATGGCCAGACCTGCTGCTGTTATTCCACACAGGAGGACAGACACTTTCACTGCCACGAGAATCATCTTTTCTGATGCCTGCAATAGAGGAAATAATTGTACAACCAATCAAGTTACTTTCATTAAACCAAAATGTGGATCACGCTGTTGATTTCTGAGGTTCTACAATACAAATGTAAGTCACCTAAAACCTAAACCTAACCTAAAATACCTAAAAAACTTAAACACCACATCAGTATTTTGTGTATATTAATCAGTTAAATCTAAGTCAGTTTAATCAATACCCAATGTATTGTTGTTGTCCAATGTGCCGTCCAGGCAGCCATTGGGTACCATTCATTTAACTGCTGGGCTGCAGCAATTTACTTTATTATGAATTAATTTATTGATTTTAGTTTAGTTGTTTAATTATTAGTAGGTCAGAAAGTAGTGAAAAATAACACACAAATCATTGTTTTCTGGAGGACAAACTGACATGTTCAAATAATTGTGTGGTCTGACCAAAAGACCTAAACTCAAAGACACAGAGTAAAAGTAGCAAATCAAATTAGAGAAGCTAAAATTATGAATTGTTTTATCCATTTAGCCATCAAATAATGCAAAACTGATGGCATTCACATCAGCCTTTTTCTTGTTTTTACTTTTATGTTTTGTCTTCATAAATGTTATTTAACATAATACCCGTTTCACACAGTGCTCCAGACAAAGCATTGGTAGTACTGGTGTGCGCAACTTTTTCATTTAACTGCACCAGCACATAATCAAACTTCGCCTAAAATTTTTCACCACATCCCAATAAAACATTTTAAGTGTTAGCATTTTTGTCAGCTCCCATACAAATTGTTAATTTCTTAGCACATGATGTAAATGATTATAACCAGGAATAAAGGTGCAGATGAATGCTTTTTGAGTCAGATGAGGCCAACTCCACCAAAGAAGAGTTTTGATCAGAAGGGTGCTGGAAGTGGGGAGTCCAAGGGGCCATTGCCCCCTCACTATATGTCCCTGTCCAACACTGTGAATGTGATGTGTATAGCGAGTGTGTGGTCAAGCAACACAGATATGCGCTTAAAGCAGAAAACAAAACAATGCTTCTCTTCATCCCCTCCAATGAATTGCCACCTTAACGTGGTGGAAGGGTTTCTGGATTGTTGGACCCTGGGAGCTGTGTTTTTGGGAGCATTAGCTCCTGGTAGTGTCTCCCAGGTCAAAGTGGTCCCAGGGGAGGGGCCAGACCAAGAGCGATTCACAGACCCTAAATGAATCGTCCAGAAAAAAGTTGTGACACCTCGCCTGGAGAAAGGAAGCCAGGAGCAAGTGTCTGGTGGCTGGGCCGTGGCACATGAGGCCCATCGGGGTACAGCCTGAGAAATCGCAGAGGTTCCTTCACACTAAAAGGATCCAGCTGAGGTAGTCCGGGCATCTGATCAGGATGCTTCTTAGTTGCCTCTTTTTAGAGGCTTTTCGGACAAGTCCAACTGCTAAGAGGCCCTGGGGTAGACCCAGAACATGCTGCACAGATTATATGTCTTGTCTGGCCTGGGAGTGACATGGGAAGGAAGAGCTGGAAAATGTGACTGGGGAGAGGGACGTTTGGAGCACCCTGCTAAGCCAGCTGGATAAGCAGAAGTAAATGGATGGTTTTCTCATCATTTTGAACTACCGGTATGTTTTAAGGTTGTGATGTCACTCAAAAGGGAGTACAGGGCACAGTTTTATGTTAGGCGGACCAGTGCGACCAGTGAAAATGTTAAGTTGCACTTGGCAGATTTTTCATCCAATGTGAGCATGCACTCTGGAGCCCTGTTCACAGCATGTTTGTATCCTCATTGGGGGCATGTTAGCATACCGACAGCTGCCTAATACTTAAACAATGAATTTGTTATATATAATTGTTGTAGTTACACATTTATTCAATATTTATGAAATATGCAATCTAGCAACTAAAAATTCTTCCACAATATGAACAGTGGTCATGTACGATTACCCTTTTGTAGATGATGTTCTTGAAGATATTTCGACCCAGTTGGGAGCCGGCAGACAGAAGTGCAGAGTCAACAGATGACATGACAGTAGCAGCAAGTGCTCCCATACCAACCACTGAGAGGAAGAAAGGGCAAAGATGCTGAAGAGCAATTGGCAAGATCACACCAGCATTGCCCCGTTCATATGGGCTGGGAGAACCATAGGTGGTCTGGTTCCAGTCTGACAGACAATCAGCACATGCAATTTCAACAGACATATGAGTGTTATATGCATTATGAGGGTTATATGAGTGGAATTTGATCAGAGATGTTTGATTGTGTAGAATGCATCAACTTTAATTATATAGTACAGAGGCCACAGAGAACACATGATTGTGTTTGTGCAATAATTTCTCACTTAACGATTCTAACATAGACTCATTACACATTTCAGTAAAGACAATAAGAAGAAAGTTAAACCTCAGTACCGGTAGATGCAGCCGCTGCTCCAATGATGAGTGATGGAACTCCAAGGATTGGGCATAATACTGCTCCAACATAGCAGGTGATCTTAGCTTGGGTATCCGTGGCTGTGGACAGGACTCTCTGATAGAAAGTCTGGTAACAGATCCCTCCAATGGCCTTGGAGAGTTAATGTTGGTGAAACACAACATGTTTGATCATCAAACACTTAAGCTGATGTGATTTACATCATCTCAGTCTTTCTTGATCTTGCATATTTATTACCAGAGACATTTTAGTGGAATTGTCTTGCTAAGATATATAATTAGGGTTCTTTACAGGTGTCCATTACCATTAGCAGTAAGTCATCTACCCAGCGACCTGCATCTTCCAGCTCCAGCTTGCCGAGCCATGGCTCCTGATGCAGCTTGGTTACAGCAGCAACAGTGATGTTGGCAGAAAAGGGACTTGTCAGAATAAAAGGCACACAGAGCCACTGAAATAAGGAGGAAAGCAGGATACAGAGTCACAAATACAGTATATGATCCTGCTATATGGATAAACAATAGTACTCACATTGATACACGCCATTTAATTCACCAGTATTTAAGATGATGCTTATGTTCCCTATTTGCTAATTAGCACTAAATTCAGTACATAATAAAATTTAGATTTTAGGTTTTTAGATTCACGTATACCATCATGTAAACAGTTTTATGTCAGAGAGACAAAAGGCATTTGAAAACAACCTATTGAAAGTTTTTATTAGTGCCTATAGGACCAATTTGGGGCCAGTACCACCTTCATACAACAAAAATAGAAAGAAGAAGAAGATATTCCTTTATCAGTCCCACAGTGGGGAAATTCAGTTTTACACACTGTTGTTCACACAGTACATATACATGCATTAATGGAGAGATGTCAGAGTGAGGGGGCTGCTCCTGACAAGCGCCCAGAGCAGTTGGGTGTTCGGTGACTTGCTCAGGGGCACCTCGGCAGTGCCCAAGAGGTAAACTGGCACCTCTCCAGCAACCAGTTGGTCTTGGTCCATGGGGGACTTGAACCGGCGTCCTCCCCGTCCTAACCCAAGTCCTTATGGACTGAGCTACTGCCGCCCCCGGATAGTAACAGTAATAGGGGATACTAACAACTAACTGTGTGAACTGCCACTGTAATTGTATTGTATTGTATTGTATTGTATTGTTTGTAGAGATTAGTTTATTCCCTTTACTGAACTCTAACAAACTGGTTCCTGGAAACTTAAGTAAAACCCACAATGAGCTCCGCTTCACTTCACAGAGTGTATAAATAGACTGGCTATAGTCAAACTAATGCTAGCAGTTTGACTAAAACTTTGGGAGTTGTAGCATATGCTGGTGATGCCTGTTTGATACTAGAATAAAACAACATTCAGGAGATCCTGCACTGTCAAACAAAGCCCAGATAGTCAGGATTGGGATCTATAGTAACCGCATTGTGAATGTGATATTTTTCATCTGGGCATCATCATTCTTTTAAGCTCAAAGTATTAGATCCTGCCCTTCTGTTACTGCAGGGAACCAGGATATGTCTTTATTTCAATAAGATGAGAAAAGGAATCAGAGTACTTCAGCTTTACCTGCTGAGACGTCTGTGTTGTCTGTGAAAACAGTCAGTGCAAAGTTTCCTTTTAGGCGTTAAGTTTCATTTCTCAGGAACGACACATGAGCCCTCCCATCCTCTTCCCCTCCTCTTCCTGGAAAAACTTACGACAGCTGACTTTAACAGCATTGCACTTTCCCCTCAGACAGACATTCTGTAACAACAAACAGCCGACAATACAACCAGCAGCTCTAAGCTTTTATTGTGAGGCACCCTGGGGTGCTGTGACTAAATGAGACACCTCCACCAAACCTGCAGGCCTAATCCTGCAACTTTACAGTCCAGCACATGTTTAAACTGAGATGATGATCATAAATATGATGAATATATGCACAAATAAAAAGCTTCCCTTCTGAAACAGCAACTTACATCCCTTATTGCAAAAAAACCCCAAAAAAACAGGCAAAATCCAAGTTGTTCAACATCCATGTTCTTACTGCTACAACCAACTTATTTTGTGTTAAGTATTGCTGTCCTTGACCAACAAAATTCTTGGTCGACTAATACAATTTTGTCGACTGATCAATTAGATGATTTAATTTACAGATCTGTAAAACTGAGTTTCATGTGAAATAATCAAAGCACCACTTTAAATTTAGTGTTTACCTGAGATGTGCTCATAAGTTTCTTGGAAATAAGTCATTCAGCATGAAAAAAGCATTAAAAATACCAATTAGTTGACTAATCGACTAAGCGGGGCGGTCCTACTGTCATAAAGTGTCTAGATTTCAAGCCAAAACTGAATCTAGCTGCTACTACTATACTACTATACATATGTACACTATAATAACTCAATAACTTCAATAACTCTCAACATTTTTCAGTTGTAACACATGAAATACATAACTATACACTCACTTTTCAGTTCATTCCTCTTGCACAAATCCATCAAATCCTTCATCATCAGTGTCTGAGTTAAACAGTTGGGCGATTTTTAAGTGCGCCTTATAGTGCTAGAAATACGGTACATCAAAATTAATATCTGAGTGCAGAGACAAAGTGCAGAAAACTGACAGGATTGCATTATTTGATAGATACCTCACCCTGCTTTTTCTTTATTTGCTGTAAAGTAGCCAGCATGGAGTCATCAGCACTCCATTAAAACTGATCTAAAACAATAAAGTAGATGACCTCTGACCTTACTGTGATGCAAGCAAGCAAAAAGACGATTTCTCCATCTGACTTAGTGAAATACCAAATATTCAGAATCATAATAATAATGATTCATGCTCCCTTATTGTTATGTGTTTTATTTGTTGATTTTAGCAGTTGTTTACATGAAGCTGGTGTCAGATGAGGCGATTTAATCCTGACTTCTCTCGGACAGTAGGTGCCACCATTACCTCATGAAAGTGTAGAAAAGGAGGATATACAGATACACAGCAGAGAAAGAGAGGGTTCAAGCTACACTTGGCTCTGACATATTGATATACTGACTTCTAGTTTGGCTTGGATGTTCTACATTTTGTGTCACGAGAAGCTGTATGATTTATATACATGTGGTTCATCTTTGAATGTAACACTAAAAAAGTCACATGGAAGCAGTGTGTGCGAGTGGAAAGGGTTGGCACAGAGTTTCATGCTCTGGTAAAAGGCACAGTACAGGGAACGAAATATTAAGCTTGTTAAACAATATTATCAATGAGTACAATCTGCTACATTTATCCAGATCAGCTTTTAAGATAAGATAAGATAAGATGAACCTTACCTCAGGTTCTGAAGTTACAACAGTTCCCTCAGAGTCCTCCATCTGAATTGAATTTGTTTGAAATTATTTGAACTGCTTTACATGGATTGATTTGAACTGAATTAATTTTAAATTATTCTAACTGAATTTATTTGAATAGCTTTGAGTGTATTTATTTGAGCTGAATTCATTTTAGAATATTTTATTGAATTTATTTGCATTGCTAGTATTAACATTTTTCTTTTCCTTCATTAATTAATTAATAATAATAACAAAGAATGACACCAAAGCAGATTTAGTCCTCTGAAGAGGGGGATTTAGTCTAATGCTGCCCTGCCCTCCGTTCCACAAAATACCTTCCAACCTTACATTTTCTAAATCCCTTTTTAATTTGAAATATTTATTGATGGATTAATATTTAATTTGTAAATTCTTTTAATTGCCCATGTTAATTACTTTGTAATTGGATCCATTTATTCAAAGATTAATATGTCAATTTGCAAATTAAAGTATTAATGCCTATTTTTGTTGTACAATTAGTTGTACAATTAATTGTACAATTAGCTGCGTATTTCCATGACCCTGGTCCTCCATACTCTACTGGTGGAACCTCAAGATCCACATTTGTCAACAAATCACAGCGCAGTCATAATGTCAGGTTTAAAATTGCAATTTACTGTCCTACTCTCACCTATGGTCAAGACCGAAAGAACTAGATCGCGAGTACAAGCGGCCGAAATGGGTTTTCTCAGGAGGATGGCTGGCATCTCCCTTAGAGATAGGGTCAGAAGCTCAGTCATCCGTGAGGGACTCGGAGTAGAGCCGCTGCTCCTTTGCGTTGAAAGGAGCCAGTTGAGGTGGTTCGGGCATCTGGTAAGGATGCCTCCTGGGCGCCTCCCTAGGGAGGTGTTCCAGGCACGACCAGCTGAGAGGAGGCCCCGGGACGACCCAGGACTAGGTGGAGAGATTGTATCTCCACTCTGGCCTGGGAACGCCTCGGGATCCCCCAGTCAGAGCTGGTTAATGTGGCCCGGGAAAGGGAAGTTTGGGGTCCCCTGCTGGAGCTGTTGCCCCTGCGACCCGACCCCGGATAAGCGGTTGAAGATGAAGATGAAGATGAAGATGTTAAGACACTCCCAAATGTCCTCAATCATCTCATCAAAGAATGCACAGTGTCTCTTGGCAATACAAGTAATTAAAAGTATGTCATTCTAATAATTATTATGAGAGAAAACATACTAAAAAATTTTTATTCCACACATCCAATGTGACTTTTGGACCAACACAGCTGTCTTCTTTTGTTTAACCATGACCCATAAAACAGGTAGACCAGCCTAGTGTTTCTTTTTTATAAACTGACACTGGGCTGGTGATGACTGAGATCGTTGTGTATCAGTCCTCACATGCTCCACGCATTTATCAAAAGCTGCCGCTACTTTCTTCTGCCCTCTTCATATTGACAGGAATTTACATAATTGCGATTCAAGGCGAAGCACTTGAACTTATTGTTCCAGGACTAATGAGGATGAACATAAAAACAATGTATCTGTGGACAAGGGTTATATTATTTTCATAATTGTTGGCAACTAACAAGAAAATGATGCCTTAGATCAACGACCTGCATTCAGCAGAGTTAGATCCTCGTCGACACAAAGAGAAATTGTTAGGGCTTAGACTTAAATGTCTTTCCCCACCACAGTCTGTCAGCCGTTGCGATTCTGGTTACTTGGATTCACACTCATCACTTGAAAGGCTGAAATATTTCCAGCCGACTCAGAGTCCTTGGGAGTGCAATCAGGTCCTCAACCTTCCCTGCGAGACAGAGCTAACAGCTACCTGACTTCCCATCTCGCTGACGCTGACAGTGAAGGTGCATGTGGTTTATCTTCTAGAAGATATTTTGCTCTGCTTCTTCTCAGCCACTGAGGCATGACAGTTTCATCAGTGCTCCTCCACCTGAAGGTTCAGCTTGTTCAGATTCCAAGACTAATAACAACTGGTCATCCTCTGCTTCTCAGCCAGAGAATACTTTAGCCCATGATGTGCAAGTGTATTGTAATGCTACTTTAGTCTTGCCTTCTCCAGGAAGGACCCCAAACAGTCCCTGCCTTGAAGTGCTTGAGCTTATAGCTAAAAACATTGAACATATTGATCCAGATAACTCATCATGTTGACCACTGTTTTAGAGAAATAGATCACAATCTAATTGACTTATCACATGCCAACCAAAGGGAGAAAGTTTAGCTTGTGTGGAAAACCAGCTCTAAAGCTGTGCACAACTTTAGAAAGACGCAACGTCCCAGTGTCAGAAATGACTATAGTGAGCTTCATCATGAACTGATAGAAGAGTTCTCGTCTGCTGACGCGGCCTCAGTGAAGTTTGCAGCCATAGTGAAAATCCTAGAGATTACTACAGACGGTTAAGGCATGCGTACCAATGCAAGAATGCACCAGGTTGAGAAGAAAACTTCATTTTCAAGTCTTTGTTTTTACAGAACCTACAGCCATGTGTCCACACATGAGATAAGGAAGATACCAGATAGCTTTGGAAACTGTTGTCAGTTCCAAAGTGAAGGGTAAACCAACTGAGCCTACCGGCTGAAACACTGAAGAGTCATGCAGATCTCCTGCCACCTCAAAAGATCACCTTCACCATACACAAAAGGCTGCATAAGGACACTGAGCATAACCGCCATGTCCACCAGCTGTGTCAAAATAGGCATTCACTCAACTGAAGCTGAATTGGTGTGACCGGTCTGACAATGACTGCAGCATCTCTGACCATAGTTCAGACTCTAACCACAGTTTTGAACATGGACATAACCTCGCACACAGTGATAGGTACTCTGAATGCCTCTTTGCCTGGGGCTACCTGGAGGATTACAGCCCTGAACCACAAGTCAAATACAAAAACCCCAGAGTTATCTTCCAAGGTACTAGCTAACAGTGAGACAGATGCTAGTTCATGGTGCCTCAATTTTCCTTTCTTGTTTTGCAATGACATGGGCAAACTTGGGTTTGTTAACAACAGCAAAACTCTAAATTCTGTTTAGATTCAGACAATACTGTCCAAATTTACAAGTACACTAAGACCAACTCCTTGGGAGTATCTCATTTAGAGATCACTATTACAAAACACTATCTTAGGACAACACATTATGACCTCACAGAACCAGTTATACACCTGCCCTCATAGTATTAGGTGGCACTATTTTGCATCTCACCTTGACAACTCTACACCTCTGACATTTCTGTTCTTCACTAACCTTATAAATGACAAAGAAACACTGGTTATGTATTTTATACAATACTGTTGTTGTTGTTTATCTGGTTTTGATTGTGTTTCTGTTCTTGCTTATCCAAGATAGTTGATTGATTGGTTAAAATTGGTTAATGAACTGCCCAGACATTACAAAACTGAATGAATTGTTGACTGAATGACTTTCGAGTTGTCCCCAGGATTTGACTGTACAACATTCAGGTTGTCACTAAGGGCTGAAATGTAAAGATGATGGACATCTTGAAGACCAAAAAGGGGGATGCTGGGACCCACCATTCAAGATGGTGATGGAGAAGACAGTGAACTACGCCTCCCGGGATCCTTAACTTCAACTCAATCACATGATCTTTGAGTCCGCCTCAAGTGACTGTTGGTTACAGTGGCCCATTCACTCATTCACACCCATCTGCAGAATCCATTCAGGTATAAAGGCAAGAGGACTTACTTTGCTCTCTCTCTCTCATCTCGACCCCTGCCTTTGGCTCTTGTCCTCTGAAGACAGTAGGAGACTCTGACCTACAAGAGACCAGCTCTGCAGCTCAATTAGGTCCTCTTAACAACAGACATATAGACAAGGAATCTCTGAGGATGAACAACACATGAGTGCCTACCTTTTGGCCAGCTAACTTCAAGCAACAAGTGCAAGGAAGTGAGCATCAAGCTACCAAGCTGCTAGGAACAAAAGGATCGGGCCAGTTTCCCTCCAAACAACACACCTGGATCTCAACACAAGCAAAGACTGCATCGTTGACAGAGGAACTACTTTCAAATCCAGCCTGGTGCCTCCAACTTCAACCCACCTTTTATTCCACTGGGTAACGTACTGGGTCTACCTTAACACAGCATTCACAATATCATGTGGCAAGACTGTTCAACGTAACTTCTGTAAATGCATATGTATTGACTTGGTTTGGTGTTATTTATTGAGTTACTGCTGTGATACTGTTGAGTCAGGATATTTAAATTGCTGGTTCGCTGCCTCTGATGTGTTTAGTTATCCTAAATAGACATAGGGTTGTACATGTATCCATCTTTTTGTAACCCACGGCACAACCCAACACATTAAAATAACTTACATAAACTATGAATTATGAACCCCAACATGCGCAGGATCCTAACCCCAAAATCAAGGTCAGAGGACCACATCAGAAGACAAAGGATTGTGACCTTTGTCCTCTGAGCACATGTGCCCCAGAAAACAAATGGTGCCTTCAAATGGGGTTGTGTTTGCCATGTTTACGAGATAAGAGGTTGTGTACACGATAAGCGTGGCATTCAAGTGGTTAAGTCATGAAGAACACCGCTGCTAAGAAACAGCAATATTAACATTACTGTCAGAGTCTAGAAGCCTCAGAGGCAAACAATTTAGCAAGTGGGTAACAATGCAGGAAATGCAAAGGCATAATGACCGTAGAAAAAGATGAGACCATTGGGGTTACCAGCATTTTCCTCATAAAATTACCAAGACAACCTAAAATTACAATATATTAACTTAATTTGCACCGATAAATGAATTTCCATGGACTTCTCCATTTCACACAACATCAACAAACACGTTGTGAAACTTTCCACTTATGACGTTGTGAATGGGACATGAGGGGGGCGTTCATATGGACCCAACTTGTAAACATGGTGAACATGGCCTCATTTGAAGGCTCCAAAACAGGCCAAGTAGCCGCCATCTAGACAAAAGTAGCCAGCCATTTTGTCTTTCTCTCTCTCTCTCTCTCTCTCTCTCTCTCTCACACACACACACTCATCCACTGTGTTTGGTTTAATAATAAACTATTAAAATAACACATATTATAGCATTACTAACAGTTAGTAAACATTACTATCATCTCATCATTTAACAGTAAAATAACTATTAACTGAAATGATGAAGTATTATTAAGTGTTACTGAATTCAGTGACACTGAAACTGTATTTGATCTCCTCACTGAACATTCAACTATCTATGTTCTTCCACATTCAATTCTTGCATTTCAAGACACACAACTGGTCATTGAGGAAGAGCAATCAAGTGCAGATTTTTGATAGTTTGTTTATTGGATCAATTCACTACTACTAATGTACAACACAATTTTCCTGAGCTAAGAAATAATATAATATTTGAAATGATTGATAATGATACATTAGCTGCAAGCAATACATGCTCAATGTACAGCATTTGCTGAAAAGAGATATATGATTTTTGTTTGTTTGTTTGTGTCCTTTCTCCACAGACACTGAGGATGGCATTAAATTTGCCAGGACTGCTGTCCATGGGAGTGTTTTACATGATCGTACTGGGTACAGGTATCTGGGCATCCAGGAAGTCCAAACGTGAAGAGAAGAAGTGCACTGGGAACCGCAGTGAAGTTGCAATGGTTGGAGGACGAAACCTCAACATCTGGGTCAGCATCTGTACTATGACTGGTAAGACTACTGATGATCATATCACTGATGATCATAGTCACTGAATGGAGCCCTGGAGACATTTGTTTTGAAATCAGAGGCCTAAAAGCATGTGTTTTCAAAATTTTAATTTGAATGAATTAAAATCCATCAATTAACAATTGGTGGAACTAGTTTCATTCATTTTCTCTCTCGGTGCCTGTATGCGTCCTGATGTTTTGCAGCCACTTGGGTGGGAGGAGGCATGATATTGGGTAATGCTGAGGTGGTCTACGATCCAACAAAGGGGTTGGTGTGGGCCAATGGACCAATTGCTTACACTCTAAACATGATTATAGGTGAGTGAGGTCAAATACAACTGTTTCCTGTTAACTGGTGATACGTAATGAAACTTTTCTCTTCTTGAGATTGTACTAATAGCTAATATTTGTCAGTGGGCTGCCTTTTAATAATTTTACAAAAAAGCCCTAATTTAATCATTTTCAC
The DNA here is from genome assembly GCA_947000775.1 of Pterois miles. Lineage (NCBI taxonomy): Eukaryota > Metazoa > Chordata > Actinopteri > Perciformes > Scorpaenidae > Pterois > Pterois miles. The sequence continues at coordinate 13,170,468 of CAMQGK010000549.1, read as the reverse complement.
TACTACATATTTACTAATGAAGACAAAGGGACATTATCATGTAACCACTATAAATTAAAACGTTTTACTGGTGATTAAGATGTCAGACCGAAAACGCTTCACTTCAAGATTAAACTAAAGTTAAAATGTTTCTGTTTGTATGACTTCAGGTGCACTCTTCTTTGTCAAACCTATCCGGGCGAAGAAATATGTCACCCTCCTGGACCCATTTCAGGAGAAGTATGGCAACGCTGTGGCTGCTGTTCTTTTCATTCCCGCTTTCGTAGGCAGTATCTTGTGGACAGCATGTATTCTTGGTGCACTGGGTAAGTCAGAAACGACTTAATGAAATAATTTCTTGCAAAATCAGCATGTTAAATGGTAACTTTGGTATTTTTCAACCTATTTTCTTATGCTTTTGTGTCACTAACTAACTAATAGTGACAACAATTTCTAAAACTGGTCCAGCATTGAGGGAGAGGACTGTAGACAGCTGCTGCTCACAGTCTTGCAATATGGTGCTATTGGGGCAAGCTGGCACCATCATTTACATTGTAAACATAATTACATCATTACTTGTTTTTGCCATGACAGGCTCTGATTGTTATTATAAGTGTCTGACAATATGGAAAGAATCTCGCTCAAATGCAGGTTTTGTTGTGAAATCTGGATAGGTGACGTGGTGCCGGTAGGGGTGGGCGATACTTGGAATTCTGGTATTGATCCGATACCAAGTAAATACAGGGTATCGCCAATAATGATACTGATACTTTTTACTTGAAATGTCATGATTATTGAATAATTTTGTGATTTTGCCATTTATTGGTTGATTATGATTATGATAAAACACAGGACAAAGATTTTTGGCAAAGAAACATTTTTTTTTGACTAACTACAATATAAAACAATTACCAGTTTAAGAATGATAAAATAATGTCACAAAAATATAAAAATATAACACAGAATAAACTGTTTAGTTTATTGTTGAGTCAGTTTGGTATTTAAACAGCTTATTGTGGTAGTACTGTAAATGCTGTTTAGTGGCGACCTCATGCTCTTTGCACTGACCTACAAGGTCAGGTTACATGACATCAATTATAGTTTGTTGCTTCAGCATCTGAGTTTTATGAAAGTTGTACATGTTTGTGGTTACAGGAGGGACAGTAAGCGTGGTCATGGATATCTCCTCCTCGCTGGCTGTGTCCATCTCTGCTTCTGTGGCAGTCCTCTACACGTTAATGGGAGGATTGTACTCTGTGGCCTACACTGATGTGATCCAGCTCAGCCTCATGTTCATTGGCCTGGTACAAACATTACACTTTTAAATTTAAATTTCAAAGCATTTAACACAGGATTTGTAGCCGGTGTGGCTCTCAGCAACGCAGTAATGGTCTGTCAGCTGGTTATTGTGGTCCAGACTGAAATATTTCAAAATGTCTTTTAAACTTTTGGATGGATTTGCCATGGCATTTTGTACAATCCTTCATGTTCCCCAGAGGATGAAACGTTCTGACTAGCCCCACCATCAGGCTGACATTTGTGGAGAAATGTCTTGAAAACTACTGAATGGCTTGGCAGACAATTTGGTAAAGACACCGATGGTCCCCTTCTGATGAATCAGAATTACTTTGTGGATCCCGTAACATTCATTCATTCATTCATCAACCGCTTATCCCATTAGGGGTCGCGGGGGGCTGGAGCCGATCCCAGCTGGCATAGGGCGAAGGCGGGGTTCACCCTGGACAGGTCGCCAGTCCATCGCAGGGCACATAGAGACAGACAACATATAGACAGACAACCATTCACGCTCACATCCACACCTACGGGCAATTTAGAGTCATCAATTAACCTAAACAGCATGTCTTTGGTCTGTAGGAGGAGAAAACCCACGCTTACACGGGGAGAACATGCAAACTCCACACAGAAGAGTCCCAAGCCAGTATTGAACCTGCGACCCTCTTGCTGTGAGGCAACAGCGCTAACCACTACACCACCGTGCAGCCCTCCCGTAACATCATCATTATAAATAAAATTTTATTTCATTTTCATTAACTTTTTTCCTCTACTTGGGAATACAGTGGCAGTTCACACAGTCAGTGTTTGCTTTACTTTTACAAAATGATCCAATTTTTTCAGCCTCTTATAATGTCACAGAATTGGGTGTATTTCATTTGAGATAATGAAAAATAAAATAAATTCACAAATTTAAACAAAAGAAGGGTGTTTCCTCTTCTCCTGAAATTTATACAAGTATAGTTTCCTGAAGCCTCGTGGAGAAGGTGAATCTTTCCATTATAAAAATCATAAATGACATCTTCCCAGTCTTCTATAGACAGGGTGTCTGGCTGAAGCCATTTCTTTGTAATTGCTTATCTTGCAGCTACGCTCAGTGAACCAAATCAGGATTTTGTTTTAATATTTGTGGATGTAGAAAATGGAAGCCAAAAATGACTTTATCCCAGTTTAATGCAACTTCTCTCCCAAATATTTTCACTAATTCTGTATGAATTTTATACCATCAATTATTGTGGCCTTTGGTACAAAATGAAAGATGGGAAGTAGCTTTTGAAAATAACCCTGCAGAAACCAAAGATACAAGAATCAATCACAATGCAAAATACAGCCTGTGTCAAGAAATGCAATCCTACTTCACTGATGGTTAAAACTCTAGACCAGCACAAAGCCTGTTAATGACTAATACATAAACCAAAATATTCAGACACATTAAAAACACCAACATAAAGCAACATTTGCACTTTGGAACATAAAGCAGCAAACTGAACTCCTCATTCCAGCTTTAGGTGTGATGGGAAATATGGGCTGTCGCTACAGGATTTACTTGTGGACAGGCCCAAATCATGTGGTAGTGACTGGCTTCCTGGGAGCCACAAAGGTGTAATAAAGTATTTACTAGGACCCTTCTAGCCACATGTACTCCATGAGGTTGAGCTTGACATTTGCCATTGAAAGTGACAGTGTTTTGATCAGATTTCCTCTGAAATACAACTGTTAGTATCCCCTTTTCTATTTTTGTTGTATGAAGGTGGTACTGGCCCCAAATTGGTCCTATAGGCACTAATAAAAACTTTCAATAGGTTGTTTTCAAATGCCTTTTGTCTCTCTGACATAAAACTGTTTACATGATGGTATAGGTGAATCTAAAAACCTAAAATCTAAATTTTACGATTTACTGAATTTAGTGCTAATTAGCAAATAGGGGACATAAGCATCATGTTAAATACTGGTGAACTAAATGGCGTGTGTCAATGTGAGTACTATTGTTTATCCATATAGCAGGATCATATACTGTATTTGTGACTCTGTATCCTGCTTTCCTCCTTATTTCAGTGGCTCTGTGTGCCTTTTATTCTGGCAAGTCCCTTTTCTGCCAACATCACTGTTGCTGCTGTAACCAAGCTGCATCAGGAGCCATGGCTCGGCAAGCTGGAGCTGGAAGATGCAGGTCGCTGGGTAGATGACTTACTGCTAATGGTAATGGACACCTGTAAAGGCCCCGAATTATATATCTTAGCAAGACAATTCCACTAAAATGTCTCTGGTAATAAATATGCAAGATCAAGAAAGACTGTGATGATGTAAATCACATCAGCTTAAGTGTTTGATGATCAAACATGTTGTGTTTCACCAACATTAACTCTCTAAGGCCATTGGAGGGATCTGTTACCAGGCTTTCTATCAGAGAGTCCTGTCCACAGCCACGGATACCCAAGCTAAGATCACCTGCTATGTTGGAGCAGTATTATGCCCAATCCTTGGAGTTCCATCACTCATCATTGGAGCAGCAGCTGCATCTACCGGTACCGAGGTTTAACTTTCTTATTATTGTCGTTGCTGAAATGTGTAATGAGTCTATGTTAGAATCGTTAAGTGAGAAATTATTGCACAAACACAATCATGTGTTCTCTGTGGCCTCTGTACTATATAATTAAAGTTGATGCATTCTACACAATCAAACATCTCTGATCAAATTCCACTCATATAACCCTCATAATGCATATAACACTCATATGTCTGTTGAAATTGCATGTGCTGATTGTCTGTCAGACTGGAACCAGACCACCTATGGTTCTCCCAGCCCATATGAACGGGGCAATGCTGGTGTGATCTTGCCAATTGCTCTTCAGCATCTTTGCCCTTTCTTCATCTCAGTGGTTGGTATGGGAGCACTTGCTGCTACTGTCATGTCATCTGTTGACTCTGCACTTCTGTCTGCCGGCTCCCAACTGGGTCGAAATATCTTCAAGAACATCATCTACAAAAGGGTAATCGTACATGACCACTGTTCATATTGTGGAAGAATTTTTAGTTGCTAGATTGCATACTTCATAAATATGGAATAAATGTGCAACTACAATAATATATAACAAATTCATTGTTTAAGTATTAGGCAGCTGTCGGTATGCTAACATGCCCACAATGAGGATACAAACATGCTGTGAACAGGGCTCCAGAGTGCATGCTCACATTGGATGAAAAATCTGTCAAGCGGAACTTAACATTTTCACTGGTCGCACTGGTCCGCCTAACATAAAACTGTGCCCTGTACTCCCTTTTGAGTGACATCACAACCTTAAAACATACCGGTAGTTCAAATTGATGAGAAAACCATCCATTTACTTCTGCTTATCCAGCTGGCTGAGCAGGGTGCTCCAAACGTCCCTCTCCCCAGTCACATTTTCCAGCTCTTCCTCCCCATGTCACTCCCAGGCCAGACAAGACATATAATCTGTGCAGCATGTTCTGGGTCTACCCCAGGGCCTCTTAGCAGTTGGACTTGTCCGACAAGCCTCTAAAAAGAGGCATCCAAGAGGCATCCTGATCAGATGCCCGGACTACCTCAGCTGGATCCTTTTAGTGTGAAGGAACCTCTGCGATTTCTCAGGCTGTACCCCGACGGGCCTCATGTGCCACGGCCCAGCCACCAGACACTTGCTCCTGGCTTCCTTTCTCCAGGCGAGGTGTCACAACTTTTTTCTGGACGATTCATTTAGGGTCTGTGAATCGCTCTTGGTCTGGCCCCTCCCCTGGGACCACTTTGACCAGGGAGACACTACCAGGAGCTAATGCTCCCAAAAACACAGCTCCCAGGGTCCAACAATCCAGAAACCCTTCCACCACGTTAAGGTGGCAATTCATTGGAGGGGATGAAGAGAAGCATTGTTTTGTTTTCTGCTTTAAGCGCATATCTGTGTTGCTTGACCACACACTCGCTATACACATCACATTCACAGTGTTGGACAGGGACATATAGTGAGGGGGCAATGGCGCCTTGGACTCCCCACTTCCAGCACCTCTCTGATCCAAACTCTTGATGTGGTGAAAAATTTTAGGCGAAGTTTGATTATGTGCTGGTGCAGTTAAATGAAAAAGTTGCACACACCAGTACTACCAATGCTTTGTCTGGAGCACTGTGTGAAACGGGTATTATGTTAAATAACATTTATGAAGACAAAACATAAAAGTAAAAACAAGAAAAAGGCTGATGTGAATGCCATCAGTTTTGCATTATTTGATGGCTAAATGGATAAAACAATTGATAATTTTAGCTTCTCTAATTTGATTTGCTACTTTTACTCTGTCTTTGAGTTTAGGTCTTTTGGTCAGACCACACAAGTAATTTGAACATGTCAGTTTGTCCTCCAGAAAACTGTGATTGTTATTTTTCACTATTTTCTGACCTACTATGAATTAAACAACTAAACTAAAATCAATAAATTAATTCATAATAAAGTAAATTGCTGCAGCCCAGCAGTTAAGTGAATGGTACCCAATGGCTGCCTGGACGGCACATTGGACAACAACAATACATTGGGTATTGATTAAACTGACTTAGATTTAACTGATTAAAATGCACAAAATACTGATGTGGTGTTTAAGTTTTTTAGGTATTTTAGGTTAGGTTTAGGTTTTAGGTGACTTACATTTGTATTGTAGAACCTCAGAAATCAACAGCGTGATCCACATTTTGGTTTAATGAAAGTAACTTGATTGGTTGTACAATTATTTCCTCTATTTCAGGCATCAGAAAAGATGATTCTCGTGGCAGTGAAAGTGTCTGTCCTCCTGTGTGGAATAACAGCAGCAGGTCTGGCCATGAGAACGAACTCTGTTTACCTGTTGTGGGTCATCAGTGCAGATGTTGTGTATTCAATGATGGCTCCCCAGGTGATATGCACCTTCTACTTGTCTCGGTGGGTGAACCACTACGGGGCGTTCTCTGGCTTTGTGCTGGCAATACTGCTGAGATCGCTGGTTGGAGAACCCATGCTAGGCCTTCCTGACATCCTGCCCCTGCCGTGGGACAAGATACAGGATGGTCACCGACAACGCTTTTTCCCTTTTCGTACTGCAATCATGCTCATCATCACCGGGACTATTCCACTAGTATCACGCCTCGCTGTGTGGCTGTCTGAACAGGGGCTGCTGAGGAGAATAAGTGATGCTGAAACGGACACAACCCTACATTACATGGCACCAGTCCAAACAGATGTGGCGGAAAAGGAGACTGAGTAAAGTCTCACTTTTCCTCTCAGTATGAACACTTTCATTCAGTATGTGGGTGCTGAATGAAAGTGAGTCAGCGAGTGAGTTGTGTTTAACCCTCATGTTACTGATTGGGATCCCTGCAGACCCCAGACATATACACTGCTCAAAAAAAATAACGGGAACACTAAAATAACACATCCTAGATCTCAATTAATCAAATATTCCAATTGAAAATCTTTATTCATTATATAGTGGAATACGTTGTGAACAAAATAACATAAAAATGATCAATGTAAATCCACATTCACACATGTGCTCAGTGTGAACCTGCTCACATCCGTGAAGAGCACAGGGCACCAATGGCAAATCTGCCAGTCTTGGTGTTCTCTGGCAAATGCCAATTGCCCTGCACGGTGTTGGGCTGTAAGCACAAGTCCACTTGTGGAAGCCCTCATACCACCCTCATGGAGTCTGTTTCTGACAGTTTGAGCAAAAACATGCATGTTAGTGGCCTGCTGGAGGTCATTTTGCAGTGCTCTGGCAGTGCTCCTCATGTTCCTTCTTGCACAAAGGAGGAGGTAGCAGTCCTGCTGCTGGATTGTTGCCCTCCTACAGCCCCTTCCATGTCTCCTGCTGTACTGGCCTGTCTCCTGGTATCTCCTCTATGACACTGTGCTGACAGACACAGCAAACCTTTTTGCCACAGCTCGCATTGATGTGCCATCCTGGATGAGCTGCACTACCTGAGCAACCTCTGTGGGTTGTAGACGCCGCCTCATGCTATGACTAGGGCTGAGAGCACTGACAAAATGCAAAAGTGACCAAAACATCAGCCAGAAAGGATGAGAACAGAGAAATAGTCTGTCGTCACCACCTGCAGAACCACTCCTTTATAGGGGTTGTCTTGCTAATTGCCTCTCATTTCCACCCGTTGTCTGTTCCATTTGCACAACAGCAGGTGAAACTGATTCACAATTGTTGCTGCTTCCTAACTGGACAGGCTGATTTCACAGAAGTGTGACTGACTTGGAGTTACATGTGTTGTTTAAGTGTTCCCTTTATTTTTTTGAGCAGTGTATTTTTGGCATATCTCATTCTGTCATTCCTATTTTTCATGACTTTGTCAATCAATGTGTAATAATTTTCTGTTTCTGCTTTAATTAGAGCTTTTTAAAAAGAGCTATATTAAGGGACGCCAGTCAAAAGCACCCAGCTGCAGCTTATGCAGTTAAAACTGAGACCCAACGTGTCACACACTATCAGGGGGGTCTTTGATCCAGCAATATACCCTTGTTGGAATATAACGAATAGCTCTCCATTTAATGGGTCCGAAACTCAGTCCTACTGGTATTATTCAAATAGGATTTACTGAAAATTGTTTGAGCTGGTGATGAGGAGACTCGCCTAACATGTAACTGCCTTCTTGCGGACGTCTACCCTGCTTGCTCCGACGCAGCACCAGATTGAGTAGCCTGGGATCTGATACCATCACCGGCCAAGTGAAAAAAATCTAATGTCCAAAAATTAGACTTTAATTGCAGTTGGTAGATTTATTGCAGGATTAAGCAGGGCAAACCATACCACTCAAAAATTATTAAAAATTCAATTATTGGACTTTGGTAAAATTGATGACTTGCCGTAATTGAGAAAAATATTCAAAAACCCAATGAAAATGAATTGCTGAACAGAGTCATTTAGGGTGAGACAAAGAGGAAATGCAGCTGGCCATGCTACACTTCATTTGCTGCCGGAAAAGAGGAACTTGTAGAAATCCTGTGATTTTATCCAAAATTCACAATGTCCCTTAATGTCCCATAGTCCAACAACCGCAGTGCAGAAACCTTGGTAATCCAATATAATCCCACAGTTGGTTGGAAGTGGTTAAACGTCCCGAGGCTCAGTCTTCATATTTTCCAGCTGTATTTATCACAGTGTCAACGTGGTAACTCGCACTCTTCGTCTCAAAAGTTGAACAAGGATTTATCCTCCGACATGGTCAATTCAGCAGGATATAATCCGAAAAGAACGTCCGAAGAACATCAACTCAGAATACAGTGCGTTCTGTTCCTTTATACAGACATTTTGATGCTGCATACGTAAACACTTTCGAGAACTTTCGATGCACGGTTGTGTGCTTGTGTGTGTGTGCTACAACACTTTTTGCCAGTTGGTGTGTACTCTTACACTTCCTCTTTTTGACTTCCCCGTTGGGTTTTTTTAGATGAGGTAACGTTCTGTTCTGCACAGTTCTTGTTGCTGTTGTTTTTAACATTAATTCATTTCTTATATCAATAAAGTAATTTAAATCAGTTGGTCTTGTCTTTAACACAGAAAGAGTTCAGAAAAAAAAAAAAAAATCATACTACGTTAATAAATTAAAGGCATTATAACAACTGCACACTGTTTTTATATTATAGCTAAACTTTGATCATGCTGACTGATTTTGGAGAATATATTTCAAAGACGAGGGAGCACAGAAAAATTAAGCACCACAGCCAGCAGCTCAGGTAATTACACTGTAATTCAAAGCTACATTTGACATTTTCAGAAACTGAGACTATCACCAGTGCCTAAATTGGTGTGTAAAATGGTGTAATAGCTACAACTGGAAAATGACTGATACTCTCTCACAGACTTGTGTACAGTACACAATAAGGGAGAACTAGCATGGAGGGGGTGACCTGTCATTGGACCCTGACCTAACAGCTAAGGTGTGTCTAATCTGTGTCTGGGGGCGGCAGTAGCTCAGTCTGTAGGGAGTTGGCTTGGGAACCGGAGGGTCACCGGTTCAAGTCCCGACATGGACCAAGAACTGAGTGTGAACTGGTAGCTGGAGAGGTGCCAGTTTACCTCTTGGGCACTGCCGAGGTGCCCCTGAGCAAGGCACCAAACCCCCAACTGCTTGGGGCGCTTGTCAGGAGCAGCCCCATCACTCTGACATCTCTCCATTGTTGCATGTTTGTGCATGTGTGTGTTCGGGTCTGCATGTACCGTGTATAAGTTAACAACAGAGTGAAAAAATTGAATTTCCCCTCGTTCTTCTTCTTCTAATATCCAACATACTATAGCAACTGCAAGTAAAACATAAACCTTAGAAACCAAGCCAGAACATTTTTTCTTGTATTGACTTTTCACTTTTTGCAATGTTTGATCATTAAATCATTTTCTTTAGGAGGTAGGCCTGAAACTTGATGACAGGTGTCACTGGGTATGTACTGTATATTGTTAGATCCTGAGATATACCCCTGTTGGGATATATCGACCAGCTCTATGTTTAATGGGTCTGATTCTCAGTCCTACTGGTATTACTCAGACAGGATTTACTGAAAATTATTTATGCTGGTGACGAGGAGACAAGCCGAACATCTAACTGCCTTCTTCCGAACGTCTACACTGTTTGCGCCAATGCAACACCGGATTGAGTAGCCTGGGATCCAATACCACCGCCGGCCACGCCCGTTAACGGCAGCTCTCCTCTAATCGATCTCTGACTCATGGGATTGTGTTAGGAAAAGTTTTAAAGACTATGAATAAGTCTTATGGATCTGTTAATTTCGTGGGCTAGAGCAACCTATAGGAACCATAAAGATGTTGACACACTATACCCAATAGACCACAGTCCTGTAGAAGTGGAAAAAATTCAATGTCCAATAGTTGACTTTAATTGCGACTTGCAACTTTAGTTGTAGTAGTAAAGTATACAACTCAAAAATGATCAGAATTCAATGATTAAGAATTAATGATTCAATAATATGATTAATTATTATAATATGTATTTAGATGTTCAAAAACTGGATTTATCAGAGCTGATGCTAATCAAAAGTCTTTTAGTGAGAAGTCCAGAGAGGAACTGCCAGGAAAACAGGGAAACGTAAAAATCCGGTGATTATATCCAAAATCCTCAGTGATCCTTAATGCCCCAAAATCCAACAACCGGAGGGCAGAAACTTTGATAATCTAGTGAAGACATCCAGCTGTATGGGGTATGGCTATATCCCCTGTGGCTCAATCTTCATGTCTTGCAGCCTTATCATCTTATTAAAGTCCCATTTGGGAATCTCACTCTCGCCGTCTCCAGAAATGAATAAAAGATTTAATCCTCTGGTGTGGCCAATTCAGAAGGATATAACTGATCTTACTCGAAAGTCGGCTGATGAAAAAATAGCCCAGACTGGTGTGTGCTTTTACCCTCTATACTCTGAATTTTGTCAGAACTACTTCAACCCTTAAACAACACATTATATCATTATGTGTGTGCATGTGCACTCGTACGTAGGGCCGCATCCAAATCCAGATGGCTGCGGAAATCCGACTTCCAAGGTGAAGTAATTTTGGTTCAACTCAACCATTACACAATCAGATCACTCCTCTCTGTTCAACTTGTTATACAAAACAAGTCTTTACTTAATGTTTCTTAAGGGTTACTATAGTATGATAAGCAATACATTTCATACTTCAACATAACCTAATCATTTAATGTAATCACCTTTACAATCATTTCACATGCTCTTCAATTATTACTTAAACATTATAGCTTTGCTTAATGAATCAACGTCACTTATTTCGGTTCTGCTTATACAATCTGTGTTATATGATTTAATATTTGTGCAGGGACGTACCTTACATTCTTAGGTTTTGGTAAAGTGTCTCTCAGATGATTTGATGGAAAGTCCCCAAACTTCTTCAGCGTTTAGAGCAGTAGGGGGAGCCTCAACTCACTTGACAATATTTATCCATCCATCCATCGTCAACCGCTTCCTCAACCTCAAACATTTTCACTTGGATCTCTACCCGTTCTCTTTTATTGTTTCACCTTTGTTCTTTTTTTTAGCATCTTTTCTCTCCTTTCTTATCTGTTCACCTTCTTTAATCGTCTCTTCTCATCTCCTTTACTCTAAAAATGGCAGACATTTACAGTTAAACCCTTCAGACCATAAAGGTGAACAGATGAGTGATTCATTAACTCACTGATTCTGATTAAAATACTGAATAAACTGAAAGTTACCTTTTACATGAGAGGGGTCGCACTTAATGTTACCCTCCACCTCCTTTTCTCTCCTCTCCTGTCCTCTTCTCTTCTCTCCTTTCCTGTCCTCTCCTTTTATCTCCTCTCCTCTCCTCTCTTTTCCTCTCCTGTCCTCTCCTCTTCTCTCCTTTCCTCTCCTCTCCTGTCCTCTCCTCTCCTGTCCTCTCCTCTTCTCTCCTGTCCTCTTCTCTTCTCTCCTTTCCTCTCCTCTCCTGTCCTCTCCTGTCCTCTCCTGTCCTGTCCTCTCCTGTCCTCTCCTCTCTTTTCCTCTCCTGTCCTCTCCTCTTCTCGCCTCTCCTTTCCTCTCCTGTCCTCTCCTCTTCTCTCCTCTCCTGTCCTCGCCTCTCCTTTCCTCTCCTGTTCTATCCTCTCTTCTCACCTTCTCTCCTCTCCTCTCCTTTCCTCTCCTCTCCTCTCCTGTCCTCTCCACTCCTGTCCTCTCCTGTTCTATCCTCTCTTCTCACCTCCTCTCCTCTCCTCTCCTTTCCTCTCCTCTCCTTTCCTCTCCTCTCCTCTCCTCTCCTCTCCTCACTCTAAAAAATAAATGGAAAACAAGGGGGGTTACAGTTTAATAACCACGAGAACACATTATTTATTCATCACTACATCAATTGTGATAACAGGAAGTTAGTTGATCACATTTGTATAATAGAATTCAAAGAAGTCGGTGATGAGCAATATTATTGATACTTAGCATATAGCAGATGTTCAGTAATGTCACCTGTAAAGACTACAGACTACGTAAACCCAGTAGATCAGCTGATTGCTTGGTCTATAAAATGGCCGAAGACCTTGAAAAATGACCATCACAATTTCATAAACCCCAAATTAACATATTCAAGTAGCTTTTTTCTCTGACCAACAGTTCAAAACCAAAAGATATTTAGTTCACAATGATATAAACCTTAGAAAATGTGGAAATATTCACATTTGAGAAGCTAGAAACAAAGAATTTCAAATTTCTGTTTTAAAAATGACTAATTAACCTATTAGCAAATGATTATAACAGTTTTTTGTAGATTGAATATTAGCATTTTAGGAAAGTTACCGTTAATTTGCATGTTGCGCAAAATGAAAACAGACAAATCACAAGAGGAAATCTGTGTCCATCTCCTTCAAAATGTGACCCTACCCCCTGATAGTGTGTGACACTCTGGGTCCCAGTGTTAACTGCATAAGCTGCAACTGGGTGCTTTTGACTGGCGTCCCTAAAGACCCCCAAAAATATTGCTTTATTTTTATTTTATTTTAAAAAAAAAAACTCTATTTAAAGCAGAAACAGAAAATTACAGAAAGGATATGAAGTCATTAAAGTCATCAAATTGATTGACAAAAATTGAAAAATGGAATGACAGAATAAAGCCCCAGTGATATATGACTAAAAGTATATGTCTGGGGTCTGCGGGGATCCCAGTCAGTAATATGAGGGTTAAACACAACTCACTCGCTGACTCACTTTCATTCAGCACCCACATACTGAATGAAAGTGTTCATACTGAGAGGAAAAGTGAGACCTTACTCAGTCTCCTTTTCCGCCACATCTGTTTGGACTGGTGCCATGTAATGTAGGTTTGTTTCCGTTTCAGCATCACTTATTCTCTTCAGCAGCCCCTTCTCAGACAGCCACACAGCGAGGCGTGATACTAGTGGAATAGTCCCGGTGATGATGAGCATGATTGCAGTGCGAAAAGGGAAAAAGCGTTGTCGGTCACCATCCTGTATCTTGTCCCACGGCAGGGGCAGGATGTCAGGAAGGCCTAGCATGGGTTCTCCAACCAGCGATCTCAGCAGTATTGCCAGCACAAAGCCAGAGAAGGCCCCGTAGGGGTTCACCCACCGAGACAAGTAGAAGGTGCATATCACCTGGGGAGCCATCATTGAATACAAGACATCTGCACTGATGACCCACAACAGGTAAATAGAGTTCGTTGTCATGGCCAGACCTGCTGCTGTTATTCCACACAGGAGGACAGACACTTTCACTGCCACGAGAATCATCTTTTCTGATGCCTGCAATAGAGGAAATAATTGTACAACCAATCAAGTTACTTTCATTAAACCAAAATGTGGATCACGCTGTTGATTTCTGAGGTTCTACTATACAGATGTAAGTCACCTAAAACCTAAACCTAACCTAAAATACCTAAAAAACTTAAACACCACATCAGTATTTTGCGTATTTTAATCAGTTAAATCCAAGTCAGTTTAATCAATACCAAATGTATTGTTGTTGTCCAATGTGCCGTCCAGGCAGCCATTGGGTACCATTCATTTAACTGCTGGGCTGCAGCAATTTACTTTATTATGAATTAATTTATTGATTTTAGTTTGGTTGTTTAATTGATAGTAGGTCAGAAAATAGTGAAAAATAACAATCACACTTTTCTGGAGGACAAACTGACATGTTCAAATTACTTGTGTGGTCTGACCAAAAGACCTAAACTCAAAGACAGAGGGAAAGTAGCAAATCAAATTAGAGAAGCTAAAATTATCAATTGTTTTATCCATTTAGCCATCAAATAATGCAAAACTGATGGCATTCACATCAGCCTTTTTCTTGTTTTTACTTTTATGTTTTGTCTTCATAAATGTTGTTTAACATAATACCTGTTTCACACAGTGCTCCAGACAAAGCATTGGTAGTACTGGTGTGTGCAACTTTTTCATTTAACTGCACCAGCACATAATCAAACTTCGCCTAAAATTTTTCACCACATCTTAAGAGTTTGGATCAGAGAGGTGCTGGAAGTGGGGAGTCCAAGGCGCCATTGCCCCCTCACTATATGTCCCTGTCCAACACTGTGAATGTGATGTGTATAGCGAGTGTGTGGTCAAGCAACACAGATATGCGCTTAAAGCAGAAAACAAAACAATGCTTCTCTTCATCCCCTCCAATGAATTGCCACCTTAACGTGGTGGAAGGGTTTCTGGATTGTTGGACCCTGGGAGCTGTGTTTTTGGGAGCATTAGCTCCTGGTAGTGTCTCCCTGGTCAAAGTGGTCCCAGGGGAGGGGCCAGACCAAGAGCGATTCACAGACCCTAAATGAATCGTCCAGAAAAAAGTTGTGACACCTCGCCTGGAGAAAGGAAGCCAGGAGCAAGTGTCTGGTGGCTGGGCCGTGGCACATGAGGCCCGTCGGGGTACAGCCTGAGAAATCGCAGAGGTTCCTTCACACTAAAAGGATCCAGCTGAGGTAGTCCGGGCATCTGATCAGGATGCCTCTTGGATGCCTCTTTTTAGAGGCTTGTCGGACAAGTCCAACTGCTAAGAGGCCCTGGGGTAGACCCAGAACATGCTGCACAGATTATATGTCTTGTCTGGCCTGGGAGTGACATGGGAAGGAAGAGCTGGAAAATGTGACTGGGGAGAGGGACGTTTGGAGCACCCTGCTCAGCCAGCTGGATAAGCAGAAGTAAATGGATGGTTTTCTCATCAATTTGAACTACCGGTATGTTTTAAGGTTGTGATGTCACTCAAAAGGGAGTACAGGGCACAGTTTTATGTTAGGCGGACCAGTGCGACCAGTGAAAATATTAAGTTGCACTTGGCAGATTTTTCATCCAATGTGAGCATGCACTCTGGAGCCCTGTTCACAGCATGTTTGTATCCTCATTGGGGGCATGTTAGCATACCGACAGCTGCCTAATACTTAAACAATTAATTTGTTATATATTATTGTAGTTGCACATTTATTCAATATTTATGAAATATGCAATCTAGCAACTAAAATTCTGCCGCAATATGAGCA
The DNA here is from genome assembly GCA_947000775.1 of Pterois miles. Lineage (NCBI taxonomy): Eukaryota > Metazoa > Chordata > Actinopteri > Perciformes > Scorpaenidae > Pterois > Pterois miles. The sequence continues at coordinate 13,155,207 of CAMQGK010000549.1, read as the reverse complement.
GTGGTCATGTACGATTACCCTTTTGTAGATGATGTTCTTGAAGATATTTCGACCCAGTTGGGAGCCGGCAGACAGAAGTGCAGAGTCAACAGATGACATGACAGTAGCAGCAAGTGCTCCCATACCAACCACTGAGATGAAGAAAGGGCAAAGATGCTGAAGAGCAATTGGCAAGATCACACCAGCATTGCCCCGTTCATATGGGCTGGGAGAACCATAGGTGGTCTGGTTCCAGTCTGACAGGGAATCAGCACATGCAATTTCAACAGACATATGAGTGTTATATGCATTATGAGGGTTATATGAGTGGAATTTGATCAGAGATGTTTGATTGCGTAAAATGCATCAACTTCATTTATACAGCACAGAGGCCACAGAGAACACATGATTGTGTTTGTGCAATAATTTCTCACTTAACGATTCTAACATAGACTCATTACACATTTCAGTAAAGACAATATTAAGAAAGTTAAACCTCGGTACCGGTAGATGCAGCCGCTGCTCCAATGATGAGTGATGGAACTCCAAGGATTGGGCATAATACTGCTCCAACATAGCAGGTGATCTTAGCTTGGGTATCCGTGGCTGTGGACAGGACTCTCTGATAGAAAGTCTGGTAACAGATCCCTCCAATGGCCTTAGAGAGTTAATGTTGGTGAAACACAACATGTTTGACCATCAAACACTTAAGCTGATGTGATTTACATCATCACAGTCTTTCTTGATCTTGCATATTTATTACCAGAGACATTTTAGTGGAATTGTCTTGCTAAGATATATAATTAGGGTTCTTTACAGGTGTCCATTACCATTAGCAGTAAGTCATCTACCCAGCGACCTGCATCTTCCAGCTCCAGCTTGCCGAGCCATGGCTCCTGATGCAGCTTGGTTACAGCAGCAACAGTGATGTTGGCAGAAAAGGGACTTGTCAGAATAAAAGGCACACAGAGCCACTGAAATAAGGAGGAAAGCAGGATACAGAGTCACAAATACAGTATATGATCCTGCTATATGGATAAACAATAGTACTCACATTGATACACGCCATTTAATTCACCAGTATTTAACATGATGCTTATGTCCCCTATTTGCTAATTAGCACTAAATTCAGTAAATCGTAAAATTTAGATTTTAGGTTTTTAGATTCACCTATACCATCATGTAAACAGTTTTATGTCAGAGAGACAAAAGGCATTTGAAAACAACCTATTGAAAGTTTTTATTAGTGCCTATAGGACCAATTTGGGGCCAGTACCACCTTCATACAACAAAAATAGAAAAGGGGATACTAACAGTTGTATTTCAGAGGAAATCTGATCAAAACACTGTCACTTTCAATGGCAAATGTCAAGCTCAACCTCATGGAGTACATGTGGCTAGAAGGGTCGTAGTAAATACTTTATTACACCTTTGTGGCTCCCAGGAAGCCAGTCACTACCACATGATTTGGGCCTGTCCACAAGTAAATCCTGTAGCGACAGCCCATATTTCCCATCACACCTAAAGCTGGAATGAGGAGTTCAGTTTGCTGCTTTATGTTCCAAAGTGCAAATGTTGCTTTATGTTGGTGTTTTTAATGTGTCTGAATGTTTTGCTTTATGTATTAGTCATTAACAGGCTTTGTGCTGGTCTAGAGTTTTAACCATCAGTGAAGTAGGATTGCATTTCTTGACACAGGCTGTATTTTGCATTGTGATTGATTCTTGTGTCTTTGGTTTCTGCAGGGTTATTTTCAAAAGCTACTTCCCATCTTTCATTTTGTACCAAAGGCCACAATAATTTATGGTATAAAATTCATACAGAATTAGTGAAAATATTTGGGAGAGAAGTTGCATTAAACTGGGATAAAGTCATTTTTGGCTTCCATTTTCTACATCCACAAATATTTAAACAAAATGCTTATTTGGTTCACTGAGCGTAGCTGCAAGATAAGCAATTACAAAGAAATGGCTTCAGCCAGACACCCTGTCTATGGAAGACTGGGAAGATGTCATTTATGATTTTTAAAATGGAAAGATTCACCTTCTCCACGAGGCTTCAGGAAACTATATTTGTATAAATTTCAGGAGAAGAGGAAACACCCTTCTTTTGTTTAAATTTGTGAATCTATTTTATTTTTCATTATCTCAAATGTAAAACACCCCATTTTTCCGATTTTGTGACATTATAAGAAGCTGAAAAATGGCTCATTTTGTAAAAGTAAAGCAAACACTGACTGTGTGAACTGCCACTGTAATGTAATCCCAAATAAAGGAAAAATGTTAATGAAAATAAAAATGAAATAAAATTTAGATTTAATGATGATGTTCAGGGTTAGAGTTATTGTCTGCCAAGCCATTCAGTAGTTTTCAAGACATTTCTCCACAAATGTCAGTCTGATGGTGGGGCTAGTCAGAACGTTTCATCCTCTGGGGAACATGAAGGATTGTACAAAATGCCATGGCAAATCCATCCAAAAGTTTAAAAGACATTTTGAAATATTTCAGTCTGGACCACAATAACCAGCTGACAGACCATTACTGCGTTGCTGAGAGCCACACCGGCTACAAATCCTGTGTTAAATGTTTTGAATTTTTGTGTAATGTTTGTACCAGGCCAATGAACATGAGGCTGAGCTGGATCACATCAGTGTAGGCCACAGAGTACAATCCTCCCATTAACGTGTAGAGGACTGCCACAGAAGCAGAGATGGACACAGCCAGCGAGGAGGAGATATCCATGACCACGCTTACTGTCCCTCCTGTAACCACAAACATGTACAACTTTCATAAAACTCAGATGCTGAAGCAACAAACTATAATTGATGTCATGTAACCTGACCTTGTAGGTCAGTGCAAAGAGCATGAGGTCGCCACTAAACAGCATTTACAGTACTACCACAATAAGCTGTTTAAATACCAAACTGACTCAACAATAAACTTGACAGTTTATTCTGTGGATTCCTTGAAAGTATAATATCTTACATTTTCATTTCATAGTTTTCATAATCTTTCCATATTGTCAGACACTTATAATAACAAACAGAGCCTGTCATGGCAAAAACAAGCACTTTTAGTGGACGTAAATGACGGTGCCAGCTTGCCCCAATAGCACCATACTGCAGCCTGTTAGCAGCAGCCGTCTACAGTCCTATTTCTCAGTACTGGACCAATTTTAGAAATTAGTCAGACTCAAAAACATGATGAAATAACAGTTACCCTTTAAATTGCTGATTTTGTAAGAAATTAGTTCCTTAAGTCGTTTCTGACTTACCCAGTCCTCCAAGAATACATGCTATCCACAAGATGTCGCCTACAAGAGCAGGAATGAAAAGAACAGCAGCCACAGCGTTGCCATACTTCTCCTGAAATGGGTCCAGGAGGGTGACATATTTCTTCGCCCGGATAGGTTTGACAAAGAAGAGCGCACCTGAAGTCATACAAACAGAAACATTTTAACTTTAATATTACTTTAATCTTGAAGTGCAGAGTTCTCACATATTAATCTCATCATATTAATCACCAGTAAAACGTTTTCATTTATAGTGGTTACATGATAATGTCCCTTTGTCTTCATTAGTAGATATGTAGTAGTGAAAATAATTAAATTATGGCTTTTTTTTTTTTAATTATTAAAAGGCAGCCTACTGACAAATATTAGCTATTAATACAATCTCAGGAAGAGAAAAGTTTCATTATGTATCACCAGTTAACAGGAAGCAGACCTCACTCACCTATAATCATGCTTAGGGAGTAAGCAATGGGTGCAATGGCCCACACCAACCCCTTTGTTGGATCGTAGACCACCTCAGCATTACCCAATATCATGCCTCCTCCCACCCAAGTGGCTGCAAAACATCAGGACACATACAGGCAACGAGAAAGAAAATGAATGAAACTAGTTCCACCAATTGTTAATTGGTGGTTTTTATTTCATTGAAATTAAAGTTTTGAAAACACTTGCTTTTAGGCCTCTGATTTCAAAATAAATGTCTCTGCAAAATTTGCAGTTACGAACATTCAAGGCTCCATTCAGTGACTATGATCATCTATAATATGATCATCATTAGTCTTACCAGTCATAGTAAAGATGCTGACCCAGATGTTGAGGTTTCGTCCTCCAACCATTGCAACTTCACTGCGGTTCCCAGTGCACTTCTTCTCTTCACGTTTGGACTTCCTGGATGCCCAGATACCTGTACCCAGTACGATCATGTAAAACACTCCCATGGACAGCAGTCCTGGCAAATTTAACGCCATCCTCAGTGTCTGTGGGGAAAGGACACAAACAAACAAAAAAACCCACATCTTTTTCAGCAAAAGCTCTAAATTGAGCATGTATTGCTTGCAGCTAATGTATCATTTGAATAAATAAATAGAAATTTCACTTTAGAGGTGAGTTACAGGGTTTGAACCACTTGAAATCATTGGCAAGTCAAACACAGATGAAATATGTCAAATATTGTATTATTTCTTAGCTAAGTGCACACTACAAAACCATTCTGTCACTTTGGATTAATCCAGTAACAAACTGTCAAAATTCTGCACTTGATTGCTCTTCCTCAACGTCCAGTTGTGTGTCTCAGTGAAGTGAAACTGAAATGTAGAAATAATAGTAAATAATAGTTATCATTTAAAACCCGCGGGCCGGATCAGGCCCGTGAATGGGTTTAATCCACGAGATGATTTTGCAACGTGTAAAACTGAGCTGCAATTTTTCAATGAAAGAGACTGCTGTTCTAAATGTGTCCCCTCAATAGCAATTCTGTTAAGCAACTAAACTGTTTATACCGGGGCTGAGCAAGTATAGCTGACAGCTGGCCCGGAGCTAATAATGTTTACTAATTATTGTTACGACTTGATCAGTAATGGACTGCACTCAGATGCACAGCTCAAAAGAGGAAATGTCTTTACTTTGTGAAAGGTCAGTACACAGGAAGGGAAGGTTAGTGATTTCAAAATAAAACAGGAAATAAACAATAATGAAAATGAAAAGACAAAATAAAAAATGAACAATTTATTAACTATTTATTTATTATTTATGAATTAAACCTGTGGGTTGCACGGTGGTGCAGTGGTTAGCACTCTCACTCTTCTGTGTGGAGTTTGCATGTTCTCCACGTGTAAGCGTGGGTTTTCTCCGGGTACTCCGGCTTCCTCCCACAGTCCAAAGACATGCTGTTTAGGTTAATTGATCACTCTAAATTGCCCGTAGGTGTGAATGTGAGTGTGAATGGTTGTCTGTCTCTATGTTGTCTGTCTCTATGTGCCCTGCGATGGACTGGCGACCTGTCCAGGGTGAACCCCGCGACCCCTAACGGGATAAACGGTTGACGATGGATGGATGGATGGATGGAATTAAACCCGTTCGCGGGTCTGATCCTGCCCACTGACCGTACGTTTGACACCCCTGCCTTAAATGGTTAATAAATACTTTGTTATGGGTAGTCAGTATTTAAATAGATACTTAATACTTTGTCAATGGTAAAAAAAAGGTTTCTGGCCCATCTGTTCTTTAAATGAAGTCCATTTTCATTCTAGAAACAGGGCCTGAACTCAACCTAAACAGTCCTTATACTGCTATGCTAAGAAAGGCCAAGTCTGACTGCTGCCACTTTCACCAGCTCTTCTCATAATCAGAGTGAATGCTGAAGAGTGTTAAATCAATACTGGAAAATAACAGCTCCACTCAGCTCTATTGACAATGGGCACAGTCTATTGACAGACCCTAAAGTCATTTGCACTACCTTTAACATTCATTTTACTGCCTCTAAGCATGTTTTTGAAGAGCCCATCGCTGGGCACATAGAGAGAGACAACCATTCACCCTCACGTTCATGCCTACGGGCAATTTAGAGTCATCACTTAACCTAACCTGCATGTCTTTGGACTGTGGGAGAACAGTCACAGGGAAAACATGATATTAAAGATAAATATATTAAAGATAATTATGTTGATAACATTTATATGAATGAATCATCAATATATATTAATACTAACAGGGCACCAAGTTTTATTGGTACAAATTTACATTGACTTATCCTTGGGGCACCACTCTTTGAAACAAAGAGAAAATGATAGCCAATTAATGCAGTCTCATGGATAAGTCTCATTAAATATACTAACTATCATTTTGGAGCTTTGATTAATAATTAAATTAATACTCATACTAACTATAACCAAAAATCACCATATCAATCGGCAGTAAAATTTGAAGGATTTTGGAGTTTTCACATAGCAGAGGTTAGAATTATTCACTCTTGTAAAGCATTAAAGAGACCAATGCATGGCATACAGACAATATGATGGGCACTGTAAAACTACAAATGGCCGAATCAAAGATGGCCGCTCCACATGGCCTGTTTTGGTGCCTTCAAATGGGTTCGTGTTTACCATGTTTAAGAGTTGGGTCCAAGTGGAAAGTTTCGTAAAGTCTCTGAGTTCACGACTTGTTGACGAAATTCATTTATCGGTGCAAATTAAGTTAATATATTGTAATTTTAGTTTGTCTTGGTAATTTTATGAGGAAAATGCTGGTAACCCCAATGGTCTCATCTTTTTCTACGGTCATTATGCCTTTGCATTTCCTGCATTGTTACCCACTTGCTAAATTGTTTGCCTCTGAGGCTTCTAGACTCCGACAGTAATGTTAATATTGCTGTTTCTTAGCAGCGGTGTTCTTCATGACTTAACCACTTGAATGCCACGCTTATCGTGTACACAACCTCTTATCTCGTAAACATGGCAAACACAACCCCATTTGAAGGCACCATTTGTTTTCTGGGGCACATGACCTCTGATGTGGTCCTGATTTCCTTCTGCGCATGTTGAGGTTTACAATTCATAGTTTATGTTCGTGATTTTAATGTGTTGGATTGTGCAGTGGGTTAGAAAAAGATGGTTATTTTGCAAGCACGACCCTATGTCTATGTAGGATAACTAAACACATCAGAGGCGACGAACCAGCAATTTAAATATCCTGACTCAACAGTATCACAGCAGTAACTCAATAAATAACACCAAACCAAATCAATACATATACAATTACAGAAGTTACGTTGAACGGTCTTGCCACATGATATTGTGAATGCTGTGTTAAGGTAGACCCAGTACGTTACCCAGTGGAATAAAAGGTGGGTTGAAGTTGGAGGCACCAGGCTGGATTTGAAAGTAGTTCCTCTGTCAACGATGCAGTCTTTGCTGTGTTGAGATCCAGTTGTGTTGTTTGGAGGGAAACTGGCCCGATGTTTTTGTTCGTTGCAGCTTGGTAGCTTGATGCTCACTTCCTTGCACTTGTTGCTTGAAGTTAGCTGGCCAAAAGGTAGGCACTCATGTGTTGTTCATCCTCAGAGATTCCTTGTCTATATGTCTGTTGTTAAGAGGACCTAATTGAGCTGCAGAGCTGGTCTCTTGTAGGTCAGAGTCTCCTACTGTCTTCAGAGGAGAAGAGCCAAAGGCAGGGGTCGAGATGAGAAAGAGCGAGCAAAGTAAGTCCTCTGCCTTTATACCTGAATGGATTCTGCAGATGGGTGTGGATGAATGAATGGGCCACTGTGACCAATAGTCACTTGAGGCCATGGGTGGAGACAAGGACTCAAAGATCATGTGATTGAGTTGAAGTTAAGGATCCCGGGAGGCGTAGTTCACTGTCTTCTCCATCACCATCTTGAATGGTGGGTCCCAGCATCCCCCTTTTTGGTCTTCAAGATGTCCATCATCTTTACATTTCAGCCCTTAATGACAACCTGAATGTTGTACAGTCAGATTCAAAAGTCATTAAGTCATCAAGTCAACAGTTCATTCAGTTTTGTAATGTCTGGGCAGGGGCTGCACGGTGGTGTAGTGGTTAGCGCTGTCGCCTCACAGCAAGAGGGTCGCGGGTTCGATTCCAGCTTGCGGCTCTTCTGTGTGGAGTTTGCATGTTCTCCCCGTGTAAGCGTGGGTTTTCTCCGGGTACTCCGGCTTCCTCCCACTGTCCAAAGACATGCTGTTTAGGTTAATTGATTACTCTAAATTGCCCGTAGGTGTGGATGTGAGTGTGAATGGTTGTCTGTCTCTATGTGCCCTGCGATGGACTGGCGACCTGTCCAGGGTGAACCCTGCCTTCGCCCTATGCCAGCTGGGATCGGCTCCAGCCCCCCGCGACCCCTAACGGGATAAGCGGTTGACGATGGATGGATGGATGGATGTCTGGGCAGTTCATTAACCAATTTTAACCAATCAATCAACTATCTTGGATAAGCAAGAACAGAAACACAAACAACACCAGATAAACAACAACAATAGTATTGTATAAAATACATAACCAGTGTTTCTCAGTTATTTATAAGGTTAGTGAAGAACAGAAATGTCAGAGGTGTAGAGTTGTTAAGATGAGATGCAAAATAGTGGCACCTAACACTATGAGGGCAGGTGTATAACTGTTTCTGTGAGGTCATAATGTGGTGTCCTAAGATAGTGTTTTGCAATAGTGATCTCAACAACAATACTTGAAAATTTGGTCTTTACTTTGGCACATTCACTTTTACTTACGGGTCTTTTTTCATTCTTCAATCGCAAGAAGTGAAAATAAGTAATTGGCAAAAACCAGAATTGGACCGTTTTTTGGTATTTAGTCATCTTGTTTTCCAAAAAATGAGAACACTGGAAAAGCATCTCTGTTTTTTTCATTTTTGGTTGAACTTTACACATTGAGGGTGTGAATTATATATTTAGGGCTCTTATTATGAAAGTTAAGAAGGGAAGGAGTGGATCTGGTCTGCACTGCCTTTGTCAAGGTTGAAAGGAGTAAGAAAAATTGCTGTCCTGGTTCAGAGCCAATGAAGGTTTAAGAGAGAGGAAACATGATAAATCCCTACAGTGTCATTTTCTAATGGCATTTTCTAATGCAACTGGCTTCTTGTGTGTTTTAGTGTAAACAATCTGTAAATGGTTATTAATATTTAAAACCATGCCTGTTTCTGACCAATCATTGTAATTAAAAATCATTAGTACAAGATCTTTGACATTAAACTGTAATTTCATATCATTTGGGACCATAAGGCTAGTTAAATAATTATTTTTTTTTTTAAATTCTTTTACAAAATGGACGTGAACTCTAAACTACAACACCCTTGTTCGCAGATACATTGTTTTTATGTTCATCCTCATTAGTCCTGGCGCAAAAATGCTGGTGCTGCTCCTTGATTATTATGTAAATTCAGCCCAGTGTCAGTTTAAAAAACACTTGGCTGATCTACCTGTTTTATGGGTCGTGGTTAAACAAAAGACGACAGCTACGTTGGCCCAAAAGGCCCATTGCATGTCTGGAATTGTCCCAACAGAGGCTGCTGCTGGGGTTTCATTTCGTGCACGCACTTTAATATGACATGGCTAACATTACCCAGCTGCAGGTTATATACACTATTGTTCGTTAGTGTTTGCGAAAGGTAGTAAAATTTTACTTCAGTCTCACTTTTGCCAGGCAGAAAACAGCTCACAGCCCTGGAAGACACAAGAGATGCACCACCCGGCTATAAGACAGACAAAGTAACAAGAGATGGACTGCAAGACCCTTTTCTTTAATTGATTTTAAACATAGAATAAAGGAAGTGGTCACTGCTAACTGCAGTTTCTTCACCGAAACAGCAAACACATGACCAACATGCTGCCCTGTCAATGTACTGTATGGTGTCCTGTATTTTGTTCTACCTATTGTTGTCGTGATTCAGTGTTGTTGTTTTATGTGTTAAATACTGTTATTTGACTCTGTGTTGATAAAGTCTCACTTAATAAAAAGGTTAATCTCATTATCACTGGCCCTAAGCAGCCACTTGGCGTGCTTATGTGGTAGGCCAGCTCTGATTACATTCAATTCAATTAATTTTTATAGTATAGTCAAATCATAACAGAAGTTATCTCAAGACACTTTCCGTATAGATTAGGTCTGACCATACTCTGTTATTTAGAGACCCAACGAGAGCATGAGCAGCATTCTTATGCGACAGTGGCAAGAAAAAAACAGCACCCAACTCTGGGTTTCAAGTTTATTGGAAGTCAGATCCAAAATAATAAATTCAATTTCAAATTATGATATTGTGATTGATGCACAAAACACTGACAAATGTTGTCCAGAAACCCTCACAGGTACTGCATTTAGAATAAAAAATATGCTCAAATCATAACACGGCAAACTGTGAATGTGCTGTGATGATGATTTGTGAAATTCTACAACTGGTTGAGATATTTTATGAACATTTAATAATGTAAAGTAATGTAATAGAGCCCTCTCACCTTTTAGTATTAGTAGTAAAATCAGAGCCACTTTTTTGTTGCTTCATAAGGTTAAAATGACAGATGCACCTTACACGGACATGATGAGACTGATTCTTCATTCATCCCTGCTGTTTTCAGGGGATTGATTGAATTTGTCGCTTCACTAGACACCGTGCTGGAGGAGCACCTTAAGACCGCCACTGTTTTTAAAGGCACGTCCAAGATGGTGCAAAACGAGCTGATGGACTGCTTCCTGTCAGTGCTTAGGGATTAGGATGTTAACGCAATTTAAGCAGACGAGACGACGGACATTTCCCCCCACTGTCAACTCGTGCTCGCGCTATGCTACACTGATGCCAACAGTAACATCCAAGAGCAGTTTTTCGAGGTCATTACTACCCAGAATGCATCTGCTGACACCTTTGCTACAGCGCCTCTGGAGAGATTAAGCACCACAAGCACATCACCATAATGTTTGCTTAGTATTTCAAAAGGAAAGAGAGGAGACAATGAGATTTGTATAATAATGCGGGTAAAGTGGTTACTAAACACAGTAGAGGCCTATTTGTTATGTTAAAGTATTGCACATTCAAGCTTCAGTAGGCAACACGGTGAAGGAGGGAGGGTGTGACTCTGGGGAAATGCATGCAGCACCACCTGCCGCTGTCATAGAGATGGACCTGCAGAGTGTGTGCGTGTGTGTGTGTGTGTGTGGAAGAAAGTGTGTGTTTAAGTGTGTGCATGATGGAGTGAGTGGTTAACACACACTTATGTAGACATATGACAAATACTCGTATATGCAGTGTGTCTGCATGAGCATAGCATGACAGGAAGAGCTGTTATCGTGGGGACAAGGACAGATCTGTACCTTGTCCAGACATCTGATCTGGAAACACGTCATGCAAAACACAAGCAAGCACTCCAAGGCCAAACTGTACAAATTTAAGTTAGGCTAAAGTCACACAATTTGGTTGTTATTCATTCAGCATGTGTGTTTTCATAGATGTTAAGGAGATCAGTGGATGATCTGACCTGAGCAGATCAGTGGATTCATGTGAGAGTGTGTGTTTCCAAGGCATCGAGTCTGGGTCACCTGGCGAACTCTCCAGTGGAAAGTCTGACATCTTTAATGAGACTTCATTAAACATGGATAGAAAGAGAGGAAGAGGGAGGTCAAAGATAAGTGAAGAACATGACAAGAGACAGAAACAGGGCAGAGAGAAAGTGTCTATAATGTTGGTTAGAGGGTTGCTTTATAAATGTCTGTCTTTCTCTCTTCTGGATAGTTATAGAAAATAATAATCTCAGAGGAAACTTATTAGTGTTTGTGCTTTTGCGTTTACAGCCCAATGACTTGTGATATCTCCTGGTTAACCACCAGAAACCAGCATCAGATGTGGGTCAGGCAGCGCGTCACATTGTGCTCGTGCCTGACCCTGATCTCAGCTGAAATGTTGATTTCTGTCGCAGCATCCTACGGATTCATGTGGTTGGTTATCTTTCATTTCAGCCTGTCAGCATCAACTGCTAACTGTTTTAAAAACGTCATTCTCTACCTTGAAAACAGCAAAACACAATATCCCACCACTTTCAAACTCTGACGTGTTGATGTGGTCAAAAACTCTACAATGTGGTGAGGCTGTTTTGTCAGCTACTGTGTTACAGAAGGTTTAGGCACAACATTAATGCCTGGCCAACCTGTAGCTATTCAAGAAAGTAACATTTCCTCTTTTGTGAGCAAAGCAGATTCATATTTGACATGATGGTGAAAGCATCCTTCTTTTCCACATCTGTGGAGACAGCGTTAGCAAAATTACCAGTTTTGTATCATCTATACACCAGAAGATTTCAGGTTTTTCTTTTGCCATTTCTTGTTAAATTGACTCAGGTTATCATAGTATGTACCAGTCAAGTTGCAGTTTACATCCATGTCCGTCCAAAGAGTCGTCACTTCATATTATCCTGTCCTGAGTGTGAAGTTGTCATAATTAGCATATGAGTACTTGAGTTGTGGATAAAAACATGTTATGTAAGGTCACAGGGACGTTGACCTTTGACCACCAAAATTTTATCAGTTGATCCTTGAGTCTGAGAGCATTTGTGCTTAAGTTGAAGAAATTCCCTCCAGGCGTTCCTGAGACAATCACGAGAATTGGACGTCGCCGGTGCACAGGTATAAAAATTTGACTCCTTTTCCAAAAATTACAGAGCTCACCACTTTTTGCCCCAAAATGTATTTTTTTAGTCTTTAATCACTGCAACAAGGCCCTGTGGATTACCCATCTGTTAGCAATATACTGTAAATAAATAAATGTTAGGCATTTACTAATCTGTTAATTATACAAAATCAAGATTACCATACACAAGAAATACCGTGAGGGCACTTTGTTCCACTTTCTATGGTCATGCCCATTAATGTGGAAGACTATATGTGAGTTTTTCTCAGAGGCTTATGTTGCCACAATCAAGCCAGTTTCCAGTTTGCCACTTGAAGGCAGTTTCATTATATAAAAAGCCAATATCTTTATGTAAAATTTTGAAACCTTTATGGCCAATATTGGGCCTGACCTGACCTGACCTTTGTGGAGGTGTGAGTGTTACTGTGGTTTATCAGTGTCACCATTTACTTTCTGCATGTTTTGGTTTCATGTAACCTCACTTGATGTGTGAGTGCTGTCTGCGGGACTGTAAGTAAATAATGTAAGTAAGTCATGTTGGATTAGGCTTTGTTCCAGTGGAATAATACCAGGTTGGTGAAGTGTAGGAAAGATTCACATAAGGCACGTACTTCTTATAAAATAATATTTACTGCATGGACCGGTAACTCTAGTGCTGTTCACACTGAATGAGCCCTAATGGGTTTCGCTATTCCTCCTCCTCGCCACCCTGACACAAGTCAGTACATCCACTATTCATCTGATACCAGTCTTTAATTGATAAGCTGTATGTCTCACTGTCGGGGGGGGGCCCCCATCCCCCCCCCTTACCCAGGGGGGGGCGGGGGCGGGGGGGGGGGGGGGGGCGGGGGCAAGTTGGGGGAGGTCGGCGGGGCCCGGGGCAGCCCCCCAGGCGGGCCGGGCCGCGGCGGCCGGGGCGCGGGCGCGCCGCGGCGCGGCCGGGCGCGGCGCGGCACGCGGGGACGGAACGCAGCCGGGCGGCGGCGGGGGCAGCGGAACACGGGGCGGGCCGGGACACCGGGCCCCACCGGCCGGCGGGCCGCGGACCGGGCCGCCCGCCGCACGGCAGGGACGCCGGCCGGGCCCGCGGGGCGGCGCGCGAGGGGGCAGGCGGGCGGCGCGGAGCAAGCGGCGACGGCCCCGAGCAGGCGGCGCCGGGCCCCGAGCAGGAGGCGGCGACCCCACCGAGCAGGAGGCGGCGACGCGGCCCCGGAGCAGGAGGCGGCGACGCGCCGGACAGGAGGGGGACGCGGCGAAGACCCAGCCGGACGGAACGGAGGCGGCGACCGGCGGCCACCGACGGAACACGGCCGCGGCCCCCGGACGGAACGGAGCGGCGACCGCGAGACCACCACAACGGCGCGCCGGGCGCCCCCCGGAACCGCCCGCAGCCGGACGGAACGGGCGGCGCCGAGCCCACCGGACGGAACGGGCGGCGCGCCCCGGGCGGAACGCGGCGGCCCGGACCCCGCGGAACCCGGGCGCGGGCACCGGAACAGCGGCGCGCCCGGAGACCCAGCCGGAACAGGAACAGCAGGCGCGCGCGGGGCGGGCCCACCGGAACGGAACACCGCGCGCGGGCGGGCCCACCGGGCGGAACGCCGGACGCCGGCGGGCCCCGCAACCAGGAAGCGCGACGCGGGGCGGAGCCCAGCCGGGACAGGAACGCCGGACGCGCCGGAGCCCACCGGGACGGAACGCCAGGCGGGCCGGGGGACCAGCCGGGACGGAACAGGACCAGGAAGCGCGGCGCGGGGCGGAGCCCACCGGACGGAACGACCAGGAACGCACGCGGGAGCCCCCACAGGCGGGGCGGGGCGGGCCGGGACGGAGCGCGCCGGCGGAGACCCCCGGCACGCGCCGGGCGAGACCCGGGACGCGCGGAGACGCGGGGGCCCCGGACGACGGCGGGCCCGCCGGACGAGCGGGAACGGCGCCCCGGACAACCGGGACGCGGGGCGGCCCCGCGGGGGCCCCCGGACGGCAGAGGCGCGGGCCCCCGACGCCACGGGACCGCCGGAACGGCGCGGCCCGCCCCCCAACGCGGGCGCCGGCCGCAACGCGGCCGCGGGGGCCCGACACACGGCGGGGACAGCGCCCCGCGGGGCGGCGCCACACGCGGCGCGGGGGCTCACTGGGCTCATCCCCCCCCCCAAGATAGAGGGATCTTTTCTGTCTCGAACCCTCCCCCCCCCCCCCAATAACCCCACTCCAATCCTCTCAAAGCAACAACAGACTTCACTTAATCATTGCTTTTCTAATTTTGTCAATCAAAAAGTTACAAATAAATACAAAGATATAAATTTGTAAATTGTCATTTATTATTAAAATAATAAATAAACCTTTAATGCAACAACATATTGGTCAAAGATTCGAAACACGAGATGCCACTATTACCACATGAAAGTGTGGAAAAGGACACTTTACAATACACAGTATGTAGTGTGCATAGCTGTCAAACGCGAATGTGTTAGCCTTCATGTAATAAACTGAAATATGTGTGCATTTTACATTATTCAATTATTATTTTTAAGCTATCAAGTTATTTAAGCATAAAATAAGCTGGTATTAAAGGGACAGTATGTAACTTTTTACACATATAATTGTTTGTGTGAACAGGTTGTAACCTAAAAAAATGAGACCTTCCATGACTTTCTTGGTTTCCTCTATCGTCCTGGAGACTGCCTTCATTGTGACGAACCCAGGCCTGTTTTTCTGGGAAAATCCAGATGTGACGGTCACGAGTGCCTTAGCCATAGCTAACATTTAGTTAGAAATAAGATATGCTTACACCAACAAATGACCAGTCCCCACCACAACTCCAACACAAACTCCACGGAAGCACAAAGAAACCAAAATAATATCTAATCTTATGCATTTCGGTAGCATGAACACAAGTGCCACCAACAGGACACTGACTGACATCGACTTGACGGCCACGGGTGTCACTGTTAAACAATTTCTGATTCTTACATTTAGTCCCTTTACTATGCAAAACATTTACAGCAGTTCAACTAAAAGACAGACATCAAATGTTAAAGTCAAGGCTGAATGAAAAAATTCCAGTCAATGTATAGCATGTGTTACGAGCTACGGTGAGTTTAAAATAATCAATCAGTGTGTGTGTGTCAGTGAATGCGCATCATGAGCCATGGGAAGTGTCCAGTGCGCTGCATGCCGAAGGTGCTGATGAAGAAGTTGAGGACTGTGGTGATGAAGACGATGATGGTCGTTACGTTGTTCAGGTAATCCAGACGACTCTGCAGGGTGGAGTTATTCAGGTCCCTACGGCCTGTGACGCACACACACACACACACACACACACACACACACACACACACACACACACACACACACACACGTACACAGCAGAGAAAGAAAGGGTTCAAACTACACTTGGTTCTGACACACTGACAGAAACATCTAGTTTGGCCTGGATACACCACATTTTGATTTCTTTAAATTAAATGGACAAACTAAAGGACGACTGTACAACAACGTCTTCACATGCACGGAGACACCTACGCACACTATCACCTGGTATCATTAGCACGTGAACCCTGCCACTTTCATGCAATCACCATGTTCATTCCAGCTGAAAAAAACACAATAAACATAGCATAAACCTTCTGTTAAATCACTACATTTTATTCAGTTTTCTGGCAGAGAATGTGTACATATTAGCAGGATGTCTCTTATTTATATTACCCTAGCTTTTGTCTGGTATTGAACCTCAAAATCATTTTCTATGTCAAACAAGTTTTTAAAATAAATTATATAAAACAGTTTCAAATACACACGATGGAACACATGCACATCTTTAGCATGTTATTGCAGCAAATAAAATAATGCATATTTACACAGATATTCAGTTGGTTAAAGTGAAATTATTTTAGTTAGATTACAGCGTGAATAATGTTTTAAAGGCCTGAAAAATAAGACAAGCTGTGTTTGCAGATTAAATACTTGTGAAAACGGTGTGTGAGTGAGTGCGCACATGTACAGCTCGCAGCGTGAGAATGTGTTCGATATGTGAACGTCAGAAGTGGAGTCGAGCCAGCAGCCAGCGGAAGAAGCCAGTCCTCTTTGATCCGAAGAAGCTGACGAAGACGTTTACGACTGCAGTGGCGAAGATGACGCCTGTGGCAAGGTTGTTCAGGTAGTCGAGTCGTTTCTGATTGGACACCACGTTCAGGTCCCTGCGGGCTATAACACACACCCACAAAAACACACATGGACAGACACACAAACACACAATTTCAAACACTTCAAACACACATCCAGCCATACACACTCATGCATTTGGTGCATGCACATGAACATACCCTTGCCATATCATACAAACAAACGGACAGTAGTATAGTTCAGTCACACGCCCCCCAGCCTTTGTGTAGTTTATGTGACATTTTGATCCCCACTCAGCAAATTCAATGTACTGTAGTGCTCCAGAGTAACGAACCCCCTGCTGTTCCAATCAGACTAAGTAGCTCAGCAACACAGACTTTGGATACACATATACATACTGTATATTCAATCACAACAAACCCAAGTTTTAGATGTGGCATATATAAAGTCAATGCAAAGACAACTCGAGGCAAACCAGCCAATTAGGTTGTTGTCAGGCTATTAAACAGGTGTTACCAATCTCTATAAGCCCCATAGATGTGGGTCAGTAGGGGCCTATTACATCCACCAGTAGGTATTATCATCAATTCACAACGTATAGTATAAAGAGTGAGAAAGCTGGAGGTGGAGGGATGGCTTGATTGCCAAAATCTAAAGAAGTTGTATATTTATTGCCTAATCATGAAGAAGTTGTAGTTTTGTTGCCTAAACCTAAAGTAGTTGTAGTTGTATTGCCTAAACCTAGGGGAGCCTTTGTGTTCATAATGGGAAGTTTCATTCACTTTTACATAATATGTGCATCTTTTAAGTTATATTTTCACTTTTTCAGTGAAATAGTCGGTTGATATATAGATAGACAGCTGTGTGAACCTGCTAGTAGTTTAGTAGGCCCCTACTAGCACACAAACATGGGGAAGATGTGTGTTGATAATGCCTATTCAATAGCCTGACAACAGTCCGAAACTGATGGAAAAAGTCAAATTAATGGGACAGTTGCAGAAAAAGAGAAGGTTTTCTCATTCACTTTAATATGACTGGAGTTTTTATGAAGCTGATGCCAATAGCGGTTCAGCATCTTAAAGCCGTACTTGGAAAATTTGGGGGAAAGTGATACGCTTTCTTTTCAAGATTTAGACGGCAAGACTGATACCACTCACACATATTTTACGGTAAAAAATGAAGCTGGACCCAGCAGCCTGTTAACTTAGCCTAGCGAGAAAAAAGAAATGGAAACTCACCTTAATCTCTATTAGTTAGTGGGCTTTAGGAAGATAGGAAGATGGTAGGAAGATTTTGTTACTTTTGGACAGAGCAAGCTAGCTGTTTCCTATCTTTGTGCTAAGCTAAGCTAACCGGCTGTAGCTTCATATTTACCGCACTCAACACAGCAGTGGACGTTTGCATCCACATTTAGCCAAAGTGAACCCCCAGTGTGAATGTGTATGTTTATTAGTGTAAAAGTGTGTCACACAGTAATAAACTGCATTTCAGCAACTACATGACTGGACAAAGATTAAAGCTGCCCCTGTATGTGCTGGATTTCAAATGTCCGGGCTTTGGCACCATCTGGTGGTTGAATTAACAATGACAGTGATGCTTTTCAAGCCAGTTCTGATGTGCCAAGTATAAAACACTATTATCAAGAGTCATTTGTAGCATGCTGTAAACTTAGACTGTGAACACAGATGGGGAAACAAACAAGTCCACTCTAAAATGTGCAGTTTTATCTGAGACATTTACAGTATTAGGCACTGAACAGGGGGTCAGAAAACCAGTCAGTATCTGGCGTGACCACCATTTGCCTCACACAGTGCAACACATCTCCTTCACATAGAGTTGATCATGTTGGTGATTGTGGTCTGTTGAATGTTGGTCCTCTTCAATGGCTGTGTGAAGTCGCTGGATGTTGGCAGGAACTAGAATACATGCGCTGATCCAGATCATCACAAACATGCTGAATGGCTGACATGTCTGGTGAGTATGCAGGCCATGCAAGAACTGTGATGTTTTCAGCTTCAAGATCCTTGCAACATGGGGCTGTGCCTTATCATGCTTCAACATGAGGTGATGGCAGTGGATGAATGGCACAACAATGGGCCTCAGAATCTCATCACGGTATCTCTGTGCATTCAAAATGCCATCAATAAAATGCACCTGTGTTCGTTGTCCATAACCCTGCTACCACCATGGGCCACTTGATTCACAACGTTGACATCAGCAAACCGCTAACCCACATTACGCCATACATGCTGTCTGCCATCTGCCCTTTACAGTGAAAACCGGGATTCATCTGTGAAGAGAAAACCTCTCCAAAGAGCCAGACACCACTGAAGGTGGTGGTGGTGGATGAATTTGCCCACTCGAGTCACGGTTGCACTTAAGTCAAGACCCTGGTGAGGACGACGAGATGCAGGTGAGCTTCCTCTGAAACGGTTTCTGACAGTTTGCGCAAAAATTCTTTGGTTATGCAAACTGATGTTCGGTTGCTGGTCTCAGATGATCTTGCAGGTGAAGATGCTGGCTGTGGAGGTCCAGAGCTGGTGTGGTTCCACATGGTCTGCAGTTGTGAGGCTGGTTGGATGGACTGCCTAATTCTCTGAAACACCTTTGGAGACAGCTTATGGCAGAGAAACGAACATTCAGTTCTGGCAGACATTCCTGCAGTCAGCACCCCAATTGCACGCTCCCTCAAAACTTGTGACATCTGTGGCATTGCACTGTGTGATTAAACTGCACATTTTAGAGCTGACTTTTTATATGACCGAAGGCACACTTGTGCAATAATCATGCTGTCTAATCAGCATCTTGCCACACCTGTGGGGTGGATTATTTTGGCAAAGGAGAAGTTCTCTCTAACACTGATTTAGACAAATTTGTGAACAGTATTTGAGAGAAATAGGCCTTTTGTGTACATAGAAAAAGTTTTAGAGCTTTGACTTCAGCACATAAAAAATTGGAGCAAAAAGCTCTGATTTCTAAGTGATCTAACTGGTCGCAGGTGTTTTCCCAGGTGCATTGTGGGTGCAGGTGATTGATAATTGAGTGTGGTGTTTCAGTGGCAGTGTTGAGCACACACAGGCTTTTAGTTTTGAATGATGAGTTTAATAAATATTACTGGAGGCTGTTATTTGCAAAAAGTGTGTTTTAGATTTTCCAACCTGGTGTGAAGCAGACAGCGTTCACATGGTTTAGCAGTTAATGGTATCAACGGCTGTACAAGTTTTTGTGTCTTGGCAACTGACCCTTCACTAACTGCAACTGCAAAAACCGGCTTGTTAGGTTTTTGAGTATGAATGTACGTACAGCGTGAATGCATCTGCTGTGGTCATAGAATGAAACGCTGAAGCAGCCACCGCAGGAAGCAGCTGCGTTGTGTGCCGAAGGCGGCTTTGATGATGTTGACAATGAAGGTGAGGAAGATGATGCCGGTGGTCAGATTGTTCAGGAAGTTTAACAACCGCTGACAAGAGGCGAGGAGGGTCAGCTCACAACGAGCTGCACACACACACACACACACACACACACACACACACACACACACACACACACACACACACACACACACACATACACACACACACACATCACCAAACACAGACACACAGACAGAAACACACATCTAGTTGGTCCCCTGGTCCGGTCCATTCATACTGAATACAATCAGAATACAGAAATAGTGTAGTTGATTAGTACTTTAAGTAGAACAATAAGTCACACTCCTCTGTGTCTGTTTCTGTGAGTGTATACAGCGTCTGATCCTACATATGTGTCAGAATTTCCCTATATTTCCAAAGACAAATTCTACGTACTAGAATCATTCCCTACGTCAGAAAGTCAGTAATGCATCCTGGCAAAGAGGCCGGTGCGCTCCATCCCGAAGACGGAGATGAAGATGTTGGTGACGAAGATGAGGAAGATGACGATGGTTGTGGTGTTGTTCAGGCTGTCCAGGCGCTTCTGGTTGGCCTCCTCGGTGACGTCTCGCCGAGCTGCAACAAGCGCACACATGTACACACATGCACGTGCACACCCAAAAAATAACAACAAAACAAAAATAACAAACTACATAAAAAGAGGGGCAGCGAAGTTTTCCTGTGCACGTGTTTTACTTTCATTCATGTTGCACAAAGAATATATTGTTGTTATGTTTGTATCAACAGGAAAATGACTGACTTTGACCTGCACTGTGTGTATTTTCACAACAACTCAATAGTGAGTGTGTTAGTGTGTTAATATGATTGGTTACAGACATGAAGGGTGGATATCTGAAGGAGGAGGACTAATGCTGTGATGTGATTGGCTCACCGATGATGATGATCAGGACTCCAGCCACTATCTGGAGAGCCAGGGAGAAGGAGATGAGTGTCAGGACAGCAGCGTAGTACCTGAGGAGGAGAGAGAGAAAAGTTATGCAATATACTGTATATCTACAGTTTTAGGGCTGTCAGCGTTGACAGAGTTGATAATAACGCAATTTTATTTTAACAGTGTTAAAGCTAGAGTGATGATCCTGGCATCATATGAAACTAGAAAACTGAAGGAATCCATTGGTACCAACCATGTCTTACTAGCTTGTTGCAAAGGACATTAAATAAGACTCCAAACGATAATATTTGGCGAGGCAAAACTGTCATGGCCATTTTTGAAGAGGTCCTTTGACCTCTGACCTCAAGATATGTGACTGAAAATGGGTTCTCTGGGTACCCATGAGTCTCCCCTTTACAGACATGCCCACTTTATGATAATCACATGCAGTTTGGGGCAACTCATAGTCAAGTCAGCACACTGACACACTGACAGCTGCTGTTGCCTGTTGGTCTGCAGTTTACTATGTTATGAATTGAGCATATTTATTTATTTATTTATTTATAATTATTTTAAACAAAATGCAGTACCTGTGAGGGTTTCTGTACAGTATTTGTCATTGTGTTTTGGTTGGTCATTGATTTCCAATAATTTAAAAAATATGTACATTTGCTTAAAGCAGCATACTTGCCCACTCCCTTTAAGGTACATTTTGAACAGATGAAAAAAAAAACTGCAATTAATTTGTGTTGAATGGCAATTAATCATGGACAATCATTGAATATTTTAATTGATTGACAGCCCTAATATTTATTAATGAATATTGTTTTATAAGTGAACATGACTATTCAGGAGCTTGAACTTTGATGGGCCTCTACAATTATTTTAAGTGTATATTTCCTCCTTTCACCTTTTAACTGAATCTGCAGTGAAATCTTGCAGTTTGTGCTTTCCCTGATCTCACACACACACATGTACCTGTAACCAGCTCCCTGTTCGATGACGGTCTTCATGTGTGTGATGTTCGCCAGGAACAGAGCGATGTCCAGCATGCCCTCAGCTGCTGTCTTCTTGGTGGCATACAGGTTCATGTTCAGATTAGAGGGTGAACCTCCCTGAAAGAGACAAATTTCATATGACAGACTTCAGGTGATCCTTCCCATCCCAATGCACATCTGCAATTAACTTTAACTTTTGTTTTTCACTCTGATCGACCCCATGATAATGATTATTAACTCCTGGTCTGGAGGTAACGGATTAAATAAAATGATTGCGACCACTGCTGCTCTTGGCTTTGATAGATACCAACCCTGATCCATTGCTCTCCCTGTGAACTACCATCCACATGAAGCCTACCAAGAGCTGCTTTGTATGTGAGAAACCCCCTACAACTCTTCATCCTGATGGGACCGTACACCTGATGTCGCTGCAGCATAATGAACCTTCCCCTATGCTTTCTTTAATACAGTGATTCTCAAAGTAGGGTCTGGGGACCCCCAGGGACCCGTGGTAAAATCTCAGGGGGTTTGTGTAATATACTGCTATAAATTATAACATTGTAGAGTATAAATAAAAAGTGCCTATGAGGACCATTTGCACCAATAAAACAAACATGTTCATTACTCAGACCCACATTAGCTTTGGGCCAATAGAAACACAGATACACAGCAATAACTACATTACTTTTGTAATGCAATGTGAATAAAATGACCCTCTGATTAAAAGTATATTAATGGTGTCAACATGATTCAGATTGAATTGTGTTTCTGTTTATCAAGTCTGAAGTTCTTAAGGTGGAAAAGTTTTAGAATACAAATAGTTTAGCATCTAAGAGTACGAATGGTAGTGAGGGTATGCGTACCCTCTGAGACCCACAATACACCAGATTTTGTCTGTTTTAGGGGGGTACAGGGAGTCTGTAGGGGGAGATAGCAGGTCAACAGTAGATGGGACATAGAAGTGGTGTATGTCATCTAACAGCTGGGAAACTGAAGCTTAATTTGAGATGAACTGATAAAAATGATCCATAAACCCTCAAAAAAAAAAAAGAATATTAAGACACCAATTTTGAGATTTTTGCAAGAATTGCATTTTCGGCGATTGGTTAGCAAGAACTTCTGCTCTGGAATCTGCTGAGAAACCCCCTTATTGATAATCTAGCTAGAAAAGCCATCCATCCTCTGAATGCTCAAGGTCTCTAGTTTGCTGTAAAGTCTTCATGTGGCTGCGATTATCCTAGAGGTCATTTTAAACGGTGAGGTCAGGTTTCTAAAAATGGTCTCACTGCAATGAAATGGCTACTATGGGAACTAACATCATCACACATGAATACAGTTGACCTCTTTGGATCCACATGAGACTCAGCTTTACAGTGATACCCATATTATGTCATTCTAAGACTGTTTCGGGACCCCACTGTGCAGAAATATTCAGATGTCATTTATTGGGGGCGGCAGTAGCTCAGTCTGTAGGGAGTTGGCTTGGGAACCGGAGGGTCACCGGTTCAAGTCCCGACATGACCAAGAACTGAGTGTGAACTGGTAGCTGGAGAGGTGCCAGTTTACCTCTTGGGCACTGCCGAGGTGCCCCTGAGCAAGGCACCAAACCCCCAACTGCTCGGGGCGCTTGTCAGGAGCAGCCCCCTCACTCTGACATCTCTCCATTGTTGCATGTATATGTGCATGTGTGTGTCTCGGGTCTGCATGTACCGTGTATAAGTAAAAAAAAAAACAACAGAGTGTAAAAATTGAATTTCCCCATTGCGGGACAAATAAAGGACTATCTTCTTCTTCTTCTTCTTCTTAAAATAGGCAAAAATAACACATTTACACTGCATGAAAAAACTGCATGTGATTATCATAAAGTGTCTGTAAATGGAAGACTCGTAGGTACCAACAGAACCCATTTACATTCACATATCTTGAGGTCAGAGGTCTTTGAAAATGGCTGTGCCAGTTTTTCCTTTCTAAAATTTAGCCTGACTTTGGAGCATTATTTAGCCTCCTTCCTCACATTCTAGCATGACCGATGGATTCTTTAGGTTGTCGAGTTTCATATGATACTCGTATCTTCTCTCTAGCCCTAAAACTGACCCTGCCGGAGCCTCTGGAAGACAGTAAAGTCGGTCGGGATCGCCCCTGGTCCCACGGGTCTCTTTTAATCAGTGTTACACTTATGAGGGGGTCCTTGGAAAATTTTCTCCCCTATAAGGCCCCAAAAAGTTTGGGAACCCTTGCTTTAAAAGACAGAGGGCAGAGAGCAGTCGAGGGAGAAGTAGAAGAAGGAATGCAAGAGGAAAAACCAGGCAAGAAGAGAATCTCCAAGTTACTCTGCTGACATGTGACCAGCAGAGGGCATCACAGGCTACGGATAGAAAAAGCTTCATCTGTCTGACAGGATGAAGTGTGTTCATTGTTTTTTTTATTCATCCTCCAACCAGATCCAAGCCAGAAATGTGATAAATGAAGGAGTCACTGTCTGTGATGACCCTGTTACTTGTGTGGCTGCTTTCCTTGCAGGTACATTTGGTGGGCGTGGCGGAGGGTCGTCAGTTAAATGGCAACACCTGGGCTCCGTGTGCCAGCCTCTTTTACCAACCCTGCTGGAGCTCATCCATTTGGTTTTTAGTTGATGGTATTGTGTTGCTGCACCACTTTCCCACTTACCCACTCGTGCACTCGCCTACACTGCTAAACTTACGCCACTGTTAGTTTTCCCCTCGTGTTGCTTTTCCTCTGATGTTGCTTTATGTTTGCTTGTTTGCTTTAAATGAATATTGATGGCTTGGTTATGTGCCTCTTCCCTCTTTTGTCATGGCCATGCAGCCCCGTTTGTAAATCTGTCCAAGTCAACAGGATATTGATTTTATGTTAGTGTGAGCTATCACTGATTATTTAATTTCTGCACACAGCGTTGTAATATCTTTTTCGTCATACTATAATTAGTCTACTTACTGTATCTCAGCAGGGATGAGATGAGTTTCTCTTATTCTGCCAGCTCAGAAACATGAAATATTTTTGCTCATTTATTATGTGAGCTCTAATTACAGCTTATTTTCCAGTGGTGTGAAGATGTTAGAATGATAAGGAGTTACAAGATAATCATGCAATCTTTGAGAAATCAACTGTGTGTATGTGTGTTTTTTATGTGTTAAATTGTATGTCAAAAAAGAGGTGGTGTTCAACATCTTTACATAAAGCCTTCATTCATGACTCATTGCACATGTCATGCACTAGCATTTTCTAGATTTCATTATTGCTTTCCTATAGTGCATGGACTGCAGATGCACATATTGGATTACTTAACACTGAGCTATAGATTAAAGCTTTCTGTCCGCAAATGGATTGTTTTACCCGCGAGGCTGTCGGTGCAGTTTGAAACTCTGCAGTCTGTTTTTCTTTAGGCTCCACAGAAACAGAGATGTGTTGAGGGGAAGACGTATAGATTGCATATGTAAAGCCAATCATGTGGACCGTAGGGACGCATTGTACTATATGACCTCACTCTGCTGTAATGTGCTGTACTGTTAAATAAACAGAAGGTTGACACTGTGCATGTACAGTGATTGTTCAGCTCTGCAGCCTCTTTGTCTGAGCCGCCTCACTTTTTATGTGCTACTTTTGCCTCTCGTGTTTGGACGGCACCTCTTCACATGGACTTGTTCGGTTGAAGCAGCCCTTTTTATCATAGTCAGCTATGTTTTCCAGTGTTGCCATGTGTGCAGACAAGGAGGCACTCGTACTTGTGGACGAGGCACACGTGCTTGTGATAATGTGGTGCATGCAAACTAGGGCTGCGTATCGGTACTCCGAATCAACACACACTTCTCCATTCAAACAATACCTACATTTGATCATTTTTGTGCCCAGATCTCGAAAATAAGGAGTTTACTTGCAGCCAATCACTGTGAGCATTCTTTGATTTATTGTGACATGTGATTGGATCACTACATCAGCAGCTGCAGCCAGACTTGCTTTCCTGTACGTGCTCTGAACATTGAGATGTCCGAGCCGACGGTCAACAACTAACGGTGCTAATGGTACATACGGCGCAAAAGAAAGATAACAAGTACCGTCAGAGCAAACACTTAACGTGGGGGTGCTGGATGGTGGTTGTTATGGTTCCAGGCTACGTCAATGCTGTCCCGTGACAACGTTGGCCCTTGACAGGGTCAGCACATGTCGAATGAGGTACTCTGCTGGTTTTGGTATCACTTAAAGGCTACTGGCATTGTAATTTTAACGATACCCAACCCTTATGTAAGCACAGTGTTCTTGTGGGCTGAGATCATATGCATGGTTTCTTCCCCCTTCGGACAATGCTCTTGCAAACTCATATGCAGCTAACCAAACCGGTTGCACGGAAAGACGTATGAATGACACGATAATTGGCAAGGCATTTAACATGCAACTAGAACGCCATTCCGCTTTGCCATGCCATCTGTATGCACTACATAAATGCATCTGCTTAAATAGGCTAGGCTCAGCGCTAGTGACGTAGGAAAAAAGTAAGACAAACATAGGACTTTCAACCAGGAGACCAATATTTTTTATTTTAAATTATGTTAGCAATTTTTGTGACATGATTTCTGTAGTTATATGTTTGTATTTTGCTTAGTTTATGTACTTATTTTAAGGCCAACCATGATGTTTTTGGGAAACTTAACTAAGCCGTTTTGTTGCAGTGACAAATGACATGTAAAATGTGTCCTCATGGCACGCTTAATGTCCTTGTAATGTCGTGCTGTTTATACACCTTCCCATGAGATCCTGTTGAGCTAACCAATGCCGATAAACGATGGCGTCCCAAAATCTACCATACAGTCCAGCCAGTGTGTTTACATCCATCCACTCTCACCCGCGAGCACTGCTAGCACACCTCCTTCTGCGTGGAGGCAGAAATTTGGCAGGGGCACATTGGCAGCAAATATTTTTCGTATGAGGTCTATGTCTTATCATAACGATGCCTTGATTTCTGGAACAAGATGTTGATGTTGGCATTTTTCACATGTAGGTTTTGGACTCTTCAAGTGCCACAAAACCAAAGCAAACTCTGTGCAAGAGGGAAAGTATGTTTTTTTGGTATTTTCAGACAACCTGCCCCTCGCACTTTATCCAAATGTTGACTAATCCCAGGGTTTAATTTGGAGTCTAATTTCTGTGGACGCCAATTTACCTGTCCTGCTGTGATCCCCGTCAAACTAGTACACATGTGATATATTTTGGTGCTGTTACAGTACAGTTTGATCCAGACCGGGTTTGATCTCCAAGAAAGTATGAAGCAATTCCTTGAACTGTAAGACTGTCAAAACACGATGAACACGTGTACCGTGGCCTTCAGTATATGTGTGAGCGCCAGAGAGAGAACTGGCTGAGAGGGAGGTGAGGAAGTGAAAAAGACTCTGATATAGAGACGAGTGAGAGAGAAAGTATGTATATGTACTGGCCCGCTTCCATCTTTTCTCCTTTGGGGACTCGTGTGGTCACACTTTATCAACATCAGCTTTGGGCACACCGCCAAAACACACACACACACACACTCACCCCCCCACACACACATCACAATGAAAACATTGGAATGGACAACATACAGTTTTACGAGCCATGTGTGTTCACTTAGTTTAATGTCGCTCTAAATGTACTGACTGTGCGTTTATCACGCTTAGTCTGAACTGGTCTGGATTTATTAAGTTATTGTTTTACCCTTTGTTTCACCGGACAGAGAAGGATAGATCCTTATTTAAAGTAAAAGAATAAGAAGTGGTTGGCAGGGTCACACACGTTTATCCCCAACAGTTGTGAGCTGCCAGTTGGCCTCGACGCTGCATCGTGAATGTCCAGGGTCGACTATATGGCTCAGCTTTTGCTTTCGAGGAATAACAAAATGCTTCTTTCTCGTTTTTGTGGCTCGTCTTTGAGGAATCATAAAATACAACTTATTTTTCTAATCACTCAACAGCTGCTCATTAGCATATACAGCATCCACAGCGTATTAGCGTCTGAACTTGATGGACATTGTCCAGTCATATGGTCTCCTGATACTTAGCAGTAGTGTATAAAACGACTACAAAAAGTTATTTCTATTGTTTATTGCTTAAAGATTAAAAATACTGCACCCGCACAAAATGATGCATGTCCACACACAATAAAAGATTAACTGGGAACGAGAAACTAAAGTATAATATATAAGATCTGATGAAGGCAGTGGAGGAAAAGTTATCACCAGATTTATTACAATCTATCCTGACATAGACGTGAATGTCCGTACCCAATTTCATGTCAATCCATCCAATAGTGACAAGCAGTAACAATGTTTGGCAATGTATGTAATGTAAGACTAACCCCATAGACTGTATATAAGAAGTAGACTTGTAGTCACATCTTTTTGGCTGTTGACATCTTGTTTTTTTTTTGCAACCAGAATTGAAACAAGAGGATGAAGCTAAGTACAGCCAAACCCTGAATAAGACATTTCTAAAATGTAACGATCATCTTTGGTGAACTGAAAACACACTGTGAAAGGGTTAAAGCTGTAAGATGAAAACACAGACAACTCCCAGGGTTGCCACGCCCTAAAGCACACCCTGCTATGTGGTCTATTTGATTCTATATGGGACCATCATTTACTAAATGAACATCATGCTGTATTGAAGAAGGCTTGAAACTAGCGATACATACATATACAATGTTTACTGAGGTAATAAATCAAGTGAGAAGTAGGCTCATTTTCTCATAGACTTCTATATAATCTGACTTACTTTTGCAACCAGAGGAGTCGCCCCCTGCTGACTGTAAAATGTACATTTAAGGCACTTCAGCACTGGCTTCACTTCTCAGACCCGCAGGCTGAGAACTGGCTAGAAGAAGGAAATATTAATAATAATAAAAATATATAATATGTCTCCCTCCATACACTGAGCCCAGTAAATAAAATGTACACAGAAGTTCCCTTCAAAGTAACGCTTGTAAAACTTTCATTCCTGAAATTTACTGAGGCAAAACCCTGGGCTCATGGCCATATCACATCATATACAAACACCCACACCAGCCCTACACACACACACACACACACACACACACACACACACACACACACACACACACACACACACACACACATACGCACGTGTAAAACAGAGACTCATATTATGAATTTCCCCACTGTGGGACTAATACAGGAATATCTTATCTTATCTTATCTTAGAATATGTTGTACAGTTATGCACATTTGTGCCACAAATATAAATAAAACAACTGCAAGTCTTTACACTTCGAACTGCACATAAACACACACAAATATATACCAGACCATATGGGAAACACCCCCCCCCCCCAAAAAAAAACCCTCACAGGAAGTACTCCTCCCCTGGACTCCTATTGGCTGCCACAATAGCCAATAGGAGGTGAAGCCCAACTAGGAGTGGAGCTCTGGTTTTCTTTTAATATCTTATTTTTACTGTCAGTCTGTCACTCCATCGCTCTGTCTGTCTGTTTTTTCTTCTTCTGCATTTTTTTTCCATGGCTGTCTCTGCCCGAAGGCATCATCTTTCTGCTTGGTTTTTATGTAACTACCATTTAGGGCGAGGGGGCAGAAAGAAAGCAGAAAAGCAGATGAAGAGAAACAGATAGTGACAGAAAGAAGAGGAGTCAGCATGAAGGGAGGAGAGGCAGTGACACAGGGACGAGTTGTGTTTTCTCGTACTGGCTTACTGGCAACAGAGCAGTCTGAGTTACTGCTTAATCGAAAGATTTGGGCGGTAAACATGCCTCCGTTTTCACCTTTTGAGAGAGAACTCTTTACATGAAGCTTCTTATTTCAGTAACTAAGCTCTGTGATTTGTTGCAAATGCATAATGTCCATTTCAAAGGATTTAAAAGGAGAAATCACAGGTCAGTTGGTTCATCACCCTGAGCAGAATTGATACCACCTGTTTAAAGTTATAAACCTCAAAATAGCATTATATGAAACCCCATTAATGTCATCTTTTCAGAATGAATAGTTTTCAATGAGGGCCATTCTTGGTAAACGGTAATAGCCAGAGACAAATATTTTGAATTTCCAAGAATAAAGTCTTGAATTTTAAAGAAAAAAAGCTCGGAAATTCTCTGAGATAAAAGTGGCATATTAACAAGAAAAACACAGATTCACAAGATTATAAATGCAAAGCTTTCTCAGAAATTTATGACTTAAATTTTGGGAAATTCTGTTTTTCTGGGAATATTACCTCCTTCCCCAGCTCTGTGATTACAATGGCCCTAATACGTTGTCGTAGTCTTCTGTATTTAAGTGACACGATGAATCCGCACTACAAAAAAATATCTGTGTAGTATAATATATGCTCTAGGTGTGTTTGCTGCCCCCAGTGTTCAACATATGGTACATGCCATTTTGAACAGAACTGTGGACCTGCATTATATTAAAACACATCTGCTGTTACCACCAGGTCATAACATTTCAATGTTGTGGTCCTTCAGAGCAAAACTGAAAATGTTCAGGGTTAGCAGTGTTCTTAATGATGGAAATACTGACGGATGTGCTTGTTAAAGGTGCAGTGTGTAGGATTTAGTGATATCTAGTGATGAGATCACAGATCACAATCAGCTACAAAAAAAAAGGTGTGGAGGAAAGCTACAGTGGGTGATGTGAAAACACGAACGGCCCTATCAAGAGCCAGTGATTGGTTTGTTCTCTCTGGGCTACTATAGAAACATGGCGGCCGGCTCCGTGAAGAGGACCCACTCAGTGTGTAGATATAAACATTCTAAGGCGATGAAAACACGTTTTATCTTTTCAGTTGATTATACAAAAAAAAACCTATACTTTTTAAATATTACATTACATTTCTGCCAATAGAGCCCTCTAAATGTTGCACACTGGTCCTTTAAAGCTAAAAACAACATCCCCCAGGATTCAACTGACCACAGTCAAACATCACCTTTTGGCATTTTCACTGTTTGTTTGTTTTAGGGGACACGGGTCAGCAAGTGAAATGCAGCTCTTCAGGTTGTTTACTGTGTGTGTGTGTGTGTGTGTGTGTGTGTGTGTGTGTGTGTGTGTGTGTGTGTGTCGATGGTAGGTGGGGGTGGAGGTGGAGGGCATGTCATGTCAGTGAAAAGACTTATTATGTTTAGAGATAAACAACCAGCTGATACAGCTCAACACACAAGCACACACCAGCTGGGTCAGAGCCAAAACACTTATTAGGTGAACTTTGACATGGAAATAAAAGCTGTTCTCTGCAGACACACACACGCCATTTATGTCCGAATCACACACATGCAGTAGATTCACAGCTGACCCTTGACCTCTGCCCCAAGGCCACCAACTCTCATCCTGCTGACTGGTCTGTAATTAGAAAAGCTTGCATGAGAAAACAAACTCAACCTTTTTATTAAACAAGGTCCAAGCTGCATAATCTGAAGATGATGCTGGTCTTTTGGTTTAGAAATGTGTTTCCATGGTTATGCCACAGTAAATAAGCAAGGCTGTTTTTTTGAGGCATTATTGAGAGCCTCTCCAACAAACCTGCTCATTTATGTCACAACTGAGTGAACCCACATGTCCTTTTAACACACCTCTTCATCCTTTTAGATCCTTCCCCTCTTCCTCTCCTATTTCCTGTCACATAAACATCACTTTCTTCTGGACTCCACTTCCTGCATTCTGCTTTAATAGACTAGAGAGAGACCGAACTGCCAAAATGACATTCAGATCTCTCCTATACAGAGAATTATCTAGTTAATAATAAATCTGACCACTTTCAGTGCCAGTTATGGTTTCAATCAAATCAAATAGACTAAATAATAAATATATTTGTTACTCTATTGCAAAAATATTCCCTAAACTAGTGTTGTATCTTTAAAAAAACTGAGAGCATCAATATCAAAACCACACTGTACACAGTACTAACAAAAAAAAAAAACACTAAAATAAAAAAGAAATAATATGTTATCTCTCTCCTTGATGATAGAGTGCTGCAGGCATGACGTTTGTGGGCCAACCAGGAAGTAGCATCACCCTGGTTCCCTCATGGCTCGATGTAAAATGGCTATAAACACTTATTTTCCAACTTGATTTCACTTGACAGCTTCTGTAGTCTCATTCAGCCATCTGTTAACAACCGCCTTTTTAAGACACGTAAAAAGCTTTGCAAGCAGGATATTATTGATGTATTTTATGTCGTAGAAGAAAAAAATCTCTTAAGGTTGTGTGAACCACAGACCTCATTTCAGGCATCTAACAAAACAAAAAACATTAAAAAACATTTGCAAAAAGGTTTACTCATTTCTGCAATTTCTGCAGCACTCTATACATAAAGTAGTTTTTAAAAATACCTCCACCACGACCAGCTACGTTAAAATGAATTATTCTTTCACATTTTTGCAAGAGTGATAATAATCCAACAATATAATAAATAACAATATAACTCTGAAGGGCCATTCTGCTGCTTAACGGGTACTTTTAGTTTTCATACTTTAAATGCATTTTTCTCATAAAATAATAGACCCTGTGTACCTTCATGACTTTCAAACCTTTTGGTTCCAAAATATTTTTTATTAACTATTTACTAAAAAGTAAAGTGATTGAGCACTGAGAAAATTAACAACACACTCCACCTCTGTGACCTTTGACCTCCCACCCACAGTGGGGAAACACCTGCCCACACACAACACCACAATGCCACCCACAAGCACTGAAAATATCTGAAAAAATTACATTTGAACTATGATTTGACACATACAGGCCGAGAGTAACTGCTCCATTTGACCACATGAGTGTGCATTTGTGTGTTTCTACGAGTGTGTGTGAGACTTCTAGCTTCCATCTGAGAGCAGGAGAGACGACGTACCAGTGATCTAATATCGGCAGACCCTCTGCATGCCTGACCGTAACCACATGGTGAAATAGAGTTTCCCATATCAATGGCTCTGCCAGCTGACTCCTCCGGCGGACGGAAACCTGACAAAGAGTTGAATTTCCAGCTGGCAGATTTTAATAATATGATATCGTAAAGCTTTTCTTGCTATGTATATTGCCTTTGACTTTGACAGGAATTTGTCTCTTCAGGCATTTAAAAGATATTTTGCTTTATTATAACCTGTGTCCTATTTTTATAGCTTTGGTCATCATTGCAGTAATACAAGGATTGTAAATGGAAATTGATGAGATCTGGATTTGCAGCAATATCAACAAAAAGAAGTCTTAAAGGGCAAAAGGCAGCAGACAAATGTCAAGCCT
This sequence comes from Pterois miles, assembly GCA_947000775.1. Classification (NCBI taxonomy): domain Eukaryota; kingdom Metazoa; phylum Chordata; class Actinopteri; order Perciformes; family Scorpaenidae; genus Pterois; species Pterois miles. The sequence continues at coordinate 13,122,131 of CAMQGK010000549.1, read as the reverse complement.
GCTCGCTTAGATAATTTACTACTTTAAAACTTTTACAAGACTTTAGATACTCGGGCTAAACTGTTGGTTAGAGTGACCAGTTTTCCCACTTTACAAGGCTGTCATCACGAGGCTGTTTGTCAAACTGTGCACACGTGGGTCAAGAAGTGCAGGTTAACATTTCACCGTCTTTGCTCTGCTGTGCACCAACAGGGAAAATTACGAGTCACCTCAAAGTCACAAGCGATGTAGATTTAGGCCTAATGTGATGGAATCTACCACAACGTCAAGCAGCTACAACAACAACAGAAACTACTTTTAAAATTTTATGAACCGATGGAAGGCGATTGCCCGTTATTTTTCATCTTCACACATTGGGAAAACGAGTTTCACAATAAACATGTGGCTCAAAAAGAGATCAATGGATGCATTCAGGCAAAACATAGAGATGTTACAAGATGAGGGGCAGAATAGAAATGTTTATTATTTAAGTTAGATAGACATTATATAAAAATTGTCGATTACCTCTCAGCCTTGGTAACGTGTCCCACTTTGTTCCACACAAACATACTCTTTGTTGGGATCTGGTCACCCTAATGTTGGCTTATTTTCAACAGTCTCACTGGTGTGTTTCTTGCCCTGTTGGACTTTGAAGTTATAATAATCAATATACAGTAAATGATGGTTAAAGCTATGAATATTTCCGAACAGGTAACTCTGGGGTTGAAGCATGTATTTGGGCTTTGTGTTCAAATATAATCTAATAAACTGGCAATGTGTGTCAGGTAGACTTTGACAATAGCTACAGGTGCTGGTTGTGTGTAGATGTGTATGTGCGTGGTGGGTGTGGTTCTCCTCTGACGTCAGCCATGCTGGAAGAGTCTATTGCATAACAGGATAACATATGTTGCGTACTGTTATAGCATCCTTTGGCATGCTACGTACTCATGAAAAAAGTTGGGTTTGTGGGTGTGTGTTTCAGAAGTGCATGTGTGTGCGCCAGGTGGCTATGGGTGTGTGGCGTGTGCACCATCAATGTGTTCTGCCATGGCAACGTCTCAAACACACAAAAACAGTTCAACATTGTTTTAAAGGCTGCTTTCTCTGAAGTGGCCACTTCAGTTACCTTCAGTGTTGACAAGTGTGAATGACAAGTATGCTTAGTTACCTCACCGCTTCCAGTGCAGTTCGCTTAAATCTCTTCATTGTACAGCTCAGTCAGTCTAGTGTCAAGGAGACCTCCTATGGGTCTGATTGTAATGACAGAAGATTTACACTAATAGCTTCAGTATGACCTCGTACTGCAGCTTTTCTTCATGCTTAAATTTCACAGCAAATGTAGTCTTTCCAACAAAAACAGTGCACTTAGCACACAACAAAGAACCTGCACTGTGGCTCAGTTTAGCCAACATGCTGCAACCTCTTTATGCATTTCTTTTTTTTTTCAGCATATTTTTTCACCTTGTATTGATTGTGACAGAGTAAAAGGGGGAGAGAGGGGAAGACATGCAGCAAGGACTCAAGCTTTGTACATGGGGCGCCAGGTGAGTTACAACGGCACCCTGAAGCATCTCATTCGATTGGGTTCTTTCAGATGTGTCTGCAACGTTTTAGATTTTCCCACGTAAAAATCAAACATGTTCAAAAAGTCAAATGCCACCACTGGCTTTTAGCTTGTAATTTAGATAACAAGGCGCTCCACAAAAACAATGGAAGAAACAAGGAGCAAAGCGACCCCTCTCTGACAGAAAAAAATAATAGCACTGAAATGAGAGACTAGACTGTCGCCAGGTCATTAAATGTGCGTCATCAGTGGTTATAAGCCTCATTGATGTGGGACAGAAGGGGACTGCTACACCCACTAGTAGGTTTTATCATCTGTTCACATGGTCGAAGCCGTTGTAATTATGACAAAGTGGAATTCAGGCGCTGTAGTACCAACACAGTCTCACGGCAGATTGTGAAATAATCAAATTTAATTTGTTTGATTCGTATACATAGACATACGTTTTATTTTTTTCCTGGGACATTTATTGTGAACTTTAGCAATGTATTTTTCTTGTTTTTTCTAATGAATGTCCTGAAACATGTATCACACATGTCCAGCATTTCAAAATAAAACTACTTAGTTAGGTTTGGGAATAGATTGACTTGGTTCAGACAACAAAAGTATTTAGTTAGGTTGAGGAAAAACTCATGATTTGGGTAAAAATAACTCTAAGTATGGAGGTTATGTGACAAATAAATCAATTTTGACTCCTGGTTTCACATAGGACATGAACACCAGTGTCCTGGGCAAAAGTCCAGTATTTTTTAACTCCCCCATCAACCTTCTGACCCAGCTTTCGCCACTGTTGACACGCTTCACAATACTGTGGATTACAAACAAACTGATTTTGTGCTGACCATTATTAAAAATGGTAAATTCGTGCCTATGAACATGAATCAATGTATTCAATTTTGTGACAATTTCACAAACTGCTGTACAGCTGGGCTGGTAGCATAGACAGCAGGAAACGCCATATAGGGTGGAGGTCAGGGGTGATGGATTGGACACATAGCACCTCCACCAAGGAGGCTCGGGTTTACATCCAATGTGAAACCAACTGTGTGTAGTGTTTATGTGTTCCCCATTTTACTGTGGAAATCTTTAAGCCAAAACACAATTTTTTTCACTAAACCTAACTAAGTTTTGTTGCTGAAACCTAAAGAAGTCGTTTTGTTTGTGTTTCATTCAGTTTTACATGTTAGAACGTGACGCTTCTGAGTTAAATTTTTATGTTTACAACGTAGTAAAAGTAGCAGGCTTATAGCGACTGATAACAATGAGCTGATAACAGTCGAATTAGGTTACAAATGATATGTCTTCTTTTTAAAATTTATACCTTTTTTGGTATTTTTTCCAAGGGTTACATATTATTCTCCTGTCCTTGGTCCTGTCCAGAGTCTTTGTGATTAGCTTAGCTTCGCTTAGCGTAATTTATCTTTGCTTAGCTTAGCTTACTAAATATTTCTTGGACCAATCTCTCTGCTGAATGCACAGACATGAAATTGATTCCTTTATGTTTAGATTTATTTTTTCTTCAAGAAATTAGTCCAAAACTTTTAGCTGTTCCTTCTTCTGAGAAAACACCAAAATCAGACGCCCTGCAATCACTGGAGGAAATACACATGTACTTTGCACAATGGCATGTAAAAAGCCCTCTGTCTCCTCCGGGATGATTTGTAGAGTTGTAAAAATATACTACTCATTGTTGATTGTGTGCTTGAAGTTTTTATCACGGCGAAGGCATGTTTGGAAAGTAGACAGACTGATGTCAGAGAGTCTTTGTGAGGACGAGGACGGCTGCAATAGCCGGAATTCCTTGTGTGTCTTTGCGGTGTTTAACCTGTCATAAAAGGTGCATATGGGTATGCACCCTGTGAACCAGAGCCATAAATACCAGAAATAACCATGTTTAATGTCTAAAAATCATATAAATCATATAAATCAGACTTAATAGTATGTTGTAATGTCATCAATCAGTTAAACTGCTGTTTTTGCTCGCCATCCATTTGAAGAGTGAGTTGCCAAAGGAGCCTTCAGGGGTGCAGATGTTTGTTCCTGCGAGAGCTGGTTGCAGACCTTCCCCTTAAAGGAATGCTGTCTCGAAACACCGAGCCACTCTGCTGCTCCAGCACACGGGTCAACGTCAAAGTGCAATACTGCATGAAACAAGGTTTAGATCGTGAGACAGTTCAAACGACTCTCTGAAAAAAAATGCTAAGACTAATCTTAAAACGGTTCTCGTGAAACTGAAGTTTACCAGTATTGTCTTCACAGCAATGCTGCAGAGCTGCATTACAAGCAGGGCGACAAAAGAGTGACGCTAACCTGCAGATGTGCTTTATAGTGATGCAGCAGAATCTGTAGATGTGAGATATTGGATTATTCAACTGTGATGATGTTCATCATCTCAAAATATCTTGGGTTACTCATTTTTCAAGTATTATTTCATAATCCAAATTCAAATAAATTCCCCACCACACGGATTTAAATCTTGGACTGGAACCTGTTATCACTTCTTAAGGGAACCGTGTGCAACAATTAGGGGGATCTATTGGCAGAAACTGAATATAATATTAATAACTATGTTTTTCTTTGGTGTATAATCACCTGTTACTTTAGAATGAGCTGTTTATAATCACATATAGAGTGAGTCCTCTTCACAGAGCAGGCTGCCATGTTTCCTCAGTAGCTCAGAAAGGACGAACCGCTGTAAACTGTCTTCTGCTCCATTAGCTCTCCTGTTTGCTCACACACATTCGCCACCGCTCTCTCTCTCTTGCTTCACCTCTCACGTCCCATCTACTCTAAATGACCACCGGGCTCTAGATAGGGATGTTCACGTTTTCATGTCGGCCACCATAGTTCTTCTACACGTTCACACTAGATTCCACCAGATGTTACAGACTGTACCTTTAATTGATTGATTGGTCCATTTACAAACACACTAACAAAAGACTCAGACATTATATCAATAGTATGTGATAATTTCAAAGTATATACACGTGCCGTGCTGGAGAAACTTATCGGCATTTTTTCTTATGTTGTGGGAACTTATTATCTTTCCATGTTCTATCTTCACTGTCTTTCCAACTCAATCGCCTGAAAACACCACCAAACATCTGGACATTTAACTGGAGAAGAAATCACTGTTCTATCCAAAATTACCACCTACAATAACCACGCCTGTTATTCAAATAATGCAACAAATTTCATCCCAAATCAGCTGTGCATTTGCATATTTGTGTGTGTAGCATACTGTACAGTATGAGAACGAAACTCTATGAAGCATCAAAAACAGCGACAAACGTATTGAATAGCTTGATCTATGAGTCACATAAGCCTTAGAGTACAGAGCAACAAACACTGTGATTACACATGTCCTGACAGTGCTTGGGGTTTGGGGGTTATAATTCATTGACCTGAAAAGTCAGTTTGCCACAATGTGATCATACAGTCACATTGCAGTTCCTGTATCCAAAACAAACAAGTGTGGGAGGGGCCCACTGCTGCAGGATGCATGTGTGTGTCCATATTGTGAAGGCCTACTGTAAATAGCTGTGAATGTGGCTGTGTTTGGGGGTGAACAGGCGCAATGAAAAGAGCAGAAAGATTACAATTTAATGTATTTTCTTTATCATGTCACTCTCTCTTTTTGCTTTTTTTTTGGTCACAGATGAGCCAAAGCCTGTGTGGAGTTTGAATCCCCCCTCAGGCGCCCACAAGCGTTGAGGCCTCGGCCACGTGTGACATCACAGGACATTCCTCCCGGTGGTTTCCTGGCTTTTAATGGCTCGGCCTTCATCACCGTCCACAACACACACTTCCTTCCTCTGTGTTTGTGTGCATGTGGGCATTACCCGTTTCCTGAGTTCCACGAAAGGCTGCCGCTTTGTGCTGCATCCAAAACATGAGACGTTTAAAGAGACAGTCAGATATACTGTATACGCTGACTGCCTGGGGTTGAAAACAAAAAAAAAAAAACAGAAAGATGTGGAAAGATTTCATCACTGTATTATCAGCAGATGAATTCTGAGAAAATTACTCAGCCTGAAAGTAATCTCAGCTCAGGCTAGAAGACTACAAACCTTTAAGAGAGAGGCAGCATTACAAACAATTTCAGATACACAACATTCACGACATGGTGTTTGTTGGGGAATAAAGGTGACATATGCTCATTTTCAGGCTCATACATGTATTACACGCTTTAATGTTCATAAAACGCATTATTGTTCTGCCTCTGTCTGTCTGAATATGTATGTATGTATTAAACTTCTGTTTGAAACGCTCCATTTTAGAGCTTGTCTCTTTAAGACCCTGCCTGAAAAAGCCCAGTCTGCTCTGATTGGCCAACATAGTCTCACTCCCAACTCATCATTTGGTCACTGGCCCTGCGCTTCAAACTATGAAGCTCTAGATAACCCCCTCTAACGTCAGTTCTGGACATGTCAGGGACAGCATGTCAGTATATGCCCGCTACATGCATAGTGTATTTTCAAAATAAACTACCATTTTCACAGGATGTTACGTTTAAGCAACATAACCATTTAATTAGGGTTAGAAAAGGATCATGGGTGACGTCAACTTGACTGACTAATGACTCTTTAGTGAGTGCCTAAAGATACTAACAAGTCACATGACTAATGACTGACATGATACATAAACTAGGGCCATAAAAGTCAATGCATTAATGCAATCGATCTTTCGGAGGTTTTAGCAGGCTCAGTTTTAAAGCTAGAGTGAAGATAGCGGCATATATGAAACTAGAAAACCTAATTAATCCAATGATACCATGTATGTTATATACAGTATGTCGTGTCATAGCTTGTCAAGAAACTTGTGGTAAATATTGGTGAGTAAAAATTGCCATGGCCATATTCAAAGGGGTCCCTTGACCTCTGACCTCAAGATATGTGAATGCAAATGGGTTCTATAGGTACCCACGAGTCTCCCCTTTACAGACATGCCCACTTTATGATAATTACATGCAGTTTGGGTTAAGTCATAGTCAAGTCAGGACACTGACACACTGACAGCTGTTATTGCCTATTGGGCTGCAGTTTGCGATGGTTTTGGACAATATTTTTCATTGTTTTGTGTTGTTAACTGACAAATCTCCCTTTAAGGTACATTTGACAAATAATGTGTGTGTGTGTGTGTGTGTGTGTGTGTGTGTGTGTGTGTGTGTGTGTGTGTGTGTGGCTCTGAGAAGCGTTAAATGACTATTTATCATAGAGAAGTTATTGCTGTTTATTTTCACCGGAGAGGTCGAAAGGGTTGACGGATATTGCAGCAACCCACACTCACACAAACATAAAGGCACAAACATAAATGCAATATATCAGAGAAGGTGACTAAACCTCAGGCGGGGCATTTATTCAGGTCCCCAGAGGCTCCTAAAGATGATGGATATGTTTGAACAGAGCAGCCTTATTTAGACAGAATATGGAGGGAAAAAAAATGCTGTGAAACATTTTATGTGTCCGGTCACGGGGAAGTTTTAAAATACAACATGGGAGATTAGAGCTATGTGCTTGTTAAAGTAGTAGCCAAAGCTTATAGTTTTGATGAGTATAAAATGGAGATGACAACTGCTAATGAGCAACTTCATAGCCAAAAATAAAAAAGCCAGATTTTTATGATACAATGCCATCCAATTTTCTGTTCAAATTAAAAACAAACATTTTTCCTGCCTTTAAAAAATAAAAACATTTATGACATTTTGGTAAACAATGGTAGAATATCAGCAAAATTAGTTGTTCAAGTGTGCTATTAATAGACTTCTTTTAAACTTAATATAAGATTATGCTTTCAGTTATGTACTTATCAGAGATATAGTTAACAAAATTATTCTTAAGTATACTTGGCTTATACTGAAAAGTAGAAACTATTAAACTACAGTTTATACTGTAGAGTATACTTTATAAACTAAAAAGTGGGCTGCAAGTGTAGAACTAATACTATATATGCCTACGTATAAGTTCACTCATTGTATAGTTCATACAGTTGCACTACAAAATCCAGGATGTAACCTAGTTCTGTACTCAAAGTTTACTACTCTTACATGTAAAGTATATGTAAAAGTATACTTTTGTAATCTAAAAATTTTGTCCCGAGAAGTATTGAAGTAGTATACTACTAGTGCATTGATGTTAGTACTCTTATTAGGTAAAGTATACTTGAGAATATTCTTTAACTATACTGAAGTTTACTTTGTAAGTATACTGGTACTTCTTTTTGTAAGGGTAAACATGCAGTAATTTTCACATTAATTGAACTAATGAAAACAGTAGGTGTAGTTTCCTTAAGACTCACATAGTCGATGCCTTCGTGGTTTCACACAGTGGACAGTCAATAACAGAGAGCCTTTGTTTCACTTTTAGCGTGATCTCATTGTGTTGAAATCAACAATAGTCCCACGAGCACCGCGGGCACCGGGGGGACATCAGCGCCTGAGACCGAATGAGCTAAGACAGAACCTCACCCACCTCCCACACTCCCTCCATCACTCCTGCCCTGCTCCCACATTTTCCCTTTAACACATTTAAAATCACAGATGACCTCAAACAGCTACGTCATTCTACTGCGTTCGCAAAAAAGCGAAACAGTTGTATTCGGATACACAGAGTTTCAAGTGATGCTGTGCTTGACCCCTGCACGTCGCTGGCAGCCACACAAGCCACATTTTTACATGCTCACAACCATATACTGTACATATGTCAGCTGGACAGTTTATACATACACACACTCATAAACCCAGAATAGTGACCAGAAACATAAACCTCTGGGATCTTTCCCACACACACTTTTTTCTTATCCGATGACCCAACACTCTGCTGGAGGGAGGGAAAACATAGATAGAGCGAGCTGTGTTTACTTTTAGATTCACATAAACACACACATAGATCTACTCCAGTGGCCCGCTGCATAGCAACACATTTTATTAACAGACGCAAGAGGTCAGACTCTATATGTGTGTGTGTGTGTGTGTGTGTGTGTGTGTGTGTAGCCTAATTATTTTTCCCCCCCAATGTCTACAACTTACCATTCTCTTTCTGTGTCTTTTGTCAATTCACCCTCCTTTCCTCTCACGTTTAATGCCTCGATTAAAGGGAGAGCGTTTTTTGCAGCATCTAGTGGTGTCCAACCGAGTAACCCTTCGCTCACTCCACCCTTTCCAAGACTGTGGTAACGCTGTTTGCCTTGCTCAGAGCTCATCCTTACCCAGGCTGTTCTCATACACTGTAGATATACCTTCGAAAAAAGAATGCACTGTATTTCCTACATCCATCCGTCCATCTGCAACCGCTCATCCCATTAGGGGTCACAGGGACGCTGGAGCCGATCCCAGCTGGTATTGGGCGAAGGCGGGGTACACCCTGGACAGGTCGCTGGTCCTCGCTGGGCACATGTATTTCCTACATATCCCACAAAATTAATATGTATTTAATCCACATAATCATGAAACAGGAGGTATAAAGAGTGACAAATGGCATGCATGTGTTGGGGTGGATGGGTGGATCAAAAACCACCAGACTTTCACCCAGGAGACCGGTGTTCATGAACAGTGTGAAACTAGAAATCAGCGCTGATTTCTTTGTAACATTATTTCCTCCTCTACAGTATTTTAACCAAAACCATGAACTTTTTGTGTAATTTTGCTGACTAAACTTAACCAAGTTATTTCCTGTGAAGATGGGAGCTTATTTGAAAAGACTATATACATGTATGAACCACTGTTTGAGGATATGTTGCCTTATAATAACACTAATTCAGGAGCAACAGCAGTCAGACTGCAGCTGGCGGTACCACGTTTTTTCACTCTACCTCAGTTTCACAAGCATGTCGGAGAACTACGAGGCCTTTGGGTAACGTAAAAACACAAAAGTCAGCCAGCGTTTGGTTTGTACATTCTGGGCTACTGTAGAAACATAGCGGCGCAACATGGCGGACTTCATGAAGAGGGCCAACTCTCTATGAAGATATGACGGACTCATTTAAAGCTAATGAAAACACAACAATGAATGAAAACACAGCTGTGAATATTATAATCCATTTCTGTTAATAGATCCCCTGATATACAACACGCTGGCCTAAGACAAGACTGATACCAATGTGGCATCTGTGTGCAAGAGTATTAACTCTTACTTAAAGCACACTTTACACACACAAAAGTGTGGTATATGTTTATGACATTGTGCATGTTTATGTCTATTTATATGTGTATGTCTTCCCACAGACATGGCTGTATTTCTATATGTGTTTGGCTGGGACCCACACACAGCACACAGTACACTAGACATCCATAAGTTTAGTTTTAAAGGAGGTGTATGGCACCCCAAATCATGCACAGATGATAGGAGACGCACAATTCTCTCAAAATAAATACATCTTTGTGAGTTCCAAGAGAAAAACATTTAACAGCTATATATATACATATATGTTTTTATGAGCAGGGTGTGTATACAAAGCTAAATCGGCAAAAAGATATGCAGTGAAATTATAAGTCTGCTTGTGCATTTTTGATTTATGCGTATCTGTGTGCGTGTGAGACGGAAAGTTTGCGTTGTGAGTTATAGAGCGTCCCTGCAGGGGAGCCTCGGCGCTAGAGAGGGGGTTTCCTGCTCTTTCTTGGCATATATGACTGGAACAAGTGGATGAGGAACAACAGTGTGACACAATACTCTTTGGCTTAGAGACGCAGCGAGTGATTTATTTCATATGTTATAATCAGCTCAAGGTTTTAAGTATGATGGTTTAGTTAATTTGACAAGTAATGTCTTTAGGAAATACATCACTCGGAGACTTTTTACTGAAAATAACATTTCAGGAGATGTTGGAGACAAAATTAAATCCCGCTCAAGTGGACGTAAAGTCAGACTTGAGAATACTTGTGCTTTACATCTGCTGTATTTCACGCTGTGACACAATAATTGTGGGATTGTGAAAGACGGAGAGCAGGAGACAGAGAGCCTGGTCTTTGTGAGTGTGACAATCTAATTGTTTATATCTGGTGGGATCTAATGTTTCGTCTGGTATCGCTCATCCTTGCTCTTTGTGCATCAAAACCTTCGAGAAACCTTTCGGCACATGCACGACAGCAAATCTGGCTCCGCTCCCATAAGGCTGTTTCAGATTCAGTCGGCTGTCATTTCCCTCTCAAAAATGAAAAGAAAACACACCCAACCCCCCTAGACAGAGGAAGAACAGAAGGAAATGAGAGAGGAATGTGTCAATAAAGAAAAAAAGAGAGAAGGATGAAGGAGAGACAGATTTACAAAAGAACTAAACAAAGCAGAAAGAAAGAAAGAAACGACTGTAAAGTACTGTATATTCGTCTTTAAAATGTTAATTTCACACACACGTATGTTTTGGCCCTTTCTAACTATATAGATATATCATCAAAAGTAGAAACACAAATGGGTGATTGTCAGTTTCTCAGAAATGCAGCTGAAATTCTTCTGCTTGGCAATAACATCACGAAGCCCGTATGTCAACCAATTACACAATACAGGTGCTGACAGCGGCACAGATGACTGCAGGAGTAACAACAACCATGAAATGAGGAAGAGGCCAGAAATCCAGATATGTTACTGGGCTTTGGTCCATCCGTTCAACAGCTCTTTTGGAAAACTGGATGTTTTGACCCTGTTTTAGTTTTAAAAAACAATCAAAATGGCGAGGTTCATTTCTCAGCCTTGAAATTGTAGTTTGACCAAACAATCTTGACTCATGGTAACTCACTGGGGCTGCACGGTGGTGCAGTGGTTAGCGCTGTTGCCTCACAGCAAGAGGGTCGCAAGTTCGATTCCGGCTTGGGACTCTTCTGTGTGGAGTTTGCATGTTCTCCCTGTGTAAGCGTGGGTTTTCTCCGGGTACTCCGGTTTCCTCCCACAGTCCAAAGACATGCTGTGTAGGTTAATTGATGACTCTAAATTGCCCGTAGGTGTCGATGTGAGTGTGAATGGTTGTCTGTCTCTATGTTGTCTGTCTCTATGTGCCCTGCGATGGACTGGCAACCTGTCCAGGGTGAACCCCGCCTTCGCCCAATGCCAGCTGGGATTGGCTCCAGCCTCCCCGCGACCCCTAACGGGATAAGTGGTTGACAATGGATGGATGGATGGATGGTAACTCACTGGTTTTATTCCTGAGCTTTCAACTGTATCACACAGTCTTCATCAGGTTGAAAGCTGCACATCTAACAAGCTTTAACCTTCATGCTGACATTTAAAGGTTCAGTGTGAAGAACTTGGCTGCATCTAGAGGTGTGTTTGCAGATTGAAACCAACTGAGTACCCCTCCGATCACTCCTCCAAAACTGTGGGAACGTCCCTCAGAGACCATCCTTACCATAATAACAATAACATAATAATAACTACTTTAGGAGCAACGGAAGTCAGATGGCGGCTGGCGGTACCAAGTTTTTGCACTTTATAGCTCACTCTGGTGGCCTTCAGGTAACATAAAAACATGAAAGGTGTACATATCCCACAAAATCAATGCGTATTAATTCATTTAATAGTGAACCAGGAAGTATAAATGAGGAGGTCGGGGAGAATGGGAGGGTGAAATAAACACGCCCATGAGTCTGCTGTTTGTGTCCTGCTGGAAACTGTCAACATTGATTTATTTGCCATGTAATATCTGTACTTACGTAACACCACTTCCGTATTTATTTTAATTCAAACCATGATCTTAGTAATGGCTTCCTGTGAAGACAGAAGTTTATTCGTAAAAAACTGTATGCATGTAACATGTGGAAATTGACACCTGTTGCTGGTCATTCATAGAGAAGGCATGAAAAATTAGCTATAACTTTTTGTATATATATTTTAGATATACAGGACTCTTTAAGGACATACTGCCTTACTATAATAACACTACTTTAGTAGCAGCAGAAGTCAGATGGCAGCTGGCGGGAACCACGTTACTGCAGTTTCACAAGCGTGACTACAATGGCCTTCAGGTAACGTAAAAACATGATGATCTTGATGGTTTGGTTTGCCCGCTCTGGGCTACGTAGAAACATAGTGGTGCAACTTGGCCGACTCCGTGAAGAGGACTTACACTCTACATAGAGATGAAGGACTCATTCTAAGTTAAAGAAAACATGATTCTTAGATTCAGGTGATTATACTCCAATGAAAACATAGTTATACTATTTCCATTTCTGCAAAATAGATCCCCCAAAATATTAGACCTTTAAGCCAACAGGGATAAAATACCTACAGAGCTCAACAGATCCGTCTCCGTGACAACTGAGGAAACTCCATACACTAATGAAGCACTTGTGACAGACTTAGATACTACAGTACAATATACTCATAAAGTATATTCTGATTCTATCTGAACATACAAACACTAACACACACACATAGCCTGAAACATATACTTCATAGCTTGGACACACAACCAAATATTATATTACACACCTATTACACAACAACAGTCATTTAAAGAGGCTCAGCTGAGTCTCGGATGAAAGTTCCCGGAATCACACACACATTAACGCACACACACCTTCTCGTACTTCACACACACACTCAGAATGTGGCATTTGCCATGTAGGGGCCAAGGAGGGGTTACACACACACACACACACACACACACACACACACACACACACACACACACACACTGTCAAAGAGAGGCAGCAATGTATTCTGGGAGGTGAGAGAAGTGGGAAGGAGATGAGAGGGATGGTGGTCATGGAGGGACACAAAGCACCAGATGCTAAAACTGATTAAAACAACAAAGAAACAAAGAGCAACAAGGAAAAACTGCTCCGGTAAACAGGCTGATGTTCAGAGGACAGACACACCTGAGAATACAGTTAAATACAGCTGTCACAACTGTTATTGCACATGAAGGCCTATTATCTTAATCATCTATCAATATGATTCTTCGTGATTATTGTTGGCATGTGGCAACACAAGAAGTACATGAAAAGTTACAGCTATATCTGTGATATTCTGTGTTTTTCTTATTTCCAACAAAACCAGTGTAAACAACGACTTGATGCTGCTAATAACTATTGTCTGTGCATCCAAGCTCCATTGTGATCAAAAACTAATAACCAATGAGCTATGAGTGAAATATTACCACATGCTCTTTTCTCCCGCTTGAGTAACATTTGCTAAAAACTACAGCACCTAGCTATTTATGTAAATTATTTAGACTGCTTAAAAAAAATTAAAGTACGTATTTGTGGGAATATGTGTTTAAAGATGTATATATTCAGTAGGAATGAATACACTGATGCTGGAGAACATTGCATAACAACTAGATCTTGTAAAAACATTACTGCCCTGTTAAAAGTTAAAACAGTATAACCAGAGACTGATGTACAGATGTAGTCACCGACACCTTCACCCACTGGTTTGTGGACTTGAAGCCTTGAGTTTGGTATTTTGGCAACATGCAAACGTTGAATAAGATGTTTTTAGGTGAACAAAATGTGACATTAAATTTTCATGAACCGAAAAAAAGCTCTGTGAAAGGGTTAAAGTTGTAATATTAAAACACAGACAACTCCCTGTGAACCTGTCAATCACAAGGTAGCCATGCCCTAAAGCTCACCCTGCTTTATAGACTATTTGACTCTAAATGGGACCATAATTTACTAAATGAACATCATGCTGTATTGAAGAAGACTTGAAACTAGCGACTGAGACCATAAACTCATGTTAACAATGTTTACTGAGGTAATAAATCAAGTGAGAAGTTGGCTCATTTTCTCATAGACTTCTATACAATCAGACCTCTTTTTGCAACCATAGTAGAAGGCCGCATGTCTAAGGCACTAATGCATTTGCTTCACTTCTCAGTCCCGGAGGTTGCCCACTGGTTATGCGTTAATTGAACTTCACACAGGATCACATCTGTATATGTGTGGCCTGCTGTATTTGTGACCACACCCAGTGAGTCTGTAGTACAGTGTGTGAAAACAAGAGTTGTGACCACTAGTTGGCAGCCAAGGTTGATTATTTTCCTTGGTGCAGTCACTTTTTAACAGCAAATCACAATAAATGGTGACCTCTTACACAGATGATGGTCTCTATTGTTTGCTTTCAGGCTATTTCACTATATTGATTATTAGAAGGAGGCTTAAACAAACGCTTCAGATAAGTGCTGCTCTTATCTTTCAAAGCACCATTTAACCACTAAGTGATCACCTTCCTCTGAAAGTGTGACCATCTTTGAAACATGGCTGCCATGCTGAGAGAGGCAGTGTGTGATTCCTATTAACTCCGTGTCAGCGCTCCACGCCCTGTTGCCATGCTCTATACATAGAGAGTGACTTAGAGGTGTAAAGCCTTCACACCGTAGAAATAGATTCATCACGGCAGCTTCACACAGGCTCTCCTCCAAAACCTCATAAATCCAGTTTCAGCAAATCACACGCTTTCGCTTGGACTTGATTTGAAGCTATGCCGAGCGCATTATGTCTGGATGTTGAGGAGATGTCATGAACTCTGAGACTGAGAAATCCATTCAGACCAAGCAGATCAAGTAGAAATCCACCAGCATTCAATGTGACATACAAGTGTTATATCTAAAGCCAGCTCAGATCCCAATAAAGGGTGAGTCCAGATTGTTTTGATCAAGTTCAATAATAATAATAATAATAATAATAATAATAATAATAATAATAATAGACAAAATACCAGAAGACATCCAATGTGCACAGTGAGTAGGCTTTTGATCTATGGCACAAAATAACCACACTATATCAAGGTTTTAATTGGTTTGCTGAATGATACCAGTGACTCAGCATCATTTATGATGAATTGCCAAGATTTATGGGTGTGAAAAATATTTAAAATTTTCAGTCATTTATTAGCAACACCAAACCAGGACTGGGTGATATGAGGAAAATCAAATATCACAATATTTTTGACCAAATACCTCAAATACCTACTGAAGGGTTGACCATTGGTGCTTTCACAAAATATTTACACAATGATGTTTTTGATAAATAATCATTAGTAATGTGGATGTAATGACTAAGTTGGACATTAATTAAGACAACATGTATGCCATATTACGATATCCCCTTTCATATCACAGTATCGATATATTATTGACATATTGCCCAACCATAGAACAAAATACCAACATGGTTGTGATTGAAAGTTATTTCCTCATGTTCGAAGCAGCAGGTGTCAAGAATGGTCCGCTCCATTCTGGAGCTTTCAATCATGTCACTTGATCTTCCTCAGCAGATTCCTCACTTTAAGGACTCGTCATCCATGTTGGCTTGCGGTAAAGCTGCCCACACATGATCAGCAGTAAATCAGCTCTGCGCTGGCTGTGCTATTGTTTTTCTATGGGGAGAGCAGTGGCGCTACCTTTCGTGCACCGCTCAAATTCCTATTGAGCAAAATTCAAATTATTTCAACTTTGAGCTTTTTTTTTGCTGTTGACCTTTCAACGTGCAACCAGTGAGATAACAGCTGTATGTGACACTTTTTGATGACATAAGAGCGCTGCAGGAATGAACCCTGAAACCTGGAAATGAGTTAACATTTCTGCTCACTGGTTCCCCCATCTGGAGGTCAATGTTTTTGTTTTGTTTTTTAATATGTTTTTAGTTAGATGCCTGAAACAAGGCCTGTGGTCCACACAAACGTAAAAGATTTTTACAATTAGGATATTAAATATGTCAATTGTGAAGCCTTTACGTTTCTTAAAAAAGGCAGTTGCTGACAAGTGGCTAAATGAGACTATTAAACACAGTTGTCCATCTTTAGCTTAGCGGTGACGAAGTCATGTCATGTGACCGTGTAGTTTGTCTATAGCCGTTACGTTAGACGTTAGCTATTTACTTCTGGCAATTGCATTAGCGCTTCAAGAATCATAAAAGTGGTGTTCATTTGTGCAGATTATCTTGCTGAACAAAATGTGTAAATAACATAAATGTGTGTTTGTCACAGAGCTTATTTTCTGTAAATAATCTAAAATCCAATAGAAAAGCCCCATTGGCTTGTTGTCGAGGGGCCCAGGGTGATGCCAACTCCCAGGCTGGCCTACAAAAATACATCATCCCTGCACTACTATATACTGGTGCTGCACTTTGCCTCTGCAAGTGTCTGCAATATGCACTGCACCCTACTTTGTGGTGAGCAAAGAGCAAATTTCCACAAATCATCTAAAGGCTGCTTAAAAGTTGAAACACTTGATTTTAGAAACAACAGCTGATAAAAGAAAAACCAAGATGACAAGGCAACTCCAACTGGTGAGGAAGATCGACAGCTCCAGAGCAGCTACTGAGTGGACCTTGTGGTGAAAGTGCTTGCCTGTGGTTGCTTCAGCCATCAACAAACTATAAAATGAGATGCAATGTCGACAAGCAAGACTTGCCATAAGTATCAACAGTTGCTGTACTGCAAATTACCGATGATTACTGTGCAATACCTGTGGTAGGTTCCAGATTGTAAGGAACACCACATCTAATTATGGCTGGTATTCTCACTCTGTCACTGGCTCTTACTCTAACACATACTACACCGCTACACCTGCTGCATCTGTCTGTTAACATGGCAAAGACATGCGTCATGCAGTGACACACTACCCACTAGCGTCATCTGGCATTGACATACAGGATGTAGATCATGCTGAGAGGGCGAAAACCCATATGCATGTGCACACACAGTCATTTCTGCTTTTCTGGGGACCACACATTTCTCTTTTCACATCTGCCAACATATGATTAAGCAACCAAGGTTGAAGTGAATAGTTGTGGCGAGGACTTGGCATCTGTGAACGTAAACATTTACATTCTGAGCCACATGATATGGTCACTACTGCCATAGCTAGTGGCTGATGGTGGCCAAATGGTGCTATGCATTCTCAGCTTAACTGTTATTAAAGGTGCAGGTATGTTTAACTGTATATAATATGTAATATAACAGTATGTGAAGAGGTTTTAGTGTCGATGTTATGTCAAAGGTGTCGCAGAGACATCTATTGAAATGAGCATGCTAACCAAAGCAAAGAAGTAGAGCTAGGAGGAGAAGAAGAAGAAGAAGAAGATCCCCCTTTTTTCCCCCCGCAGTGGGGAAATTCTTTTTCCCCCCCGTTTTATCTTATACATGTACATGCACACAAACACACACACACCTGGGCAGTAATGGAGAGATGTCAGAGGGGGGGGGCCGCCCCCCCACACCCCCCCCACCAGTTGGGGGTTTGGTCCCTTTCTCAGGGGCCCCCCGGCAGTGCCCAAGAGGTAAGCTACACCTGGGGCTTGTCACATTACAGATGTAGGGTCTGTATACATTTTGATAGTTTATTGGATTAAATCCAAAGTGGCGATAATTAAAAACAACAACTTGTATTTCAATTATATCCTCGCTGCCATCATGAGACCACTTTGTTAGAAGCAGGGCAGGCGGCGTCTCCACGAGACGGACCTTCAGCTAACGATTAGCCATAGCAAATAGCATTCAACCAGCGCAAACCCCAGCGCCAAGAGACACTGGGAGGTTCTAGCCAGCGGCAACGCTGGGTCTAACTGGTTGCAACAGAAAGTTCGCTGATTCAGAAGGAAGTTGTGGCTTTGCAGCTTTGGATTTAATCCAATAAACAAACTATCAAAATGTGCACGGACCGTACAGCCGCCGGTTAGTGGCACAGTAAACACAACAGCCTATAGCCTACGTCCTCAAGATTATAAAATAGTTTCAGCACGGTGGTTGAATCTTTTTTAAATATACCTGATGACTGTAGATTTAGATTGAATGGACCCAGTATAGAGGTGAAATGCTGCCCCCTATTTGTTTGGGGTACATGGCGACAACTTACACATTGCACCTTTAAGCATGCTGCAGGCCGCTGGCTCTGCCAACAGTTGTGGTGGTCTTTATCACTTTTCACAATCCAGGTTAGTCATTTTAATTCTTCTTAATTGCAGCTAAAACAAACTCTAGCTGTTGTAGCAGGTTTCTGCGGTCACAGTTAAATGAGCCCCAACGTTACAGACACACTGTATTTTCCTAAATGGTAATATTGTTCAAGGTCTCACAGTGACTCATCAGAAGACAAGAGGAAAATTCAGGCATTGACAGTGTGTGTTTGTGTGTTCAGTTAAATGAATGGACAGAACCAGCATTCATGAGAGGTAAATCTGGATGTGGTTCACAAGCAGCAACCTGATTTCTGCTGCTACATAAATTCATACTGTAGCTGCAACTGTCATCCTGCTGACAGAAAGGGAAATTACAGATGAGATTTTTAGGTAAAATTCACGACTTAACTGAAAGCTGAACTTTTGACTTATCAGTTCATATCACAAGTTTCCATTTTTTTTTATTACTATTGATTTAGAACAAGCAAAAAAAAAAAACCCCTCCAACACCTGCCACAAATAATCAAATCAAAATGGTTACGGTGACACAATAATAAAAATCAGTTGGTCATGCAGCACCTCTTAGATAGACACATACAAAACGTATGTGAGAAATGATCTAAAATAAAATACAAGACTCAAGATGCATATGCAATATTCACATAAAATTAAAAAAGCAGATTTAGTGGAAAACCCCTATTGCTAGTTACCTAAGAAATACCTAATTTTGTAAATTGTATGTGCTTCTTAACAAACAGCAGTAACTCTAAATGAACAAAATGTGGATAAAAAAGATGCTTTTTTGGTTTCATTTGACCTACAACCCTTTAAAATACTGTGATTATGTATATTTTGTGTGAATGGCCCATTAAACATATAGAACTACATCCACTCAGCTGTGTGTGTGTGTCTGTGTGTGTGTGTGTGTGTGTGTGTGTGTGTGTGTGTGTGTGTGTGTGTGTGTGTGTGTGTGTGTGTTAGTCTGCATACTTATAACTGTAGTGAATGATGAGTCTGAGGACGTGTGAGATTTTTGAACGATGCCAAACCAAACTCCACACAAAAAACAAACACAAAAAATGACACCAAATATGCCTTAAAATGAATGTGTTGAAAAAAAATAAAACCCTCTTCTCAAAAATAATATATCAGGTCCCCAACCCTACCTTGACCCCTTTTTCTTGGCATTAGTGAGTACCTGCTCTGTTGACCAGTCGCTGCATTAGAGGACTTTATTAGCCTTTGCACCCAGGCCCTAATTGATATTTGATGGATGCTGCGATAGTAACTCGGTCTCAGAATAGAGTACGGACACTCAGCCGAACCCAGAGATCCACACAGCAACCCTCTGATCCTCAGCTCTCACATAGGCAGGACATACCACAGCTCTGCGGCAAAGCTAAGACAGGAGCAGCGATTCAGAGTCATGGATAGACTGAGAGGAAGGGAGATGAAAGAGTGAAGGGAAGAGAGGGAGAGAAGTAGGATATTCACATTTTTCTTTCTATGTATGTCCCCTTTGTCTCTACTTGTCTTTCTCCCAGTCTCTCCCTCTATTCCCACACAGTTTTCCCTCTTTTTGGGTGCACTAACCTGCAGAGGGCCGCTGGCTGGCATGGTGGATCTCAGCGACGTCAGGTCGATGTCTCGGCCCTGCTCCCCTCTTTCTGTCTTCCCAAGTCCCTGCATAATAAAGGCCTGAAGCGAGCAAGCAGCTGAGCACACACACTCGCACGCTCGAGTGTTACCCCCACAGCGGTGAAAATGCTAATGCAAGGATGGCAGTGGTCGTTATGAAAGGAAATGACCCTGGATGCCAGGCACCAAGCACCAGGCAAGGCCAGGGAGGACAGCCGAGGGACAAACAAACGGCTTATTCACCCCGCTCCCTCTCTCACTTTTACCACTCTGTCTCTTTCTCCCACTATTCTCCCCCTGTAAGTTGCAAAAATGCTTCAATACAAAATGAACCATCATATTGAAAACCAGACAAATATTGTCCATCTGTTACCATATTTAAAATCAGTGCTGATGACCAATCCGATGACCACCAAGGTGCGTCTATTTGTGCTTGTTTGCTCAACAAAATATTTCTGCTGTATTTCTGTTAAGTTAACTGAGGTCAGACAACTTCTCGTAAAAAAAGCACTGAGGCTCCACTGTTAGCAGTTTACAGCTCTCTAAAGCAGGGGACCCCAGGCTCTGTAACAGGGACCCAAAGGATGGATGGAACAAACCAAGAGATATCAGGAGAGTTAGAGTCACAAAACCTGGACAGATAAAATCTGCATGGCTACATACAAATAGAGGTGAATAAAAAATAGGTTTTATAGATTGCAGAGAAGAGTTATGAGGTCAGTGAAGTGACTAGGCCCATCCATGGATACAGCAATATGTAGACTTTCTAAAGTTTGCCACCATACTGGTTTAGAGCAAGAAACTTGAGCAAGGATGTGTTTTTATTTAACTTTTTATTTATAAAGACCATTACACACTGAATTTAACGAATGACGAATAAACTGCAAATTATATGTATGTCAAGGACTTTTATTGTGAAAGGTAAGAATGTAAGAACTGGATCTGCCCCCCCACTTACTATTGTGTCTAGTCGCTCTTTAAACTATGTCACCCCACTCCTGGTGCACTTTCTTTGTACATTTACTGTTGCCGCAGTGGGTTTACTACAATGGGTTAGTCAAGGATAAGGATACAACACTCCCTGTCCTTTACAATGTGACCCTTTCATCAGATAAGGAAAAGCTCCCCGACAGAGGAGGGATCCCGTTTCCAGGATGGACAGGCATGTAATAGCTGATGTGTGCACAGAGTAACAACATAACGAAAATACAACATAGGCAGTCCATGACAGAAAATAATACATGTAATGTGAACATAATTGTGTGAAAAAGTGCATCCAGGAGAATGTCAGTGCCTCTCCACACCACACAGACACAGCCGTGGCAGCACGACCTCCTCTCCATGCAGAACAGATGGAGCTGAAGCAGCACAACCTCCTCTACACCATGGTTGTAGTTAGTTGTAGAAAGCCTGGTGTATACTGGTGAGGAGGGGTGCTTTGTGCTGTGGTTTCACACACAATGGCCGTGACAAAGTCTCAGTATTTAACACACTGGGAAAAAGAACAGGGGGGCGGCGGGGGGGCGCCCCGCGGGGGGGCGGGTGGGTTCTCCCTTGGCTCTTCTTGTGGTTTGCTTGTTCTCCCCCTTCTGTTCTCTCCTCTCCCCCTCTCCCCCCCCCTCTTTTTTTTTTTTTTTCTTTTTTTCCCTTATTTTTTTTATTTTTTTTTTTTTTTTTTTTTTCTTTTCTTTTTTTCCCTCTTTTCCTTTCCTAACCCCCCCCTCCCCAATCCACTATCCTCCCCCCCCCCCCCCTCTTTTTTGGACTGGTTAATGCCTTTATTAGTGGAGTAAAAGCTTAGAAAATCGACCTTGCTCCGAAAAAAATTGTTGCTTTTTTGCTGCATAATATTTATCAAACAGTTCACAGTTACGTCATCTCTCTTTAATTTCAAACAAGCGTAGCATGACTGTAAGTGGCATTTACCATCAGCATTGCAAATGACACAATAGCCTGCAGTGTAGACTAAAATATAAAATGTTTTAAAAGATTAGACTACAATGACTGACCTTGTGTAAAACTGAGAAGACACTGGAATACGCTGCTGTCGACTTTGAAGAGCGACAGACAGAAAGAAACCCTTCAAGCCCAGAAGCTATCTGTCAGCATGAGGATGGATAATAACACTCCGCAAACAAATACACAAATGACACACATTTATACTCAGATTCTTTGTAACTCTCATACAGCACACACACACACACACACAGCAGACCACCAACACATACAGAAAAGTTAAAAAAATAAACTTCTCGTCTCTCTCACTGTCTCTTGTTCAAATACGCACACATGCAGAGTGTCCTGAGGGGATGGTGGTTGTCAGCAGTGATTAAACACACCGTAAGCTGCGATCTCATAATCCTCAAAAAAATGATCACCTCAACAGCAGGAATTTCATCAGGTTAAGTGCACCTGAACAGAACATCACACACACACAGCAATCCTTTGTCCCATTTTGTAAAGACTCACACAGAGGCGTCATACAGGTGAAAAAGTTTTGGTGATTATAGAAATGTACAGTTACTTAATGATGAATGTCATTAATTGCAAAAAATCCATTAGCCCCAAAACCTGTTTGCAGCACTCTCTACTCTGAAATAGTAGAATAAATAAGATGGCAAATAAAGTTACATTAACTGTCAACACCTTTCATACAACATCTACAGTATAGACAAGCACAAATGTATGGAACAATATTCCTGCTCAATCGCTAAGAAAAAATTGTTGGCACTGTACGTTTTTGCAAACCACGAATACTTGAATGTTGATGCTTCTGCATTCAATGAGAGCAAGTGACGGAATAAATAGAGAGATCGTTATTGGAAGTTATGTGGTATGATAATGAGTATAAAAATCTAAAAATATATCTAAAATATAAAAGAAAGTTGACTAAAGGGCCTTTCACGCAGAATGCGACAATGGCACCACTGCTCTGTGAAACCCGTTAGCCTATTTCCAATGGCTTGTGCGGCGCCATTACGGCTTTTTGCTCGCCGGACTGTGATGTGCGAAGCTCAAACCGCATTTCACTGTGTCAAAGGCGGTAAAGGGTGGGTGGAATGGGTGGTGGGTGCTTCACACAATCACAGAAGTTTCACCCTGGAGTCGTGTCTCATGTGAAACCAAAAATATGCTATGCTAGTTACGTTACGTTACGTTACGTTACGTTACGTTATGTAATGTTACGTTACGTGACGTTACGTTACGTTACATTAGATTACATTGCATTGTTACATTACGTTGTTATGCTGTTACATTGTTGTTATGTTATGTTGTTAGTTTATGTTGTTAGGTTACGTTGTTAGGTTACGTTGTAATGTTATGTTTCATTGCATTGTGTTTGCATTGTATTATGTTGGTACGTTATGTTGCTATGTTACCTTGTTGTGTTACATTGTTACATTATGTTGTTACATTATGGTGTTATGTTACAGTGTTACATTATGGTGTTACATTACATTGTTGCGCTACATTGGAGGGCTGGCTCTTCCATCCGCCCGGCTGCACTTATGTAGTTATTTATAAAAATAAAAATGTTAATTTTTGTCTTAAAGCCATTGTGATGCGCTAGGCATAGGGTTCTCGGGGGGAGGGACCCTTACCCTAGTCCATAGGGGCTCTAAATCTGTATTTCGCCCAGGGCACCAAAAGTTACGTTGTTATTTGAACACACACCATAATCTTTTTTAGAACCTTAAACAAGTAGCATTGTTGCCTAAACCTAACCAATCGTTTCACAACATTAACCATGTGGCACTGTGCCTCTCTGCAAGCGTGATACAAGGCTGATATGAAACATATTTCTGCAACACATTTATGGTTCAGGAGCTGCACGGTGGTGCAGTGGTTAGCGCTGTTGCCTCACAGCAAGAGGGTCGCAGGTTCGACTCCGGCTTGGGACTCTTCTGTGTGGAGTTTGCATGTTCTCCCCGTGTAAGCGTGGGTTTTCTCCGGGTACTCCGGCTTCCTCCCACGGTCCAAAGACATGCTGTTTAGGTTAATTGATGACTCTAAATTGCCCGTAGGTGTGGATGTGAGCATGAATGGTTGTCTGTCTCTATGTGCCCTGCGATGGACTGGTGACCTGTCCAGGGTGAACCCCGCCTTCGCCCAATGCCGGCTGGGATCGGCTCCAGCCTCCCCACGACCCCCAGCGGGATAAGCGGTTAACAATGGATGGATGGATGGACATTTATGGTTCAGAAACATCATTCAACGCATCCATGGTCTGCAGAAACATACAATGCCAAGAAAATTCTGATGGCTGGGGTTCTCATAATATGTATGTTGGCTTTTTTCATATTTCCAGTATGGGCAAACTGCTTGCTCAAAACATGGACACAATTATCCAGTTAGGACGCAGCTTAAGGGAGTGAGCTTGTGTCAATTTCCTCTCCAATAACAGATAATGTGTTTGCTGTCCTCCGGCCACAAAAGCTGAAACATCAGCCCGTTCTTTTATTCCGTTCTTGAAACATTTGCATTAACAAGCTTCCAGGAACTGTGAGATGACACCGTCCCACAAGTTATTTTGTTTTTGTGGTTTTCCAGAATTACACTTCCACACATAAAGGCCTGTTTGCCTATTAGCTGGATTGCTGGAAGTGTTGGAGCAATAGATTCCATGTTAATCCGTAAATGAGAGGTTAAAAACAAACTGTCCGGCCCGCAGGATTTCATTCCTAGAAGAGGGTTTACATGAGTTACTCAGCCGAAACCGCCTCATTCACTGGTTCCAGAAACAGGGAATCTTTAGAGGGTGCCAGTTACAATATTCACTTTTCCCAGTTCTTCCTAGAAAGAATAACGGCTGTGTGGAAAAAATAGAAACATCAACATAGCAAACATCTTTATCCTGTCTCTGGGTTTAGAGACTTAAAGGATGAGGGTTTTGACAGCCAAATAATCCTGCTCTAGAAAAGGTTGCTCATGTTTGTACACGTCTGTAAACACAGTGAAGATGAACAGGTAGTTTAGGGCGAAGGTGGTGGTTTGAGTTCATTAAGGGCATTTTGTGCATGTTTCTATATGTGGAAATTAAACCACGAGCTGTAAAGTCCATACCTGTCATTTTGCTTAATCCGTGTAACGTGTTTATCTCTGTAAGTGAGGCCTTCAGGGGCATGTAGCAGTTTTGCTTGACTGTAAACAGAGTTGTGAGGTGTTGCGAAACACCAACAAAACCTGCAACACAGGCTTTTTGTTTCAGTGTCCTCTCTCATGAATGGATGGGAATAACTTTTGTTTGTGTATGGAGGTTATTAATAGCAGGGCCGGAGCTTGGGAGGTACATGCCTCAGACCTGCCCACTTTAATTCACAACCTATTTTACTGGAGACATACTGTATAATTATAGCTTTACGATGCACTATTCTCCACAAACTTGTTATTCACAGTGTATTTTTCGAAAACATAATCATTTAAAATGTAAAATTGTCTAATTGTATGTCAATTTCTGCTCCAGTCTTTTCAAAATAAAACCACTTAGGTTTAGGAAAAGTTGTACTTGGTTAGGTTTAGGCAACAAACTACTTAGTTAGGCTTAAGAAAAAAATGTGGTTTGGGTTTAAATAACACCAGAAGTGCCATAACCTGAGTATGGAAGTTACGTGGCAAATAAATCAACTTCACACGGGACACAAACACCGTTCTCATGGGTGAAAGCGGATTACATACCAACTGATTTTATGCTGACCATCACAAAAAAAATGTAAAATTCATGTCTGTGTATGTGAATCAATGCATTAAATTTTGTGAATATTTCACAAACAGCTTTGTGACTGGGCTGTATGGACTTATGATGCTGCTGAGACACTACAATAGACAACAAAGTACCTCACACCATTTTGCATTTAACAAAGCACTTATTTGTATCATGTATGTTATATGCTAACCCAATGCCATGCCTTTATTTAGCTCGCCGAGGGGTGAATATTATCTGCATCTATGAAGATGCAGTACCAGCAGGGGGCAACAAAACCTCTTAGTTAGGTTTAGGAAAAACATCATGGTTGGCCTTAAACTAAGGATGTAAACTAAGTACAATACATCCAGAAACAACTTAACATAAGTAGAAAAACAAGTCACAAACATTGCTAACGTAGCTTACAAAACAAAACACTGGTCTCCTGTTTGAAAGTCCTGTGTTTGTTGGACCCATCCACGTCCCATCCCACCCACCATGAGCAGTATATCGCTTTTTATTCAGTTTCACTAGGTCTGAGTGTAGCATATTCACACAATGCATTTACACTGCAGAAATGACAAATGTCACACATAAAGCAAGTGCTTTGTCTTATTGTATGCTTTTGCCTTGAGCATTATCACTCACACCTTTTCGTGCGACTGAACGCTGCATAACGCCACACAGTTCCTTGAAACTAAACTTGAATTGCGGTTTGTTATAATTGTTTTGCGTGCCTGACATCTTGGCCCTGTAGCCTAAGAGTACCTGTTTCATTCTCGCCATCAACTTCTGGTGCTTGCTCTGTACCTTTACCTCAAACTGCAAGTTTGTTTTTATCATATACAAGTTACAGAGTTTGGCACGTTCTGGCCTTTTTAGCTCCACATTTTCTGTTTCTATTCTCAATTTTGTCCTTTTAATATACTTATATTTGTCTTTCTCGTCCAGTCCCTTGCAGTATTGGTCAGAGTTTTATAAAGAACCTAATGCGATCTATTTATGTAATGAGTACTTGTAATGATTACTTGAAGTCTTGTCACTGACCTTATGGCCCCAAAACCAGCCGACCGACCAGGAATCTTCCCTTTTTTCCAACTCCGTCCCTGATTACTCTCCATGCAAGCAGATTTCACTTGTGATTTGCCTCAGGTCATTTGAATCCATTAAAAATAAATGACTCATGCTGTGAAGGTGAAAGTGAGACATCACATGTCACACAAACAAAGCTGCTGGGAAAAGGCGTGCAAGTGAAGTAATGGTGTTTATGTACAGTAATGAGTGGATACCTCCAGGTGTAAAATGCTTGAATCGTCATGGGCTGTTTTAAATTTGCTGCACAAAACAAATTTCAAGCTTGACTCTGGTAATGAGGGGTTAATGAGGTGAAGTTACAAGCTGACTTAAGAATGATGGGAAAACAGAAAACACTGTGAACTAGCTTTTTAGCTGTAAACACGAGCAGCCCTTTAATTAAGCAATTCAAGCTGCAGTGTGCACATTATCTAGCAAGTAAGTGAGGAGTTTACTGGAGTTATGATACACTGAACCAGTATGAAGTGAGTGATGATTAAACTGACTGTTTGTGAAACCCATGATTTGTCCAGGTACCTAAGAGGTGTGCATTGGACTCTAGTGGGAGCAATACTCATGCATTTAATGAGTGGAATAAACAGTGTATTTACCTGCTCTGCTGTTAGATATAATCATTAGCATGTCAGGATAACTAACTACATTACTTACAAGTTAGTTAGTAGACCTACAGGAGTTATTTAGTTGCTCTGTTCTGCTCTTTAATGGTTTTGAAGTTAATTTTCAAGTAACCCCAGTCAAACTCTTTACCCGAGTGTTATGTTTGCTAACAGCAGTAATTTTGCATCATGCAAGGCTTTTCTCTTGTAATGTTAAAAGTGAAAACATCCTGTTTGAAAATGCAAACAAGTGGGCTTGGCTACATAGCCAAACAGGTTTATGGTAGAACAAAATAACACTCTGATGTTACATTTAGTGCAACTATAGAAAAAAATGAAATGCAATAACCAGACTGTTTCTTTATTTCCACGTCCTCTACAGGGAACGCTGACTTTTTATGTCATGGAACATGCAGCCAAAGAACGTGTATTGCCAAGAAGTGAAAGTTATTCATTCAGTTGCAACATCAGCTGAGGAGCAAAGCTATTTTTCTGCCATTTTGGACTAAAAACAAATAGCAAATGTCTCCCCAAAAAGTGTTGTACAAAGTAAAGCTAAATTATTTCTATTCCATTGTCATATTCTATCAAAATGGCCTTTGTTTAACAATAAAATACTATCAATACAATAAGCATTTTCAGTCTAAATTGGCTGCTGCGGTGCTTGTCAAAAAGCCCCAGTTTCGTCTCTTTGCTTCTATACTCTTTGATGCAGCTTTGGGTTCGACCTTTCAGCGTGATATCATGTAGCCATCAAGTGTACATTTAAGATTTGTTTTACAGATTTCCCATTATATAATAAGTCATCTGGAAGCAGTTAATAGTTAGCCAGTGACAGCATTTTCATCCAACTCATGTAGCTAATGTTTTCAGCATAATTCAAACTATTTTTAGCGGTAAATTGGCCGATGTTGTCAATGTAAACTGCATGTGTGCCGGGTGGGAGAACACAAAGCTCGACAGGCATTAGCAACAGTTACTATGGGGGGCGGGGCTTAGCGAATGGTCAGCTGAGACTTGCTCTGACGTGGACGGACCTTTTCCAAAGGAATCAAAATTAGCGCGTGACACTGTGTAGTGATACTGACTGGGACTTATACAATGTCGATCCTCTGTCTTTGCCAGTCTGTCCCTTTGTTGTACTCTCTCTCTGTCACACAAACACACAATGATAGGGCTTGAGCTGTTGAGTACCAGGCAGCGCTGACCTCTCGCTCCCTACCTCTGTCTGCCGTACACACATGCACATACAAGCACACACTAACCAGACAGTGCCAGTGTCTCATTCTGGCGATGATGAAAAGGCCTTTATGCTCCAAGGATTTTCATCATAGTAACGCAAACACACACACGCTCTGAATCCACAGGTAACCCACTTGAAGGTTAACATCTAAGCTTCTGCTACCAGCTGATAACATTATCAGACCAAACACTCACGTGCCTGCACACACTAGCAGACATGTAAACACATATTATCACGCCCACATTCAAATGCAGATAAGTGAAGGAGCAGGCTACTGTGGGATGTGGATTGCTGGTTTTGTATCACTGACAGGTGCACATGTGCCTTCATGTAGTTCACCTATGTGACTGTGTGTGGCATGTCAGCATTTTGAATTAAAGGCTTCCTTAGTGTCTTTCGATACACAACTAGTGGGCTATCTCCAGGTCTGAAAAGCGAAGCCAATGCCGAAGTGCCTTAAACATACATGCTTTCTAACAGCCAGCAGGGGGCGACTCCTCTGGTTCAAAAAAAAAAATCAGATTGTGTAGAAGTCAATGGAAAAATGGCCCTACTTCTCACTTGATTTATTACCTCAGTAAACATTGTAAACATGAGAACAGTCTCAGCCATTATTTTCAAGTCTTTTTCAATACAGCATGATGCTCATTTAGTAAGTTATGGTCCCATTTTGAGTCAAATAGACCATATAGCAGTTTTGGCGTAAAGTGTGTTTTCAGGTCATGAAAGTTAATTATAACGTTTTAGTGACCTCCACCCTCTCATGTTGCTTCTGGTTGCAAAAAAACAAGATGACATCGCTGTGACTATGTCCACTTCTTATACAGTCTATAATTAAACATACAACATATCAGTAAATATCAAAAAATATTACTTCAGTTATTTCAACACACTTGTAAGGGATTGCGTCAAGGGTGCTGCGTCGCCCTGTTGGGGTTTATTTCACAACAATGACCCTGTAACTGTGCATTATCCCGTTTATTGCATGGCTATTATGAAATCAATCATTTGACACAAAAACGGTCCACCAGAGTCTGACATCAGAGTAGCAACAGTCTGTTATAGCCAATCAGACTGGGGTATTCAGTAAAACGGTGTAATAAATAGAAATAATCTGGAGTTAAACAGACAGAATTCAATGTAAAATCGTAAGGTCCTGACACGATACTTAATAAACCAGGATTGTTGTGAGGCAAAAATGGGTCAACAGTCGATTCTTACCAATTTAAGCGTGTGTCTGCCCTGAACCCCTGCTGCACACATTAAACTCTTTTATAAGATGAACACCAATTTATGGAGATTGGATGTTTCTAAAGGTGCTGTAAAGGAAATTTGAGTGTTTTAGTCACCGCAGGAGGGCTTTGATAAAAAGAAATGGTTGACAAAACACACAGGCTGTGAGAGAGACTGCAAATAAACCGAATCACACACACACACACACACACACACACACACACACATGTACACACAGACGTACACATGCAAAATACTTGAATATCAAGAAATATTCATTTTCGATTTGAAACTGCTATTGTTGCACTCAAAATTACTCCAATTTCAGCACCCATATTTCACACACACACACACACACACACACACACACACTTGGGCTGAATGTTTTCTTGTTGCTTTAAGATGATTACTTCCCAAGAATACATTACTTTTTGTCCTGGGAAACAGGAAATTAGATTTTAAAGCTGTAGACGTCATTTTTAGTTGTCGTTCCCAAATACTCATTACGTGGTAATATTTTCCACCTGTTGAATGCCCCTCTGCATGCACTCTCATTTTGGAGATGCAGATGTCTGGTTGAGCCACTTATTGACCCACCTGCACATCTTAGCCTCCATTTACAGATTTTTCACATTTATTCTACAGTAACAAGATTTAGCTATAGAGCATTGGAGGAAACAGCTGCTGACTGAAATGCTTAGTCTAACTACAATTCAAGGCTATTATGATAATTATGGCATGGATGACAATGTGGCATTGTATTAGTGCAGTCTACAGCACACACACACACACACACACACACACACACACACACACTGGTGCAGACAGGCACACATGTGAACTGTTCTCGCAGCCATTTTCCTCAGAGAAAAGGAGTGAATTTTTGCACTCAACCATAAAGTATTTGCAGATACATAGCTTCAACATGATTTGATAATACTTGATATATTTAATCATTTCAGCCACTAACACCCCACCCATGAGGGATTTCCAATATATAAAAACAAACACTGAGTCTTTATGGTTATCTTTTGTCCCGCAGGCAAGCCATTACAATTAAAACAAGTTACTGTATGGGAACATGGCCAAACAAAGACGTTTCTAATGGGACCAGATCAAAGTGTGTAATTATCTTCTTTGGTTTTCTCTTCTTTAATTACTCCCCATGTTTAATCACATTTGTCTCCTCTTCTCTCCACCCTGTCATAGTTAACCTGCTCCTCTCCCCACAGGGAGAGAGACCTCATTTCTGTTAATTGGACTGTTACCGGGGGAGTGAGAACATGTGTAGGTACATTATGGGTTTCTACGGGTCTGAATACAGAGAAATTTAGAGCCACAGAGCGAGTGAGAAAAGCGGAGAATTAAAGTTTATAGTAAGATCAGGTCTGGACTCATTAGTGACACTATCTGGTTGAAGCATGTACTGCTGAGTAATGTGACCTGGTCCCCATATTGTACCTTAAGTTCCCTTAATTATACTTTGAATGAACAAAGGCATATATCTGAATAATTCTACCAATATATTACCACTGTAAAGGTGATTGTTATGCAAAGATGCAAGATTAAAACACAATTCAAATGTTCAAGGTGCATACAACACACACCAACGCCAAGGTACCTCACCTGGTTGCCTCTGTCTTTCACAGCCTCAAGACCACAAACACTAAAAAAAAAACCACTTAAAGCAACTGATTTGTTTACATTTACTATGTGGTTCTGCACATGTATTTGCTCTCTTGAATCCAAGCTTATTACAGCAAGAACATAGCTTTATTAGATATGTTAAGTTCACTTAATTAGCCATATCCATGTACAATTCTACATTACCATTATAAAGGTCGTTGTTGTAATTTTGAAGCAAAGACACGGGGTTAAAACATAATTCGAGTTTTCACATACAATGTGCGCATAAAACACGACATGCAGCATCACCTGGTTGCCTCAAAGGTTGCCCTCTCTGTCACAGGCTCAAGACCACAAACTCTGACAAAGACTTTAAAGTGTTTTTATTTACGATATTGTGGTATTTCACATTGCAATATGCTCTTGTGAATCTAAACTTCTTACAGAAAGATGAAGCACGAGGGGTGTGTAGTCAAGTGGGGAAGAAATGTAACAGCACGAATGTATAATGGCCTGCATACTACAGTTATTTCATTTTACTAGAGGTAATTATGTGCTGAAATATTCCATATAAATATCAGCACAAACAGCCTAAATGGTACAATGCACTGTAGACTCAAGTATTGTGTGTTTACAAGACTTCTCTCAAGATGCACCGACACACTCACTGTGAAGCCCATGCAGTGTCACAGGGAACGGAAGTGACAGGTCCATTGTTGCAACATGAGATTTTTAAAAAGATCCTCTGACACACAGAAACACCCACATACATGCAGAAGACACTCTTGAGTTACTGGCATACCAGTCATAATTCAAGAGATTAGACCGGGGTGAAGCTGTCACATGAAGAAGAAAGAGCAAGAAATATGAATGATGTGCAATAAGTCAAATATTAGTCCGAAAACAAGTGAGGGGAAGTTTCATTCAGCATCCTCGCTAGCATGTGGTTTGAGTGGTTCTCAGCTGACTTGATGTGTTAAACGACCATTTGTTGTTTTTGTTTTATTAAATGCTGAAAACAACAGCCGACTTTCTCCCACTGCAGACATTTGAAGCCTGCATCCGCTTTCTCACTGGTTTCAAAACCACTGAGGTTATATCAAGTCCTTGTTCTGCAAAAATGTTTCTACATTCAGAAGCAAATACATTACAAATTAGAGATTCCAGATTCCTCTATTATTATCTCTCAATATACAGGTATAAGAGATTAAAATGCTTGTGTTCTGGCTCCTTGACATAGCAGCATAATAGCACTAAAAATTAACAATTAACTGTAAAAGAAATTGAATGGTAACAATAAAACGCAATATGATACAATGAATTAAAATAATAATAATATAATTGTGCAAATAGTGGGTTATTAAGTGTATAAGATGCTGTGTGTGCAAATGTGTACGATCTACTGTATATTTACATGTTTTGTGTTTGCACAGTTGCAGCACAGTTTTAGTGTTAATTGAATTTGATGTCACATGACAGGCTGAGGTAATATGATGGGAAGCAAAGAAGGAAATGTGAAAAAATGTGGGAAAATTACAGTTTTTTAATTAATTTTTTATTTATTAATTCTTATAATCTGAGGAAAGTCCGCAAACACAATGCAGAAAAATATCAGAACACTGGATTATCTACATTCATCTTGCTAGCGCGAGCTCTTTATTACTGTAAAATTTTACTTTTAATGTGCTTATGATGCCTAATAAAGGTATAATGTTTAGAGAAAGAAGCCTATTTTACAGAGAGAGAGAGAGAGAGAGTGAATTTTCCTGCCTGAGCTGAATTTCTCCAACCTGTTGTAGCTTGTAAGGACGGACCAATTCTCAATAAGCTGGGTCAGCACGGGTTAGACTTGACAACTGTCAGTTCTCTAACCTGCATCTGCTCACACACTGACATGCACACACATATATACATTTGCAGAAATGGGGGGACAGACATGAAGCCATGGAGCTTTTAACATGCTATGACAGGTTTTAACCAAGACACGGAGACACAGAGAAAGTGAGTTAAAAGCATGACCCTTAGCAAAAATGGGAAAATCAGAAAGCTCTCTGGACACACATTTATCAGTTTTTTTTTTTTGTAGTGCAACATGAAAATTCACCCATCTAGAGATTATTATTGACAGCTGAAGTTGTAGAGAACAGTCTTCACATATTCATCCTCTACATACTCATTTGCTTGCTTACGTGTGTGTGTGTGTGTGTGTGTGTGTGTGTGTGTGTGTGTGTGTGGGTGAGCTGCATAGGCCAGAACCAGACATGTAAATGCATTCCCTCATCATGCACACATCCATTGCAATCCATAGAAAACACTGTTAGTATCAGAAATGGTGCTGCAGCACAGCCTCCCCCTGTAAATGCTAATGAGTAAACAGTATTTTGATGCTGACGTTCCTTCGCCAGAAAGGTCAACGAAAGCAAATCTGAAAAGAAAAATGTTTTACTTTTATCAGTAAGGCTTGAACATAATACAGTACAACAGGCGTTTTTGTCAGCGAGTCAACATAGCCGAAGGGAGGACAAGCAGGGAGCAATTATGCAGACTAGAATTTCTGGATTTAAGATAAATTTGTTGAATTTCCTCACCACTTTCATTAAAAATACAGCTTTTTAACTGATGTTTAAACATTTTTGAGTCCTTAAAAAACTGGAAACCAACATGCTTCTTTGGAAATCATAGAAGCTATCACACTTTTGTGTTGGAAACAGTGTGTTTGACGGAGTGAAAGATAAAACTAGGTGACAGAAGGGGAAGAGGTTAAAATGTCCCTTTTGGTTTCTTTCTGAAAGCCCTCCAAGTCAGTGAGTGAAAACTGATGTTGTCAGAATGTCTCAGCTAATGAAATCCAGCTGTTTGAGTCACTCTAATCAGACCTGTTGCTTTCTTGAACATATCCAACACAGCCCTGTGACTGCAGCCGGTAAGACATTTCAGTTGACTCAAAAGCTGTGCGTAACATTTGGATTCCAGGTATTACACTGACATCCAAATGTTTGGAGAGCAATGATTGTAAATAAGCTTCGGTTTTTCCTAGATTGCTCAGTATCAGCCAAAGACGGCTCAGTCCTGAGTCAGCTAAATATTAGCATTTTTAGCAGCAAAGTGTGATTCACACTGATGTGGACATCGATCTGTATGCAGGGCGTAATTTATTACCTCTGCCAAGGTTAAGGGTCTTGGGTCAAGAAGGTCATGTTTTCATTGGCATTGGTTTGTTTGCTTGTTTGTTTGTTTTCTAGGAATGCTTGCAATCCGAGGATTACAGGATTACTGCAAAAGTTCACGATGGATGTGAATGAAATTTTTTGGAAAGGCGGGATGTGGCACAATGAACAATCCATTACATTTTGGTGGCGATTCGGATTCACAAATTTATTTCAAAGAATTCCAGTCAGCCATAACATTAAGACCACTGAGAGTTGAGTTCGACCAAAGCACACTAGGTGATTGCTGGAAAGACGATAGCTTTGATACAGCTGATCTCAGCATAAACAAAATGATGGCGCAAGCTGAACAGAGAGGGGGGCAATCATACTTGGGCACCTTAGCGGAGGTCCGCGCCTTCGCACTTTACAAAGCGATAGTAACGAGACGACTTATAAATGGCACAACATTACACCGACAATCTGCATGTCATGAGGACACATTTTAGGCTTTTCATGTATCATTTGTACGCCATGCAGCAAGTAAGGGATGATTTACAGCGAAAATGTCAAAAGCAGAAGCTATGAAGGGGTTTATTTCACAATAATGACCCACTAGCTGTACATTATCCTACTTATTACACGGCTACTTACTTAAGAAATCAATAATTTGTCACAAAAACAGTCTGCCAGAGTCCCAGATCAGAATTGAGCCCATAGCAACGGTCTACTATAAAGCAATAACAGATCATAGAACGCTATGATTGACCAATCAGAATTGAGTATCCAACAAAGCTGTGGAGTAAAACTCAAACTAAGTCAAATAAATATGGAAAAAAATATAACATCATTACAAAAAACACACCAAACATCACTAAAACCATGCCACTAATGTCAAAAACATAACTTAAGAGACATCACACCGGTCTCATGGTTGAAAGTCGTGTGTTGGACCCTTCCACCTCCCCTCCCGCCCATCATAGGTGGTCTTGCTCGCTCTTTATTCTACATCACTGCTGTGAGTATAGCATATTTACTTGGACGCATTTACATTTCAGTCTGTGCAGATTACATATACACAAATACTCCAAAAGAGCGCTTATTTCCGCTAATGCTCCCATTATTTGCTTTCATCAATTAATCCAAGGCCAAAAAAAATGACCCACTCCACAGTGTACGTTATTATGCTTTTGCGCTATCCCCCTTTCCTTTTCCCCCTTTCCTTTATATTGTTTCTGTGCATGTAAAAGGTCTGCACGGTTACAAAGCCCAACGTCCACACAAACACTGCTCCTGAACTGCCTGAGATGCCTTGCTTAAAGTCCCGCCTTTTGCTCCATAACGTGGAGATGTCACAATATACCAATATAGCAGCTGGTTTGGCGCCCTCAAACAAAGCTAGTTCGAATGGAGCTGGAGCGGAGTCCGAAGAGTTTGGTTCAGCTGACCGAGCACAACAGTAGACCAGCTGACCAATCAGAGCAGAGTGAGCAGAAGAAGAAGTGCTGCAGCACCACCAGTATAAGAAAAATAACATGTCTTATGAACATTAAAGCGTGTAAACACATTCTAGTAGAAACACAACATACAAGTATGTACCTGAAAATGAGCATAATAGGTCCTCTTTATCACTGTGCAGTGCAGGTCTCTTGTTACGTCACTGAGGCCTCATGCTCTGCAGCTATGTCACTGAGAGTATTTGTCCTAGGGTGTAACTGGGATATGTTCCACTTTCAGTCTTGTATGTCTCAAACTATGGGGGCCAAAATGTGTTGTTTTGCAGTCTAGTAATCTGCCGAACAGAGAGAGACTCGAATGAATCCTTCATTCTGATGGAATAATTTTCAGTCAGTTTTTCAGCTTACTGAAGGAAGAGTCAAGGGTGTGTGTGTGTGTGTGTGTGTGTGTGTGTGTGTGTTTTATGTTATGAAGAAATGCTGAGCCAAACTCTTCCAAACACATGCCTCCTGCTCTCCAGGACTTTTACTTACTTTAATTGCCAATAAATGTCAAGGTGAAACAACATGACTCTCTTACATCCATGGCCCTTATATGTCCAGTTTAATAGATACCAAAGTACCCTCCATAAGGGGATAAGAGAAGTTGTAAAATGATATTGAATTTAATGAAATATTGCTTGCACAGTGAATCTCTCAGCATGTCAACATACAATATTTGGTAGACAATCTGTTGACAGTTGTATATACAGTGTAGTATGTACATTTTATGCATTCAATAATGTCGTTGTGCTCTTTCCAAGAATGTGTTCAGTCCTGTCATGCTCTTGTGGTAACGTTGCATATTGTTTCAACGCCTTAAGCAAAGTGCAGGATAAACAAGTGTAGCATGTGTGCACACAGGTGAAGGAGCACCCCACCACACACTAAATCTTTTTCAGGTCAGGAATTAAAACCTAAGTTTAATGTATTGCTCTAATATTAAACTACTGGTGGTCATGTGAAGATCCAAATCAACACGTCCATGACCCAGTTTGGTTAACAAACACTGGAGTATCTGAGAGTCGCAGGTATGAAAACATTCATAGCAACTCTTTATCATTCCTGGAGTGTTTGCTGATTGTGCAGCAGCAATACTGAGCAAATTACCTCGCTATCAACAGTGGAAGCTTAGATAACAGTCATATTTGATAAGCTATGGCAATGACTGTATACGTTTGTCAGCAAGGTTTACAGCCCACACTGTATACCAGTGGTGATTTTTATGGCATTTTGGTCACTTTTGTGAAAGAATATTTGCATGAATATCTGGAGTTAGTGTGAAGAAGGATTCTAAGATGTGACGTTTTGTGCGCCTTATAATACGCTGCGCCTTATATATGAAAAAATACAGCGATATTGATATTTATTGATAGTGCGCCTTATTGTCCGAAAAATACGGTTGTCGTTATTCTAAAAAAAAAGTATAATTACATTATGAGAGTTGATTCTCAGGCTCTGTACCAACATAGTTAGGTTTAAAATTAATTTGGGATCCAATTTCGCCAAAATGAAAAAATTAAAAATAAAAATATAGTCATGGATACCTGATAGGACATCGTTATGTCTCAGACTGGTTGCTCTTTACAGAAATATTTTTATTGATTAAAGTGACAGTGAGAAAATGTTTTGCTCTCATCAGGAGATCCCTCTTTGGTGTGCTGCATCTCTAGGGCCTTGGTGTCAATACTTTGGACCCCTGCTGTCAAAATAAAACAGGAAGTCCCACAAAGAACAACACTGTGCATATCTGTAACTCTTCCTCCTTTAGGTACCAAGTAGACATACATGTATCATGTATGAGTATTAATAAAAGCATAAATGTATTTGTTCACTTTGCAGCTGCTGACTGGCTCAGGATACTGGAGTTTGCGTTTGGTGACAGATTCTATCAAGACTCCCAGAATAAAGAGCAGTGCTTCCGGTTTGACATGTCAAAATAAAAGTCAAATTATGAACTTGTTTCAGACTGACACAATTGTATCCATTATTTTTTTTTTTATATTTTGTTTATATATGTACAGTATATATACATCTTTTTACCTGTATAAAAGTACATTTTAAACAAACATAAGCATTCAACATAATACCCAATAATTACAGTGAATGATTGCAGTTTCTTGGGTCAGCAAGGAGTTTTATTTTATAAATGTAGGAGAATAAGCACAATAAAAAAAATAAAAATAAAACGAAAAAAATATAGTTACCTACTTGAACCTGATCAGTTTAAACAAGATGAATGAATAAATAAACGTCATAAATTACACACACATTTATCAGCACCCTTCTGTCAACCTCATTTAAATATATATATATATATATATATATATATATATATATATATATATATATATATATATATATATATATGATATATATATATGACCAGAAAATATATGATGAGGATTATTTTTTAACGTATGAAACTGACTGTTTGTGAGCTCACAACTGTTATAGCAAACCAGAAATATAAGGTGAGAGGTGTTTCCTCTCCTTCCTCAGTTCTATTTGCTGGACACAGCAGGTGCACAGCTGGATCTGTGTCAGATCAAACAAATACAGACTGCTGTCCTCCACAAAATACTAACAGAACAAATAGGAGGTGTGGTGCGAGTACATAGCGTGAGAGCTGCAGGATGTACTCACAACCTAAAAAAATGGGATTATGTATTCAACAATAGCACTGTTGTGATTCACTTGATTAAACACATTTAGGTAGGTTTATGTTGACCCAGTAGTGGAAAGTAACTAAGTACATTTACTCATGGTACTGTACTAATGTTCATTTTGAGATACTGTACTTGAGTATTTCCATTTTATGCTCTTTTATATTTCTACCCCACTACAAATCAGAAAGAAATATTGCACTTTTTTTCTGCACTACATTAATTTATGTGTTTAGTTATTTTGCAGAGTCAGATAAATGATACAAATTACATTCAACAAATACATTATGATGTATTATTATGGATAAAGATAAGGCTTTATTGATCCTTGGTGAACTTCACAAGCTACCCAGCAGTAAACATAAGCCCTGCCTTTACCACCTGCACCATTAAAATAATGTACAATACAAGTCCATTCAAAGCATCAGTAATTATAATACAATTATATAAAATACACTATCCTGAAATGATGCATTCCACAATTTAATAGCCTTCTTCTTCTGTAGGCCTGTAAGGAAAGAATACTTCATTGTACTTTTTAAATGTATATCTTGATCAAAAGATTAAGCACAAGTATGCCTACTTACGTATAAGCTGAATATACTTAGACTTTGCATAATTGTCAGTATGAGCAAAGTATAGTATTTAGACTTTTTTGTATACTTGTCAGAATGAGAAAAGTATACTTAGACTTTTCCTTTTACTTGTGAAATACATGTGTCTTTCTTGCACCACGGGTCGTTTCACAACATACACAGAGCTCTTGACTGTATGAATAATCGTATTTTTTTGTTTTTATTTTGAAAGAACACCTCTCTTCCTGTATCATCCGGGTTACTGGCGGACGGTTTGACGCGGTACGTGTGTGTGAAAGCCCTGCCGTCGCCTTGTCGAGTCATCGCCAGACAAGAGTGGAGAGCAGACGGAGCCGACGTCTGATGGCTTGAAAACGGGGACTAACCGTGGATCACAGCGGATTTATTGCGCCACGCAAGACAAACGGCGGTCACGGGAGCGGACCGGACCTTGACGCGGATTAGGATATAACATCTTTGAGTGAGAGTGCTGCCTCTTTGGTTGCGGTTTGCAGACCCGGACACAGACAACACGGGAGACAGTCAGAGAGAAGTACCAGAGCCGCCGCGACACCAGCGAGCGAACTTGGATTCTCTGCCCGGTGGGAGGTGTCTGTCTGTCGGCTGCTGCCTGCTGCACACACCGCTTACCGCCCCGACCCCCTTGTTTAAAGAAAATTATAAGCTTGTAGCTAAGTTATGCTCTTGTAAATAGCTTCTTTTTCGGGTTTTCGGCAACCAACTGTGGCTTTAATGTGACGCACTATACTGACATATGTGCTGTGTCGGAGCGGACCCCCACTGCAGAGGAGTTACAGGCTTTTAAATCAAGTTTTTACCTTAATATTTCTACGGTGACAGCACAGCCCACACCAATGTGAGAGGTAACGGTACATTTTTTTGTGTTATTACAATGCATTATACAAATCGTGACTGGTTGTTGCCTGTGTCTTGTTTTGCCTGGAGGCAAAGTTAGCTGCATAGCCTCGTTTGTGAGTTCCTCAACAGGCAGCAGTGAACCCCTCACTGCCTGCACGGTTAGCTGCTCAGGTTTCCTATAAAGCTCACTCTTTATCATTGGCTTGCACTCTTTCCAGCCCACTTACCGACTTAACCATTTGAGAGTCCTATTTTCACACAACTTAAAGATGCATGTTGTGATAAGGTAGCCCATATCAACAATAAGCTCCTCAATGACTCCCGTGCCTTTCCACCGGGAACTGTAATTGCTCTGTGCTCGTTTTAACAGGATGAACATGTTTATTTCATTAGGTTTTAATGAGCCGAACTTAACCAGTGGAATTAATTTAATTGTTTGCATGGCCTGGTGATGTGTTGGTGTTTCTGATAGCTTTGGCCATGCTTGAATGTTTATAAGTGCACTATATTTGGCAGGGAGCCTGGTAACAGAGGAAATGACACCCACAATATCAGTGTTTTTTGCTTATACTGTATACCAGTTCGCAATATATAACTACTGTAAATTAATATGTATATAATAATATTGCAATACACCTGAGAATCTGCGTGATACAGTGCAAGTTAGCAAGACTAGTTTAGTTATGAAAGGACAACTCTGATTGGTCGAGGCAGCACACCTGTGATAATTATGTATAAATACTTTCCTACTGAAAAGGGGGCATTATTTACTTTAAATTATAATGTTGCACACTTAACATTAAAATGATCATAGGTTATAATAGCTGTTGAGATTTTTATTATTTATATATATATATATATATATTTAATTTTTTTTTTTATATTTTTTTACTCTGCATTGAAGAAGAGTTGCACCTAACAACACCCCCTAACTGTTGTGAAGTCAGTGTAAAAACAACAACAAAAGTATAAAAAATAAATAAAAAGCTACATGTCATAATAACAACAATAAAAAGACATCTTTTTCAGCAGTATTTGGTTGAATAAATGACTTTTCTCATCCCCCCCAGGGCAGCCGGGTGCTATTAAATGCAAAATAGGGATAATTTCAGAAATGTAAAACCCGTTTATAACATATAATTATACAAATAATGAAAAGATGCTGAGGAGAGACTGTTACCTAAGAAAAGGTAGAACTAACCCTTAAGGTTTATACCTCATGAGAGGTCATAGTAGGTAGGAAACATGAGATTATTTTTCGCTTTCTTCTAGACTTTGCAGCTTTCAGCGTGTTTTGCTGTGGTCATACCTCATCTGTGTTAATACACGTGAAAGTGGTTTGTGCAGTTTTTGCAGTTCACAGACACCCTTCTAGTCTATGCAAAGACACTTATATCCGCATTTATAGTGACAGGATTAATTGAAGAGACTCCATAAGTGACTAAATGAGAATGTGACAATTATTCTGCGTGTTTCCTTGTGCGTCAATCTCGATGAGACTTGTGATTATATGTTTTAAACATGAATTAATGCACTGTGAGTGACTTCCGACATCCAAAGCAGCTGCTGTATCTCTGTCTCAGTGCCACTGTGATAACAGAGGAGAAGTTATCCGTAGGATGTTATGTAAGGCAAATTCAGTATGCATTTTTCTTACCAATATTCTTAGTTTTCTGCATTATATTGCACACTACAGTGTTTCGAGCTCCGTCACTCCGAGGGCCCCCTCCTCTCTCATACCAAGCTGCTGAATTGCCACAGAGTCGCCTAACCTCGAGGTCAGCCCGGCGGTGGTGACTTTGGGCTAAATTTGGAGCGTGGAGCAATTAGGCGCTTACTCTGCTGCATCACTCCACTGCATTAACTACACTGACGGGGGCAGTCGGGGGGGGGAAAGGTTCGGGTGGGATGCACACATCTTCTTCTCATTAACGAGCTCGAGTTGGAGATTTAAGAGTGTGCTCAACCCAAGTAAAATATTCACTGATAAATCCCAAACAAAGGGTTTTTTGTGGACCCAGAGTCTTACTGATATAATGGAATAATGAATTGCTTAAGACAGCGCCTTTAATGAATAGAGCACTTTTTTTTTCTTTTTGGTGCATGACACTGTACTTTTTCTTGTACTAATCTTGCTCCTAGGGCTGTTCTTGACTAAATAAGCTCTTAGTCGACTATAGGGCTGTCCCGAATGCTAGTTTTTGGGCTTTGATGAGAAATATTGAATAAGTGAATAAGTGAATTTTGTGATGTATGGTCTAATATAGAAATAAAGAAAATATAGTTTCTTCTTACAGCTCTCTTCCTTCTCTCTTTTTATTTCCAGCAACAGGGGCGGAAGCAGATCAAGCCGGGCCAGGCTAGGCCAGGCAAGGCCAGGCAAGGCCTACCTAACCTTCTGTCTAGCCTTACCAGACGGGCTAGCGACCTCCTATCTTCAAAGAGCAGCGGGGGGGCTTCAGCCTGTAAATTTGCTTTATCAGCCTTTGGGAGGCCATACTGGTCTGTTGTATCTCCAGTCCTTCCATGTCGTGGATGTCCCTCTCTGGATGTTGGCACCAGGATGGATTCGGGTGTTAATTTGACGATTGTCACCTCATTTCAGTGCTTGCACCTCCCTTCCTTTGACTGGCTTTCGTCCCTTACCTCCCCAGTCTTTAAGCGAAAACCCCTTCCTTTGTCTTGGGGCTTCACTGAGCCCTGCACAGAAGGGACTTGTAGGAACTGTAGCTTGTCTTGTTGAAACAGTTGACAAAGAGGAAGTAGCGTTATCCATCCCTTGTTCTTTTTCCTGGATTTTCATCTGAGATTGGAAAGCATTTGATATAGAAGCTTGAGAACAGACACACACAGTGTACACATAGGTTGATTACTTACATACATCCTAAAATATAACTATATAATTTCCTTTTTGTGGTGTCACTTTCAAGGAGGAATGTCTGAAAGCAATAGCAACAGCAAAGCGGTGAAATTCATTGCCCCGGCCCCACCTCCCCCCTCTGTCTCTCCTTGTCCGTCACCTCAGACCCCCCATAAGAATGTGAACGGCTCTGCCAGTTCAGACTCGCAAGTGGTGGAGAGGCTCAGCGGACACCCCGAGGTCCAACGTCGGCGCCACACGATGGATAGGGACTCTAAAATAGCTGAGCACCGTTTCTTCCGCCGGAGCGTCATCTGTGACTCCAATGCCACGGCTTTGGACCTGCCCAGCAAGGCAGCTGTTATACTAACATCGCCTCCGGACTTTGAAGGGCCTCCCACCTTTTTCCTTCTGCAGCCCTCGGGTCCCGGACCTGGGGTGCGAGATGCTGAAGGTGGGGAGGTCCCAAGAGGTCCCTACATGCAAATCTCGACCCTTCAGCCTGGGCTCAGTGGGGCAGTGGCGGAGGGGCATGTAGAAGATGCCGAGGAAGATTTAGGTGAGGGCAGCATCACGGTTGCTGTTCCCACCAGTAGTATAGTTGAACACGGTGCCGATGGGGCAGTAAAAGAGCCCAGCCCGACAGTATTGGATGTTACCGACAAAACGGCAGGCAAACAGCCTGACGTCACATTGCGTCCCAGAGGGACAGAGTCCACACAGCAGGTGTCAAAAGACGAAAAAGTGACAGAACAAGGTAGCGTTAGTAGTCCAACGGATGAGAAGGAGAGGGAGACGGAGGAGGAGAAGGAGCTGGCGAAAGCACGGGCGGAGCAGAGGGAGGCCGAGAAACGAGTCCAAGAGGATATAGAGGAAGTGGAGACAAAAGCTGTGGGGACTTCACCAGATGGGCGCTTCCTGAAATTTGACATCGAGATCGGAAGAGGGTCCTTTAAGACTGTGTACAAGGGGCTGGATACAGAGACTACTGTGGAGGTGGCATGGTGTGAGCTCCAGGTGAGTACAGACCTCTTCAGTGTCTATGCTCTGTCTCCCACTGTTTATCAGGCTAACACTTTATAATTTAAATGTCATTTGGTGGTGTAAATTTCATCCAGGTACAGAATTTAACTTCTTTAGGAGGGCTGTAGTTCTACCGTACCAGCAGGCGGCAAAGTGCAACATTTTAGTCAGATGTTTCCCATCAACAAGGTGTTTGTGTGTTATTCAAGGCTGCAACAAAGAGGTAGTTCATGCTCAGAACTTGCTCTTTCAGGATCAATTTAGGTTTGGATCAATTTGTCTCATTTTCTGAGGTGATTTGAGTTTAATTACACATTTCCTCTTAGGTCGCATGTCTTGAGTTATAGTTGCGTTTCACTGTGAGTGAATCGCTTGTCCTACTTGTTTTTGAGAAGACGCTCAAACTGTTTTTGCCCACGAATTTTTGATTCCATCTCTAGAAAATATTTGGTCGACTCTGCTCTGTCGCA
Source organism: Pterois miles (assembly GCA_947000775.1). Lineage (NCBI taxonomy): Eukaryota > Metazoa > Chordata > Actinopteri > Perciformes > Scorpaenidae > Pterois > Pterois miles. The sequence continues at coordinate 13,077,528 of CAMQGK010000549.1, read as the reverse complement.
GCTCCTTGGGCCAAATTTGTGTTAGTAAAATGTTGAAACACAGTTGTCAGGTGCAGAATCGTCACAGTGGTTACTCTGATTTTGCACAACTGACAGAAAAATGGGACAAACTAGGGAGGTATGGTGCAACACCTGCACATCACTGTGGCTTTTCTTATTACTCATGGTTTTGTTTTTTCATTGCCACATCAGTACAGTGTCTCTGCTATTGACGGTTGATTTTTTTTTTTCTTAAATGTATCCGATAACCACCACCACAAGCTGAGTAAATGAATACTGAAAGAAGGAGGAGAGGATGTTGTCAAACGATCAAGGCCCACATATAAATGTGAACAGGTGGGTAGGACAGTATTATCTTAAAGGTTAGACAGGTTAGCTTATGATTAGAGACTTCCTTGTCGAAATCCCCAGACTGTCCGGGAAATTCAGTGACTAACACTGTTTTATCTCTCACCTATATTGGGGCTGCACAGTGGTGCAGTGGTTAGCGCTGTCGCCTCACAGCAAGAGGGTTGCAGGTTTGAATCCGGGCTTGGGGAGTTTGCATGTTCTCCCCGTGTCAGCGTGGGTTTTCTCCGGGTACTCCGGCTTCCTCCCACAGTCCAAAGACATGCTGTTTAGGTTAACTGATGACTCTAGGTGTGGATGTGAGCGTGAATGGTTGTCTGTCTCTATGTTGTCTGTCTCTATGTGCCGTGCGTTGGACTGGCGACCTGTCCAGGGTGAACCCCGCCTTCTCAATGCCAGCTGGGATCGGCTCCAGCCCCCCCCGCGACCTAACGGGAAAAGCGGTTGACGATGGATGGATGGATGGTACCCTTGATCGTGACTTCCTCGCTGCTCCAGTGTAGTTTCTCTATGGCTATAACCAGGCAAAAAAAGGCTGCATCTTTGTGAAACATGAGACAGGATGGCACACGGTTCAGCACAGGATGCTGTTGCTGCATTACGGTGCACTGATGCAACTTCTGCAGCGATTGTGTGTGTCACAAAGGGAGAGAGACGGATAGGAAGTTTGAGCAAGAGACATGTAGAGGAGTTCGATGTGTGTCGGCGGGAAATGTGAGGCAAACAAAGTGGAAAAAAATAGAGCGTCTTTGCAGCTCATCCTGTTGACAAGTAGTCACAGAGGTGCGTTCAGTAGTTCGAGATGTAGAATAACACTCTCAGCTGGTCATATGACATCCAGGGCACTGACTGAGCTGAGGATTTATCACAGAGAAAACAGTGACATGGACTCATGTGGAACTACTTTCTCTGATCAAACACAAGATTAACGTGTTTACTTTTTGTCTGTTATCCTGTAGCTTTTCCTGCAAAATAACAGGAAACATTAGGGAGAGAGGATAAGATAATTAGCCACATGAGAGTAATTTGTAATTCATCTTCTTATTTCCTTATGAATTGAAAAGCATGAGTAATGGTTCCATGTTTTCAACACATATAGTTAAATGAATTAGAACCAGAAAAGTCAAACGAGGTGAGACTGTGTAATTCAAGTGATTCCTGTGCAAATCTTCACGTGTTTGTATTTCTCGGCGTGTGATTATTTCCAGTTGGGAAGTGCGCGGCTGTTTTTCCTGTCTTCTCCATCACAAGATGCACCGCGAGTCCTCCTGAATCCCAGGAGCTAAAATCAGCTTCGCCTGATGCCCCGCGTCAAGGAAACCCTAGTTTGTTTATCAGAAAACAAACGTCTCTGTCGAGCTTTCTCCTTCTGTCCCATTTGCTTGTCAAAAAGTTGTAATTTGGTTAAATAATCACAAGATAAACTGGCTGATACATCAGTTGCTTTAATACAAGTGAGTTATTTAATATGAATGGATTACTGGAGCGAAAGACTCCATTAAACATTGTATACTGCGTGTGTTATATAAGGGCATTGAAGGCCTGTGGTGACTTGGCCATATGCATGCAGAGACAAGTACTTTTCTTCAGAGCTTGGCTGTAATCCTCTGTGTGTGTCCGTGTCAAAGATGACTGAGCAACTGCTGACATGTGGCAGAATGGTGGGAGTAAAGTTACACACACACTCACGCACGAACACACACACAACAACCAATCACATTCACTCACTGGGTGGGCATGGGAACCAGAGATCTGTGGGAGTCGGGATCATCTGGAACTTGTCGGGTTTTCTCTATGTGCAAACGTGTGTTTGTACGTATATGTGTGTGTGTGTGTGTGTGTGTGTGTGTGGTGTGTCTTTCCATCCCTTCGACTCGCTGTAATGTTCACATGTTTAAATTCTTTGTCTGTGTGTGTGTCAGAGATGGATTTGGTGGGGGTGGTGGGTGGTGGGTGGCGGGCGAGGGTTGTTGCGTCTTTGCATTCTTTAGCGTCTGATCCAAAGCAGGTTAACTTCTGTTTGCAGTAGATTCCACAAGATGGATGGAAACAGAGGAAGAGGAGGGAGATAGAGCAGATAGAGGAGAAATGGACTGATGAATAGATAAAGGGAGTGGACAGAAAAGAGGAGCAAGGTCACTCTGTAGCTTATCTTTAACGTGCAGTGTGAGACTGGACGGGAGATGATGGATGAGGAAGAAGAGGCTGACGCACTTCTCCTGGAATGAGAGTTAATAGAGAAGGAGAAATGTTTGGGATCAGCTTAATGTTGAAACTACAAATAGCTTTAGTGTTAATAATTTTTATTTTACATTACCTGAGTTGGGAAAATAGCAGGGGTGGAAAAAAATGGATTCAGCATGTATCACGTTTTATTTATTTATTGATTGTTTTCTAATGCCAGAATCCGTATATTGCATAGTGTGTGCAGCGGTAGAAGGAAGCTACCACTTTTATCATTAATCGTTAAGAAAATACCACTAATTTGTGAGGGAAGTGTCTTCATTCTTTGACTTTTGGACTGCTGGAAAAATGTAATAAATACAATGATAATAAGTGATATTTTTGACTTGAGGACAACTCTGACTACATTCATGCTGAAGATAAAACATTTTTACTCAGTTGTCAGTTTAGATATTTTCCAAAGTAAAAGTCCGTAAAAGTGTGTGATTTAACTTTTTCCCATAGTCGAGTGTTAAAAAATGCAATAAATCACAACACTGAATCGCAATACATGAAAACTGTAATACATATTGAACTGGCACATGAGTATTGTGATACTATCTAATCGGTTGATAGGTTAAGACAGTGAGACGACTATAAGGCAGCAGTAAGAGAAGGTAAAAGAAAGGAGAAGTAGGGCGGGAATGGAGAGAAATGAAGTTCTATAAGAGGGATGGAGGGAGGAGGGGTTAAGGTCAAAGTTCAGCCCCCCTGTGTCCAAGGCGATCACTAGGAGCCTGTCCAGCGTTCAGCTACCTTTGGTAGTGGGGGTAGAGGGCTCGGAGACGTAAAAAGCAAAAGTGGTGTTGAAAGGAATAAATTTGAGAATATTTTGGAGAACTTCTGGAGGACAGGTGGTTGGAGGTGTTGAGGAGGAGGAGAAGGATGAAGGAGCAGGAGTTTAAGGAAGAGGGAGGTGATTATGGAGGGAAACATGAGAGAGAGAATAGAGAAATGGGAAACATGGGGAGGAGGGAGGGACGAAAAGTGGGAGAGGAAAGACAAAGGAAATGAAAAGGGAGGATGAGGGGGAGGGAAAGTAAGGACGGAAAGAAGAGGGACCCCGAGTCCTGTGTGTGTGTGACCTTAGGCTCTTAGCTCCGCTGGCACTCAAAGACCTTGAAATTTCTCTCTCAACAGAAACACAAGGCGGATTAGCCCCCACCTCACACACGCTTTTCCTCCAATAACGGCCATTCAATCAGTGCATTAAGAGGGAAACTGGGCTCAGACAGCTCTGTTGGAACATCCAAGTATCGCACCAATGCAAAATATCTGTTTTGTCATTAAAATCACGTATCGCATCATAATTTCATACTTTTTGCACACTGCTGTCGTACTGTGGAATGCTATACTGCTAAGTCACGTCACTGTGGTCCAATTGAGAAGACGAATCACATCTAACAAGGCTAATAAATATAGTTCACCGTGACCAGTTTTCGCATTGCGGCAGTTTGCTTACAGTGATGACCCATTTTAACCCGGTGCTGGCCTGAAATCTGTCCACGTGTTGGTAAACGGCCGCAGGGAGGGAGGAAAGATCAGGTTGGAGGAAGAGCGGGAAGAGGATCTTGAGATGTTTGTCGAGTGTTTATCAGGCGTTTTGAAAAGTGTTAAATCCCAGAGGCAGTTTCACTCAACAGTGGATCCTGTGTTGCTCTTTAAATCAGATTACAATTGCTAATTATGAGGCTTCGCCTTAACAAACAAGTATCTGTATGCATTTTTGTTAGCTGTTGAATAGCATTTCTAAAAACTATCTGACATGTTAAACTACACTGCTACCCAGTCTCCAAGCTTAAAGTAATAAAAGGAAATATTTTGAGTTGAAGATGATATTTGCTAGTACTTACACATGTGTAAAAGAGAGTAAAAGCTGCATCCTGTGTTTTACTGAAAGATAAATATCTCCAGATTACTCCAGGGCAGAGAGCTGAGGTGAAACGGTTCGACTTTCCAGAGGTTCAGATTTCCCTGACAAAACAGCCGACTGCAGCTGTGTCAAGCCTTCGGCGGAGGCTGCTTCTCACCGCTGATTGATTCTGAAGTTGGTATAAAGTAGTATTAGCAAGCCGCCCCCCCCCCACAACAACACACACACACTGACAAAAGCAATGGAAACTGACCGGGTTTGCAGTTTAAACACTTTCTCGTAAATGTTTTAAATGCTGCTGGCTGCAAATAATTTACTCAGTTCCTTTTCCTTATTAGCAATTAAGCTAATGCGTACGTAAGTTAGCATCAATCTGTATACGAGGTTGTGTGTGTGTGTGCACATCCTGCAGCTAGCTCTGGGGATTGTTAACTTATTTATTTGGCTGAACGTCACTGCAAAAGAGCTCAACTGTTTAATAATAGAGAAATTTAAGTGGAAATGCTTTTTTTTGAGCTTGTAGGTTATTTTCTGTGTTTTTAATGTGATGGACACACTAATAGTTTTGAGGATTAGGAAGTTTACCTGGAAAGATAATAAAATTGTTACTGGATAGTATCATGTTATTTTACGTGGCGATATTATATTGATACACAGACGTCAAGTATCAATCTTTTATTATATAAACTATTAACCTCAATAATCTGGTGGCCACTGTTCGGTATTTGAGAGGTTGTAGTGAGCTCAGTCTTAAAGCCAGAATGAAGACACTGGTATCATATGAAACTACAAAACCTAAAGATTTGACTGGTACCGACCATGTCATGTTACCTGGTTAGAAAGGAGGCTAAATAATGACCCCAAATTCTGATCAATTTTGGTGATGATAAACTGACATGGCTGTTTTCAGTGAATGAAAACTGCTTCGACCATTGTCGTGGTGTTCAAACTCCAAATTACTATTTGAATGCTGTCTTTATATATATATATATATATATATATATATATATATATATATATATATATATATATATATATATATATATAGTATGTAATAATAATGTGCAAAGCCCAAAATAGCCCATGAAATAAGAAATAATCCATCAACATTAATCATTATTTATATTCAGCATTAATTATTATTAGTTATGAAACAGGGGAGCTGGAGACAGACAACACTGTGTTGCTTCGCAAAACTTATAGCTGATAACTCCTCACCGAAGCTTCAAAGACCAAAAAGTATTTGGGACAGCTCTATATCAGATAAAACAAGTTTTGACAAACAGCACAATTGAATAAAGGTAATGAATCGCAATATATCTTACTGTAGGATTATATCCTAAAATGTTTAAAATCGCAGGGAGGATGATATTGTGGGGCCTCTCCTCCCCTAAAAGATAATAATTTATGGCTGGATTGAGCACCTTTTCTGCTGTAGTCAGAGTGGAAAATCACCACTAGCAACAAGTGGTGTTGGTTAAATGGCTCATGGGTGTGTGCAGATCGGCTATCAATCATCATGATAACGTCACTCATAAAGCTGTTACTCTTCTCTCATAAATCCAGCTGTAAAACGGCCGAATGTTGCATTTCCCCTTCTAGCAGTCACCATGGCCGAACAAGTTTTCTGCTGTGTAAACTGCATGAACGATGGGTGTTTCAGGGAATTTCAGGACTTGGTTTCAAAGTAAGAGCGCAATAATCTTTAATAGCTGTTTTATACACGTACACGTTACCATCAGATCAAACCCTGACACACCAAAAGACACAGCAAGATGTGTAGTTCAGATAAGTAAAGGCCCCAAAGCTCATCCAGTTGGATTTATGAGTGGTAAAACCTTAAAAGTTTGCCAAATGTTCAGCTCTGATGTTGAATAATCTGGTGATGGAGGAGGATAAGAAAAAAGCATCATTTTCATTCATTTTATCGCACTATAACACTCCAGTCGTCCTTTTGCTTTGTCTTCGTCCCGCCACAGTTCGTACCCACGCTCTGCCTCGCTCTCTCAGGGCCTCCGTCATGTGTCAGTAACCAGCTGTGAGCAACAAAGGAAGGGAGACAGAGAAGCTGACACTTCCTCATATGCAAACCGTCCCTGCGTTTCCTTCCATGTAATGTGTAATGTGTGTGTGCGCACCAGAGCTTCACTCTTAATGCTAAACAGTAAGGTCAGGTCACCCTGCCTTTGAGACTTTCATTAGTATTGATTTCAGTGGAAGCCTTAAGTATCACATGGCCTGAGTGTTTCTGTTTCAGGTCGTGTAATTAGCGTTCAGACCTTCAAAATAAAAATGATGATGGTGTTTTAAGGCAGCATACAGTGTGCAGAGTCATTCGAGAGCACTTAAAAATACTGCATGTAGTCTAGACCTGCCACCCATGGGAACGAGCATTTTATCAAACACATAAATCTCACTTGATAGCTTTCGGTGTTTTGAATGTGTGTGCTAACAGTTTGGTTACATGTGACTGTGTGTGTGCGCTCAGAGTGAAAAATGAGCGACCTTTCTCCCTCCCACTCTGTGTTTATTTAGAAAAAATAACGAGAAGGAAGTGAGACTGAACTCTTATACTGAAGACTTTTGAGTGTGTATGTGCAAGTCAGAGAGCTGAGGATGCTGAAGTGTTTTGGCACCTTCCTTTTAAATAAAGTCATCCAGCGACGGCAAGAGAGAGGCTGAAAGATGCTGGAGCAATTGCTTAGGGTTTGGTTGCGTCACAGTGAATGTGTCAGCATGTGTGGATAAGCATGTTTGTGTGTGCGTGTGTGTGTGTGCGTGTTATCGGGTGAGTCAGGGACATCGAGTGCATAGAGACTTGATGACTTTCTCTGTTTTTCTATTCTCGCTTTCTTCTCCCCATCCCACCAATTACGTCCCTCCACCCTCTTCTTATCCCCTCCATCTATTCCTGCTGCTCTCATTATTTTCCCTCTTTTCATCTGTTTTCTCTCTCCATCTTAATCTCTTTACCTCTGACATCAATTCTGTTCCATCCTTAAATTTCAGACGTTAAAATGATGAGTGACTGATTCCTCCTTCGCTGCTGCTGCTCACTCCTTCGCTCCGTCATTGATCTTTTTGTGATCTCCTACTTTGAAGATTATCAAGGCATCTCTTATCTGCCAGATACTACATTGCTGAGAGAGATAGAGCAGCAGACGCATAATATATATTGTGTTTCTGCAGAAATTCAGGACCTACATTTGAACCCACAACGCTGCTGCTCCACCGAATATTCAGCATCGTCCTCAAGGAAATTTGGCCATAAATGACTGCAACCTACATTCAACCCTATACACACACACACACACACACACACACACACACACACACACACACACACACACACACACACACACACACACACACACACACAGTAAATGCAGGCATGTGCCTGATTAGCAAAAAGAGGGTTACCGGTTTTTCCATTTTTTCATTTTTTATTTTTAATTTTTTTTTTTTTTGCCAGGAAACTGCAACAAACAATACAGACATTGTGAGAGTAATCACTTCCTGGAAATTCCGAGCCGCGATTGGTCGACAGCTGCGGATCAGAGGCAGAGGATTGGGTCACGTTGTTTTGAGCCAGAAATGACAAATCTGGGATCAGATGTGTGGCTTTTTCCTTCCTCAGACAGACTGAAACTACAGTGGAGGCAGCAAGCAAAACCTGAGACTCTTGTGACGAGACGTTTTAACATTTGAACTGCTAGACTGTAACACATCTGCAACACATAATTCAGTTCTTCCTAGTCAAGAAGGCAATTTCAGATATCCACAATGACATTCTTCCTAGGAGAGATTATGTCAGTTTTGCCACTTTTGAACATTCAGGATATCTGATATTGAATTCTTAAAACTCCCATTTCAGATATCTACAATCTAATTGTTGCTAGTCATGATTTTAATTTCAGATATCCAAAATGAAAAACAAATCCAGATATAACATTTTTTAACTGGATTTTATTGCCTTTGCATGTGTGAACAGGTACCTAACTAACAAAAATGAGACCTTCCGCAACTTTCTGGGTTTCCTCTCAGCCTGTACACTGCTTTTAATGTTAAGAACGCAAGCCTGCTTTTCCGTGAAAATCCATTGGATGTGACGTCATGCATGCTTGTGAGGGTCTTTAGTTTCAGCTCAGCTTCAGGGCTAACAGTGTGCAACGACAGCTAACGTTCGGTTAGAAATGGAGTCTGCTAACATCAACAAACGACCAGCCACCGCCACAGATCAGACTTCAACACAAACGCCATGGAAGTACGAAAAAACCCAAAGTTACATCTAGTGATGCCCCGTCATGCAAAACAGGAATGTGACCTACGTCGGGTGAAAACTAAAATCAACATCAGCCGGGTCTTTGATTCATGGAGGAACCTTTGTTTGGTTTTGGGTATCAAAATGGACCCCGAGCTGGCAAATTTCCTACCGGACTGGTGAGCTAACATTATGGCCAAGTGTGAGAAATATAGTGTATAGTGATATTGTGCTTTTAGCTGTCAGTCACTTTCAGTTTCACCTCACTGTGTCAACTGATGCTTGCTTGCATCTACATAATATGAACACAAGCGCAGGCAAAAGGGCGCTGACTGATGTTGACGTAACTGCCAGAGGTGATAACAAGCAATTTCTGATTCTTACATAGAGCCCCTTTAATTGAGAGGAATTCATATATAAAACAGCACTAGTCTGCCCAGTTGCCACAGACAGATTCAACATGGCTCTGGTTGAGTAACCACTAGAATAAAGGGAAATTACACATTTTAACACAAAACAGAGCAAAGCTGTAAAGAGACCAGATTGAATGACAGAGGAAGTGGTGAAAAGTGTCAGATCTATAAGCAAACAGGAACTGAATGGCATCACCACACTGGCGCTCACATCTCGGCTGTTGCTGACTCGCTCCTTGAGCTGCAGTAATGACGATGCATCAATAAATACAAAGAGTACGGCATTTAGAGTACATTTCTGAGTGCTGTAAAGTCACTTTTGAAAAATATTGGACATCAGACAATATTACTGAATTATAGAGAATCCACTAAAAGTGTTTTATGTCTGGGTTTCTCAGTCTGTTGCCTCCATTTCACTTTCATCTTCCTCTCAGTTTCTCTCTCTTTCACTTGAATGGAATGTTTTTTTTTCTCTACTCAGCACATTTATTCCCTCTCTCCTCTGTTTCTCTTACTTCAACATGCGTCATTTTACCTTCATGCTCTACTTTGATTTGATTTACAGCTGTCTCTTTCAGGGAATTTAATGAAATGCTAATCACATTACAATAAACTGACTGATGACTGGTAAACAACAGGAAGAGAGAGGAACCAAGGATACAGACAAGGATCAATGATGACGACAGATCAACTGATTACAGCAGGGTTGGATGTTTGTTCAGTAGACTGGTGTGCCTCCAGTTCAGGCTGCACAATTAATTGAATATTTATCACAATCATGATTTGGGCTTCCCACAGTTAAATGAACGTGATAGACATATCAAATCAAGCGCTTCCTAAACTAACAGCCAGCCGGTAATCAAGATGTTTGGGTTTCCTTTTGAATGAATGTTGCGGCTGCAGTCTAGAATAGAAGAGCATACTGTATTGCTTGTTTTTCCCATTAGACGGGCGCGTCCGTCCGGGGGATTCAGCATTGCGGGCCAGAGACGGCCGCTCTGTGTGGACCAGGCTCACCCTCGCCTGGACTTCTTTGCTTCCCGGGACCATGGACTTAATGCTCGCTGTGCCTTGTCTGTCCTGGTGCGACTGTCAACCGACCCAACCCGTCTTGAAACACGGACCGTCTTGTTTACCATGCTTTTTCAGTGTGATTTTTTTTTTTTTTTTTACCGTCATCACCATTCATCCATCTGTACACAGCCAATGTATTCTGATTAAGATGTTTACGAGAGCAGAGATTTCTTCATAAATGTATCACGAATCAGGGAACAATAGTGATAAATAATTGTGATCTCTGTATCGATCAAAATAAGCCCTTCCTCCTGTACAGCATGAAAGGGTATAGGTGTCTGTGTGTGTGTGTGTGTGTGTGTGACCTCAGTCTAAAATAGATCTAGTCTCTAAACTGCCGGTCATCTGCATCAGCGTAAAGTGACCTGGGCTGCACATCTAAGCTGCTTCGCTTTACAGCCCCGAGTTGATGTGTTTAGTCTGCCCTTGCTTTTGTCTGTGCACTGACTCTGCAGACTATTTAGCAATGTGTGTGTGTGTGTGTGTGTGTGTGTGTGAGCGAGCTCCTGTTTCTTTGTGTTCACCTCTTATACTGTGTGTGTTTGGGGAGGGGGCAGCTCCCTGGTTTCATTGTATTCCTCCCAGATTCCCCACATTCCAGTGATAAGATGTCATTCCTCATTGGATGGGGTATATAATAAATGAGTGTGGGGAGAGCTCTTGATCTGTGTGTGTTTTCCCTACAGATTTACATTTCATGCTTTTTATCTGATGTTGCTTAGATTTTTGGGCTCATTGGTTTTTTTTTTTTTTTTTTTTTGGATGAAGGTAATTTTCTGTAGTTAACTATGTTTTCTTTGTTCAACCGTGGTGTCCCGTGTTGATCATGTTGGGAACCCAGCTGATGTCTTGAAGGCTGGATGTTTTTTTTTTTTTTTCCCCAAGACCGACCACAACTAGTGTGTTTTTAAAAAAAAATGAAAAGGTTTACTGTCATATTTGATCATTACTGTAAAATCTCAGCTTTTCTGTCATTACAACCAACCAAAATGAAGTTCAATATCCTCCAACTAAAGGTATACCAACAGGCTAATGGAGTGATTATAATTAGGCGTGTCTCAATGATTTCTGTACTGTATAGACTTTTGGGCTGCCCCCTGCTAGCCTGTTTCGTTGACTAAGAGTGTTTTTCTCGTAGTGGACGATCCTATCGTACAATATATAGTATCTCACAAAAGTGAGTACACCCCTCACATTTCTGCAAATATTTAATTATATCTTTTCATGGGACAACACTGAAGAAATGACACTTTTATACAAAGTAGTCAATGTACAGCTTGTATAACAATGTAAATTTACTGCTCCTTCAAAATAACTCAGCACACAGCCATAATGTCTAAATCGCTGGCAGCAAAACCCTAAGTGAAAATATCCAAATGGGGCCCAAAGTGTAAATATTTTGTGTGGCCACCATTATTTTCCAGCACTGCATTAACCCTCTTGGGCATGGAGTTCACCAGAGCGTCACAAGTTGCCACTGGAATCCTCTTCCAGTCCTCCACAACGACATTGCAGAGCTGGTGGATGTTAGAGACCTTCTGTTTGAGGATGCTCCGCAGATGCTCAGTAGCGTTAAGTCCGGAGACATGCTCATGGTCATCTTGGCGGTGTGTTTAGGTTCGTTATCATGTGGGAATACTGCCCTGCCGCCCAGTTTCCGAAGGCGAGGATCATGCTCCGCTTCAGTATGTCACAGTACATGTTGGCATTCATGGTTGCCTCAGTGAACTGTAGCTCCCCAGTGCCGGCAGCACTCATGCAGCCCCAGACCATGACACTCACACCACCATGCTTGACTGTAGGCAAGACACACTTGTCTTTACTCCTCACCTGGTTGCCGCCACACACGCTTGACACCATCTGAACCAAATAAGTTTATCTTGGTCTCATCAGACTACAGGACATGGTTCCAGTAATTCATGTCCTTTGTCTGCTTGTCTTTAACAAACTGTTTGTAGGCTTTCTTGTGCATCATCTTTAGGAGAGGCTTCCTTCTGGGATGACAGCCATGCAGACCAATTTGATGCCATGTGCGGCGTATGGTCTTAGCACTGACAGGCTGAAGTTCTTTGCCATGAGGCTGCCATGTTGAACTTCCAGTAACCAGTATGAGAGAGTGTGAGAGCGATAACACCAAATTTAACACACCTGCTCCCCACTCACACCTGAGACCTTGTAAAACTAACTAGTCACAGGACACCAGGGAGGGAAAATGGCTAATTGGGCCCAATTCGGACATTTTCACTTAGGGGTGTACTCACTTTTGTTGCCAGCGGTTTAAACATTAATGGCAGTGTGTTGAGTTATTTTGAGGAAACAGTCTGTTGTCCCATGAAAAGCTATGATTAAATATTTGCAGAAATGTGAGGGGTGTACTCACTTTTGTGACTGTGTGGACATGACCTCACTCATTTTTGCTGACCTCAATATTGCCCATTGTGCTTAACATTTGTTTACATAAGACTACGTTTGAGCTGACGTGATGCCAGAATAAACATCAGGGTTTCCCTACCATTATAAGACTTTAGATATTGTACATTTTTATTAACAGAGCTAGAGAGTCTATTTATTTATTTATTGTTTTGGTTGTGTGGTTTAATTTTCTTTATTAGAATATTTATAGTTCAATTTATTTGAAATATTTTCTTTTTCTCACTTTTCAATTCCAGTGTCTGGATACCTTTAAAAATTAAGTTTATTACTCTTTTATTAAAGGTTTTACTTGCATTATTATGCTATTATTATGATAATTATATCAGTGGCATAAAATTGTCCTAAAATGACAATAATATAATTTCTGGGACAATATATAGTCCAACAAAAGTAGTTTTCACAATTGGCATAATTGTAATTGTAAATCATTTGTCTTTGGTGTATTATATATTTATATTAAGAGAGTTCAGGTAAAACCAATTGATGCTCAAGATACAAAAAAAACAACAGAAATGGTTTTGGGTTGAACAGGTTCACTTTGGTCTGGAAATAGAACTGAAGGACGGCGAGACGAGAAGAGCAAAGTGTGGCGTTGATGCGCTCTGTGTGCAACTGGGCATGTCTGCATGTCTGTGTTTGTCGCTGCTCTCCGGCTTCCTCTCTCTCCATCCTCCATGACCTTAACGAAAGCCTCCGGGGGGAAGAAAGGAGAGAGAGAGAGACATAGACGGAGCAAATAGAGAGACAAGATGGGATTTTTCCCTCCTCATTTTTTTTCCCCTTTCTGTTCTATAAATAGCAGCCGAGTGTCATCTGCTGAGCCATAACTAGAGCAGAATGAGTGGAGACTGTGTGGCTGCCTGTGTCGAAGTGGAGATATGTGTGTCATTGTCTATTGTGTGTGTGTGTGTGTGTGCGTGTGCGTGTGCATGTGCGTGCGTGCAGGAGATTTTAAGCTTAGAGGTGAGAAATACCACTTTACTGTTACAGCAAATTTCAGGAGACGTCACTGCCAGTAAAGGATTCAAGAGCTTAAATCTGACTAGTGAAATATTTAGTCTCCTCGTTCTGAAATAGTTTTCATGAGATCTGAAATTAGCATAACATGGACGTTTTGATGTTTAATTAAAGGATTGTTCCCCGGGAAATGTATGTTTTTAGTGTTAAATACTTGGCTCTAAAAAGTTTGCATCTTGCTTCTTTACTTAAGTTACTGGGGTGTTTTGGTGACGATAGCAGTAAATGTACTGTATGAGCATACAGATGAGCAGCAGTGTAGGGAAGAGGTTGTCAACATTTTGTAACTCAAAGCCCACTTCTGATTGTTAAAATATATCCGAGGACCCCCGTCCCTAATAAAAGACTAACTGGGCTATACATATGTGTTATGCCACTGTCAGCTGTAATGATCATGGATTTATCAAGAGAACACGATACGGCGTTGGAGGCGGGGCCCCGTTCATTTCTATGAAATTTGCTCAGTGGCGCGCGGAGGCAAAATGGCCCGACTTCCGTCTGAAAAAGTACCTGAGTCTTGTTTCCTACTGCGCATTACCGATATGCGAGTCGCGTCTGCTCGGACACATGGCTCAGTCATGGGTGTCTTCGCTCTAGCTTTTAAACTGATCCTGCTACAACCACCAGAGTAGTGGCCATAAGATTTTTAAGAGGTTAATCTAACCACCTCTGTGGCTACTAGATGGCGGTCTCAGGCCCATCAGAGGGCCCCGGACCATTGGTTGAGAATATCTTGTGTAGGGGATATTGCCTAGGCAATATCCGTCAGACTAGTGGGGACTAGTCAGACCGTAGCGTTCGAACTGATGAAGCCACTTGGATAAGGGGCGAAACGTCTTCACAGACAAATCTAAGTCCAGTTGCCTTCGATTCAATTGTTGCCAGGATTTAAAGTGGTGCTTTTGTGTGATTCTTTGTGGAGAAACGTTTACAGATCTGTCAATTAAATCAACCAATCAATTAGTTGACAAAATCGTTAGTCGAATTTCTTTGGTCGAGGACAGCTGTAGGGAAATTCCTTTTTAAAATGTCCCACAGCTCAAGGCAATTGCTTGTTTTATTCAATCATCATTGAAATGTTTGACAAAGTATTAAATCATCACTTTTGAGAAGCTGGAATCAGCACGTTTGACAAGTTAATTTGAAACATGACTAGATAATAAATATACAGTAACTGTTGATTATAACATACTCCTTAAAATGTTAAATTGTAGGCTGCATTACAGTTTGACTGGCTTGATGAGCTGTATGAATTATTAGGGGAAATATATGAGTCTCCTCTGCATGTTTTATCCCATTAATGCCACATTAAGTTGTGCCAGAGTTTCTAATCTTAATGGTCACTTTCATGGTGAGTTAGTGGAGAGAGAGTTTGCCTGACACAATGCTGAGTCAATGGTAACAGGATATACACACACACACACACACACACACACACACACACACACACACACACACACACACACACACACACACACACACACACACACACACACACACACACACACACACACACACACACACAATACTGTGGTGATGAGTGAGGTAGGAAGTCCTCCCCACCAGATTAGGAGTCAATCCCTCATGAGCCACAGTGTGCATGATGTAATCACCACAGAGCGAGGTCACATGGATGGTGTGCAACATTCAACGCGTTTGAATTGAATGGGAAAGCCCCTTCTGTCCTTTTTAATGCTGTGGTCGGCTGTGAGGATGAACAGCTGCATCATGCGCAGCCGTCAGCTGCCACAAATCATTTAAATGTAGTGCATAATAAACTGATATTGTCAAAACCGTTGCAGTAAGAAAATGTTGTTGTACATAATGTGTCATCCCTGTCAATCCCCATCACGGATGAAGGCGATAAATCCTGCTTGTATTATATCTGCATCAGTCGCTGTATATCTGGAGTGGTGCGTCATAAGCTGGGTGCTTTGAGGTTAAAGTCACCAAGTTCACACTGCAGGAAGTGTTTTTGCCAGATTCTGCTGATAGCAGGTTTTACGTTCCCCCGCAGTGGTGTTGCATTTATCTGAGAAATTAGTTTCTGTGATGAGATAAGACGGGATGTGGGAATATTGCCTAGCGGTCTCATCTCTGAATTGAAGGGTCAAATGTTGGGTCCTGGCAGCAGCAGACGCTGTGTCCTGTTGACGTGTCCTTTTATGGTAGTTTCCCTGTATTCACTAACCAACCAATAGACTAGAGTGCACTGGACAGCAATGAATATAGTACCTGTGACAACTCCCATTAACACTACACGTTGCAGTGGGGTGGAGGAAGCATTACTGTGGAAGTGAGTGTAAAATCAAGGTAGAACATCCAAAACTGTTCTTTAAATCAGAAAATAGCTCTGCTAAATCTGTTAGATGTCCACAGTTGACTGGTTAAAAACTTGAGTGTCTGCCTTTGTTTTCACCCTCAAGTCCGGAGTTTAGATAATACAGCAACATTGGGAATGAGTTTAAGTCCTGCACACATATTAATGAGACACATACATGTTTTCACTGAGTATAGTGGTCTAACAACGAGCCAGGTAGGAAAGCAGCACCGCGCTTGGATTATAATGATGTGATTTTAGTTGATGCAATCTTGTTTTATGTGGAATATTGTTCAAACATAAAATGAGGTTTTATTGACATATTGTGTTCCTGAGGTCATCCGTCAGAGTGATAATGAGTTGTTATGACAACAATATCTCACCAAACAGACATATTTTTGCTATTATAGCTAAACCAAACAGTGTCCCACCCGTCTTTCCTGTGCGGCCACACACACTCGCACACAAATGGTAACAAAGCAGGGTTGACGGAGAGGTCAGGTCTGTTTGTTTACTGTTGTCCTTCCTTTGTGAGCGCGAATGTGTGCGCGTTGTGTCGCGTTGTCTATTCATTGTGTTATGGGTGATAAACAGCTCACCTCTGTCACCCCGTTGTTGACTCAGGCTCAATTACACCGAGAGCCAAGAGGGCGAGCGAGCAAGCGAGCTATAGGGATGCAGACGGAAGAAATGGAAAGATGGAGTAAAAGAGAGAGAGAGCGAGAAAGAGATGAGGGAGGTAAAGAAATGACAGACAGAAAGACAGAGTAGGAGAGTTCTGCTGCTTCTTTGTCTGACCTGTTTATGGGCCGAGCCTTTGTATAGGCTTTGTTTGAGGGGTTTCTAGTGTGTGTGTGTGTGTGTGTGTGTGTGTGTGTGTGTGTGTGTGTGTGTGTGTGTGTGTGTGTGTGTGTGTGTGTGTGTTTCCCTGGCCTCGTCTGAAAGCCTCCATTCGTTCTCACTCCATCAATATTTGATTGGAAGTATCTCTTGTTCTTCCTCTAGTGCTGAGTGTGCATGTGTGTGTGCAGTCAAGAGCTAATGGAGCTACATGCAGTAAATACAGGCAGGCAGGTTCACTAAACATGCATGCGTAGTTATGCGTGTACATACAGTAACATGCTTCTTCTGTGACCCAACTAAACTTACCTTCTTTGTATCAATTCATCTTTCTTTTAATCTGTGTTTAAATTTGTCCAATGAATTGATTAATTACTTTGTCTATAAAATGTCAGAAGAAAGTGCAAAATGTCCATCACGATTTCTCAGACCCCAACGTAATATCTTCATAAAGACAATAAAGACATTTTGTGCGGAGCGGGTTGAGTTACTCCTATAGTAGCACCGATCAACCGAAACATAAGGTCAGCATGGACACCCCGACCGGTCTGCAGCTACGCAGCCTCATACGCAACAAACAGCGATGCACTGTGTTCTCACACCCTTCTATCAGAACCAGCATTAACTTTCTCAGCTATCTGAGCTTCAGTAGCTCTTCTATTGGATCGGACAACACAAACCAGCCTTTGCTCTCCATGTGCAGCAGTGAGCCTTGGCCGCCCATGACCCTGTCGCCGGTTCACCAGTTTTCCTTCCTTGGACCACTTTTGGTAGGTCCAGACCACTGCAGACCGGGAGCATCCCACAAGAACTGCAGTTTTGGAGATGCTCTGATCCAGTCGTCTAGCCACCACAATTCGGCGCTTGTCAAAGTCGCTCTCATCCTTACTCTTGCCCATTTTTTCTGCTTTCAACACATCAGCTTCAAGGACAAAATGTTCACTTGCTGCCTGATATAGCCACCCACCGCCATGTGCCATTGTTACGAGATTATCAATGTTACTCACTTCACCTGTGTGGTCATAATGTTGTTAATGTTGTTGGCATAATGTTATGGTTGATCGGTGTATAAACCAAATACGATCCACTACTTCCGTTCTTAGCTTTCACAGTAAAAGCCCTAGACACATAATATTCCCAGGCAAGTATCTCAAATTTTTGTGTTGTTTATTGGCCATGCCCCCAGTGTGTAAAAGACCTTAAAAGTGGATTTCTATAAAGCTGAACTCACTTAGGAGTGGAGTGTTTAACCAAATTTAGTTCAAAATGCGACAGAAACAAAAGCCAAAGATGGCCGGAGAGACAAATATAGAAACAGAGAGAAATATGAGGCAGAAACTGTCACAAAATCTCAGTGAACACAATACAGAGAGATAAATGCTGCACACCAAAGAGATAAAGGCAGAGATGAGGACAGAGAGACAGGAAGGCCTGATGAAAAACAACCCGGAGAGGGAGTGTGATATTCACAGAGATAAATGCAGACAGACAGACAGACAGAGAGAGATAAAAAGAGAGAGACAGACGGAGGGAGAGAGAGACAGACGGAGGGAGAGACAGACAGACGGAGGGAGAGTAAGTGAGGGTGATGCAGACCATGAGAGCGAGACACAAGCTAATGGGGAGCTTTAGAAGGTAATGGACTGTGGATCCCCTGTGGTCTGATGGTAGTCCCATTCAACCTGTGTGTACTTGAGTCATTGTCTGCCCTATTGTATATTCATTATCCAGATGCTCCCCAGCCCTGGAGGTTTTGCACAAGAGTGCTCTACAGCTCACACAGACATCCAAGGTAGTTTTCCTCTCTGAGAGGAGTTGCTTGTAATGATGGGTTGAATTTCTATGTTACAGTTAACTAGGAAAAAACAAGGGCATGTGAGGTAACGTACAGTTACGTAAGAGATCCCGGTGTCATTATAACTGTGCATAATGCCTCACTGAGTGAGTGTGACCTGTTTGTGTGTTTGATGTGTGGGTGGCCATGCATGCATGCATAGCCGTGTGGCTTTGTTTGCAGAAGGACAGGTTTGGGTGTTGATGTGTCTTTACCCGCTGACCAAGAACAGCTTCTGTTTTTCCAAATTGTGTCCCGGATTCTATGAATACGATCGCTCTCTCGGATCCGGCGACCACTGTGTGGTTGTATAGTGACTCTACTCTCTGCTGACAGTATTAACTGGTGACTTTAGGCCCAAAGTGTTCCTGTTTACTCATTATAACTTACACAAATGGTCAGCGTAGATAATAAACACTGATGAGTATGTATTTAAAATGGATTCAAGTCAATTCAAAGTAAAACTGAAGGCTTTTTACGAGGACACATCTGCCGTCACTACGAGCAACCATGACACATTTCGTCTGAGAGTAAGCAACAACAAACCGTGAAAGTGGTCGTTTGACTGTATATTGACATCATACCAGCAACATTACTACAGTTGAATGTCTGTGTCTGTAGAAAATGAACATAAAAAAGTAAGGATTTTCAAATCAACACTTCCTGCTTTCATTTCCAAATAAAACCCCTCAAGCGTTTCTTTTTTTTCTGTGGACATAACTCCTTCATTTGTTAACACAAGGCTTTTATTCTGAAATATTTTCAGGACAGTGTTATAGAACATGTAGTAACTTGCAGGGAATACAGTATGGGATTTTAATTGTGGCTTATTACAGTTATTTACAAATTACCACACATTTCATAACCTAAAATAAGTATAAATGACATTTATAATTAACTGAATTAGCCATTATGAAAGCTGATTTGGATTTGTGTATTTAGTGTCTGTGATAATCTCTAAGAGGAGAGGATTAGTGACAGTTGAAATTCTTCAAAAGTGGCAGCAAGGGACAAAAAAGCAGACACACACTAAGAGAGAGAAAAAACATTTAGAGGTGCCTAAACTTTGCACTATCACAGTTGCAGGTGGCACCAAACAGCACCGCCGTCTGCAGTACATCCGCACACCGTGGTCACCACTAGTGCACGCAGACACTTTGCAGAGTACTATTTCTGTATGTCAAGCGAACTGTATATCTGATATTGCGGTGAGCCGCCAGCTGTCTGCTACCTGTGTGTACCCATCTGCATAATTCTGGTATACTTTTACACTGCTCTGTTTACTTCCAGCACACTGATTGACACGGGGCTTTCACCGTAGTTAACCCTTTAGTTACCTTCTGTATCAGATATTTCAATTGCCATAACTGACTCGATTAAAATTTAAACTCGCCCAGATATATTCTCTTGGCCTTGTGAGGATATTATTGATACTCTTCATAGGAACAGATACTGTAGATACACGCTGCTCTTCCAGGTACATGCTACTAGCCTGTGTTTAGGCTAGTAAGCGCTATACAAAACAGGACATCTGTTAGCACTGTAGTGCCGTATGTTGACGGCATAAATTTGGCTTTCTTTTGGGGTGGGAGCTGAAAAGGCTAAGAGCTGCTTGCATATCTGGAAAGTATTTATCTTCCAGCACATTTTAGGGAGGATTTTACTCTAAACTCCTTAGGAGGCTTCCTTTTTGGTGAAACAGCAAATGTGCTGTGACTGATGTGGTGGTGGTGGTGGTGGGTGTCCTTAATTAGCCCAAACACTTCCTCTGTTTCAGCTCAGTAGCTTGAAGCAGACATGGGGGAGGATGAGAAGAAGTAGATGTACAAAGGGGGTGAAAAGGGGACAGCGGAGGGGAATGGAGCCAGGAGACGAGGAAGGAAGAGAGATGGAAAGCTACAGCAATGAAACTAGCTCATGCTGGTGGTTTTACCAGTTTAAAGGCAGGGTTGTGTTGAATACCTGCCTCTGAATATTATGTGTCGAGGGCTTTTATTGGTAAAAGTAAGAAGGGAAGGAGTGGATCTGGTCTGCGCTGCCTTTGTCAAGGTTGAAAGGAGTAACAAAGTTTGCTGTCTTGGCTCAGACTACGGAGCCTCTGTGTTGCTGTCTCATGTGATTGATTGAGGACTTTAGCCGCAGTGCAAGAAAGCTCAGAAAATTGACCTTGTTCTGAAAAACTAAAAATAACACTTATAACACACTTAAAAACACTAAAAATATATTGACATGCAAATTAATCGCATGAAAAAACACCAACTATGTCTAAAGGCTTTAACATGAATATGTGCACATTAGAGCTGCAACAATTCATTCATTTAATTGATTAGTTGTATTAACTCTAAATGGCTTCAGCCTCCCAACCATGGTTAGAAGGAACATTGGAGACACTGGAGTTTTGGTTTGAGACGATAACTCGTCGATTACTCTCTCCAGAGTCCCGTCACTTCGCAAGGCACGAAAACTGAAGTCAAGCGGCCAGCTGAGCAGAAGAAAGTTGGTTTTAGCTTTGTAAATATCAAGCGAATGTTTGATAAAAGTTGCAGAAATAAATGCTGCAGCCCTTCAAAACCAGTGGAGGTTCCCCCCGTCTTGTTTCCCTGCTGCTGAGTGAAGCGACGGGGGTTAGCTCTGGAAAGCGACGGTCTCCCCAGTGTCTTCTGACCACGGTCGGGAGGATGAAGCCATTTAGAGTTAACACTGTTTTGCAAGATGGACTTCACTAGATATAACTTTGCAGTTTTAACACCCGTCATAACAGTGTTGTAATTGTGGAAAAACTGATGTGTGTGGACACCTGCACATCCCACAACAGGCTCTTCCCTCTTTCACCGTAGATTACTGAGAAATCCATCTGCATAGTTTGGTTAAATATTGAGCAATAGCTGATTGTTTGTTGGTGCTGTATGTGGGAACATGTCAGAGTTGCCCATGGGACGGGCCATCTCCCAAACTAAACAATATGACCGTAAACTCCGTTGTCACCAACCTTGTCTTTACTTGTCGGTTGATATTTATCTGCCAAGTGGGATTTCTTTTTTCCTAAAACTCTCAGATGCATCAAACACTTACTATTGATGAAGACTCTGGTCTCTTGTTTTATAAATCTATTTATGTCTTCCTCATAAATATGTCTTTGTTATTTAGGGAGTTATTTCACATCAACCCAAACAGGTCCTGCAAGCAAGTGCTTCTGCCTCATTAACAAAACAAATGAGCGATAGTTGCTTGCTCTTCTTTTATATATCCTTAATAAACAATATGCACGTGCACACACACACACACACACACACACACACACACACACACACACACAGACATACATACCAGGCTTTGTTGGCAAACCTTAGCTCAAACCTCAGCTTGTTTGCCATCAGGGTGCCAACTGTGTGACACTTCAAGTGAGAAATGCAGCATTTGCGTATGAATAGGTGTGTGATGGTGTTTTTGCGGGTGTGTGCTGACGAATGTGAGGTGTGCATGTGAGGGTAACTTATCCCTTTGTGTTTGTTGATATCTAACATAAACTAGTGAGTGACTGTAATTTACAGCCAGACTGATAGCTGCTGGATTTCTGAGGCTGATATTGTTGAAAATAATCAGATGAGAATATACTGTCGTGTTTTTTGATGTCTTGTCACTCCTGTTTGACATTTCATAGACTTAATACATTGATTAATGCAGAAAATAGGATAGGATGAGTAGAAAATAGGAAAAATCAAAATTGCACGGTGCTGCGTTCACTGTCCGGTTCACCGTCCTTGAGCGTTAGCAGCCACGGTGCTGCGTTCACTGTCCGGTTCACCGTCCTTGAGCGTTAGCAGCCACGGTGCTGCGTTCACTGTCCGTTCCCCCTCCTTGAGCGTTAGCAGCCACGGTGCTGCGTTCACTGTCCGGTTCACCGTCCTTGAGCGTTAGCAGCCACGGTGCTGCGTTCACTGTCTCCAGTTCACTGTCCTTGAGCGTTAGCAGCCACGGTGCTGCGTTCACTGTCCGGTTCACCATCCTTGAGCGTTAGCAGCCACGGTGCTGCGTGTAGTGTCGCAGATATGTAGTCACTTTCACACTAAAAGTCTCCACCGTAGATTTAGTTCAGTTTAGCAGGTTGTCAGCTGTGTGTCTGCCCGGAGTATCGATAGCGATTGTCCAACAAACAGTGTGTGTTTGTGCTACATTAGCAGCTGTTAGCGTTGCCGGTGGCTTCGTACTCACTGTAGCGTAACAATGAGTTTCCAACAGACGGCGTT
The DNA here is from genome assembly GCA_947000775.1 of Pterois miles. Taxonomy (NCBI): domain Eukaryota; kingdom Metazoa; phylum Chordata; class Actinopteri; order Perciformes; family Scorpaenidae; genus Pterois; species Pterois miles. The sequence goes on along the minus strand of CAMQGK010000549.1, from coordinate 13,054,645 downwards.
TGTGGCGGCGAGTATGGGTGTCTTGGTGGTGTTATAGCTGTGAACGTAGCTGTAGTAGACAGTGTGTGTCAGTGAATAAATGCTACGAAGGCTACAGCTTTTCAATAAATTATTAATATATCTTTTAACTGATCGTTAATCAGTTAAAATGCTTAATATCGGCTATTGGTTAAACGGTTAATTATTAACATATCAACATCCTAATTATATTCCATTTCTTCCAGTAGATCCCTTTAAATGTTACACACTGTTCCTTTAAATGAAGAAAATGAAGTTATTTTATTTACTACATGTTTCATTTAATCAGACAGGTTGAATCTTGACTGGCACAAAAAGCTCCATTTAAAACTTGCTATCTCATATTCAGTGTTGGCACGCGGCCTTTTCTCACTGACTCAGTATTGAGACAGGTACATAAATCTGTCTGAGGTTGCAGGGTGGGGTTGGGGGGGGCTAAACGTTCTCCATCACTTATCCCTGTATTGCTTTTGCTCCCTCCACGTTTTTTCTTCCCTCTTTAACTTTTGGTTTGTCATTCCATCCACCGTCCAGACGACCGCAGTTCGACCCTGGCATTTTCTCAGTCTGGTGCACAATCATTCATCCATCTCTCTTTATTCCCTTTGTTTTTCTCTCCAGTCACTCTCTCTCTCTCTCCCTCTTTAAATGAATCTTTCAGTGCTGTCTACTGTCTACTGTGTGGTGCTGTTTGTCTCTGAACTTGTCTTCCTCTGTGCTATCATTTCATTTCTCTGTCTATAAATAGCAGTCTCGTGGGCTGGAGGTGTTAGCAGCAGCAGCAACAGCAGCGCATGATTCATATTTTAGCTCTGTCCTTTTATTTACCTCCTCTAGTCTCCTGACTTCTTCTCTTCTCTTCTCTTCTCTTCTCTTCTCTTCTCTTCTCTTCTCTTCTCTTCTCTTCTCTTCTCTTCTTCACACATGAAGGCATCTGGATCACATTCAAATTACTTTCACCCCAGTAAACTCTTGTGTGTGTGAGTGTGCTCCCTGAATAGAGGCCACGAATAATCATGGCCTCCATTCATCAAGCAGTCTCCTCTTTTTAAACTCCCACATGAACTCTGCTCAGCGGAAAACACAGAAGAAACTGGTTGTAGGGAAGCTGGATTTATGAATGTGATGCACACACCAGTCGTTCAGAGACACTTCTGTCAGCGGTGTTTTCAGCTGAATAGAGTTTATTTCTCCTACCTCATTGACATATACAGGTATATGGCAGAACAGTATGTAACACTAAACCAGCTCAAGCGAACGATCTCTCTCTCTCACGTCCATTAGCATCAGCTGTAGCAACGTGAAGGTTCAGTGTTGAACCAGAGGACGGCTGAAACGGTTGTCTTAAGAAAATAAACCATTCTAGTTGGTTATGGTCTCCTGATTATCAGTTTTATTTTTCAACTATACATTGTACCGACTAGTACATATCTTACACAGAATTAGTTTGGCTTTTATGTGTTTTTTTATTTTATTTTTGTGGTTTTATTTTTTAATGTTTATTCTGTTATTATTTTATATCTATTTTACTTGATTTTGTTTTATCAACATATTACTAATTTTTAATTTTTATTATATTAACATTGTACTACTTTGAGCAACTGTTGATCATTATGAATTAATTTATTCTATTATTTTATTAACATTACATTACTTTGAGCATCTGATGATCATTATTAATTATTTTATTCTGTTTTATTTTATTAACATTTTGCTGCTTTGAGCAACTGATGATCGTTATTATTAATTATTTTATTCTCTTTTTTTATTAACATTTTATGACTTTGAGCAACTGTTGATTATTATGAATTATCTTATTCTATTATTTTATAAACATTTTATTGCTTTGAGCAACTGCTGATCATTATGATACACGGTATAATGATGATATATCATCACCAGATTTTTTGAATACTCAAATAATGACATTATAGGTCACATAAAGCCAGCACTGGTTCAGCTCTATTGCAGTAAGACAAATTATAGTACGCTGGCGTTTCTGTGTATGTATGGCCTCATGCAGTATGACTGTGTGTGTCTTCTGTGGTGACACTGAAGACTTTGTAGAAACTTGGCAACTTTAATGTGTGACCAAAGTGTGGCTGATCATGTGAACCATTTGTGTAAAAGGTGCTATTTTAAAAATATGAAATGCGTTATATAATGCTGCGTGTTGTATGAATAGTCTGAACAGCCTGAGAGAGTTCATGTAAAAATGTTGGCAGCCACTCTATCAGCTACAGTAGATTATTTTTAAATGTACGGAAGCTGATTTTTAAGTATTTTAAATCCTATCCACCCATTTTTACAAGGACTGGTTGCTCTAATGATTTTATACTGTGCACATTTCTCATATGAATCTGTATTTTCACTGCAGACTGCCTGACTTCATCTTTCCCATTTTAATAAACGCTCAGAATAGCAGATGTATTATATAGATGGCTTTCATGGCGATTGCAAATACTAAAGGATATGCACACATTTATGCAAATGTACCTTTGCAGATAAATACATGTGCAAACAGTGTGATAAACACCATGCAGCCATACACATCATTGCATTCCTACACTGACACGCACAGGGAGAAAGACTGAGGTTGCCATTATGTGGGGGGGTCTGAGGTCAGATTTAGGGTCGGAGTTTAAGGTCTATCGGGGGAGACCTTCTGAATGATGACAGATGAGTAGAGACAGATAGGAGAAGAAGAAAAGGAGAATGAATGAATCATGTCTGTGCTGTGCTGACTTCACAGGATGTGAGCGTGCAATCTCATAGTCATTTCTGGTAAATGCATGTTTGCATGTGTGTACATGCCAATCACACTTCTTTATGTGTTTGGCCCTGTGGTGAACTGATGAGGTAAGAGGACACTGAAGCATTGGTGACTGTGGGCTCTTCTGCTGAGTTTATCCATGCTAGCTAGCTTTCATCATTATGTTTTAACTGGTAAGTCCGGTTGGGTGGTGACATTTCAGTATAAAGGTCCTTGTTGGGAGTTTGACTCTGTGTCCATGATGACTTCTACTTCCTCTTCTGCCCTTTCCTCTTACTTCTACTTCTTTATCCCCCTTTTTTCTTCATTTCCCTTTCCTTCATAGATGGAATGATCAAATACTAGGAAAAGTTCTTCCTCATTTTTTCTGTCTTTTCCTACAAATGTCCAACACGTGTCAGTTTTTGCACGTATTGTTACATGCATACACTCTTTTCAAAATAAACCTCCATCTGTACAGGAAGCAACTTGGTTAGGTTTTGGCAACAAAACCACTTTGTTAAGTTTAGGGAAAGATCGTGGTTTGGGTTAAAATATATATGGAAGTGGTGTAAATTAGTTATGGAAGTTATGTGATAAATCAACCTTAACTTCAGTTTTCACATATTTTTAAAGATACTGTTTTTTTATTTATTCCAATTGCAGAATCTGCAATTACAGACCCTGCTTGTTTTTTTTTCTTATTTGATTGTTTTTTTACTTCTTCTCTCCTTACATTTTATTTTATCTTACCTTTATATTATTTCATACTGAGAAATGTATTTACTGATTTTTTTTGTGATGAAAAATCTGAACATGTTAATGTAACAACTGTATTTAACTTTATGAATGAAATATACAGGAAAAGGTTTTTTTTGGCCCACACACTACCCCGACCTCCTTTCTTTACAGCATTTCTTGCTTTTTATGCTTCCTGGCTCACGATTACACTGTACCATACCTCCTTGTTTTAAAGGTACTTTCTATTTTTCTACATCCTGTAGCTTTAACGTTTGTTGTTGAGATCACCACCATGGCAGCTCCTGGCAGCTCTACTGGTTGTTTAACTGGATAGTTTATGTATCTGCAGCAGATGGTTCAATTATTCAGCAGATAAACAGACCGTGGATGATTCCCTGTTTACACCCAGACACATGTGCAACCACACCTGAAGTTCCTCAACACTTGAAAAGGTATTTTTATGAGCTTTGTTCGATATAAATCTAGATAATTACTGTGTACTGCCCCGAGTCCCAGATGCACCTGAAAGATTTATGAAGGTTAGAAACACCTTTGCTCTGTCCATCCATCAAGTTTGCACACAACAGATTGCAGTGTTGATACATGACAACACGTGACTGATGCTTTCTGGATCGAGAAGTTGAGCTGTGCCGTGACAGAATTAATTAAGCACCAGGAAGTAAAAATATCATGACGTGAGGCTTAAGCTAGAAGTGGAAGGGACATGCTACGAGGTCAGGTATTGCGTTCCCTACTCAGCAGGTGAACCATAGCAGCGATGTTGTCAGAGGGCTGGGGTTCAGACAGCAAAGCAGGCTTAGATGTTTGATTTCCTGTGACCACGATACCGTCATTGACGTGTCATTTGAATAGAGTCCCATTTGTGAGCTGCTGCAAATGTCACAAAGCCCCGCTCTGACACCATACTTTAATAACTCGCTCAGAAACAAGAGAGTGTGTGTTTTTCAGGTTTTTATCAGAGAAATGAATGATAGCATTCATGCACACAGATGCTGTTGTGTGTGTTGGCGCAGCACTTAGTGTGGACAGGTGTGGGAAGTCTTTTGAAGCTGTAGCTCTAATGGATCCTAACATCATCGTACACACACTTCTCTCTTCCCTCCTGGGCTTCGCACCCGAACTGCTGCCAGTCGTCACGTCGTGGGCCCCCAGTTTGAACATGCAGTCGGTTATGAGGAAGCAGCCGGATCAAAAACTTGATGTATTCATCAATGCAAACATCCTGCTGGAGCAGCTCGGTGCCCACAGTGTGTGCCAGAGCTTGTATGTTGTTATACTCCTCAAACTGATTCTGCCTGAATTTCTTATTTTCTCCCCTCTGGCTTCAACCCTGTTTTTCTGACCTCTCCTAAACTTCCAGCGGCGTGATGTAACGCATGTTTGTGTATGTGTACACATGCTTTTGTGTGTTTTCATCTCAGCCAGAAAGCCTAGTAGAGGCATTTCTGTTGACATTACCCACTCCCCCTCTGTCCGTGCCCCCCTCTCCCCCTCGCTGGACGAGTTTTCCAGATTTTTCTTTCTTTTTCTTTTGCTATTCCACGTCTGAGTGTGAACTGTATAGGATGTGGGTTTGTGATTTGTTGATATTCTGTCGGGGAAACAATGTCTTCCCTTAGCGCTTGTCATAGTTTTCACATACTTCTGTGTCACAAATAGACATTTGATGGTCCAATGTGAGAATTATTCTATTATTATTGGTAGGGCTGCCCCTTCGTAGTCATTTGGGTCTTATTCGACTAAAATTGGTTTAGTTGATTAGTCATTTTAATGCTTTTTTGTGCTGAATGACATGAAAAAAGAAGCATATGAGTACATCTCTGGTGAACACATGAATTAAAGTGGTGCTTTTGTGTGATTCTTTGTGGAGAAACTCAGTTTCACAGATCTGTTGATTAAACCAAGTATTCAATCAATCAACAAAAGTTGATTGATCGAGTTGTTAGTTGATGAAAAATTTCTTTGGTCGAGGACATCCTTCATCTTTGGCTTTTGGGTTATTGGCAATTTGAAGAAGTCTCACTGGGCTAAAGTGTGACGGATATTTAGTTTCAGTATTTTATGACATTTTATACGTCAAATGATTTTTCGATTAATAGAGAAAATAATCAGCAGACTAAATGATAGTGAAGATAATCCGTAGTTGTAGTCCTACTGGGATATGTTTCATTTTTTTATGTAGTTATTAGGTCTGAAACTCAGATCTACAAAACTCACTCAAAAGCACCACTTTAAATTAGAGCTACAACAATTAATCAATTAGTTGTCAACTATTAACTTAATCGGCAACTATTTTGACAGTTTATTAATCGGTTTGAGTGTTTTTTTAAGAGTTTCTTCACTCCTCTACAACTGTAAACTGAATATCTTTGAGTTGTAGACATTTGAAGACGTCATCTTGGGTTTTTGGAAACACACAATTTTCACCATTTTCTGACATTTTTGGACCAAACAACAAGAAAATAACCAACAATGAAAATAATCATTATTTGAAGCTCCAATTTAAATCTTGTTTACCAGAGATGTGCTCATAAGGTTCTTGAAAATCACTTATTCAGCATGAGAAAAGGATAATAAAAACATAAAAAATGACCGATTAGTCGACTAATCATCTAGCAGCCCTCGCAGTTATGTAACTTAATGACAGCTCTGTCTTATATAAACAGCATCGCCTCTGAGAAACTCCGCTGCAGCAGCAGCTGCTAAAACACCGCTAAGATTTGTCACTTACTCACCTTACCAGAAATTCAAACCTGCTACTTTCATAGCCCCGCTCGTCTTACCTCCGGGACTGTAGGAATCTGACACATGAAAAGAAAGAGTCTTATTCAGTGTCTCTTTCTTTCTTGGCCTGACCCTCATGTCCCATTATACTTGGTTGTATGGATATTTTAAGCAGCTATTGTGTTAACTCAGGTGTAGAAATCATACTGTCATCGTTCATTGTCGTCATTGTTTTCAAGAAAGAAGGTTAGACATTTTTATAGTTCATATTCAGGCGTAAAATAGGTTATAGGCACCATGAAAGTTTTTATGTGTGTGCACTCACACTGCCTTGGTGAGCTTGTACACTGTATGTTTTGTGTGTGTGTGTGTGTGTGTGTGTGTGTGTGTGTGTGTGTGTGCACGTGGATCCCGCTGTGTCTGCGTGTGCACAGTGACACTGATAGCTCAGCTATTGTACAGGTCTTTGTAAAGCTAATAGCAGCCAGATGTACCATGTGATTAATTATAGGCTTTTCTTTTAGAGGCGACAGAGCTGTACATTATTGTAATTACCCAGATTCTTCTTGCCCCATAAGAAAGTCTGCCAACCATTATACTGAAGTAGAGACAGCTGAAACAGCAAACTTCCTTGTTTCTTAAACTCTGGGTCGGGGACCCAAAATGGGTCACAGGTTGAACTGGATTAAGAGCATAGACTGTATTGGTTTGTGAACTGCCGTTTTGAAGCCTCGAGTTTGCATTTTGGCCGTCGCCATCTTGTTTTTTGAAATGTTTAAGTTGTAAACACAGACGACTCCCAGACCGGAGCACGCCGTAGTAGCGGGCTGTCAATCACAAGGTAGCCACTCCCTAAGGCAAGGAGGAGAGAGTCGGGGAGGAAAGAGCAACTCCTTCTCCCAGCAGCATTTAAACAGCCTCTGCATACAGACTCAGACAGAGCAAAACACATAACTAAAGCATTGGGGATGTTTATAGCGGAAGATATGCAGCCTTATGCAGTTGTGGAGGGCGCTGGATTTCAGCATATGATTAGGATACTTGAGCCGCGCTACAATATGCCATCTCGCAGACACATAAACTACACAGTAATTCCCAAACTGTATGAACAGACACGACATACTGTACCGAACCGAACCGAAAACCATGACCCCAAACCATGATAAGGACTGAACCGTGAATTTTCTGAACTGTCCCACCACTAGTCTGTTATTGATCCTACCAGTCAGGTGTTGAATATCGGGATGTGAGATCTCAGTAATTCCCTTTAATTCTCACCAAAATCTCTTCCTGTTTCTCTGGAAAAGTACCTGCAGGTTCCCAGGACTTTTGGCATGTATGTACTTGTGTGTTGGTGCATTCAGAAGCTCAGGTTTATTGACACAAAGACATCTTTTCCAAACCCCTTGTCCACCCCTCGCAACTGATCTCGATATAGTCAGACCTTAAATTGACTTTATTCCAGTAACAGGAGTGGAGCAACTTTTCAGCTGCAGAGGTTTCACCCAATTGCATTTCATGCGACTGTATATAAGAAGTGTTCATAGCCACCATGATGTCACCTATTGGTTTGTTGATTGCCATTCTGAAGCCTTGAGTTTGGCATTTTGGCTGTCACCATCTCATTCTTGTAATTGACAAAAGCAGCTAGAAATGTTTGTGTTAAGGTAACTTTTAAAACCTTGAGTCCGACTATGAAATGTGAAATATTTCTAGTATTGAAAGGGACTCAAACTTTCTTAAATATACATTAAAAGCAAAATAGATTGATTGTGTGAGTAGTTGGCAATGAAAGAAACCAGCAGCTATAAGAGCAAAGCTTTAAGAGCAAAGAAGTTAATTTCATGCCTGAGAACGACCGATTCTACCTGTCACTTTCTGAATAAACCTTTTAACTTCCTCTTATGAAAGCGTCTTCGCTAAAACTTTAAATCAGGCCTTGTGTGTGTTATCTCCTAATAGAAAAGGTTGTTACACAGTGTGTGAATCGGTGTAGTCGTCTCATTAGCGAGGCCTCATTGTCATTATTACACTTATATTTCCTGAGAATGAGGCTCATTATGAACTTATACAATTCTGCTTTTGTCTAAATTGACAGCTCATTATCTGAGCTGTCTTCCCCTCCCACCTCCTCTCAGCCTTCTCCTCCTCAAATCCCTCCTTCCAACATGTCCTTTCCTAACTCCTTTTTTCCCAGCTCTCCTTCTCCCTACTTATGCTCTTTTTTTTCCTTCTCCTGATCAGCCATTAACATCTGCTGCTTTCCTGCTTTCCTCTCATCTTCATCTGCTCTGCTCCCATCTGCCCCCATCCTCTCCTATTTTTACTTTCCTAACACATTTCTCTCACTTTCATCCTCTCTTCCAGCTGCTCTTAAACTCCCCTTCTCTCCTACTTCTTTACGGCCTCCTATTGCCTCGTGCTACTCCGTGCTCTCCCCTCATCTCTTATCTATTAGGGGTATAAGAAAACATCGATACCCACAAGTATTGCGATATTATATTGCGCTTTGCTGTATTGATCAATGCTGTATTCTCCAAAACATCATCATATGAAACTAGAAAACCTAAGGAATCAATTCATACCAAGCACGTCATACTAGCTTGTAGGAAAGGAGGCTAAATGACAAACTTGTGCTAAATTTTGCAGAGGAAAAACTGGCATGATCATTTTCAAAGGTGTCCCCTGACCTCTGACCTCAAGATATGTGAATGAAAATGGGCTCTACGGGAAGCCACGAGTCTCCCCTTTACAGACACTTTATGATAATCACATGCAGTTTGGGGTACAAACCTTGCAGATTTTAGCACGCACTATAAATATTTTTATATTTTTGCCTAGTTCTAAAATGGTTTATTTCTGGTGTGCTCTTTATACTGTTACAGTTTTCCTCAAATTAAAGAAATTGCAAAATGTTACCCTCCTTACAGTATCGCAATATATTGAATTGTTACCCCTGTATCATATCACCAGATTCTTGCCAATACACAGCCCTACTATCTATTCCTATAAAAAAAAATCTTTATTCTAGTCTTTACAAAGACTCTAAACTGGGATAACTGGTTGTCATCCAGCAGCATCAACCCTCATGTCTCATCCAGCATGAAGCAATGATTTTCCTTCACAAAAGACTGTGATGATGTTAGCGTCAGACAGACTCGGTCCTTGTGACATCGGCATCTCTGTCTCTCAGCGAGGCATTCAGAGACAGAGAGGCACCTCTGCAGTAACCCTACACGCTGCGAGCATGTGCATGTGATGATGAACAGTTATTGCATCATTGTGTCACATAATCCTCAACCTCCATTTCTGCCTCTCTCGTCTTCCTCTGTCTCCGGCAAAATCTGCTGTAGTTTGCACAGTTGGCTGGACGTTAGCTGTCAAGGAAACCTGCACGTTTCCTTCGATTTTCTGTAAAATACGCAGGTTATTGCTCACTTTGTGTGTGTGTGTGTGTTTGCGGTGAGAGAGATCGGGCAGTGTGTGGAAGGTTTCTGCATTGTGTGTCGTCCCAACAGGAAAGACTTCAGAGGACAAATATGCCCATTTCCTCTTCCTGTAACCTCATTTCCGTCCTCTCACACCTCCTCTTTGCTTTCCTCCCCTGTTTTCTTGGTCACATGTATGCACTAGGATCATTAAAGTAAATTAAAAATTAAACAAAATAGTTTTTAGGAACTTAGAATAAATAAAAATATATTTACAAAAAACTAAACTATTTTCCTTGTTAAAACCTAAAATAATACAGTAAAAACGAACATGAAGATATTATATATGACTGTATATAACTGCATTCTTCTGAGACATATGTGGCCCTAACAAAACAAACAAAAACTAAATATATAAAAACAAAACAATAAAATTAACAAAACTAAACTAGAATAATCAGTCATCTGCATCTGTATAAGCTACATAATTATTCATATTATTTATTGCATCCTTGTAAGCTAAAAGAAAGAAATGGAAAATGTAGTCATCACTTTTCGCGTTACAGATGTTAACATATGTGTTTGACCTTTTTTTTCTGTAACTCTATCTGCTTCAAATCATGCGTGACTGTTTTAGATTAGATAGAGTACAAAAAGAGTACAAAAGCTTGACAAAAACTAGGCTAATGTCTTGTAGCAGTGTGCGCTTTGGCAGTAATGGACTCTCATCTGGAACAAATTAACCCCAAAACCTGCATGTAACAGAACCACCGTCACTCATCACACACACAACCATACGTTTAGCCGCCGGACCTTTCTGGATCCCGTCCAGTTGTCTGTCACAGATTATTCAGTTTCTGTCGGTAGCCTGTATCTGTTTAACTTCTCTGGTTACGGCGTCCTAGCTGGAGCCGAAATGGGCTCCTCTCCCTCGTCTCCGCTAACCAGCTGCAGAGGAAATATGGGCCACTGTGAGGGGAGGAAGAGGGCAGTGAAGGGGGCACAGAGATATGGAGGGGGGAAGGATTGTTGACTTATACGTTTGATGTTTTAACTTCTGTAATCTTTTATTTTTCTCCCTCTAATTTTCCAGCTCGTTCCCTCTCATCTCTTTCCACTCTCCTTTTCTCCTGACATGAGCTAATCCCCCTTTTATGTTTATTGAATAGACTGGACTAGTGTGGTATTTTGCACTCATGCATGTGGGTTTGTACAGTTTGTGTGTTTCATGTGTGTGTGTTTGTTTATATCTCTTCAGGGTTTTTGTTAATCTGTTGACAGCCTCGGGGGCTTGCGGAGGAGTCGGACACCCGAACGCTCATGCACATCAGCGACACAGCGTGCATGTCGTATTCTTAGAGGCGGCGGGTGTGTTTGTGCCAATGCAGCGCTGTGTACATGTAAACAGACAGTTTGTTACTCTCTCCAGAATGGTTGTTAGGCTGACAGAGCATAAATGTTGACTGCTTTAAATATTCAACACAGGGTTTTAATTGCATGCTTTTACTCTCCTCTCTATGATGGCACATTTGGGGCATTGTAGATGTAAAAATAAATAGATTATGTAGCCAGAGAATGGGGGTAATATTACAAGAAGAAATTTTATAAGTTTATGAGATTAAAGTCGTACATTTATGAGATAAAACTCTAAAATTTACTCTAAAAATACAAAAATATGAATATTCTCAGAGATTATAAAGTGACAAATTTATGAGAAAAAAAACAAATTTACAAGAATAAAACTAGAATATTTTCAGGGATTATAAAGTTGTAAATGTACGAGACAAACTTGAGTATTCTCTGAGATTAAAGTGGCAAATTTACAAGAAGAAACTCACAAATTTATGAGAAAGAAAAACTTGGATATTGTCTGAGATTAAAGGGGCAAATTTATGAGAAATCCCAGTTTGATTCTAGCCAGTCGCTATAGACATCTATCAAAATAAAATGCAAAAATACATAATTAAAATGAAAATGCGTACAAAAATAAATAATGAAAGTACAAGATCAGTGGTCTTAATTATTGGTACCCTCCAAATATGCTGTATGTCTCGCACCAAATCACATGGTGTATCCTCGACACCTAATAAACACGTTGACTACATTTCATTCCTCCTAAAACATTTACAAAGCTGTTTTTTAAAGATATTTTTATCCATGTTTGCTAGCTTGCAGTCTTTTTCTTCCCTGTCTTTCCTAGTTTGCTGGTACGTTTTTTGGCACATTACTCCCACCTATTAACTGGTAGAATAGCAGGAAGCAGGAATATGATAGATATGTGGAGACACTCATCAAAAAGTGGGTCCAAAGTGGTCAGGCCAGTGCTGATGTAGGTCTGAGACTCTGGGACAAGTTATGTAAGGGATAATGTACAGTGAGCCGGTCATTGTTGTGAAATAAACCCTGACAGTGTGTTCGCATCAGCATCGCCCTGAAGGGATTTATTTACAACAATGACCTGCTAGCTACACATCATCCTGCTTATTACTCAGCTACTTCCTGAAGAAATCAATAATTTGACACAAAAACGGTCCACCAGAGACCGACGTCAGATCTTCTCCCATAGCAACAGTCTTTATACATAGCAACGGTCTGTTATAAAGAAATAACAGCCCGTTGAAAGCCATGATGTACCAGTCAGACTTGAGTATTCAACAAAGCTGCGTTAATATATGTTGTATAAAGAACATACAGCATGGAGCGTATTCACAGATTGTTTTTTAATCAAAACAAAAATGGTAGAATAGTTAACTCTGAAGCCTCCAGCATCATGTCTCTGATCTGTTCTGCCTCTTTTACTGCTGCACTTTCTCACTTTCTAAATAAAGAATAACAAGCACCAACTTCACACTATTAAAACAATCGTTCAGGAGGCTTTTTCCCCCCTTAGTTCAACTTCTAGCTGATACTAGAATGCTGATATGAACCGATGCAGTCCACTTCAGTGTAAGCAATATGCCAGAAACACAGAGTGCTGCTACTTGATTGTATGCCGATGGCTGTTGATGCTCTTTAAAGCGAAACCTGAGAAGTTCAGCCTGGGCGTTAAAAGTGGAGGTTTCCATTTAATGGAGTGTAAAGGGATAGTCCTCTCAGATTATGTAATAGTTTTATCTGGGGCAGCCCTCGTCGTCTCTGTAGCAGCAGCCTGACCCTCTGTTAGATCATCCACTGTAACAGTGTCAGGACCTCGCTATAAGACGTCATCTACACCCTGTGGAATCCAGGCAGACATGCAGACAGAAATGCACACCACATAGCAGCGCACAGATGTGGATATATAAGGTTTCTTGGTAATGAAGTGGGTAACATCTGTTGGTGTTTTAGTGGGCTTTAGGAGGGATTTTAACCATGATCCTCCTACAGTATGCAGTAGTTGCTTACTAGTGCTCTCTCTCTTTTTTTGGCTTTGTAACATTCAGATTTAACGGTCTGAGCATTAGACACTTTTAAAATAGATCATAACTATCAACATAGTGTGTGATCTGTTTGTTTATGATGTGTTAATAGAGAAGCAGATGGGCTCACGCTATATTAAGACTGCAACCTTTCACACATATACACACACACACACACACGCATAGAAAAAGACCTGCATGCATGTAAAAAGTCTAAAGTCCACATGTAGTTTTGCACGTAGAACCACAACTGCTTTATTCACACTTGACATACAAGCTGCATGAGCACCGTGTGGCCTCCTCCGCAGAAAGGGTCAAATTCTTAAAAGTTCAAAGACCTTCGAGGCAGGCCGGATCGCTGATATATGACAGACATTTCTTTCGAATGTCTCGCATTTCAAATGAATCTCGGTTACAGTTCAAAGAGCCTTTTTACAGCCCAATCCATCAAACGAGACACGAGGAGGTGCTGCTTGTTTTTCAAAAATTTAACAGGCTTTTTTAAATATTTCAAATATAGGTTTAAGTGCATTTTTTGAGAAAATTAATGATTAATTATTTTTTTCTGCCTACTGTAGCTATAAAGCAAGGAATAGTGCGATAAGAATGAACTTTATGTTTGGCTTGTAACTTATGAACCCTAATTATCCACCATTTTGAATTGTGTCCAAATGTTGTTTGTTACTTTTGAGCAGTTGTCACCAAATTTGGTAAAAAAACATCTCTGAACCACTTTTTTTTTTTGATGTTTCATGCAGTTTTGCTATAGCTGTCCTTCAAAGTTATGACCATTGAATGACCATTTAGTGCCATTTGGCCAATCGGTGGCGCTGTAGCAAAATTATTTAACTATAAAGGAAGCATTGTGTAATGTACATATATGTACAGTATATACGACTGCCTTTGTGTATCTCAAGAATCGTTCATCCAATCAACTTCACACTTGCCGAGTACAAACAGCCATACTGTGGTTCTCGCAGAACGTCTGGGTTCCCAATTGATGAGCAATTCTGTTTTTATTTTAGCAGTATAATTTTCTTTTGCATATACAAACACATTATGTCTAAATCAGACCCCTCCAAGCCCATTTAAAATTACTCCTTTTAATGAAGTGGAAGCAAATAATATAAAAAGCCTTTTTATCTGACCAGTAACCATTTGATCATAAAACTCTGGATCCTTGTTTTCTTCACATAACCTCATAGGGTCTTTGTTTGTGCGAATAAGGAGGCCATTGTTGGTAAGTTAATCATTTCAATCAAAACCACAGTCAGTGAATGGAGCTTTATTAGAGACCTGGGTATAAACAGGTTGGCTCAGCTGATTCAGGATTTGGGCATTACGCTGGTTGAGATGTTCTGTAACCTGTAGGACACAGTGTTCACAGACATGTTTAAACTATGGAAGCTGGCATGTCATCATTTTTACTCCTTAGTGCCAAATTTGGGATAAGTCCTGGTATAATGTGAGTCATTGTGCAGGGCATGCTGTTCTGTTGAGGATTAACACTTTTTTAGGGGAAGTTCCACTCATTATCCTCAGATTTCCCGTCATTATCTTTGGATCAGGATGACTGGATCAAGTGGCTGAACTGAAGGGTGTGATGTGGGAGAAAAGGCATCCTGCTTTTATTGTGGCGATCCTGTGAGTGGAAAAGAGAGGAGAGAAGAAAAGAGTGAGTAAAGGATAGGAAAAGATAGGAGAGGAGCAGTGAGGAGACTAGGAAAGAGGAGGGGAGATGAGGTGTGACCAGCGGAGCAGAGGGTAATGACAGTACTGGCACATGGTGGATGTGAGTGTGTGCTGCACAGCCAGGCACAGAGATCAGACAATAGGGTGCACACACAATGAGTGGCAGACTGAGATGGCACCTATTGTTAACACACGAGTACACAACATGTGCACTCACTCATACACATCGGGGTTGCTATTGAACCCATCCTGATGAATGGGTTTGTTTGTGGTGCCTGTTACAAATCAGACAAAGACAACAAAAAATCAGTATGTCCCTCCTCCTACTGAAGATTGACACCAAATCACAAATAGTAGAATTTTGTACACATCCATCCATCATTATCTGTCACCGCTTATCCTATTCAAGGTTGCAGGGGGGCTGGAGCCGATCCAGGCGTTGGGCGAAGGCGGGGTACACCAGACCATAGCTGACACAGAGAGACAGACAACTATTATTTTGTACACATAATTGCTTTAATTGTTTTAAATTGTCAATGCATGTAAAGCCACCCAGAAGTGAACAAAAAAGCTGATGGCAAATTTCTGAAAATGAGGCAGTATTCATTTTTGTACAGTGCTGCAGATAACGTCATCATAAGTACCGTCACACTATGCACAATACTAACGTTGTCCTGTCATCCCGGGGACGACAGAAAATGTGTGTGGGACGCAGTAAACACTATCGATCTTACAGGGGACGCACCCTAATTTTTCTTGATAATGCTGCATTGCGAACAATAAATCTGTGTTGTAATCGGCAGGACGAGAGCTAGTTAACGTTAGCTCTTAGCTGCATGCAGGACTGTGCTGCTTTGCGACTCTTAACAGCTAACGGTAACTAGCGCTCGCTCTGTGGGATTTATTGTTTTATTGTGTTTTTCACCATGGTATCGAAGTGATTATCAAGAATTGTGGAATCTCTACAACTACTAAATGTCTGGTATTGTACCTCCAATAACCATATCTCCAAAGGACAAACATAAGGAAAACCATAGTTGTATGTATCTCACCACTTTTTCTGCAGAAACAACTAATTTTCAGCCACAACTGGCTCAGATTACAACACACCCACACACGTGCACAGACACATGGCCCTGGTTACTGCAATATGTAGAGTGGTGATTGATGGGAAACCAAAAACCACCTAAATAGGACGAAAGAAGGAGGGATGGGTGGGGGTCAGGGAGTTGATGGAGAGACAAAGAGTGAGCGAGGGCAGTTAGGAAGAAAACCAAGAAAGAGAGGATGAAAAGATGAAGCAAACACATGGGAACAAAGGAGTAGGGTGTGAACAAATGAACTCAAATCGTGGTGTTTCCGTCATTTTTTTGCTGAGATGTCCATTTAAACGATGAGATCAGCCTCCATCGCTTTCTCTCCCCCTCTGACTTTTACTGGAACTCATTCATCCTCTTTTCAATCATGCTTATTCATAACAGATGCTCCCTCTCCTCATGTGCTGGCTAACCATAACAAGCTGTGGTAAAGGTCTTGGAGAGGTTTTGGTTTGTGTGTGCGCAAGTGAAACGTGTGTGTCTTTTTGGTGCACATGTTTATTAGGTGTGTAGGTATGTGTGCGTGCGCTGCAGGGGTTTCTTTGCAGGAGAGTGTTTCCAGAGCGTGGGGGGTCTGAGAGACACTATGGCTACATACTAATGGAACACACTGGGCCTTTTTCATGCACTTGCAGATACTGTATGCACACACCACCGCCCCTACATGTGCCCCAAGTCCGCCAACCACCTCGGGTCTTTACTGGATATAGAAACAAATCAGCTCATTCACTCAACCGAGAGGCTTAATGTAATCAAGATTTACAGGTCCTGATGTTTCTCTCCACTTACAGACCGGCATTCTTCGAAATTTGGGTCAGCACTCAGAAAGGTTAATCAGAGGAGTGCCGAAGTGGGTCAGCAACACGCTCTGGACGAACTGGGATGAAAAGTTTATACTCAGTTAGGTTTCCAGTGGCAAAAAAGTATGCTGCCAGTTGTTTGCTGTCTTTTGGAGTAATGATTTTAAGGTAAAACTTTTAGGTCATGCATGCTTTTAAGGGAAAACAGCAGTATTTCTTTAAGTGTTAGCAGTTTGTCTTATTTCTATTCTCCCTCTCATACTTTTAATTGTATTCTTCATGTATAGAGTTTATTTTAAGATGCTGCTGCAGACATTGGTGCCTTTTTAATCATCTGCTTTAAAACCAGATGACCTCTAAATGCCTTCAGCAGTAAGTGTTTCAGAATCTCTAAGAAATTATTTACGTTGCTCTTCAGTTGCACATTTGTCCATGAAACAATCAGGAGAATGATACATATAACCGACCCATCAGTATCACTCATGCTAATGATAATCAGTTGTGGAAAATCACCATGTGTAATTATGTATCATTAGTGCTGCTGGCACTGCATTGTCGTTATACATCCAGACAATAGAGTTGGAGTTTTTATGCGATTTTAAAATGATTACTTTGTGGAAATGGGAAATTATGTGGCTCTTTTGCAGGATTTATTGGATTTCTCATCTTTTCCTTCTCACATAATTTAAGTTTAATGGTAAAAAAAAGAACTGTGGGTAATTAAAACATAAAACAAAGTTAATTTCTTCATGTTATTATTTCTTATTTCTCAGAGTATGTGGTAAAGGTTTTGGTAGAATGAAAAGAGGACTATCCTTGATGTGTAAGAACAACCACAATCGAGCCATTTGATCTGAGTTTATCTTCCCAACTTTATGTCCAATTATGTCCATTATGTCTATTGGAGAGTCTGACCATCTTTATAGAGATGACGTCAGATTATTACTGTCCTTACAATCCATTGCATGCAGCCATTTTGGCGTGTTAGTTTGGTGGTTTGAAGACCTTTTGCACTCAATGCATCTGTTGAATGCTGCCCCACTGCTCTGGTTTGAGACTGAGGTCTGCATGTCTGATGAAGTAACATCTTGTTTTTCCACTCCCACTTTGTTCAGCAAAGTATTTTGCCAAGCAGAAGAACCGTAAACTGCTATTTTAGCATAAAACCAGTGGGCAATCTCCGAGTCTGAAAAATGAAGCCAATGCAGAAGTGCCTTAAACTTGCATTCTCTCTAACAACCAGCAGAGGGCGACTCCTCTGGCTGCTAAAACAAGTCTGATTGTGTAGAAGTCTATGAGAAAATGAGCCTACTTTTCACTTGATTTATAACCTCAGTAAACATCGTAAACACAAGTTTATGATCTCAGTCACTATTTTCAAATCTTCTTCAATACAGCATGATGTTCATTTAGTAAATTATGGTCACATCTAAAGTAAATAGACTGTAAAGCAGGGTATGCTTTAGGGCGCGACTACCTTGTGATTGTCAGTTTGCTACCACGGCACTGTCTGGTCTGGGAGTTGTCTGTGTTTTTGTGTTGTCTGTGTTTTTTGTGTTTTCATCATACCAGTAACCATGTTACTGGTATGATGAAAACCAGTTTAAGGTCTGACTATATCTACGTCAGTTGCGTTGAAGTACATGGGGTTTGGAAAAGACGTCTTTGTTTTAATAAACATGACATTCTTCAGCATACAAGTACATGCGTGCTAAAAGTCCTGGGAATCTGCAGGTATTTTTTTCCTCGGAAACAGAAGCAGATTTTGTTGACAATTACCAGGAATTACTGAGATCTCACGTCCTTATATTTAACATCCTGTGAGTTTTTGTTGCCTTACATTAGAGTACCAGTTTACCATGTCAGAGTGTTTAGTGTTTGAATTTTCTGGCACTCTCTGTGTCGTCTTCTGTTGCAACCTCCATCCATCTGGCGCTGCAAGTGCTGCTCGCTCGCTGGGGGTGCAACAGACCAGAGAAGACGAGAACAGATGATCGCTGACTGTTAAGGCGCAGCGGGATGTCCAGACTAGACGAGTTGATCAGAGGGTATCAGCTTTCAGCTTCTCCGCAGGAAGCCGCATAATGCTTTAACACTGCTGATTCGGTTTCTGCCCGCCTGTCTGGCTGCCAAGCCGTGCACGTGGGCGTACATATGCCTGTGTGTGTGTTCATGTGTGTCCTCGGCTGGCTGTTACACAGAACAGAAATAGGACTCAGCGCTGTCACTTCCGCAGGGATGTTTAGGTGCCTTCTTTCAAGTCCTCAGATAGGTGAAAGGAAGATAGCGAGAAACCGAAGCCGGGCTTAGAGAGTGACAAGTCCTCATGTCGAAAAGAAGTGTGTGTGTCAGATAAGAGGCTGCAGATTTGAGTGTGTAGGCTTGTCTTGCTTCGTTGTGTGTATGAGAAAGAGAGAGAGAGGCTCGGATGGAGAGCGAGAGGGTATTTTTGAGTCTGACAAACTCAAGTCTCATGATGTTTTGAAGCTCGGAGCAGAAAAGAAGGGATAGAAAGAAAAACAACCACTCAACAGGCTCATGCACCACGGCTCAAATTAATTCCTTAAATACCCACATGCTAACAACAAGTTTGTTTTTTTTTAGATACAGTTCTGTTATACAGATATGCATTCACTGCCTCTTACAAAGCCTCTTCTGTATATGCGAGTGTTGTGTAGAATGAAGAAGGAAACATTAATAATGGATTAAGGATCCCCCTTAGACTTGCTGTCTGCTCTCTCTGCTCACATCTGTGGAGACGCTCAGAGAGAGAGAAGTAATCTTCTGGAGCCCTGAGGGAGGTGTCTAACAGTGATATGGGTGGTCAGGGTCTTCTCTAAGTGCTGCTGGGAAATGGACTGTTGGCTTCCAATCAGTCAGGTGACCTACAGTTATTGTCATGTGACCACCCACAGTGTCATGTGATCATAACATTAAAGAGAGTGAAACAATGGGAGTATGGGTTGGTACAGGGCTGGGTATTGCTCAAAAATGAATGAGGCCAGTACCAATATTAATACCCTTAAAATGATACTGATACCAGTGGAGTACTTCATTCGATACCAATCATGTGAATGGAAACTGTGTGTCCCCCTAGCTAGCTAATCGCTGCTGCACAGCACTCATACAGTGCTCATACAGCGGTTACAGCCGATAATGCCATCCTGTGACCCAAGTGTTAGCTCCGTAAGCACCGTTCGCTGCTAGCAGTTGGTTCAGACATCTCCCTCTTCAGAGCTGATTGGCTGCAAGCAAAACAGTCATGTGTTTCTAGATCTGGCACAAAAAGGACTGATTGCAGCTATCGATTGACGGGAGAAGTTTACTTCTTACTTACTTAGAAGATGCCACATGGTAGTCTGGTATCCAGTTCTTATTATACACTCATGGCTGGTAAGCACATACATGGATGTTTCTGTGTCAGTTGTTAATGTCCCATCACCGGTGAAATGGTTGCTGCAGGATGAAAGGATAAGCTGCTACACACACGCACACACACACACACACACACACACACACACGCACACACACACACACACACACACACACACACACACACACACACATTAATGCACTTAAAACACAGAAGCTTTCAGACTCTATTTCTGCGTGCATGCTTGTGTGTAAGTCTTATGATATAGACGAGGCCCCAGGTTATACAATGTGACAATATGAGCTCGTCACCTCAGAGATCGTCTTAATCTCTGAAGCAGCTCACAACGTTTTCTAATAGCTTTATACCATTAAGACGACTCAGGCACCACCGTGACCTGGCAGAATCGTCAGTGATGAGTAGTTGATTGGTTTGTTCGCTAGGTATTGATTGTCAAAGTAGGAATACTACCTAATTATTTAGGTAGTACTGACACCTAGGGATGGGTCATGATTTTCGGTTATTAGAATAGTCAAAGTAAGTTATAAAAAAAAATCAAATCGTTTATGCGACTATTTGTCTTGTCTTAAAACATTCAATACTTTACAGTATATTTTCCTTGTATTAACCATTGCAAGTACTGCTTGGTAGTAATGTTACTACAGGTAAAACATGTGTGGCACATTCAGTTCGGCGTGTGTGTGTGTGTGTGTGTGTGTGTGTGTGTGTGTGTGTGTGTGTGTGTGTGTGTGTGTGTGTGTGTGTGTGTGTGTGTGTGTGTGTGTGTGTGTGTGTGTGTGTGTGTGCGTGGCGCCGTGCCCCTGTTTCAGCTGGTAGATCAGCTGTTCGAGCAGTGGAACGTATCGTCATTCAAACCCGACATAACTGAATGACGTAACATCAAACAAAGCAATGGAATAATTCCCAAGTGATTTTTGAATAGTATTTTTGTTGGGATTGCACATCTCTACTACTACCGTATCCCAGAATTGTGAGATTTGCTGGCACTGTAGCTTAAAACACTATGAATGATTGATACTGAGTCTGTGCTGCGTCCTGGATGGTTTGCACTAATGCGATGGGTGCGTTTTAAATCCCATATTCAAATTAAGCACTCAAATAAAACAATGCAATGCTGTAAAAAAAATAATCTGAAAGATGTCAGAATATTGTTGATTAAGTGAATGGAACGATAAACCAGTTGATTCGGATGTAGGTGCCCCTCTTTGAACCTCTATTAAAAACTGGTTGCTGTGGTGATAATCCTGATGATGCTGCCAGGAGTAGGTGTCTAACTAACATTTGATCTTGCATCACCTTAAAATACTGTTGATTCTTTAAATGTTCTAAATCTAAAACTCTGTCTGTGTTTTCAGTTATTCTGTCATCTAAACAAACAGCCTTTGTGTCTGATCTGCTCTCTGTTTGTCTGCTGCAGACCAATCCGTCTGTTCACATTTCATCCTCTAAAAGGGTCACAGACATTAATAAATGCTCTGGATGTGTGACATTATTTCCTCTCAAAGCACACATATCTGTGTGTTCCAGGTTAACTGGAACATCTCTTTCATATTTTGTTTTAGCCAGTTTTTTTTCATACGTGGTGCAGCCCATTTGTAACTGCAGTCTTCATATTTTGCATAGGTAACTTAATAATTTAGGGTCACAGAGGTCGGAAGTCACAACCATATTTGGGCTCAAATAAATCCTTTGAATATTGAGGTTTTGTCGTCTTATTTTCACGCCATCAGGCAGCTCTGATTTTGTTTATTTTTGGGCCAGTGATGTGCTGAATGTGTCAGTTACGGTTAGACACAGAGCTGGTGAAGAAACTGGAAACATCAATGTGTATAACGTTCAGACAAAGAAAATAAGCACATACACACACGATCACTAAAATGGTACACAAGCCAAGCACTAAAAAGCAATGCCTACAATGGGGGGGGGGGCTTTAATAAAAGCTGACTTTTTACACAAATGTTCATATATAAATGCACATACATGCACATACCCACACTTCTTTGCAAGGTCTGACCCGCCCACGCTGCTCTTATGTGTCTCATATGTGTTTATTGCGGTACCAGTGGTAGTGCTGGAATGCCCATTAAACTGTGTATGTGTGGAGGACTTTTCTAAGAAGCCAGTCGTCCACAGGATGGAAGAATGTAGACCGTAACTTCAGCCTGTTTTAGTCACGCTGGGTGGCTGCGAACCGCTGCTAATAAAGACCCAGTGAAAGCTTGGTGTGAATGTTATAGACCACAATTCACATCCAAACTACGAAAACATGAAGGACCCAGAAATAGGAGCTGGTACCTGAGGATTTGATGTGTGGTTCGGGACAGAATTGGGAGTTTTTGGCGGTGGGAAGCCAGTGAGGGATTACTCGTGGGATCTGAGGGGAAAGCATGTGACACGCTCTTGGTGAAACGAGGCAGCTGGTGAGACCAAAGCTGTGTCAAAAACCACTGCCCCATTATAACAGATATCCTGTTAGAGCGGAAACGATTAGATGGTAATCGTTCAGTTGAGTTCACGAATATCTTCTGATTTTCGTAGTCTTCTCTGTAATTTCTGCAATTTTCTGAATGTAGGATTATCGTCATGAACACACGGGGTGCTCGGTGGGAAGAGCAGGTCGTCCTTTAACCACAAAGTTGATGGTTCGATCCCCAGCTCCGACGGTCTGCTTATCAAAGTGTCCTTGAGCGAGACACTGACCCCACAAGTTGCTCGCCGGGCGCTACAGCAGCCCACTGCTCCTAAAATACTTAGGATGGGTTAAATGCAGAGGTCAGATTTCGTGTATGTATCTGTATGTATGTGACAACTAAAGGCTTCTTCTTCTTCTCAAAACACGGTGAAATGCGCCAGAGTATTGTTTTGTAATGGCTGTGGGAGATCATTGTTGGCATGATCCTGTTTAAATCAACGTAAAATAAAAATCCTAATAGCTTGATGATTCATTTTTTTGCAGCAGAAAGCTGAGACTTCTGTCTTTTGCGCCTATATGTTGAACGCTTGTGATGATGTTGTTACGTTACCTGCAGAACAAAACAATCAAAATGCCTTTGCACTCAGTCTGCTCAAAAAAAAATGAGCTTATTATTTAATAATAATGAATATTTTGTTTATGTTTCTACATTTGGAAATCTTTTGAATCAATAGGTTCTAATTTATGACTAAATTTCAATACTTTTATCAATTATTATAGTTTACTGACAACCTTGTAGTTTGGTTTGTACAGATTTTAGGGATGTGAGGCATTTGAAGATACTCCAAGAAGTCACAATAAGCAAAACTACCAATGTAGTTCAAAGGGTTAATAAGGAGTGATTTCAGAAAATGTCTATTAGTACAGGAGGAGAAACATGTCTGTCTGCAACCTACAAGAGAGGATCACAGTAAACGGGAATATATGGAAACTAAAACACACCCCATGTTTTATGTTTATGCCTCCTGCGTTAAGTCAGATCAGTTTATTTATAAATCACTTTTAGACACCAATTTGTCACCATGTTCCTCTCAGAGAAATGAAGCACTGAGAAAAAGACGACACGTCAAAGTACAGTCTCACTCCGACGGATGTTTGTGGCTTCGAGTGAAGATGAAAGGACCGTCTACTGTTTTATCCCCATCCGCATCTTTAGTGCTGCATTTTAATGTAATGTGACACCATTTCCTGTTGGTGTCTTATTCATCTGTTTGTATTCTAGCAGCATGTTCAGATGGATGATCAGTGTTAAATGTAAAGATATTTGTTCCTCCTCTGCTCGACCTTCTCTACCTTACTTGTTTATTTCCTCTGTTGATTAACTTCCCTTTCCGCTGCCTCAAACCGTCATCACGATAATAGTGTTGTACTATTGATACAACATGTTTTATGTGATTAATTTATGCTTCGTTTTTCTGCTCGATTTCAGATGAGCAATGTTTTGGTAGTTTTCATGACTGATTTTCCTCTTCTTTCCGCTGTGTAGGATCGCAAGCTGTCCAAGTCGGAGCGCCAGCGCTTCAAAGAGGAGGCCGGGATGTTGAAGGGTCTCCAGCATCCTAACATTGTCCGCTTCTATGACTCCTGGGAGGGACCATGCAAAGGAAAGAAATGTATTGTTCTGGTCACAGAGCTCATGACATCTGGCACGCTCAAAACGTGAGTACATGAGAAATATGATAAATTTGAAGATGTTAGTTTAGTGACCTCGGGTGGGTAAAACAGTATTTAACTATCCAGAAGGTGCAGTGTCTTTTCTGCAGTTTTTACTTCAGCTACTCTACATAATTTGGGCACAAATTAGGTGAATGAACAGGAAGCAGTAGGTGTGACTGTAAGCTGTGAAACACAAAAGACGCTGCTGACACAAAAATAAGGTCTGTGTAATTAAAGAAGCGGTCAAAACGTAAGTTATTGGCATGGAAAACAAAGAGTCGTGTTGCATCTGCAGTAGAGATACGAGCTATCGCTATCGGCAGAACGGGCCTCTGATAGTGCCCGATGGCTGCGCAGCCGCCACCAGTCAGACGGGTAAAAAGTCAAGGTAGAAGGGGAGAATGTATATGACACAACAATATCAGCTCTATGTCCACAATACAATCCAGGC